>JASFXZ010000005.1:20820904-26544209 GCA_032209605.1 Mactromeris polynyma
GAGAAAAACTCAGCATCGTAGATCATGTAATGTGCTGTTTATTCCCTAAATAAAACAAGAAGCGAACTCTGTTGTATCCTAAATGTTATATTAACCGAGAAAAACTCAGCATCGTAGATCATGTAATGTGCTGTTCATTTAAATAAAACTTTAATGGTGCACTTTATAAAATCCATTGGATGATAAATGGTGTTGATAAGTAAGCAATATAATAAACTGACACATTTAATCAAGCACGTGCATACTAGTTGTTTACCCTAAAGGCGTTGATTAAGTAAAATTTCCTGTTTGATCAATTATAATCAATAAATGTCTTGTGTCTTTGTCAATAATATCTTGATTTGAAGGCATGATATTTAATGTGCACTCATGTTGCAACATATAACACAGGACAATAATTGGAATGAACCCTATTTGCTATGATCTTTTGCGTTTGCCAGTCATTATTTTCAAATTAAAATTAGTTAAGTATTTACACCCAATTAATTAACTGCCACCTAAATTAATGTGATTGACATAATGTACGTACTATTGTACGTAAACAGTGCACCAAAAACCACGTACAAACCCATACGACATCCTGTATGCCTGAAGATATTCCCATCACCAACATTCACATACTGCCATTGTTATTACTGTGCTCTTGCATCAGAACGCTTTGATTTAACTGTCGCATCCGGAACAAGCGCCTGATGTATATACACACACTGCATAACATTCTGTGTTCAGTCACCGAAATACAGTAAAACCTCAATAATACGACCACCCTTGGGACTCTTGAAAACTGGTCCGAATATTGAGGTGGTTCTAATATAGAGGTTGAATGAAGAGCAAAATAGGAAAGATGGACTTTCAAAATTGTATTCTTAATTTTGATGTGGTCTTATAATTGAGGTTGTCTTTAAGTAACGGTTTACTGTATATTGTTATTACTGCGACACGCTGTTTGATACTTACCCATGCTATTGGCGTTTTGATGAAGATAGATAACGGTACTTTAAAGGAAAGTTAAACGACAGGCTACAACGAAGGCTATGCACGACCCTGGTATCACAAACCAATGATTAGAGTTCAATATTGTTCATTGTCTGTATTTTGTACTTTCGAACAACCAATGTCTTATTATACTTTGCGGTATTTTCTTATAGACATGAGGTCAGCATTATGTCTTTACGCGATATTTCTTATCAAACGGACATGACGTCATTTATCGCGAAAACATATTTATATCATTATATTACAGTTCTTGATTGCATGGTTTCGAAACAAAATGTGAAATTCTGAACTGTGATTCGTGAAGAGCTATGAACTCGTAAAGTTAAAGAGTTCATGGTCTATGACGGTATGGCTTGATAAGTGAAGTCACCATCAGTCTTCCGTAGCTTTGGCGTCGCATTCACGATTGTTTTCATTTTGTTTTATTTTTCTTCCACAGCCACCAAAAGAAATTCTAGAAAAGCACATAAGATGGGGAGATGGTTTCATCTTCATTTACTCATTGATTGACAAAGCCAGTGTCAGTTATCTTAGTAGCGTCAAAGACGTCTTGGAGAAGATCAAAGGAAGAGAGTGTCCACTTGTGTTGGTTGGTAACAAATCTGATCTTGTATCCGCGAGGGAAATCGCAGATTCAGAGAGCAACGACTTGGGACAGCGTTTTGATTGTGCTAAATTCGAGATTTCGGTGGCAGACGACAGCCAAGGTGTGTTTGAAGCCATGGATGAGTTAATGTGTCAAATTAAGCGGGAATTTATTAAATCTTTCAATTCTGGAAATGTTTCACCCACAGACAACAAACCAAGATCAAAATTATACAGTATGAAAAAGGCTTTCAAGAAAAGAATCAACAGAAGCCATAGTGATACGTTCTAACTGTTGGTGAAACAAAGTGTTGTTCATTTTGTCTTATTAAACCTAGTAGCTTAGTCGGAAACTTGAAATGAATTCTAGTGGTATAACGAAGTCGTTACATAGCTAACAAGTACCTGGTGAACAATTATATTATGTCCTTATTGCTATTTAAAAGACGTGCCTCATCAAATCAAATAGGAAGTAAATCTTAAGTTGTATACAATTATCAATAGGGTTACCGTAGTCACAATGTGTATGACTGAAGCCCTGCGTTCAATACAGGTATTTGAGGCTAACGTTTCGTAACGTTTTGCAATTTGGTTCCCCGTTGCAGCCAATGTGATACGGTGGGCAAGGGATACAATACTAAAGGTTCGCGACTGATAGCCGTAACTGAGCACAGGGCAGCTGGTTTAATGACTTATACAACATCTATCGATTCAAGCAGTAATTGTACATGTAGAAAACAACTTCAACATGCGAGCTATTAGCAGCGTCCAGATTATTTCATTTACAGAAGTTTTGATGCATACATATTTAGTTCAGACCTAGTTCATCTATATCTTACTCTATATTAACACAACAGTCTGGCTCCCGAGCCTATAACCTGACAAATGAGGACATCTTTGTCCACTCATTATTTCACATAGCTCACCATGTTGTATCATATGTAACTTATACACAACTGTACAAGGTTCGGATACTCGAAAGTTGTGGAGATACCATTGTGTCAGAGAATGACATCCTGTACACTGGATGAACGGACATATACATCCGGGTATATATGAATACTAGATGCATGTACTTCACAGTTTTTGTTCCATTATTTTCTGGTTTATATTTCAGTTCATCAGTTAGAATAGACAACTAATTGTTATGATTATTTCAGAAATTTAATAACAACAACTATGGAAGCCTTCCGACAACCACAACAAAGCACAATGAATTTTAACTTCAATATCGAATAAATACTTGGCGGGATAGGGTCAGTTTTCGCCATGTAAATTCGGTCTTGAAACTTAAATATTTTTTTAACTTTTTTATTCACATTTTCATTTAGACAAATATTGACATTTAATGATTATAACACACATTTTTGTGTATGCTTTTTTCACATGTTACCTTGGTAATAAAAAACATTATTTCTGACAAAATAATTGTCCTTGCGTTGATTTCTAAATTTTACCCCAAATTGTTCAATCACATTTCTGTAGTAGTATCAATATTTGATACATGTAACACAAACGGATTGAAACACAACGTACATTGAACTCTGTCAGTGCACTTAGTTTGTCCAAGTCCAAGAGCTCTTAGCTAGCAAATGATATGACCAAATGTCATGCACGACTGAACTCAAGGGTGATCAAGTGTGTGAAATGTCACTGGAATCCCTTAAAATGTGAAAGTAACACGCGCCACAAACTCAAATTTATCAATAATACCAGTTCACACATTGTCTAAATCCAAGAATACTGTGATATCCGTATTGCTTAGACTGGCAATAAAAACCCATGTCAACACACTTCAACACTACATAGTGATCATGCGCTAGAAGTTGCCCTAGAAACCCTTTAAGAGCGGAAACACGTCCAAGAATCAATGATGTCAATGTACAATACTTCAAATCCAAGAGCCATAAAGTCTCGCGCTTGGACTGACCTCGACAAACACACAGTGATCAAGTGTTATCACTTTGCAACTGTGCTAGTAGATCGAAACCCTATTTTTTTGCAACGAAGCGATCGATCGTACGATGACTACTATATACCTGCTTCTGACTTTGAAGATTGCGAGGAATATTGATGAAGTGTTGCTATGATGACATGGCAAATAATGGAATCTAGATAACTATCAACCTTAATCTGCAATCACAGATATATTGATTCCTAATTCTGACTGTCTAGGATAAAAAATGTGGCTTAACACACTCAGGGTGCCGACACCTGACAGGCTGATGCTATAGAAACCTAAAAGTCACACTATACAACAAAGTATCACAACTATTCACTATTTTAAGCCATTATTGTGAGCCAACGAGTTGGGTTTTACGTGCTACCAACAATTCCTTAGTAAAGCGAGGAAGTGTCAACTTTAGTAGCTGCATACGGTGATAGCACACCATAGACACGTGACACGATATCACAACCAGACACATTAACTTGACACCATTCCAAACTGTCCTAGTACTACCCTAACAGTGTCAAGCTTAACATGGGAGCTAGTGCCATTTCAATGAATTAGCCAGGATCGAACCAGCTACCTACAACACCTCTGGCACTGAGCCCTTCTTTTCGTGTAAACTAAAACGGCATAATATATTTCTAATTACTATGCCATTTACCAGTACATGAATCACATCGGCTACACATGATCAACATGACAGGGTGCATAGTTGTCTATTGCGTAGAGCAACCGTGTCCTGGTCCAGGTCATTGGTTTGAACCTCTCATTGGTGTTACCGCCTTCTTCATTGAAAATCCCTGCATTAGGAACATGTACTGACTGGTTAGTTACCCAGGAAGCGGTCATCGAGATACATGTAATACCGAAGCTCTCAGTACAATTAAGTCCAAACAAACAAGATAGGGTATCAGTTCACATATAACACAAACTTATAGGTATTATTCATTTTATTTATCAAGTCTAAAATTTTTGTTTGATTATATGAAAAAATACAAGATATACACGACGTATATCATAAAGGCAAAATGACAGAGATAGACACAAACTCCCCGACAAGATACTCAGTCTGATCTGTTATTTAACAAGAACTCAAACAAATTGACATACGATCAATGGCTGCAAAATAACGTTAAACCATTTATTCCATACACCCTTCATCCAAAAATGCTTTGGACAGTGGAGAGTTGAAGAAAATCAAAGCACCGCTTCATTCTACGCATGGATCAATGTTCACATGTGTGTTTGTGGCATACAGGAATTAAAAGGTGTGCATCTAGTTTCAACATTCTGAGAAAAATTATTGCAGATATTGAAGTTATCCAATAATGTAAAAATGTGTTGGCATAATTTTTACACTTCCTGGTTTCAATAAGTATCTTAATTCAAGACTATCATCAAACTTAAATGTTCATGCTCTGATAAATAATCCATGAATGTATATTGGATCAAGATATATATATATGATATATATATGTATTAGATGCTCTGTTCTCAACCTTGATACAGACTAGCACCAGTTTTAATGGTAAGATGGTTTGAAACAAAATATGGTAAAGTTTTCATTATGTAAGAATGTAAATTTTTGAACATGAAAAATATCACAATCGACAACACTTTGGTAAACAGGTATCTGTTTCATAATACTTCTGAAATTGAGGTATTTTTCACGACAAATATTTCTTCTCTTGTATGAGGAAAATCATGAGACAAACCATCTCATCATTGACAGTGTGGCTAGTATGTTGATATCTAGCTTACCGGTACACAACAGCTCTATCAATTAGCTAGATTCTACAAGTCAAAATAAAAGATCTTGAAATTTGAGTTTGAGACAGACTTTGTGATCTTTAGAGAATCAAGGGCCAAAAATGCAAGTTCAACATAAATCTGCAGCCATTTCGAGTCAATTTGTTTTCAAACAATGTAGGTCTTATATCTTCTTACAGATTACAGATCACTATATGCAGTATGTTTATTTCATGGTAGACTTCTAACTTGCGTACAATAAATCATCTTGAATTATATGTTACGCAAAAGATACAGAAAGATGAATATTTGTACGATAACTGACAAAAAATGCTCATATATATTCCATGTAGAAATTACATTCATATGTTTGCTTAATAAACCTATTTCAAAAATACAAGAATAATTGCATAATGGATATAATTTGAATAAAAAATTATTTTAGACAAATATATAAGAAATAATTCCAAATTTTTAAATAGTCATAAGTCACATCATGATCAAGCAACTGGAACAAAACCATAGTAGCTGATTCTTGACTAAAACTACAGAACAATAGCTTTGAATCAAGCCCTTGAATATAACATTTCATATTGAACATTATATAAGAATCAATACCACAAATTTAAAGACAGGTACATTATGTATAAATATAATTATTGCTATGGTAAATCTTAGCTTCAAAGCCACTGTAGGAATACACGGTAAAGGTACATTGATAACATACAAATGCATCATCAACTGTAAACAACTTGATAAAATCTGGATGGATTATCACAAAAGGCACAAAGTTGTAGGTCTGGACGTTTTTATTCTTATGTTCCCATAAAAGCATGATCAAATCATAGCAACATGAAAAAAATCAATGCCTGCAACACAACCTATTGAAATTCTGGTGTGAAAAAAACCTGACAATTCTGATACAAAATACTTAATTCATGCTACCATAATGAATTATAAATGCAAGATCATTTGTTATTAACTCATTTAATTTAAATGGTTTCATTATTAATACAAATTTTGTATGTCCTCTGCAGTCAGAAAATATTGATATTTAATGTAGATCATTAACATGAAAGTTTCCATGGAAACAGGTAATTCCTAGAATAATGAACTCCGGGGAATGAAATGACAGCATGAGCTTTATTTATGATTTTCGAACATTTTCATGTTAATCAAACTGAGTCATTAAAACTGATTCATTTTATTTTGCGCAACACACAGAGACATAATAATTATGTCGCAATGACAGATACTACACAACAAATCAGAATTATCGAAATGCCAGCAATTCAAACTGATAAGTAATCATAAAGGTACGATCTGTTTTATAAAAATAAGTAAAAATATATAAGATTTGTCAGAACAACTTTCCAAACAATTGTTAACAAACAACCTTTAAATAAGGCCAGGCGAACATCGCTATAAACGGTTTCCATTTTGTCACAGTGGTAATAGGCATTAAATTACAACATTAAGGTGGTTTTCTGTGGTAACAGCAACTGTTCAAGCCAGTATCAGTACAACACGCAACCTATATTTCATGAAGAGGGTTTGCATAAAAAAAACAAGACCATCAAATAAAATGCATAAAAACAGCAGGTATAGTAACAAAATGGTAAATGGTTAACAGTTATTAAATAACAAAATGGTTTTAATGATAGATGTTGCAGATGATCTAAATGATACAAAAAAAAATACATCAAAATTTTAACAAAAATGCTTTGAAAAAAACAGTTGGTTTACATGATAACTTGAACAATTATTATGATTATTAAACAATGAAAATGATGAAACACCAGCGAACACTGCACCTTACTATCTGTAATCCTTACAACTTTTAATGCAGATCAGGTTTATCAAAATATCTTATAACAATAAAAGTTTATGACAACAAAGCAATGTTTATCTGGCACCTACAAATCTAGGATTTTGCAAGACTAACAATAAAATCAATAATAACTAATCATACCAACTTCTAACTATTGGACAATCCATTGGAGGCAAGTTCATTTTATCTTCTCACAAAATGATGTACCGGGTTTATTTTACAATGGAGGGAAAACAAAAAATGTAACAGTATCTTCACAACACTCCAAAATAAGGCACCAATATATATATATAAACTTCATCCTGCCAGTTAAATAGTCAAGTGTAATTATATTTCCACCAGCATACCACAATACAGTGATGCATAAGTTTTGTGTTATTATTTATCTAGTAACACTTAATTAAAGAATAATTAGTTCAATTCAAAGCTGCTTATACAATGTACAGTCAATAATGCCTTATAACTTCAATGAAACTAAGTCTATTATATTTGCAAACACTTAAAGACAAACTTCTTAACACGGATTTCTTTAAAAAAACACTTCTGCAAGCTACGGTATTTAGCAGTACAAACAAAGCACAGCTATGATTTCTAGAACATAAACATACAATTTGAGGCAAGTACATATCAAACAATAATAAGCAGACTTGACACAAATCTTAGCACTTTCAAGTATATTATTATATTACAATATTTACAGAAGACCGTGCTACACACAGCAGTCATATAGAGAGAGTTTACACGTTATTAACCATTCTACTACACAGTTGCTTCCCCTTATAAAGTACAGAGACCTCTTGACATCACAAATATTTTAACTGCGTAATATTAAAGCACACTGTTTCATATTATCACTTTGTATATATGGCATTGACATTATTCCGGTTATATTTCTGCGGAATAATAGGCACATAGAGTTTGTTAAATGAAAAACGAATTTAAAATAGAATAAAACGATCATTTAAAATCAACAGTGTTTCCCCAGCGTAACTGTCACTATATGCAATCAATTATCATTATGATAAATTTGTTACGGCAGTGAAAAATGTACCATAAGAGAGACATGCCCTGTGAGGAGTGTAATTATTAACCGAACATGCAATCAATACATATTTATAACACAGAAAACATGCATAAAAATCTTCCACACCTAACTATCATAAGCTTGCCAAGTTTTACAAACATACTCAACAAGAGTAAAACAATGAAACAAGGGGCAAGGCCCTTTTCTTTCTAGATCTCTATGATGGCACCTTATGATTCTAGAACAGTCAAGTAAAAACATTAAATCATAATTGACCAAAATTCATGCATTTTAAATGTTTTTATTAAATATTACAAGGTTTAAGTTAAAACACAAGGTATCTAATGACAAGATTTCACATTTCATGAAACAAACGTATCTTCGACATGACAGAAACACAATAGATATTGCTCAAATATAAGTTGACACAATTACGACAGCAGTAATAAAACTAAATATATTAAGAGTGCAATAATGCAATTAACACTTGTCCGCATGTCGTTGTTACATATGAAAGGCACAGTACAACATGAATTAGACCGTATTAAAACTGAAAAAAGGTCTCTTGCCAAATGCAAACATTGCAATAACAGAAATGAAATCAAAATATGTACTTGAATAGTCAAAACCAAGGTACCCAAAAGTTATCATCTTAAATACTAGACAATTTGAACAATTATACACGAGACTGTTCAACACATTGTCTCCTTCTCACACAATTAATTCAATATTGCCATAGACTTATTCTCTACATAATAAAGTTATTACAAAACGGCACTGCCTCCGACGTCATTGCAAATAAAAACAAAAAAAAGTACATTGAATGATATTCTAAATATACATAATGTCACTTAATGACGAGACACAAGTAATTTAGAATACATTCATACTTATCTATCTTGTTATTTGCAATGTCCGTTGGAATCTTTAATGCCAATAGTAAATTCTAATACTTGACAGAACAGATGATACAGCAGATGTGTATATAGGTTACAAAACAATGGTTGACAAGACATTCAGTAAAAGAGACCAATTACACAACATCCTTGCATAGTGATCATTAACAACTTGAGATCATTTATTTTACAAAAATCCTCCGTACTACTAAATATATGTAAGACATTGGCCTCACACAATTACCTAATATATCTACCTAAATGATAATTCAATTTCCATGAACTTATAAAAATTGTAATTATGTAACATCTACATAAAAAATTAAGTTTTTTTGTCCAACAGTGTTTAAAATCGTAACAGTTTTTAAAAATAAAATTTGCATACATTTCCTATATTCTATCATGATAAAAGTTCTACATTTATAACCTTGGAGGTTTTTCTGCAGATAGTATAACTATCTGTAACATACAGATGCTGCAAAGTACATAACCAACATGGATATAATGGCCAACACCATATGCGGAAATATTACAATTCACCTCGGAAACTTGTAAACATGATGGAAGCCCACATCAAGTGTTGTAACTCCAAGTTGATAATAAATATCTTCTGCACCAAGTTTTCTATTTGAAAGTGAAAACGACACCATCTCTTATATGTCTATCATCAGTTTTCCGCAGTATTCCTCTGTACTTTTCCCATAATCACAATGATAGATAAAAATCTTTGCACCGGCGAAATTTGTCATGAAAAAATATCAGTTCTATTTCTATGTATGTATATATTGGCACGGCTCACTGATACATGCACCTTGTATCCTGTACTCTCACAGCATATTTAACCAGCACAATCATGCTTCTTTTGTACACAGATTAGATCATTTCCAGTGTCCTATCACTATGGTAACTAATCTCAGTCTTTTACCAGCTTGTAAATGTGATGTTGGGCACCGTGTTCGCTTGTTGACACTTCAAAAACATATGCTATACAAAGTAGAGTCTCTTGTGTATCCCGGTTACTGACAACCTACAACAGATAAACAAAACAAGTTAGATTTTTTTTAATCCGATGGAATGATTGCTTAAACATTGAAATTTTCTAGCACATGAATTGGCAGACAGTAATATGTAGTTTATTGAGACCCCAATAATATGGTGCATCAGATAAATCCTGTTTGTTCATTGTATTAGAGTAATGCGATAATTATAGCAGTCTGTATGCCTCCTTACAAACTTTCTTGGGTTTCATACCAGTACCAGTGCAAATCAGATGTTTAACAAGCAACAGAAAACTTGAATCACAGGATGAAAACAGCCCTGCGTTCAGCTATGGCTAACAGTTGCTCACGTTACGAAAACAGCCCTGCGTTCAGTTATGGCTAACAGTTGCTCACGTTACGAAACTATTTTGTTTTGTATCCCTGGCCCACCATGTCGCATTTACTGCACACAGGGAACAAAATTGCAAACATTACGAAACGTTAGCCGCAAACACCTTTACTGCACGCCGGGCATGTTAGCAAACATAGCTAAGGGTCAGATCATGGGTGAAATGTTTATGCAAGAAGTTTTCACAATGTTCCATTTGGAGATAGTCAACAAAGTGACGCATACATTTGTTGCTTTCTGCATTTCTTCATTGATTATCGGTTATAAAAAATAATCCTGAAAGCCAACCAGACATTCAAACAAAACAACCTCAGGCCAAACATAGAAATATTAGTCTGCCGTCTCCCAATCTACATGCCTAAAATGCTGTAAACCATTAAAGGAATACACCCATGGTAGGAATTTGATAAAGAAAATTATAATTTCGCCATTATTTCCAAGAGGTGTGAATGTAGAAGAAATAACTTCTCTGCTTTCCTACCCAACTTCACAAGTCAGGGTTGAGACATTCAAAAATATGGCCTAGATGTGTCCAGCACATGTGCTTCCAGTGGGTGGGGAATCAGACTAATGAAATATATACAAAGCCTAATAATTCAAACTTTAATATAATTTTAATACCTGTAGAATTGTGAAGTTTTCTAGTACACTGTTCATCATGTATTTTTCTGGCAGGTGTTTCAATTTGTGTATAAAATTGATCATATATTCACACATTGGTGATCGATGTATCCGATAAACAAATCGTCCATTCTCAAAGCGTGGATATTCAGTCTACAATGAATAGAGAGGCATGGTTAGAAAGCTTGTTGAAGGACAATATTAACACTATTGAAAGTATGGCTAGATCAAAATGAATGAATGAATAAATTAATATTACTTCATACTAATAGCTTAATATGTTATTTAGCACCAATTAAACCATATAATTTCAAGATGACTTATAAAGAACATATGCCTTGATGTGCTAGCAAGGTGTCAAATTGTCATTATAAACAGAATCAAGAATTTATTATAATAAGATAACAATTAACCATCATATTTACACTTATACAATACAGAGCCAAAATACTACTTACTTCAACTTTCTCAACCACCTGCTTCCCAAATGAACACACTTTTGTTGAACAAGTAATTGTTATATTTTCACTAGATTCATATTGACTGTTTACACCATAAAAAGCTCCCTGCTCGTCTTGTACATTTGTGTTAATATCCGCCTGTGGAGTACGAAAAGAGATCATAGTCATTCAGTGCAAAAAAAACAATGTCTTCAAAGTATCTGTATAGTAAAGTGTTTATTTATTCTAGTGTCACCCCTATTTAAAGGACCAGTCATTTCTGACTTATAAGACACCTTCTTTCTGAGAATATTTACTTCCCAATTCCTATCCTTTAATGCCAGGCACCAGGCAGGTAGGTGCACGGTAACCATTATTTAACTAGCTGGCAGCTCACCAATCGGCCATATCAGAACAGACCCAACCAGGATTTGAACCTTCGACATCCCGCTCCCAAGACGGAAGCCTTAACAACTTGGCCACTAGAGACGGTGTATATTACATGACAAAAATAACAAATAAAGAACTTCACACAATGGCAAAATCAAAAGTATTAAAAGTAAATATTTCCAAGTATGATTTTGCAACAAACACATGACCCGACTTCATTTCAAATCAGCAATATTGTGCAGAGAAAATTTTGCAGCGCAAAGATCGAAACATTTTCAACAATACTATTTTGTCTCATCATAAATGTGGCACTAATACATGACCGCCAGGGGCAGTGGTCTAGGGGTATAGTACCTGACTCCTGATCCGAAGGTCATGTGTTCAAGCCCATGATCAGGAAGCACTCATCGAGAGATGACTAATATACGTTATAAGAACTTGTTTCACAATCAATGTAAAAATAAATAAGTTTTAACCTAATACTTACCCAGAATTTCACAAGAAAAAATGCTGGCTGAGGTCCTTTATCGTATAATTCTTTCAAACCTCCCTTCTTTTCAGGAAATTTATCATAAATTTGTCGTATGTCCACAGCCTACAAGATAAAAATCCATGATCACAGATTTGTTTACACATAAAGTCTACAATTAAATATATCATTGTTTTCTGACATAACCTTACCTCGTAAAAGTTAGGAGGGTAGAAAGGTAAGTAATTATTTAATTAGATAATTAATTACTCAAGTTTTAAATACTTATGACGGACATTCAAGTTTTTTCAATGGGGGCCAATTTCCTAAGTAGTAGGGCTATACTAAATCAAAATTTTTAACGATGGCTTAAAAAACTAAGAATTTACATAGTAAATATCAAAATTATATTTTTTTAAACAAATTTATTAACATACTTACCTCTAACAATGGATCTGCATACCCTGCGTTAGAATTGATGTGAACAAACAAATGTTTATGGTACTGAAAGAAAAATAAGATCATCATTATATACATGGTTATGATACGATGGTCCTACATAACCCATACACAAGTTAACCTAATCATGGTATTGAGTGTTTGACACATCTAACAATCTATCTGGTATCCCCAGTTTTGTCTGTTACCAAAAACATTTTAAAGAGACCAAGTCTGTTTGACAGACTATGCTCAATTTAGAATATGGAACTCTACTGATAATTTCGGGCAAAAGTTTAAACTCTCTACATTGACCTCGGAGTCGACTTTCATACAGTTTTCAATAGATCAACCTTGTACCTATTATTTGATTAGGTTTATTTTTACTCTTTAAAGAGGGTCACACAATGATCAATTCAACAAAATTATATTGAATTACTTTATGACAATTGCTATCAGGAAATGTTTTTACAATTTCCTACTAAGTACAACAAACAACAGACATGAAACCAAATATGTCATATGAAAAGTATGTAATGATTATATTACAAGGAAAACAAGATATTGCAATGTGACAAATCAAACTATCACCTGTTGTACAGGTGTTCTACTAATTGTTACAATGATCACAACTTAATGTAATTTTTCCCTGTATGTATATCAATACATATGCCATGTAAAATTCATGTCACCAAAAATGAATCACTGTTGTTTAAGGCCATGTGCTTACAACAATCCACTTGATCAAAGTGATCAAAGAAAGTACTCCTATGCAAACATCTAAGTACATCATGAAAGAAGCCAAAAGCGGGAAGCTGAATTTGTGCTATACAGTAGTAAAGGTTCATTCAAATGTTACACATCGGCTCACTGACAGGCCCTAGTCCATTAATTTGTGTAATATAAGTACCATCAAAAAGCTTTTACGATCATCTTACACTGAAAATAGTAACCTACCTGATCTCCGTCTCTCTGTTGTTCGAGATAAGCCGAGAATTCTACCAGCCTTAATTTAGGCCCTGCTATACTTCGACCTTGCCATGAAGGGGTCATTTCACTATTCATAGATGTTGGTGGTTTAGTTTCAAGCCCGTAACCTGGGGCACCATACGGGGGTTTCACACTGAAGACAAAATAAATAAATAATTAAGTAAAAAATCAACCAATCAGTCAACCAATCAATCAATCAATCATCTGCTACTGTTGGGTTTATATTGAGAAAAACCTGTACAAGATAAAGTTATAGTAATACTTAAAAGAGGTCATGGAGAGATAAAAAGACGATTCAATCTGCATAGAAATAAAGACGCAGACAGTCTTTGCCTTCATCCCCGCATGGTGAATGACATTGAATATAATCCAAAAGACTCGGTCATAGATCGTCAATTTTTTCTAGAAAACAAAACAACAAACATCTCCAACACCTTCCTGCAATTTTGTTTGTTTTCATGGCTTTGTATCCGAAGACTACACAAGATAACAGTGTTTGGTGGTAGAACCTCACGCATTGAAACAATAACCGACATACGAACAAGAAATGATGAAACATAAACTGACATAAGAACAAGAAATGACAAACAAACAAATACTTACTCTCCTTGGGAGTTGGGGTGCTGCCAAAACTGAAACAATACATAAAACATACAGTTAACTATATAGTAATCATGTCAAAATAGATTATACAAAATATCCCCTTGAATTACGTACTGGTTTGTATCAAACAAACGTACAACAACGATATGAAGTATTCACGTGTTCATGAGCAATTATATTAACAATAGCTTGAAAAGATGACATACTATGTTAAAGAACTATTATTGCCAAAAAGCAAATTGTTTTAGCATCATAACATAGACATTTATTGACAGGAGTGAACATTTATCACAGTGTATTCATTATGAAAACAACTATTCACAAATAATGTTAAAATTCTTACAGAAATTTCTTGAACAAAATAATTACATTTTGAAACCGTTGCATGAAATGAGAATCCATGTTATTCTTAAAATCGTGCACATTTAAAATCATACAAAAGTAAACAAGTATTTCAAGAAAAAAGTTGGCATCAAATAAATATTAATCAAAGACATCAATCACCACAAGATTATATACATAACCCAAGTATGATAATTAAGTACTTAATGCCTTAAAAGATAAACAAATGGTATGTTTACAGTGACTCCAATTTCATGTTAGAAACATGCACGGACAGACAGACAAAGATAACAATAATGATACTAGCACTAGCACAGTGACATAAAAGTATTGCTGGGGAGAAAATAGAGGTAACCTCAACAGACAACATTGACATGCACAGCAAAAATAAGCATGATGAAAACAAAAACATAGTCGAATGCGTTAACACTTGTCACAAACAGTAGAGAGAGTCAGTTGATGATGAATGGTATAGCAATTGCTAGACAGGATTACTGGTCTGGAGAAGAAGTTGTTAGAAATACTAACTAAGAGTGTTTGGCAACAGTCTTTTTACAGAATATTAGGGGTAAGAATTATATACTCCGTAATTTTAACCATTAGATTGTAAGATCTTCCAAATTAGACACTTTTCACCACAGTACCCTCTTCCCAGAAACCTAGATAGTTGGTTTACATATACTAACCAGTGTTCACAGTAAATATAACTTTGAAAAGATAAATGCTGCAATTGTGAACAAACTTTTGGTACTTTATAAGGAAACAGAGAAAGACTAGGATTACGTCAAGTATAGGAAAGATTTCTCAGAGAAAGTACAACTGTAACTTCTACAGATTTGTAAAGATATGAATGATTGATGTTATAGATTTATATGATAGTGTACAAATATGCAGTGAAAATATTAGTGATGAATTTTCACATGAAACTAACTGTGACAATGTAAATGATATCACACTGTATCTTGTCAGAAACACTTACATTCGGTGGGGCACCGGGATAACCCGGACGGACGGAAGAAGGGTTGAACCCAGGGGGGCCCACAGGTAGCCCCACGGCCTTACTGTGTATAGCACTTGCAGACACTATTTGAGCAGACGACATGGCCGCCATACTTTGTAGCGCTTTATCCTTGGCTGCCTGATCCTGAAAATTGGAAAAGTTCTCCTGTCGAAGGAGATTGCAATGATAAGTACACAGGGAATCAGCATTAATTACAACAGCCATTGGAAATCCTTGTTTAAGAGCAGCTAATGAATACAGTTTTAACAACAGCGAATCAAAATTTGTTTCACAACAGCCAATGAAAAACATTTTTTCACAGCAGTCAACAAATAAATTTAAACGTAATTATAAAGCACCCAATTTTTGAAAAACAGGAGGCACTGTTATAATATTTAATATAATTATAAAGAATAGGCAATTTTGTATTGCAACACCAAGCATGTTTATGACATAAATCTAAATACACTAATTAAGCCCTTTCATTAGCTTGAACAAAGGATTTCCAGGTTACATTATTACAATGAAAGACAAGTTAGAGGGTATGTTACCAAATGAATCGGTCACGTAATTAAAATAGAACTTTCAAAATACAAAATAACCTAGGTAACATAATTCTAACATTGTCTCAAACAAAACACTGGGCAATAAAATAAACAAAACAAAAAATGAACCAAACAATAGTACAATAAAAAGCTAACTGCTCATTCCAAAAACAGAAAACATGCTCACAGAATGCACAATACATGTATAGAATAAAGCAGATAATGGGGGCGTCAAGTTCCAGATAACATGCAATAACAAGGCTGATGTGTCTTAGCAAAGAAATTACCCAGTTGTATAGACTGATAATAGATGTATCAAAGAGGTAAAGACTCCATACCAAATAGAGGTGAAGAAATGGTCAGAACTCATTAATATATCATTGCGTAGCTATGGCAGTGTTGTCAATAAGTATTGGTTAAACTGACCCATAAAGAAAAGTAACCGGCCAAGTAGGGGAGGCCAGGGAATAAAAATGCAACCTTGGCATATTTGAATTCCGATTTCGACCGGCTGTCGATTCTTATTGACAACACTGTATGGACCATATCAGCAGAAACTGACCATTTACAATCAATTATTTCAATATTTTGGTAGACTGGAACCAATTAATCTCGTGTTTTAGTAAGAATTAAAAACTGAAAGAAATAATTTGCAATACCCCAGTTGCTTGTAATCCTAACCACCGGTTTTGAAAAATATTATTCGATAGAAAATCCTCTGCCTAGAATCAAAACATGAAATCATATACCAGCATATAATCAAATTAAGCATAAAACTTTTGTATATTTGTGAGAGAGTGTGGTGCATTTTGCTATGAAGAATAACTCTGTCATAGACAAATAAAATGGCTAAAGACAGTTAGCTCCCTTTACTGAAGACACATTCAAGCTCTATATATTGATAGTATACAACGACCCCAAATGAGAGTACAGGATAATACGAAGTAACTACCTTGAATGGGACTTGCCCGACCTACAAATTCAGGGTCAGATCAGGTCAGACATGCATTGCGTAATATAATATATACTACTCATACAGTGAAATCCCAATAATAACTGTACATGTAGTATTCTTTTTACTTGTAAGATTTTTCTCATACTGTCGTAGAGAAAAAAAATTACATTTCATTAAATTTCAATAAAATTCCACAGCAGCGAACTCTGGTTCAGTCAAAAAGTTGCACATGTTCACATATCAGGCTTCTTTGTCTTAGAATTTCTACTTGGATTGTAAACAAATGCTAGACTACTATGAAAAGTTATCATTGCAAGTTCACTGTATAGGATTAAGTACATTAATATCATTATAATAATGAGGAAAATTTCAGGTCATGCGTATAGTTATTAATGCATGTACAAATACACACAGTATACAAGCATTCATACATTCTATGCTGAAACAGTAACGTACATGCTTATGTCAGTCCGGACAGCACACCGTCATATTGGAAGTAAAGACAAATTTGAAAAAAAATAACCAAACAAAAAACTAAGAAGCATAAAACTTGCAAATACATGTACACTGACGCAAACATGTTTATCTTGGCATCATCCATGAAACAGCAGGAGATTTTGGATTCAAACTGTTATACGTTTCATTCTACAAGCTTGCAGCAATGCACCTACAGAAGCCATGGTTCATACACCTACTTTCAGAGAAGCCTGAACCTCTTTTGCTTTCCTTCTCGCAAGTACATGTATATGACTAGACACTTGCTTCCTTGTCCGAGTTTTGCTTGTCCGTAATTTGATGTAACATGCAATCAACTCGTTACGCCCTGAAATTTAGTTATTAATTGAATAGGCCTAACAAACTGTGTATATATTTGAATGTTACACCTACTTTAAATGAGGCCTGGACTTCTTTGGTTTTCCTCCGAGCAAGAACTTGAATATGACTAGAAACTTGTTTTCTTGACCGAGTTTTGCCAGTCCTCAATTTGATGTATCGCGCTATCAACTCATTGCGTCCTGAAATACGAAGGATATATTATGCACCAAGTTGACCCTGTTAAAATGATCCTCTATGATCTTTCCCCCATATGTTTCATTCTATTAATGTCAGTATGAGGTTTTTATCTTATATACATATCATTCATAATTAATTGGGGAAAATATAAACCAGTCAGGGTAGCCAACAACTTGAATAGGAGGTGATTGATGACAGATATTATTGGTTAAAAGTACATATCGAGGGTTCAGTGCAAGACTATACTAACTCCTATATAAATACATAGGAGTTAGTATAGTCTTGCACTGAAACCTCGATATGTTGCCTTGGCCCCTAACGGGTGCTTCGGCAACACCCAAGATCCCAGGCCCGCCTGTTCATCTTTTCTCTACTGCATAAATCATTGACAACCCTGTTACTACTTGAATACAACACTGAACTGTGTACACAGCATACAAGCAGAACATAGGAAATAATTACACAGAAAGTGAACTACAATTGCACACTTTAAAAATCTTTTTAATAAACGATAATTAAACATATTGGACATCAAATACAAGGGACTAAAGTAAGACTAAATCAAACGAGACACAATGACCCGAGGTCACTCGCTCTCTACAAAAATACAAACAACCTTAATAGGATACGTAAATATTTGCGAAAGGATTTAACACACACTTATTAATTTATTAGCTACAACTTATCAGTTATGAAAATATAACATTTGGACATTCAAAGGCACATACTTTCCACAGATATTCTGTGACATGTGTATGCATAGCGTAAACCAAATATTTTCAAATGCCCAATTTATTTTTTGGGGGGCAGTAAAAAAGCTTTTTCAGATCGTGATTCTGTCACTTTAGGATAAATTTTCATTCATACAATACATTTAGAAAAAGAAATAGTGTTTCAATCGTAAAATAGACTAAGGAGGTTTTAATGGGATCTATATGAATTGAATTCTGTCAGGCCTCAAAGAATATTGGTTTCCAGTAACCCAATAAACACGAATATTTTATCTCACATGCAATTTCACCGATATTTTACCTCGCCTAAAATTTTAACAGCTAAAAATGAGATAACTTAGTACATTGTACATGTAAGTTTTAATCGCCCAGAACACAAAATAAAATATGTGAAAAGCAAGTACAAATCTACACCTATGCCAAGCTAAATGCATACAAGTTATAAGCCTGTATTTAATCCAATAGATTCAAATTTGAAAATGATTAGCTTCAGTTTATGAAAGATGGGTAATGAGTAAGTAAGATAAGTATCAGTTTACAAGATGTGAAAGCCAAGAACAACAAATGAAGCCTATCTGCTAGGCAAAGATACCAAAACTCAAGATTTCAATAAAGATTAAAACTTCAAATTGTCTAGGATAGTTCTTTATCAGACTTGCACAAGCCAGGCATTGTTTGGCAGAAAATCTGCATCTTAAACTTCAGGGTTGTACCATCTTCAGTGAAGAAAAGTTTGAGGATAATTACAGATTTAGATGAGCCCCCAGCAATAATAATACAAGGCATAGAAAGCCCAATTTTACACGGTCATCAATACAAAAATATGGTATTACAGATCAGGCTTCGACGCATTACTGTTGCAACTCATTTTAGATAAAAACTAAGTTTCAATGGTTTTACCATGAACCCTTGAAATTACATCTTATGTTTAAATACAGCCAAAGAAGTCTGCCGGAGGCAATTAAAATCCAATTTAAATTTAAATCTTAAGACTTCAAGATTATTGGTTTAAGAGCTTTTCTCTTATTAGACTGTTCAACAAAGCCTTGTCTTCTATTGATGGTCTTCCATCCTGAACTGTTTGTTTTCAAACGTCAATCATTCGTTTACCAAAAGGATCAATTAAATAAAAATTCAATATGCTATTAGCACACTTCACCAAAACCTTTTCGAGTTCAAAGTCATTTTCTGCTTAAGTTAAAATCATTACCATCAAGTACACATTGTTTACATTTCATGGCTCACAGCAAAAACTACATTAACTCAAACCAAAAAAAGACATAGTTGCAATAATATTGCACTTAACGCTTCGTATGCATTTAGTACATAGTTAAAATTAAATTAAGTTTAGAAGAATTTCTGCTAATCATTTGGTAGAATGCAAGACTAAGTAATATTTCCAATTATTAGAGAGACAGCGGAGAGACTCATTATAGAAGGAAAATTCTGTAGTAGTAAAACTTGAGTGTGTAATCAAAGAAATGATGATAAAACAGTTCATTAGAACTTCATAAATGATTAATGACAATTGGTGGTTTGTATCTTTATATTCCTCATTCAAAGTCATAGGATTTCCAAGTGTTCACACGTCAGAAACTTCTCATGAAACACATCAATAATTTTACAACATGGACCAGTTAAAACAACATCACTATGAAATATTAGGAAGTCCTATACATAATTTATTCCTATTGATAGAAATAACAGTGTAGAAGGCCAACAAATCATACATTGTAGATGGATGCAATGCAACAGGCATTTAGCTCAATTGTATTAATTTTCCAGTTGAGAAGCCTGGAGGTACAAGAATTGAGCAATAACTGGGTTTGTATCTTGTTTGGGATTCATTCTTCCACAGTCCTTCCAATTCCCATTACATGCATGTGTACAGGTGAGAAAAAATAACCTTTAAATGAGCTAGATTCAAAGTAGAAAAAATACTTCAAAAATCGAACAAAACGTAAAACTTGTGCTTTATAAACTTGAATCACTCAGTAGTAATCAATGATAAAATACAATATAAATAATTAATTTTTTTCATTTCACACTTCAAGTACCTAATTTTTGTATTTTTTATTTGTGAACAACATGTTTTAATATTCTCACAGAACATTACATCAATATTTACACATGAAAAAAATTATCCTAATTCAATGCAAAAATAGGTTTAGAAATTTTGTCTAAGTAGGGATGTAATTTTTTGTAAACGTTTAGAACTGTGCCCTGTAAACTCAGTTTGTATACCTGTTGAAATTAATTACATGTACCACAGGTCCTCATGTTAGTGTTTAGAGTTTCATAAACAGAAATCATGGAACCAGCGACAGAAACCAAAGAAACAGAGACATAATTACTAACAGAAACCAAAGGACCACAGATAGAATTGTTAACAGAAACCAAAGAAACAGAGACATAATTACTAACCGAAACCAAAGGACCACATATAGAATTGTTAACAGAAACCAAGGAACCAGAGACAGAATTATTAACAGAAACCAAAGGACCAGAGATAGAATTGTTAACAGAAACCAAGGTCCCAGAGATAGAATTGTTAACAGAAACCATGGAACCGGAGATAGAATTGTTAACAGAAAGCGCAGCATGGAACCAGAGATAGAATTGTTAACAGAAACCAAGGAACCGGAGAAAGAATTGTTAACAGAAACTTTGGAACCAGAGACAGAATTATTAACAGAAACCAAAGGACCAGAGATAGAATTGTTAACAGAAACCAAGGAACTGGAGATAGAATTGTTAACAGAAAGCATGGAACCAGAGATAGAATTGTTACCAGAAAGCATGGAACCAGAGACAGAATTGTTAACAGAAAGCATGGAACCAGAGATAGAATTATTTTCTGCACATAATGCAACAAAAGATGTTAAGTTAATTTTTCTAAAACTCAATACAAAAGTGCATTGGCCCATACAAAAAAACACAGGGTGAAACAGTATATACACCTGCTATATAAGAATGAAGGGCAGACAACATAAATAATGACTGAAATATAAAATGAATAGAACAGGTAAGAGAGAAGTTTATAACTCAATAACAACCAATGCAAGCGAGGAGTTTACATCAACAAAGTTTTCAACATTTCAAAAGACTAAACATAAAACACTACTTCAGTAAATGAATATACAGATTAAGAAGATACATTGTGTAATGTACATAGAAACATTACAACCAAAATTAGAACATTGTAACAGCATAAGCCTATGACATTATCCTATTTGTACAGGTGTATACACAAGGATAGTCGATGTAATTACTCAACCAGTGTATGAGTCATAGTATTGTGGTAAAGATCTTTTTGCCCTAATTTTAAGATGTGTATACCAATGCCATAGTGTACCAGTCAATGCCTTGTTGAAGCAGATCTCCTTGGAGCAATTCTGTACCCTTTGTCAGTAAATGGAAGTAAATGGGAGAAAGGCCTATCTTAGACAAACTGGTATAAATAAGTACTGACTTCATTAACATTTGGCAATGAATAAACATAGAAAGGACATTAACAAGAGGTGTGGGTAAAACACATATGCACTCCATGATAGCCTGTTGGAGGTGAATGGACAGTGTATTACAGACCAAGAGCCCTTGAACTAGTCATAGTGACCCCCAAAGAAACAGGGGGGATGGGGTCATCTACCAACCACTGACAGCCATACTATACAGTTCTGACTGTGGCAGGCCCGATCATTCTCCAGTGATCAATCAGAACCTAACAGTCTATCAACAGAACAACATACCCCTTTCCTTCAAAGGAAAGCATAAAACTGACTTATTTATAAGCTTAACCTGAACAACAGTTAACATTCAACCTGTTTTCATCAGACATACATTTACAGACAGTAATTAGTGTGATGAAAGATTTATGACTGAAGGAAAGCCTGTACCAAATGAAAATGAATATTGCAGTAATAAATATGAGATCATGATTAATGAAATATAACAGACTGCAGTAGAACAATGGCAGTTAAAAGAAATTGTTATGAAGAATCAAGTAAACTATCAAGGTACATGCGACCCAAATTTATCCAGACGTTTATCAATTTCTGCTCCACAAACAGCCTGACAAAAAAAGCTTCCTGCCAAGATAACATATATAATTATTATGCTAGTCATAATCATTTTTATAACTTCACTCAGTGCCAACTACCATCAATGCCAAGATTTCATGGCTTTCAAACAGCGGTGTGTGTGTCCCCCATAGAAAGTCCTGCAGTATCATTAATATAGTCAAGCTGTGTAGGATTTCATGAGCAATAACATCACACAAACCTTCAACCTTAAACACTGGGAAATTTACTGTTGAAGAAAAAATTGTTTTTTTTTAACCAAGAATCAACAGCTAAGACATATTTTATTTTTGTACTATTCAATTAAACTAACTGATTATAGCAAACCTATATTTGCTGATACTTTTAAAAGAATGAAAGTTTATAAATATGAATGCAATTTCAATGTTCAACAGATGACAAGGCATGGTAAAACTGTATAGATGCTAAGCCTGTACAACATACATAAAAACCTGTTAAATCATAATGTTTCCTTTATTTAAATCTACCTCAGGTGACTCAGTGTAAAATGGGACAAGTATGAATTATGACCATTTAAACAAAACCAGAGTTTTCATTGTAATTTTATGCCACAGGGGGTGGGTGACTGGCATAGAGGAGACTATAGACAGTGGATGATTCCTGACAGGGGGGACCTGACAGAGTTGATGAGACGGCTACCCTGGAAAAAGACCAGATTATTTTTTATCCCCGCTAAATTTTTAATGACTGAAACAGGCACCATGGCAACCCTAGGGATTTTGACAAAAAAACCAGCTCAAGGGATTTGATTAAGAGAAACCATCATAGCTGTTTGTCAAAATCTCGGGTAAATGCCCGTCTTCCTCTGGGAATAGTAATAGGGACGTTAAACAGATATAAGGAATGATTCCGTTACAGGATGATTCGGACTTCCTGTGAACTAATTAGTATGAATACTGATATTCTCACACTTAATTGTATAAGTATGATATTAATACATTTTTTTTAATTCATTAAATCATTTTTGCATGAAAGTGAAAGGCAATCCACATCTTCACACATTCACCAGTGACCGCATAAATTATTACAGTGGTGATTCTAACACTATAGGCAAGTGAAATAGCCAAGGGCTTCAATGAATAATCACCAAAACATTTCTCGATCAAGTAGCTGTCGATGTTTAATGGAAATCATGTCTGCTTCATATGAACCACAAACTGACACTTAGTTAGGTACAACAGCCCTAAATATATCCTCTGATGTCATCTAAACATATACGCATGTACAACTTAACATTTATACAAGAATAGACGCCTACGCTATATTGAAAATGGTTGACCTGCCAAATCTATACAACAAAACCATTGTTTAAGGCCTTTTTTATAGTGATAGCATTGTAATGGTATTGAATAATTGATTTTGCTAATTTTAGTACAGTCATTGCGATAAGCCACCAAAAAAAGAAACAGACCCAAACTTAAACCCAGCTAAACAAAAATAAAGCTGACCTGAGCTCGGCTAAGCCTTAACATAGAACAATTGATGAAGGTCGTCACTGACACATAAAACTTGAAGCAAGGAGTAAGAAAATAACATCAAAGGCTAAGCATTCTGAATAGAATCAGTTAAAGTTGAACATATGACACCACTACAATCCGCTTTCGTAACAAAAAAAAGACACCCATGTTATTCTCAATGCAGGCTGCACACAAAAAATAGATTTAATGTTACAAAACATTGACAAAACAGAATCTCTCGACTTGAACACTGTATTTCTTCTATTGTTTTAGAGCAGTTTTGTTTTTGGTGATCTTTAATCATTCATCAAAACTTCATTTGAAGTAAATGAGTCACACAATATGTTTTTTGGAGATGTTTGAATGATTACATTATATTTTATAAATGCAAAACATGAAAAGACAAAAAAACACTGAATGGAAGTTATCTTAAACTGCATTAATAAGTTTAAACTTTAGCACATAAGGTATTTCCATAATACATTATTGGATTTGATTGATGAAGACTTTTGTACTGTCAAGTGAAATCATCGAAGCAAGTTGAAATTGTATCTATACATTTTACCATGGACTCAACTACTTTTTCAACTCATTAATACTTTGTATTACATATAACAGTATCAATAAATCAATGATAAGTTTCAAGCTTCAGTTACTAATTAAATATTTGCCGACATAAGCAGCTTTTTAATTTCTTCATTGAGCTAAATGTGAGCCATTCTATCAATAAAATTAAGTGTTCAAAAATCGAAACGTCAAATAATATGAACTTTTTATTTAAATTAAACACCGCACTTCACATTTATTTGAACAGGAAAAACACATTCGTCAAAAAGCAGAGACACTTAAAACCAATCATCGATAAGACACTTAAAACTCTTGCGTACTGTAAGGTGGCTAATATTCCTCATAATGAGACAAGCTCAGACTCTAACATGTGCAGACAGCGAATACAAAAACTGAAATGAATCACACGCATCTCCCCCCCCCCTCTGCCGTCCCAAAATGCAAATTAAAATTTAATGTAATCAGTTTTCTCACAGCTCGACAAGAGCTAAATCATTACAGCAGTGTCTATTTACACAGTAATCTTACTTAACTAAATGCTTTTTATACCAGCCTACAATGCTATATTGCTAGTGAACAGTCTAGGTTATCAGACACACGATCCAAGCTGATAAAGCCGACCTGTTCTTTCTCCATATAATCGACAATCTACACTCGCCAAAACAATAAATGCCTTGTATGTATGAGTTCTATGCCAGTACATTACATTTCAAATGTAAATAAGGTTTACGAAACATTTACACAAGATCTATTGCCAAATTTGGGTAAAGCAAACTTGATTCAGCTGGGATACTACGCCACTCCTGTACTTAATACTGCGGTATTGTACTTAAAATATATTTTACATGTTCTTTTGTGACGATCTTTTCACACAATGATCATTCACACCGCTTTTTATCAGCATTGATAGATTCGTCATGTCAGGGATTTTCAAAACCCCAAACTTCCCTGTTTGATGGATATAACAGAACAATACTATTAAAATATTTCAGCTATTTCAAAATTGTTGTGTATTTACAATCCAAGTCATATCACACATGGTTCCGATAGTGTTAAAATGAGGGCAAATATTTCATTAATACGGAATACACAACACTTTGTTTGGGTTTACGTTTATCAGAGCATTTCAATAATTCTATAGCTATTATAACCAAGTTTAATACGGGAGGGAAACCTCAGATGACTGTCCTGATTTATTGTGAATGAAAATAATCGGAACAAGCAGACAGATTATATAATCATGCTCGTCTAAGGATTACTTTATCATTAGCACTTGTACTTTCTCAGAAACTGTGCTAAATGTCATTTTTGAATTATTGTGGATGCAGAAACAGACTCGACAACGATGAAGCAACAACAACAGTTTTTCGGGTGTTTTTTTCCGAAGAAGACAAGCTAAAATTATAAGGCCGTTATAGAACATATGAGTATTCTTTCATTCACCAAAATATTGGCGTACAATTCCACTACTTGAAGATCAATAAGGATATAAAATTAACTGTTTCAATTCACTGCGATTTCCATTTCATGACTTATTAAACATTCAAACAAATGAAGAGTGATAACTGATGTACAATCCCTATATTGGAGTAAGGATGGTATGTTCTTAAACCGCCAATAATTTATCCTAACAATGTACTAAATGGTAATCACTAGTCAATATGGTGCTCTTTTTTTATAACAAATACTATACTTCAGTAGATGTTGCCTGATGACGGCCTTAAATTGCTTACTATAAGAATTCTATCAACTAATTTCATAATCGTGCATCTCAGAAAACTGTTGATTTCCAAAATGTGTTAAAAAATTCCATGTGCTGCTTAGTTAGATATTATTGTACCTCTTAATGTAGCATATTTATACACAGAGAATTCTGTATTTTGTCAAAAACATTAGCTAAAAATAATGGAAAGTTGTTCTTTAAAACTGTCCTGTGACTGGTGGGTTGTTAGAAGAACAAAAGATAAATGTATATTGATGGAAACATTCCCTTTTTTTCTAAATCAAGATATTAATGGATAGCAATACAGTCATTTATTCCAACAATGCATTGGATGCCTCATCAAATATTTACTGATCAACATTTACATAGACATCCCTAGGAGACATAATCAAATGTTCTATTTGTCATTCCTATAATCTTACACTTCAACACCCCCATCCAAAAATATGTTCGTCGATCATTTGTCTTAATTAAATGTGTTTTTAGCAAAAAGGCAGATATGTCCTACAGTAATTTCATACAGTTTCGAATATTCATTCTGAAATTCAAATAAAAATGTGCAATACCCTTACAGTTATAATTATTTTATAGAAAACAACAGGTAACAAGAACTATACAACGTTATGCAGTACCTTCTTGCAAGACATAGTCAAAAACAGTGATCACTACAAGTCACCCTACCCTTGGAGACTAGACACTAGACAAGCAAGAAAAGAAAATATCATTTCAACTTACCATACATTTTCCCTTCATCAGACAGGATAATTTTTCTTCGACCACATGGTGGGTATATTGCCAATGCTTCTTGAAAACTCTGTTCAATATCTGGGCTCCAAACACCTTCAGCATCGTTCCCTAACTCTTCATCGTTAAGATCGTCATCATTTTCTGTTTTTGGCGGTGGTGGTACTGTTTGACCGTTGTTTGGCGCAGTGGGTGGGGCATCCATATTTCCCCAGGATTTGGACATATAAGCAGAATCTTGCTTAGAAACGCCGTTATTATTGTTGTTAGGTACAGTGTTTGGATCAAGATTCCCCCATGGCGACGTGGACATGATATGGGGAACAAATGGCAGTATCCTGAAAAGAACAAACATATTCTCATAAACACTTCTCACCAATGTTATAAACATGAAGATCGATCTAAGACAGTAACAAGGAAATTCAGGCATCGATAGTCTGCGACAATATCACATCCAAATTCTTCTTCAAATACATACCAGGGGTGTCACTAATTTTAGAAATAGTAGGGAAATCATCATTAGTAGCCGAGGACTGGGTGCTACACCCCTTCATTATAATCACTCATACAAGAAAAGTAGCTGGGTGATGATGTTTGAATTACCAGGCAATTTTACCGGCTACCTGCTCTTTATCGACACCCCTGCTTTTTTCCACCATTTTGGGAATGGGTCCAGGTCCAGTGTGATTGGGAAAATTAGTGTCGTGATTGTCTAAATTTGGAAAGATTTTAGGTAACATTTATTGAACAAAACAAGCCCTTGCTGAATTTGAGAATTTTTTAGGTTTGGATAAGGAAATAAAGTCCCGACATATATTTAGTAGTCGGACAAAGGAAAAGAATGATGGAAATTGGTAAACAAAAAAACAAAACACACACGACTTCGGAATTACGTGTACACAAAGAATTGTTCTTAGCTGATCAAAAGTGAAACATAAAAAGCCCCAGACATTGGCATAAGGCTTCTCCACCCCAGAACAGTTCATCTGCTTTTAATCAATCGTACTGATAAGTTTGTGATAGAAAAAGATAACCGAGTTCTGTATGACCTCAGAATATAGATCACAGTAATGCTGGAGAAAGATAAGGTCACTTTCAAGAATGGAAGTTGTAAAACATAAAAGTTTACAAAACATATAATTTTATATTCAACATTGGCCAAGTAATGAAAATGCTACAAAATTGAAATTGAGGATTATAAATTAATAAGCATGAAATAATTGAATATAAATAAAAATTATTAGGGAAAGTAGTTGGCTGTGAAGATTAAAACAGGTAATATGACCAGGTATTATATGACTGGAGCCCAATTCTTATTTGTTAATTTATATTCAGGACAAACTCTCATCTGCTATTTTGGGAAGATGACCCATACCCTTCAAATCAGGAATGTTTGCGCCTTAAGCTTAGAAATTGGGTAAAGTCTAGAAATTACAGCAACATTTTAGGAATAAATGTAAAGGATTTAAATGATTAATTTTAATCAACAATTGCAATTTGTATAAACTGCCTGTGAGAGAAAAGCCTGACGTATCTTTAGTCAATTTAGTCATTCCAACACCCTCCTATACATGCATGTTTCAATACGCTCAAAAGTCAAAGGTGTGACAAAGTGTTAAAAAGTTTAATAGCACTAGATCATTTTCTATGAAAAATATATTAAAAATATCCACTGCTCCTTAACTATTTATTTTTCACCTTGACATCAATTTGCATCAAGTTTTACCAACAATAATGAATCAATCAAAGATTAATGGTACCTGTAGCAGGAAAATACACACAGAAACAAAATCTGTGCATGAGATTAAGGTTTTTAATTTAGATTCAGTGTTAAAATTCAATTAGCCTTATGAATATTCATACAGTCTAGGCACACACAGCATATATGTACACATAGAAGAATGCATTTTCTAAGTTGATCAAACCGCTGTTGTTGTTGTTGTTTTTATCATCCGACCACGAGGAATAAACACAGCGATAAGATCAGTGTTCAGATTACTGGAATTATCAAACGTAGCTCGCTTGACTCATCTGTTATGTCAGTAAACACAGCCATGTGTGATAAAAAAATCAATGATTACAGCAACCCTATGAATTAGTTGTGTGAATTACGTTAGACAAAAATATTAAGTCCATTTATTTAAATGAAAATTTAAAATTAATAAGTTAATTTATTTAAATGAAACTCATTCATTATATTCATTTATTCAAATAAAAATGTTCTTTCATTGGAAGTTCATTAGTTATACATGAACATTTTCATTCATTCTAAAACGGTGCATAACAATATTACTAAACACTTACTTGCTGGAGTGTCTGGCTCTAAAAGCATTATTTGACATACAACAATGTTTAAATTTAAATTTACGACGGTGATACAAATCATGTTCATATTCATATATGCCCTCCATGGTAATCACCGATTTCAATAAAATGATAAAAATACAATACACAGATTATCAAATGTTAACTGTTCACACACTTAGTAATTAAACTTGAATAAAGCATCCTCAGTTTACAACAGTTCACTGATTAAGTCACATTTCAAGTTGGGAGTGCGAATTTAAATATTGGCTTCACATCACATCAACAATATTAAATTTCAATACACATCCTAACAAACTTTGAACACAATACAGTAAAAAAATAAAACTAATTCAAAACAATGAATATGTAATAGTAATATTTCCAAATAGTTACAATACGATTACGTCACTTTTAATTAGAACCTGAATTATATTTAATCATAATTAACTGATTGATTAATAACTGCGGCACAAATTAAATCACAAGATTTTCCAATTAATAATAATGAAACAATGAGCACGCAATAAATTGACATACATTATAATGGAATGAGTTTCAAGAAGGACAATTGACTAATAACTTTTTAGACAATAGTTTCGCACCATTGATTTAAATAGCAATGAAAGATTCATAGAAGTTGCATATAAACATTAAGTAGTAATTCCTTACAGAGTTATCGCCATTTATTAGGGTTTTTTAAAAACAAAACTAAAATTATAGTTCAAAGTTTTTTTAGAAAGGATATGGGGTTAGAGGACCTGAGATAGCTGTAATAAATCATAGAACAACCCACAGAACGTATCATTTATATGCCATCATTTTGACATTAAACATAATTCATGTAATACCACATTTAAATCAGCAGTTGAGATAGACCGCACACTGAAATTGTATTCTAATCTCATCAACAACAGTAGTTGGGATTTATTCAAAACTTTTGGTTGGATTTTAACAATTCGCAACATGAATGAAGGAATGAAAGAAATAAAAGTGTCTTGCAACAGAAGTATTTTTATATCCACTACAGCACAATACTGACAGACAACAATTGGGTCAGTTGCAGTGAATTTCATGTATCCAATTTAAGACAGTTGTAAACCATGCAACATGAAGTTTAACTAAAAAAATTGTGGACACAGGTGCCCCCCCCCCATTTTACTTGTGGAGGGATGGGAAACCTCAGGTGCAAAACTTCACATGTCAATATATATTCCTTTAATTATGTCTGACAAATGTATGTCCAATGGTTCAGGAGATGTGGACGACCCACGTTTTGTGGGACAGATAATGGGAAATCTATGTGCCCAACCCCCCCAACAAATTGTGTGTGTGTGAAAATACCAGAACACTTAAATAATACCAGGGACAAATAACTCATGAGTTACAGTAATAATAAACTAATATACGTCTCACAACAAATTCTCACCAAGATCTTGCTTGAAATGGGGATCAAAGAATCGGGTCATTTATTAAAAACTAACAATGAAATAAAGTTACTGTTCAAGAAAATAACACCTGTCAAAAATGGGGGGGGGATAATAAGCAATTGCATATGCGTCGCAGCGAGTATATTTTTATAATTCAAGTATACTTCATCATTCAAATGATTACAGATAACGTACAGCATTAATGTATTTAAAAGCTGCTCCTCCGTCCCTACAATCACAAACTGTGCACACAATTAGAAAAAACATGCAATTCAACAATCAACTGTTTACCACATAACAATTCTTAACACATGCAGACAAAATCAAGAGGTGATAACAAAGCTAGTATACAAATAACAAAGCAAATAGACTAGTTTTACTTTCACCCCTATAAACAGCTTCCTGCAGCATTTCCATATTGAACCCATGCTTTAAACATTGTCAAAATAATTAAAACATCAAATCAGTAAAACAAGTGAGTGAGAACAGAATGTAAATAGAACATTAGAGGAACAAAATACTATACACTGGATAACTGATTGATTAAAACAGCAAACCTTTTAACATATTGGACATATCTAATCCAAGAGCACATTCAAACTTTCTTAAAAGTATAAAGTACACATACACACATTGATATTCAATATATACATAATGTATGCATTTTAGATAAGCATGTGAATTAAATGGTATAGACGGCCCAAGACCTACATTTAAAACACAAATTGAGCTAACAGTCGAATTGACAACAAATCATGAAAGATAGCAACAGTCCAGCATATGTATGATTCAAGCATTATTCCAGTGTAAAGTTGTTGATAGAACAGCATGCAGACAGAATGAAATGATTGACTTACATGATATATGAGCATTCACAGCAAATATGATAAATACAAGTAGTATCAATAAAACTGAAAACATGCAAGAAAACATGAGACTTTAGTAAATCAGTGCATTTCTACAACAATAATATTGGCCTGTATAACAAAGGTATGCATTATTACATAGCTGTCAGGTTGAGATAAAGAGATTAGTATCCAATACTTTCACTGTTTATTCAAGCAGGTAAATGTATATATGAAGAACTTAATAACATAAATTTGGTCAAACTATGTTGAAATAATTATTTGTGTATCACCACACATCAGTCTGTTATAAAGCTCAGTAAATCTGCCGAAGACGCCGACATGGCAATCTAGTTCAATTGGGACACTGACCTACATAACGTATTTTTGTCCAAGATAGATTAAATAACCAATTAAGAGCACAGGTGCTCAATTAACGATTTACCTATCAATGCATTATAAACATTTTGAAACTAAAGCATTATAATCGAGCATTCCGCACCTTCAAACTGAGAATCAACATCATGTATGCACAAAGTTAGCATGCATTCGTCTCCTAGATCCGTCTGCAAGTCGCCTTCTACCTCCCGCGCGCAGCAAGACGCGATATTTCGGCTGGCGAGAAGTCCTAACTGGGTCATATCTTTCCCAAACTTATTACTAAAGAAGCTAACAATTATTTGATAATCCATTGTAAGTTATATCCAACATAAAGCGCACATTCATCAGAGAAAATATCCAAAAGCATGTGAAGTCATTTTCCCATCGAACATAGGCCGGAAGTCAAGTCTAAAACTATGACAAGTATTTCAGTGATTCGAAAACCGAGCCGACATTTTTCACTGTCCGATGCTGTTTTTGGAACAATAGAAACTTGATTTGCCAATATTACGAACTGAATTGAAAAGTACTTACCTAATCTAAGTATCCGTGGGTATAAAAGTTAAAATCAAAGTTTAATTTTGACGAATTTAGCGAATAACTCCAGATTCAAAGGTATGTCAGGAATGATACAAAGAATCTCGACTACGTACTCGATTACTGCGCACCGGACACGCGCATGGGAGGACCAGGTGTAAACTAGTAGCGATTTTGATTGGCTGATTCACTCGGCCGAGACCATTATGTCGTCATACGGTGCTAAAAATATACACAAGGTGTACAGATTTTACACAAAACGAAGACGTTTATGTGTATTAACCTCTAAGCTCGGTATGAGTCATTTTACATGTACAACTGCTCTGCACAAGTTGTATTTTGTTCTACATATATACACCACTGTTTTGATAAAATAATCGTACGATCAATTGGTTTGATTAATATTTACTGAGATCGGAACCCACTAATTTAACCCTGCTACCTATTCAAAACCGGAAAGATTCAAGTATTAAGTAGAAGCAACTTCCTCACTAAGTTACTTCCAAGTAACTCGTGACTTAAATTTCACAGAAGTCGAAATCTCTTATCGCTCCTTCGTGCGTGCACCAGTAGTCGAATGACATTACGCCCAAAAAATCAATAGCAAAACCGCATTATATCACTCTCAAAACAGCAGTTACGTTTAATTTTGCAGCGATCATCATGTATTTCATATTCAAATGATCTGCGATTAAAAATTGTCTGAAAAATTAATGAATAAACAATCATCAGTAATAGTAACGTTACGTCGTAGTAGCTAGTACGCTTTATGGCCTGCATGTATACATGTATTATACAATTATATGTTCGTCATGAAGATCTGACAATTTCTAATTTGGAATTTTTAAAAAAGCAATAAGACATTGCAATGAAAAGCAAAATAAGCGCTAATTGTTGCGCATTTAATTTATAAATGTTGCTACAAAAACAAACGACAATTTCAGAACCAATTTCTGACTTTTAACCAGCTTTTCGCTCTTATTAACATGCATTTTAATGAATAGGTTTTAGAAGACAATCATTGGTCAATATTTGGTCATGTATGCATTTCTGTAAGTTTATAAATTATTTTATTGTAATATTATCTAGACTGTAGAAACATTTAACTGTTGGTTCGTTTCTAGATGCGGTGATAGTTCTATTTTTCGTAAATCATAAAGTCTTTAGAATTAAGATGAAACATATTTTTTGTTAAATTAGTCACACTATCAACATCTAATCTAAATCGAATCATATATATTTTAAACGCACAACATTTGATATAAAATGGATTGATTAAAGATAAGATCCATTTCTTTACGAGCTCAGAAAATCCCTAGTTACAGGGGTCGCCCTAGGGTCATCAACCCGTCATATCCTTATTGTAAAATGTCAAAAAATCCCCGTTATCAACGTCAACAGAGGAATAAGACAAGACAAGAGTATTATAAAAGATGAAAATTGATAATAACAATTCAATATAATCGATTACCCGATGACATCTACATGACAGCTCGGTTAGGAAGTAATTCTGATTGCAACAAAATAGACACTAGACTTGGCAATAGGCGAGGAAATTAGTTTAAAGCTGCTTAAAATCATAACAGGTTTAGCAAAGTGGCTGTATTTGTATACATCGCAACTGTGTTGATGATAAGTTAACCGTATGTGGTTACCTGAGATTAATACTATAACCAGGGACCAATATAAGTATACTGTATACCGGGTATATTGGTCCCAGCAATAACATAGTTTTTATTTTATACTTATCCGGTCTGTATCTGTGCTATATTTTTTTTACTTCTTGCATTACATTGAACAGTCAAACTTCAATTACAGGGTGACCGTTTTCGTTTAATCCTGTGTTGCTATAGTTACAGATGACATAAATGTTCGACAGACTATAGATGGTGCACATACACAGAATTACTGCCAAGAACAGAACTTACTTCTAAAGAGATACAGTAAAACCTCACTTAAAGACCACCTCAATAATAAGACCACCTCAATTTTAAGACCACCTCAAAATTAAGAACACAATTTTCAAAGTCCATTTTCACTATTTTGCTCTTTATCCAATCTCAGTATCTCTGAGGTTTACTGTACATGTATAAGTAAGATACGTAGTAAAATAGCAAATACAATTTGTTTGATACGAAATACCGATGTTGCCTTCTTTATTAGCCCTTTTATATCCCAAAACAGTCTGAAATAATTATTCAAGAAGTCTTTAACTTCGCGAATTTAAAACTATCAGCCTTTCATGTTTTTATTTGGATAAAATCGTGAAGTTTGTGATAATTTCATAGCTCACAATTTCAGAATTTGAAATCGTGAAATCATGAACAGTGAGATCGCGATGTTTATATTTCAAAACAACATGGTTTCTCCTTTTATGGAAGATAATGATATGAATATTGACTTAGTCACCATCGGTCTTTCGTATTCGCTAGGAAATTATTGTGTTCAAAATGGAGCATAATTCCAAGGTTTGCTTATTTTTCATATGTTAATTTTAAGCCGTTGAACCGTTAGTTGTACAAGATTGGCTCAAGACGAAAATGTTTCAGTTGATTAACGAAATTATCTTATCCCAATGGTCCACCATGTTAAATCCTTACAGTGGGCCTAGTAATCATTACTTAATTTGTTGTAGTACGTCCGTATTACATTTTAAAAGTTTTGAAGTTTTTTACTTAATAGAATGATTAGCGTAACATTTTGTCGGATGTTCTCTTCCGTGTTATAAAAAGGTTATCATAGGCTCTGTTAATGTTTATCAAATTAGCAGCACGGATACCTGTGTGTTATTTATTTGGTTTAAGGTTGCTATATGTATACACCATCGGTGAATGATGATGTAATGCGGGGTCCGAATCAATGTATGTTTGGTGTCTTTGCGATTATTTAACGTCGCCACCATTTCCCCATATGGGCGACGCTTCCGGAAGAATGTTAGTTATTTTAAATTTTTGGAGGATAGTAGATGATACAGAAGATTTCACAGTTCCAGAAGCACAACTGGTTCTCATACGCGCACGATGTAAAAGTCTCATCCAAAATACTGTTAGTACTGTTTGTGGTGGAGCGGGGAATCGAACCTGAGACCCCTGGATTACTAGTCCAGCGCGTAACTACTGGTCCGCAGCCGATTTCACTCAATGTTTGTGTGTATTCACTGAAAACAATTCCCAAATTGTTAACATTGTTTTAATTGACGAGACCATCTGTTTTACGCCTTTTGATTTTAGTATTGTTAATGATGATCTGTCGATTTAGTTCAACGGAATATCAGAATGGCTTAATATTGTAGGAAAATTATACCAGTTACTTAATCATTCATTAGATTCAAATCTGCAGTGTAGAATTTTGATTCACTGCTTTTAAAATGTCGATAAATCTCGAGTGACCGATTAGCAATTTCGTTCAATGTACACGTAATTGTTTTTAAAGCTTATCAAATCAGCACAGAGAGATGCACGCGTGCATTTATTATTACCAATATTCCATCAACACCATAGAAGGTCGTACAGCAACCTACACTTGCTGTTATTGGTGATACGCCGACGATGATATTGTCTAGATCTCACCATCAGTGAAATCGAACTAAGCATGCTAATTCTGATTTAATATTCGATGTGTGAGATCACACCCACTTCTTGGAAAGTCCGTCTAGTACTAACTATTACGCCGATTCTTTTTTTTAATTCGACACTTTTAGGGTTTAAATTTAATTAAGTTCTTAACAATTATGTTAATTATTACCACAATGTTAGGTTTGATAGTCATTTAATGTACTTCATGATTGACGGTTTGAATAAATGCATCCCGTATTGAACCATATGTCTTCAATGGTTAATGACAAAATGCAGATTCAAGCAATAAATTGTTTACACTATTGTCTACTTATAAGTACGCATATGCATTTCTTTTGAATTTATTATTCGCATGACAAGCAATTAAAAGTTAAATGACAGATGTCAATGCACCGTTTGGAACAAAAACCACGTGAACAACTTTTAAAAGCCGTAATTATAATAACACAGTTGTCTCTTATCATGGAATTTCCGTGTCACCTTATTGGCATATAGTGATATAATGATATAATGCAAAAGAGCAAACGAAATCAACTTTGCAGCACCGAGTATGGTTGTGTCTGTCTGCTCTCGCAGAGAACATAAGTACAAGATATTTATGATCGCTAAGGCTTGCTATATTAGTGTCTGCATAACACTGTGCAAGTAAATGCATGTACCAGTCTGCATAACACTGTGCAAGTAAATGCATGCACCAGTCTGCATAACACTGTGCAAGTGGATGCATACATGTACCAGTCTGCATAACACAGTGCAAATAAATGCATGTACCAGTCTGCATAACACTGTGCAAGTAAATGCATGCACCAGTTTGCATATTCAGACTTAAGTAAATGCTTGTACCAATGACAATACACATGTTCAAATAACTGCTTGTACCAATGTGCATAATCATGTTCAAATAACTGCTTGTACCAATGTGCATTATAATCATGTTCAAATAACTGTGTGTACCAATGTGCATTATAATCATGTTCAAATAACTGCATGTACCAATGTGCATAATCATGTTCAAATAACTGTGTGTACCAAAGTGCATAAACATGTTCATATAACTGCTTGTACCAATGTGCATACTCATATTCAAATAACTGCTTGTACCAATGTGCATAATCATTTCAAATAACTGCTTGTACCAATGTGCATGAACATGTTCAAATAACTGATTGTACCAATGTGCATAATCATGTTCAAATAAATGCTTGTACCAATGTGCATAATCATTTCAAATAACTGCTTGTACCAATGACAATACACATGTTCAAATAACTGCTTGTACCAATGTGCATGAACATGTTCAAATAACTGCCTGTACCAATGTGCATAATCATGTTCAAATAACTGCATGTACCAATGTGCATAAACATGTTCAAATAACTGCCTGTACCAATGTGCATAATCATGTTCAAATAACTGCATGTACCAATGTGCATAAACATGTTCAAATAACTGCTTGTACCAATGTGCATAATCATTTCAAATAACTGCTTGTACCAATGTGCATCATCATGTTCAAATAACTGCTTGTACCAATTTGCATAATCAGTTTGTTTACATCTAAAGTTGTGTGTTTATGCTTCATGTACCAGTAACACTTCCTAGACTATAAACTATGGTCCCTGGAAAGATGACTTCTGTTTTAATTACTGTTGTCTAGTTTACAAATGTTGATGAACTTGACATAGTCAAACTTTCATTGTTGTTTTTTTTCATGTATGTTATTTATGTTCAATTTAGATTTCTATGCTAGTGTTCATTCTACTTCTGAAACAGTACACTATACAGGAATAGACAAGGCAAGGGGAGCAGAAGTGTTCCTGATTCGGAGTTGGTCCCTCATCCAGGACGTCATGGGTTCAAACCTGCACAGTCCACGACCACACCTCATAAGACACCAGTACTGGTTTTTCTTGGACACCGACTCTAATCAGAGAGACTGATTCAAATAAGGATATTATTTTCAATACCAAAGATTATAAAATTGTTAAATATAAGCAAGGTAAGCTTAGTTGCTCAAAGAAAATAAACACAATAATTTTAACTTTAAGAGAACAGTTTATTCATACACATAATAAAATACAATAATTATTACAATTTATACTAATATGTAAAAACAACTTACAAAACACTAGAATTGCATAGTCTATATGATAAAATAGCAGAGTATAGAAAAGGCATTGACAAAAACATACAATGGAGTACAATCATGTGGTTCCATATTTCATGACCAGGCACAAGATATTCAATAAGAAATCATTGCAAAACTTCTAACACTGTCAAGATACAAACTAACAAAATATTTGAGTTGGTTACCTAAAGGTATTGATATGTATTTTGAAAATAACAAATTATTCTTAATACAAACTTGAACCAGCAGGCAAGAAAGTCAAGGTCATTCAAGTAAGAACAAAACTTAAATTTAACCTACCCATTTTCTGTCTATGTACAGACAATTTTCATTGGCTAAGTTGGTCAGTCCATTATATAAATATATTCTTATCAAAGTGTGGTAAAAGTAAGAAAACAAAAAACAATAAAAAAGTCAGATGTTTCCTTGAAATTTCATATAGCATGTTTAGTAAAGGCAACTTTAGTCCAAAGAACTTATACATATAAATGTAGTACTGAAAGCAAGGGCCAACTTACAAACTAATAAAATATAATAGATCAACACTATTAAATAGCATCTTTCTATCAGACATAATGCAATATGTAGTAATATGAGAAACAAGCACCATGATTCAAAACAAGCGGCCCAAGGCCGGTGTCGCTAACCTGAGTGTTTTTTATTCCGGTTGAAATTGTAATTCCAGCTCAAAAGTGGATGGGGTAGGGACGAGCTTTGTTAGTTCTGATTATCTTTATTTAGATGAAGTTAATCAAGAAAGTCCGGAGAAGTGGTCCTGTGACCGACAGACAATAAGTGATCACAACAGCTCACCGAAGTCCTTAGGACCCATGTGAGCTCAAATACACGTATACAGTAATAAATAAATTAATACTAATTTAATACAACAATAATAAGCTATGAAATATGTCCTACATTGTGTAATATCACGTAGATTCACAAATCATTTATCACCAGTTAGTTCTATCAGTAATACACAATGACAAGAGGCATCAGTCATATTGTCTCCTGGTTCCTGCTTATTCTAAACAAGGACATACTGATATGTAAGTCCTAATGTGAATTTCTTACAAATTGATACAGGGCGAATAAGTAGGTTGATCTACAATGAAGACATTAACTTTATTTTAACATATTTCAATCCACCTATACAAACGATTAATTTGAATAATTACATTGTGCCAAAGCTTGATGACTTTCTTTGCACTATGAGGAAATCATTTTCAAAAAGTCACGATGACATTATTTATTCGCAAAAATAGAGTACTTTTCATTGATCTATCATTTACCTTGTCAACATCTGTAAGATTTTATTCCCCTAATTAAACAAAATAAAATAAATATTTTCCATTTCAGTCAGAATATTATTATATCGGGCTGTCTTTTACATTCTACTGAATATATAACAAGAAAACATTATGCCCCCTGTGACCTTGACCTTTGACCATGTGACCCCAAAATATATAGGGTTCCTCTGCTACCGAAGTTGAATGTGATGACCAAGTCTGAGGATGATATGTCAAGGGGTTCTTGAGTTATTGATCGGAAACGAAAAGGTTACAGACGGTCGGACGGACGGACTGACTTGTGCAAACCAATATGCCCTCTCTTCTTCGAAGGGGGGCATAAGTATACGTCTTCTTTGGACTAAGTATCTAGTTCAATAAGGTTTTAACCAAATCTGACAGTATTCAGGAGGCCTTGAAACAAAGATTGGACATTATTCATGCTTATGTTACAAGACCTTTCAGTGAAGAGTAAATAACAAAGGCTTGCAGATTATATTAATAAATAATGACGTTACAAGAGTCACATATAATTGGGAATAAAAAATCAGGCGAGAAAATTTAACAAAGATATAAAGTTCATAAACATGAATATTAAACAATATAAATGAATACAAAGAATGAAGACACAGTATATAAACATTAATAAGCATAACAGGTTTTCTACATGTAAATATATCTATACAAGCAACATTAAATGCATGTCAATGCTAACAATATGCTAAAATTACAACATACACTGTATATGATTATGGACTCAATCTGTCAATTATATCCTTATCACAACTTCCAGACAAAAAGAGTAATTAATTGGTTCTAGGACAAAAATAGGGCACATAAATTAATCAGAAATTAAGCATTGATAGTATGAAATCTTAAAATGAGTTTAATTGAGTGATAGTCAAGATTTGTTTGTAATCTCAATTCCCCCCCGTCACTTTAAAACTGAAATAAACATAAACTAGATGCGTCCATAGGACACGGAGGCCCCTGCTAAGTGCTTTTCAGTAGAATTCAATACTTTGTTTGTAAAGGCCAAATAATTATGAAGCAATATTAATTGGAAAACCTATTTTTTAAGTATAAACAGGGCCATAACACCTTAAAAAATTGGCAGATTGTAACTGAAATCAAACTGGATGTTTATTTTATTAACTTAATCTTACGCCCCTAATATGAACAGAATCCATCCAATCTTGCAAGAGTTAGTGATCCGAAACCAATTTTTGGACAGATAGATGGACAGACAAGGATAACACTCTATGCACCTTAACCGTTCTTTGAATGGCGGAAGTTATAACTTCCGTACAGTGTATGCTTCAGAAGAGACCTCTTTTGAACAGCAACCTTACCTCAACAACAAACTATTTTGTTCCTGTCATAAGAATTAACAATTAAAATAACCTTTCATGAGCAAAAAACCCTCAATAACAGGCAAAATGATGGCATAAAATGTGCAATTTTTCCACTTAAAAATGAGATGGAGACTTAACTGAGAAGTTCCTTGAGCCCTCAGTGAGCGAATTCACTCGTGTGATAAAGATGCGACTGGCAGACAAAAAAAAACAAATGGTTAAAATGATATATTGGCACTTTTGAAGAATCGTTAGATCCGAACACAATGAGAGATTCTTGTGTATACTGTAGGACACTGGTCTGGTCTCTATGGCAACGGAGTATCCTTGTACTTTGTGAAGATGTTGTACAGAACTCTTAAAGTACACTTTAAATCAAGATTGACCACATCTGAAAACAAAATAAAAAAAGTAGCATTCTAGACTGCCAAATAAATAAAGAAACTATCATTTTACACATGTTGCTACCAACTCTCCCCCACCAACCAAATTAAGCTTAGGCCAAAAAAAATAATATCTGTGTTTAGGGTAACGGTCTCAAAAATGCTAGGTAGGGTAGGGACAAAGTTTTTTTTTTTTTTTTTTTTTTTCAAAAACAATTAAAAATCGAAAAAAAATCGAAAAAAAATTCTCCAGGGTCGTAAAAAACTCTAGGGTCGGGATTTTTCGACAGGTAGGGTCGGGTTACCCTAAACACAGATATTTTTTTTTTGGCCTTAGATGCGGTCAAGTAAATGCATAATACAAGGATCAATTTCTACACCACACTTGTCAAGTATTGACACAATAGAGAAAATGAATAAATATTCGTACCAAGCTACAATTACATGTAAATTGCTGACAGTGGTAAAATTGTGCGCATACAACACTGGCGAAATGAATATTTAAATGGCTTTGATTTACATTAACAACAAATACCGACAGCGGGGAATCAAGCAGGCCTTTTTATACAGCTGCTCTATGACACAGAAATCACATTCAACAAAGGATATTGTACCTGGTATAGCCATTTTCTGGGGGAGTGCATAAACATGGTATATAGCATCTATATTGCACCCATCAATATTTTGAGCCTGCCGCTCCCCCAGGGGAATTAGACGATTTGTCTATCTTGGGGTCTAATTCCCCACCCTGTCTAAATCCCCACAGAGGAAGATGTCTAATTCCCTCCTTCCGGGATCTATTAAAAAATTCAACCCAACCCTATTTCCCAGAACCCGGAATCATCTGGCGTGTCCAATTACCACCTGTCTGGAATTGTCTTCTGTCTAAAGTTCTCTGTATCCCCACCGCTCCACTCTGGGGCTAAACATTGATTGATATTAAGAGCATAAATTGGACAGTACGAGTGGTGGTGACAGTTAAGGGTCAGGTTTCGTGGACATTAATCTATCTTTTTAAATTAAGTGTGAACATTTTATATTACTAACAATGTCAGCTGAAAAAGCAAGTCCAAGTTATGTATGTGTAGAGATGGTCAGATCATAATACTCCAATATTCAATTTCATAAAAAAGTAATTGAAAAGTAATTAAAAAGACACACTTTTCAGTTTAAAACCAAATTATCATTATGACGCATGTTCAAGTTTTAATTGCACTTTAATGAGAACTTTCAGTAACTAGTGTTTGCTAACAGGAAGCTGTTTCCTTTGCACAGTCCTGATGTTTGTTGTCTAGAGTTACTGCCCCAAACAGTAAATAAAATTTCAGTTCTAGTCGACACTTGGAGATTTACTTGGTGAATATAGACAATAGCTCACTAATAACACTATCAAAACAAATCTAATTATAATGCTAATTACTACTTGTCAATTATAAATGACAAGGATTAATTGAAATATAATATGTTGTTGAAACAATATTACAGAGACCTGAATGTTTGAGTCAAGCAAACATATTGAGTGGTTAAAGGCAAGGAATTATATCTAATTCTCTGTTTATATACAGATAGACATGTTACCCTTTCACCACATGAAATATTCATAATTAATCGCACATACATCAATAGAACATAAATTAAGAATTGAAACGAAATGTTTCACTTTTGTATGACAACACTTAATTAATAATACAGTAAATTACTTCTGTCAAATTTGGTTACATTGACCATGATTCTTAAACAAAAACAAAACTTGGAACGATCTCGATTTAGACACAAAATTCAACCCTCCAGGGTTACACAATATGTTAATGTTATGGCGTGAAATTATTGTAACACAGGTTTGGTAATGAAGCATCTACATTAGTTGTGAACCCTCATTGTGCAAAGAATTGATGAATATATTTGTGTACGTAATTACACTGATATACTCATGTTGATGCATCAGTTAGGGGTGAGCCCACTTGACATAAAAATTGTTTATCATGCAAAATTTTAAATCATAAAATCATCAAACTCTTAACGAGTAGACAGGATATTATTAATTAATTAACCCTTAACTGACATTTTTCAATTGCAACAAGTAAAGCCAACAAGTTATTTAAAATGCCTTCAGGGCGAAAATGAGCAATACTTGTTGTTACACACAAAATTAACATGCTTTTATTATAAGCATAAACGTAAAACAAATTCACAAAAAAACTTGTCATTTCAGCATTATTGATGATCAAAAACATTGCTTCATAATTGAAAAATCTACTACAGCTTCCTTATGCCATGTCATTCACCAGCTATGCTATAAATGTCCTGTGGGGGAAGATCGGTTAAACAGACCCCTGAGGAAACTTCACCGAAGGTATCAATCTTAATTGAAATACAAGCCACATTTCGCAGTGGTAAGTTAGGCCGTCCTTAAACAGTTGTTTGTTTGGTATAACCCTACTAACTCCCCTGAAAATTGCCCCCAACTCGAAAAAAAATGTTGGGAATTTATTTCACTGGGTAATTATAAGTGAAACTTTAAAGATATATTTATGCTCATTAGTTCATTTGTTTACCTTAACAAACACGAAAATATACTTTATCTAGTTAAAATTTCAATAAATATGCATTATATATCACAGGCTACATTTATAATGTAATTCTCTGTATTTGTTGAAAAAAACGTTTGTATTATCATAAACTTAAAAAACTTTCATTTTTTTAACAAGCGTGTGTTTTATTTTACTAGTTTTGTCTGTTAGTAATATGATTAAACAAGATTGTTTTAAACGGATATACATGTGTACATGGTAATTATTAATGATGTTTAAGACTATGTAACAGCAATACTGGATGAACCCCATTATAAAAATTAGATTCAGATGAGCCAGATACATCTTTAATAACCATAAAACGTAATAAATAAAAAATTAATTAACAACTAGGTATACATGTACCTACTTTTCTAACTTTTTCTGAGGAGGGTAATGCCGAACAAACAATTTTTAAGACTGGCCTTGTGGGTGTTGAGTATACCTGATTTATTGATGACATCATCTGTCTAATTACTAACAAATTTATAAATCAACACTTATTTATTTGAAATATTTGATTTTTGACCTTTCAGAGAATTTACATTTGGAACAATATCCAACACGATCTTAGAAATGAAATCAAATTAAATTTGTTTAAAAAGTATTATTTCACACTGTTATTGAGCAAAATGGTATATGAAAAGTTGACATACATGTATGTTTACATATGTTATTGCTTATGATTCTATATTGCTAATTAACTTAGATTACATAGAATATTTATTTTTCTGCAGATGTGAGAACTTTTATGTATTTATGATTATTTTGTTTTCTTCCGACTTTTATGCCGTTTTTCAACAATTTTTCAGTCATGACCTAATCAGCTTACCAGGAATTAATTATCAACCAGTACTATCTTGCTCTTCCGCTAAAAATTGACTACTTCTCAACATGCTGAGAACATGACCATAGCCAACGTCACGTAAGAAAGTAACCTATCCAACTTGGAATTGAACCCAGATCAGCCGGGCGACAGTCTAGCACTAGCTGGGTCGGCTATATTTATTATGTCTAACAAAGATAAATATCATAATGTATTAAACATGTATACGTAAAAATTAAATTATGCTCATTAAAAAGTATCTATATTCCAAGATTCAGACTCAGAATCCCATGGTAGTAAACAATGAATATTTATCATTAAAGTAAGGAAAGAGAATCACTGTCTATGGGCTTCTTTATTCATGCAAATCAACTAGTTTTATTTTCAGCCTTTGACTGCAGTCTCTTGAGTAAGTAAAACAATAGATGATTACTGTGTCATTATTGTATTAACCCTGTTGGTCAAGGTATGCAGAATAAACACTAAGAAAACAGTTAGGGACCCCATTTAATGCATAAATGATTTATTCTAATTTTCACACACAGGTGATCCAATTATCTAGAAAATGAGCTAATTAGTACAATAATCCAATCAGTTGGAGCAATCAATCTAATTTTATCAATACAGCAATATCAACCAGCTGTTGATCTATCATCACCAGCACAGAACATATCAACAGTGGACTGATAAGCCATTCATTACTCTACCATAAAATCAATGCTCTTTGTGCAGCCAAGTCTTCAAAATTCCTGTTAATGCTAAGTTCATAGTGGCGCACAAAAAAGGGAAAAGGTTTTTGCTCAACTAATTATAGTACAAGTGAATCGATCTAGAGTAGTTCACAAAACATTTTATTTGAAGTAACTGTTAAAGTTTAACCAGTTATTTGATATTATAGGGGCATTTAAACTCCCAAATACATTATTAGAGCAAAGTTGTGTGATTTTACGATAGCAGTTGTTATCATTGCAAGATGTAGAATCACTGATGTTTGAAACATCACAACTTGAAGAGTCAATCATGTTGCATCAAGAATCAACACTAGATGCCTGCACACTAAGACACAACAATTAATCACAACTAGAAACAATCATGTCCAAACGCTGGTAAGTTGAAAATAAACAACAGCTTGCAATGACAGCACATCTTTCTGTTTTTACTGTTAAGACGCATGATCACAGCATTTCAATGTGAGCAACAAAGAACTAGCAGAGATACATGCACATGATGGTAATTGTTGAAACCTGCAAGCATGCAAAACTACCAGCAATGTATCTAATTTGAAAAAGGGGCACAACTGTGTTAAAAGGGAAGCGTGAGTTATAGAACCTGGATTGCTAGTTCATTTCATGATGCCAAAGACTTGTAAGAAGTAAACACTTAGTCCAGTAGTTGTTGAGAAGCTTCTTTATTCTTAGTTAAGAAGGGGGATAATTTCTTAAAAGGCTAGAAAGAGTTATGGAACATGGATTGTGATGTCTTTTCTGGATGCTCAGGACTTGTGGAGTATTAAAAGCATTGTTTCCAGTAGATGAAGGAAAATATATTTTGACTGTTGAATTTATCCTGTAGCAATACAACTGTAGTAGGATAATACTAACCTTCTGCTCTAGCTTTTGGTTTCGGTAGTCCAGCATCTTGCATCAGTTCAAAGGCAAATCCAACATTATGAACCTGAAAAATAAAATACACACATGTACAATAACATATCACATATCATAGTATTCTAATATACTGTAAATCACTTTATTTTTGCGAAAAATGTAATTTTTGCAAAAAACGTAATTTTTGAGTTAATTTGCGAATCCCGACACTTGCGAATGCAGTATTCTCGCAAAAATATGCTTGTCGCAGTAAAATCTTGCATGTACAAAATTGGTGCATATCCGAAAATGTATATATTCTGTTATAAATGTATAACAAGTGATGTGAGTGCATAACGATTTGATTTGTAAATCAATATTCAAACAACAACACAAACCATTTCCGTCAATCTTAAATTCACGATGGAGTAAAGACGTGAATTCATTATTCCGCAAAAGATTTCTGAGCAAGACTTTTGCCAAAAATTTAATGTCACAAAAATAAAGTGATTTACCATAGAATAATGGTTTAAATGTGCACAATATAGCACAGCTGAAAATAAATGATAAAAGTTTTGCATGCAATACACCATTCATTCTTGCTGTCCAAATTCTTCACTTTTCTGACACAAAGGGTACAATCAAAACTTGATTACACTTATGTAATTCAGACAGTGATTGAGAATGAGAGGTTTGAACATGGAGAACAAACTCATGTTGTATAAACGCAGGAGTTTAAGGCTCAAAACTTCCTACAACCATTTTCTTCTAAAGTAGAATACAGTCAGACCTCGTTTATTCGCAAACTTTCTATCCAAATACTTAGTACATGTATCATCCAAAGTATATATCAGGTCCCAATGTATCTCTTATTAAGGCACTTCAAATTGAAACAGGCTATTCGAATCCATGTGTTATTCGAAATAAAATTCGGCCCAGAATTCGATTGAACGAGGTCTGACTGTATTTCGTTTCTTGTACATTGAGTGAACAGTTACATTAATAGTAATAAAATTATGTGAGCATGTAGTTGACAAACAAGCTCTTCTGATAGGCTATATGCTCTTTATCTCAAAACTTAAATTCTTGACAATTTCAGACTTAGCTGATCTCATTTGAGATATTTTCATAAAAAGAATATTTGATGGATCCCAAACTACATGTCAGTTTTATCAAATGAAAAATGAATCTAGTAATTACAGTAAACCATGATAATAAGACCACCATAGAGACCCTGGAAAATGGTCTTCTAATTGAGGTGGTCTTAATAATGAGGTTGAACAAGTGAAGAAAAAAAGAAGCAAAACAGTGAAAATGGACTTGAAAATTGTGTTCTTAATTTCTTTGTGGTCATATTATTGATGTGGTCTTTTTATTGAGCTGGTTTTTAATTGAGGTTTTATTGTATAGTCATTTGTACATAGGACTCCTATATAATTATGTTCTTAAACATAGTTGCTTTTAAGTAAATTGATTCATTCTGTACAAATTTCTCTGAGTAGAATGAAAAAAATATTCTTAATTATATAATAATGAAATATTTATACGACAATCTCTTGTGGAATGACTAAATCTTGATTTTGATACTGAACAATACTACAGTATTAAACTTTTAGGCCAATATTCAACTTATCATGGCAAACAATATTCCTCATAAAGAGAGTGCAGCAATGTCAGAAGTGGTTCAAGTCTGCAAAAAGAATATAAGCAACTCAAAGTCAACTCATAATGTTAATCCTTTCATGAAAAATTTTCTTCATCATAAAATATCTTCACACATGTTTGCTGTTAGATGAGACGTCAATAAAATTATCAACACAAAAACTAAACAGGAATTACTGACGCTACTAACAGAGCGTTTTTCCTTCATCCGTTAACTGTGGTTGTTTACAATAAAACTCTGACTTATACCTACTCTGTACTTCCCTACATGATGTTTTCATTAAAAAAAAATTCAAGAAAATGTAGGCAGGGATATTTCCTCTGGTTTTCTGATTTGACACAAAGACAGACTGGCATAGATGGAATAGTTGCCAGCATGCCTCAAATGTCAGACACAGAGAATGTACCAGAGAATCAGTACAGGAATGTAGAATGGAACTTTTCCCTAACATGTTAATTATTGTTGGAATGACACAGTAAATATAACATCTATGATAAATAGTCAAAGAGACGCACATGAATAGAGCGATTAGAGCAAGGTAGAGTATTAATGCATCCGATGATTTGAAAGACTGTAATGAAAGAAATATGTAAATTCCGAGGCGAAAAAATGCAATGAATGAACAAGTTATACACAGACAAGAGTCTTAAGCCAAAAAGGCTTATCAAGTTCTTACAAAGTTTGCCACGGGCAGAATGTACACAAAATTATTACAGTATTCATAGAACAAACAATTTCCCCAACAAATTTTAGTCTACTTCAATTACAGTATAACTTAAAGCACTGTACAAATAACCTGTTCAATAAAGGCTTTTGCAACTTTTACTTGGGCAGAATGTACACAAAAATATAACAGTATTCATAGAACAAACAATTTCCCCAACAAATTTTAGTCTGCTTCAATTACAATATAACTAAACACTGTACAAATAACCTGTTCAATAAAGGCTTTTGCAACTTTTACTCGATCACAAGTTAACTTCAACCATCTTAATTACTCACTGTCAGAAGCCAAGGACATGTGAATAAATTTAGGGCAAAGTAATAATTTATAAAATTGTGTTAGAATAAATTATATTGGAGAGCATTGGGGTGAGAGGATATTATGTTTTCTGGCAAGTGCTATTAAACTTTGTCATGAAGACTGTATCTTTTGGAAAACATATACAAGATAATACTTGCCCATGTTACTATAGATTGCCAATTACTTCTCTGATTTAAAATTTCATAAATGGTTATAAACAGTTAAAATGCAAGAAACATCACAGCTTTCATGACCAGTCATGAAATTAATGGTATCACTGGTAATCATTTTTACATAAATATCCATAATTACAACATCAGAGCTGTGAATGTGTGAAGGGTTTCTGTCTAAAATCATCAGAATCTACTGTCAGTAAAGTAGCTACTGTGGAATTAAACTGCAAAAATAAACATGACAAGCATCATGGCTTTGTTCCTCTCATCTTAAAATATGGGAAATGTTGGATGCAAAAAAACCCATATACTGACAAACGTGAAATAATGTATAAGTGGTAAAGTTTGTGAGGTGGACAAATCTGTGAATTTTGTGAATTCGAAACATCGAACATTTTCAACAGCGAAATATTTTACGCAACGTGTAGCCTCTACTAATGGAATCTGCAGCACTCCATGGAGCCACATCTCATTAAAACTGCATGACCGATAATACTTGGAAGTCCTACCATAACTTTTGGAGAATTAAATAAAATTCAGAAATTGATTATTTAAGGATGTGGAGATATTATAAACAAAATTATTTCGGCCATTTCGCAAATATTTCTGCACATGAAACGTCTGGAATAGGTAATTTGCAAACTTTTCGACATGTGATATTATCCACTTATAGTACAGTATTGTGTTTGATGATAGATAAATGTAGTCGTATAAACAACTGAATGATAAGGGAATACAATTGAGGAAAATATAACTTTTATTGTGAAAACTGGTTGCAAATTTTACAATGGTAACCTTTGTGTACCTTGTCCAATGGTGGGCAAGAAATATGCCTCAAGTATGCCCTTAGATTGTTTCATTCCAGTTCTACAATGATGAATTACATGTGATAATGATGAACTGACACTTGATCTGAATGGTCTTTGTAAACTATCAAAGCATTAAATAAAATAATATACTTGACCAAATTATGAAATAATAATCATCTGCCTCATCTATTGTTTTTTTAATTAAAGCACATAAATCCTCATTATTTACATGATATAAGAGTAATAGAGACAATAAATATACAAATGTATATTACATCAACAGTGGGCCTATTTCTGAGACGAAATGATGAAAAAAGTCTGCTTTCCAATCAAAATAGTGCATGACTTAAACTTCATTAATGTTTTAACTCACAATCTTCAGTGCTGAGTTTATTTTATAAGCACATTATTTTATTCTGACAGCCATGATTTGTAATATAATTGGTGTCAATCAAGAATCAAATGAAGGTAGCTAATTGAATACAGTGACAACTATGATAACAAAGTATAAAGTTCAGACTTCAATTTGCCCCAGGGACAGCAGATTACAAGGGTTATTTATGTAATAACTGTCAGCCCACTTCCCTTAAAGTGTCTATCAGGGGTCAAATCTTAATAGGACTTGTCCAAAGGGGGTACACAGGCCCCTAATCAAATGTCAACCGAACAACAAAATATTACCTGTACGGAAAAAATCAAAGTCTTAATAGGCATTTAATTAGGACAATAACTCTATCAGTAGTCTGTGATTGCCGACTATTTGATTAAAAAGCAGCCAGCTAATGCACCTGTATAATTTACAATGTAGCATAACACTGTTTAAAAGCCATTATAAGTTTAACAACAAAAGCTAATAAATTGAATACAGCTGTTTAGAATCTGGAAATTAATTTACAATACTTAACTAATGTCTATACGTGATCATACAATGAGGCTGTATTACAATAATTACTCAATTATCGACCTGTCTGCCCCATGCTTTTCATCTTCAAGTCCATTTATATTCTTAATATAACTATAAAGCCACTCAGAAGGCTTAGCATCATAGATACAGATATCAATATTCATGAAAGTTGAAGAATACACTCTCCTTCATGCATCTATATAAAGAACAAATTGATGATAACCAACAAATTAATTTATATTGGTCTCAGGTACTTAATTTTTCAACAAGATATTGAAAAAGCAGGAGGATAATCATTAAATAAAAGTAGCTGCAAGAAGTAATAAAAACACATGTACACAATATGTAATTACTCAGCATAAAAAGGCGAGTACTAAATGTATTCATCAGATACAGTAAAACCTCACCTAACGACCACCTCAATAATAAGACCAGTTTTCACAAGTCCCAAAGGTGGTCTTATTATTGAGGATTGACTGTAGTTCCCACATCTACAATATTTACCTCCCTTGTTATTTTTTTATCTGATTATTTTATTATTATTTACGTTATATTCCCTATAAACTTTTAAGGAAATTTGCCTATCAACAACAACAACAACAACAACAACAGCTGACTATTCAGAACAAGGGTCAGGTATCAAAAGCTGAGGCGTCTCTGGGTACAGGAAAAATTGTATTGGACATATTTTAACTATCACTCTCTGACATAAGTACATGCACTACCAATAACCTTAAATCAAATAAACAAAAATTGATATCTAAACGGCTACATACAGTGAGTCAGGGAACCTGCATAATTATCTAAGCAGCCACAAACAGTGAGTCAGGTAAAAGCATCATATATAAACAGTCACATACAGCAAGTCAGGGAACCAGCATATCTAAACAGCCACATAGTGGGTCCGGGAACCTGCATATCTAAACAGCCACATAGTGAGTCAGGGAACAAGAAAATCTAAACAGCATCAAACGGTGAGTCAGGGAACCAGCATATCTAAACATCCACATAGAGAGTCAGGGAACCAGCATATCTAAACAGCTACATAGTGAGTCAGGGAACCAGCATATCTTAACAGCCACATAGTGAGTCAGGGAACCAGCATATCTGAACAGCCACATAGTGAGTCAGGCAACCAGAATATCTAAACAGCCACATAGTGAGTCAGGGAACCAGCATATCTAAACAGCTACATAGTGAGACAGGGAACCAGCATATCTTAACAGCCACATAGTGAGTCAGGGAACCAGCATATCTAAACAGCCACATAGTGAGTCAGGGAACCAGCATATCAAAACAGTCACATACAGCGAGTCAGGGAACCAGCATATCTAAAAATCTACATTAAGTGAGTCAGGGAACCAGCATATCTAAACAGCCACATACAGTGAGTCACGGAACCAGCATAGCTAAACAGCTACATACAGTGAGTCAGGGAACCAGCATATCTAAACAGCCACATAATGAGTCAGGGAACCAGCATATCTAAACAGCCACATACAGTGAGTCAGGGAACCAGCATATCTAAACAGCCACATAGTGAGTCAGGGAACCAGCATATCTAAACAGCCACATACAGTGAGTCATGGAACCAGCATAGCTAAACAGCCACATAGTGAGTCAGGGAACCAGCATATCTAAACAGCCACATACAGTGAGTCATAAAACCAGCATAGCTAAACAGCCACATACAGTGAATCAGGGAACCAACCATACATAAATGCTGACGAACAGAAGCTTGACATTTACGAGTCTGTCTGTGAAACAATATAGCACATATAATCATGGGTGCTGCACATTGTATGCTGATGAGGTTAAACATATGACTCAAGTTTCATTAAAATCCATGCAGAGATTATGGTACAATGTATATGGCTCAAACTTCTCAGCTTGAGTCACTAGTATGGCACTAGTTTTCAAAAGTCAGTACCCAAATAATTTGATCACCTAATGTATTTCATTATAAAATTTCACAATTTTAGAATCAATTTGGCAAATTTTAATAGCTAGATTTGAGTTTCAATATCCAATGGCAATTTGCCTAGCAACTAGCACTAGCATAGAATTGTAACACTGATCTCGGGTTGGTGTGATTTAAATAAATGGCTCCAGGTATTAAGAACTAGAACAAAATCAAATGCTCAAACCTTTGACCTTGAGTTGTGAACTTGACCTTTGGCCAGCAAGATTCGGTAACGGGATGAAAAACGGAACATTCATGGTTTCTGTTGAAAGTTTTAAATTTTCTTACACGGTAGTCTTAACAGTTAAGTTTGATTTAAGTAATTTGCGATGCAAGTTTACAAATCAATGTTTAATACAACCCCATAATCTTCAAATTTATTAACTTAATGGATGTCATCAGGACTTACACTGATATATCTAGAATATACAGGTAATCAGAATTAAATTTCCATTCAAAATGAACCCAAATCCAACTATGCTCAGACGTACAATCCATCTAGACAAACAAAAGTTATTAATTATCAAATGTAAATATTGCCAGTGTTTGTACTAGCACTTGAATGGGTTCTGAGTCATCACATGACAGAGGTTATCTCTCCGTTAACCTGGCAACCAAATCATCTAGCCAATGTTGACAGGTCATTCCTACATCACTAAGAGACACGCAGTGACAAAGATTTATGAGAAGATAACAATTAAACCACTAACCCATAAAGCCTTACCTGCCATATCCAGGATGAGATGTTATACTGTGGTAACAGCCTCTGTATCTAGTACTAACTTACAACAGTTTAATATCAATACCCTCAAATTATGAAATCTCAGGTACAGTTCAAGATATATTATGCTCATTTTTTGTTAAATTATTACCGAAACAAACATGAAAAATATATTTCCTGTAGTTAAACCATCAATAAACATGCATAAACAAAGAATGAACTCATAAAGTATTGATCCGTATTTGGTGGAAAAAGATTTGGTGTACATCATAAAATTTAAATAACTTCCAGTTTTTTTAACAATCAGGCTATTTTACAGTTTTGTCTGTTAGTAATAAGGTAAAAAAAGACATTTTTCAATCGGTTATACATTGCAATGGTTCTAATTAGAGATGTTCTAGCCAATGCAACAACAATACTGGATGAAGTCAATTCAAACATTTTATGTTCAGATGAGCCAGATACATCTTTAAAATAGGTTCATCAGAATGAGAAAAAAAATAACACAAACATAGAAAAACAGTATGTATCTACATCTGCCATAGTTTAATTATTAGTTCGTTTATTCTTTTCATGCTTTTATACCAAATTACATGTATAACAGAAATATGGAATTATTTGCAAACAGATGATAAAGTGTGCACAGAAAATAAACACGAAGGGCCTATTACTTGACAAGTCTGTTAAGGGTTGATATGGAATTCTAACGTGTAACACAAAGTCAAAACTAATATCGCATTAAGTACAGTGGAACACGCTTATAACGTACTCGGTTATAACAAAAAATCGGATAGTATGTTGTAATTTTTATTCCCCGACCAAGCTCTTCTATATTTCATTGTATAACTTCACGGTTGTAATGAAATTTCGTTGTAAGGATATATCAAAGTTTGGTTATTACGAAGTAAATCTCACGGTTCACAGAAATTCGTTATAAGCGTGTTCTACTGTAATATGAAATATGGTGAATCAAAATGGTAGTAACTCATATACCATATCAATTGACTATCAAACTTCAGGTGCATCTTTATGGATACTACACGGTGGTGATTCTGGATTGAAAATCTTCACGATAACTCCATTCAACTATGAGCTCCTTCCTTCTTCCATTCTTTTGAATTCAGTGTACAGTAAAACCTCACTTAAAGACCACCACAAATTTAAGAACACACTTTTCAAGTCCATATTCATTGTTTTGCTCTTTAGTCAACCTCAATATTTAAACCAGGGGTCGTGAGGGTGGTATTATTATTGAGGTTTTACTGTAGTTTACAAGCCACCCTTTAAAATGATATTTTTTGGCGTAACCCTACATGTCCGTTACACTAGAATTTTTTAGGGTTTGTGAGTGGGGCGGCATAGAATGGCTATAACAAGAAATAAATGCAATGATTCTTACCTACCCACCTAAATTTGGCTGGGTGGGGTTACTCCAAACAAACATCTTTTTAAGGATGGCCCAAGAGACTACACTTGATTTCAATTTTACATTTATATTCTAAATTTGAACAGTGGCTCTTCTGATAATGTGTGCACCTTACAATGATGCATTGTCTATCTGTATTATAATTGTAGGGCAAACTGAACTCCATCAAATTCCTTGAGTACCTTGACAGCAGAATAGGAAAGTTATTCAGGGAGAAAATCAGAATTAACAAGAGATGTTTGTAAAACATAATGCCCCCCCTGTGACCTTGACCTTTAACCATGTGACCCCAAAAGCAATAGGGTTCCTCTGCTACCCAAGGTGAATGTGTGGAACAAGTTTGAGGATGATAGGTCAAGGGATTGTTGAGTTATTGATCGGAAACGAAAAGGTTATGCGCGTACGGACTGACCGACCGACATGTGCAAACCAATATGCCCTCTCTTCTTTGAAGGGGGGCACAAAAATTTCTGAAATTGCCTGTACATAAATCATGAGCATTGTTCATGTCTGATTTGTTTGTTAATATCAGACTCTACCCCGTTTCTCAACAGTATTTAAGTCATATACTGCTGTCAGTTGACTTCATCAGTACTCCCGGATTGTAACCAACCAGTACAAACTTACTTCTCTGCAAGCAACTGACAACTTCTTCATAAATCAGAGTTCATAGGTGGAGGACAAATGACTTATGCATTATCTTCAATCAAATTGTCGCAGAAGAACATATGACTTGCCCAGGTTTTGAACCAATGGCCACCAGATTAGCAGTCAAGTGCTCTACCAAATAAGCAAAGAGGGCTTCATTCATATCAGAAGTATAATAAAACATTTAGAGCAGAAATAGACATATTCTTGTCAAAGATCATTTACGGTTAGAACCGTTGTAAACTGTTACAAGCGTCAGTCTGAATACTAGGTTGATTTTACCATTGTCAAAACAAATATTTTCGCTGTGGAATTCCATAATTTGGGGTCAGAAAAGAGCAAACAAAGGTGAAGATGTCGTTTCAAGACCGTCCCAAGAAACGGAAGAATAACGTAGGGATAGCACGGCACAGAAACATTGAGCTCATCAAGAAATATCTGGACATACAAAGTTCAGAGGTGTGCAGTGATCTTGACCTTGAAACTAGGAACACTGGTCTTGTTCACTACACATCCTCATTCTATGGTAGTCACTTCTGCCAAATTATTTCAAAATACCACCATGAAAATGATGAATGACAAAGATATGGACAGGACACAAATCGGGATGGACGCGCATGATTCCTATATAGCCCCCACTTCACTTTGTGAAACGGGAATATAATAAAAAAAAGAATTACGATCACAAAATTTACATTTCATTGTATATATACATTTTACGTAGCATGGGATATTCATGTTTTGTACACTACTTACATGTACTTACTAATACAAGTTTTCATATCATAATCTGAGGATTTGCCGCAAAACTACTGGTACTGCTTTTGTATCAAAAACTGAGCAACAATAGTTTTACACTTAACCAGGGACACAGTCATCAGAAGATTACTAATGATAATCCAGTACTAATCAAACCACATGTTCATTTTATCTCCGAGTTGAGACTAAATAAACATATTTCCTATGAAGATAAGTACACATCACTTAACCATCACTTATATATAAGTACCTAATCAACTCAATAAGGAAATACCAAACACTCACATCAACAACGAGAGGAAACTCTCGGTAACACAATCATCGAATAGTCCAAAATCTCAAGTGTTCACAGTTTTCCTTTTTTAAATATTTTTTTACTGATAACTTTTATCGGTTAGTTAAAATGATGTAAATATACTTTTCTGGTATACAATCTGATCTTATGAGTTGATAGTAAAAGTAGACACACATTCGAAACACAGATACATGTACTTATCTATCTACTTGTTGGTGTAGAAGATTACTGTTTTGATTAGCCACAAGTCAATTGATTTGTAAAATAACTAGACCAAAGTACACGGATGCCCCCACTATAGGCTTTTCGTAGAATTTTTTATATGAAAAAAGGGTCTCCTCCAAAAAAAATTAAAATATGTCAATTGAGACCGATATCAAACTTGACTTGTATTTTATTATTCTATACATATGTGCCATATATAAATTGAATCAATCAATCCTTTCAAGAGTTGTTGATCGGAAACATATTCTTTGCACGGACAGTGGTAACACTTTATGCCGCTTCACTATTCTTCAAAGGCGGGCGCATAAGTAGATAATTGTTTTTAGGCAAAACACCTTTCCCTCGTAGTTAACCATAGCCCCTAAATTTGCTGAAAATTTTGCAACCTGTTATTAAAGCAAACTGTTATGTCAGGCAATGTAATATTTTCATTCAAATCATTCCACAAAGATCAAGACACCAAATTCAGCCTATTTGACCTTATCACTGCACGGCCTTGACCTTACACCCACGTGACAGAACGATGTCTGAAGTATACTGCATGGGTGAAATTTGGGGAAATTTGGCGGGCGCCAGGATGCTGCCTAGGGTAAACTCCACCTTTTCGCTGTTCAAAATTTCATTTTTTGGGATTAAATTGTGAAATTCATGGTGTCATCATCTACGGTTTTAAGGATATGAAATGATGCGTAATGATTTCAACAAATTTTTATGTGTTTTCTTTCATTTGTCATTATTATCATTCCAAGTTGGATTATTTAAGTTTCTTACCTTCTGTTCAAATTCTGACGGCGTAAGATGAAAACTATGTAATGGCACGAAATAGCCTTCCAACAGGCCCATCAGTAAAACCAAGTAAACACCGTCATGAAACTGTAAGTAAACAAATGTTAGAATATCAGTCAGCCAAGACAATAACATTTTCACATAGCATAGAACTAATTCAATAATATGTTGAACTTCATATATGGGATAATAATAGGGGTGACATCGATAGAAATGATATTGATATGTTATTAATACAAATGAGTTGATCCGATATGAATAATCAAATCAATAAAGATTTTGAAATATTGATACAATAAAAAAAATCTTGTTAATTTACTAACTGACTATCTGTACAGTGCCCGCATGTATAAGTCATAACAGTTGCATATTGTAACAAACTGACCAAGTCCCTCTGTTTTAAGGGGCTTCAAAAGGTGAAGTTTGGGAGCATTTGGGGGTTAAAACGGTATTTGTGTAACATCACTGGGACAAACACTTCGTAAATTCTTTTAAATCTTATTTTGCTGTTCATATATACAAATATTGATAAGTCGATACATTGTTGGTATTTTTGAGTTGATATATCAATGACTTGGCCATCAATGACATCCCTGGATAATACGAAAATAATGGAATATTAAACTATCGTTTTATGTGGGCAACTGAGAGGGAGAAGTCTCATGAAACTTATTTCAGTTTTTTTATTTAAAAATAGAAATTTATACACAAATACAATTTGTGTACAAGGTTTTCTTTAATTTTAACAATGACAATTGAAAAACTGTGGATGAAAAATGTGTGTAAAAGTCATAATGCTGTAGTGTTTGTGTTTGTTTTAATAGAAGGTTATTGAAAAAAACCATACATGTTGGCACAAGCATTGCGACACCAAGGCCCAGGACCCTTTTCACAAAACTTTTAAGACTGAAACTCAGACTTAGACTTTAAAATGTTAAATGTTCTTTTGACTCCTATGTTATTATAATAGAAAAGATTTTAATAAACTTGGCCTAAGTGAAGAGTGGGTATCAACAATTATTCAGACAAAATTTCATTTGTCAAGATTTAATGAAAAAAAATGCCAGTTAATATAAGTTTTGCCAACTTAAAACATTTGTGAATACGGCCCTAGGATTATAAAGGATACTTACACTTACCACTCAAATCACAAATGTTACTCTTATGAGATTGATAGTGACTCATATTAAGTATGAAAAATGTATGCTACTGTTTAATGAGTGCTGAATATTGTTTATGACCCATTTTTGTAGAGATTTAAGTGTACAGTAAAATCTAACAAAGACCACCTCAATAATAATATCACCTCAAAATTAAGAACACAATTTTCAAGTCCATTTTCACTGTTTTGCTCTTTTTTTAAACCTAAATATTACTACCACCTCAATAAGAAGACCAGGGTCCCAAGGGTGGTCTTATTATCAAGGTTTTACTGTATTATGGGAAAATTATTAAGATAGATAGATAGTTTATTTCAAATTCAGTAGGCCATAGGCCCATGTGAACATAATAATAACACAATACTATTTCCATATGACAGTAACAAGAGGCAATAATTGGTTTTAGTAATTACTTGTACATTGTTATAAAGAATATATAGGTTAGTCAGTTTAGATAATGTATTTATAAGTTATGTTAAAGGAAACATAATATATTAAAGACAGTACAAGAAAGGACGGGACAGTGTTTGACGGAGAAGGTGTACAAAGTATAGTAAAGTAGTTAAAACAACATACAACACATTTTAAATACATGTATGATTTGTGCATAGCAAAAACGGAAGTAATATATATATATATGTATACACGTATAACCCTTAGATGGTAATATGATACAAACTACTATCGTTTATCTGACAACTATGTATAATGCACTGATATAAACATAAACATAAATAGCATCATATGAAACCACATGTGTACTGAAAATCTCACTGGAAAAAAACAACAACAATCTCTTTTACATCTAAGTTATGCATCTCGCTTACATTAGGTCAGCGAATCGCGATATTGTAAAGCCTTGAATATATAAACACTCAAGCTGTTAATTAATGTTTCATTTTTGCTTTCAAATAATTGTTTAAGTTTAAACATGCTTGGTCGTGACCAATAATATTTCTTAATGTATTTCTTTCGAAGATCTGTATATAAGGAACACTCTAAAATAAAATGATATTCGTCTTCTACCCTACCACAAGTTAAACATTTTCTATCTTCTAAAGGGATACTTCTCGGTTTATGCCATCAACCAGACTCAATTTTTAAGTTATGTGATGAGACTATTAATCGTGTCATTGCGATCCGAAATTTGCTGATACAAATGCATTTTAGGTGAAAATGATACTCGAAGCTTACAACAGATTTAAAAAAGTGTGTTCTACTTGAATTTTGTAAGCGGTCATGCCAATTTTGAATGCGGGTGTCTCTAAGACGTTGTGTGAAGATACTTAAGAATACTTTAGTATCGCCAACGTTTTGTTCTAACCATACCTCGAAAAAGCCCATCTCTGATAGAAGATTACGCACTAATATAACCCAAGAAACTTTATTTGGATAGAGATCAGCATCCATCTTTAGCACATTATATATAATTTTACAAAATTTAATTTCGCTACATGATTTTATTTTTAGCCAATATTTTATTATTCTAAGGTGTCTGAAATATGACAATTCAAACTTTCCTAATATACCATACACAAAATCATTTTGTGTACTCCGTTTGACGTTCAAAACACGTTTACAATAATGACTATAGACTCTCTCAATATTATTTGCTTTGTGAAAGCCCCATACCTCACAAGAATAATTGATGATTGGTAATATAAGTTTATCGAATAGTTCAAGTCTAAGGTTAACCGTTACATATGGAAAGTTAAGAAGATAACTGTTTAATTTAAAAATGCCTTTTTGAGCTTTACCTGCCAGCGAACGTTGCGTTTCATTAAAGGAGCCACCTTGGGTAAAAACCACACCTAGATAAGAAAAGGATTTGACAATTTCAATAACTTCAGCCCCGAATGTGAACCGAGTATCTCGTGATAATAATCCCGCCTTTCTAAACACGACCACCTTTGTTTTTTGTACGTTGATCTTAAGTTTCCACCTGTTGCAATATTCAAACAGTAAGTCAAAACCTTTCTGAAGTCCAGCGGCCGATTCGGAAAAAATCACAATGTCATCGGCGTATAGCAGTATGAATAATTTTGTCATTAGAACGTCGATACCTTCAAAATTGTTAATACTTAAGTATTCTTCAAGGTCATTTAAAAACATAGAAAATAAAAAGGGAGACAGACATTCACCTTGACGTACTCCTAACATGCAAGTGAATTCATTGCTGAGCATGTTATTGTATTTGACACAACTTTTTATGTTCGAATAAATACTTTTAATGATAGTAAACATTTTACCTCTGATTTCTACTTTTATTAATTTGAACCACAAACAATTCCGTTCAACATAATCAAACGCCTTACTAAAATCAATAAAACTACAGAACAGCTTTTTACCGGAATTAATCATATGAGTTATCAGGCCATGTAAAACAAAAATATTATCTGTTGTTCCCATACCACTTCTAAAACCGGCCTGGGCTTCGACGTAAACGTTATATGTTTGAGCCCATTTGTTTAAACGATTGTTCAAAATTCTTGTAAATAATTTGCCTAAAACACTCAATAGGGTAATTCCTCTGTAATTTTCTGGATTATTATGCGAACCTTTCTTATGTAACGGAATAATATATCCCTCTGACCATGTATTAGGGAAACAACCGAGTATATAATAATTACTCTCGTATCTCATAATCTAAAATCTCAAAGTAAATTGAACCAAAAGTATATTCAGCACTCAATTGACATTTTCATGCATTTTCTACGATCAAATCTCCACTACCAGTCTTAAAAAAGAAAATTTTGTGATTTGAGTGCAGAGTGCAAGTATCCGTTTTAATCCAGGGCCAAGGTAACAGTTAAACATAGGCAAGTAAATAATTGACAAATTCTGCGTTAGAAACATCAGTAAACATAAAAATGATACCAAGTTTAAAAAAAAAAATATGATAACAATGGCAAATTTGATCTAATGTCACATTTCAATTAGCTACAAGATTGTGATGGAAAAGACATGCATATTCATTGAATCTAAGAATTGAAAAGACACACTGATAAGACATGAAAGGAAATCACAATGGTGGGAATATATAAATATTAAGTATTTATAACATGTAAGCTATCTGTCAAATTAACATATTTATATTTTGATATGTTTATGTTTATCATTAATCAAAAGCACTTACTCTGACATACAAAAATAAACAGAATTAAACCTTTCATGAACCATTTCTATCTGTCTGTTTATGATTGCTCACATTCATTAACAAATTTTTAATTCATTGTAACAGTTGGAATATTAGCATAAAATAATAATATCTGTATAGATCATGTTGAATTTACTGAGCAGTAGATTGTTGCATTGATGTTCGTTTACATGTTCAAAGATTTTGGTTGTAACCGAGTGACGTTCCTAATAGTGAAACATGCATTTTTTGTATTACATGATAGTCATATTTTCAACTACAAAACAGGAGATGTTTGTAAAACATTATGCCTCCTGTGACCGTGACCTTTGACCCCAAAATCAATAGGGTTCCTCTGCTACCCAAGATGAATGTGTGGACCAAGTTTGAGGATGATAGGTCAAGGGTACTCTCCTTCGAAGGGGGCATAATTAAGTACATTAATGTTTCCATAAAATAACCAACTTTTCTTGTAATAGCATATAAATGGAAAGCAAGAAGTCATTTCTATTAATAAAATATGTAGCAAATGTAGGCCAAAACTGACTTCCACTATCAAAATATTGGTACCAAGTGATCTGCATCTACCCTGAATACCTTTCAAGGTCATGTCACAATCCTCATGTCTGAGAAGCATTTTTGAAGAGGCACAGTGCACAAGGGTAGACAACCAGACTGACGATTGATAAGTCGTGAGTTTGAATCCTGCTGTGGACGAGATTCTACCGCAGTCTATGCACAATCCCCGACTTGTACATGGGTACTGGTGAGTAAACCAGGAAGAAGTCAACGAGAGCGCTTCATAAAAAAATCAACGGAAATAAATGAATATTCATATATTCATAGTAATAATGAGAAATATCATGAATATTCATACGGATAATCATAAATATCATGAATTGAATATTCATATCGATGATCAAAGTAAAGAATGTTTACCTGTGTATGAATATCACTGACTTCAAGGTTCACTTTTAGAAGTTGTTTGTTAACAAAAGTAACAAGCGTCTGAAAATGTAAGACAGCATAAATTAATTTCTATTCCACAATAAATGATTTCTTCATTATTTCGTTTGAGTTGTATTAAATTTTTTGTTTAAATGTACATGCAGTGAAAAAATAATTTTCTTCAGCAGAACAACGTTTGTAACTTTGATGGGGATTGGTTAACCTTTCGATAAAGGGTACGTTACCTTACCAAAATCCACTGAATTTCGGTGAAATTACCGAAATCCACTTTGGATCTGGAGTGACCAGCTGAATGGTAACATCTCGGCCTTTTTTTATGTTGCACAACAATTCTAAACCTTCAAATTCCGCCGACCATCTTTTTTCAAGATATTTCTCGTTTTATATTAAACTGCTGAGTTTACCAGACCGAAAATATTTTATTCATTGTTTATGGTAAAACTTTCAATTTTCTATCAGACCAAATTAATTTCTAACAGACATGTCAGGTGGTCAGTCATACTTGCGCATAGTTATATACTTACAAAATCAGTCTCTATAATTATGTTGTCTGTTGAATACAAGTGACTACACACCGCAATCATTCTAAGGGGCCACTTGTACGCAAAGACATTTAATATTTATTTGACCGCAGTCACTTACAATGAATATAATCACACAAGTATCATACCTTCTTGACAAGATTGAGTTTATCTGGAGCATGGTCAAACAGGGTATCAAATGCATCTCTCTCTGAAATAAACCAGATATACATTATTATGTAAAATTAAGCCAATATCTTCATGATAACTCATAAGTACAAGTATCACTGACAGAACATAATGATATTCAGTATACTACGGGTTAGGCACAAAACTATTGTAAATGCTTCTAGATCAAAAGCCATCACTAATTTTGCTAAACCAATTCTAAGAAAAGTAGTCTTCTGGTAGTTATGTAGGCAGTGACTCTGGTCGATTTAGACTCTTAACTTCAACCAACCTGAGATTAAACGAAAAAAGCATGAATATTATTTTCAAAAACTATAAACAAACAAAAAAACATGAATATTTATTTAATAACCTATTCACAGTCACATCAACTACAAACCTCATTAACACTTCAATCAGGAAAAAAAGATGTTATCATTGTTATACACGAAAATGCCAAATACAGATTCATTAAACTGTCATTAATAGGTTATCAATCAGGAACACATTACATACAAAACAGTACAGCAATGACAACAAAATATACTCAAATGATGGGTAGTCAATTACACTTTATGCACTCAGTATTTCAAATATGACAAAATTAATTTGATGTTAAATGTAATGAGAATTGTCGGAGTTGACAAGTCTGTAATTTCTGTAATATTGCCCCGGAACTGTTAAGTATAGCACATATCGAGGGTTCAGTGCAAGACTATCCCAACTCCTATATATATACATAGGAATAAGGATAGTCTTGCGCTGAACCCTCGATATGCTTGATTAGATTAGCTTAAAATCCTATGAATGCGACACCATGAAAGACAATATGACAATGCTAATATCAGTGGCCTCAATCCACTTTGGGGAAGGGGGTCACAGCCCTAGGTATGGACAATTTAAAGCAAACTGAAAACATTTTTCTGACCAAGGTCAAACTGGTGTAGACATACCATTATCCTCATACAGTTGCACATATTGGTAAACAAAACACATAAATGTATCAAAATACCTAGTTCAAAAAGTATATTTTCAGTTGAGTTTTTTTTGCTCCGAGAGGGGAATTGAATTTGAATGGAGGAAAAAAGGTGCTATTTTTTTGGGGGAAAAATAATAACAGAGGATCGAGGGTCCTGAATGTAATTATCTGAAAACTTAAGAGCACTCTTTTATTAATTCCTTAGTAAAAATAATCTCATGTCGTATCAGAAACTCAGACCATACAACAGCCTAGCTGGAGGCCATAGGTTTAAACCCGGGTAAGGTGTTTGTTGTCTGACACTAGGACTGAAGATAATGCATCCAAAGTCAGTCGTCCTCCCGCTCTGATTCATGTAGGGAACTAGTCATTGCTTGTGGAAGAACATGTTATTATTGTTCTGTAACCAAGGAGCATCGGTTAGGTCAAGTGACATCCGTACATAACAGAAGTGCTGTTGAGACACCACCGTCAAGCTCTAACACAACAGAAATTATCACAGATATACTTCAATATTGAAGTCACACTCGCTGATAATAAATACCATCTACACTGCTCAACAATTGTAATCGGCCACTTAGCTGTGACATTAAACTCCATGCGGTTGTACAAACTATTCTACTTGGTAATATAGAGATTTGTTTGAATGTGACTTTTACACACGGTGGTTGCAACAATGATAATAATACTTCTTTATTATTTAATGCTTCAATCATCATTCATTTAAATGATCATGTGTTCAAATTAATGCTATGATGCAGTATACTCAATTTATAAATGTTGAGTAGTGATTATTGTAAAAGAAGTATGAGTGTACAGACTTTCAAACCAGTATTATGTGTATGCCATTACCTACAACATGTTAACAAAATTGACAAACAAGATGTCATACTATTGCAATAAGTAGCATACGAGCACAGTCATCAATCTTCTCTTTATATTCCAAATTTTCTTAAGAAAGGCCCTAAAGTCCATGCAACTGGTATGGGTCATCACTCCTCCTATGCCATTCTTATCTGCTGTTCAGTTCAAAATTGTCTAGGTACACCCCTGCACATGGTCTTGTTTTTTGTATATTTGGCTGTCCTTAAAAAATGATTTGTTTGGCATGACCCAACCCAGAGAAATTTAGGAGGGAACACAGGTAGATAATCCATTTTTTTTAACTACTTCCTATGGTCAATCAAGATTCAACTATTAATACACAGCCCCACAAACGATCGCCACTCAGACCCTCCCCCAAAACATTTTTTGAGTAGGGGACATTTTCAGGAGTAGGTAGGGTAGTGCAATAAACAACATTTTTTTCCAGGATGACCTAAAACGTGCAACCACTTATAAAACCATAAAAGACGGATTGGCTCCAGAGAACTAATTAATCAATATAAATAGGCAGACATAAGGAAGATGAGACAAAATTTGTATTAATTTTCGTTCCATTTAATCTTTAATTAGAATGGTGCGGAAATACTTGTCACAGGTTTTAAACGTGTAAAATGAATTAATTAATGAATGTTGCAACTTCATTGATGTTACCAAAATTTGTAAGACAAGAATATGTTTATGTATTTTTATTGGATTGTTAATTGAGGGGAGGAAGCAATATAAATCTATCTGCATCTTCCTGTATGCACCAGTTAGACTGGTTTCTCTTTCGCTTAATTTGCACTTAATTATGACAAATGCTTCAACTTGATTAATTATGACCTTAAGTCTGATACAAGACTCAACTAATATTGATTATTTTATGTGGAGGCCCCTGCTGAAGTGTATAGTTCATTTTATTCCAATGAAAGCATTAACTGAAGAATTTTTAAAATAAAATATAATCATTCATGTGAATGGTGCTTGTGCTAATCGTGATAAAAGTAGGATTATAAAATACATCATTAATTTTGCATTTACATGCCTTGCTTATAAAGTTATGTGTCTTATAACGATAACAATAAAGAAGGACTCTCCTTCGTGAAGAGCTATCAGCGAATTTGACAAAATGGTAGAGACCATTGAAAAAAAGTATGCAATTTGAAAGCCGCGATCTCATCGGGTCATCCGTAACTGCTTGGAAATTTCTGTATTGTATAAGGTGTGTGTCATGCGGCCAATCAAGCGGCTGGATTTCACCTCATTAATTATTCAAGAGTACGAGAATTTCACAGTCAGTATGCACAGGGTATCATATATGGTATTAATAGCCTGGGTACCAAGGATGCCTAAAATATACTTGCATCAGATATATTACACAAGTATGACATTAGAGGTCATACTAAAACAACTGACAGAATAGACAATACAACACCTACCTCTCAACAGTTGTGTGTTGAGACTATAAAAACAAGTTAGATTAAGAGGCTATAGGCATGTTCCCTATTTGCTACTACTTGTATTAGTGATGTCTATTTGTCAATTATATCCACTCATAAATAATTCTTCATCAAATTTTATGTGACACTTAACTTTGTACGAGACAAATTTGAAGTAAACTAGATGGCTAGATTTGAATAAATTTTATCAAATATGGCCTGTGTGTTTAAAGTGCATAGTCTTCTAGAATATCGTTTCACAACTAGATTTGATATGAAAATGGACTCCATTACAGGACAGTCTCTGTATGAGTAATACAGCTTTTTTCATTACGACAAGAAGTCGTAAAATCAGAATTTCACATCACAATGAATAATTTTTTACAGCAAATCAACACTGTAATAACAACAATGCTTTTAAACAACAGTTCATTTAACGGAATTTTGAACACTATTTCGAAGATAATTTTTGAAAAAGACAAACAAATAATGCATATAATCATCATTTTTTAAAATAAGTCAACATACATGCTTAAATTATTAAGTTACGCAGCGATCATGAATGAAAGGGAAGCAACTCTTGAATGACGCAAAAATCTTTGTATCAAGCTCCTTATGAGTTTTTGCCATTATGAACTACGAACATTGAACTAAATGTCAACATGGACACATACAGACATCAGAAGACAACAGAAACAAAGATAACAGTAGGACATCATTGACGGCTTGGTGCCAAAGTGAGAAAAAAAGAAAACAAAACAAAAATTAAAAATATAAACCGACAACATGAAGAAATAATGAAGAATGATAAGAAATGCATACACAACATTCTTTGAGATTATTTTAAATGAAAGAGCATGCTTTCCTATACCACATAATTCTAAAAACAGGTGAACAAAGTATAACAAGGCCAATAAACGTGAAAAATGCCATGACACAGATCTGGTCCAAATAGAAGTAGAACACTAGACAACTTTTATACATTAAATTTCGATGGCACATGTTGAAGGAAGAAAGCAAAAGTAAACTAACTGCATGTAAAGAAGTGCATAGCCTTGTTTCACTTTCGTCCATTAATAATCTACAATCCCTTAAAGGTAACATAGTCTTATTTTTGGACAAAATACCCTTAGTCATAAATATGAGAAAATCAGTGGTAATTGCCTTGCTACATAATTATGTACTCTACAACACTGCATTGACACTCTTCCTACACGTTTCCCAAAACTACATATCGAGGGCTCATCCTAACGCTGTTGTAACCCTATATAAATACATAGGAGTTACGACTGTGTTGAATTGAGCCCTTGATATACAAGCGTCAGATATGGGTTTTTCTATCCTGACATACGTGCTGAGTTAGAGCTAATATTGGAAATACCTATTTCAGACTCGAGTTTTGCAGTTTTAACAAACATTAAAAAAAGTAACAATGCAATGTTTCAGAGTATGTCTGTATGACGGTGTTAACATGACATGTTCTCAAAATCATGACTAGCATATTTTGATAGCAAATAAGACTATCTTCTTTAAAGGTATAACGTTTAAACTTTACAATATGTCCAATAAGACTTGGTATGATCTTGGTTTAATCTTTCCTGTCAAGTTGAAAGCATTGAAGGGAAGAGGAGCTCACTGATATGAAAACAGTTGTTTGGGACTTCATGAGGAAACATAGATAAACAATATGATGTTGGTTGTTTGTTCAAGAATAAATTACTTTCCAATGTGCCTGTTTAAAGTAACATTAAAGACATGTTATATCAAACATGTTGGAAAATATGGAAATGATTTTTGGAACCGAATTTATGATTGTTAATGCAAAATCAGACCTGAAGTGAATATTACAGAAATACAGTGCCTAGACTGGTGATTGTTACAGTAATGATAGATGAATGTGCTTTAAACCAAAGGAGTGATTAATTAAGAAGTTTCAATTGTGTTCAGACAAAATTCGCTGTATTACCAGAGTCATCATGAAATAAGAGATATCTAAATGAAGGTCTATACTATTACAATAAGACAGTAATGAATAAATTAAAAACAATCAATACAAAAAAAGTATCACGGAGTATTGATTACATCACATTAAAACTTAAACATATAAAGTATTGCAGATATTGCACACAAAAAACAACAACAAAAAAACCCGGTATAGACCAAAGATTAAGCATGCAAGAAATACACAGACAACAGTAGATTATAGTTGATGTTTCAATAAAGAAATACTTAGAATAAACATTACCATCAATATCTTCTCCTTAAATATAAACATAAAATCAGAGTACATTTCATGAAATGTACATGGAATCCATAACAAAAATTAAATATTAGAAATTTATGTAACTGAAGAATTCCTTTGTAAACACATGTATCTCGACCAACAACTACATGTAACATTTTTTCACTAAACACAATACTACAGTTGAACTGTATTATTTATACAAGACATTCTATCTACATTTATTAGTAATCATATAATAGTATTAGAAATGATGTGAAGGGGGGTGGGGGTGGGGGAGAGACACACTTAATGTAAAATAGAGGTGGGATGCTTGAAACAAAGTATCAATTTTCACCTACCAAACTTTCCTCCAACATCCCTGAAAGAAGAAAAAATCTCTACTATACTTGCTGTGTCAAACATATGGAGAGAAATTACTTAAACTGAAGCAAAATAAATGATAACTATGATGAATTGGTAATGCACTGAACCATTACTATATATAAATTTTAACAAATGAAAGTAATAACCAGATTATTGTATTATGAGTTAATTACAATAAACAACACAAACTAGAACTGTCACTGAAGATGATTAATACCCCTGCAATAACGCTTTGTCAGACATATTCTTAGAAAATCCAAGATGGCTGCCAGGTATTTTCTATCATTAAAGGACCATCAAAAATCGTCAAACTGGAACGTGACGACGATAATTATGCAGAACAAGGCTTGGTAGAAATAACTTGTGGTAAGTTCCATGGAAAACCATGTGACATGACATGATGGGACAACATGCGTGATTCCTATATAATTTTGAAATTTTACATAATACTTACTCATTTGTACCCGTAATCTCTTCAGGAACACGTCTAGGTTGTAACATGCCATCCCTCTTCTGCAATAGAATAACATTCACAGTCAAACATACATATATGCATAGATTTCATCACTTTTTAACATTAACACTTTGCACATCAAAAAGTATGTACATAAACAGAGTAACCTCCCCTTTCACTATATCATTTTATTGCTTATGTTTTTTTTGTAATTTACTAATCATGCCCTTACGAGTCTAGTTTCTGAATAAAAACTTGAAACTATGATACTACATGAATAATACAGTATAAACCTTCATTACAAGCTAATTCAAGCCAGTTTCTTATTTCTTCTTCATTTCAATTTTCTGTTGTTAGATTCTACCTATTTTTATCTCATTGATTACCATGCATTCAAATAACTGAGATCAATAAAGTCCAACTCCTCACAATGCTTATATCCCAAAGAAGTACAATATTCACTGCCTTCACAAATACCACATGATGATGGATATCTGTATAATGTGACTGTTACATCTTGAAAACACCATCATTTTTAAATACTTACTTAATCTATCAGCTTTATTTTTTTATTCATGTAACAACCTGAATTAGCATTATTTCTTACTATATAACCAGAATTATAATTAATATATACAGTAAAACCTCACTTATAGACTACCTCAATAATAAGACCACCTCAAAATTAAGAACACAATTTTTAAGTCCATTTTCACTGTATTTCGCTATATTAAACCTCAATACATTTTGTATTAAGACCAAATCAATAATAAGACCAAATTAAGGGTCCCAAGGGTGGTCATATTATTAAGGCTTTACTGTATAAATGAAAGATAAAATATATGTATTAATATTCTCTTGTCTGTACCGTGGAAAGGGAGACCACTGTGTAGGAGATTGTAATAAAGCATAACCTGAATCAGGTTCCTGAAATAAGAGCTTACCTGAACTACTAACAGAAAGACTTGAACATTCTCTGGTAATCTTATTGGTGCTCTGAAATGTCTTGCTAAGGCAACTAGGAGATGTAATATAGCTATCAAGTTCTTTGAATGTACACCTATAACACAGAAAGTTATACATATTACACTACAATAAATACCAAACAAAGCTAGATTTCTAGCTCATGGAGTTTTTTTTAAACCCATCAAAAAACATTTACTGGTAATAGACTGGTAGCGCAACAAAATCACCATAATCTTTTAGAATATTAGAATAACTTATTTCACAAGATGTACAGATAGTTCCATATGTAACTTATTCACTGTTCGTTCTTTGTTTACATGGGCATGAAATATTCCATTTGTTTACATCTTTAACAGTTGTACTGACACCTAAGGATGAAACCAAACCAATAACAGCTGCAACTAAGCTAGTTCATTTAGTTTCAAGTGATCACAAGGAGGATAACCAAGAGATTTGTACAGGATGGTTACCATTGGCTAGGAATGACAGCTATAGATAATTTTGATTATTTTCATAAAAGAACTGTCACAGGACTATTCCTGTGATATCTGAATGAAAAAACGTATGGTTACTATGACACTATGTTGCAGGAAACAAAACTTACTGTCAACACTCCATTTCTGTTGATTCCATGTTCCAAGTTGGGGGAGGCTAAGTATTCTGTTGATGACGTCTAGAATTACACGCAACTTCTGTTTCTGTCCCATCTCAGACTGTGACACCTCCGCTACTTCTACCCTCACATCCGCTAATTTCTCTAAATTGTAAAACATCAACATGTGCATAAAAAGCAAAAAGTGTTGTTTATTTTAAGTAATTTATTTGACATCATTTGATCATTTGTGACACAAGTACTAACAGCATACATAAATCCATCTTGATGACTGCTTCCTGGGCCCGTATTCACAAATACTTAAGACTCTAAAATGTTAGAAGTTATTTTTGCTCCTACGTTTTTATTACAATATAGATCTTAATAAAAGTAGGCAAAAATGTAGAATGGGTAACACCAATGATTCTGACAAAATTTCATCCATTCAGATTGAACCCAATCAATAAGCCGGCAACTATAACTTTTGCAAATTTTAAGTCTAAGTTTCAGTCTTAAAGTTTTTGAGACAGGCCCTGGATTGCTCACCAGTTCTCATGCCAAATACTGGGATTTTAAATTTCTTGATCAAACCCCACTAAAAAAGCAGGGTTCAAACTCACAACCTTCGAATAAGGAGTCAGGGGAATTATGAACAAGACGGTGACAATGAACTTGATAATTGTGTTCTTAATTTCAAGGTGGTCTTATTATTGAGGTGGTCTTTAAGTGAGGTTATACTGTAAATACCAATAAGTTTCTGCAGAATTTGACCATCAAACAAATCCTCTTCAATATCTTTCACAATAATTCTGTCATCAGCTAATACGTCATTTATCCATTCAAGCAGTAACTGTAACAAATGAATAAACAAAGCATGCTATCAGTGATCAGAGACATGAAAGTGAATGGTGACAGTGTAATTAATCTATCCGCGACTTTATTTATAATTATGTACATCAACTTGTTTCAGTTTCATCCCTATAGATTCAATGTCAATTCAATAGCACTATGTAAAATATGTAGTAGTACTGCATAATCAATTTACATATTACACATTTCAGTGGTTATTTATCATGCAAGTATGTTCAGTGGTGGTGATTACTTTACGAAACTGCTTCAAGAATCACATGTACAATAACATAATCAATACCATTTTTGACTAGGCAGTATAAATTAAAACATGCAATTTGATGAAACTGTCAGCCACAGTTGGATTTTCAAATAAACTAAAATTTACTGCCGACCAGTGTATTGGACTATATGAGAACATTGACAACGTAGTAAAACACAGAAGCAGTGCATTAGGAATAGGATCCAAGACCTTATAGAGTAGTGACATACCAATGTTTTGAATCAGCTATAGATGAAATCCCGAGTTCGCTAAACTGTGTTTTTACCAGGGGTATGAACAAAATTTAATTTTGAAATAATTAAAGTTCAGTCAGGTGTAAAATCCTGTTTTTGTTTTCATTGCGATTCGAGCACAATGTAAATGGTATGTTGTTGTTAGTACTGCAGGATTAGAGAGAAAACATCATATTTATACCAATCCGGAGTATATTTATTGTAAAAGTTTGTCCAGACAGACAGATAGTGAGATATTTCTATCATTGTACGCATCATATAATGTACAAAATATAAAACAAAAAGCTACATAATCAATTTAACATCAAACATAATTGTAATTGATGAAATGGCATTTTTAAAATGGTGGTAAAATATATTTACAGCATTTCAAATTCAGGTGATATTGATACTGTTCACCACCATAGTCAATGCAGTTAATGTAGTTACCAGTACAAAGAAATGTAAAACAGCCAAATGTTTTCCGAAGTTGAATAATCTTTATCCACATATGCCAAAGTGCACAAAACTAAAATTTAACAATATTTGTCCGAGGAAGCTTAGCCTCCATATAAACATATTGTTTGCCTATGAACATATAGAGATGCACGAGAAAATACCGCATCAAAAAGCTACAAACCTTGACCAACTCCTTTACTTTTGGGTCGTCCCTGGACGCTGGTTCAATCATAGAACGTTCTTCATTTTCCTCTAAAGTATCAAAAAAATTCATTGGTACATTAATTACAATTAGATTGTTGATATACACGAATCATATACCCTAGACATTATCCTGAACTTTAATACTAAGTTATTAATATTCTTACATGTCGGTAAATCGTAATGATGTCTGTATAAGCTCTAATATGACAGTGTAACCTTGACCTTGAACTAACATGACCAAAAATTGTCCCGATGTACATTGTCTCAGTATGGTGGACATATGTGCCAAGTTGTTGTAAAAAGGTTCTGATATAAAAGAATAAAGCAGTGGATGATTCACTTTGACTAGTGATCATCATCACACCTTAACTTTAAAATAGATAACATATGTTATTTCGAAAGCTAACGATGAAGTAAAACAATATTGAGGGAACACCAAATGATACCTGAACAGTCTTTGATATCAACCAGTGAACTTCAACTTGAACAGACTTCAAAGACAGACCTGCTCCGCAGCATCATTTTGAAGACATATGTATTACATATTGTAATTTAATCACCTTTTGAGAGGGGTAAATCAGTACAGAGCTTACACAAGTCCGCCTATTATTGTATACCATCTTTGATCTTACCCCACTATCCTGATCTTCATCTCACAGGACTGAAATCTGTGTCCACATATATACAGCCTTGTGTTAATGAACATTTTGATCAAAGTTTTGCCACTTCCTTCATGGGGGTAAAAATCTAGTGACCCATTGACAATGGGGCTAATAACAATGTCTCACCCAGACTGGGTGGTGGCGATACATGTTACAACATAAAACATGTACAATAGAAAACAAAAGTTGAGTTTTGGCGTGAAAGATCAAGGTTTAATTTCCTTTCAGAGCAATAAAACTAACAATGTCAGACATGTTCTTGTCACTGAGTTAAAGGCATTTATAAAACAGAATGTGGAAACAGGTAAGCAGAGAAATCGTGATGCAACTCTTAACTATCACCATAAAACTGTAACCTCTGAAGCAAAAGATTTATCTAAGCATGAACAGATATTGCAGACTGTCTTTGAAGTAATTACAAAACTATTGTGCTCATATTCACTAACTTGCAGGACTCAAGCATTAGACAGAGATACCATAGGAAACAATTCAGCAAGTTGCGAATGTATAAGCCTCAACTGCTTAAGGTTTAAATGCTGACAAAAAAACAAAAATACCCACAATTTAGGCCAACCTTAAACAAATGTCTGTTTGGCATAACTCGACCCAGCAAAATTTTGTTGGGTAGGTAGGTTTTTTTATTTCATACATTTTATAGCCATTCAAGTTTCAACTAATAATATCCAAATTAAATATTTTTGCCAATCTGACACTGCTGAAGTTTTTGAATAGATTCCATTCATTTTCAGGAGTTCCGAGCAGGTAGGGATATGCCAAAAAACATTTTTAAGGATGTCTTACATTCCATCGTTCACCAAAATATAAATCTTATAATTCAAAAAAAGGCATGAAAATTGTAGTTAACTGATTGGTCAACAAATAGAAAACTGGAGTATGTCAAATTCTGTCTCCATTTGTTGACAACAAACAAAATAAATACTTACATGTCACATTATGCTACAATAATTGTTGGTTTATACAGAATGGGTAACAGTAGGTGCATAAAAATAAAATGAAAAAATTTAGGGCTGTCATTGATGCAATTGTTGGCATATTGGGAAACTGATATATCAAAAGATGAACATCAATGATATACTATCATATACATGTATTGATATATCAATTAGATTTTTAAATTCCTTTAATAGACTATTAACTTCTATTTTTCAGTATGTTTATGTATGTACGCCCTACATATTTAAATGATCAACTTGTATTTTCATGATAATAAGATACCATTTACGTAATAAATCCATATTTTCAACTTCACAGTGTTACCGGAATATTTTACTGCCGACATTGGAATGCGCGATCCTCTACAGCACTGTCACGGTGCCTATTACAAAGCGACATAACACAATTTTTGCACATTTTCCTGTATTTTCTCGCCAAAATATCGATATTTGTAAGTGTGCATCGAATATTGATCGGCAGAAAAAAGTTGTTGATATATCGATATTAATTGTATCAATGACAACCCTGTAAATAATTGAATACCCACCAAGCAAATAGCCCTCTGGTCCCACATTGGCAGAGGTGGGACTGGTCGGTGATTCTATAGCATTTTTGCCCTCTTCTTGCAATTCAATGGCTGAAAATGGATGAGATGTGTGGAAGCTAGAAACAAGCAAAGTGGTAAGCATAAAAAGCAGATCAAACTCTGTCATAGCAATCAAAATAAATGTGAAAATTACGAGATAAAGCATTCAGTTTAAAGAAGCAATTGACGAACATTGATAAATATCCCACAAAGTAAAGTACATTCATGAGCTTATTTTTTCATTATCCCTTTATCTAACATTTTGTAAGCTCATGACTGGACATTGTGAAGCTAGATAGGTCACTAGGTGACGAAAGAAGTACAGTTAGATTAAGACTTAAAAAGAAAATATCGTTGATAGCCCTGCATAAGCTCATGAAGTTTGGTGAATTATGCCAACCCTGTTTGCCACGGTTTCAATAGATCATGTAGAGATTAAGTTTTTCACATGTTCACTTTGTTGTAATTTACTGTGGTGCTAGAGGGGAAATCTTTTCCATCATTTAACTTGACTAAAATTATGCGACCATAATTATTCATCCTATAAAAGTTTCATAAAATTGTCTAAAAAATGGGGGCTCAAAAATTTAACAATGACAAATACAGGAATTTTGAGTCAATCAAGGGCCACCACTCTGGTGGTATTGGAGAAACATTTTTAATATTCATATTTGTGTGGAATCTTGTGGCTATTCTACATTCTGATAAATTTCATAAATATTGCTACAGAAACAGAACCTTTAATGTGTTAAAACAATGTGAAATATACAACAATTTTAATCAAATCCAAAGGCTCTGGTTTAACATCTGCTATCTTGCCTATCATGAGTCTCCACAGAGTTGTTCTGGCAATACATGTTCTGTGTAAGTTTCATGAAGATTGCTTGAGAAATCAAGTTTCAAATGTCTTAATAGCAAAGATTATCAGTATGGACAGTGATGGACACAGGGTTTATGATGGATGTTAGTTTATTTTTCTTGCTCATGTGAGCTAAAAGGAAAGATGTCCGAAGTCAAAATCCCCCATAATTAAGTGAAATACCAAAAACTGACATTTATGCAAACATGCCATAAAAAGTTAACAATAAAGTAAACAGCTTCAACAAGCATAGATCAAGCACAGCTGGAAAATTCAAATGACTTAACATTTGTACTCAAGTAATTAGAGGTGTTACATTAGGTCGACTTATCAATATATCACAATAGTTACTTTCCTGATAGCAATAAGTCAATAACAAATATCCAAGTCGATAATTGTTGTCAATAGTTCTTTAATATCGATAGTTTGGCTAAAAATAGACTATTGGCGATGACTGTGTTTGGGTTTCAATATCGATTCAAGCAGACGCTCACTTTTCACTATCAATTAACTGAATAACGTAAGCATCCAGATGATACGGCTACTAAAGGCTGGTATTTTCCGATACACACTTTCAGTAGCATCTTTATCGAAGTCAATTCCTATTTTTACCAAGTTTGTCCAAATGTAAGCTAAAATTATATTGAAAGAATAAGAGTATCAATCACTTTAAGTTGTAAAACAAATTTATACAATATTTTAATGTCAAAAGTATATTCTGTAGGAGTCATATCTTTTCCGATACTGAGAACCAGTGATTAGTAGCAACTTTCAGCAGTGGGTCATCATTATTGTCCAATACCAGTCTCATTGTCCAGCAATGGCAGACAACATAGAAATCTTTGCTAAAAAAGAGTTGGTTCTATTTTGTTGTTCTACTTGTCTGTCAAATAAGTTGAAATAACTACTTAATAAAAATTCATCAAGACAGTAATTGTTGACAACATTACTTATTACAAGTACAAATTTTACTGTAGTACCACTCATACTTCATTAAAAGAAAACTTTGACAGGCATGTCAGATATTTTGTTAGGTGCTTTAATTAAGTATAACCATATTACTTTTAAACCTAAATGCACTTATACCTCGAAAAAATCTATAGTTTTGTTGACTATCACAATAGTAATAATCGTAATAGTAAATTAAACAATTGTGATAATGATTTTGACCTATGGTCACACCTCTACAAGTAATCTGATTTAAACACAACATTTAAAGTTAAACACAATAAACTAATATTATATGTACAACAAAAAATACACAGAGATATATTCAAGATTATTTGATACTGATAGCGAATGAAATAAAATAATTCATCTTGATATTTCTCAGAAAGTCTGAAATGTACCAGAATGATGACAAAGAGCTTGAAAATATGTGTGTGTGTGACTTATAAATAAATCCTGAATTTGTGTTACAAAAACTTACATGTATCCAATTTTTGTGCAATTTGTAAAATTGCCTTTCTTGCTCAAGTTGCTTCTGCAGTCAGTGTGTGTAATGACATCACTGTAAATAGGGTGTAATTTGGACTGCACAGTGGTGATTATCTACATTTACTGGACTCCCATTATCCTAGATCGCTTGTCTAGGATTACGGACACATAATCATAGCCACTTCCTATATATACCCTTTATATTAATCATTAAAAAACATTGTTTGCCCTGAAAATATCACCAGGTCACCTGTAATCTACCAAATGTTGGAGATGAATTGACTTGAGGGAGAAATGACTACTACAAACTAGAAGTAGAGAAAAATCTTCGATGAGAAAAAGCTGGCTACCCTAAGAGTAAGAGCACCAGTTTTTATCTTATTCTAGTTCAATAAGACTGATGCAAAGCTACTGCTAAGATGTTAATCCCAAGCGTTTAATGCTGACCAAGCGGAACCGGGTAAAAGCTCTCCAGTCCTAGAAGTAGTAGAACAAAACTCCTTCCTTACTTTTACCAAACCCCACCCAATCAATTATCAAAACATAACCAAAATTGGGAATGTTGTTTTCTGCAACAGTAGAATATTAGGGCGATGCGGATCGACCTTTACCTTCTTTTACTTTCTTTTTACGTCCAAGAGTTCCAATTTTGTCGAGCAATGACTCGTCTTTCTTTTTAGGAGATGTTAAAGTTGAAGTATTCGGAGAAGCAGCCATTTTGACCGTAAGAACTTCACTTCGTATTAATCACTACGGTTTTAGCTAAAACTTAACCCGTACGTACACACACTAATTTGTACATGAACTTTTTGTATTAATCATGCTATGAAGAGTTTCATATTTTTATTTAAGTAATTTCATTAAATTTATTAACTTGGGTTACTTCTTTTGTTTTTGATAATATTGGTTATAACAATAGCATCAATTACTGTAAATATATTGTATATTTCGGACATGCAGTTCCAAGAATTTGTAAAATCATCTATAAATTCCTTCCACGGATATATAAACCATGGTTTATATGTCCGTGATTTTTACCAATGTATTGCTGAAATTTATAATAGCAGTGGTCAAGGGGTAGAGCGCCTGACTCCTGTTCCGAAGGTTATGAGTTCGAGCCCTCCATTGAGCTGTGTTCGATCACAAAACTTCACAATCCCTAAATTAGGTGCGAGTTCTGGTTGGTTGCCAGGAAGCAGTCATCTAGAGTGATTAATATAATTTGTAAAAACTTGTTCCCAATCGATGTAAAAGAATTAAGTTTAAACTACATGTAATACCTTTGTTGCGATGCCAAATGTGTGTACTGTGAAGGAATTTGTTTGGGGTTGAGCATTTTTTTTGGCTAAATTGCCAGGTCCAACTATATGGATATTACACATGATGCTATCAAGGTGGTTGTGTCAACCATCCAGTAATAGAACAGAAAGCTGTGCTTTGTATATCTTCACAACACATTGTGAATTTTAGTTGACCACCTTTCTGTTCATCACAAGAAAAAGATGCAAAGCCTGGAATTGTTTAAGTAACCCCAACTGCAGTCCGTATATCACATCCTATATAGGTAATTTACACCAACTAAAATCCAACTAGTACTGGCAAGATTATGTTCAGCCCATATTCACTCTGCAAATGCAGTCACAATCATGCAACACTCGTGGAATCAAAGCGCTGTGTGGGAGCGTAGCAAAGACTTAAAATACCACAGGTCTTCGGTACATGCAACTGAAGCCATTGGGCTAATATGAAGAAACTCAACATAGATTTTATACATTTTTATTAATATTTTATACAAAATTACAGTTAAACAGTATTAACCATCTCAAGCATTAAAAAACACCACAATTGAATGAAATTTGTTTTCCTGTCTATACACATTATGAATCATTGCTATTAACAAAGTAATGAAATATGCATGATTCATGTTTATACAAATGGCAAACAAATTTCTCACCACCCTTATTTAAGCAATCTTCTCGTGTTAAGTACAATCTTAATAAACAAAAGAAGAAGAATATTTCACTCAAAACATATTGATCATTCAATACTCAATAATTTTATTGTTCTGTGTTGATTTACATTTCATTACGTATTATTGTGCGTACCGCACGTACAATGATAGAGACCTCTGGAAATTATCAATTGGCTATGACCAAAATAAAAATGAATACGAGTTGTCTGTTTGTTTCAATAATAATTTTTTAAATAAAAAGATTCCACCCATTACTAAGTCTGCTATAAACAACAGTTTAGACAAACACATTTTCTAATTGAATGCTTATTTTTTATTGATTACTGGCACATAACTACAGCAACCATATCTTAAATATCACTCTGAACAGTTTTTTATCAAAATTTATATTAACTGTTTTCTTGTGTATCAATTTGAAACAGTCAATGAATATTAATTATCATGTTTGCACTATTTCAGATATGCAGGTAGAATATTTTCGCACAGTGCACAAACACACGTGGAGGGCTTAAAAGTGTTGATGTTGTCACAACAGGAGGGAAATACTATTGAGGTAATCCCTTAGATGACAAATGTACATCAATTCTGGTACACTAGGATGGTCTATTCAGCTGGAGTGACCTTGACACCTTGTCTAATTTGTCCCCAACCTATCAATCTGTAAAGAAGAAACACAGTATGATAATATAATAACAAGACGAAGAAAATGTAATAAGTTACATAAAAAGCCTGGTCACATAATTGTTATTCATAGAATTAACTGGACGAAAAAATGTTAATAAGTGCTGTGTATTTTTTTTCCATTTGAAAAACAGAAGACGTTTTTAGAATTAATAAGCATTTTAGTAAAGTGTTTCTGATGCAACATCATTTTGTAGTTTATTTTTGCTTTTTGTCCTTAACATTGAAATCGCTATAAAAAAAAATAGACATACAATTTCAGTATTTTTGGTATTAAATAAAAGAAAAAAACGAAACCTGTCAGAAATGTCAAAACCTGAAAATGGATTTTATTGTCAAAGCACAGTTTAAATATCTTTGTGAAACAATCAAACTCAACATACCTCCAATGTTTTTCAATTCTTCGACTTAGAGCAATCTTTTCTCCTATCTCGGTACATACTGGGTTAGTGAGACCAATCTTAGCCAAATCAGCCTTCACTGCAAGCACTCTACCTCCAGTAGACAAGGAACCAATATTTACAGTCAAAATTTCATTCTTTGTTAATTTTTGCACCTGAAAAAAAGCAACATAGGATAGGAAACAAACATAGAATGAGCATTCAATGGTTCTTCTTGATGACTTGTTACACATTGAGAATAATTAGTTTCTTTGCTTTTCATGTAGAATGTAAGAATGGCCCACTAGAGTATATCTTAATGTTACATCACTTTGTTGGGGACAAAAGCAGAACTGTACCAAGTATTTTTGGTAAAGTCCTTAAGAAAAACAACCAAATGATTCACATACAAAACTATACTTCAAACAGGATTATCAATGCTCTGCAAGTCTTAAATGTATCTCTTAAGCCAATCTAGATCTTGAAACTGGTGCACATTTTAACACACCAGCTTCAGTGAATCAAGTGTTGTTTCATCTGCAATACATAAAACAAGAGCACGCCCAGTGGATTCAGACACTTGTCTGTGGGTTACATAATAAGTGGGACATATTATGGGTGTCAATAAGGGCTGTGAGCCTGTAAAATTACCCGATAACTTAAGCATCATCACCCGCCTACTTTTCTTGTATGTAACCCAAGACCCACGCCCACTTTCAATGATTTCCCTATTAATTCAAAAATTAGTGACACCCCTGAATTACACTTGCTCCGACACTGAGGTAAATGCAATATTTAACGATCAAGCTAAGACAATAGCTCTGCACTTTTTCAAAACAGACAAGTCCTTACCTTTGCCCCGCGTCTGTCTCCTTCTGTTCTCACTCCTAGCAACCGTCTCAGCAGGAAGAAAGATATAGTCAATTCTGTGTATATATCAGACAAAGCACCTACAGCCCCTAACACGTGTCCAACCATTCTGTCGGCTCTGCATAAAGTTGGATCAATTTTTGTACCAACACCTTAAAATAGATTTTGAAAACAAAAATTAGCATGTAATTAAATGTTTTAAAAACACCAGTGTGATAAAAAATATATGAACCCCTAACTAATATCTTAGACTCTGAATGACAATAATGACGTTAACTAACTAAACCAGTCTTTGACATATTTAATGACAAATTCCATTTTTATTGTCCCAACAGTCAACACATTGACAAATACGAGAAATTCTTGTACAACTGTCCTCCTATGTCAGACATGAATATCACTTTTTATTAATTTGTCCTTTATACACATGTATGCGAAAAAAAGTTCATCAAATCTTATTATTATCTAAATATTACACTTGGCCAACATTGAATAAATTGGATGATTTAATGATATCTAAAAACAAAAAAGTAATAACAAATCTTGCGAAATTTATATACCACTCAAACAAACTTGGAAATTAATTAGATTAAATATTCTCCAAATTATTATAAAAATACACATGTCAATACCTAGTATGATTATTATTTTCTTTTTTCTTAAGCTTCTCATTTAATTATCATGACTTATTCACTACATCTGTTTACCTTTATATTATTTTGTATTTATGTAGGCTAGAAGCATGTTTTATTGCTTAATGCTGAATAAAAGTTGTTGTTGTTGTTCTAGTTAATATGTGCCGGGTAAAACTATAATGATACACTGATTTAATAGAATAAACTGCTTTTCAGATCAAAAATATTCTTTCGACCTGAGAGTCGACTCGGCGATAAGGCATTTGAAATGCTAATGATGATTAAATGCAATAAGTAAACTAAAATAAGCATCATTAAGTGTAACACATAAACTTTGTACAGAACTGACACTGCGACATATAATAATGTTATTAGTTCGTTCATTGTACTGTACTGTTGAAATAATAAATAAGATTCACTGATCTGTTTTTCAACCTGTCATTTACCAAAGAAAGTAATCATTAATCATGATTACTTTCATTGAAAATAATCATGATTAATCGATTACTTGCAAATTATGCAGTAATCATGAAGTAATCGATTACTGAAAAAAAGCAAAATAATCATAATTTCCTGACGAGAATAGAATACGGATTAACAGGCAAGTAGATGTGCATTACAGACTTGTCCTGGACTTAGTCCAACTCATCTGTTAGTAGACCAAATCGCCAATTAGACTTGGGGGCACAATGATGCCTAAATAGCACATGACTCCATTACATAAATCTAGATATATATACAAGAGTGGCAAACTGTCACAAAATACGCCTGTCATAAGTCAGAGCTCAGAGTTAAAACAAGACAAATTTTAGGTAGTTTCTAAAATCAAAGGGTGATAACTCCCGAGTGACTTGAGCGATATGGCTGGTTATCGAACTTGGCTGAGATATTATGCCTACAAACATTTTCACCAAGTTTGGTAAAGATCGGATGAAAACTCTTTGAATTAGAGAGCGGACAAGGCTTATTTGGCCAATTTTGGATAATTCAAGGGCCATACTTCGGAAGTGCCTCTGGCGATGTGGCTGGTTATTAAACTTGGCCGAGATATTATGCCCACAAACATTTTCACCAGGTTTGGTAAAGATCGGATGAAAACTCTTTGACTTAGAGAGCGGACAACATGTGGACGCCGCCCGCCACGGGTGTTCCCATAATACGCCCGTTTTTCAAACGGGCGTATAATAAGAGTCATGAAAATAACAAAAGAAGGCATTACATTTAAACCTAAGTAGCCATACCTGACAATACACCAACTCAATTATCCACATACTATGACATCTTATTAATTTGTTATAACCATATGTGAAAGAATGACAGAAAAAATATTACCGATAAGACCTCCAGGTACAGCGTATTGAAGATCATTCTGTTCAGCAAACAATGATACAATACGAGATTTGATTGGCTTGCACGTGAGTTTTCCTTCCATGTCTTTTGAAACCATTCCAGGTCGTACTTCAATCTCCATGCCAACCTTTATTGGACAAAATATACATAAGGTTAACAAATTAAGCTCAATATCCCTTTACACTCTTTGACGTGTATTTATAAATGAAATCAAAGATCTAAATACTGACAGTTGATTTTATACCATCATTTACAGATTTGTACACTTAAATAAAATAGGTCATCCAACACATAATTCCTGATCAAATAAATGTATGAAAATTAGATGGAGCAGTATACAATAGTGAAATTTAACACATTTTATACCAGATCCAAGCTGTCACATAAAGCTTAAAATAACGTTACATATTGTTTCCCTCCTATTAGCTACCCATAAAATTGCAGTGATGCAAAATATGATATCATTTACGTCAAACAAGCAATTGAAATAAACTGGTATTATTTGCTAATTGTGTTTTTGTCAACGGAACATTATCTATATAAGACGATTAATTTAAGAAATATTTGTTTGTGACTCACTGGCAGAGTAAGAGCAACTCAGCTTTGTAAGCAAAGAGAAAATCAGCTAAAATCGGTGCCAAGTATATCAAAATATTTCGTGAGTATGAGAGTATCTATACCTTTAATACACCTTTGAGAATACTGCCACCAGCAACACCACCCTTTAATTCGTCCACCTCACATCCTGGCTTGTTGACATCAAATGATCGAATCACTGTGGTCATAAAAATCATAAGAATATGACATACTTTGGTTTGTTATATTATTTGTTCTCTCTTCTTACTAGAAATACATTGTATCTAATACACACCACACAGGTACACTTCCAAAGCAATATTCATCTCATTCAAAGTGCATATCCAAACATATACTCATATTCAAAAGTTACACCAAACCATGTCTTTCTTTATGGTAAAATTAATTCTGCACAGAGTTGTAAGTATACATATTTTCAATCCAATATTCAATTTCAATCATTAGTATTACAGAGAGAGTTGATCGGGTATTGTGAAATTATAATGTTGTTTTACAATATTGTATGTATTACAGTGATTACTCAATATTAGATCTATCACAAAATAATGTTAATGATATTTTCCATTACAAAGAAGCCTTTTAAACCATAATATTCATTTGCATAAGCTTGAATGTTTTATCTTATTATGTATTTCGCTTGGACAGATAAAAGCCAGCTCACCAATTAGTTTAGGCTGTGATGTGAAATCTCGTATTGGTACAGGGATTTTCTTCGTTATATATTCACACACTACATCAATGTTGTATTTCAACTGGGCAGATAATGGTATCACAGGTGCACCCTCTGCTATGGTACCTACAAATGAAAGTAAAGTTATCAATGAAAATAAGAAAATGCAGAAATTCCACAAATAAGCAGTTGTATCAATGGAGCTGGGAGCCGGTAAAATTACCCAGTAACTTAAGCATCATCACTCATCTGCTTTTCTTGTATGAATTATATCCTAATTAAGGGGAGTACCCCCCAATCGCTACCTACTTTTTATGATTTCCCTGCTACTATAAGAGTTAGTGACACCCTTGTTAAGTGTCTTGGCTCCAGCATAGAACTAAACCTTTATATGCATTTCAAGGATTGTCTGAATGGGAATTGAACAGTCAGTTTAGACAAATATATCATGATATACCATCATTTCTTCTGAAGGACTAAAAATATAGGGAGCATCAATCTTTCACAGCTTATTGTAAAATGTCTAGCACATGAACTGTATCAAATATTACATCCCCTGAGTATACAACTTCCATTCTCCAATACACAAGATGCCATATTATCATTCACCTCGACAAATACTGAAATACTTTTGTGAGCTATGTGAGGAGTCTAGTCTGGCCTGTGGTAACCCAGTCGCCAGAGGTAGACAAACATACAATAAATATTTTTACACACTCATTTGAAATTCAGTTTCTTTTTCTATTGTTTAGGAGTTTCTAGGATGTAATAAGAAAACAAAACTGACCCATGGCAGCAATATTTTTGACGGATCCAAATTATTTTAACAAATTTTTCGAGTATCATCACTAAAGTAATTTGTAGAAAATATTGAACTATTGAACTGACCCAGGGAACTGTGAAAGGAAACAAAATAAGGGTCATTCAATAGAGTTCATAAAGCGACATTTTGAGATTTTAATAAAAGACTTGTTTTCAAATAACGCCGAGTACAGTGTGCCATGGGTACATGTACTCATGCTTAATCAAGAAAACTTACCTTTTACAAATGCTAAAATCTGTTCACACTGATCCTTAGCCTGACTTTCTTTTACAAGATCTATTTTATTCTGTAGAATTAGCATATGCTTCAACTTCATGATTTCCACAGCTGCCAAATGCTCGGACGTCTGAGGTTGGGGACAGGACTCATTTCCAGCTGAAATTCACAATGAATATTTTTTTAGCCACATATTACATTACTAATAGAGAACAGGGCACACCAGTATGTACTTCATGCCAAAATTCAAGGAATCAGTCAATAACTTTGACCAAGACTGGTAATTTTCATTGTCTTTTGAGTACCATTTTTCGTGGTCAAGAGATGTCATTCCTGGGAGGGAATATTCTGTTAAAATTGCGTAGGATCAACTTTAAATGTCGTTCAAAGGAGGGGGTTGCTCAAGTGAGGTGTCGTTCTGGGAAGGAATACTGTACATATAAAGCCTACCTATTAACAACAAAGCAGCGTCCATGATAGCTGCTCCGTTCAACATAGTTGCCATAAGAATGTCGTGACCAGGACAATCTACAAATGATACATGTCTGAAATGGAAGAAAATATTTGTTTCGTTACAAAAGCAATTTCATTCAAGAGGTAATGTTCAAATAACACCTGAGTTATACAGCCGTTATGTTTTTTACGCTAATTGCTGAAACCAGATAAGTTCCATGGTTGTTATGTTAAAATATTTTTACAAACACAAACTAAATAGCTAGAGAATATTATAAACCTTGCTAACACATTTCGAATGAATGACAGCTACCTGTCATCGATTCTGAATTTCCTACAATTCACAAAGACATCAAATTCTTACCTCACAAGTTCAAATCTACCCGAGCATCCTGGTCTGTCACAAAGGAAAGAATCTTCTTTAGAGCTAGAACAAGATCTGTAACAACCAGGCCTGGGGCAGCTCTCATTACTACATTTGTAGATCTGTAATTTCAAATTTAAAAACTATTTTATTCGCAATTTTGCATAATAATGCAGAAATAATAATTTTAGAATTCTTATTGCACAAGACTAAATACTATTATTAAAATAAAGCCTAGTCGTATTAATAATACATTTATGAGAACTACTTAAAGATTTAGTTTTCATCAATTGAGCATTTAATTACAATACTTGTTGAAAAGCATTTGGGAAATTTAATAGAATTTGACAGGTCACAAAGCAATAGTGATCTAACTTACCTTAGCATTTGCATAACCCAGCTTAATGGTAATATTTCTCACTTTTTCATTCTTGAATCGGACAGTCTGAAAAATAATATACATATGGTGATAACGCAGTCGAGAATAAGGGCATTACAAATACAGCTAACCTTTAAACTAAGACATTCTGCTGCATCGTTATGAAAAATGTTTTTCTTGTACAATACACCAAAGAAATTTTAAACAATACATAGTTCTCACATCTACAAGATTTACCTCCCTTGTTCTGAATTGTGGGCCATTTTGATAGGCTTTCCATAATGCTTATATGGGGAATGTAATGTAAACGATGATAAACTCATTATATATATATACATTAAAATATTTATTATCGTATTGTTTGAATGTAAATTAGTAAAGATAAAAAAAGACAACATTGGCCTTATTTTGGTCAAATTTTAGAGAAATAATGCTAAAGTAGAAAAAAGAATAAATAAATACTGCCATGTTTAAAAGGCGTAAATGGCCATTTATTTGTGAAGGCAGTGACTCATAACAATTGCGGCGAGTTTGGCTATCCCATAGTGAGAAAGATATTTTGCTTAGACCAAGTGATGAAATATATGAACATTTATATTACCTGTACACCAGATATGGCTTTCACCAATGTAGATTTGCCATGAGCCACATGACCAATGGTACCTGAAAGATTGTTTCAAGAAAAAGCATTAAAATGCAGTACATCAATTACAAACAATATTTTGAATGGTGAGTAGAATTTAATGCTGCCTAATGTCTTGGCTAACTAACGTTTGTATGAGGTACATTCACAATGTACCTTAATCTTGCTAGTTCATATCTGAAGAACAAACCAGCGACTTTTTAACTGATAAATGGCGTCACATTAACCAAACAATGACACAAGAAGCTATCGACCATTAGCACCAACTAAAGCCATTTAACCCTGTTTGTTTACTTTGCAAATTGAAAAATCTATGTATCTTTTTCCTCTACACAGCAATTTTGAACATGATGAAGAACAATAACACAACAACCTTCTTTTATTTCAGCCACCAGATTCCAATTCTTAAAACTCAGAAAGTGACTACTGACCTGAAGCTCAAGCAGGGAACTACCTGAACTTCAACTTGATCAATAAGTGCTGCTCATGAGTCAGCCATTTACTTTGGGTGAATACTGTCACTATTTGATTTTCAGACGATTTTAAATGCAGATACTGCTACATAAACTTAAATGAAATTGTAGATAAATTACCAATATTTATGGTAGCCTGTTTGCTGATCACTTCTGGTGTGAGGGGAGTAAGTGCTTCAATATTCTGAAAATAAATAAACAACATTATAAAGACAAGAGTAAATGAAACAAGAAATATCTTGAAAAAAGATGGTCGGCGCAATTTGAAGGGTAAGATTTGTTGTGCATCATAAAAAATGCTGAGATGTTGCGATTGCTGGTCACTCCAGATCCAAAATGGATTTCCGTAAATTCCCCTTTCGGTAAGGTAACGTACCCTTTATCGAAAGATTAACCAATCCCAGTCAAGATTACAAACATTGTTCGGTTGAAGAGAAATTGCCTTTGTGGTTAACGTAAGATTTGATTGGTTTTCAAAACACTGATACATGTATTGTATGCAAATAGCAAAACCATGTTGTGTCGAAAAAAATAATTGAGATACATGTAGTCCATTAATTCATCATCATTGTATGACATAATGATAATATCAAAAGAACATCTGCTTTTAAAATAAAAGATCTGTCAATGACAGTGTCATTTGTAATGTGTTCATTAAAAACTTCATTTAAAATCACATAATGTAGTTTCACGTTTGGTTTAACAATTATTATGAGTTGATCAAATAAACCAACAAGTAAGACAGAGTCATTTCTTAAAAAAACCCAGGCCAGTAGATAACAGAGTTACAGAAAACAGCATAAAAGGTTCAGTTCTAGGGGACACAAATTGTAGTTTCAATAGAACTTTCGTACAACAGTTTATTTATGTTTTAATTGTCATGGTTCCCAGCTTAGACATATGGCACCGATAAAACGTTGTATCATAAAATAAACCAAACAGTTTACAGCAAATTAGTCAAGCTATGCAACTGCAAGCCTTAGAATCCAACACCATATATGCTTTGCCACTATTATTTAGCATAAACACAACAGTGTGAAGACTATTTTAAACGCATGTCTAGTAGCTTTCCATGCTGAAACAAAGTTATTTATCAAGCAAGATACCAGGTTTTCAATACACAGCTACACCCCACCCACACATAATCTAAGTTCATATGCCGGCATATTGCACACGTGGTTATCAGACAAATAGACGGTTACCGACCGAGAAACCAGTATATAATTATTCACTATAGATTAAAAATACAATCGGACTAACAAGAGTTGAAAGATCTTGTTTCTGAAGAGGAGACTGAAGCTCCTTTATCGTTGAGTCTGTTTCATCCGTCATGTTGCTTTTCTGATGCAAGGGCCTTACTTCCGAGATATGTGGCGTTAAGTTAGTTTAACGCTAAAACGCCAGGAACCAGTAAATTTACCCACAATCCAAATTATTATTTTTATCCAATCAAAATCCAATACGTAAATTTCCTCCTAACTGTTATTGACCTATATTTTTACTTTCGCTTCCTAGCACTGTAAAATTTACAATACTGAAATGTAATCATTCTGCTCCTTTTACACGTGGAATCTGACGCAATATTCATGTTTATACCATCTACTTAACCCTACTTATATGGAATCCGTAATTGTTGTGCAATGACGCAATGGAATCGAGAGGATGAATCATATTTATTTTGCACCATGTGCTGATTAACAATGCTCCCATGTTTGTTTACAAAACGCCATTGCTGCTGATTGAAGTAACGAAATGTAGACATGGTGCAAACCATTTGGATTGCACTCATCCTTGGCTGCTGGTCAAGCCTTTATCTTGTGGATGCATTTTTAAAGGTTTGGCCATTTTCTTTAATTGCGTTGTCTTATTGTATAATGCTACTAAACAAAAAATTTGACCACATTGAGCATGATATTATAACGAATATTGGTCCTACTAAAAGCCCCTGTCTATGTTCTCATAGTTTTGCAGCTGATGATAATGGTGTCATCCCAATAGGTTACACTAATGTTAGCCAGTATTAATGATGATGAAATTATGATGCTACTATGATGATGAAGGTTTATAAATGGTGCCAAAGTTTATTATGATGATTAATCTAGTAGAATTGATGATTATATTATTTACATATAATGATTAAGATTATGACAATTTAGCAATGATGATGGTGCTGATGTTGAGATTATGATAACCAGATAATAATGATGATAATATTTTGATAAGCACTTACCATGATCCTGATAAAGCTTGTTAGTAGTGATGAGCATGAATGATGATGGTGATGATACTGCATGATTAACTACTGATCGACATAGATGTTGATGAGTTGTAATAATGTTGATGATGATGAAACTAATACTTGGCAATGATACTAATGGTTTATATGATGATTTCTTAATTTGGATCTAGTGAAGATGATAGTAAATTGATCAAGAAATAAGATTATGAATATGATTATCAAAAAGTGTGATGTTGATGAAAAAACTTGGTTACAATGATGATGATTGTTGAACATTGGCTGTAATAACTAATGATAGTGTTGTTGAATGGATAAAATTTGTTGTATTAAATAAATGCTCATGTGGTAAGTACCATGTATTATCTAGTCCAATGAAACAGAAGAGTATTCTAATTTCAGTGACATTCACTACACTCGGTTCTTATATCATCACAGTTACTAACTACTTTAAAAAACAAATTAAAACTGTTAATAGTACCATGGATCTAAGTTCTAAAATGGCTATATCTGTGATAGTACCTGTTTTGAGATAAGTTTGATATTTACTTTAATTTATAATTATGGTATTTGATTTTTAATAAAAACTTGATTCATTTATAATTATCACAGACCTATATACCATATAGGTCCGTGTAATTATATACCTACCATCCCTTACAAAACCATTTATTGTTCTTAGTGTTTTCTTGGTACCTTACAGTCTGTTTAACTCAGTATTTTTATTGTCACTGTTACAAAACATATGTACACTTGATATATTTCTAATCACCACTTGTTGGTTCTACATCCTAGCTTGTGTTGAACCTAAGCTTTTTTCTCCAAGGTCTCCTCGACATTTAATTGACTTTATATTCAGCACCTAATTGAACTTTGGAACATTGAACAAAATGTAAAATGTGTGTACAGAGCAAGAGCTGTTTATGTGTAATACAGCATTAGGTGGTGACTTTAACACAATTGACTGTACTTGGACTATTTGTTTCAAATCCTTCGGGAAATGAAACAGTATCACTCATGCAAGACATTAACTTCAAAATGCCCCCTTACCTTGTCTGTCAATGTAGATTTGGGTACAAACCAGGCTTCCGCTACCTTTGTACCAAAATGCCCCCTTACCTTGTCTGTCAATGGAGATTTGGGTACAAACCAGGCTTCTGCTACCTTTGTACCAACATGCCCCCTTACCTTGTCTGTCAATGTAGATTTGGGTACAAACCAGGCTAGCTTCTGCTACCTTTGTACCAAAATGCCCCCTTACCTTGTCTGTCAATGTAGATTTGGGTACAAACCATGCTTCTGCTACCTTTGTACCAAAATGCCCCCTTACCTTGTCTGTCAATGTAGATTTGGGTACAAACCAGGCTTCCGCTACCTTTGTACCAAAATGCCCCCTTACCTTGTCTGTCAATGGAGATTTGGGTACAAACCATGCTTCTGCTACCTTTGTACCAAAATGCCCCCTTACCTTGTCTGTCAATGTAGATTTGGCTACAAACCATGCTTCTGCTACCTTTGTACCAAAATTCCCCCTTACCTCGTCTGTCAATGTAGATTTGGCTACAAACCATGCTTCTGCTACCTTTGTACCAAAATGCCCCCTTACCTTGTCTGTCAATGTAGATTTGGCTACAAACCATGCTTCTGCTACCTTTGTACCAAAATGCCCCCTTACCTTGTCTGTCAATGTAGATTTGGCTACAAACCATGCTTCTGCTACCTTTGTACCAAAATGCCCCCTTACCTTGTCTGTCAATGTAGATTTGGCTACAAACCATGCTTCTGCTACCTTTGTACCAAAATGCCCCCTTACCTTGTCTGTCAATGTAGATTTGGCTACAAACCATGCTTCTGCTACCTTTGTACCAAAATGCCCCCTTACCTTGTCTGTCAATGTAGATTTGGCTACAAACCATGCTTCTGCTACCTTTGTACCAAAATGCCCCCTTACCTTGTCTGTCAATGTAGATTTGGCTACAAACCATGCTTCTGCTACCTTTGTACCAAAATGCCCCCTTACCTTGTCTGTCAATGTAGATTTGGCTACAAACCATGCTTCTGCTACCTTTGTACCAACCTGCCAGCTGTTCATACAAGTATTTCTTTCAATCTTTTAAATCCAAAGTGTTGCCAAAGGTCTTTGGTGTTGTTTTGCAGGGTTTATCCTCATATTGTATGTAAGTAATGATAAAACAGGAAAAGGTTCCTGTCAGTATCATTGAATTTCGAAAAGTCTAATAATTTCTTGCAGACACAACCTTGGTCAGCTAGACGGTACATCTCTTGGTTGGACAGGACTGGATTTTCTGTGTCAATATGTCAGTTCCGTTGGTATTCCACTGCTTTGAATAGGACCTTTGTTAGACTGGCACAATGGAAACCACGTTTTCTGAGAACTTGGTTCGACTGTGGGGTGCTGTTTGGACTTGTGGCAATGTTGGTGTCTGTGTTCATCTTGTCGTTGATGGTGTTCAACACCCTGACTAGGAACACAGTGGAGAATCAAGTTTTAACACCTGTGGTATGTGATATATTTATATTAGATATTGCTTGAGCTAGGCTGCTGTTAGTTTTCAAAAGTTGGTGGCAAGGTTTGATAAATAATTATAACCTCAGATAAAAATCCATAATAGGGACAATTAATATTATGCTCTGTTTTATTTCTTTAAAACCCATACTTCACTATTAATTTTTAATTAATTTTTTGTACTGTTTTTACTTTTTATTTTATTACAAAACAACAGTTAAAACAGAGAATAATTAATTAGTTTGATGAATTTTGCAATTTTGCAATTTTATTATAAAATTGGCTATTTTGAGACACATTTGGCCAACTTTTACACCCAATGGCTATTTGACTTCCCACTAGTGCTAGTCTAGTTTGAGTGTACATAAATTATTGTATTTACGTAACAAATTTCGTGGAAATGATAAAAGTGTACCTTTCATGAATTTCTAACCTTTCATTATCATTTCAATCGAAGATACAAATGTAATTGCATATTAATTGTTTAAGTTCAGTAAAGGTAGTTCCCAAAAGTTTGTATAGAACCATTTTATTGATTAGAGATATGACTAGTATCATGAATTGATAAGGTTGAAGTTCAGAACTACACTAATGTTCCGAAATAATTATTAGATATCCCAGTTGAAAAAACTAACTATTGAGAGCATCAAATTTTAATGTAATATTGCAAAGGTTAGTCCCAAAGTCAGTGAAAATTCTGGTAAAGAAACCGTGTCTGTTTGTTAGTTCCAAACCCCTGATACGTCGGTGTGTATAGTGTGTCTGCATCAATCCATTCTTAGTACAAGTCTACATAATGCTGGAACACCCCTTGTACTAGAGATAGCATTGTTAATATTGTGTATAAGTTTTATTTCATTTTCAGATGCCTGGAGTGAATTTACCAGCCAGTCAGATCTCATATTACTTGTTAACATTGTTGGTCTGTGGTATTCTACATGAGATTGGTCATGCTATTGCTGCTGTTAGGTAAGTTTTCTGCTTTCAGTGTGTACTAGTCAATTCCATGTAACTACAATTTACTATTTATTCTTAGCAAATATTAATCACTATATTGAGTGTAGGAGGGGGTCTATCCATCTGTATGTCTGACTTCAGAGCTAGAGACGGTTCTTGGGGTTTGTTGTGTAGTAGAACTCACATAAACATAAGATATTGTACAGGCCTACTAAAAGTTGCAGGGACCATCTGACTTGCTTTTTGCAAGATTCTCTGTCAATTGTTTTGTTGGTAAAATCCAGTAAATGTCAGACAAAATTTGTTTTGGTCAGATAATAATTGTAATATTCTCTGTGTGAATGATAGGCAATCAAGTAAGTCTGGTAAAAAGTTCCACAAAATATCATTTGTTAGAACATGTATCCATCTGTCTACCTGCCTGTTCATCAGACTCGTTTGTTCTGATGATGACTTTAAAACATCTGAAATGACACATGATAGCTGGGTATAACAGAAAAACTATAACTCACCAAAGGCTGGCTTTAGCATTATCCGAAAAACTTCCGTAATAAATTTAGTAACGTGTGACTACTCATTTAATGTCCCCTCTATATAAAGCAGTCCAGAACTTCCAATAATTTCAGCTATGTCAAGTTAGCAATACTTCAAGAAACGCGTCACCATACTACTGCATTTCAATGTACTCAATATTAACATAAATTGAATATTCTGAAATTTGATTATATATTTTAGGGAGCAGGTGCGTGTGAATGGGTTTGGTTTATTCCTGTTAATAATATATCCTGGTGCCTATGTGGACCTGTCCTCTGATCATCTACAAATCATCTCTCCATTGAGACAGCTTCGTATCTATTGTGCCGGGGTGTGGCATAATTTTGTCATAGCTCTTATAGGCGTGGCAGTGTTATTCGCGTATCCATGGTTTTTCATGCCATTTTATACCACTGGTATTGGAGTGGTTATCACACAAGTTTCTGAGGTATAGAATATTTGTCACTTATTTCTTGTCATATATAATGAAAGTCCATGGTTGAGATAATATAGGGGAGCATACTGTCTAGCTGTCACATTGTTCATGTTTTTAAATTTTTTAATATATGTTAGAAATTATATACAGGGTGTTAAAAAAGTTTGTTCTCAAAGTTGGAATTTTAACATTTTTTTAATGCTCTTTCCATCTATGTAGCTATGGACCAATAGTTAACTTATGTGTGAGAGTTCTAAATGAATAAAGATATTCATGAAAAAGGCAGTATCTTTCATCATGTGAAATATAGCCAGTGTACACAGCTTATTTTCATTTTATCTCAATTCAAACTTTGTGAACAAGCTTTTTTCACACCCTGTATACAGTAGAGTTTGAATTTATGTATTTCAATTGCTGCAAGACGCTTTTTCTGCACAACTCATATACTGTAAGCTATTGTTTTTCTGTCAGTATGCTTAGGAATCTATGTTTGTCAGAAAATTTATTCACTGAGATAATTGTACGGATTTCCTTTCAGAACACCGCCGTATCTGGACCCAGAGGTCTTGCTGTGCGAGATCCAATCACCAGTGTGGGAGGTTGTAAAGTAACATGTATTAGGGACTGGAACCAGTGTTTAGCATCAAGTATAAAGGAACAGTCGCTAGGCAACTGTTTACCTGTCTCAATGATCCATGAACTTGATACTTCTAGTAAAAAACCCATTGGTTAGTATTTTGTAGTAAAAAACCCATTGGTTAGTATTTTGTAGTAAAAAAACCATTGGTTAGTATTTTCTAGTAAAAAATCCATTGGTTCGTATTTTCTAGTAAAAAAACCATTGGTTAGTATTTTGTAGTAAAAAACCATTGGTTCGTATTTTGTAGTAAAAAACCCATTGGATCGTATTTTGTAGTAAAAAACCCATTGGTTAGTATTTTGTATTTTTGCCTTTCTCACTCGATGACTTCATTTATGAATTTTACTGTGATTTTCCCCGTTACTTTTTGAAAATCATGAAGCGTTAACCTTAGTATGATTTATGAGGCATGGGTCTATGGTTTAAGTGCAACGTGTGGTTCGCCGGTTGTGGGTTTGAACCCCTCCATAGGCAAGATTCTTCCTGTTACGTGGTCTTCACTTCCTGTTCCGTGGTCTTCACAATGCATGTATCAGGTTTACTTAAGTTTAGGCTAACCTTACTTTTTACATTGATTGTGTACAAGTATGTACAACTTATACCAATCACTTTCAATTACAGTGAAGTTTGGGTTCAAACCTCACTTCACAACCCTGGAATCAGGTGTGGATACTGGTTTGTAACCCAAGCGAATGCTATGATAGATGATAAGTTTATTTAGAAAAAGGCAATGAGCCCATCATTCCACATAAAGGAATGCAATACAATAAATACAACATGTCAATGGTGATTTACAATACATATTGTTCCACATTCTAAGATCTGACAGAACCAACATAATTACTTACATGCAACATACACATATTTACTTTTTAAGATGTAATTACTCAGTAAATTGGTTGGTTAATAAATTAATATATAACAGAAGATAGTTGATAATGGGGAGAATTGGGATTATTATAAGAAATAAAGTTGCGATCCCAATTCAAAACTTCAATATAATATATATATATACCTGATATAACTTGGTATGAAAACTTGTTTAAACAACTCTTAAGTGGGATATTGCAGTTAATGGATTGTGTTTTGGTACATATATAAATATATCCTTGTATTCTGCTTCCCCCAACAATCACAAGTTGTCGTCCCATTTGTTCCATGATCAGTAGATAAGATATCTGTATGTGAAATGTCTCTTTAATGTCTCTGATTGACATAATTATGTGCCTTTCAGAAATATTGATGTCTCAGTAATAGTTGGTGCTTAGCCCATCTTCGTCTCAAAAATGTGGCCTAACAAAATTGGGTAAAAAATGTTTCGTTCAGATGAAAGTTCCGAGTAAAATTTCCCTAATGTATCTTATGTTTTAACGATTAATGACAATGTTTTTTGCAGATAAGAAGTCTGCCTACATAGATTGCTGCAATGAAACAAGCAGTACACACCTGTGTTTTATGTTTCATACCAAGAATAACCGTGATAATGTATGTATATATCCATTTTATTACTCTTTGGTCTGTTTACATAGTTCTTAGTTAATCAAGATAATCTTGTCATAGAAATGTATTACATATGAGTGGTCACATAAACTTCTCTACTACAGTGATAGATTTAATGGAGACTGGTTTAAATGAGGTACAGAATTGAATGTCTACTCAGACCATAAGAGTAAATTGTACTGTGGAACATTTTTCGATTAAGTGATCTCTGTTCTATGGGCTTATCAGTTACACTGTGAAATTGCAAAAAGACCTTATTAAAAGTATGTCGATATATTCCATTTCTGTTTGTGCATATTGCAGTAACTTTCTGTTGTACTGTAAAATCTGAAGTATTCATGAGAGACTAATGTTATCATTTTACATTGGATTGTGATAATTACTCCATACCTCTGTACAATTTGCTGAATAATTTCCAAAGGATAAAGAAATCTTTCTTGATTTTAAGCAAGTTATAAAACCAATACATCCATTCTTCTCGTCAAGTGTGGCTCCAATGTTAAAATTCACTTAAAAACTTAGTATAAGTGAAAAACTGAATGCCACATTTCAATGCGAGTCTGAGACATTGTATCATTCTACTACAATCAGGGCTCTAGAAACTCTTTAAATTCAGTTGTTCTGGACTAAGTCCAACTCAGCTGTTGGTAGCCCAAATAGGCAATTAGACCTGTCCGAGACGTCAAGCTAATGGATTTCTAGAGCCCTGACATTTGCTTGAGTATCTTCTTTCTATCAGTATTATAGGACCACCATTGCTCTCTTGATTGAAATCCATGCTCATTATTATAACATTGAAATATATTTTTTGCAGAATTATGCCTGCCTGCCAGCCAGAGCAACAACTGACCGTCCTATATGTAAATTTCAAAGTGATTGTTATTCACCCAAGATGGAGATGTCCTGTGTTTATCCGTCTGTGGACAATGAGACAAAATTATTGCGTATTGTTCATGGTCATAAACCTCCTTTGTTATTTCTTGGACATCCCCTGGATCTTCACTATTCTGGTAAGTTGTCTGAGAAATTAGAAATGTAAAGTGATCTATTTGGAGGCATGGTGGTTTAGGGTTAAAAGGGCTGACCCGAATGTAGTAGGTTCAAATCCCGCTTTATGCAAGGTTTAAAAAACGAACTTCACAACACCTTAATTTAGCTCTTACACTAGTAAGTAACCCAGAAGACGGTTGTCAAGAGTGATTAATGGTGTAAAATAATAAGTTTATTCTTAAACTATTAATTTATAAATCAAAAGTTTGATTGAATACCTGTTCACACAATCCAGTTTTGGTAAAGAAACTGTTGCGCTAATGTTATGCCAATTCTTGAGATGATGTTATGGGAATGGTACCGATATATATTTAGTAATTCTAATATACTTATTTTTGTGAATATCCTGCTTTTGAACCCTAATATTTGATGAGATGTTCTATGCTTTTGCTGGAATCAAGTGATCACTAAGTATGGTTTTTATGCCCCCACCATTCAAAGAATGGCCATGGTTGTCTGTCCATCTGTGGGTGCATGCATGTGTCTGTGCTATTAATTTGGTTTCTGATCAGTATCTCCAGGAAAGATGGATGGATTCAATTCATACTGGGCACATAGGCAAAGGATTATTAAATACCAGTCAATTTGGTCTTGGTTACAATCCACTTATTTTGGAGGAGTTATGGCCCTTTTTCGACTTAAAAGCACATAGCGGGGAGTATCCATGTCCTAGAAAGACATCTAGTCTTATGTTTATTTCTTGTTCTTCAATGCTCATGAGTGTGAGATAAATTGTCTGACTATACCCATGTATGTTTATATATTTCAGTGATACTCAGCAATTACATTCCTAACAGTCTCATTATACCTGTCAATCTACCATATGTATTGGAAACTTTCTGCAAGTATCCTTTATCAAAACTGTAAATGTAGCTTGTTGCTGTCGACCGTTCCATGGTGGTAAATCTTCGGGAATCTTTTTTGTCCTCGTGTCTTTTTCCTGTACTGTCTGTCCTTTATTATTTCGTAATTATGAAATAACATTGCATTTTTGGGAAATAGTATTACGTTTTATGAAATAATAATTCGTTTTTAAGTAATGATATTTTGTATTGACGAAATGCATTTCATTTAAACGAAATAAAAATAAAATGTGGAATGTCACTTTAGGGGCTCCATAATAAGGCCTAGAGGTTTGTATTTGGTGTGTAGCATTGTCTAGTGATCCTCTTACAAGATTGCATAAATTATAAAGTTCTGTCAAAAAACATGGGCATTGCTTTGTTGCCTATATGCATATAGTGGAACATTCTCCTTAACTGCTGAATGGATTTTTATTGAACCTATGCCAATTATTGGCACATTAGTCTTATTCAGTCAGAATGGCATTATACTCAGGTGAGTGATATAGGGCCATCATGGCCCTCTTGTTATTGAACCTATGCCAATTATTGGCACATTAGTCTCATTCAGTCAGAATGGCATTATACTCAGGTGAGTGATATAGGGCCATCATGGCCCTCTTGTTATTGAACCTATGCCAATTATTGGCACATTAGTCTTATTCAGTCAGAATGGCATTATACTCAGGTGAGTGATAAGAGGGCCATCATGGCCCTCTTGTTATTGAACCTATGCCAATTATTGGCACATTAGTCTTATTCAGTCAGAATGGCATTATACTCAGGTGAGTGATATAGGGCCATCATGGCCCTCTTGTTATTGAACCTATGCCAATTATTGGCACATTAGTCTCATTCAGTCAGAATGGCATTATACTCAGGTGAGTGATATAGGGCCATCATGGCCCTCTTGTTATTGAACCTATGCCAATTATTGGCACATTAGTCTCATTCAGTCAGAATGGCACTATACTCAGGTGAGTGATACAGGGCCATCATGGCCCTCTTGTTTTAAAATATTCTATAGATCTTACAGATTTGCCCATTTTGTTCCAGTATGAATGTATCATGTACCATATTCTGTGAGGACAACTTTCTCAATTGTCACTTGATCTCTCTGCAGGCAGTTCATTTAACCTATTGTGGTACTATTATGTTTGAGAATCTATGTTTCATGTACAGATGATCTTGTTTCACAGTTTCCTTAACAACTGCTTCAGATACCTCATATCATTGTCTGGTGCTCTAGTCATACTCAATGTTGTACCGTGTTATGCATTAGATGGACAGTACATTTGTCAGGGATTCATAGAACTTTTGTTGCGATCAACAATTCCTGACAAAGAAGTACGAGAGGCAATATTTTCCATTATTGTTCTATTTGGAACTATTCTTCTGGCACTGAATGTTGTCATGGCAATGTGGATGCTTTTTATAGGATGATTTCTTTTATCCATTTATTGTGACAGATGCAATGAATATTTCATAAATATTCGCAGACTGACGAGCGCATAGATGTATGAATGACAATATTACCATGAAATTGTTAGCCTAACTGTTGTTCTACACATCGCCATGGTGACCATATTGTTTTCTGAATGTTGTACAGATTTAAGTAATTTTGAATGATCATGCAAGATACTTCATAACCTTGATCAGCAATTATACTGAGTTTCAGCCGCAGTATGTCAAAGATGAATTTTACGAAGGTTATGTATAAGAAGGAACAGATTGAACAGAATGGTGCTCGTCATTAGTGAGTAAAAATAGATGATCTTCATTTATGGAAAAGAAGTGGTGCTCTTCATTTGTGAAAGAATGCTTGTGCTCCATTGGCTTGGAGAAATGATTCTGTTCATTTTGTCGAACAGAAGTGATGTTCTCCTATGGTGGATATACTCTTCATTAGACAGGAGAAACGATTTTCTGCATTTGTGGAACAGCCATGATGAACAGCAGTGATGCTCTTCATTGGAGGAGAGAAATGATGCTCTTCATTGGAGGGGAGAATGGTACTTATCTTTTGAGTGGAGAATGATCCTCATCTTTGGAGGGGAGATTGATGCACTTTATCAGAGTTTAGAAATGATGCTCTTCATTTGTGTTGAGAAATGATGCTCTTCATAAGAGGGGTGAAATGATGCTCTTCATAAGAGGGGTGAAATGATGCTCTTCATTTGTGTTGAGAAATGATGCTCTTCATAAGAGGGGTGAAATGATGCTCTTCATTTGAAGGGAGAAGTGATACTATTTACTGAAGAGGAGAAATGATGCTCTTCATTGGAGAGGAGAAATTGTGTTTTTCCCTGTTTGGAGAGATGATGGTCTGCATTTGAAAGGTTTATTGGCAGTGATCAGTAAATGACACCCAATGGTGAAGACATAAAAGATGTTTATTGGCATATTTGTTTTACTGAAAGCTGTAGTTCCAATTTAGGAGAAAATTATATGAGAACAGGGTTATTTTTAGAACAAAGGAATGATTATTATTTATAATGCCAAAATCAGCAGGTAAATAATGGTACCTTGTTGCAATTATATACTTCAAACCACTATTGAATGTATTGCTGTTGAATTTATTTAAATTTGTGTATTTACTCTGGCTATTGTGTATAAACTCTTGCTATTTTATTATATGTACATAATATATGAAGCCTACAATATAGATTAAAGGATGAAATGGATATCTTCTGTGTTGCTTATCCCTTTGATGATTTTAATGGTGTTATATTCTAGCCGTCATAGGTACATTTCATTGAATTATTTGTTGGTTCAATCATAATGTGTAAGTGGATTCCCTGATAGGTCTGTCTAAAACACACAACATGTGATTACTGGTCATGTCAAATTGTTGGGGTATATGTGATTATGATGTTGTAGACAAGTTATAGGTGAAATAAACTTTTACAACATAAGAGATTATTAGACTGTAAAGGCTCTGTATAACATCAATCAAAGATTCAACCGTCGGTCTTAATTGTAAGTTGAAAAGGGGGTGTCACATGTTCTGTTTAATGATGAGACTAAAACTAACATACTATTATATACACAACCAGGATGCCATACTTTTATTTTTGTGTGGACAATCCTAAGCAGTGACCTGTATACATAGCTCTCACATCTAAAATATTTACCTCCCTTGTTCTGAATTGTCGGCCATTTTGCTTAAAGTCTATGGGGAATATAATGTAAACGATGTTAAACTAATCCGATATATAAAAAATAACTTATTAATTAGGCTCATGTGGGCATTTGGCTCAGCAAGTTGAAGAAAAAGCAGTTGTCACATGCAAATTCTCCTGGTAATTTCTCAATTATCACATATTTGGAAATTACTCCTACAAGGGCTTATCAGTTTTGCCTATCAAAATGGCCGACAGTTAAGAACAAGGGAGGTAAATATTGTAGATGTGGGACTATGTATTGGAGGATTTAATATTTATATCTCAATTACTCATATATGAAGGTCAGTCCTGGGTGATTTGCAATAAAGTCCTTGTATAGAGTTTTTTTCAATTTATTTACATCAATACGAAACTAGTTATTTTACAACTTATATTATTTGCTCTAAGTACATATATTTATGGTAAGTCTGTTCAATCATAGAATCTTCATTCTGTGTGCTTTCAGTGAAGAAAGTACACATTTCTAGTTGGTGCCTTTCGTAAGTTATTTCCATCATTATACCATAAACGTTATAGTGATGTTTTGACAATATTTATACAATAACTGCTCCTCATACGAACAAAATGAAAAATGAATAAAAAATGGAGTTGCCGGCTTCCGACTAATATACAAGTAGGTATATAAATCGTATGAATATGGTTGCATATTTCTGCCAGCAGTTAACTAGATAAGTATGTGGTTATCACGTTAAAGAAACTATATAACTAATTAGTTAACTAGATAAGTATGTGGTTAACTAGATAAGTATCGTGATAAATTTGCATACCAGATAAATATATTACTACGAAAAATGGTCTGAAAGTGCCCACAACGGTTTACTTCTCAGTTTCACAAGACGTCGGCCATGTGTGTAGACATTAATTTGGCGCATGCGTGTACACACTTGTAACTTGGATTTTTAAGCTATATACAGTGGGTTATTTGGAATGATTGCAATGTTACTGTTCTTACACTGTTGTCAAGATTTATATGTATCGTTTTTGCTGTAATAATTTGAACGTTCTATCACAATGCAATAAAAGATAACATATACATTAAAACTTTTTTTTATACTTATGGAAAAATTGGAAAGAATTTTGACAGACTTTTACGATAATAATAATTGTAAAATGGTGGATTATACACTTGATCGTTTTGAATCCCCCGCTCGTCTGTTGAACCGCTCGATATCCGCCAGACAGTTATTCCTCGCTCCTTATCCGTTCCTGGTATAGTATTGTCCAAAACGAATCCAGTGGCGCCACCAACAAACATACTAGTTCTCAGAAGTACGGATAATATTTGATCACAGACTTTAACTCCAGTGTCTATTGCATTATTTTCTTGGAACCACGTGGGTATAGATAGTCCTACGAAGAGAGAAACACCCAGAATACACAAATTTCTCGGAGAGTTTAAGTCCACATATTGCAGATTTGACAATCCAACGGCTGTCACCATTCCAAATGATACAATGAACATGCCACCGTAAACGGGCTGTGGGATCAATGTAAACAATGCTGCGAATTTCCCGAAACATCCTAGTACCAGCATAATACAGCCTCCCACTTGAACAACTCGTCTGCTGCCCACTTTCGTTATCCCAATCACACCAATGTTCTCACTAAATGACGTTGTTCCATTACCTGATCCCCAGGCTCCAGCGAGTACGCAGCAAATGCCTTCAACAAAAATACCTCTGTTCACAGCATGCATTGGTGGTGGACGAGCACCCGACAGTCTTGCGCATGCGTAGTAATCACCAATCGATTCTAACATGGCGGCTATTACGCCAGCTACCATACCTAAAACACCAGCTACGCTTACTGTTGGTGTGCCCCATTGTCCTGGATATGGAAAGCGGAACCATTTTGACTCCTTCATGACAAACATATTTCTGTCGGTTCTTGCAAGATATCCCCACTCTCCCGGATCATTTGGGAATACGTCGGTTACAGTTAAGATTGTGCAAACGACACAGGCAAGCACAACAGCAAATAACACCGGGAACATGTTAAATATATTAAATAGTCTATCCTTAAAACCGCTCCTCGGAGAATCGGGAGGATTTGAAACATTCATATATTGACTGAACAATAACATTAAGCACATGGTAAGCAAAGCGATCCACCATTGTCCCGAGGCAAGGTTCGTGCCAACGGGAAATAGCGAGAATCCCGTCAGAGCAATTGTCGGCACTATTGATAGAGGACCAATGTACTTCAAAGCCAAATTCATGATGCCGGAGAAGCCAATGACGATTTGTACCAAGGACGCAACCATTATTGCTCCTTGAATTTCCCGCACTCTTGCCATCCACATTGACCTATGACCCGCCGATCCAACATCAGGCAAACCAAGCTCAGTAAAATTGACCAATTGACCATGCTGTTGTCTGGCTTCAGTATATGGACATGACCACTCTGGTTGTAGCATTATGGCTATCGTTGGAACAAGGAATGTTGGTGTGCTTCCTTGGATTATCGGAAGTCGTACACCAAATGTCGTCTGCAGTAATGTAGCTATACCGGACACAAATAGTATCGTGCCCATCAACTCACTCAACCCCACTAAGTCCTTGTCCATACAGAAATATTGAGATAGAACCATTGGTATTGATATAATTCCACCGACGGCTGTCAGATAATGCTGAAAATACAATCACATTAGGCGGTTTCAGTCGTATTACACATACAGGGTCATAGATTTCTATAGGCCGCGGCCTACACTTCTTTTCGAAAAAATGAAATGGCCAAAACTGCAATAAGATATTTAATGTATGTTTTTGATGTTATTGTAAGCATATTGACCGGAACGAAATATACACGAACAATCTTCTGTGACGATCTAGCTAGAAAAAAAATTGACATCTATGACTATGACTATATCCCGTGATAGCAACTTGTCTGGCATGCCCTGATCCTGACCCCATTTCAGACAAATTGGAATGCGACAACAAAAGAACTGAGGTTAATTATGCATCCCATTCCAGATAATCAAAAACATAAACTCTTGAATATATGTTTTAGCAGAAGGAATGCCCTTAAAATATATATTGTATTACACGTTTTAAATGATTTGGTATTACAATGTACATAAATAAACAACTGTAGAAAGCTTGGAATTAATTTCTTGAGAAACTTGAGGTAAATAACAATTTGTCAGACAACATTATGTATGGTATTAATACTTGCTTAAATTTCCCATAATATAAAATGTTTGACACAATTTTATCACTGACGAACATTGCTCATCACTTCCAAGACCAATTCCAAGACAAGATTTAAATTAGCAGAATTTTACCGTAATTCAGACAATTCTTTGAAAAAATTAGCCCCATTTATCGGAACATTCTTTCCATCCCATATTAGGTGAGCTCATCTCGGGCTGGCACGTATGTACCACAATCACATCGCTTCCGGTTTCAGGAAAATATCAAGTCGAATTTCAATATCTTATTTGTTGTATCAGAATCTCCACATCCACATAACGGCTTACCTGAAATCCTAGTACAATACACAGATACCATGGTGGACTTTCATCAACTGAATATATGACGGATCTCCCAGTATGTGATGCTTCAAATTTGTCACCCTCTATATCTGGTATCGAAGTAACGTCCTGTTCTTCGATAGTTAGTGTTTGCTCTTCTAGTTCCATTGCCACTCCGCCGTCCAGGAAGTGCACGGTTTGGTTCTCAAGTTCATTGTCCCCTTTCCCCATCCTGAACAAGATCATAGAATAATGATTAATACTCGTTTAAATGTGAAGTCCTTGTGGTCGTACGTAGACATGTGATACTGAATTTATGAAATTGATACATGTATATGGTTTAATCGAACGACTAGTACGCTGATACAGTACCTACACAAAGGTTGCTTTAGTATTGGTGGGTTCAAAATGGCGACATCGTGTTACCGCATCTATAATACTGATGTCAATGACATAATTGTATGTGTCTGCATTGTGCACCCTGATGATCAGTGTGCATTAATGTGCTAAGATGTAACCAATTACGATTTATTAAGCGATTGTGCTCATTTTTGTGTTCATTTGTTTATCTAAGCAATCATGAAAAATCTACTTTATCTAGTTAGAACTTCAATAAATATACATTATCACAGAATACATTTACAATGTATTTCTCGGTATTTGACGAAAAATGGACATTTGTATTATCATAACATTAAAAAAACAAGCGGGTGTTTTTTACTATTTTGTCGGTTAGTAATATGATTAAACAATATTGTTTTAAACGGTTATACATGGTAATGTTCTTATTAATGATGTTTTAGACTATGTAACAACAAGACTGGATGAAGCACATTAAACACATTTAGGTTCAGATGAGCCAGATACATATTTATGCTATCGGTATATTTGTCCATACGTAATAGTTGTCCTATGATTATATAGCATATGCTCACTACTGATAATGGAATTTCAAACGGAATTTAGAGTTGTCTTGATTTGATGTTGAGTAGTTGTGACCCTTAATTAGGTCAATGCCAAAAAAATGAAATTCGGTAATTTTTACCACACTTTAGCATGCTGTAAATCGGTCGCATGATCAACTGCGTCATAGATAAGATTTTGATAAGGCTGATAAGGCTGAACACAGAAAAGTTACAATCTTTCAATTAACGAATATTAATCAGTTCGGATACTAATTAGACAGACCATTATGCTGTTGTTAATTTGCTTGGTTTATTGTTTGTCTCTGACACACGCTTCGCTTCAGCTCAAAGATTGCAGTAAGTGCTGGAAATATATACTGGTGTAAAGTGTTAACCCCCTATTTTGTATTTTCAGAATCTGCGCTACATTGTGACAAAGTGATATGAAATTTATAATCATTTTAACAGATTTACATCGATTTATTCCGATTGTACAATCTTTTTGAATAATATATTTTATAGTTTACTGCAATGAAAATCAGCCGAAGATGTGTCCAGTATCTCTTCAGAAAGTATGCGAACTAATACTTGCGGGTTGGCACTTTTTGCCCAGTATACGTACATATATAGGAGTCGTACAATGTTGGTTATATATTAAAACTTTCTTCTTCAGTATCATGAGTATTTAGTCATTGTAACAAGTTTGTTGATCACAAAAAATAATAATTTGCAGTGTGTTACAAGTACAGTAGAACCTCAATAATAAGACCACCCTTGGGATCCTTGTGAACTGGTCTTCTTATTGAGGTGGTCATAATATTGAGGTTGAATAAAGAGCAAAATAGTCAAAATGGACTTGAAAATTGTGGTCTTACAATTGAGTTGGTCTTACTATTGAGGTGGTCTTTAAGTGAGGTTTTACTGTATATTTTACTTATTAATCTGTGTCACTGATTGTAGCAGTAAATGAAGACACACTAAGACAGGTAAAGGAGTTGCTGTTTTTCCGAAGTATGCCTTGTGGAAAAATGTCTGAGGTTAAACCGCGGCAAAAAACAAGTTTCAAGGCTTCGACAATTGACGCAATGTTTGTTATATTTTCATCATTAGTCGGTGATAACGCATTAATTAATCAATATATTGTAATATGTACAAAAATATATTTGTTAGACTGTGACACACTTTCCTACCACCTGTGTTACCTAGTACACAACCAATCTGTTGAATGATATGCCCGCTAGGGCAGCTCAGTTGGTACCGCGCTGGGCTGTCACGCGGCAGGACCGAGTTGGATTCCCGGGCGGGCTCAAGTCATGGCCTTCCGTGACTTTAAATATTGGCGATGGTCATTTGTCGTCCACCACTGTGGAGAAGTTGTCCGCTGCTTACGGAAGGGCAAGTTAATTGTGGTTGATAATTAATTACATTAAAACTGGTTATGCCAACTGATCGTCTTGTGTAATTGAAAAAAAGTTAAAATGGCGTAAAACCGATAAAACATGAATGCTTTGCATATTTCCAAGCAATTAATGATTGTTTTATCACTATTTCAGATGCTAGTCCTAACAAGATCGTCCATTTTGAGAATGTACATTTAAGCGCGGATCCCGTACACATTCCTGGACCGGAAACAGGGGATATAGACGTACAGATTCTACAACCTATTTCTGGAAACCATTACACACTAACAGCACATATTTCTAAGAAAGTTCTTTTCGGATATGTGACTGTTCCTTGCATATCAAATATCGGAAGTTGGTAATGCTTTAATATATTGTCGAATGATACATGTAGCTTTAAAATGGTGATACATGAAATATTGTAGTGACCGATTTTACGAATGTGTCTGTATTTCATCCTGTTTATTGTCGAAGTATCAACCAAATTGAATGTGTTAAACTGTATTAGAGGAATAAGCGATGAGAAGTTTGCAGTAATAACAGTAACAACAGTGCTACTGCAGCCTACCCCTGTTAGCGGTAATAACAGTAATGCTGCTATGTAGCACTATATTGCTGATAGCAGTTAAGACAGAAATACTGCGCTTTGTGTCATTGGTAAACATAACAAGAATAAAGTACATGGTTGCATTCTGATGATATAATATTCTCGAAAACTGCAGAGAAGTACAGTAAAACCTCGATAATACGACCGCTCTAGGGACCCTTGAAAACATGTCTTCTTATTGAGGTGGTCTTAATATTGAGGTTGAATATACAACAAAACACAGAAAATGGACTTGAAAATTGTGGTCTTATATTGAGGAGGTCTTATTATTGAGGTGGTCGTTAGGTGAGGTTTTACTGTATAGAACATGCTGACACAATGATCATTACCACACGACATGGATATTATTGCATAGTACATCCACATCGACAAGATGTTAGCTGTAGAGTAGGTACAGTCATGTAACTGTCGGAATTGTCGGCATATAGTGCTACTGTTGTTACTGCAACGATTGCCAACTTCACATCGATGTGGAACGAAGGCATCGTAGGCAATGAATGAAGTATCTGCGTGTAATTATGTATGCTTTTCATTGTGGACATTACAACCATGTATTTAATCATGCGGGCTTCACATTGGAAAATTGGTAGAGCTGTAACGATACACTTCTTCTGCGATACGATACGTATCGCGATACCAAGGTACGATACGATATTTTTCGATACGATACAGTTAATAAACAACAAAAGATGTATTCAAGTTTTAACAGTAAATATATTTTGAAAACAAAAGAACATAAAAACATTTGAATTTGTAAGAAACCCAAAGTTTTCAACCACAGAGTATGGTCTTATATCAAATGCAATGAAATAACCAATTGCAGTTGTCAAGGCTTTAGACTTTGGATGTGTTGGACTTAATACTGGATGGCGAAAACTTTCACTTATTTTAGGTTGTCCCTCACTGTTTCGCTTCGTAAGAATACGTACCCCTCTCTCTACTGTTGATGTAGTGGAACTACGACGTTTTTCTTCGTACAAAATCGAATGATGTCGTTTTTAATGTGTTACCGGCTTTATAACTTACATCTGCGTAGCAAATTCTTGCAGGTCGTCTGCATAACACTTTCTTGGCCATATCGAAAGCCATAATGTTGACACACAGGCGATTTAAACTTCGATGGTGGGTTTTTTAACTTAATGTGCGTATCGAACGCGTCTGACTCAGCCATTTTTGTTGTGTTCATCGACAGCATTTTAAAAGAGACGTTTTGATTGGCTTTTTAGTCTCATTCGGCCAATCAATGTTTCGCTTTGAAAATGCATGAGTTATACTTAAATACCGTACCGAACCGTACTTTGCTTCCGTCGTATCGTTAACCGAACCGAGGACAGAAACCGCGGTGAATTGTGGACCGCGATTAATCGTTACAGCTCTAAAAATTGGTATAGTAAGGATCGATTGTTAGCTCTATCCCATGTAAGTGCAATTGTTATATTGTAACTTTTTAAATTCAGGATTCGAACCCACGTTCTCCTGCGTGCCCGTCGAGTGCTCTACCAAATCAGGGACTCGACCGAGCTTCTGTACATAGAAAGTCGCAACCACTTATCAAGTATACACCTTTTGTATGAACATATATTTTCAGTGACTATGAACTGTGTGATCTTCTCAGTGGAAAGAGTTGGAACAATACCCATCATTGTCCTCCACAGATTGACAGTTCAACCCCGGACTTCCCGTGTTCGTGTCCATTCCAAAGTGGAACTTACCATCTGAACCCAACAACATTTGTCATACCAGAACTGTCCGGTGTATTGTCTTTCCTGGCATCGGTACGATACTTCAAAATGCATTATTAACACTTTCATTTATTTTATTACTATATTTAGTATCATCTCAAAATCTAAATATTATACAGCCACTTGGGATTGTCACGAGTTCTCTCCCTTTATCACTTTAAGAGTTCTCTCCCTTTATCTCTTCTATAGCTTATAATGTATTTCTGAAGAGAACTTCGCCCATTCTTGACGGATTTGCATAAAGTAGGTGTAGTATGAAAGTTGATCGAACATTGGAATACTAATTGTTATCACTAATATATAATTAATGCAAATGTTGTAATAAAGAATAATACGCTCACATTTTACTTCCGATTTCGTCTTCGGAAAAAGTAAACCATGGAAACAACGATATTCGGATACAACGATATATAATTCTGACGGTCCCATGAATATCGTTATAAGCGGAGTTTATTGTGTTTCAGGGAGAATACAAGGCCCACGCAACAATAACAGACAGAAATACAGGCGAGGAAGTTGGTTGTTACGACATCCATGGTTCAACAAAGGCGGATTGTTCGGGATTTGGCTGCATCTTTGGTTGATACAGCATGCTAATTATGATTGTCATTATTAAACCAAAAATGTATGTCAATAAAACAGATCAACACAAATGCAGTCTTGAATTGTTTCTAACCATCGGTTTGATTTGTCAATGGTTATACAGGTCGGCTAAAACTGAAACCTCTGAGCTTGAATATAGGTAAATTTCTTATATGGAAACCTCTAAGCGTGAAGTTAGATATATTTCTTGTGTGGAAACCTCAAAGCATGAAGTTAGGTAGATTTCTTGTATGGAAACCTCTTAGCGAGAAGTTAGGTAAATTTATTGCATGGAAACCTCAAAGCGAGAAGTTAGATAAATTTCTTGTATGGATACCTCAAAGCATGAAGTTAGGTAAATTTCTTGTATGGAAACCTCTTAGCGAGAAGTTTGGTAAATTTCTTGTATGGTAACCTCAAAGCGAGAAGTTAGGTAAATTTCTTGTATGGAAACCTCTTAGCGAGAAGTTAGGTAGATTTCTTGTATGGAAACCTCTTAGCGAGAAGTTAGGTAAATTTATTGCATGGAAACCTCAAAGCGAGAAGTTAGATAAATTTCTTGTATGGATACCTCAAAGCATGAAGTTAGGTAAATTTCTTGTATGGAAACCTCTTAGCGAGAAGTTTGGTAAATTTCTTGTATGGAAACCTCAAAGCGAGAAGTTTGGTAAATTTCTTATATGGTAACCTCAAAGCGAGAAGTTAGGTAAATTTCTTGTATGGAAACCTCTTAGCGAGAAGTTAGGTAAATTTCTTGTATGGAAACCTCTTAGCGAGAAGTTAGGTAAATTTCTTGTATGGAAACCTCTTAGCGAGAAGTTAGGTAAATTTCTTGTATGGAAACCTCAAAGCGAGAAGTTTGGTAAATTTCTTATATGGTAACCTCAAAGCGAGAAGTTAGGTAAATTTCTTGTATGGAAACCTCTTAGCGAGAAGTTAGGTAAATTTCTTATATGGTAACCTCAAAGCGAGAAGTGAGGTAAATTTCTTGTATGTAAACCTCAAAGCGTGAAGTTTGGTAAATTTCTTGTATGGAAACCTCAAAGTGAGAAGTTTGGTAAATTTCTTGTATGGAAACCTCAAAGCGAGAAGTTTGGTAAATTTCTTGTATGGAAACCTCAAAGCGAGAAGTTTGGTAAATTTCTTATATGGTAACCTCAAAGCGAGAAGTGAGGTAAATTTCTTGTATGTAAACCTCAAAGCGTGAAGTTTGGTAAATTTCTTGTATGGAAACCTCAAAGTGAGAAGTTTGGTAAATTTCTTATATGGAAACCTCAAAGCGAGAAGTTTGGTACATTTCTTGTATGGAAACCTCAAAGCGAGAAGTTTGGGAAATTTCTTATATGGTAACCTCAAAGCGAGAAGTTAGGTAAATTTCTTGTATGGAAACCTCTTAGCGAGAAGTTAGGTAAATTTCTTATGTGGTAACCTCAAAGCGAGAAGTGAGGTAAATTTCTTGTATGTAAACCTCTAAGCATGAAGTTTGGTACATTTCTTGTATGGAAACCTCAAAGCGAGAAGTTTGGTAAATTTCTTGTATGTAAACCTCTAAGCATGAAGTTTGGTAAATTTCTAATATGGTAACCTCAAAGCGAGAAGTGAGGTAAATTTCTAATATGGTAACCTCAAAGCGAGAAGTTTGGTAAATTTCTTATGTGGTAACCTCAAAGCGAGAAGTGAGGTAAATTTCTTGTATGGAAACCTCAAAGCGAGAAGTTAGGTAAATATCTTGTATGGAAACCTCTAAGCATGAAGTTTGGTAAATTTCTTGTACGGACACCTCTAAGCGTGAAGTTTGGTAAATTTCTTATGTGGTAACCTCAAAGCGAGAAGTGAGGTAAATTTCTTGTATGGAAACCTCAAAGCGAGAAGTTAGGTAAATATCTTGTATGGAAACCTCTAAGCATGAAGTTTGGTAAATTTCTTGTACGGACACCTCTAAGCGTGAAGTTAGGTAAATTTCTTGTATGGACACCTCTAAGCATGAAGTTAGGTACATTTCTTGTATGGACACCTCTAAGCATGAAGTTAGGTCAATTTCTTGTATGGACACCTCTTAGCATGAAGTTAGGTACATTTCTTGTATGGACACCTCTAAGCGTGAAGTTAGGTAAATTTCTTGTATGGACACCTCTAAGCGTGAAGTTAGGTACATTTCTTGTATGGACACCTCTAAGCATGAAGTTAGGTAAATTTCTTGTATGGACACCTCTAAGCGTGAAGTTAGGTACATTTCTTGTATGGACACCTCTAAGCATGAAGTTAGGTACATTTCTTGTATGGACACCTCTAAGCATGAAGTTAGGTAAATTTCTTGTATGGACACCTCTAAGCATGAAATTAGGTACATTTCTTGTATTTCTTGTATTTCTCTTATGATTTTGTGACGTGAATTGCAAACTTAATTGCCACCATTAATTTATTTGGATATAAAGAGCATAATTTTTAAATTTAAAGTTCAAGAAATCTTCACCTAGCACAAAACAAGTTTTAGGTTTAACATTGAAAGTCAACTAGTGCTATGATATCATGTACATGAAATTATCATATACGTGTAGATTAGAAATGCCATCCTTGCACATTTGATATTTGATCATACATAAAGAATAGATGAGTTAGTATTCCATAAATGTCATTTTACGCATTTAGGATACAAGATAAGAACTTGACACGACATAAGTGCATGTGTACGCAACATGTATGCTACATTTCATGACAATCGACAATTATTTTCATAAAATATGAGTTTTAAAACAGTAATAAAATGAAATTTAATGAGGTACGGTTGGTAAACAGTGGGGAGTTTTTAAATGTACTGAGTATATATATATATCACATTTACATAAATATCACATTAAGCAAGTATTGTTGAAAATGATATAGAAATTAAAGTATTGTAGAATAGAGAATAAAATCCGAGTTATAAAGTTAAAAAACAAACACGGAGAAGAATGTTAAGTGTGTATTGCCTACGATTGCCATGAAACACAGGAAGCTTACTGTCAATGGTTCCATTATAAAGATATTTAAATAGACAATATGTTTCTATAATATTGACAACTCTTTACAATTTATACAAGGCATATTGGTAACTAAGGGCGATAAGATATTGAAGGTTGGAATTATGATCCGGGTAATGGATAAATGACATATGGACGGACAGATGGACGGCATTGGAACTACAGTCCAATTCAGGTATTTCCTATACTAGTACTAACTCGGCGTGTAGGTCAGGGTAGACAATACCGGTATCGGGCACTCGTATTCAGTGTGAATTTGGTCAAAATGTAAGACACGTGACAATGCAGTGTACTAGAGTACATCAGTATGAGGCAAATTGCCACATATTTCCTCATATGCATCACTAAGGATATTTCGTCCAAAAATCAGACTTAGATCTAAATTTGCAAAAATTATATTTACCGGCATTTTGTTTTCATTAAACCTAAACAAATGCAAATCTGTCTGAATAATGTGTGTTATCCACTGTACATCTTTGCCAAATTTTATTAAAATCGATATTGTTATAACAACATATATATAGGAACAAATAGTACATTCATCATTTTAATGTCTGAGTCCGAGTTTCAGACTTTTGATGTTTATTAATTATGCCCCTGATAAATGTATCAATACATGGTATGATGTTGATCACAGTTTCTCATTTATAAACGGTTGCTACAACTAGTTGAACTTATATTATGCCCATTTTTTGTTTATTTGTTTTTCTAAACAAACATGAACAACATATTTCCTTTAGTTAAAACATCAATTAACATCCATTAACAAAGAATGAACTCATTATGTATTGATTCGTCTTTGTTGAAGAAAGATGTTTGTACATCATACAATTTAAAAAAAGGTTTTGTCTGTTATTAATATGATAAAAAATATATTTTCAATCAGTTATACATTGCAATGGTTCTAATTAGAGATATTTTAGCCAATGTAACAACAATACTGGATGAAGCTAATTCAAACATTTTATGTTCAGATTAGCCAGATACATCTTTAAAGTAATTGTCTATTCAATCAATGAACGTAGAACCATGAAGAACTTCCAGGTTAGGACACTGTCCAGCTGGTTTACGGAAGTTCGGTTTTTCTACCCAGGTGTCCACCATAGCTTTTCTTGCTCGATGACCTCTGGAACAAATCCTGACTGTTTATGAGATTTAAAGCCCTATTACAATACATGGATGTATCAAAAGGAAATTTAAAGGCACCACTGAATTGTCAGACCAAACAATTTCTATTGCAAGTGATCATAATTATTTTCCAAAATTAACTATGGTCGGTGTCGGTTACAACATTCGTTTATATAAAAACGCTCGTAAACTGATAGTGTCCATCTATTCAATATACAGTAAAACCTCACTTAAAGACCACCTAAATAATAAGACCACCTTAACATTAAGAATACAATTTTTCAAGTTCATTTTTCACAGTTTTGCTCTTTATTCAACCTCAATATTAAGACCACCCCAATAAGAAATTCAGTTTTCTAGGGTACCAATGGTGGTCTTATTATTGAGGTTTTACTGTAGTAAGTAAATTGTTACAATGCGTGCAGTTTCACCCAATTAGCCATATCCGAAGTGTTAATTAATAGTTGCCGCCGATCCAACGTATTAATAGAAAGATCATTTATGATTATGTAATAACTAATTTAGTTGTCTAATGTCGATTGAAGTACAACTCTAACCTCACTTTACAATCAATGCCATATTATCAGATATATTACATGTAAACTCTTCAAGGTCATAGGATGATCAGTCTCTTTTCGACAATTACGTGTATATGCAATTGTATATATTATTAACGTCTTCACGGAGGTCGTTCAAGAAAGCGAGACTGAAAATTATTGTCGTTAATATTGTGGTCAGTAACTGACGGGCTCGGACTGCATATCTTACCGCAGTTTAAACCTGCAGAGTGAAATTAGACCTGGATTGTACTTAACTGGAAGATAAGACGACATCAACGCGGACGGTACGTATGCATTAACTTATTTATACATGTACATTAATTTCTACTTTTACCAAATTGTGTCTTTGTGGAGTTACATTGTTCAACAATATTAATGTTCGTATATTTCCTTTCATATCTACAATTATTGAGTACTTAATGTATATATATATTTTTTATTTGTATTCCGAGTCCTAAATGTAGTACAGTGACACGTGAAGTAAAAGACCATTAAAGGAGAGTGTTATATATACTAGAGTACAGAGTATCCTCTCTAGAGCAAAGTCATTTGCGAGACGCCCATTCTTACTTATGTTGAGAGGGTTTAGCTTTAGGGAGGTACTTTTAAAGTAAATTCTTACTACAGGAACTAATTAAAATGTTGTTAAAGAGAATTTTGTATTGTAGTTTTGGAGTGTGTTGTATACTAGTGTGGTGTAGTTTCTGAGTGTGTTGTGTACTAGTGTAGTGTAGTTTGGGAGTGTGATGTGTATTAGTATATTGTAGTTTGGGAGTGTGTTGTGTAATAGTGTAGTTTAGTTTGGGAGTGTGTTGTGTACTAGTGTAGTGTAGTTTGGGAGTGCAATGTGTAATAGTGTAGTATAGTTTGGGAGTGTGTTGTGTACTAGTGTAGTTTAGTTTTGGAGTGTGTTGTGTAATAGTGTAGTTTAGTTTTGGAGTGTGTTGTGTACTAGTGTAGTGTAGTTCGGGAGTGTAATAGTGTGGTATAGTTTGGGAGTGTGTTGTGTACTAGTGTAATGTAGTTTGGGAGTGTGTTGTGTACTTGTGTAGTCTGTGTACTATAGATAAACTGGAATATCTCATTTGAAAAGTGAATGCGATGTCACGCCTTACCTTGTTCGCGATTACTGATCACGTTGTCGCTTGTGGTATGATGTTTAGAGCTGACTTATCTTTACGACCAAGCGTGACCCAGTGGTTTAATTATAACAGTTAAGACTCGTCGATCATTTGTTATTATTTGCCCAGCGTTGTAAAGCTATGGCACAATCGCTATCTAATTATTTAATTCGGTCAGACAGAGTAAGTGTACGTGAATATACTAGGTATATGTTGGTGTTTATAAATACGACTGAGAGCTAATAAGAATGTTATACTGTATATACCGTGTAGTGTTTTATTCAATGCAAGAACGCGACAATTCTGGAAATGTCCATCGCACTTAAGAAAATTCCAATTCTGTCCGACGATTGTAGAACTGTATCGGACAAAAATTATGCATTGAGTTACATAAATGCTATTTCTGAAAGTTTGATATCGTCCAGTACATGATACTATTTTGTCATTGTCATACCACAGCCTGCAATGAATAGTTTAGGATTCCTCCGGACGCAGTTTCCATTGACCTTGTCATCGTTACAGTGAACATTAGCAAAACCAAATTGTTGAAATTTATGGAATTTGACAACTCATGCAGTTGTTTCTATTGTACCATTTTGGAGACTCATCAACTCATTTCTTGTTAGTTTATCTTATCTTATGTAAGGCCATACCATATGGATCTATGTATAGCGTCACCAGACGGGTAGGTTCACGACAGTTTGATCGAAAAGAAACAATCTGACAATGCCAAACATTCCAACCAACGATGCTTTTGAACATAACGCCATTGATCCATTTAGCTGAGATAGCAATGTGTCAGGAGACCAATGACCAGGTTCAAGCTTAAAACTCATTAATACTAGTACTTTGTGCTGTTTTTGTTAACTTGTATTTTGTATTTTATGTCTCAATGTATCATGGCTTTGTTTGTGGGAAGAAAGATGTAGAAGATACACAAGATAAATGTGTTTTTATCGATACTTTGTTTGCTTTTCCTGACTGATAGGTATATGTTTTGAAAACTGATCCTGACGCTTAACATAGATATAATTGGTATGGCTTAATAATAGTTCGCCAGTCTATCCGCACTACCAGTGCTTTGATTTATACATTAGCTGCTGTTACAGTTTTAGGATCACACAAGACCAAAGGAAGTAATAATAAGGCAATATGGGAAGACTCGATGGTAAAACAGCCGTTCTTACTGCCGCAGCTCAAGGTATCGGACGGGCAACTGCAGAGGTAAGATAAAGTCCTTATGTTATAAGATACGAGATTTTTTTATTATCACAGAATACACGTACACGATATACATACATACACGAATGACTATGAATTCATAATCAATGCATTTATGCAAATAATAACTGATTTAATGCATTCGCACTCAGTGTAAAAAGCGCAACGATCTTCACCGCATGTTACCTGGCTAGTTGTTTAAACGACGACCTCGTCCGAGTCAGTCGCCTTTATAGACATGTCTAATATTTTCCTGCAGCAGTCCGTTTCGTGATATGGATGGGTTCCAGGGACGCATTTATAAAAGCATATTGCGCAACATATAAAGTGTGATGCTTCATAATTATAAGACATAAAGATAATATAAAATAAGATTATATATGCCTAGTTTTGTTTTATGATGCAATGTTCAACATGTATACTTAAAACGAAAGAACGCTGGGAGGAATATTGGCCAAATGCCAAAGAGTTGCTATTCAGAATACTTTTGAGTTACAACAAGTGATTAGAATAAAATGTATCATAACTGTAGATGAGACGTAATATGTCAACAGGTATGCTTTGTATGTCACCATGTTGATGCTTGAATATTCGGTGCAGCCGTACTAACATGACGTTGCTATTTGCATATCAGTGTTGTTTAAACCAATCAAATCTTACGTTAACCACTAAACCAACTTCTCTTCAACCGAACAACGTTTGTAACCTTGACGCGGATTGGTTAACATTTCGATTAAGTGAAAGTTACCTTACCGAAATCCACTGAATTTCGGTGAATCTACCGAAATCCATTTTGGATTTGGAGTGACCAGCAATCGTAACAACTCGTCATTTGTTTATGTTGAACAACAAATCTTAACCTTCAAATTGCGCCGACCATCTTTTTTAAAGATATTTCTTGTTTCTTTTGGCTTAGAAATGTGTTAGTATGTTTGTTTATGTTTAGTTAATCCCGGTTAAGTTTATGATGTATCTTCATTAAGCGTACACTGTTTGCAGGCATTTCTCCGTGAAGGAGCCAAGGTTATTGCTACAGATGTTAACTTGGAAAAACTGAAGGAATTAGAGACATTAGGTAAGTAACGGACAGAGTATGAAAAACGATGGTATCTAATTTAGCCGAGGGAGTTATTAATTTTATCGCAATGTTTTTTTAACAAAGATGGTGATAGAATCTATAATAAAATGACTCTTGTCTGTTATTATCAAATACATACACGTATACTTTTAGTACTAAATACGATATATTTTTAGGAGTCTTCGAAAACTACCGTACGAATTGAAAAACACGCATCACCCGCCTAATTCAAAACTAGCCGTTACATTCAGTCCTTTGATTGTATTTCCAGGTGCCGTATGCCAAGTACTAGATGTAACAAACAGTGCTGCAGTTCAAGCATTCGCTGCTTCAATACCACAAGTTGACATTGTATTTAATTGTGCTGGGTATGTATGAAAGCAACACACGACTGTCTGCTTCTTTATTACAATGCTATATGGCTAATTAATTTTGTTGTGAACTAGATACTTAACTTGTTAACCACTTAATTAACTAGATGATTATGTAGTTTACAAGATAGTGCTTAACATTTATCTAAAATAGATTATCCGTACGTGGTTTAAGTTGGTAAGTGGTGGCAGTTGTGGGCACTATCAGACAATTTTTCGTGTTAAGATATTTATCTGGTATGAACATTTATCACGGTACTTATCTATTTAACCACATAATTATCTAGTTAGTTTAGTAGTTATCTAGTTTCTTTAACGTGATAACCACATAATTATCTAGTTAATTAGTAGTAAACTGGTGGCAGAAATATGCCCCCATATAATACATATCAACTAGGCTTACATTCCTCGATCAGTGCTTGTGACGTACATGTTTAGTAATCCGCCTTTGGAGCGGGAGGTCGAAGGTTCGAATCTTGGTTGGGTCCGTTCCGATATGGCCGGTTGGTGAGCCGCCAGCTAGTTGAATAATGGTTACTATGTGCCTACCTGCCTGGTGCCTGGCATTTAAGGTTTTGAATCGGGAAGTAAATGTGCTCAGAAAGTAGGTGTCTCATAAGCCAGAAATGGCTGGCCTCTTACAAAGTGGTGACACTATACTAAATAACCGGTTTTCTTTACCTCACTTTCACAGTAAATTACTGAATTGAGACTTCCGGAATGGTAACACCACGTCTTTATATATACACTTATCGCTTATGTTCTTAATGAGTCGTGCTTTTCCGGACACAACCATTTGAAAATAAGTTATTAATTGATTAATTATAATAACAATATATTAAACATACGAAGTGAGTCCCCTGTAGACATTGTTGAGCATATGTTTATATATTCATATCTGAATACTGACTATGGATGAACATATACCATGGTCAATTAATGATGTATTTCGTGCTTATCTAATCCAGGTTTGTGTTCCATGGAACATTACTGGACACAGAAGAGAAGGATTGGGACTTTTCTTTTGATTTGAATGTTAAAAGTATGTACAGGATGTGTAAAGCATTTCTTCCAAAGGTAAAAACTCAGTCTTAGCAAGTTATAATTTAAATTTGTTTTGCTCCATACTTGGCTACGAGTTATCTATTTATCTTCTACTAATCTACTTATCTATGTATCAATGCGTCCCTGTGTGTGTGTGACTCGCGCTTTTTGCTGTCTGGATGATGACACAATTTTATTTTGCATAAATTATGCTCCAATGTATTATAATACTGACATATACATAAAACATGACCTTGGTATAATCATTAACGTGTATATATACTCAAAAGCAAAAGAAAGTATGATCCGATAGGCCACAACGACAAAGCGGGAAGTTCATAGTGTAAAGCAACATAACATATTACTGACGAAATCCCAACAATCATGGCAACCTTTTGGCAGCCATACTGTTGAGGTGCGTCAGAAAAAAATGAGCATCGAACTTCAGTCGGACATAAAATTAAACTATTTGTACACCCCTCGTATATATATTGTATACAAGTTTACTTCCTCCGTTTACTGAAGAGTTACATATAAAAAGTACTATATTATTGTACCAGTCATTGAATACCAATGCCTATAAAGACGATAATGTTCTTTAATCATTGCTGCAGAACGATGAATGTCAAACTCATTTATATACTTGACTTATAAGAACGATACCGTCCAAAAACTGGTAGTAAAAGGGATATTGATAATAAATTGATGTTAGTTTGTACTTAAAGTGCTTAAAGAAAAGCAACCTTGAGACATAATCTGGTCACTTCATAGCCGACTTGGGGGCCACCCCCCCCCCCCCTTTGCCTCCATGGGACGGGGCCTGGGAAGGGATAGTATGGGACGCCATGACCAGTACATATGTTCTCATAACATTTTGTCCCACAGTCCCGATCTATAGCGTAAAAACGTCTTAAATAAAACACGAGGAGGTCCTGCTACAAAAATCCCGTGAAGATAAACAAATATTTATTATATTGTTAATAAACTTTCAATAATGGTGGATACATTACACAGATGAAAATCAAACAAATATGTTAATGTTAATGTAAATCATTATACAAATCTGCGATACATTGGTAATGTGGAAAAGTATATATGAAAATATGTTTTACTCGGTATAACTATTAGCGTCCACTACAGTATAGGCCCTATCTTGCGTATTTAAATTACCTAAAATTAAAATTGGTAATGGAAATACAAAAGAATGGGCGTATTTGTTATTATTTTATGCAAATTTATTTTATGCACGATAATGGCGACACTGAAATTGCGTCGTCTTTACTGTTCCCGTATTTGGACTGAAACACGCTGGACAATTCCAATCAGTTTGTTAATTGCCAAAACAAGTGTATATAGTATTAAATATACAGTATATTTAACACGTCAACGCATTATCAGAAGAATCTGTCCTTGTGGACTAACACGTAACAAATGCGAACGTGCCTGATTAAATGTATGAACAAACAACAACATTCGAATATCCGAGTCCATTGAGCTTTTTTATTTTCTAGCGAACGCGCATTCATATCAAGAAATAACATCGTGACAGCTCAAGTCTCTTATCGTACGTCAGAAAATGATGTCTACCACAAGCCATTACTTTTATCAGTTTTAACGATTCGATTTAAACACCCTTTAAACTATTTGTTTTCAAAACTCAACCGCATTTTGTCTCGGAAAAAGCGAAAAACTGCGAATAGATTATAATTATACTTTAAAACAGAATAGTTTAGACATGTTATTGACTTTGAAGAGGCAGAGTAAACAAGAAATATCTTGAAAAAAGATGGTCGGCGCAATTTGAAGGTTAAGATTGGTTGTGCAACATAAAAATGATGTTAGGAATGCTTGTTACTCCAGATCCAAAATGGATTTCGGTAAATTCACCGAAATTTAGTGGATTTCGGTAAGGTAACGTACCCCTTATCGAAAGGTTAACCAATCCGCGTCATGGTTACCCACGTTGTGCGGTTGAAGAAAAAATGCCTTAATGTTAAGGTTAATGTAAGATTGATTGGTTTATACAACACTGATATGCAAATAGCAAAACCATGTTAGTACGGCTGCGCCGAAAAAAGGCAAATGAATGTGTTTATCTGGTCGACATTCGCTACGCACATTTTTCCCTATTAATGCACATTTATGGTATTTCGGTCGATCTGGTATGGGTATTTCCTCCGAACACCATAAAGGCACGTTTCGAAGTCGAAGGGGGAACGGTATCAATTTTTATCCGTTTTAAATGATTATAGAAAGAATGCCTCGGACGAAAATGGTGCATAATTCAATATATTTTTTTCGACAGAGGCTACAATATAAGTATCATGAATGTATAATACATTCTGATAAATCAGTACAGCCCGGGGCAATTTCATTATGCTGGCTAAACACAGCGGGGTGGCTAATTAAGTCGCGAATGATAATGATCATGAGACGTTAAAGTGGCATATATATAATCGGTTATAGCATGGAGCCAATATCGATCAGATCTGGGGAATCTTGCGATGAGCCAGAAAGTTGGACATGGTTACATACAGACCAACTTCCTGTATAGTAATTGCATTTACTAAAATAACATTCAAGCACATGCTCACATCTATTCTCTGTTAGAAGCCTTGTATAATAAATCCATCCTCACAATGCATATGATTACATGTATCAATAAGTCTCAAGTTTCACAACATGAAGAAATTATCTATGAGTTGTGTAACATTGTATTAAGACATTCTTTGACATCGTATTTGTACATTTCTGAAATTTACGCTCAAGAGAGGTGTGGTTCCGGGAGGGAATACACCAGGGAGTAAAGATCCTACCTAACCGGTAACCATTAATACACATCAAATATTTGGGGTCGAACTGACGGAATTTTCAGCCATCTTGTACGGCAAATGGAGACAACGTGATACTCCACGGTGCGGAATACTGTACACTGTATTTCTATTTTAGATGATCCAACAGGATAAAGGAAACATTATCAACATGTCCTCTGTAGCTTCAAGTATTAAAGGTAGACATTTATAATTCGAACAGCCTACATTTCTGTTCTGTAAAGAATTTCTAAAGTAAATGGTGAGATACGATGTTGCTATATGCGACATAACATGAAAAAAGGATACATGTCAAAACTCGGTCTAATAAAAGTTCACAAACTCAAAGCTATAACATATGAGGTTATGTTCTGTCAGAAATGTTCAGACCGACATGGTCTTCTTGTATATTGAATGCACTCAAATATTTGCTAACATCGTTTCCAAAATGTTTTATTCCCATATCAACAAGGATCTATAGATAATTATTGCTTACGAAAGGTCGGATGCTATAGACAGGTGTCCGCCTGATAGCTGGAAATGTCACTTACATGACCCTGGCTGTTTACGTTCCTTTTTTAGCCATCATAACAAAACAGATATATTTGGAGATACGTAAATATTTGATCTTCAATTGTTGTAGGAGCTCCAAACCGATGTGTTTACGGTACAACTAAGGCTGCAGTTATTGGACTTACTAAAGCAATGGCAGCAGATTTCGTTGGAAATAACATCAGGGTTAATTGTATATGTCCCGGTAAGGAAGGGCTTGTTATTTTTCCATTTTGTACATTTACCTGCTAATGTCGTACATTTATCAAAATAAGAATTGTGAACGCGTACTTTCCTTTTACGTCATTACTTCATGTGTATACCAAAATTGTCGTATGTCGAAACGAATTCGGTCTTTCACATGTCGCAGAGTTATTTTTATAATGTTAAGTTATTTATCTTAACATAATACAGTATAGTAATTATATCAGTCTTTTACATTTTCTATTTCCCATGCCCTCTAGCTAGGCTACATTATAACATCAGAGTTAATCCTCATTGATTGGGAAATAGTTAGTTTGCGTGATTTTACTTTTTGTGAGATATGTTTAAATAGTTCTCATCATAAATGGCATGTAGGAGAAATCAACCATGGCCATTTATCGATAATACATATCATTCTTTTGGTTTTGTCCATTCGATGTACACGTTATCTTTATACGCATATTAAATAAAACAATATATTATACATACATTGCAGGTAAATAACTTACTTTCTTTATTCTATACTGTATTAACCTTTAATTAAGTAAATATTTGTTCTGTTTTAGTAATTATGATTATATTGTATTTGTTGTTATTGATTCTATATCAATCATAGAGACAAAGAAATATTATGTCCACCGATAGTTAATATTATGTACATGTTATAAATGTAATACATTTATGCTTTAAGTAATTATATGATTCTTTTGGTTTTGTCCATTCGATGTACACGTTATCTTTATACGCATATTAAATAAAACAATATATTATACATACATTGCAGTTTTGGGTTGTGTTTACCTCCCGCCAGATTAACCCACCCCCGACCCTGGTGATTGATGTCCTGGTACTAACTAAATAATCCCAACCCGGTGACAATGTATTTAGGTATGTTTCTCTTATCTGCTACTTATAATAATGAGATCATAATAATTTCAACAATACGAACTGTCCCGCATCTAATCAAGGTACAGACCAATGCTTCTATATATACGATGTATATCCCTTTAAATTTGGTATAACAACAATTTCAGCAATACGGACTATATGGTACACATCAATGATTACATATAAGTATATGAGTGTATTCCTTTAAATTTGGACAAACATCGATTTCAGCAATATGAACAATCACACATCCAATTAAGGTACAAGTCAATGATTACATATAAGTATATGAGTGTATTCCTTTAAATTTGGACAAACAACGATTTCAGCAATATGAACAATCACACATCCAATTAAGGTACAAGTCAATGATTACATATAAGTATATGAGTGTATTCCTTTAAATTAGAATAAACAACGATTTCAGCAATATGAACAATCACACATCCAATTAAGGTACAAGTCAATGATTACATATAAGTATATGGGTGTATTCCTTTGGAATTGAATATGATAATAATTTCAAAATTATGAAACATGAATCATTAAACAACTTTGCAAAGCAATGTTTACATAAATATTGGTATATGAACTATCCTCTTTAAATTTGATATAACAATAATTTCAAAATTAAGAAATATTACATATGATATAGCGTTGTTAAGCAATGTTTACATAAATATAAGTGTATGAATTACCCTCTTTAAATTTGAAATATGGTAATAATTTCAGAAATACGAAATATGACACATGAAAATAACGTTGCAAAGCAATGTTTACATAAATATGGGTGTATGAGTTAACCTCTATTAAATTTGATATGTAATAATAATTTCAGAAATACGAAATATGACACATGAAAATAACGTTGCAAAGCAATGTTTACATAAATATGGGTGTATGAGTTAACCTCTATTAAATTTGATATGTAATAATAATTTCAGAAATACGAAATATGACACATGAAAATAACGTTGCAAAGCAATGTTTACATAAATATTGGTATATGGACTACTGTAAAATTTGATATAACAATAATTTCAGAAATACGAAATTTGACACAAGAAAATAACGTTGCAAAGCAATGTTTACATAAATATGGGTGTATGAGCTACCCTCTTTAATTTTGATATAATTTCAGAAATATGAAATATGACACATGAAAATAACGTTGCAAAGCAATGTTTACATAAATATTGGTATATGGACTACTGTATGTGGAATGTTGTGTTGGAATTTGATATAACAATAATTTCAGAAATACGAAATTTGACACAAGAAAATAACGTTGCAAAGCAATGTTTACATAAATATGGGTGAATGAGCTACCCTCTTTAATTTTGATATAATTTCAGAAATATGAAATATGGCACATCAAATTAACGTTACTACGCAATGTTTGAAAACATATAATTATAATGATCAGATAATATGAATGTAGTCAGTCTGAGTCAATAAGTAGCACAAGCTATAGCTTACGCTATATGTTTATACAAGGTATTTAACGTATACTAATCAGACAGCGTACTATTAATAGTGAATAACAGATACTGTAAACTCTGTATAATATGCGTATCAATAGTTTAAATAACAATGAAATTTTAAAGTGGTACTTACATAGCTCCAAATGACTACATATATACAGCAATTAAACACAACAAAATACACAATCACTATATAAATAAATAGTCCAGTATCCACCGACAGCTCCGTACAAAATTGTTCAAATCATGCACTTCCTGTGTTCATCTATAAAGTCACAGTGTCAATAATAACATCTCTTCTTCTTCCACACAATTCCAAACTGGCCAGTTTTTGTTTTATATTAAAAATTATGTAAATCCACGCGTAATATTAAAATTAAAGGTATGTTTCTCCACTAAGAAGGCGTCATCTACCATCTTCTTCGTCCAGACATCATCTGTTGGGCTCCATTGTCACCGGGTTGGGATTATTTAGTTAGTACCAGGACATCAATCACCAGGGTCGGGGGTGGGTTAATCTGGCGGGAGGTAAACACAACCCAAAACTGCAATGTATGTATAATATATTGTTTTATTTAATATGCGTATAAAGATAACGTGTACATCGAATGGACAAAACCAAAAGAATCATATAATTACTTAAAGCATAAATGTATTACATTTATAACATGTACATAATATTAACTATCGGTGGACATAATATTTCTTTGTCTCTATGATTGATATAGAATCAATAACAACAAATACAATATAATCATAATTACTAAAACAGAACAAATATTTACTTAATTAAAGGTTAATACAGTATAGAATAAAGAAAGTAAGTTATTTACCTGCAATGTATGTATAATATATTGTTTTATTTAATATGCGTATAAAGATAACGTGTACATCGAATGGACAAAACCAAAAGAATGATATGTATTATCGATAAATGGCCATGGTTGATTTCTCCTACATGCCATTTATGATGAGAACTATTTAAACATATCTCACAAAAAGTAAAATCACGCAAACTAACTATTTCCCAATCAATGAGGATTAACTCTGATGTTATAATGTAGCCTAGCTAGAGGGCATGGGAAATAGAAAATGTAAAAGACTGATATAATTACTATACTGTATTATGTTAAGATAAATAACTTAACATTATAAAAATAACTCTGCGACACACAGTTCAAATTTACAGGATAATTTGAGGGAAAGTAATTCTCATTTAAAACATGTGTTGATTCAAGCCATCGAACATTCATTTACCGAATGAAGAGAATGATCAGAAATGAAAAAATAGGCATTCAATCCTTTACACAGAACTTTGATGATCAAAAAGTAGATCATGGATGCTCTTTGATGACTCGAATAGGAGGAGATTCGTTTGCTCAATATAGCAACTTGTTCCGTGTTAATGCTATGGGGTCGTGAACACCGTGTCGAACAATCAGCAGTATCTATATTGCGTTAATACAAATGTGAGGTACTAGTATATATTTTTAAAGGTTTCTGGATAATTTGGAGGCATGCTTACATGTGTTTTTGTCGGATTCTTTAATCTCTGTGATAATTTCGCTACAACATGCAACCATCGGTCATCCACTGTTGCGTACCTTATCGTAAACGATGTTATGTTTCTTCTAATGGCAATACCAAGCACGTTGGAATTTCAAATCCACCAAATGTTTAGATCCCGTTTCTTAAACTATGCATTCCATCTCGTAGGTTAGCAAAATAAGCAACCAATTATGTTTTCATAGGAACGGTGGACACCCCATCATTACGTGGAAGAATACAAGCTCAACCCGACCCTGAGCAAGCACTGAAAGATTTTCAGGCTCGACAGAAACTTGGTCGATTCTGTACAGCTGAAGAAATTGCCAATCTGATTCTATACTTAGCTTCTGATGAGGTAATGTTTAATACATATTCCTCAAATGTAATATCAGATAACGCATGTTAGCATAATAATGGCCTGGTTACATTCAGACATCGCATGTTAGCAAAACAATGGTCTGATTACATTCAGATATCGTATGTTAGCATAATAATGGTATGATAACATTCAGATATCGTATGTTAGCATAATAATGGTATGATAACATTCAGATATCGTATGTTAGCATAACAATGGTCTGATTACATTCAGATATCGTATGTTAGCATAACAATGGACAGATTAAATACAGATATCGTATGTTAGCATAACAATGGTCTGATTACATTCAGATATTGCATGTTAGCATAACAATGGCCAGATTACATTCAGATATCGTATGTTAGCATAATAATGACCTGATTACATTCAGATATCGTATGTTAGCATAACAATTACCTGATTACATTCAGATATCTTATGTTAGCATAACAATGACCAGAATACATTCAGATATCGTATGTTAGCAAAACAATGGTCTGATTACATTCAGATATCGTATGTTAGCATAACAATGGCCAGATTAAATACAGGTACTGTATGTTAGCATAACAATTACCTGATTACATTCAGATATCGTATGTTAGCATAATAATGACCTGATTACATTCAGATATCGTATGTTAGCATAACAATGACCTAATTACATTCAGATATCGTATGTTAGCATAACAATGGCCAGATTACATTCAGATATCGTATGTTAGCATAGTAATGACCAGATTACATTCAGATTTCGTATGTTAGCATAATAATGGCCAGAATACATTCAGATATCGTATGTTAGCATAATAATGGCCAGAATACATTCAGATATCGTATGTTAGCATAATAATGACCTGATTATATTCAGATATCGTATGTTAGCATAATAATGACCTGATTACATTCAGATATCGTATGTTAGCATAATAATGGCCAGAATACATTCAGATATCGTATGTTAGCATAATAATGGCCAGAATACATTCAGATATCGTATGTTAGCATAATAATGACCTGATTATATTCAGATATCGTATGTTAGCATAATAATGACCTGATTACATTCAGATATCGTATGTTAGCATAATAATGGCCAGAATACATTCAGATAACGCATGTTAGCATAGTAATGACCAGATTATATTCAGATATCGTATGTTATCATAATAATGACCTGATTACATTCAGATATCGTATGTTAGCATTATAATGACCTGATTACATTCAGATATCGTATGTTAGCATAATAATGGCATGAATACATTCAGATATCGTATGTTAGCATTATAATGGCATGATTACATTCAGATATCATATGTTAGCATTATAATGGCCTGGATACATTCAGATATCGTATGTTAGCATTATAATGGCCTGGATACATTCAGATATCGTATGTTAGCATTATAATGGCATGGATACATTCAGATATCGTGTGTAAGCATAACAATGACCTGGATACATTCAGATATCGTATGTTAGCCGTATAGTGGCCTGGATACATTCAGATATCGTGTGTAAGCATAACAATGACCTGGATACATTCAGATATCGTGTGTAAGCATATAATGGCCTGGATACATTCAGATATCGTATGTATGCATAACAATGACCTGAATACATTCAGAAAACTTGATATTGACAGTTTTATGCAAACTTGATATCGACAGTTTGAGGCAAACTTGATATTGACAGTTTTATGCAAACTTGATATCGACAGTTTGAGGCAAACTTGATATTGACAGTTTTATGCAAACTTGATATCGACAGTTTGAGGCAAACTTGATATTGACAGTTATCTGCTAACTTGATATCGACAGTTTGAGGCAAACTTGATATTGACAGTTTTATGCAAACTTGATATTGACAGTTTTATGCAAACTTGATATCGACAGTTTGAGGCAAACTTGATATTGACATTTTATGAAAACTTGATATTGACAGTTATCTGCTAACTTTATATTAGCATTACCAAACTTGTTATATTTTCAGTCCACGTATGTAACTGGACAGCATGTTGTCATTGATGGTGGCTGGAGCTTATAAACTAATATTATAAGCTTTATAAATCTACAACTTGAAGGCGATGGCTTTCTAGAAAACTTTTAAATAATCAGGTGTTGGATTCTGTTCATGCGAATGTTTTAACATTTTGTTGAATTGTACAATTATTATACATGTATGTTAATAAATAAATGGAAATGATCTTGTTATTATCCATACTACATTGAAATGTATTGCTTTACGAAAGTGGTAAGTATTACATCATCAGTCTATTCAATGTAAGATCATCGAAAGTACGGTGTAAAATACGGTTGGTGTCACAACAAACATTCTGGGGCAAATTAAGGTATAGAACCCCTGATGGAAGTTTCAATTTTTAGTTGTCTATACAGTAAAACCTAAATTATACGACCACCTGCTTTGGTCTTCTTATTGAGGTAGTCTTAATAATGAGGTTAGATAAACAGCAAAACAGTGAAAATGGACTTGAAAATCGTGTTCGAGGTCGTTTTATTATTGAGGTGGGTTTTAAGTGATGTTTTTCTGTATGTGACAGCTTAATTTCAAGATTTGAGGGAAATGAAAGAAATAGTAAAACAAGTTTTCATTCATAATTTTAAATGTTATTATACATTTAACACAAATTTCCAAAGAGGTATTTATTGCAATCATAAAAAAGTGTATTACTGGCTGTAAAGGACGGCATTTCCTTGACAATTTAAGGTTACCAGTTAGGACCAATGGAATACCATAATTAAGTTGCATTGTCTATATTTTAATATTTCGCAACTACACATAAAATAATTGCGTTAAATTGAGGGCTGTCCCAAAACTGTCCCGACTTCTTCTTGATTTATTTACACCTAGAACAGTTTCGAGTTCATGAGTCCCCGATACAGTAAAACATCAATAATAAGACCACCTTTGAGACCTTTGATAACTTATTATTAAAGGGGTGTTAATATTGAGGCTAAATAAAGAGCAAAACAGTGAAAACCGACTTGAAAATTGTGGTCTCAATTTTGAGGTGGTCTTATTATTGAGATGGTCTTTATAAGGGGTTTTAGTGTATGTACTAATCAAAGGAGGGTTGGAAAAAGATAAAGCAGAGAATGAAAAAAATGATGATTCAACGCACAGCATTTAGTAGGTAGACAATTCAAATACTGAAAAATCTCAGCTTAATATTGAGATTTGACTCAAATAAGAGTCAGACTTTGAGACAAATGTCTATTTGCATCTCTTGATTATTTTTTTTAGAAAAATCTCAATTTGATTTGTTTTTCGTTTTATGTCCGATCTGAGCCGAGAAAAATCTCAACAATTCGAGACAATATTTGTAGCTCATATTGAGATGCTTCGGGAGATCGGGGCCTACATTAAGTCGGATTGCAAAGTTTGTTATTGTTCAGAGGATAAGGTTTGAGCCTTACCTTTGATTTACTGGTTAAGTAAAACAGGATGCATATTTTCTTGAAACGAGCTGGAAAAAGCGAACTGCCGAACAAGGGTGAATATTTAATTTTGATTTTTTTTTCAATCGATATGGAGTTTCAACGTTTTGCATAAAGACTGAAGATCCCTTTGTTTTATACCATTGACTTTCAAATGTATGTCCTTGTATTTAAGATAGATTTACATTAGTTGATGTTACGATGGCATCTATAAACATTAGTACAATCAAATAACTGCGTACATCGTCGGCTCGGTCAGTGTACCAACTTATTATACGTAATTGCGTAAGTTATCATGACAGCGAAACAATTTATGGTGACGAACCTTGGTTCAATAAGACGCCACTGATGAAATAATTTCAACACCGTCCGATATTCAGCATTAGTTTTGGTGAGTTGGATGCGTGCTGTCGAGTTGCCGACAAAGAACGGGAAACGACTGCATTTGTATTCAAATAAATGATTTCAATCAACGTACATATCATGTATGCACCTATAGGACTATATCTCGTCGGCGTTTTCACAAACCAAGCTAGTGGACAATTACGTCCATACGATCTGCAACAGTACACACAATACTTAGCTTATGTCATCGACTACAACAAGATATTTCAAGAGTTAGAACTGGTTCGACTTAAACAACAGAACAACAACGACATTGCTCCGCTTCAAACACGAATGCGTAGTCTGCAAACAACACACTCCAAATGAATGTCACCGAGTTAAACACTGTTAAAATAATATTGTATACCTTCAAAACGCGGTGGCTACTTTATCCAGCGGCAATTTGAGTTCAAGTTCGGGCTTGACCGGAACGGTGCAGTGACATGCGCAGGTATGAATAAAGAGTCTTTTAGATTTGAATTCAGGGGCCTTATTCACAAAGATTTTAAAACTGAAACTCGTACAAACTTGTAAAACAAATAGCATAGAGACTGAATTACATGTACTGTTGCATTGTCCTGCTTATGATAGTATCAGATATGAATTGTTTAATGCATGCTCTGAAAATAATACCGCTTCAGTTACAAATCTCACAGATGTTGAGAAACTTATATAAACTCTCTCCAACAATGATATTGTTAAATTTTCCGCCAAAACCTGCTTTATGATTTTACAATTGTGGGAAAGTATTTTATACAGATAATTTATGATTACATTTTATTACAGTACTAACAACTTTTTACAAAACTGATAGATAGTCGTTCTTATGTTTTTATGTAAATGTTTCCTTTTAAGTCACACGATTAAAATTAAATATTTATGTTAATAGTTTGGCTACACGGTAGTCTTATAATATATCGTATACATTTTGTAAAATTTGATGTATAAGGTATATGCTTGTATAGTCTCATATAGTTCTTATTTGAATGACTTTGTGCAATGTTTTACGTTCTTTATAGTCTTTACTCTATGTATATCTATGTTCTGTACAAAGATGAGACTTCAATAAATAAATATTTATACTTAGATTTTAAATTTGCATAACTTATATTTACCGGCATTTCTTGCTCATTATATCTTAACGAATGAAATTTTGTCTGATTAGTTGTTGATACCCTACGTTTAAATTGCCATTTTTTATTGAAATCTATTCGGATAATAAGATAAATAGAGTACAGGGGCCATATTCACTGAAAATCAGACTCAGACTTTAAAATGTTAAAAGTTCTTTAGGTGATTACTTATGTTATTACCAAAACATTCTTTTCTGATGAACCATGCTTTCATCTAAGCAATCTTAACGGTATGGTTCGCGTTTATAGGCGCAAACAAGAACGTTATGCTGACTGTTGCGTCAATGAGCGGGATAGGTTTGGCGAGAATTCTGTGGTGGTTTTCGAGACATTATGGGATAGGAAAACTCGTATCCAAATACTGAGACAGGAATTCCTTCCATTTGTTACCTGATGCAAGGCAATGCTACGCCACACACCACCCGCATCATACGGCAGTTCTTAAACCACAACGGATTTAAACATTTGCATTGGCCCGCTCAATCGCCCGATCTGAACCAGACTGAGCACATCTCAGACCTGCTCGGTCGCCCGATCTGAACCAGATTGAGCACATCTCAGACCTGCTCGGTCGCCCGATCTGAACCAGATTGAGCACATCTCAGACCAGCTCAATCGCCCGATCTGAACCAGATTGAGCACATCTCAGACCAGCTCAATCGCCCGATTTGAACCAGATTTAGCACATCTCAGACCAGCTCGGTCGCCCGATCTGAACCAGATTGAGCACATCTCAGACCAGCTCAATCGCCCGATCTGAACCAGATTGAGCACATCTCAGACCAGCTCAATCGCCCGATCTGAACCAGATTGAGCACATCTCAGACCAGCTCAATCGCCCGATCTGAACCAGATTGAGCACATCTCAGACCAGCTCAATCGCCCGATCTGAACCAGATTGAGCACATCTCAGACCAGCTCAATCGCCCGATCTGAACCAGATTGAGCACATCTCAGACCAGCTCAATCAACCGATCTGAACCAGATTGAGCACATCTCAGACCAGCTCAATCGCCCGATCTGAACCAGATTGAGCACATCTCAGACCAGCTCAATCGCCCGATCTGAACCAGATTGAGCACATCTCAGACCAGCTCGGTCGCCCGATCAGAACCAGATTGAGCACATCTCAGACCAGCTCGGTCGCCCGATCTGAACCAGATTGAGCACATCTCAGACCAGCTCAATCGCCCGATCTGAACCAGATTGAGCACATCTCAGACCAGCTCAATCGCCCGATCTGAACCAGATTGAGCACATCTCAGACCAGCTCAATCGCCCGATCTGAACCAGATTGAGCACATCTCAGACCAGCTCAATCGCCCGATCTGAACCAGATTGAGCACATCTCAGACCAGCTCAATCAACCGATCTGAACCAGATTGAGCACATCTCAGACCAGCTCAATCGCCCGATCTGAACCAGATTGAGCACATCTCAGACCAGCTCAATCGCCCGATCTGAACCAGATTGAGCACATCTCAGACCAGCTCGGTCGCCCGATCTGAACCAGATTGAGCACATCTCAGACCAGCTCGGTCGCCCGATCTGAACCAGATTGAGCACATCTCAGACCAGCTCGGTCGCAGTGTAAGTTCAAGAGACAATATTTATAATGTGTAAGACCTTTTAAAAACGCACTTATTCAAGAATGGAATGCATTGCCTAACGTTCCGATTAGACGTCATCATATCTATGCAAAGTCGAATTCTTGCGTGTATACGTCTTCGGGGTAGCCAAATGCGATATTGAAATGGAATTTCTCAATTAATAATGCCTTTTTCAGCGAAAACTTAATCCTTTTGTCAGTCCACAGTGCCCTTTCACAATTTGCAACATCCTAGGTTGACCTCTGTGACGCACCCACAGCAACAAATCCCAACTAATTGTTAGAAACAAATCTGTCTATGAAACATGCCATATTATTATCAACACATCATATGGTTGTGTCTGGCTATATACACAGTGTCATTAAAACCCGAGCGAACTCTTATTAATTAGCCTTATTGCACAGAGATTAAAGGGAATTTCTTTGGTGTTCCGTTATGTTGTGAGATAGTATGATAATTCACAGGCGCAATATTTGTAGATAAAGACAATGAAATGACAATAGTTAAAAAAGCAAAAACTCACTTTATGAATGCGTTCTCTTCCTCACAGAAGTCACTGGAAAGTATCCGAGCTCTAGCGACGTCACTGCAGACACAGGTAAGGCAAACTAATGATTCATAATATGATATAAAACAAATCCCATACGACCAGTCAATGTATACATATCAAATTAGCATATCCGCGGGTATCTCTGATGCAAATGTGCGTGTCTACATTTGATGTGGGTACAAGGCTGTAATTTCATTTTTTTTAAATTTGACTGATATATTAAGTTTTTTATTACAGACGGATAGGTTTTTACATTTTCATTATATAGCTCATGTGGCAGTGATATCTTTTTTTTGAAAGAAAAGATATATTAAGCATTTAATTTCAAACGCATTTAAAGGCGCAGATTGTAGTGTTTTTGTTAATGGACAGTATTTCTCATAATTTTCTAGGCAACTATATGCATCATATGTAAGTGTCAGATATCAATAATTAAAATGATACGTTGTGGTGCAATTATTCGAGATATCTGCATTAAAGGACAAGCGAAACCCAAAGTCCATGCTGTACAATGGAATATGTGTACTTGTTACACGGATAAAAGGAATTTTATTGCAATGGCTTTTAATTTACACAGTTCGGTCTTTTCATCTGCATTTCACGGTAAAATCGAGTATAGTGTTGCTAACCGTCGTTTGCAGAGATTCATATCGCCATCATATCGAGCTAACCTACAGTTGGAATCAGTCTTGTTATTTTATTCCAGCTCCGAATACAGTACTCATTAAAGGAACGGAAGACAACGTGCACACCTGTAAAAATACCTTGCTGCGATCAAAGGTAAAGCACCAGGGTGCAAAGCTGGTTATATATATATGCATGTATGTAGTAAGTTCTTCTTCAAATAATTTTATTAGATTTTCTTTTCATAGGACTATTATTACGCGGTAATTGTTTTTCTTAGGTTATGTCAGTTTCTTGAGACCTCGCAGTCTTTTACAGGTTGTACCTGAATTGGTATGTTCTGCAGGATATACACGCACACGTACCATGTTTCATTTATATCGCAAAAACTACAGGTATCATTCGAAGCTTGAATGTCCGTCCGTCTGTTTATCTGTACTGTCTGCATTGTAATTCTAACGTAAGTATATTCCAATCGGGCTTGCGTTTGTGGAATTATGGTCACGTTTTACGTCATTACTGATGTTTAACAATATATCTGTGAGAATCTACTTTCAAATTTGCAACCACGATACCAATTAACCCTAAATACTCGATCGCAAACCTGTGCCAATCGGTAGTAACCAGATTGGTCGACACGATCATCTTTGTACGCCACATACTGGAAACGTCAAATGCGTTGCAAATGTTGATTACCAAAGTATACTTGAGTAACCAGCATTTTCCTGCGTTTCCAAACCATTACTGCACACACGACAATGCAATTGAACAATTGAACAATTATTTGATATGTTCATCATCATTATCAATTGCCCTGCACTGACTGTGTTAATTGTAAATACATTTTGATGTCTTTGTGTTCCTCAAACATGACTTTATTTTGTTATTTCACTAAAATGTGATGTTTCACTTAAATGTGAAATTCCTATATTGCGTACACAACACAGGTTGTCAACAAATACCAAGTTGAAAGTTTACCAATACTGGCGCGCTAAGTATATGTTATAGATCATATATTGGAACTATAAGCGAATTAAGTGCAAGGAAGCGTCAGCGACTGCAGCACTTAATTTGTTTATAATTCTTATATGTGAGTTATAACCGGCTCATAATTTACAGTCATATTGATCACTTACCAGATTTACTTAATGAAAATACTTAATAGATATTGTGCGAAATGCCATAATAAATGGATTAGTTGACGAAACATTTGAAAAATTCTGGATGCTTATTGGATGTAAGACACAGGAAGAGGCGGAGTGAACTAAAAGTAAATGAAAGTGTACAAACGCAGTTGGAAATGCACACATTAAGTGAACAACTCCAAGTTGGTTGTTTGAACAAAAACACTATCACCAAATGCAGTAACTACATTAAGGATTGTTAAATCAATACGGTATAATACACCCCCTACGCCCCAAGCTTGGTGTAAATATATTATCATGGTTAATGCATTTCGACACGCTTTTCTGAAAATTCAGTATATCAATATCAATGGCCAAAATTTGTTTTGTTCTTGTATCTGATATGAAATTTGATTCCTGATAATTTATTCCTAATGCCAAAATCTAGAAATACCATGTCTGCATACAAGGGAGGTAATAAACAGTTTACGTCAATACAACGTTTTTGAATTCCGCTATGAACTTAAATAACACTGTTTGCTTTTGGCGGAAATATAATTATATCGTAAATTTACCGTTACCTACGTATTCTCGTTTGTACATCGAATTGCAACAGGAATTATACAGTTCGCTAATCCGATAAATTGTTCATTGTAAATACAGTGACTATGATGCATGCCATTAAGTCAGTAGGATTGAAATCGTTGATATTTGGTAGTATTATAAATGCGTTATTTATAAAGATATTGCATTGAAATGTATAACATCAATGAACAGTCATACTTGCTTTTTTCGGATAAATTTGAGATTTAATTTTTTATAATCCCGTCATTGCATTTGTTGTTTAAAACGTTACTTTTTACATATATGTCAAGTGTTTCAGAGTTGCGTTACTCTCATATTGTGTAATGTCGATTACATTGTTTACATCACTGCATTCTGAGGGACGCGATATTGTGGGCAGGATACTGAATGAAATAAAAGCAAGAACAATGGACGGATTACGTTTTAAATGACCACGTGACGCAGATGAGTCTTTTTTCAAGCTTTGGCTTAAATATAATCTATCGGCACAAAGAATAACTTTCTGGGTATTGAACCGGGATATTGCTACCTGATGAACGTCTGTGGTGCGGAGTATATATTTACAAATAATTAAAAAAGTAAAGAATACCTCGGGTGAGAGTCGAACTGGTGCTTAACTTTTCAATAGTACATCTAAATACAGAACGTTTAACCGACTGAGTTATAGAGGCACACACAATCTAGTTCTATGTAATTTATTGCTCAGGTACACTGGACTTGTGAATTGGTATTTACCATTTCACGCTGAGAGATGGCTTGCGTTCTTCAACATGACAAGAGAAACCCAAAGTCCATGCTGTACAATGGCATATGTGTACTTGTTACACGGATAAAAGGAATTTTATTGCTATGGCTTTTAATTTACACGCTTGAATATTCCCTTCATAGAGCCTCTTGTTTCGGACGCATGCATGCACTGGAGTGTTCAATGTGTAGCTAGCTGCTACGTGACAGTATAAATATGTAAGAAAGCTGATTCTCCGCATTGTATTCGTCCCAGTGTTTATTTCTATGCAAATATATATTGTAGATATTTACGACAAACCGTTGTCGCGAGGATGTCAACGATGTTACTTCACATAAAAATATCAGACAGCATGAAATAATGATCACAGTTCGGTCTTTTCATCTGCATTTCACGGTAAAATCGAGTATAGTGTTGCTAACCGTCGATTGCAGAGATTCATATCGCCATCATATCGAGCTAACCTACAGTTGGAATCAGTCTTGTTATTTTATTCCAGCTCCGAATACAGTACTCATTAAAGGAACGGAAGACAACGTGCACACCTGTAAAAATACCTTGCTGCGATCAAAGGTAAAGCACCAGGGTGCAAAGCTGGTTATATATATATGCATGTATGTAGTAAGTTCTTCTTCAAATATTTTTATTAGATTTTCTTTTCATAGGACTATTATTACGCGGTAATTGTTTTTCTTAGGTTATGTCAGTTTCTTGAGACCTCGCAGTCTTTTACAGGTTGTACCTGAATTGGTATGTTCTGCAGGATATACACGCACACGTACCATGTTTCATTTATATCGCAAAAACTACAGGTATCATTCGAAGCTTGAATGTCCGTCCGTCTGTTTATCTGTACTGTCTGCATTGTAATTCTAACGTAAGTATATTCCAATCGGGCTTGCGTTTGTGGAATTATGGTCACGTTTTACGTCATTACTGATGTTTAACAATATATCTGTGAGAATCTACTTTCAATTTTGCAACCACGATACCAATTAACCCTAAATACTCGATCGCAAACCTGTGCCAATCGGTAGTAACCAGATTGGTCGACACGATCATCTTTGTACGCCACATACTGGAAACGTCAAATGCGTTGCAAATGTTGATTACCAAAGTATACTTCAGTAACCAGCATTTTCCTGCGTTTCCAAACCATTACTGCACACACGACAATGCAATTGAACAATTGAACAATTATTTGATATGTTCATCATCATTATCAATTGCCCTGCACTGACTGTGTTAATTGTAAATACATTTTGATGTCTTTGTGTTCCTCAAACATGACTTTATTTTGTTATTTCACTAAAATGTGATGTTTCACTTAAATGTGAAATTCCTATATTGAGTACACAACACAGGTTGTCAACAAATACCAAGTTGAAAGTTTACCAATACTGGCGCGCTAAGTATATGTTATAGATCATATATTGGAACTATAAGCGAAATAAGTGCAAGGAAGCGTCAGCGACTGCAGCACTTAATTTGTTTATAATTCTTATATGTGAGTTATAACCGGCTCATAATTTACAGTCATATTGATCACTTACCAGATGTACTTAATGAAAATACTTAATAGATATTGTGCGAAATGCCATAATAAATGGATTAGTTGACGAAACATTTGAAAAATTCTGGATGCTTATTGGATGTAAGACACAGGAAGAGGCGGAGTGAACTAAAAGTAAATGAAAGTGTACAAACGCAGTTGGAAATGCACACATTAAGTGAACAACTCCAAGTTGGTTGTTTGAACAAAAACACTATCACCAAATGCAGTAACTACATTAAGGATTGTTAAATCAATACGGTATGATACACCCCCTACGCCCCAAGCTTGGTGTAAATATATTATCATGGTTAATGCATTTCGACACGCTTTTCTGAAAATTCAGTATATCAATATCAATGGCCAAAATTTGTTTTGTTCTTGTATCTGATATGAAATTTGATTCCTGATAATTTATTCCTAATGCCAAAATCTAGAAATACCATGTCTGTATACAAGGGAGGTAATAAACAGTTTACGTCAATACAACGTTTTTGAATTCCGCTATGAACTTAAATAACACTGTTTGCTTTTGGCGGAAATATAATTATATTGTAAATTTACCGTTACCTACGTATTCTCGTTTGTACATCGAATTGCAACAGGAATTATACAGTTCGCTAATCCGATAAATTGTTCATTGTAAATACAGTGACTATGATGCATGCCATTAAGTCAGTAGGATTGAAATCGTTGATTATTTGGTAGTATTATTAAATGCGTTATTTATAAAGATATTGCATTGAAATGTATAACATCAATGAACAGTCATACTTGCTTTTTTCTGATAAATTTGAGATTTAATTTTTTATAATCCCGTCATTGCATTTGTTGTTTAAAACGTTACTTTTTACATATTTGTCAAGTGTTTCAGAGTTGCGTTACTCTCATATTGTGTAATGTCGATTACATTGTTTACATCACTGCATTCTGAGGGACGCGATATTGTGGGCAGGATACTGAATGAAATAAAAGCAAGAACAATGGACGGATTACGTTTTAAATGACCACGTGACGCAGATGAGTCTTTTTTCAAGCTTTGGCTTAAATATAATCTATCGGCAAAAAGAATAACTTTCTGGGTATTGAACCGGGATATTGCTACCTGATGAACGTCTGTGGTGCGGAGTATATATTAACAAATAATTAAAAAAGTAAAGAATACCTCGGGTGAGAGTCGAACTGGTGCTTAACTTTTCAATAGTACATCTAAATACAGAACGTTTAACCGACTGAGTTATAGAGGCACACACAATCTAGTTCTATGTAATTTATTGCTCAGGTACACTGGACTTGTGAATTGGTATTTACCATTTCACGCTGAGAGATGGCTTGCGTTCTTCAACATGACAAGAGAAACCCAAAGTCCATGCTGTACAATGGCATATGTGTACTTGTTACACGGATAAAAGGAATTTTATTGCTATGGCTTTTAATTTACACGCTTGAATATTCCCTTCATAGAGCCTCTTGTTTCGGACGCATGCATGCACTGGAGTGTTCAATGTGTAGCTAGCTGCTACGTGACAGTATAAATATGTAAGAAAGCTGATTCTCCGCATTGTATTCGTCCCAGTGTTTATTTCTATGCAAATATATATTGTAGATATTTACGACAAACCGTTGTCGCGAGGATGTCAACGATGTTACTTCACATAAAAATATCAGACAGCATGAAATAATGATCACAGTTCGGTCTTTTCATCTGCATTTCACGGTAAAATCGAGTATAGTGTTGCTAACCGTCGATTGCAGAGATTCATATCGCCATCATATCGAGCTAACCTACAGTTGGAATCAGTCTTGTTATTTTATTCCAGCTCCGAATACAGTACTCATTAAAGGAACGGAAGACAACGTGCACACCTGTAAAAATACCTTGCTGCGATCAAAGGTAAAGCACCAGGGTGCAAAGCTGGTTATACAGTCCATCCTCTCTAGAGCTAACACCATTGGGATGGAGGGACATTGTTTGTTGTAGAGAGGTTGTTGTTCTAGGGAGGTTCAACTAAGCTGAAGTGTTGCTGTTGCCAGTTCGAAGACTAATATTGGGTGTTCTGTTATGCAACCTGATTGGGTGTCTAGATATAGTCTGCTTTCAATTAAATTTTATGATTTGATTATCTCATTTATTTTTGAAAAAATCTTTATTTGATAAAATTTGAAATTCCCAATGAAATTAAATTAATATGAATTGTTATGTTAAAGTTTTACATATATCCTAAATATTAAAGAAAAGAGCAGTAGGCCTACTGAAGTAACTTTCGCCATGAAGAACAATGTCATGCGACTTTTCACACAATTACGCAAACATCAAGGGCGGTGAATTTGACAACCATGATTAAAAGTATTTTAATATACATATGAACCTTTTTCTGAAGGCTAATCGGGAGATTGCACCTCGAAAAGCGGGAGATTGAGACTCAATACGGGAGATTTTTTTGTGGGGCTGAATTTTTTTTAACATCATGTCTTCATCCGTATCATAAACTGTTAGTAGCAATAAATAATAAAATAGTTTTTTATTAGGATTGAACTAATTACAAAATTATTTTCAGAAATGGAAAGTATGCGTCTTGGTTTCAAAGACTGAGGGCGAAGTTGTTTGTACCAAACCGGTTTGAAAGAGATATTTGAATTTGAAACATAACTACGCGTACTTAGTTGTTATTCAGAATAGCTAATACAAATACCTAAACAACATCATTTAGTAGTTATGTATTCATGTTCTGGAGATTGATCGTTTTCCTTTCGTAATGTTACACCACTTGAAACATATACATGCCTGTATATATATATTGCGTATTGAACTATAACGAATGGTATAGAGAGTAGTAAATGTATGTTATTGTAAATCACCAACATACGGTCAAACCTACATGTCAAATGTCTGAAAATGGAATTAGATTTTGATGCGACTGTGTCAACTAAATCGTTTTGGTCTTCTGACACTGTACGTTCTTCTACAATCAAAATCATGTGGGTCATTTTTATTCAAGTAAACCATCTGTTTGTTTGTAAACAAATCTTAATCATAACTGGTTGAAGTTTTTCAACCAAACTACAACAGAACTGAAACCTCAAACCTAAACTAGGTCTTGCAAAACAAATTCGCACCGAATAGTTTTAAACATTGACCAATCAGAACTCATACTCCATATTCGGCGCCATTCTGAAGTTCTGGTCACAACCATAAACACAAAGTTGATACAGGACTACCTTCGGAATAATAATGCAAATTGTGATGGCATGATATGGCCAACGGTTTCAGGTACTTGCTTTAAAATCTACCCTTCAAAAAATAAAATGATATTTACAGACGACAATCGACATCCGTGTCACTTGATAGCAGCGGCGAGCTGAACTAATTCGTTTAAGTCAGTGGCTTCTGCGGAGGACTCAGCAAGTGGATTTGTGGATTTTTACCAGATTCTTAATTAACACTTGCTGTTTACACACGTGTCGTACATCTGCAAGCCGATTTGAGGGAAGCAGAATCGATTAACCGTATTAAAGACAACTTGATAGTTTCTGTACAAAATCAATTCAAAGCAGCACAACAGAATAACACCTACATACCCGCACCGAACGCAAGTCACTGGTTTTTTCTGGTCTCTTGTCAGATCGTTCGCCATTACCTCAAGAGAGATGGCGTATTTGTTTATAAATTTCGATACTGTATATGTTTCATGGATAATTAATGCCGTATTTCATTTATTCAGTTCGGAATAAAAAATATTCATTTAAGATATCAAGTAACTACCATTTTACAAATAAGGCCCAAGAATGAGCGTTCACCTTAGCTACTTGGTATTTATTATATACCAGTATAGGTTTTTGGTATTGTTGCTTCCAATATTAAGGTATTACTGGCTAGTAAACTTGCGTAGTAATTCATCCGTTTATGTGATACTCGATGTAATGCAATTCATGCAGATGACAATATGTTGAGCCGATTGCAGGAGTTGGAAGCAATGGCAACATGTATCAAATTTGGAACCCCTCTGACATTATTATGTATCAAATCCAGGGTAAGAAGCTGAACTATCATAACTTCTTCTACATGCACGGACCCAGAGGGGTCCGCTACATGCACGGACCCAGAGGAGTCCGGGGATCAGAATCTTCCTCAAAGAATTGGGCAAATAGGGTTGTCCGTATCTAATCCTAGACCAAGAAGGGGTCCCAAATTTAAGGGTATCGCCGTTTTTGTCCCAAAATTGAAATAAGCGTATTACATTACAAGAAAACCCATTGCAAAAATCTAGGAACTCAAAATGCTGCCCAAGGGTCCACTACCTTACCAGGAGTTGGATCCCCCACATAAAATTTAATTCTAATTATGTTGGTATGATAGTTGAATTGTACGATGCAAAAAGACCTAAGTGTATATCACTGGACCAAATTAAATACAGACATATACACATGGACAAGATGTTTCTGTTGGTCAGTACATGTTTGTATTCTGGCTGTTGAATGCTTTCCTGCAGATTTCCAGCAAAAAAATATTCTGTACCTACCCTTCTAAATGTAGGCTATTTAACACATCATATGTTTATCATTATAAGAGGTTTGAACTGTGTAATATATCAGCAATGCAAATTTAATTGCTTTTCTTTCATGTTTGTGTCTAGCAGTATTTGCAAAAAACATGTTTAGATAATTTCAAAGTAAATAAGCCATCTAGTATTTTCTTTTGGAACTACAGTCAAACCTGTCTGTAAAGACCACCCATGGGAACAGCAAAATGTGGTCTTTGTTCACAGGTGGTCTCTATTAACAGATTAAATATCATTGAAAATGGTCTGATGGGAGATGAAATTGGTGGTCTTTGCAGACAGGTTTTGCAATAGTGGTCTTTGTTCGCAGGTGGTCTTTAACACAGGTTTGACTGTACATGTAGCTACTGAAGCTGTGCTATTATAACTTCTGCTACATGCGCTGACCCAGAGGGGTCCGGGGATCATAATATTTAAACAAGCTGTCCAATGGTACATGTTGGAATGAAAGCATACGCCTACATGATTCCTCATTTAACAAATTCATTTAATGCAAATAGTGTCTGCTCCTCATCAGTGTCTGGTATTTGTGAACTGTTGTTTTCACAGGGGTCTGTGTAGGGAGGCCTTGTCTTGTGAATGTGACATTCCCTGTGGTGCCTTTGTCTCTCATGTCTTCCTTTCACTCCTCAATTTCATTTTATACATGACAATAGTCCAGCCAGGGTAATTGAGAGACAACCCATACTGAAAGATGATTCTGGTGATACTATTATGATGCAAATTTTGTAATTTTTATTCAGAAATTTTTCACTACCAATTGCTAATCATGTTATTTAAAATTTGGCTTTAGCTTGAATTGCTCATAAGATCGTCTCAATATTTGACACATGTCAATATACCCTCTATGATTTTTAATTTATTACTTATCTTCTCATTTATATTTTATCCGTTTGAGATCAAGACATATCATTTTTGACATGTGACCAACTTTCTTTGTTGTATTGTTTTCAATTGTTAAGTAATTACTCAATGAGATCTCAACATCAATATCTCATATTGTTTAATTGTATAGTGTTGACACTGGCTTCCTCTTCTACTAAACATGTCACATCTGAGAAACAGTATATATAAGGGCCTGGAACTTTTCATAATAGAACGGTGGCCCTGTGGCTCAGTGGTTAACGCTGCTGACTACGAATCCGAAGGTCGTGGGTTCGATCCCTCGTCTCGCCGGATAAAACAGAAATGCTTTTCAGTGTTTCCCACCTAACATAGTACTGGCATGTAACCAGGAAAGTACTGGTTAGGTGCCAGGAAAATGGTAACTGTACGATAGGTCTCATTGGCACTGTGCAGTAACCGTCTTTGGCTTCAAAAATTGTCTGTTTGATCAGGTAAATTTCCCCCTTCGGTTTCAAAAAGTCTATTTATGGTGTGTGGGGGACATACCGGGTCGACCAAAATACCATAAAGCACATTATAAAATGTGCGCGGCGACGGGCGACCTCATAAACAGTAATACCAAACCAATCATAATAGAATATAATATAATAAGATACAGTTAGGTTTAGGAATATTGCTCTGTGTAAATTTACTTTGTGTTTCTCTAACGTTTTGTACTTTGTGTACTCTATTTATGAATCTTATGACTTAGTGAACTATTTGATAACTTTGTGAAATATCTATTAACTTTGTGGAAAAATCATATTTAGTGTGAATTATCAGTCTGCAAATAAATTTGTTAAACATTAGCTGACTTTGTGATTTTGGAACATTGCTTGCAAATAGCGACCTGTCTTGGTGACACTCGGAAAGCAGAACACGACCACACACTAAAAACCTGTTCATAATAATACACATATTTCAATAAGCTGCTTAATGTAATAAAAAATGTTAAGAGCTACTTTGACAGTTTGGAGTAATCCACACAAAAGATAACAAAGATTATGTTTTAAGGTGTGCAAATAAGTATGTTAATAATCAATAACATTTGTATCATTACATGTGCTTCCAATCAACGCAAACAGATACATCATTAATCAAGTCATTGCAGTATGTAAATGGCCCAATAAGTTTTAGAGGCATCATTGTTAGCTGTAATTCAAACTGTTCACATGCCCTACAACATACAGCATAATACATACCCTGCCTCAAATCACACATCCCACTACATGCTTATCACTTTTCAAGTTCATTTCAGTGCAAAATCAAAATTCCTGTTCATTTTAAGTTCAACAAAACACCAGACATTTTGTAGCAGAGTGAATTACAAACTTTGTGAAATAATAATAAAGGTAAATCAACCAAATTCATGACACAAAAATGGCTTACAAATTGATCTCTGGTATTGCATCTCACACATATCACTAAAGTGACTTCATATATCATCTAACACATAGAAATCCTCGTACATTGATCAAAAACTTGTTGAAATTCTCCATGAATATAAGCTTATTATGCCGACTAACAGTCAACCCGAGACTAGGCGGAGTCAAATTGTTAAACGCCTCAAGTAGGCGGGACTTGTATGCCTGATCAATATGACACTCAAGTATTTCATGCACCAAATGTTGATATTCCTCCGTATGACAACATATCAAACAGAACAGAGCCGAGCTTGCTGTATCCAGTAAGTCCATGTTGAAGTTCTCCAGCATCAGCATACGAAACAGTATCTGAAAACAAGAAATATCTTGTAATAAGATAGTCGGCGCAATTTGAAGCTATAGATGTGTTGTGCAACATAAGTACAATGCCGAGATGTTACGCTTGCTGGTCACTCCAGATCCAAAATGGATTTCGGTAAATTCACCTAATTCAGTGGATTTCGGTAATTATCGAAACCTGCTGATAATGACAACCTACCCTATCCGACATAATAAGATGCTTTCTGCAAAAGTACTACTAACTACATATTATATACTGTTGATAACGTTAAAGGACACCTGCTAATGGAACATCCGATACTGTTTATTGGTCCCGTTAACACAAATCTTATTATGTTATTCAAATCTCCTATATCCGGCACTAATTGGTGTACTTTTTTGGTTGCAATATAGAAAAGTTACATGTAATTTTACACCTCATTTAGTTTACAATGCACATTTTTACTGTTTACAACCCAAATCTAAGTGTGCCATCGAACACCATTTGTCATTCTTTTTCGCAAAATAACAATTCCAAGATATACTATCTAGCCTACATATCAATATTCATCTTGCATTTATGAAGTATGCAGGATATTCAGCAAAAACGAAAACCAACTATATCCTACTAAGTGCATTATCATGTCGGTTCCAGTGTGTGTCATTGTAGACAGGTCATACTGTAACCACTGTTTTACTGAAACTGAATTAACAACAGCTTTGCGCTGAAGTCTTGACACTTTTTAAGTAGTAAATATGAGTAAAAATATAAAGACTTACTTTAAGAAAATGTTTGAGAGTATTATGTATCGAGGATCCAGCCAGATTATGTTGGAACACATATGTACCTAATGAATAGATACAGTCCATGCACAGCTTGGTAATATCTGCACCATATCTGTAATCACTTCATCAAGGAATATACACAACAAAACCAACAAACAACTGATCATTCTGTAAAACAAATCTCACCATAGGAATGGCTGAGACAATCATTGTAAGTATCGCTACATGCTAGTTTTATAAACACCTATTTACACTTACATTGCTAACTTCAATAACTGAGTACTGGAAAAAATTATTGTACACATTCTCCTATTAGTTTAAACATATTTATTTGTAGTATAATATACAGCATAGTAGATTAACAGTATATGAATATAGAATTATTTCTTCTTTATGTCATGTTTAGAAGCAGACAATTTTCAGTTGCGTTTTCAATGGCTTTAAGTATATCCATGTATGTTACTACAGAAAGAAATTACCAAGTATAATTTCGTAGTTTTCATCATATAACTTTCCCAATCATAAACAGTTAACTCGAAATAATCATTTCCTTCAAATTAAGAATCACAATTGCAAATGTTACATACATTCACACTCTTACAGTAGTAAATTTGATTTCATTCAAAGGTGAAAACATTTTTAACAATATTGGAAAGGATACGAAACAAGACCAAGTTCCAAAGACATCATGAGTGCTTTGAAGAGCTCTTCTGGCAAGGAGGTAAATTTGTCGGGATGAATTTCTGTCAGGAATGTGATCAACTTAAAATACTGTGAGCAAAGGTTAGGAAACTGAAAGAAAGGAAAATAACATACTTGATGTCAAATAAACAACAGGTGATGATTGGTGTAAGTGATACAATTACAGGTACGCCTATGATTGATATCTTCCTATGAAACAACTAGTGAAATATTTTTTTATAGACCGCTCAATTTCTTCTATTCGGCGTTTAAAATGAATAAATAATACGATACTATGACTTCACATGTTTATTGGCACATGTTGAACGAATGGAGTATTCGAATAACTATTATATTTCTCAAGAACAGTGTTCTACATATTTATAGAATAAAAAGTACAATTCCTTCAGAACTATTTTTTTTCTTCTATGGCAGAGCAAGAATTTTAAAACATGAAGTTATCTCAATGTTTGATAACATCACAACAATTGTCATTTATAATTACGGCTTTACCAGTGTAGAAGAAGACTGAATAAAGCCAAATAAGCCTTCTTCTAATAAACATTAGCTGTTTTATGTTTTCACATATAAATAAGTAGTCATATCTCAGATTGATATTACTTCATGATATACAGCAAAACCTCACTTAAAGACCACCTCAATGTTGAGAACACGATTTTTCAAGTTCATATTCACTGTGTTGCTCTTTATTCAGCCTCAAGACCAGTTTTCAGGAGTCACAAGAGTGATATTATTGAGGTTTTACTGTATATGGTACTAGACAAACTAAGGCAAATACTATAAACTGGGTTTCGATGTAGTTTTAGTTTTATCTCTGCATGCTGGGGACAATCTCAGTAAATACATTTTATTTAAAACCTCTTCTGTAAGTGACGTCATTTCAAGAAAACGCAACATGTGATGTCACCATTTGCATGCAGGAAACAATATTAACTCCATATGATCACTTCGTTTTCATATTGCCATATTGGGCAAATATTGCTTACTGTCAGTAGGCCTACATGGTGATGTCACATGTGACGTTTTCTGGAACGTCACTTAAAGAAGAAGTTGGAAATCGTACAGCGGCGCTCATATGGAATTCATTATTAGTATATACTATTCAGTCAAGTCATCACAGAGAAAAGAATATTAGGTGGGCCTAGCACTCCATATTGTTGATAGGCATGTTTGCATAAACTTCACCTAACTAAACTGAGTAGGAAAAATAGACATCAATATAAAGCATAAACTGTGTGTACAATACCTTGAGCAGATCTTCAGTCATCAATGGTATCACAGTATTCAGACCATATAACACAACATCGACCGCCGACACTGACTGACTTCCTGTACTAGACGAGGTCTCATCTGAAAATGTCATTATAATAGTAAGGAGAGAAATTAATTATAACAATCTTGTTAGATTTTTCACACGCACAAATGTATACTTGAAACAGAAATATAACTCAAGCACCAACATTCATTCTTTACTGGAAATCAGGTATTTCGGGAGAGTGTTTTACAGTCATTTTCCCTTATTTTAGACCTTGCCAATTCCAATACACAGTGACAAATTGGTTCAACCAGCCCAAACAGAAAAGGAACCGGCGAGCTAGAGAGGTCCGAGGGGATAAAAAATTGCAACCTCTGCAATTTTGAACCAGCCCAAATTCCATTTGAATCGGCAATTTCAGCCGGTAGCAAGTTCTTACTGACAACACTGCAGACAGGGTAATTTGCTTAATAAAATTTACAAGAAATTTAAGTGATCCACAGTTTAATGATGAATGAATGATGAATGTAACTCTTTGTAACAGGTTGATTTACATGCTAAAATTTTGTGAATACGAACCATTTTCTCCAAAGTCTACAAAATCCTTAGATAAGAGATTTGTCAGAAGTTCCATAACCAATAACACATCAGCATATCTCTCCTCCTCTTCATCACTGGCATCTTTGATTTGCTTTCCTACAATAAGTGAAACAAAAACAAATACAGTAAAACCTCACCTAAAGACCACATCAACATGTACAACAAAAGATGTTTGTAAAACATTATGCCCCTGTGGCCTTGACCTTTGACCCTGTGACGCCAAAATCAATAGGGTTCCTCTGCTACCCAAGATGAATGTGTGGACGAAGTTTGAGGATGATAGGTCAAGGGGTTCTTGAGTAATTGATCGGAAAAGAAAAGGTTACAGACCGACGGACATACCGACCGACCGACATGTGCAAAGCAATTTGCCCTCTTCGAAGGGGGGCATAATAAAAAGGAAATATACCAAACATCCTACAGTATCTTAAAAATGAATTATACAGCTTTCCTACAGCTTACGACAGGTTGGCATTTCTGCCCAAGCTTCTGCCTATGCTCAAATGAATGCTAAATGGGGTTTGTGGGACCTTCCTCCACCCTATAGCAGAAATAGTCACTACATGACTCTGGTTATGAGACTTAAAGCCCAATTATCAACTGTAACCCATCACAATGAAATTTCTCCACATATAGTAACACATTTCACATGTGCAAAACTATTGTATGTCTGTTTTGGATGAAGAAGAAGTAACAATAGGTCAGCAACAAAACCTTGATATAAACAATGACTGCAATTTTAACATGGACTTATTCGGTTTGAATCCCGGTAGCGCCATTGACCGATTTTTCGTGTTCCTCAAAACATGACTTTATTTCAATATTACTAAAGCTGGTGTTAAGTGCTGTGGCGAATGTCCAAAGTGTAGTCAACCGTATTCAACTTCATGTAAGTTAAATTTACACGAAAATGACATTAGGTCGCTGTGGTGTAGTGGTTAGCATAACGGACCGGCAATCTGTAGACTGGGATTCGAATCCCGGTAGCGCCATTGACCGATTTTTCGTGTTCCTCAAAACATGACTTTATTATTGCAGTGTACCTGAGTTGTGTTTGGAGTAAGTCTGTATAGTTGAAAGACACACTTCATACAGTTTCTTAGATCTGTCCTGAAAATATAAACACAGATTACCAACTTACTGTCCCTGATCAACATATCTACATAGCAAGTTGCTTAAGCAACCACATCAACAATTGTATTGGAATCAAAATGAAAAAAAAATCAACAAAATCTTGATGAATGCTTTAGGTGTATCAAAATAACTTGGAGTATAATACAAATATCACACTGAACACACACATTTCCTCCAAGTTGATACATGTATATTACAAGCACATGTTGTGGACCTTAATATACCGTTTCTCAGACCTTGCCCTAATCAATGTATCTGTTATGTAGTAGCTATTTTGATATACACCATTATTGGTGCATTATTTCAAATAATGATGAATTATATCTCACAAATAACAGAATTGTGTCCATCAATGGATGGAAGCCAGACAAGTATTTGCATAATAAACAAGAGATATTTGTAAAACATTATGCCCCTGTGACCTTGACCTTTGACCCCAAAATCAATAGGGTTCCTCTGCTACCCAAGATGAATGTGTGGACCATGTTTGAGGATGATAGGTCAAGGGGTTCTTGAGTTATATAGGAAACAAAAAGCTTACGGACCGACCGACATGTGCAAACGAATATGCCCTCTTTTCTTCGAATAAAGATACAGTTTTGTTTTCAGATAGAATTATTCATTTTTTACACATGAACATGCAATCCTAATTAAATATCAGAGAATGAAACAACTTACATGGTTAAGGAAGCACAGTTGTTTTTGTACAATTTCCGCCAACAACTCCAATATCAATGGTACAATATCTTCATAATTGTGATAAATATCTGTAACAATACATACACAACTTACTTATTATCTCAGAAATATTACTGAAAGCAGGTCTACAGTTAACAGTACATGGGAAATAACATGTTCATACTACTCAGCAATTTACTCAACGAATGGCAATTTTGGTATTCGAATATTTGGTCAACCTTCCGATCGAATATTCGACCTTCTTATTTAAAAATAAAACATTTGAAATTCGAAGTTTAACTTTATGCTTATCAATTTTGTGTTTTAAACTGATTACTCAAGTTGTAAATATCCTGCGATTACTTATAATTTCAGGGCCTAAGTGTCATTACCAGAGTGTTATATCTCTTGCCCCCAAATATACAACATGCCATGTCAATTAACAATTGTAGATATTATTTTCACACGTAAAATGTCATTCAATACGATAATGCCCATCATCGAAATTTTGTACACTTGCATTCAGCTTTTATATTGAATTTTTTTTTTTTTATTCGAATGCCGAATCAGTTTTCGAATATTCGGACGAACAAACGAATATCCAAACATTCGTTGACATCCCTAATTTATACAACTACAGACGAATATCGACCTTGAAAACTGCTTAAAATTGTATTCCACGCTTTCCTCTCATGTCGCAAAAACACGACTATTTTTTCCCCCGAACAAAAATCTATTTTAGTCATCTACTGGACAGTAGGAAATAAATCAGCCAAACCAGGGCCCGTATTCACAAACGTTTTAAGACTGAATCTCAGACTTAGACTTTAAAATTGCAAAAATTAAATTTACAAGCATTTCGTTTTCATTATTTTTAAACGGATAAATTTTTGCCTGAATATTTCTTGTTACTCAATCTACACTTTTGCCATGTTTTATCAAAATCTATTGTGTAACAATAACGTAGGAACAAAACGAAAACTTACTATTTTAAAGTTTAAGTCTGAGATTTAGTCTTAAAACGTTTGTGAATACGAGCCCAGGCTTTTACTTCCCTTTAGATTTCCTTATCATAAGTATGAATTGAATTTATTCTATAATTTTTTACACATTTGTATAAAAAAGACAATAATCCAACACATCTTAAACTGGCGATGAGTTTCTTTAATTACACTGCCATGCAAAAGTTTCTTAAAAATGAAAATTTTGAATGTCATTACTTTTTATGCAGAATTCTAAATAAGACATGTATGACCATGAAGTAAAATTATTCATCCTACTTCTGTGATAGATATTTAAGAATTAACATTTTGCACATTTCAGCAGCAGCATCAATCAGCCATCATCCAAAACCAACATTTGTATGTGTATATGATCTGACACAAAAAAAAGATAATTTGTTTCAGGACAAATATATAAAAACTTCTACAGAAAATTATTGCTCCGTCAAAAAGCATTTTCAATTGATTGCGTGTGACACGAATATGAAACTACATTCACAGCAATGGGAATAATCGAAGTGTACAGGAACTTTCGGAGGGCAGTGTATATATATCATGTTTTATCACATAACTTGCACTCCAGGAGTGGCATAAAGCAGTGACATAAATATCATATGTAACTACAATGTAGTTACATAAATAGCCAGTGTGACGTCACTTATGACGTCATAAATGGCCAGTGTGACCTCAATTTAAATCACCGCATATTGTTTACAATTGTTCTGAATTTCGGCATTTATTAAACATATTGTTTATTTAAAGATTTATGGTGTTATGTGATAAATAGAATCTTACATTCGTGCTTATTTGATATTGTTTTTATGAAACTCGTCGACTGAAACGAATATGACGCTCGGCAGAGCCTCGCGTCATATTATTTCAGTCGACTCATTTCATAAAAACAAGAACAAATCAGCACTCATGTAAGATCCTCTATATATTACATATGTTATACAATAAAAGAAATAGCTGACAACTAACCTAGAAGTTTAACACACTCTTGAATCAAAGGTAGTAAGTAATCAAATACATTGTCAATATTATCCATCCTAGAACCTTTGGCTACACCACACAAACTTTCTAATAATGTTATCACTGTTCCCTTGACTTCTGGGCTATGATAAGCCTTGGAAAAACCTTCTGCCGTTATCACCTGATAGAACTTTTCTTGTAGACTTTGCAATACCTGTAATGAAGGAATGCTAGACTTACTGTACAGAACCCAAGACAACAATATCCACATACCGAGGGCTAAACGCAACACTGTCTTAACTCCTATATATATACATAGGAGCTACGACAGTGTTGCATTGAGCCCTCGAATTACAGTCAACTGTCCTTACATTCACATTTGTAACAGCAGAATTTCCATTTAATGACACAATTCAAACAAGAACTATAGTCACATGACCTTTCTTTGATCAGTTCACCATGCACTGTATATGTATAAAAACACCAAAGGGCCATAACTCAGTTAAAAAATATCTGAGCAGAACAAAATGACAAGGATGCACAACTACATTTGATGTTATTCAATCCTGTGAAGTTTGGTTGAAATCCAACTAGCCATATTTGTGATGAAGCACAGACAAACTTCACCATTATAAAAACATCAAAGGGCCATAACTCAGTGAAAAATGATCCAAGCGGAATGAAATGACAAGGATGCACAACTAACAATTAACATACACATAACTTACCAGACGCCAGTATTCAGCACTCATCTGAGAATCCACACCAGTTCCAGCTAACACTAATGACTTGTAAACCAGACGCAAAGCTTTTGCTGGCAAGTTACAAAATGGTTCACTATTTTGAGCCACAAGTCTTACCAATGTCCACAAACCTTCACATTTCACTACAAACATTGCTCTGTAAATAAACATAGAGACAGTGAGATTGTTTATTACAAACATTGCTCTGTAAATAAACATAGAGACAGTGAGATTGTTTATTACAAACATTGCTCTGTAAATAAACATAGAGACAGTGAGATTGTTTATTACAAACATTGCTCTGTAAATAAACATAGAGACAGTGAGATTGTTTATTACAAACATTGCTCTGTAAATAAACATAGAGACAGTGAGATTGTTTATTACAAATATTGCTCTGTAAATAAACATAGAGAGAGTGAGATTGTTTATTACAAACATTGCTCTGTAAATAAACATAGAGACAGTGAGATTGTTTATTACAAACATTGCTCTGTAAATAAACATAGGGACAGTGAGATTGTTTACTACAAACATTGCTCTGTAAATAAACATAGAGACAGTGAGATTGTTTACTACAAACATTGCTCTGTAAATAAACATAGAGACAGTGAGATTGTTTACTACAAACATTGCTCTGTAAATAAACATAGGGACAGTGAGATTGTTTACTACAAACATTGCTCTGTAAATAAACATAGGGACAGTGAGATTGTTTATTACAAACATTGCTCTGTAAATAAACATAGAGACAGTGAGATTGTTTATTACAAACATTGCTCTGTAAATAAACATAGAGACAGTGAGATTGTTTATTACAAACATTGCTCTGTAAATAAACATAGAGACAGTGAGATTGTTTATTACAAATAGCAAAGTTCATAATAAAGGTTTCATTGTAACAAGCAAATTCGAAGAATTTATATCCCTTAACAAAAGTTATGAATTTGAAAAAGAAAATCTAGAAATGTGTCCACAGGACACAAGTGCACCCACTCAAGGGTGTATCTCTGCTCTTACTAAATAAATGCAATCGAAAATCCTAGGTGCATAATTTCATGTAATGAATACTATTCCTGTCAAGTTTTGTTACTCTAGCTCAAATACTTTATGAGATATAAACAAAACAAGTTTTGTGGAGCAGACGGACAGATAAGGGTAAATCTTAGTGCCCCTACAGTTGTGGGGGCACACAATGACCTTCAAGACCTTCAATGTATCCACTAGGCTTTATTACTATTCCCATCTTCCCACCAGACACTTCTAAATATTAAGAATTTCCAAACAAATGTCATAAGCTATGCCATAAGGACATTGATACCAATCTCCGAGGAATAAAGATCCCCTGACCTGCTCAGTAAAAGCATAAGTGCTAAAATATCATAAAATATGCCAGTCAAACTTTCAAGGGACATAACTCTTTGGTTACAGGGCTGATTTATCTATCTTGAATGAGGTAATACGTCAATACACATTGTGACCAAGTTTGGTGAAGAATCAATAATGCTGTTTGAGTTGACACAGGGACACTGCATGCCCGCCATAGGTGATCTCGTCAAATATCCCATCATGACAGGTGTATATTATAAACTCAGTTTATTATAAATAGATAGGCATGCAAAGACATGAGTTAAAGCTGAACAATGATTGTGATTGTAAAAGACATTGGATTTTCCAAACTAGACGGCACTATCATTTGAAATAACATAATAAGTCATCAGGTCTGAAATTTTATTTCGAATACTACATACAGTAAAACCCCTCAATAATAAGACCACATTTAGGACTCTTAAAAAGTAGTCTTCTTATTGAACTGGTCTTAATATTGAGGTTGAATTAAGAGCAAAAAAGTGAAAATGGACTTGAAAATTGTGGTCTTAATATCGAGGTGGTCTTATTATTGTGGTGGTCTTTAGGTGAGGTTTTACTGTAGTTTTGAATAGCCCATTTCAATTTGACGTGCATATGAAGATACAATACCAAGTATTCAGATAAAAGGTTGTCATATAAACGAGGTCCGACAGTAATAGAAACCTTGATTTGTTGTCCATGAGAGTGACCAGGAACAGTAAGGTATCCATCAGTGCTTTCTCCTCAGCAGACCATGCTCTCAATGACATCAGTATTTTATCCAGTAAAAATGATATTGTCCACTGTGCTCCATCGGTGTCCCGACCAAATCCGGACCATAATGCTTTGCTAACCTGATATAAATGCAGTGTTAAACTTCCACACACTGATGTGTCATTGGTACGTACATTTCACATGAAAAAAGTAGTCAGACAGGTTAAAATTATTTCAGCTTGTATTCTCAAGTTCACTACAAGTAATTTTGCAATGGAAATACAGTGTTGCATCACCTCAGCCTTAACAATAAGTGGACCTACATCTTTCATCTTCAATTTACAAAGTTATAGTCGAGTTATCTAAAGGCAATGTAAGGGTTATAAATGTTTGTTTAAAAAATGTATCAAACGTTGTCTTTTTCATACAAGTCTAAAGGAAATCTAGCGCTTTGATAAGGAAAGCTACATTTCAAGAATAGCCCAATAACATAATCCAAAACATTATTGTAAAACAAATATTACTTTAATCACACTTTTGATTAAAAACACAATCCATATACATGTAATCCATACTCCATATATTATTTCTAATAACACATTGCCTTACCTCGGAATAATAGTTTTCATCAGGAAGGAGATATGATCTACACCAACGTTTCAGCAACCACATGACACTGCTGGTAACCTGAGGACTTAATGCATCAACTAACTTAGCTGTAGCAGCCTTCTTCTCTACCTCACACAGTCTGAACACACCTGATATCAACCTGCAATCAATAAAACACACCTGATATCAACCTGCAATCAATAAAACACACCTGATATCAACCTGCAATCAATAAAACACACCTGATATCAACCTGCAATCAATAAAACACACCTGATATCAACCTGCAATCAATAAAACACATCTGATATCAACCTGCAATCAATAAAACACACCTGATATCAACCTGCAATCAATAAAACACATCTGATATCAACCTGCAATCAATAAAGCACACCTGATATCAACCTGCAATCAATAAAGCACACCTGATATCAGCCTGCAATCAATAAAACACATCTGAAATCAACATGCAATCAATAAAGCACACCTGATATCAACCTGCAATCAATAAAGCACACCTGATATCAACCTGCAATCAATAAAACACACCTGATATCAACCTGCAATCAATAAAACACACCTGATATCAACCTGCAATCAATAAAACACACCTGATATCAACCTGCAATCAATAAAACACACCCGATATCAACATGCAATCAATAAAGCACACCTGATATCAACCTGCAATCAATAAAGCACACATGATATCAACCTGTTATCAATACTAACACCAGATATCATCCTGTAACCAACAAAACACACCTGATATCAACCTGTATTCAACTAAACACACCTGATATCAACCTGTAATCAATAAAACACACCTGATATCAACCTGCAATCAATAAAGCACACATGATATCAACCTGTTATCAATATTAACACCAGATATCATCCTGTAACCAACAAAACACACCTGATATCAACCTGTATTCAACTAAACACACCTGATATCAACCTGTAATCAATAAAACACACCTGATATCAACCTGTAATCATCAAAACACACCAGATATCAACCTGTAATCAATAAAACACACCTGATATCAACCTGTAATCATCAAAACACACCAGATATCAACCTGTAATCAATAAAGCACACCTGATATCAACCTGTAATCATCAAAATGCACCAGACATCAATCTATAATCATAGGGACATATACATGTATATTAGAAAATTGATGAACAGTAGTGAAGACATGATGTCTGAACAGTGGACAAGTGCTGAAAAAGAGCACATTCAGAAGAATACAGATTCAAAAGTAAAACCAGAGAATGGTGTAATAAATGGAAGTGAATGTTACTTTATCTAAACTCTCATGAACAGGCTTATAGCCTGGGCACATTGTATAATAACAATATTACAATGTTTTATACCTGATAACATTGTCTGTATGAGTAGAAGCGCCCGGTATTGTGTCTATATTATCTGATGGTGATGCTAGAACTTTTAATGTTGTATTTAAGTCTATCTCTGTGGATTGTTTGATTGAGTATTGCATAACTTCTGATGGTATCATTGGTGTTTCTCCTTCTGACTCCTCGGTTAATATATGAGCTGAAATATACAAAAGCATCTCATGTTTCTGATTGGTTCATCTGAAAAGACTGTGTTATAAATAGATACTAGAATTAATCATTGTTGAATTACAGTCACGTGTAGATGAATCTGCATAACTGAAAAATTACCTTCTAATGTGTTTCATGTTGTATTAAATAAAAAGAACGGTCTATAAGACCGCACGCTTCGACTATTCTATAGAGCCAGTAACAATGATATCATCATTGTTGTAATATTAGTTTCAAACTCGAAAAATATATTCTTTACTAGTATGGGATAAAGAGTAGAGTCGATATAAAATTTCACAGCAAGTTAAATAGAATATTATGACTTAAATAGAAAACTCCTATAGAACAAGAACCATAACTTTTTTTATCTTATATAGTTATCGTAGGTTTGATGACTATGAAGCCTTATGGGAAGTTCCAATCCAACTAATGCAGTGGTTATTGTGCTATGGCTTTGATTGTACTTGCAACCAAAACATTTTACGATCAACAAGGGCCATAACTTGCATTATATTCATGGCATGCATTCATGCATGAGTTATCTAACTTAAACTTGAACCAAGGTCCGATGCTTACACCAACCTGAGTAGAATAGCTCTCACTATACTTTGAATAGTTGCACTAAAAAATGATTTTCAAATATAACTTATTTTATCTACACATAAACATGCTGATTAAAAAAGAAAGATGAATACATGAATAATATCAGTCTTTGGCTTCTTGCAGTAACAACCAATGAAAGATGACAAACTCACATGCATGAAATGTCAATTATACCACTACGTGCTTCTCAGTTTGACATAGAATACAAACTCACCAGCAATAAGAGCAAGCCAATGTAAATCTTCATGTAATACAGTGAGTAATGTTTGATCAAAACTACAATTCATGTTCCCTGAGCTGGCACGCATTTGATGTATTCGTTGTAGTTGTCCGTGTAATCTCGTTATACGATCCTCCATTGCCCTAAAACATATCAACAGTACCTTTAATTAGGTATTACTCGTGAATGCTTTGATTTGGTTAAAATCCATGAAAGGACTAACATGCTTATTTGTAATTAGAGGAAAATTGTGCTTAAAAATGTACCAAATCATTCAAATGCCTATATCGCTAATTTTAGACCTCGCTAATTATCTAAGACAACATTATAACTCAAATAAAAGTCACACAAAACATCAAGAGACTATATTATTTCACTTGAAAGCAGAAAAGGTTAATAGTCAGTTCACTCATACTATAATCAAATAAACTGATTAAAATCTTAAAATTAGTTGTAGCATGGTTGATCTGTCTTCAGGTAGATGTCCTACTGACGACTAAAATAAATACACTCATGTCAAACACGCTGTGTACAAACAGGTACAGAGAATCAGACAACTTCAAATGAAGTATAACAACACATCTTTTAACTAAAATAAAGCAAACATTACAAAAATAAGAGCAATTTTATGGTATGTCGTGTTGTTTTTTTCCTGTCTTATAACAGTAAAGTTAATGCATTGTATGTATAAACATTTTATAGCAAACATATTCACAGTTAAAATAGCATTTCTTTTAAATACAAACTAGAAAACATCAGGGGTTCCACTAGGTGCTGAATCTCAAGGGTCAGTGTGTTTATGACTGGATTTTACTATTGTATAGCTAAATAATCTATAATTAATAGAAAAATATACCCATCAGCCAGAATCCTACGTGTCAAAATGCAACTTATTATAGATTCCAGGAGTGAAAGGGTCAACTGTAGGGTCAAATGTAGCCCCGCATACGTGTCTCTGTACTCCGACTTTTACACGCGTCGTTCGTAACAGAGCCACGCACAAGCCTATAGTAAAAACCTGGGATTATGCCGCATGATTTTAACGGCACTATTATGGCGTCTTTATTATCGACCGAACATACTTTTGAGGGTGCGGAAAAACTGTAGCAATCTTTCACGAGTAGAAGCACACACAAATCGAATTTCTAGCGCATCTGAGTGCCTCACAATTACTTCGACAAGAAGACAGAGGTCAAATGTTTATGACTGCAAACATTGTCGCTAAAATATCTGTCAATCAAACGTAACTCCGCCCACGGTGCGCAAGTAAACTATTCACCTTACAAACTGTATGTTGACATTCGCGCTCTCGCCAATTTCGCCCGTAAAAGTAGCAATACAAGATGGATTTTAACGTTGAAACAACTTTTGATCGAATTCGTGATATATATCACTTTTAGTATTGGCTCAAGAAGGAGCAAATAATAGCAATATCGACAATGATCTTAGTAGGGTAATAACTATATGCGCACCGCCTCCATAGCAACTCTCCCACCTTCTTATTTAAAAGGTGGTTGATTCACTATTTTTTTTACAAAACAAGTCGTATCCATGAAAATATTGTGTCGAAAAGACACATAAATCAACGAAAAGCTACAATTTTATGTCGTTCAGTTTTTTATTGCACGCAAAGCATATATCTGTTCACGAAAATAAGAGTAAATGCAGTGGAAAGACCGGCGGTGTCCAACTTCTATTTACTTTTGTGAATGGTTTAGCAGGACGTTGTACAGCGACAGTATAGAGACGTAACGTCCGTGGCTGGACTAGGTCAAATGGAACCCCTGAATATGGTATCATTGCTGTTATTTTATGGAACATACCTTGTTACTGTTACAATACTTGTTTCAATAGAGAGTCTACCGAGTGCACCAACACTACATAACTGGTCAGAAAACTTGTCACGATCATCTTCTTCAACCTCTTCTATATCTTCATCGTCTTGATGTGAATCTAACGTGTTCTGTAATGAAACAGTAACAAAGGATTGTTACAATGGAACACATTCATTGTGTGCATGCTTAGACATGTCTACCAGCTGGCAAGTTATATACTATACTATATACAATATATACTGCATACCAACTGGTTAGCAAACTAATCCATTTTCCCCTTGTTGTCCCTCTAAATTCTCCTTACACTTGTACCAGGGACAGTTAGTTCATACATTCACATGTGTACCATAGATGCCTCGAACAATAGATGGCTTGAACTAATTGCTAGATCCGTAAGCAGGTTGAGGTTTCGAAGTTCTACTTACAAATTGATTAGCAAACTAATCCATTAAACTTTTCCCCTAATTACCCCTCTAAATTCTCCTTAGTTGTTTTTTAAGGTTGGCCAGACCATTCCTTGCACCCCTATTCCCATACACCTTCAGTACCTAATGTTTTGTAGCAGGAAAGTAGTGCCACAATATTTGAAAGCAATTCCTTAATGTTGATTTTTACTAAAAGGAGGAATGTATAACAGCAATTTCCCAGACGCAGGTTTTCTGCATCACTAACGCAATTTGTGGACTCACGTTAATAACTGACTGTGCATCCCAAGGAACAGCAAAAATGTTTGCGCGATCAGCATTTTAGATAAATTATATTTTTTGTGCTTATTCCTGTTCTTTTAGGCAACTAGATTTACAAATATCATTCCAGCGCTTGCATTATTGACATCTGGTAACATTTTAATGTGCCCAGTGACCAATCTTAATTTTTTTAATGTGATGGACCCTCGAAAACTATCAGGAGCTCCCAAAATGGCTGATTTTGAAAAGTTTGAGGGAAAACCCTAGTATAAAGATGTACCTGCATCCTGCAGCCGTCAGGAGGACTGATGTGACACTGTACATAGGAATTAAACACACTTATTGCATGCTTCTTCACAATCTCCATGGGGATATTGTCTTTCTTTGTTGTCAGCAATTCCATCCAAGTTTCAAGCATTTTCTCATACGCTTCCATGTGTACAGTATCATCTTTGTGCATCTAAGGATTAAATTTAACGAAAAGTTAACAAATAATATCATAACATTACACCAAATTCTGATATTAAAAATAAAAAAAATGTAACAAATAGTATGAATTGGAGAACTCATATTAGTAACTTGGAGTCAAAAATAGTTCCAAAGTCATAACAAATAATACTAAAGGGAGTGAAGTATTCACTGCTGAAGTAGATATGGAATTTTGGAAATACTTAAAATAACTGCATGAAAATACTGCACATACTCGCCATAGACTTTTAAATGTCAACATCATATGGAAATGGAGAAAGTAAAACTAATAAATCTACCTCCTTATAAGTATGCATATATACTAGTTTTTCTTAATCCACTGATATTGACTAAAAAAACAATATTTAATCTAACCTCCTCCTCCAGAGCAGCTTCCCGACCAAATGAACATGTCAGTTTTTGCAAATTGTCCACAAATTTTTCATACAATGGCGAGGGTATGGATGACAAACAGAGGGACGGGAACATCATCACTAGATTTTTAAAAATACTGGCAATTCCTAGACTCTCAAAATCTTGTAAATCAATACTGAAAACAAAATGTTGGAATACTTGTACAATGAAACAACTTCAGTTACAATATAAAAGTTCAATTACTACATAAGGAGTATACAGTAAAACCTCACTTAAAGACCACTTCAATAATGAGACCACTTCAATAATAAGACCAACTCAATAATAAGACCACTTCAATAATAAGACCACCTCAATAATAAGACCACCTCAATAATAAGATCAACTCAATATTACGACCACACTTTTCATGTCTATTTTGACTGTTCTGCTCTTTATTCAACCCCAATGTTAAGATCACTTCAATATTAAGAATAGTTTTCAAGGGTCCCAAGGGTGGTCTTATTATTGAGGTTTTTTCGTATGTGAGTATTACACTATCAGAATATTTGGTAATTTATGTCCAATCCTCTAGATGGACAGACATACATAACAATTGTTTTATATGATCTTATATCATATAAACAACAAAATTAGCATAAAGAACATATCTAACACATCCAGGTACCAGGATCTGGTATAGTAGACAGTACATGTTACTGATGTTAGTTTTCACCAGTCGACTGGATTCAAACCAATAATATTTTTCCCAAGATGCAATTAAGTCCGATCACTAACCTACATCATCTATGTTATTGGTACCACATACAGAACAAAATCCTTAATGACAAAACAAACAGTTTTATATACAGTAAAACCTCACGTAAAGACCACCTCAATAATAAGATCAACTCAAAATTGAGAACACAATGTTCAAGTCCAATTTCACTGAACCCAACTGAACAGGGGTGTCACTAATTTTTTATTTAGCAGGGAAATCATCAAAAGTAGGCGGGGATTTGGGGGGAGGTGGGGGGGCAATGTACTCCACTTAATTATGATCACTCGTACAAGAAAAGTAGCCGGGTGATGATGCTTAAGTTACTGGGTCATTATACTGGCTCCCGGCTCTTATTGACACCTCTGACTGAAGAAGCATAAATACAAGTAAATATATACTGTTTGCTTGTATTTTCGTGGTCCTAACGGAAGAAAAACTTCTTTCAAATATTTTACAGTTAATAAATGACGACAATATCATTTCTTTTCTGATTTTCCTATTATGTCAAATTGTTTCAATGTATGTTTTGTTGTCAAAATACTGCAAAACCGGAAGTAACGCGAAAATACCAGCAAACACTATACAGCATTTTAAAAACCACACACAAAGATACGATTATGGTTTCGTAAAGAAGGAAACAATACCTAGACAAGAAGCCGAGAAATGTTTCGACGAAGTTTGTAAGATACTGAGTACGAGATCTATCATCCGGGAACACAGATCCATTCAATGATGCAAGCTGTGTTAGACATTGTATGGAATGTGTGGCCAACTCTGCATTGTGACGAGCTTTCTGATGTATCTGTGTAAAGATAGGATAACAATAGTAATTCAATATGAACTATAGTTTCTTTTTGGCCCTGTGAGATAAAAATTGAATTTTGCATAGTGATCAACTCCTACAAATGATGGTTAATTTACATTACGCCTAAATTAGAAATTTCTATGTGTGCCCTAACCCTACCCAAGTTTGAAAAAACGTGAAGTTAGGTAGGGAAATATCTTTTTCATTAACATCATTTTTCAAGGAAGACTATTAATGGCCTTATATGCAGTGAAAATTTGCCAACATCGATATACCAATATGCAGATCACCAAAGACAATATTTTTTTCTATGGTTTGTTAATATTAAACAGAAAATATTGCAGTGTGAATATAAATGGAAGTTATCTGCAGTTTTGTATTAGGAGACAAATATATTATCCTATTCAGTCAAGTAATAAATTAAAAAGGTCAAATACTGAAATAGCTCTTACCCTAAACAGAAGTTGACTTAAAGTTGGGTCTAGCAAACAGTCCCTCCATTTGTCATGAGGTTTTAATGTTACACTCTGGTCCTTGTCGAAATATCCAACATTTCTCTTCACTGTATCAAAATGTTAAAGATAATAGACTGGCATCTCAATAAATTTAGCATTTTAACTTTAACCTTACATTTGCAATATATTCTTTACCTAAATGCCTTCTAAGGAAAAAACCTCAGAGTAACTTATCTCAAAAGATGTGCAGATTGTTCAAAATTGAACTAATTCATAGTTTACATGGGCATGAAATATTCTGTTTGTTTACATCTAAAGTTGGGTGTTTATGCTTCACACACCAGTAACCCTTCCTAGCCTATATGGTACGTGGAAAAACGACTAGTGTTTTATCACCTTTGTCTTATTTGTTTACAAATGCTGATGAACCTGACAAAGCCAAACTACTTCATACATTGGTGTCTCATACGTCAGAAATGACTGGCCCTTTAAATAGGGGTGACACTACAATAAATTCTTCATTAATATATTTCACTTTACTTTTATCAACAATGAAATAATGTATGCTGATGTTAAAACTTTAGTTCCCTTCAAGTTCTGATACCAATTTAATGCTTTTAGATTTTAAGATGAAAAGGATACACATGTTACTTTTAGGTGTAAACTCCCAGCACAGCACCTGCTCTGTGATACCCAGGAACCTATTTAACACAGCAGTTGTCTCCCTTAGTAAAGGTGAAGGTTGCTTTTCGATCTCATTCAGCATTTGTAGAGAAAACAGGAACACTTTTTGTAAGTCATTCTCCTGTAAATACAGTGTTGTTTTATTATACCATCAACATCATTATATCTTATTGAGTCAATAAAACTGCACAGACATACTAGGCACATTTTTTGGAGGTAGGAAAAATAGTTCAACCTAGCGCTACATAGGGAAAGGTAGAAGTGCCATTTCTTAATCGTAGGAAAAGTAGTCCCAATCTTTAGAAAGGTAGTGTGATCTCACAGCGCTAGCCTCGCTAAACAAATGGCGTCAAGCTTTAAAGCTTTTTTTTGACAGCTACCCTTTTCTACATAGGCCAACTTTCTCGCTTACTTTCCCTACCTCTAAAAAGGCACCTCTGCTATTTGCTTATTTAACAAATAACTAAACACACAAACTGTGTATTACCTCAGATATCAATAAATCCCATTCTGTATGTTTAAAGATTATAACACAGATTTATACTTAACAATGGAAGGTCTATGGCACCAGTAAGGGACAAGGATTAGCCAAAAAATGGCATGATCATGCTGCCTGCTTCTTTTGCACAGCTGCAGGACTGAGTGGTGTGAAAGCATTTATATTATATTATACAGAAGATAATTTCATCACACCTTTCATTCATTATTATTAACTGATCAACATACGACTATGTGACTCTATTCATGTAATATTTAATAGAATCTCTACAAACAATGATTTTACCTCAAAACCCCTTTTACACTTGGTATGAAATTCCCAAGTAAAGCCCACACTACTTGTCCGATGTGAACTTGAGTACTCATTGAGTAATGCTGTTAACATGGAACAGGCAACCAATTGCTGAAAAAGAAAACAAATTCATGTATCTTATCTTTTTCTTCTATATAATGACATAGTTTCCATATATTCAACAATAAATCAGCAACTGCCATAATTATACTGATATAGTCTTCCATTAAGAACAGCCTACCTGAGTTTAATTTAAATAAAAGCTGAAGTGCATAGAGCTAATTAACTTGGAGTTTGCAGGTGTGTCAATAAGTGCCGGGGGCCGGTAAAATTATCCAATTACCTAATTGTCATCACCCGGATACTTTTCTTGTATGATATTCATAATTAAGGGGAATACCCCCATACCCTGCCAACTTTTTGGTGATTTCCCAGCTAATTCGAGAAATAGTGACACCCCTGAGTTTGTCTTTACTTTCCCAATGTCAATTTATCATACTTTGAAATGTTTGTCATACAATGACTGAGACACAATGCCTTCCTGGTCATGTTACAATACAATCTGTCGAATAAATGTCAAGTGTTTCACAGTCACCTTAAAATGTCATTGTGACAAATTGTCTCCCTTAAATGTCACAAAACAGTCTAACTTGGATTACCATAGTCACACATAAAAATAAGTTTTTAAATGTCTTCCCTCATATTTCATACGAAGTTAAGAATAAGACAATTTGTACATACCATAGTCACATTACCACTACTGATCAGTTGAGTAACATCTTGGAACAGTCCATCTAGACTAGCTCCCTTGCTATCCAGAGTTCCTCTCTTCAGTATCACTGCCACCGTCTGAAGTACTTGCTCTCTAACATAGCTCTGTAAACTAAATTATTAAACTCCATCATGTAACATAAACAGTGACTCATCTTACAAAGGGAGATAACATATTTTAATACTATACAGTAAAACCTCAATAAAAAGACCCTTGAAAACTGGTCTTCATATTGATATGGTCTTAATATTTAGGTTGGATAAAGAGCAAAACTGAAAAATTTGTTCTTAATTTTGAGGTGGTCTTTAAGTCAGGTTTTACTGTATCAAGTTTGTCCAATTTACTCATTTGTTAGTGTCTGTAGGTTATAAAGTATGTTAGTAGTTTAGACCTAACCAGTAGAACAAGGGGTTGTTAAACTGGACAGGGAGCCAATGGCCATACTGGGTAGAATTTCATAATTTTGATGACTTTTATTTAATCCCATCCATCTGCATTTACTTTTGATACAAGTTTTTTCATGCAATATAAATCTGAGATGAAAAATAAGAATTAGAAATTCAGATTTTTTTTACATATATTACCGGTACATGTATGATTTATATACATTACATGTGTGTATATAAACAAGTAACATCAACAGGGTTATCTGATAATGTCAAACACCTAAAGTAAACAATGTCCTTTTCAAATGTTAGCAACAAGTACTTTGATATGTTTCTGAATGATAAACTAAATGATTAAACCAATGTTTCACTAAAAGTACATCATATGAAAATGTTAATAAGGATTTCAATTTGATACCTTATATGTTGTGTGATGTATCTAAGTAGAAAAGCTCTCAGCGATTCAATATCATCTGCTGATAAAATGGACCATTCTCTAAGAACACTTTCCTGTATGGTAGTAGCAGCTTGATACAGTACATAGTCAGTCTTACATTTCTCTGCAACATAAACATTATTCATATAAATCATGTCACTCTCTATATGCAAAGATGGATCAATTCTTTGATCAAAATGAAGTTCCAGGTAAAAAAGTTTGATGATACATACATATTGCAATTGATCATTCAAATTAAGATAAGTAAATGTATACTTGCAACATTTAAGAGTAAGACAATGCTAGTTTTTATACATTCCTTGAGCACTATTTTGAATTTGGGTTTACTAACCGTTAGGTAAACAGATGGCACAAGTGAGGTTGTCAGAGCAAAATAAGCTACCATACCGAGAAATGGAAGCCAACTAAACCTGTTCAAAAACAAGGTTATATTACATCTGGAGGAAAGTCCCGATATATTAAAAAGGAAATGGATAACAGAATATATAACATTCACAAATAATACATTGATATTAATCAATAAAGACGTGCTTGGCAGCTCTTCCTAATACTTAGATTATTGACAGTGGTAGTATCATACAAATCTAACACTAGTGACTAACCTAGGATGTGCTTGCAAATATTATATGGCAACTTTGTTTTTCTGAACTGTAATATAATAGTCTCCGCAGCTTGTCTTTGTTCTTGAGTAACCACATTTGGAGGCGCCTGTAATATGAAAGTGCAAGATTCATTCTGTCATGGTCTTTAGACACTCAATACAGTCAAGTCAAAATTGAGAACTTTTATAATTACACCTCACAGCTGGACATACAATAAACACTATTAAGTTTCATTCAAATCGAGTTTTGAGGAAAGTATTGATGATAATATTGTAAAATGTTCTTAAATCATTTAATAAATGCTCATTTTTTTGCAGGATATTGGATTGTTGACCGTTCCAATAACCTGACACTGACTTTGGACATGCATAGAGGTGGCAGTAATGTTAATTCTACATCCACATACCGAAGAGAATACCTTAATCGACTAGAACAATGGATTAAGATGTTTTATTAAAATTAAAATAATTTTTAAATTGTTGAATCTCAACCAAGCAAAGTTTTTTTTCAAGATACCGAATATTTCCATACAATTCCAAAGTGTAGAGGTGTGTGTCGTGTTTTCATTCGGAAATAAAGAGATGCAGTCAGTAAATACCGTGTTCCAAAAATCATAAGTGTCATAGAATTCGGACATATTTGTTCTGTCCAAGTTGATAAATTATGAGAGTTTGTCAATTATATCACAAATAACGAGAATAAAACGCATGCTTATACACCGCTCTATGTTTTTTTTAAATAAAACGTCATCAATAAATACCAATACTATCTGAGAGGCTCTCTCTAAATCTGCGATCATTTGGTCTTCCATCCTTCCTTCATGCCGCCAAATATAACTCAACGATATCAAATGACACAAAAGATAAATTGTAAATAGAAACCGAAAGTAGAATAATCGGGCGAAAATATCATTCCCCTGAAGCATGAACATTCGTTTCATAGTAAAATACATGTACATGTAGTATGACGCCAACAAACATAGGAAGTTCCAAGGCATTTTATAACAAAATAATGATTTTGTATTCGCAAATCTACTTTTTTCCTGCGAAAACGGCAACCAAAGTTCTCATACGACACAGGTTAACCTACTGAGTAGGCCTACTTCTTATAAGATGACAAGCACAAGTTCAGTCGGTAAACAGGTAACAGTACGATGTTTCTGGCCTACTATTTGTGTTCATTTGTTTTCCGAACTTCAACTTTCTTGTCTCAAGTAGGCCTAGTCCTAACAAGTTTCATTCTTGTGGTCGATGAAATCGTACAATCGGTAATATCACCCCAGACGATAAGTTTCCCATGGCTGTTGACAATTTCGGTAGTTTAATAGTGTGGATTTTAAATAACGAATAATCGGAAAATGCTGGTATATAAAACAGGAGTTGAGCTGGAGATGAGTTTATCAGCGCCATCGGAAAATGATTTTACATATTTAAGCATTAAATGTAGTCTACTGACTGGAGCTTTGACACAGTTAATGCAAGCAAAGGTCAGTGTTCGGCTCATGCTTGCAGACACCTCCTGATGTATTTGTTGTATTGTGAGTCTGGTCATAGTGCTGGTGGGTTAAAAGAGTACTGTGGTGAACATTGACATACACACGTGGCTGTAATGACTTGTGCATGTTTTCACCGGATATGGAGAAATGGACACTTTATTTTGTTTCAGATATATTGAACTATGCATGACATCAGTGTACTCACTAATCGAAGGATGGTACAAAAGTCTATGTTTTATGACCGCTAGTAGTATAAGTGATTTCGAGTCCAAGAGAGATATTTGGTGTGAGACCGGGTTACAATATAGATCTCTGCGGGTTTTAGAGATAATAGCCTCTCATGTTTCAGCGTACGTTAATATTTGTTGGGGTATCCGCTGCATATACGTGTCATAGGACGCCTGTTAACTTTTACATCGATTGTGAAACATGTTCTTACAACTTATACTAATCACTCTCGATGACTGCTTCCAGGCTACCAGCCAGTACTCGCGCCAAACCCTGCTCATCGCGGGGCTCGAACTCACGACCTTCAGAATCAGGCGCTCAACCCCTCGACCACTGTGCCTCCCTAGGTCGCTTGTTAATGAATACAGATATGCAACACAGCTGGAGTAATGATCGCAAAGAAGAAATGTATTGATTGATATCAGTTAATTAGAGTTTGTAATCTAGTGCAATCACCACTCATTAATTGAATAGGCCTACATGCTTGATTATGAAATTTATTGTTTGTTTCAAACAATCATTGTACTATTCAAAACTAATCAAAAGCAATACAACTTAAAGCAAATTTAATGATACTCGATTTTGGCAATCAAAGAAGTCCAGCAGGTTTATTCACAAACATTATGAGACTGAAAATCAGACTTAGATTTTAAATAGGCGGAAGTTCAACTTACCAGCATTTCGTTTTCATTACATCTATATACGGATGATTTTTAATCTGAATAACTCTTGTTACACACTCTACACTTTTGCCAAGTTTTATAAAAAATGTATTCTGTATAAGGAGAAAAGTGAACATGTAACATTTTAAAGTTTAAGTCTGCATGAGTTTCAGTATTCAAATATTTGTGAATAAGGCATCAAAGCTAAAAGACGATTTGCTATGCAAACTTATTATGCTCATAAACGCTCGGTACACCTGGCACTTTTATAAAACCCATATTAAACCAAAATATTCGTGTGATGTTTAATGCAACTTGTTTCGGATTAAGATATTTGCTACTAATCCATTTTAAAATCCATTAGATAATCCAATTTTAAAGACACGATTAGTTTTTTCGCAACCGTAAATTAAGCGATTGCATATACGTGTATTAAAAAATATTTCATATTCATTATTTGCCAATGACATTGACGGTTAACTGTTCGGCGGTAGTCGCTTGGATAATGTGATTTATTTCACTTTAGTTTAAAAGTACATGACTAGGACTGAATACAAAACCAGTCTATCTGCTTCTTTGTCTGTATTCATATAGACTGGTTTCGTTTCCACGTTCAATGAACGATATATTATATATTCTAATGTACCACTTCAACTTACTAACATGTCAGTGGTTTTGGGTTGTCGTATTTCGTTGATTTCTGTCACCATGTACCCTTGGTCAGACAAAGTCAAAATAAAATCATTTTGGACTGTGGAACATTCCTTAACGACGTGAATTTGGTGTATGATTTTGACACCAAAAAAGTGCAAAAGTTCTGTGATATTATCGTTTGGCTTTTCAAAACTTTTAATTTTCGTTCGTGGAGAGACTAATTGTGTATACTGTAGAACATACAGTAAAACCTCACCTAAAGACAACCTCATTAATAAGACCACCTCAAAATTAAGAACACACTTTCTAAGTCCATTTTCACTGTTTCGCTAATTATTTAACCTCAACATTAAGACATCCTCACTAACAAGACCGGTTTCAAGGGTCCCAAGGGTGGTATTATTATTGAGGTTTTACTGTAGTACAATATATTACTACTATTCTATTATCAAAATACATTTACTTAAAACATTCGAATATTATTATTAAGTAAAAAAACAGCAGGAAAGTTACAGAACAGCAACGGTAGCAGTCTAAACAGTTATGTACTTCCTAGCCCCGCATACATGTCTCTGTACTCCGACTTTTACACGCGTCGTTCGTTGTACAGCGACAGTATAGAGACGTAACGTCCGTGGCTGGACTATGTACTTCCCTACTTCTCCTTGCTTAACAAAGAATGCTTGTAAAAGTCATTTCGGCAGTATCAAATTGGGCAAAGTTCTTCCACTGCATGAAAAATCGTACAACGATTCATGCGTATTAACTGACGGGCCCCCAAAAACTAATTGTCCTTTTCAGTATAACCCGATTTCGAAGCACTCGTCAATTGATCGGAAATTGTCCGGAACCTTCATGGAAGTTATGAATCCATAAATCAAGCAGTTACTTCATTCAATAAACTACGATAAGAGAAAGTTATTCAATAAATTATGTTATTAACTTTTGAACTCTATGTACAAATACACTTTGTTCATGGACTTAAGATAATGTAAATCAATTAAACTATATAACATTTGCCTAGATTAGATAAATTTGTGCCAGCAGACTATATCTAACTTTCTATTGCGGGTATAGTTTGTATTGTTGAGTGCAATATAAGTAGCGTATCTTGGTGAGATTTTCTCGCAGACTTTGTAGATCGTATGCACGTAATGGCACCACGGACATATACACCAGTGTCCGTGATGGTACAAATACACTCAAACACATTTCTAATTGGTCATCCCACATTTCTGCATTTTATAATTTTGATAGAAATCTTTACAGGTCGAATTTTTTTACAATCAAGTGTGCATTTTGGATTTCAAAGGATAATGGCAAGGGTATGAATGAAGTAAAACAAAATTAGTCAATTTATATTTCTCTGTATTTATTTCGAAAAAAACTGATAATAAAAAGTGACCAATTAAAAAAGCAGTTGACTGTATTCACTCCTAACTTAACACGATACTGATACTTACAAACAATCATGCTTGCAATCCCATTCCGACGTATGGAATAATCTCTTAGTTTGCACCATTTGTTCAATTAGTAGAATAGCTTCTCTGATATAATTTGCATTTACTGATTTACTGATCAATAGTGCTTACCCGCCAATACTATTTCACATAGCTTCTAAAAAGCAACTGGATACATATTCCGTTGATTGCAGTAGGTTCAAATGAATTGAACGGACCGACAAAAACTCGATATCACCATGTCAAAAATAGCATTCATAGTTTCAGATCACTCTTTCATAACGTATTGAAGATTCTCAAAATGTATGAGGGCTGCTATGAGATTTACAACATCTTCTGTAAATGACGTCTTTTCAATATTGCTTACTGTCAGTACATAGTGACGTCACATGAGACGTTTTCTGGAAAATGTTGGAAATCGTACATCGGCGCTCATATTAATTGCGGGTTAGCTTTTTTGACCAGTAGCTCTCTCTATATTTCCTCGGACACCGTTCCATTATGAGAATAATTATGATGCGTTTCAAGGACTAGTTGGCTGTTTTGCAGCATTCGCTACATGTCAAGCCCTGTTTGCTGAGAATATGTTATAGAGTACAAATTTCCAATGCAGTGCATTTTAAGGCCATTAAATGGAATTAAACTGTCAGATAATTAAAACCAAATCTTGATACACCCCTGGTCATATACATTACCGACTTATTGAATACTTATCTTTATGAATGAACCACAGTTAGTTGTTGCGTAGTGGTCTAAAACAAGCATCTGTCCCAGCATTTTATGGCTCGTTTTTATTGAAAATTCGATAAGCGTAAGTACTTAGGATTGATAAAATTTACGAGTTTGCTGATAAGGTTTGTTTCCTTAACCACAATTATTGACACAGAAAAAATCTCTCTATTTGTATGTCATAACTTCAGGTAGAACGATCACAGTACAGAATATAGTACGCTATAGCTAAATCGAAGAGCTCTACAGTTGTGGTTTGTTGTTCAAATTGCTTCGCTTTTTATTTTTAGTATTTTCTGAATTCCGATATGGACGAATAATAAATCGGACTTTGTATATTATAGAACCATATTTTAAATACACAGTCGATCATGTTTAGCTTGTCTAAAACATTCACATGTTGGTTAACATCGACAACTATAGTCGTCAGTAATTAAAAGACTGATCAATTTAATTAACCGATTCAAGACATCGAGCCCTCGGCAGCGGTGTCATGTTAGTATATTTTGAAATATTACACCATATAATTCATACACTAAAATAAGCGCATATAGCCAAGAAAAAATGCATTCTTTTAAACTTCTTCAGTTATCAACCAAATGATACGGAATTGCATATGGTGTAACACTTTGAACGCGGGCAAGATCGCAACCTTTTCCATCGTTATCATGAAGTCTATGTCGCCGTTTCGTGATTAACTCGAATTCCCACCCAAGCTCGCATTACTTCCAAGACAATTTAGAAAACTTCAATACAAACATCACGAACTATTGTACATTTACTCTTCTCCATGAGATCGATCCATCACTTCTTGTATTGGCGATCTACGACCCACATGTTTTCTTCATTTGAGACTACCGTTCGAGCGCGCAAGGATTATATCACCTGACAACTCGGTAACACTTTCAGTATGATATCATGCCGCGTAGCATATCTACAACAGTGGTATTTGCATAAGCAATTTTGTCACCGGATTTAAAAGTAACAAGCGCTGAATACCCGAAGTAAATATACTTGATTTGTGTAGTTAACGCTCGAAAGCTGGTACTTAAGTGGATAATTCCATTCCATTATTGGGCAAAAGGAAAAACAAACATACATTATCTACGCCTTCAGGGCGAATACTGTACTTTACAACATACCGTGATTTCGCACTACGATGTTTTATATAGGTGACAATCATAAATTCGCCAAAAAAGAGAAATCTTAACCAACCGGGGTTTAATATAATTTTGGATTAAAACATAGAATGACAAATTCTTTGAAATGAGTAAGTATCGTTTTGTTTTGTGATTGTGAAATTTACCTGTAAGCGATTAATGTAAAAATATGCTATACTAAAAGCGTAGCAAATATTATTAATTTTGCATATTTGATATTTTTCAATTTATAATTGATTAGGTTCAACTTTTCAATTTACGAAACTCAATGCTTGTTAATTTAAAGTTCGTTTTAAAGCACACATGTAAAATAAAAAGTCACGGAAATAATTTACTGCCAACAATCACTCATTAAGTTAATAATATTTAGTTTGTTTCGAACAAATTAACGAATCAAACACATTTCAAGTGGAGATTTGTTTCAAAAAAATATTATCGAACTTAAAGCGGGTAAATTTGTAAACACTGAAAATGATTCATAAACAATGTAAGGAAGAGTAAAACATTATTCGAACGCGGTAATGTTCAGTAGAATTCATTTCAAACATTGACTGACATGTGTATTTGGAATTCAATTTTTGATACTAAACAAGGGTTTGACAAAATGTGTACTTATCACAAATATTTGTCCTTCTATCTACCAAGATATTTTTCATAATTTCAAACGTAAACCAATGACTCAAATAACGCTTTAACAAAGTATTGAAAAAGACTCCGACTCGATTCCCTGGCGGAAATGGACAATACGTAAACATTCGTTCGCATGCATTTCACCATCATAACTATTTGGTTGTAAAGTAGAAACGTTTGTTCCTCTCAAATTCGATCAAGTTTTTTTCTAGATTTTTTGTCAATAAAGGGGCGTAGCTTAGCTGAAATTGATGTGTATGCCTAGTTTTAGGGGGGTCCGGGGCATGGTACCTCGTGGAAAAATTGGAGCTAAATCGTCAAAGATGCGTTTCGGTAATTATGCTTACAATAACATCAAAAGCATAAATAAAATAATAAATTTTTCAATTTGTCGAAAAAAGTGTAGATCGTGTCCTACACGGCCAATAGGAATCTACGCCCCTAAATTATTTATGAGAGTTGAAATGTGCAGAAAATTAGTGTTCATAAATTATTGTCTAATTTATTCTTTACCCAAGTAAACATTTTAAAGTCTTACTTGAATAAGCTGTAATTCAATTCCCACATTTCATATATTCATATTTACTCAACTAATTTAGCTCGATTGATAACACTTGAGAATTCATTGTGCAGCGAATGTAGATTCGATTTCCTTTTAAGTCTACAATTTAAAAAAATAAAAAATCTTATTTATTCTATACTCAAAATAATACAATTGTACGGCAATATATTTGAAACCCTTGTCGATTGATTTTTTTCTGACAAAGGAAAATAAATGTACATGATGTTAAATAAAAGCAATGTTATAGTTCTCTCAAATAACCCGATGATTTCACGTCACACAAGATGTATAAGACATTAGAAAAAAAGAACTGAGTTAATATAAAAGCTTTCATACTTGAAAAAATAATTGTTTTGTCCTAATTATGCTTACAATAACATCAAAAGCATCACATAAAATGATTAATTTTTCAATTTGTCGAAAAAAGTGTAGATCGCGTCCTACACGGCCAATAGGAATCTACGCCCCTGGTAATTACTATACTTATGAGAACATAGCGGCTGGTTAGAGTTTTCCTATAATATCAATTGTTGTCTGACGTTTCTATAGTCTACCTTACCTCTTGATTGTACGGTGGCATAGAGGTGACATGTGTGAATTATATTTTGCCACGACATATTATCTCATTCCCACGAGTTAGTATGTCGTGGCCACGACTTAACTATCACGTTTGATACGGCATAGTTATCTCGTGCCGACGACTTACTACTGACTCGTGGCCACGACTTAACTATCACGTTTGATACGGCATAGTTATCTCGTGCCGACGACTTACTACTGACTCGTGGCCACGACTTAACTATCACGTTTGATACGGCATAGTTATCTCGTGCCGACGACTTACTACTGACTCGTGGCCACGACTTAACTATCACGTTTGATACGGCATAGTTATCTCGTGCCGACGACTTACTACTGACTCGTGGCCACGACTTAACTATCACGTTTGATACGGCATAGTTATCTCGTGCCGACGACTTACTACTGACTCGTGGCCACGACTTAACTATCACGTTTGATACGGCATAGTTATCTCGTGCCGACGACTTACTACTGACTCGTGGCCACGACTTAACTATCACGTTTGATACGGCATAGTTATCTCGTGCCGACGACTTACTACTGACTCGTGGCCACGACTTAACTATCACGTTTGATACGGCATAGTTATCTCGTGGCCATGACTTACAACTGACTCGTGGCCACGAGATAAAAATAAATTCACACATGTCACCTCTATGCCAACATATGATTGTTATATAAACCTGCAATAATCTATGACTTCTGGTAATCATTTAACAAACCAAGTAGAATTGTTTTCGATCACAAATCAATTAGAGAGTGACTACCTGCAGCTCTTAACAAAGTGTCGTTAAACGTCTGTGTTAAAATCAATTAACACATCAATGTTGTTTTTCATTTCGAAGTTTGATTCCACGCCTTCGTGGTCTGAAGTGTGTGAATGTAGAATTCATTTGGTATTTTAATTGATTCAGTCATTTCTCTATACATTTTCTATCATACTGTAAACAATGATATATTTGCAGCTAAGTCAATAATGGCATGTACTATAGAAGAATAATTAACGCCGGTGTATATTTAATGTACTATTGAATGTGTGTTTTAAAACGGGATACTTTGAAGGTACTGACGTTTTCCATGAAACACTTGAAAACATTTAATTTACTGATATGTTCAACAAAACCCCAGTAAACATTCAACGCACTCATGTGTTCCACCAACTTACAGCAGTGGTTTAAGTTATATACGTTGTTCCTGCTAATATGATCATTTTGCATGTTGTAAGCGATATCGCTATACTTAGTTTGTAGAGATACAACATGTATATCCAACGTCTACAATAATTACCTCCCTTGTTCTTAATCGTCAGTCATTTTGGTAGGCACAACTAATAAGCCCTTATTGGAGTAATTTCCATATACGTGATAATTGGGAAAATACCAAAGGAATGTGCACATGACAACCACTTTTTCTTCAACTTACAGAGCAATCTGCCCACATGAGCATAATTAATACGCTTCTTTATCTGATTAGTTTATCATCGTTTACATTAAATTCCCTGTAAAAATGATTATTGCTGCTTCTTAAAAAACCTTTTCAGTGTTCAATATGCAAATAAAAAATATATATCATTATATCATATAACTTTAAGGAAATTTGCCTATCAATATGGCCGACAATTCAGAACAAGTGAGGTAAATATTGTAAATGTGGGAACTATCTATTGCTTGGTCGACTGTTGTATCCCCAATGGGAATGTATTATATCACGAATAGTATTTTGTCAGGTGAAAAATCTCACTCAGACGTCAAAAATAATATTTGAGTTTCAATGTTTTAATGATGTCCCTACACCGAGTATCAAATGATGTGTGTGTTATATTATGTTATTAGAATTTTCATTTTCTCCTTTGTGTACGATAAATATAAAAACATCGAATTCATAAAAGTTTACGATAGAAGTACAACATTGTATATTATCAACGTGTGGTTATGATTATAAGTTTGTTAGTATGCATTATGTATTCTACACAAGTAGATCACTTAAATGCTGTACATTAATTATCTTATTTATGAGAGTTGAAATGTGCAGTAAATTACTGTTCATAAATTATTTTCTAATTTATTCTTTACCCAAGTAAACATTTTAAAGTCTTACTTGAATAAGCGGTAATTCAATTCCCACATTTCATATATTCATATTTACTCAACTAATTTAGCTCGATAGATAACACTTGAAAATTCAGTGTACAGCGAATTTTGATTCGATTCGATTTCCTTTTAAGTCTACAATTTAAAAAGATAATAATTCTAAATTATTCTATACTCAAAATAATACAATTGTACGGCAATATATTTGAAACCCTTGTCGATTGAATTTTTCTGACAAAGGAACAAAAAATGTACATGATGTTAAATAAAAGCAGTGTTATAGTTCTCTCAAATAACCCGATGATTTCACGTCACACCAGATGTAAAAGACATAGAAAAAAAGAACTGAGTTGATATAAAAGCTTTCATACTTGAAAAATAATTGTTTTGTCCTTCAACTTGCCACCATTAAACAGAGCCGTGGGTTGTAATAGGTATCAACTTACAATACGATATATCACTGTCATAGGAACGAAGGTCGTACATGACTTTGCTAATCTTTAAATAAAACTAAGGATTCCTTTGACATACATTTGTATTGCATATTCTAATCATTACTGAACACAGACATTTAAAGTTAGAACCAATTTAAAACCATGACCTCCAGCCATTTTGTATTTATTGTTTTGAAAATTAAACTTGCACGAATATACACAGAGAAAAACATTATTTATAATATACATGTCTGGAAGTTTACATGATATTTATAGAAATCGGATTGGATACTTACAACTTAAAACAATGAATTTCTTATCGTTTTGCTCATAGCAATAATATAGTCAAATTTCGTTGTCTTATACCATTTGTGTTCTGAATTTGCTTAATAACTATTGAAATGACGGAAATAACAGTAGCTACATAGACATAACAGTTACGTACACATAGACGGACATCATGCATGGTACTGACATAGATAGAACAAACTAACACACAGACGGACACCTTGATACTGACATAGTCAGAACAAGCATACACACAGACGGACACATTGATACTGACATAGTCAGAACAAGCATACACACGGACGCACACCATGGTACTGACATGGACAGAACAAACTGACCCATAGACGCACACCATGGTACTGACATAGTCAGAACAAACAGACACACAGACGGACACCTTGATACTGACATAGTCAGAACAAACAAACACACAGACGGACACCTTGATACTGACATAGTCAGAACAAACAAACACACAGACGGACACCTTGATACTGACATAGTCAGAACAAGCATACACACAGACGGACACCTTGATACTGACATAGTCAGAACAAACAAACACACAGACGGACACCTTGATACTGACATAGTCAGAACAAACATACACACAGACGGACACCTTGATACTGACATAGTCAGAACAAACAAACACACAGACGGACACCATGGTACTGACATAGTCAGAACAAACAGACACACAGACGGACACCATGGTGCTGACATAGTCAGAACAAACAGACACACAGACGGACACCATGGTACTGACATAGTCAGAACAAACATACACACAGACGGACACCTTGATACTGACATAGACAAAACAAACACATATTATGAAACAAAATAATAAATTGACGAAGGATCCGAACCGCATTCATTTTAATTGTTATTAAAACAAAGTACCAGGCAAGTGGGTGGTATATTGAAACAAAATAACGAATGTTTTATGTTTTGCATATATTGACACAGACTGAAAGTTTCTATCGGGATATTTATAATTAAATATAAACATTATTGACAGGCATCTAGATCTATTTTTCGTAATATTTACACAATCGTTAGCCTCTTAACATTTGTGACGCAAACCAAAGTCGGAGATATATACAATTTGGTCTCTGAAATATTTATGGTAATCGAATCATGAAGCATTATTCACAAATCGAATCATTGCATTCGTTGGTATATTTGTATAATTCTTTATGTAAATAATGATAAAGAATGATAATCGAAATTTGCTGATAATATTGTTCAAATAAATGGTGTAAGAAAAAATCATTCTTTTTCCAATCAAATGGTTATGTAAAGTATACACAACTTAATTAAATGAGTGTGTGATATTTTTTTTAAAAATGATAAAGTGAGAACGCCGGTTATTTATAGTCCAATGCAATTGCAAGTTTGAATAAGGTATATAGACATACATCAATTGATTTCATTCCAAATCGGCACTAAATGAAATATGGTAATGTGAATGACTGATTCAAATAGTCCACAAAGTAGTATAAGTGTAATGAGAATGCTGTAATGATAGTTATATTCAATTGAAAATATCTTAAACGTTTGATACAAAACAGATATAAAAGCAAACATTATCTGAAAGTGAATGGCATATACTGTATATGATACATTATTGAATTTTTAGGGTATTTTTGGAAACCTATTATCATGTTTCAAGATAAGTTTCGGTAGGCCTTATTTATTTTACATCGCTCGAGAAACAAGTTATTAAAACGTATATCAATCACTCTCAATGTCTGTATTTTGGGTTACCATTCAATTATTGATAACCGATACTCAAACCTAAAACAGAATTTATGAATTCTTGCCCACGACGGTATTCGAGCCCAGGACCTCGGTATTAGGAGTCCGGTGCTGTACCCCTACACCACTGCATGCATTAGATTTGTCTGCCAATGTGCAATGATAATATGCAGAATCACATAAAACTTTGATAGTGATCAGAATATGTCTACTGTACAGCAGTTGGTTGCAATTCGTCATTCGTCTTGAATTTTCGGATAATCCTTAGGGACTCTTACAAAAGGTGTCCTAGGTAATCCGGATGAATTGCCTTACCTTACCTTACTTAAAAAAAGCTAAGTACAAACAAGCTTAATGTGCAAGGAGTGTGTGGTCAATACGTCGCTTAAAAATATGTGTCCCTGTGTCGGGTGGTCTGGCGTTGTCCATACATAACATGTTGCAAGCATTAACCTTAGTGAGAGTGTATTGAATTTGATCAATCTCTAGACCAAAGTTCCACTTGATATATCAGTTTTTATGATTTTTATTGAATACAACACAATAGATCCCTGAACTACATGTTAAGATTTAAAGAGTTTAAGCCGGGTATTAAAGGATTTTCTCATTTATCTAACATAATGATAATGTTAATGAATCATTCATTGATTACGCATTTATACAAACAGTATTACTATATTTTTGTTAGAGATTTCGTTTATGCACATTACCAATAAATTGCTTTTTTTTAATGGTGAATTGCAATCGATACTTAATAACGCTGTGAATGTTTGTTCAACAATAATGACTATATCGGTGTATTGCACATTGAAAAACACAGATAATTTAGGAAAAAACCGTTGAAATATTTGATTATTTTGTTACACACTCGTGAAGACCTTCTATGTTGTATTCTTTCTATGACGTAATTGAATTTTTATAGTTGTGACGCTAATGTTTTTCAGGGTCAAATCTCCGCTGATACACAGCTGACCATTGGGAGGCTACAGGATGCCGTCTCTTCAAAATGTGAGTTATAATTCGTCTAGAGTTCAACGGGCGTACCGAATCAATAGCATCGAAACATTAAAACTCAATAACAGTATACAGTTGCTTGAGAAAGAACGATTACATCGACAACGATTGACCAATCAGGACATTCGTCTCATCTCTCTGACATTGGATTATATTCAAACATGCAGTGGTCACAGCGCGGAGGGATTAGCTCCGGAAGGAGAAATCGTGGTGAACGCATTAAGACCGGAAGACCATGGACCTACTTTTCTTTACGGAGAACGAATTGTGAGCCGGAAAAAGCGGAGAAATATTCGTCCGCAATCCGCGATGGACAAAGGCAGCAGTCGTTTAAATAGTGAAAGTGCTTCCACTATTTCCTCTGCAGACTTTAGTGCACGGCCGCAAAGTAGTCCAATTCGGAGAAAGCCAACCTTTGTAACACAAATCAGAGACGATGAGTCAGTATTTGGATCGAGCTCAGAATCGACAAGAAGCGGAATTTCGACTCCATCGGAAAGGTTTAAGCCCGATTGGTTAGACGAGCCTATCCCTGATGTCACTAGAATATTACTACGCGCGGCATCAGAAAACAAAGCACGCGAATCGGTTTTCGACCGATCAAGAAAAACACGTGGTGGAAAGTCTTTAACACGAATTATGAGAATTAGTTCCGCACATTCTGTGACTGGTGTGCCGTCGGTTAAACCTGCAGAAGAGCAAACTCGTCCTCAGACTGTGGAACGTGGCGCTCGAATCACGGACATTCTCAATCGCGGTCCCATAGCGCCAATGTCAGCAAACGCTTGGAAAGCGCACTTGAATCATTCACACTCCGGCCCAGTATCGAGTTCATTTCAGAGACAACATGCCATGGATACAAAAAAGGCTATGAACTATACGAGGACTGAAATGATTCAAGGCCGAGTGAAGAAATTCATCGATGAATCTAGTCAGGAATAATATGTATTATATTGTATTGTAATTTATTGTAGATAGATATATTCAGAAGTTAAAACTTTAGGAATTTTGTGGACGGTTGTATAGTTAGATATTTGCCGTCGGATTTAAAGATACCCCACGAAGTGAAATTAAAACATTATTCAAGATATCGAATGTAAACAAAACAGACTGATAAAACATAAGACAGAAGTATGCAAACATTTCCACAAGGCTAAGAATGTTGAGAAAAATATGCATTAAATCTGATATACACTGCCCTCCAAAAGTTCCTTCACACTTCGACAATTCCCATTGCAGTTAATGTATTTTCATATTTGTGTCACATGCAATATGCTTTTTGACACAGCAATACTTATCTGTAGAAATATTTATAAATTTGTACTGAAACAATTTATCTCATTTTTTGTGACAGATCATTTACACATACAAATGTTGGTTTTGGATGATGGCCGATTGATATTGCTGCTGAGATGTGCAAATTGTTGATTCTTAACTATCCATCACAGAAGTTGGATGAATAATTTTACTTCATGGCCATACGTGTCTTATTTGAAATTCTGCATAAAAAAATTAAATTCAACATATTCATGTGTGAAGGAACGTTTTGAATGGCAGTGTAAGTTCATGGAGCTATTTTATCTATAGAGAATATACTATCGTGTGTAATGGGCATCTCCAATCGACTGATACGAGGAAGGAACAAAGATATACACATATAAGTATACGCAGTGAAACCACAATACTAATACTACCGTTGATACTGATGAATCTCGGTCATAATTGTGAGGTGGTCTGATTATCAAGTTAAACTGTGGAAGAAAAAATGAAAATTGGTCTATGAAATAGCGGGTTTGTTAATAAGATTGTCCTAATATTAAGTTGGTAGTATTTAATTGAAGTTTTACTATATAGATGCATAAATATTTTTTCGTGATTATGAATAATTAAAGAATCACGTATGTAGTACATGAACAATATCGTTCAGTAAACCTGTGAATAACGTTGTTTTAAGTATTGAAAGGAACTCAAGTGAAATCTCGCAAATACACACATTGACTGCTGTTTAGTTTCACACATCGCAGTTATACCCTCTGGTTTGTGGTGTATGTCAGATCTTTCTGATGCACTTTGTTTGTGTTTTATGTCTTATCTAACAAATACAATAATTGATCTGAGATTTATGTCAAATCTCGTGGATAAACACATTGATTTCTGTTTATGTCAGATCTCGTGGATAAACACATTGATTTCTGTTTATGTCAGATCTCGTGGATAAACACATTGATTTCTGTTTATGTCAGATCTCTTGGATAAAGACATTGATTTCTGTTTATGTCAGATCTCGTGGATAAACATATTGGTTTCTGTTTATGTCAGATCTCGTGGATAAACACATTGATTTCTGTTTATGTCAGATCTCGTGGATAAACACATTGATTTCTGTTTATGTCAGATCTCGTGGATAAACATATTAATTTGTGTTTATGTCAGATCTCGCAAATAAACACATTGATTTGTGTTTATGTCAGATCTCGCAAATTAACACATCGATTTGTGTTTATGTCAGATCTCGCAAATTAACACATCGATTTGTGTTTATGTCAGATCTCGCAAATTAACACATGGATTTGTGTTTATGTCAGATCTCGTGGATAAACACGTTGCTTTCTGTTTATGTAAAATCTCGCTGATAAACACATTTATTTCGTTTATGTCAGATCTTGCAAAACACATTGATTTGTGGTTTATGTGGTCTGATGCAGACATATAATATGTTTGTTCCTTATGTCATACCCCATGGATACAAATAGTGTACAGTTTTTTAGAACTCATTTATTATTCATGTGGATATATTGAATATTCTATGCATGTTAATTAAATGTATCTGTTATGGTGCATGTTAAAATTAATAAAAACATATTTATAATGAAGTGAAAAACTGTGTACACATTGTTCGTTATTTCAAAGCAGGCTTGATAGGTGTATACAAGTTGCTGTTTTAAAGAGTTCATCTTGCGAGAGATCTTTTGATAGACTTTGTTGTCCGTAACATCGTTAATTGTTCCCAGTAACATACATACACGTACTCGTACGCGTGGTCAATATTACTTCACGATGCAAGCACTTATGAATAAACCTGGTTTTGTTAGTGAAGTTGGCGCAGTAATCGTACATCAACATTCAATAACGACCTAGATTGAATACAGAGCAACCACTGACATCGTTATTCGACTTATATATTTGAATACAAACCTAAAATCCAACCAAGAGCTAACATTAGACATAACGTGCCATATTGTGGTTTTTGCGTATACATTTTTATATAACTAGCCATATATTAATGTCAACACGGTTAATTAATGTCCGATTTTGGGCCGTACGAATGCCGGTACCGGGACAGGACCGGAATATATCGGACCCGACTTTATACCCAACCTATATCGAGGTCAAAGTGCAAGTTTTGGTCGGTACCAAAGTCCGGTCCGATTTTAGGCCGTACCGATCTCGGAACCGGAACAGGTCCGGAAAAATCGGACCGGTCTTTATTTCTAGCCCATATCTTGGTCAAAGTTCAAATTTGGGTCGGGTGTAATGTCCGGTCCGATTTGGGGCCGTACCAATCCCGATTTCGGAACAAGTCCGGAAAAAAATTGGACCGGACTTGATACCCAACCCATTGACGACGAGAAAAGGCTACATAATTTTCATATCAATCCCAAACCCTCGGCAATTGAAACACAAATTTTACAAGTAGAATTTAATAATCTTTATTTTACTTAGATATAAATTAAACATGCTATATTATACATGTATGAGCACTTAGTACGACGGTTACGTGCTACTTGTTCACTATTATATCAATCAAATTCCTCGTCTGATATAGGATTCGATGATGATCGATGTCTGCACGTTGGACACGGGCGCCTTCTCTGAAGAGTTGAGCTACACGTGGAGGTCGGTCTGTACAGGTGTACTAAACATCTACAGTAAACAGAAAACTGATCAGAATACATGACACAAGTATAGCTTGGATTTTACCCCTGGGAATTCAGATTAGGGTTTCATTTACGGGTAAGGTGAAATCATGGTGTTTTTGTTCAAACAAAATATGATTCATGTGCGGTACTTTTTTATGTAACCTGTAACTACAACATGGATATTGTTGGCTTGAAAAAAATAACATTACTCACCTAGAAATCTGTCTCTCTCTCTATATATATATATACTAAAACTTGACGGTGTTGCGTAAGAAGAAGAAGAAGGAGGAGGAGAAGAAAACATTCATGAGGTCAGTTTAGTCATTGAATGTTATTGTACTTCTAAATCTAACCCGACTCAAACCAGGTAATGTATGCATAACACTATTCAGGACACATGTTTATATTTTGTTACGAAAAAACGGAGATTTACTGTCCGACAATATTTACCTACACATGAGTGTTCGCACAAATCCGCCAGTTATCAATAATAAATGTAAATAGCAACGTTCAATGTTTACAATTGAGTGGCAGTACACTGGTGTCTGATAGCTGAACACCGCAGTGTCAAAACCGAACTCTTGGAATTGCTGTAGAAGTGATAACTAAGAGCAACAAGTTAACAATGGTCATTCCGTTGATTAAACAACTATAAATAACAGATGTGAATGTAATGTCTGGTATGGATAAATAATGATTGTGCGGTGCGCATTGTCCACATAACATATTTTGTTGCGTTGCACTAATAATCAAGAGATTCCATCATTTTCTGACACTCGAATTTCTTAAGAGATTCAACCAGAAAATACACTGCCATCCAAAAGTTTCTTTACACATGAATATTTTGAATTTCATTACTTTTTTATGCAGAATTTCAAATAAGATTTGTATGACCATGAAGTAAAATTATTCATCCCACTTCTGTGATGGATAGTTAAGAATTAACAATTTGCACATCTCAGCAACAGCATCAATCGGATATCATTCAAAACCAACATTTGTATGTGTAATTGATCTGACACAAACAATAAGATAAATTGTTTCAGTACAAATTAATAAATACTTCTACAGAAAATCATTGCCGTGTCAAAAAGCATTTTCAATTTATTGCATGTGACACAAATATGAAAATACATTAAAATATGTTCAGTATGTTGCTAAAGTTTACCTTTCGTGAATTATATGATAACATGGTAGTGGACGGATTTTTTCGTCTTTTTCGCCAATAATTTCTGTACACACACCACAGTATAACTGCAACTCCCGCAACAAATGTCGCACGTGAAATCCGTGCACCTGAGAAAATTCTGGGGAGCCCATTGACATGTAAATGTCACATAAACGACGATGACTCTGCAGCGTGTCTAACTGTAATAGGAGTAAATTAAAGGGAGAGTAATGCGACATGCTTTAAAGAGATAATTATGCAAGTTATCGTTACTGGTACGCGTAGATCTACTAGTCGGAAGTACATGTTATAGTAAAAACTTAAAAAAAAAACATTTTAAATTATTATGCCACGAGATTGAAACAAATTGCACAGTTTGGGGACATTTTACATTGCACACAGCCGTTTTGGGGTTGTTTGGAAAATCAGATATTCGTGGTTGAAATATAATTGGATAATAATAAATGAAAGAAAATAAAATGTGCATGAGTACATTATATCTTTAATACATATGGTCACAAAATGAACTTATTATTACTTATAACTAAATTTGTTGAACTGTACATCTGGGCAGAATTCAACCACGCTCAAAATCGGTTTCGTTTTTCTTTAATTTCAACATACATGTACAAAAAAATCCAATTTACGAATCCGGATTTTTTCCCACGAATAATGCACACATATTTTAGCAGAAGAATTAAAGAGTTTTACCTCTGTTTGAGGATTACATACCTACCCATTAACAATAAGTATTTTTCAATTACCTTGGAGTCAATTTCCTGAGATAAATTCAAAACCTTTTCATTTAGTTCAACTGCCTGAAAATAAGAGCATGCTATTAGCAACATAAATCATGAGTGGTTCTTGTAAACTGACAAACTTTATGGACATGTGGATTCCGAGGAATAGATAAATTACGGATATATACACATACTTTGCATCAATGGGCAAACGATGGATGGATATGTACACATATTGTGTATCAGTGGGCAATAAACGTATGTATACACAGATTGTGTATCCCAATGGCCTATCCACGGATATATACACAGATTGTGTATCAGTGGACAATAAACGTATGCATACACAGTATGTGTATCCCAATGGCCTATCCACGGATATATACACAGATTGTGTATCAGTGGGCAATAAACGTATGTATACACAGATTGTGTATCAATGGCCTATCCACGGATATATACACAGATTGTGTATCAGTGGACAGACCACGGATATATACACAGATTGTGTATCAGTGGGCAATACACGTATATATACACAGAGTGTGTATCAGTGGGCAATACACGTATATATACATAGATTGTGTATCAGTGGGCAATACACGGATATATACATAGATTGTGTATCAGTGGGCAATCCACGGATATATACATAGATTCTGTATCAGTGGGCAATCCACGGATATATACATAGATTGTGTATCAGTGGACAATCCACGGATATATACACATATTGTGTATCAGTGGGCAATTCACGTATATATACATAGATTGTGTATCAGTGGACAATACACGTATATATACACAGATTGTGTATCAGTGGACAATACACGTATATATACACTGATTGTGTATCAGTGGACAATACACGTATATATACACATATTGTGTATCAGTGGACAATACACGTATATATACACAGATTGTGTATCAGTGGACAATACACGTATATATACACAGATTGTGTATCAGTGGACAATACACGTATATATACACAGATTGTGTATCAGTGGACAATACACGTATATATATACACATATTGTGAATCAGTGGACAATACACGTACATATACACAGATTGTGTATCAATGGGCAATCTGTGGATATATACACATATTGTGTATCAGTGGGCAATCCACGGATATATACACATATTGTGTATCAGTGGGCAATCCACGGATCTATACACATATTGTGTATCAGTGGGCAATCCACGGATATATACACATATTGTGTATACATCAGTAGGCAATCCACGGATCTATACACATATTGTGTATCAGTGGGCAATCCACGTATATATACACAAACTGTGTATCAGTCGGCAATCCACGTATATATATACACATATTGTAATAACGTAATTGTTCATTTCCACTGTGATCTAAGCAATGTTTACAATACACAAAATTATCCATTTTACAGTTCTGTATTACGAGTTCGGATAATGAGAATTTTATGGATACTTAACTCCTAGGTCGGATGGGAAATAACTCCGTTAATGCTTATTTTACGTTCATGTCATCAAACACACCTTTTTGATTATAACCGGTATCCGGTATTTTGAATGTTTTCCCATCAGTTTCCCATAACTTGGGAATTTCCCTTAAACCTTATAACCAGCAGCATCAGTTTAAGTAAGCGTTATTTATTGTTTATACACCACATTAATAACAGGAATACAAACAATTCTTAATAAAACGTTTTATACCTGTTCCATATCTTGTGAACCAAAGACACATAATGCCATACCGGAAAGAACGTCCAACTGACACTTCCGGTCACCCGTTTCCATGGAGATGGCATAGGCCGATTGGTACCGTGGATACGCACGCTGTGGAAATAACATAATAATTGGAATTGTATTTGGGAATTAAAGATACAGAAATCTAATTAATACACTAAGTTTTATGAAATAATGAACTTTATTCACAAACTCTTATAGTCCTTCAATGTACATTGTCGTGATGGAAAATCCGCCACACCCTTGTGGAAGTTCTGATATATAATCACGTGACTATACAAGTCCACATGTCGCTAACATGCACTTTTACAAGGTTGTATACAAGTGTTGGGTTACTAAAGCGTTTCGGTGTATAAATACAGCCGCTATAGTATATATCAACATATAAATGAACATTTCGAAATACAACAAGTCTATGTTTTTCATTCATATGTATACACAGACTATATTAACTCCTACTTATTAAAATATGCTTATCATTTTGTGATTTACAATGTAAATTGATTGTTCAGATGCAACTTTGGTACAATAATATACTTTAGTTTCATCGAGCCTAATCCACTTCAAATAATCGCGTACAATTAGCATAGAGAGAGTGTGTAGCTACTGGAACAACATTGTAAATATACTCAGTACATTTAAAAACGCAAAATGTAAGATTTCTCAAATTCACGACCTTACCTTGGTATGCAAGAACAGAACTTTACATGATATTATTTCATTTTACGCAATAAAGAACGCTAAATTTTCTTTCAATTAACAGGAATTTTCATATCAAAATCAGTTTTAAAACACACTAAAATGATATTTAAAAAACATATCTCGGGTATGAAAATGTGCGTTTTTAAATGTACTGAGTATATATTCACGAGTTTCTTCTACATCCTTTCAGTTTTTGTTTTCTAAACTTGTTCAATCATTACTTCCGCTCACAGTTATGTAACGCACAAGTGTCTTAGTGTCTTAGTCTACATTCAGATATAACGTAACGGCTGTTCATATATCAGAGGAACTTAACCACTTTAGATATACAGAAAGAACAATTCTAGCATAATAGAATCTACAGCAACAGCATAATCATCAACATCACCAGATAATGAATTCCTTTGTCAGCAGTTGTTATTTTTACTTCACACGTGTCAGCTTTCGGAAATAAACAACAGGATATTTGTTGAAGTTATTTCACGGCTGATGTTGTTTTTTTCTAGCTGAATTTATTCGAACGTGTTTTTCTCTTTTCACACCTTCTCCACGAGTCTTACATAGTACAACATATTTTTGTTCCAAACGAACCAAACAATGTACCATACCGCCGACGAACGACGAAGCTCACCTGATAGTTTTGATTTTCACGATGAATTTCGGCAAAGTTAAGTAAACACCTAGCTTGTACGAACCTATCGCCATGTGTGAGTGCCTGCTTCATCGCCTCCTGCAAGTAAAACAAGCAATCTTACATTGACGCACGTAATTATTAAATTGTTAATTAAATATTCGTGGTATGAGATCATGAACTTATGACCCAGGAGAACGAACTGGAGCCATTTCGTACACGAACAAGGTAGTGATCTCGCTGTCTATTGTCTAGAATTTAGAAAATATTTCACAACAAACCACTAATCTGAATGTAATACCAACAAGAAATATTTTGAAAAAGATGGTCGGCGAAATGTTAAGGTTAATATTTGTTTTGCAATATTGAAATAAATGCAGTGATGTTACGATTACTGGTCACTCCAGATCCAAAATAAAATGGATTTCGGTAAATTAACCGAATTCAGTGGATTTCGGTAAAGTAACGTACCGTACCCTTTATCGAAAAGTTAACCTAACCGCGTCAAGGTAACGAACGACGTTGTTCTGGTGTAGAGAAATTGCCTTGGTGGCTAACGTAAGATTTGATTGGTTTACACAACACTGATATGCAAATAGCAAAACCGTGTGCCGTGTTAGTACGACTGCGCCGAAAAATATACCAGGGCTGTCAAGAATCTCCATGGAATGAGTTAATTCGTGACTGAAATAATCACATTTCAAAGTATAAACATTTGTCACCAGATATTTTGCACAATGTATGTAATGTACCATACACTATAGTATATTTAGGCTAGCTAGCTGTTAAACCCAGAGTATTTTACTGACAGTTCCAAGGCTGTAATGTACCATACACTATAGTATATTTAGGCTAGCTAGCTGTTAAACCCAGAGTATTTTACTGACAGTTCCAAGGCTGTAATGTACCATACACTATAGTATATTTAGGCTAGCTAGCTGTTAAACCCAGAGTATTTTACTGACAGTTCCAAGGCTGTAATGTACCATACACTATAGTATATTTAGGCTAGCTAGCTGTTAAACCCAGAGTATTTTACTGACAGTTCCAAGGCTGTAATGTACCATACACTATAGTATATTTAGGCTAGCTAGCTGTTCAACCCAGAGTATTTTACTGACAGTTCCAAGGCTGTAATGTACCATACACTATAGTATATTTAGGCTAGCTAGCTGTTCAACCCAGAGTATTTTACTGACAGTTCCAAGGCTGTAATGTACCATACACTATAGTATATTTAGGCTAGCTAGCTGTTAAACCCAGAGTATTTTACTGACAGTTCCAAGGCTGTAATGTACCATACACTATAGTATATTTAGGCTAGCTAGCTGTTAAACCCAGAGTATTTTACTGACAGTTCCAAGGCTGTAATGTACCATACACTATAGTATATTTAGGCTAGCTAGCTGTTCAACCCAGAGTATTTTACTGACAGTTCCAAGGCTGTAATGTACCATACACTATAGTATATTTAGGCTAGCTAGCTGTTCAACCCAGAGTATTTTACTGACAGTTCCAAGGCTGTAATGTACCATACACTATAGTATATTTAGGCTAGCTAGCTGTTCAACCCAGAGTATTTTACTGACAGTTCCAAGGCTGTAATGTACCATACACTATAGTATATTTAGGCTAGCTAGCTGTTAAACCCAGAGTATTTTACTGACAGTTCCAAGGCTGTAATGTACCATACACTATAGTATATTTAGGCTAGCTAGCTGTTAAACCCAGAGTATTTTACTGACAGTTCCAAGGCTGTAATGTACCATACACTATAGTATATTTAGGCTAGCTAGCTGTTAAACCCAGAGTATTTTACTGACAGTTCCAAGGCTGTAATGTACCATACACTATAGTATATTTAGGCTAGCTAGCTGTTCAACCCAGAGTATTTTACTGACAGTTCCAAGGCTGTAATGTACCATACACTATAGTATATTTAGGCTAGCTAGCTGTTCAACCCAGAGTATTTTACTGACAGTTCCAAGGCTGTAATGTACCATACACTATAGTATATTTAGGCTAGCTAGCTGTTAAACCCAGAGTATTTTACTGACAGTTCCAAGGCTGTAATGTACCATACACTATAGTATATTTAGGCTAGCTAGCTGTTAAACCCAGAGTATTTTACTGACAGTTCCAAGGCTGTAATGTACCATACACTATAGTATATTTAGGCTAGCTAGCTGTTCAACCCAGAGTATTTTACTGACAGTTCCAAGGCTGTAATGTACCATACACTATAGTATATTTAGGCTAGCTAGCTGTTCAACCCAGAGTATTTTACTGACAGTTCCAAGGCTGTAATGTACCATACACTATAGTATATTTAGGCTAGCTAGCTGTTCAACCCAGAGTATTTTACTGACAGTTCCAAGGCTGTAATGTACCATACACTATAGTATATTTAGGCTAGCTAGCTGTTCAACCCAGAGTATTTTACTGACAGTTCCAAGGCTGTAATGTACCATACACTATAGTATATTTAGGCGAGCTAGCTGTTAAACCCAGAGTATGTTACTGACAGTTCCAAGGCTGTAAATCCCTGTGTGGTTTTATTATTTCTATTTATGTTTATATATGTATATTAGGTTTCCCATTCCCTAGGTGTAGGTATATAATATTCATGTTCTTTTCTCCCCCTTTCGGCTTATGATTAGTGAGTTTCTTGACGTGTTCCGTGATGTATTCCATCCTTTAAACTTTCCTCCCTCGTTGTTCCCCTAACTTGTCCTTAGTTGTTTTTATGGTCGGCCAGACAATTCAATGCACCCCTAATCCAATACATGTTTACCCTTGCACCTAATCAGTGCCCTATTTTAGTAGACTGTTGTTTTTGCGGGGGTCTGAGTGGGGAGGCATTGTCTTGGGAATATAGCGTTCATTGTAACAACTTAATCTCTCTTTAATTACGTATGTGCACCATACCATTTTATGCCCATCCGATTCCAAGGCAGATCCCTTTGCATTCGTGCCTTTGGATATTAAGTCCACATTCCAGGCGACTAGAGGAGATATATCTCTTACAACGGTACAAGTGTCGGACCAAATATTTTTCTTCTCATTTATTACACGTGCGCCACTAATTGATACGTGTTTTCATTTTTGTTTTATTATTTCAGTTCAGCGATTTTTTTCTGACCATTTCGATTGTTAAGCGTGGTATATTCTAGATGCAGCACACGATTCACTGGTCATTATTATGTTAATAAACACAAGAATGATAGTTCCTCGAGAAATTAAATGCCAACTTTCATGTAATGATTTTGTTGATTATTTATTCATAACAATAATCAAGACCGGGCCTCCGTGTTCGAGTGGTTATGGTAGTTGTCTTCAAATTACCCCACCCACCACCACCACCATCCCGGTTTATATCCCCGGGATGTAAAATTCGTGCTATCCAACTGGCCTACGGAAACTTGTTGGGTAATAGTAATGCAACCAAATACCGGAAACAGTCAAGTCACCAACGATTTATGCGGCCGATTTAAATAGGAACGAATATTTTCGCCTGTATATATAACCGAGTGCAGAGATCGACTTGCTTGTATTTATAATTCAAGAAAATAGGTTTGTCTGTATTTACAATTCGAGAAAATAGGTTTTCGGTACTTACAATTCAAGAAAATAGCTTTAGATTATTGAACCATTCAACGTACTTCAAATAGAGAGCAAAAAATAAGTGGAATGTATTAAATGCTGGTTGGGAATGAGAAATTAGCTAAATGTCTGTGTTATTGAAGTCAGCAACCTCGAGCGACTCGTGGTAACGTAGATTACCCCGATGCCAATTAAAAACGATTTATTCTAGGTATTTATCCGAAGATATCGGCAGGAGATTTCTCATTCTGTAAAATCAGCCTAGATAATCTCCGTATGATTGGAGATGTTGAGTTTACGCGTTCTTATCGTTATCGTATATTACTGTAAGATGGTGTGAAATCAGTTTTTGATTGGGTTCGATAATAATTATAGTATCAGTGAACAGCGAGGCAGAGAACAGGGTATGCACAGGTTCTTTTGAAGCAATGGTGGCTGGTTACTGCCATTTCGTTATTTCAGAATACTGAAGCCATGGTGACTGATAACAGCTATTTCGTTATTTCAGAATACTGAAGCCATGGTGGCTGATAACAGCTATTTCGTTATTTCAGAATACTGAAGCCATGGTGACTGATAACAGCTATTTCGTTATTTCAGAATACTGAAGCCATGGTGGCTGATAACAGCTATTTCGTTATTTCAGAATACTCAAGCCATGGTGGCTGATAACAGCTATTTCTTTATTTCAGAATACTGAAGCCATGGTGACTGATAACAGCTATTTCGTTATTTCAGAATACTGAAGCCATGGTGGCTGATTACGGCCATTTCGTTATTTCAGAATACTGAAGCCATGGTGGCTGATAACAGCTATTTCGTTATTTCAGAATACTGAAGCCATGGTGGCTGGTTACTGCTATTTCGTTATTTCAGAATACTGAAGCCATGGTGGCTGATTACGGCTATTTCGTTATTTCAGAATACTGAAGCCATGGTGGCTGATTACGGCTATTTCGTTATTTCAGAATACTGAAGCCATGGTGGCTGGTTACGGCTATTTCGTTATTTCAGAATACTGAAGCCATGGTGGCTGGTTACTGCTATTTCGTTATTTCAGAATACTGAAGCCATGGTGGCTGGTTACGGCCATTTCGTTATTTCAGAATACTCAAGCCATGGTGGCTGGTTACTGCTATTTCGTTATTTCAGAATACTGAAGCCATGGTGGCTGGTTACTGCTATTTCGTTATTTCAGAATACTGAAGCCATGGTGGCTGGTTACGGCTATTTCGTTATTTCAGAATACTCAAGCCATGGTGGCTGGTTACTGCTATTTCGTTATTTCAGAATACTGAAGCCATGGTGGCTGGTTACGGCTATTTCGTTATTTCAGAATACTCAAGCCATGGTGGCTGATTACTGCTATTTCGTTATTTCAGAATACTGAAGCCATGGTGACTGATTACTGCTATTTCGTTATTTCAGAATACTCAAGCCATGGTGGCTGATTACGGCAATTTCGTTATTTCAGAATACTGAAGCCATGGTGGTTGATTACGGCCATTTCATTATTTCAGAATAATGAAACCATGGTGGCTGATTACTGCTATTTCGTTATTTCAGAATACTGAAGCCATGGTGTCTGATTACTGCTATTTCGTTATTTCAGAATACTGAAGCCATGGTGGCTGATTACTGCTATTTCGTTATTTCAGAATACTGAAGCCATGGTGGCTGATTACGGCTGTTTCGTTATTTCAGAATACTAAAGCCATGGTGGCTGGTTACGGCCATTTCGTTATTTCAGAATACTAAAGCCATGGTGGCTGGTTACGGCCATTTCGTTATTTCAGAATAATGAAGCCATGGTGGCTGATTACGGCTATTTCGTTATTTCAGAATACTAAAGCCATGGTGGCTGGTTACGGCCATTTCGTTATTTCAGAATACTAAAGCCATGGTGGCTGATTACGGCCATTTCGTTATTTCAGAATACTGAAGCCATGGTGGCTGATTACGGCTATTTCGTTATTTCAGAATACTGAAGCCATGGTGGCTGATTACTGCCATTTCGTTATTTCAGAATACTGAAGCCATGGTGGCTGATTAATGCCATTTCGTTATTGTATTCAGTGTCAGAACAAAACAAGAAATATCTTGAAAAAAGATGGTCGGCGCAATTTGAAGGTTAACATTTGTTGTGCAACATAAAAAATGTCCAGATGTTACGATTGCTGGTCACTCCAGATCCAAAATGGATTTCGGTAATTGAAAGGTTAACCAATCCGCGTCAAGGTTACAGACGTTGTGCGGTTGAAGAGAAATTACCTTTCAGTAACAACAGTTTTTAGTTTGTTATCATATTGCTAATTATCATACTGGACTTATACTCCAGACTCTAATTTTATTGTCATACTCGTATTGTAAAAGTAAAATAAAGTGTTTATTTATTATGTCACGTCACCCCTATTTAAAGGGCCAGCCATTTCTGGCTTATGAGACACCTACTGTCTGAACACATGTACCCGATATCTATCCTTAGGTAGGCGCACGGTTACCCTTATTTAACTAACTGGCGGCCGACAGCTACTACCCAGAACACAGCAGAACAGAATAAACCATGATTATAATCACACAGAGGCAAGAGGCAAGTGTGATTTTCTACAGTTTGAAATCTTTCACCATTCTTTGTACTAATGCAATAGGAAGTCCCACCTAAAATTCCCAAATGCACAAATCTCAAGTCGCGGTATAAAATCACTAACCTAGGGCCCGATCTCTCAAAACATCTCAAACAGAAATCTCAGCTCAATATGAGATCTTGCTCAAATCAGAGCCTGAATCGACAACCTCAATTTGGATCTCTTGAAAAAATTTATGAGAAAAAACTCATCTCATCTTTTTTGTTTTGTACATGTAATATCGATTTTGAGTCTGGTCTACGATGAGAAAAATCTCAACAATTTGAGATAATAGTTTAGCTGAGATTTAGCTCAGATTGAGATCCTTCGGGAGATTGGGGAGAGGTCAAAACTCATTTGTTATGTACGCGATTATCTGGAAATTTCTTTTAAAAATCTGGTAAACGTGTGGAATTAATGTAACCACACTCTAGATATAAACCATAAACAATGTATCAAGTTTTTTTTATAGAGTAGAGAATTGTTTTACACATTCTTTCAAACTGATATCAGAGCAGGTTTACCTCTTAGATCAAAGTGAAAAACGAACTTAAGAACAAATACTTGAGATAAGCTCTATTGTATAGAAATCTTTTTTGTTCCTAACAAATGTAATTTAGAAGCCGAATTGATCAAACAAGTCATGGCTGTTTATCAAGCGCATTAATTAATGCCAGAAATTCGGAAATGAAATATATACATGTAATGGATAGAATGAAGTACACATGTAATTACGTATCAAACTCTCAAATTCGAATGATTTCTATCCGGTAACCACTTGTTCCCTTTAAACATATTTCCAAGCAGTTTGTAATTCGTTTGCTACTTTTCTATAGAGCAAAAAAACTTCAAAAGTGGTTCTGAAATAATACATACCGTTGTTTCAAGCGTATAAATAAGATGAATATTAAAGATGTATCATAAAATGTTTGAATCGGCTTCATCCAGTATTGTTGTAACATTGGCTTTAAACATCTCAAATAAGAACCATTGCAATGTACTTATTGAACATATCTTTTTACCACAGTACTTACAGACAAAACTTGTAAAATAGCCCGATTGTTAAATAACTGAAAGTTTTTTTATATATATTTTATGATGTACAGACATCTTTCTTCAGCACATATTGATCAATACATTAGGAGATAATTCTTTGTTAATAATGTTTATTGATGTTTAACTATAGGTCATATATTTTTCATGTTTTTTAGGTAAACAAATGAACAAAAAATAAGCATAATATTACTCTAATGAAATTTACCTCACATATTTCAAGAGCTTCTCCAAGACGACCAAGTTTTGAGTACACTACCGCCATCTCCACGGCAACACGACGTTGTAATTTCACGCATGGATGATTGGCTGCAAATTGCCGAGCAATTTCAGAAGCTCTTGCGTATTGCTGTAACGCACTAACGTTGTCGTTTATTGTCATAAACAAATTTCCCAGACCAATGAATACTCTACATTCAAGCACTGTATCACACAAAATCCTAGCAACATGCGAGGCTTTGTCATAATGTTTTAAAGATTTCCGAATTTCTCCAAGTCCATAATAGTTATTACCAAGACACAGATGGGCGTATCCAGCCAGAGGTGACATATCGCTAAGGCTGCGGCATATCATACTTCTCGTGCACAGTGACACCGATGTGTGGTACTCGCCAAGCCTCTCATAAGCACGTGCCATGTTGAATGTCGCCTCCGCCAGCAGAGAGTCATTCTGCAGGTGTTGACTGACTGTGACCTGTCTCTTAGCCCCTAATAATACATCATGGTATCTCCCTAGTTCCATATTCACTAAACATAAATAATTCAACACTCTAAAGATGTCCTCATCTTTTATCAATTTATTGCTCGCGTTTTGCAGTTCCTGCAATGCATCCGCGTAATTCTGTTGATTAAATAAAACCACTCCGCGCTCAAAGTGTCTTTTGGCAATCCTCTGACCCATTGCAGCGCGCAATCAAAGTATCCAAGTAGTAAGAAAAGCATAAATAAAACAAGTATGTCAAGCTATGAGCCGAAGAATATGAGAAAATTTCAACAATTTCAACTACTCATCTTCAGTTTAACTTAATTTGTTTTCATTTCAAGAACTGCGCGAATTATCAAGACGCGGAGCACAAGAGCAAGAAATAATCAACAATTTTATTTATGGACACATGTAAATAATTTCCAAACGCTTGAAATCAGCTCATCAAAGCGCCTCCATGATCCCGAAAATGATCATTATTTCCGCGTATCTATCATGAACTGTTTAACAGTACCGGCGATCATGCGCGTGCCTTTTTCGATGTTCAAATGTACATGAGAACTACTGAAGTTAAAATAGATTATTAGCCAGGTACTTATATACGAGGTATGATTGATTGTAAATCTTTTCCAGGCATCTGCCACCTGGAAAAAGATTTCTGATATACATGGTGATTAAACAAATGGTCTGCCAGACGACTAGTGGTATAACATCAATCGATGGTCAATGATTCGTTCTGACGTCTTGTATGAGGTTATTAAGTGTTTGCATACCATTGCAGAGATTATTTAGCGCACAAATAATTAATTCAAAGATAAACATTACTTTACAATGTTTATATTTTACAAATATTTAAAACATAAACTATGCGATAGGTTGTGTTGAATATATACTAGAAAGTAATACAAAATGTACGAACATTTTCTGACAATATTACCGGCATGTTAAATATTCAGTGTATAGTCTGTCTTTCCGAAATAGCCGACACTTTCTTCTTAAACAATACATGTATACATTTATATGGTAAAGCACAAAAGAGATATTCTTTCCACGAAACCTTGTAGCCATGTTTCTAAAGGGATTTACTTCAGATTGATTCGGGTTTTGTTTTGTAAATTTGCAACGCAAGCATATTTTTCTAAAATTCCGCACCAGAAAATATGTTTAGGAGAAGTTTATATAACTGATATAAACCGTAATATACATGTACACACTTATTTCAGACTGATTGTGATGAACGAATGCTTATGTGAATCCCTCGCGAGTCCGCTTTCTGGAAAATCCGTTCCATGACCTTATTCATAAACATTTTGAGACTGAAACTCAGACTTAGACTTTAAATTTGCAAAAGTTATATAGATCAGTCTATCCTTTTTCATTCGATCTAAACGAATTAATTATTTTCTCAATATTTGTTGTTACCCACTTTACACTTTTGCCAAGTTGTCATAGCAACGTAGGAGCAAAAAGAACACTTAACATTTTAAAGTCTAAGTCTGAGTTTCAGTCTTATTATGTTAATGAATATGGCCCTTAGTGTTTAGGTCTTCGGAGAAAGTGTGACCATGACCGTTTCGGGGTTCGAACTCACAACATCTGGGTCGTAAAGCCGACTCCTTATCCACTACAGTGCAACGTCCCTTTTATTAATACTTCATTGATATATACTATCATTGCACTATATGTGCATACAATTCGGCGGATATATATTTATTTATACATTAAGCTTGTCCTGTATATGATTTTATCACACATTAAGATAATCAGGATTGTCTGGATTATGTCTCCAATCCCATAGGAACGTTATATACCCTACTGTATGATAAGCACAATGGAACGGTCTCATATTCACTGATCAAACCTATCACCTCGCTTATCTCTTCAAGCGGAATATGGATTATTATCATTCATTGCTATCACCATTATAGTATTTCTTGTTATTGTTATTTAGTGCTATCATTATTATTAGTATTATAATCAGTCTATGCACAGTGAAAGGGAAACTACTACGTTGAAGATTGCGTTCAGTTCTGTGGTATCATTAAATTGACTTGTACGTTACCGAAACTTATACGTGGACTTTGACAATGTAAATAAATAAAGAAACATATGGAGATCTATATTGTTTCGCTTTCACCCCTCGATATTCACTAGTTCTCGAGTTGTATTCAAAAATAGAAAAAAACTGTATCGGTGTATTACATAATATACATTATATACGTAAGGTCAACGAATCCCATTTTTATAAAAATCAACACGAGCTCTCACCGGCACTAGACTCTTCTTTCAATGGACTAGAATAATATTTGAAGGCGTGAATTCAAATTGTAACAAATAAAACACAAATTGTCTGTGTTCATGTTTAAATATGTTGATATGAAAGACGTCAGACAGTTGGAAAATATCTAATATAAAAATAATTTTAATATGAATCAAAGTACTGACGGCTATGTTGTTTTCACTCCTGTAGAGAGCTGCTGAATTTTTGGATGGGTGGGAATTTAGCCCTTTTTCGACAACAACGTGTGTGTCACCCTTACGACAATTAATGTATTTTAAACAAGTATAATATGATTTATTACAGAAAAGTGTGATGTTTTTATAACGGCTATCAAGTCAATATGAATGTACTCTTAGTATAACTAGCTGCCGTGATGTATGTAATGCATTGTTCCACTAGCAACCGTGATTTATGTAATGCATAGTTCGACTAGCAGCCGTGATTTATGTAATGCATAGTTCGACTAGCAGCCGTGATTTATGTAATGCATAGTTCGACTAGCCGCTGTGACAAAAACATTTTCGTCGATGTTTTTGGCAACAACATATCAAACTTCGTGTTTTGTCGTACAATATGATGGACTCTTTGAGTCGAGTCTCGCATTCAAATCCTTGCGATAATTGTGTATCCTAAGTTCAGATTCTCATTATACTTTGAATAATGCCCCATTTTTAAAGGATTTACAGCGCTTGTCTTAATAACATAAAATGGACGGAATTTAAATCGTAATGAGTAAGCCTATGCAAATAACCTTTGATACAAAAGGGGAATTATTTCGTGTCGCAAGGTCTGAATGAATATGATGACCCAGTACCGGAGCTGTGGTTACTTTGTATCACAAAACACATTTTTTGGTTTCCAATTCATTCTGTACAGTTATAAAACGGTCGTTTAGATTTAACAGAAATATCACTAAAATGACCATATCAAGGGAAGTAACTGCCGTACAGTTTTTACGTTTATATAATACGTTTTATCTCCCTTGAATCATTCACATTTCAGCGGAGGCATAAGCGGTTAGTGGTACAACGCCTGACTTCTGATCTGAAGGTCGTAAGTTCGTAGACCGCCGTTGGTGAGGTTAAACCACGAACTGGCAATCCCTGGGGACTCAATCATCAACACTTGAAGACGGAAACTCAAACTTAGACTTAACATTTGCAAAAGTTATATTTACCCGTATTTCATTGAATCCAAACGATATGAAAATTTGTCTAAATAATTGTTTTTACCCAGTGTACAATTTTGCCAATTTTATTTAAATGTGTAGTGTTATAACAACAAAGGAGCCCAAACGAACATTTTGCGTTTTTTTAAATCTAAGTTTTAGTCTTAAATATTTATAAATAAGGCCTCAGAAATACGCCCCGGTCAAGAAACAGTCTTCAAATCCGATTACAATACGTTATAATAACTTCTTTAATAATGTAAAATAAACAAGTTGGGCTAAACACGGAAATGACGTTAGGTTGCTGTGGTTTAGTGGTTAGCATAACGGACCGGCAATACGTAGACCCGGGTTCGAATCCCGGTAGCGCCATTGACCGATTGTTCGTGTTCCTCAAAACATGACTTTATTTTAAACAACAATATACAAATCAATATATATTGTATAAACGCTGGAAATCTCAGAGACATTTCTTAAATTTTATTTCTTAGAGTTACAAAATATCTATGTAAACTTGAAAATACATGTAACAGTCAACATACAAATAGCATCAATCAAATACCTGTACAGGTATAACAAGCTAAGACATAATATATATATTGGTTCAAAATATCAAATAAAAGTCTAATACATGACACAAACATACGTACATCGTTGATTAAATGAATCTACCCACAGAGAGTGACAATGATCATTCAAATTAATTGGTCAGCAATATACATGTACATGTATGTTCAAAAAACACTTAAAAGTAAAATCACAAATTGAAACCTCTCACAGAGAGAAACATTGATAGTATTTGTGACATTTAATTCATTTAAACAGAGTATCTATGCTTAAAACGATTCATTGAATGGAATGACACAACATTTCTTTTCATAATTAATAATACAACTAGAAAACACAGGAAAGCTATTACACAATTTGTATTTCTCCACCCACAAATCCTTTTCAGCATTGTATCGATATTGTGGTACAGTTTTTGAAGTTCCTTCCTCGTAACACAGTAGACCACCTACTAAGTAAATACGTCCATATTTCACAAACATCCCGAAATGTTTGCGTTGAACAGGTTGTTGTGTGCATAGGAATGAAGAACTGTCAGCTGGATTAAAACAGATCATGTGACCTTGATCAGTCGCAATGTAGATACAATCATTCAAGGTCACAACCTGTCCTCCTTCAAATGGACACGGTAAGTCTGGAAGAAGACATACTTTGTGCGTCTCGGTGTCATAACATTGTACATTGGCGACAGGCCCCGCTACTGTTCGTCCTCCGAAAACATAAATCTTTTTCTGAAAATATATACACACCGCTGACACAACTTGGGTTGCTAAGGACGCTCGTTCTCTCCATTTATTAGTTTTCATATCATATTCTTCGATACACGGTACTTCCGCACCGCCTAGAACAAATATAGAACCTTTCTCTGACGTCACCATCATGTGATTCGATCTTCCATGTATCAGTTTCGAGCACTTCTCCCATCGACTTAATAAAATGTCATATTTTTTCACAATTTGTGTACTACCTTCGCCTCCACTCACGTACACAAACGGTGCTCCCTTAACCTCGCTGCTACAACATGCGAATCCATCTCCGAATTGGCGCATTTTCACTACTTCACGGTGATATACTTTTCTACGTTCATTCGTATCAATAACCATGACCTTGACCTTACTCTTGACCTTGCTGTCAAGGACAGATTCTTTCGAAAAGACCACGTAATACTGGGGAGGGTCAGTATGGTCAGGATTGGATACAACACTTTGTGATCTGTAGTATCCTGTGGACGATTCTATTTCTATATCATCCTTACAGCCACACCCTTCAAATATTGATAATATTGTTGTTTTATTCATCGCACGGCAGAATTTAAGACAAGAATATTTCAGTTGTTTTAAATTGAGATTTGAGGCCACGTGATAAAAATGATGAATATTTTCGAGTGTTAGGTGAACCTGCTCGAGACTTCCAGACGACAGGTATGAGGCGATGTCCGTTCTTATTGCTGGGGGAACAAGTTGCATGTACACTAACACTCCACATATATCGTTACTAATGTTACATGAATCGTCGGTTGTTTTAACGTTGAGGATTTCACTGGAAAGTTGTTTAAGCAATGCACTTCTATTGTCATCGATATTACCGACTTCAAACGCATTTGGTTCGCCGCTTTCACAAAAATCCGCACATTGAGAGGCCATTTCTACAGTATCTGGGTGTTGGAGTTCAAATCTATCACTGTCGTCATTTTCCAAACCTACTACAATGCCACTCTCTGCAGCGTTACTCGCACCTTGAGAGTCCATTTCTACAGTATCTGAGTGTTGGAGATCAACTCTATCACTGACGTCATTTTCCAAACCTACTACAATGCAGCTCTCCGCAGCGTTACTCGCACATTCAAATGCCATTTCTACAGTATCTGAGTGTTTGATTTCAAATTTATCACTGTCGTCATTTTCCAGACATACCACAATGTCACTCTCAGCAGCGTTACTTGCGTTGCTTACGCACGATGTAGAACGACTGTACGTCGCTACAGACGTGCCTTCGACGCCGTCCATAAAATGCCAACTTCTTTCCAATTCCACAGCCTTGAGTCGTTTAGTTATAAACTTTTCTCTGGCCTCGTGCCCAGCAGAAGAGAGTATACGTTTTTCCATTGATAAGGGTGTCGTGAATTTCTGAAAAGAAATGGAAACGTTTAAAACAAAAATTACAACGAAGAAACTGTCGATATACAAAAGTTGTCATCTCTAAAGACAAATTCTTGTAGATGTTAAGAAAACAAATATGCCGGTGTAGATGTATAATTGACTGAGAACAGAAATCTCAGTAATCTTTGTTTAAAACCAAGATTAAACAAGAAATATCTTTAAAAAAGATGGTCGGCGCAACTTGAAGTTTGCAAATTGGTTGCACTCTCTATGTTAAATTTTGTTGTACAACATAAAAAATGCCTAACTGTCATTCAATTACGATATACTATAAATACTCGGAGTACTGTAATCAATCGTAACTTCTTGGCGGAGCCAATAATGCCGAGGTGTTCCGAATGAGACGGCATAATAAATAACTCCGTAGTGTGATCATAGACACACTATAGTCCGTTACAATTTAGTTCAACATTACTTATTGCGTCAGTCGTGAACTCACACATCCATGTTAATAAACTTGTAACATAGCTATTTATTTGATTAAAAGAATATAAATGTTCGCGACTGGTAAATAAAACCAAGAAAGTCTTACTCCATAGATACGCCGATTGACGCCTCTACCGTATCTCCATGCAGACCCCTTTTAACGCCTCTACCGTATCTCCATGCAGACCCCTTTTAACGCCTCTGACTTTCTGACCAAAAGTTATTGATTTTTTCGAAAACTCTGACATTCTTATTTATTCTTATGAAAACATCGCTCTTTCCTAATAAGCTAAAGCATTAAAAAAATATTGGGTTACTACATAAAGTTTTTGCATAAATTGCATTTAAAACATCACAGGTAGCGATTTTACGCTGCTTTCGCGGAAGTGTATTTTCTTCACATACTCGTGGCAAGTTTGCAATACATTTTCGGATTTTTATAATAAGTACCGTAATTTTAACTTACCCTAATGCAAAGAGCAATCTTGTTAGATTATAATTCCATCAAAAATATATGGTCAATAATAAAGGTTAATCCATAAACGGCGATCAAACAATCCATTTTCAGAAAGTTTTCAGAGCACGATGAAAATGTTAACCAATCTGCTTCAATGTTACAGCTATTTTTAAATTGAAGAGAAAATGCGCGAAATTGCCTTGGTGGTTAACGTAAGATTTGATTGGTTTACAGAACACTGAATATGTAATTAGCAAAACCATGTTAGTACGGCTGCGCCGAAAAATAAGATATACATGTATATACATGTATATATATATATGCCTAAACACGCTAGTTCACAGGAAGCTATTAAACCGTAACACCTCATTGATAAATATAATTATGTTTTAGATAATCCCCTTGTATTAATTATTTAAGTCCGCTGCTTGAAATACTAAACTATTAACCATATGTAATGGGTTTGTTAACTTTATAGTTGGTAAATAGCACATTGAATACAAATCGACATAGAAAAGCTTTAACTTAAATAAAGGTTTTAGGACTCAATCAATCGTAAAAAAACGCACTAGATATAAAAAAACAAATTTATTTCATAACATCCATAAATGAACAATTCACATTCACAATTAAGTGATTCATTGATCATTTATCTCTGTTCATGAGAGTTACCAACGGTGATCACAACTAAAAACATCACCAATAGTTAAAACAAATCAAATAAAGACTCATTATTGATCAGGACTTTCACCAGTCTTGTATAAATCGCTCAATATTTTACCAATCTATAAAATACACTAAACTATACTATGGTTAATATCAAATTCTAGATTTTGTGCGCAGGTTACTATGGTAACTATTACGTTTACAGCAATCCTCTGCGCAATATCCCTTTACGGTGAAATGTACCACTAGAGGACATAAGCGCTATAAGGAGTCTTGCTTCTTTACTTGGTTAGCCCCCTTTTCTTAAAGGTGTTATTAATGTTAAAAAATACCGACCGAGTTACAAGAAAGTACTGCACATTGACCATTATGTCTTAATATTAACTGTTATATGTAATGTCTCTGTTTACGCTATCGATGGTTCATTTTCATGATGAAAAGGTTACACCCAGTCACTTTCTTAATTGATCACTTTATGGTGATGTTGTTTGTTAATGTTTCTTATCTTTCTTACCTGTACACTATTATGTATTATTTCGAAAAAATATCATATGATAACTAGTAACCTTTTAGACAGGCATTTTAGTGTACACAAACAGATAACATCTTTAAAATTCTTACACCAAACTTGTTTTGATGATTTATTGCAGACGCATTATTGTAAAAATCTTATACACAGTTATAAAGAATTGTGGTCGTGCGCAGGGGACTAAATATATGTGTATACGTATGTGCATTACGCCGACAAGCTCAAAGTTCCTGAAATTAGTCAGTATATTGTAAAAACATTGAATAGTGCCGCATATAACCTTTGTGCGTACATCGATGATATTTAAATTTGTCAAACTATTTATTTTGTTTCTCAGTTTAGATCAGAAATTACATTAACTGTATTGGGAAGACGTTTTATCATGTAAACAATGGAAATAACAAACAAAGTTTACCAAGTCGTAAATACACTAATCTATCCATAATTTTTATAACGTGAAGTATATTTATCAACAGATTATTATAAGTAAGTATTCGCGCAGCAAATACGCCTAACCCGAGGTTATGGTCGCACATAATGGGAGTTGAGATATATTTCGAGGGTTCATTGCAAGTATATCGTAACTCCTATATTAATACACAGGAGTTACGATAGTCTTGCGTTGAACACTCGTATTGTGAGTTTGAAGCCAAAATAGTGCAACTACTTGCTTACCTAAACCGAATTACGATAGCCTTGTGCTTAAACCTTGATATATACTTGTATATATGTTCAAATGACCTATATTTGCAACCGACCATACGACAGTTTTATTCAAATGCGAGTCGGCACAAAAATTGCATCTCGCATATTTCTTCTCGGGACATCGTAATGTAAAAATTCGGTGACAGCAAGCAACGTAAGTTGCATAGCAACGACGTTACATGAACTTGGTTCTTGTAGACATTATAATCGTTGTGCTGCGTAATCCATTTACATTTAAGACTCGCGCTCAAGCAGACACATAAATGCAACTTTGTTTGTATTTGCGTTTATTTATCGTCGCCACCGGTTTCCCATATGGGCGACGCCTTCAGAAGAATGTTAGTCATATTAGATTTTTGGAGGATAGTGCATGATACAGAAGATGCCCCAGTTCCAGAAGCACCCCTGGTTCCTTTACGTGCTCGATGTAAAGCATCATACACGGGACCTCGGTTTTTAAAGTCTCGTCCGAAAGATTGTTAGTACAGTCAGTGATGGAGCGGGGAATCGAAACAGCGATCCCTGGATTACAAGTCCAGCGTTTTACCACTGGACCACGGATCCGCTAACCCAATATATATAAATGCAGCGGTTTTACATGACGTTTTGTAACAGTGGCACCGAGTAATTATCTGGTCGCATTTATCACGCCTTATTGTTAATTCAATTGTTTAAAGGACAATGCGCGAATGTAGTTGTGAATAAGGTGTGAAATGCCCAATGGGATTAAGTGCATGCGGTCGTTTAATGGATTATTTAACTATCTTTTTTACCTGTTGGGACTGGTTTAATGCGGTCGCTGGTCGCGTTATAGAAAAGTCGTTTAATAGATACAATTTATATAGTAAAAACGCTCGGGCGGGAATTTAAGTGGTCGTTTAATACAAAAGTCGCTTAGTACAGGTGGTCGCTCGAGCAATGTCTACTGTATATCAATCATATACCTAGTGTGTATATATATACTTAACTTCATTAAAAACGCAACCAAACATTATGCATATAGATAAAGTGACATTACTTCCTTACTTACTGCCCTGGACGCCCATTGGCGTGTAGGACAGCAACGAAGATTTTCCACTTCTGTCGGTCGTTGGCAGTTTTCTGTAGGGTGCCCCATGTCTGTTGTTGTTGACTAGCTTCTGCCTCTACAGTTTGTCTCCATGTTTTTTTGGGTCTTCCTCTTTTTCTTTTACCTTCTGAGGTCCAGTGAAGTGCTGTTTTTGTAATGTCATCTCTATCCTTTCTCAGGACATGGCCAATCCACCTCCAGCGTCTTCTCATTATGATAGTGGCCATTTCTTCTTGTTGGCATCTGGCGAAAAGGTTTTGGTTTGATATTTTCTGTGGCCAAAAGATTCTTAGTATCCTTCTCAGGCTTTTTGTGTGAAAGATAGACAGTTTATTATGGTCGTGATCTGTCATCCTCTAGCATTCTGATCCATACAAAAGTACAGGCAAGACACAGCTGCTGTAGAGTTTGAGTTTGGTGCAGATGGTATACTGCCCAGACCTCCATACAGCCTGCAGATTGTAAAGAGCTGTTCTTGCCTTAGATAGTCTTCTTTTGATATCAGATTCTGTTCCACCATCGGTACGCACAGTGCTGCCAAGGTATGTGAAGGTGTCAACATGTGGCAATGCTTTTCTATTAAGTAAAACTGACCCTGGGTTGTTTACATTAAGTGTCATAAGTTCAGTTTTCTTAATGTTGATCTTCAACCCAATTTGTCCTGCATATTTTTGTGACATTACAAAGGCAAAAAATAGTCTTCATTTCTCAAATATAATTTCATAAAATTAATCAATAATGGAATAAAAAATAATTGGTCTAGAGTTTGATGAAGTTTTGAACAAGAATTAACACATAGATAACTGTATCACGCTTTTGACAGTACAACAAAATGACGCCTAGTTCAAATAGTTGCGTTTTTAATGGCTTCAAGTATTCATATGTACATATATAATGTTATCATAACAGTTTGCTAGATACTAATCCTACAGTCACTTGCGTTTAACCCCAACATTAATACCCTGTAATATTTTAGCTGACAATTCAATATCAAAACATTCAGAATTTTCTTTAAAAGTTTTTCTCTGTCTAATAGTTAATTGCTTATAGTATTATATATACTACTCAAAATTTGCTAAGGGTCACCTAAGGCTACTACTAATAATTATGTCCTCGTATAGGCCTTCAAATTCGGCGAAATTGTACACTGGCTATAATGATACAAGGCTAAATTGTCCATTTCAAAAAATAATTATACAAGTTGACTACGATTGTACTATTGTACTAGAAAAATACTTTAATGTGATTTTCCTTGCATAATGCCTAAGGCTAAAACTCAAGAACAACTTCCAATGAGAAGTATGAAACTCCAGTATTTAGCTTGATTTCCAGTCACATTTATGTCTGACTAAGGAATATAAAAATTGAACTGTTTCTTTTTGATATGTGCTATCAAGATATGTTGATCTTTATATTGACGTCATTTTGACGTCAGATTATGTGATGTTGACTTTTCTGACAAAATGCTAATATTGTCTCACAATGCCTGGCCACATTCTCTTGACAATGATAAGCAGTTTAATTTCTTTTAACAGCTTTATATATTTGAAGCAAAATAGTAACAGGTGGTCCTTAGCAAGTTTTGAGTAGTACAAACGTTTCAGTTAAAAAGGATACATGAGTATCTACTTGTCCTAAGTTGTTTGTATATAGATATCATATAACATAATGAGATAGTATGTGCATGCATAGATTAAAGTCGTTCGTTCTTTCGTTCGTTTGTTCGTAAACAATTTTTATCATTACGTTCTTCTCAAGCCGTGACATTATATTACTTTTCCTATTTACAGTACTTTAACCCGAGTACGACAAAATGTCCAATTACACGCGAGGTAGTAGACTACAGTGTAATTATTGAATGGAACGATTACTTACTGTATAATTATACCAATAAATAGTTATGTAGTAAACAAAATATAAAACATGTAATAAATGCTTTAAATCTAAACAGAAGTTTATAATACAAACGTTTAATCATGAAAAACATAGACTTACTTTCAACTATAATACAAATCTTTCCTCGTCCTTGAAGAAGTTATAAAACACGTTTAACTCCACGGTTGATCAATTCCGTAAATGAATCAGTTTATATCAAACCGTCGCTTTATTGGACGGTACCGCTCAGGTTCCGTCTATAGTAGTGGCAATTTGAGAGGCATATAACAATTGGTTCCTGTTTTCAAAACACGAAAAAGACTAAAAGCCGGTAACATGACAAAAACGTCCACATCCGCCTAATTACTGCACAAACAAAATAGTTCCAAAGTTCACCGAACGAAATAATATCATAAACGTTTCAATAAAATGAAATGTTGAAAAGGTGACCTGCTAAAGTGGTTTGTGAACTAATTAGCTGTTTCTGTGGAGTTCAGATAGGGTTTAAAGCAATGTATTAATACACACGAGTTTGTTTGGTGTCGACCCAGTACTTTTCGCCCTCTTTATTCTATAGTAAAACTACAAGATTTGCACTGAAATTGTGAACTCCACAATACGGCCCCAGCTATTTGCAATATCTAGTCTTCAAATACAACACTAGCACAGTAAATCAACACCAAGAAAACACCACCAAAACCTGGTAACTTTTCTGCTATCATTCAATGTATACAGTATCTGTCAAAATTTCAATACACAACAGCCGACACCGTTTACAGTTTTGGATTTATCGTAGATATGGTCTCGTTGCGCACGACTACGAAAATTATCGGTGTCATCTTTCTACGTACATCTCCCTCTGTGCTTAAAATTAATTGGAAAACACCCCACTACAACAAGATAACTCATAACCTATGGCAAGCTAGTGATATCATAACTTTATGCCTGGGCATACTGATTTTACTCTAAGTCCGTGCTGATATAATTCGATATGTCATTTTATAATTAAATATCCACAAACGTTACATAAAGGGTCTGACATCTTTGTATTTAATTTATTTACAATCGTGACAAAAATTTAACTTGTTTTACAATTTTAAGGTTCTACCATTATTACTGACCATTTTTCTTTATTTTGGTTTGAAAATCTAGCATTTCTAGAACAAGTCGGATTAAAGATCTTTTGGAAAAAATGTTTACTATTTTCATGTGCTATTTTTCAATATTTTTTTATTCTTTTTCGCATTTCTGTCTTATGTTTTAGTTTTGTTTCATATTCCATGCAAACCATCTTACCTATTTACACATACTTTGATATTATAAAACTGTCTAGTTACAAAACGGAAACTTGTATGCGACGAGTTGCCAGCTTGGCTAAAGAGACGAGTGGTACCGTCCCACAGCACTTAAATTTGCTTTGATATTCTATAAGGTTGGGATTTTTACCAGCGTTCATTGTACGACGTGAAGTTTCCAAATTATGTCAAAGTTCTAAATATAGTAACATAGTTCATGAATGAGCGAACCGTGAAAATAAACAATTTTCAATAAACCACGTCTTCATATTTAACTTTGATGACAAATACCGTTCGGTCATTGTATAGTTGTGGTATCAAGAAAGGATCACTCAATATACTGTTGGAAAACATTGTAGCTATTGTATTAATCTATAATTTAGAAAATATGATTAATGGTTTGAGTGTTTTTAAACGACTTAAAAACCCAAGGCTAATTCAAGCTTATGTGTGAAAATGTTTTGAAGTAGGGTTTTCCCCGCAACGGAGTATCGTTTCTTCTCCGTGGGGGCTGGAGAACCTATATTTCAGTTCTAATGCACTGTAGTGCATCAGTATGTATATTAATTAAATAGATAATAACATTAATACTATAATAAATGCATTGTATCTACTAAAACAGCATTTCATATCCGTTTGTCGACTCTGTGTTTTTGTCGCGAGAACGGGGTTGTCCACTGTACCAAGAATACACATGGTGCGGGGGGGGGACGAGGCTTGTCCCGGAGCGGTTTGTCCTACTGTCAACTTCCCCATCCAATTCATTATTTCATTTTTGTCGATGTATTATTTACTATTACCACTGTTTGGCTATTATTATGTATAAACACTATGCATAGAAGACACATTGATGTCAGTAAGGCCTCGGTCATGTGAAGCTCCCGGGCATATGAGAGCCCGTGGGATGATTTTTCGAAGAGTTTTAGACCGTAGAGGAGCTATATAATAGCCAGTGGCTGAAAATAGAGCATGCACATTTTTCAGACACGGTATTTCTACGATTGTGTGTCTACAGAGGGCTCGTAGACGGTCGTGCTTAATCTGAGCGGGGCCCTTACAGGTGTGAAAACTTGTCCCTTACCGGCCCACATGACTGTAGGGTCCTACAGGCCCCGTACGGTCCCTAATTGGGCCCATTAGGCCTTTTACAATCATATAGTCCTTTTGTAAGCTCCGTATGGGCTTCAAACCCTGAAAAGGGCCCGCACGGGCAGTTACGATTTGTAAAGGCAGGTTTGATGCGTCCTTTATATAGTTTTGAATAAGGAAGTTAGAAGTCAGTTTTAAACACATTCACAGTTTCATTTCACATAGTCATGCTGGACAGTATATATTTGATTATATACATATTATATACCATGGGTGTAAATGATGGACAAATATCATGTTAGGTTTGGTTTATATCCCAACGACCCTGTACGTGAACTAACGGGCCTAACCAGGTCCCGTATGGTACCTGCACGGGCCCAATACGGCTCCTTATCACCCTATCTTACGGATGTTCCCAAGCCCGTAGGGCAATTGCACGGGCTCGAACTGTGCACGCTCGTGCACATTTGGGTACCCATAGGGTAAACGCATGAGGTTTTGCGCTCCCGTGGCCTGAACATCGCAATTGCTCGCAGAGAACCCGTAAACTATCCTATGCACGAGACCACAACGTCATATGGGGTCGATTTCGTGCGGTCAATTGGTCCAATGGTCCGTACGGCTCCCCAAATCCTACGTGTTCCGGACCCCCTGTAGGTCTCATCTGACGGAGGTTCAAGAAATAAAATACAATGTACAGTAAAACCACAAGAATAAGACCATCTTTGAGACCCTTATAAACATGTCTTCTTATTGAAAGTGGTCTTAATATTGAGGTTGAATAAAGAGCAAAACAGTGAAAATGGATATGAAAATTGTGTTCTTAATTTTGAGGTGGTTTTATTATTGAGATGGTCTTTAAGTGAGGTTTTACTGTAAGTAGTCCTACGTCATATAAATTGAACGTACATCGTTAAATGTTTTGATATGATTGTTCATGGTTCTGTTCACAAGATTCATTTCACGAACCAACCGTACTATTCATGAGATAAAAGCTCATCGGTTTTTCCGTCTTACCTTTTCTAGGCTATTCAATTACAAAGATGCATTTCTAAAGAACGCATTAAACACGTGCATCTGAGTATGTATCTAGTTTATGCTTATTTGTCAATACTGTAATAAAACCTAAAAGTGATGCAATTTGTTGAGTAATGGGGTTTTAAAGGTACATAATCTTATTTTTTGGACAAAAAACTCGCCGAGTTAGCGCCAGCAAAGGAAATACATGTACCTGTATCGGACTCGTGTTTTACAGTTCCCGGAAAATGTTTAAGAAAAGTTACGTTGCAATGTTTTAGAGTATGTCTGTGTGAAGTCATTAACGTGTCATTTTCTCAAAATTATTACTTAAGCATATTGTGATAGACAATCAGGCTATCTACCGTTAAGCTTTCTAATTAGGTTTTTTTCACAATCATGTGAATATATAACTACTCATGCAGACTGTAGTCACTGATAATATCAGTCCTGTCCGGATAAAACCGCATTGTATAAGTTTTCATATTTAGCTACGTCGATAACTTTTTGTCAATTAGTACACTCATGATAACATTTTGCTCTACACATGTATACACTAAAAGATGCAACACAATAGTGGTATCATTTCTACTCAGGCGGACACTTTTAAATATTTAGACCGTTATACATTGTACATGTAATCTTTATTTCTTATTTCAAATAACAATTTCTTGAAGAATTTTTAATATCTGAAGCAAGCCAATACATAGTTCCTACATCTACAATAGTTACCTCCCTTGTTCGGAATTGTCGGCCATTTTGATAGGCAAATTTCCTTGAAGTGTATGGGAAATATAATGTAAAAGATGATAAACTAATCCAATATAGCAAAATAACTTATTCTTTATGCTCATGTTGGCATTTGGCTCAGTAAGTTGAAGAAAAAGTGGTTGTCACATGCAAATTCTCTTGGTATTTTCTCAATTATCACATATTTGGAAATTACTCCTATAAGGGCTTATCAGTTTTGCCTATCAAAATGTGCAACAGTTAAGAACAAGGCCGGTAAATATTGTAGATGTAGGAACTATGTATAATGAACTGATTTTGAACGATATTTTCAACTGCTGTCGGACTTCGTATATTCGACAACCTTGTATCCGAATACTTGGTGTCATGGCATCCGAAATAAATATCAGGTCTCGATGTATCTTCTAAGGGGCGTCGAATTGAAATGGGCCATTCGAAACTATTTATTTATCTCTTATTCGAAATGAAATTTCGAACCCGATGAATTGGAATGAAAGAGGTCTGATTTTTTTCTCAAATATTTGTCATCATAGTGAACGTTGAAGTGTTCTACAGTAGATGCACAATCACTTTTCGCTGCTCAAAAAGCGGAGAAAATGTAACTATTGCCTGAATACCTTTGCATATTGACGACAACAAACTGAGTGGACAGTAACACAACAAGAACATTGTTGTTGTCTTTCTGGTGAAATGTCATAAATATCAGTTGCGCATGATTTGTCCGGTAAATAATGTTATAAAATAGGTTTATTTCTCAATGCTTTAGATTTTACAGTCTATGACCATACAATATTAATACATATTTACAACAGTTAAACATATACGATATATGGCCAATAGCAACATTAATAATATCAGAATATATTTATATAGTTGTAACAGTTCTAGTACATGTATCAATAATTAAATAGTTTCGAAATATATTATAAATGCTTAGGGAGTCTACCCTTACCAAGTAATTACATGCACGTCAAGTCCGGAAAGTTTTCAAATGACAAGGGACTTCATGATGAGCTTTTTGATGGTAGCCATCCCTGTTTTCATTAGTCAAGTCTAATGCTGCGTGTCGGAGATTTGTTTTATTTCATGAATATAATTATTTTGATGTTTGAAGTGCGATTTCAGCCGCGGAAAGATGTCATGTGTAAAAAGCGTTATATTCCTATACATACATATACTATAGAAGGGATCAAGGGAGATAATTCTAGAAGGAACAAAGTGAGAGAACTTGTGGCAAACTCATGTGTGTCTATGCGACTTAGACCGCGTGAACTTCATGAACGTTGTATAGGCATACAGTAAAACCTCGATAAAAAGACCACCTTTTGGGACCTTTGAAACTGGTCTTAATAATGAGATGGTCTAAATATTGAGGTTGAATAAAGAGCAAGACAGTGACAATGGACTAGAAAATTGTGTTCTTAATCTAGAGGTGGTCTAATTATTGAGGTGGTCTTTAAGTGAGATTTTACTGTATACGATATAGAAGGTTGAAATAGAGGCTGCTGATTGGACGGTTTGAAGTAAACGTGGTCTAATCTACGGATTTGTACAACAATTCATGAAAGCGAGGTAAATATTGTTCGATAACAACAGGACCAACTTGTCACGTTGGTTTGTTCTGACTATAATGATTTCAAGGTCGACTGTATATTCTAAAATTTCAGATCAACTCAACTTACCGAATACGCGGACTGCATCAAATAATGGACACACAAATGTGTTTGCTCTTTGTATCTAAAGAATGCATGACTAAAGTCACTTAATACTCCTTGAAGAATGAATAACTTCACTCTATATTTCATTTGATCGATAATTTATTGTTTATTCAATACAAGACACGTGAAATACACTTTATTGACAATCTTCAACAACCATGTGTTTACGTAAGTGCGGGTAAGAGACTGCACGTAGACCAAGGCCCGTATTACAGAAGCATCTTAAGTGAATCTTAGATATTTTCACTTAAGTTCGAAACTTCAAATGGATGTAATTCCAAAACCACATTAAAACTGGTAGCCTTTAAATGGTAATGGAAATAACATATTAATACTATTTAATTATCACTCTAGATTTGACCATATAATAGCCTGTATGTTAAATAAACCAACTACGGAAGATAAGGATGAAAATATACTTAAGATGTTTCTGTAATATTGCCCCTGTTCTAGTTCTTTGTACTTTTAATTTATTTATTTTACATAGAGAATTAAACAAGTTCTTACGGCTCATAAAACTTGATATCAACCACTCTCAATGACTGCTTTCTGTGTTACTAACAACATCAACCACTCTGCCTCAGTCGTAAAGTGTTGTATGTGTTTGTGCTTTCTATGAATAGTTTTGTATAAATAAATAACATACACAGTTAATACATTTAATAACATCCTGAACATTTCGAGGTATGAAAGCCAAACTGGTGTATATGCAAGTCAATAAATAAGCAAATAGGCTAGAAAATGTTGTAAGTTAACTTTGGGATATTTCGTCCGTGTAAATAAATTCTTTAAATTTAATACCTTAACCTCTTTATTGGTCAACATTTAATCTATTTGTTACAGAACAAAACATTCTTTGGTCAGTTACTGATAATTCGACTACAAAATATGCGAGTTTTTATTCTTCACTTAGATGATGTTGCAAAAAATGCATTGATTACTTGAGAAGAAATTCCGCCTCAGTCAGATGGTAGCCATAGAAACAGCGTAAACTTGACCTCAGATAGTTCAGAATGTTAAAGGGACGTAACCTATAAACCCTAAATAAAATGACCGACATTCAAAGAATAGTGTGTATCAACGGTCAATATAAACTATTTAAATGTGCATTGCCTTACTTAATATTTTATGAGATGAGTTCGCTTTAATGACTTCTATACAAGTAATCTAGAGGGAATGGATGCATATCAGTCTCTGTACTACTGTAAAAACATGTTGACGTAATCGTAACACAATATAACGGGCAAATAAACAAACAAATAGTACAGATAAATAACCTGATATTTGACGAACACCAGGACAAATTTTGATAGATATTGTATAAAACTTGATTATTTTGTGCATCGTAAGTTTCAGTAAGATAACCAGGGCGACCCACAATCTACTCGGGTCCAGAACAGAGGAGAAAGGGATAATACCAAGACGTAGCCGTTCGTTACCTATTGTCCAGATACGGATGAAGCTACAAACTACTCAGTTACTTCCGTTTGCATCAACAATCCTGATCTGGAAGGATGTTATTGCTTTGATGAACTTTCAAATAAATCACATATTGGTTTGCCGCATTTGTTATCTATATACTGTTAGTTTATTTTTGTAAAAAAATATGCATGCCCGAGGTTTAAACACAAAAATGTTCCTACAACTAGCAACTTTGCTCCTAACATAACTGTCACCATTCATAAAATATCAGTATGTATTTTTTTCCAAGTACTAAGTTCAGCCGTTTGGCCACTGATTGCTTAAGATATAACAGTCGAAGATTTCAATATGGTACCAAACTGAAACATATATAAGGATGCTCATGAATAAATCATGGCATTGAATTCAAACACACTTTCCTTGTCACATATATTACATTACATACCCTATTGCTTGATAAGCACAATGGGAATGGTCTCATATTCACTGATCAAACCTACCATTTCGCTTATCTCTTCAAGCGGAATATGGAGTATTATTATGTATTGCTATTACCATTATTATAGTATTTCTTGTTATTGTTATTTAGTGCTATCGTTATTATTATTATTGTTATCAGTCTATACACATTGTATGGGGAGACTACTACGTTGAATATTGCTTTCTGTTGTACATATCGAAAATTGATCACTAAAACTTATACGTGGACTTTGAGTACTATGTAAATAAATAAAGAAACATATAGAGATATAAACTGTTTCGCTTTCACCCCTCGATATTCACTAGTCGTGATGTGTATTAAAAAATAGAACAAACCTGTAATAATTGATTGCCTGTGTTCATATTTGAAAATATTGATATGACAGACGTCAGACAGTTGAAAAATAACTAATATAAAAATAATTTTAATATGAATCAAAGTACTGAAGGCTATATTATTTTCACTCCTGTAGAGAGCTGCTAAATTTTTAGATGGGGTGGTAATGAAGCCCTTTTTCGACAACAACGTTTGTGTCACCCGAACGACAATTAATGTATTTTAAGCAAGTCTATTATGATTTATTACAGAAAAGGGTGATGTTTTTTATAACGGCTATCAAGTTTATATGAATGTACTCTTAGTATAACTAGCTGCCGTGATTTATGTAATGCATAGTTCGACTAGCCGCCGTGATTTATGTAATATCTAGCTAGTTCGATTAACCGCCGTGATTTGTGTAATGCCTAGTTCGACTAGCCGCCGTGATTTATTTAGTGCCTAGTTCGACTAGCAGCCGTGATTTATTTAGTGCCTAGTTCGACTAGCAGCCGCGATTTATGTAATGCCTAGTGCGACTAGCCGCCGTGATTTATTTAGTGCCTAGTTCGACTAGCAGCCGTGATTTATGTAATGCATAGTTCGACTAGCCGCCGTGATTCATGTAATGCATAACTCGACTAGCCGCCGTGATTCGTGTAATGCATAGTTCGACAAGCCGACGTGACAAAAACATTTTCGTCGATGTTTTTGGCAATGGCCTCAAACTTCGTGTTTTGTCATCGAATATGATGGAATATTTGAGCTGAGTCTCGCATTCAAATCCTTACGATAAGTTAGTATCATAAGTTCAGATTCTCATTTTAATTCGATTAAAGGATTTACAGCGTTTGTCTTTATAACATAAAATGGACGAGATTCTAAATCGTAATTAATGAGTAAGAATATGCAAACAACCTTTGATATAAAAGGGGAATTATTTCGTGTCGCAATGTCTGAGATGATGATCCAGTATCCAAACTGTGGTTACTATGTATCAAAATACATTTTTTTTGTTTCCAATTAATTATGTTCAGTTATAAAACCGTCGTGTATATTTAACAGAAATATCACTAAAATATGACAATATCAAGGGAAGTAACTGCCGTACAGTTTTTACGTTTATATAATACGTTTTATCTCCCTTAAATCATTCACATTTCAGCGGAGGCAATGGCGGTCTAGTGGTACATCGTCTCTGGCATCTGATCCGAAGGTCGTAAGTTCGTAGACCGCCGTTGGTGAGGTTAAACCAAGAAATGTGCAACCCCTGGGGACTCAATCACCAACACTTGAAGACGGAAACTCAAACTTAGACTTATTTCATTGAATCCAAACGATATGAAAATTTGTCTAAATAATTGTTTTTACCCAGCGTATAATTTTGCCAATTTTAATTAAAATGTGTAGTGTTACAACAACATAGAAGCCCAAAAGAACATTCAACATTTTTTTAAATCTAAGTTTTAGTCTTAAATATTTATAAATAAGGCCTCAGAAATACGCCCCGGTCAAGAATCAGTCTCAAATTCGACTGCAATACGTTATAATAACTTCTTTCATAATGTAAAATAAACAAGTTGGGCTAAACACGGAAATGACGTTAGGTTGCTGTGGTTTAGTGGTTAGCATAACGGACCGGCAATACGTAGACCCGGGTTCAAATCCCGGTAGCGCCATTGACCGATTTTTCGTGTTCCTCAAAACATGACTTTATTTTAACAACAATATACACACCAACATATATTGTATAAACGTTGGAAATCTCAGAAAGATTTTCTTAAATTTTATTTCTTAGATTTACAAAATATCTATGTAAACTTGTAAATACATGTAACAGTCAACATACCAATAGCATCCATCAAATACCTGTACAGGTATAACAAGCTAAGACATAATATATATATTGGTTCAAAATATCAAATCAAAGTCTAATACATGACACAAACATACGTACATCGTTGATTAAATGAATCTACCCACAGAAAATGACAAAAATCATTCAAATGAATTGGTCAGCAATATACATGTATGTTCAAAGAACACTTAAAGTAAAATCACAAATTGAAACCTCTCACAGAGAGAAACATTGATAGTACTTGTGACATTTTATTCATTTAAACAGAGTATCTATGTTTTAAAACGATTCATTGAATGGAATGACACAACATTTCTTTTCATAATTGATAATACAGCTAGAAAACACAGGAAAGCTATTACACAATTTGTATTTCTCCACCCACAAGTCCTTTTCAGCATTGTATCGATATTGTGGTACAGTTTTTGAAGTTCCCTCCTCGTTACACAGTAGACCGCCTACTAAGTAAATACGTCCATATTTCACAAACATCCCAAAATGTTTGCGTTGAACAGGTTGTTGCGTGCATAGGAATGAAGAACTGTCAGCTGGATTAAAACAGATCATGTGACCTTGATCAGTCGCAATGTAGATACAATCATTCAAGGTCACAACCTGTCCTCCTTCAAATGGACACGGTAAGTCTGGAAGAAGACATACTTTGTGCGTCTCGGTGTCATAACATTGTACATTCGCGACAGGCCCCGCTACTGTTCGTCCTCCGAAAATGTAAATCTTTTTCTGAAAATATATACACACCGCTGACACAACTTGGGTTGCTAAGGACGCTCGTTCTGTCCATTTATTAGTTTTCATATCATATTCTTCGATACACGGTACTTCCGCACCGCCTAGAACAAATATAGAACCTTTCTCTGATGTCACCATCATGTGATTCGATCTTCCATGTATCAGTTTCGAGCACTTCTCCCATCGACTTAATATAATGTCATATTTTTTCACAATTTGTGTACTACCTTCGCCCCCACTCACGTACACAAACGGTGTTCCCTTAACCTCGCTGCTACAACATGCGAATCCATCTCCGAATTGACGCATTTTCACTACTTCATGGTGATATACTTTTCTACGCTCATTCGTATCAATAACCATGACCTTGACCTTACTCTTGACCTTGCTTTCAAGGACAGATTCTTTCGAAAATACGACGTAATACTGGGGAGGGTCAGTATGGTCAGGGTTGGATACAACACTTTGTGACCTGTAGTATCCAGTGGACGATTCTATTTCTATATCATCCTTACAGCCACACCCTTCAAATGTTGATAATATTGTTGTTTGATTCATCGCGCGGCAGAATTTAAGACAAGAATCTTTCAGTTGTTTTAAATTGAGATTTGAGGCCACGTGAAAAAAATGATGAATATTTTCGAGTGTTAGTTGAACCTGCTCGAGACTTCCAGACGACAGGTATGAGGCGATGTCCGTTCTTATTGCCGGGGGAACAAGTTGCATGTACACTAACACTCCACATATATCGTTACTATTGTTACATGAATCGTCGGTTGTTTTAACGTTGAGGATTTCACTGGAAAGTTGTTTAAGCAATGCACTTCTATTGTCATCGATATTACCGACTTCAAACGCATTTGGTTCGCCGCTTTCACAAAAATCCGCACATTGAGAGGCCATTTCTACAGTATCTGAGTGTTTCAGTACAGATTCATCACTGTCTTCATTTTCCAGACCTACCACAATGTCACTCTCTGCAGTGTTACTGGCACATCGAGAGGCCATTTCTACAGTATCTGAGTGTTTGAGTACATATTCATCACTGTCTTCATTTTCCAGACCTACCACAATGTCACTCTCTGTAGCGTTACTCGCACATCGAGAGGCCATTTCTACAGTATATGAGGATTGGAGTACAACTTTATCACTGTCGTCATTTTCCAGACCTACCACAATGCCACTCTCTGCAGCGTTACTGGCACATCGATAGGCCATTTCTACAGTATCTGAGTGTTTGAGTACATATTCATCACTGTCTTCATTTTCCAGACCTACCACAATGTCACCCTCTGTAGCGTTACTCGCACATCGAGAGGCCATATCCACAGTATCTGAGTGTTGGAGTACAACTTTATCACTGTCGTCATTTTCATTTTCCAGACATACCACAATGTCACTCTCCGCAGCGTTACTTGCGTTGCTTACGCACGATTTAGAACGACTGTACGACGCGCCTTCGACGCTGTCCATAAAATGCCAACTTCCTTCCAATTCCACAGACTTGAGACGTTTTGTTATAAACTTTTCTCTGGTCTCGCGCCCAGCAGAAGAGAGTCTACGTTTTTCCATTGATAAGGGTTTCGTGAATTTCTGAAAAGAAATGGAAACGTTTAAAACAAAAATTACAACGAAGAAACTGTCGATATACAAAAGTTGTCACCTCTAAAGACAAATTCTTGTAGATGTTAAGAAAACAAATATGTGTAGATGTATAATTGACTGAGACAAGAAATCTGAATAATCTTTGTTTAAAACCAAGATTAGAACATTAGATATATATATGCCTAAACCGTGACACTAGTACACAGGAAGCCATTAAACCGTATCGCCTCATTGATCAATATAATTATGTTTTAGATAATCCCATTGTATTAATTATTTAAGTCCGCTGCTTGAAATACTAAACTTAATATATTTAATGGATTATTAACGCTAAAAAAACACAATTTATTTCATTACATCCATAAATAAACAATTCACATTCACAATTAAGTGATTCATTGATCATTTATCTCTGTTCATGCGAGTTACAAACGGTTATCATAACTAAAAACATCACCAATAGTTGAAAACAATCAAATAATGACTCATTATCGGGACTTACACCGGTCTTGAAAAATCACTCAATATTTTACCAAGCAATAAAATACACTAAACTATACTATGGCTAATATTAAATTATAATATTTAATATCAATACAAGATAAACCACTTTGATAGAGCATAGATATTCACCGACTTTTAAATAACTAAAGATAAAACGGTGATCTACCCGTTTAACATGATTATGATATTTCAAAATCGATAAGTATTTAGATGATTATTATGAAAGTCCAACAGTTATCGTGTACGATAACATCAGCATTATAATTATACATAGCGTCATTAGTTCATTTCGAAATAGCAGGTTTCTATCGTAACTATTACGTAAACAGCAATCTCCTGCGCAATATCCCTTTACGGTGAAATGTACCGCTAAAGTACATAAGCGCTGTAAGGAGTCTTGCTTCTTTACTTGGTTGGCCCCCTTTTCTTAAAGGTGTTATTAATGTGAAAACATATCGACCGAGCACGAGAAAGTACTGTACATTGACAATAATGTCTTAATATTAAATATTATATGTAATGTCTCTGTTTACGCTATCCATGGTTCATTTTCATGATGAAAGGTTACACCCGACCACCTTCTTAATTGATCACTATATGGTGCTGTTGTTTGCTGATGTTTCTTATGTTTCAACTCGGATGTTTTTGTACATTATACTGTATTGATTTCGAAAAATACGATATTATAACAAGTGATCATTCAGAAATGCATTTTAGTGTACACAAACAGATAACATCTTTAAAAATGCTTACACCAAAAACTTGTTTTGATGATTTATTGCAGACGCATTATTGTAAAAAATCGTTATAAAGATTTGTGGTCGTGCGCAGGGGACTAGATATACGTGTATACGTATGTGCATTACGCCGACAAGCTCAAAGTTCCTGAAATTAATTAGTATATTGTTAAAACATTGAATAGTCTTCATTTTCCAGACCTACCACAATGTCACTCTCTGTAGCGTTACTCGCACATCGAGAGGCCATTTCTACAGTATCTGAGGATTGGAGTACAACTTTATCACTGTCGTCATTTTCCAGACCTACCACAATGCCACTCTCTGCAGCATTACTCGCACATCGAGAGGCCATTTCTACAGTATCTTATAATGTGCAGTACTTTCTTCTAGCTCGGTCGGTATTTTTTCACATTAATAACACCTTTAAGAAAAGGGGGCTAACCAAGTTAAGAAGCAAGACCCCTTACAGCGTTTATGTCCTCTTGCTGTACATTTTACCGTAAAGAGAGACCACTGCTGTATACGCTATAGTTACCATAGTAACCTGCGCACAAAATATGTTATTTCGAAATGAAATGATGACGCTATGTATAATTATAAGGTACCGCATATCGCCTTTGTGGGTACATCGATGGTATGTATATATATGTCAACCTATATTTTTGTTTCTCAGTTTAGACCATAAACTACATTAACCGCATTTGGAAGAAGTTTTATCATCTAAACTATATATTACGACAAACAGACATGTTTACCAAGTCTTAAATACACTAATCTATCCATAATATTGATAACGTGAAGTATATTTATCAACAGATTATTATAAGTAAGTATTCACGCAGCAAATACGCCTAACCTGAGGTTATGGTTGCATTTAATGGGAATTGAGATATATTTCGAGGGTTCATTGCAAGTATATCGTAACTCCTATATTAATACACAGGAGTTACGATAGTCTTGCATGGAACACTCGTATTGAGAGTTTGAAGCAAAAATAGTGTAACGACTTGCTTACCTAAACCGAATTACGATAGCCTTGTGCTTAAACCTTGATATATACTTGTATATATGTTCAAATGACCTATATTTGCAACCGACCATACGACAGTTTTATTCAAAAATATCAATCATATACCTAGTGTATATATATATATGTACATATATAATGTTATCATAACAGTTTGCTAGATACTAACTATATAGTCACTAGCGTTTTTTAACCTCAACATTAATACACTGTAAAATTTTAACTGAGAATTCAATATCAAAACCTTCAGAATTTTCTTGAAAGTTTTTCTCTGTCTAATATGTATTTGTTTATAGTATTATACCTTTGTAACATATGCGTTCGCTTATCCGTTTATTTAACGTGCACTTTTAACAAACGTTTCAGTTAAAAAGGTTACATCAGTATCTACTTGTCCTAAGTAGTTTGTATATAGATATCATATAACATCATGAGATAGTATGTGCATGCGAAGTAATAAACATGTTAATACGTAGATTATAGTCGTTCGTTATTTCATTCGTTTGTTCGTAAACAATTTTTATCATTATGTTCTTCCAAAGCCGTGACATTCTATGACTTTTCCTATTTACAGTACATTAACCCGAGAACGACAAAATGTCCAATGACACGCGAGGTGGTACAATGTAATTATTGAATGGAACGATTGCTTACTTTACCAATAACCGGTTATGTAGTAAACAAAATATTAAAAATGTAATAAATGCTTTAAATCTAAATACATGTGTATAATATAAACTTATAATCATGAAAAACATAGACTTACTTTCAACTATAGTACAAATTTTTCCTCGTCTTTGAAGAAGTTATAAAGTACGTTTAACTCCACGGTTGATTTTTTCCGTAAATAAATCAGTTTATATCAAACCGTCGCTTTATATTCTATAATGTTGGGGTTTTTACTCCGCGTTCATTTTACGACGTGAATTTTCTAAATTATGTCAAAGTTCTAAATATAGTAACATAGTTCATGAATGAGCTAACCGTGAAAATAAACAATTTTCCATAAACCACGTCTTCATGTTTAACTTTGATGGCAAATACCGTTCGGTCATTGTATATTTGTGGTATCAAGAATGGATCACTCAATATACTGTTGGAAAACATTGTAGCTATTGTATTAATCTGTAATTTAGAAAATATGATTAATTGTTGGAGTGTTTTAAACGACTTAAATACCCAAGGCTAATTCAAGCTTATGTGTGAATGTTTTGAAGTAGGGTTTTCCCCGCAACTAAGTAGCGTTTCTTCTCCGTGGGGGCTGGAGAACCTATATTTCAGTTCTAATACACTATAGTTATAAAGTATGTCAATTAATTAAGTAGATAAATAACATTAATACTATAATAAATGCATTGTATCTACTAAAACAGCATTTCATATCCGTTTGTCGACTCTGTGTTTTTGTCGCGAGAACGGGGCTGTCCACTGTACCAATAATACACATGGTGGGGGGGGGGGGGACGAGGCTTGTCCCGGAGCGGTTTGTCCTACTCTCAACTTCCCCGTCCAATTCATTATATCATTTTTTTTCGATGTATTATTTACTATTACCACTGTTTGGCTATTATCATGTATAAACACTATGCATAGAAGACACATTGATGTCAGTAAGGCCTCGGTCATATGAAGCTCCCGGGCTTAACGGATGCCGTTACGGCAACAAAACCCCGAGAACCCGTGGGATGATTTTTCGAAGAGTTTTAGACCGTAGAGGAGCCATATAATAGCCTGTGGCTGAAAATAGAGTATGCACATTTTTCAGACACGGTATTTCTACGATTGTGTGTCTATAGAGGGCTCGTAGACTGTCGTGCTTAATCTGAGCGGGGCCCTTACAGGTGTGAAAACTTGTCCCTTACCGGCCCACAGGACTGTAGGGTCCTACAGGCCCCTAACGGTCCCTAATTGGGCATATGAGGCCTTTCAAAATCATAAAGTCCTTTTGTATGGGCTTCAAACCCTAAAAAGGGCCCCCACGGGCAGATGCGATTGGTTAAGGCTGCTTTGATGCATCCTTGCGGTTATATAGTTTTGAATAAGGAAGTCAGAAGTCAGTTTTAAACACATTCACAGTTTCATTTCACATAGTCATGCTGGACAGTTTATATTTGATTATATACATATTATATACCATGGGTGTAAATGATGGACAAATATCATGTCAGGTCTGGTTTATATCCCAAAGAACATGTACGTGAACTAACGGGCCTAACCGGGTCCCGTATGGTACCTGCACGGGCCCAATACGGCCCCTTATCATCCTATCTTATGGATGTGCCCAAGCCCGTACGGCGATCGCACGGGTTCGAACTGTGCACGCTCGTGCACATGTGGGTACCCATAGAGTACACGCACGGGTTTTTGCGATCCCGTGGCCAGAACATCGCAATTGCTCGAAAATAAACCCGTAAACTATCCTATGCATATGGCCACAACGTCATATGGGGTTGATTTCGAACGGTCTAAATGGTCCAATGGTCCGTATGGCTCCCCAAATCCTACGTGTTCCGGACCCTCTGTAGGTCTCATTTGACTGAGGCTTAGGGCATAAATTACAATGTACAATAAAACCTAAATAATAAGACCACCTGCGGGACCCTTATAAACTGGTCTTCTTATTGAAGTGGTCTTAATATTGAGGTTGAATAAAGAGCAAAACAGTAAAAATGGACTTGAACATTATGTTATTAATTTTGAGTCAGTTTTATTATTGAGGTGGTCTTTAAGTGAGGTTTTACTGTAAGTAGTCCTATGTCATATAAATTGAACGTACATCGTTAAATGTTTTGATGTGATTGTTCATGGTTCTGTTCACAAGATTCATTTCACGAACCAACCGTCCTATTCATGAGATAAAAGATCATCGGTTTTTCCGTCTTACCTTTTCTAGGCTATTCAAATACAAAGATGCATTTCTAAAGAACGCATTAAACACGTGCATCTGAGTAGGTATCTAGTTTATGCTTATTCGTCAGTATGTGGGATGGGACAGTCGGTGTTTTTTTATTGTAAGAAAACCTAAAAGTGATGCGAATTGTTGAGTAATGCGGTTTTAAAGGTATATATTCTTTTTTTATGACAAAATATCCTTTGGGATCATTATGAGAAAATTTGTGGTTATTTACTTCATACAGATGTACTCTACAACACTGCATTGTTTACCAAAACCACATATTCAAGCGTCCGATACAGGTATTTTCTATTACCGCCAGCATAGGAAATACCTATATCGGACTCGTGTTTTACAGTTCCAGGATGTTTTAAAAGAAAAGTTACGATGCAGTTTTAGAGTATGTCTGTGTGAAGGCATTAACATGCCATTTTCTCAAAATCATTACGTAGCATATTTTGATAGAATATCAGACTATCTGCCTTTAAGCTTTCTAATTAGGTTTATTTCATAATCATGTTAATATATAACTACTCATGTAGACTGTAGTCACTGATAATATCAGTCCTGTCCGGATAAAACCGCATTGTATAATTTCTCATATTTAACTACGTCGATAACATTTTGTCAATCTGTACACTCATGATATAAAATGTTGCTTTACACATGTATACATAAAAAGATGCAGCACAATAGTGGTATAATGTCTACTCAGGTCGACACCTATAAATGTTTAGAGCGGTATAATCTATATAACAATTTGTTGAAGCTTTTTTAATATCTGAAGCAAACAAATAATATATAGTTGTAACAGTTCCAGTACATGTATATCAATACATAAATTGTTTCGAAATATATTATAAATGCTTAGGGAGTCTACCCTTATCAAGTAATTACATGCATGTCAAGTCTGGAAAGTTTTCAAATGACAAGGGACTTGCTGGTAGCCATCCCTGTTTTCATTAGTCAAGTTTAATGTTGCGTGTCGGAGATTCAGTGTCAATTCGTTTTATTTCATGAATATAATTATTTTGATGTTTGAAGTGAGATTTCAGCCGCGGAAAGACGTCATGCGTAAAAAGCGTTATATTCCTTGTACTATATATGCATATACTATAGAAGGGATAAAGGGAGATAATTCTAGAATGAACAAAGGAAGAGAACACGTGGCAAACTCATGTGTGTCTATCCGACTTAGACCGCGTGAACTTCATGAACGTTGTATTGGCCTACAGTAAAACCTCGATAAAAAGACCACCTTTTGGGACCTTTGAAACTGGTCTTAATAATGAGATGGTCTTAATATTTAGGTTCATAAAGAGCAAGACAGTGAAAATGGACGAGAAAATTCTTAATATTGAGGTGGTCTAATTATTGAGGTGGTCTTTAAGTGAGGTTTTACTGTATACGATATAGACGATTGAAATAGAGGCTGCTGATTGGACGGATTGAATTGAACGTGGTCTATTTTACGGATTTGTACAACCTTTCATGAAAGCGAGGTAAATATTGTACGATAACAACAGATCCATCTAGTCACGTTGTGTTTGTTCTGGCTATAATGATTTCAAGGTCGACTGCATATTCTAAACTTTCAGATCATCTCAACTTACCGAATACGCGGACTGCATCAAATATTGGACAAACAAACGTGTTTGCTCTTTGTATCTAAAGAATACATGACTAAAGTCACTTATACTCCTTGAAGAATCTCTATATTTCATTTGATCGATAATTTATTGTTTATTCAATACCAGACAAGTGAAATACACTTTATTGACAATCTTCAACAACCATGTGTTTACGTTATTGCGGATAAGAGACTGCACGTAGACATTATAGGGCCCATATTACGGAAGCATCTTAAGTGAATCTTAAATATCTTCACTTAAGTTCGAAACTTCAAATGGATGTAATTCCAAAACCACATTAAAACTGTTAGCCTTTAAATGGTAATGGAAATAGCATATTAATACTATTCATTTATCACTCTAGATTTGATCATATAATAGCCTGTATGTTAAATAAACCAACTACTGTAATATTGCCTCTGTACTAGTTCTTTTTACTTTTAACTTATTTAATTTACATCGAATATGAACCAAGTTCTTACGGCTTGATATTAACCACTCTCAATTACTGCGTCCTAAGTTACTAACCAGTACTCAGGCCTATTTAAGGGATTATGAAGAAATTGGCACTAGCGGGATTCAACTATTATGTCATGGAGTTTTCTAGATATGTAAGAAATCTGACTCTCAGTGATATCTGTAATCTTCAGCATTTTGACTCCATTTTGCTCACGGTGTTGCCGAAAAGTTGTTATGATTTTTATCTTTTTGAAACTAAGAACCCACCGAGATAATGTTTCTATCTAAATTCATATGTTTTTGCTAGATAAATACTCGAGCGTGTGAAATCTGGACCAATCTGTATGAAACTTTCAACAACACTTTTTTATCCTGAAATCGTGATAGAAATATAACTATTAAATAAATACAATTTAAGGTAGCAAGCCACCATGGAAATGCATTGCGAAAGTGTGTGCGGTTAATGCCAACTATTTGTTTGATGCCCTTTGGTTATGAGATCACAATTTTCGGCTAGGCGAAGCCCTTTCTCAGAAAATAGAATTAGATACATTATCATTCAAACTTACCCGCTTCTTAAAAATAACGCGAATTCTTGCGCTGTCCACCAACCCTTGAAACAAGCGCATAAATATTGGCGGTCCATTGTTTTGCATTCTGGGGAATGTGGCCCTATCGCTCAGTGGTTAACGCTGCTGACTACGAATCCGAAGATCGTGGGTTCGATCCCTCGTCTCGCCGGATAAAACAGAAATGCTTTTCAGTGTGTCCCACCTAACATAGTACTGGGATGTAACCAGGAAAGTACTGGGTAGATTCCAGGAAAGTGCTGGTTATATGCCAGGAAAATGGCAACTGTACGATGGGTCTCATTGGCACTGTGCAGTGACCGTATTTGGCTTCACAAATTGTCTGTTTGACCTATACTGCTCTACTGGCAGGTACATTTCCCCCTTCGGTTTCAAAAAGTATATTTATGGTGTGCAGGGGACATACCGGGTCGACCAAAATACCATTAAGTGCATTATAAAATGTGCGCGACGACGGGCGACCTCATAAACACAGTAATACATACGTACTTTGCATTCTGGAGTTATATTGCCAAATGTATTTCAATTTCACTGACAATGAGTCATCGACATTGTGTGTCACAGTACGCTAGTATACAGTCCTACTGAAAACCGAAAACCCACATGCTTCTATTTTATATCTTGGCATTGAAGTATTTAGCGTATCGTGTAACACGTGTGCCACTATTATACTTAATGTTAGTTACTTATTTACTGTCAAATTATTGCTTGATTATTTTTGTCATTCTGTGCACCATGTTTTGGAAACACTTTTATTGTGAAGAATATTCTAAAAATTAAAATCACGATACCGAAGCGTTGGGTATACAGCCACCTTAAGCTTGTTTGGTGTGATGTTTTTGCTAAGTTACTAACTTTAACAGTACACCATTGACTGAACATTCATTTACACTTTCACGTTCAGACCAGTCAGAACTTTTATACTCCTTAAGGCGGAACCTTTATGCGCAGTCGTTTTACATTTTGGGAATTAAATATTTTTTGAATATTTTGATAACTTGCACCACCATGAGAAATATTGTCGTGCTATGTGTTGTGTTTGCTAGTGCCAGTTGTGCTCTAGTACCTGAGAGTAACGGTACTGCCGAAGACCAGATGGATGGATTGAAACTGATAGAACTTGGCAGAAAAACGCACAAACCAATGCTGACACTTATAGGTGTTGCCATCAGGAACCTCCATCCATGTGAAGTTTGGTCATCATGGACAGATTGTGAGGCCAATAGAAGAGGATACTTTGGAACTAGGACCAGAAGCCGCACTTGTGTGGATACGAGTTCCACAGAAATCAACAAACGTTACAACGAGACTGATAAAGCTTTGTGTGAGGGACGTTGTCCACTAGCAAATAACTTGACCAGTCATGGATTTTGTTTAAAGTTCCACTTAACAAAATTGAACCACGATGACGCTGAGAAACACTGCGAACAAGAAGGAGGATATCTGATTAACATTGACTCGGAAAATAAATACCAAGACGTGAAAACCATGTTAACCGATTATTCACCTTACATCAACATTGGAGGTCGTCGTAAGACTGCAAGTTCTCCATGGGTATACAAATACGGTTCTCAAACACCATTCATCAAATGGGAATCCGATGAACCCGATAACGGTTCTACTGAGCTGTGCTTAGTATACAATTCGGGTACAAATTTATGGTATGATGCGACATGTTCGTATGATCGTCCCTTTCTGTGTGAATTCCCTAAAGATTGAAGACATGGAAGTTTTAGTTCGGACATATTCCGCAATTGGAAGGTACATCACTTACAACGAGTCGTCATCAATTTGCAAACAATTTAGTTATCACATATGAATACAATTTTGACATGTATTGCAGCTAAATGTGACTTTGGCTATCTCTTCGATTATGGAATTTATTTTGGCTCTCGGGTTTGGAAACTAAAATTTTCATGAGACTTTGTAATAATTATATATGTATTCGAAATATTGATAAATCCTGAAATGTTGGCAGTACCTTGATTGTTATACTGTAGATGCTAGCATTTAGTAACCACCCTCGTATTTCTTTATAGACATCTAGCATTTTTGTGGTTGACAAGTATTACTTGTGTTAACTACAGAAATGTGATAATATATCCTAAGTATGTTGGACGCTTTTATATACGAATAGTCTTATGAAGTCATACAAGCAATGCATTCATTATAATAATGCAGAATTATATTTGTTTACTTGCAAATATAATAAATCAAGATTGTATAGCTTATAAACTATTCCAGTACGAGTAACAATGATTCTTTAAAAATACATTGAGCTGTCCTAACGAAACCTACGAATGCATCCGTACTGCTGAATAATATCCGCTTTCTGTGTTGTATACATGCGAATTCATTGCCAAATTGTATCATATATGCACTGTACTTCCATTAGCATGAAACATATTGTCATAGCAGAATCTGTGTTTGTTATTCAAGCCGTCGTTCATGATTTATATGTTTTATTGACTTCATATCAAGACGACTAGGACCATCCTTAAAACTGTTTGTTTGGCATAATCATATCTACCTCGTAACATGAATCAAAGACAAAAATGTAGGTGTCGGAGGGGAGAAAATGTTTTTGGCTGCATATTAATACATTTGGAGTTGAAATTCGAATGACCATTAAATGAAATCCAACCTACCTACCAACCTTATTTTATTTGGTAAGAGTCATGTCAAACAAACAATTTTTAAGGATGGCCTAAGCTCAAATCCATGTGAAACGTTTGGAAACTGAGGAAACCTATTTTAACCCAACTTTTGCTCATTTCTAGAAATGGTTTAACACATTTTGGTGAATTTAATGCATAATTACCTATCTCACACAAGAAATGGATGTTTCCTAGCAACCTGAAGTGTCATTACAATTTTGTTTGTATTTGCGTTTATTTATCGTCGCCACCGGTTTCCCATATGGGCGACGCCTCCAGAAGAATGTTAGTCATATTAATTTTTTGGAGGATAGTGCATGATACAGGAGATGACCCATTTCCAGAAGCACCCCTGGTTCTTTTACGTGCTCGATGTAAAGCATCATACACAGGACCTCGGTTTTTAAAGTCTCGTCCGAAAGACTGTTAGTACGGTCAGTGATGGAGCGGGGAATCGAACCAGCGATCCCTGGATTACAAGTCCAGCGCGTTACCACTGGACCACGGATCCGCTACAAGTGTCATTACTATAATTAATTACACACGTTTTAAAATTTACTTACGACGTTGCCACCTAGGTATAACATTTTGTGGTGTGACGTCAATTTGAAAACTAGTTTATCTTAATCTTAGTCGCACACAAATTTGGTTTCTGATTATGTTTCGCTTGTATATTGAAAGAGTATTGAACTCCTTGCATTATGTTATCAAATCATAAAGTAAACGCCGCGATGTAATGAATGTATACAACACCAGAACGCAAGAACACCGGTGTAGCGATTTCAAACTACCCCCGGTTCAAGTTACCGCCCGGTAACTTACAACCGAGTACAAAATTATCTCCCTTATTCCCTTATTTATGTTTATCTATATACATGTTCTTTGAATGAATTAAAAATGTCGACAGCAAATGATACAAATAAAAATGTAAAGTATAAAAACAACTAGAAAACAACATCAGCAGCAGGAACGGCAACGGTAGCAGCAACACCAATAACTATAACAGTAGTGCTATTAACATTTTACTGTTATTTTTTGCTGTTTGAGACTTCAATTTTGTTTGTTTCATTTTTTTATTCGATTAACTTACCATGATTTCAAGTAATAGAAACTTACCACCTTAGCTCAACCAGCGAGGTGGTATATGTAATTTAAACCACGCGGGGTAATATAAAATCGATTTTAAATTACCGAGGGCACTTGAATTGGGGGTATCTTGAACTCTTTGCAGAAATAAATTAGATTTTTTACCATATATACTATAAACAAAGTCTTTGGTTATGCCCTGTCGACGGCAAATACACAATTTACGTACATCTCACTCCCAGATCAAGGATGATTTGGATGAAACCACAACTTCAGCAAACAGAATTTATATGGCTTAAATCGCCGCCGCGTTTCTAGAAGTTCTACAAGTCATTCGAACAAGACAACTATCACCCTTTTAATTTTTTCGTACTATTTAGCCAGAGAGCAAAATTCAAGCAATGATTTATCTTGTTTTGTCTTTTTTAAAACAATATCTGACTTCTATGAAAATACTTTCTTTTATCTCAGACTTTGCTATTCAGTGAACACACGACCTCTGACCCAGGAGATCGGCGATCTATAACATCAACCACTCTGCCTCAGTCGTAAAGTGTTGTATGTTTTTGTGCTTTCTATGAATAGTTTTGTATAAATAAATAACAGTTAATACGTTTAATAACACCCTGACCATTTCGAGGGATGAAAGCCTAAAATGGTGTATATGCAAGTCAATAAATAAGCAAATAGGCTAGAAAATGCTGTACGTTAACTTTGGGACATTTCGTCTGTGTAAATAAATTCTTTAAACTTAATACCTTAACCCCTGTATTGATCAACATGGGTTCATCGCCCATCGGTTTAATCTATTTGTTACAGAACGAAACATTCTTTGGTCAGTTACTGATAATTCGACTACAAAATATGCGAGTTTTTATTCTTCACTTAGATGATGTTGCAAAAATGTGTTGATTACTTCAGAAGAAATTCCTCCTCGGTCAGGAAGTAGCTGAAGAAACGGTAACGGTTAGATAACGGTTCATATGTACAACGGACTATAAACCCTAACTAAAATGACCGACATTCAATATAAACTGTAAATGTACATTGCCTTACCTCAATATTTTATGAGATGAGTTCGCTTTTATGACTTCTATACAAGTTATCTAGAGCGATTTGATGAATATCAGTCTCTGTACTACATGTTGACGTAATCGTAACAAAATGTGCATACATAACTGGCAAACACACAAACAAACAAATACTACAGATAAATAATCTGATATTTGCTGAACTCCAGGACAAATTTTGATAGATATTGTATAAAACTTGATTATTTTGTGCATCGTAAGTTTCAGTAAGATAACTAGGCCGACCCACAACCTACTCGGCCCCAGAACAGAGGAGACAGGGATAATACCAAGTTGAGCCGTTCGTCCCTGTCTATTGTCCAGATACGGATGAAGCTACACACTACTCAGTTACTTCCCTTTGCATCAACACTCCTGATATGCAAGGAGTTTATTGCTTTGATGAACTTTCAAATAAATTACATATTGGTTTGCTGCATTTGTTATCTATATATTGTTAGTTTTTTTTTTTTTAAATATGCATGTACGAAGTTTAAACACCACAATGCTCCTACAACTAGCAACATCGCTCCTAACATAACTGTCACCATTCATAAAATATCAGTATGTATTTTTTTCCAAGTACAAAGTTCAGCCTTTTGGCCACTGCTTGCTGAAGTTATAACAGTCGAAGATTTCAATATGGTACCAAACTGAAACATCTATAAGGATGCTCATGAATAAATCATGGCATTGAATTCAAACACACTTTCCTTGTCACATATATTATCTAAGACATACGAGTGACATCTATTCAAACTCAACACTCAGGAACAGTTTACTCAGAACACGTTATTGTTATGTGACCATTTGTCACAAAATACGGAAAATATTCATTAGGTCATGCGGTGACTACCAGCATGTGAAAATGAAAGTACGATGTACATGTATATGTAAGAGCCAGAAAGCTTGACACATCAATTGACCTAAAGAAGTATGTTAATTGTAGTTTTCCTTCCTGTGTGTCCTTGTGAACGAAACTAAATAACATAGTGAAAGGGGAAGGAACTCCAGACTCTTCTCGGGACTGGTCGAATTTCTGCGCGGAGGTTGATTAAACTAGTTATAGATCAAGAGAACTAACTCCTAATTTACTATACGCACTGAAGTCTTGATACGTTTACTTCCCTTTGATTTTTAACTCCTGTAAAGATAAAAGAATACAAAAGCTCGATCGTCGCATTTATTTTATTTTTTCACAGCTGCAATAAAAACTGCATGATATTTATAAAATGTACAATTGTATATAATATTAAATCACACATAAATATAGTTCCGTAGCACCCTTAACTGAAACAGGAATATCATTGCAATAATTTACAGCATGTTTAAATTTAAAAAAATGGAAAATAGCGTCAAATGCAATCTACATGTACATGAAATTTATTTAATTATGGACACATTTACAGTGTATTATTACAGCTTATATTTATCACTCTAGATAACTATTTCCTGTGTTTCTTTACAAAAAAACACGCTTAGTCTAAGGAATGTGAAAACCACATAAGAATCCGCCTACTGTGGGTTTCGAACCAGCGAACTCCGGATCAAGGGTCCGGCGCTGTACGTCTGGCCCTGTGTATCTCTTCGATCATTGTTGTGATGAGACAGTGCATTCTGTTGTTCTGTGTTGCCGAAGAGACGCTGGTAAATATATGGGAAATGAAATAAAGAACAATTATTTCGCGACTTGGTAACAGGCGTAGAATTAGAAAAAGGATCCTTTTAAAAGAATTACACAAAAAATAACTGACTTCTTTTAACAATCGAAACTTTCCGAAGGCAACAGCTACTGCCATGTACATTGTCTATGATTATGATTGCAAGACAACCGTATATACACGTTACATCTAATTAACACAAATCAAAATACTTAAAAGTTAATAATGGAAGTCAATGAAAATTTGCAAATATATGTAGTAACATATTTGTATATTTTCACATATGTGCCTTTCATATCGTATGATCGTTTTTTTCTGAATATCTCGTTTTTATACATACAGTACAGCTTACCATACAGTGCAGCTTACCATACAGTGCAGCTTACCATACAGTGCAGCTTACCATACAGTGCAGCTTAATATACAGTGCAGCTTAACATACAATAATGTTCATTATAAGGTAATAAATGATAATAAAAAACATAAAGCAGAACTGTGACTGACTAGAACCGATGTTATGAAATATATTAACCCTTTATATACATTTATGTGCAATAAGAAAAATAATGTATAGACAATATTAAAGTAAGACTAGAATATACAAAAACAACACACCTTGACAATTTACAAAAAAAACATATACATTACAAACAATGACTTGGTAGAATTTAAAGTATTATTTCACAGTACGTATACAGTATATATATTGGGAGCCGTAAACTTTTGTATGAAGTTTCATCATGGACTCGGTCACATTTGTTTTGTTATTTCAACAATTTTATGAAATTGCAATCCTATTTTATACAGAATGATATCACAATTATAAACACGAAAATAGCATTTCCAAATTATAAATAAATAAATATAAAAAAATCTATTCCAGAAAGATTAGCCCGATTTGCTTTCCGTAACTTTCCGAATTGCTGGTCTTTCCCCCACCAAAGCAGCAATAATAATAGCACAAAATACCAGGTAACCTTCAGCTGAATTATTTGGTCAGAAGATCAAACTTCGTATAAATAAAATAAAATGTTCGCAATACACCGGTTACTAATGGAGAACAGGACACAGAAATTCTACGTGGAATAGTCCAAAAAATTGGGTCGGGGCCAGTGTCGACGTATAACAAGCAAACGATGCATTGAGGATGACCCTTATATTCTTACGGTTACATATATTAGTATATACGACGAGTAAGAACATGTCCTTACTCGAATTCTACAACGCAAGATACTCCTTGAATGTTATATTTTTCAGTTCCAAAAGAAAAATGGTGTGTTTTTATCAAAAACCCGGTTAAAAGCGAGTATTTTCTGGGGTTTTACTTAAAAGTGAATTTTTTTCTGTTTTTTTGGACAACAAAGTGGGTTTTAAACGAGTCTTTTTGGAAATAAGTGAGTTAAAAATCCACATAAACCAACTTATCAAGAAGTGGGTTTTAAGCGGGGTTTTTTTAACTCGCTCCACTGGAAAAAGTGTTTTTTATGCCTAAAACTCGCTTTTGCTCACTTTAAGTCCGTAAAAAAACAACTTCTGGAGAAGTGAGTTAAAAAAACAACACTTAGTTGGTTAAAACTGTTGTTTTTGTAGTTTTTTTCTCTCTAGAAAACCCATATTTTGCCTAGAATTAAACCATATTAAACCGGTGACAATACCACTGCGTCTAACCTAGATTAAACCCAGTTTAAAACCGGGTTTTGCTCACTTATTTGGGAAGGGCTATTATCAACTTATAAAATATCAGTGTCTAGAATAATTCAGACCAGTCGACGAATAACAATTGAGGTAACAAGAGGACATCGCAGAGTTAATATTCATATATTCACGCCAAGATGCTAATAATGTTACATTTGTAAAAACAATCGTATACCTGTAATATGTTATTTGCCAGTATGGAGATATCAAAGCAGACGATTTTTTGAGAAAAAAAATTAAACCGATTAATTGATCTACAATACTTCTAAATGGACACTTTAATGTAAATAACGCAATGTGCCATATATCTCCGTGTCACTGTGTAAGTCATTCTGAAGCCGTGCAGCAGCTCTCAATTATTCAAGAGTTCAAATGATAATTTTGGAATGAAATGCGTTAACAAATCACGTTTTGGTCACACGAGACAATGTTTCAACATTTGTCTTCAGCTGAGTTTCAGTCCAAGGCTCTGAGTATTTCAATGAAGTGTTTTCTTTGTCTTTGATTTCTTCATAAATATTGGAACCACCGTTATATTCGTAGGTTTGCGATTCCGATGCATAATCATATTCGCCTATCTTCGGTAGAGGTGGGGCATTTCCGGAAAATGGCTCCTCGTATGCATGATTATCCTTCATGGCGTTCGAAAATCTCGCGAGATCTGAACTAGCATATGGACGTGCTTCCGCGCGTGCAATGTCTTTTTCAACTTTTCCAGGTTCTGGCAAGCAGACGTGAAGTTTTTCCCAAAACCATCTTTCACCGTAACGAATACTGTTTTTACTTTTTATGTATGTACGCAAAACTGGGTCAACCTTAGAGGAGTCAATATCTCCAACGGTAATAACAATTAGTCTCCGAATAGAGTCATTTTTCATTGAATCTGTAACACATTTTAAGAATGAATTATCCGCAACGTATGCACTGGACAACACGATAATCGTTCTATGACTGGCCTGTACACTGTTAGATATAAAGTTAGGAATGGATGACGTAGTTGGACAGTCCCGCTGTTGCAACAATATGTGATACTTAGGCTTTCCTCGTTCCAAGCGAATGGCTAATTCTTTCAGAACAAATGCTTCGTCAGTAGGGTGATACGTGACAAAGGCATCGTAGAAGCGCATTTTGTCATACAAAAGTTCAAGGTCACTAGTCTTACAATTAAATTTGGCAAGCAACAAACACTTGATAAATTCTCGCCTGCACATGATTCCTAAAACTACAAAGAAAACTATTGTCGTGGCAACAATTGCAGGTATAAAGATTTGCATTCTTTCACTCCATATACTCGTATCTTCCATCGTTTCCTTGACAACAACGCTCGCATTGTCAACGTATGGTACTTGGTCCTCGGCCACAACTATTTGTGCGTCATCGTATGAAGACAGCTCTTCAAAATAGGATTTAGTCGTAATGTACTTATGACCTTCACATTTCATTGAGTATGTACTTAAAATAGTTTCTCTGTCATCAGTTTTGTCCGAACTCACATCCAAGCACATCAAGTCCATACTGTTTCTGCGTCCCGTTGTTGATTTAATGTACGCTTCCGGTTTATCTCGCACGGAGAAGTACAAAATACAATCACATAGCCAGGGATTGGATTGAAAAGAAATCTGATTTACACTAAATAGCAATGTTGACATGTAATCAGTCATAATTTTCAATGCGTTGTCTGAAAGCGATAGCGTTTTCAGTGAGGTCATGTGTTTGAAGACGCCATCTTGAATTTCGGATATACGGTTATGATCTAGGTATAACGCCTCAAGGGTTTCTAGACCACCAAACATATCGTACCGTAAGGATGTTATCAAGTTATAACTTAATCCTAATAGTCGTATACGTGTTAACCCCACGAAACTTCCATTCGAAATAGTTTCAATACGGCTGTTGTTCAGTAACAGCGTTTTCACGTTCCCCATTCCGATAAAGCTATAACTTTGTAATACTCTGACGTCATTTCCGCTATAATCCAACATGGTTCCTATTTTTGGTATGAATTTGTCGATGGTTGAGATGCTTTTGTTGGAACACTGAATATGATGATTTGTGACGTAATCTGCACTGTTGTAACATTCGCAGTTATCCGGACACGTGTACTTACAATCACAGGCTTCGAATTCACAGCACATGCACGATTGCATACAGAGTTTGTCGTATTTACATAGGAAACGATCTTCCGGGATGGATTTCAAAGGGGCTTTAGGGTAACCGTATGCTCCACTACACTTAGTTATGTTCAGATTTACTATGCTGGGTCCCTGTGTTGCCTGGTCCCAGTGTCTCAGCCACAACAAATTGCAATCACATATAAGAGGATTCCCTTCAAACCGAAAACCAGTTTGCGCATACCGACCAGTTGAAACTTTCAATGCATCTCGCGATATTGAGGAAATGTTGTTATACCGTAGGTCAACGATTCTAACTTTGCTGAGTCCGTCAAACGCGTACGGTCTTATGTTTGCAAACAAATTGTACGATAAGTCCAACATTTCTATGTTCTTAGGAAACATAAACTTTTGGATTGTGTCAATAATTTGATTACTGCTCAAATTCAATTCCTGAAGATGGTCCATGTTTGAGAATTGTTTGCCAATATCCTTTAAGGCGTTCCTTTGTAGGAGCAAAGTCTGTATCTTGAGTCCCATGAATACTGATGGATGTAAGTAACTAATGAAATTGTAGGATAAATCAAGTTTGGTCAGATCAGAACATGACAGGAAAACATTATCCGGAACTTCACTGATATGATTGTTTGAAAGATTTATGTACTTTATATTACCTTGGACCTGTAATGATTTCTCTGGAATCGTATTAATGTTGTTATGACTGGCGTCCAGAGTTTCTAGAGATGTCAGTTTACTTAATGAAGGAATATCCCAGAGAAAGTTATGTGAAAGGTTTAAGTGAATCAAACCAGGAACAGAATTCAGAACATCTGCATTCATACTGTAAATCCGGTTGTTTTGTAGAGCGAGCTTTTTCAAGAAAAGTAGTCCGTGAAGGGACTCATTATCGAGTGTATGAATCTGGTTTGCGGCTAAGCTAAGCTCAACCAATCGTTGCTGGTTCTGGAACGTTCTAACTGGAACAGTAGAAACGAAGTTGTCTGCGAGATTTAAATACGTCAACCCTGGTAATTCTATAATTGTCGTCTGATTAAGAAATGTTAGTTCGTTTTTGCTAATATCTAAATACAAAAGGTTCTGTAATTCCGCTAACTCTATCCATATTGAATCTTCTAGTGAGTTTCCTTGTAATTCTAACTGAAGTAGTCTACTGCAGTGACTGAAAAATCCACTTGGAACTAGTTTAAACTGGTTTTCAGATAAAATGATTTCTTGAAAGTCATAGCTTGAAGCGAGTAAAGACCTCGGTAGCTCTGAGATAGCGTTCCTACTAAGATCAAGCACTCTCAAGTTTATAAAATTCACCAATGGTTCTTCGTCCGCGCTCATCTGAATCGTATTATCTGCTGCTGAAAAGATTTCTAGATTTGGAAAAAGGTTTCCAACTTGTTTCATCTGTTTCAGACTAGAAAAGTAATTTCTGGAGATATCAAGAACGTGAAGGTTTTGCAGAAACCAATCGCTGTTACAATCTAATCCAGCATCTTTAAAGTTAGACAGCGAATTCCCCGAAACATTCAGTACTCCTAAGCTTCCAATGTCACAAAGATTCGGAACGCGTAGAATTCCACTTCCGGTTAGGACTAAAGTAACCAGCGACTTCAAACCGTCAAAAGCAAGTGGATGTAACTGTAGGTGAAAGTTTGATGCCGAATGTATAACAATTTCGTTCAAATTGTCCATGCCGAGAAAAGCATGTTTATGTATGTATGAGATTTTACACTCGTTAAATGTGATTGAGGTCAGGTGGGACAATGATGAGAACATGTAGCTGTCAATGTCACGTGGAACTGCCGAATCACACTTCAAACTCAACTTAAACTTCTCCTGTACATCAATATTAGTGATTGAAATAAAGTCTGCGATGTCCCAGACGAAACAATTTAGTTCAAGGAGTGTCTTTTCCTGCGCATTCGTTTGCGCATAATTGCAATCACATGACCGTGGACACGCTGTACTCCGAGTTGTCGCTGCTGACGTGATGGACGCAAAACTGAAGTATAGAAGAAGGATCAGCGCCATTGTGAACCTGAAAGTAGAAATATTTAGATCTATGTAAATGGTAGAAGTAGACTTTTAACAAACATATTCAATATCACAAACATGCCTCTATATATCAACAAGAAATTTTGCTGAAGTCCTGTTTTAAAAATTAAAGGCAATATTGGCAACATACTATTCCTGCTTAAACGGTTAAACTCTATTAAATGCCTACATAAATAATATATTGACAACGAGCAATGACGAAGACAGACGTATTAAATGCAATATACGTAGTTTGGTGCGTCAAATGTTCAATATGAAACTTAAGATGATTGTCGGTAGATTGCGCGTCAAGTATATTGTACTTGCGTTTTACATTTAACTTATTTAAAACATTCCTAGTAGCAGCTAAGTGTTCTGTGCTGAAATCGCTTTTGTGCATACATATTCAAATATGGAAAAGTATCTTTCAATCTGAATATATACCATCCAATGATCGCGGTTCGGTTTCGGATCATGTTAACGCAAACGTCATTCTTATAAACCGAATTCGATACTGTATGTTTGAAATCCGCTCGAGTCGTACGTTAGCCGTGACAAATGGGCTGAAGAAAGTACACCCTATGTTATTTATACTCCATTTCTGATTCAAGTGGGAGGAAAAAGTCACTCTTTACGGAAGAATAAGTCATAACTGACCACGGTATATGATGGCTGAAAACTATCAAACATAACTGATATCGTTGTGGATTTCTACTTCCCTCCCGTATCTAACTGTTGTTACCATAATTGTCTAGGTGCAATTTATCCCATCCTTATGTACATACGTTTAAATAATAAAAATAATAATAAATTCTTTATTTACAGATGTTACGGTAACATATTAACATTAACAATAAATGTGTACATCTTATTTACAATATGACCTTCTATTAACAAGAAATAATAATGTGATAATGGTTCAAAATTTAAAAATATAATCGCAAAAGTCGCAAATCTATGAAAAAAACTTCATTTATTGTGAAGACAATATGGCAGAAATCATTGGATGAATTAGATAGATAGAAACGTCACTAAATATGTCGGCATTTTCATACATATTTATCCTGTAGTGGATGTGTTGTGTTGGTGCTGTTGTTCGCAATGAATGTGGATAAGAATGCCTTTATTATTAAAACAATCAAACAACACAGTTTCCTCAATAGGTATCTTATATTCTTGCTGTTTTGAAGTATGTACATAAATGATGATTATACATACATAATGAAGACATCGGGCTACATGAAATGATAAAAACACATTTACTTACAGTTAACATTCAAGATGAACGTTATTCCAAGTTCAATAGCTCGCCCAAATATTACAAAGATGAGAAAATTTATTTGAAGTAATACATTTAAATTTGATTGATAAAAAATGTGTTATAAATCCAGGATATATCATAAAGTCACAATACAGTACATCTAGACATATATAAACTTGTTTACGAACGAAATAAAATGTTAAATGGTTCGTATCCGAGTGTCTACACCCGATCACGTGATGTCCATCACCGGAGCGATCTAAGTACTTGAGTGACTTGGCAAATGTGCAAATACTTTAAGTGATATTTTAACGACTTAAAGAAATAACAATTACCCACTTATTCAGTTTCGAATTGAACAACGACACCATTGAAATATAGACTATTAAGGAGCTATTTTCACGAGCTCGGCCCTTGATACAGTAACCGCAATGCAGCTTAAGGAATCAAATTAAAATTCCCAGAATTTTTTTAAATCTAGACAATGCGACTATATTACACAAAGTACAAAGAGCGAAGTCAGCAAAACTTATTAGAACAGTAAAACCTCACTCAAAGACCACCCCAATAATAAGACTACCTCTAAATTAAGAACACAATTTTCAAGTCCATTTTCACTGTGTTGCTTTTTATTAAACCTCAATATTAAGACCATTTCAATAAGAAGACCAGTTTTCAAGGGTCCCTAGAGTGGTCTAATATCGATGTTTTACTGTACCTCGTATTATTAAACTGAAACGTCCCATTTTGTTATTCAGCTTTATACAGTGGGTAAAACGAGCGATAACAAGATGGCTGCATAAACAGACCACAGCAAGAAAGGTCATCTTTGAAATATAATGTTTTAGACTTTTCTAGAAGCATTAAAACAATACAATTTTAGGTAAATGAAATATTTCAATCAAACAGATGCCAGAACTGCATTTGGTTTCCATAAAACAGATAATAACGAAGAGGATACGAAGATCATATCAAACTTGTAATTTATATTAAATGGCTGGCAATGTTGTGGTTCAGCCTACAAGTAAGATGACGATTGTTTAATGACCTTCCCCACAACAACGGTTACTTTCAAATATCATTTCGATTACACTGACCTAAACGGTCGTTGATAATGTCAGTGCATTCAGTTACATTTATCTCAACTGCCATTAAATTGTCCTGTTTTAATTAATGTTATCTAAATAAGTATTACTATTAGCACTCGAAAATAAAAACCTGCAGTATGTCTGCCATTCGAATGTCATCGCCCATTTCCAACTCTTAGTACTTGCAAAAGCATGCAATGCAATGGAAAATGCCGAGGGGTTTTGCATTAGAGAGCAGAGTTATCAGAAGTAACCATTATTGACATTGAACTAAGAAATGAGTCAATTTTAAAATCAATATTGAACTAATCATGTAACTTTACAGCACTAGTCAACGTCAATTACGTCATCGACTGAACTACTTAAATGTATGGCATACTTCTTGAATCTCGGCAACAACAGTATTGCACTCAATGAAGCAAGACTTAGCTTGTTTGGTTATTGTTCCACGAAACAAGTTAAAGTCAATATCTATTAAAAATCTAATTTTAACGCGAGACAAAAATGCGTACTTCAGATGCGTTGAAAATAATTGAGTTCAAATCACAATGTATTGAAGATATAGCGTGTCTTTCTAACTTAATATCAACATTACTGCAATCAAAGACAAAATGAGAAAACCATCATACTATTTATCTTCATCTGTTAAGTTTCACAGCGTTCGCATCCAATTTGTCCATAGCTGATCACATGGCAGCATGCCTTAATTGAATGAATACAATTTGCACCAAGCGCTATGGGAAACTTGTCCAGTACTGATACAGCAGAGGCGCTGTGTGACAGTGTACGATAATATTGTACAGTTTGGTGAGAGCTGCGGCCATAATTATTATAATCAAATGAAGAGACCATGCCCGGGAGACAAATATTTATCAACTGTGAGATGGAAAACTCACAACGTCTCATTTTCATGGCTATGTCCGTGCCGATATGTTTCCCAAAACAAATTATCTTGGAGGTCAAAGCAGGAGAAATGAGTGTTCAGTGAGGTCTGTTCGAGTGAAATGAGGAAATTGGTACTGACGTAGACATCTTTTCTGTCTGAAAGCAAATGACTTATTCATGCAAACGATTACCATCAGACCATTGTATGATTATGTGAAATTGTTTTGTTGTACATTTGAACATTGCATACACTGTCAGTTATTATGCATCAAAAACCTTTAAGATTATAGCCTTTATATCTTACAAAACGCGGTTTGACGTGAAATCAATTGTTCACTGAATACAATAGAACTAAACATCTCGATTGGAACATCTGAACCCGTTTATCTGTTACTACTTCGAGCATTTTAAGTCTTGATTTTTTCCATTGAAAACAACTTAAATCAAATTATTTTTTTAAACATTATGGTCAATATGGAATATTAATTACATCGTATACAACGGTTACTTGTACTTTGGTAACTTTGATAAATGTACATTGATACATATTACAATATCACAATACAGTTTTCAAAGTGATTAGCTCATCCCAAGCCTGCTTTTATTCTACACTCGGCACATTTAAACACATACAGCTTTTGACCTGCGTTTTTACGGCAAACAATAATTTTTCATCTCGAAAGTCATTTTTCACAAGATGCGTAAAAATGAATTACATGTCATATCTAGTCTATAAAATTAATGAAAACCCGCATGGTGCGTTTTTATTGTTCTTAGTGACAGGGCTACACTAGAAATCCACTACCCCGACGTCCCGGACTAGTCAAATGCTGAATCAGGCTACCAACAGTTTAGTTGAAGTTAGTCCCGGACATTAGGCTGTTTTAAAAGCCAACCAACTTCAGCAATTGTTCAGTTGTAAGTCAAATCTTAGAATCCCACAAACATGTACATGTGATTATTAGTTTTAGATTGTGGAGCTATCATTGTGTTTACTTGTTACTAAATTGACCAATAGTCTCGGACAATTAGCTTACTATGTCGGACGAGTCAATTTTTACATTTCCATTAGTCCGAGACAAGTGCCTTTGAAAACAATTACAGAGCCCTGTACACAGTGTATATGACTTATAGATGTAGTCTGTTTTCCTTTGATGGCCATAAATATAAATTGATGCATACATTTACAGCTCTGACATTCCATTTACGATTATTGCCCTCAAAACGCACCAATATTCCCACCGTAAATCGACATGGCCAATTTATAATTAATATCTCATATATTGACTTGACAAGATATGGGTCAGCTGAAAGAATGAGAAATATGCATCCAATTAAAAGCAAACCACATCAGTACTGTTACTCCAGACATATTGTAGCTACGAAATTGAGCATCTTCAAGGACCGGGAGCGTGGGTGTGCACTTGAAGACCAGCCAATCACAACGCTCGTTCTATCAACTGACCGGTAAATCAACCTATCCGAATGCTTGTGTCATCGCGGAAGTGGGGGATATTAAATCTGGTGTTAAATATGGTGTTACTTATAGTGTAACAATAAATCTAGTGTGTTCTTAAGGACTTCAAGAAGACAACAAGTACACAAGAACAGGGATAGTGTTACCGAAATATTTATATTTACGCCTATACTAACACTACTTCCTTAAGTCGTTCTCAGACGTTTTTTTTTTCTTAATTAATAGGAACATCATAATAGTTGAGACATTGTAGGCTTACGTGTTTTCCCACACGTCGCACGCTAAATACTTAAAGCTGCTTAAAGTTACATATTTGTGTAATGCGAAGTATAAACTGTGAATCTTCATATTATGTTCCCACGATTGATGTATATGTAACTTGGTTAAAATTAAGGTTTTGATATTTTTCCGTTGCCAAAAAAAATGCGCAAAAGATAAAACTTGATCATTCGTATCTTCACGCCCACGCACACGCAAAATCGGTTTCTGTTTAGCTTATTGATTCAATATATAGATGTTTCAAACATTTGAGTTTTTTAGCGTTCAAAATATTTTTTGAATAATCAAAAACTCTGACAAAGTCAGTGCATTGTATAAAAGGATAAAATCATTATTATCTATGGATTACAAGAACAAATCACGCCTTCTAAGAGATAACTGTGTTTGAAAATGGCAATTTATTTAGTGACTAAAAGTCTATCATGTAATTGTAAAATATCAGCGTTCAAAATCGAAGCAAGAATAAAACTATCTATAAATTATATATGTTAAAAACCCGTTTATTTTCAACTTGTTAACATGTAACTAAATATATTTACTGTCTTTATGCATTTGCAACAACAACATTTTTTTTTAATTCTGCACACTAATGTATATTAATCTGTAAATGAAACAGACTGGTTACATTCTGACTGGTTCCACGCTGACTGGTTCCACGCTGACTGGTTACATTCTGACTGGTTCCATTCTGACTGGTTCCACGCTGACTGGTTCCACGCTGACTGGTTCCACGCTGACTGGTTCCATGCTGACTGGTTATGTATGTAATATTCATCTCTTTAATACAACTATGATTGTAGTTATTTAACAACCAGCGGAAACGTTTCCATAAAAGGTCATTGAAAAAATTGGTATCATTTATCAAAAATTTGAAATAAGACGAAATGACAGTGTTGAACTCTTTCATAGGATAAACATGAAATATTGCTATTTTCAACAAAGCTGTTTTATTGACTTGTATCCAAAATTCTATGAAGGAAGCTGTATGTATCTAATTTACTCAGCGGGAATAATAGTTCCTCCCTGTACATAAATAATAGCTTCTCCCTATATAATTTACTTCCGTTTCTGAAAGTCAGGAAATATCCAGACACAATTCTAAATCAATGAAGCATTACTTGGACTGAATAAATCTAAATTTGTTTACGTACGGAACTGAGTTTTATGATCGAAATTTATGTCCCAAGAGCAGACGATATTCATGAATAAAACGGTTGGCATTTTAACGAAAACGCAACTAGTTTAATAACAAAACGGAAATTTGATTCGCTAGTCATAAAACGCTAGATCGGATTGATAGCGAGATTTTATGTTTCCTTAACTGCATGAAGTAATGCCTACATTAAAGATAATGAGTGTGGTATTTTCCAAGTGAATGTATGACAAATAAAACAACAACACGGCTTTATAATCAGAAAATAGTTCCAGTATGATGCCTAGAAAAACGAGCTCAAAACCGTTCTATCAGACCAGCGTATCTCACACCAGTAATTCTCAGATGTAGAAATCTTTACTACATTATCTATTTCTCATGTTGAAATCGGTTGTCTTCGATATTAGAATGGGTCCATATTTATACACAACATTAGAATGTTATCGTTCTCAACAACAATACCTTGTTATTTACCAACGCCATGATAAGTATATTTTAATATATTTTGAATGAATCAATACAAAATCTGCTTTGCGAAAGGTTTCTTAAATACAAGATACATCAGAATTAACCAAACATTTATTATTTCCAGTAGTGATTAACAGTAGAATGCCTCTTTAAAATCCTGGTTGCTAGTCAAATGAAAAACGGGTAAAGAGCTGTTTTGTCAGTTAACATGAAATAAACGCGTCCCAATGTTTGCTATCTTTTGTGAAATTTACATTTGTCATGTAGACTCAACGAATTATAAAGCTTAATGATACTGAATAGGTGTTGTTGTTGTTGTTGTTGTTGTTGTTGCTGTTGTTGTTGCTATTGCTGCTGCTGATGTTGTTGTTGTTATTGTTATCGTAGGTGAATTATAAAGCTTAATGATACTGAATAGGTGTTGTTGTTGTTGTTGTTGCTGTTGTTGTTTCTATTGCTGCTGCTGATGTTGTTGTTGTTATTGTTATCGTAGGTGAATAGCAACCAATCAAACACCAGAAACATTCTATGTTCATTATAACTTACAATCAGCTTTTGGACAAGACTACTAGCAACAAGACCACAAACAATAATTATCAGGAATTATAACTTTGATTGGAAACAGATGCTTGTGTAACAAGTACCTTAAGCGTTAAATGGACGGCTTTGATAACCCAATCCACCAGCCGTGTATAGAGGTAGGATAATGACAAGATAACTTGTCATACAGAGAAAACGCATACTAGTGATTATCTCGACAAACAACATGACTCATGATTAACTGATAATACTGTGAGATATGTCATAATTATCCCTGAAAGTTATTGATAAAACAATCAGTCATATTAATGTCTGTATCTTCAGCTGCGTTCAGAAACGAATCAATTCTAACTGCAATATGTGTCTTTAATATTTTACGTCAGAAATGCAATACAACTTGTGAATGTCATGAAAAATTAATCAGAAAACTTCATCAAGTATTCGGAACACATTCCAGGTATTTGACGCCTCCTCTCGTAAATTGATCAAGTTTTAGTATGGAGTAAAACCTCACGTAAAGACCGCCTCAAAATCAAGACTACCCAGTTAATAAAATCGTATTTTTATGCAACAGTTTTCAATTTTTCTTCCACCTTTTAATTAACTGAATAACAAGACCACCTCGTATGGTATGGTGCATTAAAGAGAGAATAAGTTACTACGGGGAACAACACATACCTAAGACAATACCTCCCGCGAAACAATAGTTAAAAAAACATCAGGAATTTGAGGAGGTACAAGAGTAAATACGCAAGGGACCAGGGGCACAAGGAGTGGCTTAGTCGAGCATAAAGGACAACTAAGAAGAACTAATGAGGACAAACAGGGGGGGGGGGGGCGGTAATGAATGGAACTCATCACAGGTCAAGTCAAGACAAGTCAAGAACACTAATGAACCACTTGTGTCTTATGATTGAGGCCGCACCTGTCATTGTTTTATGCATAGCTACCAGTTTCAATGTTACATTGTTTGTCAATGATGCCACTTAAGAACAATGCATTATATATGTATACGTATTGAACATTGTATGGACATAATAATAGTCTCTTATAATTTAAATATAAATACGATTGTGTAACAATTTAAGTGTTTTTTTTATGTAATGTACATATTGCGCAAGCTCACCAAAACTACACCCGTAGACCCTTTAGGAGACACAGTCTGGTGTTGTTGATCTACATAGGCTGAATTCAAAGTAATATCATTGATAGTCTTGTAGGACGGGAGTTGTTGCTCAAGAGATAGCCGTTCTGGAGAGGGTTTGCTGTATATTGTTCACAATAAAACAACATTGAAGAATGAAACCATTCTGAGTTCTCCTATTTTCAGAAGCCATCTTTACACAATCAGTAAAGACTGTATTGAAAATCATCATGACTCGTGTATTGACGGACATAGAGCTGTCAATATTCATCTGCCATAACAGTCAATGTAAAAACATTATTAGGTTTGTGATAGATTAATGTCGGGGCGGCAATTAAACATGAAACAGTCTAACTAATACACTGATTGTTTTATGGTTGTGATAAGTATATCAAGTTTCGATCTGTACAAACATCACTGTGTTACTTTAAATCATGGGAAATAATGTTAACAACCCAATAGTGATTCGTGTTGAATTCATTACATGTACACGTTGTAAAACTGTGCAATAATTGGAGGATTTTCCTCATTAGTAATCCAGAATCCACGTTTGGAGTTTAAATAAAGGATAACATATGAGTAATAAGCATTGCGTATTAGACCGTACATATGTACATAATATCGGTAGTAAGACTGGGTAAAGAAATTATACACACAGATATGTAGAAGGTACGAAATACCGGTGATGACATTTACACTTCATTATTTCTCTCCTAAGAAAATATTGAATTCGTAAATTTGAAATCATGAATTCACAAATTCAAGATTATGAATCCGTGAAGTTGAAATCGTGAATTCGTATATGTGTGAATGTCACAACCGGTCTTTCGTAGGAAGATTATTCCAACATATACATGTAGTGCAATATTAAACAGAAATAAGTATGTGCTAATGGTTAAAAAAGGCTGTTAATATCATCAATACTGGCCAAACTATTGCACTGAATAGCTAACGATAGCATCATTGACAACCAACTACAATAAAGAAATGAGATAAATGCTCATAAAAATGCTTAAAGTATTATACATGTAGAGATCAGTCTATGTGTTTTTCAAAGTATCGGACACTTTCCGCATAAAATGTCTTCTTACATTTGGAAATGTGGGAACGAGATTTTCCAACTGACATGAAAACATGCATTTCGAGGTATCAGCTTCAAATGTAGACAAGTATTTAGAGAGATCAGGTTTAAAGGCATTGAGACATTGAGGCAGGTATACTGTTGAAGAAGTAGAAGATTTCTTGAAGATTTGCTACTTCTTCTCGTATAATGTTTTCCTACTTTGGAATTATAATATATCTTTAAATAACTAGCACTACATACTACTACACAAACACATTGTAAAACGTGGTAAAGTATGAACGTGAAGAGGCCACACATGGACTTCAATCTTTTGAAGAACAAAAAGACACGTCAACATTGCTGTATAAGCAGCTAATTCTGAAACTCATCAGTTAAAATACGTGCGTATTTTATCATTCGTTTGTGAGAAACTATGGAAGGGATGAACTATATATAGTTCAATTTGTGTCGCGTACACTTAGATACAAATACAGGTTTGCGGATAATCTGAACAAATTTCCCATCAAAAACTGATAGTGATATGAAACTGGCGGTTGAACAGCAAGGTATTATGAAATCCAGGTTTGTATATGCTCAATGATTTATAAAACAAAAACTAAACAGGCAGCTGGGAGCGTGTTTGTTTGTTAACCTTCCAAGAGATAAGTTTCATCTTAAGATGTAACCAATTTTGAAAGAAAACATAACGGCGCCTTGCTTTCTTACTAATATGAAACCAAAACTTATGATGTGCTTTCTATAAGTGCGCAGATACATACATTATCTACTATCGTGCACATGTAACATGTGCACAGAAAAATACTGCTTTCTGCGAACATAGAGATCAGCTGTTCGTGTAAACTGTGAACAAAGAGATCAGCAATTCGTGTAAACTGTGCGTACAAAGAGAGCAGCAATTCGTGTAAACTGTTCAAACAAAGAGAGCAGCAATTCGTGTAAACTGTGCGTACAAAGAGAGCAGCAATTCGTGTAAACTGTGCAAACAAAGAGAGCAGCAATTCGTGTAAACTGTTCAAACAAAGAGACCAGCAATTCGTGTAAACTGTGCAAACAAAGAGAGCAGCAATTCGTGTAAACTATGCGTACAAAAAGACCAGCAATTCGTGTAAACTGTTCAAACAAAGAGAGCAGCAATTCGTGTAAACTGTTCAAACAAAGAGACCAGCAATTCGTGTAAACTGTTCAAACAAAGAGAGCAGCAATTCGTGTAAACTGTTCAAACAAAGAGAGCAGCAATTCGTGTAAACTGTGCAAACAAAGAGAGCAGCAATTCGTGTAAACTGTTCAAACAAAGAGACCAGCAATTCGTGTAAACTGTTCAAACAAAGAGAGCAGCAATTCGTGTAAACTGTGCAAACAAAGATACCAGCAATTCGTGTAAACTATGCGTACAAAAAGACCAGCAATTCGTGTAAACTATGCGTACAAAGAGACCAGCAATTCGTGTAAACTATGCGTACAAAGAGACCAGCAATTTGTGTAAACTATGCGTACAAAGAGACCAGCAATTCGTGTAAACTATGCGTACAAAGAGACCAGCAATTCGTGTAAACTATGCGTACAAAGAGACCAGCAATTTGTGTAAACTATGCGTACAAAGAGACCAGCAATTTGTGTAAACTATGCGTACAAAGAGACCAGCAATTCGTGTAAACTATGCGTACAAAGAGACCAGTAATTCGTGTAAACTATGCGTACAAAGAGACCAGCAATTCGTTCAAACTGTACACACACAGAGTCACAATTCCTGATCACTGTACAGTAATTGTTCGCAGTTATAGTCTTTTTCCAGTCCAGCATTGAGCAAGGGAGATGCGACAGATAAGTTCTGGTTATTTTCATATAAATTCGTTAAACATTATCTGCAACGACAATGACCTTAGGCTTAGATCCAGCCAATGTGTCTAAGTGACAAATGACATATAATAATTTAATCTATGTAATTTGTGTAATAAGCTACAATTTCTGAGCCAGTCAACAAAATGTCAGATGTCCATGCATGGTTTTATAAATCGTTGGTTGAACAGAATTCATGTGAATACACGCTTATTCCCAAACCTTTACAAACGTTGTAAAGATAGCAAGAAACAAAATAGCATATTAAATTTACAAACTCTTCATGAGAAGGTTCCCGCCAGGTTAACTTAGTCGGTAGAGCGCCGGGCTGTCACCCGGGAAGTCCGGGTACGATTCCTGGGCGGGGCAGGTCCTGCCAGTACATTTTGCTATAGACATTTGTCCCCCATTCATGTTGAAAAGTTGTCGGCAGCTTACAGGAGGGCAGGTTAGTGCTGCTTGATAATTAATTCCAGGAAAACTGGTTATATCAACTAAACGGCACCATGAACAAACTGCCAAAATGTTGAAAAACGGTGTCTAACCTTATACAACAAACAATCGTATGCCTTCACTATCAGACGGGAATGTAAATATCCGGCTTCGCGACCTGACAATCTCAACAGACATCATTAAATGCATCTGAAATGCGATCACCGGAAGATAATGGTGACGGTTATGCTTTGTCTCAAACGACACATAACCAGTTTAAGGTGTAAAACTCAAACCTGTGGTAATTGCTTCTTTATCAAATATGAGGACTTTTTAGACCAAACCACAATATTCATACACCACCTCATGAGGTGTCTTATTCGGTGGAATGGAGAGATTAAATTAATAATAGGTCAAACTCAACAACGGTTAGTTTTCTGTCTGACGTATTTTACACAAAAAGGCGTTTAGTGAAAATATAATTCAATAAACACTTATCTTCGAGGCGATCGCTTTAATCGAAGAACATACAACAGAAAACATATAACCAGCTACTGATTAACAGAATACTCGTCCATTAGCCTTTAATTATGGAACATATTACTGACAGAATAACTGCTAATAGATCTGGTAGAACTTGCTTACCTTAGTCTATCATAAACATACGTGTAGTTAAAATATCAAAGAAAAGACTAAAGTTAGTGCGGGTTTATGCCTGATTTAGATCCTGATTCTACAAGCATACACCTGCTTGTGGGAGTTAACTATACACCCCAAAATATACACAAGGGGTAACACTTAGATAGTCTTACTCTAGTTTGTTCCTAGTCATGTTGAAAGGATGAATGCTGATTACATGTTTAGATACTGGTCTCCACATATTAGCAAATACCAAAGTGACTTTGTCCATGAAACTTATCGCGATAATTTCACATCGTGTTTAAGACTGAATTTTTTAATTTCACATCGATTGTGGAACAAGTTCACCACTACTTGCATCAATCACCCTCGACAACAGCTTCATTCCTGTGTTTCACATCCAGTACGCACGCCTAAATCAAGGTTTGTGACTTCAGACAACATGGACGAACCTCACTTATCTCACGATTCGGACTAAGAACGTCCGGATGAGAAGCCTTGCACACTCTATACCTACATCACTTTGTCTCTAACATCCATAACAATACATGCCAGAACTATCCCGGAATCAAGTTACTAATGCCGCCAATTATGTAATAATTTAGACCGAATTCGTGAGCTTTTATCTTTCGAGGACTGACAACAATTTGAATAAATGCAAGTACTTAAATTCAAGACGCCCACTTTACTCTGACTAATGTTTAATCTCAACACTGGAGACTATCCCACGTTAAGAAGGCAGATAATGGTATGATATGCATAGGTTCTAAGTCACGAACTTCCAAGATTGCCAAGAGTGCAAATATAAATCTTTTGAACAGGATCTGATAAAATATGCCAGCGTATATTTATTTATAAAGTATGGCTCAATTTTAAGTGCTCTTCATAGAATGATGCAAGATATAAATCAGAGATAATGTTATTTCGTAAATGTTCAGTTTCGACTGATTGTTATAAATCTCTGCCAGAAAAGATCTCGATTATTTTTGGAAATTTGGGATGTTTATAAACAGACCGACAATATTCTACACAAAAGTGTTACACCACCAGAAAATCGCTCAAAAGTTGTTAGAATCAGTTGTGCATTAGAACAGACTTTCTTTAAGTTTATTTTGTTACTATAGCAACATAGATGTTCGTTCCATAAACGGGGAAGATACAGCAACGCATGTTTATGTTTGAATACAATGATAGAAATAATTCAATGACACAAAGATTAACAAAGAATAAAATGTTTCCTTTGAAGTCTCATACTCAAAGCGACAACATGTAAATAACTGCTTTGTAAAAGTATAACTTCTCAAATCCATTTAAAATCAAACGAACATGCGCATAATAAGATTGGTTCGATAAAAGAGAAACTGTTTTTATTGAAAAAAATGTACTCGGATTTTCATATCAAAATAGTTTTCCTACAGCAACGAAACTTTTCAGGAATTAATTCACTAGATAACCTGGTAGACACATGCACTGAATCCTTCGTAAATATGCTCCAAAATTTATTACTGGGGCGTATAGAATTGATACAGCATGGTGCGACTTCAGTACATAACCCTCCTAAAACATAATATGATAACAAGCAAACTTTAATCCAGGAATCTGTTTTTTTTTATATTTCTGCACTCAATTTACACGATGAGCTAAGCGTATCCTGAATGTTGTTGTTGTTAAAGTTGAAGTGTGGTTTTGTTATCATGTTATTATGATTCCCTGCCTTGCAAATTCATCATGATGCTGTTGTTATTGGCGTATAATGTTGTAATTGTTGGTGCGGCGTCTGATGATAGCGGTGCTGTAATTGTTGGTTCTACATTAAAAAATATAGATATACTGTACTTTTCGTGTATTGGCATTAACATAAGTCCTTCGATTTAACCGGTATAAGCTACTAATTAGCAACAATAACAAGTAAGGCAACATAATTAAACAATTGTTGTTGTATACAAAATACAACATGTGCGTTTAGTTCAGGCGCCAAGTAATAGATCAATAGAGTGTATCACATTGCGTCATTCAGTTTTATTGTAGAGAACGTTTAATTATGTAGACGAGCAGTGTAACAAACTGAACGTAAAACTTCATCAAAATCTCCACTGTCACTAATGATGATTTAATTCAGCATTGCGTGTTCGCGTGCTTTATACTGACACTCGATTTTGTAATTTATTCCAGAATATGCATTTTGGGTTTTTGTTGGACCATGCGCATGCGTCAATTTGAATAATTGTCAAAAATGTGAATCCTTAATGAAAGAACATTTTGTTTCGCAAATACATAAATTATTCAGATGGTAGAAAAAGAGTGATCGACAGAAAAAAAATTTAAGATGTCGTCTGATAGTCGTGGAGATACAGTGAAGTAAACAACAGAGGGTCTTTGATAATGATGTCTGTTCAACATACTTTAATAAAACGTTTTGAAGTAGTTGTAACAGTTGAATAGATAGCTTTACGCATCGTGGCAAAATGTTTCACGGGTAATCGAATTATGAGTCAATTGCATCATGTGAGTGGGTAAATAAGTTGTATAGCCTGAAAAATACTTGAATATTCGTATCTCATTCCTGCTTTGAATGAATGTCACACAACATTACACAACTTCATGATGATTTAGTATTAGTAAGTGTGTGCAAACTATAGTATTTATATCTTGGTTAGATTTGTCGTGAAAGATTTAGCTCGCATATTTAGGTAACTGTTGTCCGAACGAAGACAAACAATTGGAACGCCATTTCAACAACAGCACTTCATTTAAATTCACTACAACTAATTAAAACCCGACGCCTTACTATACATAAATGTACGTTCCAACTCAATGCGCGCGAGCAACATTGATCTATCAGCATACTTAAATACAAAAGCAGATAGAATGATTCCGTTTTCTATCCTTGATCTTGAATTTTAAACGCAATACAGATGTTGCATCAACGACAGTATGTTACGAAAACACAAGCAACAACATAACATCTGTCATTAACAGCTTTACTGGTCACGCATCAGTTAGTCAATCATACTGAGGCTGAAATCATGAAAAATCAATTTTGCATTATGTTGTTTTTTGTTGCTGAAAGCGGAAATTAATGAAGTTAGTGTATTGAACGGGTTTCCTGCGCGGTGATTGGATCTGACGCCCCTGTTGTGTGTTGCAACAAAGTGATCATTCAACCGTGTCTGGAGAAAGTGTGAATTATAGTCAAGTGTGTGTATCTGTGATATTTATGCTTGATGTTATTCGAGTCAAGTATAGATAAAACAAAAATCACCCAATTAACATATTTCGCTTCGCAGGAAAGCTGGCGTCGATGTGAAGCTTGTACAAAAGATATAATTATAATACTATAAAGACAATTTACACAAGCTTTCATGATGCTTTGTGAATTCATTGTCGTATTTTCACAATGTCGCAAATTCCATTTTTACAATTTCATGATGTATGTCGCAAATTCCATTTTTACAATTTCGTGAAGAATGTCGCAAATTCCATTTTTACAATTTCGTGAAGAATGTCGCAAATTCCATTTTTACAATTTCGTGAAGTATGTCGCAAATTCCATTTTTACAATTTCGTGAAGAATGTCACAAATTCCATGTTTGCAATTTCGGGAAGTATGTCGCCCATTGATTCTATTTATGCAATTTGAAAGCATGTCCCAATTTTTATTTTTCGCAATTTCTGTAAGTCACAAAAGTTGTGTATATCAATACTTTTCAACAAGGAAAACTTCTTTGTGAAAAGTAGTTACGAAAGGTCTTCGAGGAAACAGTAAGAACATATGATAGAGCTGGATGTGATGGTTACAAAAATATGTCAAGAAAATACCTTCAAAACATAAAGTATATTGCAACCAATCGCTTTCAGCATAATGCATTATCATAACAAGGGTCGTAAATTACTAGAAGGCTGCGGCCTGCACTTTTTTCGAAAAGTCGACAAATAAAATGACAAAAAATGCAATAATGTTATTGTAAGCATTTTTATTGGCACGAAATATACATCAAAACGTATCACTGACGATCTAGGTACCCCCTGATAACTGAGACATTGAAATAGCATACACATACGTCGTGGAAATCTCACGATGGATTGTCTTATTTCATAATTAAACGTGTCTGATTAAAACGACGAATTCAATACATTCCACTTAGACAGCGCTACAGACAAATAGTTTTACAGTGGTTAAGTGAAGTGTAAATATGGCTGAAAGTACGGATGCATATTTACACGTCTGATTGTTATACTAACTAATCAACCGTGGTTAATCTGAATGAATCATTTAAATATTTGCAAAATCAATCAAAGAGATCGGTCTAGATACTGACTCAACATACAATATTCATGTTATTAATAATAAATAAAATTCATATTACACGGCAAGCACGTCACCAGTGCTGGTAGACACTTCGATGAAAGCTAATAGGTTACACGTTGAAGGATGAATACCTTACTTATTTATCTGGGGCTTTGCTCACAAACATTATAAGACTGTAACACCGACTTAGACTTTAACGTGAAACTGTTTTTTTTCGGCTTTGCTATTTGCATATCAGTGTTGTGTAAACCAATCAAATCTTACGTTAACCACTAAACCAACTTCTCTGCAACCGAACAACGTTTGTATCATTGAAGCGGATTGGTTAATCTTTCGATAAGGGGTACGTTACCGTACCGAAATCCACTGAATTTCGGTGAATTTACCAAAATCCTTTTTGGATCTAGAGTGACCAGCAATCGTTACATCTTGGCATTTTGTTTATGTTGCACAACAAATCGTAACCTTCAAATTGCGCCTACCATCTTTTTTCGAGATATTTCTTGTTTCTCCTACGTTGTTATAACAGAATATATTTTAATAAAATCTTGCATAAGTGTACAGTGGGTTACACAAATTATTCAGAGAAAATTTCATTCGTTTAGATAAGGCTGATAAATATAAGTTTTGCAAAGTCTACGTCTGAATCTCAGTCTTGCTATGTTTGTGAAAAAAGCCCATGTATGTAAGAAAAGGAGCTAGCAGTCTTCTTTTTGTTTTCATCCTTCAAAGTACTGTACATGCATATTCTTATATTATAAACGTAAGTGTACGCTTGTATAATATATCATTAAAATGCAATTTGTAAAAGTTAAATCAGAAACAAAGAAGATCGAAGAAAGAGAAACAGAAGAATATCAACGCGTGTGGTAGAACGTGCTACGGGGTTTTATCCCCGTCATTTTTGTATACCAAAAATAGTAAACATGTATAAAATTATAACATTAAAGATATTACAAGAATAAGTTATCCTGTAATTCATATGTAGAACGTACGAGTAGTTTGTCCAGTGAAGATATCTACGGGTGTTTATCAATGTATCTCCGTAAACTTTTAAATGAATTCACAAAAACGAGCAATCAGATCCAAATGAACGCTTGAAGGAAGGAAAGAAGAAATGAATGAACGTATGAAATTATGAAAAATAAGAGAAAGTAGGAATAGTCTGAAAATAAATAGATAAAGTACGAACAGCACTTCTAAAATACGTAAATTAATTTAAAATTTAAACAAATGAATAGGAAAAATCCATGTTTGAAAATTATTGCAAAAGTAGATAAATTCAGTAATAAATATGAATAATAGTCACACATGTGTGTTTTAGCTCAAAACAAACGCTGAAATAGAAAACAAGGAAAGTAGTCAATTTCTTACCAAATGTTATAAAATGGCAATCCTTTAATCCAGAACGTCTAAAAACTATACATCATAATCGTAAGATTGAATGCGCACTGCGTTCACTAAGTTCCAGTTATTTCTATTGTTAGAACTAATCGCAACATTGTTCTTGTAATATTTCGTTCCTCGTCTGCTAACAATCAAACGATCTCCCATAATATTGTGACAGCGTGCCGGGTTGCTTCAAGCGTCTAGCGAGATCATGACTCACGATCATCAAGCGTCTCACGCTCTCGCGCGTTTTTCTCAATACATGAATAACACAGTAGCTTAAAATGCTTGAAATATTACTCGATCAGTAAGTCACACACAAATGACAACTTTGAATGGTTGCACTTCGCGTAGCTTTCTTTGTATTAAAATGTCAGAGAATCTTGGTCCACTCTCGCCAGACCATTTTGAATCGATTGGGCGGCATTCGCCTTAATCAATCAATGGACGTTAAATGACAATAAAAATTAGAAATCACCACACAAAAACTTTTCTGCATCCATAAATTTCTCATAAAAATCCAGAAAAAATTGTCAAAAGTGAAATATTTGATCGGACATGTTTGTTGCTTTATATTAATTTCTTTCTTGGAAAAACAAAGGAATTGTATAAAAAAACTGAAAGCAACTTGGGAGACAAGTCACATGTAATAAAGCCATAAAATATCTCTTTGATGTTAATTTAGTCGCTTCAGAATGATATAAGCGTCCAAGTTCCGAAGAAATTTCCCAGATGGAAGATATTATCAAATGTAACTACTTGTAATGGCTTTTGATTCCCAAAGGTTTTCTTCTTTTTATCAAAGCACTGGCGCCCTCAAAATTGCCTTCAAGAAGTAATGGAATAATATAGTACACGGTTGTGTTAGATCAGTTGTTTCTAGCACTTCGTGTAGTATTCACATGTAGTTATATATATGTGTGTGTATTTCCGACATGTCTTATCGCATTCAACAACTTTTAATTTGAGTACATCTGAATCTATTCACTCAAACTCAAATTATAATGAGTGTTCTCATTAACTCAGGTCTGTATACACACAACAGATACAAGCTAAACTCAACTGAGTGGCATTCTAAAGGTAAGTGAACAAAATCTATCATATTTTTAATTAAAAATGTTAACACAATTATGATATTCACATGTTAAACATTTCGCAATATAGTAAAACTCAAGCTTGCTCGCTAAGAATATAATTTCGTTGAAACCTATATATTTTCATTGATTGTGAAAGGGTGAACAACATAGTATACACTCTCGATGGCTGCTCCCGGAATACCAGTACTTGTGCCAGATTAAGAGATTGTGAAGGCCACACTTCAAACACATCCAACGCGGGATTCGAACTTACACCATTTGGGACCGGAGTCAGATACTCTACCCCTCACCCACTATGCCTTCAAGAATATTATATACACCAAATGTGTCGAATTTTAGTATTGAAATGTCACTGGTTATTCTTCACGGTAAATGAGTACAATAGCTTCGGAAACATAATTGTGATATACAGTTAAACCTCAATAATAAAATCACCATTGGGACCCATGAGTGGTCTCAATATTGAGGTAATCTTAATATTGAGGTAATCTTAATATTGAGGTAATCTTAATATTGAGGTAATCTTAATATTGAGGTTGAATAAAGAGAAAAACAGTGAAAATGGACTTGAAAACTGTGTTTGTAATTTGTCTTATTATTGAGGTGGTCTTATTATTGAGATGGTCTTATTATTGAGGTGGTAATTAAGTGAGGTTTTACTGTACCGCATTGCAGATTCCTAAATGTGGTCAGAACTGACAGGTTTTGTTTCATTATAACTTTGTATGAATGCAAGGGAATATAAGTTGATTAAACATGTTAAATTTATGAATTTAAGAAATAAAAACACTTACAATTACATATGCTTGTATATATGTATATATATTTGTATACATGTGAAAGAAGCTTAATTATTTTTCCTAATACTTAGGTATTACTTCATTGAAATGTTTAAGAAAAACATTAGAGTTTAAAATGGTAACAGACATTTTCTTTTTTTTTGCATTTTTTGCATTCAGCGAGAAATATTTTCATGACTCCAACAGTAATATCATTGATCAAATTATTATCAAGTACCCTAGACTCGAAAATGAATTATCTTTCTCGTATAAGAGTGTAGACTTTGTCCAATCTCGTGACGAGACAGTAATGCAATATTAGCACCATCGTCACATTATCTATCATTACACTGTCCGCCAATTGTTGAAGGTATAATTCATTCCCTTCAAAAATGTAAGGATGAAAAACTGGCGTCTGGTTAACATTTGACTCAACCGCAACCCAGTTTTATTCTTAGTAGAGTTCGGTTTTGACCAGTGAGTTCATTTCAGAGACTCATTGATGGATTAATTACAATGTCTATTGGTCAATATTTCATTCAAATTAGTAGTATTTTGTATACAAAAACTACTGTGTTTTTATTTGAAATTCGAAAAAAATGCGAGATTTGATATTTACTTCGGCGCATCTTTTTCACTTCTCTGAAACAACTAGGATCATCAGGGCGGATCCAGGATTTGGTCTTAGGGGGGGGGGGGGGGCGTAACTTTTTTTAGTTTTGCTCAAGCAGTTTATAATTAAGGATATCTGTATATTTCCGTATTCATACTCAGACATACATGTTGGGTTGGGGAATTTTAGGGGGCGCGCGCCGGGTGCGCCCCCCCCCTGAATCCGCTAGTGGTGATTGGGAAAAACACGAGAGTTTGTGGTAGAGGAGCGAGATCGCGATGACCCTAACAGGATTCCTTACACTCGTTGTTTGAGTCAGATGTAAAAGTACGACAACACCCATGTCTTAGAAATAGAACCATTGCAGTGCACTTTGTTCAGCCAAAACAGGATGTTTGTTTACGCTGAACATTTTACTCACGAGATATGGGCACGAAACACCGTGCGAAGTTAAAAGTTCGTGTTGTTTCCCTGTCTTAATGAGGGAAGTATTAGTTTTAATTACATGATAACACAGGCTGTATGTCAGCACCTGCTTCATGTTTTATGGTCGATGTTTGAGATTATTATATCATGCATGTGGTAAGCGCATGTTGTCTGGAAAATGGCGTAAGTAATCACTGAACGAAACACTCATTGATTGTTTGTGTTTACATTTATACTCATTTCAGCCTGTCCTCCTTGTGACCACAGGTTGTAGGATTGGAAGTCAACAATACATTTTATAAATAAACATACTGAGTACAGTTTTGTAAAGCCATATTTGATTGCATTTTGAGTTTTCATATGAAATACGCATACACGGATCCGGGGGGACTGGGAGTCCGGACCCCCTGAGATGTTGGCAAAAGAGAGTTGTCCATATCTATGTCTAGAGCAAGAGGAGGGGGTATACCCCAAGCATTAATGTTCCTTTGAGAAAATTAGTTGGTGACCACCAGTCAACAAGACTGTCTTTGACCAGACTTAAAGAATACTGTTCTAATCAATGAGGTCGATAATGGAGATTAGATTATTCATAAAATGCACAACACAGGTAAGTTTTTTGACAATTTTTACCATGAACAATACAAAACAATCATAAGACTGCAACAAGATTTCTGTTATATTCATGATATGGTAGGGACGACATGTTGTACAGTATAAATAAACGTTCGATTGTTCTAGATACCTGGACCAGTTTGTGATTTACTGCACCGAACATTAATAAAATATTACACATAGGTTTCTGCAAAATTGAGTAGAACACACACTAGCATTACCGTGACTTCAGTGTGACAACATACACTAGCATTACCGTGACTTCAGTGTGACAACATACACTAGCATTACCGTGACTTCAGTGTGACAACATACACTAGCATTACCGTGACTTCAGTGTGACAACATACACTAGCATTACCGTGACTTCAGTGTGACAACATACACTAGCATTACCGTGACTTCAGTGTGACAACACACACTAGCATTACTGTGACTTCAGTGTGACAACATACACTAGCATTACCGTGACTTCAGTGTGACAACATAGACTAGCATTACCGTGACTTCAGTGTGACAACATACACTAGCATTACCGTGACTTCAGTGTGACAACATACACTAGCATTACCGTGACTTCAGTGCGACAACATACACTAGCATCACCGTGACTTCAGTGTGACAACATACACTAGCATTACCGTGACTTCAGTGTGACAAAATATATTAAGTTTTAGAACGAAATTATTAAACAGCCGATATCTAGAGAGAGTATGCATTCAACGAATATTGACTAAAAATGTTGAAAATTGAGTATACTGGCGTTCCATTTGACAGTTGATATGCGGATACCCTTTGCAATTATCGAAATTTGCTGTGAACTTCCGGATGGATTTGACACACCATTCATCGTCTGCAATTGAAGTGACATTTTCACTTGGTGGCAGACAACATTATTACGATTTCATATTCGCGGAAAAAATAAGCAAACTATTGATTCTGGAGTCATGTTGGCAATTAAGAACGCTTGGTGCCTCTGTTGGCGTATCTTTTATCTGGTTTCACATTAAAGTAATCAGCAAATCTTAATGATCAAACTAATGATTCATAATAAGAGTTTTTTGTAACTGGAGTATTATGTTGCATTTTGACTCAATAGTTCACTAGCAGGCGGAGATTAAAAGAAAATCGATGAATAATATAGAATGGACATTTTAACGCAATAAATGACAAAAAAATCTCATGGGATTATATACATGTATCTGTTGAAACAGACAGCAAGTTGGAATTGTTGAAGTCCCCCGCTTAGAACTTCTTTTATAGATTTATACTTACTAGAATAAAAATTTGAGGATAAAAATCCTTTATCCTTAATATATATTTTCGTGTTATTTGAAGTAATATTATGCGATTTTGTTGTTCATTTGTTTACCGAAACAAACATGAAAAATATATTTCCTATAGTTAAAACCTCAATAAACATGCATTAACAAAGAATGAACTCATAATGTATTCATCCGTATTTGGTGAAAAAAGATGTGTGTACATCATAAAATTTAAAAAAACACTTCCAGTTTATATTTCCTATAGTTAAAACATCAATAAACATACATCAACAAAGAATGAACTCATAATGTATTTGGTGAAAAAAGATGTGTGTACTATTTTACATGTTTTGACTGTTAGTTGTATGGTAAAAAATATATATATATATTCAAGTGGTTATACATTGCTATGGTTCTTATTAGAGATGTTTTAGCCCATGTAACAACAACACTGAATTAAGCTAATTCAAACATTTTACGTTCAGATGAGCCAGATACATCTTTAATGTTGATGAATTTAAATAGCAGATCTTCTGTAGACGTCGTATAACACATGTAGTTATAGTAACAGTAATCCATACACATTCAGATACAGTAAAGTCTCAATTATAAGACCACCCTTGGGACCCTAGAAAACTGGTCTTATTATTGAGGTGGTTATAATATTGAATTTTAATTTTAAACGATTCATTGACAAAATAGTGAAAAGTTTGTGTAAAATACACAAGGACATTGCCGTTACTGCATTGTAGGCATGGTAACATTCACACTTCATTAGTTCTCTCTTTGGAAATATTGAATTCGCGAAGGAAGTTGAAATCGTGAATTCGCGAAGGAAGTTGAAATCGTGAATTCGCGAAGGAAGTTGAAAACGTAAATTCATGAAGTTGAAATCGTGAATTCGTGAGGTGGAAATCGTGAATTCATGAAGTTGAAATCATGAATTCGTGAAGTGGAAATCGTGAATTCATTATTGAGTAAATATATGGTATTCCAATCATAGAAAACATGAAAATAAAGCCAGTAAGTCGCATTATTGTTTCTCAAAAACCAAGCACGATGATCTTTGTTTAAACAGAATGAAAATATATTTTTTTCAAAATTATTCAAATTTAAGTGCATCCGGCAGAGTTTAGTAGACATTACCAAATTTACAATTGCGGACAAGTTTGAAGATATTTCGTTGTCGCGGTAACAAAGAACAATCATCGCCGACGACGTCCAGTGCAAGATGCTAAATCCAGTTTCTTGTTATTTGAAGTAGCCTTTTGTTACCGTTGTTCAAACTTCATTTGCATAATCCTGTCCACAGTAATACAACGTTCATTGAATTCGCGTCTGATCAATATGGGTCCCCGCAGATTTGTCAAAACGTCGCGAATTAAACCAAGACATATCCATTTTATGTAACAAAGAATCGAGTTCAGAATACTAATGAAGAATCGATCAGAGAATTAGATTAACTGGTGATTCTACAGACAGTGTCAGACAAAAGAATACAGTATGACTCTTTGTGGAAGCGTGATTTGTGTTAATTTGCCAATGATTAATGAATTGGGCTCTTTTCAGAAAGTTGATAGTTTAAATACACGAGTTTTAAGAGAAAAAATTGTTTTAATCAAGTTACAGATATTGCATAATACTAGCCGTGTGGTTGACGAAAAGAAAAATGTGTGATTATTTTAAATAACTGCTCATTTGCGTGTTTTGAAAACACTCAAATGTGTTCATTTTTCATACTATCGATGGCCACATCGTATACAATACAAATATATTATTGCATTAAAACATAACATGTTTCATAGCAACATAAAGTACATTATAACAAATCACAATGGGTAGAGGTATTTACAGAAGAGCAAAATATCAACATTAACAAGTATACAAGTCGTAGGCAACACTATTTTTTATTATTGTTTGATTATAATTATTATGATTATGCTACTTTAAAAGCAAAGGCAATGTGAATTAACAATAAATGGATTCTTTGAATGAGCAATCATGGCCGGTTTACAGTTAATTAATCGTCGGCAATTTTGAAGTTCTCAAAGACGTTTTTTTTAAAAAGATATGTGTCTGTTTGAATCAGAATTAAAACTGTTATATATGCATAGTTCAAATTAATGAACAGCTATTACCACCGAATTTTTATATTCAAACAATATGTAGCGCAGCAGACGACAGTGCGATGACAGCAGAATGAGATGTTTTTGCTATGACGTCATGATACAATCTTCGCGCGGTAGACGAAAATGAATTGTTTGCATTTTTCCCCTTGCACGACACTTTAATAAGACGATTTTCTTTAAATTTAGTCAAGACTCATCTTTATGTTTCAGTTACGTGAATTTCAGAAAATAACACTTACCAGCGTAAGTATCCACTAGATTCAATAATGATATTTATAATAATAATAACAAAATAACCAGAAACTTGTACTTTATCGGTACATATTTGCTAAAATGAAACATATCTCTCTAACATCCATATTTTCCTAAAATTATCGTATAGCGAGCCGTGTTTGTCATCAAAAAATGTACTTGAGTGTATGAACTTCCGGTTACGATTAAAATAGTTAAGCCAGAGTTTCCGGTGTGGGAGAGTCGACAGTGATTGTTTACTTTCACGTAGAATGTTGGAGTACTACAGAAGAAGTAAGACAGTTTAATGCCTGGAGTTACTTCCCCTGTTTACATGAAATATATCCACTCTAAAACCCGACTGTGATACCTTTCTCCTATTAGTTTAATAATAAATAAATTAAAAAAGCTGATATTGAATAATGTATAGAATAAATTAAAAATATATCATTATCAACCTATTTCTAAAATATCAAAGTGCATCTTAACCTCGATAAATATATATGAAAGTAGCAAAATATTGTTATAAGTTTCGTGCATGTCACATAATATTTTGCTGAAAAAAACCCCGACTCGTTCCGCTTAGAAAGTCAACTTATATCGATAATTTGGAGAAAGGATTGTCAACTTCTCTTGAACAAAAACATTTAAATGTATTTACTTACCATTACAGCAGTACTTTCGAAGAATTCTTTGTCTATAGCATTTTAAATTGCGTAATTACAATATAGACTTCACTGTTGTTCAAATTTGACAATTTTGTTACCAAGGCAACTATGAAATTAATGGACGAATGCAATCGAAACTAGTCTTTCTCAATCACAAATAAGGAAGCAGATAGTCTTCTTTCCTTTCGTCGCTCCGACGGTCTAAATAGATGATGTTTATCTAAATTAATGACGTATATTGATACGAGGCTCTGGACCATCGACTTTCACCAAAGTGAACATATCTGCGAGCAATGTGTTACAAGATGAATTAATACCTCGACGTCTACAGACCGCTGTGCTGTAGGTTTATAAAGTATAACAACATTTATCCTTCCATCCATACACTTCTCCGATTCTAATCATCCCCAGTGTAGCACATTGTATAGTGCTGTAAGATTGACCGCGAACATGAACTTGTAGGACCGATCCATGCCAGTTTAGGTAAGGAAAATTAATACTCTCGTGTGTAAAACTAATAATGCTGTTTAGTTTAATTTTCTATCAATACAGTACCGCGACTTTTTTAAGCATCCGTCGGACATTTCAATTAACCTGCGGTCCAGATAATGTATCCATACGTTGACGGTTAATAAAACCTCACTATTAAGTATTTGTATGATTGTGAAGTGGTTTAACTATCTTTGAAAAGTGTTTCTATGATGTCAATGTGTTGTGTACCATAAGAAACTAATCGAATCACGTGACACGATTGTCTGATTGTTGTGGTTGGTTTGGTCTGAGTTGTTGGTGAACTGGCAGGCATGGTGGTCTGTGCAGAGTGCCGAACTCCGGATCCAAAATTCGTGTGTTCGAATTCCGCCATTGGCGAGCTTCTAGTGCAGTTAGCATCCTGAATCGAGGTTGGTTCTCCCTGTTTTGGTCACATAATAAATCGAATCATTGCTTGGATTTTGCTCTCCGGCTAGATAAAACGGAAGAGTAAAAGGGACACTACATTTATTACTATTTATGTATTCTCATCTCGTTCAGAAGACATATAACTCGTTCCCTCAACATAGAATTTATCTCGTTCGAATGACCTGTTGTACTTCTAGAAACGCTGCAGCAATTTAAGCCATATACATTATGTTTGCTAAATTTGTCGTTTCATCCAAATTAACTTTGATCTGGGAGTGAGATATACGTAAATTGTGCAAATAGTTCAAGCTATCCCAATTTGAAGTTACCCCTCCCCCCCCCCCCCCCGGTAAAATCGATTTCATATTATCCCGAGTAGTTTAAATTACCCCATCGTTTTTTTGAGCTAAGGTGATGAGTTTCAGTTAATTGAAATCATGGTAAGTTAATTGAATATAAAAATGAAACAATCAAAATTGAAAGGCAGTCTCAAACAGCAAAAAAAATTATCAGTAAAATATTAATAACACTACTGTTATGGTTAATTTATTCATGGAACATGTTTATAAATAAGTATAAATAAGGGAATGATGGAGATAATTTGTAATCGCTTTATCCTACCTTCCTGTAATCTGTACTCGATTTTAAGTTACCGGGCGGTAACTTGAACAGGGGGTAGTTTGAAATCGCTACACCGGTGTTCTTGCGTTCTGGTGTTGTATAAAATATATTATATCGTGGCGATTACTTTATGATTTGATAACATGATGCAAGGAGTTTAATACTCTTTCAATATGCAAGCGAAAATGAACAGAAAACGAATATTTGATAAAGATAATCAAATATCATATCATCTTTACCATTTCGTAAAAACTCTACTTTTAATACTTCTCAAAAATAATGACATTGTTTAGAAAATATTCAAGCGACTAGACATCAAATTGACGTCACACCACAACATGTTATACCGAGGTGGCAACGTCGTAAGTTTATTTTTACCGTGTGTAATTAATTATAGTAATGACACATTTATGTAGCTAGGAAACGTCCATTTCTTGTGTGAGATAGGTAATTATGCATTTAATTCACCAATATGTGTTAAACCTATTATAGAAATGAGTTGGATTAAAATAGATTTTCTTCAATTTCCACACGTTTCACATCGATTTGAAATTAGGCCATCATTAAAAAATGTTTGTTGGCATAACACTTTCCAGTGAAATTTAAGTGAGTTGGTAGGTTGGATTTCATTTAATAGTCATTCGAATTTCGACTACAAATGTATTAATATGCATCCAAAAACCTTTCTCCCCTCAGCCACATATGTTTTGTGTTTGATTCATGTTACGAGGTAGATATGACTATGCCAAACAAACAGTTTTAAGGATGGTCCTAGTCGTCTTGATATGAAATCAATAAAACATATAAATCATGTGCGACGGTTTAAACAACAAAACAGATTCTGCTTTGACAATATATTTCATGCTAATGGAAGTACAGTGCATATATGGTACAATTTGGCAATGAATTCGCATGTATACAACACAGAAAGCGGGTATTATTCAGCAGTACGGATGCATTCGTAGTTTTCGTTAGGACAGTTCAATGTTTTTTTAAAGAATCATTGTTACTCGTACTGGAATAGTTTATCAGCTATACAATCTTGGTTTATTATATTTGCAAGTAAACAAATATAATTCTGCATTATTATGATGTATGCATTGCTTGTATGAATTCATAAAAATATTCGTATAAAAGCATACTTACGAGATATAAGTAATACTTGTCAACCACAAAAATGCTAGATGTTTATAAAGAAATACGAGGGTGGTTATTAAATGCTAGCATTTACAATATAACAATCAAAGTACTGCCAACATTTCAGGATTTATCAATATTTCGAATACATATACATGTATATCTTTTACAGAGTCTCTTGAAAATTGTAAGTTGTTTTCAAACCCAAGAACCAAAATAAACTCCATAAGCGAAGGGATAGCCAAAGTCACATTTAGCTGCCATACATGTCACAGTTGTATTCAAATATGATTCCTTAATTGTTTGATAATTGATGACGACTCGTTGTAAGTGATGTACCTTCCTGTCAATCTGAACAATTGCGAATATGTCCGAACTCAAACTTCCTTGTCTTCAAGCTTTAGGGAATTCACACAGAAAGGGACGACTTCTCGCACATGAGGCATCATACCACAGTGAATAATAACATAAGCACAGATCAGTAGATCCGTTATTGGGTTCACCAGATCCCCATTTGATGAATGGTGTTTTAGAACTGTATTTGTATACCCAAGGAGAATTTGCAGTCTTACGACGACCTCCAACGTGGATGAAAGATGAATAATCGGTTAACATGCTTTTCACGTCTTGGTATTTATTTTCCGAGTCAATGTTAATCAGATATCCTCCTTCTTGTTCGCAGTATTTCTCAGCGTCATCATGGTTCAATTTTGTTAAGTGGAACTTTAAACAAAATCCATGACTGGTCAAGTTGGCTTCTACTGGACAACGTCCCTCACAAAAACCTATATCGGTCTCGTTATAACGTTTGTTGATTTCTGTGGAACTCGTATCGACACAGGTGCGGCTTCTAGTCTTGGTTCCAAAGTATCCTCTTGTCACGGCCTCACAATCTGTCCATGATGACCATGCACATGAATGGAGGTTCCTGATGGCAACACCTATAAGTGTCAGCAACGGTTTGTGCGTTTTTCTGCCAAGTTCCACAAGTTTCAATCCATCCACCTGGTCTTCGGCAGTACCGTTACTCTCAGACACAAGAGCACAACTGGCACTAGCAAACACAACACAGAGCACGACAATATTTCTCATGTTGGCGAAAGTTAACAAAATAGTCAAAATATGAAATTCCCAAATTGTGAATACGACTGCGCACAAAGGTTCTGTCTTGAGGAGTATAAAGTACTGACTGGTCTGAACGTGAAAGTTTAAATGAATGTTCAATCTATGGTGTAATGTTAAAGTAAGTAACTTAGCAAAAACATCACACCAAACAAGCTTAAGGTTGCTGTATACCAAAAGCATCTGTCATGTGATTTTTTGTTTTTTAGAATAATCTTCACGTTAAAAGTGTTTCCAAAACATGGTGCACAGAATGACAAAAATAATCAAGAAATAATTTGTCAGTAAATAAGTAACTAATATGAAGTATAATAGTGGCACACATGTTACACGATACGCTATTACTTCAATGCAAAGATATAAAGTAGAAGCATGTGGGTTTTCGGTTTTCAGTAGGACTCTATACTAGCGTATTGTGACACGCAATGTTGAGGACTCAATGTCAATGGAATTCGAATACATTTGGCAATATAACTACAGAATGTAAATGGTAAAACAATGGACCGGCAATATTTATGCGCTTATTTCAAGGGTTAGTGGACAGTGCAAGAATTCGCGTTATTCTTAAGAAGCGGGTAAGTTTTGATGATCATGTTTTTAGTTCAATGTTCTGACAAAGGGCTTCGTCTAGCCGAAAATGGTGATCACATCTTTAAAGGGCATCCAACAAATGGCTGGCATTTACCACACACACTTACGCAATGCATTTCCATGGTGGCTTGCTACCTTAAATTGTATTTATATCATGTTTATATTTCCATCACGCTTTCAGGATATAAAGTTTTATACCGATTGGTTCAGATTTCACACACTGGTGTATTTATCTGGCAGAAACATATGAATTTAGATAGATACATTATCTTGGCGGGTTCTTAGTTTCAAACAGATAAAAACTATAAAAACTTTTAGGCAACACTGTGAGAAAAATGAAGTAAAAATGCTGGTGATTACAGATATCACTGAGAGTCTGATTTCTTACATATCTAGAAAAATCCATGACATATTAGCGGTATTTCTTTCCGATATACATGTATGTTATGTTTCAGGAGCGATCATTCCGTGGTTTTCTGTGATGATCATTTTGTAATATCCTCAAAATCGACACATGAGATCTGTTCGTCTTGTATTATATGTGATCTCCAGATGTAAAACTGTGTGCATATTGCGAATGTTTCTTTTAATGAGCGGATTATGTAGACTCCGATAGTCCCCGATATTGATGAAATGTTTCATACACCATTTTCCTCCCAATGTCTTACACAAATACGATAACAGAGAGAAAGAGTTCATCCGGGGGTAATGTCTAATACATTTACTAGGTTTGGAGACACGGAATCCTATTCCAGGTCGTTCGGACACAAAATCCATCACTTAGTAACATGTTCGCACAAGAAATAACTGATAAACTTACAACTTTTGTTATACAGACACAAGAGAGTTGGATGTAACGCTACGCTGTAGTATCACTTAAATTCGCGGGGGTGAAATTTCGCGCAAACAGCAAAAAGCCAGTTTCGCGCGGGCATAAATTCGCGCATTTTGAATTTTTGAAGAAAAAAAATCAGACAAAATGACGGTTTCGTAGCGTGTGTTATTATTTCGTACATCCGTGTCATGTTGTTTATTCAAGTTTCACACGTATCTATTGTATTCAGATATGACAATTGGCAATAAAATTGTTAATTGGCGACTCTATTACAGAGATAACCCCCAGATACGAGTTAATACGCAGAATATTGCTATTTACAGCTTAACTACCCCGAAAACGTGAATTTCGGACTGGTATCCCGATTTTACACTTTCGGGTATGAGTTTGACAGTTATTTCAGCGAACCAGTCGGGAACAAATTAAAACATACCCCATAACATTACCACAAACAATATGACACGTCTAACGGTTTTAATTCTGGTTATTTAATATATTTCAAGATATACTCCGGATGACAACGATTTTATGCAGTCGTGTATTCTTTATATAAACATCGTAAACAAAGAAAAATCAATTTATGAATTAATGTTCCATTTAAACCAATCTTACGTACTAGTAATCAGACTGTGTCAAAATATTCCATGTTCCTAATTATTCCACAAAGATTATCAGAAAAAAACAGCGACATATTATGAAAAGAAAAAACGTAAGTGCATAAACTAGTACACACATTTTCGGTCAGTCAAAAATTCGGATAGCAATGTTAGATTCGGAAGTTTAATAATCGCGCGGACTTAAATTCGCGCTTCGTCTCTAGCGCGAAATACGCGAAAATTAGACCTGCGCGAATTCAAATGATACTACAGTAAACACAGATAAGATGTGGTATTGGTTGGATGTCCAGAACCCCACTTGATTGACGATGCATCAGACCCATAAGTATACATGTATGGTGAGGAAATGTCATTTCGTCGTCCTCCAATGACAATATATGGCGTCACTTCTTTGATTACTTGTTTTACGTCTTCAAATTTTTCTTCAGAGTCGATGTTAATAAGATATGCACCTTCCTCTTCGTAACGTTTCTCGGCATCGTCCTGATTCAGCTTCTCTATGTGAAGCTTCAAACAATAACCAGAGCGTGTCTTGTTGTATCCAATGCGGCAAGTTCCTTCACATATTTCCAAATCCGTTTCAATTTTATCTTCAGTGCCGATCATCTTGCCACAATTACGTGTTCGCTTTCTTGTTCCAAAGTAACCTTGAACTATTGATTCACACGGACTCCATGGTGACCACATCTCCTCACACTGATGAAGATTCTTTATCGCCATTCCAATCATAGTCAACAGAGGTTTGCGCGTATTTCTACCGAGCTGTATAAGACTGAAACCATTGATATCATCAGAGGAGGTTCCATTGCTCTCTGACACAAACGTACACTAACCACGACACACCAATAAGGCAAAAACGAGAAAAAGCTTCATACTGTTAATCCAGTTTGATCTTACCGAGGTTTCGTTACAATTGTTTAGGAAGTGAAGGTTTCTAGTCTTTTTGTTTTATATTTATAAACAGTGGTGTCTCCTTGGTAACAAATGTTACCTATCAGTATCAGACACTGAACGGTGTATATATGTCGTATGTTGCATATTGTTATGAAAAATGTAAACAAAGAACGTGAGTGTACAGTCAAACGTGTGCTATGTTTTACACCAATTAAATATACAAAATACCAATTGCCATTAGGACAATTCTAGTTTGTTCTTTTTCTTATGTTAACTTTCTTGAAGTTAGCTCATTTTAATACCTGGACAAAAGAATTCTAAACAACCAATAAACTACAGGTCATCAAGTTCATTTTAGATTTGTCCCATGTTCTATTTTCTTCAAAAAAAAACCAGGAATGCCAGAATATGTACATATTTGTGTCCTCTTGTTTAAAAACTTACTTCCTGACAATTGCTGACAGAATGGTCCTCGATATCATTTACAGCAAGAAAAATACCAAAAACCTCTGCATTGCGATCTTTTTACAAATTGATTGACATGTTACCTGTCTGAAAATGGTAATCGAAACTGCGGCAATCAGTTGACCTGTGTAATTTGCCTGGAGTTACAAGGTAATTATCAACTAGTCCTAACTTGCCTTTATGGTACTTACCTCACATGAAGAATCAGAAGTGAAGGACAAATGACTGCAGCAAACTGTCACAGAAGATAAACTGCCCTGTCTTTGAATCGAACCCCAACCTCCCAGGTGGCAGCAAAGCAAGCAACGAACTGAGCCAAGCGGGCGGGCGGTATAATGTTGGAATGGAACAAACGTTGACTAAGAAAGCCAACAGGGACCCGAGTATTTTCCTGGAGTTACAAGGTAATTATCAAATAGTACTAACTTGCCTTTCTGGCAATAACCTTACATGTAGAATCAGAAGCCGGGTGGCAGCAAAGCAATCAACCAACTGAGCCAAGCGGGCGGGTGGTATAATGGTGGAATGGTAACTAAGAAAGTCAACAGGGATTCGCAACTATCATTTATATTGTACAAAATAAGAATCATTCCTAGTTAAACTTGTATTGTATATATACTTAACATCTTTAAAAACGCAACTATTTCACTAAGCCTTTATTTTGTTCCAAGTGATTAAGTGTGTTTTACTGTTACACATGTTTCAGTCATTCATCAAAAAGAAATCAAACTACGGCCCTAGTATTCATATTTCGTAATGGCTTAACTTTAGGAAATTATGATAATGTCACCATGTTGACTCTGACAATATTTAGTTGTGGCCTGGGGTTTACACTAAAATCTCGATAAGACCATCATTGGGCCCCTTGAAACCCGGACTTAATATTGAAGTGGTCTTAAAATTCAGGTTGAATGAAGAGCAAAACATTAAAATGGGCTTGAAAATTGTGTTCTTAATTTTGAGGTGCTCTTAGTATTGCGGTGCTCTTTAAGTGAGGTTTTACTGTATACATACATGCACAGTATACATTCACACAGTCATAAAAGCAAATACATGTAAAAGGATTGGGTCAAAAGTTATTGCAACCATAACTCCGGATCCGAAGTTCGTGGGTTCGAATTCCGCCATGTTTTACTTCCTGACACGACAAGACACATCATGGCTTGGATTTTTCCATCAGGCTAGATAATACGGAAGAGTAAAAGGGACAAACTATTTATGTATTCTCATCTCGTTCAAATGACTTGTTGAACTTCTAGAAACGCTGCAGGAATTTAAGCGATATAAATTCTGTTTGCTAAAGGTGTGGTTTCTTCCAAATTATCTTTCACCTGGGAGTGAGATGTACATAAATTGTGTATTTACCGTCGACATGACATAACCAAAGACCCTGTTTAGTATATATGGAAAATATCAAATTTATGTGTACAAAGAGTTCAGGCTACCCCAATTCAAGTTACTCACTCCCGGAAAAATAAAATCGATTTCATATTACCCAGCGTAGTTTAAATTACAAATACACCCTCCCTGGTTGAGCTAAGGTGATAAGATTCAATTTAGTAAAACCATGATCTGTTAATTTTATAAAGAAATATGAAAAAAATACAATTGAAAGCTAGTCTCAAAAAGCAATAAACTATCAGTGAAATGATAATAATGGTTGTTGATGTTGATGCTACCGTTGCCGTTACTGCTGCTGATGTTGTTTTCTCGTTGTTTTCTATTCCTAACATTTTCATGTGTATCATTTTGCCATGTATGATTCATTCATAGAACATGTATATAGATAAACTTAAATAAGAGAATGAGGGAGATCATTTGTAATCGTTTTATCCTACCTCCCTGTAATCTGTACTCGATTTTAAGTTATCGGGCGGTAATTTGAACAGGGGGTAGTTTGAAATCGCTACACCGGTGATCTTGTGTTATGGTGATGTATAAAATCTATTATATCCTGACGATTACTTTATGATTTGATAACTTGACTGAAGGAGTTTAATACTCTTTCTATATGTAAGCGAAAAATAATCAGAAACCTATTTTTTGTGCGACTAATATAAAGATAATCAAATATCATATCATCTTTACCATTTCGTAAAAAATCTGCTTTACTTCTCAAAAATAATGACTTTTTTTAGAAAAAAATTCAAGCGACTAGACATCAAATTGAGAAAATTTAGGTTGGTTAGTTATTCGAATTTCAACTCCAAATGTATTAATATGCAGTCAAAACATTTTCTCCCAACAGACACCTATGTTTTGTTTTTGATGCATGTTACGAGGTAGATATGATTATGCCAAACAAACAGTTTTAAAGATGGTCCTAGTCGTCCGGATATGAAGTCAATAAAACATATAAATCATGTGCGACGGCTCAAATAACAAACACAGATTCTGCTATTTCAATATATTTCATGCTAATGGAAGTACAGTGCAGTGATAAAATTTGGCAATGAATTCACATGTATACAACACAGAAAGCGGGTATTATTCAGCAGTACGGATGCATTCGTAGTTTTCGTTAGGACAGTTCAAGGTATTTTTAAAGCATCATTGTTACCCGTACTGGAATAGTTTATTAGCTAAAAAATCTTGGTTTATTATATTTGCAAGTGAAATAATATAAATCCGCATTATTATAATGGATGCATTGCTTGTATGAATCGTGCAAAATAATAACTTAAGAGATATTATCAAATTTCTGTAGTTAACAACAGTAATTCTTGTCAAACACAAAAATGCTAAATGTTTATAAAGAAATACGAGGGTGGTTATTAATACTCTCCCACACAGCGCGTTGATGCCACTACCGTTACATTCAAACGCTGCTGTATTACCCAGTATATTTTTATATTTGACCTCGAAATCACCGTTCGTTCCTGATACTAAATGCCATTGGTCGGCACGATCACGTGACTACTGAGTTTATAATAGGAGGGTATTTTCCAGTGTTAAACCAATAAAATGTGTACACAATAGGTAATGTGTACGAAGGAAATTTCGACTATCTAGCTAATCGGGTTTATTTCATGTCATTAAAAGTTTAGCATTTACAGAAGGCAGTGTTTCGTTCTTTCATCGATGAGTGTACTGATACGTATTACAAATAGCGTGATGCCAAGTAACGATATGACGCATTTTAAAATATACGCAGATTCCGCATCGACAGTTGTTTAAATGACCTTCGATTTTTTTAGTTGTTCTAGCAATTTCCATAGTCACAGTGGCATTTCTATGACAGTGAAAGTTTACTGTCCTACATTTGGGACATTAGCGAGTCGTTGTTAGCGGCTCTCTGAATGGCGGTGGACGCATGTCGACTCGCCTGTGTAATTATAGAAAATATCAGTTTTTCGGGAGTTATAAAGCAGAGGGTGATTATGAAGGTATCGGAATAAGCGCCCGATGCTAAAGGAGGGTAGGTTATTAAATGCTAGCGTTTACAATATAACAATCAAAGTACTGCCAACATTTCAGGATTTATAAATATTTCGATTACATATATAAATATTACAGTCTCTTGAACATTATCAGTTGTTTTCAAACCCGAAAGCCAAAATAAATTCCATAAGCGAAGAGATAGCCAAAGTCACATTTAGCTGCAATACATGTCACAATTGTATTCATATGTGATTACTAAATTGTTTGCAAATTGATGATCGTTGTAAGTGATGTACCTTCCTGTCAATCTGAACAATTGCGGAATATGTCCAAACTCAAACTTCCTTGTCTTCAATTTTCAGGGAATTCACACAGAAAGTGACGGCTTGACGTACATGGCGCATCATACCATAAATTTGTACCCGAATTGTATACTAAGCACAGCTCAGTAGAACCGTTACCGGGTTCACCGGATTTCCATTGGATGACTGGTGTTTGAGAACCGTATTTGTATACCCATGGAGAACTTGCAGTCTTACGACGAGCGCCAACTATGATGAAAGATGAAAAATCGGTTAACATGCTTTTCACGTCTTGGTTTTTATTTTCGGAATCAATGTTAATCAGATATCCTCCTTCTTGTTCACAGTGTTTCTCTGCGTCATCGTGGTTCAATTTTGTTAAGTGGAGCTTCAAACAAAATCCATGACTGGTCAAGTTGGCTGCTAGTGGACAACGTCCCTCACACAAAACTTTATCAGTCTCGTTGTAACGGTTGTTGATTTCTGTGGAACTCGTATCCACACAAGTGCGGCTTCTGGTCCTAGTTCCAAAGTATCCTCTTCTATTGGCCTCACAATATGTCCATGCTGACCAAACTTCACACGGATGGAGATTCCTGATGGCAATACCTATAAGTGTCAGCATCGGTTTGTGCGTTTTTCTACCAAGTTCTATCAGTTTCAATCCATCCACCTGGTCTTCGGCAGTAACGTTACTCTCAGGTACTAGAGCACAACTGGCACTTGCAAACACAACACAGATCACGACAATATTTCTCATGGTGGTGCAAGTTGTTTTTCTTTAAACAAAATAGTCAAAATATTTAATTCCGTAATTTAAATACGAATGCGCATAAAGATTCCGCCTTGAGGAGAGTACAAATGTACCGACTGGTCTGAACGTGAACGTATAAATGAATGTTCAGTCAATGGTGTAATGTTAAATGAAGTGACTTAGCAAAAGAAATCACACCAAACTGACTTAAGGTGGCTGTATACCCAAAGCTTCTGTCTTGTGATTTTACGTTTTATCTTTATCAAAACATGGTGCACTGATTGACAAAAATAATCAAGATATAATTTGTCAGTAAATAAGTAAGTAACATTAAGTATAAAAGTGGCACACATGTTACACGAAACGCTAAATACTTCAATGCAAAGATATAAAATTGAAGCATGTGGGTTTTCCGTTTTCAGTAGGACTATTTACTAGCGTATTGTGATACATACTTATCAATTTAATGTGGTGATGACTCTATAGAATTGAGATGCATTTTGCAACATAACTCAGAATGCAAATGGTAAAACAATGGACCAGCAATATTTATGCGCTTGTTTCAAAGGTTAGTGGACAGCGCAATAATTCGCGTTATATTCTTAAGAAGCGGGTAAGTTTGTACATGTATGATCATGTTTTCATTTCTACTTTCTGACAAAGGGCTTCGTCTGGCCGAAAATGGTGATCTCATACTAAAGGGCATCAAACAAATAGCTGGCATTAACCGCACACGCTTTCGCAATGCATTTCCATGGTGGCTTGCTACCTTAAATTGTATTTATATCATGTTTATATTTCTATCACGCTTTCAGAATAAGAAATGTTGTTGACAGTTTCATGCAGATTGGTACAGTTTTCACACGCTCGAGTATTTATCTAGCAGAAACGTATGACTTTAGATAGATACATTATCTTGGCGGGTTCTGAGTTTCGAACAGATACAAATCATAACAACTTTTAGGCAATACTGTGAGAAAATGGAGTCAAAATGCCGGAGATTACAGATATCACAGAGAGTTAGATTTCTTACATATCTAGAAAAATCCATGACATATTAGCGGTATTTCTTTTCTGATATACATGTTATTTTTCAGGAGCGATCATTCCGTGGTTTTCTGTGATAATCATTTTGTAATATCCTCAAAATCGACACATGAGATCTGTTTGTCTTGTATATATATCTCCAGATATAAAACTGCATATTGCGAACGTTTCTTTTAATGAGGGGATTATGTAAACTCCGATAACCCTGATGTTGATGTTATGTTTCATTGAAAACAACATTTTCCTTCCAATGTCTTACACAAATACGATAACAGAAGAAAGAGTTCATCCGGGGGTAATGTCTAAATACATTTACTAGGTTTGGAGACACGGAATCATATTCCACGCGTTCGGACACAAAATCCATCACTTAGTAACATGTTCGCACAAGAAATAACTGACAAACTTACAACTTTTGTCATACTGGCACAAGAGAGTTGGATGTAACGCCATACACAGATAAGATGTGGTATTGGTTGGATGTCCAGAAGCCCACTTGACTGATGATGTATCAGACCCATAATTATACATGTATGGTGAGGAAATGTCATTTCGCCGTCCTCCAATGACAATATATGGCGTCACTCCTTTGATTACTTGTTTTACGTCTTCAAATTTTTCTTCAGAGTCGATGTTAATAAGATATTCACCTCCTCTTCGCAACGTTTCTCGGCATCGTCCTGATTCAGCTTCTCTATGTGAAGCTTCAAACAATATCCAGAGCTTGTCTTGTTGTATCCAATGCGGCAAGTTCCTTCACATATTTCCATATCGGTTTCAATTTTATCTTCAGAACCGCTCATCTTGCCACAATTACGTGTTCGCGTCCTTGTCCCAAAGTAACCTTGAACTACTGATTCACACGGACTCCATGGTGACCACATCTCCTCACACTGATGAAGATTCTTTATCGCCATTCCAATTATAGTCAACAGAGTTTAGTGCGTTTTTCTGCCGAGCTGTATAAGACTGAAACCATTGATATCATCATAGGAGGTTCCATTGCTCTCTGACACAAGCGTACACCAACCATGACACACCAATAAGGCAAAAACGAGAAAAAACTGCATACTGTTAATCCAGTTTACCGAGGTTTCGTTACAATAGTTTCAGAAGTGAAGGTATCTTGTCTTTTTGTGTTACATCTATAAACAGTGTTGCCTCCTTGGTAACAAATGTTACCTATCAGTATCAGCAAGTACCATATCATTTACAGCAAGAAAAATACCAAGATCCACTGCTTTGCGATCTTTTGACATATGTACAAAATATTTGACATGTTACCTGTCTTAAAACCTGAAAATACGAGTCCTTACGACTCTCAAGCACTATTTTTGCGATATGCTACTGTTATACACCATAAGAACGGAGCGATTTAAAACAAACTTGGCAAATTAACGAATGTCTGGATAAAAATGTATTCTACAAAAAGGTAGAAATCATCTTTAATTCCAAATATTTAAGTCCTGCAATCATTAAACATTGCCCAGTTTGCTTGAAACGGAGTAAAGCACGAAACAAAACAAAACTACTTGACGCGTGTTTCATTTGACTAGTATATAAGACTTGTCTTTACACCTCCTTAATCCCTAATGTTTAGCAGGCTGATGTTTCTCTGGGGTCTGTGTGTGGGAGGCATTGTTTTGTGTATGTGGCGTTCCCTGTAACAACTCAATATCTCTTTCAATCAAAGACCTAAATATGTCCATCGTGTGATAGGTTTGATTTCCATAAAGACAATAGGGAAATCGAAAGAGTACTATAGTACACCAACGATAAGTTGATTCCCACTCGTTCATTAAGCGTAAATCGGTTGGCTAAGTCGAAAGAGCGCTAGACAGCTGATTTAGAGATGATGAGTTCGAAACCCAGGCGATGCGTATGTTCTTCTGTGAGAATGTGAATGTAGCGTATGCATCCAAAATCATTTGTCCTCCACCTCTGAACTCTGATGCAGGGAAGTTGTCAGTTGCTCGCGGAGGAGCAGGTAAGTACTGGCTTGGTAAACCAGGAGCAGTGGTTATGTCAACAGTTCACCGTATAGGACTGAAAAACTGTTCGGAAAAGGAGTACAGCTTGAAACAAAACAAAACTACGTGACGCAAGTTTCATTTGACTTGTATATATGAACGGATGGCTTAAAAAAGTGGCATAACATGAATTGCACTATCTGTCTGATGGATAGGAAAGAGAAATAAATGTTTCCTCATATTGATACATGATTACTTCAAAGAAACTTTGCTCAAGTTTTGTATTGACTCAACCCAAAATATACTCATAGTCATGTCTGAAAACAACACAACACTATATCGTTGGTAAATTATACTGGTTTGTATCCAATGGTTCCTTGTACACGCAGGTGTAACAGTACGATAATTCCTAATACAGTCAAACCTCACCTTAAGTCCACCTCAATAATAAGAACACAATTTTCAAGTCCATTTTCACTGTTGCTCTTTATTCAACCTCAATATTAAGACCACCTCGATAGTAAGACCAGTTTGCAAGAGTCCAAATGGTGGTCGCATTATTGAGGTTTCACTGAATGTGCATGTATTCTAAAATATTTGTTTGTATATCTATGAATCCAACGCGTATTGACTATATGTTTTTGATGTAAATGGTCAAAGACATTGCTTATGCCTATATATCAATAAATGTACAAACTCAATAAGGTGAGTGAGATAACCTAGCAAAGAAACAAGACAGTACTTATATTGATCCAACGAATATTCTGTAACATGTTGGTGTCTTTGTGCAATCGACCGTAACGAAAAAAGCCGAAACGGAAACGCGTAGTGATATTAATTTGTAAGTAAGTTCATATGTATTATCCCAATGCAAATTCTGTATAACTGACAATTATGTGTAAAATCAGATATCCTCTTAATGTCCACCATGTATTTGCAAATAGTATAAACACTACAGGCTGAATAATATGTAATGTTGAATTTTTATCGGGTTTAATACATTTTCCAACATTTTTGTGTTAAACATGGCAATCAGTTGACCTGGGTGATTTGCCTGGAGTTACAAGGTAATTATCAACTAGTACTAACTTGCCTTTCTGGTACTTACCTCACATGAAGAATCAGAAGTGAAGGACAAATGACTGCAGCGAACTGTCACATTAGATGAACTGCCCTGTCCAGGAATCGAACCCCAACCTCCCAGGTGGCAGCAAAGTAATCAACGAACTGAGCCAAGCGGGTGGGCGGTATAATGGTGGAATGGAACAAACGTTGACTAAGAAAGCCAACAGGGACCCGAGTATTTTCCTGGAGTTACAAGGTAATTATCAACTAGTACTAACTTGCCTTTCTGGCAATGACCTCAAATGTAGAATCAGAAGCCCGACGGCAGCAAAGCAATCAACCAACTGAGCCAAGCGGGCGGGTGGTGTAATGGTGGAATGGTAACTAAGAAAGTCAACAGGGATTCGCAACTATCATTTATATTGTACCAAATAAGAATCATTCCTAGCTAAACTTGTATTGTATATATATACTTAACACCATTAAAAACGCAACTATTTCACTTAGCCTTAATTTTTTTTCCAAGTGTTTAAGTGCCTTTTACTGTAGTCACATGTGTCAGTCATTCATCAAAAAGAAATCAAATTACGGTCCTTGTATTCATATTTCGTAATTGATTAAGTTAAGGAAATTATGATAATGTCACCATGTTGACTCGGACAATATTTAGTTGTGTTTTCAATGGCCTGGGGTATACAATAAAACCTCGATAATAAGACCACCCTTGGGACCCTTGAAACCCGGTCTTAATTTTGAGGCGGTCTTGAATAAAGAGAAAAGAGTGAAATGGGCTTGAAAATTGTGTTCTTAATTGTGGGGTGCTCTTAGTATTGAGGTGCTCTTTAAGTGAGGTTTTACTGTATACATACATGCACAGTATACGTTCACACAGTCATAAAAGAGGAAACATGTAGAAGGATTGGGTCAAAAGTTATTTCAACCATAACTCTGGATCCGAAGTTCGTGGGTTCGAATTCCGCCATGGACGAGATTCTAGTGCGGTGTACTTCCTGAATCGAGGTTGGTTCGCTGTGTTTTGGTCAGATAGTATATCCATAATGTTACCGGGGAAGTATGCGATAAATTGCACTAAAGTTCAAATGTTTGTAACAGCGAAGTCCATTGTTACTGAAAAAAGACACGACAAGACATATCATTGCTTGGATTTTCCCATCAGGCTAGATAATACGGAAGAGTAAAAGGGACACACTATTTTTGTAATCTCATCTCGTTCGAATGACTTGTTGAGTTTAAGGATTTAAGCGATATAAATTCTGTTTGCCGAGGGTGTTGTTTCATCCAAATTATCTTTCATCTGGGAGTGAGATGTACATAATTTGTGTATTTACCGTCGACAGGACATAATCAAAGACCTTGTTTATTATATATGGAAAATATCAAATTTATGTGTACAAAGAGTTCAAGCTACCCCAACTCAAGTTACTCCCTCCTGGAAAAATAAAATCGATTTCATATTACCCAGCGTAGTTTAAATTACAAATACACCCTCCCTGGTTGAGCTAATGTGATAAGATTCAATTTAGTAAAACCATGATCTTTTAATTTAATAAAGAAATATGAAACAAATACATATTCTTTCAATATGAACGCGAACCAGAATCAGAAACCAAATGTCGTGCGACTGAGTTAAAGATCATCAACTGTCTTATCCTCTTACCATTTCATAAGAAATTTACTTTATTTCACAAGTATAATGACATTGTTTAGAAAATATTCTATCGACTAGACATCAAAATGATGTCACGCCACAAACTGTAACAACCAAGGTGGTCAACATGTGCTGTAGGTTTATAAAGTATAATAACGATTATCCTTCCATCCATAAACTTCTTTGATTCTAATTATCACCAGTGTAACACATTGTATAGTGCTGTTAGATTGACAGCGAACATGTGTATGAACTTGTAGGACCGATCCATGCCAGTTTAGGTAAGGAAAAATAATACTCTCGTGTGTAAAGCTACTAATGATGTTTGATTAACTTTTCTATCAAACGAATCACGTGACACGACTGTCTGATTGTTGTGGTTGGTTTGGTCTCAGTTGGAGATGACCTGACAGGCATGGTGGTCTTCCCTGTGTTTTATAGTCACATAATATATTCTAAATGTTACCTAGATATGTGTTAAATTGCACTAAAGTTCAAATGCTTATAACAGTCTGTGATAAATGATAGTATTTTCATAGAAGTCAGATTTTATTTTTAAAAAAGACAAAACAAGATAAATCATTGCTGTAATGTTCCTATCCGGTTAAATAATACGGATGAGTAAAAGGGACACACCATTTATGTATTTTCATCTCATTCGAAAGACATATAACTCGTTCCCTCAAGATAGCTGTCTTGTTCGAATGACTTGTTGCATTTCTAGAAACGCGGCGGCAATTTAAGCCATATACATACTGATTCCTGAAGTTGTGGTTTCATCCAAATTACCCTTGATCTGGGAGTAAGGTGTACATGAATTGTGTATTTGCCGTCGACAGGACATAACCAAAGAATTTGTTTATAGTACATGTATATATGGTAAAAGTATTAAATTTATTTCTGCAAAGAGTTCAAGATACCCCCAATTCAAGTCCCCCTCTCGGTAATTTAAAATCGATTTTATAATACCCCGCGTAGTTTAAATTACATATACCACCTCGCTGATTGAGCTAAGGTGGTAATTTTTTATTATTTAAAAATTACTTAAAATCATGGTAAGCTAATGGAATAGAAAAATATGAAACGAATTAAATTGAAAGCCAGTCTCGAACAGCAAATACAATAACAGTAAAATGTTCAAAGCACTACTGTTGTGTTTGTTGGTGTTGCTGCTACCGTTGCCGTTCCTGCTGCTGATGTTGTTTTCTGATTGTGTTTATTCTTAACATTTTTCTTTATATCATTTGCTGTTGACATTTTTAATTTCTTCATGGAACATGTAGACAGATAAACATAAATAAGGGAATGAGGGAGATAATTTGAAATCGTTTTATCCTACCTACCTGTAATCTGTACTCGATTTTAAGTTATCGGGCGGTAATTTGAATCAGGGGTAGTTAGAAATCGCTACACCGATGTTCTTGGTGTTGTATAAAATATATTATATCGTGACGATTACTTTATGATTTGATAACATGATGCAGGAGTTTAATACTCTTTCAATATGCAAGCGAAAAATAATCAGAAACCAAATCTTTGATAAAGATCATCAAATATCATATCATCTTTACCATTTCGTAAAAACTCTACTTTACTTCTCAAAAATAATGACATTGTAAGGAAATATCCAAGCGACTAGACATCAAATTGACGTCACACCACAAAATGTTATACCGAGGTGGCAACGTCGTAAGTTTATTTTTACCGTGTGTAATTAATTATAGTAATGACACATTTATGTAGCTAGGAAACGTCCATTTCTTGTGTGAGATAGGTAATTGTGCATTTAATTCACCAATATGTGTTAAACCTATTATAGAAATGAGCAGAAGTTGGATTAAAATTGGTTTTCTTCAATTTCCAAACGTTTCACATCGATTTGAAATTAGGCCATCATTAAAAAATGTTTGTTTGGCATAACACTTTCCAGCAAAATTTAATTTAACGGTCATTGGTAGGTTGGATTTCATTTAATACTCATTCGAATTTCGAATTTCGACTACAAATGTATTAATATGCATCCAAAAACATTTTCTCCCCTCAGCCACCTATGTTTTGTCTTTGATTCATGTAACGAGGTTGGTAGGTGTATGCCAAACAGTTTTAAGGATGGTCCTAGTCGTCCTGATATGAAGTCAATAAAACATATAAATCATGTGATTTTGCTATGACAATATATTTCATGCTAATGAAAGTACAGTGCATATTATGATAAAATTTGGCAATGAATTCACATGTATATACAACACAGGAAGCGGATATTATTCAGCAGTACGGATGCATTCGTAATTTTCGTAAGGACAGTTCAAGGTATTTTTAAAGAATCATTGTTACTCGTGCTGGAATAGTTTATAAGCTAAACAATCTTGGTTTATTATATTTGCAAGCAAAATAATATAATTCTGCATTGTTATAATTTATGCATTGCTTGTATGACTTCATAAGAATATTCGTATAAAAGCGTGCAACATACTTAGGAGATTTATCAAATTTCTGTAGTTAACAAACGTAATAATTGTCAACCACAAACTTGCTAGATGTTTATAAAGAAATACGAGGGTGGCTATTAAATGCTAGCATTTACAATATAACAATCAAAGTACTGTGAACATTTCAGGATTGATCAATATTTCGAATACATGTATATCTATTACAGAGTCTCTTGAAAATTATTAGTTGTTTTCAAACCCGAGAACAAAAATAAATTCCATAAGCGAAGAGATAGCTAAAGTCTCATTTAGCTGCAATACATGTCACAATTGTATTCAAATATGATTTCTTAATTGTTTGATAATTGATGACGACTCGTTGTAAGTGATGTTCCTTCCTGTCAATCTGAACAATTGCGAATACGGCCGAACTCAAACTTCCTTGTCTTCAAGCTTTAGGGAATTCACACAGAAAGGGACGACTTCCCGCACATGAGGTATCATACCACATATTTGTACTCGGATAATATACTAAGCACAGCTCAGTAGAACCGTTATTGGGTTCACAAGATCCCCATTTGATGAATGGTGTTTGAGAACCATACTTGTATACCCATGGAGAACTTGCAGTCTTACGACGACCTCCACCGTTGATGTTAGATGTATAACCGGTTAACATGCTTTTCACGTCTTGGTATTTATTTTCCGAGTCAATGTTAATCAGATATCCTCCTTCTTGTTCGCAGTATTTCTCAGCGTCATCATGGTTCAATTGTGTTAAGTGGAACTTTAAACAAAATCCATGACTGGTCAAGTTGGCTGCTAGTGGACAATGCCCCTCACACAAACCTATATCAGTCTCGTTGTACTGTTTGTCGATTTCTGTGGAACTCGTATCGACACAGGTGCGGTTTCTGGTCCTTGTTCCAAAGTATCCTCTTCTCGCGGCCTCGCAATCTCTCCATGATGACCATTCACATGAATCACGGTTCCTGATGGCAACACCTATAAGTGTCAACAGCGGTTTGTGCAATTTTCTGCCAAGTTCCACAAGTTTCAATCCATCCACCTGGTCTTCGGCAGTACCGGTACTCTCAGACACTAGAACACAACTGGCACTAGCAAACACAACACAAAGCACGACAATATTTCTCATGTTGGTGCAAGTTATCAAATAGTCAGACTATTTAATTCCCAAATTGTAAATACGACTGCGCATAAAGGTTCCACCTTGACGTGTACAAAAGTACTGACTGGTCTGAACGTGAACGTGTAAATGCATGTTCAGTCAATTGTGTACTGTAAAAGTAAGTAAATTAGCAAACACATCACACAAAACAAGCTTAAGGTTGCTGTATACCCGAAACTGCTGTACGGTGATTTTATTTTTTAGAATAATCTTCTCGTTAAAAGTGTTTCCAAAACACGGTGCACAGAATGACAAAAATAATCAAGAACGAATTTGTCAGTAAATAAGTTACAAACATTAAGTATAATAGTGGCACACATGTTACACGATACGCTATATACTTCAATGCAAAGATATAAAATTGAAGCATGTAGGTTGTCGGTTTTCAGTAGGACTGTATACTAGCGTAAATGTGACACGCAATGTCGATGGCTCAATGTCAATGGAATTGAAATACATTTGGCAATATAACTCCAGAATGCAAAACAATGGACCGGCAATATTTATGCGCTTGTTTCAAGGGTTAGTGGACAGCGCATGAATTCGCGTTATTTTAAGAAGCGGGTTAGTTTGTATGATAATGTATTTAATTATATTTTATGAGAAAGAGCTTTTTCTGGCCGAAAATAGTGATCTCATTTCTAAAGGGCATCAAACAAATAGCTGGCATTAACAGCACACACTTACGCAATGCATGTCCATGGTGGCTTGCTACCTTAAATTGTATTTATATCATGTTTATATTTCACCCACGCTTTCAGGATAGAAAAGTGTTGTTGACAGTTTCATACCGATTGGTCCAGATTTCACAAGCTGGTGTATTTATCTTGCAGAAACATATGAATTTAGATAGATACATTATCTTGGCGGGTTCTGAGTTTCAAACAGATAAAAATCGTAACAACTTTTAGGCAACACTGTGAGAAAAATGATGTAAAAATGCTGCAGATTACAGATATCACTGAGAGTCTGATTTCTTACATATCTAGAAAAATCCATGACATATTAGCGGTATTTCTTTCCGAAATACATGTATGTTATGTTTCAGGAGCGATCATTCCGTGGTTTTCTGTGATAATCATTTTGTAATATCCTCAAAATCGACATATGAAATCTGTTCGTCTTGTATTATATATCATCTCCAGATATAAAACTGTGTGCATATTGCGAATGTTTCTTTTAATGAGCGGATTATGTAAACTCCGATAGTCCCCGATATTGATGTAATGTTTCATTGAAAACAACATTTTCCTCTCAATGTCTTACACAAATACGATAACAGAAGAAAGAGTTCATCCGGGGGTAATGTCTAATACATTTACTAAGTTTGGAGACACGGACTCATATTCCAGGTCGTTCGGATACAAAATCAATCACTTCGTGACATATTCGCACAAGAAATAACTGACAAACTTACAACTTTTGTTATACAAGTACAAGAGAGTTGGATGTAACGCCAAACACAGATAAGAGGTGGTATTGGTTGGATGTCCAGAAGCCCAATTTACTGACGATGTATCGGACCCATAAGTATACATGTATGGTGAGGAAATGTCATTTCGCCGTCCTCCAATGACAATATATGGCGTCACTCCTTTGATTACTTGTTTTACATCTTCAAACTTTTCTTCAGATTCGATGTTAATAAGATATGCACCTTCATCTTCGCAACGTTTCTCGGCATCGTCCTGATTCAGCTTCTCTATTTGAAGCTTCAAACAATATCCAGAGCTTGTCTTGTTGTATCCAATGCGGCAAGTTCCTTCACATATTTCCAAATCGGTTTCAATTTTATCTTCAGTGCCGATCATCTTGCCACAATTACGTGTTCGCTTCCTTGTTCCAAAGTAACATTGAACTATTGATTCACACGGACTCCATGGTGACCACATCTCCTCACACTGATGAAGATTCTTTATCGCCATTCCAATCATAGTCAACACAGGTTTGTGCGTTTTTCTGCCGAGTTGTATAAGACTGAAACCATTGATGTCATCAGAAGAGGTTCCATTGCTCTCTGACACAAACGTACACTAACCACGACACACCAATAAGGCAAAAACGAGAAAAAGCTTCATACTGTTAATCCAGTTTGATCTTACCGAGGTTTCGTTACAATTGTTTAGGAAGTGAAGGTTTCTAGTCTTTTTGTTTTATATTTATAAACAGTGGTGTCTCCTTGGTAACACATGTTACCTATCAGTATCAGACACTAAACGATGTATGTATGTCGTATGTTGCATAATATTATTGTTATGAAAATGTAAACAATGAACGTGATTGTACAGTCAAACGTGTGCTATGTTTTACACCAATTAAATATACAAAATACCAATTGTCAGTAGGACAATTCTAGTTCCTTTTCTTTCATTAACTTCCTTGAAGTTCGCTCATTTTAATACCTGGACAAAAGAATTCTGAACAACCAATTAACTACAGGTCATCAGGTTCATTTTTGATTTGTCACATGTTCTATTTTCTTCAAAAAAAACCAGGACTGCCACAATATGCACACAGTTGTGTCCTCTTGTTTAAAAACTCACTTTCTGACAATGGCTGACAGAATGGTCCTCCATATCATTTACAGCAAGAAAAATACCAAAATCCTCTGCATTGCGATCTTTTGACATACGTACAAATTGATTGACATGTTACCTGTCTTAAAATGGTAACCAAGACTGCGAAAAACACGAGTACTTACGACTATCAAGCACTATTTTTGCGATGTCCTACTGGAATACACCATAAGAACGGAGCAAAACAAACGAACTTGGCAAATTAACGAATGTCTGGATGAATATGTATTCTACCAGAAGGTAGAAATCATCTTTAATTCCAAGTATTTAAGTCCTGCCATCATTTAACATTGCCCAGTTTGCTTATAAGACTTGTCCTTACACCTCCTTAATCCCTAATGTTTAGCAGGCTGATGTTTCTCCGGGGTCTGTGTGTGGGAGGCATTGTTTTGTGTATGTGTCGTTCCCTGTAACAACTCAATATTTCTTTCAATCAAAGACCTGAAATATGTCCCTCGTGTGATAGGTTTGATTTCCATAAAAACAATAGGGAAATCGAAAGAGTACTATAGTACACCAATGATAAGTTGATTCCTGCACAAACATTAAGACTCGTTCATTTAGCGTAAGAGCGCTAGACAGCTGATTTAGAGATGGTGAGTTCGAAACCCAGGCGATGCCTATGTTCTTCCGTGACAATATGACTGTAGCTTATGCATCTAAAATCATTTGTCCTCAACCTCTGAACTGTGATGCAGGGAAGTTGTCAGTTGCTTGCGGAGGAGCAGGTTAGTACTGGCTTGGTAAACCAGGAGCAAAGGTTAGGTCAACTGTCCGCCGTATAGGACTGTTCGGAAACGGAGTAAAGCTCGAAACAAAACAAAACTACTTGACGCGCGTTTCATTTGACTAGTATATATGAACGGATGCTTAAAAAGTGGCATAACATGAATTGCACTATCTGTCTGATGGATAAGAAAGAGAAATAAATGTTTCCTTATATTTATACATGTTTATTTCAAAGAAACTTTGCACACCCTCAGTTTTGTATTGCCTCAACCCAAAATATACCCATGGTCATGTCTGAAAACAACACAACACTATATCATTGGTATATTATACTGGTTTGTATCCAATGGTTCCCTGTACATGCAGGTCTAACAGTACGATAATTCCTAATACTTCTTGTTTAAACATTTCCACAATTTGATGTCGGCTGCGTTTTACGTACCTCCTTTGTTCCAATATTAAAACGCCACCTGGGAATTGTCTGGGTTATCAACAAGATGGCTTGAGAAAATAGTATCTGGCAAGATACAACATCCGGGATGTTTTCTCAGTATAACAGTCTTCCCAATAGAACAACCCAATCACAAATACCGTGCAACCTCTCCAGAGCAATAACCCATTGGAGACGCACGTTGTGACTGTTGTTGATAGATTGTTGCTCTAGAGAGGTTAATTTGATGGCAAAAAAATACTACAGAAGGGTCCTAAATTTTATTACGAATGAAACATGATTTCAAATAACCCATTTCGAAAAATACATCGGAACCTGATATCTATTTCGGATGGTACAAAGTTTTCGGATAGAAGATTGTCGAATAAACGAGGTCCGACTGTATCATACATACAATATTCAGTAATACTTAGTAAGTAAAATTCAGAAATATTGATTATGAATGAATTCAATATTACGTAAAATACCATCACGAAGAATCACACGAGCAATGCAAAGATACAAATCGATCCACGAACGCTAGAGATCCAATGCAAGTATGAGACACATTGCAGACTGCTTGGTACGGTTACCGCATTACCAATATCTGTTGCATTACGTTCTTGGAATGACAACATGATCCATCAAATATTGAAATAAGGAATATAATATCACATTGTGTTGAAAAGCTTTTAACAATTCAGCACTTTGACTATTAATGTGATCGCATTATTGAAGTTTTACTGTATATTCCAACGCGTATTGACTATATGTTTGTGATGTAAATGTTCAAAGACATTGCTTATGCCGATATATCAATAAATGAACTAACACATGTACCACAATATGTACAAAATACAACTCAGTAGCTGATTGGATATCATTAATTTCACAGTACACTGTGGACACTCAGTAAGGTAAGATCATCAAACAAAGAAACAAGACAGTAGGGGACTGCTTATATTGATCCAACGAATATTCTGTAACCTGTTAGTGTCTTTGTGCAATCGACGTAACGCTTATCATACTCCAAATCTTCTTTGAAATATAACGGGATTCGTAGTAATAAGTACTATAATTGGTATGTTTAGATCAATAATTAATCAGAAACTGAGAGGCAACGCCCGTAAATAATGAAAAATACATTAGACTGGCTTTTGTTTTGAATTCAATGACTTGCAAGTCATCTGTCAGATTTAATTAAATTGATGGAATAATACTGATATTGATCTAGGTAAAGAATATAAATATTGACTTTTATCACGTTTTTATATTCACAAAATGGTGGAAATATTACCTGAATAGTTCAACAGTCTGAACATGAAGGTTTCAGCTATCCAACTGAACGTGTGATGCTGTGACGTGTGATGCTGTATGAACTTCTCACCATTTTGAAAATATTGGTCCGTCCGTCCGTAATTCAGTCTGTCTGTCACTAACGGTGGAATATTTCATTCAAGCTTATATGAAGTTTTAGATCAAAGTTATCTGAATCGTAGACATTGACAGGCGGCGAATAGAATTGTAAGCATATTTTTTCTTTTAATAAATGTTGCCAGCATCTCTTTTATATTATATCGTGTTACCAAATGAAATTGAGTCTCAAAAATGAAATAAAGAGATGGTCTAAAGTAATACACCACAATTATTGGCCGCTAATCGCCACTTTAAACGGAACGACCATGACAAATCAACAATTTCAAAATATTAACAATATCACCGTGTTCTTAAAGTAATGCTACAAACTTGTAAGTTTGTTCGTCTTTATTATCCCAATGCAAATTCTATATAATAGAAAATTAATTGAGTACAGGAACAAAGAGGAAAATCAGATAGACATGTATTTGCAAATAGTATAAACACTACAGGCTGAATAATATGTAATGTTGATTTTTTATCGTGTTTAATGCCTTTTTCCATCATTTTTGTTTGTTAAACATTGCAATCAGTTGACCTGGGTGATTTGCCTGGAGTTACAAGGTAATCATCAACTAGTACTAACGTGCCCTTCTGGTTATTATCTCACATGAAGAATCAGAAGTGAAAGACAAATGACTGCAGCGGACTGTCACAGAAGATGAACTGCCCTGTCCAGGAATCGAACCCAACCTCCCAGGTGGCAGCAAAGCAAGCAACGAACTGAGGCAAGCGGGCGGGCGGTATGATGGTGGAATGGAACAAACGTTGACTAAGAAAGCCAACAGGGACCCGCGTATTTTCCTGGAGTTACAAGGTAATTATCAACCAGTACTAACTTGGCTTTCTGGCAATGACCTCACATGAAGTATCAGAAGCCGGAAGCAAGCGGGTGGGTGGTATAATGGTGGAATGGTGACTAAGAAAGTCATCATTTATATTGTACCAAATAAGAATCATTCCAGGTTAAACTTGTATTGTAAATATACTTAACACCGTTAAAAACGCATCTATTTCACTTAGCCTTAATTTTGTTCCAAGTGTTTAAGCGTGTTTTACTGTTACACATGTGTCAGTCATTCATCAAAAAGAAATCAAACTACGGCCCTAGTATTCATATTTCGTAATGGCTTAACTTTAGGAAATTATGAAAATGTCACCATGTTGACTCGGACAATAATTAGTTGTGTTTTCAATGGCCTGGGAATTACAATTAAACCTCGATTATAATACCATCCTTGCGCCATTGAAACCCGGTCTTAATATTGAAGTGTTCTTAATTTTGAGGTGCTCTTAGTATTGAGGTGCTCTAAGTATTGCTTAGTATTGAGGTGCTCTTAGTATTGAGGTGCTCTTAATATTGAGGTGCTCTTAGTATTGAGGTACTCTTAGTATTGAGGTGCTCTTAGTATTGAGGTGCTTTTAGTATTGAGGTGCTCTTAGTACTGAGGTGCTCTTAGTATTGAAGTCCTCTTCGTATTGAGGTGCTTTTAGTATTGAGGTGCTCTTAGTATTGAAGTGTTCTTAATATTGAGGTGCTTTTAGTATTGAGGTGCTCTTAGTATTGAGGTGCTCGTAGTATTGAAGTGCTCTTAGTATTGAGGTGCTTTTAGTATTGAGGTGCTCTTAGTACTGAGGTGCTCTTTAAGTGAGGTTTTACTGTATACATACATTCACACAGTCATAAAAGTTTGCTAAAGGTGTTGTTTCATCCAAATTATCTTTGATCTGGGAGTGAGATGTACATAAATTGTGTATTTACCGTCGACAGGACATAATCAAAGACCTTGTTTAGTATATATGAAAAATATCAAATTTATGTGTACAAAGAGTTCAAGCTACCCCAATTTAAGTTACTCCCTCCTGGAAAAATAAAATCGATTTCATATTACCCAGCGTAGTTTAAATTACAAATACACCCTCCCTGGTTGAGCTAATGTGATAAGATTCAATTTAGTAAAACCATGATCTTTTAATTTAATAAAGAAATATGAAACAAATAAATATTCTTTCAATATGAACGCGAACAATAATCAGAAACCAAATGGTCGTGCGACTGAGTTAAAGATCATCAACTGTCTTATCCTCTTACCATTTCATAAGAAGTTTACTTTATTTCACAAGTATAATGACATTGTTTAGAAAATATTCTATCGACTAGACATCAAAATGATGTCACGCCACAAATTGTAACAACCAAGGTGGCCAACATGTACTGTAGGTTTATAAAGTATAATAACGATTATCCTTCCATCCATACACTTCTTCGATTCTAATCATCACCAGTGTAACACATTGTATAGTGCTGTAAGATTGACCGCGAACATGTGTATGAACTTGTAGGACCGATCCATGCCAGTTTAGGTAAGGAAAAATAATACTCTCGTGTGTAAAGCTATTAATGCTGTTTGATTAACTTTTCTATCAAAACAGAAGCGCGACTTTTTCACCGTCCGTTTAAATATCGTTGAAAAGTGTTTGTATGATGTCAATGTGTTTTGTACCATAAGAAACTAAGCGAATCACGTGACACGACTGTCTGATTGTTGTGGTTGGTTTGGTCTCAGTTGGAGATGACCTGGAAGGCATGGTGGTCTGTGCAGAACTCCTGATTCGAAATTCGTGGTTTCGAATTCCGCCATGGGCAAGCTTCTAGTGCGGTTAACATACTGAATCGAGGTGGGTTCCCTGTGTTTTATAGTCACATAATATATTCTAAATGTTACCTAGATATGTGTTAAATTGCACTAAAGTTCAAATGCTTATAACAGTCTGTGATAAATGAAAGTATTTTCATAGAAGTCAGATTTTATTTTTAAAAAAGACAAAACAAGATAAATCATTGCTGTAATTTTCCTATCCGGTTAAATAATACGGATGAGTAAAAGGGACACACCATTTATGTATTTTCATCTCATTCGAAAGACATATAACTCGTTCCCTCAAGATAGCTGTCTTGTTCGAATGACTTATTGCATTTCTAGAAACGCGGCGGCAATTTAAGCCATATCCATACTGATTCCTGAAGTTGTGGTTTCATCCAAATTACCCTTGATCTGGGAGTAAGGTGTACATGAATTGTGTATTTGCCGTCGACAGGACATAACCAAAGACTTTGTTTATAGTACATGTATATATGGTAAAAATATTAAATTTATTTCTGCAAAGAGTTCAAGATACCCCCAATTCAAGTCCCCCTCTCGGTAATTTAAAATCGATTTTATAATACCCTGCGTTTAAATTACATATACCACCTCGCTGATTGAGCTAAGGTGGTAATTTTCAATTATTTAAAAATTACTTAAAATCATGGTAAGCTAATGGAATAAAAAAAAATATGAAACATTTTAAATTGAAAGCCAGTCTCGAACAGCAAATAAAATAACAGTAAAATGTTCAAAGCACTACTGCTGTGATTGTTGGTGTTGCTGCTACCGTTGCCGTTCCTGCTGCTGATGTTGTTTTCTGATTGTGTTTATTCTTAACATTTTTCTTTATATCATTTGCTGTTGACATTTTTAATTTCTTCATGGAACATGTAAACAGATAAACATAAATAAGGGAATGAGGGAGATAATTTGAAATCGTTTTATGCTACCTACCTGTAATCTGTACTCGATTTTAAGTTATCGGGCGGTAATTTGAATCAGGGGTAGTTTGTAATCGCTACACCGATGTTCTTGTGTTCTGGTGTTGTATAAAATCTATTATATCGTGACGATTACTTTATGATTTGATAACATGATGCAGGAGTTTAATACTCTTTCAATATGCAAGCGAAAAATAATCAGAAACCAAATCTTTGATAAAGATAATCAAATATCATATCATCTTTACCATTTCGTAAAAACTCTACTTTTAATACTTCTCAAAAATAATGACATTGTTTAGAAAATATTCAAGCGACTAGACATCAAATTGACGTCACACCACAAAATGTTATACCGAGGTGGCAACGTCGTAACTTTATTTTTACCGTGTGTAATTAATTATAGTAATGACACATTTACGTAGCTAGAAAACGTCCATTTCTTGTGTGAGATAGGCATTTAATTCACCAATATGTGTTAAACCTATTATAGAAATGAGCAGAAGTTGGATTAAAATAGGTTTTCTTCAATTTCCAAACGTTTCACATAGATTTGAAATTAGGCCATCATTAAAAATGTTTGTTTGGCATAACACTTTCCAGCAAAATTTAATTTAATGGTCATTGGTAGGTTGGATTTTATTTAATACTCATTCGAATTTCGACTACAAATGTATTAATATGCATCCAAAAAACATTTTCTCCCCTCAGCCACCTATGTTTTGTCTTTGATTCATGTAACGAGGTTGGTAGGTTTATGCCAAACAGTTTTAAGGATGATCCTAGTCGTCCTGATATGAAGTCAATAAAACATATAAATCATGTGATTTTGCTATGACAATATATTTCATGCTAATGAAAGTACAGTGCATATTATGATAAAATTGGCAATGAATTCACATGTATATACAACACAGGAAGCGGATATTATTCAGCAGTACGGATGCATTCGTAGTTTTCGTTAGGACAGTTCAATGTATTTTCAAAGAATCATTGTTACTCGTACTGGAATAGTTTATAAGCTAAACAATCTTGGTTTATTATATTTGCAAGTAAACAAATATAATTCTGCATTATTATAATTTATGCATTGCTTGTATGAATTCATAAAAATATTCGTATAAAATCTTGCAACATACTTAAGAGATATTATCAAATTTCTGTAGTTAACACAAGTAGTAATTGTCAACCACAAAAATGCTAGATGTTTATAAAGAAATACGAGGGTGGTTATTAAATTCTAGCTTTTACAATATAACAATCAAAGTACTGTGAACATTTCAGGAGTTATCAATATTTCGAATACATATATATCTATTACAGTCTCTTGAAAATTGTTAGTTGTTTTCAAACCCGAAAGCCAAAATAAACTCCATAAGCGAAGAGATAGCCAAAGTCACATTTAGCTGCAATACATGTCACAATTGTATTCAAATATGATTCCTAAATTGTTTGCTAATCGATGACGACTCGTTGTAAGTGATGTACCTTCCTGTCAATCTGAACAATTGCGAATATGTCCGAACTCAAACTTCCTTGTCTTCAACCTTAAGGGAATTCACACAGAAAGGAAAATTTATTCGCACATGAGGTATCATACCACAGATTTGTACTCGAATAATATTCTAAGCACTGATCAGCAGAACCGTTATTGGGTTCATAAGATCCCCATTTGATGAATGGTGTTTGAGAACCATACTTGTATACCCATGGAGAACTTGCAGCCTTACGACGACCTCCAATATATATGTGATCTTTATAACCGGTTAACATGGTTTTCACGTCTTGGTATTTATTTTCCGAGTCAATGTTAATAAGATATCCTCCTTCATTTTCACAGTGTTTCTCAGCGTCATCATGATTTAATTTTGTTAACTGGAGCTTTAAACAAAATCCATGACTGGTCAAGTTGGCTTCTACTGGACAACGTCCCTCACAAAAACCAATATCGATCTCGTTGTAACGTTTGTTGATTTCTGCAGACCTCGTATCCACACAAGTGCGGCTTCTGGTCCTAGTTCCAAAGTATCCTCTTGTCATGGCCTCACAATCTGTCCATGATGACCATTCACAAGAATCGAGGTTCCTGATGGCAACACCTATAAGTGTCAGTAACGGTTTGTGCGTTTTTCTACCAAGTTCCACAAGTTTCGATCCATCCACCTGGTCTTCGGCAGTACCGTTACTCTCAGACACTAGAGCAAAACTGGCACTAGCAAACATAACACAGAGCACGACAATACTTCTCATGTTGATGCAAGTTAATAAAATAGTCAAAATATTTAATTCCAAAATTGTAAATACGACTGCGCATAAAGGTTCTCTCTTGATGAGTATAAAGTACTGACTGGTCTGAACGTGAACTTGTAAATGAAAGTTCAGTCAATGGTGTACAGTTTAAGTAAGTAACTTAGCAAATACATCACGCCAAACAAGCTTAAGGTGGCTGTATACCCAAAGCTTCTGTATCGTGATTTTATTTTTTAGAATAATCTTCACATTAAATGTGTTTCCAAAACATGGTGCACAGAATGACAAAAATAATCAAGCAATAATTAGTCAGTAAATAAGTAACAACTTATCAATTTAATGTGGTGATGACTCAATGTCTATAGAGCTGAGATGAATTTTGCAATATAACTCCAGAATGCAAATGGTAAAACAATGGACCGGAAATATTTATGCGCTTGTTTCAAAGGTTAGTGGACAGCGCAATAATTCGCGTTATTCTTAAGAAGCGTGTAAGTTTGTATGATCATGTATTAATTTCAATTTTCTGAAAAAGGACTTCGTCCGGCTGAAAATGATAATCTCATATCTCAAGGGCATCAAACAAATAGCTGGCATTAATCGCACACACTTACGCAATGCATTTCGATGGTGGCTTGCTACCTTAAAATGTATGTATATCATGTTTATATTTCTATCACGATTTCAGGATAAAAAAGTGTTGTTGACAGTTTCATACAAATTGGTCTAGATTTCACACACTGGTGTATTTATCTGGCAGAAACTTATGATTTTAGATAGATACATTATCTTGGCAGGTTCTGAGTTTCAAACAGATAAAAATCATAACAACTTTTATGCAACACTGAAAAAAAATGGAGTCAAAAGGCTGGAGATTACAGATATCACTGAGAGTCTGATTTATTAAATATCTTGAAAACTCCACGACATAATACTAGTATTTCTTTCCTATATGTGTTATTTTTCACGTGCGATTATTCCGTGGTTTTCTGTGATAATCATTTGTAATATTCTCAAAATCAACGTATGAGATCTGTTCGTATTGTATCATATGTGATCTCCAGAATATAAAACTGTTTGCACATTGCGAAGTTGTGCGGATTATGTAAGCTTTACACCGATATTGATGTAATGTTACATTGAAAACAACATTGTCATCCCAATGACTTATCCAAAATACAATAACACAAGAAAGTGTTCATCCGAGAGAATGCCTAATACATTTACGAAGTTTGGAGACACAAAATCTTATTCCATGTCATACAGACACAAACTCCATCACTTAGTGACATGTTCGCACAAGAAATAACTGACAAACTTACAACTTTTGTTGTACAGATTAAAGAGAGTTGGGTGTAACACCGTACAAAGATCAGATGTTGAATTAGTTGAATGTCCAGGAGCACACTTAATCGCCGATGTATCAGACCCATAGTTATGCACGTATGGTGAGGAACTGTCATTTCGCCGTCCTCCAATGACAATATATGGCTTCACTCCTTTGATTACTTGTTTTACGTCTTCAATTTTTTCTTCAGAGTCGATGTTAATAAGACAGCACCTTCCTCTTCGCAACGTTTCTAAGCATCGCCATGATTCACCTTCTCTAGGTGAAGCTTCAAACAATATCCAGAGCTTGTCTTGTTGTATCCAATGCGGCAAGTTCCTTCACATATTTCCATATCGGTTTCAATTTTATCTTCAGAACCGCTCGTCTTGCCACAATTACGTGTTCGCTTCCTTGTTCCAAACTAACCTTGAACTACTGATTCACACGGACTCCATGGTGACCACATCTCCTCACACTGATGAAGATTCTTTATCGCCATTCCAATCATAGTCAACAGAGGTTTGTGCGTTTTTCTGCCGAGCTGTATAAGACTGAAACCATTGATGTCATCAGAGGAGGTTCCATTGCTCTCTGACACAAGCGTACACCAACCACAACACAGAAATAAGGCAAAAACGAGAAAAAGCTGCATACTGTTAGTCCAGTTTAACGAGGTTTTGGTACAATAGTTTCATAAGTGCAGGTAACTAGACTTTTTGTGTTACATCTATAAACAGTGTTGCCTCCTTAGTAACAAATGTTACCTATCAGTATCAGCAAGTACCATATCATTTACAGCAAGAAAAATACCAAGATCCTCTGCATTGCGATCTTTTGACATATGTACAAAATGATTGACATGTTACCTGTCTTAAAATGGCAACCAAAACTGCGAAAAAAACTTAAAATACGAGTCCTTACGACTCTCAATCACTATTTTTGCGATGTCCTACTGGTATACACCATAAGAACGGAGCGATTTAAGACAAACTTTGCAAATTAACGAATGTCTGGATAAAAATGTATTCTACAAAAAGGTAGAAATCATCTTTAATTCAAAATATTTAAGTCCTGCCATCATTATACATTGTCCAGTTCGCTTATAAGACTTGTCTTTAAACCTCCTTAATCCCTTATGTTTAGCAGGCTGATGTTTCTCCGGGATCTGTGTGTGGGAGGCATTGTTTTGTGTATGTGGCGTTCCCTGTAACAGACAATTAGCTTAGTACAGGAAAAATGTGTAAAATCAGATATACTCTTAATGTACAACATGTATTTGCAAATAGTATAAACACTACAGGCTGAATAATATGTAATGTTGAATTTTTATCGGGTTTAATACATTTTCCAACATTTTTGTGTTAAACATGGCAATCAGTTGCCTGGGTGATTTGCCTGGAGTTACAAGGTATTTATCAACTAGTACTAACTTGCCTTTCTGGTACTTACCTCACATGAAGAATCAGAAGTGTGAAGGACAAATGACTGCAGCGAACTGTCACATTAGATGAACTGCCCTGTCCAGGAATCGAACCCCAACCTCCCAGGTGGCAGCAAAGTAATCAACGAACTGCGCCAAGCGGGTGGGCGGTATAATGGTGGAATGGAACAAACGTTGACTAAGAAAGCCAACAGGGACCCGAGTATTTTCTTGGAGTTACAAGGTAATTATCAACAAGTACTAACTTGCCTTTCTGGCAATGACCTCAAATGTAGAATCAGAAGCCCGATGGCAGCAAAGAAATCAACCAACTGAGCCAAGCGGGCGGATGGTATAATGGTGGAATGGTAACTAAGAAAGTCAACAGGGATTCGCTACTATCATTTATATTGTACAAAATAAGAATCATTCCAAGTTAAACTTGTATTGTATATATACTTAACACCGTTGAAAACGTAACTATTTCACTGATCCTTTATTTTGTTCCAAGTGTTTAAGCGAGTTTTACTGTTACACATGTGTCAGTCATTCATCAAAAAGAAATCAAACTACGGCCCTAGGATTCATATTTCGTAATGGCAAAACTTTAGGAAATTATGATAATGTCACCATGTTAACTCGGACAATAATTAGTTGTGTTTTCAATGGCCTGGGGTTTACAATAATACCTCGATAATAAGACCGTCCTGTGCCCTTGAAACCCGGTCTTAATATTGAAGTGGTCTTAATATTGAGGTTGAATAAAGAGCAAAACATTAAAATGGGCTTGAAAAATGTGTTCTTAGTATTGAGGTGCTCTTAGTATTGAGGTGCTCTTAGTGTTGAGGTGCTCTTAGTATTGAAGTGCTCTTAGTATTGAGGTGCTCTTAGTATTGAGGTGCTTTTAGTATTGAGGTGCTCTTAGTATTGAAGTGCTTTTAGTATTGAGGTGCTTTTAGTATTGAGGTGCTCTTAGTATTGAAGTGCTCTTAGTATTGAAGTCCTCTTCGTATTGAGGTGCTTTTAGTATTGAAGTGCTTTTAGTATTGAAGTGCTTTTAGTATTGAGGTGCTCTTAGTATTGAGGTGCTTTTAGAATTGAGGTGCTCTTAGTATTGAGGTGCTCTTAGTATTGAGGTGCTTTTAGTATTGAGGTGCTCTTAGTATTGAGGTGCTCTTAGTATTGAGGTGCTCTTAGTATTGAGGTGCTCTAAGAATTGAGGTGCTCTTAGTACTGCTTAGTATTGAGGTGCTCTTAGTACTGCTTAGTTTTGAGGTGCTCTAAGTATTGAGGTGCTCTTAGTATTGAGGTGCTTTTAGTATTGAGGTGCTCTTAGTATTGAAGTGCTCTTAGTATTGAAGTCCTCTTCGTATTGAGGTGCTTTTAGTATTGAGGTGCTCTTAGTATTGAGGTGCTCTTAGTATTGAGGTGCTCTTTGTATTGAGGTGCTCTTAGTTGCGGTGCTCTTAGTATTGAGGTGCTCTTCGTATTGAGGTGCTCTTAGTATTGAGGTGCTCTTAGTGTTGAGGTGCTCTTAGTATTGAGGTGCTCTTAGTATTGAGGTGCTCTTAGTATTGAGATGCTCTTAGTGTTGAGGTGCTCTTAGTATTGAGATGCTCTTAGTGTTGAGGTGCTCTTAGTATTGAGGTGCTCTAAGTATTGAGGTGCTCTTAGTATTGAGGTGCTCTTAGTGTTGAGGTGCTCTTAGCATTGAGGTGCTCTAAGTATTGAGGTGCTCTTAGTATTGAGGTGCTCTAAGTATTGAGGTGCTCTTAGTATTGAGGTGCTCTTAGTATTGAGGTGCTCTTAGTATTGAGGTGCTCTTAGTTGTGGTGCTCTTAGTATTGGGGTGCTCTTAGTGTTGAGGTGCTCTTAGTTGAGGTGCTCTTAGTATTGAGGTGCTCTTAGTATTGAGGTGCTCTTAGTATTGAGGTGCTCTTAGTTGCGGTGCTCTTAATATTGAGGTGCTCTTAGTATTGAGGTGCTCTTAGTTGAGGTGCTCTTAGTATTGAGGTGCTCTTAGTACTGAGGTGCTCTTAGTATTGAGGTGCTCTTAGTATTGAGGTGCTCTTAGTATTGAGGTGCTCTTAGTATTGAGGTGCTCTTAGTACTGAGGTGCTCTTAGTATTGAGGTGCTCTTAGTATTGAGGTGCTCTTAGTTGAGGTGCTTTTAGTATTGAGGTGCTCTTAGTACTGAGGTGCTCTTTAAGTGAGGTTTTACTGTATACATACATTCACACAGTCATGAAAGAAAACACATGTAGCAGGATTGGGTCAGGTGTTATTGCAACGATAACTCCGGATCCGAAGTTCGTGAGTTCGAATTCCGCCATGGGCGAGATTCTATTGCGGTTCACTTCCTGAATCGAGGTGGGTTCGCTGTGTTTTGGTCAGATAGTATATCCATAATGTTACCGGGGAAGTATGCGATAAATTGCACTAAAGTTCAAATGCTTGTAACAGCGAAGTCCATTATGACTGAAAAAAGTCATGACAAGACATATCATTGCTTGGATTTTTCCATCAGGCTAGATAATACGGAAGAGTAAAAGGGACACACTATATATGTATTTTCATCTCGTTCGAATGACTTGTTGTACTTAAGTAATTTAAGCGATATAAATTATGTTTGCTAAAGGTGTTGTTTCATCCAAATTATCTTTGATCTGGGAGTGAGATGTACATAAATTGTGTATTTACCGTCGACAGGACATAATCAAAGACCTTGTTTAGTATATATGAAAAAAATCTAATTTATGTGTACAAAGAGTTCAAGCTACCCCAATTCAAGTTACTCCCTCCTGGAAAAATAAAATCGATTTTATATTACCCAGCGTAGTTTAAATTACAAATACACCCTCCCTGGTTGAGCTAAGGTGATAAGATTCAATTTAGTAAAACCATGATCTTTTAATTTAATAAGGAAATATGAAACAAATAAATATTCTTTCAATATGAACGCGAACAATTATCAGAAACCAAATGGTCGTGCGACTGAGTTAAAGATCATCAACTGTCTTATCCTCTTACCATTTCATAAGAAATTTACTTTATTTCACAAGTATAATGACATTGTTCAGAAAATATTCTATCGACTAGACATCAAATTGATGTCACGCCACAAACTGTAACAACCAAGGTGGCCAACATGTACTGTAGGTTTATAAAGTATAATAACGATTATCCTTCCATCCATACACTTCTTCGATTCTAATCATCACCAGTGTAACACATTGTATAGTGCTGTAAGATTGACCGCGAACATGTGCATGAACTTGTAGGACCGATCCATGCCAGTTTAGGTAAGGAAAAATAATACTCTCGTGTGTAAAGCTACTAATGCTGTTTGATTAACTTTTCTATCAAACCAGAAGCGCGACTTTTTCACCGTCCGTTTAAACATCGTTGAAAAGTGTTTGTATGATGTCAATGTGTTTTGTACCATAAGAAACTAAGCGAATCACGTGACACGACTGTCTGATTGTTGTGGTTGGTTTGGTCTGAGTTGGAGATGACCTGGCAGGCATGGTGGTCTGTGCAGAATGTCGAACTCCTGATTCGAAATTCGTGGTTTCGAATTCCGCCATGGGCGAGCTTCTAGTGCGGTTAACATCCTGAATCGAGGTGGGTTCCCTGTGTTTTGGTCAGATAGTATATCCATAATGTTACCGGGGAAGTATGCGATAAATTGCACTAAAGTTCAAATGTTTGTAACAGCGAAGTCCATTGTTACTGAAAAAAGACACGACAAGACATATCATTGCTTGGATTTTCCCACCCAATACGGATGAGTAAAAGGGACACACCATTTATGTATTTTCATCTCATTCGAAAAACTTATAACTCGTTCCCTCAAGATAGCTGTCTTGTTCGAATGACTTGGTGCATTTCTAGAAACGCGGCGGCAATTTAAGCCATATACATACTGATTCCTGAAGTTGTGGTTTCATCCAAATTACCCTTGATCTGGGAGTAAGGTGTACATGAATTGTGTATTTGCCGTCGACAGGACATAACCAAAGACTTTGTTTATAGTACATGTATATATGGTAAAAACATTAAATTTATTTCTGCAAAGAGTTCAAGATACCCCCAATTCAAGTCCCCCTCTCGGTAATTTAAAATCGATTTTATAATACCCCGCGTATTTTAAATTACATATACCACCTCGCTGATTGAGCTAAGATGGTAATTTTCAATTATTTAAAAATTACTTAAAATCATGGTAAGCTAATGGAATAAAAAAAATATGAAACGAATTAAATTGAAAGCCAGTCTCGAACAGCAAATAAAATAACAGTAAAATGTTCAAAGCACTACTGCTGTGGTTGTTGGTGTTGCTGCTACCGTTGCCGTTCCTGCTGCTGATGTTGTTTTCTGATTGTGTTTATTCTTAATATTTTTCTTTATATCATTTGCTGTTGACATTTTTAATTTATTCATGGAACATGTATATAGATAAACATAGATAAGGGGATGAGGGAGATAATTTGAAATCGTTTTATCCTACCTCCCTGTAATCTGTACTCGATTTTAAGTTACCGGGCGGTAATTTGAATCAGGGGTAGTTTGAAATCGCTACACCGATGTTCTTGTGTTCTGGTGTTGTATAAAATCTATTATATCGTGACGATTACTTTATGATTTGATAACATGATGCAGGAGTTTAATACTCTTTCAATATGCAAGCGAAAAATAATCAGAAACCAAATCTTTGATAAAGATAATCAAATATCATATCATCTTTACCATTTCGTAAAAACTCTACTTTTAATACTTCTCAAAAATAATGACATTGTTTAGAAAATATTCAAGCGACTAGACATCAAATTGACGTCACACCACAAAATGTTATACCGAGGTGGCAACGTCGTAAGTTTATTTTTACCGTGTGTAATTAATTATAGTAATGACACATTTATGTAGCTAGGAAACGTCCATTTCTTGTGTGAGATAGGTAATTATGCATTTAATTCACCAATATGTGGTAAACCTATTATAGAAATGAGTTGGATTAAAATAGATTTTCTTCAATTTCCACACGTTTCACATCGATTTGAAATTAGGCCATCATTAAAAAAGGTTTGTTGGCATAACACTTTCCAGTGAAATTTAAGTGAGTTGGTAGGTTGGATTTCATTTAATAGTCATTCGAATTTCGACTACAAATGTATTAATATGCATCCACAAACATTTTCTCCCCTCAGCCACCTATGTTTTGTCTTTGATTCATGTTACGAGGTAGATATGATTATGCCAAATAAACAGTTTTAAGGATGGTCATAGTCGTCTTCATATGAAGTCAATAAAACATATAAACCATGTGCGACGGTTTAAATAACAAAACAGATTCTGCTTTGACAATATATTTCATGCTAATGGAAGTACAGTGCATATATGGTACAATTTGGCAATGAATTCGCATGTATACAACACATAAAGCGGGTATTATTCAGCAGTACGGATGCATTCGTAGTTTTCGTTAGGACAGTTCAAGGTTTTTTTAAAGAATCATTGTTACTCGTACTGGAATAGTTTATAAGCTAAACAATCTTGGTTTATTATATTTGCAAGTAAACAAATATAATTCTGCATTATTATAATGTATGCATTGCTTGTATGAATTCATAAAAATATTCCTATAAAATCTTGCAACATACTTAAGAGATATTATCAAATTTCTGTAGTGAACACAAATAATAATTGTCAACCACAAAAAATGCTAGATGTTTATAAAGAAATACGAGGGTGGTTATTAAATGCTAGCATTTACAATATAACAATCAAAGTACTGCCAACATTTCAGGAGTTATCAATATTTCGAATACATATACATGTATATCTTTTACAGAGTCTCTTGAAAATTGTAAGTTGTTTTCAAACCCGAGAACCAAAATAAACTCCATAAGCGAAGAAACAGCCAAAGTCACATTTAGCTGCCATACATGTCACAGTTGTATTCAAATATGATTCCTAAATTGTTTGCTAATTGATGACGACTCGTTGTAAGTGATGTACCTTCCTGTCAATCTGAACAATTGCGAATATGTCCGAACTCAAACTTCCTTGTCTTCAAGCTTTAGGGAATTCACACAGAAAGGGATAGCTTGTCTTACATGACGTATCATACCATACATTGTCATTCGAGTAGTACATTAAGCACAGCTCAGTAGAACCGTTATTGGGTTGACCAGATCCCCATTTGATGAATGGTGTTTTAGAACCATACTTGTATACCCATGGAGAACTTGCAGCCTTACGACGACCTCCAATGTTGATGAAAAATGAATTATCGGTTAACATGATTTTCACGTCTTGGTATTTATTTTCCGAGTCAATGTTAATCAGATATCCTCCTTCTTTTTCGCAGTATTTCTCAGCGTCATCATGGTACAAATTTGTTAAGTGGAGCTTTAAACAAAATCCATGACTGGTCAAGTTGGCTTCTACTGGACAACGTCCCTCACAAAAACCTATATCGGTCTCGTTATAACGTTTGTTGATTTCTGTGGAACTCGTATCGACACAGGTGCGGCTTCTAGTCCTAGTTCCAAAGTATCCTCTTGTCACGGCCTCACAATCTGTCCATGATGACCATTCACAAGAATCGAGGTTCCTGATGGCAACACCTATAAGTGTCAGCAACGGTTTGTGCGTTTTTCTGCCAAGTTCCACAAGTTTCAATCCATCCACCTGGTCTTCGGCAGTACCGTTACTCTCAGACACCAGAGCACAACTGGCACTAGCAAACACAACACAGAGCACGACAATATTTCTCATGTTGGTGCAAGTTATCAAAATAGTCAAAATATTTAATTCCCAAATTGTAAATACGACTGCACATAAAGGTTCTCCCTTGAGGAGTATAAAGTACTGACTGGTCTAACGTGAATGTGTAAATGAATGTTCAGTCTATGGTGTAATGTTAAAGTAAGTAACTTAGCAAAAACATCACGCCAAACAAACTTAAGGTGACTGTATACCCAAAGCTTCTGTATCGTGAATTTATTTTTTAGAATAATCTTCACGTTAAAAGGGTTTCCAAAACATGGTGCACAGAATGACAAAAATAATCAAGAAATAATTTGTCAGTAAATAAGTAACAAACATTAAGTATAATAGTGGCACACATGTTACACGATACGCTATATACTTCAATGCAAAAATATAAAATTGAAGCATGTGAGTAGGACTGTTTACTAGCGTATTGTGACACAATCTTATCAATTTAATGTGGTGATGACTCAATATAAATGGAACTGAGATGCATTTTGCAATATAACTCTAGAATGCAAACGGTAAAACAATTGACCGGCAATATTTATGCGCTTGTTTCAAGGGTTAGTGGACAGCACACTAATTCGCGTTATATCTATGAAGCGGGTAAGTTTGTATGATAATGTATCTAATTCTATTTTGTGAGAAACAGCTTCGTCTGGCCGAAAATGGTGATCTCATATCTAAAGGGCATCAAACAAATAGCTGGCATTAACCGCACACACTTGCGCAATGTATTTCCATGGTGGCTTGCTACCTTAAATTGTATGTATATCATGTTTATATTTCTATCACGATTTCAGGATAAAAAAATGTTGTTGACAGTTTCATACCGATTGGTCCAGATTTCACACGCTGATGTATTTATCTGGCAGAAACATATGAATTTAGATAGATACATTATCTTGGCGGGTTCTTAGTTTCAAACAGATAAAAACTATAAAAACTTTTAGGCAACACTGTGAGAAAAATGAAGTAAAAATGCTGGTGATTACAGATATCACTGAGAGTCTGATTTCTTACATATCTAGAAAAATCCATGACATATTACCGGTATTTCTTTCGGATATACATGTATGTTATTTTTCAGGAGCGATCATTCCGTGATTTTCTGTGATAATCATTTTGTAATATCCTCAAAATCGACACATGAGATATGTTCGTCTTGTATTATGTCATCTCCAGATATAAAACTTTGTGCATATTGCGAAAGTTTCTTTTAATGAGCGGATTATGTAGACTCCGATAGTCCCCGATATTGATGTAATTGAAAACAACATTTTCCTCTCAATGTCTTACACAAATACGATAACAGAAGAAAGAGTTCATCCGCGTGTAATGTCTAATACATTTACTAAGTTTGGAGACTCGGAATCCTATTCCAGGTCGTTCGGACACAAAATCCATCACTTAGTGACATGTTCGCACAAGAAATAACTGACAAACTTACAACTTTTGTTATACAGGCACAAGAGAGTTGGATGTAACGCCAAACACAGATAAGATGTGGTATTGGTTGGATGTCCAGAAGCCCACTTGACTGACGATGTACCAGACCCATAATTATACATGTATGGTGAGGAAATGTCATTTCGCCGTCCTCCAATGACAATATATGGCGTCACTTCTTTGATTACTTGTTTTACGTCTTCAAATTTTTCTTCAGAGTCGATGTTTATATGTTAATAAGATATGCACCTTCCTCTTCGCAACGTTTCTCAGCATCGTCCTGATTCAGCTTCTCTATGTGAAGCTTCAAACAATATCCAGAGCTTGTTTTGTTGTGTCCAATGCGGCAAGTTCCTTCACATATTTCCAAATCGGTTTCAATTTTATCTTCAGTGCCGATCATCTTGCCACAATTACGTGTTCGCTTCCTTGTTCCATAGTAACCTTGAACTATTGATTCACACGGACTCCATGGTGACCACATCTCCTCACACTGATGAATATTCTTTATCGCCATTCCAATCATAGTCAGCAGAGGTTTCTGCGTATTTCTGCGGAGCTGTATAAGACTGAAACCATTGATGACATCAGAGGAGGTTCCATTGCTCTCTGACACAAGCGTACTCCAACCACGACACACCAATAAGGCAAAAACGAGATAAGGCTTCATATTGTAAATCCTGTTTGATCTTAACGAGCTTTCAGTACAATTGTTTCAGAAGTGAAGGTATATAGTCTTTCTGCGTTATATTTATTACCAGTGTATCCTTTGTTTTGTACTAAATGTTAACTATCAGTATAAAAAATTAAACGATGTATGTATATCGCATGTTGCTTATTGTAAAATGTTTCTCTATCATTCATATTTCCCCAAAAGTATCGTATTGCAAGCCGTGTTTGCCGTCAAAATATGCACTGGAGTGTATGAACGTTACGTTACGCTTAATTTGAGCAAAAGTTTCCGTTGTGGGAGAGACGACATTGGAGGTTTACTTTCACGTAGAATATTAGAGTACTACAGAATAATTAAGACATTTTAATGTCTGGAATAACTTCCCCTGTTCGATTCTTAAATCCGACTTTGTTACCTTTCACCTAATAATTTAATGAAAAAAATGAATATTTGAAACCTATATTGATTAATTGTATTGAATAAATAATAAAAATATCATTACCTACCTATTTCTAAAATCAAAGTGCATCTTAAACTCTATAAATATATATGACACTGGCAAAATATTGTTATAAGTTGTGTGCGTTTCACAGTATGTTCCGCTTAAAATGTCTACATGTATCGAGAATTTGGACAAATGATTGTCAATTTTTTTTGTTATAATACATTCGAATGTATTTACTCAACATTAAAGCGGCTCTTTCCAAGATTTATTTGAAGCCATGTACCATCGACTTTCACCAAAGTGAACATAGGTGTGAGCAATGGGATACAATATGAATTAATACCTCTTAACAATCTTAAAATGTGGTGTCCAACATGTGCTGTAGGTTTATAATGTATAATAACGGTTATCCTTCCATCCATACACTTCTTCGATTCTAACCATCTCCAGTGTAACACGTTGTAAAGTGCTGTTATAGATTGACAGCGAACATGTGTATGAACTTACCGGACCGATCCATGCCAGTTTAGGTAAGGAAAATTAATACTCTCGTGTGTAAAGCTACTAATATTGTTTGTTTATTTTTCTATCAAAATAGAACCGCGACATTTTCACCGTCATTCGGACATTTCAATTAACTTGCGGTCCAGGTATTGTATTCATACGTTCGCGGTTAATAAAACCGTACTATAAAGTATTTGTATGATTGAGAAGTTGTTTAAACATCGTTGAAAAGTGTTTCTATGATGTCAATGTGTTTTGTACCATAATAAACAAATCGAATCACGTGACACGATTGCCTGATAGTTGTGGTAAATGAAAGTATATTGTCAGATATTGTTTCAAGAATGAAAAGGCAAGATAAATCATTGCTTGAATTTTCATATCCGGCTAAACAATACGGAAGAGTAAATCAGACACACTATTTTCTGTATTCTCATCTCGTTCGAAAGACATATAACTGTTTCCCTCAAGATAGTTGTCTCGTTCGAATGACTTGTTGAACTTCTAGAAACGCGGCGACAATTTAAGCCATATAAATTCTGTTTGCTGAAGTTGTGGTTTCATTCAAATTATCCTTGATCTGGGAATGAGATGTACATAAATTGTATATTTGCCATCGACAGGACATAACCAAAAACTTTGTTTGTAGTACATATGGTAAAAATTTAAAATGTATTTCTGCAAAGAGTTCAAGATAACCCCAATTCAAGTCCCCCATCGGTAATTTAAAATCGATTTTATATTACCCCGCGTAGTTTAAATTACATATATCACCTCGCTGATTGAGCTAAGGTGTTTCAATTATTTAGATATTACTTAAAATCATGGTAAGTTAATGGAATAAAAAATATGAAACGAACAAAATTGAAAGCCAGTCTCGAACAGCAAAAAATAACAGTAAAATGTTAATAGCACTACTGTTATGGTTATTGGTGTTGCTACTACCGTAGCCGTTCCTGCTGATGTTGTTTTCGGATTGTTTATATACTTAACATGTTTCTTTGTATCATTTGCTGTTGACATTTTTAATTATTTCATGGAACATGTAGGAAATTAATTTTAAATCGTTTAATCCTACCTCCCTGTAATCTGTACTCGATTTTAAGTTACCGGGCGATAACCTGGAACAGGGGTAGTTTGATATCGCTACACCAGTGTTCTTGTGTTCTGGTGTCGTATAAAATCTATTATATCGTGACGATTACTTTATGATTTGATAACATGATGCAGGAGTTTAATACTCTTTCAATATGCAAGCGAAAATAATCAGAAACCATTTTTTTGTGCGACTAGGATAAAGATAATCAAATATCATATCATCTTTACCATTTCGTAAAAAATCTACTTTACTTCACAAGTATAATGTTATTGTTTAGAAAATATTCAAGCGACTAGACATCAAATTGACGTCACACCACAAAATGTCATACCGAGGTGGCAACGTCGTATGTTTATTCTAAAACGTGTGTAATAAATTATAGTAACGACACTTCATGTTGCTAGGAAACGTCCATATCTTGTGTGAGCTAGGTAATTATGCACCAAAATGTGTTAAACCATTTATAGAAATGAGCAAAAGTTGGATTAAAATAGGTTTCCTCAATTTCCAATAGTTTCACATCGATTGGAGATTAGGCCATCCTTAACAATTGTTTCTTCGGCATTACACTTTCCAGTAAAAATTTAGGTTGATAGGTAGGTTGGATTTCATGTAATGGTCATTCGAATTTCAACTCCAAATGTATTAATATGCAGCCAAAAACATGTTCTCCCCTCATACACCTATGTTTTGTCTTTGATTCATGTTACGAGGTAGATATGATTATGCCAAACAAACATGTTATGGATGGTCCTAGTCGTCCGGATATGACGTCAATAAAACACATAAATCATGTGCGACGGCTTAAATAACAAACACATATTCTGCTATGACAATATAATTCATGCCAATGGAAGTACAGTGCATATATGATAAAATTTGGCAATGAATTCACATGTATACAACACAGAAAGCGGGTATTATTCGGCAGTACGGATGCATTCGTAGTTTTCGTTAGGTAAGTTCAAGGTATTTTTAAAGAATCATTGTTACTCGTACTGGAATAGTTTATTAGTTTAATAATCTTGGTTTATTATATTTGCAAGTAAAATAATATAAATCCGCTTTATTATAATGTATGCATTGCTTGTATGAATTCATAAAAATATTCGTATAAAAGCGTGCAACATAATTACTTAAGAGATATTATCAAATTTCTGTAGTTAACAAAAGTAATACTTGTCAAGCACAAACATTCTAAATGTTTATAAAGAAATACGAAGGTGGTTATTAAATGCTAGCATTTATAATATAACAATCAAAGTACTGCCAACATTTCAGGATATATCAATATTTCGAATACATGTGAACCTAATACAGAGTCTCTTGAAAATTGTCAGTTGTTTTCAAACCCGAGAACAAAAATAAACTCCATAAGAGAAGAGATAGCCAAAGTCACATTTAGCTGCAATACATGTCACAATTGTATTCAAATATGATTCCTAAATTGTTTGCTAATTGATGACGACTCGTTGTAAGTGATGTACCTTCCTGTCAATCTGAACAATTGCGAATATGTCCGAACTCAAACTTCCTTGTCTTCAAGCTTTAGGGAATTCACACAGAAAGAAAAAAAATCCCGCACATGAGGTAACATACCATTTATATCTACCCGAATGATATACTAAGCACAGATTAGTAGATCCGTTATTGGGTTCACCGGATCCCCATTTGATGAATGGTGTTTGAGAACCATACTGGTATACCCATGGAGAACTTGCAGTCTTACGACGACCTCCAATGTGGTTCAAAGATGAATAAGCGGTTAACATGGTTTTCACGTCTTGGTATTTATTTTCCGAGTCAATGTTAATCAGATATCCTCCTTCTTGTTCGCAGTATTTCTCAGCGTCATCACGGTTCAATATTGTTAAGTGGAGCTTTAAACAAAATCCATGACTGGTCAAGTTGGCTGATAGTGGACAACGTCCCTCACACAAACCAATATCAGTCTCGTTGTAACGTTTGTCGATATGTGTGGATCTCGTATCCACACAGGTGCGGCTTCTGGTCCTTTTTCCAAAGTATCGTCTTGTCACGGCCTCACAATCTGTCCATGATGACCATTCACATGATTCTAGGTTCCTGATGGCAACACCTATAAGTGTCAGCATTGGTTTGTGCGTTTTTCTGCCAAGTTCCACAAGTTTCAATCCATCCACCTGGTCTTCGGCAGTACCGTTACTCTCAGACACTAGAACACAACTGGCACTAGCAAACACAACACAGAGCACGACAATATTTCTCATGTTGGTGCAAGTTATCAAAATAGTCAAAATATTTAAATCCAAAATTGTTAATACGACTGCGCATAAAGGTTCCGCCTTGAGGAGTATAAAAGTACTGACTGGTCTGAACGTGAAAGTGTAAATGTATGTTCAGTCAATGGTGTACTGTTATAGTGAGTAACTTAGCAAAAACATCACGCCAAACAAGCTTAAGGTGGCTGTATACCCAAAGCTTCTGTATCGTGATTTTATATTTTAGAATAATCTTCACGTTAAATTTCCAAAGCATGGTGCACAGAATGACAAATATAATCAAGAAATGATTTATCAGTAAATAAGTAACTAACATTAAGTATAATAGTGACACACACGTTACACGATACGCTATATACTTCAATGCAAAGATATAACGTTGAAGCATGTGGGTTTTCGGTTTTCAGTAGGACTGTATACTAGCGTATTGTGACACGCAATGTCGATGACTCAATGTCAATGGAATTGAAATACAATTGACAATATAACTCCAGAATGCAAATGGTAAAGGGTAAGTGGACAGCGCAAGAATTTGCGTTATTCTTAAGCAGTGTGTTAATTTGGATGATCATGTATTTAAATATGTATTTTCTGATAAAGGGCTTCGTCTAGCAGAAAATGATGATCTCATATCTAAAGGGCATCAAACAAATAGCTGGCATTAACCGCACACACTTACGCAATGCATTTCCATGGTTGCTTGCTACCTTAAATTGTATTTATATAATGTTTATATTTCTATCACGATTTCAGGATAAAAAAGGATTGTTGAAAGTTTCATGCAGATTGGTCCAGATTTCACACGCTGGTGTATTTATCTGGCAGAAACATATGAATTTAGATAGATACATTATCTTTGCGGGTTCTTAGCTACAAACAAATATATCATTATAACAACTTTTCGGCAACACTGTGACAAACATGGAGTCAAAATGCTGGAGATTACAGATATCTCTGAATGTCAGATTTCTTACATATCTAGAAAACTGCCTGACATAATACCAGTATTTCTTTCCGATATATGTTATTTTTCACGTGCGTTCATTCCGTGGTTTTCTGTGATACTCATTTGTAATATCCTCAAAATCGACGTGTAGTATATGTCATCTCCAGATGTAAAAATGTGTGCATACTGCTAATGTGTCTTTTAATGGCCGGATTATGTAAACCCCGATATTGATGTAATGCTACATTGAAAACAACATTGTCCTCCCAATGTCTTACACAAATACAATAACACAAGAAATTGCTCATCCGTGAATAATGTCTAATACATTTACGAAGTTTGGAGACACAGAATCTTATTCCGAGTTGTACAAACACAAAATCCATCACTTAGTGTCATGTTCGCACAAGAAATAACTGACAAACTTACAACTTTTGTTATACAGACAAAAGAGAGTTACACAATACGCAGTTCAGATGTGAAATTGGTTGGATGTCCAGGACCCATAATTATACATGTATGGTGAGGAAATGTCATTTCGCCGTCCTCCAATGACAATATATGGCTTCATTCCTTTGATTACTTGTTTTACGTCTTCAAATTTTTCTTCAGAGTCGATGTTAATAAGATACGCACCTTCCTCTTCGCAACGTTTCTCGGCATCGTCCTGATTCAGCTTCTCTATGTGAAGCTTCAAACAATATCCAGAGCTTGTCTTGTTGTATCCAATGCGGCAAGTTCCTTCACATATTTCCAAATCCGTTTCAATTTTATCTTCAGAGCCACTCATCTTGCCACAATTACGTGTTCGCTTCCTTGTTCCAAAGTAACCTTGAACTATTGATTCACACGGACTCCATGGTGACCACATCTCCTCACACTGATGAAGATTCTTTATCGCCATTCCAATCATAGTCAACAGAGTTTTGCGCGTATTTCTGCCGATCTGTATCAAACTGAAACCATTAATGTCATCAGAGGAGGTTCCATTGCTCTCTGACACGAGCGTACACCAACAACGACACACCGATAAGGCAAAAACGAGAAAAAGCTTCATACTGTTAATCCAGTTTGATCTTACCGAGAATTGTTTCAGAAGTGGAGGTATCTAGTTTTTTGTTTTACATTTATAAACAGTGTTGCCTCCTTGGTAACACATGTCACCTATCAGTATCAGACACTGAACGATGTATGTATGTCGTATGTTGGATATTGTTATGAAAAATGTAAACAAAGAACGTGATTGTAAGTCAAACGTGTGCTATGTTTTACACCAATTAAATATACAAAATACCAATTGTCATTAGGACAATTCTAGTTTGTTCTTTTTCTTATGTTAACTTTCTTGAAGTTCGCTCATTTTAATACCTAGACAAAAGAATTCTAAACAACCAATAAACTACAGGTCATCAAGTTCATTTTAGATTTGTCCCATGTTCTATTTTCTTCTAAATAAAAAAAGGAATGCCAGAATATGCACATATTTGTGTCCTCTTGTTTAAAAACTTCCTTTCTGACAATTGCTGACAGAATGGTCCTCGATATCATTTACAGCAAGAAAAATACCAAAAACCTCTGCATTGCCATCTTTTGACAAATTGATTGACATGTTACCTGTCTGAAAATGGTAATCGAAACTGCGAAAAATACGAGTCCTTACGACTTTCAAGCACTATTTTTGCGATGTCCTACTGTTATACACCATAAGAACGGAGCGATTTAAAACAAATTAACGAATGTCTGGATAAAAATGTATTCTACAAAAAGGTAGAAATCATCTTTAATTCCAAATATTTTAGTCCTGCCATCATTTAACATTGCCCAGTTTGACTTGTCCTTACACCTCCTTAATCCCTAATGTTTAGCAGGCTGATGTTTCTCCGGGGTCTGTGTGTGGGAGGCATTGTTTTGTGTGTGTGGCGTTCCCTGTAACAACTCAATATTTATTTCAATCAAAGACCCGAAATATGTCCCTCGTGTGATAGGTTTGATTTCCATAAAGACAATAGCGAAATCGAAAGAGTACTATGGCAATGATAATTTGATTCCTGCACAAACATTAAGACTCGTTCATTTAGCGTAAATCAGTTGGCTCAGTCGGTAGAACGCTCGACAGCTGATTTAGAGATGGTGAGTTCGAAACCCAGGCGATGCGTATATTCTTCTATGAGAATGTGAATGTAGCTTATGCATCTAAACTCATTTGTCCTCCACCTCTGAACTGTGATGCAGGGAAGTTGTCAATTGCTTGCGGAGGAGCAGGTTAGTACTGGCTTGGTAAACCAGGAGCAATGGTTAGGTCAACAGTCCGCCGTATAGGACTGAAAAACTGTTCGGAAACAGAGTAAAGCTCGAAACAAAACAAAACTACTTGACGCGCGTTGTATTTGACTAGTATATATGAACGGATGGCTTAAAAAGTGGCATAACATGAATTGCATTCTCAGTCTGATGGATAGGAAAGAGAAATAAATGTTTCCTCATTTTGATACATGTTTATTTCAAAGAAACTTTGCACAGTTTTGTATTGCCTCACCCCCAAATATACCCAGGGTCATGTCTGAAAACTACACAACACTATATCGTTGGTATATTATACTGGTTTGGATCCAGTGGGTCCCCGAACAAGCAGGTCAAACAGTATGATAATTCCTTATACAGTAAAACCTCACATAAAGACCACCTCAATAAAAGACCACCTCAAAATTAAGAACGCAATTTGTAAATCCATTTTCACTGTTTTGCTCTTTATTCAACCTCAATATCAAGACCACCTCGATATAAAGACCAGTTCTCAAGGGTCCGAAGGATGGTTGCATTATTGAGGTTTTACTGTATATGCATGTATTCTCAAATATTTGTTTGTATATCTATGAATCCAACGCGTATTGACTATATGTTTGTGATGTAAATGGTCAAAGACATTGCTTATGCCGATATATCAATAAATGAACTAGTTATTCCTTGTGGTCTGCCGGGCCATTCCTTGTGCCTCTGTTCCTTAACATGTGTACCCTTTGACCTCCTTAAGTGCCTTATGTTTTGTGGATTGTTGTTTTCCCGGAGGTCTGCGTGGGGAGGCACTGTCTCGTGTATGTGGTGTTCCCTGTAGTTACGTATTCTCTCTCTTTTTTTAACACATGTACCACAGTATGTACAAAATACAACTCAGTCGCTGATTGGATATCATTTATTTCACTCAATAAGGTGAGTAAGATAATCTAGCAAAGAAACAAGTTCGAATTCCACCATGGACGAGATTCTAGTGCGGTGTACTTCCTGAATCGAGGTTGGTTCGCTGTGTTTTGGTCAGATAGTATATCCATAATGTTACCGGGGAAGTATGCGATAAATTGCAAATGTTTGTAACAGCGATGTCCATTATTACTAAAAAAAGACACGACAAGTCACATCATGGCTTGGATTTTCCCATCAGGCTTGATAATACGGAAGAGTAAAAGGGACACACTATTTATGTATTCTCATCACGTTCGAATGACTTGTTGAGTTTAAGGATTTAAGCGATATAAATTCTGTTTGCCGAAGGTGTTGTTTCATCCAAATTATCTTTCATCTGGGAGTGAGATGTACATAAATTGTGTATCTACCGTCGACAGGACATAATCAAAGACCTTGTTTATCATATATGGAAAATATCAAATTTATGTGTACAAAGAGTTCAAGCTACCCCAATTCAAGTTACTACCTCCTGGAAAAATAAAATCGATTTCATATTACCCAGCGTAGTTTAAATTACTAATACACCCTCGCTGGTTGAGCTAAGAATATAAGGTTCTCAATGTAGTAAAACCTTGATCTTTTAATTTAATAAAGAAATATGAAACAAATAAATATTCTTTCAATATGAACGCGAACAATAATCAGAAACCAAATGGTCGTGCGACTGAGTTAAAGATCATCAACTGTCTTATCCTCTTACCATTTCATAAGAAATTTACTTTATTTCACAAGTATAATGACATTGTTTAGAAAATATTCAATCGACTAGACATCAAAATGACGTCACGCCACAAACTGTAACAACCAAGGTGGCCAACATGTGCTGTAGGTTTATAAAGTATAATAACGATGATCCTTCACTCCATACACTTCTTCGATTATAATCATCACCAGTGTAACACATTGTATAGTGCTGTAAGATTGACCGCGAACATGTGTATGAACTTGTAAGACCGATCCATGCCAGTTTAGGTAAGGAAAATTAATACTCTCGTGTGTAAAGCTATTAATGCTGTTTGATTAACTTTTCTATCAAAACAGAAGCGCGACTTTTTCACCGTCCGTTTAAACATCGTTGAAAAGTGTTTGTATGATGTCAATGTGTTTTGTACCATAAGAAACTAAGCGAATCACGTGACACGACTGTCTGATTGTTGTGGTTGGTTTGGTCTCAGTTGGAGATGACCTGGCAGGCATGGTGGTCTGTGCAGAATGTCGAACTCCTGATTCGAAATTCGTGGCTTCGAATTCGGCCATGGGTGAGCTTCTAGTGCGGTTAACATCCTGAATCGAGGTGGGTTCCCTGTGTTTTGGTCACATAATATATTCTAAATGAGATATATGTGTTAAATTGCACTAAAGTTCAAATGCTTATAACAGTAAAGTCTATGATAAATGTAAGTATAATGTCAGATATTGTTTTAAGAAAGACAAGACAAGATAAATCATTGCTTGAATTTTCCTATCCGGCTAAATAATACGGAAGAGTAAAAGGGACACACTATTTATGTATTCTCATCTCGTTCGAAAGACATATAACTGTTTCCCTCAAGATAATTGTCTATTTCGAATGACTTGTTGAACTTCTAGAAACGCGGCGACAATTTAAGCCATACACATTCTGTTTGCTGAAGTTTTGGTTTCATCCAAATTACCCTTGATCTGGGAGTGAGATGTACATAAATTCAATATTTGCCGTCGACAGGACATAACCAAAGACTTTGTTTATAGTATATATGGTACAAATATGAAATTTATTTCTGCAAAGAGTTAAAGATACTCCCAATTCAAGTCGTCACGTCGTTAATCTAAAATCGATTTTATACTACCCCGTGTATTTTAAATTACATATACCACCTCGATGATTGAACTAAGGTGGTAAGTTTCAATTATTTAAAAATTCCTTACAATCATGATAAGTTAATGGAATATGAAACGAACTCAATTGAAAACCAGTCTCGAACAGTAAAAAATAACAGTAAAATGTTAATATCACTTCTGTTATAGTTATTGGTGTTGCTGTTACCGTTGCCGTTCCTGCTGCTGATGTTGTTTTCTGATTATTTTATACTTAACACTTTTATTTGTATCATTTGCTGTTGACATTTTTAATTCATTCATGGAAGATGTATATAGATAAACATAAATAAGGGAATGAAGGAGATAATTTGAAATCGTTTTATCCTACCTTCCTGTAATCTGAACTAGATTTTAAGTTACCGGGCGATAACTTGAAACGGTGGTAGTTTGAAATCGATACACCGGTATTCTTGTGTTCTGGTGTTGTATAAATTCATAACATCGCGGCGTGTTTACTTTATGATTTGATAACATAATGCAAGGAGTTTAATACTCTTTCAATATGCAAGCGAAAAATAATCAGAAACCAAATTTGTGTGCGACTAAGATATCTACTTTACTTCACAAGTATAATGACATTGTTTAGAAAATATTCAATCGACTAGACATCAAAATTACGTCACACCACAAAATGTTATAACCGAGATGGCAACATCATCAGATTTTAATTTTGTTATTTAATTAGTGTGTAATTTATTATTGTAATAACATTCCATGTTGCTAGGAAACGTCCGTTTCTTGTACGAGATAAGTTATTGTGCATTGAAATTACCAAAATGTGTTAAACCATTTATTGAAATGAGCAGAAGTTGGATTAAAATAGGTTTCCTCAATTTCCAAACGTTTCACATCGATTTGAGATTAGGCCATCCTTAAAATTATTTTGTTTGGCATAACCTTAAAATTTAGGTGGGTAGGTACGTATTATTTTATTTAATGGTCATTTAAGCAACCAAAAACATTTTCTCCCCTCAGACACCTACCTTTTTGTCTTTGATTCATGTTACGAGGTAGATATGACTATGCCAAACAAACAGACTTAAGGATGGTCCTAGTCGTCCTGATATGAAGTCAATAAAACATTTAAATCATGTGCGATGACTTGAATAACAAACACAGATTCTGCTATAACAATATATTTCATGCTAATGGAAGTACTATGCATATATGATACAATTTGACAATGAATACACACGTAAACAACACAAAAAACGGACATTATGCATTAGTACATGTACTGCTGCATTCGTAGTTTTCGTCAGGATAGTTCAAAGTATTTTTCAGTAAACAATGTAATTCGTATCGGAATAGTTTATCAGTTAAAGAAATTCTTGGTTTATTATATTTGCAAGTAAAGTAATATAATTCTGCATAATTATAATTCATGCATTGCTTGTATCATCAAGATATTCGTTTAAAAGGCTTGAAAAGTCCTTAGCTACTTTAAGCAATATTATCAAATTTCAATAGTTAAAACAAGTAACATTTGTCAATTACAAAAACTCGAGATGTTTACCCAGAATGTCGGAATACAAGGGTGGTTATTAAATGCTAGAATTTACAATATAACAATCAAAGAATTGCCAACAGTGCATGGTTTATGAACATTTCAATTATATCTATAAGAGATTCACTTGACAATTGTTAGATGTTTTCAAACTCGAAAACAATATTTGACAATCCCATACGTGAAGAAATATCAAAAATGACATTTTGAAACATACTGTTGCAAAACATAACACGACTTTATTCAAATATATTGTCTAAATTGTTTGCTTAATGATGGCGACTCGTTATATTTCAATTTGAACAAGTGCTCAAACTTCCTTGTCTTCAAGCTTTAGGGAATTCACACAGAAAGGGACGACTTGTCACACATGGCACATCATACCATACATTTGTACCCGAATTGTACACTAAGCACAGCTCAGTAGAACCGTTATCGGGTTCACCGGATACCCATTTGATGAATGGTGTTTGAAAACCGTATGTGTATACCCATGGAGAACTTGCAGTCTTACGACGACCTCCAACGTTGATGTTAGGTGAATAATCGGTTAACATGGTTTTCATGTCTTGGTATTTATTTTCCGAGTCAATGTTAATAAGATATCCTCCTTCTTGTTCGCAGTATTTCTCAGCGTCATCATGGTTCAATCGTGTTAAGTGGAGCTTTAAACAAAATCCATGACTGGTCAAGTTGATTGCTAGTGGACAACGTCCCTCACACAAACCTATATCAGTCTCGTTGTAATGTGTGTTGATCTCTGCAGAACTCGTATCCACACAAGTGCGGCTTCTGGTCCTAGTTCCAAAGTATCCTCTTCTATTGGCCTCACAATCTGTCCATGATGACCAAACTTCACATGGATGGAGATTCCTGATGGCAATACCTATAAGTGTCAGCATCGGTTTGTGCGTTTTTCTGCCAAGTTCTACAAGTTTCAATCCATCCACCTGGTCTTCGGCAGTACCGTTACTCTCAGGCACTAGAGCACAACTGGCAGTTGCAAACACAACACAGATCACGACAATATTTCTCATGGTGGTGCAAGTTGTTTTTCTTTTAACAAAATAGTCAAAATATTTAATTCCGTAATTTAAATACGACTGCGCATAAAGGTTCCACCTTGAGGAGTACAAAAGTACCGACTGGTAAAAAAACATCACGCCAAACTGACTTAAGGTGGCTGTATACCCAAAGCTTCTGTCTTGTGATTTTACGTTTTATCTTTATCAAAACATGGTGCACTGATTGACAAAATTAATCGAGATATAATTTGTCAGTAAATAAGTAACTAACATTAAGTATAATAGTGGCACACATGTTACACGATACGCTATATACTTCAATGCAAAGATATAAAGTTGAAGCATGTGGGTTTTCGGTTTTCAGTAGGACTGTTTACTAGCGTATTGTGACACAAACTTATCAATTTAATGTGGTGATGACTCAATGTCTATAGAATTGAGATGTATTTTGCAATATAACTCCAGAATGCAAATGGTAAAACAATGGACTGGCAATATTTATGCGCTTGTTTCAAAGGTTAGTGGACAGCGCAATAATTCGCGTTATATTCTTAAGAAGCGGGCAAGTTTCTACATGTATGATCATGTATTCATTTCTACTTTCTGACAAAGGGCTTCGTCTGGCCGAAAATGGTGATCTCATATCTTAAGGGCATCAAACAAATAGCTGGCATTAACCGCACACACTTTCGCAATGCATTTCCATGGTGGCTTGCTACCTTAAATTGTATTTATATCATGTTTATATTTCTATCACGCTTTCAGGATAAAAAGTGTTGTTGACAGTTCCATACAGATTGGTCCAGATTTCACACGCTCGAGTATTTATCTAGCAGAAACGTATGACTTTAGATAGATACATTATCTTGGCGGGTTCTGACTTTCAAGCAGATAAAACTCATAACAACTTTTAGGCAATACTGTGAGAAAAATGGAGTAAAAATGCTGGAGATTACAGATATCACTGAGAGTCAGATTTCTTATATATCTAGAAAAATCCATGACATATTAGCGGTATATCTTTCCGATATACATGTATGTTATTTTTCAGGAGCGATCATTCCGTGGTTTTCTGTGATAATCATTTTGTAATATCCTCAAAATCGACACATGAGATCTGTTCGTCTTGTATTATATATCATCTCCAGATATAAAACTGTGTGCATATTGCGAAAGTTTCTTTTAATGAGCGGATTAGGTAAACTCTGATAGACCCCGATATTGATGTAATGTTTCATTGAAAACAACATTTTCCTCCCAATGTCTTACACAAATACAATAACACAAGAAAGAGTTCATCCGCGGGTAATGTCTACTACCTTTACGATGTTTGAAGACACGGAATCCTATTCCATGTCGTTCGGACACAAAATCCATCACTGAGTGACATATTCGCACAAGAAATAACTGACAAACTTACAACTTTTGTTATACAGGCACAAGAGAGTTGGATGTAACGCCACACACAAATAAGATGTGGTATTGGTTGGATGTCCAGAAGCCCACTTGACTGACGATGTATCAGACCCATAAGTATACATGTATGGTGAGGAAATGTCATTTCGCCGTCCTCCAATGACAATATATGGCGTCACTCCTTTGATTACTTGTTCTACGTCTTCAAACTTTTGAATGTTTCGATGTTAATAAGATATGCACCTTCCTCTTCGCAACGTTTCTCGGCATCGTCCTGATTCAGCTTCTCTATGTGAAGCTTCAAACAATATCCAGAGCTTGTCTTGTTGTATCCTATGCGGCAAGTTCCTTCACATATTTCCAAATCGGTTTCAATTTTATCTTCAGTGCCGATCATCTTGCCACAATTACGTGTTCGCTTCCTTGTCCCAAAGTAACCTTGAATTATTGATTCACACGGACTCCATGGTGACCACATCTCCTCACACTGATGAAGATTCTTTATCGCCATTCCAATTATAGTCAACAGAGGATTAAGCGTTTTTCTGCCGAGCTGTATAAGACTGAAACCATTGATGTCATCAGAGGAGGTACCATTGCTCTCTGACACAAGCGTACACCAACCACGACACACCAATAAGGCAAAAACGAGAAAAAGCTTCATACTGTTAATCCAGTTTTATCTTACCGAGGTTTCGTTACAATTGTTTAAGAAGTAAAGGTATCTAGTCTTTTTGTGTTACATTTATAAACAGTGTTGCCTCCTTGGTAACACATGTTACCTATCAGTATCAGAAACTGAACGATGTATGTATGTCGTATGTTGCATATTGTTATGAAAAATGTAAACAAAGAACGTGAGTGTACAGTCAAACGTGTGCTATGTTTTACACCAATTAAATATACAAAATACCAATTTGCATAAGGACAATTCTAGTTCCTTTTCTTTCATTAACTTCCTTGAAGTTTGCTCATTTTAATACCTGGACAAAAGAATTCAACAACCAATAAACTACAGGTCATCAGGTTCATTTTAGATTTGTCCCATGTTCTATTTTCTTCAAAAAAACATCAGAAATGCCACAATATGCACACATTTTTGTCCTCTTGTTTAAAAACTTACTTTCTGGCAATGGCTGACAGAATGGTCCTCCGTATCATTTACAGCAAGAAAAATACCAAAATCCTCTGCATTGCGATCTTTTGACATTCGTACAAATTGATTGACATGTTACCTGTCTTAAAATGGAAACCAAAACTGCGAAAAACACGAGTCATTACGACTCTCAAGCACTATTTTTGCGATTTCCTACTGGTATACACCATAAGAACGGAGCGATTTAAAACAAACTTGGCAAATTAACGAATGTCTGGATGATAATGTATTCTACAAAAAGGTAGAAATCATCTTTAATTCCAAATATTTATGTCCTGCCATTATTTACATTGCCCAGTTTGCTTGAAACGGAGTAAAGCACGAAACAAAACTACTTGACGCGCGTTCCATTTGACTAGTATATATGAACGGATGGCTTAAAAAAGTGGCATAGCATGAATTGCACTCTCTGTCTGATGGATAAGAAAGAGAAATAAATGTTTCCTTATATTTATACATGTATATTTCAAAGAAACTTTGCACACCCTCAGTTTTGTATTGCCTCAACCCAAAATATACCCATGGTCATGTCTGAAAACAACACAACACTATATCGTTGGTATATTATACTGGTTTGTATCCAATGGTTCCCTGTAAATGCAGGTCTAACAGTAAGATAATTCCTAATACTTCTTGTTTAAACATTTCCACAATTTGATGTCGGCAGCGTTTTACGTACCTCCTTTGTTCCAATATTAAAACGCCACCTGGGAATTGTCTGGGTTATCAACAAGATGACTTGAGAAAATAGTATCTGGCAAGATACAACATCCGGGATGTTTTCTCAGTATAACAGTTTCCCAATAGAACAACCCAATCACAAATACAGTGCAACCTCTCCAGAGCAACAACCCATTGGAGACGCACAGTGCGGCTGTTGTTGATAGATTGTTGCTCTAGAGAGATTAATTTGATGACAAAAAAATATTACAGAAGGGTCCTAAATTTTATTACGAATGAAACATGATTTCAAATAACCCATTTCGAAAAATACATCGGGACCTGATATCTATTTCGGATGGTACTAAGTTTTCGGGCAGAAGATTGTCGAATAAACGTGGTCCGACTGTATCATACATACAATATTCAGTAATACTTAGTAAGTAAAATTCAGAAATATTAATTATGAATGACTTTAATATTACGTAAAATACCATCACGAAGAATCACACGAGCAATGCAAAGATACAAATCGATCCACGAACGCTAGAGATCCAATACAAGTATGAGGCACAGCGCATACTGCTTGGTACGGTTATCGCATTACCAATATCTGTTGAATTACGTTCTTGGAATGACAACATGATCCATCAAATATTGAAATAAGGAATATAATATCACATTATGTTGAAAAGCTTTTAACAATTCAGCACTTTGACTATTAATGATGTTTGAAAAACGCGAGAAATTTTAAAATAACATGAGATTTTGTCACAAGCAAACAGATCTGTGATATGTGCTTAAATTTTAAACAAGATGGTAAATATTAGTGCATATTTTAACGGCGTTGTTACAATCATTTCACTAAACAACCGTCTAGTCCGCTGTCACGGGAGAGAGTAAAGTCAATGCTATGATGTTCGAACAATTGTACCATTGCCCGATGTGGTCGTGGATGAGAATTTTACATAGCAGCTAGTTAAACGAGTTGTGTTTTATCGCAGACGACAGTGAAAACTCAGTAATTAGACTACCAATTTGTTACCGGTCTTACTAATGAGGCGGTCAGATTATTGAGTTAAAAGGGTAGAAGAAAAAATAGAAAAACTTGTCCATGAAAATATGGCATTATTAATACGGTGGTGCTAATTATTTAGGTGTTTTTTATATGAGGGTTTACGGTCTTATACAAATACATTGTCTGGAATTTCCCCCATTGCTTTAAATATTCTATTATGCATTTGTTCATATATTCCATAGAGAAAACATAAAGGTTTCTGTAGTAACCAGAAGCGCTCCGTGTTTCTCGCAACGTCTCAATTCTAGTCTTGTCTCCGTAGCAACCATTTCAATTACCAATTTAGACAGAAATACCTCGGTAACTCTTGTTAGACAACTATTCAGAATTGTTTAGCATTGTGTCTTCAAAAACAAAAATGTGATCAATTTAACTGTCTAATTTATAAATGTGGCTTCAAAACTAGACAAAAACGATTGAATTAACTGCTCCATCAGGGCTTGTAGTAATACAAATAAAAAATATCCCTGAAACAAAATATCAATGACTGTTTGTGTATTATACGAGTGTTTAAGTTTATTGGAATATACAGTAAAACCTCACTTAAAAACCACCTTTAAGACCAGTTTTCAAGGGTCCCAAATGGTGATCTTGTTATCGAGGGTTCACTGTGTATACAATAAATGTTTGACCGGGATTGTTCATATTAGGTAAAATACAAATGATACCAGTGAATCCCTGTTGACTTTCTTAGTGTGTACCATTCCGCCATTTTACCGTCCGCCCACTTGGCTCAGTTGGTTGATTGCTGTGCTGTCATCCGGGAGTTTGGGGTTCGATTCCTGGACAGGGCAAGTCATCTTCTGTGACAGTTCGCTGCAGTCATTTGTCCTTCACCTCTGACTCTACATGTGAGGTAAGTACCAGAAAGGCAAGTTGGTACTAGTTTATAATTACAATGTAACTCAAGAAGAATCACCCAGGTCAACTGATTGTCATGTTTAACTGAAACAATGTCGGAATAATGTTTTCAACCCGATAAAAATCACCTTTACATATTATTCAGCCAATATCGTTTATACTACATAGTATTTAAAATACATACTGGACATTAAGAGTATATCTGAGTTTACACATTGTCCCTGTGCTAAATTAATTGCCTGTTATATAACTTTGCATTGGGATAATACAAACGAACTAAATTACAAGTTGAATATCACTACGCATTTTCGTTTCGGCTATTATTTTGCCTTCATCAGGTATAGACCGATAAGACAATCAAATTTACCCAATGTCAAGACATGCAAATGCGACGTTTTGTGCTTATTGGACGGTCCAAATATACAAACAAATATATACATGTAAGTTGTCCATCTTAACATGCCCGTTTTCCGTCCTGAAAGTGTACAATTTGTGTAAATTATAAATATGTTGCTTTGAATTTCTACAGTTTTGGCACCAGTCGGACATTTTCCTGCTGATGTTTGGTGTTCTATTCTATTCATTCATGATTCATACACTGTATAATAGATTGGGACATTGCGAGACTTTCTGGCGGTATAAACACAACTATGCAAAATGTTAAATGCAAACATACATCATTTATTTCCATTACAAGAATTGTATTTTCTGGCAATCGTCAATGCTAATTCGTCTGGAACATAAGTTATCTTAGAAACCATGGCAATAACACACCGTTTATAGATAGATAGTTATCCAGAAAGGAGTGTTTCAAATAGGAATGATTCATACTTAGAGATAAATCTTCCGCTGGAAGCTATTGCTCCAATTTGTTTTCAAGTATCATGTAATATCCTTAACTATATATGGAATATATAGAAGATGTTACTGATTTGTAAACATCAGTTTTAGAAGCACAAGTTATTGTACCATGTACGTGATATGACATACATTGTTTGAACAGTAACGATAATTAAAGATGTACATGTATCAGGCCCATATGAACGTAAACTATTTGAACGAAATACACCAAGTGTTGTTGTTACATTGTCTGAGACATCTTCAATATGAACAACTGCTATGAACTGCTATGTAATGTCGATTTAAAAACTTTTGTTTATTATACATGTAACGCACGAACAAAACATGTAAAAATCCCCACTTGTTACAAAGTTTTTTTCATTTATAAATACATTATATCACAAACTTCTTTTTTCTACAAATACAAAAACACAAGTTATTGTACCATGTACGTGATATGAAATACATTGTTTGAACACTTAAAGATGCATCAGGCCCATCTGAGCGTAAACTATTTGAACAAGCTTCATCCAGTGTTGTTGTTACATTGTCCTAGACATCTTTAATATGAACAGCTGCTATGTAATATTGATTTAAAAAAAATAGTATGTTACACACGAACAAATCATATAAAAATCCCCGCTTGTTAACAAGTTTTGAATTTAAAAATACATTGTATCACAAACTTCTTTTTTACGACAAATACAGGGGAATACATTACCAATGTATTCTTTGATAATGCATATCTATAGATATTTTAACGGAACGATTATTCCCCTGTTTGTTGCCAATTGTTTAGAAGGTTTTGTCATTCCTTTCAGAACACAGTGATATTGTTAATATTTTGAAATTGTTGATTTGTCATGGTCGCTCCGTTTGAAGTTGCGATTAGCGGCGAATAATTGTGGTATATTACTTTAGACATCGCTTTATTTCATTTTGGAGACTAAACTTCAATTGGTAACACGATATAATTTGCCAAGATGCTGGCACCATTTATTGAAAGAAATGTTAATGCTTACAATTCTATTCGCCAGTAAACGTCTACGATTCAGATAACTTTAACTAAATTTCATATAAGTTTGAATGAAATATTCCACCGTTAGTGACAGACAGACTGAAATACGGACGGACCATTATTTTCAAAAGGGTGAGAAGTTCAAACAACATCACACGTTCAGTTGGATAGCAGAAACCTTCATTTCCAGACTGTTGAACTATTCAGGTAATATTTCCACCATATTGTCAATATCAAAACGCGATAAACGTCAATATTTAGATTCTTCTTTTAGATCAATATCAATTATATTCCATCAATTTAATTAAATCAGACAGATGACTTGCAAGTCAATGAAATCAAAACAAAAGCCCGTCTAATGTATTTTTCATAATTTATGGGCGTTGCCTCTCAGTTTCACATGAATTATTGATCTAAACATACCAATTATAGCTCTTGAAGGGCTCCGTTTATACTACGAATCCCGTTATATTTCAAAGAAGATTTGTAGTATGATAAGCGTTACCGTCGATTGCACAAAGACACAAACAGGTGACAGAATATTCGTTGGATCAATATAAGTACTGTCTTGTTTCTTTGTTAGATGATCTCAGACACCTTACTGAGTTTGTACAGTGTACTGTGAAATAAAATGATACCCAATCAGCGACTGGTACATGTGTTAGTTCATTTATTGATGTATCTGCATAAGCAATCTCTTTGACCTTTTGCATCACAAACATAATTATGGTCAATACTCGTTCCATTCATAGATATACAAACAAATATTTCAAAATACATGCTAATACAGTAAAACCTCAATAATGCGACCATCCTTGTGACTCTTGAAAACTGGTCTTAATATTGAGGTGCTCTTTAAGTGAGGTTTTACTGCATACATTCATGCACAGCATACATTCACACAGTCATTAAAGCAAATACATGTAGAAGGACTGGGTCAAAAGTTATTGCCACCATAGTTAGACGTGACAGACTATAAATAGCTTGACGGTGATCCGTAGTCCAGCGGTAACGCGCTTGGACTTGTTATCCTGGGATCGCAGGAAATATGCACTAAGCATTAACAATAAGAAACTTGTATCTCTGACAGTGTTATTAATATTCTGTGTATAATGTTAAAATGTTTAATTATATCTGATCATTTACGAGTTTACACAATCGGAGCCTGAACAAAATTATTGAAAGATATATTCGTCGCCCACTTCTTAGATTTGCCACTACCACATTTTATGTAATTCTGAACTATAATATATCTTGCTATAGACCGGCGGTGATCTTCACGCAGCATTAAATGTCACGATTTCAAGAGTTCCACTTTGCGAATTCAACTTCATGAATTAACGATTTCAACAATGAGTTCGTGAAGTTGAAATCGTGAATTCATGAAGTTGAAATAGTGAAATCACGTATTTGAATTCGTGAATGTTAAATATGATTCAAAATCATGAATTTGAAAATTTTAAAATCATCGCGACTTTCCGAGGAGAGAAATAATGAACCGTACTAACTTTAACGCTGTAAACCTTTCAAGAATACCCATTGAAGGAGTAACTATTCCTTTATTCCTACAACAAGAGCTAGTGATTCCCTCAACAGAGGAATGTTGTTTTGATGATATAGTATTGATGTTTTATCTAAAACTTATTTCCATACATTGATGATGTGAGACTATCTAGACAAGTGTCGGATGAGAAATTTGTGGGCGAGATCGTTAGTTCCCGTCTCTTCATTAATTTACATAGAGAGAAGTTTGGACGCTAAATATTGACAACCGTCTGATCGTAATTAATCAAGTAACGATAAAAACTGAAGGCTTCCGACAGGCGAAATTGATATTTTTCCGAAGCAGTCACGTGACGGATTTATTTATGTGCATGTTGGGAAATACGTTCAAAAAAACATTATCCCACCGTCACATTACAGAACTAGTTCACAGTTCATCACCTACCCATGTAAAACGTGTAGTTATGTACAGTAAAACCTCGATAATGAGTGTTGTGATCCTTGAAAAGCGGTCTTTATAGAGAGATGACCTTAATACTGAGGTTGAACAAAGTAGACAAAAATACATAAAACATTGCACAACACCATTCTAAACAGAATAATAAAAAGACTATACAATCATGTGTATCATACATGAGAATATATACACACATATTATAAGACTTCTGCCTAGCCGAAATTTTAACACAGATATTTGTTTTTTTCTTTTTGGGACCAAGCAAGGCTGTTTATTAGCAACAGCATTATATATAACAATGGTAACAAAGCATAAAATACTTCCGTGTATTATTCAATTATCAGATAATAGTCCTACATTACATTATATATTACAAATTTCATACAGTAGTTCTTCTTGACTTATACATTGTTACAATTCATAGAAGAAAATTCACAAAAGCATAAATGCACGAAATTATCAAAATGTAACTATAGTTATAGCGAAAGGATTTAATGAAACTGATAGAAAAAATGAGAAAAAAATACAAACACATATTTTAATTTAAGACCATAACTGAGTGTGACATAAAGAGCACATATTTACACACTCACATAAAAATCCTGAGAATGAATCAGTACACTTGTAATACATGTACGAGTATATGTAACTAGGAAACAGTTCTGCATTTTTCTTTGTATTTCAGGTGTTTCAATAATATATAATAAACACAAAATTTCAAATAAGTATAATGGTATATTACAGTCTATGGGATATTCAATGCTTTTCTTCCCAGTGTGTGAAATTAGAACCGAGGGTTTAAATCGATGAAACGGTTCGGCCGATAAAATTAGCAAAACATCGAGTTACACGAGAGAACGGAACAGAAAATGATTTGCATTTGAGCAAGGCTCCTCATCCATACAACATTTTGTCAACAACAACAACAACAACCTTTATCATTCTCAATTCATGCATTACATGAAAATATGAGGGTCAGGTTCAACATTATTAATTAAGAACGTGGTTACAGAAATAAACCAGCGTATATAGTGATTAGTATAATTTTCGGTCATGCTGAGATTGTGACATAATGAGTAGTCACGATATACATATGTAATAGCTAGTGTAGTGACAACAATTTCTGGAGCGGATCCTAGTCCAGTGGTAACGCGCTGTACTTGTAATCCAGGGATCGCAGGTTCGATTCCCCGCTCCATCACTGACAGTACTAACAGTCTTTCGGACGTGACTTTAAAAACCGATGTCCCGTGTACGATGCTTTACATCGAGCACGTAATAGAACCAGGGGTGCTTCTTGGATTGGTGCATCTCCTGTATCATGCACTATCCTCCAAAAATCTAATATGACTAACATTCTTCTGGAGGCGTCGCCCATATTGGGAACCGGTGGCGACGATAAATAAACGCAAATACAAAGACAACAATTTGACCAAAAACTTAAATGAGTGTAGACCAGTAATACATATTTAACTACATGTTTTGCATCATAACTTTAATAAATTTGCTTAGCTTGATAAATTCTTCTTTGTTCTTTGTGTTCAAGTTTAAAGTACAAACACAATAGGAAAGTGGTATTGTAAAGTAATGATTAAATAAAAACATATATGAAAACATGATAATGATTCACAATATTACATATATAACATACGATTCTAAAGATAGGAAATGTTTGCAGAAAACCATTATATTCATGTTTTCTTTTAGATGTTTTACAGCAAATCTACGAAGATCATTGTTTGCAAACAAATATTTCGGAATAATGCTTTGATATTTTGTTTAAATGAATGACGTGAAATACACGACTTTCAGTTCCTTTAATTGCACGATATGTGTGCTAATTATGTAATTACCAATGATTACTTTAATTAAATGGTAAATGATGTTTGTGCTAATTATAAGATTATCGAAATCACGCTTTATTGTCCAAGTCATTGCAAACAATGATATTCCATTATTCAATCAGTTGATAACCAAACATTTTCATACGAATCGCTTTAATTACCTTTAATTGCAATTGTCGAATGGACAAACCGTTGATTTTTCTGAAATATGTACACGTGATCCACGTGCGAAAAGTGGGAGGTTCGTGGTCACCAGAACATGTTGATATAAGCAGGAATTTTCAATGTCAAATTTACATATAACTTTCATGATAAACTGCTCACACAAATCGTTGTCATTGAATTTAAAAGGATTTTAATCAGACATAATTCGTACATGTGTTGATTTGGAATAGTGTAAAGAAAAGGATTCCTGGCTTACGTGAAAGGTATAAAACTATTATTTCTAGTGTACTAAATGTGTTATCAAATATGTATATATATACACACACACATATATCTGTGTTTGGATGTATATAATTATATCATGATTGTGTACGTATAACTCAAATTCGCTATTTCTTTCATTATCGTGTTTGCCTTAATATCGATTCTAGGGGTGTTGTATACAACCTATTCACCCGTTCATAATTGAAAATATGATTTAAACAACCTTCCCACCGAATGTAATGGATAAATCGATAATGAAAGCCTTAGCGAATAGTATTTATATGTACGCAATTTCACTTCTATGGGTATTCCAAGTAAGTTGGTGTATATATTGATATCGTCTGATAAGTTCCCATCTTTCGCTGTAATTATTTTGAAGATACTTTTAACGCAACATGCGGAAACTTTCATCAACTTTCCAATGGAAATGTCAAAATAATATGCTATAAAACAATGACTTACCTTTAAAATGACACTTGGATGTTATGTTGTTTATTGATAGTTCCCATATCGACAATATTTACCTCCCTTGTTCTTAATAATTAGCCATTTTGGCAAAACTGATAAGCACTTATAGGAGTAATCCCCAAATATGTGTTAATTGAGAAAAATACCAAGAGAATTTGAATGTGACAACTACTTTCTTCAACTTTCTGAGCCAAATGCCCACATGAGCATAATGAATAACTTTTTTAATTTTTTATATTATCTGATTATTTTATCATCCTATAAAACTGTAAGGAAATTTGCCTATCAATATGACTGACTATGTACTCAGAACAAGGGAGGTAAATATTGTAAATGTGGGAACTATGTACTCAGAACAAGGGAGGTAAATATTGTAGATGTGGGAACTATGTATTCAGAACAAGGGAGGTAAATATTGTAAATGTGGAAACTATTTCATGCGCATTTCTTTATCCCAAAAAAATATATATCTGAACTGACACGATATTTTGTTTCATTGCAACTTTGTAAATATTGAATTATTCATAAAAAATTACATCATGACTGTTCTCAGGACTCGTTATTTATAAAGCAAAATTGCGTATGTATGTAGGTGGGCTACAGCGCTGTATAGTTGAAATGGTTATTTCTCGGCGACGCAAGAACAAGTACGTACATTCTTCATGAATAAATATTTATATCATAAACATTTTTGCGTCGGAAGTATACCCCACGCCATGAAAACGCAACTAAAAATTGTCCTCGTCAACACGGTGACTCCATAAAGAAACATTTTAATTCTCCAAAGGCATATGCTATAATAATCTCGTGTTTCAACAACAAAATCGAACTCCAATAGTTTTCTCTTTAAGTTCATAAAACACAATGATTTAAGCGCATATCGGATACATATATCTAAGATAGCCCGAGGCTACATGTTAATGTTTTATACCATTTATCAATCGGTGATCAAAGGTAGTTTCCATATCTACAATATTTACCTCACTTGTTTTGAATTGGCGGCCATTTTAATAGGCAAATTGTCTTAAAGTTTATGGGGAATATAAACGATGATAAACTAATTCGATATATAAAAAATAACTTATTCATTATGCTCATGTGGGCATTTGGCTTAGTAAGTTGAAGAGAAAGTGGTTGTCACATGCTAATTTTCTTGTTATTTTCTCAATTATCACATATTTGGAAATACTCCTATATGGGCTTATCAGTTTTGTCTATCAAAAATGGCCGACAGTTAAAAACAAGGGAGGTAACTTAAATTATGAAAAATGAATACAAGGACCATGGCTTGATTTTTTGTTGTTGGGTGATTTACATATTTGTAACGATAAAACGCGTTAAACGTTGGGTACAAAAGGAGGACAAGTGAAATAGTCGCATTTTTAATGGCGTTAAGTATATATCCACACCAAGAGGTCTTAATATTGAGATGGTCTTCATATTGAGATGGTCTTCATATTGAGATGGTCTTCATATTGAGATGGTCTTGATAATGAGACGGTCTTGATAATGAGACGGTCTTGATAATGAGACGGTCTTAATAATGAGACGGTCTTTATAATGAGATGGTCTTCATATTGAGATGGTCTTGATAATGAGACGGTCTTGATAATGAGACGGTCTTGATAATGAGACGGTCTTGATAATGAGACGGTCTTAATATTGAGATGGTCTTCATATTGAGATGGTCTTCATATTGAGATGGTCTTGATAATGAGACGGTCTTGATAATGAGATGGTCTTGATAATGAGATGGTCTTAATAATGAGATGGTCTCAATAATGAGATGGTCTTAATAATGAGATGGTCTTAATAATGAGATGGTCTTAATAATGAGATGGTCTTAATAATGAGATGGTCTTAATAATGAGATGGTCTTAATATTGAGATGGTCTTAATAATGAGATGGTCTTAATAATGAGATGGTCTTAATAATGAGATGGTCTTAATAATGAGATGGTCTTAATAATGAGATGGTCTTAATAATGAGATGGTCTTAATAATGAGATGGTCTTAATAATGAGATGGTCTTAATAATGAGATGGTCTTAATAATGAGATGGTCTTAATATTGAGACAGAGAGTAAAGAATATAACATTATTGATTACAGTTATACTGTCATATTCATAGTATCAATGATAAGATATTTAAGTATATTATTTACTCATAAACGTACAAGTTTTATCGTGAGCATTATAAACTGCTGTTTTATTCTTCTTGCTATTTGGATGTTTGTGCTAAATGATTCTTATACTGGTGTTAACAAAACGGTTCGGTATGAAGATACTACATTAAATGAGTTAAAAAAATTGTATTTACGAGAATTTTTCAAAATGTTTCGTCATGAACGGATAATAATCTTACCGACATCATATCGCAACACCACATGGGATACATAAACATCGCCGTTAGTGGGTTTTTGCCAACGGTACGTGGTTATCATTGATAAACAATTATCTGTAACAAATCTTTAAATATTTATTTCCAAGAAAATTCTAGAACGTAATTTATTGATATAATCTAACATCCGTATGGAAGACGATGAATTCACGCTTTCTTGTTTTTCGTGTATCAGTTTTATAGTCTGTACCTTAGGCCATGCCAAATAGGAATTTTGTTAAGCGTCAACCTAAGTTTGCGAAACCCAGCTACCTATTCAACAACAAAAACACAAACTCATAACGAAAAATCAAATATCCTCAGGTAATAAGTGGTGCATAATTTTAGAAATTTTAATGAAAGAAACATCATAAAACAGGTTTGTGTCAAAACTAGATCTATACATGAATAAATCTAATTTAATAAAACTGACTCGTTTTCACACAAAAATCACATCGTTGTCGGATCTCAACTAAAATTGGCATTGTCGAATCATGGATATAGAAAATATTTGAGAATGTTTAGCTTAGAGCTTTTTGGCTCGATGAGCGCAAAACCTAGGCGCACGCGGACGCTTAACAAATAATTCCAATTTGGCATGGCCTTACGTAATTTCCTCCACTGATGAACAAAATAAACAGATGTAAATATAACATGTGAAAAATATCAATATCATCCTAGCAGTATTTAATTATTTAATTATTAACTGTAAACTTATCTAATAGTGCATCATATTACTTATTACATTTCTATAAAATGATTCATGGTTATTATGGGTGAGACGATTAATCGATCCATCCATGCATCACGATCTACGCTCTCTCGATATACGCATCGATATGTTTTGAGAAAAATCGATGTAGTGACAGCTATTTTTATTCATTGATTACATGTTTAACAAAAATTGTTGCGCTCGTCCACGCAGACGTGTGTTTCTCTCCAGTGTTAAATCGTAAATTTAATGAAAAAATCGCCTCAGAACTCATCAACACGTTGCAAAACTAAAAACCGGACAATGATCGGTTGAAATCTAAAACACAACTGTCACGCAAGGCAAAACACGAACGCCAACTCAGTGCAGAGATTTATAACAAATGTCCAAGTTTATAGGGAATATAATGTAAACGATGATAAAATTATCAGATATAAAAAAATAACTTATTGATTATGCTCATGTGGGCAGTTGACTCAGAAAGTTGAAGAAAAAGTGGTTGTCACATGCTTTTTCTCTTGGTATTTTCCCAATTATCACATATTTGGGAATTACTCATATACGTGCTTATCAGTTTGCCTATCAAAATGAATGATGATTAAGAACAAGGGAGGTAAATATTGTTGATGTGCGATCTCTCTAATAGTGGTATACACTCCAAATGCTTGTCTGATTAACCATTACTTTCATTGTCCCTTTTTTCAAAATAAATAAAAAGTATCAGTCTATTCATTTTTATTCATTCTTACTCATTCGATATGAGTCATTCCTAATTTTTTGAACCACAAAATTCACACATAATTCACACGTAAGTGTTCAGAATGTCTGCTTGTAACGATTTCTATCAAAATTTATAAACAGAAAAAGTGGGTGACCATATATTTCATGTCAGTGCATATGGCGGGGAAGAACACGTGTTTAATACAATCATACAACGTATGTAGATTGCGCAATTTTGGTAAATCGAAGTACAGTAAGACATCTTTTCAACAACCACCTAAATAATAAGACCACCTAAAAATTAAGATCAACATTTTTAAGTTCATTTCACCTTTGCGCCCTTCAACCTCAATAGTAAGACCACCTCATCAAGATAATCAGTTTTCAAGGATCTCAGGGTGGTCTTATTATTGAGGTTTTACTGTATCTATTACACAAGACATAAATAAGTCTATTACTCTTGTGTATTATTTTTTCTGTCATTGGAAAGTTTTATATGAAATAAATAAGTGAAATGAATGTAATTTTTATGATTTCATTTGTCATTTAGGACGTTTTGTTGGAGGTAATTAAATGAAATTTTGAAATAATAACCTCATGGAAAAATGAGGAGAGAATGGATATACACTGAAAATCAGGCTTACAGACTTTTCAACCCCAGGACTTTTCAACCCCACTTTTCAAATGAAGACTTTTCAACCCCAGGACTTTTCAACCCCTACCTGTTGAGACTTTTCAACCCCTAGTTTGAATATTTTCAACCCCTACATTTATCTTTTTCAACCCCTACTTTGAAGACTTTTCAACCCCTATTTCTAAGACTTTTCAACCCCTATATCGAAGACTTTTCAACCCCTGTGTTTCAGATAAGTGTATTGTTTGGCATAATATTTTTTATTGTTTATAAATATATCTATATTTCAAACATAACATATCAAATGATGAAATGTGATAATTCGAAAATTGCATTCCTTTAATTTGTCATTATATTGACATGAGGAAAGGGCAATTATGGAGTTCTAATATCATTTGCATAATAAATGAATTTTGAAAGGTTTATCAATTCAATCTTTGAGTCAGTGCTTAAATAACGACAATGTATTGTTATGTTTGTTGACTGTGTTACGTAATGACGCGTGCTCGCTTAACGAGGTGATTAACAAGGTGAGAAGCCGCTGTAGCGGGTGATTAGATAAGATGATACGATTTTTACAAATATGCAATTTGCCTACAATAATTTGACAGTGAAATGAAGGTCTATTATGTGACACAAGTGTATTAACATCAAAACGATGCGTATTGACTACACACTCCGAATTTATAAACACGAAATCGCGATTTAATTTTAATTATTAATATATATATTCTCTTTTATCACCAATTTTGATTAGAGTAATAAAGGGGGCGGGGGAATTATATAGAATTTGGAAACACGATTTTCTCATTAATATCAGACTTATCATTTGATATAACAACTACGTAATGACTGCCTATATTTTTAAATTTCAAGTGTGTGAAATTCAAGGACAGGTTTAAAACGCGGCCAGGTCGTAAATTGCGGCCAAAAAGGAAAGGAAAACGCGGCTACCCCCTTAACTTCCTTATTCTTAAAGATATCTTAAAACATTATTTTGCATATTAGAGGGCACCCTCGTAGCTTTCCTAAACAAGTTTTAATTTGAAATTATTTGAATTAGAAGATTATAAAGTTTTGTCTAAAAGTCGGAACATTTTTTATCAAAATTACAGCCGGAATGGAAAACACGGCCACCCCCTTAACTTCTTTATTTTTTAAGGAAACAAAAAAAGCGCATCCATTTAAGGTTTTTCTATATTTGTCCAAAAGTTATCCTGTTTTAAGATCAAATGTAAGTACAAAACAGAACAGAAAATACGGCACTATCCATTAAGTTCATTTTTACATTTGAGCAACTCAAGGTATTTGAACATTGACGGCTTTTTACAATTATAGTATTTAGGGATATATTTTCGACATAAATCGTTAAAAGATGTTCATATAAGCGTCTTGTATTTTCATTTGCAAAGGATCATCCAATCTGCTGTTTATTTAGTTCATCCTGTCTTTGATAGTCGACATAGTCAGGCAAAATACCTTAGGTATTATTACGGATAGCGATATTTCAGTACGTTCGTACTCTGGATATAGGATTAATGAAATATGGGATAATGTTTGTGGACTCACAGCTGATCTGCAGGTATGTCAATGTACAATAGTATATAAATTAAGGCAAGGCCACCCTAATGAGAATGTAAATTTCGAATCATTTGGAATACATTGATCAGACTCTTGCCGTACATGCAAAGGGTCCTGGGTTCAAATCCCCGCTAGGCCCAATGTTTATCTTTGCTTGTTCATGACATTTCTTGTTTGACATACTTTTTTGGCAAGAAAACTGATATAAAATTATAAAATATAACTTATATCAATTGGTTTCTACTTTTGTCATTGTCAGTTAATTCCAAAACACAAAATTATGTTTTTTAAATTACTGAATAATTTTCAGTTTAATACCTAAAAAGCCAGATGCCCATATTAAACTGGTTCTCGAAACTTGTGACAGCTGTTTTCGAGTCTGACTTTATAGAATGTCTTGGAACTATATATCGATGGAGCATGAGTGTGTGTGATGGGGCTAAATCCGAGAGCGGATGGATGGCCTAGGAAGATGATTTATGAAAATAATCACCTTCCAAAAAACGGCATCAACTATTTGTTTATCATAACTGTTTCTTCTTGCATATATACAAGCACAGAGTCTAAAGTTTTGTTACCGACAAAAAGTAACCCATATATTGTGTGACTTATTCTAACTTCATTGACTTAAAATTCCTTTATTTCTATCTTCAGACATGATGGCTGATCTGATTCGTACATCCATGTTTTGTGACGTGGATGATGGACCATATATAGATTACGTCATTCCCAGACAGACAGAACAACCAAACAATTACAGTACCTGTGACGTCACATCCAAATATCTCTGCAAAAATATCTTTGCTTCTCGCCATGAGTCTGCTTCCAATAATGTTGAAGAAACATTTCACCAGTCAGGTGCTCATGACACTGAGCCGTCTTCAGTCCAACGTCCCAGCTGCAATGGTACATTACCAAGTCTTCATACCTGCATGGAATTCTGGACACGCATAATGCTATCATCCAAAGTGGATTTAAGTACATTCAGCAACGTGAGTCCTTGTGCCGTGTTCGGCAATGACTATCTCCATTCTATTGTGATAGAAACCAGTATCCAGCCAGCGGAGCATTGCTTGAAGAACGATAAGTGGTCAGACAAAAGACTGAAGGCCGAGGAAAAGAAAAAAGAAACAAAGAAACCCGTCTGTGACATTCCTTACTTTCACAGTGCTATTGTCATTTCAGCTATTTACACATCTGGCAGACAATCGCTGACCCGGTCTGACATATTGAATAGAGTCAGTGTAATGTTTCCAGAATGTACGGTTCCGCCAACCCTAAGAAAATCTCTTTGCAAGACTATTAGAACCAATAAACACATTGTCAAACAGGAAGACGATACATACCGCATAGTGCCTGGAAAGGTGTACATGTCAACATTCTGTAGAAAAAACCTTAAAACCGGAGACAATCAACGGAACATTGGTGATAAGTATTCCTCGTTAATCCACAACCATCTTGGCGTACCTAACATGTTGGACGATATTGGATTTGAAGTCGTCACTAGTAAACGCATCCAGAAAGAACGTGCAGGTTCTATGCCAGACAGGAAAACTGATGTTGAAGATGAGACCAGAGATTATTCAGTGTTTGAGAAACGTAAATGTGAAGTTGATGACAAACCAAATAAACGTCCATGTCTCACGATGAAACTTCCGGTGAAACCGTGTTTCCATGACGACAGCAGCAACCATGAGGGTGATGAACTTTTAAAACTGAACGATTTGTCAGCACAAGATTCTAGACACAATTCCTCGCAGGAAAGACCTTGTACACTGCAGTCGGGGCAAAATTTCGCTGCTTTTGCTCTATATCCGACGAAAGTGATTCCCGCTGTGGTTAGCCCTATTCAGAACATTTTTACCACAGAACACCAACAGTTTTACATCCCTTTCGTTGGGTCTGTTCCTTATGTGGATGTGCTTCTAAATGGACAAATTGTACAAGTACCGGTTCATAATATGGTTTGATGATGATTTTGCGATTAACGCTTATGCTTCAATCATTCAGAAAGGAAATGTGCTTCTCGTGGCACGGACTGTTTTGATCATGTGACGTTCTCAATGCTTGCTAGAGTGTTAGTATTTATTTACTGTTTAACACTGAACTTCTCATCTTTAGTCTTGAATTTGAATGCTTGATTATTTTATCATGATACTGTTATACATATAATAGTTCGTTTCCGATTATTTGCCTTGCGTTGTTGTATTACTAATAATGTGCGAGTTATCCGTTGACTTCAGTTTTTTTATTCTAATTTATTTGTTACATTTGAGCAAATTTTAACAATTGTTTACTTCATACGTATTTTGTTTTGCTATTGAAAAGTTGCCCGATGTGACTCACTAGTTGTGAGGTTGGTCAATCCATTTTACCTATATATACATTTTGTATTCTGTATATATTATAAACTGACGTACTCAATTTTCATAAGTGACATACATGTTCATTATCTACTGCACGAGTAGTAATCAGAAAGGAAATGTCGTAAATGCTAAGAAAAAATTTGATATTTTGGTACAAAATTGTTTGTTTGACAATGATAGGATATAAAACCGGTATGGCAGCGGATTAAACCGTTCATACATGTCAGGGCTCTAGAATTGCACTAGTCCGACGTCCCGGACTAGCCTAATCCTGAATCGGGCTACCAACAGTTGAGTTGAAGTAAGTCCCAGACAAGTTTTTTAAAGCTAACCAACATCAGCAATTGTTCAGTTGTAAATCAAACCTTAGAATCCCACAAACTCATACACGTGATTATTAATTTTAGATTGTGGAGCTATCATTGTGTATGTTTATTTGTTACTAAATGACCGATATTCTCGGACAACTAGCTTCCTATGTCGGACAAGTCAAATTTTACATTTCCATTAGTCCGGGACAAGTGTCTTTGAAAATAAAATCGAGAGCGTTGCATGTATATACATTACCTTACCGTACAGTTGTATGCTGCTGTACTATAAGTCTGTATAAATATATAAACCATTCCATCATTGTTTCTACATCTAGGCTGGCGCTAGTTCATACAAGTTTGTAGCCTGATTTAACAGATAATGAATTTAATTCGATCATCTTATGCAATATTGTTATAAAATTTGGCTATTTAGGGGCCATTTTGAGAACTTATATCAGCCATATTGGTTATTTAAAAGCCAACGGCTGCTCGGCTGTCTACTAGCGCTAACCTAGTCCATGAATTTGTGTTATTAAATGTTTTATTGAAAAAAAGAAATGCAAGAACAAATTGGTTTTATGTTTTCTTTTATCGACATTCTTCGAGTTTCTTGTTCAACTAGAATAACCCTCCAGCCTCCTTTTTTATTATTAACTAGAGTGGGTGTCGACTTAAATAATGATAATGCCATATGTGAATTTCAACTGGTGTTGCGAAAATCAGTAACAGTCTATAAAAACGAAATATTGCCCAAAACCAGATTGCTAGAGCGTCCATTACTCTGGTTGATTTTTTATTTATCAACAAGGGAGACAATCGTATGCACCATGTATTCATAGTTTTACACAGTTACACCCCTTGACATAATTACAAACGCATCATCCGCCAAATTGAAGATACAACATTTCACATTTATGTGGTGAAAGTTGTGCGAATTCTAATAGTTGTTAGTATATAAAACAATATCTGGTTACATTTTTTTTTAATTTTTCAATTGAGTTAAGTGCCTAAGTAGAATTATGTCCTAGTGGCCATACGCGATATAAAACATTTAACATGTTTATGCTGATCCCAGAATTTAAAAACAAATATATCATACTTCGGGTCCATACGATAATGTGCTTGTCAGTGGTGCATGATCTATACTATACATAATTGCCAACACTGTATAAATGGGTATTTGTACTGATCAATACGTTGGTAATTTGGTGAAAATGTTTGTGAATTGAAAACGTTATTAGTGTTACATGTCAATATTCAAGGAGGTAAAAAATCTATGAAAGAAGGAATTTAAACTACCTGATATTTTCGCAACTGTCTTCAATTTGAAAACATTTCAATATTGTAATGTTGAAAAGTCATGCAGTATTGTGTTTGATCTACACTATGTGAAAGACACATGGGATATAATATCTTCAACTGAAGCATCTAACAGAATATTCAGTCGGACCTCGTTTATTCAACACCCTTCTACCCGAATACTGGGCGTCATCCGAAATAAATATCAGGTCCCAATGTATCTTCTGATGCACATCAATTGATATAGGCTATTCTAAACCATGCCTTATTCCAAATAAAAATTCAGACCGGATAAATTTGAATGAACAAGGTTGGACTGTAGACATTGATTCAACTCCAGAGTATCTCTATATTTTGCACTATGGTCGATTGCTACATGGCAGCCTTTAAGGGGAATTACTTTTACTTTATCGCATCATCAGGGGTCGTATTCACGAACCGAAACTCATGACTTAAACTTCAAATTTGCAAAAGTTAAATTACCAGCATTTCGTTTGGATCATATCTAAACAGATTTGTTATTATTCATTCGACACTTTTGCCAAGTTTTATCAAAATGTATTCTGCAATAGCACCGCAGGAGGAAAATGAACATGTACCATTTTAAAGTCTGAGATTCAGTCTTAAAATGTCTGTGAATACGGCCCCATGTTGGTAATGAAGTGTAGCGCAACAAGCAAAAATGGGCATTCAACAACGACAATGAGGACTTATACAAGTATCCACTCATTAAACAAAAACATTTAATATCAATAATAGAATTTTATTCTCCGATTTTTGTTTTTCAAAGATAATAACAGCAGACTGTACAATTTGTTAAAACAAAGTCTATATACACAACTATTCATTCATATCGTTCTCAAAACATTCTACACAAACCCTTAAATAGCCCTAAAATAATATAACAACCACAACAACACAGCATTCAAAATAGGCGAAAGACTTGAAGGCAAGAAAATAGAATTTCAATACATTGAAGTAACCACGGTTACAGATCAATCTTTAAACAAATACTTCATTCTGCAATACAAACCAAAAGTACATTAAAAATTGACAATGTATCTCTAACATACCAATATGTATTAACTTTGAACAGTAAGAAGTGGTTTTGTACTGTAAAATGATCTTCAATTGATTATTTTTACATCACTGCTTGCATAGAGACTATACAAATATATACTTCAGTCAACAAAGAATGATCACAAAAAATAATCATCACTTTAGGTACTGAAATAAAAAGATACATAACATGATTGAACTATAAAACACAGGTATTTGGTGACTACTTGAACAATAAAACAGTCATGATATACAGGGTGTTCAATCCACATAAGATGCTTGGTAATACCAAATAGTGGCTAATAAAATACAATGCTTGAAAAATTTGCCATTTTAATGTATTGGCCATGTGATAACATAACTGTAAGAATATTAACAAATCAAATAGCAAAAGATCAGCTACCTCCCACAATAAAAATCCGTATTACAAATTATCACAAATCAAAGACAATTGATGTTTTATATTACACATGCATTACTGACTTCAGTTGCCCTGCATAGAATCCACATAGTCTCTCTATAATAAAATAAAGTCATGTTTGAGAAACACGAAAAATCGGTCAATGGCGCTACCGGGAATCGAACCCAGGTCTACGGATTGCCGGTCCGTTATGCTAACAATACAAAAAGATCACATGGTTGCTGAAGATATTGGTTGACTGAGAAAATAAAAGACAATTGAAAAGACAATCGCTACTGACAGAAAATTCCAAATACCAATGTTTGTCCTTCAAATATAATATTTTTTTAAATTTCAAATTAATTATTCTTCAAGTCAAAAATTGCAAAACCCAACAAAAAGAAACATTATATGATGTACCCCAAAATGCCCAGAATGAATGCCTGTCAAATATACAAAATTGAAGGGATGAAAGAAAAGAGGGAAAATAAATATAGAGATAAAGGCACAGATAAAGATATTTGCTTTCATCCATCAAGTTTATTTGAGCGCCGCTTTGGGATTTACAACCTCTTCTGTAAGTGACATCATCTCAAAAAAACGCAACATGTGATGTCACTATTTACAAGCAGTAAAAAATATTTACTCCATATGGTCACTTAATTTTTGTATTGCCATATGGGGCATATATTGCTTACTGTCAGTACAGGGTGATGTAAAATGTGACGTTTTCTGGAAATGACATCACTTAAAGAAGAGGTTGGAAATCGTACAGCGGCGCTCATTTGTATATAAATTGTGTTAAGACTTTCAACATGTTTTTACTCAAGCATACCTAACAACAACATTTAGCATGTTTAATACTGAAGCAAGCATTTATATACATTTAGTTTTAACTTATATACCATACAGGAATTGTGAAACCAATTCTTATAAAACACAATACTTTAAAGTTATATTATGAATTATCAAAAAATTTACAGTTGGAAAAAGCAGCATCTATGTCAACAAGTCAAAAAGCAAAATAAGTTTTCCAGTTGCAAAATAAAAGTTGACATTTAACTGAAGGGCATCCAGCATAACTAAGACAGGTCACCAACTATGTTAACATTTACATACATACTTATACCACAGTGCATGGATTTGTGTTTGTAATAAGTCAATAACAAGTGTTTCAATACTAAATCAACGCAATATTCACATTAGGTCAAAATAACTTATCAGCGACTTTTAACCATAATATATCTTTAATGTTTGTGCTAGACATATCCGATGTTTATAGATCAACATTCATGCCACAAACAATGAAGATGCAGCCATACAGGAAACTCTCATACAAACAAGGGTAGTCATTAGTTTATTACTAAACTGCGAAACTCAAAATTTATCAATTGAAAGGTGCTCCGAGCTACTCTCCAGGAATATACATTTTACAAGTTCATTATTCAACCTTATGATATTTATCGAAGTTGACCTATCAAGGGTTGGGCACAAAACTATTTGTTACTATTGTAAAGAGGCATAATTTTCACAGACCCCCATAAACACAAGGCTTTTATACCAAAGGGGCAAATAATTGATCTGTCACAATAAACCTTCCACATTTTGTCATCTGCTACGGATTTGCCAACATGATAACAGCTAAGTGAATCGAAACAGCTCAACTCCCAACAAAATATAAATACAACAATATTTTTCGAAAAAAACCGCACTACTTAAAATCAAGGTTTTAAGATTTTTGACCATGTGAAGCAAATTTTTTCCAACAGATAAAATGATTAAATCGAGGAATGAAAGCAAAACAAGTCTATCTCCTTCTTTACTTATATGCAGATAGATTAGTTTTTCATTCATCCCATCCCCCTGAAATAAATTAAAGCATAATCTGAAGAATGCACAAAAAGCTATAATATATCGAAGAATTACAATTCTATCTGGAATATAAAATATTTTATTTTTCGATAATAAAATGTTCTATTTACAGAAGGCTGCTGAATAAATATTGGATCACAAAATATGCTGACGAAAGTGAAATTTACTGTAAATCAGGGATTAATCCTGATTCATATTCTCTCATATTTGCAAAATGACTATGTCCCTAATTCAACATTGCTTACAAAGTGTACCGAAACAAGCAAATGGTTAAATTGAAGCCACAGGGAAATCACTAAGAGAAACTCACACGAATTTATGTGATTTACAATAGTTTTGCATATTTATGTAAGAGGAGCCAAAACATTTAGCACAATCATAAGTGGTTTAAGCCATGAAGCAATAAATATTGGTTTAAATTGATTAATTAAACGTACAAGTGTGATACAAAATGAACGGCACAATGAATGACACAGTCACATGGTATAGTAAACCAAGTTCACCTAGCAAAAAGAAAAATACCAGTATTCAGCTTATGGTGTTCTAGCAAAAAATTGCCGACAACAAGTGATCAATGCGTACAATAAAAAATATTTAGCGTCCATAGCAACATAAATGAAATAGTATTTAAAAAAAATAGTTTATGCTGGCACTTGAATGACTACAGTTCCGGACTTTGTGTATGTTACATAGCAACAAGATTCTAACATTCGTAACGCTATAGAGAGCAATGCAAAAGCATCTTTGTTTTCATATATTGTACTTTACAGTACAGTTTCACAAACATTAGTCAATGTGTACATATTCAGGTTAAAAATTTGAACACAGAGAATAATTTGTTTCAATGCATTGTTTTTATACCTGACAATGTCCATTGAAAAAACATGGTCAAAGAATATATACCAGTATGTCGAATTCATCAATGTTACACCTTCTGTTTTTTACAAGATACCGGTAGTGAATGATTAAAAAATCACATGAAAGTTTAAGACTGGCTTAGTATTGTAAAACTTGCAATCATCTGAAATTCAATAATTTCCATTTTTTGATACAGTGTAATCTGAGCACAGTGGATTTAGAGAAAACTGAAATTCTGTCTGAACTGAACACATGTTTCGGTCCTAGAATATTCTCTATTGTTTCCATGTTAACTATTTCTGACAATATCAGAATCCGAGAATTCCGAATGGTAATTTCAGCCCATGGTACGAAATTGTGCACTTATTATAATCTAACCTAACGATCAAAGAGGTCATGCGATGACTTGACGTGTGAAAAATTGCCGTATAATGCATGCCACAATAATTACATGTATTTTTTCTCACTCAATGGTTATACATGTATGTGATTTTTAATTGACACTGACTTTAAAACAGTGATAGTTTGTAGGAATAGCTGAGTTTTAATCACTCGTTTAACTAATTTAAACCTTGATTCTTCCTTTGTTTATATCGTACATATTTATAAAACATTTCAGATATTCAAAATTCGGATTCCTCAGATTACACTGTAAGTACCATATTCATTTTAACAATTCTGAGAATATTATCAAATGTATACACTTAGTCTAAAAGCAATATAATATCAGACATGGAAAAATCAACTGAATCTCAAAATGACATAAAATCTCATAAATGCGACAACACTTTTCTTCAGTCATACTCATAGGTCCGGTGAATCATTCGGGTTCAGTACATCACTTAGAAATTAAAAGTACTTTATCTCGCAAAATAAAATGACTTTTATGTTTTAATTATTTTGCGAAGTCTTTAATTCATACTGAGCGTATCTTTGGACATAGTGTTGAGATGTCATCTTTTACTTATTATTCATGGGAATTTCAAAACTTTACATTGAAATGAGTGTTAAAAGGAATTCAAGGCATTTACTGAAAATTTAAAACTAGCAAAAATAGTGATCAACTGAAAGTTTATTATTTCCATATTTTGCTTTTCTTGATAAAAACAATGTATCAAACACAGTAAGACTTTTACTTAGAAACAGTTTAAAAATCAAACAACCATTTTGATAAAAGTAATAAATATACTATCATTAAACATCTAGCATAAAAATGTAACAAAACTATGATGGACATGGAATTTAACCTATACAGGTGGAACAAGGTTATCGTGAAGTCAGATTTATTGTTTTCCACAAATAAAACTTCATGATCTCATAAATTCAGAATAAAATGATTCAATACAATAAGGCAAAAATACTCCTAGATTAAAACAACAGCTTCAGAAATGAATCACTTAAGTTTACTGATATATAAATGATTATGGTTTTTGCTTGACTAACATCTCATCAAAGGAAATGAAGTGTGGAAGAACTGAACACAACTCTATGACATACAAGATAGTTAGGCCATGCCGTTATATATTTTTGTTAAGCGTCTGCGTGTGCCTCGGTTTTGAGCTGTTTGAGCAAAAAAAACAACATATTCATAGGTTTAAAAATCACCCAGGACAATAACCGCTGTGTTGTATTTACATATGTTTTTGTAAATCTTTTATTAATTTGCATTTTTGAAAAAAGTGATAGAAAACTGGTCAGTTTTTCTTTTAGACTTGTAATTTTTTTATAAAGAAACAAGTTTTGTTATATTTTTATCATGTTTACCTCATTAAAACATGTGAATGATACACTGTCTATTATCTGGCTTTGTGATTTTTTCAAAAACTACTTTTGTGTGTTTTCAAAAAGGTAGCTAGGTTTTGCGAAGCAAGGTTAACGCTTAACAAAAATAAAAAAAACAGTATAGCCTTAAAACACATACATATGGAAGTGTTGCAGATAAACATAACTGTTTATCAGTAACTTAAAAGACTGAATATCTCTCTAACAAATGTTAAGATACACAAAGATATAACAGTACATAAACAATTTCAAGTAACAACATTAAGAAAACATGGACTCTGATTGGCTGTTTCGGTTTGACCAATCAAAACAGCAGACACTGACAGGAGTTGGATCATTAACTGTGACTGGTGGATCTTGACCAATGAAATGCTTTGATTCTAATCAAGTGCTTGGTATGTTTTGTACTGCAGTAGGATAGGAATTAGGCACATCTAAAAATAGAACAGCATGCATTGAAATAAAAACAACGATGAATGTACGAAAATAGCTAAAACTAAAGAACTTCACATCAGGTCATAAAACAGAATTTGTTCACTTTCAAATACAAGTTACCATCAAGTATGCTAAATACAATCCTTAGGATGTCTTTATGTAAATAACCAAGGAAAGAGACATAGTACTACAAACAGAAAGTAAGAACAATTCATTTGTGAAAATTGAACATGTTTTATAACCCGAAGTTAAGCTGCAAAAATATATTGTTGTATACACAAGCCTGGAAATAAAGGGAAATGTCTTCAAGTCTGCAAATGAAACCAAACTATCAACAAAAACATTCACAATTTTTTGTCATGAATGAAATATCAAGAAGAGAAGGACATGTAGTAAAACTATATGATGAAATATAAAGAAACATATCATTAGTCATCAACTTCCAAAGTCACCAAGTTTGAAAAGATTTAGACCCGACCATGTAAGTAAAGTCTAAAAGGGCCATGATGAATGTATATAGCTCATTCGAAAAATAGTTATTTTATAACTTTCCTTCAAAAACAAATTCAAAACAAGCCAGACCTCCTGATGGCTATATGTTTTCATGGTTAGAGGCTCTTCTAGCCAAACTAGGCGAAGGGTCAAACAATGCTTATTTGTACCACATTATTTGACCACTGGTTGCCGAGAGTTTATGAATGTTTGCATTTGCCATACATACTATATTTTCAATAGATTAAACAGATTAATTGTATTTCAGCAATTTTGGTGAAGAGCCGTATCAGTTTTATCGCCTGAGATGGAGCACGATTTGCTAGCTAGTTCCAGAAGACATCAATGTTAATTTAATATAGATGGAAAATACTGACAATTGGGTTAAGAAATCACATCATTGATTTAATATTAGACTCAAATCCATTCATAAAGATACATGCATTACAAAGAGACAAGTCTGGGCTATCAATCTTTGTCATAAATGTAAATAAAACTCTCCTTATACTGACATTCGTTTAATTACATACGGAATATTCATTTAACAAATCTGCTTATTCAGTTATTGATCAAATTCAATATAAATAATTTTCCATACAACGACGTCAATCCAAGGAACAAACATGCTCGTTATAACCAGAGTTGACTATATACGTATTACCATACATCAAGTGCATTTATGCCCATTACTTTCACTTTTTCCAGCAAATTAATTTGGCAACAGAAGTCAGTGACAAGAGATTGCCATGAGTTTTCTCCCCTTCTATTGTACTATACATACATATACCACAGAAGCAATTGAGAACTGTCAGAGAACTCATGACAATCTCTAGTGGTCAGAGACATACCGTAAAACTTCACTTAAAGACCACCTCAATGACAAGATCACCTCAATAATAAGACCACATTTTTCAAGTACATTTTCACTGTTTTGTTCTTTAATCAACCTCAATATTAAGACCGCCTCAATAGGAAGACCAGTTTTCAAGGGTCGCTATGGTGAATGTATTATTGAGGTTTTACTGTGCTTAGCATAAATTGGTATTCTTAATATTGTGTTCTTTAATACGTAGTATACAAAAAAAATTATAAACTCAATCATGTGTCACATTAGAGCAAGCATTCTTGAAGAAAATTTCATTGCTGTAAGGCAAAGTAAGAACACAATACCAAGACAACATGGAAATACTAGCACACAATATATACATGAAGCCAGAAGACTACCACAACATATATACCTGCTGTTATTTGTACTATACTAATATATATGTAAGGCACTCTGCTTGTAAGAATTCTATATTACAATATTTACTGCAATTTTGGCATAGGAATGAATTTCTTATGATATGAAATTGAATGAAAACTGTATGACTGGAATTTTTCGAAAGCACCTCATGTACGTAAACGTTATACAAATCATTATGGTAAATGTTTTCAAAGCCTCCAACATCATGTATACAAGAACAGTGTGCAGAAAAATGTATGAACAACAACATTCAATAAATGATTAAACTTCAATGCACTACATGTACTGTTTGTGGAAGTGGTGTATTAGAACAACAGTGATTGCACTAAATGTACGAAATGAAAACATCATTCAATGTTTTCTGTAGAAAATTTTAAAATATATCCATGAAATTAAATAGAATATAATCACAAAATATTGAACTAGAGATATGGCACTTGTATAATAAGACAATTTAGTTTACCTCAGAAGACTACACCAATTTATTACAACAATTATCTGAAAAGCAAATCTTAAACAAAACGTCAGGAAAAATAACTGGAAACCAAAATATCAGGTTTAATATACGTGAATTTGTCCAGTGAATGTGGCATTCCCTGTAACAACTTAACCCATCTTTTGTCACGCAAGGAAATATTTGTAAGGCAGTAAGTTTTAACAGATGTTTCATTTCAATCTGTAGAAGTAACAAGTTTGTTAAGAGACCGATCAACCTAGCAAGCAACCTAACTAACAGAGTAACTCCAGTATACCCCCCCCCCTCCAAACTTTGGTTGCGGGGGGTATAAAAATCAGTTATATATAAAGCAACCATATAGAAAGGTATAAGAAGGTAAATTCTTAAACTGGCCTAATACAGGCTAGCTAATAAAATAACAACTGCATGGATAAATGACACAATTAATATTATCAGGTTTGTATACATAGTTCCTACGTCTACACTATTTACCTCCCTTGTTCTTAACTGTCGGTCATTTTCATAGGCAAAACTGATAAGCCCTTATAGGAGTAATTTCCAAATATGTGATAATTGAGAAAATACCAAGAGAATTTGCATGTGACAACCACTTTTTCTTCAACTTACTGAGCCAAATGCCCACATGAGCATAATGAATAGGTTATTTTTATATATCGGATTAGTTTATCATTGTTTACATTATATTCCCCATAAATTTAAAGTAAATTTGCCTATCAAAATGGTCGACAATTCAGAACAAGGGAGGTAAATACTAAATATTGTAGATGTAAGCACTCGGACCTAGCAATATATTAACAACAATGAAAGGAGATCAATACTTCACTTACATACCGGTAATTCATGTACTGTAGATAAAGTTCATGTACCATGTATACAAGTAGACATAAGTAGAGCACCAATTAATTGCATTAAAATGCAGCATAATTACTGGAGGAGGGTTTTCCTGACCATATACACATGAACAGTTATAAAACTTTGAACAGAGGTTTACCAACATGCAACTTACTTGAAGTAAATCAATATACAAATGATAGCAGATGCAAAACATGAATTAGGGAAACATTTCTTTTTAAGTTATTGCCTTAAATATTGTTTAAATACCCGGTTTTTGCTATGATGCTTGCAATGTATTTATTTCATTTTTCCAGTGAACCAAATTTCTACTGTAATATATTAACTTGACCCTCTCTACACAGTGCAGTTTTACAAACATTAGGCATAAAAAATATATATGTTTGTTTCAGGTCTCCCGACCTATCCTATTTTTTTGCCACAACCCATAGAACATTTTTTCGTGTGTTAACATTTTTTATATTTTTTTGTAAAGTTGGTGAGAACGTTTTTCTTTATGTTCTTATTTATGCCCATTTATTAGATGCTTGAAGAGTATTCCAGCTAAAGAGCATTATGTTCATCCTGATTAAACATCATACATGTTAAAAGGGAAAGGGGATTTGTATTTTAACATACATTCATTTAAATCTATGTTTAATTTGCTTCGTTTGAAAATTTAAAAAAATCTCCAAAATAAAAAAAATTCCGACCTACCTACCCAATTTTTTTTGGGGCAAGAAACCTGAAACAAACTTCTTTAGGCCTTAATGGTTCTTTTCAATTTTTATCATATACCCAAGTATACATAGAGCATCAAATCTTCACAAAAACTTGAAAAGGTGACAAGGTGGAAGTGACTTATGACTTGCAACATACAACAAACTTTCTAAAAAACATTCATTTAAACATTCCTATTATTTACATCAATGATCATGGCAGTAACAGAGTTCTGAATGTACGTGACTATGTGGAACACTACCTCGTGGACTGTTTACTGGTGATGTGGCATTCATACGAGGCATTTCACAGCATTCACACTTGTTCAAGGCTGGATGGTTCAAGAAAGTGCATGCCGAACAACTCCACTGTTCACCATCGGCGTCGGAATCCCCGGAGTTCACAGTTGGTTGATTAGACGGGGTTGGTGGAACATGACCTGCTGATATGCGAGGAGGCAAAGGAGGCGGCACTAGAAATAAGAAAGCAAGCCAATGTATTTAATACAGAAACAAATAACACACATCAGCAAAATTCCTAACTGCAATATTGTAACTGTGCAATGTTTTTACAAACATGTCAGGGTTCTTGCTAGACTCCTGTCAGGCAAAATTTCTTTGAAATTGCATTGCAGGACTCCCAACTTTTTCCAAAAACATGGTTTTGTACTCCTGTTTTCAAATCCTAGTGAGAACCCTGCATGTGTATATCTTTTACCACATACAGCAACAGTAACCTAGCCAAGTTTGTGCTGCACATAAATGAAATAAGTAGACTTTCCTCAGGAAAAAAATTCGTAATGAACAATCACATCATTCTAACAAATTGAACCAAATAATGACGGTGGTACATACCGCATATTCTAAAGTCATATGCTGATTTATATGTTGGATTCAGAAAGATGATGCAACTGAATGTTGTAGTTTCATGCCGTGTTTTCAACAGAATTTTAATTATGAGTGGCAGTCAGTTTATCTCACCAGTGTTCCTGGGTTACCTCCCAGTACAAAACTTTTCTTCCACAACCAACCAAACACCTTCCCATATGAATCAGGTGGCCGACAAATGATTTCAAATGAAATAGTTGAGGTGAATATACGTCTCATTCAGCAATCAAAAATTCAAATATACGACCTCCCAATTGACAGTAGAGAGCTCCAACAAGGGAGCTAATCAAGCAAACTGTGTTTGATGAATAGGATGCCATCATTTATTTTTTACATGCAGACAAGAAACGCGTCTAAAACAACACAATTAATATACAGGGATATATATGTAAGCGCCTATAAATAGTAACAACCCTGCAAAACCCTTCTACATACAACATACAGGGCTGTCATCATTCAATGAACTTGTCAGTCATATAAGTACCACTTTATAACCATAGACGATATTTTTATATCAACATGCAAATGAAAAAAGTGTAATTTGCATAGTATAGTAAGCACACTGAATACTTCAAAAGTGTAAAAATTTAGAGAAAATGCTACCATCTCGTGGCTGAGGGTCTCTAGGAGGGAGTTGAGGAGGGATTTCTGGTGGGGGTCGAGTTGGTGTTGTAACCGACGATGTGACAGTTGTGGTAACAACTGACTCGTATGTTCTCGGCGTTACTAGGGAGGCACTGGCGTATATAGAACCTCTCTGTCCCGTGTTCATATTTTTATAAAAGTTTTGTTGTTCCAATGGATCTAACACTCCCAGAGGCGCTGGATAAAAGAGATCACAATTATCATTATACAAAATAAACTAAGCAAGTCGTCGAAATTAATCAATGTCTTAAATAAATAAAATGAATATTTAAAACAAAATGAATATTTAAAACAAAATGAATATTTAAAACAAAATGAATATAAATAATCTGAATAATCATTCACTACAAGGATATAAATTCCAGCTAACATACAGAATTTGTAACACAGGGTATTTGTTCAAGCAGCAAATTGGCAAGTTTTGTAAGAGGAAATGTTGTAAGACTTTTGTTTATAAACATCCCACAAAGACTATACGTCACAAAGAGAGCTACATACAAGTATTAAAGATATTGATAAAGAAGCATTTTTTTCAAATGATTTTTACATAAAAAGTTTAACAAGTTTTACTTTATACTTACTTTGTCCATTGTTAAACAAGTCTATCTCTCGAGTCATAAGCTGGATATCAGCCTGTAGCTGGAGGTTATCTCCCCTTAACTTGGCTAAATCTACTGACTGTAAAACACATATGAAACATACAGTAAAAAAACAGTTTGACCAATACAACTAAATCAGAGGTTCCACTGGGTGCTGAATCTCAAGGGTCATTTTGATAATTTTTATGGGATTTTACCATTTTTAAGCCATAATACCTATAATTTAGAGAAAAATTGACCCTTAAGCCAAAATCCTAAGGTTCAAAATGTGGCCTTTTTGGAAAATCCAGGGATAAAAGGGTCAACCCGAGGGTCAAATGGAGCCTCTGTAAATGATGTCTTTTCAGTTTGTTTAATTATATTTACAGTAAGTACGGTCCAATAGTGCACAGAAATACCGAAGTAATTATCATTAAGAATGGCAACTTTGCACAAAACTGGATCCCATAAGAAAATATTCCTACACATATAAAAATGTGAATGTTTGGCAACAAAAAAAATCATTTTAAACATTTGAAAGCACAGCACTGAACTAGTAACATCTCTGTGACAATTGTACAGTGAGCTTTTACAACATAAACTCCCCTATAGCTCTTCCGTGACTGATTCCTGGTACAACTCTACTAGAGTAACTTGAAAAGCAAGGGTAGTTTTTTTCGTATTTTTAAGCATTAAACTAGGGTAATGTTGGATAAATTCTCCAAAAATGTGAGAAGTTACCAAAGAGATAGAACAAGTAACCTTCAGTTACCAAAGGAAAGAATGGGTTACTAATGCACTCACTTGCGCAGATGTGCACATTTAGGGCCATATACATGTTTGTACTCTACAGTGATCAAGCTACAACTTATCTCCGATACTTCTGAAAAGCAATTTTGTTACTGGGTTTTTCAACATTTAAGTCCAGTGTGATTGGGAAGATTAGTGTCGCGACTGTCCAAATTGTTGAATATTTTGGTAACATTTATTGAACCATTGACCTTTTACCAAAACAACTTTAAATGCAAGTATTCTCCATGATAATTTTATAATACTTTTTTCATTCATTACAAAGGGCAACACCATTATAAGGTTTTCACTTGTTTTTGATATAACTGCAAGGCACACTTATCAATAATCAAAGCTGAATTTCCATTTTAAGCCCTTGCCGATTTTGGGAATTTTTCAGGTTTGGATTGGAATTTACAATTTGGGAATGGGTCCCTTAACCGAACCCAACTTTATGAGGAAAGAAATTCAGCTGAGCTCATCTCTACAACTTATGGATTAGTTTATGCAAGTCTTAAACGAGACTCCCAATCTACGACTACTTACGGAGGGAAATACAGAAGACTTCTGTCGCTTCCGTTCTATCACACGACTTTCGAGCGTCATAACTTCACTTTTTAACTGTTCCAATCTTTTTTCTGCTAACCCAAGATCTTCCATTAATTTATCCTTTCGGGACTTCTGATGAGACAATAATGCTAGAAGATACGAAGTAAACAAATGATTTTCTATGACACAGATTGTAAATGGTCTAATATCTTGTGCACATTTTATACAACATATAATTATTATATAATACAAATATAATATTGCACACTATTTAAATGACATATAACGCAATTTACTAAACATCATTTCGAGAGCTATCCAATAAACTAAAGTTACAGACAAGCCAGTTCTTATGAAAATGGATGTATGGTCAGTATGAATATTCCTGATCTTGCATTCAAGTACACTAAATAACTTCACCATTTAATACTTTTGAGTTGAAGATATATGTACAGTGTTGTCAATAAGTAAAATACGTTTTGGTTGAACCGGCCCAAACAGAAAAGTAACTGGCAAGATATGGGAGGTCAATTTGAACCCTGCCATTTTAACCAGCAATTTTGGTTGGCAGAAGGTTCTTATTGACAACACTATGTATGCAAAACGCAAGCGAATCTGTAATGAGATTTTGGACACAGATCTAGAAACTGAAAAAATGACAGCAAAAATTGATACGGCAAATTTGAATACCAACACAGCAATAATATGAATACATAAAAGCAGGAATTTTCAGCCGGATGTATTCAACAATTCACACGACCCTTTTCCATAAAATCATGTGGTTGAAATTTCTACTTTCAATGAATCTCTGTGGCAAGTAAAAAACTTAGCAAGAAAATTATCATCAAAATGGTATAAAAGTCTCCCTAAATGAGTTAAAGAATGAAAATCAATTAAAGTGTAGTCTCAAGACATATTTGTTCTCAAAGGCATTTCAAGTGATCCATAATTTGTAACGCAATAGATATAGAATTTACTTCACGTATTAGGACTATAAAATATCACTTGAATTTGTATTTAGTAGGTAATATTTAGCAGATAATATTCAAATAGTAAATCAAGTGTTAAACTGATTTTTTATATGTAACAGTATAGACATATGTAATGTATCATTTATTGAAATAAACCACAAACAAACCTTGTAAGTAGGCAGGATCTTCTTGCAAACTTCCAGACCTTGGTCTCTCTCTAGCTGCGGACGATTCTGAACTAAGACTACTAGGACTAGATGCAGGCGACATAAAAGGTTGATGCACGTGTCGATATTCCGTATCAGACCCAAACACAGAACTACTACTGTCTACACTACCACACTTTTGTATAGGGCCATGTTGATGACCAGGAACACGACACTCATCTGGCATTGGTGGAAATTTTAAAAATCCTTCATCACGAATCGTACCAGCCCCAGGAAAATTTATCACAGTCGGGCGCTCTGGAGTATAGAGTCTGTTAATAAATGGTTGCTGAGATTCTGACCCAGTCTGTTCAGTCTGTGGGGACACATGACCCAACATATTAGTTTGAACGGTTTGAGGACTGGCATGAGTGGAATTAGTTCCAGTTGCAATCTTATTAAAGTACTGAATTTGTGATTGCACACCACTAGCACCCCGCTGTGGGGTTTTAATTTCAACTAAAACTGATTTACTAATCCCCTGCGGACTCGCCTGGGAATTACTCACTGTTGAATTACGTATCACATTTGGGGAGTAGTTAACCTCTCCCATGTTTGAACTGTACGAATCCGCTGGAGAGAGCATAGGTTGCTCCAAACGCATCCCAGAATTCATCTGGGCATTTTGACTGGCAGTCGGGTTTTGCAGAAATATTGTCGCCTGAGATAAATGCTGTGAACCAAACTGCTGCTGACCATACCCCATGAATGAGCGTTGTTCTTCAACAGGGGATCTGTATGTAGGGGTAGCAGACTGGTTTATTGTAAATGGCTGTTGATGAGAGTGATTCGTGTTTCTGGGATCAGTTGGAAATGCAGAATTCTGATCTGCTGGGTACATCACATTATGATATGGGCTATTAAAATGCACAGGGTGTTGAACCCATGCCCTACTAGGAGTTACAGGCTGCGACTGACTATTGTGTGTATGTCCACCTCCAATATTTCCATGATTAGGCTGAATTTTAAATTCACTCAAGTTTTGAGGCATAAAAGATTCGCCTCTGTTTGTCTGAATGTGTTGAACTTCAATTTGGCGTAAATTCGGTTGAGAAGAACTACAGTTACTTATCCCTGAGGCATTAAGTCCATAGCTTCCACTCGGTTGTATTGTTCTAACTCCAAAACCTTGAACACCATGACTATTGTTACAATTTATGTTCGGAATTTCTGCTGTTGTTTGTTGATCAAATCGACATAATTCCATAAAATTATTAATGTCATTGGGTAACACAGGAGCTGTAGATGGGTGAATATCATCTGTACCAATAATTGGTCCCCGGTAACCAGGTACGTTCATGTAACTATGACTCGCATTATACGGAGGCCTGGAAGAGGCACTGGTTGAGCTGGCATTGCTCATATTACTGCCCGACGAATCACTGCGGGGCCTCGAATCACCTAGATTCAGATCTGAGAATCTGTCAGTCGCTTGACAATTCTGATTGTCAAACAAATACTTGGGACTCTCATTGGTTAACATCTCTATGCATCGTTCGCGATCATTTCCAAACTGAAATAAATAAGAAGAGAAAATTAAAATAACCATCTGAATAAGACTGTCAGTATGGAAGACAAGATGATCTGCTACTTCAAATATTATGATGATCACACACATAATGATAATACTCAGTTTATTTAACTTAAAATTGTACTTGTGATGATATATTTGATCAAGATGTATCTATACAGCACAGTGTGTGTAGTATGAATATGTATCGTTACGTAATGTAGTCAATATTGGCATGTGATATTATCAGAACAACAAAAACAGTGTACATACTAAGTATATCTACTATGATGATGACTTCATTTTGTATCATTATGAAATTTATGAATCACCTGATACCAGCAATAGCATGAAATCATTGAAATGTCACATAATTTCACAACCTTAAAATTGATAATACATGTTTAAGTCATCAAGATTTGAAAAACCTTTGACATGCCCCAAGCTTTCTACATCCATTACTGACCAATAATTAAATAATTCCCAGACGATTTATATTTAGATTTTGCATATTTAGACTGGTACAGAAATTAGAACATTAACAACTGAAATAATAAACTAAATAATGATGTTTATGAACAGTAATATCAGAATAAAGGTATTTATAAATTATTTACCTGGTTAATATACTTAGACAGAACAGTATCTGGCACTTCAGGATAACGTTTCTTTAATTCCAAGTATAAATTGTGATCTGCCATAACAAATGAAATTCATCTCGTTAACTGCAAAGTTAGAGAAAGAAATTTTATATAATATGATATACATTTAGTAATTTACAATAATCACAATTCACATTCTCAAAACTATGACATTTATGATAGAAAGAGCAAGAATTATCAAATATTTATACCATCATCATACTGCTATTTACTGGCTATCTGTTTTAGATACATTGAAGTTATTCAAAGTACTTTAGATTGCCAATCATTTGCCATGTCCAAAATTCATTTCAACACAAAGTCTAATCTCGGAAATAGTAAGACCAAGATGGCATCAAAGTACAAGCTTTTTTCCACCCATTTGTGAATGGGGCCGGGGCCCTTAGAATTGTGAAAATAGCGTTAAATTGCCCATAATTGTGAATATCATAGTTTGCTTAAAATAAAAAGATAATGATTTACATGACCTCATGTAGTACACTATAACAGTACATTAATCTATAGCATAGCAGTTAAAAAAACTGTTAGTCCAATTGATCAACATTCGTAAACAAACATCTGAAAAAATAAAGTGGCCTGAATTGTGAATTTTAAGCCAGATTTTTGCGAAAAAACATACTTTTGGTGATTGTGAATGGGGTACAATTTCAGCCACATTTTGGGGCAAAAAAAAGCTACATCCGAAATATGTATGGTTTGTTATGATTTTGCAATGTTTAATAAAAGAGCTCATAACATAAATGACAAAGGGGGAAATTCAATAATTTGAAGACGCAAGTTACTACAAATTCAAAGTTAAAGTGATCAATTCACGACAAGTTAGAATTTCAAATATATTATAACTTAAGTCCCAGTACAGTCTTCTGGTATGAAACCACTGAATGAGTTTAGAATGAACAATTTTTTATTCACAACACTTAATTTCAAAAAGGTCATTCACACAAAAGCAATGATAAATCAAGTCCAAAATCATACAAAGAACAATCAAAATCCAATGGCTACCATTTATGGACACATAATACAAATCACTATATAACAGTTAATAATGCACCAGTCAATTGTAACCACGGCCCCCCCAGGTCCGGGGAATAGCGGGGACTTTGACTTTCGGTCCAGTCAATCCCAGGTAAAATCCCCGCCCTGCGGGGACAAACTGCTGGTAAAATCCCCGCCAAATGCCCCCCGCACCCCGGGGACATCCTAGGTAAGGCCCATTCCCCGCTATTTTCGGCGCGAAAACAAAACCACCGCATTCACTCGGCACTGCGGGGCCACCTGGAAGGTAAAAACACGGCCCATTTCCCCCGCTATCCCCGGTATACCCCCGGACCTGGGGGGGCCGTGGTTACAACTGACTGGTGCATAACTATTAAGCAAATATACAAGTTTATCACTAAACTTTTGCAACCTAACTAAACCAAGTCATACTTCCTAATACGAAAAGTTAACAAGTCAGGAAGTTAAAAAGCAAAATAAAAGTGCATGAAAACTTTGCTGTAATACTTTAAATATATAACTGGTACATTGCAATAACTATGTATAAAATCCAGACTCACATAACAAATACAAGTAAACACGGCATTTAGAAATTCTAACCAGTAACAAACCTGTCATGCAAACACATGTTGTAGACAGACTAGTTATTTTGATACATCAAAATTATAGGGACTTTCCATCAAAGTCTATTAATAGCTATAAACATGTGAACAAACAGTAAATGAGTCAAAACTTTTATTAGGATATATTATCTAGTAGTACACAACAGTGACCACAACTGGGTCATATTATGAATTATCAAATATACTGTACAGTATCAGTAAGCCTGGTAGTACCATCATCAAGTACATGATGAGTCAATGATTATGAACATGTCAATTCAAGAATTATGTACATTAATGATTACATTGTACTACTAAAGTGTAAGATTCGATAAACAAGAATTTAAAGCTCCATTTCAAAGAACAAATCATAATTATAAATTTTGACCATTAAAAATATTTGATACTGCCCTAAAAACTGACACATGGTTAAACTCATGTATATTATGATAATTACATATATTTACATAGTTATTTTGTCAATTTCAAAATCAAAGCAACAGTACTCTTGGTGAGTGAATACATATGGGGAAGTCACTGAAAACTCATAGAAAGTTTTTTTATCCGAAACAAACACCAGTATGTAACATTACAAAACAATTTCAAGGTCAATATAGACTTCAAGCGAAAATTGATCTCTCCGTGGGCAGTTAACGTATAAGATTTATGCATGGCAATCAACATAATTCCATGATACATTAGTTATAATCAAAATCATTTTTAACCTCAAATTGGCCCTTAACTTGACAGCTTACAGTAACTGTCAAATGGAAAACAGCACTGGTATTTATTCAAAACATTGTCTTGATTAATGCTCGGATACAAATCAAGTTTAGCTAACAATAATCATCAAATGCACTGGTGATTTTTTTCCCAGGGCTCTCTCTAACAAAGATTTCAAAATATAAGTCTCGAGAATTGAGATTATGAGTAGTCGTTCCATGTTATTTAACAAGAACTAGTTATAGCGGGAGTCCTCGGAGCAAAACTACGAGTTCTTAACTACAAATTATACCCATAAACCATGTAAAACCGTAATTCATTGGATGAAATTGCTGTAGGCGATTCTACGACCACAATATAAATTATAATTAACAATTGTACAAAACATCAAGTTCCACACAAGAATAATTCAATCTTTTCTTTAAAACAAAATAACAATGTATTTATAAAGACTATCAAAGCGTTTTCTTCTTGAAATTGGGAAGAAGTCCTCATCATTTTAGGAGATAGTAATTAAATTTAGGAAGAAATGAGACATTCTATTACATACATGTATGTATTGTATAATGGAAAGCATACTACGATATGTATTTTGACGATATACCAAATGCTTGAAATTAGCTCTTTTCCCTGTTTAGTTAGGTTCCCTAAAAGAAGTGTGATACATTAATTATAAGGTAAAATGATCAATAATGATAATTCACTAACATTAAGCAGGATATCCACACTAGGTGCTGATTCTCAATGGTCATTTTGATAATATTTGACTGATTTTTACAATTTAATAGCTGAAATACTTAAATTTAGAGAAAATTTGACCCTTCAGCCAGAATTCTAAGTGTCGAAATGTGGCCTTTAAATTTTTGGAAATGCCAGGGGTCAACTCCAGGGTCAAATGGAACCCCTGATCAATGTTGTAATTCTTAAGCTCTGCATTTTTTCTCAAAGCTATCAACTATAACCTAAACTTGCATAATTTTACCAACAGTAATTAACTACTGTATATAAAGCTTCATAAAACACTACCAAATAATTAACTAGAAAATTATAATTATGCAACAATAAAAAACAAGTATTAACAGATCAAAACTGTTTTACTAACAGATACTGGTAGACAGGGCAAGTGCAGTTCACAAATGGCTGTTTATATATTGACTCGATGTTTTGATCGCATTTTCAGTTACAAGTCGGATATCTAAGCATTTGAAATGATTTCAGTGTCTTTTTGATGGCATCTAGCTGTTTTGAGGTGATTTAACTTCCTCTCTCGACAGAATCATCCCCGACATTGTTGTTAAAACGAAAGTGAAACTGTCTTGATATTTCGTACTCGAATGTTTTCGTACCGTAAGTACGATGTTTTTTAATTGTGCATACGGCTATTTTTGCACATATTTTGGGTTTAATTTACATAAATTTTGAATAAATATAAGATATTCCAACGTAAATTATCGCCAGAACTTATTTGTTACACGGACTACTTCGCGACAGAATAATTCGCACCATGTGCTGCGTAGTAATACGTTATTGACATCTAGACACTCTCAGAGATTCAATAGGAATTGGTACAGGTTTGATTTGTAAACCTTAGGTGCAATTAAGCTGACAAATGATAATACCTGTCAATTAGTTTCGGAATTGATGCTTCCTACGGTCAGTTCTAATTTCTCAATGAGCCTGTTACTTTCGTTTTTGTCTTCCTCAAATACGCATGCGCATTCATGTACGAACGTCGATGCGTTGTTTTTACATCTTAATTATCCACATGTACATGTTTTTAAAAGACGTTTACTTCAAATATTTTGTTATAATCCAATGAAATTGTTGAAGATAGTTCCAGTCAAGTTATGGCTATTTTCATTCCCAAATAATCCTGAAATAATCCACCGGCCAGGAGGGCCAGTGAAATTGTAAATTTTATCGGATCTCTTCAAATTTTGACGGTCAGGTCTGAGGTCCGACGGTCTTTCGCATTGACTGTTGTGGTTTCATGCAGCCTGTTGACCTGGAAGACAAGGTCAATAATGATCTAGCTCAATCATCAATTTTTAACCCAAATGTATGCACTAATAATGACTATGCAAACTGTACCTGTGTAAGTCATTTCAAAAAATTCTTTCCTTGAAATTTCAAACATGGTACTATCATTATCAAACTGATATAACATATATATATATACTTAATAGACTAAAGAAAAATCATTTGTTGTTTGTAAACTATGTAATATTTTTAATGATACCAAATGTGACAACTGTACTGTACATTTTGTAATATTGAGTTATTTAAACAAAAACACAACCATGAAACATGCAAATAACTAGCAAATTACCCATACAGTTATGATTTATGGAAGTATGCACAAAAATAACATTGCATCATAAATTTGCTCCATCAATATTCTGTAAGGCATTTAAAATTGTTATATACCTAATTATTGCTCAGTTACAATGTTAATAAAATAGTGTGACCCAGAGGCCAGCCATTGCCGTATAGAAATGGAAACTAAATATACCTTTAGTCAAGTATTAATGTTACCATGATGAGCAATCAAGATGCTCAATATTGCAGTCTTACAAGTAACAACATAAGATACAGTATATCATAGTACTATTATCATAGATGATCCTGCTAGGTATTTATCAATATAACATATATAGATGGTACGCTTCATCGTTAAATGGTACACTTAGGCAGTGGTACGCTTCCTCATTCACTTAGAAATACTAACATGTATTATTCCTATATCAGTGGTTCCTATATTATTCTCTCAACGAAGTCACTGATGTGTAGCGCTTGTCAGTCCTTGATCATTCCTTTATTCTCCTTAACAAATAAGTAGACGCAGCCCCTATGTCCGTAACACTCGAAAGAGGAGTTGACATTATCCAATAGATAGACAAAAAAGACAGTATACACACTGACAAAGTCACTAAGTGCAATGTTGCACTTCAAGGAAATAAAATATTCTGCCCTTTTCTGAGACACACAGACACAATTAACCATGCAATGCATGAAATTTACCAAAAACAAGATTGACTATCACTATGTCTGTGCTATGGAGGATGCACAATAGAAGTAGACGAGGTAAAATAAGTGAATAAATGTCTTCACAGGTTCTTGTTCCTGTTGTTCTGATTAACGATACCAAAAAAACGGAATATGATAACAAAGGTGGCTATTGGCAAAGTAGTATTTTGATCGCAGATAGTCCAGAGTGATTTACAATAAATAAACATAGTCATAAGTCCTGCAACTTACCAATATGGATTATAATTCGCTGACAATGAAGAAACTGTGAATTATTAAGGGTATTTTGACGTCTTTTCACAAGAATATGGCGGACTTCTGCGCATGCGCAAAACAGATTTCCGGTTTTGATTTTCCGGTCCGGTTTATGTTACCTTTTATGATGTAATTACGAGCGCAGTATCGTGATTGATTTGCGCACAATAACGACGTTTACAACGAATTCATTAACAATCATTTTCAGATTCATAGTAAAGAATTATTTTTACCAACGAGGACAGATTGCTTAATATATATCACATTGTAGAATAATATTCTCCTTCAATGGCGCCCGTACGAACAATGGTAAATCTGTCTGTACTATCCCACTTCGTCAAAGTGTGGCTCACAAAATGGTTTTACTTTATGCTTTTATTGTATCAACGTGTATTGTAATCTGCCTTTCCATTCTGATCCTTAATTAGTTTTTGTGTATATATATATTCGTGTTCAAGTTTTATTGACGAAATTAACCATATCAAAGTCTGATCATACGATGTTCTAAAGGTCTAATTTCATATTGGTTGCGACTATAATCTTTATGATTATATTTATGAGATTATTATTTTATCATATCTATATTATAGCATTTGAAGTCGTCAAGACGTAACCAGTTAACACAGTACATAAAGACAAAGCCAGACAAAAATAAATGTTTAAGGACTCGTCACAGAGAATTGAAAAAGTGGATAGGGTAATGACGTTTTCTAATATCGTATAAAATAGACATTCCTGCCTATACTAATGATGTAAATAGTGTTGAAAATGCGTTCCATCTGTTCAGCTAAGATAATCATTAAAGAAATATTAAGTTAATACAGGGAACGCCACTTACATAAGACAGTCCCTCCCCCACACAGACCTCCGGGAAAACAACAATCCATAAAACATAAGGCACTTGAGGAGGTTAAAGGGTACATACGTTAGGGAACAGAGGTGCAAGCAATGGCCTTGCAGACATAAGGAATAACTATGAGAATCAAAGAGGACAAACAGTGATGGGAGGAAATTAATGGAAAATATCAAAAGACAACAAACACGAATCATTTAAGTGGACAACAAGGGGAAAGGGATTGAATGGAAGGAAGACACCACAGGACGAGCAAAGAAAGCCAGTGGCCATAGGCCGAAAGATGGGAGGAAGAACATAAATATATCAACTCAAGAAACTGAAAAGGAGACCTTAATATACATCTTAAACATAAATAAAAATAATAACCACACAGCGATTTACAGTCTTGACAATTCCTTGGCCCACCCCATATTCCCATACGTGTTTCTCCTTGCACCTCCTCAGTGCCTAATGTTTTGAGGACTGTTGTTTTTCCGGGGCTCTGTGTGGGGAGTCATTGTCTTGCGCATGTGGCGTTCCCTGGAACAATTTAATCTCTTTTGCAACTGTCAGTAAAACACTGCGGGTTTAAATCGATTTAACAGCTAGCTAACTTCACTTAACCTCTATAACTCTATATGATCATTGATCATGACTTGACAACGTAGGCAGTAATTAATCATTAACAGCAATTAACCATTACGAATATACTAACATATATACACACAGTATATAATCAAGTACGAAGAAACAAGCAGCCTTATACTGACCTTGATCTCAGTTACTAAATTATTATTTTTCATCAAAATGCGAGAGAACTCCAAAATCTAGCTAAATATATAACGTAAGCTGTTAGGCATAACCTTAATTACTGGTGACAGGGAATGGCAATATAACAAAAAGACAAATATTTACAAAATATAAAATGACATTATTAGAAAACGAAACAAATATACGTCTATACTAAGGAAGGATTAAATTGTGTTATGAAACAGTCGCATTGCGATACAAAAGAACAAAAATATTAACATTAATCTTACATAAAAAATAGAGATTAGCCACATAGCTATGTACAGTCTTGGATCGAACTGTCAGTAAAAAAAAGAAACAATATTCAGCAAACAGTTCATTAAGTTGGACGGCATCATAAATATACATGTAATAATGTATCATAAAAGATACATGTATTTCTTTTTTACTGAAGAAGTGTTGTAAACACACTGTGCGGTGATTGGCCAATTAACGCATGGGTAGGAAAATATTGAAAATATAAACAATGGCCGGCAACTCATCACCGTATATACGGCCACTACGCCTATAATACTGTATATGATATTGAAGATCAATGTCCGTCATTTCATGTAGAGAATGTGCAATTAGGTACTTGAAATTCCTGGTAGGGGTGAGGTGGTTGTGATCTACATGTACTAGGTAGTGTCATCTGCAAACAGTCTGGACCTACTTTTTATTGAGTTTACTCATACTAATGTTATTTGGCAAGTAATGTTGAAGTTTCTTCAATCAGTTGAGAAAAACGACGAGTTTCGTCAGTTTCTAAATTGAAAGTTGACTTAAACTATACTGTATTACAGGCGTAGTTGTTGCATATGTGGCGTAGACGGTGGCTACGGTGAACATGGCGGCATGTACGGCAAGTCCGGATTTTATCAGCTGCATTCGATTAATTATCATCATTTTCATTCCAGTTGAAGAGTCAAGCAAAGAATTATTTGCGCAGGCGCATCAAAAGAAATTTGCGGTCAATTCAAAACAATCCATTTCGGATTTAAATCAACAGCAAATTATTGAAGATCCGGTACGTATTAGAAGACTGTTTGCACTCTAATTTGTGCATGATACACGAGCTGTATCTGTTGTATTTCATATAGCTGAGAATATCGTTGCATGTTGTTGATATAAGACATGCAACCTGCATGACATGTCAGACTGAGACTTCGACGTTGACAGATATGTCGAGGGGGTGTAGTTGAGCCCTGGTATGTATTGTAGTGGTGTGATTTGATAGCCGCTGGGTTAGTTCAATTGGTAAGGAGTTGTATCGGGACAACTCAATCCGTAACCAACTCGACCTCTACTATTTACCCTAACCAACTCGGCCCCTTTTCCCGATTTTTAGTCAAGTCAACTCGACCCCTCTTTTTTCTATTACTATCCTCGACACCCCGATCGGCGCCTCCCTAAGCTTTGTCTGCGAATCGGAACTTGAATATTGTCGATATACAGTATAAATTATGTATTTGCCGAATACTCGCATCCAATTTCAATCAATCGGTGATGAGATGCGTCAATATTAAGAAAGCATTTAACGAAAAGCAGACGCGACGAAAAATTACTCGCAGCCATTTTGTGAACCTACTCCGCTTCTATGTGACCTCATCAAGTAGTGACGAAATAAACACACATCAAGGATAAACCTTGCAGACGTGCCGGTCTCGGCATTTTTTTCACAGAGTTACAACAAAATATACAAGTTTGAGACATTTGAGTGGCTTCTTTTTAAAAAACATGTAAAAGTAGATGATGAAGGTAAAAATGTGTTAACATGTTTCGGGTGCATCACTAACAGTTTACTGTGATGACATCATTATTTTTCCACGGTTTGGGTCATGTGCCATCAAAACTCGCGAGACTACAAGAAAAACAAAGATGGCAACGCTGTTAGGGAAGGGCGCAGTTAGGTTGTTTTTTTAATGATAAAGTTTGCTTCAAACACATAAATTGTCAATTAAATGGCCCACTTATAGAAAACAAAAAATTACAGTTCTGTTAAATATGATGCCAATTACGACATGTTAAAAATTCATCCAGCTATCAAAAGACATCCTTGGGCATTTGATGTTAGTGTGAGTTTGCCTTAATGATGGCATTTGTTTTCATGTGTTGTAACAATTATAGGAATTTGCTCAATATGTGACCTTTGCCAAATTATAATAAAAAAATTATGCATTCAAAGTAATTTATGATAATTAATTTTATTTTCGTTTCAAATTCAATGATGAATGGAACTTCTGCGTCCATCTAGGTGTTGTACATGTATATCATTATATAATACATTGTAAGCAGTGACAGCAGGCAAATTGCCAGCAAAACTCAATCATTAGAATAAAAAAAGGGGTCAAGTTGGTTTGGGGTTGAGTTGTCCCGCAGCCCTAGTGATTCAATGCTATAATCATGTAGAGTTTCAGCAAGAAATAGGACTCATTCAGTGTTAGTGATGTCGTAAGCACAGGAATGGTGTCGCTGTCCTTATCTTCTTAAAATTGCTGTGCGAAGCAAAATATTTACAACAGTTAGTTGTTAAAACTCTCTGGTTTCACTAAAGTTTCAAAATTTACTTGAAAGCTGCTGTCCCAGGCATTCATAATCATAAAAGCCAAGTTGCGTGTCTGTCGTTGAGACATTTAGGTAGCTTAAATTTATCACAAGAGTTTTAATACAAAGTTGCGAAGGAAGGTTACTACTAGGAGAAGACCTTAACGCTAACGACGTCACCTGGGTGAGTTAGTCGAATTCCAAAGTCGGATAGCGGAGGGGATCATAGGGTACATCATCACAAGTTTGTGTTGGAGTGGTGCTTGTAGTGTATTAGCATGTTAGCTGATGTATCATATTACAAGCATGTATGCTCTACTGCACTGCACTGTGAGTCTGGGAATGAGTTGATTTGTATACACACTAGTGAATAAACATATTATACAGAACTGTCTTCGTTATATGTTCACCACAGCACTGTTCAAGGGATTGAAAAATGTTTGACAAAAAATGTTTCTAGAACAATTTCATGCAGTGTGACTATGGGATAATTGCAATATATAAATTTGACATGACCTTGTTATAAATGAACATTTGTATATCAAATTGGACTGTATGATTGATATCTTTCCTTTAAGGTTTTTATAAAATTGCTTGATGAGACGCTCGTCATCTACTGATAGGGCCTCCCTTGGACCCTTACGAATTCGTAATGATGAAAATAGACCAGATCAGTCAAGAAAAGGCAGAAGTTCTTCAATTGGAAAAGGTAAATGTCTTGCGGAGGTATTTGTCAATGTAATCATGTAAATTAGTGCATTTATATTGTTGTCTATCTTAATTATCAAATTTATATAGAAAACAAATTCTAGTGTGCTGAACTGCATATTTAATGATTGATTTTATAAAACCTTTTTAGCTCATCTGATAGTTTAAAAAATTACAAGGCATTGTTGTCACTTGATTGTTTGTGTTGATTAAGTTGAATTAATGAAGTACATGTATTGTTACTGGCTAAAACTTGGAAATAATTTGTCACATCCTGTGTTTTAGGACTACAAACAGGTGGAAGATCGTTGTCTGGCAACAGGATTTCAATGGGTGGTCGTCCTTCAATTTCAAATGGCAGACCCTCAATGTCAGGGGCTAGAAAGTCAATGTCACACATACCAAAATTTGGTCAACAAAGGTATAATTTTTACAATTTACAAAATGTTCTTGCAAAGCTCCATACACTAGACTCATAATGACATGTTTCAGGTACTCTGGCAATGTACAATTTTCTTGTCTTATTTTGAGGTACAATATAATATTGTAAGAACATATTTTTCTCTATTATTGATGGTTTATGGATTCTTTAAAGTTTAACCTTGTCAGTGATGTTTGTTTCCTTGTACAATGAATACTTTATTATAACTCACGGTTGTTAATCTGTGACAGTTTAATTAAATTATGGATTAATCATATACACTCTAACACTTTGGTTAAAAGGTACAGTTGTTGCTATTGTATGGGTCAGTTATATAATTTTTCTGATGCTTATGAAAAAAATCCATGATTTGCTCTTATGTGCATAAAATTGTATGATGTATGTTACATTACAGATTATCGCGTGGAACTGGTGTGGGTAAAGGTAACGGAGTTGCTAAAGATCCGAGACCTGTTTCAGATAAATCTTACCAACAGAAATGCATAAAATCTTTACAAGAGGTAAAATTGTTATCTTTAAATTTAGTGTTGATTCATTACATGAAGAGAGTTGCTTTATAGGAATCATATTTTTTGTGCTAATTTTGACTTTTTTATATTTGTGACATTTAATAATTATTAGTCTTTGAATTATGGTTTATTAATTATAATTATTAATAAAGAATTATTTATATATTCATTATGGTAACTGTTTGTATTGTAGAATTGATATCAATCATAGGAAAATCTTATGTCATTATCCCCATTCTTACCGGATTGCACAATCAATATCAATTAAGATCTGTCGCAAACTCAGATTTTCAAGATTTTATAAATATAATACAACTAATTGCCATTCAAAGGAATCTTTGTGTTCACTAGATTTAGAACCTCTAGCACCACCGTCATTGGTTACACTGTTGTATAATTTGCATTCTGCAAGAAATTACTGTATTTGTCCTGAGAAAAATCTTTATTTGTGAAGTCCTGAAAAACAGGGACTTTGGCTTCTCTAACAAGTTGGGAGAATGACTCAAATCATTCACACATTATGATTGGGTAAGGCTGCTATTTGATGTAAGTTATGTTCCAATGGATGATGTAATTGTTATTTTTGTACAGTTTTTGACTATGAGAGGATATCCACATAATATAACACAGAAGATGCTTCAGTCACCAACATCCAAGGATTTCTACAGAATATTTGAGGTATACTTATTTATTTATTTATTTATTTATTATCATGAGTGGTTAGATATGGACCACATATTTTATGTATTAGAATTGACTCCGTGAGGAGCTGTTAATATTATACAATGACTTATTTTTACTTCTTTTCTCTGATAAATTCATTGACCTTATTTTCAGAAATACAATTTGGGCATACCGCATTATTTCAACACTTTAAGCAAACAAAGGAATTAACATGTTGGATATCACTATGTTTGATTACCTTGGTTTCTTTTTCAAGTAATAGACTAGTTTAGAAGATATTTGAGCTGCGCCACAACAAAACCTGTATTGGTGACCAAAAAGTCCATTTTCAGATTTTTACATTTTCTTACAGATTCAACTTTCATTTAATACCAAAAATATTAAAATCAGATGTCTACTTTTCTTTTCATAGCAATTCAATATTTATAACAAGATGCAAAAGTAGGCTATTAGAATATACATAATTCTTAAAAAATCTTCTGCACTGCGGATGATAAAAAACAAATTATGCAATACCTATAAATATTTCCACATTCATTTAATTCTATAAATCAAAATTAAGCCTACAAAATATCCTCAGACAAAGCGTTTAGTTTGTGACATCAAAACTTTGATGGTGAAATACTCGATATCATAACCAACGTCACAGATTTTGTTGTGGCAGGATTCTTTTATCCAAATGTTGTTGAATAAGTTCCATTCAGTTTCTTTTTTGATACAATCAGTACCTGTATGGTTATGACTACATCTTATGAATACCAAGATCTATGTATATAACAATTGATCTTCACTAAGAATGGTGCTATTAATTTGACAACATATAATATTGACATAACCAAAAATTTGTTTAGAAATAGGAAGCTTGATTAATTGAAGGCATCTTTATTCTTTGAGATATCTTGACTGGAATTATTAAATGATGTATGCTCAACACTATATCTGTTGTCTGTTCCTCATGTAAAAAACTGTAGAAAGAACCATATCTACTGGATAGATTAATTGACTGTCATAAAAAATGGTTGTACATGTTTTCTTTGCAGTTCATTTATGGATTCATTGCTCCAAAGTATAAGTTGTCACAGAAACCGGAGGAAGAAATTCCACGCATGTTGAAGCTGCTGGGGTATCCGTTTCTCATCTCTAAGACATCGATGTATGCAATTGGTAGTCCACATACCTGGCCACATATACTTGCAGCATTAAACTTTCTCATTGAGTTCATCAGTGTATGTACCATATACTTCTGATTCTTAATGTTGCATGATTTGATACACCATTTTAGTCAGTATTTTCATGAAACAATTACCTTTTAATTGGACTGCTATCGCTAATTGCGATATTGATGTATCAACGATTCAGTAAAGTTGATGATACATCAATTTGAAATTCGGGAGTATGGATACAATTAAAGATGAACACTTCAAAACATAGCACTGAAATAATCATCCTTAAGTTGATATATCAATACAAAATTACCAATCAATCCAACCCATACCTGTTTAGGTTTAATAAATATGTCATTTTTCAAAAAGTTTATTTTTGTCCAAAATTATTGTGAAATTGAAAATTGTCTTTGCATCAAGGGATGAATGCAAAACTAGTTGTATTCTTTTCTTGATTTGTATGCAATATATTTATATAATCTTTTTAGCAAGAGCTCTATTTTCATGAGTCTTAGAATTTGCCAAAGTGAAATCGCTAAAATATTTCTGTTTTTTACCCAGCATTTAGTGCCCATTAGTCTGTCATTGTAACATTACATTGTCAAATGCAAAACTAGTTGTTTTATTTTCTTGATTTGTATGCAATATATAAATAGTTTTTTTAACAAGAGCTCTATTCTTATGAGTCTTAGAATTTGTCAAATAATATCACTAAAATATTTCTGTTTTTATCTAGCACTTAATGCCCATTTAGTCTGTCATTGTACTGAAGTGCATGTTATTTCATTTTTAATTGGTTAAAACTATATAGACTTTTTTTTTTTTCAAAACAAAAGATAAAAAAATGCAAGTGCTATCAATTGTGTCTATACTAATTGATCAAAGAGCATGTATCATTGGTAGCCAGGGGTTCCACTAGGTTCTGAATCTCAAGGGTCATTCTGATAAGTTTTAACCAGATTCTACCACTTTATAGCTGAAATACCTATACTGTAGAGTAAAATTGACCCTTCAGCCAAATTTCTAGGGGTCAAAATGTTACTTTTTCGAAATTCTAGGGGTCAAAATGTTACTTTTTCGAAATTCCAGGGTTCAAAGAGACATTTTAAGTCAACTATTCGTCACTAAAAATCTCAATCGTGAGTAAATAAAGAACAAGTGCTCCCAAACAGCATATTAGAATAGGATATAAAAAGTTGTCAAAACAGTTACTCATTAGATAATATTATTACCTGATTCCTTATATAAACACAATTCTGTTATTTTTTGCTGTTTTACATGAACGCTATCAATTTGTATTGGATTTAACTATTCCCCGGTCAACAGTATGAACTGTTTCCCTCTCGCGCTATGACGTCATTGGAATTTCCAAATTTTATTTATAGACGGCATATCATTAACGTTCGGTAGGCCTATATTGTGTTGAATTTAAAAGATTTTGTTTCTAAACATTTTCTGATGAAATGTTGCCACAAAATGGAAAACAAACACATACTACAGCGTCTACATTGTCTGTTTGGTAACGTCCATCATCTTTACAATCGGAGGAAATGACGTCAACGTCATTTTAACGTCAATATCATTCCCGCGCTTTTATTGGACGTCTGTTGAAATATAGTTTCCCTGTATTCCATTTTGATGAAATGTTACCACATAAATATTATGTTCAAGTAAAAAATTTATTTCCTTTTTTTGTTTAGATAAACTATTGATCTGGTAATAAAACAGTTATTTCATGGTTATTTGGGTAACAGTCAAAACTGTTGTCCCTTGGTGTCGGGGATGACATTCTGAACAGTTCAGATGTCATCCCCTCCACCTCGGGACAACAGTTTTGTCTGTTACCTAAATAACCATGAAATAACTGTATACTGATCATTACACATTGCAGTTTTTTTATATTTATTTTAGAAAGTGCATAATATTAATAAAAAAATTGCAAATATTATAATCTCTATAATTTATTTAAGCTGAATTTAAAAGATTAGGATATGCTAAATATAGTTTACTCCTCGATCTTGTTTGTATACATGTATATATAATTGTTCTCTGATACCAATGTTACAGTATGGTATGTCTGTTGAGAATCATTTAGAGGACATGATGTTTCCTCCTGACGATGATGGATTCGACAAGTCGTGTACTTCAGAAACTCAGGTATGTACTTCCTATGTATGGCCAAATTATTACACTTTTACGTTACCTAGTGGGGTAACTTTTGGTTACTTGGTGAATATTAACAGTTAGTGATTCGTAACGCCAATAAAACATTGTTAATATTATTGACTGTTCTCTTGTTCTGTAACCTTTAACTTTCTGCAAGATTAAATTGCATTGTTGCTCTTGAATGAAACGAATTTAAATTGATAAAAAGAATATCATTGTTTTTAGTTATTTTTCAAATTAGATGCAAAAACAATAGTTGATTCTTTGTATATGGCCAATGTCTGTATCAGAGTACTTACCATTTTTTATTCCTACCTTCGAAGAAGAGAAGGCATATTGCTTTGCACATGTCGGTCCGTAACTGTTTGCGTTTCCGATCAATAACTCAAGAACCCCTTGACCTAACATCCTCAAACTTGGTCAACACATTCATCTTGGGTAGCAGAGGAACCCTATTGATTTTGGGGTCAAAGGTCAAGGTCACAGTAGTCAATTGTTCACAAACTGTTTCCGATCAATAACTCAACCATGAGGGGGCATAATGTTATACAAACATCTTTTGTTTAAAAGAGTATTATTGAACTGTATTTGAGAAAAGTTTTGAAAGAGATACTGAAGTGTAATCAATGCTTATATATTTCAGATATTACATGATTATTTTATCAGTGGATACGCTTCATTTATGGACGGTAAAGATGACTATGAGGACGAAGACAACCATCTTAAAAAGACTCTAAGTAAGTTACGGTTACATCTCAACATGACAGTGTTTATTATTATGCCTCCACTTGGTATTTAGGAGACATTGTCTGTCAGCATGAATGTATGGCTGTCACACAATTGTGTCCATTCCATGTCCTTATATTTTTTGTGGATTTTATTTAAAATGGCAAAATGTTGGTAATTTAAGTGTTGTATCTTGATTCGGTGTTTGATGGTTTCTTGCTCTTATAATTCTGTTGGGAAAATATGTTGATATAAACAGCATTATTTGACGACTCAATGCAAACTTCAACTGTTGGTCATGTAAGTTCAGGATCAAGTACATATGGTCAAAGGTCAAGGAGCAATTTGGGGAAGATTTTTTGATTGAAAACGACTAGCTAGGTAACGATATTTGCCGTGACAATAGTTGATATTGATTCTGATACAGGTAATAAGTTGGTCCGTTGCATGGAGTTTGAACGAGGTACTTCTCTTAAACTGCTGGTTATATTTTATCAAAACCTTACTAAAGTTTAAGAATTTCAAAAAAATCTATATACATTGTGAGTATCCATTACAATGTGTATACTTTGTGCTTTACCTCTTTAAAATTGGTTTTGTGGGGAGCAGAGGAAAAACCCATATTCAGTTGTGTTTTCCTTGTTCCCATGTCAATTTGATCACATTCTATGGCCACATTGAATAATTGAAAACTCTTTATCCAACGGCTGTCGAGTTTCATAGGGTGGTCATCTGTGGTCAGTGGATGGCTCACTATTTTGGAGAGTCACTAGTGACTGGGTCAACTTAAAGTCTTGGTTAGTATTGTACTAGACAGTAGACATGTATCTCTGTTGTACAGAAAGCTTTTGTTGTTGGACTGAAGAGTTACTTTAATATGTAATTGCAAATCTACATATAGATGGTCATTTTAAATACTTGATGTTGTACATTACAGGGCAGAAATTACTTGGTGTGGGTGGAATAGAATCAATAATAGATGAAAACAGTGCATTAGAACAACAACTTGAGTTCCTTGAACAAGATCCAGTAAGTTAAACATGAATGGCTTTTAAACTATAACACATAAAAATTTGTGATGTTTGTTCAGTTTTTAGCTTTCCTGATTGTGTGATTATCATCATTTATGTTGACACCATCACCCTGGCATTTTTCTGTGGAATTCAACCAAACTTTCATAGTTGCATAACCACAAGAGTACATTTGCTGTATTGAACCAGACAGATTCCTGTTATACTCTGAAATCGAAGGTCAAAATTTGAAGTAATTTTGCAATCACAGTCAGTGAGTGACTTAATATAAAATTGCTAAAGCCAGCATATTTTGTGGAAAAACGTGAATGCCAGTCTAACAAGTTATCATTTAAAGAAATAAAAAACAATATCTCTTCATCCAGTTGTCAGAATTGAAATTAACTTGATGTAAACAGCAAGGATATTTTGTCATATTTGGTTACGGTTCCACTTGGAAGTAGGTATTAAGTAATGTTGTGTCTTCTACAGGATCGTTTGAAGTCTGCCAAACAGAAAATCGAGTTGCTTCAACACGATGAAGAGAGGTTGGTTATCTATATACAGGAATTAGAATCTCACAAACGTCAACAAGAGCAACAAGGATCAGAAATGGATGACGGTCTGGCAAATCTAGGTATTAGTTGCTCTCTGATATACTCCCTATATCCATTAACATACAAGTCATTATGTTGCAATCTTTGCAGGGGTTCAATTTGACCCTTGAGTTGACCCTTAGACCTCTGTAATTTCCATAACGCCACATTCTGACCCTTAGGATTCTGGCTGAAGGGCCAATATTTCTCTAAATTATATGTATTTTGGCTATAAAATGGTAAATTTGTTAAAAAAAATTCAAAATGACCCTTGAGATTCAACACCTATGTTGTGTAAGTAGGACTCTTCCGATTCCTGGAGACGTATTGTTTTTGTTTGAGTTGTCCATCTGTTGTTTGTCACATATCAATCATGTTTACTCTTTTACTTTTCACCTTATTGAAAGATTTGCTAATTGTTTGGTACATAAAGATAATGAGACAATGCTCAGATCCCGGCTTTCAACTGTCGATTAAAGTTCATGGTCACACAGGGAAATCAGAGCAGAAATAGGCAATTTGACCACTCTGTGTCTGTTTACCCTCTGAAACAAAATGAATATTTCTTGGCATGAATGTTTCCTGCTTTAAACCAGCGTGCAGAATGTAAGTTTCAGATGTTTTAAGAATGCATGGTGTGCTGGAAGGAGAATTTAATGTCTGCTGGTAGCTCTTGTGTATTTGTATACAGATCATTTCATTTTTCTAGTGTTTGGGCTTTGAGGCAGTTTCAGGTGATGTGACTTATGCTTGTGTGTTTAAACTGCCATCTAGTTATTCTAGTTCTTCACAATAAAAACAAGTTGTGCAAGGAATTAATGTCCTAGATGACACCCATCCTAAAATCTTTAATTTTCTCCTTTTCTTGCTAATTCCAATGACATTTTTACTTCACATATATTATAAGCATCCTACCATCTTTAAATTGCTGCAGGTAATCCCACTGCCTTCTGACTTTTCATAGGTTGTTAGTAGCAGAATGTGCCTGATGTATTACTTATATTTGTTTTATGTACAGTTCTACTAGATACACTTAGATTAACCACATCTTTTTATTGTCTAGCTAACTTAAACCACTCACAGTAATTCACTAGTCGTACAAAATTTTGTCAGTGTCGAAAAACCCATGACTATAAATTAAGTTCTTTAATTTCAGCTATTGAGCTCGAGTCTCAGAATGCCAAAGTATCACAAATGATGAAAATATATGAAAACCAAGAATTCACTCAAGCAGATGTGGAACGAATCAATATGAGACAACAGGAGCTTCTACGGAAGAAACGAGAATTAGAACAAAGCTGCCGCGCTGTTGATGAAGATATCTGGAAAGAGGAAATAGCTTGGTCAAAAGAAGTGGAGCAGGTATTTAAGTATTCAAATGTTATCACTTTTTATAGAAGAGAAATATTGTTTTAAATTTTGATTTTTGCATGGGTACTCCAATACAAATTATTATTGCTGTATTAAGGTAGCACACCCCTAATGGAAGGTATTTCAAACCTAAACTAGATTATAATTTCCAACATCTGCATCATTTAACAAATTACATGGCAAAATTTTAAGAAGATTTACCGTGTAATAAAAAAGTTATTCAAAATTTTTCATCTGACGCCGGATCCGCACATTTTGGTTCAAATTATCTGACCCCTAGGGTTGATAAAAGTCCCATAACTCATTTATTTTTTGGAATATTGGCACAATTTTTGTGTTTAAATATCATGCATATATTGTAGAATTAGGAATAAGACCATAACATGCAATAAAACTGGTAAACAAATTACCATGGTGATCTTTACTTGGACAATGTCCGTGAAACGAAAGCAGCTGGAGCCGATAAAATAAAACTTTCATGGAACTGACAGCAATGTAGAAAAATTTATAAGACAATTCAATCAAAATGTTCACTTTTATTTTTATATTTGATCCATTGCAAGTGAAAATAAAGATTAATTAAACAGTTTCACCGTCTAGATTTAAAACAAATCAACCTCAAATACAGAAATGGAGGATTTATTTACAACAATCCGCAAATATATTGACCTCTTGGAAGCAAAATGTGTCATCTTCATTACTTTAAAAACAATAAAAACTTCAACACCTTGGGTATCTGTGTATTCTATAGTCATTCTGAAATGACAATAAAGCTTTAACAATGTACTTAAAAAGAAATGAAAAGAAATTTAGGTCATTTATATTAGTCAAAATAACAACACAATTTCAAACAATTTCAATCGGAAAGTCATTTTCTATTTAAAATTATACATTGTTTATCTTGAGTTAATACCATTCAAATGGTTAGTTTTACGAATCAAACACAAATTTAATTATCCTTTTCAAACTTTTCGAAAAAAAATGTTAATATCTGGAAATTACCGGAGAGTAACGACATCGGCCGACATTCGAAGTTTTCCGGGAAATGGTTTAGGGATGCGCTACCTTAAATATCGTTTCTTGTATGTCTTTTGTTAAAGCATAGTTACCATGATTTTGTTGCTACAAATGACATTATTGTAAAAAGTGATAAATAACAGTAATTTTGCTCATGATACTATTTCAGTGCCTGAGTCAACATTCTAAAGGTGTTTAACTAATGATACATTAAAAGTCAAGTATTGGATTTTTTGTTGTATTTAACAATAAGAGTGAGTAAATATTTCAAAAATAAACTTTTAACAGATTGAGTCCAAATGTCTGGCATACAATAAACTGGCACATAGTTTGAAACTGATTCCTGTGACAGCGGAAAATTCTTCAGGTATTGACTACGAGTTGAAGAAGTCAACTTACGCCGAGGGATCTTTGTCAACTTTCCAGAACATTATCAAGGTAAGTCTTATTTTTAGATTATAAATCTTGATCTAGATTTTGTTAGAAATTACTACATGATAATGCAAATCTATATATGTGTTGAAAGTATGACAGCCTTCAACATCATGTGTTTATTTACATGATCTAAGTCATGAGGTAACTGCATTTAGAAGTTATAGCCGATTAAATAGAGTGAGTAACCAAAAGTAACTTCAAAGTAACCATAGATATAGTGTAGTAACCTGGTAACTGGAAATGCAAGGGTTGATTTTTCATATTTTGATAGAATGAGAAAAGTTACCATTAAATAGAGTGAGTAACCAAAAGTAACTTCAAAGTAACCATAGATATAGTGTAGTAACCTGGTAACTGGAAATGCAAGGGTTGATTTTCATATTTTGATAGAATGAGAAAAGTAACCATTAAATAGAGTGAGTAACCTAAAGTAACTTCAAAGTAACCATAGATATAGTGTAGTAACCTGGTAACTGGAAATGCAAGGGTTGTTTTTTCATATTTTGATAGAATGAGAAAAGTAACCATTAAATAGAGTGAGTAACCGAAAGTAACTTCAAAGTAACCATAAATATAGTGTAGTAACCTGGTTACTGGAAATGCAAGGGTTGATTTTCATATTTTGATAGAATGAGAAAAGTAACCATTAAATAGAGTGAGTAACCTAAAGTAACTTCAAAGTAACCATAGATATAGTGTAGTAACCTGGTAACTGGAAATGCAAGGGTTGATTTTCATATTTTGATAGAATGAGAAAAGTAACCATTAAATAGAGTGAGTAACCTAAAGTAACTTCAAAGTAACCATAGATATAGTGTAGTAACCTGGTTACTGGAAATGCAAGGGTTGTTTTTTCATATTTTGATAGAATGAGAAAAGTAACCATTAAATAGAGTGAGTAACCTAAAGTAACTTCAAAGAAACCATAGATATAGAGCAGTAACCTGGTTACTGGAAATGCAAGGGTTGTTTCTTCATATTTTGATAGAATGAGAAAAGTAACCATTAAATAGAGTGAGTAACCTAAAGTAACTTCAAAGTAACCATAGATATAGTGTAGTAACCTGGTTACTGGAAATGCAAGGGTTGATTTTTCATATTTTGATAGAATGAGAAAAGTTACCATTAAATAGAGTGAGTAACCGAAAGTAACTTCAAAGTAACCAAAGACATAGAGCAGTAACCTGGTTACTGGAAATGCAAGGGTTGATTTTCATATTTTGATAGAATGAGAAAAGTAACCATTAAATAGAGTGAGTAACCTAAAGTAACTTCAAAGTAACCATAGATATAGTGTAGTAACCTGGTTACTGGAAATGCAAGGGTTGATTTTTCATATTTTGATAGAATGAGAAAAGTTACCATTAAATAGAGTGAGTAACCAAAGAGATAGAACAAGTAACCTTCAGTAACCAAAGGAATGAGTGGGTTACTAATGGACCCACTTGCGCAGAGGTGCACATTTTGGGCCATATCTATTTACATGAAATGTTGAAAATGAAACAGGTGGTGACTTAATTGATTCAGATTACAAGACTTTGAGGTCTCTATGATTTTAGTCCAGCCACGGACATCACATCTCTATACTGTCGCTGTACAACGTCCTGCTAAACCATTCACAAAAGTAAATAGAAGTTGGACACCGTCGGTCTTTCCACTGCATTTACTCTTATTTTCGTGAACAGATATATGCTTTGCGTGCAATAAAAAACTGTACGACATAAAATTGTAGCTTTTCGTTGATTTATTTGTCTTTTCGACACAATATTTTCATGGATACGACTTGTTTTGTAAAAAAAATAGTGAATCAATCACCTGTTAAATAAGAAGATGGGAGAGTTGCTATGGAGGCGGTGCGCACATAGTTATTACCCTACTAAGATCATTGTCGATTTTGCTATTATTTGCTCCTTCTTGAGCCAATACTGAAAGTGATATATATCACGAATTCGATCAAAAGTTGTTTCAACGTTAAAATCCATCTTGTATTGCCACTTTGACGGGCGAAATTGGCGAGAGCGCGAATGTCAACATACAGTTTGTAAGGTGAATAGTTTACTTGCGCACCGTGGGCGGAGTTACATTTGATTGACAGATATTTTAGCGACAATGTTTGCAGTCATAAACATTTGACCCCTGTCTTCTTGTCGAAGTGATTGTGAGGCACTCAGATGTGCTAGAAATAAAGACGCCATAATAGTGCCGTTAAAATCATGCGGAGTACAGAGACATGTATGCGGGGCAACTATGATTTGTACTTGTGAAAACTATTATCTGGATTTGTGTTCATGGGCTGGTGCCCTTAATGCAAACCTCATTGTTTTGTTGTCATTCAACAAATAGAAGGAAGTAGCACTCGGTTACTACAATACACCATCTATATGTAGCTTATAATCATTGCTGCTACTGTTTAACATACAGCATTGCAGCCTAAAAGTCCAATGTACTTACCATAAAACAGTATGGCAAAATTCGTATTAAAAAATTGGTCCGAGGTGCGTTTTTTAGAGGTAAGGGAAATAAGCAAGAAAAGGTAGCTGTCTAAAAACAAATTTGCTAGCTACAAAATGGCGTCCGTCTGACCTGACGACATTGTTCCCCATGGATGCTATTTTGTTTTGCAAAGCTAGCACTGTCAGATCACACTATCTGTCTAAAGTTAGGGATTACTTTTCCTACATTTCAGAAAAGGCACTGCTACCTTTCCCTATGTAGCGATAGGTAGAACTCATAGTTAAACTTTATATTCTGTTTTCATGGTATTAGCCAGCACTTCTGACAATGAAGTCACAATGTGCAGAATCTCTCAGCAGAGTGGAGTCAGAGAAAATCAAGGTTATGGAGAAGCTTGAACAGGTAAGTCAAACATCGGCAAATTGATCTTGCGGCAAATTTGATAATCCAACCACCAAGCACCATCCTCCTATGTATTTCCTTTCTTGAACCTAGAAAGTTCTGCTACTTTTTATCCCTTGTGAAATTTAAGTCACTATCAAAGTGTCCAAGTCAGCAATACAGATACATGATCATCTTCGCGTTATTTTAATGTCAGGCTGTTATCCAGGTGATATGCTGTATGTGTGTCAGTCTGCTGTATCATAACTGTATGACATATCTGGGTGAAACAGCCCATCATGACTTCATTATTTTTAGTTCAATCATGAGTGATATAGACTAGTAAATCCTTTACACCAATACCTTGCACAGAGTGGACTAACCTGGTACAGTAAAACCTCAACAATAAGACAACCCTTGGGACCCTTGAAACAGGACTTCTTAGTGAGGTGATCTTCTTAGTAAGGTTAAACAAAAAGCAAAACAGTGAAAATGAACTTGAAATTTGTGGTTTATTTTTGAGGTGGTCTTATTATGGAGGTGGTCTTTAAGTGAGGTTTTGCTGTATTCATTGATAACATTTGTTGACTTTCAGGCTGCAGATATTGTCAGTGATCTGAGGAATGATGTTTTATTGGTGGAAAGTAAGTTAAAGAGAACTGAAGATGAAGTGGAATCTAAGAAACTGGTTTGTACAATTTATTACATCAGTCAGACCTGGACCTGATTTCACGAAAATACTGCAGTATAAAGTCAGCAACAGTCTAAACTATATTTATAAATTGTTTCAGCTTATGCAATGGAAAGGTTTTGAAGTTTTGACTTAATGCTTGTGCAATTAGCCTAATTTACCGGACAACATGTACAAAATGACAGTACTAAAAGTTAAAATAACTTCATTATTTTTCAACATTTTTACAAAATTATAGCAGTATTAGTTGAAGGACTGTACAACGATAAAACAGTATACATTTTTATTGTGTTGTATTATTTAGTTTCCAAATTATTGCTTAAAATAAAATATGACTATTTTCTAGGGCATATTTCACCAGCGTCTACAGGCAAACTAGCTATACTGAAAATATATACTTCAGTAAATTCTTAAGTATGTTTTATCCATCTGAAAAGATATGTATAAAAAAAGATAAAAAATGGAGAAATTTTGTCAAATTATGCTTTCAATAAATTTATACAATAAATTACTGATATGAAAACAGATTTTAAGAAAAAAATATTTGATAGCCAACTAAATCTTATCAAGTTTTTTTTTAGCTTAGTTAAGTAAAAAACTGGTATTTTTGTGAAAATTGGGCCAGGGGTAATTCTAATAAGTGATTGTTGTCAGATGTAATTATTACACATTTTCAACATAATAGAACGTAATAATTACACATTTCAAGACAAAATTATCACTTAAATTGTGAATTTGATTACAATTACTGTAATGCAACCATTATCAAAGTTTACCCAATAATTGTGATTTCTTTTATTTCTTATGTTATGAATACATGTGCCTTTTTAGGTTACTTTAGGTTTCTTATTTGAATGAGGATATAATAGAACCCAATGATGTTTTGTTTACAGAAGAACCAGAAAGAGTTACAACATATACAGGAAAACGTTGAAGAACAGCAGAATGAAATGATGCATCTGAATAGTGTCATGTTTATTTCACAACAAGATGCAGTGAAGGAAAGAAGAAAACTCGAGTCATTGTAAGAACTTTTCTTGTGAACTGCTTGCCTTTCTTTTCACCAACAGAACTGATAGTTTTAACCAGTTTTTGTTAAAATTACATACAAATCCTGTATCTTTTTTACAAACTGTATCAGGGAACCTTGACAAAATTAATTAATATAATTATTTGTATGCTTCGAAATATCTATTTAACTGTCAGTCCTTCATATACATTGTATATATGTTACAATTCTTACTAATGTTCATTAGATATCACATTTCTTATCTGTAAATGAATAATTGTATCAAAGAATATTTTCATGATAATATGACTTGTCCACAATATGCCATGGTTTATATGGTATTGCATTTTAAGTTACTTTTATATTATGATTTATGGTATACCTTTACAGAAAAACCAACCTAAATCTATCTTAACCAGTAACACCGCTTGTGGTATTGTATTTAGAGGCATTACTCGGACAAATTAAATCCTGCTGACTGTAGCTATATTTCACTACTGACTTATTTGCTACATTTAGTTTTGACTTTCATCATGTTAAACTAACGAAAACAGCCGATTATGTACATTTCACTCACATACACTAATATGTTTGGCTGTTTAGTTTATTCATGCATAAAGGTCATAATCAAGTCATCTTGTTTAGATTATATACTCCACGCCATAAAAAACGCAACTAAATATTGTCCGCATCAACACTGACATTATCAAGAAATATTATAATTATATTTTAATTCTTAAAAATACATGTAATTTCATAAACTTAATCAATTATGAAATACGAATACTAGTGCCATAGCTTGATTTCTTTTTGATGGATGACTTACACATTTGTAACAAAAAAACACGTTTAACACTCGGCACAAAATGAAGGCTAAGTGAAATAGTTGCATTTTTAATGGCGTTAAGTATAGTTTGTAACTATATTTGGATTCGATTATGAACATGTTAATCTGTCAGTGCTTTATTTCAGATCGAAACAAGAATGTGAGAAATGTGAGAAGAAATTAGAGCAACACAAAGATTTCTTCAATGAGGCATTAGGAGCTATGATGGAACATATGGAATTTATGCAGGTAACTGTGGTTGATATGACAGCAACATTTCCCTGCAGACTTATTGTTACACTTTGATACAAGCTTGTGAAGCACAAATATATCTCTGACACTTCTTATAATGTTTAATGTCTTAACAGTTGCAAAGTATGTTTGTTTTCTGATGAAATAAGTCAGGTCCAGTTTCAAAATAGTTAGTACAAAAAAAAAAAAAAAATGATGTTTAAGAATTTGTTTCATGTTTTGATGAGATTGCAATGACTGTGATTGGATTGTTGATATTCTCTTGGTGTCCGTTGGTCAGCAGTTGAATTAAGATTTATCGAGTCTTTACATATTTTTTTTACCTCTCATACCTGAATCAAAGTATGTCATGTTTTATGTATCGTTCGCATTTCTTTTTAAATTGACTATGATATCACTATATGCTTCTTGAATGCCTCTACAATGATATTTTCAAAAAATGGTATTTCTTAAAAATAAATTGTCCACTTGGGGATGTGGCACGTTTACCTCATATGGCTTGCATTGAACAAAGTTGACTTGGTGGCTTGATCTTCCTGCATCTATTACCTGGCCCCTTTTACTATTATTAAAACAACTTTGTATAACATAATGACATACTTTGTCTTACTTGGGTTTGAGGTACTTAGGTCATCAGTAAAAGCCACATATTTCTGTCAGCGGTCAAATTATTATCCTATCCTTTGGCTTTTCCAAAACATGGTGCAAATTATTATGATGAAAATCCAAATCGTATTGCATGAGTATCAGGTCTTTTTGGCCTAAGGTTGAAGGTTATTCATATAGGCAAACTGTCAAACCTTCAGCTCTTCATAAAGTAAACATCAAACAGCTCACCAAGATTCTAATCAATGCTCTGTTTTGCCTCACATGTTTAAATGTCAAGGTCACCTACTGAGAATTGTTAACTGGATGGATTTGAACCAAATTTGGAATAAATGTGCATTAAGAAGACAATGGCCAAAATTGCTTGTTTGCTCAGGTGAGCTATATGGAGCTATCAAGACCTTGTTTCCTGAATTGTAAAATGTGAACTAGTTGCGCCATATTACTGAAGACTTAAGCTAGTGGCGATTATACAAAGTAATTCATGTTGTATTTACTTTCTGTTACAGGCTAATGCTTCACAAGCCTTTGATTATTCAGAACAGCTGAAGAAAAATGAAAATAAATAGGGGAAAACAGAAAAACACAAAGTGAACGTGTTTCAGTGTACATTCAGCGCTCTCTTGTTTCAACTGAATCTTATTGTTCTACTCTTTCCTTTCATTTTCATCTATCAGCTCCATCTTTTCTTTACTTCCTCCATATTTTTCTTCTATCACCATTTTTTCATGAACTACATATTTCATATTTTTATTGTATCCATTAATGTTTTACTGTAAAGTAACATATGAACACCGCTGTTCTCTTTCCAACCTCTTCTTTCAGTGACATCATTTCCAGAACACGTCACATGCGACGTCGCCATGTATTGACAGTAAACAATATTTGCCCCATTTGGCAATATGAAAACAAAGTGACCATATGGAGTAAAAATTGTTTCCTGTTTGCAAATAGTGACATCACATGTTGCATTCTTGAAATGACGTCACTTCTAGAAGAGGTTGTACATCCCATAGCGGCATTCATATATACATTTAAATAAAATGTCTGTACTATATCACTGTTTGTTTTGTGTTCTATGATTTATATGATTTTTATATTAGTAATCTTAGTTCAAGTGCAGTATCAACGTTTCCTTATACAAATGTTCTATTCCAGTAATAATGTGAATCAGAATGCCAAATGGTTTATACATGTAGTATTACTAGTTTTACATTGTGTACTAAAGTTCAACAAAAACCATTCTGATGTACATTTTTATCTGCACATCAAAGTATGAAGATAACTGGATTCGGTTCGTTTCCAATCAATAACTCGAGAACCCACTGACCTATCATCCTCAAACTTGATCCACACATTCATCTTGGGTAGCAGAGGAACCCTATTGATTTTGGGGTCAAAGGTCAAGGTCACAGGGGGGCATAATGTTCTACAAACGTCTCTTGTTATGTGTGCAATTTTACTGCAGTACTAAGTATATAGAATCTCTTTATTACAATTTACTTGTATTAAGTTGTAATGTATTTGTATGCAACTCGTTTCTTATAACCATGTGATTTAATTTACCAGTAAATATTACTTCCATTTTCTCTGTTTTTACATGCATTTATTATCTCCGCAGGCTCCTGGAGGGGTCAAGGTCAAAGAGGGGCATAATGTTTTACAAACATCTCTTGTTTTTCTTTGACTGACTACCTCACAATTTCACTATTCACCTGTACATAAAAACAGACTATATATAAATGTCATCCTTACTGAACATCCTAACACTGGGGCAATCCGGTGTGAAGCTGAGATAAAAAAGCAGTAGTCGAGTTTCTCAATATCAATACATCAAAATTAATGTTTCAGCAACAATATTAAGTCAAAATTCCATATCTTTATTGCAATTGTAACCATCTAAAAATGGAATAGACAACCCATGAAGTTCACAACATGGGCTGTATAGTGTATTGCAGGATAAAACTGCATACTATCTAGAGATACCATTTAAAACGTCACAATCGACATAACTTATATATCACAGCGTAATCACTAAATACTGGCCAAACATCAGTCAAAGAAATCTTCAATATCGATGTTTGGATCTAGCAGATTGTCCTTAAATGGTGTAAGATCTGTCTGGTTAAGTATGAGATTTTCAAATGTTTCTTCAAGATCAGTCTCCCCTATAAGTACAGCACCTTGAAGTTTACCATCTTGTATGACTACCTTCACATACTCTTCTCCTGTAATGATGATAAACACACTACTACTGAATGTACAGTAAAACATCACTTAAACAACCTCAAAATTAAGAACACAATTTTCAAGTCCATTTTTCCTATTTTGCTCTTTATTTAACCTCAATATTAAGACCACCTCAATAATAAGACCAGGTTCCAAGAGTGGTCATATTATTGAGGTTTTACTGTATTAATGTTGCTACAATGTTTTGTGAAGGTTGGAGTTGTTGTTAACATACCAACACGTCGACACAAAGAAATGCTGCCTATTTCATCATTAACATTGAATACAGTGTCCAGTGTGAATAACCAAATTTCAGCTATACCGGCTACATGTCTTGATCTGCCTGCTGTTCAAAGATTACAGGAAATACATTGTGCAACATATCCAGCTTACAACTTACATAGACACAAATCCTCAGAGATAAACATAATAACCACAAACAATAAACTTACACAATTGGCAAAAAATACTTGCATGTACATTGTACATCTAATTTGAACTTTGAACGTAGAAATGTTTGTGAAGCAATGTTTCATGTTCTTCATAACTGACACATTTTCGCAGCTATTATTATTAGTGGATTCACACCAACATACTTGTAATAACATACGGAAGGTTTTCAGAGGTATATAATTTCACAGATATCAAACGCAAAAATTACTAACTTAAAAATGGCAGAACGTTTCAAGGTTTACAGTATTAAAATCAACAGAAAACAAAGGAAATGAAATCGTTAAAACAGTCAATTAAAAGAAGAACTATATGAAAGATTTTAACCTACCTTTAGTCACCCTGAGTAGAAGTTCATGGTCTGAGCCAAGACCTTGTGCATTGAACTTGCCAAGTATTATAACCTTAAAAAATGAAGTAAATCATAAGTCGGCAACTATTCAATAATACCATATCATAATTGTAGAATATAAACCGTTTAAATGGTTAACATGTCCATGGCATTGTTGGGGCATTTAGAACATAATGACCTTTTGCAAAACTTACTCTACATGCTTGAATTTCTAACAAATAAGAAAGAACACTTGCTTGTGATAGACATTTGCATACAATACAAATCTTATCTACACGGAAATGATTCCATCATGTAACATAGAAATGTTGATCAGTGTAGATATGGACATACCAATCTCGTATTTTACTTCACATAAGTCAAAATTCCACCTGCCAAGCATTATGTCACAATAACATAATTACGCAAGTAATTTTAAGACAAATTAACATCAATTAAAGAACATACAATTTAGAAAAAAAACACATAGTCATTAGTGGTTTTAACACAAGTTGTAGGTGTTGTGGAAAAAAGGCTCATTTGTCTCCAGCCCAACAATATGAAATAAAAATGAATATTTTACCTTATAATTAAAGAATTTCGTTACATGAGCGAATATTTCAAAGCAGAAATCCATGGGTATATCTTCCTGGCTAGAACAAGCCTGCATACATTTGGCTGCGTACGCTCCCATCTGTCGTGCCTGCGACCACAGTCTCATCTGATATATAACAATGCCATATGAATATTACGACACTTTCTTTAATCATTACAAAAAATCTGATATAAATTTTATTCACAGGTGATTGTCACAAGTTCTTAGCCTCATCTGATATATAACAATGTCATATGAATATTGTAAAACTTCTTTAATCATTACAAAAAATCTGATATTAGTTTTATTCACAGGAGATTGTCAAGAGTTCTCTCCCATTATGTACCACAGAAGGGATCAAGGGAGATAACTCCAGAAGTGATAAAGGGAGGATTTGTGTCAATTTCCTGTAGTTTTAATCATAATAAAAAGCAGAAGATATATTTCTGTATAATCATATTTGAGAAGGTCTAGGTCTCTGAGTTTATAGATAATTTAAGAAAATTCCTGTACTGCACAATCATGTCAACATTATATTATAAATTCAAATCTTACTTGCAACCAATGAGGTGCATGTTCCCATGATGCATTGCAAACATCTCCAGCAGCAAATACATCAGATATTGACGTCTGCATCTTGTCATTTACTTTAATTCCACCATCTTCTGCTAACTGAAACTGAAAATATACAAAACTCCTGTCTTAATACATTTAAATAAAAAAATTGTGTTATTCCAAAATCAAATGTTTCTATGGCATCAAGAAAATAGGATGCCTACTATATGAAAGTTCTCACAACAAATTCTGGACCCAGTTTCAGAAAAACTTCACAATTGAGAATTTTCCTAAAGCTACATGTTCTTGAATCTTTGAGTTGGAGATTGTAAATGTAACTTACATTATTTTTCCTGAAAGGACGAGTATTTGGCAAAACACCAGTAGCACTAACAACAAAATCACATCCATGCATAACACCATTATTTAACTCAACATACACCGGCCAACAGTCTGAAAAAATAGAAACATGAACAAATTGAGTAAACATGGAGATTGCCACAAGTTATCTCCCTTTATCCCTAGCAAAACCAAAGTATTACAGAATTATCAGTACGACCATATTATTAAGGTCTTAATCAGCAAATAATATAACAACAGAAATAATGTAACACACAGATCTGCATAAAAACACCTAACTTATATGTTTACACATTAATGTAGTGGCATATAAAATAGGATCTACAGTAAAACTTCACTTAAAAACAACCTTGATAATAAGACCACATCAAAATTAAGAACACAATTTTTCAAGTCCATTTTCATAATTTTGCTCTTTATTCAACCTCAATATTAAAACCACCTCAATAAGAAGACCAGTTATCAAGGGTCCTAAGTTGGTCTTATTATTGAGGTTTTACTGCAATGATAAAACCGGTACCATAAAATATACACTGTAAGAATACCTGTAGTAGAAAATCCTGTAGGCTGTGAGACAGATACTCCGCATGTTGTATATTCTTCACGGGTTAAAATTCTACAAACCTCAACTTCATATTCAACATGAACATTGTGTGATATCTGAAAATACAGGATATTAGAAAATGCATTTGGAAACTTTGACTCAAATTGTGAATATGACTAACCCTAACCCACTAATGACTTCTTGCTTAGTTTAAAGTTACTTATTTACATTGATTGTGAATCAAGTTTTTATGACTAATGCAAATCTAGCCTGCAGTTAATAACTTGGCCCGTATTCACAAACACTTTAAGACTGAATCTCAAGACTTAGACTTAAAATTTGCAAAAGTTATAGTTACCGGCCTTTCGTTTTCGTTCAATCTGAATGGATGAAATTTAGTCAGAATAATTGGTGTTTCCTATTCTACATTTTTGCCAATTTATATTAAGATCTATATAGAAATAACAACGTAGGAGCAAAAATAACTTTTAACATTTTAAAGTCCGAGTTTCAGTCTTAAAGTGTTTGCGAATACGGGGCCCTGTACTCATGCCAAATGCAGGGAGTTTGAAGTTGGTAATCCTACTCTACTCTGTGTGGGACTAGAATTCACTACCCTCGAATCAGGAGTCAGACATTCTACCCTCAATTACGATGAAGTCTTCTTTGATTTAAATAAATGCATGATCAATACAAGGCATAATTATAATATTGTATTTTCTAAACTGCATTTATCAGAAAAAAATTAAACAAAATGAAGCATGACAGTCACGACCTAGTGACCTAGTTTTTTACACAAAATGATCCAGATGATTGACCTAGTTTTGTAAAGACAAACATACTGACCAGGTTCATTAAGATTATGCAAAAGTTGTGACTTCTAGAGAGTAAATAAGGTTTTCCATGATTGTACCCAGTTTTTCACCCCAGTTGACTCAGTACAGAACTTGACCTAGATTTGATAAAGACATACTTTCTGACAGGGTTTTTATTACATGTGGACTAAATTCTGACCTCAAGAGTGTATACAAGGTTTTCCTGTGATTTGACATAATGACCTTTTAGCCCCAGGTGACCCAGAAACAAACTTGACCTTGATAAAGAAAATCAATCAGAGCATGTTTCATGAAGGTTGTGTCAACATTGTGACCTCTGGAGTATAAACAAGGTTTTTCTATGATTTGACATAGATACCTCGTTTCTTTACCCCAAACAACTCAATATCCATCATGACTTCTATGAAGGCAAACATTCTGACCAAGTGTTATTAAAATAAGACCAAACTTGTGACCTATAGAGCCTAAACAACTGAGTTATGATCTAGTGTCCTATTTTTTACTTAAGCTAATTCAGTATAGAAATTGGTTGAACTAATGACCTATTTTTGACCGCAGATGACCCAGAATAAAACTCAATCTAGATATTAATAAGAACTTTAGGTTGGTTAACCCGTAGAATGTAATGAAGGTTGTCTAATAGTTTGACCAAGTGACCTCGTTTCTGACCCGATATGACCCATAATTGAACTCACCCGGACACATATGGCCATACACCCAGAGAACTCACCCGGACACATATGGCCATACACCCCGAGTCCAAGTCTGAGTTAGATTGCATGAAAATGTGAATGTTATAGTGTAAACAATCTAATTGTGGATGCTGACCAACAACAGATATCAAACGATCGTAAAAGCTCACCACAAACATGTTGTGCTCAGGTGAGCGAAAAATAAAGCATCATAAATGATTTTTGTTTTACAAATGTAAAAATACCTGCCCAGCCCCTTTCATGTCCACTTGAGATGACCAATCAGGACCCAAGGCACTTCCTCTAGACATAGAAGAGTCTGCACCAGTTGCACCATCAGCCCCTTCTTTATCAAATAGAACAAATAAAATGGATTGCATTCAAAAAAACTCACACTAGCTTGTTTTATATTACTTTGCGCATAATTTACCAAAAACAATTTTTATTTCACCATAAAATATGAATACAAATGTATGTGCATTTTTCACAATTTTGGTGGCCATCTTGGATTTCTAAAATCGTACCATGATGCGACAATGGCACCCAAGATTTTCCGACACTTGAGATATTCCCCTACACATTGATGTATAAATTAGCTCTTGACCTTTTTTGCACACAGAACACCCCTAGGGACTGGAGTATGTAGCATTTCATTCTTTCATGAAATGGGAACAATACATGAACAAATGTGACTTGAATGAATGTCACAGACAGATAGAAGAAAAGAAAGCTAAATTGATGAATATTGCTTTAAGTAAAAAAGCGAACAAGAAAATCAATCATGCTACAGTAATTTCCCTTGTAATGATATATGGGGAACGTCAGATTTTTATCGCTTGATCCCCATATAGTTATATACAAGGTCGACTTTTTTAGATATGTCAGTGGTTAACTAACTGGTTAGTCATTGAAATGTCAGAATTTCGTTAAGTAAAATCATAAGCCGTCATTCAATATAAACTTACATCAAGTTCAATGTAAATGTGTATACATGTATCATTATATAATTGACCAAAATATTGCTGGCATTGATTGTAAATGTGTACATGTATATCATTATATAAATTGACCAAAATTTTGCTGGCATTGCTATCATGCATCACATTTCAGACAAAAAATTATCATTGTACATTAAAAACTTTGTTAAAAAACTTGCCTTCTGAGGTATGAAAAGTCAACATGAATTGATGTGAAAGAAAATTGCAATTGAACTAATTTTTGAGACCTTTATGACACTTTCGTTTTTAGTAGGATAGGTTTCAATTCAATGCATGCTTACCAGTTGTTATTAATTGCAAACGTTTTTAACATATAAAGCTTTTCAGTTTTAAAAAAAATAATAAGAACTTTTTCTCATTGAACATCTTAGAGAACAGAAGAAAACTGACTAAATATTGTCACATATCAGACAAGCCAATCACCTTCCTCTGTGTACTTCCGTCGTTTTAACGGTCCTTCTGTGGTTACTTTTGATTCCTTCAACTGTGGGAGACAGAATGCAGCTGCACCGGGATCCATGAATGTACTAGTGATTGATTTATCTTTGATAGCCCAAATCACTTCAGAACCTTCCACTTCGTGTCTAAAATATAACAAATCACATATACAAATTTCTTAGTCTACTATAGGAAAGGCAACAACACAAATTTGTGCATCCAACTTAAAATATGTGAACATCAACAGTGTCATTATGAGATAGACAGCTGAATCATAATTCTCAGATTGACAGCTGAAGTCAATGGAAGCCATGGATTGATATGAGATAGACAGCTGAAGTCAATGGAAGCCATGGATTGATATGAGATAGACAGCTGAAGTCAATGGAAGCCATGGATTGACATGAGATAGACAGCTGAAGTCAATGGAAGCCATGGATTGATATGAGATAGACAGCTGAAGTCAATGGAAGCCATGGATTGACATGAGATAGACAGCTGAAGTCAATGGAAGCCATGGATTGATATGAGATAGACAGCTGAAGTCAATGGAAGCCATGGATTGACATGAGATAGACAGCTGAAGTCAATGGAAGCCATGGATTGACATGAGATAGACAGCTGAAGTCAATGGAAGCCATGGATTGACATGAGATAGACAGCTGAAGTCAATGGAAGCCATGGATTGATATGAGCTAGACAGCTGAATTGGAAGCAACAGATTGACATGAGCTAGACAGTTGATTTAAGAAGAAGAATTTTGTCAAGACTACTCAACCAAATGTGAAACAGGATTACCTCCCAAAAGATTACCTCCCCTTTCTATCACGAGGGGAAAACAAAACAATTTTCATATAAGTGAATAGGAAGACTTACAGATTTGTTTCACTTAAAGAAAGGGGATACTGTAAAGGTAGGTATTGTAGCAAAACAGAAATACAGTAAAACCACACTTAAAGGTCATTTCAATAATAAGACCAACTCAAAATTAAGAACACAATTTTCAAGTCCATTTTAACTATTTAGCTCTATATTCATCCTTGATATTAAGGCCACCTAAATAAGAAGACCAGTTTTCAAGGGTCCCAATGGTGGTATTGTTAATGAGGTTTTACTGTATTTTATATAGGCTGTCAGGTCACCGCTTATTTGAATGCCAAGTAACATGTATGATACTGATACAAACAAACTCAGTTACAACAAACACTATTTACACAAGTTCGGTCGCAATTCCACCATTACCAACTACAACTATGCGTCTCGCTTTCTTAAGTCGCTTCTGAAATGTCTGGAAAACAAACAGAATTTCTTGATACAGTCATTACAGTGGCATTGCAATTTTCAACATAAAATAACAATTTACCATTCAGCAAAATGACTTATTTTCAACTGACAAATAATAAATCTGAACAAAATTCTACAGATAGTCCATTGACAAAATACTGGATTTCAATAATTGATGTTCAAGGAGTTATTGATAGAAGGAATAAAATGTTTTGGAAGGAGCAATTCTTCGGGGAAGAGCGCCTGACTCCTGATTTGAAGGTCGCGAGTTCAAGCCCCACTCACATGCATTTTATTCAATACAAAAAAGGCAGGTAAAACTGTCTCACCTGCACACTCTCTGTATCACGGATACCAAGTACATACGGATTTCCTTCAGCTATGATCTATAAAAAATAATATCTGCACTAAACCTCTAAACACAACATCATTACAAGTTAAAATTTGTCATATTCTACAGTTTTGAGATACAATTTCTTTCATTTTAGCCACCTCCTATGCACCTCTCTAGAAGTCAGAGTAAATCACTATGCAAGTAACATAAAGAGAATGAAACACAATACAAGGTACATGGAAACAAACTTAGATGCACTTTATTTCATATTGCGTCAATACAAAGTCACAGACAATGTGAATTTTGAAATATTCAGTTTGACAACTCCTCTTGCACCAACAGATTCCATGTGGCTTCATTTTGAAGCTTTTTATGTCATTGGTAAATAAAAACAACTTTAAATGTGAATGCTGATGAAAATCCTGTACCATTGTGTACTGTTCAAAATGTTCCCAATCTCTAAACAAGTCTAGTACATGTCCTACACAGTTATAATTATTCTTACCTTTGGTCTTCCTCCAGTACAGATACACAACATACTATACTGTACAGATGTACCATCACTCATTGTGATACTCTGTAAAAATCAAAGTAACAGAACAATGAGTACACACAATATCTATAAGCACCATACCAATATAATGAAAATGAACAAAAGTTTCAAGAACATGATCATACATCAGAAAATAACATCACTGAAGTCCTGAACAAGCTGTATGTAGCTATTTGCTTTCTTCAGCCAAACACATAAGGCTAGTTGAGAATATAATATGTAAGCTGTAAAACAGCAGGAGATATGTAAACGCACTTACATGTTTATTAGTATCTAACTCCATTACAGTCTTATGAAGGACTGTCACATTATGGCACACTGTTTCAATGAAGGACATATCTTTTTCTTCAACATCAAACTGCTCCAATGTCCTAGATACCTATATTAAAATCCTTAATAATGAATAACAAGTTAAAATAATCATGATGTATTTTTATACAGGTAACAAACACATATTTACACTACAATCATTCCAACCATCAGCCGACAATTTCATCTGTGTATTTTACAAGTTACTGGCATCCAACAAATGGACAGTACAGGATTGCATTTTTACCTGTGAGCTCAGCCACACACATTTAAGCTGCAGGACAAAATTTAGACTAAAATACCTTGACATAGATATATCTGAGATTTTCAAAACATCACAAAGAACAGCATTCAACTCCCTTGGCACTAATATGCTCACAGCCAATTTGATTTTTTCATATCTCCTTGTACCTCTGTCTCTAAAGAAGAAAAGTATAAATAAACAACAACAGAATGGATAGGACTTAAGTATATATACCTTTTGATAATTAGACACAGCTTTAATCAACTTAGATGCCGTTACAAGAAGAATCACCGAGTCGGAATCCAACATTGAAAGCTGAAAATAGAATATCACAAGGAAATTGAAAAGTGCTGAGCTAGTGGTCATATTGCAACACTCCAAACTTTATCAGTGAAACCCAATGTAAATAGAAATATGAAACTGATGCACATCAAATTTCTGCTCACCCACAGAAAAATATATTAACACAGTCTTCATAGTAAGCTGCTAGCCCGAACCCCAGGGCTAGTAACTTTGATTTCAGTCTAATAGAAATAATTAAGTGCTAGCCCGACTTGGCAAGTGCTTAATTTTAGTAAATCTACTTTTCTAGGAAATGGAAAAACATAAATCTATGAGTGATCTTAACAACTTAACACATAATTGTGACTTTCTGCTTTTTATGAATAAGTGAAGTTTGGACTAGTCAAATTAAGAATGATTTCGGGCTAGCAGGTTTGGCTGAGCAACTTCCTCAAAGGAAATTTGCAAGGCAATTATTAATTTTCATATTACCAAACAACTGTGTTAAAAGGGTTGTGCAATGACAGAGGCAAAATTTTCCTAACTGTCGCTCACTTGTAAATGCTTATAATCTTGCCGGACTAATAGAACAAATTTAAACCTCTTAGTAATACCAACACAACTTAAGGTAAGGTATCTTGGCGGTCGGTCTAAATACCCCAGGACACCCCAGGACTGCCACAATATACCCCAGGACTCTTCTTAATTAATGGAATGAAATGTGATTTTAACACAAGTGAATTATCTAAAAACATTATTTAGATATAATTTAGATATAATTGAGTAATAATGGGAAATCTGCAGTGGCTGATATTACCTTCGACATTGTAAGGGAAGTAACTAAGAACAAGACACGCCAGGACAGCCAATGTAAATTTTAAACTGTCGATCAATGTCGTATTATGAGCACTTGATGTATAATATAAAATAATTACTTTTAAGATTTAAATATTAATAACACACTATCGTACATTGCTTATAAAGATGCATTTCTGTGCAAATATTGGAGTTTCGTTCCAATAAGAAGAGTCCCAGGGTAGACCTAGGGTAAAATGTGGCAGTCCTGGGGTACTGCCTTAATTGTTCAGAGTTACTTCATTGACGTAATATTAGCCACGGCAGATTTCCCATTATTACTCAATTATATCTAAATAATGTTCTGAAATAATTGAATTGTTTTAAAAACATTTCATTCCAATAAGAAGAGTTCTGGGGTATATTGTGGCAGTCCCGGGTGTCTTGTTCAGAGTTACTTCCTTACGAGGTAACATTAGCCACTGCATGTTTCCCATTATTAACTCAATTATATCTAAATAATGTTTTTAAATAGTTTACTTGTTTTAAAATAACATTTCATTCCATTAAGAAGAGTCCTGGGGCGTCTTAGGGTGTCCTGGGGGTATTTAGACCGACCCGTATCTTGGTAAATGACTCGAGATGCCCACCTCATAAGGTTTATCTGTATCACTCATTTTATGATTTGACTCTGATCTATTGCCATATTTCTAAGACATTGAGGAAAGCGTCTTGATTTGTTACTGCTAGCTGCTCATTATTTGGCAACCATGAAATGTCAGATCATATAATGAGCCATACCGATAGGCCGAATTAGTAAGGGTAAGTAGCCCAAGACGTAGGGAACAGTGACAAGTGAAACATTTCAAACACTGTCAAAATGTGCACAAGTATCCGAAATGTGTTGTGTCCGGAAACTGACACATTGTATAAACTCAGCCGCATGTAATTTACTAGGTTGAATGACAACACTTAAAAATAAGGTATAATAAGTCCTACTGTTTCTGCGCACGTAACACCGGCAATTCCTCCGCCAATTACTACATATTTGTAAGACATTCTGGATATTTTCCTTCTCATAGAATTTAATCTGTGTCATGAAACGATTGTTTACAGATGAACATTTTTCACCACTTGGAATATGCGACGCGTTATTAGCCACTGCAGGTTTCCCATTATTTTCCCTGAGCGATATCTAAGCAACATAGATCTACTGTTTATTTTTAAAAATTGATTGAGATTATTTTTTAAGGAGTCTGTTCGTTCATACTTTATCGAAATATCGTCGGGCATTTTCATACACAGTCAGTGGCCATATCTATAGATCTAGTTGACAGCTTTGATGACGTCAAAGTAACATTCGTCTTGGTTAATTAATACAGTTTTGCCAATTAATTAAATAATACTGGAAGTCTACAGGTTTTTTCAACAAGACCCATTTTCACGCCTTAACTGCGTTATCTGTTGAATTTTGACGTTGTTTTTTGATGGTTTGTGATTATTTAAACAGTTCACACGAGTCTGTATATTGCATCCTCGGTACCACGGACCTATATATATATATACCAGCATTTAAAATCAAACAAAATGAAATGTAGTCGAGCATGTTCGATTATTCTCAATTCATATGTTTATAAATGCGTAAGAATTTTATTATTAAATATATCTTTCATGGAACACTGTACTTATACATGTAATCACTTGTTATCAAAATAATTATTTTGTCTTCTTATACCATTTGTTGTCAATGTTCAATGTTCTCATATCTTCATTTTGAAATACTGTTGTATTAACATTCAAATGTCAACTTCTCTTGCATATGTTTGTATATAACTATATGTAAACTGAGATAGGATATGTTCCCTTAATATATTGTTTTTATCTTACAATGTCCAAATATTTAATTTCCCGCCACAGATGGCATCACAGATGGCATCGTATTTCTTTATACATATAATTGCCTGGGATATGAAGATGTTTTTGTTTTCTTCAGACATTTTGTTTTCCTTACGATGGTCGAACATTTCATTTCATTGCGTTTAGAATACAAGTAAAACTATTATTAATCACCTGCTAAGGTATATAGCAATTATATATTAAATCATTAACCCCACCTTCTCCGTTTAAACTAGCCCCATCCAACCGTCCTACCCTAGTTTTAGAGTATTGGCCTCTCCGTATATTTACAAACTAAATATACAAAACTAAAACGAAGCTTCAATCATATTCTATTCATTTAATTTGAGAAGTATTGCCTGCTGTATGATATGTATAACATTGTATTGATATTGCTGTTTTCACATTTTTGCCACTATGCTGTGTATTGATATGTGTCAATCTCACGGGCCTCCGGCCTACAGATATATTGAAAATAAAACGTACAAACATATATAGAGGTCCGTGTCGGTACCCAGGCTATACATAATGTTATGAATAGCCTGGGTACCGAGGATGGGGTACCGAGGAGTGCGGGGCAATGTGTATATTGGTAACAAATTTGGAGTCGTCACAATCAATTAGACAAGACATATTGTAGCTACATGTATTTGACTGGAAAATTCCACAACTCTGCTGGAATTTTATTTGCCGTTGTTTTCATAGAGACGTTGTTGAAAGACGTCATGTGTGCAAATAAGAATGTGCATGACGAAGGAGACCACGTGACGTGCATTCACAAAACAGATCCTCTGGAACCACGCACATCGGATCCCGGGTTACGAAATGAAATTTAAAAATATATAAACTTAAAAGGAGGTGTTTATGACACAACACAACACCAATGACGCATGAACTACAAAATGAAGTATAATTGAGAACCGGACAAATAATTATTACATGCTAGACCGGGATTTTCCGCGTAACAACAACTTAATTACGCCGGTGCTGGAAAACTTTACCTTGCATACAAGACCGGGATTTCTCGCGTTTAAACCGGTGCTGTCATATAAGATTCCTGTCAGTATATATATATCAAGGTAGGATATCTCTTCAATTTCAGAATGCCATTAATTATAGCATTACAGTCAGATGAAACATGTAGCGCGTTTTACGGTACTAATTAAGACCTCCATGAAATGCGCCTAATTAGTAAATTCCAGTTACAATTTAAAACGTCTATTCAACTTTTAAATACGATCCTTATTCAACGTTGTTATCGTTTAAGTACAACGTTTTTTCCCCGCTGTACAGAATCTAATATCTTTTAGAAATATTCATACTTAAATGGTTGTTACTTTAGCAGTAATGTTCAGATGCTAGACCTGCTTAGTTTTTCGATTCTGCATCATTTATATTAGTTTCATAATAACCAGTTTAGTTGAAATTACCACTGGTAAGCTGTTGTTAATAAGCATAATGTTGTAGTACCATGGTACGAACGGTTGATGTACCACACCACTCCAGACACGCAGAGCAGGATACGAACAGTGAGCAATGCGCACCAATGCGGAAACGTTATGGCCCAGTTCATTCGTCCCAGGACGGTCATTCGTTCGGTGCTGTCGCCAGAGATGGATGTGGTGATTGCATCAACGAGCCTATTGGCACTTTTGCTTTATCTAAATACTTTGGACGCGGATTTTGCATACGATGACAGGTAATAACTGTGGTTGTTGTGTTTCATTGATATTGTGTATTATTTAAAACATTTGTGGACCGTATCATTAGTGACAGCCCTGCGTTCAGTTACGGCTATCAGCCCTATCGTTTCGTAACGTTTCGTAATTTGGTTCCCGTGTGCAGCCAATGTGATACGGTGGGCAAGGGATACAATACAAAACGTTCGCCACTGATAGCCGTAACTGAACGCAGGGCAGGTGTCGCATGAAGTGGTTGGGCAGGTTTATGTGGTGCGCTTCCATCCGTGTCGAATGTAATCACGTTAATTTCAGTCTTAATCCGCGTGAAAGAGTTTTGGAGAACGTTTTGTCATCACATTATAACATTTTCAATTGTTCAGAACCAATAGAATGAATAAATATTCAATGAAAACGCGTGCCTATTCTCTGCTTTACTATGTAAACAAACAAGTTTTACTATGACTAAATCTATTTCGGATTGTCGCATAACTCGGATACTATTTGTCTGAAAGAATACGTTTAGGCGTAACTTAATTTTATGCTGGCTTATCATACTATGTTGGTATTACTTGAACAAATCATGTCAATCTGCTAACCATTATTTGCATAATTTCATATAACATTGTCTAGATTGTTATATTTATTCATTTTTTTGTTTTAATACACATATATTGTGGTACAAGTAATAGTATAGTCCTATAAATAAATTAAGACTCTACATAACTTATTGCATATTTTGACAATTTCTAGTTGTGCAAAGTGAATGTAAAATAGCAAGCTAATGAATGTTTATGGTTAAATGGGATGTCTGATATTTTTTACTAGATCCGAGTATGGAAGCAGGAGGGAAGCTATTATATAATAATAATTGTATGCTTTGCTCACTGAAATTGATATAATCGGCATCATCTAAGTATTGATATTAGCCGTGTTATCTCATTATACTATATTGTAAGTTACTAACAGTACAGGGAAGGCTGCCATGTCAGTTCAGTCGGTAGAGCGCGGTACAAGTTTCAGGGGGTGCTGGGTTCGAGCCTCCCATCAGGTGCACTTTTCCCCACTGATATGCATCAGTGGTAGCAGCAGTGTTTGACAGCCAATAATGGTTGAGCGTCAAATGGCGGAAGGGGGAGAAGTGTATTGGTGTGGTCTGATCAGTCGGTAGAGCACAGTACTCACCAGGTGTTTGGGGGTCATGGGTTAGAGCCCTACATCAGAGGTACATTTTCCACCTAGATTACTTCAATGTTTATGCATATAAAAGGTCTGGATCAGATTATTTATTTGAACTAAACATACATTCATATAAAAACTGTTATAATGACTGCTCCTCATTTGTTTAACACTTTAATATTTTCAAATTGGACCATTATTAATTGTTTGATAGATTACCACTTTTTTGTTTTGAAATTGAGATTATTGCTATCCTATTTCTCTGGGCTTGTGATCTGTTTTCATTGCTTTTTAGAAAAATAAAATTCTGACAGGATATTTTGATTATTTTTAAAATTGATTTTACTATTACAACAATAAAGCATTATGAAACTCCTAACTCTAGCTTGTACTCCTTGTTGCGCTCTGTATTAATATTATAAACTGGACTTTATTGTTTTTACATTTTCATGGACAATTAAATATTTGTATGATTTAATCATTCCTTGTCCCACTTAGGGAGGACCTTAACATTTAAAATTGAAGTAATTGTTGCTAGTATTCTTGCCCAAAAAAATAAAGAAATTTGCACCCATTCCTAGTCCAAGGCTAAAGCTTACCAATTGAGGGAAAGAATCAATCTTGATTTAATTTTAAACGAAGAATACAAAACATTATGTGTCCTATTTGGATGCCTACTGTGTGACTGCTAGCGTTTGTTGGTTTGTTCGGCTGAAATCATAGCAAGTTGATATTATCTACCATACTGAAGTTATTTCTGTTGAATAACTTTTTGAAATAAAAATGCAAAATATGCAGAAAATGAAATGTTGCTCTGACATCTTCAAGAATTAAAATTTTAATTTAAAATCTTCATGCATATGGAACTTCATTTGCTAGACCAAACAAATATATTTCAAATTCTTTCCTTGTGCTCTCTTGGAAACCTGATATATTCAAACATCCATAAAGATGCATACTCTTCCTCTATTCTGTCAAATATGCTTTGCATGTTAATGCCTTCATACAGACAAGCCCAAAAAGTTGCATTGTAACTTTTTAAAAACAAATCCTGGATCTGCAAAATATTGCATTGTAACTTTATCTTATAATTTTCATAGAACTGCAAAATACGTGTCCGATAGTGGCATTTCCAATGCTAGCACTAACTAGCACATAGGTCAAGATAGAAAATACCTGTATCAGACCCTTGTGTTCATGGTTTTGGGAAACATAGAAGAAGAGTGACAATGCAATGTTGAAGAGTACATTTCTTTGAGGGCAATTGCCACATACTTTCTTATATTTATGACTAGGCATATTTTGTCCAAAAATAAGACTATCATAGTCTAGCTATGTACCTAAAATTAAAAGGTTGAATCATTTTGTGAGTGATCCGACCATTTGACGTTTTTGATGCTATTTTAATTCTGTGGTTAATTGTATGATTTTTGCCTTGAAAAAGTAAATACCTGTATGTTCATTTTGATCTTCTTATTAAATGAAATGTTTTCTGTTTGACTGTTAAAATCACTTAGATGTTGTAATAAAAAAAATAATTCTTGAGCGATATTTAAAAATGAACACCACATTAACAAGAAACTTGTACGTCATACATAAATTTATTTTCCAGCCATCTCAGTTTGAACAACAACAACATAGACGTTTATAATCACGATCTTGCTATTATATTAATAATAAATTTTCTATGCTTTTTCGTGTAAAGGCCACATTGAAAACATTCTTAGTGTACTGACCCCTTTTTGTTTTCTTTATCAAGTATTTCCTGCTGTGGGTTATAAATATTTTTGAGCATAGAAGCTTTGGCGAGTTTGTATGGAGACGCCTATCAAACAGTTTCAGTCGTTTAAATGGGCTCACCATATTGTTATGAGATATTAGGGCAAATTTCGATAATTTTTAGTTCTTTTTCCTCAAGGTTCGATACTTTCTTTCATGTATTTGGTTTGGTACGTCAGATGGCATTTTTATTCCTGACTCAGAGAACTACAGAGATACTCATTATCTTTTAGTTATGGTGTTCGTGAATACGGGCCCTGTATCGTTGCAGCCCAATGATATATACAGAATTATTTTAAAATTGATGTTCTTTATAAATTGCAAAATTATACAGTAAAACCTCAATAACAATACCACCCTTGCGACCCTTGAAAACTGGTTGTCTTATTGAGGTGGTCTTAATATTGAGCTTGAATAAAGTACAAAACAGTTAAAATGGACTTGAAAATTGCTTTTTTGAGGTGGTCTTATTATTGAGATGGTTTTTAAGTGAGGTTTTACTGTAATTTAACCAAATTTTCATCGCTAATGAAGGCCTGATTTTCTTTAACAATGTCCCCTACCTGCAATTCATTGAAGGAAATATTTGTGAGAGCATTTATTTTCTGTAGTGTTTTATTACATGCACCTGGAAAACACGGGCTTTTTGACTTTAAAATTACAGTTTGTTGTATCAGGCAAGTTTTACGAGGTCTAAAAGTTTATCTTAAAATCTTTCTCATTTTATCTTGATACTTTCACTAATGTCCTCATATTAGATTGTTATGTTTACCGAGGATTTTAGTTCGGTTAGATTCTATTGGATCAGGATTTTAACTGCTTGAAATAATCCTTGTTTCATGCAATTGTACTAATGTCTTTTGAAATATTTATAATTTGCTCTAATCCATGAGATAACTTTTGCCCCTGTGTATGGGAACCATTTATCATAGTGCCAACTGATGGCTGCTTATTGACATAATGTAGGGTTATAGTTGATATCGGTGTCTTAGATTTTTTGTTGAGTGTAAGTTTTGCTGAACAAACAAATTTGATAGCATATGAACGCTCTGAATAAATAGCCATTTTAAATAATGTTTATTCATTTATTTAAAATTTATTATGAAATTCCTTTTTACTGTACGCTATCAGTAGAAGTAACCAGGGCCTCTGTGGTTTAGTGTTTATGGCAGCTGAATCCTAATCACTTGCCCCTCTCCACTGTACATTCAAATACCACCTAGAATATAGAATTTTTAAGCCAGGCTGGTTTCCAACTGGTTTATGAATGGTAGGTTTTTATACAGGGTGTCGGCCTGGGGTGAATCAAACCTTAATAGCTGGACTAATCAGTGCTGTTTTTGTGATGTAAAGCCCCATTACAAAAAACGAATGCTATGAATTTCTCAGGATTATCTTATTATATTACACACAATCAAGTCTATGTCAGGACTCAGGGTGCTAGCAATCCACTAGCCCGACGTCCCAGACAAGTCTAATTGCCGATTCGGACTACCAGCAGTTGAGTTGGACTTAGTCCGGGACAAGTCTGTTATGTACGCCTACTTAACTGTTAATACCCTAGTCTATGCTAGTATAGCTAGCTGACCCATGTCAGACAAGTCAAAATTGTCCGGGACAACTGTACATGTATTAAAAAAAAAAATCTATAGCCCTGCATGTGCTTTTTTGTGTGGACAAATATGTATTTGCATGTTTTGTACATGACTTGGCATGTTTAAACTCCTTACGTCATAAGTTTAAGATGGTTTCAGAGTCCTCGTCAAACCTGTCAACTTGTTACGGAAGACACACATCAGTCAACTGTAATTTATCTTGTTGTCATAATCACAAAAATGAAAATTTCAAAGTTGGTAATTTGTTGGCAGATTTGTCATGTGTCGGCTCGATTCTGATTTGCTTTAGTTTCCATATAAGGAAAATATGCAAAAACTTATCATGCCTTTTCGTGCAGAATTTTGACTTTAGTTGTTGCAGTTAATTGCAAATTTTTAACTTTTTTACGCATGTAGAAGAACAATATATACTGTGAACAATTATACTGTGTACTGTACAAGATACTTGTTAAATCGTTAAAAGGTCACAGATCCAGAGGGTGGGGACGGGAGGTTCAGACCCCTGAGATTTGTCAAAATAGGGTGGTCCGTATCTCGTCCTAAAGCAAGAGGGGGTCCCAAATTCGAGCGACTCCAAAGACTGACTTAGAACCGCTGCATTATACCAGGTGCTTGAACCCCTCGACGTGAATTGCTGCATCCGCGCATGACCTAAATGCTTTGTTTTTAGTCATATTGTGTCAATGTAGTGGTCGAGGGTTTGTTGGTCTGAGTTGTAACCCTGGGTGGTTACCTTTCCTGACATTGGTACGAGTATTCAGGTTAGAAACCCAGGAAGCAGTTATTGAGTTTGAACTATTAAAATTAAAGTAACTAATTTACTAAGTTTATATAAACTATATGGTATTGTATGCTTCAGTGATTTAGGTCAGTTAACTAACAATTATTCTGTTAACTTATGCCTAATTATTCTACATTGTATGCTGTAAAGTTCAAAACAAAATTCTGCATGCACCATACATTTTGCTATGATTGTACCAGTACTTATTTACTTTTTACTTCCAGTTTAGATGTGTCAGTTTGGATACATTTATACTACAAGTATTAGATTAATTCAGCTATACTACTTACAATAGAAATCCATTTATATCAGTTTTTAAACAAAATGGATGGTCATGTAACCACTACAAATGAAATATTTTGTTTTACTAACATAAAGTTCTTCATGAGGTACAGTAAAACCTCATTAAGTTGACCATCCTCGAGACCCTTGGAAACTTGGTATTGAGGTGGTCTTAAAGGTGCTGAACTCCAGATTGAAAACAAATCGTCGTATTTTGCAATTCCGCAAAATATGTGTTGTCTTATCATCATAAACGTAAATAAAAGCTGTATATGGTGAATATTTAAATCATTTAAAGCAATTAGGCTAATTAAATCACCGTCGTAATATCGAGCAAACGGGGTTTTCCAGTTTAAAAATACCGCGGAGTTCCCATCCAGCATGCACCTCACGAGACACATGATCAATTTGCAATATAAACATACACAATGGCGTGATCCACTACTGACATCGAGGAGATAATTGTTCAGTGATTATTTATTTTCGTTGCGTGCAAATAAATAGTAAGTGACTTATAGCTACCTTGTTTACTGCATTTATTCTTTTCTTTGCGCTGATGAATTGTTTGAATGACAGAGACGTTCCGAATGCGCATGAGCTCAATGTTTACGGTTCTATTTTTAGATTTACTGGGTAGACTAACCCTAGTAAAATTTTCGATGGAAAAATACGAAAAACTACGCTATGACAATGTTTCGCAAGTAATGATGAATGAAAGTAACAATGTTTTAGAGCTTTACGTGCAACAATATCAAGATTTTGTAAATGTTTGACAATTTTCTTTTTTTTTGCTCACTCGTCAATCTGGAGTTCAGCACCTTTAATATTGAGGTTGAATAAAGAGCAATATAGGGAAAATGGACTGGAAAATTGTGTTCTTAATTTTGAGGTAGTCTTTTATTGAGGTGGTCTTTAAGTGAGGTTTTACTGTATTGACCTTGACAGATAATCCAGAAAAGTGAAATATGACAGGGATGATAAGTTATTGATAACCTTATCAAATTTGTACCAAGAGGTTGATTAAAAAATCTCAACACATCTGAAACTTGAATCATCTTAACTGTGCCTTCAACTTAAAGTTCTGTTTCTGCTGAACATTGATCATCTTCTGTAATATAGTCATCTCCGTTTTGTGAATACAAGATTGCAATCAGTATGTTTTACCAGTAAATAATGGGGAAAAAATGGTTTGTTTTCATGACACAGTGTTTCAGTTTAATGAATTGAATATAAATATTTTATTTCCTATTCCTGAATTCTACGTTGCTTATACAGCAATTTCTGCTCATTTACGCTGATATGAACCCGAAGTCATAACAGAGATAGTCGTGTCACGAATATGCTCCTTATTGGTGTTACTTATTGAAATAGGCTTAATTTTTTTTGTTTGTTGCAGATTTTCAGAATATGAAAGATTTACTTGTACGTAGATAATTATAAAGTAACAAATTTGGTGATGTTAATAATTCACACTGTAGTGATGAGTAGTATAACAGTTTTCATAAAACTTGTGATTATTTTATATAGATTAGATAGGTGCAGTCATTGTAAAGATCTTGGATTCGAACCCCATATAGGTGACTTAGACCTTAATTAAAATTAAGTTTGTTTGCCCTTTACCGACAGACCCGAGATTTGGCCACCGACTCAATAAAAAATTATTGCAAAAATCAAATCAAAATATTTTTTATTTTGTTGTCGCGACTTAGTATCTTTCCTTGGTTTAATATTTGTGCTACTTTGGTGTTAAATCATATAATAAAGAGGTCAAAAGACTTAAATTCTGCCTTACAAGTATGCGTTCTATTAAAATTTCCACAATAAAATGAAATATTTTTCCTACCTACCCACCTCTAAAATCTAGGGTCGGTAAAGGGCAAACAAAGACTTTTTTAATTTTGGCCTTAAAAAGTTGCAATTATAAACAGGCTTTAACTCTTATATCATTATTTTATTTCAGCCGAGCGGTGCAGACCAACCCTGATTTGGAACCAAAGACACCATTGATCAACATATTTTACGATGATTTCTGGGGAACGCCGCTCATACATACTGGTTCACACAAGTCATACAGACCTCTCTGTGTGCTGACTTTTCGTCTCAATTATTATTTCGGAGAATTAAATCCATGGGGTTATCATTTAGGCAATGTTATACTTCATACAATAGTAACTGCGATATTTACCAAGTTATCAAGACTAATTCTGAAGCATACGTTTCCGACATTGGTGTCGGGATTGTTGTTTGCATCACACCCGGTTCACACTGAGGCTGTGGCGGGAATTGTTGGACGTGCCGATATCGGTGCATGTCTGTTTTTCATCTTAGCATTGCTAAGTTACATGGAATACGTCAAATTGCGTGATACGTCACATGACGCCAGTATTCAGGCCTCCAGATTTATATATTTCATTGGGACGGCCGTATTAACTACAGCGAGCTTGTTAACCAAAGAGCAAGGTGTTACCGTATTGGGGGTTTGTGCAGCTTACGATCTCTTTGTACACAGCAAGGTGAAACTAAACCAAATACTTCAAATGAAGAAAAAGGTACGTACAAAAATATAATGCTCATAATATCTTCTGTGGTTCCTCTAATATTTTGTGAAACATTTACTGTCATGGATTTTATTTTAGGTACAAGTACTCGTGCATTAAAATGCTGAGCTATATATGTAATCCAATAAATTCAATGTTCCTTGTAAATTAGCGAAACCATCTGTATTATGTAAATTTCATTAGGTAAATTGAAGTTTTACCTTTTTGTGTTTTTGTCGGAACACTGTCTTAGCTGATTGAGTTGAAGATAAACAAAACAAAGAAATTTAACAAAACAACACAGGTTATTTTGGTGTGTTGATGGGTTGCTGTGTATGAAATAATTAATACGGTATCATTATGTATACAGCTTAATATATATTTGTTGGTGTAGCCCTGCAGAATGTGAACACCTTTTCTTGTTTGCTTTTAGTCATTCATAAAGAATACTATCCTTGTTGTTTACATTCAAAGTTCTCATGATGTTCTGAATTGAGGAAATATTGAAGAATCAGAGGGTTGGTGCAAAAGTATGAGAACTGCTTCATTAACAAAATTGAGATAAGACAGCTTTGCGCAAAACTATCAATATGTATCCATGGTAGACATATCTTGTTAGATTATCAGGCTAAAATGTCCCGTGTGTGCATCTCATGATGAGATTTCTGCAACACCATATCTAGATTTTGGTCAATCTAGTTTTGGTCGCCTTTTTGGTATCATTATTTTGTCTTATCTTACTCTTCCATAATCTCTTGTTTCCTTGTGGAAAGTCTATACCTTGTGCAACTCACTCACATTTCTGCAAAGGTCATTGGAAGTCACATTGATACCATAAGTGGCCGTTGAGTGGCCATGACATGACATGACAACCCTCATCGAAAAAAAAGAAAAAAGATTTATTTTTTTATAAGAACACAGTTATAAATGTCATGGCCACTCACCGGCCACCTATGATTGATACCCGAAGTTTAATGACATATTTCCCCAAATCACAAAAATGGCTCCAGTGGTGTTTTAAAATCAGGCAATGCTATGTAAAATCTTCCATTGCCTCATTATACTAAAGGGTTGTCTCTGGTTAGTTAATCCAGTGCACTTACTTTGATTTAAGATAAAATGTTTAATACCTTGTTTAAATTGTTTCATTTTTGTCATTTTTATGGAATGTTATGGTGTCTTGAAAATGCTAGATAATTTATGTGTCAGAATGGGAATTGTAGACTGTGTTAATGACTAGTGTATTGTGTCTTGTCAACATCACAGTCTAACATAATGACGAGCCATTCATTTCTCCTTCGGCTTTGTAATTTGTCTGTCACCTATACTTTGATCGGTTTCAAAAGTTTGTGTTTTCTATAAATGAGAAAGCTTCGCATTCAATAGATGTAATATGGTATGTCTGTGCTGTGGGGGTGAATCTATTAACGGATATTGTGTTTTACAAGTAAATCAAATTGCACCCATATTTTTAAAGAAGATGTATCTTGTTCGTGTCTCATATGTTATCTACTTTAATAGCTTTCGCACAAATTAATTAAATGCATATTTGTTACTGTTACATAGTACAAAGAAACAATTTCGTATTGAAAATTGTTGCGCAAGATAGCTCCTTAAGAGGTACAAATTGTTTTATGAATTTATGACTCTATTGCTGCAAATATTCCCCCACTGTTTGAATTACCCGTCTGGTCTTTTGATGATGGTATGCAAATTTATTTATGACTTCACCTGTGCAAATTTGAACAAGGCTAACGGGTGTAATCAATATTATAAGCTAGGCTGTATTTTCTGTCTCAAAAACATTGTGTACTTTTCATTTCTACCTCCTTGTCGCTGAACAAATGAACCGATAGTTCTTCTATTTTTACATTTTTTATTTCACAAGTTCTATAGTCTGCTTGTCGATGAGGTAAACACTATAACTTAAGGATGTTTTTACTAGACAGCCTTTTCTTCAATGGTGGGTAAACATTAAACAAAATAAATCTAGTCGGTGATACCACACATAATATGGCTTGTGTTTGCATGGATATCTGTCTCCTGTCTTCCTGCCAATTACCTTGTTTACTTACACACGTATACTTCTTGAACATTTTAACAAGGCCATCATGAAACAATTATTTGTTATCCTACTAAGCATAATATTGGTGTGTAAGTAATTTTTTTTTTTGGCGCAGCCGTACTAACATTTGTTATTTGCATATCAGTGTATCAGTCAAATCTTACATTCACCACCAAGGCAATTTACCGAAATCCACTTTGGATCTGGAGTGACCAGCAATCGTAACATCTTGGCATTTTTTTATGTTTCGCAACAAATCTTAACCTTCAAATTGCTCCGACCATCTTTTTTCAAGATATTTCTTGTTATCAAGTTGTATGGTCATTAAAGTGTGTACTATTCATATGAAGCTCCGGTAAAGAATTTACCACTCAGTCACCTAATAATACAGTAACCAAACAATATTTTAAGTATGGCCTGAGACGTTGTAAAAGGGACTTGTCTGAGATGGGTGGAAACTATTTATGTATTGTTTTTGTGTTGTTGTAGTGAGACGGTACTAGACACAGTGTCGTGTGTCAGACTATTTGTCCATGTGATTTTTTGTGCCCTTTTGATATCAATTATAATTTGGTGAGCTTGCTGGTTGTTTGTTGGACATAAAATACACTTGACGCCATTAAAAACTGAAATTTTTTAACTAGGCATCATTTTGCAGTACAAACCGTCAAAAGCATGTTACAGTTATCTATGTGTTAATTATCATTATTGTTCAAAACTTTACGAATCTCTTCACCAATTATGTTTTATTTCATTCTTGATTAATTGTATGAAATTATGTTTGAGAAATAAAGAATATTTTTGCTTTTGTAATAACTCTTTATCTATATGCACAATTTTTGGTTGCGTTTTTAATTGCGTTAAGCATATGTTAATTTGAAAAACATGATTGAGCATTTAATTTCTGACATATATTCATTAAAAGTTCAGATTTACATATTTGCATCATGTGAATTAAAGGAGACTTATCTTAACGTTCAGCTTGAATATTGCGTGTTTGGAGATGTCAAGTTATGAAATGTCTTCATCATCTGTATACATTATTACATAACTATATACCGACCGATGATTTCCCAGTACTTCAAATTTAAAACTTTAAGAAAGTTTCATGCAGGTATTAAATATCATTGAAGCGTGACACTATAAAAGTGTGTGAGAATATAGTAAGTACCATGACATCCTCTATCTCGTTAGTACAGGGTGTAGGATAGCTGTGTGACACTTCATTAATTTAATTTACAGGCATTAAAATGTTGAAAAATGATTTATTAGCAGTGTTTGAACATTTATTTAACGCCTTTTATAGTCATTTATGCATTATAATCTAAACTCAGGTGGTTTGGTTGTACACTTTGATCGGTATCATCCAAATCCTTATTCTTATTTTAAGTATTTGTTGCCCAATTTTCATTACTCAAATTTAGTAAAGAAGTATTCAATTTAGTTTAAAGAAAGAGAGTGAATAAGTTGCTACAGGGAACACCACATACATAAGACGGTGCCTTCCCACACTGACCTCTGGGAAACAACAATCCATAAAACATAAGGTACTTGAGGAGGCTCTAGGGTACATGTGTTAGGTAACAGGGGTGCAAGGAATGGCCTGGCCAACCATAAGGGAAAAATAGGAGAATCAAAGAAGACAAACAGAGGGGGGGGGTTAATGGATGGAGAAGATCACAGGACAAATCAAGACACCCCTGCGTTCAATAAAGGTATTTGTGGCTCATATTTCGTAACGTTTTGCAATTTGGTTCCCTGTGTGTTGTCAATGTAATACATTGGGCCAGGGATACAAAACAAAACGTGAGCGACAGTTAGCCGTATCTGAACGCAGAGCAGCTGGCAACAATAGGCCGAAACTGGGGAGAAAATAACATGAACACTACATAAAGTAAAAGAATTGCACATGGGGAAAGGGAAATTAAACATACATTTAAAACACAAAAGGAAATATTAAAGAAGACTATTGAACAGTTTTACCTCAAAGTCAAACTTGTATTATGTAGTTGTATATCTTCCTAGGAAACTATAAGAAGGCAGTATCAGTTGTTTTGTTGTGTTGGCTTGATGAAACTGAAATTTGAGAATTATTTTATTCTGTCTTGTGTATTGCAACACTTATTTTTCTGTTTTATAACATCAAATCAATTTTTCAAACTTACATGTATATGAGATTAATTTAATCATCTGACCTAAGGGTATCGTGCATTTTGTTACAGATATTTTCCTTACAGCTTAACTGATATTGTTTATTACATTGATTCTGAATGCCCTTGATAGGAATAGTAAAATCAAGCGCATCGTGTGAATACAGAATTTTTTTCCTCTTATCTTAATGCAAAATTCGTTTCCATGGAAAACAACATGCTCCGTCAAGGCTTACACACTGATACTTGGACAGGACATGACATTCAGAGCATCTGGCGTGAAACTAATGTAATGGCTTCTGTACAAAAACCGAGTTAATATAATACTGCACCAAACTGCGGATTTGTGCTATGATGATTTTTGTTCACTTTCAGTCTGTCTCATGTTTCTCAGGGGAAAATATGGATCAATATGAAACTCTGCAAGACTATGAAATAATGAGAAATATTTAGCCTTTTTTGCTCCGGTAATGACTTGTAGAATGCTACAACAGAATCATTCATCATTCTAGCATTAGGATTACGTAATTTCTCAGGGGACATTGTATTTTGTCTGCCTTTCTACAAAATGGTACTACCGGTAGATAGTCTGTCTGGCTTTTAATGGCTTTTGAAATTTTTTAACTTAAAGCAGACGGAGTGAAGGTCGATTAGAAGTTGTGTGAAATTATCTTGCGTAGAAATTACTTGCTTTGATAAATGATGTCACATGATTTAGAATAATAATGTTTAAGCTAGAGCTGTCGTTGATTCGGCAAAAAAGCATTTCCACGATATGGATATATCAGATCATCAGAAGTATCGACTGTATACATCGATATATCAAGTTTACTAAAGTGCCTTTTAAAACTTTCTTTGCATTTCATGATTTCATTTATATTTTCACTTCTAGTTATGTCTTTCAATTGCTAGTGTAGGCTATTACTTTGACAATCTTGTTTCCTCACTATTATGATGTGTGTGTGTTTTTGTCAAATGTATAAGAAAAATATTAATAATATTCAATTATTTGTTTTTCCTCGAACACATTTGATAGGTATGGTGTAGTTTTAGACAGCGGCCGGCTTCCATTTCTGTGTTGGGTTAATTTTTGTCGTTTTCAGGCATGTATTTTGTTAAGTATAGATTTTTAAAAATGTGTATTGATAATCGATCAACGGAAAAATATCAATGATACATTGATGTCGTGTCGATCGACCCTGTGATATCAAGGAATATGACAATGACCCACACCAAGCCACTTTAACCTTACTCCTAGCCAACAAGTCTTAGATTTGTACTACCTGTTCCAGATTTTAGGTTAATTCAGAGTCGATTATGGGCTTTACTTCACTTTTATTTCTGAGATTCCATCATGTAATGTGTTGAGTGTTTAACGATTCTCTGAAGTCAATAATTAAATACATAAATAATAATATAACACTTTTGCAGAAACAGGTGATGAGACAAATGACACTTTCATGAAACTGTAACTAAAAGTGTTCGAATCTAGATCAAGAGGTATATAATGTGACGTCAGCATCACGTTTCTACCAAACAACAATATACCTGAAAAGACGCAAGGCAACAACCTGTGGTGGCACGCCATTTACCTCAATAACTGGCATTAACACTACCTAAATACCCTAGCATAGACCAGGGAGTAACTAGGTACCATTAACAATTTCTGTAGGGTTGTGGTCTGTGAGGGCTCCAACCCACAACCCTACACACAAGTCAAATATTCTGCCTATGAGTCAGCTGATTTTATTGCTTGTTATTCATTTATAGACAATGTATGTGACGGCTTTAAATGAAATGGATACCAAAAAAAAATTAAAGTGTGTTTGTCTGCATGAAGTGCCTGCTGTTTTCCCCTATTTGCATGCAAAAATTCCTAATTTCAATGGCATGAATCATATTCCAAAAACAGTGGGAAAAAGCTCAGGATATATTGGATCAAAATAACAAGTGTATTATGATAAATAACCAACATCCTATATGTTTTTGAATCTGTCTCGTATTAATCATTGACAGGATAAGCAGTTCCTTGACAAGATAGGCTGCATGTTGACTAGATAGATATTTCCCTACAAGTATGGATTTTTATTGACAGGAAAGCTTGCCCTCTGATCAGGTTGTTGACATAGAGCAGTTTTTATGTTCATAATTTAACTGCATTAACAGTTTTCCAGTCAGGGAGGGAGTGACATATGGTCACATAATGGTGTACATGTATTACAACAGTATCAATTTATACGTCTGTGAAGGGTGGTATTATGTGATGTTGCTTGGCATCGTTCTGTCTGTTACAGTGTTAGCAATTTCATTTTCCACTGATTTACTGCAGAAGACTTTGATCTGTGATCTGCAAATATTAGCAGGAACATTGGTGAAAGGAAGCAAATGCAGACTCCTATTGAATTTGAGGTGTCTCACAGTGGCAAAGGTCAAGGTCACTGCAGCAGCTAGTTACAATCTGTGTCAGCTTCAAGCAAAGAAGCAAACTGCCTTGAGAAGCTGAGATTGATGAAATAAATCTAGCCGTCTTTATCTTACATACACCTGTATATAAGCAGTCACCTGAGTTAAGTGGACGCTTCACGTATCCCATATATTTAAGACTGGTTTGACTGTATTGACTATAGTACCTAAGTAAACATGGTTGCAAATTGGCTCTTATTTGTTGACCAATATTTGCTGATACATAATACGCTCAGTAAATTCAAACACAAGCTATTTCAACCGTTAAGTAAACAGAACTTTTCTGTTGCATCGATTTTCTTCATTATTTAAATTATGAAAAAACTCTGCATGGCCTTGTGTAGAACCTTTTGACAGTTTTAAGATCACTTTCAAGTTATTTTGTCTTGATGTGCTTATAAATGTTTTTATGGTAATTGTTTACTTTTCTACATTGAGCAAACATCTATAACTGTAGTCTCGTCATTCATATCAAAATCTTGGAATTTTAATGCACAGGTTAATCGTTTCATAGAGTTCTTAGTTTCCACAAAGTTCAGTACTTCTGTATACGCAGGTACAATTAACCATATTTTGTTAAATGTAATGCATATTTCCTTCGATTCTACATCTTTAAATGTGTTGCTTTGTCTTGATACATATGTTTTAAAGTTTCTCCTTTTAACTGACCTAACCAGATTTTCTGGGTTCAATCAGTACTTACCTCACCTAACAAGCAATTGACACCTTCTGCAAATGATGGAGGAACATTGACTTTGGATGCAACATCTTCAGTCTAGTTGTGACAGAACATACGCCCCCCCCCCCCCAGGGGCTCAGACCAAGACCTTCAGACAGCCAGTTTAGTGTTCTACTCAGTGTGCTGACCGGGCATGAAATTATTATTTTTGAAATGTACCGAACAAATAAAACCAGATACCAACTTCAGTAAATGACAGGAAATGTTTTTGGGTTCCTTTTCAAAGGAACATACTAATATTATATCTGAAGTATTTTGTACTGAGTGAAACCTCATACACATCTAACACTTATGTAGTACTTAAAAATGTCAGCAGATTAGATAGATTTCACTTGATGTAAATTGTCGGCTTAATTCCAGAGGGACGTAAGTCATTTTTTGGCAATATTGAGTGTTTGGTATCGTTTTGTTCGTCTCTTTGAGCTCTAAATGATGGTGACATTTGTTCCCCTGTAGAACTGTTCTAAATGATGGTGAGATTTGTTACCCTGTAGAACTGGGGCCGTATTCAATAAACTTCTTAGTTTTTTCCTAAGAAAATTTCTTAGTTAAATATTTTTTCCTTAGCTAAGAGATTTTCATAAATCCTTATTCAATATCCAACTTAGAAATTTCTTAGGTAAGAAATTTTCTAAGTTGAAAATATTTCTAAGTTTAAAATGTTCATCTAAGAAAATTTCTTACAATGGTTGTTAGGGATTCTCGGGTGTTTTCCCGTCTATATATAGTAACAGTGCGAGCAATGGGAAATGATAGTTGATAAAACGTGACGTGTTATCGGGAAATACATGGCGTTTTTGTTGAAAATAGAATTCATGATTCAAAATTGTTTTATAGATAATCGTATTGATAAGTAAACAGTGGTCACTTCATGGTTTTCTTATGTTTTATTGCAAAATGACAAAATAACTATCACATAAACAGTGGAAGTGTTGTTAAGTATTTTTATCTAAATCAAAACAATGATTTTACTATTCTTGTCAAATTTCAATTGCATTTGAACATTAAGGCATATTGAATACAATGCAGTTTTCATGTTATTCCAGTTGTTCATGTTGCTAAAAATACCGAAAACACCATGCTTTTCAGACATTAACATGTTATAATATAGCATAATTGAACTTAAACATGTACATGTATAACCTTGAATATGTCAAAAATATTGTATTGGTAAGTTAATAAGTAGAAAGTATATATGACAATGAGTATAAGTAATATTATTTAGTAACTGTACTTTTGCTAATCAATCCTGTGAAGTTTGGTTGAAGTTCAAACTGCGGTATTGGAGATTAAGCGCAGACAAGCTGAAAGTGGACGGACAGACAGAAGGACGGACATACACCAAAGACAAAAACAGTATATCTCCCTTAGAGAGTTAAAGACATAACGCACATGTTTACAACATTATGTATTTTTTGCTGTTGTGTTAATTACATTATATCCGGAACACTATTGGATATGAATATATGAACCGATCAATTCGGTATAAAATGTTCACGTACGAGTTTTGTTCAGTGTCGCCACTTTACAGGGAAGATAATACATCAAGTTCATCCTTTCCAGCTGCCTGGGGTGCATGACTGCTAATCTTCAGTATCCTATATGAGATGAAAGTCCCTAAAATGAGAAATTTTCAAATTATTATATAGCGTTTACATGTCAAATATTTGAGTGATGAAATGTTCTACTGACTTTTGAGTGTTGTTTAACTTAAAATGGAATGTGATTTATATGCTGATAAAAGTGTAAAAATGTTACTTGAATATTTAAATCTTACTGACAATGTGATTTAGTTTGGATGAACTTGAAAAACTCCTTTTTTCAATATTGAATATTATGTTAATACATTATCTATTGATTTATCAATATGAGTTTGAATGTACATTTTCAGACAGGCTGGTGGTTACATCACATCAGCAAATAAGCATGTACTGTCAGTGTCAACATAATTATTTACATATTATAATTTTATATTCTGTGTATTTAAAATGAAATGCCAATACACGTAAACTATATTTAGTTTCCACTAATGCAATGCTAATAAATTTAACAAATGCAACACTAGCTGGAATGTTTTTTATAAAAAATAAGTTGTATGTGGTCACAGTGACCAATAATTAAGTCAAATTTATGTATGTTTTTGTATTACATGAATTAATAAATCACTTTCCCTGTAAGAAAAATAATCAAGTCGACAACATCTCATGTTCACTGTAATTTCCAACAACATAGTTCTACTACTTTCTTAAGGTTATGAAATTATGTCTTTGTAACTAACCATTCTTTCAAATTGATATGAAAACCAATATCATACATTTTATATGTAAATCATTTTTTATTACAACTTTCAATTTGAACTCACCTTTTTTCGGAACAACACTGAGCTGATGGACTATCATCAGCTGACCATATTCATACTTAGATATATCAGGCAAGCATCACATCTGCAAATAAGCAGGAATCATTAGTGTCAAGACCTTTAAATCATAAACACAGAAGTAATGACAGCACAAACCAAAGAACAGAAATTTTGTCCAAGGTGCTTAGTGATAACGTTTATATTCAGTAAAAAGTGACAAATGCTACACTGACAAACAGCCAACCAACTATCAAGCAATATTCACCAAACTAATATATTACATAAATTCCAAATCATTTCGAGGTACGAAGATGCATTGGGACGAATCACCACCCCAAAAAATATATCCAAATTTACGTCTTTTTCTCGTATCAAATTATTTCTAAAGTAAATTTTGTGACATAAGATTAGCTTTATTTGATATGAACGTGAACAGGAATACAGGGTACATACCATTTTCAGCATACATTCGCCATTTCGTAAATATTTCGCCATATTTAAGAAATTTCTTGAAAAGTAAGGTATCTTAAGGTTGATACCTTAATTTTTAAGGAAAAAATTGACCATTTCACGCCAAATAAGAAAAATTCTTAGTTAAAAAGTTTATTGAATAAGACTTTAGAAAAAAATTAAAAACTAAGTTGAAAATCGGTCATTTAAGAAAATTTCTTGTACTTTAAGGAAAAATCTTACAAACTAAGAAATATTTTCAACTAAGATGGATATTGAATACGGCCCCTGTTCTATATAGTCTGAACTTCATTTCCACAAAGATGTAAGACTAAAAGGTTATTGACTCTTCAATCTTTAAACTTTTATTTCTCAAAACTTATAAAATGCTACTTATGTCAGTGAAGAATTAAGGCGACGAAATGGCTGACTTTATGTACTTAATCTTCTAAATATTGCATATATATTGCAGTATACCTTTCTCAAATATCTTCAACGAGATGCTGTCTGCTGTGTCAGCTCTTGTTAGGTTTTGAGCAAAATTTATTTACACTTTCACAAAACGCTTAAAGTAATCTATTGGGACAAATCTTAAAATGACGGTTGAGTCAATGATTAAACCATTATACATTTTACTGTTGGGGTTAATGTATGAAAACTGCGGTTTTGTATACCATGCTGTCAGCCTTCTGTAATAATCCCTAATTATGCAAAAAAACGTTAAGTATTGACTGGTTGATAAACTGTGATATTTATCAAAGGATTTTAAACTAGCTGTGTATTTTTACAATGTATGAATAAACGAGATATCTAATTTGCTTTTATATGCTCCAATATCAGTGACAGGTACTGCAGGGTTGAATACAGACCAATTATCGTTACAATTTATACATTTGTATTCAAATATATGGTATTCATATAACTTGACTTCAAGGTTGCTTGCTGTTCGATGAAAGAATGAATGAAAACGACTTCCTCCAGTTTTGGATTCAAATTTGTGAAGATTATGTACTACTTAAATCATTTACTTGTATAAGTATTTGAATTCACTTGTGACCAAAGCCTCTCTGGGCTTATAAGGATGATTCTGTACAATAGGAATTGGTATAAATATTTAGCAGTAATTTTTACCATACCCACAATAAATAGAGGTTGTTGGTTTGTTTTGGTGAAATACAAAAATGTTATTTCATTGATCGAACACGAGACCCAATACATTCACAGGCTTCGTCTTTATTTTTTCAGAGTACTAATCCATTTGGGCAAGTTGCTCTGAGCCAACCTACTTGCAGGAAATCATTCTTACCAGCCCAAATATATAACACTAATTTGTAAAAAGCTGAAAGTCATGATTATGTACAAATTTCATTTTTTTCTCCCATTTCTGAAAATGTAGATTCACTAAAAAATTTGCTAGCCAGAAATTAAAGTTTCTACCCCCCAGGCTTGGGCTTGTGGCAGTTTTTGAACAATTAAGCATTTAAATTATTAACATTGTTTTCTTCATGTTGCTCCTGTGCTGCAATAGTACAATACATGTAACTGTATACAGTACAAAAATGTTGATATGATATTTTAGCATTACACCAAACTCTTGACGGTCCGCTATGTACTTTTATTATCAAATACAGTAAACTCCCTGAAATGTGGACCCTGTTGGGATATGGTCAAAAGTTTGGTTTTCTTTGAGTTACAGTTTGCAGAGAACTGATCATAATTTTTTAGTTTTATGCATTGATTTAATAAGAGGAAAATATGTGACGTCGCAAATCATCCGACTTTTCTGAGGATTTCAGTTTTCAAAGAGTCTGGTTTTCAGAGAGTTGACTGTATTTATTTTATGTTATGTATTTGTCTAACATATCAGATGTGTTGCAAGATATCTTGTCTTTCACTATAGTTCTGCCACATTTTATTTTTCATTTTGTTTGTTTATAGTCTATTCATGCATTGTTTGCTCTATTTCAGCTTGAAGGCATATTCCTCCTGGGGATAGTCGGCGTCGTGCTCGTGGCATTGCGTGTATACTTCATGGGAAATAAACCACCTGAATTCTCGCCGTCTGACAACCCTGCTTCAGATTCTGACAGTTTTATAACGAGAACAATGACTTATATCCTTCTTCCAGCGCTTAATGTCTGGATGTTAATATGTCCGAGAATACTCAGTTTTGATTGGTCAATGGCATCCATTCCTCTTGTGGAAAGTGTATGGGATGGCAGAAATATATTTACCATAGTGTTCTACAGTATAATTGTATATTTAGCAATTTTGACTTTATCTTATACACAGAACTATTTCAGAGAGGATAAACATTTAATGAATGGAAATGGACATTCAAGTCATGTCACTCATTCATCAAAACATTCTGTAAATACTGGCAAACACAAGACTCTGCAGATGCAGCGGCAGACGTCATTTACCGGCAGCAATAATGTCTCAAATTCTAATTCCATAAGTCAGACAGCTTCCTCACATTCCATGGATGTTCTCATATTTTCCATTGTTCTCCTAATTCTTCCATTTATTCCTGCTACAAACATGTTTTTCTACGTCGGATTTGTTATCGCAGAGCGTGTTTTGTACATTCCAAGTATGGGAATGTGTTTGCTAGTTGCTCATGGATGCCATAAATTATACAAGTCCTTTGAGAAAGATAAAAGCGGGAAAGAGAAAATTGTTACCATAGCGATAATTATATTGATAACTTGTTATGGAGCAAGGACAATGATACGGAATAGAGACTGGTTTTCAGAAGAGAGGCTGTACGAATCTGGTATAGCTGTTAATCCACCAAAAGGTATGTTGTTGCTTTAAATCGTGGGCATGTCAGCAGCAAAACTAGTCTATTTGCATATAAATAAACAAGCGGATGGCCCTTTTGCTCTTAACCCTCAAAATGTTAAATACGCTTTGTAATGTTTGTTTATATTTGGTAGTTGAAAGTTATGCTCTGAATGTAGAACTGAAGGTTGCAATTTTGAGATTGGGCTTATATCCAATTATATTGGTTAAATTTTACTACAGAAACTAGTAATAAGAATGTATTCAGTTAACTTATATTGATTTTCTAATGAAGTATGCAAAGGTTTGTAAATAAGTTAATATACGGTACTTGTTAGTTCAAGTTATGTATGTACTTTCAGCGTGGGGCAATTTGGCAAATATCTACAACCGCGATGGAAGACTTCAGGATGCAGAAGATGCATATAGAAATGCGTTAAAGCATAGATCCAACATGGGAGACACACATTATAACTTGTAAGTCTTGCAAGTCAGCATAATCTGAGAAAACTGACCAACATTAAGATCGCATATTTTAATCGGTTTTCATGGCTGTCGAATATTCTCAGTATAAATTAGGCTTCATTTCCAATTAACGCTTTGTAGCGTGATTTGATGATGGATAATAATAATTATGTAGGTAATAGTTCATATGTCAATTTATTTAAGTTGGATCATTGGAAATAAAAATGAATGCAAATTTTTTGGGTGGGGCTTTGTTTCCTTATAACATATAGTGGAAAATATAAACAACATCTCTTCTTAAACTGCTGAGTCGAAAAATGGCAGCGTACTCAGATAAGTGGTACACGGCCATCATGGCCCTCTTGTTATTGACACTATCATTGATGCAGATATTCGAGATATCTTCATCTTTGAATGTAATAATTGCCATTACAGTTCACGTCATGATGATATAGATAAAAAGTGGTAATGCATAGATTCCATAGTTGATGTTTTCTGTTCTTGCAAATATTCTTAATACATGTACTTATTCATATTAATATTATTCAATTCGTTGTAGTTTAAAGTCTTGGTTAGGTATTGATTGGTGGATAGATGTTATTGAAATGAAATATGCATGTAAATGGTACATTCAGTTTTTTCTTTTGTTAGAAATCCCTTAGAGAAATATGTTGTTAATCAATAGAAATAAATGTTGGTGTGTTACTCATGGGAGGTAAACAGTGGTGTGTTAGTAAAGGGAGGTAAACATTGGTGTATTAGACAAGGGAGGTAAACATTGGTCTGTTAGTCAAGGGGAGGTAAACATTGATGTGTTAGTCAAGGGAGGTAAACATTGGTGTATTAGACAAGGGAGGTAAACATTGGTCTGTTAGTCAAGGGGAGGTAAACATTGGTGTATTAGACAAGGGAGGTAAACATTGGTCTGTTAGTCAAGGGGAGGTAAACATTGATGTGTTAGTCAAGGGGAGGTAAACATTGATGTGTTAGACAAGGGAAGTAAACATTGGTCTGTTAGTTAAGGGGAGGTAAACATGGGTGTGTTAGTCAAGAGAGGCCAGCATTGTTGTGTTGGTCAAAATAGATAAACACTGGTGTATTAGACAAGGGAGGTAAACATTGGTGTATTAGACAAGGGAGGTAAACATTGATGTGTTAGACAACGGAGGTAAACATTGGTGTATTAGACAAGGGAGGTAAACATTGATGTGTTAATCAAGGGAGGTTAACATTGGTGTGTAAGATAAGGGAGGTAAACATTGGTGTGTAAGATAAGGGAGGTAAACACTGTAGTGTTAGACAAGGGAGGTAAACACTGCAGTATTAGACAAGGGAGGTCAACATTGGTGTGTTAGTCAAGGGAGGTAAACATTGATGAGTTGGTCAAGGGAGGTAAACATTGGTGCATTATTCAAAGGAGGTAAACATTGGTCTGTTAGACAAGGGAGGTAAACATTGGTGCATTATTCAAGGGAGTTCAACATGGATGTGATTGTCTAGGGAGGTAAACATGGGTATGTTAGTCAAGGTGGGTAAACATTGGTGTATAAGACAAGTGAGGTTAACACTGATGTGTTAGTCAAGGAAGGTAAACATTTGTGCGTTTTAACAATTTTTCAGAGGAATACTGCTGCAGAATCAAAAGAGAAACTCAGAGGCGATTGAAAGTTACAACAAGGCAATTGGTTGCCGACCAAATTTATCAAGTAAGTCAGTTTGTTGCCATCTATGGCAGGCAACCAACTGTGTTGTTGTTGTTTTCTCAATGCATGATACCTAAGTTCCCTTGTGTTGTCATTTATAATAATTTGTAATGTTAGAATTGAAAGCTTGGTTTCATATTCAGCAAATTGGACTTTTTCGACTTGAATGTCTTACTTCTTGACTCAGTAACTGGAGAATCTACAACTCTTATTGTATCACTATATAAGCCTCCTACTGGAAAATTGTATAATATAGTAATGTTGAAAAATACACCTATAGATTAATGATGCATCAACATATGCTCATAATTACATACAGACGACATGATCACTTCTTGTTTGCTTGTATTTATTGCTGTGAAAATCAAATATATATTATGTTGTTTTAATCATGCATTCGAAGAAATTCTGAAAATTCTAATGATATACAGAGAGTAAATAATCAAACAATTCTGACGTCCAAATCCGCTTCCCTAATTGCCCATTTGGTCAGAGAAATATACAATTATTGTCTGAAAAATAAGGAAATTCTGTCTTGCATGTACTTGTTATAAATGCATGGCAGCTTGGTAACTTCCGGACAGTTGGTATAAAAAGCTTCATGACCTATTTGAAGTTTGTCTGACATGTCCGATGGTCCAGCGACTTAAGTGAAGCCTGGTCAGAATTGCGTTTACCAGACAACAGTGGTTGAAGATTGAATAGCTAATGAATGGCATGCCCTAAGTTGTATGAACAGCTTTTATGTAGCAAACAAATTAATTGAGGAAGTTTGTGCTTAGAATAGCTTCTTGACATATTGATTCCGAAATTTCAAATAGATAAATTTCCTGTAATGCATTGGACTTGTCAGTATGTATAATGTAGTCCCCTCACTAATGTGATTAACATCATTAACTGAGATAGCATGTTTAATTTACCTAGTCCCCATTAATCTAATACTGCATGATTTCAGTGGCACATTTGAATTTGGGAATACTTCTATCACAGATGGGGAAAAATGCCGAGGCTGAAAAGGTAGTGTATATGTTGCTATGGTAACTGAATGAAATCTTACTTCTGTGTATTTTGAAGAAAAAGATATGTTGACAGGTTCTGTATGATAGATGGGCTGTTGGCCATGCACAATTTGTGTACACTCTGCTGGCAAACTGAAAACAGTTCATCGGTGTTTCATGTTCAAGTTTTTTTATTGATATTAACATGTACTGTATTTATAAGTGACAAAAGTGCATGATGTGAAATGTTCGGGAATCTCGCTAATTCAAGAATGTCATGAAAACCTTGGCATCATTTTCTGCATTTACAGAACATTTCTATATAATCTAATTATTGAACAGTAATTTTATTTACAAACATGTCTATTGGTGAAACATCCAAAATCGCTGATTGTGCACTTCAGATGAACTATACTTGCAGAAATATCAGCTTCTACAGTACTTGTCAATTGCCAGTACAATATTGTCCAATGTTGATGCTGTATGTGTACATTTTGTTATAGACAATTGCATGCCTTGCCAAAAATAGAGCACTTTGTGATAGTTACAGTGAACTGACTCGTATTGACATTCCAAGGTTGAGAATGCTTTTGAACGGAATAAATACTTAGTAATTCTAGTTCAATGAAGGCAATAAATTTTTTATTCAGTGGAGGGGTGTCACTAATGTTTAATTAGCAGGGTAATATATCATCAGAAGTAGGCAGTGTTCTGGGGGTACTCCCCTTAATTATAATGATCATTTCATACAAGAAAAGTAGCCAGGCTCTTATTGACACCCCTGGTATTGACCTCTTAAAACACGTTTTCAAGCTCATTTGTCCTTTTTTCGAATTTCTTTATGGATGTAAGATGGCAGCGTGTAGTTGCATTATTCTAGACTAGACTAGACTAGACTATTATGTTTATAGGAATACAGACTGTGTGCTGATTTAGACACTTCCATGTTGAAAGATTTCCGTCTGCATGAATCTACCAAGATTTCGTGTCTGTATAACCTCGGTAGATTATGCACTAACATGAAGAGACACCAGGTATGATATCACATACACGCATTCTGTGTTATACTTCATAATTCATTGTCCAACTATTCTTAAAACATTTGTTTAACGTTTGTACCTCAACACACACTTTTACAAAAATGGTTGTTAATATTGGCCCCATCCCAGGGGTCGCATGTTTTCCATAGACTTGTAACAGGAAATCTTTGCAAATCTTCTTCCCTTAAACCGCACTGCCCAGGGTTTTGATATGTGGCATGTAGCATTATTTTGTGGTCTCCTACCAAGATTGTTTCAATTAACATAAGCTCATATGGTCAAAACCGGCCCTGCCTTAGGGTCACATTTTTTCTATGGAGTTAAGTAAGGAATAACTTAACCAGAACCATGCTTATCAAAGATCCATATGAACAATGTAGCCAGTAGAGCGTCTGGCCCTGATTATTTGTGTTGGTAACTTCATGCACTTGGAAGAACAAATTAGTACTGGTTGGTACCCTAGGAATGCGGGTTAAGTAGACTGATCGCCGTGCAAAATCTATTACAAACTACCATTAAAAGAAGTTAAGCTCTATAATGGAAGTGCACTTTTCCACATGATGTTTTGTATGACAGTTATAATAAATGCATGTCTACAGTTTATGGGTTTTCTTCCACTTACAGGATGCATTAGTTGTTTTTGAAGAAGCATTACGTAGAAGACCGGATTACTATGCTCCCCAGTCTCTGTATAATCTCTATGGTAATGTGAACATTTTGTGGGCCTTGTGCAAAACTGTTGTGTTTGCTTCTTTACAGTAAAGGCGATACAGCAGTTTTGCATGAGATTTTGATTTGTATTTAAAATTTAAAGATGGCTTTTAATTATTTATTTTCTGTAAACATTTGACTAACTTTGCATCTTAAGCAGATGATTAAAAAAATTAATAAACAATACAGTCAAACCTGTGTTAAAGACCACCTGCGAACAAAGACCACTATTGCAAAACCTGTCTGCAAAGACCACCAATTTCATCTCCCATCAGACCATTTTCAATGATATTTAATCTGTTAATAGAGACCACCTGTAAACAAAGACCACATTTTGCTGTTCCCATGGGTGGTCTTTACAGACAGGTTTGACTGTACCTTGGAATTCGTCCCTATATTCTGTGCATTGCCAGATTATTTCTAGTGTTCCATGTCATATACTTGTTCTGCTATCATTAAAAGCTTATGAAATGAAAAGGCGGCCATAATTATGTTGGTCTGAAAATTATAATTTTCTTAGCTCACCTAGTTGGAAGGACATCATTGAGGCATAGAGATTATGTGGCATCAGGCCCTATAGGCTTGTTATGGATTTTCATTCAAACTTCTTCTCTAGAATTACCTCAAACCTCCATTTTGTTGTGATTTTCAAGTGTTGGCACATATTCATTTTTGGGTTATATGTTTCTGCTATACGTACATGCATATGTGTGTAGTGTATGCTTGGCCAGGCTTTTGGCATATACATAAATTTTCAAATTAAGTTTAGAAAACCGAGCAATTCAGTGTCTCGATTCTCTTGTGATAAATAACATCTATCATGCATTATCCAGACAAAGAGATGGCAATCATAGCTTTGTTTATTTATTTATATTAATAATTGATCAGGTGAAGTATTCTCCAATCTTGGTCGTTCTGATGAGGCTATACATTGGTTTCATGAAGCATTGAAAGTCAAACCTGACCATATACCGGCTCACCTAACTATGGCAAAAGTACATCAAAACATGGTAAGATTTAGTAGTGTTAGACCTTCAGATGGTACCTTGTACAATGTTCATGAACTGGAAAGGAACCAGCTTATGAACATGCCCAACCTGATTTTTTTCGGCTCAGCCATATAGTGCATGATTTTGCTACATAAGTCACAGCAGTGTGTAAGCCAATCATATCTAAAGTTAAATGTTGCAACAAATTTCGGAAAGCCGAACATGGTTTGTAAACTGGATGTTGATTTGTGTACATCTGCACATTGTAAATGCTGGACTGGTAATGAATGAATTCAAATTTTGTAAATTATGGTTTGAATCTAGACATGCTTATCGATGATTGTCCTACAAATACTTACAGAGAGTAACTAGACTTTTAATTACTGACTAAGACCACCTCAAAATTAAGAACACAGTTTTCAAGTCCATTTTCACTGCTTCGCTTTTTATTCAAACTCAATATTAAGATTAGTTTTCAAGGGTTCCGAGGGTGGTTTTATTATGGAGGTGTAACTGTACATGTTTTTATTTTACTTTTTAGGGTAAAACACAGGAAGCAGAGTCTTGGTACCTGAAAGCTAAGCAGATCGATCATGAAGATATGTCTGTACACCAACATTATGGTAGGTTGCTTAGTAACATGAGGGGTAATGATAGATAATGTCTGCGGAGCATTTGATTTATGATAGAAGAGCCAGTGGCTTGCCTTTTCAATTGCACTCCTTAACATAAAATTAGAAGTTTTCCCATCAGTTAAACACATCATCGGCTTATTTACATTTAATCCTGTAACTCAAATTTGGGCAGTTTTGAGTATTTGGTATAGTTGAAACCGTCTTAACAAGCTCCTTGTATCTCTATTACCTAAATTGTTCTGGAATGCACATAACTTAAATAAAATGCAATTCCATAACCCTGTTTGTAACTACATGTATTCTCTACAGGAGTGTAAAACTTTTTTTCTCAAAAAGACGATAAGAAAGTTAGGGGGTTCTGGAAATAATGTAACGACATATTAAAGTTCTTAATTTGTTCACATAATGAATAGAATTCATTTTCCTTGGGACCGGTCAGTTCATTCATTGATATTCAGTGATAATTTTCTTTTCATTGTGTTTAGTTGTACATGTACCAGATATACATTTTGCAAATTCAACTACATGTCTCGCGTTAAAACTGTTTAAACTGTCAGTGTTTTCTGTATTTGGTTAGTTTGGGCGTTGAATACATAGTTCCCGTATCGTTCTTAACTGTCAGCCATTTTGATAGGCAAAACTGATAAGCCCTTATAGGAGTAATTTCCAAACATGTGATAATTGAGAAAATACCAACTGAATTTGCATGTGACAACCATTTTGTTTTCAACTTATTGAGCCAAATGCTCATATAAGCATAATAAATAAGTTATTTTTTATATATCAGATTAGTTATCTTCGTTGACATTATATTCCCTATAAACTTTAAGGAAATTTGCCTATCACAATGGCCGACGATTCAGAACAAGGGAGGTAAATATTGTAGATGTGAAAACTATCTATTCAGTTTGTTTGTTCAAAAATCCAATTTCCCAACACAAACCCCACCCACATAAAACAATACAATGACTGTGTTTTAAATGATAGAAATGAAATATAGATTCTTTTTTACAGCTCAATTCCTTGGAGAAGTTGGTAGATTGAAGGAGGCTGCAAGTATTTACAGGATTGCCATAGTGAAAGATCCAGAGAATTTTGAGATGACATTTAATGCAGCCAATATTTTCAGACAATTGGAAGATACTGATTTAGCTGAAACATTATTCAAGAAAGTAACACAGTTAAGACCTACAGTAAGTATGATATGATGTTATTTATGAGACTCAAAATATTTGTCATAGAAGAATTTTATGCCCCCTTCGAATAAGAGAGGGCATATTGGTTTGCACATGTCAGTCGGTCGGCGGGTCCGTCCGTAACCTTTTCGTTTCTGATCAATAACTCAAGAACCCCTTGACCTATCATCCTCAAACTTAGTCCACGCATTCATCTTGGGTAGCAGAGGAGCCCTATTAATTTTGGTCAAGGTCACAGTGGGGCATACTGTTTTACAAACATCTCTTGTTATCTTTAATTCAGGGTATTAGGCAAAAATATGATATGTTAAAAAGATAATTTTTGGATCCTTTAGATATAAGAACTTAATTATCTGATAAATCAGGAGGTTTTTGAGTTGTTACCGTATTTAGATATTTGATTTGGAATTAAAGAGGAAATTATGTTATTTTTATTTTCCATCTGATATGAAAGCCATGCTAGAAAAGCAATCTCATTTTAATCAGATACTTTAACCCAAGTAAGACTAGAAGCAAGAATTAGGATCAGGGAAAGGGATTATCACGGATACTTACACTAGGCACTCCAATCTTAAATCACAAAATTTACTCTTGTTAGTCTGACAGTGAGTTCTGGCCAAGTAAATTTCCTGGCTTGCATTCTCACTGTTCTGTCAAAATTCCACCCTGTCATGGATCGCACACAGTCTGAATTCCACTACAATCCTGCTGGCCCCTCCTAGAGCTAAACGCTGATAAGGGCATAAAGACCACCTTTCTAGTTAAATATTCATGATTTCAGGAAGCTGCTGCACATATGAACCTTGGTGCTATGTATCATTCAAATGGTAAACTGAAGGAAGCCGAGAAGAGTTACTTACGTGCCTTGGAACTCAAACCTGATGATGAAATGACGGCACAAAATCTGAATAAATTACGTAGCTTGATAAAGAGTAGAGGCTGAAGCGGAAACCAGATGGGTTATTGCAGTAATGAGGGACAACGGAGATGATTCAGGGTTGATGACAGAATTGTACTAACATGGTAGCAAGGAAAGGAAGTTATCTGACTAACTGACAGCAGATAATGGACCGAAATCCTAACAGGGAACGTATTAGGTTGATTTAATGTGCCTTTATGGGGTACTGGAAGTCGGGAAAGCTTAACACTGTCAATGGTTGTATTTAAGCATATTGATACAGCAGTCTGTGGTAAATCAGTGTCTATATTATCATTTGTTTCCATTTATAGCCTTCTTGAATTTTGTGATGTCTTGAAATCTGCATCTTTAATGTGTCCGCCTTTTTTACATTCCAGTAACTTACTTGTACGTACGTCTGTCTTCTGCTATATCTTATAGGTGTTGAATTTATCAACTGGCTTCCAGGTATCAAAGTTTGCTATGTACACATGGTTTTATATGCAATATAGGCAGATAACAGTGAAGCTTTGCAATCATATAAGATATATTCAGGACAGTATACCGAATATTCCTTAATAAACGCTTCTCCCCTAATTAATGCCCCTCACCTTTATAAATGAAAAAAAAAACGAAAAATTCTTACCTTAATCTATATTTTATATCCATCACACATCCTATGTATCAAAGAATCAAAATGAAACTATAAAAAGGAATGCTCACAAAACAAAAACATTAACTGTAAAACAGTCAACTATTGGTATTTAAAACTCCAAAACTCTGTGAACTGAGGCAAATGACAAAGGTCATATAAGCGTGTATATGTAAGACATGCAATACTGCTCTCTGTGATGTAATAGTGCCGGGCAGATCAAAGTAGTTTGTTTGGAAGATATTTTAGGCTATCGAGTGCAAGTATGAACTTCTTCAGCTTAAATCAAAAGATAGAGTACAACCTGTCGGTACTATACTTGTTCTAATAGATGCATATGGCACAAATAAGTGATTTTAGCGATTATTAAATTCCCCCTTCTCAAAATGTAATGCACCCCTGAGGGTGTTTATTAGGAAATATTTGGTATTTACAGAATAATGTTGCTCAATATTTTATTTCCATGCTTCACCAGTGAACATTAATTTTTGTAGAAGAGTTGGTTAGATAGTAAGAAGCATTAAATTAAGTGTTCACTTAATTCTATGATCAATGTTCTCGGATTTATATCATTAGGGAATTGCCTTGGCAACTTCTTGTACAAGTACATGTACGTCCATACACAGTTTTGGCTTTACAAATTTATTATATACAACAAAATTGTTCAGATGTGATATTGTTTTTTTCTAGTTTGAAACACATTTGTTATTATTTTGTTTCTATGTTTAAGTATTTTTTTCCATTTATGTAAGACTTCTGTTGTTGCCCTTGCATGTGATAGTTTATTTGGTATTACATTTCTTTGCTCAATTACATTTCCATAATGATGTTTATATTAGTAATTCATACTATATTTTACATTATAAAATGTAATAGGTGATATCTGTCATTTAAAGACACAAACTTATCTGCATATTCATAATGCATGGATCGACCAGCTGACTTACCAGTTAGTATGAAGATCGGCAGTGTAGAAGATGAGGTGTCGGCTTCTCCAGCTGTAGGTTGTGGGTTTTAGCCATGGAAGATCATCATGAGTTCTTTCCCTTTATCCCTTCTAGAGTTCTCTCCCTCTTTCCCTTCTTTTAGTATATTATAGGATAGACAAGGAGTGGCATTGTCTATACAATATATACACTAGCATTAGCATATATAGTACTATAATATACATATACTATTGAAGGGATAAAGAGAGTGAACACTAGAAAGGATACTGGGAAATAGTATAGAAGGGATAAAGGGAGAGAACTCAAAAAGGGATAAAGGGAAAGAACTTGTGACAATCTCCAGTGATTTTAGGCTCACAAAGATCACAATCACATGTCCGGAAGCACACAAGAATTGATTCAACTAAGCATGATGCATTCGTCACAATTGAGCTTAAATAAATTGGTATTTATGTACAGTAAAATCTCAATGAGACCACCCTTGGGACCTTTGAAAACTGGTCTTCTTATTGAGGTGGTCTTTTTTTTAGGTTTTATGGTAGTATCACATAGTATTGAGTTTTTTTCCTTAGCTAGACTCAAGTAGCACTCTATGCTTGCTCATTTTTATCTGCAATTTTTAATTAGTATTGTACAAATTAATGATTTTAATCATGTGAAATACTTACGGTACTTTATGTGCTTATAAGTTTGATTTATGTGCTTATTCCTACTTTGCTTGATGCCTGTCTACATATGTATGTAAAAAAGCTGTTTGCATGATGTGTAATCAATGCAAATGCTATTGTGGAGTTGTTACAAGCTACAAATGAATTATTTGTATACTGGTAGGCATAATATTAGTTCTGTGAGCTTGTTCTGGTCTGGTAACATTCAACATGAGTGAATAGTCATTCCGTTATAACAGTTGTATAGTCGTTTTATTTATTGTCCAGTTAGTTCAGTGTAATAATAACTCATTGTTAAAATGTGTTACTTATGTTCTTGTTTAAGACTTTGTATTGGAATTACGCAATAATATGAAACATATGACAAGGAATGAAATGACCAGAAATAATGTTGAGTTAAAGATGATCATGTTTGTTGGTGTACAAAGAGGTTGTGCTAGTTAATGGATCTCTGAAGAATGATTTGTAAATTGATATTATTATTTTATAGTTAACGTATTAGTTAGTTTTAGCTCACCTGAGCTGAAAGCTGAGATGAGTTTGTGTGATCAGTCTTCGTTCATCCCTGATGCCCACATTTGTCTGAAAATTACATTTTGTCTCTAACTTTTGGGTCAGTCTTTCTAAAATTTCACAGGAATGTTGTGGTATGGTCTTTACCTCAGCTTGTAAAATTGGCTGAAATAAAATAATATTTGGATACCATGGCAACCAACTATGAAATCTCTGCAGTCTTATGTCAGATTTGAAAATGATTCTGTAGAAATTATTCTTTGGTGACCATCTACAAAATTAGCTGAATGAATTTGATCCGTGGCTGCCAGGGAATAGTTCTGAATTTGGTGTATAGCCAACAAAAAGCATCATATTAGTATTACTCAGGTGAGTGATATACGGCCATTATGACCCTCTTGTTTATTATTGTTATATTTATCATCACTATATATGTATATTATACTCATGTTTCCTAGCAACATTTAAGTGGTAGCTTTAATTATCATTTTTATTTGTTCTTCTACGTTCTTGCAATTACCTCCTGCTAATTCAAACTTTTTCTTCCATTTTGAAAATATTGAATATCGATAATAGAACATATTTCTTGCATTAGAACTACATAGTACATTATTGTGTCAGTTAAATGTTCCTGCTTCACATTTAGGCTCCTATATATCTATGGGCAAGAAAATGAAGATTCTCTTATCTACAAATATACTCCACGCCATTAAAAACACAACAAAAATTGTCCCCATCAGCACGGTGACATTATAAAGAATTTTTTTATTTAATTCTCGAACATAATTTCCTAAACTTAATCAATTATCAAATATGAATACAAGGGGCCATAGTCTAATTTCTTTTTGATGAATGATTTACTCCTTTGTAACAATAAAGCGCTTTTAACACAAAATGATGGCTAAAGTGATATAGTTGCGTTTTTAATGGTGTTAAGTATATGTGTTATGACCATCCTTCGGAAATAGAAAACGAGTAAAGATAAAATGTAGTCTGTTTGATGACTGTTGAAGCTTGTAAAGTATACATATAAAGTAAATGACCATATGAGCCAGTTTATATGAATGTGGTCATAGCTTGAAGGCGATATTTAGAACTGTGGTAATTATATATTGACATAATCATTATTTTTTTACAATCTCTATATTATTCAGTACCGTTTACATTTGTTAAATTGTGCAAGGTTTTCATTATACCTGTTGTTTATAGATACATGTGTCATTAAACATTAGTTACTTTTCTGAATAATTATCAAGTCATAATATTTCTTAATTCTGCAATAGCTGTTACATTCCTTTAAAGACTGAAGCAATATTGTTGGAGAAACTTTGTTAGTGAATTTATTTACATTATTTAAGAATGATGAATAAATATGTTAGAAGATTTTTCTGTTTGTTTCTAACTGAATTCTGCATCAAACATAATTGTATAATTACCATTTATTGTAATGATTTGCGCCACTGCAATGTCTTACAAGGTTTACCAGTAAGCCAGTAATTCCCCACACCTCTAGTCCTTTTCAGTAATGAAGGCATCATGCGTTGGTAATTTATGCCACTTTACCCGAAATCCCGTTCCTCCGAGTTCACTGGTCATATGAAAATTTCACTGGTCAAATTAAACATTCACTGGTCAAATGAAATATTCACTGGTCAAATGTAACATTCACTGGTCAAATGAAACATTCACTGGTCAAATGTAACATTCACTGGTCAAATGAAACATGTAAAGGCTGTTTTGTGAGTACGGCCTAAAAAAAACATTGGATCAAGATTTTTTTATTTTGGTATTGTGATCTGGTGTCTTTCCTTGGTTTACTATTTGCGCTAGACGGAGTGGGTAAAGAAGTCGCCGTCCAAACGTTCATTTCGATTAATTCACATGAAAAAATGTAATTTTGGATCAATCCGACGTTTACAAAAAAAAACCTACCTACCAACCCATCTTTTTTTCAGCATGTTACAGGAAACAGACATATTTGTTTTTAGGCCTTAACATACATTGAACATGTACAACTGTTAGCACAATAACCCTGCTATTGTTCAGGAATATTGACTAGTCTTCTACAAGCAAATGACAATCTTTCTGAAGAATACTGAGTGGGAGTCCAGTGATTTCAGGTTTAATATCTATAGTCAAAGTATATACATGTATAGAGCATTCCTCTTGACTGTGATATCCTTATTGAAGTATGGAACTATTTATAAATATTTCAGAAGAGATGAAGAAAGAAACAAATAGTACGTTTGGTATACATTAGTCAAGAACTGATTATTACAGAAATTCAATTCAAACATTGTTCAGTAGTGTGATACAAAACATGCATAGCAGGTAAAAGAAACACACATGAAACAAGACACAACCGATAATGTTTTACTTGATCAAGTTTTATTGATGAGTATATTTTCAGCGTGTATAGAGATTCGCAAATTAACATAGTGAAAAGTGATAACATCAATTCATAGCACTTCAGAGCTCTAACAAATTCATATACAGAAAAAGTAAAGAATGCATCATGATAAAACAAATCAAATATTACATATAATTGTAACACAGTCTCTCAGACGATACATGCAACAAAAGATGAATGGCCCTTACCATCTGATCAATAGTGAGTTAATGTCAAGATTAAGAACTGGGAAGGCAAAATTCGCACATCAGAACTTTTCTGTACAGAATCAGACATGAAAAGAGTAGATGTATAGAATCTAATGTCCGGAGAGGAAGCATAGTGAGCCTTGTAAAGCATCCGACTTCGGGTCCGAAGGTCCCGAGTTCGAATCCCACAATGGGGGTGGTTGAACTGCAAACTTCACAATCACTCAATTAGGTGCAAGTACTGGTTAGTAACCCGGAAAGCAGTCATTAGGAGACAAATTACCAGGTCATAAAACAGCTAGTTATCCTGTACCTACATGAATTTCTTGAACTTTTTTCAAGAAAAATTCTCAACTGAATTTTATATTATTTTTACGAGCTTGTCATTGCAACAATTGATACCCCAATTCAGAGTACATGTTTATAGGTAAATGATTTCCAACAATAAACTTCACTGGTGTTTTATTCCATAAAATTCAATATTTGACGAGTAGAAACAAAATTCCCCGAAATAAAATACATTCTGTCAATTAAAACATGATTGTACAAGCAAATATACTAACAATGGTATGCATTCTCAAGTGAACATTGTATTATAATCAATTTATCAACACATCAACAGCAAGTATCACAGTGAAGTTTTATGAATATTTTCTCTCCCCATCCGACAATAAATCTCTCGATACCAGCAATCTCATCACCTCGTTAGTACCTGAAATAATCGGATAAGAATAAGTATAAACAAATAAAAAATACTATCAACAATATGTGTCATCAACATTACTTCACTACCATGGGGTTGAAAAGGGATCCTTTCACACAGAAGATACAATGAGTCAAAATATATGGACAGACCAGAAGCATTTCCACCATATGTATACCAGTATTTGCTTCTCACTACACCGAGCCACTATTCTAATTGGTAACCCTACGTTTTTTGCTGTTTATTTTTTATCATAATCTATGTACACTATCATGTGTGAATGTTTGGTTTTAAAAGCATTGAGGCATGAGTCAGAATTAATTTAAACAAATACCTAATATATATATATTTCGAAAAGAACCAGGTATTACAATATAAAATGTAACCACTTATACTGGTAAATGTGTATACATTCAGCAATGAAACTTGCTACAGATACAATGAAACCTCACTCAAAGACACCTCAATAATAAGACCACCTAAAAATACAAATTTCAAGTTCATTTTCACTGTTTTGTTCTTTATTCAACCTCAATATCAAGACCAACTCAATAAGAAGACCAGTTTTCAACGGTCCAAAGGGTGGTCTTATTATCGAGGTTACTATATTGAAATGTGACGTGGAAAGATCTCCATTACCCTCCAATATCTGATGAACTCTGCAGTCTCTCATGTATTGTTGTACAGCATAGTCCTTCAGATAACCATATCCACCATGTATTTGTATGGCCTGGTTACATATCTATAAGGTAAGCTAGAAATGTTGCATACATAACATTCAACAAATGTAACAACTCGCACTCTTTGAAACTCTTTCATTGTCTAGATTTCTCAAAACCTCATCAAATAGTGAAACAAAATACCCTGGATATGACATTTTAATCAGACACTTTGTCATTTGGTGTTTAGATCATTATGAACGTCTAGATGATCACATGGAAGCAGGTAGCAGACCAATAAATGATAGGCGCCTAATTGGATAACATTGCAAATGTTAGGTGGTCACTTGACAGGTAATATTCAATTTGTCACATATCATGTGATATTCTCTTGCCAAAATCAAAGCAGCTAATTGACTCATGCATAATAATGAGGTTTAATAATATAATTTACTGTGATTGATTATCAACTTTCATATATGGAACACGGGCACTTTTTTAACTAACCATTTTCAAATAAAACTTTGCTACAAGAAGATGTTTCAGTCTGTAAACATACTTACAACATATATAATACTGCAATCATTCAATATAACACTGACCGAGCTTTTATGACATATCCCAGAAAATCTTCATTGTAAACGACAAACAGTAAAATCTAAATCTTGAAAACTTACGTTAAAACATTCATCAGTAGCAAAATATTTAGCCATGGAACATAAGGCAACTTTTTCTGGCCAATCTTCCTCCAATGCTTTGGCTGCCTGTCTCACCATGTTACGTGAAACAACCAGTTTTGTTGCCATTTCTGCCAGCAGAAATTGTAAATACTGTAAAATATACATAAAACTTTCAAAAAAGGAAACAATTAGAGTACAAAAAGATGAAATGCGATTCCCATAATTCATAATATTTCCATAACTCACATAACATGCTATATTATGTTTTAATTCCCATCAATTTCTTAATTTCTTGAATTTTTACATTTGAAAACAGTACATAAATATACTTATGTTTGATATTGTAATTTAAAGTTGGCATAAACATCGTGGCTTTAATTTATCAATTATGATAAAGCCTTATTCTAAGATATTTTGAGGTGTTAATTTTTAATAAGTTAAATGGCTTACTTGAAAATTTTCAAGAGCTTGTCCAAACTGCTTCCTAATCTTTAAATAATCTCTACTAAGTTCAACGCAAGCTTGAGCAGCCCCTAATGAACAGGACGCTGCAAATAAAAGAATAGGCAAGTTAACAACAGAAATTTAACAATTAAATTAAAATTTGATAAAACCAAGAATATTTTAACCCAAGTATTCACAATAGTCAGAGAAATTACTTGAGTCCTTCAACAATACCTGTACCAAGTAATTTCCATCCAACTCCAGCAAAACATCCCTCCACTTAAAACAGCTTAAACACTCATTAAACCTTTTCATGTGATACACTGTTTTTCTTGTGTTTGAATTGATCAACATAAAGTGTGAGTCTTTACCATAACATATTGTAAATGGCCAAAGGCTAAATACAGCCGATGTGCCAATAAATAAATGAATGAATTAAAACACTCTACTGAGATTATCCATAACAATTGACCCAAACCACCGTAACCAATCAATTATCACAGTTCAGGTGTAAAATCATAGTTAACTGAGACTGTGCCATAACTGTGTTACAGTTTGATTCTGTCAAGAATACAGCATAAACGCCCATAATAGTAAGAATAAGTTGTACCAATATTGATTCTTCCTCCATTTAACCCTCTCATAGCAATCTTAAATCCATCTCCTGGTTGACCAATAATGTTAGATACAGGAACTTTACAGTCTTCAAATATAACAGCTCTGGTTGGCTGAGAGTTCCATCCCACCTGAAATATACCTCAGTTATCAAAGCAATCTTAAATTGAAAACTGGTCTTAATATTGAGGTGGTCTTAATATTGAGGTTGCATGAAGAGCAGAACTGTCAAAATGGACTTGAAAATTGTGTTCATAATGTTGAGGTGGTCTTTCAGTGAAGTTTTACTGTATATGACATATCTAGAGTTCTGCACAATACTACTGTAACTAAGTTTTTTTAAGAAGCATTAATAAGAGTTTAGCGCCACACTGTTGTTAAACGAGATAAGTGAGGTGATTATAAGAAAACATAACTGCTATTGTCATTGACAATAAAACTACATTTCTTTCTGCCTACCTAATCAATAAAGCTGAAATGAGGTGAGTACAACACATCTTTCCAAAGACTATGAATTTTCATACATTACCCCGATCAAAATAATCTCAAAATAAATCAAAATGGCATCCATTCTTGTTAAACAGTTCAATAATACAATTTCAGGAGAATAACTCTAATCTAAAAAAATACTAAGTACCATTTTTTTACCATAATCTTGTACAGGAAAATCAGATTACATATTTAACATACTACATTAATTTACTAAATTTGTACATATATTTTTTACTACTGAAGGACAAATAGAGCAAGATTACTTTTTTCTCTTTCTTTCCAAAGTCAAGTCCTGGTGACCCTTTCTCCACTAACAAGCAGGAGATCCCTTTTGGCCCCTTTTCCCCTGTTCTACACATCACCACATAAACATCTGTATCACCTCCACCACTGATGAACATCTGAAGAAATTAATAGCAATAATTAGACAAATTAAAAGTAAATAAAAATATGAAATTAAACATACTAAACATGAAATACAAGGAGTAAAACAGTGAAATCTTATTTCCACACAGAATCAGTTAAAGAATAGCCTGTTTATACATGAATCATTGGTTTCCTGTCAGTGCAGTTGTATACACTGAAGAAAATATAAACTTTTCTCTGTTGAACGAAAGTATGAGAAGGCTGCAGCAGAACTACATACATGTATGTGAAAGCATAACTCCATGGACTTACCTTAGTACCATTCAAATAGTAATAATCCCCATCTCTCTTTGCAGATAATGTTAAATTAGCAGCATCACTACCATTATCTGCAACATAAAATAGTACACATATAATATACAATCTAAATATGATGGGCTAGATTAAATAACATAAAATTTGCATTGAAATATATCAAGTGAGATAAAATCACATTTTTATTGCATTTTGTAAACTTATCAGCCAAGAAGATGCAATGCTTGGCAAAGTCTTGCAGTGCATCATTTTAAACAAATTGTTCAATAGAATCATTAGAACATGACTGTTGATGACAGTTTCTTTACATAACAGATTAAATTTCAGCAACAGAAATAGTATGCTAAATATTTGTATCAAAGTGAACAAAAAATAGTTTGAAAGGCATGAAGATTTTTCAAGGTAAACACCAGGATAAAAAGTTGTGCTATTTAATGGTCACTACAGCAAGCACTTTAAGGCCAATGGCAAGTAAACTATACAGATAAATTGAGAAGACTGTAACCATGACACTACAGTGAAACCTCTCCAAAGGGGCCCTCTCTCCAGCACCAACCTCTTTTCAACATCAGTATCATTTTTTCCTGTAGTAAGAACCTAGTTGGATATTTTTTCTGTAGTAAGAATCTATTTAGTCTCTCTAGAGTTGTGTCTCCTACAGGGTGTTGCCCTTCAGAGGTCGTATTATATTTTGTTGTTCATCAGTAATTTAAACCACACTTTCCCTATCCCTATGGAGTGAAAATTCTACAGAGAAGTGGCATGAAACAAGAATTGTGAAGTAGGTAAAACTTACTTGGTTCTGTGAGACAATATGAGGACAATACATCCATTGTTGCTAACTGTGGAACCCATTTACCTCTAAGTTCATCATTGCCAAATTCATCAATCATCCAAGTACACATACTACCAAAATAAACAAATATTATTTATGAAACTGACTTACGAGCAAATCTAACATTATATAGAGCACTTATTGTGCCAGTCTGTCTAGATTTTATTAATAAAAAATCATCATAATTTTCCAATATTTGAAAACTCTCCACCACATTAAATAAATAATAGTAATATGTATGAAGATAAGATAGATAGATTTATTTCAACATAAAATGTACAATTTACATGACAATATAAAATTAAGACACACATTAGTAAAAACAATATGTATGAATTAATAAAGCCATATCAAGCAACATTAAATGGTGAGGATAACACAAAAAAAGAGTTTAAGTAAAAACTACTATTCCATTGTAATTACATTTGCACAAGTATGAAATTCCAAACAAATATTTAATTCTGATTACATAACTAGCTACAACTTTCAGAAGCATGATTTTTCCAAGAACTCACTTGTGTATGCTGATATAAGCTGTAGTACTGACACAACCTTGAGAGAGAGCTTCAAATATGATTGATGCATCCACCCTTCCTAAACCAGTCCCTCCGTATTTCTCGGAACAATAAATAGCTCCAAAGCCAAGACTGGCTGCCTTTCTCATGACATCAACTGGAAATGTTTCCTGAAAGCATAAATGTTTCAATGCTTTGTAGTACAATATCACTTTTCCATTATTGATTGATTCAAGGGGTGAAAATATCAAGTATAAATGAGTGTTTAATTCTTAAATTGTCTGTTAATTCATGCTATGTGACAATATTTATTTTGAAAATTTGTCATTGCCTCGTGCATTAAATTCTAGAATTTTGTTATAGAGAAGACTTTGAAATGATGGTTAATGCTGTACTGTGAGACAATATGAGGACAATACATCCATTGTTGCTAACTGTGCTACTGTAGTATACTAGTAATATGATACTAATAATCAGTACAAGAATATCATGATTATGGGTAATATTTAGTACTGATACAGTTACTAACACGCTGGTATCAGGCGCTATCAAATCAACATGTGTCTATTACCTCCAAATCCCATTTAGCCATGTTTGGTTGAAGCTCATTTTTGGCAAAATCTGTGGCAACACTTTGCATCTGCTTCTGATCTTCATTCAATCCAAGGCTTGCTGTAATAGAATATGTACTTAAATGGCAAATCATTCACCCTGAACTATACTTAAGGGTAGCTTAGGGGAGAAACAGATGACATATACATGTGTCATTCAGGTATATTTATACATTCTCTACTGATACTTGTGAAAAGGCTAAAAAAATTGTGACATTGTAAGAAAACAATTAGGCCATGTCAAATTTGAATTTTGTTAAGCGTCAACCTAAGTTCGCGAAACCTAGCTACCTATTAAAAAAAACACACAAACTCATAACAAAAAAACAAATATCCTCAGATAATAAGTGATGCATAATTTTAGATATTGTAATGAAAGAAACATCATTTATAAAAACAAAACAAAATGGTTTGTTTCAAAACTAGATCTATACATAATCAATCTAATTTGAAGCTGACTAGTTTTCACACAAATTGACTAGTTTTCACAAAATAATCACATCGTTGTCGGATCTCAACTAAAATTGCCGTTGTCGAATCATGGACATCGAAAATATTTGAAAATTTTGTTAAAATGTAGTAAATAGTATCATTTGTGCCAACTAATTAAACTATGTCAACTTTCAATCACATTCCTGTTGATTCCATGTAATGTCATGAACCTAGGCGCATGCGGACGCTTAACAAATTCCAATTTGGCATGGCCTTATTTCGATTTTATATAAGTTGAAAATTTTGTAAAAATGTAATAAATATTATAATTTGTGCCAACTTATTAAACTATGTCATCTTTCAATTACATTCCTGTTGATTCCGTGTAATGTAATGAAGAAGAAATGTGTTTGTCTAACAGATGAATATTAGTAGTATCACCAATACACGCAAGCTATCCAAATATTATATCCGGACACTACCGCATTTGTGGAGGTCATAAGCTTTTAATTTTATCACGGACTTTGTCAACTTACGATCAATGCAACTTCCTGATACCCAGAAATTACGCCTCGTGTCTTTTAACACATTCGCATTCTTCTTGAAGAAATGTCCAAACTTGGCAATCGACTGACAAACTTTTGCCATCTTCTCTGACGAGTTGTTGTTGTTGTTGAAGAGTGGTTACGAATTGGAGGCGGGACGTAAGATATCTAGTCGGTTTTGAGGTTTCCATCACTGAAGAGTCAAGTCGCGCCACATTTGACATTTCGTACTTGACGAAAAATGGCAACAGCAGGATCCGTATCTAAAGTGAGTATTATGTGATAACATGCTACCACTGCGATGTAAAATGGAAGACGAATATTCCGTTTACATGCTGACTATTCAATTTCATAATTGTAATTGCTAACTTCACGTGTAATTGTATGGTGTCGGTGAGCTTTTACTTTCATTATTGTTAGGGCTCCTAGACACTTCGACCCCACGACACTATGACCCCTTACACCTCTCGACCCCTGTCGCCCTGATTTGGGTTTTGGGTTATCTTTTCTGTAAGATAGTTTTTTGGGTTATCTTTTCTGTAAGATAGTTTGAACCATCAAATATTAGAAAAAACATTGGATTAACTTGCAACCGAAAGTCACAGGCTTGACAAGGTTGTATCTATGGCAGGGCGTAGCTGCCTATACGCGAGTACGCGACTGAATCCACATGATTCTGACAAAATGCACCAGATTGCTTCATTGTTTTCAAAACTTTCCGGGACCCCCCTAGCACAATTATGAATCCACATGAATAGAGGGCTAGCTACGCCCCTGTATGGAGTAAAGGGTTAAGGTACAGTAAAAACACTAGTACTATGTTACACAACTGGTAATTCATAACTGGGGATCACCTCCCACACTTTAGGTGGACGCTCGGCCACTGGTCTGTGTACTATTTAGGAAATTGCTCTTTCAGTCTTTGATAACAAATGATCTGTATAATATATGGCTTAAGTTAAAGTTTCCTACATAAAATACATTTCCACTTTCAGGGCTGCTTTGTATTTAAAGGAAACAAGAAGAATGCAAACGTTGGTATGTATATCTTTCCAAATTTCAAAGTTATTTTTTAACTGGGATGTGTCTGTATTGACAGCCACTGTGAGTTGGGGTGAAATTCCTCCTAAATCGTAATTTCCTCTGTTGTAAAATAAAAGAGGCTATTGTCTGATGACATGTACCTAAATGCTTGATGGTGAACTATTTGAATACATGATTATATTCGGTCATATTCAGAATTTTCTTTAATTTATCCTTTCTCAAGCATTTTTTTTTATCATTTTATTATAGAAGATTATCTGCCAGATATGGGAAGAAAAACAGCTCATTTATGTCATGATGAATTTGTTCAGATGTGGGATTTTATTGATTTACAAATACAGGTAGGTATGGAAAGATACATTGCTTGTGTACCATGACAAGTTAAACTAGCTACTGACTAATGAAAATGAATGGGTAACTTCACTACCAAATTGATATCCGCATAATGTCAGCATGTTCAGATTTCATGATTGTCCACATACGTACGGCCCTTTCCTCATGCAAATACTTTCGGGAGCATCAATCGGTACATTCTTGTTGGTATTTATAAACAGTAGTCAGTACACCCAGAGGGAGTATTGTACCAAATATGTCATTTTGCTTTTTTATCATGGAATATTAATTGCTTTTTTAAGCAAGAAATATGGGTTGTTATTTAGGATATTTTTCAATGGATAATATTTTTATAATTCATTATGCATTAAATAGATAGATGAGTTTGTGTTTACAACTTTTCTGTTATATTTCTTGTATAATTCTTACCCTTGTTTAACTTCGAAGTAGTTCATGGTAAGTTTTAAGGAATGCCGTTTTGACGATCTTAATGTGAGGAGAATGAGCCGGTAGTAATTTCTGTCTAACCTTTCAGGTATTGCAGTCTGATTTGAACAGTAACATATTTGAAGATCTGTTGAAGTTTACACAGACTTGCTACGAGGGATTCAGTGTTGATGATCCAAGTAGTAAAAGAAGGAATGAGATACCTGCTGCGGCTCTAATAACTGGTAGATGCCTTTAATGTCTGCTTGTATGTTTAACTGTGTGCTGAGTAATTATTGATGTATGTATGCACTGTGCTGGTTATAAGATTGGTTTGTTGTCTGCAACATTGTCAATTTTAGCTGCACTGTATTTAAAATGATACCTGCTGATAATTAATGAAAGTACTAATAGGTTTACTTGAGATCAATGTCTGAAACATCAGGGAAACAACGTGTCCAGGAGTATAGGACAGACTCCTGCTCCCTAGGTGATTTTACAAATCCTGCCATGTGCAAAGAAAATTTCTTGGACTTCACAATTCTTGAATTAAGAATGAATACTGTTGGAAACCCAAGAAAGCAGTCATTAGAGTGATTGATTCAGGGGCGTAGATTCCTATAGGCTGTGTAGGCCAAGGCATACACTTTTTTTTTTAAATCGAAAAAATCAACTAGCCAAAGCTGCAATAAGGTATTTAATGTTTAATGTGATTGTAAGCATATAAATTTTACTGGAACAAAATATACACCCAAACGTATCTCCGACGATCTAGCTACAAAAAAAAGTGTTGATGGGGACCATGCCCCCAGATCCCCCTAAACCTAGGCCTTCGTCCCTGATATTAGTAGTAAGAAATGATGTAACATGGATAGATATAAACTTGAAAAAAAAAATTATTTTGTCAATCATAATTATTATCCTGAGAAATTTTATTTGTAGGTGTGAACATGCCAGATCACAGCACTATGTTCAATAACCTTGTTGCTATGTTACATGACAGAGTAACTCCTCAGGTTGCTATATTGAAGTCCAAGGATTGTCAGAATGTGAAAAGTATATTGAGTAATACACTCACTCAGCTACTAGGACATCAGTATCAGGTAAATGTTAGTGTTGAACACATCCACACACCTCAGTTCAATGGATTTGTTCAAAACCATGGTTACAGTTTTTCTTTCCCAAAGTGAGTTAAAACATTTTTTTTGCCAAACCCTCGGTATATCAATTTGACTCCAATCTCATTCTTAACATTGGAGTATTAAAGTTATAAAATGAGTATAGCATATACATGCCTCTGTTAATCCATCGAAGCCATAATTTCCATACTTTGCTTACTCAATTACTGACTCATGTAATTTTCTCTAATTACAGTAAAACCTGTCTGTAAAGACCACCCATGGGAACAGCAAAATGTGGTCTTTGTTTACAGGTGGTCTCTATTAACAGATTAAATATCATTGAAAATGGTCTGATGGGAGATAAAATTGGTGGTCTTTGCAGACAGGTTTTGCAATAGTGGTCTTTGTTCGCAGGTGGTCTTTAACACAGGTTTGACTGTAGATTCATGTGTTGTATGGAACAGCAAGTACTGTATGGGATGATAAATTGTGAAACTTTCTGCTAGAGGATAATATGCTTGGTTTACAAAGTCTATTTTTGGTGTAAATATATTTCAGGACACTGAAGATGATGATGAAGAGACAGAATTGAATTGTAAAAAGCTTCCACTAACTCTTTCTGTACTTGTGAATGAGTACAAGAAAAGATACTCTGTAAGGATTGTCTACAATTATATAAAGCACTTATATTGAACATGCCTTTTATGTAGGGAATTACCCTGACTTGAAATTATTAGGAATACAGTCATTAATGTATTGTTCCAGTATTTATTGTAATAACGTCGTGTTTTGAGGAACATGAAAAATCGGTCAATGGCGCTACCGGGATTCGAACCCTGGTCTACGGATTGCTGGTCCATTATGCTAACCACTACACCACAGTGACCTAACGTCATTTTCGTGTAAATTTAACTTTGAATATATAAAGTTGATGAAGGTTAACTACACTTTGGACGAAGTACGAATTTTACATACGCCACACAAGCACTTAACACCAGCTGTAGTAATATTGAAATAATGTCATGTTTTGAGGAACACGAAAAATATTTTGCTTGAATTATGAATATGCATGCTAGTTCATGGGATAATATCAACACAAAATAGATCACTTGCTAGTAACACTTGGTTAACACAGGGGTGTCACTAATTTTTGAATTAGCAAGGAACTCATGAAAAGTAGGCCAGGGTCCAGGGGGTACTCACTTTAATTTTTTATCCGGGTGACGATGCTTTCGTTACCAGGTAACTTTACTGGCCAACGGCTCTCATTGACACCCCTGTTAACAATAATATATCTGAATTCTTGAGAACTCTCTCAATGCTATCAAGGCAAATTGCAATTGTATACAATACTTGATTAATTATTGTATACTTCCCATACTGGAGAACTCTAGATTATACTCTCACTATATTTGTGTGAATTAATTTGAGTCAAGTTGCACACTCTAGAATATTAGTTAACTAGGTGTATTCTGTGTAAAACTCATTCTTTATTCTTTTCTTGAATGTGTATCAGTCTTTGAACTAGTCCATAGTTACCTTTTGTCAACTTGTCTTAGGAGAAGCACCAATTGTCCATGGTTTATTTTGGGAAGATGATCTAGGAATAAAATTAAAGGATGAAGTGATTAATTAATCAACAAGTGCTGTATATATAAACTGCCTGTGAGAGAAAAGCTTTGGCTTAATTGAACCAAAACTTTTTCTTCAAATTATATTGAACAAATTGGGAAAAGTATATACTTTTTGTCATTGTGAATATAGCTGAATACAGCTATACTAACGGCTGAAAATAAACGCTGTTGTCAGTTATTGTTCACAAATAAATACACTGTCGATATTAAGATTTTGGTAAGTTTTTTTATAAATGTTTTAGTGCACACTTAAATAGAGGATCTTACATTCGTGCTTATTTGTTATTGTTTTTATGAAACGAGTCGACTGAAATAATATGACGCGAGGCTCGTTTCAGTCGACGAGTTTCATAAAAACAATATCAAATAAGCACGAATGTAAGATTCTATTTATCACATAACACCATAAATAGATTGTTTTCAATCTTTAAATAGACCGATCTTTCTTCGTCCTCATAAACACAGTGACCGAAGTTCACCCCGAAGTTCTAATGCATACTTCCACTGTAAAAAGTAGTCCCTATCAATAACCTTTTGATTTTATACAAAATTAGCAACAAGGCACTTATAACATTTCATTTATCGAGATTTATTATCTTTCAACAATATTTTTAATAAATGCCGAAATTCAGAACAATTGTAAACAATATGCTGTCATTTAAAGTGACGTCACATTGGCCATTTATGATGTCATAAGTGACGTCACACTGGCTATTTATGTAACTAGTTACATATGATATTTATGTCACTGCTTTATGCCACTCCTGAAGTGCAAGTTATGTGATAAATCTATTTATCAGTGTATTAGAAGCATTATGTTTGGTTGCAGAATGCTAAAGCATTGTCATCACCTAAGAAACGGAAAATGTCGGAAGGAAAAGAAGCTGCTATGACAACATATCCACCAGTCGTCGTTGTGATGGAAGATTTTGAAAACTTTGTTCCTAGAGTTGTTCAGGATTTGATTTTGATAGCAAGGTACAAACTCATTATTTTAAATCAGAAAATTGTCCTGTAACACTTGATGGTCTCAGTTGGTACCCATTGTCAGAAGTTGGTTTCCAGATTTGATAAATAGGTGATTAATTGCGTGAACATAAGCAATTTTATAATAAATTTGGGTATTTTTGGTAAATTTTGTCAAATTTTAGTAGCCAGATTGGAGTGTAATAGTCACTGGCTATGTTGATTGAATTAAGTCATTTGTATGATGCTTGTGTGCTTCAATCATTATTCTAAACTTACAGTATAACCTCAATAATACAACCACCCTTTGGACCCTAGAAAACTGGTCTTATATTGAGGCGGTCTTAATATTGAGGTTGAATAAAGAGCAAAATGGTGAAATGGACTTGAAGTGTGTTCTTATTTTCGAGGTGGTCTTATTACACTGCAATTCAGTTACAACACGATAGCCATTATAATGCAATGTCGTCGTGGCTCCCGATTTTTCCATGAAAAATCCTAAAATTTGTTGCAGAGAAGAAAAAAATTCAAAATTGTATTTTTTCTGCAATTTGCTGTCTGCTCTTTCGCAAAATCACAATATTTACACAAATGTCACCTTCTAATGTTTTTCAACACATTCCATAAACATAAACATAATTTGACCTTAGATTGTGCTGAATCTATGACGTAACGGGGGTAGCTGATGCAGAGTCATCTAGACACACCCACGTTCAATTATTCTCCTTACCTTGACCAATTAGATGGGCATGTTTTTGAATCGACGCGTAGCACAATTTGATTACTGCTTTCACATTTTGCACACGTTGGACATGTGATCAGATGATGGTCAATTCTTTGAACTTGATGTGATCATGCCGGTTAACCCAACAGTTGTTGCTGTTTTTCAAACGTGTAAACGTAAAAAGGCATGTACATTTTCTATGCAGTTCACACAGCCAAAATGTCGCGTTTCCATTGTTGTTGTTGTCGAAAGAATATGACCATATTTAAGCGTTGTTTTAAATAATTCATTATTTTATATATATAACCCCCCCCCCAATCGCGTTATAATTAAGTTGCAGTGTATTGAGTGGTTGTTGTGTATCCTTTTGGTACAATATTACCTGATTTGTTTGATCATCTGAATGTTCAATGCAGCGGAACTGATATTATGTCATGCTATAATCAATATATTTATCACTCTAATGTGTATGTTTATAATCAGCAAAATATTTTTGCTCTAAATTACAGTAAATGTATAAATGATCTACCACTGGTATTTGTGTTTGGTATTGCTACCTCTGTATCAACTATACACAGACTTCTGCCTAACGAGGTCTCATCATTACTTTGTATGGAGAAATTTCAAGCACCTGCCTCCTCGGAGTATCTATCACTGGTCATTAATCAGGTAAGGCCTGAAAAGTGTATAAACAAGTGACTGTTGTATGTTTTACCATTGACAGTAATTTTACGGCTTGGAATGCTGAATGTTACTAATAATGACCTCGGTCCCTTTTCAATTGTATGAAAAAAATAATAACATAATCTCTAACTACCTATGCTATTGTTTTTATGAATGTTGTAGGAAACAAGACAATTTTTGGGTCTAATGGTCATAATTCTGAAGTGATTAATGACAATCACTTGTCGATTGCATGCTCCAGTGTTTGTTTTTGTCAAATTAACTGACTTCTCAAATAATTTCGCTTAGGTCTGCTTTTTATTAAGACAAAATAGATGTGTTACTAAAGATTATCAGTGAATAAACTACAGGCAGGAGTTGGGACATACTATAATGTATCTATATGACTTCTTTATTATAATTCAGTCACAGTACCAGGATTCCAGACACTGCTGGATAAATTGCCTGACATTCAGTGAAAGAAACAATTATTGTTTAACCAAAATAAAGTTTGTCTTACACTGAATTTGAATACAAGGTTCCTTGTTAACTTGCCAGACATTTATTCAAGGGTGTTGCAAAACTACATGATCTGTTATACATTAGTCTGACATGTGAGGTGTTCCTGCATCTTATGAAGAGTCTGCAGTCAAATGTTTGACAGTACATGGAATGTCAGTATATGTATTGATTTGTTGTTTTTCAGGTGTTAATATCGGCTAATTATCCATTCAAGCTTGGTCAAGGTGTCTTCCAATTACTGCTCGATATATTCTTGTTTCATGATTTCTCAGTACTGAATTATAATTCAACTCTCAGGGTATGTATTTTTATAAAACTTTATATCAGTTACTTTTAGTCAGTGCTTTCTTCAAAAGAAATGTTCAATGTTACTTATCTGTTTATATGAGTTGTCTATGTCTGCATTAAAAGACTCCAATATGTTTATTTGGCGATGAATGTATTTGTTTTTGCCAATTAATTTCTGAATTTAATAAAGTAACTGACAGTGTCATCACTAAGAACTGGTCCCTGGTTGAAATGGCATTTGGGCCAGATCCAGATTTGCAAAGGTTGCATTCTTTGATCCACAGACCCCCTAGCTGGCCGGTTACTTTTCTTTTGGGCCGGTTCAATTTAACTTATTGACAACACTATTAACTGTCTGTGGCATGTGTTGATGTCTAACTTTTGTTGAATTGAACTTTGATAGTAGCTGTTGTTGGCTGGCGTCACTTCATAAGTCTCTATCTATGAGATATATTTTGAAAATCATTGCTTTTTGGTCATGTGACCTTATAAGAATGAGTTTAAACTTTAACAAATCACTTTCATTGTTAGCTGAGAGGTATGTTTTCCCTTTCCATGTTTGTTTGACCAGATGCAAATAAAGCGATGAATGGACAACTGCTTCTTTATTTGAAGATAGACCAGCTTGTTCTCCTCCACTCAAAGTGTTGTAGAGTGTATTTGAAGATAGTCCAGCTTGTTCTCCTCCACTCAAAGTGTTGTAGAGTGTATTTGAAGATAGTCCAGCTTGTTCTCCTCCACTCAAAGTGTTGTAGAGTGTATTAAGAATATCTCATGCCCTGTCTCTTGTATAATATGGTACGAAATATTGAAAAAGCAATATCCAAAGAGACATAGTTGAAAAGTTTTTTATGTTTTTATATTTTCATTAATTGCAGTGATCATTTACTTGCTATTGTAGTTGAACTAGTTAAAATACTGCTGTTTATATGTACATAAGGTAATCAAACTTCATGTTGTTTTTACAGTTTGCCATGTTGGACCATTTCACCAATCAGAAATCAAGTTTTCTCTGTTGCCCTGCTGATGAAGTTGAGCAGCTTGTCATGGAGATGGATGAAAACTGTGTGGAGGAAGTAAGGCAACTTCAGTCATTTATGAGGTATGTCATATGTTTAAAGCATTTTCTAACAGTTGACAGTATAACATGGGGCTTAAGTCTGAACCATATACTGGCTATAACTTTCCAGAACTGGCAAAACATCAGGCATTGGTGTTCTCTTTCATTTTAGTGAAGTTTCTTATACAAAAAAAAACAATTGTGTTATTTTGCTAAAACCTGTTGCTGCATGCACCCTCTTTGAAATGTCCTAAGGTTAAGAATCTGATAGCCTAACGTCCTGTACAAGTCTTTGTAGACCACTTAGATACTTATGATTTCAGATTTGTTGGTCTTTATAAACCAGTCTTTACACACATAGAAACTTATGATTTCAGATATGTTGAAGAATGCGATGTTTCAGAACAACCTGATCTTCTTCTGAATGAAAAAATCACCAAGGTATGAATACAGTTCTATCCTTTCTTCATAAATATGATGGATATAGAAAATGTGAAACTTTTGGCCCTTGTAATACCATTTGCTGATTATTTACCAATACTTTGTCATTGTTAATTCAGTTCTTACTTGTCTAAGTGATGCAATGTGGATTATTTTGTGTGACTGTAGTTTGTGCAATTTCTGTTTGTACTTTTATAGTTTCAGCTTTGCTGATGTTTTACATGGTTGATCTCAATGAATTATATTTAAGCTTTAAGTATGTTGGTAAATTCCTTATTTTGAGGGCTCAACGCAACACTGTCGTAACTCCTATATAAATACATAGGAGTTACGACAGTGTTGCGTTGTCCCTCGATTTGTTCTATGTTGTTTCTGGTACCCAAATTGTTTGTTTCAGGCGTTAAAAGTGTCTACCCTTTCTTTGGTAATTGTTTGGTTCAACATTCAGTAACTTGATTGCGTACTTGAAGTTTATGATTAATGTTTTTAATGACTTACAGTTTACTATGTTCTTTTTCGATGAAATATATGAACTTTTTCTCTCTCCATGTTTCAGCAAAGGATCATTAAGTTGATTGACAGCATACACAACTATCATCATGACTTTTTTCCAATGCTTCGTTGTCTACATTCGCTTGTTTGTAGGCTGCCTGGGTATCCACTGGGAAAGCAGGTGAGGTTGAAGTTTGTGATTCAAATAGATTTTAAAAAACTTTATTTTTGTTCGACATTTTGAACTTCATTATATGTTTTTTGTTGTCTTGTTTAAGACATTTAATTTTTACATAATACCATGTCTTAGAATCATTAATGATGTCGAACAATAGCAAGACAGCCATTTGTATATGCCAGTACATTTTGTAAGCAAGATTTTGCTTGAATGATGAATTTACAAGCAAGTCCAATTTTAGTTTATTTGCAAAAATTAAGTACTCGTCAATAACTCATGATGTACAGTATGTTTTACTCAACAGGGTTGTTGTATAGTCTTCTTCTCTTAAATAATCCTCCTTAATGGAATGATCTCTCCAGATATGTTATAGTTAGTTTGTGCAAAGGCTTGAAGGTGGAGGTCATAACTTATTGCAGTAATAGATACTTTAGTCAAGCTTATTTGTGGTGATCATGATTAAGCTATTAAAATGATTCTTCAATATGCATATGTATTCATTTTCTGTATTTATTGAAAGCCATGCTTATAAATATTGTACATTCCCGTCCTTTTACCAGCATTGCAACACACTTTATTGACATCTGTTTAATATATCCAGCAGTAAAAACTTCGGTTGATATCAGGTCTTATGTTGCTATGTGTTTGAAGTGCACTCTACATTATGTTGCCATGTGGATAAGTTCTTCTGTATTTTTATGTTGCTAGGTGCGTGAGGTGTACTCTCTGTCATTACATAGCAATATCTGTGATTCTGAGGATTACAAGCAAGCCATGAACTTGCTCAAGTAAGCTGTACTTTCATTTATTGAAAATAATAAAAAAGATCATTCATGTTTATTTTTCTGCAAGAAATCATTATGAATGTGCAATTTTATTTCTTTTCATCACAATTGTAGTTGTTACATTAAGGATGAAAAATATTCATACATACAGCTGTTTGTACTTGTTCTTAACCACAATTGAAATATCTTTTTTATGTTATCTTTTGTGGAAAATGTAGTTGACATGGAACAGTATATCGTGCTTCTATAATTCGATATAATGTATATCACTATATACTGCTCTTTGTTTATATACATTTAAACAGAAATAAATCTACCTATGAGATATCACTCGTCGAAAATCACTCTTACAAGCTGATTTTAAGAGATTTCTCCAATTTTATGATGTAAGGCATGAATCTGAAGTCCCTTAAACATTTTTTGAATGTTGCTCACTGAATATTATTATGACCTACTTTACAGAATGTATTCCAAAGATGAGTTACAGACGGCTTTAACCCTGTGCAAAGATTGTCTGACCTCTGGTGATTTACAGGATGTTTCAACAAAATTAGAATGGTTCCTTCATCAGATTGATAATCTGGACAGTATGTGACAAATTTCTACTTTCAGTAAAATCATGCATGAAATATGATTTCTATAACAAGAATACAATGGTTATCCTTCCTTTAAAGATCATTTATCTCCCAAAGAGATTTGGACTGAACAAAATATCCATTTTTATGTACAGCACCTATATCAAGAAGACAATATGTTGTTTTAACAATTTTTTGCTATAATGTATGATACTGATCAGTGTACTAGTAGGTTTCCAACTATGTATGTGTATCTATTCTTTTTTTTTCAAAACTGATGAAACACAAGTAAATTGTTTAGCATGGTGTATTGTAGCTTTATTGTGTGAAGAGAGAGCATATAGTTGCAGTTGTGTCTGCCTATGTCACAAGTTGTTTTAATTAATCACTTGACAGTGCCTCAATAGATAGTTCCCACATCTAAAATATTTACCTCCCTTGTCCTGAATAGTCAGCCATTTTGATAGGCAAAACTGATAAGCCCTTATAAGAATAATTCTTAAATATGTGATATTTGAGAAAATACCAAGAATTTGCATGTGACAACCACTTTTTCTTTAACTTACTGAGCCAACTGCCCTCATGAGCATAATGAATAAGTTATTATTTTTATATCTGATCAGTTTTTCATCATTTACATTATATTACTATAAACTTGCCTATGAATATGGCCGACAATTCCGAACAAGGGAGGTAAATATTGTAAATGTGGGAACTATCTATAGGGAGTATCTATCAGATCCACCAATAGATATGTTCACTAGGCCGTATATGTTAAAAGCAACAGCCTCTCCAACAATATGATCGTTTTTCTCATGGTGAAATTTTGCTATTAAGGTAGAACACCCGGGTAGAACGGATTCCTGCCTAAACAAATGAAACATTGCCCAAATTGTGGTAAATTCCGTGACTATTTCGATCATTTCTGAATATTTTCGGGCAATTCCGGAAACGACTATCTTCAACAGACACGAAATTTATCGGTAACGGCCGGTGTTTCAATTTTTTGGTTGGAAATTCAGTCTCTTTAGAGTAGCAATCTCTGGACAACAGCCAACGTTTTACTCTCCCATAGGTAGTTGCTCGTGAGAGCTCACACTGCATGATGGGTAACTATATTACAGATCGGGGAAATGTTGGAATGCATGGGATTACACAATGTCTCGAAGAGTATCTGTACCAAGTTTTGACTGTATTCAGCTGGTGTATTGTAATCTAGTGTAGTACAGTAAAACCTCGATAAAAAGACCACCATTAGGACCCTTGGAATTGAGGTGGTCGTAATATTGAGTTTGAATAAAGAGCTCGACAGTGAAAATAGACTTGAAAACTGTGTTCTTAATTTTGAGGGGGTCTTATTATTGAGGATGGTCTATAAGTGAGGTTTTACTGTATTTACAATGCTGACTTCAGATAATCTGTTTTTATTTTCAGGCATCATAGAGGAAGAGGAGGAGCAGGAGACGTCAGATACAAGTTTACCTAGCAGGGCATCTCTTCATCAACTTAGACAGGTGAAATCTCAATTCTATATTTCATAGCCAGAGCCACTGTATAAGCGAATAGTTCAAATTTTGGTTTTAGCATTCTTCTTCTTATACTTGTATATATTAACAGACCAGAAAGATGATCACTTTATATTTTATTTTTATCAGAGCATTGGTTATTTAACTGAAACTATTAAGAACAAGAGCTTCACATATTTTATCTGAAACTAAAATCGACAACTTTCAATATTTTATCAGACACTTAAGTCTGTAATATCTAGTTTTTTATCAGGCACTAAGTTTAGTTACTTGAAATATATTGTCAGAAACTAAGGTTGGTAAATTCGAATAGTTTAGCTTCCAAGTTATTATCAGAATCTGAGGGTAAAAACATAAAATTTATCAGTTGTAATCACTGATATTGGATACCATATTTAGAGAAATGCTTTTCCCCCAATTGATCTTGCAAAGGAAATACAGTGGGACCTCGTTTATTCAACGACCTTCTATTCGAATACTTGCTGTTATCCGAAATAAATTTCAGGTCCCAATGTATCTTCTTAGGCAAGTCGAATTAAAATGGGTTATTGGAAACAATGTATTATCCGAAATTTTATGTCAGACCTGATGAATACGAATGAACGCAGTTCGACTGTATATCAAAAGTTTTAATTTTCAGAGACTTCAGGATATCAGTAAGAAGCAGAAAAAGTTGACACCTTATGAAAAGTTCAGAGGGGAAGTAATAGATTACTTAGATGATATATTTCGGTACGTATTCTAGCAATATGATGTCTGTTGTTATTCGCAATGAATTATTCTATAACTTACATCTATATCTGATGGATGTGAATTTTTTGCATCATCATAACGCTGAAAACAAAATTTGAAAGGGAACATTGGCGTCACCTTAGGTTTGGTCAGTCATTGGGTAGGTTGGTCCATTGCTGAAAGTTAATGGAGCAAAATACTTCCACACTTTTACCACGGACTTGAATGAACCTTTATACTCATGATCAACATAAAGTGTAGATGTTCACTACATGTTTTTGCTTGGTCAGTCTAAGCATGACAGAATTATTAACATAGACAAACTTTATGTTGTTTCATGATTGGTATATTGGAGCTTCTGGCGTGAGCTGATGAAACCTTAGTTACTCTGTGCATATGATCACCAAGAAGTGTTGGTGTGAGAGACATCAATTTCCTGGGCAAGTCCAAGCATAGCCGCCTTAGACAATATTTGTACAATGACATTATTGCAACATGTGAGTTGGTTGTGCAAACTATTCTCACACTTCAATCACAATTTTAGGGCCCTTGACAAAATGGGTAGAGGGGCAATATGGCACATGGGAGTTTGTGTTTCCTTTCGTATAACATTTATTATTAAAAATAAAATTACAGGAATTTATGAATGTACTTACTTCTTTTGAAAACAAGCAGAGTTTTTTTTTATGTTTTATTGGATCAAACACTCAAAACGAGTTTCGAATTTGTTTTTGTACGTACATGAAAGAGTGTCTTAATCCAGCTCTCTGTAATCAAATCATTATACAGTAAAACTCACTTTAAGACCACCTCAAAATTAAGAACAACTTTCAAGACCGTTATCACTGTTTTGCTCTTTATTCAACCCTTAATATTAAGACCATGCTGATGATAAGGTCAGTTTACAAGGGTGCCAATGGTGGTCTTATTATTGAGGTCTTACTGTACATTCATATTCTATTAGAAAAAAAATTCAGTGAGTAATTAACTGTTTTCTGATTATTCAGGAAGTATTTAAAGTGTCATATGACTCTTCCTCTACATGAAATTTTCTACTATAACTCGTCCAAAGTATTGAAGCATCGACTAAATGCTGCACCAAGATCTTCATTACAGCTGGCACTCAGTAATCCTCACTGTTATCTCCAGGTATAATATTCTCATTGTTTTCGGCTGATACATTGATGTACATGCAGTCTTCACGATAATTGTTTTGAAGGACATGCCCATTGGGGCAGACAGCTTACAATTTCCACTTGCCCGAATACACTTTCACTTGCCCAAATGAAATTAACAGCACCATCAAAATAACGAAGAAACATTATGTTTTGATGGTTGTTTTGATTTGTTAAATCGGAAACGAAAACTGGTAACGATAGTTGAAGAAAAAGTGCCGTTACACAAATTTTTTACAAAAAATGAAAACCGGTCGAAGTATTACGTACTACCTCATCAATTTTTGTGATAGAATGGATGAAAGCTAAGTCAGTCCAGACCACGAACACAACTTGCCCGTTCGGGCAGACAAAATGGATTTTTTATCCGCCGGTTATTTTACTTGTCCTGTGTTTCGGGCAAGTGGGTTATCGTGAAGACTGTACATGTGGTGTTTTTTTTCACAGTGGTTGTCGTAATTAATTCACCTGCTGGTATTGCACTATCATGACATCTGTTTACTTTCTGCTGCAGAAAGTTTATCACAAATTGTAAAATTAGGTGGGCATTGTTCACAAACACTTTAAGTCTGAAATTCAGACTCAGGCTTTAAATTTGCACAAATAATATTTACCGTCATTTTGTTTATGTTAAATCTAAAAGAATGATTGAATAATGGTAGTTACCCTCTTAACACATTTTTTATTAATTTTTTAATTTTTAGTAAAATCTATATTGTTATTACCACGTAGTCTACCTCTGACTAAGGTCCTAGGTGTGTTAACAAGGGCAAATATTGATATGTAAGTAGGCCTGTCATTGGTAGAGGATGTGAATATGTTATCGATTCACACAACTCGATCCAGTGGTTAGTGCGCTGGACTTGTAACCCGGCGATCCGGGTTTGATTCCCGGGCGCGGCAGGTCATACCCTTCCATGAAAATTTGATAAAAATGTCGATTTTCCTCCTCATGTGGAGAAGTTGCCGGCTCCTTGTGGAAGGGTAAGTTAGTACTGGTTAGATTTCAGTCCAGGAAAAACTGGTTAGGTGAACCGGCAGCCGTATATAACTGAAATATCGTTGAGAAACGGCGTTAAACCCGATAAAACAAACAAACACAACTCAACAAATCTCAAAAAGTAGATTTCGTGGTTGAATCATAGAAAATTTCTGTTTCACTGGTAGACATGTTTTTGGAGGTACATGTACAAATATTTACTTGACATTGTAGATTTGGGACTATAGTGTTTGTTTTAATAGTGATCCATAATATAACTGGAGGTATTGTTATATTTAAAATGTATGTTTATGTATTACAGTGTTCATGTTGCTCATCAGAATCTATTCAAATAAAATGTACTATGCCAGATACATGTATTGCTTACAAGCTCCATCTTGAGTGTGGACAACTCATCAATCTCTTTGACTGGATGCAGGTAGGTTGACATTTTGTCCTAGAGAAATTTGATTCAGTATTCGTTACGCTTTAGAAAGGTGCACTGCCATGTCCATACCTTCTGTTATACACTGCCCTTCAAAAGTTCCTTCACACTTTGACAATTTCCCATTGCAATTAATGTATTTCCATATTTGTTTCACATGCAATAAATCGAAAATGCTTTTAACATTGAAATAATTTTCTGTAGAAGTTTTTATAAATTTGTACTGAAACAACTTTAATCTTATTTTCTATGTCAGATCAATCAGTTACATACATACATTGGTTTCGGATGCAGACCGATTGATACTGCTGCTGAGATAAGCAAATTGTAGATTCTTAACTATCCATCACAGAAGTGGGATGAATAATTTTACTTCATGGTCATACATGTTTTATTTGAAATTCTGTAAGAAAAATTAACGAAATTCATAATATTTAAGTGTGAAGAAACTTTTGGATGGCAGTGTATATGAGAGAGAACGCGGGCACACTGTGACAGAGTGATACTTGAGAGAGATACATTTGCTTTACTTGAGACATGAATGTGAACATCCCCTGTTGTATTTGAGAGAGATACACTTGCACCCTGATAAACCAATTGTTAGAATTTAAGGAGTTATATTTGAGAGAGGGACACTTGCACCCGGATGTAACAATGTTTGATTTTCAAGAGTTATATTTGAGAGAGGTACACTTGCACCCTGATATACCAATTGTTTGATTTTAAGGAATTACATTTGAGAGAGTTTCACTGGCATGCTGATTGAGATTTATATTTGAGAGAGATACAGTTTTATATTTGAGAGTTTCACTGGCATGCTGCTTGTTAGTAATATTTGAAAGAGATACAGTTTTATATTTGAGAGTTTCACTGGCATGCTGCTTGTTAGTAATATTTGAAAGAGATACAGTTTTATATTTGAGAGTTTCACTGGCATGCAGATTGTGAGTAATATTAGAGCGAGATACAGTTTGATACCCATTCTAAATTTGTAACCATCTTGAACAAATTATTTCAGGCTTTTATAACAGTGGTAAGTCCTGATGACACCAAAGATTCAGATGAACAGATAAATAAATTACGGTATCCTTTATCTGGCTCTAACCCAGTGTGTCTTAAAGATGGATCAAACAATACTCACATTTATATCAGAGTTGAAGCCTTGTATTAAGATATGTTTCTTGTGATTATGTTTGTTTACCACATTACACGATGATTATTTATTTACTTGCTAAGAACATGATAGAACACAAACGCTATAAACTTAAGTGGAATTAAACTGTCCGATGTTAGAATTCTGTATTACAGTGTACCAATGCACAGTATCATGCCCCATTTGCATTTAAATAATTTCTTATGTCGTACAATGATAGGCAGCTGGGTTATAGTTGAAGCTGCACAGGGCTCTAGAAATTATCTTTAAATAATGTTGTCCCAGATACATGTTAATTTTGACTTGTACAACATGGAAGGCTAGTTGTACAAGCATAGGATAGGGTACAGATTAACAGTTAAGTCCAGTGCAACTGTTTGTAGCCCTAATTGGCAATTAGACTTGTCCATGATGTCAGGGTACTGGGTTTCTGGAGCCCTGGAAGGCAATACTGTAACCATGACTAGTAAGATGTTTTCCTTAACACACATTCAGGGCACGGTTTATACAAGCCGTATCTCAGTTACAGTTTCTAGGATTTGTGAAGCCAACAAAGAGAAAGACGGACCATGTAGCCAGACTTACATGGGGTGGATGCTGACCTCATCACATTGTGCAATCACTGTGCATTTTACAGAGATAAATTCACATTGTCTGAGTTATTTATGAATTGATGGACAGTCAGACTTTCATCCTTTGATTTGTACCATCAACTTAACAAAAATACCAAAATAACTGTTCACCTGCCTGACTATTTGTCCTAGCTGGCTAGTTGTGTTGATGTTAATATTGTAAATAAATTATCATGCACCAACTGATGTGTTCTTGTTTCACTTGCCTTACGTTAAGTTTTGTTTATATTACTGTGGAACACGCTTATAACGAATTGGTTGGAATCTGGAGATTTACTTTGTTATATTGATACCGGGAAATTTTGTTATAATTGTATAGATTCAACAAACTTTGTTAACACGTTCACACCTTAACTATTTATCACGTGTGTGGTGATACTGAAACTAATAGCCGTGGTCCAGTAGTTAGTGCGCTGGACTTGGAACCCGGCGATCCGGGTTTGATTCCTGGTCGCGGCAGGTCATTCCCTTCCATGAAAATTTGACTAAAATGTCGATTTTCCTCCACATGTGGAGAAGTTGCCGGCTCCTTGTGGAAGGGTAAGTTAGTACTGGTTAGAATTCAGTCCAGGAAAAACTGGTTAGGTGAACCGGCCGCCGTATATAACTGAAATATTGTTGAGAAACGGCGTTAAACCCGATGAAACAAACGATGCTGAAACTACATAGTATTTTGTTTATTATCGGATAAAATAAATAAAGAAATTGTTGTTGTTGCATTAACAAAAGTACAGCCAGAAAAAATAGACTTCTACCCTAGGGCTACGTACAGAAAAGAAGTGGTGTCATTTCTTAATCATAGAAAAAGTAGTCCCTATCTTTTGATAGATACCATGATCTGAAAGTGCTTAGCTTTGCTTAACAAAATGGCATCCATGCTGAACAATGTCGTCTAGCTACAAAATGGCATCCATGCGGAACAATGACGTCTGGCTAGTGAAGCCTTCAAGCATTTTTTAGACCACTACCTTTTCTATATAGGCTAACTTTTCTCGCTTACTTCCCCTACCTCTAAAACATCACACCTGTTTTCACTTTCAAACCAATTGAAATTCTGTTCTACTATATAAACAAGTACATTTGTAATAAAATAGCTATTTGGGACACACCAATTACATGTACAATGTTGGTCCAAATGTTTGCTTAGTCCAAATTCATTATAACCGTAGTTGTACAATAAATTATAGAAGAGCTTGGTTGAGGAATAAAAACTTACTACGAACCCTCCGATATTTTGTTACAATGTACGTATAACTAAATATTTTAAAAGTGTGTTCCACTGTATTCATGTATCATTAAATATTGTCAGTTTACAGATATATTTTCCATTTGAGCTGTGCCACAACAAAACCTGTATTAGTGACCAAAACTTCAATTTTCAGGCTTTTACCTTTTCTAACAGACATATTGTTCAACAACTTTCATTTGAAACCATAAGAATTTAAAATCGGAAGTCTTCTTTTGATAGCAATTCCAATATTAAGATGCAAAAGTAAGCTACAAAATGTCAAGTCACTTTTTACATTATTCTTCAAAAAGACTTCTGCTCTTCACATGAAAAAAATGCAATCATTTTATATATAATATATATTTCAATAGTTTTCATCAAGGCAAACAAAATGATGTATTACTTGACATATTTACACGAAAAAGGTTTTTCGCAAAAAATCACGTATGAGAATTTCAATCTTCAAAAAAAATATTTCTTCGATTTTGCTCATTTTTTCAGGAATTAAAGACTAACCTATTTCATTGACGAAAATGTCTTGTTTATGAAATATTAATGCAAAACATTGTTATTACACAGGAAATATTGACACTAGCCCAGTTGACATCACTCACAACAGTCACAATTAATATGTACTCAAAAACATGTTAGATCAGTTCTAAGTTTTAATTCTGTTTCCTCAGATAATTTGTCTTTCAGCAGAGTGTGGTAGTGTTCTAACTGGATATTACATATTTCCCATTGGTAAGTTTCCTTAGTTTTTCTCCAATCAGAAGCCAGAAGAGCAGAAAATGGAGAATGACCCTCGTGCTGTTTGTGTCTTCCGTGGTAATAGTGTTGTGCTTTTTTCACAGTGTGACATGAGTCTTTTTTTGGGTTGCACTTTCAATATTATGCTGCAATATTCTAGTACTGAAGAAACAAAGCTAGAATCAGATGAATACAAAGTAGATGTTTTTGATAGTGTATGTAGCAATGGGAATTGATGTATTAGAAGTGGTTGTATTTGTTGCTGCTGTGGCAACAGAATATGTTGCAGACAATGAATAAGGTGTAGTAGTATTCTTTACTGTATGCCAAAGTTGTTTTTGTTGATTGATGGGTCGTCAACCTAGCTGTTATTGTGTTTGTTGATGATGGTAGAATGGGCTGTTGACCTTGTTGCTGATATTGTTTCTTGGTGGTGGTAGAATGGGCTGTTTTCCTTGCTGTTGTGTGTTGATGATGGTAGAATGGGCTGTTGACCTTGTTGTTGCTGATGTTTGTTGATGGTGGTAGTATGGGCTGTTGATCTTGCTGTTGTGTGTTGATGATGGTAGAATGGGCTGTTGACCTTGTTGTTGCTGATGTTTGTTGATGGTGGTAGTATGGGCTGTTGATCTTGCTGTTGTGTGTTGATGATGGTAGAATGGGCTGTTGACCTTGTTGTTGCTGATGTTTGTTGATGGTGGTAGTATGGGCTGTTGATCTTGCTGTTGTGTGTTGATGATGGTAGAATGGGCTGTTGACCTTGTTGTTGCTGATGTTTGTTGATGGTGGTAGTATGGGCTGTTGATCTTGCTGTTGTGTGTTGATGATGGTAGAATGGGCTGTTGACCTTGTTGTTGCTGATGTTTGTTGATGATGGTACAATTGACTGTTGACCTTGTTGTTGCTGTTGTGTGTTGATGGTGGAAGAATGGGCTGTTGACCTTGCTGTTGCTGCTATGTGTTGATGGTGGAAGAATGTGCTGATATGTGTTGATGGTGGAAGAATGGGCTGTTGGCCTTGCTGTTGCTGACATGTGTTGATGGTGGAAGAATGGGCTGTTGACCTTGCTGTTGTGTGTTAATGGTGGAAGAATGGGCTGTTGACCTTGCTGTTGTGTGTTGATGATGGTAGAATGGGCTGTTGACCATGTTGTTGCTGATGTTTGTTGATGGTGGTACAATTGACTGTTGACCTAATTGCTGCTGAATCTGTTGTTTGTCTATGGTGGTAGAATGGGCTGTTGACCTTGCTGCTGAATCTGTTGTTTGTCTATGGTGGTAGAATGGGCTGTTGACCTTGCTGCTGAATCTGTTGTTTGTCTATGGTGGTAGAATGGGCTGTTGACCTTGCTGCTGAATCTGTTGTTTGTCTATGGTGGTAGAATGGGCTGTTAATGTTTGTTGATGGTGGTAGTATGTGCTTTTTACCTTGCTGTTGGTGTTTGTTGATGGTGGTAGTATGGGCTGTTGACCTTGCTGTTGATGATGGTAGAAAGGGCTGTTGTGAATGTAACGGTAGTGGAATCAAAGCGCTGTGTTGGAGCGTATTGCAGTTATTGTTGACATGTTTGTTGATGGTGGTAAAATGTTGTTGGTTTGATTAATGATAATGCTAGGATGAGTTATTGAACATGTTTTTAAGTTATTGTTGGCATGTTTGTTGATGGTTGTAGAATTTTGTTGGTGTGATTAATGATAATGCTAGGATAGGTCGTTGGAACAAGTTGTTGCAGTTATAGTGTTGAAGTGTGTGTTGGTTGTGGTAGAACGATTTGTTGACCTTGCTGGTTCTGATGTTGGTGTGATTGGTGATGGTACTAGATTGGGTCAGTGAACTTGTTGTTTGCTGATGGTTGTAAAATGGGCTGTCGACAGTTGCTCATTATTGTGATTGTTGATGGTGTTACGATGGGTACCTTGCTGGAAGGTGTGGCTGCATGCAACCCTAACAGTTACATTTGTCGACTGATTTGGGAGTTTTAGTAGGAATAAAATCTCTGTTTTAGCCTGTTCAACTATTTACATATAAATTATGTGCATAATCCCATCTAGAACCATCCATTGAAATGCCTAGTAATCCGCTTGCCTCACTTTGCTGAACTATTTTGGACCACTAACGAGAAAACAAAACAATGCAATCCATATCCTAGTTTAGTATAATCGATAAACGCTGAAAAACATCACCGCATCAATTATGAATGACCAAAAACATAAGCTACAGTGTTTGCGGTGTATTTTGACATGCTTTGCAGTTGATGTAAGCGACGAATTTCAAACCGAAAGTAGAAACTAATTATTACTTAACGTCATCAATACATTACAAGTTTTTGCAACGGACGATTTAATTAGGTTTTAAAGTTGTATATTATTTTCATTATAAAAATAATGACTGTACAATGAATCCATTTCTCGTATTTCAAGCTAAAATCGATGAATGAAATTGATTTTTTAGTTTAGATGTCTTAAGCGGCTGCGCGTCCGGCTTTGTAGTGTGATTCAGGTAAAGTAACCAGATTTTGCTAAAATCTCCTTCATTACCCTATTGGGTGTTGCTATTTCTGTATAAATTGTTGTGATTTTGTGCCATAAACACTTTATTAATATAATATTAGTTGTTAAAATTACAAAAGACGTAGTTTTTCAGTGTACTAGAAGTGATATAGTTATCGGATAAAACTGTCTGGAGCAAGAGTCGCTCGAACAGCCGTGCGTTCAGTTACGGCTATCAGACCTATCGTTTCGTAACGTTTTGCAATTTGGTTCCCGTGTGCAACCAATGTGCTATGGTGGGCAAGGGATAAAATAGAAAACGTTCGCCACTGATAGCCGTAACTGAACGCAGGGCAGGACTAAGTGTATTGGGTTAGTGTCTTTTACGAAGAAATAGGCATCAATTTGCATGTAAGATGAAACATAGTTACATGGCTGTAAATTCGTGGAAAATGAATGGTTGCTTTTCTAGCTGGCCAAGTGGGTCGAATTTTCAGCCTCATTTCAAATACAAATACAATTTGTGGTCGATTTTCGAAAAAATAAGATTCAAAAGAATAAGTTCCCCATTGAAACTGAATGGCTTTGTGGGAATGAATGAACAGTTAAACATGCAATTATCTAAAGACTAGATCATTTTTTAAAAGAACTTTTCTCTTCAATAATTATATGCAATATCTACCAAGTATTTTATATCAGGAACATGAGGATGTGAATTAGTGATTCACCAGCTGGTAATTGTAACAAATAAATTCACACTAATTGATACCGGTATAGACATGGAACCTAGGTCCTCCCTTAAAATTTGTTTTGTTTGGTATAAGCCTACCCAGGGAAATTTAGGTGGGTAGGTAATTATTTCTTTACTAATTACTTTTTTATACAGTCATACTAATACTCATACTAGTGGCAACTATTAATTTGCTGCCAACAAAATTTCTCACACATACCCCTAAAAGAACTTCAAAAATTCAAATTCATTCCTAGACTACAGTATAAATATGTATATTTATAATTTTTATTTCAGTTCCAGACGTTGAGGCTGCTGTATTTTTAATAGTTGAAAACACCATAGAAGCATTATGGATCCAGAATCAATATTCTACGCTATATTTGTCTTTATGTGGCTGGTCTACCTCTGGGAAGGATATTTGTCATCACGACAGGTATAAATATAACATAAAATGTTACTGTTTTCATGCATTTTTGTGTGTGATAAAACACTTTCCATCAAATATAAAATTTGCATATAGAGATTAAATTATTTGATTCCACCTTATTGCTTTTGTCCTCGTACTATTTAATTTGATATCTAAATATAAACAAGTCACAGTATGGATGGTAAAATTTTGAAACTACTTGTATGTTTGAATAAGGAGGCAAGAAAATCAGCGTGTGGAATTGGAAATCACTTTTGCCAAACCATCCAGCTTATAATTTGAGAATATTGGAAACGACACGCTTTGTTTTGACTTACTGGTATTTCTGGAAATAATATTTTAATTTTGCAGTCTTTGAAGCTCAACATTTTGAACTTAAATATTGGAGTGTGACCGTATTATAATGAATTGTACTTGACCATTAGACCACTCATATAGAACAACTAGTTGTCTTAGATTCATTGTACTTGTCCTAGACGTCTGGCAAGCTGCTGAAGTTGCTGATGACTGTATTTGAAAATTTGTATTTTCCATTTAGAGGGAATTGTACAGAACAGTTACTAAGTTACCAGAGAAGTTGGAAAGTGTAATGGACCAAGAAACATATGAGAAAGCTCGACTGTATAACTTGGATAAAAGTAATTTTGGATTCTGGGTTGGTATCTGGGGAGAAATAGAGCATTCTGTAAGTATTCAATGAGTATGGTATGGTAATTATTAGCATGGTTTACATATTGATTATTTAGAATGATAAAATTATTGTATGTATGGTAATCGTGCAGTTCATTCTTGAAAGTTAGGCCTATAATAAAGATGTCTGTTTCCCGAAACCCAAACTCTTTACATTTTATCACTGACCTTAATTTTTATGACAAAATATATTAATAGTCAGATATGCTATTGTTGTGAATTCTGTCTCTATACAGATGTATGAAAAAATATATTAAATAAATCCCTAACTACCAACCCAACTGTTTTATTAGCATATTTACTGCAACAAATAGTTTTTCTAGGCCATATTTTTATGACATTAAAGTAGGCATTTTAATGTCACTGTCAATGGTCCATTTCTGCCTTTGTGTGAAATATTATCGGCTTTTCAAATGAAAATATAATTACTATGGCATTGTCTTAAGCTTCTATGTGTACTGTAATATGTGATACATGAGAATTATGATTATCTCTTCCTTGTTGTAGCTGATATTAGTGTATGGTGGAATACCATTCATGTGGCGTATATCAGGAGATGTTATGGGAAAATATGGTTATGACTCGAGCTATGAGGTATGCACATAATTTTGTTTGACTTAATTCAGTGAAATGGAATAATGAACAACTCAGAATTTATCATTAAATTTTGTAGAAGATATTGTAAAATGAAATACTACCTGGTTCTGCTTGACATTATAATATAATATATTATATGCGTCGGTGTGTCATTAAATATGTTTGTGTAGAGCAATGTTATAGTAAGTCAGGAAGTTTATCACAATTATAGACCAAGGTTCCACATATAACTGAGCAAAAACCTAGAATAAAATTGATGATAAGGGCAGTTTGCTCGACCAAAAACTCTATTGTATTTCTGGTGTTTGCTATGGCGTTCTCCACCATTACCAGTATGCCATTCTCTGTATACAGTACGTTTGTATAGTAATGTTGTTTTGCTTGTTTCAGATCACTCAGTCTGTTGTATTTCTGGTGTTTTCTATGGCGTTCTCCACCATTACGAGTATGCCATTCTCTGTATACAGTACGTTTGTATAGTAATGTTGTTTTGCTTGTTTCAGATCACTCAGTCTGTTGTATTTCTGGTGTTTTCTATGGTGTTCTCCACCATTACGAGTATGCCATTCTCTGTATACAGTACGTTTGTGATTGAACAGAAACATGGGTTCAATAAACAGGTAAAAGTTCTCTTGGTTGACCCCGCTATCGTGGTTGACATCAATATCTTTGTTGATTCTACTACTGTAATTGTTCTAATACAGTTAAACCTCACTTAAAGACCACCTAAATAATAAGACTACCTCAAAATTAAGAGCACATTTTCAAGTCCATTTTCACTGTTTTGCTCTTTATTCAACCTTAATATTAAGACCACCTCAATATTAAGATTAGTTTTCAAGGATCCCGAAGGTGGTCTTATTATTGAGGTTTTACTGTATTAGCGATTTGCTAATTACAACACTTATAATGCAAATATACATGTGCCACTTTACATATGGGCAGTAATAAGTACAAGAAAATATATCAGATTATTTTGATTCTCCAACTTTTGTGAGTAATTACTCGTAGATCTTTAATTAAAAATAATGTTAAACAACTATCGTTAATTTGCTATTGTATTCTTGTTTTGTTAATATCAAAATGAAAAGTATGCAAATTGAATATTTTTTCTTGCATTTTGTAATGGTTGTGTATTATATTGCAGAAAGGTGCAAATGTTTGTAACAACAGTTTCAGTACTCATTTATTAAACAATGAATGACTTTCTATTTCACAGACTCCAGGCTTTTATGCTAAGGACCAAATCAAGAAATTCTTCGTCTCCATGGCGATTTCACTTCCTATTTGTGCTTTGTTGATATACATCATACAGATTGGTGGAGATTACTTCTTTATCTATGTATGGGTGTTCCTTCTTGTTGTGTCATTGGTGAGGACTATTTTTCATGCCTACTTCATACAAGTTAACTTTAATACGATTATGTATCACTGTATAAGTGGATATTTTCGCGAGTGAAAAAGTAAGAGAGTTGGCAATGTCGGACATTTCGTGAGTGGAAATGTATGCAAATTGCCAAAATGAATATTGTTACATTGAACAGTCTGGTATATATATAACAGTTACTTCAGTTAACATGTAAATTTATGCTGGTTCTCCAATTCGCAAATATTTCCATATTGAGAACTTTACTACTTATATTGTTATTGGACTCAGTAAAAGTTAAGAAGCTTCTCCTTATTTTACAGCTACAACTGATTCACATGCCATAACAGTTAGTCCATAAGTAGACCACATATGTATCAAAAGCTTGTGTAATAACGATTAGTTTTGGTCAACTTATGGCCGAGACTATTCAGTACTGATTGCTTACCTTATCTTGATATATGACTGATCAGTGAACCAGTCTGTCTGAATTGGTATTTTATTCCATAGAACTATTCAGCCTTTGTTCATGTAACATCTTTTTGGAGATCTTTCTCGACTCGGAATAATTATACAAATTTATTAGGTTTGGTGAAAAGTAGGAACATGTTGGTCTATATAATTAGATATTTTAGACTAAACTACATTTAATCTTGTTTGTTGACTTACGATAAAATTCTGCTGATGGATAACAGTCTTATGATTGTGAATGCACTTATTTACTAATTTTATGTCACAGTTGATGATCACCATATACGCTGACTACATAGCACCATTGTTTGATAAATTCACTCCTTTGCCGGAGGGAGAGCTGAGGTCCAAGATTGAATCGCTCGCAAAAAGTATTGACTTCCCACTGACAAAGCTGTATGTGGTGGAAGGTACAACCAATTTCTTACAATGATTTCAAACTTAAATCAAGGGGCAAAAGCAAAACTATTTTATCGATATATAAATAAAGATGGAGATATGCCTGTTTTGCTTTCACCCTGTGAAATGACATGTAAATTGTTATTTGTACGAGATTTTTTTTGTCAAAGGTCTTGGTAAATTTTATTTCTCCAAACAAACTGTTGGACCAGCAGTTTCATTCTTATAATTGGTTGCTTGTAAAGGATTTTATGTACAAGTATATTTGATTCTGATGTAACTGTATGATGTTTAAATTTTTTAGGATTCAGTCAGAAATCCTCTGTGTCACAAAATTTTACTTTTAAGCATTCGTCACATATTCTATTACTCAATGTTGACTGCATGTTAATGAAAAATCTTTCAGTAATTATTTTATTCATCGAAATTATATACTGGTACAAAATGCATTCATATATCAAGTGACATTATGTATGGTGTAAGTAAATATTTATTAACTAATAACAATCGTCAATGTCAGATTCCATTGGAGTTGATGAATTTAACTATGTTCAGGCGTGAAGCCTGAGCTCCCATCTAATGGAGACGAAGGGGGTTTGGAACATTCTTTACTGAAAAACTGTATTTTCGTAACATGAAGTATTCTTGATGGAATCTAGTAACTCTGTTTCCCATAGTGTACGGTCTCGGTGCTATTTACAAATATTTTGACTGTTTAATAATTTATGGCCATTGGTTAGCTCACATGTTAATACTGTAATATATTTTGCAGGTTCCAAGAGATCGTCTCACAGCAATGCATACTTCTATGGCTTTTTCAAGAACAAACGTATTGTTTTGTTTGATACATTATTAGAAGATTACTCTCCTTTGAATGCTGACAAAAAGGTAAGATGTCTGTTGTTACTGTTGTAAGAATTCTGTTATTTAATGATGAAACTAAAATGCTTGTTTTTACATTTGCTTTAAAATACTTCTTAACATTGATTTTTAATCATTTATAAATCGTTCTCAATGACTGCTCCCTGTGTGTACCTAATTCAGTGATTGTGAAGTCTGCGGAAAACCAATCACCATGGCAGGATTAGAATCCACAATATCGGGAGATCTGTGCTCTACCCCTAAACACTTACCGTATATACTCGTCCATAAGTCTATCTCAACCATAAGTCGAGGGGTATACTTTGCTGCTTAAAACTCGGTATTTTGCTTGCACCCGCCTATAAGTCGATGCCAGATTTTCAAAGAATGAAAAGTTGGTTACAGTCTAGTCATTTATTACATCAGAATTCCCACTCACTTAAAATATTGAGTACCAGTTTAAATCTAAAGACATGAGAATTTACGGTAAATACACCGGTTGGTAGCTCTGTGTGACGTCATTCCCAGACACAACAATCCCACGTGTTCTGTGCTAAAGTTTAACCAGCAGTCGTATTGTGACAGTTTGTTTATAACACCTGCGTGGGCCATGGACATTTAACCTCATTAACACATGTAAGATATTGTCCTATTATTTAACACTTCTGAGGCTTTCGAAAACTGTGAAAAACTTAACCAATGAACACATTTATTTTAAAGAATAAAACAAAACATTTTGTTCATAATTGTCGTTTATTGTCATTAACAACTAAAAGCTTAATTGTAAAAAATACTTTACAGGGCAAGTTAAGAATCATTTTTTACTCCGAATATAAATGCGTATGTTATTACTTACGATAGTCAGACACAACAATCGACGATTTTGAACTTCCAGTGCACACTCCTCCCTTTTCTATTTTTTTTTTTTTTTTTTTTTAATATCTCGCCCATAAGTCGAGTTGACTTTTTAGAGCATTTTCAAAAGCCGATTTTGTTCGACTTATGGGCGAGTATATACGGTATGCCTCCCATACATAGTGCGTTGCTTTTCTTTTAATCCTATTGCTAATTGTACTGTTTTGTTGTTGGACAGCAGATAATTTTAGTGAGAAACGGTAATGTCAATAAGAACCGGCCGCCGACTGATATTGCCAGTTCTCATGGCATCTGGGATGGTTGAAATTTGGCACGGTTGCATTTTTTATCCTCTACCCACCCTAGCTTGCAGGTTACTTTTTTGTTTGGGCCGATTGAACCAAAAGCTATTGACAACACTGGTGAGAAAGTTTGTTTTACTAGTCACCTGAAAGAAATAGTTGATTATCAATCTTACAGGATAAGACTGATGCCGACACGTCGGGTGAGAAGGAACCAGACATGGACATGAAGGAACCCAAAGTTGATGAAACAAGTGATAAACCAAAAGAACACAAGAAACAAGGATGTAATAATGAGGAGATATTGGCTGTACTTTCTCATGAGCTTGGACATTGGAAACTGGGACATATACTCAAGAATCTAGTCATATCACAGGTTTGTAATGATGAACATATTAGCTCATCTGTTTTGAAAGAAGGAAGAGCTATTGTCATAGCTGGGTTGTCGTCTACATCCACAGAAATGTTAAATATTGTGTTTAGCTCCGATTCTGAGAAGATAATAGATGCAATGATAATGTAACCAGCAGACGAGCATCTACATTCGTTTGCATTGCTCTTATTTAAGATGTATTATTATTGATAGTGTAATATGTAGTTTGTGTGATATAGCTGCAATTTTTTTTTATTTTCAAGTTTTGTTTGCAATTGTTGTTGATTTGAGTGGAATAAGTATAGTTAAGATTAATGTTAGAAGCTTTACACGTCCTTCAGGCTAAAGTGAATGCCTTTCATGTGCAATAAAATCATTCATTTGGAAGTTTCCGTCACAATAAAACATTTGTTTAGAATACTAACTATGGTAGGTAGAAATACCACATAATTTTATATACGTAGTTTTTATTTGGCCACATGATAGATGACAGTTTATGGCCTGCCTTGTTTTACATACGTTGTTGTTGTTTCAGGCGAACTCCTTCCTGTGTTTTGCCGCATTTGCTTTCCTCATAGATCAGCAAGTGTTATACTCAGCATTTGGATTTGAAACAAGACCAACATTGATTGGCCTAATCATTATATTTCAATACGTATTCTCTCCATACAATGAGGTATGTACCTTACCAAACTTGTGCACTCGTATATCTCAGATCTGTTTAAAAAGTGGAACAAAGATTTCATTTTTTTACTTTATTTCAGTACGTTAGGAAGATTTTAGATGCTCTGAACATCATCCCAGGGCTCATCATTAACTTTTTGTACTACTGGACAAGTCGGACGAGTAGATTTTATAAATCACTTGTCCTGACCGAATGTTCACTTGTCCTGATCTTAAAAAAAATGTAGAGTGAAAATGCAGGAGTTGTTACAAATGAAGAAATACAGCATCAATATGCAGGCTTTAATATATGAACAATCCAATTAAAACATAAACTGGCTAATTCACATGTAATTCCAATTATAACATATCGACTTTTCTTGAGCCAATTTTTGTGGATTGATCGTTCGGTCTAGTTGAATTGATTGAAGCCCATCACGTAACTTGGACATAATTTTTTCCATTGAAAGTTACTGGTCACATCGGGCAAGTAGTTTTGAAAATTGGTTGCCCAGACCTTCAAATTACTGGTCAAAATCCATCGGACAACCGTTAGTGTTGAGCCCTGCATCCTATTATCTGCGAGGTGAATTTCCTAGAATGCAACTAGATATGGGAAGCTTGGTTCCTAACTTAACTAAATGGCTATGCTTTGTATCTTGTTCAAAATACAGCTAATAGACTCTCAGCTCATAAAGCAATCACATTATGATCATTTATTAATCACAATTTTTTACAATTATGGATTATCATTTGTATTATTTTCAGATTCTGTCGTTCTGTGTCACGGTCTTGTCCAGACTGTTTGAGTTCCAAGCTGATGACTTTGCCAAGAAACTGAAGTATACAACTTCATTGAAGACAGCACTTATAAAACTAAATAAAGACAATCTAGGGTTTCCTGTCAACGACTGGTTGTACTCAACATGGCATTTCTCTCATCCACCTCTACTAGAACGATTGAAGGCCCTTGAAAAAGCAGAATAGTTGCATTTGTGAATTCTAGTTCTCAATGAAGGTTTTGAATTGTGAATGCTAGTTTTTGATGAAGGTTTACGACCAAAATAATGTAAATTTATGTATGTGGCTACTAAGAACTCAGTTGTCGTATGAAGGAGTAGAATTGCTTTTGCATTGAAGTTCAAACTCATACATGTGCATTCTATTTGTGGTTCAAATTAAAGATTTTGAGTTATTTTGTAACAGACTCTAAACGATATGTTTCTCTATGTTGCCTCCTCCAGATAACCAAGTACTTTAGTAACAGACTCGAAATATTTTAATTGTTTCTCTGTAACTTTTGTCCTGATAACCAAGAACTTTTGTAACAAACTCGAAATATTTTAATTGTTTCTCTGTTATTTTTGTCCTGATCACCACGCATTTTGTCCTCTTCACCAGGACATATTTTTATTTATGTAGCACTCAATGTTTTGATTTTATATCACAATAAATAATGTTTAGATTATTTGTTTACTATAGTGATAATACTATCCATATCTTTACTCTTAAAAATCTCATTGTATTGACTTCAGCTAGCTGTGAGTCAATATTATGTGAAGGTTATTGTACTATATTGTTGTCCTCTTAAAAATATAGTTTGCTCACAGTGTCTGGCCATTCTTTTAGATGCAAGAAATGTACAAAATTTCACTTTTAGACATATGTGTGGAAATAAGAACTTTATGATTGTTTTGTGTATATTTTGTAGCCTTTTCACTGCGATTCAAGTCTTAATAAAAATATGAAAAAAAATGTTTGTCCACCTTGTTAATAAAAAACTTCAACATTTGTATACATGTATTCAACAAAGTTTTATTACTGTAAAATTTGATGGTAGTGGCAGACCTCAAAAAGTACTGAAAACATTTGGAATATGAATTTAAAAACAAATTGAGAAAGAATATAATTCACATGTACATTGATTTTCATGTGTCGGGAGCAAAAATTCCAATCAATACTAACCATGATGAAAATTCCTTATACATTAACATACAGTAAAACCTCACTTTAAAACCACCTCAATAATAAAACCACACTTCCAGAACAATTTCACTGCTTTACTCAACTCAATACTAAGACCACCTCAACAAGACCATTTTTCAATGGTCCCAAGGATGGTCTTATTATCGAGGTTTTACTGTATTATATGCTTTTGAAGTACATTCTGCAGACTGCAATTGATTTGATTTTATGTACAAGTAAATGATCATATGAATAATTTTTTGTCTCAAAATTGTTCCACTGGTGACCCACTTCTTTATTACAGTAATGATCTGTGACTGTGATATACGTAAACGATGTTTTCAATCTCAAAATGGGCGTACAATAACCAACCAATGACCTTGACACGAGCTGTAGCAACTGGTCATTGAGCATCTTCTCTTCAATCCCAGACCAGCAGGGAGTGTGAAGAATTTCAACATTTTCACAAAATAATGGTGAAGTGATTCAAAAGTCACACAACGGTGATGTGAGTGAAACAGCTTCGGATATTTGATAACACATCTTGTTTCTCCATTTTTCAATCACAGATACATTGTATTCTTCATTGAGTACAAGTCCACAATACGATTGACCACGTCATCAGCTGTTGGATTAATCTGAAATATAAACAATTTTGTCTTTGTTCACCAAATGAATGAAAAGAATATTGTTAGACTTGTGAAGTATTTACATTACAGTAAACTTCTATCAATTTGAACACTTCTGCAAATCAGTGGATATTAGGTCTTCTTGTTTCAAACACATTCAAAATCCTAAAACAACATGCAGTATCCATGAAATAAAAAAAGATGTTAGCACAAGGCAATATGAAATGATAGATTTTACACTCGGTGTAACACAAGGAAACAGTTTATACAAGTTGCTGATAAATTAAACTGTTAAAAAACAACCAATTGTGACACAATATCTGTACATGTACCAATGATCTACGAAGCCAACTTCTACAAGGGTGACATTTCAGGTAAGTTTTCATAAGCAAATCCAGGAAATTACATTAAGAAGGTCTTGTGAGTTACTTAGCAACTTCAGTCCATAAAGATTTATATGCAATGATAAGGAGTGTCGGATTCATCAATCACACAGCATGAGTAGCTTCAGAGGTTTTGGAAGTGGGTCTTCTTATTCCAAGAGGGCTTGCTATAAGGCTTAGAACATGTGTTTATTTCCTGTATCATGCTGAAAAAGTTGGGTCCGCATGTAGGGATTCTTCTTTTCCTACATAGTGTTCATGTATTTCTATAGGGCCAGGGATCCCTATTCTCTGAGTTTTGTATTTTAAAAAGACCGGTCTGTATAAAATATGGTGGAGCAGATCATGGGACAAATACCAATGACAAATATTGTACAAAATAAAGACATAATAGTTATATTAAAGAGATTTACATGTCATAACTAAATGATATCTTGAACAATATAACGTATCAGAAAATTATTACCTGTATTAAATCTCTTATTGGAGTTGATTCCAGCAATGGTTTAAATATTTTCATAGAGGCAGAATCTAGGTAGATTGTTTCTGTATAACATACATACAGCACTGCTCTCACTTCTAACATTTGAGCATAAGTCAATACTAAAATGAAAAACATTTTTCTGATCAGAGTCCGAACCATTCGGTGCAGCCTGCCCCTTTTGCCGGCATCTTTTACCCATCATCCTCTGTACCCAGGCTATTCATAACATATATGATACCCTCGACAAACTGACTAAAAATGAGGTGAAATCCTGCAGCTTGATTGGCGGCATGACGCACACCTCATGCGATACAGAAATTGCCGAGGAGTTACAGATGAAATCCCTCTTCTGAGTGATCCAATGACAACAATAGCTCTTCACAAAGGAGATTCTTTCTTTTTGGTAATCTTCCATTTCATTGGTCGAAAAATGTTAATGAATATTCATGCATTACGAACTTCGGAAGTTTCGCTAGCCAATTTGCCCAGGGTGTCATTTAGGTTATGAATAGCCTGGGTACTGAGAATGTTGCCTATTGAAGTATCTAAATAACACGAGGCTATGCAACAAATGCCATCATGTAAGTAACATCACAGTAGCTTAATATACATGTACATCTTTATTATATGACTATTAATCATCAAATGCCTTTACAAATTACATACTGTGCTGACAAGTAACAGTAACTCATACATAATACAGTAATACATCCTAGGTTAGTTCTCTTTATGTAACAACAAATATAGAATACACAACACATGTGTACATTTTTGTGTACATTTATTATTAAATAGATAGATAAGTTTATTTTCAATATCTGTAGGCCGGAGGTAAAATATGTGCTAGTAGTACAGCTGCTAGATTAGACCCGGGAAACAGTTACAGTGATGATGTTTAATTGTTATTGTAAAGGAAAAGTTGATGACCCATACACCAGTCAAAGATCTATCACAAAACTGTTCCTTTCAGCCAACAGCTCAGACAAGCTTAACATAATGATGTAAACAACTTACATTGTGCTGGAAGCCCAGAAATAAGATTTGGTTGCTCTAAATATTTACACACCGGAGTTCCGAGACACTTTGTGGTTTTCAAAGCCCGTAGAAATGGAGGGTCCATATCTGATACAGGTACCTCACTCTTGTATTCACTTGTCATACTTGTACACAGTATAGACATGTAAAAGTATTGTGAATCTGTACTAAGGCAAGAAAACAACTGAAATCGAACAACATTCATTTAATAATATTCCACTAAAATGGTTTTATTAGAATGCTAGAAATGACTAAATATTTCATTTCAGGATATGATAAACAATACAAACCTTAAGCACCTATCACTATATAATATTTCTTAGTTTTATTCCATCTGAAAGGGGATAATTTGACAGGATAACTTTACAGGTTTTAATATTATATCAGACTCAACATAAATCCATAATTGTCAAAGCAGCAAGAACAATGTGGCAATGTTTTAAACATTGTTTTATGAAATGTATTCTAACACTGCATGTTTCTGTTTGTTACTTAGGATATAGTCCTTTTTTACATGTTGCAGGTCACATGACTGATTTTTCTTAATAAGTCCAAGTCCTTATGCACGTAATCTGCATTTAACTCATTTAAGAGTACCGGTAGCTGGTTTGATAATGCAGTAAATCGTACCGAATTTATTATCCCATTTACAACTAGTATACATAGCTCAACAGTCACTATGTGTATTTCATGTAAACCTTATTCCAACTATATCAGTCAATAATGAAATTCATACTACTGTACCGATCTGACAATTAAGACTCATTTGATGATCTAAGAACCTGTGGCAGGTTGAAAAAATCTTACTACATATATATTTATAGTACCACCACTGATTAATGGATTGTTTTTGAAAAATAATTGTACATATTGTATACCAATAGATTGTTAAGTCTGTTGTACATTTGTATTAGAAATAAATTTATTATCATTTATTATCATGACAATTTATATTAAGCAAACTATGTCCACCAACACATATCAAAATCAATCACCTTCTTGCATCAACTTCTTTCAGGATAAGTACAATTATACAACTATAACCATAATAAGTTAAAACTGGATTTAAAAGTCCAAACATAATTTTTTTGACACATACCTGTTCTGTGAAAGAATAAGATTGTTCAGGGCTGACATCTGTTTTACATAAGCATAAAAATGCATAAGGAATTTGCCTAGATCTGTAAATGTAGCATGTTTTGTCTGAGGGAGATTTTTGATCAAATGTATTCACATCAGTTTCTTCCATCCCACTGAATATAGCACCAATAATGTAATAGTCGTCATTCAAGATGTAAGCTTCAGCAAATCCTGTAAGTGAAAAAAATTAACAATGTCAATTGCCAACAATCATAATAAATCAGCTTATACTTCAAACTAGGATTACAGCACTACCAAAATAGCTGACAGTTGGTAAAGTGTCCGATTTGAAAGTTTGAGTGCGGGAGGTAATGGGTTGATCCCTGACTCCATTTCACCAAAGACATGAAAAATTGTGCTGGTGCTACCTTACTAGGCACTCAGTATATAAAGGGTAGCATCAAGAGATAAATAAGACCAGGTAAGAAGCTGTTAGTGGATACCTTGTCGGTCACTCAAGAGTTTTTTAACTTGTGTTACTTGTTGATCATATGCAACGTTAAATAAAGCCCTTTATCATTATAAATTTAAAATCTTGTCGAAGTTAAATGTCCACCTAGTTATCCAGTATTAATACGTAAGTTGTTTAGGGAGTATCTCAGAGACATGACCAAATTGCATTCCACTAATTATTTCTAGACTCATTTACCTACCTGCAGATGCTGGTCCAACAGCAACAATGAGAGTCTGACATGGCAATTTTCCACTTGGTATTTTCAACAATTCAGCTCGAACTAAGGGAGACCACCTTACTTTGGTTCTGTACAAAAACAAATTAGAAAACTATGCAACAAGATAAAGAGCACAGGACAAAGACAAATATAAAAGACACAAGGGCAATAAAATAAATAATTTATAAAGTTATACATACAATTAAATATTGCCAAAGCTCTTGGTCATTGCCTATAATATATAATATGAAATGAATAGGTGTTATCTTACTTATACCTATTTCAGGAACAGAAGACATTCAATCCCTAACAGGGCCTTTGATATGCCTATAGTGACATGCTATAGAAAATAAGATGTCTTTAGTGACATTACATTGACAATAAACATGCTGTCCTAACAATCCTATTATTTGGACTAGATCACGACTGACCAGCGATGGTCAGCTGACATGAAATCTCCCCTATTTTTTGGCCTGGGGCATTAGCCCAATACCATAGTATCTATGCTACATATCAGGTGATGTTCATTTGACCATATTTCCATAAGTGCGAAGAACTAATCGGGGAGTTAGTAGTTCAGCACATGCCACTTTACATCGCATAATAAAAACACTGAAAATGTTTAAAATATACATGACAAGCATACTGAGTCAATATTTAAGAATTTCTAATCCTTTACTTATATGTGCTATGTTTCATGGTCGCCACCAATCTGAAAATATTCTACAATTAATGATTTTAAGTTTAGTTCCAAGTGGACAACATGCATGGCATTTGGTGATTTCATCCAGTAAATCATAAAACCATCGTACAGTAGGTTTCTTTTGTATTTAATTAAGACCCAGGTATAAATTTGAAAGTCATTGTTTCCAATTTTCTTAACAGTTTCCAAAATTGGTTACGATAAGTAATTGTTCAATGGTACAATATTTATATACAGAGGTGCACGGTTAACACTAAACAGTCGCGAAATGATGTGAATATAGCAGAGTCATTCGGGTTTCCCTCCGTTTTACCGGATTATTTACAGTTAATTCGTATAAAACATAGTCTAATATGTCAGTTCAATACATGAAAACAATACTAACGTAGCTATTTCGAGAGAATCATCATCCTCTTCATCATCATCTACGGCTCTTGAAAATGATGGGACAATTTCTCCAAAGAACGTCGCCATGATGGAATTCCACTGGTAGTATTAAAATCCGTCAAATACCGTTGTATTCCGGGTCATTACCAACAAAGACCTAAAATTAATACCATGTTATTTAGGTCTTTGTTACCAAGATTGCAGTATCTATGTATCTCTTTACACTTTTCCCATTAATCAACCCATAGACAAATATTATGTCTGTGACAAAATAGTAGTATATACATGTATCGATATGGGCTCAAAATACCTCAAAACTACATCAAAAAAGTCTTGCCTCACGTTATTTAAATTTGCATTCTTGAATGTTAACAAATTCCAACCATGTTTTACGTTATTTTCAGACAGGCAATTCTTTAAAGGGTTCATCCAGATAAATGTACAAAGACTAGACCACGTGGTAAGTTTACACGAGTGCACTCGACAGTAATTATATTAGCCTATCTGATAAATATATTTTCATAACTGTGAAACCATGTGAAGTATGAAAGTGTATTTTCCTTGAATAAGAATGTTATTTACAGTGCATGTATACATGCTGCATTTTTTATTTATCCAGTGTACATGTATATTCTTACCTTTTTCTGATATCCCAGCATTTATTTATATATTTTAAGTTACATAATTTTACATGACGCCCAATGTTTCCCAATTTTGCTGAATACGTAATGCATTTTACATGTATCTATGTAACGTCTTTCATGTGTAGGGTTGAGACAGAAATTTTAGTTGCTCTCATTTACATGTACTGTGTTTAATGTTGAACTTTCTTTTTACGGCATGTCTTCTTTCGTAGAAGGTTCGAGTCATCAACAGTGTCTCAAAAGAAATATACCGAGATACTCGTTGTACAGTCCTTCGTTGTCCCCCATACCTCAACGGTTAGTATTATTTTATTTTGCTCTCTAAAATTCTGCATGGGGAGCTCCTGTTTGCTGGAATATGACCAACCCTGTGTTACACTGTCTCATTTTTTTAATTTTTTTAAAGAACTTGAAGTATGTAAATATTTAAAATCCGATCAAAATTAATATTAATTATTATTAATTATTCGTTTTAAAGTAATACAGGCATCACGTCTGGATAGGCCACAATAACACAGATATGTTATATCAAAAGCAAGAGCAATAGCTCTATATGGTTATAAATAATTTAATTTAACATAGAATGTGTTCATAGCTAAAAGTAATAGAAATACAATAAATACTGCTTACAAGTTAAGAATGTGTTGCACCAATGAATGGCATTTGGTAAGGCTACATTAATATTAGCTCTACGACATGCTCATATACATAATGGAAAATAAATTTTGACAAATTTGGCATCAAACACACAAAAATAACTGTGGTGACTGATATTCTTCAAATATATATGATGTGGACGGCGTCTAAAACAAACCTATTCAGCGCTCGTATATCTGGGCAAAACAGTATGCTAAAGAAGCAATGGCTATCCTTTTCTACATAAAGAAATTTAAAATTTGTTTTTCAAATCGAATGAAGCTGATTATGGTGAGAAATTGTATTCAATTATTCTTCTAGGTCCGCTTTATTTCGACGATGTTTTTCAATGACTTCCATTCAAATCATCATTTCAACAAAGTTTAATTCATATAGGGAATTACTTCAATTTAATTAAAAAAACTGAGCATAAAATGCCACATACACAGTACATAGCCACGTGAAGCAGACGGCATGACAATATAATACGATTTTTTTCCTGCAATACATTGGGGGAAATTCTCATTGCATGTATTGTTAATTTATTCATCAAAAAAAAGAATAATAAACTTGTTTTTGTGAAATATTTACTGTATCTGATAACATATTTGATGTATTAAATTTGTGAAACTCATAAACTTTTGTAGTCTTGGTGACCATATTAAAAGTGCTGTAATTCCCTGAAAAAATGTATTTTTGCAAAAAAAGTTTTTTGGTAGTGACCTACATAGATCCATGCATTCAGAAATGTTAATAACTCAATTTGGCCCATAACACTGCCACAAGTATACGCAAGAGTAAACAAATACAAAGGGTAAGAGGGACAAGCCACATACATAAATGATGGGTGAAAATAGGGGTACCGCCTTAGAAAGGTGAGTGGCAAAACCACCACTGGGGTTTATACTTGGTTTAAGGGTTCAGTAAATCTCACATGAAACTTACTATCACCCAAATAAAACGAATAGTCTTTATGACAAAATATTCTGTATTGTACATAATATTTTATTGAAATAAACGAATCAAATTTTTAAAAAACGAATAGTCTAAATAAGAATATCCCCGCTAGCCAATTCTCCCAACATAAAATATAGCGAACACAGGATAGAACATAGCGGGTTTAGGAGGGAAAACCATCATAAAGTATTAAAGTTGCCCTATGGTCACACAAGCAAAGAGAGAAGCGTGGTGGCCAACTGTAAAATGGTCGACCACCAAACATGCAGTGTGTTGTAGAATGACAGGATCTCAACCCCTTTTTCAAACCCTTTGATACGCTAAATGAATGAAGATTGGAAATACGTTCGTATGTCCAAGAATATAAGGTTTGTAAATCACATTGTCGTAAAACTCAAATGAGTCAAACTCAAAACGCAAATGAGGCACATTTCGATAATACAAAAAATAAAACTGCTTTACATACTGTTTATTATACATGTATATGTAGCCATGTTTTAGGAGCTTTTCAGTTATACACACATTTTGCCATTATCAAAACTTTTCACATAGGTACAAGCTCTTGCAAAATAAATAAGCTGTGAGATATAAACTCTGGTGAGATGTAGCACGAGGCCTATCTCCCCCAGATGAAAGAATGCCAAAATGGTTACAAAGACAAAAAGTATATCTTCTTGGCAAATTTGTATGCGTCTGTAATATGCTTCCATTCGGTAGAATGTCATGTCGATGAGTTCGAGGCAATAATTTCAATGGCAGGGTTGCAATGTTTAAAAGAGGAGGTTCATTGTATTATGGTGCCTGACATAAGTGCGTGTCCATATTCTCTGCGTCCTTTATTGTTTCTGGAAGCTGTCGGTTAACAGTCTCGGGCAGGAAAACTGTAACCATTGCACACAGTACACTAACACCTCCGAACGTGAACAGTGGTATTGCAGCACCCATTCTGCCTGGAACTCTCATATTCTGAAACAAGAGGAACATTTTCGTCATATATCGCTCACCTGAATACTTGTACAAATAACAAACGTGTGTAAGAGTATTAGAACAGCATTGCATTCTGTGTATTTAATATGTGTTAAAATTGATTGTTGCTTATACTGCCCTATTCGGACCTTATCCAGAATATGCAAATATTCTTGAAACTTGACACATTCTTTGCAACACAGGGCTTGGGTATACGTTCATGTTTATTTGCTTGCAATGGGAGGTTGGCGGAGAGGTTTTCAAAAAAAATTACAATAAAAATGCTATGGAATAGTATGTGTATTACAAGTAAGAGCGATCCGAGGTTACGAACATATTCAAGACGTGTAGGCCATATCCAATCAAACGAATTTCAGGATCTTTGGTAATGAAATTAGAAATTCAATGCGTCAATAATGTGTAAACTGACAATTGAAGCTGTTTTAGAGATAATCTGACAATCGTGAGCATTATCAAGCATATCCAAGATCTTTAGGAATTATGTACATTGTATTGTCAAAACTTCTTTTAAAGCGCTCATGTAAATAATTATAATCTCCAGTCGCCCATAATGAGCTAAAGTGTAGGATGTTGCGGCTATGTACAAGCTGTACGAGTTTCATACAGACTGGTGAAGGGTGAGTTTACACTAAACTCGTTGACAGACGAAAGGAGATCACAATAAATTTGTTTAACATGAATAAAATGAAATAAAATGCACAGCGACTGGTTTCTGCATTTTTGGTCGTATTTACCGTCCAATTATAAATAACGAATTCTTGATTTTATTTCACTGATGTAACCAAACAATTAAACCTTATTAGCACAATTATGAGTATATAACCTGTAGTTGTATATGCTGAACAAAGAAACTTCTCTTCAAACAATGGTTCGATCAGTATCATGGATGATTAAAAAACAGACACGGGGAAGCAATATACAAATGTTCACATATACATGTGTAAAATGCTCTGGTAGTGGTTATCTCCGCAGTTTCATGAACATAACTATTTTACAAGCGGATGTTAGCTGTGAGAAGTCGAGTTGTAACCGAAGCAAACAATGCTCAGAATGAACTTAACACATACGCATTTTATATTGTAGCGCTCAAGTCCTCTCCATGCAAACATTATATGGTATCTACTCTCTCAATAAAGTAAGCAATAAATGACAAACCATGTCGATAATATAAGGGGCAGCAATCGTCCCCAATCGCGCAAAACTGGAGCTGGTACCGAACCCTGCATTACGTACGACTGTTGGCATAACTTCGTTCGTGTACAAGTATACAGTTGCGCATGCCCCGGCCGAGCCAAGTTTACCAATCATAGCTAACGTAAGTGTTGCAACGGGAATATCTGTCGGAGACAAAATTCAATATTATAAAGGACTACCGAGATTATTCAAATATGGTCAAATGGACAAGTACATTTACATGTGTATAGCAAACTCCACGAGGTTACTCACTACCACCAGGGGAGGTAATTGCTGCGATGCTTTAGTGGTGGCGGAGGTTACTGTATTAATAAACAGTTTACGCATTCGTGTATAATAAAGAGTATATGTGGGATTTACAACATCTTCTGTAAGTGACGTCATTTCAAGAAAACGCAACATGTGATGTCACTATTTGCAAGCAGGAAAGAATATTTACTCCTTATGGTCACTTCGTTTTCATATTGCCATATGGTGGCAAATCCTGCTTACTGTCAGTACATGGTGACGTCACATGTGACGTTTTCTGGAAATGACGTTGGAAAAAAAATGTTGGAAATCGTACAGCGGCGCTCGTATATACATCAGTACAAACCATATAATGTTGTCACAGCGGCACATATACATGTTACTCCACTCATCATGAAAAAAGTTATCAGAAGTGTTTTTCTTCCTTGTCCATATTTGTTCAGCAAGACCATCAGTACATACGCTGGTAGCTCACATAGTCCAGCAAGAGCAAAACTGAGATAGAAATTGTGACCAAGATTGTCCGTATTCATTGTCAGACCGTAGTAAACGAGACCGAATCCAAACCTGCAATTGGGAAGTCAGATTTACTCTCAAACGTGGAAAGAACACCTAAAATTTCACATGATTTCATTCAAAACATCTTCAACCATGGTATCCCGACCGTAAGTCATTCTGTTTATAATATCAAACATTAATAATTCATTGTTTTTGCGACTATTTCGAATTTTGCCATTCGAAGAAGAAGATTGTAACATTGTACCACTGGTCTATGTATCCTACTATATGGACCTATATTTGGTAATTCCTGGACGTTCACTGTGGAAGAAACAACTCTTGATTGTGATCTGGCCCAACTGAACGTACACTATTTGAACATGCTTCATCCAGTGCTGTTGCTTCATCGGCTAAGGCATCTTTAATAAGAAACCATTGCAATGTAATACCGATCAAAAAACTTGTTTTATCATGTTACGCGTGGACAAAAAGAGTAAAAACCCGCTTGTGAAAAGAACTGTTATTTTTTCATTTAAATATTTTACAAACTATTCTATGACAAATTCAGAGGGATATATCATCAGTGTATTCTGTGAAAATGTATATTTATTGATGTGTTACTGCATGAAATACATTTTCATGTTTTATTAATAACTAAAAAAGAACAAAAATGAGCACAATATTACTTTAACAAAATGTTGTAAACACACGTCTTTTATATCAAACCTCGCTTTGTGGGCAAATGTAGATGTAACATACCATAAATAAAATATTATCAAGGTTCTGATGGAAAGTTTTCTTGAGTGGAATAAATGCCACACTTTTCCTTCTCCATGACAAGCTGGATGAGGGTCAAGAAAATTATATATGTTTTCTTTATCGTTAATTTTGATTGGTTCCTTCGATTTGCAAGCTCCATTCTGATTGGTGGGTTCTTTTGATATAATTTCCACTTCCGGTAGCACATTGCCATTCATTTTTGCCGCTTTTCGTAAAATAGTTTCTGCTTCAACAGTTCTACCTTCTGCAATCAACCACCGAACGGATTCATCGACTCTCCTGAAATATATTTGACGTACTACGAGTTAGTTTCTTGCAATGTGGTTGAAAATACCAAGCAGCGACTGGGTTTCATTATTGGCCAAGCAGAGTGAAGTGTGATGAAAACAGCATCCCGTTTCTTTCGATTATTTTTGTAGTGACAACTTACCAACATGCAGGCGTATCAATGTGTCATTGTAAAATATTGAGTCCCCTTGCTGTTAATTATACATACAAGTACAGAAATCGTTCAAGGTTCTCCAAATCAGCTCCCTCGTACAGTTTGGAAGTATACAGAGCGCTGATAAATATAGATCAGTATGTGCGTTTGTAAGTATGATCAATGCTAATTTCACAACAGTTTAGATTAAATTAACTATAAAGTCTAGTTACAAACCTGTAGTAAGTAAAACAAATAAGAAGAGGAATTGACATAGCTATCTCAATATAAACCCAGTCTCGGATCAAATATGACACACCAGCTAATATTGATGTGCCTATGGCGAAGACACCTTTATACACCGAGCTGGCCGCCAGTCGAGTAGAGGATCCCAGCAACTCGACACCTGCAATATATCATTATTTTTACAGCAGTGCACACATATGCATGTGACTGTCGCCTTTATTTATATCTGATGAAACTGACATACCCAATGAATGTAGATATTGGTATTGAACCACCTCCAATAATTCGAGGGGTTAGAGCCAGAACCAACCATCTCCTTAATAAAGTTATATGGATATGGTTGATTCTGGCTCTAACCTCTCGAATTGTTGTCCCGAACAGTCGTTAATTTGATCAGAAGCCAAAACTGAAAATCGATACGGCAATTTTTAACCATTTTGATTTTTTTATAATAATTGCTATAACCCCTTTGACAACATAATTTATTTTTTCCATTGATATCAATATGTACCCGCCCATTTACATGTACTATCAAAAGACCTGTGGTACAACAGAGATGGTGTTATTTTCACCCTTGTGTATCAATTGCATTATCGGAGTTTTACGCATTGAGATGTCAACACTGTTTACAAAGAATAAATATTGTTCAACATATTTATCAAACTGAAAATAATCCAGCAAATCAGAAGTTCTACTATTTATATATCCTGATCAATACATAGGCGTCTATAAGCCATTATATTTAATACAACATATTTCTATCCATTCAAATATGTGTACATCTTGGAAATTTAGTTCCTTTAAACAATGTAAGTATGGTAGGTGTATACATCCGACTTAGGACGAAACATATTAGAAGAAATCTTTATCCACATAATACCAAACTATTGTGTTTCAACAAAACTATACGTTTTCTATAGGTATATGTTCAGGAAGGACTCGAAGTGTCGTCATTTCTGTGTCAATTTTCAATTAATGTATTATATAATCCCGAATCCATAGCCTCGGTTACACTTTATCAAATCAGAACACATTAGAGAATTATCGACACAAATATTTATCGTATTCCTGTCGGTAAATTGAGAGCATTTTATGTACAGTCGAACCTCGTTCATTCGAATTATTCGGATTCAAAATTTTATTTCGAATAACACATGATTTCGAATAACCCATTTCAATTTGACGTGCCTAAGAAGATACACCGGGATCTGATATTTAGTTCGGATGGTACCAAGTATTCAGATAGAAGGTTGTCGAAAAAACGAGGTCCGACTGTATATGTCAGTTAGAATGTACATGTGTATCTCGATAATTACTAGTACTCTTCAGTAGGGTAAAAATGGGGGGAGCAATTACCTCAATTGAGGTACCTTGCTCAATTGAGGTACCTTGCTCAATTGAGGTACCTTGCTCATTGTGGTGCCTTGCTCCTTGTGGTGCCTTGCTCATTGTGGTGCCTTGATCATTGTGGTGCCTTACTCATTGCGGTATCATACTAGTACGCAGCAACTCTGATGATAGAACAATTGTTCGCACCCTCACAAAGCCTATAATGCGCTTGATTCGAAACATAATACAGGGGAAGTAACTACCGCGAAACTAGTCGTTGTTGTCGCTACAGTTATACATCTTGACATCGGGTTTTTCAGATAAGACATCGTACTGGTAAACTGCGAGAGTATAATATAAAACGCTTTTATCATATAAAGAAGTTCATTTTGTTCGATATCAGAACTCGCGTTAGCTCGTGCATTAGAGGAGATTAAATATTCGCGGAAATATGGAGGATGAAGAGAAAAAACAAATATTACATCGTTATTATTTCAACGAGAAAAACCCTGCAGCTTATGCAGGTCCTCGGAAACTATTTAGTGTACTCGAAAAGAAATATCCGGAGACATTTACTATCGACTTTGTAAAACAATGGTTGAATGATCAAGATGCATATTCCCTCCAGAAGCCGCGAAAGCATAGATTTAAGACGACTAACGTGCGAGTAACAGGAATTGGTGAACAGCTAGACATTGATCTACTGTCCATGGCTAACCTCGCTGATGATAATGATGGGACGCGATTTTTGCTTTGCGCTATTGACATACTATCGAGGAAACTGTGGGTCAGATCGTTGAAAAACAAGACCGCTAAAGTGGTATTGAGCGCTATGAAAGACATCCTGAATGACATTTCTCCGATGAAAATTACTACTACGAAACTAGTCGTTGTTGTCGCTACAGTTATACATCTTGACATCGGGTTTTTGAGACAAGTCATCGTACTGTTAAACAAGCTTCATGTGGGCCAGTTTAGACCACAACGCATTCGATGACCCCTTCTTATTCTATATAAAGCCACCATCTTGAAATGAGGGAATTTTCAGATCCATTCTTGCGTAATGTATCTATTTATAAATATGACAGTGTGTTGTGTAATACATAAGTAATATTCAAGCAGACGACGCGTTTAGCATCACATTCAAATTATATTGAATTAATAACCGTTGCATCCATCTTCATTCTATTTGACGATTTAGTGGTGATTTAAACTACCTACGACCACTGTTAAATCTTTCTGAATTAAAATCACTCTTGTTACTTAAGATACACACAGTGACTTGTTCATGACTTGATCTTTACATCAAGTTTTTTAGACAAGTCATCGTACTGTTAAACAAGCTTCACAGCTTATATTAGTCTTTTCAACCACTCATTTTGTTGAATTAAAATCTTCATTCTTTAATGTATTACTTATTTCAGTGTCTAACCGTGAATCTACATTTTATAATAGGTAGCAGTCACTTGGCAACATTTTTAATAGTACTTTACCATTACGTTTATCTCGAGTCATTCACCTGTTTGTAAAGAGGGTGTCTAAATTAAAAATGATAGTAGTACAACAGTTTCATTGATGGGATGATAATGGGATTCTTGATATGAATGGGATTCTTGATATATATAGAACTTGTCGCAAAAATGATAATGAAAATAGTTTCTATTACATACTGAATATAATCTTTCTTTCAGTTTTCTAAGTCCCTACTGACAAAATGTAACACATAAAAAGAGGATTATTTTTTGTAGATATAAAGCAAGTTTATTTACTGTTAATTTTTATAGTTAAGATTTTACAAAAATAGAAATCATAGGACAGCTTTTAAATAAACCTTTTTGCTTGTATTACAGAACAGATACTCACCATCCCATCTTTCTAGAACATTTACTCATATTTTGTATGGCTTAAATTGATATAAAACACAGGTTTTGCAATTACCAGTTATTACATGTCTCTAGACAAAATAGAAAACATTAAATGTTTAATCATAAGATAGATGGATACATGTTAAGAGTTTGTTTTTTTACATGGAATAATTCTATTATAAACAGCCGATGGATTATTTATACATTTGAAATTATTCTGTTACAAAATACAGAATATGAATTAATTTTGAAATTATCCTATTTTTACAAAACACAGAAACATTCATAAAATGAATCAGAGTTACGTGTTTAGAGTGAAATATTTTCATAGATTTCAAATAACTACCTCCTAAAGAGGAGTTAACAGAGTGCAACACTTGCTTCACGATTCAAAAACAATTGTGTATTTATCTCATATGGCGGTGTATTCTGTCGGTGACTGAAAACTAAAGTCATTTTAATTAAATAGCATTTAAGTATTTTTTGTAAATGTCATTCTTGATTCCCCCTCTTTTAAGATATTCAAGTAGTAATTGTAAACCACATGACTCTACACCTTTTAAGCTTGATTATGTTCGCATTGTAATAGTTTAAGGAAGGATGATATACACAATTGTATTTAATAGCGAAACTTTAACCACGCTTCTATTGATAAGACCAGTGACTTTATTAAATGTTTGTTGGTTTATAAAGTAGGACCATTAAAATCGTCATGACATCATGAAGAAGCTTTAGTTTGTTGAGTATAAACTTACATATACCTACAATCCTAAATAATCCAGGTGAAAAAATACATTTATTGATAAACTGTGGTCAACAGAAATGATGATCATTATGTAAACATATTGGAGTATTAGATTAACGTATTAACGTATTTGAAGAGCATTTCCAATACAGTAAAACCTTTACCATGACAACAATTGACATACAATTTTATCTAACGATAAGTCAAGCGTTAAAAATATGTTAACTAAAGAATGTTATATGATAATGCGACAAAACTTGTTGAAATTGTTTTGAGTCAGCGTTGCTTTAACATTACAACAATACAGTGATACGTCGCTACTGTGGTAAGGCATTCCGTTTTCTTAAAATGTTTGTATAGACTTTTTGAATAGTCATAGCAACATTGTGTACAATTTTGTAACACTTACAGCTCAATTTGTTTAAACGTATTATAAAAACCTACGACTTATATGTATGTATTCTTAACATTTACTTAACAAATTTGATATTTAAATTGTTGTGTCTTGAATGTAAGACTCTTGCTTGTTTCTAGACGTTGTTATATACTCTTAGTTAAATGGTAAACACCATCTATTGGAAAAACGATCGAGAAAGAGAAGTCACAAAGCAACACCTTTGTTTATTAGAGACATTTATTTTTTCTCTAAATCATCTACAGATAAGTACATTTCTTTAATATAAAAGCATGAATTTAATAAAATAGACACATTTTTGTTGTTCTATCCAGATGGAACAAATGAATGAAGTCAGTCAGTTCGTTGATAGAAATGTCACAGATCGTAAAGTGTTTTATACAAAAGACATGTAGCACACTTTAGCTTCGCCAATATCGTTTTACTATTAGCCCGACAAGTTCGACAGTCCTGTTATATCACTATCACTCAGTGTCTTCCATTTGTTCCGTATCTTCTTCATCTTCCAACTGTGGAGTAACGTAATTGTCCAGCACTTTATCAAACAGAAATCTCCGTTTAAGAATGGCGTACTTTAAGGCTTCCTCCCCTTCGTAGTGTTCTGTTGCAATGAGTTGATTGACTGTCTTCTTTATCGCTTTATAGATGGGATCTTTCTTCATAGCATCGAACCACACCAGTTTACTACCGAAAATGTTCATCATGGCTTTCCTGTAAGTGCTTTTCATGTCCTCAAAGACATTTTCTCTGGCTTCAGTTTCACTGATCTCGGTATCTTCTTCCATAAGCTTATTCACATCGGCTTCATACTGCGACTGACACATATCAAACGTTTCATCTACAATGTATTCCCAAGGATCAATATCCAAACTCTTCTCAGAGGTTACAGACATATCGTCGTCGCTGTTATCAGAATTGTTTTCATCAACAATATCGTCGTCGCTGTTATCAGAATTGTTTTCATCAACAGGTCCAAAAATGTCCTCTTGTACAGAAATGTCTGACATCGCGTCTTCCTCTGAATCTTCGTCCGGATGCGCAGACCTTTTATGCCGTAACATATTATCCCGTCTTTTAAAAACTTTGAAACAGATATCGCATTCAAACATCGCGCTTGAAGGCTAAACTGCAAATGAGGAGGAATCATGTAAGTGTTTAGTTTAATACATGTCCAATAGAAGTGATGTTTTCGTCTTCTTTTGAGGTCTGCTTCGGCTTTCTGCTCGCAGATGGCGCCCTCTGTCTAGGTTTCTTGGTACTTTTGTTACTAATACTGTCCAACAACCCTCTGGAACCTTTGCGCTTCCGTTTTTCACTGATTTCTTTCATTCGTTTCAACTCCAGTTCGATTAATGACACTTTATCACTCCTCCCTGCCTCTGAAGCACTCCTCCCTCTCGTTGAGGCACACCTCCCTACCGCTGAGGCACTCCTCCCTGCCTCTGAAGCACTCCTCCCTGCCTCTGAGTCCTAGTCCTGAAACGTTTTTTCACAGCTCACGCATATGTAAAAATATGCCTAGAAGTGCCTCAAAGGTAGGGAGGAGTGCCTCAGCGGTAGGGAGGTGTGCCTCAACGAGAGGGAGGAGTGCCTCAGAGGCAGGGAGGAGTGCCTCAGAGGCAGGGAGGAGTACCTCAGAGGCAGAGAGGAGTACCTCAGAGGCAGGGAGGAGTTCCTCAGAGGCAGGTACGAGAGTGCCAGAAACGTTTAGAACGAGCCATTTTGCGTTGTACATAACTAAGTGATATATTTGAATTGCGCATTGTGGCGAAGTTGTCATTTTAAAATCGGCAGCAATGGATCAAAACGGAGTCGACAATCGTATATTTCAATGTTCCAAATGTGGTTACTATTTCTTGTTTTGGAGAAATCTTTTACACCATTTAAGAGTATGGCATTCAAGTGGGTATTATTCTTATAAATGCATGTGCTGTGAAAAAACGTTTCAGGACCAAAAATCATTTTTGAGTCATCTGAAACATACGCTAGGAAGAAAACTGTGAGATTAATGGGGATTGGATTTCGAAGGTAAAGTCCTAAACGATAAATAAGCTGACCGATATTTTGTCGAGCTCACTATATTCTTGGGTGTCAAGGAGTGAAGACGTGCATTCAGAAAATGGATATGTTTGATACTAAAGAGAAGAAAGTAAGGAGGAAGTTTAAAAAGAGCATATCTCGAGCAAATCCTATGCCTCATTCCGAAATGTACATACGGATGGTTCTCCCAGCGGAGCAGACGACAGCTATAGCTAAGAGTATGCTTGAACGGCAGTCCAAACATAAAGTGTCATTAATCGAACTGGAGTTGAAACGAATGAAAGAAATCAGTGAAAAACGGAAGCGCAAAGGTTCCAGAGGGTTGTTGGACAGTATTAGTAACAAAAGTACCAAGAAACCTAGACAGAGGGCGCCATCTGCGAGCAGAAAGCCGAAGCAGACCTCAAAAGAAGACGAAAACATCACTTCTATTGGACATGTATTAAACTAAACACTTACATGATTCCTCCTCATTTGCAGTTTAGCCTTCAAGCGCGATGTTTGAATGCGATATCTGTTTCAAAGTTTTTAAAAGACGGGATAATATGTTACGGCATAAAAGGTCTGCGCATCCGGACGAAGATTCAGAGGAAGACGCGATGTCAGACATTTCTGTACAAGAGGACATTTTTGGACCTGTTGATGAAAACAATTCTGATAACAGCGACGACGATATTGTTGATGAAAACAATTCTGATAACAGCGACGACGATATGTCTGTAACCTCTGAGAAGAGTTTGGATATTGATCCTTGGGAATACATTGTAGATGAAACGTTTGATATGTGTCAGTCGCAGTATGAAGCCGATGTGAATAAGCTTATGGAAGAAGATACCGAGATCAGTGAAACTGAAGCCAGAGAAAATGTCTTTGAGGACATGAAAAGCACTTACAGGAAAGCCATGATGAACATTTTCGGTAGTAAACTGGTGTGGTTCGATGCTATGAAGAAAGATCCCATCTATAAAGCGATAAAGAAGACAGTCAATCAACTCATTGCAACAGAACACTACGAAGGGGAGGAAGCCTTAAAGTACGCCATTCTTAAACGGAGATTTCTGTTTGATAAAGTGCTGGACAATTACGTTACTCCACAGTTGGAAGATGAAGAAGATACGGAACAAATGGAAGACACTGAGTGATAGTGATATAACAGGACTGTCGAACTTGTCGGGCTAATAGTAAAACGATATTGGCGAAGCTAAAGTGTGCTACATGTCTTTTGTATAAAACACTTTACGATCTGTGACATTTCTATCAACGAACTGACTGACTTCATTCATTTGTTCCATCTGGATAGAACAACAAAAATGTGTCTATTTTATTAAATTCATGCTTTTATATTAAAGAAATGTACTTATCTGTAGATGATTTAGAGAAAAAATAAATGTCTCTAATAAACAAAGGTGTTGCTTTGTGACTTCTCTTTCTCGATCGTTTTTCCAATAGATGGTGTTTACCATTTAACTAAGAGTATATAACAACGTCTAGAAACAAGCAAGAGTCTTACATTCAAGACACAACAATTTAAATATCAAATTTGTTAAGTAAATGTTAAGAATACATACATATAAGTCGTAGGTTTTTATAATACGTTTAAACAAATTGAGCTGTAAGTGTTACAAAATTGTACACAATGTTGCTATGACTATTCAAAAAGTCTATACAAACATTTTAAGAAAACGGAATGCCTTACCACAGTAGCGACGTATCACTGTATTGTTGTAATGTTAAAGCAACGCTGACTCAAAACAATTTCAACAAGTTTTGTCGCATTATCATATAACATTCTTTAGTTAACATATTTTTAACGCTTGACTTATCGTTAGATAAAATTGTATGTCAATTGTTGTCATGGTAAAGGTTTTACTGTATTGGAAATGCTCTTCAAATACGTTAATACGTTAATCTAATACTCCAATATGTTTACATAATGATCATCATTTCTGTTGACCACAGTTTATCAATAAATGTATTTTTTCACCTGGATTATTTAGGATTGTAGGTATATGTAAGTTTATACTCAACAAACTAAAGCTTCTTCATGATGTCATGACGATTTTAATGGTCCTACTTTATAAACCAACAAACATTTAATAAAGTCACTGGTCTTATCAATAGAAGCGTGGTTAAAGTTTCGCTATTAAATACAATTGTGTATATCATCCTTCCTTAAACTATTACAATGCGAACATAATCAAGCTTAAAAGGTGTAGAGTCATGTGGTTTACAATTACTACTTGAATATCTTAAAAGAGGGGGAATCAAGAATGACATTTACAAAAAATACTTAAATGCTATTTAATTAAAATGACTTTAGTTTTCAGTCACCGACAGAATACACCGCCATATGAGATAAATACACAATTGTTTTTGAATCGTGAAGCAAGTGTTGCACTCTGTTAACTCCTCTTTAGGAGGTAGTTATTTGAAATCTATGAAAATATTTCACTCTAAACACGTAACTCTGATTCATTTTATGAATGTTTCTGTGTTTTGTAAAAATAGGATAATTTCAAAATTAATTCATATTCTGTATTTTGTAACAGAATAATTTCAAATGTATAAATAACCCATCGGCTGTTTATAATAGAATTATTCCATGTAAAAAAACAAACTCTTTACATGTATCCATCTATCTTATGATTAAACATTTAATGTTTTCTATTTTGTCTAGAGACATGTAATTTTTGTAAAATCTTAACTATAAAAATTAACAGTAAATAAACTTGCTTTATATCTACAAAAAATAATCCTCTTTTTATGTGTTACATTTTGTCAGTAGGGACTTAGAAAACTGAAAGAAAGATTATATTCAGTATGTAATAGAAACTATTTTCCTTATCATTTTTGCGACAAGTTCTATATATATCAAGAATCCCATTCATATCAAGAATCCCATTATCATCCCATCAATGAAACTGTTGTACTACTATCATTTTTAATTTAGACACCCTCTTTACAAACAGGTGAATGACTCGAGATAAACGTAATGGTAAAGTACTATTAAAAATGTTGCCAAGTGACTGCTACCTATTATAAAATGTAGATTCACGGTTAGACACTGAAATAAGTAATACATTAAAGAATGAAGATTTTAATTCAACAAAATGAGTGGTTGAAAAGACTAATATAAGCTGTGAAGCTTGTTTAACAGTACGATGACTTGTCTAAAAAACTTGATGTAAAGATCAAGTCATGAACAAGTCACTATATATGTCTTAAGTAACAAGAGTGATTTTAATTCAGAAAGATTTAACAGTGGCCGTAGGTAGTTTAAATCACCACTAAATCGTCAAATAGAATGAAGATGGATGCAACGGTTATTAATTCAATATAATTTGAATGTGATGCTAAACGCGTCGTCTGCTTGAATATTACTTATGTATTACACAACACACTGTCATATTTATAAATAGATACGTTACGCAAGAATGGATCTGAAAATTCCCTCATTTCAAGATGGTGGCTTTATATAGAATAAGAAGGGGTCATCGAATGCGTTGTGGTCTAAACTGGCCCACATGAAGCTTGTTTAACAGTACGATGACTTGTCTCAAAAACCCGATGTCAAGATGTATAACTGTAGCGACAACAACGACTAGTTTCGTAGCAGTAATTTTCATCGGAGAAATGTCATTCAGGATGTCTTTCATAGCGCTCAATACCACTTTAGCGGTCTTGTTTTTCAACGATCTGACCCACAGTTTCCTCGATAGTATGTCAATAGCGCAAAGCAAAAATCGCGTCCCATCATTATCATCAGCGAGGTTAGCCATGGACAGTAGATCAATGTCTAGCTGTTCACCAATTCCTGTTACTCGCACGTGAGCAAGGTACCTCAATTGAGGTAATTGCTCCCCCCATTTTTACCCTACTCTCTTCAGGGTGGGAGCAATCAGGGAGTAGGATACACAACTACTATTAATTACGTCGCTTGATGAATATTTTAATTATGTACACGGTTTTCCTACAGGAAACAGGTCGTTAAACGTTGTCTTTGTCCCTATGTATTGACAGAATCTTAGCATTTGCCGGTCACGTGAGCTGTTTTGGGCGGTAAGAAAACGTTTATAGAGTTATTGAACGCGTAGATGCACACGAAAGAAATATTTATTATACAAAATATAATAAAATCTCGTGGTTGATGTTAATCTCTTGTTATACGTATGATAATCGAAAAAATAATATACATGTATGTGTGTGGTTAAACATGTATGTTCCTGTTACCAATAGAATTTACTAGCCACTGGTCGCCATCTTGGTGCACATCGGTGCAAAGGTAAATTGTACTGGACCACTGGCCAACGGTAATGACTCGACGATCCTCGGTAATGACTCGACGATCCTCGGGGCTCACTTTGACAGTATTTTAAATACCACCAGCTAATAAAATCGCCACCAATACTTGTACGTATAAAGCATGACAAAGCATGTACAATAATGTGTAGTAACTTAACCACCGTGTAGTTTCCATTTTGGTTACGGAAAGAACACCAGTAAAACTTTGTGATTTGTCTTAAAATGCATTATTTCTAGTACCTTCGGCAAATATAATTGAAAAAAAAACATATGTAAAATTATTAGAAACTGGTCGATATAAACTTTAAGGGACCCATCAAGCTAGGGTTCATACTTCCGCTCTTCCTTTCTGTCTTATGACGTCTTGTACAAAACAACAATCAAATTAAATAAGCATAAATATAATATCGGACTGCATGCATACTGAACTAATAATATATATCGGCAACTTAACCCAGGCTAGTGTCCAGCTGGTAGATGAAGTTGGAATATAACAGTTATATTCCAACTTCATCTACCAGCTGGACACTAGCTTCTTTTGAATTCGTGAGTTCGGGCGCAGGCGTGACGTAATACCGGTACATGTATATTCTATCTGTAATTAGTTGCAATTCTACCTCGTGTGGGAGAGTCGTCTTACGTTTCATAGCTTATCGAAGAACAAGTTAGCACCGACAGGAACTCGAGCAACACCGGTTAGATCAACTGATCACCAACTGTGACTTGAATGCTACTGCAAAAACGCAGTTAAACTCAGCACAAATCAAAACAACAACTAGCAAGCGTTTGAATAATTAACGTCCTTACTCAGAACATATGATGTGAGCAGTGTGCCGGACACAGATGTACCAATGAGAAAGTTGATAAAGCTGCATAAGCCAAAGTCATTGGCTGCTGTCAAAACGAGGTTCGTAACCAATAGCAACAAAATGGAAGTAAACAACGTTTTCTTTCGACCTATGCTGGAATGGAAAAGTATGTAAGAAATTAACTCGTAACTTGATTGTTACTTTTTATAGCAATCGAATCTGATCTGTAGGCCAGTTAATATAGTTTATTAGTTTCATATATATATTGTATATTTGAAAAAAATATGTCTTACTGTTGTTAGTCCTATTACTCGGGTTGAAAATATTGTTATTTCCTGCGATATAGATCAAATATATTCATCAAGACAAAGTAAATACATCTTTAAAGAAGTTAACATACTGACAAAATGTTGATATCACACTTTACATGTACATGCGCACAATAATTATAAAACGTTGCACGTATCACATACCGATCTGAAATGAACCCAAATACTATTCCGCCCACAAAAACACCGACGTAAAATATCATCATAGCCAGCGGTACAAGATGTGCCTTCTCACAGACCAAATTTTGCTGTAAGCATAAATGTTGACATAAAGGATACAAACAAATCTCAACAATGCAATTAGAATTATTTTGCCTAAGTACGTGTATTTCTACAGTGAGCATGAAGGGGACACATTTGTGCGTGATTTCTGCACTGTGACCAATCTACCACGGTTTCGTCCAACCAGGAGGCGGGCACATTGGGTATTCGAGACGGCAGATGACTCCTGAAAGGTGGAGTTTTGTAAAGCCCAGTGATATTACCTCTTGGGAACTTTTTATGTCATATTTTAAGCGTAGCGCAAAACTCCTTGCTTGTACAACCAACTTTGGCAAGTTTATGAGTCCTCTTGATACAAAACATTGATAAGTGCATTATACAGGCGTTATAGTTATGTGTCATCGTGAACGGTATTGTTAAATACTCTGACAATGGCATTATGATATATTTGGCTTTTCTTAAGAAACCACATAACTTGACAGTGCCGATGCATCGCTGTGTCAAGAATGAACTCTATGTACAGACGGCACAAGTTGATACAACATACTAGTAATCGGCATATGAAATTGATAAAGACATGGGTGCTTTGTAAAATGGTAGGGTTTTCTTAAAAAAATGTCGCTGGCTACGAACGAAATATATCAATTCATCGAATGTGTCGCTGAAAATGATACATTTGAACGTACTAACCTTGCATAAACCACAGGGGAAGGTCCCGTTTAATTAACTCATTATATACATGTACTATCAAGTGTATAATTATATAGCAATATTGCTGAGTTTGTATTTTTATATAAACGAGACCGCCTCCCACATGTAAAGTGTACATACGAGTACGGTACAACCTCTCCAGAGCAGTACCCTATTGACGACGCAACATTTGACTGTAGTAGAGAGGTTGTTGCCCTCGAGAGGTAAAATTGGTAGGTAATTCATACTGCGGGGGAAATAATGTTGTTGGAGAGATACTGTTGCTCAAGAGAGGGTCGCTCAGGAGAAGTTGCATTGTTCTTAAAAATCGTGTATGCATATGCAAGTGTATTTGAAGGAGCGTTTCAAACACTTTTACTAACTTTGACTACATGTATACAGACTCGGTGTATCCGTGCTGGTATTACCTGAGAAGCAAATGTGGATTTGAATACCGATCTATCATACACCCAGTTACTGCACCACATCGTGGAAGAGTTGACTGATAGTAGCGTGGAATTTAGCAAGAACCCGTTTTCAGGCAGGCGTATATGGCACGGCTCATACGGCATTTCCCCATCACCCCGACTCGGTATCATCTCTTCAACCAATGCTTCATGATCACTGTTATGTACGTGATACGTGTCGCCAATATAACCTGGTAACGTGCACCTGCGATTTAATCAAACGATCGTATGCATAAAAATACATTTTAATTATCATCAGGGTACGAGTATGCTGTAGACACCTTCCATATCACGTGACAGATTTCGCGGAGGCCTTCACATACAAAATATCATGTTTTGTTCAAGTTTTTGTCGTTCGTTTAATTTTTCAATGACAGATTGTGGTAAAGTGGATGATCAGAGCTTGAAACATTGAAATGTTTAGGATTCTTCTTTAAACATTTCAACTGCTACTCTCAGACAAATTCAAGTTTCTCAAAACTAACTTATTATATAGTGTTAAATTTGAGCCACGTGGCCTTATTCACACACATTTATAAATGACGTGAGCTCAGACTTCGGCTTTTAATTTACAAAAGATATACAGTAAAACCTCAGTAATAAGACCATCTTTGGGACCCTTGAAAACAGGTCGTATTATTGATATGGTCTTAATATTGAGGTTGAATAGAGAGAAAAACCGTGAAAATGGACTTAAAAACTCGTGATCATAATTTTGAGGTGGTCTTATTATTGTGGTGGTCGTGAAGTGAGGTTTTATTGTATTTACCAGACTGAGTCTTTCGATTACATCAACTTGATACAAATGAATGACATTTTGGCAGAATAAGTGTTCTTATCCGTTCTAAACTTTTGCAATGTTTTTTTTTAATAAAACCTCTATTGAGAATGCTTTTGTATTTTGTCTATCACACTGAAGGGAACGCTTCGTACGACCAGTATTATGATTAAACTTTATGTATATTTGTGAACAAAGGAATGTGGATCTGATCGAATGATCACCGTGGTCATTAACTTTCAAACATAGCATTATAAATGTATCCCCCGTTTCGCGTTTGAAAATTGTAAGTGCAACTATATATAGTTGCTTCAGTGCAAACAAACGAGTGAAATTCAGCTTTATTAATAATAATAACTTTATTTATAGAAGGTAACATGTAAAGAGGTATACACAAACAGTTGTACAATTCTTGAATAAAACATGGCCTTCTAACAGAAAACAACATAAATTGAAACACAATAATTATATAACACACATTCGTTCATTCAAGACAATCACTCATCAGATATTGTAAATAGTAGATATATATTAATATAATAGTAAATGCTAATAATAGCTTTCATAACAAACATAACAGAGTGTAGACCATTTACAATAAAAATGAGTTTAATGCTCTTTTGAATGTACATGCGTTTACTGACGAGACTGATTTTATATTGTTGGGAATTTTATTTCAACTAACGACACTTACATTTGTAAAAGAATTTTCATCTAGTTCGTTTTAAAAGTTGGCGTGACTAAGTCATTGTTTTCAACTGATCTTAAACTGTATATACTATTGGATGAAAAATTTAATAATGATCTCATTGCAGTAAGCTTTGTAAACAAGGACTAAAGAATGGTAAAAACATCTATTTTCAAACGATATCCAATTTAATTTATTGAGTAATTTTGAGTCATCAAGGTTGGCAAACTCCTTTTGTATTATTCTAGCTACTCGCGCTTGTATTTCCCGCCATAATATCGAGATTGGCACATGTGTATCGAATATCAATCGACAGAAAATATCGTCGATATATCGATATCGCTTGTATCAATGACAGGTAACTAGTTGACTAAGGTAACGTCTTCTCAACAACAGACGAAATTTGAATCTGTTCGAAATTTTAATTCAACCACTAAAAGATATAATTCAAGATCAAACCTGTGATGTCGGTCGGCGAGGATAATGACTGGCATCAGCATGAATATTCCTGAGAACATTGCCGGAAGTATCATCATCATGAAAGCTGACTTCTGATACCATCCGAACGTTCCTACTATTTCTAAAACCTCCTCCAATTTCATTGTACGATCGAGATTAGTCTGAGAGTTTAGATGAAACGTTGATACTTGTTAACATGTTTAAAATTGTGTTCTAAAATGCAAAATGTTTTTCTCTTTCATACTTCATCAGTCTCCGCACATCTACAGCACATGAGAGGGAAACCCATTTTGTCATGCAACCACGCGATGTGCGAATGTAATGCCGAGCAACAAGCAAAAAAAAACGCAATGAAAATCAATACAACAATGTCAGTGATATAACATTTATGTAATTTAAATTGTATTTTTCGCTCACATTAGTACAAGGTGTCAGAGTTGTTGCCATTGCCCTGTGTCTGTGGTCATCCATGGACCGCTGTCGTCAACATTAGCTTAAACAACATCTTATCTGGAACCATTGTGTGAAAATTGATGAAACTTGGTACGAGTGTTTCTTGTGTGGCATTGTTTCAACAGTGTTCAAATTGCACCACTTGGTTGCATAAAGGAATCGCCAAAGCTAAAATTAGAACTCAAAATATTTCTTGTTGAACCACCTCTTAGCTTGTTTAAATTATTCCAATAATTGTACACCAATAAGGTCAACAGAGGGCATAGTCACTTCCGTATGTATTCAAAGACATTGACTATTCTGCACAAAAAGAGCTAGTATTCGTTTTCCAAAATTTCATAAAGCAAACAAAAAGATTTATTTAGATCAATCTTACAACTTTCCTTGAAAAACGTCCTATCAACTTAATAATAACAAGTATTAAAGCACAGAGAGAGAAGTACTTAGAGGGATGACAACGATATTCTTCGTAGTCGTGCACAACGAGACCATAGCTACTACGTATAGCGTTAAAGAATAACAACAACAACAATATTCATGTATAAAGTGAAAACTTTAAATCTCTCCGATTCTGAAACAATTTCACGGATATTTTAAGAGGTTCCTTGGGTTAACCTCTACAAATATTGTTCAAGCTATTTAAATGCGTCGAAATACATAACATTTACACATAATCCTAAGGGAATACAATCAAAGCGCTGAAAGTGCAGAAAGACTGGGGCAGACAAATTTTGTTCGTGTTTTCTGTAAAGACATGTCAACCCTACATTGTACAAGTATTGCACTGTGTCAATCAATGTTAATTTCAAAACATGCATTTAATTTAAAAAGAGCTCAAATTCGATATATATTTTTTTCCATTTTAGCAAAAAATAAACTCGCTGGTTTTGTAATCCAATAAATAAAAAAGTAGTGGCCTAATCAAGCTTTATTTTTATTATCATTTGTCCTGAATGTGTTATCAACAGGTCATAAACATTCGCCATAGTGATCCCACACCATTCACTAATGAGTGCTTATCAGTAACCTGATACTAGGATTAGCAACCCCAGATCAATTTTTATATGTTTACATAAGTAAAAGAAAGTTCATGCATATTGAAGAGCTTATTAAAACCTCTAAAAACAGTTTGTATTATGAAGATATCTCTTCTAGAACAAAAACTATAGCATTTTGAAGTAGCGAAAAATTGGCCGTTTTTAGGATTTTTTACCTTCTTAAATACATACTTTTAGACGCGTTTTGATGGAATCTAAATTTTCTAAACAAATTGCTGTAACTTTTGTATTTTTCAATATAACTCAATAAAACTTTGCATGTTTGTGTAACTTTTCATGCTGATTTCAATTTTGCAATCAGATTTGATGTATTGTCATACAGTCAAAAGTTATAAAAGACAGACAGATGTAAAAGTTCATAATTTTTTATAATTTATAGACACTTTTTGATCAACCGTATATATGACACACATACTCTACGAACAACACAACACAACAGGTTCAGTCTGAACATCCACAGAAACTGTCTCTATAGACTATAGTGATACAATCTTTAGCTTCACCAGTACTTCTATATCCAATAGTGACACAGACATCTTCAATTATAATGTTTGCACAATTTTGACAAAGATGTATAAAACGTCAGAACAGAATGCTACCACTGTTGCATATTCTTAACTTTTTTCTTCCTTTTTCGATTTTTTTCGTTTTGAATCAACAACTCTGTTAAGTTTTGACCTCAGTGACTGTACATTAACATTTTTTAAACTTGAAACAAATCCATGATATTGCTTGTATAGCTGGAACTTTCTGCTTTTCCTGGTAAGATTTCAACTCCATTAATCCATTTGTAATAACTTTGGATTCTACAAGTTGCTTGATGGTATTATTTTCAATGTCTCGAGTTGTAAGGTTAATGTTTTCAGTGTATGGTCCTAGGAACGCTGCCATCACTGCTAGTGTAAATGCTGTGAACTATCATCATTGAATTATACATTTTTTAAAACCTGCCCTGGGGTCAAAACCAAACCTGCCCTGGGGTCAAAACCAAACCTACCCGGTGGTTAAAACCTGACATGCCCGGGGGTCAAAACAAAACATGCCCGGGTCAAAACCACAACCTGCCCGGGAATCAAACCACAATCTGCCCGGGGGTCAAAACCTAACCTGCCCGAGGGTCAAAATCAAACATGCCCGGGATCAAACACAAACATGCCCGGGGATCAAAACAAAACATGCCCGGGGGGTCAAATACAAACATGCCCGGGTCAAAACAAAACATGCCCGGAGGTCTAACACAAACACCCCCGGGGTCAAAACAAAACCTGTCCGAGGGTCAAAACAAAACCTGCCCGGGATCAAAACAAAATCTGCCCGGGGTCAAAACCAAACCTGCCCGGGGGTCATGTATAATATAATGGTTAGTAAACATTAGAATAATATCTTTGAAAAATCAACTACAATGACTTCATAGCGCCAGAGGACCGGGGAATAGTTCAATCCAAGACAAATTGATAGCTTTCATGTAAAACAGCAAAAATTAACAGATTTGTATTTATATTAGGAATCAGGTAATAATAACACATGTTGCCCGAAAAATCGTTACCCACACAAAATAAACAAATGTGATAATTATTTGAATGTATCATAATGATTTAAAAACAGTCAGCTCTCAATTCTATTACAAAGCAAACAGAAGAACCATCTTCTCGCGTAATAAGACATGATGGTTATAAGAATCAGTTTGTTAATGACCAATGTGGTCATGACAAGAAATGTATTGCCAATTCAAGCGCTATACATTTATGATAGGCCGTCTAGATACAAGAAATCAACATCGGCTGGTGTGCTTCTATCGAACAAGTATGTAGGCCTGTCATTGTACCCGAACAGTAAGCAGTCCGTTAGTACAAACTGTCTCAACCTTTCCATATCTTCTAAAGGAACTTGTCCGTACGCTTGTACCAGTGCTTCATGTCTTTGTAATTTAACTGCCGTCCAGTTTTGCTGTTGTTCTATTACTTTAATTACCGCATCCATAAACTCGTTTTGTGTTACACCACTGACATCGCCAGTGAAAGGCATATCGATAGTTTTCGATAAATATCCACGAATTTGTAAATCTCTCCATGTTCTTAGCATTAGTTTGACGAATGGAAATTTTATATCGGGCAAAAACTTCTTAGCGCCAAACAGAAAACGGGCACCGTTCCTTGCAGTATCTATCGCAGTCTCCTTTTCGAAATCATCGAATGTTAGTGTAAAGTCATCAAACTCCTGGCGCCATTTGGACAGTAGATATTTTGCGTCTTCAGCAAACGTTTCTTGATACCCGATATAGTCATATTTGAATCTGCAAGGATCACAAATTTGGTACATGGGACGAAAATGCCCGCCAATGGTATCGTTGTTTTCGCTTCTTTTCAATATAAACCTAACAAATTCTAGAAATGTAACGTCGAATCCATATTTTTTGTGCTCAGCATCATGTTGACCTCTTATGATTTGGACAATGTCACGACCATAACTCTTCCAAAATGAAGGACTGACGAGATAAAGCTTATTTTCATAACCCGAGAAAAGTCGTGCATATGGGTCACGTACAAATATAAACGACTGTCCCCCGCTTGCATACACCCTTTTCTCTTCGTCAGACAAGTGAGTCCAATGTATTAAATCGGCTTGTCCTCTTCCTATTTCGAAAGGAGATTTCAGCCGCCCTTTGCTTGATAAAACTGTCAAGGTCCTTACCCAAAATGTCGTGCCAACTTTTGGAATTGGACAATAGCGAATATTATGTACAGGATCAATTTTGATATTATTTTTAACATTTATAGAGTCATACAACGTCCTATCAATTTTGTCACAACCCTGCTTGGCGAGTTGTCTTCGAGTACCATAAATATCTAGCCTGTTGTAGTTTGAATTATCTGGTTGAACTGTTGGATCAGTTGATACAGATGATAGCTCAAAATCGATTCGCTGTTTGCCTTGAGTACCAAAAATACTGTTCAGCGTAATCACCGGATTCAGGTTCTCAAATCTAACTGTAAAGAATAAAAAGAATAGTTGTTGCACAAATAATAATATCCAGTCCCAACTTTCGGTTCGCTCTTATGTACATGCATTTACATGCAATTTAATACCAAGAAGATTCGGATTACGATAAGCGAGTTAGCTTCTTATTTGGTTCAAGATACACATCCGCCGTGCGAATGTCGATGTCATTGCTTGTTCTGTGGTCGCTATGAGGTGTGTGTTCAGAAATTAAGCAAATTTAAAACATGATCTTTCAGCGAGCTGGACATTCGAGTCTAGACGCGTGCGAATGTCGATGTCATTGTTTGCTCTGGGGTCACTATGAGGTGTGTGTTCAGAAATCAAGCAAATTTAAAACATGATCTTTAAACGAGCTCGACATTCGATTCTAGATGCGTGCGAATGTCGATGTCAATGCTTGTTCTTGGGTCGCTATGAGGTGTGTGTTCAGAAATCAAGCAAATTTAAAACATGATCTTTAAGCGAGTTCGACATTCGATTCTAGACCCGTGCGAATGTCGATTTCATTGTTTGCTCTGTATTAACATTGATTTTGCTTATTGTAGATTTTCATCTGTCATGAGTAATATTTTAATCTGAAATGTAATTAAAAGCGCCATTAATGTGTTCCATGTCTAACAATATCGCTTATCGCATCGGCCAAAATAGATATTTCCAGTCGTCTAATTTGCATTGAGTAGATGTGGAACGCTACGTATTTTTTATGAGTATTTCTTTATTTCTTAACATATTCAAAAGTTTCAACCAGATTTGGAAACCTCAATGTATCGTCTTTTCAATCGTATAGAAATATTGAAATTTTGTAGGACATCCGACGTGTTTAAATCATTAGTTTTACTTATCCTTAGGCGGGAATTCAAAGTTTCAAACATATTCTGTTAGGACATTTTATGCTTGTTCCAACGGTGTTAATTGATATAATTTATTATGAAAACAAAATGGGGGAATTTAGATATACATAAAGTACCTGTCAATGTCAAGATTGTTTCCGTGATATCTCACGGAAATTCACGAAGATCAGCGAGTGATACTGATTCGGTTAGTCTTTTTTGTGACAAGTTTAATCTCCACATGTGGTCTCTTAAGATATTATCTCAATCTAACTGTTCACTGGACCATGGTTTATGGTGGTAAAGTGTAGACTGCATTTATGCAATACATAGTGTTATGCTTCATGAAATTCTCTTCTCAGTCCTTTTCAGGACAAGATATCTATAGACTGGCTAAATCACAAAATTAATAGAAACTACAACCAGTTTTGATCTCATTGATCTCGGTGTGTAGCTACCTTTGGATTCAAAACTGACATATATTTGGCATAAGCTTGTAGATAAATTATCAACAAGACAAATTTACCCTTTTAGATACTAAAACCAATTTAACGACATGCGGGGTACATGTTGGGGTCAACAAAAATGCCTATAAGTACATACGTGTACATGGTGACTGATGACCTTATAAACAAAAAATAACGAACGAACGAAATTAGTTTCTTCTATGAGACCATATCGCGACTCTTGTGTCGTATTTTCTTTAGCATCAGCTTAATTTCAATTGTGATAAACATTTTGTTTTATTCAGCAAAAAGATATAGGTAGTGGTCACAAAATTGAGCATAATATATTACAGTACAGAAACATCGTTCTAAAATGTATGTGGTGTATACTTGATATTCCACAAATACCATGAACTAATATAATTCATTTATTATCATCAGACAGTGGGATTTATAAATCATTTTGATTAATTCGTAAAATAGTTTGTATGTCCGTGGTAAAAGAATTAAAGTAATGAATTTATAATTGCGTCAGTGAAGAAACTTTACCCCCGTACTGATTTTGACTCATTGGAACAGCTTCAAAGTGTTGTTGACAAGTCGTCTGCCACAAATGAAGTAGTCAGATACCCAGCGTGGCAATGGAGTGATTGGAAAGCATTTTTTGCACCAATCTTCAAACCAATTCGTGGAATAAGGTACTTATAGGTTATTTGTTTTTACCATTTGGGTTACGATGATTATGAAGTCATAATGATTAATAAAGCATGCTCGAGTAAAAGCCTTAACTCATACGAATATCCAAAATAAAGCAAATATCAAACAGTGTGTATTCGAAATATATTGCCTGAATTTCTTACATTTGAGATATAGATACACTTCTATTGAACAACATATGTTTTCGAGAAATACAAAAGATAAAAAAATACAAACATTATGGTTCTAATTAACAATGTAATCACACTTAATTCTGATAATTCTGTGTGTTGATAAGTGTTCTCATCAAGTTGACATCGTAATTGTAAGAATATCAGTTTCAACATTAAACAACTGTAATAGTACTGTGTCTATAATTATCAGATTGTTTGTTAAAATGTCAATCAACACATAACAATTGATTACGATTTTATTATATTTTATATTTATAACTGTCTAATTTCCTTTCTTGTATTAACAGGAAAATATCAGTACTTCAGGATATCATCAGGTGAACCAGGGAGTGTAACCGTAAAAGAAAACTGTAATTCCTGTGAAACAACATCCTTCGGTGTCGAGACTACAGCTTCACACAAGACGTACTCCCAGTAGTTATTTAACCACATGGACTAAGCCAGGAACGAAAGGAGTACTTATACAAAGTTGTAAGACCGCGTGTGCGACCTGCGTATCAGGACACCACTTGTCCAGCTCCAACAATCCAGCGATATTATTGATTGTTGTATTTTGTTTGTTTATGATTTTGTTATTTTCTAGTAAAAGTAGTATAGTAGTGATAAATAAACATGTGCAAATTGTTTGATTTTCTTTCATTTATTTCCTTATAGTGGATTAAATACATCTTTAAAATACTCTCAAATACTATCATGAACAAAATATGTATAAAAACAAAGCTATAAGACTATTCCATCTAAAGGCATATGGAAATGATCTATTAAAACATGGATGAAATGAAATGACCAAAAACCCCACTTCCGTCATAGAACATTCAATGATGTTCAGATGACGTCGCCAAAACAAAATGACGGGCTTTTGACAGATCGACGAAGATTTACTTATGTTTCGGTTTGATTACGCACACGGAATGACAAAAGTTTTTTTCACGCGTGTTTTCATGTCAGAAATCATAGCATTCAACAGTTTAAGCCTTGAGTTGTTCACTGACAGAAATATTTCTGAGAAAATGTCTAATTCATTTGATATTTTGTCAAATGTTGTGAATTAAAGTATATTCATCGGCAAGCATTTACACAATTTTTTGAATTCGTAAGGCATCTTTTACATTTATGAATACACGTTTATGATTCCTACGTACGAAAATGTTGCCGCACGATGCTACATTAAATATACTAAGTATATGGGAAATTATAAATTATAATACAACATATCAATTTAACAATAGCTTCGTATAGTATGTTCTTATTAATTAATTAACATATCAATTAACAAACAAACGACCACTTACAAGTATAAGTAATTGAAATTGTCTAACTTACGTATAGCATATATATACATCATGCATAAAATAAATATGCATAACAAGAGCAAACGTTTCTTCTCCATTGTTAAAATCCTACATTCGAGAGCTACGAAATAAGATGGTCTTCCGGCAAAGTATTACACTATAATAATTGATATGATCACTTTTATGCACCCATGCGTGCGTATACAATTCATGTAATAATTCTCGGTGTATGAGCTCACGTATAATTTTCGAACATCGCGGTAAATGTAGTGCATGATAAAATAGCTTGATTGTAATACCTTTAGTTAGTTTAAACATATTTTATTTACATACTATGAACATCATAATAATACAGTACAATTTACAACATTTTACATTAAACAAGTTTGTTCAATAGCAATGTGAAAAGGATGAGAGCGAAAGCCAGAGACTTCTATAAGTCTTCTCCTGAATATTGTACATTTCCAACAGGTACGAGATTGTAATACCTTTGTTTGAAATTAATCTGCAGTATGCAATTACTGTCTGCTGGCTTCCCTTCCTTGTTGAATTCTTATGGTAAGCAACACCCTTATTGTTAAAAACACTGTTAATATTAGTACTGTCCTAGAATCGCACAAAAATGTAACAAAAACAACACTATCGATCGATTTTATGAGAGAAATCGCGTCCAAGTCACGAGTTAAATGTCAGTGATGGTAAAGTATTCATTGACTAGCCTTCTTCAAGAGTTAGGAAAGACAGCTCCCTATCAACTAAAGAGGAAATACGGAATGCCTCCTCCTCATAGAATAAAAAAATAATGCTTCCTCCAAAATAAGTAAAGATGAAATACCTCCTTCAGTTAAACTGGGCCCGTATTCACAAACATTTTAAGACTGAATCTCAGACTTAGACTTTAAAATTGCAAAAAAATAATTTAAAAGCAAGTCGTTTTCATTAAATTTAAACGGATACATTTTTGACCGAATATTTCTTGTTACTCACTCACACTTTTGCCATGTTTTATCAAAATTAATTGTGTAACAATAATGTAGGAATTCAATGAAAAGTTTATCTAAATCTGAGATTCAGTTTTAAAACGTTTGTGAATACGGGCACTGGAAGTGTCATTCGTCGATTATGTATTTCCTGCCTGCCGAAAATATGGATGGTAACGGTTTGTCTTTCAGTATTTTTCATTATGTTTCACACATCAGAACACCATTCTCGTCAGCTCTCGGATATTTCCGTACCACTTCGTTATTCAAATGACACCCTCTAGTGTATGTAAGGCGGAGCACTATGTGGCAAAACTCATCATTTTGTGCGGTCACGAAATAGTTCTCGTAAAACGGGATAAAACGTATAATATGTAATATAATTTCACACAAATATCTGTTTTATGTCAGTGATGATATTAAACTTAGATATTGTTACACATGTCAAAGAAAACATGTTACGGTGTATATTTGTACAGTATAACAGTGTCATAACAGTTGTGACCTGTGGTGACTTAAATATGCTTTATCATGAGCGGATTCGAGCCACTACGGCCGTCGAACACAACTCGGCCAGTACGTAGAAAATCATTTTAGACATGGTCATACAGTTTTAATTCGTATTAATAAAAAGTTTCTTACCTTCAAGTATTAATAGAAAGTTTTTTACCTCCAAGTGTTTGATATAAAATGTCATACCCGTGAATACTCACATATGTTGTGTAACAACCAGTTTGAATACTTTGCAATGGTTAATTACACACGTTGTATTAAAATTATTTTTGTGGTAATAGTATTTGAAGGTTTTTGGTGTTCGTAGCGTTTGATTTTATTTTTCTGTTGAATAGTTGATAATGTTTTGTTTAAGTTCGTCTCCCGTGGTTGTGCACGTTGCACGTGCGACTTCTTCATTCATTTTCATTTAGATTTCTAGAGTCTGGTTACTATGGACATTCTATTAAAATTACTGTATATGTCTGGTTACTATGGACATTCTATTAAAATTACTGTATATGTCTGGTTAATGGATACTACTACTTCTTCTTCTTCTTCTTCTTCTTAGTATATTGTACATATCACACTATGTGACATCGTCGTACAAGGTGTATTCCCAAAGGTGTTGTGCGGCGTACACATGTATAGATAAAAAGATACTATAAATGATGGTTACTGGATATTTGAAGTACTAGGCTTTGATGTTTTATAAACCGGATGGTGGAAAATTAAGAAGTGAATTCCGTAACATACGTGTAATTATGTAACACAGGAAAATGTTAGAACGAAGCTTTTATCACATGAATAAGGCCATGTAAGTCAAAGTTATGCATGAATCTGTTGATGTGACAGACTATACTTTTAACGAATATCAGTACATAAAACAGATGGTGTTCGCACCAGTGGGCTTAACATTGGATTAATATAAGTTTATTGGACTCATTGACACGCGACTTGAAGATAATTTGAAACGACTCTCCCAATACATCATATCAAGTCTTAATATAAAGAAACATTCGACATTATGATTGCCAGATGACAATCCAAGAAAGTCAATGACAACGGGCCGAATGATATTAAGTAAAGGAACTTGACATGGGGAAAGGAGAATTTATCATTCATCTAAAACATCAACAGAAATAATAACCATTTGATATATTTAAATGTTCACATGTGCATGAATTGTCATTCAATACTGTCTGTTTGATGTATTTAGATGTTCACACAAATTGCTATGCAATACTGTCTGTTTGATGTATTTAGATGTTCACACAAATTGCTATGCAATACTGTCTGTTTGATGTATTTAGATGTTCACACAAATTGCTATGCAATACTGTCTGTTTGATGTATTTAGATGTTCACACAAACTGCTATGTAATACTGTCTGTTTGATGTATTTAGATGTTCACACAAATTGCTATGCAATACTGTCTGTTTGATGTATTTAGATGTTCACACAAATTGCTATGCAATACTGTCTGTTTGATGTATTTAGATGTTCACACAAATTGCTATGCAATACTGTCTGTTTGATGTATTTAGATGTTCACACAAATTGCTATGCAATACTGTCTGTTTGATGTATTTAGATGTTCACACAAATTGCTATGCAATACTGTCTGTTTGATGTATTTAAATGTTCACACAAATTGCTATGCAATACTGTCTGTTTGATGTATTTAGATGTTCACACAAATTGCTATGCAATACTGTCTGTTTGATGTATTTAGATGTTCACACAAATTGCTATGCAATACTGTCTGATTGATATATTTAAATGTTCACATAAATTTCTATGTAATACTGTCTGATTGATATATTTAAATGTTCACATAAATTTCTATGTAATATTGTCTGATTGCTATATTTAGATGTTCACACAAACTGCTATGTAATACTGTCTGATTGCTATATTTAGATGTTCACACAAACTGCTATGTAATACTGTCTGATTGCTATATTTAGATGTTCACACAAACTGCTATGTAATACTGTCTGATTGCTATATTTAGATGTTCACACAAACTGCTATGTAATACTGTCTGATTGCTATATTTAGATGTTCACACAAACTGCTATGTAACACTGTCTGATTGCTATATTTAGATGTTCACACAGATTGCAATGTACTACTGTCTGATTGATATATTTAGATATTCACACAAACTGCTGTTCAGTACTGCCCGTTTGATATTCAGATGTTAACACGAATTGCTTTTCAACGCTGTGTGTTTGATAAATGTAGATGTTTACATGAATTGCCATTCCCTACTGTCTGTTTTGATATGTTAAGATCTTCTCATTTATCAAAATGTCTCTGAATCATATCTTGAATCAGATCTCTAGAATTGCCATTCACTTCTGAAACAAATGAACAGATGAAACAGAAAATAAATTCCATTCACATATTTGTATTTATATAAGGAATCAGGTAATAATACGCACTGTGAGTAACTGACCTTCCCCTGAAACACCCGATTCGCCGGCGATATTCTGCGACGTCCACCATTGAAGTAGGCTCTCTCACAGCGCTTCGATTTCACAATTAAAAGACGTTCTCGGAATAAGCGCCCTATGCTGAAGGAGAGAACAATTGGAAGATAAAGAAAGCAATAATTTCATCAACACTACACTCTACACTTAGCCTAATGTTGAATTAGGGCAAAATTATGTTTTTGACTAATTTTGTCCTGACTCGACCTCCAGTACGGTTTTAAAAGCCAAAGTCAATTGAACTTGTGAAGTCCCAATACTTATGCCAAATTCTTAAATACCTGGTGTTAAGGTCTTTGCTTATGCTTTGGATATGTTGAAATTAATAAAAATCGTCTTTTTATTGACTTTGGCTCATGTTTGTATCTCAGATAAGCGCCTAGATCCACTTTGTGCTGCAGTGCTGAGAGGATAAGTAACTTATGTCCCAATTTTCGTCGCCGCTTTCAAAAATAGTTTGAATTTCCTACCACTAGTTTCAATGACCGACACGCCGCGTCGTTTATTGTGGCATATTTAACCAAGTCGTTTATAAGGGAAGCAACTCGTATGGAAATATTCCGCTGGTTCTGATATCATTTCAGGAGTTGTCCTTCTTCACCGACGGGAGAGGGCGCTAGATCACAAATATTATTGAAATATTTCTGACGAATAAAATCGGTGAGTTATTGTTTCAAATTCTAGGTTTTCAGTGTATGTCGCACCTTTCTTTTGTTTTATTTCAATCTTAATTATTCAAAATAGTAATACGATGCTTGTCTTTTATGTTTTCGTCTGGATAAATTTATTCCGTGTGCTTTGTCCCGTTGAAAATGTAGTGGGTGGAGAAAGTAGTTTTTATTTTGAATGATTCATAAATGGTCGATTTACTTTGCATATTTGGATGAACATTTGAAACAGCATCTGTTGAAATTGGTTTTGAATCTGTTAAATAAAAACGTGTCTTTTCATTTATTTTCTTCGATGTTTATACAGTTTTCTTGCTTTTATCAAGTTATGCAACCATGTAAAAATCCTCACCGATCAGGACTTCGGAACGTCAGTCATTGGTCTCGATATATCAGTGCAATGTCAAGATGCTCTGGGCCAAGTTTTGAAGTTGTCTATCACTTATATATTATCCTCCATTCATGTGGCTTATCAGTATGGCTCCTTTTATGATCTGACATTTAATATGTAGTCGTTGGCAGTTAATACTAATAGGCAATCACCCAGTGGGTATAGTATTTTACGGTATAGCCCCACATTAGCGTTCAGGGGTCATGGGTTTGAGCCCCATATAGGCATATCATGCAAATTTTCCCCAATGATTTACTTTATAAATAAAGTTGCCATAGAAGAAGTAAAAAAAAAAAAAAAAATAGTGTCCCTCCTGATGAATAACATCTAATTTTTTGGACTACTTTATGTAATGCCTCAGACTAGACATTGAATGTGCTCCATATAAACAAATTAAAGTTTTCAGCAAAAAATACATTTTTCTCATAGATACATGATCTATAGTACTCGGGCCTAATTTCTTTTGCAATCATAGTTTGTTAGTTTTTGCACACGTGACTCATTATTTGCTTTACAGTACTTTTATATACCGAGACTTTCAAGGCCTGTATTTTCTTGTTGTCTGAGTTTGTTGTAAAAAAATATGCTTTTCTCACATGTAGATACATTAAAGAGATAGAAAAAACAATTTCAGCCAAAAATGTATGTGTCCAGATACATGTTGCATATTAAGCTACTGTACACTGTTAAAATAATGATGAAAAGTGACCTTTCTTCTTACTATTACTAAATTGAACCAAATGAAATGCAATAGAGCCTGTACTCATCCAGGGCTGTCTTTTGACGAATTTTGGGACCGAAAATTGGCCCTATTCCCCAGGCAGAAGAATAATATTTTCCCCTAAATTTAGGTCAGAGTGCTCCTCCAGAATCACCAAAAATAAATAAATTTGTGTTTGTCTGATCGAATCAGAGAGTCATGCATCAAAACTGCATTGAGATCAAGTACGACCACATCCTTGACAACTTGAATTCTGTCATTCTGATGTAGGTTTAGAAAATAAAGCATACTTGTTTCAAAAATAATTATTTTAAAATTATTGTGGAAATGTGAAATTAACATTAAAATGTGTTTTGGTATTGATTCTTTGAGCTTGGAAATAATCCCCTTTTTAGTAAAAAACGATGCAAACATTTCCCTATCTAACGGCCTTGGACCCATTCCCCAAAAGTAGAAAGACATATTTTACATCCTGGTACATATTTGTATAATGTATTGAATCTAGTTAAGTTATTCATGTATGCAGTAACCTAAGTTATGTTAAATATTGTTTAAATGCATGCCTGGCACTAAGATAAAGCACAACTTTGATGTCATCTATATTTGTATGTGTTGAACTTTTATCAATAAAATCTGGAAAAGTACACATTTTTGATGAATGATGACACAGAAAAGGCAAATATTGATAAATGAAATAATGGTATTAAACTTACGATATAAAATTTATTTAAATAAATTTTTGTTCAACCAGCTTTTAGGAAGTTGTAGTGATTTTGGATTTGATGGTCAGAAATATTATAGACAGCATTCTTAAGTTATGCTTATTTGGTATATTTCATTTCTGCGGTAATAAATTAGTCTTACTCTTAGATTTGACGGGGAGCTGGGTACATGTACCAATTTCCAAAGAATTTACATTTCTGATGAAATGTCCTTTACATTATTAATCAGGTAAAATCTAAAAATGAAGTTAGTCATGCCATAAACGTGAGAATGTTTAGTTCAATTTCGTCATGTCTGGGTATTGAAGTTCAAAGTTTAACTTTACTATATTAATTACCATTATCATTATATGCTGTTAGAATGAGTTTGATTGCATTGATATTTTAGAACTATTCTTAACAGTTTACATTGATGTCATTGATTTGACTATTCACACACAAAGTCAATAGCATTGATAAGCTAATAATTGAAGCAGTGAACTTTTTTGTAATTTTGCAAAGTAAATTCATACCAGTATTTTGTAGCCAGTGGAAAAGTATTTAGTAATGGTTGCTGTAGCCTTCAAATCACTCGCCCCTTTTCACTTATGGTTCGAATCCCAGCTGGGGTAGAGACATTTAGAATTTGTATGTGACTGTGAGGAAGCCATTTGATTGGCTTACGGAAGATTAGTGGTTCTACCCAGGTGCCTGCCTTCAGTCTTCCTTCACCCTAATACATTTGTAACTGGAATAGTCACTACATGACCCTAGCTGTTAATGTGACTTAAAGCCCAGTTTCAAATGATGTTTGATGTATCTAATTGCAAATATATTGATATCCATCAATTCATTGATAGCCTTGTTGTCCTTTGTAGTCCTACATTCATCATCAGTGGACCAAAAGCTAATATGCAGTACACTATCGACTGGTAGCTGTTGTTGGATGATTGAATAGTGGCTCGTATTGATGTAATGAGGTATAATATGTGTTATACGACTGGGATGTACGTAATTATTGTCACAGTGTCAGTTTGACCCGATATCCCATACCTAGTAACCTACACTGAACTAGGTTTTTAGTATAACCAATAAATGCTTGGTATTGTAATCCTATTGGAATTTGAAATAAACACTTGAGAGATGATTATGTTGGCTGGGTGAAAGCAAAACTTATGTTAATTTCATGATAAATAATGAAACAGATCATGTTTTGTTTTCACTGCTGAATGAATTCTACAGTCCAACCACTGTCCACTTTTTGTTACAAATAGAAATAAATAGAAATGCATTTATCAATTTATGAATCTGTAAGTATTTAAATGACACAGTCATGCAGGTGTGTCAATAAGCGTCGGGAGCTGGTAAAATTGTCCAGTAACTTAAGCATCTACATCACACAGTTAAATTTCTTGTATGAATGATCATAATTAAGGGGAGCCCCCCCACACCCCACCATCTACTTTTGATGATATTCCTGCTAATTCAAAAAAGAGTGACACATAGTCCTGTCTTGTTGTTGTCTTTGAAATGAAATTGAGACCCACAAGTGATGCATTCCTGTATGTAACTATGTTTGTTTACTTTATTTGCTACTATAATCATCTTGAATCCATGTGGAATTATGTGGAAGCTCAGTGAATACCAATATGCAAAATGCTGAGAGATTTTGTTTTCTGCACAACATTTATGGATTTATAACCTTAATATTACATGCAAATATTGCAATGCAAACATATTCTTAAGTTGCAATTAATTTATACCTAGTTAACTGTTTAAAGAAAACATGCAATGATTACTCAAGCTGATTACTTGGGTTTACATAGCTTCGTTGTGTGGTTACTGGCTGGGCTTGGGTGATTAAGTTTTATCAGCAACAAAACAATTTGAGTGTATGGGAATGACTGAGTCATGTTACACTTTGCCTTCCTACTTTGTGTAGGCTGTATCATGTATTGATTATTGTTTCACTTGGTTACTGTACACTTGATTCATCATGGCACATGTATGTATGGTGTACATGATGCTTCCTCTGTCTGTTCCAAATGGAGAAATGGTTGAGGCAGGGATTTCCCTGATGCAGAAATCTTGAGTCCCTGGTTCCCTTTTCATTCCAGGGACTCCCATTTTCAACTGACTCATTTACTGTGCATCCCTGGTACCCCTAAAATGAGCTTTTCTCAAGTATAAACTGCATATCTGGGACCCTACAAATTTACTAAGTACACCCAATTTATCAAACACGAGGGTCCACAGACCCCTAGCTGAAAAAGCCTAGGGAAAACCCTGGTTGAGACCACATAAGTCTCTTTTTGCTGTCTCTCGACTTGATGAAGTTGGGTAGATTAAAGTAGGCCTTTTTTTAAAAAACACTTGTAAGGTAATGTTTAGTTACATTTCTTTTGATCAAGACTTAAAAAATATTTTTTTTGCAGTTTATTGAGCACAGCATTATTGGTACGTAGCTAGGGCAACAAGAAATATTTTATTTATGATTTTGGTTGGATGTTCTTGAATTTTCAAATCATTTGAATAAACTTAAGTCCAGTTAATATAGCATACACAAAAGGATAGAGATGTTATAATTTTTCACAATTCTAGTCATGCAAGTAGGCAGCCGAATGGTTATTTCCTATTAAAATCCTATCTGGCTGCTGAAATTTGCAATGCTGTCTCGAAATAGCCAATTAATGATAGAATTGCATCATTTCATGAAGTAGTAATTAAACATTTATCAAATCTGGCTAACAACTTACGAAAACTAATGGCATTCCTAGCAATGGATCTGGTATGTCACTACATGTATATGAGTGGTAAATGGTAACTTAATGTTATGTGTCTGAATACAAGAGGCCTGCATCTTATTCTTATTAAGTTAAATAGTTTAATTCAAATCCATTGAGATTGTGAAACGTCCTTTAATACTTATAAATAATACTGTCCTTTATTGTCGCATGATCCTGCATAGATGGAAGCAAAACAAAATTAATGCAACTCAGTTTTTGTCAATAAGCAGTTACAATAGTATTACATCAACACTCCTAGATAATGTAAAAAATAATGTTTATAATGAAGGTAATTTAGTTTTGTTACTCTCTTCATCAAACCTTCTACCACCTTATTAATTTCTACTCTTGTATTTTCATGTGCGTGTACTTGGCCTATTATACTCTTGTAGCTGTTTGAAGTTTATGTAGGCCCATGGAGCTAATATTTATGAAGATACCTGGTACATGTTTAGATTTTTCTCCCCTGAATGTATTGGACGGATCAGTAGATCTTGGAATGTGAGATAATTAGAGATAATTGAGATATAATATAGTAAGGTTATTGTTCTACAAACAGTTGCATTGGGTAGATTAGATGACACCGTGATTGTTTAAGTGTTGATGGCAATGTGGATTATCTGCTTGTTCTTTTGTTTGGTTGTGATTTAAATATTTCTGTTCTGTTGTATGATAGTGGAGTATTCAATTTACAAAAAGAAATGAGGTTTGTATGATAATTGTGATATAGAAGACATTCAGACCTACCATTTTTACATTGCTTCATGTGTTATATATCTGTATGTTGTAGAAGTTGTTCATAGACTGTATTGTATGTGATATACTTGTTCAACATATATATAAATTTGAAAAAAATGTTGATTTTCCTCCACATGTGGAGAAGTTGCCGGCTCCTTGTGGAAGGGTAAGTTAGTACTGGTAAGAATTCAGTCCAGGAAAAACTGGTTAGGTGAACCGGCTGGCGTATATAACTGAAATATCGTTGAGAAACGGCGTTAAACCCGATGAAACAAACAATCCACATATATATATTTATATAGAAGGCCTGGCCTGTTGGTGTGTGATTTACTTGTTCGACCATTATTGAAATACAAATATCAATAAGGCCTGGCCTGTTAGTATCTGATTTACTAGTTCGGCTGTTATTATATAGTTTACCAATAAGCCCATCCTTAAAACAATTGTTTGTTTCTCAACCTTACACAACAAAATTTGGATGGGTAGATAGGTTGCTAATATTAATTTTTTATTAATTACTTTTATTTGTCATTCAAGTTGCAACTGCTAAACGCAGCCCCAAAAATATTCCCTGCTACAGTGCTAGGACGCCTCAAACATCTTTCGAGTAGGGGCCCTTTTCAGGAGTACATAGGTTTATGCTGAAAAGACATCTTTGATGATGACCTAACTATTACAAGTCACTTAATTTATTTGTTTTAATCCTTTACGGATATTTTTGATAAGATGATACTAAATTTGGTATAATGAAAACTTAAAACTCATTGTTTGTAGTTCGTTTCGGCGCGTTATATTTTATTGATTCAGACAGTATATTTTGTTGAAGTAAAAAGTATATGCTAAATTTACCTTCTTTCTTATTGAAAGGTCTTGGTATTTCAATAGCCAGTATTGTATTTTGTCTATTATATGTAGTGTAATGAAGCGCCGTTTTTACTTATGCACGATAAAGTAAAATGAAGCAAATAGTAATGTCTCTTTGTGATTTGTCTGAATGGTATATATCATAGTTCGAACTTGATAAATCATGTCCTAATTTAATTGGTCTGAATTGTATGATTAGTTTAAACTTATTTATTTTACATCGATAGAGAAACAAGTTTTTACAACTTATACTAATCACTCTTGATGACTGCTTCCTGCAGGCTACCAAACCAGTACTGCAGCTAAATTTAAGGATTGTGAAGTTGGGGGCTCGAACTCACAACCTTCAGAATAGTACCCCTCGAATACTGCGCCTCAAATGTATGATTAGTTATGTTTATAAATGTGGCTTAGTTGTTTAATTTGTGTTAAAACTTCATATTCCAATTGTTATTATTATATATATTATTGTCCTGAAAATTTTTCTGCTTTTAATTACAGGCTAAAATGTATCTGGCCAAGACCACAGAATGTTAATATCAGTGAATCATTTCAAGAATTTGGCGCTCAAACAGATGTTGCTAATTCTTTCCCTAGGCTGAGTTACCATAGTTTTATACCAAGCCTTCAAAATTTTGATTGTAATTGAAATTTCTGATGATGAGTTCTCTGTACTTCCGTGTTTTATTCAATTAGTTTGTTAATTGAGGTGTACCTTAACTTTAACATGTGGCTCCTCATGGAAACATTCATGATTGATTAAATCCTTTCTGTGAGGCGTTTGCAAAAATCATATTGATTCATGATACGTCGTTATACTGATGAATCCAAGCATTTAAAAAATTATACGGTATGTTCACCAATATATGTAGTAAGTAATTGAGTTAATGCCTAGAGATCAAAGACCTTGTCTGCCTTAATTTATCTAAGTGAAATTTAAGGTTTTGTGGAATTTGTTCTATAATTCACAGTATGATTTCACAGTTTGCTATCCATTGTCCATTACTGTATTGAGGCTGTGCCAAATATTTGTGGAGATTTTGTTCTGGATTAGATCAGTATCTCATCTTTGTTTCTGGTACACAATGTTTGTACAGGCATTGAATGATCCAAACCGGCTGGAGAACATTTGTTCTATCTACCAGTAACTTATAGGTTCAAGTCATTGACCAGTAGCGTAGCTACCTATTAGGCCCAATCTGGCCCGGGCCTGCGCAGTGTTATTACTGGCATGGTTCAGATATGATACAACTAGCTGGTGTATGTCTTCACAATTATGCATGATTGTTTATACATGTATATATATGCCCCTGTTGACATAAGTAACAGTTGCTGGAATAAATTCGGACAGCATCCTGTAGGCGCTTGCCTGAACATAGTTTTCTCAGGTATGAGTCGATACAGGCTATAAATATCATTCACAAACAATCTTATTCCCATGTAAGGGACATTGGAAGTGTGACTGTAGATAAATTTTACTCAAGCTATGTGTATGCCTCCAAACATTTTATTTTTTTTCTGGTATTTTGTCCAAACATTAATTATTTGTATGTTTACTAATATTCTAAACCAGTGTACCGGTATGTGCTTGACTGCTCCATGTCTTCGTTACCAATCACTTTGTTTTCATTAATTATCAATATTACTGTCAATATTATAACCTTACCCATTTGAGCATGTTTGCCTATTTAATATCTGTTTGACTGAATGTTGTCTAGTAACCGTGGTGATGATGATTTTGTTTTTATTAAAAGAGTATCACCATACTTAAATTAACCTGCCTTATACATCGAAAAATGCCAACCCGACGAATATATAGATAATAGAGTCCAAAATGCAAAAAAATCATTTTTGCCATTGCCCAAAAATTGAACCATAATTACTTTCATCTATATGAAGAAACAATTAGTCATGACTTAGATGATCGTTTCTCGTAAAAAATAATGTAATAAACAATGTTTTTTGTTACTTAAGAGTCTGTCTTCTTCAATAATTATAAGGATGAAGTTGAAGATATGAAAACTGAACATGTCACATGACATGGGCAATGCCATCTTGTCGTAACATTTGGATTTAATAACACGGTAATTTGAATATCAAAATGGATTTTAAATCACCTGAGCACTGTGACGGGTCACTTCAATGAATATATAAATATGCTTAGATGTATAAACATAAGTAGTTTTAGATTATGATACCAATTAAAATGTGTCGGTGGCATACCTGAATACTTGCCATACCACTTGTGTGTATACATGCCAGTTTAAGTAGAAGTGAAAGTGTAGGTTCATAATCACTATTGTATGTCTTATTTAAACGACCACACAATATAATCTTGTTTGAAAGTATTCTGTCCATGTTGAAATGACATAAGTATCCGCGAATAATGGGTACAATTTGTCAATGGTGGATTTTAGGTTCAGTAATTTGCCTTAACTTGTGATGCATTGTCCTCAAATATGTCATGTGTGTATCACGTTACAAATAACACAAATATTTTTACGAAGTATTTCTTTCAAGTGTTTTTTTAGCTTACTCAACTATCTGAATTGATATTTTTTGCCAGCAAGTATTATTGTGAACTATTGTGTGGACTCTGCAGGAATATGTTGAATTTTTTTCTTTGCCCATACTGCATTTTGTAACAATGTATCGTTGCAGTAATGGTTGTAGCTTTACAGCTATAATTTCTAGTGATTGTGATTGCTCGTCTTTGCTGCTTTAAATAACAGTTGAATTATCATTTGAATATTCTTACATTTTTTATATAGTTTAAGTTATATACATTTAATGATTTATGATATTCCCTGGTAGATCGAAAGTTGATTACACTTGAAGGCTTTGTGCATGTGTGAAGTTATAAAATTGTATGTACAGCTGGGTATTGTCAAAAACTCAATAAAATTGATATCTGGAATTTGTTTTTCAGTAAAATATTTTAGGTATTGCATGTTTTGTTATTGAACTTGTGAACATAAAAAATATGAATTTGAAAATTTTAGGAATTCTGTTGCTTGAATGTGTGAGAACATTTTTTCATCATGAAATTGTTGAAGAATATTTAATCAGATTGATGCTTTTCTGTCTTGGCAGAGCTTCTCAGTGGCATGTGGCTGTCAATGTTGAAAATTGTTTTTTTATTCAATTTGTAAATTAAGTTTTGTGAATAATTACATGAATTGAGGGCGCTGGTATAAAAGTTGCATAAAAATGTGCACATGTGCAAACTATGCCTGTATCCCTGTGAATTTGATGAATATTTTTTAAGTTTTTCGGCAAAGAGCTGTTGTATATGCTCAATGCCTTTCCTAATATACTTACTATGAAAAATACATTTACCAGGGTTTTCCCTTAGATTTTTCAAAATGGGGTCCTGGCACTTCCATATTTGCAAATTTTGGAGTCTATGATAGATGTTTGGGGTTCCAAGAGTAGATTTTTGTCTGTGACATTTTTTCACCCCAGTCATTGTGATCATGTATTACCCAGATGCTTGCAATGAATGTGGAAGTCACACTGTGGCAATATTGGATGAAAGTAAATTACCACTATAAGCATTTAAGTAATGAAAAGTGCCAATTTGCTCGAATGGGCTAATCGGACATTTGCATGTACTGCAGATGCACAACTGTTCATAAATGCAGGTCCTCGGCCTGGAAATTTGGTCAGAGAGGCAGATAACATGTGTCCAAGAAATCCCTGATTTACCTTTTTACATGTAGTTCTTTGATATTGCTTCATGGCTATGAGTTACTGAATCTTCTTCTGAGAGTCTCTCGCAATGAGCTGTACTTGTTATGTTTAGCAGTTGTTAAACGTGATATGTTTGTATATATTTTCAGATTTTCGGATGTATAATACAATGTGATACATAGTGCCATCTCAGTGGGGATTTTTTTTATGATTTGGATTTACATGAGATAGAAAAGTTTGGATTTAATATCAGAAGTGCCTCTCTGATTATATAAGGTAAGATTTATGTTTTTTTTTCACCAAATCATTTGAGGGTCAATAATGAATTAGCCCATCCCTCGTCTTTCTGCTGTGTGAAAAGTTGCAATTTTAATGACTGCAGTTTTGTAATAACTTCTAAAAATTGTGGTCTCTTATTGAAATTTTCATAAAAAAATATCATGGTACATGTATATGACTGTTTGAGTGTTTAAAATGTCGCCGGATTTCTTATGGAAGATAGGGTTGTTATGAAGCATTTTCTATTGCCATTCAAAGGGATATGATTTCCTGTGTTTCAGCTTTTGAAATTCCTACCTCCCGATCCATTTGCCCTTGTGTTGTTGAAATAAACAGGTGTACGGTTTAAGCACTAAATCAGTGCTCAGTTAACTGTACTTGACCAACTTGCTTTGTTATATCATTATTGATCCTAGTGGATTATAAAAATGTTGTTAACACAACATTGTATGATCGATTATTATTGTTACATTATTATTATGTTGATAAGCTGCACCCAGTCTCTATCTTTGTTATTGCATATTGGAAGAATTCTCCGAGTTGAGCGAGTCTACTATTATCAAGTTTCCATATGATTGAATCCACATAATTATTATAACTGGTGGTAAAAAACATAAATGTGGTTTGAAAATGTCAGGCTGTTACCGTGGTTGAGTGTTTGAGTGCAGCTTAGAATATTCATGAACATAATAAAACTGTTGTCTTAGCCTGAATGTACTGTTGTACAATATCATGTTACCATGGCAGCTTTAGTTCATTACAGAATCTTGATCAAGGTTGAATAGAACGCTTATTTTTTGTTTTGACTCAACCAGGAATTTTTGGAATTTTTTCAGCATTTGTCGTTGATGTATATCAGTTTGAAACCATTTCCTTTTTAAAGTTCATGTATTGGTGTATTTAAAGTTATCCCATGAATGGAGGATTTCCAGTGGTGTGCTATCTGAATTGTCAGCTATGTTCCTTTATCTTTGGTGTCTTAATTGTAGGTAGAAAGGTCTGTAAGGGTCTCTGTCATAACCGTATTTAAAACAAGGTAGTTATGTAACCTATGAGTTGGTACAGAAAGCTGAGGCCCCCACAGCTGCTCATAACAATTTAAGCATTTAGTGCTGGATACTAGGGGTATCATTGATGTCTTAAGTCTGTATTGCTATCATGATCTAGTCAAATCTATCAGTTACATAATTATGGACATATCAATATTTATATATTATAGAATTATAAATTTAAAACAGATGTTTATCACACATGTATATGAAGTGGTGCTCAATGCATTTGTATTTATTTGCTTTTCATTTTTCCCAGAAACTCAAAAATGCTCCCGAACATTATGTTGTAGTCTCTCTAAGCAAAGAAGTCTGGTATTTTATAATCACTTGGTAAACAAACATGATTCCTTGGATTGTACTGATGTTTTATAGCCTGTATTGATATTGGATTGACTTGTTTGGATCGATAACATATCTGTATCATTTCCATCGTTGACACCCCTACTGGGTACTAATGAAATAACTTGTCAAAGCTATAATCACTTCATGATTTGCAATAACAAATCTGACCATGGCTACTCTCTGTCGGGCGAAGGGGGGGGGGGGGGGACACAATGGCGGTGGGCAGAGAATACTACATGTAGTAAGTCACTAGTTATTATAATCACCTACACAATGATTTGCACTTGATAGACATATGTCTGTTTATCAGCATATGTTATACAGATAGAGATGTATAGTTTACATTACTTTGTCTTGTATAAAAACCATGATCATGTTTTATCATTTTGTGTGACTTTTTGCATGTATTTACTGAATACATCTGGTTTGCTGCAGTAACTTACAGCATTGAATACATTAAATATCATCTCATACTGCTGGGAAATCTTCTTTGTGTATCTATTAGCCTTCCTTAATTAAAACCATATTTTACCAGAAGAAATTGTCAGGGCTTTATTTATTGTAAAATTTCCAATTATTTTACCTGGGTGGATGACATTCTTCCTGGCATGTCAGTATGTCAGACAGGTATAGTAAATTATGCAATCATTCCTAGCATCAGATCTTTATGTATATTCAAGGATTATATACTGCAAATAATTACTTTCAAATAATAAAGCCAGGAATGAGTTGCCCTCTTCTGCTTGAACATCTGTTCATGAATCTTATCACAGTTATAATAATTCCAGGTATGAAATGCAGAAATCTCCACACTCCTGAATGTTTATTCTTGCTTCCTACTGATTTTCAGATTTGTTATTACTTAGAGGCTATGAACTTTGAAATATGTATGAGTGGTGGAGTTTTTACATGAATCACATTATTATTCATACGAACCATTACTTACAGTCATTAAATTTGAAATTTATGCTCCAATCATTTAGGGCAGCGATTTTGCCTTCCAGCTTTTAATTTAGAAGTGCTGCTACATGTACTGTCATGGAAAAATATTTTCTTATAATGACTAAAAAGCCCACTGTTGTTTGTTTTTTTTGGCTAAAAAATGTTACTGTCAGAAACTGTGATCTCTGTAAATACATTACCAAATGTACATATTAAAACAATATGTTAAAAAAAAGAAAGATCTTCCTACCAATCAAACATTTTTCACTTTTTCACCATGTAGCAAGTAACATGCTGAATGTTTGCTCAGGCCAAAGGCCATAATTAAAAATTGTTTGTTTGGCATATAACCCAGTACTGTATGTATGTATTACAGGCATGAGAGTTTTGACGCTCACAAAGGCCGTTTTTGAGACAATTTAAGCCATCTTAGATGCTTAAAAGCAAGGAGCTTCAGCTGCCCCCTGGACCCCTTGCCAAATTTTCAGCTGCTTTTGAAATTTTGCATTCTCATTCCTGGTATTAAGAATGTTAAATATGAAAAAAAACAATGTCAGTAGTACTTTTATAGGAGAAGGTAACTGTTTTAAGCGAGTGTCATAATACATGTATTTTTACTGGCTTGTAAATAAAAGAGCTGTGACCATGGGCCGATGTGTCCAAATAAGTCCCATTGGCTATAGAATATGTGTAGTGAACACACCTGGTTACCTCAACTATCACCTGGGAGGTCTAAGGTCTGATTACCAAGTGTGTCATGCTCTTCAGTGACATTTGGCTGCAGTCATTCGCCATACACGGCTGTTTCATATGGGGTGGTTGCCACCTGCTTGCCCAAGAGCAAATTACTGCAGGTTCATTACAATTCTAGAAAGACTGGTTATATTAAAACAACAATCAAAGGACTTTTTGCAATATGCTTACAATCGGTGTGAAATAAACTCCAATGTGTTGGTATGATCACAATTCTTGCTATTCGTACATTAAACTGAGATGAGTTTTTTACACTTACAGGTACATTATTATTAATAATCTTAATGAAAATATCACAAGTCGAAGCTTTCAGAGTGAGTATATGCGCATCCTGCCATGCTCAATTATGATAACATTGTGTAAACGAATAAGTGCCACAGAGCCCAATACATTAATATATTATAGTTCCAATCAGCTGATTACAGGTATCTAACAGCTGATTCCCTGGTTACTCACGGTACATCGTCATCCACATGATTCATATTGCCATCCCAGTGCTTTATGACTGAAAAGAAAATATATGCTGTTACTATGTGTTTACTTTGTTCTTTTCAATTTTCTCAGTATAATTCTCAGACATTTTGATGCTTTTCTGGCATTAATACTGTATTTCTTGTGAATAGTTCTTAAATTTAATAATTATTACATAAATGCTGAGTATTCATACATACATCACATGTAACTGTAATGATTGTAATTAACCATTGGTACGTTATTGTCTTGCCTTAAATTTGAGGTGACTTCAGTGATTTAAGTACATTTGATGCCTTATAACAGTATTGCTAAATTATGAAGCCACAACAAAGTTGACTAAAGCTTCAAATGGTTGTGGTTGAATGTTTTTGATCTGTAGATGACCTCTGTTGTTATACCCCCCTTTGAAGAAGAGAGGGCATATTGGTGTGCACATCTTGGTCGGTCGGTCGGTCCGCAACCTTTTCGTTTCTTATCAATAACTCGAGAACCCCTAGACCAATCATCTTCAAACTTATTCCATGCATTTATCTTGGGTAGCAGAGGAACCATATATTTTGGGGTCAAAGGTCAAGGTCACAAACGTCTCTTGGTATTTTTCGTGTGTCATGGTGTTGGGAGAGGTTATTATGGTGGACTCATGTCATGTTTTACAAGCTTCTTGTTAACATTAAAGCACAAGTACCAAACTTCTTTTAACTAGATATTCACATTAATTCTACAACATTTGGAGATGGGTTCCATGCACAGTTTGGTGGATATATGGTCTGTAGATGCAATGAAGTCAATGCCACTGCAAGACAAGTCTTTGTATGCAAGGTACAAACAACACAACACAAGTTTATTTTTTCATTCATTGGTTCAGGTTAGAAAAGACAAATAGATCAATGGATATAATTCGGTTAATCTTGTTATACATCTGTGTCTAATCATAGGAAAATGTCACTATTGATGAATTATCGAATGTATGAAGTGCTCGCTCTCTTAAGACAATTATTTTCTTCTCTTACGATTGTACCAATTCTGTATGATGTTCTCATTGGCAACACTATCCAATATTGTTCTTTATTTGTGCAGGCTCTGGGGCAGTCTGGTTTAATGCTGGATCATTTTCTTTTCGTCATCATCTGGTTACCTTTGTTGATTACTGTCATCATCTGGATACCTTCATTGATTGCTGTCATCATCTGGTTACCTTTGTTGATTGCTGTCATCATCTGGTTACCTTTGTTGTTTGCTGTCATCATCTGGTTACCTTTGCTGATTGCTGTCATCACCTGGTTACCTTTGTTGATTGCTGTCATCATCTGGTTACCTTTGTTGATTGCTGTCATCATCTGGTTACCTTTGTTGATTGCTGTCATCACCTGGTTACCTTTGTTGATTGCTGTCATCATCTGGATACCTTCATTGATTGCTGTCATCATCTGGTTACCTTTGTTGATTGCTGTCAACATCTGGATACCTTTGTTGATTGCTGTCATCATCTGGATACCTTTGTTGATTGCTGTCATCATCTGGTTACCTTTGTTGGTACTTTTCTTGTATAAATGATCATAAGTAAGATCAAAGGTAAGGGGAGTACCCCCACAACCCGCCTACTTTTGGTGATTTTCCTGCTGCTTCAAGAATAAGAGACACCCCTGATAAATACTGGAATACATGTTGAACCGTACGCTGCTGTATATTGCTTGTATTCTCAGATTTTTCATCAAGAAGACACCAGGTGTTTAGGTACTGTACTGTATAATTGCCACTTGAACAGACTTTTCACATGTGGTTAATAGCATAGAAGAATTCTGTTATCTTCAAATTAACTAATATTCGCAGTCTTGTCTGGTATGTTTAAGATTTAACTTGTTGGAATGACTTGTTATGATGAAGGAATTCTGTATGAAGAGATAATTTGGTTAAAGTGAATTAAAGTTAAATTTTATTAAACTTATAATGTTCAACTATCTGTCTCTCTAGCTAGCTGTCTGTCACAGTGTGTATGGTTAAGTCGTTTATGTTGCAAGAAATAATTGGAAGGTCTTATATGAAGGTCGAGGCTTTGTAGAGGGAATTACATTGTGTGTCTGTTCTTCAAGTGCTGTATATACCATAAATTGGTGGTTGCTGTTTGAAGACTGATGCTATAAGAAGGTAAATGTTGGAGAGATACATTTGTTCTGTGCAGAATTCCTGCTGTACAGATCTGATATTTCTTTTAGCTTATGATGGCCCTCTTGTTGAAAATTTTGATCATCTGATAGCGCTACTTTTTCTATATTATTATTAGTAGCTTGATCTTAATATGAACTGTGAAGTGATTAACTATGTACTACATGTACCATCTAATTACATATCTGTTATATTTGTAATATATTTTGATTATAGGTGGGTAAGTGCAACAGCAACATCAGACAGTCAATGAACTTTGAAGACCATGTGGTCATTGTATACCAGCTGTTTCGTTCTCTCACATGATCTGGTGTGACATTTTCACTAGGGGTATCTAGATAACTTTATATGGTCATATAATCATGACTCATACTATTAATTTTCCTTTCATCACTTGTCAATGCCTTGTGATAATTAGATCAGTTTTGTGTAGGCCTATTTTCACTACTTTGGGGAATAAAATTGGATTTCCTTATAAAGTTTTAATTCATTCATTCATTCTATAATTGACAAAACGATCCCATTATTTGAATTCTGGAGGTCGTTAACCAGATTTTGAATAAAGGTTAATTGAGTAAATACTTGTTTGACGGCTATTATTGTCGAAGTGTGTCAGTTTACCAAGAACAATGATATGAAAAGATTTTACTTTGATTTGCTGTAAAATAGCCAACATTAGTTTATAGTACAGAAATGAAGGACTGAGATTATGGCTTGGGGTTGTAATGTGGTGAAGATAGCAGCTAGATGTGACCAGATAATCAATGTTAGATTGCTGTTTGCACCCCTCCAGCAGTTTGTCCCTTAACAATAGGAGTGGCTTACATCATCATTGAATTTAATTACTGATGTCGATTTCCAGTTGTTAAAGCAATGAGGCTTTGAGTCTTATTTTAGATTCGAAGCTGTCCTATAGGGCCTTATTCATAAATGTGACAAGTCTGAAACTCAGACTTTGACTTAAAATGTTAGTTTTGCTCCCATGTTGGTATAATATTATAGATTTTAATAAAAATTGGCAAAAGGGTACAGAGGGAAACAACGATTATTCAGGCAGCATTTCAGTGGTTTAGATTTAATACTCGTAAATATAAGTTGTGTAAATTTAATGTCCAAGTCTGAGTTTCAGACTTAAAGTGCTTGTGAATATTATGCCCCTGAAGTTTAATATGTTCAATGTATAGAATGATCAACATTTTGTCTATTATTTTTTGACAGGGAATAGAAACATATTACAACACTACTTATATGTACAAATAGTGGGTTTCAAACTTCAAAGAGGTTTGAGAATACCATTATTGTGTACTTGATTCGATGTCTATTGGTCAATAATTTTCAAAAAATGTTTTCATTGACTGACACAATTTATTCACAACCATTCTTAAGTAAATAAAAACTGTCTATAAATATATTATCTTATTCATTAGGAGATTCCAAACGCATGAGAGTTATAGGTATAACGCACTCAGTGATTTCCCTGACGCAGAAGGGAAGTCCCTGCACATGACTCCCTTTTCTTTCTAGGGACTCTCATTTTCCACTTACTGCGCATCTGTGGGACCCCTAAAAAAACCTTTGTCAAGTATAAACAGAATATCATGGACCCTGCAAATTTTCTAAGGACCCCCAATTTGTCAAACAAGGACCCTTAGCTGAAAAATCCTAGGGAAAACCCTGAACACTGTTGGCCCCTATTTGGTGATCAAGTATTCTAAATTGTCCACTCCCTCTAATTAGTTTATATACAAGAAAGCTAAAATTGATGGGTGTTCCATAATCTTGCCAGATCGTATGATTACATTGTTCCAGTGACTCATAGATATGTCATAATGATAACCTTCATTATTTATTCAATGTTTTTTTTTTTTTAAATTTATGTATTGTATGCCCATATTTGTATAAATAGGAATTTATATCTGTCATAATAATAGGCTTAAGGTTTTAGCACCCCATAAACATTTTAATATATTTTCTCAATTTTATATACCTATATCTTAATTTTATTTCACATCACTTTCAAGTTATTTAATATTTTTGGCAGTCATTTGCTATATATTTTTCAAAAGGTGTTTATAATGCAAAAAATGGAAAAAAAACATTTGATAAAGGGAGGTAATTCACTAAAACCCTTCAAAATATAAAAAGAATATGTTAGTAAAGCCTTAGAAGTAAACATGATTTGGCGAAAATGTAAATTAACTTTATTTGCCTGAAATAAATCATAATTTCGAATGAAATAAGCAAAATAGCAAATTGCAGTTTATTATGCATTGCATTCTGTTCAAACTGAAATTTTGCAAAAAATTGTCTGAAAATGTCTCTGAAATGTTAATAAAGTTAAGGTTTTATGATACAAATAAAAAAAATTGAAGACAATTTGATGCCCTACTGATATTTCTTACTTTTCTAAAATATGCAAGTCTGTTTAAGTACATAGGTGGTTTCTCTGCATATGAAAAAAATAAGGAATAAGAAAATAAATGTACCTTTCCATGTATTAGTTATTTTAAAGGCTAACATTTTTCAGAGAAGAAAAAGGGTCGCAACTTTTTTTTCTAACTGAAATTTTCAAATTTTATCGGCATATTTTATATAGATTGAATCGACAACTGTTTCATTTGCCTCACACATTTTATAATGACCATTAATGACCATTAGGGTGTTAAAAAACCTTAAAGATATAAAATTCTGAGTAATGTTTTTAAACTGGCCAAATTATATTTATTTTGAGATAGACTTATTGTTAAGATTGTTTAAACAGTACCACCATCCCTATGAATTGCGTCTTAGAGTGATGAATTCTTTTCTTACTGATCAGTAGTTATTTAAAGAGCCAGGTAATTTGAAGTATGATTCATTACGATTACGCAGTTGCTTACGGGTATTAATCGTATCTTTAAAGTACCTATTAAAGTATTTAATTTCCTTTATTATTTTATGTCGTCACAGGGAAAATAGTTTTTACCTCACAGGACCGTACTGTGTTAGGAGCATTACAATACTTCATTCATGAATTACTAAATGATTCTTTCAGTGAGTAACTGCCACACGGTTTTGTTCTAACTTGGCTATATGCCACCTTTCTCATGATGCATAACATACATATATAACCCTGTCATTATTATAGTATTGATTGTATACTAAAACAGTTGTAGATGGCTGATGATAGACTTTAAACATCTCTTTGTGTCGTCTGTTTACTAGTTGCTGTGAGTTTGAGTGGATTTTTTTCCTGGTTTCCAACTGTTAACTAATTTTACTAATTGAAATTTAATAATTAATGTCCTGTTGAAAGATACCACTACTGGTGTGTATGTACTTGTTGTATTATAGTGTTGGAATTGATTTATATAGGATTAATATTGGAAATAGCTTCACATAGTTGTTGGCTTTTGCTATTTGCTCTTTCTCAGTTTCTGTCTCCGGCTAGGCTCACGTTTTAATTGATTATACTTATGTGACTCGGAAATGCTTGAATTTGTTATTAAATATTGGATTTATGTTTATCAATAACTTAGTGTAAGATAAAAAATATAAAACAATTTATTTTTTTCTGACTTTACTGGAATACTGGTTTTTCAACATTTGATGCTTAAAGTATGAAAATATATATTTACTTGTTAAAATCTCTAAATTATATTTAATTAGAAATTATATTTAATTAAGTGAAGAGATGACACTCTGATAATTTGTGATAAATTGATAGTTACTAAAAGTCCAAAATAATAACTATGTTAAAACAAAACCATTAACCCCCCTCAGGGCTGTGTACAAAGTGGAAAAAGGACATCCTTTCTCAATATGCATTGTTGTATGTCATACGGGAAGGTGTGCACAAATAGATAAAAATGATGGATTACCAAGCTAATTCTGACAGATTTCTGGGTTGTTTCTGTCACAATTCACAAATGCACACAGTTTCAAAGGAAGTTGTACTTAAAACAAGGTGTTAATATAGAATGAATGAGGACAAGATTAGTTTTGTTGTTATTTTTATGGATTATTTTTTGTTAATAATGGGAATTACAATGCATCTTCCTGTTTGTAACAATTAGGTCTTAATGGTGTTCAAATGATGTATTTCCTAAACACATTGTCGTGACAATTATTTGATTTCCTTAAGAAATAGTGCCTGTTGCATTTGTCTCATGGTCTGTGACATAACTTGAACAAAGAGACATTCTGTATTGTGGTTTAAAATTACATAATTGTAACATTAGGCAACATTAAATGACTACAACATGTTCTTAGTTTAATGTGTACATCAGGTGAAACATTTAGATGGCCACCTATTATCATCAGGACTCTGGAGCTTTACCTTCTATACTGTCATTAAACGGAACTAAATGATTGATAGGGCTATTGTTACACTTGATATGGTCCGATTATTGATCACCGTTTTTATGTGCGGACTTAATCACACTAGATTAGGAGTAACTCTAAAATAGTGCTTAATCGACCAATTATTTTTCCATGTTTAGCTTGGTTGGATTAAATTGACTGAAACAAGATGGATTATCTCATTGGATTTGTCTTAAAAGTCAACTTGGTTCTTTTCAAGTTTAACACTTGTGTTTAGACATGCTTTGAAGACTTTGGAAAATAGTTTGATCTCTCGTGGAAGTGCTTTCATAAATACGGAAAAATATGAAAAATTGTTTTGAAATTTTGTGAATTGTGATATTATTCTACTGTGTCGGTGATTCTAAAATGGTGGATATTTTGTAAAGGCTTGGACTATTATCTAAAAAATAAACATGTTGTTGCTTGGGTCTGATTTAGACAATAGAAATGCATTGCATGGAAATGGTGGAAGTTCTGTAGATGGTAAGTAAAATCTGTGTGTATTGTATTGCAGATATCTTTTATATAAAATGTTATAACTGAGAGATACAGTGTTCTGTCTCGCTACTTTCAGGCAGAACCTTGTCATTACTTATAATGGATGACAAAATCACAGCCTGATATAATTGAATTTACATATAGCACTTATGTAATTACAACATGTCATTTGTTTGAAAATGATGTCTGTAACCTCAGGGCATTCAAACTTCTGTGATTTCTAAATGTTGATTTAATGAAGGTTTGTGGATGTCTGCTCTATTTACAACAGCCAATAGTTCTAATTAAATCATCATTATATCAGTTTAATTTGCATTCTTTTGTCTTTAGTTTGCAAATTTTTGCTAATCAAGTACATGTATGTAATGATTGACTCCTTATTTTGAGGTGACGAGTTGAAAGCTCAGGAGACGTTCACAGGGGTTTCACTAATTCTTGAATTAGCAGGCAATTCCTGGTGATGACACTTAAGTACTGCGTAATTTTACCGGCTCCCAGCTCTTATTGACACCCCTGGGTACATATTCTTTGTTACAGATGATTTAGATCAGTATGAACTCGTCAAATATCCACCACCACTGATCTATGTGGAAGAGTGGTCAGTTAATTGTTTGCGGATGCGAACATTTGTTAGTACTTCTGGGTTTGAGGTATCAAGGATATAATTGATTTCTTACAATGATTGACGTAAAAAAGCAAACATTAGTAAGTCTAACCTGAAGCTGATTAAGTTGTCATTTGTGAGTGGAAGGATATGTTTATTCTGGTTCCTGGAACTCTGGATAGGTCATCTGATCACCGTTTATCTTTATCATATTGCTAACAAAAGTTACTGTATGAAACAGACATTGAACTCCCTAAAAATATGGTGGCATACCATCAGGGGCGTCACTAATTTTTGAAGTAGCAGGAAAATCGCCAAAAGTAGGCGAGGGTCTTGGAGTTACTCCCCTTAATTATGATCATTCATACAAGATAAGTAGCCGGGTAATATACGATGCTCAAGTTACTTGGTAATTTTACCGGCTCCTGGCTCTTATTGACACCCCTGTACCATACCATTGAATGAAGAGGTTGATCAGGAAATGCCATGTGCAAAGTGCACAGCCACCCCAAAAGTACATGGAGATATTTATATGTTGTTGTCAAGTGTGAATTTCACTCTGAATTGTATTATAATTGTATTGGATTTATGGAATAATATGAACTGTAGTTTTCACTGCTACAAAGTGTCTGGTCACTTTAAGTGGTTGCATGACACACTAGATAGTATAATGAACACCCTCGAGACGAGGGAAAGACTTAACTTTCGACTTTTGGTTGTTTATATTTCTGTACAATGTCAGCGAAATGATAAATGCTGGAATCTGTCTTGCAGACATTGTATGATTGTCTTGGAATTTGCTTGTCTGATTCTCAATAATCGTATGTGACAGGTTACATAATGCTAAGTGAAGAAACCTATAGACAATGTTGCTACATTGTGAGAACATCAGCACAATGTATGTTATGTTTCTTTGCCAACATTTGTGTCTTAATTTAGCTTTGTACTTGTTAACTGCTTGTTGGAAGTTCTGGTAGAAGTGTTGCTTATTTGCCTTCAAGAGTTATTGTCAGTGACCCTTTGGAAATGAAACAGAAATGGTTCATGTTTCTCTGTAATGTTCTGAGTAAGTTCGCCCATTTCAGTTGATGTCTTTTGAGTCCATTAATAAACTTTATAATGCTTTTGAAATGCTTTATAGTTTCTTAAGGCAATTTGAAATGTGCAGTTCAAAGAGATGCTCAATATTAGTTTTCTTTCATGGAATTGTCCCTAGATGATAAAAGGTATCCATTTGAAAAAAAATGTTTTCACATAATTATTTCGTTTACACATTTTAATATTATATGGGAGCAGTCCTGTCTGCTTTGATTGAGCCAGTTAGTCTGTATGTTGTAACTCAATGAAGGAATGTTAATGGTTTAATATAACATCAAAATGTTGAAGTTTATGCATATATCGTATTTAAGGTATCATATACTGACTACACCAAAGACTTCTTGTTTAGAGAAAGCTGTTTAGGAATTCGAGAGTTCTGTAATGATGTAATCATACTGAATGTTAAGCTTAAAGACTTCATTCTCGACCAGTAACCATAATAAATGTTAAAGTGATCTCCTTGATAAGTTCACAAAAATCTCAAGGGTCATTTGTAAATATATCTGTTTTCTTGTGTTAAATACAGTGAACGGTGGGGATATGATACTTAGGGCAAAATAATGGTTGGAAATGTCATCATGAATCATCAATATAGATTTGTATAAGACAGCTGATGGGTTCTTGAGATTAGATTGGCTAACACTTCAGATATTGTTAGTTTTGGTATGTGTTGTATTGTATGGTCATATACAAAATGTACTTTGAAGTGTAAAATCCTTGTGTGAAAATGTTCAATAAATGATTCATCTGATATAAACATCCACATAACACCACATTTGTATCAAGTATTAATATTATTCACTGTTTTGATGTACTTTCATGATACTTGATATCTAGGGGTTAAGTTGGTACTAATGTGTACATGTGTGTGTACGTAAAGTTGCATATAACTATCTGGATAAAAATGATATTATGCTTAACAAATATTATACATATAAGCTTCTCTAAACGATACTGATAATAACACTATAGGTAAGTCGTTTACATAATTTGCTGAGTGAACATTTTCGTGCCAGCCGTCTGATCTAATGGCATTGCATGTAATTTTTTATGATATATAATCTGACAGTTTTAACTACTATGAGTGGAACATTTTATTAAACACCGTCTTTTAAATGGTCATCAGTTTAATGAGAATTTAATACTTGAGCTGACTTGTCAGTTTATATTCTCATCAATTAAATGTCTGGCCATGTTTGAACATACTAGACAGTAGAAACATAAAATAGCTAGCGTTAATTCGTACCTAGACCTTTAGAAAATGTCGGCAAACGTCCAAGTCTGTTGCATGATGTATTGAACACGGACACACGTCAGGTCACCAGGCCTTGATATAGTTTACAAACATTCAAGTGTTGATAAAACGAAGTGATGATAATGTTGTATTTGCTTGTCATAGGGTTTGCATGATAAAATATTTATGTCATACAGAATAAGTATGACCAGTATATCTACCATATTTGGATAAAACTTGGCTGGTGACAGATTATAAGATGATTATATGGGGAAGAAATTATAATGACTAATGCTTGATCTGCCTTGCAAATGTATAGTACGGACTAATGGAGAAATCTTGTAGTTTGATTGGTATTTTTGTGGGCATTGCCTTTAGCGTTTAATGTTATAAAATAGTATCTTCCTGGTCTAATATGTCTTACAGTATATATCTGTCTCTGGGAGGCTTAAAAAACGGTATGTTTCCAGTTATCTAACCGATCTTTTTTTTTTACCCTCGCTCAATTTTTTTCATGGCTTAAAAAGCATATCCGAAAAAATGTTAGTCGAAAATAGGGTCAGTTTAAAAAAAATGCAAGCACTGCACAAGCATAAAATACATCAATAAATCAATTTGGAAATAAACTTTAAGCTTAGACTGTTACTCTGATTAAGGCCAGCTGCATTAGAAGTATAATCGATGCCACTACCAGTATAATTAACCTATACTCATGCATCACCCACATTTTATATGCACTTAACCTGCAATGCTGTTCATTATATTAGATGGGGAGATATAATAAGTATGTTATTGCTATCGTCGTTAATCGATGACATGTTTTCTAAGTCTTCAGTTGTTATCAGGTACACTTTGTATTCAGAAGTCACTTTAGGTTTTCCCATTCAAAATTATTGGTGATCTCGTAATTTACTGCTTATGAACGTTATTTCTCAAATATTGGCTTAAAAACAATAAAACTGATATTTATTGGCCTCTTTGATCAGGTTTTAGGGTTTAACAGAACACTTCAAAATATATTTTTGTGTTCATTTGCATTATATTAAATAACTTGAATCATTATTCATTTGAACTGTATTCTGTTCTGTTCTGTTCTGAATTGTTCTGTTCTGTTTTACCCCTGAAGATTTGCAGATTGATGCGGAACTTGTAGTTGACGGATGAAAATGAATGCTTTGACTCGATTATTTTTACTTCTCTCTGTCATATTATAAAGATGACTACAGTAACGCTACATGGTTTAAAATACATTTTAATTATATATAGGTTCAGTCGTGTTGTTGTTGTAATAAATTTTCTATGTTTGTGTTCTTAATTTACGAGAAAAATATTTATGCTCTCTCTATGACACTGAAATATAAAACCGTGACTGACAATATTGCCGGTATTTGGCACATCAAGTGAAACCTGATTCATTAATGCACATGGTATATATATATTATAATTTATGACAGTGTCATAATTTACATACCTACATAATATACCACAAAATTGTTTTCATTCATTCATGTAAAGGATTGGTCTATATTCGCTATCGAAAGCTTTCTAATGTAGGAATGCATTAATGATAATACTATCGGTATGATCTTTCACCAGTTCAAGAAGGCTTAATCCAGTTTATTTACTTTCAATGTCGATACTGACTGCACTTGAACTCAATTTCTTTTTTACTTTTATTGCTTTAATAGTTTGTTAGGATTAACACACAGTGTCTGTGCATAGTGACATTTTGAAGTGTTGGTATATTGTAGAAATTTCTTTTTATTATTAAAATTAATAGTTTTTACAAGTGTCAAGTAGAAATTTAATGTATACCATTTAATCGTTTTGTGACTATTTTCTACTAAATGGTCCTGAGTTAGTGTTTGAGAATTTGTGACACGGATATTTATATTTGGAAATAACTGTGAATACCCGAGCGCAGTTTTGTACTGAGGTAAAATATATTATCTGTTCACATTTTTTATAAGGACATACATATATCACAGTCTACTGGGTAATTCATTCTTTGGTTGTTTTTTAACCAGGTTTTTGAAAAAAACCAGGTTATTAGAATGGTGTATGTCGTTGGGCGGGCGGGCGGGCAGGCGGGCGGGCGGGCGTCAAACTGGGTGGTTTCCGGCGAATAACTTGAGTTCTGTTAATCGTATTGTAACCAAACTTGGTGTACAGTAAGAACATATGGAAAGCTCGCTTGGGATTGCTTTTGAGTTCGGTCCGACAAAGGTCAAGGTCACCATTTCTAAAAATAGAAATTTGGTTTCCGGCGAATAACTTGAGTTACATTGATCACATGGACATCAAACTTGGTGTATAGTAAGAACATGTGGAGAGCTCGCTTGGGATTGCTTTTGGGTTCTGTCCGACAAAGGTCAAGGTCACCGTTACTAAAAATAGAAATTTGGTTTCCGGCGAATAACTTGAGTTTTATTGATCATATTGACAACAAACTTGGTGTATAGTAAGAACATGTGGAGAGCTCGCTTGGGATTGCTTTTGGGTTCGGTCCGACAAAGGTCAAGGTCACCGTTACGAAAAATAGAAATTTGGTTTCCGGCGAATAACTTGAGTTACATTGATCACATTGACATCAAACTTGGTGTATAGTAAGAACATGTGGAGAGCTCGCTTGGGATTGCTTTTGGGTTCGGTCCGACAAAGGTCAAGGTCACCGTTACTAAAAATAGAAATTTGGTTTCCGGCGAATAACTTGAGTTTTATTGATCATATTGACAACAAACTTGGTGTATAGTAAGAACATGTGGAGAGCTCGCTTGGGATTGCTTTTGGGTTCGGTCCGACAAAGGTCAAGGTCACCGTTACGAAAAATAGAAATTTGGTTTCCGGCGAATAACTTGAGTTACATTGATCACATTGACATCAAACTTGGTGTATAGTAAGAACATGTGGAGAGCTCGCTTGGGATTGCTTTTGGGTTCGGTCCGACAAAGGTCAAGGTCACCATTACGAAAAATAGAAATTTGGTTTCCGGCGAATAACTTGAGTTACATTGATCATATTGACATCAAACTTGGTGTTTAGTAAGAACATGTGGAGAGCTCGCTTGGGATTGCTTTTGGGTTCGGTCTGACAAAGGTCAAGGTCACCGTTACGAAAAATAGAAATTTGGTTTCCGGCGAATAACTTGAGTTACATTGATCATATTGACTTCAAACTTAGTGTATAGTAAGAACATGTGGAGAGCTCAATTGGGATTACTTTTGGGATCGGTCCAACGAAGGTCAAGGTCACCATTACTAAAACTAGCAATTTGGTTTCCGGCAAATAACTTGAGTTTCGTTAATCCTATTGACATCAAACTTGGTGTACAGTAAGAACATGTGGAGAGCTTGCTTGGGATTGCTTTTTGACCCATTCTGACGAAGGTCAAGGTCACCATTACTAAAACTAGCAATTTGGTTTCCGGCAAATAACTTGAGTTTCGTTAATCCTATTGACATCAAACTTGGTGTACAGTAAGAACATGTGGAGAGCTCGCTTGGGATTACTTTTGGGTTCGGTCCATCAAAGGTCAAGGTCACCATTACTAAAAATAGCAGTTTGGTTTCCGGCGAAAAACTGGAGTTTCGTTGAACATATTGCCATCAAACTTGGTGTACAGAAAGAACATGTGGAGAGCTCGCTTGGGATTACTTTTGGGTTCGGTCCATCAAAGGTCAAGGTCACCATTACTAAAAATAGAAATTTGTTTCCGTCCAATAACTTTTGTTTTGTTGATCATATTGACATCAAACTTGGTGTATAGTAAGAAAATGTAGAGAGCTTGCTTGGGGTTGCTTTTGGACTCGTTCCGCCTAAGGTCAAGGTCACCATTACTTAAAGTAGCAATTTGGTTTCCGGCGAATAACTTTAGATTTGTTGGTCATATTGACATCAAACTTGGTGTATAGTAAGAACATGTGGAGAGCTCGCTTGGGATTGCTTTTGGAATTGTTTCGTCAAAGGTCAAGGTCACCTTTACTAAAAATTGCAATTTGCTCTCCGGCTAATAACTTTAGATTTGTTGGTCATATTGACATCAGACTTGGTGTATAGTAAGAACATGTGAAGATCTCGCTTGGAATTGCTTTTGGGTTCGTTCCGTCCAAGGTCAAGGTCACTTAAAATTTAAAAATCAGTTTCCACTTAATATCTTCGCTATTCGTGGGTGTATTGACATCAAAGTGTGAGTGTTTGTATGCATGTATCACCTCTGGCACCTTTGCAGCATTGATGATCATCATGTATTCATTATACAAATAGAGCCTTGGTTACAAATAATTAGGTTTAAAACCTGGTTTGTGGGCATTGCCCATTTCTTGTATATGTGTTTAAATACCAGTTATATAAGGCAAATATTTTGATGTCTGAATAAAATTATTTGCTGTATGGGTGAATGGAAATCTTGAAAATGGTCAGAAATTAAGAGAAGTGATTATAAGCTTTTACATCTGATTAAATTCATGAAATATTTTATTCCAGTAGATTGAGAAAGGTTGTAAACAAATTGTGAGGTGGTCAGCCAATGAAATCATGTTTTTGAAGATGTTGACCAACAGGCTCATAGTGTACACAACTGATTTTGAAACTACTGTAATAAACATATTGGTTGTATTGACATTTTGAAGTTGTCACTGCATATAAGCTGACTCACTATTGAGTTTTAAGACTGTTAGTTTTGCTATCAGCTTTATATATAGAAGATGCATCATCATGATATAGATTATTTATCAAGTAACCTGAAGATGGTTGAACATGATCAATACGTAACTGAAAACCTACCTTGCAGTAGAGAACTGTACATTTGATATATGTTTGATAGTGCAAATCAATTACTGTAATACTTTCTGTATCGTAAAAACCCATTACCAATCTTGTTTTTTTTTGTGAGATAAATGAAAGTTCTTTTGTGTGTTTAGTTATACATGTATATGTAGTATGGTATTCTGACAGACACAGAGGGTTAGTTATAACAGGTTTATCATATTATAATTACCTTACCTATATTATACTGATGAATTCGTAATATGTCACATCTTAAATTTGCAAGTACGATTCTAATAGGAAGTCTGAGCCAAGTGCTGACAGACTGCAGTGAGTTTATACTTATAAAGCGTAAAATATGGCAATTTGGTGGTAACTCTTGAAATGTAAGCTTTCATCCGACACGGAAGTTTAAACCTTTTTAGACCTTATTGAAGTCAGTTCAAGAATTTGGTAGAACCAGGGCATGGTTACCCACACATTCATATAGTTGCTTGGCATTTGTCAGTCAATGGGATTACTGCATTAAAGGTAGTGTCTTTTCATGGATAGCTAATCATTTGTCGTTATATTTGTTTATATGTGAGGATTTAAATTCTATGGTATGTTTTCTCACAATGTCTGCAGTTTCTGTATGTAATTAGTTGTATGTCAATACACTATAAACACAAAGATAGCTTGTATTTGTATGTTTTGTCTGCATTTATGTAATATAACATCTCATCAGATTGGTTTACAATAAATCATTCTTTTCAGTATTTTGTCAATGAATATTTATTATAGTTGCTGTAATAAAATCAGACATGAATGACTTTTGGCTCAAATTCAATTCTATTGGAATAATGGTTTAAATATCGAGAGATTGAAGTTGTTAAATCTCTAAATGTTGATATAGCTTAATGTGAAATCCTTATTATATAGGGAATGTCTTGTATAGAATTAACATGAATTATGTCTATCTAGGGTTAAGTCGGCAATGATTGAGTTCGATTTGTGATTGAATTGTTCGACAAAATTTGAATAAACTTCTATGACAGTGAATTTCAAAATCGATGTTATCACACTGTTTCAGTTTGTGAAAATGATCATTGAAGTGAAAAATATATTCACATAATCCTTGTTGTCCGAGTGCCAAAATATTTGTTAGGCCAAAGAGATGTGTGCGAAATGTGCTTGATATGCTGATCTATTTGAATTTCTCAGTTAAACTTAATTTTTATTGGCTGTGTCCCTGCTTTGTGTTACTCACTAAGCCTGCATCAATTTAAGATCTATCTAAGAGCTTTCCAATGTTTCTATTATTGTTCTGTTGTCTTTTGTCAGCCTGACTTACCCGGTGCATGTGACATCTGACAGACGCTGTATTGATTTAAAGATGCAAGAAAACGCATGTTCAATACTTCCTTGTCTCATGTTTAACACAGACAGCATAAATAAATTGCTGGCAGTAACAATTTGGTTATTGCTGATCTTGGACTACAAAAGTATTATGTTTGTCTGAAATTGCAGGTATTACTGTAGGTGACGAATTTTTACTTGCTTGGGAATTTTTCCGTTTTTTCCATTCTTGTTGAGAACCCAGCTTTAAAGTCTATTGGGATTCTAAGTGCCGACTTTTGCTGACTAAATTTAGAACAAAGGGTGGTCTCACTGGTTGATTTGTTTGCCATTCTCAGGCAATGTCGGACCAAGTGTCCCCTCAGGCCCATTGCCGAATGTTCCTGGACTTGCAATTGAACCACACAAAGCAATTAAGTGTGGATTTTCAAGCTTATATTTTATATTATAGTGTGTGTTTCTTTGTCCCTTCTTCCCATTGTTTGATTAAGACTGTGTTTTTATGACAACCGCTGGGTTCAAAATAAGGACTTAATCTCCATCAACGCTGCTGCGCCTTGCCCTGAAGTAACCGTGTCTATATGGTCTGTACGACAGATTGTGAACATTATCTAACATTTAAATCAAATGATCTTTGTCCAAGGCAGTTGTGAAAACCATTTTAGTGTTACTGGCTGGGAGACAAATTAGAAGAGATTTATGTGCTACAATTTTTTCGACTGTTACTGTTTCATTTATAAATACAAAAGTGACATTTACTTTTTGTGCATCTGTTTATTTGATTTAACTTCATGGCTTTTAAAGAGCTGGACTACTTACATAAACTTTCCATAAGCAGTTGAAGTTTTCAAGAGCTGGAGTTTGTAATCTTTGCCTGTGTAAACTAGTTAGTGAGGTCTTTTGACTTTTATATTTGCTAAGGGATAAGAATGACTCAATGTTAAAAATTATACTCCATGAAGGGCATTTAATTCTTTTTAGAGATAAAAATTTGGTTCAGAATAAAAATGATTAAATCTTGTGTATATTATGTCAAGGTTTTACTTTTCCTTATGCGGATCTGAGAGTTTTATGGCATGTCTGATAAAAGATAACTTATTGATTTTTGTGCCGCCACAACTCTATCCATCAATCCGTCCATCCGTTTGTCTGAATGTCTGTCTTTCCCACATAAACAAATGATCTTACAGTAGTAAACTGTTGTATACCCTAGCTTCAAATTATGAATTTGGATTGATTGGTATGATTGTTTAGTGTTTTTATTTCAATAAAAAAAATCTTGTTGAAGGGGCATAATGTTGATAAAGTGGATTAGTTTTTGATGTATAATGGAGTCTTTGAACTTTTCACCTATCGATGTTCATAGTGAATGAATTTTCTCTGACAGAATCATATTACATTTTGCTGAATATATTATCTCTACTTGTTGACTCCCTGTACTGTTTATTTGGTGAGTGATTTGATAATGGACTGATAAATACTACTGGTAGATTATACTGAAAAAATCCATCTAAAATCATTATTTATACTATGCACTGACTGAGTCTCGGCTTTTGAGTATGAAGTTGTATTACAACTATGATATATGTTGGGAACCAGTGGTGATGCTGAATGTTTCATCCATTGTTTTTATCTATTCTTTAGTGCTTGTTATGCTGTACTTGATTTTATTCAAATGTCATCAGGGCAGCTGGTTCCCAGCCAGGTGCTCAGGGAACTGAATTTTATCTAATATGCATTTGGTACATTATGCACATTGCCTTGGCTTGTACATTTTTATTCAACATTTATTCTATTCGATTGTTGTAACCTCTTGAAAGAAACCTGCCTCATTTCAGACAGCTGTTCTCATATCTCCAATCCAAGTTGCTGCTCATAATTAAAGAAAAATACGTTCTCCATTGATTTGTGTGTTATTTCATACTGGATATATCTATTGAATGTATGTGATTTTAGCTTATAAATTAAATAATAATGCATTTTATTTCCATACATTTAAACTGTATTACTCAGCTGTGTTCACCTTTATTCTATCCAGGAATTCAAGCTTTAGAAATGATGTTTGAATTAAGATAAAACTTGCTGTTAATTTAAAGGTGAAACTGCTTGTCTTAAAACATATAGATCAAACCTACACTTATCTACAAAAAGTTTGGATTTCTAATGTGAATTTAACTTGAGGAAACCAGTATATCACACAATTAAGATAGCTGGTAACAAAATGCATTTGTGATTAAATGAGCATCTAATGCTGTATTAACCTCATTTACAACAAGAATTGAGATAGGTTTGCATGCATAACATCATCTGTTATAAAACTGTATGGTAAACTCGGAGTGTCAAGGTTTCTGACAAGCAGACATTAATATCTGATACATTTTCAAGTAACAGTATGAGGATAATTGCATGTCTACTCTGGTTTGACCGTGATCAGAAAGATGTCGAAAAATTCCCCCACTTTGCTCGAAATCCCGCCTACAAAGGATTGCGACCCTCTTCCCCCAGAGTAGAGTGAGCCCCCTGCATTGTATGATGTTAACTTGGCTCAATCTCTGGAGCATTGAATGGTGGTTATTGCATTGCTCATTTCGTATATACCTAGCTATGAATTTCTTTTCTCATAGACTGTGCTAAACATCTCTTATTCTTGAAGTTTGATGTTCTAGACAGACAATTATGTTCTTATCCTTTAACCAGCTTAAGGAAGTGGAAGTGAAAATGTAGGCATGTTTATTCTCTCTGGTTATCATGCAGTAGTGTTTGGTGATGACAATGGTCTGTGATTTCCTGATTGCAGGTTTTCTGTGTTATTGACACAGTTTTTAGACGAAGGACTCAGTTTTACAAGTTGTGCATCTCGACGACCCACAAAAACTAAATTTACCAATATCATTTGATGCGCTTGCATTATTGTCCTCCGGTAACATTTAATGCATCCAGTGACTGATCTTCATTTGTCATCAATGTGTGGGACCCTTAAACATAATCAGGGACTCCAAAAATGGCTGAGCTGGACCCTGCCTTGGACCCCAATTTGAGAATTTATGAATGGCTTTTTTTTTTGCTGCTCAATCCTTGTTTTTACTGGTATTTAAGAAAGATAATTTTGTTGCTTATTATGCAACATCAGACAGAAATTTTGCTTGAGTGGAAACATGAGCAGTTATTGATCCTTTATTGCTGTTGTTAGTTTACAAATTACTTGGCAGAATTATAAAAGCTAATTGGATAGTTTCATTTTGAATGCTTATTTTTGAGAGTTCTTAAAATGGCTTTGGCTTGCAATCATGGTATTAATACAAACTGTTGGATGTCTAATTTGATTTGGCATGTTGCTAATAAATGCATTATTAGAGTACTTAACGTCTCAAGTGTTATGCATTTTGTGCTGTTGAGGAACATACTAGTGTCTAAATATTTGGTTTTTAAATTTTTACCTGTCTAAATTGTTTATGTCTGTATTGTTGAAGGATGTTTTTTAAACATAATGTGATTGTGTTTGATGTAGATTGAATGAGGCAGCATTCGTTAATTATTTGTATTTATCTTGCCTAATGACTCTTCTATGATGTTAATATTATTCTAGTGCCCATACCCACTGCAGACACTACATGTTGCACAGGGAGGCATAGTGATTGAGTGGTAGAGTGTCTCACTCCTGATCGTAGGTTATGAGTTTGAATTCTGCCTTAAAGGAGGTTTAACTGCTAACTTCACAATCCCAGAAGTAGGCATGTATACTGGTTAGTAACCCATTTAGAGTAATTAGTATAGGTGGAAAGATATAGTTTCACAGTCAATATAAAAATATATATGTTTGAACATAAACTTTCATGTTGCAGTTTGGATCGACCCTTTTGCAGATGCCTAAGGTTCATTGTAGACATTTTCTGTGCTGAATTTATAGATTTAAACAAGTTTTTAATTCACTGTATTTCCAGGTGGTGAGCAAAGATGCAAGATGGAAAATGGTGGCGGGGAGAATGACCGAGTGTCTCAGTTGTTTGACCAGTTCTGTCATGCGTCAACTTGTCGTACTATCATATCATCATTCCAGCAACTCTGTGATCATGTTGGACTAAGTCACGCAGATCATCGTAACTTCTATCGGAAGCTACGATCACGTATCAACACATGGAAGGCTCATGCCCTATGGGTAAAGCTCGACAAGCGAGCCAATCATAAAGAATACAGACGTGGAGAGGCCTGCGCTAATACAAAGGTGAATATTCATGTTTAAGTCAGTAAAGTACCAGTATGTTTTGTATCTACATTTCTGAATCACTTGCAATTCTTTTTAGTCTCCTGATATGGAACTTATGATTTCTTGGCTCTGTGTCTGTCATCTTTTACCCTAAGTGTTCAAACTTACAGATAATTCCAGATATTTGCTTGTATCTTGTCTAAATCCATCAGTATCTGTATACACAAAAAGTTATCATTAGTCTGTCACTAATGTGTTTGCTGGAAAACTTAGAATCATTGGAGACATTTTGTGGCACGCTGACGTGGGCGGTGTTATAAATGGTTGTTCTTTCGGATATCGTGGAACATTTTGGTTTTGAAGGTTGTTTATTGTATATTTTATTCTATAATACCAGCGAGATTGGTCTGTATAAAATATTTAGCCAATGTTTATTTCATGACAAGCTGATGTGATGAGATATAGCAACATTATGTTGTACATTGTATGGGTATTATTGGGTATGTAACAGATGTTCCAGAAAGCTTGCCACAGTCTTGTTTACTGTCTGAAGCATTGCGCAATACCTTTATGTGTTGGAAAGTTTCTTTGTTTCTAAGTGCACTGACAGAAGTTTTATGATTGCTACTACCATAACACTTGCCTGTTCTCTAGGTCTAAATAATAAAGTACCATTTGATGAATCTGATACATAGACTTAGAATAGCAAAATTGGTCAATGTTTATGATATGCATAAAATATGGAATGTATAATATAAATACAGTGTTACTGTTTGTTCGCGATGAGACAGCAGTTCTTCATAAGGTAGTCCAGAATTCTTTTGTTATATTTTGCTAGAATGGTAATAAGATGCAGTGTGGCTTATTATGAAACAGTGTGTTATGCAAATAACATTCTCATATGCTCATTTTTCAAGATATCATTCAAAGATTTAAAGTACAGTAACACCTAAATAGTAAGACATCGCTTTCGACCCTTAAAAACAGGTCTTCTTATTGAGGTCGTCTTATTATTGAGGTTGAATAAAGAGCAAAACAGTCAAAATGGACTCCAAAATTGTTTTCTTTATTTTGAGGTGGTCTTTTATTATTGATGTGGTCTTTAAGTGATGTTTTACTGTATCGGAAACCTTGTCTATAATACCAAGGAATGTGTTGTGTTGTGTTGCAAATGGCAGCTGCATTGATAATCATAGCCATCTGTTACTTGGAGGTTTCTGGATTATGCCCCCCTCCCATTTCAAAGCAGGAAGGATTATTTTTATGTGTTTCCTGATCAATGTCTGGAGAACGCATGACTTTTAGTGGTCAACTTAGTACAACATTGGTGGCCTATTGTTATGGAGGTCAGTAGTTTAAGGTTACAGTGGCCTTTAACAACTGGTTATAACTTGTGTATGTGGTCATCAGACTTATCTTTTTTAGAGGGTCAAAAGTCGATTGGTCAGTACGTTACAAGTAACAAAGCTCCAAGTGGCTATCATAGAGGGCTTTTGTATTTAACATCGACTCTTGTTTGTATTATATAGCTAGTATTTACTAGGTACATGTAGTAAGCAAGATCACTAGCAGGCGGTAGTTAGGGGACCAGTGCCGATTTCATGTATAAAAGTAATCTCAAATCGATATTTCAGGTCATCATCATCGGAGGTGGAATATGTGGTCTACGAGTTGCCATAGAGACGGCATTGCTTGGAGCAAGAACAGTAATAGTAGAAAAACGTGACAGATTTTCTAGGAACAATGTCCTCCATCTATGGCCATATCTCATTGTTGACCTGAAGAATCTTGGTGCTAAGAAATTTTATGGAAAATTTTGTGCTGGGGCCATAGATCATATTAGTAAGTTTGTGTTTGTCATTTGCTTAAACTCCACTCCAAATGCAAATTTGAATTGCAACAACTGCATTATATTGTAGTAATTGAACTGTGCTTGCGTTTGGTAGATAGTTTGTCTGCTCAAAACATATCAGTGTCTCAGCTATAACTTTGAATGAATCAAGTCATTTCAAGGAAACATTATACAAATGTTAAACATGACAGGAATGTGTACTTCCAGGGTCAAGATCACCATGATAGGAAGGTGTATTAAATATGAGTCAGATCTATACTTCTAAGGTCAAGGTCATTGGCTCTGGTACTTACTGGCTTAGAAAACTTTTTCAGTGGGTATTTTATACATTCTGGATATTTTGCATACTTAGTCATTTCTTCAATATCTGCTGGTTCAGAAGTAATAATTACTTTCAATAGTCCTTTGTTTATAATATTGAAGATTGAGTATATCTTTAGTATCGTCTTATTTCAGGTATTCGACAATTGCAGTGTATCCTGCTAAAAGCAGCATTAATAGTTGGAGTAGAAATCCATGTCAATGTTAGTTTTGAGGATATCATTGAACCGTCAGCCCCTGGTGCCGGCTGGCGGGTAAAAATCACCCCAGAGAATCATCCACTGTCAGAGTATGAATTTGATGTTCTTATTGGTGCTGATGGCAAACGTAATACTCTACAAGGTAGGTTTTACATTAAGATGAATTATACAACCCCTATCGAAAAAATGTGGAGATTGGATTTCCTCACTATATCTTATTACTCCTCGGAATGAATTTTTCAAACAGCTTGGTGTAAAGTTTACAATAATGAGATGTCCATGTTGTAATCAAGGTCCTGGTTATTTGGGTGGGATCAAACATTATATTTATAAGCACAGTTTTTGGAATGACATTTTTTCCACACAAAACTGCAAGCTAGTTCATGCTTTTACGCTTGTAAAATTTTCAACCACTAAATACTTGATCAAAGTTGTTTAACTTTCGACTGATATATATATGCATGATTCTTTGTGAATATTTTTAACAAAAAAGGACTTTTATAAATAGCAGTAAATACTCATTGAAATACAGTACATGTTATTATTGGTAATGTTCTAACTATTGTATTCTACATACAGGGTTCAAGCGGAAAGAATTCCGTGGAAAGTTGGCTATTGCCATCACAGCCAATTTCATCAACAGAAATACTCAAGCTGAAGCACGTGTGGAAGAGATCAGTGGAGTGGCTTTTATATTCAATCAAAAATTCTTCAAAGACTTAAATGAAGCTTATGGTATAGACCTGGAAAATATTGTGTACTATAAGGATGAGACTCATTACTTTGTGATGACCGCAAAAAAACAAAGTCTGCTTGAGAAAGGAGTATTAAAGAGAGTAAGTGCACTGTTTTGTGAATGTATTCATTTATGCTGTCATTAGTCTGGGAATGCGATGAGAACGTTTGTATGTTAAAGTCAGAACAAAAAGCATTATCTTGTGTTTTATCATAAATGATGTTGCAAAATAGTCTAGGCCCTTGATCCTACGCTATTGAGGCTGATTATTGGACGCATTCCCCCACCAAAATAGTATTTTCCCACCATTCGTATTCAATCATCGCCCTTGTAGCCAAAAATAAACATGAAAGATACTATTTTAACTAGAAACATACGACTTTCTGACAAACAGACGTAATAGCTGATACATTTTCATGTTTTGTTTACCGATACGTGCAACTATATGAAGATTATTGTATATCTACAATGGTTCGACCTTGACAAGAAAGATGTTGATAATTCACCCCAGTTCACTTAAAACTCCCCCTACTAAGGGCTGTGACCCCTGACCCCTAAAGTAGAGTTAGGCCCCTGTGAGGAACAACACTCGTGTATTATTTTCCATTATTCACTTGATGTGTTACATCACAATTGCCTTACAGTAAGGTGGTTGTTACTACTATGGATGAACACTTAATTTCTACCAACAAAATGTGTAGTTACATTGTATTATATGAGTACAATATTACATTCTGGTTCATAAAGTACTGAAGTTGGTGAATTTGATTTCAAAAATCTTGGTGAAAAAATGTTGTAATATATGACCACTTATATGGTGTATTTCTGTTGAAGTATAACTGTATAAATTAGCTGTGTGTGTGTGTTTGAATACCATAAAGTGTGCTTAATCTCAGACCCTCCTTAAACAATATTTGTTTGGCATAACACTACCCAGCAAAACGATTTCTTATTTATTAATTGTTATGGTCATTCAAGTTGCAATACTTAATACCCCCCTAAAATACCCCCCCCCCCCCCTAAAGAAGTTGGCCACTCAGATGCCTCCATTTCTTTTTGACTTATGTCCATTTTCAGGAGTAGGTAGGGCATGACAAACAAACAGTTCTTTAGGATGGCCTCACAGTATTATTTATATTGCCAGTACCTGACTGCTTATCATTACATTGCCATATTTCTCTTTATATTAAGATAATGTTGAACATTCCCTATTTGTCTAGTTAGTTCTATATTCGAGGAAAGTCCTGTCTTTCAATGTGTCTATCTTTATGTTTATCCCATTTTCACCTTATTGTTTGTACATGTTGAATGTACTGTAGTCCCTCTATCGACGTAATATATAAGGTAATATATCTCAGAAAGGTAATATATCTCAGACAGGTAATATATCTCAGAAAGATTCTTGGTATCCTCTCTGTTGGAATGTTATATTAAGAAATGCATGGTTAATGTTTTGATATTACTACTTGCTAGATTGTGTTACTTCAGTTATGTCTTCATTATGTCTTGTTTTTGTTTCAATTGATGTCAAAGATTTAATTGCTCCCTCGCAGTGATGTAAAAATATTCATGAGTTCTTTATGCTCTCTTGTATAAATTATTGATATTATTTAATGGTCTTCCGGTTTTCCTGTTTGATGTGATTTCAAAGGCTGAGTTTTTATACAGAAATAGAGTTCATACAGTTCTCAGCTTTGTTGTAACTAGGTTTGCAAATGTCAGTACAATGCATTCCATAGATTGTAACTTTTATTTAATAGAATTTTTGTTAGCTTTAATATTTAAGATGCTTTTGCGTGTTTCTTTGTTAAACCAAGAATTTGATATGACATTGGTCGATGGATCTCTGTTTTAATGAAGAAACAGTTACAATTAGACCAGAACTGACCGTGTTTGTGTGTTCTTTCCCTACCTACCTGCCAAAATTGAAATGCCCATGCTAGGAATTATTAAGTTTTAGTCTTGATCAAGAGAAAGGCAAACTTGAATTTCTTGAGCGTGTTTTTCTTTTAAAAAATAAATTGCCTACCTACTTTTCCAACTTCTCAAAGTAGGGTTGGGAGATGGTAAACAAAGCTTGCGAAAGAAATGTGGCCTGAATTTTCAATGCCTCGATGCATTTATTTTGGAATTTATGTCTGAGACTGAATTATGTTTTATTTTGCAGGATTTTGCTGACACGGCAACACTTTTGTCGTATGACAATGTGAATCAAGATGCTTTAACAAACTATGCAAAAGAAGCAGCTGACTTCTGTACCAAACATATGATGCCTCATCTAGACTTCGCTGTCAACCATTACGGTCGACCAGACTTGGCTATGTTTGATTTCACATCACTGTTTCAGGCAGAGAATGCATGCAGGGTTTTAGAACGCCATGGCAGGAAGTTGCTGACGACCCTTGTTGGTGACAGTCTTCTTGAGGTAATGTAGTTACAAATTAATTGATGATAAAAAAATTACCTTTTTTTTTAGTTATCATCATTTTGACAAATGTCAGCCATCACATCAGATACATGTGTGGATGTTTTCAATAGCACTGATAGAAGGTGTTAGTACTGGTTTGAATCTCGAGAAAACTTTTAAGGTGGTAAGGTCAGCTTGACCATCATATATCCATGTATATATATACATATAAATCTTAAATTTTGTAGAAAAGTGATTTTGGCACCTTCCATGTTCCATGCAAGTATATGAATTCTAAGTAACAGGACTAAGACAAATTTATATTGGCACAATGCTTATCTGAAGATTTTGTTTCATATACACATGCCTATGTATGTAGTTTGTTTATCCTTGATCAGAAAAAAACATTATAAACTATGGTAGAATGCCTGGTGTTCATTTATATCTCAACGTCCTAGTGTTGTGTTGTACACTAGATTCAGAACTTAGAGATGATAGTGTTTAACTTAGTATAAGACTTATAAAAGTAATACCTGTTCAGGTCTCTAGAATTTTTTTTCAAAGACACTTGTCACAGACTTATGGAAATTGTTGGTAGCCCGATTCAGCATTAGACTAGTCCTGGACGTCAGGCTAGTGGATTCAGCATTAGACTAGTCCTGGACGTCAGGCTAGTGGATTTCTAGATCCCTGCTGTTACCAGCATATCACACAATCCATATTACTGGTATAGATAAAATGAATTCATTGACATCTTATTAAATATTACATCAGGTTTTGTGGTTACAATTATAGAACATGAATGGCAATTATACTGATCAGGTAATTCAGACGGTTAAATATTTATCTTGCTTTACACTTGACTGCATACTGATACAAGGTTGTGTTGATTTTTGTGCAGCTTTGACAACTCAATTGTAACATCGCTCATGCTATTGCTTGTGGAAAGATGCTGCATTGCGTCATATGATATGTACAATATGTTGTATCATGATTCATTGATGTAGGTAACACATTGAAGTTACCATGTTGTTTTGACATGTTCTCTCGTTTATATAACCTGATGTCGTTTACGTGCTGTCCTTGAGCTGCATCTTGTCAAGATTTGTGGAAGGATATTAGAGCGACTAGCCTGATTATATCACCATTTTAAAAAAAATTTGGAAAACAAATTAATTAACTTATTTATTTTGCATCAATGTGAAACAAGATATTTTTCCAGCACCAGTGTAAATATGGGTAGTTCTAGTCTGGTATGCGATAACAGATTTTGCTGTGGGTAAAATTTGACAAAAAAGTGTACATGTACTAGCATTAAAATATGTATTCTACATTTTTGGTTGTCATGCTGTACAGAATTAAGTTCCTTATATGGGCAGAATGGTTGATTTAGCTCACAAATCTTCAAATACCAAACTGTACCCTTATTTTTTGTAGCCTTTCTGGCCGACGGGTTCAGGTTGTGCTCGTGGTTTCCTTGGTGCATTTGATGCCGCTTGGATGATCAAACAATGGTCGTCTGGTAAGATGACCCCGTTACAAGTGATTGCCGAACGTGAGAGTGTGTACCAACAGTTGTCTCAAACTACACCAGAAAATCTTCGACAAAATCATAACCAGTTCACTCTAGATCCTGCCTCTAGGTAAGCATATATTTGTTAAGTCTGAGGTCAATCTTCTAGTATTTAATGACCCTATGTATACAGTAAAACCTCCACCCTTGGGACCCTTGAACACTGGTCTTCTTATTCAGGTGGTCTTAATATTGAGGTTGAATAAAGTGCAAAACAGTGAAAATGGACTTCCATTTCGAGGCGGTCTTATAACTGAGGTGGTCTTTATGTGGGGGTTTACTGTATTTTATGTTTGTTTGGTTGGAAGTACATGTACTCACTACCAGAAATATAAATTGCTCACTTTGATGTAATGAACAGAACCTATGGTGAAACCTCAATAATAAAGGACACCATTGGTTTCAAAGGAAGTTGGTCTTTGTTGGGAGGTGCTCCTATAATTGAGGTAAAATATGATAAAAAGCTGGTCTTATCATTGAGGTTATCTTAACTTCTGGGTTGGTCTTTTAAGTGAGATCTTACTGTACTAGATTTTAAAAAAATGTTGATTTTAACTTTTATGTGGAACATAATGATAACATTAAATAAATAATTTGTAGTAATGTAAAAATATATGTTGACAAAAGTAAACAGTGACTAGTTTACACACTATTCTTCTAAAAATCAAACTAGGGAGTTAAAGGATGTACATTTTGCATCAAGGGGATTATACACTGACATTAAAGATCTCAAGGCTTTACTGCCATGGTTACATTAATAGCTTGCTTCAATCTCCTGTAACTTAATGCAGCAATTGACTTGATTTGTCATTGTTTCTATAAATAAATACTTCCTTCATATTATCTTTATTTTATTGTGATTTGTTCTATTCTCGGAATAGAGTTTATTTACTAAAGCTGTAAATAATGGCATTATCTCATCATATCTTATAGGTACACAAATTTGAAAGCTAGGTGGTTGAAACAGAAGCAAGTTACGCATCTGTACAATACTGGAGATAACACTCTCAGGGATGAAGTCATTGAAATTCCTGCAAAATCTCCTCAAGATGGTAAGTTTTCCTTCTGGGACATAATTTGCAGGCATGAGAATTTTCCATGGATTTGCGGAAATCTGCAGAATTCCCTGGACTGACCGGGGGCCTCCAGCGATCCCTTGCCAAATTTTTAAATGATTATGAAATTTTGCATTCTCATGCCTGAAATTGTGAAAAACATTCTATCAGTCCTAGGAATTTCTGAGGCAGTTTCGGAGAGCAGGCCTTCAGCCCCTTCAGACTCATTTTGTGATTTTCAAGAATGTGAGATATTTTTTTTTAAATTTATTGAAAAAGTATTGATTTTAGCGAAATCTTTGACATAACTCATTTAATTGACAAATTTCTTGTGAGATGAATGTTCCATTTGCCTAAACTATGGAATACCCTATCTTCAGTATGTGTTCTTGGTATATCTATAGATGTAATATTGTGTTCTTGGTACAGTGTATATCCATACATGTAATATTTTCATGGTGTTATTAGACCTTGTTGATAATAATGGTTTTTAATTAAACAATATTGAGATGTCAGCAGAATTTGATTGAAATGTACTTGCCAAGGTGATAGGTATTGTACTTACCTTAATGTGGTTAGTGTGGTTACTTTTGTTATCATGTTGGCTAAGATGACACAGAATGTGATTTTTTTTCCGTTTCTGCATTTCAAAAATTTCCGGTGACACATTTTGGTCATTTAAACTTGTGGTTTTTGATATTTAATGCATTCAAAAGCTTTAATTTGATACAACAATAAAATTTCTTTCTTTGTTCCGATTACCACAAACATTTTCTTCCGTACCACAAGTATGCAATTATAATTGCTGCAGGGTGAAATGTCAAAATGGGTCAATAAATTTTTACACCTGTGTAAGTTTTAAGCATCTAACTTTTCCTGTGGTTATAATATGGTTTAAATACTAATTTTACCAGAATTGAAATTAAACCAGTAAGTACTGCAAACAGGTAGCTTTTCAAAGCAATAAAACATGTTTTAAGATAGCATAAAATTCCTAATATTCATAAACATAATACAATTTTAGGTTAATTTATGCATTTGCCGATAACTAGTGAGTTATTTAACCAAGTCAACTTAATCCTTGATCAATTATTTTTAGTCAGTTTCATGCATTTAATAAGTGAATTTTATTTTTTGGTTATTGGAAATTTAGTGATTAATTAATTCTATGAAATTATTTTAATTACGTTTTGAAATTGTTGTTATATTTTGATGGTTTTGTGCATGTAATTCATACTACCCGATGATAATGTTTTAGATGGTGTTCATAGACCTGGTAGTATAAGATATTCGTATTTCGTTTCAGTGAAATTGTTTCAAACTGTAATCCTTATATTGCAGATATTATAGACACATACAGTCTACTTCGTTGGTGTCAGAAGATATTGAATACAGGAAAATACCACACAATTAATGTGACAGATTTATCATCAAGTTGGAGAAGTGGTCTAGCATTCTGTGCTCTTCTACATTTCTTCAAGCCTGAGGCAATGTATGTTCTGTTCATCAAATATTCATTGATATTTTATGTTTACTTTAAATACAGTTTTGTACTAGTGATGGCTTCACTTTACATGACATGGTGTAATTTCAATGACCGATGTTTGCGACTTCTGCATATTCATCTCTTGTCTCTCTCCCTCCCTCTCTCTCTCATGGGAGACAAATTGCTTTTTGTCTCGTTATGTCTAAGCATCTTCCACATGATTTGTTAAAAATATCAGTATTCAGTAGAAATGTATTGCCATTATGTGAAGATGTGTGGAACGTGTTGTAGCCATGTCTATATAAGGTCAAGCGGTCAAAAGTCGGATCAACATTTGTGAGGTACTTTCTCTATGACTGTAGTGACGAAAATATCTCGAATTTTCTCATGTTCTCGTTACTAAACGTTATGGATATAAAGACTATCATTTTTAATCAGATCCATAATACAATATTCATTAGTTTATTAGTTTATACATGCATTTATTTTATAACAACATTTGTTCCTAAGTGATCAGTTGTATGATAATTTCACAGTAAGACAAGGCATAGTGGTATGTGGGTAGTATTCATGACTCCTAACCTGGAGGTCACATGTGTGAATCCACAGTCTTCACAGTCCCTGGTTCATGTTAACATACTGGTTAGAAACCCAGATGGTAGTCAATGTCAAATACCGATACCTAGGTTTAAAAGATGCTAATCACTTGTATTTCAGTAACTATGTCAGGTTTAAAAAAATGCTTATCACTTGTATTTCAGTGAGTATGACAGTTTAAATGAGGCTGATATTATGAAGAATAACCAACTAGCATTTGATGTAGCTCAGCGTGAGTTTGGAATCAATCCTGTATTGACTGGTGAAGATATGGCTAACTGTGAGAAACCCGACAAGCTGACAGTTGTCTCATACTTGTCTCAGTTCTACGATCTCTTCAAGAAGCAGAGACCCCCAAGTGGTCAGTTGTATTGCTGTTTCTATGTAGGAAATATTTGAAGCCATAAAGAATTACTTGCTGATTATCATCCCCCTGCCCATGCAACCCTGAAAAGATACCAATAGTGTCTTATAAGCCCAAGCATTGGGGACATAAATATCAGTGTTCAGTGTCTGAGGTACCAGTGTGGTTTTAAACGTGAGCTTGGAGACCAGTCTCATAGCTCAAGTCCCTGATTGGTTGGTTCTGAGCACGGTCTTTAAATCAGCCAATGGCAAGACTGTATTCTGGGACTGGTCTACAAACTCAGTTTTACAATCTTTGGCCCTGGAATCGGATGTACTTAAATTGTTCTTCTCACTTATTGCAAAGAAAATACTAGTTTCATTGCATTTATTTGATACACCATGTAGCAGATGTATTTGCTAATCTGATGATTTTAAGGTCCCCTGGTCAGCTCAGCAGTTGAGTGCTCAGCGTGGGTTTGGAAACATGGGCAAAGCAATTTTCTTCCTTGACAATTTGACTGAAGATAATGCATCCTAAGTCATATTGTTCACCAGTCTGTATAATGTACTTGTATATTTCTTCAGATGATTATTTGAACAACAGTTTTGATGAGAATCGCAAACACAGGTCACCCAGTCATCGTCTTTCAATTCTACAAAAGTTAAGGTCATCACGTGTCAGTCTGTCAAAGTTGAAGAAATCAATAAAGAAAGAGAAGGACTGGACAGAAGAAGATAGAATCACAGCTAACCACAACAACAACAACAATAATTACAGTAGAGAAAATATTTCTAAGCTAAGCTCTGTTCTACAATCCAACTTGGACTACGATAGAAGGCAAATGGTTAGTAATATGTAATAGGCGTCAATTCAATCAACAACACTTTCTGTTATAGATGACAATGATCAGTTATTTCACCAACTGGTTAATTGAAAATCTTTTGCCTGGTTGACCAGTTAACCTGTTAACAATGCAGACGTCTACTGCTGAATTGAAATCAATACTTTTTGACACTGTTTATTTGTACAGATATATGAACCGTACCATCTTATTATTAACTTGTCAATAGGTGTTTGGAATCCCATATGTATTATAGAATTTTTATTTTTGTTCTTGTTAATGTCAAAATATACTGTTCAGTAGACAACTCCTCAAAACATATTGTGAAAATGAATAGTTTTTAGTTAAACCCGTGATTATTTTTTTTCAAAAAGATAGACTAGTCGCTATACAATTTATTATTTTCATGTACATTTATCCTTCAGTAGATATGTTTTCTTTCTTGAACTGGGTTGATAATGGTGCTTTTATTACGTAGTTCAAGGCAATACGTAGGCTCGTGTTTAATAATTCATGAACTCTAACATAATTTAATCGGTTAATTCATCAGTCATTTACACCCGTAATTTCTCTTGCTTCTAGAATGGTAATGTTGAGTTGATGAGATACAGCAAACTTCCATTGGAGAAAATTACCAGTCGTCTTGGTGAAAGTAATGCCAAAAATGAGATTAAAATTCATAAAACAAGAGAAAGTTGTCCAAAACTTCCAATGGATGAAATCACTAACAGACTCACTAGTGAAAAACCTGACGAATTAAAGGGAATTAAAATGAAGGAAGAAATGATGCCTGTTGTGAAAGGTTTGTATGTTAATAGTTGGTTTTTGGTCCAGAAAATTTTGTCAATCTCCTGAAACCCTTACCGACCTAAATTATACCCCTCACAACATTTCTAAGACAAAGAACTGTGAAAGACTTCTCTGTTCACAAGGTCTGGAAAATATCAAAAAAGGAAAATATTTTGACCAGAATTTTTACAGCATATTGCAGAAAGAAAATGTAGTATATTGGACTGACTGTTACAAAACTCTTTCCACATTCAATTCAGTATTGTCGTGTTCAATCAATCAGTGTTCTTAAGTAAGTTCCTTGTTTGCAGCATCATTGTGTTTACTATTTATAATTGTCTGTAGTTTTTCAATGGGAATTTGTGTGAGTTCATTACTGTCTGTCAATAACATTCTTTCATTTCCAGTTATTTTTTGCAGGAGTCCATTTTATCTTGAAATGATACAAAGTCCTGATAGTTTTACAAATATCTGATAATTTACAAATACTTGATAATTTACAAATACCTGATTATTGTACTAATACCTGATAAGTTTATAAATTCTATATTACATTTATAGTAAGCAAGATGGCAGAACTTCTTGTATCCAAGTTTAAGAAGAACAGTGATCAGCCACCACCAGAACCTTTGTCTAGAAAAGTGGTAAGTATACTATACATGTGTGTCAGTATGAGGATACCTTAAACAGACTGTTGCTTTATATCGCGGAAACCACTCTGAATGTGTTAACTTTTAATGCTTTTACTTTGGTGAAGAAAATATGTATATTATGATTCAGTCCGTAGTAATATTTCAGCTAAAAGCCATGTTTTAAGAATAAGAAAGTAATGATAGTGTGAATTTTTTTACTTCTTATTCTTGAAAATGTTTTTAGCCGAAATATTGCTACTGAGGGAATGTTTATGTGAATTGATTTACTCTTGATTCATGTACAGAATTTTATTGTATGACTGGATTTCTACAAATGAGAGAAATGTCAGCTGTTGTGTCGTCATCTAATTAGAGCTAACAATCCTTTTCTCTGTGTATTGTAGAAAGGACAGCCAATGATGGTGGCTGCACAGCCAGCTAGTGAATTCTGTTTCTTCTGTGGTAAACGTGTCTATATAATGGAACGAATGTCGGTGGAGAATGTTTTCTTCCACAGTCAGTGTTTCAAATGTGAATTCTGTAATGTTTTATTACGAAGCAATACTTACTCTGTAGACAAAAATAGCTATGGAGATGGTAAGTGATTGATTTATTTTTCATGAATTAATTAATGATTGTGTTATTGTTATTCAAAGTTTTACTTTAGTTTTTGAGGTTTTCTTTGTAAACATTTGGATGTTCTGATTTCACAATCTTATCATTGACAAGTTTATTTGTGTAGAATACTCAGATTGTTGGAATAGCATATTAATATCAAAAAAGTCAATCTTGATTTGGGTTTATTTATGTATATCCAGGTGTATTTATGACTCATAATACATTAAACAAAAAATTTATTATGATTTTCTTTCACTCTAATTGTGCATTAAAGATTTTGATATTTTCAGCATTTGTGAGAATGTATTTTGAAATTTATGGTATGCGTTAAATCTATTTTCTTAACTGTATTTAACCTTACTCTCATATTTCCAGCCCACAGGTTTTTCTGTTTCCGACACGCTTTACCACAAAGTCGGTTTGGTAAACCAGCTCGCAAGCGTGCTGCTGATGATGTCACCGATGTTGCTGCAACCAAGAAAAACATTCCATGTGAACCCAATGATCTTGGACCAACTCCTACCAAACTTTCTGCTACTTCTAGATCTCCAAAGAAAACTCCAGGTATTGATTTCTGCCATGTAATTCATTGGTTTGGTTGATCTAAATCGGATTTTCAGTTCTTATTCGGATTTGTTTGGGATTTCTTCAAAATTATAAATTTAGGGTAAAGAGGAGGGAACTAGAGCATACTGTGAATGTTCCACATAACCCCTTGCACAGTTAAAGGCAATTGTAGTCCTTCAAGTTTATCCATGCCTTTATATGAATTGAACTACTTTCAGACAAATTGATAAAAACACTCCTCATTTTGATCAAATAATCTTTTAAATTATGTTTAATGGGATGGAGGGTTTTCTCCTTTAATAGCTCATTATTTCCACCTCTGTCAGACTTATCTTATTGCACTTTGCCTACATTTTAATTGTCTGGAACAAAATGCATTAATTGTTGAGTTCAGAGAACATTTATGTGCAAATTTCCCTCGTGCTAGACTGCATAAATTTGAATTGTCTCTCCAAATTACTGCACCTTTGCTGTAACTTCTGTATTCCCCTGGGGGTAGATATGATGTCTTGTAGACAGTAATTTGTCTGATCATTTGAATTTCTGTCTAACAGCAACTTTCAGTCTTCCTTATTGCCCTGTGGTTATTGGAATGCATGCTAGAGAACTAGGAAGCCATATTGACGACATGCCAAATTGTCATGATGGGGCAGAGTATTGTATATTGATTAGTCTGGCATATGATACTAGCCAGGTTGATATTCATGTTTACTGTCAGTCTGAGATATGTATTGCTGTACTCTAAGACCACATTGAATGATGTTTTATGACCCTCGGGGAAATGTGTAGTCTGTCTGTATGCTAGTTACATTGTTTGCTTGTCCAAACCACTATCTCAGCTGTAACTTTTAAATGAGTCGAGGGATTTAGGGTACTTTACAAAAATGTTAAGCCAGATGAGAAGGTGTGTACACAGTTTCAGCTCTGTACGTCCACGTAATAACAATAACAAACTAGTAGTGTCATTGATACAGTTGGCATCGATATATGAACCATTTCCTTCTGTCGATCGATATTCGATACACGCAAATATCGATATTATGTCGAGAAAATACTGGAGAATGGGTGCAGTCTAAAATGTTCCAAAATAGCATAATGCCACTTTGTAGTTTGCTGCTTGTTAAACAATGTTGTAGTGGATTGTGTATTCCAAATGTCAGCAATAGAATGTAATTTTGTGATGTTAAAATTTTGGATTAATTACTTCAATGGTATCTTGTTATCATAAAAATACAAGTTTAATATTTGAATATGTAGGGCATATCTCATAAACATACAGCAAATAGGAGTTAAGAGTCTATTAAAGGAATTCAAAAATATAATCGATAGATATCGTCGATATCTGTATCGTCAATATGCAAAACTTTTTATCAAAGACCTATAATTCTATAACGGCCTACTACTGAGGTTGTTGTGTGCTGGATATTAAGGTGTTGGATGGCCAACCTGGGGTCCACTGGCTCATACCTTGTCAAGGTCAATATCACTCTTTGTTAGATGGCTGTGCTGATCTTATCAAATGATATAAATAAAGAGTTGCATGATTCTATCTCAATCAAACCATGAAAAATATGTGTGATTTGTTTTTTGAAGATTGTTCTTTTATTCTGTAATGTTTTTTTCTTTTAAAGAAATGCTTTCACCAGTGTCCAATGATGAAGACATGCTTCCAAGTTTGAAGACTCCAGAACGTATAGATTTTGTGAACACAATTGAAGGGTTACCCGAGGAGACGGAGGAGGAACAGTGGGAACATAACTTGAGTATGTCACTGTCTAGGGATGGGGAACTGGATGTGGAGATGGTTATGGAAGATGAAGAGGACTCTGATGATTCTGATCTAGAGTATGTGGTCTTAGTGTAACATATATTGTTGTCCTTTGTGTAACGATACAAATCCTTAATGTAACAGCAGTTTTGTTTTTTGATTTGGCTGAGGAATAAAATTTTATCTTTAATTTTGCAACACAATTTAAAGGATCAATTTTCGTTTGCCTTAATGGACTTAAAAGCTTAAATTAAGAAAGTTCGGAGTTAGATTTGCAAGTATTGTTTCTAAATGAACTGAACTAATCACCTCTTTCCTTTATGACAGTTGCTTACTTTCCCAGACATTGATTTGAAGTTAAATTATTACACTCTTTGTCTTTTTGCTGTAAATCTCGTCGTGCTCATAGGATGTTAAATAATGTGATGCTGGTAAAAATGTAACATTGCGATGACAGTCTGATTCTGTGAATTACTCATGTTGAGAACAATAAACACTTTGATTTCCTCATAAATAGGAAAATATCTGGAATTTGTCTAAATGGAACGTTTTAATTTCATCAAGTTTTTCGAAATTTCAGGAAACAGATTTTTTGCCAATACTTTTCACAATGTTGAAACGAAATTGTAGTTTTGCTATTTTGACATGATAATTTCTAATCTTCTGATTTTAATGGCTTTTTTAAGCATTTGTGATCATTTGACAAATACATTGGTTTTAATGCCTATGTTTTCTGGTGATAAAAGTACCTCTCCTGTGGGAGAAGGTAATAGGCCATAAACATTGATTTATTGTTGAAGCAACCATTTTCAGAGAGCTTTTGTCTGAAATGGATGAAATGGATTTCGAGGAAGTGACAGAATTGTTACATGTGTGGTACGAAAATCTTTGTAGGAATGCTTGTTCAAGTTGTTACTATTGGAATGCTCCTGTTTGAGATTTTGAGTTCAAAATGATTACTTGTAGTGTGAAACTTCGAAGAGATTTCTTCTGTAGAGTTTTACTGTACTGTATGACCTTGATTTGACCTCTAGATGACCTTATGACCTTTAGTAGACATGAATATTGTACTAACTTGTAGTTTGTATGCATCATACTCATTTTGTCATTTAAATTAAGTTAAATTACTTGTCAGCATGATCGTCTACCTTTAGCTTAAGTTTGTTCCTGATCAATAATTTTGGTTTATAAACATTGCTGTGGTTGTTATTGTCTATATGTCAGGGGCGTGGCTTAGCTGAAATTGATGTGTAGGTCTAGTTTTAGGGGGGTCCGGGGGCATGGTCCCACAGAAAGATTTTGTATATTTTGTTCCGGTAAATATGCTGACGATAACATCAAAAACATACATTAAATATATTATTGCAGTTTTGGCCATTTTATTTTTTTCGATTTTCTAATAAAGTGTAGGCCGTGGCCTGCTCGGCCTATAGGAATCTACGCCCCTGTGTGTGGTTGTCTGAGTGTTGCTAGTCTGTGTGTGGAATGTCGGATGTTCTTGTTACGTATAACTTTGTAATAGTCAAACATCTCCAACTTGGAAACATTGTAAAATCAATTGGAATGTGAACTGATACATGAAAGTAGGAGTTACAGCCCTTGACTGGGAATAAGAGTCCCTTGTTTGAAAGCTTTAGCCCCTTGATTATACTTTTAAGTGTTAAAACCCCTTTAATGCAAAGTTACTAATGTCAGTTTTTTTCGTCATTTCATTAGGAAGAATACAGTGATTTCAACTATGAACAGAAAGTGTGAAATTTTCTTATATTAATCACGATACAACTTGAGCCTTTTTATAATCCTTTAAATGATTTTGTTACATTGTGATTCTGTAGAATGAATGTAGAATGTTGATCGATGCATGATTTAAGTTTAACTACACTCCCTTAGCTTGTTGATGTGCACTACATTACATGACCTGCCATGTTTATGTTGATAGAAGATTTTTACGTTTCCAGAATATTGCGGGAATGCAATGTATATACTGTTACTGACCCACTACCATATTAGCAGAATTGTAGAAAATGTACTATCTGCACTTAGTGCTAACAATGAAGAATGATTCATTGCAATGCATGCATTAAACAGTTAAATTGAGTTAAAAGTTTCTTATTTAATTAGATTTTAATGGACTGAGTTTAAATATATCATGTATTTTAATGAAGTATACTTGTATTGGAAATTTTTTGTAATTACTAGATTCACAAATGAAATTTCATTCTTTGTAAAATTTTAAAACTAAAAAATTCAGTTCCTGTATCATAGTAACAGTAATTAGTACAGTTATGTAAATAATTAAGATAACCAAATTGCATAATTGTTAGGTGTTATACTTCAACTTGCTATTCGTCTTTATTGTATGGTCAGTTGTTGAATTTCTTTACTTGATTGACTTGGTTGTCAAAATTTACCAGTTATTGGAATGCTCATTTAATGTGTACATGACCAAGATGCTAATTAATTAAGATTTTTAAATTGCAAAGATTTGGTGAAGTTTCATTGCCCAAAGTACAGAATAACTGGCCTTAATTCTTGAACCAGTGCTGATTTAGATGACAGCTTTACTTTGCCGTAATCATTATGTTGAGTGATATACAACACTGCTTAATGTCCATCTGTAGATGTGATAGTAGGTACAGTCTGAGCTTGTTTATTCGACTACCTTCAATTCGAATACTCAGTATGTTTCAAAATATAAATCTGTCCTGATGTATCTTCTTATATGGATATCAAATTGAAAAGGGTTATTCAAAACCATATATTATTCAAAATAAACTTTCGAACTCGGATAATTAGAATGCATGAGGCCTGACCGTATTTGATTAATGTACATTATGTTTATGTATGACACACAGGTCAGAGGATGAGGAGTTTCAAGAGGCTGTGGATTTATATACTTCGGGACAATTTGAAGAATCTCTGTCACTGGCAAAAGAAAGTATGAGACATTCTCGTGAGAATCTTCTCATTTTACCAGAAAATGATGATGATACAGAGGTTGAAGGTGGGTTGTAAAAACATATAAGTTACATTATTGGAAACTTTGGAACAAATGTGACCAGTGCAGACAGTTCAAAAGTCAATAAGGATAGCTCAATCAGTAGAGAGTCTGCCCGTCAATCTGTAGGCCTTAGCTAGCGTATAATCTGTGATCGGTGACAATTGAAGGTTTATACATTTAATGGTAATGTTGTTTGTTGTCAGATGTATGTGGAAGTTGTCCAGCCGTGCGTTTGGTTAAGGCTAACACTCGCACGAGTTAAGCAACTGTGCACGCATTTTGCAGCCGAACGCTCTGTTTGCCAAAAAGTACGCGCCCACTGTGCGCCCACTCGCTCGAGCATCTCCGAGGTAGCTAGCGAAGGGCGCGTACTTTTTGTACGTTCGGTTGCAAAATGCGTGCACAGTTTCTTAACTCATGCAAGTTTTAGCCTTAACCAAACGCACGGCTGCTGTAAGATAGGTTAGTCATTGCGGCTGTCCCAGGAGTATGGATCAAGTCAAGTGATTACTGCACGTAATTGAAAATCGATTAAGAAACAATGAAAAAACAATGAAAAACAAGAAATCAATTAATCAATGCAATGTTGATAAGATAGCTGGATTTTTGAAACTCACCAATATCGAAATGATACTTATTTCATCAATCACTTTGTAATGTATTGAATTGATAGGCTATTCTTACATTTCTATCTATTGTGAAGTTCAGATTATGGCTTAAGTTTATTTAAATTTAATTTTTTTTGGTGGATATCTGTGATAATTCAAAATTATTGACCTCATAATTTCCAGTTAATACACAAAATTGTGTAGACATACCAAAGAAAGACAATAATGGTAAGCTACGTCATACAAATCACTTCACTTGGTAGATGAAATTGCACTGAACAAGTGTGAGGTTAATATAAAACTGAACACGTTGAATGTAGTGTTTGATTATACTTGCACATAGTGTGTTTGATTAATACTTTGTCTTATGTGTATGTGTTGACATCTACAAGTTTATGAGTTGATGTATTCACCAATGGCAATCACTGTGTAGGTCAAGATAATTGTGAGAAATTGTTTAACACTTCTTATATTTTCAACTGAAGCCGAGATAGGAGGAGTTTATAATGTACTTACTCGCACGTTTGGATGCAAATTTTATTGGGTTGGAAATATTGCTGTATCATTTGTTTACTACTTACTATTACTGTATCTGTCATTTTTTATATATAGAACATATTAATTCCGAAAATGTGCAACTCAGCTACCAGTATTTATGACATTATTTAAGATTAATTTCAGATTAGAATCTTCATCTATTGTTTCTCTTGGAATTTCATCAGTCTTAAATTGAATGGAGCTAGATCAATTGCTGAGTGCTTGCTTATATGCCTACTAATTGCAACTTAGTTACAGAATTCTAGCATATTCTTTCAGAATCTTAGTCTGACTTTACAAGTAATCTAATCTGTGTTACAGAGTATGATGAGGAGACAGACACTGAAGATACTGATACAGAAATGGAAGATGAATCTGCAGAACCAGTCAGTGGCAAAACAGAGTCCCAGTCTAATTCACATTCTGTTACACAGTCTAAATCAGATGCTAAAGTATCCCATAATGGTAAACAATCGGTAGGTTCAAAATCCAGTTCTCATGCTGCCAAGAATTCATCAACTGCTGAAAGTAAACTATCAGCAATCAACAGTGCTGAATCATCTAGATCTCGAGCAAATTTCTTTAGTTCCCCTCCAGAGCCTCTTAGACTGGACCCGTTCAAAATGTTTGGTATGGCTAGGAAGAATCCACCGAAGGAAGAGCCTGTAGTCGAGTCTAGTGTAAATGGTGATGTGAAATCTCCAACTAGTGGTAGTGGTGCGGGTGAAATGGAATCTGATGAAGCTACTGATAGTCAGGTGAGATGCATTTCTTTGTAAAGCTTAGTAAATTTGTGGGTGTAAGTATGTAGAATCCAATCAGTTAATTTGTAGTAAAATTGCTATCATCATGTTGCCTTCATATATTTGGATGTATTGTGACATACACCCATATTCTACAAATTGTTATGCAAAACCATACCAACGCAGATACCATTATAGGAATGCATGGTAAAAGTATGTCATTTTAAAACTTTTGAGTAATAAAACCTACCACTTATTGCCTATTATCTTGATGCTATTTTGTGGTTTGTGATTTAGAACATTTCTACCCTATGACTATGTGCAGGCTGTATTTTTGCTGCCTATTATACAATATTTGATGTATTTCAGGTTGGATCTGCTGAACTGGACAGTAAAGGTCAGCGTAATGGAAGTAACAATACTGATGATGACAGTGATGAAGCTTTTGTGTCTGCTGGTTATTCTCCCTTAATTGATGATGAAAAAGTGGCTGTGAGTATTGCAATGGAACAACTTTTAGTAGATATGGATCATAGATCTGAATCATTGAGTGACTCAAATGAGCAACTAAATGCTTCCTCGGCAAATGAATCTGACGGTGAGGATGATGTATTTCAGGAATATCGTAGACAACTGTCATCAATAGATTCAACAGGATCAAGATCTGGTAGTGTGCATAGTTCAAGCAGATCTAAATCGAAACAATCTCTCTCCAGTAGTGACTTTGACAAGAATAGGTCCATTTCAAATTCGAGTTCTAGTGTTGATAAATTAAAAAAGTCTGATACTGAAGCTGATAAGGACAAGGGTAAGAAAGCATCAGCTAAAGGACTGTCCGGTTCATTAAATGAACTTGGTACAACAGAAAGGTCTGTGTTGAGAAGTGTTAAACATATGGGTGATAATAATACACCTGTTGGAACTGGAGAGTCTACTCTTCAAGTATTGAAAAGTGTTGGTGAGTTTAAAGAACAAAATGAAGATGAGATTGAACAATGTATTCAGTATTTAGATGATAGATTTGTAACTCGTAGATCTCATGGGTCTGGACATAGAAGATCAGAGAAATCCAATTCAGAATTAAAAAAGTCTGGAAGTTCCGACAGTTTTACCATTTCTACACCAAGTCAGTCATCTCGTCATACCTCCATGAGTTCTCTTGGAGAAGAGGTGGAATATAATAAAAAATTTCTTGATAAGGAAAGTGATGATGAGAGACCAGACTCTGATTTGTTAAGAGATTATCAAATGACATTGAGCCAAGCTCTAGATGAGGAGGAGATATCCCCTGCAGAGAGCTCACCTAGACAAGAAGAAGATTTAGATCAAACCTTGAATGCTATTGAAGTTGATGATACTCCAATGTCACCACTTGAGTCACCAAAGTCGGAATACTTATCTCCAAGGTCCGATGTTGGTGAGCTGTCTGACAAAAGTGACTATGTTTCACCTAGATCTGATAGAAATAGCAGTGTATATGAAACTCCAGAAACAAGTTTGAATGAAAAGTCTGCATCAGAAGTACCTGACATTGTTAAGGATGTGACAAACACTTTTAATGCAGTGAAAACAGAGGAAACACCAAAAAGATCCCTTCTACCTTTTGTTCAAGCCAAATTTAGTTCAAAACCAGACGCATCAAAAAGTGTTCTGTCTGTAGACAAAAAGAAAAAATCTAGTACTACAAAACCACCTAAGAAAATCAAGCAAAACCATGATGTGGCAGACCCAGTGAAGAATGCAACAAAGACAATGATCCGTGCTTTTAGACATGGTAGTCGCGAAGGCTCTGTAGAAGCCAATCCTTTAGAGAAAGATGCTTGGGGTAGTTCTAGTTCAACAAATAGTTTGAACTCTGTAAACGCTGCAGAGGCTTCACAGAAAAATTGGCGACCTTTGCCCCCAGTGCCAATAGAATCTCAATACTCACCACAACAATCCAAAAGTGTTAAACAGGGTGCTGGTAGAAAACTACCAGACCCTGGTAACGCTCCTAAATCACCACTTGTGTTTCAAAGTAACTTTATGAAAAAGGCTTATTGTTCAACCACTGACTCGAATGATTCGAGCTCGTCACCCAATGCATTAAAAAAGGCTGTTATAACAAGTCAACCTAGACCCTTACCACCAACTCCTGTGGAACCAAAACCAAATGACTCCGATAAACCTGCAAGTGTAGTTCTAGATAATACTAGTGAAAGTAGTGGATTACGGACTAAACTTAAAGTGGATCATAGTAAATTTAATTTTGATAAAGAAAGTGGTAGTGACACTGATGTGAAAAGGAAGCGAATATCTGTTGCTAGTGCTATTAAAAAGTCTGTTAAGCCATGTCTTTCAGGGACTAGTACAAGTGGTGTTGAGGAGCAGTCTGATGATATTCCATTCGCTGATGATAGTGGTGATGATGTTTTAGAGGATAAATTCTTTACTCCTGTAACTTCTATAAAGCCAAAACGTAAAGCAATTCGTCGAGAAGGTGAACAAGTTGATGCAAGAAAAAGGATCTTGCCAACTCCTCCTAAGATGTCTGAACCATCTATGCTAAGTGCTGATCGTATTCGGGATATTCGTAATGCGGAGATAGATAAAGCAAGAGAGGAAGCTCGTGAAAGAGCTAGGCTGAAGAGCGATGAAGAATTGGGGCTTATAGATACTCCTTCTGTGTTCAAGTATAAAAGAAGTTATAGTGCAGATCCTTCACAGAGTAGTTGTGTAGACTCGTCGGATAAAAGATCAGACAGTGAAGAACCAAGTACTCCACTGTCTAATATTTCAGTCAGTTTTACGCCAGAAATCCCAGTGTCAAATGGTACACCGAAACAATCGAAAACTAAAAAGAAAAAGAAAAGTAAGAGCAGAGATGGTAGTTTGTCTTCTACTGAAAATTTTGATATGGAAACGAAAAAGGATAAAAAGAAGAAATCATTGTTGGCTCACATTTTATCAGGGGTGAAAACTCCGTCTGATAAAACTAGGGAGCTGAGAGACAATGATAAATCTTCATCCACAGATACGTTAGAAGACAAATCAACAAAGAAGAAGAAGACAAAAACACCTAAATTTGAGAAAAAGAAGGATAAGAAGAAGAGAAAGTCTGCATCAGTTGGTGGTGATGAAAGCCTGTTGTCTGAAAACATGAATCAGCTGAAGATTGGTGCTATGTTTTCTGAGCAGCCTGGTAAACGTCCATTATTGAGAGGAAAGATTGTGCCACCAAAAGCTTCAGGTAAGTCTGTTTGTTGTGATAACATTTATAAAGTAGTTTTATGATTAAAAATATGCAAGTACTTTTTATTGCAAAAAGTACAAATATCTGCACATGAATTGTTAATCTGTGACGTAAAGTACAAATATCTGTGTTGTTAATCTGTGCTTTGCATCAAGTCCTAACTATTTGTGTTGTTTCCTATTACAATATAGAATTCTTTTTATATTAAATTGAGAATTTTATTTCGTAAATAAAAATGAATTCATGAAAGTTTGACTACCAGAACTTTTGGAAGTCAGTTCCTTTATTCCAACTAACTGCTGGAAGTTATGATCCTGTACTGTGCTATTCAATGCCTCAAGAAAACATTTATAAAATACAGTTTGTTATGATGTGCATACATAAGTCCGCACCCCATAAGTCAAGTTGATTAAGATGGTAATAACTTAAAAACGAGGGTTGATATCTCTAAATTGCAAGAAAATAAAAACTTTTTTATTGGAAAAGCAGTCAGACCTTGTTCATTCGAATTCATTGGGTCCAAAATTTTATTTTGAATAATGCATGATTTCGAATAACCCATTTCAAAGCGACATGCCTAAGATACATCATGACCTGATATTTATTTCGGATTATACCTAGTCTTCGGATTAAAGGTCGTCAAATAAACGAGGTCCGACTGTAATACTACAAGTCGTATTAAAAAAAAAATTTGTATTTGATTGTATGTTGCAGTTGATGACTTCACTGACTCTGATGATGATATGCAGAGTATGACTACAAGTATGACATCATTGAATGACACCCACTCTAGAAGAATCAAATCTGTAAGGATCTCACATTTACTTTTCCTCTGTTCAGTTATACATATTCTGGTACATGTACTAGCTAAACCACTATTAAGCTTTTACATGGTTTATGAAAATGATGACCAAAATTTATTTTACAGAAACACGCGACAAAATTTGTAACAACACAAGTTTGGACTGATGGTATACATGTAGTTTTTGCCTTACTTTTATTCTGCACAAAACATTTTCTGTGTAGAGATGGGTTGGCTGTTTTGATATTGAAATAAACGCATCAAATGATGACAATTTCATTGATTTTATAACATTTTATTATCTGGTTTACCGTTAATGTTTAAAACACTGGTTTAGTTGTTGGCCAGGGAGTTGTTTCATAGTGAGCTTAGTGTATGCCAAGCTATAGCTTTATTTTAAAGTAATTGATCCAAGATAATTTGTGTGTTTTCACACGCAGCAAGCTTTGAGACCGGCCAGATGGAAGTGAGGCCTATGGTCATCATTTAAAACTGTATGCCTAGTTCCTCTGTGTATCACGTTGTAAGCCTGTCTTGTTTGCTCAGTGGTTAGAGCGCTAGGCTGCCATCTGAGAGGTATGGGTTTGATTCCCAGACAGGGAAGGTATTTTTGGCTATGGTCATTTGTTCTCTACCTTTGATTCATGTTGGGAATTTGTCAGCTGATTGTGGAAGAGCAATTTAGCTCTGGGTATTAATTAATTCCAGGAAAAATGATAGGGTTGACTGACAGATGTTTATTATTGAAAAATTGTTGAAAAATGTCGCTAAAAGTATCGTGTTGTATTGGATGCTGGGCAATAGTTGACTTAAGTTGTTGTTTTATTACAGGATTATGGTCCATTATCTGAAGATGAACTAAATGCAAGAATTACACGGAAAATTCAACACGCAGCTCGTAAGCAGCAAAAACAACAGGAACAGAAACGACTACGACAAGCTCAGGAAATACAGCGAAAGTTACAGGAAGTTGATGTCAAACAGCGGGAGCTGGAAGAGAGGGGCGTGTTAGTAGAGAGGGCATTGCGTGGAGATGGACCTGAGGGATCTCGTTCTGATAATGAATTGATGCAGGAATGGTTTAATCTGGTGCACGACAAAAATGCCCTCGTACGACTTGAATCTGAACTCATGGTCAGGTATGATAGTCTTATTATACATGTATTGTAAAATATCTCTGCTCATATTATGAGTGTTTTTTTAAGGCACCATAGTCTAGATAGACAGGTCTTACTAAGACTAATTAGTTCTCCATCTTTACATGTATTACAAAAATGCTTTCATCATAACTGAACATCAATAAAACGGTTTTGACTGTTACTGGCAATATGCTTTTGCTATATTTGTAACTATAAATGTAGAATGTTATTATCTACAGTTTTACATAATGCAGATCCTATAAACTCATCTTATGAGTGGTTAACTTTTGTTTTATGTCTTTTGTCGTCTGTAGACGATATAATTGCTGTAAAACTGTGCCTGCTTCCTTGAAGCTTTTCCGACCATAATATGAAATTGTGTATAATTTGCTTGCGCCATAAACATTGTGTTCTCAATTTTCTGTCTGGATAATTACTATTTTTTATCTCATTAACATGTTCAAATACTATGTCCACTCATTATAAAGTCTTCTTTGTTACTCTCAATGACTTCCTGTTGTATTTCAGTGCCAGAGAACTTGAGCTTGAGGATCGCCAAGGTCGTTTGCAGCATCAACTGCGTGAGAGTATGGCATTAGACGGTATGTACCAAGTCCCTATTCTCTTTGTTCTGTTACCCTGGTACATTATATTAGTGATTTTGCATGTGAGATAGGTTTGATGTGCTAGTTTTAATGGGTGTTGGCAAATATAATCATTTATCGGAATGATTAAAGTTTCTCGATTGCTTGGAGAAATGTGTCTTGACCACTGGCTGTTGCGTATTCTAATTTTGCTTTGTGATTAAAGGTTTGTTTTGCAAAATTCAGTTGTTATGCTGTCTGAAGGGTAAAATTAGTCTGAAACCCTATAACTTGAACTTAAATCTGAAAATCTTCCTTGCTTTCAGTGAATTATTTCCCATAGTTGACTGTTTATGTACCATGCATGTATATTTAGAGTAGTTGGTAGTATCTTTTACTGGTTTCTGTCTCCAGAATGTCTCAAATCCAATATTTGATCTTATGTATAATGTATTTCTTTTAATGCCTCCCTAAGTTAGGCATGTCATAGGAAACGTGGAGCACTGCCTGTCTGTATGTTAGTAAATTTGACATTCTTTATGCCTGAAACATTGTCTTGTTTTAATGCTTCTGTGTGTTCCAATGAAACTTGACACAAATGTTAAATGTTAGAAGAAATGTTGTTGTAAGCAAGAGTCTGGTATGTACACCCAAGGTTACAGGAAGGGGCACTCCACCTTGAGAGCATTTGTCACTTCCTATTTCTCATTGTACCAGCTTGGAATCAACTTTAAACAAGTGAGAAAGGGAATGCATGGAATTCATAAAACTGAAAAACTGCTATAGTCAGGATTTCATAAAACTGAAAAACTGTTATAGTACGGAATTCATAAAACTAAATGATTACTATTGTCTGTCATAAATACAAAACAACCAATTGTGTTTTGAATGGCAAACATATTTTTTTTAAATAACAAATGGGTGAACAGTTTGAAAGATGTTGCCAGAATATGGGTTACCGGGACAAATATGTTTGTAATTTATACAGGTGTAGATCTGGACCTATTACTAGATGATGATGAGGTTTTCGAGACTACAAAGTGTCTCAGTTTAACTAAACTATCGGATGCCATTTCTCAACCTGATGCTGGTATATAACAATACCCAATCATGCTTGTATTCTTGGTGCAATGCTTTGTAGTTTTATCCTATATATATTTGTATATATTTTGTGGTGAACTCCGCAGGCCTGCTATTATTTAGTTAAGGTTCTATTCAATGATATTGGTTACTTTTTGGGCAATGTTTTGAAGCTAGTTTCCTCACGGAGCCACCCTGCATCAATAGCAGGCCTGATATTTTTTCCTGTATAATAATTAAACCCTATTCATTTCTTGGTTATTTAATAGTTCTTATCTGTCCTTTTTGCACATTTCTGAGTACTTATTGTATATTAATATTACAAAGAGGTCTAGCTAGATGGATTATTAATGGTTTTGTAATGGACTCTAAAGTATTTTAAACACCATTAGTTGTTTTTTAGCTGCCTGTAGTGGCTTACACATTAATACGGTGTGTGTTTTCACCTGGTTATATGAACAATCTTACTGAGTTCTGCTTATTAGGATTGATGTATTTTAAGTGGGTCTTCTGAAAAAAAATTGGGGATACCCCACAAAAATTTTTTGTCTTAAAACTTGGTAGATTAGGAAATTGAAAGTATGTCTTGTTAGATGTATCTGGATCATCTGAACATGTTTGAAATCAGCTTCATCCACTATGGTTGTTACATTAGCTAAAACGTATCTAAATAAGAACCATTACAATGTATATTCGATTGAAAATATATATTTTTTACCATATTTCTTACAGTCAAAACTTGTAAAATAGCCTTGATTGTTAAAAAAACTGTTTTTTATAAATTTTATGACATACAAACATCTTTCTTCAACAAATACGGATCAATACATTATGAGTTCATTATTTGTTCATGCATATTTATTGAGGTTTTACCTGTAGGAAATATATTTTTCATGTTTGTTTAGGGTAAACAAATGAAAAAATAATGAGCATATTACTTTAAAGGCAATGAAAATAGTATTACAGTTACTTATATTCATCCACTAAACCAGTTAACAACAAAATTTGCCTTACAGTTGGTGTGAAGATGATTTCTACATTCAAATCCCATGTACTCTTTATTTTCTCTGAAATAAAATGTCGTAGTTAAATTAATTGTTCTACATACTCGTAACCATACATTAACATTCATTCCTCTGTATAAATTATTAACTAATTTGTCAGAACTTTCATGTCTTGGCTCAAATTGTTATGAAACTTAGCATTTCTCGAGTGGGTGTTTGAAGGCTTATAGGGTGGCACAAAGTGTTTCAAATTTTTGTTCAACTACATTGCACCATTTTTCACTAGTTTGAAATGATCTGCAAAACAAAACAATATTTGATATCTGTTCATGGTGAAGGTGGTTTATTAAATATATTGAGATAGGCATTTGTGGGAGAAAGAGACAGTTATGTTGTCTGATATTGAATGTTTTGTACTATCAAATCACTGTGAACAATATTTGCTGTCGATTTGTGTGGCCCCCTCTATGAACCTTTGGTATGATTGATTGTGTTAAATGCATGATGCCCGTATGTTTTGAGTTGTAAATAGTAAAAACTTGCCCCAAGATGCACTAAATAGTTGTTAAATTCTAGTTCATGTATTATACATTTCTGGATAAATCACGTAGCAAAATAATGTTCCTGCTACATTTTGTATTTGGTGACAGATTTTAAGTTCTTCATAGTTTTGAGTTGAATCTCACGGAAGTTTTCACTTTGTGTATAATGTTATAATGATCACATGATTGTCACAATATATAAATAATACATTATATACATTGTGGAAGGTTTGATAAATCTGTAGGAACTTCTTGAGACGTATAAGATTAATAATTAGCTTTTTTTTGTTGCTATAGTGAGTTTTACAGCAAGCTTCTATATATTCATAATAACATTACTTTCTTTTAGTTGTGACTTATATTTCATTGATGATAAAGGATGCCTTAAGGTGGTCATTTGTAAGACAATTCTCAGATTCCACTAGTTAATAATTTGTGTTTAAAGTATTGTCATTGATTGACTTGTAAGAATGGCGGTGTTTTCTTATCAATACTTCAAGCCCGGTAATATTTCTGGACTGCTCTCGATTTCTGACTTAAGAGTATCCGACTGATCTTGAAATTTTCAAAAATTTATTGAGAATATATATTTGGGGAATGTGGAGGGGACCCATTTTGGCAAGTCGATACCTCCATCTGATAGGTATTATCCAGACTGGCAATTTTAGTAAATCTCTTGTTGATATCTAACAAATGGCATATTAACGTTTATTTTTAATGAAAGTGGTCTAGAATATGTACTTTTATGCATCCTTTTGGTTTAATTTCTCAACATTTTTTTATGATTATATTATGTTTTTCCTTGTTTCATTTTTATATAACTATATACTCGTGGTATGCTTCCTTTATTTTGTTGTCATGACTAATCTGTGGCATGTGACTAACTTGCTTGATGTTTGCAGACTCGCTGAAATCTCCACTACAACGTGAACGGGAGCAGAAAATATACACAGAGTTGATAGAAGTAGTGGAAGAACGGGATAAGTTAGTTGCTATGTTGGAGGAGGAGAGAGTCAGGTAGGTAGTTCTCGTGCGACCCCCTGTCTAGGGGAAATGTGTCCGAGATATTGTGATATTCTTTGTAAAAATTAATTATCTTGGTTTGATGCAGTTAGTTTTGGGGAGCAATGTAGCCCACTCGGTTAGGGTTATCTCGGTTTGTAAAGTACTGAGCTGTGACCCGGGTGCTCGGGGTTCGATTCCTGGGTGTGGCAGGTATGTCCTTATGTGACATATGGCTACTGTCATTTGTAACCACCTCTGACTCATATCGTGTTATTGTCAGCTGCTCATGAAAGAGTAAGTTTGGTTAGTACTGGTTGATAATTAATTCCAGGAAAAACTGATTATGTCAACTGACCACCATGTATAACTGAAGAATGTTTAGAAATGGTTGTCAACCCAATATAAAGAAAACAAACATGGGGAACAATGTGTACAAAATGTTTAGAAAAAGGATAATGTTAATCATTGGAATGTATTTTTGAAAAATGGCGATGAAGTAAATTATTTGTTTGAAAAAGACAATAACTGAGAATTGAGGATCTGTTTAACTGTATGTATAGTATATATTGGAGATATAAATGATTTGTATGAATATTCAGGATTTTGTGTTCATTTTGTCAGTGTAATTTTGAATTGTCACTGTCCTGCATGTGTCAATGGTGTTGGTTTTAAATTTGTTCTAATGATGTACATTTTGTATTTAATTGTGAATGTGAGTATAGGGAGAAAACAAGTTATTTGAATGAACTATTTAATCTTAACATGACTGAATGTTTTATTGTGTCTACTGTCTTGTCTGTCTGCCTGTCTGTTTGTCTTGTTGTTATGTTACTGTACTGTACTATACTGTATATATGCTTGTCATTGATTGTAGTGTATTGTTTCATGTGTGCATGTTATCATTAATGCATGGGATATGTAACACTGTCTGTAATTTGTTACCAGAGGAGTTGTTGTTGAACAATGTGTTCTTTAAAGTCAAGATTATGTCATTCAAGAAAAAAGGGGCATGTAAAATTTGTGTGTTATTTAAACTTATTTAATTGAAAATGTGTATGATCTCCATCATGATCTATATAAGGATACCAGTACATAATGGAGCCACATGTATGAGGTTTGTATTGGTCATCGTTATAAGCAGTTGTTGTTTTAAATTAGAAAATGTTTGATGTGTTAATCATTGTATTACAGAGAGCGAGAAGAAGATAAAGACTTAGAGAATGTGATGAAAGCCAAGGGCTTCTCACTGTCACCAACATCTGGATCAAAAATACTCCGCAAGAACAGACCAGTGAAAACTTCTTGATGATAAAAGAGGACGTTTGTTGGAGGAACAGTCGTACATGTAATAAGATAGTACACAGGGTGCTTCGCATCATTGTGATCAGTTTTGAACATGGTTTCTTCGTTTGTTAAGTAATTGTAGGAAGAACATGTCCTCTGGGTTAGTAATCCATCATCTTTCAAGTCTAGGATTTTACTGGCTTTGGGAGTTCGACTTTTAGCCTGAAAGGACTTGTCACATGATTTGTAGAAAATTATTGAAGGAATAAACTTTCCTTGGGTTGAGGGAACTTGATTTGATGACAAAACTCTTGTCAAAGTTTTGGAATGGCAATATTATTGCTTAATATGTCAGTATGAACTGTGTGCAAATGTGTATGCTGCCATCCTAGGACTGTAAATCATTTTGTATACTGTATGAATGTCTTATGTTTGTTGCAATACATTCTTTGAGACCAATCATACCCTAAGGACCAGCTAATCAGATTTGTCAGAGAAAGAAATTGCAGTATATTGTAAATGTATTTTGGATCTTTTTGCCAAATTTTAAGCTTTAGGTTTGAAATAATCACTTTTTTTGCAACTTGTGCAACTTCAGGTTTGAAATAGATGCTTCGCCAATTTGGTGATTTTTAGCATTGTGGAACTTGTTTACCCATATTACAAGTGTTATTAATGTGTAAACATTAATTATTATGCATTTAATTCTATTGTGTATTATCGCTTGATAATTGTGATTAATGTTTATTTTTTTTATTAAGAAATATTCAAAGTCTCCCATATGCAACTTTGTTTGTTGGTCTGCATTATATTCCTGCCTCCTATTGTATTGTTGTTACATTTTGATCTTGTTTATAAATATTGAATGAAATGTGAATCTATTTATACTGGAAGCACTGTCGTCACCCGAGTTAAATGCAGTATTTATATGCTGTTATTTGTTCTGACTTTTATTTGAAAATGTTGTGTTTTTTGAAATCCAAGAAATCATATACCTTATCACAATGTTGTTTAAAGACAAAATGCACAGTAACCATAGAAACATTCTCATTAAAGACGAGAATGATCTCGTGGACTTAAATGTCCACAAATGGTAATTTTATTTCACATGGGCATTTTAATAGCTTGTCTTTGAAGTAATGATTCTTATATTAGGATTTGTACACTGATGTGGGTTTGTTACATATTTTGTTTGTTTTTTGTCAAGTGCCTTCCAGTTGGTTATTTATTGTTTTGTTCTCAGATTTATGTAAAAGAAATACTTCACCAGTATGAAAGCAGACTGATCCAAAGTGTAGTTAACCTTAATCAACTTTATACAAGTTAAATTAGCATGAAAAGACGATGGGTCGCTGTGGTGTAGTGGTTAGCATAACGGACCAGCAATCCGTAGACCCGGGTTCGATTCCCGGTAGCGCCATTGACCGATTTTTCGTGTTCCTCAAAACATGACTTTATTAGATACATTGTTTTTTTCTTATGTATAGAAGTCTGCGGTATCCCTTATATCATAGACTTTTATCAACCTTCATGAATGATATACATGTACACAGACAAAAACATTTCGGATGATTAGAAATTACAGTTTAAGTTAATGTACTATATAGATACACTGTACAGCATATTTTTTCTATTTATGCATTCTCTAGTCATATTTTGTACATAATCGGCATTTGCATTTCTTGCTGAATCGTGAAATTCTGTTGTTTAATATATATGTATAATTGATTTGAAAATATTGAATTATTCAATAAATTATAACATAGTGGTTAGCACTGTGTGTATCCGAAACCTCTATTTTGCATTAAACCATGTTACTATAGATTTTGTGGTGTACATGTATCTCAGTACTTGTGTATAACATTCAGTCGGTGTACGGACAATTACTTGTGTATTATTAGAAATGTATGCTTAGCCTGTGCCAATTCATATCATCAGACATTGACTATTTTTTCAATGCTTGTATTTTAGGTATATTTTTATTAATTTAAATCTATTGAAATATTGAAACGGTTATGTCAAATTTTTAAAGGAAGTGAGATTAGATATGCTCCCATTCGTGTCAGAGTCTTGGCATCTGAAATGGCATTACTTTGAAAATTTGGATTCTGATGGAATGTGCCAGTATGTTGAAATTATACAATGTATTTATTCTCTGTTTATTTATGTACGAGAGGCCAAGTGAACTGTTCTGAATAACAAGATTATGAAGTAAAATTTTCTGAATTATGTATTAATGGTTGGATTTTTATTGAAGTTACATAATTAATTTATTGACACATCATTCAAAATTAAATATTATAATGCATGCACGCTTTTTTGACATTTGTTGATATACAGTTTACGTTTATAATTTGGTAAGAGATTGAAATCATCGACACATCATCCTGAAATCATTGACACATCATCCTATATGAATACATTAAAGCTTACTGCGCTATATATCAAGTTTTGATGCTTCCTAAATTAGAGAAATATTAAATATAAACATTGTATCAGTTTTAGATTACACTGTAAATCTGCTTCTTAATTATATTGATTACATTTCACAAATGTCTGAATTCTAGGACCAGATTTCTTGACTTCAATTTTGAAACCTATTCTGTATTATTCTAACTTTAAGATTGTGTTAGTATAATTTGGATAACTATGGTTATGATTAACATTTTTTTTCCCCTTGAAATTCGTCCACTATTTTACACTTTTATCTACAATTTTGTCTTTGGTTGTAAGAATATAATTACCTCATTATATCATTATCATTTCTTTACAAGATGTCATGTTGATTCATGTACATGTATTTATACTAACTATCTTTTCATGTGAAATTTTTATTTTCTGTGCTGTATATATGTAGACATATAAAGCTACGTGCGATTGTTCTGTTGAATGGAATTATGGATAATTGAGAATGTGCAGAAACAACTTTTGTATGTTATGATTGTAATTGTACAGTCTTATTACTAAAAAACCCTTTTCGTCTCAGATGAGGTTGTGATATGTGAAATAAACATTTTGAAAGCTTACATGGAAATTTTGTTTGTGTATACACCAGGCTTTGCCTTAATTTTTTCAAGAGCACTAGCCTGTTTGTGCAAGTTGCTTAGCCAAATCATTTGTCCGAAACACATTTTTACTCACCTGAACTTTTATAAAACTAATTAATTAAAACAGCCTAGTCACAATTATGTATTCGTACATAAAATCATGGATGAATTTGATTTTTTCTCCAATTCTGAGACAAGAATGATCTCTAAAATTAAGCACTTGCCCATTCTTGCTTGCCCAAAGTTGAAGCTATTGGCTAGTGGGTTACTGTGAAGACTGATACACACTACACAAGCCATTGCTGATCTGGGGCTGGAATTATAAACGACAACACTCGGCTGTCGAAATTTTACTCTGCTGAATTTGAGTTTGGCGACTCGAGTTTTGGATGTGAATAACAAAGCCTTGCCGAGTCCCAAGTATATTTGTGTTCAGTTGCTTCAAGATTTGGATAAAGAATTGGTTGTTACCATTATCCTCGGCACTCGGAACTAAAAACTTGCCCTTAATCTAAGCTTTGTAATCCATTTCACTCACTTAAACTCAGCAGAGTAAATGTTTACATCTAAGTGCGGAGTAGTATTAGTTATCTGGGCCCTGGATGTCGTGAGGACCGATACTGAACTTATGTTCATCCTAATGATTTTACTAAAAATAAAGTCTACCAAGCAATCGGACAATTTCTGTCTTGTAAATGCCTAAATGGTGTCTCATTGTTATAGCCATGTGAGTGATGAATTATATTAGTCAATAGTTGTCGAGTAAAGACTGAAAATAAGTAGTTGAATCCAGAAACAAAGTACTGGTACACTGGTAGATTTGAACTCCCAACCTCTTGGTTGAGCTGTTAACAGTCTCCACACTATGTTTGCTTTAAAAAACAACTATTTTATTGCGGATATCTTTATTTTCAGTAACAAAATAAGCGTAACAAATGAACAATGAGAATTCTTGACAAAATTCTTATCATTACGAGAACAAAAATGGTAAAATTTACTGTGTGAAAGGGATTTCATCCAATGAATTAATGCAAATGTTCCTTTACAACATCAGAGTAGCGCAGAGTATAGTGTGATAGCTTTGTATATCAGTTTTCGTGCTCATTGTGATACAATACACTGGCTATAACACAATATTCAATGAAGCTAGGATTTCTTCACCAGGAGATTCTATAGTTATTGTGTTAAGAGATGCAGGTCTAAAATCCAGTAACTTTCCATGTGTGTCTGTATTGGCATTACACGTAGTGAAGTTTTTTCGAAACAGACAGAACGGTACATTTCAGCAGTTATCTTTAAGAAGTCCATGCAACAACACAAAACAAGCTTTTACAGTACTGCAAGGACTGTAACAATCAAACTAGTGATAACATAAATGGGTTTTTGATCCAACAAGTTAAAATGAAGAATGTTTAGAAGTGATCACGTATCAGATTAGAGGTGTTGTATTTTCTGATAACACTGTCTCTACAAGCTGTGTACACATATCTTCCATCTTCCGCTACACTATACACAGGATCACAATCTGGACCTGTGAATTCTACAGTTGTTGAATCGAAAGTCTGCAAGAAATGACATGAACCATCCCCTGTAATATACAAAATGAAGAGTTAGAATTTATCATAACATACTTGTCTCACAACTAGGTCTGAGATTGTTCTCTAAGCTTAAATCTCAAGTTTGGGCTTAAATGTATGCAGGTTAATTGTGATATAATTCTGAAGTTAATCATACAGTATTCTGTTTGTGACACCAACAATCTGACTGTCTACATGAGCATATAATGCGAGTGCAATGCTGCACACCAAATATCAAAGCTCTACACCTAACAGTTTTGAACAAGAAGATTTTCCAAGTTTACACTTTTAATATCTAGATTTAGCTCTAGTAACCTACTCATGCAGCAGACCTGAACGATTTAAGCAACTCTGAAAGAGACACACCCAATGATCATTCCGGTGAAGTTTGGACAAAATCCATTCAGGTTTAGGAGGTGATGTTAATGGACAACTCATGACGATGGACAGCCAACGATCCTAAAAATAGCTTACAACCGAGTATTTCGTGCTCAGGTGAGCTGTAAAGGGGAGGAACAAGTAAAGTTACCTGTAGTAGATAGATAACCACTTTTATATTTTAGCAACGACTGAACAGGTCCTCTAGATTCCCACCATGCTTTTACAGAAATACTGGAATAAAAAGCATACAAACATACATAAAATCGTTGTCATCCGGAGTGCAAGCGTTGCAACTTTTTTTTTCTGCATACTAAAATTCTTGAAATATATTAAATTACATACTAGATGTAAAATAGTAACTTTAGATTGTCTTAGATAAAATATGTGAACATCTGCGTGGAAAAGACAAGAATGATTGGAGGTTACAGAAAATTAATAATTTGGTTATTGTGTGAGGGAATTATTTGCACTCGTCATTGTTGTTTTAGAGTAATTGCTGGGGCGCCATTTATGAAAGATCTCCAACACCTTTATATTGTGTATTGATCTTTTGATGTTTCTACACTTTTTATCGTACAGTCGTGTCAATCAACAGTTGGACCTGTCATATTGTTTATTCCAGTCGGATGGTGCAAAATAATGACACGCGCTGCAATACCGTCATTTGTCTGATTTTTTTTTCTTTAATTTAAATTTAAAATGCGCAAATTAAGGCCTTTTTAATGCCTTTTTTGTTCTTTGCGCGAAATTTGACCCCAGCGAATTTAAGTGATACCACAGTCGGTTTGAAGCAAAACAAATGCAACTCAGTAAAGAAACCATTAACACAGGTCCATGCTCAATCTTCTATATAATGCATGTTATCAGTGTATAAGCATAAGGAATCCATCAAGTCTACATGTAGGAATCCATCAAGTCTACATGTAGGAATCCATCAATTCTACAAGTAGGAATCCATCAAGTCTACATGTCATATTTGCTGTCACTTTCAATCGTATTAATAAGATTTAACTACAGAGGTAGCAGAAAATTCATTGATAAAAACTAGCAACACAGAAATAATTTTGAATAATGTATAATCAGATATTTAATTGAAGCTCAAATTTCACGAAATGATATAAATATTCTGTTGTATGAAGTTAAATGGTAGACAGTTTCTTCTTTCAGATTTACTGTTGAATAAACGTAACATTTGTTAATGAAAAAAAGTAAAACATTTTATTATTATTATATTAGTCACAAAATTTATGACAGCCAAAATAATCAGCCACAAAAATTTCCGATTTAACAGCAACAAAACAGGAACTGTTCTGCAAAATAAAGATCCAAATTAAGAAAACTAGGATCACAGAGGACAATGCAGAAACACCAGAAAGTGTTTTATGGGTTTATACCAGAACAATCAGTTCATTAAATGTACAGTAAAACCTCGATAATAACATCACCATTGTGACTCTTGAAAATTGGTCATCTTAGTGAGGTGGTCTATTTGAGGTTGAATAAAGAGCAAAACAAAGAAAATGGACCTGAAAATTGAGTTCTTAATTTTGACGTGGGTCTTATTATTGAGGTGGTCTTATTATTGAGGTGGTCTTATTATTGAGGTGGTCTTTCAGCGAGGTTTTACTGTACATGCATTGTTTTTTTACTTGCCTAGGATTTCGGATATCAAATGCCGTCATGTGTCCATCTTGTTGACCACATACAAACATGACAGGTGATAAAAAACGACAGCAAGTCACGGAATCATATATATTGTCAACTACATCCCAAATCTGTTAGAAAAATAAAACAAAATTTTATTCCACGATTTTATTTATTTGTATTAATTTCATGCAATGTGAGATAACCATCAATTTAAGATTGACATTATAATGCAAAACAACTGGATATTCGGCAACACCGTTTCATTAAAAATATTACATTTAGCTTATTCCAGCAATTGTGGTATTCTCATGACCAAGATGTTAAAATAGTCTACAATGAAACCTCAATAATAAGCGGTGATTCTGAAGAAGTTGTCTCAGTTGTGCGGTGGTCTGATTATCGAGTTAAAATATGAAAGAAAGAAAAAGCACTGGTCCATGAAAACATAGCCTTATCAATAAAATGGCCTTAATTTTGAGAAAGTTTAAGTTTACATTGTACTGTATATATCTGTATGTATGCTTACATGTATAACCCATACATTCATAGTATAGTAAAACCTCAATAATAAGATAATAAGATTGAGGTTGAATAAAGAGCAAAACAGTGAAAATGGACTTGGAAATTGTGCTCTTAATTTTGAGGTGGTCTTTAAGCGAGTTCTTTTTTGTACCTTCTTTTTACTCTGAAGTGAAAATGCTTTAACAGTTTTATTATCACATCCAAGAATCAACATTTTCCCCTGCGTACCAACCTCTCTGTCACCTGTAAATTCAATAAACAAAATATTAGATCAATAGAAACACTAAACTCATAAAATTACAATAATATGCACAGGTATACACCAACATTTAAAGATTTAGATCAATATTTCCCTCGATGTTATTTGCATTTTCATAGTTATGTGATTTTAGACCTTAACACCACTTTTTAACATTATTTCAGTAAATTTTGTGGTCCAGTCAACTGAATGCCCTACATAACTGAAATACTTTAGTCCTATCCATCCGAAAGACAGAAAAAAATGCACAAAAAAGAATCTGCAGTACATACTTATTGGTTCATCAGGAATTCCAAGGTCATATCTTAAAACCATTTCACGTACATCACATGAATTAACTATACCAGCTTCACACGCGAACGTAGACAGACAAGTCTGCGTGCCACAATCCCATAACTTAGCAGTTCCATCCTTGCCACATGATACAAAGTTCCGCCCTTTGTCTACAATGGTGGTGTCTAAAATACCTGAAAGTATGACAAGAGAAAGGGTGAAGTATTTGTCTACAGTTCTATTAGGCGAATCAAGGTTACATTTTCAGTACTGAATACTGAATATTCAACAGAAATTTGAATGTAAAGTAAACATACTTATTTTATTTTCAAAATCAACCTTATTTTTCTACCCATGACCAGTCTCGCAGCCTTGCCATTGGTCAATTTTGAGACTATGCCCAGACTAAACCAATCACAGGCTAGAGCTTTCAGACAGGTCTCCAATCAGTCCCTTTCACCATCTATGTACATAAGAAGTCTTAAAACAGGTCAAAGTCAGTCCTTAAAAGTTCAGACTGCCGACCATGGGGACTTTTTATCATCTCATTTACTCAAACTCCTCTAGAAAGGTTTTCATTAAATTATTACAAAAGGGAAGCATAGTGGTTGATGGGTAGAGTGCCTGGCCCAAAGGTTGTGGGTCAGAATCCCACCCAGACGAGGTTTGTGAGCTTCCCAATCCCTGAAATAGGTGTCAGTACTGGTCATTCATCCAGGAAGCAGTCATTTCTCAAAAATTGAGCTAAACAAAATATCGAACATTTTTGCAGACACATATGATGATCAAGCTATGACAATAGCTCTTCTTTTTTTCATAACAGATGAGCTAAAAATGAATGCAATAAAGAAATATGTCTAACTAGCTTTGTGTCCTCTCAGAGTGGCAGCACACTGTCCAGTTTCTGCTGACCAGATCTTTAACTGCATATCTGCACCTCCACTTAAAGCAACAATACCAGATGGAAAAAATCTACATGTATATACATCCCCTAGGTGACCTTCAAGCACTCTCTGAAATGTTCAAGAAGATATTTTAACTTTCACATTTAACTTCAGGCCTTTATCTATAGTTCCCACGGGTCGGACTATCTGACCCATTCCCAAAGCCAAATATATATTTTTTTCCCAATTAGAAAAAAACAAACAATCAGAAGCATCTACGAAAAATTGACTACTGGAGTGACCTTGAAACTTGAAGCTTTTAGATTAACTGTGGCCATTATTGTCCCTTGTGTCATAAATGTTTGTGGATATTTGTGTCTTTTTGACAGTTGATATAAGAAATGTAGATTAGAATGCTTGTTTATAAAAAAATTAGATATAAAAAGTCTGTTCTTATAAAAAATCCCAAAATTGGAGTAGAAGCGATTAAAGCTATCCCAAATTGGCAAATTTTACGACGCTAATTTTCCCAATTTATCTAGGGTCTTTTTCCAAAAATGAACAGAAAAAGGCCTGAACTTTTTACAATCAATCTTGTACCTTAAATTCATACATTACACTGCAGACTTCTTCAAACACAACTCATAATAATGTGGGGCTGGCATAAACCCTAATTTCCATGAGGCATCACAGAAAAAAATATCAAAGATGAAGCAGTCGAGAGAAAATACTTTCATACTACACAAACATTGATCCATAACAAAGCTATGCTGTATCAAAGTAAAAGGTAGTCATGACACATTAGGGAATATCTGACTTTTACTGGCCATAACAGAAAATCACTGGAAAACAACCAATTCAATATTCAATTACAGTGAATACACGATAATAATATTGAGGTTGAATAAAGAGCAAAATAGTGAAAATGGACTGGAAAATTGTGTTCTTATTATTGAGGTGGTCTAATTATTGAGGTGGTCTAATTATTGAGGTGGTCTAATTATTGAGGTGGTCTAATTATTGAGGTGGTCTAATTATTGAGGTGGTCTTTAAGTGAGAGTTTACTGAACTTTTACAATCCTGTGGGAAATACATACCCGTACTTCGCCAGTCCCTGTCTCCCATATTTTTAATTTCCCTTCCGAGTCACTAGACACTCCAAGACCACCAGGTGAGACATCTAAGCAATGTATCTATAATAACAACAGAAGCATCTGACATTTGTATGGCAGAAGATAATTTGAAACCTGGGTTCTGTGAGCCAAATATTAATATGACCCACAATTATGTTTGTCTCAGCTCAGTAAAACTAATATATATAATACTCTTAAAATACACTATAAGTTAAGTTATAATTACTTAAATGCAATGACAACAATCTGAATCACATGGTTAGTAATTGATAAAATATTTGCCTGCCATAAAGAAATAAATTTGAACTGATTCAAGAAGAGGCATAACAATTCTGACACAACTCAGTCATGAAAGGAGCAACATGAGACAATAAAAAACATTTAATAAAACCACTTACTGATTTTCCTCGAGTATGAACATTCTTCAGAGTGGTAAAAGGCGCCAGAAATCGTTTAGTAATACCAGAGTGCTGCTGTGTTGTATATGTTATATGAATTGTTTTCTACAATTATGAAAAAGATAACAATTTGAAACAGAGAATATGAAATATGTGAATTAAAAAACCAACTTGTGATAAAAAGATGCAGACTACTGAAATTTTTGTTGAAGTACATTTTTTGTGAACTTTTCACTTAAAAACATAATTTTCACTGTAGCGGTACATAGTCCAGTGGTAACGTGCTGGACTTGTAATCCAGGGATCGCAGGTTCAATTCCCCGCTCCATTACTGACAGACCTGAGGTCCCGTGTATGATGCTTTACATCGAGCATGTAAAAGAACCAGGGGTGCTTCTGGAATTGGGGCATCTCCTGTATTATGCACTATCCTCCAAAAATCTAAAATGACTAACAATCTTCTGGAGGCGTCGCCAATATTGGAACCCGATGGCGTCGATAAATAAACGCACTAGATGTGAAGGCTACTATTTGCTTGAATGCTCAAAATAATAATTTCTGCAAATTTGCACATAATCTCTGCAACTACAAAATGTAAGAATAAAAATAAACGGACAAAGTAATACCTTGGTGACTTTATCAACATTGAATCCTGAACTAGCAGTGACATATGGAATTCCATCACTAGACAATCCATTTGTCTGTAACTCCCCATAAACAGTTGGATTTCCTGCAGCACAGAAGGATTAAACAAATGATAATCTAAAACTGTATGTTCTATCACAGATATATAAACCATGGATTAGAAATGTCCTACTGTCTGTGTTTAGATTTGTTTCAACTCTCCCGACCAGTGAGATTTTCTTCAAAGTTCAAACCCACAATAAAAAAAATGAAAATAACTTATATTGTGGCTATCCCAGTGATCAGATACCAGTAATTGTACTGGTTGAACATGGGGGTGATAATCAATACCATGAAAAAGTAATAATTAACTTATTAAGACAATATTCTTTACCAGTCAATAGTTACTAGTGATAAATTAATAATTGAAATAGACACAATAACCACAACTGAAACCATAATTTAGGTTAGGAAAGTACAAATAAATTCAATAAATGAAGGCGTTTGATAAAGTTAATGAATGTTGTTAAAGACCTAAGGTCCTAACATACATATGAATACAATCATACAGTAAACATCCGAAAATTTTATCCGAAAACCATTCCCTCTTACCGTGAGATTTGAAGCTGATCCAAGCTTTTCCATTCGGTTCTCTGAAATAAAAGAAACAAAATGACAGATTTTTAGACATGCAGTACAATACACAAGACATAATGCACATTTCAATAATATGTACCTCAAAGCTTCGTCGAAATCGCTTTGTAATATCAGTCGATTTATAACTTGGACAGGCGGTCGCTCGAATGCGAATTCTAGTTCTACAGCCATGTTTTATTGATAACGAAATAACGACTAAAAGTAAACAATAATCGCTATCGTCCCCGTGCAGTGCTCTTGGAAGGGACAGGTTTAAAACACGACCAGGCCGTAAAATACAGCACTACTGGAAAGGAAAACACGGCCACCCCCTTAATAACTTCTTTATTCTTTAAGATATCTTAAAAATTCTGTTTGCATATTAGAGGGACCCTCGTGGCTTTCCTTAACAAGTTTTAAATTGAAATTATTTGAATAAGAAGTTTATTTAATTTTGGTCTAAAAGTCGGACCTTTTTTTATCAAAATTACGGCCAAAATGGAAAACACGACCACCCCCATAATTTCGTTATTCTTTAAGATATCTTAAAAATTATTTTTGCATCTTAGAGGACACCCTCGTGGCTATCCTAAAACATTTTATATTGAAATTATTACCATTAAAGTTGATTATATTTTGTCTAAAAAATGACCGTTTTTTTATCGAAATTACGGCCAAAATGAAAAACACGGCCACCCCCTTAACTTCTTTATTTATTAAGATATGCAAAAAATCTTTTTGCATCTTATAGAGTACTCTCGTGGCTATCCTAAAACATTTTATATTGAAATTATTTGAATTAGAAGTAGGTATATTTAATTTTGTCTAAAAGTCTAAGAGAAGCAATAAGTTGCTACAGGGAACATGTAAAGATTGAACAAAAATGTTGATGTAATATGTCCGTGGTAGTTGCGTTTATTCAAGTTATTGTCCCATATGGGCGACGCTTCCGGAGTATATTGGTCCCTGATATTTAAAATACTTTATGTAAAAATGCATACAATTTGTGTTATTTATACAGAGTAGATTTTATCACGGACATATAGTTTATATTTCCGTGATTTTATTAAACCAATATGTATATATAAGATCATGACTGCGAATGAATTAATGTATAAGGTTCACATTATAACAAGCAAAATTGCATTTGTAATCCTTTCAATTAAATTGGTTAACCAGGTTATTTATTTCCACGCCTTTTGCTAGTCAACTTAAACTATTTACCCAATTAGCAAATTACTTTACTAATTGATAATTACTCAGTTCTGTAATATTTCCTGTAGAGTATGGCATTTGTTGTGTCCAATATGGTAAACCATACTAGCACGATTTCTTTTGTGCATAGTATTGAATTGGAAGTTTGAATTAAACATGGATAGTTTGTCGAGTGTATAGTTTAGGCGATTTACGGAGGTTTCGGTAAATGGCTAGTTCGGTAAATTGATTTTGTAGTATGATTGGTGCGGATGTTTCGGTAAAATAATACAATAGGGTGGCGGAACTCTAATTATCGCGATTTAAATTGGACTCATTTTTGTAATATTTTCTCGCGCGAGAGAATCTGATAGTTGATCATAGTTGATTATTCCATGTTAACTCTTGTCGGACGCCCCAATTGTACAAGCGTTTAACATCCATCATCCTGTTTATTTACCTCGAAGTAATGCGAGTTTTCAGCGCATGTGCTAGCAGCAAAGATAAAGAAATCTACATCAGAATCACATACATGACTTAACGTAAAAACTTCTTAATTAATGGTGCTTCTGTAATATTTAATCTTGTACCAATTAAGATCACGTGACTGTTATTTTCTAACTATTTCATGCCTACTCCAATGCTTAGGGATTTCAGCTTATTGTGTACAAAATGCAACGATATAATAGCTACTTTGACGACGTGTCGAAATTCACAACTAAATCAGTAAATTGGTAAACATCACCACTACAGATTCAAAATACATTCATCAACTATATATTGTCGTAAAAGTAAGAAATACATCGCATACCATGTCCGAATTTTCGATTTTTGGGAAAAGGCAAAACATATGTGATAATACTTATCTTTGTTGACATCATGGAATTTGGACCAAACAAACACATCATTGTTCCTGGAAATCTATCTCTTCCGAAGCAGTGATACATTTTTAGCAAAATTGTTAAACCACTTATTATGACGTTGTTGTTCATATCAATAAACTGAATGCAGTGCTCGTTTCGCAAAAAATATATCGTCTTTTTGCAGACTACGATTCCTACAGTTACAGAACGGATGGCAGCAACGCTAATGCAAGTGATTACTACGATACAAATGGGTGGACGATGTCGAACGGAGATGTTTTGTCACCAAGCTTGTGGCCTACAGGTATACCAAACGATCCAGACAGAGTGCATTGTATTAGTCTATGGAACAAGAAACAATGGACATTAGCTGATTGTGCATGTGGCAATCTGTCACCTTTCATCTGTGAAAAACCTGTCGAGTAAATAATGCTCAGTGTGAGAGCTTTCTTCATGTTTTGTATACTAACCATATTTGAAAAATAAAGATGTACCACGTGAATAATGAATACATGATAATAAAGCATAGCTTTGTGTTAATGATGGTTCATACCTTTGTTATGATGTGCTATCGCCGTCGTTATTGTTTCTTTAGCAGTTTATTTTATTTCAATATTTCGATATTTATATATCATTTTCAGCAAAATCAATACTCGACTTGTCGTTTAGTATTATTACTTACCAGGGGGTACGAGTTAAATGCTGGGCACGGTATGTTATGTCGGCCATTGCTATGTATCCCACACGACATGCTGGGAGCTTGTCATCTGCTTGTAGAAAGTTGGCTTAGTTCTTGTTGATAATTAATGATATGAATACTTGTTTGATCACATGACTGCCATGACCGTCATTGAAAAATGACTTTAAACGAAATAATATCAAAGCAATCAGAAAACAATTAGCGTTTATCATTGTACAATCCATCTGCGCTCAGTTTCAAAGACAAAGTTCTGCACGCAATAATAACATATTGGTTTGTATTTGAATGAATTTCGTAATTTTATTTGTTGGAATTCTGATATACAAGGATTTCCTAGTTGTTATCTGAGTGTGAGGAATGACAATATAATGAAACCACTCATCTGATTGAACGATCCAATTCAAGTGACAATACTAGCATCTTCCAAAATTAAATATCGTCTTAAAATTTCAGTACAGTAAAACCTCATTTTAAGACCACATCAATATTAAACTCGCAATTTTCAAGTCCATGTTCACTGTTTTGCTGTTTATTGAACATCAATATTAAGATCACCTCAATAAGAAAACCAGCTTTCAAGGGTCTCGTGTGGTCTTAGTATTGAGGTTTTACTGTACAGTAACACCAATAATAATACAATCCTTTGCCACCCAGTAAAAAAGTCAGTGGAATACGTGTGTATGCGTGCATGTATGTGGCATATGTAGGTTTCAAACTTTGTAGTTAAAATGGTTTATAATAGGTTGACATGAGATGCTTCTGTATAGTTGTGATTTTTTTTTTATTATAAATAATAATAAATAATGTTTCCCTATGGATTGATAAATAAATAAATGCTTGATTGAATTCTTCATCTATTATTAGTATTTATTATGTTGATATGTTGTCTGTGATGTAGATATATTTACATGTTGTAATTAGGTCTGTTTTCTTATGGCATACATATTTCGTCCATATTTATGTTGTAACATGTTACTTTTTGCCATAATAAAAGTTTTATCTTTTTATACGAGTCTCTTTTTTTGTTTCAACTGTACCAATTAAGGAATCACAGATATTATTACATGAAACTGTGGACATTTTCTCTAGGTTTCTTCCTCTAATTGCATTCTTTTCAATAACCAAAGATTGATTGATTTCCCTCTCACTTCCAAGGACAGAGACAATACAATACTTCCGTTTGGATCGTCTTACACTTTATTCAGTCTAAGGAAGACAATGCAAATTAAAAATATAACTGACTGAAAAAGACCAGAGGCAATTTTTAGAGAAATATCTTGAGTTAAATTTCATCCTTAGTCTTAAAATTACATTTTCCTGGTTTATTTAACATACATGCTATTATATGGTCAAAGAGAAATAAATGAATAGTATTATAGTGTCATTATCATTACAAAGCCTAACAGTTTTAATGTGGTTTTGGAATTGCATCTATGTGAAGTTTTCAACTGTAGTGAAAATATTTAAGATTCACTCAAGATGCTTCTGTAATACGGGCAAAGTTCTCATGGAAAATTTATGGCTTTTAGTACCATCACCATAACAACAAAATGCAGAATATTTCCGTCTTTATTGTCATTTACTGACATAATTGTAACATATATCAATAACACAACATTTTTTATGATGTAATTTGTCATTTATCTGCAATATGTTAAATGCTTCTGTGATCTTAATACAAAATAGGTTACCATGGCAACCAACAATATAAGTTATATAATTTTGACAATGATTGCAATAATACTTCTATTAAGATACTAATAAGAAACATTGTTTTCAATGGTTTGAATGAAAAGGAATGTATTAATATATATTTATTTATCTGCTTATAGGGAGTGTATATTTTTTAAGAAAAAGGAAACAACATGAATATCTTGTGTTGAAATAGCACTGAATTTCAGTACAATTAGGTGCTAGTGGTTGTGCAAAAGTATCAAACAAATCCTAAAATCCAGATATCTCAACCTAACCAAACACAACAATAAAAATCCAGCGATGGATATTCAATATTTTCCAATAATGAAATGAAAATTGGACAAATATGGTTGCTATGGTAACAAAACTTTCAAAAAATGATAAAAACAAAAATATTATTAATACACAATTTTTTTATATAAAAACAGTAAATTGCAATAGAATCCCTTTTGGTTGACTACAAAGTATTTCCTAGTGTACAAGTTTACAAAAAATAATCATAAAATGCACAGCACATATCAGACAATCAAGTTTTATCAAAAGTTTACTAGATTTTCTACAAGTTACAACAAGTAGCAAATTTAGATACATGTACATGTGATAAAAAATACAAAGTAAACATTTTTTAAAGTAAGACTTCAATAGTTGGTGTACCTTAGCATCCAGAACTGTAACACATAAAAAGGTTTATAAGGTTGCTATGACAACCATTACCTAAACCACTGTTAAAACCACAATTTTTTTAGAAAAAGTTATTCAGTGTATTGCCAGATGTAGTATACATTTACCCATGTTCTATTAGAAAGTAATAGTAAACATTTAATAGACTAAAGTTTACTTTGTAGAGTAAAATCACCTCAAATGCATATACCTCGCAGCTTTTCCAGAAATAAATCAACACTGGTCAATTCCAGACAACTGAAAATTCAGCTCAATATCATTTATAGTGTGAATGAAGACATTGCAAAATCTCAATTATCACTGCAGATTGGAACATACAGAAAACAACAAAAGTGAAACATGCACTAATAGTCAAATTTCAGAATACTGTATAGCAGGTTATATTGGTGGCATAGGACATGCAAAGTCACTATAGTGTCAAAATGGCACAATTTCCTGAAACTGGCGCATAGCATCCATTCCAGATATTGTTAGTCTATCAGGGAGATCAGCTATATCAACATTCACATACGCAATTCCTGGTCTTGTTGACGTCAATCTGAAATTAATTAAACCAAGATTAAAGAATAATAATATGTTCTGTACGTGGATTACACAGACATATAACTACACATAACAAGAAATATCTTGAAAAAAGATGGTCGACGCAACTTGAAGGTTAAGATTTGTTAAACATAAAATAATGCCGATATGTTACGATGGCTGGTCACTCCAAATCCAAATTGGATTTCGGTAAATTCACCAAAGGAAATGTACCCTTTATTGAAATGTTAACAAATCCGCATCAATGTTACAAATGTTGTTTGGTTGAAGAGAAATTGCCTTGGTGGTACGTAAGATTTGATTGGTGTTTACACAACATCAATATGCATATAGCACAACTATGTTAGTACAGCTTCGACAAATAAACGAACGCCTAATGTATAACCAAATAATGACGAACTACAAACAGAAGTTAATTGCAAGTGTGTATTTGGCAATTGATTTCTTCATTATGAAGGCATCTGTAGTCAGTGTTCATTCTCACAAACTTGTTAAAAAGAAAAAAAGAGAAAGGCAGCCAAATTCAAAGTAATAAACAAGTTAAAAAGAAAAAATGATAATCTGTCAATAAATAGTATAATTATGACTCAATCGAATCTGAAATTATGGTATTTATTCAAACTTTGCAATGGTTTGAAGTATTCAATGAAGACCAATCAAAGAACACCACTGGCTTCTCTGAATCATCTGCTAGCTGTGGGATCTTGTGACCCTTACGAGATGATACTGCAGCAGTATTGGCGATATCTCCCATGCTCTCAACATTACAATGCTTCCATCGAACCTGTATGCATCATAAAAGTACCATAAACTACTTGAACAGAGCCACTTCATTATGTAGCAAGTACTGATTACTGTTCAATCACATGACTAAATCCATACTATAGATTTTAAGGTCATTGAGATAATTAAATGTTCACACAACAAAAATTCATCACCTTTATAAAATGACAGAAAAAGATGTAATAATTATGTATCATAGTTTTGGTTTCATTTAGGGCTATTAGATGCTTATAAATTAGGGTAAACTGTATAGAAAGTATTTAAAGAAATTCACATTTGCTCAATATTATCTTCCATAAATCGATGTGTAAGTCAGGACTGAATTTGGTGTGACAGACCTCCATTAAACTAAACACAAGTTCTTCATGCATACAGCACGTTACACACCTCATTCCATAGCTGAAAAACACATCTCTACGTTTATTCAACACATTATTGTTTAGCAAACATTAATTAATGGAAAGTAATTTCATGAAGTAAATGAAAATCTGAAGTAAATTTTAAAATCAATCTATTGGGATTACCAGTTATTACAGAAATGCTATATGAAAATATACAGTTTAGCGCTGTCTAATTTAAATGCAGCATACATATTGTGCAAGCTTCCATATTTATGAGGACTGAAGAAATAAAATTCACCCTGTAACTGTGTTGTTCCTGTTTTGCCCACTGCAGTTGTCCATATGTAACGTTACTGGCTTCCCACCATAGCCATGGTGTCCAAATTGGTGATGCAGCATATATATCACACTATTTGCTTTTGTTCCTACACTTGCATACTGCTCATCCAGCAGGTAGAAAATGTGAGACCCTATGAAATATATTTACATGTTTAATGTAAACTAAGAAAGTAAAACAAATTAAACAATCAGGTTTTCAACTGCCATTACAATAAAGAGATATAACCAAACTTTGAAACTGATCACCATTTCAAAATCATTTAATTAAAAATTGTGAAGGTGAATAATATTCTATACATTTTTTGAAGTTATTTATTGCACCCTCACCCTGTGACAATTGTCCAATGTAAGATGTTCAGATTACCTTTTGTTCATAGTGCAACTGCTTTAGCCTAATCTGTTATCATGTACATTTATTACTACACCATACTTACTTAATGATATATAGATATAATGTATTTAGCAATGTACCTAATGCTTTATACTAAACTCCAAAGCACTGGCACTTCCTTGGCTTCTTGAAAAAGTGGGGCCCAACCTGTTTTGCATAATGAGGGAAGAGCAGTTGCTGGACATAGTCAAAACTGTAATGTAGTTGGATATCTGTGCTGCATGATGCTTGACCTCACATAAGAACAAACAAGACTTATCTCTTGAAGTACCTGTATTGTCCAAATAAACAATATAAGAGCAAAATTCATGGCAATACACAATTAAGGTCAGTTTTCCCTTTACCAGAACATCATTGCTGACCATTGAAAGGGCATATGGTGCAAGTGTTTGCATGAAATGTGTCCTGTGCCAATTGCTCTTTTCAGGGGTTTCGGTTTCAAAGTACAGATCTTCTACAAGATCATTTTCATAATCATCATTGTAAAAATTATCATCATCAATAACACAATCATCCCTATCATGAATACCTTCCTATCGGCATCAAACTCAACGTTGCCAGAGTACAACAGGTAACTGGTCCACAGACTCTAGGTTCATCAACAAAATCAGATGACAGATGTAAAAACGCTTCGAGGCAACGTATGTCAGTCCGCCATTTTGTTGTTTCTGAACGAGAATCATCGTCTACATTGCCAAGAAATTCCACAACAATTTCTTGCAACAACACAATTTATATTCGCATTAGTATGATAAATATAAAGAGCACTTACCTACATACACGGTGCTATTACAGACTTGGACTTGGCAGTGGTGGTCATACCGACAAGATGGCAATGCACAGAACCCCTAGATATGGTGCTATTAAGAAATCGGACATGGTGGTGCAGGGATATTATGGACATGGTCGTACATGGCAATTAGGGACTCGGACATGGTTGCAGGGCAGTTAGGGACTCGGGCATGGTTATGCAGGGAAATCAGGGACTCAGACATAGTCTTGCAGGGTAATGAGGGACTCGGATATAGTCATGCAGGGCAGTCAGGGATTTGGGCATGATCGGGCAGGGTATACAGTCAGGGACTCGGACATGGTTGCAGGTCAGTCAGGGACTCGGGCATGGTCGTGCAGGGCAAATAGGGACTCGGACATGGTATTGAAGGGCAGTCAGGGACTTGGGCATGGACGGGCAGGGTAATCAGGGACTCGAGATGATACTACAACAGTATTGGCGATATCTCCCATGCTCTCAACATTACAATGCTTCCATCGAACCTGTATGCATCATAAAAGTATCATAAACTACTTGAACACAGTCACTTCATTATGTAGCAAGTACTGATTACTGTTCAATCACATGACTAAATCCATACTATAGATTTTAAGGTCATTGAGATAATTAAATGTTCACACGACAAAAATTCATCACCTTTACAAAATGACAGAAAAAGATGTAATAATTATGTAATACCCAACATTGTTTTGGTTTCATTTAGGGCTATTAGATGCTTATAAATTAGGGTAAACTGTATAGAAAGTATTTAAAGAAATTCACATTTGCTCAATATTACCTTCCATAAATCGATGTGTAAGTCAGGACTGAATTTGGTGTGACAGACCTCCATTAAACTAAACACAAGTTCTTCATGCATACAGCACGTAACACACCTCATTCCATAGCTGAAAAACACATCTCTATGTTTATTCAACACATTATTGTTTAGCAAACATTAATTAATGGAAAGTAATTTCATGAAGTAAATGAAAATCTGAAGTAAATTTTAAAATAAATCTATTGGGATTACCAGTTATTACAGAAATGCTATATGAAAATATACAGTTTAGCGCTGTCTAATGTAAATGCAGCATAAATATTGTGCAAGCTTCCATATTTATGAGGACTGAAGAAATAAAATTCACCCTGTAACTGTGTTGTTCCTGTTTTGCACACTGCAGTTGTCCATATGTAACGTTACTGGCTTCTCACCATAGCCATGGTGTCCAAATTGGTGATGCAGCATAGATATCACACTATTTGCTCTTTTTCCTACACTTGCATACTGCTCATCCAGCAGGTAGAAAATGTGAGACCCTATGAACTATATTTATATGTTTAATGTAAACTAAGAAAGTAAAACAAATTAAACAATCAGGTTTTCAACTGCCATCACAATAAAGAGATATAACCAAACTTTGAAACTGATCACCATTTCAAAATCATTTAATTAAAAATTGTGAAGGTGAATAATATTCTATACATTTTTTGAAGTTATTTATTGCACCGTCACCCTGTGACATTTGTCCAACGTAAGATGTTCGGTTTCAAAGTACAGATCTTCTACAAGATCATTTTCATAATCATCATTGTAAAAATTATCATCATCAATAACACAATCATCCCTATCATGAATACCTTCCTATCGGCACCAAACTCAACGTTGCCAGAGTACAACAGGTAACTGGTTCACAGACTCTAGGTTCATCAACAAAATCAGATGACAGATGTAAAAACGCTTCGAGGCAACGTATGTCAGTCCGCCATTTTGTTGTTTCTGAACGAGAATCATCGTCTACATTGCCAAGAAATTCCACAACAATTTCTTGCAACAACACAATTTATATTCGCATTAGTATGATAAATATAAAGAGCACTTACCTACATACACGGTGCTATTACAGACTTGGACTTGGCAGTGGTGGTCATACCGACAAGATGGAAATGCACAGAACCCCTAGATATGGTGCTATTAAGAAATCGGACATGGTGGTGCAGGGATATTATGGGCATGGTCGTACATGGCAATTAGGGACTCGGACATGGTTGCAGGGCAGTTAGGGACTCGGGCATGGTTATGCAGGGAAATCAGGGACTCAGACATAGTCTTGCAGGGTAATGAGGGACTCGGATATAGTCATGCAGGGCAGTCAGGGATTTGGGCATGATCGGGCAGGGTATACAGTCAGGGACTCGGACATGGTTGCAGGTCAGTCAGGGACTCGGGCATGGTCGTGCAGGGCAAATAGGGACTCGGACATGGTATTGAAGGGCAGTCAGGGACTTGGGCATGGACGGGCAGGGTAATCAGGGACTCGAGATGATACTACAACAGTATTGGCGATATCTCCCATGCTCTCAACATTACAATGCTTCCATCGAACCTGTATGCATCATAAAAGTATCATAAACTACTTGAACACAGTCACTTCATTATGTAGCAAGTACTGATTACTGTTCAATCACATGACTAAATCCATACTATAGATTTTAAGGTCATTGAGATAATTAAATGTTCACACGACAAAAATTCATCACCTTTACAAAATGACAGAAAAAGATGTAATAATTATGTAATACCCAACATTGTTTTGGTTTCATTTAGGGCTATTAGATGCTTATAAATTAGGGTAAACTGTATAGAAAGTATTTAAAGAAATTCACATTTGCTCAATATTACCTTCCATAAATCGATGTGTAAGTCAGGACTGAATTTGGTGTGACAGACCTCCATTAAACTAAACACAAGTTCTTCATGCATACAGCACGTAACACACCTCATTCCATAGCTGAAAAACACATCTCTATGTTTATTCAACACATTATTGTTTAGCAAACATTAATTAATGGAAAGTAATTTCATGAAGTAAATGAAAATCTGAAGTAAATTTTAAAATAAATCTATTGGGATTACCAGTTATTACAGAAATGCTATATGAAAATATACAGTTTAGCGCTGTCTAATGTAAATGCAGCATAAATATTGTGCAAGCTTCCATATTTATGAGGACTGAAGAAATAAAATTCACCCTGTAACTGTGTTGTTCCTGTTTTGCACACTGCAGTTGTCCATATGTAACGTTACTGGCTTCTCACCATAGCCATGGTGTCCAAATTGGTGATGCAGCATAGATATCACACTATTTGCTCTTTTTCCTACACTTGCATACTGCTCATCCAGCAGGTAGAAAATGTGAGACCCTATGAACTATATTTATATGTTTAATGTAAACTAAGAAAGTAAAACAAATTAAACAATCAGGTTTTCAACTGCCATCACAATAAAGAGATATAACCAAACTTTGAAACTGATCACCATTTCAAAATCATTTAATTAAAAATTGTGAAGGTGAATAATATTCTATACATTTTTTGAAGTTATTTATTGCACCGTCACCCTGTGACATTTGTCCAACGTAAGATGTTCGGTTTCAAAGTACAGATCTTCTACAAGATCATTTTCATAATCATCATTGTAAAAATTATCATCATCAATAACACAATCATCCCTATCATGAATACCTTCCTATCGGCATCAAACTCAACGTTGCCAGAGTACAACAGGTAACTGGTTCACAGACTCTAGGTTCATCAACAAAATCAGATGACAGATGTAAAAACGCTTCGAGGCAACGTATGTCAGTCCGCCATTTTGTTGTTTCTGAACGAGAATCATCGTCTACATTGCCAAGAAATTCCACAACAATTTCTTGCAACAACACAATTTATATTCGCATTAGTATGATAAATATAAAGAGCACTTACCTACATACACGGTGCTATTACAGACTTGGACTTGGCAGTGGTGGTCATACCGACAAGATGGAAATGCACAGAACCCCTAGATATGGTGCTATTAAGAAATCGGACATGGTGGTGCAGGGATATTATGGGCATGGTCGTACATGGCAATTAGGGACTCGGACATGGTTGCAGGGCAGTTAGGGACTCGGGTATGGTTATGCAGGGAAATCAGGGACTCAGACATAGTCTTGCAGGGTAATGAGGGACTCGGATATAGTCATGCAGGGCAGTCAGGGATTTGGGCATGATCGGGCAGGGTATACAGTCAGGGACTCGGACATGGTTGCAGGTCAGTCAGGGACTCGGGCATGGTCGTGCAGGGCAAATAGGGACTCGGACATGGTATTGAAGGGCAGTCAGGGACTTGGGCATGGACGGGCAGGGTAATCAGGGACTCGAGATGATACTACAACAGTATTGGCGATATCTCCCATGCTCTCAACATTACAATGCTTCCATCGAACCTGTATGCATCATAAAAGTATCATAAACTACTTGAACACAGTCACTTCATTATGTAGCAAGTACTGATTACTGTTCAATCACATGACTAAATCCATACTATAGATTTTAAGGTCATTGAGATAATTAAATGTTCACACGACAAAAATTCATCACCTTTACAAAATGACAGAAAAAGATGTAATAATTATGTAATACCCAACATTGTTTTGGTTTCATTTAGGGCTATTAGATGCTTATAAATTAGGGTAAACTGTATAGAAAGTATTTAAAGAAATTCACATTTGCTCAATATTACCTTCCATAAATCGATGTGTAAGTCAGGACTGAATTTGGTGTGACAGACCTCCATTAAACTAAACACAAGTTCTTCATGCATACAGCACGTAACACACCTCATTCCATAGCTGAAAAACACATCTCTATGTTTATTCAACACATTATTGTTTAGCAAACATTAATTAATGGAAAGTAATTTCATGAAGTAAATGAAAATCTGAAGTAAATTTTAAAATCAATCTATTGGGATTACCAGTTATTACAGAAATGCTATATGAAAATATACAGTTTAGCGCTGTCTAATGTAAATGCAGCATAAATATTGTGCAAGCTTCCATATTTATGAGGACTGAAGAAATAAAATTCACCCTGTAACTGTGTTGTTCCTGTTTTGCACACTGCAGTTGTCCATATGTAACGTTACTGGCTTCTCACCATAGCCATGGTGTCCAAATTGGTGATGCAGCATAGATATCACACTATTTGCTCTTTTTCCTACACTTGCATACTGCTCATCCAGCAGGTAGAAAATGTGAGACCCTATGAACTATATTTATATGTTTAATGTAAACTAAGAAAGTAAAACAAATTAAACAATCAGGTTTTCAACTGCCATCACAATAAAGAGATATAACCAAACTTTGAAACTGATCACCATTTCAAAATCATTTAATTAAAAATTGTGAAGGTGAATAATATTCTATACATTTTTTGAAGTTATTTATTGCACCGTCACCCTGTGACATTTGTCCAACGTAAGATGTTCGGTTTCAAAGTACAGATCTTCTACAAGATCATTTTCATAATCATCATTGTAAAAATTATCATCATCAATAACACAATCATCCCTATCATGAATACCTTCCTATCGGCACCAAACTCAACGTTGCCAGAGTACAACAGGTAACTGGTTCACAGACTCTAGGTTCATCAATAAAATCAGATGACAGATGTAAAAACGCTTCGAGGCAACGTATGTCAGTCCGCCATTTTGTTGTTTCTGAACGAGAATCATCGTCTACATTGCCAAGAAATTCCACAACAATTTCTTGCAACAACACAATTTATATTCGCATTAGTATGATAAATATAAAGAGCACTTACCTACATACACGGTGCTATTACAGACTTGGACTTGGCAGTGGTGGTCATACCGACAAGATGGAAATGCACAGAACCCCTAGATATGGTGCTATTAAGAAATCGGACATGGTGGTGCAGGGATATTATGGGCATGGTCGTACATGGCAATTAGGGACTCGGACATGGTTGCAGGGCAGTTAGGGACTCGGGCATGGTTATGCAGGGAAATCAGGGACTCAGACATAGTCTTGCAGGGTAATGAGGGACTCGGATATAGTCATGCAGGGCAGTCAGGGATTTGGGCATGATCGGGCAGGGTATACAGTCAGGGACTCGGACATGGTTGCAGGTCAGTCAGGGACTCGGGCATGGTCGTGCAGGGCAAATAGGGACTCGGACATGGTATTGAAGGGCAGTCAGGGACTTGGGCATGGACGGGCAGGGTAATCAGGGACTCGAGATGATACTACAACAGTATTGGCGATATCTCCCATGCTCTCAACATTACAATGCTTCCATCGAACCTGTATGCATCATAAAAGTATCATAAACTACTTGAACACAGTCACTTCATTATGTAGCAAGTACTGATTACTGTTCAATCACATGACTAAATCCATACTATAGATTTTAAGGTCATTGAGATAATTAAATGTTCACACGACAAAAATTCATCACCTTTACAAAATGACAGAAAAAGATGTAATAATTATGTAATACCCAACATTGTTTTGGTTTCATTTAGGGCTATTAGATGCTTATAAATTAGGGTAAACTGTATAGAAAGTATTTAAAGAAATTCACATTTGCTCAATATTACCTTCCATAAATCGATGTGTAAGTCAGGACTGAATTTGGTGTGACAGACCTCCATTAAACTAAACACAAGTTCTTCATGCATACAGCACGTAACACACCTCATTCCATAGCTGAAAAACACATCTCTATGTTTATTCAACACATTATTGTTTAGCAAACATTAATTAATGGAAAGTAATTTCATGAAGTAAATGAAAATCTGAAGTAAATTTTAAAATAAATCTATTGGGATTACCAGTTATTACAGAAATGCTATATGAAAATATACAGTTTAGCGCTGTCTAATGTAAATGCAGCATAAATATTGTGCAAGCTTCCATATTTATGAGGACTGAAGAAATAAAATTCACCCTGTAACTGTGTTGTTCCTGTTTTGCACACTGCAGTTGTCCATATGTAACGTTACTGGCTTCTCACCATAGCCATGGTGTCCAAATTGGTGATGCAGCATAGATATCACACTATTTGCTCTTTTTCCTACACTTGCATACTGCTCATCCAGCAGGTAGAAAATGTGAGACCCTATGAACTATATTTATATGTTTAATGTAAACTAAGAAAGTAAAACAAATTAAACAATCAGGTTTTCAACTGCCATCACAATAAAGAGATATAACCAAACTTTGAAACTGATCACCATTTCAAAATCATTTAATTAAAAATTGTGAAGGTGAATAATATTCTATACATTTTTTGAAGTTATTTATTGCACCGTCACCCTGTGACATTTGTCCAACGTAAGATGTTCGGTTTCAAAGTACAGATCTTCTACAAGATCATTTTCATAATCATCATTGTAAAAATTATCATCATCAATAACACAATCATCCCTATCATGAATACCTTCCTATCGGCACCAAACTCAACGTTGCCAGAGTACAACAGGTAACTGGTTCACAGACTCTAGGTTCATCAATAAAATCAGATGACAGATGTAAAAACGCTTCGAGGCAACGTATGTCAGTCCGCCATTTTGTTGTTTCTGAACGAGAATCATCGTCTACATTGCCAAGAAATTCCACAACAATTTCTTGCAACAACACAATTTATATTCGCATTAGTATGATAAATATAAAGAGCACTTACCTACATACACGGTGCTATTACAGACTTGGACTTGGCAGTGGTGGTCATACCGACAAGATGGAAATGCACAGAACCCCTAGATATGGTGCTATTAAGAAATCGGACATGGTGGTGCAGGGATATTATGGGCATGGTCGTACATGGCAATTAGGGACTCGGACATGGTTGCAGGGCAGTTAGGGACTCGGGCATGGTTATGCAGGGAAATCAGGGACTCAGACATAGTCTTGCAGGGTAATGAGGGACTCGGATATAGTCATGCAGGGCAGTCAGGGATTTGGGCATGATCGGGCAGGGTATACAGTCAGGGACTCGGACATGGTTGCAGGTCAGTCAGGGACTCGGGCATGGTCGTGCAGGGCAAATAGGGACTCGGACATGGTATTGAAGGGCAGTCAGGGACTTGGGCATGGACGGGCAGGGTAATCAGGGACTCGAGATGATACTACAACAGTATTGGCGATATCTCCCATGCTCTCAACATTACAATGCTTCCATCGAACCTGTATGCATCATAAAAGTATCATAAACTACTTGAACACAGTCACTTCATTATGTAGCAAGTACTGATTACTGTTCAATCACATGACTAAATCCATACTATAGATTTTAAGGTCATTGAGATAATTAAATGTTCACACGACAAAAATTCATCACCTTTACAAAATGACAGAAAAAGATGTAATAATTATGTAATACCCAACATTGTTTTGGTTTCATTTAGGGCTATTAGATGCTTATAAATTAGGGTAAACTGTATAGAAAGTATTTAAAGAAATTCACATTTGCTCAATATTACCTTCCATAAATCGATGTGTAAGTCAGGACTGAATTTGGTGTGACAGACCTCCATTAAACTAAACACAAGTTCTTCATGCATACAGCACGTAACACACCTCATTCCATAGCTGAAAAACACATCTCTATGTTTATTCAACACATTATTGTTTAGCAAACATTAATTAATGGAAAGTAATTTCATGAAGTAAATGAAAATCTGAAGTAAATTTTAAAATCAATCTATTGGGATTACCAGTTATTACAGAAATGCTATATGAAAATATACAGTTTAGCGCTGTCTAATGTAAATGCAGCATAAATATTGTGCAAGCTTCCATATTTATGAGGACTGAAGAAATAAAATTCACCCTGTAACTGTGTTGTTCCTGTTTTGCACACTGCAGTTGTCCATATGTAACGTTACTGGCTTCTCACCATAGCCATGGTGTCCAAATTGGTGATGCAGCATAGATATCACACTATTTGCTCTTTTTCCTACACTTGCATACTGCTCATCCAGCAGGTAGAAAATGTGAGACCCTATGAACTATATTTATATGTTTAATGTAAACTAAGAAAGTAAAACAAATTAAACAATCAGGTTTTCAACTGCCATCACAATAAAGAGATATAACCAAACTTTGAAACTGATCACCATTTCAAAATCATTTAATTAAAAATTGTGAAGGTGAATAATATTCTATACATTTTTTGAAGTTATTTATTGCACCGTCACCCTGTGACATTTGTCCAACGTAAGATGTTCGGTTTCAAAGTACAGATCTTCTACAAGATCATTTTCATAATCATCATTGTAAACATTATCATCATCAATAACACAATCATCCCTATCATGAATACCTTCCTATCGGCATCAAACTCAACGTTGCCAGAGTACAACAGGTAACTGGTTCACAGACTCTAGGTTCATCAACAAAATCAGATGACAGATGTAAAAACGCTTCGAGGCAACGTATGTCAGTCCGCCATTTTGTTGTTTCTGAACGAGAATCATCGTCTACATTGCCAAGAAATTCCACAACAATTTCTTGCAACAACACAATTTATATTCGCATTAGTATGATAAATATAAAGAGCACTTACCTACATACACGGTGCTATTACAGACTTGGACTTGGCAGTGGTGGTCATACCGACAAGATGGAAATGCACAGAACCCCTAGATATGGTGCTATTAAGAAATCGGACATGGTGGTGCAGGGATATTATGGGCATGGTCGTACATGGCAATTAGGGACTCGGACATGGTTGCAGGGCAGTTAGGGACTCGGGCATGGTTATGCAGGGAAATCAGGGACTCAGACATAGTCTTGCAGGGTAATGAGGGACTCGGATATAGTCATGCAGGGCAGTCAGGGATTTGGGCATGATCGGGCAGGGTATACAGTCAGGGACTCGGACATGGTTGCAGGTCAGTCAGGGACTCGGGCATGGTCGTGCAGGGCAAATAGGGACTCGGACATGGTATTGAAGGGCAGTCAGGGACTTGGGCATGGACGGGCAGGGTAATCAGGGACTCGAGATGATACTACAACAGTATTGGCGATATCTCCCATGCTCTCAACATTACAATGCTTCCATCGAACCTGTATGCATCATAAAAGTATCATAAACTACTTGAACACAGTCACTTCATTATGTAGCAAGTACTGATTACTGTTCAATCACATGACTAAATCCATACTATAGATTTTAAGGTCATTGAGATAATTAAATGTTCACACCACAAAAATTCATCACCTTTACAAAATGACAGAAAAAGATGTAATAATTATGTAATACCCAACATTGTTTTGGTTTCATTTAGGGCTATTAGATGCTTATAAATTAGGGTAAACTGTATAGAAAGTATTTAAAGAAATTCACATTTGCTCAATATTACCTTCCATAAATCGATGTGTAAGTCAGGACTGAATTTGGTGTGACAGACCTCCATTAAACTAAACACAAGTTCTTCATGCATACAGCACGTAACACACCTCATTCCATAGCTGAAAAACACATCTCTATGTTTATTCAACACATTATTGTTTAGCAAACATTAATTAATGGAAAGTAATTTCATGAAGTAAATGAAAATCTGAAGTAAATTTTAAAATAAATCTATTGGGATTACCAGTTATTACAGAAATGCTATATGAAAATATACAGTTTAGCGCTGTCTAATGTAAATGCAGCATAAATATTGTGCAAGCTTCCATATTTATGAGGACTGAAGAAATAAAATTCACCCTGTAACTGTGTTGTTCCTGTTTTGCACACTGCAGTTGTCCATATGTAACGTTACTGGCTTCTCACCATAGCCATGGTGTCCAAATTGGTGATGCAGCATAGATTTCACACTATTTGCTCTTTTTCCTACACTTGCATACTGCTCATCCAGCAGGTAGAAAATGTGAGACCCTATGAACTATATTTATATGTTTAATGTAAACTAAGAAAGTAAAACAAATTAAACAATCAGGTTTTCAACTGCCATCACAATAAAGAGATATAACCAAACTTTGAAACTGATCACCATTTCAAAATCATTTAATTAAAAATTGTGAAGGTGAATAATATTCTATACATTTTTTGAAGTTATTTATTGCACCGTCACCCTGTGACATTTGTCCAACGTAAGATGTTCGGTTTCAAAGTACAGATCTTCTACAAGATCATTTTCATAATCATCATTGTAAAAATTATCATCATCAATAACACAATCATCCCTATCATGAATACCTTCCTATCGGCATCAAACTCAACGTTGCCAGAGTACAACAGGTAACTGGTTCACAGACTCTAGGTTCATCAACAAAATCAGATGACAGATGTAAAAACGCTTCGAGGCAACGTATGTCAGTCCGCCATTTTGTTGTTTCTGAACGAGAATCATCGTCTACATTGCCAAGAAATTCCACAACAATTTCTTGCAACAACACAATTTATATTCGCATTAGTATGATAAATATAAAGAGCACTTACCTACATACACGGTGCTATTACAGACTTGGACTTGGCAGTGGTGGTCATACCGACAAGATGGAAATGCACAGAACCCCTAGATATGGTGCTATTAAGAAATCGGACATGGTGGTGCAGGGATATTATGGGCATGGTCGTACATGGCAATTAGGGACACGGACATGGTTGCAGGGGAGTTAGGGACTCGGGCATGGTTATGCAGGGAAATCAGGGACTCAGACATAGTCTTGCAGGGAAATGAGGGACTCTGATATAGTAGTGCAGGGCAGTCGGGGACTTGGGCATGATCAGGCAGGGTTATTAGTCAGGGACTCGGACATGGTTGTGCAGGGCAGTCAGGGACTCGGACATGGTTCAGCAGGGTAATCAGGGACTTGGGCATAGTCGTGCAGAGATATTATGGACTCGGACATGGTCCATAAAATCCCTGCACGACTATGCCCAAGTCCCTAATTAACTCAGGTAGTCTGACATGGTCGTGCAGGGCAGTCGGGGACTTGGGCATAGTTGTGCATGGCAATTAGGGACTTGGGCATGGTTGTGTAGGGCAGTCAGGGACTCAGACATGGTTGTGCAGGGCAATCTAGGGATAGGGAATAGTCGGGCAGGGTAATCAGTCAGGGACTCGGGCATGGTTGTGCAGGGCAATAATGGACTCGGATATAGTAGTGCAGGGCAGTCGTGGACTTGGGCTTGGTCAGGCAGGGTTATCAGTCAGGGACTCGGACATGGTTGCGCAGGGCAGTCAGGGACTCGGACATGGTTCTGCAGGGTAAGCAGGGACTTGGGCATAGTCGTGCAGGGATATTATGGACTCGGACATGGTCCATAAAATCCCTGCACGACTATGCCCAAGTCCCTAACTGACTCAGGGAGTCTGACATTGTCGTGCAGGGCAATTAGGGACTCAGACATAGTTGTGCTGGGCAATTAGGGACTTAGGCATGGTTGTGTAGGGCAGTCATGGTCAGGCAGGGTTATCAGTCAGAGACTCGGACATGGTTGTGCAGGGCAGTCAGGGACTCGAACATGGTCAGGCAGGGTTATCAGTCAGGGACTCGGTCATGGTTGTGCAGGGCAGTCAGGGACTCGGACATGGTTCTGCAGGGTAATCAGGGACTTGGGCATAGTCGTGCAGGGATATTATGGACTCGGACATGGTCCATAAAATCCCTGCACGAGTATGCCCAAGTCCCTAATTGACTCAGGGAGTCTGACATGGTCGTGCAGGGCAGTCGGGGACTTGGGCATGGTCAGGCAGGGTTATCAGTCAGGGACTCGGTCATGGTTGTGCAGGGCAGTCAGGGACTCGGACATGGTTCTGCAGGGTAATCAGGGACTTGGGCATAGTCGTGCAGGGATATTATGGACTCGGACATGGTCCATAAAATCCCTGCACGACTATGCCCAAGTCCCTAACTGACTCAGGGAGTCTGACATTGTCGTCCAGGGCAATTAGGGACTTAGGCATGGTTGTGTAGGGAGGTCATGGTCAGGCAGGGTTATCGGTCAGAGACTCGGACATGGTTGTGCAGGGCAGTCAGGGACTCGGACATGGTCAGGCAGGGTTATCAGTCAGGGACTCGGACATGGTTGTGCAGGGCAGTCAGGGACTCGGACATGGTTCTGCAGGGTAAGCAGGGACTTGGGCATAGTCGTGCAGGGATATTATGGACTCGGACATGGTCCATAAAATCCCTGCACGACTATGCCCAAGTCCCTAATTGACCCAGGTAGTCTGACATGGTCGTGCAGGGCAGACGGGGACATGGGCATAGTTGTGCATGGCAATTAAGGACTTGGGCATGGTTGTGTAGGGCAGTCAGGGACTCAGACATGGTTGTGCAGGGTAATCTAGGGATTGGGAATAGTCGGGCAGGGTAATCAGTCAGGGACTCGGGCATGGTTGTGCAGGGCAATAATGGACTCGGATATAGTAGTGCAGGGCAGTCGGGGACTTGGGCATGGTCAGGCAGGGTTATCAGTCAGGGACTCGGACATGGTTGCGCAGGGCAGTCAGGGACTCGGACATGGTTCTGCAGGGTAAGCAGGGACTTGGGCATAGTCGTGCAGGGATATTATGGACTCGGACATGGTCCATAAAATCCCTGCACGACTATGCCCAAGTCCCTAACTGACTAAGGGAGTCTGACATTGTCGTCCAGGGCAATTAGGGACTTAGGAATGGTTGTGTAGGGCAGTCATGGTCAGGCAGGGTTATCAGTCAGAGACTCGGACATGGTTGTGCAGGGCAGTCAGGGACTCGGACATGGTCAGGCAGGGTTATCAGTCAGGGCTCGGACATGGTTGTGCAGGGCATTCAGGGACTCGGACATGGTTCTGCAGGGTAAGCAGGGACTTGGGCATAGTCGTGCAGGGATATAATGGACTCGGACAATGTCCATAAAATCACTGCACGACTATGCCCAAGTCCCTTACTGACTAAGGGAGTCTGTTATTGTCGTCCAGGGCAATTAGGGACTTAGGCATGGTTGTGTAGGGCAGTCATGGTCAGGCAGGGTTATCAGTCAGAGACTCGGACATGGTTGTGCAGGGCAGTCAGGGACTCGAACATGGTCAGGCAGGGTTATCAGTCAGGGACTCGGACATGGTTGTGCAGGGCAGTCAGGGACTCGGACATGGTTCTGCAGGGTAAGCAGGGACTTGGGCATAGTCGTGCAGGGATATTATGGACTCGGACATGGTCCATAAAATCCCTGCACGACTATGCCCAAGTCCCTAACTGACTCAGGGAGTCTGACATTGTCGTGCAGGGCAATTAGGGTCTCACACATAGTTGTGCTGGGCAATTAGGGACTTAGGCATGGTTGTGTAGGGCAGTCATGGTCAGGAAGGGTTATCAGTCAGAGACTCGGACATAGCTGTGCAGGGCAGTCAGGGACTCGGACATGGTTCTGCAGGGTAAGCAGGACTTGGGCATAGTCGTGCAGGGATATTATGGACTCGGACATGGTCCATAAAATCCCTGCACGACTATGCCCAAGTCCCTAATTGACTCAGGGAGTCTGACATGGTCGTGCAGAGCAGTCGGGGACTTGGGCATGGTCAGGCAGGGTTATTAGTCAGGGACTCGGACATGGTTGTGCAGGGCAGTCAGGGACTCGGACATGGTTCAGCAGGGTAATCAGGGACTTGGGCATAGTTGTGCAGGGATATTATGGACTCGGACATGGTCCATAAAATCCCTGCACGACTATGCCCAAGTCCCTAATTGACTCAGGTAATCTGACATGGTCGTGCAGGGCAGTCGGGGACTTGGGCATGGTCAGGCAGGGTTATTAGTCAGGGACTCGGACATGGTTGTGCAGGGCAGTCAGGGACTCGGACATGGTTCTGCAGGGTAAGCAGGGACTTGGGCATAGTCGTGCAGGGATATTATGGACTCGGACATGGTCCATAAAATCCCTGCACGACTATGCCCAAGTCCCTAACTGACTCAGGGAGTCTGACATTGTCGTCCAGGGCAATTAGGGACTTAGGCATTGTTGTGTAGGGCAGTCATGGTCAGGCAGGGTTATCAGTCAGAGACTCGGACATGGTTGTGCAGGGCAGTCAGGGATTCGGACATGGTCAGGCAGGGTTATCAGTCAGGGACTCGGACATGGTTGTGCAGGGCAGTCAGTGACTCGGACATGGTTCTGCAGGGTAAGCAGGGACTTGGGCATAGTCGTGCAGGGATATTGTGGACTCGGACATGGCTCATAAAATCCCTGCACGACTATGCCCAAGTCCCTAATTGACTCAGGTAGTCTGACATGGTCGTGCAGGGCAGTCGGGGACTTGGGCATAGTTGTGCATGGCAATTAGGGACTTGGGCATGGTTGTGTAGGGCAGTCAGGGACTCAGACATGGTTGTGCAGGGCAATCTAGGGATTGGGAATAGTCGGGCAGGGTAATCAGTCAGGGACTCGGGCATGGTTGTGCAGGGCAATATTGGACTCGGATATAGTAGTGCAGGGCAGTCGGGGACTTGGGCATGGTCAGGCAGGGTTATCAGTCAGGGACTCGGACATGGTTGCGCAGGGCAGTCAGGGACTCGGACATGGTTCTGCAGGGTAAGCAGGGACTTGGGCATAGTCGTGCAGGGATATTATGGACTCGGACATGGTCCATAAAATCCCTGCACGACTATGCCCAAGTCCCTAACTGACTAAGGGAGTCTGACATTGTCGTCCAGGGCAATTAGGGACTTAGGCATGGTTGTGTAGGGCAGTCATGGTCAGGCAGGGTTATCAGTCAGAGACTCGGACATGGTTGTGCAGGGCAGTCAGGGACTCGGACATGGTCAGGCAGGGTTATCAGTCAGGGCTCGGACATGGTTGTGCAGGGCATTCAGGGACTCGGACATGGTTCTGCAGGGTAAGCAGGGACTTGGGCATAGTCGTGCAGGGATATTATGGACTCGGACAATGTCCATAAAATCACTGCACGACTATGCCCAAGTCCCTTACTGACTAAGGGAGTCTGTTATTGTCGTCCAGGGCAATTAGGGACTTAGGCATGGTTGTGTAGGGCAGTCATGGTCAGGCAGGGTTATCAGTCAGAGACTCGGACATGGTTGTGCAGGGCAGTCAGGGACTCGAACATGGTCAGGCAGGGTTATCAGTCAGGGACTCGGACATGGTTGTGCAGGGCAGTCAGGGACTCGGACATGGTTCTGCAGGGTAAGCAGGGACTTGGGCATAGTCGTGCAGGGATATTATGGACTCGGACATGGTCCATAAAATCCCTGCACGACTATGCCCAAGTCCCTAACTGACTCAGGGAGTCTGACATTGTCGTGCAGGGCAATTAGGGACTCACACATAGTTGTGCTGGGCAATTAGGGACTTAGGCATGGTTGTGTAGGGCAGTCATGGTCAGGAAGGGTTATCAGTCAGAGACTCGGACATAGCTGTGCAGGGCAGTCAGGGACTCGGACATGGTTCTGCAGGGTAATCAGGGACTTATGCATAGTCGTGCAGGGATATTATGGACTCGGACATGGTCCATAAAATCCCTGCACGACTATGCCCAAGTCCCTAACTGACTCAGGGAGTCAGACATTGTCGTGCAGGGCAATCTGGGACTCAGACATAGTTGTGCTGGGCAATTAGGGACTTAGGCATGGTTGTGTAGGGCAGTCATGATCAGGCAGGGTAATCAGTCAGAGACTCGGACATAGCTGTGCAGGGCAGTCAGGGACTCGGACATGGTTCTGCAGGGTAATCAGGGACTTGGGCATAGTCGTGCAGGGATATTATGGACTCGGACATGGTCCAAAAAATCCCTGCACGACTATGCCCAAGTCCCTAATTGACTCAGGGAGTCTGACATGGTCGTGCAGGGCAGTCGGGGACTTGGGCATGGTCAGGCAGAGTTATTAGTCAGGGACTCGGACATGGTTGTGCAGGGCAGTCAGGGACTCGGACATGGTTCAGCAGGGTAATCAGGGACTTGGGCATAGTCGTGCAGGGATATTATGGACTCGGACATGGTCCATAAAATCCCTGCACGACTATGCCCAAGTCCCTAATTGACTCAGGTAATCTGACATGGTCGTGCAGGGCAGTCGGGGACTTGGGCATGGTCAGGCAGGGTTATTAGTCAGGGACTCGGACATGGTTGTGCAGGGCAGTCAGGGACTCGGACATGGTTCTGCAGGGTAAGCAGGGACTTGGGCATAGTCGTGCAGGGATATTATGGACTCGGACATGGTCCATAAAATCCCTGCACGACTATGCCCAAGTCCCTAACTGACTCAGGGAGTCTGACATTGTCGTCCAGGGCAATTAGGGACTTAGGCATGGTTGTGTAGGGCAGTCATGGTCAGGCAGGGTTATCAGTCAGAGACTCGGACATGGTTGTGCAGGGCAGTCAGGGACTCGGACATGGTCAGGCAGGGTTATCAGTCAGGGACTCGGACATGGTTGTGCAGGGCAGTCAGGGACTCGGACATGGTTCTGCAGGGTAAGCAGGGACTTGGGCATAGTCGTGCAGGGATATTATGGACTCGGACATGGTCCATAAAATCCCTGCACGACTATGCCCAAGTCCCTAATTGACTCAGGTAGTCTGACATGGTCGTGCAGGGCAGTCGGGGACTTGGGCATAGTTGTGCATGGCAATTAGGGACTTGGGCATGGTTGTGTAGGGCAGTCAGGGACTCAGACATGGTTGTGCAGGGCAATCTAGGGATTGGGAATAGTCGAGCAGGGTAATCAGTCAGGGACTCGGGCATGGTTATGCAGGGCAATAATGGACTCGGATATAGTAGTGCAGGGCAGTCGGGGACTTGGGCATGGTCAGGCAGGGTTATCAGTCAGGGACTCGGACATGGTTGCGCAGGGCAGTCAGGGACTCGGACATGGTTCTGCAGGGTAAGCAGGGGCTTGGGCATAGTCGTGCAGGGATATTATGGACTCGGACATGGTCCATAAAATCCCTGCACGACTATGCCCAAGTCCCTAACTGACTAAGGGAGTCTGACATTGTCGTCCAGGGCAATTAGGGACTTAGGCATGGTTGTGTAGGGCAGTCATGGTCAAGCAGGGTTATCAGTCAGAGACTCGGACATGGTTGTGCAGGGCAGTCAGGGACTCGAACATGGTCAGGCAGGGTTATCAGTCAGGGACTCGGACATGGTTGTGCAGGGCAGTCAGGGACTCGGACATGGTTCTGCAGGGTAAGCAGGGACTTGGGCATAGTCGTGCAGTGATATTATGGACTCGGACATGGTCCATAAAATCCCTGCATAGTCGTGCAGGGATATTATGGACTCGGACATGGTCCATAAAATCGCTGCACGACTATGCCCAAGTCCCTAACTGACTCAGGGAGTCTGACATTGTCGTGCAGGGCAATTAGGGACTCACACATAGTTGTGCTGGGCAATTAGAGACTTAGGCATGGTTGTGTAGGGCAGTCATGGTCAGGTAGGGTTATCAGTCAGAGACTCGGACATGGTTGTGCAGGGCAGTCAGGGACTCGGACATGGTTCTGCAGGGTAAGCAGGGACTTGGGCATAGTCGTGCAGTGATATTATGGACTCGGACATGGTCCATAAAATCCCTGCATAGTCGTGCAGGGATATTATGGACTCGGACATGGTCCATAAAATCGCTGCACGACTATGACCAAGTCCCTAACTGACTCAGGGAGTCTGACATTGTCGTGCAGGGCAATTAGGGACTCACACATAGTTGTGCTGGGCAATTAGAGACTTAGGCATGGTTGTGTAGGGCAGTCATGGTCAGGTAGGGTTATCAGTCAGAGACTCGGACATAGCTGTGCAGGGCAGTCAGGGACTCGGACATGGTTCGGCAGGGTAATCAGGGACTTGGGCACAGTCGTGCAGGGATATTATGGACTCGGACATGGTCTATGCCCAAGTCCCTTACTGACTAAGGGAGTCTGTTATTGTCGTCCAGGGCAATTAGGGACTTAGGCATGGTTGTGTAGGGCAGTCATGGTCAAGCAGGGTTATCAGTCAGAGACTCGGACATGGTTGTGCAGGGCAGTCAGGGACTCGAACATGGTCAGGCAGGGTTATCAGTCAGGGACTCGGACATGGTTGTGCAGGGCAGTCAGGGACTCGGACATGGTTCTGCAGGGTAAGCAGGGACTTGGGCATAGTCGTGCAGTGATATTATGGACTCGGACATGGTCCATAAAATCCCTGCACGACTATGCCCAAGTCCCTAATTGACTCAGGGAGTCTGACATGGTCGTGCAAGGCAGTCGGGGACTTGGGCATGGTCAGGCAGGGTTATTAGTCAGGGACTCGGACATGGTTGTGCAGGGCAGTCAGGGACTCGGACATGGTTCAGCAGGGTAATCAGGGACTTTGGCATAGTCGTGCAGGGATATTATGGACTCGGACATGGTCCATAAAATCCCTGCACGACTATGCCCAAGTCCCTTATTGACTCAGGTAATCTGACATGGTCGTGCAGGGCAGTCGGGGACTTGGGCATAGTTGTGCATGGCAATTAGGGACTTGGGCATGGTTATGTAGGGCAGTCAGGGACTCAGACATGGTTGTGCAGGGCAATCTAGGGATTGGGAATAGTCGGGCAGGGTAATCAGTCAGGGACTCGGGCATGGTTGTGCAGGGCAATAATGGACTCGGATATAGTAGTGCAGGGCAGTCGGGGACTTGGGCATGGTCAGGCAGGGTTATCAGTCAGGGACTTGGGCATAGTCGTGCAGGGATATTATGGACTCGGACATGGTCTATGCCCAAGTCCCTTACTGACTAAGGGAGTCTGTTATTGTCGTCCAGGGCAATTAGGGACTTAGGCATGGTTGTGTAGGGCAGTCATGGTCAGGTAGGGTTATCAGTCAGAGACTCGGACATAGCTGTGCAGGGCAGTCAGGGACTCGGACATGGTTCGGCAGGGTAATCAGGGACTTGGGCATAGTCGTGCAGGGATATTATGGACTCGGACATGGTCCATAAAATCCCTGCACGACTATGCCCAAGTCCCTAACTGACTCAGGGAGTCTGACATTGTCGTGCAGGGCAATCAGGGACTCAGACATAGTTGTGCTGGGCAATTAGGGACTTAGGCATGGTTGTGTAGGGCAGACATGATCAGGCAGGGTTATCAGTCAGAGACTCGGACATAGCTGTGCAGGGCAGTCAGGGACTCGGACATGGTTCTGCAGGGCAATCAGGGACTTGGGCATAGTCGTGCAGGGATATTATGGACTCGGACATGGTCCATAAAATCCCTGCACGACTATGCCCAAGTCCCTAACTGACTCAGGGAGTCTGACATTGTCGTGCAGGGCAATTAGGGACTCAGACATAGTTGTGCTGGGCAATTAGGGACTTAGGCATGGTTGTGTAGGGCAGTCATGGTCAGGCAGGGTTATCAGTCAGAGACTCGGACATAGCATAGCTGTGCAGGGCAGTCAGGGACTCGGACATGGTTCTGCAGGGTAAGCAGGGACTTGGGCATAGTCGTGCAGGGATATTATGGACTCGGACATGGTCCATAAAATCCCTGCACGACTATGCAGAAGTCCCTAACTGACTAAGGGAGTCTGTTATTGTCGTCCAGGGCAATTAGGGACTTAGGCATGGTTGTGTAGGGCAGTCATGATCAGGCAGGGTTATCAGTCAGAGACTCGGACATGGTTGTGCAGGGCAGTCAGGGACTCGAACATGGTCAGGCAGGTTTATCAGTCAGGGACTCGGTCATGGTTGTGCAGGGCAGTCAGGGACTCGGACATGGTTCTGCAGGGTAATCAGGGACTTGGGCATAGTCGTGCAGGGATATTATGGACTCGGACATGGTCCATAAAATACCTGCACGACTATGCAGAAGTCCCTAACTGACTAAGGGAGTCTGTTATTGTCGTCCAGGGCAATAAGGGACTTAGGCATGGTTGTGTAGGGCAGTCATGGTCAGGCAGGGTTATCAGTCAGAGACTCGGACATGGTTGTGCAGGGCAGCCAGGGACTCGAACAAGGTCAGGCAGGGTTATCAGTCAGGGACTCGGTCATGGTTGTGCAGGGCAGTCAGGGACTCGGACATGGTTCTGCAGGGTAATCAGGGACTTGGGCATAGTCGTGCAGGGATATTATGGACTCGGACATGGTCCATAAAATCCCTGCACGAGTATGCCCAAGTCCCTAATTGACTCAGGGAGTCTGACATGGTCGTGCAGGGCAGTCGGGGACTTGGGCATGGTCAGGCAGGGTTATCAGTCAGGGACTCGGTCATGGTTGTGCAGGGCAGTCAGGGACTCGGACATGGTTCTGCAGGGTAATCAGGGACTTGGGCATAGTCGTGCAGGGATATTATGGACTCGGACATGGTCCATAAAATCCCTGCACGACTATGCCCAAGTCCCTAACTGACTCGGGGAGTCTGACATTGTCGTCCAGGGCAATTAGGGACTTAGGCATGGTTGTGTAGGGCAGTCATGGTCAGGCAGGGTTATCGGTCAGAGACTCGGACATGGTTGTGCAGGGCAGTCAGGGACTCGGACATGGTCAGGCAGGGTTATCAGTCAGGGACTCGGACATGGTTGTGCAGGGCAGTCAGGGACTCGGACATGGTTCTGCAGGGTAAGCAGGGACTTGGGCATAGTCGTGCAGGGATATTATGGACTCGGACATGGTCCATAAAATCCCTGCACGACTATGCCCAAGTCCCTAATTGACCCAGGTAGTCTGACATGGTCGTGCAGGGCAGTCGGGGACATGGGCATAGTTGTGCATGGCAATTAGGGACTTGGGCATGGTTTTAGTAGGGCAGTCAGGGACTCAGACATGGTTGTGCAGGGTAATCTAGGGATTGGGAATAGTCGGGCAGGGTAATCAGTCAGGGACTCGGGCATGGTTGTGCAGGGCAATAATGGACTCGGATATAGTAGTGCAGGGCAGTCGGGGACTTGGGCATGGTCAGGCAGGGTTATCAGTCAGGGACTCGGACATGGTTGTGCAGGGCAGTCAGGGACTCGGACATGGTTCTGCAGGGTAAGCAGGGACTTGGGCATAGTCGTGCAGGGATATTATGGACTCGGACATGGTCCATAAAATCCCTGCACGACTATGCCCAAGTCCCTAACTGACTAAGGGAGTCTGACATTGTCGTCCAGGGCAATTAGGGACTTAGGCATGGTTGTGTAGGGCAGTCATGGTCAGGCAGGGTTATCAGTCAGAGACTCGGACATGGTTGTGCAGGGCAGTCAGGGACTCGGACATGGTCAGGCAGGGTTATCAGTCAGGGCTCGGACATGGTTGTGCAGGGCATTCAGGGACTCGGACATGGTTCTGCAGGGTAAGCAGGGACTTGGGCATAGTCGTGCAGGGATATTATGGACTCGGACAATGTCCATAAAATCACTGCACGACTATGCCCAAGTCCCTTACTGACTTAGGGAGTCTGTTATTGTCGTCCAGGGCAATTAGGGACTTAGGCATGGTTGTGTAGGGCAGTCATGGTCAGGCAGGGTTATCAGTCAGAGACTCGGACATGGTTGTGCAGGGTTATCAGTCAGGGACTCGAACATGGTCAGGCAGGGTTATCAGTCAGGGACTCGGACATGGTTGTGCAGGGCAGTCAGGGACTCGGACATGGTTCTGCAGGGTAAGCAGGGACTTGGGCATAGTCGTGCAGGGATATTATGGACTCGGACATGGTCCATAAAATCCCTGCATGACTATGCCCAAGTCCCTAACTGACTCAGGGAGTCTGACATTGTCGTGCAGGGCAATTAGGGACTCACACATAGTTGTGCTGGGCAATTAGGGACTTAGGCATGGTTGTGTAGGGCAGTCATGGTCAGGAAGGGTTATCAGTCAGAGACTCGGACATAGCTGTGCAGGGCAGTCAGGGACTCGGACATGGTTCTGCAGGGTAAGCAGGGACTTGGGCATAGTCGTGCAGGGATATTATGGACTCGGACATGGTCCATAAAATCCCTGCACGACTATGCCCAAGTCCCTAATTGACTCAGGGAGTCTGACATGGTCGTGCAGGGCAGTCGGGGACTTGGGCATGGTCAGGCAGGGTTATTAGTCAGGGACTCGGACATGGTTGTGCAGGGCAGTCAGGGACTCGGACATGGTTCAGCAGGGTAATCAGGGACTTGGGCATAGTCGTGCAGGGATATTATGGACTCGGACATGGTCCATAAAATCCTTGCACGACTATGCCCAAGTCCCTAATTGACTCAGGTAATCTGACATGGTCGTGCAGGGCAGTCGGGGACTTGGGCATGGTCAGGCAGGGTTATTAGTCAGGGACTCGGACATGGTTGTGCAGGGCAGTCAGGGATTCGGACATGGTTCTGCAGGGTAAGCAGGGACTTGGGCATAGTCGTGCAGGGATATTATGGACTCGGACATGGTCCATAAAATCCCTGCACGACTATGCCCAAGTCCCTAACTGACTCAGGGAGTCTGATATTGTCGTCCAGGGCAATTAGGGACTTAGGCATTGTTGTGTAGGGCAGTCATGGTCAGGCAGGGTTATCAGTCAGAGACTCGGACATGGTTGTGCAGGGCAGTCAGGGATTCGGACATGGTCAGGCAGGGTTATCAGTCAGGGACTCGGACATGGTTGTGCAGGGCAGTCAGTGACTCGGACATGGTTCTGCAGGGTAAGCAGGGACTTGGGCATAGTCGTGCAGGGATATTGTGGACTCGGACATGGTCCATAAAATCCCTGCACGACTATGCCCAAGTCCCTAATTGACTCAGGTAGTCTGACATGGTCGTGCAGGGCAGTCGGGGACTTGGGCATAGTTGTGCATGGCAATTAGGGACTTGGGCATGGTTGTGTAGGGCAGTCAGGGACTCAGACATGGTTGTGCAGGGCAATCTAGGGATTGGGAATAGTCGGGCAGGGTAATCAGTCAGGGACTCGGGCATGGTTGTGCAGGGCAATAATGGACTCGGATATAGTAGTGCAGGGCAGTCGGGGACTTGGGCATGGTCAGGCAGGGTTATCAGTCAGAGACTCGGACATAGCTGTGCAGGGCAGTCAGGGACTCGGACATGGTTCTGCAGGGTAAGCAGGGACTTGGGCATAGTCGTGCAGGGATATTATGGACTCGGACATGGTCCATAAAATCCCTGCACGACTATGCCCAAGTCCCTAACTGACTAAGGGAGTCTGTTATTGTCGTCCAGGGCAATTAGGGACTTAGGCATGGTTGTGTAGGGCAGTCATGGTCAGGCAGGGTTATCAGTCAGAGACTCGGACATGGTTGTGCAGGGCAGTCAGGGACTCGGACATGGTCAGGCAGGTTATCAGTCAGGGACTCGGTCATGGTTATGCAAGGCAGTCAGGGACTCGGACATGGTTCTGCAGGGTAAGCAGGGACTTGGGCATAGTCGTGCAGGGATATTATGGACTCGGACATGGTCCATAAAATCCCTGCACGACTATGCCCAAGTCCCTAATTGACTCAGGGAGTCTGACATGGTCGTGCAGGGCAGTCGGGGACTTGGGCATGGTCAGGCAGGGTTATTAGTCAGGGACTCGGACATGGTTGTGCAGGGCAGTCAGGGACTCGGACATGGTTCAGCAGGGTAATCAGGGACTTGGGCATAGTCGTGCAGAGATATTATGGACTCGGACATGGTCCATAAAATCCCTGCACGACTATGCCCAAGTCCCTAATTAACTCAGGTAGTCTGACATGGTCGTGCAGGGCAGTCGGGGACTTGGGCATAGTTGTGCATGGCAATTAGGGACTTGGGCATGGTTGTGTAGGGCAGTCAGGGACTCAGACATGGTTGTGCAGGGCAATCTAGGGATAGGGAATAGTCGGGCAGGGTAATCAGTCAGGGACTCGGGCATGGTTGTGCAGGGCAATAATGGACTCGGATATAGTAGTGCAGGGCAGTCGTGGACTTGGGCTTGGTCAGGCAGGGTTATCAGTCAGGGACTCGGACATGGTTGCGCAGGGCAGTCAGGGACTCGGACATGGTTCTGCAGGGTAAGCAGGGACTTGGGCATAGTCGTGCTGGGATATTATGGACTCGGACATGGTCCATAAAATCCCTGCACGACTATGCCCAAGTCCCTAACTGACTCAGGGAGTCTGACATTGTCGTGCAGGGCAATTAGGGACTCAGACATAGTTGTGCTGGGCAATTAGGGACTTAGGCATGGTTGTGTAGGGCAGTCATGGTCAGGCAGGGTTATCAGTCAGAGACTCGGACATAGCATAGCTGTGCAGGGCAGTCAGGGACTCGGACATGGTTCTGCAGGGTAAGCAGGGACTTGGGCATAGTCGTGCAGGGATATTATGGACTCGGACATGGTCCATAAAATCCCTGCACGACTATGCAGAAGTCCCTAACTGACTAAGGGAGTCTGTTATTGTCGTCCAGGGCAATTAGGGACTTAGGCATGGTTGTGTAGGGCAGTCATGGTCAGGCAGGGTTATCAGTCAGAGACTCGGACATGGTTGTGCAGGGCAGTCAGGGACTCGAACATGGTCAGGCAGGTTTATCAGTCAGGGACTCGGTCATGGTTGTGCAGGGCAGTCAGGGACTCGGACATGGTTCTGCAGGGTAATCAGGGACTTGGGCATAGTCGTGCAGGGATATTATGGACTCGGACATGGTCCATAAAATCCCTGCACGACTATGCAGAAGTCCCTAACTGTCTAAGGGAGTCTGTTATTGTCGTCCAGGGCAATAAGGGACTTAGGCATGGTTGTGTAGGGCAGTCATGGTCAGGCAGGGTTATCAGTCAGAGACTCGGACATGGTTGTGCAGGGCAGTCAGGGACTCGAACATGGTCAGGCAGGGTTATCAGTCAGGGACTCGGTCATGGTTGTGCAGGGCAGTCAGGGACTCGGACATGGTTCTGCAGGGTAATCAGGGACTTGGGCATAGTCGTGCAGGGATATTATGGACTCGGACATGGTCCATAAAATCCCTGCACGAGTATGCCCAAGTCCCTAATTGACTCAGGGAGTCTGACATGGTCGTGCAGGGCAGTCGGGGACTTGGGCATGGTCAGGCAGGGTTATCAGTCAGGGACTCGGTCATGGTTGTGCAGGGCAGTCAGGGACTCGGACATGGTTCTGCAGGGTAATCAGGGACTTGGGCATAGTCGTGCAGGGATATTATGGACTCGGAAATGGTCCATAAAATCCCTGCACGACTATGCCCAAGTCCCTAATTGACCCAGGTAGTCTGACATGGTCGTGCAGGGCAGTCGGGGACATGGGCATAGTTGTGCATGGCAATTAGGGACTTGGGCATGGTTTTAGTAGGGCAGTCAGGGACTCAGACATGGTTGTGCAGGGTAATCTAGGGATTGGGAATAGTCGGGCAGGGTAATCAGTCAGGGACTCGGGCATGGTTGTGCAGGGCAATAATGGACTCGGATATAGTAGTGCAGGGCAGTCGGGGACTTGGGCATGGTCAGGCAGGGTTATCAGTCAGGGACTCGGACATGGTTGTGCAGGGCAGTCAGGGACTCGGACATGGTTCTGCAGGGTAAGCAGGGACTTGGGCATAGTCGTGCAGGGATATTATGGACTCGGACATGGTCCATAAAATCCCTGCACGACTATGCCCAAGTCCCTAACTGACTAAGGGAGTCTGACATTGTCGTCCAGGGCAATTAGGGACTTAGGCATGGTTGTGTAGGGCAGTCATGGTCAGGCAGGGTTATCAGTCAGAGACTCGGACATGGTTGTGCAGGGCAGTCAGGGACTCGGACATGGTCAGGCAGGGTTATCAGTCAGGGCTCGGACATGGTTGTGCAGGGCATTCAGGGACTCGGACATGGTTCTGCAGGGTAAGCAGGGACTTGGGCATAGTCGTGCAGGGATATTATGGACTCGGACAATGTCCATAAAATCACTGCACGACTATGCCCAAGTCCCTTACTGACTTAGGGAGTCTGTTATTGTCGTCCAGGGCAATTAGGGACTTAGGCATGGTTGTGTAGGGCAGTCATGGTCAGGCAGGGTTATCAGTCAGAGACTCGGACATGGTTGTGCAGGGCAGTCAGGGACTCGAACATGGTCAGGCAGGTTTATCAGTCAGGGACTCGGTCATGGTTGTGCAGGGCAGTCAGGGACTCGGACATGGTTCTGCAGGGTAATCAGGGACTTGGGCATAGTCGTGCAGGGATATTATGGACTCGGACATGGTCCATAAAATCCCTGCACGACTATGCAGAAGTCCCTAACTGTCTAAGGGAGTCTGTTATTGTCGTCCAGGGCAATAAGGGACTTAGGCATGGTTGTGTAGGGCAGTCATGGTCAGGCAGGGTTATCAGTCAGAGACTCGGACATGGTTGTGCAGGGCAGTCAGGGACTCGAACATGGTCAGGCAGGGTTATCAGTCAGGGACTCGGTCATGGTTGTGCAGGGCAGTCAGGGACTCGGACATGGTTCTGCAGGGTAATCAGGGACTTGGGCATAGTCGTGCAGGGATATTATGGACTCGGACATGGTCCATAAAATCCCTGCACGAGTATGCCCAAGTCCCTAATTGACTCAGGGAGTCTGACATGGTCGTGCAGGGCAGTCGGGGACTTGGGCATGGTCAGGCAGGGTTATCAGTCAGGGACTCGGTCATGGTTGTGCAGGGCAGTCAGGGACTCGGACATGGTTCTGCAGGGTAATCAGGGACTTGGGCATAGTCGTGCAGGGATATTATGGACTCGGAAATGGTCCATAAAATCCCTGCACGACTATGCCCAAGTCCCTAATTGACCCAGGTAGTCTGACATGGTCGTGCAGGGCAGTCGGGGACATGGGCATAGTTGTGCATGGCAATTAGGGACTTGGGCATGGTTTTAGTAGGGCAGTCAGGGACTCAGACATGGTTGTGCAGGGTAATCTAGGGATTGGGAATAGTCGGGCAGGGTAATCAGTCAGGGACTCGGGCATGGTTGTGCAGGGCAATAATGGACTCGGATATAGTAGTGCAGGGCAGTCGGGGACTTGGGCATGGTCAGGCAGGGTTATCAGTCAGGGACTCGGACATGGTTGTGCAGGGCAGTCAGGGACTCGGACATGGTTCTGCAGGGTAAGCAGGGACTTGGGCATAGTCGTGCAGGGATATTATGGACTCGGACATGGTCCATAAAATCCCTGCACGACTATGCCCAAGTCCCTAACTGACTAAGGGAGTCTGACATTGTCGTCCAGGGCAATTAGGGACTTAGGCATGGTTGTGTAGGGCAGTCATGGTCAGGCAGGGTTATCAGTCAGAGACTCGGACATGGTTGTGCAGGGCAGTCAGGGACTCGGACATGGTCAGGCAGGGTTATCAGTCAGGGCTCGGACATGGTTGTGCAGGGCATTCAGGGACTCGGACATGGTTCTGCAGGGTAAGCAGGGACTTGGGCATAGTCGTGCAGGGATATTATGGACTCGGACAATGTCCATAAAATCACTGCACGACTATGCCCAAGTCCCTTACTGACTTAGGGAGTCTGTTATTGTCGTCCAGGGCAATTAGGGACTTAGGCATGGTTGTGTAGGGCAGTCATGGTCAGGCAGGGTTATCAGTCAGAGACTCGGACATGGTTGTGCAGGGCAGTCAGGGACTCGAACATGGTCAGGCAGGGTTATCAGTCAGCGACTCGGACATGGTTGTGCAGGGCAGTCAGGGACTCGGACATGGTTCTGCAGGGTAAGCAGGGACTTGGGCATAGTCGTGCAGGGATATTATGGACTCGGACATGGTCCATAAAATCCCTGCATGACTATGCCCAAGTCCCTAACTGACTCAGGGAGTCTGACATTGTCGTGCAGGGCAATTAGGGACTCACAAATAGTTGTGCTGGGCAATTAGGGACTTAGGCATGGTTGTGTAGGGCAGTCATGGTCAGGAAGGGTTATCAGTCAGAGACTCGGACATAGCTGTGCAGGGCAGTCAGGGACTCGGACATGGTTCTGCAGGGTAAGCAGGGACTTGGGCATAGTCGTGCAGGGATATTATGGACTCGGACATGGTCCATAAAATCCCTGCACGACTATGCCCAAGTCCCTAATTGACTCAGGGAGTCTGACATGGTCGTGCAGGGCAGTCGGGGACTTGGGCATGGTCAGGCAGGGTTATTAGTCAGGGACTCGGACATGGTTGTGCAGGGCAGTCAGGGACTCGGACATGGTTCAGCAGGGTAATCAGGGACTTGGGCATAGTCGTGCAGGGATATTATGGACTCGGACATGGTCCATAAAATCCTTGCACGACTATGCCCTAGTCCCTAATTGACTCAGGTAATCTGACATGGTCGTGCAGGGCAGTCGGGGACTTGGGCATGGTCAGGCAGGGTTATTAGTCAGGGACTCGGACATGGTTGTGCAGGGCAGTCAGGGACTCGGACATGGTTCTGCAGGGTAAGCAGGGACTTGGGCATAGTCGTGCAGGGATATTATGGACTCGGACATGGTCCATAAAATCCCTGCACGACTATGCCCAAGTCCCTAACTGACTCAGGGAGTCTGACATTGTCGTCCAGGGCAATTAGGGACTTAGGCATTGTTGTGTAGGGCAGTCATGGTCAGGCAGGGTTATCAGTCAGAGACTCGGACATGGTTGTGCAGGGCAGTCAGGGATTCGGACATGGTCAGGCAGGGTTATCAGTCAGGGACTCGGACATGGTTGTGCAGGGCAGTCAGTGACTCGGACATGGTTCTGCAGGGTAAGCAGGGACTTGGGCATAGTCGTGCAGGGATATTGTGGACTCGGACATGGTCCATAAAATCCCTGCACGACTATGCTCAAGTCCCTAATTGACTCAGGTAGTCTGACATGGTCGTGCAGGGCAGTCGGGGACTTGGGCATAGTTGTGCATGGCAATTAGGGACTTGGGCATGGTTGTGTAGGGCAGTCAGGGACTCAGACATGGTTGTGCAGGGCAATCTAGGGATTGGGAATAGTCGGGCAGGGTAATCAGTCAGGGACTCGGGCATGGTTGTGCAGGGCAATAATGGACTCGGATATAGTAGTGCAGGGCAGTCGGGGACTTGGGCATGGTCAGGCAGGGTTATCAGTCAGAGACTCGGACATAGCTGTGCAGGGCAGTCAGGGACTCGGACATGGTTCTGCAGGGTAAGCAGGGACTTGGGCATAGTCGTGCAGGGATATTATGGACTCGGACATGGTCCATAAAATCCCTGCACGACTATGCCCAAGTCCCTAACTGACTAAGGGAGTCTGTTATTGTCGTCCAGGGCAATTAGGGACTTAGGCATGGTTGTGTAGGGCAGTCATGGTCAGGCAGGGTTATCAGTCAGAGACTCGGACATGGTTGTGCAGGGCAGTCAGGGACTCGGACATGGTCAGGCAGGTTATCAGTCAGGGACTCGGTCATGGTTGTGCAAGGCAGTCAGGGACTCGGACATGGTTCTGCAGGGTAAGCAGGGACTTGGGCATAGTCGTGCAGGGATATTATGGACTCGGACATGGTCCATAAAATCCCTGCACGACTATGCCCAAGTCCCTAATTGACTCAGGGAGTCTGACTTGGTCGTGCAGGGCAGTCGGGGACTTGGGCATGGTCAGGCAGGGTTATTAGTCAGGGACTCGGACATGGTTGTGCAGGGCAGTCAGGGACTCGGACATGGTTCAGCAGGGTAATCAGGGACTTGGGCATAGTCGTGCAGAGATATTATGGACTCGGACATGGTCCATAAAATCCCTGCACGACTATGCCCAAGTCCCTAATTAACTCAGGTAGTCTGACATGGTCGTGCAGGGCAGTCGGGGACTTGGGCATAGTTGTGCATGGCAATTAGGGACTTGGGCATGGTTGTGTAGGGCAGTCAGGGACTCAGACATGGTTGTGCAGGGCAATCTAGGGATAGGGAATAGTCGGGCAGGGTAATCAGTCAGGGACTCGGGCATGGTTGTGCAGGGCAATAATGGACTCGGATATAGTAGTGCAGGGCAGTCGTGGACTTGGGCTTGGTCAGGCAGGGTTATCAGTCAGAGACTCGGACATGGTTGTGCAGGGCAGTCAGGGACTCGAACATGGTCAGGCAGGGTTATCAGTCAGGGACTCGGACATGGTTGTGCAGGGCAGTCAGGGACTCGGACATGGTTCTGCAGGGTAAGCAGGGACTTGGGCATAGTCGTGCAGGGATATTATGGACTCGGACATGGTCCATAAAATCCCTGCACGACTATGCCCAAGTCCCTAACTGACTCAGGGAGTCTGACATTGTCGTGCAGGGCAATTAGGGACTCACACATAGTTGTGCTGGGCAATTAGGGACTTAGGCATGGTTGTGTAGGGCAGTCATGGTCAGGTAGGGTTATCAGTCAGAGACTCGGACATAGCTGTGCAGGGCAGTCAGGGACTCGGACATGGTTCTGCAGGGTAATCAGGGTTTGGGCATAGTCGTGCAGGGATATTATGGACTCGGACATGGTCCATAAAATCCCTGCACGACTATGCCCAAGTCCCTAATTGACTCAGGGAGTCTGACATGGTCGTGCAGGGCAGTCGGGGACTTGGGCATGGTCAGGCAGGGTTATTAGTCAGGGACTTGGACATGGTTGTGCAGGGCAGTCAGGGACTCGGACATGGTTCAGCAGGGTAATCAGGGACTTGGGCATAGTCTTGCAGGGATATTATGGACTCGGACATGGTCCATAAAATCCCTGCACGACTATGCCCAAGTCCCTAATTGACTCAGGTAATCTGACATGGTCGTGCAGGGCAGTCGGGGACTTGGGCATGGTCAGGCAGGGTTATTAGTCAGGGACTCGGACATGGTTGTGCAGGGCAGTCGGGGACTTGGGCATAGTTGTGCATGGCAATAAGGGACTTGGGCATGGTTGTGTAGGGCAGTCAGGGACTCAGACATGGTTGTGCAGGGCAATCTAGGGATAGGGAATAGTCGGGCAGGGTAATCAGTCAGGGACTCGGGCATGGTTGTGCAGGGCAATAATGGACTCGGATATAGTAGTGCAGGGCAGTCGTGGACTTGGGCTTGGTCAGGCAGGGTTATCAGTCAGGGACTCGGACATGGTTGCGCAGGGCAGTCAGGGACTCGGACATGGTTCTGCAGGGTAAGCAGGGACTTGGGCATAGTCGTGCAGGGATATTATGGACTCGGACATGGTCCATAAAATCCCTGCACGACTATGCCCAAGTCCCTAACTGACTCAGGGAGTCTGACATTGTCGTCCAGGGCAATTAGGGACTTAGGCATGGTTGTGTAGGGCAGTCATGGTCAGGCAGGGTTATCAGTCAGAGACTCGGACATGGTTGTGCAGGGCAGTCAGGGACTCGAACATGGTCAGGCAGGTTTATCAGTCAGGGACTCGGTCATGGTTGTGCAGGGCAGTCAGGGACTCGGACATGGTTCTGCAGGGTAATCAGGGACTTGGGCATAGTCGTGCAGGGATATTATGGACTCGGACATGGTCCATAAAATCCCTGCACGACTATGCAGAAGTCCCTAACTGACTAAGGGAGTCTGTTATTGTCGTCCAGGGCAATAAGGGACTTAGGCATGGTTGTGTAGGGCAGTCATTGTCAGGCAGGGTTATCAGTCAGAGACTCGGACATGGTTGTGCAGGGCAGTCAGGGACTCGAACATGGTCAGGCAGGGTTATCAGTCAGGGACTCGGTCATGGTTGTGCAGGGCAGTCAGGGACTCGGACATGGTTCTGCAGGGTAATCAGGGACTTGGGCATAGTCGTGCAGGGATATTATGGACTCGGACATGGTCCATAAAATCCCTGCACGACTATGCCCAAGTTCCTAACTGACTCAGGGAGTCTGACATTGTCGTCCAGGGCAATTAGGGACTTAGGCATGGTTGTGTAGGGCAGTCATGGTCAGGCAGGGTTATCAGTCAGAGACTCGGACATGGTCGTGCAGGGCAGTCGGGGACTTGGGCATAGTTGTGCATGGCAATTAGGGACTTGGGCATGGTTGTGTAGGGCAGTCAGGGACTCAGACATGGTTGTGCAGGGCAATCTAGGGATAGGGAATAGTCGGGCAGGGTAATCAGTCAGGGACTCGGGCATGGTTGTGCAGGGCAATAATGGACTCGGATATAGTAGTGCAGGGCAGTCGTGGACTTGGGCTTGGTCAGGCAGGGTTATCAGTCAGGGACTCGGACATGGTTGCGCAGGGCAGTCAGGGACTCGGACATGGTTCTGCAGGGTAAGCAGGGACTTGGGCATAGTCGTGCAGGGATATTATGGACTCGGACATGGTCCATAAAATCCCTGCACGACTATGCCCAAGTCCCTAACTGACTCAGGGAGTCTGACATTGTCGTGCAGGGCAATTAGGGACTCACACATAGTTGTGCTGGGCAATTAGGGACTTAGGCATGGTTGTGTAGGGCAGTCATGGTCAGGAAGGGTTATCAGTCAGAGACTCGGACATAGCTGTGCAGGGCAGTCAGGGACTCGGACATGGTTCAGCAGGGTAATCAGGGACTTGGGCATAGTCGTGCAGGGATATTATGGACTCGGACATGGTCCATAAAATCCCTGCACGACTATGCAGAAGTCCCTAACTGACTAAGGGAGTCTGTTATTGTCTACCAGGGCAATTAGGGACTTAGGCATGGTTGTGTAGGGCAGTCATGGTCAGGCAGGGTTATCAGTCAGAGACTCGGACATGGTTGTGCAGGGCAGTCAGGGACTCGAACATGGTCAGGCAGGGTTATCAGTCAGGGACTCGGTCATGGTTGTGCAGGGCAGTCAGGGACTCGGACATGGTTCTGCAGGGTAATCAGGGACTTGGGCATAGTCGTGCAGGAATATTATGGACTCGGACATGGTCCATAAAATCCCTGCACGACTATGCCCAAGTCCCTAATTGACTCAGGGAGTCTGACATGGTCGTGCAGGGCAGTCGGGGACTTGGGCATGGTCAGGCAGGGTTATTAGTCAGGGACTCGGACATGGTTGTGCAGGGCAGTCAGGGACTCGGACATGGTTCAGCAGGGTAATCAGGGACTTGGGCATAGTCGTGCAGGGATATTATGGACTCGGACATGGTCCATAAAATCCTTGCACGACTATGCCCAAGTCCCTAATTGACTCAGGTAATCTGACATGGTCGTGCAGGGCAGTCGGGGACTTGGGCATGGTCAGGCAGGGTTATTAGTCAGGGACTCGGACATGGTTGTGCAGGGCAGTCAGGGACTCGGACATGGTTCTGCAGGGTAAGCAGGGACTTGGGCATAGTCGTGCAGGGATATTATGGACTCGGACATGGTCCATAAAATCCCTGCACGACTATGCCCAAGTCCCTAACTGACTCAGGGAGTCTGATATTGTCGTCCAGGGCAATTAGGGACTTAGGCATTGTTGTGTAGGGCAGTCATGGTCAGGCAGGGTTATCAGTCAGAGACTCGGACATGGTTGTGCAGGGCAGTCAGGGATTCGGACATGGTCAGGCAGGGTTATCAGTCAGGGACTCGGACATGGTTGTGCAGGGCAGTCAGTGACTCGGACATGGTTCTGCAGGGTAAGCAGGGACTTGGGCATAGTCGTGCAGGGATATTGTGGACTCGGACATGGTCCATAAAATCCCTGCACGACTATGCCCAAGTCCCTAATTGACTCAGGTAGTCTGACATGGTCGTGCAGGGCAGTCGGGGACTTGGGCATAGTTGTGCATGGCAATTAGGGACTTGGGCATGGTTGTGTAGGGCAGTCAGGGACTCAGACATGGTTGTGCAGGGCAATCTAGGGATTGGGAATAGTCGGGCAGGGTAATCAGTCAGGGACTCGGGCATGGTTGTGCAGGGCAATAATGGACTCGGATATAGTAGTGCAGGGCAGTCGGGGACTTGGGCATGGTCAGGCAGGGTTATCAGTCAGAGACTCGGACATAGCTGTGCAGGGCAGTCAGGGACTCGGACATGGTTCTGCAGGGTAAGCAGGGACTTGGGCATAGTCGTGCAGGGATATTATGGACTCGGACATGGTCCATAAAATCCCTGCACGACTATGCCCAAGTCCCTAACTGACTAAGGGAGTCTGTTATTGTCGTCCAGGGCAATTAGGGACTTAGGCATGGTTGTGTAGGGCAGTCATGGTCAGGCAGGGTTATCAGTCAGAGACTCGGACATGGTTGTGCAGGGCAGTCAGGGACTCGGACATGGTCAGGCAGGTTATCAGTCAGGGACTCGGTCATGGTTGTGCAAGGCAGTCAGGGACTCGGACATGGTTCTGCAGGGTAAGCAGGGACTTGGGCATAGTCGTGCAGGGATATTATGGACTCGGACATGGTCCATAAAATCCCTGCACGACTATGCCCAAGTCCCTAATTGACTCAGGGAGTCTGACATGGTCGTGCAGGGCAGTCGGGGACTTGGGCATGGTCAGGCAGGGTTATTAGTCAGGGACTCGGACATGGTTGTGCAGGGCAGTCAGGGACTCGGACATGATTCAGCAGGGTAATCAGGGACTTGGGCATAGTCGTGCAGAGATATTATGGACTCGGACATGGTCCATAAAATCCCTGCACGACTATGCCCAAGTCCCTAATTAACTCAGGTAGTCTGACATGGTCGTGCAGGGCAGTCGGGGACTTGGGCATAGTTGTGCATGGCAATTAGGGACTTGGGCATGGTTGTGTAGGGCAGTCAGGGACTCAGACATGGTTGTGCAGGGCAATCTAGGGATAGGGAATAGTCGGGCAGGGTAATCAGTCAGGGACTCGGGCATGGTTGTGCAGGGCAATAATGGACTCGGATATAGTAGTGCAGGGCAGTCGTGGACTTGGGCTTGGTCAGGCAGGGTTATCAGTCAGGGACTCGGACATGGTTGCGCAGGGCAGTCAGGGACTCGGACATGGTTCTGCAGGGTAAGCAGGGACTTGGGCATAGTCGTGCTGGGATATTATGGACTCGGACATGGTCCATAAAATCCCTGCACGACTATGCCCAAGTCCCTAACTGACTCAGGGAGTCTGACATTGTCGTGCAGGGCAATTAGGGACTCAGACATAGTTGTGCTGGGCAATTAGGGACTTAGGCATGGTTGTGTAGGGCAGTCATGGTCAGGCAGGGTTATCAGTCAGAGACTCGGACATAGCATAGCTGTGCAGGGCAGTCAGGGACTCGGACATGGTTCTGCAGGGTAAGCAGGGACTTGGGCATAGTCGTGCAGGGATATTATGGACTCGGACATGGTCCATAAAATCCCTGCACGACTATGCAGAAGTCCCTAACTGACTAAGGGAGTCTGTTATTGTCGTCCAGGGCAATTAGGGACTTAGGCATGGTTGTGTAGGGCAGTCATGGTCAGGCAGGGTTATCAGTCAGGGACTCGGACATGGTTGCGCAGGGCAGTCAGGGACTCGGACATGGTTCTGCAGGGTAAGCAGGGACTTGGGCATAGTCGTGCAGGGATATTATGGACTCGGACATGGTCCATAAAATCCCTGCACGACTATGCCCAAGTCCCTTACTGACTCAGGGAGTCTGACATTGTCGTGCAGGGCAATTAGGGACTCAGACATAGTTGTGCTGGGCAATTAGGGACTTAGGCATGGTTGTGTAGGGCAGTCATGGTCAGGCAGGGTTATCAGTCAGAGACTCGGACATAGCATAGCTGTGCAGGGCAGTCAGGGACTCGGACATGGTTCTGCAGGGTAAGCAGGGACTTGGGCATAGTCGTGCAGGGATATTATGGACTCGGACATGGTCCATAAAATCCCTGCACGACTATGCCCAAGTCCCTAACTGACTCAGGGAGTCTGACATTGTCGTCCAGGGCAATTAGGGACTTAGGCATGGTTGTGTAGGGCAGTCATGGTCAGGCAGGGTTATCGGTCAGAGACTCGGACATGGTTGTGCAGGGCAGTCAGGGACTCGGACATGATCAGGCAGGGTTATCAGTCAGGGACTCGGACATGGTTGTGCAGGGCAGTCAGGGACTCGGACATGGTTCTGCAGGGTAAGCAGGGACTTGGGCATAGTCGTGCAGGGATATTATGGACTCGGACATGGTCCATAAAATCCCTGCACGACTATGCCCAAGTCCCTAATTGACCCAGGTAGTCTGACATGGTCGTGCAGGGCAGACGGGGACATGGGCATAGTTGTGCATGGCAATTAGGGACTTGGGCATGGTTGTGTAGGGCAGTCAGGGACTCAGACATGGTTGTGCAGGGTAATCTAGGGATTGGGAATAGTCGGGCAGGGTAATCAGTCAGGGACTCGGGCATGGTTGTGCAGGGCAATAATGGACTCGGATATAGTAGTGCAGGGCAGTCGGGGACTTGGGCATGGTCAGGCAGGGTTATCAGTCAGGGACTCGGACATGGTTGCGCAGGGCAGTCAGGGACTCGGACATGGTTCTGCAGGGAAGCAGGGACTTGGGCATAGTCGTGCAGGGATATTATGGACTCGGACATGGTCCATAAAATCCCTGCACGACTATGCCCAAGTCCCTAACTGACTAAGGGAGTCTGACATTGTCGTCCAGGGCAATTAGGGACTTAGGCATGGTTGTGTAGGGCAGTCATGGTCAGGCAGGGTTATCAGTCAGAGACTCGGACATGGTTGTGCAGGGCAGTCAGGGACTCGGACATGGTCAGGCAGGGTTATCAGTCAGGGCTCGGACATGGTTGTGCAGGGCATTCAGGGACTCGGACATGGTTCTGCAGGGTAAGCAGGGACTTGGGCATAGTCGTGCAGGGATATAATGGACTCGGACAATGTCCATAAAATCACTGCACGACTATGCCCAAGTCCCTTACTGACTAAGGGAGTCTGTTATTGTCGTCCAGGGCAATTAGGGACTTAGGCATGGTTGTGTAGGGCAGTCATGGTCAGGCAGGGTTATCAGTCAGAGACTCGGACATGGTTGTGCAGGGCAGTCAGGGACTCGAACATGGTCAGGCAGGGTTATCAGTCAGGGACTCAGACATGGTTGTGCAGGGCAGTCAGGGACTCGGACATGGTTCTGCAGGGTAAGCAGGGACTTGGGCATAGTCGTGCAGGGATATTATGGACTCGGACATGGTCAATAAAATCCCTGCACGACTATGCCCTAGTCCCTAACTGACTCAGGGAGTCTGACATTGTCGTGCAGGGCAATTAGGGACTCACACATGGTTGTGCTGGGCAATTAGGGACTTAGGCATGGTTGTGTAGGGCAGTCATGGTCAGGAAGGGTTATCAGTCAGAGACTCGGACATAGCTGTGCAGGGCAGTCAGGGACTCGGACATGGTTCTGCAGGGTAAGCAGGGACTTGGGCATAGTCGTGCAGGGATATTATGGACTCGGACATGGTCCATAAAATCCCTGCACGACTATGCCCAAGTCCCTAATTGACTCAGGGAGTCTGACATGGTCGTGCAGAGCAGTCGGGGACTTGGGCATGGTCAGGCAGGGTTATTAGTCAGGGACTCGGACATGGTTGTGCAGGGCAGTCAGGGACTCGGACATGGTTCAGCAGGGTAATCAGGGACTTGGGCATAGTTGTGCAGGGATATTATGGACTCGGACATGGTCCATAAAATCCCTGCACGACTATGCCCAAGTCCCTAATTGACTCAGGTAATCTGACATGGTCGTGCAGGGCAGTCGGGGACTTGGGCATGGTCAGGCAGGGTTATTAGTCAGGGACTCGGACATGGTTGTGCAGGGCAGTCAGGGACTCGGACATGGTTCTGCAGGGTAAGCAGGGACTTGGGCATAGTCGTGCATGGATATTATGGACTCGGACATGGTCCATAAAATCCCTGCACGACTATGCCCAAGTCCCTAACTGACTCAGGGAGTCTGACATTGTCGTCCAGGGCAATTAGGGACTTAGGCATTGTTGTGTAGGGCAGTCATGGTCAGGCAGGGTTATCAGTCAGAGACTCGGACATGGTTGTGCAGGGCAGTCAGGGATTCGGACATGGTCAGGCAGGGTTATCAGTCAGGGACTCGGACATGGTTGTGCAGGGCAGTCAGTGACTCGGACATGGTTCTGCAGGGTAAGCAGGGACTTGGGCATAGTCGTGCAGGGATATTGTGGACTCGGACATGGTCCATAAAATCCCTGCACGACTATGCCCAAGTCCCTAATTGACTCAGGTAGTCTGACATGGTCGTGCAGGGCAGTCGGGGACTTGGGCATAGTTGTGCATGGCAATTAGGGACTTGGGCATGGTTGTGTAGGGCAGTCAGGGACTCAGACATGGTTGTGCAGGGCAATCTAGGGATTGGGAATAGTCGGGCAGGGTAATCAGTCAGGGACTCGGGCATGGTTGTGCAGGGCAATAATGGACTCGGATATAGTAGTGCAGGGCAGTCGGGGACTTGGGCATGGTCAGGCAGGGTTATCAGTCAGGGACTCGGACATGGTTGCGCAGGGCAGTCAGGGACTCGGACATGGTTCTGCAGGGTAAGCAGGGACTTGGGCATAGTCGTGCAGGGATATTATGGACTCGGACATGGTCCATAAAATCCCTGCACGACTATGCCCAAGTCCCTAACTGACTAAGGGAGTCTGACATTGTCGTCCAGGGCAATTAGGGACTTAGGCATGGTTGTGTAGGGCAGTCATGGTCAGGCAGGGTTATCAGTCAGAGACTCGGACATGGTTGTGCAGGGCAGTCAGGGACTCGGACATGGTCAGGCAGGGTTATCAGTCAGGGCTCGGACATGGTTGTGCAGGGCATTCAGGGACTCGGACATGGTTCTGCAGGGTAAGCAGGGACTTGGGCATAGTCGTGCAGGGATATTATGGACTCGGACAATGTCCATAAAATCACTGCACGACTATGCCCAAGTCCCTTACTGACTAAGGGAGTCTGTTATTGTCGTCCAGGGCAATTAGGGACTTAGGCATGGTTGTGTAGGGCAGTCATGGTCAGGCAGGGTTATCAGTCAGAGACCCGGACATGGTTGTGCAGGGCAGTCAGGGACTCGAACATGGTCAGGCAGGGTTATCAGTCAGGGACTCGGACATGGTTGTGCAGGGCAGTCAGGGACTCGGACATGGTTCTGCAGGGTAAGCAGGGACTTGGGCATAGTCGTGCAGGGATATTATGGACTCGGACATGGTCCATAAAATCCCTGCACGACTATGCCCAAGTCCCTAACTGACTCAGGGAGTCTGACATTGTCGTGCAGGGCAATTAGGGACTCACACATAGTTGTGCTGGGCAATTTGGGACTTAGGCATGGTTGTGTAGGGCAGTCATGGTCAGGAAGGGTTATCAGTCAGAGACTCGGACATAGCTGTGCAGGGCAGTCAGGGACTCGGACATGGTTCTGCAGGGTAAGCAGGGACTTGGGCATAGTCGTGCAGGGATATTATGGACTCGGACATGGTCCATAAAATCCCTGCACGACTATGCCCAAGTCCCTAATTGACTCAGGGAGTCTGACATGGTCGTGCAGAGCAGTCGGGGACTTGGGCATGGTCAGGCAGGGTTATTAGTCAGGGACTCGGACATGGTTGTGCAGGGCAGTCAGGGACTCGGACATGGTTCAGCAGGGTAATCAGGGACTTGGGCATAGTCGTGCAGGGATATTATGGACTCGGACATGGTCCATAAAATCCCTGCACGACTATGCCCAAGTCCCTAATTGACTCAGGTAATCTGACATGGTCGTGCAGGGCAGTCGGGGACTTGGGCATGGTCAGGCAGGGTTATTAGTCAGGGACTCGGACATGGTTGTGCAGGGCAGTCAGGGACTCGGACATGGTTCTGCAGGGTAATCAGGGACTTGGGCATAGTCGTGCAGGAATATTATGGACTCGGACATGGTCCATAAAATCCTTGCACGACTATGCCCAAGTCCCTAATTGACTCAGGGAGTCTCACATGGTCGTGCAGGGCGGTCGGGGACTTGGGCATGGTCAGGCAGGGTTATCAGTCAGGGACTCGGTCATGGTTGTGCAGGGCAGTCAGGGACTCGGACATGGTTCTGCAGGGTAATCAGGGACTTGGGCATAGTCGTGCAGGGATATTATGGACTCGGACATGGTCCATAAAATCCCTGCACGACTATGCCCAAGTCCCTTACTGACTAAGGGAGTCTGTTATTGTCGTCCAGGGCAATTAGGGACTTAGGCATGGTTGTGTAGGGCAGTCATGGTCAGGCAGGGTTATCAGTCAGAGACTCGGACATGGTTGTGCAGGGCAGTCAGGGACTCGAACATGGTCAGGCAGGGTTATCAGTCAGGGACTCGGAAATGGTTGTGCAGGGCAGTCAGGGACTCGGACATGGTTCTGCAGGGTAAGCAGGGACTTGGGCATAGTCGTGCAGTGATATTATGGACTCGGACATGGTCCATAAAATACCTGCACGACTATGCCCAAGTCCCTAATTGACTCAGGGAGTCTGACATGGTCGTGCAAGGCAGTCGGGGACTTGGGCATGGTCAGGCAGGGTTATTAGTCAGGGACTCGGACATGGTTGTGCAGGGCAGTCAGGGACTCGGACATGGTTCAGCAGGGTAATCAGGGACTTGGGCATAGTCGTGCAGGGATATTATGGACTCGGACATGGTCCATAAAATCCCTGCACGACTATGCCCAAGTCCCTAACTGACTCAGGGAGTCTGACATTGTCGTGCAGGGCAATTAGGGACTCACACATAGTTGTGCTGGGAAATTAGGGACTTAGGCATGGTTGTGTAGGGCAGTCATGGTCAGGTAGGGTTATCAGTCAGAGACTCGGACATAGCTGTGCAGGGCAGTCAGGGACTCGGACATGGTTCTGCAGGGTCATGAGGGACTTGGGCATAGTCGTGCAGGGATATTATGGACTCGGACATGGTCCATAAAATCCCTGCACGACTATGCCCAAGTCCCTAATTGACTCAGGGAGTCTGACATGGTCGTGCAGGGCAGTCGGGGACTTGGGCATGGTCAGGCAGGGTTATTAGTCAGGGACTCGGACATGGTTGTGCAGGGCAGTCAGTGACTCGGACATGGTTCTGCAGGGTAAGCAGGGACTTGGGCATAGTCGTGCAGGGATATTGTGGACTCGGACATGGTCCATAAAATCACTGCACGACTATGCCCAAGTCCCTAATTGACTCAGGTAGTCTGACATGGTCGTGCAGGGCAGTCGGGGACTTGGGCATAGTTGTGCATGGCAATTAGGGACTTGGGCATGGTTGTGTAGGGCAGTCAGGGACTCAGACATGGTTGTGCAGGGCAATCTAGGGATTGGGAATAGTCGGGCAGGGTAATCAGTCAGGGACTCGGGCATGGTTGTGCAGGGCAATAATGGACTCGGATATAGTAGTGCAGGGCAGTCGGGGACTTGGGCATGGTCAGGCAGGGTTATCAGTCAGAGACTCGGACATAGCTATGCAGGGCAGTCAGGAACTCGGACATGGTTATGCAGGGTAAGCAGGGACTTGGGCATAGTCGTGCAGGGATATTATGGACTCGGACATGGTCCATTAAATCCCTGCACGACTATGCCCAAGTCCCTAACTGACTAAGGGAGTCTGTTATTGTCGTCCAGGGCAATTAGGGACTTAGGCATGGTTGTGTAGGGCAGTCATGGTCAGGCAGGTTTATCAGTCAGAGACTCGGACATGGTTGTGCAGGGCAGTCAGGGACTCGGACATGGTCAGGCAGGTTATCAGTCAGGGACTCGGTCATGGTTGTGCAAGGCAGTCAGGGACTCGGACATGGTTCTGCAGGGTAAGCAGGGACTTGGGCATAGTCGTGCAGGGATATTATGGACTCGGACATGGTCCATAAAATCCCTGCACGACTATGCCCAAGTCCCTAATTGACTCAGGGAGTCTGACATGGTCGTGCAGGGCAGTCGGGGACTTGGGCATGGTCAGGCAGGGTTATTAGTCAGGGACTCGGACATGGTTGTGCAGGGCAGTCAGGGACTCGGACATGGTTCAGCAGGGTAATCAGGGACTTGGGCATAGTCGTGCAGAGATATTATGGACTCGGACATGGTCCATAAAATCCCTGCACGACTATGCCCAAGTCCCTAATTAACTCAGGTAGTCTGACATGGTCGTGCAGGGCAGTCGGGGACTTGGGCATAGTTGTGCATGGCAATTAGGGACTTGGGCATGGTTGTGTAGGGCAGTCAGGGACTCAGACATGGTTGTGCAGGGCAATCTAGGGATAGGGAATAGTCGGGCAGGGTAATCAGTCAGGGACTCGGGCATGGTTGTGCAGGGCAATAATGGACTCGGATATAGTAGTGCAGGGCAGTCGTGGACTTGGGCTTGGTCAGGCAGGGTTATCAGTCAGAGACTCGGACATGGTTGTGCAGGGCAGTCAGGGACTCGAACATGGTCAGGCAGGGTTATCAGTCAGGGACTCGGACATGGTTGTGCAGGGCAGTCAGGGACTCGGACATGGTTCTGCAGGGTAAGCAGGGACTTGGGCATAGTCGTGCAGGGATATTATGGACTCGGACATGGTCCATAAAATCCCTGCACGACTATGCCCAAGTCCCTAACTGACTCAGGGAGTCTGACATTGTCGTGCAGGGCAATTAGGGACTCACACATAGTTGTGCTGGGCAATTAGGGACTTAGGCATGGTTGTGTAGGGCAGTCATGGTCAGGTAGGGTTATCAGTCAGAGACTCGGACATAGCTGTGCAGGGCAGTCAGGGACTCGGACATGGTTCTGCAGGGTAATCAGGGTTTGGGCATAGTCGTGCAGGGATATTATGGACTCGGACATGGTCCATAAAATCCCTGCACGACTATGCCCAAGTCCCTAATTGACTCAGGGAGTCTGACATGGTCGTGCAGGGCAGTCGGGGACTTGGGCATGGTCAGGCAGGGTTATTAGTCAGGGACTTGGACATGGTTGTGCAGGGCAGTCAGGGACTCGGACATGGTTCAGCAGGGTAATCAGGGACTTGGGCATAGTCTTGCAGGGATATTATGGACTCGGACATGGTCCATAAAATCCCTGCACGACTATGCCCAAGTCCCTAATTGACTCAGGTAATCTGACATGGTCGTGCAGGGCAGTCGGGGACTTGGGCATGGTCAGGCAGGGTTATTAGTCAGGGACTCGGACATGGTTGTGCAGGGCAGTCGGGGACTTGGGCATAGTTGTGCATGGCAATTAGGGACTTGGGCATGGTTGTGTAGGGCAGTCAGGGACTCAGACATGGTTGTGCAGGGCAATCTAGGGATAGGGAATAGTCGGGCAGGGTAATCAGTCAGGGACTCGGGCATGGTTGTGCAGGGCAATAATGGACTCGGATATAGTAGTGCAGGGCAGTCGTGGACTTGGGCTTGGTCAGGCAGGGTTATCAGTCAGGGACTCGGACATGGTTGCGCAGGGCAGTCAGGGACTCGGACATGGTTCTGCAGGGTAAGCAGGGACTTGGGCATAGTCGTGCAGGGATATTATGGACTCGGACATGGTCCATAAAATCCCTGCACGACTATGCCCAAGTCCCTAACTGACTCAGGGAGTCTGACATTGTCGTCCAGGGCAATTAGGGACTTAGGCATGGTTGTGTAGGGCAGTCATGGTCAGGCAGGGTTATCAGTCAGAGACTCGGACATGGTTGTGCAGGGCAGTCAGGGACTCGAACATGGTCAGGCAGGTTTATCAGTCAGGGACTCGGTCATGGTTGTGCAGGGCAGTCAGGGACTCGGACATGGTTCTGCAGGGTAATCAGGGACTTGGGCATAGTCGTGCAGGGATATTATGGACTCGGACATGGTCCATAAAATCCCTGCACGACTATGCAGAAGTCCCTAACTGACTAAGGGAGTCTGTTATTGTCGTCCAGGGCAATAAGGGACTTAGGCATGGTTGTGTAGGGCAGTCATTGTCAGGCAGGGTTATCAGTCAGAGACTCGGACATGGTTGTGCAGGGCAGTCAGGGACTCGAACATGGTCAGGCAGGGTTATCAGTCAGGGACTCGGTCATGGTTGTGCAGGGCAGTCAGGGACTCGGACATGGTTCTGCAGGGTAATCAGGGACTTGGGCATAGTCGTGCAGGGATATTATGGACTCGGACATGGTCCATAAAATCCCTGCACGACTATGCCCAAGTTCCTAACTGACTCAGGGAGTCTGACATTGTCGTCCAGGGCAATTAGGGACTTAGGCATGGTTGTGTAGGGCAGTCATGGTCAGGCAGGGTTATCAGTCAGAGACTCGGACATGGTCGTGCAGGGCAGTCGGGGACTTGGGCATAGTTGTGCATGGCAATTAGGGACTTGGGCATGGTTGTGTAGGGCAGTCAGGGACTCAGACATGGTTGTGCAGGGCAATCTAGGGATAGGGAATAGTCGGGCAGGGTAATCAGTCAGGGACTCGGGCATGGTTGTGCAGGGCAATAATGGACTCGGATATAGTAGTGCAGGGCAGTCGTGGACTTGGGCTTGGTCAGGCAGGGTTATCAGTCAGGGACTCGGACATGGTTGCGCAGGGCAGTCAGGGACTCGGACATGGTTCTGCAGGGTAAGCAGGGACTTGGGCATAGTCGTGCAGGGATATTATGGACTCGGACATGGTCCATAAAATCCCTGCACGACTATGCCCAAGTCCCTAACTGACTCAGGGAGTCTGACATTGTCGTGCAGGGCAATTAGGGACTCACACATAGTTGTGCTGGGCAATTAGGGACTTAGGCATGGTTGTGTAGGGCAGTCATGGTCAGGAAGGGTTATCAGTCAGAGACTCGGACATAGCTGTGCAGGGCAGTCAGGGACTCGGACATGGTTCAGCAGGGTAATCAGGGACTTGGGCATAGTCGTGCAGGGATATTATGGACTCGGACATGGTCCATAAAATCCCTGCACGACTATGCAGAAGTCCCTAACTGACTAAGGGAGTCTGTTATTGTCTACCAGGGCAATTAGGGACTTAGGCATGGTTGTGTAGGGCAGTCATGGTCAGGCAGGGTTATCAGTCAGAGACTCGGACATGGTTGTGCAGGGCAGTCAGGGACTCGAACATGGTCAGGCAGTCAGGCAGGGTTATCAGTCAGGGACTCGGTCATGGTTGTGCAGGGCAGTCAGGGACTCGGACATGGTTCTGCAGGGTAATCAGGGACTTGGGCATAGTCGTGCAGGAATATTATGGACTCGGACATGGTCCATAAAATCCCTGCACGACTATGCCCAAGTCCCTAATTGACTCAGGGAGTCTGACATGGTCGTGCAGGGCAGTCGGGGACTTGGGCATGGTCAGGCAGGGTTATTAGTCAGGGACTCGGACATGGTTGTGCAGGGCAGTCAGGGACTCGGACATGGTTCAGCAGGGTAATCAGGGACTTGGGCATAGTCGTGCAGGGATATTATGGACTCGGACATGGTCCATAAAATCCTTGCACGACTATGCCCAAGTCCCTAATTGACTCAGGTAATCTGACATGGTCGTGCAGGGCAGTCGGGGACTTGGGCATGGTCAGGCAGGGTTATTAGTCAGGGACTCGGACATGGTTGTGCAGGGCAGTCAGGGACTCGGACATGGTTCTGCAGGGTAAGCAGGGACTTGGGCATAGTCGTGCAGGGATATTATGGACTCGGACATGGTCCATAAAATCCCTGCACGACTATGCCCAAGTCCCTAACTGACTCAGGGAGTCTGATATTGTCGTCCAGGGCAATTAGGGACTTAGGCATTGTTGTGTAGGGCAGTCATGGTCAGGCAGGGTTATCAGTCAGAGACTCGGACATGGTTGTGCAGGGCAGTCAGGGATTCGGACATGGTCAGGCAGGGTTATCAGTCAGGGACTCGGACATGGTTGTGCAGGGCAGTCAGTGACTCGGACATGGTTCTGCAGGGTAAGCAGGGACTTGGGCATAGTCGTGCAGGGATATTGTGGACTCGGACATGGTCCATAAAATCCCTGCACGACTATGCCCAAGTCCCTAATTGACTCAGGTAGTCTGACATGGTCGTGCAGGGCAGTCGGGGACTTGGGCATAGTTGTGCATGGCAATTAGGGACTTGGGCATGGTTGTGTAGGGCAGTCAGGGACTCAGACATGGTTGTGCAGGGCAATCTAGGGATTGGGAATAGTCGGGCAGGGTAATCAGTCAGGGACTCGGGCATGGTTGTGCAGGGCAATAATGGACTCGGATATAGTAGTGCAGGGCAGTCGGGGACTTGGGCATGGTCAGGCAGGGTTATCAGTCAGAGACTCGGACATAGCTGTGCAGGGCAGTCAGGGACTCGGACATGGTTCTGCAGGGTAAGCAGGGACTTGGGCATAGTCGTGCAGGGATATTATGGACTCGGACATGGTCCATAAAATCCCTGCACGACTATGCCCAAGTCCCTAACTGACTAAGGGAGTCTGTTATTGTCGTCCAAGGCAATTAGGGACTTAGGCATGGTTGTGTAGGGCAGTCATGGTCAGGCAGGGTTATCAGTCAGAGACTCGGACATGGTTGTGCAGGGCAGTCAGGGACTCGGACATGGTCAGGCAGGTTATCAGTCAGGGACTCGGTCATGGTTGTGCAAGGCAGTCAGGGACTCGGACATGGTTCTGCAGGGTAAGCAGGGACTTGGGCATAGTCGTGCAGGGATATTATGGACTCGGACATGGTCCATAAAATCCCTGCACGACTATGCCCAAGTCCCTAATTGACTCAGGGAGTCTGACATGGTCGTGCAGGGCAGTCGGGGACTTGGGCATGGTCAGGCAGGGTTATTAGTCAGGGACTCGGACATGGTTGTGCAGGGCAGTCAGGGACTCGGACATGATTCAGCAGGGTAATCAGGGACTTGGGCATAGTCGTGCAGAGATATTATGGACTCGGACATGGTCCATAAAATCCCTGCACGACTATGCCCAAGTCCCTAATTAACTCAGGTAGTCTGACATGGTCGTGCAGGGCAGTCGGGGACTTGGGCATAGTTGTGCATGGCAATTAGGGACTTGGGCATGGTTGTGTAGGGCAGTCAGGGACTCAGACATGGTTGTGCAGGGCAATCTAGGGATAGGGAATAGTCGGGCAGGGTAATCAGTCAGGGACTCGGGCATGGTTGTGCAGGGCAATAATGGACTCGGATATAGTAGTGCAGGGCAGTCGTGGACTTGGGCTTGGTCAGGCAGGGTTATCAGTCAGGGACTCGGACATGGTTGCGCAGGGCAGTCAGGGACTCGGACATGGTTCTGCAGGGTAAGCAGGGACTTGGGCATAGTCGTGCTGGGATATTATGGACTCGGACATGGTCCATAAAATCCCTGCACGACTATGCCCAAGTCCCTAACTGACTCAGGGAGTCTGACATTGTCGTGCAGGGCAATTAGGGACTCAGACATAGTTGTGCTGGGCAATTAGGGACTTAGGCATGGTTGTGTAGGGCAGTCATGGTCAGGCAGGGTTATCAGTCAGAGACTCGGACATAGCATAGCTGTGCAGGGCAGTCAGGGACTCGGACATGGTTCTGCAGGGTAAGCAGGGACTTGGGCATAGTCGTGCAGGGATATTATGGACTCGGACATGGTCCATAAAATCCCTGCACGACTATGCAGAAGTCCCTAACTGACTAAGGGAGTCTGTTATTGTCGTCCAGGGCAATTAGGGACTTAGGCATGGTTGTGTAGGGCAGTCATGGTCAGGCAGGGTTATCAGTCAGAGACTCGGACATGGTTGTGCAGGGCAGTCAGGGACTCGAACATGGTCAGGCAGGTTTATCAGTCAGGGACTCGGTCATGGTTGTGCAGGGCAGTCAGGGACTCGGACATGGTTCTGCAGGGTAATCAGAGACTTGGGCATAGTCGTGCAGGGATATTATGGACTCGGACATGGTCCATAAAATCCCTGCACGACTATGCAGAAGTCCCTAACTGTCTAAGGGAGTCTGTTATTGTCGTCCAGGGCAATAAGGGACTTAGGCATGGTTGTGTAGGGCAGTCATGGTCAGGCAGGGTTATCAGTCAGAGACTCGGACATGGTTGTGCAGGGCAGTCAGGGACTCGAACATGGTCAGGCAGGGTTATCAGTCAGGGACTCGGTCATGGTTGTGCAGGGCAGTCAGGGACTCGGACATGGTTCTGCAGGGTAATCAGGGACTTGGGCATAGTCGTGCAGGGATATTATGGACTCGGACATGGTCCATAAAATCCCTGCACGAGTATGCCCAAGTCCCTAATTGACTCAGGGAGTCTGACATGGTCGTGCAGGGCAGTCGGGGACTTGGGCATGGTCAGGCAGGGTTATCAGTCAGGGACTCGGTCATGGTTGTGCAGGGCAGTCAGGGACTCGGACATGGTTCTGCAGGGTAATCAGGGACTTGGGCATAGTCGTGCAGGGATATTATGGACTCGGAAATGGTCCATAAAATCCCTGCACGACTATGCCCAAGTCCCTAATTGACCCAGGTAGTCTGACATGGTCGTGCAGGGCAGTCGGGGACATGGGCATAGTTGTGCATGGCAATTAGGGACTTGGGCATGGTTTTAGTAGGGCAGTCAGGGACTCAGACATGGTTGTGCAGGGTAATCTAGGGATTGGGAATAGTCGGTCAGGGTAATCAGTCAGGGACTCGGGCATGGTTGTGCAGGGCAATAATGGACTCGGATATAGTAGTGCAGGGCAGTCGGGGACTTGGGCATGGTCAGGCAGGGTTATCAGTCAGGGACTCGGACATGGTTGTGCAGGGCAGTCAGGGACTCGGACATGGTTCTGCAGGGTAAGCAGGGACTTGGGCATAGTCGTGCAGGGATATTATGGACTCGGACATGGTCCATAAAATCCCTGCACGACTATGCCCAAGTCCCTAACTGACTAAGGGAGTCTGTTATTGTCGTCCAGGGCAATTAGGGACTTAGGCATGGTTGTGTAGGGCAGTCATGGTCAGGCAGGGTTATCAGTCAGAGACTCGGACATGGTTGTGCAGGGCAGTCAGGGACTCGGACATGGTCAGGCAGGTTATCAGTCAGGGACTCGGTCATGGTTGTGCAAGGCAGTCAGGGACTCGGACATGGTTCTGCAGGGTAAGCAGGGACTTGGGCATAGTCGTGCAGGGATATTATGGACTCGGACATGGTCCATAAAATCCCTGCACGACTATGCCCAAGTCCCTAATTGACTCAGGGAGTCTGACATGGTCGTGCAGGGCAGTCGGGGACTTGGGCATGGTCAGGCAGGGTTATTAGTCAGGGACTCGGACATGGTTGTGCAGGGCAGTCAGGGACTCGGACATGGTTCAGCAGGGTAATCAGGGACTTGGGCATAGTCGTGCAGAGATATTATGGACTCGGACATGGTCCATAAAATCCCTGCACGACTATGCCCAAGTCCCTAATTAACTCAGGTAGTCTGACATGGTCGTGCAGGGCAGTCGGGGACTTGGGCATAGTTGTGCATGGCAATTAGGGACTTGGGCATGGTTGTGTAGGGCAGTCAGGGACTCAGACATGGTTGTGCAGGGCAATCTAGGGATAGGGAATAGTCGGGCAGGGTAATCAGTCAGGGACTCGGGCATGGTTGTGCAGGGCAATAATGGACTCGGATATAGTAGTGCAGGGCAGTCGTGGACTTGGGCTTGGTCAGGCAGGGTTATCAGTCAGGGACTCGGACATGGTTGCGCAGGGCAGTCAGGGACTCGGACATGGTTCTGCAGGGTAAGCAGGGACTTGGGCATAGTCGTGCAGGGATATTATGGACTCGGACATGGTCCATAAAATCCCTGCACGACTATGCCCAAGTCCCTAACTGACTCAGGGAGTCTGACATTGTCGTGCAGGGCAATTAGGGACTCAGACATAGTTGTGCTGGGCAATTAGGGACTTAGGCATGGTTGTGTAGGGCAGTCATGGTCAGGCAGGGTTATCAGTCAGAGACTCGGACATAGCATAGCTGTGCAGGGCAGTCAGGGACTCGGACATGGTTCTGCAGGGTAAGCAGGGACTTGGGCATAGTCGTGCAGGGATATTATGGACTCGGACATGGTCCATAAAATCCCTGCACGACTATGCCCAAGTCCCTAACTGACTCAGGGAGTCTGACATTGTCGTCCAGGGCAATTAGGGACTTAGGCATGGTTGTGTAGGGCAGTCATGGTCAGGCAGGGTTATCGGTCAGAGACTCGGACATGGTTGTGCAGGGCAGTCAGGGACTCGGACATGGTCAGGCAGGGTTATCAGTCAGGGACTCGGACATGGTTGTGCAGGGCAGTCAGGGACTCGGACATGGTTCTGCAGGGTAAGCAGGGACTTGGGCATAGTCGTGCAGGGATATTATGGACTCGGACATGGTCCATAAAATCCCTGCACGACTATGCCCAAGTCCCTAATTGACCCAGGTAGTCTGACATGGTCGTGCAGGGCAGACGGGGACATGGGCATAGTTGTGCATTGCAATTAGGGACTTGGGCATGGTTGTGTAGGGCAGTCAGGGACTCAGACATGGTTGTGCAGGGTAATCTAGGGATTGGGAATAGTCGGGCAGGGTAATCAGTCAGGGACTCGGGCATGGTTGTGCAGGGCAATAATGGACTCGGATATAGTAGTGCAGGGCAGTCGGGGACTTGGGCATGGTCAGGCAGGGTTATCAGTCAGGGACTCGGACATGGTTGCGCAGGGCAGTCAGGGACTCGGACATGGTTCTGCAGGGTAAGCAGGGACTTGGGCATAGTCGTGCAGGGATATTATGGACTCGGACATGGTCCATAAAATCCCTGCACGACTATGCCCAAGTCCCTAACTGACTAAGGGAGTCTGACATTGTCGTCCAGGGCAATTAGGGACTTAGGCATGGTTGTGTAGGGCAGTCATGGTCAGGCAGGGTTATCAGTCAGAGACTCGGACATGGTTGTGCAGGGCAGTCAGGGACTCGGACATGGTCAGGCAGGGTTATCAGTCAGGGCTCGGACATGGTTGTGCAGGGCATTCAGGGACTCGGACATGGTTCTGCAGGGTAAGCAGGGACTTGGGCATAGTCGTGCAGGGATATAATGGACTCGGACAATGTCCATAAAATCACTGCACGACTATGCCCAAGTCCCTTACTGACTAAGGGAGTCTGTTATTGTCGTCCAGGGCAATTAGGGACTTAGGCATGGTTGTGTAGGGCAGTCATGGTCAGGCAGGGTTATCAGTCAGAGACTCGGACATGGTTGTGCAGGGCAGTCAGGGACTCGAACATGGTCAGGCAGGGTTATCAGTCAGGGACTCAGACATGGTTGTGCAGGGCAGTCAGGGACTCGGACATGGTTCTGCAGGGTAAGCAGGGACTTGGGCATAGTCGTGCAGGGATATTATGGACTCGGACATGGTCAATAAAATCCCTGCACGACTATGCCCTAGTCCCTAACTGACTCAGGGAGTCTGACATTGTCGTGCAGGGCAATTAGGGACTCACACATAGTTGTGCTGGGCAATTAGGGACTTAGGCATGGTTGTGTAGGGCAGTCATGGTCAGGAAGGGTTATCAGTCAGAGACTCGGACATAGCTGTGCAGGGCAGTCAGGGACTCGGACATGGTTCTGCAGGGTAAGCAGGGACTTGGGCATAGTCGTGCAGGGATATTATGGACTCGGACATGGTCCATAAAGTCCCTGCACGACTATGCCCAAGTCCCTAATTGACTCAGGGAGTCTGACATGGTCGTGCAGAGCAGTCGGGGACTTGGGCATGGTCAGGCAGGGTTATTAGTCAGGGACTCGGACATGGTTGTGCAGGGCAGTCAGGGACTCGGACATGGTTCAGCAGGGTAATCAGGGACTTGGGCATAGTTGTGCAGGGATATTATGGACTCGGACATGGTCCATAAAATCCCTGCACGACTATGCCCAAGTCCCTAATTGACTCAGGTAATCTGACATGGTCGTGCAGGGCAGTCGGGGACTTGGGCATGGTCAGGCAGGGTTATTAGTCAGGGACTCGGACATGGTTGTGCAGGGCAGTCAGGGACTCGGACATGGTTCTGCAGGGTAAGCAGGGACTTGGGCATAGTCGTGCAGGGATATTATGGACTCGGACATGGTCCATAAAATCCCTGCACGACTATGCCCAAGTCCCTAACTGACTCAGGGAGTCTGACATTGTCGTCCAGGGCAATTAGGGACTTAGGCATTGTTGTGTAGGGCAGTCATGGTCAGGCAGGGTTATCAGTCAGAGACTCGGACATGGTTGTGCAGGGCAGTCAGGGATTCGGACATGGTCAGGCAGGGTTATCAGTCAGGGACTCGGACATGGTTGTGCAGGGCAGTCAGTGACTCGGACATGGTTCTGCAGGGTAAGCAGGGACTTGGGCATAGTCGTGCAGGGATATTGTGGACTCGGACATGGTCCATAAAATCCCTGCACGACTATGCCCAAGTCCCTAATTGACTCAGGTAGTCTGACATGGTCGTGCAGGGCAGTCAGGGACTTGGGCATAGTTGTGCATGGCAATTAGGGACTTGGGCATGGTTGTGTAGGGCAGTCAGGGACTCAGACATGGTTGTGCAGGGCAATCTAGGGATTGGGAATAGTCGGGCAGGGTAATAAGTCAGGGACTCGGGCATGGTTGTGCAGGGCAATAATGGACTCGGATATAGTAGTGCAGGGCAGTCGGGGACTTGGGCATGGTCAGGCAGGGTTATCAGTCAGGGACTCGGACATGGTTGCGCAGGGCAGTCAGGGACTCGGACATGGTTCTGCAGGGTAAGCAGGGACTTGGGCATAGTCGTGCAGGGATATTATGGACTCGGACATGGTCCATAAAATCCCTGCACGACTATGCCCAAGTCCCTAACTGACTAAGGGAGTCTGACATTGTCGTCCAGGGCAATTAGGGACTTAGGCATGGTTGTGTAGGGCAGTCATGGTCAGGCAGGGTTATCAGTCAGAGACTCGGACATGGTTGTGCAGGGCAGTCAGGGACTCGGACATGGTCAGGCAGGGTTATCAGTCAGGGCTCAGACATGGTTGTGCAGGGCATTCAGGGACTCGGACATGGTTCTGCAGGGTAAGCAGGGACTTGGGCATAGTCGTGCAGGGATATTATGGACTCGGACAATGTCCATAAAATCACTGCACGACTATACCCAAGTCCCTTACTGACTAAGGGAGTCTGTTATTGTCGTCCAGGGCAATTAGGGACTTAGGCATGGTTGTGTAGGGCAGTCATGGTCAGGCAGGGTTATCAGTCAGAGACCCGGACATGGTTGTGCAGGGCAGTCAGGGACTCGAACATGGTCAGGCAGGGTTATCAGTCAGGGACTCGGACATGGTTGTGCAGGGCAGTCAGGGACTCGGACATGGTTCTGCAGGGTAAGCAGGGACTTGGGCATAGTCGTGCAGGGATATTATGGACTCGGACATGGTCCATAAAATCCCTGCACGACTATGCCCAAGTCCCTAACTGACTCAGGGAGTCTGACATTGTCGTGCAGGGCAATTAGGGACTCACACATAGTTGTGCTGGGCAATTAGGGACTTAGGCATGGTTGTGTAGGGCAGTCATGGTCAGGAAGGGTTATCAGTCAGAGACTCGGACATAGCTGTGCAGGGCAGTCAGGGACTCGGACATGGTTCTGCAGGGTAAGCAGGGACTTGGGCATAGTCGTGCAGGGATATTATGGACTCGGACATGGTCCATAAAATCCCTGCACGACTATGCCCAAGTCCCTAATTGACTCAGGGAGTCTGACATGGTCGTGCAGAGCAGTCGGGGACTTGGGCATGGTCAGGCAGGGTTATTAGTCAGGGACTCGGACATGGTTGTGCAGGGCAGTCAGGGACTCGGACATGGTTCAGCAGGGTAATCAGGGACTTGGGCATAGTCGTGCAGGGATATTATGGACTCGGACATGGTCCATAAAATCCCTGCACGACTATGCCCAAGTCCCTAATTGACTCAGGTAATCTGACATGGTCGTGCAGGGCAGTCGGGGACTTGGGCATGGTCAGGCAGGGTTATTAGTCAGGGACTCGGACATGGTTGTGCAGGGCAGTCAGGGACTCGGACATGGTTCTGCAGGGTAATCAGGGACTTGGGCATAGTCGTGCAGGAATATTATGGACTCGGACATGGTCCATAAAATCCTTGCACGACTATGCCCAAGTCCCTAATTGACTCAGGGAGTCTCACATGGTCGTGCAGGGCGGTCGGGGACTTGGGCATGGTCAGGCAGGGTTATCAGTCAGGGACTCGGTCATGGTTGTGCAGGGCAGTCAGGGACTCAAACATGGTTCTGCAGGGTAATCAGGGACTTGGGCATAGTCGTGCAGGGATATTATGGACTCGGACATGGTCCATAAAATCCCTGCACGACTATGCCCAAGTCCCTTACTGACTAAGGGAGTCTGTTATTGTCGTCCAGGGCAATTAGGGACTTAGGCATGGTTGTGTAGGGCAGTCATGGTCAGGCAGGGTTATCAGTCAGAGACTCGGACATGGTTGTGCAGGGCAGTCAGGGACTCGAACATGGTCAGGCAGGGTTATCAGTCAGGGACTCGGAAATGGTTGTGCAGGGCAGTCAGGGACTCGGACATGGTTCTGCAGGGTAAGCAGGGACTTGGGCATAGTCGTGCAGTGATATTATGGACTCGGACATGGTCCATAAAATACCTGCACGACTATGCCCAAGTCCCTAATTGACTCAGGGAGTCTGACATGGTCGTGCAAGGCAGTCGGGGACTTGGGCATGGTCAGGCAGGGTTATTAGTCAGGGACTCGGACATGGTTGTGCAGGGCAGTCAGGGACTCGGACATGGTTCAGCAGGGTAATCAGGGACTTGGGCATAGTCGTGCAGGGATATTATGGACTCGGACATGGTCCATAAAATCCCTGCACGACTATGCCCAAGTCCCTAACTGACTCAGGGAGTCTGACATTGTCGTGCAGGGCAATTAGGGACTCACACATAGTTGTGCTGGGAAATTAGGGACTTAGGCATGGTTGTGTAGGGCAGTCATGGTCAGGTAGGGTTATCAGTCAGAGACTCGGACATAGCTGTGCAGGGCAGTCAGGGACTCGGACATGGTTCTGCAGGGTCATGAGGGACTTGGGCATAGTCGTGCAGGGATATTATGGACTCGGACATGGTCCATAAAATCCCTGCACGACTATGCCCAAGTCCCTAATTGACTCAGGGAGTCTGACATGGTCGTGCAGGGCAGTCGGGGACTTGGGCATGGTCAGGCAGGGTTATTAGTCAGGGACTCGGACATGGTTGTGCAGGGCAGTCAGTGACTCTGACATGGTTCTGCAGGGTAAGCAGGGACTTGGGCATAGTCGTGCAAGGATATTGTGGACTCGGACATGGTCCATAAAATCACTGCACGACTATGCCCAAGTCCCTAATTGACTCAGGTAGTCTGACATGGTCGTGCAGGGCAGTCGGGGACTTGGGCATAGTTGTGCATGGCAATTAGGGACTTGGGCATGGTTGTGTAGGGCAGTCAGGGACTCAGACATGGTTGTGCAGGGCAATCTAGGGATTGGGAATAGTCGGGCAGGGTAATCAGTCAGGGACTCGGGCATGGTTGTGCAGGGCAATAATGGACTCGGATATAGTAGTGCAGGGCAGTCGGGGACTTGGGCATGGTCAGGCAGGGTTATCAGTCAGAGACTCGGACATAGCTATGCAGGGCAGTCAGGAACTCGGACATGGTTATGCAGGGTAAGCAGGGACTTGGGCATAGTCGTGCAGGGATATTATGGACTCGGACATGGTCCATTAAATCCCTGCACGACTATGCCCAAGTCCCTAACTGACTAAGGGAGTCTGTTATTGTCGTCCAGGGCAATTAGGGACTTAGGCATGGTTGTGTAGGGCAGTCATGGTCAGGCAGGTTTATCAGTCAGAGACTCGGACATGGTTGTGCAGGGCAGTCAGGGACTCGGACATGGTCAGGCAGGTTATCAGTCAGGGACTCGGTCATGGTTGTGCAAGGCAGTCAGGGACTCGGACATGGTTCTGCAGGGTAAGCAGGGACTTGGGCATAGTCGTGCAGGGATATTATGGACTCGGACATGGTCCATAAAATCCCTGCACGACTATGCCCAAGTCCCTAATTGACTCAGGGAGTCTGACATGGTCGTGCAGGGCAGTCGGGGACTTGGGCATGGTCAGGCAGGGTTATTAGTCAGGGACTCGGACATGGTTGTGCAGGGCAGTCAGGGACTCGGACATGGTTCAGCAGGGTAATCAGGGACTTGGGCATAGTCGTGCAGAGATATTATGGACTCGGACATGGTCCATAAAATCCCTGCACGACTATGCCCAAGTCCCTAATTAACTCAGGTAGTCTGACATGGTCGTGCAGGGCAGTCGGGGACTTGGGCATAGTTGTGCATGGCAATTAGGGACTTGGGCATGGTTGTGTAGGGCAGTCAGGGACTCAGACATGGTTGTGCAGGGCAATCTAGGGATAGGGAATAGTCGGGCAGGGTAATCAGTCAGGGACTCGGGCATGGTTGTGCAGGGCAATAATGGACTCGGATATAGTAGTGCAGGGCAGTCGTGGACTTGGGCTTGGTCAGGCAGGGTTATCAGTCAGAGACTCGGACATGGTTGTGCAGGGCAGTCAGGGACTCGAACATGGTCAGGCAGGGTTATCAGTCAGGGACTCGGACATGGTTGTGCAGGGCAGTCAGGGACTCGGACATGGTTCTGCAGGGTAAGCAGGGACTTGGGCATAGTCGTGCAGGGATATTATGGACTCGGACATGGTCCATAAAATCCCTGCACGACTATGCCCAAGTCCCTAACTGACTCAGGGAGTCTGACATTGTCGTGCAGGGCAATTAGGGACTCACACATAGTTGTGCTGGGCAATTAGGGACTTAGGCATGGTTGTGTAGGGCAGTCATGGTCAGGTAGGGTTATCAGTCAGAGACTCGGACATAGCTGTGCAGGGCAGTCAGGGACTCGGACATGGTTCTGCAGGGTAATCAGGGTTTGGGCATAGTCGTGCAGGGATATTATGGACTCGGACATGGTCCATAAAATCCCTGCACGACTATGCCCAAGTCCCTAATTGACTCAGGGAGTCTGACATGGTCGTGCAGGGCAGTCGGGGACTTGGGCATGGTCAGGCAGGGTTATTAGTCAGGGACTTGGACATGGTTGTGCAGGGCAGTCAGGGACTCGGACATGGTTCAGCAGGGTAATCAGGGACTTGGGCATAGTCTTGCAGGGATATTATGGACTCGGACATGGTCCATAAAATCCCTGCACGACTATGCCCAAGTCCCTAATTGACTCAGGTAATCTGACATGGTCGTGCAGGGCAGTCGGGGACTTGGGCATGGTCAGGCAGGGTTATTAGTCAGGGACTCGGACATGGTTGTGCAGGGCAGTCGGGGACTTGGGCATAGTTGTGCATGGCAATTAGGGACTTGGGCATGGTTGTGTAGGGCAGTCAGGGACTCAGACATGGTTGTGCAGGGCAATCTAGGGATAGGGAATAGTCGGGCAGGGTAATCAGTCAGGGACTCGGGCATGGTTGTGCAGGGCAATAATGGACTCGGATATAGTAGTGCAGGGCAGTCGTGGACTTGGGCTTGGTCAGGCAGGGTTATCAGTCAGGGACTTGGACATGGTTGCGCAGGGCAGTCAGGGACTCGGACATGGTTCTGCAGGGTAAGCAGGGACTTGGGCATAGTCGTGCAGGGATATTATGGACTCGGACATGGTCCATAAAATCCCTGCACGACTATGCCCAAGTCCCTAACTGACTCAGGGAGTCTGACATTGTCGTCCAGGGCAATTAGGGACTTAGGCATGGTTGTGTAGGGCAGTCATGGTCAGGCAGGGTTATCAGTCAGAGACTCGGACATGGTTGTGCAGGGCAGTCAGGGACTCGAACATGGTCAGGCAGGTTTATCAGTCAGGGACTCGGTCATGGTTGTGCAGGGCAGTCAGGGACTCGGACATGGTTCTGCAGGGTAATCAGGGACTTGGGCATAGTCGTGCAGGGATATTATGGACTCGGACATGGTCCATAAAATCCCTGCACGACTATGCAGAAGTCCCTAACTGACTAAGGGAGTCTGTTATTGTCGTCCAGGGCAATAAGGGACTTAGGCATGGTTGTGTAGGGCAGTCATTGTCAGGCAGGGTTATCAGTCAGAGACTCGGACATGGTTGTGCAGGGCAGTCAGGGACTCGAACATGGTCAGGCAGGGTTATCAGTCAGGGACTCGGTCATGGTTGTGCAGGGCAGTCAGGGACTCGGACATGGTTCTGCAGGGTAATCAGGGACTTGGGCATAGTCGTGCAGGGATATTATGGACTCGGACATGGTCCATAAAATCCCTGCACGACTATGCCCAAGTCCCTAACTGACTCAGGGAGTCTGACATTGTCGTCCAGGGCAATTAGGGACTTAGGCATGGTTGTGTAGGGCAGTCATGGTCAGGCAGGGTTATCAGTCAGAGACTCGGACATGGTCGTGCAGGGCAGTCGGGGACTTGGGCATAGTTGTGCATGGCAATTAGGGACTTGGGCATGGTTGTGTAGGGCAGTCAGGGACTCAGACATGGTTGTGCAGGGCAATCTAGGGATAGGGAATAGTCGGGCAGGGTAATCAGTCAGGGACTCGGGCATGGTTGTGCAGGGCAATAATGGACTCGGATATAGTAGTGCAGGGCAGTCGTGGACTTGGGCTTGGTCAGGCAGGGTTATCAGTCAGGGACTCGGACATGGTTGCGCAGGGCAGTCAGGGACTCGGACATGGTTCTGCAGGGTAAGCAGGGACTTGGGCATAGTCGTGCAGGGATATTATGGACTCGGACATGGTCCATAAAATCCCTGCACGACTATGCCCAAGTCCCTAACTGACTCAGGGAGTCTGACATTGTCGTGCAGGGCAATTAGGGACTCACACATAGTTGTGCTGGGCAATTAGGGACTTAGGCATGGTTGTGTAGGGCAGTCATGGTCAGGCAGGGTTATCAGTCAGAGACTCGGACATAGCATAGCTGTGCAGGGCAGTCAGGGACTCGGACATGGTTCTGCAGGGTAAGCAGGGACTTGGGCATAGTCGTGCAGGGATATTATGGACTCGGACATGGTCCATAAAATCCCTGCACGACTATGCCCAAGTCCCTAACTGACTCAGGGAGTCTGACATTGTCGTCCAGGGCAATTAGGGACTTAGGCATGGTTGTTTAGGGCAGTCATGGTCAGGCAGGGTTATCGGTCAGAGACTCGGACATGGTTGTGCAGGGCAGTCAGGGACTCGGACATGGTCAGGCAGGGTTATCAGTCAGGGACTCGGACATGGTTGTGCAGGGCAGTCAGGGACTCGGACATGGTTCTGCAGGGTAAGCAGGGACTTGGGCATAGTCGTGCAGGGATATTATGGACTCGGACATGGTCCATAAAATCCCTGCACGACTATGCCCAAGTCCCTAATTGACCCAGGTAGTCTGACATGGTCGTGCAGGGCAGACGGGGACATGGGCATAGTTGTGCATGGCAATTAGGGACTCGGACATAGCTGTGCAGGGCAGTCAGGGACTCGGACATGGTTCTGCAGGGTCATGAGGGACTTGGGCATAGTCGTGCAGGGATATTATGGACTCGGACATGGTCCATAAAATCCCTGCACGACTATGCCCAAGTCCCTAATTGACTCAGGGAGTCTGACATGGTCGTGCAGGGCAGTCGGGGACTTGGGCATGGTCAGGCAGGGTTATTAGTCAGGGACTCGGACATGGTTGTGCAGGGCAGTCAGTGACTCTGACATGGTTCTGCAGGGTAAGCAGGGACTTGGGCATAGTCGTGCAAGGATATTGTGGACTCGGACATGGTCCATAAAATCACTGCACGACTATGCCCAAGTCCCTAATTGACTCAGGTAGTCTGACATGGTCGTGCAGGGCAGTCGGGGACTTGGGCATAGTTGTGCATGGCAATTAGGGACTTGGGCATGGTTGTGTAGGGCAGTCAGGGACTCAGACATGGTTGTGCAGGGCAATCTAGGGATTGGGAATAGTCGGGCAGGGTAATCAGTCAGGGACTCGGGCATGGTTGTGCAGGGCAATAATGGACTCGGATATAGTAGTGCAGGGCAGTCGGGGACTTGGGCATGGTCAGGCAGGGTTATCAGTCAGAGACTCGGACATAGCTATGCAGGGCAGTCAGGAACTCGGACATGGTTATGCAGGGTAAGCAGGGACTTGGGCATAGTCGTGCAGGGATATTATGGACTCGGACATGGTCCATTAAATCCCTGCACGACTATGCCCAAGTCCCTAACTGACTAAGGGAGTCTGTTATTGTCGTCCAGGGCAATTAGGGACTTAGGCATGGTTGTGTAGGGCAGTCATGGTCAGGCAGGTTTATCAGTCAGAGACTCGGACATGGTGGTGCAGGGCAGTCAGGGACTCGGACATGGTCAGGCAGGTTATCAGTCAGGGACTCGGTCATGGTTGTGCAAGGCAGTCAGGGACTCGGACATGGTTCTGCAGGGTAAGCAGGGACTTGGGCATAGTCGTGCAGGGATATTATGGACTCGGACATGGTCCATAAAATCCCTGCACGACTATGCCCAAGTCCCTAATTGACTCAGGGAGTCTGACATGGTCGTGCAGGGCAGTCGGGGACTTGGGCATGGTCAGGCAGGGTTATTAGTCAGGGACTCGGACATGGTTGTGCAGGGCAGTCAGGGACTCGGACATGGTTCAGCAGGGTAATCAGGGACTTGGGCATAGTCGTGCAGAGATATTATGGACTCGGACATGGTCCATAAAATCCCTGCACGACTATGCCCAAGTCCCTAATTAACTCAGGTAGTCTGACATGGTCGTGCAGGGCAGTCGGGGACTTGGGCATAGTTGTGCATGGCAATTAGGGACTTGGGCATGGTTGTGTAGGGCAGTCAGGGACTCAGACATGGTTGTGCAGGGCAATCTAGGGATAGGGAATAGTCGGGCAGGGTAATCAGTCAGGGACTCGGGCATGGTTGTGCAGGGCAATAATGGACTCGGATATAGTAGTGCAGGGCAGTCGTGGACTTGGGCTTGGTCAGGCAGGGTTATCAGTCAGAGACTCGGACATGGTTGTGCAGGGCAGTCAGGGACTCGAACATGGTCAGGCAGGGTTATCAGTCAGGGACTCGGACATGGTTGTGCAGGGCAGTCAGGGACTCGGACATGGTTCTGCAGGGTAAGCAGGGACTTGGGCATAGTCGTGCAGGGATATTATGGACTCGGACATGGTCCATAAAATCCCTGCACGACTATGCCCAAGTCCCTAACTGACTCAGGGAGTCTGACATTGTCGTGCAGGGCAATTAGGGACTCACACATAGTTGTGCTGGGCAATTAGGGACTTAGGCATGGTTGTGTAGGGCAGTCATGGTCAGGTAGGGTTATCAGTCAGAGACTCGGACATAGCTGTGCAGGGCAGTCAGGGACTCGGACATGGTTCTGCAGGGTAATCAGGGTTTGGGCATAGTCGTGCAGGGATATTATGGACTCGGACATGGTCCATAAAATCCCTGCACGACTATGCCCAAGTCCCTAATTGACTCAGGGAGTCTGACATGGTCGTGCAGGGCAGTCGGGGACTTGGGCATGGTCAGGCAGGGTTATTAGTCAGGGACTTGGACATGGTTGTGCAGGGCAGTCAGGGACTCGGACATGGTTCAGCAGGGTAATCAGGGACTTGGGCATAGTCTTGCAGGGATATTATGGACTCGGACATGGTCCATAAAATCCCTGCACGACTATGCCCAAGTCCCTAATTGACTCAGGTAATCTGACATGGTCGTGCAGGGCAGTCGGGGACTTGGGCATGGTCAGGCAGGGTTATTAGTCAGGGACTCGGACATGGTTGTGCAGGGCAGTCGGGGACTTGGGCATAGTTGTGCATGGCAATTAGGGACTTGGGCATGGTTGTGTAGGGCAGTCAGGGACTCAGACATGGTTGTGCAGGGCAATCTAGGGATAGGGAATAGTCGGGCAGGGTAATCAGTCAGGGACTCGGGCATGGTTGTGCAGGGCAATAATGGACTCGGATATAGTAGTGCAGGGCAGTCGTGGACTTGGGCTTGGTCAGGCAGGGTTATCAGTCAGGGACTCGGACATGGTTGCGCAGGGCAGTCAGGGACTCGGACATGGTTCTGCAGGGTAAGCAGGGACTTGGGCATAGTCGTGCAGGGATATTATGGACTCGGACATGGTCCATAAAATCCCTGCACGACTATGCCCAAGTCCCTAACTGACTCAGGGAGTCTGACATTGTCGTCCAGGGCAATTAGGGACTTAGGCATGGTTGTGTAGGGCAGTCATGGTCAGGCAGGGTTATCAGTCAGAGACTCGGACATGGTTGTGCAGGGCAGTCAGGGACTCGAACATGGTCAGGCAGGTTTATCAGTCAGGGACTCGGTCATGGTTGTGCAGGGCAGTCAGGGACTCGGACATGGTTCTGCAGGGTAATCAGGGACTTGGGCATAGTCGTGCAGGGATATTATGGACTCGGACATGGTCCATAAAATCCCTGCACGACTATGCAGAAGTCCCTAACTGACTAAGGGAGTCTGTTATTGTCGTCCAGGGCAATAAGGGACTTAGGCATGGTTGTGTAGGGCAGTCATTGTCAGGCAGGGTTATCAGTCAGAGACTCGGACATGGTTGTGCAGGGCAGTCAGGGACTCGAACATGGTCAGGCAGGGTTATCAGTCAGGGACTCGGTCATGGTTGTGCAGGGCAGTCAGGGACTCGGACATGGTTCTGCAGGGTAATCAGGGACTTGGGCATAGTCGTGCAGGGATATTATGGACTCGGACATGGTCCATAAAATCCCTGCACGACTATGCCCAAGTCCCTAACTGACTCAGGGAGTCTGACATTGTCGTCCAGGGCAATTAGGGACTTAGGCATGGTTGTGTAGGGCAGTCATGGTCAGGCAGGGTTATCAGTCAGAGACTCGGACATGGTCGTGCAGGGCAGTCGGGGACTTGGGCATAGTTGTGCATGGCAATTAGGGACTTGGGCATGGTTGTGTAGGGCAGTCAGGGACTCAGACATGGTTGTGCAGGGCAATCTAGGGATAGGGAATAGTCGGGCAGGGTAATCAGTCAGGGACTCGGGCATGGTTGTGCAGGGCAATAATGGACTCGGATATAGTAGTGCAGGGCAGTCGTGGACTTGGGCTTGGTCAGGCAGGGTTATCAGTCAGGGACTCGGACATGGTTGCGCAGGGCAGTCAGGGACTCGGACATGGTTCTGCAGGGTAAGCAGGGACTTGGGCATAGTCGTGCAGGGATATTATGGACTCGGACATGGTCCATAAAATCCCTGCACGACTATGCCCAAGTCCCTAACTGACTCAGGGAGTCTGACATTGTTGTGCAGGGCAATTAGGGACTCACACATAGTTGTGCTGGGCAATTAGGGACTTAGGCATGGTTGTGTAGGGCAGTCATGGTCAGGCAGGGTTATCAGTCAGAGACTCGGACATAGCATAGCTGTGCAGGGCAGTCAGGGACTCGGACATGGTTCTGCAGGGTAAGCAGGGACTTGGGCATAGTCGTGCAGGGATATTATGGACTCGGACATGGTCCATAAAATCCCTGCACGACTATGCCCAAGTCCCTAACTGACTCAGGGAGTCTGACATTGTCGTCCAGGGCAATTAGGGACTTAGGCATGGTTGTGTAGGGCAGTCATGGTCAGGCAGGGTTATCGGTCAGAGACTCGGACATGGTTGTGCAGGGCAGTCAGGGACTCGGACATGGTCAGGCAGGGTTATCAGTCAGGGACTCGGACATGGTTGTGCAGGGCAGTCAGGGACTCGGACATGGTTCTGCAGGGTAAGCAGGGACTTGGGCATAGTCGTGCAGGGATATTATGGACTCGGACATGGTCCATAAAATCCCTGCACGACTATGCCCAAGTCCCTAATTGACCCAGGTAGTCTGACATGGTCGTGCAGGGCAGACGGGGACATGGGCATAGTTGTGCATGGCAATTAGGGACTTGGGCATGGTTGTGTAGGGCAGTAAGGGACTCAGACATGGTTGTGCAGGGTAATCTAGGGATTGGGAATAGTCGGGCAGGGTAATCAGTCAGGGACTCGGGCATGGTTGTGCAGGGCAATAATGGACTCGGATATAGTAGTGCAGGGCAGTCGGGGACTTGGGCATGGTCAGGCAGGGTTATCAGTCAGGGACTCGGACATGGTTGCGCAGGGCAGTCAGGGATTCGGACATGGTTCTGCAGGGTAAGCAGGGACTTGGGCATAGTCGTGCAGGGATATTATGGACTCGGACATGGTCCATAAAATCCCTGCACGACTATGCCCAAGTCCCTAACTGACTAAGGGAGTCTGTTATTGTCGTCCAGGGCAATTAGGGACTTAGGCATGGTTGTGTAGGGCAGTCATGGTCAAGCAGGGTTATCAGTCAGAGACTCGGACATGGTTGTGCAGGGCAGTCAGGGACTCGAACATGGTCAGGCAGGGTTATCAGTCAGGGACTCAGACATGGTTGTGCAGGGCAGTCAGGGACTCGGAAATGGTTCTGCAGGGTAAGCAGGGACTTGGGCATAGTCGTGCAGGGATATTATGGACTCGGACATGGTCAATAAAATCCCTGCACGACTATGCCCAAGTCCCTAACTGACTCAGGGAGTCTGACATTGTCGTGCAGGGCAATTAGGGACTCACACATAGTTGTGCTGGGCAATTAGGGACTTAGGCATGGTTGTGTAGGGCAGTCATGGTCAGGAAGGGTTATCAGTCAGAGACTCGGACATAGCTGTGCAGGGCAGTCAGGGACTCGGACATGGTTCTGCAGGGTAAGCAGGGACTTGGGCATAGTCGTGCAGGGATATTATGGACTCGGACATGGTCCATAAAATCCCTGCACGACTATGCCCAAGTCCCTAATTGACTCAGGGAGTCTGACATGGTCGTGCAGAGCAGTCGGGGACTTGGGCATGGTCAGGCAGGGTTATTAGTCAGGGACTCGGACATGGTTGTGCAGGGCAGTCAGGGACTCGGACATGGTTCAGCAGGGTAATCAGGGACTTGGGCATAGTTGTGCAGGGATATTATGGACTCGGACATGGTCCATAAAATCCCTGCACGACTATGCCCAAGTCCCTAATTGACTCAGGTAATCTGACATGGTCGTGCAGGGCAGTCGGGGACTTGGGCATGGTCAGGCAGGGTTATTAGTCAGTGACTCGGACATGGTTGTGCAGGGCAGTCAGGGACTCGGACATGGTTCTGCAGGGTAAGCAGGGACTTGGGCATAGTCGTGCAGGGATATTATGGACTCGGACATGGTCCATAAAATCCCTGCACGACTATGCCCAAGTCCCTAACTGACTCAGGGAGTCTGACATTGTCGTCCAGGGCAATTAGGGACTTAGGCATTGTTGTGTAGGGCAGTCATGGTCAGGCAGGGTTATCAGTCAGAGACTCGGACATGGTTGTGCAGGGCAGTCAGGGATTCGGACATGGTCAGGCAGGGTTTTCAGTCAGGGACTCGGACATGGTTGTGCAGGGCAGTCAGTGACTCGGACATGGTTCTGCAGGGTAAGCAGGGACTTGGGCATAGTCGTGCAGGGATATTGTGGACTCGGACATGGTCCATAAAATCCCTGCACGACTATGCCCAAGTCCCTAATTGACTCAGGTAGTCTGACATGGTCGTGCAGGGCAGTCGGGGACTTGGGCATAGTTGTGCATGGCAATTAGGGACTTGGGCATGGTTGTGTAGGGGAGTCAGGGACTCAGACATGGTTGTGCAGGGCAATCTAGGGATTGGGAATAGTCGGGCAGGGTAATCAGTCAGGGACTCGGGCATGGTTGTGCAGGGCAATAATGGACTCGGATATAGTAGTGCAGGGCAGTCGGGGACTTGGGCATGGTCAGGCAGGGTTATCAGTCAGGGACTCGGACATGGTTGCGCAGGGCAGTCAGGGACTCGGACATGGTTCTGCAGGGTAAGCAGGGACTTGGGCATAGTCGTGCAGGGATATTATGGACTCGGACAATGTCCATAAAATCACTGCACGACTATGCCCAAGTCCCTTACTGACTAAGGGAGTCTGTTATTGTCGTCCAGGGCAATTAGGGACTTAGGCATGGTTGTGTAGGGCAGTCATGGTCAGGCAGGGTTATCAGTCAGAGACTCGGACATGGTTGTGCAGGGCAGTCAGGGACTCGAACATGGTCAGGCAGGGTTATCAGTCAGGGACTCGGACATGGTTGTGCTGGGCAGTCAGGGACTCGGACATGGTTCTGCAGGGTAAGCAGGGACTTGGGCATAGTCGTGCAGGGATATTATGGACTCGGACATGGTCCATAAAATCCCTGCACGACTATGCCCAAGTCCCTAACTGACTCAGGGAGTCTGACATTGTCGTGCAGGGCAATTAGGGACTCACACATAGTTGTGCTGGGCAATTAGGGACTTAGGCATGGTTGTGTAGGGCAGTCATGGTCAGGTAGGGTTATCAGTCAGAGACTCGGACATAGCTGTGCAGGGCAGTCAGGGACTCGGACATGGTTCTGCAGGGTAATCAGGGTTTGGGCATAGTCGTGCAGGGATATTATGGACTCGGAAATGGTCCATAAAATCCCTGCACGACTATGCCCAAGTCCCTAATTGACTCAGGGAGTCTGACATGGTCGTGCAGGGCAGTCGGGGACTTGGGCATGGTCAGGCAGGGTTATTAGTCAGGGACTTGGACATGGTTGTGCAGGGCAGTCAGGGACTCGGACATGGTTCAGCAGGGTAATCAGGGACTTGGGCATAGTCTTGCAGGGATATTATGGACTCGGACATGGTCCATAAAATCCCTGCACGACTATGCCCAAGTCCCTAATTGACTCAGGTAATCTGACATGGTCGTGCAGGGCAGTCGGGGACTTGGGCATGGTCAGGCAGGGTTATTAGTCAGGGACTCGGACATGGTTGTGCAGGGCAGTCAGGGACTCGGACATGGTTCTGCAGGGTAAGCAGGGACTTGGGCATAGTCGTGCAGGGATATTATGGACTCGGACATGGTCCATAAAATCCCTGCACGACTATGCCCAAGTCCCTAACTGACTCAGGGAGTCTGACATTGTCGTCCAGGGCAATTAGGGACTTAGGCATGGTTGTGTAGGGCAGTCATGGTCAGGCAGGGTTATCAGTCAGAGACTCGGACATGGTTGTGCAGGGCAGTCAGGGACTCGAACATGGTCAGGCAGGTTTATCAGTCAGGGACTCGGTCATGGTTGTGCAGGGCAGTCAGGGACTCGGACATGGTTCTGCAGGGTAATCAGGGACTTGGGCATAGTCGTGCAGGGATATTATGGACTCGGACATGGTCCATAAAATCCCTGCACGACTATGCAGAAGTCCCTAACTGACTAAGGGAGTCTGTTATTGTCGTCGAGGGCAATAAGGGACTTAGGCATGGTTGTGTAGGGCAGTCATTGTCAGGCAGGGTTATCAGTCAGAGACTCGGACATGGTTGTGCAGGGCAGTCAGGGACTCGAACATGGTCAGGCAGGGTTATCAGTCAGGGACTCGGTCATGGTTGTGCAGGGCAGTCAGGGACTCGGACATGGTTCTGCAGGGTAATCAGGGACTTGGGCATAGTCGTGCAGGGATATTATGGACTCGGACATGGTCCATAAAATCCCTGCACGAGTATGCCCAAGTCCCTAATTGACTCAGGGAGTCTGACTTGGTCGTGCAGGGCAGTCGGGGACTTGGGCATGGTCAGGCAGGGTTATCAGTCAGGGACTCGGTCATGGTTGTGCAGGGCAGTCAGGGACTCGGACATGGTTCTGCAGGGTAATCAGGGACTTGGGCATAGTCGTGCAGGGATATTATGGACTCGGACATGGTACATAAAATCCCTGCACGACTATGCCCAAGTCCCTAACTGACTCAGGGAGTCTGACATTGTCGTCCAGGGCAATTAGGGACTTAGGCATGGTTGTGTAGGGCAGTCATGGTCAGGCAGGGTTATCAGTCAGAGACTCGGACATGGTCGTGCAGGGCAGTCGGGGACTTGGGCATAGTTGTGCATGGCAATTAGGGACTTGGGCATGGTTGTGCAGGGCAGTCAGGGACTCAGACATGGTTGTGCAGGGCAATCTAGGGATAGGGAATAGTCGGGCAGGGCAATCAGTCAGGGACTCGGGCATGGTTGTGCAGGGCAATAATGGACTCGGATATAGTAGTGCAGGGCAGTCGTTGACTTGGGCTTGGTCAGGCAGGGTTATCAGTCAGGGACTCGGACATGGTTGCGCAGGGCAGTCAGGGACTCGGACATGGTTCTGCAGGGTAAGCAGGGACTTGGGCATAGTCGTGCAGGGATATTATGGACTCGGACATGGTCCATAAAATCCCTGCACGACTATGCCCAAGTCCCTAACTGACTCAGGGAGTCTGACATTGTCGTGCAGGGCAATTAGGGACTCAAACATAGTTGTGCTGGGCAATTAGGGACTTAGGCATGGTTGTGTAGGGCAGTCATGGTCAGGAAGGGTTATCAGTCAGAGACTCGGACATAGCTGTGCAGGGCAGTCAGGGACTCGGACATGGTTCAGCAGGGTAATCAGGGACTTGGGCATAGTCGTGCAGGGATATTATGGACTCGGACATGGTCCATAAAATCCCTGCACGACTATGCAGAAGTCCCTAACTGACTAAGGGAGTCTGTTATTGTCTACCAGGGCAATTAGGGACTTAGGCATGGTTGTGTAGGGCAGTCATGGTCAGGCAGGGTTATCAGTCAGAGACTCGGACATGGTTGTGCAGGGCAGTCAGGGACTCGAACATGGTCAGGCAGGGTTATCAGTCAGGGACTCGGACATGGTTCTGCAGGGTAATCAGGGACTTGGGCATAGTCGTGCAGGAATATTATGGACTCGGACATGGTCCATAAAATCCTTGCACGACTATGCCCAAGTCCCTAATTGACTCAGGGAGTCTCACATGGTCGTGCAGGGCGGTCGGGGACTTGGGCATGGTCAGGCAGGGTTATCAGTCAGGGACTCGGTCATGGTTGTGCAGGGCAGTCAGGGACTCGGACATGGTTCTGCAGGGTAATCAGGGACTTGGGCATAGTCGTGCAGGGATATTATGGACTCGGACATGGTCCATAAAATCCCTGCACGACTATGCCCAAGTCCCTTACTGACTAAGGGAGTCTGTTATTGTCGTCCAGGGCAATTAGGGACTTAGGCATGGTTGTGTAGGGCAGTCATGGTCAGGCAGGGTTATCAGTCAGAGACTCGGACATGGTTGTGCAGGGCAGTCAGGGACTCGAACATGGTCAGGCAGGGTTATCAGTCAGGGACTCGGACATGGTTGTGCAGGGCAGTCAGGGACTCGGACATGGTTCTGCAGGGTAAGCAGGGACTTGGGCATAGTCGTGCAGTGATATTATGGACTCGGACATGGTCCATAAAATACCTGCACGACTATGCCCAAGTCCCTAATTGACTCAGGGAGTCTGACATGGTCGTGCAAGGCAGTCGGGGACTTGGGCATGGTCAGGCAGGGTTATTAGTCAGGGACTCGGACATGGTTGTGCAGGGCAGTCAGGGACTCGGACATGGTTCAGCAGGGTAATCAGGGACTTGGGCATAGTCGTGCAGGGATATTATGGACTCGGACATGGTCCATAAAATCCCTGCACGACTATGCCCAAGTCCCTAACTGACTCAGGGAGTCTCACATTGTCGTGCAGGGCAATTAGGGACTCACACATAGTTGTGCTGGGCAATTAGGGACTTAGGCATGGTTGTGTAGGGCAGTCATGGTCAGGTAGGGTTATCAGTCAGAGACTCGGACATAGCTGTGCAGGGCAGTCAGGGACTCGGACATGGTTCTGCAGGGTAATCAGGGACTTGGGCATAGTCGTGCAGGGATATTATGGACTCGGACATGGTCCATAAAATCCCTGCACGACTATGCCCAAGTCCCTAATTGACTCAGGGAGTCTCACATGGTCGTGCAGGGCAGTCGGGGACTGGGCATGGTCAGGCAGGGTTATTAGTCAGAGACTCGGACATGGTTGTGCAGGGCAGGCAGGGACTCGGACATGGTTCAGCAGGGTAATCAGGGACTTGGGCATAGTCGTGCAGGGATATTATGGACTCGGACATGGTCCATAAAATCCCTGCACGACTATGCCCAAGTCCCTAATTGACTCAGGTAATCTGACATGGTCGTGCAGGGCAGTCGGGGACTTGGGCATGGTCAGGCAGGGTTATTAGTCAGGGACTCGGACATGGTTGTGCAGGGCAGTCCGGGACTCGGACATGGTTCTGCAGGGTAAGCAGGGACTTGGGCATAGTCGTGCAGGGATATTATGGACTCGGACATGGTCCATAAAATCCCTGCACGACTATGCCCAAGTCCCTAACTGACTCAGGGAGTCTGACATTGTCGTCCAGGGCAATTAGGGACTTAGGCATTGTTGTGTGGGGCAGTCATGGTCAGGCAGGGTTATCAGTCAGAGACTCGGACATGGTTGTGCAGGGCAGTCAGGGATTCGGACATGGTCAGGCAGGGTTATCAGTCAGGGACTCGGACATGGTTGTGCAGGGCAGTCAGTGACTCGGACATGGTTCTGCAGGGTAAGCAGGGACTTGGGCATAGTCGTGCAGGGATATTGTGGACTCGGACATGGTCCATAAAATCCCTGCACGACTATGCCCAAGTCCCTAATTGACTCAGGTAGTCTGACATGGTCGTGCAGGACAGTCGGGGACTTGGGCATAGTTGTGCATGGCAATTAGGGACTTGGGCATGGTTGTGTAGGGCAGTCAGGGACTCAGACATGGTTGTGCAGGGCAATCTAGGGATTGGGAATAGTCGGGCAGGGTAATCAGTCAGGGACTCGGGCATGGTTGTGCAGGGCAATAATGGACTCGGATATAGTAGTGCAGGGCAGTCGGGGACTTGGGCATGGTCAGGCAGGGTTATCAGTCAGAGACTCGGACATAGCTGTGCAGGGCAGTCAGGGACTCGGACATGGTTCTGCAGGGTAAGCAGGGACTTGGGCATAGTCGTGCAGGGATATTATGGACTCGGACATGGTCCATAAAATCCCTGCACGACTATGCCCAAGTCCCTAACTGACTAAGGGAGTCTGTTATTGTCGTCCAGGGCAATTAGGGACTTAGGCATGGTTGTGTAGGGCAGTCATGGTCAGGCAGGGTTATCAGTCAGAGACTCGGACATGGTTGTGCAGGGCAGTCAGGGACTCGGACATGGTCAGGCAGGTTATCAGTCAGGGACTCGGTCATGGTTGTGCAAGGCAGTCAGGGACTCGGACATGGTTCTGCAGGGTAAGCAGGGACTTGGGCATAGTCGTGCAGGGATATTATGGACTCGGACATGGTCCATAAAATCCCTGCACGACTATGCCCAAGTCCCTAATTGACTCAGGGAGTCTGACATGGTCGTGCAGGGCAGTCGGGGACTTGGGCATGGTCAGGCAGGGTTATTAGTCAGGGACTCGGACATGGTTGTGCAGGGCAGTCAGGGACTCGGACATGGTTCAGCAGGGTAATCAGGGACTTGGGCATAGTCGTGCAGAGATATTATGGACTCGGACATGGTCCATAAAATCCCTGCACGACTATGCCCAAGTCCCTAATTAACTCAGGTAGTCTGACATGGTCGTGCAGGGCAGTCGGGGACTTGGGCATAGTTGTGCATGGCAATTAGGGACTTGGGCATGGTTGTGTAGGGCAGTCAGGGACTCAGACATGGTTGTGCAGGGCAATCTAGGGATAGGGAATAGTCGGGCAGGGTAATCAGTCAGGGACTCGGGCATGGTTGTGCAGGGCAATAATGGACTCGGATATAGTAGTGCAGGGCAGTCGTGGACTTGGGCTTGGTCAGGCAGGGTTATCAGTCAGAGACTCGGACATGGTTGTGCAGGGCAGTCAGGGACTCGAACATGGTCAGGCAGGGTTATCAGTCAGGGACTCGGACATGGTTGTGCTGGGCAGTCAGGGACTCGGACATGGTTCTGCAGGGTAAGCAGGGACTTGGGCATAGTCGTGCAGGGATATTATGGACTCGGACATGGTCCATAAAATCCCTGCACGACTATGCCCAAGTCCCTAACTGACTCAGGGAGTCTGACATTGTCGTGCAGGGCAATTAGGGACTCACACATAGTTGTGCTGGGCAATTAGGGACTTAGGCATGGTTGTGTAGGGCAGTCATGGTCAGGTAGGGTTATCAGTCAGAGACTCGGACATAGCTGTGCAGGGCAGTCAGGGACTCGGACATGGTTCTGCAGGGTAATCAGGGTTTGGGCATAGTCGTGCAGGGATATTATGGACTCGGACATGGTCCATAAAATCCCTGCACGACTATGCCCAAGTCCCTAATTGACTCAGGGAGTCTGACATGGTCGTGCAGGGCAGTCGGGGACTTGGGCATGGTCAGGCAGGGTTATTAGTCAGGGACTTGGACATGGTTGTGCAGGGCAGTCAGGGACTTGGACATGGTTCAGCAGGGTAATCAGGGACTTGGGCATAGTCTTGCAGGGATATTATGGACTCGGACATGGTCCATAAAATCCCTGCACGACTATGCCCAAGTCCCTAATTGACTCAGGTAATCTGACATGGTCGTGCAGGGCAGTCGGGGACTTGGGCTTGGTCAGGCAGGGTTATTAGTCAGGGACTCGGACATGGTTGTGCAGGGCAGTCAGGGACTCGGACATGGTTCTGCAGGGTAAGCAGGGACTTGGGCATAGTCGTGCAGGGATATTATGGACTCGGACATGGTCCATAAAATCCCTGCACGACTATGCCCAAGTCCCTAACTGACTCAGGGAGTCTGACATTGTCGTCCAGGGCAATTAGGGACTTAGGCATGGTTGTGTAGGGCAGTCATGGTCAGGCAGGGTTATCAGTCAGAGACTCGGACATGGTTGTGCAGGGCAGTCAGGGACTCGAACATGGTCAGGCAGGGTTATCAGTCAGGGACTCGGTCATGGTTGTGCAGGGCAGTCAGGGACTCGGACATGGTTCTGCAGGGTAATCAGGGACTTGGGCATAGACGTGCAGGGATATTATGGACTCGGACATGGTCCATAAAATCCCTGCACGACTATGCCCAAGTCCCTAATTGACTCAGGGAGTCTGACATGGTCGTGCAGGGCAGTCGGGGACTTGGGCATGGTCAGGCAGGGTTATTAGTCAGGGACTCGGACATGGTTGTGCAGGGCAGTCAGGGACTCGGACATGGTTCTGCAGGGTAAGCAGGGACTTGGGCATAGTCGTGCAGGGATATTATGGACTCGGACATGGTCCATAAAATCCCTGCACGACTATGCCCAAGTCCCTAACTGACTCAGGGAGTCTGACATTGTCCTCCAGGGCAATTAGGGACTTAGGCATGGTTGTGTAGGGCAGTCATGGTCAGGCAGGGTTATCAGTCAGAGACTCGGACATGGTTGTGCAGGGCAATAATGGACTCGGATATAGTAGTGCAGGGCAGTCGTGGACTTGGGCTTGGTCAGGCAGGGTTATCAGTCAGAGACTCGGACATGGTTGTGCAGGGCAGTCAGGGACTCGAACATGGTCAGGCAGGGTTATCAGTCAGGGACTCGGACATGGTTGTGCAGGGCAGTCAGGGACTCGGACATGGTTCTGCAGGGTAAGCAGGGACTTGGGCATAGTCGTGCAGGGATATTATGGACTCGGACATGGTCCATAAAATCCCTGCACGACTATGCCCAAGTCCCTAACTGACTCAGGGAGTCTGACATTGTCGTGCAGGGCAATTAGGGACTCACACATAGTTGTGCTGGGCAATTAGGGACTTAGGCATGGTTGTGTAGGGCAGTCATGGTCAGGTAGGGTTATCAGTCAGAGACTCGGACATAGCTGTGCAGGGCAGTCAGGGACTCGGACATGGTTCTGCAGGGTAATCAGGGTTTGGGCATAGTCGTGCAGGGATATTATGGACTCGGACATGGTCCATAAAATCCCTGCACGACTATGCCCAAGTCCCTAATTGACTCAGGGAGTCTGACATGGTCGTGCAGGGCAGTCGGGGACTTGGGCATGGTCAGGCAGGGTTATTAGTCAGGGACTTGGACATGGTTGTGCAGGGCAGTCAGGGACTCGGACATGGTTCAGCAGGGTAATCAGGGACTTGGGCATAGTCTTGCAGGGATATTATGGACTCGGACATGGTCCATAAAATCCCTGCACGACTATGCCCAAGTCCCTAATTGACTCAGGTAATCTGACATGGTCGTGCAGGGCAGTCGGGGACTTGGGCATGGTCAGGCAGGGTTATTAGTCAGGGACTCGGACATGGTTGTGCAGGGCAGTCAGGGACTCGGACATGGTTCTGCAGGGTAAGCAGGGACTTGGGCATAGTCGTGCAGGGATATTATGGACTCGGACATGGTCCATAAAATCCCTGCACGACTATGCCCAAGTCCCTAACTGACTCAGGGAGTCTGACATTGTCGTCCAGGGCAATTAGGGACTTAGGCATGGTTGTGTAGGGCAGTCATGGTCAGGCAGGGTTATCAGTCAGAGACTCGGACATGGTTGTGCAGGGCAGTCAGGGACTCGAACATGGTCAGGCAGGTTTATCAGTCAGGGACTCGGTCATGGTTGTGCAGGGCAGTCAGGGACTCGGACATGGTTCTGCAGGGTAATCAGGGACTTGGGCATAGTCGTGCAGGGATATTATGGACTCGGACATGGTCCATAAAATCCCTGCACGACTATGCAGAAGTCCCTAACTGACTAAGGGAGTCTGTTATTGTCGTCCAGGGCAATAAGGGACTTAGGCATGGTTGTGTAGGGCAGTCATTGTCAGGCAGGGTTATCAGTCAGAGACTCGGACATGGTTGTGCAGGGCAGTCAGGGACTCGAACATGGTCAGGCAGGGTTATCAGTCAGGGACTCGGTCATGGTTGTGCAGGGCAGTCAGGGACTCGGACATGGTTCTGCAGGGTAATCAGGGACTTGGGCATAGTCGTGCAGGGATATTATGGACTCGGACATGGTACATAAAATCCCTGCACGACTATGCCCAAGTCCCTAACTGACTCAGGGAGTCTGACATTGTCGTCCAGGGCAATTAGGGACTTAGGCATGGTTGTGTAGGGCAGTCATGGTCAGGCAGGGTTATCAGTCAGAGACTCGGACATGGTCGTGCAGGGCAGTCGGGGACTTGGGCATAGTTGTGCATGGCAATTAGGGACTTGGGCATGGTTGTGCAGGGCAGTCAGGGACTCAGACATGGTTGTGCAGGGCAATCTAGGGATAGGGAATAGTCGGGCAGGGTAATCAGTCAGGGACTCGGGCATGGTTGTGCAGGGCAATAATGGACTCGGATATAGTAGTGCAGGGCAGTCGTGGACTTGGGCTTGGTCAGGCAGGGTTATCAGTCAGGGACTCGGACATGGTTGCGCAGGGCAGTCAGGGACTCGGACATGGTTCTGCAGGGTAAGCAGGGACTTGGGCATAGTCGTGCAGGGATATTATGGACTCGGACATGGTCCATAAAATCCCTGCACGACTATGCCCAAGTCCCTAACTGACTCAGGGAGTCTGACAATGTCGTGCAGGGCAATTAGGGACTCACACATAGTTGTGCTGGGCAATTAGGGACTTAGGCATGGTTGTGTAGGGCAGTCATGGTCAGGAAGGGTTATCAGTCAGAGACTCGGACATAGCTGTGCAGGGCAGTCAGGGACTCGGACATGGTTCAGCAGGGTAATCAGGGACTTGGGCATAGTCGTGCAGGGATATTATGGACTCGGACATGGTCCATAAAATCCCTGCACGACTATGCAGAAGTCCCTTACTGACTAAGGGAGTCTGTTATTGTCTACCAGGGCAATTAGGGACTTAGGCATGGTTGTGTAGGGCAGTCATGGTCAGGCAGGGTTATCAGTCAGAGACTCGGACATGGTTGTGCAGGGCAGTCAGGGACTCGAACATGGTCAGGCAGGGTTATCAGTCAGGGACTCGGTCATGGTTGTGCAGGGCAGTCAGGGACTCGGACATGGTTCTGCAGGGTAATCAGGGACTTGGGCATAGTCGTGCAGGAATATTATGGACTCGGACATGGTCCATAAAATCCTTGCACGACTATGCCCAAGTCCCTAATTGACTCAGGGAGTCTCACATGGTCGTGCAGGGCGGTCGGGGACTTGGGCATGGTCAGGCAGGGTTATCAGTCAGGGACTCGGTCATGGTTGTGCAGGGCAGTCAGGGACTCGGACATGGTTCTGCAGGGTAATCAGGGACTTGGGCATAGTCGTGCAGGGATATTATGGACTCGGACATGGTCCATAAAATCCCTGCACGACTATGCCCAAGTCCCTTACTGACTAAGGGAGTCTGTTATTGTCGTCCAGGGCAATTAGGGACTTAGGCATGGTTGTGTAGGGCAGTCATGGTCAGGCAGGGTTATCAGTCAGAGACTCGGACATGGTTGTGCAGGGCAGTCAGGGACTCGAACATGGTCAGGCAGGGTTATCAGTCAGGGACTCGGACATGGTTGTGCAGGGCAGTCAGGGACTCGGACATGGTTCTGCAGGGTAAGCAGGGACTTGGGCATAGTCGTGCAGTGATATTATGGACTCGGACATGGTCCATAAAATACCTGCACGACTATGCCCAAGTCCCTAATTGACTCAGGGAGTCTGACATGGTCGTGCAAGGCAGTCGGGGACTTGGGCATGGTCAGGCAGGGTTATTAGTCAGGGACTCGGACATGGTTGTGCAGGGCAGTCAGGGACTCGGACATGGTTCAGCAGGGTAATCAGGGACTTGGGCATAGTCGTGCAGGGATATTATGGACTCGGACATGGTCCATAAAATCCCTGCACGACTATGCCCAAGTCCCTAACTGACTCAGGGAGTCTGACATTGTCGTGCAGGGCAATTAGGGACTCACACATAGTTGTGCTGGGCAATTAGGGACTTAGGCATGGTTGTGTAGGGCAGTCATGGTCAGGTAGGGTTATCAGTCAGAGACTCGGACATAGCTGTGCAGGGCAGTCAGGGACTCGGACATGGTTCTGCAGGGTAATCAGGGACTTGGGCATAGTCGTGCAGGGATATTATGGACTCGGACATGGTCCATAAAATCCCTGCACGACTATGCCCAAGTCCCTAATTGACTCAGGGAGTCTCACATGGTCGTGCAGGGCAGTCGGGGACTGGGCATGGTCAGGCAGGGTTATTAGTCAGAGACTCGGACATGGTTGTGCAGGGCAGGCAGGGACTCGGACATGGTTCAGCAGGGTAATCAGGGACTTGGGCATAGTCGTGCAGGGATATTATGGACTCGGACATGGTCCATAAAATCCCTGCACGACTATGCCCAAGTCCCTTATTGACTCAGGTAATCTGACATGGTCGTGCAGGGCAGTCGGGGACTTGGGCATGGTCAGGCAGGGTTATTAGTCAGGGACTCGGACATGGTTGTGCAGGGCAGTCCGGGACTCGGACATGGTTCTGCAGGGTAAGCAGGGACTTGGGCATAGTCGTGCAGGGATATTATGGACTCGGACATGGTCCATAAAATCCCTGCACGACTATGCCCAAGTCCCTAACTGACTCAGGGAGTCTGACATTGTCGTCCAGGGCAATTAGGGACTTAGGCATTGTTGTGTGGGGCAGTCATGGTCAGGCAGGGTTATCAGTCAGAGACTCGGACATGGTTGTGCAGGGCAGTCAGGGATTCGGACATGGTCAGGCAGGGTTATCAGTCAGGGACTCGGACATGGTTGTGCAGGGCAGTCAGTGACTCGGACATGGTTCTGCAGGGTAAGCAGGGACTTGGGCATAGTCGTGCAGGGATATTGTGGACTCGGACATGGTCCATAAAATCCCTGCACGACTATGCCCAAGTCCCTAATTGACTCAGGTAGTCTGACATGGTCGTGCAGGACAGTCGGGGACTTGGGCATAGTTGTGCATGGCAATTAGGGACTTGGGCATGGTTGTGTAGGGCAGTCAGGGACTCAGACATGGTTGTGCAGGGCAATCTAGGGATTGGGAATAGTCGGGCAGGGTAATCAGTCAGGGACTCGGGCATGGTTGTGCAGGGCAATAATGGACTCGGATATAGTAGTGCAGGGCAGTCGGGGACTTGGGCATGGTCAGGCAGGGTTATCAGTCAGAGACTCGGACATAGCTGTGCAGGGCAGTCAGGGACTCGGACATGGTTCTGCAGGGTAAGCAGGGACTTGGGCATAGTCGTGCAGGGATATTATGGACTCGGACATGGTCCATAAAATCCCTGCACGACTATGCCCAAGTCCCTAACTGACTAAGGGAGTCTGTTATTGTCGTCCAGGGCAATTAGGGACTTAGGCATGGTTGTGTAGGGCAGTCATGGTCAGGCAGGGTTATCAGTCAGAGAATCGGACATGGTTGTGCAGGGCAGTCAGGGACTCGGACATGGTCAGGCAGGTTATCAGTCAGGGACTCGGTCATGGTTGTGCAAGGCAGTCAGGGACTCGGACATGGTTCTGCAGGGTAAGCAGGGACTTGGGCATAGTCGTGCAGGGATATTATGGACTCGGACATGGTCCATAAAATCCCTGCACGACTATGCCCAAGTCCCTAATTGACTCAGGGAGTCTGACATGGTCGTGCAGGGCAGTCGGGGACTTGGGCATGGTCAGGCAGGGTTATTAGTCAGGGACTCGGACATGGTTGTGCAGGGCAGTCAGGGACTCGGACATGGTTCAGCAGGGTAATCAGGGACTTGGGCATAGTCGTGCAGAGATATTATGGACTCGGACATGGTCCATAAAATCCCTGCACGACTATGCCCAAGTCCCTAATTAACTCAGGTAGTCTGACATGGTCGTGCAGGGCAGTCGGGGACTTGGGCATAGTTGTGCATGGCAATTAGGGACTTGGGCATGGTTGTGTAGGGCAGTCAGGGACTCAGACATGGTTGTGCAGGGCAATCTAGGGATAGGGAATAGTCGGGCAGGGTAATCAGTCAGGGACTCGGGCATGGTTGTGCAGGGCAATAATGGACTCGGATATAGTAGTGCAGGGCAGTCGTGGACTTGGGCTTGGTCAGGCAGGGTTATCAGTCAGAGACTCGGACATGGTTGTGCAGGGCAGTCAGGGACTCGAACATGGTCAGGCAGGGTTATCAGTCAGGGACTCGGACATGGTTGTGCTGGGCAGTCAGGGACTCGGACATGGTTCTGCAGGGTAAGCAGGGACTTGGGCATAGTCGTGCAGGGATATTATGGACTCGGACATGGTCCATAAAATCCCTGCACGACTATGCCCAAGTCCCTAACTGACTCAGGGAGTCTGACATTGTCGTGCAGGGCAATTAGGGACTCACACATAGTTGTGCTGGGCAATTAGGGACTTAGGCATGGTTGTGTAGGGCAGTCATTGTCAGGCAGGGTTATCAGTCAGAGACTCGGACATGGTTGTGCAGGGCAGTCAGGGACTCGAACATGGTCAGGCAGGGTTATCAGTCAGGGACTCGGTCATGGTTGTGCAGGGCAGTCAGGGACTCGGACATGGTTCTGCAGGGTAATCAGGGACTTGGGCATAGTCGTGCAGGGATATTATGGACTCGGACATGGTCCATAAAATCCCTGCACGACTATGCCCAAGTCCCTAACTGACTCAGGGAGTCTGACATTGTCGTCCAGGGCAATTAGGGACTTAGGCATGGTTGTGTAGGGCAGTCATGGTCAGGCAGGGTTATCAGTCAGAGACTCGGACATGGTCGTGCAGGGCAGTCGGGGACTTGGGCATAGTTGTGCATGGCAATTAGGGACTTGGGCATGGTTGTGTAGGGCAGTCAGGGACTCAGACATGGTTGTGCAGGGCAATCTAGGGATAGGGAATAGTCGGGCAGGGTAATCAGTCAGGGACTCGGGCATGGTTGTGCAGGGCAATAATGGACTCGGATATAGTAGTGCAGGGCAGTCGTGGACTTGGGCTTGGTCAGGCAGGGTTATCAGTCAGGGACTCGGACATGGTTGCGCAGGGCAGTCAGGGACTCGGACATGGTTCTGCAGGGTAAGCAGGGACTTGGGCATAGTCGTGCAGGGATATTATGGACTCGGACATGGTCCATAAAATCCCTGCACGACTATGCCCAAGTCCCTAACTGACTCAGGGAGTCTGACATTGTCGTGCAGGGCAATTAGGGACTCACACATAGTTGTGCTGGGCAATTAGGGACTTAGGCATGGTTGTGTAGGGCAGTCATGGTCAGGAAGGGTTATCAGTCAGAGACTCGGACATAGCTGTGCAGGGCAGTCAGGGACTCGGACATGGTTCAGCAGGGTAATCAGGGACTTGGGCATAGTCGTGCAGGGATATTATGGACTCGGACATGGTCCATAAAATCCCTGCACGACTATGCAGAAGTCCCTAACTGACTAAGGGAGTCTGTTATTGTCTACCAGGGCAATTAGGGACTTAGGCATGGTTGTGTAGGGCAGTCATGGTCAGGCAGGGTTATCAGTCAGAGACTCGGACATGGTTGTGCAGGGCAGTCAGGGACTCGAACATGGTCAGGCAGGGTTATCAGTCAGGGACTCGGTCATGGTTGTGCAGGGCAGTCAGGGACTCGGACATGGTTCTGCAGGGTAATCAGGGACTTGGGCATAGTCGTGCAGGAATATTATGGACTCGGACATGGTCCATAAAATCCTTGCACGACTATGCCCAAGTCCCTAATTGACTCAGGGAGTCTCACATGGTCGTGCAGGGCGGTCGGGGACTTGGGCATGGTCAGGCAGGGTTATCAGTCAGGGACTCGGTCATGGTTGTGCAGGGCAGTCAGGGACTCGGACATGGTTCTGCAGGGTAATCAGGGACTTGGGCATAGTCGTGCAGGGATATTATGGACTCGGACATGGTCCATAAAATCCCTGCACGACTATGCCCAAGTCCCTTACTGACTAAGGGAGTCTGTTATTGTCGTCCAGGGCAATTAGGGACTTAGGCATGGTTGTGTAGGGCAGTCATGGTCAGGCAGGGTTATCAGTCAGAGACTCGGACATGGTTGTGCAGGGCAGTCAGGGACTCGAACATGGTCAGGCAGGGTTATCAGTCAGGGACTCGGACATGGTTGTGCAGGGCAGTCAGGGACTCGGACATGGTTCTGCAGGGTAAGCAGGGACTTGGGCATAGTCGTGCAGTGATATTATGGACTCGGACATGGTCCATAAAATACCTGCACGACTATGCCCAAGTCCCTAATTGACTCAGGGAGTCTGACATGGTCGTGCAAGGCAGTCGGGGACTTGGGCATGGTCAGGCAGGGTTATTAGTCAGGGACTCGGACATGGTTGTGCAGGGCAGTCAGGGACTCGGACATGGTTCAGCAGGGTAATCAGGGACTTGGGCATAGTCGTGCAGGGATATTATGGACTCGGACATGGTCCATAAAATCCCTGCACGACTATGCCCAAGTCCCTAATTGACTCAGGGAGTCTGACATGGTCGTGCAGGGCAGTCGGGGACTTGGGCATGGTCAGGCAGGGTTATTAGTCAGGGACTCGGACATGGTTGTGCAGGGCAGTCAGGGACTCGGACATGGTTCAGCAGGGTAATCAGGGACTTGGGCATAGTCGTGCAGAGATATTATGGACTCGGACATGGTCCATAAAATCCCTGCACGACTATGCCCAAGTCCCTAATTAACTCAGGTAGTCTGACATGGTCGTGCAGGGCAGTCGGGGACTTGGGCATAGTTGTGCATGGCAATTAGGGACTTGGGCATGGTTGTGTAGGGCAGTCAGGGACTCAGACATGGTTGTGCAGGGCAATCTAGGGATAGGGAATAGTCGGGCAGGGTAATCAGTCAGGGACTCGGGCATGGTTGTGCAGGGCAATAATGGACTCGGATATAGTAGTGCAGGGCAGTCGTGGACTTGGGCTTGGTCAGGCAGGGTTATCAGTCAGAGACTCGGACATGGTTGTGCAGGGCAGTCAGGGACTCGAACATGGTCAGGCAGGGTTATCAGTCAGGGACTCGGACATGGTTGTGCTGGGCAGTCAGGGACTCGGACATGGTTCTGCAGGGTAAGCAGGGACTTGGGCATAGTCGTGCAGGGATATTATGGACTCGGACATGGTCCATAAAATCCCTGCACGACTATGCCCAAGTCCCTAACTGACTCAGGGAGTCTGACATTGTCGTGCAGGGCAATTAGGGACTCACACATAGTTGTGCTGGGCAATTAGGGACTTAGGCATGGTTGTGTAGGGCAGTCATTGTCAGGCAGGGTTATCAGTCAGAGACTCGGACATGGTTGTGCAGGGCAGTCAGGGACTCGAACATGGTCAGGCAGGGTTATCAGTCAGGGACTCGGTCATGGTTGTGCAGGGCAGTCAGGGACTCGGACATGGTTCTGCAGGGTAATCAGGGACTTGGGCATAGTCGTGCAGGGATATTATGGACTCGGACATGGTCCATAAAATCCCTGCACGACTATGCCCAAGTCCCTAACTGACTCAGGGAGTCTGACATTGTCGTCCAGGGCAATTAGGGACTTAGGCATGGTTGTGTAGGGCAGTCATGGTCAGGCAGGGTTATCAGTCAGAGACTCGGACATGGTCGTGCAGGGCAGTCGGGGACTTGGGCATAGTTGTGCATGGCAATTAGGGACTTGGGCATGGTTGTGTAGGGCAGTCAGGGACTCAGACATGGTTGTGCAGGGCAATCTAGGGATAGGGAATAGTCGGGCAGGGTAATCAGTCAGGGACTCGGGCATGGTTGTGCAGGGCAATAATGGACTCGGATATAGTAGTGCAGGGCAGTCGTGGACTTGGGCTTGGTCAGGCAGGGTTATCAGTCAGGGACTCGGACATGGTTGCGCAGGGCAGTCAGGGACTCGGACATGGTTCTGCAGGGTAAGCAGGGACTTGGGCATAGTCGTGCAGGGATATTATGGACTCGTTCATGGTCCATAAAATCCCTGCACGACTATGCCCAAGTCCCTAACTGACTCAGGGAGTCTGACATTGTCGTGCAGGGCAATTAGGGACTCACACATAGTTGTGCTGGGCAATTAGGGACTTAGGCATGGTTGTGTAGGGCAGTCATGGTCAGGAAGGGTTATCAGTCAGAGACTCGGACATAGCTGTGCAGGGCAGTCAGGGACTCGGACATGGTTCAGCAGGGTAATCAGGGACTTGGGCATAGTCGTGCAGGGATATTATGGACTCGGACATGGTCCATAAAATCCCTGCACGACTATGCAGAAGTCCCTAACTGACTAAGGGAGTCTGTTATTGTCTACCAGGGCAATTAGGGACTTAGGCATGGTTGTGTAGGGCAGTCATGGTCAGGCAGGGTTATCAGTCAGAGACTCGGACATGGTTGTGCAGGGCAGTCAGGGACTCGAACATGGTCAGGCAGGGTTATCAGTCAGGGACTCGGTCATGGTTGTGCAGGGCAGTCAGGGACTCGGACATGGTTCTGCAGGGTAATCAGGGACTTGGGCATAGTCGTGCAGGAATATTATGGACTCGGACATGGTCCATAAAATCCTTGCACGACTATGCCCAAGTCCCTAATTGACTCAGGGAGTCTCACATGGTCGTGCAGGGCGGTCGGGGACTTGGGCATGGTCAGGCAGGGTTATCAGTCAGGGACTCGGTCATGGTTGTGCAGGGCAGTCAGGGACTCGGACATGGTTCTGCAGGGTAATCAGGGACTTGGGCATAGTCGTGCAGGGATATTATGGACTCGGACATGGTCCATAAAATCCCTGCACGACTATGCCCAAGTCCCTTACTGACTAAGGGAGTCTGTTATTGTCGTCCAGGGCAATTAGGGACTTAGGCATGGTTGTGTAGGGCAGTCATGGTCAGGCAGGGTTATCAGTCAGAGACTCGGACATGGTTGTGCAGGGCAGTCAGGGACTCGAACATGGTCAGGCAGGGTTATCAGTCAGGGACTCGGACATGGTTGTGCAGGGCAGTCAGGGACTCGGACATGGTTCTGCAGGGTAAGCAGGGACTTGGGCATAGTCGTGCAGTGATATTATGGACTCGGACATGGTCCATAAAATACCTGCACGACTATGCCCAAGTCCCTAATTGACTCAGGGAGTCTGACATGGTCGTGCAAGGCAGTCGGGGACTTGGGCATGGTCAGGCAGGGTTATTAGTCAGGGACTCGGACATGGTTGTGCAGGGCAGTCAGGGACTCGGACATGGTTCAGCAGGGTAATCAGGGACTTGGGCATAGTCGTGCAGGGATATTATGGACTCGGACATGGTCCATAAAATCCCTGCACGACTATGCCCAAGTCCCTAACTGACTCAGAGAGTCTGACATTGTCGTGCAGGGCAATTAGGGACTCACACATAGTTGTGCTGGGCAATTAGGGACTTAGGCATGGTTGTGTAGGGCAGTCATGGTCAGGTAGGGTTATCAGTCAGAGACTCGGACATAGCTGTGCAGGGCAGTCAGGGACTCGGACATGGTTCTGCAGGGTAATCAGGGACTTGGGCATAGTCGTGCAGGGATATTATGGACTCGGACATGGTCCATAAAATCCCTGCACGACTATGCCCAAGTCCCTAATTGACTCAGGGAGTCTCACATGGTCGTGCAGGGCAGTCGGGGACTGGGCATGGTCAGGCAGGGTTATTAGTCAGAGACTCGGACATGGTTGTGCAGGGCAGGCAGGGACTCGGACATGGTTCAGCAGGGTAATCAGGGACTTGGGCATAGTCGTGCAGGGATATTATGGACTCGGACATGGTCCATAAAATCCCTGCACGACTATGCCCAAGTCCCTAATTGACTCAGGTAATCTGACATGGTCGTGCAGGGCAGTCGGGGACTTGGGCATGGTCAGGCAGGGTTATTAGTCAGGGACTCGGACATGGTTGTGCAGGGCAGTCAGGGACTCGGACATGGTTCTGCAGGGTAAGCAGGGACTTGGGCATAGTCGTGCAGGGATATTATGGACTCGGACATGGTCCATAAAATCCCTGCACGACTATGCCCAAGTCCCTAACTGACTCAGGGAGTCTGACATTGTCGTCCAGGGCAATTAGGGACTTAGGCATTGTTGTGTAGGGCAGTCATGGTCAGGCAGGGTTATCAGTCAGAGACTCGGACATGGTTGTGCAGGGCAGTCAGGGATTCGGACATGGTCAGGCAGGGTTATCAGTCAGGGACTCGGACATGGTTGTGCAGGGCAGTCAGTGACTCGGACATGGTTCTGCAGGGTAAGCAGGGACTTGGGCATAGTCGTGCAGGGATATTGTGGACTCGGACATGGTCCATAAAATCCCTGCACGACTATGCCCAAGTCCCTAATTGACTCAGGTAGTCTGACATGGTCGTGCAGGACAGTCGGGGACTTGGGCATAGTTGTGCATGGCAATTAGGGACTTGGGCATGGTTGTGTAGGGCAGTCAGGGACTCAGACATGGTTGTGCAGGGCAATCTAGGGATTGGGAATAGTCGGGCAGGGTAATCAGTCAGGGACTCGGGCATGGTTGTGCAGGGCAATAATGGACTCGGATATAGTAGTGCAGGGCAGTCGGGGACTTGGGCATGGTCAGGCAGGGTTATCAGTCAGAGACTCGGACATAGCTGTGCAGGGCAGTCAGGGACTCGGACATGGTTCTGCAGGGTAAGCAGGGACTTGGGCATAGTCGTGCAGGGATATTATGGACTCGGACATGGTCCATAAAATCCCTGCACGACTATGCCCAAGTCCCTAACTGACTAAGGGAGTCTGTTATTGTCGTCCAGGGCAATTAGGGACTTAGGCATGGTTGTGTAGGGCAGTCATGGTCAGGCAGGGTTATCAGTCAGAGACTCGGACATGGTTGTGCAGGGAAGTCAGGGACTCGGACATGGTCAGGCAGGTTATCAGTCAGGGACTCGGTCATGGTTGTGCAGGGCAGTCAGGGACTCGGACATGGTTCTGCAGGGTAATCAGGGACTTGGGCATAGTCGTGCAGGAATATTATGGACTCGGACATGGTCCATAAAATCCTTGCACGACTATGCCCAAGTCCCTAATTGACTCAGGGAGTCTCACATGGTCGTGCAGGGCGGTCGGGGACTTGGGCATGGTCAGGCAGGGTTATCAGTCAGGGACTCGGTCATGGTTGTGCAGGGCAGTCAGGGACTCGGACATGGTTCTGCAGGGTAATCAGGGACTTGGGCATAGTCGTGCAGGGATATTATGGACTCGGACATGGTCCATAAAATCCCTGCACGACTATGCCCAAGTCCCTTACTGACTAAGGGAGTCTGTTATTGTCGTCCAGGGCAATTAGGGACTTAGGCATGGTTGTGTAGGGCAGTCATGGTCAGGCAGGGTTATCAGTCAGAGACTCGGACATGGTTGTGCAGGGCAGTCAGGGACTCGAACATGGTCAGGCAGGGTTATCAGTCAGGGACTCGGACATGGTTGTGCAGGGCAGTCAGGGACTCGGACATGGTTCTGCAGGGTAAGCAGGGACTTGGGCATAGTCGTGCAGTGATATTATGGACTCGGACATGGTCCATAAAATACCTGCACGACTATGCCCAAGTCCCTAATTGACTCAGGGAGTCTGACATGGTCGTGCAAGGCAGTCGGGGACTTGGGCATGGTCAGGCAGGGTTATTAGTCAGGGACTCGGACATGGTTGTGCAGGGCAGTCAGGGACTCGGACATGGTTCAGCAGGGTAATCAGGGACTTGGGCATAGTCGTGCAGGGATATTATGGACTCGGACATGGTCCATAAAATCCCTGCACGACTATGCCCAAGTCCCTAACTGACTCAGAGAGTCTGACATTGTCGTGCAGGGCAATTAGGGACTCACACATAGTTGTGCTGGGCAATTAGGGACTTAGGCATGGTTGTGTAGGGCAGTCATGGTCAGGTAGGGTTATCAGTCAGAGACTCGGACATAGCTGTGCAGGGCAGTCAGGGACTCGGACATGGTTCTGCAGGGTAATCAGGGACTTGGGCATAGTCGTGCAGGGATATTATGGACTCGGACATGGTCCATAAAATCCCTGCACGACTATGCCCAAGTCCCTAATTGACTCAGGGAGTCTCACATGGTCGTGCAGGGCAGTCGGGGACTGGGCATGGTCAGGCAGGGTTATTAGTCAGAGACTCGGACATGGTTGTGCAGGGCAGGCAGGGACTCGGACATGGTTCAGCAGGGTAATCAGGGACTTGGGCATAGTCGTGCAGGGATATTATGGACTCGGACATGGTCCATAAAATCCCTGCACGACTATGCCCAAGTCCCTAATTGACTCAGGTAATCTGACATGGTCGTGCAGGGCAGTCGGGGACTTGGGCATGGTCAGGCAGGGTTATTAGTCAGGGACTCGGACATGGTTGTGCAGGGCAGTCAGGGACTCGGACATGGTTCTGCAGGGTAAGCAGGGACTTGGGCATAGTCGTGCAGGGATATTATGGACTCGGACATGGTCCATAAAATCCCTGCACGACTATGCCCAAGTCCCTAACTGACTCAGGGAGTCTGACATTGTCGTCCAGGGCAATTAGGGACTTAGGCATTGTTGTGTAGGGCAGTCATGGTCAGGCAGGGTTATCAGTCAGAGACTCGGACATGGTTGTGCAGGGCAGTCAGGGATTCGGACATGGTCAGGCAGGGTTATCAGTCAGGGACTCGGACATGGTTGTGCAGGGCAGTCAGTGACTCGGACATGGTTCTGCAGGGTAAGCAGGGACTTGGGCATAGTCGTGCAGGGATATTGTGGACTCGGACATGGTCCATAAAATCCCTGCACGACTATGCCCAAGTCCCTAATTGACTCAGGTAGTCTGACATGGTCGTGCAGGACAGTCGGGGACTTGGGCATAGTTGTGCATGGCAATTAGGGACTTGGGCATGGTTGTGTAGGGCAGTCAGGGACTCAGACATGGTTGTGCAGGGCAATCTAGGGATTGGGAATAGTCGGGCAGGGTAATCAGTCAGGGACTCGGGCATGGTTGTGCAGGGCAATAATGGACTCGGATATAGTAGTGCAGGGCAGTCGGGGACTTGGGCATGGTCAGGCAGGGTTATCAGTCAGAGACTCGGACATAGCTGTGCAGGGCAGTCAGGGACTCGGACATGGTTCTGCAGGGTAAGCAGGGACTTGGGCATAGTCGTGCAGGGATATTATGGACTCGGACATGGTCCATAAAATCCCTGCACGACTATGCCCAAGTCCCTAACTGACTAAGGGAGTCTGTTATTGTCGTCCAGGGCAATTAGGGACTTAGGCATGGTTGTGTAGGGCAGTCATGGTCAGGCAGGGTTATCAGTCAGAGACTCGGACATGGTTGTGCAGGGAAGTCAGGGACTCGGACATGGTCAGGCAGGTTATCAGTCAGGGACTCGGTCATGGTTGTGCAAGGCAGTCAGGGACTCGGACATGGTTCTGCAGGGTAAGCAGGGACTTGGGCATAGTCGTGCAGGGATATTATGGACTCGGACATGGTCCATAAATCCCTGCACGACTATGCCCAAGTCCCTAATTGACTCAGGGAGTCTGACATGGTCGTGCAGGGCAGTCGGGGACTTGGGCATGGTCAGGCAGGGTTATTAGTCAGGGACTCGGACATGGTTGTGCAGGGCAGTCAGGGACTCGGACATGGTTCAGCAGGGTAATCAGGGACTTGGGCATAGTCGTGCAGAGATATTATGGACTCGGACATGGTCCATAAAATCCCTGCACGACTATGCCCAAGTCCCTAATTAACTCAGGTAGTCTGACATGGTCGTGCAGGGCAGTCGGGGACTTGGGCATAGTTGTGCATGGCAATTAGGGACTTGGGCATGGTTGTGTAGGGCAGTCAGGGACTCAGACATGGTTGTGCAGGGCAATCTAGGGATAGGGAATAGTCGGGCAGGGTAATCAGTCAGGGACTCGGGCATGGTTGTGCAGGGCAATAATGGACTCGGATATAGTAGTGCAGGGCAGTCGTGGACTTGGGCTTGGTCAGGCAGGGTTATCAGTCAGAGACTCGGACATGGTTGTGCAGGGCAGTCAGGGACTCGAACATGGTCAGGCAGGGTTATCAGTCAGGGACTCGGACATGGTTGTGCTGGGCAGTCAGGGACTCGGACATGGTTCTGCAGGGTAAGCAGGGACTTGGGCATAGTCGTGCAGGGATATTATGGACTCGGACATGGTCCATAAAATCCCTGCACGACTATGCCCAAGTCCCTAACTGACTCAGGGAGTCTGACATTGTCGTGCAGGGCAATTAGGGACTCACACATAGTTGTGCTGGGCAATTAGGGACTTAGGCATGGTTGTGTAGGGCAGTCATGGTCAGGTAGGGTTATCAGTCAGAGACTCGGACATAGCTGTGCAGGGCAGTCAGGGACTCGGACATGGTTCTGCAGGGTAATCAGGGTTTGGGCATAGTCGTGCAGGGATATTATGGACTCGGACATGGTCCATAAAATCCCTGCACGACTATGCCCAAGTCCCTAATTGACTCAGGGAGTCTGACATGGTCGTGCAGGGCAGTCGGGGACTTGGGCATGGTCAGGCAGGGTTATTAGTCAGGGACTTGGACATGGTTGTGCAGGGCAGTCAGGGACTCGGACATGGTTCAGCAGGGTAATCAGGGACTTGGGCATAGTCTTGCAGGGATATTATGGACTCGGACATGGTCCATAAAATCCCTGCACGACTATGCCCAAGTCCCTAATTGACTCAGGTAATCTGACATGGTCGTGCAGGGCAGTCGGGGACTTGGGCATGGTCAGGCAGGGTTATTAGTCAGGGACTCGGACATGGTTGTGCAGGGCAGTCAGGGACTCGGACATGGTTCTGCAGGGTAAGCAGGGACTTGGGCATAGTCGTGCAGGGATATTATGGACTCGGACATGGTCCATAAAATCCCTGCACGACTATGCCCAAGTCCCTAACTGACTCAGGGAGTCTGACATTGTCGTCCAGGGCAATTAGGGACTTAGGCATGGTTGTGTAGGGCAGTCATGGTCAGGCAGGGTTATCAGTCAGAGACTCGGACATGGTTGTGCAGGGCAGTCAGGGACTCGAACATGGTCAGGCAGGTTTATCAGTCAGGGACTCGGTCATGGTTGTGCAGGGCAGTCAGGGACTCGGACATGGTTCTGCAGGGTAATCAGGGACTTGGGCATAGTCGTGCAGGGATATTATGGACTCGGACATGGTCCATAAAATCCCTGCACGACTATGCAGAAGTCCCTAACTGACTAAGGGAGTCTGTTATTGTCGTCGAGGGCAATAAGGGACTTAGGCATGGTTGTGTAGGGCAGTCATTGTCAGGCAGGGTTATCAGTCAGAGACTCGGACATGGTTGTGCAGGGCAGTCAGGGACTCGAACATGGTCAGGCAGGGTTATCAGTCAGGGACTCGGTCATGGTTGTGCAGGGCAGTCAGGGACTCGGACATGGTTCTGCAGGGTAATCAGGGACTTGGGCATAGTCGTGCAGGGATATTATGGACTCGGACATGGTCCATAAAATCCCTGCACGAGTATGCCCAAGTCCCTAATTGACTCAGGGAGTCTGACTTGGTCGTGCAGGGCAGTCGGGGACTTGGGCATGGTCAGGCAGGGTTATCAGTCAGGGACTCGGTCATGGTTGTGCAGGGCAGTCAGGGACTCGGACATGGTTCTGCAGGGTAATCAGGGACTTGGGCATAGTCGTGCAGGGATATTATGGACTCGGACATGGTACATAAAATCCCTGCACGACTATGCCCAAGTCCCTAACTGACTCAGGGAGTCTGACATTGTCGTCCAGGGCAATTAGGGACTTAGGCATGGTTGTGTAGGGCAGTCATGGTCAGGCAGGGTTATCAGTCAGAGACTCGGACATGGTCGTGCAGGGCAGTCGGGGACTTGGGCATAGTTGTGCATGGCAATTAGGGACTTGGGCATGGTTGTGCAGGGCAGTCAGGGACTCAGACATGGTTGTGCAGGGCAATCTAGGGATAGGGAATAGTCGGGCAGGGTAATCAGTCAGGGACTCGGGCATGGTTGTGCAGGGCAATAATGGACTCGGATATAGTAGTGCAGGGCAGTCGTGGACTTGGGCTTGGTCAGGCAGGGTTATCAGTCAGGGACTCGGACATGGTTGCGCAGGGCAGTCAGGGACTCGGACATGGTTCTGCAGGGTAAGCAGGGACTTGGGCATAGTCGTGCAGGGATATTATGGACTCGGACATGGTCCATAAAATCCCTGCACGACTATGCCCAAGTCCCTAACTGACTCAGGGAGTCTGACATTGTCGTGCAGGGCAATTAGGGACTCACACATAGTTGTGCTGGGCAATTAGGGACTTAGGCATGGTTGTGTAGGGCAGTCATGGTCAGGAAGGGTTATCAGTCAGAGACTCGGACATAGCTGTGCAGGGCAGTCAGGGACTCGGACATGGTTCAGCAGGGTAATCAGGGACTTGGGCATAGTCGTGCAGGGATATTATGGACTCGGACATGGTCCATAAAATCCCTGCACGACTATGCAGAAGTCCCTAACTGACTAAGGGAGTCTGTTATTGTCTACCAGGGCAATTAGGGACTTAGGCATGGTTGTGTAGGGCAGTCATGGTCAGGCAGGGTTATCAGTCAGAGACTCGGACATGGTTGTGCAGGGCAGTCAGGGACTCGAACATGGTCAGGCAGGGTTATCAGTCAGGGACTCGGTCATGGTTGTGCAGGGCAGTCAGGGACTCGGACATGGTTCTGCAGGGTAATCAGGGACTTGGGCATAGTCGTGCAGGAATATTATGGACTCGGACATGGTCCATAAAATCCTTGCACGACTATGCCCAAGTCCCTAATTGACTCAGGGAGTCTCACATGGTCGTGCAGGGCGGTCGGGGACTTGGGCATGGTCAGGCAGGGTTATCAGTCAGGGACTCGGTCATGGTTGTGCAGGGCAGTCAGGGACTCGGACATGGTTCTGCAGGGTAATCAGGGACTTGGGCATAGTCGTGCAGGGATATTATGGACTCGGACATGGTCCATAAAATCCCTGCACGACTATGCCCAAGTCCCTTACTGACTAAGGGAGTCTGTTATTGTCGTCCAGGGCAATTAGGGACTTAGGCATGGTTGTGTAGGGCAGTCATGGTCAGGCAGGGTTATCAGTCAGAGACTCGGACATGGTTGTGCAGGGCAGTCAGGGACTCGAACATGGTCAGGCAGGGTTATCAGTCAGGGACTCGGACATGGTTGTGCAGGGCAGTCAGGGACTCGGACATGGTTCTGCAGGGTAAGCAGGGACTTGGGCATAGTCGTGCAGTGATATTATGGACTCGGACATGGTCCATAAAATACCTGCACGACTATGCCCAAGTCCCTAATTGACTCAGGGAGTCTGACATGGTCGTGCAAGGCAGTCGGGGACTTGGGCATGGTCAGGCAGGGTTATTAGTCAGGGACTCGGACATGGTTGTGCAGGGCAGTCAGGGACTCGGACATGGTTCAGCAGGGTAATCAGGGACTTGGGCATAGTCGTGCAGGGATATTATGGACTCGGACATGGTCCATAAAATCCCTGCACGACTATGCCCAAGTCCCTAACTGACTCAGGGAGTCTGACATTGTCGTGCAGGGCAATTAGGGACTCACACATAGTTGTGCTGGGCAATTAGGGACTTAGGCATGGTTGTGTAGGGCAGTCATGGTCAGGTAGGGTTATCAGTCAGAGACTCGGACATAGCTGTGCAGGGCAGTCAGGGACTCGGACATGGTTCTGCAGGGTAATCAGGGACTTGGGCATAGTCGTGCAGGGATATTATGGACTCGGACATGGTCCATAAAATCCCTGCACGACTATGCCCAAGTCCCTAATTGACTCAGGGAGTCTCACATGGTCGTGCAGGGCAGTCGGGGACTGGGCATGGTCAGGCAGGGTTATTAGTCAGAGACTCGGACATGGTTGTGCAGGGCAGGCAGGGACTCGGACATGGTTCAGCAGGGTAATCAGGGACTTGGGCATAGTCGTGCAGGGATATTATGGACTCGGACATGGTCCATAAAATCCCTGCACGACTATGCCCAAGTCCCTTATTGACTCAGGTAATCTGACATGGTCGTGCAGGGCAGTCGGGGACTTGGGCATGGTCAGGCAGGGTTATTAGTCAGGGACTCGGACATGGTTGTGCAGGGCAGTCCGGGACTCGGACATGGTTCTGCAGGGTAAGCAGGGACTTGGGCATAGTCGTGCAGGGATATTATGGACTCGGACATGGTCCATAAAATCCCTGCACGACTATGCCCAAGTCCCTAACTGACTCAGGGAGTCTGACATTGTCGTCCAGGGCAATTAGGGACTTAGGCATTGTTGTGTGGGGCAGTCATGGTCAGGCAGGGTTATCAGTCAGAGACTCGGACATGGTTGTGCAGGGCAGTCAGGGATTCGGACATGGTCAGGCAGGGTTATCAGTCAGGGACTCGGACATGGTTGTGCAGGGCAGTCAGTGACTCGGACATGGTTCTGCAGGGTAAGCAGGGACTTGGGCATAGTCGTGCAGGGATATTGTGGACTCGGACATGGTCCATAAAATCCCTGCACGACTATGCCCAAGTCCCTAATTGACTCAGGTAGTCTGACATGGTCGTGCAGGACAGTCGGGGACTTGGGCATAGTTGTGCATGGCAATTAGGGACTTGGGCATGGTTGTGTAGGGCAGTCAGGGACTCAGACATGGTTGTGCAGGGCAATCTAGGGATTGGGAATAGTCGGGCAGGGTAATCAGTCAGGGACTCGGGCATGGTTGTGCAGGGCAATAATGGACTCGGATATAGTAGTGCAGGGCAGTCGGGGACTTGGGCATGGTCAGGCAGGGTTATCAGTCAGAGACTCGGACATAGCTGTGCAGGGCAGTCAGGGACTCGGACATGGTTCTGCAGGGTTAGCAGGGACTTGGGCATAGTCGTGCAGGGATATTATGGACTCGGACATGGTCCATAAAATCCCTGCACGACTATGCCCAAGTCCCTAACTGACTAAGGGAGTCTGTTATTGTCGTCCAGGGCAATTAGGGACTTAGGCATGGTTGTGTAGGGCAGTTATGGTCAGGCAGGGTTATCAGTCAGAGACTCGGACATGGTTGTGCAGGGCAGTCAGGGACTCGGACATGGTCAGGCAGGTTATCAGTCAGGGACTCGGTCATGGTTGTGCAAGGCAGTCAGGGACTCGGACATGGTTCTGCAGGGTAAGCAGGGACTTGGGCATAGTCGTGCAGGGATATTATGGACTCGGACATGGTCCATAAAATCCCTGCACGACTATGCCCAAGTCCCTAATTGACTCAGGGAGTCTGACATGGTCGTGCAGGGCAGTCGGGGACTTGGGCATGGTCAGGCAGGGTTATTAGTCAGGGACTCGGACATGGTTGTGCAGGGCAGTCAGGGACTCGGACATGGTTCAGCAGGGTAATCAGGGACTTGGGCATAGTCGTGCAGAGATATTATGGACTCGGACATGGTCCATAAAATCCCTGCACGACTATGCCCAAGTCCCTAATTAACTCAGGTAGTCTGACATGGTCGTGCAGGGCAGTCGGGGACTTGGGCATAGTTGTGCATGGCAATTAGGGACTTGGGCATGGTTGTGTAGGGCAGTCAGGGACTCAGACATGGTTGTGCAGGGCAATCTAGGGATAGGGAATAGTCGGGCAGGGTAATCAGTCAGGGACTCGGGCATGGTTGTGCAGGGCAATAATGGACTCGGATATAGTAGTGCAGGGCAGTCGTGGACTTGGGCTTGGTCAGGCAGGGTTATCAGTCAGAGACTCGGACATGGTTGTGCAGGGCAGTCAGGGACTCGAACATGGTCAGGCAGGGTTATCAGTCAGGGACTCGGACATGGTTGTGCTGGGCAGTCAGGGACTCGGACATGGTTCTGCAGGGTAAGCAGGGACTTGGGCATAGTCGTGCAGGGATATTATGGACTCGGACATGGTCCATAAAATCCCTGCACGACTATGCCCAAGTCCCTAACTGACTCAGGGAGTCTGACATTGTCGTGCAGGGCAATTAGGGACTCACACATAGTTGTGCTGGGCAATTAGGGACTTAGGCATGGTTGTGTAGGGCAGTCATGGTCAGGTAGGGTTATCAGTCAGAGACTCGGACATAGCTGTGCAGGGCAGTCAGGGACTCGGACATGGTTCTGCAGGGTAATCAGGGTTTGGGCATAGTCGTGCAGGGATATTATGGACTCGGACATGGTCCATAAAATCCCTGCACGACTATGCCCAAGTCCCTAATTGACTCAGGGAGTCTGACATGGTCGTGCAGGGCAGTCGGGGACTTGGGCATGGTCAGGCAGGGTTATTAGTCAGGGACTTGGACATGGTTGTGCAGGGCAGTCAGGGACTTGGACATGGTTCAGCAGGGTAATCAGGGACTTGGGCATAGTCTTGCAGGGATATTATGGACTCGGACATGGTCCATAAAATCCCTGCACGACTATGCCCAAGTCCCTAATTGACTCAGGTAATCTGACATGGTCGTGCAGGGCAGTCGGGGACTTGGGCTTGGTCAGGCAGGGTTATTAGTCAGGGACTCGGACATGGTTGTGCAGGGCAGTCAGGGACTCGGACATGGTTCTGCAGGGTAAGCAGGGACTTGGGCATAGTCGTGCAGGGATATTATGGACTCGGACATGGTCCATAAAATCCCTGCACGACTATGCCCAAGTCCCTAACTGACTCAGGGAGTCTGACATTGTCGTCCAGGGCAATTAGGGACTTAGGCATGGTTGTGTAGGGCAGTCATGGTCAGGCAGGGTTATCAGTCAGAGACTCGGACATGGTTGTGCAGGGCAGTCAGGGACTCGAACATGGTCAGGCAGGGTTATCAGTCAGGGACTCGGTCATGGTTGTGCAGGGCAGTCAGGGACTCGGACATGGTTCTGCAGGGTAATCAGGGACTTGGGCATAGTCGTGCAGGGATATTATGGACTCGGACATGGTCCATAAAATCCCTGCACGACTATGCCCAAGTCCCTAATTGACTCAGGGAGTCTGACATGGTCGTGCAGGGCAGTCGGGGACTTGGGCATGGTCAGGCAGGGTTATTAGTCAGGGACTCGGACATGGTTGTGCAGGGCAGTCAGGGACTCGGACATGGTTCTGCAGGGTAAGCAGGGACTTGGGCATAGTCGTGCAGGGATATTATGGACTCGGACATGGTCCATAAAATCCCTGCACGACTATGCCCAAGTCCCTGACTGACTCAGGGAGTCTGACATTGTCCTCCAGGGCAATTAGGGACTTAGGCATGGTTGTGTAGGGCAGTCATGGTCAGGCAGGGTTATCAGTCAGAGACTCGGACATGGTTGTGCAGGGCAGTCAGGGATTCGGACATGGTCAGGCAGGGTTATCAGTCAGGGACTCGGACATGGTTGTGCAGGGCAGTCAGTGACTCGGACATGGTTCTGCAGGGTAAGCAGGGACTTGGGCATAGTCGTGCAGGGATATTGTGGACTCGGACATGGTCCATAAAATCCCTGCACGACTATGCCCAAGTCCCTAATTGACTCAGGTAGTCTGACATGGTCGTGCAGGACAGTCGGGGACTTGGGCATAGTTGTGCATGGCAATTAGGGACTTGGGCATGGTTGTGTAGGGCAGTCAGGGACTCAGACATGGTTGTGCAGGGCAATCTAGGGATTGGGAATAGTCGGGCAGGGTAATCAGTCAGGGACTCGGGCATGGTTGTGCAGGGCAATAATGGACTCGGATATAGAAGTGCAGGGCAGTCGGGGACTTGGGCATGGTCAGGCAGGGTTATCAGTCAGGGACTCGGACATGGTTGTGCAGGGATATCATGGACTCGGACATGGTCTATAAAATCCCTGCACGACTATGCCCAAGTCCTTAATTGACTCAGGGAGTCTGACATGGTCGTGCAGGGCAATTTGTGACTTGAAATAGTTGTGCATGGTAATTAGGGACTTGGGCATGGTTGTGTAGGGCAGTCAGGGACTCAGACATGGTTGTGCAGTGCAATTAGGGACTCGGATATAGTAGTGCAGGGCAGCCAGGGACACGGACATGGTTGTGCAGGGCAGTCAGGGACACGGACATGGTTGTAAAGGGCACTCAGTGACTCGGACATAGTCGTGCAGGGCAATTAGGGACTTGGGCACAGTCAAGGAGTGATATTATGGACTCGGACATGGTCGTGCATGGCAGTCGGAGACTTTGGCATGGTTGGGCATTGTTATCAGTCAGGGACTTGGACATGGTTGCAGGGCAGTCATTGACTCTGACATGGTCGTGCAGGGTAATTAGGGACTCTGACATAGTTGTGCAGGGCAATTAAGGACTTAGGCATGGTTGGGCAGAGTGATCAGGGACTCAGTCAAGGACTCGAACATGGTCGTGCTGGGCAATTAGGGACTTGGTCATAGTCGTGCAGGGCAATTAGGGACTCGGACATAGTCATGCAGGACAATTAGGGACTCGGACATAGTTGTGCAGAGCAATTAGGGACTCGGACATGTTTAATTTCTCTCAGTTAATTGCTTTGTGAGATTCGATCGACATTAGCATAATTTGTACGGGAGGACTGGGTAAATCTGATTGCACCCATCCCTCACTTGGTGGTAAAATTCTGAAAAATCGTTGATCTGTTGAAGACATTATAATATAAACATCTCCTCATGGTAAGAAATATTCACTCAACCTTTAGCAGAATTTAAAAAACATAAAACGAATATAAAAACTGTTATATATAAAATATAAGTGCTTTCCGATGCTCTCCTGTTTTTCGGTGCTTTCCGGTGATTCTATGAACCTCAAAAATTCACATGCAAATTCAACAAAGTATTATTCTGAAAAGTCATTTAGCCAGAACTGTGGATAAAAACTGTTATAATATTATAATATGATATATAAGTGCTTTCCGGTGCTTTCCGGTTTTTCGATGCTTCTATGCACCTCAACAATTCACATGCAAATTCAACAAAACTATTATTCTGAAAAATCATTGAGCCAGAACTGTGGATAAAAACTGTTATAATATTATATGATATATAAGTGCTTTCCGATGCTTTCCGATGCTTTCCGGTGATTCTATGCACCTCAAAAATTCTCACCTTAGAGCAAAAACTCAATAAGTGCAATTTTTTTACAAAATCACTTTTTTTAATGAAATGATCCCACATGAGGGGATAGATGTCCTAAAAATGTCTCAACCCCAGATTCCATTTTAAAATGTGACTTTTGAAATAAGAAGCAAAATCTGATAAGTGCAAATGAATATTTATATAGAGCAATAAGTCAATAAGAACACTTATATAGTTAATGCACATAAATTGTTTTACCATTAATAAATAAATACAGTGCAAAAAGTGGATAAGTGAATTTATTTATTTATTGCATTTTATTTTCCTCCTTAACTCTAAAAATTATTTGGAGCAAGAGTATAATATGTGCAATAGTTACATCATAATATTACATCATAAATGACATCATAAAGTACAAACATGGAACTTGTGACCTACATGTATAAAACATGTATAGTATTCCTAGAATTCCAACAGCTTTAACATGAGAAGTGATGTTTAAGTCCTACTTGATCAAATATTAAAGTCAAGAAGAGAACTTTACATCATAATAGAGTAAGTGATAGTCATTACAACATACATTTGTAGTTTATTTAATGTTCAGATAAAATCATATAACTTAAATTAAACTGATTAGAAATTACTGTATTATAAATTCTAGTAAGGCCAACATTAAAAATATGTTTGTTTCCACTCCCGCGACCCTAACCCATCAGGGTAGGGTAGGTAGGTAGGGCAGATATTCTTTTTCATTATTTTTTTTTCACAAGCTTAAAATGTGTTCTGTATAGATTTAACATCATAATAGATTTATCTTCATTAGGGCAAGTAAAAATATGATACTTGTAGCTAAAATCTATTTATCCCTGCTTCATATATTTATTGATGATATGGCTACTCAACTTACTGGTACCAGCGATTCCAGTTGTTTATACCCAATAGCTATTGTACCGCAGGAATATTCGTACCCGGCAATTTTAGCGGAAAAAAATTTGCTAACCTCAATAAAATATTTACAGTAGGGGTCATTTTCAACGGTCGGTCATGGGAGGGGAAACAAACAATATTTTATTATTGGCCTTGTCAGATTTAAAAAGTTGAAGAAGAAAATTGTAAATTGAGTTGTCAACTGTCAACACAAACTAAACATCGAGAAAGATCTTTTCAATAGCAGTTTTATTGAAACAATGAAATTGTATTTTATATTTATAATAGCATTTTCAACTACAATGGAAATTGCAAAATCATTGTCTTTTGTTTTCCACAGAAAGTTTGCAGAAGTTTGATTTGGAAACACTTGACTTACCCCAGCTATAATTGCATTAGCAACACACAAACCTGCACCATGTATTCACACCAGTAGTCATGATAGGCAGGGAAACATGCAAACATGGCCAATACAATCTCGGATGTTGCCATTCAGGATGTAAAACATCACATAGAAGCTTTCCCTCGGGTAGAATCCCACTATTGTCGAAAGTCCTCTTCAAATAATGTATATCCTGTTAAAGAATCAATGTATAGGCATATGTTTAATACACAATATAACATTGCCTTTTACAAGCGGCGAAGCCAATCAAGGATATGTGCGATTTCTGTTTCCAATATAGTCATTTGTGGCCAGAGGATCAGACAAAGCTGAAGGTCAAATTTGACAGACATATTCAAAACAAAATTCAAGCGAGAAATGCTAAAGAAATTGCTAAAGCAGCTGCCCAGAGTGACCAATCTTTCTTTGCAGCCTGTTTTGATTTACAACAGGTTATGCCGCTGCCAAAGGCCAACCAGCCTAGTCTTTACTATTCCCGAAAACTCAACAATTACAACCTTTCTCTGTATTCCCTGGGCACAAATGACATATATTGCTATGTTTGGAATGAGACCCTTGGTGACAGGGGCTCTTGCGAGGTAGGAACTTGTGTCTATAGCTTCTTGAAGACAATGGCCGCCCAAAACATCAAATCTGTCACCTTATTTTCCGACAATACATAGTTCCTACATCTACAATATTTACCTCCCTTGTTCTTACCTGTCGGCCATTTTGATAGGCAAAACTGATAAGCCCTTATAGGAATAATTTCCAAATTTGTGATAATTGAGAAAATACCAACATAATTTGCATGTGACAACCACCTTTTCTTCAAACTACTGAGCCAAATGCCCACTTGAGCATAATGAATAAGTTATTTCTAATACATTGGATTAGTTTATCATTGTTTACATTATATTCCCCATAAACTTTAAGGAAATTTGCCTATCAAAATGGCCGACAATTCCGAACAAGGGAGGTAAATATTGTAGATGTAGGAACTATGTAGTACAGGACAAAATCGAAATCGTTACTTCTTGACCATGCTTTGGTACAGTCTTAAGACATTTAAATTTCAAAATCTGAGTCATAAGTTCTTAGAGCGCGGCCATACACAGAACGAAAATGATTCTGTCCATTCATCTATTGAGAGGGCCTGTAGAAATGTTTCATTCTACACAACATCTAAATGGGCTACATGTATGCGAATGGCGAGACGATCAAATCCGTACTATGTTACTGAGATGGTCAGTGGAAACTTCTATGATTTTAAGGAACTGAGTACCAAGGTACGAAATCTGGACAACGATAGTCTAGCGTCTAAAATTAAATGGATGGAAATTAAAACAGTGTCATTCAATCATAGCCACTGTCCAGACACAGCAGTTATTCAGTATGCTTGGTTTATTTGAATATTCAACCACGCCTTTAGGAACAATGACAAGATTTTACCAAGTCTGAAACCTCTCTATAGACATGGAGATAGCCCCGTAATATCAAAATCTAAATATGAGGACCTCAAGAATCTGTGTGAAAAACACACAATTCCAGAGGCATATCACTCTTTGTATGCAAGTTTGCCAGCAGACACATGAGCCCTCCTGTCTGCAATCAAAATTTACAAAATGCCAGCAAGACATATTAATGCAGGTGCATTTTGACTATGGTTAATAATCTGATATTTGTGTATGTGTGTGAGTAAAATTTTGCTCACTTTTAAATTTAGAAATTTTGCGGAAATCATATTGAATAGCAATTTCTGTTAAATAATTGTACATTCTGTTTGTTGTTTCTTTTCCCATATTTTAAACGAAATAAAAAACACTCAGAAATATTGGAAGTACTATAGGTATCATTAAGGAATTTTTTCTTGCAGTTATAATATTCACTATTTCCCATTCTTCATATTGACGCAGGGATGGGTCGAGTACTGGGGGATAGTACTTGAGTAAGTACTGAGTACAGGATACTTAAGGAGTACTCAAGTAAGTACTGAGTACTACTTAAAGTACTCGAGTAAGTCCTGAGTACAGAATGTTTTAAATTATTATTGTATAATATATAACTGTCTAAAATGGGTCGCAAATAAAATCATGATATGTTAACTTATTCAAATATATGTAGAATGAATTTAATATTGCATAATATTATTATCAGTAGACAAAAATTAAATTAACCCAGAAATATATTCGTCACAGAAATATACACTTGAACACCTTTAATCCAGAAACCTCTTTAAACTGGACAAATCGTCCGGTTCCAACTTTTTAATATATATAAATCACCCCTTTAATCTGGAAACCAATAAATTCAGGAAACCGAACAAGAATTTTGGCCCGAAATGGATATTTCCATTATAAATCGCCCATTCAAACCGGGCAAGAATAAAGTCTCAATATTAATTTTCACATCTTGCGCTGAATCTTTTTGACGGAAGAGTTTGATACAGAGCACTGTGTATTTGATATTAAAATGAAAAGGAGTTTATTAATGTATTTTTTGGTCAGATATTCACATTCAGATTTGATGGTTTTATGGGTTTTTGATACAAATCACTACAGTACTAAACAAAATATAGATCCAAATGTCCCTGTTTGAAAACAATGTGCCAAATCTTGTCCAGTTCTCAAAACCCTTTCAGTCCGGAAACCCCTTCAAACCGGACATTTTGTCCGGTCCCGAGCTCGTCCGGTTTAAAGGGGTTCCAGTGTAATCATACATATTCCAAACTTGGAATGCAGTTTGGTCTCAATGTCAATAGTCTAAGATTCGCAGGCTCTTTTACATCAGCAGATGATGCCCGTATGACTTTTATCATGATTTATTTACAATGCATTAATAAATAATTAATACAACATTACAGAAGTAAGCATATTTATTTTAATTAGCCTGTCCAATTTGTTGTTATAATGAATTATTTTTACCATCCACTTAAATTAATATATAGTTTTACTTCATTATGTTACTTTAATTTGAATTTCACACATACATGTGGAAGTACTCATAAAGTACTCGCAAAGTACTCGTAAGTACTGACCATTTTGCTTCAGTATTTGAGTAAGTACGAGTACTTGTACTCATAATTTCAGATGAGTACCGAGTACTGCCGAATACTTGAAAATTGGTACTCGAGTAAGTACGAGTACGAGTATCACATCTCTGTATTGATGTAATCATGATTTTAGCATAATATATATCATGATGATTCCATATAATCAAGAAGTTTAAATTGTATATATTTATTGAAAAATTGCTTCACAGAGGCATTGTAAATTACTGTAATGTGACTTTATAATGTTGTTCTATTTTAAAAATGTTCATGAAATAAAGTTGTTTTCTTTTTACGCTTACAATCTGACAAACTTAGAACTAATAAAGTTTAAAATGTTGCATATACCGTTCTCATGTTTTATCATATAGTGCTCAAAGCACAATATATAAAAGAAAAAGCATACACGGGGCTTTAGACAGAAGACCATTCCTGACAGGCGGGAATTTGACAAACTTATTGAATCCGGGTCCCGGGAAATAGACTTTGGCCGGTTTTTACATCCCGGGACTCGGGAATTTCAACGCCACAAAATAAACAAGAAATGGGCAATGCCCACAAACCAGGTTTTAAACCTAATTATTTGTAACCAAGGCTCTATTTGTATAATAAATACATGATGATCATCAATGCTGCAAAGGTGCCAGAGGTGATACATGCATACAAACACACTTAGATATATTATATATATATGCAACAACTATACAACAACTTTGATGTCAATACACCCACGAATAGCGAAGATATTAAGTGGAAACTGATTTTTAAATTTTAAGTGAACTTGACCTTGGACGGAACGAACCTAAAAGCAATCCCAAGCGAGATCTTCACATGTTCTTACTATACACCAAGTTTGATGTCAATATGACCAACAAATCTAAAGTAATTAGCCTGAGAGCAAATTGCAATTTTTAGTAAAGGTGACCTTGACCTTTGACGAAACGATTCAAAAAGCAATCCCAAGCGAGCTCTCCACATGTTCTTACTATACACCAAGTTTGATGTCAATATGACCAACAAATCTAAAGTTATTCGCCGGAAACCAAATTGCTACTTTTAGTAGCGGTGACCTTGACCTTTGGCGGAGCGAGTCCAAAAGCAACCCCAAGCAAGCTCTACATATTTTCTTACTATACACCAAGTTCGATATCAATATGATCAACCAAACAAAAGTTATTAGCCGGAAATGGTGACCTTGGCCTTCGTCAGAACGGGTCCAAAAGCAATCCCAAGCAAGCTCTCCACATGTTCTTACTGTACACCAAGTTTGATGTCAATATGATCAACGAAACTCAAGTTATTCGCCGGAAACCAAATTGCTATTTTTAGTAACAGTGACCTTGACCTTTGTCGGACCGAACCCAAAAGCAATTCCAAGTGAGCTCTCCACATGTTCTTACTATACACCAAGTTTGATGTCAATATGATCAATGTAACTCAAGTTATTCGCCGGAAACCAAATTTCTGTTTTTAGTAAGGGTGACCTTGACCTTTGTCGGACCGAACCCAAAAGCAATCCCAAGCGAGCTCTCCACATGTTCTTACTGTACACCAAGTTTGGTTACAATTTGATCAACAGAACTCAAGTTATTCGCCGGAAACCACCCAGTTTGACGCCCACCCGCCCGCCCGCCCACCCGGCGGTTAACCTGGTTCAAAAGGGGAGTAACCGCAAAAGGCCGAAAGACGACGGCGATATTTTTAACGTTGAGCTTGAGTCAGAGTCTGTTCGAAATAATGTCATTTTCGATAAACTCAGCTGAGTCTGGAATTAGACTGCTGAGCTCGATCTCCGAAATACAGACTTAAACTTGAGACCGTTCGTAATCATGGCCCCTGATATTTTGATCAGCAATATAGGTTAACTCCCACAAGCACATTGCGAACAAAATAATTCAGTTTGGAAACTATTAATTTTTATTTTGTCAATTTCGTATTGAGTGAGATAATCCCTTTAACTGCAGTATGAATGAACTGATCAAGTGACACTAAACGGATGTTGAAAACACAAACAGAGAAAACTTTTTTGGATTTTAAGGCGCATTAGCGTTGATTTTTAAGCGCTTTTCAAGTTTTCAAGGATATCATGGCGCCTAAGTCTCAGAATCCCTTCTTTCTAACCGAGGCGCCATGGTCGCGATATCCTTGAAGGGCCTGTGGAAAACCCTGGGACCCCTCTCCCCCACCTCTGGAAACATTTAACAAATTTTATAACTGTGCATGTTTCAATTTCATATATAAACTTTATTAATTTTCAAAATTCTTACTATTGGTTACATTTTGAATATTATTGCAATATCAAATTTATTAATTTCATGAAAGCAGCACTTTGAACCAAACATAACGTCACAATCAATGTTATTGCACTAGAAAATAAGGACTTGATTCAAATTATTAATAAAATGCAATAGCTCATATCAATCCACACTTCAGAAAAACATCTAACAGGACCGTTATCAATAGAAAAACTTTAACTTTGATATTTGTGAATTGATGTCGGCGCGTAAGTAAGATCAAATCTTGCAAAATACTTTTTATTAAAACACTAGTTTCTCAGGTGAGCGATTCGGGGCCCTCTTGTCTAAGTTAAAGGGATTTTATTGCAAATAGGAGTCCCAATCCAAAGGCTGAAGTCACGGGACTCCAAATCAGTAGTTCCCGTGAGCCTTGTTAAAATATGATATTTAAGTAAGAAAATGCATTTTAAATATATCAAAATAGATCTAGATAAAATAATATCTTTTTTTCAGATTTTATTCAACGGTTGACATATTTCAAAAAAGGTAATTTAGTGTGAACTAACCCACAAATTGAAATTGTATCCCTGCAAATTTTTTATTTGTCACATGCTTGTAGTTATAGTGCATTTAATAGTATGTAGCGGTGATGGTTTAATTATGTAACAAAATATTCTTTGTTTCAACTTTACAGTAGAGCTGTTGTTAATTGAACCTGATATCGCAGACTTACTGAAATTGTGAAAAAGTGCCGATCATTTGGTCAGACCAAGACACAAAATCTGTCATATCGAAACGAAATCGGTCTGACCGAAATGATATCTGGGGCTTTATTTAATATCCATCTTAGATTGACCTTAAAGGGACTCGTTCATGGATTGGCACCAAAAATGAGTTTACATAGAAAATCATCTAAAAACTCTTATTCAATGATTATTTTGCAATTCGATATCGAAATTGTAGAAGAAAAAAACAAAAAAGTAAGAAAAAAAGATTTCACCCATGCGGGGATTCGAACCCAGGACCTTCCGTTTACTAAAATGATTACTTAACCGACTGAGCTAGCCGGGCAAATGACGTATCTAATTGATATCTATGTAGATAAAAATAAACTTGTACCATCATGTGATTACATCGATCGACCAATTACGATACAGAAATAAATCTCAATACCGTCATTGACGGATATAAAAGTCTACCCCCGGGGCATTTGATGCACCAAGCAGGCTCAAGGGTGGGGATTTAGACAAAAATGGTTGTCTCTAGGGTGGGGATTTAGCCTTCAAACATTTAAAGATGTCAAATTCCACTGGGTCAGCCCGCGGTCCCCGCCCCCCGGGCGGGCAAAATAATGACAGGTGCATGACGACATACAGATTAAGTGGTCACTATTTGCTTCCACTCGATGAGCATTATAAACTGATTAAATCACATTTAAATGAAAGAAATTCTTACTTTAATTCCGACGATTCAAATAATAGCTCTAGGTCGTTTCAGTTCTAATCTGTCGTCTGCCCATCATGGCAACAAGACTCCTGGTCAGTTTTCTCTCGCCAACCTACGGAAATTGGAAAATAACATTGGGCAATAAGAATATAAAAATATTATTTATCACGGACATATAAATCATGGCAGATATGATTTCCCATGCAATATAATTCATGATAAAGATAATGCGTTTTTCTCTTATTTTATTCGTCTTACGCCCGCATTAAATGCTTTTAATCAACATAAACGTTGCGACAAGTAACGCATTTTGTTAGAAAACACAAAATTAAAATCATTTAAAAAAAATTCTCACCTCACAAAAGATGCGCCTTGCCCCGTTCGACTACAAGCACCAATTGACTCAGGTAGAAACGATATCGTCTGGTGCTACAAGTTAGAATCGCGCTTTTTTTTAAAAAGCGTTCCTTGGGGCGACCAAAAGGGAAATACAATAAAATATTTCACAATTAAATAAGTTTTTTTACTTTTCCGTATTTGTGTCATATGAATATGCGTAAAATATTCATTATTAATTTCATTTTGACTTCTGGTGTTGTTTTTATTGTTTCAATGGCAGTTACAATAATTCAATTATGCAAGCCAACCCACTTCGATCCTCTTTGAGAAAGTGCTGGCGCGTGCACTAGAAATGATGAACCCAGACGAAATTAACCAGTGACAGACAGGTGACAGATCGATGACACTGAAATGTACAAGTTATTCTACAAATAACCCGAATTTTTAAATCCCGCGCGACTTAATATATAAGAAGAAATGAGTTATGTATATATTATAATTAAAGAAAATGATAATGCCCTTGAGAATCTATACTGAAAAGATGTACAGTGCTTTTATATTATATTTGATTATATTGAGCTAATTAGAATGAAATAATACTGATGAGGCCCTATAGTAATATTTTGTTGTAGGTTTTTCCATAACAAGTTACAGTTGAACCGCTATAAAAGGCAGTTAGGCCTATGATTTAGAAATGTACGTGGAGCAGTATCCACTTGCGGGTCCAGGGGGGCGGTCGGCGCGCCCAATCAAATTCCACAACCTTACATGTATATCTGAGTATATATCTTGATATGAAAAATACAGCTATAAGATTTTCCAACAAGCGATTCTGATTTATTGTATCATAATTTTATCTGTAATGATGGTGTTTTACGCATTTTGGTATTTTGTCCAATTGCTTAAAACAAATAATAAAACACAATCATTGCCGTTTTATAAGGCTTAATCTTGAGCAAAACCAAACACTTACGCCCACCTATTAGGCTAATCCTGGAATAGACCCTTGTACCGGGACAGTTCCCCCTTGATACCGGACAGTTCCCCCTTGATACCGGACAGTCCCCCTTGGTAGCGGACAGTTCCCCCTTGATACCGGGCCGTCCCCCTTGATACCGGGTAGTCCCCCTTGAAACTGGGCAGTCCCCCCTTGATACCGGGCAGTCCCCCTTGATACCGGACAGTCCCCCCCCCCTTGATACCGGGAAGTCCCCCTTGGTACCGGGGCAATCCCTTGATACCGGAGCAGTTTTCTAGCTTTGAGCAGTTATCCAGAAATGAGCAGGGAATAATTCCATATTGTTTTGGAGTCGGGTCTCTGAACTTTCAGCGTACACATGGTAGGACGATTTTGCCAATATTACAGACGAATTGTACGCATTGGCGTAACTACGAGAATGCCCGGATACGCGCCTGTATTGAGAATTGTACAAATAGTGTCTCATTGAATGTAGATATGTGCGCACGGGCGCGCGTATGTGTGTGTGTGTATATGTATGTGTGTATATGTGTATATGTATATATGTATATGTATATATATGTGTATGCGCGTGTGTGTGTGTGTGTATGTGTGTGTATATATATTGTTTTCTTTTCTTTTTCTCAAATTGTAAATGTACTGTAAGTAATGGCTACACACTATATATATGATTGTAAATTAACTACATTAATGTAGCCGTTTTCCATTATCACGCGTTATATGTTTTTCATTATGTCATATTGTTTGTAATGCTAATGTTTCCCACTTCCGTGGGACTTATGCTTTGTGTAAATAAATCTTGGAATCTTGGAATGTTCTACAACCAGCATTCAAAATTCACAACAACATCCCATTTACTGTGTAATCCCGACTATATGCGCCCGTCAGAAAAATGACTTGATGTCTGCATGTATATTTTGCATCCACGTAATTACGTGTGATATTGCATACGTTGAATACTATGGCTGAATTTGCAAAACGAAGGGTAGTAATTTAGAACATTGTGCTAAAAACAATCGCAAACAAATCATTACAAAATAGTATGAGCTGGGGCCGTGTTCACAAACAGTTTACAAACGTTTTATTTTCTAGCCTTTTCATTAATTCAAACAAATGAATTTCTGTCTGAATATCTGTTACCCAATTCACAGTGTTTGTATGTATGCATTGACTGTCTTTGTGCTACTTTGTGTTATATAACCAAATTAAAGGCACGTACGTGCCGTGCCGAGAATGGTAATAAAGATATATATATATACTGTTGTCAAATTTTATTAAAATCGTTGTTGTTGTAACAACGTTGCAGAAAAATGAACATGTAACATTTTAAAAACTTAGTCTGACTTTCAGCCTTATAAATTTTATAGATAAGGCCCCAGACATTTTTACATATACATGTATAAAAAGTGTATAGTAGGGTCATGATCTGTTCAGGCACCATAACATTGACAAATTGGTTGGATCAGTCCACGTCAAATTGTAGGTTAGATCAATGATCACAATCTTGGAGCTTGTTCGGTTCTGAAAAGGAACATATAAATGCAAAAATATGTAATACCAGCGAGTTTATTACAAACTATAATGGATACGTGTCAGAATCTCAACGCAGACTGTCCGGATTCGAATTTTTTTTTAAGCTCGAAAGCAGCATTCTTTTCACGAAATATTCGTCGGTGTATCATAGAAAACTGGATAAATATATGTGTAAACTTAAAGCTATTTTGGCAGAAAAGTTGGAAAAGCGTATCTTTCTGTCTTGGCAAGGCTGAGAAATTATTTCCAAAGATCATATAAGCATCACCAATTATGATAATACGGAAGGTGATAATGAAGACAATTGCGCTGGTGGTTTTAATAAGCATAGCACAGACACTGCTGAAGAGCCATGATAAACTTTATATAGATCCGTAACAGTATTTTGCAACTTAATTTATTCGATATTGCTATGCTTATGTCATTGTTTTGATTGTTCAAAAAAAGGAAGATATGTATGCCGATAAAAGAAAATAATACGACTGGTATCAAATGTTACCAAATGATTAGTGTACAACAGGATAAATGACGCAAATGTTCACTTGAAGTGAATAAAAATAAATCACATATGTGAGGCTCGAACCTGTGACCTCTACAGTGCAGAGTGAATGCATATCTCATTCAGCTACAAAGGCACATACATAGATACGAAATTGAATACTTGAATTGTTCATGTTTCGGTAAATTCATACAACACATCATTATACTTTACCATCAGATGTTAGCCCAACTATACATATATGCAAAGAGGTATTCAGTTATTACACCAAATTCAAATGTATATATCGACGCAACTTTTTTCTAATGTCGCATTCGTTCTTTTTTAGGTTTTGAGACAAAGGGTATTTCGACCTAAAATGCGGTTTCCGTGATGTTTCCATAACAACGCATGTGACTGTAATCATGTAACGGAACACCAAACAGAATCAATCAGACAAATACAGATAGAAAATAAAAAACGCAATATCTGTTGACGGGAGGTTTATATAAATCTGTAGGCCTACATCATTTATTATAAGTCAATTTACCGAACTTGCTATTTACCAAACTTACCGGTATCCGTTTAGGCTGTAATTATCGGACTATGTTACGTCGATACTTATATTTCATTTCAGTCTCCCAGCTTTATGGAAATAGCATTATTTAAAATCTCTTTCACAATTTTAGTCACAAAGTTTCAGTAATGACGATTTTGTTTCATTTGGAATAAATATTCATGTAACTCTATATTTTTAGTAGTTCATGTAGTTTATCCAGTCATCCATATGAATATTGAATTTCCAGAATGACAGTCCTTAAAAGTAAGCTTGTGACAGAACTCGGAACATTGCCGGATACCGCCGAGTAGTTGCTGCAGATTAAACCGCTTCGTGGTCCGGATAGCAGGATTTTATACAAATCCCCGAGAACTGTTCTGCAAGTTACAGTAGGATGGCATTTGATACACAAGGTGAATATCTGCTCGTAGTGTATTGCTTTTTTGTTGCGAAATTTCATATATTTGTATAATTATTCATATTCCTGTTCGTTAATGGCTTACTTGAACTGCAGCGGTCCACGTCACACATTCACCCTTGGAAATGCATAACATTTCGGGTAGTATTTATTTCGGATGACATGAAAGGTATGATATTATCCATCTGGAATATTAAGAGTTAAGGTGATTTATCCACTTAACTTCGGATTGTTTGTCTTATATGTTCTGATTATGACTTTATCTTAAGTTGTCACCTGCTTTTAGCCAACATGAATACACTTGCGAACTTGAGAGAGCCTTCAAAAAATATAAGAATGTAAACTGTACTCCTTTCTCATGGTACCGCAGCTTTCATTGTACCTAAATTGTTTCTAAATTCAGAAGCTATTCTAGGAAATCAAAGTATGGTGGTTGCATTTAACATCAGGTTTCATATTTTTTCACTTTTCACCAACAGATCATCAACATTTACGATATAATCCTCTCTGTGATGACTGGGTTTTAGTCTGTCCTCACCGCATGAAGAGACCATGGGCTGGTCATGTAGAGAAACCCGAAGAGGAAGACATACCAAGCCATGATCCAAAGAATCCTCTGTGTCCAAGGAATACCAGACCAAATGGAAAGGTGGTGTATAATTCGAATATATGCATTCCTAACGCTGTAGATCAATTTGAATTTACAACCACTTTATTTTGTAAAATTTGCCAAGTTTTACCTTATGTGAATTTTTTTTTATCTCACATCAACAAAATGCACATATTTTGGGACATTCTTGGTATTTTGATGTCACATTGAAATTAAATATTCATAAGAAATGTAATTTTTGCTCCAAAGTGAAATTTAGCCAAAACAATAGATGTTCATCATCAGTCACTGTTTTTGAGGCACAGTATGATATATTTTTCCGAACTGTATTTATTAACTATTTCTATTTTTTTGTAATATTTCCTAATGGAAAATTAATACTTAGTCAGAAACTTACTTTTAGCAATCTTAGACATGTGTATATATGGCTTGTTGCTAACTTGCAACAGTATTTCTTAGCTTTGATATTTTCCAATGGTTTCTGCTTTGAATGGCAATGATTTTGTTTGTTAGACAAATTTATAATTTGGTATAATTGATTTCCAACACAGGTGAATCCAGATTATACGAGTACTTTCCTATTCACCAATGATTTCCCTGCTCTTCTTGAGGATGGACCAGCTCCAGGTTTGTTACAAACATTTGAAATTGCTATAATTCTTTATATTTAGTTATGTTAAGTTGAGACTTGATATAAATCGTTCAAGAGAACATTAAGACACAGAAGAGTTTAACGTGATATGTCTCAGTGACCTCTGTGGCTATAGATGCACACTGTATCACTTGGCTCCTTCCACTGTGAGTCTGACCTGTGTCAGAGCTAAAATTCCCTCCATTCAATAGAAGGTCATATGGCTGGCTGGCAACAGGTTTGAGTGTCTACCATGATGCTTTTTCATGTCTGGAACAATGCCAGGTCTGCAGTAAGGATCTGTCCCCCCTCGGTCAGTAAAACTAGAATGTTGCTATACAACTTAAATTGTGTTGGCCACCTATGTTACTAAAAGTATTTCTTTGTTGAGTATTAATCTACGAAAAAGAGATCTAATTATCCTTCAATAATTTTATTGTTGGACGCTAGTAGAAATTATTACACAGACATAATTTATCCTCAAACTTTTATGTGCATATCGTAAATCAAAATGGTGTACTTTTATTTTGCTTAATAGCACAATGTTAAAACTCATTTTCCAGAGGAATCTGATGATCCACTTTTTAAGTGTGCCGAAGCTAAGGGTACATGCCAAGTGATGTGTTTTCATCCTCGATCTGATTTAACACTACCTCGTATGTCTCTTGATGAGATAAGGACAGTCATTGATAAATGGGCAGAAATCAACACAGATCTTGGAAAGAAGTATTCATGGGTTCAGGTAAGATATCTTTGTGTCTTAAAGGTAGATATTCTTCTTTTTTCTTAAAATATGCTATAAATTCAAAATTTGCTAAATAATAGTTTTGAGAAAATTTAATTTTAATGCCATCATACAGTCGTACACTAAAACACTGCATTATACAATTTCTTAAAAGTTTCCTGGAACTGTAAAATATACCGATTTAGATATTTCCTATCCGAGCGTTAACTCAGCGCATAGGTCAGGATAAGAAATAATTCTATCAGATACTTGCATTTGGACTTTTGGGAAAGATGTAGGAGATATGAAGACTCAGAGATGTGGAGTACAGCTGTATGAAGGCACTTACCATTGATAAACTCATATTTACAAAGTTAAATCAGGACTATCTACTTTTAAGGCCACTGACTTTAAATCACTGCCCCTCACTACCATGGATTCAAATCCCTCCCATAATGTAGAATTGGTATGTGAGGAAGCTATCCAGCTGGTTTATGGATGATAAGTGGTCGACTCAGGTGTACGCCTATGCTCAAAATAATGCTGGAGGGGGCACTTCGAGTCTTTATCTACCTCAGTCATGATCCTGTATATGTGACTTATACCGAGTTACATAAAAAATTGTGCAGGAGGTGTCTAGTCAATAAAAACATAGCAGGTTCATTGTAGGCAAGCTGTTTGTTCTGCTCTTTTTCTAATTTCAACGACCAGTATTTGTTTTATCATGTGACGTTATGAATATTTATATATGTTTATCAGCTGAATGCAATTATTTGAAATAATTGTAGTGCAAAAATGATAGGCTCAATCCACTTGATCACATCTCTGCAGTTTCCCAATGTTACAGAGGCGATGCAAAATTCAATAAACCAATTTCTATAGAATGTTAAGTAAGTGAAATGAATCCAACTATTGCCTCTGAAGTGTAATATTAACACTAAAAATTATGTTACTACAAGAACTATCAAATATTTCCTCTAATCTTTATAGCAAGGTGTCATGTTCTAGTCTAGTGAAAATTTACAATAAAATATACAATTACCACATATTTTTCAGCATGGTAAGTTAACATTTTTATTGCCAACACGTACCTGGCTGCTTTCTTGCCTGGTAAAATTTGATTTGATGGGATAAATTATGATGATAGGCTGGTTTATTCAAACTCCAAACTGTACACTTTTTGTTCAAAGCTATCGGGAGAGGTAAAGATGTAGCTAAAGTTTTCCTTCACCAGACATAACTTTATTTCCTTCTTGATTTTCTATAAAGAATTACCATCTCTTCTGTTAAGAAAATGTCAGTTGTGTTAGATGGTATTAAAAGTTTGGCAAGTTCATTGTAACTAAATTGTTCATTCTGTACTTTACAATAAACCCTCACTTAAATACCACCTCAATAATAAGACCACTTGAAATTAAGAAAATAATGTTCAAGTCCATTTTCACTGTTTTGATATTTAGTCAACCTCAAGATTCAGACCACCTCAATAATAAGACTGGTTTCCAAGAGTCACAAGGGTGGTCTTACTGTAGAGGTTTACTGTATATACATTAGAACTTATAATTATGTTATAACTACATGTAATGCTTTTATTCAATGATATTATGAATAATTCTTTAATTCTTTCTTATGTTTGTCAACTTTTTGCAGTTATTTGAAAATCGAGGTGCTATAATGGGATGTTCCAATCCACACCCCCACTGTCAGATATGGGCTAGCTCATTTCTACCTAATCAGCCAACAGTGAAACATCGTACACAACAAGAATACTATGTCAAACATAAATCTCCTATGTTAGTGGATTATGTGACGAAGGAACTTGCTAAAAAGGTGACTGACAGGTGATTGTTGCCTGATTTGGAGAATCATACTTTTTTATCTCAATGAGGATTTACATTCTGTTTAACAGCTACTTACTATTGCATTAGGTCAAATAATAAAATAATGTGTTTTAGGTAATATTGGCAGAAATAATTGAGTAGGCTGGTCAGTGAGATACCTGTCCTTGTCTGAATGATACTTGAAGATGGTGCTACTATTGTTTCTCCAAACATTTTCTTTCAAAATTTGCTATTTAAAATTAATTGTGTTGGTGTGACTTAAACAGTCCCCCAAAACAAAGTTACAAATGATCATTTGTTGATAATTTGTGTTTAAGGAGAGGATAGTTTTGGAGAATGAACACTGGGTGTGGCTAGTGCCATACTGGGCCGTGTGGCCATATGAGACAATGTTACTACCTAAATCACATATCCTGAGAATTGAAGATCTGACAGAATCTCAAAGAAATAGTAAGTTTGTCTGACATTAAAGTTTCGCCCCATTTCCATTGTAAATGACAAGTGATAAACCCTTGAGCAAAACATTGTGCCAAACATTGAGTCAAACCTTGAGCCAATCCTTGAGCCAACATTGACCCAATGCATGAGCCAAACCCTTGAGCCAACCCTTGAGCCAATCCTTGAGCCAACATTGACCCAATGCTTGAGCCAAACCCTTGAGCCAATGCTTGACCCAATGCTTGAGCCAAACCCTTGAGCCAATGCTTGACCCAATGCATGAGCCAAACCCTTGAGCCAACCCTTGAGCCAATCCTTGAGCCAACATTGACCCAATGCTTGAGCCAAACCCTTGAGCCAACCCTTGAGCCAATGCTTGAGCCAACATTGACCCAATGCTTGAGCCAAACCCTTGAGCCAATGCTTGACCCAATGCTTGAGCCAAACCCTTGAGCCAATGCTTGAGCCAAACCCTTGAGCCAATGCTTGACCCAATGCTTGAGCCAAACCCTTGAGCCAATGCTTGACCCAATGCTTGAGCCAAACCCTTGAGCCAATGCTTGAGCCAATGCTTGAGCCAAACCCTTGAGCCAATGCTTGACCCAATGCTTGAGCCAATGCTTGAGCCAAACCCTTGAGCCAATGCTTGAGCCAAACCCTTGAGCCAATGCTTGACCCAATGCTTGAGCCAAACCCTTGAGCCAATGCTTGAGCCAAACCCTTTAGCCAATGCTTGAGCCAAACCCTTGAGCCAATGCTTGAGCCAAACCCTTGAGCCAAACCCTTGAGCCAATGCTTGAGCCAAACCCTTGAGCCAATGCTTGAGCCAATGCTTGAGCCAAACCCTTGAGCCAATGCTTGAGCCAAACCCTTGAGCCAATGCTTGAGCCAATGCTTGAGCCAAACCCTTGAGCCAATGCTTGAGCCAAACCCTTGAGCCAATGCTTGACCCAATGCTTGAGCCAAACCCTTGAGCCAATGCTTGAGCCAATGCTTGAGCCAAACCCTTGAGCCAATTCTTGAGCCAATGCTTGAGCCAAACCCTTGAGCCAATGCTTGAGCCAAACCCTTGAGCCAATGCTTGACCCAATGCTTGAGCCAAACCCTTGAGCCAATGCTTGAGCCAAACCCTTGAGCCAATGCTTGACCCAATGCTTGAGCCAAACCCTTGACCCAATGCTTGAGCCAAACCCTTGAGCCAATGCTTGAGCCAAACCCTTGAGCCAATGCTTGACCCAATGCTTGAGCCAAACCCTTGACCCAATGCTTGAGCCAAACCCTTGAGCCAATGCTTGAGCCAATGCTTGAGCCAAACCCTTGAGCCAATGCTTGAGCCAATGCTTGAGCCAAACCCTTGAGCCAATGCTTGACCCAATGCTTGAGCCAAACCCTTGAGCCAATGCTTGAGCCAATGCTTGAGCCAAACCCTTGAGCCAATGCTTGACCCAATGCTTGAGCCAAACCCTTGAGCCAATGCTTGAGCCAATGCTTGAGCCAAACCCTTGAGCCAATGCTTGACCCAATGCTTGAGCCAAACCCTTGAGCCAAACCCTTGAGCCAATGCTTGAGCCAAACCCTTGAGCCAATGCTTGAGCCAAACCCTTGAGCCAAACCCTTGAGCCAATGCTTGACCCAATGCTTGAGCCAAACCCTTGAGCCAAACCCTTGAGCCAATGCTTGAGCCAAACCCTTGAGCCAAACCCTTGAGCCAATGCTTGAGCCAAACCCTTGAGCCAATGCTTGAGCCAAACCCTTGAGCCAATGCTTGAGCCAATGCTTGAGCCAAACCCTTGAGCCAATGCTTGAGCCAATGCTTGAGCCAAACCCTTGAGCCAATGCTTGACCCAATGCTTGAGCCAAACCCTTGAGCCAATGCTTGAGCCAATGCTTGAGCCAAACCCTTGAGCCAATGCTTGAGCCAAACCCTTGAGCCAATGCTTGAGCCAAACCCTTGAGCCAATGCTTGACCCAATGCTTGAGCCAAACCCTTGAGCCAATGCTTGAGCCAAACCCTTGAGCCAATGCTTGACCCAATGCTTGAGCCAAACCCTTGACCCAATGCTTGAGCCAAACCCTTGAGCCAATGCTTGAGCCAAACCCTTGAGCCAATGCTTGAGCCAAACCCTTGAGCCAATGCTTGACCCAATGCTTGAGCCAAACCCTTGAGCCAATGCTTGAGCCAATGCTTGAGCCAAACCCTTGAGCCAATGCTTGACCCAATGCTTGAGCCAAACCCTTGAGCCAATGCTTGAGCCAATGCTTGAGCCAAACCCTTGAGCCAATGCTTGAGCCAAACCCTTGAGCCAATGCTTGAGCCAAACCCTTGAGCCAATGCTTGACCCAATGCTTGAGCCAAATCCTTGAGCCAATGCTTGAGCCAAACCCTTGAGCCAATGCTTGACCCAATGCTTGAGCCAAACCCTTGACCCAATGCTTGAGCCAAACCCTTGAGCCAATGCTTGAGCCAAACCCTTGAGCCAATGCTTGACCCAATGCTTGAGCCAAACCCTTGACCCAATGCTTGAGCCAAACCCTTGAGCCAATGCTTGAGCCAAACCCTTGAGCCAATGCTTGAGCCAAACCCTTGAGCCAAACCCTTGAGCCAATGCTTGAGCCAAACCCTTGAGCCAATGCTTGAGCCAAACCCTTGAGCCAAACCCTTGAGCCAATGCTTGAGCCAACCCTTGAGCCAATGCTTGAGCCAATCCTTGAGCCAACATTGAGCCAATGCTTGAGCCAACCCTTGAGCCAATGCTTGATCCAATCCTTGAGCCAACCCTTGAGCCAATGCTTGAGCCAATCCTTGAGCCAACCCTTGAGCCAATCCTTGAGCCAAACATTGAGCCAATCCTTGAGCCAACATTGAGCCAATGCTTGAGCCAATGCTTGAGCCAATGCTTGAGCCAACCCTTGAGCCAATCCTTGAGCCAATCCTTGAGCCAATGCTTGAGCCAAACCCTTGAGCCAATCCTTGAGCCAATCCTTGAGCCAACCCTTGAGCCAACCCTTGAGCCAATCCTTGAGCCAACCCTTGAGCCAATCCTTGAGCCAACCCTTGAGCCAATCCTTGAGCCAACATTGAGCCAATGCTTGAGCCAAACCTTGAGCCAATCCTTGAGCCAACATTGAGCCAATGCTTGAGCCAACCCTTGAGCCAATCCTTGAGCCAACCCTTGAGCCAATGCTTGAGCCAACCCTTGAGCCAATCCTTGAGCCAACCCTTGAGCCAATCCTTGAGCCAACCCTTGAGCCAATCCTTGAGCCAACATTGAGCCAAACCTTGAGCCAATCCTTGAGCCAACATTGAGCCAATCCTTGAGCCAACATTGACCCAATGCTTGAGCCAAACCTTGAGCCAATCCTTGAGCCAATCCTTGAGCCAACCCTTGAGCCAATCCTTGAGCCAACCCTTGAGCCAATCCTTGAGCCAACATTGACCCAATCCTTGAGCCAACCCTTGAGCCAATCCTTGAGCCAATCCTTGAGCCAACCCTTGAGCCAATCCTTGAGCCAACCCTTGAGCCAAACCTTGAGCCAACATTGAGCCAATCCTTGAGCCAACATTGACCCAATGCTTGAGCCAAACCTTGAGCCAATCCTTGAGCCAACCCTTGAGCCAATCCTTGAGCCAACCCTTGAGCCAATCCTTGAGCCAACATTGACCCAATCCTTGAGCCAACCCTTGAGCCAATCCTTGAGCCAACATTGACCCAATCCTTGAGCCAACCCTTGAGCCAATCCTTGAGCCAACCCTTGAGCCAATCCTTGAGCCAACCCTTGAGCCAATCCTTGAGCCAACCCTTGAGCCAATCCTTGAGCCAAACCTTGAGCCAATCCTTGAGCCAACATTGAGCCAATGCTTGAGCCAAACCTTGAGCCAAACCTTGAGCTAACATTGACTAAAACCGTGAGCCAAACATTGAGCCAAACATTGTGCCAAACCCTTGAGTCACAGAATACATATGCCTTTCTGGATATTAGAACACAGTTCTGACAATGAAGTTGTTACAACAGTTTTGTGTCGAAGCCTCAGATGTTTTATATGATTGGTTATATGCACACACTCTTTCCAAACATTATTTATTGTCATTCCTTGCAAACTGGATTAATAATTTAAAGAACAATAAATTAAGCTTAGTACTAACATTTTTTACCCAACTGTATGCATTGCATAGATCAAAATTGCTTTGAAAAAAGTTTCAAATGTTGTCTTTGTTTGTTTTACAGGTCTTGCTGATATTATGAAAAGGCTGTTAACAAAATATGACAATTTGTTTGAAGTATCTTTTCCATATTCTATGGGATGGCATGGTAAGTGTTTATGCCTTTTTTAACAGTATTTCAGGTGTGTTGATCTAACCAGCTTAGTTGTGTTTCCCATTTAGTATTGTCATGTCATTTCAATGACAAGTGTAGGTATCACAACATGAAACAGAGATTGAATCGGATCTTCACAGAATACATATGCCTTTCTGGGTTTTAAACTCGTGATTTTCCTGAGTATTCAACTTTGTGAGATTTTTACCTTTTCCATTCATTCTTGAAGTCCTTAATTTTCACTGCAGCAAAATGAAAATCGTTTTTTAATAAGGATAGTATTTTGACATCGCCTTGAAACTTAATATGCTCAAAAACTTTGGATTTGCAATGACATTAATTGGGGGAAATTTATTGAAAGGTAGACTCCTTAAATAATGATCTACAGTGCTTACTGAGGATGTCAATATACATGCTGATATTTATCAATTTACAACCAAAGTAATAAATTGAACAATAACAACACTCATTTTGGCAATGTGCCAACATTTTTAATTTTAAAGCATTTGAAATCCCCGATACACAAATTTATATAACCAGTATAAAATAACCGGTAATTTTGTTCTCAGTATGCAGTATACAGGAGAAAGTTATGTTTAATTATTTTTTCTTTTATGTTCCATTCAGGTGCTCCTACTGCAGGTTACCGTGACAACGACTGTAACCACTGGCAACTACATGCAGTATATTATCCACCATTACTAAGATCAGCTACTGTACGCAAGTTTATGGTTGGTTACGAGATGTTGGCTACACAGCAACGTGATCTTACACCTGAACAGGTGGGTTATATTTGAATGACAGCCAGAAGTTCAAACATTAGCCCAAAATTATGGTCTTTCCTTGAAATTCTTATTATGCCCCCCCCTTCGAAAAAGAGAGGGCATATTGGTTTTCACATGTCGGTGGGTCCGTCAGTCGGTCTGTAATCTTTTCGTTCCCAATCAATAACTCGAGAACCCCTCCACCTATCATTCTCAAACTTGGTCCACACATTCATCTTGGGTGCAGAGAAACCCTATTGATTTCGGGGTCACAGGGTCAGAGGTCAAGGTCACAGGGGAGCATAATGTTTTACAAACATCTCTTGTTTATAGTCTGTAATGTCATTCATTGGTATAAACCAAACTCAGTAAGCTGACCTTTCTGCAATTTGGTTTTTCTTTTATATTTGCGATTTCTTTCTATTTTGGGAAGTATCAAAACTTATTGGGTTTAAGTAATGTAGGTTTATGGGTGAAGGAAAGTAAATAAAAATAGCATTCTCAAGAATTGTTTATTTGGCATAACCCTACATACTCTTGAATATGACCCCTACTTGATAAATGAAACATTTATTCAATGCCCACCTGCCAATGTCAAACAGACTATTTTTAAGAACAGTCTGTTGATGTCAGCATTCACCAAAATTTGAGTAAAAGTATTAGGAGGTGGGAGGGGGTAGTAGATGTGACTTAATTTGTGACAAATTCTAATTATGCTATTGATTTCAATGTGAAATTTACATCCTCATACTTTGCTTACTGAGCATTAGTCTGCTGGAAATTGAAACCGCTTGAACTTCCAATCTTTGGAAATGAACAAAATTATTGAGAACAGTTCATATGGATGTTGCATTTTCATTTTGAGAAATGTTCGTAAATTTAATTATTACTTTGTTGTATCTTTTTGCAGTCCATGTATTTTACAATTATGTATTTTTTGCTATTACAGGCAGCAGAAAAGTTGAAAAATCTGTCAGAAGTTCACTACAAGGATAAAAACAGTCAGTGATGTATGCTTGTATGTTTCATAGGGATGATTTACTGTATTTGTGCTATGCAATCTGTTATTAACAAGACTGGAGACTTTACCAGACTAATCCTCAATTTTGGCTTGAGACAACAAAATATGGACGAGAAAATTCGGATGGAATAGAAGGGACTAGACATGGGGCAATTACTCTGTTTCTTGTATCGAAATAAGATACAGATACTCCTTTTTAAAAATGTATTTAGTTAAGATACAAATACAATTGCAGTTTTTCACCTCGAATTACAAATTACATCAATGATTCTAAAAATTGTTAAATACAGGTAAATACAGATAGAGATACCAATTACCACATGTCTGGAAGGGACGTCAACAGCTTGAAAAAAGTGACAATCTCAGTCGCTCATATACCTCTGGAAGTTATATTTGGGACTGGTTAATTGTAGTTTTTGGTTATTGTTTACTTGTCAACATGTTGATATTGCCATTATTGTCTTCTTGGGGTTTTCATTTTGTATTTGATTAGAATCTGTAGTTTTCATGATCCTAGTCATGCTACAAACTCGGGTATTATTCCTCTTATTTTGGTTTTTCATTGTTTTTTAATTCCTTACCTTTGCTTTTGATTTATACATTTGGGTATTTTGTCATTTTGTATTTTAACTTATTACTTGAATACGTTTCTGATTGGTCACCTTTTATTTTGCTGTAATTTGGAAATACATGTAAATACATTTTTGATATAAATTGACTAAAATTGTTTCAATTGGTTCTAACCAATACCTCATGCTTTTAAAATTTTATATTAATGCATAATTGTACAAAAAATCTACTTATTATATCAATACATGTATAAATGTTGTTACAGGTGCTGTTTTATCCCACCTCACTTGTTATGGTATAGATAGTTATAGTAGCCTGGGGCTATGAAACTTGTACATGTAGATAATTTAATAATTTTTTCATTACTTTCTATGGAAAGTTTTTAGAGTATCTATTTAAGATTTATTACTTATTTGGGGGCATTCTCTTTATGAATATTTATAGGAATGCTACAACAAATAGAGCAAATTTGCGGAAATATCAGAAATGGATGACTCTGGTATTGTTGTCTTGAAACGGATGTGCACTGACTGGTTGTTAATGTCTGGGATGGGGTTCTATTGTATGCAAAACATTCTAAGAAGGAATCATATTTAGGTAATACTTCTTGATGGATCAATAGTGATACAAGTAACTCTGAGGGTTGTAAAACTTTTTATTCATGTACAAATTAAATTGTAAGAATAGTTTTAAATTTTTAATGAAGCTATCATTATCATCATTATAGATATGTTTTCTTAGCTTACACAGGGGTTACATTTTAGGGGTTAAAGTTTGCATTTATCGATGTCGTTTTGTCTGAAATGGAATGTGTTAAAACTTTTCCAGTTTGTCTGGAATATGGGGTCAGATTTCATATATGCATGAAGGAGCCACTGTATCAATTAGCGCAAGGTCCCCCCCCCCCCTGCGTTATTCCTACTTACACTGTATGTCTCTGTGTATATATACTATATATACATGTATATATGCCTGAAGGACCCACTGTATCTATTAGCGCAAGGCCCCCCCCCCCCCTGCGTTATACCTACTTACACTGTATGTCTCTGTGTATATATACTATATATACATGTATATATGCATGAAGGACCCACTGTATCTATTAGCAAAAGATCTCCCCCCCCCCCCTGCATTATTCCTACTTACACTGTATGTCTCTGTGTATATATACTATATATACATGTATATATGCATGAAGGACCCACTGTATCTATTAGCACAAGATCTCCCCCCCCCCCCCTGTGTTATACCTACTTACACTGTATGTCTCTGTGTATATATACTAGATATACATGTATATATGTTATGAAGTATGCATGTATGGATACATTATTTGGCAGCAAGTTTACGGTTCTTTTGTACTGTCTTACACTTTTAGATAGTTCTTAGATTATCTCAATGTAACTTTATAATGTTACATACTTATTAGTCATACTATTTTATGTTACTGAATCTCAGTTTGTTTTTGCTCTATCCATCAATTGCCAGTATTATTGACTAACCTGGTCATTGTACATGTTTTCTACTTAACAGTATTCTATTATATGTATTGCAATGTGGATGTTGAAGTTTAATATATGAATTGATATCATAAATGATGTTGCAGGGATATTATAACATCCATGTATTCTTTTTGATACTTCACTTGTAAAGTAAAGGATGGCATGACATCGCATCTGCTTTACTGTGATGGCCTCGGCTATTATTGGCAAAAAAAAAAAATTTACTAATAGATAGTTCTCACATTTACAATATTTACCTCCCTTGTTCTGAATAAATCCAATTTTAACATTTGTGTTCACCACTTGCTGAAATTTATAAAACTTGTTTTGAAAATGGATAAAAATTAGCTAAAGGCTCATTTTCTGAAAACTTGTTTAATGAAATCATGACCACTCATGTAATATGCGCTATTTAATTTATGTTCTCGAATCTCACAGATTCTAAGTAGCATTTTGTTAAATATATATTTATATTTAAATAAATTTTGTGGAATTTTTATCTGAAATATTATTTAAGGTATTTATTAGGTAAACAACTCCTTATATTCTTTTATGTCATTGCAAAGGTGTTATTTTTGGATAAATGATCACAACTAGATATTTATAAGAATTAATCTGTTTTTGGTATGCATGCTATACATGGGCTTTATCTACTTGGTTGTTTATGGGAATTTGCATTTCCATGCATTATGATCACTCACTGGTTGTCGTGTGTCCGTCCATTCGTCCACACTTATCTTAAACTTCTTCTCCTCCTAAACCACTTTGCCAACTTTGACAGAACTTCACAGAAACATCCTTATATGGTCCCCTGTCAATAAAGTTCATCAAATTCCATTCCATGCTGAACTCTGGTTGCCATGGCAATAGCGAGTAAAAACTTAAAAATCTTCTTGTCTGAAACTACTGGCCCAATATTCATAAAAAAATCACACTAAATTAATGTTCCTTGGTGACCTTCGACCAAGATTGTTCACATTGTGTGATTCATTAAAAAACATCACTGCCATGGGGCTGGTAACATTCCGATTATGTATACATTATAATAATACTGATTAATCTTAACATGCTGGAAATCAAAGTTTTTGCCAACTTTTTTGAGAATCTTTACCTCAAAAAAATGTTTGCCCCCTTTTACACAGGACCATAAATACTTGATTGTTCGGTGCCAAGGTGATATTTCGGGTCCATCATGGCCCTCTTGTTTATAAAGTCAACGCTGAAGTCTTATGAAGTATTACTTTTTCTGACATATATTATCTTTCCGTACATTTTATTGTTATGGTTGTTGCTAGATTTTCATGTTTTGAATTGGAAATAAAACCCGCATATAAAACTTTAGTTCCATGATTTTGTGTTGTCCTTTGAAGTAGATTGTAGATCAACCATCTAAGATTCCTTAAAAGGATGGTTTACCTTGATCGTAGATCAACCATCAAAGATTCATTAAGAATTGGTTGACCTGGGTCGTAGATCGTAGATCAACCATCAAAGATACATTGAGAATTGGTTGACCTGGGTCGTAGATCTACCCTCAAAGATACATTGAGAACTGGTTGACTAGAGTCGTAGATTGTACATCAACCAGCAAAAACACATTGAGAACTGGTTGACCTGGGTAGTAGATTGTAGATCAACCATTAAAGATACATTTTGATTTGGTTGATCTGGGTCGTTGATCAACCATCAAAGACACATTGACAATTGGATGACTATGGTCGTAGATCAACCATCAAAGTTACATTGAGAATTGGTTGACTATGGTCGTGGATCAACCATCAAAGTTACATTGAGAATTGGATGACTATGGTCGTAGATCAACCATCAAAGTTACATTGAGAATTGGATGACTATGGTCGTAGATCAACCATCAAAGTTACATTGAGAATTGGTTGACTATGGTCGTAGATCAACCATCAAAGTTACATTGAGAATTGGATGACTATGATCGTAGATCAACCATCAAAGTTACATTGAGAATTGGTTGACTATGGTCGTAGATCAACCATGAAAGATACAATGAGAATAGGTTGACCTGGATCGTAGATTGTAGATCAACCTTCTAAGATACATAGAGAATTGGTCATAGAGTCGGACATAGGTTGTAGATCAACCTTCTAAGATACATAGAGAATTGGTCATAGAGTCGGACATAGGTTGTAGATCAACCTTCTAAGATACATAGAGAATTGGTCATAGGGTCGGACATAGGTTGTAGATCAACCTTCTAAGATACATAGAGAATTGGTCATAGAGTCGGACATAGGTTGTAGATCAACCGTCTATAATAGACTAAGAAATGGCTGACGTCGATCAATCATTTAAGACACATGAAGACTAATAGCTGACCACATTTTACACATTAAGAAATGCAGGATTCTGAATTTACAGAAACCTTTGGTTTAAGTCAATACAGCAGTCAAACGATTGCCATGATGATCAACAGTCATAATTCTTTATAGTGATGAAGCTGATGGTTATCTTGCATGTTATATAGTGACGGCTAACGGATTAGATTGTTTTCTTGATGTTATTAGACTTTAACTATTAATTTATTTGTTTTTCAAGACATTTTCCATAATCCTAGTACGATCAAACAAAATAAATATTCCGCGAAGACATATGTTTGGTATTTATCCTTTCATGTACACCATAATTCCCCATGATGAATGTACAATTATTGAAATGAATCGTTGTATGCTTAAACTTAAATATAGTTGGAAGATACTAGTAAGTAGCAAAACTGTTTTATCTTATGCGATACAATTACTCTTAAGAGACACATGTATTTTCAAAGAACATTCATTATTACTATACTGCAAGTATACTATATAATTATATAAGTTATGTTAGATATAAAATCAGACTGCGTCTATTGCACATTTATATTAACATCACTTTTCAGCTTCATTTAGTATCGTTACTTTAATTTCAAAGAGATACACATGAAGTAATAGGATTCTCGTTGAATAAAAAACTAACTTAAAAAATAGATACCAAAAATGAAAGGGAGAAAACCCATACATTTGACAGTAAATGATTGTTCTGGCAGTTACGTCCCTTGGCACGAGGTTTGATTGATTTGTTTTTTTTGTCGGACGTGTCTTTTGTACATAATCACAATAAAGAATTACATATTGAACGAAAATAGCGCGTTTTTGGTCACATAATCTAAGTTTCAACTTATTTGTTTAACAGAAATACCATGGTTGTGTATTTTGTTTACGATTGAAATGACACTACAGGTCACTTCCATGTTTGATTTACATCAAACAAAGAGTAGGCGGCCTTCATAGATCAAAGTGTTCAAAATCAAACACCCATGCTGGTAAAAGACTAGACACATACGACTTTGAATTTACTAGTTACATTACTAACAACCTTGAAAAGTACTACATCTAAACAAATGAATTATATTTCATATTATTCAACAATGCATCTACATGTGTATTATAATAATGTTAGGCCCCAAAGAGTCGCAGTGCATATTGGAGACTTTAGACAGCAACTGATTTCAGACAGCCGGGGATTTGACAGATCCGGGAAGACCGCCACGCAGGAAATAAGCATGGTGGTATTCTTATCGGGGACTTTATGCATAAACACGTCTGACTCTGATTATTTTCGGACAAAACTCCGCGCTCCAGGGGTGAGTAATAGAAAGCAAAGTTTGCAAATCCCCCGAGTGTGTCGTCAACCACCCTGTGGGTAATAGCATTGGTAGAGGTATAATATAGGTCCACATATACTCTGCAGTGTGAAAGAATCACCGTGCTTAACACTAGTTAGCACGCTCGTAGTCTTCTTTAGTATGTTTTCCGGTTAAATGTTTGTTTGGTGACATCATTTATATAACCGTAGAATTAAATTAAATCCCAAACAGAAAATGTCGAATGTTGTTCCAAATTGTATCCATTGACTTTAAATTATAGTACTCTAAATTATTTCCGTAGTACCATTCGACGTAACATTTTCGAAAAGGCAAAATAGATCTGACATATGACAATAGATGATGTTGCTCCTTTTATTTTCAAAAATGAATATGACACAGGTTTAATATTGCTTGTATTAGTAGATAACAATGGAAGATACTCAATAGGAATTTGTTTCGTAGAATGTTTACCACACGAAAGAAGTACGTACATGCAGATAATTAATTTTCCATATATTTATTTTTGTAAAATAGAAACCAGTGTATTAAATATATTGGTGCACGTATTATGGATTTTGATCACAAAACGACCTTTCACATTTTTGAATTGCTGACGGTTCCGAACAGATACACCGAACACACACTTGAACATTTTCAATACATCGAAAGTTCAATCTCTCATCGACCGACACTTGGCAAGTCTGTTGACCGCAGCAAGGTGAATCTTAAGCATTTATTGTCGGGCATTAGACAACATGTCATGTAAACGGCACCTGACAGTTGTAATTACTACATCAATACAGATATTATTCCTCGCATAATATGTCCAGCAATGCAATTAGTCATGATCACCGGAAGATGCATCGCAGTGACCTGTATGACTTGTGGCTGACCTCCAGGTCAAGCAGTTACGAATGTGCATCGGCATGCATGACACCTGGATATCGGCGATGGGTTGCCACATAAGGACAATGAGATTTAAGATAGGGGGACAGGACCCCTGCCAGACTGGCAAATTAAACAGTACTGAATTTACATTTCCTGTGTTTGAATAGCCGAAATTGTAACAATATGGTATTTTTGTAGCATGTCACAGATTTACGCCATGTTTTCATCAGATCTTTGAGTTCATGCTGATGGTCACATGCATTGTATTATCTCCAAGGTGTGTCACAGACGTCTGTTTGGTTTTTTCCCACTATACTTAGCAGAATGTTGGAGTATAATTGTTCTATCTGTCATCAGTCTAGACAAGAGCCCAGCTTCAATAAAAGCTAATCTGGGATGTTTTGTAATGGGACCGTATGCTACATGAACGGCGAGGGTAATGTAGTGAGTTTTGAAGCTAAAAGGGAGGAGGAAGACCCCAGGTATGGGTAGAACCACCGACATTCCTTACGCAGCTGGATGGCTTCCTCACAATTTCTATATTCCGGTTGAGATTCGAACCCGAGCGATGAGGGGCAACTGATTTGAAGTCAACAACCATAACCACTCGACGACGGAGGCTCTCTGAAAAATTAATCGGAATGCAATGTTCGGATACGATTTTATGTCCCTTGTTACTTTAAGATTACGTATGCTACAACTCCGGCACACCCATTTTGCGTTGCTTTTTTGTTACCTACCGTTTCTATGGATCATTTGTCATGTGTTTGATTCTCACCATGTCCATGTACACACACTTCTGCTCCCACGGCTGCACTTTTGCAACACTTTCAATTCACTGACGCTTCTTCATCGAAAAGTCTCTTCTGAGTGATTTCTGATTATTGTAGTAGATACTGACGAACGAAAGTCTGTTAATGACATTTCGACTTCAAGAATATTCAAAAGCAACTTCATGAATTCACGATTGTCATGGTAATAGTTGATTTCTATGACACCATTGCTTACGTTGTGTGTTTTATCGAAGAATTCAAATATTTCGTTTTGGAAATGAATTAGCATCGTATTTATTTGAGACCTTTCAGATATTAAGAGTCCACATAACATGACCTCATTGTTATGTCGACATCTTCACCCTATAAAACTGCACTTAAAAACCCTGAAACGAAAATAATACAATAAAACGGTTATAGTGACAATAAGTTACTGTGAACCGCTATTACCCAAAACGTCAAGTGCCATCATCTGTATGACCCCTTAACCGCAACATAAAAGGGGTCGTGATAAACATCCTGCGATATTGCATTTAACGGACACATCTTTTATTCAGCTCGGGTCATTTTAAACCATGCTAATTTAGCTGAAAGAATGTATTTTCGGTCATTTAACAGCGGTCCTGTGAAGTACAATGGAGCAACAGTTATTGGCTATTATCAAACAATTAGAAGACATCACGCTGAAGAGGATGCTAAAGCTTAATCTAGCCGAAGATTATTAAACACAATGGAGCACTAGTTGGTCACGCGGCTTTTGCCAATTTCGTACCCTGGGGCCGAGAACATCACTTCGTGGCAATTTGCCATTAACGCCCATTGAATGCTCGTCCCAACCTGTGATTCTTTCGTTTTATCACATCTGTGTCGAAAATCCTTCTTCAAAGAGGAAAAAACACAGCGGTATCTCCCAAGACAAATTCTTTAAAAACATCCTGTGTATGTGTTCATACGTTTCAATATGGAAGGGTATCAACTTCAATGTGTTTATAATTTAAAATCATGGTTACTGATGCATACCCTCGCAATTAAAGCCAAAGATTAATGAAAGCTCCTTACAATTACCGTATACAACATATCGTATTTTGTACTAATCGACAGTTTTTTTTCAGAAGTGCATATCTCTTGCTAATTAAATTAACTTTAGTGATAGCCATACAATTTTAAGCATTGTTGGAAAATGACAGTAATTGCATGTGCCTTGCGTAAATGGTACTTCAGGGAAAATAGAAGTCTTTTACGTATTTTTATTTGATGGCTTTCAGTACCACTTAATAATTTGCTTTTTGTATGAACGTTTTTATTGCAAAAATACATTAAGAACTTATTGAAATTTCATTGATCGGTGACATCAGCTGTTGACATTATTTGTCGAACAATAATTTTGCATTATTTATGTAAAAAGAAAGTACTTATACTGATAAGTATACGCACATACCTGCATATGATTATGTGAAGTGTTTGCTGACAATTTACGAGTCTGTGTATATTTGTAAAAGGTAGGAGTGACCCTCTAATAAAACGGTAATACAGATTAACAAAACCAGGCAATTTTATTGCTCGTCCTGACAACAATGGGTGGTTACGTACCATTCTATATAATAAAATACAATAATATGTTTTCAAAGAAAAAAAACAAGAATTCTATATACGTATTTCTATTATTTTCAATAGAATTTCAATGAAAGCAAACAGAGATATTGGATGACATTCTAAATCAAGCGATATTCTCATATAATCTTTAAGCATCGTATTAAATCTGAGAATAAAAGATGAAAATTCCTCTATGTACATGCACTGTTATGTAAGTGAATTGATTGAATGTGTTTTTACATATTGAATGGAGTCCCATTCTTTTGGCGATTGTCAATACTTTAGTACACTACATCTAATATCTCACCCTACAATACAACTTATATATATATAAGACAGAATTAAGTGAGTATATCAGAATAAAAAGAGTACAAAAGTTCAATTATGAATACCATTTTATAAGTTCTTCTTTTGAATTATTCAGTATAGACGTTCAGCTTTAAACGTTTTATGAATATTGTAGACAGTCTAAAAAACTTCATTATAAAGCAAGAGTTCCCTAATATGGATGGGAAAACGAACAATATATAAGTATGCGTTTTGTTGAACGTTTTGAACGAAACAGATTTGGAAGAAATGTTTAAATATCACTGATTTATTTCCTGCAATGTATTGTAATGCTAATGTGTGTTGCTTTTTAGTAGAAAGTATTTTAGTTTAAATATATTTATTTTACATCGATTGTGAAACAAGTTCTCACACTTTATACTAATCACTCTCGATGACTGCTTCCTGGCTATCAGCCAGTACTTGCGCCACATTTAGGGATTGTGGAGTGCGTGAACAACTGTCGCTCATCGCAGGGCTCGAACTCACGACCTTCGGATCAGGAGTCAGGCGCTCTACCCCTCGACCACTACGCTCCCTACTTGACCACTGCGCCTCCCTACTCCTTAGGGAGTAGAAAGAATAACATAACATGAAAATGAAAGCGAAGATAGGCACATTCTTGTTGGAAGCAAAATTAAGTTCCGCGCTTAACTTTCGGAAAGGCATTATTCCACCTTGATTTAAGGCCTTTGTCTCATGAATAAATACGATCGTGTGTAATACGTATATAAGTTCTGGACCAGAAATAGCTTCGAATCCAACGTGTCGTGGTTTAGTTTTTGTTCTCATTGAAAGCAGGATTATTGAACATAGAATCACGGACCTATATACCATATACTGTATATGGGTCCGTGATAGAATGATTACATTTAGAACATTTTTGTACAACTCATTAAATGATACGTAAAGACGCAAAGAAACTTGTCAATTAATATCAAAACAATATTCATAAATGTCACGGTAATATAAAAAATACGCTGAGTGTTCGATATGAGTTAATTAGGTAAAGCTGTTCGACTTCTATCAACTTCAATTGAACGGTGGCCTCATTTTGTGTAAATCCTTTTTGTGATTCGAACGTGAACAAATTTTCAAATTTATCGTCATGTTCCGTACAAGTTGTTTAATTCATGGATTGCATACTAACGAAATGAATACTTTAGATCGAAAATAAATTTCACATTAAATTTCGTATTTTTGTGAATCATTTTAAAGAAGATAACACTTTGATTCAAAAAATTTGATTTTCTTTCACGGTGATAAATTAACTAAAAACGTATATAGGCCTAGCTCTGCATGACAAGTAGAATGGAGGAATCCGTGTATTCGAATTTAATCGATTTGACTTTGAACAGTAATATGACTGTGTGCAATGTTGCAACAATTCAACGCTTTATCGCGAAGTGGCAATACACGACGCCTTTGTTATCATTTAATGAAATATCACATTTTACGAGCTTTCACGTACTAATCAAAATATTATTATTATCAAATTTTACTTTACGCTCGATTTACAAGTAATTGCCAATTATGCACCTAGCTATATATTATCCCGCACTGTTAACATGAAATCCCCGGTGGGCATGAAAAATTTGATACCTGAAATTATAAGTTTTCTTTGAAATTCAAAATCAGGTGATATGAAATGACCAGAATGTGCGCAAACTTGACGTGGTGACGTCTTAACACGGTATTCAACAAGAAAACAGCATCATAATAATATTATATTATTATATATTATTACAAGTCGTTGAATGTCATGTTAACTTTCTGTGTCTGATTATTTATCGAATGAAATACGCAGAATATTTAGCCTCATTAAAATATATGTAGGACTACATGTATATGCTTCATATTTATCACAGTTAATATGTGTCTTTATTTACAACATTACTCTTTTTGTTCGAATATGTTGTCAGAAAGTTGGATACACCACCGCCATGTCACAGTATGACTAAAAAGTTGGGACATGTCATTAAACCCCACAAAAAACGGACACAACAACTTCCAGTCGTAGACCGTAATTTACTTTCGTGAGCTCGAAACCCGACCGTGATATTTGACTGACAAAAACTATACATGTATTGTAGTAGTTCCTCCGCCAAATCTTCAGTAATGAACCGATATTGTCGACTCAAATCCAGGATTTCTGGTTCGAAATACATCGGAGAGTCTCGGCACTTTCCGTCAACCTGAAATAATTCACGGAAACTGCCGAGGTGCACCGAAAGAGGTACATGTACTTATAAAAATAAACGGCAGTAAACAAAACTAAGCATTATCTTCATGCATTTGGTCATTAATATTATAATTCAAACTCAGAAATGCAATATCATTGAATTGTATTGTGTCTACGTTATTGTAACCCGGCACACACCCATGCACACGCAAGTTCACGCACGCGCACACGCACACACATAGAAAGTATATAAAACCAGATCTTAATTATACGTTCCGTTGGTACTGCACATATTATATAGACGACTATAAAAATATTTTATGAAATTGAATTTGTGTTCTTGAACAAATATGATAAACAATAAAGATCCATTGATAACGGCCCAAATATAGCTTTCGAGTTTTTAATTATCGATACCCGACAATTAATTAGTTTGAAAATGTACTTAAAGTCATTCAATCGTCATCGATGAAAATTCCAAAAAGTACATTTTTCGACGAAAGCGGACTTGGTAAACGCAACTGAAGAACCTGGATCATATTCTAAATGCAATTTATATATACACTTAAACAAGTTTATAACTTATTTTGAAAAGACGTCAAAACTGTCAATTTGAATAGACCAATGCAGAATGAATTAATCGTTTAGGTGGATCATAATAAATTAAATTTTCTATGTAATAATACAAACTGGTATTTTGTAGATCTTTCGTTTATCGAACGATTAAACATATAAACCGTTTTATGATGTTTATTATCGGGTGGGTGTATGATAATGTTATTTTAAAATCTACCCCCGGTACGAAATACCTGAACTTGTCGCCTCATTAAAACGTCATTTGATAAGTAAACTACGGACATGTCCAATATAAAAGTGTTTAATCGTTTTTAAAGTTCTGGATATGCTTAAACATGCAATCATAGACAATCTGTGGTCTCATATACCGCAGCACGGAAATTATTTTGATTTTAATTATTACAAACACTAGAGTACTCCTCCCCTACTTAGGTTGTTTTTTGGTTGCGCTGTGTTGATTACCATTTTCATAAGTAGTTGGCTCGGTTTGCAGAGCGCGGGGCTCTCTTCCAGGAGGTCGGGGTTCGATTCCCGTGTATGGCAGTTCGTGTCCTTCTGAGACATTTGACTACGGTGTCTAGCTCACGTGCACCAGAGAATAACTAAAATTAGGAAGAATTAGGTTAGTGACAAAATGTTGGAGATATAATTTGGAAGGACAAGTTTAATGACACACTTTGCTAAATATGAGTCGTAGTGGTCGAGGGGTAGAGCGCCTGACTGCCGATATGAAAGTCCTGAGTTGGAGCCTTGCGTTAAGCGGGGATTGATCTTGATGTTCATGATCCCTGAATTTGTCTCGAATTAAAAACAATTAAGTTTACATATATAGTTCAACCTTTTCGGATCGGCCCTCTCTCGAGCAAAAATACCCCTTCGACAACAGTATCCGTTCCTCTATTGTAAGAATATACTACCAATTTAACCTCTCTACAGCAACAACCTCTAAACAGCAACTCATAATGGCGTCTATCAAACGGTGTTACTCTGCAAGAAAACGTGTACATATATCTTCCACACAATGTATCGCTATATGAAGAGTCCAAAACGATTTTAAATTTAAATATATAGTATTCTTTACAACCTTTCTGTATGATGTTTACTGTATAGTCCACACCCATTGTAAATAATCATTTATTTATCTTATTATTTACAACCGTTTCTGTTTAAAACATATTTACTGGTCGTATGCGTATTAGTATGTATGTTCTTGCAGTTGCCATGATTGTGTAATTGTTGTGGGAGAGACCTCAATAATATTATTTTTACTTGAGTCCAACCCCTTTTGTAAATATACATGTACTCAGTAAATTGAACAACGCACAGTTGTTAACCTACCATACTTCATCAAATTTCATTTTATTACTTTTGAAACTCATTTATTATTAAAAATTTAAAATACTTGTCAAGTGTCATAAAATTTAGCACACATGTTGTGTAATAATAATATTGTGCATATTAAGAATAATTTAGAAATCCCACACAGTGCGTTATTAAATGTACTAAGTATATAAATTCCAATAAAATCGTAATAAACTATTATTCTGGAATGATTGCACTGCATTTAAAGTCGGACCTCGTTCATTCGAATTCATCGGGTACGAAATTTCATTTCGAATAATATATAGTTTCGAACAGCCCATTTCATTTCGACGTGCCTAAGAATATACATCGTGACATGATATTTATTTCGAATGATACCATGTAATCGGATAGAATGTTGTCTGAAATTGTAGTTGCACTACTACTAGACATAGTCTGAGATTATTTCTTCAATAAGAAGTCGCTATCAGAGTAATTTCGAAATATTTTCATGAATTTCTGACTGTTGTAGGCTTATCCAAGCTGTTGAATGTATTTTTACGATGTTCAAACCTCAAGAGTCCTCTTCAGACAAATTGTTTTCAAAACATTGACCTTAATTCATTCCCATGTTCTTTTTGTACGAATATAAATGCACGGTTTATGTGCGACCATTATTTTGTCGTAAAAAGCCCATATTCAATGCACTCTTTGCGGTCACTGGAAACCACTTCACACTAACAAAGGCTTCACTCCATTCATGGCTTAGACTTGCATTTACTGTATATTCCACTATCCATTCACAGCTCGTCGTCTGTGTGGGGTCAACGTTATCCACAACATAGCCATGTGCTTGAATTTGAATGTCGTACGTCGTTCGCGTGGCAAATAGCTACCATTTCGATATATTAATTTGAAATTAGGGGCCCTGGGCGCCTGTTGAATATGCGCCCCTTCAACATCTGCTGGGTTTATGACCCCGGGTATTCACCGCATATCAACAGATTGGTTGAAATGCCAAATAAGGGATAGCGATACAAAAGGGTTCAGAAATGAGCTACAATAGACGGAGGGGTGGTTATACCGAGGACAGCTGTAGCATCTGGTATCATGGACCAGACACCCAAGGATGTACTGATGGGGTCAGTGAATTAATAATTTATCTATCAAACATCGTGTTATTAAATGGTGTTCAATGATTTTACAGTATAGTAAACAGTAAATTACCCGATGTTAATCTGACTTCCGAACTTATCTCGTCAGATAAAATCCCTTCTGATGTTCGACATGTTGCTGTGAATTTCTTTTGAACATTAATAAACACACTCATCTGTTGGTCCAACGTCTCCATACATACATGATAAATCACGATCATAAAAATAACAATGCGATATCAAAGACATGAAAAGATTATATTTGTTATTGTTGACTTGGACAAAATCAATGGAGATTGTACTCAAATCATTCGTCATTTTTCTCATGTAATAACAATATTTAACAGCCTAGCAATTTCCGGTAATATTCGATAAAATACGGGATTGTTCGGTTATCTCCGTTAATTTTCGGCATTATATAAGTAATTGCCGACGATTTTCGGTAATATCCGACCTCTTCCGGTATTCTTCGTCATTGGCAGTGGCGCAAGTATGTCTACATATAGTTCACATATCTTTTGATTGTCTATGCGAACTATTTCTCAAAGTCCTTTAAAATTCTACTAGGTTATTATTTTACTAAACAAACCATAACTACAACCACGCACCAATTATTACTGAAACCAGTAGAATTCTAACGGCATTGGCAGGGTACTTCTGTAATATATATTCCTTATCTACCTCAATCGTTCATATACTCTATACCATTGTTCGTCTCTCTAGTGACTATGGTGACTTTGGTTGGATGATAAAACTCAGTCTAGTTCATCCATGGTCTAGTTACTCTGGTCACTTTTAGGATTTGGAGGATTGAACACCCTATAGAGGTTGACCGAATCTTGACTTTAGTTCAACCGTACTAACTCGGTGGTTGAACCATGGTTAATGTTCGTTGCACCTCTATATTCTATCTTCAAACCTCCGATGTCGAAGAGGTAACCAAACCAGACTGAATTTTATCCTCAACCATTGTCACTATAGTTGGTGATCGAAGTGCCTCTCTGTCAGACAGTGCAATCGGCCGACCTCCGGTCCTTCCGTAACCTACCGGAATGACCTGTAAAGAGACGATTGCTGATTGACCTTCGAGGGATGGGAATGATATCAAACAGTCTGTTGTTTACGGAACAAATACACAAACTTCCCATCCTAAACATTGACAATTATCGTCTGCGTAACATGTATTACACCAACTGATGCAATTATTTACAAAACTGAGAACATTCGTGGAGACAAACAGTTGCTATGGATACAAATGATAGTGAAGTATTTATTTCTCACATTACATAACCCGTTCTCTTTCACTACAGGATATCGGCGAAATCGATACAAGATGAATGACAGAAAATCAAACATGAAAAACTCCCGATCAAACACTGATATACTTGCATTCCACAGAATCTACCGTTGTATATTTGTCCGTAGCGGTGTATTTGAAATAAGTCAACACGCATTATCTATGCAAATATAAGATGACAGGAAAGTAATGATAGTAACGGACAATTAAATATCCATCCAATGTTTTCAGATCAAATATAACACCACTTCAGATTTCACGTAAGCTTATGTGTGGTTTGATGATAGAATGATTATTATATAATGTTTGATCTAGCCTGTCATTTTTTACATTTTGTGAACTGTAAGCAGGGCTTTGGTACATATGATACCGGCTGTATATTTTTTGTGTATTTTCTATGTAAACAAATTCACGCCACTCAGGGTACGATCTTGTTCAAACTTTCCCGGAAAGAAGCATGCTTCATCGTGAGTCATGTATTGTCTCTCTGTGTTTTGGGGCATTTAATAACGTTTCTCCAAACAGTGAATCATATGGATATACAAAAGACTATTCGTGCATTTTGGGAGTCACGTAACATGGTGACAATCGCTCTCCCGTCCTATGTCCCTCCATCCATTCCTCCCTCCGTATCAACCGCCCTATGTCCCTCCCTCCCTATTTCCCTCCCTCTGTTCCTCCCTCCGTCCCTTCATCCGTTCCTTCCTTCGTCCCTCCCTATTTCCCTCCCTCTGTTCCTCCCTCCGTCCCTCCCTCCGTCCCTCCATCCGTTCCTCCCTCCGTTCCTCCCTCCGTTCCTCCACCCGTTCCACCCTCCGTCTTTCCATCCCTCCGTCCCTCCCTCCGTCCCCCATCTCTCTCCATCTTCCGGTGTTCGTATTATCTGCTCGAATCAATCATACGTGTGAAAAATTAATATTTCGTCGCTATTTCTGACAACATTGTATTTAAACGTCAAAACGCCAATCTTGTCTATGATTTCACTCATGTCACAATTAGGAACAAAAACAGATTGCCAACAGACTACTTTTATCAAAGCGCCATCTGTGTCAGTCTATGGAACGGCGAAAATTCGTTGACAACAAATGTGTCGATTCGTACATTCGCGTGAAATTACGTCACGTGGTAATATAGTGGTTGTTATTTTCGACAGGAAATTGGCACTCGGTTAGTACCGTAGGCGCGATATTATTTAAAGGATTAACTTTGCAACACAAATTTTCGAAACAATCACTAGTCGCCAAACTGCGGTGATGTTAGAATTGGTTGTAACTCACAGTAAGAGAATGTGACTCTAAGTATTCAGATCCTACAAATTTATCGCGCTCAAATAAACAGCGTTCCTCAGGCTTACCGTCATTTATAAAAAATGAGGGCTTTATTTCGCGGATTTACACGAATAAAGAGTTAAAAAACAACAGATGGGTCCTTGTACAACGAGGTATAAATTTTCACAAGTAATTTAAGTGCACATGGACTGAAGATTAGTGTCAAAGTGTACACAATTAATTCCAAGAGCCTTAAAGGCGCAATAAACCATTGTCTAGCTGTCCGACCACCTGTTTTGTTTACTGCAACACTAAACCAGTGCCTAGATGTTTGTTTGGGGTAGGATTTGAGTACGAGTCTACAATAAACAGGCGGCTTAAACCCCTTACACTTTATAAAAACGTTCACTCATGGCTCGGTGATGCAAACATTGATAATGAATAAAGTCCCCAAATGCAAAACTTCGAGTACATATTTATATTTAGTTTGTTGTCAGTTTAAAATGATAACATTGTACTTGTTTTACCTAACATTAATAAATTTGGTATGTCCATTTAATCCGTTCGTGACAGACTTTTGTTTCCATAGAAACTGTTTATTTAAGTAAGATGTAAGATGTTTATTAATTAAGAGCATTGAAAATGCTTATGGTATTGGTGGTTATGAAGATGATGTTAATGATGATGACGGTGATGATGATGGTGTAGCTGGTGGTGCTGATATATAAGGTGGCGGTAATGATGATAATGATGTTGGTGATGGTTGTGCTGATGAATAAGGTGATGGTTATGATGATAATGATGATCGTGATTGTTGTGCTGATGGATAAGATGATGGTAATGCTGGCGATGATGATGGTGTTGCCGGTGGTGATGATGGATAAGGTGGCGGTAATAGTGATGATGACGGTGGTGGTGGGGAGGATGATAATGATGTTGATAATGACAACAGTGTTTATAGTAAATGAAGCTTAGAAATTAAAGAACGATGAGTAAGCTAGTGCGGAATTCAGAGCTGGTATTTAACCTTTTCAATTTCTTCAGTTAATTTATTATTTAATTCGTCATAAGTCCAGCCTTAGCTCTGATAGCAGAAAGTATTTGATCTAAATCGTTGAATGCAAATAATAGATACTAAAAGATTAGACACACGCAAAAGAAGTTTAAAATTCCTCGAACACGTCAGAAATATGGGAGTGATTACTTCACAATACGTCAAAGCTTGGTTACTATCGTAACACCTATCTTTTAATAACCCAGTAATTCCTCCTATATCAATTAGTAAATAAGGAAAATGGGTTACCTAACCATTGAATCAACTCCAAATAGTCGAAGCTCGCTAAATGTCTCTGTTTCGGTATATGGTAAAACGCTCTAAAGATTGCTTAATACTGGTTAGATAAAATATAAAAGTTCCGGCTATCTTCATTATGGGGTAGAATTACCCGGTCTTAATTTTCCTTTTATTTTAATCTGAAAGATACAGTCTCAAAACATTCTTGGAGTTTATCAAAGCGCTGCCTCCGTTGTTGGGGTGGGTATTGCAACTTAGGAAGACAACCTATTAGCGGTCTTCAAACCGTTGCCACAAATGACAAAATTGTTGGTGTTAAATCGAAATGGTATGACGAATTACACAATAAATGTTTAAACAAAAGCTTTAAATGATTGTCACGTTCCTAGGTATAAAGTTTCACCAACGTGTGAGTTGTCATGATATATATCATGTCTTTGTTATACGTTATATTTTAGTTGTATTTCTACTCGCTTAGTCTATTAAATGTTTGATATTTAGATATACGGTGTACCCTACCAAGAGAACAGCCTCTGGAACACCCAGGGTAAGACTGTTGTAGAGATGTTGACGCACCCAGGGTAAGACTGTTGTAGAGAGGATGACGCACCCAGGGTAAGACTGTTGTAGAGAGGATGACGCACCCAGGGTAAGACTGTTGTAGAGAGGATGACGCACCCAGGGTAAGACTGTTGTAAAGATGTTGACGCACCCAGGGTAAGACTGTTGTAGAGAAGTTGACGCACCCAGGGTAAGACTGTTGTAGAGAGGATGACGCACCCAGGGTAAGACTGTTGTAAAGATGTTGACGCACCCAGGGTAAGACTGTTATAGAGAGGATGACGCACCCAGGGTAAGACTGTTGTAGAGAGGATGACGCACGCAGGGTAAGACTGTTGTAGAGAGGATGACGCACCCAGGGTAAGACTGTTGTAGAGAGGTTGACGCACCCAGGGTAAGACTGTTGTAGAGAGGATGACGCACCCAGGGTAAGACTGTTGTAGAGAGGTTGACGCACCCAGGGTAAGACTGTTGTAGAGATGTTGACGCACCCAGGGTAAGACTGTTGTAGAGAGGATGACGCACCCAGGGTAAGACTGTTGTAGAGAGGATGACGCACCCAGGGTAAGACTGTTGTAGAGAGGATGACGCACCCAGGGTAAGACTGTTGTAGAGAGGATGACGCACCCAGGGTAAGACTGTTGTAAAGATGTTGACGCACCCAGGGTAAGACTGTTGTAGAGAAGTTGACGCACCCAGGGTAAGACTGTTGTAGAGAGGATGACGCACCCAGGGTAAGACTGTTGTAGAGAAGTTGACGCACCCAGGGTAAGACTGTTGTAGCGAGGTTGACGCACCCAGTGTAAGACTGTTGTAGAGAGGATGACGCACCCAGGGTAAGACTGTTGTAGAGAGGATGACGCACCCATGGTAAGACTGTTGTAGAGAGGATGACGCACCCAGGGTAAGACTGTTGTAGAGAGGATGACGCACCCAGGGTAAGACTGTTGTAGAGAGGATGACGCTCTAGAGAATGTTAATCAGATATCATATTAATTTCTTACGAGAGGAAAATTGAGGCAGTTGCTGAAGAGAGGTTGTTGTTCAACAACAGGCTGATTAAGGAGAGGTCAGGGGCGTAGCTAGGAGGTTTGTGATGTGTACGCAAGACCCTTTTTGCGGGGGGTCCCCCTGAACAAAATTGTTTCTAGATTGTCTGTAGTGCCTTCTGGGCGCATTCTTATCCCTGAATTGAACGAAGTTTTTTAATGCAGATTTGAACTTTTTTATTTTTTCGATTTTTCGAGACAATGTGTACGCAGCTGCGTACTCTGCGTACAGGACGCTACGCGCCTGGAGGTTCTAGTATATTTCAATAATACGAAGTTGCGTCTGAATAAGGTTTAGCCCCCCCTCAAGTATACCAAATTTGTTGTACATATCTCTTTTAGATTTGTTGTACATAACCCTTTTTAGATTTGTTGTACATAATCTCTTTTAGATTTGTTGTACATAACCTCTTTTAGATTTGTTGTACATAACCTCTTTTAGATTTGTTGTGCATAACCTCTTTTAGATTTGTTGTACATAACCTCTTTTAGATTTGTTGTACATAATCTCTCTTAGATTTGTTGTACATCTCTCCATTCTTTGCCTTATTCCGTACCCTAGATATCCGCGTGCGGAGTCTCTGTCTTTAGAGTGCTAAACTTTCTCACTTTCTCGAGTTATATCTCAAAATAAATGTAAATACAGTAAAACCTCACTTAAAGACATCCTCAATATTAAGACAACATCAAAACTAAGAACACAATTGTCACGTCCATTTTCACTGTTTTGCTCATTATTCAACCAAGGGTCCCAAGGGTGGTCGTATTCTTACTGTACAGAGAAAGTCAATACTAAAACTACAGTGGGTCTTGAAGAAAGTCGGTCATAGCGGTGAGGTGGGAAGATTATCAAGTACAAATAAAGGACAAATGAAAACTAGTTCATGAACATTTTTCAGCATAACAGTACATTACACGTGTCCTAACAGCAACATTCTAGGAAGCTTATTAATTATTAATCAGAAATTTCGAGCTTAAATAATGTTTAACAACTATTTAAATAATTTATATGTCCCTATTGTGACTTTAAACCCTGCCAGGATCAGGTTTAATACAAACGTCTTTGAGAGACACATTTTGTGTGTTCAATAATAAATGAGTAGTGTTTTAGCGATTGTCACAACAAGCTGTTTTAGTTGTATGCGCATTCATGCGTTGCAAAAAGAGATACAATGTCGCAATTTAAAACTCCATAATTCTACGCTGTTTCATAAATATTTTATGCAAGCATTTTCTAAAAATAAATGACACATGCCTGTGTATTAATTAACTGCGTGTTTTACATCTTTGTATTTTACTATTCTTTTTTATTCATGGTAAAATATTTGTTCAGAGAAAGCATTGAAATGTGCTCAAACAGACACGTGTTTTATTTATACAGCAAATTAAATGTATCTGCATACGTTGTGCGCGAGCTTTTAATATAGTTCCATGCATAATTATGCTCGATACATAGTGTTTTGTTTCATGTGAAAATAAAAAAGACAATTTTTTGTTATCATGCATAAAATATCATTAAATTGCATTAAATCCAAGTAAACTTAGACTTATCATGCCTTGTCCGCCCGTCCGTCCGTCCGTCCCACATATTTCGTATAGTTCATATCTCCTGAACTCTTCAAACTTCATTGGAATTTCTATCAGCTTGATAAAGTGTGCATCTTGTGCCCCATTTCACCGAGGAAAAATAGAGTTATGGACCTTGAATATGTAATAAAGCTGAATATAAGATATTGAGAGGACGTTTAGGGTGCAATATCTTCAGCCAAATTGCCACAGGCAGCATACGCTTAACCCAGGGTCGAAACTACGACATGATATGGATGTCAAGAACTTAACCCCTTGTGCTGAACAGACGGATCCTTTAAATAGTTTGTACTAAGCATATGACCCGGAAAAGCATTTACATGTACATTGTTAAATGTACTAGTTACATGTACTATTTTACTTCAATCGAAGGCGCTACATTATGTTGAGTTGTCGCAAATCTAATACATAGTTACAATATTTACCTCCCTTGTTCTGGATTTTCGGCAATTTTGATAGGCACATTTCCATAAAGTTTATTGGGAATGTAATGTAAACGATGATAAACTATTTCGATAGATACATTTTTTATTCATTATGCTCATGTGGGCAGTTGACTAAAGAAGTTGAAGAAAAAGTGGTTGTCACATGCAAATTCTCTTGGTATTTTCTCAATTATCACATATTTGGAAATTACTCCTATAAGGGCTTATTAGTTTTGCCTATCAAAATGGCCGACAGTTAAGAACAAGAGAGGTAATATTGTAGATGTGGGAACTATGAATATTTATAATCTAACGACTACTGGATTTGTAGATATAAGTCTCAGAAACCAGTCCACATATTTAATTGCGTCCCCATTAGGGACATTGTTGTCAGACTGATATATTCGCGTATTTGTTTCTGATAAAACTACAAGATAACCGTTAACTTCATTGTTTAACAATTAAACAGATTGAAACTTTGATGTGTAATGTATATTTACATTGACATTAATTAAGCGTGCCCGTTTCTAGGTTTCGGATTGATTGTATTATAAATCATAAGCCCCACGTGACCGGATTTGATGTCCACAAGAGCTTGGTCTTCCTGGTAGGTAATGCTGATATTGATACGCCAATACGTAGCCAGGCCACGAATCAACGCTGATTTACTATTCGTCTACATACTTAATTAGCCCCCTAAAAACGTCTTGCATAAATTTGATAAGAGAAATCAATTGCGGTCATGACAATGTCAAGAGGTTATAACTAAACTGGTCAAAAGAGCTAACCTACCAGTACGATTTTACATAGTTTCTAAACAGCTACTAGATACATTTTCTGTTGTTTTTGGTTTGCTGAAAGTTGTAACATTAATGATTTAAATTAATATAACATACACAAGTCGGGGTAAACCTGTGGAAAAAACGGGCCTTCGTTTCAGACCACTGTCAAAATGTTGCGCATATTTTCAAAATCATGACGCGTTCGCTTTTTTGACTAATATATGTCCGGGATTTTTTAACACTCGTAAAACGATCCTTGCTAAGACCCACACTCGGTAGTGTATTTGAAATTTGTTGATTTACGGCAGAATAATTATAAAAGATGACCAGGAAGAACTTCAAGTTACTTATCACAAACCAAACACTAGCCATCCAATCTTACTACTTTTATATAAATGCTGATATATTAACATATCACAGGATATTAATTGTGGTCGGAACCCGGCGTTGGTCAAATGCCAATTCACTGAGATATTTCTGTACGTGATTCCTGTATGAATTCTTTGAACCGATTTCAGAACCGATTTTCTGCACTCGTTAGGTCAGTGTTGTTTTAGTGTCCCCTCCCCGTGTGTCCCCTCCCCGTGTGTCCCCTCCCTGTGTGCCCCCTCCATGTATGTCCCCTCCCTGTGTGTCCCCTCCCTGTGTGTCCCCTCCATGTATGTCCCCTCCCCGTGTGTCCCTTCCCGTGTGTCCCCTCCCAGTGTGTCCCTCCCCGTGTGTCCACTAACCGTGTGTCCCCTACCCGTGTGTCCCCTCCCAGTGTGTACCTCCCCGTGTGTCCCCTCCATGTGTGTCCCTCCCCGTGGGTCCCTTCCCAGTGTACCCTTCTCGTGTGTCCCCTCCCCATGTGTCCATTCCCGTGTGTCCCCTCCCCATGTGTCCATTCCCGTGTGTCCCCTCAGAGTGTGTCCCCTCCCCGTGGGTCCCTTCCCAGTGTATCCCTTCCCGTGTGTCCCCTCCCAGTGTATTCCTACCCGTGAGTCCACTCCCAGTGTATTCCTACCCGTGTGTCCCCTACCCGTGTGTCCCCTCCCAGTGTGTCCCTTCATGTATGTCCCCTCCCAGTGTATCCCTTCATGTATGTCCCCTCCCAGTGTGTCTCTACCCGTGTGTCCCCTCCCAGTGTATCCCTTCATGTATGTCCCCTCCCAGTGTGTCTCTACCCGTGTGTCCCCTACCCGTGTGACCCCTCCCAGTGTATCCCTTCATGTATGTCCCCTCCCAGTGTGTCTCTACCCGTGTGTCCCCTCCCAGTGTATCCCTTCATGTATGTCCCCTCCCAGTGTGTCTCTACCCGTGTGTCCCCTCCCAGTGTATTCCTACCCGTGAGTCCACTCCCAGTGTATTCCTACCCGTGTGTCCCCTACCCGTGTGTCCCCTCCCAGTGTGTCCCTTCCCGTGTGTCCCCTCCCAGTGTATCCCTTCATGTATGTCCCCTCCCAGTGTGTCTCTACCCGTGTGACCCCTCCCAGTGTATCCCTTCATGTATGTCCCCTCCCAGTGTGTCTCTACCCGTGTGTCTCTACCCGTGTGACCCCTCCCAGTGTATCCCTTCATGTATGTCCCCTCCCAGTGTGTCTCTACCCGTGTGTCCCCTCCCAGTGTATCCCTTCATGTATGTCCCCTCCCAGTGTGCCCTCCCCGTGTGACCCCTCCCAGTGTATCCCTTCATGTATGTCCCCTCCCAGTGTGTCTCTACCCGTGTGTGCCCTCCCCGTGTGACCCCTCCCAGTGTGTCCCTTCCCGTGTGTCCCCTCCTCGTGTGTCCCCTCCCCGTGTGTCCATTCCCGTGTGTCCCCTCCTCGTGTGTCCCCTCCCCGTGGGTCCCTTCCCAGTGTATCCCTTCCCGTGTGTCCCCTCCCAGTGTATCCCTTCCCGTGTGTCCCCTCCCAGTGTATCCCTTCCCGTGTGTCACCTCCCAGTGTATCCCTTCCCGTGTGTCCCCTCCCAGTGTATCCCTTCCCGTGTGTCCCCTCCCAGTGTATCCCTTCCCGTGTGTCCCCTCCCAGTGTATCCCTTCCCGTGTGTCACCTCCCAGTGTATCCCTTCCCGTGTGTCCCCTCCCAGTGTATCCCTACCCGTGTGTCCCCTCCCAGTGTATCCCTACCCGTGTGTCCCCTCCCAGTGTATCCCTACCCGTGTGTCACCTCCCAGTGTATCCCTACCCGTGTGTCCCCTCCCAGTGTATCCCTTCCCGTGTGTCACCTCCCAGTGTATCCCTACCCGTGTGTCCCCTCCCAGTGTATCCCTACCCGTGTGTCACCTCCCAGTGTATCCCTACCCGTGTGTCACCTCCCAGTGTATCCCTACCCGTGTGTCCCCTCCCAGTGTATCCCTTCCCGTGTGTCACCTCCCAGTGTATCCCTACCCGTGTGTCCCCTCCCAGTGTATCCCTACCCGTGTGTCCCCTCCCAGTGTATCCCTACCCGTGTGTCCCCTCCCAGTGTATCCCTTCCCGTGTGTCACCTCCCAGTGTATCCCTTCCCGTGTGTCCCCTCCCAGTGTATCCCTTCCCGTGTGTCCCCTCCCAGTGTATCCCTACCCGTGTGTCCCCTCCCAGTGTATCCCTTCCCGTGTGTCACCTCCCAGTGTATCCCTTCCCGTGTGTCCCCTCCCAGTGTATTCCTACCCGTGAGTCCCCTACCCGTGTGTCCCCTCCCAGTGTGTCCCTTCCCGTGTGTCCCCTCCCAGTGTATGCCTTCATGTGTGTCCCCTCCCCGTGTGTCTCTACCCGTGTGTCCCTTCCCGTGTGTCCCCTCCTCGTGTGTCCCTCCCCGTGTGTCCCCTACCCAAGTGTCCCCTACCCGTGTGTCCCCTCCCAGTGTGTCCCTCCCCGTGTGTCCCCTCCCAGTGTGTCCCCTCCTCGTGTGTCCCTTCCCAGTGTGTCCCTTCCCGTGTGTCCCCTACCCGTGTGTCCCTTCCCGTATGTCCCTTCCCGTGTGTCCCCTCCCCGTGTGTCCCCTCCCAGTGTGTCCCTTCCCGTGTGTCCCTTCCCGTGTGTCCCTTCCCGTGTGTCCCTTCCCGTGTGTCCCCTCCCAGTGTGTCCCCTCCTCGTGTGTCCCCTCCTCGTGTGTCCCCTCCCAGTGTGTCCCCTCCCAGTGTGTCCCCTCCCAGTGTGTCCCTTCCCGTGTGTCCCTTCCCGTGTGTCCCCTCCCAGTGTGTCCCCTCCCAGTGTGTCCCTTCCCGTGTGTCCCTTCCCGTGTGTCCCTTCCCGTGTGTCCCTTCCCGTGTGTCCCTTCCCGTGTGTCCCCTCCCAGTGTGTCCCCTCCTCGTGTGTCCCCTCCTCGTGTGTCCCTTCCCGTGTGTCCCCTCCCAGTGTGTCCCCTCCTCGTGTGTCCCTTCCCGTGTGTCCCCTCCCAGTGTGTCCCTTCCCGTGTGTCCCCTCCCAGTGTGTCCCCTCCCAGTGTGTCCCTTCCCGTGTGTCCCTTCCCGTGTGTCCCCTCCCAGTGTGTCCCCTCCCAGTGTGTCCCTTCCCGTGTGTCCCTTCCCGTGTGTCCCTTCCCGTGTGTCCCTTCCCGTGTGTCCCTTCCCGTGTGTCCCCTCCCAGTGTGTCCCCTCCTCGTGTGTCCCCTCCTCGTGTGTCCCTTCCCGTGTGTCCCCTCCCAGTGTGTCCCCTCCTCGTGTGTCCCTCCCAGTGTGTCCCTTCCAGTGTATCCCTTCCCGTGTGTCCCCTCCCAGTGTGTCCCCTCCCAGTTTGTCCCTTCCCGTGTGTCCCTTCCCGTGTGTCCCTTCCCGTGTGTCCCCTCCCAGTGTGTCCCCTCCCAATGTGTCCCTTCCCGTGTGTCCCTTCCCGTGTGTCCCTTCCCGTGTGTCCCTTCCCGTGTGTCCCTTCCCGTGTGTCCCCTCCCAGTGTGTCCCCTCCTCGTGTGTCCCCTCCTCGTGTGTCCCTTCCCGTGTGTCCCCTCCCAGTGTGTCCCCTCCTCGTGTGTCCCTTCCCGTGTGTCCCCTCCCAGTGTGTCCCTTCCCGTGTGTCCCCTTCCTGAAATCACTTATCAACCAGTACCAAATTGTTCCTACGCAAGCAGCTGACAATTTCTCCACATGTTGAGGACATGTCCATAGCCCATGTTATGGAAAAACATTACCTGCCCAACCAGGGAATCAAACCCGGATCTGCCGAGTGACAGTTTAGCTTTCTACCAACTGAGCTAGCAGTGTGGGTTTTGTATACACATTTGTCTCGCAGATAATGGGTATATGGTGATAATTATATTCCAAATTCATTGCAATATTCACTTCAAGTGTTTATACAGATTTTACCACGATATATTCTTATTCAATCATATCAAACGGTTTACTGTACTGGTGCGGTTTATTCAGGTGCCATTTAGAAACTTGTGTCTACAAAAACAACGATCTGTTTCCTAAAACGTGTGTGTTTTTTTTACTTGTTTACATATAACAGTTATATTAGAGCTTACTTTACAATCACAGTTTATGACAACATTCGTTTCCTTTAAATAAATATTTTCCATTCCCTGACACCATTGTTATTTAAGAATGCCTTAGCTTCAATTAGTACCCAAACGATACACAACCATCTCGTTCAACTTCAATAACATGTCAATTTCTTCATATCATGTTCTTCAATTCTAAATGCGAAACCATTGTAACTGCTGTGTAACTGAGTACAAAGTTAGAGCATGTTGCACTCAGTTATACAAATTCTAGACGATTCATCTAAGAGTATAATCAGGGCAAGATCTCAGGAATTTCCTCCAAGACCCTGAAGTCTGTGTGAGACGAAATGAAAACCAGGTTGCATGGCTCTGATCTGTCTGTTTATTATGTAAATAAATACATAGCGAAATGTTTGGAGTACATCGGAGCGAAGTGACCGTACTCAATTATATCCCGCTCCTATAAATGTACGATCGTTAGAGATTCGACACTTCATAAACCGATGCAAATACAATTTTCTCATAGGAAATTTTCTCAAGGTTTATTCATATTTATTATATTTACACAACGCGATTCCGTTGTTGTGATAAATTCATTCAAATGCCTGTATAAGTATGTTTAATGTAGGTATAGTTATCATAAATATGTGTATTCAAACAAAATTGACGCACATTGTACTTCCGGTCTGTCCAAATTGCTAACCACATCAATAGTCGCCTTCTCTAAGGTGCGTTGAATTATCATTCGTTTCTCCTCTGTCAACACCACGTATTATTGCCAGCACAAAGTATTGCCCGATGTGTTCCGAAAGTTTAAAATGATGTCATCTCGGCATCGAAATTTAAAATTAAATAGTCGTCAGAGGTAAGTAATTGTTAAACGGGAGAAGGGTAGTCCAGAGAAGGACAACACCCAGATCAGGGATCCTAGGGACAAACCCCAGGGTAGGATGTCCCACCGGAAGCATCTTAACATTATATGGCTGTAAAATACCAAGCTGTCATTGAATCTTGTCCTGTAAATTTGATGATAAAACTATTTAACAGGATATTGGAAACAAACTCTGAGTGATTCATTTTAGGAACTGCTTCTTTGACACTCTTTAAGTCAGAAATAGCAAATATGTTTGAACAAGTCACTCCCAGTCATTATGTTTTTATATATTTAAAAGTAACTGTCTTGGATATGTTTTCATTTCACAAAATACTTGAGGTTCTGACCTGGGGTCATACACCATGATGCTGATGAGAAAACAGAGAGTATCACGAGATTTGATAAGTATGAGATTTCGTTACTCGAAGGAATTTAATTTACAAATGCATTTATTGATAACTGTATATGTATGCAAATGTTTCATGACGCAATAATGGCTTGGTTCGACATACAAGCAATAAGCCTCACCAAAAGAAAACATCTGCAGTCCTTCTGTCTGACAGTGTCTGCTGCTTGATGACCAACATATTAAGCTGTTTAAAATAAATACATTCGATATTTTTTCGGTCCAGCCATATTTGATTAAATCCCCAGTGTGATATTTAGCAGCTTTTTGACAGAACATTTACTTTAAAAACAGTATTTATCGCATCATTACTAACTAATAGTACAAAAGCGTATGTGATGACAACAATATTTAACCATTCGTTAAGTGATGATATGTTTGGAGCATGCGCAATGGTGTGCCTTTCAAAATGTAGGCTTCTATGACATTGTCACCTTCATAGCAATGTATACTTGTCATTTAGCAAGCTTTGTAACTTAATACTGTCAAAATAAGCAGATAACGTGTTGACTTGGTTATGCTTTGATGTCATGTCCGCGTGATGATTGACACCAAATTGACATGACGCAACAAAGTCGATATATTTGCGTAATGCCTATCTCTTCTTATTTAACTTCCAATTTACGTTTTAGATTTGTCCCGATTGTTCAAATACAACGCCGTTACGAATCAACATTATCCTCCCAAACAACAACAACAACAAGACAAACTGTTAAATTCCTCCACCATATGTTTGTTAAATGACGCGATGTGAATGTTAATATACCCAGGAACATTTATCACACATAATGTATACGAATATGTCATTGCATAAAGAAATGCATGAATATTAGACAATTAAATCCAATCATTATACGTTTAACTCCTGATACAAATATAGAAATACGTCGCCTTGATTTTGACAGGTGTTGAAATGGTGGTGTTATTTGATTGTTCTTGGGATGCCGTTCCTTGTCTACTTTTTAAGATTTTGCTAAACGAGTATGAGCAATTTCTCTGATAAAATTGTCAATGTGACAGTAACGACACATGTACACAAATATCTATAGGAACATAATTGAGTTTGAGCTATAATGTTCAGGAAAAGAATACATTCATTTACAATTTTCCTTTCCACAAGTTCGAAGGCTTTTATAATGAAAAATTAATATTTTTGAGCACATGATATATCGCCATATCGGGTATTTTAGTCTTCTGTGATGTTGTTTTAAGTATACCTGACGTATATAATATCAATTAGAACGATAATTAGCTACATTACTGTACTCATTATAATTATTTGTTGTGTCGTAATATCGTTTTGAAGTAGACACACAGTCACCTGTTTTTAACGTCTGAATATATGTGTGTATGTAAATATATATTCACATGGCCCTTTTGGCCTACTGAAATTGAAAATAAACTTCTTCTTTATCTTTAAAGGGTCTTCAATACGGACAGTTTGAAAACACTAAATCTAAAATAAAGATAGGCTAGAATTCCGAGAATGATAGCAATCATGTTTTCAGAGAACAACTTCAACAATCAAATACCATGATACGAAATAACAAAGACGGGGTTGTTAGCATTTTATACACATGGAATTCATATCACAAAAAACTTTCCGGTTTTGGTACAAAGTATTTACTCCACGCAAGGACAATTTATAATGGATGCCTTGTTTTATTTGCTGTAATAGTCCCACAATAAGACCAGGTGAATATTGGATTATTTATTCTAGAAGAGGAACGAAACTATTTGCGTACCAATGGTATGTACTTGAAGACTGCTTGAGATTCAAACATTAATCACATACATACAGAAACAAATCCAAATAAATCGGTAGAAATAAAGAAAGATAAGAGGACAAATGAATGTAGAAACAAAATAAATATTTGTATACATTCATTCGATCCTTACTTACTGTTTGACTAATTGGCGTGTACAGTTTGTGGATCATGATCCAACTTTACTACCACAAACACGTAAAGTATGCGCGGAGATAATACTGCGATGTACGCACTGCATTGTGGGAGATCCGTGAAATTTACAAATAATAACAAGGACAGATAGAAAGGCCGAGGCATAATTAGATGTAATTGTCTATGAAATATTTGACGTTGGTATGACCTTGCTATTTAAGGTCACACCTCAATATCAGATTTTACAAAGTTTGCGAATTATAGGGTTCCCTCATTATATTTTCTAAATTATGGAATTCGTATAGTAAGTAATTATGTAAATTATTTCTGGTATGTGATACCCGGTTATAATTGGTACATGATTATTCATACCGTAACGGTCATAACAAGTTCGGGTACCGTATATTTTGTTTTTATCTATACAATTACTTGACCAACTTATAAATCTCAGTGTTTTAAACGTACTCTAAATTTTAATCCTAATATTTGATCTTGAATACTGCGAAACTTAAATAATAAGACCACCATGATTGATTCTGAAGCAGAAAGTCGGTCTTTTTGTAAGGTCGTCTGTCTGTCGACATAACTAAGAATTTTACTCAAATAGGCAGAGGAATTTTCCTACAGCAATAAGAGGGAAATCAGATAATCATAATTGACTCAAAGATTATAAAGGTGACAGGGGCATGAGCAAGAGCTGGTAGCATGTGTACGGGCACAATACCCCGGAACACCCCGATTTCTAGAACGTTCTTGGTGCAATCTGATAACATTTTCACAAGCAATACAGTACATTTTGAAGCGTTATATATTCAGAAAATTTATTTCCCCAAATGCATACAAATGCTCAACTGTTGGTTATTGCCCATTTTTCTATTTTTGATAATCATGTGTACGCAACGGCGTATTTTGCGTACAGGTACCTACGCGCCTGGGTGAATGCTTAGGTGCTAATAGTTCCTAAAAATGTTCTAGTTAATATATGGGAGAATTTTTAAAAACAAATCCATTAAGATACGGTCTTATAGATGAGATGGTATTAATTTCGAGGCGGTCTTGATGTTAGGTGTTACTATATTAGGTGTCATAGAAATTGTACTGAAACAGTAAGTACATATCAGTATGTTAGTCAGTAATCTGTGTAAACCAGTAAACCACTCGAGTGGACGTATCATCTAGTTTGTTGTAATGTTTGTACGATTTTCAAGAGGTACCTTAAACATTTCGGACGGATATACAGTCAACTGAAAACTCCGTACCACTTCAGTGATCATGATTAGGACCACATATAACGAACATGCTATTTGAAATCATTTCCTTTAAATGTCCGAATAATCAAATATTTAATGAGGCGAGAAAATGATATTCCGAATTCTTTTATTATTTTTTATTACGCTATTTATGCGTACCGTATTGAACGACCGGATTAAAATTAACTCAGGATTAAGCAATGACCATAGTTTTATACTAGGAGTAAAATTTACGCACAATATTGGAAATCATCAAAATGTCATTTTCAACAATTGTTAATATCTGTTATTTGTTCATGACGATTACTTTTGACAATTATTTATGCCACCTGTCGGTCACCTGAGATGCAACGTACTCCAAACATTATATTACAAGTCGTCTGATCAAATTACGATTGTTATTGAAGAAAATTGAGTAAAGGATAATAAAAATCTTTTGACGACCTGTTAAACCTGAATAATTTCTTCATTTACATCATTAGCGCTTGTAAAATATAGAATACGCAATTTCGAACGCTAAGTTGATAACTGTGATGGTTAGGGGTAATACATTAACTTTCATTATCGTTATTGTCATCAAATATAACCGAATTAGTGTCAGTTCAAGCTTTATCAGTTCCGTGTTAAGATTCGGTAAGTATTTGACGAACCTACAGAGATGTCAATAATACAATTAAATCTATACTTATAGATCTAAAGGTAGTAGCTTGTTGAAATTGTGATGAGAACTTTCTTTAGTCATACACCGCCCACAACGTGGATGAATAAATTTAATCGTAGATATTCGGTAAAGTCCGTAAAACATCGGAAATCATTCTGTAAAATTCCAAATGTGACTAAAAAGGTTTTTTGGAGCATGCGTTCATTTTGTCTTAATACTTTTAATTCAACAACAGTAATGGTGTAAAGGAATTATTGTACGCTTAAACGAGATGTGAAATCATTCCATTAAATGTTTCATTATTTCGGTTGCTAGGAGACGTGCGCTGCGTGTCTGACTATTCAATATTACTCATTTACTGTCCGTCGTAACGTCCCTGTCACATACGGACATATAAATACTTTTTCAAGGATGGTTTGAAATTAAATTCGTAGTTTGAGTTTTATTTTTTAAATTCAAACATTAATTTATCATAGTGGACTAAGTTTAGAGGATTTAGAGAATTATAATATCACAACCCTTTGACAATATTGTCACCGCCGTCGGGCGATGGCGCACCGTAACATTGCGACATTGCATAAACCTCTTCACCATCCCACACAGTGATACCGTAAAACATATATAATCAATTAGTTGAATTCACTACACTTGTGAACAATTCATGATTAAAACGGGTCATGCTGAAAATTACATATTTAAGTGCTGGGCAGGGGTATAGATGTAGTGTTGACATTACTAAAACACCTACTTAGTGCGTCACACTTCTTCTAAGCAGGGGTGTAAAACACAAAAATAAAAGTTATAAGATAGTTAACACTTTAATGGAATTGCTTGACAATCGTAGCGAAACTATCTTTGAATACTACCTAGGTTTATCGACAGCGGTTAAGACGAATTAACAATCGTTTGTCCCTAATGACAGTATTACAAAGCAATTGATAACCATTTCCGCCCGTCTTAACACCAACTATCGAAGTTATTTCAAACCAGGGATTTTAGATTTACTTCCGTCCATTATCATTTAATAGATACAACATAAACAAACAGCATGTGGGTACACACACAAGTCTACGTACAGTCTGTCTTTTGTTGTCTTCTTTCTTCTTCCATTCTTCTTTGTTTTCTTTACTTTCTTTCATCTTTTTCATTAAGTTTCTATTATTTGTTTCACGTTCTATTATTCTGATGAAATTGTTCAGTCCAGGAACCATATTCATAAACAGTATAAGTCTGAAACTCAGACTCAGACTTAGACTTTAAAGTGTTAAATGTTCTTTTTGCTTCCATTCTTTTTCCATTCTTCTTTGTTTTGTTTACTTTCTCTCAACTTGTTCATTAAGTTCCTATTATTTGTTTCACGTTCTGTTAATTCTTATGAAATTTTTTCAGTCCAGGGACCATATTCATAAACAGTATAAGTCTGAAACTCAGACTCAGACTTTAAAATGTTAAATGTTCTTTTAGCTCCTACGTTGATATAACAATACAGATTTTAATAAAAATTTACAAAAGAGATTAGAGGGCAACACCAATTATTCACACACAATTTCATTCGATTAGAATTAATGAAAACAAAATGATGGTTTCTTCTTGTATTATGGTACAAATATCAAATGAATCCCTCAAAAGTGTACACATTACACTTACCGTCAGATTTATTAAGTGTCAGTGACCCTAGCTCCTTTATTGCATTTCCGAGAAAGGATTATCATAATCAAAACAAAAAGTCTGCGCAACAAAGTAAGTAGGCGCGAATGGCAAAGTATGTGCGTCATGTCTATCCTGAATTTCGTCCAATTTAAAAGTGACTAAAAATCAGACGACTACTATACAGACGACAAAGTATGATAAAACATGCTCTGGTTGATGTCGGGGATTAATATGAAGCAGTACCTTGGTATAAATTCTAATGACTTTCATTGTACTCTTTGTCAATTTCTTAAACCTATATTAGCATATCAACGCAGAACAAATCATATTGTAAGAGATGTAGATGACAGTTTAATTTATTTCAATTTTAAGGGTGTCAAAAACAATTCCTTGACCTCATATTTCCTGTGTCTCTCCAGTTAACAGCATCAGGTGTGTTTGAAGTAACGTTATCTGAGCAGCAGACGACATTCGGGAATTTGAAAATCTTGAATTTCTTTTTACCTTTTGACCCATATATAAACGGGATAAATCTGAGTGCTTTAAATTTGACACACTTCACCCTAGTATTATTGAGGGGATAATAGATCGCAATTCAGCAAAAATTATAGTCGTCTGCTGTCGACGCGCGACATTTTCATTGGTCGCGTGCCTCTTCCACCTGTTGCAGCCTAAGCACGTGACAGGAAGATGATTCTTAAGGAACGCGTTATGTGGATTAAAATTTCAAAAGTTTTTCAGTTCATTTCTTTGTTAAGTGTTTTTATATTCGTATGAAAATAGTTTCACCGAAACATAATGTCACCCATTTACATTCCAGTATTAAATTAGGGCGGATAAGTATTACAAGTGACAATAAAACCCCGTTCTTTATTCTGTAAGGATTTAGCCGTTAATCTGAAATATGACCGGAAAGCCGGTTTTTAAACTTTCCGTTATCGTCAATGACATTTCGACTTAGACATCTTAAATAGATGTTGCGGTATTTTTATCCAGGGTCATATTCAAATTCCATTTTGTACATTTGGTATCGAAAACGGGTCTGGTATTACGAATGAAACCCTTTATGAAACTAAAAACTTAGAGCCAATTAAGAGGACGATATCTTCGTCCGCTGTGCGATTGTTAGCATCAGATCTACATTCTTTACAAGTTTTACGGGACCGTGACAGAATTGCGTTTCAAATCCATAAACGTTTACACTATCAGAGAAACGCATTCACTATAAATCAAAATTGTATTCTTATTCAGACCCCGAAACAACGCTGAGACAAACCATTGCCAAAATGGCATGTATATTGCAAGACGAATCACGCTGGAAATAAAACCTTCATTTGACTGGGGCAAAAATACCATAGTACCCAATACCGGTAAGGAAATGCATGCACAGACATTTCTATCACATGTAAGATACCACAGAATGGACAAGGAAGATAAACATTGCACAGTGACACGCGAGACACACATATCTTAAATATCCCTGTTTAAAGCTAACTAAAATCCGCAATTGTTCAGTTGTAAGTGCAAAGTACAAAATGTTTATTTCAAAACAGGCCTCTGGTTCATAATACATGTTACAAAGCAAATGAAATTTTACAAAAAGCATGTATATAAATATATATGAGAATTATTTCCTCTGATTTTCAAATTTAGCTATTATCCGCGTATGACTAGCATGAGTTTATAAACATATACAGCGATAGATTTAATATGGGTTCATTTTCGGATGCCATAAGATAAGATGCCATAAGTCAAACCTTAGAATCCAATAAACACATACATGTGATTATTAATTTTAGATTGTGGAGCTATCATTGTGTAGGCCTATGTTTATTTGTTACTAAATGGACCGATATTCTCGGACAGCTAGCTTCCTATGTCGGTCAAGTTAAATATGACATTAGCAGTAGTCCGGGACAAGTGTCTTTGAAAAATAAATTATAGATCCCTGTTCTTAGATTTCGAAACAGCACCTGCTTTTAAAAGTATTCAGCAAGAACAGGCAGCTTCGTCAGAGATGTCCAGGCGCGTAGAACTTTACCTGTTCGCAAAATATGTACATGTAGTTGTATACACATGGTTATCAAAAAATAGAAAAAATCTTCAAAGAAAGCAATAATCAACGGTAAAACATTTCTATGCACTTTGTGATATAAATGTTATGTACATAGAACTCTTCATACTGACACGGACATATACACCATGTATTCGAAACAGGCTGATACTGCATCTGCTTATAAAAATGTCACCAGATACATCCGAGAATCTTCCGGGGAAGGATACCAAGACCCTTTAGTTTGTTAGCGTACACATTCTACCAGCTCTGGCTACGCCCCTGGTATCAGAGGTTGGGGGGGTATATTAGATGTATTAATTTTAGTAAAATAATCACAAAAACATTTGCCATGAAGAGTACTTATGCGTTCAACCTGAATTTACCGGAGTTCTACATGAAGTCTCTGTTGTTATAGGATACCTTTATGTCAGCTAAGTATCTACGAAGTATGTGCACGTACATGTAGAGCTACGTGTATTTTGCTACTGCTCTCGCAGAGTAGGCTACGTCAGGTTTGCCGTAAAATAATATGAGGGCTAGCTAGTCAGTGGACTCTTGTTGTAATATTGCATTCAACAAACGCATTACTGACTGAACCGTCTAGTTACATATTGTAACTTTTAGGGATGTTTTAATTAGTTAGACGAACGCATGCTCGCTCAAATTAACTTATACGGATAGTATCTTAATAGATCTATGCTAGGCATAGGCCTATAATTGTAGATCTAGTCTACAGAAACAGTGCTTAACCAGGGCCGTAAATTGCCTCCCCTGGAAGGGGAGGCACCCCGCAGAGCGGAGCGAGGCGAAAAAAATTTTGGACCCTTTTTAGACAAAAAATGATTTTTTTTTCAGCCCGCAATAGGAGGCAACTGCCTACATGCCTCCATGTAATTTACGGCCCTGTTAACAATAAATTAAATTGATATTTCCGGCGAATTGTTTATAGAATTAGATATATATCCGAACATCGAGAAATTAAAGCTGCTTTTTTTACTTATAATAAATTAATTCTTAAATAATACCACGGACCTATACACAATTTAATGAATAAATCTTAAGTTTGCGCGCCATTTTGCCTGTGCGATAAGCAATCACTCTGTATTTCGCCATTAACATTATCATACGGGGGATTAGCTCAAGTGGTAGAGCGCTCGCTTAGCATGTGAGAGGTACCGGGATCGATACCCGGATTCTCCATAATTTTTTCTATTTTTATTTTTTTTCTATTTATAAATATTTATTTTAAGTATTAGATAAACATGTGATTTGATATGAAAAGAAACACATATTCTAGATTTATTTAATTCAATAATTGCATATTGGAATGCCCGTACGTAAACTATAGCACTACATCAATGATTTCAAAATTAAATACTTTGAAATGCAGACGGTTAATTACCATTTATCTAAGCCGCACATTCCTCACCAACTGTTTAATATTCGGATATGATTTTCGATAATAATAAATCTGATTTTTCAGATCAAACATTTTCATTGAGTTTGGATGAGTTTTTTGGTACATATATCGAAAATGCCTAATTTTGGTTTTTAAAGCGATAGTTCGGGGTGTTAGCAAATCGATACATTCCATTTAAAATTGATAAAACACTCGGGTGTATCAATACCCACTTAAGATATCATCGAGTAGAGAATTAAGATCATATTGATTTGGGATTAATATTGTCTGATGAAGCGGCAGGCACTTGTCATAATCCTAGCTGAAGATCCAAAGTTCTCATACTTTTTATCATAAATTACTCAGTATTTAATCCCGCCGACACATTTTTCTAAGCCGATATTCATCCTACATCAGCTAAATTCCAGTTATCATACGGTATTCTGGGTGCTAAATGTGTGATTGACCTGTACAGCGACTGACATCAACACGTGTTTACAGTAGCTCTATTTTGGTTCCGTACTAGGCCACTGTATATTGTATTTTTAAATACTATCCGATAATTAGACATTAACATTCAGTCGAAATTCTGGAAGATGATAAATATATACATCAAAACGGAATGAATTATAAAATAAAAATTATGGAGAATCCGGGTATCGATCCCGGTACCTCTCACATGCTAAGCGAGCGCTCTACCACTTGAGCTAATCCCCCAACTTGAAAAATATTGTACAATCTAACTATCATTATTCTATAACACGACAAACGAAATAGAACTGTTGTGAACACTATCTGCCAAAAAGAGTAGCTTGCAACGATTAACATTCGTCGTAGACACATAGTCTGGTTGGAGGACACATAGCCTGGTTGGAGGACACATAGCCTGGTTGGAGGACACATAGCCTGGTTGGAGGACACATAGCCTGGTTGGAGGACACATAGCCTGGTTGGAGGACACATAGCCTGGCCGGAGGACACATAGCCTGGTTGGAGGACACATAGCCTGGTTGGAGGACACTTTATTGAACGAATTTAAATATATCAAAGAAACAGACTTATTGTCTCAAAGGTACTGTTGAAACTCATATTTTCACAATGTTAAGGTCAAGATGCAATAACATTTTTACAATAACAAAAAAAAACCAACACATGTTAGTCCTACTAATTTTCAAATTCTATGTATTTGTCAACCAAGGAAACGAAGCATGGTTTTAGATCGTTTCTTGTCAAAATTTATTTTTCACAGGGTCACAAAACAGGAGTTTACTATTCTGGCATCTTTTTACTTATCTTGCCTTGTACAAAATGAGCGAAGGGGATTTTGTCCGGAGGGGTTTTTGTCCGGAGGGGATTTTGTCCGTATACCACTTATCACGCTCTTGCGGCTTTTTGGATTTTCTTAAAACGGAAATGTCTTCAAATGGGCGATAACAATTGTATAGACAAAACTCACCCTACCGCTTTCATGTCAAGAAAATATGACAATAAATTTGGAGAATAATTTACAATTGTGGTAAATCGCGACTCATCATTGCCTACGTAGCAAATCTGTGTTGAAGAGCCACTGTGTTACTCAATGAATAACAATATTAGATTTTGAAAAATAATTTTTGTTGGGATCGATCTCACGAGACTGGGTCATGCTCTCATATTATCATTCAAATATATCTCGAATGTAGAATATACTACTGGGCATGAATCATCAGTTTTTAATATCAAATTTATATTTGTTTTTGACCCAATCTTTTTGACCCCAGAAATTCCACAACAAAAAGTAAGACCTGAGTTTGTAGTTTATCATATTTGACATGGATTACGCGCCAGTTCAAGCCTACATGCAGTAATCATGTATCGTATGTGGTATACGATTTAGCAGTTACAGTTATGTGGCTTTACTTCCAATATCTATCTGAGTTTTAGATAAGTGGATTTTGTTCATGTTTAAAGACACTTCAATTTGGTCATCTTGTTCATTTGTCGATTGACGTAAACGTATATTCAAACATGATGATAATCGAGTATTTATGACCTCGACCATAAATTGATATCTCAACTCAAAAAGGTTTCATACATCTCGCGAAACCTTTCTATATTTTACGAAAAGAGAGAGAATAAGTAGCTACAGGGAACGCCACATACATAAGACAGAACCTCCCCACACAGACCTCCGGGTAGCTACAGGGAACGCCACATACATAAGACAGTGCCTCCCCACACAGACCTCCGGCAAACAACAATCCATAAAACATAAGGCGCTTGCTCATAGTCGACTCCAAGTAATGATACACGCATGATACATTAGGCTAACATCGGAGAAACATTAGTAAATCATATTTGACGAAGTTTGCAGACAAAAATAAAGGCACTAGCTCGATGCACTATTTGCATCAAACTGGTTATATTTTAAAAGTCAAGATATCCAGCACTGCGTCATGCGCTCGGGATATTCCAATATATGTTCACAAGTTTTGATTGAACATCTAACCTAGAATCAGCTCCTGAATTCGAAGCTTTGAACACCTATATTTTGCAGTCAGTCAATGACAAGTGATGACAAATTATAATAATGATAACAGCATTTATTTCGGTAATGGAGTACATGATAGTATATGGATAATTAAAATATGCAATAATATTAAAATAATAATTATAACGTGTGCATAATATCCATGCCATACACACCAACACCCGGTATAGCACACACAAGAAATATCTTGAAAGAGATGGTCGACGCAATTTGAAAGTTAAGATTTGTTGTGCAACATAAACAATGCCGAGATGTTACGATTGCTGGTCACTCCAGATCCAAAATGGATTTCGGTAAATTCACCTAAATTTAGTGGATTTCGGTATGGTAACGTTAAGTTAGTATATATTTATGGAAGGTTAATTAATCCGCTTCTATGTTACAAACGTTGTTCTGTTGAAGAGAAATTGCCATGGTGGTTAACGTAATATTTGATTGGTGTACGCAACACAGATATGCAAATAGCAAAACCATGTGTGTATGGTTGCGCCGAAAAAGAGTAGACTCTCATTTCCATGGTGGTCCTCAAAATGCAGTTGTCTGTGACAAAAGAAGACGCTACAGCAAAAGACACTAACGAATACAGATAATCATCTGACTTAACTACTTTTTTCAGTATCACGGTAAGCGTGCACGCGGGCGTATCTGTTTATTTGAAGGGGGTACTTGTATTAACTAGTCAGCAACGGCGCTTGTGTTGAAACCGACTAACTATCCAATAAGTAAATACAACACATTCAGAAGCAATTTTGACATATTTTTGTTAATCAGGCAAAACAAATATTTCTATACAATACATCCATCGTAAACTACCAATCAAACACGTGGCTAATCGTATTATATATATATACATACATTGTTTGTATTTCCATACATGGCTCTGGTATTTGGGTGACTTATCATTATCTGTAGAATAATGCATCGTATTTTTATCAGTTACGCTATCTAAGACTAAAATCAGAGCCAGCATTTAGTGCAGATTGTTAATTTAATACTATTAACCGGGTAGGTATGTAGGCAAAATACTATTTATTTACGTTTCTTTGTTTCTTTTCCTGTGTTTACGAGCAGGAATTCCCCGCATTGACTTAAATAAGGTGGCGACCCCGTGACGTTTAAATAAACACGAACGTCTAAGATTAAAGTACCTTTTTTAAAACAGACATAATAGTAAATATTTGTTGCATTGAATCGTACCCACCACAATAACATTCAAATTCTGCCGCATTCCAAACCTACAGGTAACTTATATGATAATAAACAAACAAACAAAGTAGATAAAATATTGTTTTTTTTTATTATGTTTAGATACAACATGGCTATCTGAAGATTATCTCAGATTATGTTAGATACGTATCTAAGGTTCCGATATGTATGTGTATGAACGAATTGGGTCAGAGTTGGACTGAACAATCCCAAATTCTATACGATTTGGTGTCAAATGGTAAACCTTTTTCCGATAAGGATGGAGGCGCTCCGAATAAAACTTGTATTGAAGTTAAGAATTGAAAAGTCAAGAATTTCGATTGAACCAGTTATCTTTAAACCTTTTTTAGTTGACTAAGCAGGTCGTTACCTCATTTCAATAGAATAGTTCATGTACTTAGACTAGAAAGTTTAACTTGCATTTAAAATAGTACTTCATAGTGCGAGTTATTTTTAAGTAAGTAAATAAGTGAGCAAAATCCGGTTTTAAACTGGGTTAATCCGAGTTAAACACGGTGGAATTGGCACCGGGTTAATGGTGTTTTTTTCTAAGCAAAATATAGGTTTTCCAGATGAAAAAAAAATTCTATAAACTTAGTGTTTTTTTTCTGAGTTAGTTTGGGGTTTTTAACACGCTTCTCCAGAAGTTAATTTTTTTATGGGCAAAAAACCCTACCTTTTCCAGAGAAGCGAGTCAAAAAACTCGCTTAAACCCCACTTCATGATACGTTGGTTTAAGCGTGTTTAAAACCCCACCTTAACCAACTTTAAACTCACTTATTTCCAAAAAGACTCGCTTAAAACCCACATTGTTGTATTTTAAGTGAGGTTTGGTTAAAACCCTACTTTTCATTTGGGAAGGGATTTAGCGACTCGCTTTGAATCAAAGGGTAAGTTCAGCTTGTCAAGATTCGTTAGTATCAAATATATCTTCGTTTATTTTTCAATACTGTAAGGTATCTAAATCACCGTAACGCCTGACTATCCTAAATAAATTAATGACTTGATTCGTTCAAGTGAAATATACAATTGCATATAACCTACGCCTTTGACTATACATGCAATTTGATATCAATGGAACACTTATAAAAAATATTCTAAACTTATTTGAAACTCACTCCTCGATAAGTAGCAGGTAGTCGATATAGACTGAGTTTCCATGCGCTGTAAAGTTTTTTTATATTTAATTCATTAAGCCGAGGGAGTTAATTTATTACATGTTGAACTCTCCGACAGTTTATGGGCCTTGCAAAAGCACAGGTGCATTTCCCAAGATTTTTTGTTGTAGAAATTTTCATTTAAAAGTGAGCCATATTTTACCTTCACTTAATTTGATAAAACTCATTGACTAAAAAGGCGAGAGTTTAATACAACATTTCACACTTTTTCCTGTGCATGATAGCCAACGATTTCTTTTGAGCGAGTTTGAGTCAACACATACCCGATAATGGCAGCAGAAATAACAACGGTGAAAGAAATCTGCGATAAAACTCACATATAAAGAACAGGGTCCCGTTTTATTAACATTCTTGTCTTAACTCTTTTCTTATCTTAAATTTTCGATTTAAGAAGATTTTTAAGAATTTCCTAAACCGTTGCAGAAAGCATTTCTTAAATTCATTTTCTTAAGATTTTCATGTACCCGTTGTCTGTTAACATTAAACATGTAGATAACAGTGGCAGCCATATTTACACAAGAACGCTCGCGTTTAAAAGGGTGTAGGCTATTCATCTTCAAAATACGCAAAAAAAAGAAATTCTGAAGTAAGAAACGTTTTCTGAAACGCTTTTCTTAGTAAAAGAATTTCTTAAGAGCTTTCTTAAGCTAAGAAGTTCCCTAAGAAGGGAAATGAATAGGCACACCGCGGTATAAAGGAAACTTGGATACAATTAAACCTATATAATACGACCACCCATGGGATCCTCGAAAACCGGTCTTCTTATTGAGGTGGTCTTAATATTGGGATTGATTAAAGAGCAGAACAGTCAAAATGAACATGAAGTTGTTTGTTCTTAATTTTGAGGTGGTCTTATTATTGAGGTGGTATTTAAGTGAAATTGTACTGTATATGGAACATATTTGTGTAAATGCACTTTTGCGTTCAAATCATTATAATCAATGTAAACAACTTACAGTAAAACCTCAATAATAAGACCACCATTGGGACCCTAGAAAACTGGTCTTCTTGTTGAGGTGGTCTTTATATTTAGGTTGAATAAAGAGCAAAATAGTGAAATTGGACTTGAAAATTGTGGTCTTATTTTCGAGGTGGTCTTATTATTGAGTTTGTCTTTATGTGAGGTTTTACTGTATATGAACAACAGTTGTTCTAGGACCAGTGGATATTCCTACTATAAAGTTTTACCGTACAATGTATAGTCAACCCAAAAAGAAACGCACAACCGAATTGCCATAAATAATGTATTTCTAGTTCGGCAATTAAAGTCATATGTAATAAAACATTTAAACACCGAGGTTATTATTTATATCTGACAGTAGGAATTTATTACTATCGAGATTCATTTGACAGCCTATTGGTCAAATTTGTCCTCACCTCTTGATGAGCATTCACCACACTGTGCAGCAACATGGTAAGGTTATTCTTTTGGTTTAACTATAGCCAATACTCGTACATAACTGAGAAGACAACTCTGTCACTTTTATTTAAAAACAAGAAATACCTTGAAAAAAGATGGTCGGCGCAATTTGAAGGTTAAGATTTGTTGTGCAACATAAACAATTGCCGAGGTGCTGGTCACTCAAGATCTAAAATGGATTTCGGTAAATTCACCGAAATTCAGTGGATTTCGGTAAGGTAACGTACCCCTTATCGAAAGGTTAACCAATCCGCGTCAAGGTTACACACATTGTTGTTGTTGTTGAAGAGAAGTTGTTATAGTAGTTAAACGTAAGATTTGTTAGAGTACACAACCCCCATATGCAAATATCAAGGCCATTTTAGTACGACTGCGCCGAAAAAAAACACTTCAAAACGCAAACATTTACAATGATACATCAAGGATATAAACAATGAACAAAGCATTTGAATTAATCTCACAATCGCTCGATTCAGCTCGTTTCAGACGTAAGACACCAAAATGCGTCAATAATTTGTTTTTTTCGTTCATTTTTTTGAGGAAACGGGATTACTTAATTATATTTTTCAACGGGATAAAAACCACAATATTGTACTAGTAGATATAAATACAACGGAATGACGACATAAGTAATATGATTATCGTCATCTGAGTGGCTAAATAGATATTGTATATCCTGGACGAATCGATTTAAAAATCAATGCAATGTATAAGAGTACACATTTATGATATTTTTATCGTAAATGACGTCACCGACGCGCAACAACAGTAAATAAGCCCCCAAACTATTCATTTGCAGAATTTATGTTTTGGCAATGTAGATGATAGTACGAATATTATTAGAAATGACGGTAGAGGGCGTGGCTGTATGTGCGTTGCTGTAGGGGCGTGCCTGCAGCGGAGATTTTTGAGAATTTCAGAAAGATACCGTATATGATAGTGTTCGGACAATGCCGGACTTCGGTCCCCATAAAAACACACACCTGTAATACAATCTTGAAGCTAGAAAATGAAAGATTGGACACGAAAAAAGGAGACCAAATGTCGTGCAGTTATGACGTCTTTATTTGACAACGATGACTTGTCTATCATGTAAGCAACCAACTAGAGATCGCTGTGTGACTTTGTATGTGCTTGCTCCAAAAATACAAAAAATCCGAATGAAAAATGTCAAAAGATTAATTCATATAACCGTTTCTCAGATAATAGTATAATTCAACCAAAAAGTGCTTAATGTCTCTATTTTTAAAGGTATAATACAACGTACATGGACTGAATACTTCCGTTTTATAAAGTCACTCTATGACTTCATTGAATTAGTTTCATACCATTTATATTCATCGTTCTTTGTCCAACTTCGTATCCATAAACTTAATGCATAATACCACACAATTATCGTAAATAATATGTCTGATAAAAAAATAAAAAAACTATACCATTCCGTTCATTGACACTTTATGTTTCGGGGTATTTCATCCCTTTCGTACATTAAACCCAAAATGCAAATTTTAATCTGTTTATATCATCAATTAAAAAGTGTGCAAAATGAATTTATAGATCTTTGATATTCTAAATACCGTCTGTTTTACTTATTCAGAACGTATTTGAATAAATTAAACGGTTATATCATATGACAACGACGACATTAGAGGAAAACCGAATATTACCCTTGGATGATTTTACTGTCGACACTCAGTGCACGATGATTTTCATGAGGAGTCGATTAATGCGTGGTGCTTCATTCCATGGTGATGGTGAATGTAGGGTTAACAGATCTTACGTGAGGGACACGAATCCAATCGGTTTAGTTTGCCCCTCCCAAAGCGGATATATACTCAGTAAAATAAGTGTGTGTTGATTAATTTGGTCGTATGTTTTACATTGTTTGCCATTCACATGTTTTAAATGTTCATGTACACTGTATATGTAATCTGTCGTAAGCCGATATGAAACCGAAGTTCTTAAACTAAATGACTAGTTTTACGCAGATTTTAATCGAGATGTATAACCTTAAAATTAAGCGATACTTAATTACAGTGACCACACTCTGGAAAGTAGTTCAACTTAACAAATGTGGGCAGATATTTCAAATCAACTTCTTGTGTTATGCTAAAGTCGTAAAAGACAGAACTGTTCAAAATGTCAGTAATTGTCTCTATAAAGGTCGATAAATCCTCATATCGAGGGTTCAGTGCAAGACAATACTAACTCCTATATAAATGCATATGAGTTAGGATAGTCACGCCCTGAACCCTCGATATGGACCTTACTACAGGGCAATAAATATATAATATTAAAAAAATAAATAAGTAAAGTACACTCGTAAATCATAAAGGACTTAGACCGACTGAATTTTTGGTCACGTTACGCGATCGTGCCGACGGTTGATCTACTTACTCAGTCAAACTACCTGCCGTGTGCCAGGATTGTCTGTGATTTCACACCCTGATAGCACCAAACCCGTGTCCGCTGAATGATTGCACACTTGACCCTGATCAAACTCGCACACTACGAACAAAACCCTATCATAACGTATTAAAAGCACCCCAATCATATCTGTTTTATGATCACAAACGATTTTGGCAAATTAACACTAGTATATCTCTATACTGACCCAGATATCATTTCATGAATAGCGTGATGAGCGATATCTATTTTATCATTTAATTCCTAATTAATCAATTCTATTGTGCATATTCAACAAATTGTATGCATCGTCAGGTTCTACAAATCGTGTGTTCGATTTCTGCTCAAAGACATGCCATAGTACAAATATAATGGAATTATGTGCAGATGAAAATATGAAACTCGTTTTTTCTGCTATTTGGCCGTACGACAGATTTAGTTACCTCAAAAGACATTCCCTGAACTAGTTTATCTATACTCGCTTAAAGGTTACTCAGTTTTTTCCCTACATCATCGTTAAGAACGGACACTAAGTAATAATACTATATAGATTAATTTCGGCACTTTAAAGGAAAACAATCTCCACTGATTTACATGCATCTTATGTTACACAGTAGATGTCGGAATTACCCGTAATCACGCTACATGGATATGTACTAGTATGGTATTAATTGTTACCGTCATTAAGTTGAGAAATATCCATGTTTACAGAAAGTAATCAAAGCGCTGAAAGCACTACAGTTGTTCGGCATTGAACACTGGTTTTGTGTTCCAAATCTTCAGATTCAGAAAGTACAATGTAAAATGTCAAGGTAACGTCTGGTAATTTTGAACAAGTGTTTAAAATGTTTTGTGGTTTTAAATATTAAGCAAGACTTAACATTTACAGCATGTTTCTGCAAAATAAATATGTGTTCTAGCATAGGTATGTGCGCGTGATGTGTTGTATTTCTTTTATTAACATAAATCATTACATTTTTATCATAATGTGATTACACCACAATACAGATTGTTTTATTGCTGTATGCGCTATAGATCATGGATATTTTGGAATGTATTTTAGAATTTTAGAGCTGTGAACATTGACCGACGAAGTTCGATATCTAGGGCGAAGTGATTTACGCTTATATGCTCATTTAAATTAATTGAATTTACATAATACATTTTCATATAGAAATACAAGCATTTAACAATAAAAATTGCTGCTAGCTTCGAAAGCTTCGACGCTCAGGTGTTGGGCTATTTTTAACCGAATCACCGTGACCTGTTATTCTAGAGCCGCTTCCGAAAAAAGTAGTTTTCTTAGTAAGGCGATGCGACTGTCGAAAATTGCTATAGAACTAGTTGTGCGATCTAACAACTAAAAGCAGACGACACTTCCCGATATCATACTGTTTCCCCTTTAGGGGCAAATATCCATGTCTGCTGAGGGTAAGGGGGCAATTTCCTGTGTGTGGAGGAAGGGGAATACCCGGATCCCTACATAATGCTCAGGACAAGATATAAACCACATGGTAACCGAAACCCCATTGATATTTGATTTGACATTTCACCTATAACTCTAGATCGTATTCAAATATCTACGTTCTCTCAAACACTTCACATTTTGCTTGAACATGACTTTTTAAACAAATTACAGATTTCGAAAGATTGTAGAATCGTTTAGGTGACAGGATATTTCAATCAAACTATCCAATTTATACATACATGTACGACTGTTGGTGACCTATTAGATTCAAATATTGGAATACTTTAAGGGCACTGACCTGTCGTTCGTTTCCCTTTGTTATCGATTAAGGCCAATTTCCCACTCAAAATTTAAAGTAGTTTGTTGACATGTTAGAGGAAATATGATAAAAAGTTTACGTAAACAGAATGACCATTGCGAATAAATTGGGTCATTTAGGCAGAGAGTAGGCGTGCCTTAAGACTAAACGCAAATACTTAATGTAGACACTCAACGTAAGTTTATTCAGAAACAAACTTGTCTAGCTGACAAGTTCTCGAGCATTACAAATTCATTCAAACGGCTTGGGAAATATGACTGACACGTATTATTTACGTTGTTTGTTCAGAAAGTCACATGGTGTTTTGGGTTGGTTGAGTTTGGGCGCAGAACTCTTCACTTCAGATTGACTAGAATATCAGAACGCCCAATGTACACTGGCACACCCCGTGTTTGTTTGTATCATTAATTTACCTGTGTAAGTATATTGTACAATTAATAAGTACCAGAGAATGAATATTAAACTACACTTGACCTGAATGGTTCAATTATTTATATCAATATAAACAATTTGTGTCATATACAGTAAAACCACAATAATAAGACCACCATTGGGACCCTTTAAAACTGATCATTCTATTGAGGTTGTTTTAATATTGAGGTTGAATAAAGAGCAAAATAGTGAACATGGACGCGAAAATTGTGTTCTTAATATTGAGATAGTCTTAATATTGAGATAGTCTTAATATTGAGGTGGTCTTAAAGTGAGGTGTTACTGTATATGTAAAATAATAAGCCAGCTGAATATGAACTAAATAAGACGAGGGTTGTCCCTACAATAGCGTTAAAAAAGTGATTACTTCGAACAAGTGACAGCAGAATAATTTGATAAAAGCGTATCAAATTGTTAAAGAAGTGTCCATGAAATTTAGTTCAATGTCTCGTATAATGCTAGCGTAATTAATACATTATTCAGTATGACTGATTTAACTCCCATAATTTGTTGGTAAGTACTTAAGTAGTATGAGACAGCCCGGAGGATTCATTTGGCGTTGACGAAAACATGGGAAGGTCTTTGTGGTGGAATTAAAATGGATTTGTTGTAACTCACAGCCTTACGAATTGAATCATGTGTAAGCGATATGTCACAAATGATTTCGTCATCACATACACTTAATTACTTTTCTAATTGGTCTCTGTAAATATGTAATCATGAGATCATTCTGACGGTATGTATATGGAACAAATCCTGATGATTATGCAAATATGATCAGTGAACAAGAAACAATCGTATTTCTTAAAAACAATGAGTTAATTCATAGATAAACCAGTGAGTTTCTATGATGTAAGTTTGATACCTGACGTGTTTTATTTAGCGTAGTTTCCTTCGTTTTAAAAATAAAATAATAAATAAAAAATACCAACCCTATGGGGGGCATGAAAGCTGAAACAAGCTTTTTTAGGCCTAATGAAAATGTTCTAAGATGTTCAAATACACGGCGAAATTGTCTGAAGTATTATTGAAATGTTCAACGCAGCCAGTATCCATTCATAATATGCATACCGTTTCGGATTGTATACACACATAGAAGTTTCTACTACATGTCGGCATGTATGGTCTCTGTGCTTGTTTGTGTATGACGGCAGGGTATATAACCTGAGTCATTTTAAAAGTATTTCACAATATATTCCACTCATTTCATTCGAACTAGGGAATTGGATCACCATTGCAAAAAATACAGTAAAACCTCAATAATAAAACCACCCTTGTTACCCTTGAAAATGGTCTTAATATTGAGGTGGTCTTAATATTGAGGTTGAATAAAGAGTGGAACAGTCAAAATGAACTTGTGTGGTCTCAATTTTGAGGAGGTCTTATTATTGAAGTGGTCTTTAAGTCAGGTTTTACTGTATTTAGCTCATTGGTAACATTGTATGTGAGTTTTACCAGGACCAACATTGTAAGACAATTGAATCGATTATGTTGTGTCTTTAACATTTTGCATTGTTTGATTTTTTTTTAAATGTATATTTTTTCTAGGATGTTGCTTAGTCATTTTGCTTTATTATGTTACATTGGTTAGAAGTGCACAGTCTTGACACAAATGAGACCTGACACCTTAATGAGTCTTAAACAATGCCGTAACTGGCTACCATGACCATTCCGCGAGTCAAACAGGACAAACGTGTCGAAGACTCCAGCAATACCCACAATGCACCTAACTTAGGGCTTTGGTAACAGCGTGTACCATTTTTGCCATTTTTAATTTGCATAACATGTACGCACAAAGTGCGCTTTCATATATCAAGATATACATGGAGCTAACATAACTAACTACCCGGAAGAACTAATTCAGAAAGAAATTAATGTTAACTGTGTCACTAATTAAATGGAACAAATTGTATTACAACTAACTAACTGGATGATAATTTACGTTGAAGCGTAAATTTTTTACGTTGTATGACAAAGACATAATTATTCGGTCAATTAAATATATATTTTATACTTATTTCTACATTGTGTTTGTATTAGTGTCAAATAATATATCAACTCGCTCAGAGGACATTGAATATGGAAACGATACAAGAACGAAAGTGGGTGAAATTAATTGAATTGATAAAAATATTGACACAATAATTGACTTAAATAATATACATTGGATTTAATAGCCTTGTTAACTTATGAAATTTAATAGGAAAATGATACTTAACATAGATAATTATACAATGATACCGCGGCTCTGTGACCTGTATTTGTAATAAGGATCAAAAAGTCACACCCTGGTCACATAAATAATGGTATTAGCTAGAATAAAGTATACATCTTATTTATACATTGTGTTTTTTCTCTCGCCAATACTGTATACATATGATAAATGGTATGTTACTCAATATTTTGTGATCGCTGGTGTTGATTTTACAGATACAATGCAGACATTCCCATGGCATGTTTACTTATCTCATTACGAAAGTATGCAACGAATTTTACTACTCTTTGAATCTCTGAGAAAACGGGATCTTGTGTACAAAAAGGTGAACAATGAAAAACATGTTTTAGGTTAATTAGCACATGTTTTAATTTTGTAACTCGTTTATTAGAAATATTTGTCATCGAGTCCATATCTTGCAGACGCAGCATGTGAACACTTGCTCCAAATGCTCACCTCCTACCACGCAGTAGCAATGACAGACGTAAAATAGTGATTTGGTTGAACCCCCGGTCAGCCGTCCGTCGGTAGATTTGTTGGTCTGTGCGTCCGTCGGTCGGTCTGTTGGTCGATGCGTCCGTCGGTCGGTCTGTTGGTCGATGCGTCCGTCGGTCGGTCTGTTGGTCGATGCGTCCGTCGGTCGGTCTGTTGGTCGGTGCGTCCGTCGGTCGGTCTGTTGGTCGATGCGTCCGTCGATCGGTCTGTTAGTCGGTGCGTCCGTCGGTTGGTCTGTTAGTCGGTGCGTCCGTCGATCGGTCTATTGGTCGGTGCATCCGTCGGTTGGTCTGTTAGTCGGTGCGTCCGTCGGTTGGTCTGTTAGTCGGTGCGTCTGTCGGTCGGTCTGTTAGTCGGTGCGTCCGTCGGTTGGTCTGTTAGTCGGTGCGTCCGTCGGTTGGTCTGTTAGTCGGTGCGTCCGTCGGTTGGTCTGTTAGTCGGTGCGTCCGTCGGTTGGTCTGTTAGTCGGTGCGTCCGTCGGTTGGTCTGTTAGTCGGTGGGTCCGTCGGTTGGTCTGTTAGTCGGTGCGTCCGTCGATCGGTATGTTAGTCGGTGCGTCCGTCGGTTGGTCTGTTAGTCGGTGCGTCCGTCGATCGGTCTGTTAGTCGGTGCGTCCGTCGATCGGTCTGTTAGTCGGTGGGTCCGTCGGTCGGTCTGTTAGTCGGTGCGTCCGTCGGTCGGTCTGTTAGTCGGTGGGTCCGTCGATCGGTCTGTTAGTCGGTGGGTCCGTCGATCGGTCTGTTAGTCGGTGGGTCCGTCGATCGGTCTGTTAGTCGGTGGGTCCGTCGATCGGTCTGTTAGTCGGTGGGTCCGTCGATCGGTCTATTAGTCGGTGGGTCCGTCGATCGGTCTGTTAGTCGGTGGGTCCGTCGATCGGTCTGTTAGTCGGTGCGTCCGTCGGTCGGTCTGTTAGTCGGTGGGTCCGTCGGTCGGTCTGTTAGTCGGTGGGTCCGTCGGTCGGTCTGTTAGTCGGTGCGTCCGTCGGTCGGTCTGTTAGTCGGTGGGTCCGTCGGTTGGTCTGTTAGTCGGTGCGTCCGTCGATCGGTCTATTGGTCGGTGGGTCCGTCTATCTACCGCTAAAATTGCGTATCCCAAATACTGTAGCTCTAGAGAAATTGTACTATTACAAAAGCTAAGCTTTAAAGCACCTCTTGACTTAATGTAAGTATATATAATTATTCTGTTGGACAAAAGTCGCATGTCGTAAAAAGGTTTTATATGATTATAACAAGTATGTGGTAAAGGAAACAATGAAGGTGAAGTGCTTATTGATTATACTGTAACCTCTCTTTGAATGGCCGGCCCTTTGTGACTTATAAAATATTCTGTTCGAATACATCTACCTCCCGATTCCTGTCCTGTAATGTCACGCACTAGACTGGTAGGCAAACGGTAACCATTCTTTAACTAGTTGGCGGTTCCCTAAACGGCAATATCAGACCGAACCATTTCCAAGTTTCGAACCTTCGACCTCCAGTTCCAAAGTTAGATGCCTCATTAGAACCGATCGGCCACAAGAGACTCTATGTTAATAAATGCTTAAATTGACTTTAGCTAACAATCTTATTTCACAACACATGCTGTTCAGTTGAGGTCTAAGTACTAGCCGAGGTATTAAAGCTAAAAGTACAAAATTTAATGCCAGCTACAAATGGAAAATGTAGAGACACATTAACACTTATATCGTGGCTTCGTTAATATACGCGTCTCGCCCACCATTGATACCGCGACTCTAGACTTTTATGACATACTTAACAAATGTTTCAAATCGATACATTCTCGTCTGCTATTTACTATAAGGCGTATTTGTAATTTTCTCCCCGGTAGATCGATAGATATTTCTCACCGTTTGAAAGGTATGCTATTGAGAAAATGTACTTATTACATTTATCTATGTGGCATGTTTCGGCATGTTGAATTCGCCGCTATTGAAACTTCTACCAATCGTAGATATCAGAGCGGGAAAAATTTGCATTCGTCACATTGGTCTTAAAATAGGAGCCAATCAACGGCGACTGAGAATTGCTCATTTGAATACAACGCAATGGCCGACTACCAAAAGTATATATATACATACGTGTATGTATAAGGAATTATTTATAGATCGTTAATAATTTATCTACATATCGTTATAAGCCTATTGACCCAAAACTGCGGATCAATTGAATTTGCCGTAAAATACATTAATATAATACTCTAATTTTATGGGTTTAAGATTTGAATACTAATTATTCCTCTTGTTTTGTAGATAAATTAAAAAGTTATAAACGTGTCTTGATTTTTGATACATACTATTAAATGTTAGATAAAAGCCATAAATAAATAGATTTAAACTAAATGTTTAAAATGCACGTATCATAAATAGGCGTACACAGAGACCGTCTGCAAATTCAAGGCTTGTTTATTTCCTTTCTAAGGGTAATGAATTTGATTACAGCAATTATAAAGTGCCGATAAGAAAGTGCGTAAATCAATGAGATGTCATTTAATGCAAGGAAATTAATTTCGATTTTTAGTTACGTCAATTTGCAATAAATCTCAAATTAAGCCAAGTTATTAAAATAATGTAAATATAAATATACTGTTAAAAAATAAATGGACATTTTTGCAATCGGCTTGGGATCGTTTTGTTACGTACATGTACAAAACATTTAAAAAAATTAAATACACAAACATTTTTATGTCATTAAAAAAATAAGCGATTATGTTATCATTTTTATCAAATTTCCATGCGCATGGACTTTTATTTTGACAAAAAGAACGTTTGTTTTATTTGTCTGTAAATTGTTATTATGCACATGTAGGAATCTATAAATGACCTTGACATCAGATAGACCATCACACAGTTTCAACGTGAGATTGGGATACCAGCGTTGTTCTCCTGGTTCTTACTGGTTCTCCTTATTCTTCTCAGTCACTACTGCGTATTTTTTACTATTTCACCCAAAATTTAGACCGAGAGGTTCCGAATGACCGAAACGTTGCCAGCCATTTTTTCAGTTTTTGGGGAAGTATGGCGGGTCCTTTTGATAGGGGAAACTTCCATCATGAATCACCAAATTTGGGTATTTATTAGGCTAAAATTTTAAATAATTTTACTGAAGGGGAATTTTCTTTCTAAGTAGGGGAGAAATTTGTACTTTTTTCTTTGGGGAAAGGGGCCCAATATCGGCCCCAGATTTGCAATAGAAAGACATGGCTGCGTTTATCCAGAATATACTTTTTTTCCATGGTTCCAAATGACGTATCTATACCATGTACTTAAGTAACCCGGTGTAGTGTCACAGACGGTACAGAATTTCTCATGGAGATTTAGGATATAATGTGCACGCCATGAAATCTAGTCAAAGTGGGCTATGGAAAGAACACACATTTGTACACCCTTTCAACTTTTCAATTACAATTGCATGGCAATATCTTCAAATCTGGACATTATTAGATCATATTTCTGTGTTTTGGTAGATAATTACGTAAATACTAATAGAAGAAACGTAGAATACGTCTGACTGCATGTTAACAATAGTGTTAGCCTATTTAATGATCGAACTGTATGAAACAATGCAAATTTTAAACACTGCATTGTATAACGTGTCTTCATTTGACAGGCACACAATTCGTCATTTCGTTTAGCTAGCCTAGGTCAATGCAAAATCGTGCAGCAATAAATTATACCCCATAAAAAGGGTCAAAATTGTATGTTAATTAGCTAAATCGTACGCGACAGTTCTGTCAAACGTTGTAATCGTTTTGAAGACAATAAGCAGATGTCTTGTTGTAAGTAGTAACGTCTCAATCATTAATCCACAGCCATCTAGAAAGTTTGTATAAGTGTGGTGTGATTGAACTAGGCCTTGTTAGAATAACACTTGTCACAAAACTTATTAATTTGCAATTGAAATTTTCCGGACCTCTTCGGTGACTCTGTCGTGATGCGCCGACCTCGGATGTCGATGGTCGCAGCTTTAGTTCCGGTTAGATCCTACCATTGTCGTTAATCATGGTACTTGTAGCTCCTTTGCCTTGTCTCGGCATTGTAAGGGTAGTACACCGACTGGTTGCGTCCTGTAACCCTGTTATGATGTTATGACTCTTGACTTTCGAGACCAGTCTAAAAACCCAACCTTCTGATTAGTTAGTTTTGAGCTTAAGTTTTAACATTGACCAATGGCACGACAGCATTCGGAGACTGGTCTTCAAACTCTAGTTTATAACCTTAGGTCTAGGCATAATTAGTTTATAGTGTCTTTCCTAAGCGCTGAATTATTAAATGCACTTTAGATCGGATCAGATATTGAATTTCAATCCAACTTGAATTGTACAGTCATTTTGTTTCTTGGTTGCTCTGCGTTTTAAGACACACCTATATATCAAAGTTGAAAATCACCGTTTAATTATTAAAACAGATCAGAGCATTTCTATATTGCATTGAATAATAATAAAAGGATCATCATTAAAACCAAATTTCAATAAACGAATGACATAAACTACGAGATAATTGTATGTGAAACGGATTTGTTTAATTATGTACATTTGTATATGTTCAGTAGATGGTCCTCTTGCAATACCGAAACTTTCCACTAAATTGTTTACTTTCATTTGATGAGGCGGAACATATGTTTTCTTTTTTACTTACAGATATTTTAAAGGTACAAAGTCTTATTTTTGGACAAAATATCCTTAATCATAAATATGAGAAAATCGGTGCTAATTGCCTTGATATAGATGTACTCTACGACACTGCATTGTCACTTAGGTTGCGCTGTGGCTCAGTGGTTATGCTGTTGACTACGAATCCGAATGTCGTGGTTTCGAACCCTCGTCGTCTCGTCGGATGAAATAGAAATGCTTTTCAGTGTTTCCAACCTAACATAGTACTGGCATGTAACCAGGAAAGTACTGGGTAGATTCCAGGAAAGTACTGGTTATATGTCAGGAAAATAGTAACTGTACGATGGGTCTCATGGGCACTGTGCAGTGACCGTATTCGGCTTCAAAAATTGTCCGTTGGACCTATACTGCTCTACTAGCAGGTAAATTTTCCTCTTCGGTTTCAAAAAGTATATTCATGGTGTGCGGGGGACATACCGGGTCGACCAAAATACCATAAAGTGCATCATAAAAAATGTGCGCGGCGACGGGCGACCTCATAAACACAGTAATACATACACATACACGCTTTGTCACTTTTCTTACAATTTCATAAAGCACGAATACAAGTGTCTGATAGGGGTATATTTTCTATCGTGACCTACGCGCCGAGTATGCGGCGAGCATAAGAAATACATATATCATGCAGATTTGCGTTTTGCAGTTTCAGGACACTTTTAAGAAAAGTAACAAAGCAATGTTTGAGACGGTACGTCTGTATGATGGTATTAACGTGCCATTTTCAAAATATTAATATACGTGCCATATTTTGATAGAGAACACTACTATATACCTTTAAGGCAATACTCTACATCATGTTGCTTCTCTTCCATTTCCAACTACTTCATATGTAAACAATTGTAAACCTTGATACAAACTTTAAAGCTAACGAAGCCTCAGCTATGAATACGCTTCATCGTTAACGTAACCACGGTTCATTTCTGATTCTCACCACTGCCCACGCATGGGTTTGGTAGAATTTAAACACAAAGCACTGGCGGAATCATAAACTGTATGTTTTATGCATGATTGGGTATGATCTATAAGTGTTTATCTTACCAAATTGTGCGTAAAACTGGATTATAGCTCACCTTTCATTGATTGATTGATTTATAATGAAGTCTTTTTGTCTGTATGGAAATTTATAGTGTGTTTTATTTAAGCCCGATGATAGGTTCATGCGTTCCGCTCGTATATTTAGTTTGTATTTTCGTCATAGGTCAAGGTCGGTAAGGCAATGACCACATTTTTAAATACAGTCGTGGCAAATATTTTAACGGATTAATTCTTTTCAATAGCATGTACTTATATTCCTTTCACTAGTGTATCATCAATGGCTGTCAAATCAACATAAGTGCAGGTAGGCGCAGAGAAATAATATTTTTTGGTGTTTTTCACAAAATTAATATTCCATTACCCAAATACAAAGAATTTTAGCCTCTAATGTAAGCTAAATTATTTCAGCTCGATTGCGATTGAAAACAAAATTGTAGTTCATTTTCTCTGGCAGTCTGGGTCCGAAATTATACCTGTCGGATTCTACCCTGCACAAATACTTACTCCGATGAGTCTGAGATTTCAGGGGATAACATTTCTGACTTAGTGCTGCCTGTGTATTCTTTGTAACCCGCTTACTGTGAGATTAAAGGGCCAATATGAAATTTGAGTGTAAGTATGAATATCTGAGTAATAGTTCTAATCCCGGGGCCTGGAGTGGTGTATTGTGGGCCTGGAGTGGTGTATTGTGGGCCTGGAGTGGTGTGTTGTGGGCCTGGAGTGGTGTGTTGTGGGCCTGGAGTGGTGTGTTGTGAGCCTGGAGTGGTGTGTTGTGGGCCTGGAGTGGTGTGTTGTGGGCCTGGAGTGGTGTGTTGTGGGCCTGGAGTGGTGTGTTGTGGGCCTGGAGTGTTGTGTTGTAGGCCTGGAGTGGTGTGTTGTGAGGTGGATCAATCAGGTCTTTTGGCGAAGCTTGAACCAACGACTTTCGAGATTAGGGGCCGATTCTTTATCCTCTACGCAACCGCTCTCCTCTTACTCTAAAACTGCTGACACAATGCGTGTATTAAAATATGTGCACCATAAAGTTATGGGAGACAGATTAGACTAAGGGTAGTGCCCATGTTCCTGCTCCGGAGATCGCAAAGTCAAATCCCGCCTGGGAGACATTCTACCACCAGTCCAAATCCTTGTACTAGGCGTGAGTCTATACTGGTTACTTATCTAAATAGCAGTCATAGAGAGTGATGTATATGTGTTGTCATAACGTATTAACAATCAACATTAAGTTCAATAAGTTAAAACTAAGCTTAAACTCAGATATACGAAAGTGCGCAGTACAAAATGGTGACACCATAAAAGTTGAGGTCGTAATACTCATGTGATACTATAACTTTTAGACTGGTTGTCGATACAATGATAACGGGTAATTGATGTTTTAATCGATTACCAAGAATGGAAGGATTTGAATAATCCTAAAACCGACAGGATAGTAACAATGGCCACGTATTGTTTCACTTCTTTAAATTATTAACTAACTTATTTACTAAGTGACAGTACGGACAAAAATTGCTCCCAATAATTACTAACGGTAGGACGTATGTGACCACGTGACTCTGTTTAACAAAATGCTCGAGTAACGTATAGATTTGGTGCTAGACCGGATATTGCTACTTTGAGCCACATTAGAAACCGTTGACTTAGAAACAGAAAATGAAAGCGAGCACTTAATCGGTGCTAACCGGAGACAAAAGTTTGTGTTACTGTGGAATTTTGTAAATATTTGCACACCATAATTGTAATTTCAGAGAAAGGTCGGAATGGAGAGCTTCTTTTGTTTTCATTTTTTTTCGCGAAGTGGCCGAGATATTTGAAGATTGATTATTTTCTATTGGAATTACTTACTATGAACTTTGTTGCTCGCGTACTTTTCCTATATCAACCCCCGCATTGGTTTCCATAGCCTTGTTGGTTGCGTACAAAGCGCCGGTGTTTCACTTTTAAGCCTTCGTCAGCACTTCTAATATCTAGCAATACTGTTACCTTATATCACGGACCTAAATGGTTTATAGGTCCGTGCTTATATTAATGGTGCGATAATATTGCCGATATATTCATTTCCGTAAGAAAGCCTCGTCCTATCGCTTCCAATACAATCACTTATGTTCTAACATGATTCCACCCACTCCGCGTAATTTAACAGTTCCTTAGCAACCGATAATCAGTAATTTAATCATGACGCATGATATTGCCCATGAATACGTGCGATATTGATTTCATAATATTTAAAAACGCCGTTTTTGTCTATACATGTACAGTCAAACTAATAAAGTTTAGTTTCGTGTTATCGATAATATCGTTAATTTTAACCTTCCTTGAACCAAGAAAATATGATGAGATAATTTGTTAGATATGTATAGATGTATCTAAGTTTAGTTCAATTACAAACACTGAATCTCAGACTTAGACTTTAAAATTGCAAAATATAAATTTACAAGCAATTCGTTTGCATTATATTTTTAAACGGATACTTTTTTGCTTGAATATTTCTTGTTACTCACTCTACACTTTTGCCATGTTTTATCAAAGGATATTGTGTAACAATAACGTAGGATCAAAATGTAAATTTACCATTTTAAAGTCTAAGTCTGAGATTCAGTCTTAAAACGTGTGTGAATACGGGCCCAGTACATTTGTTCCAGTGTTTCAAAACAGGGCCTGAGTTAGAATACCAATCTCACAATGCACCATTCTCATTGGTCAAGATTGAGCTTAGGATTAACCAGTCATATGCTTGAAATTTAATACAGAATGTTTTTTTTAATTCTTAAGGCATAAACAGATTATAGTCGTTTAATAATAGGTGCTTATTTGTGAAGAAAATGCATTGAATAACATAAGATTTCTATACCTTAACATTTTGCCTTAGACTGAAATACGTAAGTAATAAATTGTGTTACAGCGGGACTACAAGGAGGTGATAACATGGCTTGCACGTGGCGACAACATGGCTTGCACGTGGCGACAACGTGGCACATCCGGGGAACAGCGGCGTGGCCAAAACGTGACACTATGACTGGGGCGTTAGTAAGTAAGTAAATAGCCTGATTATTAACGTGGCATATTATATACGTTAAAACAATGAATACATAATTATACAGTATAATGAAGAGATGCAGCGGCACTGTGGGCCTACAAGTCACCTGTATATTAAGTACATAAAGTTAATAAATATGCTGCTTAGTGTAAGCTGGGACCAATACATACATATCCCTGTATATATTGGTCACAGGTGTAAGCAGACGACATTTTGGAATAGTGAAATACATGTTACTTACATAGCGTAAAATGCATTCTTTAGAGAAATGAACTGAAAATGATACTGAACGGTCAAGAGGTAAACAGGCTGAAGGACATTGAACGTGTTGAGAACAATCATTTTGGAAACGCGATTCATATATCTGAATCTGATGAGAAATATTGTAGCGTCTCTGACACGTGGAACTTAGTCATTTTGAAGCATGGTAACTGAACATTCCCCCATATATCAATGAGAACAAAATTGTCTGTCATAAAATCGTTGACACGCTCTGTGAAGGGTCCAATATATTAAATATTAATTTTATAGAATTGCAGTACATTATTAATTAAGTGTACATTAAATAACAAATGACAGTTCAATAATATTGAGCGGCATGACAGAACAAAATATCGACAGAACAAAGTGCTAAATAATTATGTGCCTCCGCTTTTCTGATAACCAAAATCGCAATGGTCTGACGTCAAATACCTGTACAATTCCGTACTAATAAGGTGACATTTCTATCGTACAAACTGCTTATCGTATATAATAAACAAATATCATTCCCATAAAAATTATAGGGCTTTGAATCACGATTTGGGTGCAAAAATGGTTCTTTCTTTGATAACAAGATGCATACATACACTTCAAACAGAACGTTATAAAGTTTATTTCATTTTTCTTAATCTATTTTACATTTTTTTGTTAAGTCATGGAAAGCTATTGAAATAGATCGATCACCAATAAATTTCATCGATTGTAAATTTGAAATCAGTAAACGGCAACCGAGGTGCTTTGGATATAAATATAGTTTTATACAAATACGGTCTGATAAATGTTTCCGTAATTTACCGAAACTACTCGGAAACTCAACGACAGGCGTTTACGGAAAGTCACGAAGAGATTTTCGGAAAATGTCGTTTTTATTGGCATTCCATTGATAACCTTTGACCACGAAAGGTGTGTATCTTGAATATAGGTATCTGTATATATATTTAACAGAATGTAAATATTGACTCAGGATCAATGCTTGGATATGACCAACCCATTTTCAAGTATTGACATTCAAGTTTGTGTAAAGTTCTTTGGCCCTGTTGATTAATTCAAAAAAGAAACGGCATTTTTTCCTTCTTTTAATTTACATTGTATTTAAGCAAGAGACAGCTTCGGTTTCATACATCAAGTGCGCTTATAATGTCAATTAATTATATGTACTTTCAATTCTATTCTGTTCAGTTCAATAATTTTTGCTGATCAATAAAATCTTTTTGAAAAAAAGCGTACATAAGAACATATAAAATATTAATTACCAAATAGTCCTTAGAATATAAAAGGAATTAAGGCAAACATTTGGATAATGTAATTTTTTTTTTACAAATGTGTTCACCACCGTCTTGTGCACTAAAATATTTTCCAAATAAGTAATTCATGACACTTGACCCCTTGAGCAATACGACCCCTTATGTCAACAAAATAAAATAAAAATGAATTGGTGCAAAGCAATAAATGGGGTCATATTGAGTACATCATATAATTTGTACAGTAAGTGCAAACCAATGAATACCGGTCTGAAAATAACATCTTTCAAAATTTGTATAAAAATTAATACAAAGCATAAATTCATTTTCGTATATAAACATAATTAAATAACACACAATAACGAGCGAGGGCAGGTGGAGAAAGCCATAAGTTATACAACATAGTGTAAGCCTCATCTTTGGTAATGCTGTTCGTTTTTTATAAATTTAGGACACTATGGTTTTTGTGAGTTGCAATCGAGGCAAAACAGTGATTGCCATCGACTCAGGGTCGGCAGCCACCTGTAACCGAGTCACCTCGAGTCACCTAGAGTCACGGTCGACAGCGAGCTGTAGTCGAGTCACCTCGTATCCATGTCGGCAACGATCTGTAATCGAGTCACCTCGTGCCCATGTCGGCAACGAGCTGTAATCGAGTCACATCGAGTCCATGTCGGCAACGAGCTGTAATCGAGTCACCTCGAGTCCATGTCGGCAACGAGCTGTAATCGATTCACCTCGAGTCCATGTCGGCAACGAGCTGTAATCGAGTCACATCGAGTCCATGTCGGCAACGAGCTGTAATCGAGTCACCTCGAATCCATGTCGGCAGCGAGCTGTAATCGAGTCACCTCGAGTCCATGTCGGCAACGAGCTGTAATCGAGTCACCTCGAGTCCATGTCGGCAACGAGTTGTAATCGAGTCACATCGAGTCCATGTCGGCAACGAGCTGTAATCGAGTCACCTCGTGTCCATGTCGGCAACGAGCTGTAATCGAGTCACCTCGAGTCCATGTCGGCAGCGAGCTGTAATTGAGTCACCTCGAGTCACGATCGGCAAGTAGCTGTACTCGATTCAGTGACAGCATCTTACCGTCAGGGTCGGCTGCGTGCTTTATTCGAGTTAGTCTGACATATTATTTAAAATATGGGCTCATAATCGCTACCTGGTATATGGTGTATCAGACTTCTCCGTCAGACAGATCGTATCCTTTAGCTAGGTACGCCTCTGAGAACTAATTTCAAGTATAAGAATCGGTGCGCTATGGCATTTTTATAATATTGAGAAAAAAACGTTTATCTACAATAATAGTAATACTTGAAAGTGTCTTATACTAGCATTGAATTCCTGTAAGCGTAAGTTGAATGGATTTATCAAGTGCTTGTTTCTCTTTAATAGATTACAAATATAGACTTATTTTGATTGGGAACAATTGCCGTACCAATTTATCAACCATTGACTACGTCATCTCCTACATAAGCAAACATATTGATTAAGTCTATCAACAAATTGAAAACTATCTAATTCAAGTTATTCAGTCTATTTAAAAGATTCAAATAATGCAAACTTCAGCAGTTTTACGAATCGTATACCTATCAAATACCTTGATTATTTAACATTAATTCAATCGCTGATAGCTCATAAGAGGAATTATCAAAGCCGGTTTGGTAAATACACCTTTTGATAGGTTTTCAATAAGCCTATCTCATTCAGAATATAAAATTCAGGGTGCACTTAAAAACCAAAAAATGAAATCACTTTCAGAATAATTTAGTTCCCAATTATTTGGGCGTCACGACCTTTCGAGATCGTTAATGACACTTGTTTGTCTAATTTCTTAAAGAATACCCTAAATGAAATACATGTACTCTTTAAGCTCCACACATGGCAAATATATAAATAACAAATAACTTGACATTGAACTTTGTAGGGCATGATTTTAATCTCTACGATAAATATATTCTGTTAGTTTAAGTAATTAACGTAATGTTGAGGAGCAGAAAAGTGCGCGCATGAAATTATTCAATGGCTTTGCAGAGCAACAAATCAATATTGTCATGAAAAATAATGTTTGTTTAATGGTACTGTATTAATATTTTCCCATAAATGTGGCTCTGACTTGCAGCCATCGTATTGAGGAGATCATACCCCGGTATATGTTTATAATGTACGCTTTATGACTTTGTTAGTTCTAGTACTATGAAGAAATGTAGGTGCAGATTTGGCACTGCATAGGGTGTATGTTACTTGTTCATGCCAGACTAGGACGTGCAATCAACGACACATTAATCAAAACAGAATCTGTATAACTTTTACCCAGGATTTCCTTCTACTGTTGTCTTGGAGTTTTACGCCATTTTCAAACAGTATTTCAGGTCTGTGTTGCGACAATGTGACCAAAACAAACTAGTGGCTCCAGGTTGTCAACCAGTGGTTCGGGGTTACCAACCGGTCGTTCGGGTTTTTCCACCAACCGGTGGTTCTGGGTTACCAACCGGTGGTTCGGGGTCATCAACCGGTGGTTCGGGGTTATAAACCGGTGGTTCAGGATTATCAATCGGTGGTTCTAGGTTGTCAACAGGTGGTTCTGGGTTGTCAATCGATGGTTCTGGGTTACCAAGCGATGTTTCTGGGTTATCAACAGTTCGTTTGGGGTTATAAACCGATGGTTCTGTGTTATCAGTCTGTGGTTCTGGGTTATCAACCGGTGGTTCTGGGTTATCAACCGGTGGTTCTGGGTTATCAGTCTGTGGTTCTGGGTTATCAACCGGTGGTTCTGGGTTATCAATCGGTGGTTCTGGGTTATCAGTCTGTGGTTCTGGGTTATCAACCGGTGGTTCTGGGTTATCAACCGGTGGTTCTGTGTTATCAGTCTGTGGTTCTGGGTTATCAACCGGTGGTTCTGGGTTATCAACCGGTGGTTCTGGGTTATCAGTCTGTGGTTCTGGGTTATCAACCGGTGGTTCTGGGTTATCAACCGGTGGTTCGGGGTTATCAACCGGTGGTTCTGGGTTATCAACCGGTGGTTCGGGGTTATTAACCGATGGTTCTGTGTTATCAGTCTGTGGTTCTGGGTTATCAACCGGTGGTTCTGGGTTATCAACCAGTGGTTCTGGGTTGTCATCCGGTGGTTCTGGGTTATCAATCGGTGTTTCTGTGTTATCAATCAGTGGTTCTAGGTTGTCAACCGGTGGTTCTGGGTTATTAACCGGTGGTTCTGGGTTGTCAACCGGTGGTTTTGGTTTGTCAACCGGTAGTTCTGGGTTATCAACCGGTGTCTATGGGTAATCAATCAGTGGTTCGGGGTTATCAATCGGTGGTTCTGGGTTGTCAACCGGTGTTTCTTGGTTATCAACCGGTGGTTCTGGGTTATCAATCGGTGTTTCTGTGTTATCAACCAGTGGTTCTAGGTTGTCAACCGGTGGTTCTGGGTTATTAACCGGTGGTTCTGGGTTGTCAACCGGTGGTTTTGGTTTGTCAACCGGTAGTTCTGGGTTATCAACCGGTGGTTCTGGGTTATCAATCAGTGGTTCGGGGTTATCAACCGGTGGTTCTGGGTTGTCAACCGGTGGTTCTTGGTTATCAACCGGTGGTTCTGGGTTATCAACCGGTGGTTCTGTGTTACCAACCTGTACTAAACTGTCCAACTGCAAGCTACTGTCCCACGTCAGTCAGAGGCTTCTTATTCTACTGTTATGACAAGACGTCAACGTTTACTGTTAGTAGGACCATGCAAGGACCATGCAAGGTGGATTTATAATAGAGTGACGATTACTGAGCTAGTCGATCCACCTCGACAATGTGCTGAAATAATTAAAATAACTGAATCATCCGATTTCTATTTCAGAAACCAAGGAAAATAGAAATGTGCGGATGTGGAAATGACAATATACTTTAAAACTTTGTCAGACTATTCAATTTAATGTACGTTTCCACACAGCGCTTTTGTCCTACTGCCGGTGCCGTTCACAATAACATCGGAATAAGCGACGGGGCTAAAAGACTGTATTGTCTTTTGGGTTTTCCTCCTAAATGTTGTATCGACTTATGTGTAATAGAAAGTATTGCAATCACGTTCGGGCAGATTCTATGTGTCAGTGTTTAGAATCTATGGCGTGATCTATCATCGGTATTTGAGCATTAAATTCAAAAATGTCGTTTACCCCAGATTGTTGCATAGTTTTATTGTTTATATAATTAATTTGAGATCGATTGTGATCAGAGAATGATTTTTATCTTAATTACTTCCTGTACACACACGAAGAACTAGCACCTTCATGAACAAATGTCCGAGACGAGGTTCGAACCCACAACATGTTTGAGTGGCGGCCACCCTTACCAACCCACTAGTGCTCCCCGGACCCGTGTCTCCATCTGCACCTTCGTCTCTGTCAGTTATCGGTATAAGTTTGAAGCGTATTACACACCTGACACAGCACACATAATAGTCATGTTACCAACCCAACATCAGGTGGTGTCCAAAAGAACCACTTGCCAACAATATCAATTTTCATCAAACACATATTGGTGTTGCAGAAAAATCCAGATTAATACTTATCACATTTCTTACATTAAGTCAACAAAGGAAATTCGTGTCATTAAGTCCAGAATTTATTACAACAAATCTAATTTCATCTGGTAAAGAGTGCTAGTGTTCGAAAACGTCGACCAATGTACGGAAAAAACATTTCAGGAATGTACCATTATATATTCATTTTCTGTGTTATTATTCAAAATATCAAAAAGACGGTGCGATATTTCTAAATTTATGTAATTAAATTGTCGTGGTAACAGATTCTGGTGGGTATTTAAATTCTGTATTCAACACGGTGAAATTCTACCTTTTCCCATAAATCATATCTCATAGCAACGTAATTTTACCACAAATTTGTAATATAATTAATACACACTTATAGCTGTTGTTAATTCCATTATGCCGATAGAAAATGTATCTGTCAAAAATGGTGGCGCTATGCTCAAATTTCGTCATTATATAATATCAAACGATCTACCCCACATATTTCATAAATGTGAAATATAAAGACCTTTTCATACACATCTGTTCGTGTAGACATGTTCTTTCTTCAACTCTCTTTGTGTCCGTTTGGTGAAATAAATAAAACGTGCACGAATTATTACCACAAATACATGTACGCCACCTAGTGCATGAAGCATAAGCAATATCATGACATCGTATTGTGAGTGTGGCGTTCTCTGAAACAACTTGATATCTCTGACAATAGAAAAAGGTTGCCCGAGGGTGCTGGTTTAACAGTATTTGCAACATTAGTTGTATTCCAAATTATATTTCTCCAGAAACAACCTTTACGTAATACACATGTAGCAGGTTGTTCCGGGACTATGTTGTCGCCACAAGACCCCTTCTATAGGTTATGTGTTTAGAGAGCACGATTGTCCATCAGGAACCCGAGTATTCAGATGTCGATATGAATACACAATATGTCGAATGTTCGTGTCGAGCAGCAAAACTTACCACGAATGTTTCAAGTATGTCCCATGCATGTTTATAAAACTGGATTCGGAGACCAGTCTAAAAATTCCAGCATCTGATTAGATGCAGTCTCGAAATTGACCAATAGGAAGACTGCATCCTGAGACTGGGCCTCCAACATTTTGAGCCCAAAGCAACACATTTTTACCCCTACAGATGAGTACGATTATCCCTCTGTCAGTACATCTTTCATCCAATGAAAACCGGGCAGCTGGACCTCAATCTCATGCATTTTGCAAAGTAAAAATGCACCACAAAACGATGAATAAAATACATATTTAATGCCAGCGTGTACGAACATGGTTGAATTTGTTCTTAAGTCGTTCGTAATTGCGTCTAATTTAATAACGGTAATAGCAACAAGTTCGTTGACACTATACTTATCTTCCGAAATTCTAAATGTTATTAACCAATATCATGTTACGTTTGAAACTATCTAAATTAAAACTCATTTCGAGGTTAATAAAAGAAATGTGTCACCGCTGTGTGAATATATTCATAAAATGCCTGACAAACACTGCATTATTCAATAGTTGGCTGTTTCATTATTTCGATTAATTTGAAGCGTAACTATGTAGAAAAATATCAGTAAATAAGTGTGTGTGTGTTTTGTATGTCTGACAGCAAAATGCGATTTCTTTAATTTTCTATAAGTATAATAGTTGGGTGGTGAATGAAATGAGGTAATAAATATCTGCCTAAGATTCCACATATGCTTTGCTGATGACTCGTAAACACTTGGTCCTGTATCTCAACGTTCCTTGGTTCGATATGTTTTGTAAGCAACCACATGCATAATGTTAGTTTCCTTTGCAAGAACTATAAACTATTTCTTCAAATTTTGAAAGGATGAAAATATTACCAGTGTTGGACAAAACCTGGCACAGACAAAGCTCCTCAGGTGATTAATTTAAACCGATAAATACTACATGTAATTTAAAAAGAGATGGTACACATATTTGTTTAAGAAACTCAATACAACTGTATTTAGTTTTTGTGCGAACGAAATGGTTTTTGAACCTATCTACGTTGTTCAAAGTTAAAATGGATATTCTAGAGTACGCTAGCAGGTACGGTAGTACCATAGGAAACTGACCATTATTTGGTGCCATTTACGCCCGTAAGACGATATCAGCTTCGATACGCACTTGTCAAATGTATTTTTTTATAATAAAATCTATTATTATTTTATTATAAGTATTATTATACAACATTAATTGGCACACGTAAATCTTCGCCACTTTCTCTGTGGACAATCCCCATTCTTGTAGAGCGGACTTGTCGGATAGTTATACATATACACGCCTATACTTACGCCTACGTTTTTATAATTTTCCAATTTTGCATATACATTCCATCGTGATTACTAGTACTATTCATTATTTTAAAAATGACCTTTGATGACTTAAATATATACATGTTATAATGTATTGCCATATATAGCACAAGTATAAGTAGTCCCTATGTATTGAATAGCGTGATATTATTTATATGTTGTTAAAACGTGATTTTTCTTGATCATATTTTATTAACATTCAGTGACTTGTAGGTCCACAGGGCCGGCTGCATCTTTCTTGTATTGTTTAATATGCTATAATGCTTACATTGCATATGTCACGAAAATAAACTATTTACTTACTTACTTATACAGTAAAACCTTACTTAAAGACCACCTCGATAATAAGACCACCTCAAAATTAAGAACATAATTTTCAAGTTCATTTTCACGGCTTCGCTCTTTGTTCAACCTCCATATCAAGACCACCTCAATATTAAGACCAGTTTCGACGATCGCTATGATGGTCTTATTATTGAGGTTTTACTGTACTGCATGTCCTTCTTCATATTTCACCAACGACAATTTCATTTACAATAATAAATAATAATAATAACCAGATATATTTATTACAATAGTATTATACATAACCATATCATAATTATACACAGATGTCTATCGAACCGATGTGTTTTTAATTACAAGCGAACTAGAGGAACCTAATTTTACCAAGTTTTGAAAGACATCGAATAATACCACCTTGAAAATACTTCGTACAATTTATCGCTATATCTATCACTTCGAGTGACAGCATTTGATTCTACTTCGTAGAAATGTTCACCTCTAGCGTGAATGAATTCACAGTTTGTGAAGGTTCTAAAAAGTGGACAACTTATCCCATTATATTTGTATACTTCCTTGATAAGCGATAAATGCATTTTATTGTCCCGAAAGTTGTACTCTATGCTCAACTTATTATCATTCAAATTGTAATTGACAGCGCCGCCAATGTGGCTCGCACTTCGCATTGTTTGTGATTTCCCGAAAAAAGATTGCGCAAAAATAGGGCGGAAGATCACGTGTCCCGTTCAGCACATCGGGCGCGATTCTCACACCTCGGATAAAATATTCCTAATAATTTGCAACGGAAATAGTTAATTGTATTGATATATCGTTTTATGCTTCATTGAATCCAATACAGCCCCCACGACATCAAAGCAATCGACACCAATTATTACATCAATGTTTCTTATCTAATATCAATGATATAAAATTATAAAATATATTGATCATTTTCGCGTAAAAACGATAGAATTCTTTCATTTTCCCACCGCTAAATCGCTTCTAAATCTTAGCCTGTATCGTTAAGTTTTACACTATGTATTATTATTCTTTATCGTTGATGTTATTAAAATGGCCAATTTGCTCATTATGTCTATTTCCTATCTATATTACAAGTTACTACAGCATATCATTTCTTGTCTTCTGAGAACGCTATCATTATGATCGTTTCAAACCGCACAAAGTGTACTTCATTTAAACAAAATACTTTCCGTAAGTTTAATATTGACGTATTAATAATCCGAAGGTAACTGATCTTAGACATCCAAACGGCAGTAAAAGTTGGTCTCATATATGAAGTAGTCGAAATATTGACCTAAAATATGGATGAAAAAAAAATGAATAATTAGTTCTTGAAATTTTCATCTCACGGAGGTGGTCTTAATGTTGAGGTTGGTTTTAAATGAAGTTTTCTGTACGTCTATTCGGTATCATATTTGAATACTGATGTACGCGCAGAAATGCGATTGTCCAGTAAAACAAAAGTTTGATTCTATTCTCAGTGGTCCAGTGACATCTTACCTGAATACTCTCTTAATTGTGTGTTGCATGTCCAGTGACATCTTACCTGAATACTCTCTTAATTTTGTGTTGCATGTCCAGTGACTTCTTACCTGAATACTCTCTTAATTTTGTGTTGCATGTCCAGTGACATCTTACCTGAATACTCTCTTAATTTTGTGTTGCATGTCCAGTGACTTCTTACCTGAATACTCTCTTAATTTTGTGTTGCATGTCCAGTGACATCTTACCTGAATACTCTCTTAATTTTGTGTTGCATGTCCAGTGACTTCTTACCTGAATACTCTCTTAATTTTGTGTTGCATGTCCAGTGACATCTTACCTGAATACTCTCTTAATTTTGTGTTGCATGTCCAGTGACTTCTTACCTGAATACTTAATTTTGTGTTGCATGTCGAGTAATTTGATCCCTTGTAAGATAATGCAACAATTTCAATAGGGATATCTCTATTAGCACACCTTTCCCCATTCTCTGTGCTTCTCCCATGAAATAGTACTAATTAGTGAGCACAAGTACAAATGAGTGGTGTGGCCATTGTCGAGTTTTTAGCACGAGTAGCTTTGACTCGACTTTTACTTCGTTCATTAACGTACAATATGTGGCGAGTTTTTGGTCTGTCCTGTTAATTTGGGAGTGTTCAACTGACTTGTTAGTAAAATGTGGTAATTGACGTTGGTTCGTGTTTGTTACATATGAAGACATGAATATACAATTTCACTTATTGTACGCACGTGGACGGATTGCGCAATATCATGGCAGTTGAGTATTGTGCCACCAATGGTTATCGTCGACATGATATACCCGACTGTGTCTACCGCGTCATCCGTCGGCAATATTTGAACAGCACACATATGTTATCTAACACCATCGGCCCCTAGTGTCCCCTAATATAACACCGTATAACAAGGCGCTAACGCCTTCCTTAAGAGTGCTCATGGTCCTAGGTGATATAATTCCTTAAGCCGGATTGTCATTTTGACACGCAATAGTCACACCTTCACCATACCATCTAGGGCTTTGAAAGTATTGTCGAGTATCAGGTCGATAGTAAGATTACGCAAGAGATGACTTATTATGCTGGTCAATATGTTCGATAACATCAAGGACATCTCATTAAGATATTGCCCCCAAAACTTATTGAAAAGCGATCATAATCTCCCCGTTTATCAGCAAATATACAAACACCGTAGCCCCAATGTAGATACAATTCCTTATTGGTGTTCGGCTAGGTGAGGAATTTCGAAGTCGCACAAGTTAAGGTAAGTGTCAAAAGTCGAACCGATCATATATCTGAAAACAATCTATAAGTTTACAATTGACAGGTTTCGCAAACCATAAGTAAACTGACTAAATCTTTACAAGCCATCTTATCTTAAAAGTATTTTACACTGTCATGTTTCTGACAAGAGAAAATTAATGATCTATATGATAAGCAGTAAAGGTATGCACGGGACATTTTAACACGTGCATAATTGGGTGTTACTAATCCCGGTTCGTGTACAAGACGTGCATCTCGGTGATATTACGTAGTCTCCGGGCTAGTGTTTTGATGTTTCTATTTTGGTTACATTACGATTATACATCAAACTTACATTACGACAGTATTTTTCTTGCATTTCTTCATGCTTTCATTCACGTATTTTTGGACCACATGTCCGTAGATACACTCAGGTGGCATAGTGGTCGAGGGGTAGAGCATCTGACTCCTGCTCTCGATGACTAAGTTTCAAACTAAAAAAAATACACCGAGGCAAACTGAAAAATCACAACATGTTTTTTAGGCCATGGTACCTCCTGTCTATCTTTGGTGGCCCCCATCAGGTTGTACGTCCAGTTAAGGGTCTGTAGAATCAAAACTATTTATTGGAAACAACGTATAGCAATGCGTCTGATCAGCGAAGTATTGTTTAATGACCGGTAAATTTGGCAAGAAAGAACATTGAATTATCTATGAGATGCAGTTACGTACATGTATATCATAGTCTCTGGACATAAGAAGGGCGATGACATTATTTTCCTTTTAAATTTGAAGACGAGTAATTATTACAATATGGATGAATTGAAAACAGTCATCTAGTGTGTATCATGTCTCTGTAATGATTCTTAAAAAGTTGGAGCGTTTGTGTACCGGACGAATCATAACTACGACACAACACATTGTACCATGCAGGTCATGTTTTCGTCTCATGCGACATGACAGTGCTCGCTTAACCTAAGCAAGACAAAACTCTTCTTCATTAAACCATATTATGTCAGACACCCAAGTGTATTCAAATTTTTAAAAATGATGAAATCTGATAACAAACATATATTGATAAACATTGGTAAATTTATTTCCCAAGCATTTGTCATAAGAAATTCTTTTGTCAACAACATTGTTTAGACTAGTTACTAGTCACATTAAGTCTCCCATACCAAAATATTTGAGGAGCTATTGTCATTACTTGGTCGTAGTTGGAACCATATTATGTATTATTTATTTGGTGTTACCTATGTATGTGTATATTCGACATTATATGTCTAGAAAAATGTTAGTTTTTTTCTTATAAATAACTATGTATACATGCCATGTAACGTATGATTTTGTTTAAAATTATATTGTAATGTAAGTTTGTATGTCAAGAAACTATACTGTTTACGACAATAAACTAAGTTGAAGTTGAAGTTGAAGTCTGTGATTGTTTACTTATTCGTGTTCGCAGTTTTCCTCTTCCTTTCTCACCTATCTCATACAGTGATAACAATGTCACCAGGGAGTGAGCGAGTCTTTTTGTAATCAAGATACTCAGGAAATCCCGTCACTGTTCGTATTCCGGAGTCGCAACGTCTGTCGTAGGCAAATTTCAATTTCCATATTGATTGTCGATGCAGTTCAGTTGCGATTAGTATTCCATTGTTTTCATAGTTGAGGTTAATTATTAAGTAACAAAAGATGGTTAAATGTTTATACAAACAAACAGTGTACCAAGACAAACAAACAAAGTAAGGTAGATATTGCCGGATGGCGTCGGTACGCCAATCATTTACTTGTCACGGTTAATTTAACGCGAATGATAAATAAAGGGCTGAAACAACAACATTAACAACAACAGGAATGAATCATATGATAAAAAGCCCTTGTGTGCAACGATGCCCATTTTTTCTTTAAGTCTTTTATTATTGTTTTTTGAGCAATATATATATTACCATATTAGCGGTGTTCAGTTTTCTATCATATGATTGCATATCAAACATGCCGGTCATTATTACTGATTTGTATATTTTTTCATATCTTTATTAACATACTCCCTTTGGTTATATAACACAAAACAGCGCAAAGACAATCAATGCATACATACAATCATACACACAAACATACATTCATACAAACAAAGTTATGAAACACATTACGTAGATAAATAGCATTTACTTATAATTATATTACTATTCAGCCTAAGAAGAAATGGAAAAAAAACTAAGGAATTGCGTGATTTTTCAAAATTTTCGTTTCTAAAAGAAAAAGCTACTCTTAAATAAATAGCAATTTTAAACAAATATTTTATATTTAACATTCAAATTTATTCTGTCAAATACACCATAGTTTCTTATTTTTCGATACAACATTTTGTATAATACTGTGTAGAATAAACATAGCATCTGATGTAGACTGTATGTCACGAAAACCCAAAACTGGGAATCGTTAAAAATATGTTCATTCTCACACCACTTATTCATTCTATTTCTCAATAACAATGAAAATATCTTTGCTATTACATTGATGAGAGTGATACCAAGGTAGTTAGTAGATAGCCGTCTGTGATATAAGCAACCACTATGGTCAATCCTTTGCTTAGCTGCTTGTTCTATGTGTTTATCTGTAGTATTACAAATTAAAGCTTGTTGAAAAAATCATAAGTCTCCACAAATGGTACTTTTCCCAACCTGATAAAATTTCCTCAAAAGTATGCACATACAAACCTAGATGAAACAACAGCTTAGCACTTGTGATTAGTATATAGATAGTGCCATATCTAGATAACCAAGTTGAAAAAAAACAATACACACACTATATAACAGTGATTACAATTTTATTTAGATAAAACTGCATTTCAAATCCTAAATTTCAAGATTGATAGAAAACTATCTACTAGTTTATGTACTACACAATTTTTTACTTAGTCAATCACAGATTGTAATTATTTCAGTAACAAAATGGTCATTGGATTTAAAATGTACAAGGAAAACTTCAAGAGTATTTTCCAAGAAGTATTTTATCACTTGTTGACCACTGTTTGTAAATTCACAGCCGATTTCTTTTTGTACCCGAGTTGACTTTTATGAAGCATCTTGTGAATATATCATGAAAACCTGAAATGATAAAGTAATATTAAACATTATAGCAGAAAAAGAGTCATTTACATTTGTATTATGTATTGTGTGTGCAAAAAGCTTTTCTAGCCCTACATTGGGTACATGTTTTCTCCTAGAATTACTTATATGTGGCAGGGGTGTCTGACGATTGAGCCTCATATGCTGGAAGAGGGAGATGTGTAGTAGTGTGGGGTTAGGCGGCCACCTGATATAAAGCCGTACTAGTATTTAGGAGGTCTTTGTGTTGAGTGGTTGAGCCTAAAATGACTAAATGAGGAAGAGTGTTGTGGTGTGGAGTAAGACAGCCGCCCGCGGTGGTTGAACCTTAAATGCCTGAAGGGAGATGAGTGTTGTGTAATAGGGTTATAAATGAGAAAACATATTGCAGAAGAAGTTTGCTAGTACCATTATAAGCGCTGAATTCCAGACATTCCACTCCGAAGTCATTTCTTCCCTAAAGACCTTTCACCCCCCAATTTTGAAGGACTCTAGACTTTTCATCCCCACTTACAGTATAATCAAATTTTTGTGAATTACATTATAAATTTGATGTTTATTTTAAAATCAGATTGTTAATTATAGATTAAAATTCCATTATCTTCATGTTAAATAACAGTGTGATATAATCACCCCCTTTGGACTTGTTAAGAATGATGTGATTTAATAAACAACCACGGTGCCTCCCTTAATCCCCTAGTCTCATTATCAACAGACTCTGGCCCAGTGGAACTCCAAGGTACATCCTTTCAATATTGGTGATAAAAGTCAATATTTTCAGATTAGATCAATAATTTTTTGATCCCTAGTCAAGCAAATAACAAAGAAATAAATTGATGATTTCATATACCTATGATGTATATGATACTCATGCACTACTCAGCATGGTAAAAGATAATACCCAATTATTACCATGTTTCAACCACCATGTGTGTAAGTTATAGTATGCGCTAGCCCATTACACCAGTGCACAGTTCTAACGTAACCAATATATGCCCGGCGTTGATACGCCCTGCAATAATATATGCACCTTGATGACGTGGGAATAAAGATGACAGCCACACTTTGATTTGAAATTTCAAGTTGTAGAATTTCTTATTTGTGTAATAAATAGACATTTAACTTCACAAATAAAACTGAAATTAAGAAACAATAGATCATAACCATATCATACCGTGTAGAATACGCTATTTGTATTTTAAAGCGTTACTGAATGGATAGTTTTGTTCAACAAAAAAACACGAATATTTTTACGACATCTTTCACTAACAGTTCTCATAACCGCGCCTGTGTTTATTGCACTTAAATTTTGATAGAATTGTATATAATATATTGTACATACATAATCTGTATTATATAATTATATTCTAAAAATATGTTGCGTAATTTTATTTCTTTATTTCACTCTCATTCTTGCGCTAGTTACATATAATATATAACAATAAAATACAGCATAAAATAACAATGCAAGCCACGTCTACACAGAATTTTAAGAGAGTATCACTGGCTTCAAGATACGAATTCATGTGCGTTTGTCTAATTAACAAACTATCGTGGCAAAAAAATATGTCAAAATTTCAATTGGCATGTATTATGTTGATTAGTATCATTGAGTGTAAACAACTATTAGATGATATGCGCTTTGATATTTTTTTATTAATTGTTATTGAAAATGAATATGCATATACATGTCAGAAAGTACCGGTTAGCTAGAAACAGTTATAGTTAGGAACAGGCACATAGAATATTTCGTAAACTTGCCATATCTCAAATTGAGTAAATTTAGACTTTTTTTGTGATTTTGTCTCTACAAACTATCTCACACGTCTCTCTGTTACCTTATGTAACGTATAGCATTATCACAAGTCGCATTTCCACCAAGTCCCATAAGTAATCGAATCGTATTGATACACAAGACTTGCATGGAGACGTGTTTCCCAAATTGCAAAAACAAAACGTTACACCTGACGTTGTAAAACTACGGTTTAGAATTAGGTTATACACGCGAATAAGGTTTCGCTCTAACTCGGACGATATAACCGGTTTACTGTGCAGTATTATGTATATTCTATAACATAGACAAACAAATAGTATTGTCTATAATGAACAAAGATCGGTGAGAAATAGTATTCCCTAATGAGAATTACTAATACTTATGTGAGATCAAATTACTGATTGTTTGTAAGTGTCGTGTCAATTTTCACAACATTATAAAAGCGATTGCCAAAATTGGAAACATACACCACCCCACGTAGATTTAGATGAGTAAATCTTTGATTTTACAAATCTGTAAATGCGCATAATACCAGGCACCTATATACACTTAACGTATATCTAAAATGTCTCAAATATGTTTTATCATGTTGGTAGTGTTCTGGATAGTAGATAGTTTATCTGTCAATCCACAGACATTGTAATATATGATTGTATAATGATCATTTTTCACTTTAAACATTGCCCTCTCGTCTTACGCAGCGATATCACGGCGTAACACCCCATGATTACCACCCGGGGTATCAATTTCATTTCGCCAATATATCGAAACAATAAAGTCCTGATTTACTAATTACTTACTATTTATTCGACAATATTTACTCTGTATACCAAACATGGATTAATTGGAAACTTGATACATGTATAAGCGAACATGTCAAAATGCTGTCTTAAAAAATGGGTCAGAATTGGTAATTGGCAAGACGTTGTCTTCTGTTTTGTTATGCTTTCATCGAATTGTACGCCCATTTTCAACAATGTTTCAGCCATATACGTCAACCAGTTGACCTATTCAGTTTTCCTGGAATTAAATATCAACCAGTTCAAAATTGCTCTTCCGCAAGAAACTGACAATTTCTCATCGTGTGGAGCCAATGTCACGGAAAAACATATCCTGTCCCATACGGGTTATAAATATGTCTCAGTTACTATTAGTTTGAATATTTAGCAGTTATTAATTCGACGTGTTTGATGTCATCGGTAGAGTAAGTAAGCAATATATTTTTCACAAAACTTACCAATTTGAGATTTTATCTGATTAAATTTTCGTTTAAAATTATTATTATTACATCGATTTCTGAAGAAAGGCGGTCAGATTTATGAGGTGGTCTGAGAAATGAGTTAAAAGAGAGTAAAAACTGCTCCGTCGAAAAACGTTTTCATTAATGAGGTAGTCTATATTCTGAGATGGTCTATAAGGGATGTTGTATTGTAGCTCTACGTGTAAAATTAGAATATTGTCAAAACGAACGAATTAACCCGTTATTCAAGCATAAATCTACAAGAATCCGAGATGACATCGGAAGATCTACCGCGATTTTGGAGTAAATTATTCTGTTTTGAAAACTTTTGTATAGCTAGCTAGCTATTCAATCATTAGAATGATGGAACAATGTCTTATTAACATGTTTTACATACCGCTATTGAATGTAGGTGTATTTTCCAAAGTGTTATAGTGTAACAAGCCAATAACGTTTACTATTTAATATTTGTAGTAGCAGAGAATGTCAAATAGCAAGTATTGTATAGTGACTTACTTATCGGCAATAAGCAATTTGTCATAGATCATTGGTGCCTGTTCTTTCACACCGAATTGTTTACATAGCATTCGAGTATAAATAGTTTCTAAATACATTGATGCCCTTGATAAACAATACAATTCCCCTCCCAATGTATTACAAGAAATATGTTAATTAGCAAGTTTTAAATTATGTTTTGAAGTAGGTCAAATACTTACTTAGGAATTTCTTTTACGCTATTTCTTTTTAGTGCTAAAAAGCTAATATGCCATTACTCATTACATCATGTTTCTAATGTATTAAAGAAGTTATTGGAAAATGTGTATATATGTACCAGTGTAGTAGCGATCGGCGATAACTCATGTATTCTTGTTCGAAATCGTTACCACGGTAACGAATTGAATAACTTCCCTTTGATCAGTAATAACGTTCGCTTGTCAGATTTCATACATTCACCAGTGGTCGTAAATTATACGAAAATTTGATGACACGGACAGTGGTCATCGTCATTTATGACAAGTTTACATATTAATAGCCATAAATACTTTTCAAAATTTTGAGATTTTTTGGACATTGACACTTTTATGGTCTGTAGATGAATCTGACGCATTCACTGCCATGTGTCGAAATGTTAAAACCGATTTTGTAAGAATGGATTTTGGAGGATATCTATTCAGTTAGAAATATTTATATTTTTCATGTTTTATTATATCATATAAAATTTTCAGTTCTGACCGTTGTGCGACTACGTAGACGAACAAGAATTTAACCCAGATACTTTAACACTCATATAATGGAGAAGTCGGCCCCGTCCATGAATTAAAACTACATCGAATCTTCTTTGTTTGAATATTCTCTAATGTGGGCCACATAGCCTTTCTTTATTGGGTCCTATCCAAAATGTAGGTCAACCCCCATCAGCCGTTGTTTAACGCGTAGTAAAAATTCATTCATACTTTGCCGCAAGACTAACTCTTCCCTCTGATTGGTTGCTTTCTTGAACAGATTGTGACCCTAAAAATAGAGGTAAAAACTAAGCAGGCAACACATGCAGAGATCGGCTTGTAATCACCGAAAAAATCGAATAAAATCGGAGATTGAAAAATAGAAATTATGCATCTTATAAAATTTCACTTTTATAGTATACTTTCCACTGCAGTAAGGAGTTTTCACCTAGTCCAATGCTCTTTTGCATTATAGAATTACCGCTAAAATTGACCGTAATCTAGCAGTTTAGCTTCGCAAAAATATGGGATTGGCTCGTAATAAGAAACGCCTTGCAAACGATAAACAAATGTCGTATTCGACTGCAGTTACATAGATTAGGTATTTTTCTAAATGAACACTTTGATAGCATTCATGTTTTTTGCAAATCAATCGATACCTCCATGGGTAAAAGTCGCATAATTCTTTGTTTTGGTTAACAAAATTGAGATGGTCAGGTTCATGAATATTAATTAGGTAGGCGGTCCTATAAAATAGAAAGAAAGTTGAATAAGTTTTTACTTGAGGCCTATTTTTCTACATTTGTAATGCATTTAAATGCAAAATACTATAACTATTAGATTTCACCAACTTTACCGTATTTAAATGCATCATTTATATTTATTTAGAATTTTTACCACCCATTTACATTAAATTATTCTCCCAACCTGTCAAAATAACGACGAGTGCGCATGCGCGGCTAAATCAATGAAATAGTTATGATCGATTTTCTAACATTATTCTGTTCGCAAAAGACTGTGGGGTAGGATAGACGTAAAATTAGTTAGTGACAACTGAATATTTAACCGCCTCAGTCTTATAACATCGTGGCGATCGTATTTGGAGTTAGTTTATAGTGTGTTGTATTTATTCATGAACACTGACCAAGGACTTGTTGCATTAATTTCCGACATGGATTTAATGTGTGCCGAGTCGGAAGCTCCGAGGAGGGCTTATGAAGATCCAGTGTTAATTCAAGACAACAGGGTTCTACAGAATTTGCTAGCTCTGGAAGACAGATACATGCCGAATCCAGCTTATTTCAAATGTGTTCAAACTGACATTAAACGTTACATGCGAAAAATGGTCGCTACTTGGATGTTAGAGGTAATTTTCATTACCTTATTTTTGGAATGTTAAAAAAATGAGTGTTGATTTTTTGAGAATCGAAACCTCGTGTGTGGATCTTTATACTTTAGACTATAGGATTGATAATTTATGAAGTTAATGCTAGTGTTTGTGAAGTTTTAGCTTAAAGTGTGTCCTTAAGCTTAAGTAAGATGGCCGACTGCCGCGTTTGCATTTTTCGAGACAGCTTGATAACTTTATTCATTAATTATGTCCGATAACGAGCACTGGGTTTGAAGTTAACGAATTCACTTAAAAGAGAAACGTCTATAAGTTTTAAGAATACATTGGTGCTGAGTCGTTCTTTCTTGTCTCATTTTGACAATTTTTTAGACAGTACTTATAAACTTTTTTTTAAACAATTTTACTCTATATGTATTGCAAGTTCATTGATGAAAAATTAACGAAAGTAAGTTATTAAATAATATTTAATAAAATTATCGAGTGTCGCAATCTAAGGGCTAAATCCTGGTGATGTCCTCTCAAGCATGCAGTCTAGCAGAGCGAGTTTGTCCCACTTTCACGATCATCAACTACTCACAGTTTGTAGTTATAAACCTCGCTTTTCAAGTCCTGTTTCATATTTTCCTTTATCATCATCTATAAGTGTTTGAGATTTAACTAATGAAATGATGTCTTTTTTGATTGCAGGTCTGTGATGAACAAAATTGCGAAGAGGAAGTGTTTCCGTTATCAATGAACTATTTGGATAGATTCTTGAGTGTTAGAAATATTTCACGGACTAGTTTACAACTTCTTGGTGCCGCATGTATGCTTATAGCATCAAAATTAAAAGAGACAATTCCTATTTCTGCGGAAAAACTAGTGACATACACGGATCATTCAATATCATTCAACATATTAATGGTAAACGTCTTTATTCTTTAAAGTATTGTGTTCGACATTGATCAGCTGTTTTTCAGCTGTTCCAAGGTCACATGTGACACTTCTCTAGGTTTTGTGACGTCAGTTAGTGACGTCAATAATATGACCGACTTTTCGTTGCGTGATCAGGTTAAATTGGAGTATTTTTTGAAGAATGACAACAAAAAAGTCCTTAAAGTGTTAAAATAATGCTGCAAAAATGCTCTTTTGTCGTAATTACTCTATAATGTAACATTCTTTGTTGAAAACGCAGTTTTGGTAGATTTTCGGCTTCGGTCGAATTTTGTGGTATAATCACTTCCGGTGCACGCGACTTCGTCGTGGCACGTGGTTGTCAATTAAAGAGTTGCAATATAATTTAGACTAATAGCAAAACTACAGAATTAGCCTTGCAACCTTTTCCTATGATCTTCAACCTGTTTTATAACCATTGATTAGGTTAGACATTACATTACATGAACCATTTAGTTTGTTGATGAATGTTCGGTAGATGTAATGATACGACAAGTTGATCAAAAATAATTTGCCCAGAGCGCATATTTGTTAAACATTCCTTTGGCTTGCATTTATAGTTGTAATTCATTCTGTTTATTTTGCAACATTGGCTAAAAGGAATTCCGACAATTTTTTTGAGTGAACCTTTTCGCCATGTACGTTAGCATTATTGTATGTGTTGTTTTTAATGTCCAGTTTTGACCAACATTTTTTGCCTTCATTTTGAAGATCAAACGATAATTAGGTGACTTGTTAATTTATGATCCATTTATCTTCGTTGTCTGTTTGAGATAATTGTGAATGTGCAATCATTTTTAATGTCATGGGTTTATTTTGGTGTGCTGTAAAACTATATGTTTATATGTACACGTTGACATTTTATGCATGCATAAGTCCTGTACTGTATAAGTTAGATCTGTGACCTGGATTTGGCTTGAAATATGATCACAATTTGTTCATAAACTTCAGTGTCAAGGGTTAATAACTTATACATCAAGAAGTATGGAGAGAAATGTATAATTGTCTCTATAAAACTGTGTCGCGATACACTTGATATATGGAAACAAATCTATAGACACACTGGTCTATAAATGCATTATGCTACTTTAAGTTTTATTTAATTTATCGAACGTTCTAGATTCAATGAATACGTTCCTGAATTAAATATTGACTCGTGATTGCGATGTATTGAAATTTACACTGTATGAATAGGTGTTTTCATTACTGTTTCAATAACGCATTGTAAAAAAGTGCTCACCAGGATTTCACGCTGTTGTCCTTGTGAGGTAATAGGTTTTATGCAGCATTTACAATAGTTTCAATTTTGTTGTTTTCAGGAAATGGAATTGGTATTGATTAGCAAACTGAAATGGGACCTATCAGCAGTTACTCCTCAAGACTTTTTAGAACAAATTTTGAGTAGATTATCATTAGAGAAAGAACAAACAAAAGTGATTAAAAAACATGCGCAGACGTTTATAGCTCTATGTGCAACAGGTAAAACTTGTTTTATTCTCATATCTTCACATAAGTGCATGATTTTTTTAACCGAGTTGAGTTCACTGCAGGTGGTCAAAACTATACCCACCGCAGAATATGTTCTCATGGCTTTTATGAATGAAGTAAAAACACGCAGCCTAAACATATAACTCAAGACTGGTTCACCTTGCTTTAAACTATTTGTGTGTTCTCTTTAATCCTCTTACTGAATGAAAATCTGGCTAAAAAAACTAACCTGGCTTCTACAATAACCGTTAACGGTAACGCGATAGTCCTGTATTGTTTTCTTAAATAGTTTTGCACTGGCTCGAAGTTGAATGGAAAATTGTACAGCATTATAACTAGCCTATTTCAGTGCATTATGTTAAACCTCGAAGGAAATAAGATAATAGTAAAAATGAAATTTCACAAAATTTCTTAAAAAATTACTAAGATGATACAAAATATGTGTATTTTCGTTAAACTAGGGTTTGATGACTTCAGAATGATGTTTTGTATAGCTAAGTTAAAGTTTTGGTGTACTAAAAGTTCGGGTGTTATTTATTGTTTTCTCTTGATTGAATGATTAATTTTGATTCAGCACATAAACACTAATGTACATTCTTGGTATGTCAGTAATGTAAAGTATATGGCCAAGATAAGAAATAAATTGCTGATGAATAGTCGCCTCACAGTCACTTGTCAGTTAGTCTTGAGTGTTAGTTTTTTAGTTGAAATTGTGCATTTACGTAAATTGATTTCATTGAGTTACTGTACTACGGTTCTGTCGTAAGAAATATCATTAGACATTTGGAGTTTTGTTAGCCCTTAAGCTTGTTTTTTATTTATTTTTTATGTCATTTCATCATAACTTTGGCCATAAAAAGTACTATAAAAGTATCAGAATGCATGTATTAACAATCTTGTAATGCATTTAAAGCATTATCACATTACCAACTTCCTGCATTGAATGGTTGGAGGGAAATACTCAAGTTTCTCCTAAGCTCCACATCTTAGTTAAATTTGAAACCATTTTCTACTTATTTAATACAAAGTGATTGAAGTCTAAGGATAAGTTGTGGTCAAACTTTGTGAAATAAAGTGGAAAATCTTCCAAATGGTAACTTTTCAATCAAAATGTGTGCTTTTGCCCAAAAATGATGGTATTCAAGCAAAAAGTTTTCAAAATGCTGAAAAATGTTGTTTTTTTATAAAATGCTGAAAAAATATGTATTTTTATTAAATGATATCTCTTTAATCTAGTCAGTTGCTAATGTTTTTTCTTGTCTATTACAAAAGCCAAGGTTTAATAGTAGTCACTGATGTCTGTGCTCCTTCACAAATCTAAATGCTCTCCAAATGGAAAATAAATTTACAGTGATTTTTATCTGTCAATGACAGTTTTAACATAGAAGTTTTGTCCGACACATTGCTGTTGACAGCTATCACAAATTCCTGAATCAAATTAGCATGCTATTTTGCTGTATAGAGGACAAGTGACATATATATTATATGTGTATATTCATATATATATGTAGATGAATATATACCAGAGTTTTTCCAGATTAAGTATAACACGTTTTTATTGAGGGGCGACTACACATTAACTTGATTGATGGTCAATTGTTTTTATGCTTAAAATGTTAAAAATGTATGCTATGTAAGGTATGCTGGTAAATTGGACATCTTATTATCATCTTTGCATTAATTGAAATTAAGGCGATAGTTGGTTATTTGTTGAATTTAAGCAAGAGTAGCTTGTTTGGTGAGTCCCACCTCTGTTAGATAGAACTGAAAGAATGTAAAAACTGGGTCATGAGAAATATACACAAATTGGTGGCCACGTTATCCTGTATTAAAGATTAAACAGTCTCAAATCCCCTTAGCTTTCTCATTGATATAACGTGTGTGGGTTTAAGATTATTAAATACCATGTATATATGGCTTGGTAAAGGTATGATTATGCAAAGTAGAACCCCAATCTAACGTTCAAGATACCCTTTATGAATATGAAAATGCTGTAAAAGGGTGTTTGTATTACAATAATGTACACAATGATTATGTCATAGTGCGTCTCCTCCATTTTTATGATGTCAGAACTAAATAAACATGATTACTTAACAAAAGCCAGATTTCCTATTCTGATAAGCCACACTGTCTGTTTAATTGATAGTCAATGGCAGTACTAAACACTAATGTGTCATTTAATTGACCAAAGCCTGTGGGTGGCTTTTTTATAATGCAAAAGTATTTAAATCTTTTCATGAAAATCAATTACATCTGATTAGTTTGTTTTTAAAGTTACTTATACTGAAAATGCACCAGTAATTATAAATTATATTTTAATGACAATGTGTAGATAACATGTTTTTAAATATATTTTCAGATTGTAAATTTATGATCTATCCCCCCTCTATGATTGCTGCGGGTAGTGTGGGAGCTGCTGTTCATGGCTTGAGTAATATTCCATATTTAGATGTTAAATTGTTACAAAGACTGCATGAGATTACCGGTATTGAAATGGTAAGTGAACTAAAGTTAAACATACCACATTTTCATTTATATCCACCATTGTCTGAAATCCTTGGAAATATCATCAACTAGCACCAGGCAATGATATATTCCAGCTACATTTGTTATCATTTATATCAAGTGTGTAGTATCATTTTAAAAATCTGAACAATTGTTTCGTACCAGAATGAATCTCATATCTACCTGGATTAAGATAAATGATTAATTTATTGCTCCTAATTTCGGTACCCCAGACTGTGAATGAGTATCAGAATGACTGTTGATTGAAAAACAACTGGAATCAGTCCGCCTGTCCCCGAAATGAAAAAGTAATTACAGTTAATTAATTATCTGGAAGTGCCAATGATTTAGATTATGGCTAGTCTGGGAGTGCTAACACTTCCCTTAATTTGTACTCCTTTTGTCTAGATTGCTCTGGTTGGGTTAATTCCAAATGCTGGTGTTAGATTTTGTTATCTCTTGAAATGTGTAAAATAAAATATGTATTTTGCTAATACTATAGTCTTTTCTCTATTTATAGGATTGCTTGCGTAGTTGCCAAGAACAAATTGAACAAACATTAGCTGTGAATTTATCTAATATGGCTCAGCCTGTCGAACAATCTACAAAGATGGAACACTCGTCGTCATCATCATCATCGTCGTCATCGTCACATCACACAAATACGCAACATGAACATTTAAAAGAACAACCAACAACACCCACAGATGTTCAAGATATTCGGTTTTAGTGAAAAAAATTGTGAGGAACTAGAATTCTTGCGTCAACTGGAGAATATTCCCTTATAGTTATATCTTGTTATTTGAATATTCAGTTAAACGTTATTTCAATATGCATTTACTTTCTATCTGTTAAAAATTAAACAAAAGTTTAAAAAAAAAATATTTTTGTACCTTGTTCAAGTTTTAAGTTCTTGATTTTTTACTTCTTGAAATTATGAATACTGCCTACTCTAGTGAGTATTGTTAAACTCACCACATCTCATTTGTTTTAAATTCATTTCAAGTGCCTTACTGCTGTTTCATTCTGGTTTTGGGACCAAATAATACTGCCATGCCATTCCATTTTAGAAAATCAAATCATCATATTTTTTTTTATAAATCATTGGATCAAGCTCAACTCAGCCATTACTTAGCACACTCTATGTTGATAGTGCATAATTTCATATTTCCATAAATAAAATCATGACAAAATCTTAACAAAAAACTTTTTCTCTAACGATTATTTTGGATCTGGTTTTTAAACAAAAAATTTGAATCTCAAGTTTTCCATTTTTTTATTAATTGTGGGTCTTGTCCTGTATCTGTTTCCATGGCAACAATATCGAAGGGTGTGACTGGGGAGGTGTGTGTATAAAGTTGAGTTTATCAATATACACATTGCATGACATCAAAAAAGAAGATAATATATATTGTACATATTTTTGAACTCTATTGACGTACATGTATATGTTAAACCAAAAAAAAAGTACAAAATGTTCTAAAATGGTCATGTGACAAATGCATAAAAAAGGGGCTAAAGGGTTTCATTATTTCGTGGAAAAGGGGATTCAATATAAACTTGTATTGATATACACCCACGACCCTGTCTCTCTGTTAGGCGAGGCATTTGTCATGTGGCATACTTTGTCATGTAATATATTTTGTCATTTTACATATGTATATGTACAGACACGCGCACACACACACACACAAACATTTTGTGTAGGACCATTCAAGAATATGCCTTACATATTCATCTTATCCCACTATTGTGATATTTTTTATTTTCATATATTTGTTCAAAACATTTTTTTGCTTTTTTCGAAATCATGCCCTGTAATTAATCATTTTATCATTTTACCAAAGTGGTTCTTATCATTATCAATGACTCATTACATATAATCGTCATTTCTTAATATTTCATCATCGTAAATCAATCATTTTTTACGAAATTGCATGAAAACAACCTAACATCGAAGCCGTAAAAAGCATTTTTGAACAAGTAAATGTAAAAATGCATGATTTAGACATTTTTCAATGTTATATATTTTTCATTACAAATAGTTATTTGAGAATAGTGCTATGTAAATTACATTGTGTTACAAATTATGCATTTTTTGTCAACTGTTTTGAAATAATGAACGATATTGATACATGTTTTGTTTTTCAAATGTGTGATTGGCTAGAGAACCGTCACATGATAACTTATTATTTATTTATGAATCATAAAAGGGGCCAAGCCTTTAACATTATATAAGCTTCCAAGTTTTAAACAAATTTAATGTTTCGTCCATCTGAGTTTGACATTCTGTATATTTTCATAAATTTCTGAGATGTTCTATCATTTGTACATTCATTTCATAATCTTATCAAAACACTATTTCTAATGCTATCATGGAATCAGTACTTTTGTTTAAGACTGGAAGCGTTTAGGCCATCGATACATAAACACTGTTGCAAATCTTATGGGTCAGGGACAAATCTGCCTCAATGCAGAGATATTTGGTGAAGGTAGCTTAGAATATTCACTGGCCCTTATTTATATATAGGGGCCTGCTTTGATGTGTTTTAAATAAGATTTGCAATAAAGGAGTTGATCATGGCCGTGCATAAAAAACTATGTGTTCAATCATCAACTATTTATACAAAAGAAATTCATATGAACTTTTCTGAAATTTCTTGCATTTGAGCGGTCATTTTCGACCGAATAATTTATTTTTGCTCTAGATTTACCGAATAATTATGTTTATTGATGTTAATTGCATTCTTGGTTGATTTTATTCAAAGGATAAAGAGTGCCATTTCAATGGGTATGTTGACATGTCATGTGATATCTATAAATAGAACTCTATAAATAGCAACTTCTATTTATGAATTAAACCCAGGTTTTCGCCGCATCTTCGTAAGGTGAAAGTGTGGTCAGAATTCTGGTGCTTATTTTATGTTCCTGATAGTTACTTGCCTACCTCTTGCGTATGGAATCCTTATTTTTCGTGTACAATACATTATTGTGGTTATATATACTTATGGGAACTTAAACAATGAGTATCTCTCTACCTCAACTATTTCAATGCATAGCATAGATAAATATTTCACCATCCATATTTTTTTGTGTATTTTGGGGGGGTAATGAATTAATACAAGAAATTGTGTCGTGTTTCGATTTTTTTCAGTTTTTTCTGAAAGTTTTTAAAACAGTTACTTAGGAAGTATTGTACAAAGTATTAGGGCAGTTAGATTATGTTGTGTAAAGCTCTTCACTATATAGTCAAAGCCCTTCTTACTTACCCAAAAAAGGCTTGTGAAGTCATGTGAAGTTATTTTTGCCTTTTTTCTGTTTTGAGGGTTGATCAAAAAGTAATGGAACATCATGTAACACTCACAGAGGGTTCATCAAAGAACACGTTAATTTGTACCTGTTAGATTTCTGTGTGTCTTTGATTGAAAAACTTCTACAAAAATGTAACTTGAATGTTATGTGACCGCCATAATTCACGAATAAGAATTATATTTCGTTGGGTGTCTTTCAGTTAACGCAACTGTTTTCAAGTATTTTGAAGCTGTGATACTTATTGGAATTTTGTTTTATTTTCAAACTTCCCATCTCGTGTTTTTTTTATTACAAGTATGTCAAGTGTAAAAATGACCAATGTGAATGCAGAATTAACATACTTGTCTCTTGATTGGGCGATAATGGATCGGATTTCATTTCAAAATTGACAGTAAAATATGTTGTTCAAAATTATTTCCTATCATTTCAATGAACAGACGAATGTTTTGGAATCTGTTTGAAAAAGCATATTCGGAAATTCTTGAAATTTCTGATTTTCCATTTTCGCCCCTTCAGACACTTTCTGCTGCTTGCGTGTTGAATGCTGTAATCTGTGAATGGAACCCTAACGCTGGTAATATTGTGATAAATTATATTTTTTTGAAAGCGAATAACTTAGGGTATTTATAAGGTATGTCGATGGTGATTTGGTTGATGATGTTCCCTAAAGGCTCGGAACCTTGAATTCTTCCAAACGACTGAAAGAATGTTGCGGGTTTAACTGAATTTTTTACTATGCTTATGTATGAAGTATAAATGGAAAATAAATAATTTATGTTTATAAATGTACATCTTGTGTATTTTTTTCTGTTCTTTAGATTGGAGTTAACATGAATGAAATTTTTGATCACTGATTCTGATCAAATCAAAGTGTATTTTAGCTATTTTTTGCTAAAACAACAGATTAGTTATAGTCATACTTAATTATATGACTTACTTATTTAAGTGCTAGGAAAAAAAATTCTTAGTACATTTTATTGTTTATACTTTTTAATTAAAAAGTAATTACTTAAGACAAACATTATCTCAGGTTTATTATAAAAAACGTTAACATTTGATAGCGTATTGGATAATATTTATATATTGTTCAATTCAAACATCCTTATTCGGCGTTTAGAATCCATTTTAATTGCAAGAGCTACTTACTGAGGTAATGTTTTGTATCTCGATACTATTTCGGAATTAGTTATTTTGTCTGAAATCTCGTGTTTATTTCATGTTAAATTTTCTGTTACATTTGGTCAACTTGTGGAGTTTTTTCGTAAAATTTCGTGCACCATTTCGGTGAAATATGTTGCTATGCACGTGAAAAATAAATCACTGAAGTGGAAAGTTACTTGTTTTGATACTAGAGTATAGTGACTTATATATTTGTCAGTTTCATACTGAATTATGAGATGTCAGCTATGAAAACTTACCGTATTGAAAGCAATAAAAAGTTATCCTGAAATTATGTTTTTTTTGTTTTGTATTCTATTAAAATTGATGGGATACGTTCACTGACTGTTCGTCAACAGATGTATCCTGGTTGATAGAAGCTAGATGGTTTATTGAAGTAGGAAAACTAGTTTTACGCGGATATAATACGAAATGGTGGATTACAACGGAAGTGTTCTCATCAAGACATTGTGTAATGTTATTTACTTCAAATGAGTGAACAGCAAAAATGAAGATACATGTACATGGTTATCATGTACACATACATGATACCACTTGCACGAATTGCCACTAGAAATAACATCACATGATAAGCAGACAATATACGGAACAAAAATTCATGAGTAACGCGTTGATCGGTTTTACTATAGAGAGGGCTATTGTTCGGAGCAGCCGTACTAACATGGTTTTGCTATTTGCATATCAGTGTTGTGTAAACCAATCAAATTTTACGTTTACCACCAATGCAATTTCTCTTCAACCTTCCGATAAAGGGTACGTTACCTTACCGAACTCCACTGAATTTGGAGCGACCATCGTAACATCTCGACAAATAGCGCCGACCATCTTTTTTTCAAGATATTTTTTATGTCTAGTTTGCAGATCTACGGACATATCACCGTTATACATGTACATAGTTAGTATCGTGGATTCAAGACGAACTGTATTCTTTTTGCACAAGAACATTGTAGAGTTGAACTGTTCCCACGTACAACTAAAGAATATCATTAAACATAGAAATCATGAAGGAATGGACGTGTGACCTTGGCTCGTTTGGTCTAGAAAGTGACCAGGAATAAGCTGCGATATACAAGTCTACAATTGAATATCGATCTGTATTAACTAAATATTGGAACATTTTGTCCTAATGAGGTTATAAATCGCATTAATTCTGATCACGAATACCGCACCCATTGTCCTGTCGGATTAAATCATTAAATAAATGACGTGGATTAATGCAACCAAACCAAAATGCATTGTTGTTGTTGCTCATAAAACGTCCACTGCTCTATGTTTGGCCACACGGAAAAAAAGCATGATTATTCTCATACGCACATGCTATTTGAGATTTCTAGAACCTTACAATGAATTTTGGACAAGAAGCTCAGTAATGCGCCAAAAATTTCACCGCATCCTGATGCAGACGATGTTGCAAAACAGAAACTAAAATTTGCGGGAAAATAAATCGTCAAGTACAGCGTTCGTTCGTTTCTGGAAAATTCCGGTACAGGCAGGCGACACGTTATCAGCATGAGCGGTCGTCTGTCTCCGGCGGAATGCTGTCCCAGATCAAACAATCGAATCTAATTATAATTATGGGGGATATGGCGTATCGATCAAGTGATTGAACGTAATTGTCATATTGTTAATAATTTCCTTATTGCCTTCCACTGCGATTATTAGTTTATTGACGTGCGTATTGATTTTCTGGAAGTGATCTCGCTTTGAAATAAAGCCAGGCAGGACAGCTGCAGAACAATGTTGTTCCCGCTTTTTTACCTAGCTGAACATCATGGACTTTAATGTATGGAATATTTCAACAGACATTAGTGTTGTTCAGTACGATAAGTCAAAATGAAAGACTTCGGTTTGCTAATGACAGCGATTAATAATGTTTCCGATTTTCAAGCGTTTGTTACGATTGTGAAATCAAGATGCGAATATCTTCCTGGCGCGCAAGGTCCTTCAAATGTCCAATCGGCATCTTGCGTTTTCGACAGGGTAAAACCTAGTACATCACGTACCGATTGTGTACGGTATCCCGTAGTTGAAGGTACTTTTGTTCCCAGCTTTGGTAATAAAACCTAACAATATATATAGGTAATAAAATGACAATACTCAAAATTGTTTACTATTTTATAATGGATTACGAGCATTAATTCCAAACTATTACAGACATACCCTTATCATTATAGATTAAACAGTGGTTGATATCTATATCAAGCGAATGAGTGTTGTTTACCTGTCTATGTAAATCTTTTTTCGATTCTCAATTTTACTTATAACATTCCTACGTAGTTTTCTCCTTGGAAACAACGGCCCATTATTTTGAAACCCAATAAACGTTTTGAATACGTACTATTAAATAGATAATTCAACTGGTATTGTGTATGTAATTGCAAATAAGCTGTAAGTACTACTGGAAACATATTATTACCCTCAAACCATTCACAGTTTCCTTACAAAGTTGAGCAGAGCCATTTTCTCGCGCACTGGTAGGGTATAAAGGGTGAACCAGTCCGTGCTGCTTGGTAGAATAATAAAGGTGACGTGGCACCGGGTTTCACTATCATTTATCTACCATCATTTAGGCATGGAATAATATATATTTTTTGTGATGATTGTTTTCTTATTGCTAGCGACTTTTGACAAATTTTGATCGAATTGGTTGTGTTAATGTCGTAATGATCTAAGCCCAAACCTTAATAACGTGTTTGTTTACTGTACCTCGACTGACCTTACCGAAATTGACCCCGACTGAATATGTTTGGGGCTCCTTCGAGAAATATTTGTTTGAGTCATTTTCCCGTCCGCAATGGTATATTCAGAAAAAATATGAAAAATACTACTAAAGACATATCAAGATTGCCTACTGCAATGGACTGTGCTATCGCAAACAATTTGTGTTTGTAGAATGTGAGTTATCAAAGTCATGCTTTTAAAATTAATGTTGGATTAACATTGCTGGAACCAGTCCCGGGATTCATAGATTATCTTTAAGTCATGAATGTATACATGTGTGTAGTATTACGCTAATCTGCACGAGTGATCGAGGTTTATGTCCCAGTTTGCGTCCATTGATTTAAATATACAGTAGAACCTCAATCATAAGACCGCCCTTGTGACACTTGTAACTGCTCTTAATAATGAGGTGGTCTTAATATTGAGGTGGTCTTAATATTGAGATGGTCTTAATATTGAGGTGGTCTTAATATTGAGGTGGTCTTAATATTGAGGTGGTCTTAATATTGAGGTGGTCTTAATATTAAGGTTGAATAAAGAGTAAAATGGACTAGAAAATTGTGTTCTTCATTTTGAGGTGGTCTTATTATTCAGGTGGTCTTCAATGGAGGTTTTTCTGTAGTCAAACAATATGTCAAATTTTACTTTTTGCATAGCAATTTTATGAGTTATCATGGAATAATACATGATTTTAAATATTACTGCATAAAGATTTGACGTAGCGTTTACAGTGTGTGTCAACATTTGCGAGAGGTCGGTAGAACGACCCACAGTGCCTTTACTCGTGGCAGTCTTTTTGAAGAAACGGACACACCATTATCGTAAGTGAGTGTGTCTGTTTCAAATAAACTCACAAGCATGGCCCCCACACACATGACAAGCCACACCCTTAATTACTGTGCGTGTTGCGGTATATTTTACCAAGGGTTCAACAGAGGGCGCACGAGAGAGAACTCGATACTAAAAGCATGCTCAGATAGAACAACGCCGAAATGCTGCGCGCATTGTAAAGTATTTTATACATATCATGTCGGTATATTGCTATACAAAGGTCGCCAACAATTAAGTATTGTGGTATTTGTTGCAATAGATCTTGTGTTGATTAAAAAAAGCGCACCTCAGCGGAATTTAAAAGCCAATCTGCAGTCGTAACCTAAGATAAGACGTCGGTATGTATAACAAACATTAATTATTTAATTTCCAATTCATATAATCATGACCTATTATGCCGCAAGGAACTATTTCTATAGAAAATCATGACCTTATTTCAAATATAATCTTGTTTTATGTGATAATGTGGGTATTGATTTCAGAAGTTGACAAAAGAGACTCGAGCGGATCTGCGTCAGCGACCAAAACCTGAAAGATGAAAAACAAACAGAATTATCGTATTTAAACCTGTGGAATTTTGTCGCATAGTTCTTCGACTGGGTCACAGAAAATTAATTGGTCCATGAATATGGCAATGTTTTTAGGTAACACGCATTAATCTTGTGTACCAGGTCAAATAGGACATTCGTAAGTATGTGCGTACCTGATATAAGCTGTTGCCTTATACTCGTTGATCTTAATAGTTTGGCAACTGGATAGGCTTAAGAAAGTTCCTTTAAGGGCGAATAAATACAATTAACAACTCTCTCTCTCTCTCTCTCTCTCTGATAAAATCACATGTTATATCTTTGATGATTTAGTACCGCTTAAATGTCTCAGCTTTTTCGACCGCCTGAATCGGCAACATTTTAATAAATTTTGGAAATTTATTAATTTGGGGCTCGAACCCAACATTCCTTCAACGCCGATTAAATGCATATGCCTTGCCATCGACTATGTTGTATAATCATGCTGTATACAGTACAATGCCAGTTTGACGACTAAGTTGCCAAAGAGAAACTTGATTGAGAAAATGCAAGCGATGAGCATCATGCGGATGACTAAGTTTGTGAGTAAAAGGTTATCAAAGTCTTGTTCATTATTACAACATGATCTATAAATAACAATACGTAATGTGAGCGTAACATTGGCCGGCACCATGTTGTGACATCATGAAATATGCGTGCCTGTATAGAACTAGCGACAAACAATTTTAGTACGTAAAGGTAAAGGAGACAAAATGTATACATGCTTTAAGGACGTGTTTTTCGTATCATCCGACGTGCAAAAGGTTGCCGTTACTAGTAACATAATGCCTCATTCTGTCATGCTATTTGACTTTATAACCTTAATTTTTTTTGCCAAATTAGATGTAATAATGATAAATATGTCTCTTACAATAGTCGCCGATTTAGTGATAGAAGTATACACTGAAAAATCAATATAATTTTGATAATATCTATAAAATATCTTTACAAAATTGCCATAATCATACATGCTTCTGATTGCGGTATTAGTCATGCTCCGAAGTCCCAAACAATGATAATTATATATAATACTATTTAAATATAAAAGCACCAAATCACGGGCGAATAATCGAACGCAAGTTCTGTTGAATCGGAGACGGACAATGTTCTTTTCTCCAATAAAAATCGCTTATAAATATCCAGTTGTGTGAAAAATGGTTTCATATATCTCGATTTTTTTACCTCCGATAAATTTCAAGCCAAATATGATCACATTAGATAATTGTATAAAAAACTTGGAAAAATCGTACAAAAAAATTGAATATCGGTTTCTAGGGTAACCTGTTCACTATTAACAAAATGTCCATTCTTCATTATTTCGTTTTAGTGACACCTTTTAGGGACCTTGAACCACTGATAGCATTGGAATGTTTATTTAAAAATCATATTAAAAAGTTAAAATCTTTGTAAGTGATTTTTCCTAATAACCGCGACAAAGTGTCGCTTAACTTAGCTACCTCAATACGTGTAATACGTTGTTATTATACCCCATTTCCGTCTTAAAGCTTTTTATATTTGATATTTTGACAAAATGCAAGGATTATCAATAACCCTGATAAAAAGGGGGTTTGAATACCCCAATCCTCACTAATAATGCATACATTGAAGAACAGCTCAGCTTGAGCCCCGGTTAAGAATATCTAATAATAAAATGTCAACATCGCCCCTAATAATGTAAAAAATAAGGGAAACAATGTGAATTTTCATATTAAATGGATTCCATGACATCAATTATGAATTACTTTATTCGTCTGTTGACGATACAGGTATTTTAAAGGATTTAGGGGCTCTCGAGCGACAAGCGTTTGAGTGCTCGAGCAAAATAAAACCTGTACTTCGAAGGGGGAAAATAACGATGGCGTTGCAAGGACTCCTTGAAAACTTAACTTATTTTATCGCCTCGATACCCCTCTTGTCTTGCCGTACAAATTGTCTATGAAACTTTCGTAGTAAGTTCAAACAATAAAATATATTATTGAAATATTACGGTATAAAGATTCCTCTCGCGAAAATGCATTTTCTTTCTTTTATGTATACGGATTTTTCTGTCAGTTTATGTCACCACAGTCAGTAAATGCAAGGTCACTGTGGTCACTCTCAAATCAAGTGGTCACCTTCCCAAATAAAGAGTCCAGAAACAGAAGGAAATGACCACTTAGAGCCATGGCTCAATAATCTAATAACCTCCATGTAAATGTCACCTTGAAATAACTGACCACTCCATGTCATCAAACGCTTTACTTCTTTCCAAGCGTCTATCGACTTAGATCATTGTTGCGCTATGACAGAGTCGGGTAAGATTACACATGACTTCTCGTGTACGTGTGACTATATACCCGGCGTGATTAATGTTTAAAGAGGATGTTTAAAGGTCGTGCGTGATAAGCCCCGATTTAGTCGCTCTATCTATGGAATGTCATAAACGGCCATTTCCTGGCCATGTTTCGCAGTTTACAGGATGGAGTCTTAGCGACCACCGGGTCACTGCCACCTTACGTGTGAAACTGGACAAAATGACCGACTGTCCCTGTCTACTTACATCAAACATAGACAAACACGTCATTATGTCTGGCCTTTGGCAGGCTGTTGTATTTATATTGTACATAAACACTTTGTTGCATAACTTATGCGATTCCAATTTAATAAATATGTTGCGATAAACTCTCGCTTTTTCATGACAGAAAATATGGTACAAGCTCTTTTCAAAATACTCGTTTTATTCAGAATAAAATATTTTAAACTTTTTAACCTCTCCAGAGCAATACCCTTTGGAAGATGCAGAGGCTGATATTGAGAGATTGTTGCTCTAGAGAGGTAAAATGATTGCAAATTCTTACAACATGAAAATGTTGTTGAAGAGAGGAACGCTATGGAGTGTTTGCACTGACTTTGTTTGTTTTATAGAAATGCAATATAACCTAGAATAGCGGCCACATTAGTCACATGACCAACCAGTCTTCTCCGTCTGCAAAATCTCTTCATTAATTTGACAAAATTTGGGTATCACTAAAACATTCAGTTAAACCTCACTGATAGACCACCTCAATAAGAGGACCACCTAGAAGCTTTGTCTCTCCGTAGTACCGCCAGCTCTGTCTTGTCTGTTCTGCGCTAGATTATTTTATTGGGCGTCATGGATTTCTCCTTCTCTCAGACGTCCATCTGGACACCGGATATTATGGTCGTTTGTTGACAGGTGGTGTATATGAACAGAATCAAGCAAATTAATGTTTTGGTCAAAGAAAACATGAAACTGTAACCTGTTGCCGATTGGATTATGTAAGTACCAATAATCCCAATATGACCTTGAAGTTTAACATTATCTCGCTGGCTCCGCGCAGAACCACAGTAACTAAATTCCGGCCAATTAGTACATGTAGTTACAACGGTATTGTACCAAACTGTATACACATGGTTAATACACCCGAGACCTTTGTTTGATCGTAAAATGATCTACCATGCCTTTCATCAATGAATAGTTTTTCATCTTAATACCGTAATGCGTACGAAACATTTTAAATGTAGCTGTTTAATGATAACCTATAATTTTTACATTTTTTCGATATATTTTGTCTTTGTCTGCATTCAATCAATCAGAAAATGTAAAACTAATCTTTGATTCATATTTCCTGTCGTTTGTTTGAGATAAAATCCGTCACACTCGGGTATTAGCTAAGTTACGAGTACATTTGTACCACACAATCAACACAAATATAAAGGTTCAGTTAACAAGTTACTGATAATCGTCAGTCATTTTGCAGGAAGGAAAAAATAAGATTTGGAAATAGAAGAATAGTGATATCCCCAAAAACGTCCCCCTCTCCGGGGTTTTCTACTTTCAGGTGGAAATCTGCACTTATTATTGAATTGAGTTGTACAAAACTCATTTCCGAATGGACCCCTTCCGTTTATTTTCGTCGAAGGAGATCGTTCCGTTTATAGTCACCGGAAGGCTTTTGTTCGTCGAAATGTGTTCATGGAGAGGTTTTGTGACATAGTCGTGGTAGCCCGGTAGTGCCATTCATACATCATTATTTCTCTACCAGGAAATAATGATTTCTTGAAGTTGAAATCGTGAATTCGTGAAGTTGATATCGTGAATTCGTTAAGTTGAAATCGTGAATTCGTGAATTTGAAATCGTGAATTCGTGAAGTTGATATCGTGAATTCGTGAAGTTGAAATCGTGAATTCGTTAAGTTGATATCGTGAATTCGTGTAGTTAATATCGTGAATTCGTGAAATTGATATTGTGAAATCGTGAAGTTGAAATCGGGCATTCTTGAGTACTGTAATACAGTAAAACCTCAATAAAAGACCACCATTGGGACCCTTTAAAATTGAGGTGGTCTTAATATTGAGGTTGAACAAAGAGGTGTACATTCAATATTGTCTTGAAAAGTCTGGTCTTAATTTTGAGATGGTCTTATTATTGAGGTGGTCTTTAAGTGAGGTTTTACTTTATTATATTTTTGGCACTGTAATAAACATACATATTTTCTCGAGTTCACGACTTCAACTTCCCGAATTCAGCATTCAGTCTTAGGAGAGATAATGAAGCGTGAATGGCACTATTGGTCTTTCGTAGTTTTGTCATACCTTGTAAAACAACAGGAGTTTTTGTGCTGACTTCCGTTATTGGAATATAAAGTTCGAACTTTGTCTATCTTTGTAAAACTTTGTATGTTCTTGTCTACCTACACAAAATGATCTGATTGCTTTTGAGTATTTTGTCAAACTTTGCGATTTACTCAAGATGCGAATATAGTTATATCACTTAAACCAAAAAATACGGCGGAACTTGTTACTAAGCGTACACAGCTTTGATATAACGTTAATGTACAATAACATTAACCTATATTTTATCAATAACTATGAACGTAATACTAATTGACTCTTAAAGGGTTGGTTATGTCATGATTTTATCAATATGTTATAGCCCAACAAATAGATTAAAACAACAGAAACTCGCCATTATGAACATTAATTTACTGAGCACGAAGTTACGCCTGCATTGAAACAATCTTCTTTATGGCGGAAATGATTAATTATTTAAAACATATCGGATAAGTTATCCAAAAAAATAATTTTTAGTCAATTTTATGCACCATCACCGTTTTCCCAGTCAGTAGGTCATGACGTGGCGTAATTCCTATTTGAACGCCACCAACGATTTAGTCGTCAAGCATGACCCGCTGTGTCAATAGTAGGTCTTAGTGAATAAAACTCATTTCCGAAATTTATAGTATTCTCGTTATTTTTTATCATCAATTTCGATAATATTACTTTTTTTATAGTTTTTATACATTAAAAATTACAATCCAGGCTATGTCGTTTACTAGCAAGTATCAGTTTAGAGCAGCTTGCTTCAACATATGTATCAAGAAGTATAACAAATTGACAAAGTTCATGAGGAATTAGCAATGTTTTATATATTTTGTCTCTAATATTGTGAATCATTGTAAATAGAAATCAGTCTGTTATAATATAATTCCAGTAAACACGAGGCCGATCGGAGCGCTTCCGACTTTTCGGCATTATCAATGTGTACCCCAAGGGCAAGTTGAATCGAGTTAAAAATTTGCATTATTGGGACGAATTTTAGAGTATATTGTAGAACATATATATACAGTAAAACCCCAATAAAAAGACCTCCATTGGGACCCTTGAAAACTGGTCTTCTTATTGAGGTTGTCTTCTTATTTATGTTGAATAAAGATCCATTGAAACTGATCTTAAAATTGTGTTAATTTCGAGGTGGTCTTATTATTGAGGTGGTGTTAAATGAGGTTTGACTTTACTCCAATCTACCCGATAAAATGTCGATTATATGCATCACCAGCAACGATACCAGACACAATTAACGTGAAGTCTTGATTGCAGAACGTGAAGACTGACCAGTCCAGACCTCGGGTAATAAAAGATGCCTGGAGTGGGGTGTGCGATAGTATCTGTGAAAATGAAATTTATGTCAACATTACAAGATAACGGTATTTGATTGTTATATATATCTATATATGACTTACAGTATATTGACATATCGTAACCGGTATCACTATGCTATTTAAAAACAATGGCGTGATAAGAAAATCAAACGAAACTTATGTTGAATATTACAGACTCTCACACACGATCAGTCAGATAAAATCAATTTTATGATAGCAATAAACAAAATAGCGGTATATTCAGATTGATACCCACAACGCCATCTGTTTCCTTTCCCGACTTTCATCAGTGGTAAATAAATACAATCTTTTATCATAATTTCATAAAACATTCCGTCACAAACCGCTCGTATTATCTGAGGATACCGACACCGTGGTTTTTGCCTAAAGCATCATCTTTTGCAAATTTACATTGCGGGCAGCTGTTTGCACGAATCAAAGCTTTAACTACCAAAGATCAATCATATTTTGTAAACATTACGAATGAAATACGACGCTTTTTACAGCGAATAGCATAATGCAAATGAAATTTTGTAAATGTACGAACGTGCGGCTCCTCAATCAAATGCCCGGATGTTTGCCGCTCAGCAGAAGACTAAATACTCAACAACTGATTAAACAGAAAGATAATCAGTGATTCTTGTCTAATTATCAACAATTCACATTGATCATCAATTTGGCGCTGTAAAAACAAATTCATTTTCGTTATATCTGATCCATACGGCACGCGCCATGACGTAGTGTCGCGTGGTCCCGGTAAAGCAGGTGACTCCGCATTCATGCAGAGCTAGCATCATAGTGTATTGGTATTATCAATACAGCATGCCGATACTTTGCTACTTTCTGAAATTAATATTATTAAATAAGATAATAAATGTTTGAACATACAGGGATTTATTGAGGATACTGTTGATATGGTTACAATGCAAAACCCGCTGTTGTGTTGAATTCTATTGTATGAAGGACACAGGCGATGTTTGGACCAGGACAGAACATGACAGGTTGCGAAGTCTCATAAACATACCATCTGTGTGGTTTTACAAAATTTATAATATTGTCTGTTAAATATTCATATTGTTGGTCGAAATTTATTACTATACTACCCCCACTGACCTGTACAACAGTCCCAAGGTTAAGATGCTGGGTGGAATGAGAATCTCGTTGTCCTGAGAGTGTCATCATGTCGCACAATCTTGTGAGCTTCCCAGTAATTATATCTTTCATAAATATTTAAATACGTATACTGATATCTAGAGCATAACGTTTCAACAATTACTTCATGAAATGCGTGATTCTTATGAAATTAGAAGATAATCTCAGCTGTATATGTTTATAATCACGTAAAAATATCACGTTAAAATTAAGAGATTTTATTTTCAACTATAAAATTCACATTCAAAATGAATTTCGATTTTTTTTCCATTTTTCCCCATTTTATTTATCTTCCATTTTCTTTTTAATTTAAATTTGAAATTATTAATTTTATTTCTTCAGCGCGTATCACTCGTGAAAATGAAAAATATGCATTGTGTTTCCGAAAAAATATGGAGAATCCGGGTATCGATCCCGGTACCTCTCACATGCTAAGCGAGCGCTCTACCACTTGAGCTAATCCCCCAACTGATGGTAGACTAGTACTGAAATTCTATAATGGAAAATGACGCCCAGGAGATGCGACCTTATTTTGTTATACTAGCCTTGGGGCAAGCATGATGCGTTAATTTACCAAATATATACATATACATGTATTGACAAGATATCACCGACCTATTCAATTTACTCTCAGCACACACAAATGTGACATGAGCCCGAGGTGAACACAAAAAAACCACACACAACAAGAATCACACCTTTATATACATACAATACCAGGCTGTGTGTACTAAACAAATTAAACATTTGGATTCTATAGACATACATGATACAGTCAATACAATAAACACAAATAACTTGTGTAAGAACTTGTATCAGTAGCGGTCAAAAATAAAAAAGCGCTTGTACGTACATGTATTTAGTTGCCATGTGTTTTTTTAAAGCGTTTTAAAACGGAGCTAACAAATTTACATATATTGATCAACTTATCCTCAACATTCTCGTTCATGATATTGTAAAAAGTTATACAGTTGACATTTCTACGATGGATACATTTTTTTCCTGATATCGGTGAAACATGTACATTTTAACAAATATAAATGCACTTCATCCCCTATATCATTTAAACTGCAGAGATGACACTTCCGACCAGACATTATTATTTTGTTTAAATATGACGTCATAAGATCTCGTACAAAGTTTGCATGTTCAGCACTTCTTAAGTACAGTATCAGAAAGTTTCCAATCTTGAAGCGAATCGTCTGTCACAGTGCGTATGAAATAATAGGAATACTTATTTTCAACATTTCCCTCGTTCGGTAGTTCAATAAAATAAAACTCGGCCAATATGTGTCAAAGCTATGCGCTATATACCGTAATGTTTTAATTCAAAAGTACGACTGCACTGTGCATTGGAGGTACATTTCGTGTGTATAATAGAACATGAGCTTCGAATATTAATCATTCTGAAATTTAATATATTTCTTTTGGCATTGAAAGATAAAGAAAGTCACTTTGATGAAATTTACTACCCAGAAATCGAAAAAGAAATCTCAACATTCTACGTTGTATACTAAATTACACAAAGGCAATTACTATCAAAGCTAAATTCCTTAAACGAACTTCTTTCATGCGAACAATTAGTATTCCTACACGTATTAAATCATAATGATATATGAATATATATCCCGGACGAGTATAAAACAACGACAGCTGCCCTACACGAGGTTATACCTATCTCACAGAGAGTGTATGTACGTAGTTGTCATTTTCATCTTGATAAAGGCTACGTAAGCAATGATATCTCTGTCTTAGGATGGTAATTTGGTATGTGACTTCAGCTTCCGCTACAAAGGACCGGTGTAATGTAATAGACGACCTGTTTTCGGACACATCGTCTGTCGACCAGTACGTCTTTTCATCAAGTTGAGAGACTTTCTCTTGGTAATCATTTATGTATTCGAGTTAATTTTGTGTTTTAATTAATGAGTGCAATACTGAGGTATTTAATCACATTATGATACGCTTACGCTGTTGCGTAGAGTCCAAAAAGTGCATGGATGGTCAAATATTAATTACTGTTTCAGAATATGAACTTAACATGTTTATCAGCAGTTTAATTGGCTAGATTTGTTGATAAAAATAAATCTTGCACCGAGTTGAAAATTTACAATTGTAAGAAATTCTGATTTTCTCAGTACAAACATTATATAGATTCAATACACAATGCGATTTTGGTGAGCATTAAGCATCGGTATAAGATACTACAGTCGTTGACGGAGACACGTGATTGGGCTCGTCTACCCCCCTAATCTCTGACCATAGACAGTGGACAGACGCCAGTATATGGTTACGTTCTCGATTAAAAAAACGTCTCCAAACTACGCTGGATAACCCCACTGTCAGATTCCCAAACTTATACATCAAAGAATAAGTCACATTACCTTTTCGAAATTTATTATACAAGCCGATTGGGTTCTAACTCATGACCCCAAACGACGTCAGCTAAACTAAAGTAACTGCGACCATACCCACTGCGCCACGGAGGCAACCCCAAAAATGATGTTCAAATGACGCTCCTATGGCCACCGTTATTCCAGTACACGGGATATGAGGAGTGTTCCAACAATTTCTAATAGTAATTTCTAGCTATGTCTCACAGGCACTTTACCTTTTGCTCTCTATCCCAAAACATGAGTCAAATTTTATTCACGGAAAATCTATCCGGACACCTATGACCTCGGGTTTTCGAATGAAAGCTGTTTATTGTATAAAATAATCACTTACGTAGCATGCTATTCTTAAATAATTACATATATTTTCTCACTGCATAAAATTTGTTTATTTCATAAAAAGGTGCAAATTAGGTTTCGTTTGTACTTAATAGCATGTCTACCATAAACGAGTTTACTTGATGTTAAAGGAACTATGGTGGGTTGTATAGATACGTATTTTTTTGCAATTTAACGGTTTTCATTTACACAAAAAGATGATAATTAAAGTACAGCATCATCTTTATAATAGTTGTATATTATGAAACACATTCCATTTGTGTGAATCATACCGACCGCCCAGTTTGAGTCTGTACGTTTGTATATAATACTATAGTGATTAAAGAACGTGGCCACATCTTCGAGGTACTTATAGAGCAACATTTAGTGAATTAGGACATTTAGTCTAAAGTGCATCCTCTGCAGAACAGCACCACTTGGGTGACGCACGTTTTGGCTGTTGAAAAGAGGTTATTACTCGATAAGGTTAAGGTGATGGTAAATTCTTAATATGGGGGAAATTGATACTGACGAGAGGTCTGCTGCTGACGAGAGGTCTGTTGCTGACGAGAGGTATGTTGCTGACGAGAGGTCTGCTGCTGACGAGAGGTCTGTTGTTGACGAGAGGTCTGTTGCTGACGAGAGGTCTGCTGCTGACGAGAGGTCTGTTGCTGACGAGAGGTATGTTGCTGACGAGAGGTCTGCTGCTGACGAGAGGTATGTTGCTGACGAGAGGTATGTTGCTGACGAGAGGTATGTTGCTGACGAGAGGTCTGTTGTTGACGAGAGGTATGTTGCTGACGAGAGGTCTGTTGCTGACGAGAGGTTTGTTGCTGACGAGATGTCTGTTGCTGACGAGAGGTTTGTTGCCGACGAGAGGTATGTTGCTGACGAGAGGTTTGTTGCTGACGAGAGGTATGTTGCTGACGAGAGGTATGTTGCTGACGAGAGGTATGTTGCTGACGAGAGGTATGTTGCTGACGAGACGTTTGTTGCCGACGAGAGGTATTTTGCTGACGAGAGGTATGTTGCTGACGAGAGGTATGTTGCTGACAAGAGATATGTTGCTGACGAGAGGTTTGTTGCTGACGAGAGGTATGTTGCTGACGAGAGGTATGTTGCTGACGAGAGGTCTGTTGCTGACGAGAGGTATGTTGCTGACGAGAGGTATGTTGCTGACGAGAGGTCTGTTGCTGACGAGAGGTATGTTGCTGACGAGAGGTATGTTGCTGACGAGAAATCTGTGGCTGACGAGAGGTCCATTGCTGACGAGAGGTCAACCATGACGGCCTTTCGAGGTCTCACTTAAACACATGACGACAAAAAAATGCAAAACTGATGCAAAAACGCGGTAACAGTTTAAATGAATGTAGACTATTGTGATACAGTGGCTGTTGAACAACATCGGGCACCTTGACTAATCCTTGCAAAAATAGTTCTCCTTACTTATATACGTACACCACTGAGAGCTCTGTACGATTTAGGTTTTCATGCGTTCTTAAGACTACGACTTAAAAGCGAGAGAATTTTTCGGCGATGTTTAACCACGGTGACATACTAACATTGATATCACAACAAAGAAATTACATCACGGAAGATATGTCATAGTGGTTAATGTAAGTAATCATAGTGAATTAAGTTGATAATAGATATACGAGACTACAACATGCTGAGTATTCGTATATAGTCAGCGTATAAATTATGGTTTTAACAAGGGACCGTTTGTACAATGTGGTACTGGGAGGGAGGTTCGACCCCGTCAAGGTTGTTTGGCTGCTTCAATTCATTGGGCGTGATATATTTTTATGAATAAACTCTGGCCCGATATTATATCATAGTGTTAGTTGAATTCTTTAAGCCCTTACATAACTACAAGGTTTTGCTGCATAACTCCTGTAACATTTGCTTTAATAAGGCGCCAGCCTCCAAGTAGCGTTCCCTAGCAACCGTTTCGCGATTAGTAACCTATTGTCAAACAGGATTAATTGTAAGTCCAGCAGCAACACTCACAATATAGCCAGCCGTGATAGTTACAAAAACAGCAACAGCAACCACTATCAACAGCAACGACAACTATAACTAAACCTTTTCGTTTACTTATAAGCGTTTCATGAACACCTGACCCCTTAAATAAATAGGAAGAAGTTTTATGTATCTAAAACATGAGTAAATATGTTAACTTGTTTGACTATTTACACTTTTTTATCCAAAATTTGCAATACCAAGAATGTCCGTACAAAAAGCCGACGTTGACTATTTGTTACATTGGATTGTAACAATAATGTGATTAATGGTTCGCAAAATCCAGGACAATGGTGTGTTTGCGGTAATCATAATTAAATTTGAGCAAGGATATTTAACGAGCAAATACACTAGTTACGACGCTTATAATGTATTTAGGGACTCGTATTTACCCACCAGCGGTGAAAAATCCCTCATGAAAAGGTAGATTTGGCTTGTAAATCCTCTTCAATTTTCAGGTACTCTGATTCTTACGTAATGTTTGTCCATATCACAGCAAGACGGAAAGGGATTAGCAATTTATTACCGTACAAAATGGGGTGGGCCCCTAAAGCCTGTTACAAAATTAAGCCATTTTAAGTATCTTGTCCAACCTATAGTTAGTAAAGACCCGGATAGTGAGTCCGATATCCGGGTCTACCAGACCGAAATGTGAATCTACGTGTGAAGATGAAGCACTGATATTTTGTAAAATTGTTTTAAAAGAGTACATGTATATCCTGGTACCTGGAAGTTAGGCGTGATGCAAAGTTACAAATTATAATGTTCTGTCTAAGTTCTTGTAGCTTCCATGTTGATGATCTAAAAGAGTATTAATACTGTAATCATTGAAACGTTTTAAAAAATATTAGGAAGAACATTCAAACCAATCATGAACATAGCGTTAGTCATATATACATGTATGTAATGTGCACATGTAGTATGATCGAGACATGTTCTATCGATACATGTATTTGTGTTCAGTGTACAGCCTAACGATTTCCGTATGACTAAAACTGAAAAAAACTCAATTATTCATGTACATGTATTTGACGTTTTTCTGTCTGATTAATTAAAAATCAACACTTTCTATTGATATACACGTGTTGGTGTTCTAGATATGATTTGTGTCGATTTTCCGATTGGAACACAGTCATAAATCTCTGTTAGAAGAATCCATGTTGGATTTGTATTGTATCTAAACGGATGAATGGACATTATACTGAACCATCATGCATTACTCTTCGGTTAACGACCGCTTTCTGTTGTGTCGAATTTGCACATTCATGACACATGGCCCCTGACTGAGCGGCCCTAGAAGATTGTCTGTTGTACAGGTAGATATAGCCCCTGACTGAGCGGCCCTAGAAGATTGTCTGTTGTACAGGTAGATATAGCCCCTGACTGAGCGGCCCTAGAAGATTGTCTGTTGTACAGGTAGATATAGCCCCTGACTGAGCGGCCCTAGAAGATTGTCTGTTGTGCAGGTAGATATAGTAATGTTACTTTCGGGCCGATGAGGGAATATAGGCCGTATGCGCCCATCTCGCTGAATCCGTGTCTGTAGTAACTAGTTTTGTTCATCAGTAAAATAACATTAACTGTTGATGCGAACAGCGAACGGTTCAAGATAGCGGTATGTGTTAAAGACCAGTGCAGGACGGGTCATCCGAATCTAATATAAGCAAAGACGTTTATTATTTTTTCGCTTCGTCGCACTGTGATTTTTAACATAATCTAAATTCGAGACGGACTGAAAACATAGGACACAAAGACACCACTCCAAAGTCCGATGACCATGAAATATCTACGTTGTTATAGCAATGTAACCTACGTGAAACACTCAAAACAAAATTGATGTCCAGATCAAAGGTATAATCGATTACATCTCGTTTGTTGGCCATCATTGGCAGGGATTGGCTTTATTTTGAAGCATAACTAACTTTTTGTTCATGAAATATCTCGCAAAAAATTGTCTTAAGTGTTTCGTCTGGAATACAATGTAGGTGCTAATAGTGTGTGTTAGGTCTGGAGTGGTTTGGTATGTGTGGGAATGTGGACAAGTGTCGTCTGCTTAAGTTTGAAAAGTCAGTCGACTTAAAGCAAGGATGATCATATCAGTCATTTCTGAATTACGTTATTTAAAAAAATTCTGGAAAAATAATTGCCGAGTTTATTTCGAAAGTACTGATGTTTTTAAAGGATGTACTATTTAGGGTATTGCTAAATACCCTTTTGGGCCTTAAATGCGAGCGTTCTTTTTCTAAAGTCGTAACTTTGATAAATGTGGTTCGATGAAAATGGCGCACAAAAGTTGATCCATGCTTAAAAAACTTAAATGATTTCCAGTCGTAGTGTTCTTAAGTTCAGACAAAAAAATACAAAATTCCATCACAACTCATCGGAATGGCCGAGTCACGTGACGGAATTTAATTCAGCGTTCCGCAACATTTTCTATAAATAGACACCAGCGTCTGTTTAACGGTACAATATGTAAATTAATGACGGCAGGTGATGTTCAATGACTTGTTAATTATCATTTTCGAGTTTTATTGAACAAAAGTGTTCTAACGGTACTTGGAGGCTTCGTCAAACCCAGATGGGGACGCTGAAAGCAAATTCCGAAACAATGGTACAAGTCAGCGTGGCTTTGTGATCGATACACGAGAACATCACATATTAATTGGGTGGGATATTGATAAAGGGATACCGACCTTTGCCTTATAAGGTTATAGGAACAAAAGCCTATTTTGTGATCTGTCGCCTATAATTAACGTATCCCTATTTTACCAACCTCACTGTGTATTGGCTTTTCAAAAAAGGCGACAGGTGCTTGAATGTATGAATACGAGAGAGGGTGTCCGAGGATAGGAATACCGGCACTCTCTTTGTAGTAGTCAACTGTTTACATATTTCGCGTCTTTACAAATGTTATTTGATTGTACAGCTCTCAAACTCTCTGATACTTGTGTTTAGTCAGGGGAGCAGACGTGTTTCAAAAATCTCGGTAAATTATGAAAATTATAATAACCCACGCGAGAGAACGATTGGGTGTCAAAGATGAAAGACACCCGCGAGGGTACATAAGGGCTTGTATGTATATACAGTCATATTAAAAACCTCTGTACCCTAAACAAGAGCGCACGAACATGAACTCTGATGTCCGTTTTTATTAAGCAGGTGATTGTATTACTCTAAATCGTTGCTAGGTAACTGATATTTTATTTATATTTTTGACAGAAATCATATGACAATGCAGAACAATATCACGCATGATTACAGCGATTACGGTCTGTATATCGATATATCACCGTATCCGATCACCTCAGTCGCTTAAAATGTTTCCATTTTATTAACCCACAACGGTCCCAAGGGCCCAGATGTAGCGGCACGCGAATAATTACATGGCCCAGTCGTTGTCGTCTGTATAACTATTTGAAACGTTAATAATAAAAATCAACATCGTGTCGTGTGCCACCTCGACTTCATTTGCATACAGCTGCTCATTCGTTGAGATGAATTAGTACTTTTTTTAATGAATAAAAAAAAGAGGCAGGTGTAATTTTGTTTCGTAAAACCACATTGGTATAATTCAAAGCCATATTTTAGATCGTTTCGCATCAAGGACGTAAATACAAAAATTATGGTTATTTTACCTATGTTTGTCTCCTTTGATGCGCTGATAATGAAAGAAAGTACGTCGCCGCGCATGTCTCGCGTGTTAAAATTCCTTTATAACCCAATTAAAACGACACCTGTCGCACGCAGGCACACTCCTTAGTCGTATTTCTTACATAATGCATCCGCTTGTAATGAAACTGTAGATTTCTGATGAATAGGCACATGTTATATTCTGATTATATCAATTATGAAGAAAGTCCATCAATCAAATAGAGTTTTAAATACAGATGATTCGACGTTTCATGCTGTGACAAGATTTATATTTGTTCATTGTCACCTAGACTTTTTTTTTAAAACGTTGACTATACAATTTTCTGTTACCAGGGGCATGTAGATATCATCTTAAAATAAGATATGTATAGCATTTAAATCTTTGTTTGTTAATAGGCAGTATGAACGAACGACATTTATTTTTCAACTCAAGCATGTATTTATTCATACGCAAATCTTTTGAGTATTGTAATACGATTCTATGAAATAAACACTTATGGGTACAGCAATTTTTTAATACTTTCTTCCAAACAATACAATACTTTCATATCATCTTTTCATGAAACACATCGTAATGTTCTCCGTAAATTGCCTTGTCGTTCATTGAGCCATACTTAAAGATAGATAAGTGTTCAGATTCGCCGGTCATTTATCAACAGCCGACCTAATGATACCTTTGAATGAGTAAAGCAAATTATTTATCATAACAAGAAACAATTAGCAATGTCTAAAATGATTATGTATTTAAAAAAAGAGTAAATAGTTAGGGAATAGTCTGTCATTAGCCTTGAAAAAGAATCTAGGATTTAAACATATCTATGTTTTATCATATATTTACTTGTAGACATTTTAAGTTATTTTAAATGCCAGAGCTCCATACTGTTTAACAAATACATGTTGCATTTATTCATAACAAGTACTGCTTTATGAAAATCTTTGTTTTATAATAAATTATAGTCAGTAACAATGAATGAATCAAACAGGATGTAAATCGGACCCCTATTCATTGGCTTATAACCGTTCATTGCTGGGCTACGAAATCTCCGTTGTGTTGTATTCTTAATTTATACTTAGTACATTTAAAAGCGCACACTGTTCACCAACCATACTTCATTAAAATTCATTTTATTACTTTTGAAACTCATTTTTTTATGAAAATACTTGTCGATTGTCATGACATTTAGCATACATGTTGCGTACACATGCAATAATATCGTGTCAAGTTCTTTTCTAGTATCCTAAAAGTCAGTCAATGAAAATTGAGAAATCCCATAATGTGCGTTATTAAATATGGTGAGTATATATTAGAATTGATGGAACCTTATCCTAAAATACTCAAAGATTTGTTGGACTGGAGTGAACACATTTTTTTAAACATAACGAAATCAGTAATAAAATATCGTATTCCTGGTTGACTATTTGATCAGGGAAATCGTCATGTATGGTTATTCGTATCAATCAAATACGACGTACAATGGCGACATTTCGACGAACTCGATTTAATTTCGGTATAACTAATAACGTAAAGTGAATAGACAAAGCCTTCACTACTACCTATACTATTCACCGTAAAATCAAACTGGAATAGGATGAGTTAATTGGGTAGAACAATCAACAGTGTCGTACGACCAGCCACAGTTACCTTATTTGACATATGGTGGTAAAAGTTGACACATGGCTCGAAATTCAGACTCCGTATCTAAATGTATCACCTGCCTCCTTCATTAGAAGAATTACTGAAGTCACTGACTCAAGCAGATGGCTTTTATTTTCGAGTGGATTGTGTATCGCAATTTATTGATTTGTTTCAAATTTAATTCTTTTGAACTTTTCGTTGTATTTTGTGTATTGGCTTGTGGTGACGAGCGTTTCTAGGGTAACGCACTCACTCCGACAACGCCCACTCGGGAACGGATGCTTTAAAATTTGAATACAAGCGTCTTTAGGATGGGGAAATTATAGCTTTTTGTCCCATTATTCTGAATTGATGCCATGATAATGAGGAGGAAAAATACGCGTTCAACAAATACTCAGGACTGAACTAAAAGCACTAAATGAGACAAAGGAGTTAAAATTTGTATGAAATATGATACAGATGTCTCAGTGTTTGAAAGAAAATAAGATGCTGGAGAAATTGATACTATTCCCCAAAAAACATTATTGCCCTACGTTGCTAAGTGACAGAAATAAAAATCTTTATAGAAATCTCTGATTCTTCAAAATTCAAATACTTGTAGAAAATAATGGGTTAATTTTCGACTCCATGGGAATTTCACCCTTATAATTATATACAGGGGTCATTGTCCCTACACAAACATTGATGTGATAAAACAAACATTTCTCTGTTCGCGTAAATTGACCATTAAAGCTACAGGACCGACTGGAAGAACTAAATTCATGTGTTTAAACAAACTCTGACACTAATCACCACATGGAGATATAAATGAAAGACATGACCAAGAAACCTCTATAACGACATCAACTTCCGTTTCTATATCAACCAGATGCCCGCTAGGTGGCGTAAAATGAAAATAAATCATGATTAAAGTCCGTCCATCCGGTCTTGTCGTAGTTTGATATGATGCAACGCTGCCTAGTGATCATGATATAAAATAACTCATAACATTTTATTAATTTAAAGGTGTTGAAATCATTTCATATGGTGTATAAATTTGCCCCAAACTGATAAGGGTCCTCTTTGAAGTCGTTTAGTGTAAACCAATTGGCGAAATTGGTACGGAAATAGCTGTGTGTGTTTAATAACTTAGGTATCTGCCGATATTTATATTTATTTTATTATTCTAATCAATCGATCATTCAATCAATCAACCAATAATGAAATTTACTTTTATAATTCTATATTCAATCAGCATAAAATATTTGAAAGTACAGATGGACGTGTGTAACAATATAAATGTTTCAAGTCTGTGGGTAAGAAACATGTTTGCCTGTCTTCGTGTTTTTTACCCAAACCTTCGACTTCACATAGGACCCCGTCAGATAAAACATACGGGTTGCTCCGGCCCTGTTAAACTTTGGGATATACCGGGGGTCCACGGATTATCTGCGTATTCTTACTTTGTTTTGGCCAAAGGATCGCACATAGGACCTAACATCCATGCGGACCGACATGGGACCCATACGAAAACCAAGTACGTGTCCCGCCCGGCCCCGCACGACTGTCTACAGGCCCTTTTCGGGTCCAAACTAATAGGAAGCCCGTGTCTGAAAATATGCATGCTCTACTTTCAGCCATGGGCTCTATGGTGCCCTTACGGGATCAATACTCTTCGAAAAAGTGTACCGGCCAGGCCCGCTAGGCATCCTGTGCGATTACCCACAGGTTCTCGGGGTTTTGGTCCTTACGGGTCTGTAACCCACCCGGGAGTTTCAACTGACGCAGGCAATAGTGAACAGCTAAGTTATGAGACTCCAAAATGTCATACAATAATTGTATAGCACTGAAGATACAAAGATGTCATCCTATATTTAGCCTAATGAAGATTAAATTTTAGATTTTCTAAAAAAACTAATTAGGTTCTAATTACTTTTATAAACATCCATAGAAATGCATTTCATCTACAGGTCGAGGAGTCTTACATTTGGAATGCTAAATATGTAAGCAACAGTTCATTTGCACTTTGTGAAAACCCATTTAATTAAAAAGAATCAAGAGCTTGATTTATCTGAATTAAGGTTTTTGTATGGGAGTATTTTATACGGAATGTCAAATTGAATACAAAGCTATTAAGTCATGTTTACAAAACGGTAAAAATAACAACAAGGACACGCGCTGTAACTTGCAGTACAAAGCGATCACGTGACATCGCACTCTTTAAATAAACTTTAAATATTTATAGAATAAACACGGGGAGGGAGAATAATTAATTGAAAGCAGATCGGTGTAATTACGAGTCGTGAACTGGACACCACACGGCAGCCATTGACCGTTGGTCAGTGTGGTCAGTACCGCTGTATTCATTACAGCCCAATAAAGCAGATGGCTAACGATAGGAAATTTGACCCCATAGTCAACAGATTTTAGTACAAATTGCATTTAAATTGAATTTTTTTACATCGTACTCGGATCGGTTTTCTTTTTGATAGTAGGTACATTATAACGAACGTATATTCATCACGTGAGCAATCAAGGTATATCGAAATGTTTTCCTACATTGTGATACATATCCATTTGTTTGCAATTATTAACATTATTATCATCGCTAAAATCACACTTCAGTCATCACCATCATCATCATATTCGGCATGAATCTCTGACTAAATCACACTTCAGTCATCACCATCATCATCATATTCGGCATGAATCTCTGACTAAATCACACTTCAGTCATCACCATCATCATCATATTCGGCATGAATCTCTGACTTGAATGATTGTAAATCTAAAAACATATCAACAAATGTACAATTATGTTTGAAAACAAAAAATGAAGTATGCTAAAATCATCATCGTCGCTCTTATCATCAACTTTTCATTGTCATTTTCGTCGTGATCATCGTCGTGGTCGTCATCATCATTATCATCACCGTCGTCGCTATTATCATCGTCGTCGTCGTCGTCATCACTATCATCATCGTCGTCGTCATCATCATCGTCGTCGTCGCCATCATCATCATCATCGTCGGCAGCATTATCATCACTGTCGTCGTCGCCATCATCATCATCATCGTCGGCATCACTATCATCACTGTCGTCGTCGCCATCATCATCATCATCGTCGGCAGCATTATCATCACTGTCGTCGTCGCCATCATCATCATCATCGTCGGCATCACTATCATCACTGTCGTCGTCGCCATCATCATCATCATCGTCGGCAGCATTATCATCACTGTCGTCGTCGCCATCATCATCATCGTCGTCGTCATCACTATCATCACCGTCGTCGCTATTATCATCGTCGTCATCACTATAATCATCGTGGTCGTCATCATTACCTTCATCGTCGTCATCATTATCATCGTCATCATCATCATTATTTTGGTCGTTGTCGAAGTTGTCAGTAATATCAGCGTCGTCGTCATCATCATCATCACCGGATCATTCTTTGCAATACGATCAACTGTTATAATCATCGTCATTATGCACATGTATATATCACTCTCCACACCAATATTTAGTAAAGATAATATTTAACTAAAAATGCTAAAGTTTTATCAGTACCTTTATGTTCATTACCACCGATAACAATATCATCAAGATCGCCGATGCCATCTTTGTTGTTCACGTTTTATAGCAAAATTAGTAAGATCGTCACAGTCAGATGCGGAACATTATATAATGCTTAGAATATTAAACCACTTATACATCAAAGCAATTTGCTGTAAGTGACATATTTAATATACTCTTTAATTTAGTCAAACAAATATTAATATTCAACCGCTGCACCAACAAGGTATGACTAAGATGCGAACAAAGACTTGTCGCCTTGAAATCGTCATCGTTTCTACATTGAGTAATAAAACATCGTAATTGAGTATAAATGTTAGCGCTTTTATCAGCATTATCAACTACAGCGGGGGTATTATCACTAAGATCAAAGCATTTCCTGTTGAACATTTACAGGTTAAAATTTTTACAATTTGATTAAAATTTGTTTACGTAGCAACATATCGATGAATGGCATTTTTGGTTTACTGTGACCGCAAATATTTCTTGTTACTTGGTCGCCAATGTTCATCGGTACATGAGATGTAGATATATAATAACACTAATTGTACATACAGCCCCCCGAGTAAAATACCTTACTGTCAATAACCAGTCCTATGTACTAAATTGTTAGACTGTCATTAGATACGATATATACAGTAAAACATCGGGATATAACAAACATTTGGATATGTGGAACACTGGGATATATTGAACACTGGGATATATGGATCACAGGGAAATATGAAACACTGAGATAACACTGGGTTATAAGGAACACTGGGATATAAGGAACACCGGGATATAAGGAACACTGGGATATAAGGAACACTGGGATATAACGAACACTGGGATATATGAATCACAGGGAAATATGAAACACTGGGATATAAGGAACACCGGGATATAAGGAACACCGGGATATAAGGAACACCGGGATATAAGGAACACCGGGATATAAGGAACACCGGGATATAAGGAACACTGGGATATATGGATCACAGGGAAATATGAAACACTGGGATATAAGGAACACCGGGATATAAGGAACACCGGGATATAAGGAACACCGGGATATAAGGAACACCGGGATATAAGGAACACCGGGATATAAGGAACACCGGGATATAAGGAACACTGGGATATATGGATCACAGGGAAATATGAAACACTGGGATATAAGGAACACCGGGATATAAGGAACACCGGGTTATAAGGAACATTGGGATATAAGGAACACCGGGATATAAGGATCACTGGGATATAAGGAACACTGGGATATGACGAACACCGGGATATAAGGATCACTGGGATATAAGGAACACCGGGTTATAAGGAACATTGGGATATAAGGAACACCGGGATATAAGGATCACAGGGATATAAGGAACACTGGGATATGACGAACACTGGGATATATGGATCACAGGGAAATATGAAACACTGGGATATAAGGAACACCGGGATATAAGGAACACCGGGATATAAGGAACACCGGGATATAAGGAACACCGGGATATAAGGAACACTGGGATATATGGATCACAGGGAAATATGAAACACTGGGATATACGGAACACCGGGATATAAGGAACACCGGGATATAAGGAACACCGGGATATAAGGAACACCGGGATATAAGGAACACCGGGATATGACGAACACTGGGATATATGGATCACAGGGAAATATGAAACACTGGGATATACGGAACACCGGGATATAAGGAACACCGGGATATAAGGAACACCGCGATATAAGGAACACCGGGATATAAGGAACACCGGGATATAAGGAACACCGGGATATAAGGAACACCGGGATATAAGGAACACCGGGATATAAGGAACACCGGGATATAAGGAACACCGGGATATAAGGAACACCGGGATATAAGGAACACTGGGATATAAGGAACACTGGGATTTAAGGAACACTGGGATATAAGGAACACCGGGATATAAGGAACACCGGGATATAAGGAACACCGGGATATTAGGAACACTGGGGTATAAGGAACACCGGGATATAAGGATCACTGGGATATAAGGAACACTGGGATATGACGAACACTGGGATATATGGATCACATGGAAATATGAAACACTGGGATATAAGGAACACCGGGATATAAAGAACACCGGGATATAAGGAACACCGGGATATAAGGAACACCGGGATATAAGGAACACTGGGATATATGGATCACAGGGAAATATGAAACACTGGGATATAAGGAACACCGGGATATAAGGAACACCGGGATATAAGGAACACCGGGATATAAGGAACACCGGGATATAAGGAACACTGGGATATATGGATCACAGGGAAATATGAAACACTGGGATATACGGAACACCGGGATATAAGGAACACCGGGATATAAGGAACACCGGGATATAAGGAACACCGGGATATAAGGAACACCGGGATATGACGAACACTGGGATATATGGATCACAGGGAAATATGAAACACTGGGATATACGGAACACCGGGATATAAGGAACACCGGGATATAAGGAACACCGCGATATAAGGAACACCGGGATATAAGGAACACCGGGATATAAGGAACGCTTAGATATGAGGAAGACTAGGATATAAGGAACACTGGGATATAAGGAACACTGGGATATAAGGAACACTGGGATATAAGGAACACTGGGATATAAGGAACACTGGGATATAAGGAACACTGGGATATAAGGAACACTGGGATATGAGGAACACTGGGATATAAGGAACACTGGGATATAAGGAACACTGGGATATGAGGAACACTGGGATATAAGGAACACTGGGATATGAGGAACACTGGGATATAAGGAACACTGGGATATAAGGAACACTGGGATATGAGGAACACTGGGATATAAGGAACACTGGGATATGAGGAACACTGGGATATAAGGAACACTGGGATATGAGGAACACTGGGATATAAGGAACACTGGGATATAAGGAACACTGGGATATAAGGAACACTGGGATATGAGGAACACTGGGATATAAGGAACACTGGGATATAAGGAACACTGGGATATGAGGAACACTGGGATATAAGGAACACTGGGATATGAGGAACACTGGGATATAAGGAACACTGGGATATAAGGAACACTGGGATATGAGGAACACTGGGATATAAGGAACACTGGGATATGAGGAACACTGGGATATAAGGAACACTGGGATATGAGGAACACTGGGATATAAGGAACACTGGGATATAAGGAACACTGGGATATAAGGAACACTGGGATATAAGGAACACTGGGATATGAGGAACACTGGGATATAAGGAACACTGGGATATGAGGAACACTGGGATATGAGGAACACTGGGATATAAGGAACACTGGGATATGAGGAACACTGGGATATAAGGAACACTGGGATATAAGGAACACTGGGATATAAGGAACACTGGGATATGAGGAACACTGGGATATAAGGAACACTGGGATATAAGGAACACTGGGATATAAGGAACACTGGGATATAAGGAACACTGGGATATAAGGAACACTGGGATATAAGGAACACTGGGATATGAGGAACACTGGGATATAAGGAACACTGGGATATAAGGAACACTGGGATATAAGGAACACTGGGATATAAGGAACACTGGGATATAAGGAACACTGGGATATGAGGAACACTGGGATATAAGGAACACTGGGATATGAGGAACACTGGGATATGAGGAACACTGGGATATAAGGAACACTGGGATATGAGGAACACTGGGATATAAGGAACACTGGGATATAAGGAACACTGGGATATAAGGAACACCGGGATATGAGGAACACTGGGATATAAGGAACACTGGGATATAAGGAACACTGGGATATAAGGAACACTGGGATATGAGGAACACTGGGATATAAGGAACACTGGGATATAACGAACACTGGGATATAAGGAACACTGGGATATAAGGAGCACTGGGATATAAGGAACACTGGGATACAAGGAACGCTTAGATATGTGGAAGACTAGGATATAAGGAAAACAATTTAAATCCTTAAATTTAGGCCAATTGTGCAGACAAATCATTGCTAATATCGCAAACAATTGATATAAAGAACAGGGCTTCAAGGTCCCAAGGGTGTTCATTATAAATAAGTGTAACTGTATGCCAGTTTCTGTAAGCTTGGTTATGATAATGATAACGTTATATTTATTATATTCATGCTCGAGTCTGTGTCCTGAAAAAGCAGTGGTGATGTCTAATGAGGAGGTGTGGCCGCTAACTTTCCTTGGTTCGAACCCACAAACACCGAGTTAAGAGGCCGACATTTCATCTATAGTACTAACCCTCCCCTTGAACACTGTTAGAAGCCTATGTTACTAAGATACGCGATTTAAATATGCGCATTATTTGTAAAAATGTTTTTGTTAAAAATACGACATTCAAGAACTGCATTGGGAGTCATTCAACATCAAAATTAGTGTGTACATGTAGTAGTGCGTGGAGAAATATTTTTGCAAAACTTAACTGATTTACCGTGTAAACTTGCTTGACCAAAACTAACTATTTAACTATAAATTGATTCTTGACCAGTTAATTATGAATATATACAATTATGTTTTTCGTACCATGTCATGCAGAAGGTATGTGTGGCATGAAAGCAAATATGTATGTATGTATAAATGTTTTGATTTTCTCATTATAGAAATTGGTCATCTGATGGTCAGATACGGTCGTTAAGACAGTAAAACTAGTCAACTTAATGTCATCTGACCACTGTGTCCGTGCATGTAGGTGGCCACCGGACAGCATTTTATCACAGCTGTGCAATTTGTTTGCATAAGTATGTATGCAATTCGTTTCCTCATTATAAACAAACGATGGATGATAGCTAAACCAATCTATCTACACTTAAATACAAAATCAGATAGATTGGTTTCGCTTTAACCCATAGAAAAGTACTATTTACAAAGTACAACGATAAATTAATCAGGAACTATTCACGATGACAATGAGATAGAGTTTATGAACGTTTTCGAGTCGAATGAGGAAATTTCAATTATTTTTTTTGGAAATAATTAAATAATTTTTTTTGTCGATTGCAGCCTTCTCGCATTTATATATTCACCCAAAATTGGTTAACATTTCATTGTGTAATGTTACGTGATGTTTATTATTTCTTTTAAATTATCTAATATTTATGATATTTTATGGAAAGAAACATTTATAGTTATAGTAATAAATATGTAAGTATAAATCTTTAAATTTTGAAGAAAAAGTTATGGAGAATCCGGGTATCGATCCCGGTACCTCTCACATGCTAAGCGAGCGCTCTACCACTTGAGCTAATCCCCCAACTCATACTGGTTAGAGATTTATTTTGTTATTATATTCATTACAAAGAGCAGTTTATCTATTAAAGCTTAAATGCCTTAATTATAAAGTTTATTATATTTATTTTCTATATGTCTTATCATAATTATTTAAAAAACTCGCACGAAAATGGAATAAACCTCATTTTATCGAGTAAACCGAAGTGTACCGATCAGCGTAGGTGGAGGCTATTTTTAGAAAGGGGGATTTCCAAAGGTGGTTAACTCGTGATACTATAAATAGAAATATGCTGACGATGCAAGTAGGCAAGTATTTTATATGACTCGGTTGCGTGAATACTCTGAATGATAGATTCTTCCTGATGTAGTTCACGTATCGCAGTGCGCCGTAAATATCTGATGTAGAGAATTTAGATATATCCTAATATTCTGATGGTGTGACGTTCGATATTTACAAATTTGGTAATTAAAACGACAGTTATTGAAGTAGCCCTAGATGTACATGAGTTATGCGCGAGATTTGTTACAACTGTTGGTCAAATTATGAAATATAACCATTGATAGAAACTGATTTATTTTCGAAGTGGACGCTCTGTGTTGACTAGTTATTATTTTGTGAAGTTTTAAGGTTTAGATATTTGCAACCGTAAGGTTTGGATATAGCCGATATGTTTGTATACAAACATAGGCCCTCGAACCTTCCTGGCTATATACTGACGGCTTGCTTCAGATTTAAGTGATACGACTACATTTATTTATGAAATTTGACAAATAAGTCAGTGTAAAAGAGCACGATAATGGGTTCGAATCTCAGAACTAGTCGAGTTTGGGTTCACAACCTTGGGCTCGAATCTTAGTACTGGGCGACTTTGGGTTCACAACTTTGGGCTCAAATCTTAGTACTGGTCGACTTTTGGTTCACAACTTTGGGTTCGAATCTTAGTGCTGGTTGACTTTGGGTTCACATCTTTGGGCTCAAATCTTAGAACTGGTCCAGTTTCTGTAATGTTTAAGCAGTAAAATGTACGTATAATTCATGCTCGAATTAAATATATTTTGTCAAAATGCAATGTTCACTCCTAGTAAATCACATACTATAAAAAATACTGATACGCAATGATCTTCATGGACTCACTGCAAGTCCATATGAGATATGGAAAACACCACCACCACCATAATCAACATCATCTTCATGTGCAATAACCTTTTCATTTTGAAGAAGTATAAAATATCAGTTCATTAATTATATAAGTTATATCAAATTATTTTATGATTAAATATAGTGCTCAATTAACAACGTATACCACGCACGGGACAGACAGCACAAAAACCGACATTACTTCTTAAATTGAAAATTCCCATTATTACAACAACATATGAGCTCTCGAAATAAGAGAAGAAAAAAACGTCCAAATGATTAACAAAATATTCAGATTTTCCCATATTTTACGAGATTCAATTGTAAATAATCGACTAATAAGAAAAGTATGATGACTGCCCACGTATGTTGAAAAGAAATCTATACATCTCAGTTATTCGATGAACATATTATATTAATCAAATGTATTATATACTCGCCGTGTGATTTATACATCCTACTTTACCTGTTTGAATATTTTTTTCTTACATTAAGGTATATTTTCCCGTGAAACTATTTGATGTATTTAAATGATAGCATTCATTGAGACCCGCGGCTCGTCATCACGGACAGTGATTCAAGGTCAGTACACTGTGTGACAAAAAAACATCTATTTCGTATCGCTTTTGAAGCGAGAAAAACTATAAATAAATACATTATATACAATTTCTTGTCGCAATACCGTGTGAAACTGTTAATCCCTTGATGCTTTTATATATTTTATCGCTTGTTAAACTGGTATGTCAAATTTTCTATAGCCTACATTATCAGTCATTTCCACTCTCACGTTCAGTGTGATCCCTTTTCTTTAATACGCCCTTAAAAGGGATCACTAGGGGTATGGCAATTATCATACAATTATCAATACCGAAGACGATAACAATGCTGATTACGCATTTCAAATCACTGTCTCGCTATAAATTCCGTTCGGATGTCACGTGTTACCGTCCGTCTGTCCGTCTGGAATATGGGCCACGTGGGCGACATGGCGGACGGTAAACTTTTATATAGGTGTATGTTTATTCACGCTGTTATCTAATGCCTCGGTCATAGACTATCTACAAAGCTCCACAGGGGAATCCGAACCGTGAAATTATCGGAATCAGATTTCAAAATCTGTGTCGATTCTAGTTATTCACGTATTCCTAACTTGATAAATGTTCTACTGAGATCCCACGGTCAGCGTAATTGAGTAGACTGGTAGTGTGATAGCATTACATAATGGCTTTCTCTAATCCGATAAGACGGGTATCCGTCTGATTTGCGCGTCTTCGCTGGTCAATTCATTCCATTCGATTTGCGTTGCCAGGAAACTTGTTGACACTGAACAGGCGGTCATTTTGTTATTGAAATGTTATCCGATGTAATGATCACCTTGTTCGCTGACTTATCCAACCTGCTAAATCCCGACCACTCGTCAAAATAAACACAAAGCGTACCAATCGAAGTTTAATGAGTTGATAAGATGTTACCCTGGTTTGAGACAGACCAGAAATATGTTATGTAGATAACGGTGCTTTATTTCAAAGATAGTGACATCAAGTATCACAGACCACGTGTGTTTCGCGACTTGACAGAATCACAGCTGGGGAAACCAAATCATGGTTACTTACTGGGCTTCGTCTAAGACTGGTTTTTGTTTCTTTTTTTATCAACTCAACCTTAATCACCGATTGAGCCAGACTTGCACATGGATTTGTAAAAGCTGGAGTTGATACCCCAAAGCTTGGTCCCCGCAAACTTGAAAACAGCCAATATTTGTATTGAATAAAAGATGAAAATATAAGTGAACAAGTCTTAAGTTTTTAATCCATTTATAGTCCGACGAGTTCACTCTTCTGCCTACGCTGGTCATTTCAACATGACTGTTTATCTATACATGTACATCATTTTCATTACAAAAAAATAGATTAAGCTGCAAATCGAAAGATGAATCCATATCTCGCAGTCGCAAATTCTCTGAGCTCTGGTAAAAGGCTTTAACTCAAACCTGTAGTCAATGACTGACCAGTATTGCTGAGACAACGCAATAACGCTACTTAGTAACAAGATGGACGTAATATGACCATTGAGCCAACACCTACAAGTCTGAACGGCACAAGAGCGCCTGTCACCGACCCTTAATGCCATCATCCACCCAGTGCCTGTCAAGTGTGATATATCTAGCTACTGCCAGTCGGTATTTGAAATGATAATTTTTATTTTTTTATTTTTTTATTATTATTACTATATGATGGTTTTATTATTATAATTTTATTATTATCATTATTATTATTATTTTATTTTTGCATCATAATTATCATTGCACTAAGCTATAACACAGGAGAACAATAAGTCGTTACATTGACCTTACAACAACCGAATGACCAGTGGTCAATTGATGCATAGTCATAGTGCAAATTATTTTGACCGATAGAAGAGTACAACCTCAAAGTTTCACAAGCGTCATTGGTTACAAAGTTCATATAAGGCAAATATTTTATGATAATGGATGTTGCTTCATTTTTTTGTTGTTTATCGTCATATCAGGAAATGCCGTCACGTCTTTGTTTCGCTATTTAATGTATGTATTCGGCAGTGCAAACAAGTTCTTCTGGACGACCAAGAGTCTAATTTTCCGCCCGAATCGTTTGATAGTTTCATTTTGTATAACTTTGATAAACGACGTACATCATCATACATGACAACACATGGTTTGTGTTTATTATATGTTTCTTCATAACTAAAGTATGTGATGGAATCTGGATGAAAGTCATGACCGAATGTTCAGCATATTTGTACTTTCATAAAGGTAACTGGCTTATAGAGCGTCCCGTCACACTGATCGTGTAAGGTGATTTTACAGCATTTGATTGGCTCGATGGTTGATATGTATCTTCAACATTTCGAGTCGGACCAGGGAGATCGTCTGTTACAAAACCCCTCATACAACCAGATGAAACATCACTTGGAATATCTGAACATCGTAACCGATTACCACAATGTATAATACAGTTAAATTTCACCTAAAGACCACCCCAATAATAAGACCACCTAACACTTAAGAACACAATTTTCAATTCGATTTTCACTGTTTTGCTCTTTATTCAACCTCCTTATTAAGACCAATTCAATTTTATTCTGTAGTTTCAACATCCGTTTAGCACCCACCGTTTGGAAACGAACGTTTACGCTTATGAAAATTCGATTAAAGCATCTCATACGATTATGTTATAAATCACGTATTTCCGCAGTCATAGACTCATTGATAGATAAAACGCTCTACACTCATCAGCATCTGAAAATATTACCCTATTTCTAGTAGATTAGAAAAAAAGGCAGACGACAGGAATTTGTTTAAAGAGGTCAGATTACGTTAATACGGTCGATAGGTTACCTCAGTGTTTGTGTGACTGGTAAATAACAAGAAAACTGGGCGATTGTAATTCTTAATAAATTATTTAACATACCTGCTCCGTTTATCGGAATTGTTAGACTTACATCACTTGAGAAGAATGGTGCTACTTTCAGACGAAACAATAATTTACCTGATAACAAAAAGTTACGCAGACGACATTGCATAACATCAGGACCACCTAGACGCTTGCTAATATGTTCTAATTACGCGTGAAGGTAAATACGGGGATTATAGCCCGCGTAGAAACACGTAACCACTTTATCTCTATCATATATGTAAACTTATTGCCCCTAAGTTCATACGTAGATGCAGGTAAAAATAACTTTGTTGTTCACGTCATGTCTGAGAATCTCGCGTTATTTTCTTTTCTCATCAACTTTGTACGTACGTTAGTTGCCGTTATATGTAAGGATGTTGTGAACAAGTTCTCAGCGCCCGGAGTGTAAGATATTAATTATTATTACATAACAAATCGTCACCGTTGTTGGTTGTTATGGGAACAGGACCAGTTTCCGGCGATTTTCACAACGAAAAACTCGTAAAAAAATATAAAAAAATATTGTGACGCCCACGTCAAGGTTTCAAGCCTGACACATTTGAGACCATTTTGCGGTATGTGCAAAATCTTGTCTTCAGTCTTAATTTCGAAGAATTACCAATTTCATTCAAAAATATTAAGTAGCTCAGACGGCTCCGTCGCACTTGTAGTCATGACAACCTGCACCATACGTCTTGTAAATGACGATATCATGGAATTCGAGTTCACTACACTGGGCCCTTTTTCACGAACACTCTAAGTCTAAAACTCAGACTTTAAATTTGCAGAAAGTATATTTACCATCATTTTGGTTTAGTTAAATCTGAAGGAATGAAATTGTGTCATAATTAACTGTTGTTACCCTCTTAACATTTTGCCATTTTTTTTATTAAAATCTATATTGTTATAATACCGTAAGAGCAAAAAGAACATTTCGAGGGCTTAGCGCAACACTGTCGTAACTTTGTATTTATATAGGAGTTACGACAGTGTTGCGTTGAGCTCTCGATTTGACATTTTAAAGTCTAAGTCTGAGTTTCAGACGTATATGGTTTATGAATATGGCCCCTGGATAATTTAAAACAGGAATCTTCTCAATTGACCTGTCATTCTTTTCAATCATCAGTACAATTTTTCATGTAGATGTGCAAGTCCGGTTTTTCCTGCAAGACATGTCTATAAATACATATAATAACACACTTACATTACATTTTAAATAAGCAAATCAAGGTCAACGAGATTACATATTTCCACACATCAAAAGTGATATTTATATATGTTACACAGGGCTCTAGAATTCGTTTCAATGACGCTTGTCCCGGACTTATGGAAATGTAAAATTTGACTTACTAGTATCCGACATTGGATGCTACAGTTGTCCGAGAATATCGGTCAATTTAGTAACAAATATGCACACACAATGATATCTCCACAATCTGAAATTAATAATCACATATATGTGTTTGTGGGATTCTAAGATTTGATTTACAACTGAACAATTGCTGAGGTTAGTTAGCTTTAAAAACAGACTTGTCCGGGACTAACTTCAACTCAACTGTTGGTAGCCCAATTCAGCATTAGACTAGTCCAGGACGTCGGGCAGGTAGATTTCTAGAGCCCTGATGTATAAGGAGTCTAAACTTCTGTTTGAATGGCAAAAATGCACTTCGTGTGCGTATTGACCAACAGGTCGCGTCCAATAACCGTTTGTGACCGACGTCTCTCTTTGACGATCAAATCTGCCATAAAATTTGCAATAATCTTTGCTTTCTTATCATCGACATTCTGGCCCCTTGGGTCCTGTGAAAAGTTTCGAGCCGTAAAATTCTCCACTCGTGAATAAGGGACCCGACAATGCAGGTCAGTAAGTGTATTTGTCATCGCCCGGTCATGACATTTCATACAAATAAATTCTTTAATATTTTTATAATCTATTTTCAATTAACTTCAATCATTTTTTTTCAATAATTCGTATATAAAAAGGAATATTGTCCTCGCGGTCAACGGTAATTTCACGTTCCCGCGCATGACCCGGGCAGGGCAGTCTAAACTCCGGTGTCCGGATTGCGCTGACCGGAACGGTTAGATGATAGATCATGACAGTGGCGATTTCGACAGCAACACGCAATTAAAATAACATGGAGTTTTAATAAAATGAATCAAGTGCATGCATTAACATCAGAGAGGCCCCGGTACGAGGTCCCTGATTCCATCATCTCGGGTAACTAAACAGCACTCGGCGATTTAATGAAATAATAAATATTAACTAAATTACACTTTTAATGTATATTAGATGCAAAGGGTGTGAACGTGTGACAATGCATAGGTGTCAAGTAGAAAAAGTAGAAAAGTAAGAAGTCGAATATCTTGGGCCGCTTAAATATAGCCGAGTTGAATACAAATTCAGAGACCTTTGTTATATAAGTGATGCCATGCTCATGGTTTTGGACAATGGATTTTTATTAATTAATATTCGTTTTATATAAACAATTGAGTACTTATTTAAATTCATCTTGTGCAAAATGAACTAATATTATGCAACCTCTTCACCACAACAGTCATTGAATGACAGATTTTTTTTAAATCATCGCTTCAGAGAAGTTAAATAGAGAGTAAACTCCTAGAACAGCAAATTGAAACTGCTGTTGAAGGCAGGTTGTTGCTTAAGAGAGAGAGAGAGAGAGAGAGAGTCGCTGTGAAGAGATTGCACTGAATCAAGCTAATCATTGAATGTAGGGATATGTATCAACATGTGAATTCTCAAATGTGAAATAGACTTCAATGTGAGCGAGAAAATAACAACATGTACATGTAGTGGTCATGACTTAATTATCTTAAAGCCACGACTTAGTACCTCTCTATACCATCGCACTTTCTTGTGAATTCTGTAATAATAATTTATATTTGTGATTGAGTGTAAATGATTTATGGCGTGTATAAACCCAGCAAGCGCTGGTTGTCAAATACCAGTATTCACTTCTATTTTGAATGATATTGATCCAATGTTCTTGCAGTTTTTAGAGTGAATATTCAGATAATATGCGTTCCAATGCTGCAATACAGGCATCACTACATAGTTCTGATTTCTCGATTCGGGCCTCGAAACCCTATTATGTATTCCGTTCTCTTATCAACACATTGGAGCAGTGGGAGGGGTAACTAATGGCGTAGAACGAACAAGTGGTGATCAGTTTAACCTGTACAATAATTACCGCCACGGGGCTCCCTCGAGCGATCACATGCCAGTCTGTTTGTTTAGCAATGTAATGTATTCACGTCCTAATTGTTTGCACATTTTGTTGATAGTTTTCTCTGTAAACACTGACCAGTCCTGGCTTGGCACAACCGATTTCTGCTTTCCTGACAATCCTCAAGTTGTGATGCCGAAACTATTGAAACTGACCCTAAGTTTAAATGCCTACAAGTTTTGTAGTTACGTCATAAAGACTGTATCGCTTCCTACATCCGTTAGCAGAGTTACTCAGCCAAAGGCTTATTGTGGGTGGCTCAATAACGCAAGCCATTGACCAAGAACTGCTTGTTCTCATTAAAAAGTATTCAGCATTTTGACACCTCGAGACAGTTAATCGACAAAAGCCTGAAAACTGTTATTTTGTTTACTGAAATGTCGATGTCATTGTTTGGTTCGACATGCTCAACATTAGGCTAGATTCAGATGATTGTCATACACATTCCATTTTACTGAATGTTTAAATAGCAGTGCTTTCATTAGAGAACGTTTAATGGAATAATGAAGTATTACTGTTGTCATTGTATTGCCTGCTCTAAATCATCAACTTCATCATCTGCATTAATACCCTCTATTGCATCTTTTCCTGCAGTTACCGCGACATTGTACGTGTTCTCAGAGAGGTCTTCTTCAATAATGTTGTAATAACTACTGCCCAATCCCATTTTACGTATTAATTTCAATAAAATAGTGCATACTTGTATTAATAATATTTTTGATGCTGATGTGGACAAGATGACATTAATGCTGAAGAAACATATTTGGTTCCCAGCAAAGATTACCAGAACGCGACCATTGCAACACCACCACCATGCTCTATCACTGACCCCTTTAATAAGACCACTCCCCTGATGAGACTACTTCCAACAAGTCCAACTAGTGGTCTTAATGTCGTGGTTTTAATGTATCAAGCAACAAACAAACCACCTCCCTCAAGATGAGTATTCTCGGGAATTATAGTCGTCAATCATCAGACAAACTGTGTTACTAATATTTGGAAAATTCCATATTTTTTGTATATTTTCATGGTGTCCATTCATTTAAGACAGAATAGACTGATGGTATAGTTTACATTTTGTCCACCATTGTATTCATGTCGTCAAGTTTTTCTTTTGTTGTTTTTCTAAGGCCGCAAATCAAAACATAATATCATCTTTCACAGACCTAGGACGTGAGAAATATTAACCATGGGGTCAAGTGTCGGGTAACTGCCCCTTTCTTTGGTCCTTGCAGATGGGAAATCTCGCTAAAGTTTTTATTTCTACATTTTATGAAGTCATCAAATTATACTTAATTAAAATAACACAAGCGAAAGCATAGCACTCTAAGGAATATAGTCTTTCACGGCGAATTCCGTAACGGTAATCCCTTTGAATCCTTCTATAGAATGCTGTTACCTTTCAGCAATCGAAGAAGAGGCTTATGCAATTGTCCCGTAAGTGAACCGTTCAGGGGCCAAAGTTGATAGCTAAATCACCGCAGTGTCAGACACGATTTCAGAAATTATTAAGATGTCTGCTTGCGGTTCAGTTGACATAGTGTGCAGCGAGAGAAAGATGGTATTAAAATTGCGCTTTTATAATCTTTGTTGAAATACTGAAGTTACGGTGAACGGTGCTTGGTCGCACATTTAATCTCAATAAAGTATTCATAAATTGTACAGGGGTCGATGCATTTGACAGTGTCCTAGCATCGATATAGAAATGAAAAGTTTGGAGTCAGATTAACAAAAGTGTCTGGCCGGGCAGTAATCCGATGTTTCCCGAGATTAAGCATGCATGGTGACAATTCCATGCAGTTAATTCAGAAAATATATCGGAAAGGAAATTAACCTTGGCTTCTATAAACAGTTAATACGCGATTTCCGTTCTAAGCATGTTTATCGACCTATGTAATTACACTATCTTGCAGCGATTGCTATTTGATGCGCAAGCGTTTGTGGGAACTGTCAACTTATACAATGTAAATTTTGCAACCTACTTTAGCAGTTATATAAACCATAGACACACAAATGGTTTCGTGTCGAATAAGAAATATTGCATATCGAACAAAATTGTTTCAGCTGACATCTTTACAAGCCAATTATCTTGTCAGCATCAATTTTCAAAAATAAAAATTAATCAAACGACGCCAGTTCTGATGCAACTGCTGTTTCTAATGATAGGGAAACATCAATAAAGAATCCATCATACTCATCCTCTGGCTATGGTTCTAAACAAAAGTGAAAGATTTACAACAAAATAATAGCAAATAACACAATGTGGGTGGTATAAAACATTGTCATGCTCGTTTTCCTATTGTTTTGATTACGTCATGACTGCCATTAGTTATCCCTACGCAGCCTTTAGGCACTTTTTTCAAAATGGCGGATTTATTGCTTTTTTTTAAAAACAACACGAATTGTTTAAATATTATGACGTATTGCAAGGAGTTTGATCGAGTGTACATTTTACAGACTGTATTTTGCGTGGAATACGATTCATTCAAACAATTTTAAGCACTTCATTCTTGACATTTTTTATAGAAATGCTTCAGACTGGAGTGTCGCGACGGCCAATAAATTTCAAATTTTCTAACCATGTTATTTTGGATGGGGACAAGTGACTGTAATTCAATTTGTTGGCCCGGAGCAATCTTCTTATCTGAACAAAATCAGAAATAAATCGTTTTCAAAAAAGTTCGAAATTTGCTAGCTCGTTTGTCATTGGTCAAGTCATTTTGATTGTTTGATAGCTCGATATTTATTTGCAATGCAGCTTGAATCATTAGTGTCAATAGCAGATTTCGTAATGTCCAGTTTGACTTGACCCTGTCACATCATAAGTCAACCAGCAATTTGAAATAAATTTGTGTCTCGTTTTAGTGCCTTATCAATCTGCTTGAGTTAAGAAAGTTATTTCAGTACCTTGATTAATTAAAGGTTCTATTTGAGTGCGATACGCTTATAAATGTTACAAAATTAGACGATTTTGTTTGTTTAGAGCAATCAGTCCACGATTTCGATTAGAAGTGTTCCAGTTTAAGAACAGTTTTGGAACATGTTCTGATCAGATGACCAGGTCGAAACACAGATTTTTTGTTGTTTTCAGATCTACGGCGATCGAACTGGTCCTCACCGAACGAAAGCGGAAGTTTATATTAATGTCAAGTATGCGTTCGTGATTACACGTAAGATATCCATTATTAACTCATTCATTTTCGAAAGAGCGAATCTCCGAAATCTTTGAGAAATGCGAGTACTAGGTTTGACAAGTGGAGCGGTAACACGTGGTCCGAATTATTCCAAATACACATGCCATGGACATGCGCATCACTATCCTGGGTGGGAAAGCGGCAGTAATTAATACTAGATGGACATTTAATTGATTGATTCCTTATCGAAATACGGGGAATGATATGTCATTAGTCGAATTTAAAGTAGTGGATAATTTTGATTCAATTATGATAAATTTGATGTGTATCGCTATCATTTCACTATTTATCATTATTACATGGCTATGAAATCTGATAATTTCGAAATAAAACAACCAAACTTATTATGATCGGCAACAGATTTCATGTCAACTATCAGAGCTGTTGTGTTTGGCATTTTGTTGAGATGTGTATCACATGAAAAGCTGTGGTAGAATTTAATGATATCTATGCAAAGTTATTGCTAAGATGTCAATGCAATGCCATGGCTGACCAATCTGGACGGTGCGTGAGTTGCCCTATGTTTCCGTCTGGTTTCGGTGAGAAATATAACTACGTTGGGAATATCTTGAAATATCATAAAAGGTAATTTGGTAATCTGATTATCTTATAAAAATAATTAAATAACTTTTGACATAAATACAGCGCATTAGAAAATGAAAGGTCAAGTAATATTCTCACACCATGCATTGCCCGAGGGAACGACCATCTTGAGTGTATAATAAGATTTGTAAACCTAACGTCCGACCCCTAAGGGCTGGAAACTGGTTGAATCTAATTTGACCATGTTCCCAGGGAGACGACCCCTAAACAGAACCCATGAAGTGTTACGACATCACGACCCCTTTTCACATCCTTTAATTAACTGGTAATTATCATCACATGATCGGTAATTGTAAAAACAAACATTTTTCTAAAATAAAAGGACCACGCGTAAACAATCGAGGCCCCTAATCAAAACTTCATAGTCATAGAAAATATACATTACTCATTTCTTTGAAAGTTGTTTTATTTGCAATTTAGCCATCAATTATAAGGTATTAGTGGTAACAGCATTCGAGAGTTAACGCAGAGAAGTTTGTTTTACCGTCGGACCTCGTTTATTCGACAGCCTTCTATCCGAATACGTGGTTTTATCCGAAATGAATATCAGATTCTGGGCCCGTATTACAGAAGCCTCTTAAGTGAATCTTAAATATTTTCACTAAAGTTCAAAACTTCAAATGGATGTAATTCCGAAACTACATTAAAACTGTTAAGCTTTTTAATGGTAACGACAACAACATATTAATAATATTCATTTATCACTATTGATTTGACCATATAATTGCCTGTATGTTAAATAAACCATTTATGGAAAATGTAATCTTAAGGATAAGGATGAAATTTTACTTAAGATGTTTCTGTAATATTGCCCCTGATATATCGTCTTATGCACGTCGAATTGAATTTGGTTATTCGAAACCATGTATTATTCGATATAAAATTTCTAAAATCTGACTTATTTGTGCGAGGAAAAAAAGAGATCGTTCTTTTGTTACATTAAAAATTCTGCACACTTGAATCGTCCAGGAAACGCTCCAATTACTAAATATGGCTATACATTCTATAAAATTATTTTTATGTGAATTATTTTAGGATTTATAAAACATTAAATAGTATCTACATACCAGAATGACTTGTGACCAGTCATAGTATTGTAGGGTGATATATGTTACTCACACATAGTATTGAAGATGCTTTCAGCTGTTGATGGATTTTATAGTGTTTTTCATTGAACCTAAATATATGCATATACAAAACTTCTACTTCAAAGTGTGTCTTTACCGTCGGAAAAGATCTTGAAAAAGAAGAAACCGCAGGTGTATGAATATTTTTTAAAACATTCAATGTAATACAAATTTGTCTTGTATTTGTATGCATCGCGTAAAGCTTGACTAATGTATGAACAGAACTTGAACAGGACATATCTTATATTTTTTCAAACACAGATTGCAAACATTATAGAGTGGAACACACTTATAACGAACTCGGTTATAACGAATAATCGGATAGTACGTAGTAACTTTTATTCCCCGGCCAAGTTCTTCTATATTCTATTGTATAACTGCACGGTTATCACGAATTTGGATAAACCGTTCTTTTGTATATAACGTAGTAACTTGTGGGTCCCAAAAGGCATATTTTAACGCAAACGTACTCGGTTATAACGTAATTCAAACTGAATACAATACATTTTATAACGAAATGTGTTACATCCATACAATTATAACGACATTTCGCTGCATGACTATAACAAAGTTTGAGTACAACGAAGTAAATCTCTAGTTCAACAGAAATTCATTTTAAGTGTGTTCCACTGTATTTTGCAATAACATGTGAACAAATAATATTGATAAAGGTATTTACAATGACAGACAGTAGAACTATTGTATAAAGTTCAGGGGAAAGAAAAGAACGAAATTCACGCCTCCTAGCAACTGGCTCTGCGGAAGCAAAGACATATATCAATGATGTCTAATTAATTAAGTTTCTCGTGCGGTTCTCTGCATATTTGTATCAATGACTTGTACTCACCAGATACAGAGTACGACAGTGTTTCCCGTGATTGGTTCGCGTGCAATGATGCGCTGCTCGCGCACGGGTGCACGTGTTCTGTCCACATGGACATCCAATTACTTCCTTTGAGTAGCTTTCTCTTGTAAGTGATGATACAGCCGTGAAAGTTGTAGAGTGTTAATTGATTAAGCTAATTGAACGAATGTGGTGTAATGTCAATTATCGAATTATTTGTGCAGTTCAAATTGGTAAAGATTCGGTCCTATGCTAATTACACTTATGACCGGAATTAATGGCCATTAAATTAGATTATGATATACAAAGGCGCCAAGTAGTGACTTCTTTATAAACATACTCGCTTGAGATTCGCTCATTCTTAGTATGTCTGATTGGGGTTAATTTGATTAACGCATTTCTGCAGTAATTTTATAAGTTCCAAATAGTTATAAAACAAAGGTGTTAGGGTATTTGTTACATTTGGGTGAAGCACAAATAAATATACTAGGAAGACTTCAGATGAACTAATTAAGTGCAAGCTTTTATGGAATATTTACAAATTAACACAGCGACTGACACGAAACATGCATATAAATTGAGTAAACTCGGACGCATGTTTCCATTTTCATTTTTTTTTTCAGAAATATGTTGACCTATTACTTATGGTCGAAATTGATACGAAAGTGTTTATTACGATGCAACAAAACACACACATAGTGAAGCGATAATTGCATCTATAGACCCGCAGGTGTTGTTACATTCAGCCACACTTTCTTATATAAATTCAATGAAGATATTGCAAAATACTTGTCAAAGTTTCATCAGAATCTATAAACATTTTTGATTTCACTGTGATAAAGTGGGCACAAATAATGAAAATCGCAATTTTATTGACACATCGCGGGACTTTCCATTCTATACTGTACTACAAGAAACCATTCTTGACATGATCTTACCTTGATAACGTAACTATTATCGTTTCGATGGTAACGATGTTGTCAAGTATTGTGAAAATCACAGATAACGCTGCAAGATGAGATTGGGAGATAACCTGATAAAATCGTGATGGCTGTATATTCCTAGTGTAGAAATTGATGACTATTTTGCACATACATTGTAAACGGTCGAGCAAAAATAAACAATCATCGACTATAAACACAATTGTTTGACAAAGTCAAGTCAAATAATTTATGATGTTGTCATTAAGTAAAAGAAAATATCAGATAATACGGTCGATAAAGTAACAAATTCTCAATCATTTCTGTCCTTTTATTTTCATACCAAAAAAAACAACACGCCATGAGGGATAGTGTTACCTTTGCGATTTGAATCAAATGACTTAATATCCATTTTCATATGAGTTTTGTCGTAATAAAAAAGTATCACACGACAGAATTTGACCGCCTCAGCAAAAAACCCAGTGAGTTCCGAGGGTTGACCTACATCTGAAGCAGAACGGCCGATGAAAACATACTTAATTGACTGATTCATACCATCCAATGTTTAAAATTGAATTATCCTTGATACAAATTTGTCTCAGCATGTATTTGATATATGCATATTTGACAAAAGCTATATAGGTTAGACATGTAATAGTACCCAAACTTGCTATTTCCCTCTATTTTTGTGTTTAAAATGCAGAAACTCGCGTCATGATGAAATCGCTGCATGATGAAACATATTGCTTCGTATTGCAAGCAAACATTATGGTAGATTTTAGTGACATAGATTAAAACGATTCAGCTATGTTCGAAGAAATAGAAAGAATGAAAAAGACTTGTATATGGCATGCATGGTCATAGTGTGTGGTCTTTCTGCATACGTCTACAGACATGGCATTATGTTTGTTATTCTTAATAAACAGAGGTTCATATTTGTTTAATCTATTTGTTGTTCCGTCTGAGAGTCTGACTAAAATTATCTCTGCCCGCTTGTAACATTGTTGTATTATTGAGCACAGACCCGCCTCTACAGCTGTACGGCTATATCGGTTTGTATACGCAACCGAAATCTCTTAGCTTATTCCTTGTTAAGTATTTTGTTTCAATCACAACAGCGTTATATAGGCTATAGAGTATTTGTTTGTTTATTTGTCAGGATTTACGTGATAAGGTGAATGAATATATTTGCATAATCTTATCGCTATAAATCGTGCACGATTGTTTTCAGTTATCTACGATCTTCTAATAGACTGCGATAATCGCATTAGAGTATCGCGTTCGATGTGTTTGGCATCGGTTATTGACATGATAAGTATTACACGAACAACAAAATACTTTCTGGATAAGTGTGATAACACCGTCAATACACATGTGACTATACTAACTGACATGTCTGGATAATACTGTCCTGGTGCGTTTGACTGTTGTGGCAACTGTGGTCTGAATAGACGTCTAGCTTTGTTATCGCAATCATACTTACACAACAGATGTCCACAGTTTCCCCTCTCAAAGTCTACAGATTCTTTTTATAAATATTTCAACAATACTTCCCTTTGGTGGATATATTTTTATTCAGACTATTTCCACTTTCACCACTGTTGACCGACGCTATTTTATTGTGTAACACCATAATAAATAAATACGCACCTTCTTCGTAACCACACGCATGACGCCGAACCATCGATTGTTGTATAATTAGCTGATGCTACAGAAATATGGCCAAATTAATCAGAAATATCCGTGGGTGATTTTTCACAAATATGTTATAATTCTCAGGAATGCATCAATTGCCCACGGCGCATCAAAGGAACCACATGGTGTGACTTATGCTGGTCACTTGTCAAAGACCACTCGCCGTCGGCAAAACTTGCAAAGAATTCAAAATGCGCATGACAAGAAGGTTCGATACATTTTCCATACTCTGTTATCAAAGAGCGCCTAGTGATCAAGAATTATAATCAAAGCCTTACAGACGATTGAGATTAATCGCTGATAATTTTCATACGTGTGTGATAATTTTTATTTTGACTTCAACGACGAATTCCATCTTTGATGAAAGAAAATCTCCAGCACAGTTTAACAAATTCATCAAAATTATGTCGAACTTTCTACCATTTCATTAAGACATTGAAACTCATTTGCAGAATAGACAATCACAGCAACTATGACAAGATGAATGTCCACGTCTGCAATATAACAACCGTCTCATTCATTGGCCTTAAATCCCCAGCAGTCTCGCATTCGAGTGAAAACAAATTCAAAAATAGTTGCTTATAATTTATAGTACAATGGACTAATATTGTCGGACAAACCAAACTGAAACAGTACCCTGTTGTACAGAAATCTTCCCTGTTATCGGCCTCTGACTAATTTTCCGGCATTAACTTTTATTTGAAGATGGTTTCCTCAAAAGATTCCTTTACAATACAATAGAGTGCTTTGTATAAAAGTTAAGTTGCCCTTCTTGAAATCGTCCTTCCTGAAATAGCGAGACTTAAACAGAAAGAATTAACAACATATCAATTTCCAAATCGAAAAAGACATAATATAATTTTAACGAATATAACAATCCGACCCCATGTTTAGATACAAGCAAGGTCAACGTGACCTACGGGATAAGGGAAGTAACTAAAGTTGTCCGCTAGTTACATTGACCGATACAAACATCCTAATCTATTATCTCCCCTGAATCATAGGTCAGAGTGACCTGACAATGTAAGGGGAAAAACTCTTTTTCAATTGATTATTTGCCAATAGCAATAAATTGTTATCTCATAGGATCAGATATTTAAATTATTTATTGGTTTTAAATGACCGGGATGCAATTGTTTCTTTATAAATGCAGTGTAATAAAATGTCATTTTTCATATTGTTACAAACATTTCCGTTAATGTATAATATATACAGAACTTCCTTAGTACGCAAATTACCTCCCTGTACAAAAATATGCATCATTCATGTTTACCAACTTAATTTCCTTGAGTGCTTTCCAGTCATGTGTCAATATTATTAAGTAGAACATGATTTTTGACATGAATTCCTTAATAAAAATCCTAACGGCTGTTTCCAAGCTTAGAATTTTAACACATAAGCGATTTTGAATCGATTTTTTTTCAAGAATTTGGTAGACCATGAAATACGAAATTTAGGAAAAGCTTTTAATTCGCATAAAACATGCCGATGCATGTGTGGTGAGTTTGGCTTTTGTTTGCATGTGTCAATGCGATTAATTTATACAAGTTCAAATGGTATAATCGGTAGATTTGGTTGTAAATAGTTAACATCTTGTCCAGATGTTCATACACATGTACGACCAAATGGATGCGATCGTTGTAAATTTTACGATGCGTAAAAATTCTAGGGAGCAAAAATAAGCAGTTACTATCAGAGATACCATCACATGAACTCTGGTAACACGCGTGCTGGAATGACAGTAAAAGTGGGGGTTGTCCAGGAAATTTACAATAGGAATTTCAACCCTTTAAAGGACACATTTGAACCCCTATGTAATATAATATTAAGGGCCGGAAGTTTATTGACAGATCCCTTCTAAGGTCTCTCATTTGGTCCAATTATGTAGAAGTCAAACGATGGGATTCACGGTCGGTTATTTCTCCGTGTATTACATTGATTGAAATTAAAGGGTATGGGGTGGAAATCGTTACATCAAAGGTCAGGGAAAATAAATTTTAACATTAAGTAGCCTTTCGGTAGATTTGACCTTTCATCCGGACATTGATCTGAATAAATGGGTATATCATTGTAAAAAATTGCATACTAACATTATATCTTTATATATATCTTGGATATATATGTTTTATATACAATTAATTTACTTGAACCCCGTTGAAATGAATATAGTTCTCATGATTTGCGTTTTTCCGGTATGAGAGCTTTGCTATCCAATTTTACAGTCCGTTAAGTCGTGTCTGTATCTATCAGACAATATATTTGTACAAAATTCATTGTGTTAAGTTATTTTAATGTTCACTTCCGATGTACCGGACAACGTGTGGAGCGATTCCGATATATCGGACAACGTGTGGAGCGATTACGATATATCGGACAATGTGTGGAGCTATTCCGATATACCGGACAACGTGTGGAGCGATTCCAATATACCGGACAATGTGTGGAGCGATTGTTCCATTAAAGTCCATGAAGTCCATGCTTGATGATACATTTTCTTCTCTGAAAACAAAAATTGACCTCCATTGCATAGGAATACCTGTATATACAAACACCAGGATCAGAGATTACATAACTCATCTTAGAACTCAGCGATTAATACTTTGGTATAATCAAACCAAACCCTCAAACTCGGGCACGGTAGAGCGAAATTTTACTAAAGCTCAGGAATACTTGTGCCCACCTCTAAGCATTATTCGATCTTTCTTCCTGTTTGAATAGGTAAAATAGTTGTTCATCTTTGAAGCCACATAAGGTCAACATTTCACAATTTCTATTCACATGAACACGGTGAGTGGAACCGCAGTTGACCCCTAAACCGCAAGCGATATATGTTCCTGTTAGGACAGAAAATGAAATCTTTTTATTCACCAATTTTACAATTTTACAATACACTAAAGCTCAGATGCTATCGTGTATCATCTTTGTGACTTCGAGTTTGCGGTTTGACATTTTTGTGGTTTCTCCTTAAAAAAAGAATGATCTTGTTTTATGAATGAAAGAATAGTATGTGGGTAGTTGGATGCAGAAGTACAATGATGAAATACGCATGACCTTGACATAGACTGTAAATGACATTGGGGTTGTCAGCTCGTCCATAACCAGATATTGTCATAACCTTGCGATAGGGTTTTAATTCAGGGTATATTACAGTGCAACTTCACAGAGCGGCCCACTCTTTAGCAACAACCTCTCTTCAACAATATTATCAAGTATCCAGGCGTATGATTACAACTATGACTTCTCTAGACGGAGTACCTCCAACAGCAGTCTTAAAAGGGACGAATACTTTTCTGCAAGCACATGCATTAACAAATCCTAGGTGAATTTCTTGGCTATATAGATATATAAATTGTATGCCATCATGTTTATATTGTACATTACATTTATGCCCCTGTAGTTCATTCATAAGTCGACAAAGATTTAACTATCTAATTGAAATTAACGTCTCGGCTTCCCCCTATCCCCTAAATATAATAGACAACGAACGGATATATGTACATTTTTGAACAATCAAATACCAATAAGGAAGTCGATTTATAATAAGGAAACTACAAATGAAACATATCGCTGGTTTCACAAAGGATGTTATTTCAGTTTCTTCGCGATTGCACAAAGAGGATTAAACAATGGCAGTCGGGTTGTGGTGGGCTTGCTTGTACGATCGTCGTGAAGAAGACCGAGCCATGGTTTGGCACCAGGACGCCGATATGTACCATCTTGCTGTCTATTGTTTCGAATACCCACTAGACTTACAACTTTTACAACGTCAGCACATTCAACATAAAACATCAATGCGTATTATCCAGTCATTCATTGTATAAAGTTATATAAACAAACACTCATGTATAATAAAAACACGATGACATACTTTCACTGACTTTCATTGTTTGGTTTTCGGGTGGGAAGTTTACATGTGACCTGTTTCTCATCCCGAAACCATCCCTGTACGATATAAAACGTCATGCTCGTATATCGGAATGTTTCTTTATTTCGGACCACCGCCGTGGACAGTGGTCATTCTCAACAAAATCTTGACCACATGATTTCCATACATATCTACAATGTCAGCAAACTATGCGACCTGACAAATAAAACAGAACTATATCTACGGTCATCAAAATTCCATCTGCGTTCTATTTAGTTTACTGCACAGTACAATGCGGTTAATGTCACGGCCATTAAAATGATAAGTTTAGGATTGAAAGGATGGGCACTTCACAACGGATGCTTCCATTTCTATTCTCTAAACAATATTATTTCTATCATATTTTTGTTTTGCAATGCGTATGAGCATTTAAGAAGTTAAATATACAGTAAAACCTGACCTAAAGACCACCTCAATGATAGACCACCTCAATGATAAGACCACCTCAATGATAAGACCACCTCAATGATAAGAACACAAATTTCAAGTTCATACACACTGCTTTGCTCTTTATTCATCCTCAATATTAAGACCACATCAATAACAAGACCATTTTTCAAGACTCCTAAGGGTGGTCTTAATATTGAGGTTTTAATGTACGTCAGTTATGGGCATGATTGCAATAAATAGCTTGGGCGTTATTGACCGCAAGTGGCCAGGAAATTGTATATTGCAATGTTGCTAAGACATTTATACGCCCACTTCTTATGTACTAGTATTACGATGCAAATTTTTAACAATCGTCTATTGTATGATTCCCACAGCGACAGCGTTTCGCTAGGAAAACGCTGTGACGTCACACTCTGAGTACAGAACGTCATCTATTGGGTAATTGATCTTCTCCAAAGTATGGTACTTGAACTGAGGCGTGAATTATGACCCCTTTATGCTTTTGATTAAATGAGTGTTCTAAGAGCATTTCATACTCGTGTGGGTAAAATGCTTTCATATCCAAACTGAGTTCTAATCATGGAACTGTGTTAAAAAAACGTGAGTCTTTCAAAAAACATTTTCTCATAAAATTTGAAGAAGCCCATCTATACATAAATTTCTATCTCTTCTGAATATCTAAGTAAAATTAAGCAACAGTGTAAACGATTACATGTAGTAGAGCTACGAAACGAAGTGTTCATTTATCTACATATTTTATCAAAAATCGTAAAACAAGTTCATAAAGAGTAGCTCCAACTAGCATCACAGTAAATCATGAAACTGAATGGATACATGTCATATATACTAAGTAATATGCTAAATGCTTTATAATATGTACTTTGATATTTCATACCTCGAATAATTGGAAACTTGTAATGGTACATGAGTATGGTAATTAACACGAATATCGGTGGCAATCACTCTTATATCAGTCAATGACGTCACGCTATTTACATACATCTACATACATTTTCCATGTAAGCATCATATAAATACAATTGTAAAGTGGTATCGGGAATTTGATCATATGATTAGTTTTCAATTTTCTCGCTTATGAAGGTCATTCATAGTTTCATATACATGTAGACTATTACATAATCGAATTTATGCACATTATGTACATGTATTTCCTACTTAAATTTCGACATAAAATATCTCATTGTAATGAGTGTTGGAAAATTTTGATAAATATTTAGGAGAACATTTTTGCCTGAAAAAAACGAAGGAAACCGAAAATTATCGAGTTCAACCGATAACAAAAGACCGGTTTACGATTAATGACGAAGAACACTGAAAACGCACAAACAAAACTTCGGAGAATTTTACCGCGGAATTCAGTTCAGTACAGACGCACTGGGTACTATAAACATCTGAGTAGATAATTGTACATTATTTCTACGACCAAATAGCCTTCAAGTGACCATTACTATCATTGTTTGACGGATGATGAGTCAATTTCCTTGCTGAGCCATGAATTTAACTGACCAACACCAATATAAGAAGTGGCAAACTGACCACAACTATGACCATTAATACAGAAATGGAGATATATCGGTCAAATGTTTGTGATAAATCTGCTGTATCATTAATAAATGTTGACGTAATTTGTTTACGAAAGAAATAAACCACTTCCTCTGAAAACGGTCGTAATTATACGAGTGCTTGTTACATACGGGTGACTATCAAGTTGAACATTTCCCACAGGGATGCAACTTCGTGTCGCTTTCATTATATCATACACAGGTACTTGAAACAAAATATTTTAATTTTCTTTATATGGACCATTACTATAAAAAGTATATTCTTATTATATTAATGGTCCGTACAGAAAAAAGATTTGCTTCAGGTACCTGTGATATCGTACAAACACGTCACACATATTTTGGAAGAATTGAAAGTTTGGTTGAATTTTTTTCTTCGTCTCGAAGAGCTTAAGCTAATATACTCATTAGCTCGGGAACTAAGCTTAATATAGCTTATCCCAATTCTAAGAACCAGTAAATCGTTAAAGGTTATTGCTATTCAAATGACATTAAGATTATCTTAAAATAGCAAAAACTGAGAAAAAGCTTTGTTGAATCAAGGCGACGATCGGTTCAGCAGATTGCATGAAAAACAAAATTTGAACTTAAGTTTTTTATTTCTATAGCTTTAAAATGTTCCCTTTAAGATTTTAATGGTCAGTCATATTTGCCGATTTACGTATTTTAACAAGTGATCACTCACGAGTGCGTCCCGAAGCATCCCCGTATTGCCCGGAGCATCCCCGTATTGCCCGGAGCATCCCCGTATTGCCCGGAGCATCCCCGTATTGCCCGGAGCATCCCCGTATTGCCCGGAGCATCCCCGTATTGCCCGGAGCATCCCCGTATTGCCCGGAGCATCCCCGTATTGCCCGGAGCATCCCCGTATTGCCCGGAGCATCCCCGTATTGCCCGGAGCATCCCCGTATTGCCCGGAGCATCCCCGTATTGCCCGGAGCATCCCCATATTGCCCGGAGCATCCCCGTATTGCCCGGAGCCTGTATGTAAGTGGTTTTGAATAACAATGCAACCCCACTGTACAGAAGCACTATGACTATACTAAGAGAGATTGGTGCTCTGGGAAGGATTAAATGTATAGTAAATGCTTACTACAGTAACAGTTGATATAGTTGTTGAAGTGAGGTAGTTGTTCCAGAGAGGATGTACATTGGACGGGTGGCACAGAAGTTCATATCAGACAGCTCTATAATACTATATATACTTTAAGTACATGCACTAACAAAGAATAACAGTAAAACATCACTTTAAGACCACCTCAATATTAAGACCACACTATCAAGTCCATTTTTACTAATTTGCTCTTTCTTTAGCCTCAATATTAAGACCACCTCAATAAGAAGACCAGTTTCCAAGAGTCCGACGGGTGGTTTTATTATTAGGGTTTTACTGTGTTCTGAATCTCATCCATGCCGAATTCTTTCGTGGAGGGGGGGGGTAAGATTCGATCGCCCCTCAGTAAATCAGTGTCTCACGAGCGATGTGACTTTCAAATGTGATATAACAACGGATGGACTTTAAAATTTACACTCCAATATTGCATAACATTTTGTTCTCACTAAAGTAATGCTCATTGTTTATGACAATCAGTCGTTCTCATAGATACGACCGGAAGTCACACGTATTTGCTCAGCGCTTCAATGATGCACTCGTCGATTTTATGTATTTAAACGGAAGGCATTTAGATTGCTTGAAATCAATAAAATTTGGCCATTTATGAATATTATGTAACTGAAACATTTACACTGACTTATCGTGTAAATGAAATACAGTCGCACCTCGTTCATTCGAATTCATCGGGTCCGAAACTTTATTTCGAATAATACATGGTTTCGAATAGCCCATTTCAATTCGACGTGCCTATGAAGAAGAAGATACATCGGGATCTGATATTTATTTCGGATGATACCTAGTATTCGGATAGAATGTTGTCGAATAAACGAGGTCGGACTGCATTGTTAATTCAATGTATAGGGCGTAAATATTCCATTGCATCTTCTGCTCCAATTCTCCATGAATCGCAGACGCGAACAAATAGTGTAATTGTCCTTATGGTATATTCTATACAGCAATATTGTGACAAGCCATATGAATAGGAACAATAGATAAGTGACACATTTTTGCCATACACTAAAATTATCTCCAATAATGAGTTAGTGAATTTGAGCAAATAGGGACTCAAATACTTGGTGGTCCTAAATAAAAGCCCTTGTTCAATTCGTATATTTCAAGTGCAGTACAATTACACACAGAATAACAAACTCGTGGGAAGAATGTACGACTTTTATTCAGTCTAAAGTATGTGTTTGAGTTTTGAAAGACCTTGTCAAAAATCAACAGATAACGTTTGTAAAAGTATCGCCTGTGACTAAAGGACATACGCAGAAGTTAGAAATAAATGTAAATAAAAGGAAATGCATTCAATACCGTAGTATGTTTGACTTATCATGCCTTCGCACGCACATTTTTCAATACGTGTTCTTTTCATAACGTTTGTCAGCTTTTTTGAAAAGTCGTCTGCAAAAAGATTTTTAGCGATTATCATTGTATCATCATTCTCACGTCGTCACCGTTAATTAACGCGGCGAGATTTTCTTTCTTCACACAATAGAAACTCACTGAACGAAACATCGATGTCCACGATATACGGTCAATTGTTTCATTCTAAATTGAAGTTCAAGAAGAAACCCTTTATTCTTCTGCAAAATTACTCATTTTTACAATATGATTCATGATCATGCCCAACAGATCGCATGTTGATGACATTTCTCAATTAAAAATATAATTTAAAATACGTTTCATCTTAAAGAAAACCTCCAACGCTTATGTGGATTTTTATAGAAAACAAAACGCATTCTGCACCGATACGAAAACAAGAAATACTTTTGTATGCAAAAATACCATCCGGTCCGCCCACATGCATGATTATCCCGATATATAACGAGCAAGAGTGTTATGTGTTTTTGTCAGAAGCTTTTACGATGATGTTTCTCTGAGTCATATTGTGCATTACTATGATTTAGAATTCATGATGATTCTTAATGTCATTAAGGCGGTTTGTATTTGCTGTGAATGTAAACTATAATTTATACTCACATTGTGTTGGATAGGCCGCTAAACTCGGAGTAAGCTGGTTAGGAAGTCGCCGCGGTCACGGGTACACCTACCTGATTCTGTTTGTATCACTGTAGACATTGTTATAACATAAAGAGAAATAACAATATGACTAAACACAAACTACACCTACTATCCGGTGAGAAACCATGCACCACAGGTGTACGTTTTTTCCAGGAAGAGGTATTGAAAGTGATTAAAATAAGTATAAACGCTTTCATCGCCATCAAGCTAGTATTCGAAGTATACATGTAGTCCTATATTAAAGTATTCATGCGGGCAGAATATGTGCTTTAAGTCAAAACGTTGTACACACAGATAAACGAGGGGTTCCGAATGATACTAAGATGGAGAAACGCCCCCGAAGCAATGGTACCCGTGCATCCCGTGCTTCTTTTAGCCAAAGGGTTGTGGGGCAGTGCACACTTTTCTTAACTTATTTCCAGTTTATTCAAAATTCTTGAGAGTGTATTCAAGTACCCTTGAATCAAAGCGCTGTGAGGAAACGTGGGTAGGAGCATGCATTTGTTAAACTCATAGTGCATTTACTAATTATACCAGAATGTTACAGAATGTGACATTACATTGATATTACGTCCAAAGAACTGCATTTTATAATTACCGCAAATGGTATATCACTTCTATTATGTGCACGTCCAAAATACCAAACGCATGTGTATACTTTTAAGAAATATTCGTTCCCATTATGGCTGGCTTTTGATGTCAATGTTAAGTACTAATGAAGTCATTTAATACAAATATGCTTGTACCAGATTTTGTGCACATATTTCTGATCTCTGTGAAGTACCGATATTGTAAAACTCTTTAATTTAGTTTTACATAGAGAAATATTTTACGCTATATGGCAAAGATGCATTTACTTAGTCACTAAACAAATTTCGAGCCCAGTGCGCTATGTGAAAACATGCAACGTCTATCCATGACCCTTTTTACCTCGTTTGAAATAATAATAGACAAATATTCATGAATTATAACCTCCGTACATCTCAATCATCACCCTGAATAATTTCATGGGAGATATGAACCAATTTTCACGCATTCATAAGTTTCACGGAGAGGTTTAAGTGCAAACACCCATACCTGTTAATCAAACATCTAGTCTGGATTAAACCCTGAAAAAGGAAAATTTCTTGTGACCTTGGTTATGACATACGATGAATAAATGGCTCTATTTCTGAGTGTTAGTTTCGTATATATTTTCACCTTTGACCGTTCACGATAAAGGTTCATATTTCACAAATTCCTACCAGCAGGATACACCTTGCACCCACTCGATTAGGAAATCGGAATTAATCCTTTTTTAATCACTGATAAAACGAACCTATTAAAGATTTTTTTCTTGTCGTTTGGTGCTCGTAATGCAAACTTCAACCACAACAACTGTGGGGGTCTGTATTAATGTAATTTCTCCGTACATATCGTGTGAAACTTTTTTATCGTAAGTGATAGCACCTCATGCGGATTAGGTTTGCCATCATATTTAACATTAATAATCCATTGACCACCCGATAAATTCGGATAATTCATAGCCAAAAAACCATCAATTTTGCAATGACTGAGTTGCATCTTTATCCTTATATCTTGTACCCGCATCACAATAAATCCGATATACTTACATGTGATACATCCGATTTCTGAAAAAGTCAACCATTCTCGTATACGATCTTGTCTTCCAGGTGGCTGATGCCATTTTCTTGCACAGACATTGGAGGCGGCGTAGTGGTCCGGTGTCTGGTTCCTGATCTGAAGGACATGTATTCGAATCCCGCCTTCGGCGAAGTTGATCCTCGACCCGGCGAAACAAACATCCAGAGGAATAAATATATGGCGTGCTAACTTGTTTCACAGCCGATATAAAATAAATGAGGTTAAAAAACACGTATTTAATGCAAATTAGAAAAACTACGGTGGCATAGAGGTGACATGTGCGAAATTATTTTATCTCGTTCGATGACCACCACTTAATATGTCGTGGGAACGAACAATGTTAGTGGCCACGAGATAAAAATAGTATCACACATGTCACCTCTATGCCACCGTTAGAATCAGACAATTAAAGCAAATTATATTACTTTACGTGTGACAAAAACTGTTTTGCTAAATAATTATGTTGCATGCAAACACTACAGACACATATGACAGCTCAGGATCGAACCGTACAGTGTCAAGGTCAGGACATCAATGCTGTAGAGCATTGCCTCTGTGTGGGCCTACCTCAATGGCAATCGTACCATAAGTCCACACAGTAGGGCTTAGCAAAACTGTAGAGAAAAATTTCCTTCTGTATTCAGTATTTTGTTTAGAAGATGACAGCTATAATATTTCTCATACAAACCGTACACCAGTATAAATTACATTTAACTTTCCTATTCTGTATACCAGTTTTCACACAAACTATTAAGCGTAAATAATGATGGTTCGGTAGTCATAAAAAGGACACATGGTCACATAGTTGAAATGTTCACTGGTCGACTTTAATTTGCTTTCTAGCGGATTTCATATGTTATACGATATCTTATAAATCTTATTGTACTAAATGACCAAAATATGGATGTTTTCAAACGGTTACCAAACACGATATTATTTATGTATATACATGTACATGTACGTATATAGGATGAGAAGAGATCAACGTACGTTTAAGTTGTTGTTCTTTGTTTCGTATCAGCCGGCATTTCGATACAAGTCTTCAGTCTTGGCGATCTTACACATTACCATCAGCCCGACCCTCCGAGTGCACGAGGTGATTTTGCTCATTTGCATATTTCATTGAATACCAGGAAAGAAGTGACACAAATATGTTGGTCTGTTACAAACTTATATTGACACACGCACTTTGACTATTACGTGATATGCATGCAGTCTATACCTATCTTCGTTATCTATATTGTGGTGTCAGCATTAATGCTTAATTGAATCTTTTACTAAATATGGCGTCTTATTCAGAAGACAAGATCGTGAACTTTGCAAGTCTCTTACCAACGAAAACCAGTGTTGTTATCAATGTGATCGCAACCACTGCACACTTCAAACACCTGACCACCGAGTTTTGCGGTTCGCGGTCGTCACCTTATCCACTGCACTGCCACCCACGCCAATGATTTAGAATAAGTAAGTTAAAACGACCATTTAAATTGTTTGCGTGGGATATGAAATATTTTGTAGAAATGATTCTCATATATTTTTCGAGAATATGTTCCATGATACATATTGAAGTGAGTATGTCTGAATGATGATACGAGTTTTGCGGTAATCCTCACCATATCCACTGCACTGCCACCTACGCCAATGATTTAGTATAAGTAAGTTAAAACAACCATTTAAATTATTTGCGTGGGAAATGAAATAGTTTGTAGAAATGAATCTCATATTTATTTCGAGAATATGTTCTATGATACATGTTGAAGTGAGTATATCTGAATGATGATACGAAATTTGAGTTTTGTTATAAATTTGTTTCTACACTTAAGGAAGAGAATATCAAATATGTGGGTAGACCGTAAAAACATTATTATAGCGCGAAAAACGGGACATCTATGAACACAAGACCTGCTCTTTGTGCAAGTAAGTTACATGTACAATTATGTCATGTATCGTGCAAATGCGCATGTGCAAAGGAGGTGGAGTTTAATCTGATGTAATTTTTAAGCCAACTGTTACAAATTCTGTCCGCATTTGAGTATCAGATTACATTTAAGCATGGAACGTTCGAAACTTTTTGTCTCAAAAGTACACTTAAGGATAATACAATGTGATATACAATACAATGTAGTGTCAGTGTGCAACATACGGCAAGATATCCTGAAATGTTATCTATTAATTTTGCCAGAAACCTACTTGACATTCTGCACATTCATTTCCATGTATAAACTAAGCACTTTATTAAGTTTCCTGGTCGAATTCGTGGAAATGTGAATCTTTCACATGACGTCTCGAAGAAATTTAGTTTCTCTGGATTGGAAATCTGATACAGAGCAGATTGCATACTAGACCATAATTAACATAACGAAACTCGACTGTTGTAGTATCCCACAATGCAATATATATTTTATGACCCATCGAAATATCTCATACTGCGGGTCGGCCATAATCTGAATGGTATTTATACATAATGCTGCACCCCGAAGTGTATATATCTCAATGAATACATACGCATTTGCAATTTCATACACAAGAAACCTATCCCAGAAAAGTTATTATTAGAGGCCGGGAGGCGCAGGGCATTTTGATTGTGTTTTGCAAGCTATAAAGACCAATAACACGACATGAATAACTGAATGCCTCTGTCGTTCAATACTCTGCTATGGATCCTCACAGCGCTTTGATTACAACTTACCATAATAATATGAGCACGGGACGCTAAAGTAATATCAAGACTAATCTGTTTAGTTCTCTTAAGAAATTGTTGTCATGCAGTGTAGATATTTTCAGTCACAACGTGTGTGATTCGTGTAATAAAGTATATTAAAACGTATACTGCAATGTTTCATGCAAATTGCCTACACTCATAAATGATTATACTGGGTTAAAGAGCCTACCCACCATTTTGTATTTTGAAACTTATCACTACATTATGACATATTGATCTGAATCATTGAATGTAATTTTGACAAGTTTACAAGGACTTTATTCTGTAGTACAATGTATTTGAATCATTACTGTTATCACTTACTGCAACCCTTGTCAACAGAAGATGAACCTAGTAGTTTTAGGCACTACAGTCAAACCTTTGAGTTCAAACCTCTCTTAAAGACCGCCTTAATATTAAGACCACCTCAATATTTAGACCATAAGACCACCTCCATATTAAGACCACCTCAATATTTAGACCATAAGACCACCTCCATATTAAGACCACCTCAATATTAAGAATACAATTTTCAAGTCCATTTTCCCTATTTTGCTCTTTTCTCAACCTCAATATGTATACCTCCTCATTAAGAAGATCATGTTTCAAGAGTGCCAAAGGGTGGTCTCATTATTGGGGTATTACTGTATATTAAATAATAATGGCGAGTTAGCAACAATAAAACAATTTGTAAACCAAGACAAGTACAACGGGATCGAGTATTGAGAAAGGTGGGTGTGTACAGGTGTGTACAATGTCACATCAGCTACAGAGTGTTCATCCATCCAATGACCCTTTATAGGATTTCCAAGAACCCTGCTGCATACCCCTAACCGCAAATACAAATGTAATGCAGCACCTAATTCAGAGTTTGATGCATTTTAATCATAACGATCTTAAAAAAAATGTGGGCTGAAAGTGTTTGAATGGGATATGAGATATTGTGTAGAAATGAATCTCATACTTTTTTCGAGAATATGGTAAATTGTACAGTCACGGATATGTCTGCGGTTACAGGTAGATAGCCTTATTCTCTATAAATACATGCAAGTTATGATTTTTAGAAAATGGCATGTTAAAGCCTTTACACAGACGTATACTTCACAAAGATTGTATTGTAACTTATCTTTAAAGTGTCCTGGAACTGCAAAACACAAGTCCGATACAGGTATTTCCTATGCTAGCATTAACTTGGCACACACGTCAGGATACGGACTCTTGTATTTGTCGTTTTGGGAAACAATGCAGTGTTGTAGAGGACATCTGTATGAAGGCATTTACCACCGATTTTTTTTCATATTTATGACTAAGGAGATTTTGTCAAAAAAATAAGACTATTTACCTTTAAAGAATGATGATGTGAAATTTGAGTTTTGTTATAAATTTGTTTCTACACTAAGAATATGAAATATGTGGGTAGAAACACAGATTATGGCGCGAAAAACTAGACATCTATGAACACATGTTCGGCGGTGCAAGTAAGTTATCGTGCAAATGCGCATGCGCAAAGGAGGCGGAGCTTCATCCGAGGTTATTTTTAAGCCTTACATATTTATTCGTGATACTTTTTCTTAGAATCAGACGACAAATTATCTGTGCAATTTCAGATGTAAGATAAATCTGCGTTTAATTTATCCATTTCCGCTCTCTACATTTTCTTGTCAACAAAGCAAAACAAAGAAGTACTCAATCAAAGATGTACACGCGGAAATGTGATTAGATTTAGCTCCGGGTTATCCGACGCTTGTTGCGCAAACTGTCGGATGTGGTCTTTGTCTTTAATAACAATATTTCAATAATAATACTACATTTATATATCTAATCCTAAGTACACTCATTGCTAAAGTTAATGAATTACGCACACACGTACTTGCATGTATCCGTATTTTGAAATCTTACAGACGCTTGCAAATATCTACAGGACGATAAAGAACAAACCAAGATTCGTTTTCGAGTGCTGAAGTGAGTACGCCTCAAAACACGAAGGCTTACTCTATAATTGACAAAACCAGTTTTAATCACGATGCGGTAATGTGCATGTCCATTTTCCCGTGTTACTAAAGCTATGTGTGATCTTCATATTGGTGTCACTTTTATAAATAACGTTTTTACCAAATTATTATTTCTCCATTAACATCTTAAGTTTTCTATAAGTAAAGCTCAAAAGCTCTTCATACAAAGGATTACTCAGCTTAATTATCACGTGCCCCCATAAAACCATAATCATTCTTTATTTCTCCCACGTATTTTATAACAACGTTATCTTTTCGTTTTCAAGGACATTATGGTTATGGTATGTGGTTTCTATATCGTGCTCCACGTCACAGGATGTCATTATTGCATCGAAACCGAAAGTAGATTTTATCATCTCAAATATCGAAGGTAATACGTATACATGTATACAAATATCAGATATCTACGGTGGCATAGAAGTGACATGTGTATGGTTTTATTTATCTCGTGCGCACGACATACTAAGTTGTGCGCACGAGATACTAAGTCGTGCGCACGGCTTACTATGTCGTGCGCACGAGATAATTAAGTCGTGCGCACGAGATAAATAAAAACATACACATGTCACCTCTGTGCCACCGTATATATCAAGCAAACGCAGCAAAGAACTAATAAATTGCATACAGTACTAACAACGATACCAACAAGTGAAATCTTAAAGGAGAAGACTTATATATGAGTCATTGGCTTTCGGTCTCATCCTGTTTACACTATAGGACAAACTCGTTTTATGCAAAATGTTGTATATTGTATTGTATTATTATGTTGTTCATAGTATGTAAATTGCAGTTTAAAATTTTGGGAAACTGTCGTCATAGGGAAGTTTCATTGCAAATGGAAATATGGTCGCATTCTGACCACACATGCACATGCAAGTTTACATGTACGAAGTTATTTAGGAAAATACTACAATTTTCTGATGAAACTCTTCGTCGATGCATCCATATTGTCATACTATGAGTTCGGATCAAATCAATGTGAAAACTATATCCTTGTTTTTTCCATGCGGCGTTTAAATACCCCCCCCCCCAAATTTTCCAGTTGTGTAAAAAATAACAAGAAACACGTCTGGTGTCGTCGTCCATAAGCTTTCGTTCTCGTATCCAGAAATGAGTTCTTGAATTCATGTACGTAAACCAGTAATTTTATTGACATGAATACATTGCAATAACCCCATTGAACCAGTAGATAATCTACAAACACTGGGTCATTCTGTGTATGTAATTTATCTTGTAACATAATAGTTCAGCGGAAATTCGACAATCTTTCATCTAGATGCGAAACTTACATGCAAGTTGACGGTAATATGGCGGCACGCGCTCGTTCCAAGTCACCGAGGCGCTTTGATCATCAATGTAGGTGCAAGGCTTGACACCAAGATGGCGGACTAGCGGTATTCTTTTTTAAATGCTAACAACAGTTGAACACGAAAAAATATTGTAAATTAAGGAACTTGTTACTGTTTTCACATATCGGTGTCAAATTGAGGACCACCAGGTAACTTAATACAATAAAGAAACTGTCATGTATTGTTATATTCATATCCAGGCAGCCCTTTGATGTGACGACTTAACGGGCTAAGTGCAAGAAAATGCACGGAAACAGTCCTAATTAGAATATCGGATTAAGGGTTCAGTCTGTCAAAGGAAGGTCACTTGCACATGTAGGAAAACAAATTGTGCGGAATAAACATTAGAAGTGTCCCCTTTGAAGTCAATAAAGGGTCCATTCCTATTCATACTCATATTATTTCCGACTTCGGTGCAAAATTTGTGTATTGCATTTTCAGACGGAAAAAAACTGTAATCGCTTCCTGTTAAAATACGGTGAAATGTTTGCATTTATTGTATTTTTTCACAATTGTAGGTCACTGAAAGCTGAGCATTTTGTAAACTTTGAAGAATGTGTCTCGATTTCCGGCCCACACACGCTTAAAAGGCTAATTTTACGTATTAACTCATAATATAGGGTTCATTGATAAACAGATTACAATGCAGAGCAAGTCCCTTTTCGCACGAAATCTACATACTTCTCATTCTTTATATAATCAGCCAGCCTATTACATAACTAATTGTGCTATTTAAGGTTCCTTGATACAGCAATGAATGAAACTGTGTCTGGTAGTATACTGCCAATCCTGTAAGATGTAAGCTAACTGATAAAATACACATGCCTATCGAAATTAAGGAAGTTTTCCGAGAGTTTTATGTTTTACCTACAGTTAAACTTGTTAAGACAGATAGTTGGACGATGCAAATGTTGTATATGACTTTGCAGTATATTACATCACGATTTGATAACAAAGTAAGCTATACATGTAACTTATATCACAGGTTGAATGTTGGTAACGAGTTGCCCCCATTTCAGAGATGCTCGATAACATTAGCGAAAACACAAGCATTTAGTTACAAGTGATTGTTAAGATCAAAGGGGTGTTCGAATTACATATGATAACATTCTCGCTCTACATAGCACTTTGATAGGACACAGGACCTTGCGGTTATTTCAGTTCCGGCTTCCATGACTTAATGTGGTCGCATACTTTTATACTTTTTTCTGATTGGCCAATATATAAGGGACCCGTCTTATTCTTCAAATTTTAAAAGTGGTTGCGAAAGGATGGAGAACTGGCTCTGTTATTGATATGTCCGGTCAACAAAAGCTTATACAGTATAACCCCTCAAGAGTGGACATCTCTTGAGCCAGTAAACCTCTCTTCAACAATAGCTTCAATTTTGCATGCGGTAAGCAATTACTATCAATTTCCGCTCTCTACAGCAATACCTCTCATCAACGGTCAAAATTTGCAGTTCCACGAGGGTAACAGTCTGGGGAGGTTGTACTATATTTGTAACAATACTTTGTATCACACATGGAGTATTATAAAACACAAAAAATCTTGACAAAAGACGGTCGGCGCAATTGATAGGTTACGATGTGTTGTGCAACATAAAAAATGCCGAGATGTTACGATTGCAGGTCATTCCATATCCAAAATGGATTTCGGTAAATTCACCGATATTCAGTGGATTTTGGGATGGTAACTTACCCTTCATCGAAATGTTAACCAATCCGCGTCAATGTTACAAACGTTGTTAGTTTTTTGTGCTGTCGAATTTTGAAACTTGTCTCTTGACTTCATGTCAGGAGCATGTCCCATCAGTATCTTCAGTTGACGTTGTTAAGCTTTGAAAGCCAAATGGCTGTTAACAAATGGCATAGTATATGGAGTGGAGTCTTGGAGTGGAGTCTGGAGTCTGACATTGGAGCTGATTTTTGGAGCTGAATTTTTGGAGTGAGATTTTGGAGTGAGAATTCTGGCCTTGGAATTGGGTTTTCATGTTCTTAATATAGTAACTTGGATACTGATACTGGAAAATATCCTATTATTGGAATTGTTTGCTGGGACTTTTTATAACTTTTGATTATTATGTATATGCATCTGGTTACATTATTTTATACATATATAAACTTTATTATAGTTATTTACCTGTCAGTTTCAGTAATATTGGGTGATGAAACTATGACTTCCTTTTTTAAAAGTGTACTTTCTGAGGACACGGGTGAGTGAATTACATTGCAAACATGTTCCTTTCTGCAGAAGCATGTACCATTTAAGATCATATAATACAAGAAACTGGTCAAGTACGGTATCAGGAGACAATATAACCTCTACTGAACTAATCACGGACACTGGGTAGACACGTTGTACAAACACACTGTAGAAGTAGGTCTCTGGTGTATTATTATATTGTAACCTGCTAGTTAAAGGTAATAATTATAATAATGCACCATCTTCATCTTACAGGTAATTTCAAATACCTATAAGCAACAAAAAGTAACGATTTATAGTTAGAATTATAAATTGTTTCGGGGAAAAAAAAGGGAAATGAAAGAGGTATTTCTCTATTGATATTAATCTCATGACCATTCAGTCCTTAGATTAGCTCCAAAAATCAGACTCCAGACTCCACTCCAAGACTCCACTCCAAGACTCCACGCCAAGACTCCACTCCAAGACTCCACGCCAAGACTCCACTCCAAGACTCCACGCCAAGACTCCACGCCAAGACTCCACTGCATACTATATACTATGCCTTAACAAATATACGGTATGAAAACGCTGGACATCCCGTCTGGTTCACCCAGATATTACAGAACACTGTGAGTCATAGAAATAATGTGAGGAGATGAGGGATAGACTGATGGCAACATAATGTGCTTTCTATTATCCTTTTATCTTATTATCATACTGAAGGCTAGACATATAGGTTATGTGTCAATACACGATGTAATGATTCTCATTTTAGTTGGGAAGTTTCTAGCGCTGGTAAAGTCAAGGTCATTGATATTGGCCTAGTGAACGAACTGACGCAACGTAACGACCATCTTCAGCGACACTTGATTTTAAACTGCAAGTATGATTACGAAAACTCCCTCAAATCCTTTCATTAGAAGCTGCTTCGAGTACGGTGTCATTGGACGGAAATTGTTCGATCCATCGGAACTTTAGGGTCTGTACAAACACCACTCAAGGCGCATAATGGCGATTTTATGCGTCTTCCATATAACAATGCTTTAAGGAATGTGTAATACAGCCTCTATTCAGACTGGAGTGACATTTTGATGTATTTGCTCAGATTTCAATCAAAGAATTTCACCTGACTTTCAACTTGTTCACCCCTCCAATGACGTAACGGTGTCCGGTGTCCCAAACTAGATCCCTATTAAATCTCGGCCAAATTCAGGTCAGCATATCAACATGTTCATCGTAACATTCATCTTCACGCTGGTCAATGGTCTCTCGGTATTATCTAGGGGTGATAAATATTCAAGTATTCTACTCTCCATTGTTGTAACCAGTCATAATACTCACTTCCGGTGCAACGAATGCGTGCGCATACTGGTGATTATATATAGAAAATTCGGAACTCGAAATATGCAGAATATGCCGAAAACATTTAGAAGAAAGGAAATGAAGTCTAAATGTCATACTGTCTGTTCACCATTTTTTGCACCAAAACAACAAATCACAGAATTTTTACTGATAAGATTTTATGCAATGTATTTGTGTTCTACTGTATCAGTTCGCAATGCATGTACATTAGGGGATATAAATAGGGATTTATTACTGTTCTTCGTCTGATAGGCAACAATAACAACTATTACATTGTTAACCGTTTCTTGCATAGTTGTAATTAACTGGGTATAGTGGTTAAGGTGTCGACCACTCAGCCCAGAGGTTGTGGGTTCGAACAATGCCAGGTTAGGATTTCGATATCTGTAAAACCACACACAGGTTTATCTCAGGAAACAGACATTGACGGAAATTGCCGATATGTTCCGAATGTATCACCACTAGACGTATCAAGCTGAAATATATCCATGTGATTACCCGTCTTGCGACTTTCAGACTAACAAGACAACTTCAAATCCCCAAGCTAGACATTGGAACTATCAGTAGACAGGGGCGTACCTGGACGGTTTTGAAATGTACAACAAGTGTGAGCATCGTAGGTGCGAAACGAGCCGCAAGGTTGGGAATGGAGGATAGATGTGGGAGCCCCCCCCCCTCCAGTCGGTCTGCCCCATGAACATTTAGAAAATTAGGAGGCAAATGGTGCGTTTCATGCTATATTCCAGTGTTAATATGGCATTTTCTTTGTCATTAGCATACTAATTAAATTACAGTGTCAAACAACTGATATATATGGGCGAATTTGCCCATAACCCCATCCCCCCTCAGCCTTCAGTTTTTATTGCATTTTTGGAATTTTTATTTTTCACCTTTTCTGACGAATTGCACGCATTGGCGTACGTGCGTGTGCCTGGATACACGCCTGGTAGAAACTCGAGATATCCTGAAATATACGAGGAAATAATGTAACTGACATAGAAATGCATCAAAAATGAACATTCATTATTGGTATCTAGGCTGATTTTTTCTCGCGCCATATTTGTTCAAGGTCATGTTTTAGCGCGACGACCTGTCTGAGGTATGTAGAAGTTGGACACCCGGCCTTTGCTTTGATATTCAATTTGCGCTTACTCCACAAAAACCTCTTAATAGACAAACAATCTAACGGGCGACTTTGGGAATTATTTTTTCACAAAATTGACCACTTACGGACAGTCTCACTATCACAATGTCAACAAAACTGCCCTAAAGCAAGGCCTTGAAATAACAATATCAGCACTAAATACGTCTTATAATGTGAATTATTTGTACAAACATTGAAATTTAAAGGATCAAGTCATATGAAGTATAAATAAATATAAACATCCTCCCTAAACGTCAGATGTATTCCGATTGTTGAATAAACATTGGTCACATGACTGACCCTTTAAGGGACGTACGGAGCCTTGCGGTTTTTGGAATACAATGACCTTTTGTAGGAGTATTTAATATGATATAATATTCTATTAAGACTAATGATTATTTCCATTGAAATATTTAAGTTATTACATCTGCCGTTTTGAGTGCCGTCTGCTTGCGATTCATTATTTATTTCGATGTAATTGAACACTAGAAAAAATAGATTTGTGGTTTAATGTCGTCAATTTTATAGAAATAATAACTGTTTACAACGATGAAACTGTTCGTACATAGTTAAAACATATTTATGCACAAATATATTTATAATTATATACATTGTGCCCATATTTAAATAACAGGAATCCCATACATTTGCATATTTAGAGAAGGGTCGAATTGAAAGATCGGTCTTATTGAAATATTTCTTTAACATACCCTTAGAGTTGCTTGGACATTGACAGCACATCACATTGTATAAATAATGATGTGTTTGTTTGTTTCATCGGGTTTAACGCCGTTTCTCAACGATATTTCAGTTATATACGGCGGCCGGTTCACCTAACCAGTTTTTCCTGGACTGAATTCTTACCAGTACTAACTTACCCTTCCACAAGGAAGCCGGCAACTTCTCCACATGTGGAGGAAAATCGACATTTTTGTCAAATTTTCATGGAAGGGTATGACCTGCCGCGACCGGGAATCAGTAATACTTATATAGGACAAAACAGGAATGAAGACAATCAGCAAGGAGGAATGTAAGGAGTGAATGAATATGTGTAGATGAAGTAACGTGATGCAGTTCCAGTTGAAGACATGAATGTATTTCATTTGCAAAAGCATTTTCATTGAATTCGGATTTTTTCATTTAAAATGTAATATTATGCTCATTTTGTGCATATTTGTTTATCTAAACAAAACATGAAAAATATATTTCCTATAGTTTAAGACATCAATAAACATGCATTAACAACGAATGAACCCATAATGTATTCTTCCATATTTGTTGAAGAAAGATGTTTGTACATCATAAAATAAAAAAAAAACTACCATTTTTTTAACAATGGGGCTATTTTACAAGTTTTGTCTGTTAGTAATATGGTAAAACAAGATATTTTCGATAGGTTATACATTGCAATGGTTCTTATTAGAATTGTTTAGCCATTGTAATAAAAATACTGGATGGAGCCAATTCAAACATTTTTTATGTTCAGATGAGCCAGTTACATATTTAAGTTACAATGAAAAAATAGTACAATTTAATAATAAATGCATTATTACGATCAACTTCAAACAAATTCGTTTAATACTAATTAAAATCAAGAAAAACTAACGCTTTACGTGTAAATTCACTCTTTATTCGAGTTCAAAAATCACCATCGTGTGTGGATATTCATTTGTGTTCATTTGAGTATAGATCTATATTTGATTGTCTAGAGAAGAATAAATTGTATTGCGAACAACAATAATTAAATAACTTGACATTTTCATTTACGGTGAACCGTTTATATCTATCACCTTTATAACAAAAACTTTAAGATAGAAAACGATGAAAAAAATAACGTCCCTGGGTGGGCTTGAACCACCAACCTTTCGGTTAACAGCCGAACGCGCTAACCAATTGCGCCACAGAGACGAGATGTCTACAAAGAAATTTAATAAGTATATAAAGCTTTATTGCTATACTATACACGGCTAAAAACAGATATCCGATTATATTGGATAAAAGCCGTACATGTCCGGATTTATTAAACGCGGGAGTATTTTCGCGCATATTTATTTCAATCTATATTATTAACAACTAACATTGTCTATAATTTGACTGTTTTTTACTTCAAGTGGAAATTATGTCGTATACGACTTAGAAGTGTATAAAACATTCGTGGGCATATCGCAAAACACATTTTTGCGACCTAGAAACGAAACATATGTATAGGAATTTAATCATAGAAGAATGCGGTGTGAAATTTTTCCTTCTGTGATCATTTCAACATCTGGATTTACAATTCATCCGCCCACTTTTAATGTAACATCCGTTCTGACAGGTTTAATAATCGAGATTAATTAATGAGAATCAAGCGTTTATAAGACATTGTTCGCTGACACATTACTGAACGAGGAAGCATCATGATACGGACGAAAAACTTGTATCCGAATTTGAAAATAATGCATACGTAGTTAAGAGCAGCCGGTTCTACAAATTACGCACTAATAATACTGCTTGTTCAGTGTTTGTTTCAGAAAGGTAAATTTCATTTTCAAAACGTAAAAATTATATATATATACTATACGATACTGTCAATAATGAGCCAACGAGGGAAAATCTACATTTCTGATGTACGAGGAGTATCCGTACTTACTTACTTAATCCGCTTCGTGCTTTGATGCACATAAGGCCATCACTAGCTCTCTCCATAACACTCTGTCTTGTGCTTTCTTCTCTACTTCTCGCCATGACATCCCAACCTCCTTCATCTCTCTTTCCACTGTTCTTATCCATGTTTCCTTTTCCTCTTGCCAGTCGGAGTCCATCTCAGTGACACTTTAGCGATGTTTGTTGGTTCCTTCCTTAAGATGTGACAAATCCATTTCCATCTTCTAGTTTTTATTTCCTCTCCAATGTCTCTTTGTGATGTCAGCTTGTATAAATCCTGATTTGTTATTTTGTTGGGCCAAAAGATTTTACAATAAGCAGGTATTGTGGTAGACGAGTATAAATCTACATTTCTGACGGCGTCCGAGTATCCGTAGACGAGTATAAATCTACATTTCTGACGGCGTCCGAGTATCCGTAGACGAGTGTAAATCTACATTTCTGACGGCGTCCGAGTATCCGTAGACGAGTGTAAATCTACATTTCTGACGGCGTCCGAGTATCCGTAGACGAGTGTAAATCTACATTTCTGACGGCGTCCGAGTATCCGTAGACGAGTGTAAATCTACATTTCTGACGGCGTCCGAGTATCCGTAGACGAGTATAAATCTACATTTCTGACGGCGTCCGAGTATCCGTAGACGAGTGTAAATCTACATTTCTGGTGGCGAGCAAGTAAACGTATATTTATTTTTTACAGACGACGCGCAATGGGAAGAACCATTTCCGTTGTTTAGTGCCATTTCGATGTATTAACTACATTCCAATGTTTTTTACCATTTGGATGAAATCACCACACCGATATATCTACCACCTTGGTATAAGGACCGCTCCGATATGACGACTTTATAAAATACTCTCAGCATAATGATATCTTAATATAACCGCCACTCTGGCTAAACAATATTTTCATTCTCGCATACTACGAGACGTGTCGAATAGCAGTGATACTTGTCTGATGTTAGCAATTTTATATCAATTTCATAAAAGCCTTACCCTTCTTTTGCCGTACATATTAGTTGATTAGATGAATTCGAACCATTTCCAAGCACTTTAATATATATATGAATACGTGCAAACACGAGTTTGCCAATGAAGAAGAGGTAGCTGTCTAAAAAACGCTTCGCTAGCTACAAAATGGCGCGTGCCAGACCAGACGACACTGTTCCGCATGGACGCCATTTTGTTTAGCAAAGCTAGCACTGTCGGATCACGCTACATATCTAAAGATATAGCTACTTTTCCTAGTAAGAAACGGCACAAAGTAGTGCTAGGTAGAATTCTATTTTTCCTACCTCTAAAAAACACGACTCTGGTTGGTGGCACAGGGACGCTGGTTGGGTCAAATGACTGTTATATAAATTTTATAACTAAAATACTGCTAGAAAGCTGCATAAATATTTTAAATGTTGGAAACTTGGAACAGAGAACAGTTTTAATGGCGTGAAGCGTAGTTTACGGATGCATTATAAAAGTTATGAAGTATATAGATTTAATTAATGACGCACATAAATGAAGTGATTCAAGAGTGACAATTCAAAAGTGGAAATGATCGACATCCCGTGAATGATTGGCTGGGTTTCGATCCAATGATGTGAGGACTTAGAGATAAGTACAATAGCCATGCTATGTTTATCATTGTGATGATTTTATCAAATGTCAAGCATATCTTCCTATATGGATGTTCGCATTTCATGGCCTTCATCAAGTGAAAACAATATAGTTTCTATTCAAAAGATGTGTATTTTAAAGTCGTTATATTTCACTAATGGTTGGATTTAAACCTCGAACAAATAACTCAGGCAATTCTACTTTGAAAGAAAATAGTCATTAGCAAAAGTAATATGGAACTGAAGTCACGATTGTTGGAGAAAAGTATTGTCTCACACGAATTTCAACTCTCCACCCAACTTTAATTGTAACATTCCTATTCCCATATCTGTTAACAAATTGCGTTCAAATATTCAGACCCCATTTAACAAAATTGAGCTAGATTACACGTATATTTACATATTTTGTGCACTGGTAATCGATGTCACCAGTCAATTAAGAGTGGTCACGAAAACTGTTTGTATTTAATGCTGCTACTTGATACGATACAAGATAGCCCCGCCACCCAAGATAGTTTTTGTCAAAACGTGATCCACACTTTCTGATATACTGATAAGGTACAGACGTGAAACAAGCAATCACACGATGACAAAGGTGGCTCAGGTGAAGATATCCCTTTCCCTAAACCCCAACACTCATCTCTTGGTGTTCATGTTGTCTACATGGGCAGTGCGGTCCACATATACCATATCTAATTTGGTAATTGACAATTAAGGAACAGTCTGGGCCCGTGGTCGGATGATTTTATGTATTCGACCTTATTCAGCTGAAAAAGAGAATTATGCATGGAAGTAGACTTCAAGTTTTAATACCCTCGGACATAATTCGCCGTATACTGGTTAGGGAAAACGGATGCATTTCAATTGGCCTTAACTATAATGTAGAGCTTAGATTCAAGACGAAAACATTTCCTACTGGGTAAAACATGAAGGCTATACGTAGAGGGTTTTGTCTGTTCGAGTTTCCAAACGCTTGAAGCACGGGTTTTAGTCGATACCCAAATGCTAAGGTGACGCGTTTCTTTTTCAGTACGCAAAACGCTGCAACTTTCAAAGTTTCCAAGATGGTAAGCCGAACAATGACATACACTGTGCTGAAATTTCTGAACACGTATAGCTGAAAAGCAGGATGAACACGTTGCTAGTTGCGCATCGGCTATCTCCGGTCTACTCCGTCTGAGTTCGGATAAAATAATTCAGTTATTGTGTAAGAATGCTTAATAATGCAACGATGTCTTAGGTACGGACTTAAGCGATAACGTGTCATATTCCTTTTTGATATACATGTACAATCTTTTTTTCCACAGTAAACATGGTTGAGGAATACTTGATCACGGGCCATCGCAGATTTTGCAATTTTCTATCCAATGCGCGAAGATTCATAGACACATATATGTGGCCAATGAAATGGCTTAGCTGCGACTACAGAAACTAAAAGCTTGCTCCTTATTAGTCATTGTGTCAATTGACGAAAATTAACGAGGTAAGCCAAATGAGGCGACGAAGATTAGGTTGAAAAAAAAGTCGACTGCACGGACCGGAAATGGATACATACTCAGTGACAGCTTCACTAACCAAGCGTTGCTACAAACTTGACGTTTATTTTCGACATCACGCTGGCAAGTTCTAAGATTAGTGACTCGGACATGGTTTAAAGTCCTTTTTACGGTCTTTGTCCTATTTACATTCTGTATTTTCTGGGTCATAAACCCCCGTGTACGAGAACACTCTCCGCGGTTCGTGGATACAATTTTTTAAAGCTAATGTTTTTTAAGTTTCTTGATTTATCAGCCTTTGTTATACTTACATATAATTTTGATTTACGAGTCACTGAAAGTTTTGATCTTATGATGTTTTATGTTTAGAAGTTTAATAACACCTGCCTAAATCCTCATTTATACGTCGAATCGTGAAAATTATTCATATACATACATGTGTGAATAGCACGGTACATACTTTCGTATGATATATGTTTATGATAAATGTGATTATGTATTAGTAATAGGTTAATACGAGAAACTTGTATCAAGTTTTAAAATTGTATCATATTTCGTTTCTAATGTCCTTGGGAACCATCCTTATATAGGATAGAATTTCAGCTTCCAGTATATACAAGTGCGTTTATATGGTAACTGATAAACTAAAGAACAAAGCAAAGGCCAATAATTCGACGAAACAAAACAATTTAGAACATGCACCTGAAACAAGAGCACCGTAAGGTGATACAGACGCTCGTCTGGTGGATTACGTGATTGGTACATAGAATGCTTCCTCTTCGTACTTGTACACGCAGACGACGACGACGCAGACGACAACGACGATAATCAAGCTACGACAATATATGTTCGCTTTGTACATATAAGACGACCTAAATATCATTTCCGGTCAAATTTGTCTCGATGTTTTAACTGCTAAACCAGTTGGTCAATCCAATGCGCAAGTCGTCCTAACCAGGCGGCCAAATGTTTACAGAAACCATTGCAACTTTCACTCACCTAAAGCTGAACAAATACCGCACATATTAAAATGCAAGGTAATATTCTGTTCAATTTCGACAACGATAGATCCTTGCATATTTTAATTATTGTTCGTAATTATATTTCAAATCACTACGAAAAAAAACTTCTAAAGAGTAACAGCTTGATCTTAAATGTTTATATATATATACACCATAAATATTAAACAGATAATCAGGGAGGTATATAAATCTCTTGCGGCAGATGCAAAACGTCATAAAATGAATGGAAAATCTGTTGTTAAATTTACATACAGGTTTACAGGCTGTTGTGAATGTTTATAATGAGGACGTAATATCTTTAGGTAGGTATTTTATCTATTTTATTTTAAAATGGCGCCTACGATCGCGTGGCTGTCCCGTGGATCGTGAAACGCCATTAACGAATATTGTTCATTTCATTGAGAATAATGACGTCAATAAAAATACCATATTTGATACAAAACCTACATCGAGTGTAATTTAATTGCAAAATACCTAAGATGGTCCAATAAAAATATGGACCACCATTTGCGAAAAATACCTAACGTGTTTTAATTGCTCAAGGCTGTATTTGTTGAAGAAGGATGAAAGTTGAAAGTTGACCGAACCTGCAGGTATCACCGATGACAGTTGAAGATTGGCTAATCTATTTATAGGAATTGGAAATGAATTTTTTTTGTCGCAAATTCAAACGATAAATACCGAATGAAGCGTACCAATTCACAAAATGTGCTAGAGTTTGCAAATACTTTCATTTCCTGCGAGTAAACCCGTTCTTATGCTAAATTAACATCAAAGAAACGATCATTTTTCAGCATTAATTTTTGCATCTGCTGCGAGAACTATAGACCACTACATACAGTTTACTGTTACAAAAATTTGCATATGTTTTTGTATATTTTGAAGAGCATTTCAAGCGCTCTATTGAATGCAGCAAATGCAGTCACTTTGATTCTAACGGTCCTCTGTGGCGAAGATGAACGATTTTTGATGGGGGGTTAATATTTGAAACATATGTTGAACGTGGTCAGAGGATTAAATTTCAAATAACCGTCATTTTAATATGCCTACCAATTTTGTAAGTCCATTTGTTTGACCAGTTCGTATGGAGCGTAAATAAGTGGTGTACCCTGCCATTGTAGACTTGTTTCATGTCGTCGTCTGTGTTAGTAATGTCGTCTGCAAGCGTAACGGTCATTTGGTATTTTAAATAACGGACGACAATTGGATCGCTGTCAAACAAACGCTGTGAATTTCTATTGGTAAATTCCAAGTTGCAGACTGGTATCAAGTTGATAACATAAATAACAGGTTTTTCAGCCAATCTATTACTGAAATACTGACCGCAAAACAATTGGCGCCAACACAAATTTCTGAAATTTTGATGGACATAGGTGGCAGGCACTTACATATAATTCGAACATGCATTAAGAATATACAACAGATGTCCTTTATTGACCGGCCTCTCGAGATGGAATCAATTTCCTTCATTTAATTTAAGTGAAAGTAAGAGAAAATAACGGCTAAATTATTCCAAAATTCCAATGTAATTTTTTATCTTTGCCAATCAAACAGGAAGTGGCTTTATGTTGTTTATGTTTATACATTAAAAAGAAAAGCAATTCGTGAGAAAAAAATGAGTGGGATTGTTTTAAATTATCATTTCCAAAGCCACATAGCCACAAAATTGAAGCAAACCTGTTAACTAGTAATTTCAGCTCATTAAACGTGAAGAAAATAAAATTGCCAAACAAACTGCCGTGGAATATTTCCATATTCATTTACATGTTTTCACTATTTCCCAAGACAACAAATTGATGTTCAAAATGCGGCAATTAACCTCAGATCGACCTTCAATATCTTCTATCAATTATTTGAAATTACCATTAAATCTGTCAGAAGTTATTGTTTGTATGGAGAATTACCCAAGAGTCAAGAACGATATAACTGTGACGACAACGACAACTGTGTTTCTATTCGTCCATAATTTAGTGAGCAAATATTTTCAAGCCAAGTTCTTTCGGCAAAGGTACAAATAAATGACTGAGTTTCCGTATTCACAAGATTTGGAGATACAAAACATGCTCACCAGGACAAATACTTGTCTCAAATGGTGGCTTACAAAACATATAATTAAATAAATTATTCAAATAAAAACAAGCGCAGATAAAACGTGTTTGTTTGGGATGTAACACATTCCGAGTCTGTTTGACCTGGTTGGATATTATTGTTGCCCTCAACAGGCCATGGGATTGTTGTCCCCAACATAACTACGGCAAATAGTTTTGAAGATCAAATGTGCGTGCATTAGCTTTCCAGTACAACAACTTACACAGCGACAACACCTCCTGGTGTCACGTCTTTTCATTATTAGCCTCAATATTTCACAGCGCGATTTCCGTTCGTGAACAAACTAAAAGTTGACTCAAACTAAAATAATTTTATATGAAAATAAAATGACACGAAACAAAAATGTTAGTACAAAACACGTAACATCCTCGTAATATTCGGTGAAAAATATCGGGAAATCCTTTCCGTTTTTCTCCACCAATGACCGACAGCCAGCATAGATGGAATAACAAATGCATGTAAAATCTCACATATGACCACATCATCAACAAGATCGTACTTTGATGAACCAGTTATTTCATCCGTATTTTAGCTCCATAAACAAACCACATCACAACTTAGACCGACTTTGTTCTGATCCAATGTTGGGCTTACTATTGAGGTATTGTTGTATATAAGGATAGACGCAGAACTGCAAAGTAGCGATTTCCCACATGGGCGACGCCTTCGGAACAATGATTAGTCATTTCAGATTAATGGAGGATAGTGCATGATACAGGAGATGCCCCAGTTCCAGAAACACCCCTGGTTCTTTATATACGTGCTCGATGTAAAGCATCATACACGGGACCTCGATTTTTAAAGTATCGTCCGAAAGACTGTTAGTACTGTCAGTGATGGAGCGGGGAATCCAACCTGCGATCCCTGGATTACAAGTCCAGCGCGTTACCACTGGACTACGGATCCGCTACAATCTCACAACAATAAGAGACATATATTATGTAATAATATCCACGCATTTTCAACATTGCACTGAGTTCAAAAGATCCAAACGCATCAAAATTAAACAAAAGAGAAGAAAAAAACGCAAACCACTGAAAAAGGCTTTAGTTCATTACTGCAAATGTCAAATATGTCCTGGTGTTGTTTGTCAGTTTCACAGGACTTAATTAGAGAGTAGCATTAACGTCCGAATACCAATTCATAACAAAGTCATATCTACGAAAGTTATGGGACTGTTTTTGCAATTCTTTCAACGCTTCAGTTTACGTTCTTTGATTACTTACTATGCCTCATCGTGAGAAATAACGGCCTTGTTCGTCATTTGATTATCAAGGTGACTTCGTAAGACTAAGGACAAACAAGAAATTAGTTGGAGATTATAAATTATACCAGTCCAAAAGAAGGTATTTATTATCCTGGTGGAATAATACAGTACTATTGCATATAGGCAATATACATGGTTATTCGCACCAGAGCATTTAGTCGTACTGACGTTACGTAGATACTTTTGAGATCTGGCCCCAATCTTCCGAAGCATCTCAATTTGAGCTAAATCTCAGTTCAAATATTGTCTCAAATCGATGAGATTTTCATCATCTGAGACCGGACTCAAAATCGGTATTACAAAACGAAAAAAGATGAGAAAAGTTTTTTTCTCAAAATATTTTCAAGAGATTCAATTGAGATTTGTCTCAATCTCAGTCTCTATTTTTAGCAAAATACCATATTTTTCTATATTTTTATTTTAGATGCTTTGAGAGATCGGGGTCTGATCGAATTCGGTCAGTATTAGTCTATAGTTAAAACCGAACTAGAAGCGTGTACCATCATTTGGGTTGCTTCATTCCTTACGATAAATTCTGTCAAAACTTAATTGTAACTGGACATAAATCACGTGACACTGGGGGCACGGACATGTGTGGTGTTCCAATGATTGACTTCAGATGCAACTAGTCCACTTTATATCACATCTGTACAGTTGAAAATATGTGTCTATAATAACTTTGAGAATTTGGTCAGTCAATGGCCTGATATATGCGCACGACTGGTCAACCAGCGTGAGAATTGTCCGTCTTACAAACACTGACCTCTCTCTATAGGTGATAAAACCCACAAATATAAACGTGCATGAATAACTGAAACAGTTTATCAACTTGATGTTTATATTTTGAGAATGATTCGAAATGTATCAGAGAGCTATATAACTATATGTTTAGTACAGACATGAAGTATGGCTTTAAGTACATTATGACTGCATATAGGTCAATACTCCTACATATCAACTTCAGTGTCAGTCAATATGAGAATATGTCAGGAGGTTAGCGTACGATTCTCTCAAAGAGGTTGGATACCTGCGATGAATAGCTACCCTTAACGTATGAAACAAATAACGCTTATATGTAATATAAATATATAATTTCATGTATAAATATACATGTACAAAAAATATAATTATTCTCTGAAATAAAGAATATATTTAAGCCTTTGGAAAATTCCCCAATGCTCAGTAAGGCGACATCAGCTGAAGTGGTTATCACAGCACAACGTGTCCCGAGTGGACCTCTCTTTATTAACAACCTCTCTCATCAACAACATTAAGTTTCATGTAGAAAGAAATTACAGTTACATTAACCTCTCCAGAACAACAACATCTACACAACAACCAACATTCGCTTCTATCACAGGCCATTACTCGGGAGATATTACACTACAATTATTCACAACACAAATATGAATGAATATTTAACAGAGCTTCTTCAGCACTCCAATCTATACTCAGTACATTTAATAACGTACTGTGTGGGATTTCTAAATTTTCATTAAATGACTTTTAGGATACAAGAAACGAACTTGACACGATATTATTGCACATGTACGCAACATGTATGCTAAATTTCATGACAAATATTTTCATAAACAATAAGTTTCAAAAGTAATAAAATTAACTTTAAACATTGCCAGAAATGTTTAAGAATTTTACTTGATAGTCTCCCTTGAGTATCACTGATTCTCCAAGGAAGTGTGCCATGGATGGTAAATGTACTGAGTAGATTATAATTATTCGAATGTATGTATATAAATATCCCTCGTTATTTAGACACTGTAGGACTTCCAATAACAAATGGTGTTTCCCTAAGCAAGATATCAAGAACTGTTTACGTTATCAACGACAATGGGGGAATTAGGTTGCCCTCATATCAATACCAGACAAATATAGCAAATTGTTCATGCAGTCAAAAATGCGAACAAAAATATAAGTCATCATTGGATAGTAGGTTTTAGAGATTAAGTTGTAGAATAGCTCAAATCATGCAAATTTTTTATACCTACGGTTATTTTGATTCGTATCTTAATTGCTGTGCATATAATTCCATGAGTTGAACCGCACTGTCTAACACAATAACCCGAGTTGACCGTAATGTCCAGCTGCCAGCATCATGGACAATTAATCAACTGTTTGCTTTTTAATCGTACAAAAAATCAAAAACAATGACCTTGAATAACCTTAGAGACAACGTCGTTACTAAGGTCAAAGTGGTCGTGAGTGCGCTATTCTCCCACGGGCGATCGGGGCCAAACGCGTTTTCAGACCAAGCTTTGTCGTAAACAAGCGCATACTCGGGGTGAAATAAGGTCAATGCGACAAATAATGCCATAAAACAATACAGTAACAATATAAAGACGGTCAGGTCAAAGTTGTAAGTTTTTTTTATCTAATAAAAATTCCGGACCACGCCTGAAATGTATCCATTACACGGTCATGAGTTGAAATGGCGGACTTACGAGACAGTCTTGTGTCGGCGATTATTTATGCTCAATGCTCTGGTCCAATTATGGATTAAATCCACTTCCGGTTCTGATCGTGACATTTAAGCACGACCGAAAATCATGTCATTTATCCTCGTATTGAATATTGAAACCAATCTCGCGTGAGCAACTCATTACTGTAACCAAATAAGACGGTATAAGGGAGATAACTATGTTTACACAATAATGAGACACGGGACATTTCTTAAACTACCTATCTGCACTTCGGCCCATTTCTGTTACATTAGAGACCGGACAAAATCTATTTGATCTTCATCAAGTAAATAAAATATATACTGCTTCAATTACAGTTAAATGATATATAGCATAAATAACGGCCTATCTTCGTACCGCGGGCCCCAATTCTCCATACCCTATAGGACAGTAATGCCCTATAATTAGGTACTTTTTGATCTTTAAGTAAGTGAATCATAATTATTTAAATCTTCGAACACAAAGAACTCTTTTAAACTATAATAAATAAACATCTATTGATATATGAAAATGTAGAAATTAGATTGTAAAAATAATTTATTGCAATTAAACGACTATATTAATCTACCGACAAAACGGACGGACCGATCAAACGAATCAACTCTGCCCTAACGTGGTGTATTAGGCTATTTACAACAATTTAAATCGAACATATATTAAAATGACCCACGATATATCCAATGTGGAAAATGAACGAAGAGACCAAGCCACACAAACTGCACAGCCAGTCCAAACGCGTAAGAAGACAAGAAAAATATACATTCTTTAAATTTTGAACGATCCCCTCTAATAAGCCCACATGTGTGCCCACTCGAATGCGGTATCAATATCATTTTCTTTATATAATAAACGTATTATATTGGGATACATGTTCAACAACAACAATCAAATGGTACGATTTTGACGTACTGTGTTTCCGATTTCGGATCAAACTATGACAGGAAAAGGCCGTACCAATTAATACAAATCTCAATATTCACATAGTTACAGTAAATGGTATCCGATGTGGACACAAAATCTCAGATGGAAAATTTTGTGGTGCGTTATTTTGTGTGGGGATAATATAAACATATCAGACACCCATGATTTACCATGCAAAAAGATTGTTGACGCAATTTGAAGGTTAAGATTTGTTGTGTAACATGATAAAAATCCGAGATGTTACGATTGCTGGTCACTCAAGATATAAAATGGATTTCGGTAAAACAACCGCCGCAAAACACCAAACATGGAATCATAAACTATTCCTCTTTAATTCAACAACGTTTCGCATTAAAGGCTTCTTCAGCACAACCTCTCCAGAGCCAAACCCTTTGGGAGACACGCATTTTGGCTGCCATGGAGTTTGTTGATCTTGAGAAATTCGATTGATAGTAAATTCTTACTACACGAAAGTGTGTGTCGCTCAAGACATGGCCACCATAGAGATGCCGCCATGTACATCATTATACTAACACAGTGTCCATACATGCATAACGCTTACATCAGATAGTTGCGAAATCTCATAATAAATAATGGTGTCGGTGTTCATTAACATGACTCGATATATGATATGGTATTGCGTGGGTTATCATATCTCAACGTTCCAAGACGAACGTCTGCTTCGAAATTGTCATTGTTTTGAAGAATTGCATGGTGTTCCATGAGAAGACCAGCTTGTGTAACAATATCTGAGCACCGCTGTACGATTTCCAACTTTTGCTTTATGTGACGTCATTTCCAGAAAACGTCACATGTGACGTCAACATGTACTGATAGTAAGCAATATTTGACCCATATGGCAATATGAAAACGAAGTGACCGTATGGAGTAAATGTTGTTTCCTGCTTACAAATAGTGACATCACATGTTGTGTTTTCTTGAAATGACGTTACTTACAGAAAGAGGTTGTAAATCCCATAGCAGCGCTCAATTATTCTGATATTTGGTTTTGGGATCCTATATCTTTGTATCAGATAAACCGATATGTTGCATATCCAAATGAGAGAATATGAGCTTTCTATTTTCTTTTTATTTAGTAATCAACAAGCTTATCCAATTGATGCACTCAGGGTTTAATATATATTGATAGAAATGTCCAAAGTATGATTTCAAGAGACATGCTATTGCTGTTTAATGATAAAGTTATGCCAAGCAATGCACGAACTTTCTTTGAATAAAACATCAAGGATTTATAATTTCTGAGAAATAAATCGATTTTAACATCAATTAGTTAAACGTATGCGAATTTTATTGGTCGTACGTACAGAACATATAAATTACTGCGCGTGATTGCAACCACTATCGAGTTTCCTGTCCAAGTCACTCAACACAGGGCGACGTTGATTTGCCGAAAAAGTAGTTCGCCGGATGAACAAACCCTTACTTCAAAGCAGCCCTTTTGGCCCCTGAATGATAACATAAAGTACCCTGGATAAGATATCAGTGCAATAACGGTATATCCAGAGAAAACTAATCGCAAAGGTCACGTCTACTGCTTAACAAGGATCTCCTCGGCTCATCCTTGATGTGGCCACGGGATTATGATCAATGGTTTGTGTGTACTGCAGAAATATGACATTTTGTACATTTTATTTCCTTGTCGTTTTTAAGGTAAATGTGACTTTGCAGTCATACTTGTCTGCATTCAATCAACTATAAATTGCTACATTACATATACAGTAAAACCTCACCTAACTTTTGGTCTTAATTTAACCTCAATATAAAGACCACCTCAATAAGAAGACCAGTTTCAGGAATGCCACAGATGGTCGTATTATAGAGGTTGAATTGCAGGGCCTACATGTTTCTTTTCCATATGTCAACATAATTATAAACATACATAATTTTGAACAAAAATATTGCAAACCTGTTGGTTAATGTTTAGGCGCAAGAAGAAAAGGTACCTGTATTAGATTTTCACTACATGGAATACGCTAGATACAAGGAAATTCTCAAAATATGCATGGTACTTGTACATTTATACAGTTTATTGGTCAAAAAACGTTCGGGTCAGCTATCGAATTTGAACCCCAAACATTCAACGTACTGGTTATTTGATTGCATACGTACATTTAGGAGACCTCACATAGATCACGGTTACCTGATTAAGATCTAAGCATGGCAGTTTCACAAGTTTTTATGTCATCATTCAATCCTCAACATATAGCGACCCGTCATTATATTCAGTTTTACATCGATTTTACAACACAAATAGAACGACTTCTGATACCCGACCGTATATACAATATTATTTATTCGTATTTTATTGGCAATGAAAGGCTATTTCCCGTGAAATTTATCTATTTAGTCATATACATTGCGCTGTCGTTACCTTAGTTTTTAGTGAACGAATTTGGACGTTTTGATTTTAAGGTCACACAGGCAAGTTTTGGAGAAGACATTAACACGTGATTTCAAGTATCAAGGTCATTGATGACCATATACTGTCTTATGTATGAATAACCCCGTTTAAGGACTTACAAGGACAAGCGCTACCCCGGTTATGTGAGAGAAGAGTACTTTTCCGAGATGGTAATTAGTCACCGAGTTAAAACGTTTGAAATAACTCTGATTTAAATATCAGCATTACGTTATTTTTAGAATTATTGTGACATAGAAAAATACCGACTGATAAGCCATAAATTGCTGGCATCCTGTGACGTGGATTATGAAGGGGTTTATTATCGAATATTTTGTAACCATGATATTAAATTATCGTCAGAGGTGGTAAAGTTGACACACAGTATGGCAGCACATATTATAAACCGGCAAAGAACCTTGCTATCCGAACAAAAAAATGTACGAGCAAATCCAAATGATATATCATTTATAGAACGGCGCTGGTGAGGTGGGCGCGGAATTTAAGGGTTTTCGTGCGTTTCAGACATAGTTAGGTAGCAAAGGCGTTGCGCATAAATAAAACAGATTAAGGGCACGACTAAAAAGGGTTTTGTGTCAGATAAAATATGCACCGACGGTATCCGACAATTAGCATTCAAACTGTGACATACTGACACAATTATTTCATCTCAACCGAATGAAAATGATAATCAGTCATCTGTTTTCCATCCCAACCACTCGACAGATCGACCTTATCACAAAAATAGCAATTTGTTCAATGCAGTTTCCTGTTGTATGAAATTCGTGTATTTGGGTGTGATGCAAGGCAAACGGAACTAAATGTTTTGTTTCTATGGTGACCCGTCTTCTTTTCCAAGCTGTTGTGTGTTCGGTGGGTAATGTTTTACATTAATTGAAACGCAAGACTGTACAGTTATAGTAAAAGAGGGGATACTAACAAATGCGATCTATAAATAAACTGAATATTAACGTTTAAAAATTATATTTTCACGGCAGATGTTATTGCGCGCGCATACACTTGAATAGTAGATTACAGATACATGTACATCATATTTTGAAATCAAGTCTTCTTGAAAGTGCCGTACCACAAAGCTTTCGTCTGGCCAACCACAACCACAACATGAAAACAATGTTCAGTTAAAGATATGTAAAAAGTTTGGGGTTGAATTATGCAAAACAAACCGACAGACAGACGAACGTATCGCCACTGGGACGCACAAGTCTTGTCTCACACAAGGTGACTTCACAAAAACAGTAGAGCCATGATGTGAACAAACCGCATGCCGAAAAACTTGTACCAAAACACTTACGTTTCATCAGCAACTAAGTTCAATCAAACTTGAGTAAGATATTTAGTAGATTACATTATGTGTGCAAAAAAAACAGCGGTCAAATATCGATTTTTTTATTGGAAGTGTGGCGGCAAGGGTTTAAATACTACTTCACATACAGCTGCAACATGCCCAAATAACAGCATATTTGTGCTCAGGTGAGAACATTATACGAGTACACAGGGTAAGGCGGCACCCAGTCACCTCATCAAACACAAAACAAAATAAGAAAAAAATGAGTATAGGCGATATAAAGAACATAGTAGCTTGATTAATCAATTAGACTTTTAACGAATAAACTTAACAAACAGTTAACATCATAGTAACTACAAGAAGTTTGATAGTTATCAATACTGTGTTTGGCAGGAGATATGGACCGTTAGCGATAGATTGCTATCACCAAACTTGTGATCGTAAAATATTTGTGACATTCATCCGAAAAAGGGACAAACTTACAGCATGGGTATTAGACTCGCCTGTATCTCCGTTTCTATCACTTTGACGGTATCGTGAGATAATGCAGACGACTTTACGCAAAAGACCATGTACCTTGATATTCTCTGTGATGTGGAGTTTAAAGGGCTCAAATGTATTACTAATGGGGTATATGTTTAGGACTTGACAGATTGAATTTATTATTTATTTTAAAAAGAACATCTTTTTTTTCATAGACTGAAGATGATGTTCTTTTTTGTGTATTGATAAAAGTCCCATAAATGGCGAATCTTAAGGATCACATTTCTAAAGGCTGGAATAATACTTTTATGTTTAATTTTGTAAAAAGAGATAAACTTAAATGCCATCGACACCTTTGGCCTCGCGACCATTTCTAGCCAAAACAGTCTTTCAAATTGAAAATAAAATCATTTTTCAAGACGACGTCCAAGTTCAGATAAGGTTAATATTCCCAGCAGAACAAAAATAACAATGGGCAGGCAGACAATGAATTATTCACTACAAAACAACTTATTTATTTGTCATAACCCATTTATACTGCCGTCAAGGCTCAGGTTTACCGAGCTATTCTAGAATCTGAAAGGTTGAGATATATGCCATCTAAGCCAAGGACAACCTGGAGTCTTGACCAGCTCTCCACAGATTGTTTTCTTCCGTCCTCTTACTCCCAGAACAGTACCAAGGGTTGCTTTCGTCAAAGGTTAGATCAGTAGGTAGAATGCATGATAGGCATAAATTTACAGTTTGACACTCATGGTCCTTTTTCCTGTCTGCACTAAGTCTTACACGAGCAAGATAGCCTGTGAACTGCTTGCAGTCATTTTTCACCAACACTATTGTGATTAAAATATCTCTGGAAATTACTCTCCCTGCCTATATGAGCGCTGCAATGTGGTTTACAACCTCTTCTGTAATTAAGTGACGTCATTTCAAGAAAACGGAACTTGTGATGCCACTTTTTCCAAGCAGAAACACTATTTACTCCATATGGTCACTTCGTTTTCATATTGCTATATGGGGCAAATATTGCTTACTGCCAGTACATGGTGACGTCAAATGTGACGTTTTCTGGAAATGATGTCACTAAAAGAAGAGGTAGGAAATCGCACAGCGGCGCTCATACATATATTGTGTGATAGGGTCAAACATTCGAGAATGTTCTCAACACTCCAATAATTTAATTCTCAAATTGAAAGTACAACTTATGATTTTAATGTGTGGTACCAAACTCTTGTCTCATCTGACTTACTGATGTAAATGCCAGGACACATGGTAGTTATGTAAACCCCTGTGTGATGTAAATCCCAGGACAAATGGTAGCTATGTAAACCTGTGTGATGTAAATGCCAGGACAAATGGTAGCTATGTAAACCAGTGTGATGTAAATGCCAGGACAAATGGTAGCTATGTAAACCCCTGTGTGATGTAAATGCCAGGACAAATGGTAGCTATGTAAACCTGTGTGATGTAAATGCCAGGACAAATGGTAGCTATGTAAACCTGTGTGATGTAAATGCCAGGACAAATGGTAGCTATGTAAACCTGTGTGATGTAAATCCCAGGACAAATGGTAGTTATGTAAACCCCTGTGTGATGTAAATGCCAGGACAAATGGTAGCTATGTAAACCTGTGTGATGTAAATGCCAGGACAAATGGTAGTTATGTAAACCTGTGTGATGTAAATGCCAGGACAAATGGTAGCTATGTAAACCTGTGTGATGTAAATGCCAGGACAAATGGTAGCTATGTAAACCAGTGTGATGTAAATGCCAGGACAAATGGTAGCTATGTAAACCACTGTGTGATGTAAATGCCAGGACAAATGGTAGCTATGTAAACCTGTGTGATGTAAATGCCAGGACAAATGGTAGCTATGTAAACCTGTGTGATGTAAATGCCAGGACAAATGGTAGCTATGTAAACCTGTGTGATGTAAATCCCAGGACAAATGGTAGTTATGTAAACCCCTGTGTGATGTAAATGCCAGGACAAATGGTAGCTATGTAAACCTGTGTGATGTAAATGCCAGGACAAATGGTAGTTATGTAAACCTGTGTGATGTAAATGCCAGGACAAATGGTAGCTATGTAAACCTGTGTGATGTAAATGCCAGGACAAATGGTAGCTATGTAAACCTGTGTGATGTAAATCCCAGGACAAATGGTAGTTATGTAAACCCCTGTGTGATGTAAATGCCAGGACAAATGGTAGCTATGTAAACCTGTGTGATGTAAATGCCAGGACAAATGGTAGTTATGTAAACCCCTGTGTGATGTAAATGCCAGGACAAATGGTAGCTATGTAAACCCCTGTGTGATGTAAATGCCAGGACAAATGGTAGCTATGTAAACCCGTGTGTGATGTAAATGCCAGGACAAATGGTAGTTATGTAAACCCCTGTGTGATGTAAATGCCAGGACAAATGGTAGCTATGTAAACCCCTGTGTGATGTAAATGCCAGGACAAATGGTAGCTATGTAAACCCCTGTGTGATGTAAATGCCAGGACAAATGGTAGCTATGTAAACCCCTGTGTGATGTAAATGCCAGGACAAATGGTAGTTATGTAAACCCCGGTGTGATGTAAATGCCAGGACAAATGGTAGCTATGTAATCCCTTGTGTGATGTAAAGCATTATTCGCTACATTGTTTTTGTTGTAAATTGGGGTTGTAGGGATTTTTACTTGCCGAGATTGTGAAGCCAGGATTGCTTGGAACCTCCAGTGAATTAGATGAAACACAAAATACATTGTACATTGTATTGGGACATGACAATCGCAGAATGACCAATAATGATAATTAAGCAGAAATATTTTTCTAGTTAATGATAGATGAAAACCTCTTGATTATGTGCATAAGACATTTGTCTGCAACTTGTGGTAAAACAATAACTGGTCAACAACACCAAAGCACAGTTCAGGTCAACAACCTGTCATACATACATACATGTACAAGTGGAATAATGTCGTAAAACATCGTCAACACCCCACCTAGCCAATGAACTATTGATAATACAGTTAAATAACTATGATTAATGTAACAATAACTACAAAACCATCTCTAGTCATCTACTCAGTAAAATGATTACCATCTCCATCAGTATATACATCTTGGAGAGTAGAAGTGTTCATCAGGCCCTTCTCCATTCTTCCCTCACATTTTCTGTTTTATGTAGCAAGACACCTACCACTTACTTATCTATAACCACAAAAGTTAGATTTTATTAGTACTTGATCACAAGAAACTTCAGTGAAAATTTGATGTACGGGGACTATAAAAATTCTCCAACTTATCAAACTGATTTTAAAGCAGCTATTATCACTGTATATTTACCTATTATCTACCGATTACAGTAGAATATCAAAGTATTGTAAGGGTATAGCCATGAAAAAGTTTCATCTCAAATATCACAGTGTATAGATTTTAATCAGTGCAAATGGAAACAAGCCGAGCCATCTCTCTTGCCTTGTTGGGCCAATAAAACGAATCTTTTCACAAGGATTGTTATTTTTTTACACCATTTGCATTAAACTATTTAATACATTAATGGTAACAATTTTTATTAGCCGCTGTGCACCATTACTGTCAGTTCAAAGACATGTACAGTTAAAATGCATTTTTGGGACGCCATTTTTATCTTAAAATATATGGTCAATTGACCACATTATATCTGAGTGAAAAAATACGACCCTTCAATAATAGGGGATGCAGAATTCCACTAATATTGATTCCATTGTTCATTTTATACATTTTACATTAATAGGCAATAAATCAACAACAATTATACTGATAACTGTAGACTTAACGCAGCAAAAATACATGCCAGTATAATAATTAATCGATAAGCATTCATTTTGTTTCATAGATCATCAGCAATTTGTTTTGTTTCAGAATTAAAACCTTGTTCCATGTGTTGAATTCAGCTTGACTTATCTGGAGTCATATATTTCAGAAATACAAATGCATAAAACTAAGTTTATACCTAAATTTGTCACTTGAAATGTACATCGAAACATCAATAATAAAACCTGCCATTGGTTCCAAAGAAGTCGGTCTTAGTTGTGAGGTGGTCTGAATATTAAGTTCAAATACGGAAAAGATAAAAAATGTTCCATGACAATTTGTTTCTATTGAGGTGATCTTAATTCTCAGGGGTTTCATTAAGAGCCAGTAAAATTACCAAGTAACTTAAGCATTATCACCCAGTTACTTTTCTTGTATCAATTAATGTGAGTAGCCCACCAGACATCCGCCTACTTATTTCCCTGCTAAAAAAAATATTAAAGAATTAGTGACACCCCTGAATTCTGAGCCGGTCCAAAAGTAAGGTTCAATAGAATTCACAATGATGTAAATAAATTATTTTTTTTGCAGCGGTGGAGTCCTCCAATTATGGCTAAAATCAGTTTGCCTGCCCAAGCCGCTTGTACCTAGAACCTTTTGGTGGTTGGCAGCCACCTCACCCATATATAACCACTCTCCAACAGCATAAATAATGTAACAAAATTCAACCCAAGTAACAACCAATATACATGTATACACATATTTTTTTATTTTCTTACAAAATAAATAAATTATTTTTGTTCCTCAGAATGCAATGAGGACAAAGGCATGTATGAAGATATGACATATATAGAGAAATCTCCAATGTATAAATAACTTAATTGAATTGTGAAAACATACCAGGTTTTGTATCTAATTCTCATCTTGTAAGAGGACCAATGTATGCTTTTCTAATACTGACAGGGAAAACGTTTATTTTTCTCTCTAGATACTTAGATCAAATGGAAATCAAACTGGAAGAACAATTCGTCCAAATCTAGCCCCGCATACCCGTGTCTCTGTACTCCGACTTTTACACGCCTCTTCGTAACAGCGACAGTATAGAGATGTGACGTCCGTGGCTGGACTAGTCCAAACCCTACATACCCGTAGCCTATAATCACGTAATAGGAATTTTGTGTAAGACAAGTATTTCTATATATATACCATACACATACAGTATCATTAAACATAATATCAATATACCTGGCTTGAGCAAAATCACACTTCCTATTGTTGACAAATTTCAAAATTCTTGAACTTAAAAGCTTTAGATAGTGTAGAAGGGATTGGTTATAAAATTTGAATGCATCAGGTGATCAAGAATTTTGCACAATGTAAGTTGTCTGAACCGCAATCGAAGTAATGCATGCACCAATGGTGTACATATTACTAGATCATTCTACAGTAATAGTCCTTTCAGTATCAGACAGCATATTGAGGGTTCAGTGCAAGACTATACTAACTCCAATATAAATACATAGGTAATAGTATAGTCTTGCGCTGAACCTTCGATATGCACTGTTGTCTTAAACATCTGGTAAATTCACCATTGCTAATATCTGATCATTATTCACACCATTTTTATCATCAGGGTCACTAACAATACCATCCATTGTTTCTTCTCTAATTTCATCTTCATCCATAGTAGTATCATCCTCTTCATCTTCTGTTAAAGTCACATTATCTCCATCCTTAAACAGTAATACTGGTTGAACTTCAGCTTTTAACACATCAAACACTTGTCTTGACATATCTCCAATTTCTGTTCTATCATTAGCAACACTATTATTAATTGTATGCATCACAGTTACATTGTCATCACTTTGCACAGTATCAATAAGTTCACTTTGACTGTCAGTTGACTGAAGTACTGACTCATTGAGTTGAGCTTGTGAAACTAAACTTTGTAGATCAGACTCCCCAATTTGTCCCTGTGCCACTGCTTGAATTTGTTCATCTGTCAACGTTATACCCTCTCCTGAAAATACACAATACAGAATGATACTCACAGGTTATAAGATTCATATTATAAATAAGAATTTCTGTAAGGATGGTGTGTAGTAAGAGGGGACTTAAAGGTCAGAAGTCTAGAGATATGCTTGGTGTGGTTTTAAGTCAGTAGTCCAGAATTATGCCAGATGGGGTAAAAGACACGAGTTCAGAAATATACCAGAGGCAGTATTCGAGGAATTGAAGCCATAAATCCGGAGCAATCACGGACCAGAAGCAAAAAGTTGTACTGCACCATAAGGTTTCTTTATATCATTCAGATACAACTGATTTAACAAACCTATGACAATTATTGCAAAGTAAAATCAGAGGTCATTTAAGATCAACAAGATAAATCAAATGCAGACTTTGATGGTCTTGACCTTATATGTGTGGATATAGATGTATAAATACATACATCGTGAGGACAAATGCTCCTGATGATTTTAATAACCAGTCACTTCAATACATTATACGTATAGCCATCAGTTAAATGCTTGTTAAACAAATGTTCAAACCACAAAACTGTCAAGTCAGATGTATTGAACGCATACTCGAAATATTTCAGATGAAAACTATTCATTAGGCCAATTAACAACTATCCTTTACATTCTTGAAAACAAAACATTTCTCTCATGAGTGCTGTCAACAAATTAAAATGAACAATGCATATATAATGTGATATACCAATGTTAAAAACGGGAACAAAGGTGACTTTTTTGTAACTGCATATTTTTAGGCAAAGGTTAATTCAACGTAGTAAACGACACTCAGGTGTCTAAGTTCAAATATGTAGTTGTGTTTATTTATCAGTTAAATCATCAGAAACCAAGATGAACCTAAAGACAAAGATGCACATGTAAGCGAGCATCCAAATAAAACAATGGAACAACTGAAGTCAATCTAAAGAGAAAAAGTGAATTTTTGAACTTTCTGTTGCAAACGTGATAACAATCGTCCACAAAAATTAACAAAACATCTTCAAAAACAAAAGACACAAAGCAATAAACATGCATGAACCTTTGCCATTTTTCTGTGTGACTAACTCCATTCTGAAGCTATTCACAGCTAAATGCTTTGTTTTAAGGCTCCATCAAACTTCAATGATGAAAAAAACATTAAATTTGATAGGAATAATTCAACCAGCGCTAAAGTCTTTCAAGAAAAATGGCGCGTCGTATCTCGCGCTCTTTTTATTCCTATATAATATTTCAGATTTAAAGGCTGATTAAGTTGCTCTGTCAAGCTAACGGGACATAAACCTTGACCAAGACAATGCAGACAGTACTATAACTACAAAGATCATACAACTGAATAATTACATTGTAGAAAGTAAAGATAATGGGGATCCAATGAAGCAACAAATAGTAACAACGCATAATCAAGATTGTCTTCTTTAAGAACAGTCTGAACTAGAAAGTGTTTTAGATTCCCGCCAAAGACCTTGCATAGCCTCCATTAACATAGCTACAAGATTTCGAAACTGATAAAAAAGTTAATTCTATTGACAAACAAAAGTGAAACTACTTTAATAAGAAAACTAATCCCCGCGAAAAGAAAACATCCATTGTCAGAGAGTTGCTTTCACTAATTTAACCTTCAAACAATTTTTGTTAAAGTCTGCACAGCTTTGAAACAATTGAATAACCTAAATAGTTAGTTGACAATATCTTGTAGATAACAGTGTAACAACAATACATGGGGTTTAACTCAAAAGGAGAACCCAATTTCAGCCCAAAATCAGATGTTGCTGAATCAGCAAAATTTCATTTTTACGAAACTTGGCTTTGTAATAATCAGCTGCAAATTGATAACAATGCATTTATTAAAATCTGATGTTTCAGCATAATTGACCTGAAAACAGAATTAAACGAACAGAATTGAATGTAACGTAGGCTACAAAACAGGTAACAAGGCAAAACACTTGCTGGGCAGTAACATCAATTGAAAGTCCTCAAACAAAGGTTTAAAACAAGACAAAGTTGAAAGATTGACTATAAAAAACAAAAGTTTGGACATAAGTGTATAATTAAAGTGTCCCTGTCTGAAAACCTTGAGAACATGAATGAACAACAAACAAACAATGAAGAACACTAACCATGCATAGACACTAGCCATATACTAATTATGACATTAATTAGTAAACATTAAAAACATAATTGTAAAGCAATGACCAGAACTATTGTTATAAATGTAAATATATGTCCATCATTGCAGAAAGACCACCAAGTAAACTTCAGCCAGTTCATTAACACTAGACATGAGTCACAGAAGCTGAATTATTTTTCATTCATAAAAAACATGAAACACTATTTTGAGGGTTCAGCGCAATACTATACTAACTCCTATGTATTGATATAGGAGTTAGTATAGTCTTGCACTGAAGCCTTGAATTTTCGTCTTGTGATTTCATTGAATAGAAATACACAAAGTAACAATGAATTTTTCGCATCATATTTCAGGCAATTAGTATATACAAACCATTGGATGATTGTTTCAGATCAGAGGAGAGCCTAGAGAACAGTAGAGACATAATGTTAACAAATGTAAGCCTAGAGAACAGTAGAGACATAATGTTAACAAATGTAATCTAATTAACGCAAGGCGCTGTGGTTTCATTAACAGTAAGATGAAATAAACCAGTTTATTATAAAGAGAACTTTATATATCTTAATTAAATTAATACAGGATGTAATTAGAAGTAGAGAAGTATTTAACAAAGGAATTGTTCAGCAATTACCAGATGAAAAGTATGACATTTAGTATATGTACCATAATAATACAGCTTGCTTTAGATACCAAAGCTGCCGGCAATTGCAGACTGTGTTTCACTGAAAACTATCAGGGAAAGTTTTTGGTGGAACTAGTTTGAATGAGAACAGTTCTTAAAATTTATTGTTGACAAATGAACAAGGTGGCTATTCCTGCATTAATTCAGTCTTGGGCAGGTATTTAGGTATTGTCTCTGTGTGCTTTCTGGGGGGGGGGGGGCTCTTGCCCTTTTAAATCTATATTTTTTGCTAGATTTCTTCATTTATTTTTATTACCATTGAAGTGCAAGCAAATTGGCTGCCTTTTTTCAATGAATTTTACCGTTGTTGAAACTTGAAACCACACGCTGGTGAGGGGCAGCAATCTTAACCATGTGGCCAAGGAGGACTATGCTGTGACATATTGGGACACAAGAGCAAGCATGTTTATCTCCAGTATATCAATTCATAATACTATAAAAATAAATAAACTGAAGAGTTCTTCAACTAGATTGATTCCTAATTTTTTTTTTTTTTTACAACTAATTCAAGAAAGAGCTTGTAAGAAGTATACGGCCTGTACAGTTATGAAATGAGTTTGGAGACCAGTCTCAGAATGCAGCCTTGCCATTGGTTCAGTTTAGAACAGTTCTCCGAATCAACCAATCAGATGATTGAGGTTATAGACTGGTCTTCTAATTGTATAATTTATAACCACAGACACTGGTCCTTTGCAATCCAATGGGTCTCTTAGTCCAAAAATCCAATCAAGTTGTCAATATTCTCAACTATTAGGTCATAAATATTCTCTCCCCATGATTTCTCAATTAAACAAATGCTGTAAATTAATTTAAGAGTCTTAATATTAAAAACAAATTTGAGTACTTTAAGACATCCTGTCATATTTTTGTTCAAGGAAGCTAGAACAAAAATAACCATTGAAGGTAGTACAAATATTCCTACCATGAGGATCAGCAATTATCTTGAACTGAAACTTCAAAAACTTTTTTAAAGTCTCTATCAAAAACTTAAACTGTCGCTTACATTTCCTGTGTACAGGACAGTCACAATAAAGAGTGAAAACTCCTATCTTCACATAGTTAACAGATTTTAAGCAAACATATTTAAAATAAGAGAATTATTTACATCTCACAAAGTTTTGACAGGCATTAGTCAGCTCAAGTGATATTTTGAACGAATTGAGATTATGTCTATATAAAGTATTTTAATGTAAATGAAAACGTCCTCTTAACTGTTTGAAAAAGGGTTTTCAACAGTTAAAAATTATTTAACAGCAAACCAATTCACTTAATTTGATGCTTTTTGGGGTTTGAATAATTGTAAAAGCAAATAATTAAATCACTGACTCAAACTTATGATCACCGAGGCTTCCGTTTGAAGTTCTGACGAACTATGAATACGGCAGTCATAATCTGTTGTCGTATGCATACCCTAATCTTGTTTTCTGCATCATAAAGCTAGATAAAATCCTGTCAAGCGAGTGTCATAGCGAAACATTATCCGCTTTAGTCAGTCCCCTTAAGTCATTACATACAGTCATTACAAAGGGGCACTTTATGATATGTGTGTCAACGGATATACTCCTGGGTTCCTTTTTTTGCCCTTTTTTAACTAAGCCGTTATCTTTCCCGATACCCGAGACAAATGTATACAAAAATCCCATTCATTTTTAGATGTCACACCTGCCTCAGAAGAATTTCAATAAGCTGGTTATATGGAGGTATCCTATGACATTTAGTGGGTCTCTGTACTTAACTGTTATCTATCACAAAAGATACAAGAAATTACCGTGTCAATTATATGTTTGTAATACCAACATGAAGTCCTATGATGGCCCCATCAACTCCTGATTATAAGGGTCATTACATGGAAAAACACTATAATATAAATTAAAGGGCCAATTAAACATTAATTAGCAAAACAATGAAACCTGTATGATACCATCTGATGATGGTCATAGAAGTTGACCTAAACCATTAATTAGAGGATATCCTTCAGTGAATAAAAGATTTTTAATTAAATGACGCATAAGAATTATTCAGATAAAAATACATGAATCATCATAAGAATGCATTGCAATACACAACTTTGAGTACCGGTATATGATCAAGGGCAGTAACTCTAGATGTACAAAATAACTAATTGATTATGTTGGATAATTCATAACAATATTCAATACTTTTGTTTAAGTTAACAGAACTGAAATTTTGAAATTAACTGATTTAACTACAAATATATGACAAAAAATATTTTATTAAAGAAATGCAATTCTACAAATTTAGGTGTTTTTTGAAGAATGTCAAACATGTGAATTTTGGCATGAAAATTGCGACTAGTAATGTTTTGGTAATGACTTTTTTATTGCTTAAAATCATCACTACTTTTCTGGATCAGTTGACAAACAAATATTAAAATTTGCACCGAAATAAAAATCAAATATTTATCAAATCAAAAAGTAATTTAGGATTAATAATAATATCTCTCTACAATTGTGAGTCATTTAATGGTCGTTAATACTCAGCAATTAGAAGATATAATGCTTAAACTTTCTCAACATTTACTATTGAAAAAATACATATATTGATAACAGTAAGTACTAAATCACTGCAGGGTCTTACATTTATAAAACAATTTCATTCATATACAGTTTGAGCGGGTATTTTTAATGTAGGAATCGTTTCAGTGCAAATTTTATATACTTTTCACTGAAAGAAGGGTTCACCCTTTTTATGGCCAACATTAACACCCTGTACTATGTAAAACTGAGTCAGGTTTGAGGATTTTGACATGTGACCCCAGAATTCTCTGACCTTACGACTTTCGATAAAATTCCAGCGGCAAGCCTTCTCCTGATGTCCGAGATTAATACACATAAATAAAAGTAAATAGAAAATATATTTTAAAATAATCAAATATTTTGTACAAGAAATATTCATAAAATGTTTTTTAATGTTTTCAGACAATGGGTCATAATGGGACACTATAGAGACACACACAGCTCGCAATCACTGTGTATTGTCGTGATGATTATTGTGGTGTAGATTTTCAAAGACACTCCGTACAAAGGTGTCAGTTGCCCCCAGTAGTCGTCGAGCATTAATTGACTGACATGCACTTCGTGCCACTGACCAGCTAATGACCAATACTGACCGTGACTGTATTTCATAAATCACATACTTTTGAATATCATATCTACTTACCACCAACTATAAAGGGTTTCAAAGTTCATATGAATATAATCTATGGCCGTCAAACAATTTAATATGAATGTCCTCCATAGACAGAATTCAAAACAAAAATTCTAATCATATCATTGTGTCAGAAAATATAGCCATTGTAATGACTGCTGATTTTTTTGAGATAATGCTTAAAATATATGCATTAATTCATTGAAATGGAATCCATGGTAACAAGATAGATTGGTACTTTAAAATATTATATTATGGTACACAATGGCTATATACACGTATATATATACCAAAATGCAGAGTTATATTATGCTTTAAGATGACTAATCCAGTATGAATGTGACTAGAAATCAGTTGTCAAGCTATAGTGAAAGTGAATTATATACAGCAAACTTGATACGTAGATCATAGCAATAACAATAAATTCCACATTGCTACAGGCTTCATATATAAACATAGTTAGAGCGATCGTGCAACAATTAAAGTACTAGATCAGGTTGATTAACCAATAATATCATTAACATTTAAATTCTGTCCCGAGATGTATCTTCTACAAGTGTCTATGCATTCTTACGACTGAACCCACCTAAGCAGATCCTGGGGGGGAGGGGGGGGGGGGTGCACCAGGAGTGAGCCCCCAGAACGCCCCTTCAAATAAACAGTCCTTGTCATTTTACAAGGCTTATAATTAAAAGCAAAACCAAAACAATTATGCCCCCGGCCCACCCCCTAAGCCCAAATCCTGTACCCACCCTGGAGCCTACCAGATAGGCTTGGACTTCATATACATGATGCAACTGTAACCTGCTCAGGTACCTGGTATAATTGTTTGCTATAATCAATTAAGTATAATTATAGTCTTTAAACTTAAACTGTGTAAGTCAATAAATTTAAAACACACAATTTTATGTCAGTTACCCTAGCATAAAATTAATGTATACAACATGGACATTTTCACCCCACCAGTTTTATGATGGATATAAAATGCTATCAACTGAAAAATAGCTTTTTTTCTCAAAAATACCATAAATATCCAATTTTTAAGACATATTAGAGCTTGTTGACTAATAGCAGTCACTTCTTCCGACATTTTTTTCTTCAATCTATACAATATTCCCACAGATATCACAAGATTTATAATATATGTAACCCAACAGTATGAAATAGTCTTACAACTTAAACTTGCTTGCTAACATTCTTTTTGTAATATTACATTACTATTGATAAATTTCTCTCAGCATAAATAATATGAGACATACCGTCTTATACCGGCCAATGATATGTGGTTGCGATACTTAAAGTAACATTGGACCAGTATTTGGATGACAAAAACTTATTTTGATATATTGCAGGAAAAATCCACAACACATAAGAAATATGCAATCTTAATTTTACGCATCATCTCGCAATTATTTCATACAAAAAAATGCCACAATGTATGCATTCAGTCCATTGCAAAATAACTCGACTATCAAGCTATGGGACGTCCAAGGATGATATAACTCAATGGTATAGGTTTTATACAGTCGGATCTCGTTTATTCGACAACCTTTTTTATCTGAATACATGCATGGTAATATCGGAAATAAATATCAGGTCCCTGGAATGTATCTTCTTTAGGCATGTCAAATTGAAAAGGGCTATTTGAAACAACTTATAATTAGAAATAAAATATCGGACCCGATGAATTCCAATGATTGAGGTCCAAATTTTAGAACATCATGTCAACATGAGAGTAAAAAAAACCTAAACAAGATGTGTCCACAGGACACGATGCCGCGCTATGAGTTTTTAAGTCGAAAAAGGGCCACAACTCCTTCAAAAATTGGTAGATTGTAACCAGAATCGACCTTGACCTGTATTTTATTATCCGAGTTATATGCTTATGTGCCCGACATGAATTGAATTCACTCATTCTTTCAGTATTATTGATAGAAACCAAACAAACATACAGACTGACAGGCGTTGCAACACTTGATACCCCTTTACTATTCTTTGAATGGCAGGGCGGGGGGGGGCATAAAAAGAATCTTCACCATTTGGTTGAGAGTTTGGCACCAAACTAGATATTCAGTTTAGGTAAGGATCGAAGCTGTCAAGACCCTAAAATCAAAACTCAAATAATAAACAGAGTTTAATTTTGCACTGGGATGGTCTGAGCCTTTATTGAGTAACCTTTCAATAACGATAACGATTACTTTTGTGATCATTATAAAATCATCAATGTGACATAATGCAGCTCTCTCAAGGTATTCCTATTTAAACAAGTATAAGTAGGAGTATCATATCTCTGCATTAAAATGGTCCTTTATTTTACCTTAAGGCCGGATATAATTATAAAACTGCTGGTATCTTATTAATTGTATAAATATGACTTGTCTCATAAATTATATCAAGCTATAGTTATTTTCTAACAAAGAAAAATGTCCCCATCTCTGGATTTATGCATAAGAAATATCAATTAAAGACTTAATTTGAATATACAACAATTAACAAGGTAAAATGGCATATCTATAAATGTTGAAATATATTCGCATCAGGCCAAATTTTATACAAATAAACAACCTTTCCCACAGTTTTATCAACCATGCAGTTAGCAATAAATTTGTGGTATCAAATTGTTATTTTTTTACTCAATGAAATACTATCCCACGAAAATAATAAATAGCACAGAATGCAGACTGTGGTAATATACAAAGTGTCAACTATATATAAACACATATTATTTTGTAAAATTTTCAACAAATTCAAATTTGAATACAAGTATTCAGGTGGCTGTCCTTGCAGAGCAAACCAATGTGCAGCAAGGTTATAAACAAGGACATCATAAGGGTATGCAGATATTCGTCTGCAGGTTGCAGACATTATGAGAAAACTTATACTTTCTGAGAAAATGAGCTAAATGATATATTTAGCAATTCTGTGGATAATTATAGAAGCAGACACTGTCATAGATAACCATGACAACAATCAAGGAACACTAATAGCTCTTCCTTCTTTTCAAAACAGAAACAACTAAAATTGATGATGCACTGCAAGTTTGAACTTCCCTACAAAAATCATAATGCATAATGGAAGTATTTGAATCATTTGCACCCAGTTGTACAATTATGCATAATAATACATGACTAATAACAATAAGCCATGAAGACAACTATTTAAGCATACAACCATACCTATCTAAACACGTGAATAAATCTGGAGTTATCTGCCCTTGATCTGCAAAAGTACAAACCCACTTTCCAAGGAACAGAAGAAACATTAAGGAATGGAACCAAAGAAGGTACCCGATCGAGGGGCCTTACATATTCACAAACATTTCAAGTCTGAAACTCAAACTTAGACTTATAATTTGCAAAAGTTACATTGGCCAGCCTTATGTTTTAATTGAATGTAAACAAACAAACAAACTTTTGTCTGAATAATTGTTGATACCTAAACTTTCGCCATTTTTTATTAAGATCTATATTGTAATAATAAGTATGAGCAAAAAGAGCATTTAACATTTCAAAGTCTAAGCCTGAATTTCAGTCTTGTTATGTTTGTGAATAAGGCCCCTAAATAAGGCCCCTAAAGACTGTGTGGTTGAAATGACAATTGTGATCCAAAGGCAGTCCATATTGTGGGCTATTATGCCACCAAACTATTGTAACACTATCGATCAGTTTGGTAAAAAGGCAATAACAACAGACTCAATATTGTATATACAATTTCTTTATCATGTTCTTAAAATGTCTTAACTTAAAGCTTCCATATGATACATTTATCCCTGAATTATCATTGTATTGATTGAATTTTTATGCTGCCTCCACATTTTGAATTTCTTGAAACTTGACCTATGGCCTTAATTTGAAGATTTGAAGTGTCAGAAGTATATACATGTAGTGTGATCAATTTTCAGGAATTACTCCGAATAACATTCCCCTCTCTCATATGAAGAAAACAGTATGATGATAATTATGAATTTGCTCCTGTTTCGCCTACGTTACTCCGAAAAACATTCCCCTCTCTCATTTTAAGAAAACATTATGATGATAATTATGAATTTGCTCCTGTTTTGCCTACGTTACTCCGAATAACATTCCCCTCTCTCATTTGAAGAAAATAATGATGATACTTATGCATACATTGCTGCTGTTTTGCCTACGTTACTCCGAATAACATTCCCGCTCTCATTTGAAGAAAAAAATGATGATAATTATGCATTAATTGCTCCTTTTTGCCTAAGTGAATTTAAGGTGAAAAAATGCAAGCCTTTTATGCTCATTACAATTCGCCTGCAGTTTCACAATAGCTATGAATTACATTGTGTGGTATATATATAGAGATATAATACATTTATTTACAGAAAAATATGATACAAGCTTCTTGATGACACCCATCAAAACAGTCTTCACTGGTTCTGTTTACACTAAGTGAGACGATGTCATAACATAGAGAAGTATATAGGTGAAATAAGACATTTAAATCTTAAGATGACTCAGTGAAATGATATTTAACAAAAAAAGACATTTGCAAGCCAGCTACAAAGCAGTTTGGTGACATGGGAAACTGGTTATGTTTTACTTTGACTGATAGGATAAAAAAAAAAGATGAGAAATAAATTATGAGCATGTAATAGCCCAATACAGCAAAACCATATATCCCTTATACTGTCGAAAATTAGAAAAAAAATTTGGGTAAATATTTGGATTGTTTTTGTACATTTGTATAGCAAACATGTCAGGCAAATAGTGAATATTTAATTTAAATGCGAATCGTTATAAAGACAGCAAAAATGAACAAAAAAAAATGTACTTAAATTTCTGACATAATGTAATTAAATGGTCACTAAAAAATAGAATCTAAAGTATGGGATAAAGTTGTCATCAATCTATTCATTGTCTCTTCAAAGGCACAAACATAAATTCACACACCACCTTAAATTCCCATGCGTCTAAGAAAAGTGCAAAATTGCAATAAATATAATTGCACCACATTACAAAAATTAAATCATTTTTCACTCACTTGCAAAACCACAATATCTGGGATCACTATAGTGTTTAATGCAGGAAGTTACCTGCAAAGCAATTTAAGGATTGTTTGCAAAAAAGGATATAACTATTCTCATAAACAGCAACATACCCAGGGTAAATTTCCACAGACGTAACATATTCAGCAATTCACGGAGCCTGCACAGTTAGCTATATCGGTAGAGTGTTTGACTGCTAATGCCCCGGTCACAACCAGTCGTACACCTGTTTGCAGCGGGTCTACGACGGATTTCACAGAAAATTTTATTTAAATCTGCAGGAGCACGCAGGCCGCCACAGGAGGCTGTTGTACATGTCCAACAGTTTCTGCGGTTGGCTATGTATTTTCGTGAACGCACATATATATCTACATACTCAAAATATTCGCACGTGGCTCGAGAAGTTCACATACGCACTTCATGCGAACAACGCATGGGCTTCTTGCAGTCGTCTTACGGAGCCGGGATATGTAGGGAAGTTGAAAGTTGGTTGCGGGGTACATTGAATGTACAGTATCTTTAGTTAAATTGTCACACAGAACATGCGTCCCACCCGGATCGACCTTGAACAGCATGGCAGCTGAGGACTCGACTAACTGTGCATACAAGATTGGCTTGTACCATAACAGATATATACATCACATATGATAGATACTGTATGTATTATACATTGCACTAATCAATGTAAAATATCAAAAATACCACTTTCACAGCAAGGTAAAGCAACACTGTGGTGGCCATAAACTATGAAATTTATACTGTAAACATGAATCTAACTTTGCTATGATCATCGCATATCATTTTCATTCATAAACTTTTCACACGATTCATTCAATGATTTTGGTAATAAACAGAAATGATATTTCTGTCAACTCAGCTATTATAGTCGTAAGTAGACAAGAATTATTTTTCGTTTAAACTTTCCTTTAATTTTCATTCCATCACCAAGAAATCCTTTGTAATATTTTTTTTCTTACAAAAATGATAATTTACATAATACTATAAATAATGTATTAACATTTTTATGAGCGATTAAGAGAGTACAACGTTAAAAAAGGCCAAGATTTTGACAGGAAAAATGTTAGAGAACAAGAGATCATGTTTTGTTATTTATAATTTTAATGTTCCATCTTGACTTTTATGATTCTTAATGTTGACCTTTACAACAAAAGTCAAATAGTGACAAATAGTACATAGCTAAAACAACAATTTGAATAGGCGACTTGGTTGCCTGAGTATGCCGACTGTTTTTACCTGCGCTTGAAAAAAACGTAAAACACGTATTTCTTATTTTAGCATAATTTATTCCTCATAATGATTAATAATCAATATACATGAAAAGCAATAAATAATTTGCTCTGTATTTTTTTTTTTGATTTAAAAATTCAAAGACGATGATTTTATATGCATAAACATGTTTCTCCCAAAATTTGATCGCACAGTATGACCTTGACCTGACAATGCATTGCAATCTGCATTTTGTCTTTTTATGGTAAGCATTAGAGCATTATAGATTTTTTTAAATCGGTCCATACGGGTACGACAGACATGGAGTTACCCAAGTTTGTCATAGATTGACAGAAATAAGGCCTTTATAATACAACAAATTTTACAGCAATATGGTGTTGACGGCTTTTAAACCACAAAACATTGACTTCAGAAAAATTCTTTAAGTCTGTTCGTTAGGCAATTATTTCCAAATTAAAATGTAATAATATGTCTAAAGATGTCATCCAATTACTTTCATCTCTCTTCAGATACTCCCAAAATTTCAATATATTAACATTAATTATGTGAAACGTACTTGGATTGATGTACTGACAGACTGATGTTAAAACAACGCCAACACATATACCTGTATTCAAATTTATTGTTTTAAACTAAACTGTCTCTGTTCATTTCATTTTCTTCATACTGGAAATCTCATTAATATGACTATTATGGTAATAAATTTGAATCATTATGTTGTGCATTACTAAACATTTTTGCATGAAATTAGTGTTTTTAAAATTTTGATCAATTATCTAGCACATATCATACATACGTACCTAATGTAAATTCAGTACAATATAAAAAACACACCACATTATTATGATAGATAATTATAAATCAATAAACTCAGGTAAGCATTTCCCTACATATTTGTTGACATGACAATGCATCACAATACTGTACCTTTTATATGTAATGGAACTTTTCAGCGCAGCCGTATACTAACATGGTTTTGTTATTTGCATATCAGTGTTGTGTAAACCCAAATCAAATCTAACGTTAACCACCAAGGCAATTTCTCTTCAACCTTTCGATAAAGGGTATGTTACCTTACTGAAATCCATGCTCGCAGCACAACAATTTGCGCCATCTTTTTTCAAGATATTTTTAAAGAGCAAAACAGGCAAAATGGACTCAAAATTGTGGTTTTAATTTTGCGGTGGTCTTATTATTGAGGTGCATGGTCTTGAGGTGAGGTTTTACTGTATTGAGGTGGTCTTATTATTGAGGTGCATGGTCTTGAGGTGGTCTTATTATTGAGGTGCATGGTCTTGAGGTGAGGTTTTACTGAATTGAGGTGGTCTTATTATTGAGGTGCATGGTCTTGAGGTGAGGTTTTACTGTATTGAGGTGGTCTTATTATTGAGGTGCATGGTCTTGAGGTGGTCTTATTATTGAGGTGCATGGTCTTGAGGTGAGGTTTTACTGTATTGAGGTGGTCTTATTATTGAGGTGCATGGTCTTGAGGTGAGGTTTTACTGTATTGAGGTGGTCTTATTATTGAGGTGCATGGTCTTGAGGTGGTCTTATTATTGAGGTGCATGGTCTTGAGGTGAGGTTTTACTGTATTGAGGTGGTCCTATTATTGAGGTACATGGTCTTGAGGTGGTCTTATTATTGAGGTGCATGGTCTTGAGGTGAGGTTTTACTGTATTGAGGTGGTCCTATTATTGAGGTGCAATGTCTTGAGGTGAGGTTTTACTGTATTGAGGTGGTCCTATTATTGAGGTGCATGGTCTTGAGGTGGTCTTATTATTGAGGTGCATGGTCTTGAGGTGAGGTTTTACTGTATTGAGGTGGTCCTATTATTGAGGTGCATGGTTTTGAGGTGAGGTTTTACTGTATTGAGGTGGTCCTATTATTGAGGTGCATGGTCTTGAGGTGAGGTTTTACTGTATTGAGGTGGTCCTATTATTGAGGTGCAATGTCTTGAGGTGAGGTTTTACTGTATTGAGGTGCAATGTCTTGAGGTGAGGTTTTACTGTATTGAGGTGGTCCTATTATTGAGGTGCAATGTCTTGAGGTGAGGTTTTACTGTATTGAGGTGCAATGTCTTGAGGTGAGGTTTTACTGTATTGAGGTGGTCCTATTATTGAGGTGCAATGTCTTGAGGTGAGGTTTTACTGTATTGAGGTGCATGGTCTTGAGGCGAGGTTTTACTGTATTGAGGTGGTCCTATTATTGAGGTGCATGGTCTTGAGGTGAGGTTTTACTGTATTGAGGTGGTCCTATTATTGAGGTGCATGGTCTTGAGGTGAGGTTTTACTGTATTGAGGTGGTCCTATTATTGAGGTGCAATGTCTTGAGGTGAGGTTTTACTGTATTGAGGTGCATGGTCTTGAGGCAAGGTTTTACTGTATTGAGGTGGTCCTATTATTGAGGTGCATGGTCTTGAGGTGAGGTTTTACTGTATTGAGGTGGTCCTATTATTGAGGTGCATGGTCTTGAGGTGAGGTTTTACTGTATTGAGGTGGTCCTATTATTGAGGTGCAATGTCTTGAGGTGAGGTTTTACTGTATTGAGTTGCAATGTCTTGAGGTGAGGTTTTACTGTATTGAGGTGGTCCTATTATTGAGGTGCAATGTCTTGATGTGAGGTTTTACTGTATTGAGGTGCATGGTCTTGAGGCGAGGTTTTACTGTATTGAGGTGGTCCTATTATTGAGGTGCAATGTCTTGAGGTGAGGTTTTACTGTATTGAGGTGCAATGTCTTGAGGTGAGGTTTTACTGTATTGAGGTGGTCCTATTATTGAGGTGCAATGTCTTGAGGTGAGGTTTTACTGTATTGAGGTGCATGGTCTTGAGGCGAGGTTTTACTGTATTGAGGTGGTCCTATTATTGAGGTGCAATGTCTTGAGGTGAGGTTTTACTGTATTGAGGTGCAATGTCTTGAGGTGAGGTTTTACTGTATTGAGGTGGTCCTATTATTGAGGTGCAATGTCTTGAGGTGAGGTTTTACTGTATTGAGGTGCATGGTCTTGAGGTGAGGTTTTACTGTATTGAGGTGGTCCTATTATTGAGGTGCATGATCTTGAGGTGAGGTTTTACTGTATTTACATTTGACAATTTCATGTCTGTATCTTGGAGTAAATAATTCAATGCAATATAAGGCCACCCTGTGATACAGACCTCTACAGTTTAATAGTAACCCTAAGTACATGTCAACCAGCTGGTAACCGGGCAACAAGGTGGTATGTGCCTTCTACATCATTATATTACATAGAACAGTCCTGCTTCAGGAGGTTGACATCCTTAATTCATGTACATGAACATTATTCTGTTCTGTCAACATTGTACTCAAACACAATGAATGAGTTCACCTCCCATTGTTAATGTATACAATAGTTGTAAGCATGTGTAAATTATGTCCAAATACCGCATGCATGTCATATAGTATTACCTTAAATTAACAGTTTTCGTTTTGTGAATGACTCACTTACATGCATACATAAAGCAAAGGAATGCAGATAAATTATCTCGCTGAAACCCAATTACTTTAACTGTGAAAATGAAGCTGAAGAAACCTTTTATCTCCTGGCGTACTTTTTTCACACTAATCAAAGTACTGGAGGAAACTGATTAACATTTGTAGCAAGTTAATAATTTGGTAAATAATTTAGACTTGGTAAATGTGTTTTTAATGTTAACAATCTTTATGTAAGCGATCGAAAAAAGGAAACACACACAAAGACAGCCATGCAACACTTACGCAATGTGAAATATATGCAAATTGAGTGCTAAATATACAATCATAAAATTGGCTGTTACATAAAAATTCGACCAATCAGAAACGTTGTAGGAAAATTGAATGGAGAATACCATTGATGTATGATAGAAATGTAGAAACAGTACAAAAAGAACAATAAGTGCAAAAAGTACAATAAGTACTTCTGCTGCTTAAGTAACCAACAGATGAGAATATATTCTGAAACACACAATCAGCCCTAATGACATTGACCGTATAGTTGTGAATACATTATAGTTGGAATGGACAAAAAGTTAAGATAGAAGTACATACACATACAACCTTCCTGAGTGAAAGCCCAAGAGCATTTAATTTTAAGACATGTTTGTTTCATCGGGTTTAACGCCGTTTCTCAACAATATTTCAGTTATATACGGCGGCCGGTTCACCTAACCAGTTTTTCCTGGACTGAATTCTTACCAGTACTAACTTACCCTTCCACAAAGAGCCGGCAACTTCTCCACATGTGGAGGAAAATCGACATTTTCATGGAAGGGTATGACCTGCCGCGACCGGGAATCGAACCCAGATCGCCGGGTTACAAGTCCAGCGCACTATAACCACTGGACCACGGCCGCGGCTAATTTTAAGACAGCATTACATAAATTTCCAATGACTTTGCATGATATGATCATCATACAAATGTGCCAACCAGTCAAAATTCGAACTATTTAACTCAGACGGAGTTTAGTGAATCTTCACCAAACTTGTTTACAATGTTTTTGAGCATTTTATCTTGTTCACGTTTTACCATACCAGTCAAAATCCTCTTAGGAGTTATGGCCCTTGAAATCCTTCAAATGTTGATGAGCATATTTTCAGACTCGGGCTCTCTTAAATGTTTAAAATATTTCGCATGAAGATTAACATATTTGACAACCTCAGATAAATGCTAATCCTAGTAATTTCCTGCAAAATTCTGGATAATTTCAGAGCTTAACAACAAAATCATTACTCCAGTAGCTGTAACTTCTAAAGCAATACTGTATGGTCCAAAAACTTCTAAACACATTCTGAACAACAGCCAAACTGTCTTAAATGTGCTCATCACCATTTCAACAGTCATAACTCTGAAGTTCCAGGGATGATTTGACTGGTTACAAATACTGAACAAGACAGTATGCCTATATTATCATCGTGACCAAGTTTGGTGAAGATCTAGTAAACATTATTTGCCTTAGAGACCAGATGTTGCTAGGGACATGTCTCGGCTGGCCCTCAGAGTGATGCCATTATAGGTACCATCAGGACAGGCATATAAAAATGAGGATATATTGTACATACTTTGCATAGTGACACAATGATTCAGTGGATTGTCCTGTGACCAAACAACATGAACCTGCTGTAACAAAGCATGGTGAACTTCAACAAATAGCAGATTATAAAGTCATTAACAGTAAAGATAACATACAGACCCGTGTGAGATAATCTTTGTATTAAGAATGGCAAGACATATGTTGCACTAGTGCAATCTGAAATATGTTTGCCTATCAATTACAAAAGATTACTCCATGCACCTTGAAGTAACAAAGCATTCTTAGCTAAACAGTTAATAGCGCTTGCAATCAATACCCAGTATGTATGTGTGCAATTGCCACTGCTTTATTGGTAGGACCATCCCTAAAAATTGTTCACTTCGATGAACCCTTAAAAATCAACAATTCCTGGGGTGGGGACAGAGAGGTATTTATGAGAATGGACAATTTTGAAATCAGTGGAACTTTCACAGAGGTCAAGGGGGCGTGTGCACATGCTGCAATGTACATTGGATCAATCTCAGTAATAGTGGAACCAATATCAGCAGAATTCCATGAATCTACGGAGAATTCTCATATGTCTGGAGAAATGAATCTTTTTTAATAGAATTTATTTTGATTTGAAAATCCTGTACAGATGACAAAAACTTGAGAGGCGGTCAATGTGATGGGTTGGTTAAGATTTTACAGTTATAATTGCTGTAACCATCTTCTGACAGCAAAAATGGATTCGAAAATACATTTGTAAGTTCCTTTTACATTTTACTAAGCATACAATCAAAAAGTCATCACATCTCCATATTTTTAAGGTTTAACAAAGAATGTTTTGGATATAGTTGAAAAACAAGGAATCTCATGCACCAACTATAGACCCCTTCACACCTCACCTAATACCCAATCAAGATCTGAGAACTTCCTAAGTTATAGTGTTGTCTCTTGATAATGTTTCAATAAATTAAATTCATACCAAACCATATGAAATAAAAAATATCTTATTTGTTTTTTATGAAACTAGAAATGTGTCCCAGATGCCCAGCTTCCCGCCTTTGTCACAAAAGCAAGGGCCATAATTCTGCGCATAGTGATGAGTGCATCAAATTCCCAGGTGCATAACTTCACATGCTGATAAACATCCAGGATCATAAGTTTGATGGCTGTAGCTGGAAACTATTTTCAGTTATGTGTGACACAAGTTAAAACAAGTTATTTATATACCTACATACCATATTTTATCACTATCTGAAGTGAAGATATTACGTAAAAACCTTTTTTTCTATTTTTAGTAACAGTGACATTGAACGTTCAATACTTCACATGTAGATTTAAACCATTGTGAAGGTATATAACTGTAACTCAAATACTTCTTGAGATATGTGCTATACTAAAATCTATGCTAATTTTAATTATGTCAAGGGCCATAACTCTGCCGCTGGGAACAGCCACAAACCAACCCCAGATGCACAACTGCATAATTTTATGCAGGTTAAGTATTCCTCTTAAGTTTCATGACTCTGGCTCTCATACTTATTTAGATATGCGCGATAAAAGATATGCATGCTCTTTATGACATATTTCACAAAGCCAAGGGCCATAACTTAGTACATATTGGGCAAAGCAATATACAAAACACAAGGTGCACAACTTCACATGCTGGTTAACATTCATGTGAAGTTTTGTGATTCTGGCTCATATACTTCTGGAGAAACGCGTGTCACAAGATTTTGCGATGGATAGACAAGGGCATTTTAATCTAAACGCCCCCCCCCCTCCCTTGAGAGTGGGAGCACAAATTATAATGCAGTCATCAAGCGTAAGGAGGTGAATACAATAACTCTTCTAGATTTACATTTTTGAAGGAAAAAATGTATTAATTAATCAAGTGTATAAACTTTTACTTCATAAGGTCATCTTTTTATTATGATAAAAATGTCTGACATTTGGAGGTCAGAAAGAAACAAAAGTTTCTGACAAGAAGTCATGAAAGTTACACTCAGTGTTCATCAATATAGTCTTCAAATTTTAACAACAAAAGAACTTCAAACTAAAGACTTACAAATGTTATATCAAAAGTCTTGCCCTGTGTTAACCAATATGATACTTTAAATTAATTCATATGTTAATTACATGCACACTGTATTGTTATTCTAATAGGGCCATCAAAAAGTTACACAGTCAGTACAACAAGTGAGGGGACCCTTCCCCATTATGAAAATAAAACCCAACTACCTTTTCACAATTTAACTCAATAGACTCTGTTGTAACATAGTATAAGATAGCGTAGAGTGATAAATCAAGATTATTATCAAAATACAAATAAAGAAAAAGCCATCTGATAATTCACCCCCTATTTGGCCCCTACCATGGAATGTGCCGACTCAGCTAAAGTGTACGGGACCTACCGCCCATATAAATTGAACGAAAAAAGCCTCTTGAAAGATTTTTTGTCATTAAAGTCAATATGTCACATCCTGTCTTTAAAACTTTCGGTTTTATGAAAATTTACGTTTTTCAATGAGATAATCTCTACCTGTTTGAATAAAACCCGTCGGCCTAGACTCTTGTCAAGGACTTCAAAATGTTTAAAATTCTTTTAAAATTTTGAACTTTATTCGAATAATTTTTCGCATTTCATTATATATTTCAACGCGCAAACAACCCCTGTCAATTTAAGATACTTGAGCTGTATAGTGCCTTTGTGCAGCGTTATTTGACTGAACTTTTGTGAAAAAGATAAAAATCATTAAGGATTGCAAATAGACCCCTTTTTTCTAAATTGTATTTACCTTTTTGCAATAAAAAGGCTCAGAGAGAATTACCAAACATCAGAATGTGCGGAACAAAGCCAAAATGAAGAATAGACAAAGTTCATCTTTATATGTCCCTACCCTACATCAAACACACCTTTGACCCAAACATGACCAAAAACATTCCGATAGTATGACTCTTGCTAAAAAACATGTTATCATAAACATTTGTTACATTTTAATTGAAATTTTAAACAGTGTGCATGTTTTATGATGTTAGTATGCAAATAAATATGAATCAATAGACAAACTTGCGAAGTTTCACCAACCTTTAAGGACTTTAAGGGACATAAAATGAAAGGCAAGGTGCAGAACTAAAAAAAAAGTTGACAAAAGCCAATTAAGTTACAATAGTTATAGACATCCAACTTTTATGCAATCTTCTGAGTAGACCATATACAGAAAAAAAGTTGACCAAAAATTATGCAGGGATATTTTGCATGAATTATTTACCAATTAAATGACATTTTAATTTATTTCAGGTGTATTAAGCTACATCCTTATTGAGCTGGGGTCCTGGAAGTCCTCAAAGATGTTTTATAAATACATTTCAGAATTCTACAATTTATTTAAGTATAGGGCAATCCTAAACAATTGTTAGTTTACCTGTACTTTTTTGGGAGGTCAATTTATTAGATTTTTGTTTCACTTTTTTGAGTTGTGCAGATTTATCTTGGATTTGTAGAAATCATAAAAAAATGTGCATGAAGGTGTTAAGGGGCCAATTGTTAAGGACTGATTGGCAATTTTACTGCCAACCATTTTTACAGGTCAAGGCGGAATATAACTTGGAAGTGATATTAAGATAGATTTGTTTGTTTTGGGTTCCACACAATTTCTCAACAGTATTTCAGTTATATACGACATGCAGGCAGTTGACTTAACCAGTGGTCCTGGGTTACCAACCATGCAGTACTAAGCCTGCTCCTCTTGCAGCATCTGAACACTACTTCACATATCAGAGCACATGTCGGGTCATATATTAAGATAGTACTGTTGTATATCGTTATGTGCATCATATCAAAATATAACTGAATTTGTCTGTGAACAGAAAACTTATAGGATCATATTCACACTCCTATTTTTGTGGCAATTATTAAAGGTAATGATTTGACGAATCAATAATATTCCGACATTGAACCTGTGGTCTTGAAAACGTTTTTGAAAAATCTGATACTATTTCATACATAATTGAAATATTTGTTATTTAATTAGACCAAAATAAGGACATTGATTCCTAATATCAGACAAATATTGAACATATGACTGAAAAGGGTATTGTGCAAATATTGTTAAAATCTGTATCAAATTTCCAAATATTTCAATGGAAATGCTGTCTCAGCTATTGTACGACAAATATAATGTTGATCAAACACTAATTAATTATCATTACCTGATAAGGATATACTTGGGATTCATGTTCATACTAAATAATATTTTGATGAAACTTGAGATGACCAGGCTGAGCTCAATTAATAAAAATATGACAAACACAATAATTGATAGGGGCGTGTTGATAGGTGCCGATGTAGACATTTAAGTTCATTATTAGTGCACAAAAGTAAATACCTCGTTAATTGAATAAAATGAAATAAGTCACAAACGAAATATTCAATAAAATGAATGTGGCAGCTTAAATGTATCCCCCCCCCTGAGTCTAAATATGTCTCCCCAAAATATATGGGGAGAATATATTGTTTTTAATCCAGTCCTGCATCTGTCTGTCTGTCTGTTAACCATGTCTGTTACATATCAAATAACTTGACTTTAAAATGTGTTAAACCATACTGAGAAAAACATGCAGAAAACAACATTAAGTAAATTGTCTTGTCAAGGTCAAGGACAAATAGTGAGACCAAAGGTCAAACAGGCAGTATACATTCCCTGTCCATATGTTAAAGGCCTTTGGACGGATTTTCATACAATCTGGAAAAAAATTCAGCCAGGTCAAGGTCATAAGGAGAAGACAAATAAATTGTTCAATTAAGCATGATTGACAGGTATGAATAGAACAACTCAATGTCACTTTGGGCAGTAATAGACGGAATTTAAATATAAGATGAGGATCTTCAAACATTTAGATTAACACAAACACTTGACAGATTATCCATCCTTCATCATAAAAACCCATCAAGTTTAAATTACGATTTCTCTTGAAAATTTACTAATATGCTGATGATCATTGTTTAGTGTGCAAGATCAAGATATATAATATCCACGGTACAATATACAAGCTTACACTATCTTCATGTGACACCTTCACGTCATGTGACCATCTACATGGTAACTGATTGCCTTGCCATCGCAGCTATTTATTAACATACTTATCTTGATTAACCAAATTCTTTACAGCAAAAATATTGAAAGTTATTTTATCACAACTGCTTCATATAGTCTATGAAATATCAACAAGAATGTTGTTGAAAGTTGTAAGTCAATTTTTAATTGACAATAATAGTTCAAAACTTTCATTTGCTACAAAATTCCTATACAAAAATATCTTACTGCAAAAAATAGTATGCCTTGTGCTTATAAGTTAGTAATGAAACTATCGGATCATAAACTTATCTATTTTACATCCATTATGAAACAATAGGACTATTGCCACTTCTATAAGTCACTAGTAAAGACTGCTTTTTCGGCTCCTAAACCCACAACCTCCCGATCAGTAGTCAGGTGCTCTCCTCCTCGACCAGTATGCCTTAAAATCCCTAACATTTCCGATCTTAACCTTAATTAAGAGTGAAGAACTCAGAACAGAATGTAAACTATCCCACTTCTCTGTATGAAACTGTGCATCAGAATGGCACCCCAACTGATGTATACATAATGCCCACACAGCCAGTTTCGGTACATAAAATAACAAGTTAATTTGTAGAGACCAGAAAATCCAATGTTCCGGCCCAAAATGAGATCAGATACCAAAGCAGACACATCATTTTCATAATAAATCAATATAACTTAATTTTCGGAGAAGTTTTTTGTCGACTTTATAAAACGGACGGTATAATATGTATGTATACAGCAATTTAATTTCAAGGAGTGTACGTGCATTAATTCTTTTTCAATCAATAACAATCTACCATAATGTATGGTAAATGTGTACATTACTGATTGCAGAATTTACCACAACATGGGTATCTATTCCTATACCAATCCAGCCGATGTTTTTTCTCTAAAAAATAACAACAGAGATAACAAACAGACTTGGAGATTTTCCTGTGAGAAACATCCCGTAATTCAATTTAAAGAACAATAAAACTGATAAGCCCACAGGAAACAGTTGCTTAATTTATCTAGAATGCCACCTACAACAATACAGTCGTAAAACTTTCAATCAGGAGTTAAAATACACCATGCACAGTCGCTTTCCATGTAAAACAGGTTTCCTCAATGAAAATAGCAACCAGTGGTCAACAAGGGCAAAACTGATAAAACCATTCCACACACACTTTTTCTTTTAATATTTCCTTAACAAAGGTTTGTGGAGTTTTGTTTCAACCATATAATAACAGAATATATCCGTGAATACATGTAACTATATAGATGGGATTGGTTTTTGAGTTTTGTTGCTTTACGGTTCTCCATTTTTGAAACACATATCAAACAAGAGGCCAATAAGGGCTAGATGCTCTACTGACTACATGGAGCACATTGACCTTTGATAAGCATGGTTCTGGATAAGACAATTTCAAAAGTTAAATCCTGTATAACTCTACAGAAAACATCACAGTGACCCCCCCACCCAACAATCTTGGTTAGGGAACCACAAAACAATCTATATTTAGTTTCTGCGACCTACATATGCAACAGACCATAACCATATGAACAACTCTGAAAGAGGACCAATTGCACCCAGGGAACGTTCCCGTGAAGTTTAGTCAAAATTGACCAAGCTGTTTAGGAGGAGATGTCATTTGAATGAAAAGTTAACAGACGGACACATATGACAAACAATTTGCCATGACGTAAGCTTCGGGCTTAAATTTGTCTAGTAGAGCTAAATAAACAGCTAGAAAGCAATACAATGTAGTATATAAATAGTACTGAACTCAAGTATACTTTTTTAACAAAGGAAAATGAGTATAATCATACTTGTAGTACATAACATAATCATTTTCTGCATAATTAGGAGAACAATTGCCAACAGTGATAAATACATAAACGCTAGTTCTTTTAGTTACACTGAATATTTCAGCATATAACCTTACGAATACAAAATGGTCAAATTGTAACTCAAATTTCTATCATATAATCATCACAGGTTTAAACAAGAAATATCTTGAAAAAAGTTGGTCGGCGCAATTTGAAGGTTAAGATTTGTTGTGCAACACAAAAAATGTAGAGTTATGATTGCAGGTCACTCCAGATCCAAAATGGATTTTCGGTAAATTCACTGAAATTCAGTGGATTTCGGTAAGGTTAAACGTACCCGACATCAAAAGGTTAACTAATCCGCTTCCAGGTTACAATGTTAGTATGGCTGTGCCGAAAAAATCTATATAGAAGCCTGTTTGGTTAGCTGAAATGGAAGGTTTGAACCACTGGTTGAGAATAATATTGTTCTCCATGACAATTGGACTGAAGAATACATCCAAGCCATGTTGGCCTCTCCCTCTGATTCAATTGGGAAATGTGTTAATGTTTTATGAAAGAAAAGATGAGTACTACAGTAAAAACTTGCTTAAAGACCACCTCAATAATAAGATAACCTCAAAATGTTCAAGTTCATTTCCCCTATTTTGCTCTTCATTCACCCTCAAGAATAAGACCAGTTTTCATGATTCAATTAAGGGTCCAAAGGGTGGTCATATTATTGAGGTTTTACTGTATTCGATAAACCAGGAGCACTCCGGTTAGCAGCTTCTTTACATCAACTTTACAATTGTTTTGCTTGAAATCCTTGATATTCTCACAATGAATTGTTGAGATATATATACACTGCCATCCAAAAGTTTCTTTACACATGAATATTTTGAATTACTTTTTTATGCAGAATTTCAAATAAGACATGTATATGGCCATGAAGTAAAATTTTCTATCCAACTTCTCTGATGGATAGTTAAGAATTAACAATTTGCACATCTCAGCAGCAGCATCAATCGGCCATCATCCAAAACCAACATTTGTATGTGTAAATGATCAGACACATAAAATGAGATAATTTGTTTAAGTACAAATTTATAAATACTTCTACTTAAAATTATTGCTGTGTCAAAAAGCATTTTCAATTTATTGCATGTGACACAATTATGAAAATGCATTACTGCAATTGGGATTATCGAAGTGTGCAAGAACGTTTGGAGGGCAGTGAAGCTGAAATAACAATCCTAGAAATGCAGGCAGTACAGGATATACATTGCATTGCTTGTTCAAACATTTCGATTTAGGAAGAAATGAACACACTTTATCTTTTTATCAATAATGGGGTGGTTTACCACACAGAACAACTTGCTCAGATATTATGAATGAACATTCCATGATTAAATGAGTTCAGTGATCCATTCAAGTCTGTATCATCACCTATCAATCATTCAATCATTAAATTACCCGGATACAATTAACGGGATGTCTGGAACTGTCTGTGAGGCAAGAAGAACACACCATACCCATGCTCCACCAGGAAATTTAATATAATATGGTCTGTAATTTCTATGGTGTTTCTTAGTACAACAACAATAGAAAAACAATATAGCAGCACTTGGTGTTGTATACAACAATACAAATGATGCATGACATCAGTGTATATGTGAGGAGAGTACCGACAAAAACTGGAAATAACCTGATTCGACAAAACCACTTCTGTCCCGTTTTGCTTAAAAGCAGGCTAAATTCCTCCCAGATTTGTTCTGGAGGGACAAGACAACTTAAATGCAAATGTCTAGCCTAGTCTTTAAACATTTCTGTGATTTTTAACTGGTAGGACATATTTACAGGCCCCCTGTTCCTGAATCTGATAGCAAACACTTTTGAAGCAAACCAATTGAAAATGATGGAAAAAAGATTTAACAGACCATTGCCCAGAAAATCTGACAAGAGGGCTTGGAAGACGACTATGTTACAACAGTGAGGGATTCTGAGTCTCTGGACAGAGTACCAAATCAGCATGTGACAGGGTTCGTTTAAATCATTGAACACCCTCCGACATGCACAAACATGGACTCTTTATGGAAAGGTAAAGGTATTATCGACTAGCTTTCAATCTCAACTAAGTAAAATATCATAAGGAGTATTTTAAATATTTTGGAGTCACCAAATGGGTTGTACTCATGATAAATGCTTCTAATGGCATTAACAGAGGTTTGTCATAAACACACAGAGTACTTAATGGCAATGAAAAAACCTTAATCCTTTCCCTAAATATAGGCCATATTTGTGCTAAAAGAATAACAAATATTTATAAACACACACGAGTGCATTAAAATATAGCAAAAAATCAAATATTTGCAACAAAACACGGAAATCATGTTTAAGCCAATCATAACTCTTACATGATTGTCAACAATCATTGAAAACAATATTTTCAAGTATCTTGAACTCATAAAACTGTTCAAACCAATCCTTTATTTAAGTTCCAAGAATATGAAAATGTTAGACAAACAGTGTCAACAAAAAACATAATTTATCATTTCACGTTTTATCAGCCAAATATAAAAGCATGAAAACACATGGTGGTGTGTACAGTGACATGCAAGAACTGAAGTGCAATACCAAACAATGTCCAGAAATGATATCTACAATGTTTACAGCATGCAGAGAAGCCTCTCAATGCAACGTCCATTGAGAAATACAGATTTTGGCTCTTGTTGGGAGGTGCGGTTGCTCATCAGAGGTTTCAGTGATAGTAAGTTTTTATTACAGGAAAACTTGATACTGTTGTTATAGAGAGGTTGTTGCTCAAGAGAGGGCCACTCTGGAGAGTATCATGTATTGTGTATGCTTTACTGTAGATAAAAAAGGTTACATACAAACGCCATCGAGAAAAAAGTTGTGACACATATGTATATTATAAGATATTATGAAAGAAATCAAATGGTCATGACCGCCCCTCCAAGCATTCGATCACAAGTTTGAGTTTATTACCTAATACTGTTATTTGGTGGTTGGGTAACACCAGTACCTATGTCTATTGGTATTGCTTAAGAATGTAATGTTTCCTAAATATCTTGGTAAAAACAACAAGACCTCCCCCTTGACTTAACATAGCTACTTCACTACTTCAACCCCTAAAAATAATCAAGTCCTTAGTTATTTATAAAATTTTAAAATCCCTGCAACAAATTTATGGGTAGTACTGCCACTTAACTAGATAGTTTCACAAAATCTTCAGAATATTCAAGATACTTTTTGTAAGTTTGAGCTAATCTCCCAATATTGCTTCAACCTTCAAGCTTTTTTTCATCAAGCACTTAAAAATATCCAAGATGACAACAACCAAACAAAATAAATTTTACATTAGACCTGACCCCGACAATATCACAGGAAATGGTAGACGTTTTTTCTCATGGACACCCAGGTATGTTTGATATTTGGAATTTCATTCATACATATTTCATATGTCAGTATAGGGTACAAGGTTGTTTCAGACAAAAACTGGTTAAAATGCACCGATACACAAAACTGTTTTATGTTAAATGACATGTCAGAATTACATGCAACCTTCTTTACCGTTATCTCCGCAAAGAGCAATCAGTGATCACAATGAAAACACATTCTGCAATTTGCACAAAAATTCAACCGGTTTTGTGTTTACACCCACAATACTTAATATTATCCACCCAGATACATCTATCTTAAAAATCCACTCAATTAAAATATGTGGACAAAGGGAGATCACTCAAGTCAATGAAAAATGACTTCATACAGACCAGCCCACGTTTTAACTATTTCTATAAATATCTTTGTAACTGTGATCATAGATTAAATGTGTGGGAAATCTTACCTCACTATAATGGAAAGGTTCTGAGGTGGTTGTTAAGTTAAGTTAAGTTCTACAATCACCATCACAATGTGGCCAACATTTGTAAGTATCAGGCATTCAGGGTAGCATATTATAACATCATTTATGATTATATATACTACATGTACTAGTTGGAAGACAATAGCAAACACACCAAAATAGCATAAATCTTATCAGATGCAATTCTATGAGTGAAAGACATAGACCTATTTTAAGAAAATGAATAAGCAAACAAAAATGCACCTGGGGCACTCCAAAGGAACGTGCAACAACCAATCAGTGCAGGCCATTATCAGAAATTCTGAACATGGACAACACATGACCCTTAAATTCCAATAAAACCTGTCTCATTTGGCAAGGACAGAATATTTTATAACATGTACATAGCAGGATTGACTTCCCGAATAAGTGCAATGATAGACTTGGAGAAGCTTAAAGCTTGACCACACACAGGAAGATAACAAAGGATACAGCTCTTTCCCTACAACTTTCTTTAAATTTTATTTTCAAGTATCACATTGACTCACCGATCAAGAAAAAAATGCTAACAATGCAGGGCTAACAGTTCAATACAAGCTATTGCAAAAACAAAGGCACGTGAACAGCTCTTAAGCCCCAAAGAATCACACTCTGAAGTTATCTATTAGCAAATAAATTACATGGACATTAACCCTATCCAAATCTCCACACACATTGAAGAGTCAAAATGAGAAATCAGCTTAAAGAACATGTTGTAAAAGCAAAATTTCATGGTACATTAGATCTGAAAAGTGGTTTCACAGGTACCATAGCCCTCAAATCAAGTGATGAACCTTTGAAAACAAAACATGATAATATGACACTTTCCATCATCTTATCTTTTCTGTGGGCAAACAGTAACCGATACCATAGAAAATATTTCCCTAGTGAGAAAAACTTGAATGAGGTTACAGTTAACACTTGAGTTACTCAATGAAAGAGAAGCACTGGGTCCCCTGTATGGGACAGTAGTTTTTATGACCATGTCTCAGGAAGCATTCCATCCTATGTGATATCATAATGCCTATAAATTCCCTGTTCGAACAGTGAAAAGGAGAAAAAATAGAGAGGGCAATCTATAATTTTTGGCTCATGTTCTAAACAAACTGATTTTTTATGACTTGTGTACTTGGGTAATAGAAAGGCAAGATGTCCTTGTAGCTTGAGAAGAATTTGTACTTGAGGATATGGCTCATTCACATAGTTAATAGTGTTTCTCAATTTGTAACATAAGTTCAGTGACAAAAAAGTGTACATTTTTGAAATATCATCTCTCTGCATTTACTGGCTCAAATATCAAGGCTAGAAAATAGCTTACATCATGCATCTTTGGATACCTGCTTAAATGTCAACAAAATAGTTTTACATAACATTCAATTATTAAACACAAACCTGTATTACATTATATAAATACTATATGATCAGATACTAAATGTATCAACTAGCACTTTGAGGCAATACAATCATGTGAACAAATATTACATAATGACATCAAATAATTCAGCACATTTGTAACACCATCCCCTTAAATTGGAATTTTATAAAGAAAATGAACTGTACCTCATGGATGAGGTTACTGGTTCAAGTCCTGTGTACACCAAACCCACATGCCAGGTCATTTACTCAAATCTGGGATCCAAAAAGCTAAAAGGTCACATTCTTAATTCTCGTGACCCTCAAATCAATAGGGGTTTGGAGCCACACATCAATAGGAGCAGTGGTTCAAGTCCTTTGAGCCACAAGTCCATAGCAGCAGTGGTTCAAGTCCTTGGAGCCACAAGTCCATAGGAGCAGTGGTTCAAGTCCTTGGAGCCACAAGTCCATAGCAGCAGTGGTTCAAGTCATTGGAGCCACACATCCATAAGAGCAGTAGCTCAAGTCCTTGAAGCCACACATCCATAGCAGCAGTGGTTCAAGTCCTTGGAGCCACACATCCATAGCAGCAGTGGTTCAAGTCCTTGGAGTTACAAGTCCATACAAGCTTTGGCTCAAGTCCTTAGGAAAAGTATTAGGTAATTGAGGGCTCATGTCATGAGAGGAAATAAAGAAAGCCTTATTAATGAGAAGTTAAAGGGTAAAATACATTGAATATGCAATTTCAAAATCATTTGATTGCATACTGCATTGGATAACTGATAGCAACTCAGTTTTAGTAGCTAGGTTATAAATCACAGAGGTTCAATGAATAATCTTATTCTAAATACTTAAGTTGAGTATTTAAAATATTAAAAAGACCCCCATGAGTTTAAATTCCCTTTCTAAAAGTCATTCAATACCTTTAGTATGCCATGAATCTGTCATAGACCAGTCTTCAGTAAATGCAAACAGATGCACTATAAATGACATTTCCGTCTGCCAATAGTGACCTTGGCCAAAATCTCTTTTTACAAATACCATAATCTTTTTAACTGACTCCTTTAAATCCCCTTAAAATATAAAACTACCCTTATTATAAGTACTATCTTATTGTAATGTTAATTGCTCCGAAATCTCATGCAGTAAAGTATCAATTTTTAACAACCATTGCCAACAATGGTCAATAAAGACAGGCATTTACAAATCTTGCCTGTGTTAGGGTATTAAGAAGGGCCATCAAACTGCGATGCTCTGTCAGTCATCTATAGGAGAAGTACTCGGTCACATTTGGCCCAATAGCTTACCCACAATTCTGCATTATTTAAAATTAAACATGCACGAAGATGAGAGATTACTGTGCAAGAAATCGGTGAAGATAAATGGACGTTGACAAATTGGGCATAATCCTCATCATAAAAAGATTGACAGTAAAAGAACATTAAGACTGGACAAAAAATCTTAAAGATAACAAACAGAAAATCAGTCGAAAGAAAAAAACCAAGAATGAGTAACACCCAGTGACATGCAATACTCCTGTCACAATTTGAAAGGATTGTGAATAAAAATATTATCTTGCCAACAAATAAAAACTTAATACCGAGGATGAAAAATAACGGTAGATTTAACATAAGACCCTTTCCGTTCTGTACTTTGATGAAAAATCAGATACCAGTTCGTAAATCCCTGTCAACAAATTAGGGGCCAGTTATTGGTTTTCTGTACAATGACTTATCATCAAAATCAAACATGAATATTGGTGAATGAAAAACATTCTGTCTGTCAAAATATCAATGAAAGAATACACAACAGTTTGCGGTTGTCATATTATCTAATATTGTGTTTGTACTTATTATTAATTGTACTGACAGGACGAATCCAAGATTTACTGTTCTGATTTCTATACGGATAAGATTAAATGATTTGTTTTATCTGTGGTATCACAAACCCTCCCACTCTATACCCAAATGATTAATTTCTAAACTGAACCCACTAATAATATTTATGCAAGTTTTTAATACCAAATGTCAGCAAAAAGATGTCAATGTCAAATAGGATCAGACTGAAATTACGAAATTATATAAATAATAAATCGTATTTATCAACAAAAACTTCATTTAAAAACATTCGAATTGTGAATATCAAGTAACAAGTTTGCCTTGCAGCATGTGGTGTGTGCCAGAGTTTTAAAGAACTTAAAGAAAGAACTTAAAGTACAAGTCCCCAGCTGAACATTTTACTGGTACAAGTCATTCAATATTACCATTCTTTACCATATTAATTCAAAGTAATAATCAAGTTTCAATTCATAGAAAATTATATTCATCAGGGTGACATTAAAATTTGAATAACAAAAACAACACAATACAAATCAACAATAAATATGCAGAGAGCGCAGATGGAAACAAAAGGTTGTGCAAAACCCACTCAAAGGAGCAGCAGCTGCACATGTATACAGCACTGATGTGACACCACTCCATCAGAACATTCCTTCATTAATTCTAGCTTTAAACACCCAGAAGGCATAGGAAAACAACAAACTAGAGATGTTACTAAAGAAATCTTCTTATGAAATCTAACATCCTTTTGCAAAATCTTATCAAAGACCAGTCATTGTTGCATTACTACAATAAACTGTGCCACCACTTGCACAGGTCACCAGATGGATACCGTGTTTGATTTTAGGTTAATCTAAAAGATACTAGTTCATATGTTTTACAAAGAGCCCTATTAAATTTCATATGCTTCATAATTTTATAAGATGATGCTAATGAAATGAAATTTCCAATTAATATTCAAAATTATAAATTTTGCAGCATTACCAACGTTTGTTACCAATATTATTAATGTAATAAAAGTTAGGGAGTAAATTTAAGTTCATAAATAAATTGAATTGCATAACTGTTCAAGCAGTTGTGATATTTAAAATGAAAAATAATGATGTTAATGATTTCATTGATACATACATCACTGTCTAATATTTCAAAGGTAAAATGACTGTTCAGTTTTTAACAGATCACAAAGGTGTTAAATATCAAATGATTAATAGAAATTTTCAACATGATCAATCAAACAGTTAAACATGGACAGTTAAATTCGATGTCCAAACTTTTCAATAACTGTTAATTCACAGAAAGCAATACCCTTGGACATGGAGGTCACTCACTGGCAGGGATGAAAACAAGGTTTTTCAAATTTTAATGACTTCCCATACCAAGTATTCAATAACAATGGTCCCTATTTTGTGGTCAGAAATAACTAGGGGAAATTTATATCAATGGTATGCTTGTTAACAAGATATCAGTCAGTAGTTTTTGTGCAGTCCAATTGTAATTATACAGTTGGTGGACATTGTCCCCAATATGAAATACAAATTACACATTCCAAACAAATTAACCGTTTCTAATTTCATTAACATGGCTGAAACGATTCTGTATATAATTAACTCTTTGACTTCCTGTCATCAAAACTGCGGGAGATTTCCTTCTGGACTATCCTGAAATGCCTAGAGGCCCAAACTCTACAAATGTCCACATGAAGCTCATACGATACAGTGAGAATGATACTGGACTCTAGTATCTTCTAAGATCTTACTGTCCATGTAAGGAGATCAGATTACATCAGAACTTTTATATCAAGCAAATTACAAAATACAGTAAAAAGGTCAAGAAATTAACAAAGGTGAGCCAACTCCAGGCAGTCTCTGAGTGTACCAACACTAGAATCATCCATTACAGGCAATCTCTGAGTGTACCAACACTAGAATCATCCATTACAGGCAATCTCTGAGTGTACCAACACTAGAATCATCCATTACAGGCAATCTCTGAGTGTACCAACACTAGAATCATCCATTACAGGCAATCTCTGAGTGTACCAACACTAGAATCATCCATTACAGGCAATCTCTGAGTGTACCAACACTAGAATCGTCCATTACTGATTTCTTTGAACTCATAGATTCTGCAAAATCTAACTGAACACTTTATGTATATACAAATCATAAGACCATAGTATATATTTTGAAATTCATTGTACATATCTGAAATGGATGACAAGGTTAAACAGGAAATGCCACAACACACAGCCAGTACTCCAAAAGCACAAGGAAGGGTTGAAAAGCCATACCTTTATGTTCAACCATTACAATATCAAAAGGAACAAGACACAAACATAAAGCCATTCATTTAGCCTTCTCATGTATGCATTTAAATCTATTCAGATACAACAATAATTGATTATCATTGAAATGTTGTTATGTTAAGCATAACTAAGCAGCAGACAGTGGTAATAGTATGACAAATATGCAAAAAAAAATGATGAATGCAAACAAGGACAACGATCGCAACACATATGCATCAGGTGTTTTATGTGGGCAAAGAACAACAGTTAATAAATCTCTAGCAAAAGAATCAATAACATTAATATTTCTTTCCTACATTTGTGACCTTTCTAAGATTAGGACCCCTTTCTACAATATCATCTTTAAGACTGTCCCCAATCATAAATATTTAGCTAGTGCATCTCATTCAAGGGTTATATCCACTACAATCAAATTGGCTCATTTTTATTGGGTGCTACTGCAGAAAAGGTCCATTATAGGAACCTGTATTGCAAAGTTTTAACAAATTGTTGTCATTAAGTGTCGACAGCTTTGAAAAGATACAAGACTAGCGCAAAAACATAGACCTTAAATGTACTAGTAACTTGTACATTGTATGACTAAATATGATAAATCCCTTACTAAAAAATACAGTAACTATTAATAAAAATCAGCTAAATGTGACTTTATCATAATTATTTCATATAATGCTTTTTTTAGAAAATCCAAATTTTATGTCTCATCATAATTATCTTAAATCTCATTTTTTTTATCAGCATTATTTGATTTTCTTCTGTGAAGTAATGGGAGAGGCTGGGAGTGGAGGGAGATACACTGATCATTGACCACTAAATCACCTTTGGGAATAAAATCATCCCAATAAAGCCATTGTAGGGAGGTCAGAGGTTATCCTGGCTGCTGAGCATGAATACCAAGTGCACAGGAAATGCATTATTACCCGTATCACCACCAATTGTCCTCTTTAAGTTATATAGGCCTATTACAGCTCAAATTTCTGTAGTTATTTTCAATAAACATGCAACTGTTTGATACTTGTATACTTTCATGAGAAACTACATGAATAGTTAACAATAAATAGACATCATGGCCACCAGTTCTTTTTATCCTGACATAGCAACATAACAATTTAACAGAAAATGATAGGACAATAAATAAAACCAAATATACAGTACACATGGTCACCTGTACATTTCAGACATACATCACAATGAACTGGTTGTAAGTCAGGACATTTTATGCAGTTTTGAGCAGACCACCCTGATGATAAAAAACATGCAAGTCCAACAAAAAATCATGTAAAAGGCCCTAGTGCATACAAGTTAGTTTAAAATCATGTGAACCATGACAAGCCAGGGTAAGCAGCAGTCCCTTTACTAAGAGGCTTACATCAGATTTATGGAGCACATTATGTAACATTTTTTATCAAAAATGAATAAAATTTCGTAGTTCTAATACATGTATGTATATATATATATATGGTAAAAACTTTCCTAAAACATAACTGAATCACAGACACCCATTAAGCATTAACTAATTTATAAGTTTTTAAACAATTGTTGAGCCAACATAATAGTAGTAGCAATATCAACAACAAGTGATCACATGAAGAATTCCTTTACAAGATATTGGAAATGCAATAGATCATTCTATTAACAAAATATTAGTGAAACAACTATGGTTTATGGACCAATCATAGAGCTCTCGCTTTTGTTGTTTTTGACAATGGACCAATCATAGAGCTTCTGCTTTTGTCTTCAGCAATCTGCTTCCAGCAGCTGGAGATCTAGGCAACTGCAACTTTTTGTCATAAATGATAGCAACATTTTCATGATGTCTGTAAATGAGAGTCCTAGAAGGACCATAATTATTAAGAGATGAGCATGAAAACAGGCAGGAAAATATAGTTTTTCACTGAAAAATAGTCTCATTGTTAATACCACAGGGTGAGTGATGATTGTGCTTTGTGGTCTTTGGATGTCCACACAATATTACAAGGGTGGTCTATAACTAATGCCTGCTGGGCCATAACTCACTGCCTGACACCACAACGGAGATTAGCTCACAACAATGAAAATAAAACAGGGATCAATTTATACCCAACTGCTGACCCCATTGAACAAATTATCCAAGATCACTAAGGCTTAACTCACAGAGGTCAACAGGTATTGTTCACCAATTTGAAAGGGGCCAACAAGATGTAAGATGGCAGATATGAAGGGGTGATAGAGTTAGGGAACAGACTTTATAATGTGAGCATTGTGAAAGCCTTTCTCTGATATTCAATACCACGGGTAAACAGAATATTCGAGTCCTATTGAAATGGATTGGACAGAAATTGGCTGAACAAGTGACTGCCAATACAGACAAGCATCTTATGGTCATGAGGAATTTTTGACATCTCTTTTCTTTCCAACTTGTACCCTGTAATTACTGAAAAAACATGTTATAGGTTCTATTGTTAACACTCTTCATAACATAATTGAGCAATGAAATCATCATTTGTAATAAACACCTTCATGCAATAAATAACTTCAACAAGGGTCCTTTCAACTTCTGTATTGAATTGTTTCAATAAATATTTTTAAAGGACAAGGTCAGAGAAATATTGTTAGATTTTGTCTTTGATCTATTAACAAGTAATTGTGAAGGGTGGAATATGTAAACAGACAATCAATTATCCTTCTGAGGTAAACAAGGCAACAATCATGCCATACCATGTAAGACCAAGGACACCCAACTGTTTGATAGGCTTGTAACTAAGCCACAAAGCGCTGAGGGACACTAACCACTATGCTCCTACAACTAGCAACATCGCTCCTAACATAACTGTCACCATTCATAAGAATTATCAGTATGCAGTTTTTTCAAGTACCTTTGTGCAACTACAAAGTTCAGCATTTCAATATGGTACCAAACTGAAACATCTATAAGGATGCACATGAATAAATCATGGCATAAATTTCAAATTTATTACACTAGTCACATCTACTATCTAAGACATGCAAGTGACATCAATTCAAACTCAACACTCAGGAACAGTTCACACAGAACATGTTATGGATATTTGACCCTTTGGCACAAAATACGGACACTATTCACTAGGACAACATGCGGTCACTACCATCATGAGAAAATAAACTACATGTATATTAACAGTGAGAAAGCAATTGGCACAACAATTGACCTAAAGAAGTATGTTAATTGTAGTTTTCCTTCCTGCGTGTCCTTATGAAAGAGACCAAATCATGGTTTAGTGTTTAAATGGTCATCAGTTATTGCAATAATCTGGAGTCACCCCTATACCCTTTCTTTATTGATACTGATAGGAAGTAGCTATCAATTGTCATGAATCAATAAAGATTGCCTAATTATTTGTGGACTTATCAGACCAATTATCAAAATTCTGATCATAGGTTTTTAACAATGATTCTCTGTATCCTTAACCTTCAAAAAATCAATTACACTGGTTAGGTGGGAGGGAATATGATAATCGTTTGTCAGATTTCACAGGCGTGTTTCCTGCACCACAGTCTGATACAATTAAACCATCAATTAGTTCTAATAATTAGGGAAACTTACTATTTTTACAGTTAATGAATAAAGGTAGTTTCAAGGACAGGCTTAAAGACCTGTATTGAGAATAGTAGCAGTTATGATTGGATGAAGGATTGTGTATTTATTGTATTATTTTATTGTAAAATACTTGAGGGCCAATCTTGATTATGATTTCAATGCCTGAATTTCACCACAATATCTGCATACATGACATATATTTAAATGCATCAGAGCATGGATATTTATGTTGAAAAAACTGTATTAACATGATGATTTTTCCAAGACAGTGATACAGAAGAGAGAGCACATCAAACTTAAACCAGCGTAGAAGCCCTGAGCTTAATAAGAACAACCAGATGAAATACAGAGATAAAAACCTGAAACAAGAAAGGGAAGATTAATTCCAGGAAAAATTACTACACTTTTCTTTAATCATTTACCACCAACTGATCACAGTAAAACGCGTTCACCAAACAGCAATGAAGATAAAGCAATGCATTGCAACATGCATTTAACCAGACTTCCTTCACACAAAAACAACTTCACCTATGCAAGTTTTTCAAGCTGCACCAAGTTTGACAAAATGTTCATGCGCCAATCCTGTTTATTTTTAATCTAATTTATTACTTTACCACAAGCCAGCTGTTCATAAGTTTCATAACTTATATCATTAACCTTTGTGTACAAGAATGTTTCGAAATATTTATGAAATCTCAGTTTTCTATAAATAACAATAAACTGTGGCCTTTTTTGCAATGAATTACTTTAAAACTCTAAATTCTTCTTCTAATGCTCTATTTATGTTAGCAAATACAACATGACCCCAAAACCACAAAATAGGGGCCTTATTCAATCCCCATTGCAACATGTCATTAGCAACCATGTAATCTGCTGCAACCACATAAACCACATTTTTATGGTTTTTTAAACCGTAGGATCACATCTTGACAAGGAATATGCCATGTAATATCATTGTAGATTTTTCCATTCAAAGAAACTACACCAATGGTGGTATGAAGGAATGAATGAATGAAAATGTTCAATGTAAATTATAAGCTACATAGCTGATAAGTAATGTAGATGAAATTCATAAGGAAGTACCGTCATACTCTCCATCATCATCTGTCTTATCGCCATGTAAACATGCAAGCGTATGCATTTTTGTTCTAATTGCCATAACAGACATGCTTGGAAATCACTGGTGCATTAGTTGAACTTGATTAAACAATTACATTGAAACACGGCTGGAAAATGAATTGCGTAGGTTTAATACATTAAAATAATCGTTTGCACAAACTGAAGCTATCGTTGTCACCTCTGAATGTTAATTTTCCATCAAATATTAGCATAATTGACATCAAATATATAACAACAGTAAAAAAAGGGTAACCACTAAATATACAGATACAACATTATTATTGTTAAAAGTCTATGTTTGTTACAGGATTATATTGAAATAAAACAGTATATTTAATTGTTTATAAATGGGCAATTGAATACAATATGTGAAATTTGACAACACTTTTTAAGCAGACTCTAAATAGCAATCTTAACAAGATTATAGAAACATGAAGCCTTATACTAAATACTAGTTGACCCAAAACAAACATTTTATACATTTATCTATAAGACTATTCACTTTTTGTACAAACTAACAGGATTCACGGTGTTCTGACTGTTTTGTGTGGTCCAAAAGATATTTACCACTGTTGATAAGCAATCTAACTGAAAAATGGTTGAAAGGTTTCACCTGTCTTCCACCAAATACCCTTAATGAAAAGAAACTGTTTACACAGACTGAAGATGGTAGGGTATACAACTAATATTGGGTTACATCAAATAATACAATGGTGTGATATCATATAATCTAAGATTGTAACTGAAAACAAACACAGGAATAAGATCATTGTAGATGATGCTTCTAATGAAAAGGAGATCACAGAAGCCATAGTCTGGGTATTAGAGCCAATGGAATGTGATGAAACATGGGATATGCCCCGGAGTCACCCATGATTACATTGTAATCCAATAACAACAAATATACTTCAAATATATGAAAAACTCAAGTAAAGGAATTAAACTTACTGCTTAGTAAGGTAATTGTTGAAATAAATTTATGAAAAATGGTAATAAGTTGAATGAGGTCATATGCAGCACTACCGTAGGATGTTGCCCAGAAAGGAGCATTGGAACAACATTAAGGCATGCCAACATAAATCGACACAGCTATAATAGAAATTTTAAAAGTCAAACTGAAAGCTTTAAACAAGTTCAATGTCTAGAGAAACACCAGGTTGCTCATAAAACAAAATTTACCAAATATTGCATTTTGCTTGTAGCGGAAACAACATTTATTACGCAACAAATACTTCAAATTGACCAAAAAATCACAACCATAAAAATAACTGACTTAAAAGCTGCTTCCAACTTTTGTAGTTACCATTATAATCTATGAAAATAAAATATAAAGGCTATTAAAACACAACTTGATTGTTATAAATGACACTCTGAATGAAGACATAGGTTTTTTTGTGAAATAAAACCAGGTCATTTCTCATCAATGTCATGACGTGTGGGCAAAACATTGAAGGCTGACTAATCATTTGTCACTTATATGAACTAAATTTTAGAATACAACAGCACTCTGGTGAACTTGTTATGAAATATGATATTCATTTCAACCAGAAAAGACCTTTTCAGTTTGTAATTTTACAAGAAAATACGTGTAAAAAGTCTTCAAAATGTTGCAATTTCAAAAATATCAGTAATTGTCAGTCACTACCAATTTGCACCACATATCCTATACATGCTCAATGCACTTCATTGGTCATAACCTTATAAAATAAACACAAACACAAAAGTAATTTAATGATGGAAGCACTTGATTTTTCTTAGTGTTGTCAATAGCCACACATGTAGTCAAAACTTTAATGAGGTACCTGCAAAAAAAACCTTAAAGCCACAAAAATTTAATTTGATATATATTTATTTTTAACCACAATGAAATTAAATTGACCCTTCAAATACAGTACAACTCTCAAGTGACCGAAACAAAATATAGCCACAGCATTGTATATTTTACAAGGACACTTGTGGATCATTTCAACTCACTTCCAACTCAATGGTAATAATAATTTAATATAAGTTTCTTTGTCCATTTATGACAAAGGGACAAAAACCCATCCCTGCACATTGAGGTGAGAAAAATAAATAAATTCATATTCAAACCATGATTAAACTATTTTCAATGCAAAATGCCACATTAAGTGATGAAGCTTTTCAGTTCAAACTTTCTCTGCAGAACTGAATTGCAGTTGACCCTGAAACATTACGGTCAAAATCTGAATGAAGATATTAATTCAAACTTATAAATATTAGACCCAAATCCCAAAACTGCAGTACTATAAAGCACCTTACATTAAAAATGTCGAACTACAGCTCCTAGTGTAATTATATAGACGAAACATTTTAATACAAATGAATAAGGACAAGAAATTTCAGCAACCCCACCCAGCAAATTGGCCCAGACACTGGGAGGAATTTATAAGATTCAAATTGGCTGATATCCAGACAAAATGAGACAGCTCAGTACCGGTAATTGAATTCAGTACAAAATGGTTGACATCAGTTATGCTCCGTCTCTATCTGGGGTCAAGTCTTGTATTCCTTTAGTCTGTATCCCGCATACCAAAGCTTGGGAGGCAGGACGCCACCCTGCAGGCAACCCCTTTAAATTCATTTCACAAATAAACTTAATCTAGCTTACATATTACATAATTGAAACCTTTTCACCGTAAATTGCTGGTTTAAAATAACTTGCATGAAAGAATAATGCTAATAAAATGTTAGTAAATTAAGAATATGCATCAACAAATGTCTTCCTCTGTAATTTTCACATTCCTGTTGAATTTATGCCAATGAAGTAGGTGGCTCATTTGTTGGTGATATAGGTGGCCAATGGAGACAGGACATGAAAGCTGCTGCATGACATGGATTTCAAAGCAAGCATCAATGTGACACAGATTTAGGTCAGAGACCGCAAACACTTTTTTCAATGACAGCATCAATGTGACACAGATTGGAGTCAGAGCACGCAAACACTTTGAGGACAGGAATTTGGGTACAACTGCCCTTGATAAATGTTAATCTCTTTGTATCTTCTGAATATTCTATTTCTGAGCTAAACCCACACTGGTTTTCGTCTTCCTTGGCTTTTTTGTCTTGTTTTTCTAGTAAAAAACCACAACTAATATCAAAAGGTTATGCATTCGTTCCCATTGTTGTTTAACAATACAACAGGAAAGTGATGTCCTGAAATATTTGTAATTCACCTCTTCTCCCACTTTTTGCAAACAAAATCTTGATATTCATGACTATATTTAAAGGCATTTTGGATGAAAAGTCAAAATGTCATCATTATTCTAGTCTATAACTTTTTCCTTGTGGTCTTTTTTCATCACGTTTAACACTAAGGTGAAGATTTCATTGCTGACTTGCCTTAATGTAATTAGCATAATTAATGTTGCAATTAAAGAATGCTTTTAAACATTTTTTGGGAAAAATTAATCAAACAACAATTTTTATATCCACAACAATTAAAACTGATGTGAATGGGACGGTTTTTAGACTTAAATTCAGATTTATTTTCGTGGACAATGTCACCAAAACAAGTTCTTCCTTTTCTCTAAATTATTCCTCCCATACAATCCTATAAAGGTTTTATTGGGCTGTAAAATTCATTATTTTGTTAAAACCAAATCTCCAGACAAAATCAAGATTAAATTCCTAACCTTAATCATTAGCCTGGGAAAACTGGTCAAAGTTTTTTCAACGTTTGGCCAATAAACTCATCAAACCCCATTGCACTATTGTCCCTGTCCCTTTCTCCCCTAAAGTACAAGGGGTTAATCTTTCAGACTTCAATCCCTGCATAAATATCAACTAAATTATTATCCTTATAGTTGTCAATTTTGTATCTGAATGTACGAGGGAAATGGAAATAATCTGTCTTAGGCCATCATCATTCAGTGTTTTACTATAATCTTAATTGCTTTCAACTTTTTTTGCATGCAATATGTCCTCATCTAACTAAAGTGCCTAATCTAGATTCTGCGTTGTTACTGCCAGGCCAAAGGTTGAGAATGTTCTGAAACATTAAAAGGGGGAGGAGTATAAATCTCTAATTATGCGTATATGATTGAAGAGATGGCCTAATATACTTTGATTAAATGTTTGAAGAGCTGCAATAATCTATTTGGACAGTTTCATCCATACATGAGCATTATACAATCTTCATGAAATATTCTGACAGGGTGTGCAGGGGTTTCTATAATGGACTTCAGGCTGCACTTACCAGTAACATTGCCATTATATAACAACCAGTAAAATGTTCATACTGAAGTTAATATTATGGCTGTTTATACAAAGATTCTGCATAAAAGAATCAGTAAATTAGAAATAAATATTAAATCAACAAGTTACGGTATATATAGCACAGCACAAACAGTAACATATGCTACTTTTTGACTAAAATAACTCCATCAAGGGCATTATTATAAGTCTTAATGGTATTTTAATGGATTTTTTTCCCATTTAAGTGGCCGAATAAAAGTTAAGAAAATTTCCTTTTTGTATAAAAATGTCAACACCTCGTATTTAAACCATTTGACTTTATAGGAAATCTGGTATTAACAAATGTCAAAAATGTCATGACACCCCGAACATGTAAGCATAACCCCATTGGTATCCATAAATGGCATTCTGGTATTTTATTGGATTATAATCTTCATTTCTATTAAGAACCGGGGCAATAATGTCATACAGCTTATAATACAAAGCAAAAATGTTGCCTATTCATAAAATTAATTCATTTTCATTTCGGCCCCCAAAAATAAGGGCTCCCTACAGCAACTAGCTAACCACAAGATCTGTCTGTAATAAGTTTAGACTACAAACCGATTACAAGTTATTCATTAATTGGTGACTTTTTATTTACCCAACAATGCCCGATATCTAAAAATGTATAATACAGATGTAATAGCCTTTCTAACCAGTGATACGAATCTGTAATACCAAAAACCTGACTTTTAAATCCCTAATCCATGTATTGAAATAGTATGCAAACATCAACAGGTGAAAAGTGCTGAATCTTCTCATTTAATTCAATTTAAACAGCTGAAAATGTTAATTTTAAATATTTGCGACTCACCATGAGTTTGTATAGGACTACCAGTGCGACAGGAAATGAATACTGAATAAGAAGTTTAAAAAAATCTGCTATTGTGTATTTAGTACATTCGTTTGTACATTTTAAGTTTATATGAGTTATGGCCTGAACTTTTACACTCCGGCTACACTTAATTATATTAGTATTTGATCTTTATTTTAGCTAGACATGTAAAACAACTTTGACATCATGATTACCATTAAAAAAATTTGCTCCACTAAAACAGGTTCATAATATGGAGGTAATAAAGTCAGCTGTCCTCGAACAAATATAACAGAGTCGTCTAGACTTGAAACAATTAGAGTTATCTGGCCTGTGTCAAAGATACTCTTTAAGAGCTACATTGTTCTGAAGGAAGCAAAGCTGCTGAGGTTTCGAAGGCATTCTTGCTAGCATAAAATATGTGATTTTGTGATTTTATGCATAATTTTGGAACCTTAAAAAAAACATATGGAGGGCCACACTTTGCCTCAGCATATAACGATAGTCTTGGAAATGTATGCAGATTTGCTATCCCAGACAATGTCATTCCCAATTAAGAGCTGTACCATCCATGCCATTGGTTAAACAATACATAGTAAGTAAAATTGCTTACCAAATAATTATATAGACAGACTAAATGATTCAAAAAGGCATAGTCTGAACAAATTGTACTCGTACAATAATTATGTTCTCTCTCAATAAAACAAACTTTTGACCATTTTCCCACAGGATCAGGTCTTCAGGGTACTTACTGTCCATCTGTTCAGAAATAATTGTAAATCACCACTTTTCTAAATAAATAATTCTGATGCCAAGAACTCAGTATTCTCATAAATGTACAAACATTAATAAAGACAAAATTAGGTGCATGAACAAAGTACAACATTCTGTACCACCCCTGAATATTGTTACATTAAAATTCAATAATCAACACCGACTTGTTCGTAATTGCGCAGTAAATCAAGCCTTTCATTTCTGTTGTAATAATTAGTGTCCCATTAGTTAAACAATACAAGTTCTGAAGTGTAATAGAACAGTAATTAATACCCAATTTATTTCAATTTCTTGGAATACATGTCTGTATACAGTAATAATATTTAAATACATAACCATAAACTACATACCTTGTCAAACTGCAGATGATGCTAAATGACTTTCGTGACAAACGTTTACCTTATGATCATAAAAACAGTGAAATTTAAGGTATACATAAATGGTAATATTTAGCAGGTAGTCAGCTAATGAAGTCAGCTTTCACATGACAAAAGTTAGGAGATCAAGTAAGTCTTATTCTGAGGGCCTGGCTTTACAGAAGAAAGGTGTGTCTTTATTCCATTGGAACACATTCATAATATTGACTTTGTTTGGAAACAGCATCTTGTATATGTTGGATTTGTTTTAGATGACCTATGTGTGTTTCTCGTCCCACCAACAACTTACTGTCATACTGAGGCAGGGTCTACCAATAGCTGATATAGTTCTACCACATTGTGATACCACACCAAAGACACATACAACTGACACCACACCACAGACATGTGACATGGACACCACACCATAGACATGTGACATGATACCACACCATAGACATGTGACATGACACCACATCATAGACACATAGACATGATATCACACCATGGACAGGTGTCATGTACCACACCATAGACACATGTGAAATGACATGCACTACACAGCGTCACACATTACACTGACACCTGGCAAACCAATCCTAGCACTATACCTATATAGACAATACGAATTTTACCAACTTTGGTTTGTGTCACTGCCAAGAACTGAAACCATTGACCATCAATATCTGAGGCAGACACTCTATCATGAAGCATCCCCAGCATATTGAGATTTGCTATGGAAATAATGTACCATGTCACTCTATCATGGAGCATCCCCAGCATATTGAGATTTGCTAAGGAAGTAATGTACCATGTCACTCTATCATGGAGCATGATCCCAGCATATTGAGATTTGCTATGGAAATAATGTACCATTGACCTTAATCTGTAACAACATTTCAGAATCACAAGGAAAACAAGAAGTTTCAAGAAAGAAATTTTAGTCACTAACATTTTGTTTTCTCTGTCATTTGTATAATCTGATTCGCTCGCCACTTGGCCTTATTTATTCAATCAAGTGACAAAGATCTTGTCCTACTAGTTGATCATGTCTGTCCAAGCAATAAACATGCTTCAATTAAATAATACCACATTCCTCATGTCAAAACAAAACCCATCGACGTAGATCAACTAAAGTCAGTACATAAAGCAATCAAACCATGTAGCTAATTATTACCATATACAACATACTGGGAGTTATTTCAAACTTATGGTGGAGCAGAACATGCGATAATTAAATATAGGTAATAAAATCAAAGTTGATAATGAATTTGATGAGTGAAAGTTTGATGTTTAAGGTCATATATTATTTATACTGTATATTCTAAGCATAAATCATAACATATTAACATATAAACGGACCTGATCTCTGTAAGTGAATTAAAAATACAAGAAACAATTTGTTACACATTGTTATGATAACACCCCCCACCCCCCCAATTACAAATGAAGGTGGAGAAATGGGCAAAAGAGTTCATGTGATAGTCAGTTGCAATGCATTCAGCAGATTCTGATGAAACTTTACCTACTCAGTTCACTCTGAATATTGGGCACCACTTTGTTTGAAACAGTCAACTTCTAGTACCAGTGACTACCAAGGCATTCAGGCATGTCCAACTAGCCACAATAGACATGTTCTCATTGCAACTCAGACAGAATTCCAGCAAAACCCATCCCTCATCCTTTTTCCTATTTGAGCAACAGGTTGGTCTGTCCGAAATCTTGATATGATTAAAAGTCTTAATCATAAAGTAGACAATATCAACAAAACATGTTTCTCACACTATAAATGTATAGAATACAGGAAGTTTAAGTGGTCATAAAACTCATGTTCATAAATCAAAGTCCCCTGTTTGAAGAGTTTTTGTCAGAACATATCACCAAGATGATACATAACTTGTAAGCATACTCTGGCTTCGAATGGAGATTATGCCAGGGAACCTTGTACCAGGCTAACAGGCAAGTCCATAGCCCACCAATGATTGATTATCTATTAGTTATTATTTTTCTTAGTATATGATAATCATTATTCATTCATGCATTTGATGTTAATGGAAATGTATGTATTCCATAAAAATAGCATGGGGAGCAGGTATTTATCGTAAAATAATGTCACAACATTTACTCATTGAATTGATTGCCACAAACAAAAGTATAAAAGGTTCACACAAAATGTTCTGAAACTAATGGATTTATCGTGGAAACTTGTTTGCAAATTTCTTCCCAGTTGAAAGTTTAGCAGAGCAAGAATTTAATTAAGACAACTTGTCGAAAAGCACCATTTCCTCAATTTTCTGAAAGTATTCATGTTCCACATCAGTTCAGATGACCCCAGAAAACCCCTAAAAATATTGGTCATGGGATGTTAGGGGCCAGCCAAGGACATTGGGAGAAATCGAATGCACATTTTTTCAAGAGTTGAATGTATGCAAAATCAATTTAACAGTAAATTTTCTCTCTAGAAGTCAAAGATAAGACCAATTTTTGCCAATTGTTTTCGCCTTTTCACTGACCTGTGGTCACCCAATGGCCATGGCTGGGGTCACATAAGTGCAAACTGCTACTATTGATTCCCACACAGGCAGCTTATGAGTAGTTTTCATACTGTGGGAAGGATACCATCATTGCTTATCAAAGAGCTTTTTATCTAAAACGACAATAATGGGAGGCATGGATAGGGCAGAAATGTGCTGTCAGCGGCTATCTCTTACATCTTAGCAAATGTTGATAACCTTAGTCCAATGAAATTACAAGATGCCCAGGAGAAGTTGCGGCCAAAACCTGCATTCTGTACATGACATCTTCTGTTTTATTTTAAAAAACATGACACACTGAACTTTGAATACAAAACGCCAACTAACTTACTGATAATTGGTACAGGCCTAGACATCTGTTTCATTTCTGTAACAACAAGATAAAATGCCAATGGTCAAGTTTCACTAAGCTTTCTTAAATTACTCACAGAATATTCAAGTATGCCAAATTGTGAATATTAAACAGTTGAAATGCATACAATGTAGCAATATAATATGATGAATGCTTCAGTTTTTAATTAAAACCCTCTATTCATCAAAATCAAAATTCAGAATAATATTACAATTATCGGAGGAGTATGCTAAGAAACAAAATATGACTTAGTTCGCTGTAAGTTGCTGTATGGTTATTATTTCTTTTTGTCTTTTGAATGTATGTTATATTTCCCTTTCCCCTGTGCAATTTTTCACTTTATATAGCGTTCAGATTATTTTCTGCCCAGTTTCGGCCAATTGTTGCCAGCTGTCTTGACTTGTCCTGTGATCTTTTTCCATCCATCAATTTCCGCCCCTTCCCTGTTGGTCCTCCTTGGTTCTCCTAGTTGTTCCTTATGGTTTGCCAGGCCATTCCTTGCATCTTTGTGCCCTAACGTATGTGCCATTTAACCTCCTAAAGTGCCTTGTGTTTTATGGATTGTTGTTTTCCCTGGAGGTCTGTGTGGGGAGGCACTGTCTTATGTATGTGGCTTTCCCTGTAGCAATTTATTCTCTCTCTTAATATTGTACCATTAAGAACATACGATATCTCTTCAGACCGAGGCTTTGTCACAAAACTATTTTAAGTGCATCTTTGGCAAAACTGTGTTTACAATAGTTTAGCCATCACACTCTTGATAAGACAACAATAACACCATAATCACCATTTTCTTTGCATTTTTAGCTCATTTATTTAGAAAATACGAACAACTACTGTTATAGCCTGATCGTCATCAGCAAAATGTTAAATTTTACGCTTAGCTACGTTTCGGAGGAAGTGTTAGTCCCAGCGACAATGTAATCTGCAGACGAGTATATACCAGCGACTATGTAATCTGCAGACGAGTATATACCAGCGACAATGTAATCTGCAGACGAGTATATACCAGCGACAATGTAATCTGCAGATGAGTATCTGTTTCTGCTTCCAATGCTCTTGTTTGTTCTCCAAGTAGGAACAATTATTTTCCAGTGGGTGATGAAAAGTGGAGGCAAGGACGTTAAAGAAAACGTAAGTTTTTGTGCAACTTGTACTAATGCTCTAACCACTTAAAGAACAAGTTCTACACCACTTAGATAATGGTAATTATGCCAGGGCATATCGATAACATCATATGTATCAAATAAGATACAGATTTTTACATTAGCCCAACATGAGAAAATTACTAATTGGTTCCTTAACAGGTGTCTGATTCTTTTAACCAGCAAACTGACTAATACATCATAATTGCAGAGGACTAATAATGACAGGACAAAATATCTATAGACAATAAATACATATATATAAACTATATCCACTGAGTGGGCAATGAAATCTTAATTATATTTCAATTAGCGGAGGCTTGGAAATACATGGTCAGGTGCATTAATTGAGCTTCCTGATAAGAACAAGATGTGTAAAGAAAATTACCTTTGCTTATCTGGACAATAATTGATTACTAAGAAAATTCAGGTTTGTCAGAAAAAGTGGATTCTTATCAACATATTTGATTAATAGAACATTTTGCTAAGTGAATCAACAAAAGTAAGTTTTGTTCAAACAATTATCACCTAAGAACACATAACTAAATTCAATATTTAAATGAAGTTAAAAAGGAACAAAATTTTATAATTAAATACATTTATTTAATTAATGGAAGTTAATAATTCTTTCTCCTCCGCGATTAAATGTTTATTACAATTAACAATTTTTTAAGAAAAATATCGAAATTAAATTTTATAAGTTAAAAATGACAATTCTTTGAATTTTCAAAATTCTCTTTACAATCAACAGATGAACAAATTTACAGCTGGAGGGATTTTTTAATAAGATCTGTCAACTTTCACACCTTCTATAATTGCAGTCTACAAACAGTGTAGATGGACCAAAATTGTTAAGCCTTCCTTATATAATGTATGATTTTGAAATGGAAATATTATGAATAAGACAAAAAAGTAAAAAAAAAATACATTAAAACATTTTATACTAAACTTATAAACGGGAACAGAACTTATATTCAAAATGATATTCCACCTGTTGGACATACGGGGAAAAAAACACTTGAAATCAGACTTGTTCAAAGTTGCTAAAAATCAAAAACAGAAGCTCACAAACAAAAGAAAATACTTAAAAGTTAAATAATAAATATGGTATACTTTACATTGAACCAATAAAAATGAGGTAATCAAAATAATCCTTACTTTAAGACTTTTTAATTGTATTTTTATGAAAATATTAGCGACCATGTGACTTAACAGATGAGCGAAAAAACATGTTCATCATTAAGATTGCATACAGAAAAAATCTCAAGACCAGATATTTTTGAGGTACATACGAGATTACAAGTTAACACCATGTACAATATAACGGCAGGAGGTAGCATCAAATGTAATGAAAATATAATGTATTTTTAACTCTAAATCTACTAGTCTTGAGAACATTCTGGCATAGAGGATTTCACCAAAGTACTTTTTAATGTCATTCTCGTTCTAACATCTAAGTGAGAGAGATTTGTAATCTTTGTCTCAACAAGTGTCGAAAGGTTCCTTATTACCCAAACCTTAATTACAAACATTTATGTAACACAGATGCGACTGATGACATGTTTAGACGCTCTCCTAGGGTTCACGCTTAATTTACAGGGGCCCTGACCCCTAATGTAACATCATAACATCTAAAGATGTTTATCATGAATTGAAATGCCAATGATATGCAGTGGGCAATAAAGCTTAATTTGTGCAACATTCATTGGCTTTATTATACAAATGGTCTCACATGGATCCTGAAGTTATCATAAAATCTATACAACAACTCCTAGCAAGCTGAAGTAGTAATGTTTTTTCTTTGATATGGTAACAGATTAAATAATGCTGATTCAGCATTAATTTAATCAGCCATGTATGAGGGAAGTACATGCTGCAATGACATCAAGTAAAAGGGAGTATGGAAAGGTTATAATATAATGTTCATATATTAAAAAAAAATTTTGTTTGTCCTCATGGTCCATATCGCTGACTGGACTTAAAATGAAATAAACTTTATTGATCATATAATATCATGCAACAATGCATTAGATTACATAGCATCTCCTATTGATATTACTTGTATTTAATGGGTCATTACTACCTCATCAAATTGCAACAGCAACAATTTACCCTTGTTTATAAACCACCTGTCAACAAAAATATATCTACTATAGTGTCACTGTAACATGCCTTAGATCAAACTATGTTTCTAGAGTCTGGCATTGACCAATACAAAATGATCTCAGATAAAAGTCCATAGTAGGGACAAATAATATTCACTCAAATATTAATTGATAAAGAGTTTAAACAGAGTCAATACAAAATGGACAAAATTTCAAGAGTGATTCGTTGATTGACAGGGGTCAGACAATCAGACAAGGTATCAAGGGTCCCAGGATGGAATTAAGGTGAAATTAGTTTCTGTAGAGGGACAAGATGTAATGAGCCAACAGAGACAATGGTCAAATCTCAAGCCAGACATAACCCTCTTATCATGATTCACATTTTAGGTAACCGTCTGAGTAACAAGGTCATGCTAAGGTCAAAGTAAGGTCACATGGACCCAGGTCAGCAGTATAAGAATTAGATACTGCAGAGATAATGCAATGATGAAGCAGCCATTATCTGAAGCATTCTAATATGAGCAGAGTTGAGATATGGGTTGCTGCTTATAGCTATATGGTTAGGTAAATATTCTACCAGTGGTTTAGAGTGTTCAAATTACCACCGGAGTAATTTATTTACTATTATATTAAATGAGAACTAACAGAGACATCAGTTTTAATGGAAAAACTCTTTGATATTAATATGCGAATATTCACTACAAGTAAATAGCCATCATATCATTAAAACTTCATAAAAACTGGTTGAATGTGAACAAAAACTCACTAAAAACATATGAGAGAATCTGGCTTGAATTAAAACACCACATTATGATATTTCCAAATATAAAAATGTACATATAATTTCCGAGATATTTTTCTCAGATATAAACTACTTCAAAGTGAACGCACAGGAAGCAGCATGCCGACTTTCTCAATGAAAGTGGTTGTGATTAACAGTAAAACATTTTTGTGTTCCATTTCAAATAAGTAATTCAATAGTCTTTAAGTCTCTCAATTGGACACTCTCGGTGTATGTTTTATTTCCGGGAACTGACCAAAACATGATAAATAAACAAATAATTAGCCTGTTTAATGGGGGACTTACTGGTATACCTAACAGTTTTACAATATTACAATCACTATACGGTACAGGGGGTAACAACAACAGACAAGCCTGCAACGCCTGACATTCATTTATAAAAAGACCCCTAGCTGACAATTCATCACCTGGGTACCAGGAGAATGTTTTAGGACTAGGAAAACTGTGAGTGTACCTAGCCTTACCATACAGTCCTACAGTTACAACACTACAATACTGTAACTGATGATTGTGACTGTTTACCCTAGTGGCATCTACCTCAGAATAAACAACCATGAACAGAAAAACAAGAAATATGGTGGGCGCAATTTCAAGGTGAAGATTTGTTGCTCAGCGCCAAAAAATCAGGGAATTTTTTTACAATAATTACAAGTTGAAGAGAGCCAACTTGCATAGTCTTCACACAAAAAACCTCATCCTGTTTCTTTGATCAAAGCAATTTGAACATTTATTCACTATAATCTCGATCATCTCATATATTAGTTATTCATTTAAGACCTAACCACTAAGTTATATTATCTGTGTTATAATATTTTAAACGTACCGAATCGTTTTTTGACAATAAAATTCAAATATAAAATATAAATTTACTTACATGCTTTTAGCATTTTACTGATCAACATTTTAACAATTTGAAATGAATTTTTGTAGATACTTCAACATGTTGTTGATACATCGTTTTTCAATAAAAATTGAGATGACACGTTTGAAGTAGGAACATCTTAGTAAGTTAATAAATGAGAATAATTGGTTGATTTATACTGACATACCTGTTTACCACATGATCAAGCAGTAAACTTATCAGTTTGAACTGAAATATTTCGATAATTTTGTGAAATCTATGAAAGAGAACAAAAAATTGAGCCATCCAAATGATATTGTTTGACAGATGACTATCATTGATGACTCATTTTTAAAATTCTTTGATCAACATGAAAATTTAACTATTTAGCGTAGGATGTGTTATAAAAAATAAGAAAATAGTTTGAAATTACTACACCAAGAAACAGTACATAACAAGTTAAAGGATCATTTTGACAAATATACAGTATCTTAGTATAATATACCAACTTATTTAAGTCGAATTGTGACGAAAGTAATACTCTTATTACAATCACTCTTAAATCACCTTTCACAAAATGCCAGTATGGGTGTCTGATAATGGGGACACATCATGACCTTTCTGGGCTCTAGAAACCTTAGAATACCACAAACACATACATGTGATTATTCATTTTAGATTGTGGGGCTATCATTGTGTATGTTTAATAAAAACAGTTAGTTTGTTACCAAATTGACCAAAATTCTCGTACAACTAGCTTTCTATGTCAGACAAGGTCTTTGGAAACAATTTCTAGAGCCCTGACCTTTGCATGGTTCCAACACATAGCTGCCACATTGGGTGGCATACAAAACCATATCCACCACAATCCACTACCTGTTTGTAGTTAACTTAAGGTTGCCTCAAATTCCTGAGGCAAACTTGTGAACAAGAGATAAGGTTTGGGTAAGGGAAATGCACATGAGACTTGATCATCAGAGGCTTGACTTAAACTCATGACTTCCTGGCTAGGATAATGACCCAAGATATGTGAATACTATTACACGCAGAAACAGAACATGGGCATAGCTAGCATTATGCACATGCATAACATTAGTTGGAAAAATGAAAAAATAATTATCGGTAAGGGGGGTGGTGAGATTTAAAGGTGTCAGCATAACAAAAACACCTAAACTTTGTACTTTATTTTTGATACAATATGTTTCAAAATGCCTCAATATGTAGCTGTGACGATATAGACATTATATGGTGGAATGAATCAACATGATGGAGGTAGGATTTTCACTGAAATAGACCAGAAAAGATCATGGAGATTACAGTAGACAAACAAGGTACACACCAAACATACATGGCATTATTCCAAGTGAAACAACACTGGCTTATATAACTACCATACCAGAAGAATGCAGATATTTATATTTGCCCAAAACACTCGATATCAAAGACACAAGAAAATGAGGGCCGACAACAATAATCAGAAGAACATTTCTGACACTATCGAAAGTACAAACAAGACATTATGCGTGTTTATCTGAATATTATAAGATTATTTAACAATATGATGTGCATCAAGGGTTTGACACTATTGTTATTCAGTTCTGCTGATGGAGCAAAACTGATATATACAAACAATTAATTCCTAAATCACATTCTATGTGCACAAGCTTTAATCAGAACACTGCTAAGCCCCGTATTTAATACTCATTATTGTATACAATACTTAAACATACAACCTTATAATGCGTGTAACAAATTACTTTATGCAGATTTTGTGTTGATAAAATATGATAGTGGGGTGTTTTATATTGAATTACATGCGTGAGAATTTCATCAAAATCCATTCATTATAATTGTCAAGCAACACTGCGTATGAAATATATATATATCTACAAATATATATATTACATAGATTTCGCATCATTATCTGGTGGGATCGTAATATTCAAAAGCAGTCAAGATTTACAATATGCTGACTTGCAACAACGAATCATTGAAGCAGTGTGATTTATTGCGCAACAGGTAAACAGTACAAAATATATAACTTAAGTAAACAGAACCGAACGCACAGCTCTCCACTTGAGCCCTGAACCTTTACAGTGTCATGTTAGATGAGTTTAATAAAATATGATAAAGTTATACATTTATTATGAAGGGTTCATCAAAATAACAATTTGTCATTTTTTCTATATTGAGATTTTCATTGGTTTTGAGTGCATCAACTGTCTGATCATTGGCATACTACAACAGCGATATTACAGTAATGAGAGGGTGTCTTTTTAAAATTTGAAATGCAAACCTCGGGTTTGGTCATTGTCCACTGGGAGGTGGTATAGTGTAGCAGATAACAGCCACTCGACCTACAGATGGTGGGTTTGAAAGAAGCCTAAGCATAATAAGACCTCCTCATACGTCATCAGGACCAATTTTGCTTGGAAACAGTGACTGTATTACGTAGGCATTGCTTTTATCTCAGTTGTAGAGACATTTAAATGTGTTTGACTGCCTGATATGTCTGGTAAAAATATATTCATTTGCTCTGGTACATAAATGGACATTTTTTCAACAAAGAAGGAAATATTTTTGGGTCTGGTAAAGACTTGGCAAATTTGCAATAATTAAGACGTGAATCTCAGACTTAAACTTTAAAATGGTAAAATTTCATTTTGATCCTACGTTATCATAACACAATATACTTAGATAAAACATGGCAAAAGTGTAGAGTGAGTAATAAGAAATATTCAGGCATAAAATGATCCATTTAAATATAATGAAAACGAAACGCTTGTAAATTTAATTTTTGCAATTTTAAAGTCTAAGTCTGAGTTTCAGTCTTAAAACGTTTGTGAATACGGACCCTGGTGTAAACTCTAAGTCTAGTCCTACTGAAGAAAATTGCAAACTTCAAAAAATAACCAGCAAAAACATTATCTGATATACATAGTATGACGAAAATCAAGGCCAGATATAAGTATACATACAATATGTATTGTTTCCTGAAATGTGACTTCTAAGTAATTAAAACGGACTAAATACATGTGACCTTCATCATGTCGCTAAGCAAAGGTCACAGGATGTTGAAAATCGATCAAAATAGGAAATCACACGGATATGATAATGACGTTCTATATACTGGACACTTACTGTGCATAATTTATGTCAATTGGCACCTATCAAACAACAATGTAGGGTGAAGATAACTTGTACATATACCCCCCTTGTGTATCACGGGAAGCTGACAGGGTAAATTCTAGCTGCATTGTACAAAAGAAGATTTCGTGGAAAATCATAATTTCACCCTATATCTCAATGTGTACTAAAGAAAGAATGACACTTAAAAGCTACTTACACACTTCACGTATATATGTTCCCAACATTTAAGATACCAACTTAGTTAACACAAATCTTGATACATTAACAAAAGTCATGTTATACATGTACAAACTTGTCCTCAAAATAGAAGCTGATAGGACTTGTACAACTTAGCCGGTGTCACTAATTTTTAATTTAGCTGAGAAAAAATAGAAGGCATGGGGGGGGAGATCGGAGGGTACTGCCCTTAATAATGATCACTCATACAAAAAAAAGGAGCCGGGTGAAGTTACCATACAAGTAATGTTACCGTCTCCCAGCTCTTATAGACACCCCTGACTTAGTATTTCTCTTCATGGTGCAATTCACTCAATGTCAGCTTGTGTATAAGGACCATGTTAGGTTCTGAGGTAATAAAATCTTGAGTTTAGAGACCTGGCTCTAACTCAAGCATGTGATTGGTTAATACTGGGTGCAGCTGTAAAATTGACCAATGGTTAAGCAGCAATCTGAGGCTGGTCTCTCCAAAGTCAGTTGAATAACCTTCAGCAAAAGTTTTTTCGAATTAAGTAATGCTTTCAAATTATGAACAGTAAAAACTATGCATGATAAATATGATGATCAAAATAGAGAGTCAACCCCGGAATTCTGGGAGACGGGCAGGCTTAAAATCAACACTAGAGTTAAATGTCCGTACTGAAGAAAATAATGAGCATGAAAAATCTAAACAAGACGCATATCAATCAGAAAGACAGCACCCTTGTAATAACTCAGTATTCATCAGGAATTTTGTTTTTTCCTTTTAATCACGGCTAAACAAAGGTATGCTTATTAGTGAATAAATGATTTTTATGCACTTGCCTTAATCCTTAACATACATTTTTTCTAGATTTTATCAGACAATAAATAACGAAAAGTTTATTTGAAACCATACATACAACTATACAAGATAGAATGTGATGTACCACAAGTAACAATATACTTGGGGCATATTTTCGACAGGAAGTACAAAAAATATTTCAAATATTTTCGTTATTAAATCTACCAACTTAAATACCTTTTATCTTCATGCATTCAGTGCATTATAATTACTAGGTTTGCACATTTTTTCTACATGTTTAAACCATTTAAAGTCACAAGAGAGCAAAAACTGACGAAAATAAAATTGGTCTATTAATTGACAACTACAGACTGCTCATGTTAAAATGTAACTTATATACTAGATTTTTACAAAGAGTTATGTTTTCCAATATTTCTACATTATAATTATTACAAAATGTTCAAATATAATAAATAATCAAATATACTAATTCCATATTTGAGAAATTCACAGATATAAAATGAATATCAAAAAGGTACGCAACAAACTGAGAGCTGCAGGATTTTTACAAAGAAGTAATGCAATTGCACACTCAACAAGGTATCGTGAATGTACACACACATATCTATATAAATTAAGAGTTTGATAAAAATCAATCAATTGAATTGGTGAGCAGAATATGAATAAAAAACTACCTTTCAATTGTGAAATGATTTCGGAAAATTTGCAGAAATTTTAAATATTAAATATTTTTTTAAAAACTTTCTTCACTGAACTTTGAGACAGTTTAGAACATAAAACAATAAATCTGACTACATTGTATTATACATACAAGAAACAATTGTTTAATCACAGCCTATTGCAAACTTTGACCATACCAAACAATAGCTGCAAACAATGGCAATCCCCTAAAATGATGCATACGAATGACACAACACAAGGAAACAAAATTGCATCGAGACCTGCTGTGTCAGCACTTTTCTCATACAGGAAGTTGGGCCCTCGTTACACAAGTCAACGCACCCTTTCTTACAATGTCCTCAATCTAGGGCAAACTATTATATATAGATATGTATGAAAACCACATGTTTATCTCTGTCTCTAAATATATATATACATACACGCGTAAACTGGCGCGCACACATATACATTCATAAATAAAGAGTACGACAAAAAGATTTCTGAACTCAGTCAAACTTTCGTGTCTGTTTGACATCTACAGCTTTTTTTCCAGTGACTAGATTCTCAATGGCTGAGACAAGTGTGCCTATACCTAATGCTCCTCCCTCTATCACCGAGATAAAAGGGGACAGAAGGGGTCACTGGGTTATATAAGTAAGTAATCATGTCAGTAGTCTCGAACATAATTCACTAACATGTGCATATAATTACTGGAAAAGAAAACAGCAAGTGATTTTTTATCTTCCCGTTATCTCTACAGTGCACTTATTTTGCGGATATGTTTTTGGAAATTGGATATAACAGGTCAGAGATCAGGGATTAGTCTTACAAAAATACCAGTACATGAGTATGAAAACACATCTTTGTTTGACTCCACATTCTGGGTGTCCACAATAAACAAAAGAATATTGTATCTTTTTCCTTCAGTTTTTTCAATCTTCATTTCTTCACAGAATACATATATAAATGCATGCAAACACAAAATTAGAACATTTCTATTATGTCTGAACATCACACAAAAAGTAGAAAGTACAAACGTTTATAACAAATGCTGGTCAAAGGGAGGGAACTATGAAATTCAAATATCAAAATATCTAAGTACATGGACAAAGGGAGGTAATTACAAAGAAACCAATCATATCTAAATCATATGTCAAGATAAAACTCAAACTTACCAGGAAGTCCAACAGAATGAACAATAATATGGCCATCTTTGTCAATAGTTACATTCTGACCCCCAAGTTGTAAGTGCTGGTTCCCATCCAGTGTGTACGTACTAGGAAACTGCACGGTGGCCTGTGTAGTGCCACCATCACTCGTTGCTATCGACAGCGCTTGTTCGATCATAAATACATCACAACCTTGTGCTTTGTGGTCCTAAACGAAAAAATAATTTTAAATTAAATCATCAATGTTTCTTTTCTGGAGTTTAAACTCACACAGTCACAATTATGGTAAATATCGTAACTTTTCAATTTTAATAGTTGCTGACAGCCACAGATGTCCCTACTCATCATTTCAACCAATCACAGGAAGCTGGACAAAACCAATAGTTCCATAACATCCCACATGTCACATAGACAGTTAGACAGTTTCTATACTTCTCAGGAATCTTTCCTTGGTAAGGGTCAAGCCAACTTGGTAAGGGTCAAGCCAACTTGGTAAGGGTCAAGCCAACTTGGTGATGGGCAAATATTTTGAGGTCAGTGACTGTAATCACTCAGCAACAGACACCGGATAGTTCATCACAATGAAACATCAACATAGCAATCATCATAGTCACAATATTATGATGACAAAACTGTCCTTCAACAGGTTCAGTGAAAATTGCTGTATTCTGATGCTGCGTTTATAAATGTCAAAGAAACATATAAAATATACTAAACTGCATTGTAAAACCGTGTACATTAAGTTTCTCTTAATTTGAGGAGGTAATAAATACTGATATACATTGATTCACTTTATATAGTTCATATCTGTGTAACAAGTTTGTACGACAGTGGTTAATATTGTACAATGGTCCCTCTCATAGCTAACTTGGTAGTTTTCATAAAATATTTCAGGGGAATGAGGAATAATTCTCAAATTTATAGAAAATCAGTTTGTAATTTACAAACATACTTTAAACTTACTTTATACATTTTCTCTGAAGCAAATACCATTCCACATTTATCACAGATTAATGGTCGACAGTCAGTATGTTTTCTTTCAATATGTTTGCGTATATCTGTAAACGTGTAGCCGTAGAAGTCACACACACCACACTTGTAATCTCTCTGTCCATTATGTCTGCAATATAAGTATTCAATATATACTGTTATTAAACGAATGACCTAATTTTTTACCCTGCATGACCCAAAACTGAACTTGTTAAGGCAAACATTCTGACCAAGTTTCATTAAGATTGGGCCAAAAGTGTGGCCTTCGTAGGTCTGTTTGTTGTATTTATAGTAAAACCTGAATAATAAGACCTCCATTGAGATCCTTGGAAAGAGGTCTTCCTATTGATATGGTCTTAATACTGAGGTTGAATAAAGAGCAAAACAGTGAAAATGGACTTGAAAATTGTGTTCTTAGTTTTGAGGTGGTCTTATTATTGAGGTGGTCTTATTATTGAGGTGGTCTTTAAGTGAGGTTTTACTGTATTGGTAAATGATGACACATTTTCTACATTTTCTGTCATACAAGAAATGTCCAACAATATCCATACCTTTTTTTAAAATACTGATACCTTGATAATCTTACATGACTCACATGCCTATTGTGCCTACTATTGGTGATATGCCCTTAACACAGATTATGAAAATAATGATCAGGATAATGGAAACAATGAAAATGATGATACCAGTAGTTAGTAATAGTTGCATTGAACATATGGCCGGAGTATCATTCATCTTCTAGGCTTAAATTGAGGAAATTCTCTTTTTTTTAAAAGATTACTAGTACCTCTACATTTATACCCATACAAATATACTTGAAGCAAAAGGAACTTTAAAAGCACGAAAAATATGAATGGTTTAAATTTTGATGAGGAAAATTATATAGCTTCCATTGAGGTTGAATTTGTGCCATAATAATACATCAATATTCGAGGGGACAAATCTGGAATTATTTTTCATTAATCCTCATACAATGAATTACCTACCTCGAGCGTTTATCACATTTTGCTGAGATGAAAGACTTCATAAAATAATGAAAAATAATAATCAAGAATATGTCAATATTTGTTAAATAATATAAATCGTTAATACAGACTTAGCTGACTACTTTATAACAAACATCCTGCGTAAAAAATTATTTTAATGTTTATTCATAGTCACGAAACTTACTCATTGAAATCTTACAGATGCTATACAGCATCCGTATACATACGGAAATCTCCAACAAACTGCTTAAATCAGCCATATCCTGAATTCTTGATAAGAAAATAAAAAAATTCAAAAAAAAATTCACAGGAATAATTTATTGACAAAAGGGAATTGAGGGTTTCGGGCAAAAGTATTGTAACTGTTTCATACTATGACTGAATTACAGCAGTTTGGTACCGAAGTATGAACTTGCATTTTTGGCTTGAATTATCTCGGATTTGTCATTCGCTCATTCACAAAAATAATAGATACCCTTTGACACATAATTTATCACAATTTAAGTCATTATTTACTTTCGTTTTCTTTGTACTGTTTTCTCAAATGGACTAAATTACCATTTTTACATATTTTTACAGTTGACATTTAATCTATGACGAATCTACCCTGATACCATCAGCCATCAGATGCACTGGACTAAAAATTACTTTTTTTACATATTTTTACAGCTAACAGAGATAATCTACGTTAATTCTGCTTTGATGCCTCCTATATAAGACAAATATGTGTCAAACAATAATTGGGGGTGTGGCATAAAGCAATTGTAAGTGCTTCTTTACCAAATCTGAGTTAGGTCAGTGATGTACCGTACCCTTTCTATGTAGCAGAAACAACAGCTGCATTCTGCATGTTATTTACATACATTTAGATCAGTTTTCAAAATTATGAAACATCTGTAATATTAAACTCTAGATATTGTAATCTTCGGTGTTCATCCTATGTACAACATTGCATCAGATTATACTAAACTTTTAATCCAAATATGACTCAGTTTTCAAAATTAAGAGATTTAAGTATTAAATATTCATTTCAGTAGCATTTTTTTGGATTATATGAATCTATTGAGCATCAAAAAGAACAGATATTGAGACAAGAACAGATAACTCTATCACTATATCTAAGGAAGAGTTATAGTCCTTGGATTAGTTCATTTGTATTTTCATATCTGCAAGGTTAACTCCCTTCAGTAAGGTTATATAACGTATATGATACCTGGGTAAGCATACGTCCTTTATATCCAATGTGATCTCACTCACTTTACATAACAGTATTTTCACAGGGACATTCTGTGAATCAGACTGGAACAACTCTACTACACAATTTTTCATGCACTGAGACCTTTTTGCAGTACACACAGACAGCGACTTTTTTATTGTATAAATCACTAGCGGATCCAGGGGGAATCCGGCGCTGCCCCCTGAAATTCCCCAACCTTACATGTATGTCGGAGTATAAATACGAAAGTATACAGAGATCGCGCCGCCGCTGCTAATGAGTTGTATTTAATGGATTGGTTTTATGTTCAATAACTTTAAAACAAAGCATAAAACACAAAGAATAAAAAGTTACGCCCCCTCCCCTTAAGACCAAATCCTGAATCCGCCTCTGTAAATGTGTTAAGTGTTTCAAAGGCTACACACCATACTGGTCAATATGAGTTTACAGACTGGACAACCAGACCAAAAATGGACCATTGTTTTGTTATGTGCAATTTGTAATAAATGTTTATGTTCTGAAGAAAGGTACATTTATCAGACCATGGTAGAACCTAGACTAGCGCTAGTAGACAGCCAAATAGCCACTGGCTATAAAAACTCCGGTCTGGCCACAAAATTTGCTACAATTGTCTCAAAATAGCCAATTTTATAATAAAACTAAAAGATTTTATCAAATAATAAGTTATTAAACAAGGCGGCCATGATAGCCCTATATCGCTCACCTGAGTACACTGCCATTCTGATTGAATAAGACTAAAGGGCCGATAATTTTGGTCAAAATCAATTTAGTGGTTAAGGAGGTAATGTCGCACAAGCCTTGGTATTACCTTAGATGTTAAGAAGTAAACCTCACCTTTTCATATGTAATTCTCTGTTTTTGATGTGTCTAAACGTCTTGTTACAAATTGTACATTTATGTTTAGGATCTTCATGGACGAGGAGATGTTTGACAATGTCTGATTTCTCACAACCCCTGAAAGAAGTCAAACAGAATTTACCTAAATCGATGTCCTTTCACTCGCAAAAATTTATGAGGCAATAATGACAATCTTGCTCAACTTCACCCCTCCATAGCAACACACTTTGAGAGATACAAAGCTTGGCTGTTGGTGAGAGGTCGTTGCTATGGAGATGTTAAACTAATGTTAAACTCTTGCAACAGGAAAAAATTATAGTGTTTTTGAAGAGTGAATTTTGTTCTAGAGAAGTCATATTGTGAACAAACTCTGAATGCAGGAAACATTTATGCCGTTGTTGAAGAGAGGTTGTTGCTCAAGAGAGGGCCACTCTGGAGAAGCTGCACTGCTATATGACGAAGGAAAATATCATCAAACTATGCAAATACATAAACCATATACCAACACATGGTTCCAATAAACTCTTGTCATGATAAACTTGAGCTGTAGTATATCACTGTTAATTGTATTATGTGAAGTAATTTGTCATTCAATTTTGTTGATTCATATCAATATAAATTCAAAATTCTTGAGAAATATTATGTTCAAGGGTAGCATCAAAACACCCGATGTACCTGAAAATATGTACATTTTGTTGCAGAACAAATTTAAGATGTCACAAAAAGGTAATAATCCACTGACTTCACGAAATGAAGTACTAGGAAATTCTAACAAATCTACAGCAGAACATGAGAGAGCATACATGGTTTTCCAGATCAGAAGTATTTGTTATTAACAAGAAAGCCTTATTTCGTAACTGATCATATGACACACAGATACCAAAATCAACAAGCGATGTTTGTAAAACATTATGCCCACTGTGACCTTGACCTTTGACCCCAAAATCAATAGGGTTCCTTGAGGATGATAGGTCAAGGGGTTCTTGAGTTATTGATCAGAAATGAAAAGGTTACAGATCGACAGACATACCGACCGACATGTGCAAACCAATATGCCCTCTCTTCTTCGAAGGGGGGCATAAATATACCTTTTTTATATCATAATTGATGTAACAGACACATAATAACACCCACATATTATTTTTTATTTATAATCCCATAGCGAAATTACAAATAATGTCACTTCACAATTACCTTACTTTTTTATGTGGGAAAAGTAAATTATTACCAATTAAATGTTTATTTGCAATTACGATATAATAAAAATATTACATTTGCGTTCATAAATTATCCAATTTATTAAACTTGTTTTCAAAACAGGCTTGTTTTTATCACTTTCAAAAAACTAGTTTAAAACATTCCCTAATTCACGACCACTCATATAATATACGTATAATATTCACCTGTAATCACATTGTGGACATTTAAAAGGTTTTTCTGGGTCATGAATTCGTATATGTCTCTTGAGGTGAGCTTTTCGTGTGAACTTTTTACTACATACGTTACATTCAAACAAAACATCAGCAGGTAAATGAACCATCTTCACATGCATTTTCAACACATACTGATCCTGTGAACGAGAATAAATTCCAAAATTTAAAAGCATAATAAACAGTTATAGAAGAGTTTCAACTAATACTTGGGGTAGGTCAATAAGTAAATGCTAATACTTGGGGTAGGTCAATAAGTAAATTACTTTTTAGACTTTTTCTGTGCACATCTGTTACAAATGGAGAAACGAGGCAAAAACCTACTGTAAGAAAAAGGAAAAAGGTTTCCTGTTGTGGAGAGTTGGATGAAACAAAGCAATTTATTAAGGATGGTGTCAGTATAACAAGAAGCCAGGGAGCTTTATGACAAGGCACTGTTGTGGCCGGGGCAAGACTCAAACCTTTAATCTTTCCATATAGCGGATATCTGCACTTTATCCACTACACTACAATGAACAGAAAGTTTGTTGCAAAGTGCATCTTTTCTGCCAGATATTGGATAAACAAGTTTGAAATAATGTCTTCAAAATAACGTTTGGAAATAGGCATTTCAACTCCGGTCTGTCTTGAAATTACAATAAAGACTAAAGAAATCAAAAGTATGCCACAACAATCAACACAACTACAGAGCAATTCTAAAAGAGTCATATGCCAAAAGGCCAGGGTTGCCGGTGCTATGGGCTTATAACATTGAAGAACAAAGGACAGGGATGCTCCTGCTATGGGCTTTTAACCTTGAAGAACAAAGGACAGGGATGCTCCTGCTATAGGTTTTTAACATTGAAGAACAAAGGACAGAGAAGCTCCTGCTATGGGCTTTTAACATTTAAGAACAAAGGACAGGGTTGCCGGTGCTATGGGCTTTTAACATTGAAGAACAAAGGACAGGGATGCTCCTGCTATGGGCTTTTAACATTGAAGAACAAAGGACAGGGATGCTCCTGCTATGGGCTTTTAACCTTGAAGAACAAAGGACAGGGATGCTCCTGCTAAAGGCTTTTAACCTTGAAGTTCAAAGGACAGGGATGCTCCTGCTATGGGCTTTTAACCTTGAAGAACAAAGGACAGGGATGCTCCTGCTATGGGCTTTTAACATTGAAGAACATAGCAATATGACAAGTCTAGTCCAATACAACAATATTAATCTTCCTACCTTATACACTTTGCCACAGACTTCACATTTACATCCAATCTGTGTGTGTCTCATTGTATGACGCTTGATGATATAAGCATGCTCTGCCATATGATTACAGAAAGTACAAATGCAGCGTGGGTGTTTCTTCTGCAACAAAAATAATACAATTGCATGTTTCCATTTAATTAACATTTCTACATCATACATTGTTTCCATTTCATTAAATCTTCAAAAATCAACATACATACATCTATGTCCTTACACAAAATCTGAACACCTGAATCTTAATAATGCTGAAAGAATATTGTTACTGCTCCTGGTGTTGTTATTGTTATTGCTGTTGTTGTTATTTTTGTTGCTGTTGTTTATGTTGTTGCTGTTGTTGTTATTTTTGTTGCTGTTGTTTATCTTGTTACTTTTGTTGCTGCTGTTTATGTTGTTGTTACTTTTGTTGCTGTTGTTTATGTTGTTATTTATGTTGTTACTTTTGTTGCTGTTGTTTATGTTGTTGCTGTTGTTGTTACTTTTGTTGCTGTTGTTTATGTTGTTGCTGTTGTTGTCACTTCTGTTGCTGTTGTTTATGTTGTTGCTTCTGCCTTTGAGTTTGATATTTGTTTGTAACAACAAAGTAGATACAAACACTGGTATGGATACCAGAATAACTGCAGGAACTAATATGATTTTCATCAATATCTGAAACAATGGTACAAAGGATTTCCATAATTTACCTTAAAATGCTCAACAAGATCCTGTTTTTCAAATGAAACAAACTGGCAACATTTGCATTTGATCACTTCATCATGTGTCAGTATATGTTCCTGGTATTGTTGTTCATAGTAGGCTTGAAAGTCACATGACTGACATTTCAATTTCTCCAACAAACCATCCGAAGCCTTCAAACCTGTAATATATAAGATGTTATATACAGTATAACTTCATGGCAATTCATGTGACTAATGATTTCACTAAAATTGCAAGTAAAACTGAGCTTAGAGACCAGTCTCAGAATGTAGCCGTGTCATTGGTCAATTTTACGACTGTGCTCAGAATCAACCAATCAGATGCTTGAGTTTAGTGAATAACCTGCAAATCAGCCTTATAATCTCAGACCCAAAATGTCATGAGCCGTGCATTGTGGTCATAAAATTTCAGGTCCTCGGAACCCAAACCCTCAGGTTGTCTCATCCAATTTTTGTGAATTGTCTTGGATGCCGTATGCAAATTTGTATTCAAAATGGTCATATATGTACAAGTTTAAAAGTAAAAAAAAAAGTTGTTTCTCTGATGTGACAGAGAATACATTTTGGTGGATATTGTAACAAGTGCCAATTTATGTCCAAGCCGGAAAATAAACTCGATGAAAAACACCCATGTCAGACAATACAGAAGTATGCCACTATATTGTACAGTAATATAAAGGGATTCATGTTTTTGGGGTCTCACTAGTAGTGATATTCTCTAAAATAAACCAATCATCATCTGTCCCCTTTTGTACCAGTATTCTGTATGAAAACAAATACAGTTGGACCTCATTCATACAAACTCATCAGGTCCAAAAGTTTATTTCGAATAATCCATTGTTTCGAATAGCCATTTCAATTTGACATTATAAAGAAGATACATCAGGACCTGATATTTATTTCGGATAATACCAAGTATTCGGATTAATGGGTGTCGAATAAACAAGGTCCGACTGTATTCAACAGTACCACATTATAACAAAGCTTCAAATCAACCCATTAACATCTTCACAGGGTTTTGTGATTGTATTACCAGTTTCTTATCAACAGTATGTTTTCATACTACAGGATTTTCTATCCAAAAAACCCTCCCACAATTCAAGAGGAAACCCGAAACTCTGAATGAAAATGAAAGAATTCCTGTACAGACCGCAATATATTTTATCAGATATCTGAGTTTCCGGTGATATACAGTCAGTGGTTACAGCTCAACGACAAGACATGTGCTTGACATCGCGTCCAATCAGGCGCTCTCATCATATCCATTTGTCTTCATTATACACATGTTATTTATAGCTAAAACACACGCAGAAGCTAACAGCGACCCTTTTTTCAAAGACCCACAGTTCCTACAACTTTCATGTCTCAGAAAATACCAGATATACAATTATTCATGAATTGTGAAGGTATTAACGTTTTATGTGTTATTTCAAAGATTAGACTACAAAGAATAAATCATTTCTTTATTGGAAGTACATTAATTAATATCCTTACATTTACAGTTAGGAAATAGTTTCCAAAGGCAAAAATGTCCTATTAGTATGATCTATCAGTAACCGGCTAACATTAAACATTATATGACCCAAAATAGAGTGGACGTCCAACCCACAAATATGTAACCTCAAACGGTTCAATGGCCAGTATATGTTTTTATAGAAAAACAACCCTGGGAAACTTTTGGCAGGAACAAGCATATTATAATAGGCTTGCTTCCAGAAACAGAATCATGGTTTTTAAAAAAAACAGTACAATTGATAAGAATTATATATTAAGTATTTGTAAAACTGTACCAGTCCTATCAATGTTCAATTATGAAATCGCAGCAGTTTGTTAATGCTATGTGTACTTATTATTTTAACTTGCATGCACACTTATATATTGTTTAATAATGTAATTAACATTATATTTTTGGCGTTTTCTTTAAGAACTCGGATAGAAATTAATAATTTGGTATAAAATAACATACAAATAAAAAAAGATAAAGTAAGCAACTCAAAGCGTTTGTTCATTATAGCTTGTGAATTATTAATAATCAACTACAAATTACCAATGCAGAATTACAAATGGCTTATATAATTGCAGTCACCTTGCAAGCACAAGGCAGCAAAAAAGTATCAAGTCTTCACAGGCAGACGGATTCTTATAGTGTAATTCAATGCAACACATTGGTACAGAGACAGAATCAATTATGTGTATTTTATAAATTAATTTCTTTGTAAACCATTTAAGTGCTAAAAGTGTTGCATAAGGCCATTTTCTTTTCTCAGATACTTCCATACTTAGCGCGCGAAACAAAACTATTGTAACCGACTTTTATTATCAACTGAGCTACGACAGTTTCACGCCAAATCCTTGGTACCACTTTAAAGTAAAGGAGCAATTAGCTTATTTAGCAGGAACATACATTTTTTTCATCACCAGTCATGTTCTAGAGAGATTTAGAGGAAGTTTTAATCTTTATGCAATAGAGGCGTATGTCACATGTATGATTAAACTGCTGTATTGGACTGTTCCCCATCAGCGGAAATGCGAGAAAAGTTAGCTGGTGAAGTATGGGCCCCTTTGAATGAGCATCGCAAGTGGCATGCCATTCATAAATATCTACCATAAAACAGGAAATTCACCTCAATTTTACAAACGATATGCCAGGTTGTATAAACAAAACCGAGAGAATCACTCACAGAGGAATAAAAAAAGTTAAAAAAAAAACCGACATCAGAGTAAAACATGAGATCCGTTAGTTCTAGCGTTAAAACGATTTACGGAAATTCCACAAATGTGTGACATCAAATGAGCGCAAAAAAAGAGATGCAGCCTGATTAAAAAATAATAGCACACGTTTTCTTGAAGCTGTAGAAGAAAGATGGCATGAAAAATTTGCTGAGTAGGCGGGATATTTTTTCCCTGACACTTAAGCACGGAGTCATTCTGTAGCAATTGAGATGTGTAACAAAAGTAGAGGAATAACTTCCACCTCGTGTTGGCGGAAAACAATAATGAGGATGTAATATTGACTGTTCAATACTTGCACCACTGTACCTAAAAGTGGATCAGGAAACTGACATCCTTTGAACAGACGGAAAGTCATTTAATATCATATTGCATGACTTTCCCTCAAGTGGCCTATTTAAACTATGGTAAGAGATAATATACATGCAGTATCGCTCTCCTTCCACAAAATATTCAACTAACTGCGCAAGATTTTAGCACAGTATTTTTTAAAGTCTGATCTATCTAATGCTCTGGTACCCATACAGCACTGCAGCATTTTCACAACCAGATGCAGTAGCAGCTACATTTTATTGCATGGTGAGGAATTTGTTGGTGTTAAACTACCTCATTTCAGTAAAAATAGGTTTGTGCTAAACTGTATGATGATTTGACTACAGATTATGCATTTAAAGATATCTGCCACTCTTATTCAACTACATGTGTCTTACAGAGGACACAACTGATGCCCTGCTAGATGGGCTTCTCAATTGATCAGAAGCCATTTTTTTAAGTTGAAAAAGATCCTTAACACATCTGGCTGGATTGTAATCAGAATCCAACTTGACCTGTAATTTATTATCTATGCTTATGTACCCAACACGAATTAAATCCATCCATCTTTTAAGAAGTTATTGAACAGACACCAATGTTTTGCACAGACGAACTGACGGGGGGGGGGGGGTAACACTTTATGCCCCATTGTTGTTCTTAGAATGGTGGGAGCTAAATAACCAGACAATTAAGTCAAGGAGCATCCCCTAGCATACCTTATTGACACAGTACAACTAAGCTGGAGTGGGTGGGATTCAGAACCTTCCAGAAGTCAGGGTTTGTTTTGGCTATTTTGGGAAGGTGATCCATATACATGTATACCCTTCAAATTGGGATTTTTTGTCTGTTTAACTTAGAAATTGGGAAAAAGACTAGCAAATTAACAGCAAAATATTAGAAAAAAGGTAAAGAATGTAGGGTAATAGTACAGTCTTCTGGACTTATTTGTGTGAATTTTTTGTCCAGAGCATTTCTTTAAATATTTGTTTAGAAGGATGCCTGAAGTTCAATTTTAGCGAGGGTGGACAGTTGGCATCATGTCAGTTTCCATGGAAATCAAGATGGCAGCCAAAATGGCCGCCATTTCATAAACCCTTGACTAGTGTTACTGTAACGATTATTACTATTAAGTGCAAACAGATATTGATTTTAATGTGTGTGATAACTTATGTACAGATACAGAGCTCTCTAAAGAACTCCCTGTCGAGCTTACTAAAGGTCATGGTCAAGGTCAAAATGTAAAAAAATGTTTTTACCCAATGTCGTTTTAATTCATCTGCACAGTTTTGACCATAGACATGCAAAAGGTATGTTTTCAATACCTAGTATCAATATGATTTACAACAAAACTTACTTCATGGTTATAAGTTGAATAATTATATAATTAGAAGGAATTATGAGACACCACATCAATCTGCAATTTTCCGTAGAATACGCGCGTATAGCTTTTTTTTACATCCAGCTTTACACCCTTTTTCAACAGTTATTCAGTCATATATGGTGGCCAGTTGACCTAACTTAAGTTTTCCAGTGATTTAAACTATCAACCATTACTAACTTACTCTTCCACCTAGATACAGTCAAACCTGTGTTAAAGACCACCTGCGAACAAAGACCACTATTGCAAAACCTGTCTGCAAAGACCAAAAATTTGATCTCCCATCAGACCATTTTCAATGATATTTAATCTGTTAATAGAGATCACCTGTAAACAAAGACCACATTTTGCTGTTCCCATGGGTGGTCTTTACAGACAGGTTTGACTGTATATGATGTATCTAAATTATCTATTTTTCAATATGAAATGAATTGTGATTATAAACGACAAAGATCTGTATCTACTGTGTCTACTATCTTACATTAAGAACAGAAGAGTTTTATATGAACTTGAAAAATTAGTCACGGATAAAACTGAACATACATGTATGTACTATCTGTGACTCACAACTAATGAGGAAGTATTGAAGACAAGTTAGATATGTACATCATTCATATAAAATTGCCTTTAATAAAACAAAGACCATCAACAAAAGTAGATAGGAAAAAACATTGTATACAGTCATGACCTTGGAACATACACTTCCCTTGTGACAAGATTCACAACAGTCGCCTTTTGCTGCACTTAATTATAATGCAATTCTAGTGAAAATATGACTTGTATAATGGACAAAATGATGAATCAGTGAAATTGTTTTATCATACCATAAGTGAAACATTCTAGGAAAATGGTTATATTTTCAGTGATAACACTAATTGTTCACTGCACAGTGAGCTAATGGACAAGCTAGGTTAGGTTATAAATCAGAGTTTGGAGATCTGAGTCTCAAAACTGAAGCATCTGATTGGTTGTTTGTAAGACAGTCTCTAAACTGACCAATGACAAGGCTGCATTTTGAAACTGGACCCAAGACTTGCTATTATAAGCATAAACAATGTTCCGGGTACTACAACTTACGAAAACGTGAAAAAAGCATACATTCAAATGAAATAAGTTGAGAAAGAAAACCATTTTTGAGCTTTATAGCTATATAACCTCCAACGTTAAGTTTCTGAGGACACAATGTGCCCAATGACGATGTTCTGTGCTTGAGGTATAAAACTGAGTTTGGAGACATGCATCTCAAAACCCAAGCATCTGATTGGATTCAGATTCTGATGGCAGTCTTAGAATTGACCAATCATATAGCAACATTCTGAGACTGATTGGCAGATTCAATTTTATAACTTTGGGACCAGATTGCGACATGTTAGGCCATGACAAACTATCTATTAGATTACCATCCATTCATTTTGTTCTTATGGAGGAAATGTCAAGTATTCCTAAGTGCCTAAAAACTGATATTTATACCTCAGCTAGACACGAAGGTCTCAGAGTGAGTATCACTAAGATCTTTTAAGAAAATAAAAAATATTTGTGATACGTTAATATATATAATAAGGATTCGACCTTTAGCATATTGGAACAATTAATCAAAATAATTATACTGCCAAAATGCAATCAATATGATGTCTAAAAACAAGTGATTTTAGTTTTCAGATTTCAGTCCAAAAAATCACGAAAATGAATGAATATATTTCTACACAATAGTTTCCCTAAAGGTCATATAGGGGCTGCAAGTACCCTATAAGAGTGATGTAGCAGATGCAAAGGTGTCTGCTTAGGATTTGATCAAAATACAAAGTAAACATTTATAGAACAACAGCTTACAATCTAATTCCACAACAATCTATAACAAGTATAATAGACTATTTTCAGCAAAGTTGGTAACTCAATAAGGACAATTATTAAGTACTATTCAGATTTTATCAGCACAATGACAACAGGCCGATGGTAGATACCGGGTTGTTGTTAGCTTCCCACAAAAATAAAATGGCATTTATAATAAGATATGCCGATAAATTGAGATATAATCGCGAGATATGCAAACATCATAAGTCTGAAAATGCCATCATAATGACATCTTAAATGACTTATTTCATGAAAATAGTTGGTATTCCTTCCATACATAATTTCCCAGAGGTTATATCCCCATCAACAAATCCTCTTACTTTCATGTTGGAATACTTTCAGCAAGGACCTGTTGATTATATGTCAAGATAGTCCCCTAACTCCGCCCCCTCTTATACATATAGAGTCCCATCTGGATAATCAATGGTGAAACTTATACATCCTTAAAAACTTGACAGTTACATAGCAATAGTTTTACCAGAAGGTGTACCAAGGTCATTTTGGGTCATGACCTTGGTGGCCCAATCCACTTAGGATAACCTTTTAACTATTACAGAGTGGTACATTTAGTGAAAGAGTAGACCAATGTGAAAGCAGTGCTTGGTATAAATGCATTACCATGCCTCAACAACTCTTTAGTTTTATTTATTTTCCACCAATTTTTACTAAACATGTGGTACATTTACTCATGTAATTAAAACAGCAACCATTTAATGGAACTCAGGCAGAACGTCGCTTAGTTACACAATTTTATAAGTACCTGAGTATAACAGTAAATGCTGACATTAATATAGACATTTTTTATGAGAAAAATCTGTACGTTATTAAAATTTCTAGAGCACAACAACTGCTGGCGTTCATTTTAAATGATTAAATTGAAGCAATCTAATTCAAGTACTTGATGAGGAATCTTTAAGCTAGGACTTAGTGGAACCAATGGCAAAGATCAAATTAAATGTGTAGCCCATTAAAAATGACTACTACGTTGCAACTTAATCGATGGTTCAGAGCATGACTATCATAACTCTTATACAAATACTTATAGGAGTTACAATAGTCTGGCACTGAACCCTCGAAATGCTCTATAAGTAAAAAGAACTACTGAAGTAATACTATGGTTTAGAATTTAAAAATTGCTGTATTCTTGTGAAAAATAGAATCTCTTCTCACCATAACGAAATAAAATTAGACATCTCAAGCTGAAAACATTGCATGTAAATATTATTTCGAAAAGACAGATTTGAGTCACTGAATACTTTGCCAATTTCATTATTCATTTGTCTAATTACGGCTGAGATTTTCTTGTGTTTCTTTGAATGTGTTGATAATGATGCTATCATTTATTAAACACAGTGTTCAGGTCAGTTTTAAATAACGTTAGCAGTGGTTTAAACACTAATGCCTTAAGCACAACTTTCATTCTGTACCAAAAATGACAACATGATAAATTGTAACGTAAGTAAGCCGTAGTTAAAACTTATTTATTCTACACTGGTTGTGAAAGAAATTCTTACACTTTATACAAATACTCATCACTCTCAATGACTGCTTACTGGCAAACCCCTTCTCAATAAGGGGCTGGAACTATGACCTTTGGATAAGGAGTCTAAGTATATCTAGAACTGTAACATTACTTTTGTTCTAGAACTGTTATATCACATTTGTTCTGGAACATTTGTAGAACCAATTGTTCTACAAATATTACCATTTAACGTTGTAGAACCGTTCTGAAAGTATTCTAGAACATACATGGAATTAATGGTTCAAGAACAGTTCTGGTACATTTGTACTAGAACTACTCTAGAATTTACTAGAACTGTTCTAGACACTAGGCTCTACCCTTCAACCACAATACCTACAAACAAGCTTGGTCATTTACAACAGCACACTTTGCAAACATGGCACTAACAGCGTTGTTTCATTGGATGTACATGAATTGTTTCCACCGTTTTTAACTAAAAATAGAATTTCCACCTTAATAATTAAATTCAAGTCATTAAAACCATAACTATAAATGTTGTTAATTAAATGCAGTAAGTTTCACCACCACCCACTAGAGTCAAAGCGTTCCATGCATCCGCCTCTACCAGCCACTTGTAGTGAGAAGCCCGTCTCTTAGACAACAAGACTAACAGCGGCATCTCCTGTGGTTATATAATCTAACTTCACTGTAAATTAGGCATTCTGCGGACTTCAAGTATGCAGGAATCCGCGGGGCACCCCGCCAGGTCCCACAGTGATACCGACATATTCTTACAAGACATTATCACTGTTCCCGTTATTACGCACGCAGTAATGGGACGCAAACACCTCCACTCAACATTCCCACATTTTTCTCACAGAATCGCAAAGAAAGAAAAAAGCAGTAAATTAACATTTACCTAGATAGAGGTTCTGTAGAGTTTTTCTGGTAACTAACAGTTGATAGTCATTGGTAGCTAGCATTTAGCACTTTGAGTGTGATATCCATTTCAAAATCCCTTTGGACAAATTAAGGACCCTTAATTAAGTTAACTATCTTGCCATGTAGTTCAAAGGGGTCAGGAATTGGTTAAAAGAATAAAACCAAAGTCAGAGACCATAAAACAATTTTAAAACATACTTTTTAAACTTAAGCATCAAATTAATCATTAACACCTGAATTAAGAAGTACCGAACAGCGTGGAAACTAGAAAACGAAGTCGGCAGTTAGTGATAGGGGTAAACTGAAAATAACTGCTCACAAAGAAGCTTTATAACAAAGCATAATTATATAAACTGCATTTCTTGTATAAAATGCACTTCCTATGAAATTTCAATGACAGAGTCAGAAATATGAAAATAGTAAAAAAAGCAAGAAAATCACCCTCTTAATTTACAAGTGATATATTAATACATGAAGGTATTGCTTCCTTTAACAGTAAAGATCAATTTAAAAAATTGCACAAAAGGGTGATTTTATAACAGATTAGTTCCTCTTCCGTGGAAGATTGGTTCAAATTTTTGCGCTATTAAACATACAAAATGACTGGCTGTCCATCACGGAACAACTAGAAACAAGACAGAGATTCATGTTTAATTGGACACTAATTGGCCAGCTTATAGTGGGCTGAAAACAGAGGAAAATGTCGGCAGGAATTAAGATTACATTGTATAAACATGTATTTTATGAATCAGCTTGTAATTCCCCCACTCAGCATGAGAGATCTGCTACATGTTGTATCAAAAATTACCGTACATATACAAAAAAGTTTCTTAAATAGATAAACTTCATAGATTGTGCGCAAGTTAAGACTACTTCTGCAGAGCTCTCTTAGGGGAGGTGTAGTTATGGAGGGGTCAGGTGCTCTTACCCCTCAGATGATCATGTGTCTAAGACCATGTTGAGTGGCATCTGAACACACAAACTTCACAGTTCCTGAATAAGGCATGAGGTAACGCAAGAAACAGTAATTGGGAGTGATTTAATTTGTTGCACAATCAATGTAAAATAAATAAGATTTCAACTTTTAAGTTTGTCTACCGCTAAATATTAATATGCTTTAAATGATTAATTCATTGATGAGTGCATTTGAAAATAATAACGGGTTTGTGAAGTCAAAATTACCAAATAAAATTATAAAATTCATGTTTTATTAATGAAATTTGATTTTTTTTTTTTTTTAATTATGCAAAAACAATTCAATCCAACACATTATTCTGTCAATTACTTATCTGTTTTATAGTATGGTGTTGTTTTACAAGAATTACGGTACACATATTTATTCATCAGTCAAATCCCTGGCTATAGGTACGTTGGATTACCACAATTCCGACCACCTGCCTTCCCGCAGTGAAAGTTTACATTGAAATGTCATGGAAAAACGGTAACTCAATGAATCCATCGAAATTCCCATGCACCAGTTTACCGGCTTCTTTCATGAAATGTTAAAACGGTTGGCAACTTGACAAAAGAAATGAATGAGTTTGGTCAGCATCTCCATACTTAAATATACCAATGAGACAAACAATGCCAAACTCAATTTTAAAACAATAAAGTTTTACGACTTCGTACTAAGAAATCCTTACTATATTTAAAAAATAACCACATAGAAACACTAATCCAAATGAGGAAATGTTCCATAATTATTATAAAATAAATACATCCTTAACAGACGTTTAATTTGCTTTTCATTAATTAGATTCAAAATATAAAAAAAAATATAATTAATATGTAGGAAAACTTCAACCAATTTCATTTGGTTTATTAAATAGTGCAGCCCTCTTATAAACATAGGTTGTCATTGTTTCATCTACAAATTGCGTAATTTTTAAAACATGCACAAGTTGTGATTTGAACTACAAATTTTATATCTGATCTACTAGAGTATAATCAGACAAAGAAACACCGACAAGTGCAGTGACTGCTAGCAGAAACACACGCATAACACCAGCGGAAGATAATCAAAGCCATATGGAGTAAAAGCGCTAAGTTCACAGTAACATTACTGGAAACGGACTATAAGTCATAGACAACACAATGCCTATGGAAACAGACTGTAGATCGCAGCTAAAGATTTTTATGAATGAAACAGAAAATTTTCCCAGGCATCTCAGACTACGAGAGAGGACAGAAATTATCTGAGGGAATATAGACGGAGATAATGAAGTTTTTGTTCTGTTCTTATTTTCTCTCCGACAACCAGACTAGCATATATATAAAATATTAAATAAATAGTATGGTTGCCAAAACAATGCAGACAGAATTATTTTAAAAAAAAGAGAGGAATTTATCACAATTTAAAAAAATAAAACAATGCAGAAAAAAAATTCTCCAAAATTTAGGCCGGGAAATTCTAAAAAAATCTTGTTTCGATAATAATGTTTATTACTGTTAACATACAATACACAGAGAGATGACCTATAAATATACAATGTTGGAGCCATAACAATGTCGACCTTGCAAGAGAAACTCTTTTTGGAAAACAGGGACTGAAACAGACACATGGCATTTTAATTACCAGGAAAAAACAAGCAAAAAAATGTCACCTCCCAGCACGACATATATAAATACCAAGGTAATATGTATGATTCATGCCTGCATCATAATGCTCTACTTCGCAATTTTGATCACACGTCCTTACTTATATGAACAGAATGCTGACAATTATCAATTATCTTAAAATACAGTTGTCCCGGACTAGTGTACATGTTGATTTTGACTTGTACGACATGGGAGGCTAGTTGTACAAGCATAGAATAGGGTACAGATTTTCAGTTAAGTAGAAGTGCCTAAAAGACTTGTTCCGGACTAAGTCCAACTCAACTGTTGGTAGCCCAAATAGGCAATTAGACTTGACCGGGATGTCAGGCTAGTGGATTTCTAGAGTTCTGGACGTTCAGATGTTGTTTTCTGGTGGAGCAGACGGACAGCGATGACTAGGATCAGATAGAAGTACAATTTGTTAGAGAACTTAACAATCAACTATCCATCATAAAATCATCATAAATACTTAATATGTGAGCTAATTAAATCTAAACGTAACAACATCAGATACAGGTCCTCAGCTAGGTCAACATTTCAGAAGGAAACGACTCCGGACCTTCATTTGGAGAATTATATGAAGAAGGAGACAAATGCACCTCACAACGCATGCTGTCCTTGATTCAGAGCTTGCGTATCCACGATATTCATGTATTGAAAGACAAATATTGACAATATATCGATTGTATTTTTTAATTCCTCCGATAGACTAATAACTCCCATTTTTCTGTATGTTTATGTGTGTATGCCCTAAAGATTTAAATGTTCAACTTGTATTTTTTTGATAACAATATACCATTTGAGTAATTAATCCATATTCTTATCTTCACAGTATTATATTATATTGTTGACATTTGGAATGCACCTAAAGTACCAATATTCTGATGCCTGCTTCACTAAGGCAACTGTTCGAAGTCAAAATAGTTAAGAATATCCCAAGTCTTCAACATAAGTGCCTAAGCATTTGCTTCAAACAGTGACTCCCATTTTCTGATAAGCTACAAGTCAGGTTTGAAAATAATTAGGCTTTACCCATAGTACATAAATTTGAAAGTCATTTTAATTCTTGGTCCTGATCCATTAAACTTCTCTAATAATGGCAACCTACTTGCCAAGGAAGCTTACTCAGTAGAGGACTTGACTGCTGATCTGGAGGTCATTGGTTTGAAACCAAGCCGAGAGTTTTTCAAGAAAATTTGACTGAAGATAATAGATTCATTTGTCCTCCACCTCTGATTCATGTAGGGAAGTTGACAGTTGCTTGCGGTACAACTAGTTAGTAACTAAACAATACTGGATATGTAAATTGACCTCTGAAATACTGTTGAAAAAGTGCGTAAAATCTCCAAGCCAACGAAAATAGCCACTATCAAATCTTGCCTCCATCTCCCTCTATCTCCCTCTCTCGAGTTCCCGCTATGTGTGGTTAATGGTTGAAATAAGCTTTTATGATATTTTCATAATCTTAATAAAGACCTACCAATGAGATTATTTAATATTTCATGCTAGAACTCCCTATGTTAAAAGCCAGATTAAACGCACATGCAGGGTTTTTCCCTTTCATACTTCACAAACTTTCTGGGGAGATATGATACAATCATAATATTACAACATTAAAATGAATACTCAAGAATTCTCAGTCTTATTTCAATGAAATTGAGAACTGGCTTAGTACAGTTGCTTCAATTAACACTTAAAGTTAGAGCTAAGCAGTTGGTAATCTCATAAACACTGCTGGTATAAATGGATTGTTAATCTAAACAACCTGCTATTAAGACATAAATTTAGGTCAATTTCCTCAAGTTGGGTACCAGTATTAATCTACTTAATTGCCTGTTTTCCACATTACCTATTAATATAATACGTATCAAAGAAGAGATGTCTAGCATTTTAAAAACCTCATACTTTTTTTCCAAATCTTCATAAAGCATTAATGAACTATAAATGCAAAACTTAACAGCATCCAATAAAATATCTAACTCTAAACAAGCACGTTGCTTCAGAGAAGTCCGATAAATATATTTTTTATAATTTTATAGAAAGGGTTTAGCAAATATATTTGGAGTTTGGTTTTTTATTCTAACCATTCAAACTGAAAGCAGCAAACAGTATAAGGGAGATAACTCACAAAGACAGCTGAAGATTGCTTACTTTACAAAGTTTCAGTTAGGCATTATTTATCTGGCTAAAACATCTTCGATATGAACACTTGCAATGTATGACTGATTCAAAAATCTTGCTGTATCATGTTACGCAATGACAAAACTTGTAAAAAAACTACAATCTATGGTAAACAATTATAAATTTATACAGTACATGATAAAAATTAATTCAGAATATTATCTTTCAGAATAATGTAAAAATCATTTAGGAATATCGTAAAAATTCATTCAGTCTGTGGTTAAATTCTGTCAGTACGTTGTGCAAGTCCATCAGTCACGTAATGGGAAACTCTTTACAATAAAAATACCTTTCTCATCTTGAAAAACTAAAAAAAAATACTGTTTTTAGCTTTTCTTGAGTATTTAATGTTGTGAAAAAGAAGACATTTTGCTTTTTTTATAGATACATCCTGTTCAGAACTCTAGAAATCTAGTAGCCCTACGTCCAGGACAAGTCTAATTGCTGATTCGGGCTACCAGCAGTTGAGTTGGACTTAGTCTGGGACAAGTCTGTCAAGCTCGCAGACTTAATTGTTAATCCATACCCTATTCTATGCTTGTAAACTAGCCTCCCATGTCTGACAAGTCAAAACTAATATGTATACTAGTCCGGGACAACTGTGTTTAAAGATAATTTCTAGAGCACCCTGCACTGTCTGTCTGAAAAACTTACATACCATACCTGGCAGGTTCTCAAACAAATAAATAAAAAAAGATTCCATGTTAATTTTGAATTCCTTATAATGAGACTGAACAATGTAAATATCTGTTATATCTTAAGAAGGCAAACATTTTCGTACTTCATTTTCCCATTTATCAACAATTAATTTCCTCTGTATCTTGATTCTGAAGAAAACATAAAGAGCATATTGTTCAACACACCGATGCTGAATGTCTTCAATTGCGTTAAACTGTACTCACCAATTTTAACAGGGTCCTTTTTCTGTGTGAACATAGGTAGCAGGTTCTCGGGAATTTGTATAATAGTAGGCTGTGTTTCCCCATCTGTCTCATGTTCTAACTTCTTGTCACCTATAAAAGTATAAGCCACAATTATAAATGTTTATAACATAACATACAGTGTAGAGTCGTAATAACACCCATGTATAATATTTTCGATATTTCACTAGTGAAATAACAACTCACACAACCAAACAAACGTGACATAGATGCGTTCAAATGATGTTGACATTGTTAAATATTTATTTAGTACGAAGTTTGACATTTTAATTCATAGAAAATTAATGTCTTGTAAATTTGAATATGATATGCGATATAATCATTTGAATTCGTATCTTGTGGCTGAAAATTAAAAAGAAAATTGTCAGCTTTTGTTTACCAAAGACCAAATTACACACGTCATACTTTGCTTGCATATAACGTGGTTAATGTTATGTTTTGGCTAAAATCAGCCGTTTCTGCCGTTATGTCATAAATAGAATGTTTTTATTGAATTTATTAAATTCGTCATCTAAAACGTTTTTAATAAATTCAATAAATAATGACCACTCATGTAAGATCCTCTATACAATTATCCTTAATAAACCATTCATTTGTAATATACCCAACTGATTCAGTGAAAATGGCTGAAACTTCAAGGAAGAAGATTCATCAGACATTTACTGACTTTGAATTCATAGTAGCTTGTTAACTTGCCAAACATTAACACAGCAGTGACCTTGAAATTTGTCTGACATGCCAAACATCCACATAGCCTGTCATACAGCCATATCTTACCAGATTTTTCATCCAATAGTTTCCCTTTCTCCTCATTCAAATCCTTTTCATCTTTTTCTCCCATTTCTGCACCAGTTGATGATTTAGTATCATCTGAAAAATAGATAAAGACATTATGGACACAATCTACAACTACAGTCGGACCTCGTTTATTCGAAATAAATATCAGGTCCTGATGTGTCTTCTTAGGCATGTCAAATTGAAATGGGCTATTCGAAACTATGTTTATTCGAAATGAAATTTTGGACCCAGTGAATTTGAATGAATGATATTCTAATGAACTGTTGTTACAGGCACATACCAGTATAGGAAATAAATAAAGTATGAGAGTATAATTGATTAATCCCAGCTGGTTTTCCATAATGAATTCATATAATACTCATTATTTAAAATCAGTTGAAAGAAAACCATTAATTAAGGTACTTAATATTATGAAAGACGTCACATGTGTGTAATAACACTAAGGTATTGTTGTTGATAATTCACAAGTTAAAAAACAAATGAAATGAAGTCAAAATTGCCGCACAGAAATGGTAGCTTCTATTAAGCACAGCAAATTATGACATAAATAGAATATAACGTTTGTGTTAATAAATTTATTATTAACACTTTCAGAAATTGACAAAAACTCACCAAAGGCTTATTTTTTTCAGAACACTCATTCCATAAATTCCATAAATTATGACCACTCATTTAATATATAGAAGATACTAATACTGGAGGGGGCACCTGGGATCTTCCTCCCCCCTAATTGCTGGAAGCGTCAGTACATTACCCTGACCGTTTATGTGACTTAAAGGCCCCATGAACAAAAACAGACATAAACAAAATAAAGTGATACCATTCTATCCTACCTATTGGTGTTGTATTATTTTGTGTATCATTATTTATAACCGAGGACACATCATTACTTCCTTCAGTCTCATCCAGTCCACCATTACTCCCTAACTGTAGACTAACCTAAAACACAAATCAAATATTATTACTTTTAAAACTATAAACTATAAGAGGCTGAAAGTTAAACACCAAGAAAAATTACTACATGTAGTAAATGTACTTTGGGTACGTTATTTGGCAATATCAGCAAAAGCAAACACTGATCTTGAAAGTAAAGTTGACATGGCGTTACGTTGTTCAATACTTTAGTCAATTCATTACAAACATATGACCATGATTCACACATAACTTCCAAGACAAAATTTGTGTACTATTCGAGGACTTTTCAGGCACTATTTTCTACTATTCAAGGTTTTTTCTTCCTATTTACTAACAAGTTAACAAATATTGCAAATGGCATGATAACATGTGCTACTTGGGCATACAAAGATTTCTTTTTACTAAACGTTTTATAACATAAATTTTGTGTTTTCAAGAATGATCAGTCAGCGTTAATTTCCTCGTTCAGAAAAGGACATTCTTACATACTTCACTGTTAAACAATAACAATCTCATTTCGGTGATTCGAAAAAAAAATTCTGCCAGCAAAACGTTTGAAATTTGCAAACTTTGACTCGCAAAAATATATACTTTTTCTTATACAGGATTGAGTGCATTGGTTTCTACGTCATCATTTGAAATACTTACTTGGTTACCGTCAATCAAACTGGATATATTTAAATACTGTAAACCGTCATCGTCAGAACCTGATTGTTGAAATATGGGCATATTCTTCACTTGCTCTTGAAATGCTTCTAAATTTGTTAGTCCCTGAAGACAAAGATTACATGAGCAATTTTCTAAGAGCATCAATATTTGAGCGCCGCTGTACGATTTCCAACCTCTTGTTTAAGTGACGTCATTTCCAGAAAACATCACATGTGACGTCACCATGTACTGACAGTAAGCAATATTTGCCCATATGGCAATACTAAAACAAAGTGACCATATGGAGTAAATATTGTTTCCTGCTTGCAAATTGTGACATCACATGTTGCGTTTTCTTGAAATTACGTCACTTACAGAAGAGGTTGTTATTCCCATAGCAGCCCTCATTTTAATGAAGGAGTCTGCCAACATAATAAGAGTCTAAGATTTTCAAGAAGCTTAAAGGGCTTGGTGGTATCCATGAATTATCAGGATAAAACACTAACTGTTGCGAATATAGAAGTTTTGGGCCAAAGTTGGACAAAATGTGGTCCTAAATTAAAACTGTAAATAATGGAATTAACATTCAGTGAAAAGGTAACAGCATCAAAATTGTTTGGTTTAACACAAGAAAGCAACTTGATAATGCCAATGATTTTCCGAAAACTTGATACATTTTTCAACCAATTGTTTTTCAAATATATTTAATTAGAAATGAATGAGGAAGCTAGTAACGTCAATGAATCATTAAACAAAAATTCTAAAATTTAGGTGTTGTAAACACTTTCCTACTATGGGAGCATTTGTTGCAAGAAATAAAAAGAATTGTATGGAGGTAAAAGATTTGGATAAGACATAATTTTGTGAAAATCAGACAACATATGAACAGGTAAAAACAGTCGCAGTCTGAACAGGGGTTCCATTGGACCCTTGAGTTGACACTTTGACCATTGGAATTTCCAAAAAGCCACATTTTGATCCTCAGGATTCTGACTGAAGGATCAATTTTTCTCTAAATAATAGGTAATTTGGCTATAAAATTGTAAATCTGGTCAAAAATTATCTAAATGACCCTTTTTAGATTCAATACCTAGTGGAACCCCTGCAGTCATTCAGAATTGGTCACAGACAAATAATTTGACATTAAGAAAAGATCATATCATGTTATTGCATTAATTGCTCTGTGAATCATGAAACGAAACTATCAATCAACGCAGATACCTGTATCGGGGCCATCATTATAGTTTGACCATCTCCTGAAGGTATTATCATAGCTGGTATCTGATTGGTTGTCACTGTATCTTCTGCTCTGGGATACCTTCTAGGTCTTCCGCGACCCCTTTTAGGAACTTCAAGAAAAGGACAAGACAAAATCAACAAAGGGCATCTTTTTAATATACATCCAGAGATAAGTAAAACATGGTTCATACAAAACTTCCGGAAAAAAAAATCAATTTCTTTTCAAGGACTTTTCAAGTACTTTTCCCCCATTTTCAAGGACTAAATATATTGATTTTTTTTGTATGGAGAAGATGAGATCCAGTGTATTTTTCTATTTGCAGCAGAAGAATTCAAGGGCAATTTACCAACATTTATTATTTTTTTAAGATCCAAGTACTTTTCATAGAGTTTTTGGCTGTTACAAATACAAGTACTTTTCAAGGACTAGGCATCAATTCAAGGACTTTTCAAGATTTGTGAGAACTTGTAATAGATGATGGAGGTAATTGAAAATGTATTTGTAATAATGGTCACCAAACAGGTTTACAGAAATACCAAAGGGAGGTTACTGTGAGTGTATTAAAAACTATTATCCATTCAAACCGTTGTATTCTACTCTATGAAAAGTAACACTTACATGAAAATGAGGATACTATATCAATAAGAGGTGACATACTCTATTTGACATTTGTTTTTCTAAAAATATTTTTTCGTATTGCGTAATAGTATGAAACCAATATTTAAATGGTAAGATATCAAATGAAATTAGTACCTCCAGGAGTCAGTATAGGTGTAGATGGTACATAATCTTTTTGAGCTTTTTTCTTCCTTACAGCTCCGCTAGGTAATACTTCGTCATCACCAGCATCCGCACCATCATCATCACTGGATATTTCCAATACTTCATATTCTACAAAATAATGAAGAATAATTTTGACTTGAGGCAGATAAACAAAACCAAATTCATGAAACTATAGCAAAGTATATTTTAAAAACACACCTGATACTTGATAAACTGGTGAAAATCCGAGAATGAAGTTTTTAACTGAAGGAAAAACATTTGACATTTCATACCTTAAATCCAAAATCCTATTTTCAAAGTAAAACCTTACTAAACCGCATCCAAAATTTTACATTACAAGGAATTAATTAATCGTTGGGACCATTTTTTTCCTTACGTTGAGAATTTTACCAGACAGGTTCAGGATAATTCCTACCATCTATTTCAGCTTGATCATTGCCTATAAAGTTTATGGCTTACTAGTATGGCTCTTGGGTGTGTGCCCAAAAGTAAACTAGTTCTGATGTCTTATGAAGAGGAGCGGTCATGACCTTGCTGGGGTTCGAATCAACCAAAGCTTTTTCTAAGGTATTTTTCCAGAAAAAAGGGCCCCAAGTCAAAATGAGAATCATTTTAATAGTAAAATGTCAATTTTGAAAAATGTGTATTGTAACCATTCCAGTTTGATGTCTATACACCCTTGGATCTCCTAATTTATGACACCTTAACAACTTCAGCTAGTTAAGTCTTGGTCAGTCAAGTTGTACATGTATATCTTTCCTTCAGAATCAATCTCATTTTAACTGGGAATTATTTCTTGAGATAGGGAAGAATAGAACCTATTTGGCTTTGGGAATTGCGTAAAATTTTGGCCCCATGGCGACACTATACAAATTACTGTCGGTGACCAATGTTGCTGCTTTTGATTGGTCACACTGCCAATCTATTGAACAAACAGAAACCACTTCAAACAATGACACGCTTCCTGAAATTGCTTCACAATTTGCCTGACATTCGTTCAAAGGAAAATTAAATTATAGTGTGACCATTAAGCATTTACTGGTTTTGTATGCATGGTAACTACCTAGTCAACTTGCCAGACATTTGGTCAAAAAGCTGTATGGTCTGTTTGAAATGTGTCTGGCATGAAGGTCCAGCAAGTGTTACCCAGTATGCAATAATGTAAACATACCCTGCAATGTTCTAGGTTTTCCTCGACTTCTTGTACTTCTTCTCACTCCATCTGGACCTGAAATAAAAATAACAGTAAAATGTCATACACAGAACGTAACAACTACTGTATAAGAGGTAGAGTTTGTGACATGGAAATATTTGCGATTTTCACGAATTCAAGAAAGTTGCTAAAATATTGCCCAGAGTAAACCCTGTTCACAGAAGTACATCTTTACCTATGTAACTACTTAATGTAACAATACCCATATCCGTGATTTGCAATTATTTCTGATTGCAAAGTATTTGACATCGCCGACTTGCAAACTTTTTGACTTGCAAAAATATCCACCTATACAGTATTTAAGCAGTCTATCATCAGTAATGAATAATTGGAAGAAATTTATAATAGACCAGGGAATATTGCAAAAAGCCAGATATAAAATCATTCTTGCAAATATTTGATTTAATTTATATCTTTGATCACATACATTTGTGTCCAGAGATGGGAGATGGCAAAAAAAACACCAGAATAGATGAAAACTTTGAGTACTACCCATGATTCGATAAGTAACTACTTTGTACAAGTACTAGACTACTGACAGTCTGTGAACACATGTCTGTTTGTCATGTCATGTATGAAAAGTATGTGGTATAAAGCTTAGTTGTTAAGAAACATAACTGAATGAGTTTCTAAACCAATTTACTTACCCTCCATGACAAAAGAATTTAATGCATGTTTAAATCACCTTCAAGTTCATGTCTTGGGAAAACTGATGTTGGTTGTCCACAGAGGAAATGTGACTGCAATAATGGAAATGTTCAAGACACCGGCATTGCTAAGACAACTTCTTCTTGATTAATTTATTGGGTTAGAATAAATAAATACAGTAAAAACCTCACTAACAAGACCAACTTGGGACCATTGAAAACAGGTCTCCTTATTGAGGTGGTCTTAATACTGAGGTTCAATAAAGAGCGTGGTTTTAAAGTGATGTTTTACTGTAAAAGATGAGAAACAATCACAGAATTACCAGTATTAGACAGTTCAAGAAGTCCTTCTGCAGCACTATTTGTCTGATCTGGGACACCTGTTCCTGAAGTGGGGGTAGATTCAACATACGCTTGCTCTTCTGGTCCAGTCTGGGATTCATTGGTGTCAGGCTGTGCATTGACTGCAACTTCAGATTTCTTAGGTCGACCCCTTCTCTTCCCTATTAAGTATAAAACAACAGACACTCAGTCACCAACAAACTACTAAAATGAGTTTGTTCCATATATAGTATACTGATAACCATAATGTTTTACATGTATATGTACGCCACAAAAACTGAACCCCTGCAGAGACATTTGATACAAACTTATCTATTTTACAACCTATACAACTCATGTAAAACACTCACAGTGACTGTTCCCTGGGTTAATAAGCGGTAATCACATCTAATGCAGAGATTGTTCAGTTTGCCTTTCAACCTCATCGAAGGTGGAATTTGGATGCATGACCTTCACATTAGGAAACAGACTTTCTACCCAACTATGCCTGGCAACACATTTATAATGTGATACAAAGTCACTCATCCCAAACCAACTTCATTAGGGAATTTTGCCAGTTGCCTGTGGAAGAATATGTAAGCACACATTGCAAACCCATGAAAGCAGACTTAACCAAATGATAGCCAAACACAACTGAAATACAATAGATAAATCGTGTAAAACTCCTCGCCTCTCACACTATCTGATTCCTGTGTCAAAGGTTATTACTCTGAGTTTAGACACTAGACTCAAAATGTAAGTCAAGTCAACTGCAAGACAGTACAGAGAAATAACCAATCAGAGACTTGCATTTTGGAATGGGATGAAAATCATTAAAAATATACCATACCTGTAGTAATGAGAGGATAAGCACACAGCTGACCCGTATCTGGATTAACTTTCAACAAACATTTCTTGCCATTCACCACAACTTCCATATGATCCGTGACTTCAATAGGTCTCGTCAAGTCTGGCTTCTTTTCTTCCTTGCCTGATACTCTCGGCTCAGCTGCTGGCTCTGACACTTCATTTGTAACCTCACTGTTTACACCCTTAAAATAAATTTGTCAAATAGGATATGTTTTTGTTTCATATCACTGAAGTTCAATATTCCTGATTTTATGTTTCAAAATGTATGCATAACATTCTCAAAGACAGCAGTTAGTGTCTTTTTTATCAAATTTAATAGGTAAATACTGGATTGAAAGCAGGGAAAGTTGTTTAAGTCAATGGACTGACATAAAGAACTAAAATACTGAAAATAACATCTTTAAACCCACTATACATCTAAACATTTAAAGTAACCACTTGCCTTGGTAATGGCATTCTGAAATAAATATTTTGAAGTATTACTTATCAAACAGTTAGCGACTGTATAATCCCTATACAAATGTAATTTGAAAATGTTACACAATTCAGAAAAACAATTTCAGTTACACATGGTGGTCAGTTGACCTAATCCATTTTCCTGGAATAAATTATCAACCAGTATTAACTTGCCCTTCCACAAACAGCTGACAACTTCTCCACATGAATCAGAGGTGGAGGAGAAATGACTGTACCCAAATGTCAACAGACTACATGACCTACCCCGCCAAAGAATCAAACCTGTACCTTCCAGATGACTGCTCAGTGCTTTACCAACTGAGCCAACTGGGCCGGTTCCCATTAAGTAGTTCTTGAGAAGCAGTTGTTTAAAGAAAGTGTTGATGGATGCACATACATCAAATGATTCCTATACCTTAAACAATAGTTTATAATAAAGCATATATACCTGAGTACTGTCATCTTGATCAAACAGCATTTTATTGGCAGCCTCAGGGTCCACACTACCATCACCATTCTCCACACCATTCACTTGGCCTTCTGCTGTGATGAAAAACTGACCAGTCGCCGATTTTAAATACATGCTGGTATCTGCTGAGAAAATGGACACACATTATTTATAGTTTGATTAAATGACTATAAGTGGCAGAATCTTGAAACAATAAATCCCTGGGCATTTGATACTTGCAATATTTCACATACAATAAAGTTTGGTGAAATCTTACTCTCATAGTTTTTATTGCATTATTTCACAAAAAAATCTCACATATTTCAATTAATAGATCAAATTTAAATCATTTAGCAATACTTAATCTATTTGCAATCAATTTCTGCATAAATTCACATCATTAAATAAGGGTATAATCAGCATGATATGTCATGTTCAGTGCAAAACAATTCCACCTCCCTTTTGGTAAACAAGCAGATACAACACTTTCGTAGCAAACTCTCAAATTAGGTAATTTATATTTCATAAAATCATCACATTAAAGTCTATGTATGACAGTATACAATGTATGAAAATGATTAAATATACTTATAGCCTAGTGGCAGTATACATAGTTCCCACATCTACAATATTTACCTCCCTTGTTCTAAATTGTCGGCCAAATTTCCTTTAAGTTTATGGGGAGTACAAATGTATAATGTAAATGATGATAAACTAATCAGATATATAAACAATTACTTATTCATTACGCCAATGTGGGCATTTGGCTCAGTAAGTTGAAGAAAAAGTGGTTGTCACATGCAAATTCTCCTGGTATTTTCAGATCTCAATTATCACATATTTGGAAATTACTCCTATAAAGGGCGTATCAGTTTTGCCTATCAGCTAAGAACAAGGGAGGGAAATATTGTAGATGTGAGAACTATGTATTTTAATTCGACAACATAGACATTACCAGGAACTGAATTAGCACCATTATTGTGGACTTCTGGTACATTCTGAACTGCTGTCATAGGCTGATTTATCACTTGCAACAATTTTTCTGATTGGTTATTGTCGATCCTGGTTTGCAAAAAGTCTTGTGATTGGTCAATATGTTGACTGTCTGCAGAAGTTGTCTGGCCTACTTCCCCTGCCAATGTTGTTTGAACATCAGAAGGGATGTAATTATTTTCACCAACTGAGGTTTGCAGCATAATACCTTGTTCTCCTGTCTCAAGACCTGTATGAGAAACAAACAATATGAGTTGGGTAAAACAGGAATAAGAATAGAAAATTGTTTGATTATCTAGGAACCTTTCATGGAGGGAATCCAGGGGGCATGTGTACATGTTCTCATGTACATTTGCATCGATTTCAGTCCTGGGCGAATCAGATGGCTCCGAAATTCCATGAATCCACAGTAAAACCATCTTTAAGCATAAAATGGTCACCATCAACTTGTCCATTCTACAAAATTATGATGTTTATATACATACTGCTACACAAATCTAAACTTGTTAATTCACAATAACATATGAAAAAATGTATCTAGCTTGAACAGAGTTTTACTTGTCTAATTCTTCCAACAAGTGGGTCGATTATGAATTATAACTGCCAGCATTTTACTGAACTAGAAAAAAAGGCAAGAAACTATTTCGCTTTTAATCAACTAAAGATATACTCTGGACTGGTATAACTATGGGGGTTTCCCTCTAATCCTGTGGTACAAAAAACAATATGCCGTTAACATCGTGCTCAAACCGCAATGAAAACAAAGACAGGAATTAACGACTAACTGAACTTCAATGGATCTAAAATTAATTTTTGTTTGTACAGCTGGTAAAAACCCATTCTTATCGAATTCCAGATTTCATCCATTGATAGGTTTAGTTGTACCTTGTAACTGATCAGCAGGAACAGTTGTCTGTATGATGCTGACTCCATCGGACAACGTCAACTGTACCTGACCTGTAGACACAAACTGCTGAGCGACAATCTGATAAGTACTACCCACATCACTTGTTTCTGCAACTTCTTCTGAAAAATATATAACATCTTCTATTACATTTCTCCTTTTAAAAGGCTGCGTAACAACTTATTTTTGCATTAAATTTGAAATCTACAAAATGACTGTAAATTCTACTGTACAAGTTTGTCAAGGAATTATATCATTTTTGCAGTTATTGATTAGCTTGATAATGTTACATGTAGCTTTACAAACAATAATTGACCATACATTGAAGTAAGTGATAGAATCATCAGCCTAGAAGTATTTTGGAAATCATAAGAAAAACATGAACATTCTCACTCGGTGATCAATATATAACAACATATGTTCAGAGTACACTGAGAAATAAAAAAGTTAGTTTTAGAAGTTCAATCTCATGAAGTATGTGCTGGGCAAGCCATGGCCGCAGGTAACAAACAAATGTACCAGCACTTCAAGTGATATTTATTTGGAATGAAATGGTCAACCTGTCTTGACCATACCTATAGTAATTAAAGGGAGGTAATTTTTTGTGTCAGTATGCAGTTTCACATGGCATTTAGAGAGTTGTTGTTCCTGGGAGGGAATTTTACCTTAAAATTGCATGGGAGGAATTTTAAATGTCACTCAAAGGAAGAAGTCGTTCAAGAGGTGTCGTTTCGGAGGGAATACTGTATATAAGGGATATAGGGGGAGAACTCTAGATGGGATTAACGGAAAGAACTCTTGACAATCTTCTGTGACCATACCTGTAGTCTGCTGCTCATCATCATGTTGTTGAAGATCAAACTCTAAGTTACCATTACTCAATCGTAGAGAAACAGATTCTTCAGTATCATTCTTCAAAAGTTCGTCCGGTAAATCTTCTATTGTATCCATAGGAATATGAGTTTCCATCATAATTAGTATTTCTATTAGTGACTAAGCCAGACCATCCTTCTAGTTACCTGTAAAAATGTAATACTATTGCAATAATCATTTTCATCAAGAAAATTAGCCAATCCTGTGAATCAATCTAGCCAGCAAAAGCTCAACAAAGTCACAACTTAAACAAAATTTGTTTGAGACTTTGATTTCATGTCTTGTCCATGCCTCAAAACACATTTAAAGATATTCATGAAACTGCATACATGTGTATGCACATGGTAACATCCAGGGGCATAGCTAGCCCTCTATTCATGTGGATTCATAATTGTGCTAGGTTGAAAACAATGGTCCAATCTGGTGCATTCTGGGCGTTCTGAGGTGCTTTATTTAGTACTGGAAAATGGACAGTTTTAGGATCATAAATCATGTGGATTCAGCCGCATACTCGCGTATAGGCAGCTATGCGCCTGACATCATAAAGACAATATACAGAACCTACAGTGATCCAATCATGCTCAATACCAAAGGTTTAAGGTCATTGCTCTTGCCATTCACCACCACCACAATATTGATATATTTGTGTTATCAAAGATCGATCAACAGAAAAAAGATGTTAAGTAACGAATCTCCATAGATCTAATTTATATAATATATGCTGGGAAGTAGTACATTTTGGAAGTTAAATGTTGCTTACTACTACTACAATGTTTTGAAAATGTAAAAAATAGCGAATTTCTCGTTTCCTGATTAAATGAGAAAAACGTATTTTGATGTCATTTTAAAATATATTATAATGTTGTATGCAACTCTTTATTTTTAATGATTTATAATGCATGCTTCAACCAAGTCACATCTTTTCACTGTAGAGGTGTGGGGGTACCACGGCCACCCGACCAGCTCAGTCGGAGAAGTAATATTTACAGGACTTTTTTCCTTGCAAAGTCGAGTCCAGTACGGGACCCATTCGTTTTTTCCCAATCCGAACGTGAAAAAATCGCCAAGTCGACAAGGACTTAAAATGGAAATCCTGTATTGACTTATGATTGGTTTGTGTCATAGTAATAGTATGACACACACTCATGAATTTTGACATCTAGAACCAAAACAAACACACGTGTTTGCAGGCAGGAAGTTGGAAAGCGAGATGTTTTCATTGGCCAAGGTGATGTTTGACCTAAATAAACATAAATCATAACAATGCCCGATAAAACAACCATTTCTCTATAATAGACCCTTATTATACTGATTTAGCAAATGCTTGACTCAAAATCGTTGTAAAACAACAGTTGTTTGGAGTATACTATCATACTGTCGTCTGTATGCAAATCTCATTTATCGCGGAGCAGTGCCCGGACTGAATGTCAAAGATGGCGGCTATTTGAAATATTTACTCTTATAAAATTGAGCAGAAATCAACCAAGCTTTAAACTTTATATCAGATCATCAACAAGTACAACGAAAGTATTACCTGTTATTAAACATAAAACACTTCAATGGCAGGTTCCATTAAATTTTTCGTCACTCCGTGCTAGTACATTGTATCCCACAATTCCGTTTAAAATGACGAGGCCCGTCCATTGAATTATGGGTAATAAAAGAAAATGGGCCATGCGACAAAAATGAACTATACACATGTAGTAAGTACGGACCCAGAATCTACTAGATCTATCTATAATCTGACATTTTAATCTTATTCAACCAATATACTATCTTAGTGTACAGTCGTGTAGAATTATTTAACCAGGGCCGTATGACTAATTAAATCATTGACACAAATCAACGGCGGCATATCGATCTACTTCATCAAATTCCAAATGCAAGCACGAGAGATTCGGAGATCCGTTAAATATTAATTTTATCCGAAACTCCAGCAACCTACACTTTTGCATTTTCGAGTTTAAACACTTTTTTGATATTTCGGGTGATCAATTTCTGTCATACGGATGTAATCTGCACGTTGATTAATGTGCCCCTATGCTCTGATTACGGAGGTTGGCAAAACACCGACCCACAAAACACGTTAGTAACGGAAAACCCGGAAGTCACGGAAAAAAATATGAAATCCACGGAATACCTTGGATGTTATCATTAAGAAAACTCACACTAAATCAAGGAATATAAAGTTCCGTAAGTCCGTCCATCCTGAGTTTACTGGGAAGACACGTACCTGAAGTCACAGAAATAAATTTATCAAAACATGTCCATGTCTCTGAATCTATAATGGCACAGATGTCATTTCATTCGGAAAAGTGCGAAGTCATCCATGTCAGCACTAAACGTAAACTCCTCAAAACTCAGTACCACACACATGGAAAAACCCTCTCCACAACGAATTCAGCAAAATACATTGGAGTATCCATCTCTTCTGAACTATCAGGGTCAGATCACTTAAATCAAAACAACATCACCAAGAAGGCAAACTCAACTTTATCAGAAGAAACATCTCGATCGTCATGTCCACTCAACGCTAAGGCAAATGCTTATCGTACATGCGTGTACGTCCAAGCTTGGAGTTCTCATCATCCGTCCGGGCCCCATATACACACTGCCTTATATAAAACAACTTGAAATGGTTCAGCGTGCCGTAGTGCAGCTCATTTTGTCAAACACGACTACTCAAGGACTAGTAGCGTCAGTGACATGCTGGCTGAGCTAGAGTGGGAAACCCTTCCATCGCCGCAGAAACGCAGTCCGAGTGATCATGCTTTACAAAATATTACATAACCTTGTCGACAACAATCCGCCCCCCCCCCACACTTATATAAATACCATCAAGAAACTCCATAAGGGATCATAACCAGCAATTCATCCATGCAGCTTTCGGCAAGGAAATCAGCCTACATACACAGCTTCTATCCAGCATCCATTGTCCTCTGGAATCGTCTGTCACCAGAAGTAGTCAGCCAGCCCACTCTCTACGGGTTCCAGTCGGCACTTGTGAGACTGGGAGGCATCTATAAGCATTCAACAGGGAACTGTATCCTAATATACTTACAAGTAAAAAATTGCTGCCTGATGCAGCAAAGGTGGGTGCACGGCGTAAACAAAACGAAATAGAACAACTGCAATTTGAACTAACAGTATGTGTTTATTATGCTTTAATGTGTAACTATATATTAATGTATAAAAAGTACATTTGTAGTTTTAGTAGTAGGAATTTATTAAGGAACAGACTAGTTTTTGTATGGACAGTTAAACAGAAATAGAAATTGATAGTGCGGAAAACTTTCATGATAATGAACATCATGCATGTAAATTAAGACAACATTATACATCTCAAAATGCAAAACATTGATTGAAACATATTAACATAAATCACAATCATTATCACGGTAGAAATAAATAATGAAATACCGACAAATTTACATAATTAGTATTCACTAAAAATTAAAAAAAAGAACAATAATCACTAAATGATATTGCATATCATGTCAAAATGTGAGAGCACTACAGTTTAATTAACAACATGTCAGTGGACAAACAGACATCCAGCATCATACACTGAATTAATCAAGCAATGTGTGAATGTAAAATGAGTTTAGACATTTTGAAAGTTAGAAAAATAGCAATGTGTGAATGTAAAATGAATTTAGACATTTTGAAAGTTAGAAAAATAGTGTAATTTAATGTAAATGATAGCTAAAAAGTGACACATGAGAGAACTATAAAATGCTACCTGAATGAACAAGTGGTAGGAAGTGAAAGCAGGCCGTAGTATATGAATGACTATTATAATAAGGAAAAAAACATAGCTAAGAGAAATAAAACCGTATTTACTTATATCTCAAACATATTTACAGTGGAAAGAAATAATGCAATAGTGACCAAAATGCAACACAATAACTCAATACAAAAACATTAATCACTAAATGATATAGCACCTTGTCAAAATATGATATCACTTCAGTATGTAACAACCGCATGCTAGAATCACACACTGGATAAGTTATCAAGCAGTGTGAATGTATAATGAGTATAAACTTTGTGGAGGACTGGATAATGGTGAAATTGTATATGTAAATGAAAACTGTAAATGATACCTGAATCTACAAAAGTGATAGGAGGTGTACACAGACGGATTTAGCAGACTTAGTATATGAATGACTAGAATAGTAAACAAAAAGAACATAGCAAAGAGAAATATAAACGTATTGACATATATCACATACATATTAACAGTAGAAAGAAATAATGCAATAATGACCAAAAAGCAAAAACGATTACTCAATACAATCAAAGCAAACAAATGGGGTGTGGGACAGTACCACTTGTCTATGTAGCCAAGCTGGCAACTCGTTGCATATAAGTTTCTGTTTTGTAACTATAGTCAAACCTGTGTTAAAGACCACCTGCGAACAAAGACCACTATTGCAAAACCTGTCTGCAAAGACCATCAATTTTATCTCCCATCAGACAATTTTAAATGATATTTAATATGTTAATAGAGACCACCTGTAAACAAAGACCACATTTTGCTGTTCCCATGGGTGGTCTTTACAGACAGGTTTGACTGTAAACAGTTTTATAATATCAAAGTTTGTGTAACTAGGTAAGAAGGTTTGCATGGAATATGGAATAAAACAAAAACATAAGACATAAATGTGAAAAAGAATAAAAAATTATTGAAGAAAGAATAAACATTTTTTCCAAGAGATCTTCAATCCGACTTGTTCTAGAAATGCTAGATTTTCAATCCAAAATAAAGAAAATGGTCAGTAATAATGGTAGAACCTTAAGACTAAAACAAGTGAAATGTTTGTCACGATTGTAAATAAATGAAATACAAAGATATTAGACCCTTTATGTAACGTTTGTGAATATTTAATTATGAAATGACATATTAAATTCTATCCTCGCTAAATTAGAGTAAAATCAGTATGCTCAGGCATAAAGTTATGATAACACTAGCTTGCCATAGGTTATGAGTTATCTTGTTGCAGTGGGGTGTTTTCCAATTAGTTTTCAAAGCACAACTTTGATGAAAATGTAACAGGTTTTTTTAGAGATGAACAGCAGACAAGGTTTTCAAGTTTCAGACACCTGTGACCTTGACTTTTAACATTATGACCCCAAATTACAATATGAACTACTAGACTTCATACTGATACTTCCCAGCAAGTTGATGAAAATCTATCACTGGATTTTAGAGATAAAGGGAGAACAAGGCAGACTGGACAGACAAACATACAACATGTGGAGACATAATAAATACAAGATGATGAACACATATGTACAAGCAATAACAAAGTTTATATAATTATACATTGTAGTTAAATATTAGTACTAAACTGTTTACTTCATATGCAGCTTAATTGCAAAAATCATCTTTTATATAGTTTATACATGAATCCAGGTCAAATCATCCAAGCTTTGTTTTAAAGGAAACTACTTTGAGCTTAGTCAGTAACAAAAAGTATGTTAGACCAGTTGTATCAAAAGTTGAAAGTAGACTGCAGACACAGCATAGGGCTATTCAAGGAACATTTTACCCGGTTTGGTTTAAACTGCTCTAGCAGCTTTAGATATAATATCCAAAATATGTCAGCGAATCAGATGTTGGATGTAATTTTGGTACAGTACAATCATGTGCCATGTTCATAGCAAATCAGCCAAAGGGTAAATAGATTTTTTTAGAAAAAATGTCTGGCAATCAGAAGCCCAAGTGGCTATTTTGGAATTCGAGTGGGGCTGAGTGGGGCTGTGTGACACAATATTTGAGGACAATCATGCAATGAACAAATCTCGAATGAGTTTAATAATTAAAAAATATCAAAGTGAAACAAACAGCAATAAAACACCTGAAGACTGAGGCAAGACATGAATATTGCAAAAGCACATTAATGTAAGAACTGTTACAAGTATCAAAGACAAGCAAAGTCAACTATCAAAACACAGTACAATATATTCAAATAAGAGGCCCAAGCAAAAATTAAATCAAAATAAGGGAGGGCTTGGTTTTTTTAAAACTTTTGAGTGCTGACTGGGTTTTTTTACATGTGGTTTTTGAAATACTTAACTTTTGCCATACAGTAAAAAGGTATGTATGTATAGTATTACTGTGTTTATGAGGTCGCCCGTCGCCGCGCAAATTTTATAATGCACATTATGGTAATTTGGTCGACCCGGTATGTCTGCCGCACACCATAAATATACTTTTGTGATGCCAGTAGAGGAGTATAGGTCAAACAGACAATTTTTGAAGCCAAATACGGTCACTGCATAGTGTCAATGAGACCCATCATACAGTTACCATTTTCCTGGCATCTAACCAGTACTTTCCTGGAATCTACCCAGTACTTTCCTGGTTACATGCCAAGGCGTATGCACAAATATTATAAATATTGTCCCTGAAGTAAATTTCATTGCACTAACAAGCTGATTTTATACATTTAAGAATAAAGCGCCAGAAAATACTGCACTCCACAGGATGCAATATATTAACCCCATTACCTACAGAAATAAAGTTACTGCTAATGGTAAATTTCAATTTTTAAAAGCCACCAATGAAGAAAATAATAAAGTGGTGTGTTAGAGGTTGTTGAGGGGAGTTTTTTTTCTCTCTCTGAAACAGTTGTAAATCAAGAATAAAATCCATATTTTTTGTTTCTAGGGTTCCCTCTGTCATTCGCCAATAACATCAAATGTGAAAAAGACAATAATTTGGCAACAGGTTTTCAATTTTGGCAACAAAAATATTCCAAAAGAAATTATACTTGAAAGCAATTGCATAATTTTTCATGCTTTTTATCAAAATTGGTGTGTACTTTGAATATGCCACAGGGAATCATGTCTTCAAATTAAAAAAAATTAGCACCTTCAATACCGGGATATGAATAAATACCGAATGATATCAGAAATGGAAGTATCTAGTTTTTCGCATAACTTTGATTGCAGTGTCAGTTGTTCCGAATAGATAAGGGATCACTGTCCTTGTAACTGCAAGTGACACTTATTTAAGGTTTACACAAGGCAACAAGATGAAGCTCTAATGTTCATCTTGCATATCTGGGAACATCTGCTTCACCATTCCTACAGGTACCACAACTACTTTGTCATCTATTGTTAAGAAGGAGAACTCATCTTCTTCCTGACAAACACTATCCACCTCATCAATAACGTCTTCTACTGGAAATTCTGTTTTCTGTTAAAATACAATAGTATAGGTATATTGTAAGGGTATTAATGAAACATATATTTAAGAAATATCAGAACAATTTTTGCTATATTTAGGTGTTGAACCTTTCGCCTAGTGTTAAAGCTCTTTTTGATGGAGTGTGATAAGTGACCCAATCATGTTTATGATAAAAAAAATGTATTACTTTGATCTTGCTGCTGCATATAATCTTTGACGGTTTGTTGTTCTTTAATTGTGTATTTCTTTACTTTTCTGCTTTAACAATGGATTTAGTTACATGTTTATTATAACCATGACATATTAATGTCTCCATGTAAAATTTAATGGTATTAAAAAGTATTAGCCAATAACAATATATTTCAAAAGTATCAGTTGACAGCTGCTAAAATTATTAAACTAAAACTATCTGAATGGACAGTTGACAGCTGCTAAAATTATTAAACTAAAACTATCTGAATGGACAAAAAAAACTTTATGCCTTTTTGATGATATAACTACTGTACTAAAGTACATTCAGATTTTTTTGGCAATATCTTATTTTAGCTTAAGGTAACAGGCGACAGGATTGCAATAATTTGAACTTGCTATTTAAATTTGTATAGCAGAATATCAATGTATCATTTCCTATAATTGCAATAATTAACCTCACAATTTGTCTGTTGTTCAAGACACAACACAAATCAGATTTCCCACCCTTCCCAAAAAAAAATTCAAGGACTCTTCAAAGGGTTTTTTCACAAAATTCAAGGACCAAAACAGCATTTGTACTGCTATTTTATTCATTCAACATGTCTTTCAAATTAACTTTTTCCATGAACATTTAAGTATTAAACTTCAAATTATGAACTTATATACAAGGAAATGTTACACGATCTTCAACGTGAGTTTTCCAAGGCTTTCAAAGTCACTATTTTTTATCTGTTTAAAGTGAGTTTATTATACAGTAGGAGAACCATGTGACATACCGTGACTAAGGTCTGGGATGTTGTTGAAAGGGAAACTTCATTTCTGTAGGTATTTGTAACACTGTCTGTTATGACAAGTCTCCAGGTTGAAAGGTTTCATGCACACATTTGCACCATAAGGCCACCTAACATTTGTTTGTTGCATCTTCAAAATATATGTTCTTTATTTTGACATTCTCAGTACCTCACATACAGCTTCTTCGGAACTTCCTGCAATAAAAGGTAAATCAATAAAATACTGCATTAGACTTTCCAATGGATAATAATGCATTTTGCCTTTCATCTCAAACAATGTTTTAGAACAGCCATTCATTTGCTGATCGTGTATCTGAAGACATCAATTTGAAGATGTCATCAGACAATTATCTTAATTGAGATTCTCCATCTATCATTGGCAGTGTTTTCCGTGGACTTTTAAAATTGAAAGTCATTGCAATTTCATATCCGAGGCCATGGTCATTTCCAAGTATTGGAGGTCATACAGGAATATGCTAAATCGAGTCGACGCTTATGTACTTAGACACATTCAGTCTGCATGTAATAATGAAATTGAAAGTTGAAACTGAAAGTACATTTTCGGAAAATCGCTGTAAGGTTAGAACATGTGATCAGTGTATTTAATACAACCTGCGAGTTTAAACGTTTACATGTTAATTATCACGCATGTTTGAACGATACATGACTTATGAAAGAGGGAAAATACTGCAAAATATTAAACAGAGCACAGAGACGAATGCTGGCTGCATCATAACAATAACAAATAAAATGTAGGTCAACCACGCGATGGGTCAACCACAATGTTGAAACGATAAAATTCAATAATTATACAGTTGAAAATATTAGTTAATGACATCAATCACAATATACAACAAAATCACATACCTTAATTTAGCTTTTGTAGCCTACAAAATCAATAATGACGTTACAACGCACAATCGTTCGCTTCCCGACATATATTCCCGCCGGTCTGCGCAGGCGCACAATAGGCTCTGTGGTGGGACTGAAACCCGTTATCGGGGATCCGGAATTATCCGGGATCGATTTTGTAAAAATTGTTCGAGTGGAACATATGTTAACTGAAGGGTGTGAACGAATGTTCCTCTATCCGTTATTGACCGTTGATACCTACGATATAGTCCAAAATATCGATCCCGGATTTTCCCACCAAAGTCCCGGATTTTTTTTAAGTCCCGGATTTTAGTCCCACCCTAGGCTCTGTTCGATTTTTCGCCCAATTTTGTTCTTAACCGAGTCCATTGCAAAACGACGCTAACAGAACTCAATATGCACGGCGTTGACACGCCGTGCAATAATTGGTCTTCGAGATAATTAAGATCTCTACACCATGGCCAGATTATGACCCTGAAGTTCTGAACTTCGGTTGTCAAGGCAACTGGCTATGTTAAGCATGCTGGCTTGGTTTATTAAATCGTTTTCTGCATTGATCAAGTCTTATTATTACCGCCGGTCTAGATTTGGGTCATAACAGAGGGTTTCTGCAGGGCCTCAAATTGCATGAATGAATATGACGTAATATGACTCAAAATGAGGCTGAATCAGTAATGTCAACAATCACCTGTTTTCACGACCCATTGATGTTGCATATTATTCGCGGGCGTAACCAGATCAACTGTTGATGTTCGTAACATATATGTTTGGGTAAAATTTCTTTCTTGGTTGCAGCTAGTTGAACGGAATTATATGGTTTCAGTATAGTTCGGTAATTTGTCGGATGTTGCAATAAATTTCCTGAAACCGAAAGATCGGCGAACTTTCATTTCAAAGATATTTCGTTGGAATGGCCTCGAGTTCTGTCAGCCAAGAAAGTCTGGATATAAATGAAGATTATGAATTGAATGCCAGAAGAACCCGGATCAGAACCCTTCGTGCACGAGGCGCATTACATCGCACGGGTGAACGTGAGTCAGAGACGTCAGGTGAACGAGAGGGTTGGGATATGAACGGTGACGATGATGATCATACGCCTATAGGCAGTACAGGTAATGGGGCATAGTTCACTGAAGAAGTTCTTTGTTGAGACTGTTCTTTAGTAAACTGATTATAAGAATTTAGTTAATATTAACAGGAAAGAGAGACTTGTCATTACATTAGAATTAGGATAATGATGAATCATTGTATACATGTATTCAGATTAATCATTACAACTTCCATTGATTCTGTCCATTGACAAGGCACTTGAACACACAACTCTTAGACACTAGTAAGGTGCTATACTGACTGATCTGATTATCGCTATAAATAGTTATTCAGATGTCATCATGTTAAAATATTCATGGATATATTGTAAGAAGTCCTGTAGATGTTTTGTAACTTGTTTTTTTTCCTTGATCAAGTTAGTTCTGCTTTCTGCTTTGCGTACCTTCATGTTCTCACTTGTTAAGCTTGAATAGACCAGATTCTTAAGAACTCTGATTTCTGAGACAGAAAATATTGGGCTATTGTATTACAATCCTGTACACATTAAGAACCATGTTTGATGTCTGTTCTAACACTGCCTGTTTATTTGACCACGGTACAACCTCTGCAGAGCCACATTCTTAGAGTGGTATACATATCGGCTGTTGATGAGAGGTTGTTGTTCTAGAGAGGTCTAATTGGTTGTATTTCTTTAGACTTGACTAGATGGGAAAATTGATAATGTTGCAGAGAGGTTGCTCAGGGCTTCTCTGAAGGGGTTGCATTGTTCGCTTAGTTGCAAATTGAACCTAGACCCACTTACTCTTTAGATGATTTGCCTTATCAGTCATTGATATGGCCCAAACTGGTATGACTGGTATTGTATATGTAGTTTTCATTGCTACATGAATGTCGGAGCTTCTGGATAAATCTGCATGAATAAAATAAAATGTGTATCTTTATTGACAGCTTCAACAAGTGCATTGACTGGAGACAGTATCCATGAATCCCCGACGAGATCATCAGCCATGCAGCGTGCCAAAGATAAAAGGGCGAGACCAAATCATCTACAAAAGGGTAAACTACCAAAAGATAAAAGAAAGTTGCGTGAGAAGAGAAGAAGCACCGGAGTTGTCCACCTTGCTTCCACTGAGGTTTTTACTTCTGATACATTTACTCTATATAGTACTTGTAAGCTCTATAAGACCATCTTTGGTTGTGAAGAAAGTTAGTTTGATGTGAGGTTGTGAGATTATTAAGTTAAAAACAGTGTGGTTCCGTTTCAGGGAGTTGACCCTTTGACCCCTAGAGTTTCCAAAAAGCCACATTTTGATCATAAGGATTCTGGTTGAAGGGGTCTATTTTTCTCTAAATTACAGGTATTTTTTTGTATAAACGGTAAAATCTAAAGTATGGACTTATAAAAAGGTGGTCTTTATTTTGAGATGGTCTTTAAATAAGATTTTATTGTAAACCATGCAGCCCTCTGTTAATCAACAACCTATCTTTAACAACAGTATCAAATATATTCCTGTACATCTCAAGAATTGATTTTCAATTTGACCTCTCAAGAGCAATGCCCTCTCAACAACGGCCACACTTTGCAAGTGCATTGTGTTGAAAGGTTACACTCTATTCTAATTATAATAATTCCCCCTCCTCTTCATTCTGCTGGTTAAGAAATATGTTTACTGGAGATTTGATGAGGATGACTGAAATTAAAATTTCATTTCAGTTGAGCTAAAATCCATATTTATTTACAAATGGGGTGGTTGACTATTAATATCCCTCATATTCTTTTCCTGTTTTCAGAGTACTGGAGACTCTCTGGATGATGAAGGTGAAGAGGAAAAATTATCTGAAGCTAAACGTAATACGCCATACAATGAAGTGATAGATGCGGACAACCCGGAGACACCTTCTGAGGTAAATATCAGAGGTTCCTTCAGTACTTTGATTTTACCTCCCTGAAATATTCTTTTGTAGGATTTTCTAACAACATTAATACCTGTCTTGATATACTGATATATCAAATGCACTTTTATTAGATGCTTTGTATGAAATTCTGATGACTTTATTCTGTAGTGTTATTACTATTAGTGAGGCTGATTTTGTTCCTTTTCGATGCACGCTTGTTTCTAAGTCTCTTAACAGACATTAGATATATTCAACTGTGTTTTTATGTTGCATGTTAGTCACATTATAGTCACATGGTAGTCACACAGTAGTCAATTTCTGTTGATTGCATTGATTTGCTTCGTTTGAAGTGGTTATGAGTGAAGCATAATTATACTGTAATCTTTTGAAACCATGGTTACCATTCTGTTATCAGATCCCGGATGTAGAGAATTAGACATCTCCTACTGTGGGAAATTAGGCAAAGTGATTGGTTCTACCATGTGGAATTAGATCCCCCCCCCCCCAAAAATCAGTCCACTTTGAATCCAATGAAATGTCTCATTAATAATTTAATATGTATGAAATTTGGCTTGTCAATGATAAGTGATGAATTATAGTGTAATTCCTAATTAGCAAACAATGGTATGTGAAGATGCTGCAAACAGACTTATTGACACACTTTTGTTGTGCATGCTATATCAATATTGTAATTTTATTTTCTGTGTGTTTTATTTCTTTACATTGTTTATTTTGTTGTTGTTGCTGTTGTTTTAGTTGTTGTTCTGCTCCTAATAGGTAAGGCGTAGAATCCAACTGTTTCAGACATTGAATATAACAACAAAAAGTTCTAGTCCTGATACTAAATCAACGACTAAACTTATGGTAAGGAATTTTATAGTAATATACTAACACTTTTTGGTGGTTTTTGTAATGGACATTTGGTACGGAATCCTGTTTTGGTCATCTTAATCTTGTGTTTTCTTTGACAATGGGCAGTGGTACAAGAAGACGTGAGATGGTACGATACATAATGTGAAGGTAAACTTTGATGTAGAAACATGCAATGATACTGTGTGCGACAGTACCTGTCTTAATATTGCATTGTTACATAGTATGTCATATTGTACTGTCACAAGGGAACGTGCTGTGATGTGTCATTTTATAACATTGCTCATGGCTGTTGATGACACAGCACTAAGATGGCCATAACAGTATTCTGTAATGTTGCGTGTAAATGAAATTAACTTCAAATAAAACCTTTCTCTGTAGGGGTAAGAGATACATGCATATAAAAATCACCTCGTCCTACTGGTACTGTATTTGCATTTTATTGCTAGAATTTTGGGTGGAAGTTATACCGCGTAGCGTAACCATTATTTGGTGTCGAATGACGTGTATATTTTCTTGTTTCCTTGTAAAACTTGATGGTCATACTTCAAATATTGTTGAAAACATAAATCCAAGAAAGAGAACAATTCCTATCGCATGTTGTTAGCTTGCCAAGTGAAGTTCACTATATCAGGGGTTGTGTACAAATGTATCATAACTCATGTATGTTATAGACACAGATAACTTTGCACCAACCCTCGGTATCCTTCGTATTGTTTATTATTCTTTTGCATGTGAAACGGACACTTGATCTCGTTTGAATATTTAGCTGCATTCAGTGGGATACAGATAAAAGCCTTCCAGCTCAATCTTGCACAGGCGGACGAAATCCCATCTCTTTGAATGCCCCTACCTTTCTTATTTAAGTCATTTACATGTTTAAAATAATTACCATTCAATTAGTCACAAATTGCAGAATTGGTTAATGTTCTCACCTTTATTTTGTAATCAGACTTTTCCTTTTCAAAATGTTATCTTAGTCCTATCAGTGTAGTCAATATGTTTTTGTTGAACCAGCCCATATAGAAAAGTAACCGGCCAGCTGGAGGGGGAGGGTTCCAGGGAATAAAAAATGCAACCTTTCTACAAGTTTTAACTGCCTAAATGTTGTTTGAACCGGCTTTTTCGGCCAGCGGCTGGTTCTTGCTGACAAAAGTGGTCCAATGCTGTAAAGATTTTATCCAAAATTTAGCAGGAGGATTTTGCCCAGTGGGGAGGGGGATTTTGTCCTGTGGGGAGGGGAGATTTTGCCCTGTGGGGAGGGGATTTTGCACCATTTGTTTGTTGTTATTTTTTCTATTAATCAATATATTCACCATGTCAATTTACTTTTGTGTGTTCCATGTTTTCAGCTGTCGTATGATAATGTCATAAACTAAGAGTTAAATAAGAATACAATGTAACTCATTCTGTTGTCTAGTCCATGATTTTTTTTCATTGCTTATATTGTGAACTGTCATACTTTGAGGGTTTGGTGCGAGAATATTGTTACTGCTGTTTTACCAGAACTGAGGTACTCTAGTTTTGCATTAAACCTCTTTGCTTCTGCTATGTATAATGTCCATTTTGACATTTATGTAGACTTTGTCATGGGATCAAAGGTCAAGGTCACAGGAGGGCATTATGTTTTACAAACATCTCTTGTTATGAGTGCAATTTTACTGCAGTACTAAGTATATAGAATCTCTTTATTAAAATTTACTTGTATTAAGTTGTAATGTTTTTGTATGCAACTAGTTTCTTATAACCATGTGATTTAATTTACCAGTATATATTACTTCCATTTTCTCTGTTTTTACATGCATTTATTATCTCCGCAGGCTCCTAGAGGGTTTGTCCCTAGACGAAATAAAAGGTAAATTTAAATCATGTTATGTTTTAATTTAAAGTCATTTGTGAAGTAAAAGTCTTATTTTATATTTACAATGAAATTACATATTTGTGTTATCTATTTAATGTGTACTGATACTATCTGAGTGAATTTTTTTTAACTATTCAGTGCTGCAGATCGCTTACTATTCGAGACTGCCTAAATTTTGCGAATTGATATCTATGCAAATTTAAAATTCTTGAAAATATTAATATAAAGGTTGCATTGACATTCAAGCTTTACCAAATATATGGACATTTTGTTGCAACACAAATTTGAGTGGCTTTGCAAAATAATTTGAAAGGAAAAAAATGGCCAATTGTGCAAAATAAAGACTTCACACATATACAATGATCTGCAGTAAATCTTTGGAAAAGGAACCAGTGTTCTATGTTACAAATATGTTTAAACCAATTTGAAAGTTATTGGTCGTCACTCCTGAGACAATTGACAGGTTACAGAATTTAGAATTGAAAAAAGTATTTTCATGTATATTGAACACTTTTTCAGTCCATCTGATCTTGAAGCTGATCTTGAAGATAACCAAGATTATGATAGTGCTGTTAGCCAAGAGTCCAACTTCACACTGACTGACCAATCAGGGATGAGGAATAGAGGTTATGACCAATCAAAACCTCCGTGGAGTGGCCAATCAAAATTCAGCTCAGATTCAGCCCAGTCTTTCAAACCAAATGTGTCTCCTGGAGAACAAAACCCAATTTCTGGAAGTTCTCATGCACTCCAAAATAACAATTATACAAAAAGCCACTCATTTGACAACAGTGAAAGACAGCCTTTTTCATTCTCTAGTCATGCGCCCACGTCACCCAGATCGCCGAGATCTCCAAAGTCCCCAAGATCTGTTAATCAAAATACAAACTCTTCTCGTGAACCTATGCGTCCAGTGTCCAGTGTATTGGCACGCTATCAAGGTCAAGAAGACCAAGGTTCAGGAGGTTATAGGTCAAGATTTCGAGATCGAGAACTCGGCGGGGTGCGAGGACCAGTGGGACAACAGTTTGCTGTATCAAACATGAACAAAGAAAACAAAGAGGAGGATATTGCTAGAAGAAAGCTTGAAAAGGTTTGTTGCATGTTGGTTGTTTGTGAATTTAAATTCAATGATGGCTTGGTTCTTTTGTCTACTCTGCAGATACAAGTCCTGGCTGAGTTGTGTTCGAAAAATGTGTTCATCTTAAAAAAAAAAATCACTGTATACGTCAGCCACAGAAATTCATGTACATTTGGTAAGCCACTGATATAGTGATAAGTTGAACTACACTTAATTTTCTATCTCGTCCCTGCTTCAAAGCCTGTTCAGTGCTGTTGTGTTACTTCTGATTTCAATGGCTTTAAAGAGGGTTTGTCATGAAATTTTTGTAGCTGTTTCTTCACCTAAATTATGTTAGCATAGATTTGTGCATACCCTTGATAATGCAAAAGATATTCTTTATGTTTCATCAACTTTACTTTTACTAGGATTTAGAACGAGAGCGAGATGAAAACGGTAGATTACAGAAAGTTCTAGAAGAGAAGGATAGAAAGATAGCTGAGCTTGAGCGCCAAGTGGCATCGTTAAATAGGGTATGTCTATTTATTGATGTATACTGATGTTTCTGTGTGATGCATGTACCAGTGTTTTATCCCACCAGGGCGGGGATAGCAAATGACAGTACAGGAATTTGACAGGCCCAGTGTGATTGCCTCTCAGATAAATTACTTGGCAGGAGTTTCTTAAAGGGGTATTTACTTGCCCAGAACACGTTGGACCCACGAGATTTTGAAAAAAAAATACTCGAGGATAGGGACTTGGGCAACATATTTTGCATGTTGTGTAATTCTCTTGGTGTGCCCGTGGGACTAGAGCTTCAACGATTCGATGTGACCCATCGGAATTCGACTACGGAGCTCACGATTCATACCCTGGTAGATTCGATTCGCTTTTTTTTAGTTCCAGTTCGCTAAACTGTTATTTGGTACAGTAATCACGGGTTTTAGCCAAGCTTAGTCACGTTGTGGTCACTTCCCCTGTTGCTACGTTATTTACTAGAAGTAAAGTTTAGTAAAATGACTTCCGTTGTTATGCTGAAAGACCCTCAAAGAAAAAATTTCTAGTCACATTTTCACAAATAAAGAAAGACACTCGGGGAAAGGTTTTTTTCCCCAATGTATTCTTTAAATATGAGAAGTAAGACCACTGTGAACAAATACTAAGTTGTTTCTTTAGTCTATGAATTTTCATTTGCAAAAACTGAGTTCATCTGTTTTGAAATAATGAAGAGTTATTGTCATAGCTTGATCTTCATCTACATTCACAAAATTGTTAAATATCGCATTAAACTTAGCTTCTGAGAAAGTTTAAGTCCCAATGATAATGTAACCTGCAGACAAAGCATCTACATGCCCATGTGGTGCTCTAGTTTACATTTTAAATTTTGTCATAACCCATTTGTTTATAAATGGCCATTGTTAATCTTATATAAAAAAGCAGGGGTTCCATTTGACCCTTGGGTTGACCCTTTGACCCCTGGAATTTCCAAAAAGCCACATTTTGACCGTCAGGATTCTGGCTGAAGGGTCAATGTTTCTCTAAATTATAGCTAACTGACTATAAAATGGTAAATTATGGTCAAATAGTATCAAAATTACCTTTGAGATTCAGCACTTAGTGGAACCCGTGCTATGTGTGTGTAATTGAACAATCTGAGATTTTGTTATTTCATAAATTGAATCTTTTTATTTAAAGCCACACTAAACTATTCCTGGAGTCTAGTAAGGTACTATAGTTTGTGTGTATAAACTGTGTTAGATTGTACGATGGAGATCTGTCAAGTTTTATGCTCATTAATTTCAAGGTCAAATTTAATTTAAAAAATGTCAAATTTGTAGGCATACAAAATAGTAATCACAACCTTCATATCTTTATTTGATTTTGAGTTTCTACAGTTTACTAAATTATTCTTACCACAAGACTAAAGCGTGAAAAATGTGCTGTTGAAAATGTTCCAATCAATAAGGAAAGATAGTTTCTACATTAGTACTCCACCGCATGCATTAGACTGTCTGATATTTGGTCTGGTAAAATATGGAAATTGTACTGTATAAACAAAAAAGGAAATGAGCGCCGCTGTACAATTTCTAACCTCTTCTTTAAGTGACGTCATTTCCAGAAAACGTCACATGTGACGTCACCATGTACTGACAGTAAGCCATATTTGCCCCATATTGCAATATAAAAAATGATGTGACCATATGGAGTAAATAATGTTTCCTGCTTGCACATAGTGACATCACATGTTGCGTTTTCTTGTTAAGACAACACAGAGGAGGTTGTAAAACCTATAGCAGCGCTCAAATATTTTTTTCGAGCTGGTAAAGGCTGTTTAATGGTGATATTTCAATAAAAACAACTTCAGAATTCATGCATGCCATTTTACAATAAGTCTGCTTTGTAACCCTTTAGGATTCGGAAATGTCGGAATGTTTTATGAAGAGCAAGTTTCAGACCTTCAGATAAATATTTGTTCAATGTATTGTTGTAGCATGGCTTGCGAAACCACTGCCACTCAAGTACCTTGGTACCCATATATTTAGAGAAAAGCTGATCTCTTAGCATTATTGCAAATATTACATGTATGCAGTTTTATGATGCTATGTGTTGTCAAAGATTGTCATGAAGCAGTAAGTTCAAAAATGTTTTGAGTTAAAGATTAAGACTACTTAAGTTCCTGTCACTGTTTTGGATACATGATCCATGCCCTTATAGTGTGGAATTGTTACAGAAAGTCACACGTTTGATGCAAACACACACACAATTAATAGTTATCACACAATACACAGTTAAGTATCCATTTGAATTTTGGACATTGTCTGTGAATGAAAATTAGCTTCTATTTTAGCTATTGCTCAACTATATAGCTTTAGGGAAATTCTGTATTAATTTTGGAAAAATATATTTTTACCATTAGGAATATAACTGAAATACATCTACTACAATAACAGTTGGAAACATCTCTGTTTAAATAAATTTCACTTTATGTTTGTTTCCTTAAAGATTAAGCCTGTATGCATGTTATCACTATCAACTGTTCCTTCTTTAGTTTTTGTTTGATGTACATGTAGAATGTAGACAGATTTACTGCCCTTGTTCTACAGCATAGCATGATTTATTGTCTGTAATACTTCCTTGTACCTGTAGCTTTTAGTTCCTTTAACAATAAGATTTATATCAGGTTTGTCTTACATTTATTGCATAGCTGTTGGATTTAGGACCAATTGCTTTTACTGTCAAACTTGTGGCAAGATTTTCTTCCTATTAAAGACTGCATTTATGAAACTTGTTATGAAAGCCAACAGTGTTAACTTCCTAGGTAATAAATTGTACGGTTAATCTGTATTTGGTTATATTGACCACATGACATCACTCACCACTTTGCTGTTTCACTTGATTGGTCTATATAAGGAAGATTGACTGGGCACTCCATATGAAATTTATATAAAAAGAATGAATGTCAATTTGAACCTTTGTACAGACACCCCCTATCAGAAGGGACCACTTTTTCACTGGGATGGTCTCTGTGGGCAGGCTTGACTTTAAAAGGGACGGTCAAACAGGTCTGGGGATTGAATAGTGGGTGTTTTACAATTTATGTTGTGAGGTTGTTTCATAATGTACCGTGTTGTCGCTTTGAGTACTCGTAAAAGAGTGCTAATCATGTGAAAATAAATTTGTGTTTAAATCTGATGTGTATTTGCCTTACCCCAGAGTCCATGAACTTCATGACCGCCCCTCGTATATTGCGCAATAACCGTGTATATTGTATGTTTCAGGATTTAGAGGACTGTATTGAGGATATGGACAAAGTACAGATAGAAAATCGAGCACTTATTCAAGCCGTAGGCCAACTTAGTAGGCCAACGGCGGGCACGCATGTGTAAATGTAACATCCTCGAATATCAAGCTTCGCTGTCAGATGTGCAAGCCTCTAGCTGACCTCTAGAGTTTTATTACTGTATTTATATTTATGCGAAGCTACGTGGTTGTATACTATATATTTTCAACATCTTTTCCGTACAGAGAAGTGTAACATTTTTACAGCAAACTTGATCTTATTACTGTTAATCTATTTTTTAGTTCATGAGTCAATTTACTGCGTGAATTTTGATATTTTTTTCTTGATAAGAACAGGGGTTTATAATCAACACTTGACTATTGTTGTGATATCAGATTTCAAAATCATTTAAGTGATACTGAACAAATGTATTATCAGTGTATTTTGAAATTCCCTATTCCATACAGAACTAAGAATTGCTTCGATGTTAAAATCCTTATACTATTAGGTTGTGTTGTATAGTCTAATTATATGAGTGTAGCTGGTAAAGTTTAAATGATAACATGGAGATTAAGACGGTGATTTGATGAACATTTTTTCAATTCATGGACTTGGAGTGATACTACACTATCTGTATATCAATAAAGAAACAGATAGACCTGTTTCGCATTCAACTCTCGAATTCTATTCAAGTTTGCCATTACACTTAAAACAGTCTTGCGCGAAATGTTGTGTATATTGTTCTTGTAGTACTGCACAGAGTTTGACACAAAACTACTGCAAATGTTTTATTGGCGAGTTACGAAAGTTTCGGACCAAATCCTCGATTCCTGGTATCTAGGGACGTGTTCTGATCCCAGGGTCGACCGTATCTGCTTGTGATGTAAGGGTAAAAGAAAGTTTGTGATTTATGTGACATATTTGTATTGCATTTGTCCAATTCTTGTAGTCAAATATGTGAAGCATTGCTATAAGTATCTTATCTATTATAACCTTGCATGTATGATATTGGCATTATATTTATGTCTGTATATGTATTTATATGTGCCAATGCTTATTAGACAAATTTTATATCCCAACATGTTCGGGAATTTGTGTATGATACTGTTCACAAATGTTAATGTATTTGTTAAAGTACTCCCATTCACTTCAAACACAAGTTCAGTAAACCCTTACTGTAAGACCACCTGGAAAGTAGCACCATTTCATTAAATAGGCCGACGTTTTCATTGACCAGCTTTTTAATTTTTCTTCTATATTTTAATTTTAATAATCAGGCCACCCCCACAACTATGATGCCTTTTTTGTGAACTAATGATGGTCTTATTATTGAGGTTTCATTGTAATCATGAAGAAAGGTGCTTAGTACCTAGATCAAATTTCTTGGTTCATACCTTGACATTATTTTGTGTTCATAATAAGATGCCATATATCCAATGTTTTGTAATTCTATTTGCTGCATTTTGTTGCAATGCTTTAGAATTGTTAGGTCCATTTTTAGTCGGTGAAACTTACTTGGCTGTTCATGAGAACTTACAACCTTATGTACCTGTTTTATCGCCATTGTGTACAGTATACTGAACCCTTGTATTTCTGCGGTAGTTAGAATGCAGCTAAATATCATTTTTATCTTAAGTCACTTCAATGAATTAATATTGATTTATAATTCTCTCAAGGGGAAACATTATTTCAACACTTGTATTGATGATCATGCTTCATTTTCTCGGAGATAGAATGACCAATTCTTACGCTGTGCGACATCATGATTTTAAGAGTTGTTAACCGTGTTTTATTTTGGTAAACATGTTATCTAGTTGTCTATTACTTAAAAAATAATGATTTTATACGGTTCACAACCTTTAATCATTGTCACAGAAACAGTGACATCTAAAATGATGCTAACTTTCATCTGTGTTCATGTAAACATGCGTTTTGAACGGATTTGGTTTTGTGTCAATTTCATTTAGCGTCAAATGTTTATGCACCCCTTAGAAGAAGTACTTAAATTACAAAATAGCACATCACTTTTATGTTGTAATATTACATTGTTGCTCATCAAAGTTAAGAATTGAATATGTAGTCATTCTTCACAGAGTTTTACAACCTTGATAGGTTTCTGCATTTTTTTTCTGTTGATCAGATTATCCAAATATTCTTATCTGTGTTCCAAGAGTGGTTTATGATGCCGAGAAAAACCAATAAAATCATATTGTTAAGTAATTTTGATTATCTTTTACTGTAAAACTGATTTTATTTGTGACAGTGTTAATTTTTCGCATTAATTTGCAAATCCATTATCCTGCAAAATTAATAATAAGCATACAATTTTACGTGCTAACGTAACTGTGTGATGATGTATTCATGATACCATGAATTCCTCATATCGCAAATACGTCAATTTAATTACGCAGAAATAATGAGAACAAGTTGGAACCAGCATGTCTCTCTTGTTCTTCGTTAATTTATCCAAATTCGAACTAATTGTGCCATCTTTTAACCATAGAAAGGTTGAATTTCATAACTCATCTTTATTCCAGTATGTATAATGTTTCGATATGTCTCATTGATAGAGCTAAAGATCGCTTTTTGCAGGTTCTATTGATCTGTGTATAGCTGTTGAAATTTGTTATGATCAAATAGTTTATGATTGGTATGTTCATGTTCCAGTACATATATGTATGATCAAAGCTAGAATCTCCAATACTGTATATATATATCACATAATGCATTGCTATCAGTTTTTTTATTGAATTACAAGATCAAATTTTGTGTTTATCACCATCATGAATTCAGCCATTACTTGATTTTCTTAGTGTATATTTACAATGATAATATGGTTTCCCCTTTTATTTTCTGCCCCTTTTTGTGCCCGTGTGCATTTTACATTTACTTGTTGATCGTTTCTGGGCTATAATACAATTTTGTTGCTTAATTATACATTTACTATATACACAAAGCTTTAAGAACTGTCAGCGGCTGTGTACATCAATCGCTGTGAACACTTTTGATTTATTGATATATAATAATACTGGTCAAAAGAGTCAACCCACCATCTTGTATTTTGAAACTTTTCGCTACATTATGTCAAAATGATCTGAAACAATGCACATGCTTTTGACAGGTTTCCATTGACTGTTTTTTATAGTTCAATTCATTGGAATTGGTAATGTTATGGCTGACTGCGATCATAATCAACAGAAGATTGGTCCAGTAAATTTTGAGAAAATGCGTGAAATAGTACTAGTAGGTTTGCACTTTTTACCAGTATATATGTTATGAAACAAAACTATGTCAGATTTTTTTTTCATTTTGAAGGAACTATTTTTGAACAAAAAATGAAACCTTGTGTCTTGCTTGGCAATCATTGTAGTTCATGTATAATATATTTTACCTGCATATATAATATTATATCACGGTTATTGGGGTAGCTAATTGCTCATTGCTTGAGTTCACAGGATTGTTATTTTAGCATTTTTCAATGTGTTCTTTTGATTATAGATTTTGTTGTCTCAATTATTCTTATACATGTATATTGTGTTGTGTACAAGCCTGGCTACTTTATTTAACTTGACAGAAGTTCTGGCTTTCAGCCCATTTAGACTCAAGCCTCTTGATTGGTTGGTTGTGATCTTAAAATTGACCAATGGCTGTGCTGTATTCGAAGATTTGTCTCAAGACTCCGTTTTATAAACTTTTGCTGTGGTATATTAGTTAATGATGATTGTGTTCAGAGTATTTTTCTTGTTTTATAAAAGCATGGTTGTATTTGTCTGTGGCATTACAGTCTTGGTTCTGGTAGAATTGACATTTAAAGCCAATCACCTGATCCTTTAAACTTGCAAATTAGAGATTTGTCTCCATATGTTCTGTTTATTCTCTCTATTCAATGTGAATAGTAAAATAACTCCTCTTTGATAGTATTACATGATTGTCTCAATAAATTCCTAATTCTGAGTTTATATATCTTAATTTGGAGACCAGTCTCATAACTCAAGCATCTGATTGGTTGGTTGTTAGTCAAATCATAATATTGACCAATGACAAGGCTGAATTCTGAGACTGGACTCCTGACTCTGTAAATGTAGAGTGTATTTTGGTGAAAAATCATCAGAATTTGGGGGAAATGTTTATGATAGAAATCTCTATTACATTTCTTACGTACACTGTTTGACATTTACTAGTTTAGTGGCCACATATCAGCTTATCACATAAAAACTACACATCTACTTCTGAATGCCATCGACTTGGAGCTTCTTAAACATGTATATGGTATGTGATTGAACTTGTTAACATGTGAACATATTTGTTGCTTTTTTTTTTATTAAAGAAATATATATCATATCTGCTGGAAAGAGCTTATCATATCAAATATTGGTTGACTTCCTAATTTATATGATTATTCCATTTTGTTAGCCAATATTTCTCTTTAATATCAGTGATTTTTTCTGTCTAAGGTATAAGATACTAACTGTACCAATTGGTGTTCATAAGATACATTCCTTTGTTATTCATAAACAATTTTTTTTTAAATTTTGTGAGCATGTAGTTTTGAATTATATTACATTTTGTAATCAAAAAAATATCAAATTTATTTAAGCGTTATTGATTTCCTGTTAATGTTTTTTTTGTAAATACATTCCTTTAATATTTATATGAACATATCTTTTTTAATTTTTTAGAGTATTTAATTTGGTCACATTTTGCATAATTTATGATGATAATGTTTATAATTATGCTAGGTTACAGGCATGGCCGTATCAGCTTCAATATTAGCATGTATAACATATTTTGTCCGATTACCATGTGCTCCAACCTACATTTGGACAGCTGAAATCTGTCCTTGCTGCTTGCTTGACATGTAATTGTGTGTTAATTATTTATCATTTACAATCAAGTAGAAAATCTGGTGATACCTAGAAAATCAAACATTATTAATATTTTATTTATATTGTGAATATTTTGATTGAAAATTTATTTGTATTGTGAACGTTTATGTTGCCATTGTTGTTTTTTGTTGTTGTTTTTAGTTTGCCTGAACCTTTGGCTTCCATGTGCTTCTCTCATCACACATTTGACATCTGTTTTTCATTGCTCAAATTCTGAAACTTGTTGTACTGGACAGCATAGCTCTTGTATGTGTTTATGGAATTCAAACGAATGTACACAGTGGTTTTATTATCATAAGAGCATGATTCCAGTATTGAAGTGGCTGGATATTCGAATATTTCTGCCAGAGTAATGGCCCTTTAATTGAAATTTTATAGAAACCTTGTAAAATGTTCAAAATTCCAATATTTCTGCCAGAGTGATGGCCCTTTAATTGAAATTTTATAGAAACCTTGTAAAATGTAAAAAATTACAATATTTCTGCCAGAGTGATGGCCCTTTAATTGAAATTTTATAGAAACCTTGTAAAATGTTCAAAATTTGAAAACAATAGAAACGATTTATGGGCAACAGCAATAAAATTGATCGAACAAACTAAATTGGTAAAAGTATGGCTGCTCTTTTACTGAAATAGGATACTTGACCTCCGGGATACAGATGTGTGGTTACTCGTTTGAGCATTTTAGGGTCTCATCAGGACCCTAATGTTAAAAAATTATTTTGTTTTGAAGTCCTTTGTTTGACTATAAACTTATTTATGTTTATGTGTTTGCCATTATGTTTTTGTGATAAATTTTACCATTGTGTATTAGATGCTTTAAGCTATGTTATTTATTTTGTTGTTACACATTTTGTTCATTGTTTTAGTGTATTTAAATACACAATGCTAGATTCATTGTTTTAGTGTATTTAAATACACAATGCTAGATTCATTGTTTTAGTGTATTTAAATACACAATGCTAGATTAGGCTAGGTATATGTTTCATGTATTTGTTGATTTAGTTTTTGAGCTCATCTTGTTTTGAAAAAAAAACAAAGAGCTATTGTCCTAGCTTGATCCCTGTCATTGGCATCCACAAAATTTGCATTTAGCTCATTGTCCGACAAAGTGTAAGTCCCAATGGTAGGGCAATGTGTAGGCGAGAGTCTGCGTCTGCTTGTGGTGCTCTTGTTTAGCTTCCATTTTGTGTCATTACTTTGTATTCAAATATAATTGCAATTTTATGTTCAAAATTTATGTAACAATATTAAGCACTAAAACTTTTTTAGGTATTTGTATATAACCTGTTTGCCAGACTTTTACTCTTTTTGCATTACAAGTTTGACTGTTATTTCTATTCAACAAATTTAATCAAAAATACGTAATATTTAGGTTGTATAGACTATTAATTAATCGTTATGGTAATGATGCCAGCTCTCCTGGGTTTGAAGTCTAGTTTGGTCAAACTAAATCTTCTTTAACAACTTGTTCTGTGTTTCATTTTTCTGTGGGATATATGCACAAGTTCGTATAGGTATAGTAGATTTCTGTGGAATGTTGTTTTTTTATGTCATGTGACCTTAGTGCTTGTTTTCTATAATCTCTGGCTTTCTACTGGCCCCAATTTTCCTACTTTTTTCTACTTGTTTATTTGAGTTCTACTTTTCCTTAGTTTTTTTAGTTAAAACTGCCCATCTTTTTCAATTAACATAATGAGGTTTGTAGTTGAAATCCATGCAGAAAATATTAAAATTAAGTATTAAATGCTCATTTTAAGGTTATTCAGTTGCATGTAATGTTGAGAGTTGTGTTTTTCATGGTTAAGTCTATCCTATACAATATGGTGACTAGTGATTTGACAATAACTCAAATAAATAGTACCGATTGTCAAGGATAGAAAAAAACTTGAGTGAAAAAAATTCTACTATATCCCTACTGTTTAGTTTTAGAAACTCTTACTATGCCCTACTTTGAGCCAAGAAGGACCCTACTTTTCCCTTAGTTTTAGATCATACATGAGTAGAAAGTCTGCAATTTTAGTTTTTTAACACATCAGGGTGCCGTGTCATAAACCTTCTTAAGAAACTTCTTAGCTTAAAAAATTTCTTAAGAAATTCTTTGCTAAGAAAAGCGTTTCAGTAAACTTTTCTATCTTAAGAATTTCTTTTTTTTGCGTAACTATAAGATGAAGTAGCCTACACCTTTCTTAACGTGAGCGATCTTGTGTAAATATGGCTGCCATTTGTATCTGTAATGTAAACAGATGAAGGGTACATGATAATCTTAAGGATATGAATATAAGAAATGCTTTCTGCAATGGTTTACGAAATTCTTGAAAATCTTCTTCAATAAAATAGTTAAGATAAGAACGTTAATGAAACTGCACCCAGAGAAGAGCAACCCATTTGCAGAGTATTGATATACCTACATAACTATGATGGATGAAAAGAATCTGCAGATACATTCCAAGCCAGCACACACACTGAACAAAAATTGTCTCTGATTATTCATACATACATTAATATCTTAGTAGCTTATTATTGTCATGAATGATTGCAAAATTGTCCTATTGACTGGTTGGAATGTTCATGTTAACTCAAATGATTATGTTGTTTTGTTAAATGATTTGTGAAGATCAGTTGTTTTACAATACATATTTACCTCAGAAATATTCATACTGCTGATATAAGGAAAAAATTTAACATTTTAACCAAAATTTCTAGATTGGACTCGTCCTTAGATACCTTTGAGACAACTTTTCACTTTAAAGGGACGTATATTAAGGGATCATGGGTTGCTGACAGGTGATGTTCACCAAAGTCGTGTACTCACTTATAATTGTTATCAAATCTTCATCAAACTTTTGCCACAATATTGATGAGATTCATATTTCGTCCAAGTTTGAGTTCCAGCCACATCACCCGTAGACTCACTGGAGTTATGGCCCCTTAATTCACCACATTGTGCCACATTATTAATATCTGTGTCTCAATTTTGCAAAGCCTTTGACCAATCTTTACCAAACTTTGTCACAATCCTTAATGGTATAATTTCACATCTCTATGGAACTTAGCTATGATAGGCATGGTTTGTGACAATTCAACCATCGTTACTTGATGGGTATATCAGGTAAAAAGCTCTCAATATCAAAATCATGTTCAAAATTATTGAAGCTTTGAAAAAGGTCTGTGTACCGACACCATGCTAAATGAAATAGACAAAATTGTAGCACATTAATTTGTACTTTTATTTGCCAGTCTATCAAACATTCTTTTGTGTTGTTTTCTTCCTACATTGCTCACGAAGAAGACCTCAAATTGTATTTACATATAAAGTTGTATCAAATATCACACCAACCAAGATCTGTACATCAGTATAGAAGGTATATCTTAAGACTTTTAAGGATTCAGATTATAGCTATTACTCATTGCTTAGAACTCAACATATTGTACTGAGTTTGAGGACAACTTTGAGTGGATTACCATTTTATTGAGTACTAAATATTCTTTGTGTTCCACTTTTTTTGAGATGTGAATCGGAGATTTGAGAACAGGCATTGAGTACTGAGTAAAAGTCATAATCGCAGTCCAGGATGTCTATGAATTCATGTTACAAAATTTTGAATCCAACTTTTTTATCTCAATTATTTTCAATTGTCATAATAATTTTGCAGACATATTAATTATAATACAATGTAAGTTGAACAATAATACATTTATACATTGATGTTGTGCTATATAATTATTGTTCATGATCTGCATGTCTGAGGTAGCATAAGTATGACTGAGCTGTTTATAAAATCTGTTTATGCTATGATTTGCTCACATTTTCTGCATTTTCGTACTATGATATTTTATTGGCTTGATTATCATTTTCAGATAGTAGTGCTGTTGATTGGCTGTTTAGGAATTTCAGGAAATCATGCAAATGTGCTTAAGATGTTTACTATGTCATGTGATTTTTTTTGAAATTGCATTTTGAATATTTTTATAGGCTAGAATTGAAGTATAGTACATGTATAGTATTGTTGTTGCTTAGCTTACGTTGTTCATCTTTACGGCTCATTTTGATTCTTTTTATTTATGCATTTTGTTTCCATGGATACTGTAAACGGGTTCTTTTAGTTTTTCAGTTTTCACAGTTGGTATCTATTTCTGTTAAAATAATAAGCCACAAAAATCTGTTTATGTCAATATTGCATTCATATATGATATAAGATACAGTAATTCTACGCATCAAATAGCCACTGAAATGTTGATGTTGCAAAAAAGTGAAACATTGTATTCTCAAACATTTCTAGATTTGCAGTATCTTGCAATTGTATTGAACTGCAATCATTAACTACCAGTTTATGTCTGGTTACGACATAGAGACTGCTCACAGTGGAACAGTGAAGTTTCAATATTTACAAAACGCAACACATACCGTTATTGTCGCCTCCACACATTCATTGCTTTGTAGATAAGCTTATAGAAGGTTATAGGGTTCCTGGGCTTCGTACCAGCAGCAGTTCATAAGTTCATATCATCTAGCAACAATTATGTAATTGCTATAATTTTTCATGTAAAGAAAAGCATTGAAAACAAAATGTAAGATTTTGCATCATGAAAACTCTTTTCTGGATTTTATTTGTTTCATTTTGTGAATAAGGTTAGAAGGGTACTGTGGGCGTTCTCGTTGAATCGTGAAGATTTTACTGATTTAAATCTTGCCTCAGACACCTTACTTGGTCACATGGCTCGGTTTAAGCTTTTCTCAAGTCAAATATTTCATGTTTTGTAGGACAAACATTAAGTCCTTGGTCTGAGGTTATCAAATTTGAGATTGATCTGCAAGCATGAATCGCATTTTTGTGTTTAAATATTCGAATATTAAGTCCGCCTTGCGAGCTCAGTTAGTCAAAGCACAAGACTATCACCCGGTAGATCCTGGTTTGAATCCTGGGTTGGGCAGGTTATGTTCTTCCATGATATTGACTACGGTCACGTCGTCCCCATGGGGAGAAGTTGTCAGTTGATTGTTGAAGAGCGAGTTCGAACTGGTTGATAATTAATTCCAGGAAAACTAGTTAGGTCAACTGGCCTCCGTATATGACTGAAAAACTGTTGAAAAACGGTGTAAAACCCAATGAAAACAAAATTAATATAAGTCTTGACAACTGAAACATATTAACAGAAGTATAGATTCGTTGGAAATAAGTTGAGAATGAAGATGAGATTTAAGCACAGGGACTGATCTCCAGTTTTCTAACATCAGACACAGGTAGTTAGTCTAGATACTCTGGGAATGCCGATCACAGATAAGAATGATGCATTATGGATAATTTGCATAATTATATGTATGAAAATTCTACTTGATATTTGTCCAAAATACATAAAATTAGAACATTCCATAGATCTAGTAAATTTTTGTGTGATATTATTGAATTAAGTTGTTGCAAGCATAATGGTCATTGGTACAAATGAATTTTTAGATTTAAGCGAATGCTGTATTTGAAGCCAAAGTTTCCACTGAAATATACATGTGCTGTACTCGTAGGCATTATTCAATAATGCTTGTATTGTGCTTTTTTTTAGAAAAAATCTGTTATTCAATACATCAAACTGTAACCGTGGAAACGGGGGATTTTAAGAATGAGGATTTTTCAAGCATACTTTGACTTACAGTGGTATGGATGTGTTTGATATTTGTAATGGTAATAATTGTTATATAAGTATTGTTACAAAGTTGACTGCATTTATGAATGAGTTATTTGGTTGAACTTTGTATAATATTGGATATAGATCACATTTGTTGTGCTTACTCTATATAGAGGAAATGATCAGACTGGTCTTGTAATAATGGTTGTGAAATACTAAACACTTTATATTGTAAAATGTTAACAAGTCTATTAAACTTTCTTCATGGGCAAATGTCTTGTGTTTTTTTGTTTGCACAGTATTTTTGTCCACAGCTCCTCCCAACCTGTCTTCAGAATTAGTTTACTTCATTCTTACCCATGCCATAATCCTTCGAAATCCAAAATTCCCACATAATTGTACAAAAAAGTCGACCTATAAATTTTCTATAAAAAATGTAAGATGCAGAAATGTGGGATGACCAATCAGTAGAAATGTGTTTGAGAGTATTCTGTATATTCTTCATATTACAGTATTTTGATACATCGTTATATATTGTCCCAGATCGTAATGAGCTGGGGACAAAATTGGTTAAAATGCACATTTTATGTAACCAGGCGCCAGGGATCATATAATGTTAAGTGTGTCAATCTCCGCACAGACATTTGACTGGTTCCGAGCACAGCTCTAGATAATGTTCATGGGAAGTAACTGCTGTGATGAGTTTGACAGTGTGTTCCAGATATGCCCTGTAACAGCCAGTAATTTAAGTTGGTGTATACACAATACCAAGGTAGGAATTAATTTGATATTTGACAATTATGTACATAATCATTTTATTCACCATACATAGTTCTATACACATATAGAGTAACAATACACATTCTTGATCATACTGAGGATGGTGAATACAGATTGAAGACATGGTGCAGAACACATAAAATTAATTACATGGATTACGAAAACTGAGAAATAGTCGGTATATACAAATCCATTGAGATAGACGGTTGAAACAAATGTCATTTTGTCTTCATTGCAGAATTCAGTTCATCCAATCTGTAACGTATTGTCTAGTGATTTCCTTGTCTCCCTTGGATAGGCTGCATTTCCTAAAGAATGTCAAACCGCTAAGTACAGTAACAAGGAACGGAAGAGCCAGATGTATATACATGTAGTACGGATACAGAATGATTAACTGCTAGACAATGAAAAGACAGAAAGAGAACGCAGGCACTATTAATCATTGAACATGGAAGAAGTCAATATTGATTGTATAAACAAAACAAGGGAGTGTGCTTCTTGTCTAACTTGTCTAACCACATAAAGTGTTTTTCGTTTTCGAGAAAAACAACTTAAGGTTTAACCCTCTTGAGATAATTGTTAAATACGAGGTTATGGAATTGCATTTTATTTAAGTTATGTTTATGCCAGAACAATATAGGTAGGTACATATAGAAAGAGGTTGGAAAGACGGTTTCAACGATACCAAATACTCAAAACCGCCAAAAAAGGAGTAGCGGGGTTCTGGAAAAAAGGCACGACCGGTCTATGATAGTTAAATATGACACATACCAGCCTCAGGCTATGATTTTCTCAAAGATGGCATTGACAACATCCAATGTTTCGTCCTCGCAGATGACTACATCAAACAGGTTCTTATACAACTCTATGCTTTCCTCCACCTGCAAACAATTCAAATTTAACTGAAAAATGGACAACCTGACCAAACGAAGAACAAATCAATTATACGATAACGTATTTATAATTTGTTTGTGCCTTGTTTTGTTTTCTGACTCGGACGAACACTAGGCAGATAGCAATGCTAAAGTCACGATTTCCCATTTTTACGGCCTACTTTCAGGGTATCGGTCTTTCCACCTGAAATAGTTATAATGCATTCCATTACTAGTGTATTCGTTGTATTTTGTGCAGTCATACGATAATTATGTGGTATCCACATGAATCAACAATGGTACACGATGAGATACTTTTTTGTATTTCACTCCATTGATTGGCTTGTTTTGCTTGTGCCTTTAATAAGACCAAGAAGGCATGTAGTACTGGAACACACTATCATATACGGTCCCTGATTGAACTACCTTATTAGCAAACCCACAAGTGCTCGCTATTATTTAAAACTGGACTAGAAATTATCTTTAAGACCGTAACTTTGGTCATACAGACCCTTGCGTTTAGAAATCCGATAGTAAGCTTGGCCTGAACATTTTGCGCGCCATTTGCAATCTGTAGATCGCCTGGACAATGTCCCATCAATAAAACATTTGTACGATCAGCACGAGTGGTGAAGTACTCCGATCTGTGAACATCGCTCTCATTCTTGTTGAATGCATGAGTTATGTCCCCTTTAAAGCCTGTCACTTTTCCCTAAAATAAAGGCAAATCAATTATCCACCATGTTATGGTTAGTGGTTTTGGTGGTTTAGTGCTGCACTTCATCAATGCTTGTTGTTATATTCAGCAGTGACTTGATCAAACAAATACTACTAGATTCCTTACCAGTCAGACGCGCAGTTACAATGAGGCAACGGAAGCACTGGCTATCGTCAAAATGTCTTTAGAATCCGAACCCACAAAATAAATCTCAACACACAATGGTTATTTCCGAAATTTTATTTCAATAAAATATGGTTTCGTATAACCCATTTCAATTTGACGTGCCTAAATATATCGGAACCTGATCTTTATTTCGAATGATACCAATTATTCGGATAGAAGATTGTCGAATAAAAGAGGTCAAGCTGCATTATATTTTCATTCAACTCAGCCGTTAATTTGATACGTTTTGGCATTCATGAATGTCCAACCGTTTCCTAGATAAATATCAAGAATAATCTCCCTTGATTATCGGCTTTGTTAAAGCCATTTCTTGTTAATTGAATTGTCTCTCTTCCATTCGAAAATGATACATGTCAAAAAATGGTAAATACTCAATAATCGCTATTGGCTCAATATTGAAAAAGAAATTCCTATGGCGTCTGTTAAAAATATATATGCTACGGTACTTACACATTCATCAAATTCAAGGTCGTTCGCAACAACGTGCATATTGCTGGAATAGTTTGTACGTTGTTTGATGATTTCACGTACAATGTCTCCAGCACCAGCTGACAGTATCAACAATGGAATATCACATCTGTGTAATTGGTCAAAGAAGTTGTTACATCCGTCTCTGGAACACATACGGAAGGGGATTATTTTGTTCTAGTTTTTACGCACATAGTCTAATGGTTCTAACATACATATACACAATCAAACTGCTTTGACGCAAAAACTACGGAAACTCGTTCGGACCATCGCAGTGTGATCTTCTGGCAGTTGACGTGCGACGCCACAATGCGACGACAACATGAGATTGTCACGTGTTATCTCCCGTTATCCCTTCTATAACGTAAGTGTGCTATATAAACATATACTAGTGAAGGGATAAAGGGAGAGAACTCTAGAGGGAAAGAGGGAAATAACTCGTGAAAATCTCCTGTGGCGACGACTTGCTGAACGACGTGACACACAAAACTACGATGATTCCATAAAGTGATGGTTATATATGTAGTAAATCCTTCACAGTTGAATACGTACAACTTGTAGGGCCTGCTGGTTCAACTAACCTTAATTTTGCTGACGAGTTTGATACCATGTTTGGTAACATATCTCTCGACAAGGGATATGACAACAAAAGTTGGTGTGCCTGGGACCACCTAATATAGAACAAAAAGAAAACTCTATATGAATTATTAAAAAAACATTTTTAAGGTATAATGTTGAAATTATATAACATAATTATACAAAATAAACTCATATTGTCGCTTAGCAACCTTTATATTTCGAACTGGTTTTTTGCTAAACGTTTGATTAATTGCACTTTTCAATTTATTAATTTGCTTTTTAGCCTTTTTTTATTCTTTTTTATTCTGTTTTCGGAGAAAGTTTTTATTTTCTATTGAAGAAAACGTTTTCATAATAAATATGAACTAATCATGAAAGATATGAACAGTTTACCATTCAACCATGTGTGGGACTTTTTCCTCTGTGGACAAACGAGGGTCGCTTTCTATCGGCAAATATTTATCTCTGATGGCAACTGCCTGGAAAAAATTAATAACTGGCGTCTGAACGTAAAGTACTTATCAATGTTTACCCGGGGGTGGGATACACGGGACATTGGACAGAAGTCGATATGTTTTGGATATTTGAATTTTCATTAAAAATACGTTTAGTATTGGCGTGTTTTTATGCTGTAGAATACATTATTCTAATAACACACATATTTTGATTTATACACGATACGTATCATTTGATTATCATTCAAAACCTAATATAAATTTATTGGTGACTTTACTTTTCGTTCGAATTTAGTGTTCACAATTTATTGCTTAGTAATCATTAAATTCGAACGGTTAGTTTGGGGTTAACCAAAATCTGAAAAGTATAGCGCCTTAACTACATGTTGACTAGGTAATAATGACAACCATTCTATGGAGTTTAGTTCTTCCTATGTCATTTGCGGTTTCATCGGGCGTACACTACTAGTTGTTTATATAGTACCCTAGCATACTTATTTTATGCTACTATGTATTTAAACATGTGTAATGGTAATAACACAGACATTGTACCTATATATACGTTCATGAATTAATCAAACAATGCTAGAAACATAATATACCTCGAGACAATGGAACCGTCGATATATGAAAACGTATTTATCACAATACGGTTTGTTGGTAATAATTTCCACCAAATTTGGTTGAAATCCTGACACAGATGGACGGACAGACAGATATGACAAGATCGACCAGTCTTCAAGATATGAAGAGCTTTTATTATAGACGATTGAAATGTGGAGTATTACAAGTAAGGCAACAAGTAGAACACATACATTGTTTTAGATCGACTGCGAAACAGGTTCTTACAACTTATACTTATCACTCTCGATGTTTGCTTCCTGACTACCAACCAGTACTCGCGCCAAATTTAGGGATTGTGAAGTTTGTTATCATACACCGCACATCGCGAGACTCGAATCACGACCTTCGATGCAGGAATCACATAAAGATACACATAAAACACAAGGAAGAAATGGTTTACCTCCTTCGTGTACTCTTCTGGCAAACCTCCCTCTTCCAACACAGCTAAAACAATTAAGCAATCAAACAGAGTTACAGTTATCTGTATCCTGTTGAAATATTTATTCAAAGACTCAGATAAGTTGAATTGAATTTCTTGCACAATAATAATAATTGTGTAATTTTAAGGCAACGGTCTTTTCACTGAAACTGGAGAGTCAATCGATTGAATTCAAAAACTTAATATATGATGCACTTTTAGTGTTGCCAAAAACATGAATAATATGATTCAAACTAATTAACTTTGTAATAATCTAACAACATACCAAGCTCTGCAATCACGTGACTATCACGTTATATATTTCTGCCAAATTTGATTCACTGGATCGATAGTTTTTAAACATTGAACACCCATTTGGAATCTACGTACAATTGCAACGTGGTATGTGAAACAAAGTGTGCTCCTTGAATGAAATTTAAGTTCTCAAATTCCCAACAATAGCCTATAATGTTCTATGCCAGATTTGTGTCAACATAGTTTGTTTTATTACAACACGTGACAGAAGTCAGACAACGTGATCAAACTGAAAGCTAAAGGCTCAAAGCTTTCTACCAATCCATAGGGTATTTTGTAGTACGCTGGTCAAAAGTGTTAACCCGCCAGTAATACTTAACATTGTTTCTATAAAGCAACTGGACACATCTTCAGTTAACCAATCCACGTCAAGGTTACAAACATTGTTCGGTTGCAGAGAGGTTGGTTTAGTGGTTAACGTAAGATTTGGTTGGTTAACACGACTCTGATATGCAAATAGCAAAACCATGATGGTTGCGCCGAAAAATAGCTCTTTTGACCTGTCAGTATATAAATTATTTTATACAGTAAAACCTCACATATAGTTCACCTTGAAATTAAGATCAACTCATTAATAAGACCATGTTTTCATTGACCAGTTTTAGGTTTTGTTTTTCTTCCATTTTTTAACTGGATAATCAGACCACCTGTAAACTAAGACCAACCATTTCTTCAGGACAAATCGTGTTCTTATTATTGACACTTCACTGTATGCTGTTATTTGCATATTCACACACTGATAATCAAGTTAAGGGATACTTACTATATGTACAAGGTCCTTTATAGTTTGTCAATGTGAAGTTAAACGCTGAACAGACCTGTGTTAAAAGAGTAAAAATATAACAATTACATGCATAATTAATCATTTTCAATGTATTAATTGGCATTAAATGCAACAATGACCATCATTGAAATTTAATACACTTGCATTCAGATTTTATATTTAAAATATATATTTTATCGAATATTCGAATGCCGAATCAGTATTCGAACATTCGGACGTTCAAATATCCAAATATTCGTTGACATCCCTAATATTTATGGTAGACTTAAAAATGTTGCTATATACCAAATTCTATCTATGTTTAGCTTCAGGTTAATTTTTCGAAACCTACATAACAGGCAGGAAAAAAACCAAATTAAGTGTCGATAATAACAAATATCCTTTTTATCTACACCACCTTTGTACATTATACATCAATACATGAAATAAAAACTACTAGTTAACAAAAACAACTCACAGCACCAAGAAAATGACTAGATATAATGAATGTTTCAGCTTTTGAACATATTTATTGGCTACTGGACATATTGTTATCGGCTAAATCAATATGGGCCAATTTCGTTATGTTTTAACATAATTACCGGGGATTTTTGGACATTTTCAGATTTGCTTTTTCTACCAGCCTAAGGACGTTTTAAACATAAATCCATATTGGTATGGCCATAGTTTACTCTCCTTTAGCACCGGGCACTTAATCCGCTACCTTCATAATGTAACGGCAGTGGAATCAAAGCACTGTGAGGGACCCTACTTGACAGGTGTGACATTACTCAGCCAGTTCTACGGATACAATGGACAAATTCGAGACAAATAGGACCATAGGTCTAGTTTTAATTATGTTTATTGCTCAATTAAATGTGTCTGTACTACCATTACATTTTTCTCTGGCATGGAACTACATGAACGTATATCGGGGGACCAAATCAACAGCTATCAATGGGACTCCATTGTTTCCTATAAATTAACTTGAAAGTCAAATAAGTCAAAATGAAGCTTCGTAATACAAACCTGCAATTTATCAGGACCATCGTCAACCAATCGGTGTATGATCTCCATAACACGTGACCTGTCTTTGATGTGCACGTGGTTGCGCTTCAGCTCTTCAATCTATAGAAGATAAAATGCATTTATAAGACTGCGTAATTTTTCTACGTGACAAAACCTTTCAGTTTTGGGGTTTAGAATTACCTACCTGGGCCAACTTGCTCTGGACTTAGCCTCACATTGTGCAGCCAGCACAGTGCTTGTGTGCACTAGCTAGTAAACGTCGCATTTTCGCCGTTTCCTATTTTAAGATTTTAGGTAATACTGTATGAGAAGACATTTCAAAAGGTTCGCCTGATAGCGAGTTCAGATCGACGTTACGCAAGCGAAAAGTTCAGCAAATCATTGTAATTTGTATTTTTTTCATTGAATAGACAAATGAGTAAAAAATATTTCTTTGAACGTTGAAATTTACGATGATTTATATTTTCGCAGCATTCGTGGATTCGCGAAATTTGCAAAAACTTCGCTGTTGGGCTTCTTGGTTCGTTATTTTCACTAGAGTTGCAATGATACATGACACATCTCTCAGTTCAGTTTCGATTACTTCCCTTTCGGTTTTCGGTTATATGGTTCATAAATATACAACTTCTGCTAAATAAATATAACATAAATATACGAAAACCATAGTCGTACATCAAGCGGTATATATAACCTGACTTTAGATTTAACTAAGTACAAGTTTATAGTGTCATATCAAAAATATCACACCGGATGTACGCAATTAGAGACAGTAGGTGTTGACAACATTGAACGCTTGATCGCGGTTCTGGAAAGATCTCGGATGAAATTCGATTCAATCTAAAAATAATTATATTTCGGTTTAGAAAATAGATTTAATATATTAAACGTATTTATGTATGAATGTTGTCATGTACAATAATTGCTGCATATATACTACTACCATTTTTAATAATCATAGGAGTTGTTGCAAAAATTCGGTACAAAATATTTGTCTCTTTTTGAGACGCTTCTTCAGGCAGTGTCGGGATTTTGAACCCTTAAACGTCTTTAGAGGAACCTGAATAATCTGAGGATTTATCTGTATTAAAAGAAAAATCTCTAATCACACGTCTCTGGTTGGATGGTTTGATACAGTCTAAGACTGGACTCCACACTTGGTGGCAATGATGCATTCTTAGACCGGTCTACACACTTAGTGGCAAGGTTGCATTCTTAGACTGGTCTCATCACTTAGTGGCAAGGTTGCATTCTTAGTCTGGTCTCATCACTTAGTGACAAGGTCGCATTCTAAGACTGGTCTTATCACTTAGTGGCAAGGTTGCATTCTCAGACTGGTCTCATCACTTAGTGGCAAGGTTGCATTCTTAGACTGGTCTTATCACTTAGTGGCAAGGTTGCATTCTTAGACTGGTCTTATCACTCGCCTACATTCTGACCTTAGCGCACTACAAGAGACGGTTATCACGAGAAACTAAACAGCGAGTCAGGCTTTGTAATGCTATCCATGTACACACTGAATCATTTTTCTAACTGGCTGCATTATGTTTCTGATGTACATGTTTATTAATCATAACCAGATTTTGGGACAATCAAGAATAATTTTGGTTTTTAAAACATTGAAGTATGGGTAAGAATGATGTAAAACATAGTTAATTTATATTTCACTGTAAGAAGTCGTCATTTATAACATCATGTGAGTGTATGCAGTAGGCAAAACACGACATAACAATATAATGTTTTGTACATGTACGCATAAAAATAATCTGATGATACTAAGGAACTACTTTTTTTAAATAGTTAAATATTGCAATGCTTAAGCAGAAAAAAAGATATTTACTAAAACGTACCTTCTCCATATTCCTGTGTGTGTTTTACCCACTAACTTGAATGATTGTTTAATTCATTCAGATGCGACGAGTACATTTTGGCAGTTGGCCAATAAATGTTTGACTGAATTGCGGTCAATGACATTGACAATATGAACCCAATAAACCGGGTCATTCATCATTGGTCTATGGTTTTGTATATAATGAGCCCAGGATAGAACCCGCGATAACATCTTGACGTTTTACCCTCGTCTCGGTCAAATACACATATCATGAATATAACTGAAATGTGAACCCATATTAAACAACAGGGCCATGATGGACCTATACCGCTCATCTGAGACCACGCCCCCTTGCAGTCATGGCCTTTACTCAATCATCATGGCTTGAAGGAAGAGGGTCACCTAAGAAACATTAGCAGAAGAGCAGAAGATTTGGTCTTTTGAACCATAGCAACCAGAATTCTGCATTGAACCATTTTATTTGAAGGAATCTGGAAAAGCACCACCAACATGTGCAATTATTTTGAAATTGAACCAACGGTCTCTGACAAGAAGATTTTTGAAGTCCCCATTGCTTACATAAACGGAACAGAGACCACTTCCACCTCCGTCACCAAATGAACATATCTCTGAAATCTTTGTTGAATATATCAAATAATTGTTCAATTGTTCAATTGCATTGTCGTGTGTGCAGTAAATGGAATGGTTTGGATACGCAGGAAAATGCTGGTTACTGAATTATACTTTGGTAATCAACATAACAGCTTTGCACCCTGGTGCTTTATATTACTTTTGATCGCAGCAAGGTATATTTACAGGTGTGCACGTTGTCTTCCGTTCGTTTAATGAGTACTGTATTCGGAGCTGGAATAAAATTACAATACTGATTCCAACTGTAGGTTAGCTCGATATGATGGCGATATGAATCTCTGCAAACGACGGTTAGCAACACTATACCCGATTTTACCGTGAAATGAAGATGAAAAGACCGAACTGTGATCATTATTTCATGCTGGCTGATATTTTTATGTGAAGTAACATCGTTGACATCCTCGCGACAACGGTTTGTCGTAAATATCTACAATATATATTTGCATAGAAATAAACACTGGGACGAATGCAATGCGGAGAATCAGCTTTCTTACATATTTATACTGTCACGAAGCAGCTAGCTACACTTTGAACACTCTAGTTCCTGCATGCGTCCGAAACAAGAGGCTTTATGAAGGGAATATTCAAGCGTGTAAATTAAAAGCCATTGCTATAAAATTCCTTTTATCCGTGTAACAAGTACACATATTCCATTGTACAGCATGGACTTTGGGTTTCTCTTGTCATGTTGGAGAACGCAAGCCATCTCTCAGCGTGAAATGGTAAATACCAATTCACAAGTCCAGTGTACCTGAGCAATAACTTACATAAAACTAGTCTGTGTGTGCCTCTATAACTCAGTCGGTTAAACGTTCTGTATTTAGATGTATTATTGCAAAGTTAAGCACCAGTTCGACTCTCATCCGACGTATTCTTTTCTTTTTTAATTGTTTGTAAATATATACTCCGCACCACAGACGTTCATCAGGTAGCAATATACCGGTTCAATACACAGAAAATTATTATTTTTGCCGATAGATCATATTCAAGCCAAAGCTTGAAAAAAAACTCATCTGCGTCACGTGGTCATTTAAAATGTAATCCGTCCATTGTTCTTGCTTTTATTTCATTCAGTATCCTGCCCACAATATCGCGTCCCTCAGAATGCAGTGATGTAAACAATGTAATCGACATTACACAATATGAGAGTAACGCAACTCTGAAACACTTGACATATATGTAAAAAGTAACGTTTTAAACAACAAATGCAATGACGGGATTATAAAAAATTAAATCTCAAATTTATCCGAAAAAAGCAAGCATGACTGTTCATCGATGTTATACATTCCAAGACAATATCTTTATAAATAACGCATTTAATAATACTACCAAATAATCAACGATTTCAATCCTACTGACTTAATGACATGCATCATAGTGACTGTATTTACAATGAACAATTTATCGGATTAGCGAACTGTATAATTCCTGTTGCAATTCGATGTACAAACAAGAATACGTAGGTAACGGTATATTAACGATATAATTATATTTCCGCCAGAAGCAAACAGTGTTATTTAAGTTCATAGCGGAATTCAAAAACGTTGTTAAGACGTAAACTGTTTATTACCTCCCGTGTTTACAGACATGGTATTTCTAGATTTTGGCATTAGGAATAAATTATCGGGAATTAAATTTCATATCAGATACAAGAACAAAACAAATTTTGGCCATTGATAGGAAGATCTGAAATTTCAAAAAAGCATGTCGAAATGCATTAACCAGGATAATATATTGTAACACCTCGCTCTTTCTGTAGTCTCTCCAATGTGTGTAAAGAGAAATGTCCCAAATGATATGTGCGGGTAGCGTGACAGGGACAAGAACAAGGTGTGCTGACAGAAATATCCAACTGGCCAATAATTTGAATAAACTCAGTAATACACAAGGCGGAGTAACATTTCAATCAGATTTAATAGATCCAAGATTTATAAGTAAATAGCACACGAAATATATATCTAAAATGCTGATCAATAGCCTGGCGGGTGATGCCGGTCGTTACATTCACGGGAAAGGGATAAATAGTAATAGATCTACATAGATCTAACAATCTACAATAATAAATAATAGTTACCAATAATGGTTATGATAATGTAGATTCTCATGTATATATGGAAACTATATAGACTCTTGCAACTCTATAAAGTATAATACGGAATTGACGGATGTCAGTCGTGGAGTGAGGTCAGGAAACGCGGCGACGTCTCTATTTATACAGAACGTTTCCTCACAGTTCCTCACAGTTCCTCACTGAGCACCAAAATTACTCACGGAATATACCGAAATTTTAGGAACATAAGTGGGAATATGGGCAGGTGGGCAGTTCTCTTTATAAACAGGGTCTGGTTTAAACTGCTTGGCCAAGGAATAAATGGGTGGTGGCAAATGCCTCTTCAACGGACTGGTATGATACAAGTTACTCAGAACAGGCTTTGGCTTGAACACCGATTGAACGGAGGCCCTCACTACAGACAGGGCCGGTGTAGCACAAGGCTCAAACACAGGGCGGAAAAACATTCCAACCGACACCAGGTTACTACCTTGCCGTGAGCCAGTGTCAATGCCATGAGACAATAAATGGCGACGCTGGTTATCTGTCCTTTTTTTAGGAAAGGTAGTTCCACATTCAGTGCAGTGCACCTTAGGTCCATGTCGGTCTTCCATGTGACGGTCTAGCTGTTTATGGTTATCATACTTCACATCACAGGAAGGACAACGAAGTTGTAGTATTGAAGACATGTTCTGAAATAATAGACATACATAAATCAACATTATGTTTTGAATAGCAGTAGCACCTATTAAATTTTTCTCCACTATGGTATTCTATCACAACTTAGGACTGCATACATGGTATGGTATAACAGGATATTAATGTCACTGGAAACGTGACATTAATATACATTCAAGTACTGGTAACTTGACAAACAGGCAAATACGGACACAATATTGTCACTGGAAGCGTGACAGTACTGGTATGGAATTCAAACACAACATTATTAAAAATAACATGTCACTGGAAACGTGACATTAATATACATTCAAGTACTGGTAACTTGACAAACAGGCAAATACGGACACAATATTGTCACTGGAAGCGTGACAGTACTGGTATGGAATTCAAACACAACATTTTAAAAATAACATGTCACTATTGTCACTGGAAACGTGATAATACTAACATGTGATAGCACTCGGACAATATTTATAATGTACAATCTGATATCACTGGAAACGTGAATCCAAGTATCATACATATACAAAATCACTGGTAGAGTGATACACAGTTCTACTGACATATGACAAAGCAACAATAATACTTTGTAATAAATAAATGTACTAGTTTGGCAAAACTTGACAATATTTAATATTAAATTCACTACTCCATATTACAGATAAGGTTTCAGCCTGTTATGATGAACATTATTAATTTTTTTTGAATTCTTGACTTGGACTACCAGATTTGATACTACTCTTATAACTGTAAATGGACCCTCCCACCTTGGTGACAATTTTGGGGAACGACCTTTGATACGGTTCATAATTTTCAGCCATACTTTATCTCCAGGCTTATATTGATTTGTATGAACACGTTTATCATACGCATTTTTCTGGCGTTTTGCAGCTTTAGCCATTGCCGTACGTGCATTGGTATGACAAACTCGCAGTCGCTCTTGGAGTTTGGTTACAAACATATCCGGCGAAAGGTCATTTTGGCCTTTAGGGTCATGACCAAACAGAAGGTCTGATGGTAAAGTGGGGTCATGACCGAACATCATCTGGTATGGTGAATGGTTGGTGGACTCATGTATTGAGGTACGATAGGCTAAAAGCATGACTGGTAGCCACTGGTCCCAGTCTCTCTGGTGCTGAGCAATGTATTTGCTCAGCATATCTTCTATTGTTTTATTAAGGCGTTCTGTAAGACCGTTAGTCTGTGGATGAAATGCTGTGGATCTAAGCTTGATTATATCAAGACGGCCACATAACTCTTTAAATAATGCAGATTCAAACTGCCGACCTTGATCTGTAAGTAGCTGACACATAAGTCCATATCTACAAATGAATTCATTAACTAAAAGGGTTGCTATGGTTTCTACCCTCATGTCAGGCATTGAATAAAGCTCGGCCCATTTGGTAAAATAATCGGTAATGGACAATATATACTTATTTCCGTTGGATGAAAGTGGAAGGGGACCTATGATATCAAGACCCACTTTCTCAAAAGGTACACCAATCAGGGAAGACTTCAGCGGTGCTCTAGGGGATCTCCTAGGCATTCTACGGGCCTGACAAACTTTACATGTTCTGCAATATCTAGAAATGTCATCTTGGAAATTAAACCAATAAAAATTTTGTTTCAATCTTTTGTAAGATTTCTTTTCACCTAAGTGACCAGAAGTCACATGATCATGTACATAATACATAATATTATCCCTAAACTCAAGGGGAACTACTATTTGATAAATATTTTCACCAAATTTATTCATGTGTAATCTATATATTACTCCTTCTTTAATGGTCAAACTTTTCCACATTGACCAATAATGCTTGGTTTCTCTGTCTCTATGGGATATTTCGTCCCATGCTGGCCTGACCTGGTTTGTCAGCCAATCTACTACTAATTTCAGGTTTGGATCATCGTTTTGACGAAGGGACCAGTCAATTTGAATTCCTTCTTCTGTACAGGGTTTCCTCAGGGGGTACGATTTCTTGGTTTTCCCATCAAACTCTAAACTGTTACTTTCATTCACCGGTGAATGATTCGTGGCCATCGACTCACTCACTGGATCTGCATTCAAGGAAGTGGATTCCTTCAATTTGTCATGGTCTGTGACCTTCCCATCCTCGGGTCTGTTCTTAATAGCCCGTACACTTTTTCCATCTATACAACTCACATGACTGGCTAGTTTTACCGTCAATGAGCAACTTGACCCTACACATCTATTTGCTGTCTTAGGGTTTTCTTGCTCTAATGTCATTTGTTCGTTTTCTCTCTTTTCACAGTATGAACACGTGCCACATGGCCTACGTGATAAACTGTCTGCATTTGTATGTTTAACTCCTGGTCTGTGTTCTACCTCAAAGTCATAGAAACTTAATACATTCATCCAACGACTCATTTGACCCATAGGAGTTCTGAATTTTAAGGCCCATGATAAGGCTGAATGGTCTGTCCTAATAAGGAAATGTACTCCGTACAGATAATTATTGAAATGTTGAATAGATTCAACAATGGCTAATAATTCTCTACGGGTAACACAATACTGTCTTTCTGGTCTATTTAAGGTACGGCTGTAATATGCAATTACTCTAATTACACCATCTTGCTTCTGTTGAAGTACAGATCCCAAACAGTAGGAGCTACAGTCGGTATCTAGTATATACTGGTCTTTGTTATTCGGGTAACCTAAAACAGGGGCTTCAATAAGAGCTTGTTTTAATTTTTCAAAGGCAGTGTTGCACTCTTTGGACCATATAAATTTGGTATCTTTATGATTAAGTTGATGGAGCGGATGTGCAATATATGCAAAGCCTTTTATCAGTCTTCTATAATAGGACACTAGGCCAAGGAAAGAAGAAAGCTGTTTGGCGGTCCTTGGAATGGGCCATTCTTTAACAACCTTGACCTTCTCATCATTTGGGGTTATGCCTTCTTTGTCGACAATATGTCCTAGGAAATGTAAACGGGTTTGAAATAAGTGACACTTCTTAGGCATGACTTTCATGTTGGCTTTTTCTAAGCGCATGAAAATTTCTTCCAACTTGACTAAATGGCTGTCCAAATCAACAGTAAACAACAATATGTCGTCAACATATATCAATACGGTCTCATACTGTAGGCCAGACATAATGTATTCCATCAGGCGCTGAAATGTGGCTACTGCATTGGTAAGCCCAAAACTTAAAACTTTAAATCTAAATTGGCCTTTTTGACAAACAAAACTGGTCTTATCCATGTCATTTTCATCCATCTGAACTTGATGAAAACCTGAGGAACAGTCAAGGGAACTATAATATTTAGCACCTTTTAGACAGTCTAAACAATCTTGAATTCTGGGAAGTGGGTATGAATCTTTAAGGGTCACTGCATTGAGTTTTCTATAATCTATGGCCAGTCTAAGACTGCCATCTGATTTCTTAACAGGTACAATCGGACTTGCCCAAGGACCGTTTGATTTCTCTATAATATCTGCATCAAGTAATCTGTCTACTTCGTTATTAACCTCCTCTTGTACGGACTGGGGTAGGCGTCTTGGGTTTTGCTTAATGGGTGGTGCCAGTCCTGTATTTATTTTATGCTTAATAATACTAGAATTGCTTAAGTCTGACTTAGACTTACTAAATACATGCTGGTATTTATGGAGTAATTGACCCACTTTAACTTGCTCTGCTGGCTGTAGGTTCTGTTTACTTTCTTCAAACACAGATATTAAGTGCTCCGGTACATCAAATTCTTTATTTTCTACACTTAACTTATATATGGACATTTTGTCATACATAGGAGATGGGTCTTCAACTGGGGTAGCTGGGTAACAGGAGGCTACATGCTGATTTTGCATTAATCTTACAGGTTTTTGATTCAGGTTAATTAGTCGGATAGGTATGCTAGCATTACTTGTATCAACCATGGCTTTGGCAATCATAACACCCTTTTTAAGTAGGTTTTCCCCGTAATCATCTGTAAGTGCGGTATGGCAGTGTGGTAATTCACCCTCAAAATGTCCTGCTATTATTGACTCACTGGACGGAGGTAAAACTACATTTTCTTTTACACTAACTCTAAAGACCTGTGGTAGCTGATTTTCTGAAATACATTGTAATATCTTGCCCTGGTAATGTACAATTCCGGTTCCCATGGCCAAAATAAAATCATGGTCATGCATAAAATCCCATCCCAGTATACATGGGGTGTCAACTTCAGCTACTAAAAAGTTATGGTCAAAGTTTATGCCCGCAATATTTAGCTTCAGGGTCACATAACCTTTGCTAGTCAATTTTTCTCCATTTGCAGTTCTGAAACTTTCTGTGGTAGACTTTAACTCGGGTCTATATTTAAATGGCAACCGTTCAAATTTTCGAGGATGAATGATGCTAACTGAACTTCCCGTATCTATCAAGGCATGCAATGGCAGGCTATCGAAAATGGTCAAAGGTAAAAAATAAGCACAGTTAGATTTTTTCTTATTGGACTCATTGGGTCTGGCACTAGTAGAGGTAGCTGGAACATGACCCTTAGTCCCAGCTACTGACAGTTTTCCTGGTTATTCTGGCCGTAATGGTTCTGGGGACTGTAAGTATTGGAAAGTCTGCTACCTTGGCTTGGCATAGGGACTGATACCTGGCTATTATGGTATTTGTTATACGGATGGTACAAAGGATTATCTTTTTCTGGACAGTCCCGTCTATAATGACCAAATTGCCCGCAAGTAAAACATTTCACAGTTTTACGGTTCTGGTTATTTCTAACATACCCATTACTATTTTGTTTGGCCTCGATGTTTGCAACTCGAGCGTTTAAGTTGTCTTGGGGTTCATAGTTGGAGCTAAATTGGGATCTTAGCTCTAACTCTTTAATTCGTCTCAATATTGGCTCCTGAAAATCACTTATTTCTCTACAGTACGAGCTACTTTTTCTGGCCAGAACTACATCTGACTCCACAGCAATACGGATTGCCTCATTCATGGATTTTGGATTACCAACTATCAAGGCTTGACGTAACTGGTCGTCATTTACGGCTTCAGTAAAATAATCAAGACTAAGGTCTTCTCTGTTATGTACATCTAAATCGGGATAGGCTAGTCGGACCATCTTTTGAATGTCCCTAGCTAAGTCATCAATCGATTCATTCTTTTGTCTAATTCGGGTACGCAGTTTGGAGACTTGAACTTTTCTTTGGTTATTAGGCTGATACCTTTGGATCAAGGTTTCTACTATACAATTATAGTCTTTAAATCTAGAAGAGGGTATCTCATTTAAAATATCGGTGGCTTTCCCTCTAAGATTAATGGCTAATTCCATAGCTTTACGGCTAGGTGACCAGTCATTTATTTCACTAATAACCTCAAATTGTCTTAAATAAGCATTCAGGTCTGAAGTTCCATCATATGTGGGTGGTTTAATTTTGCTAAGTTTTTCTCGGGGAGGGCTGGAATATCTACTTTGTCTCCAATCAGCATTTTTTGGTCTAATTCGGGATTGGGTTATGCTATCTGACTCTAATGGATGGGCCCGCCTAACGTCCGTCATTCCCCTGAGATCCTGCTCATATGCTTGTAGGTAACTACCAGGAAGGGCGTATCCAGTACCAATGGGTTGTTCTGTGCCCGCCCCAGACGACCCCTCAACCCTTGCAAGATACCCCAACGCACTAATATTGTCATCCAGTGTTTCCAACTCTGTCCTTTTAACAGAGCTTCTACTTGCGCAAGCCTTTTGACCCCCGGGGCGCAGGAAAGCACTGGATCTGGTAGACTGCCTGCCAGGTTGGATAAACTCCTGGTCAGAAACAAAACACTCGCCTTCTTGACGCCGGCGCCAAGCCACTTCACCAGTCGGTGTCCCATATACCCATTCAGAGGATAACTGACCCATTGACCCCACTCCACGACAGGAGGCAGATGTACCAGCTAACGGTACGGAATCCCCACTTGCTTGGTATGCATTGGAAGGTTTAACTATATTTGGTTCTATTGGTTCGGGAACTTGAATAACTACATGTCTGTCTCCCTCCTGAGAATTACTAGGTACCTCAGGTGGAATTGCATACTGGTCTGTATCTATTCGAATTGACTCCATGGTTTATGTATACACAGGACTTGTGAATATACAAAGTACAAATTTATCAATAATAAGATTAGTGCTTAAAAAAAAATATATAGCAAGTAGTTCTACACACTGGTAACGTGTGTAAACAATCGGTCTACAATGGTAAGGTCTATTTTATTTGCTTGGAAGTAGCAAACAAAAAAACAAAACAATTATATTTGCTTGGAAGCAGCAAAGAAATGGTCAGGAAGTAACGTAAGCCTGGGAACGGCTTACTATTATATAAGCATAAGCCTGGAAACGGCTTAACTATTATACGGAGTTTTTTGGATACAAAACACACTGATATATGGACTCAGTCAATAATTTCTACGTAATACAACGTTATGATATTCAATAAAAACACAAAGCTATTTATTTATTTTGATTCGGCTCAAAAAGACGACGGAGTCTGCTAAAATAACACGTTGGCAACGGTAAACAATGTACGGGTAACCAGTACGTCGGAGTGCTCTCCCTTTGGTAAACTTAACCTTGTCAACTAGAGCAGAACGGGATAATCACAATAGGCCAACGGATAAATCTGTCGGTAATTTGAGCGACGCACTGGATTGTCAAATGGATCCCACCGCTGCCACCACTGTAACACCTCGCTCTTTCTGTAGTCTCTCCAATGTGTGTAAAGAGAAATGTCCCAAATGATATGTGCGGGTAGCGTGACAGGGACAAGAACAAGGTGTGCTGACAGAAATATCCAACTGGCCAATAATTTGAATAAACTCAGTAATACACAAGGCGGAGTAACATTTCAATCAGATTTAATAGATCCAAGATTTATAAGTAAATAGCACACGAAATATATATCTAAAATGCTGATCAATAGCCTGGCGGGTGATGCCGGTCGTTACATTCACGGGAAAGGGATAAATAGTAATAGATCTACATAGATCTAACAATCTACAATAATAAATAATAGTTACCAATAATGGTTATGATAATGTAGATTCTCATGTATATATGGAAACTATATAGACTCTTGCAACTCTATAAAGTATAATACGGAATTGACGGATGTCAGTCGTGGAGTGAGGTCAGGAAACGCGGCGACGTCTCTATTTATACAGAACGTTTCCTCACAGTTCCTCACAGTTCCTCACTGAGCACCAAAATTACTCACGGAATATACCGAAATTTTAGGAACATAAGTGGGAATATGGGCAGGTGGGCAGTTCTCTTTATAAACAGGGTCTGGTTTAAACTGCTTGGCCAAGGAATAAATGGGTGGTGGCAAATGCCTCTTCAACGGACTGGTATGATACAAGTTACTCAGAACAGGCTTTGGCTTGAACACCGATTGAACGGAGGCCCTCACTACAGACAGGGCCGGTGTAGCACAAGGCTCAAACACAGGGCGGAAAAACATTCCAACCGACACCAGGTTACTACCTTGCCGTGAGCCAGTGTCAATGCCATGAGACAATAAATGGCGACGCTGGTTATCTGTCCTTTTTTTAGGAAAGGTAGTTCCACATTCAGTGCAGTGCACCTTAGGTCCATGTCGGTCTTCCATGTGACGGTCTAGCTGTTTATGGTTATCATACTTCACATCACAGGAAGGACAACGAAGTTGTAGTATTGAAGACATGTTCTGAAATAATAGACATACATAAATCAACATTATGTTTTGAATAGCAGTAGCACCTATTAAATTTTTCTCCACTATGGTATTCTATCACAACTTAGGACTGCATACATGGTATGGTATAACAGGATATTAATGTCACTGGAAACGTGACATTAATATACATTCAAGTACTGGTAACTTGACAAACAGGCAAATACGGACACAATATTGTCACTGGAAGCGTGACAGTACTGGTATGGAATTCAAACACAACATTATTAAAAATAACATGTCACTGGAAACGTGACATTAATATACATTCAAGTACTGGTAACTTGACAAACAGGCAAATACGGACACAATATTGTCACTGGAAGCGTGACAGTACTGGTATGGAATTCAAACACAACATTTTAAAAATAACATGTCACTATTGTCACTGGAAACGTGATAATACTAACATGTGATAGCACTCGGACAATATTTATAATGTACAATCTGATATCACTGGAAACGTGAATCCAAGTATCATACATATACAAAATCACTGGTAGAGTGATACACAGTTCTACTGACATATGACAAAGCAACAATAATACTTTGTAATAAATAAATGTACTAGTTTGGCAAAACTTGACAATATTTAATATTAAATTCACTACTCCATATTACAGATAAGGTTTCAGCCTGTTATGATGAACATTATTAATTTTTTTTGAATTCTTGACTTGGACTACCAGATTTGATACTACTCTTATAACTGTAAATGGACCCTCCCACCTTGGTGACAATTTTGGGGAACGACCTTTGATACGGTTCATAATTTTCAGCCATACTTTATCTCCAGGCTTATATTGATTTGTATGAACACGTTTATCATACGCATTTTTCTGGCGTTTTGCAGCTTTAGCCATTGCCGTACGTGCATTGGTATGACAAACTCGCAGTCGCTCTTGGAGTTTGGTTACAAACATATCCGGCGAAAGGTCATTTTGGCCTTTAGGGTCATGACCAAACAGAAGGTCTGATGGTAAAGTGGGGTCATGACCGAACATCATCTGGTATGGTGAATGGTTGGTGGACTCATGTATTGAGGTACGATAGGCTAAAAGCATGACTGGTAGCCACTGGTCCCAGTCTCTCTGGTGCTGAGCAATGTATTTGCTCAGCATATCTTCTATTGTTTTATTAAGGCGTTCTGTAAGACCGTTAGTCTGTGGATGAAATGCTGTGGATCTAAGCTTGATTATATCAAGACGGCCACATAACTCTTTAAATAATGCAGATTCAAACTGCCGACCTTGATCTGTAAGTAGCTGACACATAAGTCCATATCTACAAATGAATTCATTAACTAAAAGGGTTGCTATGGTTTCTACCCTCATGTCAGGCATTGAATAAAGCTCGGCCCATTTGGTAAAATAATCGGTAATGGACAATATATACTTATTTCCGTTGGATGAAAGTGGAAGGGGACCTATGATATCAAGACCCACTTTCTCAAAAGGTACACCAATCAGGGAAGACTTCAGCGGTGCTCTAGGGGATCTCCTAGGCATTCTACGGGCCTGACAAACTTTACATGTTCTGCAATATCTAGAAATGTCATCTTGGAAATTAAACCAATAAAAATTTTGTTTCAATCTTTTGTAAGATTTCTTTTCACCTAAGTGACCAGAAGTCACATGATCATGTACATAATACATAATATTATCCCTAAACTCAAGGGGAACTACTATTTGATAAATATTTTCACCAAATTTATTCATGTGTAATCTATATATTACTCCTTCTTTAATGGTCAAACTTTTCCACATTGACCAATAATGCTTGGTTTCTCTGTCTCTATGGGATATTTCGTCCCATGCTGGCCTGACCTGGTTTGTCAGCCAATCTACTACTAATTTCAGGTTTGGATCATCGTTTTGACGAAGGGACCAGTCAATTTGAATTCCTTCTTCTGTACAGGGTTTCCTCAGGGGGTACGATTTCTTGGTTTTCCCATCAAACTCTAAACTGTTACTTTCATTCACCGGTGAATGATTCGAGGCCATCGACTCACTCACTGGATCTGCATTCAAGGAAGTGGATTCCTTCAATTTGTCATGGTCTGTGACCTTCCCATCCTCGGGTCTGTTCTTAATAGCCCGTACACTTTTTCCATCTATACAACTCACATGACTGGCTAGTTTTACCGTCAATGAGCAACTTGACCCTACACATCTATTTGCTGTCTTAGGGTTTTCTTGCTCTAATGTCATTTGTTCGTTTTCTCTCTTTTCACAGTATGAACACGTGCCACATGGCCTACGTGATAAACTGTCTGCATTTGTATGTTTAACTCCTGGTCTGTGTTCTACCTCAAAGTCATAGAAACTTAATACATTCATCCAACGACTCATTTGACCCATAGGAGTTCTGAATTTTAAGGCCCATGATAAGGCTGAATGGTCTGTCCTAATAAGGAAATGTACTCCGTACAGATAATTATTGAAATGTTGAATAGATTCAACAATGGCTAATAATTCTCTACGGGTAACACAATACTGTCTTTCTGGTCTATTTAAGGTACGGCTGTAATATGCAATTACTCTAATTACACCATCTTGCTTCTGTTGAAGTACAGATCCCAAACAGTAGGAGCTACAGTCGGTATCTAGTATATACTGGTCTTTGTTATTCGGGTAACCTAAAACAGGGGCTTCAATAAGAGCTTGTTTTAATTTTTCAAAGGCAGTGTTGCACTCTTTGGACCATATAAATTTGGTATCTTTATGATTAAGTTGATGGAGCGGATGTGCAATATATGCAAAGCCTTTTATCAGTCTTCTATAATAGGACACTAGGCCAAGGAAAGAAGAAAGCTGTTTGGCGGTCCTTGGAATGGGCCATTCTTTAACAACCTTGACCTTCTCATCATTTGGGGTTATGCCTTCTTTGTCGACAATATGTCCTAGGAAATGTAAACGGGTTTGAAATAAGTGACACTTCTTAGGCATGACTTTCATGTTGGCTTTTTCTAAGCGCATGAAAATTTCTTCCAACTTGACTAAATGGCTGTCCAAATCAACAGTAAACAACAATATGTCGTCAACATATATCAATACGGTCTCATACTGTAGGCCAGACATAATGTATTCCATCAGGCGCTGAAATGTGGCTACTGCATTGGTAAGCCCAAAACTTAAAACTTTAAATCTAAATTGGCCTTTTTGACAAACAAAACTGGTCTTATCCATGTCATTTTCATCCATCTGAACTTGATGAAAACCTGAGGAACAGTCAAGGGAACTATAATATTTAGCACCTTTTAGACAGTCTAAACAATCTTGAATTCTGGGAAGTGGGTATGAATCTTTAAGGGTCACTGCATTGAGTTTTCTATAATCTATGGCCAGTCTAAGACTGCCATCTGATTTCTTAACAGGTACAATCGGACTTGCCCAAGGACCGTTTGATTTCTCTATAATATCTGCATCAAGTAATCTGTCTACTTCGTTATTAACCTCCTCTTGTACGGACTGGGGTAGGCGTCTTGGGTTTTGCTTAATGGGTGGTGCCAGTCCTGTATTTATTTTATGCTTAATAATACTAGAATTGCTTAAGTCTGACTTAGACTTACTAAATACATGCTGGTATTTATGGAGTAATTGACCCACTTTAACTTGCTCTGCTGGCTGTAGGTTCTGTTTACTTTCTTCAAACACAGATATTAAGTGCTCCGGTACATCAAATTCTTTATTTTCTACACTTAACTTATATATGGACATTTTGTCATACATAGGAGATGGGTCTTCAACTGGGGTAGCTGGGTAACAGGAGGCTACATGCTGATTTTGCATTAATCTTACAGGTTTTTGATTCAGGTTAATTAGTCGGATAGGTATGCTAGCATTACTTGTATCAACCATGGCTTTGGCAATCATAACACCCTTTTTAAGTAGGTTTTCCCCGTAATCATCTGTAAGTGCGGTATGGCAGTGTGGTAATTCACCCTCAAAATGTCCTGCTATTATTGACTCACTGGACGGAGGTAAAACTACATTTTCTTTTACACTAACTCTAAAGACCTGTGGTAGCTGATTTTCTGAAATACATTGTAATATCTTGCCCTGGTAATGTACAATTCCGGTTCCCATGGCCAAAATAAAATCATGGTCATGCATAAAATCCCATCCCAGTATACATGGGGTGTCAACTTCAGCTACTAAAAAGTTATGGTCAAAGTTTATGCCCGCAATATTTAGCTTCAGGGTCACATAACCTTTGCTAGTCAATTTTTCTCCATTTGCAGTTCTGAAACTTTCTGTGGTAGACTTTAACTCGGGTCTATATTTAAATGGCAACCGTTCAAATTTTCGAGGATGAATGATGCTAACTGAACTTCCCGTATCTATCAAGGCATGCAATGGCAGGCTATCGAAAATGGTCAAAGGTAAAAAATAAGCACAGTTAGATTTTTTCTTATTGGACTCATTGGGTCTGGCACTAGTAGAGGTAGCTGGAACATGACCCTTAGTCCCAGCTACTGACAGTTTTCCTGGTTATTCTGGCCGTAATGGTTCTGGGGACTGTAAGTATTGGAAAGTCTGCTACCTTGGCTTGGCATTGGGACTGATACCTGGCTATTATGGTATTTGTTATACGGATGGTACAAAGGATTATCTTTTTCTGGACAGTCCCGTCTATAATGACCAAATTGCCCGCAAGTAAAACATTTCACAGTTTTACGGTTCTGGTTATTTCTAACATACCCATTACTATTTTGTTTGGCCTCGATGTTTGCAACTCGAGCGTTTAAGTTGTCTTGGGGTTCATAGTTGGAGCTAAATTGGGATCTTAGCTCTAACTCTTTAATTCGTCTCAATATTGGCTCCTGAAAATCACTTATTTCTCTACAGTACGAGCTACTTTTTCTGGCCAGAACTACATCTGACTCCACAGCAATACGGATTGCCTCATTCATGGATTTTGGATTACCAACTATCAAGGCTTGACGTAACTGGTCGTCATTTACGGCTTCAGTAAAATAATCAAGACTAAGGTCTTCTCTGTTATGTACATCTAAATCGGGATAGGCTAGTCGGACCATCTTTTGAATGTCCCTAGCTAAGTCATCAATCGATTCATTCTTTTGTCTAATTCGGGTACGCAGTTTGGAGACTTGAACTTTTCTTTGGTTATTAGGCTGATACCTTTGGATCAAGGTTTCTACTATACAATTATAGTCTTTAAATCTAGAAGAGGGTATCTCATTTAAAATATCGGTGGCTTTCCCTCTAAGATTAATGGCTAATTCCATAGCTTTACGGCTAGGTGACCAGTCATTTATTTCACTAATAACCTCAAATTGTCTTAAATAAGCATTCAGGTCTGAAGTTCCATCATATGTGGGTGGTTTAATTTTGCTAAGTTTTTCTCGGGGAGGGCTGGAATATCTACTTTGTCTCCAATCAGCATTTTTTGGTCTAATTCGGGATTGGGTTATGCTATCTGACTCTAATGGATGGGCCCGCCTAACGTCCGTCATTCCCCTGAGATCCTGCTCATATGCTTGTAGGTAACTACCAGGAAGGGCGTATCCAGTACCAATGGGTTGTTCTGTGCCCGCCCCAGACGACCCCTCAACCCTTGCAAGATACCCCAACGCACTAATATTGTCATCCAGTGTTTCCAACTCTGTCCTTTTAACAGAGCTTCTACTTGCGCAAGCCTTTTGACCCCCGGGGCGCAGGAAAGCACTGGATCTGGTAGACTGCCTGCCAGGTTGGATAAACTCCTGGTCAGAAACAAAACACTCGCCTTCTTGACGCCGGCGCCAAGCCACTTCACCAGTCGGTGTCCCATATACCCATTCAGAGGATAACTGACCCATTGACCCCACTCCACGACAGGAGGCAGATGTACCAGCTAACGGTACGGAATCCCCACTTGCTTGGTATGCATTGGAAGGTTTAACTATATTTGGTTCTATTGGTTCGGGAACTTGAATAACTACATGTCTGTCTCCCTCCTGAGAATTACTAGGTACCTCAGGTGGAATTGCATACTGGTCTGTATCTATTCGAATTGACTCCATGGTTTATGTATACACAGGACTTGTGAATATACAAAGTACAAATTTATCAATAATAAGATTAGTGCTTAAAAAAAAATATATAGCAAGTAGTTCTACACACTGGTAACGTGTGTAAACAATCGGTCTACAATGGTAAGGTCTATTTTATTTGCTTGGAAGTAGCAAACAAAAAAACAAAACAATTATATTTGCTTGGAAGCAGCAAAGAAATGGTCAGGAAGTAACGTAAGCCTGGGAACGGCTTACTATTATATAAGCATAAGCCTGGAAACGGCTTAACTATTATACGGAGTTTTTTGGATACAAAACACACTGATATATGGACTCAGTCAATAATTTCTACGTAATACAACGTTATGATATTCAATAAAAACACAAAGCTATTTATTTATTTTGATTCGGCTCAAAAAGACGACGGAGTCTGCTAAAATAACACGTTGGCAACGGTAAACAATGTACGGGTAACCAGTACGTCGGAGTGCTCTCCCTTTGGTAAACTTAACCTTGTCAACTAGAGCAGAACGGGATAATCACAATAGGCCAACGGATAAATCTGTCGGTAATTTGAGCGACGCACTGGATTGTCAAATGGATCCCACCGCTGCCACCACTGTAACACCTCGCTCTTTCTGTAGTCTCTCCAATGTGTGTAAAGAGAAATGTCCCAAATGATATGTGCGGGTAGCGTGACAGGGACAAGAACAAGGTGTGCTGACAGAAATATCCAACTGGCCAATAATTTGAATAAACTCAGTAATACACAAGGCGGAGTAACATTTCAATCAGATTTAATAGATCCAAGATTTATAAGTAAATAGCACACGAAATATATATCTAAAATGCTGATCAATAGCCTGGCGGGTGATGCCGGTCGTTACATTCACGGGAAAGGGATAAATAGTAATAGATCTACATAGATCTAACAATCTACAATAATAAATAATAGTTACCAATAATGGTTATGATAATGTAGATTCTCATGTATATATGGAAACTATATAGACTCTTGCAACTCTATAAAGTATAATACGGAATTGACGGATGTCAGTCGTGGAGTGAGGTCAGGAAACGCGGCGACGTCTCTATTTATACAGAACGTTTCCTCACAGTTCCTCACAGTTCCTCACTGAGCACCAAAATTACTCACGGAATATACCGAAATTTTAGGAACATAAGTGGGAATATGGGCAGGTGGGCAGTTCTCTTTATAAACAGGGTCTGGTTTAAACTGCTTGGCCAAGGAATAAATGGGTGGTGGCAAATGCCTCTTCAACGGACTGGTATGATACAAGTTACTCAGAACAGGCTTTGGCTTGAACACCGATTGAACGGAGGACCTCACTACAGACAGGGCCGGTGTAGCACAAGGCTCAAACACAGGGCGGAAAAACATTCCAACCGACACCAGGTTACTACCTTGCCGTGAGCCAGTGTCAATGCCATGAGACAATAAATGGCGACGCTGGTTATCTGTCCTTTTTTTAGGAAAGGTAGTTCCACATTCAGTGCAGTGCACCTTAGGTCCATGTCGGTCTTCCATGTGACGGTCTAGCTGTTTATGGTTATCATACTTCACATCACAGGAAGGACAACGAAGTTGTAGTATTGAAGACATGTTCTGAAATAATAGACATACATAAATCAACATTATGTTTTGAATAGCAGTAGCACCTATTAAATTTTTCTCCACTATGGTATTCTATCACAACTTAGGACTGCATACATGGTATGGTATAACAGGATATTAATGTCACTGGAAACGTGACATTAATATACATTCAAGTACTGGTAACTTGACAAACAGGCAAATACGGACACAATATTGTCACTGGAAGCGTGACAGTACTGGTATGGAATTCAAACACAACATTATTAAAAATAACATGTCACTGGAAACGTGACATTAATATACATTCAAGTACTGGTAACTTGACAAACAGGCAAATACGGACACAATATTGTCACTGGAAGCGTGACAGTACTGGTATGGAATTCAAACACAACATTTTAAAAATAACATGTCACTATTGTCACTGGAAACGTGATAATACTAACATGTGATAGCACTCGGACAATATTTATAATGTACAATCTGATATCACTGGAAACGTGAATCCAAGTATCATACATATACAAAATCACTGGTAGAGTGATACACAGTTCTACTGACATATGACAAAGCAACAATAATACTTTGTAATAAATAAATGTACTAGTTTGGCAAAACTTGACAATATTTAATATTAAATTCACTACTCCATATTACAGATAAGGTTTCAGCCTGTTATGATGAACATTATTAATTTTTTTTGAATTCTTGACTTGGACTACCAGATTTGATACTACTCTTATAACTGTAAATGGACCCTCCCACCTTGGTGACAATTTTGGGGAACGACCTTTGATACGGTTCATAATTTTCAGCCATACTTTATCTCCAGGCTTATATTGATTTGTATGAACACGTTTATCATACGCATTTTTCTGGCGTTTTGCAGCTTTAGCCATTGCCGTACGTGCATTGGTATGACAAACTCGCAGTCGCTCTTGGAGTTTGGTTACAAACATATCCGGCGAAAGGTCATTTTGGCCTTTAGGGTCATGACCAAACAGAAGGTCTGATGGTAAAGTGGGGTCATGACCGAACATCATCTGGTATGGTGAATGGTTGGTGGACTCATGTATTGAGGTACGATAGGCTAAAAGCATGACTGGTAGCCACTGGTCCCAGTCTCTCTGGTGCTGAGCAATGTATTTGCTCAGCATATCTTCTATTGTTTTATTAAGGCGTTCTGTAAGACCGTTAGTCTGTGGATGAAATGCTGTGGATCTAAGCTTGATTATATCAAGACGGCCACATAACTCTTTAAATAATGCAGATTCAAACTGCCGACCTTGATCTGTAAGTAGCTGACACATAAGTCCATATCTACAAATGAATTCATTAACTAAAAGGGTTGCTATGGTTTCTACCCTCATGTCAGGCATTGAATAAAGCTCGGCCCATTTGGTAAAATAATCGGTAATGGACAATATATACTTATTTCCGTTGGATGAAAGTGGAAGGGGACCTATGATATCAAGACCCACTTTCTCAAAAGGTACACCAATCAGGGAAGACTTCAGCGGTGCTCTAGGGGATCTCCTAGGCATTCTACGGGCCTGACAAACTTTACATGTTCTGCAATATCTAGAAATGTCATCTTGGAAATTAAACCAATAAAAATTTTGTTTCAATCTTTTGTAAGATTTCTTTTCACCTAAGTGACCAGAAGTCACATGATCATGTACATAATACATAATATTATCCCTAAACTCAAGGGGAACTACTATTTGATAAATATTTTCACCAAATTTATTCATGTGTAATCTATATATTACTCCTTCTTTAATGGTCAAACTTTTCCACATTGACCAATAATGCTTGGTTTCTCTGTCTCTATGGGATATTTCGTCCCATGCTGGCCTGACCTGGTTTGTCAGCCAATCTACTACTAATTTCAGGTTTGGATCATCGTTTTGACGAAGGGACCAGTCAATTTGAATTCCTTCTTCTGTACAGGGTTTCCTCAGGGGGTACGATTTCTTGGTTTTCCCATCAAACTCTAAACTGTTACTTTCATTCACCGGTGAATGATTCGTGGCCATCGACTCACTCACTGGATCTGCATTCAAGGAAGTGGATTCCTTCAATTTGTCATGGTCTGTGACCTTCCCATCCTCGGGTCTGTTCTTAATAGCCCGTACACTTTTTCCATCTATACAACTCACATGACTGGCTAGTTTTACCGTCAATGAGCAACTTGACCCTACACATCTATTTGCTGTCTTAGGGTTTTCTTGCTCTAATGTCATTTGTTCGTTTTCTCTCTTTTCACAGTATGAACACGTGCCACATGGCCTACGTGATAAACTGTCTGCATTTGTATGTTTAACTCCTGGTCTGTGTTCTACCTCAAAGTCATAGAAACTTAATACATTCATCCAACGACTCATTTGACCCATAGGAGTTCTGAATTTTAAGGCCCATGATAAGGCTGAATGGTCTGTCCTAATAAGGAAATGTACTCCGTACAGATAATTATTGAAATGTTGAATAGATTCAACAATGGCTAATAATTCTCTACGGGTAACACAATACTGTCTTTCTGGTCTATTTAAGGTACGGCTGTAATATGCAATTACTCTAATTACACCATCTTGCTTCTGTTGAAGTACAGATCCCAAACAGTAGGAGCTACAGTCGGTATCTAGTATATACTGGTCTTTGTTATTCGGGTAACCTAAAACAGGGGCTTCAATAAGAGCTTGTTTTAATTTTTCAAAGGCAGTGTTGCACTCTTTGGACCATATAAATTTGGTATCTTTATGATTAAGTTGATGGAGCGGATGTGCAATATATGCAAAGCCTTTTATCAGTCTTCTATAATAGGACACTAGGCCAAGGAAAGAAGAAAGCTGTTTGGCGGTCCTTGGAATGGGCCATTCTTTAACAACCTTGACCTTCTCATCATTTGGGGTTATGCCTTCTTTGTCGACAATATGTCCTAGGAAATGTAAACGGGTTTGAAATAAGTGACACTTCTTAGGCATGACTTTCATGTTGGCTTTTTCTAAGCGCATGAAAATTTCTTCCAACTTGACTAAATGGCTGTCCAAATCAACAGTAAACAACAATATGTCGTCAACATATATCAATACGGTCTCATACTGTAGGCCAGACATAATGTATTCCATCAGGCGCTGAAATGTGGCTACTGCATTGGTAAGCCCAAAACTTAAAACTTTAAATCTAAATTGGCCTTTTTGACAAACAAAACTGGTCTTATCCATGTCATTTTCATCCATCTGAACTTGATGAAAACCTGAGGAACAGTCAAGGGAACTATAATATTTAGCACCTTTTAGACAGTCTAAACAATCTTGAATTCTGGGAAGTGGGTATGAATCTTTAAGGGTCACTGCATTGAGTTTTCTATAATCTATGGCCAGTCTAAGACTGCCATCTGATTTCTTAACAGGTACAATCGGACTTGCCCAAGGACCGTTTGATTTCTCTATAATATCTGCATCAAGTAATCTGTCTACTTCGTTATTAACCTCCTCTTGTACGGACTGGGGTAGGCGTCTTGGGTTTTGCTTAATGGGTGGTGCCAGTCCTGTATTTATTTTATGCTTAATAATACTAGAATTGCTTAAGTCTGACTTAGACTTACTAAATACATGCTGGTATTTATGGAGTAATTGACCCACTTTAACTTGCTCTGCTGGCTGTAGGTTCTGTTTACTTTCTTCAAACACAGATATTAAGTGCTCCGGTACATCAAATTCTTTATTTTCTACACTTAACTTATATATGGACATTTTGTCATACATAGGAGATGGGTCTTCAACTGGGGTAGCTGGGTAACAGGAGGCTACATGCTGATTTTGCATTAATCTTACAGGTTTTTGATTCAGGTTAATTAGTCGGATAGGTATGCTAGCATTACTTGTATCAACCATGGCTTTGGCAATCATAACACCCTTTTTAAGTAGGTTTTCCCCGTAATCATCTGTAAGTGCGGTATGGCAGTGTGGTAATTCACCCTCAAAATGTCCTGCTATTATTGACTCACTGGACGGAGGTAAAACTACATTTTCTTTTACACTAACTCTAAAGACCTGTGGTAGCTGATTTTCTGAAATACATTGTAATATCTTGCCCTGGTAATGTACAATTCCGGTTCCCATGGCCAAAATAAAATCATGGTCATGCATAAAATCCCATCCCAGTATACATGGGGTGTCAACTTCAGCTACTAAAAAGTTATGGTCAAAGTTTATGCCCGCAATATTTAGCTTCAGGGTCACATAACCTTTGCTAGTCAATTTTTCTCCATTTGCAGTTCTGAAACTTTCTGTGGTAGACTTTAACTCGGGTCTATATTTAAATGGCAACCGTTCAAATTTTCGAGGATGAATGATGCTAACTGAACTTCCCGTATCTATCAAGGCATGCAATGGCAGGCTATCGAAAATGGTCAAAGGTAAAAAATAAGCACAGTTAGATTTTTTCTTATTGGACTCATTGGGTCTGGCACTAGTAGAGGTAGCTGGAACATGACCCTTAGTCCCAGCTACTGACAGTTTTCCTGGTTATTCTGGCCGTAATGGTTCTGGGGACTGTAAGTATTGGAAAGTCTGCTACCTTGGCTTGGCATAGGGACTGATACCTGGCTATTATGGTATTTGTTATACGGATGGTACAAAGGATTATCTTTTTCTGGACAGTCCCGTCTATAATGACCAAATTGCCCGCAAGTAAAACATTTCACAGTTTTACGGTTCTGGTTATTTCTAACATACCCATTACTATTTTGTTTGGCCTCGATGTTTGCAACTCGAGCGTTTAAGTTGTCTTGGGGTTCATAGTTGGAGCTAAATTGGGATCTTAGCTCTAACTCTTTAATTCGTCTCAATATTGGCTCCTGAAAATCACTTATTTCTCTACAGTACGAGCTACTTTTTCTGGCCAGAACTACATCTGACTCCACAGCAATACGGATTGCCTCATTCATGGATTTTGGATTACCAACTATCAAGGCTTGACGTAACTGGTCGTCATTTACGGCTTCAGTAAAATAATCAAGACTAAGGTCTTCTCTGTTATGTACATCTAAATCGGGATAGGCTAGTCGGACCATCTTTTGAATGTCCCTAGCTAAGTCATCAATCGATTCATTCTTTTGTCTAATTCGGGTACGCAGTTTGGAGACTTGAACTTTTCTTTGGTTATTAGGCTGATACCTTTGGATCAAGGTTTCTACTATACAATTATAGTCTTTAAATCTAGAAGAGGGTATCTCATTTAAAATATCGGTGGCTTTCCCTCTAAGATTAATGGCTAATTCCATAGCTTTACGGCTAGGTGACCAGTCATTTATTTCACTAATAACCTCAAATTGTCTTAAATAAGCATTCAGGTCTGAAGTTCCATCATATGTGGGTGGTTTAATTTTGCTAAGTTTTTCTCGGGGAGGGCTGGAATATCTACTTTGTCTCCAATCAGCATTTTTTGGTCTAATTCGGGATTGGGTTATGCTATCTGACTCTAATGGATGGGCCCGCCTAACGTCCGTCATTCCCCTGAGATCCTGCTCATATGCTTGTAGGTAACTACCAGGAAGGGCGTATCCAGTACCAATGGGTTGTTCTGTGCCCGCCCCAGACGACCCCTCAACCCTTGCAAGATACCCCAACGCACTAATATTGTCATCCAGTGTTTCCAACTCTGTCCTTTTAACAGAGCTTCTACTTGCGCAAGCCTTTTGACCCCCGGGGCGCAGGAAAGCACTGGATCTGGTAGACTGCCTGCCAGGTTGGATAAACTCCTGGTCAGAAACAAAACACTCGCCTTCTTGACGCCGGCGCCAAGCCACTTCACCAGTCGGTGTCCCATATACCCATTCAGAGGATAACTGACCCATTGACCCCACTCCACGACAGGAGGCAGATGTACCAGCTAACGGTACGGAATCCCCACTTGCTTGGTATGCATTGGAAGGTTTAACTATATTTGGTTCTATTGGTTCGGGAACTTGAATAACTACATGTCTGTCTCCCTCCTGAGAATTACTAGGTACCTCAGGTGGAATTGCATACTGGTCTGTATCTATTCGAATTGACTCCATGGTTTATGTATACACAGGACTTGTGAATATACAAAGTACAAATTTATCAATAATAAGATTAGTGCTTAAAAAAAAATATATAGCAAGTAGTTCTACACACTGGTAACGTGTGTAAACAATCGGTCTACAATGGTAAGGTCTATTTTATTTGCTTGGAAGTAGCAAACAAAAAAACAAAACAATTATATTTGCTTGGAAGCAGCAAAGAAATGGTCAGGAAGTAACGTAAGCCTGGGAACGGCTTACTATTATATAAGCATAAGCCTGGAAACGGCTTAACTATTATACGGAGTTTTTTGGATACAAAACACACTGATATATGGACTCAGTCAATAATTTCTACGTAATACAACGTTATGATATTCAATAAAAACACAAAGCTATTTATTTATTTTGATTCGGCTCAAAAAGACGACGGAGTCTGCTAAAATAACACGTTGGCAACGGTAAACAATGTACGGGTAACCAGTACGTCGGAGTGCTCTCCCTTTGGTAAACTTAACCTTGTCAACTAGAGCAGAACGGGATAATCACAATAGGCCAACGGATAAATCTGTCGGTAATTTGAGCGACGCACTGGATTGTCAAATGGATCCCACCGCTGCCACCACTGTAACACCTCGCTCTTTCTGTAGTCTCTCCAATGTGTGTAAAGAGAAATGTCCCAAATGATATGTGCGGGTAGCGTGACAGGGACAAGAACAAGGTGTGCTGACAGAAATATCCAACTGGCCAATAATTTGAATAAACTCAGTAATACACAAGGCGGAGTAACATTTCAATCAGATTTAATAGATCCAAGATTTATAAGTAAATAGCACACGAAATATATATCTAAAATGCTGATCAATAGCCTGGCGGGTGATGCCGGTCGTTACATTCACGGGAAAGGGATAAATAGTAATAGATCTACATAGATCTAACAATCTACAATAATAAATAATAGTTACCAATAATGGTTATGATAATGTAGATTCTCATGTATATATGGAAACTATATAGACTCTTGCAACTCTATAAAGTATAATACGGAATTGACGGATGTCAGTCGTGGAGTGAGGTCAGGAAACGCGGCGACGTCTCTATTTATACAGAACGTTTCCTCACAGTTCCTCACAGTTCCTCACTGAGCACCAAAATTACTCACGGAATATACCGAAATTTTAGGAACATAAGTGGGAATATGGGCAGGTGGGCAGTTCTCTTTATAAACAGGGTCTGGTTTAAACTGCTTGGCCAAGGAATAAATGGGTGGTGGCAAATGCCTCTTCAACGGACTGGTATGATACAAGTTACTCAGAACAGGCTTTGGCTTGAACACCGATTGAACGGAGGACCTCACTACAGACAGGGCCGGTGTAGCACAAGGCTCAAACACAGGGCGGAAAAACATTCCAACCGACACCAGGTTACTACCTTGCCGTGAGCCAGTGTCAATGCCATGAGACAATAAATGGCGACGCTGGTTATCTGTCCTTTTTTTAGGAAAGGTAGTTCCACATTCAGTGCAGTGCACCTTAGGTCCATGTCGGTCTTCCATGTGACGGTCTAGCTGTTTATGGTTATCATACTTCACATCACAGGAAGGACAACGAAGTTGTAGTATTGAAGACATGTTCTGAAATAATAGACATACATAAATCAACATTATGTTTTGAATAGCAGTAGCACCTATTAAATTTTTCTCCACTATGGTATTCTATCACAACTTAGGACTGCATACATGGTATGGTATAACAGGATATTAATGTCACTGGAAACGTGACATTAATATACATTCAAGTACTGGTAACTTGACAAACAGGCAAATACGGACACAATATTGTCACTGGAAGCGTGACAGTACTGGTATGGAATTCAAACACAACATTATTAAAAATAACATGTCACTGGAAACGTGACATTAATATACATTCAAGTACTGGTAACTTGACAAACAGGCAAATACGGACACAATATTGTCACTGGAAGCGTGACAGTACTGGTATGGAATTCAAACACAACATTTTAAAAATAACATGTCACTATTGTCACTGGAAACGTGATAATACTAACATGTGATAGCACTCGGACAATATTTATAATGTACAATCTGATATCACTGGAAACGTGAATCCAAGTATCATACATATACAAAATCACTGGTAGAGTGATACACAGTTCTACTGACATATGACAAAGCAACAATAATACTTTGTAATAAATAAATGTACTAGTTTGGCAAAACTTGACAATATTTAATATTAAATTCACTACTCCATATTACAGATAAGGTTTCAGCCTGTTATGATGAACATTATTAATTTTTTTTGAATTCTTGACTTGGACTACCAGATTTGATACTACTCTTATAACTGTAAATGGACCCTCCCACCTTGGTGACAATTTTGGGGAACGACCTTTGATACGGTTCATAATTTTCAGCCATACTTTATCTCCAGGCTTATATTGATTTGTATGAACACGTTTATCATACGCATTTTTCTGGCGTTTTGCAGCTTTAGCCATTGCCGTACGTGCATTGGTATGACAAACTCGCAGTCGCTCTTGGAGTTTGGTTACAAACATATCCGGCGAAAGGTCATTTTGGCCTTTAGGGTCATGACCAAACAGAAGGTCTGATGGTAAAGTGGGGTCATGACCGAACATCATCTGGTATGGTGAATGGTTGGTGGACTCATGTATTGAGGTACGATAGGCTAAAAGCATGACTGGTAGCCACTGGTCCCAGTCTCTCTGGTGCTGAGCAATGTATTTGCTCAGCATATCTTCTATTGTTTTATTAAGGCGTTCTGTAAGACCGTTAGTCTGTGGATGAAATGCTGTGGATCTAAGCTTGATTATATCAAGACGGCCACATAACTCTTTAAATAATGCAGATTCAAACTGCCGACCTTGATCTGTAAGTAGCTGACACATAAGTCCATATCTACAAATGAATTCATTAACTAAAAGGGTTGCTATGGTTTCTACCCTCATGTCAGGCATTGAATAAAGCTCGGCCCATTTGGTAAAATAATCGGTAATGGACAATATATACTTATTTCCGTTGGATGAAAGTGGAAGGGGACCTATGATATCAAGACCCACTTTCTCAAAAGGTACACCAATCAGGGAAGACTTCAGCGGTGCTCTAGGGGATCTCCTAGGCATTCTACGGGCCTGACAAACTTTACATGTTCTGCAATATCTAGAAATGTCATCTTGGAAATTAAACCAATAAAAATTTTGTTTCAATCTTTTGTAAGATTTCTTTTCACCTAAGTGACCAGAAGTCACATGATCATGTACATAATACATAATATTATCCCTAAACTCAAGGGGAACTACTATTTGATAAATATTTTCACCAAATTTATTCATGTGTAATCTATATATTACTCCTTCTTTAATGGTCAAACTTTTCCACATTGACCAATAATGCTTGGTTTCTCTGTCTCTATGGGATATTTCGTCCCATGCTGGCCTGACCTGGTTTGTCAGCCAATCTACTACTAATTTCAGGTTTGGATCATCGTTTTGACGAAGGGACCAGTCAATTTGAATTCCTTCTTCTGTACAGGGTTTCCTCAGGGGGTACGATTTCTTGGTTTTCCCATCAAACTCTAAACTGTTACTTTCATTCACCGGTGAATGATTCGTGGCCATCGACTCACTCACTGGATCTGCATTCAAGGAAGTGGATTCCTTCAATTTGTCATGGTCTGTGACCTTCCCATCCTCGGGTCTGTTCTTAATAGCCCGTACACTTTTTCCATCTATACAACTCACATGACTGGCTAGTTTTACCGTCAATGAGCAACTTGACCCTACACATCTATTTGCTGTCTTAGGGTTTTCTTGCTCTAATGTCATTTGTTCGTTTTCTCTCTTTTCACAGTATGAACACGTGCCACATGGCCTACGTGATAAACTGTCTGCATTTGTATGTTTAACTCCTGGTCTGTGTTCTACCTCAAAGTCATAGAAACTTAATACATTCATCCAACGACTCATTTGACCCATAGGAGTTCTGAATTTTAAGGCCCATGATAAGGCTGAATGGTCTGTCCTAATAAGGAAATGTACTCCGTACAGATAATTATTGAAATGTTGAATAGATTCAACAATGGCTAATAATTCTCTACGGGTAACACAATACTGTCTTTCTGGTCTATGTAAGGTACGGCTGTAATATGCAATTACTCTAATTACACCATCTTGCTTCTGTTGAAGTACAGATCCCAAACAGTAGGAGCTACAGTCGGTATCTAGTATATACTGGTCTTTGTTATTCGGGTAACCTAAAACAGGGGCTTCAATAAGAGCTTGTTTTAATTTTTCAAAGGCAGTGTTGCACTCTTTGGACCATATAAATTTGGTATCTTTATGATTAAGTTGATGGAGCGGATGTGCAATATATGCAAAGCCTTTTATCAGTCTTCTATAATAGGACACTAGGCCAAGGAAAGAAGAAAGCTGTTTGGCGGTCCTTGGAATGGGCCATTCTTTAACAACCTTGACCTTCTCATCATTTGGGGTTATGCCTTCTTTGTCGACAATATGTCCTAGGAAATGTAAACGGGTTTGAAATAAGTGACACTTCTTAGGCATGACTTTCATGTTGGCTTTTTCTAAGCGCATGAAAATTTCTTCCAACTTGACTAAATGGCTGTCCAAATCAACAGTAAACAACAATATGTCGTCAACATATATCAATACGGTCTCATACTGTAGGCCAGACATAATGTATTCCATCAGGCGCTGAAATGTGGCTACTGCATTGGTAAGCCCAAAACTTAAAACTTTAAATCTAAATTGGCCTTTTTGACAAACAAAACTGGTCTTATCCATGTCATTTTCATCCATCTGAACTTGATGAAAACCTGAGGAACAGTCAAGGGAACTATAATATTTAGCACCTTTTAGACAGTCTAAACAATCTTGAATTCTGGGAAGTGGGTAAGAATCTTTAAGGGTCACTGCATTGAGTTTTCTATAATCTATGGCCAGTCTAAGACTGCCATCTGATTTCTTAACAGGTACAATCGGACTTGCCCAAGGACCGTTTGATTTCTCTATAATATCTGCATCAAGTAATCTGTCTACTTCGTTATTAACCTCCTCTTGTACGGACTGGGGTAGGCGTCTTGGGTTTTGCTTAATGGGTGGTGCCAGTCCTGTATTTATTTTATGCTTAATAATACTAGAATTGCCTAAGTCTGACTTAGACTTACTAAATACATGCTGGTATTTATGGAGTAATTGACCCACTTTAACTTGCTCTGCTGGCTGTAGGTTCTGTTTACTTTCTTCAAACACAGATATTAAGTGCTCCGGTACATCAAATTCTTTATTTTCTACACTTAACTTATATATGGACATTTTGTCATACATAGGAGATGGGTCTTCAACTGGGGTAGCTGGGTAACAGGAGGCTACATGCTGATTTTGCATTAATCTTACAGGTTTTTGATTCAGGTTAATTAGTCGGATAGGTATGCTAGCATTACTTGTATCAACCATGGCTTTGGCAATCATAACACCCTTTTTAAGTAGGTTTTCCCCGTAATCATCTGTAAGTGCGGTATGGCAGTGTGGTAATTCACCCTCAAAATGTCCTGCTATTATTGACTCACTGGACGGAGGTAAAACTACATTTTCTTTTACACTAACTCTAAAGACCTGTGGTAGCTGATTTTCTGAAATACATTGTAATATCTTGCCCTGGTAATGTACAATTCCGGTTCCCATGGCCAAAATAAAATCATGGTCATGCATAAAATCCCATCCCAGTATACATGGGGTGTCAACTTCAGCTACTAAAAAGTTATGGTCAAAGTTTATGCCCGCAATATTTAGCTTCAGGGTCACATAACCTTTGCTAGTCAATTTTTCTCCATTTGCAGTTCTGAAACTTTCTGTGGTAGACTTTAACTCGGGTCTATATTTAAATGGCAACCGTTCAAATTTTCGAGGATGAATGATGCTAACTGAACTTCCCGTATCTATCAAGGCATGCAATGGCAGGCTATCGAAAATGGTCAAAGGTAAAAAATAAGCACAGTTAGATTTTTTCTTATTGGACTCATTGGGTCTGGCACTAGTAGAGGTAGCTGGAACATGACCCTTAGTCCCAGCTACTGACAGTTTTCCTGGTTATTCTGGCCGTAATGGTTCTGGGGACTGTAAGTATTGGAAAGTCTGCTACCTTGGCTTGGCATAGGGACTGATACCTGGCTATTATGGTATTTGTTATACGGATGGTACAAAGGATTATCTTTTTCTGGACAGTCCCGTCTATAATGACCAAATTGCCCGCAAGTAAAACATTTCACAGTTTTACGGTTCTGGTTATTTCTAACATACCCATTACTATTTTGTTTGGCCTCGATGTTTGCAACTCGAGCGTTTAAGTTGTCTTGGGGTTCATAGTTGGAGCTAAATTGGGATCTTAGCTCTAACTCTTTAATTCGTCTCAATATTGGCTCCTGAAAATCACTTATTTCTCTACAGTACGAGCTACTTTTTCTGGCCAGAACTACATCTGACTCCACAGCAATACGGATTGCCTCATTCATGGATTTTGGATTACCAACTATCAAGGCTTGACGTAACTGGTCGTCATTTACGGCTTCAGTAAAATAATCAAGACTAAGGTCTTCTCTGTTATGTACATCTAAATCGGGATAGGCTAGTCGGACCATCTTTTGAATGTCCCTAGCTAAGTCATCAATCGATTCATTCTTTTGTCTAATTCGGGTACGCAGTTTGGAGACTTGAACTTTTCTTTGGTTATTAGGCTGATACCTTTGGATCAAGGTTTCTACTATACAATTATAGTCTTTAAATCTAGAAGAGGGTATCTCATTTAAAATATCGGTGGCTTTCCCTCTAAGATTAATGGCTAATTCCATAGCTTTACGGCTAGGTGACCAGTCATTTATTTCACTAATAACCTCAAATTGTCTTAAATAAGCATTCAGGTCTGAAGTTCCATCATATGTGGGTGGTTTAATTTTGCTAAGTTTTTCTCGGGGAGGGCTGGAATATCTACTTTGTCTCCAATCAGCATTTTTTGGTCTAATTCGGGATTGGGTTATGCTATCTGACTCTAATGGATGGGCCCGCCTAACGTCCGTCATTCCCCTGAGATCCTGCTCATATGCTTGTAGGTAACTACCAGGAAGGGCGTATCCAGTACCAATGGGTTGTTCTGTGCCCGCCCCAGACGACCCCTCAACCCTTGCAAGATACCCCAACGCACTAATATTGTCATCCAGTGTTTCCAACTCTGTCCTTTTAACAGAGCTTCTACTTGCGCAAGCCTTTTGACCCCCGGGGCGCAGGAAAGCACTGGATCTGGTAGACTGCCTGCCAGGTTGGATAAACTCCTGGTCAGAAACAAAACACTCGCCTTCTTGACGCCGGCGCCAAGCCACTTCACCAGTCGGTGTCCCATATACCCATTCAGAGGATAACTGACCCATTGACCCCACTCCACGACAGGAGGCAGATGTACCAGCTAACGGTACGGAATCCCCACTTGCTTGGTATGCATTGGAAGGTTTAACTATATTTGGTTCTATTGGTTCGGGAACTTGAATAACTACATGTCTGTCTCCCTCCTGAGAATTACTAGGTACCTCAGGTGGAATTGCATACTGGTCTGTATCTATTCGAATTGACTCCATGGTTTATGTATACACAGGACTTGTGAATATACAAAGTACAAATTTATCAATAATAAGATTAGTGCTTAAAAAAAAATATATAGCAAGTAGTTCTACACACTGGTAACGTGTGTAAACAATCGGTCTACAATGGTAAGGTCTATTTTATTTGCTTGGAAGTAGCAAACAAAAAAACAAAACAATTATATTTGCTTGGAAGCAGCAAAGAAATGGTCAGGAAGTAACGTAAGCCTGGGAACGGCTTACTATTATATAAGCATAAGCCTGGAAACGGCTTAACTATTATACGGAGTTTTTTGGATACAAAACACACTGATATATGGACTCAGTCAATAATTTCTACGTAATACAACGTTATGATATTCAATAAAAACACAAAGCTATTTATTTATTTTGATTCGGCTCAAAAAGACGACGGAGTCTGCTAAAATAACACGTTGGCAACGGTAAACAATGTACGGGTAACCAGTACGTCGGAGTGCTCTCCCTTTGGTAAACTTAACCTTGTCAACTAGAGCAGAACGGGATAATCACAATAGGCCAACGGATAAATCTGTCGGTAATTTGAGCGACGCACTGGATTGTCAAATGGATCCCACCGCTGCCACCACTGTAACACCTCGCTCTTTCTGTAGTCTCTCCAATGTGTGTAAAGAGAAATGTCCCAAATGATATGTGCGGGTAGCGTGACAGGGACAAGAACAAGGTGTGCTGACAGAAATATCCAACTGGCCAATAATTTGAATAAACTCAGTAATACACAAGGCGGAGTAACATTTCAATCAGATTTAATAGATCCAAGATTTATAAGTAAATAGCACACGAAATATATATCTAAAATGCTGATCAATAGCCTGGCGGGTGATGCCGGTCGTTACATTCACGGGAAAGGGATAAATAGTAATAGATCTACATAGATCTAACAATCTACAATAATAGTTACCAATAATGGTTATGATAATGTAGATTCTCATGTATATATGGAAACTATATAGACTCTTGCAACTCTATAAAGTATAATACGGAATTGACGGATGTCAGTCGTGGAGTGAGGTCAGGAAACGCGGCGACGTCTCTATTTATACAGAACGTTTCCTCACAGTTCCTCACAGTTCCTCACTGAGCACCAAAATTACTCACGGAATATACCGAGTACAAACAACGTTAAATTATTGAGTTTGAAACATAGCGCGGTACATCACCCGTAAAACTAGTCATATAACAGGACAAGAAACAAATAATAATTATACTATGACACTAACGATTTGTATACACACCCGAGAATTAGGTCAAGTGAGGAAAACGTCATCGCGCATGCGTATGACGTACGTCAACGAATGGCGACTGCTAGACACATGTGAATGAATGAAGTATACTATTCTGGATATTCTGTATTAAATAAAGTATTATGAATTGAATGATCGGTCCAGACAGACAAATGAGGTACAATTCTAAGTGCCGACGTGGGTAAATATGATTGACATAGTTTGACATGTTTGTATTTAAGACATAAATGTGATGACCTAATTCTCGGATAGTCAAAACATAACGATGCATAGAAATATCCCAGCAAGTTAAGAATGATTGATTTACACAGTAAATCAAACAACACGTTCAACAATTGCTGGTGTAAAGTGTATATAATAAGCCACCCCCCTAATTGTGAAATGTACTATTAACTATATTAATTTAATTTCTAACTGTTATTTAACATGCATTTATAAGAGAACACAACCAAGATAGAGCTGGCATGATTATGCCAAGCATTACATTATTTACACCAAGCTTGGGGCGTAGGGGGTGTATTATACCGTATTGATTTAACCATCCTAAATGTAGTTACTGCATTTGGTGATAGTGTTTTTGTTCAAACAACCAACATGGAGTTGTTCACTCAATGTGTGCATTTCCAACCGCGTTTGTACACTTTCATTTACTTTTAATTCACTCCGCCTCTTCATGTGTCTTACATTCAATAAGCATCCAGAATTTTTCAAATGTTTGGTCAACTAATCCATTTATTATGGCATTTCGCACAATATCTATTAAGTGTTTTCATTAAGTAAATCTGGTAAGTGATCAATATGACTGTAAACTATAAGCCGGTTATAACTCACATATTAGAATTATAAACAAATTAAGTGCTGCGGTTACTGACGCTTCCTTGCACTTACTTTGCTTATAATTCCAATATATGAACTATAACCTATACTAAGCGCGCCAGTATTGGTTAACTTTCAACTTGGTATTTGTTGACAACATGTGTTGTGTACGCAATATAGGAATTTCACATTTAAGTGAAATATCACATTTTAGTGAAATAACAAAATAAAGTCATGTTTGAGGAACATAAAGACATCAAAATGTATTTACAATTAACACAGTCAGTGCAGGGCAATTGATAATGATGATGAACATATCAAACAATTGCTCAATTGTTCAATTGCATTGTCGTGTGTGCAGTAAATGGAATGGTTTGGAAACGCAGGAAAATGCTGGTTACTGAATTATAGCAGCAACACTATACCCGATTTTACCGTGAAATGAAGATGAAAAGACCGAACTGTGATCATTATTTCATGCTGGCTGATATGTTTATGTGAAGTAACATCTGGCGGAGTATTAAAATTTTGACGGACAATTAAATGAACCTGGGTTGAAAATATTTCTGTCATAGTTATAACCCTTGTTAATGATATTACAGGGTATGATTGATTTTGACGTGGATGTCTGTTTTAGGTCATTTCCTCAACGTGCCGACCCCCTTTGGTTCTAAATGTCTGAGGATACAGAAAATGTGAAAACATGAAAATTTAAAATTATGTCATTAAGCCCTGTTTTCCTGGAGAACAGTCCATTAATTCCCATCTAAACACTGACCAACAGATCAGTAAAGTAAATGATTTACGTTCATATCACTGGCCACTTTTATACCCTAACTTTCAGGATGACACACCACCACCATATGCAAACATATAAGTACCTTCTCTCTTTCCCAATATCCATCAAGGGAGCTCTGTTTGTGAATATGGCCTTCCTTGCTCAACTTTTTTTATTATTAGTATGTTTTTTATTAATTGATAAATATCCACTTAGATCACTCCAAGGGAAATTTTATATGCATGGTCCGTCAAGGACAGATCTTGTCAGCCAGACAAATCATCAACTCATTTCTTAATACATTCCAATCCTAAACTAGACAAAAACATTTTGTGGCGATCAAACAGATTTAAACCATTTTCTGATAATGTTATGCTTGTGCATTAAGGTTCCCAGTGTAAAGAACACAAGACAGGCGAGTTCAGCTGATAACAATGGTGAATTTTTACAGTATTAAAACTCCTTGTATATTTTGGTTATTATTTACCATGTATTTATATTGTGCAATATAGTAACAACTCAAAAAATTGTTACAAGTGAAAAAATGAAATAGCATAGGTAGATCAATACTGTATATTATTGCTGTTTCAAATCTGCCTTATTTTACTTTTTTATTAAAGCATATACTACTAGCGATAACTATTTGAATATGAGTCAATAATCCACATACTTGTGTTGCAGAAGATCAGAAACGTGTCTATTATTCGCCTGTTCCACAATAATGCTGCATTGAAAGTATTGTGATAACAAATTATCTTTCTTCAATTTTTTTTGGATTTCAGGACAATTAAAAATTCCAGAATACCAGTATTAGAAGTCTGACAACTGCAGACAGATTAGTGTGTACAGTCAGCAGGAGATTCTTTTTAACTATTGTCTTTCGATACGCAAGAATCTTCAATGATAGACTTGTATTGACAAAAATCAAGAATTTATGGACCTATCGATGTTTGATCCAACCAGAAGGAGCATACAGGGGACTTAAGACAGAAAATGATTCCCTACCCTGGGGATTTTGCAAAAACTTCCAGCTCCAAGAGTAGATTTAGACAAGAAATTTTGCAGTTTGCCTAAATTCTTTGGGTATGTCTGCTACCCCAGGCTAAAACATTAGTTGGTGCATTCTAGGAAAGGTAACAAAATATGCAGTCATTTATGTCTCAGTCATGACACAGTCATGGATTGTTTTACATGGAAAGACAAAAGGTGGAAAATATGTTTACATGGCATCGAACTGGCCATGATATCGTCTTAACCTTACCTCACAGCAATGATATCGGTGTAATATACATGTGTATGTTTTTATTGCAGAATCTACATGTAGCAACTGTTAATATCATTTTGAACACCATTCTTAACTAATGCATTCATGAACTTAATATGATTACGAATAAACTTAGCTATTAATTAATATTTGAATATTTTTTATAGCAATATATATCAAATGTAACCAGGCCTTGTCTAAGGTGTCAAACTGGACGTTCACCTCACACTAAACAAGATGCACAGTCGATATATTTCACACTTTGTCGCGTCACCGTTAATAGTGCAAATGTCATGAAATGACACGCAAAAAAGCATTGCTATTCTTACCTGGTCTTCATCGTCATACACTCTCATGAACTCATATTGGTTTAAATCATCCAAGAATTGGGAAAATTATTTTTCAGCAGCAAGAGCTGCCTTTGTCGTGCGGTCGGTAGCCATGTTGTAAATAGTACATGTAGACATGTCCAAGTAGCATAATGTAAAATATGGACTGGAGCAACGAACTTCTTTTTACTATTTTGATTCCGGTATCATTTCAACTGATAGAATATCGTTTACAGCCAATTAACCTTGAATACACTTCATTGTTCATGGTTCTACAAAATGCACATGTATGTATAAACAATTACATCCTAAAACTCTATCTGTGTTCTAAATTTACATGTTCAACTGTATACATTTTCAACTGTATAGTTCATGTAGTTTGATTCGACTTACATCAACCCTTTCAATTTATTTTAAACTTACCACACTGCAATTTAGAAGCAAGAAATGATGGGATAGATAAGGATGGGTACTTACGGTTACCGGTGAATTACACCTAGAAAAGGATGAAGTTGTGTACAATGGTCCGGCATACCAATCAACTTAAAGAAGGGAGATGCATTTTTGTCTGTTGGTTTAAAACCATACGTTTATGTACAAAGATAACAGGGTTCTAGATATCCACTAGCCCGTCTAATTGCTGATTCGGGCTTATATCAGTTGAGTTGACGTTAGTCCAGGACAAGTCTGTTTTAAAAGGCCTACACTCAATGCTATATAAATGGCCCAAAAATGGAATTAACAAATCGTATCAGTGATGACATTATATACTCAAACGCAAAGTGTGAACTTTTAATTTTTTTATTTTCTGATAATCCAATGATGGAATATTATCATGTGTGGTATCGTTTTTTTTAGCTTATTCAATAACCATTCTAACCAATGTGTTTATTTTATTTTTTGAATTTCGTTAAAACGTACGACACGTCTACATGCAGTTGGGGTCAAAATCAAAATACACAAATAGCCAAAGGCATGTTTTCTTGCGTAGATTAAATATTATTTGGTGCAAAATGATGTAAATGTTGCATTAATATCTGGTATGATCACCATTCCGTCTAATAATTATGTAGCAGATGCGGTTTGGTACCGACGTCTCGTGTGCGTCAACTCAATGTGACGGTCCAGTCTGACGCCAGTCACGCGTGGCCTGTCGGATCGGGGACGGACGGCAACAGTACCCGTTTGCATAAACCTATCACGTAACTTGATTATAGCGTTACTATGAGAGTAAAGTGCCCATGAAACTGAAGCGACTGAGTCATCTACGAGCAGCATCATTAAGACGTCAATACGCTGACGTTCCAATAGTCGTGGCATTTTCTCTGTTATAAATTTTCTAAATCTACAGTGATATTCGCACTACACATGTGTGAAAGAATGTAGAGAAAACAAGTTTGGCCACTTGTACTTGTGTATACATGTTCCACGTCGAAATCCTGCAAAATCGCAATTCGGGCTATTACGTAATAACTAGTCATAATTTGACTGATTTTTCGTTGTTACTATAAACCGCAACGACCGATATTCGTATGTTTCAAAATTGACAACTTTATACCTTGTAGAATTAAAATAATAAAAAAAACATAAGTGCACACTTTCTTTTGCGTTTGAGTATAGTTGTTAAAACTGTATGGAAGGCAAACTAAGACAGCACTGGTGTCCGTCCAGTTAGATCATGGTGACATCATGACCTGTGTTGTTGACTCTGAACAATTTTCTAAAATTCAAATGAATATCCCTAGGCGTGTTTATTACAAATAAACACGATTAGTTCATACACACCAAATAAACTGTTAATCCGTACCCCCATTCTGTTAGCGGACAACTAGCCTCCTATGTCGGACAAGAGAAATTTAACATGTACTCTAGTCCGGGACAAATCTAGAGCCCTGATATAGCAGAAAACCGAAGGTTTTAATTGATGCGCTGGAATGTTACGTCACATTTATTACTCATGCAAAACTCAGTGAAAGTCATATATATGTATAATAGTCTGATAAAGAAGACAATAAAACAATCTACACAGACGTAAAATCAGTAGTTTCACAAGATCCTCACGATTATGGTTTGAAATTAGCTCTCTCCGTTATTACCATTTTCAAGATCAACAATTTATAGAGTGTGTATATCTAGATGAAGTAACCAGTGAGCTCTAACCTAATATTTGCATTATGCTAAACCCGAGCCAATCAAGCATAGATAATGACAAAAGATCGCCAACAACAATTTAAAACTTTAATCTTATGTCTTGCTATAAAACAGGTGTATTGAAGTTCCAGCAGATTACATTTGACCTCCAATATATGAATGAAGACAATTTGACATTCGAGTGACTTGAAGCAATAGATATATTGCATGTTCAAAGGTTATCTATTAAAGGTATGCTTATGACAATGGGTTAAAGTATAATACTTTATCTGACAGCAAATTAAATACCAAATAAATGGGGCCACACACTATGTTACTGATTGTGACCGAAAAAATAACCCAGATCGGAAATGACTCAGCTACATCATGTTCGTGAATATCTTATACAAACATTAACTCAATATAAAACTCACCAGTCTGGAAATAATGTATTTCCCCATACATGGACACAGCCAGTTTATATGTACCTCCCATAACAATTGACTTTTCTATTTACGTCTGACTCAAGCTTCGTATTTCCTGTTGTTGCATTTAACAAACAAATTTATTTAGCTTGTTGGTTTGAAATAGCCTACATTTATGACTGAACTAGAAAAAGATACGCTCATTCAATCATTGATCGGACAATTAACAAAAGTAGCCTTCAAATCCATTTGTTTACAGGTACAAAATTCGAGATAATCAGTGTGAACACGTTTACTTTTCGAAGGCAGCGGGACACGACTCAAGTGCAAGTATTTAATTGGAAGACATAGCACTTGGTCGAGGGGTAAAGCGCCTGACTCCTGAACCGAATGTCATGAGTATGAATTCCACCTAAGGCATGGTAGACCCGAGCACTTCACAATCCATGAAAGAGGCGCGAGCACTGGTTAATAACTAACGGAAGCAGTCGTCGAGAGTGATTAATATAAGCTTAATAGTTTTTTCGTAATCGACTTAACATCCACAAACTTTTAACGAAGTTTTTGTAAAATATTTCTTTCGCAATATTAGCAATATGTACATGGTAACCATACACTTGAATGTTACGGACATACGGACTTTAATATGCTGAAACGATATACAAAAATGTAGTTAAAACATAGTAGATCTATGATCCCCATACACGTAAAGTGATAAATTTGTTTTAATAATATAGGTATCATTTAAAATGGTCATATTTGAAATCGTTTATGAAGAATAGTAAATATATGAACTACTACTGGAGACAGAACTTAACACTCTACTTCATTGTGGGAATATCTAATTACAAACTATCGATGTAAATTTCTATAGCTCGTTATAGCCGGAGAATCTAATGCGTAATTACGCTGTAGAAAGTCGTTCAATCTCTTTATGTGATTGAAAAGACTAGCTTGCCTATTCTCAATCCCCTCTTCTTGAGTTACAATATGTGTATGACAAGCCTATATATTTAGAAGTTCTGTGCTATAGTGTAATAAATGCTCATACAAAAACAGAGATGAAGCATCGATGCATAGAATTACAACCAACAAAACATTGCAATGTTCCTTTCAGAGACAGAATTACAGTTTGTAAATGATATACACCGCTACTTCCTGATAGAAGGGAAGTGGGCAATAACTTGGTGAAATATGAAATAGAGAATTAAAACACGGTGGTATCTATTTTAATCGAAGGGGCGTATCCCTGAGACTAAATAAGACAATGTTGACAAGTGTTTTTCCTCTATCAAGTTTTGTATCATGGTCCAATCACATAATGTGACTTCACTGACGTATGCAAATAAGCAGACAGACGCCGCGTATGTGAAAATGAAATCAAAAGTTAGTAAATGTATCTATTTCTTTTGTCAACACTGCGGTAATTACTAACCGTGCGGGTATCTTAGATAATTAAGTCTATCCCCTTCACTTAATGTTGAATTTTTAATTTAGCCCCCCCCGTACGTAGCACTACAAACTCCAAAGAAATCTGCCGAAACTATGATACAAATATATTTGTACATTGTCACTTATTTTCTTGTTTTACCAACCGTTACCGCTAACTATGACCTAACCCTCGGAAAACATGCTTTACTAATGACGACCGTCCATTTGAATACTCCATCCAAGTTAATTCAGAGAAGTAATTATAAATTGTTTCATCTAAAAGTCAATTAAAAAGTAACTCCAGCCACGCTGTAATAGTCTTGTGACTGCAACCAACATACATATATATTATACAATATAATAAAACATTTAAATGGTTGCACAATGTCTGTTATATTTGAATTATAAAAGAAGATAAATATGTCCATTCAATATGCAATACACATATACATACACAGATATAGTCATATAATACACGTAATTCTAACAGATGGTTACCGTGCAAACGTCTGGATTTGTAGGATGGTGAAAGTATAGAAAATTAAATTAAGAACATTTGCCTTGACGAGTTAACTAAATGTTTGTAAGATATGAGAATACACAACTTGGAGAATTACTGAACGTGCATACCATGCAAATATACTGTTTATTATATGAAACATAAAGAAAATGCGCAACGGTTATAGGCGTTGTACTTTGAAAACAGCGCATGTCTTGCAATAAATCGGGTCTCAAATTGTAAAACTACTCTTGACTGTTTTTTTTTTAATTTTCCATTTGTATACTACACGATGTTAACAGAATGTTCTATCATGTGAAAATAGGAAATATATTACAAATGACTTCTTCCCAATATTTAATTGTTTATCAGAGGTAAATGGGTTGCATCATTTTCGAGGAGAATACACTACAAGTACTATTATTATGAAAACAGAGATCGAAATCATCACGTCGTGTAAAATCCTTAACGGACACTTAATTTATGAAAAGCTTTTTTGCGACACGTTTTTGTAATGTGTCTGGCTTAGTGGTACCAACATGTAAGCAGTGGAAGTGCATTATATACAAGAGGACCATGTTGATCCTAGATCGCTCATACTACCTCTACAACTCATGCAGGTATAAAACAAAAGCAGAGATTGAACATGTTTATTGTATGTTAACAATTCAACATGGCGTAAACAATTTTGGTTGGTGATCGTCCAAGGAACAATTATGCAAAATAATTCTGAAATTGAATACATTGTAACAGGAATATCATTGTAGAACTTGGCTGGTAATTTCAAACTAATTTTCAAACTTCCTAGCAACACATTTAGGGAAAAAGAACCAAACTACTAACAGCCATTTTGAACGAATCCCCATGGCTTGAACCATTTTGGGTGGGAGTCAAAGGGGGTCGGCACGTTAAGGAAATTACCTAAATTTTGCAGAAAGTGCCATTTATTTTTCAGTCAATGAAATACTCGCAACATCAAATGACTCACGTAAACGTGTGTTGATGCCTTACAATTCGTTTATTTCTTACAGACCGGAACAAAAACGCATCCTGTCCATAAATGCCACTAATGTCTTTAAATCACCCTCAAAATAGGCATCATGAGCGTCCTCTTGTCATAGAAATCACACAAAATCGTATAAAATCACCGCTCTCAATCTGAAACGGCCATTATTATTCATGCGACCTTTGAACCGAACCATTTTGTAAGAAGACGTTTGATTGGCTGAGGCTTGGATCCCGGCTTGTGTAAAGCATTCTTTTGTTCCAGGATCCAAGCCTCAGCCAATGAAACGTCTTCTTACAAAATGGTCCGGTCATTTGATGTTGCGGGTATTTCATTGACTAAAAAATAAATGGCACTTTCTGCACGATTAACGTTGGATTGTTGATTTTTGGTGAGATGAACTGCTAAATTGTTATTGTTTGTTGAAAGTGTATTGTATTAGCTACACGCATGTACTTTTGAATGTGAATTTGGCGGAGTATTAAAATTTTGACGGACACTTAAATGAACCTGGGGTAAAAATATTTTTGTTTTAGTTATAACCCTTGTTAATGATATTACATGGTATGATTGATTTTGACTTGGATGTCTGTTTTAGGTAATTTCCTTAACGTGCCGACCCCCTTTGGTGGGAGTCATCAAAGACATATTTTTGCCAACTTACTTCAATTTCTTTATTTAGATTATGGCCACCAGCCCACTGAAACAGGATTCAGATGATATCAACGAGTTTCGATGTGTCCTATATATGTCGAATTGACATCATGCCCCGGCTATTCGATACTATGTATTATTCGAAATAACCGATGAATTTGAATGAACGAGGTCCGAATGTATTTATAAATATCAATAATCGTTATTATAAAATAATGTGGCAACAGTTTTATTCTAAGACCAATCATTTCTGTTTCAATACTTAAATACATGTGTATGACAAAGATTATGATCTTTATTTTAATATGCCATAGAGTAATAATATTCACATTATATTACCATGATTGCAACAATACTTTAGTAAGATGTGTCCGATAATGCGCCACTTGTCCTTCTGACTCCCATGGTATTTTCAACACCTTAATCAGCTTATTATGAAATCATCTTACCAATTTAAACAAGAAATATCTTGAAAAAAGATGGTCGGCGCAATCTGAAGCAAGGCAAACAAGTTGCAATCTGAAGGTTAAGAGTTGTTGTGCAACATAAAAAAATTGCAGAGATGACGATTGCTGGTAAATTTACTGAAATTCAGTGGAGTTCGGTAAGCTAACGTTCTACTTATCGAAAGGTTAACCAATCCGCATCAAGGTTATAAACGTTGTTTAGTTGAAGAGAAGTTGGTTTAGTTGTTAACATAAGATTTGATTGGTTTACACAACATTGATATGCAAATAGCAAGGCTACGTTAGAACGGCTGTGCCGAAAAAAATCTGACACTTTCTTGCAATATAAAGGATCTGTGACATTCATGAATGCATGCATTTTTCTACGCTCCCACACAACGCTTTGATTCCACTACCGTTCCATTCACATAATATGAAATACCGGAATAAGCGCCCGATGCTAAAAATGAGTTGCATTTTTCATGAAACATTAGCTTTGTGCATTCTACTTACTGAATACTCTGACTGTGAAACTTTACATCAACTTTATGTTAGGGCTTAAACACTTTGAAAGCTTTGCTGTAGTGTACTTCAGTTTAACTTCTTGTGAACTAGTTTTATTCATGGATTAATTATGTATCCTTTTAATTTAAGAAACAGAGCCGCGTTATTATTATACAATATCTTCATTATCGTATCTGTGGTCATGGGTCGCTGTAGCATTCACAACGTTATACGCTGATATGAAAATCCGCTTAATGATAGAGGCTTCAGTAAAACTGAATAAAGCAAGTTGCCCGATGGTACCCAATCTTTGCTGAAATATGTGAGCAAATGTATTGCAAGGGGTTATCAAATGGACGGACAGAACAAATTTCCCTAAATTCAATTTGTTAGGGGCCTCCGTGGCTGATCGGTGATGATCGCCGACTACAAATCACTTGCCCCTCACCGCAGCAGGTTCGAATCCCATCCAGGATGTAGAATATGTTAGGATGTTCTTCCCTGTCGTACGAAAGGTCGGTCTTGCTAGCCAGGTGCCCGCGTATGTCTAAAAAATGCTGAAGGGGCAACTGGAGTCTTCCTCCGCCTTAAAAACCGGAAGAGTCAAAGCATGACCATAGATTTTTATGTGACTTCAGTGTTTCTTGCTGACAGTTCCAAGGCTGTAATTCGCTATATGATTGTTGTTTCTGTTATGTTATGAATGTGTTTTGTATTTTCCTTTCCCCTATGCAATTCTGTCACTTTATACAGTGTTCAGATTGTTTCCTGCCCATTTTTGGCCTATTAAGACCAGTTGTCTTGACTTGTCCTGTGATCTTTTCCATCTATTAATGCCCACCTCCCCTTCCCTTACTGTCCACTTTGATTCTCCTAGTTATTCCTTGTGGTCTGCTGGGCTATTCCTTGCGCCTCAGTTCCTTAATATGTGTACCGTTTGACCTCCTTTAGTGCCTTATGTTTTGTGGATTGTTGTTTTTCCGGAGATCTGCGTGGGGAGGCATTGTCATAAGTATGTGGCTTTCCCTGTAGTTACGTATTCTCTCTCTTTTCAAGCCACATTACAACAAAAAACTCATTTGGGGGATATAATTCGGGATATAGAATGCTTAGACCTTGCACATGAAGAGGCAATGCAGCAAAACATGTAAACATTAAAACCATGTAAACACACTTTGTCTGAATCCACTCAAAGAGAAACTTGCTTTCAACAAACATGGCAAATTCTATCTCCCGATCATGCTTGCATCTACTGCAATTCTTTTTTGGCAATTTCTAGAGTTGTGAGAACATGCACATATGTTGCTAATTAATTTACCCCAGTGCACCATTAACTTATATTCAAAATGATTCTTTGCAAGTGGGGCAGTCAAAACATTCCAAGAGCTATGTACAACAGTTCAGTTCGTGCGAATTACATGTATTTGTACTTTACAGACATAATACAGTAACTTGGAATTGTTATGTTTGATCACCAAGCACACTTTAAGTGTCATTGTGGAGGCTGGAGAGTTCATTCATACTGAAGGATTAATCTGGTACATGGAACGCTACATTCACAAGACCATGCCTCCCCAAAAAGGGAACATCAGCGATCTAAAAACGAGGAGTTGAGGAGGTGTGAGGGCAAACATCGAGGGGATGGGGCAATAAGGAATTGTCTGGCTGAGAGCAAACATCTAGGGGAGAGGGCAATAAGGAATTGTCTGGCTGAGAGCAAACATCTAGGGGAGAGGGCAATAAGGAATTGTCTGGCTGAGAGCAAACATCTAGGGGAGAGGGTAATAAGGAATTGTCTGGCTGAGGGCAAACATCTAGGGGATGGGGCAATAAGGAATTGTCTGGCTGAGAGCAAACTTCTAGGGGAGAGGGCAATAAGGAATTGTCTGGCTGAGGGCAAACATCTAGGGGATGGGGCAATAAGGAATTGTCTGGCTGAGGGCAAACATCTAGGGGATGGGGCAATAAGGAATTGTCTGGCTGATTACCAAAAACAAGAAGGGAGAGTAGAATAAGGAGGGGACGAGAAAGGGGGGGTGCAGTACAGGAAAAACCAAGAAAATAAGTTGGCCACCAGCAGAAGTGAGGGAAATAAACACGAACACAATGTTAGTCCAAAGAATCCTTAAGGGAAAAGGGAAACTTAATATTTCTCTAAAACATAAGGGAAATCACACAGCAATTTGAGACTGACTTTGAGGAACTTTCGATAAGAGTAGACTTAAGCTAAGAACTGTGTTTATCATAACATCCACAAGACTCAGAATACACTTAAGCGTGTATCCATCAGATCCCAAAGCTTCTCTCACCCAAAACAATTTATTGGACAAGGCTTTTTTATGAGGACCACACAAGAAATGCATTGATGCAAAGCATCCAAGGGCGCCGCAAAACTGTTTTCCTCAAAATGTCTAACTTTGAACTCTGTTGATGCACCGGTATTGTGATGTGGTATGATGTTCCCATGGAAAGATTCTTCTTTGAAATGAAGTGCATGTCAAATAATAAGTGACCATCTTAAAGAACTTAAAGAACTAGGGATTCGTTTGATGTTTCAAAGAATATTGGTTAATAACGATCAGAATAAAACATATTGCAAGTCCTCCGGCGACCACCTGGGAAACACAAACTCTAAGATTGCGATTTATACTTGGTGCAAATATGTCCAGATCTTTTTAATCAAATGGTTATTAATGAATGGCATATTGTTTGAGTTTTAATGCAATAATATTGTCTGCATGCTTACAAACAATTCAAGCCCAAGGCTTAATCATATAACAGTTTGGGAGTATATATAAATTGCAAAGGGCATTCATATTTCTTTTATTCCTAAGCATTGACTTGCAGCTCGCAACTTAGTTTGAAAATGGAGTTTGTCGGCAATTGGGAAAGCGTTAAGAAAGAAAACATAGAGACAAGTATGAACACATTAGGTGAGTATGATTACTTCATCTTTTCCAGTATTTTAGTTAGATGTACAGAGTTATAATTGTATTTTTAAAAGTTATAAATATTCGCACATTTGAAATATGTACTGAGTTTTATAAATGTTAACGACTCATTGTGGTAAATATATAAAGTAGGAATAATGAAGAATATTTGAAATGTACTTTACTGCAATTTATTCACATAAATAAATACAATTTTTAAGAACATTTTTTGAAAATATTTATATGTATGAAAACAGTTATCATTTGCATTATTGAAAAAATGTTCATTGATAATGCATGTAATTTTTTTGGTACTAAATACAATATTTTTAACACATCGGCTATTTACGAAATTACGATCAGGTCAAATATGACATAGTTTGTAGACAACAAATAATGTAATAAGTAAAAAGACAAACATCAATTACTGATAACCATCAACCAATGTGCGTAAAATTGTTTATTTTCCAAATATATGTTGCACTTTTTGCAGTTTTTAATGGATAAAAATAACCCTTATTGTGTCTTTAAAAAGGATCTTATACGAAATGTATAAAAACCACTGCAACACAGGATTCAATAGAAACATAGATAAATTAGTGTGTAATACATTTTTTTTTGTTTCAGGAATCCCGGACGCATTCATAAAATTGGCACCAGAGCTAGTGCTACAGTTAGAAATATCGCAATCTGGCGATACCTATACTGTCAAAGAAAAGGCCTGTATAACTTTGAATACATCTGAATTCAAGTCAGGAAAGGAATTTAATACTAAAAGCTGGCTGGGAACACCAATCAAGGTAAATATTAGTACATTATTGATCACATGAATCAGTTGATGAATGTGCATTAATTAATTTCCACATTTAATTTTGGAAACCATGCAACACTGCACTAAAATGGGACCACCTTTCCATCCAAGATCGCAAGAAATATCTATTATTTTTTTCAGAGTTGAATTTTATTTCATATGGTTTAAGTCTCGAAGTTTGATATTTATATCCTCTACATATTCTTCAGGGTGTGGTAGAAATAAAAGACGGCAAGATGGTGGGAAAAACCACAGAAGGGAAGGTCGAATCTGTCTCTACGATGCAGAAAAAAGGCACCCAGCTAGTCAAGGTCAGAAAATATATATATACTCATGAACAGTAAATTACAATGAACTACTGTAAATTGTTAATATTGGATTTAAATGCAACTGGAAACAGGGAGGAGAACGCATATTGCTCAAAATAAAGAAATATGTCTTAACATCAGCTGGAAACGGGAAGATTCTCAGCCCTGTTACGTATCATGAACGTCTGCTATGTCTCTTGGCTAATATAATCATGGTCCTTATTCACTAACAGTTTAAGACTGAAACTCAGACTTAGACTTAAAGTTTGTAAAAGTCATATTTACCAGTCCATCGTCATCATTAAATCTAAACGTTATGACATTTTGTCTAAATAATTCTTGTAAACCTATGTACACTTTGGCCAATAATTCTTAAAATCTGTATTGTTATCACAATGTAGGAGCACAAAGAACATAAAATTATAACATTTTAAAGTCTAAGTCTGAGTTAGTTTTATGTTTATGAATAAAGTCCTAGTAATTCAGAACAGCACTGGACATTTACTTCCTTATATCTAAACTTTGTTATATCATGCAGCGAAATTTTGTTATAATGTCCATTACTCTCGACTAGTTCTTGTTTACACCTTAACTAGATGTGTGTGTGTGTGTGTGTGTGTGTGTGTATTGTAATGATACAGAACATGCATTGTGAATAACGTTATAACCGAGTAAGTTTGCGTTAAAATATGCCTTTTGGGACCCACAAATTACTGTGTTATATCCAAAATTACACTTCATCCAAATTTGTTATAACCATGTAGTTAGTTAATAAAATATGGGAATAAAAATGACTACGTACTATCCGATTAATCTTTATAATCTAGTACATTATATGTGTGTTCTACAGTATTCCTCAAGGAACTTCATCAACCAATCAAATGTGAATTTCAGGCGACTTATCGACATTGTTTCACCATAAGAACATATTTCCTCCAACTGGTATCCCCATCATGACCTCTTGTGTGGCAATCTAGTGTTGTTTAGAATTTACTGAATGGAAATATCAAATACTACATCAATAAGCACATGACTAAGTACTTACACTGCATAAAGTATTATGTCATTGAATTGTGTGTTTGTTTCAGGATATTAATACTTTGTATGATGACAGCATGTACAAAATTTGAAACTAATATAATTTCTGATGTACCAACACTAAAATCTGCATCATGATGACATATGTGTTTTCACTTTGTTTTAATTATTTCAGACACGCGACTTCAGTGGCTCAAGTTGTGCTTTAACTTACAATAAGATATAGCTTGTGTCTGTGTGGCGGTGGATGAATGACTCGCACCCATCACAAGATGCATGTCACACCAGTTTGCTGATCCATAGATGTGTGTTTATTAGATTAGATTTGATTAGAGACAAAGTAGAGTAGTGTTGTTTTTACCTGAAAGTGTGGGGTTTTAGATAAAATAAATTTCTTTATTCAGTCACAGTTGTTTTGTTGTGTATCAATTAATGAACTATGTTGTGAGTATACTCTGTACAGTGTAAATTGAAAATAATATCACCAGCTGATACAGAGCGGTGTTACTTGTCGGCCATTTTGATAGGCAAATTTCTTTCAAGTTTATGGGGAATATAATGTAAACGATGATGAACTAATCTGATACATACAAAATAATCGCCAGCAGTGCATTCCGTATGTCTTGTATTCAGATTAACAACAAAATAAAAAAAATCCAAAAATCGAAATTTAAAGTCCTGTTATTTTTATTGAAATCATACCGAGTACTATATAGCGATTTTCTGTTCATTCTTCAAGTTGTTGCATCACCAGACAATACTGTTTCAGCATTTATGTACACATATTTACATACAAAAGTATATGTTCATAGTTAAGTGTTTGCTCCTAATGGTGCAACCAAACACTTTTCAATGATTATCTCCCCTGGTGTGTTATAACAAAGAATGAGTTTTTAATTTTGTCTGATCATTTTTGACATTTTGGTTCTTACTAAATTTTTAAATGTTTTTACAATGTTCCCATGGGTCAGAAAGCCATGATGTCACAAGGGAAGAGAAACAAAACTACAGTCACCATGGAGATCACAACAATCGTGAGAATGTAACACATTTTACGAATTGCAGTAAACACTTTTTTATTAATTCACTATAGCAAATGTTTTTCCATGAATTATCAATGAAATATTAGTAATAATTTCATGAACAATATTATTTTGTACAATTTGTCGGAGAGTACAAAGCTTTATCATGCAACAAATACATGTATACACACAGAAATATCTGGCATTTAGTTTACAATACCACATTACATATATACTAGTTGAATACAGGAGACATCTAATTCTTTTAGCTCATATGCAAAGTAGTTACTTCTATTACCAGTACATAAAAACTGGAGAACAGTTACTGACTTATATTAACTGGTTAACAGCCAAAAAAGCTAAAGCCATAATTCATCCTTATACAAAATCAAGAACAAATAGCTACAATTTGAATGAAATACACAATATACAATTAATTAATGAAAAAAATACATGAACTGGCTTTGAAAATTGGAAATAAAACAAACTAAGAACAATTTTGAAAGAGATAATTTCAACTACTCAATTTGCAAGCCAATTCATATCAAAGCACATTAATTAATTGTTATCAAGCCAAACTGCCCGTGTGAAACGATGTTCGAGCTTCATTACACACTGCATCACGTGGAAATGGCAATGACATACAATGCCTTTTACCAACAAGTCGTGCAACTAAATATCATTGTATACAACATACTTACAAATACAGTATGGAGCTGAGTGGAACACATGAACTTGTTTCCCTTATGTATGTATATACATATAATGATGGCGGACCTATTGTGCACGAACATACAGGCAAAGTTTTCCGGACAGCATTGCTATGACATGCAAGTGCAAAGTTTGTCCTACAGAGAGGTGTATTCTGCAGGTGAAGTGTGATTTCATGCTGCAAGTATCATAAACGTAGGAACAATTTACTGAGCATTGTATGTAAAAATGTCATTCTTTCCGTTTCTGTAGGACTGGATATACAAAACAATTATAGAACAGGAATCCTTTAGCACTTTTGTGTTTACAGTAACTGCAGAACCGGTATTATTCATGGGACAATAGTTTTCTTGGATTTAGTTGTTGGTGGTTGAAACAATATCGAATTTTGAAGAAATAAAACTTTTATATTTTTTGAATACTGTAGATTTTATATCACAAACAAAATAATAAGCATATACCTGTTGTTTGTTCTTGTATCAATACCTGTATTTGTGAAGAATCACTGTAATGTCAGGTTAATTGAATGATTAATTTTCATGTTATTTTATGACATTAAGATTCTGATTTGTGTTCCGTTTGTATTGCATTGATAAACTAGAAATGTGTCCATAGGACACAGATACCCCCACTTTTCCCGCCTTTGTCACAAAAGCAAGGGTCATTATTTTGCCCATTGTTGATGAATGTGCATGATATTTTATAACTATAATTTAATATGAACGAATATCTTAAGTAAAAACCTTTTTGTATGACCTTTCAAGAGTCATAACTCTGCTGCTGGACACATCCACACACTAAACCCCCAGATACACAACCTCACATGCTGGTTAACATTGCTCTTAAGTTTCATGTCTCTAGCTTATATTCCCATCTCAATAGTTGTGAGACAAGCATGTATGTGTAATTGTTTAGAAAGTCAAAGGTGATCACTCTATTCTTACTGGAAACAGCCACAACCTATACCCAACGATCACAACTTCCTATGATAGTTAACATTCACATAAAGTAACATGACTCCGGCTCTCATACTAGTTTTAAATATGCGCAACATAAAATTGCATGCTCATTATGACATACTTTCACAAAAGCAAGGGCCATAACTCTACACTTACCGAGTACAGTCACACACAAAATTCCAGGTGCACAACTGCACATTCTGGTTAACATTCCTGTAAGGTTTTGTGAAACTGGCTCATATCCTTTTGGGGATCGCGTAACACGATTTTGTGACGGACTGAAATGGATAAATCTATACTACCCCTTTCAAAGTTGGACATAAAGATTACCCAAACAAACTATTCATGTATGAATTGATAAATGTTTTGTTTTGTCAACTGAATACGATAATAGGACTTGATTTGATACCATATCAAGCGTCACAGAATAATCACTTCATCTCATTATCGTTTGTAATAAAAGAAGACACCATTTAATGTTTTTTATTTGATTTGACCTCAAATGACCTTGATCCATGCTCTTGGCTGGTAACATTGATTTCACTTTAGTCAATGAGCTGCAAACATATGCATGTGTTCATATAGAATGTGTACTTAAAAAACGCAGAAGATGCATTCATTGGCTATACTCCTATATTGTATGCATAAAGATAGATAGAGGTCGTGCCAAGAAATTCCTTTTAATTATACGATTATTCACATCAGGACCTTCAATTAAGTTTTGTTAAAAACTGCATGGAACACAGGTAAAGACAAACTACTTACTTACTTAGTCTAACCTAAGAAACACTAATACTTCTGAACTTTTAACAAGATTAAAACATATTCTCAACATCTTTTTTTTCATTTTCAACATGTAATGACCTTAACCTTTGGTGACCTTTGTCAATAGTCCGATGAAAATTTTGACCTTGAATTTATTTTAGTCTGTAAGCAGCAAATACATTTACATATATGCAGAAACTGTGCTTACTCATTTCATGCAACCAAACGCAAAATATGTATTTATAAGCTATACGCGCGTATTCTACGGAAAATTGCAGATTGATGTGGTGTCACATAATTCCTTCTAATTATATGATTATTCAACTTATAACCGTGAACTAAGTTTTGTTGTAAATCATAGTGATACTAGGTATTGAAAACATACCTTTTGCATGTCTATGGTCAAAACTGTGCAGATGAAATAAAATAATATTGGGTAAAAACGCGTTTTTTAACACTTTTTTACATTTTGACCTTAAAATTACCTTGACCATGACCTTTTGTGACCTTGACAGGGAGTTCCTGAGAGAGCTCTGTATCTGTACATAAGTTATCACACACATTAAAATCAATATCTGTTTGCACGTAATAGTAATAATGGTTACAGTAACACTAGTCAAGTGTTCATGAAATGGCGGCCATTTTTGCCGCCATCTTGGTTTCCATGGAAACTGACATGATGCCAACTGTCCACCCTCGCTAAAATTGAACTTCAGGTATCCCTCTATACAAATATACAAAGAAATGCTCTGGACAAAAAATTCACACAAATAAGTCCAGGGACTGTACTAATGCATTATAAGTATGTTTGTTGTGTAATACACATTTTTCTTCATAGATTCCGGGATCAGGAAACATCTTCGTAAGTCACCTCCTCCTCCTCCTCCTCCTCTGCCCCACCCCCTTCCTCCTGAACACCAGTTGTTTCTTGTGCATTAGGCACCCATAGTCCTGATTCAACACATCGTTTCATGTGATATTCTGCGTCATCCTTTGGCATTGTCAAGATCACTTCCTGCAGCTTTCCAATGTTTTTGCTTTCAAAACACTCTTTTAGCTCCTTTAATTGTATCAAGAATAAACATTTATACCGATGTTATTCGTTATGTTGGGGTTCAAGGTCAATTATTTCAACAGATAGTCAGATAAACAGAGACTAATGTTATTTAAAAAGTATGGAGACCAGTCACAGAATGCAGCCGTCCTATTGGTCAAGTTCAAGACTGAGTTCAAAATCAACCAATCAGAGGCTAGAGTATTAAGACTGGTCTCCAAACTCAGATATAAAACCACTGATCCTGAGCTTCAAATCAGTACAACAGTAAGCTTTAACAAGTACCTAACAACCTCCACCTCATGAATCAGAAATGAACGACAATATATTTATGTGTATTTCTATCAGTCAAATAATCACAGATTTCACACCTTGCACTATGATTCATTTCATGACCTCCAGAGTAATAGATGAAAACAATTATACACTGACCTAACATGACAAAAGTATTAACAAGACTGACAATGTTTGACATTTTATAAACAGCTCAGTTTTAAATACAATACAGACCAAAACAAAAGTTGTAAGAATGGGTTGGCCTGTTGTGAAGTTAATGCGACTGGGTATGATACCACATCACATATTTACAGTCCAGTATCCCAGTGTGGTAGCAAGTGGACGCTGTCTCCATATAACTGAAATATTGTCTGTGGGACGTTAAACCCAGCTAACAACCATATAAATCTCAACAGCTTTGATTTAGATGTTCAGGCATGTACATTAAAATTATGCACATACTGTTTTGAAAAGAATGAAATAATAGATAATTAACACAGACTTACATCAGGCAAGGCTTCAAATACTTCTAGAGGGTCCAAACCTCCTGGTCCAAGCCTCTTCTGTCTTTCGTCCTACAAATGTAACAAACAGATAACTTGATGAGTCTTTTGAATTGCACACCACTCACTTTGAGGATATACACATGTCGTGGCTTCTTTCACCATTTTGGAAATGTGTCCGGGTCTGGTGTGATTGGCAAAATTAGTGTTACGCCTTAGGAAACATTTATTTGACAAATAATTGGAAGGAAAAACCACTGCATGTATAAATAAGACACGCATATCAGAGTGATTTGGGATTTTTTGTCAATCTGAGAAACGACCACCTGAGATGATGGTGAATAAAACATTTCCAACATTAGAACTAACAACATACATGCAGTTGGCATCTGGAGTATATAATGCATTATTTTGCTTTAACACATCTGACGTCTGTATTTTCAAACATGACCTGTCTCGTCTTTTGAGATTCATGAGTCATTTCTATCATGTTTTTCAACAATTATGCGACAACTTGCTCATACAGATGTATGGGCTTGACAGACAAAAAGTAGCACAACTGGGCACCAAGGTAGCATTCCTTACATTAACTAAATGAACCCATGGCAACATAACAGGATATAGACATGTCAAAGTTAGATGACCAATGACAATATATTAGTTAACTATGGCCAGTGAGTATCAGTATTAATGTTCATCCGAAGGGTTTTTGAAACCTTTGCACATTTCTCATTTTCAAAAGTCAGTTATAATAGAATTTCTCCAGCAAAGTTACGTATCTATTTCCTCAGCAGAGTACATGGTCCTTTAAACAACTAGTTACCTCTATAAAACTTACCTCTTCGTGTTCCTCTATAGCTTCATCTATTTTTTGCTTGGCTCTTGTACGAATTCTTTGTTTAAATCCACTTAATTCGTCATTAAATGCATCTAAATATTCTTTCTGTGCCATCTTGATTCTGAGACAACATAAAAAGTACTGTTTATATCATGGATGGGAACAAATACCGGAGCACCCTGTCATTTGACAGAATATTGAATAGTACAACTTGTATTCGAGCACTTGTAATTGTCGCCGCACTGAAGTGCGGCGTACTGTATGGAATGGGATATTTTTTTGTACATGGAGGGGCACGTGACTTTTTTGTACGTGGAGGGACACGTGACTTATTTTTTTTCCAAGATTATTCGATTCAAGATAATTTTACCCACTGACAATAAAGTTTTACAGAAAAAGTATTTGTAATATCTTTTTATTGTTTTATTTTATTTCATTTTAAAATCTTTTAATTTATTCCCTCATGTGGTGCACGATTTCAAATGGTCAAGGTCTATTTTGACTGATAAAATATTTGAAACCAGTCTACGGAAAGTTTATTTTTAGATTCCCTCATGTGGTGCACGATTTCAGAAAATGCTCAGTTAGCACCGTTTATTTTCGGAAATTGCTCAAGAAAAATCAAATAATCGAAAAGCGGTCCCGTCGAAAAGTATGACTTTCTAATTTGGGCGAAATATTTACCGTTTGCGAATGTTTTATTCCACTCAATTTCTATGATAAACGCGGTTAAAAACAATGTATGTGATAACCATGCAATCACTTTCGTTTTCGGGTCTATTTACGATAAAATCCGTACCGTACGGCCGTAATGCCGCCCGCTCCGTATTTTACGAGGAATGAAAATTATTATAATAAATTCAGAATACTATTATTTTCGCAAGTATATACTGATGGTTTATGTCTCATAGTCTATGACTATTCACATACAATTTACCTCACTGTATGTTTAGTTTATGTTTCATTTGTGACCTAGTTTTTATGTACAGCCGACTGTTGGAAACATGTATTGCTTTTTGCACTTGATTGACTTTTGTTTGGGAGTATACATTGTCTTCATCTTTCAATTTGAATAATTAATAATTGATAGTGAGATGTTTGTTTAAACTTGAATAACAAGAATAAAATAGACAAGAAATAAGATAACAGTGCTACATTGAATCATCACACAAGCTCAATTAGGAATGATTTGTAGACTAAAAAGGATTACATTGAAATAACAAAGTCCTGTGCTATAGAATATTGGGGATTGAGGGGACAAACTGCACTAAATATTTGTTGATCGCGTGCTGTGATGTAGCCCCCAAATGACTGAAACCGACTGGTTCCAAAATTGGCTCAAGAAAAAAAGCCAGCGCAAGCCAAGACTGCCAAATTCATCTAGTGAGCAAAAGACGAGACTTCCAGTTGATCGGAAGTTGATTAGTTCGTTGAAGAAGGTAGGCCATGGCTAGTATTTAATGATGATGAGATAGTCATGACCTTTACTTGAACAATAAAACTGAGAAATCTTGCTTAATTATAGTGGTTATACATAAAACAACATTTAAAATAAGGAGTTTAAGTTGTTAATCCTGTTCAAAACATTGCGACAGGTAAGAAATTGTTGTGACAGGTAAAACATTGTTGCAACAGGTAAAACATTGTTGCAACAGGTAAAACATTGTTGCAACAGGTAAAACATTGTTGCAACAGGTAAAACATTGTTGCGACGGGTAAAAAATGTGTCTTTGCCTGTCGTTATGTCCTGTGAAGGAGAAAAAGTATTCGCGTTGACTGTTTTACCTGTATTTCACATGTCCTATTGAAATTTTCTTGAAGTGGGCAGTTCATAATTATAATAGTATATGATATAGTCATCGCTGATAATTTCTCCTTGGATGTACTAACGGAGACGAAACTGCAGTAAGAAGGAATTTGTTACGGTGATACGCTGTTTAATCATAGTTTAGGGTGGTGCCAGCAACTACAGTTTTCAGCTTCATACTGATACCATAATATACTATTTTTTTCGCTCGCTCGCTTTAATAAATGACAGTTTGAAAAATATATTTTTTTTCGCTCGCTCGCCACATTTTTTGGGGGGAAAAATCCGAAGAACAAACAAATAATTTGTTGTGGCCTAATAATAATTAAAATTGCATTCTTTGAATTTTTTACATAACAAATTATAACAAATAGAAGTGATGCGTTAACTGTATGAAATAAATATTTAGATAAAAGTAGTGCTTATTCTAAGCTTATTGTTTACGTACGTATGGATCAGAAAAGAAAATGTGTTCCGGTGATAAATTTGGAGTGTCATGATAGTCTGAGATAATTATTTAGAAACTTAATGAGAATTTATGTAAAAGATTCAAAGAATGTAATTTTAAATATTATTATTTTTGTAAACAAAGACCTTTCTATATACAGAGAAGTTGGAACTGGGTCTGTAAACAGATTAATATTTTTTGTTTTCGTGTTTGATACTACTAAAATGGAGTGTAATACTTTAGTTACATGTTTTTTGTACAAAAGAATGTAAATAACAAAATATCATTCAATTCTTTAGCGGCGACCTTTGATGCTTTGCATCAATGATTTTCTTGTTAATATTATACATTGATAATTTGGATTGTTTTGCTATGTCATTGAAAGTGTATGACTTGTAGTTTACAATGATTTTTGTACTTTCGGAATATTTAATGGCATTGCCGTTATTTATCAACAACAAACCTAAGAATTTATTTGACAAATACACATTGTTGATGATTTTCCCGAAACAATAATCGGAACACCAGATTAATCACAATTTCATGACCTAGGTGTAGCCTTCACACAAATTATATCAAATACACGATGTTCTAAATACACAAGTACTCAATGGGAAGAGTTCTCATCTCTAGCAAACATGAAATAACAACATAAGTCAAGCCACAACTTCCAGATTATTATCCTATAAAAAGCAGTGCATAATTATATACTATAACTCCTATAACAGATTGCAATCAACTTCGCCTGCAGACAACTGGAATGAAGATCTGTAAGCATTAATTGTTTGTTTCTTTTCATTATAAGGCAAGTGTATTGTGTAAAGAGTTTACAAAGCCTAGGGCATATCTCTGTCTTTACTGATAAAAGTCATGATTAAAACCCAGCTGCAAAACATTACGCGCAAACATTCCTATAACTCAAGTATAACTAGTTCGAGATACACACATGCATGTCACATGTTGTTGTGGAATAGAAGGACAGACAGACAAGGCTAAATCTCAAAACAACCCCATTTCTACAGCTACAAAAATAACAAGAGGGCAATGGTGTACACCTGAGTACATTGCCATGTTGGCTTCAAAAGAGTCCAAGAGGATTTTCAATGATTTGACCTTGTGAACTACTTTTTGACCCAACGTGATCCAGTACCACACTGGACTTGCACTTCGTTAAGACCAACATTCTGATAAAGTTTTATGTAGTTCCGGTAGAAAATGCAGCCTCCTGAGAATCCACAAGGATTTTCAATCTTTTGATCCTGTGACCTAGTTTTTGACTTCAGATGTCCCAGTTTCGATCTTGGCCTAGACCTTATTAAGGCAAACATTTTGACCAAGTCTCATGTAGATAAAGTAAACAAGAGGACCATGGCGGCCTTTTATGGCTCACCTGAGTACATTGCCATCTTGGCTTCAAGGGTCTATGAGGATTTTCAATGATTTGACCTCGAGACCTACTTTTTGACCCAATATGACCCAGTTTCAATCTTAACTTAGATTTTATTAAGGCAAACATTGTTTTCCAAGTCTCATGTACATTAAGGTAAAAAATGTAACCTCTGGAGTGTTATCAAGGTTTTATTATATTTGGACCTAGTGACCTAGTGACCTAGTTTTCGACCCCACATGACCCAGTATCGAACTTGGCCAAGATTTCATTGGGACAAACATTCTGACCAAGTCTCATGTAAATCAAGTCACAATCGTGACCTCTGGAGTGTAAACAAGGTTTTACTATAATTGGACCTAGTGGCCTAGTTTTTGACCCCACATGTCCAGCGGACCGTGCTCGGGTGAGCTAAAAATATCAAGAACAGAGACATCAGTGCACGTGGCAGATTGTTTTCCAATTATTTCACACAAATTCTATATCTACATAAATAGTTGTGTGGAAAACACTTATCGTACAAAAAGGTTGTGTCTCTTCATACAGAGCAAAACAATTATTTCCTTGAAGAGCACAATTATGCTAATGAACAGATGCTACAAGCATTATTCAAACCTGAATGTGATAAATACTTTAGTTCTTACTGTTAACAACAAACATACCATGTAATAGAGATATACAGGGTGTTAAAAAGGTTTGTTCACAAAGTTGGAATTTTTGTATTTTTTTAATTGCTCATTCCATCTATGTCGCTATATACCTATAGTTCACTTCTGCGCCAGAGAACAATATAAAACAGATATTCAAGAAAAAAGCAGTAGTTTTCATTATGCGAAATAAACCCAGTGTACACAGCATTTTATCGAAATTCAAACTTTGTGAACACACTTTTTTAACACATATGTACTGTCCAAGGGCAAGAAAGATTCACTTGGTGCAACAAAACAATCATACCTTGAGAAGAATGGTCGCACACTACTTCTGGGGTCCACTTTCAAATGATTGGCTAGTTCTAGAATAAATTGTCTGGTGAGCCACTTGTTCCATGAGGGAGGATTTCTGAAAATATATCAGTATAAAAAATGGGTTCTCAGAATCAAGTACCAAACCTTTTCTATATTTTTTCACAAACATTTTTTTGCCACTGAAACATTATAGATTTGTTATCCCCCAACATATTATTCTTAAAGTATTATTCAGTATAACTTTAGAAAATAATCTAAACCAGAAAAACAAAACACAGAGCCCTCCACCCCCACTTTACTCAATCAAGGGGCATATCTCTACTCTTACTAAACACATGCAATAAATAAAACCCAATATGTGCAATAATTAATATTCCTATGAAGTTTTGTTACTCTAGGTCAAATACTTTTTGAGATATGAATGACACAAGTTTATTGGGCTGGAAGGACAGAGAGACAGACAAGGTTAATCTAAATGCCTCTCACAGTTGTTGGGGGGGGGGGGTGGCACAAAAATTACATTTAGTAAAATATGTAAATTTATTCATACTTGAAGTATCTGAACTGTGACATGAACAACACAGACAGAATGCATTGTCTTTGTTGTTCATAAAGTCAAAATTACTGGCCAAGATTTCATATTTTGAAGTAGTCAATCATTGACAGTGTAATTGTGGCAATGATTTACAAGACAAGTGGATATGGAGGTATTGGGACCAAACCACAGAAAAGTCCAATCCTGCTTTCTAATACCACACCAAGAATGTTGGCAAATGAGAGATTAAAATGGCCTTTAAATAACTTCAAGACAATTGATTTCTTCACTTGCAAGCACTTTATTTTACCAGAGTGACCTAGTGGTACCTATTTATTTATTTGTGCAATTTTAAGATTGACCTGCAGCAAAATATACATACAGTTGAACCTCACTTAATGGAATTTGTCGGGTCCAAAATTTAATTTGTATAATGCAGGGTTTCAAATAATCAATTCCAATTCGACGAGCCTAAGAAGATACATTCCGTATACCGAGGGAGTTAACTACCATTCATGTAGTTATGTGAAAAATGTGTACGTTCATGTAGTTATGTGAAAAGTGTGTAAGAGTATGATAACCAAAATATAAAACAAATGAGCAAATTATTACCCCGAGATCGGGACCAGATATCTATTTCTGATAGTACCAGGTATTCGGATCGAAGGATGTTGAATACGAGAGGTTCAACTGTATTTTCAGGTACTTTGATGATACATTGCACTTACTATGAGCAACAACTTCGAATTCTCACTGACATAATCAAGGACAAGTATACATTCGCAAACCAATATTGCTATATAGTAAAATGCTATCAATTATGTACCTCTTCAATTTCCAGATCTATACACCAAAGTACAAGATAGTTAGCCGTCTCCTCACACACAAGAAAAGTTTTCCAAGAACTCCTGCGTATCATCATATTTATTGAACATTCCATATTTCTTCACTTCCTTTTTGTGTTTCTTGATAAATTCAGCCTGTAAACATAAGAGATACAAGGAAATATGGTATCTTGTTGGTGTCAATACCCCTCTATCCCTTCCGAAAGACCCCCATTAAAAAAGATGTTGAGGTTCCCGCCCAACACACAGAATTTAGCTCCATCATACTTCGGCCCTTCCAAGCAGAAATATTGTAATGCCATTTTCCCTGTTTCTAGAACAGTTTTAACAAATGTTTACATATTTTTAGGGTTTCTAGGGTTAAGTAATGTCGGGCTCAATATTTAAAACTAGTATCTATCCAAGTTGAATCATTGTTTTCACTACATACTGGGTATTTGATATGAGAATTTTGCTCTTGCTGAATAAGATGATACTTGTCTAGAGCTTAAGGCAAGTGAGTTAAAGTAAAAACAAAAACGGTTTAATTAAAAGGAAATACATTTAATACTTTCCCAACTTACAGAACATGGAAGACAAAACCATTAACAATCACTAAATGTCTTCACTACAACTTAAAAATGTAAGTGTTCATGATTTAATGATCTACAGCTGCTCAAGTAAACACATTATCAATACAAAAATGAAAATATGTTTTATTATAGTATCATCACTATGTTACCACTTCAAATGATACAGTTCAATCTTGATACCAAATTTGAAAATTTGATTCGATTCAATAAATCTCGCATGTTTACCGATCAGTAGAAACCGGAAGTGTTTGCCTAAATTATTGTTTGCAGTCATCAATGTCTGTTTTGTGGGTGTCTCGCTCATAATTGTTGTCTACAGGAACAAAATGACTGTGCCCAGAATGACTTTGTTTGTGCTCAAAAATGAGATGTTTGGCATAAGTACCAATTAAGATATTTGAAGCATAATTTTCTAATTTACTCAGAAATAGATATATATCCTCCATACATTTGACTCAATACATCAATACAGACTTGGCCATCAATGAGATCCCTAATTTGTATGCCAAAATTCAGGAAAGATGTAGTAATACAATTTACCATCACATCAGTATTAAACATTTTATAACATGTTAGTCATCTAAATAAAATAAATTTCATTATGTAAACATTTCATTCTCAATGAGCTTTCTTAAAACTTCACAGCTGATGTTTTCTAGTTAAGTAGGGGTCACGAGATACCAATGGAGGATACTGATCCCTCATTCCTCAAAGGTACGGAAAAATATCACTCACCTGTCTATCAGCTTTTTCATCTTCTGTTAAGTCTTTGTCATCTTTCTGTGTTGATTTATTTATTATCTATAAACTAGTTTTGTAAATCATTACTATAATAAAGATGAATGATTATAACACATGAAGACATAAAACAGACACATGTATCTTAGTTAAGACATCAGGATCCAACCAATTCAGCCTGAAACAGTCTTATTACTAGATACCACACATTCTTAAAAAAAATAGCAGCATTATGATTTCGACACATCTGCTTCATGGATATGCAGTTTCAAAGGACTTCGACAGTAACTAGAAGTCTGTCCACAGGACACAGGGTCTCCCACGTTATTCAAGCAAGGGCCCATAACTCTATTTTATATGGGTGGAAAGGGATGCAAAACCACAGGTGCACAGCTTTACATATCAATATACATTCCTATAAGGTTGAAGACTGTAGGCCAAACAGTTCAGGAGATGTGAACGAAACAAATTTTGTGAGATGGATGGCGATGAACCGACGGACAAGGGTAAAGCTAAGTGCCTCCACAATTAAGTGGGACACAAAGCTGCAAATGATATTTTCTTACATTACTTAAAAAGCTGGAAAACTAGTGAAACAAGGCCTTTCTTGAACTGTCAAAGTTTAAAATTAACACATTCATGGTCTGCCATGTTAGATACTGCAAGCCAAGCCGAGAGAGTTCTTAAATAGTAACCTGAAGGCTGTAGCCCAGAAACGGAGGGGTGCCAAATGTTCTCCATCCTCATTTTATACAAAATATTATGTACTATCAAATACATAACAAGAAATGCATTGATGCAAAGCATCCAAGGGCGCCGCAAAACTAGTACTGGTGCACAATGTTTTGGAATAGCGTAATGGCGGGGAAATGTTTTGGAATAGTCCATTTTCATACTATCATTGGCGTGTTTTTCCTTTTAAACACCGTAAATTGCATAAATATCCACGTTACAAGTACCAATGTGTTAATATTGATATAAGTAAATTGAAAAAGAAGTTTTTTATAATTATTTATTTTTTAAGGAATTTCACATTTAAGTGAAATATCACATTTTAGTGAAATAACAAAATAAAGTCATGTTTGAGGAACATAAAGACATCAAAATGTATTTACAATTAACACAGTCAGTGCAGGGCAATTGATAATGATGATGAACATATCAAACAATTGTTCAATTGTTCTATTGTTCAATTGTTCAATTACATTGTCGTGTGTGCAGTAAATGGAATGGTTTGGAAACGCAGGAAAATGCTGGTTACTGAATTATAGCAGCCACACTATACCCGATTTTACCGTGAAATGAAGATGAAAAGACCGAACTGTGATCATTATTTCATGCTGGCTGATATGTTTATGTGAAGTAACATCGTTGACATCCTCGCGACAACGGTTTGTCGTAAATATCTTCAATATAATTATATTTGCATAGAAATAAACACTGGGACGAATGCAATGCGGAGAATCAGCTATCTTACATATTTATACTGTCACGTAGCAGCTAGCTACACATTGAACACTCCAGTTCCTGCATGCTTCCGAAACAAGAGGCTCTATGAAGGGAATATTCAAGCGTGTAAATTACAAGCCATAGCTATAAAATTCCTTTTATCCGTGTAACAAGTACACATATTCCATTGTACAGCATGGACTTTGGGTTTCTCTTGTCATGTTGGAGAACGCTAGCCATCTCTCAGTGTGAAATGGTAAATACCAATTCACAAGTCCAGTGTACCTGAGCAATAAATTACATAGAACTAGACTGTGTGTGCCTCTATGACTCAGTCGGTTAAACGTTCTGTATTTAGATGTATTATTGAAAAGTTAAGCACCAGTTCAACTCTCACCCGAGGTATTCTTTTCTTTTTTAATTGTTTGTAAAAATATACTCAGCACCCCAGACGTTCATCAGGTAGCTATATACCGGTTCAATACCCAGAACATTATTCTTTTTGCCGATAGATCATATTCAAGCCAAAGCTTGAAAAAAGACTCATCTGCGTCACATGGTCATTTAAAATGTAATCCGTCCATTGTTCTTGCTTTTATTTCATTCAGTATCATGCCGACAATATCGCGTCTCTCAGAATGCAGTGATGTAAACAATTTAATCGACATTACACAATATGAGAGTAACGCAACTCTGAAACACTTGACATATATGTAAAAAGTAACGTTTTAAACAACAAATGCAATGACGGGATTATAAAAAATTAAATCTCAGATTTATCCGAAAAAAGCAAGCATGACTGTTCATTGATGTTATACATTCCAAGACAATATCTTTATAAATAACGCATTTAATAATACTACCAAATAATCAACGATTTCAATCTTACTGACTTAATGACATGCATCATAGTGACTGTATTTACAATGAACAATTTATCGGATTAGCGAACTGTATAATTCCTGTTGCAATTCGATGTACAAACAAGAATACGTAGGTAACGGTATATTTACGATATAATTATATTTCCGCCAGAAGCAAACAGTGTTATTTAAGTTCATAGCGGAATTCAAAAACGTTGTTAAGACGTAAACTGTTTATTACCTCCCGTGTATACAGACATGGTATTTCTAGATTTTGGCATTAGGAATAAATTATCGGGAATTAAATTTCATATCAGATACAAGAACAAAACAAATTTTGGCCATTGATAGGAAGATCTGAAATTTCAAAAAAGCATGTCGAAATGCATTAACCAGGATAATATATTTACACCAAGCTTGGGGCGTAGGGGGTGTATTATACCGTATTGATTTAACCATCCTAAATGTAGTTACTGCATTTGGTGATAGTGTTTTTGTTCACTTAATGTGTGCATTTCCAACCGCGTTTGTACACTTTCATTTACTTTTAATTCACTCCGCCTCTTCATGTGTCTTACATTCAATAAGCATCCAGAATTTTTCAAATGTTTGGTCAACTAATCCATTTATTATGGCATTTCGCACAATATCTATTAAGTGTTTTCATTAAGTAAATCTGGTAAGTGATCAATATGACTGTAAACTATAAGCCGGTTATAACTCACATATTAGAATTATAAACAAATTAAGTGCTGCGGTAGCTGACGCTTCCTTGCACTTAATTTGCTTATAATTCCAATATATGAGCTATTACCTATACTAAGCGCCAGTATTGGTTAACTTTCAACTTGGTATTTGTTGACAACATGTGTTGTGTACGCAATATAGGAATTTCACATTTAAGTGAAATATCACATTTTAGTGAAATAACAAAATAAAGTCATGTTTGAGGAACATAAAGACATCAAAATGTATTTACAATTAACACAGTCAGTGCAGGGCAATTGATAATGATGATGAACATATCAAACAATTGTTCAATTGTTCAATTGCATTGTCGTGTGCAGTAAATGCAATGGTTTGGAAACGCAGGAAAATGCTGGTTACTGAATTATGGCAGCAACACTATACCCGATTTTACTGTGAAATGAAGATGAAAAGACCGAACTGTGATCATTATTTCATGCTGGCTGATATGTTTATGTGAAGTAACATCGTTGACATCCTCGCGATAACGGTTTGTCGTAAATATCTACAATATAATTATATTTGCATAGAAATAAACACTGGGACGAATGCAATGCGGAGAATCTCGCGTCTCTCAGAATGCAGTGATGTAAACAATGTAACCGACATTACACAATATGAGAGTAACGCAACTCTGAAACACTTGACATATACGTAAAAAGTAAGGTTTTAAACAACAAATGCAATGACGGGATTATAAAAAATTAAATCTCAAATTTTTCCGAAAAAAGCAAGCATGACTGTTCATTGATGTTATACATTCCAAGACAATATCTTTATAAATAACGCATTTAATAATAGTACCAAATAATCAACGATTTCAATCCTACTGATTTAATGACATGCATCATAGTGACTGTATTTACAATGAACAATTTATCGGATTAGCGAACTGTATAATTCCTGTTGCAATTCGATGTACAAACAAGAATACGTAGGTAACGGTATATTTACGATATAATTATATTTCCGCCAGAAGCAAACAGTGTTATTTAAGTTCATAGCGGAATTCAAAAACGTTGTTAAGACGTAAACTGTTTATTACCTCCCGTGTATACAGACATGGTATTTCTAGATTTTGGCATTAGGAATAAATTATCGGGAATTATATTTCATATCAGATACAAGAACAAAACAAATTTTGGCCATTGATAGGAAGACCTGAAATTTAAAAAAAGCATGCCGAAATGCATTAACCAGGTTAATATATTTACACCAAGCTTGGGGCGTAGGGGGTGTATTATACCGTATTGATTTAACCATCCTAAATGTAGTTACTGCATTTGGTGATAGTGTTTTTGTTCAAACAACCAACATAGAGTTGTTCACTTAATGTGTGCATTTCCAACCGCGTTTGTACACTTTCATTTACTTTTAATTCACTCCGCCTCTTCATGTGTCTCACATTTAATAAGCATCCAGAATTTTTCAAATGTTTGGTCAACTAATCCATTTATTATGGCATTTCGCACAATATCTATTAAGTGTTTTCATTAAGTAAATCTGGTAAGTGATCAATATGACTGTAAACTATAAGCCGGTTATAACTCACATATTAGAATTATAAACAAATTAAGTGCTGCGGTAGCTGACGCTTCCTTGCACTTAATTTGCTTATAATTCCAATATATGAGCTATTACCTATACTAAGCGCCAGTATTGGTTAACTTTCAACTTGGTATTTGTTGACAACATGTGTTGTGTACGCAATATAGGAATTTCACATTTAAGTGAAATATCACATTTTAGTGAAATAACAAAATAAAGTCATGTTTGAGGAACATAAAGACATCAAAATGTATTTACAATTAACACAGTAAGTGCAGGGCAATTGATAATGATGATGAACATATCAAACAATTGTTCAATTGTTCAATTGCATTGTCGTGTGCAGTAAATGCAATGGTTTGGAAACGCAGGAAAATGCTGGTTACTGAATTATGGCAGCAACACTATACCCGATTTTACTGTGAAATGAAGATGAAAAGACCGAACTGTGATCATTATTTCATGCTGGCTGATATGTTTATGTGAAGTAACATCGTTGACATCCTCGCGATAACGGTTTGTCGTAAATATCTACAATATAATTATATTTGCATAGAAATAAACACTGGGACGAATGCAATGCGGAGAATCTCGCGTCTCTCAGAATGCAGTGATGTAAACAATGTAACCGACATTACACAATATGAGAGTAACGCAACTCTGAAACACTTGACATATACGTAAAAAGTAAGGTTTTAAACAACAAATGCAATGACGGGATTATAAAAAATTAAATCTCAAATTTATCCGAAAAAAGCAAGCATGACTGTTCATTGATGTTATACATTCCAAGACAATATCTTTATAAATAACGCATTTAATAATACTACCAAATAATCAACGATTTCAATCCTACTAATTTAATGACATGCATCATAGTGACTGTATTTACAATGAACAATTTATCGGATTAGCGAACTGTATAATTCCTGTTGCAATTCGATGTACAAACAAGAATACGTAGGTAACGGTATATTTACGATATAATTATATTTCCGCCAGAAGCAAACAGTGTTATTTAAGTTCATAGCGGAATTCAAAAACGTTGTTAAGACGTAAACTGTTTATTACCTCCCGTGTATACAGACATGGTATTTCTAGATTTTGGCATTAGGAATAAATTATCGGGAATTAAATTTCATATCAGATACAAGAACAAAACAAATTTTGGCCATTGATAGGAAGATCTGAAATTTCAAAAAAGCATGTCGAAATGCATTAACCAGAATAATATATTTACACCAAGCTTAGGGCGTAGGGGGTGTATTATACCGTATTGATTTAACCATCCTAAATGTAGTTACTGCATTTGGTGATAGTGTTTTTGTTCAAACAACCAACATGGAGTTGTTCACTTAATGTGTGCATTTCCAACCGCGTTTGTACACTTTCATTTACTTTTAATTCACTCCGCCTCTTCATGTGTCTTACATTCAATAAGCATCCAGAATTTTTCAAATGTTTGGTCAACTAATCCATTTATTATGGCATTTCGCACAATATCTATTAAGTGTTTTCATTAAGTAAATCTGGTAAGTGATCAATATGACTGTAAACTATAAGTCGGTTATAACTAACATATTAGAATTATAAACAAATTAAGTGCTGCGGTCGCTGACGCTTCCTTGCACTTAATTTGCTTATAATTCTAATGTGTTGTGTACGCAATTAATATAAGAATTGCACATTTAAGAGAAATATCACATTTTAGTGAAATAACTAAATAAAGTCATGTTTGAGGAACATATGAAATATAGCATAAACAAGATTTTTCTTCAAATTTGATATGGTGATCTAGTTATTGACCTCAGGTGATCCAGTTTTCTGGTTAGTTTTCTGACCATTTAAACATAGTTTTATATGACATTTGTGATAAATGAACTACCGCTACTCTTGATCAAACAAACCGATTTGGCCCCAAATCGTATTAGGTTGAAAACTGATGGCCATACATATTATGTTAAGGTTTGGTTATAATTGCTCAAGAAATGTGGATGCTAGAGTGTAAACAGTCAAATTACGGACAACGGTCCTAAAAGCTTACCATTGTGCATTACATGCTCAGGTGAGCAAAAAATACCTAGTGTTCTTTTACGCTGTATATTTACGCTGTGTTCTCTTGTATGATCAGGGGAAACAACTATTAGCTTATTAGAAAATGGATCACACACGAGTTACATCCCTTGCACTATGCCAGAAACGCTTAGCATCAATTTTAGATTTCATTTGGCTATTAGTGTTTATGTTTGTGACAGAGAAATGTGTGTTCCTTCCCCGAAGACATCTACATCTATTTGTGTGTTACTTTTAATTGTTGCATTTCAATAAATCACTAAATGAGGGCAATGAGTACAGTACCATTTTGGGTGAATTATGACCACCTAAGGATCATTCCTGTCAACTTTAGAAAAATCCACTTAGCAGTTAAGAAGGAAATGTTGTTTATATTTTCCACTATATGCAAATAAGGAACAAAACCCCACCCCCTGGCGACCTTAGAACATAGAACTTTGTTGAGCAATAACCTTTATTCAACAACAGCATCCATTTTTCCTGACAAGATAATTTCCATAGTAATAATCTAACCATTTATTCTCTCAAGTGCAATAAACTCTCAAAATCAGCCAAAATGTATGTGTCCAAAAGGACATTGTTCCAGACTTGGGCAGATGTTTCACCCACCAGACAGTATTCACCGTACCAAGGGTTTGATGAAAGACTACCGTTACCAAGTTTTAGTATACATAATATCTATGATGGACTGTATCGCTCATCCGAGTCCCTGAGAAAGTTGATAACTTTGTTTCAATCATTAAGACATACATTTTAGTTAGTTTTAGTACGTATGGATGGCAAAACTAGTGTTCTCTAGAGTGAAAAAGCCAACTGTTGACGTCTGAGGACAAACGCAGTGTGAACACAATAGCATGTACAAACAATTTCTAGCCACATTGATTAACAACTAATAAGTTCAGGCCCCGATTTCCCGAAGCATCTCAAATAGAAATCTCAGCTCAATATTGAGGTTTTGCTCAAATCAGAGCCGAGATTAACCTCATTTTGCATCTCTTAAAAATGTTCTGAGAAAAAAACTCATTAAATTTTTGTGTTGTTATTCCAATTATGAGTCCAGTCTTAGATGAGAAAAATCTCAAAGATTTTAGACAATATTTGAGCTGAGATTTAGCTAAGATTGAGAAGCTTGGGGAAATCTTTGATGTTTGGTAATAATGTTATACACAAAAAACACGTTTTTATCATTTCTACAGTACTTTATTGGCAATAACAAAAATCACATTCCATGCTTAATCTGTGACAAAAATTTTTGTCATAAAAATTCCTTGACATGCAACAAGGTACTCACAGTGGACATGATTAAATCATGGAATAATTAAAATAGACCATTAAATACATATAAAGCACAGTCATAATAGAGTATACAATAACAATAAAGACAGAAAGTTCGGACGGCATCAAAGTCTAGGTATGTGTCAGAGTATGATTAGGTCAGGCCCCGATCTTCTGAAGCATCTCAAATCAAAATCTCAGCTCAGTATTGAGATTTGGCTTAAATCTCAGTCAGAATTTGAGACAAATCTCAATTTGCATCTCTTGAAAACATTTTGAAATCTCATCGCAATTTTTTCGTTTTGTGGCACCGTTTTTGAGTCTGGTCTCAGATGAGTAAAATCTCATCAATTTGAGACAAGATTTGAGCCGGGATCTTTGCACAAATTTAGATGCTTCGGGAGATCTGGGCCAGGTAAGCATGATGAAGTGGATTATCACTCAGTTATTAGAATGATAGTTAACACATGGTGAGGTGGTCAGCCAATGAAAACAGGTTTTGCAAAACTCTGACCAATAGAAATAGTGTATACAATAATGGTATTCTCAACACATTGTGAGGTTGTCAGCCAATGAAAACAGGTTTTGCAAAACTCTGACCAATAGAAATAGTGTATACAATAATGGTATTCTCAACACATTGTGAGGTTGTCAGCCAATGAAAACAGGTTTTGCAAAACTCTGACAAATAGAAATAGTGTATACAATAATGGTATTCTCAACACATTGTGAGGTTGTCAGCCAATGAAAACAGGTTTTGCAAAACTCTGACCAATAGAAATAGTGTATACAATAATGGTATTCTCAACACATTGTGAGGTTGTCAGCCAATGAAAACAGGTTTTGCAAAACTCTGACCAATAGAAATAGTGTATACAACAATGGTATTATCAACTAATTTTGGAACCATTGCATCATTTATCCTAATTAATAATGCTTAGATTACAATAATTAATTGTTTAGGATTCAGTATGCGAGATAATTTATTTAAATAATTGAACATATACATTGTATAATAGAAAAATGTAAGGGGAGGTTCTTTATTAGGAATTTTAGGGTATATATTCAATGGAAATAAGTTGTGACTGAAAATGTATTTCAAACATAGAGACTGATCTAAAGTTTTAGAACCCCCAACACTGGTTTTGGAATGTTATTACTTAACACACATTAAGTTAGAGTTGTAACCAGATAAAAATTTATATATTGTTACAAAGAAAAAGCTGATTCATGCACATTCCAAAGACTATACAACAGTAAAACACCTCTAGACCAATAAACTGATAAGCCAGAGAAAGTGCACTAAATATAGAATATTAGTAGATATCATGAAGATAAAAGCTTGTATCATGCATCAATCAAACATTAGGCAATAGTGCACAAGACATACATATTTAACTTTTTCATATAACAGCCGATTGAGGAATTTATTTCAAACAAGTATATATGTATTTAAACAAATATAAAGCATCCAGACTTGCTTTGGTTTCATCCCTTGAAATGCTTTCTCTAACCCCAGAAGCCTAACCTGAATTGTAAATATGCCCTATCCCCTTCTAGATTCTCTGAATAGTTTACAAAAACCAACACATTCAATGAAATAATGAATGCACATGTTGGTTGGTACTTCAAGGTAATACTAAACGACAATAAGTGAATATCACCTGATGTAAGTGACATATTGCAATAAAGCCTTAGAGATTTGGCAACTTGTCATGAAAGCTCATACCAGACATCTATCTAAAGGTTCACTTAACTCAACTGATAAAATGAAACCAAACTTGAATCAAAACAGAAATAGGTAATCCATTAGATGACAAGTAAACTGGATAGGAAATTGTGTTATTCTCAACAGCTATAACATCCAATAACTCCTGTCAATGTGAGACTTATGGCGATTAGTGGTATATTTTAAAATACAGAGATTTCTTTAACCACCATTTTTACCAATACCAGTCCAAACAAAGGTATACACAGAACAATACATGAATAACTGGTAAACTGAAATAATGAAGTTTTTTTGTAAAGAATGTAAATGTACAGAAATACTGTGTCTTTCTCTTGTTCACTAATAATTTGGTTAGTGTATGTCTAGTTGTATAACGGCGAACAATTGTATGTCATGTCTCAGACTGCAATTTGAAAATGATATTTAGTATTTTTATCTTTATAAACATATGCAACAGAGCTTTGAAAATCTATCCTTGTCTAGAAATGAAAAATAAACTTGTCAAATTTTATCTTTATTTAAGCCACATATCACATAAAATGGACGTCATTTGATAGACTAGTATACATGTATGAATACAACTAAACCCAAACTATTCTGTATCCATGGCAACACAAATATACATAATCACTAAAATATATATATTCATATAAACACAAAGTGAGAAATAATGAAAATGTAAATAAAATGTGTCTTTATACTGACAATATAACACAGCTTTAAAAATAGATACACAAATTAAACATAATGGATAAATATACATCTTGAATTAAGACTTTAGGGGTAATCACAGAAAGCAGCGAAATGACAAAAACGTTGTTAAAAACACATAAAAACAACATATATCTGAATGTAAAACTTGAAGAAGCTTTACCAAATGATACAGAATATACAAGAATAGCACAGTTATAACAATACTAAGAAGGCAGAACAAGAATTAGAATTCAAGGCAAGGGATTCTGTATGGTTTTCTATCGAAATTTTATATGTTTTTCAGATTCTATATTTTTGATTTAGTCATGACATTGGAAAAATACGTCTGATATTAAACTCTGAAAGTTATAACCTACAGAAATGAACAAAAAAAGCTAAACAAGGCAGTAATATCTCCCTATAGCAGAAGTATTTTCTGACTAAAACTGAAATACCAAAACTGAAATACCAGACAGGATATGGGGCAAGTAATCATTGTTCAGAATATAGTTGAAGATTTGCCCATAAAAAGTATATGCAATCTAAGAAAAAGGCTTTTCATATAAACATATATGTCATTATCAGATATAGCATTTCGGTGGGTTGAATGTGCATAATGTATATACGTAACAAAAGACTAAGTAAAGGCCATCGTCCCAATCATTTCTTTCCAATGCCTTTACTTACATACTTCAGGTGGGTCGATTTTGTCAATTTTTTTTTTGCAATAAAAGTCCAAAAAAACTTTTGGAGTGTTGTTGGGGGTATGGAAAACAAGCAATATTTACTACGGATGGTCTGATGGGATATATTTCCTGAGCATTAGTGTTCCAGCTAATAAATGTTTAAAATAAATGTACAAAATAATGTAACAGCATAATAAGGCAACAGTTTATAGCCCTATTTTATTACTTTCAGCAAGAATGACTAATTTGTACTCACATGCAAGAAACAAAAAATTACATAGATTACTTACTTAATGGAAAAATTAACAAACTTAAGTATTACTTACTATGATTGTCTCAAATTAAATATGTTTTGTTAAAAACAATAAATTATGTGTCAAAGACATAAAAATTACCAGACTGTTCAATAGATATCCGATTTTATCAGTAATGTTAACGCTAAAATCAGTTATTTTCAATAAAATATTTTTTTATAGCTTTGGAAATGACAAACATCAACAAATCATTTCAACTTACAAGACAAGAAAAACATTACCATTGAAGCAACATAGTATCCATTTTGTAAATGATTTAAGTAAGTAATGCAACTGAAAGTTAATACATGTAGCATGAATATATATGATACATTAACAGAAGTTGAACAAATGCTTAACAAGATAAAACATTTCATTGCACTGTATGTCAAGGCAACATTTATCAACAGGTCACATCTAAACATCTACAATAAAGTTTACCCAGTAATTACTATAAATGAGTTAGAAATATAGAAAGGAGCATTTAAAATACAGTGGCTATCAAAATCAAGCATTTTGATTGACTGGAATGTTTCAGTTCAGATTTCCACCAATCAGAAATACCAGAAACCAGCATTACGTTCTGATTGGTTAAAATACATTTTTTTCCAGCCAATCAGAACAGTAGCACAGTAAGTGATGGAATTAATTAAAATATTTCATGTTGGATTTGAGTGCTCTACAGTTTATGTGTGAATTGTATGAAAAATGTGTAAAAAAACAACAGTAATGACAAGTGTAATTTCATGAACCACTAACACAAACTCATATGAAACCAGTGCAGCACCAGCAAACCGATACTGGTTTAAACTGAGTAAAAATACAGCAGTGTTTAATACTGACTTAAGGCATTCAGAAGGTGTTTATATGACTTAATAAACTGAGCTATTATGCCCATATCAATGCTATGGCCTAGGGGGAGTGATGGGGATACACAGAACTGTAGATAGAAGATGATTCCGGACAGGAGGGAATTTGACTCGATGATTGATTCTGGATCCCAAGAAATAGACTTGGGTCGGATTTTTAATATATCCCAGAAGTGGGGAATTGGATAGCTCCAACTGTGGGGATTAAGATCCACAAAAAGAAAAATTGCCTTATTCCTCTTGGCTAGCCCGCCACTCCCCCCCCCCTGGGGCAAAATATTGATAGGTGCATTACAATCAGATATCGATTTTATACATTTGGTAAAATTGAAAAATTATGCCCAAAAAATATTGAGAAGAAAAATAAAGAATAATAAGAAATTGCTAATAGAAATTTAATTTTTAGCAATTCAATTGAAATACATAACACTGTGAGCAAAACATCTTTAGACCAAACCACAATAAATAATACAGAATGTATCAGTACAATCACACGTATACACAAATATCTATGGAATTTTTTTTCATACCTGATATGTATTGATCATTTTTGTATCATATAAAATATCCAATACAAAACTCTACGGATGATGAAAAAAAACCACCGCCTCCATCCCCAACACTTTTAAGTCAAATCTTGGAGAAATTATTTTTAATCAATGTTTAAAGTGCTTGAACAATAAATACTATATGATAGGATACCCATTTGAGGGTTCAAATCCCGGTAGCGCCATTGACCAATTTTTCGTGTTTCTCAAACATTACTTTAGTTACTATCAGTTTTTTTCAGTGCCTTGCAAATTGGTAAATAATTAGGAACAAAGACTTTCATTAACGGACTGGTATGATTGTAAGCCTTACACAACCTTGATAGCTAGGGTAGAGTTTTATGTATCCTACATATTGCCTTAAAATATGAGAACATTCAGATAAACAGCTAACAGCTATAATGGCATCTAAAATGACAGAAAAATGAAAACCACCCTTAACATAAATATTGATGGCGATAATCACTTCCTAAAATGCAATGCCTGTTTGTGCACTACACAAGAGCAGACAGATATCATTAATAAATACTGTAAGTCATTGTCTCAAAATATGACTTAAAACTGTCGGGCAGGGATAGCGGTCTACTGGAATAGTGGACTCCATGTTTCTTGTTACAACTCGACGAGATCACGCACATAAATACTACAAAACATTTACTTCTGTCTCTTATTCAATAGTAAAACAATACTGATTCACAATTCTCCACTCTCCATGCAATGGAGGCTTGTTTAGTAATATAATTTCACAGAAAATATTTACAAATTAATATTTTTACATAACCAACTTCATTTGATTTAACTGTGACCATGTTGTAAGTATTTGAATGTATGATTATAAAACAATAATCAAAACTCTTGTCTTTGAATGGATAAAAACAATAGACATAAAAACAAGCCTTAAACAACAGCAAACATTTCTGTTTACACTTAATGCCAGCATTTACATTATAATTCACAACTCATGCTTGTAAAATCAAAGTCCAGAAATGTCACAGCTACACAATAGATATACCATATAGTCAAAGTCCATCCGTGTACATAAGTAAACCATTCATGTGATATTTACATAATCCAGGAATGTTACGATGAAAGTATGGGTCTATGATAACGTATCATAAAATGTTTCACACCTTTCAGCACAAATGATAATCCAATCCATAGAAAATATATGATATCTGGTGGAGTAACGAGACCGCAATTATATCCCATGATGCTATTCACACGCTAGCTTACCGTCAAAGCTACTAATAGCCACACCAAATGCTTGCAGAGCACACATAGGATAGTTAAAGTCCATAGTAAAAACATCTTCAGCTACGCGACCAAATTGCATCACAATGTAATCCACTGAAAAATTATACAAACTTATTAATTTACAGTTGTCACAAATCTCGATTGCAACGAATATTGCCAATAATGCAAAAACATAGTCACACTCCATAGAATCAATGTACAGTACTGTACATCAGTATTTATTTGCAACAAAGAAATGCTAAATTTAGCAAGTGAAGTTAAATATATAAGAGTTAAGTTATATGTGTGGTCAAAATATCGGCTATATCTGAAAATGTAATTGTTGCTGCATTCCAAATCAAAGACTGCATGAAATAACCAATTTCTTGATGCTAAGTACTTGCAAATTCAATGGAATTTTGAAATTTTTGTCAATAGATTCTGATGCTACAACAGTATGTAATACTTACTATCATTGTCATGTACAACTTGGAAGTTTTTTACGGAGGCTTGTGTAACTCTACCGTGGAAATTCAGCACATATGACTGGGTCTCTGCAATAGATTAAACATAAATCATTAAATAGACAGACAGACTGACTGCATATGTCATCTAAACTAATGTTTAACAGTTCAGAGAACAACTAGCAGAATGAAATAGGATAGAAACACTTGATGTTATCACCCAGCATACAGATGGTGTGAATTTAATTCCCTTGAGGAATATGTTGCTTTTATATGGAATTAGGTTATTCTTTGTCGAGATCTGTTGAACATGTCTCGATGAATAAATGCATAAAAGACAAAATTCTTTTACATAAAGTCTGTTACATAGCAACCTTTGTTCCATAATAAGAAATGAGACAAATTATTAGTTTTATTTGAAATGCAATTTTATGCTTACAAAGCAATTTGAAACTCCATTACAGTAAGTATTGGCATGTAAGACAGGGGTGTCACACAATATGAGCCGGTAGCCAGTTAAATTACCCACTAACTTAAGCCTCATCACCCGGCTACTTTTCTTGCATAAACGATCACAATTAAGGCGATTCCCCCCCCAGACCCCCGTCTTCTTTTAATGATTTCCCTGCTTATTCAAAAACCACTGACACCCCTGATAAGAATGAAATTTCAGCATGAGGTGAATTATACAGAGAAACAAATCTGAAAACTAAGCCAAAGCTTAAGTATGAAAATTAATAAAAAAAGTTGTGTAACTCGTGTTTCGGTAACGGATTTAATTTTTTTTCCACCATCAGTATATAAAAATGAGTAGAACAAAGCGGAGTAACACTCATACCGTCATTCCATACTGGACTTTTGTTATGTAATTCTAAAATGTTATCCATATTTTTCTTCTTCCATCGCTCAATCAAACCATCATGATTCTGTGAAAAGCAAGAAAAAAACAATGTCAGAATCAAAATGCATCATTTTCATATAATATATACACCATGATTGTATGATGAGAATTTGTGTGACAACAATGTTTTCCATCAGTAAAATGTAGAATAATGACCAGATATGTTTTACATTTTCAATGTTGGTCGTCACAGACGTCACTGCAAGTTCCATTACTAAATAATTTGGAAAAACAGTAAACTCAATCCCGAATGTATTTGTAATGAAAGATTAATTCGTATTGACAACTACCATTAAGTTTCACCAAAACATCTGCCTCCAACGATGATTATAAAACCCATTTTCATTTCATTACAATAATGAATCCAAGTCTGGTTTCAATACATTGTTTTTTGGCATACCGATAAAAGCTAAATCATTTTAAATGGCTGTGTTAATACCTATCTTTAGCACAGTCAGACAGAAATGCACTGTCTGACTGTAATAATAAGTTGTTTCCATGGCAACCAAAACTTTTTCTTTGGAAAAACAGAAACAAATTGATATAGCTCGATTTTGGTTCAGTTTCCACGTTTGTGTTATTGAGATGATGGTTTTATATAACAGGATTTCAATATTCAGTTCACAAGAATCACAATTTATTGCAACTGTTGAATCTGATCAGATTCTCAGAAGACATACAACAGAATAATGACCAATGCTGTAACATTGAAATATCACGATAAAGCAACAAAAAAAAATGTTCACAATGAATATGATAAATTTGTTATTAGAATTGCAAATTCTGACGATCTTGAGAAAAATGATGCTAATATTATGGCAGAAAGATTCGTAAACGAAAAACAGAATGGCAAATTTCATGGATCAACACAAACAAAATTCATCAATGTTCAATTTTGTGAGGCTAAATTACTGATTTGTCTGAGAGCTAAATACATTTTCGTATTCAAGAAGTAAAATATCTCGAAATTGAACTCCAGTAGCCATGACAGTAATGGAAATTTGACGAGTCAATACCGAAATTCAAGGTCAATACGAACATGTTAAACAATTTCAAGGTCTTTACTCTTTCTATTTGTTGCAAACAACAATTTACTATATATACCAGTTTACCAACTGTTATCAAAGATAATGTGTCATCAAAGACTTACCCCCTTTGGTTTGATATCTACACGTTCATGGTCCAAATTCATCCCAGGTATGACTATGGTCATTTTTCTTGGTCCTTTAAAACCTAGCACATTGGTCTCCTGAATAAGACAGAGGCATATGAATATATAAATATGAAAATAAGTCTTTTCGTTGTTATGTTTTCATGCATCAAAAGTCAAATGTCAGGCTAGGATTCTTTGTTCGAACAACCCTTTACCCAGAACAAATAAAGATCAACCATTCGAGGGCCATCATGATACCTTGACATGTGTGCAGGTAACTCCGTATTGCCAAATGTAACATTTAGTAGTGGGTAACCTATTGTAAATCACACAAGTGAGTTTTTTGTACAATGCACAGGTTGCAGCAGCTGCAAGCACATGTATACATCTGATCAGGATACCTGAACTGAGACCAGGTATGACTTACAAATCATAACCAAATCATAACAGGTCTATCAAGATCTATCAAGGAAACAATAGCTCAATCTGGTGAGTGGGTGCTTACCATTTCAACATGATGTAGTAACATAGTGTTACACAAGTCAGGAATGTGATCAAATCTCACTTAATGTCATATTTATCACATCAACTGTTCAAATGAGCTCTCAACACCAGGAGGTAATTACTGATGACATTTATTGCATGGAATTGTTGCACTAGAGAACCTATGAAGCTAGCCAGGCAACCTTGAATAACAAGAATCATTTCATATCAACACTGATTTATTGAGAATGCACACTTGGGTTAAACTTGAGTCTTCCTTTGTCTGATTTAGGATCATGAATTGCGAATTTTTGAGTGACAATATTCAAAATTGGAAAAAATAGCTGTCACTTGATGTAAAGGTACACATGATCAACATTGTTAAACCCGCAACAAACATATATTGGCATCCATATTAATGTTGGCTATTGTCTGCTATGAAAAAATCAACTAGTTATGTTATTTCTGAACAGATTTTTGCCAGAATGTTTCCCCCGAATGACTTTAGGGAAATACCGCATTTTTCTATGGAAAATATAACTATTTGCCAATGGGACTATGATCAAATAATTGTAATAAAACAGTACAATGTAGGAGCTATGCCTTGTAGCTATATTGTACTTCGATACAACACTCCCATTCCCTAAAGGATTTTCTATCATGCAAACATTGGTCTTCTTAAATTCCGACAGGTTGACAGGATTTGCTCAACAGAAGTAGATTATTCATACGACATTGTCTGGCATAATTTCCCTCTGGCTTTTAAATTGCATTCGCATCGACAGAAGAAATTATCTTTTGGGCAAATCCGACAAACTGTATATTGAAACTAAATATTTAATCTAAATTTAACACCATTCAAGCTGGACTTCCATATTTCCAAGAAAATTAGTAAAGAGGGCAATTTATGTATCGATGGTTTGGCAAAAAAACGTCGTATCTGCATTCAAAACAGTTTTGCGCTGAACAATTGATATTCAAATCTGGTAACCTACGTAAGCAATTCCAATGAGCTCCTTTCTGGCTCCGTCTACGCCCTGTTTAGGATTGTCCCCATTGTCAAACAATGTGAATTGAGTTCCTAACAGATTTGATCTGAAAATCAGAAAAAAACATTTTTAGGTTTTGTTGAAAGATGTTTAAAATATCAATATATTACAGACAAGAAATTATGAATTCTAACATATTTACCAATAACAAGTTTTACATAAAAAAATTGATTAAATGCAAACTAATAAAATAAATTAAAACAATCTGAGGCTTGGCCATCATTATGAATTCTAGAACAAATTGAAAATAGAAAATTTCAGAAAATCGAAAATTTCAGAAGATTGAACATGAAGCAGAAGTCACAGCAGAATCTAGACAAAAATGCTTTGTTTGGCGTATCCATTTCACAAGACAATCCTATAATATGCAATCATCTGAACCTGTGAACTGACTTCCACCAAATTATGTTGTGCTATATTCAAAATGAATGCATTTTATTTCAAAAAACATCTTCCACAATATATAACAAGGTTTGTTAAGAAATACTTATGATGTACCACAGAACTGATCAAGAAAATCTGATAACCACAGGCTTTAACATATCATTGATATGGCCTATAAGAACAGACACCCAGTTAACAATAATCCCTCAATAAAAGAATACAATTATTATAATCACAGGAAGACTTGATAGATATAATAAGTCAACTCTTAGAGATAATCAGTGAGTGAGGCAATATAATATAAAAGAGACTTCTGGTGACAAAATCTCTATGACAAATTGTTAAAGCTTCTACATTGTAGCAATATGTTAAAGTAAAAACTAGAATTCTTAATAGTGCATTTCCAATCCAAGGTATTGGATGTATTATTGATAAACGACATACAACCCCATATTGTGCAAGACAATTCTGTTCTGAAATAATTGGCACCAAATAATATCAGGACCAGAATACTAGAAAATCATCAAGTAAATTTAGTTATTGCCGATGTATTCAAATGATACATTACACAAAAATAATTGATTGAGGGGAGGGGGGTTCAATTAAATAGAAATCAAATACATGTAATGACTTTATTGAAAGAGGCAACACAGTTGGGTTTTCACTGTGAGCCTCTATAACTAAAAATAAAAATGTTTTTTCGGCATCTTGAGAAAAAGGGGTCATAAAGGGTCCTTTACATACATGTAGTGTAAACCTATTGAATGACAAACATTTTAAATGATTTGACACACAAATACAAAACAATTAACTTCATAACACAGCTGTCTTAAATCATTTTCTTGGAGGATGGCAAATATATCTTGCACAAAGTCGTGTAAACATAATATTATGAAAAATGATTAGAAAGTCGGTGATATTAGATATTTGATTCATGTTTTAGTGTTTACATGTGAACATCTTGCATAAGCACATACAACTCCTAGATACCAAAGTGACAAAAATCAAGATTCAGCATTTTTTGACATTTTTTCATTAAATGAATACAAAGAAGATGTCTCACTTCTTTTTTTTTTACAGTTGTCTAAAAATACTGCAACTTCACACAAAACTATTTTGTTTGAAGACATTTTCTCACTTTGATATATAGATGTATACTACAATTTCTACCACACAATGTCAGAGTTTGTTCAAGCAGTGCTTATATACCTAAGTTTTCCCACAAATGACTCGCCACCGCGAGTCAAATCAGTTGGGTCGGTTGATATCAGGTAGTTTGACGTTTTGGATTTCTTTCTTTTCCGACCCGCTAACAAAAATATCTGGAAGCAAAGTGTATGGTTGTTTAATCAACTAAATATGCAAAAAGAACACATAGTCCACTACCTTAATTTTCCGACATAAGACTCTCCGCCTCGGGAAAGATCTGTAGGATCTGTTGATATTAAATAATTTGAAGTTTTGCTCTTTTTTCGTTTTCTACCGGCTAATAAAAACATCTGTAACAAACAGAATAACAAATCAATTAAATGCTTGGAGAAACAGAAAACAAACCATTGATTAATGCCGTATGATTGTTGCATTCATTGCGTCTGTTTGTCTCCATTATTTCTGAATCAACGATTGCTAGTACAACAGTATTGTCTTGAACAATAACGCATCATACGATCACAAGGATCACATTGTAATAGTGATTCACATGACATGATAATGTTGTGTGGTGCATGACTACTGTAGCTGAGTGACAATACTTCTGCACTAAACCTCTAGCACATTTATATAATTATATTCCAATATGCGACCTAGTCAAACTACAATCCCAGACAAAAACAATTCACTTAATGACGGCATTGTAACCGTCTACCACACTGGTGTGATGGCAATATCAATGTGACAGTAGAAACTTTTACAAAATTGGTTCTTTCAGAATAATAAGTGAAGACATAACAAAATTTGATAAAAAGCGATGTCCTGTCAATAACTGCAACAGATGGACGTTAATAAAAAAAATACCCTTTTAACATCTTTCTTCGAATCTTCTCTTTCCATATGGAGAAAATAGGTTGGATACATTCCACGATCAACACCTTTCTTGTCACGAGTGATCCTGCACTTAATTGTGACCCCCTGCGGTGCTGGTTTTAACACAAACTCATCTAGATTTTCAGTCATATCGGGAGAATAGGACCTGCCCATAGCTCCACCTGGTGATCCATCATCATCATCATCATCTGGATGCTTGAAAATAGAAAAAAACAACTTCTATGCAACAAGAGCAGACAAACAACAAAAATGTGTTTAATATCAAACCAAACGGATAAACTAGTTAGTGGAAGAATTCGATTTCAGGAAATTTTAAGAACTGAATCATTCAGAGACACATGCAAGGGAAACGTAAGATAAAATGTCAGGAAAAATCTAGAGTGACAATCATGAATGATCCTTCAGATATTTCGATGCCATTTAGCTAAAAGCTAAGCTCTCAATTCGACAGATTGTAGTTGATAAAGCACAATATATGTCACATTTCCCTAATACCTAATTGAACATCAGGATTTTGGTGAAGTCAAGCGAAATCTCTGGGGAAAGTATGTCGGCAATCAAAAGGAGAACATACTACGATAGAATTCATAAAACAGACGTAAAGTTATTGACCGTTCATCATTATCTAATACTATCATTACTGTTTACTGACAAATTTCTAACAAATGAAATGTGTTATTGCGCAAAAACGTGTCAAATAAAACAAGATTATTTGTTCCTTTATTGGTAATTCGGAAGACAATCTACAAAGTCGTGCTGTGATACATCGGGTAATAAACAAATAGGAGATTAGTAAAGTGTACCAATGAAACAACAGCTTAATGGTGAGAAAACAGAACTATAGAATCGATATTCAGTAAAGATCTCAAGACAAAAAAGTCCTACATTTATACCCATCCTTTAAATGGTTGAATTACTGCGCATAAAACATAATTAAGTATTCATTTTCAAAACGGTGCAATAAGCTTTTAAGGGAATAATTTCACATAAAATTTTGCATTCTAAGAAACTCTTTTTAGAATAAAAGGCAATATGATCATGCAAGAACATGGGAGAAAGCATTTTTGTAAAGATAAAAAATCTTCTTATGCATATATTTTCTAAATAAAGAAGCTATGCATGTATAATGTAATACAAAATATAATTGAGAATAACAACATCAGAAGTCTTTACTTGAAGACTATTATACAGTATATAATATGAACAATAATGCACCTATCAATATTTTTGCCCAAACTGGGGTGCCAGGCAAACCCAGGTCAAATTGCATGACTAGTTGAATCCCATTCCCACAGAATGCAGTTTGATCCAAAATAATGATGTCTAAGTTATTCTAGCTAGGCATCAAAATTCAACAGAAAAAATCAGCAAAGTGTATTTCCTAGATGGAACTCTTACAGGGCCGGCCTTAATCCCACCTAGGCAGGAAACCACCACTATTTGAAGTCCCTATACGCCCGCAGCTCCAAAAAATTGATAGGTGCATTAGAATGAACGAGAAAGCAGGAATATGATCAAAGAAAAAGGCACACACTACACTAAGAAAATAACAGATACCCAAGGTTTTGTTGTCATAGTTACCCTTTGTTCTCAATCATCAAAATATCTCAAAATGTTTAATCATTAATTATGAATCAATATTTAGAAACTGAATCAATATTTAGAAAAAAGACTGGCTAAAATGTGAAACGTTGCTGTCAAAATGAAAAAAAAATCAAATGGGGGTCTCGAATGTCAAATGGAATGACGTTCTTCACAGCTGCTCGATTAAATTATGCCAGTGAGAGAACTAAAGCTGAGAAAAACTTTAAGAATACTGTCAGTGGTATTCAATAAATGTCTCTCAGAATAAATGAGACATTTTTGCAGATACCGGTATGTGTTAATTAGCTCTTACAATGTTTGAAAATCAATGAAAGTTTGTCATTTTCTCATTGTAGAAAATGTCAAACATAAAAGATACAATACAATTGTAAAAACAAAATATTTAAGTGTAATTCTAAACTTCTTCCATCACCTTCATTTTAATTTCATTAGAATCTAGCTGACAGTGAATCTTTATATTTCTGAAGATAGAGGCACGCATTTGGGTCTTTCTAAACCACATCAAACTCTTTTTTTCACCCAGCTAGTGTATTAATTTTCCAACAACCACAGTTATATAAATGTAGATATTTTTTTTTTTAGATTTTATAAGCACTTTTAAAAATGGTGCCCCAAAACCAGCAAACATTTTTTGCTTAATCTCTAGTGAATATTGTTTAGAGTGAAAAACTACAAAACATTAACTGTGCATCTGCTAAGAAATTAACCCTAACAACTGACAAACATTCCTTCTAATAAGACACAACAAGTGATAAGTGCAGTACTCGTAAGACGACAATTAAAACAAATGCTCATTTGAAGGTTTTGGTAGCAACTAAAGATTTAGACAAAGTAGTGGAGTATGAACTGTAAAAAATAGATATAGGAAGTGATTTGAATGCAACTAAGGACAGACGTAAGGGTTTACCACACAACACCAAGGGTTACCTGCATTCTCTGTTGAGCTAGTACTTCTAAATCGTTTGTGCTCTTCGTGCGTGGCCCAGGCATTGGCGCGACTGGTTCACTCACTTCACTTGGCTCCTCATCGTCGACCACAGATAGATTTTGTGGTGACTTTGGAATGGGTTGTTTCTTTTTCTTCTTTCCATTTTTCGGCTTACGACTTGGAGGTGTTGGGTCATCCCCTGTGAAGATATGAACAATATCAATTAAGAAATAGTGAGAGTGAACATTTCCATCACGCAAGTTTAACAGGTAACACATAAGTCTCATGGAACAAACTTTCTATTTTATATGTCAAAAAAATCATGATTATAACATCCAGTGGGTATCATACAAATGACAATGTTTAACAAGTGTTTTGTAACATGACACAAAAAAAGATGTAGTCTGATGAATAGCAGACAAACAGCAAGACTATCGCTGATAAAATACAAATCCACACAAACCAAAGAAAATGCAAAGAAGTTTAACAGTCAGAAATGAAAGACTGACAGCAACAGTAAGAAAACATTCTGTAGTTCAGATATCAAGGGTTTTAGCACAAAACTTTTTCATTATCGAATCAAATTGTGAGGTTGGGCAGACCTTAGTTCAGCCTAGGACGTCACATCTCTATACTGTCGCTTTAAAACTGTCACAAAGACGCAAGTAGAAGTCGGAGTACAGAGACACGTATGCGGGGCTAGGCAGACCTCAACACAATTATGGTGTAAACCACTGGCAGTGTTTTTATCCCTCAGACCATTCAACTTCATGACTCCTATAGTTTCATCCATCTTTTATGTTTGCGTTGTGTGTACCAGATGGTTTAGTTCACTCTGTAGTTGTATATGTATATATATATTAATGTCCCCTTGTCCTTTTGAGGAGCTGTGTCCTGTCACTTTAAATATCAAGCATTTCCTTAGAGATCTCCTCCTCTATATCTACTGCAGTTATAATAGCTTTGTGATAATCCCTTGATATACACAAAGTCAGTACATTAATAATGTATCCAGCTTTCAGATATGCTATCATACGTTTGTATTATGTTATAGATCTATGGTTGAGTTTGTATACAAGTACTTTTATATGGTTATATATAAGGTTAATAATACCTATAAAACAGACCATAGAACATAAGATCGTTGACAAAGAGACCATGGACATAGGGAACGATAGAACATAGACATCACCGACTATAACTATACATTAACAATACAAGACTAGTGTTTTGTCAAATGCTGTCAGACACTAATGGATTACAAGAACTAGAAATGCTGAAGGCATGAGAAATTTTATACACGAAACTGTCTGAATGAATTACAACTGACAAGAGACTTTCTGTAAAGATATTGCCAATGATGGAAGTACATTTGTACATTACAATGAATCAGGAAAGTATATATGACAAGAGTATGCACAGCATTGTTAGCAATAAACAAGGTATCATCATGGCATTGAGTCCAAAGTTTCAAAATATACTTTAAAAATCCTACATTATCAAACCAAAGTTGAACACTTTAAATAAAATACAGGTGCCCTTCTACAACAAGCCAGTTGTAAGATAAAAGTGACAGTGAACAAGACCATTGTATTTAACATTTTTTTTATCATTAAGTCATTTACCAAGCTAGCAATCTGTAAGAAAGAATAATGAATAAATGAAAATAAGATTGATTATATTCATATTTTATTTCCTTTTTGCTAAAATATTTCAGACTAGAAAGTTGTTAGGCATTACTAGTATAACAGTAAGGATGTAAAATGCTAATGTCAATTAGTTATATAAATCAGAGACGTTTCGCGACTATTCTCCAGACACATGAATCAGCCATATTTCTGTTGCTAGGTTACAAACGAAAAATAAGACAGTAGAATCTATTAAACTAAGCAATTTACAGTTTTTTGCCTTTGCATAGTAGCTTATCCTTAAAGGGCCCTTTTATCATTTTGAATGTCATATGCAGTATGTTTAAATGGTAATGTCTTTACTGGAAATAACAGGGAAAAATTCTATCATCATCAGAACTAGCGCTGTCAAATCAAACGCCAAGCTCTTCAGCATTAATTAGTGGAGGTAAAATATTTTTGCAGATAATGGTGCACGAAAGGTATAGATCAATTTTGGTTCCAGCTGAAGTAATACATAAGGACTTGGAATTGTTTCGATATCTATGTTCACTAATATGTATAACCATGATGCCTGAATGCAATAATCCAAAAATATGCAAGATACAAGCAACACTGATACAGTCGTAAAAGCTGAAAAGATTGAATTAGATGAGATGCCAATCATTACACCGAGCCTCAGAACAATAGGCTTTACATTTGCATTATCTACATGCAACTGTCAAAATGCTTCAAAGTGATAGTTAACATGTCAGTGAAATTATGAAGTTGTCATGATGAAAAATATACCAATGAGAATTCTCTACCATTGATGGTTTCAGGTGTTGATGAAACGATCAGAATGATAGGAAAGTAATTAATGAAGCATTCAAGCAACTGAGGAATAACAAATTAAATATCGATTGGTTTGTACATTAAAGCTCACAGCAAAGTTTACTTCCTATACCAGTTGATGTGATATTAAGAATCACATTCAGTATAGGCAGATACATGTGAATCACCAGATCATGTATTTAACGATACAGTGAAATGTCGCTAATAATTAATTAAGTTCATGATTGATCTTGAAGAAAGTCAGCCCTAGTGGTCTGAATATCTAGTTGAAGAAGGGGAAGAAATTAGAAACTTGTGAAACATAAAACCAGCGTACTGACAGTGTTCTGGTTGATGATGATGAGCAAGCAGCTGATGATGATAACAGCAATAAGGAGGGTGTTCTTGAAACAGCACTAGATGAAGTGGAAACCAAACAATTAGATGATAAATGCAGCATTTAAATACATGTAAATTCCTCAGAAGTTAAAAATAAAACAAAATTAATGAAAACTTTCTTGATTGGTATTCACACCAACCTTTTCATCATCATCAGTATCATCATAATTGATATCAAGACATCATACATACAGTAGGCTATATCTCAGCTCTTATAAAGGCAAGTCAATAAAAAAACAGCACATTACAAAGGTTATAGAAATTCAATTCACTGTAACACAATAAAAACCTGTAAGAAAGCAGGAAATATTAACACTATCAAAACTAAAGAATAAAATCCAAGCAAAAACTCACATGCTCTATCTTCGTCAGAGTCAAATTCAAAGGCCAGATTATTTTCTGCCATTCTACTACACTATAAATCGTCATGAATTCTATTGTCACAAATCACACATTTAGCACTGATCACATATTTCTCAGTTGTTTCCACCGTTTCAATGTCTATGTTAGTCATACCATTAAATACACAAGCCTACACTGCTCACACTTAATAGTCATTTCATATTGCACTCAACGCCATACGTCCCTACAGACATGTGCTAGTCCAGTCTGATTAACTCCTGTTAAAAAACCCTGATCACATAACATTGCAACTACATGTTTTTAAATAAGTAATTTACACTTTCTTCTCACCAATTCAATGCAAACCTAGTTGAGAAATGCATGCCATCAATCAAAGTGAATTAATTATAACAGTTTATTTGTATCACAAAGTGAAATCTCACACCGATACTTAAATGTAACAGTTCTAGCACTTTCATTCTTAATAAATCCAATTAAATTAACAAACCTTCAGACAATTTAATTAATAACGAACCCATACAGAACTTTGCGCTACAACTTTTATCCTTGATTTCATTTCATTTGAAACTAAAACTCAACATTCCAGATGAACAAAGTCCACACAACAATGTCATGTTGTCTTTAAATTAGCATTTCAAGATAAGATGTTTCAAACATAGGTTGTTAAATTTATCAACAGCGATGGCTAGTTTAAAAGCAGCTGCATCCGAGTAAGATATTAGCTGAGGTCAGCGTATTTTTAAGTTAATTCATTGCCGTATAGTCCAACTGTTAGCGGGGAGTTAATTTGTTACCATTAAAACATGTACCATGACTCTCCCTGACATATAGCCACGCAAACAGCGCACTTATAGTGAAGGGAAAGATGCAATACCATGCATGGATCCAGCGATTTATGTCAGGTGGGGGTCCAGGTCCTAGGGTAAGGCAGTGGATCTAAGTTGACCTTTGGAGACAAACCTATTTTGCCAAAATCTCAAGAAGGGGTCCTGCATTCCCAGTCTCTCCTCCGCGCATGTATATATACTATTGTACCAACTTCATAACTTAAACCGAGTTGCTATATTTTTGCTACATTTTTGCACAAAACTCTCAATATGCAAATGATACGGTAAAAATATGTTTTCACCTATCATATATTGAAATTTAATTCATTCTAAAATGTTGATGCTTAAAATACGATCAGTATATTTTGATAATTTCAAATGTTTATATGAAATATAAGAAAACAATATTATGCATATCAAACAATTCGTGCAAAATTATGGTAATTAAAGTTTTGATTAAGAAGCATATACAACAGTTTTGTGACAAAATTCTTGATATCAACAATTGATTTTTATGAAAATATGCTAAACATGAAAAGAATAAAATATGTAGAAATTGATATCTTCCAACAAGCATGAATCATCAGGTATTGAATCACAATAAAATATATTCACATTGCAAATCCTGGATAATTTCTCACTTCATTATACATTGTTAGTTTTACAATACAAAGTAATAATATTGGACTTCGGACCAAAGATAACTTTTATCTACCGGTATGACATTCATATCAGAATATTTAATTAATTCATAACGCTGACCTAACTGATACATCATAATCGGACCAAGACACAGTAGAAATATTATATGTTTTATCCCTAATAAATGCAAAAATATCTTGCAAGCTGCATTAGAGACATTGATATGAATTTTTAAGGAACAAGAAATAAATTTCCCTATCTCTATTCAAAGAAAATTTGTGAATATTATAATCAAGTGATTAGTTTCGATTGACCTTAATTATAGAAGATACAATTAGTGATACACAGGTACTTGACCGACGCTCTAAGCATGTATAGCAAGGCAAGGGTCTGACCCAAAATTAAGGAAACTCTTTTTTGCTAGTACATGTATAGAGCAGTAAGAGTACTTAAGTTTCGGACTGAACCCTCAAATTACCAGTTCAATGGCAACAAATACTATTGTGTGATTGTTCACTTACAAAAACGATTTTTAATTATTGAACATTGCTTTTCCTTCCCATTTAATTTTTCCTTGAATCTTTCAGCAACTAAGTTTAAGCTTTAAAATCATGAGGCCAAATTTAATATCACACAAATTATTTACAGTTTATGCACTGTACTGAGAGACCGATCTCATAACTTTGATTGAAGGTCACAATAACATTTCTGCTCATAAAATAAAGCCTGTTCAAATATCACAATGTATCACTGCCACAAATAATTTGAACGAAAAAAAACTTCCGAGCCAAAATACAGACTTGGAGTGAATTTTTAATTGAAATTTTGATTAAGCACCTAGATTTACTGAAGAACTTCCATATGACAGTGCTTATTAAATCAAAACTGAATCCAGAAAGTATTACAAGTAGCAGCAGACGTAATTTCATTAAATAGTGCTTATATTATCATTAATGAGATAATTTTCCATATTTATCATTGAAAACATAAAAATCAATGCCAGGAAATTAAGAGTTGTATACGTCAGAGCAGAAACTAATTAAAGTAATTCCTGTCTTTTATACCTAGTGAACAATTAGATTTGATCCAGCCAGAGATAAACATGTTTAAATGGTATTGATTTCTAATTCCATACTTATACAAAGAATAAATCCCATTTATTAAGTCACATCTAATTTCACAATACTGCGAGCAATGCTTGTCTTAAAATCACTGCAAAGAACATCTACTCCTATAACTTATCAGAATTTTTTTTTTTTGCACATTCAAAATAAATCCAAGTTTGACTTAAATAATTTGTCTGAACGACATCAAATGATTTTCTGATATAGCAAATTATTCCAACTCAATACAAAATCCGTATTTCCTAACTCACATGCCCAATATAGATTCACAGTCAACTAGCAGGCTGGATAAATATTCATTCAATTGCAAACCTACCAGCAATTATAAGCCATTATATCAGTTTTCATTTAAATTTGTACACATCTATAGGTTCTATAGAAATTGGCCGATAACTGGTTATCGTTATACATTACATACCTACATGAAATACTTAAGTTCAATAATCTTGATTTGTTTAAACTATTAATATACATTCCTACGTAATATTTCTTCATACATGACAAACTTAGTAACTGAATATTTAACGGCAGAGGATGATATTTGTGTAAGGTAGTCAAGTCTAACAAGCAGAAAAAACTGGACAGTATAATTATATACTTATAAATACAAGAAGACCTCCATTTTAACTTCTTTTCAACCATAGTTTAACAAAATTGTGCAGTACATAACTTCGAGGCCATGCTTAAAAAATGTTTGCTGGCATAGCCTCCCCCCACCAACTGAATTAAACTTGAATGTGCAGGAATTGTTCTGTTGTGGGAAAATCCAACAAAACGTATATTGAACGTAAGATACAATCAATTAATTCCACAATTGACACCGAGACCCTGTCTCTGATCATTCATCGTACTAATTTATTGTTATAACTGCCCTGAGTAAGCCTGATATATATTCCAGACACAATTTCTGCTGTTGCCTGAATCTACTCCAATGTTTCTCAATTACTGATTTATAACAAACAATTTCAGTCTAATAAACGCATGAATTGTCCTCTCATCAACAAGATTCAAGGCAGTAACTATAAATACATTCCTTTATATGCGCATTATTATTGTTACCTAGATACACACATCACTCAAGAAAGTCTTACAAGGAAAATAACAAAACAGAAATAAATGTTGACAAAGAAATATACAGAATTGTGCTGAAATAGATTTTTAGTTAAAGAATTTTCAAATGCGGTTACTAAAAATGTTTGAAATAACATTATATGGGTTTTCAAAAATTCCAAAAAAATTATTAAGTTAGAAAGCATATTTTAACGTATTTTTCTAGCCGAAAATGATATTAAAATTTGACTTCTGAAATGATTTATCTAAGAGAAACATACTGGCATTTCCTCACAGTAGAAAAAACCCCATGTGTGACTGAATTATTCATAAGTAAAGCCAAAAAAGCAATCAAAGGCTGTCACTAAACGTAACTATTATGTCGGTAAAACGGTAATAACGCTGTCGCAATCATTGACCCGACACTGTAATTGACAGAACTGTTGTTTGATTCTGTCGCAGAGTGCATTAGCGATGAAAAACATTAGTCATTAAAAAATGTCAGTACAATATCAGATAAGCAGACATACAGAAATGTGTAATTCATCAAATATATTGCTTACAACCAAATTAACACATAACTCGTGTATATCCAATTAAGTCCAGAACGGTGTATGTATTTCCCAAAAAAATATATTATTCGGTTTGTCATCACATGACTCAAAACATGATTATTCCAGATGATCCAAAGGATTTTTTCATCACACCAGTATCAGCGTTTCTCTTTGTCTTATAGAATCAATATTGATATTGCTGGCATGAAGACTGATTGATGGATTTAGAAGGATTATCAGGATGAGAACGAACCAGGAAATGTGATGCTCAATGCAGGAAACACAAACATGATAATAATTACCATGATAATACCATTAAGAATATCTGCATAGTTGGATGCGTTTGAATTATATGCTGTTTTTCAACAGTATTTCAGTATCCTATGGCAGTAACCTTATCCTATATTGACCTAATTACCAGTATATTGACCTAATTGCTAGTATATTGACCTAATTGCCAGTACATCGACCTAATTGCCAGTGCATGAAATTACTTGACATAAGATATATAAAGCAGTTCTCAGTTTTAATTGTAACAACTTTTCAAACATTTTATCTCTAAGATTGTCATGGAGAACATAACCTCATCCCCTGTTCAAACCTGAGGACCTCCAGACTGGCTGTAAAGTACCATTTTAACTAACTGGGCAGGCCATAAAAATGAGCCAGATAAAAGACGTGAATATTCCATGATGATACAATCTCACATGTCATTCAGATTCAATATGCTTGCAACGTATTTGAGATACTGAAAATACTAATGCGATTTTTTGACTGGAAATCGGTACGAACAACAGATACAGACAGATTCACTACTAGCAATATAATGCAGGAATCTAAAACAAGCAAGAACTAATTTAACAAAACTAGATTTAGTCAGCAATAAACATGAAAATAAAACATTAAAATAAAAAATTCATACACATTAGATGTCAAAGCCTGAGTTAAGGTAGTTGTGTTCTTAAGTAAAATTTCAGAAATTGCGTGATGTTCTGATGGATGCTATAATAACGAAGCATCGTTAAGTGTATATATAGTTTTCTTGTCCTGAAATTTTCTATTCTTGCAATGTCAATTCACATATCTGAATGAAGCATGCCTGTAGGTCACAGTTGTCAACAGTCGATTTTATTTTGAAGTTTAGTGCATATAAATGGAAGAATAATTGTATAAGTAACCCTCATGGCAAACAGAGTTTAATCCTGAAATATTTATCACAAAATCAATATGCCCTCAAATTGTAAATATGGGTGCATAATTAGACCATTCCTCAGCACTCAAAATTTACTCTGTTGAGTCTAAGTGTGGAAATTTGAGTACCAAGGCACAAGATTATATCAGATACTTGCACTCAGTTACTTACATCACAAAATCTACTCATATGTCAGCCCAATAGTGACTTATATTTAGTGTGAACATGTATGATAATGTTAAATGAGTGCTGAATATTGCTTGTGAGTATAATTCACCCCCCAACAAGAATGCAAATTCCTCTAAGATTACATGTGGTTAATCTAAATTTCTTTGAACACATTATGACATCAGAACTAAATAATCTTGATTATAATATTTGAACTATCTTGATTATAATATATGGACTGTTCTACATGTGTCTTGATTATAACATTTGAACTAACATAATTACAATATTTGAACTATTATGATTACAATATTTGAACTATCTTGATTATGTTATGTATTGGAAATAACTGTGCTAGGATAAATGTTAGATTTGGAACACAACTAGCAGACTACACAAGATGGTAACAGTTTACAGCAGAGACTCTGACAATGGTTAGAAAAGAGCTAATGTGGCATGGCACTTCAACAAAACAACTTTCACTGCATGTCGGATATCGAAGATATTTTAAATAAATATCAACCAAGAAAAACATTTTTTTTAAATATCTTATTATTATTTTAAATATTTTTAAAAATATTTTTTATAGGCAACAAAAACATATATTCTGTTAATTAAATAGTGAACGTAATAAAATTCATATCAACAAATGGATTAATAAATTTTGATAACACGCAGTGAAAATTTATAGCTAAAAGAAGTTCCTGCTTTGTTTATATGCTAAGACTATCAAATAAGCCCATCACCATATTAAATTGCGCAGAATGGTACCTGGTAAAGTGGAAATCTCAGGCTGAGTATCAGCCCGGAAATCTGGGGTTCCTGTATAACGAGTTCCTTCCTGAGGGATTGGCTCAGGGTTGGAAAACTCAAAATTTCTTTCAGGCGAATGAACCCAGTTATTGCCTGGGCCTCCTTTTTGTCCATTTTTGCTATTGGAATGTTTCCCTGGCATGCTGCCTGCACCAAAACAATATTACAATATACAAAGTTGTGCACTGAATATATAACATTGCTTGATTCACAAATCTCGATGTACAAGCCAAGATCAATTGTTAACAAGATATTCTTTAATCAAAATTTAGTACCGGTATGTATTGGTATATTTTTTATAACAATTTTAGTCTATATAGAGGACGATAAATGTAGCATACAGGTATTTGATAAATATTAATAATTGAAAACATGAAATTACTTGACATAAGATATATAAAGCAGTTCTCAGTGATTGTAACAACTTTTCAAACAGTTTATCTCTAAGATTTGGGCATTCAAGCAACATTGTATGATTTTCTAACAACTACCACAATAAATCTTGAAATACAGGAAAATTCTCGAATTTCATTCAAATTTCAAATAACTACTATTACATAAAACCATACGACCTCAGTACGACCTCTGCTGAGCCACACCCCTTAAGAGATGTTGTCGTGAAGCTGGTGCTCAAGAGAGGTAGAATTGGTAGTAAAATTGGATAGAAATTGATAATGTTGTTGAAGAAAGGTTATTGCTCAAGAGAGGGTTGCTTGCGGGGCCACTTTTGCGAGGTTGCACTGTATTTTGCACGCTAATTGCATTAAATAAAAAAAACAAAGGCCAGTAACTAGTGTTCACTGGAGAACTAATACATCAAGATTATCTCCCTTTGTATAATGTTTATGGAACAGTTTATAAAATGTTTCTATTTAATACCTTCAGTAGACAGCTGAGTATCATATGCACCAGTTGAGGAGTTGGCGTAAAACTATCGTAACAGCTTTTATATGAAACATGAGTTACAACAGTTCTCCACCGAACTCTCAAAGCATAAAAATACAATATAACATAACTGAGAAATGAAGAACCAACATCATTTAAAGCACTTAAGCACCCAATTAATTTCACAGAAAGCTAGAGTAAAAGCAACTATTTCTGAACAGCAAATATCTGCAGCCCCGAGTCCAAAAGCCACATAATGACAACACACAAGCTGTTTCCTATCAAGTTTAATGCAGAATGTTCCCCCCCGCATCAATTAGTCATTACTTAAATGAATAATCCATAAGTTGAATAAATATTGATGCCAACTTGATGCCCAGAGTTCTATCTACTTTTAGTACCATTAAAAGCAATTACAGACACAATCCACGACATCAATTCTGTGTGAGACATATATAAACACACCGTGAAATGTTTTATAAGTCATATATTACATTTTGTCCCATCATGTAAAACTCTCGTAGCAACAGATTTGCAGTATTTTCAAGTGAACTTGAAGGTTTTATATTACCGTATTAAATGACATGACTAGCCAATCAAAATGCTGCCTCTTTTAGTTTTTTAGGTAACATGAACCAGAAGTTATGTTAAATAATTAATGAGTAAAAGAGGCTTAATTTGATTAGATGATTCAATTTCATCTCAAAAATAGGGCAAATAGGATTTAAGCATCAACTTTTGTACTAAATGTTCTACTTATCATATTTCATCATTTTGAAAAAAAATTAGAACTTTGTTCTTTAAATTCATGCTACAAAGATATTCACAACATTTAGACAATATCACTCCACACTGCCTGTCAGACAGACAGACAAGTGGTCATACATACAGGGAGGTGTTCAGACTGACACACAATTTATAAACTACATACCTTCAGTATCAATAGTAGGAATATCGTCACTATCACTGAGTCCGTCACTGCAGCTATCTTCCGTAGCGTTATTAATACGAAACTTAGTGTTTGTACTGTCTATATTGTCGCTGTCATAACTCGCTGGTCCAAGATATTCTGTTGATAAAATTGCATGTTTTAGTCGCACCACAAGTACATATACAATGAAAACACAGAAGAATACTGTGTGCAATTATAATACCTAGGAATAAACTCACACTGACCAGAAAAAGCCTATGTCTGAATAATACATTATATTTGTGACCTACATACAAAAACACCATAAAAGTCATTTCAGAGAAAGCAAGAGATGTAATCAGTAAGTGACGAATGCCCGCTGAAAAGTTTGTCTGTAACCTTGTCCTTGTAGGTTCTAACACGACCCTTGAGCTTGGAACACTTCCTTGTGAAGTTCAGCATTGGTGTATTTTCATAAGATCTCTTGAACGGCAGAGTGTAGCAGAGATCAGAAATATGTATCTGATAGAAAGACAAATTAATGTTATTACAATTTGCCTCCGTTCCTGGCGTAAAAATCACTGACTCAAGGTCAGCATTACGGGATCGCCATTCTAGAACAGTTAGTTTAACGATGATTTATGTCAATTTGTTCAACTTAAATTGCCTGATGAATAATGCAAGATAATGAACTAGCAATGTAATTTTGCTAGCATGATTGCGTTAACAAGACAGAAATTTCTAATCTAGATAAGGAAATGAAAATTTTGCATATTAATCAACCATGATGTGAAATTACCATGTGAATAAAGTGGTGGCGAAGTGATGGCACATTTTGTACTAGAATTAATCAACGCAAAAAATGAAGACAACAAGAACTTGTGCATGGCAGACAGACAAGCAAGATATGAGGATTGTTACAGTGATGTGACCAACTGCTTGGTTTGATCATTAGGGAATATGAATATTGAGGGTTGTACCAAAAGTATTATAACTCAGTATTGTTAGGAAGCAGTTAATAAGCTTTGTGTCAAACGGTGAAACCCTCAATATGCAGATTATGAACTTCCTGAATGGCAACAAAAGGTTCTGATGTGAAAAATATTATTGAATATAATTATGACATTGCCTTATAGAAAACAGAGTACATTTAAACAAAACAGTAACTAAAAGGTATAAGGAAATATTATCACTTAAACAAAAAATTGAAATTCAAAATGCAAAACAAAATTGTGTGGAAATAAACAACATTTAACTAACTGGCTACCTGTGGAAACATGAGCTGTGCTTTGCATTGATTTATTGAATATTGAAGCTGAATATTAAAAAATTAAAGATTTTATTTTTGAATATAATATCTATAATGGTAATTGTAATAATCAACAGAACACTCGACACCCAGCAGTGTAATCTATTTCACTCACTCCCTTAAGCTCCGAAACTCACAGACTCTACATGGTAAATTCTGACATTTGAGTGCTGAGTGAAAGTTGTAAGTTTACTGAGATTAGCTATACAACTGTTTGAAACTGTTTAATAGAAGATATTACTTAAACCAACCTGCAGCCCATGAACTTGGCTAAATGTAACGACAAATATGATCTGACTTAAAGCAATATTCTATTCTACAGCACAACTTTTTCATTCACAGTTAACAAGAAAAACATACCGTAATTTGTGGGAGTTGAAGGTTTTGGTGAAGATTCATTTCGTAAGATCGGACGTTTCTCATCCTTGCCAGCTTTGCGTCCCGATGACGGCCTGCCGTCAGTGTTAGCCACTACCATTGTGCTGGCCATTCGCCTTTTTTGTCGCTCATTCTCAATTTTTTTTTGCTAATGATGAAAGAAAATAGATATTAAAATGTATTTACAATTTATTTAGAAATCCATAAGAAAGAAAATACATGAATCAGAAGCTACCCCTTCACTTCAAGCGAAACTTTGGTAATTGCTTTGTTAAAAACGGAGTTATGAGAATTTATTACCAAACTGTAAATATACAGTGTTCCTACAGGCTCTTTATCCTATCGATAGTATAGAAATGGCAGTAAGTCACTGAACAATTACATAAATGGCAGCAGAAAATGGTTTAATTTCAGGGTAAAATTTTGTGTAGCAACATTGCAACTGACAGTTATTTTATTAGCAACATACATGTTATCAACACATGAATGTTTGCATCTTGCTTTGTATTTATATACATGAGACACCATATTGAACAATTCAAGGATATCGCTAAAATAGTGGACAGAACTTTTTGTTACGTTCTTCAATTTCTAAACATTTATACTTCTGTCAACATATCAAATTGAAGATTCTTGAGTTTTTGTATTACAGAATAAAAAGGAGATCAGTTGAAGCTATTCTGTCTTTGTCGAATAGCTGATTTTGTATAACTCCTCCTTAATTAAAGAAGAAAGAAATCAAGTATTCTCAAACTTTTATATTTTTGCCTTATGTAAAACAAGAATTCCTCAATGAATATTTATGCCAGTACAAAAGAAAATATTAAACAAGATTCTTGCATTATTATCGAAACATCCAACTTAAAAGAGAATTTAAATCTAGATGATAATTTCATACTTAGGCAAATAAGTCATCGTCTTACCTCTTGACGTAATCTCTCATTTTTCCTAGACTGTGTATAGTCATCTTGAACACTGAAAAACAGAAAACCAGTCCCATTTAAATACAGCAAAACATATTTTGATATTTTCTACGCATGTAAAAGAGCCTATAAAAATGAACTTGATAACTTGCTCTTTAAAAGGTACCAAAGTTATAATATTGTTAATATTGAAATGTTGGCTTACAAGGCCAAGGTTGAGAGACCTGGGTTCAAAATGATAAGCTTGAGACTAATATCCAAACTCAAATATCATCTTAGTTTTAAAAGATTCACACTGATAAGGGCATCATGATATACCAGTATATTGGTATATTGTATGAATGCAGCCAAACTATGTTCTACCACAATATGACATGAACGTACCAGTATATTGGTATATTGTATTAATGCAGCCAAACTATATTGTAACACGATATGACATGAACGTACCAGTATATTGGTATATTGTATGAATGCAGCCAAACTATATTGTACCACGATATGACATGAACGTACCAGTATATTGGTATATTGTATGAATGCAGCCAAACTATATTGTACCAAGATATGACATGAACGTACCAGTATATTGGTATATTGTATGAATGCAGCCAAACTATATTGTACCACGATATGACATGAACGTACCAGTATATTGGTATATTGTATTAATGCAGCCAAACTATATTGTACCACGATATGACATGAACGTACCAGTTATCAACAATGCATTTTTATCATCCAGATAAATTGACGCAAAAGGCATCAACTGCCATATTCCTTCTACACATGTACATAGTTGGGGGGGGGGGTCGTGAAGTTTTGCTTCAGAAACAACTATGTATTAAGGATAGCTTTATATTATATGACCATTTACAATGTAACCTACCTTCCCGGCACTCCAGACATAATGGTTGGACTTTGACCACTCCTCTCAGTCGGTCTGAAAATATAGCAAAATATCTCAGCATTATTTCAAGTCACATAAATATCTCAATATCGAACCTGACACAGAAACGTAACACAAAGAAGATTCCATACCAAGTGACGCAGATTTAATTTATTCATAATTAACAATAGTATTAGACATTGCATGAAAATACAGTAATCTGAATACCGCAATGCTGAGAATGCTGATAGTCTTTGTCTCATGATTATACTCCATTAAACAAAAAAATTGTAAATTTAACAGACAGTTACAAACATTCAAGTAAATGAATGCTGTATCAATTCTGTGTCTATGACAAATCATATTTCACACGAAGCGTGACCTAGATAATGCAAAACCAGTAAACATTACAACTCAATCAAACGACCTTGAAAGAAATTCAAAGTCAAACAGTAGGAAATATTAGTAGGAGATAAAGGTAGCTACAAGAAGAGACTGAAGATTTGTTTAGTAGCAAAGCCTACATAAGAAGATACAGATCTACATACAACTAGGTGTGTGTATAGGACAGATTGTCCCCACCCCCCCCCCCCCCATTGTCAATTAAGTCGCAAAAGGGCCACAACTCCGCCAAAAATTGGTGGATTGTAACCAGATTTGAATCGGAGATGTATTTTATTATCCTATATGCTTATGTGCATAATATGTATTGATTCCATAATATATCCTTTTAAGAGTTTTTGAATGGAAACCCATTTTTCGCATGGTCATGTGTATTATGGTCATGCCTCCTGCGCCATTACTTTGAATGGCAGGAGCATAAAAAGTCGAGAGACAGTAAGAGGATATTTCAGATAAGCATTAAGGATGAAAGATAACACACTGGTGAGAGACTATTTCTATAATGGATTTATACGGTAAGTCTATATTACAGAGAATTATAGGTATTCAGATATCATTAAGCAGTATGTGACAGCATTATCTGACATGTCCAATATACATGGAACCAGAATAAATGGAAACTATGGTATCATGTATAGTTATTGATTAATCAATGGCCTAGACAATAGTGACAAAGTATTGATACTAGTATGTTGCACACACACACACACACACACACACACACACCATATAGTGATAATCATTCTCACTCCTCTTGATTCTACTCTATAGAATCATTAACAGTTTTGATCAAATGCTACCTGAATAGACTTTAAATGACCATATAACTAGATGGCTGATTCAAGAACAGAACAAAACAGAACCAATGTTATATTCCAATAAAAACCATAAATACATCCATTTGTTTCATCATCGGTGAGTTGTTACAGTGACACAGCTGATTCACCCCACATCATTTGATATATATAAAACAACTATATACATGTACAATTAATGGAACTGAATAGAATGGATCCCCATCTTACTGAGCTTATTTTGATCAGCATGTTGAAAGAAATAGATTACAAATCACTGTATTTTGAATATCTTCGTACATGTACATCATTTATCATTATGTAAAATATCATTGCCTCACGTGTAGTTATACTAAGAATTAATACTAAGTATGTACTGACCATACAATGCATGTGAAACCTTTAATTCAGAATAGAGTTTAACAATTCTATCGACAAATTATACCTGGTCTGATCAAGATCTGTGTCAGCCAGAAGACTGTCCTCCCTCCATTTTTTTCCCAGCATCCTTTGCTTTTAGTCACTCGGGAATTAATTTTACTGTTAACATAAATCCTCATTAACCAGAATTATACACTGATGCTCTTTTACACAGACTCGAGGATAGTAACTAGCAAAAAATGACTGAACCATGAAACATTTTTATTCGTGTTCCTAAGCAGCCAGGAGAATGTGATCAATACAAGCTTCTCCGTGATAACATGATCTGAGCTGGTTGTCATATCCTGTATTTCCATTTAATTAGTTTTAGTTCTAGCTGCGATATTATCGTAATATCAGAAAAAAAGTCTTGTTTAATATAATCTGCATGAATAATTATCAATCTTTGTCGCAGAAATTATCATTTTTGTACCAAGACTTAATTGAATTGTATTTAATAATATACAATTAGTATGCATTTTGAAAAAAATTTATACTTGTATAATAAAAAAATGATCCACGAAAATTAAAACTTGGCAATTAGTACTATATAAATTAGATAAACTAGCACAAAAATAATCATAAAATCAAAATCGATGTGATTAACTACATATAATGTAAAGAAGAAGCACCCTTATTCATAAAAAAAATACTTAGCTAAAGTTAAAATGCAAATGTGATACGACAGAATACTGGTAATAAATGTCCTTAAATTTCCAATTTGAACAAATTAATGCAAAGAATTATATTAAACAGGAGACAGAGAATATGTATTAATTTCCATGTAAAAGAATATTAAAGAGTTAAGCTTAAATGTTTTTAATTATATCCAATCAACATTTAAAAACTTTTAACACAAAATAAATTATCAATAAATCTAATTAGCATGGATAATTATCCATTAAAAGAATTAATGTAATGCCACATAAACTATAAATAAGAAATCCTACCTTATTTCTATATACGGTTACAACGACGTAATATATGTTATTAAATCCCTTTTTCTAACTGGAGAGCAGCAACAACAAACACGAAGTAATGACAGAATAAAGTCACGTTTCCTTTTTATAATCTGACAAGTAAATACATCTAAATTGTTTTATAATGTATTTTTCACACTTGCACGGTGCATGTGATGGCAAGATGAATTCATGTCATAAAAGAAATCAGTTGAACAACTAATCCTCTGATAACATGAACAGACAAGTTATGAACTGATGTTGGTCACAGTTTGTACATTTTGTTAATAACTTTTTGCAACAATTGCAGCTCATGGTGAATAAAAAATTCCAAACCCAACAAAAAAATACACTTTCTATAACTGTGGCATGGTTATATTTTCTACATTATTATCACTATAAAGATAATAATTTTTTTTATAAATTTTAGATATGACTCAAAGAAAATTCATATCCTTCAGTTTTATTCAAATGCTTCCATTTTACAAGTTATTGTTATTGTCAACAATTTGTTTTAAAAAGCATTAATTAATAGTCCAACTATCAAAAACAGTCATATATCATACAATTATGTGTCATAAGTGTACTTTAAGCTCTGCCAAAGTGTTGATTGTACTGAATTTGTAAATAAATATATTACTCAACTTGACTAAGTAACTCAATTAACTACAATTAGTTTGTTGAATCAAAAACATATCAACATGTTTTATAGCAATTATACAAATTATTTGGGACAAAAGGCATAAAGACCACCTCAATATTAAGAACACAATTTATAAGTCTGTTTTCACTGTTTTGCTCTTTATTCAACCACAATATTATTATTATCGAGGTTTTACTGTTATAGAAGAAGAAAAAAAAGATTTTCAAGATTTACAGAATAAAAAGTGTCACATCATCATTTTGTATGATTTAACTTGAGAGCAAGTATTGATTCTATATATTGCAGCAGACCGAATGTAAGTCCACACACCACAGAATCACCATGGTGAAATATTCAATACCTGTTTCTATATCTGTGATATCTCTCACTGTGTAGAAAATGGCAATTGAAACATAACCTTTTGATTTCAGTATTCTAAGCATGTTTATTTTTAGGGATGTCAATAACCGTTCATTTTATCAATCTTCCGACCGGTTAACTGGTAAACCGATTATCGGACACAATTATTAAAATGTATGTAGACACCGGTTGAGAGTAATGCCGTTTTTTTCGAGCTGTCCAGTGTTTTCCTGGAGGTCTGTGTGGAGAGGCATTGTCTTATGTATGTGGCGTTCCCTGTAGCAACTTATTCTCTCTCTTGTATTCGCATGGACTGAACTGAGAACATTTTGAGCACAGATATGATGGACAACACACCATCATAAGGTCTACTGTTATCATGACATGACGGGTAAACATCTTCTCCCCAGACATTTGATACCTATTACACCTGTAGAGAATCCTTATATTGGTAACTTGCCCCTGTGAAATGTCATACACAATATCTTGCACAGTTCAACCATTTTACAACAGTAATTCATAAACTGACAATAAAGTGTTACTGATAGTTTTTAGTTTAAAAACTTGTATTATACTTATGGTAGATTGTCATATAACTTCAAACAACTTATACTTAATCATCGCCGACTCTTGATAACATGTGTTTTATGAAGTCATATACAGCCTGCTTTATAAGGTAATACATATAGTTTCTACATCTACAATATTTACTTTAACTGTTGGCTATTTTGATAGGCAAAACTGATAAGCCCTTATAAGAGTAATTTCCATGTGACAAATACTTTTTCTTCAACATACTGAGTCAAATGCCCACATGAGCATAATGAATAAGTTTTTTTCTGTACAGTAGACATTGCTCGAGCGACCACCTGTAATAAGCGACTTTTCTATTAAACGACCACTTAAATTCCCGCCCGAGCGTTTTTACTATATAAATTGTATCTATTAAACGACTTTTCTATTACGCGACCAGCGACCGCATTAAACCAGTCCCGACAGGTAAAAAAGATAGTTAAATAATCCATTAAAGACCGCATGCACTTAATCCCCTTGTGCATTTCACACCTTATTCACAACTGCATTCGCGCATTGTCCTTTAAACAATTGAATAAACAATTAGGTGTGATAAATGTGACGGTAATTACTCGGCGACACAGTTATAAAACGTCATGTAAAAATCGTGTCATATATGTGTCCGTTTCAGCGCGAGTCTTGAATGTAAATGGATTACACAGCATAAACGCTCATAATTTCTACAAGAACCAAGTTCATGTAACGTCGTTGCTAAGCGACTTACGTTGCTTGATGTCACCGAGTTTTTACATTACGATGTCCCGAGAAGAAATATGCGAGATGTAATTTGTGTACCGTCTCGCCCGTTTATCTTTACTTGAAAGATCGTCGTACCGACAAACTTCTTATTTTCACTGAGAGAATAAAAATGTCAGACAAAAACACATCGCATAATTTAAGTCTGGGTTTTAATGTGTAAACACTCACTTTGTTAAGTATGTAATCCATTTTAAAGACCCTGTAAAATCATTGCCATATGGAAAACCGTTTATTACTATCAGCCTGTCTTAATACGCACGTGGAATAAAGTTTTAGAATTATTCCAGTTAATATAGCTGTCAAAACTTCGTCACTGAATTCATGACGTCACACCATGTGCAGATTCGTGTTACTGTGGTACAGTTATTTATTTATAGACTGAAAATTATTATGTACCCGTGTAAATGTGTGTGTGTCTGTGTTTCGCTTTTACTTTTGCGTTAGTTAGAAAATTTCGCGCGTGTGATAAGAACATTCTTAAATTTTAAGCACGAGGCCACTACACTATTCAACGTACATGAAGCTTGTCATATTGGATAACTTACGTGGAATTTAAGAATTAGGCACTTGTCCAGTGTTCTATTGCCTAGTGAGCTTTGTTTCACACCATAGATACATATGAATGGAAAGAGGATGGTATTTATACGTTTTGATTGTTCAGTAAGACATTCATTTGTACTTTAACTTTCGTTAAATTTGTTGATATCTATTAAGAGACCACTTTATTAAGCGACCACTTTTTGGCCGTCCCTTGGGTGGTCTCTTAATACAATGTCTACTGTATATCGGAATACTGTTTATCATCGTTTACATTATATTCCCCATAAACTTCAAAACAAGGGAGGTAAATATTGTAGATGAGGGAACTATGTATTACTAATAAACAACAGATATTATGACTGCTGAACAACATTCTACTTGCCTAGTAAAATTAAAAAGCACATCTAGACATTTAATATAGGAACAAAGACAATCATCAACACTCGTATTACTGGTATGAAAAACAAAGTGTATAACACACTGAGGCAGTATGACTAAATATGGTGTTTGTATAAAGAGAAACAGCAAACCTGAGATGCATGACATTTACATGTCAGTTTCCATACAGGAAATATTGTAAACGCAACTATCCTATCACGCCAACATCAATCAACACATTCAAACTGCACAAGGACTCGGAGAAACCACCATTTGCAACCACTCCGCATTTTATCAATTGCATTAACTGCACCAAATTTGATTGGAATTGTATTACATGTCTTTTATATTGATTGCCACTCCTTTGGTACAATATCGTAATGACCGCCGAACTTGTCCACTATTACGACCTGAACCACGACTCATCAGTAGATTTTGTGCATACGATTTTACGCCATTTGTTGACATATTTTTAAATTAAGAAACATGTGGTCAATTGATTTGTCACATCAGTTAGCTCGTTCATAACAAATAAAAGCTTGTTCATCTGTTAACAGTTTATCACATGAACCTGATTGATGGAGGACAAGACCTTTCATTTTCAGTGTTCTGCCGAGACTGCTTATTTTAATGCAACATTCTCGCTAAAAAAATAAAGTTGTCAAATAAAAATCGCCTAGAGGTGCGAACTCTGTCGTGGTAGAAAATAATCAGTGCACACAATAGCAAGAGACATTTTTTGATAAACTGAGTTTTATTTCCGAAACTGACACTAGTATTCTTGATTAATGTAAATCAACAATTAGGAGACAATCAATACACATGTACCACATGTGACATGTAACTGTTGAGATGAGTTATTTTTTGTCTTCATTTCTTAAAAATTGTCTCCTTTTTTTAAGCTGGCTGAGACATTTGTCTCCCACTGAACACTTGGCTGAACACTGCATTTTAATTAATTTCGAGCCATGTTACAACCCCAGAAGTGAGAGATCATATTTAGCATACAAGCATCTCAGAGTCACTCACTCTACTCCCTCACTCCACCCCTCCCTCATTCTGTCCCTCCCTCACTCCATCACTCACTCTGTCCCTCCCTCACTCCATCACTCACTCTAAAAATTAGAAGAAAAGCAAGTTGAGGGTTCAATGTTAGTTCTAATGATGATTAAAACACTAAATTAATATGCAGCAATAGCATAACTACAAATCTTCTTAATTCATCCATAATGATAGTACCTTCGTGACCTTGGCACCTGGGGGCTACAAAATAGAAAAAGCATCAGTAAGCATATACTAAATATGCAAATGTAGAAATGCAAATCTGGTACAAAATATTAAAGTTGTGTTATTTCAGTAAAGGCAATCATTAATCCTTCAGTATTATCATCACTACGGTGATAGTCGATGAGATTTTGTATAATTACAGGAACATTAGGGACACTGAGCCCCCAGAGTTTCGGACCTATGGCTTGTAATGTTCCTCATTGAGAAAATTAGATCTACGCCACTGAATGTTAAAGTCCAACAATGATTTGGAGCAGTTTGACATATTTTATGTTCCATAAAACTGATAATAAAAATGTGTCAATATCATAAATATCAGTCATTGAACATACAAAATCAGTTGTTGCCAAGGAAGTGTTACTAAACATAACAATTCTGATAACAGCCAGTCACCGTGATCCAATATTGCCATTCACTGATAATGAACAAAGAAACACACCATCTTAAGATAGAACAACCTCATTGTAAACAGACTTTGATTTTATCAAAATTTACGAAAGCACAACTTATTTGTACATTTTCATGTAGGTTGATGATTCATAATATAATTCAGGAACACTTGACTTAGCCTGAATTTTTTTTTCGTCATTTTTGCATTTTATTACACCTTTGAAATATATTGATTGAGCATAACGTTGAGTATCTACCAGTTCTGTTGCTCGCAAACAAAACTGATTTTTTTTTTGTCGGCGGACTCTTATCATAAACTTGTAATGTGACGAATACTAACAGAATATGATAACAGGACCATTTGAATGCAACCATTACTTACTATAATCCCTATTTTAACAGCATATGAAAACATTAAATGGCAACACAATGGTTGGGCTTAAAAAATTTGCATTGTCTAAACAAAAGAGATCAGCAAGTTTGTTTACCTTAAGCGATAATGATAAAGTTTTACAATAATTAAGGCTTAAACACGTTGACTATTCATCGTTCGCGTCAAACAAAACAAACAATGCAGTCTGTACATGTTAGTTCTATGGTCTAAATTCAACAAAAAGCCTTTTTTTTTGCAATACATTACAAATCAATGATTATTTCTGAGCAAATAAATTGCATGTATTTAATGGTATGTCATTCAAACAATCATTATTTTGCAGTTAGCTAAAATTCAATGCATATACAGTCAAACCTCGTATATTCGACAACCTTCTATCCGAATACTTATGGTATTTTCCGAAATAAATATCAGGTGCCGATGTATCTTCTTAGCCACGCCAAATTGAAATGGTTTATTCGAAATTTATATTGCAATGTATTATTCAAAATAAAATTTCGGACCAGATGTATTCAAATTAACCGACTGTATGTAACCTACTATTAATTGAAAATAACATATTCCCCCACTGTTTGGTAAACACTTCTTTTTTCAGTTGCGGTTCCCTGACAGACTAAAAAAATAGATGAAGGTTGGAGGATCCGTATAGCAACTTATACACTGCCATCCAAAAGTTTCTTTACACATGAATATTTTGAATTTCATTACTTTATTATGCAGAATTTCAAATTAGACATGTATGACCATGATGTAAAATTATTCATCCCACTTCTGTGATGGATAGTTAAGAATTAATAATTTGCACATCTCAGCAGCAGCATCAATTGGCCATCATCCGAAACCAACATTTGTATGTGTAAAATTTTATGATCTGACACAAAAAATAAGTTGATTAATGTAAATACTTTTACAGAAAATTACTGCTGTGTCAAAAAGCATTTTCAATTTATTGCATGTGACGCAAATATGAAAATACATTAACTGCAATGGGGATTGTCGAAGTGTACAGGAACTTTCGGAGGGCAGTGCATATATCAGCATAACAAAATTGTGGGCACTGGGGCTCCATGTAGAAAGGATTTTCTCTTAAAGGATGGCCAATACTATTACACTGCATTTCATGCACACCTGAACAATGATCTTAAACCTTTAATGTTTTACAATGGATTTACCTTACATTCAGAGAAAATTGTACGCAGATTAATTGGATTAATTCCTATTGTTTGATATTTATCCAAATTATAAAAAGAAACCAAAGTTTCTTGGATCTTCAAAGTGAAACACGAACAACAAGAAATGGGCAATGCCCACAAACCAGGTTTTAAACCTAATTATTTGTAACCAAGGCTCTATTTGTATAATAAATACATGATGATCATCAATGCTGCAAAGGTGCCAGAGGTGATACATGCATACAAACACTCACACTTAGATATATTATATATATATGGAACAACTTTACAACAACTTTGATGTCAATACACCCATGAATAGCGAAGATATTAAGTGGAAACTGATTTTTAAATTTTAAGCTACCTTGACCTTGGACGGAACGAACCAAAAAGCAATCCCAAGCGAGATCTTCACATGTTCTTACTATACACCAAGTTTGATGTCAATATGACCAACAAATCTAAAGTTATTCGCCTGAAACCAAATTGCTACTTTAAGTAATGGTGACCTTGACCATTGGTGGAACGAGTCCAAAAGCAACCCCAAGCAAGCTCTCCACATTTTCTTACTATACACCAAGTTTGATGTCAATATGATCAACAAAACAAAAGTAATTCGCCAGAAACCAAACTGCTATTTTTAGTAATGGTGACCTTGACCTTCGTCAGAACAGGTCCAAAAGCAATCCCAAGCAAGCTCTCCGCATGTTCTTTCTGTATACCAAGTTTGATGTCAATATGATCAACGAAACTTAAGTTATTCACCGGAAACCAAATTGCTAGCTTCAGTAACAGTGACCTTGACCTTTGTTGGACCGATCCCAAAAGCAATCCCAAGCGAGCTCTCCACATGTTCTTACTATACACCAAGTTTGATGTCAATATGATCAATGTAACTCAAGTTATTCGCCGGAAACCAAATTTCTATTTTTAGTAATGGTGACCTTGACCTTTGTCGGACCGAACCCAAAAGCAATCCCAAGCGAGCTCTCCACATGTTCTTACTGTACACCAAGTTTGATGACAATATGTTCAAAGAAACTCAAGTAATTCGCCGGAAACCAAACTGCTATTTTTAGTAATGGTGACCTTGACCTTCGTCAGAACAGGTCCAAAAGCAATCCCAAGCAAGCTCTCTGCATGTTCTTTCTGTACACCAAGTTTGATGTCAATATGATCAACGAAACTTAAATTATTCGCCGGAAACCAAATTGCTAGTTTCAGTAACAGTGACCTTGACCTTTGTTGGACCGATCCCAAAAGCAATCCCAAGCGAGCTCTCCACATGTTCTTACTATACACCAAGTTTGATGTCAATATGATCAATGTAACTCAAGTTATTCGCCGGAAACCAAATTGCTATTTTTAGTAATGGTGACCTTGACCTTTGTCGGACCGAACCCAAAAGCAATCCCAAGCGAGCTCTCCACATGTTCTTACTATACACCAAGTTTGATGTCAATATGATCAATATAACTAAAGTTATTCGCCGGAAACCAAATTTCTATTTTTAGTAATGGTGACCTTGACCTTTGTCGGACCGAACCCAAAAGCAATCCCAAGCGAGCTCTCCACATGTTCTTACTGTACACCAAGTTTGATGTCAATATGATCAATGTAACTCAAGTTATTTGCCGGAAACCAAATTTCTATTTTTAGTAACAGTGACCTTGACCTTTGTGGGACCGAACCCAAAAGCAATCCCAAGCGAGCTCTCCATATGTTCTTACTGTACACCAAGTTTGGTTACAATATGATCAACAGAACTCAAGTCATTTGCCGGAAACCACTCAGTTTGACGCCCGCCCGCCCGCCCGCCAACGACACCACCATTCTAATAACCTGGTTTTTTTCAAAAATCTGGTTAAAAACTACTTTGTAAGTAAGTGCTACTTAATTGTAAATTGTGATGAATTTAATTAATTAATACACATCATTTCATCATATGTGATACTGAATATGCATGTTGTTTATACTTAATTCCAATATAAATGTTTAAATTTATAGAAAGTTTAATTCAGAGGTAGAACTACCAAAAACGCTTACATAATGTTTCAGATCATAGAAAATGGCTGGTTAAGCTCTTTCACCCAATAAATATAAATATTTAGACCACGCTCACCATAATTCGTCCAATCAGCAGCCTTTATTTTGACCGTCTATATCGTATAGACAACGTTCATGAAGTTCATGTGGTCTAAGTCAGATAGACAGTATCCTAGCATTGTCTATATGATAAATACACTCACTATTGCTCATGTTTATGTCGTATAGACTGCCACTCGTTGTCTAACCTTACATATATTGATATATTTAAATTTACAACTAATTATACAACATATGACTATGTACTCAGATGGTTTATACATGTTGGGTAAGAATCAATACAACATTTATTAGTGATATCAATACGTATTCTTCATTTGTTTGGGTGATTGTAAAAAAAGAATAACCCACTCAAAGCTTAAAAGCATTGAAGTACAATGTACCTACATCCGTAAAGTATATTTCAAAATGGACTCTTTGATTTATCAATCACGATAACAGCGTAAGTTCCGTTTTAAGCCTCGTCGAGACGTTAAATCAGAACAGCAAACAATTGTGTACTTTTTGTGCATGTATACTGTAAAACGTCAATAATAAAACCATCAATCGTTCAGAAAAAAGTTGGTCTCAGTTGTGAGGTGAACTGATCATTGATGAAGAGTATAGCGGTTGAATGACTGACACCTGGGCCCAAGGTTATGATGGATACTCCTACACGGCGCTCAAATCTCATTTCATTTAGTAGTATGATAGTAGAAATCTGAGTATTGAAAATGCATGAGAACGTCAAATAAGTGCTGAATATTCACTTTAGGTCATTTTCTTTGATATTCGATCATCATAATTATGAGATATGGGAGTAATGTAATAATTGGGTTTTAGTGCCTGTAACATTCCACACTTCGACTTAATAATTAGAGTATAAAGCCTCAATTAAAGACCACCTCAATAATAAGACAACCTCGAAATTAAGAACACGCTTTTCAAGTCTATTTTCACTGTTTTGGTCTTTATTCAACCTCAATAACAAGATCAATGCTCAAGGGTCCCGAGTGTGGTCTTTATTCAACCTCAATAACAAGATCAATGTTCAAGGGTCCCGAGTGTGGTCTTTATTCAACCTCAATAACAAGATCAATGTTCAAGGGTCCCGAGTGTGGTCTTTATTCAACCTCAATAACAAGATCAATGTTCAAGGGTCCCGAGTGTGGTCTTTATTCAACCTCAATAACAAGATCAATGTTCAAGGGTTCCGAGTGTGGTCTTTATTCAACCTCAATTAAACAAGATCAATGTTCAAGGGTCCCGAGTGTGGTCTTTATTCAACCTCAATAACAAGATCAATGTTCAAGGGTCCCGAGTGTGGTCTTTATTCAACCTCAATTAAACAAGATCAATGTTCAAGGGTCCCGAGTGTGGTCTTTATTCAACCTCAATAACAAGATCAATGTTCAAGGGTCCCGAGTGTGGTCTTTATTCAACCTCAATAACAAGATCAATGTTCAAGGGTCCCGAGTGTGGTCTTTATTCAACCTCAATAACAAGATCAATGTTCAAGGGTCCCGAGTGTGGTCTTTATTCAACCTCTATTAAACAAGATCAATGTTCAAGGGTTCCGAGTGTGGTCTTTATTCAACCTCAATTAAACAAGATCAATGTTCAAGGGTCCCGAGTGTGGTCTTTATTCAACCTCAATAACAAGATCAATGTTCAAGGGTCCCGAGTGTGGTCTTTATTCAACCTCAATTAAACAAGATCAATGTTCAAGGGTCCCGAGTGTGGTCTTTATTCAACCTCAATAACAAGATCAATGTTCAAGGGTCCCGAGTGTGGTCTTTATTCAACCTCAATTAAACAAGATCAATGTTCAAGGGTCCCGAGTGTGGTCTTTATTCAACCTCAATAACAAGATCAATGTTCAAGGGTCCCGAGTGTGGTCTTTATTCAACCTCAATTAAACAAGATCAATGTTCAAGGGTCCCGAGTGTGGTCTTTTTCAAGGTTTTACTGTACTCCCAGACCTCACATTACTCTCAAATATCTTAAAAATGGGCCATAAAGAACATTAAGCACTCATTTTACATTATCTTACAGTTTACACTCTCAAATCTCCACTACAAGACTCATTAAGAGTATATTTTGAGATTTAAGTGCCAAGTGTAAGTATCTGTTACAATCCAGGGCCCACTAGGTGCATGAAAATTCAGTCCCATTAATGAGACAGTCCTAATTTGAGGTGGTCTTTACAGCGAGGTCTTACTGTACAGGCTTCAGACTTAATTACACAAATGCAGAGAATGAAATGGGAGAATTGTCAATGTAATTTGAATATGTAAATGATCTCCGTTATACATTAACAACCACCCACCTCCCCATAATGTACAGCAGTGTCAATTAACAACAAGGTTAATAAAAATATGTATATTGTGTTGTATAGCACATTGTATAGTAAGGTAACATATTACCACAGAACAAATTAATTCGGGTATTTTATACGTATATATTACATACTTTACATTTGATCACATCACCGACAATACAATTACATAAAGGGTACATTGTCTTTAATCTTTCAGACAAAATATGATTAGTCATAAGTTTGAGGAAATTGGAGGTCATTGAATTCATATAAATGTACTCTACAATACTGAATTGTCTTAAATGCTTCCAAAAACCACAAATACAAGTGTCCGATATGGGTATTTTCTATCCTGACCTACGCGCCAAGTTAGCATATTGAAGCATAAAAAATACCTGTGATCAGACTCCACGTTTTGCAGTTCCAGGAAATTTCAAGAAAAGTTATAATGCAGTGTATTAGAGTATGTCTGTACGGAGGTTACTTTGTGACATGTAATTTTCTCAAACTTATATTATTTAGCTTATTTTGATAAAAAATTAAGACTATGTAGCTTTAATTATATACCCATTTATTTCAGCTCCATTGTGACGATCGGAGGCATTGATATTCCTAATAGACCAACTTTCAAACCGACAGACTAACAGGAAAAACCTGAGAACATTGTATATGTATATGATGACACTTCCTGCTAAGACATTATATACTATATATTTAATGTCTTACAAGGAAGTGTTATCATGACCTTAATAATAATGCAAGGTAAATTGAATCCCCAAACCTCTGTGTTGATTGGCCGATACTTCATCCAATACAGTAATTAGATCTCGATCCCCTTATAAATGTAGTTTAAATTACAGATTATGAAACTGTTTGATTAAAATTATTGACACATATTCACCTTAAAACATTGATCACAAATTGAAGGTATGTGTATATAATTTCCTTACAAACAGACAAAATAGGAAAAAAATATACAATTTTTTCATACCGAAGAATCATAATACAAATCCAATCTAATGTTTCAAAAATTTTTATGAAACATGCTTAACGAGAATTTGTGTTTGGAGTTCTATGCTGTTTCTCAACAGTATTTCAGTTATACAAGGTGGTCAGACCTGACCTAGCCAGTGCTGACCAGGGTAACCATTATACTTGCCTCCTCCACATGCAACTGACCACTTCCCCACATAAATCAGAGTTCAGTGCTGGAGGAAATTTGACTTTGGATGCATTATCTTCAGTCAAATCGTCACATCAGAACATAGTCGTTTCACCCATCATTCAAACCCATGACCTCTTGATTAGCAGTCCAGTGCTTTACCGAGTGAGCTAACACGGTAGGCTTTTAACAGTCAGAACCCAAGTGTATGACAGTCTTTTGTGTATTACACAATATACATGTAGTATGTTAAAATCCTTTATAATTGAGCTTTTTCAATAATTAAAGTAAAACCTCACTTAAAGACCACCTCAAAGTTGATACCATAACATCAGCAATAAGACCGTATTTTCATTGACCATGGCAGTTTAGAATGTTTTTTCCATATTTTAACTTGATAATCAGACTCACAACTTAAAGACCAACTATCTTCAGCATCAATGGAAGTCTAAAAAAGTTACAGGTATGTTTCAGTTGCATCAGTTCACTATAGGGTGAGTGATTCGTGCCATGGTTTCAAATTACAGAATAAACAAGTTTTGTTGTAATTTCTTTAAATTAACATTAAGGATAGGTTAAAAAACGACTTAAAATCTTTAAACAAACGAACCCCAAGAGAATGACAAATGATTCACAGTGTAATACTTGTGTTTAGTCAAATAATCTCAACGATCATACATCTCGCTCAGTTTGGGTACTTCAGATTTTTATTGACTCATGAAATATTTTATGACATATGTATGATAAATGATTTATTGCCCTTGTTATGGTCAATAGTGGTTTATATATGCTATAGACGCAAGCCTCAATACTCCTATTAAGAAAAATTGATACAATATACCAAATTTCATGACTATGACAATAACGATTGCTCCATTATTTATACTCTGGGCCGCATACTTTGCTTTATGTACGTGTAACCTAAAGTTTGCCATTTTTATAATCATCTAACACGGATCTATTGTTGACTTAATAAATTACGAAATTACGAAACATGGTCACAAAGAGGAACATTATGTATATATAAACTCGCACAATACCAATATTGATTTTAAAACAAACTTTAGCCTTAACGTCTATTATTGTACTGTTATACAGAAATTGTGAGGACTAAAATTTCCTTATATTTTTTTTCAGGGGTGCATGGGAGGGGTGTTAGATATATACCCTGTTTTCAATGGTATTCCTGGTAAGGTGACATAATCAATTTTCCATAGAGCTGTTATTGATTCGGAATATGCATATCTACGATATCGATGTAGCGGATGAGAAATATATAACGACGATACAATGATATAATTACTACAAGTATTGAAAATGAGTTGTTATGATTTAATGATTTAGCATTATGATAATGCTTCGTTATTCTCTCTTTATTTTGTTATGTATGAAGGCCTCTTGTTAGATAAGTTTATGTATGTATGTTTTATATGCAATTGTCTTAATGAGTTATAAATAAAGTTTACTATTATTATTATTGTTATTGTTAACTAAAATGCTATTTACATACTTGCAGTTCATGATTTCATATATTTTCATTTCTAGTTATGTCTTTTAGATGCCCATGTTTTACTTGATCATCGTGTTTCCTCACTATTATGTAGTAATATGTGTTTTTTTTGCTAAATGAAGAAAAATATGAATAATTAATCTTCAGTAATTTATTTTTCTTTGAACACATTTGATAGGTATGGGGAAGTTTTAGACATTATAGCCTTTTGACAGCACACGTACCAGCTTCAGCATTTTTGTTTCCGGTGAATTTTCATCACTTTCAGGCATGTATTTATTATTCATAAGTATTGATTTTTTAAAATATGTATAGATAATCGATCACCAGAAAAATATCAATGATACATGGATGTTATTTCTATCGATGACAGCTCTATAGGTTAAATTTCTAGGGTTCTTAACTTGAGTACTGACCTCAACTTCTATCTGTAAGCATTTCCATAATTTGATGCCAAACAAAAGTTTCTACTTCATAAAAACATTAGTAAGCTACACTAATTTTTATGCACCAAATCCTTAACTATGAACCTCCAAACATAAGTGATCATAAGGAGCTTCATACTTTACAATATAGTATGTGTTTAGACTAAATATTCATGAAAATTGAATTGATAAATGATATCTGCAAATACAAGTACATTTATATAATAAAACATCTTATACTAGTATTTCAGTTCAATATTACATATTCCATTGTCTGAAATTTTATTGATTTTGTCCCAAAACTCTTGACTGAAATAAGTAAAAGTCATGAAGTGTAGATAAAATGCACCATATAAATGTGTATACATTATATCCACGGCAACCGTCAGATATTGAAAGTAGTAATACTGATGTTCAGTATAAAATATACATAGTAAGCTTACAGATACAGTTTAATGAAAAATTTAAAATAAATTATACAAGTACAATATTGAGAACACTAAATAACCCATACCTCATGTGGTGACTCCATTGTACGATTTTGTAACTTGGTTCCATTTCAATACTACAATACAACTACTTAATTTTCTTACTTCACCTTAACATTTTCAAAAATCCTTCATTATTGAATTCCTCTTAAAGAAGGAAGTCATTGTTTACCACGAAATCATAAACAAGGCGGCCATTTTTGGAACTTCCTGTGTATATTAAAAGCTATGCATGTTAAACCATTTCACAAGACTTGTCATCCAGTATTAAATAAACCCCCAAGTGTTATAAATAGAATCGTCTGTATACACAATACTGATATGAATGGTTGACAGATACGAAGTATTGATCGGTTTGTTACCTTCAAGTCGCTCAAAAATACTAAAATCAATGACACTGGCAAAATTACTAGCCATAGGACTCGATTTATTTCTCAGACACACAATAGCAGACACAAGTGGTCATTTTTCGATGAATCATAATAGTTCAATAATATTTATATTGACATTGGATTTACATTGTCAAAATTCTTGCTAAATTTGCAAGATCTCTCACTAATTATAGAACCTATAAGTGTGTTGTTTATGCACTCAGTGTGTTGTTTATGCACTCAGTGTGTTGCTTCTATACTTAGAGTGTTGTTTATGCACTGAGTATGTTGTTTATGAGCTGAGTGTGTTGTTTATGCACTGAGTATGTTGTTTATGCACTGAGTGTGTTGTTAAAGCACTCAATGTGTTGTTTATGCACTAAGTGTGTTGTTTATGTACTGAGTGTGTTGTTTATGCACTGAGTGTGTAAAGTTTATGCACTAAGTGTGTTGTTTATGCACTGAGTGTGTAAAGTTTATGCACTAAGTGTGTTGTTTATGTACTGAGTGTGTTGTTTATGCACTAAGTGTGTTGTTTATGCACTAAGTGTGTTGTTTATGCACTAAGTGTGGTGTTTATGTACTGAGTGTGTTGTTTATGCACTGAATGTGTTGTTTATGCACTAAGTGTGTTGTTTATGCACTGAGTGTGTTGTTTATGCACTGAGTGTGTAAAGTTTATGCACTAAGTGTGTTGTTTATGCACTGAGTGTGTAAAGTTTATGCACTAAGTGTGTTGTTTATGTACTGAGTGTGTTGTTTATGCACTAAGTGTGTTGTTTATGCATTAAGTGTGTTGTTTATGCACTAAGTGTGGTGTTTATGTACTGAGTGTGTTGTTTATGCACTGAATGTGTTGTTTATGCACTAAGTGTGTTGTTTATGCACTCAATGCGTTGTTTATGCACTAAGTGTGTTGTTTATGCACTGAGTGTGTTGTTTATGCACTGAGTGTGTAAAGTTTATGAACTCAGTGTGTTGTTTATGCACTTAGTGTGTTGTTTAAGCAGAGTATGCGTGTTTATGATTTCATGAGCATCGAATATGCACAGTATGAGTGTTGTTTATGCAGTCTAAGTTGTTTATGCGCTCTGCATTGTTTATACACTTAAGAGTATTACGTGGAGTAAGATTATTGATTCTGCAGCCTATTTGTTTATATAATGGACTATCAATTTACCCAGCTTATGAAATTATTAAAACATATACATTTAAAATGGAGATGCCTTGATTATAATGCCAGCAAGAAACTTGATCCATTTAAACAATAACTAAATTGATAAACTCGAATTGTTACTGAGGTTATCTAACATATCTAAGTTGCCTTCATCAACTTTAAGTGTATTAATTGAAATATGAAAATACTTAAAAGTCTATGCCATCCCTTGAATTATGAAGTTTCCTTACATCACGTTTCATTGTATCGATCAGTCAATATTGATCAATCACATGACTGTTTACCCAGTCTAAATATATAATGCTCATGATCTAGATAATGACACTTAACAAAGTAAACTGCAAATGGTTTAAGCTTTTGTTATGTAGTTACCTAAAAACAATGACTAATTTGGTTTGTTTGGTGAGAATAGTTGTTATTAACATTTATAGAATTTCAAAATCTTGAGAACAGTGGAGGCCAATGATGGATATTGCAGGAGGGTCCACTTGGAAAGTAACACTGGATGAATAACTAGGGATCAGTTTGAATTCACTTTGAACCCCAGACTATTTTCACCCTATCATGATGTGGCAAAATGAGTATAATTTCGGATATATTAAGCTGATATTTTGATACCTTGAACTTCATACTCATGTACATTGCGAATTTGTGTGACAAATGAATTCACAAAAAATAGCTTAGTCATTTTGTGCACCTGTGTCTCATTCCCGGATTTTTGAATTTTACACTCATTGGAACATTTTCAACGCAATGAGTTGCAGGCTCGCAAAATGACTCTTTTGTTCATGATGCAGGAAACAAAGTTACAGGTCACAATTACAAAACAAGATTGAATCACGAGAATCCAATGGTAAGTCTCATGTCATGCACTCAGCTAGATGCTTTGACATTTCTAAGTTTAGTTCAGCTTTGACTAAATTTGCAGTACTGCATAGTATTTTTTGTTTGTAATGAGGTTTCAAGTCACATAAACAGCCAGGGTCATGCAGTGACTAGTCCGGCTATGAGGTGGAGAAAGACCCTCGAAAGTCACCTTGAAAACAACGGACCTTCCATAAGCAAGCTGGATGGCTTTCTCACGAATTGTGTGTATTTCCTGGCTGGAACTTTAACCAGCAAAGGTGAGGCAAGTAATTTCAAGTCAGTAACTTAATTATAACCACTTGACCCCAGTCTGCATGAGACCCCTGAGTATGCCAATGTAAATGAGCAGAAGCTAGGTTATCATTTTTGAGCCTCTTTTTCTTCAAAGCCATTATTGTACATCTCTTATTTAATTGTTAATAAAAGTCTTACTTCAGTGAACATTGATTTGTGCCATATATACCAGACTTAAAGGACCAATAAAAAGATAAAGCTAACTAATTCAACCCTCAAACAAATTATAGTCAAGGTTTATAACTAATTATCAATGATTTAACCAAGCCGAGAGCTCTATATCATATAATATCATATAAATCGCACAGCACATATTATAATTATTTTCCATTGATTTTATCTCACAATTCTAACATAACGGATTATGCATACATGATGATCCATTCTTCTTGAACTCAGCAATAGGCATAAAAACAGAGATTTGTGAGTCTAATATTTCATTAACAGTAGTAATACTTATCACAGCTTCAATAATTAAATCAAGGAAATCAATGACTTGACTTAAGCTTATTTAAAGCAGTATAATATTTCACGATCTGATACATTGTATACGCATTTAGTCAAACGATTTTTTCAAACAATTCAGCGTTATGTTGTACCAATACCAACCTTAAATAAAAATTTGTACCTCGTATGAAAGTGCATGTTTTTTATAATATACCACTCAGATTCACACTAACAGTTGACAGCAATTTACAAAACAGGCAAGAATTGTCTGGATATCCAGAATTTAGTGGGGATAGGATACTGAGGAAGCACCTCAAATAATGGAAATTGATTGACAAACAAGAGATGTAAAGGTACGAAGGTATGATTCAAGAGAATAGGAAATATATAGCTGTCAGACATAATAAGTTCATCTTTGTGATCTTCTCACATTAGTATATTACATTGGAAAGACTTAATAATAGAGTGGACTAGAAAATGTTGAAATTGTACCCCAAGTACAGAGCTGTACTGTTATCAAGACAATATATTCATCAAGGTGCAAAATAATCAATGACAGCAAATAGCATGTACAGTGTTGATGCTTGAGCTATAAATATATAATGTATTTGTCATGTTTAATGCACCTGCACTATTAGAAACTTAACATCCCGATATTTTTGAGAGCTTATCTGATCTGAAACAGCAGAACCAGATGATGACATCATACATTTTTGTGAACAAGTACACAGAAAAGACGAAACTAAACCTGCAGTACTCCAGCCCTGCGATCAGTAAAGGTATTTGTGGCTCACGTTTTGCAATTTAGTTCCCTGTGTGCAGTCAATGTGATACGGTGGGCCAGAGATACAAAACAAAACGTGAGCGACTGTTAGCCCTATTTTACTGAACGCGAGCGACTGTTAGCCATAACTGAACGCAGGGCTGGTAACAATCAGCTGACACATACATGCTATACTGTATCATGACAGGTCAGCACTTTTACAATCAACAATGTGTGTTAAATAGGACAAATACAGTAGAATAGCTGACTGACCAAGAGTGTAAGAATGAGAATGACAAACCAGAACTGTATCATGACAGGTCAGCATTTTTACAATCAACAAGGTGTGTTAAATAGGACAAATACAGTACTAAGTATAGCTGACTGACCAAGAGTGTTAGAATGAGAATGATAAACCAGAACTGTATCATGACAGGTCAGCATTTTTACAATCAACAAGGTGTGTTAAATAGGACAAGTACTAAGTTTAGCTGACTGACCAAGAGTGTTAGAATGAGAATGATAAACCGGAACTGTATCATGACAGGTCAGCATTTTTACAATCAACAAGGTGTGTTAAATAGGACAAATACAGTAGTATAGCTGACTGACCAAGAGTGTTAGAATGAGAATGATAAACCGGAACTGTATCATGACAGGTCAGCATTTTTACAATCAACAAGGTGTGTTAAATAGGACAAATACAGTACTAAGTATAGCTGACTGACCAAGAGTGTTAGAATGAGAATGACAAACCAGAACTGTATCATGACAGGTCAGCATTTTTACAATCAACAAGGTGTGTTAAATAGGACAAATACAGTAGTATAGCTGACTGACCAAGAGTGTTAGAATGAGAATGATAAACCAGAACTGTATCATGACAGGTCAGCATTTTTACAATCAACAAGGTGTGTTAAATATGACAAGTACTAAGTTTAGCTGACTGACCAAGAGTGTTAGAATGAGAATGATAAACCAGAACTGTATCATGACAGGTCAGCATTTTTACAATCAACAAGGTGTGTTAAATAGGACAAATACAGTACTAAGTATAGCTGACTGACCAAGAGTGTTAGAATGAGAATGATAAACCAGAACTGTATCATGACAGGTCAGCATTTTTACAATCAACAAGGTGTGTTAAATAGGACAAATACAGTAGAATAGCTGACTGACCAAGAGTGTAAGAATGAGAATGATAAACCAGAACTGTATCATGACAGGTCAGCATTTTTACAATCAACAAGGTGTGTTAAATAGGACAAATACAGTAGTATAGCTGACTGACCCCGAGTGTTAGAATGAGAACGATAAACCAATACAATTTCATAAATAACAAAACTCTCAATGAATGAAGTGTTTTACAAACAGCTTCATTTCCCTTATCTAACAATTCGATGCAGATCAAACATATAAATGATTAAATCCATACTCAAGACATAATCATCCATACAAAATGTATCACAATTATTGAATATTGCTTAAATATTCATATTCTACTTGTTTTAATCTTTTTATTTTCTTTCGATAATTTATACACCTTACAGTCTGAATCAAGAAATGAATTTACGTTACCAAGGTACAATTTTTTTCTCAAGACAAAAGCACTTAAATTACAGTAAAACCTCACTTAAAGACCACCTCAATAATAAGACCAACTCAATATTAAAGAACACAATTAACAAGTCCATTTTCACAGTTTTACTCTTCATTCAATCTCAATATTAAGACCACCTCAATAAGAAGACCAGTTTTTAAGGGTCCCAAGGATGGTCTAATATATTACAGAGGTTTTACTGTATAAGAGATGACCCAATTTCAGAGAGGCGAATACTGCTGCACATGGAAATCTGCTTTGCATACTGTGTAAGTGCTAGTTAATGTGTCTGTTGCCTAATGACACATAGCACAGTATGGTAGAGGTTTGTTATACGTGGGTGTTTGGGTTTTAGCCTTGTCCATTCCAGCTTGCACTAAATTAGCCCACAAAAACATACATCATTTATATGCTAACTTAATTTAGAGAGCAAACTGAATTTGGGTTCCGGTGTTAAAACATTATGTAATCTTTATTTGTGTTAGATAGGGACTTGATAAACAAACTAAGAAATCACATTTTCCCAAGTTTTCCCCATAGATTTAAATTTCTTGGTAATTTGAATCAGCATTAATAGGAAAAGATAAATCTTATCACCGAATATATTTAAATCTTGTTACTACTGCATATGATTATTTGAAAACCTTAAGACAGTCATCATGTGGTTTCCCACAAATATCCGGGCTGCAAGATTTACAACTCACTTTCATAACATACAAAAACACATTTATAAATAAAATTCCATGAAATGGTGTAATAGGTATACTTAAATAGCATTGAAATTTATGCATAAATGCCAATATGTCAACATCAGCGAAGCATAACAAAAGGCAAAACAGGTTTAAACAAGGATAATTCAAGGAACCCCCATATCTATGTAAATATATCCTGAGTTCATTATGAGAACTGTATCACATTACATATACTTTTGATTACAATAAATGTTAGAACATAAACATGTATATTATTGATTAACAATAAATATTTCAAATACTGATCAGAAATAAAAATATTCAATTGAATGACTATATGATTACAGACACCTATTGATCTGAATTTGGCAATCAAATTAAACTTCCTCCTAAATTATAGTAAAAAATTCAATATTATAGTCGGTATTGTAAAATTGCGATAATATCAAGGGCCACAATGCAGTTTTTGCTTTACTGTAAGAAGACATTGCATGCTACCTCTGGTATTTATGAAGATTCATCTGCAGATTCTGTCAAATTGGTTGAGTATTCAAAATTTCAAGGGCAATAATTCTGGTGTGCCTTTTTTGATCTGGCTGTTCATCAAAATTGAAAGCTTTATTTTGCCAATAAATATTGTGACCAAGTTTGGGTGATTATTGAAAGAAAAATAGGTTGAGTTTACATTAATTAAGAGAGCAAATGAGACTTATTTGGTCAAAGGACCATTACTCAAGGGATTCTAAGGAAAATTGGTAAGCCTTCGGTGATCCTATCATACCTAGCTGAGTCCTGTCTAGGAAGGTGTGATTCAAATGATGACAGAAAAGTTCTGATAGTTGAGTGTTTACTGCATGACAATCAAAGAATGCTTAAACCATTACCATCATAACTTCATTCATGAATAAATATAATCTAGAAATGTATCCATTGCACACTCACTGGTGCCCCGTCCTTGTCTTGCTTTGTAAAACAATTCAGACACAAAAGCCTATAATTACTCCTGCAGTAAGCTTAATGGCACTATAAATTTCATATCTTGCTGTGACTTATTTATATTGATCATAAAACTTGCTGATCATGTACAACAATGATGTAAGTGCCCCCCCCCCCCCCTGGTATCAATAGAAATTCTAGCTACAACAAACAAACAATCAAATATTAATAATGGATTTTCATGCTACAAATTCATTCATTAATCAAGCCTACAACAAACTGGTTTTAATATGAATGTGAGGATAAAGAATACAAAGGAACAAAACATTATACCAACAGATGATTGGCTGAACCTGAGACACTATAAATTATTATAACCCAACTTATTTGTATTGAAGTTTCTCATATTTTGCACGCCTGGTAGGATTCCTACTAATTATGTACGAAGTTTTGCTCCAACTTGGAGGGGTTGGCGTGGAAACACAGGACTTTAGACAAAAGATAAAGCCAGACAGGTGGGAGTTTGACATGCTGAATGATTCTGGGTGCCGGGGAAATAGACTTTGGCCAGATTTTTAATAGATGTCGGAAGGGGGGAATAAGACATCTCCCAACAATGGGAATTTAGAAACAAGAGGGCCATGGTGGCCCAGTATATCGCTCCCCTGAGTACATTGCCATGTTGGCTTCAAGAGAGTCCAAGAGGATTTTCAATGATTTGACCTTGTAACCTACTTGTTAATAATCTAAATTGTTGACGATGGACAACAACGGACACAGGGTGATCCCAATAGGTAACAAGATGGCCATGATGGCCCTTATATCGCTCACCTGAATACACTGCCATTTGTTTTTACCAAACTTAATATTTTATGCAATCTTTTAAGAGGACAACTAAACAATGCTTAACACCAAATATCAAAGCTCTAGACCTTATGGTTTTTGCACAAGAAGATTTTCAGGAAACAAGGCCCGCCTCCTGACGGCCATGTTTTTCGACAGATTTTAATGATTTATGCATTCTTGTAAGAGTATCACTAGACAATGATACACACTAAATATCAAAGCTCTAGGCCTTATGGTTTGGGACAAGAAGATTTTCAAAGTTTACACTTTTAAAAACTATTTTTAGCTCCTGTGACCTACTTATGCAGCAGACCGGAACAGTTTATGCAACTTTGAAAGAGGCCCACCCAAGGATCATTCCTGTGAAGTTTAGACAAAATCCATTCAGTAGTATAGGAGGAGATGTTGTTTAAAGAAAATGCTGACGCATGACGACGGACATTCATCGATCCTAAAAGCTCACCTTGAGCACTTTGTGCTCAGGTGAGCTAAAAATGCTGGCTCTAGGGTTGAGAATTAGACTCCCAAAAATACTAATTGTATTATTGTGCATAAAAGTCAAACACAAAGTTCTACATTCAGAGGTACAGTAAACTCTGTTCACAATGATATTCAGGGGACCATAATTATAAGACTTATATCGCCGTATCGTAATATTTCATATTATGGTTGACTTTCCATATAAGAAATCAGAAGTGTACGTTACTATAATGTGCTTGAGTAAGGAACCTGCATTTATCATAATGTAGCATTATGGCAATTCTTAGTATTTCAATGTTTGATCATAACTATTATTACGACCATTACTTTTGAACATGAGCTCAGATCACAAAAAACCTCAACAGTTGTTGAATTTAGTAACTCAATCAAATTCAGTCTTACATTCATTCTCTAACCAGAAGTAAGGAACTATATACGAGTATAAACAATTAATTCTTGTCACTGATTCGATGTTTTGGTTAACACTTTACTTTCACAAGACACGGTTAAAATTTAAAGAATGACTATGTGTAGGTGTTATACCCGTATGATCATATCATACAAAGCAGCCGAACTTGTTCTTCAAAGTAGCTGCATTCACATGACTCAAAATATAGGTCTAAATATACATAATGTTCACTTGTTAGACCATGCAGGATTGAGAATGTCACATTTGTCGTTGAACCTTTTGTTAACGGGATATATTTACAACATATCTACTCATTATCGCGTTCACATAATGGTGTCAATGGTGTTTGCAAGTCTGAAACGTGCCACATATTATGTATGATTTAGGGACCACAAAAAACACATATCACTGAATTCGAAATATTGCAATACCCGATACTGTAGTGTCTATTATGAGCGCCGCTGTACGATTGTAAGTTACTATATAATAATTTATTGCAATATTTTAAGCAGTATCATCGTGCTGTAAGCAACATTATTAAGTCGAGTTTACTGTACATTGTATTGAGCACAATATATACATAGTTTAGTGTAAGGCAATGTACTCCCTTGCAACTCTTTCAATATATGACCAATTTGAGTTTTTTTGCAGTACCCCAATCCATCATCCCAAATTGTCCCCAACTCATGCTCTTCCTCTCATGATATCTTGTGTCTAAAAAAGCTATAAAAAGTACCTATTCATTCACAATTCCCTTTTTTTTGGACGGCCTGAAGAGGAGTGTAGGACAAAATCCCCTCCAGACAAGGTGGAAAAAATCCCCATCATGAATTTTACATGGTGGACAAAACCCCCTTCATGAATTTTACAAGTAGGACAAAATACCCTCTGATATTTTTTCTACAGTGGACATAACATCCCTTAAAGTATTTCATCTTTGCCTTTGTTATTGTTACAAAAAAGCTTCTTGTAGCTCGGATTTTGAAAGACAACAGTATAAAATTGCTATTATTTTGAAATGTTTTTCAACTGTGGAAAAAAATATCAGAGGGTGTTTTGTCCTACTTGTAAAATTCATGAAGGGGCTTTTGTCAATGGTGTGCAAAATGAGCTAAGGGGATTTTGTCTGGAGAGGATTTTGTCCGTATATATATACCCCTAAAGAGTGATTCTATTTTCGACATTTATTCTATTTTCTTAAATGGACATTTACAATTAATGATCCATTCTGGTGTTAAGTGTAACCATCCCAACCAAATCAATGATGGTAAACAGGTATTTATTGACATCTGGTATTAATATGTATTATTGGGTGAATCAAACAAGTTTTTCCAATAATTATAGGACAATATTAGCTGGTTATCAACTGATTGAATAAATAATTAATATGATAATTAAGTATGAATTTATACATTGATACCATTATAGAATGTACAATGCTTTAATCAATCATTTTTAATAAATAATCACCATAAACACATGTGATTCCATTATATTCAATAGTACAGAATGACACAGTTATATAATATAGCAATACATGTTTATATATTGTCATTGGGAAAGTATAAAATTGTTTCGTACAATGATCAACAACACATTAGAACAAAAAAATAAGCAACAGAATGTTCAAGAAACTGTTCTTTCTCACAACAGAAAAGGGTCTCAAACTAAGCCATGAAAAAGTCAGTTATCAATACAAAGTTTAAGGAAATAAAATCCACCCATAATCCTTTTGGAGAAATAAAAAGGATAAAAATTGGAGAAATTAATTTGAAGTGGCATTAAAGAACACCCTTATGACGTTCCAAATATCTAGGAGTCTTGGTATTTACAACAGAGCTGTTAGTTAGAGGCAACAATAATACACAGATGAAATATAGAATATATCATACAAAATGTGAAAACAACCCAGGGCTCATTTTTGGAATGGGACCAGGTCCAGTGTTATTGGGCAAATTAGTGTGGTGATTGTCTAATTTGATAAAAAAAATAAGTAACATTTATTGAACAAAATAGTGACTTTTTCTGCAAACAACTTTACTTAACTATTTTCCATGACAACTTGACACTATCTTAAGGGATTTCATTAAGGGTTTTCAATGAGGTACCACTCCTTTTTGTTATTACTGTAATGCAAAACCTATAAATTAATACTCAATGCTAAATTTTCGTTTTAAGTCCTTGCCGATTTTTTGGGAATTTTTCAGGCTTGGATTGCTGTATAAAACACACAACTAGGGTAAACTTGTACGGCAAATGGCTGAGAATTTCAGAAGCAGTTAATTTTTCTGATAGGATAAAAGTAGCCACTCAAAACGAATGAAGATGGAGAAATAGTTAATCGCAGTGAAAGGTGCAGCACAATTTGAATAGATAAAAGTTCTGTGAAGTGAAAGGCACACACTAAAAGCACATAGAGTAATACTACTGGGAATACAGTAAAACCTCACTCAAAGACCACCTCGAAATTAAGACCAACTAAGTATAAAGACAAACATTTCATGGACCGTTTCTTAATTTTTCGTTCCAATAATCAGACCATATCTCATAACTAAGACTAATTTTCTTCAGAACAAATGATGGCCACGTTATCGAGGTTTCACTGTATCGTGAAAAGAAAGGGTATATACATATTGTAAGGCAATCTCTTATAATAAACACTGTTAACAACATTGAAATTTGTATTTACAACGAATCATTGCTTTGTTTAACTTATGTTTTGTTTTAAAAGAATGCACAAAGATCTAAAAGTAGCATTGAAATTTTTTTTAGAAAATAAATATTTATTGTATAAATAATTTCTTCAGCAGACTGATGCCATAAGAATTACTATCGAAAAAGTACTTTGTATAAAACAAATCTAAACTATGGCAAACAACATTTCTGAAACAATTGTAGATAATTATTGCTGCTGTATAAAGAAAGCAAAAGCAAGTCCAAGTATAATTCATACTCATTTGTAGTGAAACAATGAGATAATTTAAAGCTTTTCATGCCAAGACAGTGTTGCGAAATCATTAGAGACATAATAGACAGAAATGTGAGTATTGATTAAAGGGAAACAACTCATGAAGTTGTAATTCACATAGAGTTACTCACCCTGGATCCCCAGCATACATAGTGCTAAGTTTTTATTCCAGAAATTCCCTAGAAGACAGTGAAAATTGTATAGTCAAAAACTGAAGACACAAATATTGCACTAAAAACACTGATATGTCAAGAGATGCTCATTTAGGAGCAGAAGGGTTTAGTAAATTTCAAATTTCAGCAATAATCCAGTAGAATAGTGTCCATCTTTTTTCAGCTTTCAACGTTTAAAACACATTGAAATTCACAGAGATAGACAAACTCCAGCTTGATGTGTACAAGGTTCTGTACAGTGATTCAGAATGACAATGCCAGACAAACGCCTCCAGCTTGATGTGTACACGTTTCTGAACAGTGATTCAGAATGACAATGCCTGCAGACAAAATCCTTTTACACAATAATGTACACACATCACAACTAAGACAAATTCCAAATGAAGATTAAAATTTTACAGAAGTATATAGATATTTTGTATCGATGTATATCAGTCAGTCAGCGAAATTTCGTGAAATTCTTGGTTAATTCTACGAATGTATTTACATACACTAAATTTAATACACACATTAAACATCTAAAGAATTTCAATTTGATTCAACGAATATACAACTCTACTGTTTATACATCCATCACATATTGGCAAGCATATAGTACACTCGCAACATGTAACGGTCCTGTAGGTGGAATAAAAACCATTACCATAGACTTAACACACACTGCGTAGAACTAAACCCCATACAAGGTAGTTAAGAAGACAAGAGAAAAGAGTAATTAATTATTCATCAACTCATTTACACTATAACTAGATTTCCACCATTCCTGTATTCAACATGCTCAACATATACAAATGCATATGTATGGAAGGCATGATAGGACATGATCAGTTTATATACTGCGCACACGATTTAACACCGCTAATCGTGTTGAAATAAAAACTACAATCGATCAAAGGTAAATTATAACTACCGTACATTTCAAAGCTGATTAATCGTACAGAATAATAGAATACTTATTTAAGTCAGGGTCAAGTTTTTACCATTATTACATAGACAATAAATATCAAATTTATGACTACTCAAATGAAATTGGAATAGAATTAAATTTAATTCTTAAAACCTGACCTATTATCACAGTTACCTGCAAACAAGGTAGAATATTAGAAGTAATTAATCCCTTTATTGTTATTCCAGGGTAATCTGTTTGAATTACCGGTATATAAACTTCCAGCACTGTATTGTAATACTGTATTGTAATATAGAGGAAGAAAAGTTTAGCTCATATCAAAGTTGTTTATTTTATTACATACAAATTCAATATAAACTATAAACTTATCAGTAAGCCTTTCAATTCAATGTAAATGCCGACAGCAAACTTGTATATACAATGCCTTAAAATTGGTATTAATGAAAAGTGTCAAATCTTGACATACATTTTAACCAAACATTTTGAGAATGTCAATCCAGCCAATAACACAGCCACACAATTTTTTAAGTCCAGGAGTGTATGCTTAAAAACCTTCGAGAATATTGGGGAACTTCAGAAAAAAATTCTCAAAGCTAACATGAAATTTGAATTAAGTCACTAATTAGCTCGTTATTAGGTTAAAAAAACTTACAAGGTTTAAAAGTTTTGGTATCAGTTATATATTACTTTGAAGTATGTAAGGTAATCATATTTGGACAAGTATAGAATTTAGAACTTTACATAAAATACAGATTTTCTGTCATGGAAATTATAAAATTATGCAACACCAGATGCTTTTAGATCACCTGCCACAGTCAGTCTCAACTTGACCCAGTCATTTCTTCCTTCAATGTCTGAGGAAACATTAGCAATTTTCTAACCGCGCTAAACAAATTTTCACCAGACAGGAAACCATTAGGAAAGCTCTGAATTATTCACTATTTGAAAGAACTTGCATTTCATTTACATCAGTAATTTTTGTCATAAAGCAAAAATGAATTTTTACCAGAGGTTTCGGAGAATGGATCACTTCTAGCAAGTGCTGAATTATTCACGGGTTGAAAAACATGTACATTTTCGTCAGTGTGTTTTGTCAAGATTTTGAAAGCTTTAATACAGCAAATGATTCATACAAACGAGAAAACTAGCCGGAGATTATATTTTAAAACACACATATGTTTAAAAGATTAATTCCACATGATATCCACCTACTTAATTTAATCTATAAACATAGAGGATTTTAAAAATCAATTATTGGCAAATTCTGTTCAATGTTTCGAGCCGTTGATTTTCTATAGATTATACAGGTTTGTGCTTTTCCTGAATGAAAATATTTACGTTTTCAACAAACATAACCCTTACACGCAGTCACATATACTATTTATATTGCGACTTAAAATGTATATATATTTGTCCATATTTTGGCACTTTCCTCAGTAAGTTGACTGAAAATTAGTAAAATACACAGAAAAAGACGTACATTTGTCACAATAAAAGCATTCGAACAATAATAATGAGGCAAAATATCAATAATCAATCAAACAAGGCATAGTGATCAAGTGGTGGACTGCTAATATGAATTTCTTCAGTACGAATCCCACCCCTGGACTTGGCTTGCACCACAAAATTCTCAATCCGTCAATTTGGCGCATTTAGAACTGGTTAATAACCCAGGAATCAGTCAACCAGATTGGTTCGTATAGATGAAGATTTTCTATCAAAATACATGCTATGTAATAATTATGAGAAAATGGTATGCTCAATGCCTTCACACAGACATACTCGAAACCATTGTATTGCAACTTTTCTTAAAAATTTTCCTGGAGCTGTAAAACACAAGTCCAATACAGGTATTTCCTACGCTGGCACTAACTCGGTGCGTAGGTCAGGATAGAAAATACCGGTATCGGATACTTGTATTTTTTGTTTTGGAAACATGTAAAAAAGTGACAATGCAGTGTTGAAGAGAACATCTGAATGAAGTAAATTACCACCAATTTTCTCATATTGATCACTAAGGACATTTTGTCAAAAATAAGACTATATGCCTGTAAGTTGTAAGAACAATTGTTTCAAAATTGATGTAAAATAAATAAATTAAAATAATCAAGTGAAGTTATCACCTTAATGAAATAGTCATAAATTGCACTGAAAATAACAATATGCAATTTTATCACTGTTTGCCATAACAAACAAGGAGGGACGTTCTACAATGGAAGATGTCTTCATACATAAGTTAATAATCAATGTAGAGACAATGCAAAATTTAAATTCTTTAAGATGCATGTAAATTGCAATTAGTGAACATCTTAGTTTTCAAGTCTTGTGTCAAGGACAAAGATTAATTTCTAAGAATAAAAAGTACACACAGAGAAAATCTACAGAAAAAATGAATCAGATTTCAAGGAATAAATTAATTGCACCTAAATAGCCCCATTTACCTTTACAACTAACATAGATAGACACAAATTCTAGGAAATTTCTTTAGAGGCAAATAACTACATTGAATTACATAATAAGCGGACAGTACCATCGTAAGATTTAATGCTGACATAGCCAAAAAAAAAGTCTGCAACAGCAATGTAACAAGTACCTTTGTTAACTGACATTTCCTGGACCCAGAGTTTATATTGACTTTCCAATTTAAGATTCAGTTTGATGCTGGAGGATCGCAGGAGATTGTAGCAGAGTCAGTATGAATAAATCATTATGTGTTTACTAGAAAAGGTATTGATCTTGGTACATTTCTGTTTTTTTAATAGCCTTATAAAGGATAATAAAAGTACCGTTAACAAGATTTTAATTAAATCAAGACAACAAGTTGTTGATTAGAATAGATTATTCAGCACCGATACCTCGGATTGGGAATTAATTTATCTCATAGATAGCCAGTGGCCACCAGTAAAGCTGTACAGACACACTAGCTGAAACTACACACAATTAAGCCATGCTATAAAGCTACAGCAGGGCTGATCATTAAGGTCTTGGACAACTTGTGTTGTAAAGAAATACCAAGAGATTATACCTGAATAACATTTCAGTGGCATTACGCAACGATAAATGTATGACCAGTTCATGTAAATTACATCGCGATAAATGAAATTGACTACTGCACCACCTGTCCTCAAATTGTATTGGTCATTTGATTGCTTGTTTATACACACAACGTTCAAAGGAAATGTATAGTTTCAACTTTATGTTGATGACATCACTTGGAAAAATTTGCGCTTATTTTTTTACGAATTTTACAATGGAAAACATGAAGATGAGATTGACTTGACCTCGGACTCACCCACTTTGAACAAGCCCAATGTATTGTAATTGATAAACCAATTAGTCAACAACATGTACAGTTTAATCACTAAATAGAATCTTTAGAATAAGGCACAGGACACCCATGACTAAACACACACTGAGGTCAGCCAAATTATAGCAACAGAAAACTGAGATTGCACAAGAGAACGCTTTATTATGAGAACTTTCTCAGAAAACACACCACAATTTTTATAGAAAAACAATACAATTAAGATATGATTGAGCTACAACAGTGGCATTGCTGGTTTAATTGTAACTCTGGCATCTTGTTTTATAATTATTTTCTTTGAGAGAGAATTTATTTTCCTAACAGGTATGAGTGGAGTTAAAGATGTATCTGGCTCATCTGAACATAATTTTTTTTAATTGGCTTCATCCACTATTGTTGTTACATTGGCTAAAACATCTCTTATAAGAACCATTGCAATGTACTGATTGAACATGTCTTTTTTTTACCATATTACTAACAGACAAAACTTGTAAAATAGCCTCATTGTTATTTTAACTTTATGACGTACAACAAATACGGATTAATACATTATGAGTTCATCTTTGTTTTCTTTGTTAATGCATGTTTATTGATGTTTTAGCTATAGGAAATATATTTTTCATGTTAGTTTAGGCAAACAAATGAACAAAAAATGAGCATAATATTACTTTAATGTTAGAAGTACAAACACTTGGTATCTGTTTTAATCAAAGGATCATAGCATTGCGTAGACTGTTTAATGTAAATGTAATGTTGCATGGTGCTAGTATTGTTTTATTAATGATGTAGATGACATTATTTAACAGAAACAAGAGTGTTTGGTTACCAATCAAGAAAGGAAGGAAATCTCATTAAGGCTGGGTCTGAATTATATGGTCAGACAACACAACTCTGAAGAATTTGAACTTTTTTAGCAGGTAGTACATTGGTAATAAGAAATATATTTGAATAATAAGTGAGAAACAGGATAAACATTCTGATATAGCAATGCAAAGTATAAATAAATATGTATAACTAGATTCCAAAGCACCAAGTCTTATAATAATATTACACTGAAGCTTCGGCTGTATCTGTGTATGACATAGAAAATGTATCTACCAAGCAATCCGAAACAATCAAATGATAGACTTGATAATATATAATATGAAATGTAGATTTCACACAGTAAGTAGCTGTAAACAAGATGAGACAAGGGAGACAATTACCACTAATGCACACCTGATAATATATATTTAACCAAGGGTTGCTTCCCTTTTGTTTCAATTAGTTCAATGGTTGTTAACATGAAACTTGATTGATACGAAGCAAAACAAGTTGAAATACTCAAATTTCCTTAAGAGAGACATCAGCACATATGATTCATTATAGCAAACATGTAAAAACTATCACCCAGGTGATTCCAGGCAATCTATATCATTGTCAGGATCATTTACCATTTTTGTATACATTTCAGTAAATTGCAAAATGGTTAAATGCAAATCTGAAAGCATCATTAAAAAGAGGTATAACAATATATGAAGCTTAGTTATGAATCAACGGCTCACATTTACGATGGAAAACCGCTTTAAACAAATTAGTCTATGATTAGAATTACTAACCTTGAGGTGAAGATAGCTTCAAAAACACCAATTCCTGTCTGGCTGTAATATCTGTATCTTAACCTGAAACATAGAATATGAATTACAATAACAACCATTGGTTTAAACTTACTAATTTCACAATGATCGCGATATTGTTTTCTCTATCTCATAGTTCTGATTCTCAAAGGTGTAAACCCATAGCTCATTTCTTATTTGCTTCAAAACCTTCTTTCGTCATGTCATACCACGGAATTAAATCGACATGGAATAGAATCGCAGTAAATCTCAACCAACTTCTTGGCTGCTGCGTGTTTTAGAGAGATATCATTATCGGCCACCTTTTCGATTCCAAACGAACCATAAACATTTTCTGTATTCATACAAATCCGATTTATCAGTAATTAAATGGACTTATTTCGTATCAGAAATTATTACATACGGTTTGAAGTAATTGTCAGATACAATCACTCTGGTTTTTTCTGATAAGAAAGACAATTTTTTACAATGTTTTTACCTGCATCAGATACGTGTTGGGCAATGCCATTCACATTTTATACATAAACATTGGCAAACTGTGAATATCCCTTTTATGTTTTGCATATAATAGTTGCATTTTCTCGAATAATGGATTTTTAAGATTTGATCTCATACGACTAAGATACATCTACCCTGAATATAAGGTTTTACTTTCCTATGTGTTGGTACATCGACTCACCACTAGATGTAAAATGGCCGACAATGGAAATTAAAAATACTGGTTAAGTTTTTAACAGTTCTTTCTTGAGGGTTGCGTTTTTTTTGTATTTCAGGGCTTGTCGCAACCAAAATAGATTGATGTGATGATGATGTATTAGTTTATCCCTTACTTATGATTATAAGTCACAATTTTGGTTAAAAAAGTTGTCATTTTTTTTCTTTTGTAATCGACAGCCTATGTCAAAATACTGAAAAATGGACATAGTTGAAAATTTGATTTTAAAGTAATATGTGCATTTTTTTGCATTACCCGCTTAATTTGCATATAATAGATGAATATTTGGTTAGTAACAATCTTTCCTCCGTTGCTGCAAGTATTGGGTCGTTTTTATGGTCAGAAAAGTCGTAACCAATATTTTCAAAAGGAAAAAATATGGCGGCAGCAGAAGGTAATCAGCAGCAGACACATACAAAAATCAATATTTGCACACTGGCTGATAGGGCGTTTCCTTATCATGCATTTAATTCCATGGACAGACATAATTAATTTTTTAAATACACAATATCAAAAAGTAAAATATTATAAGAAATGGATTTCCCTCTTCCGGTTTTAGTTTTATTGCTCCCGTTCCCTGGTTTTTAGTTTTTTACAACCAATTCAATTTTCCTCAAACAATTTTTTTTCGTTCAACTCCCCATTATTTTTTAGTTCCGATTCTCATTCTCAGAGCTTTATTTATCTGCCTCCCAAATCATGGTTTTTACCATAAACATCACTTCCATAAAAAACACAACCATTTCGTATTGGTGAAACAACAGAATAAGTACCAAACATTATATACTGTACCAAAACTTCTATATTTCTTGCATCTCTTTCTTTACTTAACATTCAACAGCCCTGTAATCTTCATCAGATACCACACAGCTATTTTGTAAAATGAAACGTGAAATAGGTATACACAGCATTCCCACTAGATTCCTAATTAGGCTTTTTGGACTCCTGTTTCTGGCAACATTTCTTGGAGATTGCATTGAAGGACTGAAACTTTTCCCCAAAGCACGGTTTGGACTCCCTGTTTTCTAATCCTAGTGAGAACCCTGATGCAACTGAAGGGGTATTTGAGCATGAAGTTGGAACAGCTTTCTTTCAAACAGCAATAAATAGTATACTGTTGAGCTGTTGCTCAGGCATGCCCCCTCCGTGTCAGTCAATCCAAAAGGTTGCGCACACCAAGTTGCACATGAAGTCAGTTATTTACACAATGTGCAGATAATATAAAGCCATCAAATATATTTTGACATACAAACAACTCTCTTTATAACAACCATGTTTAATTCCTGGGTTTACGATGTATTGAAAGGTTGTTATACTGAATCAATTCTATGAAACAGTAAACAAATTAGTTCCAACCAAATTCATGTCGTTACAACAATATTACGTTCCAACGAATGGCAGCATAACGAGAGTCGACTATATATAAATTCATATTTTGTATTTATCTATAATAATATATAATTATAGAAAATTTCTGAAAAAGGCAACAAACCATTCACTGCCATGATAATCTGTATTATCTTTATCTTCCATTCTTTGATACATGTAACATACATCACATATTTCCAGGCCAACACTAACAATGCAGTCATGTAAAATAGAATGCAAGATAGATTTTTGCCTTCTGCGTAGCAAATAATGATGAAAGACAAACCATTAGGAGCTCTGCATCATGTCACGATGTATCAAATTAACACTGAGAAAATTGATTATCATTAGAAACAAGAAATTTCTGATTTTCATTTCAACATTATTTTACACAAGAAGCTCAATATTACCAATAGCAGCCATCGAAGCATAATACAGTGTACTCTGGATATAATTTTTCTCATTATTTTTAAAACTTCAAACATTATACGGTAATTCTATGTATTTTTGACATCATCCAGAAAATCAAAAAAAAAATTGGGCATTTTTTTCCTCGAGCGTAGAAAATCATAGAATATTTCTACAATTGAAGATAAGACAGCATTGAATGTATACTTTTTCTTCCTTTTATATGAAAATCAGTGGATAGGCCACAACAAACCATTACAGTACATGTACTGAACTAAAAATAAAATTACCTACCAACCCACTGTTAAAATTCCGGGGTTGTGTAACCACAAACAAACAATTTATTAAGGATGGCCTTATATTGAGATGAGCCTTGATAAGGAAGCAACAACAGTATATGAATTAAACTAGGTCCAATCACAACATACTTGTATAGAATAAAGGCCCAATAAGGGTAATTTTTTATCCATTTAAATAACAACAATATCAAAACATGTACTGGTATAAGAAACAATTTTATGCTCATTAGCCGATGATTATCCATAATTTCTCGTTCAATTTCGAAACAAACTTGTTTACAATATATTATGTCATGTTTGACATTGTTGCGAGTTCCGTAAATTGCTGATGTGCTTCAGTGACTTTCTGTATGCGATATAAATATTCATTGATGACGTCAAACTCAGCTACAACAACTACAACTAATCATATTTGAAATTGCCATCATGTGATGTGAGCAATCGCTGATTTATGCGCACCTGTCTGATGCAATCAGGAAAAATCAGCATACAGCGAATGTGAACAAACATGCAAAAAAAACTAGGTTAAATTAACAGGTAACAAGATACGAAATAGCAACTTTTTGCATTGATATTGAATCTTCTGAAATTTGATGGAACCTGAAAGTATGTGAACAATTAAATTTTAGGGTATACTTAAATATGTGAATATTCTGGACAATGCGGATCTGATGATATGATTAACAAAAAATGAAACAACAAATAAAATTCATGCCCCGTCCCCCTTTGAACAGAAAAAATGGATGATAAAGAAGAAAATGAATTATAATGGCCTAAGACCTTTAGTACACAACTAATTAACCATAGCTTATGGGTGTTTTAATGTCAAACTTTGGCGTCAATGTCACCTCAGCTTGCAAACTAATCAACAAAAGATAACAAAACCTAATTAAGTACAACAGTTGCATGTAAAGAATCATTAGTTTCAGACAAATACTTACATGTAATGAGAGCAATTATCTGTCATGCAATACAATTTGAGTTTTTTTAATCATAACCTAACCATTATTGTCAGAAAACAGATGATTTGCTTAACAAATTTAGTGGGCAGTGTAACTTTGCTACCAAATTGATTTTATATCAGTTTCTTCTCCCATTAGCGGTACTTTATTAGCAGTACTTGCTAGCCACAAAAACTGAACATTATGGCTATATAAGGAGAGGTTATAAATAGATTACCCAGTCTTGCAAACTACTCAAACCACCCAAAAGGATAAGGGAATGTGCTAAATAAAGACCCATTAATTAGTGCAACAGTTACTGCAGACAGTCTCTGAAAAACAATGATATAGTGACAGACACCAGTCTGATAAGCGCAGACCAGTGTCCTTGACTTCTTTAATACATGCAAGCTACTCAAACACATTGGACTGTCCATAGTAGCGTCTTGCAATGACTTGATAGGCACAGCACTTCATAGATTCTGGAAATAAAGCTCTAGGGAGACCCAGGTCCTATCAACAAGATACAATCTCTTCTGAAGCCAAAGGAAGCCATGTCAATGTCATACTGTTGGATTTTTCACCAGGACGTCTGACAACATGCCACATGACACACTCCTCCAAATACTAGATCACTGTACAGTGAGAAATAACACAAAAAAGTGGATGCTGTCCTTCCTAACCAGTTGTCATCGAAGGAGTCAAGTCAAAACTAGCAGATGTCATGTCCAGAGTCCCTCAGGGTCTGTGGTCACCTCATATATTTCTGGGTCTCGTTAATGCCCTTCTGAACTCCATCAAGTCATCCAAATACAACATGTTTGTTGATGACAGTTTCCTCTTCGATGTCATACTACAGACTTCAGCAGCGTCTGACTTCTTTTCGCCCTTTCTGCCCTGGCCACTCACGTTCATGGCTTGTCCCAAGGTGTATTCCAGCTATTCTATCCATTCCCCCCTTGTTGTCCACTTACTTTTTTCATGGTTGTTAAACAATAGTCAGTCAGAAAATTCCTTACTTTGCCAATCCCAAAGATTTCTGCCCTTACATCTCCCCAATCCCTAATGTTTCATAGGCTGACGTTTCCCTGAGATCTGTGTGGGGAGGCATTGTTTTGTGTATGTGGCATTCCCTATAACAACTTAATCTTTCCATCAAGCATTACGTACCTCGTGGATGATGATTGATAGAAGTCTTCAATGAATTATTGCACTAAAACCCTAGGGTGTAATTGTAGTGATGTGGAGTTAGACAGCCGTCTGGTTAGCTCAGTTGGTAGAGCACCGTACTAGTGTTTAGGGGGTCGTGGGTTCGAGCCCCACATCGGGCGCACTTTTCCCCCTTGATTTACTTTATAATACCTAGATCTACATCTACAGCCACTTAAAAGACTCTTAAATAACAAGGGTGAGTGACCACGATAGGGCTTTATTTAAATTAGATACTTCATGATGATGACACCTTCAGTAAGCTTGGGGAAATCTGTGAGAAGTGTCTCAAAATTTTTAGCAAGTTGCAACGTTTATCACAGCAGGAACAGGAACGAAGACGTCATATCGCAAATAGACTGTTGAATTGATGCGTAAGATTTCAATAATAAACTTCCATACACAAAAGAGCTTCAATAACACATTAAGAAAAAATTAAGAGCGATAGAGGTGTAGGGGTATGGTGGTAGCACCTGGTTGACAATGTAAACAATGTGAATTATCTGACTGCAGTATTAATTTCTGCAATTGGATCATGCAAATACATATTTATACTGACTAAACACTTACTTCGACGTATATGTCACAAAATTTCGTAACTCCTTTGTCACTGTAAAGCTACAGTTTTATGTTCCAACAAGTAAAGACAAGAAAAATATTTCTGCTATGTAGAATGCTGGTGAAACCGTCGCTTTTGATTGGCTAGATAACGTTTCCGTAGACGCTCGGATAGTAACGGAAACCGGCGGATATGGTTAATAACTAATACTTCAAAAGCCTATTTATGTCAGCCAAATTCATTAAAGTGTCAATAAGTCATGAACACATTTTGTTTCGTAACAAACTCATCATCCAGAATATTTCTGTATTTAAGTATACCATAAAACGTCATTATTCACGAATAAATGCTGTCACATAATAATAGTCTTCCTCCCTACACTGTATCAGTAGGCACAGTTGACGCCTTCAAGGCCCAACTTGCCAAACTCTTTATCTAGACTCCTAAGTACACTTTTATTTTTAACCTCTCACTGTACATACACTCTCACTTTATTTCATATCTTTTCCTTTTTTTGCGCAACCCCTGGCAATAATGTTCAGTCAGTTGAACGTGGCCAGTATCTGGTAGAAGTAGAAACATAAATTCCAGGAGGCCAAAGGGTACTTGATGTACAGATGATCTACCGACAGACATGACTAAAACCCAAAAGGTGGGGCATATTCAAAATAACCAGCATTAATACATTATAACTGCAAACATAAAAGAAAACACTGCTTATAATTTGATATATTTATTGAAAATTTAATAGATAATACAATGTCAGCATCATTTGCTAAGGTTGTAAAGTTGGACAATATTTAACCGACATTCATTAATATTCATACAAATCTGTAAGTTATTGTCGGCGAAGTACAAAGAGCAACTTTATGTAAATGTATCCTCCTGGCTGCTCATTGAGAACAGTGACTGTGTATAAAGAGAACAATGAAGAATATTGAGTGCCAGTATATCGTTGTCAAATAATATCTGTATGTATCTGTCTGAGATTTATATGAGAAGTTGCGTGCCTTTGTGTGCATACTTATCATACAGATGCTGAGACTTCTAAAACATTTACAACTTTATTTATCTTTCTATTTTACATTATATTGGGAATTTCTTAATCATAACTGAAAAGTGTAAGGAACTGGATAATAAGCGAATGAACATATAAGTTGGTTGATTAAACAAGTGGACCGAATTTTGTTAGCCATATAATGCTACAATAAGTATAATGGGCAAACATTTCATCACTAAAAAGTTTATAGTTACAATCTGTGGGCTGTAGCTTTAAAAGCCTAAATTCAGACATTAAAACTAAATTCATAATTATAAAACATTTTGTTTTTGTTTTTTGGGTTCCATAAGACTACTGAAGACTATGATTGAAATAAAAGTTTTGTTTTCTAAACATAAGTGATTTTATCTTTATGACCATTTCAAATGACACTGACAATTATTTCAACAGGAAACATATGACAATCCATGAGATAGTTTTGGTAGTTGTTCATTATTCATGATAACAGTAACCAACGCAGCAAGGAATGAAAACAAGAAAGGATATCAAATATAAATTATCAATAAATTGCACATGTACTAGTACAAAAAGAATATGTAAGGTTAAATATGAGAGCTACTACATGTACTATGGCACCCTATATTACCCTGCATTGCTCATCCAAGTAACATTGGTATGATGTTTTTGTATGCTACATGTACATATCAAAACCAGCCCCGGTGACGACTGCTTTAAATTTGGACCAACAAAAATTGTATATAATATGCAAAACTCGTATTTTGGCACCAAATGTCTTCTACCAAATCATTCTACTTTCTGACCATTGGTCATTCAAAATTACGAAGTTATAAATCATACTACTTTCTGACCATTGTTTTCAGAGAAGTTTATTCAAATTTTCCAAGTTATCCGCCTAATCTATCATTATTTGAGCAACCATCTTGATTTCAGCTATTTTGGGGAGATAGTCTGAGAATCACTTATACCAAATAACTATGAATTCTGACATATTGTTTCAGGGGAGAGAATGTCCACCATTTCAATACAGCTTATAAAGAAAACCCCTATGACCACCAGGGGACTTATCAATTCATTTTATTTTGGTGAAGGGTCACAAATTGAGCATTTGTGCCATTTCTGGCCACAGGTTAAAGAAAAGATGTTCTTCCTATTGCCATGGCAACTGAAGATCTGCATGAGTTACAAAGTTTATCCTAATAATCTCTGATTAATAATGCCGCAAAATTATACATTGCTTTTAAATGCGCCTAGAATATAAGCAAAAATTACACACTATCCTAAAAAATACAGAATTATTATGATGAAGAATGATAATCTAAATAATAATATAAAAATAATTAGAAAAACTAAAATTATCATGAGTAAATGTTCCCTAGAACATGTATATTATAACAACGTCCAACGCAGTATTCTCCCTTTACGATTATTAGATAGTGACATTGTTCTGGTGATATTTTAGAGAAACAAGGATACTGTAGATGGTAAAATGAAACAAAAACTTTAATAGAATACATTAACCACGATGTTTACAAGGTGTATGCCCCATTCTATTCAAATATCCATCACAATGGCAGAGATTAATGTACCACAAGGGGAGATAAGCACTGCAAGGCTTTGATGTGACAGTTGTACAATGTTCAGGAAAATACATACTGACTCACTGTAGAGCTCAATGACATTTTTGGCCAAAATAGTTCAGTAAAATATACATGGAATATTCAGGGCAGCCTGATGAGCAAACTAAGAGAATAAACTGTGTCCAAGTAAATATTCACCGGTATATAATATCTGAGTAAATATTCACCGGTATATAATATCTGAGTAAATATTCACCGGTATATAATATACCGACTTTTCAGGTTATAAATCTGACTGGAGAAAATCCTCAAATGTAAGCATCTGATTGGTTGATTCCAAGCAAAGCCTTAATATAGACCTATCGCAAAGCTAAATTCTGAGACTGGTCCCCTAACTCTGTTTTATAACCTTAGACAAAGGTTTCAATAAAAAATGCGTAGAAACAATACAATGGATTGTTATCATCACAATGTAAAGCATGTAAAAATAAATTTCAGCATTAGATGATGTAAACAGCTAAAACACCTCTATGCAGAAAACAAGACAACAATAAAAAAAAAAAAATGTTTAGCACAACAACAAATCCATCTACATAACAAATGTACATACATTGTATCACAGATATTCAAGGAAACAAAAAAATGTTATATATGATAATTATTTCTATATTGTTTAAGCACATGTATGTATAAGATGCCCCTGTTTGTTAATATCATTAAATACAAATTATATAAAAGTATTATTTAAAAAAAAAACATACTTTCTACTGGTAGCAATCAAAAACAATGCCCGAGGTAGTAAACTCAGTCATGGGTGATATTTTCCCATATTCACTAGTAATATATACTCACCACATTTAATAACACAATGTGTGAGATTTTCTAAATTTTCATTAAATGACTTTCAGGATACAAGAAAATAACTAGACACAATATTATTGCATGTGTACGCAACATGTAGTCTAAATTTCGTGACAATCAACAAGTCTTTTCATAAAAATTAGTTTCTTAAGTAATAAAATGGAATTTAAAGAAGTATGGTTTGTAAGAAAAATGTTCATTTTTAAATGTACCGAGTATATTATATACTGTGTATAACATGAAGATATGTTTGTGATTGACAATGACTAGCCACCTCTATGCATTCCATAGAGATTACATTTGAGCATGCAATAGAATTCTATCTACAGAGCAACCTCTCCGTAGTGGTCCTCTCTTAGGCAACAACCTCTCTATCAATCCATATATCTTTGTATACAATGTACTGCTTAAAGATAACATACTGGCGTCTCAAAACATCGGAATAACTTATCTCAAAAGCTGTTACACGGATCATTCATTATTATATCATTCTTTGTTTACACGGGCATGAAATATTCAGTTGGTTTACATCTACAGTTGTGCATTCATGCTTCACGCACCAGTGGCCTTTCTTAGTCCATATATGGTCCAGGGAATGTTGACTACTATTTTTAATAACTATCTTATTTGTTAACAAAATTAATGTTGATGAACCTGACAAAGTCAAACTAACGTACTCCATCTATTGGTATTTCTTTCATGAATGGTATATTAATTTTTAATGTCGATGCTCATGTTCAATCAACTTTGACCTAAAACTACAGATTTATTCACTTCAACTCCTTTTTTAAGTATTTTCAGCAAAAAAAATGACAGTGAGATGTACAAATTGCAAAAATAAGACCAAAGAAAAATGTCAACAACAACATCAATATTTCCTGTAGTACAAGTGTACAATCAATATAACCTCACACAACCAACAAACTGTACATAAAATGTAAAATATTGCAATTCCCGAAGGATTTTACTCTGAAGTGATTGGACTGTTAATTTAAGCTTGTATGTACAATTATTTACATAATAAAGAATTTCCAGCTATCATACAGTCAACAGGTAATGAAAAGCACAAACAAAATGACCATAATAACACAAAACATACTGACTTAATAGTAAACAAAGAGATGTTTGTAAAACATTATGCCCCACTGTGACCCTGACCTTTGACCCCAAAATCAATTGGGTTCCTCTGCTACCTTAGACGTCAAGGGGTTCAAAAAGGTTACAGACCGACAGACCGACATACTGACCAACCGACCGACATGTGCAAACCAATATTCCCTCTCTTCTTCGAAGGGGGGCATAAATATCTGATTAACACCATAAAATACACAAAGTGTGGCTAAGATAAGTTATTAATCCTCCGGCTTGATGAGGTTTGTAGACAAAAAAATGATTGCACTTTAGTAATATGCACATATGGGATGTTGTAAAACAAAACAACCAAGGGTATATTTACTGGCAAACAGCAAAATTGAACAACTTGCAAACAAGAGTTTCTAGCATCCCGATCGGAAGAATTGAAAGTTTGATTTGAGATCCCTAATTCTCAAACAAAACAAGCAGGGTCCAATGTTATACAACATAAGATCAGTCTCAATGCTCAAAACTAAAGTTCATTCTAAACTTATTTCAGTCAAATACACACAGACTTTCTACATGTTTTCGACGATATTAAAGTTAAAATTGACATATGGTATGCTTACTGTCATACTCATCTTTCAGTTAACTTGAGAAAAATAAAAAATGTGATTCGAGATTTGAGACCAACCTCAAGCTTTATAACCATGGACTCTGGTTGAATAAAATGACTTACGAAGACACAAGATGTATATCATCTATACACAAACATACAATCACCATGAACTTAATTATGCATTGAATATTTGGCACATTAGTCATACATGCACTATGGTACAACCATGTTTGTAAAGTTTTGTTCATCTTTACCATTGCTTCATACAGTATTAACAAAACAACTAAGATAAAAATGTAATGATGTAAAGAAAACAAGCTACCTTAGAAACTATTTGTGTTTCCAGAGATCATACAAGATAATGTACCCTGACTTTTGTAAATGGTAGCATCAATGTTGTAGTACAGTAAAGTCTGTGTTAATAATCCCTGACAAATGAACAGTATGCATACACAAAATATGTCACTGTAGAGAACAATATTTTTTAAATGCAATAAATACATCAAGGGAGGTAACCCAAATAACACACACTCATGTACTGGAGTTCTTCCCCTTTTGTATCAACATCAACACTACTATTAAAGCCACTATAATAAAGGAATAAGTTCTATCTTTTGTAAAATGAATACAGACCATCCGTTCACCAATGTGTCATTTACCCAGTGTTGGTAACAGACAGGTTTGACAGTAAAGTTATCTCACGACATTGCCCTTGTGTACATTGTGAAGTATGGAGTAAAATTTCTTTGTTTCAAAATATATCAAATACTAGAAATGCAGCATAATTTGTTTCTAAATGATGGTAAAATTGAATTTTTTGTGACTGTTAAGTTTTCTAACATCTACATTATGTGCACAATCTAATATTTACTATTTTCACATGATTTCTTGTTCAACATAGACAACATATGAGCGTCACTGTACGATTTCCAACCTCTTCTTTAAGTGACGTCATTTCTAGAAACGTCACACGTGACATCACCGTATACTGTCAGTAAGCAATATTTGCCCCATATGGCAAAATGAAAACTAAGTGACCATATGGAGTAAATATTGTTTCCTGCTTGCAAATAGTGACATCACATGTTGCGTTTTCCTGAAATGACGTCACTTACAGAAGGATGTAAATCCCACAGCAGCGATATTATATAGCAATAAGATTTCTTGCATCTGCATCTTGCGTTAAAGGCAACATGCAGTATTTTCTCATATTTTCATGTTGAATTACATCCTTATGTTAAATATTGCCATTAATTTTTTTTTCGAGAATATTCGAATAAATTTATTAGGTATTGATTTCGGACTCAATTTCCACTTTTTGTTCAACATCAGCTCCTTGATTCAACAAAACATCTGCTGGAAGGGCAGGTAACACTGGACGGGCAAAGATATATAATGCCATCAGCATTCCCTGGAATAGAAAATATAAACAACTTACAGTAACCATGGAAACTCTCTGTAAGAACATCTAAGCAAGAAAATTTGCTGGCACGAGATTAAAAAAAGAAAAGTGAAAAAAAACACATCTATTTAACTAGTAACAGTCTGATTTGCAGATTCCCTGCATTAGCACAGGGCTCAATCCTGATCATTCATGGGACTTATGGTTCTCATGTAGTGTGATGCCCAACAAGAAAATTGTAGATGTCCGCTCAGACAACCCCCAAAGAAAATCTGGTTATACAAAAATCATTTTACCAATATATGTCCACAACACCAGGCAAATGGATTGAGTCAGACACTAAAGAAACATGTAACATTTGAAGAAAACAAATCTACAGTTTGTTCTTGAGCCTTTCATGGGCCACTAGTGTCTCGTTTACTTCAACAGCTCAATCACTGTGTTTTCTTAGAAATATACATGTATGTGCCAAGTAAAGTTATTCATTGGGGTTGCAACATTTGGAGTCAAATGTATCATAAGTGGAGAGCTAAGGACTTGAGCTATACTATCACCAATCATAACATCACGGAGGACAAATGTCATATTCGGCGTTTGAACTCTTGACCTCCAAATTAGTAAGGGAACAGTATTGAAGTGGATAAGGTGTCAGCCCATCAACCAACAGATAATGGGTTCAAACCCCACAGATGTCATGATCATGTCAATTCCTAAAACATCAGTGATGGTTTTTCAAGGGCGTTGACTTTAAAAAGATTGTCATAAGAATAATGCTTTCATTATTTAATCTGTAGGCTGAAAGTTTTTGTGACAAAACTACTTTTGATATGGTTGAAACAAAGTGAATGTATACCCCTGCCAATAACATGCCAGCAATGCCAACTGAGCCCCATGGAAACCCAAACTTTTGAACCAAAACTCCTCCAATAGTTGGACCCAGAAATGCGCTGAAATCAAAAGAACAGAACAGTTTTCTATCTTCATAAACAACACATGTACGAATACAAAAAATGTATATAAACATGCACATTACAATGCCATTCAAAAGTTATATTCAGGAACAATAGCATGTGAGAATATTGTCAGTCTATCGATTACTCAATGGATCCTTCCTTCCATCCTTCCATCAATCAATCAATCAATAAACCAAACAGTAGGTCAATTTGTCAATTAATCAGTCAATTAGTTCTTTCTACCCATCAACATAGATCATATGTTCTACTTTCCAAAGATGGTTACCACAGAAAGACATGCCTGTTTTTATTAACCAATGAAATATTGATAATAGTGCAATGTTATTTCATATTCACATATAAAAAAAGATATATCCTCAGCTATTTTCAACATAATTATATTAAGCACAGAACAAATCAGAACATTGCCCTACCCCATACATAGTTATACAGTAAAACCTCACTTAGAAACCATCTCAAAATTAAGACTTGTGAATTAAACCATGTTATCATGAACCAGTTTTAATTTTTTTAGAATATCTTCCATGTAATTTTATAATACCGACCTCCACACAAATAAGACTTTCTTCAGAAGCAAAAATGGTCTATGAAGTTTCACTATAGATATAATACAAATGACTCACCCTAATGAGAAACTAGAGTTGAAAAATCCTGAGACTTTACCATAAGTGTCTATATCTGTCGGCATTCCTAGTGAACTGTAAAATATGGAAATATGAACAGTAACCATGACAGCAAATGGTATACAGCTAGTGGGAGACAACTACGCTATAAGTGGAGATTTCGGAGAGTGAATAAGTTTGCAAATTAGTGACTTCAGCTGTGTTGCAAGTAGAAATATTTGCAAATTGTTGAAGTGAGTATTGATAAATTTATTAACGAAGTATCTGAAAATGTACTTCAGTAAATGAGGATAATTACGCCAGTTAATGTTTTTTTGTGATTTTCTTGAATTCATGAAATTTGCAAACATTTACAACTTTACCGGAATTATTAGAATTATCACAACTAAGACCGACTCCTACTGAACCACAGGTGGTCATATTATCGAGGTTTCGCTGTACTTACATACATTTTTTAATACAGTAAAACCTCACATAAAGACCACATAAATAATAAGACCACTTAGAATTTAACAACACGATTATCAAGTCAATTTTCAATGTTTTACTCTTTATTCAACTTAATATTAAGACCACCTCAATAATAAAATCCGTTTTCAAGGGTCCCAAGGGTGGTCTTATTATCAAGGTTATATGGTACATATATCAAATGAAATCAAAATATCACTTACTTAGCTCCAATGAGTAAAGCTTTAAACGTAGGAATAAGCGAACATCCTAGACACAGTCCGATAAGTCCAAGAGCAATACAGTTGATGTAAACAGCACTGTGGACAAAATAAATACAAAGACTTTATAGTTTTAGTTAAGTGGTACATTCTGTATTCATGAAACCTAAGGAGCTTGTCATAAGTTCTATCCCTTTTATTTCACCAACTAGAGTTCTCTCCCTTTGCCCTTTCTATTATGTATAACAAAATAACAGAATCAGATTCTACAAGAAATACATGAATTTTGATAACTGTATTTCTGAGCAAAACCTACTTAAAGTATAATGATAATAATTTCATACATGACATTGAAGACATGCAATATCATCCATGTAATATTTGTGATACATGTAATTCACTAGTGAAACAACAAATAACAGGATGTCAAAATTACTGAACACAAATGTTTGCCTTTGTTATATACCAAAAGTAAATCTTTCCTAAGATATATGCGTCCTTACAATTTATGATATAAATAAAATATTACTTTTGTATTAAGAAAAACATCATTTCAGGAAACTTTGTCTGATACACAATAAATCTTGCTGATGTCAGTTTTTATCGTTTTCACAGAACTTGTTCCAAAAAATTAGTAATTTCATAGGCGTAAATATTTTTATTCAGTACTCATCTGTTAGGACTAGTGGCCATTGCATTCAACTCCCCCTGACTGAACTATCAGTTGTTCCGCATATTTACAAGTACATTCAACAATAGTAGTATTCAATACAGTATAAAATATTGGCTTCGTATCAATGGCCACTTCAACAAAGTTTTTATATTGTGTTTTGAAAGTTTCACGTCACGAAAATTTATAAAGTTTCACTAGTCTGATCTTGACTTGGAAAGGCCAATGCAAACCCTACAATGTACGACTTACAAACCAACGTCCTGTTATATAAAAGTAATGGCTAAATAACTTACTCTGGAATGAAAGACAAAAAGGGAGCCGGCCCCAACAATAACCAAGCAAACACAGCACCAATATTACCAGCTGAAATCATTGCTCGAACATATCCCTAAAATATAGTAATTTGAGATTTGCTCATAACATATATTTCAAGTAGGATTATGATGAAAACATTTAGTTCATATATGAATCATGCTTGAGATCATTTTCAATGAACAAACAGGCCTTATTCGAAAACATTTTAAGACTATATTAAGACTATAATTCAGACTTAAGACTTTGAATTTACAAAAGTTCTATTTACCAGCCTTATGGTTTCAATGAGTCTATAAGAACAAATTTTTTGTCTTAATAATTGTTGTTACCCATTGCACACTTTTTTTTATTGAACTAAATACGCTTAAAACAACATAGGAGCAAGAAGAACATGTAAACCAGTAATACAACTTGTAGAATAATTGGTGACACAGGCAATAATACATAGGCCATGCTTATTTATCATCCATTTGTTCTTAAAATGGCAAGATTACATACCTTGCTGTCCCCTATATAGCCCCATATCGGAGCAGTTAGTGCATAGAATAGTGGGGCTATCAAAAACACGATACCAACAATCCATGTCTGTAGATTAAACTGTAATGAAAATTAGTTGATTATTTCCTATGGCTTATATGTAATGGAAATTGCACAATTTGTGAGGAAAGATAATGTTTATGTTGTAACAATTTAGACATTGAAGATGTATATCATTTCACCTGTACGTGTAGCTATTATTCGGATACTAGGAAGTCAATTATAATAGACACACATAAATGAACAAATTTACACAAATTCCAACAACAAAATACAACAATTATGGTATCTAATTATGAAAAAGAAGCTCTTCCTGTCAGAAATACACTTTTAACCATAGAACATTTACAGACCACCTTGCAACTAATTGTTAAATGGTTTAATGTAATTTTTTCGACATATTTTTATTTTCTGCAGTACATACATAATTATATGTTTTCTTATTATAGAGGAATCACTGTATATTACAAGTGAATGTAATGTTAGTAATAAGTATTACAAATGGTTATAGAAGCATGCATTTGCAGTGTGGGTCACAGCAGAATGAATAATGAAGTTACATAAACACTAGAAGATAATGATGAATTAATAAATATCAACTTGACAATAATGCTTACAATAATGAGTAGTGTATATAACAAAATGTGTCAGACATTTACAAAGGCAGGCTGGGGAAGATGGTATGAAAGTTAAGTACATCTATTACCTAGTATCTACTTAACACTGAAATGGAAATCGGAAAACAAGCAAACTGTGACTTCAAAACCCTTATCAGGAGAATCTGGGCTTCGAGATGAAATTGTGAGCTTAAACATCAATTGGGCAGGCTGGTAAGAATGCAGTAGGTAATATTATCACTGAATAGACACACTGGATCTACTGGCAAGAATTGTGACAAATCACAAGTCTACTCACAATCACCTGGTAGACACTGTGTGTACAGTTAAGTGCTAGTGAAACCTTGAATGGGGCAAGAATGCAATGTATGAGGTTTGTATATTTGATAGATATAAATAAACACTACATCAGTTTGAAAGGAGTGCAGAAGAAGCAAGAAAAGACTTCTTCCCTAACCTAAAAGTAATGGGTATACACAAAATTCTGCATATTTCTATAATACCAATTCTAAATGCTTTGCTAGTGTTGGGTCCATAAATCCAAGGGATATACTGCCAGCACTGATGTTCACAAATGTTAAAACAACAAGTGGACTCCTAAACATCGTAACCAAGCTTCCCTTAAACAGCGTTTTTGCTTCTGAAAGGTTACACAATGATTACATGATTACCTACACAGCTTGTATCAGTATCATCACCATTGTGGAGTACAGTTTACTATAGTGGATTATAGTTGAGTATAGCTGGGCACTGTGGTGTACAGTTTAATTTAGTGGGATATAGTTGAGCACTGTGGTGTACAGTTTACTATAGTGGAGTATAGTTGAGCAATGTGGTGAACAGTTTACTATAGTGGAGTATAGTTGTGCACTGTGGTGTACAGTTTACTATAGTGGAGTATAGTTGTGCACTGTGGTGTACAGTTTACTATAGTGGAGTATAGTTGTGTACTGTGGTGTACAGTTTACTATAGTGGAGTATAGTTGAGCACTGTGGTGTACAGTTTAATTTAGTGGAGTATAGTTGTGCACTGTTGTGAACAGTTTACTATAGTGGAGTATAGTTGTGCAATGTGGTGTACAGTTTACTATAGTGGAGTATAGTTGTGCACTGTGGTGTACAGTTTACTATAGTGGAGTATAGTTGTGCACTGTTGTGAACAGTTTACTATAGTGGAGTATAGTTGAGCACTGTGGTGTACAGTTTACTTAAGTGGAGTATAGTTGTGCACTGTGGTGTACAGTTTACTATAGTGGAGTATAGTTGTGCAATGTGGTGTACAGTTTACTTTAGTTGGGTATAGTTGAGCACTGTGGTGTACAGTTTACTTAAGTGGAGTATAGTTGTGCACTGTGGTGTACAGTGTACTATAGTGGAGTATAGTTGTGCACTGTGGTGTACAGTTTACTTTAGTTGGGTATAGTTGAGCACTGTGGTGTACAGTTTACTTAAGTGGAGTATAGTTGTGCACTGTGGTGTACAGTTTACTTTAGTTGGGTATAGTTGAGCACTGTGGTGTACAGTTTACTTAAGTGGAGTATAGTTGTGCACTGTGGTGTACAGTTTACTAAAGTGGAGTATAGTTGTACACTGTGGTGTACAGTTTACTATAGTGGAGTATAGTTGTGCACTGTGGTGTACAGTTTACTTTAGTTGGGTATAGTTGAGCACTGTGGTGTACAGTTTACTATAGTGGAGTATAGTTGTGCACTGTGGTGTACAGTTTACTATAGTGGAGTATAGTTGTGCACTGTGGTGTACAGTTTACTTTAGTTGGGTATAGTTGAGCACTGTGGTGTACAGTTTACTTTAGTTGGGTATAGTTGTGCACTGTGGTGTACAGTTTACTTTAGTTGGGTATAGTTGAGCACCGTGGTGTACAGTTTACTATAGTGGAGTATAGTTGTGCACTGTGGTGTACAGTTTACTATAGTGAAGTATAGTTGTGCACTGTGGTGTACAGTTTACTATAGTGAAGTATAGTTCATAATTGTGGAATGCAGTTCACTATGGTGGAGTATATTCCCCATTGTGGAGTACGGTTTACTATGGAACCTAGTTTACCATTGTGGAATATAGTTTATAGATGTGGACTATAGTGTATAGTGGAATACAGTTCAGTGTAACAAAATTACACTGAATATCAAGAACACTAAATTCATGCAAGAATACACAAAGCATACAACAGTAAGCAATTTGAGTAGAAATGAAAAGAAAAAACACTGTTGGTTGAAGTTTATGCAAGTTATTTCTACAGGAATAAGTAACTTCAGTCATTACGCTGCACTCTGATACACTATGCGACTCACTCCTGTACAGAAGACTCGCCTATTTTTCCAAATCCAAAAGGTGTGATTCCCAATGCAAAAGTATGTCTTTTCCAAATACAGATTGTAAAATTCCCAAAATTTAATGGCTTCATTTGTTCTTTTCCTAATATTGATACTCTTTACGCTTTTTTATGCCTTTAAATGTTTAACAAGATTGTACTAAGCGGTTTTCGGAAAAAATACATGTTTGGATATAAGCAATGTGTTACACTTTCTGGTGTCTTTTAGACAGTTACAATTTTTCCCAATGAAGAAAATTAACAACAATTTTCTGATCAATGTCAGTGTTGGTAACATTCACAAAATGAAAACGGTCCTAGATGACTTCATAAACTCCAACCTCAACGTATATACATATGTTCTAGAAAGCACAATACAAAAACCATAGCAATCTAATAACACAATACAACAATCTAAGTACCTGTTTGAGATGACCCGATAACGTGGCCTCAAAAAAACCTATACTAGCGCTACCCACAGTTAGATTCACCCAAGTCACCAAGACTAGAGGACTTTTAAACAGAGTTAACACAGAGCCCGTGTACTTCTCTTTGGCTTCTGTAAAAATACTACATGTGTTATACCATTACTTATGTCAGTGAGCAGCAAAAACATTTTTATGGAATAGAAATAAATGTATATATACAACATTAAAAATGTACGTACGCAGCTCCCCCACCCACAAATTTCCATTGGATAAGCAGGTTAATTATATTGTTCCTCTAACACGGAGCGAAACATTTTATTTAAGGCCAATTTTTGTGATATTGTTGGATACTGCAAACAAACATTTTTTTCATGGATGGTTTAAGATCAACTGCAGTCCATATTATATGGATGGCCTTAGATCCAATTTAGTCCAGAAATTATGGATGGCCAAAAATCAACTACAGTCCATATTTTATGGATGAGCTTAGATAAACTGCAGTCCATAATTAACATAAAAGAATCAATACTTTGATCATGCAATGTGCAAATTCATGTGACACCAAGTCTTCTGGAACTCAAAACATTGGCATTCTATGTTTATAAAATATATATTCTTATATGAAACAGTAGGTATTAAATATATGAGGTTAGCAATGGATCTCATTGGAGATTGGTCATAGAACAAGGGCCTGCTTCATTGAAGTCTTATACTATATTCATCATAACTTCTAGGGAGCTCAATTAACAGTGAGTCACATAACTGGTTAGTCTAACAAATCAAATAACTAGTGACAGGCTGTCAAGTGAACTTCTTTCAAAAAGTAGGAGAAAATTAGGAATAAAATTTACCAAAAAGTAGGAGAAAAGTAGGAAAAATAAGGAATTTGTACTAAAAAAGTAGGAGTAGTTACATACGATTGTGCAGAACTTTGCATTACTCACAGACATAAATTACTAACCAGGAATACATCTTGAGGAGACTGCATAGACAGGTCTTTTGGCTCTTATACTTCTTTCACCTTGGCATGATCATTAAGTAAGCAGCCAAAAGTAGGAAAAAGTAGGAAGAAATAAAAATAAGGAAAAAGTAGGAAAAATAAGGACCGCTTGACAGCCTGTAGTGAGTCACATAGCTAGTGAGATCAACAACCTCTCAACAACAGTCAAACTTTGCATCTCATGAAGGGTGTTGCTCTGGAGAGGTTGTGCTGTATATAAAATACTAACCAGGTATAGGAGGCATGACATAAGCGGTAACTAGTCCAGACAAGATGACAACTGACCCTAGAACAAAGAATGGCAAGCCATAGCCTCCAACCTAAAATGTGAAATAAACGAACAATACAATACTATCTGATTAAAATCATTTCCTCAATCAACGCTTCCCATGAGGATCTGAGGACGACCAGTAAGATGTCAGATCCAGTGATTTTTCCCATTAACCAATCAAAGCTTTGCTTTTGTGGTTATGAAAGTGAAAGTGGATGAACACATACAGATGTTTAAAATTCCTGCTTTTATTCAGTTTCAATTTAAATTCAAAGTCTGAATTATCATGAAATTAAAACTATAACGGTAAATCCCATATTTATGAACGCGAAATATGAATAGGTTTAATATCAGATCTTACTTTTAGGAAGATTGCGCACCAAAACTTATGCTAAACATGCTGGCTTGTCACTAAAAAAATGCATACTTAATGTACCATAGTACAGTCAATTGTTTTGATATTTTGATACCAAAATGACAACAAATTCTTTGATGATAAAATATCTGTATCAGTGTGACTACTGAACTGACATACATATACAATAATAAGTGTTTCCCTAACCTCATACAAGGCACCGCCTATGGGAGGGCCGACCATCATACCCAGTCCACTAAATGTTTCCAGGGAACCCTGAAATATAATATCATATATAAAGGATACTGTATAATAAGGTATTTTTTAAAGCACTTTTTCAGAACTTTTTCTTGAAGCATAAAAACAATTGGTCATGGACTTATACCAAACAGCAATCTATAAGCTGCCAACACTGAATGCAAATAATCCTCTTCATACAGAAAGTTTAGATTAAACCAAACTTCAAGATATCTTTATTAACCCCACCACAATCCACCAAAGGATTGGTCAGGGTAGTGGTCGAGGGTAGAGTGCCCGACTCCTGAACAGAAGGTCTCGAGTCTGAATCCTGCCTTGGGCAAGTTGATCGGAGGACTTCACAATCCCTAAATAAGGTTTGATTTTGGTTAGTAACACAGGAAGCACTCATCTAGAGTTGTTTCAAGTTGTAAACTTGTTTCATAATCAATATAAAATAAAGGTGTTAAGTCTAAAGCAGGTAGGTAAGTATACATTTACACAAACATACCATTACTGTGATGACATGGTCAGGAAATTCATGTGCAAGAATAGCAAACAATGCAGTCACAAATGCTGCAGCCCCCAGGGCCTCCACACTTCGACACAGGAAACACATGACAATAAATATGTTGCCATTAGGACATTTATCTAGTAACCTGAAATTGAAAGAAATTAATGCACTTTCCATTCCATTTGGCTTGATCATGTTAGTGTAGTATGAATAATGTTTATAAATAGGTTATGTTTGCTGACCAAGTACCACAATACAATATGACATAGCCTCGTAGGACCAATAACTTAGCAATAACACTGACATATAATCATAAGTTAGAATTAGCAAAATGATTTCAGACCTTGCTTGCAAAGAAACATCTGGCTTCCTGTTTTACTGATCTTTGACACAGAAACATGATCTCTGTAAATGGCAGTCATGAACTAAATGTGGAGCCATAATGTCAAAAAGAAGAAAATAGGTGTCTAATCGTCGGTAGTTTTGTTGTTGACGAAAGGTGTTAAAAGAGACAGTTAAAACCACCGACAGGGACTTGAGTTAATGACTCGCTTTTTAGTTAAGGAATATCAAAGCTGGGATTGAGAAAAGAAACATGCCCATAAAATGGGGCGACGGGAAAAAACATGATTTGCACACTAATTTTTCTCGTAGATTGTATTATCCAATCAAAATGACTGTTTAAAAACATTGTGTTTGGTTCGAATTTTAATTAAGTACTCAATATTCAAAAATAGTGTGGTGATGCATATACTTAGAAGACAAATGATTTTTGTCTCGACACTTCACAAAGATATTCATAAACACGAATATTGACATTCAGATGATGATCTATTTACTGCAATAACTTCATTCGTCATAGTCTTAACTTCTGGTGAAAACGAAAGTAGAATACACGCAGCACGTAAGGAAATTTAATTTTTTTAAAATTTGTCTAAGTTGTGACAATCGTATATTCGAATATTCGTTCGAAATGCTGATCGAATATTCGAATACCTGATTTGCTATTCGTTGACATCCCTAAAAAATACAAATAAAAAAATAATTTTGATTGGTAGGGTTACTAATAATGTTTTAAGGATGGCCTTATCATCAAATCTCTCCAACGTCTTACCCAAACAATATAGCACATACTCCACACACCATGATACCAGATACAAACATGAACTTACAGCCTATCCTTGACAGCTGAAATATCAACATAACATAATATTATAATATCAATAAAAGTAGACGGATTTCAAATTATACTAAACATTTAAAAGGCAATTAATCAAATTAATGCACTGACATTTCTAAACATGCTATCTTAAATTGATAAAAAAAATAAGTGAATTTGATTCAGGAAATATAATTTGTGGTGACAAGACAGATATATATTATGATAACAAATTTGATAATTTTTATACGATCACGGTCTAGTATCTCTTCTTTACATTCTATTTTGGGTAATTGATACCAGGCAATAACATGTTTTGAATTTATGAATTTAATTACATATTGATAAAACATGAAAGATTTAATAACTGAAATACATTTAAGTACAATTATTATTTGAAAAGGCATGAGAGCATTAAATGCAATAACAGAAAAGTTATAAGTATGAAAATACACTAGCAGATAATAATCAGTATTCAAGCCATCCTTGAACAAATGTTTGTTTTGCATAAGCCTACCAGGAAAAAATTTGTTGGGTATGTTAATTTTTTCCTCAGACTTGTTTTATAGTAGGGGCCATTTCATAGTAGGGGCCATTTATATTAGGGGCCATTTTATAGTAGGGGCCATTTTATAGTAGGGGCCATTTATATTAGGGGCCATTTTATAGTGGGGGCCATTTTCACGTGATGGTAGTGGTCAAATGCACAGTTTTGTAAGGATGGCCTAATGTAATTTCAAATAAAAGAAAAAAAATATTTACATAATTGCCAAGAATTGGAGATGCTAGAAATATCACTAATTCAAAACATCCAAATATAAATCCAACAGTACTTGCAGACGCTCCCTTTAATTCTGCCTGAAAAATGAAAAATAATGCATTTTGACCTAAATGACGTTCAGAATTCATGATTTGCTTCAAATAAAAACTTGTTCTGTCTCAGGCTTTAAAACTGCTTGCGAACTGAGATATTTATGTCTACAGTCAAATATGTGTATTTCAGCTCTATTATAATGGAAATCAATGAATAGTCTTGCAAAATACTTTTTGCTTAGTATATTGACATCAAGTTTGCAAGCCAGCTCTTATGAGAAGCTAAACTTTCTTCAACTCAAAATATAAGTTTTGATAATTTGAGTTTGAGACAGAAGATCTTTTATGAAATTGAACAACAGTTGGACCTCGTTCATTTGAATTCATCAGGTCTGAAATTACATTTCGTATATTACATAGTTTCCAGTAGCTCATTTCAACTTGACGTGCCTAAGAAGATATGTCGGGACCAATTACATTGTATTTATTCCAGATGATACCAAGTATTTGGATAGAAGGTTGTCAAATAAGCGAAGTCTGACTGTATTCAACAATTAAAATCTCACAATACATGATTAGAGTGATCAACTCCTGTAACAAATTAACAACCATGTCACCTTGATGAAGGTAGTGTATATATCAAAATATACATTTACAATAATTGAGGAAAATATTTTCATTGCATGACTTTTTTGTTGAATTAGACTTAGGACAACAACTGATTCCTTATAGAAAAAAGTAATAGTTAATCAAAATGTATTAAATTTATTAAAGCTAGAATATGCATTTTTGTATCATGTACAAAGCAGTATATACAACAATTGCAGCTTACCTCGATTGGAAAAAATGGTGCTAACAAAGAAAAACAGCAACTAGCGCAAAAATTCACGAAACCCATTGAAATGAGTATGAATTTCTTCCTTCGATCCACTTGTTTAAATGTAAAATCTTTAAGACCAACAGGTGCGGTAGGAGTTTCTGGTTTAGTAGTGTCAACATTCTGATTTACCAACAATGGCGTTCTTTCTGAGGTAGTCATGGTGTTAATATATACCAAGTTCTGACTGAAATAAATATGCAAGAAGTAGTTATACATATAAATAACAATTTTTTGTATCGCCAACTTTGCACGGTAAGAAATGGTCGCGAAATCATGAGCACAGTCACCAAACTAGTGACATTATTGACCCAACTTGATGTTGAATACTCAAATGCACACAAAATGTTCAACTGCTATTATTTTAATATTCGCACAATTAGAATACACTGAAAAAAAGAAGCTAAACTGTCCGTCATAGAAACACTGATGACTGTATTACACGTTACATATATATAGGTTTTGGGTTAATAAAGTCAATTCACAATAAAAATAGAAACAAGAGCACCGCCTGCAGGTGCAAATACACGATTAAAACAGGATAGAAAAAAGCCTAATTCAAGCAAAATTCAACACAAAGTTGTCATACATATCCCTTTAGTAAATATAATATAATATTTGTATCAAGTCACAGGATACCGAGTCATTATTACATAATGTGGACTATAATGTAAATGTTGACCTAGATGTTCAAATTTTCTGTGTTCAAAAGGGGGCATAATTCAAGCAAAATTCACCCCACTTGTCCTATACATTCTCTTCTAGTAAAGATAAAGATGTATGCCAAGTAACTAGATTATGATTTAAAAAAATTGAGGGCTCTAACAGCAGTCTTTTTTCTGTCCATTTTGGGAAAAAAATGCATCATAAAATTTGCCAATTTGGGAAAACTTTTTTGGAAATGTTCATAGTTGAAGGAACAGACTTTTCATATCTAATATACACAAGCATTCTAGTCTACATTTCTTATATCAACTGTCAAAAAATATCCACACACATTTATGACACAAGGGACAATGATTGAGTTATTCAAAGAGCTTCAAGATACACCCGGTCGCTCCAGTACGCAATTTTTCGAAGATGCTTCAGATTGGGATTTTTTTTCTGATTTGGAAAAAAAACACCATATATTTGCTTTGGGAATAGCTGAGATAGTCAGGGAACTATAGAAAAGCGCCTGAAGCCTGATGATAAAGGTTAACCAAGGGGACTTTAACAGCGATCAACAAAGCTCATTCTTATTGATGCTGGATATTTTGGAAACTGCTCAGAAATTTTAATCAGATGAGCAGTGGTGTATTTTACGGGAGCGGGTCAATTCGTCCTAAAAACCATGTTCGTCCCGGGTCAATTCGGCCCGGGTCAATTAGGCATGATTTTAAAACATGGTCAATTCGGCCCACGTTTAATGGGAGAAGTTGTGATGTTTAATTATATAAGTATGAATTTATAAGGCTTTTTTTTATGAAAATTGTACGCTTTCAAATAAATAAAAATATTTATACATATGGTTAGTGGTTTCGTGTTTGTTCATTGTTATAAATAATTAAGTTTGTTGCATTGCTATTCATGTACCTATATGTGTGAGTTAAACGGCATTCTTTTCAAGTAGAATCTTCAAAGATGCAGGTGGTGTGGACACGTGCACCACGACCTAAACTGTGAAATTGTTGGCAATTATATATAAAGAAGTGGATGTTTGTTAATTGCATTTAATAAATTAAATAATAACATTTTTCGTTAATCGGCGCAAATTAAAATGTTATACGCGAATATTATGTTTATATGTGTTATGTATAAAGTATGTATGTGTATGTGTGTATTTAGTTATAAATGAGTTATTAAACTGTTAAAAAATAGTATAATAAGTAAAACATGTGTTTGTTATGTTTGGTAGACTCAATCCAACGGTATGAGACACATAAACCACTTCAATTGAATGATTAATACTATAAAGAGTTACTGCACGTTTGGCCTAAATAAGTATCAAACTCAGATGAACATGGTAATATATCTAGTCTAAAGGTCGGGTCTTAATTAACAATAGAACTGAAGTATCGGAGATGTACACACACGTTCGGTAACAGGTACTGTAAACATCAGACAGAAGATCGTCACAAAATGTTTATATAAATAGCAATAAAATTCATATCACTTGGTGTGCATAATTCCGATAAAAATGCCGATTTTAAGCCGAAAAATCACTGAAGAGTGGTAAAAAACATAAATGAATCTTGATTCATCAATTTATCACAAACAATAATACTTAACAATCGCAATAAAACATGTTCCCAATATTTTTAAAAAGTGTGCCGAATTGACCCATGACAAACATAAAATCGTGCCGAATTGACCCGGGACGAATATGGTTTTTAAATTTTAGGACGAATTGACCCGTATCCGTATTTTATTGACTGAATTAATCAAGCAGAGATAAAATTTGAAAAAAGATAGCTTTCAAGACAAAAGATTCAATTTAGAGGATATTTTACTGATCATATGAAATATGGCCAGTCTACACAGCTTATAGTTACTAATATTTTGACTTGTCCTTATGCAAGAACTATGGCCAGTAAAAGGCAGTAACAGATTTGAGTATGGACCGGTAAGATAGTCATCTGAAAAAAAAGCATCATGTCGAATTATATGACCAAAGCCAAATAATAATACAAACCTTTAGAAGTTACTGGAGTGAATTTGTTATAAAAACTAGGTGACACTTATAAAAAGGGTCGAAATACTACATTGAAATTGGTATTGGTCGTGTGTTGCACAATTCTCGTTTGACAACTACCTTTTTTTTGAAGAGCATCGAGGTATGAATAAAATCAATCTTCGTCGTATAGTTACGGTCTGTTTCCGGATATTCGTTCAAAACGGACTATGAACGAAACGGACACGAGACGATACTTGGTCTGAGCCGAGATAGTTTTAACCGATTTTTCATTAGTTTCTTGACTTACCTTTTTGTTTAACAAATTATGTCCCACTTATGCTCCCTCAAAATAATATCTTATAGAAGCTATACCCTTCTATAAAAGTGATGTCCCCAAGAGTTTTATGGAAGGGTACATGTGACATCACTTTTTTATGGATGAGTAGAGAGAGCAGTCTATAGACAGGCATCATTTATAGATAGAATCTTCGGTATGCTCAAAACTGACCTGACATCTGGTCAAAACGTATATTCGCTCTAATTAGAATCGCTAATTAATATGATTATTTGCTCACCATTTGCATACTCAGTTTGTTTGACTCACGATTAACGTACTTGGAAATGGAAAAGGTACGATTTAAGTTGAATTTAAAAAATGACATTGATATTCAACGGTTACAAATATCATTTTATGAAACTTCATTAATCATTCAAAAACATTTTAACGTTGCACAACTTTTCTATTTACCAACATGTAATGTTTTAAAGCATTTTGAATATTTTAAAAAGGTTTTTCGTCGGATTTCTAAGCCATTTGAAAGAAAATTGTAATAATTGCAATTGGATCATCTGGGCTATTTTTATAACATTTAAATGAGTTGATGAAATATTTCGATACGTATAATATCTGGAAAGCTGTGACTCAATAAACGAAAGCTCTAGTTTGAAGAAGAGCTATTTTGGGCGCTTGTCATTGTTCAAGGGAGGTCACTGCGTTATCGCCCTTAGCAAATTCTCGGCAATTTCCGTACGCTTGTTATTTTGCTAATTCTAAGAATGCGGAAACTGATTCTTTATCTTTATTTTAGGAAACATAATGTTGTAATAGTATGTAGGCCTACAATGTTTCAACGATATCAAATATATCATAATACGGTTGTATAAATGTGATATTTTTGTTAAATTTCTATTTAAAGTCACCAAAATACGCATCTATAAATGTCTGTAATTTACAATTGAACTTAACACGTTTTAAGGAAAGAACTTTTCTAGTCTCATTTACATCCATATGTTAATACATGACGTACTTGTACAATTTATTGTTTGTTCGTGTGCGTGTGTGAATTCTTGTTTATTTGTGATTGTTTATCTTGTTAATAGAAGGCCATATTGAAAAAAGATGTACAATTTATTGTTAACCTTAATATGTTACCTTCTGAAAATAAAGAATTTATTATTATTATTGACGCTAAAAATCAACCAACCTCCTTTTCATACACCATATATCAAGAGCATTTTTCCCGTTTTTCAACCATAGTCTAATTAAACGCCAATTTCTATCCGGAGCGGCTGATGATCATTCGTGTATCATTCCAGATATCTACACTGTCAGATATCTCTGATTCATGTTGGGTTGTCAGTTTCTTGCGGAAGAACATATAAGTGACTGATAGTGTTAATCTAATAATTTTCACTTTAAAGTATAAAATTCAACAATATCATCGCACAAATTATATTTATTGTAATCAAATTTTACTGTTATTAAAACTTATTTGTCTAAACAATTAATCTGTTATCTGTATTACATAATTAATATAATTATTTTCAAGTATAAGGTTAAACTATATCAACCCAAAAATTATAATTATTGTAGATTTATTGTCCATAAACGAGTCGACCAGATTATTCTATGTCATGATTTTAAAATTAAAAATGGATTAACACCATCTTACATGGAAGAACATTTTATTTCTCAAGACAGTATTCATAGTTATAAGACAAGGCTCAGTTCAAAAGGTGCTTTCGCTGTCCCAAAAGTCAAAAGTTTTGGATCAAAATCGTTTTGCTTTATAGGATGTTCTCTGTGGAATAAATTACCCCAATGTATTGTTAATATCAACTCCCTTTCAGCTTTTAAAGATGCTTTAAAACAACACTTTTTAAATATTCAAAACTAATGTCTTTAGTACCCTGATTATAAGGAAACTTTTACTGATATTTTGTATCCATTTCGGTAGGGAGGGTTTTTAAATTGTCTCACCTGATATTCTGTCTTATTTATGTGGAAGTATGATATATATGTGCATAAACCCAACATGTTTTAATTGGATTGTATGTAATGAGATACAGTAATCTGTGATATATTAGCAATAATGTCTTTCATTGTATATAGTCTGGTGATAATGTTACTGGGTATATGGCATTTTGTGATATATTTATTTTCTTGTTCTGTGATATGATTTTTATGCCTCTCTATGTCATGCCATCAACACGTAGGACCACAATGGAAATAAGAGTTTACTCTTTTTTGTGCTATCCTAGGTGTTTGTGTGTATGGCATGGATATTATGCACATGTTATAATTATTATTTTAATATTATTGCATGTCTTAATTACCCATGTACCTGTATACACAACTACCGAAATAAATATATATATAAACAGTAGACATTGCTCGAGCGACCACCTGTATTAGGCGACTTTTTTATTAAACGACCACTTAAATTCCCGCCCGAGCGTTTTTACTATATAAATAGTATCTATTAAACGACTTTTCTATAACGCGACCAGCGACCAGCGACCGCATTAAACCAGCCCCGACAGGTAAAAAATATAGTTAAATAATCCATTAAACGACCGCATGCACTTAATCCCATGGGGCATTGCACACATGATTCACAACTGCGAACAAATTAATAAACAATTAGGCGTGATAAATGCGACTGCAGCCAATTTTACGAAGCTCATTAAATATGAAACAGGGGGTAACTTAAAACAGGGGTAGTTTGAAATCACTACACCATTATGTACATATAATGTATATGTATGAAATTTGATAAATAAAGCATACATTTTGATTATTGTCAAGCAGTAAAAGAACTGCAACCATTTGCATATAACTTGGATAAGTTGTCCTTTCATGAAGGGGATTTTGTCCACCTTGTAAAATTCATGAAGGGGATTATGTCCACCTTGTACAAAATGAGTGAAGGGGATTTTGTCCGGAGGGGGTTTTGTCCGTATACCTCAATAACCATTTTGACTAAATTAAACCAAACCAAAGATTTAATGAGCTTCGTAAAATTGGCTGCAGTCATACTTATTGTCTTAATTTCAATAAAACATATACAGTAAAACCTCACAAAAAGACCACCTCGATAAAAAGACCACCTCAAAATTAAGAACACAATTTTCAAGTCCATATCCACTGTTTTGCTATGTATTCAACCTCAATATTATGATCACCTCAATATTAAGACCATTTTTCAAAGGCCCCAAATGTGGTTGTATTATTGAGGTTTTACTGTATGATGATTTATATGAAGACTAAAATATTTTGTTTCAAGAATACTGAACTATGGTGGCATATTACTGCCACCAGTTAGCATGATAGCGTTCGCTAATTAATTCGTGTTAACCACTTAATTATTACGATAATTATCTAGCTCTCTAGTTAATATTCGTGATAAATTTTCGGTAAGATAAATATCATACAACTAGAAAAAGGCTTGAAAGTGCCCAGAACTGCCACCTCTTATCTTTTTATGATGTATTACACTAGATTTAAGTGGTAACACGAATCTTATCTAGTTGTCCACTTATTATGTTACTTAGTAACTCAAATTCGCGAATTTCACTTAAGATTCGTGTTACCACTTATTCATTTTTGGCTTCTACACGAATTAATTCGCGAACGCTATCATGCTAACTGGTGGCAGTAATATGCCACCATACTGAACATATATTCTTTCTCCAAATAAACGTCTGCATGATGACACTTAGAACTTTAAGAAAATTATAAGTTAAATGATGGTTATTATTCACAATTAAGATTTTTTATAAAAAAAAACAAATGACAGAACTAGTTGAATATACTATATGTTCACTGTCTCTATCTAGATGTATTGACTATAGCAATCAGTATTATTTCTAATCTGATAAGAGAGATCAGTAACATACCGTGAAGAAATAAGGGCTATCAAGGGTCACACCAGGGTTAGAATTACAAACCCATGCAGAGCAATTAATTAGATAAACATGTCGCTTATTTCTAGGATTTCTTGGCAAATGTGGGGCTAAACTCTAGACTGGAATACGAATGTTCGTGCGCACAGTAATTCAGTGAACACTGTTCAGGGACACCTCGGACCATATTTAGGGACATTACGGGCCATCTATTTGGACTGTTTTCGACCAAGCATTAAAAAAAGACCTTCAATAATTGTTACCTTTAAAGAATGCAGAAACTGATCGTAATATTATCATTAATCGTGATTTTATGGTACATCCGAGGTAAGATCGATACATATATTGGAATATCAACCAACATTTAATACAACATGTATTATGCATGGCGCACTGCAAAACGTCCTTGTTTAAAAGGAGTCCAAGGTCGTAAGAACGAATGCATACAGGCATTATATTGTGTTGCGTTAATGCAAATATATTCTAGCGAACTTATTCAAAATACTGAAACAAATCCCTTGTCCGTTTTAGTTTGAATGGGCGTTCTTTATACATGTACACTGACAGATAAAATGAATTGAAAGCTTTACATGTAAAATGCAATTATATTTACAAGTAGATTGAAACGTTTGCAATGAAATAAAATGTATATTATAATAATTAACACGAGTAACTTTTGTACTTAAACGCATAAATCATTTAACACGCGGGAGACATCTTGGCAATATATGTATTTTTAAATATGCATGCGTTAATACATTAAGTTTTGTTGAAACGTCATATTGAAATTAATGTTATTTGTCATATAAACTGTATATGTTATTGAAAAAGTGTTTCAAACGGAATTTGTATAAAAAGGCGATCCAATGAAGTATCCATTCAAAGTAAACTTTATTGTATACTTTAAGATGTTTTGTGCACGCTGCAATGAAATACAAACTTAAATTTCTTAAAACTCTTACTGAGACCACGGACCTATATACCTATATATGGTATATAGGTCCGTGGTATATAGGTCCGTGCTAAGACTTAGAAGTCCTCATAACAGTATTCTAAAATCATTCTTAAACACCAGATACAGTAGAACCTCATTAAATACACCACCATTGGGACCCTTGGAAACTGGTCTTCTTATTGAGGTGGTCTGAATATTGAAGTTGAATAAAGAATAAAACAGTCACGGGAAATGGACTTGCAAATTGTGTTCTTAATTTTGAGGTGGTCTTATTATTGAGGTGGTCTTTTAGTGAGGTTTTACTGTACTTGAGTTAAACTTACTTTTCTTTATTTAGAACAAGAAGCAAAATAAATCCACCCGATTAGCTTGAGCTCTTTCTGATCAGTTGGTAGAGCCGTTGGGCTGTCACCCGGGTTCGATTTCCAGGCGGGAAAGAACATGTCATTCTGTGACATTGGATTACAGTTATTTGTTCTCCACGTCTTTTTTATATGTAGAAGTTTTCAGCTGCTTGTGGAAGGGCAAGTTAATACTGGTGGACATTTCATTCCAGGAAACTGGTTTGGTCGACTCAGTGATCGCCACGAATGTTTAAAAATGACCCTATACCCGAAAAAAAATCATGTAACAAATCCATCTACCGTTATTACCTTACTATGACATATTTTATTCCATGGAAACAATCTAAAATAAAAACATTTAAATGGTGAATCGGTGGCGGGCGAGTTAACAAGGTATCTTAAATAGATTATGTTTTAGTTGTAAAATGTTCAAAGTCTTTAAAAACGCCCGAATTGCATTGTTGCTACGCTACCAAAATGTTTTGGTGTGATTTTAGTAGAAAATGAAATTTGATATGAGAATAGGATTGTCAGAGGAAGGCGAGAGTGTTAATGCTTTTTTATATCGTTTATTTACTTACATAGTGACTGCATATATTAGTTTGTGTTTTATTTGCTAATCAAATATTTAACGGTAACACGATAAGCGTGCGATATAAATACTTAACAAATAGTAAGCCAAGATGAAGAGTAGGCCTATATGCAAATTAAACTAAGCGTTAAGTCAATGATGTATAAATAGTTTATGTACTTTTTAATGCCCCTTTCTAGCTTTGTAAACTTTAAATAAGTAAACATAAATCACTTATATGGTTGCAGTGGCAAAAATGTGTTTTCAAATGTTTGCGTCGAAAAAACATTTCTGTCCCTACGGGGACACATTCTTATTCGAAAATAACTCGTACAAGAACAGTTTCGTGCCTAGAACCCTCAGAGACTGGAACGACCCCACCCCCCCCCCTCGACGTGGTGCAGTTCACATCTGTGTACCACTTACGAAGTAGAAGATGGGTGTAGCCAGAGCTTGTAGAATTTAGAGTGGGGTCTAGTGGTATGCTCCCCCAGGGGGAAATCTGTTTTCTGGAACATTTACTGTACCATCTAGAGGCATTTTTTTTTTCAAGAAATAGTGTCAATTTGGAAGTGTTTTACTTTCAGAAAAAGTATTATTCCACTGTGCATTTAAATGCTTAAACCCGTTGATATTTGGGTTGTTTTTTCTCTCTTTTTTGATAACCACGCGTATAAAAATTCAGTAGTTACGCATCTGCATAATTATGAAGTGAAAGTTTCTTTAGCAGACGCAACAAAAATTGCATTCGAACACTTGCATTTTTTATATGTTATTATTGTATATGCCCATTCTCTTTTAGAGAACGTCGTACAATAAAAAAAATGACAGGGGTTGTCAAAGCAGACAATAAAGCAATGACTAATTAAAAAGAATTGCTGCGAAAAACCTCAATCAACTACTAGGTTAAATTGTTAAATGCTTTGTGTAAATTTATTCAAATGTTCGAATTCACTGTTCAATATCAAATGTGCTTTGTGCTAAGATGTACTTTGAATACATAATAAAAGTTTTATTATCGATACCCGTTCAACAAACAGTCTGCACCCATTTCGGGATAAGTTAAAATGGTGACATCATTAGTGACATACCTGTGGTTTAGGAATACCAAACATACCAATATTTATACAGTAAGACCTCAATAGTACGGCCACATTTGGGACCTTTGAAAACTGGTCTTTTTATTGAGTTGGTCTAAATATTGAGGTTAAATAATGAGCAAAATGAAAGTGTGTTCATAATCCAAGGTGGTCTTATTATTGAGGTGGTCTTTAAGTGAGGTTTTACTGTATATCGTATAACATGAACCTTTACAACGTGGGTATCCCCTTCAAACCTACAATCGAACAGGTCGATGAGGATGGGGTCGTTGCAATCAGATGTTAAAACATCACCAGAAATAGCAAAATAAAATATTGGTTTACTTAAGTGGAGGAACAATTCTGTTGACTTAAGTACTTGACAGCAACTCTCGCTTGCGTTACGATAAAACCTTACTACTTATATATCAATAAACAACAATGGTGACACGACTATGGTTCCGTACGGTAAGGCGTTGAAGACTGATGTCGATCAATTAATTGGTATTAAAACATTACATAAGGACGGCTAGGTGGTTAATACTAATATTGAGTTTCGATAGTAAGTTTACTTTTCACTTATGCTAACTATTCTAAGTTAATATTTGATCAACAATTATTTCACGAGTGTCATTTCGTCTATACTACTCAATGGTGGATAAGGATCACGACTTTATGAACTTCGTACAGAATTCATTATTATGGCTAATTAATTTTGCTACAAAATGTCTACTATGGAATTGGTCTAATTACAACAAATATATTTCTTGGTCAGGGGTTTTATTGTAAGTCCAAAACAAACCTTTTAACAGGTGCTGTTTGCATAAAACAATACTGCGCACTGTATGTAGTGTTTAGGAAAACACAATTATTTACCTAATCCTTGAATGACCCCAAGCTGTTCTTTCGGGGGTCAAAACCGAATTATACTACAGTTGAACCACAATAATAAGACCACCGTTGGGACTGCGTCTTCTTATTGAGTAGGTCTTAATATTGAGGTTGATAACGAGCAAAACCATGAAAATGGACTTGAAAATTGTGGTCTTAATTTTGAGGTGGTCTTAATAATGAATTGGTCCTTAACTGAGGTCTTATGTGTACATGTACTATATTTTCGGCTCGTATAACCACCGGACCGGAGTATCCCACTTTAGGATGACCTGTCATATATTGTCAGGGTGTACCGACATCGTATACTGTAATCGCAGATATAAATCTTTAATCTAGTGACAGTTTTTGTAACATAATACCAGACATTGAGCGATTGTCATAATTTGTGATTTGCTGTAGCTAAATTAGAAATTACCAGTTTCTACCTGGCCGGCGATTTTGTTGAAAATAATTAGGATATAATTTTATAATTCAATAAAAGTATTGTTGTATGTATATATACGACTACGTATTTTTTATGATAATTGATATATCGTGGTATTCAATAACAAATAGTTTAAAAAAAGAGTTTATCGATATATCTCGGATAATGTATAAACTTGTGATTACCATTTATCATACATTGGGCACATACGGCTCTATACAACTCCTGTGAATGTAGATGTTTTACTGACGTTGAAAATATACAAATAAGTGTTTAAAAATAACGGTAACATGAAACATATAAATTATTAAGTCAACATAAATATCACAAAACGATTAAATAAACGGAAGGAATTGATAGTGACTGGTTATAGTTGGTCACGTTAATCGATTCTATTGATTGTAAATATGTAATTAGAATTTAGCAACCTATACGAGTTTAATTAAGTATTACAATCGGACTTCTATGAATCGACAACATTCTATCCGAAAACTCGATATCATCCGAAATAAAAGCCAGGTCCCGTATCTTCTTTGGGCACCTCGAATGGGCTATTCGAATCATGTATTGTTCGAAATAAATTTTCGGACCGGGCGATTTCGAATAAACGAGGTCCGACTGTATACTGATTTCAGGCATGTTTGCAAGCCATGCGTTCAGTAAAGGTATTGGAGGCTACCGTTTTGTAACGTTTTGCACGTTGGTTCCCCGTGTGCAGGCAATGTGATACGGTGGGCCAGGGATACAATACAAAACGTTCGCGACTGTTAGCCGTAACTGAACGCAAGTATGCAGAATAATTATCTTTCGCCTTTAATGCATGAAAGGAATTGTCAAAGTTGCAGGAAGCGCACAAACTATATTGACTTTATTGTCCATTCCGCTATTCGCGGTATGTCCAGAATCACTAAAAAGCATTAGGTACTTCTACATATTGGATGCGCTCTTTAGTTTAAATTTATTTATTTAATATCGATTGAAAAAAAAATGTCCAATTCATATTAATCACTCATGACGACTATGTAAACTGTATCATTTTATTTCGTCCACATAAACGGAGAGTATCACATATATACATGTACAAGATAATACAGTACATGCAATATATAGTAACTGCAAACTATTAAACAACAAACCAACATGAATAAAACACACACACAACTTACAATTATCTAAAGAAGCTTCTAATTGTATTAACTGTACATTAATTTTGAAAAATAAAAACAATTATCAGAATAGTACTCGAGAAGACTCAAACATTGTCTGTTAGAAGAGAGAGAGAATAAGTTGCTACAGGGAACGCCACATACATTAGACAATGCCTCCCCACACAGACCCCCGGGAAAATAACAATCCATTAAACATAGGGCTCCTGAGGAGGCCCAAGGGTACAAACAAGAAGGTCAACATATCATTATCTTTTACACGCACGTATATTTCATTGTTACTCCACCAGTGTTTGAGCCTAATTCATGGAATGTGTAGTTCGCGGTTTATCCTCGCCAAAATCGGGAGTTTAACTCACTACCATAGAATCAGGAGTCGGGCACTGTATCCCTCGACCATAATGCCTTATATCCTGTGCTGGTAAAATCAATGATTTTCATATTTTATACAAATCGATAGCCGATAGAACAATGCCAATGCAATTTGCAAAAGGAGCACAAAAGGCATATCATATATTCATCACATCAACACTGTCTTGTCATGAATGTAAATTCGATCATGATTGCTATCATGTGTGCCTATTTCGTCGTCATGTTTAATGCATCATTTTATACAATATGTCATTGTAATGTATGCGTATTGTGACGATGAATGAGGATTGTGACTTGTGTTTTCTAAAATTTTGACTCGCAATTTAGTTTTGGTACGGTATTGTGTTTTGCTGTTTGGCAGTGCAGTGCAATTTAGGTGTGGTATGAGACAAGGCAATTTATGTGTGGTGCGAGACTAGGCAATTTATGTGTGGTGTGAGACAAGGCAATTCAGGTGTGGTGCAAGCGAGGTAATTTAGGTGTGGTGCGAGACAATGTAATTTAGGTGTGGTTTGAGACAAGGCAATTTAGGTGTGCTGTGAGACAAGGCAATTTATGTGTGGTGCAAGACAAGGCAATTTAGGTGTGGTGCGAGACGAGGCAATTTAGGTGTGGTGTGAGACAAGGCAATTTATGTGTGGTGCAAGACAAAGCAATTTAGGTGTGGTGCGAGACAAGGCAATTTAGGTGTGGTGCGAGACGAGGCAATTAAAATGTGGTGCAAGACAATGTTATATACCATGACCTGTACCAATCCTTAAACTTTAGTATTGCTTTTTTTGATATCTTGAACCTTTCGCCAATTTTCGTGCAAGTTTTGTCTTTAAAACTACATTGTTTTATTGACATAGTCGCTCCCAACCGCAATTTTACCACATTCGTTTTTTGACGATATACAAATACAGTGTTTAGTTACACTAAACATTCTTATGGTACATTCCTTTAGTGCCTCAAGAAATACCGAAATACCAATAATCATTAATGAAATGATATTTTAATAGAGATTTATCATTAAAATTGTCACAAGTAGCATGAACTTCACTAAAGATTCAGACAGCCTCGACTTCCAGATAGACATTCGAACGCTGAACAGACGGAGCTAAACGGTCGAACTAACGATATTCGAACATATTTGCCACTATTGACAATTTAGGGTGAAAAACACATTCAGTAAGGTTATTTAATGTATGTACTATTTCAAAACGAAAAAATATCTTACGTTTTACATTGAAATAAAATATGTTATTGTTCTTACCAATAGGAATTGTCAAAAGGTATCAGGCAACATTTTCAGCTCTTAATTGTAATTCTTAGAGTTTATATGGAATCTAAAGACCTGTGGAAAACACAGTTTAGATATTGCAATTGATTATACAATTGAAATGTTTAAAAGGCGGTCAATTGTGAAACATGTCGCATGTTATAAAGAATGAATTGTTACAGGGAACGCCGCATACAGGAGACGGTACCCCCCAATACAGGACTGGATTATAACGAATACTTACACTTAGCACTCAAATCTCAAATTACAAAATTCATTCTTATTAGATTTTCATTATTTCATTTTCTTTGAGATTTTAGAGTGATTATGAGATATAGTAGTAATTATTGGGTTTGAGTGCCGCACTCCACGCTCAGATTTAGTAATCACGCCCACATCTCGTATTACACTCAAATCTCTAAGAAAATGAGGCACAACGAATATTCATCACTCATTTAATATTATTAAACATTTTCACACTAAATATGAGTCGCTATATATACGGACTCTGAAGTCTATGAGTAAATACAATGTAATTTGATTTGAGATTTGAGTGCGTAAGTGTAAGTATCCGTTATAATGCCGGCTCCTGATCCCAGGGTAAATATCTGGGAGAATGAGGGGAAGTAAGTATCAAACCCAACCATGAAAACATTAAGGGGACAACAGAGGGGGAAGGTGTGGAGTAGATTGAAACACCACAGGAAAAACTAAGAAAGCAAGTGACTAATCTCAAACCGGTAAATGATAAATACAAACGACTGCACAGCTGAATGCAATATACCACAATTCTTGTTCATTATTCATTTCGAACATGTATTTATAAAAATGATATATATTAAACCCCTTTTATGCACGATAGATAAACCGGTATTTTCCTTACCCTTAACTAAAGTTACACAGACATTTAACACATAGATAACTCTGTCGTATTGCTTGTCCATATGGTCTCAGTATACTGCCCTCAGCCTCAACCCTAAAATACAAGCTGCAGCATATGAAGATCTTGCAAATTCTGAGATTAGAATACTTCAAAGAAACATGTTCGAGTACATGATTATATTAGAAGCTATTTGTAATGTATGTATACCCGTGGTGGCACCCGATATTCATTCAATGGGATAGCCAGTATTGTGCGATCCGTACTCCAACATCGCCTGATGTTGTTGAATGGGTCGTCAAAGCAGTGTAAGACGAAACGGAGATATTTACTTTCAAAGCTTAAAATAGCCAGCCAACTAACTATCGACCTTATGCGTATTGTGTACTATAGAAATTGTAAAGTAACGTCGCTTATTAAGGCTATTTGATCGCGGGAAATGTTTAAACAATATTCAATGTATTCAACGACAAGCCACCGGACGTACGGCTATAGAAAGTAAACTACTACAGATTTCAACGATAGAGTTCTTGCGTAAACTTTATGAAACTAATGAAATAAATAAATACGTGAATACTTTATTAGAGACAACGTTGATTGTAGTTTTTTATAAAATTAGTTTCTATATCAATTAGTGGACTTCTGTGCAAGACCGAATAGATATTTCGCGCTTATTTTCTGTTAACTGCAACAATTCGTTATTCTTTATTTGACGGCGTTTTACGTAAGCAAAATATATTTAAATAAACCTATTACATACACTTATCAACATTCAATAATTTGTACTTTTTCAATACAATCGATCTTTTTATACAATTATTGATGAACTACATGTAACATAATCGTCGAAATAAGAGAGCTGTTAATAAAAGTATCGCTAACTTTAAAACTGGCAACATATCCCGAGTGTATTTCATCTGTAACGTACGATGTCCGGATTATATTGTGTTAGCTTGTCGACTTGAGAATTCGGAACCCTAAAGGGACTTACTGGTTCGGAATCACCGTCATAGCTGTTCCTTTAAAGGGACATACTTATTAATTATTGAGAAAAAAACTTTAATGGGAAAGGTGATATTTTTATTAGTGCTAACATGTGCGAACTTCCTCGTGATTTCGGGGTCCGAAGGGGACACGTTTGCATCGGATTTAGCAGAAACAGGTAAAATACTAAAATCTTTACAATAATGGATATTGATTTTGTTTGAAGTGGATAAAATACTAGTGCTTACTATTACGTTATTGATACAATCTCATTATTTGACTTTCAAATATGACAAAAAGTAGTGATTCACATCTTATGCTACTCACCAATAAAAACTGGTTTTGTCAGAAGATTTTACAAGACATATTCGCATTCAAACTGTCTGTTAAAATTATCAAAATACTGACTTTTACATTGCATTGATTAAAGATGTATCGGGCTTGAACATAAAATGTTTGAATTGGCTTTATCCAGTATTGCTGTTACATTGGCTAAAACATCTCTAATAAGAACCATTTCAATGTATAACGGATTGAAAAATAATTTTTTTTATCATATTACTAACAGTCAAAATCTGTAAAATAGCCTTGATTGTTTTCTTAAATTTATGATATTCAAACATTATTCTTCAACACATATGGCTTAATACATTATGAGTTGATTCTTTGTTAAGGCCTATTTGATGATGTTTTAAGTTAAAACTTTTAACTATAGGAAATATATGTTTCATGTATGGTTAGGTGAACAAATAAACAAAAAATGAGTAGCGTATTACTTAAAATGCAATAAAATCAAATGATCATTTTCGGTCCATATCAACATGTAAATCCATATTTTCAATACTAAACTGTATGATAATAGTAAATATTTAATGACATTTTTCAATGCCCGACCTTTGTTTTGACTTGTAGACACGAATTTAAGGATTTTTACCTAACAATGATGCAGCTTTTCGTAAATTTGCAAGCTATTATATTTTTAAAACATAAATCTGATCCATAATTATCCTAACAATATTCGGTATTCTTAGAAAATGTCTACGTACTTATGTAGTGTCACGGTGACCTTATGTCGTGTTTTATCTTACTGTTTGTACGTTAAAATTGTTGAAAAACTCGCGTGGTACCATTGATGTAATTACACTGTATTTACTTCGTTCGTACGACGTCTATGCAAAAGTGTTCTCACATGTTTGCTTTCTAAGTTCAACATTTACAGAATACATGTAGATCTATATAAAATTGATAGTTTTGTATGCAACTTAGTTTGGTGTTGGTCACTCAGTTTCAAAATTTAGCCTAAGTCAAGATCTAGGTCACGATTTTTGTCTGCAGCTGACCATTCGGAGGGCCAACTTGCGCGCACTGTGTCTAATTGCACGCGACATTTTTAACATAGGTAAAGTTCAAGGGTCCTTTTCCAAGAAAGGGGTTTGACTATGCAGTGGTAACAAAACTTATTTGTATAAAAACACAACTTTAATTACATGTAACTAAAGTTTAATTTAGCGTACTATAAATTGTAGAGTTGATTAATTCATACATACGACTTCTTGTCTAGTAATGACATACCCTAAGTGTCAAACTAAGTAACTGAGTTATGTAAATGTTTCATTATTTGATTACATTTTCACGTCGTGGTGATATCAAACAGTAAGTACAATTTAGGATGAAATAATGACTCATTATCAAATCACGTGACATATATTAGAAAAGATTATGACCAGACGACATCCCGACAAACTCGCGCCATTTCCATCCCTTGTTACTTCCACGATGTACAGTACAGAAGTTCGTCCGATTACAAGCTTATACGTTAACGGTATGTGGAGATAATAAATCTAAAGAAATTCATCCTGATCGGAAGATGCACCGACCAGGTTAGCTCCGTGATGAAAGCATTATGATGTCACCCGGCAGGTCCGGGTTCGATGCCCTGGTTGGGAAGGCCATGTCCTTCTGTGACATTTGGCTACGGTCATTTGTACACCACCTCTGATGCTTATGGAGAAGTTGTCAGCTGTTTGTGGAAGGGCAAGTTAATACTGGTTGTTACCTAACTACAGGAAATCTGGTTAGGTCATTTCACCGCCGTATATGACTGAACAATTGTTGAACAAACGGTGCTACCCCTCCCCCGATTTTAAACAATTTTGTCTCACGGAACCTGAATAGGTCGACTAAGGTCCGATCGTGTTAGAAATATCCGGAAAGATGCTCTGATTTTTTTATTACTTGACCGATATTATTGAAATTTGGTCAGATGCTAGTACAATGAACTGCAATAAGTGTTTTATAAATTAAAGAATGCAACTTGAATCAGAAATAACTATAACTATGGGTCTCCAAGTGGCGGTGAGAAATATACGTTCAAATTTCTTGCTAGATTTCTTCATTCTTGTGCAAGATTCTCTGAGCAAATAATACTCCAACGATTATTCAGGTATTGTTTAATTTCCCATTGAAAACGTGTTCATAGTTATTTGAACATTTCAATATTACCATACGGGAATAGAGTAGGAAAATACGCTGATCATAAGAATAATTGCCTGCAGTAATTCTGGCTAAGACAATTGTTGCATTGCCACTGGTGTTTTACTCTTTAGTTCAGGACTGTATCTCATACAAAGAACCGTCTCCCGTGGCCGAGTGGTTAAGGCATCCGCCTTGGGAGCGGGAGGTCGAATGTTCGAATCCCGGTAGAGGTCCATTCTGATATGGCCGGTTGGTCAGCCGCCGGCTTTTCAAATAAAGGTTAATGTGCGCCTACCTGCCAGGCATTGAAGAATAAGAATCGGGAAGTAAATATGCTCAAAAAGTAGGAGACTCATAAGTCAGAAATGGTTGGCCCTTTATAAATAATAAATAAACACTTTTACAAAGACTTAATTGTGTAACGTGTGTTTTATGAAAGTTGTCCTAACTTTTCTTTCCTACGTTTAACGCACTTTCGGTTACTCACGTTCGTAACGCTCCAACTAAGCCTCTTCCTGTCCTCTGTCGTCTGCTGTTGCAACGAACGCTTTATAAGTATCGGGTTAGTGCGGAAAAATAGGAGCGAAGCAGAATTCGTGCTTTCATATTTAGATTCAGTTTATAGAATGAAGTTTAAATATCGTATATACAAAAAAATAAGATTTTCTTACGACGTTCTTACGATCTCAAGAGCGTTTTATCAAAATTTTCGTACGCATGCAGTCGCTACGAATTCGTAAATTTTAACGAAAATGCTACGAATGGTTATAGGCAGCAGTATAGTGACGTAAGTGGGAGGAGCAGCGGTGTGGGGGTGATACAGCCAACTGGTTAGTACAGTTGGTAGAGCGCCCTGCTGGTGTAGAGGGGTGCGTGGCTTCGAGCACCTCATCAAGCACCACACCACTACAGTACTTTTATATTTCAGTTCTAACCTCTTATTACCAGCCCCTGTTGGGTAAACATTCGCATCTTAGTCATCATACCTGCAATAGCAAACCATGATGTTTTAAGAAATATAAGGCAGGCATATCTGCCGGCATATCGTACTGAATACTGTTAAGTGTTCTGTAATGTTGTCCCAGTACTTTTAAGCAGCTGTCCACCGAAGTTTTTCTCGTCTTTTTCTGAGAAGTTAGTTTGCCTAGTTTTTTACATGAATATGCCTTGCCGCTTTAAAGTTTTTTTAATAAGTGAGAAGAATTAAACTTTAAAATGTAAGGTGGTTGAGATTATAAAATGGCCCAATGAAAACTTGAAATGTTTTGATGAAGAAAAAAAGTGCATGTCTAAATATCGGGTAGTATAATTAAAACTGCAAAATATCGTGGTAATATACTGAAGGCATTCGGAAAATAACAGCGGTCTGGAAAAGGCTTCTTTCTGATTAAAAACAAATGTGAATATATTTTCCATATATTCAATAATTTTACAGTTTTGTGTAACAACATGAAAATGTCATTTTAAATATCGAAGAATGTTTTATTTAGTTCATTTTAACAATTTGTTAAAAATATATAAAATCATGATTTAACTTATAAAGTGAGATGAGGTTAACTCAAAGCGATTTTTATTACAAATTAAATAAATTTTATTTCAATGCAAACGTTTCAATCAACTTGTCAATATAATTGCATTTTACATGTTATAAGCTTTGAATTCGTATTATGTGTCGTATAAAGAATTTCCATTCGAACTAAAACTTACAAGGTATTCTTTTCAGTATTTTGAATAAGTTAGCTCGCTAGAATATAATGCCTGTATCCATTCTTTCTTTAGCCTTTGATGAGTCATAAGGAAATCACTTTTTATAAATAATGGAATCTTGCAAATTCATTTTTTATTCAAATTTATAAGTTATAAGAGACCAACATATTTGTGCGCGTGATATGCAAACATATACGCTGTTTTAAAGATGTATCTGGCTCATCTTAACGCAACAATATTTGAATGGGCTTCATGCAGTGCTGTTGCTACAATGGCTAAAACGTCTTTAATTCATAATTTTGGGCTCCTTTCATACAAGGAAGTTTTCCAGTGCGCCATGCAAAATGCATGCTGTGTTAAATGTGATTGATATTCGAATATATGTATCGATCTAACCTCGAATTTACCATAAAATCACGAATAATGATTATATAACAATCAGTTTCTGCAATCGTTAAAGGTAAACATTATTGAAGGTCTTTTAAAAAAAAATGCTTGGCCCGTAATGTCCCTAAATATGGCCCGAAGTGTCTGGTTCGTAATGCCCGTGGTCCGAAGTGTCATGACACCCTCTCTTTTGACCTTCCAGTGAAGAGCGTGTAATGATTTACTGTGCGTACGAACATTCTTATTCGTAAGATCACTGTCATACTTATGACCGCGTTGATAAAACGGTCGTGAGTATTTTCGTAAGACAATTCTTACAAACATTTCGTATCTTACGAACGCTTGTTCGAACGAATATTGACAAAACGGGCCCATTAGAATATTCGAGAAAAAAACTTCTGACCGTGGATCAAAATAGGGTGGAATTTTGAAATTCGGCGCGTGCCCGCTTTGCATATATAGTAGAACTAGCAGCAGAAATTAATATTACAAAAAGATCAACAAGGATTTTGGCCCAGAATTGTTTCGCTAAGGTAACATAACAACATTATGATAAGTCAATAACCTGTAGTCACATAATTGAATAAAACTGCAGAAAATTCATTATTAATAGAATGAAATTTGTTCGTCTGTTATTGCTACTTGAATCATTTCCTGAAAATATTTACGATACCAAGAACACAAATATCAGTATGAATGACAGAATTAAAGTATTATTTATCTGGAAATGTCAATGTATTCGATGAGGGCACACACGTCATCGAATTTTCACGCATGCGCAGTCAGTGAAAAGGTTTAAACCGTGCGTTCTGTCCGGTAAAAATCTATGTTCGTTATCAAATCTCTGTACATGCTTTCACCAACAAAACGAAAGTCAATCACATTTAATTGAAATGTGCGTAGAAATTGACAATGTTATTATAAATTTATGAATCTGTGTACATAATACTTTTTATGTTTATGTAGACATACTCAACTTCAATTAAAAAGAACAAAAAGCTTTCAATTTCATTTTCATAGGCTGTTATAGTTAACGTTGATGCCAAAGGACTGAATGTGATCGCAAGGATCGAAGCTTACTTGATAATAGCATAAAAGTAAATTGGTTCCCGATTTGATGAACCTTAGTAACTTTTGTATGTGTTTATAATAATGTTTGAATGTTGACATTGGGAATATATGAATTTAATGGTATACATACTTTTATATATGGAGATGCGCACAAGCTCTCGCACACGGAACATGCATGTAACATGTCTATACAATGCTTGCAATCTTGAAATGTCTTTGTGTAAAGATTGTTTGTAATTTGAATAAAGACACACATATGTAGTTTTAAGATATTTTATTTTATATTTTATCTATTATGAAAGACGTTCACAAAACTTATATTAATTACACACTACGACCAATTACTGGAATTTAAGTACTCGCGCATACTTTTGAATTTCTATGATCGCGAAAGCCTGGATTTCTGGCATTGCAGGATTCAAACATGCGACCTCCTGGTCAAGTGCCCGGCCCCTATATTCCCAGACCCTACACAGAGCCTTCGTACGAAACAAAATGAAGAATATGCATGCGCTGTAGTGCAACAGAATTTAACTGGAATAGGGTACGTAGCGTAACAGAATTGGGGAAGAGGGCAAAATTCATTAGTCCGCAAAGTGCATTACTGTACAAGCAGTGAACTAGTGTCCTTGTTATTTGCGCACAGAATGGCGAATAAAAGGTGAACATTCTTTACATAAAGTTTTGAACATGTCTTTCGCAAAATTGGTTGAAAATTAAAATCACTTCTGTACACATGCATCGTGTTGACGCCCTAAACGAAATTGGCTAATTTGAGTGTTTTTCGTGATTTTATTCTGCGATATGGAGTCCTGTGAGGGATAAATAATTTCTCTCCCCGATTTAAAATTAAAGTGATTTGCTCATTATTTACCGCATCGTGCAGACTTGTTTAGCACCACTGTTGCTACTTCGTTGCTTAGAATTTCTTTCTTTACTGCTACATGCAGATACTAATGTACTAGGCATTTTATAGTGCGTGAAATGACAGTACATGTCTAGTACCTGTGATTCTATTAATGAATAAAATTGTTCAATCAACACACAGTTTTAGCATCATAATTTATGCTCATTCATGATTAAATAGAATAACATTTACACTGATACGTTGATGCTAGTTACTAAGCCTGTTAATATACATAAACATGAACACACAGTACTTTGATTTAGGACCGAGATACTGGGTCAGTAAAACTTGGTCAACATAGTATTACATCTAATTATCATTGACTAGACAACCAAGAGAGATACCATGACATTATATCTTAGCCTTATAGAAACTGAAAATTGTAAATGTCAACATTGGGGTGCGACTGTGTTTGAAACTTCAAAGGAATATTTTGGTCAGGGAAATTTATCAGGCGGGTGTGCCACAAAATGCTACAAATATCACACAGTACTCTAAAAGGGATTCGCAATTCGTCAAACAGGGCTGAAGATTAATGTATTTTTTTATGAAATAAGGTGACAGTTAAAGCTTGTCACATAATTCAGGTTTATTGGAGTTTAATTATGTCAATATATCACATGACAAGATATATCTTGCAATATAATGGTCGGCGCATTTTGAAAGTTAAGATTTGTAGTGCAAAATAAAAAAAAATGTCGAGATGTTACGAATGCTGGTCACTCCAGATCCAAAATGGATTTCGGTAAATTCGCCGAAATTGAGTGGATTTCGGAAAGTTCACGGTCACAAACGTTGTTAGGTTGAAGAGAAATTGCCTTGGTGGTTAACGAAAGATTTTACTGGTTTACATAACACTGATATGCAAATAGCAAAACCATGTTAGTACGTTTACATAACACTGATATGCAAATAGCAAACCCATGTTAGTACGTTTACATAACACTGATATGCAAATAGCAAAACCATGTTAGTACGTTTACATAACACTGATATGCAAATAGCAAAACCATGTTAGTACGTCTGCGTTATAATGATATTTAGACAACTGAATACTAACTTGTGTATTATTTCCATTCCTAATAATTAATGAAAAAATGTGACTCTACGTCGCATACATTTAAAGAACATGTGCTGCAAAAACTCCCGGTGTTCAACAAACCATTTTTCTTATGCACGGGCCATAACTCTGCACGCACTTGTTTGATTTGATGTAAAAAATCAAGATACACAATAAGGTGCTAAATAATAGTTCTATGACGATATGTTATACATGTTGTATGCTATATGGGGTTCGATCTATGCGCGACGCATTGTTCGGAGTTCAACAATCCTTTCTACTAAATCAAGTGCCATAATTTTGCCCTTACAGATTTAATCTGAGGTCAAAACTTGTACAAGTGCCTGCGCAGAATATTTTTATATGAAGTTTCGTTTCTCAAGGTCATGAACTTTGCGATATAATCCGTACGGACGGACGGTGGTTAATTTTATACTCTCAACCTCGTTTAAAGTGGGCGACACAAAGCTCTGCAGAATATAATCCTGGTCTTATTTACAATTGGAATTGTGAGAACCTAGGTACAATTCTAAATAAGTAATTTTACACACACATATATATATAATATTAGTTAATGGATGCATGGACTATATTGCGAGCGGGAGTTAAAACCGGTGGCTTAGTATACAAGGGTCACTAATTGCACGGCGCGGTAGCTTGTACAAGTTAAGACTTCAATACAAGTTTCAGTCATGCCCCTGTATGGTCTCACAGTACATATTGGGGTGTAATGCAAAAAGTAAAGAATCTAAGTACAAAGCAAGCAATGAAAAACAACTTTATCGCGCGTTACTGTGGCTTCGTATCTATAGACTTTAATGATTATTTTGAAATAGGTATGAACTAGGTGACAATATAGAACAGTACGATACGTCATGCAGCTCAACTATACGTACATGATTTATCCTTGTAATTATACATCATTGTAGTAGTTCAATATTCAAGTATTCAAATAACGAGGACTGGTATTATTGATAACAGATACAATACAATGATGTTATTCGACACGCATTCAAACACAGTTTCATCTGTCAATATCTGATACGCATCTCACCAGACCTTGAGAAATTATATACAATTTGTAGTTGCTTTTTGTGTTGTTTCGATGCACCATTAACAATTTTAATGTCATTTCAATTGATTTTCATATCTGGAATCAATTCGCTTGAATACGTTGGGTATCATTTTCGTCACATAATATGTCTATGATTAAAAATCAATATTGGTTTGTTTGCATTTTTAAAACTGTCGATATTACATTTCAGATAGATGAAATGAATTAACAAAAATTTAACTTTGATATTTTGTTGTCTTGGTTTTTTTGTCTTCATTTATGTTGCAAAACAAATCTTAATCTTCAGATTACAACTAATGTGCTTGATTCAGATTGCACAGAACATCTCTTTTAAAGATATTTCTTGTTGTCACTGGTTCGACTTAAGAATACACTAACACTGCGTCCTATGTAAGTAATGACATCCGATACCCTTGTGTGAGGTCACGACAACCCACCTTACTATTTAAACTACTTATAAACTATTTACTCAATTAATTAAATTGGGATTTTTTTAGCCAAATATTCATTTAAGTAAATATCTCCAATGTACAATAGGTAGAATAAATATGAAATCCGACCCATGAACAAATATAGAAAAATAAAGTAATTCGGTATATTTGTATTCAATGACAATACAACAACAACAACAAGTTTAACAAGTTTATTTACATTGACATTTGATTAACCACCTGTCGGGCAATAAACATAATGAACAGAACAGAATAGAACAGAACAGATACAAAATAGTAGACACAGTATAATTCATTGTTACATATTAATGTTGCAGTTAAACTATATCAGATTCAAATTAGTTTTAGAAAGAGCAACTAGATAAAGTTATGGTAATGAGAAAAATCCAATGAATCTCAATAATAAGATCACAGTTTTTTTCTGAAGAAAATCGGTCTTAGCAGAAATGGTTAAATCATCGTGTAAATAAATATGAAATTAGAATTACCAATATGTTACTCTTAATTTTGAGGCGGTCTACGGGGTTTTACAAAACATCGGAGTTTTTAGAAATGTGACAATGTTAAGGCGTCTTTGTAAACTTATATTCTATAAAAACATATTTTTTTTAAGAAATGAATAACCAAATCATTAATTTGATCTGTGCGCCTGGTTTTCGTGGAAACAAACCATATCGGTATACAGTCAAACCCCACTTAAAGACCAACTCAATAATAAGACCGGCTCATAATTAAGAACACAATTTTCAAGGTCATTTTCCTCGTTTTGCTCTTTATTCATTCCTAATATTAAGACCACCTCAATAATAAGACCAGTATACAGGGTCCAAATGGTGGTCTTATTATTGAGGTTTTACTGTATTTATACGGACGCCATGTGAAAAGTCCATTTTACTTGTTTGCTCTTTATTCAACCTCAATATTAAGACCACCTCAATAAGAAGACCAATTTTCAAGAGTACCAAGGGTGGTCTTATTATTGAGGTTTTACTGTAATTATACGGACACCATGTGACGTGTGCAAGTAGTTGCCACAAATGTAGCGTTTCTGATAAAATAATCGCAATCGTCCGGCCACTAAATTATTTCCTTATCGCACTTCCTCCGGTCACCACCTGTTTATTTTCCACAAAACATGATAATCAACTAGTCAATAAATGAAAAAGTTGTATGCGAAGTTGTTCAAATCCACTCTCGAAATGGATTGAATGTGCGTCGTCATAATTCAATATACGCCATTGTTTCTAGGCTCCATTCTTTTTAACAGAAGGTGAAATAATGTAAAATTGATTTAAGAGGTCGTTTTTTTGTTTGGCTTATAAAGCAAATAACGTACCAACGTGCGAGTTGCGTATTAATCGTATTATATTAATAATTCATTATTAATTAACATACCGGTATTTAATATTTATTGACAAAAAAAACACTCGTCTGAATTTAATGAGATTTTAGTTTGTCAGAACGGTCAAATATATAATTGATGACAATGGATCAATGTACTTATACTTATACAAGGGGCTAGGAATTCCCGGGACTGTCCACAGGTAGATTCGGCGTGTGATGTCATGCGCCGTTCTCGTGTGATAATTGTTTTGTCAGTAGGCTCAAGTTCTCCCTTACGTTTTAATTGCACGACCTTGAAGTGTCGGAGAGATCGTATGATCAAAAGAGGGTATGACCTTTACTGTTGTCGCCCACGTGACCAGTGTTGTGTTCGGAAAAACGAATGGTTCTAGTCATACCACCTAGTTATCATGGTCGTGATAACAAATAAACCAAAAATACGTCCAAGTCGTGCCTGGGAGGTAAATAATACTGTTTCATAATTTGGCGTAACTGTCTACACACTGTATAAAGAATAGGATAGTCAAACGTAGATTTGCAGTTATCGTTGACGTCACGTTTTAATCGAAATCGACTTTATAAACCCGAAATAGCCCAAAATCATATTATCCATTGTTCCCAATTTGGAAAATCGCGAAGCAGATATGTAAACTCTATTTAATAATAGTTAATGCCACCCCCATGTTAAAAAATTGTCAAGGCCATTCATGATATTTTGAAAGAATGCGATTTAAAATTTTGCACTTAACTTCATATATAAACATAGAATGAAAAGTCGCAATTAAAACATTCGAGTTGAAAAAATATTTATTCTGTAATATGACTTATGACAGAATATAAACCTGCGATCATGCAAGTCTGACATGTTCAGTTAATGTCTAATATAACGAACGAATGTTCAACAATCAGGTAATCCGACATATTAAAGAACATACACTTGAGTCTATTCTCCAAACTTCAATATACGTCAGGCAATCAGAGAAAAACGTGTAAGATAATGAACTCGGGCAGTCCCGGCAAGTCAAACTAATATTAAACCAGATGTCGGCTGGGAAATGGGGAACGCTGCAACTGAGAGACAACTTGACCATTCTGCGTAATAGACATAATCAGTAATACTGATATTTTTCCAGCAAAAGAGGGACGGTTAAGAAAAACTGGTCATAGTATATGTAGATAACACACATAAGCCATGATAACAGTGATGCAGTAAGGCAATGAATGAAGGTACATAAAGTCGCGAAATTTAAAATATATAACCGTCCCCTAAAGTATAACATTCTGATTGGTTCGTACTCGTTATATACAAAGTATAGTCGCCAGTGATAGATTGTTCGTGTTCCTCAAAACATGATTTAATTTCTATTACTTTTTTAAACAATTTCTTATTGTAAAATATAACTAAAGTTAAAATATAACAAACTAAAGTTTGCATGGGTCGCATACATGCTTATATATTGACAATAAAAATGCTGCAATCAAATTTGTTTTATTCAAAGTGCAGCGTAATGATATGTGCAAAGCTATGCACACTGCAATTTAGGCAATTTAGGTAATTTTGTAATACATTGTACATAGACAAATAAATTAAGTGTTATAGCTGATACTTATTTAACGTTTATCTCGCACGGTTATAAACACAATTGATTCAAAATGACATAAAATTTATAAAATAAAGCATTAATATATGGTGACGATTAAATTTCTCGTGAAGTACAAGAAATTATGACAAAAATAATTATTTTCTCCCAAAACATTTGAATGAAAGTGCTTTATACGGGTATGATATAAAGAAAACCACATTTCACAGCGATAACACTTGTATAAAAACGTTTGATCTTAGTTAACCAATAATTACAAAACTATTCTACTCTAAGCTGTTTTAATTATCAAAACTTCTTTATCAAATATTTTAACACCAGGGGGTCAATATTAAGGACCTACTCTGGTACATCGTACGATGAATGGCTGCTACAACAAACTCAGAATGTATATTTGAACGTGTATATTACAAATATACGTCATTGTGAAACCTGTTAAGTAATAGGTTGAGTGTCTCCCACGGGGAAAGTGTAAAACATGAGAGCTACCACTGTATGAACCAAATGGACACGATAACAATAGAATGTCATATTTATCCCCTACCACATGGTTCATGTTACTGACGGATAAAGGGCTCTTTTAAAACAAATTATAAAGATAAACTTATATGGATACGTCACACACTTTAATCTCTTTTATACATACGTTTAAATCGTTTAATTAAATAGTGACCAGTCTATCTGGACTTCAGTTGATACTGTTCCAGGACAGGGGCGTCTCGTGTTGTTTTTATTGAATAGTAATTATAATTGTGTCCAATATTAAGGCGTGATCCTGATTTTGGAAAGTTTTGTACCAACCATTCCCTGGCTTCGAGCGACAGACGGTGTGTGCCATTGATATCCTCATTGAACATTGCCGTTTTAATCACGGTTTTATGCTCAACTTCATGAAATAACGATTTAAACATTTCATAGATGAACCAACTGTCACATTCAATTCCTCATGTCTAAATCAAAGAGTCTCCGAAGACAGTTAGAAATGCAATGTCTGACTACTTGTAAAATATGTCAAATTCTGCAAAATATGTCAAATTCTGCAAAATATGTCAAATTCTGCAAAATATGTCAAATTCTGCAAAATATGTCAAATTCTGCAAAATTAATTATTTTTTTCGTCGGTAAGGGTGTCACTCCTACGTGAACTTCCCACGACATTATAATCTCGTGGTCACGACTTACTAACTCGTTCGCACGACAAACTAAGTCGTGGGAACGAGATAAAAATAATTTCACACATGTCACCTCTATGCCACCGTACATTCCTTATTAAATATACAGAGTGTTATAAAGGTTCGTTCTCAAAGTTGAATTTTAGTATGTTTTTAAATGCTCTTTCCATCTATGTCGCTTTGGACCAATAGTTTTCCTCCTGTGCGAGAGTTCTAAATAAAACAGAAATTCATTAAAAATGCATTATGCGAAATAAAGCCAGTGTACACAGCATTATTTTCATTTTAAAGATGTATCTGGCTCATCTGAACATCATTAATAAGAATCATTGTCATGTATAACCGTTTAAAAAGTATTGTTTAATCATATTACTAACAGACAAAACTAGTAACTGGAAGTTTTTTAAAATTTATGATAATACAAACGTCTTTTTCGAAAAAGACAGATAAATAATGTATTCAGTGATAATGCATATTTATTGAAGTTTTAACTAGATAAAGAATATATTTCCACGTTTGTTTAGGTAAACAAATGAACAAAATATGAGCATACTATATCTTTAACACGCCACTCCTAAGTTTCTATTTAAATTTAATTTAAGATTAGATACTAAAAGCTAGCTGCAAATATAACAAGAAAATTACACAAATATAAATTCTAAAGTTGCAATATTGATGTCGAGAATAGAGATACAGTTACATTATACTTACAACAATCAGTATTGCAATAATGATCCTTGTGATACAGAATTAATAAAAACAACAAAATGCATTACAGTAAAACTTCGAAACCTCGAACTGCCGTCGGATCTAGTAATTAGTTCGAGCCATCTATTGTTCGAGGCAACTATGGTATACATATGTACGAACTGAGTGTTCCCGGTACGAGTGTACAATGCACTATGAAAATGGTTAAGATAATACATTTCGGGTCGAATTTATACTAATTTTGAGACTTCGACGGTCTTTACTCAATGAAGATTGAACTTGATAAATTGTTGTTTTAGAATTGTATTTACTCTACAATTCAATAGATAATTAACACATCTTCGCCGGGACTTAAGAACCTGTTCGATGTATCAACTGGGTACGAGTCAAAACTGTCCGAGGTATCAACTGGGTACGAGTCAAAACTGTTCGAGGTATCAACTGGTTACGAGTCAAAACTGTCCGAGGTATCAACTGGGTACGAGTCAAAACTGTCCGAGGTATCAACTGGGTACGAGTCAAAACTGTCCGAGGTATCAACTGGGTACGAGTCAAAACTGTTCGAGGTGTCGAAGTTCTATTGTATATTAGCATGTAAATAAAATTGCTGGAAAAAATGTCAATATATACAGAGCGTTCGTTTATCAAAAGTATTTTTTTTCTAAAGCTTTTTCTAAAGCTGCTTTAACTAACGTTCCTATTCATTTGATGCTTCGTTTTACTCAATGATAAAGTACAAACCAGTATGAAACGAGAGTATTTGTTTTGTAATTTGTTGCCTAGCAACAGCTTAATAAACGACTCGAATGGATCACGTGACATAATTGTGTATATTGTAGTGTCGAGGAAATGTGAAACTTGATACCAACCAAAGGGAATTTAATTTTAGTCATCTTGACATTAAATCAATTGATCAATTCATATACGGTTATGTTGGTAGAATTGTATTAATAATGGAAAACTCTACTATTTATCAGAACAATTGTCTGAGAATGATATATCAGTTGAAATTGCTTTACATTTTTCGACATCAATATGTTCAAGAGTAATTATATATGTTCACGGAAGCGGAGAATGAAAACATGAATTACAAATAGGTTTACTACACGTAAGCAAGGTTGTATACTCAACTTACATTTAAAAACGCAAACTGTAAGATTATCTTATTTCTTGCACTTACCTAGGGATGCAAGATAACAACTTATCGTGATATTATTTCATTGAACGCAATGAATGAGTGCTAATTTGTCTTTCAATCAACGGGTATTTTCATATCAAATTAGTTTTTAAACACACTAAAATGACATTTAAAATACATATCACAGGTACAAAATATGCATTTTCAAATGTGGCGTGTATATTTAAATTAAACAATTAAGTGTGGTGAAGTGAGCGCCTCGCTCGTGATCCAAGGACCATGGGTTCGAATCCCGCCGTTAAACAGCGATCATCAACAATCCGTGTATATAATCGATAGTGCCATATTGTATGTACCCGGAAGTGCAAACTATCGCAAAATCTCGTTGGTCACATGACGTGACTTACGCACCCTATAGGCCAGAGTACGAGTTAGTAAACACAAAGCAGTCATTGATTAATGAGTGATTTATACGAGTTGTGAACTGGTTTCACAATAAATGCAAAATGAATAAAGCTTAAATCAAGCAACACGACGCTATGCAATTCACTTTCGAAATGAAGTGCTGTACGTGACGATTACTAGCTTGGTAACTAAAATCCAGCATACCATAAATGTCGAAACTAATCACATTAAATTGATGAATTACAGATGAATAACACGTCAGTAGTTATTAGCAACATTGAGAGATCATCTGGTGATGACATTATTCGTATTCGAAGATATGACTGAGAGATAGATAAACTAAATAAAATGGAAATATTTCATACAGCCGTTAGCAGACCGTGTGTTATAAAATGCAAAACTCTTATCAATTTATAATAGCGGATTTCACCTGGCAAAAGAAAGTTTTTATTCTATAACTTAGTTTTATTTCTATGACATCAAAGTGTTACACTCATTTCATTGATTGCAAAAAAATGTATTTTGAATCAATGTATTTTTGTATATATTTTTGGTCAAAACTCCATTATTATAAATTGGCATATATGGTCTAAAGATGTACGTATAAACGTAAATATATACATGGACAATTAGATTCTCGATCGTAAATTTCAAATAATCGTGAACTGAATTCGGAAACATTGAAAAAAAACGAAAAATATTATTCTACTAGCGTAATTGGCAGAGGTCATAAACCATACCTGACAAAAGTACGATTAAATATCTATATAACATGAGAGGGTAAACAATAGATACTCGCTAAAAATGTTATATAACCATCCTCTAATATTGGATTGATTGTATCTCCAGATCGAATACGTTAATAAGAGCACACCAATTTTCGGAAAATTTCATAACCGATAACATTACAGGAATTTCAATCGATTTTGTTCTGACATGTAACTAATTCAGTGACTACAAATTCTAGGACAAACATTCGTATTCCTGTTTCCGTATAATGACCTTTATTCCGCTTCGACCAGACTCGTTTGTTCAGCTAATAGCGTCAAGAATGCAATGAGACTTTATACTGACGTGTCAGGAGTTTTTTGAATAGCATGTTGCATTTCCATACATTGGCCGTGTTTGTTAATTGTCTGTTTTTCCGTTGACACTCGGGTGCATTCGGGTTTTTCCGTTGACACTCGGGTGCATTCGGTTAGCTATTTTAGCTATTTCTCAACATTGACGGCACGATATCAATCTGTTGAAAAGCGATTCTGTATCATCTCACGAATGGTTTATGCTTCCTTACTCTCCCATACAGCGCTTTGATCCAGCTTCCTGAGATTCAACGAATATCATCGATAATCTTTTTTCCGAAATTGGAACACACCAATATAACAATAAAACTGAAAAAGAACATCATAATAATAGCAAGATGGACATCATTATTTAAATATCAGGAGAGCTGTTGATGTAAAAATCATTACTGGTAGTTTCGTAGAACAACATGTATTGAAACATGATAATCCCTGAACGCATTAGATAACTACGATTTGAAGAAGGATGTTCAATTTTTGAGGAAAAATAATTTAACACCATTAACCGAAAAAATGGTAAACTAAATTTAATAACACTAATCAGTCAACAGATAAATTATGAAATATAAGTATATTCATGTACATTGATTTATAAACTGTCCTAATAATCGATATTTTCTCAACATTTCAGAGAGCAAAATGGAACATGCATGGAATGGTCGCCGGCTTTTAGCATCTACATCGACACAATCAACAAATACTCCATCAACAACAGATATAACAAGCACGCCAACAGGAACTACGGATGCTTCAACGACTGATAGTTCAACAACGACAGCACCAAAAACTACAGGAAGTTCAACAACAACACCGTCTACAACAGACAGTTCAACAACAACACCCTCTACAACAGACAGTTCAACAACAACTGCGTCTACTACTGACAGTTCAACAACAACACCGTCTACAACAGACAGTTCAACAACAACACCATCTACAACTGACGGTTCAACAACAACACCGTCTACAACAGACAGTTCAACAACAACTGCGTCTACTACTGACAGTTCAACAACAACGGCGTCTACAACAGACGGTTCTACAACAACACCCTCTACAACCGACAGTTCAACAACAACTGCGTCTACTACTGACAGTTCAACAACAACGGCGTCTACAACAGACGGTTCTACAACAACACCGTCTACAACAGACAGTTCAACATCAACACCGTCTACAACAGACAGTTCAACAACAACACCGTCTACAACCGACAGTTCAACAACAACTGCGTCTACAACTGACAGTTCAACAACAACACCATCTACAACTGACGGTTCAACAACTACACCGTCTACAACTGACAGTTCAACAACAACACCGTCTACAACTGACAGTTCAACAACAACACCGTCTACAACAGACAGTTCAACAACAACACCGTCTACAACTGACAGTTCAACAACAACACCGTCTACAACTGACAGTTCAACAACAACACCGTCTACAACTGACAGTTCAACAACAACACCATCTACAACAGACAGTTCAACAACAACACCTTCTACAACAGACAGTTCGACAACAACACCGTCTACAACTGACAGTTCAACAACAACACCGTCTACAACAGACAGTTCGACAACAACACCGTCTACAACTGACAGTTCAACAACAACACCGTCTACAACAGACAGTTCCACAACAACACCGTCTACAACAGACAGTTCAACAACAACTGCGTCTACTACTGACAGTTCAACAACAACACCGTCTACAACAGACAGTTCAACAACAACACCATCTACAACTGACGGTTCAACAACAACACCGTCTACACCAGACAGTTCAACAACAACTGCGTCTACTACTGACAGTTCAACAACAACGGCGTCTACAACAGACGGTTCTACAACAACACCCTCTACAACCGACAGTTCAACAACAACTGCGTCTACTACTGACAGTTCAACAACAACGGCGTCTACAACAGACGGTTCTACAACAACACCGTCTACAACAGACAGTTCAACATCAACACCGTCTACAACAGACAGTTCAACAACAACACCGTCTACAACCGACAGTTCAACAACAACTGCGTCTACAACTGACAGTTCAACAACAACACCATCTACAACTGACGGTTCAACAACTACACCGTCTACAACTGACAGTTCAACAACAACACCATCTACAACCGAGAGTTCAAACACAACCCCTTCTACAACTGACGGTTCAACAACTACACCGTCTACAACTGACGGCTCTACAACAACACCGTCTACCACTGACAGTTCAACAACAACACCGTCTACAACAGACAGTTCAACAACAACACCGTCTACAACAGACAGTTCAACAACAACACCGTCTACAACAGACAGTTCGACAACAACACCGTCTACAACTGACAGTTCAACAACAACACCATCTACAACAGACAGTTCAACAACAACTGCGTCTACAACAGACAGTTCAACAACAACACCATCTACAACAGACAGTTCAACAACAACACCGTCTACAACAGACAGTTCAACAACAACTGCGTCTACAACAGACAGTTCAACAACAAATCCGTCTACAACAGACAGTTCAACAACAACACCGTCTACAACTGACAGTTCAACAACAACTGCGTCTACAACTGACAGTTCAACAACCACACAGTCTACAACTGACAGTATGACAACAACAGCTCTTACACCTGAGAGTCCAACAGATACACCGTCTTCGACTGACGGTTCAACATCAACACCGTCTACAACCGACATTTCAACAACAACCCCTTCTACAACTGACGGTTCTACAACAACACCGTCTACCACTGACAGTTCAACAACAACACCGTCTACAACAGACAGTTCAACAACAACACCGTCTACAACTGACAGTTCAACAACAACACCGTCTACAACAGACAGTTCAACAACAACACCGTCTACAACTGACAGTTCGACAACAACGCCATCTACAACCGACAGTTCAACAACAACACCATCTACAACAGACAGTTCAACAACAACACCGTCTACAACAGACAGTTCAACAACAACACCGTCTACAACAGACAGTTCAACAACTACACCATCTACAACAGACAGTTCGACAACAACACCGTCTACAACCGACAGTTCAACAACAACTGCGGCTACAACAGACAGTTCAACAACTACACCATCTACAACAGACAGTTCAACAACAACTGCGTCTACAACAGACAGTTCAACAACAACACCATCTACAACAGACAGTTCGACAATAACACCGTCTACAACTGACAGTTCAACAACAACTGCGTCTACAACAGACAGTTCAACAACACCACCGTCTACAACCGACAGTTCAACAACAACACCGTCTACAACCGACAGTTCAACAACAACACCGTCTACAACAGACAGTTCAACAACAACACCGTCTACAACAGACAGTTCGACAACAACACCGTCTACAACTGACAGTTCAACAACAACACAATCTACAACAGACAGTTCAACAACAACTGCGTCTACAACAGACAGTTCAACAACAACACCGTCTACAACTGACAGTTCAACAACAACACCATATACAACCGACAGTTCAACAACAACGGCGTCTACAACAGACAGTTCAACAACAACTGCGTCTACAACAGACAGTTCAACAACACCACCGTCTACAACCGACAGTTCAACAACAACACCGTCTACAACCGACAGTTCAACAACAACACCGTCTACAACAGACAGTTCAACAACAACACCGTCTACAACAGACAGTTCGACAACAACACCGTCTACAACTGACAGTTCAACAACAACACAATCTACAACAGACAGTTCAACAACAACTGCGTCTACAACAGACAGTTCAACAACAACACCGTCTACAACTGACAGTTCAACAACAACACCGTCTACAACAGACAGTTCAACAACAACACCGTCTACAACAGACAGTTCAGCAACAACACCGTCTACAACAGACAGTTCGACAACAGCACCCTTTACAACTGACAGTTCAACAACAACACCATCTACAACAGACATTTCAACAACAACTGCGTCTACAACAGACAGTTCAACAACAACTGCGTCTAAAACAGACAGTTCAACAACAACACCGTCTACAACAGACAGTTCAACAACAACACCGTCTACAACACACAGTTCAACAACAACACCGTCTACAACTGACGGTTCTACAACAACACCGTCTACCACTGACAGTTCAACAACAACACCGTCTACAACTGACAGTTCGACAACAACACCATCTACAACCGACAGTTCAACAACAACACCATCTACAACCGACAGTCCAACAACAACGGCGTCTACAACAGACAGTTCAACAACAACTGTGTCTACAACCGACAGTTCAACAACAACTGCGTCTACAACCGACAGTTCAACAACAACACCGTCTACATCTGACAGTTCCACAACAACTGCGTCTACAACTGACAGTTCAACAACCACACAGTCTACAACTGACAGTATGACAACAACTGCTCTTACACCTGAGAGTCCAACAGATACACCGTCTTCGACTGACGGTTCAACATCAACACCGTCTACAACCGACAGTTCAACAACAACCCCTTCTACAACAGACAGTTCAACAACAACTGCGTCTACAACAGACAGTTCAACAACAACACCGTCTACAACAGACAGTTCGACAACAACACCGTCTACAACTGACAGTTCAACAACAACACCATCTACAACAGACAGTTCAACAACAACTGCGTCTACAACAGACAGTTCAACAACAACACCGTCTACAACTGACAGTTCAACAACAACACCATCTACAACCGACAGTTCAACAACAACGGCGTTTACAACAGACAGTTCAACAACAACTGCGTCTACAACAGACAGTTCAACAACACCACCGTCTACAACCGACAGTTCAACAACAACACCGTCTACAACCGACAGTTCAACAACAACACCGTCTACAACAGACAGTTCAACAACAACACAATCTACAACAGACAGTTCAACAACAACACCGTCTACAACTGACAGTTCGACAACAGCACCCTTTACAACTGACAGTTCAACAACAACACCATCTACAACAGACATTTCAACAACAACTGCGTCTACAACAGACAGTTCAACAACAACTGCGTCTACAACAGACAGTTCAACAACAACACCGTCTACAACTGACAGTTCAACAACAACACCGTCTACAACCGACAGTTCAACAACAACACCGTCTACAACTGACGGTTCAACAACAACACCGTCTACAACAGACAGTTCAACAACAACACAATCTACAACAGACAGTTCAACAACAACACCGTCTACAACAGACAGTTCGACAACAGCACCCTTTACAACTGACAGTTCAACAACAACACCATCTACAACAGACATTTCAACAACAACTGCGTCTACAACAGACAGTTCAACAACAACACCGTCTACAACTGACAGTTCAACAACAACACCGTCTACAACCGACAGTTCAACAACAACACCGTCTACAACTGACGGTTCTACAACAACACCGTCTACCACTGACAGTTCAACAACAACACCGTCTACCACTGACAGTTCGACAAGAACACCATCTACAACCGACAGTTCAACAACAACACCATCTACAACAGACAATTCAACAACAACACCGTCTACAACAGACAGTTCAACAACAACACCGTCTACAACAGACAGTTCGACAACAACACCGTCTACAACTGACAGTTCAACAACAACACCATCTACAACAGACAGTTCAACAACAACTGCGTCTACAACAGACAGTTCAACAACAACACCGTCTACAACTGACAGTTCAACAACAACACCATCTACAACCGACAGTCCAACAACAACGGCGTCTACAACAGACAGTTCAACAACAACTGTGTCTACAACCGACAGTTCAACAACAACTGCGTCTACAACCGACAGTTCAACAACAACACCGTCTACATCTGACAGTTCCACAACAACTGCGTCTACAACTGACAGTTCAACAACCACACAGTCTACAACTGACAGTATGACAACAACTGCTCTTACACCTGAGAGTCCAACAGATACACCGTCTTCGACTGACGGTTCAACATCAACACCGTCTACAACCGACAGTTCAACAACAACCCCTTCTACAACAGACAGTTCAACAACAACTGCGTCTACAACAGACAGTTCAACAACAACACCGTCTACAACTGACAGTTCAACAACAACACCATCTACAACCGACAGTTCAACAACAACACCGTCTACAACTGACGGTTCTACAACAACACCGTCTACAACTGACAGTTCAACAACAACACCATCTACAACCGACAGTTCAACAACAAAACCGTCTACAACTGACGGTTCTACAACAACACCGTCTACCACTGACAGTTCAACAACAACACCGTCTACAACTGACAGTTCGACAACAACACCATCTACAACCGACAGTTCAACAACAACACCATCTACAACAGACAGTTCAACAACAACACCGTCTACAACAGACAGTTCAACAACAACACCATCTACAACCGACAGTTCAACAACAACACCATCTACAACAGACAGTTCAACAACAACACCGTCTACAACAGACAGTTCAACAACAACACCGTCTACAACAGACAGATCAACAACAACACCATCTACAACAGACAGTTCAACAACAACTGCGTCTACAACTGACAGTTCAACAACAACACCATCTACAACCGACAGTCCAACAACAACGGCGTCTACAACAGACAGTTCAACAACAACTGTGTCTACAACCGACAGTTCAACAACACCTGCGTCTACAACAGACAGTTCAACAACACCACCGTCTACAACAGACAGTTCAACAACAACACCGTCTACATCTGACAGTTCCACAACAACTGCGTCTACAACTGACAGTTCAACAACCACACAGTCTACAACTGACAGTATGACAACAACTGCTCTTACACCTGAGAGTCCAACAGATACACCGTCTTCGACTGACGGTTCAACATCAACACCGTCTACAACAGACAGTTCAACAACAACTGCGTCTACAACAGACAGTTCAACAACAACACCGTCTACAACTGACAGTTCAACAACAACACCATCTACAACCGACAGTTCAACAACAACACCGTCTACAACTGACGGTTCTACAACAACACCGTCTACAACTGACAGTTCAACAACAACACCGTCTACAACCGACAGTTCAACAACAACACCGTCTACAACTGACGGTTCTACAACAACACCGTCTACCACTGACAGTTCAACAACAACACCGTCTACAACTGACAGTTCGACAACAACACCGTCTACAACCGACAGTTCAACAACAACACCATCTACAACAGACAGTTCAACAACAACACCGTCTACAACAGACAGTTCAACAACAACACCATCTACAACCGACAGTCCAACAACAACGGCGTCTACAACAGACAGTTCAACAACAACTGTGTCTACAACCGACAGTTCAACAACAACACCGTCTACATCTGACAGTTCAACATCAACACCGTCTACAACCGACAGTTCAACAACAACCCCTTCTACAACAGACAGTTCAACAACAACTGCGTCTACAACAGACAGTTCAACAACAACACCGTCTACAACTGACAGTTCAACAACAACACCATCTACAACCGACAGTTCAACAACAACACCGTCTACAACTGACGGTTCAACAACAACACCGTCTACATCTGACAGTTCAACATCAACACCGTCTACAACCGACAGTTCAACAACAACCCCTTCTACAACAGACAGTTCAACAACAACTGCGTCTACAACAGATAGTTCAACAACAACACCGTCTACAACTGACAGTTCAACAACAACACCTTCTACAACCGACAGTTCAACAACAACACCGTCTACAACTGACAGTTCAACAACAGACAGTTCAACAACAACACCGTCTACAACTGACAGTTCAACAACAACACCATCTACAACCGACAGTCCAACAACAACGGCGTCTACAACCGACAGTTCAACAACAACTGCGTCTACAACAGACATTTCAACAACAACACCGTCTACAACTGACAGTTCAACAACAACACCATCTACAACCGACAGTCCAACAACAACGGCGTCTACAACTGACAGTTCAACAACAACACCGTCTACAACTGACAGTTCAACAACAACACCATCTACAACCGACAGTCCAACAACAACGGCGTCTACAACAGACAGTTCGACAACAACTGTGTCTACAACCGACAGTTCAACAACAACTGCGTCTACAACAGACAGTTCAACAACACCACCGTCTACAACCGACAGTTCAACAACAACACCGTCTACATCTGACAGTTCCACAACAACTGCGTCTACAACTGACAGTTCAACAACCACACAGTCTACAACTGACAGTATGACAACAACTGCTCTTACACCTGAGAGTCCAACAGATACACCGTCTTCGACTGACGGTTCAACATCAACACCGTCTACAACCGACAGTTCAACAACAACCCCTTCTACAACAGACAGTTCAACAACAACTGCGTCTACAACTGACAGTTCAACAACAACACCATCTACAACCGACAGTTCAACAACAACGCCGTCTACAACTGACGGTTCTACAACAACACCGTCTACAACAGACAGTTCAACAACAACACTATCTACAACAGACAGTTCAACAACAACACCATCTACAACAGACAGTTCAACAACAACACCGTCTACAACAGACAGTTCAACAACAACACCGTCTACAACAGACAGTTCAACAACAACACCGTCTACAACAGACAGTTCAACAACAACACCGTCTACAACAGACAGTTCAACAACAACACCATCTACAACAGACAGTTCAACAACAACACCGTCTACAACAGACAGTTCAACAACAACACCGTCTACAACAGACAGTTCAACAACAACACCGTCTACAACAGACAGTTCAACAACAACACCGTCTACAACAGACAGTTCAACAACAACACCGTCTACAACTGACAGTTCAACAACAACACCATATACAACAGATAGTTCAACAACAACACCGTCTACAACAGACAGTTCAACAACAACACCGTCTACAACTGACAGTTCAACAACAACACCATCTACAACAGACAGTTCAACAACAACTGCGTCCTCAACAGACAGTTCAACAACAACACCGTCTACAACAGACAGTTCAACAACAACACCGTCTACCACTGACAGTTCAACAACAACACCATCTACAACAGACAGTTCAACAACAACTGCGTCTACAACAGACAGTTCAACAACAACTGCGTCTACAACAGACAGTTCAACAACAACACCGTCTACAACTGACGGTTCTACAACAACACCGTCTACCACTGACAGTTCAACAACAACACCGTTTACAACTGACAGTTCAACAACAACACCATCTACAACAGACAGTTCAACAACAACTGCGTCTACAACATACAGTTCAACAACAGCACCGTCTACAACAGACAGTTCGACATCACCGTCTACAACTGACAGTTCAACAACAACTGCGTCTACAACTGACAGTTCAACAACAACACCATCTACAACAGACAGTTCAACAACAACTGCGTCTACAACAGACAGTTCAACAACAGCACCGTCTACAACAGACAGTTCAACATCACCGTCTACAACTGACAGTTCAACAACAACACCGTCTACAACAGACAGTTCGACATCACCGTCTACAACTGACAGTTCAACAACAACACCGTTTACAACTGACAGTTCAACAACAACACCATCTACAACTGACAGTTCAACAACAACTGCGTCTACAACCGACAGTTCAACAACAACACCATCTACAACAGACAGTTCGACGACACCGTCTACAACTGACAGTTCAACCACAACCCTGTCTACAACTGACAGTTCAACCACAAGCCTGTCTACTACCGACAGTTCAACCACTACCCTGTCTACAACTGACAGTTCAACCACTACCCTGTCTACAACTGACAGTTCAACCACAAGCCCGTCTACAACTGACATTTCAACAACAACACCGTCTACGACTAACACACTGTCTACATCAACAGTGTCAACAACGACGCCTTTTTCATCAGCAGACACCACTACCACATCTGCCGAGCAAACAACGGTAGAAACTACAACAGTCGGTCCAAGTACGACACCGACCACAACGGAACCTTTTACAACAACAGGTACAGTTACAACTACTGCTGAACAAACTACAGTAGCAGATACAACATATTCTACAACGGACATTCCAACATCAACAGCTTTGACCACGGCACCATCTACAACAACGGGCTCACCCACTACTACTGCCGAGCAAACTACAGTTGATACTACAACATTATCATCAACAGTCGGCCCAAGTACAACACAGACGACAACGGATGCATCTACAACAACTGGCTCATCTACAACTACTGCCGAGCAAACTACAGTTGATACTACAACATTATCATCAACAGTCGGCCCAAGTACAACACAGACGACAACGGATGCATCTACAACAACGGGCTCACCTACAACTACTGCCGAGCAAACTACTGTTGATACTACAACATTATCATCAACAGTCGGCCCAAGTACAACACAGACGACAACGGAGGCATCTACAACAACTGGCTCATCTACAACTACTGCCGAGCAAACTACAGTAGATACTACAACATTATCATCAACAGTCGGCCCAAGTACAACACAGACGACAACGGAGGCATCTACAACAACTGGCTCATCTACAACTACTGCCGAGCAAACTACAGTAGATACTACAACAGTATCATCAACAGTCGGCCCAAGTACAACACAGACGACGACAACGGCACCATCTACAACAACGGGCTCACCTACAACTACTGCCGAGCAAACTACAGTAGATACTACAACAGTATCATCAACAGTCGGCTCAAGTACAACACAGACGACGACAACGGCACCATCTACAGTAACGCCTACAACTACTACAGTAGTTACTACGACTACAACCTCTCTTGGTCCAAGTTCAACAACTCCATCCATTACAACTACAACTGGCATCGCTTCCACCACAGCTAGTAATTCGACAACGACGACTGACACTAACATTGTCGGCAATGTGGCTAAACAGGGTGGAAATTCACTATCGAGTAAGATATTTCCTTTCAGAGTTGTGTTTACTTTGAGTTTCTTCACTTTAATTTCTATTTAGTGAAAATGAACATACGTAAGTAAAACCACACTGGCAGAAATAGCTACTTACATGACCGCCAATAGTCGGGATTGAAATGAACTATTATATTGCTTAGAACATACAATCTCAATTGAGAAAGGCGCTTTTCTTACTTTGTCATATAAATCGCACGAGTATTCATGCGTGCCAGGTCTATATATTTATATCAAACAAGTAAACAAATAATTTCCTCGCGTTTTAATCAACAGCCATATCATGTTGGTAGTTAAATATGTATCTGGCTCACCTGAACCTGGTTTTAATGGGTTTCGTCCAGTATTGTTGTGTAACATAGTCTAAAACATCATTAAGAAACACCATTATCATGTACAAATATATAACCGTTTTAAACAATTTTGTTTAATCATATTACTAACAGACAAAACTAGTGAAAACAACCGCTTGTTAGAAAAGTTTTTTTAAATTTTATGATAATACATACGTTCGTATTTTTTCGACAAATTACAGAGAAATACATTATAAATGTATCTTGTGATAATGCATATTTATTGAAGTTTTAACTAGATAAAGTATATTTTTCATGTTTGTTTAGGTAAAAAAAGAGCATAAATGTCTTTTTTAATTGATATATATACATGAATTATTTCAGGCACCGCGACGATTGCTATTGCTGTAGGAACAACGGGTGCAGTTCTAATTGTGGCTGCCACTGGCTTGGCGTATTTCTATAAGATGAAATGTGTACCAAATAGGGTTAACCCGGTAAGTTTGTTATGAAAGTTGCCATATTGACTGGTACACGGTCTAAAAGTATTAAGTCACAATTCTGTCCGCAACCTATGCTTTTAAGAATTGTATAGCCAAATATATACACATTTCTCGATTAGTGTTGGCACAGACTTTAATCATCTCTCTCATTGAAAAAACGAACATATACTCTGATAGTACAAGCATACTTCATACATAGAGTTCGTGCAGGCTATTCCAAGGTTGTTAGGCCGTTGTGTTGCTTGGTTTTCCTTGGTAAAGTGAAGTGTCACCCCTATTTAAAGGGCCAGCCATTTCTGACTTATTTGACACATACTTTCTAATATCAGGCACCAGGCAGGTATGCGTACAGTAACCGTTATTTAACTAGCTGGCGGCTCACCAACCGGCCATTTCAGATCGGACCCCTACCTTTACCACTCGGCCACGAGATAATGTACATGGTGGTATTCGCAACTTATTGTTACTCTACTTTATAGAAAAACTGTTATAATATATCACACTGTGCCTCTCATTGTCCTCACGTCCTTGACATTCCAGAATCCAGAAAATGGTCTATCGAACAACACCAATTCTAACCAGGGTCAGCGGCCAAGAAACTCAAGATTTCGTTCACGACGACAACGAGAGGCGTGGCATCCCGACTCTTCACCGCGCCAGAGTACTGCATGGGTGGAGCCTCAAACCGCTAGTAATTGCTAAATAGTAAGTTCGAGTCTCTCACACAATGCTATTTCGATATTTCAACATTGTGTTTTATTAAGCTAGCTAGCGGTTGTAGCGGTAAGATGACATACTGTGACACACACAATTCATTTATTGGGATTGTGTTTCTTACTTTGGAAGCAAAATTTAAATTGATAGAACAAAACGGTCGCTGAGTTATTGCATCCCAGGAAAGGTCGGGACTAAAATATTATCGGATACAATTGTTGCTGAATATATTCAGGCACATCCGTCCATAACTTATTTGTGTGTTTGTATAGAAATCGACATTTTTCACTTTATTTGAGACTAGTGATGGTGATAAAATGTTGTAGAGTTTGATATTAAGCCGAGGGGCTTCCAGATTATTGACAGTTTACGTGAAATTATCATTTTGAAACGTCTTGTTTGCTAGTTATTAAACTTAAGTGCAAATTAACGTTCCCGTAAGGTTTGGATGACTTTACACAACAAGAAGTCAAATTTACTGCAATTCTTGTTATGGCATTCGTAACAAGAAAAAAAATGAAGATGGTGTAAGGTTATATAATAACAATACTTGTTTGTTTGTCAAACATTATACATTTTACGCTTTAGAGGACATACGTGTCAACACTCAGTCATTGTTATAATACCTGCGATAAATGATATAGCGTTATCAGGAGAGACATAAGAATAATAATAAAACAATAATAATACATTGGTGTTTAGGTCAACTTTATGTAAGAATGACTCTATACTGTTCAATGCCACGGTTCACTACGTGCAGAACGGTCTCATTTTTTTGTGACACAAACTATCAACAATAATGATTATCCTGATTATACTCTTTCATTCTTACTCCTCAAAATATCATTTCATTTTCTCGTCTCCATTTCGTTTCATTGGTGAAATGGTCGTCGTCAAAAATTCCCATTTCGCATCTTATTCGCCATTTTCACAAGATACACGGGTAATACTGCCTGACTGTTTGAATGATCCCAAACAAAGATGAATTGATTGAATGTTGAGCAATATCTCCAGAGTACCATGTCAGATACAAATTTCGACTGTTACTGAGAGTTTGTGGTTGCTCTATATATTAACGTGTTACTGAAGAGAGGTTGTTGCTCAAGAGAGGGCCACTCTGGAGAGGTTGATTTTTATAACTACAGTAAAACCTCAATAATTAGCCCACCCTTGGGACTCTTGAAAGCTGGTGTTCTTATTGAGGTGGTCTTTATGTGAGGCTTTACTGTATATACTGAGTGTATATTTATTTGCGAGCTATTCAGTTTCGATTTTCGATGGTAATGAAATAACATGTACATTTACAAATATTTGCATTTATTGTTATGTAATGGACCCAGTCCATGTTTCATATTGTTTAAGTACATTAATTTCTTGTATTATTATGTTACTGTTAAGAATTCCAATTTGGGGCAAATTTCGCACATGGGATGTCTTCTACTTGTTGGTCACGCACACATTTTACATAGTGTGTCACATGACATTAAGTGTACGTATTTCTGGCTGCTGGTCAGCCCCTAATATGCTGTTGTTGTTGTTGTAGTAACTTAATTTCTTAAGACGAATCAAATGTATATTGTGCATTGTTTCACATTGTTATTCATCGCATATAGTGCTAAAGCTGTAAATTCATATATTATTCATTTCTATGTTCTGAAATTGTTTAATAGGAAAAATTCACTGGAATTAAGGATAGGACTCATTCATGAAGTTAACGAAAAAGTATATACTCGGAAAAATTACATCATTTACAGTATAAGGATAAAGAGTAGAGTAGGAATCAATCAACTTTACTCAGAATTTAGAAAAAAAGACTTATGTGTTTCATTAATTCAATTGTTAAACAATTATATATAATAATTATTATAATTATCTGTTTACACTAGTATCATCCACGTTTTTTCTGAATATTCTTAACGACTGTTTTTACAGTTTCTTCATAAGTTCGATGTTAACAAAATTTCTGGTAATATATTTGCAACTACTCAGAATGTATAAGCGTAATGCATGATTCTAGTGTACACATTAGAATTGTTCAATAGCTGTGCCTTCTAACCAATTAGAAATCAGGTTACACCTAAATATGTTCACATGCCCATGTAGATGTATTAATTTATGTCAAGGGGAGGCTACTGCGTTAGTTTGTATGAATAGTAAATGAAAATGTATATCAGCAAATTTATGTTTTATTTCGTGTTTTTGAATGAATTGTTTTCGTATAGTGCCAAAGATAAAATGTTGCATTTATTTCGCACATTATTTTGTTATGTTTTTATCACGGTATATTTCGTACGTTTCGATTCGTGATTTGATTATATCAGCCTTTAAATGGAAATCAAGATGAACATTGACAACGGTTGAATGATAAGCGTTTACAATGTAAAATAAATTTCTATGTACGGTCATTCAAACTTGTGTGAGTGATCACCTTAATTAATCAGCCACAAGTCTTGAGTTGGCACTATCAATAAATCTAAACTGGCCAATGTTATTATATACACTTGAACTAATTGAATGACCACCTGCTTTAAGCAGTCAAATATGTTATATCCTTTTACTGACTGCTTAAGACAGGTATGAATGTCTATAATCATTGTAAGACTCGGGAGTTAAAATTGTCTTCGTTCATTTTTTTTATATATCATTATGTGTGTGATATGTTTTTTATTGTAATGCGAACGATCTGCGGTTTCAAACATTAGATTTACGGTGTTGTAATAATAAATCATTGTATATATTACAATTTTACCCCCCCCCCCCACCCCCGAGGACAACTGCCTGGATTCTAAGGCCATGTGCAGAACTCTGGTGGAGATGCGGGGGTGATATTTGCGACTTATATTATACTCGTACGGGTATATATTACTGTAATATAGTCGTATATGATGTGATATCACTTGAACGTACTATTCAGATAGTTTCATATAATATTGTAAGAGATATATTCAAAACAATATTTTGTGTATGTTTTTCTTCGTTTAGAACTTATCACCGCTGTTACAGAGTGAAACTGTTCTGTATATGAGATATACTGGGCAAAAGTGCTGACATGCCAGAATTATCACACATGTTTTATATACAGCTGTTAAACACATCTTATATTGACTTTGACTGCAGAAAGCTGCAACATTTATGATTCAAATGAATTGAGCTATCGAAAAATGTCACGTTCGTAGTGAAGATTCTCCAAATATAAAATGGCAGGTTAGCTCTTTTGACCAGTATACATTAGTGTTCAAAATGACTAACAATCTTATATGACTGTGATTTCAGTTTTAGAAATGAAGCTATAATAACCCGGTATGTGTTATCTCTCATGATTAGCATTAAATAATCAGTGTCGTTACATGCTAGGAATTGGGGTAACTTTTTCAAACAATTAAACAAAAATATTTTGAATTTATTTAGACACTGTTTTGTGAAAAAAGTCCATTTCCTATAACACTCCAGATCTATATATATGCCGACAAAGACAACAAACGACCCAGTCATCATTTGTTTAACATTCAGTGTCAATTTTAAAACTGCGTAGACAAATGAACTTTTTAGAAATGTGCTATTCAACTGATTGCATTTTGCTAATCTTTCCTTAATACTTTCCCACTCGACTTTATCTTGGCTTTACGATAATCAGACTTCATCATACACATTCGTTTGAAGTTCACACCAAATGTTACAGAGTCGAGTGACAACAACGTAACGAGTATCACATAAATTTAACTTAAACATTTAATGTCGCAAAATTGACATAATATGCAAATTTATCGTCAAAACAGACTAATGTTTTTAGGTTTCAAAACAATTTTGCTATTATATATGTTTAAACATTACATTATTTTCCAATCAAATCTTAAAAGAATGTAAAATTGTAGGATTTATGAGATCTGATATTTCATGGGAAACAAATCATACTATACACAATGAACGCAAGCTGATTTCTTCGAAGTTGAATAGTTATATAATATCACTGAAGTTTGTTATTTTTGCTATTGTTCAATTTATTATGTACTTTTTGTTGATTTTGAAATAATGTTGTTTTTATGATGTTGTTTTGTTGTAATGTTACGACGATTGTGATGACTTCAAATCACGAAATAAATATCTGTGATACCTCTTACAGCTTGTTTTGTATCATTCTTTAAAGGTAGTCTTATCTTCTATCAAAATAGGCTACTTAATAGTTTTCATAAAAGAGAGAGAATAAGTTGCTACAGGGAACGCCACGTCATACATAAGAAAGTAGCTCTCCACACACAGACCTCAGGGAAAACAACAATCCATAAAACATAAAGCATTTGAGGAGGCTCAAGGGTACATACGTAAGGGAACAGGGGCGCAAGGAATGGCTAGGCCGACAATAAGGGATAACTAGAAGAATCAAAGAGGACAAACAGGGGGATTTAATGCCTTCATACAGAGGTACTCTACAACATTGCACAAAGTTTCCTGGATCTGCAAAACAAGAGTCCGATAAAGGTATTTCCAATGCTAGCACTGATTCGGTGCTCGGTTCAAGATAGAAAATACCGGTGAAGGACACCCATATATGTGATTTGAGAAACATGTAAGAAAATGACAATGCAGTGTTGTATAGTTCATCTGTATGAAGGCTTTACCACACGATTTCTCATATTTATGACTACAGATATTTTGTCAAAACAGTAGGACTATCTAGCTTTAAATCTTGATTATATTAGTCACATAGTCATCTAGTGACCTGGTACGGTATGATGGTCAATAGATACACAAGCTCCATATTGTGGTTGGTTCAACAGTGCTACTTTTTTAATTTCAGAATTGTGCGCCATTTCTCGACACTATGTCAGTCATATACTTTGATTATTTGATATGTTGTCCGTGTTTCAAGCAAATAACAACACGTTCTTCCACAATGTCCGCGCAAAGTATGCGATAAATTCGAAATTAAATGATGAGCTTTGGCCACAAAATATATGATAACACATGTATAAAGAATTAAAGACGTATTCTCAAAGAATACCTATAAAACCGACTTTATTTTGACTGCCGGTGGAAAGAACCGTTTAGCATACATTTCATGATGGTGAATTTAATAAGGAACCTTTCTTCAGAGAATCTAGAGGGTTTGCCGTTTTCAAGGGAAAAATGGCAGCACACTTTCATCGCATTCTTATGCGTTGGACGATCAACATAATTACCAAGATTAACAAAGTGGCATTGTTTGACCGCTTACATAGGGGAATGGTCCAAAGTATGTTATTCTGACGGCTAGTCACTTTCAAAGAACGATATGAATTGTCAAAATGATTTTACGAAAAACATGATATCGGTATGTTTAAACATAGTCCAGCAACGGACGTCACATCTCTATACTGTCGCTATTACGAAGACGCGTGTAAAAGTCGGAGTACAGAGACACGTATGCGGGGCTAGTTTAAACACTGATAACTTCATTAATACGATCATTATTGAGAATTATGTATAAACTTTCTTGACGATATTGAGTATATTTACAACGTGCGAGTCAATTTGTTCAAGTTGTTGAAGTACCCTAGTGCTGCAGGAATTTTATTTGTGGTCATCTGCCCACTGGTTATCTCTTAAGTGAATGTTGATAAATCAGCATATTGACCAGTACTTGAATACTATCAGTAGTGGACTAATATGGATTCCATTAAGATTACCGTAAAGTGAGTCATATTTCCTGGTAGTACGGATTTGCCCTGATATTCCTCTGATTTTTTTACAAAAATTCTCAACTGAGATTAGTTTCAAGCTCCCATTATCAAAAAACTTGTACACTGAGTTATGGCATATATAGCCACTCAAATGATCAGATATTAAAACCAGAAGAAGACATGGGAGCTCCACTATCGATGGTAGGACTGTTACTTTCATGAATTCCGGTTCGCAACAAGAGGAATATTTTACTTCGAAAAAACTCAATTTGAGAAATTTTGCGAATCTCGGACCTGATATGACTGTGTGGCAGATTGCGTGGTGGATAATGTTTAATCTGCGCCACTCAGAGGCCATGTGTATGAATCTCCCTCAGGTATGGGTCATACACCCCTTCGTAGAAGCATTCTTGTTCATTTTACTATGTCGACAGAATATAGAAATAATTTATTGTGGCTGAAAAAAACACGATACAAACTGCAGGAATGACAAGTAAATACACAATGTACATTTAAAACATGCCTTGAAGTGAAAAATAAACATAAATTTCGTCCGCATTACAAAATAAATGTAGACATTCTAACCGGAAAATATCTGTTACAGTAAAGCCTCAAAAATAAGACTCTTGAAAACTGGTCTTCTTATTGAGGTGATCTTAATACAGAGGTTGAATAAAGAGCAAAATAGTGAAAATGGACTTGAAAACTGGTCTTCTTATGGAGGTGGTCTTAATACTGAGGTTGAATAAAGAGCAAAACAGTGAAAATGGACTTGAACATGTGTTCTTAATTTAGAGGTGGTCTTATTATTGAGGTGGTCTATAAGTGATGTTTTTCTGTAATAAATCACACGTCAGTAGTTAAACATAGTTCATCCGTGTTAGGACATATGAAACCCCCAATTAAAAGTATATATAAAAAATATATTCAGTCACAAATCGACACTGGTTTACATCAGTTTTTTCATAGGAGAGATTACTGCGTCAGTCAAACATGATCATCCACTACAACCAATTTCAACCGGCAGTCACCGAATTAATTAACGTGATCATGAATTTTAACACTTTACTAGACAGATGAATGGATACAACAGCTTCATATGATAAATAAACGGACACACATAAACAATGGCTATTCAATATGATGAGATTTTGGCAAGAATCGGAGAGTTTGGAACCTATCAGAAGCGTACTTATGCTTTGTTGTCAATTCCAGCCGTTAGTGTCGGTAGTTTTATGATGATGGTTATTGTCATTATGTACACACCGGAACATAGGTAAGGTATCTAGTTTGTATTCAGTTGTATTTCATCTACACCATAGTCCGTAAGGTTTGCTCAGCCGGTTGAGCTCTGTGCTGTCACCCGGGAGTTCCGGGTTAGGTTCCTGGGCTGGGCGGGTCCTGTACTTCTGTGATGTTTGGCTTCGGTCGTTGGTCCTTCACCTCTGATGCCTGTGGTGAAGTTGGATAAATGACTCTGAATGTATAATGTTTACTCATATTGTCGTGATGAACATACGCCTTAAGCAGAGGTCGAACTAAGATTGGGAGTCGATGCGTCTACCGACTGAGATAACTGGGCGGGGCAAGATAGAATTGACTTGAAACGTTTCTGAGGCCCACTGACTGATGTACTACGGTGTTTAAAATAATAAATATTGCTTTATCAATTGTGATCATTGCCTGTCGTTTAATCTCATTTATTTCCTCGAAACCACTTGTAAGGCATTTTGGAAGTGGGCAATGCACCAAGATAGCCATCCTCGGTACCCATGGCCGGCTATTCATTACATATATGATACCCTGTGCAGATTGGCTAGTGAAACTTCGTAATGCATGAATATTCATTAGCATTTCTCGGCCAATGAAATGGCCGACAATAAGAAATGAAGGAATCTCCTTTGTTAAAAGCTATCAGCAAATTCGACAGAATGGAAGGACCTGGACCATAGATCTAGCATATATACAACGTATACATCGAACCATTATCTATGTGCTAGCTCTGTATTCAACCGAGATATTTATTTAATGTTTCATTGCTATGGAAACTTCATACTACTCACTCATTGGCTGATACTATTATATTATGTTCTACGTTTGCGTAACACAACATTGCAAGTGATAGATTTGTTTTATCTTTATAAACGCACTATGGGGAAAATAAGAGAGTGTAAACCGATGTTAAATACTAATAACACAATGTTTGTAATATTTAAAGTTTCCCGCAAATATTTCAGGTGCAAAATTCCTTCACTACACAACGACACGTTTGCCATACAGAGCATGGAGCATGAAAGGATTATAAATGAAACAATTCCAGACAGTGACGACCCTTCATTGACGTACGATAAATGCCACATATATATCAGGCGACAGAGTAATCTTGTAGATTGGGAAAACCGTCAAATTAACGCGAGTTTAGTTAAATGTACAGACTGGGTTTACGATACATCAGTTTTCACAAAAACGTTCACATCCCAGGTAAGAATTTAAAGGATAATTCAAGTCCCAGCTACAATAATTGTTCTTCCATCTTGTCTGCCTTTCGTTTACATACATGTCATTGAAATATTTTCTTTCTTTTGTTCTTTTTTAATATGATGAAACATGAACAAAGTTATAATGCAAATAATAAAGTCAAATATTGTCAATTTCTGTAAATAAGTCGCTATATTATGTACTTATATGTATGCAGTGGAGAGAATTTCAATAAGCTTTTGCTTCTAATGCAGTCCACTTGTCCATTACATGCATGCACTCTGTATTTTCATTTACTGTAAATTACATGACAATTTAGACAAATAACTATGTTTAAACTAATTGTTCATCGCGACGAGATGCTCAAACATTGGTGTAGAAGAATTGTTTTGAAGCAAGGCTCACCCCTGAAATGCTACACCACAGCGGCATAATCAGAATCATAATTCAATTCAACGCAGCGATTCTAACAAAGACAAGAGACCTAAGAATTATCACCACACGTACCAATTATGTTGTTATTTACTTTTTTATTAGCATTTGAAATGAATTTGGAAACAAAACATTCAGTTTCAGTGGTGTTTCAAATGCTATTTATAAACATTTAAATTAGACTTAAAATCAGAAATTTCTACAAACATATACAAATACATGTATTCCATATCATTAAAGCTGCTTATTTAACTCAATATGAATACATGTATGTTCTTCATTGTTATTGGCAAAACTAATTAATTTCAAAGGACCAATTGTGATGTACTTTTAAAGTAATACTATGCTAATTTTTTGTTCATTTGTTTACCTAACAAAACATGAAAAATATAGTTCCTATAGTTGAAACATCAATAAACCTGCATTAACACAGAATTGACTCATAATGAATTAATCCATATTTGTTGAAGAAAGATGTTTGTACATCATAAAATTAAAAAAAACTTCCAGTTTGTTTAACTATCAGGCTATTTTACAGGTTTAGACTGTTAGTAATATGATAAAAACAATATTTTTTCAATCGGTTATACATTGCAATGGCTCTTATTAGAGATGTTTTAGCCAATGTAACAACAATACTGGATAAAGACAAATCAAACATTTTATGTTCAGATGAGCCAGATACATCTTTAAGTATATGAAGTATGAATGTGGACGTGCTTTACCGTTTGACCTCGTGTTAACCCCGCATATTATTTGCTTATAATTCATTCATTAGAGTCAAACGTGTTCTTGAATTAGTTAAAAGTCTGTTCCGGACGCTGTTCTAGAGCGACATTACATGTGCGTTATCGTAATGAAGCGGTCTGATTCTAAGTCTGTATGGTTTTGGGGTGATAAACACCACCACCAGGAGCTGTTGACGCATGCAAGTACTTGTGATTTCCAACAGTCTTGCTGACGCAAGTGATACTGTCACCCAGAACAGGCATAATACATAGTTGAATTGGCTGATTTTATACGGTATTTGATATCCAGTATGGATACATTGCATTACAGGGCAAAAAGAGAGTGATAAAACAAAACTTCATTGATATGAAGCTTTCCCATTTGATTCATCTACAATGTAAGATACTAGTAGATCCACATTTCTAGACTTCAACTACATGTAATTATTTAATGATGCAAATGAACAGCGTGAAAACAAATTGTTCAAGAAACACTTTGTTTGCAAAATACTTAACAAACTACATGTATTTTGAGAAAAAAAACAAACTTCATGCTGAGTGGGATATCAGCATCGTAATAGAGATAGGTAAGAAACTTGAAAAGTTAACTGATAGAACAAATGTATATCTATTTCAGTTGAATCTAGTGTGTGATGACGCACTAAAAACCTCCCATGTCCAGATGTTTTTTTTCTTCGGTGTTCTTGTGGGAGATTTAGTGCTTGGTCTGCTGTCAGATGCGTAAGTAACAAGGAAATGATCACTTATAGTTACACTTTTAATACTGCTAATATACCACCACGGCTAGCAAGTCTTACTGAAAATTGATTGAATAAGTATGTAGAAGCACTATAAGCAACATGTTGCACCCCTTAGACAAGGAAGAGTAAATATGAACAGTGCAGCCACGCTCATTTCTCGCAGTCACGCTCATTTCTCGCAGTCACGCTCATTTCTTGCAGTCACGCTCATTTCTTGCAGTCACGCTTATTTCTTGCAGTCACGTTCATTTCTTGATTTCTACCTACTCATATATTAATACAGACCACGCCCTCAGCAAACCGTCAAAACAGTGGTCTCTATATGTATATTACATACAGCGGTCCATAAAGTTCACGTGGTCTAAATCGGACAGACAATCTCTTTGTTTTGTTTCAACAAATGTCAAATTATTTATAATCCTAACGATTTTTTGACGTTTGTTGATATACAAGGAATGTTTATATTTTGGTTACGGATTAAAATGATACTGGGACCGTGACATCGCTGACACAATATATAAAGTCTGTATGCCACGCAAATATAAAGAAATTGCAAATATTCAAGACAAATCAATTCGAGATGGTTCAGTATATAGCGGGTTTTGATTATATCAATGATGATTTACCGTGTTTTGTTTTCAGGATAGGTCGATTAAAAAGTATGTGTCTCGCATTCTTGATCTTGGTGATTAGTTCCGTGTCGGTATCCTTTGTACCAGAGTTCTATTCATTCATTATCCTACAGTTCTTGATTGGTGGATGCTCACATGGCGGTTTCATGTGCATTTCTGTCCTAGGTAATTACACCTGTATACCTATCCATAAGCCTCTTTTGATTCCAGATATATACAGTAAACATTTCACAAAGACCATACCGAAATAAAGACCACCTTCTTAATAAAATCATATTTTCATGGACAAGTTTGTTTAAGTAGTTCGTACATATTTAGCCCTGTCGTCTTTTAAATGCATTATTTCTCTTTCTGAAAATAGAATGAATGGTGCATACATTCGGTATTCGTTATTTGGCTGATATTTTTATGAAATGTTCTTTGCCATCCAATTATTCAGAGAGTTGATTGTGGATCTAATTAACGCCATTAAACAGGCAACCAAAAAAGTGTGCATATAGATGACGCGATATTACAAAGGCAAAACTATTCATTATTTCTCAAACACAATTTCAAAAAATTGATCAATAATGAAATGAAAAATAATTGGTCTAGAGTTTAATAAAGCTTGGAACAATAATTAACACATAGATAAATGTAACACGCTTTTGACAGATGCGTTTTTAATGGGGTGGAGTATAAAATATGGAAGATTTGACTGACGATACTAACCGAGTTCTTCCAAATGATTGTTTGTACGTTTAAGGTATGGAAATGGTTGGACCGGCCAAGAGACTGTGGACGGGAATGCTTCAACAAGCATTCTTTGCTGTGGGTGTGTGCTATCTTGCTCTGATGGGATACCTAGCACGTGACTGGGTGTGGATTAACTTGGCATGTGCTATACCATGTGTGTTATATCTGTCGTATTATTGGTAAGTACTGCTACATCGCTTATAATTCTGTAGTGTCGCAATGACAATGGTGTTACTTTGGCAAGTTGTGATTCATTGTGCAGTAATAGCAGTAATAACCGTTACAGCAATAGTACTGCTATCCGGCACTGCTTGCGGCACTTGGTAACAGTTTACTACTGTCAGCAGTAAGAGATGTAATGACGCTCTATGTGCCAGCTGTACATATATTCTAAATTGTTTCAATGTCTAAAACCTCCAACACAGGAATAAAAAGAACCGCTAGCAGTTAGAGCTACAATATAGGGCAGCTATTGCGATTTATAATAACTTTGATTAATTTTGGTATGGGGTCTATCGAAGTCCGTTTTATGTTCGCCCGTACGTCATCTTCGTATTGTTTATCTGCATCACATCTTATGCAAGTATGTTTGCTAAAACACTCATGTTCTGCCTTAAACATCATATGATTGCATTTCCACTTGTGACAAAATGCAATAAATACATAGCCTTAAAAGATCGCCGGAAAATTGAATTTCAAACCCTTGCATAAAATACAAAATAGTTAAGCTTTCATACCAGAACTTAGAGATTGATTACACGTGTGCTACCTTTGAATGCAAGTCTCCTCACCTTAAATATAGATCGCTTTACATTGGAATCAATTTTTCTTAACTTTGAATTTTATTTTTGACTACGTTCAATGCTCTTTTGTTCTGTAAAGAAAGAAACTTGATATTCAGAAGTCGCTCGATCCTGATTAAAACGTGCTTGAAGACCTTGAAGACGACTGTTGACCTTCAGCGTATTTTTATTCACAGGTTAATACCAGAATCCCCGAGATGGCTAATCAGCAAGGACAGAAAAGATGATGCGTTAGTTATAGTTCGTAAAACAGCAGAAGTAAACAAGACTGATGTTTCTGAAAGCAAGTACGATGTTAGACAAATTGAAGTAGAGAAAGAAGGATCTGACGGAAAGCTGTGGCATATTTTGATAAACCCAGTCTTACGGCGCCGTATACTAATTCTCAGTTTAAACTGGTACTTATACATTCATATTGATTCTTAGACAGATTTAGTACTTTATCGGTACAATTGATTTCATATGACAACATTGGAGGCATGACGTTCTATGAGGAGAGCGCTGAGCACCAAATGTTGTTGTCTCGATTGCAGCCGTGGGCGACATTCTACCAGTATCGCAACAATGCCTGAATTAAGCACAAGTACTGGTTAGAAACCCAGAAAACATTCATTGAGAGTGATTAAAATTAGTTGTAATAAATTGTTTCATATCGGATGGTACATAACTAAGTTTAAACTAGATATTGGGATGCTCCAGAGCGTACACAACTGACCAGGTGCTACTCTGCGCAGAATTCCAATCTTCATCTGAGATCTGGTAGGAATCACGCACCTTACGCGAGCATTTTTGAAATTTTCCTCTTATAAAAGAAAACTGGCTTCGGTGAGAATCGAACCCACAGTTGTGGGGGTAGGTAAATCAATTTATTTATCTACATGTACGCGACTACTCAGAAATTAAAACACTCTTTGGCATTTCACTTCAATTGAACTTTGATGTTGTGGTACTGAATGCATTTATACAGATTTATATCTCTCACAAATAATAATAATTTTTGCAGGTCTAAGTGTTTGGGAATACATGTACAATCAACCGGTAAACTTATTATAGCTCCATGTGTATGTGAAGGTGGCTGTGTGTGCATATGTACATGCGCATGTTATACGTCGCATATGTGCTTGCGTAATTTAACTCTGATGAAGCCGAACAGTCACTTACTTTCAGCACTTTGGACACATTGGGCAATTTGGGCGTCTTTACTTAATTTCCTTTAAACTTTTGTACAGGATGATTGTCAGTATGACATATTACGGCGTAACGATGAATTCTGGAAACATGGGTGGAAGTTTCTTCCTTAATTTCTTCCTAATGGGCCTTATTGAAATCCCTGGAGTATTTATTGGTATGGCACTGATAGACAGGACAGGTAGACGATGGGCAAATGCTGGTACAATGATTGTTGGAGGACTGGCATGTGTCGCCACCATACCGGTCGTCCTGTTGGGAGGAGAAAGTATGATACATTTACTACACACAGAAATATTGAATTTGCTATCATTTTATAATTGTTACTCACATGACCTCTGAACATTTTGCGAGGCAAGTCTCAGATAACCTCATTAATACTCCATCTGAAAGCTTTCTTTCCGATTCCAATATTATTTTGTAGTGGATTTCTAAAGACGTTGAACGCGTAGTATTCGTATGTGACATATTGCAGAATATTTGCTGAAACTAATTTCAAAAACAGTATATTTGATAAATGTAACCTACCCTTGAGCATTAGAACGGTTCTCTAGTTCTACAACCAGAATCCTATTGTTTAATGACCCTCGGATCATGAACATGTTCGGTTGAACGAGTGCCAGATTAATTTTATCATCTGCTCTTACAGTTCGTACTTAAATATTTGAAAGTAGGCATTGCCACGTGTATTTGTAAGTTACTTTTATGGACGAAAACTCGTTATTTATCATATTATACATTCTAATATATTATATCTTGTTATCACCCCAGCAGTGACACCTTTCATGTCTTGATTTCAACCCAGCACAGATTGCTACACCTATCATATATTGTTATCACTCTCAAATTGATTGTGAGGCCTTTCATGCATTGGTATTGTAACGTTTACATTTTGTTATCACTCTCAAATTGATTGTGAGGCCTTTCATGTATTGGTATTGTAACGTTTACATTTTGTTATCACCCTCATATTGATTGTGAGGCCTTTCATGCATTGGTATTGTAACGTTTACATTTTGTTATCACCCTCATATTGATTGTGAGGCCTTTCATGCATTGGTATTGTAACGTTTACATTTTGTTATCACCCTCATATTGATTGTGAGGCCTTTCATGCATTGGTATTGTAACGTTTACATTTTGTTATCACCCTCATATTGATTGTGAGGCCTTTCATGCATTGGTATTGTAACGTTTACATTTTGTTATCACCCTCATATTGATTGTGAGGCCTTTCATGCATTGGTATTGTAACGTTTACATTTTGTTATCACCCTCATATTGATTGTGAGGCCTTTCATGCATTGGTATTGTAACGTTTACATTTTGTTATCACCCTCATATTGATTGTGAGGCCTTTCATGCATTGGTATTGTAACGTTTACATTTTGTTATCACCCTCATATTGATTGTGAGGCCTTTCATGCATTGGTATTGTAACGTTTACATTTTGTTATCACCCTCATATTGATTGTGAGGCCTTTCATGCATTGGTATTGTAACGTTTACATTTTGTTATCACCCTCATATTGATTGTGAGGCCTTTCATGCATTGGTATTGTAACGTTTACATTTTGTTATCACCCTCATATTGATTGTGAGGCCTTTCATGCATTGGTATTGTAACGTTTACATTTTGTTATCACCCTCATATTGATTGTGAGGCCTTTCATGCATTGGTATTGTAACGTTTACATTTTGTTATCACCCTCATATTGATTGTCATCTTAATTTCAGGCCCAAAGGTAACAATTCAGATTTTTGGCTGACGTTTTTAGTCTATTATCTGTCTGTCTTTCATTGGAATACACACTTTATTTCGAACAATGCAAGGTTTCGGATAGGCCATTTCTATTCGACGTGCATACTTAGATACATCGGGACCTAATATTTATTTCGGATGATACAGAGTATTCTGATAACAGTACGACTGTATCAACTGTTTTGTTTTTACAGATATCCAGCCTCTTGCTATCACCCTTGCATTGATAGGAAAATGTAGTGCTTCAGCAGCATTCGCTATAGTATACATGTTTACTGCCGAGATCTCACCGACTGTAGTCAGAAATGCTGTCATGGGTCTATGCTCGGGTGCTGCACGTGTAGGCGGTATGCTTGCACCATACATCGCTAAATCAGTAAGTAGAGCGTGTTGAGCATGTTCCTGATAGAGTCTAAATACTAACAATTTAACCTAGGTCATCGTCAACAAATGTTTGCTTGCAGTTACGCGACCGACACATGAACAATGCCCGACTCAATTTATTTTTTCAGGTTCATCGATGAAATTGTTTTTCTGGTCTTTTAGCCACTGTTTAAATTCAGGATCGCGTAACCGCAAACAAACGTTTTTTTAAAGGATGACCGTATACATATCTCATTCTCGTTTGACATTGTCTTGGTGGTGTAACAATGCCAATTTTCTGAATGGAGATCAGTACAATCCTCGCACTCTGTGTTACAATTGTCATTCTCAAACAAGAAATATCTTGAAAAAAGATGGTCGGCGCAATTTGAAGGTTAAGATTTGTTGTGCAACATAAAACATGCCGAGATGAGACGATCTCAGTTGGGAAAATCTCAATCTCATTGTTTTGTGACATCGATTTTGATTCTGGTCTGAGCTGAGAAAAATCTCACTGATTTGAGACAATATTTGAGCTGAGATTGTTTCTCAATTTGAGATGCTTCGGGAGATCGAGCCCTGATTCCAAAAACATTAACTTAATTTTAAATTGTTTTTAAGTTTTTAAATGATACATACATTTCAAGCTTCAATGTAAAGACTCGATTAGCATCGCAATATCTTGGCTGTCTGTTTAAAAAGCTTTTACATATTGCTATGTCTAGATTTCAAGGGTTTACACAAACAACGTTCCTGCAGTTACTGACTGTTATCAATTCCAATAGCAAGAATTACTCATTGGAATTTTCACATGGTTGAAAGTTTTACTGTATATTTCAGGGTGAACTAATTGGAGGAAAGTTTGGTGTGATAGAGCCGTTACTCGTGTTTGGTGTCCTGTCCATTGCTGCAGGACTCTGTCTGTTCTTGTTGCCGGAAACATTAAACAAGAAGCTGCCAGACACTATACATGAAGGAGAACTGTTTGGAAGGTAGGTCATTGAATAAGGTTTGAAATAAATTGTACAGTAAAACCTCAGTAATACGACCACTCTTGGGACCATTGAAAATTAGTCTTAATATTGAGGTTGTATTAATATTGATTTTGAGTATAGAACAAAACAATGCAAAGAGACTTGACAATTGTGATCTAAATTTTAGGAGGTCTTATTATTGAAGTGGTCTGTAAATGAGGTTTTCCTGTATAGACAATTGTTAAGGAACTAACTGACAGTTTTTTACTATATTTACACATTTATTCCATGAAACATATTTATACATACATTGTACATTTAAACAATTCTATATTACTTATTTCTTATCCACAAAATAAAAAACACTTAGTAAAAAATGAAGTTATTATCACAATTTATGAGTAAACACATCTCTTTTTTTCGTATGACATGTATTTATAAATGAGCATACGTTTAAAATGTATATAAAAACAAATACAAAATGTGATTAAATACATTTGATACAAATTGAACATAGTTTGACAGTACTAATTTCTCCCCTGTGTCAAACAATTAAAACACTAACAGTATCATGTTATTTCTCTTTCACACCGATTTAAAAAAGTAAGTTCACTAAAACCATGACCTCACGGACACAACACACAAGGTAGTTTCCTTTAGAAAAGAAGGAACATTATTTATTGCAAGTTAGAAAACATGTGTTTTCTACATATACATGAACACTCTCAAACATTGCACACATACACTTCTTTCATATATGACCGCCGATGTACGATTTCCAACCTCTTCTTTAAGTGACGTCATTTCCAGAAAATGTCACATGTGATGTCACCATGTCTTGACAGTAAGCAATATTTGTCCTAATATGGCAATATGAAAACGAAGTGACCATATTGAGTAAATATTGTTTCATGCTTGCAATTAGTGACATCACATGTGACGTTTTCTTGAAATGACGTCACATACAGAAGAGGTTGTAAATCATACAGCAGCGCTCATATGGAATCACAGATGATAGAGAGTCACAAGACATTGTTTGAACACCTAGTAATGCTGTAACACTATCACCGCAGTGTCCATTGATAAAAAGGTTTGAACAATGTTTAGCCCTGAGGTAACCATTGTGTGAGACAAGAGACCAATAGGTGCTAAAGAGGGAGAAATTGTTATATGACAAAAATATTTTATTATACTTAACGCCATTAAAAACGCAACTATGTCACGTTTAGTCTTCATTTTGTTCCAAGTGTAAAAAAGCGTTTTATTGAATACAAATAAGTAAATCATTCTTCAAAAAACTTAAACTATAGCCCTGGTATTCATATTTAATAATTTATTAAGTTTAGGAAATCATGTTTGAGAATTAAAATATAAGTATTTCTTTATAATATCTCCGTGCTGACGCGGACAATTTTAGTTGCGTTATTAATGGCGTGGAGTATATTTGAAAAACTAAAACATAAAATTTGGAAAATATGGGAATTATCTCCGTATTAGACGGAATGTTAATAAACCAACATAACAATTGCTTAAGTGAATTTGATGCACGTTTGTATATTTCCAGGAAAACTAAACCGGAAGTGAAAGAAATAGAAATTCCATTCATTGCGAGCAACCGACATGAAACGCAAAGCTAACATTGTCATTGACATCGAACAACATTGAGATAAACAATCGTTGAATTTAAAATAAATTTGCTGTACATGATTTTTCATATTTCTAATAGGAAACAAATTGGTGGTTTTATGTACGTAATAACAGATTTGCCATAACAGATTTATAATAACATATTTGTAAATGCAGATTTGTAATAACACTATTTAATATAAACATTTTATAAATTTGTTTTATTATAATGTTACGTATTATTGATTGAATATTTGTTATTACAAATTGACGTTAGACTATTTGTAATTCCAGATATTAGTAACAGCTTAATGATTACAGATTTGTATAAACGATGTCTACGTATGTATAATAACAGATTAGTAAATACAAATATGCGATTACAGATTTTAAGTTACGTGATGTATGTTGTAGTGTTATTGGAAACCTTACATAATAACGATTTACTATTACTTACGTTTAATGCATACATATATAAATAAAAACAAACATGAACAAATGCAGAAAGTGCTAATTGCAAGATGATTTTGCTTAATATGAGTTGTAATCACTTTTACTAAATATTGCAAATTTACCATGTATTTACAAAACAAAAACAATATTTTAATTTTTTTATTTAGTAAAATCCTGTATAATATATATTTGGAAGCAATTTTTTAGAAAAGCAGTTGAAAAATACCCTGTGTACGCTCATTTTTGAAAATGTGAACTATATAATATATATATACACAAATATACATACAGTCATGTAACTTATGAAAATAACTACCCAAAAAGTTTAAAAGAAATCAATATACATGTATATTCATGTATATATATATATTCTAAATCATATGGGTAGTCATTTTCATGACCAACATGACTGTTTAAAGGTCATTTTATGAATATCATCGTAAAATACTCTGCTCTATGCATAATTCAAAAAAATAAAAAATAAAAATCCCGTATTATTTAAAGTCGATTTGATGAAAGTCGACTTTGAGCTGTACAAAGGGTATTAGAGATAACTTGTCTAGTTATCCTTCATTACAATCCTTTAAAGTACAGGGAAACCTTGTTTATTTACATATCCGAACAAAAACAACCCACAAAAATCCATTGCATCGGAAATTGTCCATGTATCATTGACAACTATGGAAGAGCCACTGCATCACCATGGTTATTGTTGCTAAAAATAGAATTCCATTTCCATTCAAGTTCTTGCTTGATGCCGCAGATACAGCTACAAAATAACAAAATAGAGACGTCATACTTTCATCTATTGGGGGTTAAAACAAATCATTTATATAACATCTGCGTTTTCGTTTGTATGCATATAGTTTCGCTTTCTTCCCTCGACATGATATGTGTAAATTTAACATATGAACCTAAACATTGCTCTATATTTGTTATGAATTAATAGTTATACTTTCTACAGTAAATGTGGATCAGCGTTAGTGTTCTATGGACTATAAAATATACCCACCACTTATAATTACTATCAACAATATAGAAACAACACAGGGTAATGAAGTACGCGGGCAACCTTGTAATGTGGCCTATATTCCATCAATATAGAAACAACACAGGGTAATGAAGTACGCGGGCAACCTTGTAATGTGGCCTATATTCCATCAATATAGAAACAACACAGGGTAATGTAGTACGCGAGCAACCTTGTAATGTGGCCTATATTCCATCAATATAGAAAAGTAATCTGACTAAGTTTTATAAAGATCCGGTAGGAAATATGGCCTCGTGTATTTTAACAAAGTTTTTTATATCATTTGACTTGGTGGTCTGACCAGGTTTAAAGTAGATCAAGTAAAATATTTGGCCTCTAGATTGTCAAAAGGTCATCCGATGGTTTGTACCAGATGCCTAAGTTTTTACCTCTCATAATCCACTATGACCTTGATTTGTTAAGCCTCTATATTGCCGTAAAAAGTCATCTTTTGGTTTGACCTAATGACCTAGTTTTCTCCTCTCATAACACATTTCAAAGTATGACCTATATGTGTTAAGCCTAACACACTGGTATCTAGCCTGCCGTAAAAATCATCTTATAATTTGACCTAATGGCCTAGTTTTCTCCTCTCATAATTCAGTTTAAAGTATGACCTAGATATGTTAAGCAAAGCATTATGACTGTCCTTCGAGCAGATCAGGTAGACCTGTGAATGACTCTATACTGTTTGCGACGTCATTCATGATATCAACAATATAAAAACATCATAAATGTAGCTTACCACATGTATTGACATTCACATCATAGCCTTTATTGCATGCACATTTCATCGTGGGTGAGTTACAGAAAGCATTGTCGATGCTGTCACATTCCGTACCTCCACTTGTGCAGTCCATTGCACTCACAACTGAAAGAAACGTTTGTAAAAGCTGATAAAATAGGATATTCTCGGTAAATATCGTATTGAATATGGGTTGTGTATAGTAATTATTCGTCGAGGTGTTCCGAGTATGCATGTACTTTCCCCAGTCGTACGGCCTCGGGTCCTACCATAACCTTATGGAAACCAAACATCAGCAGAATATTGACGCAATCGGCAAACCTTCGGCTCTTTCCGTAACTTAAACATCGAATCCTTCAATACACCGACTCCTTCGTGAATCGAAAAGGACCGGAAGTATGTCGATTTGGCGTAAAGGATTCAATGTAACTCTGAAGGAATTATGTTCTACTGAGTTTCTGTACAACTAAAGAAATTGAATGTTCGCGTTGTTCTAATCATCCCGTCATTCATCAAACACCTCTGATTCATCTGGGGAATTATATCTACTACACGAATTTAATGTTAATGAATACATACCAGGCTCGCATGATATACCATCGTCTGGGTTTTCACCGTATCCTGTATCACATTTGCAGACCAAACAGCACTCGCAGCAGTATGAATTTAGTATGCTACCACACTCCCCGCCGTTTACCGTACATGTTCTGTCTGAAACTGTTAAATATTGTGAATTTATATTGCTGCTTATAACAACATTCATTTTATAACAGCGATCACGGGAGATTTTCTCGAGTTCTTTATCCTGTATCTCATCTAGAGTTCTCTCCCTTTGTCGCTTCTATAAAACTCCAGATTTCCAATTTCGTTTTATACAAATGTTGCAGGAATAATTAACTGCAGGAAAGTCATCAATAAATTGAATACATAAAAACACGTGTTTATTCATACTATCACTCTTTATAAAATAGAACCAGAAGAAGGAACATAGCATTGTCATCAAGTGGAATCAATAAGCTGTACAGCTATATGGATCAGATGTGTTAATCTGCCAGTGTTTTTCGGCGCAGATGCAAATCAGTGTTGTGTAAACCAATCAAATCTTACGTTAATCACCAAGGCAATTTCTCTTTAACCGAACAACGTTTGTAACCTTGACGCGGATTGGTTAACCTTTCGAAAAAGGGTACGTTACCTTACCGAAATCCATTGAATTTCGGTGAATTTACCGAAATCCACTTTGGATCTGAAGGTACCAGCAATCGTTACATCTCCGCATCGTTTATGTTGCACAACAAATCTTAACCTTCAAATTGCGCCGACCATCTTTTTTCAAGATAGTTCTTGTTTCACATAGTTTCTAGAAAGCTTCTGAATAATCCGTTGTTTACATTGATTTAAATGAAATCAAATAAATTAATTTATCGAAAACAGTCGATGTAAATCTGCATAAACCACGTTCATCGTTTTGGATTATTTTTGTCATTATGTGAAAAAAAATTGAAAGAAGTTTACCTTTTCCAGACGAAATAACATGAGCAACGGAGATCACCACGACACACAATTTCTGAAAATAAAAAGTGTAAGTCAGTAAACAGCCTAATCGGTTGATTGTATTCGAGATGTTCCAAATGACTTTAAGGCTATACATTTTAGTTCAAACAATAATATACATGAATTCATTTTCACTTACAAAAGTGTACGATTTGAGTTATATTTTATAGTTTCCACGTCTTTATCACCAGGTTTTGATATGAGCATACATGTATTCCATAGACTATGACTTAGTTAAATCTAATTCTTGTCCTATAAATTAATTAGGTCGCATATGGTTTTAATATAGCGCGACGCTTATACAATACGTCTAATGTGAGGCTTATTGTTGGTATTTGTATTGATTACATGTGACCCAGGAGGTCCGGGTTCGATTCCCGGACTGTGCATGTCATATCATTATGCGACATTTATCCTCAACTTCTGATTCATGTAGAGAAGTAGTCAGCTGCTAGCGGAAGGGCAAGTTAGTACTGATTATTTAATTCCAGGAAAACTGGTTAGGTCAACAGACTGCCGTATATAAATATAACTGAACAGAGTGGAACTTAACCTAACTGAAACAAGATGAACACATTGCAAGGTAAAATTCTCTACTTAACCTACCTATGAACAGGTTTACCATATAAAAATATCATATTGAATACACACTGACACGATTAAATATTGAAATAAAATTAAAATTTACCAAAGTAACAGCAAGTCCCATATTTTGCAGTGGTGAGGTTCCTAGATCCAAACTAAAGTAATATGTGTAATACCAATGATGTAGAACCGTTATATATCCTCTTTAAATGGGTTTTCTTGAATCGGAATTCCATAATCTTACATTTTCTGAAAATCAGGAGACAAGCTTTTATTCTATCCTCGAAAATTACCATTATGTCATATTTGGAATCCTGTGGCACGTCACGGTATGGAAAACCAATGTCATAATTACAAAAAATGTCTAATCTTAATGACATATCATGCTAATGTTTTGTTCATTTGTTTACCTAAACATCAATAAACATGCATTAACAAAGAATGAACTCGTAATGTATTGATCCGTATTTATTGAAGAAAGATATTTGTACATCGTAAAATTAAAAAAACAATTCCAGTATTTTTAACAATCAGGCTATTTTACAAGTTTTGTTTGTTAGTATTATGGTAAAAATATATATTTTCAATCAGTTATACATTGCAATGGTTCTTATAAGAGATGTTTTAGCCAATGTCACAACAATACTGGATGGATGAAGCCAATTCAAACATTTTATGATCAGATGAGCCAGATACATCTTTAAATTTCCTTGAAATATGACAATTTTTATATTGAGTATGTAGAGTGAATACGTTTTTTACCCAGTGAAAAAAACGCCGCAAATAGTGCCAAATGCAGACGATAAATATATATCAAAAATACTACATCCTGTCGTCTGTCGGATGGTCAATATCAATATAACGAAAGAGTGAATGGCAGAATTAACAAGACATTTTAGCGAACATTCTGCAATATGAATTTATTCATTATGACCGAAACAACAAGTTCTCCGTGGCTTTAAACCCTAGTTTGTTGTGATTTGTAAACCTACGTATGTGTATGTCTTGTGTACATAGTGAAAAGCCTTTAAATCTTTACAAACGAACGAATTCCACAGTGCACATGCGCAGATCCAGAGGTTTCGATAAAAAAATATTTTTCTCTTCAAAATTCTGTATCCAGAGGGGGTCCAAACATTTAACTGTAAGACCTGGACCCCCTAGACGAAAGTTGTGGATCCGCGCTTGGTGCATAAAAGGATGCCACCCGTATACAAAAGGAATACTGTTGTCTGAATAGGTGGAAAACGTTCAGACAACCTTTAAGGCAGACATACAACCGACAAACGGCGATGGGTTTTAGGACGGACAGACAGGAATGGTCGTTTCTTCTTTAACCAGAATTTAGGATATGTTCGCATGTTGATATTATCATTTGACTTATCATTACAAGTTCTGCAATGAAATGACTGGTATTCAAAGGAAAATGTCCATAACTTTACATCCTCATAGACACACAATCATTTACATTATCATTACAAATCGTATATTGAAATAAAAATACTGTTATTTAAGGTATCATGTCCATCACTTCACAGACGCGCGACTTAAAGTATCTAACACAAAAAGATTCGAGAAGTATGCAAGAAGTTCTAAGTTCGATATTCAATTTCGAGCTCGAAATATATGATATCGACCTAGCAGGAAGTTTGATATTCAAATATCAAAGGCAAATTTCCTGCAAGACCCGAATATCGAGCCTGCAGGAACTCAGTAAGAGGGCGAATTTTGTGCTAGAAACGAATATCGAGCCAGCAGGAAGTTTGAGATCGCGAATTTCGAGCTAGAAACGAATATCGAGCCAGCAGGAAGTTTGAGATCGCGAATTTCGAGCTAGAAACGAATATCGAGCCAGCAGGAAGTTTGAGATTCAACTCAGAAAGAGAGCGAATTTAATGCTAGAAACGAATATCGAGCCAGCAGGAAGTTTGAGATTCAACTCAGTTAGAGGGCGAATTTCGTGCTAGAAACGAATATCGAGCCAGCAGGAAGTTTGAGATTCAACTCAGTTAGAGGGCGAATTTAATGCTAGAAACGAATATCCAGCCAGCAGGAAGTTTGAGATTCAACTCAGTTAGAGGGCGAATTTAATGCTAGAAACGAATATCCAGCCAGCAGGAAGTTTGAGATTCAACTCAGTTAGAGGGCGAATTCAATGCTAGAAACGAATATCCAGCCAGCAGGAAGTTTGAGATCGCGAATTTCGAGCTAGAAACGAATATCGAGCCAGCAGGAAGTTTGAGATTCAACTCAGTTAGAGGGCGAATTTCGTGCTAGAAACGAATATCGAGCCAGCAGGAAGTTTGAGATTCAACTCAGTTAGAGGGCGAATTTCGTGCTAGAAACGAATATCCAGCCAGCAGGAAGTTTGAGATTCAACTCAGTTAGAGGGCGAATTTCGTGCTAGAAACGAATATCGAGCCAGCAGGAAGTTTGAGATTCAACTCAGTTAGAGGGCGAATTTCGTGCTAGAAACGAATATCGAGCCAGCAGGAAGTTTGAGATTCAACTCAGTTAGAGGGCGAATTTCGTGCTAGAAACGAATATCGAGCCAGCAGGAAGTTTGAGATTCAACTCAGTTAGAGGGCGAATTTAATGCTAGAAACGAATATCCAGCCAGCAGGAAGTTTGAGATTCAACTCAGTTAGAGGGCGAATTTAATGCTAGAAACGAATATCGAGCCAGCAGGAAGTTTGAGATTCAACTCAGTTAGAGGGCGAATTTCGTGCTAGAAACGAATATCGAGCCAGCAGGAAGTTTGAGATTCAACTCAGTTAGAGGGCGAATTTCGTGCTAGAAACGAATATCGAGCCAGCAGGAAGTTTGAGATTCAACTCAGTTAGAGGGCGAATTTAATGCTAGAAACGAATATCCAGCCAGCAGGAAGTTTGAGATTCAACTCAGTTAGAGGGCGAATTTAATGCTAGAAACGAATATCCAGCCAGCAGGAAGTTTGAGATTCAACTCAGTTAGAGGGCGAATTTAATGCTAGAAACGAATATCCAGCCAGCAGGAAGTTTGAGATCGCGAATTTCGAGCTAGAAACGAATATCGAGCCAGCAGGAAGTTTGAGATTCAACTCAGTTAGAGGGCGAATTTCGTGCTAGAAACGAATATCGAGCCAGCAGGAAGTTTGAGATTCAACTCAGTTAGAGGGCGAATTTCGTGCTAGAAACGAATATCCAGCCAGCAGGAAGTTTGAGATTCAACTCAGTTAGAGGGCGAATTTAATGCTAGAAACGAATATCCAGCCAGCAGGAAGTTTGAGATTCAACTCAGTTAGAGGGCGAATTTAATGCTAGAAACGAATATCCAGCCAGCAGGAAGTTTGAGATTCAACTCAGTTAGAGGGCGAATTTCGTGCTAGAAACGAATATCCAGCCAGCAGGAAGTTTGAGATTCAACTCAGTTAGAGGGCGAATTTCGTGCTAGAAACGAATATCGAGCCAGCAGGAAGTTTGAGATTCAACTCAGTTAGAGGGCGAATTTCGTGCTAGAAACGAATATCCAGCCAGCAGGAAGTTTGAGATTCAACTGATTAAGACAACACATTTCTTGTTAAAAATGGATATCGAGCCAGCAGAAAGTTTGATTTTCTACTCGGTAAGAGGGCGAAATTCGTGCTAGAAGTGAATATCGAGCAAGCAGGATGTTTGATATTCAACATATTCTAAATGATGATTTTGTACTAGAACCGAATATCAAGCCAGTATATAGTTTGATATGCAACTCAGTAAGAGGGCGAAAGAGCGATTTTCTGATAGAAGACAAACAAATACGTTTTTATCAGTTTAGTGATGTATTTTATTGAAGTACATGTACAACAAAGATCAAGTAGATTCCTTATATAACAATATATTGCATAAAATTCCCTATTATTAATACAGTATGGTATGAAAGACATCTGGGCCCGTTTGGTCAACGCATACGAATTCCATTGATATGCAACAGTTAAGACAAACTGAATCAGTCCCCAGCGATAAAGTGATTCCCGCGTACAGTAGACGCGGTTATTTTCTATAAAATGACACAGCTATGTACGCGCGTTTCATTTGACCAGTAAAACATAGTGAATATAGATTTACAATTGCACCATCTCATCGCCGTTGAAAAGGAAATAAATGTCGGGTATATATTAAATTGTTAATACGTTTTTAAAGAAACTTTGCAAACCGCAAATTTTGTATAGATTCGTACATACTCCATTTACAATGATGTTTAGCAACAACACGTTGTCGCTGGGGAATGAGAAAAAGTTCAATCTTAAATGTAAACGTAGATTTACGAATTCGTACTAATAAATCGTTCGTATTGCGTTGAGGAAGTGGGTCCAGCTTGGTTATCTCGTGTCGTTCATGATGGCGAAAAACGCTTTAATTTGTCCATTAATAGTCTTACGGCATATGGGGCACTTGGTCACAGCAGGGGCACACTGGGGACAGGTCACAATGTGACCACATGGCAAAAATATCACATCTGCTCTATTATCTAAACATATTTTACACACGTTATCATTCTTCAGTCTCTCGTTCTCTTCCAGAAGTTTATCGATTGGTTCTGAAAAAAAGAGGAGAAGAATATAAAATATGGTTTGATGTCATAAAAGGCATGCCTATGTTCTTGTCAAAACCATGTGTAGAGTATCTTAATGAATTCAATAAATCATCACTTGACTATTAATTATTGATTCATGTTATTTCCGAAGTTACTAATCTTGCATTGGCGCAAAGAAGTTGGTCTCGGATTATTTTATTCATTTATTCTAATAAAAGACTGATGGCATAAATACTGAAATGTTTTAAAACATATACTTTACTACAGTCGGACCTCGTTTATTCGACAACCTTCTATCCGAATACATGGTATCATCCGAATACATATCAGTTCACGATGAATTTCATACGCAAATGTTGCTGTAATTTCGTGATTTTTTTTCCAAATTTCTAAGATTAACGCGAAATTTGAAGGGTATTTGAAGATGGCTGCTTTTGCATTGTAAAATGAACATTTTAACTATCAGCTTACGACATCATTAATTCCTCTTACCTAACTCATCCAGATCATTTGAAGTGGCAATATTTGCTTGTGCATTATCTGCAACGTCAAAGTTATCAAACTCTTCTGGACTTTCTTCCATGTCAAAAAGTATTTCACACAAATCTCTTCCTTTAAAATCAGGATTTCCTGAGGAAAAAAAGAGAAAATTAATTCACAACGCTAACAAGTTTGCGCAAAAATCGATTGTAATGAAATGTTGTTCAATCTGAATATTATCATATGTTGTTAATTTACATTATGATTATCATTCATTTTTAATGTATTACTATTGAATTCTTATTAAAATATTTTTTTATATCTTACCATGCCGTTTTCTGTAAATTGAGATTGCTCTCTTCACCATTTCATTAGAAAATCCCATCTCAATACAACTCTGTGCTGCAGAACTATCCAGATAATCTGTAGGTTCTGAAATCTGTGCGGTCGATATACTCTGAAATGAATATATCCAATAACGTGAGTTGTGTGTGAGTATAAAAAGTAAAGAGTGTTTATTTAGTAGGGTCACCCCTTTTTAAAGGGCCAGCCATTTCTGACATGAGACACCAACTTTCGGAGCATAATTACTTCCCGATTCCTATTTTTAATACCAGACACTAGGCAGGCATGGTAACCATTATTTAAGTAGCTGGCGGCTCACCAACCGGCCATATCAAAACGGACTCCTACGGGATTCGAACCTTCGACCTCACGATCCCAAGGCGGATGCCTTAAGCACTCGCCCTCGGGAGACGGTAATTCTACATTTTAACAGTTTTTGAAAGGTTGCTATAACAGCCGTTTCAGTGTCAACAGCAAATTTTAAAAAGCCGCCTCCCTTACTGCTACCCTTCACCGCTTACTAAAAAGTAGTTCCGATTCCTACATTCCAGTTTATCAATCTACATAATTTGTGATAGACTTTTGGTTGACGAAAGTATAAATGCAGTGTTATACGTGAAATATTATTCCGTTGCAAGGATTAAAGCTTACGAACTGATTATAGAAATTATAAGAACGCGCACGAATATCTGACTATACTAATCACGAAAATGTTCCGAACGACGCCATCTTGCATGAAGAAGGACTCTTACTGATTTCGTCTGTCTGGTCGATCCTAGTTTTAAGTATATTTAGTCTTAGGTGTAATGGTCGAGGGGTAGAGCGCCTCATTCCAATTCCGAGGTTTGTGAATGTATATCGGGGCTTGATTGTGAACCTCACAATTGCGGAATACATCAATTAGCAGTTTAAATCTTTCATTCAATTTGTATAGAAAATTCCTGATATGTAGTCAGGTTTATAACAATTTTTGTGGTTATATATCAAATATATTAAAAATATAATATTAAAATAGTAAACTTTCCAGTGGTATAGATAGTATTTTAGAAAATCGGACACTGAAAAACCATGTCACAGACGGACAGTTAAAATAGTTTAATTTGTACAGATGATTTGAGTTTCTGTCAGACTTTTATTGATAGATTAGGCTAATTACCTGTCCGGCATCAAATCCGTCCTCTTCTACTGGTTCCCCGTTCCGTACTTTCTCAATGTACCATTTTCCTTTAAGCAGTAAAAGATGCGGACAAGCCGGGTACCATTTTGCATGTTCTCTCATTGGATCATCCGCTGGTTCCCAGTTCCTGAGACCACCTCCGCAGTGATAACATCGCACACTGTCCCCCACGCCTGTAATATACAAAAAAATGCTTATAACTACAACATTCCCAATATTTTGTTTCACCGAATTTGGTGATATTTGGTCGGCTTTCACTCGTGTTTCGACACATATTCACATAGTTACTTCACTACAAGCAGGGGTGTAGTCAGAGCTGTTAGAATGCGTACGCGAGCAATCTAGGGTTTCTGGAGGTCATAATAACCCCGGAAAAAAACACCGTTTTCTAAACTCTTGTGGTGCATTCTCGGGCCATTTTCACAGACAACATACACTGTAGTAGATTTTGAAGTGTTTATTATTCAGAAAATTTACATCCCAAAGTGCATACAAATGCTCAACTGTTATTGCATTTTTCGTGTATTTATTCTATTTTTGATAACCGTGTGTTCGCAACGGCGTTTTTGAGCACAGGTAGCTACGCGCCTGATCATGACGAACGGCATTTAGAACATGAAGTAAAATTTTGATATCCGCAGTCTCTTTCATGATTGGATCTACTCGGGATTGCTATAAATATGGGGATTTCCCTCAAATCTTGCAGTACAAACAATAATATACCGTTAACATCGTGCTCTAAACACGGACACAAAGACGGGGTTTATTCAATAGATCTAAAAATAAATTTTCGCTTTATTTTTATCGGTGGTTAAAACCCATTTCAGCGAATTCCGGATATCACCTACACTTAGCGCTAGGGAGTGCATGTTTGGTGTTCCTTCTAGTTACAGGACAATTTGTCTCGCTATATACTTTAAGAGCCCTCGATTTATAACCTTTTTCGATCGAAATAAAATTAGTTTTTCTTCATTTTCCAATATTTTTATCCCCATGAGCGACATTTTTGCTGATGTATTCTAATATCACTCCAGTACTTTGATTAAGGCTATTTTTAGTTGACAGCTTACGAAAAGTAAGATCTAAAAATAGATTATTATATTTATAAATACATGTAGTTAGATCTACCAGTTTTTCCCGTTATCGAAATAAAATTGGAGAATTTCCAGCAGTTTTCCAATACTCGTTTATTAATAGAACTAAACTTTTCATTCAAGTTGACTTTGACCTTTATAAATTATATTATAGTCGTAAATTGTACATTTCTATAACCTCGCACGATTTTATTCATAGTGTTCGAACCTTCGACAAGTTTCAACTTACCCGTATAGACAAGACCTGCTTCGACTAGATCTTTTACGGCTACGGGCAGGTACTCAGGCCAGGAAGCGAACGACTCGAGTCTCCGTGACACCAGGGCGTACTGTGGGAACTTTGGTTTCTCAACATTAATGCCCAAACTCTCCGGAGGTGGTCGTGTGGCTTTATGCTGCTTACATGTATAATCAGCCATTGTCCTGTATTTTGTGGACCCGAACGCAGTCTGTATGATAAGTAACATAATTATATAATGTTGAAATAATGGTAAACTCTTCAAACTTGTTATATGAGTCTATAGTCCGTCCTTAATACTCAATCACTTTTCAAGCAGTATTTTACCTAATTGTGAGATATATGATTACATTGTATTTCAATTCTATAACAATAATGGAAAATTTCTTTTTTTTCTCAGATTGACACAGTTATATGTATTTACCTTTATGTCAGTCTTCTTTATATGTACAGTTTAACAAAATACAACATAATGAACTTAACACAATTACACAGCCTTTCTGAATAGAATTATTACAATTATTTCGAACATAATTATGACATATACGAAACACACATTTGTATAAAGGTATCGGCGAAAATACATATTTATAATCGTAGACAAATCAAGTTGGAGAATATCAGACAAATTATTTTCCGTAACCTATGAACGTATGTACGTCATTCGAAAGTATTAAACATATTTACGAGTACAATCGCGGATTTCTTTAACAATAATATATAAATAAAACTTAAACTAATCATGTAAATCATTTGCTACATGATTACTTAAATATGAATGTATGCATCTATATTCACTTCAGTTCTATTATTTTAGTATTGCAGTTAAAACCAATCCTTAACGAAATTGAGTTATATTTAGAATTACGCATTTATAAACGAACTTACCTAAAACATCTAGTCGAAGTAGTCGTAGTCGTAGTTTTAGTTGTAGTTGTAGTACTACTATACCTTGGCTAATGTGGAGGATTAGAATTCAGTACAGGACTATATAACTACGAGTTACGGTTTTCCCCGAATACATGTATGTTCTAAAAATAGCTGTTTTAGGCCTACCATTCGGAACGAGTCACACATTAAATAGATAGAAAGGCCGTGTTACAACCCGTTTTGTAATAAAATCGTTTTCCAATACTTGAAAAAACTAATGTTGACAGAAACGCCTTATTTCATCCACAGGTGGCCGGTGAGTAGCCATGACATTTAAAACCCGCATTGGAAATTTTGTTTCCACTCTATAAATCGCTATTCATCTGCCGACGAACGACTTTAGATTTCAATAAGAAACATTTAAAAAAGTATATTGCAATATCAAACAACTTACTTGCAGAGCCGGGTACCACCTTTAAAAAAGGCAGCGTTCGCGTAAAAGGAAAACTACGAGCGAAAAATAGTGATCTCCGCGTCTGTATGTCGATTTGTAAGTTGTTTGATATTGCAATATACTTTTTTGAATGTTTCTTATTGAAATCTTTGTGGGTTGTGTCCACAATATTGGTAGTACAAACTGGATTCTTTGAAATCATGTCCTTATTGCAAACGTTCTGCTTTTCAAAATTCTCATATATATGACTTATTTTACATTTGTATATACTTATTATGTCAACTTTGAAATTTTCATTACAAAACGGGCTGAGTCCCAACAAATGGTATTACAAAACGGGTTCTTTAAAATAATGTCTTTATTGCACATGTTTCCGCTTATGACGTCTGAAATAAGACTTAATTTACAGTTGTAGACTGGTTTCCAGTAATTTTATGATGAAATAAGACGTGTCGGTCATCTTCGATTTTTTTATTACAAAACGGGTTGTGACAAGGCAATGAGTCCACCATTCCTCATGAATATTACAATACAATAACTACAACATGTCAATAGTGATTTACAATACATATTTTTCTAAGAGTAAAGTTTACAAACATAATTACGTACATACATGTTTAACATACGCGCATATTTACTTTTTAAAAAAGTAATTACTAAGTGAATTGGTAGGTTAATAAATAAATAACAGAAGATAGTTAATAGTTGATAATGGGGAGAATAGGAATTATTATAAGAAATATATTTGCGATCTCAATTTAAAACTTTTATGGATAAACAATGATAACCTTCTTATCATACAGTTACTTTCGCTGTTTAGGAGCTCTGCACATTTTAAAACATTTGGGTTTTTCTAATTGTCTTATCGTCCCTTCTTGTTTGAACCATATTCTGTCTATTCTCTTCACATTTGTCATGTATAAAACGATTTAAACTTGTATACAATTCTGTACGATAAGAAATATCAAGTATAATTAACAGTTAACACTGTGTGGAGACATTTTGATGCAGATCGAAACAAAGTGAAGTAAACTAAAGGTTACTAAGGTTGTTTTTAATATATTTCCCCAGTGTAAAGGGAATACTTTTAATAGAAACTGTCCATCCAAGATATTAACTTTTAATGCACATTTATTCAAGTTATGAACATCCTAAAGATTTATGATTGTTCATAATGATGAAAATGTGCTACAATCGCACGCCTACGAAAAAAACACAACATTAACTATATACCGTTAAAAGCCTGTCTGAAAGTAAGTGTTTAAAATTAATGACATTGAAACCTCGGTAATAAGACCACCATTGGTTCTAATGAAAGTCGGGTCTAGTCTGGAGGTGGTCTGATTACTGAGTTAAGATATGAAATAAAAAGTAAAAAAGGTTCATGAAAATACCGTCTCAATGGTGGTCTCAATTTTAAGGTGGTCTTTACGTGAGGTTTAAATGTAACAATCTTAAAAGTGAAACATGTCGGGTACTAATATTTCAAACTACAGGCTTGTCCATAAAGAGTTTTACATAATTCATGTATATTCATTTTCGATTTTTGCGAGAATTATATTATGTACGCTGTCCTAAATGAAATGTCCGTAATGATGTTTGTCATGATTATTCTATTCCATACTCAGGTCAGTTTTTATGTATGTTTAGACAAATCTTCATTGCCCATATTTAGTTGTACCGGAATATAAATATCGGGTATAAAGGGAAATATACCTACACATATATATGACATATATTTCTTATGAAAGTACATAATGACTCATACTACATGTGTTGTGGTTTCCTTCTTCCGTAATGATATATTCTGAACGTGGTGCATGATGAATCAGTTTTACGTATAACAAACCCCAACACATACTGAATCAAGAAAGAATGTAGATAGATATTTTATTAACCTCCATATATAGGAGAGCATAACATATTTACATTTATATACAGTTACAAGTAAACATTTTACAGCAAAGAAACAAACACTTAACATGTAAGTACTGACATATACTATATAAGCAAGATTCTTACAGATGTATGTAATATAATACTGCCAAGTCATAACCCCCCCCCCAGATAATTGACATATAAACTTATACATGTATAATATAATGTATATATTATAACAGAGCTATAATAATGATAATATCTTTATTTCATGAAGACACCTCAATAAGCTACAGGTGTAACGTTTTTACTGTGTGGTCTTCAAACAACAACAATGTAAGATAAATCAACATTAAAATATATCTGCACATCTACACATGCTCATACATGTATATAACATAATTATAATGATAAATGTGATCATCAAAAGCTACAAAAGTGACGATGATTTGAAAATAAAACAACCACAGACACCTCACATAAGACACACGTGGGTAAGAATGAAATATAATTGATTCAGCATTACATTTTTCCTATAATTATTGTTGAATGTATCTTTATAAGATATACAACGTATATAACAGGAATAGAGCTCTCTCGAGTTTCAAGAGATGTCATGTTACATCCATTGTACTCAAATATACAATGTAGATATACATGCACATCTACTTAAGTACCGCTCAAGAGGTTCATGTTAAATTATACATACTGGTCATTGGATATTTCGAGGTGTTGGTGCCAGAACCAGCTACCTCCATATAATTTTAATAAGGAGGTGGAAGATTCTGGCTCTAACCCCTCGATTTGATCGAGGAGTACTTTTTCCGCACTTAGGTAAATTAAGTTTATTTGGAAAATACACATTGAATCACCATGTATTAAACTTGTTACGTGGTTTATGTGGTTTCAAACAAATGTAAACATACAGTAGTACAAATGGTTACGTTAAAATCAAGCCTTGAAATTCCAATATTTGTGCGGAAATTCCATTCTCTCAAAACCATTAATTAGCGTATTTTTAGACATCACTGCTAGTACTGTATTTGAAGGTGTTTAACACGTCATCTTTCATTTAAATACGACCCAGCAAAACCCTTGTAAACATCCTAAAAGGTACGTGCTTTATTTGTGTCTTTCAAATGATTATTTTTAAACAACGTTTCAGAATAGATATATTTCTGTAGATTATGTCACTTCATTCGTTCAATGATCTACATTTATGCACACAAGTTCCATATGCTACGTTATGATATCTAATAAAATATAACTTTTTGTTCGAAATACATTTTTTACTCTAACTTGCAAAACTATCGATGTTCACATGCTATATTCCAACTTTCCTCATTATAATGATGCATAACATGATATCAATGAGGTAGATAAATGACCATTGATGATGACATAAAGTTTACAAAAGTTTGATTAATACGATGTAGCAATGAACACATCAAATAAATAAAGTAGAGTGGCATAAAATGTTTTCTCTCTTCTGATAGGTACGTGTACAAGCATCTCGGGTTAAGGGTTCTATCGGTGGTCTTATTATTGAGGTTTTACTGTACATGAATAAAAAAAAAATTGAAACTGTATGGAGTTCAAATTATACAAAAAATAAATTTACAAATCATTAGTCTACAGATGCAGATTACTTTTTTACTATCAGAAAATGATGGGACTCATTTTTTTCCGCGTTTGATATTTTGAAGTAATTTGTCCCAAATCGTGTTCTATTTTAGTTGTTGTATAGGAAATCTCTTAATTATAAAATAATTAACTACATGTATGTAAAACAATGAGCGGTATAGTGTTGTGAAGATATGGGCTGCTCGACCCGGAGATGGTGGGTTCGAACCGCTCAAATGTTCAGTTCACAACCTGAGAATCCTATCATGGAAGCGGATCCGGTGAGAGTTCTTACAACTAAGCATAATGCTTTCATCTCAACCGAGCTAAAAAAATAGCATCACGTCACAATTATGTGTGTGAATTAAGTTAAGTTCATGATTTAGTTTGTCAAATGTAATAAATGACATGTATGTTCAGTGCAACATGTCGGTAACACAGACACATCTGTCAAAAGTTGATGCCATCCACTTGTATAGGCTGTTGAATCTTGTGGCCAGACGCTGATAATGTCGGAGATTATGGTATATTATAGAATTATGCCGTTAGAGTAACTGACACTTTTAATCAATTGAATTGTTAAAATAAAATAGACAAAATTTGCACATGATGTGCAGCTGTTTATATAGCCGTAATTCGGCTATATTCCCAATAACAAAAAGTATACATTTTCCCAAATTTGAATGTAAACATTCCTAACAAACCTGAAGAAAGAAAGTTGGTTCAATTTAGATGCCTTTCAAAGGCAGTTTATATAAATAGCAATTGTTCATTAATTAATCACTACATCCTTTATTTTTATTCCTAATATTTTGCTGTAATTGCTATTCTTTTTCCCAAATGTCTAAGTTTAATGCTAACAAATTACCAATTTGAAGAGTAAGGGTCATCTTCCAAAAATAGCACAAAATAATCCCTGATATGCAAAATAGCACATGAGATGTGTAAAGAAGTACATTTTGTATGAACAGACTTTTGGTGAATATTATGACTATGTTTTTTTACTTTCACCATTTTGTTCAGACATCTCAGGAACTTGTTGGTTCCAGGAAACATGCGACGTATGCGGTGAACGAGTAGTAGTAGTTAATATCAAATGTTGCTGCCCGGCGTGTGGTAAAATAGAGACGATAACAGTCGGCGCAAACAACACGTATTCATGTTATTGTGAAATCCTTTGAAGCAACGTCGATATATTCAATCTGTTTTCAATCGTCATTGTTACCTGAACAGTTAAACCCCCCACCCAAATAAGTGATCAAAACCCGGTTTTAAACTCGGTTTAATCCAGGTTAAACGTATTGGTATTTGCACCGAGTTAAAGGTGGGGTTTTTCTAGGCAAAATATGGGTTTTCTAGAGAGAAAAAACCTACAAAAAACACAGTTTTCACCAACTTAGTGGGTTTTTCTGAGATAATTGTGGGTTTTTAACACACTTCTCCAGAAGTTGGGTTTTTATGGACTTAAAATGAGCAAAACCGAGTTTTTAGGCATAAAAAAACAACTTTTCCAGTGAAGCGAGTTAAAAAACCCGCTTAAAACCCACTTTGTTGTCCAAAAACCCAGAAACAAATCACTTTTAAGTAAACATCCAGAAAATCGCTTTTAACCGAGTTTTGGTAAAAAAAACACTTTTCATTTGGGAAGGGGGCCCTTACCTTCCTTTATCAAGGAATGGATGACACTTTTACATGCTATAATTTATCTAAAAAGAGTACTGTCGCGGTTCAATGGGATACTATAGTATATTTGATAGATGAATAAGAATTTCTGGAATTATGGGTCTGTCCACGTGGTGATAGTTGACTTGATGACTTCAGGAAAATCCGTTGTAACAATGAACTATAATTGAATCAAATTGTGTAGAAAAACGAGATGTTGAGTTTCCGTGCTTTATAAGAGCATTTTTAAACAACTGAGAAACAGAATGCATACAAGACACACACAAAAAAGAGAAAATAATAATAACAGTACATAATATGCGCTAAAAATGCTTCTTTCCAACAATATCTATTTTAACTTGAGACTAACATCATCTTTACGTAAATGTTTTCAGGAATACTTTACAATTGTTTTATGTGACTCTAGTAATCGGAAAGTGAATAATACCTTTTACTTCAAAATGTTGGGTCTAAGGTACTAAAACCGTTTAACGTAAGTCTTTCTTTCTGAATCAACGATGGGATATTTAAATAAGTTATAATACTTAACGCACAACTCATTTAGGTTACACAGTACGCATTTTCTTTCAGCTATATCAATACCTGACCATTTTCCTGTTTCGATTAAAACTGTTAATGCTATTAAAACGGATCTTGGTATTCCATTGACTAAGTCATACTATCATTATTATCCACCCGGCATTTCGAGAAACAAAACTTATACACCTCATTCATTTTTGTCTAATCAATTAACATTGTACATGTTACATTGTTACAATAAATATAAGCTATAACGTATATATCACCACTCAAATTGGGGTTATTAGTTTAAACTGTTATACTAACTTCAATCAACTGACAATAGTATTACACAACTTGGCCTTATTCATTAAACACGCACTTAACTATACTTAATGTTAGAATTAATTGAGTTTATTCCCATTTCTTTGTATTGTATTACTGTGTTTATGAGGTCGCCCGTCGCCGCGCACATTTTATAATGCACTTTATGGTATTTTGGTCGACCCGGTATGTCCCCCGCACACCATAAATAGACTTTTTGAAACCTAAGGGGGAAACTTACCTGCCAGTAGAGCAGTATACGTCAAACAGACAATGTTTGAAGCCAAATACGGTCACTGCACAGTGCCAATGAGATCCATCGTACAGTCACCATTTTCCTGGCATCAACCAGTACTTTCCTGGAATATACCCAGTACTTTCCTGGTTACATGCCAGTACTATGTTAGGTGGGAAACACTGAAAATCATTTCTGTTTTATCCGGCGAGACGAGGGATCGAACCCACGGCCTTCGGATTCGTAGTCAGCAGCGTTAACCACTGAGCCACAGGGCCAGCTTCCCATTTCTTTTCTTTTGCTATTATCTATTTATAACATTGCTTGTAATATTCCTCTATGTGTATGAAATAGTTGTACATTGTAATAGAGCTATAAGAACAACAACATTATTGTGTTATTGAAGTTATTCACAGCTGTGTAATTATTATTATTATAAGGTTTTCAAATTGAATATTTTTATTGTAAAGTATCTGACAGAACAGAACAAAACATTAAGTTAATCGTTCACTTAAGAAAATACAGCTCATCGATATTTACACATAATTACACAAATACATCATTTTGTGATTTGGAAAAAATCACAGAATGTTATGTCATACAAAATTAATATTACATGAACGTAATGTATACATATGTAAAACAAGAAATGGGCAATGCCCACAAACAAAGTTTTCAACCTAGTTATTTGTAACCAAGGCTCTACTTGTATAATGAATACATGATTATCATCAATGCTGCAAATGTGCCGTAGGTGATACATGCATACACACACTCACACTTAGATATATTATATATATATGCAACAACTATACACCAAGTTTAATGTCAATACACCCACACATAGCGAAGATATTAAGTGGAAACTGATTTTTAAATTTCAAGTGACCTTGCCATTGGACGGAACAAACCCAAAAGCAATCCCAAGCGAGCTCTTCACATATTCTTACTATACACCAAGTTTGATGTCAATACGATGAACGGAACTCAAGTTATTCGCCGGAAACCAAATTTATATTTGTTTGTTAATTTTGAACTATTGTATAACTTTGACATATGATAGCTATCCACATAAATACCCATACATGTGTATTATCAAATCTGTGGTTATCTGGGTAAACACCCATATGTCACCTGCTGTAAACGTCTGTATAAAGGTGTGTTTGTATTGTATATTCAATGACCTACTGAAATTGAAAATTTACTTCTTCTTATGTAATAGATCAATACCATTGAGTGTTTACTTCATCCATCTACTGGGTCATTGCACTATAAATCAGTAGGTCTGACTATATAAAACTCATCAATAATAGAGTAATGTTTTGACCCATTTATGCATGTGATCAAAGTCTTTGTTAACATTCTAAAGTTCAAGATACATGGCTATTATATATATTAATATCTAAATTAAGAAACACATAACCAACATTCATATTATCAGATAGATCTACGTGTAGGTATATAACCAGATACGTATGTAGATACTTATTTAAACTATCGACTGATGATTAAATCATTGGGTAAGTTTCTAAATACAAATGTAAATGTGTCTTAAAAAAACTACACATCAGTCGCATTAATACGTATAAAATGCGTAGGCATATCAAAGAAAAATAAAACACACACAAAAAACACGACTGCGTAATTATTACGTATGTCTCAAGTCAGGGATTAACTAATTATGTCTTCGTGGGATTCCATTATTTCACAAATGTGAATTTTAAAGACACTATTGAGCTTGCAATATAATAATTTCATGTTTGCATAATAATCGCACACACTTGTAGCCAGTCTATTATTCTCTCTTAAGTGTTATAAGTACAATGGCCAAGAATCAGTACAGGTAGATAGAAAATATTATTAGTCAGCGGATACTTGAACTTTGCTCCGAGTCTGATCTCTGACACATTTGGTTATACGCTCGGGTACAGGTTAAAACAACGCAACACGTCATTGAAATATGTGTATGACGTGATTGGCAAATAAGGTTATGGCTTTCGGGATTGGTCAGAATCACCCGAAATACAGTAAGAAAGATACTGATAATATCCGCGCACGAAGGAATAATCAGAGTTGGTTTTGGGAGCTCTGAGAAACCAGTCATGTTAACATCAAGAAGTTATAGAAAAACAGTAAGATTGAAGTTTGAGATTGAAGTTGGGAACTTATTAATAGGTGTGGACTTTTACTTACCGTAGTTATCAATAGTATTAACTCTGTGGTACGTTGTAATTGGATTGTACGTATGTATGTAATAAAAGTGTGTAAACCTATTGGACTTGGTCATTTACTATTGAGTGTGAACAACGCAAGAAATACATATTACCTAAACTCGGAATTCCGGAACCTGAATTCCCTACAGGTTGTCCTTACGGCACAACCACAACAGAGAACAATTACTAAGAATATACTCAAGGTAATATCTGTTGCAGAATCGGTATTTACAAGGTAATATCTGGTGGAGAATCCGCGGGAGTATGGTGGATTGATAATTAATTATGGAACAGTTATGACAGAATATAATTTAAGACGTAAGGATGTTCAGAGAGTATTTTTAACTCCGCAAAAATTGCATAGATCACCATTTAAACGGCTAAAGGAATTTGTGGCTGATACAAAGCGAAAAGACAAAGAATTACGTAAACAGTTTTATTCATCCTTACAACAAAATGGATCATTGACAATTGGGTTAAATTCAACAAATAAAAGTGAGTTAGATCAATTGAGTTCACCGGGGTACGACGATGAAGGGGTGGAGGAAGTCAATCAGGGTGCAGCATACGGCGGTCCAGTTACACAGAATACAATAGAAGAAGACCAATTTAAATCCAGAGTACAACGATTACCAGACCAGGGACAAATAAGGCAACCGCTTTCTCCAATTTTAAGAAGTGATCAAGAACAATCGGGAAAAGAAGAAGAATTTATTGACAATAAAAACTCTAGTTTTCATAATAATTTGTTATTAGAAGATGAGGAACAGATCAGGAACAAACTGTGTACAGGTGATAGTAACATTCATAATTTTCAATCAAGAACTGACGGAAGATCAAGTACAGCATCGGAACAGGGTAAAATGTATTCTAATTTCCGTATGATAAAATTGTCACCATTTACTGGTAAGGATTTTGAAAGTTTCTCAGCTTTTCTAACAAAATTTAATAAATTTTGTGCTTTGAATAATATTACAGATGATCACAAATGTGATGTTATCAATTTTTATTTAGTAGATAATGCGGCAATATATTATGATAATTTGTCGGAAAATATCAAATCAAATTTTTCGGAGCTTACACAAGCTTTGGCGAATCGATTTCAGTACAAAAATTTAGATCATAATCTGATTGCAATTAAGCAAAAACCGGATGAATCCAGTGAAAATTATATGTCAAGGGCATTGAAAATTGCTACAGACCTTGAAATAGATGAAAAGATTTTAATTAGTCTAATTGTGCATGGTTTAAAAGATGATATCAGAAAACAAGTTTTATTGAGAGAGCCAAAGTCTTTGCCAGAATTATGCAAATTTATAAAATTGTGTGAAGCCACAAATACATTATGTGTTAATACTTTAGAAACAAAGTTTAATGAGTTAGTGGGAGAGTTGAGAAATCTTAAGGTAGAGATGAAAAATAATCATGTGAATCTAATGCATGCGGAACAACACTCCCGAAATTATGATAATTGGACAAATGGCTATCAAACTAATCGCCAAAGTTTTGTACCTGATAGATTAATGAATCATACTCAGCAACCTAGAGTATCTGGTTATAACAGGTTTACCTATAGTAAACCAAAGATTATAAAGCAATACACGGTTAACCCACGATTGACCTCTAGGCAACATGCATGTCAGAAGTGTGGTTATGATGGTTGTAGAATGGGAAGAAATTGTATAGCTTATGGGAGGAGTTGTTATTTCTGTGGAATTAGAGGGCATTTCAGGTCACAATGTTATAAAGCTAGACAAAGTCGGGGGAGTACCAACACGTGTTCGAAAAATAAACAACCGGTAATAAAGAAACAAAAATCAAAATCTATTAGTTGCATAACTGAGATTAATGAAAATTTAGTATCAATGCAATTAGGCAATAGAAACATTGCTGCTCTAATAGATACAGGAAGTTCTATTTCTTGTATACAATATCAATTTTGGAAAACTACAAAATTAGCTAACAGTACGCTTAAACCTACTTCAGTGAGGTTTAAAACAGCATTAAATAGCAGTCCTAATGATATTAGGGGTGTTATCAATTGTCCTATAACAATAGGAGATAGGGTATTTAATCATGAATTTTATGTCATAGATAATTTACTCAAACCTGTAATTTTAGGGATTGATTTTTTCCATCGATACAAGGTTTTCATCAATTTTAAAACAAAGACACTGGAAATAAATAGATGTGAAATTGCTTCAATAGAACCGCAATGGAACCGCTCGTTACGTACAAACAAAGCTATTAAATTACCGCCCAACGCCATAAGAAAAATACCAGTTGTTGTTAATAGCAAAAGGTTATCAAATAGTTTTGTTTTGGAATCTAAATGTGAAATGGTTTGCAATATGGTATGCAGTAGAAATCAAGGTAAAACTGTTATTCTAGTACCATTTCACAACTTTACAAATGCTATGAGATTTATTCCAAAAAATGAAATAATAGCAAATATTGAAAATATAGATGTCAACGGAAATTCAATTTATGAATTTGATACGGTTAAACTGTCGGAATTGTCAACTTCAGAACAACCATTGAAATTCAATATTGCAAATGAATTTAAATCCAATACAGAGTTGTTAAGGGTTTTGAATCATTATAGAGATGTGTTTAGTAAGAATAGCAAAGATATTGGCAGAGTGGAAAATTTGGAATGTACTATAGAATTAATACCAAATGCATTACCAATTCGATCAAGGCCGTATCCTATTAGCCCGAATATCAGAACAATTCAGGAAGAGGAAATAAACAAATTAATAAACACAGGCGTTATAAGACCTTCTACATCTGTGTTCAGTAGCCCTGTCCTGTTTGTAAAGAAAAAGAAAATAAATGAATCAGACAAACAAGAATATAGGATGGTAATAGATTATAGACATTTAAATAAGATTGCAAAACGCATGTATTTTCAATTACCCAAAGTGGATGATATAAAGGATTTAATTGCAGAAAAACGTCCAAAATTTTTCAGTAAATTGGACATTAAAAGTGCATTTTTAACACTGCCGTTGTCAGAAGACTCGAAGCCGTATACAGCTTTTTGTTTAAATACGGGGGAAGCTTACGAGTATAATAGACTTCCATTTGGCTATGTAAATTCACCAGCATACTGGTCTATTTATTTGAACAAATTATTAAAGCCAATTTTATACAAATCTGCAATAAATTACATGGATGATATATTGATATTCTCCAATTCAATAGAGGAACATATTGGGCATCTCAGTGAAATATTTGAAATATTAAAAGGTGCTAACTTGAGGTTACAATTGCCAAAATGCGAATTTGCACAAAACAAAATATCATTCTTGGGTATGGTTTTCGAACGGGATACATTACAAATTGATCCAAAGAAATTAAATGTTATCAAAAACTTTCCACGACCTAACAATCAGAGGTCATTGAAAGGATTTCTAGGAATGACTTCATTTTTGCGCAGATTTATTAAGGATTATTCTCGCATAACATTTCCATTGAACACGTTGTTGAAAAAAGATACGTTATATAAATGGACAAATGAACATCAGAAAAGTTTTGATAAACTCAAACAAGCTCTTATTTCTGAACCAATTTTGAAGTTACCGCAATTCAACAAACCTTTTATGTTATACACAGATGCTAGTTCAATATCTGTAGGTTACATTCTTGGTCAATCCAATGATGCAGGGAAATTAATGTCAGTTATTGAATATGGGGGACGCACTTTACGCCCGACTGAAACACGGTATTCCAGCTGTGAGCTTGAACTGTTAGCAATAATATACGCTTTGAAACAATGTAGAAATTATGTCATAAACGTACCTGTTACAATATACACTGATAACAAAGCGTTAACATATTTACATACTGCCAAACATAACAATAATCGTTTATACAAATGGGCCATTGAGCTTGAAAGTTTCGATTATAAAATTGAGTATAGAAAAGGCAGCTTAAATCCAAGTGACTATTTAAGTAGGATTAAACATGATAAGTCAGACTTGATACGGGAAACAGTTGATGATATATTAGGTGATTGTCAATACCTTTACGCCGAGAATGAAAATGTCAATGTTGTGACACGAGCGCAAGCTAGACAAACTAAGGGGGGTACGGAAAAAGATAATGATACAATAATAAACACTCCTATTGTGGATAATAAGCAACTGACCAGTACAAATATGCCAGTAAATACAAACAATAATGAGATAGATGAAATACCTTCAAATATAGGAGAATTACAAAAACAATGTAATGATTTTAAAGACATAGTTGCATATTTAGAAAGTGGTGTTTTGCCTAAGGAATCAAACAAAAAGAAAAGTATTCCATATTCAAGTATGCAATATGAAATAATAGATGGTATTTTATACCATTTTTATGAATCCCGTGGTAAGAAGGTTGATAAAGAACAGAGACGGTTAAAACAAATAGCTCTTCCAAAAGTTCTAAGGAATGACATTATAAATTCGTTTCATACAAACTTAGGACATTTTTCAACAGACAAGTTATTCTGGACCTTACGAGAATTCTATTATTTTCCTAGAATGTATCAGGAAATTAAGGATTATGTTATTTCGTGTCCAACTTGTCAAATAAATAAAAGAGATTACAGTTATAAACCTGTACCGTTAGAGTCAATGGATGTACCGAATAAACCATTTGAGGTATTGCATATAGATATTGTAACGGTTGGAAAGGAAAGTATGGGGTACAAATATGTTTTGAGTGTTATTTGTGCATTTTCAAAATACGTACTGTTTTTTCCATTAAAATCTCAAAATAGTGTGGAAGTAGCGGAAAAGTTATATCACTCGGTGATATGTGTTTTTGGGCCACCAAAAACATTAGTGTCAGACCGAGGCATGACCTTTCTTAGTGGGATAATGGATAAATTATATCAGGCATTTAATATTAAGCGTTGTAGAACGTCTTCGTATCATCCAATGTCTAATGGTATGGTTGAGAGAATCCACAGTACCCTTTTTACAGTTTTACGCACCATGTTGAAAAATGAAAGTGATTGGCCAACCAAAGTATCATCTGTGCAATTAGCATATAATTCTACAGTATGTCCTGATTCAACTCAATACGCACCTTATTACATACTATTTGGGAGACATGCAACTCAGCCAGTAGATCATTTACCTATTGAATCTCAAACAAAAACAAAACCTGAATATTATGTTAAGGAATTATCGGATAGATTGCGTATTATGTGGGAAATAATAAAAGAAAATTTAGAGAAAAATAAGAGGCGAATGAAAAAGCAATATGATAAGAAAGCTGATGATAGACACTTTAAACTGGGAGATATTGTTTTGTTAAAACAAGACAAAATCCCTGCGAATGCTTACAGAAAATTATATCGCAAATTTTCAAACAATCAGTATTATGTAACAAAAGTTCTTCCTAAAAATACCTATGTTCTAAGAGATATACAAACAAATAAAGATATAAAAGCACCTGTTAATATCAATAGAATGAGAAGATTTTATGATCCTAGAGATTATAGGGAGGAACAAATTTCTGGGGGAAACGTTCCCGACCCATTAACCGTTAATGACCCATTAACCGTTAACGACCCATTGACCGTTAACGACCCATTAACAGACAGTAGCAAGAAAGATAATGATCAGAAGGTAAACAAAAACAATAGTGAACTTAGTTCGCAAGGCAACCCGGTCACAAGAAATAACCATAAAAAGGGAGGTAATCAAGAACATACATCAAACCAAAGGAAAAAGACTTGGTATAATGCGCAGAAGATTTTAAAAACAAAAACTGAAAATAATACCAAGATGTATCTGATAAAATGGTCCAATAAACGCTATAAAAATTCTTGGATACAAGAAAAAGATGTTAGTGAAGCATTAATCAGACAATTTTATATCGGTAAATCATTAAGAAAGTGATAATACCAGGTTAAATAAAATAATTCTATCGCAATAGAATGTTTTACGTGGTCGCACCAATAAACTTACAAAAGAGTATAATAATATGGCACAGGTATTTAGCCAGTGTGAGGAAGGATTGTCAAGTTTTATGAGTCATGTTAATGAAGAATTGGATAATTTGGATAATTTGGATAATTTTGTATTGATTGAGCAAGAGATAACTTAAACAATGGTAGAGGAATTAAGGAAAAATTCATAAAGTACAAATAGCTACGGAAAGAGTGTATTGCGGTATACCGGAAAGTTTGCTATGTACAGTGTGCGTACACTTTAAGAATTTGTTAAGAGGAATTCAAATGCTGAATTCAGGCAAACTGTTAGCATAAACATGCCTATAGTACGTAAAAGGGAGGTTAAGAGTCATGAAATTAACCATTTCCCAAGTCCTTTAAACAATGATTTTAACAATACAGATGCAAGTATGCTTGTTCAAAATATCGACGGGTATTTTATAATGAACAATAAAGAAAATCATTTGCAGTCGCAGACGATCATTCTTGAAGGAATGCGTACATTATGCAGCTTTTATGTTGTGCAATAGAGATATAAGGTTTAACAAGAACCAAAAAGATAGTTGTCTCCTAGAATTTTTCAAATATGAGAATATTACTAGGTTTAATAAGTTATGCAACCACAAAATGGTTCGAGGTATTTTAGAACCCGAATTGAGAAGACTATACGATGAAACAGTATTAGCGATAAAGCAAACAAGTATGAGAATGGAATCCATAGGACAAAATACTACAATGATTTCAGATTGTAAATTTTGCGTTCTTTATGTTCCTTGTGGCTGTAGAATTACTATAGAAAGACATATTACGGACAGACATTTTTCCAAATGTGAATTAAAATGAAATTTCACAAGGGATGTGGTGCATCCGATTAATATGCAATATTTGAGATATTTTTTCAATGACTCAGTGTTAAATGAATTGATTGAAATTTCTACTCGAGTTAATTTAAGTGATAGGTTAAGGGTAAAAACAATAATGGCATGTGTTGGTACAGGAAAGAATACGGGGTCAAAGAAATTTAATGAGAGTTATGCCAGTGGGTGAAAGTTGAATATTGTATTTTTCATTATGTATAATTAGAAATGTTTAATTGTTACATGGAATTTTCAATATATCAATTGTTGATGTAGTTATGATTGTGTGGTTTTTCAAATATTATGATATGTCATAATATAATTTATGATAGTTTTCGAGTTATGCTGGCTATACGTCAGAGCTCACAATTATGTTGTTAGTGATTATTGTTTGAATATATAACATTAAGAAAACAAATGTATGTTATAAATTATGCATATTTTCAGTATAATATACTAGGAGTGAATATATGTTTATTACATATAAAGTCAGGTTGACTACAATGTGATATTGTTGTTTTATAACATGATAGGTATTAACAGTAATGTTAAAACCAGGCAATATACATTGTGTTAATATTATAATTGTGTTACATGGAATATTGAAGTTAGCTTTTAAATTGTGTATTGTTATTATGTAATAAAGGATGTCAATATATATAATCCTAGCTGTACGTATTATTTAAATTGTTATTAAAGAAAAGGTTAATCGTAGTATCGAAAGAGTGCGATTACAATATAAGAAAAAAAATTGATAGTGATAATAGTAATATTATATTGATAGTCATATGTTATTAGAAAGTCATTGATTCATGTTGTTATCATGTTTTATCATGTTTTTATTATGTTTTTACAATGTATCATGTTTTATCAAGTTTGATCATCTTGATATGGATTTAGTGTAGTTATTGTGTGCAAAAAAAGGGTTTGCATATTTTTCGATATTAATAAACACATATAAAAAGGGGACTTTTTATTAACATAAGTGGGGGGAGATGTAGCCAGTCTATTATTCTCTCTTAAGTGTTATAAGTACAATGGCCAAGAATCAGTACAGGTAGATAGAAAATATTATTAGTCAGCGGATACTTGAACTTTGCTCCGAGTCTGATCTCTGACACATTTGGTTATACGCTCGGGTACAGGTTAAAACAACGCAACACGTCATTGAAATATGTGTATGACGTGATTGGCAAATAAGGTTATGGCTTTCGGGATTGGTCAGAATCACCCGAAATACAGTAAGAAAGATACTGATAATATCCGCGCACGAAGGAATAATCAGAGTTGGTTTTGGGAGCTCTGAGAAACCAGTCATGTTAACATCAAGAAGTTATAGAAAAACAGTAAGATTGAAGTTTGAGATTGAAGTTGGGAACTTATTAATAGGTGTGGACTTTTACTTACCGTAGTTATCAATAGTATTAACTCTGTGGTACGTTGTAATTGGATTGTACGTATGTATGTAATAAAAGTGTGTAAACCTATTGGACTTGGTCATTTACTATTGAGTGTGAACAACGCAAGAAATACATATTACCTAAACTCGGAATTCCGGAACCTGAATTCCCTACAGGTTGTCCTTACGGCACAACCACAACAGAGAACAATTACTAAGAATATACTCAAGGTAATATCTGTTGCAGAATCGGTATTTACAAGGTAATACACTACGTATTGATCAATTTCTAAAACGGTAGTCAGTGCCTTTGTAGCAAAATGATAAGTATGAAGCTGACAGTAACAGTTACTGTAATAGCAGTATAAATGTGTTGGTTGCAAGCTACTGCTGGCAGTGACATCAGTATGGCCGTTATCGCAGTATTACTGCTAGAAATAGCAGCAACAGTAGCTATATAACCACTGCTAGCAGTGATAACAGTACAAAAGCTGATAGTTATAGCATAATTAGCATTGGTATTACGATCATGTATATACACTACTATATCATTTATTGCATAAAACATGTTACAATTTATAGCAAACAAAAGTCAATACTTCGTACTATACAAAATGTAGAAGAAATACATGGATTTTCAAAGAGCATCACACATTTTACATAATTTGCATACAATGGTTTGATTTCTACATAAATTGGCAAAACAAATACATTTCGGAAGGTTACATGTAGTTTTTGGATTTCCGCACATAAGATTCGTAAATTTTTGTATGCTTGGCCAGGTGTAATAATAACGTTTTAAGTATTGAATTCTAAGATTTCTGTATTTTGGACAACAAATAAGTAAAACGTGATATTCATTTTCTATCATATTTAAGTTACAATTATTAAAAATTCTTTGATTTTAGGATGATTTTGATATAAATATAGCTGATTCTCGTAATTCAGTTGCTAAGTAGATGTGCTCGGCAAACTATTCTTATCAGCCTCCAAATTCTAGTTAGATCTACAGATTCAAACTATAGTTCTGAGGACAATAACCTAAAGCACACTCATATCTTAATGTTGATGAGATGAAACATTTTATAGCAAAGCAGGATTAGGATCACGCAGATTCAGGCACAGAACTATGTTACAGATAGATATATTTTTTGCAAAAGGCAATATTGCCCATGAGCATACATGTAAATATTAACACAATTATAAATAAAATATGGCTACACATAAAAACAGAGTAAATGCATGTATGACTTCAAAAACAAATACAGTAATGCGTCATACAGCACGTAAATGTCATCGCAAATAACAAAAGGTATCTCTTTTTTCATACTTTTGTATATAAAAATTGATAGGTTATGTAATATGCCTTTGTTATCCGAGGTAAAAAGTTCGGACAATTTGAGAATATTTGGTCTTCTCCAAAAGTATTTTGTAATATATTATTGTCTGTATTCATGGTATAAAGGACATTCTAATATAAAATGAAATTCGTCTTCTAAAACATTACAAAGTTGACATTTTCTCCCTGATCTTGGTATACCATTTGGTTTATTCCATTTTCCCGTTTCAATTTTCAGTCTATGGCTTGGTACTCTTAATCTAGTCAAAGCAAATCTGTATTTAGTAATACTAATTTTGTCAAGATACGGTTTAAAGTTAAAAAAAGCAAATAATGTGTATGTTGATGCTCTAGATGAAGTACTTAATTGATTATTCCATGAGTGCACAAAGTTGTCACTTAACCTTTGTTTCACAATATTCATAAACATTTCTGGGTTTCCAACTCCCTGATACAACCATACATCATTAAAGCCTAGGTGTTCTAGGATAGATCTCACATTCGTGGCCAAATTTGGTTTATTTGGATGATTTGTAATATCATATAACATCATGGTATATACCTTTTTAATAAAATTTCTGTCGCTTGTCTGAATAATTTTTAACCAAAATCTAATAATATTTAAAAACCAATATATTTTTAAGGGATGTCTGCCAAATTCTCCGTACACAAAATTATTCTGCGTTTGTTTTCTAACTCCTAAAATTTGTTTACAGTACTGAAGATGAATATTTTCCAAATTATTTGCATGTGCATATCCCCATACTTCAGATCCATAGTTTAAAATCGGTAGTATTAATCTGTCGAATAGACTTAATTTATGACTGTTACATTATATACAATGTACTCGTTTATATATAGAAACAAGTACCAGAATGGTTATGAGACGGCCACTTAGATTTTTCCATTTAATACTTGAATCACACCTAGTTTAGTGAACGGAAATAGTGTTAAATTAACCGATAAACAATAGATGAGACAAGCAACAAATATACCGAGAATAAAGTGCACAACCCACCCCAAAAATATATTTAAACGGAGATGTGTAATTCCGTGACCGAATCCTATTTTAACTGTACTCCAGGAAATCCAACGTGTTCTATTTATAGATTATAAGTCATACATGATATCAAGTCATACATTTGTATACATTGCACTAGATCTACTTACAAGGAACAAACGGCTGGCGGCTGAATAACTTGGACAAATGATCATGGAAATCACATTTGTTACTAAGGCATTGAACACCATCCTTTCTTGTAGCTTCCATAATTATTGTTTTAAAATTTGACAATTTGAACTTATTCAAATTCAACCTGGAATTCCACAACATATTCCAATAAAGAAAAAAAATAGCCACTGAACAATGTTTCAGGTTGCAAATACAACATTGTATACATTTAAAGCAACACAAGAAACCGTATTTTGGGGACAAGTCTCTGAATCATGAATTGCCACTTGTTCATATTATGGCTAAAGTCAACATCAACCAACACGATTATAGCGTCAGACAATGTATTTCCGGAAAAACTGTAGACCGATTGTAAAGGCGGTAGACACAATCTGGTTCCACCTCGGTACCCTATAAATCTGCCTAGAACGTGGTGAAAGTCAATGCATATGTGTCAGATTTTCAAAAGACATTGCTCAAAAGTTATACGCAACAAGGCAGTTCAAACCCTTGCATCAAACCTATGCTTTCAATTTAATGTCAAGTTTCAAAGCTTTATTCCATTGATGAGACTGAAGTCCGCTCCTTTACTACTACAGCCCTTTTTGGATTTACATTGGCCACGTGTTCTACTCGTCAAGGTCAATGTCAAGCGATTTGTAAACATTATACAAATATTCCACAACTTTCGCCGCGTTCTCGGCACCAATGTTAATACAGATTGTGCCTAGCTGCCTCATTCAGCACTGTCTCTGCTTCGATAAATAGAGCGCGGACCTGATAGAGATCATAGCCAAGTGCGCGAGCGATTTGCTTTGTGTTAGAATATTTTCCTACTTTTTATTTATTGGTCCAGTATCGCCCCAAGCTGTAACTTAGTAAGAAATATTTCATGAACTAAATACAAACAATATGTTTTATCACCATTCAACCTTTGTGAATACGAATAGCAATGGCCAAGTAAGATCTATAGAGCGCAAATGCGTAAACTTGTGGTAGTTCGGTTTTGACATAATTGCCTATTCCGGTCACGTGATTTGATGCTACAATTTTCGTATGTGAGAATTTAGCGGCATGAATTGTGTCTGCCGTAATAACGTTGCAGGTATGACTGATATGTTTTGTTTCTTTTGCGATTTTTATTTACTATACATACTATAATAATCATTGTTTTCATGGTTTTGTTGAGACATCAAATGTAGTATCGTCGTATGAATATCTGTAATCAGTTTTCATCATTTCAAATATTCTATCATGTCCAAGGTGCAACACAATTATATAGCGGCTGATGGTGTGGCGACATTTACCGTTGGTTTTGACATAGATCCTCTGTTTTGCTTAGTACATGCATTATACAAAATACATTATATAAAGTGTATGCGAGTATGTTGCGTTTGTGAGTGTACGAGCCGTCTCGGGGTAGTGTGTGGTGATACGTACAAGAACTCAATACAATGTACCATTCGTTTAATAAATACGGAGATATCAATCAAATGCACGGACGAACATACGCAAATAAGGAACTAAACAGATCGGAACTCAGTGCAACGTAATGTACCAGACCGGACCAGACCAAATTTCCAGCATTTTGTCCAGATAAATATTGAGACATTAAGCGTACGAGGTTGCGACATCAACTGGTGGTAGACAATTTTTTATATTTAGCGCTAAATGTCCGAGATGAAGCGGCGGACGGTTTGCTACATGTAGCATTGGTTGCGACATTTAGCGGCTATGTAACAGTATATTACCGCGCTAGTCTGCGGGTGCTTTTGGGATGACTGTGTCCATTGCATGTGACATTTTCTAATCGGCGTCATCATTCATTCTACTGGCAAGTGTATTAGCGGGAGCTAAAATCAGGCGTATGGCAACTGTGGTTTGAATTCATATCCTGGTATCATTGTGAATGTCCTTGAGATTAGAACAGGTATCTCTTTATATGTTGTTTTGTAATTAAACGGAATTTGTTTTAATTTATGTGCTAAACAATTTTAATGGGTGCTCAAAATGACATATAGCTTAAGTAAGTGTTTTCTTTACATCCGTTGTACTACTGTAACTGCATACCACGTAACGTCTTGGGCGCATTTGTACATAACATTATAGTCTGTAAAATGCACTGGAAACCTTTCGCCGAGTTCCGATATTTTATCTCCTTTTCTAGTTTGATCACAGGTAAGCTAGTGTCCAAAGCTATAAAAGTGCAATATAATAGCTGTTACGTTGCTGTTATTTTTGTTAAAGATGTTTTGTGATCGGATGTACAATGTATGTATTTATGTATGAACATATATACATTTGCAAAACTGTTGCATTTTCTTTTAGGTTCTTTGGTATTTACCAGGTGTATATATAATAATAATACCAATATTGGAATAATCCTCCTGCATCAGTGTAATAAAATACAATAAAAAACTTGTCAGCACTTCATTACTGTGACAGCACATTCCTCTCGATATGTTACGCTTGTTCTACAAAATGCACATCTACTAGTGTTTAGTAGAATTATTCAATAGCTGTATTTTATTGCTCTGACGCCATTGTTCCAATACACACGTGATTTCTCTATATATAAAACATAACAAACAAAAGCATATAGCAGTAAATAAGTTTTATTTATAATTACAGTAAGCCAAAGTACAAACATACAAAACATACATGAATATGTATAGGCCATACGTCTCCTTCAAAAAGTGAACATGGTTAATGATGTTCACCAGAGAGTTTCAAACACTCAACTGTTCTACACTGCACGACAGGGTTGGGTTTTTGTCGGGCAAAAAATAGTTTTTTCCTTGCCAGTGGCAAAAACTGGTAATAACCGGCACATATGGCAAAAAGTCCTCCACTAGATGACAAAGTTATTAAGAATAAATAAACACTTATTACATATAACAAATCATATGTATGTTGGACATTATGCAAACTAACTAGGTTAATATACTAATCATTAATATTATAATAGTTAATATTATTTAATGCCGAGAGCATCTCAGCACTATAAGAAAAATATCATCAAATTACTGAATAATGCGGGCATCTTTTTATATACTTATATATAAAGGCGGTTCCTAAGCTTGGACTGAATGTAACTGAAGTTTGAAAGCATTCTTTATTTCTTCCGCCTCGTCTAGACATCTTTCGGCTGTTATTTTAAATTTCAGTGTATAGATATGCAAATGAAAACTTAGATAGGATTTGTGAACTCGGGCCATTTTAAAGAGTGGCTGACAAATGTGTGAATTTGGACACAAAGTTATACCATGACAGGGCCCCCATGATGGCATCCGTTATAGATACCTCTAATACACTGTGCAGTGTACAAAATATACATGTATGTCAAAAAGGCGCGAACTTAAAAGGGGGTTCAGCAGGTGAAAACATATTACAATAAGTTACTAACTTGCAATTTTCAAGGAAACTTTTTTGGGGGCAACATTTCTGACATGCTAACATTTGTAGATTGCCCTATCATGTATACATAATCATTATTAATAATCTTGATCAGTATATAATATTTTAGACATAAAAGTACTAATTTAGTAATTAGCCTTTTTTGTTTCTCAACTATGCCAAACCAATTTAAGTTTTTGCCGGTTTTTGCCACCCTATTTTTTCCGGTTTTTACCATTGTTTTTTCCACCTATGGCAAAAACTGTCCAACCCTGCTGCACGTGTATCATAACAGGAATGTGATTTTTACAAAACTATTCCAGACACGTAGAATCTAGCACTATATTTCATGCAAAGTGTAACAATGGCAATTGTAGGTTAAAGTAAACAGTTTCACTTGTCAATACTAGTTGATTTTACTTAAATTGATAACCAAAAGTACAAAACTAAAGTACAAAAAAAAACCCTGTCTTGAAATGTTTGTGTAAATCATGGATATTCTTATCTATAAACGGCTAAATTAAATGCACTTACAAACGTAAAACAACAGGTCATCGTTTTGGTTAAGCCAAACGATATCAAAATCTTGTCATGGCACTTAGAATGCAGATCATAGCGTTGGAGTCAAACACCCTTTTGCAACAGTATTTCTATGTGTACGGTGGTCAGTTGACCGAAACAGTGTTCCTTGGTGAACACCAAAACTAACATGACCTTCCGCAAGTCACATTGGAGTTGGAGGACATTTGACTTTGTCATACAGAATCTACGCCTCATCCGGTGGTTCGAACCATGTACTATATATTATAGTATACATTAAATATTTATACACACTGATTTGTAAGTGTGTGTGTGTGATAGACTATTATATGAATATAATAATTGTTATTATGTGAGTGGTAGATCTTTATATGAATATTCATATATAATAATTGTAATATGTGTGTGATAGTTCTTTATATGATTATTTATAAATAATATCTCTAATCATATGTGTGCTAGCTCATTATATGAATATTCATGAATAATATCTCTAATCATATGTGTGCTAGTTCATTATATGAACATTTATAAATACTCATGACATATTGCTCTTGTGTCTGTTATTGTGTAAAACATCGTAATTAGAATTGGCGGAAATATAACTAAATATAAATTATCCGTAAATTTCTTATAAAGTAGGGTGGGACAGTTGTATATCCGTTTCCCAAAACAATAATATAAACATATTAAATGTCATAAATATCATACAATAAGCATACATACAAGACAAACGAACAATGTACAACATGATCAAATACATATTCCATACAGCAATATTTTATCTAACAGCGATATAACATGGATATAGTTTACTGAATGTAACATGTAACATACTGATTATAAACTTCAAATATACATTTGGAGAAGGTCGTAACATGTAAAATCAAAATATTATCATAAATAATTCGTGTTACACTGAATACTAGTTACCAAACATTAAAGAGTTTCTAATATTGAAGGCATTGGTTATCAGAGTTTATGAGATCATAAATTTTTACCATATTTGGTCTGATCCAATATTTGTTAGATATATATCGTTTGCGTATATCAAGATACATGTCACATTCAATAACGATATTATATTCATTCTCTATTGTATTACGATTTACACATTTTCTTTCATTTAAAGGTATTCGTACAGGTTTGGACCATCTTCCAGCCTCTATTTGTAGCCTATGAGACGAGACTCTTAAACGGATCAAAGCTTGGCAAAAATTAAAGATACTAAAACATTCTAGGTACGGTTGAAATCTAAAGAAGAAATTGTATTGCAGAAACGTGCTCTACTAGACTGATGTAATCGTGCATTCCAGTTTTGTATAAATTGATCATTTAGCCTTTGTTTAACAAAGAGAAACACATCATGTCTATATTAAAAGATACACTCTCTATTTATAAACGAGAGGCCCTCTCTCGCTCACCTGTGTACACTGCCATGTTTTTATCGAACTTAATAATTTATACAATCTTTTAAGAGGACGACTAGACAATGATACACTTCTAAAATATATTATTAGCTCCCATGACCTTCTTATGAACATACCAAAATTATGTATGTAAATTTGGAAGAGGGCCACCTAAGGATCAAAATCCATTCGGGGGTTTAAGAGGAGATAACGTTTATTGTTTCCAATATATACAAATAGAACACAAGGCCCGCTCCCTGGCGGCCATGTTTTTCGACAGATTTTAATAATTTATGCAATCGTGTAAGAGGACCACTAGACAATGATACACACCAACTATCAAAGCTCTCGACCTTATGGCTTGGGACACTTATAAAATCTATTTTAGCTCATGAAACCTACTTATGCAACAGACCGGAACAACTTATATAACTTAGGAAGAGGACCACCTAAGGATCATTTCTGTGAAGATTGGTCAAAATCCGTTGAGTGGTTAAGGAGGAGATGCTGTTTACAGTACCTACTATATACATATAGGGACCACGGCCCCGCCCCTGGCGGCCATTATTTTGACGGAACTTAATAATTTATGCAATCTTGTAAGAGGACCACTAGACAATGCTGCACACAAAATATCAAAGCTCTAGTTATTTTGGTTTGGGAAAAGAATATTTTCAAAGCTTTTAAAATCAAATTTAGCTCCTGTGCCATTATACAGCAGACCGGAACGATTTATGCAAATTTGAAAGTGGTCCATCCAAGGATCATTCCTGTGAAGTTTGGACAAAATCCATTCAGTTGTATAGGAGGAGATGTTTTAAAGGAAATGTTGACGCACGATTCTTGTCGCACGACGACGGACATCCTAGGATCCTAAAAGCTCACACTGAGCACTTCGTGCACAGGTGAGCTAAAACACATACAGGCATTACAGTGGTTATATTTGTGCGTATACATGTAGGTGACTATATACATAGACATGTACAAGGGGTGATAAAAATATACATGGACTTTTGAACAGTTCAATGTAATGCAAAATGGAACACTTATGCATTTCCAAATGTCTAGAACACTATCATATACATTATAATAGTACTGAAATGTCTAGAACACTTATACATTATAACAGTTCTGCAAATGGATATAGTGTGGAATTATTTTTAAATCCTGCGAACAAATGGTGTCAAATTACTCGTTTGGTTCACATTTAGGTTTCAACTTATATATTTTACATCCATTGTGAAGCATTTTTTCATAAATTTTACTAATCACATTAAGTGGGAAACTTAAATATTCCAAACAATTTCGAAGATAATTCTCTAGTCCACATACTTTTTATCGTCACTTGTATATCTAATTATATAGAACTAAAAGCTAAAGTATACTATCATTATTCGTTTTCATCATTACAGTTCGCACAGGTTCCGTATGTTTCACACTCATTACAAAGCAAGATGTGACAGCAGAGGTGAACACACACGTGTGATTGGTCCACATTCCTTCTACACGAGAAACAAGTTTTGCGTCCGCCAAAGTTCACTGAAATAAACAAGAGTGCCCATTATCGCTTACCTTAGTACATCACCATTCTGTCTGAATTAGACTAAAGTGCAAATAAATTTTAATAGGTTCAACAAAAATCGATTCAGCAGTTATGAAGGAGATGTTCTTTATAGTTTCCGTTGTACACATAAAGGACCGCCCTTGATGGCCATGTGTTTTGACGGAACCTTTAATTTATGCAATCTTGCAAGTGGACCTCTAGATAATGCTACACACAAAATATAAAAGCTGTAGGCCTTATTGTTTTGGCAGGAATATTTTCAAAGCTTAAACTTTAAAATCTAGTTTTAGCGCCTGTGACCTACTTCTGCAATACACCAGAAATATGTATGTAACTTTGAAAGATGCCAACCCAAGGATCATTCCTGTGAAGTTCGGAAAAAATCCATTTAGTAGTATAGAAAATGTTAACGGACGAAGACAGACAACGGACATCAAACGATCCCAAAAGTTCACCATGAGCACTTCGTGTTCAGACGAGCTAAATATAAACCCAATATAAAACTATTTAAGGTATAATACTGCTGTGGACAATTAAAGAAGAGCTACACAATGCAAAAGTATACTTTAAATCAATACAAATGCAACATGTAACACATTTATGATCTGAGATAAGCTTCAATTTAGCTGTTTTAACTATTGATAACCAGACAGAACAGTTTATTATATATGTATTGTCAGAATATTTTTTGTTAGATGGCTTACAGGCTTGGCATTTTGCATGGGTAGGTGGAATTAATTGCATTTTGGTGTTTCCGAGGAATCCTTCTTTCATTCGGGTTACTTTCAAACCCACAGTTTGTGTCAAGAATTTCATTATATGAACATTCATACATAACAACCGTCATTATTAGTGGTAGATCACTATATACAGGATATTGAATGAGTACTGTACAATATTACTATTGAAGTTATTGAACAGTTTAATAAAATGATATGAAGCTAGCCTCTGACTACTAATCACAACCAGAGGGGAAACTTAAATGAAATATTCCAAACAATTTCGAAGATATTTCACTAGTCCACATACTTTTTATTGTCACTTGTATATCTAACTTTACAGAACTAAAAGCTAAAGTATACTATCATTATTCATATTCACCATAACAGTTCGGACAGGGTCCATGTGTTTCACACTCATTACAAACCGAGATGTCACAGCAGAGGTGAACAACCATGGGTGATTGGTCCTCATTTCTTCTACACGTGAAACAAGTTTTGCGTCCGTCAAAGTTCCCTATAATAAACAAAAGGGTCCATTATCGCTTACTTTAGTACACTAACATTCTGTCTAAAATTAGACTAATATGGCAATAAATTGGTATAGGTTCAACAAAAATCGATTCAGCAGTTAAGAAGGAGATGTTCTTTATAGTTTCCGTTATACTAATAATGATCCGCCCCTTGGTGGTAACGTGTTTTGATGGAACTTATATTTTATGAAATCATGCAAGTGGACCGCTAGACAATACGACACATCAAATTTCAAAGCTGTAAGCCTTATTGTTTTGGAAAAGAATATTTTCAAAGCTTACACTTTTAAAATCCAGTTATTAATCCTGTGACCTACTTCTGCGGCAGCCCGAAAATACGTATGCAACTTTGAAAGAGGCCCACCCAAGGGTCACTCCTGTGAAGTTCGGACAAACTCCATTCAGTAATGCATATCCTCGACACCCCGATCGGTGCCTCCCTAAGCTTTGTCTGCGAATCGGAACTTGAATTGTCGATATATAGTATAAATAATGTATTTTCCGATTACTCACATCGAATTTCAATCAATCGGTGAAGAGATGCGACAATATTAAGAAAGCATTTAACAAACAAGGATATAGGTGGAACCGATGGATGCTCCCCGAAGTATGGTTATAACTTCGAACAGGACTCTTACACAGGAAAATCTCACTTTATTGATGGTTACAATCTGAATGTTATATGCAGCACTGGAAATGTCCTGGATCTCCCAAGAAAATAGTTATACAAAAATGTACAATGAAATTGAGATAGTGAACAATTTAATTACATGCTGGGCTAGGATAATCCTGCTAACTGAAAAAAAATGAAAAAATGAATCTTGCTACAGATATAAGAAGCCTTTATTCACAATTAATTTAAGTGCCCATGTCAATTCAATGCGTACCTTTACAACAAAGACTGAAAGTTGATACAAATCCATATCAGCTGATGATCAAATAAGTATGGTGTTGACAGATGTACCAGTGAGTGAATGTCCTTTTTGTTCAATACTTTTTATCATAATTTAAAAAAAACAAAGCTTATTGTTTGAGGTCTGACATGAGGTGATCTTGAAAGGTGCCATAAAAACAAGAAGATATATTTGAAATCAAATATATGCATGTATATATTATAAACACTATGTAGACAAACGTTTACCTACAACAAAAACTTACTTGAAAAATTAAATGAATGTGATTTTGATTATCTTGCATAGCTGAAAATATTTAATCTATATGTTGCATAATCAAACTATATTAAAAACAGTCCAATCAGACAGAAGATTTTATAAATATGCATTGTCCGAAACATTTATGTTAGGTGGCTTACGGGCATAGCAGTATGCATGGGTAGGTGGAATTAATTGCATTTGGTGTTTCCGAGAAATCCTTCTTTCATTCGGATTACTTCTAAACCCACAGTATTTTATCATACCCATTTTCAGATTACAGCAAGGGGGGCACCTGACAAATGAGATATATTTCACGGATACGGAACCGAAAAAAAAGAATTCTAGCGGTTATTCAAGGACATTTTTAGCTAAGGGGACCTAACATTTATTTAGATTTGGTAACTTATAGTTACCTTTGTTTCAATAAATGCAAGTATACGACGAAATAAGCTCTTCCAATATATGAAATGTGTGTTTTCTTGCACTGCTGTGTTTGTCGTACATAACATAAAAAGCACACATACACTCATCACTTGTTATGAATATGAAGTAGTTAAGTAATAATTATAATATAAACAAAAGTTGCACTTGTTTGCTCTTCAGACTGTTAAGTAAGTGTTAGTGATCACTTTAAACTTGATCTTTTATCATATATAATAACTACTCACTTTCCTGTCCGTTTTGTTCGCAAAGATACTGTCCATCAGAGCCTTTAACATCCTAAAATACGAGAGTACAAACGAAATAACACACTGCAACAAACATTATATGGAAATGGGGTGCTTAATTCATGATTAAAGCAGGCATATACAAAACAATTTTATACAAAACATTTAATAATTCACTAATAAACTTCAACAATGAGTTGGTGATAATTGACAAACAGTCGATAAAGTGATTTGATGCCTTTGCATCCGCATGTAGTACAATGTGTACTTTTATTGAATATAATTTCTGCTTGTTTAAAGCTGTTTTATTCATTATTATTCTGAATAGTAGAGTGACTTTTATATACTCTAAAATGAAAGTGAGGTGGTGTCAAGACTAAAAGAAGCAATGCATTTTTTACAATTTCAATTTTTCAAATATTTATTGTTTAAATGGCCTCCGGCCCTTTCACAAAAATAATACAATCAACAAAACAATAAATCAATTAATGATCATTTACCCGCCTATATACGGCAATGTACAGTTACAAACAAACTTCCATAGGATTACTATACAGTTTACAACTTTCAAACACTAAAACATTTCATGCCCTTATTGTATATATAACATAACATATCTAGGGTTAGATTCATGCATTAAGTACCTAAGGCCACATCGTAACAAATACATTGAATTTCTAACTAATACAGCATAGTTGCAAGTACATAATCGCAATTTCCATTTGACATGAACACCCAAGGAAAGTTCAACATTGTAGACGATACCGAAGTGTTGAGTACTCAGCTTTTGAAGTCATCAACATTTGAACCACACACAAATATACGAATATTAAAATGGTAAAAAAATGGTTTACGTATTGTTTCATTCAACAAAACTCTTTTTACAGAATAGCAGCCAGAGTAAACTTGTTAAGTGTATTTCAGTGAAGCAAACAAAGCTCATAACCAGCCAAACCTAGGCACTATAAGGCTATCATAACAAACAGGCATTACCGCAATGCTAAAACAAACGCATTGATAAGAAACGACACTAGCACGGTCAGAGGAAAACATTGAGATATAGCACTAGCAGATTCGGAACAAGACAGGATTTCCATGCTGCATGACTTTTGCTCACCTGAGTATACCCATCCGCAAACCCATGTGTAGATAGGTAGTCCCTGCATAACAATTACCTAGTTAGATGGTTACCAAGTTATTATTTCTAAAAACCACACTGGTTATACTTTCCGACGTAGTACGGCTTTACAAACTTAACTACATAAATAAAACAAGTCGTTGGAGAACTCAAGGGCAACCAAATAGAAAAGTTTAATGATTTTCTTTTCCGAAGCCAGCAGTCAAATTTGAATTTAAAGGACGTTATTTGGTTGAATCTACCATTTGATGACCCACTAAAAGATGTACATTGTTTTATTAAAACAATTTTGACTAGTCAAAATCAAAAGCTGATCACTATCTGTGAAATATAACAGCACGAAATACATATAACTAAGGTAGGCAAATACGGATCCTATGTTTTCACTTCTAGACACTGTAACATTCCCTTTGAGACAAGACCAATAATAAAATATTGGTTGTTTCCTCTCCCACGACCGACCGTTGTAAATTACCCCTACCATAAATATTTTATTGAGGTTAGCAAAAAATATAATTTATATTGTTTTTCGCAAAATTGCCGAGTACAAATATTCCCGCGGTACAATAGCTATTGGGTACGAAAAACTGGAATCGCTGGTACAAGTCAGTTGAGTAGCCACAGCATCAATAAATATATGAAGCAGGGATAAAAAGAGTTTAGCTACAAGTATCATATTTATACTTACCATAATGAAGATAAATCTATTAAGATGCTAAATCTATACAGAACACAACTTAAGCTTGTGAGAAAACAAATTATGAAAAAAACATCTGCCCTACCTACCCTACCCTGGTGGGCAAGGGTCGCGGGAGGGGAAACAAACATGTATTTTTATGTCGGCCCAAGAGCTCGAAATCATCACCGCAATATAGTTGAATGCGAGTATCATGATTTCTTTCAATGTGAAACGTTTAATAGTGTTCGTAATCAGTACCTTTGCATTTGGCATACTTCAAATAGCACTTTACAGGACTTGAGTCACTTTCAATAGCAACTTTATTAATTGAACATGACCGAATGTATAAATACATGATTTTGTTTAATCAATTACAGTATTAAAACATCATAATAAGCATCTGATAGCATACATATAAAACGCTCTTTTAATGAACTAATAGTTTGCATACACATACAAAAACACTTTATCGTAGCTGACCTTGAGAGCTTAATTTATTGTAATCTTATTGGAAACAACTCTTGACATTGTATATTGTTGCACATGAACGTATTATTGTGTATTTAGGGCCGGTGGCCTATATTACTTTAAATAAACTTTGAAATATAGTAATACCATTCGAAACAGATTGACCTATACCTGCCTGTAAAATACCTGTCATAACTTAAAACCTATTTTTTGCGGTTTTATTTTTTCAGTGCAGCCATACTTTGCTTACATGGCTTTGCCATTTGCATATCAGCGTTGTGTTAAACAATCAAAGCTTACGTTAACTACTAAACCAAATTCTCTTTAACCGAACAACGTTTGTAAACTTGACACGAATTGGTTTAATTTTCGTTCAGGTCTGTAGATTTGTTTATCAGAGCTAAAACAACTTTTTATGTAACGTATTTTCTTCCTCCGAAGCCAACCAATGAGCACAATTATTGCAATGGTGTTATGTTTGCAAATAAAACTTTTTTATCACAACAGAGGCGTTAGTCTTATTAATGTTAACATGACAATGTTGTATGAAAACCAGATAAATACAACATTCTTTGATTTAACGACTGCGTCTGAGAGTAGATATATAGTATATTTCAAGAATTTTCTGGAGAGTTGTGCGATGTTGGAATTAAGCAGACGTTCTTGGTTTTATGGAACAGTCACGTAAATATATATTTTTTATCAGATAAATTGATATTGCTAGCTTCAGGTTGCGCCGACCATCTTGTTTAAAGATTTTTCTGGTGCATGTTAGAGTCAGCCAATTTACTTGCTCCTATGGCAAACAATTAGTTTTATTTTGCAACACCAAGTGCCTTGTATCTCAAACACGTGTCCATTTACATAAGAAATAATGAGAACATATGCGATTTAATAGTGTCATAATTAGCATAATTCAACAATTACAAACATTATGCAACACATTTATAAATACATCGTAAAAATATGAAACATATTTAAATCAATACGGTATAGATAACCTAACACTGACAAGTCAATTTGATGATCAATCTATGTTTAAGCTTCCTATTATTTACACCTTTTGCATTTATTGTAATGGAAATTTTACTAAGGAGTTTTTCTCAGTATATACAGGCAGAGCAATACGTCAACATTGGATGTACTTTGTTACTCTGAAGATACTGATTGCATCAATTTTCAACAAATTCAGAATTTTTCTTCTGTTTTCAAACACACTGTGACTTATATAACTTGATGGACCAAAGCAGTTAATATGTTCACATATTTATTTTGTAAAGCGAAAGTGTTTGAGATATTGCATTGGCTGAAAAGTATCATATTCTGAAATATAAAGATAATCGGTAAAACTACTCACTGTCAGGGTAAAGTCGTTCCCCATCATCAGAATGTTATGGTAACACTGCCTATTAACCGAAACATGTGCTCGCCATGGATCTCGGTAGTTCCACATTCGATCTTTGTAATATCGAATCTCAATACCACAATAATAGCAACGTAATAGAAATCCTGAAAGGTAAGATAAGAAAGTATTGAAAACCAAAGTGCAACACCAACATAATCTAGTGTTGAAATATTTTCAAACAAGATGACCACGATGGCCCACTATCGCTCACCTGAGAACACTGCCATTCTGACTGAATTAGACTAGTGTGCCAATAAATTGGTATATGTTCAATACAAATCCATTCAGCAATTTAGGAGATGTTGTTTAAAATTTCCACAATGTACATATGTGCAACAAGGCAATGCCCCTGGGCCATGTTTTTTACAGAACTTAAATATTTATACAATCTAGGAAGAGGACCACAAACCAAATATAAAAACTCCACACCTAATAGTTTTGGACAAGAAGAAGTTTTCACTTTAACTCGGCCCCGCCTCCTGTCGACCATGTTTTTCATGGAACTTAATAATTTATGCAATCTTGTAAGTGAACCAATAGACAATGCTAAACACCAACTACCAAACCTATAAGCATAATGGTTGTGGACAAGAAGATGTTTTCACTTTCAAAATCTATTTCAGCTCGTGTGACCTGCTTATGTTTAACTTTGAAGGACAGCCCAAGGATCATTCCTGTGAAGTTTGGTCAAAATCCATTTAATAGTTTAGGAGATGTCGTTTACATTTTCCACTATATACATATAGAGAACAAGGCTCACACCCAGGTGGCCATGTTTTTTGGCGGAACATAATAAGGTTTGCAATCTTGTAAGAGACAATGCTTAACACCAAATATCAAACATCTCTAGACTTTAAGTTTTTGACAAAAATATTTTTTTCAAGCTCCTGTGACATACTTATTCAGGAGACCGGATTTATGCAGATTTGAAAGTGGCCTACCCAAGGATCATTCCTGTGAAGTTTGAGCAACATCCATACAGTGGTATAGGAGGAGATGTTGTTTAAAGAAAATGTAGACGGTCGGCGCACGACGCACAACGATGGAGTACGGACATCCAACGATACTAACATCTCACTTTGAATACTTCGTTCAATTATTAACATAACATAGGGTACACACATGACAATAACCGTATTATCAACTAATAATAATATAATATAGTATAATTAGGAATCGACTGTATAGAACGTTCATGTATTTAATAAGTTTACTTAGGGTTAGCGCATACAACAAACCAAAGCTATAAGAACTCCAAAACCGTTATTTTGGTATTAAAGTGTTGCTCAAATAATTTTATATTAATTGTTTGAACATGCTAAAGTTTGAGTCTTAGTAAATTTTAATATGTGTTACTCTATAGGGAACAATGAATTTGTCCACAATCTTAATTTTGTAACATCATTCCAAATTGTTTCCAAGTCCAATGTATGGTTCACCTGATATCCCCAAGCGTTTTATTTGAATCCGTATATTTTTGGTAATGTGTATGCTTGAAAATATTAAGAACTATAATAATAAGTGAATTTGAATTAAACTAACACAAAAACAAACTTAACACATACAAAAGCAGGGTTGCCACCTACAAGATCAAACAAGGCAAATTCAGGAATGGATTGAGGCCCCTATACCGATGGCGCATTGTACTATACCTTGTGACAGATCGAGATATAATTCATGTACTCAAAACTTTCTTCCATCATGGTTTATATCGACTGCTAGTTCCAATGAAATCCCTGCAATACCTGTGAATATTGACCCCAACACAAGCCTTAGTTATGCCTATTAACATAAGAAAAGAGGAGATGGTCCCACAGTGACCTGAGGTAAGATTGTGGTTCATATGCTTACTTCTTCGTAGTGATATCTATCTGTATTTCAAGTTTTACCGAATGTTGTTGTTTGTGTCCCGCCCTATGTGTGCCTCCTTCCATTGATTATATTTGTCTAGGGACGTTCGGATTAGTGAATGTTGCCCTCTCTACTCCATACCTCTCCCACTTGTTCTAATTAAGTCACGGAAATGTCTACATTTGGTTCAGAAAGGCGTCGATATTAAACTATGATGAAATGAAATACAGTTCTAGTGGTTTCAAACTACCAAATAGCTATAAGATAAGATAATACAAATGCCCTTAAAACTTGATGGCAACCCTGCTTTATTGCTTACTACATGAACAAACAATATTAAATACATTATGACAACGACCAAATCATTCAACAATCTGTTCAGTTTAAAGCAAGCACTTATAATAAAAATTACCTCTGATATAGTAAGCAATCTTTACAAACCTGACACAATCTACCAAATACTAATATAAGAATACTTGATTATAGTTCTAGAATTAGCTCTATATTGGTCTTTATTAGGAGAAAGAACAAAACACTGAGCAATTAAAAGTAGAAGATAAGCTCAATGGAAGGTCACCTTTGCAACCAATAGCAAATCCAAGGTAATAAACAACCAGTGAATGAAACAACTTCAGTTATGTGACAGAGTATACTCTGAATGAAATGCTTTGAAATATGGGAGGGCTATGCATTGTATGAAATTCCACAAATGACAAAATCCTCAAGACAAAAACATTCATAATAAAACTTATGACAACAAAACGTGCATTAACATATATAAAGTAATTTCTGAGGCAAATTGTCAATACGAGCAGTTTACAATGCAGCACAGCTATACATATGATATACCGTATACAAGCTAAAATAACGACCAACTGTTCAAAGATAAGCTGTAATATAGTCTAATGTACATCAGGGATTGGTTTCAAAGACCTAAATTTTGATAACCAAGCCACGATGTCCAATCTCAAAATATTTGGAACCAATTCAAATGCCACACAAGACTATAGCTAATGTTAGACAAACGTATAAGCTGTGGGGGGGGGGGGGGGGGGCGCTGAATTATGTATGTTGCGTTCCCTGTAGCAACTTATTCTTTCTCTTTTATACAATATGAATTGACTGAAGCGCTTTAATAAATTGATTAGCACTAACCAGAAATAGCAACATTTTAATAAGAACGAGAAATGTGCAACAATTTTACCTGAATGCTGCTTAAGAAAAAGGAGAAAATGAAAACGTTTTAACCAGTCATAACATTAATTTCATGCATTTCAAATAACAGCAATATCCGAATACGAGCTTTGATATGTATTAAAGAATTTACTGTGATGTTAATAAAACAATCTTGGCAACATTTTGAGTATTATAGGTAAAAAATAATAAAAAATATTGCATATATTGTTTTCAACAACAAGATGATCAAAATTATTTGGTTATGGTAGAATTTAGGATAATACAAAGCTTACAGGAGCGAAATTTCAGATGTTTATATTCAAGTACATAAAGCAGCACTTCTGTTTACATGGCCGCCGTCCATATCAACAAATTTACTGTCATAAAAGTTTACTCATAAACCAGGCTCAAATTCTTAAGTTATGTATACATTTGTAGGACATATCAAAAATGGACAAACCTAAGATAATATCTGATAAAATTATTAGAAATTAAATATCTAAGGGTCCCAAACATATATACCTCAATAAATTAGATTGGTATAAAAGTAAAAAACACCTTATTGACTCTTGTTAAAGAGAACACGCTGACACTCCCTCATGGATTAATTAAAAACCGAACTTACACATTTAATAAAAAAACAAATGAACTAATCAATATAATTATATCCTTGGCATGCAAAGATGATTTTTTTAGTTTAAAATGATAAATATGTAAGTAAACTGTGTACTGAATGAACTTGCACTGACGTTTTGCTTGAATCAGACCCTGATTAGAAATGTCCATGATTATAGTAAATATATTTTTTGTAAGTATTTATTTTTCAACATGTTGTCGAAATTAGTTTTTCACTTGACATACCGGAAGACATTATTCTATCTACGCCGTATTATGTATATATATTTTTAAAGATATTTCTTGTTAATATTGATAATGAATTTTTCCAGCTATGATGAATAATATATATCCAACAGAGATACAAACCAACAAATTGGACACACATACCTCGTTTCTGGACTTAGATATTTCCATATAATTATTAAGTTTTCGTACTACATAAACTAAAATATTAAGTATAATTACCATCTTGTTGCCCCAATTCAATTGCGAAGTAAAATCCAGCTTCCGCAAAGTGTACTAAGTTATGCATTCTACGGAAGTTCTCAGGCATATTGATTAATGTAGAAAGACGTGAAGAAAACTCAGTCATATTCAAATCGACCGGGCAGGAAAACTTGGCCCCACTCTCGGTAGTGTAAGTGCTGACATCAATGTATTCAGCTATCATAGGTTTTATGCCGTGTTCATACAGGTCTGGAAAAGTGAGATATAAATCATTTCAAGTTCAAACTCGTTTGTTTACGTATACAGTGCAATATTTACAGAGCGGCCCTCCCTTGAGTAACAACCTCCCTTCAATAGATATAATATGAATTAGTCCTGTGTTGTGAGTTTACTATTGTAAACACCTCTTTAGAGAAACCAAGTTCCAACAACAGCCAACATGTGCATCTCGTTTATGATCTATTGTTATGAAAACTTGAATAAATTTGAATCATCCGCAAATGCTCTTCCTGGTAAAAAACAGTAATATTATAAGGGGATTTTGTCAAACTTTTGACCGCAACCTCTTGTAGAGCGGACGACACCTTATCCGATATACCATTGCGTATAGTAAAGGACCTCTAAAGGACTGCTTCCTGTATTTCTCCCAGTACTGATGCAAAATCAAGGATTTGTGACGGCGGTAGTAGACATAGCAGGTTAGGTTGAAGCCAACATGATTATGCAGGTAAATGAGAAACTATACTCGTAACTTGTAAACATGTGAATGGGTGCAGCAAACCAACCACAGTATTTTACACATACATTTGCAACATCTTCCTTGCACAAGTTTGTAAAACAAATATTCAGATATATTAGGGTTTTAACTGACTTTTCCCGCTATTAGGGAGAAATAAGATCCTAGGAGCCACTCCTAACATTATTTTTATTATAAGCAGTGGGGCAGCTTGGTAGAACTACTGGCCTTCTGTATGCTAGCTGAATAACTTCGTCACATACTTATTCGACAACACAGGAGGGAGTCGAACCCTTAGTAGTCAGGCGCAAGTGCGTTGAGGTTAGCGACCATCGACTCAACCAAGGAGACGCATTATTTACAATATTAGGATTGCGGATAAGCAAAAGCAATTATACAATTTCATAAAATATCCACTAGTATGCTTACTTTGCTTCAATAGATAGAGTTCTCCATTGTCAACATTCTGAATTCAAAACATGATTGTCTTTAATACATCTGATTCAATAATTTAGCAAGACAGAAACTAGCATATTAATGACAGACATCTGGTGCTGTTTTGCCTGATTTCAATCGCTTCTATATTGTATTATTCTTGTTGACCATATTTGATTAAAAATTATGCACAGTCAGTTACCAATGAACAACAAGGACTATTGGGGAAAGGTCTCCCATAGAAATGCAATTCTTACAATAGAACTAGCATCAGAGCGAATGACAAGTCATCGATTGTTTACGGATTTTCCAAAACGCATCTTCAATAATAATGGACTCTATTAATCAAAATAGCCACATTTATTTAATTCTAAATAATTTAAAATGCAACGATAAAATCATTAAAGGCACAATAACTTCATCATCGCTTGGCAATATTTCAAAGTGAATACCATAACTTCAGACAACACCAATCAGGGAATTCAGATGGCGCTACATGTACATTTTGAGGCTTCACATGCTGATATTTTGATAATGAAGTTTATATGAACTTTGTAAGAAAGCATATGACAGGTTGGAAGATTGAACCCATGCTTTAAAGACGTATTCGGGAGTTGCCATTGCGCAACTTTAATGCGCATGTTCTTTTCGATTAATGTAGTGTTTGCATTTGGGTTAAAGACGTATAAGGGAGTAGGTTACTATCTTGTACGGTGCAAATATTATTTCTGAACTTTATAGTCACCAAGCACAATACAAATAATGATATCATTTTGTTTAATTAGAGGATTTCATTATAGTTTTGCAGTTTTCCTTCTACTTTCTTTTTCTATATACTTTATCATTAAAAACAGAAAAGTCATTGATATTTAAAATTCTACATTTGAAATTATAAAATGATTTTCAATAAATATTTAAAACTAACACATTTTATGAAAATGTAAAACGATAATGGATTACCAAGTGTATTAAGGGTAATTTTTTTCAACTTTCACTTTCCATATATATATTACATTTGAAACACAATAAAACAATCTTTATCTTAAAATCAAGCAAGGTGACCTATTATTTTTATTTCATATTTTCATTCAGACAGTGACTCTCATATAGTACACCAAGTTGTAAAAAAATATCTGCGCTAGAAAAAATATAGTAAACTTGTATCGACTTTGCTCTATATTCATATGCAATATTCACGTTTTAAATCTTCATTATCATAACATCGAGCAAGGTGACCTATCATTTTTATTTCATATTTTGGTTAGATAGATTACACTGATCAAATATAAAAAGTTTAAAGGAAATCTCTGCGTAAGAAAAAAGGCCTTATTGTAGGATACGTCTTTAACATGTACACAAACTCAGTGGAATTCTGGTTACATATTATGAATGCCATCACATCTTTCATATATATTGTGATAATGGACACTATGTTTCTAGTAACACAAGTTTTATCCATCAACTAGATTGTAACCACATGTCAAATTATCTACCTTATCATCGTAAAGACTACTATAAGACCAATGTATAATCGAATAGCAAGCATCAGTCTATAAATGAAATATTGAGAGGAATATTTTAGGAAATTAAAAAGCATTACTTTGATAAAGATATTTCAGTAACATCTCGCTGCCATCAAGTATACAGTATTTGTATTTTAACATTATGTGTAAGATTGCAAGTGAAGAACTATACAAGATCACTTACAGCGTTTTGTCGTAATCGAATTACTTTTTCAGCACCAAACGTTGCCAGTAAATGGATACACTTAGGAATCGTTATGGCGTGCATCAAACACCAATCCGTTGTAGCGTCATCATGCTCAAGACAGAATGAACAATAGGCACAATTTACCAACGATGGTATCTCACCCTCAGCTGTGAAGAAATGGTTTGAAGTAATGAGGTAACATATACAGAATGCCATACAATGAAACATGTCGCGACTCATTATTATTCCAAACTTTTTTCTGAAGTTTTTAATATACATGTCAACATTGATTACGGTATATAGTAAGTGAGTAACTGTACTAACTCAAACACTGAACTTCTTTCCAATACTTGCACAGTTGAACAACAAAAAAAATGATGATAATAATTATGTTATATTACAGTACAATCTCTCCGGGGTGACCCACTATTGTGCTACAACTTGTCTTCGTATTGGTTAGCATAAAGGACCGGCAATCCGTAGACCCAGGTTCGAATCCTGGTAGCGCCACGTGTTCCTTCAAACATGACTTAATTTCAACACGCATCGGCAGTACTAATATTTCCTAATATAAGATTTTACTGTCCCTTTAACCTCTCTAAAGCAACAACCTCTAAACAACAGCAACAAGTGTTGCTCATGAGATCTGATTCTTATTCATATTTTGATAAAATCGTTTATACCCGAATTTAAGGTGAACAATACGTACCTGGTACATAAAACAACCCACAAAGAGCCATCAGGAAGATGTTCATATCACCTATAGAAGGCATATCATCAAATGATTTGTATCGCCGGCCAAAATGCCTATACATGGTCGATCATCCAATGGTGCGATTTGTTGAGAAATGTAAGATGAAAGTTTGAGGTAAGTAATGACGTATCACTCCTTAAATGTTTAGCAACCATTCTTAGTCATGCATGGATACAGCAAATAATTTCTGGATGACCTGAAAAAATAGTTTACACTATAACAGAATACGGGTATCATATAACTAGGCAAACACAAACATATGTCAATGAGTGGTACTTTAACGTCTGTAATTGTAAATCATCTTGTTACTGATATATTGCATTATGTGTACTGTATATGTGATTGTGCTATAATTAATACTTCTGTTATGGGCTTGTGGTCTAAATCACGAATAACTATGTAAGTATACAGTGTTCATCAGGTTTTTCTCTGATTTAACAAAATCAAGCATGTTTCTATACCCCTCTGATTCACCCTGAAACTCGTCTCCGATTGTGTATTCACATTCAGATTTTATAGCAAACATTCTGCAGTTTCCTGCCGCAACTGGTTCAGAGAATATAAATAAGAATTCCATGTATTGGTTTTTGCATGACGTGTATATTCTCAATGTACTGTACATGTAAAGGCCTTCTGTGATACCAATATTAAACACAGCTCTTATAAAAGATCCGTGTTTTAAAGTTATCATATTAAATACGAAAATTAACTCTAATGGTTTAATGATAAATTTAAAAAAAGTAGTTAACTGATTCTCCGTCAAACACGAAAAACAAATTGTTATTTGTTTGTAACTATTTATAGATGGGTTTTCCAACTTAGTTGTAAAAATAGCGATGGGATTCCAAGATTTAAGTCATTGTTACTATTTAAATCAGGAAATATCGTTCAGACGCTATCAATAGATTTGGAATACCTCTTATTATCTGTCTTCTTAGCCTTGACTTCTAATCAAATGACATAGAAACCTAAATAATCGAAGTATTTGATGTACTTAACCGACGGGGTGTATGCTTATCGAGTTTGATTGCAAACAGGCAAAATAACTTTGAACCGTCACCAATCAGTCCTACATCTATGCCCAAGAAATCGCATCAAAATGCTGTTGAATAGAAAGTGAACTTATCTTCTGCACCACTTAAGAAACACCATATTTTCAAATTAAACTGTCATTATTAAACTATATTATGTTAGTTGATAGATACCACATGTTTTGTTTTCTCCATTCATAGGTGATAATTGTTGCATGAAGGTATTAATAGTAAATACACAATTCTAATCCAGGAATGTGTTTATTTATTTAATTATGTGTGTAGTTTTTATAAAGAGGAATGCACAATTCAATTAAATAAAAGATTAAACACTCAATAGGCAAATTTTTCTATAACATTTGAAGTGTAACAAAAGAAAAATTAGAAAATATTTTAATCCTAAATGTAAATGAAGGATAGATTGATTAATTGAAAGCGCTTATTGTCCAGCAACAAATATTACATTCATATTGTCAAATGAACAAGTGAATAAAATAGCCAATCAATACTACAATATTTTTTTAATGTATATGAATCTCCAGCCACTAACAAAAATGCTTATTATATGTGAAAACAAATAAAATTTGGGAATAAAATCATTCCCACACATGCAAAGTATGATATCCAGTTGTCAGTTAAAGATATATCAGTACATCTATGACATTGTAAAGTTTGGATTCAAGGATCTCAATTTCCAGTGCCAATTTATGAAATGTAAATGCATGCAGCACCTATTCAAAAAAATATTTGCATTTATTGTTAAAACTGTATAATCTTTTAAACTTCCTTTCATTTTTTTAAATATTTTTTAAGTCATGTGTAGATGTTTAAATAAAATACTGACTTTTACTTCATTGTTTCTGTACTTGAGTGGTTATCCGAAATTTACGCACACAGTTTTTTGTTTTAAACATCTGTTTGTTAAGTGATATTATCTGTCGCCTAATCAGCATGTGATGACAGATTTATAGCTCTACTTAACCATTTTATAATTGAGAGAAGATATGAAATTTTCACTCAGAATGGGCTTAGATGTAGGACTGCAATGGTAGTAATAATTTTAAGACAGGTCATCGTCTTGGTCAAGTTGTCATAATCTAGTCTGCGTTAAATGAAAGTCAACATACCCTAAGATTCAATTATTTTCTAAGACATACATGTAGGCCTACGGTTATTTATCGCATTACCAAGCAGCCAATGCAAGGTTTTTATAGATTTATTCTAGATTAATGTCCAATACAGTATTAAGCTCTTGTTGATCGAAATATTTACAATAAATAATGTCGCATACATTATGAAAGGGGGAATATGATATGTGCATAAATATATAGACATATTTCGGGTTTCATTTATAACTTCGTTGGTCCGCAAACAAGTTTTTCTAATAGGTCATAGCCCTAATTAAGTGTTATAGCTATAATTTTCTGACCCCAAGTTTAAAAATGGATACATTGTATATTGATATGAGCGCTGGGGCTTTATTCACAAACAACTTGAGACCAAAACTCAGGCTTTGACTATTTACCTGCCTATAACGTTTTCATTAAATATAAACAATCGAAAATCTGTGTCTGAATAGTTATAACCCACTCCACGCTTTTTTTTATTAAACTCTTTACTGTTTTTACACAGTTGGACTAAACAAAATTTGCATTTTAAAGTTTAAATATGATAGACAGTCTTAAAAGGTTTGTGAAAAAGGCCCCTGGATTTAAACTCGTCGGTTTCTTAATGCAACATCAATTATTTATGCTTTGCAAAATAAGCAAAACGTTGCAATTTGCACTACACAAATGCAAGTAACTGAATTTACAGAAACACCTGGTTGTCAGAGATTTGAATGGACGTATTTTCGGATAGCTGTTGCTAGCCAGGTCTGCCAAAGAAAACAGGTTTTGTAATATATTGACCAAATGATAACGTTTAAGAGTAGAAATGTACAGGAGTAATAAGATGATAAGCGAGATACTCTTGAAAATGAATTAACCTTATGAAATAACTGATGATAAAGATAGAGTAGGTGAAACGACAAGCGTTAAACGTCTAAATATTTTGACTGTAGTAACCCTTTACTAATATCAAGCTGACAGACACGTTCGATTGTAACCACACACTGTCCCTGCGCCTCGTACTAGACAGAAATAGAACAACACACTCACCGACCGCCTGTGGTATACTCGTTTATAATCCTACACGCACTGCGTGAATGATATCCAACATTAATTTAAACCTAGAACGGGAATATCTCACATTAGTCATTGACTGTAACTAAGTATAGACGGGGAATTCCACCACAGCAGTAAATATAGGTGTGGAAACCCAACTTTGAAATCATTGTTACTATTTATAGATAGGAAATACCATTCGATACTTAAATACAAATAAAATTGGAAACCCGTCTATAACTTTAATTATAGAGCGGGAAATTCCTATTGCAGTCTAGAAATAGATCTAGGCGAAACAAGTTGCAATATATATTGTCACAAATAGCTTATCTTACCATATCAATAGCCAAAATTTAAAATAAATCATGTTTCGGCATCGACAACGGAAATAATTTCAAACTAGCTTCTGTACATAATAGTTACACACTGCAAGTATTCTTACTTTTTGACATTTATTGTACTTCTTTCAAATGTTCCTAAAGAACACACCATATTTTAGTAAAGGCCTAAAACAGTTAGCTTTGTGAGGACCACGTGACATTATATACAGGAGTATTACTTGAGGTAGGACAAGCTATCGACAAATCGTGATACTGTGTACCCCGCAAGATATGTAATTATGTTCTGTAATAATTAAGGATAGGGCAACATTTACGGAAGTAGCCGCGAGAGGTCAGCTAGCATGGTTACAGAAAACACAACCCTTTCTCTCAACAACGTAAATGCATAATCTGGCACGAGTCCTTAAATGTGAAGTCGTGCCGGGTCAATCATGTGGTTTCGTGGCGGACACTAACGTCTTGCTTATCCTCATATATGCAATACATGAATGCACATTTGATTGAGTGAAAGTACCCTTGGCACTAAATATTTTACGAGAAAGAAATACAAAACGTACGCTTCAAGTCCATTCAAACACACTGACATTGTCACATCCTTAGCGACCATTCGATGGTATTTTGGCCAGGTTCCAAATCCAAACATTTAAGTATGTAAATATCAATCTTCTAAATAATTGAACATTTTTACACAATAATGTAATGAGATTTCCTAATACTGTTTACAAAAAGACATACTAGATGTAATATTGGTCCAAGTTAGAGGTCCGTGCAAACCGAAACCGCACCACAAATTGAAGCGCGTTGCTAAGACACTACAAGCGCGTTGCTAAGGTGACGATGACCTACGAATGTCATACCATATCACCAAACAGGGGAGACAACGCGAAGAGGCGATAAAACACTGTACCCTACCGAGTTATTCATCATGTGTATAGTCGATAACATGGGAAAACATTTGGCGTTTCAGAATGTAAAAACAATAAAGTCTATGAAGCCCATTTCTTCTTTAAAACAAATATTTATATTCCTTAAATAAGTCCTAGATGACTTGTTATATGTTTATTGAGGTGAATTAAAACATAATTTGTTCACACATTAAGCTTACATGTATGCTGCTAAAAATAGAAACACGCAACTGTTGAGCTGTTCTTGAATATAGAATATATTTGAGGAATCCCAGAAATTTTGCTCGTGCACAAGGATTTATTGGGTAATTTTAATGTATAAATGGGTACTGTTGTTAATAACTGAATTCATGACAGAAAAACTTGGGCGAGTTATATTAATATTTCGCCATCAATTACATTACCATGTTATTTCTCATAATATGCTGTTTATCAATATGATCACCGTGGGACACACAATCTTATCAAATAACTCTGCTAACAGGTCGGGGTTAATTTCACAAACGGTGATATCCACATGTTTAATCCAAGTGGTTCATTTAAACCTCAGTTAAACGTTGTTATTGAGTTGATTTTTATTGACAATAACAAAGACTATTTCTCTGTATGTGTTTAAATCGCACATATTGATTTGTATTCATTACTTACAACGCTTACGAGATCAAGATAGATTAGCGTTTGTGAAAGTGAATTCCCAATTTCCTAAAGTACAAATGGTCATATCAAAATAAACAAAATATCATAAAGAATAAATGTCCAAAAGACCATGCAGAACTACAAACTATCCAATCTTGGATGATCGATATTTAATATAACCAACACGCTTTTACCTGTATACAAAAGAGATCCGTAAAGTATATAAATAAAGTAAAGTTTTTTACTTTATATAACCTCGTCTGCTCAGCGATTGGTCGAGAAACATTTTACGTTTAGTATACTCTAACAAATACAACTACGGCGTCTGACAAGGGACATCGTGCACATCTCAAACCGACGATATCGTGTACACGTTTGGTGATTTAGTATATATTAGACATAATGATATATTAACATGTTCCAAATAATTCATCATCGAATGAATTAAGGGGTGGAGTGGATGTGTACAATAATTTAATCTCGAGTGCTCAAACTGAGGTTGTTTTTGTGGTATAATTAGATCATCCAAATTAAACTGAAAAATTAAATCTAGAAATTGTCAACATATATTTTATCTATTTACACAGTGAAGTGTGGGGAAATATATAAGAATCACGTGCGTTGTCACGTCACATCGTAGGTTTTTTTAGATCACTTTAAATATCTTGTATTGAACGTTTTTTCTGCTTTTGTTTCTGTTTTAAAGGATAATCATGACCTTTTGTCATTTTAGTGAGTTGGTAAATAAGCTGTAGTCCTTACAAATGGAACGAAAGTACTTTGAAAAATACTTGAATTTTGTCTCAGATATTCTATTTTAACCATGATAAGAAAGATATTTGTAATAAAGATAAGTTTTTATTGGTACATAATGTTTAATAAGAATATGAGTAAAGCTATGTATATACTAATATGGTGAGTAAAAAGCCTTGGAGATAATCAGGATTATTTTAACTACTGGTTGCATGTGTGAAAGGCATTGAAGTATTAAAGCCAGAGTTGAAGGATGTAACCAAGCATTTCATCAATTGTGCTGAACATACGGTGACAATGTACCTGAAAAGAAGGTACTTCTATTTGTTTGCAGCTGGTTTGAAGTTACTAGCATGTTATACATACAAACATAATAAATATACTTATTTGAACATTTACATCCACCTTTTTTCTTGGTACCACCTTGTGTGACATTAACATATTATGGACAAATAATATAGCTGGACCCTTGTACAATGTGACCATGGTATTCTGGAAGCAAGAGAGAAAAAAGCTTGGTCTACCTGAAATGCACTTAAAGAGATAGAAACACAGGTTATGAAAAAATGATATGTCAAACATTACTAACTGCGATAACTGCCAACAGTTGTACTGTTGTCACAGCACAAGTGGCTATATTGCATTTCTTGCTACTATTTCTAGCGGTAATACTCCGACAACTGGCGGCTGTTGTACTGTTGTCACAGCTAGCAGTGGCTATATTGCATTTCTTGCTACTATTTCTAGCGGTAATACTCCGACAACTGGCGGCTGTTGTACTGTTGTCACAGCTAGCAGTGGCTATATTGCATTTCTTGCTACTATTTCTAGCGGTAATACTCCGACAACTGGCGGCTGTTGTACTGTTGTCACAGCTAGCAATGGCTTTATTGCATTTCTTGCTACTATTTCTAGCAGTAATACTCCCATAACTGCCGGCTGTTGCACTGTTGTCACAGCTAGCACTGGCTATATTGCATTTCTTGCTGCTATTTCTAGTAGTAATATTCCAACAACTGCCGGCTGTTGTTCTGACAGCGCTGCTAGAAGTGGTTATATTGCTAGTGTTGCTGCTACTTCTAGCAGTAATACTGCGATAACTGGCGGCTGTTGTACTGTTGTCACTGCTAGCAGTGGTCATATCGCTATTGTTGCTGCTACTTCTAGCAATAATACTACGATAACTGCCGGCTGTTGTACTGTTGTCAATGCTAGCAGTGGTTATATCGCTATTGTTGCTGCTACTTCTAGCAATAATACTACGATAACTGTCAGATGTTGTACTGTTGTCAATGCTAGCAGAGGTTATATCGCTCTTGTTGCTGCTACTTCTAGCAATAATACTACGATAACTGCCGACTGTTGTACTGCTGTCAATGCTAGCAGTGGTTATATCGCTATTGTTGCTGCTACTTCTAGCAATAATACTACGATAACTGCCGACTGTTGTACTGTTGTCAATGCTAGCAGTGGTTATATCGCTATTGTTGCTGCTACTTCTAGCAATAATACTACGATAACTGCCGACTGTTGTACTGCTGTCAATGCTAGCAGTGGTTATATCGCTATTGTTGCTGCTACTTCTAGCAATAATACTACGATAACTGCCAGCTGTTATACTGTTGTCACTGCTAGCGGTGGTTATATTGCTATTGTTGCTGCTACTTATATATTTCTATATATGTGTTAAATCGCACATATTTGTTTGTTTTCATGACTTGGGAGTAACGCCAAAACAACGCTTGCGAGATCAAGATAGATAAGCGTTTGTGAAATTGAATTCCCAATTTCCTAAAGTATAAATTTTCATATCAAAATAAACAAAATATCAAATAGACTAAATATACAAAAGACAAAACAATACTACAAATTATCCAATCTTGGAAGACAGACAATTAATATAACCAACACGGTTATTACCTGTTTTTCATATAAAACGGAGATTTGACTAGTCCATCGATGTGGAGTTGAGTTTACTTACCCTCGCCACCGGGATATCCCATCTGGGCGAGCATTCACTATGTTACTAATCTATCATACATAATACACTATATTTATTATTCTATTTTTAAAATAAAGACTATAGTGAATGTCTGTGTGTCTGTCTATATCACATAATAAAATGTGTACGTCTTTTTATAATAACTATTCTTTTTATTTTTAAAAAAAATTTATTAACATAAGGCTAGTTTTCTATTTTTAAAAATTTACAATATTAATAGTACTGTCTAGCAGTTTTCTATATTTTGATACTACATTTTTAATTTTCAAACTTCGTCTTTTTTAAAATTAAATAAACTTCATATTTTGCGGCCCAGTCGCTTTAATAACCTAAAGGACAAGTCCATATATGGTATCGTTTTTCGCTTTAAACCTCGTCTGCACAGCGATTGGTCGAGAAACATTTTACGTTTAGTATACTCTAACAAGTACAACTACGGCGTCTGACAAGGGACATCGTGCACATCTCAAACCGACGATATCGTGTACTCGTGTGTTGATTTAGTATATATTAGACATAATTAATATATTAATATGGTCCAAATAATTTTTCAGCGAATGAATTAAGGGATGGAGTGGATGGGTACAATAATTTAATCTCGAGTGCTCAAACTGAGGTTGTTTTTGTGGTATAACTAGATCATCCAAATTAAACTGAAAAAATAAATCTAGAAATTGTCAACATATATTTTACCTATTTACACAGTGAAGTGTGGGGAAATATATAAGAATCACGTGCGTTGTCACGTCAAATCGTAGTTTTTTTTAGATCACTTTAAATATCTTGTATTGCACGTTTTTTCTGCTTTTGTTTCTGTTTTAAAGGATAATCATGACCTTTTGTCATTTTAGTGAGTTGGTAAATAAGCTGTAGTCCTTACAAATGGAACGAAAGTCCTTTGAAAAATACTTGAATTTTGTCTCAGATATTCTATTTTAACCATGATAAGAAAGATATTTGTAATAAAGATAAGTTTTTATTGGTACATAATGTTTAATAAGAATATGAGTAAAGCTATGTATATACTAATATGGTGAGTAAAAAGCCTTGGAGATAATCAGGATTATTTTAACTACTGGTTGCATGTGTGAAAGGCATTGAAGTATTAAAGCCAGAGTTGAAGGATGTAACCAAGCATTTCATCAATTGTGCTGAACATACGGTGACAATGTACCTGAAAAGAATGTACTTTTATTTGATTGCAGCTGGTTTGAAGTTACTAGCACGTTATACATAAAAAACATAATAAATATACTTATTTGAACATTTACATCCACCTTTTTTCTTGGTACCACCTTGTGTGACATTAACATATTATGGACAAATAATATAGCTGGACCCTTGTACAATGTGACCATGGTATTCTGGAAGCAAGAGAGAAAAAAGCTTGGTCTACCTCAAATGCACTAAAAGAGATAGAAACACAGGTTATGAAAAAATGATATGTCAAACATTACTAACTGCGATAACTGCCAACAGTTGTACTGTTGTCACAGCACAAGTGGCTATATTGCATTTTTTGCTACTATTTCTAGCGGTAATACTCCGACAACTGGCGGCTGTTGTACTGTTGTCACAGCTAGCAGTGGCTATATTGCATTTCTTGCTACTATTTCTAGCAGTAATACTCCGATAACTGGCGGCTGTTGTACTGTTGTCACAGCACAAGTGGCTATATTGCATTTCTTGCTACTATTTCTAGCAGTAATACTCCGACAACTGGCGGCTGTTGTACTGTTGTCACAGCTAGCAATGGCTTTATTGCATTTCTTGCTACTAGTTCTAGCGGTAATACTCCGACAACTGGCGGCTGTTGTACTGTTGTCACAGCTAGCAATGACTTTATTGTATTTCTTGCTACTATTTCTAGCAGTAATACTCCGATAACTGCCGGCTGTTGCACTGTTGTCACTGCTAGCACTATCTATATTGCATTTCTTGCTGCTATTTCTAGCAGTAATACTCCAACAACTGCCGGTTGTTGTTCTGACAGCGGCTGGCTGTGGTTATATTGCTAGTGTTGCTGCTACATCTAGCAGTAATACTGCGATAACTGCCAGCTATTGTAGCGTTGTCACTGCTAGCAGTGGCTACATTGCATATCGTGTTGCTATTATTAACAGTAGGCCCCTAATACTCCGATAACTGCCGGCTGTTGTACAATTGTCACAGCTAGCAGTGGCTATATTGCATTTCTTGCTGCTATTTCTAGCTGTAATACTCCGACAACTGGCGGCTGTTGTACTGTTTTCACTACTAGCAGTGGTTATATAGCTATTGTTGCTTCTATTTCTAGCAGTAATACTCCGACAACTGGCGGCTGATGTACTGATGTCACTGCTAGCAGTAGTTATATAGCTATTGTTGCTGCTTTTTCTAGCAGTAATACTCCGTTAACTGTTAACTGCTAGCAGTGGTTTCATAGCAGTTATACTCCGATAACTGCCGGCTGGTGTACTCTTGTCACTGCCAGCAATATTTATATAGCTATTGTTGCTGCTACTTCTAGCAGTAATACTGCGATAACTGCCGGCAGTTCTACTGTTGTCACTGCTAGCAGTGGTTATATAGCTATTGTTGCTGCTACTTTTAGCAATAATACTGCGATTACTGTCGGCTGGTGTACTGCTAGCAGTGGTTTAATGCACTTGTTGCTGCAATTTCCAGCAGTAATACTCCGACAACTGTCGGCTGTTGTTCAGACAGCGCTGCTAGCAGTGGTTATATAGCTATTCTGCAATTTCTAGCAGTAATACTGTGATACCTGCCAACTGTTTTACAGCTAGCAGTGGTTATATTGCGATTGTTACTACTACTTCTAGCAATAATACTGCGATAACTGTCAGCTTTTGTGCTGCTGTCACTGCTAGCAGTAGTTATGTAGCTATTGTTGGTGCTATTTCTAGCAATAATACTGCGATAACTGCCAGTTGTTGACTGTTGTCACTACTAGCAGTGGTTATATGGCTATTGTCGCTGCTATTTCAAGCAGTAATACTCCGACAACTGGCGACTCTTGTACTGCTGTTACTGCTAGTAGTGGTTTCATAGCTATTGTTGCTGCTATTTCTAGCAGTAGTACTGCGATAACTGCTAGCAGTGGTTACATAGCTATTGTTGCTGCCATTTCTAGCAGAAATACTGCGATAACTACCGGCTGTTGTACTTTTGTCAATGCTAGCAGTGGTAATATGGCTAATGTTGGTGCTATTTCTAGCAGTAATACTGCGATAACTAGCGGCTGTTGTACTGTTATATAGCTATTCTTGCTGTAATTTCTAGCAATAATATTGTGATACCTGCCAGCTGTTGTACACATTTTACTGCTAGCAATGGTTATATAGCTATTGTTGCTGCTACTTTTAGCAATAATACTGCGATAACTGTCGGCTGGTGTACTGTTGTCGCTGCTAGTAGTGGTTATATCGCACTTCTATCTGCTATTTCCAGCAGTAATACTCCGTTAACTGCCGGCTGTTGTTCTGACAGCGCTGCTAGTAGTGGTTATATAGCTATTATTGCTTCAATTTCTAGCAGTAATACTGTGATACCTGCCAGCTGTTGTACAGTTTTACAGCTAGCAGTGATTATATTTCTGCTGCTACTTCTAGCAATAATACTGCGATAAATGTCGGCTGGTGCACTGCTGTCACTGCTAGCAGTAGTTATATAGCAGTTGTTGCTGCTATTTCTAGCAATAATACTGCGATAACTGCCAGCTGTTGTACTGTTGTCACTGCTAGGAGTGGTTATATGGCTATTGTCGCTGCTATTTCTAGCAGTTATACTCCGACAACTGGCGACTGTTGTACTGTTGTTACTGATAGCAGTGGTGCTATTGCTATTGTTGCTGCAATTTCTAGCATAAACACTGCGATTAATTCCCTTATGTTGTACTGTTTTCAGAGCTAGCAGTAGTTATAAAGCTATTGTTGCTGCTTCTTCTAGCAATAATACTTCGATAACTGCCAGCCGTTGTAGCGTTGTAGGAGTAGACATACAGCTATTGTTGCTGCTAATTCTAGCTGTTATACTCCGATATCTTCCGACTGTGGTTGTATTGTAGCAGTGTTTATTTAGCTATTGTTGCTACTACTTCTATAGGTAATACTCCCTATGTCTGCCGGCTGTTGTACTGCTATTAATGATCATATTCCTGTCGGTGCTGCTAATTCGAGCACTAACACTGCAATAACTACAAGCCATTGTAATGTTGTAGGAGAAGATGTAAAGCTATTGTTGCTGCTTCTTCTGGAAGTAATTCGGCGATAGCTGCCAGCTGTTGCACTGTCGTCACTGCTAAAAGTGGTTGTATAGGTATTTTTGCTTTCAATGTTAGCAGTAATATTCCGATGTCTGCCGACTGTTGTAGTGTTGTCACTACTAGCAGTGATTGTACAGCTATTGTTGTTGCTACTTCTAGCAATAGTACTCCGATAAATGCCAGCTGCTGTACTGGTGGCTCTGTTAGCACTAGTTAGACAGCTATTGTTGCTGCTACTTTATCTTCTAGTATTTATTTCGAAACTACTTTATAGCCAGGACTTACAATGCTTTCATAAGGCACAGTCTTGTGTAAGTAACGTTCCCTGTGGCCACGTATTCTCTCTCCTTTATGACCTCATTAAAATTGTATGACGTCATAGATATTTTATTTTCTCTCTACAATGCAATTTTATAACACATCTTTAATATTCATTGGGTACAGACGTTTTATGTGTTTTCGTTTTAGTTTGATTAATAGACATATTTATTTTAGTTTTAAATTCCCTATCACAAATATTTTAGAATTGTTTAATTATTAACTACATTATCGAGTTGACCTTACTTCAAACTGCATTATTAATTTTAAATTTTAGGGTTATTTTACATTCTTATGTTACTGGTTTAGTTACTGGGAGCAAGGTCAGACTGAGGCTGCTTGTTCCTTCGTACTGGATTAGTTATGTACAGTGTCTGATGTTGTGTACGTGATGGTTGGTTGCTTTTAATGATTAGTTACTGCCTACTTAAGTCAATTTATGTATATATGTTGGAAATCAAGGACCATATAGCGATTAAGGGTGAGGTTAGCTAGCTGTTAAATCGATTTAAACCCCCAGTATTTTTTGCTGACAGTTCCAAGGCTGTAATTCGCTATATGATTGTTGTTTCTGTTCATGTTATGAATGTGTTTTGTATTTCCCTTTCCCCTATGCAATTCTGTCACTTTATACAATGTTCAGATTGTTTCCTGCCAATTTTTGGCCTATTAAGACCAGTTGTCTTGACTTGTCCTGTGATATTTTCCATCCATTAATTCACACCTCTCCTTCTCTTACTGTCCACTTTGATTCTCCTAGTTATTCCTTGTGGTCTGCTGGGTCATTCCTTGCGCCTCAGTTCCTTAATATGTGTACCGTTTGACCTCCTTATAAGTGCCTTATGTTTTGTGGATTGTTGTTTTTCCGGAGATCTGCGTGGGGAGGCATTGTCTTATGTATGTGGTTTTCCCTGTAGTTACTACCTTAATTATGCAAAATATTTATACAGTGTTATTTTTCAGATTCGATTGCAAAGACAACATGACATTCGTATAACCTTAGTAGTCCTACCATGTTTATTTAAAAATATTTACACCAATTTCCTCAGCATGACTATGATTGATTCGATCTTCATAATCATTGTTAAACTCGGAATATAAATAAGCTTGGGATGTATTCAGGGAGGTAACTCACCAGGTGTTAATTCACGTTCAAGCGAGTTGTCTCCCATATACACAACAATGTGGCGACATTTGAATAACGTTTCCTCAGTTCTATGGTTAATTAGATTACCTGACACGAAAACAAAATACAGTGCTCATTTTTGGATGACTCAATCACAATGTGTTCCATTTTCATTACGTTTTGGCTTGACGTATTTGTATGTAAGTATAGATGACATAATTGTATATGCATGTACTAACATCGGTAGTCTGAGGAGGGTATTTTAGATATGCATGCGGAGTTTGTGTCTGGCTTTATTTAGAAAACGCTGATGAACAGAATATTTATCATGCATCATTATTGAACTGAACAGAACATATCTTTATTACAACCAGGTACACATGTTACAACCTGGGGTTATGACATTTTAGTTGTTATTGTATAATTAGAATTGGGTAAGTCCTTATTAAACAGTATCTCGTTTGCTTTCCTTTACAATTAAACATATTTCAATTATTCGAACATTGTGGTTTCCTACTTTTTGTTACATGCATAGATCAAAATCTCGTTTCTCGTGAACATTTTCTTTCAACCCATTATAAAGCAATTATTTATTCGTAAACGGATGATGTCATAGCAACACTATGTCAAATAATATATTTTGTAGCAAATCTGAGTGTAATCTCAGATAAAGTCCATAATATGGACAAATAATGTGTTCTCTGTTTTAAGTTGAATAAAGAGCAAACAACAGTGAAAATGGAATTGAATAGTGTGTTCTTAATTTTGGTGTGGTCTTATAATTGAATTGGTCTTTAAGTGAGGTTTTACTGAACATCACATTCGAGTATTTACGTAAATATTATTATTGTATCAGTTTTAGAGAGCAGTTTGTTCACTGAAATATTCAAATTTGTCATTATTTACGTACAATTAAAACTGTGACTAATCAGAGAAGAGACACTGGGTTTTCTACCATATACGTCATACAACAATAACTGTTTTATTCCATACTGGTGCTCGGATAAGCTTATAACAAGCGCAGTTTTATAAACCAAGTTTTAATATCATATGGCCTATAGTAAATGGATGTACAGTAAAACCTCTACTAATTACCACCTCAATAATAAGACCACACTTTTCAAATCCGACGATCTACCAATCAATTTGGTGTGGCCTTTAAAACATATCTTCTGTCTTGTTAGAATTTTGTATTAAAAGGTACGAAAACTTTTGAGACTCCCTCCGAATCATTTGATGGCAATACATATTTTTTTATCATTTAATAAATTATGGACGGAATGGTTCGTCCCCATTTCTGTTACGTCCGCTTCGGTACGAACAGGTGTCTATCCATTCCTAAATCATGAGCTTTGTGCATGCGCATGTAAGTTAATTGAGTGAGGCGTTATTATTTTTTATTTCAAACTTTTATTACAGCGACCGAATTGCAACGTTATACATGAAGTCCTTGAATTTATTACCAACATTTCTAAAATAGTCGTATGACACGATCACTAAACCTTTCTTTTTGTAACAGCGCTCTTCCTTACATAAAACAAATGTCCATCTACTTTAATAACTGATCCCTAACTTAGGCTATATCTTTGAAATCAAATATAGTCGGTGCCCTCCCGGATCGCCGACTAATCATACGTTTATAACACGAGAAGATTTGCAGCTTGTTTCTGATAACCGGATTAAAAGACGGTACTTACAGTTATTTTAGACTGATTTGTTCGCTTTACTCAGTGTACCGGTTGTTGCATTCAGTATAAGTGCAGTTGTACCCAGTATATGGGTCGCTGTATTACGGTCGATGTTCATTTTATTTACCAGTCGCTGAACATAGAAAGTACAATCTTGCAAGTTATTTATATTGCAAACGCTCAACTAAATTCTAGTACTTCAGTATTGTTAAGTTTTGTGAATGTGCGTAATATGTATATTTTTTCAACGAATCCTTAGACCAGTTTGTCTGTGAGGAAATAATCGGTACCGCTGAATCTGATGCTATTATATCTACTGTTGACAGACGACAGGCGACAGACGCCGCGAGCTACTCTCTACCTCCCTGCGAAGAACGCACACAGGTATAATTTGGGTACGGTTATTATTTTTCGTAAGACGCTTGTTATTTTACAGACGCACATTCAACGGGCCCATTAGTCTAAAGCACTGATTAAAGTCGAGTTTAAATTGCTGTACCTTGTATATGATTTCATATTTACTATATTGTTTGTTGTTTACTTCGACAAAATGTGAACGATTTCGTGATATATGTGATTTTCAAACTTATTGGACCCCCATCTAAACGTTATTATCAGATGTTGTACAATATCGGCATTTATCCAGTTTGCCATACAGGTGTATCAAAATACTGGTACAAGAAAAACATTGATGCATAGCATCAAGACCGCAGAACCTCTTCTACAAAGAAAGCTTAATTATTTATGGGAGTGTGTTGGAAAAGATGTTGTTTGGTTACAAATGGGTCTCTTAGGAAAGTGTTTCAACCATGCAATTGCGGGGTAATTGGTGGGTGACAGGACTGTTTGTGCCAAAGGTGACTCGTCTCGGGACAATAAGTGCCATATGAAATATTTTCTGTGACATTCCATCCTGATGTTTAAAAAATATTATATAGTCATCATACATGAGTTATATACAATTTTGGCAAATGAATTTCTATCAGTATATGACGTTTAGCCAGTCATGCACTATTTCATTTGTTTATTCATATAATTATTCATGACTTATATGAATTCTATTGAAATGTTTATTTAGTTGGAGACACATTGTCACAGTGTGAAATGTCTTTGCTATGAAACGTCTTGGAGCGACATAAGCAACAACATAGTAGAGCGACAGCACACATGCATGGGTATAAAGATCACTTACACCGAGTAAAAGGATTATTTTTTGTAAATATTTATAAAAGTTCAGTTTTAGGCTGGAAAAAGACATGTCAGTATCTGAAGTTATATGATATTTAAAGCTTTAACGAAAAGATAATATTGTAGGTGAGTGCCGGAAAATAGGTGAAAGCGCTGTCATTCTTAGCAGACCATTATTGTCAAAACAGATTTTGAAAGAGTGCAATTTGCAAGTACAAGAATACATGTACATGTACATGTATATGCATGTGTTTCACCATAGAGAATGTTGACAGACATCTCGAAATCCTGTATATGAAGGCACTTCTTTAAGACTTCATGAATGAAAAATACAAATTTAACAGTAATCAAACTGGACAGTTTGTACATGAAAGTATATCAAAAATTTTTAGGTATGGTAAATTACAGCTTCATTGCAAACGTAGAATGAGAAACAAAAACAAAATATTTCTAATCAATAACAATGAAATGGCCATTAAAAAAAAAGTGTGAATTGCATATTTGCAAGTTAAAGTTATAGTGCCAAAATGTTTTGTTTTTTTCTACTTCTCAAAATTTCACAGGCGGCAGGACTTTTCTTATCATTTTATTTTTCTTATCTTTAACAAAATTTCACTGACGGTGCATTTTTCTCCAATTATATCCATTTAGATGAGTAACAAAAACATTGAGCGATGCTGGCTGCAAACTTAAAACTAGACATCAGTTAGCCACCCGCTTAGACTTGAATGTTACCATGAGATGCACAACTAGTTTCTGTTAATGGGCATAACTCCTTAATGCCTTGGTGAATTTGCATCAAAGATGTCTTACATAATCTACACTTCTGATAGCTTCTGTTTGCCAAGTTACATTTCCTTGAAAACTGGTTAAGTATTTCTTGCCTTAAACTAAATACATGTATGTTATATCTGGACACAACAACTGACAGACAGGGTGATTCTGAACAAGGTGAAAACTGTATAGCAAGTCTTATACCATTTCAAGTTTAAAATTATAATGTTCAATAGCACGATGTTAGTATTGGCTTTACTTCAACAGCCTTTCAAACTTCAAATTTGCCTGAAAACAGTTTCATCTGATTTCCTCTCATTTGGACAAAATAATGCCATTGTACATTGTAACAAGGGGGCTTACCATTGTGTGTTCTAATTTCTAGTTGTGTAGCTATTCTTCCATGCTATCCAAGATTAATGCATTTTCCCAATCAAGACGTTTATAACGAAGCATCGAATCGTACAGATATGTGTTGATCAGAATTATAGACAGATCAAACACATGTTATACAGCTCCATGCTCGCTTTATTCTATCCGAATTTGTTTTCATTTCCTATTGTTATTCGTTTTCGCTACTGCATGATTTTTCCAGTATTTGTATGATTATCCAAGCTTGTCACAAGTATTTCGTTTGTTTGTTTTATCGGGTTTAACGCCGTTTCTCAACGATATTTCAGTTATATACGGCGGCCGGTTCACCTAACCAGTTTTTCCTGGACTGAATTATTACCAGTACTAACTTACCCTTGTCAAATTTTCATGGAAGGGTATGACCTGCCGCGACCGGGAATCGAACCCAGATCACCGGGTTACAAGTCCAGCTCACTAACCACTGGACCACGGCCGCGGCTCACAAGTATTTCATACTGCACAAGTATCCTCTGAACCTTTAAAAGTCTGTCTAGCGGTTGTATCAACCTTTATTTAGCCTAAGTTTTGATGCATTTAATGTAAATTTCTTGCATATCGTATGTGATCTTTGCAGGTACTCCCATGTTTATAATGCAGTGTGGGAGTGTTAACTACGGTAGCTAGGCATATATTTAATATCGTTGTCGTCTTTAAGGATGTGATTTTAATGTCAGATTTTATCTTGTATACCTATTTTTTCTGTTTTGCACCATTTCATAATGTGAACAATCGATTTTCCATTATTTAAAAAATGTTAATCTCAGGAAAAGACGTGTAACCAATTATGTTACGAATGACATTCAAGAACGACTACTCTCGATAGCTTAAAATATGGACAGACTACATTTGTATTTTCGGAAATCAGGCAGTGATCTCCCGAACGCTTGAGTGTGTAACGTTAGCATTTGTACCGAAAGGTTATTAAATGAATGAGAGTAGCGAAAAGTATCCTTTATACTGGCGCAGAATTTTGCGCGTTTTAAAGGAGCGGTAAATCCGACGATCTACCAATCACTTTGGTGTGGCCTTTACAACATAGCTTCTGTTTTGTTATAATTTTGTATTACAAGCTAAATTTTGAGACTTCCTCTGAACCATTTGATGGCAATAAGTAAGATTTCATCATATAAGACTTTATGGACGGAATGGTTCGTCCCCAATTCTGTTACGTCCGGATCGGCACGAACAGGCCTTTATCCATTCCTCAATCATGAGCCGTGCGCATGCGCATGTAAATTGAGTGAGGCGTTTTTATTTTTTATTTTATATGTTTTACTACAGCGACCAAATTGCAACGTTATACATGAAGTGCTTGAATTTATTACCAACATTACTAAATAGTCGTATGACACGATTACTAAACCTTTCCTTTTGTAACAGCGCTCTTCTTGACATAAAACAAATGTTCATCTACTTCAATAACTGATCCCTAACTTAGGCTATATCTTCGACAGTATAAAATATACGGGGCGCCGACTAATAATAGTGTAATACACCGACTAGACACGTAGTAACAATACAAAGTGGACCATAATGCAATGCTATTGTTGCTTATCTGATAATATTTCGTGTATAATTACTCCCTCGATAGGTTAAAAGATTTCAATGTGGGAAAGTCTCGCATATTAATCAACCGAGTTTTTCTGGCCATATTTTGAAGCACGGTTGATAACATTCCTAGTCAAGACGCAAACTACGCCATTTGCTAATACTAACCATATACATTGATATGTTCATCATGAGTATATGTTACACGCATGTCATCACCCTCGAACTTTCAACAAATTCAACTAGACATTCACTAGGGTTTAATATCAGCACTTTGTATCTCCCTTTGTAGTAATGCTTTTCGCGATAAATCTGATCCAACTACTCACTGATATGGTGTTTTTCTCTTTCAATCTACGAAGCAACGGAGTTAATTGACATCATGGGAAATCATGTTAGCTTTTGTTGCTAAATTATAGATCACATATTTCTTCTGTTGCAAAGCACTTTCTTTCACAGTACCGTTGGTGTTAGTTCGGTTTATTGATACATGTCTTCAAGCGCAAGGATTTTCTGTATTTGAGCATTAAACTCATTATATGACGCATGTATTATCGGGACTTGGAAAGTCGGCGCATGTTTACCCCATACTGACATTTCTCGACAATCGTTTCTTGTTAAGCTATTAGTTTTTGTTATGCTCATAACATATTAAGTCTATGTGTCATAATGCTACTGCTGAAGACAAGTAATTCGCAAAAATCAAAGAAAGTGCCACAACGTAATTAATGAGGGGACTTAAATGTTGAAGAACTTGTTGGTATATTGCTTCATGGTAATATATACTAAACAACATAAGAAACTTCCGCTAAGTTTGCTTGAACGTAGCTGGATGAAAACGAATCGGGGGAATCATTGTTATATACTCGTTTAAAGAGTGTTCCATGGTGCATCGTTTGGTGCCAAAATGATCGCCAAAGGTTAATAGAAAATGGGGGAAATTTTGACCAAGTGAGGTAGGGGTTAAAACATTAATAACACTTAATACAGGGTATGACACGCTCTTGAGTTGACCACTGCAGTGCATCGCTGGCGCATAGAATTGACTAAAGTGTGGATTTCTGCCTGTGGAATATTGTTCCATTCCTGATTAAGCGCTTGACTAAGTTCGTTGACGTTAGCCGGTGGGTTGGGATGAGACCTCACTCGTCTGTCCAGAATATCCCAGACGTTTGGGTTGAGACTTTTAGCGGGCCAGTCATCAATGAAATCAATGCTATCTGTAATAAGAACATTTAAAGTGTCTCTAGCTGCATGAGATGTGGCATTATCATGCTGACAAATCGAGATGTTGGCGTTGTTATCGAACAGAGGAATGATGCGATGAGCAAGAATGTCATCGATGTAACGTTGAGCATTTAAATTGCCATTAATGACGACTAGTGGTGAACGATAACCATGGGCAATGGCTGCCCAGACAGAACTCCCAACCCCGAAACGATCTGGTTCAAGAACACAACAGTCAGCTTGCGTTCATTTCTCGTACGGTAGACACACACCCTGTCATCACCATGATGGAAACAAAATCTGGATTCATCCGAAAAAGAACGGTATTCCATCGTCGTCGTGTCCAACGAGTGAATACACGTTCCCAATTTAGACGATTTACACGATGATGTTGCGTTAAAACGCATCCGACGTAAGGACGTCGTCCGTGTTAACCGTTCTCCCGCAGACGATTAAGAACAGTTTGCCCACTGATTCGTTATTATGAAGCCCAGGTGTGTTAGCAGCAGTTTGTAATAGATTGCGCAAATGCGTGTTCGTGATATAGCGGTCTTGACCACGCGTTGTAAAACGCGAACATCCACGACGTAACAAGTCGTCGGTGTGTCATGTGGTTCTAAATCGTGCGCGAAGATTTTGTATCGCTCGACTAGAACTCTCCCAACATGCGATGCAAGGCCTGTTGGTGTGCTGGGTCAACGTCTTCTGTTGACATGCCAGCATCAAGCATGCCAATCGCACGTTCGCGTAAATTATTGGGTACTCTTTGCTTACTAAAAATGCTACTATGTACAAAATGTTAAAGTTTTTACAAATTTTGAAGCGTTTTCGTTCACTTGACAACAATGTAAGACAAGTAAAACAAATTGACCGAATACCACACGGAACATGTTGAACAATTCATGCACGTGCAAATGGAGTTTCAGTTGTTGACGATTAACAGTGCAAACATAATCGCTAAAAATCATGAATCCTGATACCACAGGTCAAGGCTAATATTACCTATCTACTTTCTTTACACAATGATTTCTTTAACACAACAAACACTATGTGTACAAATCGGAGGTTTCTTCTTTGTTCCGTGTATGCGAGTTCATTGGGAATACAGTTTTGATCCGTGTTATTTTGTGTCTTGTTTTTGTATCCCTTCCATATGTGCGTCTTCTTTTCCGTTTGATGCTGCTTATGTATCTCCCTGTGTGTGCCTCTTCCCTTTTCTATAATGTAGATACGTTGAGGAAGTTCTGATACGTGCATAATTATGGCCTTCATTGCCTTGCATTATTTCACGTTTACACGTTGATGTAAAACAGTCTCAGAATTCAAATTAATTCTGTTGAAATTTCTTTTATATATTTAAAATTCAGACAATTGACGTTGAAACTATTTGGTATAATGTTAAATACCAAGTTGGTCTGTGGCTTAATATTTGCCTGTAAAATAACATGCGGTAGAAAGTATAGAAGCATTATTCTCCTTGGGATATTTCATTTCGCTGTAAAACTACAAATAAAAGGTGTCGCATATGGATACTTGTTTTATTCAGCCACAAAAGCAACATAATGACTCAACATTAGCTGGTTGTAATTGGGAGTATTCGTTGTCAACAGCTGCGGAAATTTCATAAAGACATGTTGACGGTGTTTGTCAAGCATAGTTATGAGCGACCAGGGATTCATAAAGCTTTATGTCATTTGGTGTAAGAGCAAGAAGACATACTTATAAAGTCATGAAAACATCCAGTATTGTTGTTAAGCATGTATCTCATTTTGGAGATAAAGTCTCGTTGACGTCAATCACTACCATTACAAAACTCATCCTACCTCTTATGATGTAAGGATATACTTAATGAGTGATGTTTTCATATCTAATGCGTATTAATCTCTATGCATAAATGGATGGATGGGTGGATGGATGGATGGGTGGACGGACGAATGGATAATGAACATAAACGATAATAAAACATGAACGATTTCTCATAATTTTTTTTTAAAAAAATCACTAAACAGAGTAAGAATCGAGCTCCTCATTCTGTCCCTGGTATGTTATGAAAAGTCAAATGTATACCACATACTATGATATAAAAAGTTTCAAAATAATAATCAAATGCATGCATACATGTTCTTTAAATCAGATACGATATAGAATGTTACGTGAAGTTTTCAAGTTATTCAACACTACGAATACATAACAGTACACTATGCTCACACACGAAAGCTGATAATTAATACATGTATTCAAAATCTATTCTTACAGCAGCTTGAAGTTATATTAAAGGATCAGTATCTACAGGAATGGACAGCGGAATGCAATTCAAATGCAAAATTATTTTTGTATACACATTTTAAGTCTGTCTTTGAGTATGAGAATTATCTTGGCATAGATAGAGATCAAAGATTGTGTTCCTTCTGTGTAAATCAGATTGAGAATGAATATCATTTTGTCGTCACGTGTCCATTTTACATACAACTAAGGGAAACTTATATCCGGAACAAATATTTCGACCGCCCAAATTTAAACATATTTTACTTATTGATGTCATCCAGAAATGAACAAATTATAAAAGGTCTTGCTATGTTTATATACTATGCCTTTAAGCTAAGATCGTCAGTTTTATAACTAGTTACATTTGTATGTACATTTTATGCAACTTGTTTGTATTCGTAAGAAGTGTTGTTTGTATTTGTATTTATACATGTCGCCGGTTTATATGAAACTTTGTTGTTTGTGCGTGAGCATGTAGCTAGTTTGTTTTTATGCATATGGGTGAGGTTGTGGTATGCTTGTATTTGTGGGTGGACTTGTTACGTGTCTATATTTGAATAGTTATTTGTAATTTGGAATGTTAGAACATGTATGAAGCGTGTTTGTATTTATATGTGTACTGTCATGTGACTTGTTTGTAATTGTATGTATACTTAAGGACTTTGAAAACGCACGCTTTGGATATGTGTGTTTTCACAACGAAAGCACTTACTATATGATTATATTCATACACGTTAGTTGTAACCTATTCATTGCCGCCATTTAGACACCAACACATTCAAAATTGATCGAGTAATAACGCAATTATCGCATGATAAAGACCGTGCTCCAAAAATCGAAAGTAACACTTTTGCCGGCTACTTGTGATTCGATTGCAACTGTCAACATGACAATGCACCAATTGTAGTGATTTATTCATCAGATCAGGGATTTATGAAAGGGGTTTATAAAAGTTACACAAGTAGTGTAACCAATGATATTAATGAATTGTTTTTATAATTGAAAATGGTTTGCATGAAATTTCAGTGGATGTTTTTTCAGTAACCACGAATTTTCGTCATGTTGACAGTTGCAATCTAATCACAAGTAGCCGGCAAAAGTGTTACTTTCGATTTTTGGAGCACGGTCTTTATCATGCGATAATTTCGTTATTACTCAATCAATTTTGAATGTGTTGGTGTCTAAATGGCGGCAATGAATAGGTTACAACTAACGTGTATGAATATAATAATATAGTAAGTGCTTTCGTTGTGAAAACACACATATCCAAAGCGTGCGTTTTCAAAGTCCTTAAGTATATATACATATGTTCATTGTCGATGTATGGGCTGGTGGCCTGAATCATCAAATAAAGAATTGAATTGAATAAAGAATTGAATATACACTTTTCAAATGTACTTACACATGTACGTTAAATCAAACAAAATATCACACACGATAATAGAAGTGCATAGTATATGCAATGTTTTCAAATTACAATGTACGATTAAAATATACTTAATACCGAGTAGTAGCAACGAAATATTTTTCTACATTTGACTCCGTTTTATAACACAACTTAGTCCTCCATTAGTACAGTCGTATTTTATACAATACATTATCATTTTTTTGCATAAACGTATTACAATGTTTATAGCAAACAAAAATCTATACTATACAACATGTAGAAGAAATACGTGGATTTTCAAAGAGCATCACACATTTTATACATGTACTGTGTGTCTATTTGTTTTTATGTTACATTCCCTGTCAGTGGTATAGATTATATGTCTAATTTGGGTTAGCTAGCTGTTAAATCGAATGAACACCCCTCAGTATATATTACTGACAGTTCCAAGGCTGTAAATCGCTGTGTGGTTATTATTTCTATTTATGTTTTAAGATGTTCCCTTCCACATTTGCAGTTCATTTACTTGATATAACATTTTTGTTGTTTCTCCCTCTCCTTTCGGCCTATGATTAGCGACTTTTGTGGCTAGTTCTGTTATATATTCAATCAATTCAACTCTTTCCCCCATGTTGTTCCCCTAAATTATACATGTGAATTATGGTCGGCCAGACGATTTCTTGCTCCCATAGTCCCATACATTCTTACCCTTGCACCTCCTAAGTCCTTATGTTGTGTAGACTGTTGTTTCCCTGAGGTCTGTGTGGGGTCTGTGTAGGGAGGCATTGTCTTGTGTACGTAGTGTTCCCTGTAACAAATTAATCTCTCTTACATTCTCCACGTTATATTTTTTTTATAATATTCCTTTACAGCAAATTTTGATTATTCAAAGGTGCAAACATTTCGTAGCATCTCCAGGGAGACTTTGGCAATATTTCAACATATCATTCTCATTTAATTGCTGCAACACTCATACAATAGTTTGCAAAATTTCTTTGAAAATGTGTGAAACGGTACTTTCGGGAAAACTTGCCTTTGTTCACGTATACCGATCCGAAAATTTGCAACAAACGCTAAATGTCATCGTGGGTATAAATTCGTGATGAGAACTGCACAATGACGCAAAACGGACGCATTTTTCACACTGCATTATCAGACATGTTTTATTTGACAAACTCATATCATGTCTGATGATAGCATCAGACAATGTGTGGTGAATAGAAATAGCGTGTATCAAAGTGTTCTGATTTTAACTTAATTCCCCGTGATTTGATTACACTCGCTGTCTGCCGATGGTCAGATTGCATACGACAGATGCACATAAATCAGTGACGTCTCATCACGTTCTCATCTTCCAGAATGATACACGTGCACATAAATCAGTGACGTCTCAACACGTTCTCATCTTCCAGAAATTGACACGTGTTCATAATGATTCGCCTTTCGGAACTTATAAATATAATGTCAACTTGATTAAAAGCATTCCATTAACTTACCTGGAATTGACAATTAACGAAGCTAACACTATACTCGTCGAATATCACGGTACATGTTTACCCTTGCATCTCCCCAGTTCCTAATGTTTTGTAGAATGTAGTTTCCCTGGGGTCTGTGTGGGGAAGCATTGTCTTAAGTTTGTGTAACGACTTAATTTCTCCCCACTTCCGTATCGTAACACTTTCGTTACGAATTCAGAGGATTTCGGTTAGGTAACGAACCCTTTATCGAAATGTTAAGTTTACAATCGTTGTTCGGTTGAAGACCAATTGCCTTGGTCGTTAACGTAAGAATTGATTGGTTTACACAACACTGATATGCAAATAGCACAACCATGTTAATACGGCTGCGCCGAATAAATACACAGTATATATGCGTTGAATAACCAAGTGCAAAGTAATAGTATAATGATTTCTATTGCTCAAAGAATATCAGATTTTGCCGTGATATGTTATTATATTCACAATGTTGATGATGACAAATAAGCGCGACTATTTGGAATCCGTCAATCTGTGATTGTCCAAGCGATGATATTCCCAAAAGCATGTCATCATGTGTATTTCATTCCGTTGGAAGAAACCAAGAGAAGTTATGTTCCGATGTTCATTATGCATTCGGAAAACCTCGGCCAACTACGTCAAGTGCCTCGGATTTTCGTTAGGCACTATTTTCGGAAATACCATTCGAATATCATGAAAACAAGATGGCGGCGTGAACGCTGGAGTGCTGATGAATCTAATATTTTTGCTATATGAAGACTGAAATATGTGAGTTTTTAACTAGAAATGACAACGATAATCCATCTCTTACATGAATTTATCAAGTTATTGAAATTATAAATCCGTTTTACGAGAACTATTTCTTGACCGCACAAAATGTTGAGTTTTGCCACATAGTGCTCCGCCTTACATACACTAGAGGGTGTTATAAGAATAACGAAGTGGTACGGAAATATCCGAGAGCTGACGAGAATGGTTTATTATGATGCAAATAGATCGTTTTTCGATGGTGTTTTAGAGATACACTAGTAACTGGTGGTGATGTGGTGATTATTGATTTTGGGTGGATGTCCACTTTCCTGCTAGACTTCTTCAGTTTTCTATCTCTAATTTATGCCACTCATATGATCTTGGGATATAATCCAGATACTGCACGTTATACCTGCATAAATAAGCCGATTTTCCAAGAAAACTTGTTCATAATCGTATAAAGAAATATGTTAGCTCTGCGTCTGACTATTTCTGTAAGAGTCCATATTTCAAAATAATAAATATGTCAAAACGCGTTTTAATTATATGAAGTATGTAATAAGTTTTGAATAACAGTTGGTGAAATTAGAAATAATTTATCACGTTCCCTATGATTGTATTTTAGCTATTAATTCGAAGTGGCAACAAAATATCAGCAGACAGACTAAGTATTGATAATAATCAGATATTGAGTTTCTAACATTGTCGCATATTACAGCATAATGTATATACAGTAAAACCTCACAAAAAGACCACCGCGATATTAAGACCACCTCACTAATAAGACCACCTCAATAAAAATACTACCTCAATAATAAGACCACCTTAAAACTAAGAACACAATTTTCAAGCCAATTTTCACTGTTTTACTCTTAATTCCACTTCAATATTCAAGACCGCCACAATAAGAAGACCAGTTTTCAAGGATCCCAAAGATGGTCTTATTGTTGAGGTTTTACTTGTATTCGGATCTACGTTGACCCCTTGTGATAAATTAACTTGGTGAAAGATGCACAGCGCCATTGGAAACTTCGGAGTGATAGGAAGAGGTTTGTATGACATGTAAGTCTTACAGCTGAACATACTTCCACGTAAATTTCTTTAATCATTATCAGATCCGTATTGGGAGATATTGCAAGTTTTATCTACGTGATACATTCAACACCACTTCCGACATTTAAATTAATACATTCTATTGTACCGATTCTTATTTTGCTTTATATTGTTTATGCTTGCATGCGTGTACTGTAAATCATTATTTTTTGGAGACATGAAATTTTCGCAAAAGTCTTGCCCAGAAGTATTTCACGAAATGATGAATTCGCGTATATTAGTTTAACACGGGGATTTTGAAATAAGAGACACGATCAATGGTTGTATTTCTTTATTCACTTGAAACCATGTTCATACATGTATATATGTCAGTTTGTAGTGTTGTTTGAACATCTATTTTCAAATCAAATCTGTATACACTAAATCGCTTATGTATACATTTCAAGAGTAAACACAATTTTGGTTATGTATCAAAATCGTACATGAATGATTTTATTCGCGACAAGCATATTTTCGCGGAAATTTTGAATTAGCGTGTCTCTGGATTCGCGAATTAACGCGATAATTTCGTTGTCGCAAAAATAAAGTGATTTACAGTACATCTTTTTCCGTTTACACAATTATACACATTTACACTTTGTCGCATCGCAGCCATTTTATAAAGAACAGCGTTGAAATACGCCAGGCATAACTGTACCCCCTGAGATCAGTCGTGTTTTCTTTACAGTGGTTAAAACATCGGCTTCGCAGCTACTTATTGAATTTTAGCACTTTTACATCAGGCAACAGCAAATTAATTTAGTTCTCCGGATTTTCTTTTCAGAAATTGGAACGAGCTGGCAAAATTAATATTTCGTTCTCATGTTTAGAGGCGAATGCATTTGTATAGAATAATGTAATAACAATGATTCAATAATAATAATTAATCAATGTACTATAAATTAAGCAACTACTTGTTCATGTAAACTATAGATTAGACATTCCACCATAAATTAATTATTATTATAAGGTTCCCTTCGCTGAGTGTGTATGATTGTGTGCGCACATGTCAGACAAAAAATACTGTTACCTTCGCTGAGTGTGTATGCTTGTGAGCGCAGATGTCAGACATAAATTACTGTTTCCTTCGCTGAGTGTGTATGCTTGTGTGCGCTGATGTCAGACAAAAATTACAGTTCCCTTCGCTGAATGTGTATGCTTGTGTGCGCAGATGTCAGATATAAATTACAGTTCCCTTCGCTAAATGTGTATGCCTGTGTGCGCAGATGTCAGACATACATTACCAAATGTAATGACTACATTGAAATAAGTAAATATTGCGATTAATTCTTTATTATAGCTGATACATTAATATTAAAAACATTATAACAAAGTTGATTGGAAACATGATTTTCCGTTGATTATCATAATATATGCATGTTATATCATATGCATTTGACTAGGTCAGGAGTGATGAAATAATTATATCAAACACTTTAAGTTATATACTATAGTGATACTGTAATTTCCTCATGAAAATTCCTCTCAATAAGCTGCCACATTCATTGCAAAGTGAAAAAGCACTACATTGCTCATGTACAAAGTCTTTTCTGTAATAGTGTGTCATCAAGTGCGCACTTCGATTTTGTGAGTATTTTTTATTTTTTTTCATTGTTAACGGATCGATCTGGAAATGATATGTCATCCACCGTACCGGCGCATTTTTCGAAGGCACCTGCCGTCTTCGAGAACAGTAGTAAATGTTTGGGGTGCGCTTGGGGCTTTGCAAACACTCGGAGCCCAGGGTCCGTTGAACCAAAATATAACAACGTATAAATTCTATGATTTTTTGTTTGATATAACCCTCTATATCTGCGACTGTCAATTTGTTCATGTTGTTTATTTCTCAAATCGCAAAATAGTTTTATACCACAAATCAGGTCTTGGCCCAGTGTTTGGTGAAGATGAAGAGGTATGCCAGAAGTTGACAGGTATGGCGTCTTTGCAGTTGCTTGCGCTATATGTAAAACATTTTCAGTCTGTCCTCAGGATTACTGTGAGTTTTTCAATTAGTCCAGAGGTTGTTGATACTGACATTTTTGAGTCTAATGAATAACGTGTGGCTGACAGACCGAAGATACAGCGGCTCAAGCAGTAGACAGAATATATCAAACAATGACTCTGTTTCTAGTGAACCCCTTTTTCGTAATTCTACTAATACAACATTGTTATGTAAATCTAATATCTAACTGTACTGAGCATTCAATGGTACCAGTATACTCGTGTCCTAATAAAATAACTGGTTTCTTTAGGAACGACAAGCCTGTTTTTAAGCCTCTAATAAAAGTCGAAAGACGGCGTATTAGTAAGATATTTGCAGACAAATCCATTACGGAACCAGATAAAGCTAAACACGTAAATTATTGTGACAACTGTACTCACAAACATAGGCAAAGCCTGTGTTTGTTGTACGAATTAAAAGTGCATCTTCTTAGTATTTTCTATGAAGTCTTAATCTTCGTTGCCTTCAAACTTTGGTTTGCTAATTCAGGTTGGCAAATTGATCAGAAAACACCCGGATTGTAAGATAGTACATGAAAGATGATGAAAAATGCTATTTCTTGATAAGTTTAAACTGTCATAAAATGGACACAGTGATATTTGTCAATACTGAACCCACCTTATTTAAAGTACTTCCGTCAGAGTTATTTGAGGAGATGACTGTTTAGGTGTCCAGAATGTGCAAATGAGTAAAGCAATATCTCAGATGAAATTAATAAAGAATTGCTGTGATGTATGTCGTATTAAACATATTTGATATGATAGTCATGAATATAGAGAATAATAATACACACGTAAAACTAAGCTGTGTTTAGTGCCAGAAACCTTCCAGGACGCTCGAAATTCCAACCTCACGAAAACGAATTTGCCAGGTTATGTATAGGTCGCTATATATAGTAGATAAAATTGCCACACCCAGGAATCCATTCCAGGTTATATACTGTAAACAATCTTCAAAGATAAAGGCAGAAAGTGTGGTTATTAATTCTACAAGTCACTAAAATACCAGATCACAAATTGGTCGATATGTTCTAACTGTTACGAAAGCTGGTTTTCATTGACGGTGAACAGCTGAATGGAGGTCTACCTGTCACTATTTTTCTTTCATTCTTATAAATGCAAAACATGTTAAACAATCACTTAGCATATTTGTAACAAATTATCTGTGTCCTGGTGTTTATGATGGATGCTTCATGCTTGTCTGATTTCGTTCTAGTCTGGGTAATGAAAAACTTGATATGAAATAATGTGATGTTTCTTCTCAATATTGCTATTATTAGTTGGATAACTACCGAAGAACTATATGAATGCATTAGTTGATGTGGTCTTAAATAGTCTTTACGTAATCGCAAACTGTTAATGATGGATACAATGTGGTATGGGAAAATGTATGAATTTGCAACGAAATTACGACATTGGAATTGTTTTATGTTTTCATTGCATGGCTGTGCTCATGTATTTAAGAAGTAACACGTGCTTCATTGGAGTAAACCATTGTCAACCTCGCAACTGCATTATTGATTGCATTTTTACTAGACTTGACATCCCCAACTGATCTTCGATACACAGTGTCACGGATAGTGAGGATTTTAATGAAGGAGTTGAAATTCTAAGAATAAATATTATTATATGGACGATAAATGAACATCCCGAGCGAAAACACCATCCCTTTGAGTTTAAATAACAAATTTGTCTTCCACAATCTAAAACTACTGTACATTTCAAATACGATAATAAATATTTCTTATAAGAAAATGCCTTTGCCATATTAGCCATCGAAGATGCATATGAAATTATGTATGCGCAATAATGTAAAATGTATACATAAAACGTCTGTTAAATGGTCTTTAGTCAGTGTTGATCTGGGATGTGCGATTGCTGTAAACACTGAATTCAACACATGCGTTTCACTTGTGTGCACATCTAATGAGATAGACTAGTAAATAACATTGTAATATCATTGGCGTATGATGGCACGGTGGGGACAAGGAAGATAAATGAGCACAGAAATAAAACAAGACATCATTTTCTGCATGAGACAGATGTATGTTAAGGTCTTAAGTAAGCTCCGTACCGCGTGCTCAAGGATTTACCACACAGAACGCACCTAATATACTTCCCATACGTAAGTCACAGGAATGCCTGTCTCATATTCCTTCTGTCGCTCTGCTGCATTTTGTTTAATATGTTATTATACTAAGAATACCGTAATAAACTTAAAAGCTCACAATTCTCGGTACAAAGTCCTCTTAAGTCTGTAATCGGATTACAAATTCGTTATAGAAATAGACAGAATTACTTCTTATTGCTTTGTTGTCTAATAATACAAACAAGACATAGCCTTAATAAGGATAAAGAACTCCTAAATGAGACCATGTACATTTTCATAAACTTTCACAATATCTTATAAAGTACACGTAGGTACACGGTACTGTAGAAACACCGTCTCCCGTGGCCGAGTGGTTATGGCATCCGCCTTGGGAGCAGGCAGTCGAATGTTCGAATCTCGGTAGGGGTCTATTCTGATATGGCCGTCTGGTGAGCCGCCAGCTAGTTAAATAATGGTCATTGTGTGCCTATCTGCCTGGAGCCTGGCATTAAAGGATAAGAATCGGGAAGTAAAGTAGGTGTCTCTTAAGTCAGAAATGGCGGGCCCTTTAAAGAGGGGTGACACTATAATAAATAAACACTTCACTTAACATTTATTCACATTAAGGTAACGCAGTCGATGACAATTCGATGTTATAGAGTACTCAATCGAACAACTAAGAATTTTCGAATTGATGTCTGAGCTAAATTTGGGTGAGAATTCCTGCATCATATGCAGAAAAAAGGGCTTGTGTTCGTTCGTTCTTCGTGTTTTGTTACAATTTCTTTTTAGACAGAACTATTAACATCGATTATATCACACACGAAAATGAGTTCTTTTGAGATCAGTGGGAAAAGAAACTACACATATCTTGATTAAATAAATTAATTTCCCACGACGTCATTGTTTAGTTCTTTGATTAAAGAAAAACATGCATCAGAAATTCCATTAAAGTTAATTTGTAAAAGATGAAAAAGGTGTTTAAAGTAATAACCAAGGATCATTAATGAGGACAAGCAGATGGGGGTTAAATGGATGAAACACAGCACAGGACAAGTCAAGACAGCTGGCAACAATAGGCCGAAAGAAGTGGGGAGAAACAACATGAATACTATATCAAGTGAAACAATTGCACATGGGAAAAGGTAAAAACGTAACTGTCCAGTCTCCGGCACGGAAGGGACAGGCTACTTTCCATGGAAACTATTTACACATACATGTATTTACAAATCATCGTTTTGGAATTTTAAAGTAAAGTATATTATAGGACAATCTTTACAAGACAATTATGGTATTTATGAGCACTAAATTACTGTTGAACATATTTTTGGCAGTCGTTTATACATCCTTTTTATTGACATTGAATGAATATCTTTGTACATGCAGGTTTTCTTACGAAATCGAAAGGAGCCATATAAGTGGTCTCGGAATTCAATTAGTGAATCAAAATTTAATTTCTTGTGGAACTCACACATACTTAGTACTTGTTAATCCCCCCGCCGCGTAGATCACATGTATTCAAACTTCAAGTGTAACTGGTTCCAACCAGTGTTGTATGGCTTGTCACATTGTCCTTATACAATACAATATAAAGTATTGCATAAAAAAATGTAACAATGATTATAGCAAACACAAATCAATAGCACAATACAATTAAAAGTAGATGAAATACATGTACTTTCAAAGGGTATCACAACTTGAACATCATTTTCATACATTATTTTGATTTCTATACAAACTGGCAGTCACTAAATTTCGCTTGATTAAATGTAATATATTATATGTAATATATTTTCGAGTTTAAAGGTCGGTTATGGTTGTACGTGTGGCCATAAACAAAAATGAGGTTCCAAGTATTAAATTCTAACATCTCTGTACTTTGGACAAATAAGTAGAAAGCGATATTCATTTTCTATCATGTTTAATCAAGCGAAATTTAGTGACTGCCAGTTTTAGAGGCATAGTCTTGTGCATGTGATGTTCCCTGGAACAATTTAATCACTCTTTTAACTTCAATATTGTGTTTCTTGGCAACACATCTCAAATCTTTTTATTTGATGATTAACCTAGAAGAGAACATCTCAACGAATGGTTTATACCATATGCACAATTTTTTGTCAGTAATATTCAAGTAATATATCGTACTTATCTAACATCCATTGAATGTTGTCATTGTGATGTCTGAACTAATAGTCCGTATCCTTCTCAGACCCTGAAAATGAGCGATAGCAATCTAAATATATCTTTCGAACATATTTCCTACGCCAACAATGCATATGAATAATAATTCTTAACTTGCAGTTGCAGATTTGATCATTGATTTCACTCCATAATAAATTGTCAGGAATTCAAGATAATTTATATGATGCTCGGTTTTATTATTTGTCCACCGAATCACGTATTCCTACCCCATTACATCTAGTTCACAGCCTTATTTACTGCAACATTAGCTTCAATACATCTAGTTCACAGCCTTATTTACTGCAGCATTAGCTTCAATAATTTTGGAAGGACCAAACTGTGGATAAACATGTTATCTTCCAATCTACATGTAGTTATTCATGCATAATATTAGTAATCAGCATTGTTTCATTCTAGACATCACAGCAGGACAAGAGAGCCCTGGACTCTTCTGTTCTAGCCCCCTGTCGAATAATGGACCATATTCCACGGCTGATAACGGTGCTTATATTAGTCCTATAACTAAAGTCCTAGCGATGTCCCGAATAAAGACTGCATTTCTGTTTCTCAACTTTCTGCATTCTATCTTCAGTAAAGATTTATATCATTTATTTTAGAATCAATGCGGTTTCCTAGACATGAAGTATTTTGAACATATTCAAAAACTGACTTTTTGTCATGATTAATGAAGCCCAAATCAGACATCACTAAAACAGTATCCTCTACATTTCTTTTACACTCCTGATTTGTATCTCCAAGAAAAGTAATCATCGAAATAGCCAGAGTTTGAATGACCAATTTGATGAATTTGCATATACTGGCTTCAGCAATTTTGTAAATTTTCTAGGAGTATATTTATAAATAATATCTTTCCATATAAACCTCAGATATTCACATTTTACAGAGTCATAAGCATGGCGGAGGTCAATATATGCTAAATAATAATAAAGATTAACTAATTTCAAAGCATACTCACAGGTGTCAATTTTAAAAATGACAATACCCGATAGATCTGTTTCAGATTTAAAATCATTTTATATTCACCATCTTGTTTGGAAGTAACAAAAAATGGAGAAATAAACTGTTCTTCTTCATATTTTGCTATTTCAGTTACAAACAAATTCAATAGTTTTAATTTCTATTTGGCAATTTAAGGCCATTTCTAACATACTTTCATCAGAAGTTAGTTTTCTCCAACGTTCTTCAAAATTTTAAGCCTACAGGTCTGCTAACAAACTTAAAGTTACAAAATCTTCTTTTTTTTACTTGAAAGACAAATTCTGACTCCATTTAGATGCAGTTTTCTGTATGGCATTCGCCTGTTCACTTATACAAACCATTGATGATATTATATTTTCGTATACATAGTTCCCACAAATCTCGGCAGAGGCGCGCAACGCGAGATCGTCGCAATTTTGGTAGGCAAGCGCTTCGTTCATCATTCACAAGCTATACTGTAATAATTTATCGGAATTTATCGATTCCCAACGTGAGAATATGGCTGCAAAGCGTCCAAAGTCTAGTTACAAAGATGGACTTGATAAAGATGCCAGACAGAGATATGATCAGAAGATCGATTGTTTAGGAATTGATCCGTACGAGGTGAAAAAGGAGGACATGTCATCTGATCTAGATACCCTTCCGGCTATCACATATTATGAGATAGACAATTACTTAGTGAACACGAAGAGCGCTTATACGGCGGAGGAACTTCGAGGATTAAAGGCAATGGAATCATTCAACCAATGTTACAATGGCTGGGTAAAGAATGTGCTAACGTTACACGTAAACAACAATGTGTTGGTTATTGGCAGAGTAAGTATACACAATGTAGGCAATTTTCCATGATTTTCTCACATGGTATTCACTTGTTACGCAGTAATCTTGAAATGATATTTTTGGTTATGTTTGTAATAATGAGTCAGTTTGTCACGGAGATACGTGTTAATATCTGTGAAACAAACGCTGTTGATTGCTGTTCCTAACCACGGACATGCATGTCCGTGTCCTAACTGATATTTCAGTGTGTGTTTCTTACCACTACGGACATATAAACCATGTCTGTGTTACCACAAATAAATTTATATATTATTGCTCTTCTATCTACTCAGGTCAGTTCTGTTATGTGTCAAACCAGTAAGATTCGCTTGTGTGACTGCTTGTTGGTATATATCTGAATGCAGTATACATCATATATATGTAGCGAGTTGTTTCGTTACCAGTAGTAGTACGCTCCAGTGTTTGGCATATATAGCCTAGAATATGTTTTTAGACACATGCATATGTGTTATTGAACAACTTACTCGAGAGCATAATGTAGAAAACATCAATTTAAACTAAGTCTAGCTTTTCCAACACGATTCCATTAATATGTGGCTAGAGCTATATTTTGCATTGGCTGTAGTGCACCTATGCTTGTATTGTTCACATTCATTATATTCAGTATTTCTTATAAGGTTCATTTAAGGTTCGTCACTCGCAGCGTATGAACGATACTCCTTTACATCCTTGGGTGATTGCTTCACCAGATGGAATGATTCAGTCTGCATACTGCGATTGCATGGCTGGTCTAGGTGGGTAGATAGTTCTTACAGAGGAAATGCCAGAATGACAGTGACCCAGAAGAAGGCATACTGGCCAGTTTCTGGTTATGTGGATGAAGTGCGGGTGAGCAATGCTGAATATTTGACGGGAGTACAATCAAAAGTTAAAGAATGGTACTCACTTCGTCAGGGACGAATAACTGCTTCAAATATGAAGTCTGTTTGTGCAGTAAATTTGGAGAAACCTGCCAAAAGTACTGTTAAAAACATTTGCGGAGGTGGTGTACAATTTTTTAATAAAGCCACACGATGGGGTTGTCAGCATGAAGGTGTGGCATTAGAAAGCTATGAAAATTTGATGGCCGCTACACGTACTAAGTTTTCTGTTTAAAAGTGTGGATTTGTTATTAGCAAAGAGCATCGGCATATTGGAGCAAGCCCTGATGCTGTGATGTCATGTGACTGCTGTGGTGAGGGTGTTGTAGAAATTAAGTGCCCATTCTGTGTAAGGAAATCTTCGTTGACAGGCAACACAGAGAAAGTTGACTGCCTTGATGAAGCCATCAAGCTAAAGAAATACCACAAATATGCATACCAAGTACAAACGCAACTCTTAGTGACCAAAAAAGACTTTTGTGATTTCGTTGTGTGGACAGAAATAGAAACATCAGTGGAAAGAATTCTACCAGATAACAATTTTCATAGAGGGATAATTGTAATATCACGAGAATACTTCATGACAATTATTTTGCCACAAATCACTGAAAATTTATTTAGTAGGGAAAATATACTGAACAGTGTTGCAGAAGAACCAAATAAAAAACCGGTATTGTCAGAAAGGAAAGACAAACAGGCATGCAATGTGCAAGGTTCAACAGACAATTCAACAGTGTCTACTTCTGAACAGCCTATAGGCCCTTCTCAAATTATATGCATACCAGAGATAACTAACCCAGAACGAGGCTTAGCAGACAGGTATAAACATTCTACTGATATGTCTACTCCACTGGACAGTGGTCAAATTCTTAGAAAGAAAGGTTCTAATTTTCATTGTTGCGTACCGTTTTGTAACTCTGATTCGAGATATGATCCAACAATTCATTTTCATCATATCCCAAAAGATGAAGAATTAAAAAAACAATGGATTCAAAAGATAAGGAGGGATGAAGGACCATTATTTAGGGTAAGATATAATTCGTCACATTCATTTAACTTTTTATTTGTTACATCCATTTAACTTTCACGTAAATTAGTTATTTCTTATACTTGTGAATTATCATAAATTATCACTTATGTGATAAATTTGCAAATGCCCATAATATAGATTTGTGGAATTAACAATATTCTATACTGATTCATTACCGTATTTATCTGAAAAAAAATGATGGCGGTTTCTCAGATTGCATACAATTTTTTTTCAGATTTCAACAGGAACAGTGGTATGTTCTAAACACTTTGGTAAAGACGATTATGTTGGATGGACTCCTATTCGAAAAAGACTAAAGAAAGGTGCTGTGCCATCTGTGTTTAACTGGTCACAAGAAAAAACAACTAGGCGAACTTTGAATAGGAAAGTTCTATCTCCCAAGAAAAGAAAACATACAGAGTCGTAAGTTTTAAGCAATACCTTTTAATAAATTCAGCTAACATTGACAAAATATACACACACATATATATATGAGATTTGCAAATTAATATGAGATTAATTACATACAATATGTTTTACATTTTCCACATATATATTGAATATTTGATCTCTGTTATCTTTTATGAAGGATACATTTCTTTTTCAGAGAAGAATGTGGATTAACTGAAACTCATGGCCAAACATCTACAGAAGAACAGTGTTTACCTTGTGAAGAACAACCAAAACAAATTTGCATAGACAAAACAGAATTATTGAGTTTGAAAGAAGATCTCGAACAAAAAAGTGCCCAGTGTAATTTATTAGAAAAGCAACTAAAAATTGAAAAGTTCAACGTAAATAGATTTAGCACTGATGCATGTCTCATTCAGTTTTATACCGGCTTTCCAAATTATAACTCTTATGTAACATTTTTCAAATGCATCCAACCTTCCGCTCAAAATATGCGTAGCATGTATTACCATGGAAGCGAAGTGGTCAGTCTATCAGGAAGGAAGAGAAATATGCTTCTGATAGATGAACTTTTCATGTTTCTTTGTCGTTTAAGAGTAGGACTCATGGAACAAGATTTATGTGTAAGATTTAACTGTTCAATCTCGACTGTTAGCAGAAAAGTAATCACATGGGTAAATTTTATGTACATAGTTCTTGGTTCAGTGCCTATATGGTTATCTAGAGCTAAAGTAAATGAATATATGCCAGACTGCTTCAAGTCATTGTATCCAAATACAAGAGTTATCGTGGACTGTACTGAAATCAGAACTCAACAGCCATCATCTTTAGTATTAAATTCTCAAATGTACTCTAATTACAAAGGTGCTTGTACTTTCAAATGTCTGCTTGGAATATCTCCCCATGGTTTGGTGACATTTATTTCATCATTATATACAGGCTGTATGTCAGATATCGAAATTACAAAACTTTCAGGAATTCTAGATCTTTTGGAACCTGGGGATGATGTCATGGCTGACAAAGGATTCACACTAAGAAAAGTTCTTTCAGAGAAACAAGTAACACTAAATATCCCTGCATTCTTACGGAGTAAAAACCGATTTACCCCAGAAGAAATTAAAGAAACTGAACAAATTGCTAAACTCCGAATACATATTGAAAGGGTGAACAGAAGGATAAAGGAAAATCACTTGTTTGACACACCAATTCCAATGTCACTAGCAGGTTCAGCAAATCAGTTATGGACAGTTGCTTGTCTGTTATGCAACTTTCGTGGTCCAATCGTTCAATCATGGACTAAAGACTGAAAGTGTCAATCTTGCACATATATCTTGTTCCATGAGTTTTTGTTAATGTATTACAAAAAACTGTCAAAATAGAAGCGGTCTATTTTATGTTTTATTTCATTCCACAATTCTGTATTCAAATAAATTGTTTCTTGATGATTATCATTTTTACACCATACAAAGAGGTCACACCACTGTAACCCTGTAACAGCTAGCTGAGTCAGAATTTGGTAATAATAGTTGTGATTTCTCCTTAATTTTAAACTGCCAGTATCATCTTTCATTAGATACTGACATTCTAAGACACTTGTTACTTGTGGACATTTAATTTCTAATAAACCAAATGCAGGATTTCGTTGAGGATTGTACACTTTTCTGTCTGGGCTAGCTGCTATCCAGGGTGACAAATAACTGACTACAACACCAGATGGATATAAATTAACTTGATTGTTATTTATCTCGGCATAGTGTCTTGCAGCTTCAGGCTCACAAGCTATTCCATGTCTCATAGCAGCCGTAGTAACTCGCCTTGTTGATTTGAGTCTTCCAACAAGTGTGTCGGCATTTTTCCTCCTTTTATACACTTCCCCAATGTTAGAAGCAGTCACCCTGTGTTTTCTAATTCTGTACCAGAGGGGACTTTTACTCTGTAAACGAGTCAGCTTTTCAAACTTGTGAATTTCTGACATGCTCAACTTCACACCTTCGTACTTCACATTTTGTTCACAAGTTAATACGGTTTGATAATCATTCTGCATGACGTTTTTAACTGGAAGGTCAGGAAAGCAAACACCATCATGAATGTTCATTATAAAATCATCATGGAGCTTCTGTTGGTAGCTAAGTACTGACCCGAAAGGTACAGAACCAAATTTTGTATTGGCAAACGTAATTGGTTTTTCCTCCATGGAAGATAGAACTAAAGCATCAGGTGAACTTCTCTTTATATCTTCATATTTATCATGCCAGTTTACTAAATCTCCTTTAAGTGGATTGTAAAGAGTTGACTTGATGCTTTTTGGTTCTGTCACATCTGTTCTGGAGTATCCACTGACATTTAAGTCTTGAACTTCTTTACCAGAAATTTTCTGACCTCTTGGTAAATGCCATGTTTGCGGTAAAGAAGTACTTGCAACATCTTCTGGAATTGCTTTTAGGTTGAGATTCTTGTATTTTGCCACTTGGTACAAGAGGCCAGTTACATGACCACATGCTTTTGAAAGGCCTATTGGACAGGTGCATGTAGCAGTTGTGACTATTGTCTCTTCATCTCGTGAGATCAAACCAACCTGCAAATATACAATAATGCACAACTCAATTTCATGAATATCGTTAACTTTTTTTCATAGTGTTGCACTATTTATATAATGTGTTGTTTAATCTTATTGTTGTGTATATTTCAGTAATTTAGTAATAAATGTCAATTACTTTCATCTGATGTGGACTTTCATTTTTTCTTTGTGACTTGTGGCATTTTCCATTTATCACACATCCATCTGTTGCTGAAACAACTGAAATATAACAATATTGTTTCAAAAGTCATGTTCAATGTTCTCTTATTCTAGACAATACGGTAATACACTAAGAACCAAGAATCAAACATCTGATACTAATTATTTATGGCTAATAACATTCTCATTAATGGTTTTATTTACACTACAAATCTGACCATTGAATTGTATAAACAAATTGAGCTGACTTAGCCCTGTATAGATAAGATAATACTAAGGTCAAATGAATTAAACGCAAGAACAATAAGTCTAAAAATAAATGAATGTAACTTACCTTTTAAATCATGTATGTATCCTTCACTAAAATATTTAAATCCCTTGTCGATAGATTTTTCACCAGACGATTCTTTGTGAGATTTTATGTAACTTTCAACAAATGAAAACGTTAATTCTGGGATAATGCTTACATCTCTATTGCTATACGAAGCCATTGCTGTATCTTATGAAGCTTGTGCTTGCCAGCTTTGCCTCGTTCTGATAATCTGATTAATTATTCATGAGGGGATATTAAGAAGGGTCTATTATCTGTGTTTGTAAAGAGAAATACAATCCAAATGACGATGATGTCATTGGTTGTGACAATGAGAACTGTCAAGTGCATTAAGATGAAGCGGGTCCCGAAAGGACTGTACTTTTGTTTCTACTGTAAAGACAACATACCTTAACTCAAAAGAAGGAAATGAATAGTGTTTGTGCAACTGTACATTTAATGGCATTATTCATACAGTGATCAGTTAGAAAATATTCTGATGACTTTAGTCTTTATAGTGTAAATTCTGTGTCGAACTTGCTTCACTGTATATATTGTAGTTTATTGTGTTCCATTATGTCCGACATCATACGCTAGTTGTCCCGGGAATATCGGGCAATTTAGTAACTAATAAACATACACAATTGATAGCTCCAAAAACAGACTTGTCCGGGATTAACTTCAACTCAACTGTTGATAGCTAGATTCAACATCAGCCTAGTGGATTTCTAGAGCCCTGACTTCCTTTGCTTGGAAGCTTAATTCAACGGATTTCATTGCACATTATCAATGAATCTACATTTCCTTTATAATCCATGTCTGTATAAATTGTGAAATCTGCATTGCGTTTTAATGTCTTCTCTTATGCCATATGCTGTAATTTGCATAATTTGATGTAAAACTAACCAGATGTTAATATTAACCATTATTGGTTGTGCATTGGAATATGTATACTTTATAGTTACTAATATACATATAAATCTTGTCTTGATTCTTGTCAATCTGTATTCGTGCAACAACTTGATAGTCAATTAATTGAAATTACTTAGTTTCAGAAAATGAGTATTGACCCGATTTGGTATCTGTATGCTGCAAGTTCATAAACGTGGTCAATAGTCATTTTCACTGACAAAGTAAACCTACTGTGTGACTTGTTCAACACTTGACAACAATGTGAAAGTACAAAAATGAACTTTACCACAATCAAAATAAGAACTAAACATTGTTTCTTAAAATATATTCGTTCACTCAATCACATGATTATCTATGAAGAACAATATATATAACAAGAAATCACATCTTACTAAATGACTATCCACATACCCAGGTACTAATAGTAATAGTGTAATGCGTTAGTATTGACTTGGCGCTCGTCAATCATCGGCAGTATATTTTAGTTTTAATTATTTCTGGAATCCAAATTTTTCAGCAGGTGAAGAGTTCTGCCCAGTAAACAATGCTTTAATGATGCCCTTGACTTAAAAAAAATGGCAAACAATAGCACCGAGTAAAGTTATTGTCAGTTTGTAATGAAATACATCAACAAATAAAAAAAGAGTGTTATTAATAATACAAACTGGCTCATCAAAGAAAATAAATGTAAACATCAATCCAATAAAAACATTGTTATAAAGAAATTCAGAGAACACAATATCTAAGTTGCAAAAGCTATGGATCCAGGTCAATACATCATACAGTCCATATTTATATCAATTAAATGGAACAACCGAATCACACATGTTTGTCAGATCACAAGCCACTGTGGCAATCTTATCTACAATAGGCTGGCCATCATCACTAATAAGATAGTCAATTGGTAAACGTCCTTGTAACATAGTGTATTTATTTCGTACAAGTCCAATTACTCGTTCCACATGTATCATCACATGTGCCATCTTGCGTGTTGTTTCCACATCAACTGACGAAAGCTGAGCCTTTCCTTTAGTAAAGCTGGGGATGTTCACTTGGGTACAACACATTTGAACACTGTCCGATATGTCAAAACCACGGTCGGCAAGGACTAAATCACCAGGAAGCAATTTCCTAAGCAGACCACAGCTTTCCGTGATCCATTTGTCACTTGCTCTGCTGCCCCAAGCTTTTGACAAATAAAAGGAGTCTTGTGGTGTGATCCCTATGAGAAATGTGACAGTGTTTGAATGTTTATATGAAGACCATGTTTGAGCACGTGCAAGAAGATTTTTTGACCGTTGGATAAATACTTCAAAACAGTCTATAATCACAGCTGTTTCCTGAACTCAAGTGGCATTGTCTTACTGCAGTTCTTCACGCTCTGGTCAGTACAGAAACTTTTTTAGTCTAACATACATAACATTAATGACTATGAGAAATGTTCTTGACACAGTGGACGTTGAGGTCTGAAAACGGAATGATAAATCCTGTACAGTCATATTTAGTTTTAGACGCATTATTGTTATTATAAAACGCTCAATTTGTCCCAAGTCACGAGTCATCCAGGGCTTTGGAATGCAATATTTCAGTATGTCAAAAACAGTACGATGGCAGCCCAGTGTAGTATTTCAATTTTTCATCTTGATTTTCAAAGTTTTTTTCATTCAGTCTTAGATCATCAACTTGCTTTCTTAAGAACAATTCTCTGTGATAAGTCTCTGAATTTCCAAATCAATTTGGCTGTTTGAAATGGGATCGGGATCGTGAACATTTATAATCACTGCCTTCCAGTTTGCTCATGAGCATAAATTGACACACAGGTTTAGCCTCCACAACATGCTCATCTTCAAAATAAATGGGCGCTGCAACAAACTTTGGCCTTACATCATTGGAAAGCTCCAACAAAGCCCTTGCCACACTGTGTTGTTCTTTCTTCTTCCTACGCATGACACATCTTTGGAACCTGTGAAGTATAGATAAACAACTTGTTAGTTACCAGATTAATTTATCTTATCAAATGTTTATTCTCTATACAGTAACACCTCGATAATAAAACCACCCTTTGGACTCTTGGAAAACATGTCTAAGTATTGAGGTGGTCTTAATATTGAGATTGAATACACAGGGAAAGACGGGAATTACTCGTATTTCTCTGGACAGCTGGAAGTACTGGTAATTCCCGGGAAATACTGTTGAGACCGCAAGTTTAACCTCTAGGTTTGGTTATACCCTCTCTAGACCAGATTATTGATGGATTATTAATTGACACAAAACACAGAGCATAGCTCAAGGCACTTCTTTACTAAATAGTAAGCTACAAACAAAGTAACAGTACATTGTTGTACGTGTGTAATAAATCCAATTATAGTCAAAAGAGTGTAAAAAATCACAAATATCCGGTCTTAACATTCACACTCTCAAAATAATTTTATTACGTACTATGATAATATGGTGAAATTCACATTCAACTTCTGATACCCTGACAGTAAAAAATGAAGCCTAAAGATCATGTGTGGAATTTTTAATGACATGATAGACTCTGATGGTTCCACATTTTTGGTCATAATAGACATGTCGCTGAAATTTGGAGTATTTCCCACTTTCTTGAAACAAAAACTATTTCCCAGTACAGGAAATATCGGGAATTACCACTGGTAAATACCGCACTGGTAATTACCATGCAAGCCCTGTGAATAAAGAGCAAAACAGTGAAAATGTACATGAAAATTGTGTTCTTAATATTTATGTTTAACTGTATTTAAAATGTATTCATATCAGCAATAAGAACATTTGACAATGAAGTTATACCAATGGTGTTCTTCAGTTGATAACTGAAACAGAACGCCTTACATTTACACTGGCACTATCTCTAACACATAAATGTTGGCCGAGGAATCACTTAAAGCGGAAGGTTCAATTCCAGACCTTATCATGAGTACACGGTATTGGAATACAGAATAATACCTCAGTCTGATTTAGGGATTGAGAAGATGCGACTAAATATCCACATGGCTCAATCAATTCTAATTCAGGATCCTCGGATCATGAAAGAAGATCTCTAAGCCCTGGACCACAAAGCGTGTATCTGATAGCATTAATTTGGTACTTTACCTTTTAATCTCAGTTTCAGTCTGTTCCATTTTCTTGGCTGATTTTGATGGGGTTAGTATATCTGTCAGTTTCAGAGTTGGTGCCCAATCTGGATTGGTTCTGGTCGGTTTACCTGAAATGTAATATTCACAATTATAGTTATCTTATGATAAAGTTACTGGTGCTAAATTACTTTTGATAGTCACCTTCGTCATAAACATTCATTATTTACACTATTCAGTAGTAATGTTTCATCACCAAGGTAAAGCTATCTACATCATAAAACGTTTTTGAACAGTTTTTACTTGTGGCCTCTCATAAATTCTGGACTTGATCAATGTAAAAATGCATATATATACAATTCGATAATTTTAACATGGTCAGTGTGATAGATTTTGTATAATTAATATTATATCAGCTCTTACCCTTCTTTATTAACAATTGAGCAGCTGTAACGTGCAGTATTTCACTATATGGGAAACCTGATATATTGTATCTTATCATTCTAGCTTCTAGTAGATCTACTTAGCACATTTCCCTAGGCTATATACTTTTAGAGTGTAAATGCCTTTTTTAAGACTGGGGTACCATATTCTAAATGTGGTCTTATGAGTGATTTCTACCGTGACAAAAAAAAATCCTCGGATATGTATGCACGAGTTTTTCATAATCAGTCCTATGTTTCTGTTGCCTGTAGGCCTGTTTCAGATCACATTACCGGTACTATTACTGTACACAAGGATCGTCTCAGTAGAGTTGTTGAAACAAATCGAAATTGGTATACGGTAAATGTTTACGAACGTGTTAAATTAGAAACATACCGTTAACAAAATGATCGGAGCATATCTCGGACGAAGTGGACGGCGCGTCCTTTCTGTTGATGTTTGCCAAACACAATCTCCGGCGTTCTTTGCTAAGTGTTTCCGTTTCTTCTCCCTGATTTCTTCTTATTAAAGGAATTCTATAAAAGCTACGCTTCGGCGTACCATCTCCTCTTTTTGCACAGCCTTTAACCCAACACGAAACTACCATTATTCTTTTTAGTCGCCAATGTATCACAGTGTGTTTATCTTTTGTTTCTGTACAGGAGTCTTTGATTTTTGCCACGTTAAATGCCGCCTTAATAACAGAGTGTAGTTTGAATGGCTTCATGTTTTCACCAAGTAAACTGACTTTCACGTTTGTGTCTGGAACCTTTGGCTTTTTATTTGTATACTTGTACGCATATACTTTCACGCCTATTTGTACGTCTGCGGTATTTACTTTAGGCATTTGCTGGCATCTTTTAATTGCATTCATTAAACTGGTTAACGTAAAACGTTCAATAGCTGACTGGACTATATTGCTTAGATGCAACAACGGTGTTATGCAGGCAATATTTGTACTAGTTTTGTTTCAAATTGAGAGGTTGTAATAAACTTTATAGTTTATATCGAAGAAAGATTAAGAAGTTACAGGGAACATACACATGACCATATTTATAAGCATGGGGAAGTAAAGAATTGTTGGCTGGCCATCAAGAACAACCTATGAGAATGTCAAGGGACAGCAAGGGTGAAAGGGATTGAGTTGATAGTATTCAACACAAGACATGTTAAGAAAGCCAGTGACGATTGGCCGAAATGGGGTTGAAAATAACACGAATAGTATATCAAGTCATGGACCTGCATATGGGGAAAAGGGGGACTTAACATGCATACATCTTAAACATAAATAATAACCATATAGCAATTTACAGCCTTAGAACTGTCAGTAAAATACTGGGGGTTTAAATCAATTTAACAGCTAGCTAACTTCACACTTAACTGCCAAAATGGCATTGCTTTTCAACATAGAGGCAAAAGAACGTGTTCAGTTTTGTATCCCCATATCTTTGTTATGTTTCATCGCACTGGCACAAAAGTCTGTACGACGTTTTTATAACCGATTTACACAAATGCAGTGTTATAAAATTACTGAATGAAGCGCCTGGCTAGCGATACTAAACATGTCGATTTTACACGCTTTGCACGTGTACCATATTGGACAATCACGTCGAACTGTATAATGTGAAATATCAAAACAAACAATAAACTGTTACAATAACACTCTTACGGGTAAAGCAGGTTATATAGTTATTGATGCGAAGAGACGGGTTTAGGTATTAACAATTTCAAGATTGACAACTGTGTGTAGGATTCGTAGCGCAGTGGATCAAGGGAAGTTGTGTCAACCAGGAGGTCCCGAGATTGATCCTTGGTAATATCCTTTTTTTTACGAAAATGTTAATACTTTGACAAGAATTTCGATTTACACCATTTCTACGTGCATGTGTACATGAATATAGTATAAAAAATCAAAGTAATGATTTTCAACGAGCAGTTTTAAATTGCACTCCGACGATATAAGTTGATCGTTATATGAATATACTTTAACATTTTAGGCTATTGAATATGGACAATTTGAATTCAAACGCAAAGTCGATCTTCAGAAATGTTTTAAAGGTTATTATCGTTGAATTACATGTATAAACTAGTTTTGTTATATATGGCTTTTAATTAGCAATATTGTATAGCCATCTGTTGTAAAATCTGTGTTATATATTTCAGGTTTGCAGGGAAGAAAAACGTGCAGGAGATCTCGTGGTCCCGTTGCAGAACGCCGTTGACAGAGCCGCCCATTACAATGGATGCAGCGTGACAACGTGTTGGCGATCTGAGGCTGCTACATCACAGGCTCCAAGAAAGAAACGATCAGACTGTTACGTTGTGGACAGCTTTGACAGGGATCTAATCCGACGCACATTCCATGAGCTTATTGAGAAAGGCAGAGGCGTGCCGACCGCAAAGAAGATCATGGAAGCTGTGCGTGAGAAGATAGACTTCCCAAGGCAGATCACTTTTCTCAAGAGACTTTTGAAGGAGACTGGGTTCGAGTGGAAGAGATGTGGATCCACCAGAACTCTTTTGATGGAGCGATCAGACGTGGTGGTGGCTCGGGTGAACTTTCTCCGCCAAATCAGGAAGTATCGTGAGGAAGGCCGGTCAATCGTCTATAGTTTAGAAACCTATGTTCACACTATCCACAGTATGAAGAAGTGCTGACAGTCTGCGGACGTGTCTTTGAAGATCCCCTTCTCCAAGGGTCAAAGACTTATTGTTGTACATGCTGGGTCAGAAGAGGGCTTCATAAAAGACGCGTGTCTCATTTTCAAGGATGGCTCCTCCTCCGGAGATTACCATGATGCAATGAACACCAACTTCAACAAATGGCTGAACGAGAGGCTCATCCCCAACCTACCGGCACACTCTGTACTGGTTGTGGACAACGCGGCATACCACAATGTGCAGCATGAAAAGTGGCCGACAGCCACGACGAGGAAGGCCGACATTCAGTCATGGCTGGAGAGACATGGAATATCATTATCACCAACAATGCTGAAGGCAGAGCTTTTGGAGCTATGCAAGAGAAACAATCCCCTTCCCTCTTACATTCTATATGAAACACTGAAGCAGCATGGACATGTATGCCTTCGTCTTCCGCAGTATCACGCCGAGCTCAATGCCATTGAAATACATAAATATACATTCCATGGTTTGAAAATTATAAATTTAATGAAAAAAATCTTACGGCAGGATGATTCGAACCTGGAACTGGGATACCGATAAACATGTATGAAGACACTTTACTACTCTCAAGACCACTGCGCTATACCGACGGGTATATATAAAATTCGAAATTAAACTATATAATCCTACTTTCAAGCGAATATTCTGTGACGTATGTGAAAAACATAATGTTTTACCGTTATCAATCCTGATTTACTTGTTTACATTTAATGGAACATAATCCATTATCCCGCTGGATTTATACATCAGTTTTTGCATTCTCGGTTGTTTATATTGACCCACCACAATGTTAATTTTTCAATCACAGGATCCGAAAATACTGACAGGAATCGTATCATTGCTAGCTGAATTTTGCTACCCGTTTTCATTGTTATCGATGTATCATTTACAAGTTTTAAATTTGCTCAAACTAGTTGTTTTATCAAGCCATAAAGTTGTCATAAGACATGTACCTAATTTCAACAACTGTGATAACATACCGATATACATAGACTAAGGGTGTATAATTTCTTTTGCCTTTGAGTATATTAAGAAATCGAAACAAAGCTAACCCTTACATCCAGCACAAACGTCGTTTAATAAAGGAATCAAAGAGAATATAATTATATATACCTGTGCCTCATAAGATCTTTATAGAATCAATGCAAAGACTGAATGAAAGACTATGCATAACAATTTAAAAGAAGACATATAAGTGTTCAAAATATGTGCAAAATATTCAAATAGCATTTAATAAATAATTAAATACCATCATTGACCCATTAAAAAATAAATTGCATTCACTACAAAATAAATTAATATGGTGAATATAATTTGTAGTACCGATTCTACCGTTTGAGAATAATCAACGTTTTATGTTGCTTATTTATGGATTCGCCACTATGTTTTAGTTTATATATTCTGAACCATGAATGAACTTAATATTTGAATTTATTTATGCTGCTTTTACAAAAGTTAGATCTCAATTGAAATTAAGGTCATCGTTAAAATGTTTGATGGTGGTACTACATTATTTTGTGTTTGGTAAAGTAGATGTGAAGCTGATTAAGTCTCAACATTTTAAATGATTGTGTATACTCTGCTTTTATTAGTTCTCCCTGATTTTGCTGAACAATACAATGAAATCGGTTACATTCTTTACTTCAAGTCTTTTACTCTCTTTTATCTAATGGAGATAAATTATTCTTGATTATTTCCGCCAAAATCTCCGCACAAAAGAAATTATTCAGCTATTGCAAACATTATCTTCGTTTAAAGCATGGGCTTCCGCAGACATTTTTACTGAGTCTTTTGTGTATCTTATCTTAATTGAAAACTATTCTTTCGTCTTATACGTATGCTGGTAATTAGTCTTGGAAGTCCCGATAGGCGATGCATAGCTCTTTGGCAATAGAACGTACCGATGTTTGCCGTATATATTTGCCTTTTTACAGACATATTAATCAAACTGATTACTATGATTAAATATACCACACAAAAATACCCAAATTACCCTTATACATACATTATCATTCTCGATACTGTGACATCTTATTGCTATAATTGCTGAAATGCTATAAAGGTATCACATCCATAAAGTAAAAAATGCTCACGAGCCAATTAACCTTTTTCGACGGCAATTTCAAACAATGATTCAACAACTTTAAGTTTCTTTGTTAATTTCTACAAGACATTTGTTTTAGTTGTTTGTATAGTATCAACTAAGCCTAAACGTTAATGTAATTTGAATCCACGATGGAATTGCTTTAATGAGTGGGTTCTGCTTAAGATATTTTATTACGAGTTGAAAGTTCTACTGAATTGTTGTTTGTCAAATGCTTCTTGTGCATGCTAACAATGGCGGATATGTCTCTATATTTGATTTTGCAATATTTAACACGATGATATTTTAGTCAGTCGTCAGTGGAGATGATCAATATGCTAAATTCAGTTTTTATCAACCAGTACCGAATCCAAATCAATTAAAGCCCACTTACAATTACGAGCACATGTTTGGTGCATCTAATAGACAGACAGTATGCTATTACTGAGTATTTTTGGTATTAAGGCCTTGAATGTATTTGTAAACTAGAAAATGTCAGGGCAAGTGACTCTTTGGTACGGACATACGTATGTCCGTCTTGTACTTGTCTGTGACAAAATCAGGTAGCATGTGCAGGAAATGGCACAGTCACTAAACAAGACATTCCTATAGACGTGGAAGTAAGAACGATGTTTCCAATGAAACGCAGCACATGTTTTTATTTCGCTTGTTGTTTGCTTCTTTCCGTTTTGACTTCTATTAATGGTGTTGCCAATGGGTAGGAGGCGGAACTGCAAGGGGAGCTCCGTAACACTGACATGCCGGTGTCAGTACCTTCACAGACGGACGCGACATTTCGTTGGGAAGAGCTGACTAATGAATAATACACAGTTCACGTCAGTATAAAAGTAAATGTCCACGAATGCAGTTTAGAGGAATACATTTGCAACAATCATGCAACTGGTATTAATATCGAATCATTTTTTCAGCGAGAATATTTACATATTCTGCAATTGACGGAACACAAACTCATGCTATAAAATGTAGAGGTGGAGATCATTATCACCTGTCAAAATGTATTTTGTCCACAATGTTAAGTAGGCATAGGAAGTACATAATCAACATTATATTAAGATCAATATTAGCACATATCTGAAAATCACAAATGTTATAGAGCTACACAAATAAATTGATTTAAGCTGCTCGCGTGAAAAGGGTATATAGTTCAATTCAAGCAACCATAACAAACCTCAATTCCTCAAACAAAATATATCTCAAATAATTTATTTCAAAAGTACACCTATTTGTTTAACAATCATATCGATCACGGTTTGTTAAATTGTGTTTTATAGCGTAATGGAGGAAATGAGAACTGTCTGTATGTTTTAACCGCATGCAGTTTGATGCATTATTAGCTTATTGCCGTTGGAGCAACATCTCGAGTATTTAGTTGCAGGTTTTAACTCAATATGTTTTCTGTCTAGATAGTTTGTCAAGAGTAATATTCCGCAATGCCGTCTAGTGAATTTGCATAAAGTTTTAAGTTGATTTAACCTATGCGGTCGATTTTGTTGGTGGTGGCAGTTCTACAAAGCCCCACAGGCCATTATGAAAGACCGAAAGTCGTGGGTTTAAAAGCAGTTACATACGCAATATGTCAGTAACTTTGTAGATTGTTTCTGTGAAGTGCCAACGTACATGCTTGAGAAAAAAATGTAGGAAAGGAAGGGGTTGGTTAAAACCCGGACCATCGTCTTGCAACGTACTAGACTAATTCCCCTAAGCGCTTAAACAACAATATGAGAGTGAAAATGCGGAGCATGAAAAATCTACAATTTTACTGATCAGTAATTCCCCTGAGAGATCTAGACAAAATAACAGGATGTAGACGACAAGACGACCGAAACGTACAGCATATTGAGACCAAAGAAAGACTGACAGCTGTCTGACTAGACTAAATGGGTGTCGGTTAGTGAGTTTTGGTTACATCGTTTCACTGTCGCAATTCCAATCAGAAACTTTGTTCGTGGAATGTACTTAATACAAATTGTACATGTGTGATATGTTTTAATAAATAAAGTGTTTAATGAGTTCAACACATCAACTTCGGCGAACTGTTGCCGTGTATGCGGTGGCCACGGTGAAATTGGACAATTGGTAAGAGTTAATGTTCCTAGATATAACAACTCAGCAATTATTGTTTGTTTGTGTGTTGTTGCGCTTTACGCCTTTAGTGACACTTTTTCGGTAACACTCTGTGGTTATTTGACCTAACCAGTGCCCCTGTAGTACCAATCAGTACTGGCCTGTTCTTCCCAAGCATACAACTTCCCAACAATTATGGAAGAGAGGTTAATGTGTTACAGGGAACACATAATACACAAGACAATACCTCCCCACACAGGCCCCGGTCTGTGAAAACAACAGTCTACAATACACAAGACAATACCTCCCCACACAGGCCCCGGTCTGTGAAAACAACAGTCTACAATACACAAGACAATACCTCCCCACACAGGCCCCGGTCTGTGAAAACAACAGTCTACAAAACAGGTGCAAGGGTAAACAAGACGTGGAATAGGGGTGCAAGGTATGGTCTTGCCGACATTAAACACAACTAAGGACAATATATGTGGACAACAAGGGTAAAAAGGATTACAGGATGGAGCAAATTACAAACAACTTAAGAAAGTTAATAAAATAGGCCAAAAGGGGGAAAAGAGGACATGAATATTATATCAAGTAAAAGAAATGCGCATTGGGAAGGGGACGTTAACATACATCCATACATATAAATAATAACCACAAAGCGATTTACAGCCTTGGAACTGTCAGTATAAAATACTGGGGGTTAAGATCTATTTAACACCTAGCTTACCCCTGAAGTCAGCACAAACATGACGTTTCTAATTGTCTATTTGTTTTTGAATGATAGTTCTAGGCAATAGTAATTGGGTTGATAGCTGACATCGGAATCGCTCAGGCATATTTAAACTGAAACCATAAATGTGTGCAAAGACATATGTGATCATATTGGTTGTAGAAAATAAATTATAACACTTTTGACTGCCTCTCGCACATTAACTTACGCATTACAATCAATGCCAGGAACCTTTGCTCGTCTATCATTTCTCTGGATTCATGAGTTCGGTTTCTGCGCTGGTGAGCAATTATACGAACCAGTTAAATATTGGATTATTATAGAGAAAATATTGATTACATAAACACAATATGTAAAACTTGCAAGTCTTATGATAGGTTTTTGTATAAACCAATAGGCCTACTGTGATACCTTATGTTAAAAAAGGGTTGTAAGGAGTACGATATGAATGAAGAAATCGAGCAAGAAATGCAACACACAAATTGTATGGCCACGTATAATTGGCAAGTTAATATTGTGTAATCGACAATAAACACATAGCTATTCATTCAATTTTATTTCCACATACATGCAATAACATAAATCACTTAATACATTTTACAGAACAATAAGGTACACGATCGACAATAACAACAATATACAATATATGTATGTAGCGGACACATGCTATATAATACACATTTCGCACTAAACGCATCCAGGAAGTCTCACCTATAAAAAGACAGTGTCTCGCCAAACATGTCAACATGGTAAAACATACGAAGGAGGAGTGGCAGGGAGGAAACATTCTGGAACTGCATAACCATAAAACGGCCTAATAACTGTCAATATCAATTCATAGGGCTTAAACCACTTAGACGGTTTTAGTGTTTCTCACAAACTATTGCAGACCTACCGGTCATGACCTTGTGTATAATAATTGCAAAAGTTTCTATAAGTTTGACTTCTAGCTTGGAGGTTGTTGACGGGTTATAGAATCACTACATGTGTTTGTCTTGTGTTTGTGGAGTTTCATGCATTTCAAGGGAATTAAACATATCTTTTGTGATATAACTAGACGTCAGTAGTGAGAAAAATGATTATCGAATTGCTAGCAACCTTTTTAAAAATAGCCACTAACTGTATGGTATAAAAAATGATGAATTAGCAATCCTGGTCATGTTTAATTTCGATATGGTGTAATTATTTTATGATTTACCCAATCACGTCTTGAAATGTACGCAGAATTCGTTTGCTCCGTCCTTGAAATAAAAACGTCCATGTAGTTAATTGTAACAACTGCAAGGTGCATGCGCGAGTTTATTGACACATCGAATGTTTCATAACAACACCAGAAGCAATCAAATATACATGTATTTTACAACATTGCGCTTGAAAGACATAACTGTTTAATTATCTCCGAATTGTATACATATTGCATATATGCGGATGTGTACTGTATCAAGTTTGGGTTTCCGGTATCAACCACAATAGGTAGATGATAGTGATGCTATAATAAGATATAGTTAAGATAGAGTTGAAACTAAGTCTGGTAAATTAATGAATTCTTATGTTTTATTAAGTACGTCTAGAGCACTGAGGGAAAATTGCAGTGTTTTAGAATCAATACGACACTAGACTCTAGCTACGATGGAATAATGTGCGCAGTTATTACTTGTCGTCTGTGTCACTAATGAAAAGCCAACAACTGAAAGCTACTTTTATAAACACATCAGTGCATGTAATTACGAACAGACGACATCAAATTTCTATAAATTAGACCGCCAGAAAGCTAGATGTTTTTTTCTAAAGGAACACTGTAGTTCGGCTCATTTTAAATGCATTAAGAGGATGCTAGATTCAATTAATTGTTCACTTTAGCGTTTGCAATTAATGGTTCAACACTTTTGATTACTAATGAAGACCAAATTTACATGCCATTAATGTTCAGCTGATATCTGCAATAACTTATAGGCGTATAAAGAACAATATTTCATATGTCAGGGACCAACAACTCCTGAGTGATTGAAGCATATAGGAAGGTTCCCTCAATATCAGACATTGAACTCGACTTAGTTCTCAGTATCTGATATGTCCATTTGCACCGCTGTTACAATTCTAATTATCATGTGCATGAAGTTCACCAGTGCATTGATCCTCCTCTTTGGAATGTTGGTGCATTCTTCAAACAAGGCAGTTCTTAACTGGTCAAGAGTAGCGGGGGATTCTGGTGCCGCCTTGCCCTCCTGTTAAGTTCGTCCAATAAATGTTAATTGGGGACAAATCTGGACTGTACGGCTGCCAGAACATGTAATCGTTAGCCAGGACGGTTTTGGCAACATGGGGCCGGGCATAATGGTACTTAAAAGTCAGCTGGCTTTGTTGCACTATCTGAATTCTTATCTGACTGAACTCTCGAAATAACATCTGAACTACCATCTAATAGATTTGCATCCGCTTACTCATATCTATATTTCATCTGACATTTGACTGTGAATGCCATAAGGCACATCCGAGCAACCAACTAGCAGCAGTATATTCGCTATTCCATATCTGAATTGACATTTGGCTGTGAATTCATGAATTGACATCTAAACTACCAACTATAACAGCCGTGGATTCCATAAAGCACACCTGAACCACCAACTAACAGCTGTGTATTCGCTAAAACATGTCTGAACTGACGACAATCATCTGACTGTGAAATCGCAGAAGCACATCCTACTACCTACTTACACTTGTGAATTCGTGATCTAACATCCGAACTTACAACTAAAAGTCGACTTCTCAGAGCAGGCCGTGGTATTGCATTAATTCTATTGTTGTTGTGTCTCGCAGTCCTGTGATGTTTTCTATGTGTGCCTTTGTGTCCGTTGATTAGTTTCCTTACCATAACGGTCCTGTTGTGTGTACTCTCGCTGTGTGCACCTCTCCTGATCCAGTTGTGTTGTGTTTGTGCATCTCCCTGCGAGTGCCTCCTTGTATGGTATTCCTTACTCCGCATTTTCAACCTTTGATTGCCCTTCTTCAAATCGATCAAATGTATTTTTTTATTTCGTCTTCTGAAGCCAGTTACAAAAAACGATCAGTTGCAACAGAACATTTTCATAATAGAAGATAATGTCCCCATTATTCCGCATACTATTGATCTAGAACTGGGAAATGATGCTCATCAATGCTACATTCAATGACAAGTACTTCAATGATAATGTGTTTTAAAGTGTGAAACTAAAGTACACAAAACTATGTCATTGTACATATTTCTTTAACGATGGTTATCTAAATGTTGAGAGTAGCGTGTACTTGCTATTGGAGTATCATTAGGTCAGCGTTAGGACATGTTCAATCTAAAGTAGTAATTTGATTAACTATCTCATTTCCGCAGAATTTGCATCAAAGTCGATGCTGGCTTAACATTTGTGAACCTTTTTATGTTTGAATTACGAGAGAATAATTGTACTCTATTTCATATTTCTAGACGTGTCTTAGTCAAATGTACATGTATATTTTTCTGGGCTTAGTCGTACTAACATGGCTTTGCTATTTGCATAGCAGTGTTGTGCAAACCAATCAAATCTTACGCTAACCGCTAAACCAAATTATCTTCAATCGACCAACGTTTGCAACATTGACGCAGATTGATTATCATATCGTATAGTTATTTACCAAACCTAAAGATATTAACTTGTTTATTGTTTAGTGATTTTTCTTCCACACAATTATTGCGCAAACGGTGTTATGTTTGCAGAGGCGTTATTCTTATTATTGTAAACATGACATTGTTGTATGAAAACCAAATGAACATAATATTGTTTGCATTTACAACTGCGTCTGAAAGTAGATCGTATAGTAAATTTTAAGATTTATCCAGTAAGTATTGTTATAGTAATCACCACGGGGAATTGTCCGGTGTTGGAAATAAGAAGACTTTCTTGATTTTATGTACCAGTCGCGAACATTTATACTGTTTTAATCAGATAAATCGATATGTAACAAGTTTATTAACATGAATGTGTGATTTTTCGACTTATGCAATAAGTAATGACGAACTATATCGAAACATACTATACTGTGTTTATAACTTATCAGTGAACTCCTCCTACAGGTAACGGAGGTGTATAGTGTAATTGAATGACCGGCAGCAATTTTTTATGTTGTACAACCAATTTTAACCTTCAGATTGCAACAAATTTGCATACTTCAAATTGCGCCGATAATCTTTTTTAAAGAGATTTCTTGTTCATATTTCAATCGCAATAACCCAAAAAATATTTTATATTACGAACTAACCATATTTTTCACACGTTATTACACGTCAGAGTATATTTCCATACGGTTAATTATGAAAACGGTCAAGCCAATACTGATAAAAATGTTATTTGTCCACCTATTGAGCTCAATTATGAGGTATGAAACGAAAAGTAACTTGTCACCTTTGTATGAGAAGGCACTAATCGGTCGTTTATGTCTTAAAAACAGATGCATTTTACCAACGAACATGCTGCATTGCGAAATGAAGACCTTGGCTCGAAAAGTGTTTTTATGCGCTTAAACGATATACTATCATGCTTAAAATGTATCAATGCGTAAATAAATGAATATAAATGTTATACGTTTATGATAAACGTATACATGTACCAGGTATTCGTTTTTCTTTTGAAAATACAGTCATCAGCGATAATGCGAGGAATACATATACAGTGTCAAATTGTTTGCCGTGACAGAGAGCATGTCGTCTTGGAGAGAGAGATGTGACAGTACGGCTGAAGTGAAAACATAATTTCTGTAATGTATCCGTCAGATTAATAACAATGCATTAAGCAAGGAAATAACTTCATTCAAGTATGTAATCATTAAATGCACCAGTTATTCTTTTTGTATTCTCAATGTCACTATGTATATAATGAACACGTTAATTGGAATGAAAAGTGTCTGGTTTAAAACATTCTGGGCTGTAAATTCGTGCGCTAATTATTATGTTTCAACTTCAAGTGGGGTCTGATACTTAATCACTGCAATGACATGACAAGAAACCAGTGTCATCTTAACTGCATTTGAATGATGAATATCTATATCAGACTCGAATGTGCGATAATTTATCATTTAAGCGATAGCTTGGAACTGCAAGGCGTTTTAAGATTAAATGCAAATAAGTACGTACCAAGTCTACTTTGAAACAAAATGATATAAAATTCCACAAAATGATATAAAATTCCACATGTGTGGCAACATTCTAACCAACTGTCAATTCAATACCAAAACTGATCACATGGTAAAACTTTAATTTACAAAGTGCGTGAACTGAAACTAAACAAGAGCACAAATTAAAACTGGAAATGGATCAAAATAAAACCAAAAAAGTTAATACATATATTATAAAGGGAACTTATTTATCCCTTTTTACTTAGTTTAAATATGTTCCCTTTATAATCTATCATGTATTCACTTTTTTGCTTTTATTTTGATCCATTTTCCGAACTTTCAAAGTCAGGAGTAATGTGTCTGGTCAATTTGATCCTACTTGTCGTTTCGATCCCAGCGATTTTTGCCAAACCACGCACATGTTGTGAATGGAATTATCTGACCATTGGTTTGGTTGGATAAAGGAATACTTCTACGCATGAAAACAAAGAAAAATAATCGAATTACCCAAATATGTATTTGTGTGCCAACACAATTTGCGTATTAAGTGTTGTTTTACGACCATTGTAAATTCCAAACTGAACTTGGAATGATGGATGTGTATGGAAGTGTTTGTGGGCGTGTGACAAAGAAATTAGGGATAAACAGCAGATCCAAATTGGCTAAATTAAGACAATGTGTTTAAATGACCTTGACATTTTGTAAGTAACCAATCGGAGGGTAAAATTGACAAGTAAGCTCCTCTATGATCTAGAGTGAACACATGTCGAGATTGACGTCTGCTTGTGGGTGTTTTCCCATCTGGCAACATATTTGTTGTTTAAAACGATTTACTGATAAGCCTGATACGAACGTTTAAGTGTATTCAATGTAAATAATCCGACCCCTAAGCGCGTATGTGCCTAACAATCGTGAAGAGGGTCGAAATGACAGATCAACTGGCTACCCGACACGTATAGTCCTTCCTTAATATAGCAATATTGTCTTTATACTTTACCGAATGTTTGACCCGTAAATAATACAGATCATTGAGATAATAAGATATTGCACAAACTGACATTAATTTACACACATGTGTTGAATGGATGTGGAATCGAGTAATGCTAATACGCACAACGCCATGACGTAGTTTTGATTAACATGTAATTGCTTTTCATGCAAGAACTTGTAATTATACCGTCTTACTTAATTAAAACTCCACATATAGCCTCTATCATTTCCATACTGCATACTACAGGAACTGTTAAAGTAGTGTAAAATGCGTTATACGTATACAGTGATTCCAGCTAGAGGAATATACGACACCAACTTTTAAAACCGACATTCACTGATGGTTAGCATTGGCAAAATAGGAAAGGTAGAACTGTGCTGAAATCCTGGTCACTGAGGAAATGTCAATATTATCCTAGTAACATTTATAATGGCAGTGGATTGATGATGTTCACGTCTGGACTATTTTATGTAATGCTTGTATTCGGTTTCTTAATTGAAAATACATTAATTCCTCTGTAAGGATAATTAATTACTGTTCGAAATATTCGTTTCAAAGGAGGTTGTGTACTACATGTACCTTTATGATTGTTCCCCAATGTACTTCATTAATTACGTGTATTAGTCTTTTGTCCCTATTACCTACGTAATATACAGGACTGTGTACTTTTCCCATTGATATCTGTGATTGTGGAATGACTGTGCATTACGTGATCGACGTGTTTATCCATTTGCATGTGTACTACGTATAATCAGTGCTCTTCATGAGCTAGTAGATTTTGACAATCCTAATTTAGTCGAGTTATACGACCACCAAACTGGTTTAACCTTAAGTGCAGCCATCCAATTTACAAATACCATACGAGATGCAATGATGACAGAGTGGCAAAGCGCTTTCGAACAAAGTCATGTTTCTCTGACACGTTCACATAGATTTGCGTCATGATCCAGGTTGAGAATATCAATTTATATAACAATAATGTAACCAGTTAGAAGTGTGTGTGTAAAGTGTTTATTTTATCATAATGTCACGGCTATTTAAGGGCCAGCCATTTCTGACTTATGAGACACCTACTTTCTGAGCACATTTACTTCCCGATTCACATACTTTGATACTAGGCTTCAAACTAGCTGGCGGTTTACCACCGGTCATATCAAAACGGACTCATACCGGAATTCGAATCTTCCGTTCCAGAGTAGGGATGCCTTAAACAGTCGGCCACGGGAGACGGTAGTTACATGTGCATGTAAATTTGAAAGCATGCTTTACCAGTTAAAATGTATGGTACAATATTAATCACTGCATTCCCATCCGTGCATCAGCGCAATATTTAATTTAAATTACATTGAGGGGTTTTGTTAAAACTCTTGATTGCTGACAACACCTGCCGGTAACGGATGACTTGTATTTATCTTTTATCACACACGGCACAATTGATTTTGGACTATATGAAGTATAATTTATCAAGGAGTTGTTTGTACTCGGGACTTTGATGATATTGCTTTGGCATGCGGGATTCTCTGTTTCTGTTGTAAGCTTACAGAATTTTTCAAATGTTTGTCAACTAATCCATTTATTAGGCATTTCGCACAATATCTATTAAGTGTTTTCATTCAGTAAATCTGGTAAGTGATCAATATGACTGTAAACTATAAGTCGGTTATAACTAACATATTAGAATTATAAACAAATTAAATGCTGCGGTCGCTGACGCTTCCTTGCACTTAATTTGCTTATAATTCCAATATATGAGCTATAATCTATACTTAACGCGCCAGTATTGGTTAACTATCAACTTGGTATTTGTTGACAACATGTGTTGTGTACGCAATAAAGGAATTTCACATTTAAGTAAAATATCCCATTTTAGTGAAATTACAAAATAAAGTCATATTTGAGAAACACAACGACATCAAAATGTATTTACAATTAACACAGTCAGTGCAGGGCAATTGATAATGATGATGAACATATCAAATAATTGTTCAATTGCACTGTCGTGCGTTCATTAAATGGAATGGAATCAACATTTGCAATGCATTCGACGTTTCCAGCATGTGGCGTACAAAGATGATCGTGTCGACCAATCTGGTTACTACAGATTGGCATAGGTTTTCGATCGAGTATTTAGGGTTAACTGGTATCGTGGTCTCAAAAACTGACATAATCTAAGAAAAACAATTACCGCGTAATAATAATCATATGAAAAGAAAATCTTATAAAATCATTTGAAGAAGAACTTAGTACTACATACATGCATAAATAACCAGCTTTGCACCCTGGTGCTTTACCTTTGATCGCAGCAAGGAATGTTTACAGGTGTGCACGTTGTCTGAGGTTCGTTTAATGAATACTGTATTCGGAGCTGGAATACAATAACAAGACTGATTCCAACTGTAGGTTAGCTCGATATGATGGCGATATGAATCTCTGCAAACGACGGTTAGCAATACTATACCCGATTTTACTGTGAAATGAAGATGAAAAGACCGAACTGTGATCATTATTTCATGCTGGCTGATATTTTTATGTGAAGTAACATCGTTGACATCCTCGCGACAACGGTTTGTCGTAAATATCTACAATATATATTTGTATAGAAATAAACACTGGGACGAATGCAATGCGGATAATCAGCTTTCATACATATTTATACTGTCACGTAGCAGCTAGCTACCCATTGAACACTCCAGTACATGCATGCGTCTGAAACAAGAGGCTCGATGAAGGGAATATTCAAGCGTGTAAATTAAAAGCCATAGCAATACAATTCCTTTTATCCGTGTAACAAGTACACATATTCCATTGTAGAGCATGGACTTTGGGTTTCTCTTGTCATGTTGGAGAACGCAAGCAATCTCTCAGCGTGAAATGGTAAATACCAATTCACAAGCCCAGTGTACGTGAGCAATACATTTCATTGAACTAGACTGTGTGTGCCTCTATAACTCAGTCAGTTAAAGGTTCTGTATTTAATTTAGATGTATTATTGAAAAGTTAAGCACCAGTTCGACTCTCACCCGATGTATTCTTTACTTTTTAAATTGTTTTTAAAAATATTCTCCGCACCACAGACGTTCATCAGGTAGCAATATATTATACCGGTTCAATAACCAGAAAGTTATTTTTTTTGCCGATCGATCATATTCAAGCCAAAGCTTGAAAAAAGACTCATCTGCGTCACGTGGTCATTTAAATTTAATCCGTTCATTGTTCTTGATTTTTTTTCATTCAGTATCCTGCCGACAATATCGCGTCTCTCAGAATGCAGTGATGTAAACAATGTAATCGACATTACACAATATGAGAGTAACGCAACTCTGAAACACTTGACATATATGTAAAAAGTAACGTTTTAAACAACAAATGCAATGACGGGATTATAAACAAATAAATCTCAAATTCATCCGAAAAGCAAGTATGACTGTTCATTAATGTTATACATTCCAAGAAATTACCGTTATAAATAACGCATTTAATACTACCAAATAATCAACGATTTAAATCCTACTGACTTAATAACATATTCATAGTGACTGTATTTACAATGAACAACTTATCGGATTAGCGAACTGTATAATTCCTGTTGCAATTCGATGTACAAACAAGAATACGTAAGTAACGGTATATTTACGATATATATTTCCGCCGAAAGCAAACAGTGTTATTTAAATGCATAGCGAAATTCAAAAACGTTGTATTGACGTAAACTGTTTTATATCTCCCTTGTATACGTACATGGAATTTCTAGATTTTAGCATTAGGAATAAATTATCAGGAATCAAATTTCATATCAGATACAAGAACAAAAAAAATTTTGGCCATCAATAGGAAGAACTGAATTTTCAGAAAAGTGTGTCGAAATGCATTAACAAGGATACTATATTTACACCAAGCTTGGGGCGTAGGGGGTGTATTATACCGTATTTATTTAACAATCCTAAATGTAGTTACTGCATTTGGTGATAGTGTTTTGTTCAAACAACCAACATGGAGTTGTTCAATTAATGAGTGCATTTCCAACTGCTTTGGACACGCTCATTTAGTTATAGTTCATTCCGCCTCTTCCTGCGTTTTACATCCAATAAGCTTACAGAATTATTCAAATTTTTGGTCAACTAATCCATTTATTATGGCATTTCGCACAATATCTATTAAGTGTTTTCATTAAGTAAGTGATCAATATGAATGTAAACTATAAGTCTGTTATAACTAATAATGTGTTGTGTACGCAATATAGGAATTTCACATTTAAGTGAAATATCACATTTTAGTGAAATAACAAAATAAAGTCATATTTGAGAAACACATTATAATCAGTCAAGTATTTTTTACCATTATTATCAAGGTGTATCTCCTCTACGGTGCACCAAATATGTTTTTCATCATCACATTACGAGGAACATACATGTACACACTAAATATAACATATATCGTTGAATGCAACTTTTACAGTGGTTATGTACAACTGTCATCTTCGTCAGATGCCCAGGTTGACCCATCATATTATTCTTCCTTATCATAATAATTTCACATAATAGTAACAAAGCAACTTGTATCGTGGGTGGTCATTTGTCCCTTTCGATGTTAATTGTTTTAACCACTGCAATGTTTTCAGAAAGAAGTTAAAACTTTTCACCAGTTTGTTAAACATGTAGATAAGTAACCTGAATCCGTGATTCCTCAGTATCTAAACACATTTTGTTTTGATATAAAAAAACGGAAGAGCTGCATTATGACAAAACATGTGATCTTACTTTCCAATAGGAAAATGATGTCACTTGGGAGGCTGTGCCTATTGTTTAGAGCACATACACAAAGCCACAATTGGGTACTTTGACAGTAGCACACATGACAAACAATGTTCATCCCACTGTGCATTACAAGCAATTGGGAGTTTCTAGTGTTTCAGAATTATACGACGGTTAACTGACTATCATTATATAATATTGCTATTCAAAGACTTCCCTACAGATTATATATGTGCATTGTCTTGTTATAGACACGCTGATATTACTGCACGAAATATGAGCCTGCGCTAAGTACGATTTTATGTTGTCGATATTAGAACCAATAGGTTCATAATGTACCTGTTATGAAAGATAAGGTCTGAAATGTACAGGTATATTCATACTCTAGTTGTCAAGTAAGACAAGAGTGTTACCGCTACCAGTAAATGACAATGGTTCTCTAGAATCGATATGACACAAGGCTGTAGGAACGAACGAAGGAATGTGCGCGCAGTTATATGCTGTCGTTTGTCTCAGTAATGAATACCATAGACTAACATCTAGTTTTAAGACTACACCAGTGTGTATAATTACAGACGATGAGATAAGGCAGTCCATTCCAGATTTCAGCTTACTAGACGTCAGAAAATCAAAATGGGAATTCTTTGGCATTAATTCATTAATTGGACAATACAGTTGCTTTTTAGGGAATGTTGGATTTAAATGAAACATAATAGTATAAATATTGTTCGCAAACCAATAATTTGGAAATAATGTGATTATTGTTTTTGTCAGTACGTACATCGAACAAAATGTGCCAACAAGCGGAATTTCACCAGGTAATATTTTATATTTATTGATTAATGAACGATTGCTCAACTTTAAATGATAAAATGAGTACTAGTACTAATATAATCTTATTTCACATGCGTTTTACCAGTAGTCTTACATAACTTGACATAAACAAAATGAATGTTTTGAAGTCACACCAATTGTTTACGCCCGTCTTGTGTGTTTAGTTTTCCCTCGTTTGCTCAATTGCCACGCAAATTTATTATTCTCGTTTAATTTATACAGGTTTTATTCCGATCAAATAAAATACGGACGTTCACTGTTGCAATAGTAAAAGGAAAAGGAAACGAACGAAAGCAGCAATCTTAAAGAGTCCTTGTGCGGTTAATCTAATTTTGTCAAAATGTATTGTCATAAGACAGAAATCCATAGTTCGGCTGTCATTTGGATGATAATTATCTCTCTCTCTCAATATATATATATATATATAGCATGCGTTTGATAAATTTCTCGGCGGGCTTCAACTTTGTCCGAAAGTATACATAATCAGAAAGAAAAATATAAAAATCAGAAGTATAAGGAAAGTACGTATTAAAGAAACAAAAGGTAGGAAACATTAAGGACAGTGCACAAGACTATTAATTTTCCGTCCGATAAGAACTAGATCAGCTCCCGTGGCAGTACAAGGGATAAGTGTATACCCGCTGGCATAAGTTCGAACAATCTTTTGTTCTGTCTGTAGGTCAAGCTAAGAACCGATTATATTATGTCTGAAGACAGCTTCCTTTTGAAGTATACCAATGAGTATCTAGCAAGTACGTCAAAGCGGGTATATTTATAACCCTGATTTCATTGAACATTTATAATGTTACCGCAATAACGTGTTATCAATTAAAACTATGCTCATCACCGCAAAGTTGCGTGGCGGATTTTGCATAAACCTTTGTATTAAATCATAACCCTGCGAACTTGGTAGTGATTGTTAATGTGTCGATGTTGAACCTTTTCCGTATTCTATGACAAAGCTATACTGTTTCGTAAATGTACTGTTTTCTCCGTTGAAAATAAGGATACAACTAATTGTGCACGAAACAGAATATGTGAATATGTCCATATATGTTTGAAAGTTGTCGTCTGCTAAACAAGAGTAAAAAGTCTAGCGCGAAGGAAACAGCATATCGTGCAATTGTATAATACAATTACATTTGTACTTTTTTGTGAACACTTCGGCTGTTGTTTATGTTGCTATGTGTTATGAAATGACCTTTGGATCAAATATCCAATCTGAGTCCTCGGTTTTATTACCATTCTCAGTTCTTCTCAGTTTTACATACATGTATTTGCCACAAACGCCTTCTTGTATTTCCGATGATGCACTATCTTGAGAAGTGGCAGACTGTCTAGTTTCCACTGACAAGTAAATACTATTATTAATGTTTTCATATATATTGTGTTTTTGAACACTCGCCATATTTAGAAAAACTGAGAATATATGTCAGGCAAATGATATGTTATATTCATATTGAAATTATTGCCTTAAGCGATAACGCGATCAACACAGATGTTGACGTCCATTTGTTTCCGATAAATAGAATCAGCAAACCGCACGAGATAATTCAATGTTGTAGTAATTGTCTTTGCGGCGGAAGGCAAGGCTTTGCAGTCAGTTAATTCTTAAACATATTGGATTTAACTATCACATCATCATAACGTGCTTCTGTACCGTTGTTATTCGATATCCGCAAGTGCGTGCTTCCTAAATAAGTGGATACAACGGACACAAAGGTATCTGCTACCAAGTCGCATTGCAAGTTCTCTCCGTATCTTAGTTTACTAAACATTTAAGTAGCTTTAATTTGATTGTAATTGAATTCATTTGATGTCATTTCTCTTGAACATCTACCAGATGCTCTACATATGACATCAATGATTAAATAGAGAATAAGAACATAGCGCAGTCCATAATGACGTATACATTCCAAAATTTAGGTTAAGGAGAAATACTATACATGTAGTTCTGAATAATATTATATTCTATGATAACAACAAAATTAGCTCTGTCGAATGAAACATATGTCATAGGAAAATAAATAAATAAAATATCACCATAGAAATAACACATCTAGACAATATTTTCAGGCACAGACATTTTTTCTGAAATAATCTAGCATAATTGCATATAATTATTTACCACACGAACTCGAATTTTTAGAACATTATAAAATAATTTCATCCATATTTGATTACACTACATCACATTAACACTGTAACACACTTCGTGCTGTGTGTTGATTTGTGCACACGCCCGATAACATCATTCAAATGCAACCATTCAGCTCTTTTATAATTGATTATGTCGGCAAGACAGATATCTCCCCGATATCCAGATTAAGTGGTAGTGTGAAGTGTGTCCAAGTATTCAGGAAAGATAGAGTTCAATTAAAAAAGATATAGCTGAAGATAAGCAGGAAGCCTCGCTCTGATCAAGACGATGAGATTAACTGGTTTAATACTTGACCTTAGTTTTACAGTTTTTCAGACTGTGTACTTTGTATGTGATCTACTTGTTTCTTCAGATGTACAACGAGTAAAATACATTTGTTGACAACCTTATGAAACAAGGAAGTAAATATCTTAATTGCGATGCAATCCGTGAAATATTCAGATATTAGATATTTTGCCTAGGGCTTGAATACCAAGCCTATTGGTTTATTTTCGCTCTACCAAATGTTATTTATATACATATACATGTCATCTATACGATGTATTGTCCATAATACATTTGTTAACTTGTTAGCGAATACATTTTCTTAGAACTTTGCAATGAATTCCATCGCCTTATAAACAGGTACATGCATTATTTTATAATCATCATTTATTTTGGGGTTTTGTTTGATTACCCAAGACATTGTTCATGAAATATTCAGTATATAATACAGTTTATCGATATTGTACTACGTCCGACTTCAGAATTCAATCAAAATTTTCTCCATATAAATTTCGTGTAGACAATAAAGTTTAATATTATGTGGTATGTGGCAATTTGCAAAGCACAGCGATTATAAATGTGTCTTCAAATGAAATAAAATACTTGATTTATAGTCTTCAGATATTGAACGCATCTCGAAATATCAAACGTACTAATTATTAATAAGAGAAAACAGTGAATCGAAGGTGGCATCACAATCAGTCAAGAATAATGTTAAAATTTGTGTTGTGAATAGTATTAGAGGAAATTGAGTAATTAGACTCTTGCTAAAATTAAAGGTCTGTTATATTTGATAATTTGTTAGTTGATTGTCATGCGTAACACACCACAACAACACAGCCTCGTTTAAGACCCAAGACCGAGACCCTAGTGTCACACCTGTAAACCCGATTCAGGCTTTCAAAAAACACACTGTTGGTTTATTGCAAGTGAACACGCGATTTCATTTTATTCATAATTGTGTTATCTACAAGAATAATTTCATGTCACGTCATTTGAATTGTTCGTATGTTTAATGAAGGATTAAGTTGCCCCGGGACGTCACATTCACAAAACAATGACCCCCACACAGATCACTGGAAAACATCAGCAAACAAAACAATATTAGTTGAGGAGAGGCAAAGTGCAAACATGTATGCGGATAGGGGCAATGAGGAATTGTTTGGTTGCTTATTAAAAACAAGGAAGTATACTTAATGGACAAAAAGGGATGGGCACAGGGTTTCTGTAGACATGTTTCGAAACTTACAACGCCATGTCAACAGATGCGCGGTCGAATTAAGGTTTGTAAAGATCCGAGAAAATATACTATTCATCAGGGATCTGATTAAAATGCGACCTCGGCGACCATGGGCGTTAGTTAGCTGAGTGAAAAACAATTATGTCGCCTAGTCGAGTTCCTCTTGTATTTTCGTAATTACGTGTTGGAACTAGTTTGAATTGTCTCAATCAATAATTTGTAAATCCGACAGACAGACACGTAATAAACTGGCTTCAGTATGTTATTTGTGACCGCAAATAAGTGATAAATATGTCAAATGACATGTTATTGAAGGTTAGTAATTCCCATCTGACGAGAATAAATTTCATCTTGTTAACAATTAGTTTACATATTACGACAAATGAAAGAGATGCCTGTTTCATAAACAAATGTACTACTGTCTATCAGAAAAGGCAAATTATGCGATTTACATTCGCATACGACATTGACCTTGAACAGCAACGTCTTAGGGGATTTACAATCACGTGCTCTTCGGTCTGACAGGTGATGTTTTGATGATATACGGGGTTGATTTGTTCCTATATCTCGTTAGTTTTTTCTGGACGGATTTATGTAGTACGTAAAAGAACGTTTAACATAAAGCGCGTTTGATGTTTGCTTCTCTGAAAAGTAAGCATATAAATGCACTCTGCCATGAAAATTGTTCAACGGGAAATCTCATTACTATATGCAAAAAGCCATCTAGCTTATTCTTAACCTTATATAATATAGTTTCTTCCGAGGCACACATTTGTGACGCAGATGCGACGTTTCGCCAACGCACACTTTGCACTAAGGAAAATAAATTTTATGACGTACTTGCATGGTGAGAACGTTTTGAACTTTGAGTAATGCATGAAAGAAGCGGGTAATGTCTTCATCTCTACCAATTTATACAGATCAGTTTGCGGCATACCCAAGTTGTATACCCGAGTGGCCAATGGTGTTTCTTTCACACGCCCTTTGTAAAAGTTAACCCGCTTCGAGGTTTGAGTAAATACTAGAAATTAAGGACATCCCGTTTTTATGTCAATAATTGTTCAACAGAAATGTGAAAAATGCGATCCAGGAAAGCCAAGCAGAACATATTCAATAAGTTTGATAAGCTTATAATCAAACTCACTGTGATGTTTGCTATATGGTCAAGGGGGGGGGGGGGTAATACGGCGTAATACTGACCAGACAAGTGAACTTATATATTATAGTTTGCGGATAATTTATGTTCAGGGATAGCTTAAAATCACTTTCATTCCTCATTTATGTCACATTCTAGACGTTTCTAAGGTTGTAAATATATTGATCTCAATACAACGAAAGTCTAGATGCAATAATTACAAGAAATCGAATCCATTTTTTTTTTGGTTTTACGCCGCTGCTCAACTGTATTTCCGTTATACACGGGGGTATGTTGACCTCATCTGTGTTTCCAACCAGGACTTACCTGCTCCTTCGAAAGCAATTGGCAACTTCATTGCATAAATCAGAGTTCAGAGTTGGATTGAGGACAATTGACATTGGATGCGTTGTATTCAGTCAGATCGTCATATAAAAACTCAAGCCTTGCCCTGATTTCGAACGCAGACCTCTATATTTGGTGTCGAGCACCCTACAGACTGAGCTAACCCGGCGGACAAATCGAATCCGTATGCGATATTTTGAAACTTTTACATAAGAAGGTATTCTATGTATTCGTACTTTTAACGTAAGTTTTTAACCAATGATGATGATCTTCCAAGGTGTATTGTAACAAACTTCACATTCTTTCCATGATACAAAATGCTTACCAGTAACCCAGTACTAGGGGTAAAGGGTCTGATATAATATCCCGACGTATTCTTCAGTTGGTCTTCAAAGCATTGTTATACTTAATACCCGTACTATTGGGCATCAATTAAGCAATTAGTTAGGACATGAAATTGCCTTTCCATATATCGCTGTTTCAAAGATTTCGTTGCCTCCTGTTTAAATGTCCGTATTCCATTTAATCAAACTTTAAATAAATAAATCCGTATTTTATGTCTAGAATTGACGAGTTAGACGATTCCGCCGTATTATATCAAATGAAACACAGATAACTGCATAACTATTGTATTTCAAAGACAATTTTGTTTTATACGCCTACTCGGCTCTTAACTTGCATTAGTGTCAGCTTCAGTTGTTAAATCTCCCGAGTATAATGGTTCTTTTTTATTCATTAACCAAGCAATTGTAAATTACATTTAAAAATAGTTTAAACTTAATTATTGTGCATCATTTGAGAGGAAGAAGTTCTCACAATTTATGTTTATCACTCTTGCTGACTTGAGTGTTTCGGTGCCATTGCCCCTAATCGTGTCGGCATATTTTTGTCTCTCTCTGTATTAGCCCCCTGCATGGTCTGTTTGATATTGTTCTTTTGTACAACACTGCCTCCTCCTGTTTTCTTAGATATTTCTAGTGAAGTTCTGATTTGTAAATGTGCCCCTATCTACTCCTCCTAATTATCTTTCATAATAAGTTCCTAATGTAAGGATTGTGTAGACTGTGGAAGATAAATATGAGACCTAATATCCGAGCTGTGGTCACTATATATCAATGCGTTACATCTGCAAAGCTCTCATGTTCAGAGGAAATTGAAACAAAACACGACAATGTACATGTAATTTGACAGCAAGAATTGTTAACTGTTTTAACACGATGCTATTCTTGATGGATGAAAACATTACACAAGCAATAAATCAAACCTATTCGGTCGTGTTTAAATAGCTGGACAGTGCTACCACGGTTAAGTTGAGACAATGCTATTCTCGCAACTCTACCGCTTCGTGATGTCTCTGCAGTTTAGTGGTCTTGCTTTGTTGCATGTGTTTCCAAGATATTTACAATGAAATCACCACGCGTGCTCTTAACATTTATTTACAATGTTAACACATGGTTCTCACGTTGTTGCGTACGGCGTTTATACGATCGATTGAATATTAATATTTTGTAGACGAACTGCCGTCATATTCTCATTATCTTGGAAATGTATTAGATTAGATAGTGTAATATTGCTTCAGATCTATTTTACATTGTATTCACATGTTATGGACATGTTTGTGTCCACCATTACATACCACTTTTATCAGTCTCCATGCAAAGCATTGTATGTTACGCTTCGAGGTCTGTGTGGGGAGCTACTGTCTTATGTATGTGGCGCTCCCTGTAGCAACTTATTCTCTCTCACTTATACTGTAGATTAGAGTATACAGTTTATTTTCATATCTCAGTTCATGGAGAACATGACAGCAAGGGTACATAATATACTAAAACTAATACAATAGTAAAGTGACAATTACAATTAGAAAATGAATGCATCATGCACAAGAAAAACAATTGCACAGTATGTGATAAATAAATACTGCGGGAGAAGGTATTGTTATTCTGAATTTGTCTAAAATACCTATACAATAAAAATATAATATTTTCGAATTTCTCAAGTCTGGCATTTATTTAAGTTTACAAATAATTTCTTTAATAAACACGCAAAGTTTCCTAAATTTTATTATGTTATTAAAGTCTTGGTCCATGAGAAATTGTAATTTTAATATGTTAGGGTGACGATAAAAGGTTTTTGGGATGCTTTAATCCGTTATTGTGAACCGTTCTATAGATGTTTAATATGATTCAAAATTGTTTAACCGTGTATTTTTCTCTCGCAATGACGCGATTTGCGTGAAATTAATAATCATTTCTCTGTTCACGGCGTGAGAACTATCAATACTGTTTCTATGAAATACACATCAGAGAACAGTAAACACAATAACTGTACTCTATTTGGTCGATTGAGTTCACAACTAAATTGAAGATAACTTACATTCAATCGAATAAAAGATGATTAGTTTTAAATTGGAAAATAGTTGTTGTTTTGTTACTTTAAACTATACATCGATTTGTAGTAAGATGGCACCACTTCGTTTTGGATTCAAACGAACATCGTCCGATAGATACCTTTATTTTATAACAATTATGCTGAGCATTTGAACACGATCAAACGATATTCCCAACAGAAGGAATCCCTATTATTGTATGTACAATCGAATTAACTAAAAAGCTTCTGTTAATATATCTCTATCGTACTTTATGTTGAACCAATTTGATAATTGTTTCACAAATTCAATTATTTGTCTGTTTATGTAATTGATGATTAAATTCTTTTCATGAAAACGAGTCAAATATTTATTTAAAATCTTGCTTAAAAGCCTTTAAATGGAACTCGATTTAGTACAATAGATCAAGCGTATTGTTCTACTGTGGATATAATTGACTGCAATTGAATGTCAATATGAGCAAATGAGTTTGTGATTGCTTCTATGGTACTCTATTGATTTTAAAGCTTTTATCCGAATAAAATATTCTTAATCGTACACATGCCATAATTGACTACCATTACAAATAAATATATGATGAGTCACAAACTTGCACTGATGTTACAGAAACCCTTCAAAAACGTACTGCAAGATCCCGGTATGCAATGTTTGCTCCATTACGAATGGTTTAATTTGCGTTAAATGTAAGTACAAACAGAGTAATATAGGATAGTGTAAAACATGATATGCTGGTGAGTGTATCAGATATTATATATTTATGACATGTCTGTGAAATTGCATCTTCGTGTGCGAAATACAAATATGGACGATGTAATAAATCTAGCAGTGGTTTTGCAACTAACCGCTCCATGGCGCTACTCCTTTTTCATCCATCCTTTAAGTTTGTTCATATATTGCCCTTTTCTAATTGTATGTATGTATATACTACATTTTGTCCTTTATGCATAGCTGTGTATTTTGTATGTGACTTCTTTATTCGTTTATAGTTGTTGGACAATATGCAAAGTTAAACGTTATATTATGCTTTTTTTGTTAATGTCTACCTAAAAGAAAATGATAATAAAAACGATTTAAACTCACTTGTTCATATGTTGGACATTCTTAAAACAGCTGGATCCGCACCGTCAGACCAACCAACGTCGGTGACTGAACATTGGATACCACTCAAATCGGAATAAACTCGAACCCAACAAGATGCGATCCGCAGGCTAATCTGTAGTATTTCAAGTTGCTGCGATTTAGTGAACAGAGTGATCAAACTAGAACTTTAGTCAATTAAATCGCTGAAATCTTTTTTTCAATAGCCAGTCCGCCCCTAGTTCAAATAAATTTTCGGAATGTGACAAACTTGGGCTATTTTCCCACTCTGATTGTGCGTTATGTTTGTCAAATCAAAACTAAATATGGTGTGTTTATTAATAATTTAAATTCACATACGAGTAAATCGAAATGACATTAAACATCACTTATGTGAAAAGCTGATCATCATCAATATTTGAGTAGAATATTTCATACTGGAATATCTGATTTACAATAAAAGATAATGTATTTCGTTGACGAAAACAATAAATAAATGATTACAAACACCACAATAAATCATACGATATAATGATTTCATGACAAATTCTCTAGAGATTTTATACAGTAAGTGACTATGAACATATCAGAAACTTTACCCGTACTGTAGTTGGAAGAGTAAATGAGAGAGGTACCAAACAAAATAATGGGCACATAAGTCATTTCATTTAGTTCAGTCATACCACGTGTTCGCGTAAAAAGCTTCCGTAACCATGGTGTCTAAAACAATTCCTAATTGACAACGACTACCACATGTGACGTGTCAATCAACGTCCCATCGCTTGTTAACGGAAACAGGATTATTGGCTTTCTCCTATTTGACTCGCTGTTTCTGTTTTACGAAATGCTGTTGCTAACCTGTTTGTGTTTTTATTCTCACAATGGCTTCCTAACGTTGCTTAAGACAGCATAATGAACAAAATAAGACACGACAATAATCTGTCTGTGGTCATTGATATTGCTATTTTTATCCGACGAAAGGACAATGTACTCAATGAATCGATGTGGTCGGTGATTCAACGGAATGGTGAAGTCAAGAAAGAAATTCCACATACAAAAGGTACATCCACCCAAAAAGCACAAGGGGACATGGCAATATACATACATGTAAACATTTACAGCAGCAAAAGTGACACATATCAATTATAAACATACAATTCGCATTGGCAAGCCAGTTTATTTCTCTCTAGTTTAGTCATATTTTATTTGCTCTTTATATTATAACAATGTCTATAGTTATACAAATAGAATAGATATTGTGACATAAATGAAAAAGCAAAAAGGGTTGGGCAACAAGTTCTTTTAACATCAGTTAATGCCCTCCCCTAGTTATTTCGCTCTGAATTAATTCTCTGCGCATATATGAATCTGTTGCAGAGAGAGCCTTTCAGTACGATACATATTCCAGGATTTGTCTTGCAGATAGATTGCTTCTTTATCGCCTAGTTGATATTCTGTAAAGTCTATAAAACATTATTTTATCCTTATTTATTCGATACTTAGAAATCCTTGCTGCATCTAAATAACCATCTTTTCAAAACGATGTGACATACACGTCTGTTTTTGTAAGATTTAGTATTTAACATTAATGAATACAGTTATTGTAAATGAAAACAGAATGTACTTTCTTTTCCCGGGCAAATCGATTAGTTTGTAAAAAATGATCTGCTTGGAATTATGTACAAAATGACAATGAAGGGTGTGTATTTGTCTAAGACCTAAAGTTAATTGTCAGATTTAAGTGGTTCTTAATTAAAAGGAGAATTGCCTTCTATTGCCGCTCGCATCAACCACGTAAATACTAATACTGCAGCAAAAATCACTATAATGACTGTGTATATGTAACATTTGGATACAAAAATGTAACTGGATTTAAACCATTTAGCTTATCTGGCACCGAAGAACCTGTTATACTGCAACACAATGCATGCTTGGTGGTCGGCCCCATTACAGTGCGCCATCAGGACGGGTTAAATGGCAATCTCTCTCACACCCGGAAACGGAAGGATGTCGCATGATGTTTGTATGTTGACCACCTTGTCGTGTCCTTTACAACGTCTCTTCGGATGCTCTGGTTTCACATAAGTCAATGAGAACATTTGATGGGTTTCTCATGTCCATTGGTGTATATATCTATGTTCTACATGTTCTTGCATCAATATGAGTATTACCTCTCGTTTGTTGCGTAGTGAACCGCAGGGATTTTGACACTATTCGCTTTATTTGGGTGAAGTGGATTGATGTGAGGTTTGAAGCACCCTTAAGCCGATTTATACCCCCAGTGGTGTTCCCAGCAGCACTGCTATTACAACACAGTTATTTATGTTTCTGTATTTTATCCCTTAAATATTGCGTTTAAAATGTATATGTACATGAGTTTCATGTCTTCTTGTGTTTTTGTAATGGTTGTCGACGTTGTGTTATGTGTGTGACATTTCTTGCTCAACCTCTTTATTCATAACTTTATATTAATACCAAAGCATTGCAACTTGAAGCGAACTCGATTGGATGGACACGTTTGTTGTTGCTATGCCAGGTTAGTGTGTCTCAATCAGTCCAGGTTATGCTTCATTCTTAGTAACTGAAAATATTTCCTTTAAGGTACTTAAAGGTACAAAGTCTTAAATTTGGCAAATATAGGTTAATCATAAACATGAGAAAATGAAATCGGTGGTAGGCCCTAATTGCCGTCATACAGATGTACTCTACAATACTGTATTGTCACTATTATCGCATGTTTCCAAAAATCAAAAATACTAGTGTCCGATACAGCTGTTTTCTATCTTTCTATCCTGACTTACGTGCTGAGGTAGGGTAAGTATAGGAAATACCTGTATCGGACTTCTCAAAATTATTACTTGTCATGTTTTGTTAAAGATAAGACTATGTACCATGAATGATGCATTGAGAGTTAAAAAAATTAGTTCACAATGTCAATATTTAGTATATATTTGTACCAACACCATCATGATATTTTGAAATCTAACATTTGTAACTCAACAGCAAACGCATGATGTGACGGCTAAACCAATTAACGCGTGTTTATTTCAATATTATATATAGCCAATAATTTTTGCTCCTTCTGTGAGGTATAGAACTGTAGATCCTTGCAGATACTTCTTAACGCAGATTGCTCTATCGCTATAGAGCAATACCGACAAATAATAATCTTTTTATCATTTATTTGTCCTTGATTATTATTATGTTGAACAATCTCATATTTCTGTTCAACTTTTCCGTTATGAACAAATCTGCCATTATTTCATTGTTTCATTAATGTCTTTATTATGTACAAATGATATCACATTTCTCTGTTAAATAATCAGCAAGCTCACATCAATAGCTTGACAAATAGCTTGACAAAGATGGTGCCTTACGCCTACGCATGTCTGATAACAATATGATCATGTTCCTAAATGGTAAGTTAAGCAAACATGAAGTGAGCAACGGTAATTTTCCAAGTGGATGTCAAGATCATAATTTGTTGTATCGTAATAAGGAACTTAAAATCAATCAACATGATCACTAAAGTAATTTGTTAGCCGTCTATGAGTACCTAATTTTCAGCGGTAGTATGATTAACACGTCCAACGACTTGACATACGCATGACGTCGCGATTACGACGTCGGAGTGCTCTTGGTCTGACGGACTGATCCACTTCCGACATACCCTGAGAATATTCTAGTGATGCTAACACAATGCACAAAGTAAACAAATACAAGTAGTCCGTGAGTAATATGAAGTTAGCATCTATTTCATTGGCCTTTTTATTATTTACTCTCAATAATTTCCAAACAAGCCTCTTATCACGATAGTATCGATGTATTTTAATAAGATATCACCAGAAAAACACATGTGTAGCGAATTGCATGACTCCCTCTGAATTGTTCATACTCTCATATTTCACATTGATAAAATCACAATTCATTCAGTTTCCTGCAAAGTATTATTTTTTTAAATGAATGCCCATGCTTGATAGTTTATCTTCAGTTCCTCTGTGGGGAATTATTTTTTATTAAAACCTCGCCTTCTTTTACTTCCTGGTTGCTAGGTATCGAAAACACACGGATACACGATACATGAGTTCAATTTGGCACGTTGATTTGAATTAATAGACCTGAGTTCCAAAAGCCAGTTGTACTTTGTAGTAAAAATGCATGCATATCACGTAATTTTCTATCAGAGATTGGTGCTGTATATTCTCTGAATTAAAGAAGTAATAAATGAAGTTTAGAGATTATATGAACATTACCGATCGGTTGTGTTTTCGCCCCTTCACCTGCAAAGACTGTCAAATGAAGCTGTTGAGATGCATCTTTGACGAAATTACATATAACCAAAAATTTGTTCCAGTAACTTTCACAAACCTTCTTCCGATGCTTATATGTCCAAATAATATAAAGCAAAGATAAACTTGATAAACAATGTGAAGCAGGGGTGGGGGGGGGGGGCTTTGACAAATCAGATCTCGTATAGACAGATCAAGTCAAGTCAAGTAAACTACATGAAAATAAAGGAGCTTACGTCCAACATATCAATATCACAGGCAGATATTAAAAGATTCAATCAATTAAGACATACATATATGTCAAATTTTAGATTGTCAGATCAACGGAATAGGAGATATAATTAACTTATCCTCAATTGAGTTGTACATGTTTAGCTGTATACATAGTACTGAAATAATATTTCACGTGACAATATTATATTTTTTTACATCCACTGTGGAACATTTCTTGATATGTTAAATAGTTAAAGGATAGTTTTAACTATTGACAATTTAAAAGATAATGTTCGTCATATTAGTTATATTGTGTCAAGCTGTTCCTATGTATACGTATCATACTGGCTTCTTGTGGCACAACGTACAGTTAGTCCCTTGAAGCGGGGGGGGGGGCAAAATGATTGGTATTCTAAAGAGCAAAACATCATTAAATTCGCTATACGCCTGAAATAGTACAATGTTAAATATTTATAGCATTCAAATATGACTTTATTATTGAGCTTTTTGTAATGCAACTTTTATGGTGCGTCATTAACAAAACTTGATTCATGGGTTTTATTTTGATGGTCGTAATAAAATAGGTGTGATATTTGCACATTGTCAGTCTCTGACACAAGTTTCCTCTGGCTTGTATTAATTTTATGATTAAATGGACACAACTTAATGTCAATTTGAAACTGCATTCCTTGAAGACGTGTTTGAAAAGAACTTTAAAGAGACTTGTGGAGGTTGCTGAAGCATCATGATCTGTTTGCCGTGGAATTAAAGAGTACTTTTACATTGTCATCTGAACAATAAAGGCTCTTAAACTCGTGTGAATATTTTGACAGTAAATTATCGTTGGGAGATACATTGATTTATGGTTTTGTGTTATAACTATTTCAAAAATATATTGCCAACGTTTAAACGCTGGCAAGTTGTACATGTAGCAAAATATGAATCCCTCGGGGATTTTACTGTCATGAAGACATCTTTCATGGTCACCATCTTGTTACATAGCTATCTCCTTTAATATGTCCCTTTGTATTGTGATACTAACGTGTCATGTTGTAGAACATAAGAAATCGTAATTAAATGAATGACAAAGATAGTTCGACAAAATAAAATAAGTAAGCAACAGATTACTCCATACAAATAATTCTGTCTACGTTTGGCTTTGTCGTCTCTTTTGTTAGAGGGTTGTCCAGCAGGGATTAGTTTCATTTACATTTTTAGTTTAATTTTGGTAATTGTTGGATAAGAGTGAGGCTGTGTGCAACCTTAAACCAGTATAAAACATTTGTATGTGTTCATGTTTTTTTCTTCTGTATAACATGTGTATACCACCACTCTTCCTTCCCAGATGATATTCGTTTGTGGAACCAGCGGCCTGGACATGTTGCCTCCGCCTAGGCGCTTGACTCTTTCAAAACTAGGTTAGAATATCGCCATTACCTGCGTATATAAACGTTTTTTTTAATCAGACCTGATATGTATATAGTATATTTTACATCTTTTCATACGCACGCTTGAACACCTTACAACATCTCTCCTTGTGCTTTTGGAGTGGTTGTGTACTTCGTATGGGGCATGTCATTAGGTTTTTTATTTTTAGAGCAAGTATCTTGCAGTAGCCTCTCATGATGACGAATATGCTTTACCTGTGATACATATGTTTGAGTGTTCAATCCAGTACACGCTGTAGCTCGGAATTTGAAACTGTACGTCTAATGTCATGAATACTCCCAAGTTTATTGAGTTCGTTTCTAGAGCAAAAGCAGCTTATAAATTTACCGCAATGAACCGTATGTTTAATCAGTCATGTCTAAATATTGCCATCTCATTTATCAATTGCTGTTACGTGACACCTTGTTCGTATCCGGTGTTGTGTAATAATCGGCAAATCAGAGCGACTAATATCTGTCTGAAATGTGTTTCGTACCAGATCCCGCCGATGTTTCCAAGCTGTCTATTGTTTATTTGGTTAGTTTTAACACATCGTTGGCAACCAGCGTGATGAATGTATCAGTAGCCACCAGGATATTCACCTAATAAAGACACATACGATAAAGCGCTCGTACTGAGTGTGAAAAATACTAATCGGGAATTGATAGGATCTGTAATCTAAACTGTTGACATGCAGATAATGTTGTGTTATATGAATACGTCATTTGTAAGGGTATTTAGGTTATATTCGGTGATCATTTGACATAACCAGTGTTCCTGTGTTACCAAACAGTACTAATGTTTTAAACCAAAGGGAATGGAAGAGACTCCATTTAAAAACAGAGATGGAAGACAGTTGACCCTTAGGCAACTTGTCATGAATAACATACTCCTACGCCCGGAGTTCGCACAATCGACCTTAACTTCATAATGCTAAATTCGATCCGGTTTCGACCGTCTTTAACTGTTCTAATGTAAACGTAACTATGAACGTGTGAAAGTGTAAACCAAAGTAACACAATTTAATTAGAAGTAGCTAGTTTTCTACAAGAAACGGTTTTGTAATGTAATTTATGTCTACCTTGAAGTGTGTTGTTTTACATGGACGATCAATATTATACAATAATAAGGCTGATATGAGTTTTGGAAGAATATACTCAGGGCGCTATCAAAGCCAGTGGTGTTTTCTAGTGCTGTTTGACCGAGCTTAATGCTTTTATAAAATGACACATGTAATATCAGTCAAAATATATAAGTATGCACCTCCTCCGAAGACACTGTGGAAACTATTTCGTACTAACTTCATACAGTAAATATAGTCTGATATTCCTTATAAGAACATTCCTCCCAGTAACCATCTGCACTCAATACACACACACATATTGTCTTTTTAAGGTTTAAGATTATTGCAATATGCAGAATTAACCAACTTTCTTATTTTTACTTGCTATGATAGCCTGCATGTTTTATAAAATAAATATCATTGAATACTAAATATCATAGCTTCATGTTCATCAAAATTAACAAATAAATATAATTATTATATTACCTTTCGATGTTATCTAGAATTTCCAATTCATATGTTATATAGACATTTCCAAAGTAACCAGACTTGGAAACATTCCATACTTTAGTCATAATACTGTGACATGATGACCTGAATCATAGATATACAGAAAGGCTAATTTAATGGTACTTATCCAATTATGTTAAGTAAGAAGGAATGCATTTGGTTTTATATCATCGCCATAATGAACACATTATTTATTGAAAGATAGTTTGAATAGCTAAAAATGAGCAGTTTTATTATATTCCCAACAAGCCATATTATGACATAGGAACTTCAGAAAAACACCAAGAAGGTATTAAATACCTACAAACAGGGCTACAGAATAGTAGTGTACCAATGGAAACGACAATAATATTATATAAGAATTATATTCGTATGTTAATATAATCCAAAATTGAAACAAATATTTTCACTAAAAAAGGTTCACGCTATTTTGCAGTCATTTTGTTTGTTAGTTAACCATGTATCTTGCATACCTAATATGTCTGATGTCTGACAGAGTACCTTATGTATGTTTCTTGTTCCAATATTTACACAACAATATCACCTCAACTATACTAGTGCATTAAAATGACATTGCCATTATACGAAGATTTTAACACAATTAAAATTGTTGCGTGATAACATGTCGTATTCCTTGGTAACCATCGCAGTGAGACATTTTACACACTCCCAATGTATTTTTTTGCATATATTGTGCGTAATGGCGTGGTATATCAGTACGAAGAGAGAGAATAAGTTAACGTTACATACAAAAGACAGTGACTCCCCGCACAGACCTCCGGGAAAACAACAATTCATAACATATAAGGCACTTGAGGAGGCAAAAGGGTACATACATTAGGGAACAGAGGGGCAAGGAATGGCCTGGTAGACCATAAGGATAAACTAGGAGAATCAAAGAGGACAAACAATGAAGGGGGATAAATGTATGGAAAATATCACAGGACAAGTCAAGACAGCTGGCTACAATAGGCCAAAACTGGGCAGATAATAACCTGAACACTATATTATAAAGTAAAAGTTACACTGGGGAAAGGGAATATAAAAAACATTCAAAACACAAAAAGAAATAATAACCATACAGCGAAGTACAGACTTGGAACTGTAAGTAAAAATACTGGGGGTTTAAATCGATTTTACAGCTAGCTAACCTCAATTTTAATCGATATATGGTCATTGATTTCCAACATATATACATGCTCATAAATTGACTCAGTAGGCAGTAACTAATTATTAAAAGCAATTAACCATAACGTACGTAACAACAGACACACTGTAATTAATCCAGCACGAAGAAACAAGCAGCCTATACTGACCTCGCTCCCAATAACTAAATTATTAATTAAAGAACTATAATTATTGATTGAGCCACGAGCTATTACTAAAAAATTAAATGTAAACGTCAAGCAAGAAATGTTACACACGAAACGCACATCAACCCCAAAATCATAAGGACACATTGACTGACACACACCACTTGATGCCATATCAAGTTAGTAGCAAACAATATCAAGTATTTTGGTTTGGGGTATATAAACATTAGTTTTTTCTACTTACATTACAGTTCACGGTGCTGTATCCATTGCATGTCTGCTCAATCTACGACGATGTAATTTGCCATTACATTGATGTAAGACAGGAAATGACACTAAAGCAATACCGCCGACTGAAGATATTTCGGATATTAACGGTCTGTGTCCTATCTTTATCTAATAACAAATTGATTGGTTAGTATTTAATATAATTATTAATCGTCTTACGATATGATACCACCTGGGTTGATACATATGAGTAATGTTTTGCATCAATTCATGGGTTGGTATGTATGTCTTCGAATGACATATGTTTAGGCATACATTATTCATGTTAACGTTGGTATAGGCAAACATTCTCAGCAGTTGGTTTGACATAATTACATCTGAAATCCTACGCATTCTATATTTTATCCAAATGAGCCATTGTCATTACGTGTTGCTAGCAGGATGAGACGTTGTAAAGGTTAGTAAACCGGAAATTTGTCAAAAGGTAACCTGAACGACGTATTAATTATTTTAAACAGCGTTTAAACCTGACGTCTCTTTTTGAGCTAGATCGACAATGTGAACATAATGACTAAGAGCAAACCGAACATTTGCGGTAGATTTAAGTCCTATGTGTAATAGATTAGTCGTCGGTGTTGTTGTTAGTTTTACCGATACCGTTCTACAAACATAGAGCAATTTGTAATGTGTCACTATAAAGCGAATGATGCATGCCCTAAAAGTCCGTATACACAATGATGGACTTTTCAGTAAGGTCATTGTTTTCATCACACCGAAGCGATAGTAGTGTGAATCTCTAGTTTTAATATGTTTCTTCATACAGCGAAGACAATAGTTTTGTTTTGTTCTCGTCTGACAATCAAGGTTACCAGAACGGTGTCTAGAAAAAAACGCAGCCATGTAAAGTCAGCTAGTCAAATTGCCTTTATTAAGCTTGCTAAGAGGAAATAATGCAAGTGGTATAATTATCATTTAGAAAGATAATACTTATTTATTCCACAAATACAGAGAAATACATCATCAGTGTATTCTTTGATAATGCATAGTTATTGATGTTAAACTAAACAAAACACATGTATAAATGTCATGTAAAACGATAATAAAAATGAGCAAAATATCACTTTAATCATTCCTTAGGTATTCCACTTTCGGGGTTTAACGTTGAGATCATATTGTATAATCTATGTAAGATCCCTGGACCAACGCTAGTGCAGCCTTTGTTCACACCAGAACATTTAAACACATCAGAAAGTTTATTAAATATGGTATGGTCCCGTCATGATGCAACACACTGCCTGTTTGGTGGTCGACCACTTTTATCCTACCTTCACTATCCCCCTTTGCTTAATGCAACTACCGGACTGGTTAACTATTCTATGGTGACAATTCCACAAAAACCGGGACACGTAGCGGAGGCGTATGATGCGTGCATTTTCCCATCTTGTCGTTTTCCTGATGACATCTCTTCAGACACTAAGGCTTCTGACAAGTCATCGAGTACATTTTGTAATTGCTTCACTGGTCTTTTATATCATATATCTCTATCCTGCATGCATTATCCTGTGTCGGATTTTATACAACCTATTTTTATCTTTCGTTGTCACATCTTATTTTATACCATTCCCTAATATTGATTGGAGGTAATAGACTGGCATCGCAACATAAACAACATAATTTTAACCATAATTTTAGAATATGAAAGCTAATATGGAATTTACAACCTCTTCTGTAAGTGACGTTATTTCAAGAGAACGCAACATGTTATGTCACTATTTGCAAGCAGGAAACAATATTTACTCCACATCGTCACTTCGTTTTCATATTGCCATATAGGGCAAATATTGACATTTCAAGTTTTCTGTAAATGACGTCACTTAAAGAAGAGGTTGGAAATCGTAGAGCGGCGCTCAAATATTCTTTAATTAAATACATTCTAAGAGAAAGCACTGAATCTCGAAAGATGTTCGATGTAACTAAATGTAATTCATTGTAAGTTCTTATTTTGCATGGACACGAAATAATATTCAGTTTGTTTACAACGTTGTGTTTTAACCATCTTAGTCTATATTGTCCCTTGAAATGACTACTATTTTTTTGTAGTCTTATCTGTTAACACATGATGATGAGCCTGACAAAGCCAAACTACTCCATGATGCATCCATTGATATTATCGTGAATGGTATTTGAAATATTTAAATTTGTGATTTCAATGCTCATAATTCAACTTTTATATAAAACTACTGGTTAATACACTTAAAATACCCACTATACTGATATATAGATGGCAATTTTTGCGATTGTGTTATTCCATCTGGTTCTCCTTCTCTCTTAGTCTACATTGCATTGCAAATCTCTAGGCCTTTTACTACAGGAAATGTATTTCCTTTCCTGACCGAACAACATCCTCGCCAAATCGACGAATGTCAGAACGTGTCAGTAATTTCCACAGTAGAAATACATCAACAAATAGCTCCAAAGATAAACAATGTTGACAAGCTAAGACTCAGGAAAAATAATAGAAAATAGTGTCACTTGTTCTTTTTAAGCTTCTACTATTATTTAATTGCAAATTAGTTATACAAAATATCCATATGAGCACTGCTATAGAATTTACAACCTCTTCTATAAGTGGCGTCATTTCAAAAAAACGCATCAAGTGATGTTACTACAGGCAACACTATTTACTCCACATGGTCACTTCATTTCATATTGCCATAATTATGGGGCAAATATTGCTTACTGTCAGTACATGGTGACGTCACATGTGATGTTTTCTGGAAATGACGTAACTTAAAGAAAAAGTTAGAAATCGTACAGCGGCATTCATATGTTGATTTCCTCCTCCAGACAGGCAATGATAAATGATCTGTTACGACCGTTGTCTGTGCTGTTGACATGCCAAATAAACAACACTGTTTACATACCATTTGATGGAAATAAGTATGGGGAATTTACTTAAATTATACAACTTAAAGACAATAACGAGAGTAATTACGTCTGGGTTACGTCGTATTTGTCTAACTTTATTACAGCGATATAAAATGTAGGGACATCAAGAATGAACATATTTTTAAATAATTGTAACTCTAGATACTGATTGTTATGAGAATTTTGTATCACAAAACCAGTTTTGAAAGACTTCCGCATGTTCCATATTTTATGTATGCATGCTTCTGTGATGATTTTCTTTTATAAATTAAGGGTTCTACAAATCGTCCAGGACAATTATAGTCACTAGATTTTTCTGTTCTATTCTGTCACATTGAATCATAAATTTTCTCAAATATCTGTTCCGTGTGACGAGGTTACCTTGTACTTTGTCACATTGTTCAATTTAAGTGAAATGATGAATAATATGTATTTATCAAAGCAATGTTTAAGACTCCTTTATGAACCGTAATTCGTTAGTTTCGAAATAATGTTAAACATAAATATATCAGTTGCTTTCGAGGGGAAACAGAAGAGCCGTCGCTATCTTTATGTAATGGACATTTCGAGACTCGAGGTTTTATATTTACCGAGATAGTTAATTCCCATGATATAGTCCTCACATGAGACGATATTGCAATATGGCAACCGTATCTGGTATTTGTTTGTCACAGTTGCTGTCAAGTGGTGAATCAAATCGCCTGTTTGTCTCCCCGCCGTCTGAGACAAGATATAAAATTACTTGTTTTTGTTCGCTTTCCGCATATTTGATGTCGCATATTGTCTTTGTGGAATATGAGTATTCTGAAGTAAATGCTAAGCAGAGTAATTATTGATTTGCCAGGACTGTAGCCAACGCTGTACGATTTCCAACCACTTCTTACGTGACGTCATTTCGTGAAAACATCACATGTGACGTCACCATGTCGTGACAGTAAGCAATATTTGCCCCATATGGCAATATGAAAACGAAGTGACCGTATGGAGTAAATAGTGTTTCCTGCTTGCAAATAGTGACATCACATGTTGCGTTCTCTTGAAATGACGTCACATACAGAAGAGATGGTAAATCCCATAGCAGCGCTCAAATGCTGATAATGTGTACACCAGAGTCTATACCAATATGCGTATATGGAACGTTCTTCATCTCTCTGCTCTAGTGTTCAGTTCTAAATATTTCACTATTATTATAATTTGAAATTATAGAGGTTATTGGTATTAAATGGCTTCTAACCAGTATAATGGCTTGCCCTCAGCCTTTGCAAAAATCACACACAGAAACTACCATGAACGTCTAACCGATTGAACGATATCATATGAATAGTTTGAATAGTGTATGGGATTAGTTATTACAAATTCGATGCTTGGTAAAGTTTTGAATATGTGCTGGTGTTGTCAGTGTCAATATAATGGTTCTTGAGATCGTATCTGATTACCAATTGAACACAGTGCGGAAGATGAATTATTTGTTTTAGAAGAAAGTTATTGAGGTTTGAGGTTATGTGTGTTTTAGACGGTTCATTCCTTCTAGTACTCACATTAAAGAATTACTTCATGGGAACATGCAATACACTCAATATAATAAATTAAACTATGTCTAAATGTAGGATGTTGCACACTTCGATTGTACTTCTCGATAAATGTTATGCTTTACATTCTTTACATACTGTTGGTCCATGACCATATAAACAGCTGCGGTCATGTATTGACCCTAGGTACCCGCCAAATAATGCTTGATTGCGTAGAACCACTGACTGGGTAGAAACCAGCTAAATATCTTTCTCACGTACCAAATTGGATTCTATATATGTGATGGGATTCAAACCCGCAGCGGTGATGAGCAAGCGATTTGAAGTCAGCGACCATAACCACTAGGCCCTGGAGGCCCCTATTCCGAGTATATCAATACGTCAGCCCCCTGGTTATCTTAGCACTAATATGTACTGTTTGAGGTGTATATTACTGTTATTGAGGCATATGTACTTGTTATTGAGGCGTATGTACTTGTTATTGAGGCGTACGTTTTTGGTTTTGAGGCGTATGTACTTGTTATTGAGGCGTATGTTATTGTTCTTAAGACGTACGTTTTTGGTTTAGAGGCGTATGTTATTGAGGCTTTTGGTAGGAACAGCAGACAGAAATACCAGTTTATATGATTTGCAACAAAACTGCCAAAATTGCTGTTAACATTAGCGGCTGCATACGTGTTCAATGAACAACCCTTTAACGTTATTTTAGATACAAATACATGTATTGTATAAATTTAAACTAATCATTTTATTTATTTTACTGCCACCAGTTTCATATAACATGTGGCACCTTTAATAATTCCATTTGCATAACATAGACAAGTGTTTAAAATTAGGAAACTAGACGCTGTCACTTATTCAATACATTTATTTAAATTATTCAAGTCAAAAGGATATAATATGTAAACTGTCAATAAATTTAACAAAATAACCTATACACTTTCGTAATTAAATTTCCAAAACGAATTACTTACGTCGTTAAACACAAAAGTCACTGGAATGTAGCTGACGTCACATGCAAGTAACCGATTACTCTGTCATATATTCGTTGTGTACTCCAGCTACCCAAATGTGTGTAAAAACTAATTTCTAGTTGTTGTGTTTCTGTTTGTTCCGGGTTTTATGCCGTTTCTCAAAAGTATTTCAGTATTATATACGGCAATTAGTTGACGTAACCAGTGCTCCTGGGTTACCAACCAGTGCTATAACCCGCACCTCTGCTAGCAACTACCAAGTTCTCCACATAAATCAGAGTTCAGAGAGAGTATTTCTTTAGATGTATTTTCTTCAGTCAAATTCTTAAAGAAGACGTATGCATCGTCCGGGGTTTAAATCCCCGACTTCTAGATAAGCCGTCGAGTGCTCTACCGACTGAGATAACCGAGCAGACCTAGTCATTCTGACATCGCACACAAAAGCGCAGACTGTTCAATAAAATTGAATGTTTCGGTTATTTTTAATGGAGTGGTGTTTCTGAATATGGGCTATACTTGCTGTTTGTAAAATTATGTTTCACTTTAATTAGCGCTCTCAACTAACTGACCGAAAGCGGGTTATGCAGTTTTGTTGACAAAGTACTAAATGACAGAATCTGAATTCTTCACGCCATTGTCTGTTTCATGCGGTGTAAGATGTCATATTTAATGGACATAAATAAAGGAAGTACAAAACAAGCTTCAACCCAATCCTTCAGAAATCGCGTGTATATTCAAGTGCGACCAATGCATACAATTGCAGATAATCACGTCTATTGCGTGGAATTACATTTCACAAATAACGCAATAACTGCAAATTGCATCTCAGTTAATGCATCGATGTTTATCGCCCCCACGACGCAGACCTGATTGCCCTCAAGCCGCTCGAAATCAATTTAACGACATTGGATTGTTCAAGTGCTAATACCGTCGGCGTAAAATCACCATTAGAGGACAGCATGATTAAATGGAAGCTATAATCCCGTTTTAATTACAACCACGAGATTAACAATTCACTGCACCTTTAAATTTCATGTAGTATCAAATATTGACCGTTCCAAATGTAAACAAATCAGAAATATCCTACTTATAAACGCCAGTACGTTCCCTTGAATAGTTTTTCTCGCGGCCTAGCGGCACCAACATGTCAAGGTTTTCAACAACAACAAAAATCTGCCAACTTGGATTGTCTGTTGCAAATTGTTTTCCAACTTTCGTTGAAATGTAAATTTGTTAACAGTGAAGATTCCAAGTTATGCTAATTGTCCGTCTGCCCATCAGTATGTATTAACCTGGGGTTATGACCTTTCATTTCAGAAGTAAATAAGTCTCAACTCTCGATCGTGTCAACATTGAGTGTTGAAATGTTGCAAGCTTTCTCACGTTAACTGTTAGTAGTATAAGACCTGTTGGCGCACATTACTCATGAAAGCATGAAACAGTATAATTGTTTTCCCAAGCCTTTCCGCATTTCCAACTTTGCGAAGAAATAAATTTATTTAAAAAAACAGTAGTCTATTCTTGATTGCAATTGCTAAAAATAAAACATGGAACATTACATTCAATGTGTAGTTACGATATCGCTTCAAGATTTGTTGGGGGGGGGATACAAACGAACAGTGTCTTTATTTTTACTCCATTAATCAAGACAATGAGCGGATAAAAGATTGAAAGGATTGCGTTTGTTTTAAATGCATTGGTTATTTTCTAATTTTAGGTTTTGCTCCAGGAATGAATGACGAACTCTCTAATTTGTGGTTGCTTCATTTTAGTAAAAAATTGCAGTTATGCGCTATCGAGTTATTTAATGACAAACTAATAAACTTTCAGGCAAATACTTGTTTGGTTAGTTAGATTGTGGCTTCCATTACCAGCCCATCATATATTTCGTCACATTATAATATGATCTTTATGATTGATTCCCTGGTTCAGGAACACTTAAGTCAGTTTTTACGCCAATAAATTTGCATGAAACAACTTTGTATTGTAGACAACTCTTCCTCTCGCTTTGTATACATCAATGAAGTAATAGTGTTGGCACGATAGTTTATCTGATAGCATATATCGTGACACAGGTCCATAACTTTCAATTAATTTTGTTTCGCAAATTAGGAAAGTCGTCGGCAGCGAGAAACCTGAGTGCTCTGAACATGTGGTTCCGTACTAATCTCCAATGGCTCTATCATAACAGGTTCTTGCACACGAGCTTAAAATAATCGCTGTCAGTAACTTAGTCTTCCAACACCCTTTAGCGGACGACAATGTAATACTTAGGATGACAATTTAATCAAGTCGCCCGTGAATTATCGCATGTGTAAAATTATTTACAATGTGAGGAATAGTAACGCAAAGGATTGTGTCTAATACAAAACAGGATCTCATCACTCTGATCCTTAGAATACGAAATCAAATGAAACGTAAGGAGGGGAGCATAACATCTTTGGTTCAAGATAAGTCGCCATTATCATTAGCTGGAAGGATATAACGCATCTTTTCATCCTCATCTTTGTGTAATGAGACATCTGGTAGTAAAAATATGGATTCCTGTACTATTTCTGCTCACTTAGTAGTTTTCTGTTTTCTCCGAGTTTGAAATTAAGAAATCAAAAACATCATTTTTATATAGACTATCGGTACGAGAGCATAGACAATGTACTGGGTATTTTATTCGAAGTAAAACTTTATTTTGTTACGTAAATATATTATTAGTAGTCGAACTGAAGGCCACGAGAGGGGTTGAACCGTGATACTGACAGTGCCCGGATTATGCATGAGTAAGTCAGGGAGCAATGATGCAATGAGATTAATGCACGTTGAAATGTCATGTTTTACAATCGACGTATAATAGATAAGTTTGAACTGAAAAAAAATAGAAAGGTACTGCCTAACATGAAATATACCAGTCGCACTCAAGGCAATACAAACTTAGCCATATTTTCATACTGACACTGGATTTCCATACCATTCTTAGGTCAGTATATCCTGGAGTATGCTTTAAACATTATGAGATTGCTCGAGTGCCAATTATGGACCACCGCTGATATACCCATAAAGTACCCAAAATCTGACTGAAACTTCAGTATGATTACTTTACCCCATACAATGCAGATGCATTGAATAAATGTATTTCATATCTAATAACATTTCCAACAAAATTGAATTATTGTTTTATAACACCTCGCTCGAGATAAACATTCTTACTTTCGTACCATATAAAAACATTCTAATTACTGGAAATCGTTTTTGGTGCATATATGATTAAATGATGGTTTTAACGTCTACGTACTGCAGCCTCAGTGTATGACCAAGCCGTAAGAATGTCTTCCTTTGGTATTTTCAGAATAGTTCGTTCTCTGTTTGGTAAAAGAGTGTTGTATTACACGTACACGTTTGTAAAGGACGTTGGCACCATCACTTAGAATAATGAATGTAATAGGCGATGTTACCATGACGATGTGGATTGTGCTTGCTTCAAGCTTCAATGTCTGACAGTTAGAAATTTTGTCATTTTACAATTACTGACGAATCAAAATAACTAACATGCATTCATTACTGATGATAAACTTGTCAAACGTTCTTTATCAGTTTGAAACCTACATATTTTGATACGATGTACGTACTATTGGCTTGTTCATGTGACCTGAGTATTTGCTTTATAATACTGGTTAATTAGCTCGTATGACCGGGTGTACAAACAAAGCCAGTTTTCAAAAAGTCATATTGTAAAGACAGGAAATGAGCTTGTAAAGAACATGAAAGTATTTTGTAACTGCTAAGAATGAGGTCATGTCGTGATAAATGTTCATTCTTTTTCATGTGATTTTGATCGCAAAAAGCTACCCATTGATGTTGTTATGACTTAAGTGAACATCAACTGAAAGTGAACATCATACTATAATAAACTTTTCAAGGTACTTTGTGTTGAAGTAGCTATTTTGAGTTGTCTTTTTGATAGCCATTCTAAATGAAGAGGTTCGTACAATGTGTTTTGTCATAAAAGCGGATTGATGTTTAATGAGATTTGATAAGAGATCATAACCTAGGGTGTGCATAGCTTTGTCGAACAAAATGGCTTGGCGCAATCATGTTGGACTAAATATACGTGCATTTGTGCACACACTTTTTCCTTGAGTTTTCCTCAAGCTGAATGGTGATATATTAGGCACAAATAATGCGGATGAAGCACTTGAAATGCTGTAGTTGTCTGTTAATAGCTTAGAACTTCAAGATGCCGCAAAGTATTTATCAACAGTTATATCGAATATTTATGTAAACATAGTGTTATTTTCTAAATCTAGAAACTTGTACACTTCAGTTATACTGCCTTCACGCATCATTTATATGTTATCCCAGTGCTCTCGTAATCATTGTATTCGTCGCCGTGTTTCTATGCTCATGGCTCCTACTTTGTTGATGGCTGTGCCCTTTGTATGTGACATTTCATGCTTTGCATCATTCTTCATGGTTTTAAAGTGTAGCTATCTTATCTGACAAACTGTTATCTTGTATCATATTCATGATTTAAACTTCACGAATATACAGGGCCCAGGAATATATCAGCCTGATAGCGCACATATTGAGTGTGAATATTTTAAGATAATGTGTCATGTGCCGACTATTCCTTGTGGCCAATATTCGTAGGTATTTGAGTGTAATAGGAGATCTTGAGTAATCATTAACACCAGAGTGTAAAGTGTGGCACTGAAACCTAATATTACTCAAATATTTCATAATCACACTAAAATCTAAACACAAATTGATCATAAAGAATATTCAGAACTCATTTCCACACTCTAACGTACTGCATTAGACCAATAAAAGTAAATTGTAATATTCATAGATTTTGTAATTTGATATTTGAATGCTAATTGTAAGTGTCTGTTATAATCCCGGACCCAGTTCTGACGAAAATTCGGCATACTATTAGTCGTTGCTGACATGCAAGAACACCAAATCTGATGTTGTCCATGCAGTATTTGAATTAACACAAGAATGTGTTCAAATGTTTTCTCATGTTTAAAATGTTTATCCAAAGCTAATGATCAGCAAGTTAAGTGGACTGGTGGACGACCGCAATCAAAACGGTTTTATAATAGCAACAAAGTCACCGATATTGTTATAGTTCGTTGGTTCTTAGGTTATTATCCGCTATTAGCAAAACTCTAGTCGTAAGCTTTTCATTAATGCCATGTGTTGGAGGGGAATAGTGTGCGAGATGTTATTTGTCAAAGTGTTGCAGTGTCTTAAAACACAGCTTCGAGGTGATTAGTAAAATTGCTTGTACATTATGTTTTTTGTAACTGGTGTCATAATAACGTAGCTTGGTATTATCTGACATGCGGATTAGATCATTCTGCTGTCATGAATTCGACAATACTTTATCTCAGCCACAAAGGAGTCATTTAATGGCCACTGAAACAACTGAAAACGTCATCAAATATGTGTATCTGAATTGTAGTCCAATTATTACAAAGCAAATACAGTAAAACATCAATAATAAAAACACCGGTCTTAATATTGAGGTGGTCTTAATATTGAGGTTGAATTAAGAGTGGAAAAGTCAAAATAGTGTGGTCTTAATATTGAGGTGGTCTTATTATTGAGGTGGTGTTTAAGTGAGATTTACTGTAATATAAGTATTTGGCACCATTAATGTGAACATATTTGTTCCTATGCAGCACAATAGCATTTACTTTGTTGAAGTGAATAAAGAGTTTGAACAGGAAATGTCACACTCAAGCCACACAATCACCCACAAAGCTTAAGAGACATAGACATATATTCATACAAATGAACAACTACAAAGGCAAGATGGAAAAGACACGAATCTATATGATGAGTGAAAACAAAATAAAAATCCATATTTGAACGGTCAGTGGCAAGAACACCACTGATTCAGCTAATTTTGTTCTGTGCAAACTAATTTCGCACTAGTTGAACGTATACTTCGTTTCTTTGTTATGCTCTAAATCGTATTAAGTCAATAAATAATGATGTATGATTGTAATTAGCAAGTCATTAAACGAAATTACAGGATCCTTCTTTGATCTTATCAGCAACTTTAATGACGACAAAGACATCGGATCGCATACTTACAAAGAGTATTGATGTATCTTTTACAAAGACTCGTATATGTACACAAATTGTACAACCACATTAATATGTTAATGTTATTGTATGGAGACAATTCAAAAGAAAACAAATCGAGACATGATTCGAATATTATATATTCTAACAGTTTATTTGGGACTTTTTCCAATACACACATATACTGAACAAAAAAAGAAACTTCCGCTGAACAAATTGGGGGAATCATTGTTATATATGCGTTTAAAGAGTGTTCCAAGATGCATCGTTTGGTACAAAAATTATGGCCAAAGGTTTACAGAAAATGGGTGAAATTTTGACCAACTGAGGTAGGGGTTAAAAACAAAATTAATACTTAATAACGTGTATGACCATCTATTGAGTTACAATGTAAAAAATGCCATTAATGACGACTAGTGTTGAACGATAACCATTGGCAATGGCTGCCCAAACCATGACAGAACCCCACCCCCGCAACGATCTCGTTCAAGAACACAATAGTCAGCATAGCGTTCATTTCTCCTACGGTAGACGCACACCCTGCCATCACCACGATGTAAACAAAATCTGGATTCATCCGAAAAAAAGAACGGTATTCCAGCGTCGTCGTGTCCAACGAGTGTGTACACGTGCCAAATTAAGACGATTTTCACGATGACGTTGCGTTAAAACGCATACGTCGTAATGACGTCGTCCGTGTAAACCGTTCTCCCACAGACGATTACGAACAGTTTGCCCACTGATTCGGTTATTATGAAGCCCAGGTGTGTTAGCAGCAGTAGCAGTGGCGGTTTGGAATCGATTGCGCAAATGCGTGTTCATGATATAGCGGTCTTGACCACGCGTTGTAACACGCGGACGTCAACGACGTGGCTAGTCGTCGGTGTGTCCCGTCGAAGATTTCGTATCGCTCGACTAGAACTCCCAACATGCCTTGCAGCGTCTTCTGTCGACATGCCAGCATCAAGCATGCCAATCGCACGTTGGCGTCAATTATTGAGTAATTTTGGCATACTAAAAATGCTACAATGTAAACAATGTTAATTCTTTTACAAATTTTGAAGCGTTTTCGTTCACTTGACAACAATGTCAGTAAGACAAGTAAAACAAATTGACAGAATACTACACGTGACATGTTGAACAATTCATGCACGTGCAAATCGAGTTTCACGTTGTTGACGATTAACAGTGCAAACATAATCGCTAAAATTCATGAATCCTGATAACGCAGGTCAAGGCTAATATTACCTATCTACTTTCTTTACACAATGATTTCTTTAACACAACAAACACTATGTGTACACATCGGAAGTTTCTTTTTTTGTTCAGTATATATATTTTATACAACATGATGTGAAAATTGAAAATTCAATTGTGTTCGCTAAGATAAGAATTTGGGCTAAAAATGATCTATAAATTCACAGAAATGAGAAATTTGAATGATATGGCTCAAAAAGCTATAGGCTTTATCTAAACTTTGTACAATAGTATTTTATTTCGATAAAAAAGATAATAAGCAATAGTCGCCACGTCGACATTGCACAGGCTACTAAGTGACTACAAATATGTGGGGGACTAATTGTGATTAGTGGGAAAATGAATCACATCGTCATTGTTGACAATGATGATATATTTCTGCTATGAGAGTTGATGAAATGACAATGGTCTTGTCTGTATATCGATTTACTTTAAGCCGTAAATGTAATTCAGTTCTAAACAAGCGAGACATTACTTGGTCGTAATTGTAACTGTGAAAGCCTACAGATGAGATAACGTGAAACTAGAACCTTACGGCTTAAACATTCTCCACGTTTCTATATGGATTTGTCCTTATTACTGATTTTGTTAGTTTTATAGTCATGTATAGAATGAATGATGAAGTTAAGCAGGAAATATGAAAGACCAAGTTAACAGCCACCCCGAATCACAAGGAGACATGAGCATGTATACCTATTAGTAAACAAATACAATGGCAAAAGACAAACACCTAAATGAAAGGAGTACCACTTTGGAACGACCATCGGGAAACTCTAAACCAATAAAAGGAACAAATTACAAAACAATTTGAGACAATATCGGATCTAAGGGTCAAATCTTCTGTTGTTGTATATTAAAAGATTTGTTTTTGCCATAATGTCGGGTAAATACAACTGATTTAAATAAATATAGCAAATAACCACCCATTAATTTATTAATGTATTTATCACTTTAGATACGGATAGTTTTTGTAGTCTCTTTTTATATCTAGCCGGTTTAATTCTATGAAATTGCATATGATATATAGATATTTGATATAATATTTCCTCGTTCACTTATATTAATTCCGTATTGCAAATAAAATGGTTCTAATATCGTTTTGATTGCCACTTTCGGGGCATATATAATATGCCAGACAGAAGCATTTCCTATATTGCTTATTTTCATGATGATGTATTGCACGGTTAATGGGTGCTCTCTGTTAAGAGCAAGTGTGTTGCGGTATCAATGTTAATTGGCTTAGTTTATAATGGAAGTGTCCAATAATATACTGCAATACCCAGTGAGTATATTCCACAGTTATGTACACAACAACATTATGATTGCTTTAAAGTAATATTATGCTCAATTTTTCGCCATTTGTTTACCTAACCAAACATGAAAAATATATTTCCTATAGTTTAAACATCAATAAACATCCATTAATTAAGAATGAACTCATAATTTATTAATCCATATTTGTTGAAGAAAGATGTTTGTATAGCATAAAATTAAAAAAAAACTTCCAGCTGTTTAACAATCAGGCAATTTTACAGGTTTTGAATGTTAGTAATATGATAAAAAAATATTTTTTCAATCGGTTATATATTGCAATTGCTCTTATTAGAGATGTTTTAGCCAATGTAACAACAATACTGGATGAAGCCAATTCAAACATTTTATGTTCCGATGAGTCAGATACATCTTTAAAGTATGTAGTATTGAGGCAACAAAGGGAATGAGTAGCAAAGATAATGCGACATTTATAAAAAGGGGCTGCCAACACAAATCCTAGGTGTACGGGATGAAAATAGGGTCAGAATTAAAGACTCACACCAACAAATTAGAAAGTTGGTTACACATTATAATAAAGCGGGTACATAAAAAACCAAAAGGGAAGAGAATATGGAACGACACAAGACAGCAAACCAACAGAACATGAAGAGAGAAGAGACACTTAGCTTAACATTGTCACTACATCCCCGGAACGTTTAGTACATGTACTGCAAGGGACTTTAACCAGTATAACGGCATTCAAACCTGGCACTTAACTGTTAATACTATAATTGTATAATGTCCCGCGCATTTACTGAAGAATAAACGAATCTGGTTAAAGATTACCTTAAGGTTCATGTCTAAATTAAAGATTTTTGATTGTCTCGACTGGGAGCCTTATATTTGGATGTCAAGATGAGAGCATGTGAAGTGCGTGATTACGTTTACACAATGAATGTGATAGGTAAAATAAAACGTTCCGCAGTGAATTTACCGCACATAACCGGGACATCGTATTCTTACTTAAAGTTTAGGCGGACTATTTGGAATTTGCAATATTATTTATAATCACAACATATTGTATGAAATAGTATCATTTACATGCTTAAACAAATAATTATTATAAAACCCCATGATATGTATTCCAAGACATTTGAGATGTTAATGTCAATTTTAATTGTATTGTTTCTGATGAGTAATGGAATTATGACTGTGCTCTTCAGTAACGGCTGCTTTCATTTGAGGTGACAATGTTTTATGACTTTGTAAAGTATTTCTTTTGTGCATTGCATTGTTATTTGTAATTAATAATATACGTGTTTTATGCAGTTAGTGTAGTATAATTTTAATTTTACTGCTTGCAACCTTGTTACCCTTTAAGAAGAGCACGGTAATGCTCAATTCAAGTGCAATATTCATGTCACTCCTGCCTTGGCTTGTGGCATATACGTCACGACTTCATTACGAAACCGTTTTTTTTTTAAAGTTTGTTTCTTTATCTGGATATAAACTTAGTCAGCGGTTCCCCCAGTTGTAACAATGTTCTTCGTAATGTTCATGTGTGTAAAAAACCAAATCCAATCTTATGACATGTTCCAGTGTTCTCATGTTAATGCGCACCATCTTTTAGTAGAACTTCTTTCTCCACAAATGCATATCAACAGTTCTTGATGTCATGTTAGATAAATTGTCTTGCTACATTAAGAGAGTGTCAACGACATTGAAATAAAAATTTATGAGCAGAGTTTGATGTCCAATTCTTGAAAAAAACCTAGCTCTTGTGACCTTGTTAATCTTTGAGAAGAATCCAGGAGAAAATAACATTGCTGCGTTTCAGCAAGTTCATTATCGAATGCGTTTTTCATGCAGTTAAATAAATCAAAAGTCCAATGCATTTTACGATATCAGGAACGTGAACACATTACAAAATTGTATTCACAAGTGTAAGTCACTGGTGCTAGTCGGAAATTGGTGTTCAGTCGCTTGCTAATTATTCAAAGATTTCGAAAAATGTTTCAAAACGTTGTGTGTAAGTCTTCTTTCTGTGCGTTCATTTTAAGTGTGTCGTGTTCAGAATACACTATAAAACTATACAGGCAAACAAGACTACAAGTCAATGCCCACTAGTGCAAGAACTCTATCATTCACTGACTTACCCGCAGCGAACATTTGCGACAAATGTGTGTACGGTGTCTTACATTTTAGAAGTATTTTAAAATACTTAATGGCTACTACTTAATATATACGACAATACATAATCCAGACAATTATAAATAGTAATATCAAAACACAACAGAGAAAGAAATTTAAGAAAAAAATGTATCACCATTAAATGAGTCTCAAATGCACATTTTAGTAAACATGCGCGACAATTACGTTCCCTATGTTGTCTACATGTAGTCTTTTCATACGACTGTGCCAGATGCTTGAGCTTTCGTAATTATATGTCTTTGGTAGACGAATGTTATACGATACCATTATTAAGCAACGATTTGGCATTATTTTATTGCAACATATTTATGGGATTCTATTAATCGTATTAAGGTAAATGACCTAACACATCAAGCTGACAATTTCGCAAAACCAGATTACATGTATAGATAATTAGTAATAAGACCGGCACAGACCTTGGACTGAACTCCGCTTTTAACATATTTACACATATAAGTACAAATCTTATAAGATTACGACATAGAATAGAAGGGTTCAGATAACAACATACACTCAACAAAATTCTTAATCGGTCAGTTTATATTGTATTATTATTTTTCTAATAATGCATGTATTCACACAAAATTTCACATACCGATATTTGAACAGGTAATGCAGCGAATTATTGATTTTTTTTAGCCGGCTCGCTATGAAATTAATCGTATTAGGCGTATTGACGTTTATAGCACGTTTTGCACGTGCGGAGCATGGACACATATTTGCACGTGTTCGTGTACACTTTCGTCATTGCTGATGAAAATCCTTTTTGAAAAACACAAAACATGGTGAGAATGACTGTAGAAGAACGCGCCCGAGCTGTCGGAATGATACAGGCCGGAACTCATTTACGACAGGTGGGTTTTATTTTTTGAAATTTCATAAGAATATTGACATTATGGGTTTGTAGTCATTATATTGAAGTTTCTTACCACCTGAAATAAGTTGAAAACGGAAATAACCACCAATATAATGGCTACAAACACATAATGTCAATATTCTTATGAAATTTCAAAAAATAAAACCCACCTGTCGTAAATGAGTTCCGGCCTGTATCATTCCGACGGCTCGGGCGCGTTCTTCTTCAGTCATTCTTACCATGTTTTGTGTTTTTCAAAAAGGATTTTTATCAGCAATGACAAAAGTAAAATAATAATACAATATAAACTGACCGATTAGGAATTTTGTTGAGTGTACATGTATACTGTTCTGTTATGGTAAAGGGTTTTATACAAATGTTAAAATAACTTTCTTTAAATGCGTATTGTATTATTCCTCTAAATGTAACCTGCTCTTTAGGAATGCAATATGATCGAGAGGTAGAGCCTTTATTCTTTATCAGAAGATCGCGAGTTCGAATAGGTCTTTGGGCGAGGTTGAACCGCGTACTCCACACTGCTGTATTAGTCTCTAGCACAGAATTGTTTCACATGAAGGAATCATCGAGAGTATTTAATATGAGTATCGAACTTGTATAAAAATAAACTAAAATTTAACTAACATAACATGTTGTTGGTGATGTCAAGTGTGAATTATTTTCATAATCCATAGTATTAGTGTGCCGAGCACAAAATCTAAAGTTAGCTACTAATGGTCCTTGCAATAACTGAATCTTGCTTGACAGAAAAATGTTCTTACTAATTAAACCAATTATTATATATATTACCAGGAACTTCGAGTTTTTTGTCCTGTCTACAATAATATACAATTTACTTATTATGGAGATAATCAGGACCCAGACATAATCGCTAACTGACAAGACTTCAAGCTGATGTTACAGTAATGAGTGATTCAAATCAGAGTTGACTTCCAGCCGGATAAAATGTCATACTATTTTATCACGTGAGTCTCTACCCAAGGCCATTTCGTATCAGGAGGAAGATTATCGATCAATGGCACAAATAGTCTTACTGAAAATCCGTTTCTTCTTCAAACTAAATCTAAATGTCACATGCTTATGTGCGTGTGTTTTTCTCTTTTATCAGAATCAGGATTTGGTGGCAATACAATACCCTGAGGTCATGTAGGTTGGCAATTAAGTATTTTGGAAAAGGTCTTTAACATTAATATGGTGTTTATTTTGAGCCATTGTTAAGCGCATTGTTTATTTATCGTTTGGACAAATTCTTCCCACGCAATGTAGGCTTATATCACTAAACGCGCACAAAGTCACTTCATGTCTGAAGATGTTCCGGAATAAACACTGATTATCCTTAGTTGGTCTTATGCTAGAAAGTACGCTGTAGGTTGCTTACTAAGCAGTGATGTCCGTGACATTATCCAGAAACATAATATAAAGTATTTTGTAGGAGTGAAATAGCTTCCGGCAGAGTCATTAAATTGTAGTTTATATGATGGTGAAGCTCGGTACAATAATTGATGTAGAGTGAAAACTATTCTTAGTGATTTATTGATAAAAGTGTTCCTTTGATGTTGACGTTGATGTCATCGTGTATTTGTTTATTTATGCGAGAAATTACTGTCGTGACTATAAGGAAGTAGAGCATCTTATTCTTTAATGAGAAATTCCTGAGTTTGATGATACATAATAGTTTAAACATGGTTTATGAAAGAAAAGTGTTTCTTGCACTATTACATCGCCTAGGTATTTTACATTAATTTTTACTGTAAAACTTATTTTTAAGGGAAACCATTGGGGCTCATTGACATAAGATTTTACAATGTCCATAATAATTTGAATGCAAAATGTGCATTTAGAGATTTAAAATGTGTTCCTTATATGCACATGTTCTTTGTATCAGTGTTCCTTATAGTTGTGTTCTTTTTAAGCCAAATATTACTGCAGTTAAATTATTTTAATTCATGGAAAGACTTAACGACGGAACAACGCTTTCGTGGACACACATTGGACGTTCTGTACGAGATAAAAACCTAATAACACCTTTTGTTATTTATACAAATCTCACTGACCTCGATTAGAAAGCATTTGAATAACTCACGACCGTTACATGAAGAAAAGGTAATGGTGTATTTTTGTTGAGTTGTGGACTTTTTGGGGGGGGGCTCTTATACCCACAGCAACTAGATCCTGCGGCCGGCACATTTTTCACAACTTGACCGCCCCCTTAAGACGTGTTATGTATAAACGTGACATCCTATATCCTATAAATAAAGCCTTACTGTGTTCTCATCTTCTTGGACTGGATACATAATTATACCTGTAGGCAATTTATTATACCATCAAACATTTGACTGCAGTTACATGCGACGCTATCCACGGCACCATCAAATGCATTAATCAAAATAGTAACTGTATGTTTTAATATTCCAGCACATTAAACACACCACTAATGCTGCCACATGATTAACGGATTTGTTAACAATAGCAATTATTGCAATTAATCATTTTAACTGTCCATTACAATCAACTCTGTGGCGCCCGCCGATGAGAAATGGCAATAATAATAATTAAAAAAATCAACCAATGCTGGTCATCTCACACTGTGTGGTAATTTGATTTTAGCATGTGTTACAATTCAATTGTCCGTTAATCATAAAACACAATTAATATCTAAAAGCTAATGAGTTGACATCAGTGGAGTGGAATTCTTTATTATATAGAATTGGTTTTGTATTACGTAGTATTGTGAATAAATATAGCGATTGCTATAAGGTTAACGTTATACGTGATTATTTTCGTCTATAATTTATCAAATTGATGGGCATGTATGAATGTATGTATAACCATATTCGTCCTGTATATACATGAATTAATGCGGTTAAAGGCCAGTCATTTGTATAGCATAGAACACAGTGACCGAACATTACATTTAACAGATGAGCGCCGCTGTACAATTTCCAACCTATTCTTTCAATGACGTTATTTCCATAAAACGTCACATGTGACGTCACCATGTACTTACAGTAAGCAATATTTGCACCATATGACAATATGAAAAAACGATGTGACCATATCGAGTGAATATTGTTTCCTGCTTGCAAATAGTGACATCACATGTTGCGTTTTCTGGAAATGACGTCACTTACAGAAGAGGTTGTAAATTACATAGCAGCGCTCAGATATGCCTTTGAATGGACAATAAATACCTGATGGGAATAAGAGTGACTTGTTATCGATTTTATTTTGTTATTTTGTCATTTTAACGCTCACGCTCACTAGAATTGCGGGTATGTTACGCATTCAATGCTGAAACAAATATCCGTATTTACTCGTTATATAATGATCCATTATACTAAAAGCCATAAAAAATATTGTTTTTACATCAAGGGAGGTTTTGTATATAAGGTTGTCACAGGGTTCTGTCGAATTTGGTCGGGTACATGACTCAAACTTTTTGACCGACGTTCTCGTATTCTCAAATTGCCCCCTCATTAGACATTTTAGCAAATTTGTAAATCTAAAAACTGACGTTCATGTCTTGAATACTCGGAAGTTATATATAAACTTACAATACGATATCTTATGTCGCTTAACTGATATTACCGTGAAGAAACTATCCAGATGGCTTACAGGGCGGGGCCTAAACAAATGCTAGGAAGGGCACGTAGGGTCTTTCTCCTACTTGGTAAGTGGAAAGGTCACAACAAGACCCTGGATGTTTATGTTAAACCGAAGAACACGTAACCATGAATATAATTATGAACTTTAAACTGACACGCCAGAAACGGGGTGTTTTAGAACTTTACTTCACATCTGATGTTTATTATCAAGTTTCAGTGAAAGGCCTCTGCGTGTATGGCACCTATATTTAGAATAAAAACCGCATAATTGTAATATTTCGTATGCTTCGTTAAGATATATCTTTTGAAATCAGTATCTCCAGACCGTGTAAGGTTTCAAACTCTGACAGAACTCCATGAAACATAATCAATGGAATATTTTATTGCATGTCAAGCATATCAAATTCTACGTGTCATTAGTACAGTATACACTTTGTTATGAGTGGGATAACTCCGTGTTAGGAACATGTTCAGTATGAATGGTGTATGGCTAAAGCTCATTGGTTATTTTTCTCGATGTCTGAATCTAAGATTGAAATGAAAGGATTCACTACATATTGCACTCAGTTGTAGAAACACATATTCTTTGTCAATCTCAGCTGAGTAAAGTGTGTGTCCTGAGCGCTGAATGTTGGCACACGGCGATAATGCAGTGTTGGTATATGGCGCTAAGTCGTTCCCGAAACATAAGTGCACAATATGATAGTTGCCATTGCGAAATCTTTAAACACTGAATTGTCTCAAACAACATATGCCTTACTGTACGAGTAGAAATGCAATCAGTACCACTTGAGGTCGTTCATTCCTTCGTTTGCTGATGCTGCCGTGCTAATTTCTTACCAAATAACCAAGTTATTGCAACCTGGTCAACAACCGGCAACATTGAAGGGGATGCGCTCGCATTAATTTTATATATTGTTCGCCACCCATTGTGGTCTGATGATTACGAGTTATTTAGGATCAAACTGATTTCTTCATGTCAAAATAATAACTACATTTCAGACAAAACAATATAATAGTGCAATGTAACAATTCACAAGCGACTCATTGCTAAGGCGTGGTACAAGAAATTGTCGTGGTCAAGAACACTGATCGAGCACGTGATAGCTGCAAAGGTGTGCTCTTACAATTAGCACACACATTAGGAAGTGTACTATTGCTATAGTTATATAATTTGCTAAAATTGTGGAAATAATTCGTAGACCGCTAAACTTTTTTCCAAATGTAAATTAAAAATAATCTGAGTAGAACTCACTGAGATAATATTACTCATTAAATGAATTTGTAATGACAATGTATTACTACTACATATCCCCAACACTTGATAAAATCAATGTTTGTAACTGAACGGCTTATTCCTGTTGATTTTCATAATTCGCTAGAGAATAAACGTTGTTATTAAATTGATCACAGCGTCATCATGGTGGTTAGAGAGTCAACCATTGATTAACATTGTATAGAATCGTACAAATATGACTATACATACTTGAATCTGATGCCCGGTGCGATATGTTTTTTCCTAATTGGTCATTCGTGCGATTCCTTTTTATAAACTTTTTATATAACCAGTTCCGTGACAACACTGATACTTGTATACTTTGATTTACTTTCAGGCAATGGTTAGCATTTTTCCAGCAACACGCAATTAATCAGCGGAGTTTTTATCATTAAACGACATTGTGGACAGAATGTGGATATTAAAACAGGGATTTACTTGACTTCTGTGGTCTCTGAAACAGTGAAACTGTGTGTTGGGAAAATGTCTGATTGATGAACATTATTGAAGATGGCATAGCGTTAACATATATGAAGCATAGTAAATGAAATTATTAGTGGATACAAGTGCAACTAGTCTGTAATGGCGGATTTGAATTATCATGATGAATACAGTCCTAGGCGAGCATTCTTGGTGAAAGATGGCGTAAAGAAGACGAAAAAGGTGTTTGATAAAGGAATCGGGGCTAATCCCGGAAATGGCTGTGCGGTGCCAATGGCAGACTTTCCGGAAGAAGATAATATATTTACGAATGGTTCACAGGACTCTAAAGGTGGAGAAGCTGGAAACAACAATGTTCCACATTTAATATATGGAAATTATCACAGACACACACGAGTTCCTTTACAAGTGCAAGTATATAATTTTCTTGAAAGACCCACTGGATGGAAATGCTTTGCTTACCATTTCACTGTGTAAGTATAAATTTATTGTTTGTCTTAAAATAATAATATGATGGTTATATATAAGAATATATTCCAGACAATAGCGTTTTGAATAAATCGTTGAAAAACAGTGGAAAAGAAATGATTATACATAGTAAAGTAATTTGAGAGTACCAGAGAAATATTACACCATTTGAATGTTGTCATCAGAATAGCATTATTGCGTTTGTTCTTCAGAAGTCAGATAGTTCATCTCTGTGAGTCTGCTTTTGTTCAAGATTCTGGGTATAAGCCTCCATTAAAACCTTTACCACGTGGTTGCGAGTTTTACACCAAACTATAGTTACACATATATTATAGAAGTATTATAGAGTAAACAATGAGTGCGGTATGATAAGACAACAGACGGCTTATTTGATCTTCTAGCCAATTCTAAAATCTGAAATTACAAATTGTAAAATTGTTCATACTAGGGATGTCAACGAATAGCAAATCAGGTATTCGAATATTCGTTTTTCATTTCGAACGAATATTCGAATATTCGATCGACACAACTTAGACAAAATTATTAAAACAATCATACAGAAGTTCATATACCAAAGTTCTTTACATGCTGTGTGTATTCTACTTTCGTTTTCACCGGAAGTTAAGACTCTGACGAATGAAGTTATTTCAGTTAACAGATTATCTTCTGAATGCCAATATTCGTGTTTATGAATATCTTTGTGAAGTGTTTATATGTTCTGTTTTCGTTAATTGTTCATTATTTTGCGAATAAAGCATGAACATAAGAATCATTATGCATTCACAAATTACAAGAAGCAGACTTTTTATCCAACGATCGGGTGAAATAGTTCCAGGCGGCAGACGGTATTTTGACAATAGATACGTGTAATTTCGCATGAACTTTGAGATTTGTATTATATCAGTGTAAATATCTTGTTTAAGTTCGCTATTATTGAATATTGAGTACTTAATTAAAAATCGAACCAAACAAAATGCATTTACTCGTTGTATTTTGAGTAAAATGTTTTTAAACAGTCATTTTGATTGGATGATATGACCTACGTGAAAAATTATTATGCAAATTGCGTTGTTTCCCGTCACCCCATTTTTTCGGCATGTTTCTTTTCTCAATTACATCTTTTATCTTCCTTAATTAAAAAGCGAGTCATTAACTCAAGTCCCTGTCGGTGGTTTTAACTGCCTACTTTTTACACCTTTCGTCAACAACAAAATTACCGACAATTAGACACCTACTTTCTTCTATTTGAGACTATGGACTATCAAACGGTCAGTAATTAACGGATTATCGATTATATTAGCACCCCCCAATATACACAATGACACTTTTACGAGCGCGTATATTTCAACACCAACAACAACATCCTTTATTACTCTCATACTATCTTACAAAAATCGGGGTCGGCAAATAAATAAACAACAATTATTTTTTTTGATAATGTTTTTATTAAGTATATTTTTCCGAATATTCGAATATTGAAACAGGATTCGAATATTCGAAGATAAAACGAATATTCGAATATTCGTTGACATCCCTAGATCATACACATCGTTATATTACAGTCTTACAACGTGGAATATATATGATATATACTGAAACGTTTATAAAATGCTATGTAAAGCAAGTTCTAACGACGTGAACACCATTACCTATCTATTACACTAATGATTCACATTACACATTTGATTTATGCAATATTAAAACAACGGCACAGTCGTTCCAAATTATACACGGTTATGTTGCGTGTTTGTTCTTGATAATGTGTAATTCGAATGAGATTTATTGATACCTAATATATAGCGGATATCATAATTCACAAATTAACTTAAAATTATTCATATGGTTAATTATGCCATTCAGGTAGCAAATTCGTTCTGTGTTTATTATTCATGTCAATAAACTGTTACGGCTATTTAAAACTATGTATGCGCGAACAGTTATATGCAATATCTAAACGGAGAGATACAAAGGTTTTTATACACAAATTGGCAATGGCAGAGATGCTTGATGATATGATATTTCAGTGTCTAAGGTTATGAATATGTGTTTGAAGCACTGCCTACAAAATGACAGCTCCTTATTTGTTTGTTTGGAAGAAGGTCCTTAAATTGATCAATGACATGCTGCACTCATAGACGGATTTCCAAACGCAGTGTTTCAATTTTGGGCCCAGAAATATTATAATCAACAATATGCTACCAACCATATCATATCAAGTACACTCAAACCTGAGCTTAAGATCGGCGTCCACTGAATAAGGAGAGATTAAGAACTTTTTTCTAGTACTTCTAAGTATTCATCTTCCTATATTTGCCGACCATCATTACTCGTAGACCACATTAGATTTCCACATACATCTTCAAGTTTTCCATTAGCGGCAAGTTGTGAGAAAAGTTATTGACATGGTGCCTGTTCTCAGATATGTATGGTGTGCAATATATGTGGCGTTACTGAGGCTCAGGTGACTGTAATGGTAGTCTAAAAAATGTCAATTCTTGACCGAACTCTTTCAGTGGTTTTAATGGTGTGTTATCACGATTGATGATATTTACGATACAAACATTGCGAGACGTAGATTTATACTGATATTTGAAATTGAATTATACCAGACAGATGATATATTAATTCTACTTTTTAACATTATTTACACCGTCGATTATGTTTGGTTATAATATTAATAAATGGCAAGTGTTTTTAAACTAGTTAGTTGGTATTACTGATTGTTGGTCATGTACGTAACATTTGAGTGACTGTTTAATTAGAATCATTGACTGGCCACCGTCCTTCTGAAATAGGTTCCGTAGAAAGAGCAGTATAATTATAATTATTAATAATATTTTTGTGGACATCAAAAAGACATGGACTCATTTCAGTTTGGATTTTCTGACAAAATGCCATGTATGAAGAAAGATTGACAGTTATGAAAAAGATCGTGAATCTTTTAATACGAATTTTAGCGAGGCAATGTTTCGGAGACGGGTGTATTTGTTGTTAATCACTTGTTTACAAACTTGTCTGGTATAAATTCAAATTTAATCGATGTCGTTCAGTTATCCTTGTCGTATTTGAAATGTTAATCCTGAAGATTACGTTCCTATCTCGTTTTGTCTCTCATTAATTTCTTTAAGTCTGAATGGAATGTATAATTGTCTTTTTAAGTAAATGTCTGCCGTCTTGCATACAACATATTCTATCTTTAATTTCAAACCAAGACAGACTGGTGTCGTATCCGGATCATGGCTTTGTTCTCAAATAGAGATTACTATTCAGTTATTATTGTTAAAACATAATTAAAGACAGTCTCAGCACCGTCTTATTCAGATCAAAACTTGTCTGTAATTATCTAGACGGCTTACCTTGCTCCACGTCATTTCCATATGGAGTTAAATTGGATTTGATGAGTACATATCGTGATGGAATGTCAAATTAGCGTGACTCTAAAAAAAATCCAAGTCGAACATTTCATAATTACCCAACGTATTGGTTCAAATGTAGAATTATGTCTTTTAAATAGTAGCGAATAACAAGTGAAGCATTTTTGGAACAGACACACCTATGACTCAGTTGGAAATATACAGGGTCGAGTAATGAAATACGATACCATATTGTTTACTTTTTCAAACATAACGTGTCTTAAAGTCATATTATGGTTCTGTTTTGTTCATTTTTAAATAAAATTATAAATAGATATCTCATATTGTTCAAACATCAATAAATGTGCATTTATATATTAATATTAATATATGCTCAATATAGGACCACCATGTAGAAGGCGTTACCCTGTATATTTCCAACTGAGTCATAGTGTGTCTGTTCCAAAATGCTTCACATGTTATTCGCTACTATCTAAAAGACATAATTCTACATTTGACAATCAAATTTCACATGTGCGACATTGGTTCAAAAGTTCAAATGAACACAAAAGGGCACTCATAATCAATAGCAAGGTTTTTATTTACTAACTGTATTTCCATTTGGTCTGATTAGCGTATCTGTTTATCACTAGGGACTCTATCACCGTTACATTATATTGGAAAACTGAAATCAAACTTCCAATGCAGTGACTGCTTATTTTTTCGCAATAATTAATTATATACTGAAATCACAATAATTGATAAAATTCTATAATTTTCATTTGTTGATCAAATATTTATTAGATTAAAGGTAAAATGAGGCAAAATGATAAGGGACCTGCCGGAACTATCGTCAATCAAAATTAACTAACACATTCTTAACGATTTGTATATATTTACAATCACAAACCGTTCAATACGTGCAGTACTCGCTAGAATTTTGCAATAATGATCAATGCCCGGGATAACGTCTGTCACCAGCACAAAATACCATCACTAATCAGTCCACTACTCACTTAACCTCTGCGGGTAATACTTAGCGCTTAATCCTAAATTATGATCCCACACAGCACTTTGATTCCACTGCCGTTACATTCATAGGCTACTCTATAACGCAATATACTTTGATATTTGACCTTTCTAACCTTTATGATATAGCCAATGATTAAGTCGCAGTAAACGAAATCACCATTTGTTCGTGCTACTAAATTTCATTGGTCGGCACGATCACGTGACTACTGAGTATGCCGCTGTTTCAAAACAAGAAAGGTACAATTGTAAACGTTTTGCCAAATATTGACAACACCATTGCTGCATGAAGTGCGACTTCTCCCTGGTGATTTTATTAGTTTTTGCTAGAGACTGGAATAACAAAACCATTTTTTATGAAGATCTGTTATAAAATACACAACAGTTGTAAATTTTCAAAATTTTAATTTCACTACGTATGTAATTTGTTAGCAAACAAATAAGCAATGCATTTTAATTTTATGTGCTTTAAAGTCCGATTATACGGTGGCATATTACTGCCACCAGTTAGCATGATAGCGTTCGCGAATAAATTCGTGTTAACCACTTAATTATTACGATAATTATCTAGCTATCTAGTTAATATTCGTGATAAATTTTCGGTAAGATAAATATCATACAACTAGAAAAAGGCTTGAAAGTGCCCATAACTGCCACCTCTTACATTTTTATGATGTATTACACTAGATTTAAGTGGCAACACGAATCTTATCTAGTTGACTACCTATTATGTTACTTAATAACTCAAATTCGCGAATTTCACTTAAGATTCGTGTTACCACTTATTTATATAGGTGTTTTTACTTCTACATGTAAGTGGTAACACGAATCTTATCTAGTTGACCGCTTATTATGTTACTTAATAACTCAAATTCGCGATTTTCACTTAAGATTCGTGTTACCACTTATTCATTTTTGGCTTCTACATGTAAGTGGTAACACGAATTTTATCTAGTTGACTACTTATTATGTTACTTAATAACTCAAATTCGCGAATTTCACTTAAGATTCGTGTTACCACTTATTCATTTTTGGCTTCTACATGTAAGTGGTATTGAGTTATTAAGTAACATAATAAGTGGTCAACTAGATAAAATTCGTGTTACCACTTAAATCTAGTGTAATACATCATATAAAGGTAAGAGGTGGCAGTTCTGGGCACTTTCAAGCCTGTTTCTAGTTTTATTATATTTATCATCCCGAAAATTTATCACGAATATTAACTAGATAGCTAGATAATTATCGTAATAATTAAGTGGTTAACACGAATTTATTCGCGAACGCTATCATGCTAACTGGTGGCAGTAATATGCCACCATACGATTAACATCAATGTCGTTTATTTTATAATTGATAAAGGATATAAAGGTGTTGCTTTTAACAATATTGTATAAACTAAACTAAGATTTGAACTGCTTGAAGCTATGATACGGATCAAAATGGAAGTAACGCAATTGGCTACCTAAATACAGCGAAACTTTGGTAGTCGCTAGCACATTTTGTCGGTGTATTACCACACTGAATTGGGGATGTCACCGCAAACCTAAAACCGGCATTTATAAATTGCAAGCCGATACATTTACAAAAGACAGACTGTTAGCTCAATTAAAATGCGTTTCTACCATTCTGTGCTGTAACAAAGTTACTTTTATAAGTTTCTCGTTCTGAATTGCTCTGATTTATTACAACATGCTTTTAGATGCTTGATCTAAACCGAGACTACGTCCTGTTGTCCTTGTATGTAATTTAAAATCTACATTATCCAATAGTGATAATGGAATATAGAGAATACAGATATACACAAACAATGGCAATATCTTGTCACATATGTTCCTTAATGTCTTATAAGTGTGTCCATGAACACCATTAACAACAAATAAATTATTATACTGATGTAAGGTGTTATTAGCAAATACGGCTATATATAGATTTGGATGGACTCGTACGAAACACAGGGCGTGTTTATTAAAAATAAAACCGATAATTTAATGTTCTTGAAGCAGTGACAGCAAACTGCGATGGTGATATATGTGTTTCCCTTCATACTTTTTTTGCTAGTCAAATGTTTTAATGAGGTAACAAGGGTAAAAGTGTGTAAGTTAAAAGCAATCGACGCGACATTCTATATGCTCGGGAATCCCATTATCGTTGGTGAATTGTAGTTTGATTTCTTGGTAAACTTGTTATTATAATTGCACTTTAAAGTCGACTCAAACTACTTTATATGCAATGTTTACTCAACAATACACTGCGCAATATTGTCTGTCGTCAAAAACGCACAGGAATTTACCTCATCCATGACGCAACCCCTGAGATTTACTCTCCATGGTCATGACTGTGATATTATTCTGATTCTATATATAGTATAGACAAAGGAAAGCGTACCATTGTGAGATTTCCTCCTGAACCCAAAAATAGTGACTGAAGTGGAATGTTCTGAGATAAGTATAATAGAACCATCCACACATAACTTGTTTATATTTTTATCAATAAACACCGCCGAATAATTGGTATCGCGTAATTGTATTTATTTGAATATATCCGTGATAAAATGGTTTGTTCGTTCTGCACCCTACTGTTCTGGATTACAAATATGGAAACATCCTTAACAGTTGTAGACGACTTGTGAGCTGTAGACACGACTGGCTTTATAAATTGGTTAGGTATCTATGGCAACGTCATTATCATTTGCTGAGTGTTCCCTCTGCCATAATCATGCTGCGTAACTTATTTTTTATATTTCATATATTATCTCAATACATCATACTTCATATTATTTAAGTATTATGGTAAGATTTGTCGGTTTTGTAGTAGAGAAACAACAGACACATAGCGATATATGGTTGGTTGTTCATGTAATAGATTGTCTACTCTATTGGCCTTGGTCTTTTATTCGCTTAATACGGTTTACAAACATTCGAATTGTTTTCAGACATCCAGGATCTAACCACCTCATCGTTTTATCCGTAAACATTTCATATTCATTTAAAGTGCCTGAAATATTAAAGAATGTGCATTTTTTTATTTGGTATTAATCTTCGAACTCGGCCTAAGTCCTGACGGAACGAGAAAAGGCGTTTCTAAAGCCATCCTTAAAAATTGTTTACTTGGCATAACACTACACAACAAAATTGAGGTAGGTAGGTATGAAGGTATAGGTAATTATGTTTTTATTTACTGTTTTGATGTCATACTAGTGTTAACACATTTGATATGGGTCATTTCCAGAGGTAGCTAGGATTATGCCAAACGAACATTTCTTTGAATATTGACATAGCGTTGACGGTCCTAGTACAATGTACGCCCACAAACTGGCTGATTGTGAGCATATCTCAAATCAAGAAAGTAACTGCTACGAGGAGTTTCGGTCCTAGTGTTCACGGCCTTCGTGCTGACTGTTCCAGTTTCGCATTGTGTATACATTGTGCGTATATTGCTTTAAACTCGGGGTAATGTGAAACAATGTGTAAAATGTCAGAGGTTAAGTGTGCGGTTAGCTAGCTGGTTAATCAATTTAAACCCACAGTGCCTTTACCGGCCGTTCAAAGTATTTTAATCGCTGCGTGATTATTATTTATACTTTAGGCATATGTTCAATTCTCCTTTCTGATGCGCAGTTCCTTTACTTTATATAATGTTCATGTTCTTTTCTCCTCCTTTTCTCTCCGTGGTTACTGGCTTTCTTGGCTTGTCCTGTGATGTACATTCATGTATTTCCCCCTTGTTATCCCCATGGCTATTTTTGATAGTCGGGTAAATCATTTCTTGCTCCCTCATTCCCATAATTGTTTACTCTTGCACCTCACAAGTCCCTAATGTTTCATAGGCTGTATTATCCCTGGGTTCTGTGTGGGGAAGCATTGTCTTATGTATATGAAGCTCGTTGAAGCACATTTAATTCATACGCATCGGTTTGAGCAGGAATAATACGAAAAATTGCATAATCTAATATATCAACTGATCATCTTCAGAACACAGTTAACAGAAATACCACCCCGTTCGTATATGCTTATATTTAGAACAGACAAGCAAAACAATATTTGTTGATGCTATTTCTGCATGTAGCCGCCTTAGGCTTCATATTCCTATGTTCAAAGCTCTTTATACTATGTAATATAATTCTACGACGGAATAACCGAGTAGAGCTAAGCCGATTGAAACGTTTTGTTACCTAACTCTGCCAGTATAATTGCATTTACCCTACTCATTTTATGCTTTAACTAAATTTCTTCCATAATTAACATTTACGTAATGAACACTCAAGGCGTATTTGAGTCTACCGGAATGTTTCTTTTCCGAGCAGTTAAGGTCCTAATAGGGTGGTGCGTACTTAGTGTATCAATTATTGTCGGCAAAAGTGTTACTCTGTTGTAATTTTGTCACATTGTTTACCACGTGTGTTCGCTCTATAAACAACAAAATGATAGCATCCATTTGTTGTTGTAAATCTCGTACAGATTTAAGTTGTAGTCTCCAAATGTCTGAAACAGTTAATTTAACGCCTGTAATGACACCGTTCACATCCCCTTCAGACAAATTACGATGAATACGGCATTTAATATAGACTTTTTAAAAACAATGTTACCGATGAAATATTTCTTCTGAATGTGTACATATAGATTTACAGTAGCGATGTGGCAAGTATGAATTCGAGACCATTGAAGTTGACATTTTACCCTGAAAAGCTACAGTTTTCCAGACATTGGAAGACAGGGTACTTTTTAATTGTAATCAGATAGTGTCTGTTAGTGTTATTGAATGTTGTATAAACTGTGGCATCAAAGGCCAAACTCGTGTAGTCACTGGCTTTATCACGTATCATAACAATATATGTTTTCAACACAAAGTCGTTTGTTCATAAATATCGAACGTAGAGAATGCCGTGCTTTTCCATCACTCGGGGTGATCACAGCGAAAGGACAAAGGCTCTCTGTCCAACAACTGTGTAATCTGAATCATTTCAATAAAATGTTTAGAAATTATTCATAACCGAACTGGTGTTATCTTCCTCAGAACATACAATATTATTTCTATCTGATAAAACGCAATGATGGAAAGATTAAATATTTGATAAATAGAATGTCACTATAGAGATATGTGGATTATATAAAAAGAAAGCTTAAAATAGAGAAATTGAATCAATCTCTATAAAAGTAGATCAAATTTAATGGTTAGTGTAAATGGAAAGTGGTACAGTAAAAACTAATGACATAATCGCTAGATTTATTTCAAGTGAATCTAGAGCAGATTGTATAACAATGACATTGCAGCTAATAACATACATGTGTAAATGTTGAAATGAATGTTTTTGATAGAATCCTTATACAAAGTTGGGGAAATATCTCGTGCACGTGTCGAGATGACGTCATTCCATCCTTCGTACTTGGTGATCACGGTGCAGCGTCTCTGTAATTAATTCATCGGTTAGGTTAGGGTTTGTGTTATTTTAAGGACCATTGTAAATGACACTCCCGGTATACATGATTTATCTTTCACTGTCATCATGATTGGAGGACTCTTCACAATGTTAAGCACTTAACAATGAGTCAGGCATGCACAGCATTAGAATAAAACGGTCCTAATCGTATTTTTTGGGCAAAATGCCATTTTATTAATATTGTCATTCGTTACAAGAGCTGTTTTTGTTTTATATTTTTGATAATAGGATCATCTGTCTGGATAGTTGGTTCAAACCTTAATAAGCTCTTCAACATGTTCAACAAAACAAATTATAGTAGGAATTCCACACTTAATACATTAATTTCGACCATATTTGTGACAAAAACTATGCAAATATCAGGATTGTCTGTACATAGAAAATATGACATTTTGTTTGCTTGTACATCATTTCATTTAAGCACGCATGTTTTGCTATTAAGTTTATAAGTATCCGTTTAACTATGAAGTCGACATTCTATTGAAATAAAGAATTGTATATATAACAAGTAACATCAAATTTTTCCATTTTGGTAATGAGTATGTTTCGACCTAGGAAAAGTGATATCGACCATTTTTCCGAGGTCGATAATTACTCATATCGACTGAATCTAAAAAGGCTACTATAATATTAAAATAATTAAATGCAGCAAATCGCTTGGGGATCTGTTTTGTAAAAAGAGTTATACAATAAAAACATAAGCCATGTTCTTTTCTTTTTATCATTCAATCAGGGTTCAAACGATACATAGCTTTGAAGCATCTTTGAGATGTTATAGCGCAATGTTTTGTATTTGCTGTGACACAGTCATAAATTATAATCTATCGTTGTGCTACACCAGTAGCGTAGCGAAACGCCTTTAGGCTACGGCTAAGTTTAATGTTAATGATTTACGTAATATGACGTATCTGAGCAAAGCCGTGCGTGAGCATTTTAGCTCCGCCCATAAATCATGTGACTGTTAAGACCAATGATAGTAACTGTAAATAAAGATTTGATAATACATTTGTAAACACATTAAATAACTGTAAATATTTAATAAGTTAAACAAGGAACGGGCGCTCATTCATTTTCGCCAGCCTCTTCGAGCCAAATAGCTATTGTCCTCGAGAGGACACACGCTAATGTCGCTATTTCGCCGACTACCGTACGGGTTTGTAAGAATTTCACGAGTTCCAGACATAGTTACATAATATACGAATTTGGATATGCCAACAAGAATACATAAGCAATAAACTATGTTTACAAAGTTTTACAGTAAATTAAAACTGTATTTGATAGCGACTACAACAATTTGCATGTGCAACTAAACCGCTCCAGAGCGACCCTCTTTTGAATAGGTCACTTTCAAATTTGCCTATCTAGTGCAACAACCTTTCAACAACAGCCGAAACATGTGTCTAATGAGTGAACTTTCCTTGGAGATGTTACAATGTATTAACGAAATGAACATACAAATGTATTGCCCTGTCTCGCATTTATATGTCTGAACCATTTAGACACGGATATGGATATTACGGCACCGAATGTAATTGCAAAGTTAAGATAACGCTAGATACTAAACATTTCAATGTATTATAGATAATGCCAGGGTGTATACATATCCTGTTACAATTTGACTGAAGATTGTACGTCTAAATCGACTTGTTCTACTCTTCTGATGCATGAGGGGAAGTTATCAGTATAATGCGGAGGCGCCATTAAAAGCGCAACTATTTGAACTAGGCGACATTTTGTAGTACCGACTGTCAAAAGCGTGTTACAGTGATATATGTGTTTATTCTTGTTCAAAACTTTATTTACTCTGACTTATTTTATGACATTAAGCTTGAGAGATAAATAATATTTTTGCCTTCGTATGGTCACTTCATCTATATGCACATTTTTGGTTGCGTTTTTAATGGCGTTAAGTATAGATGGTAACGCAGGAGCACTGGTTTGGTCAACTGACTTATTACCAGTAATACTGTTGATAAACGCTGTAAAATGTCAAGACAACCAACAATATTGCATACATCACGTCTTAGAGTCTAAACCATACTTCACCAGGTATCACTTTATCAAACACATATTTGCGATATCACAACAACTGGTACGGCTTTCTTCGGAACCGCAAATGCTTCAATTTTTTAATGTCATCGTAAAAAGTACGTGTCCCATTGTTGGTTGTGACCGAACTCGTCATTTTACATAACAAATGAGAGAGAATAACACGTCGGACGTGAAATGAATATTGAGTGGTACTTGAAAATGTACACATTTCATTCTTTTATAACTCAATTTGTCGCATAAACCAGTTAAATTCGTGCTGCATGTACATTCGATTTTAAAATCATTTCCTGGATAACTAATTACATTGTGTTCATAATTCTCTGAAATAATATGTCTATGGAAATGATAAATTACCGTTACTGTTTCTAGTAATTAGTGTATGCGTGTATGTCAATCTAGGGAGGATCTATGAGCATTCGCAATGTCTCGTTACAGTTAGCGGGAAAATTTGTGTAAGAACAAATTAATAATATATCTTTTCCGCAGAGTAATTACGTGTATTATCCTGATTTCCTGCTGACAATTTTCAATTATCATACATTTTACTATCCCCTTTAATCAGACAGCATTGTGTAATGCATTCACTTTCAAAACATGGCTTTACTTTTCAGGGGATTAATTACGCGGTAGGTTTGTAAGCAGATTATTCTGGGAGTGAAGTGATGTTCATTAAGGTAGACGGATGCCTTAAAAAGCTTTTGATTTACTGGTTCGCCTGTATGTCTCTATTAGCTTCAAAAAGAAAACGTCGCATGTGTCCTACTTTAAGTTCAAAGAAAAAGCTAACATTAGAGTACTGAGATGTGTATGAACAGAGTTCTGAAGGAAACAGTATACAACATAGATTCTTTATCTTTCACATATGTGAACTTTATTCATAAGGTATTAAATATAATTAAAATCGACTGGAGACATTAAAAGGCGTATGTTAAGATATTAAAGGGGCTGAACACCAGATGACAGCCGGCAAGAGAAACAAAATTGTCAAATATTTACTTAATCTTGACATTGTAGCTTCTTTCTGAAATACAACATTACTTGCGAGACATTAACATAGCGTAGTGTCTTCGTTTTATTCAATCGTATTGGCTTAATTAACTAGGGTAGGTCTAATTGTAGATCACTTCGTATATACATTTAATAATTAACATAATGAAACATTGACCGAAGTTGTTGTCTTTTCCATGTATCTGTTTATTATTGTTCCTTCATCATTTACCCAAGGACAAGGTCAGTACAACTTCCGTTTTCACTGAATATCACACTGAGACTGTCTCCTGTAATCAATGTAAGCTGGTTAAAAAACACCGTATCCTTCGCAAGTACACAAATAGACGGCTTCCCGTACGTCTGGACACTCGCGACAGCCAATCACAGCTGTAGAATAATTTGGCGGAATAATGATTTACTGGCTCTGTTGAAAGTGAACATTCATTCATTCTTTAAATGATATGCAGTATATCAGGTGTTGTAGCTTATTTTGAGTTCAACTTTGTTAAAACGATCGTTTCTATGATTTGTAATTAAACCCACGAGTAGTGTTCTTTAAATTATCATCACTTACCGAAAAGTTCTAAATAGCAAACAGTAAACCTCACTTAAAGACCACCTCAATATTAAGACCACCTCAAAATTAAGAACACAATGTTTAAGTCCGTTTTCACTGTTTCACTCAACCTCAATATTAAGACCACCTCAAGTTTTCATGAGTCCCAATGGTGGATTATTGAGGTTTTACTGTATTTCTGTGGAAATAATGTTAACATTTTGGTTAGTCTGTCTGTCTCAGTAACTCTCAGAAGAAATAGTTGCTTGTATACTGTTAAATGTATCAAGGACAATGCCAGAGTAGTTTCCGGTGTCTCATACAGAGATTTGTCGTTCGTCTTACATTTATAATTTAGAATTACGATGAACTGAATACAATTTGCCGAAGGACAGAACAAGTTTCATTATTGTAGATTATACTAGACTATCCAACGTAATTGCTTCTATAACAACAAAAATAGTTACTGGAGGATGAGTTTGAGTATTATATTCAATATTTAAAAGTCTTTCCCGGGGCAAGAACACAACATAACAGAACATAACCAGTTCCATATCATAGTCTTGACATAAGAGAATCGCAACATATCTATTGATTAAGTGTTCTTGTTGTCAGGAAGTTATTCACAGCTTTTGTTCAAATCACGTTAGTCGGAAATCCAACAAAAATGTATCTAAATGTAAAATTAGTGTCCGACATATTTTGTTCATTTCGTCTCGTTGAGTTTAATGATTAACCAATACTATGTAATGCGTGACCCATGTCATTCATTGTGCATGTTTACATATAGCGTGCTGCAAAGTGACACTCGTCGTATAATTGGTTATAAAACACTTTGCATACTCCCGTTGCCGAATGGTAAAGGCATCTGCCTTGGGAGTGGGAGGTCGAAGATTCGAATCCTGGGAGGGGTTCATTCTGATATGGCCGGTTGGTGAGCCATCTGGTTTATTAATGGTTACCGTGCCGCCTACCTGCCTGGTGCTTGGCATTAAAGGAATCGGGAAGTAAACATGGTCAGAAAGAAGGTGTCTTATAAGTCAGAAATGACTGGCCATTTGAATAGGGGTGACACTATTATAAATAAACACTTTACATTCTCCATATGCGAGTTCCTAAGGAGAATGCCAAAGGATGAAAAGCGAGCACTGTTATATAACAAATAATGAATAATGCAAATAAAGCATAGTTTTAAACTGAATTACCATTCCTTATCGCAAAATGGCCCTATATTTGAATTTTGTCGCCTGCCAGACATTGGTTACCTAGCAACGCTAACCTTTCGTTCCGCGATCAGCTAATACCTTCCAAACATAAGTCCGAGAGGGAGGACACATGACTTTGAGCATATTATCTTCAGTCAAATTACCATGGCGAATATTAGCCTCATGTGCCTCATCCGGGGTTCGGACCTACAACCAGTTCATTGGTCGTCGAGTGTCAAACGACTTTCAATAAAGAGGAATATATGTTTAACTGCATCACATTCCCAACAAATAAAAAATGTATGTAAAAAATCAATTATTTGATCTCACGTCAATGTCTTTTTCTGGGTTTCCATTTCCAACACTGCGAATTTATGGCATACACTTTACTATATTTAATAAAATGTTGCAATTTATTTTGCTGATGTTTTAAATCGGTGAAATGTTTCTTAATTTTAAACACATAACACAACTTTCTACGGGGATATAACTTCGAGCATTTATAGCTATATACATTTATATATAAGTTCTTACTTGTTATGGCAAGAGACGGTTTATTTAATTAGAATCTTGGTGTTACACGTCAGTGAAATTGCTCTTTATTTTCCACGTAAACGAACTTATAATGTGATTAAAAGAAATAAATTTTATTATTTCTTGTAAAATAAACCGGTCTAAATTGTAATTTTTACGGGAAAAAACATGTTCGCATAAGAAAAGAAGAATTTTCTCTGCAAATGTTTCTGCGAAATCTATGGAATTTGTGTATCATTGCATCTATAACATGGTCCATGGTTGAACAAATTATCAATGCTTGTACCTTCAAATGTGAGCATGTTTTCAAAGGTGACGCAACATTGCCACATGTGAGAACATTCCACGTGGGTAAAAAATGGTTGTTGCAGATGAAATATTAACTATTTCTCAGAAATGATCGACGCAATTTGAAATAAGCAAAAGTAGTTTTATTGGTGAAGACTTCTGTTATTGCACGAACACGTGTTATTATAATCAACAAATAAAGACACCGAGTACTAAAATCTTATGTATATATTCCACAATCATAGCATCCGTGGTACAAATAGTTTGGTACATGTTCAATAAAATTGATTAAAGCGCTTAAAATAAATGTACACCAAAACACAATTACGGGACCAATTCGGCATCTTCCATTGTCCTTACGGAGATTTCCATACACTCACAACTTAGATATATATCTGTTAAAACCATGTACTAGTAATTTAATACAATATTTACGTGTTTATCACGTTTCTTAATTAAAGATAAGATACGAGGTGTGGTGGGAGACGACATTCCTTTCTGACTCCAAATGTCGTTCTGAATCCGTCGCCCATGTTCCTGTTCACAAAGAATGCACTGATGACCTTCTCATAAAGGTTCTTCTGTACGATAAGGAATATGTATGCGCTGATTTTGTATTTCCTTGTTGTTGCCCAGACACGTCCTTACTTTGGTTGCTGATAAGGTGGATCACTCTCCTATCTGCAATATTTTGTTACAGATTGTTGTCAACACATCACTAATGGTGTCTCCATCAGCTTGAACTAGCTCTGCTTGTACGTTATCGATTCCTCCTGACTTCCCCTTCTTCCGTTCCATCACTGTAGCCTAAACGCCTTCCCTTAGAATATGTCGTGTTTCCTCAACTTATTGTATTACTAATGGCCTTAAGTCTAAAATTTGTACTTTAATGAGAACTTAATTCTCTGCACATTGATAACGAAACGTGATAAAATCAAATACACTGAATCCATGTCGCCTACGTGAAAAGTCTTCATGAAAGACCTGTATGAAAACTACACAATTACAGCTTCTCTTAAACACTGAATTTAATGGAAGTGTTCCATTTATCGATAACATTGAAGAACGTGCTTCATGGAAAGGGAAGGCAATTTAATAAAAAGCTCATTTCCATGAGTTATCATTATCGAGTGTAGAAATGGAAGTGTTGTGTTGTGTTGATGCTTGACAGATATGAATTTGTTCACAAGTGCATTGCTTGATGTATGTCCCCATAGACCAATATTGCTTCTGTAAGATAAGTGTTGTATGAGCTATTTCTTCGACTTATTTTTATTTCCTCTATTGCAAACAATTATCCCTTTTTTCCGAAATGAGTTTTTAATGTTGACCTCAGATGCCAGCACATTCCGGTATAGTCGCAGATTCAACATTCATCATAAGTTTTGCATGTTAACCGCGTTGTAAGGCGTTTTTGAATCTTGAGTGTCTTTTGCCATTTTAGTGTTGATCGCGTTGATGTACCTGCGATATTGATTAGGGATATTTTCAACGTGAAAGAAGTAATGCACACCAGACGTGATATTGTTTGAAATGTAAAATTCAAAATAAATTACTTAATGCCAGTGTCCCGTCAGGTAAGCTAACCGTACATTTTCCAGTTTTTAACTAGCAAACCAACCGGTAGGTAGGGCGACAATAACCGTTCTTCAACTAGCAGGTGGCTCACAAACCGGCAATAGTTGAACTGACCCATAGCGGAATTCGAACCGAGCTGCTTCCAATGCGGACGCCCTAATTGTTCGGCTACGGAAGAGTATATGTCTAACATTCCTACCGGTCATACGTACTCTGCTAAACAATGATATGTGCTAATATAAAGATCCTGCATTTGTAGTTGGTTGGTACATACTGCATGAAGGTGTTAGTCGTGTATCACAATTTCGCTTGGATTTAAGGATTTTATCATAGCAATATTTGTGGATTTATAAATAACGGCCGTGCGAAGATATTTTAAAGCTCATCGAATTAATGTCGTGTCAAAATGCGACCACAAAAATATTTGCAATGTATTTAAAAAAGTGTTTAATCTTCTATAAAAATCTAGTTTTGCATGAGAGATAATGACACGGTGCGTATGGTAGGTATGAGCAATTTGGTCAGTGGTATGCAGTGTATAATGATACTACATAATGCACAATAGTAGTATAGGAAAACATCATCTATCGGACCGTACTATAAATACATAAAACATGTGTATACGAAATATTGGAATGGAATACTGGAATCATACAAAATGGAATCATTTCGGTAGGCTTGTTCCACAATAGATCTCATTTTTTTGCAAATACAAAACAGCTGAGATATCCATCCTTTGGAGGGTAGTGTGTATTTACGTTGATATGACTACACACATGTTCAAGTTGTGAATACCATTCATTTTTGCCTCATAAGCACAACAAGAGCAGTGCAGTGCGCGGAAGAATAATAATTAATAGTAACTAGTTGGAAAACCTAAAACCCAAATCAACGGAGATGTGCCCGGGACTATAGTAAATGTCCGGGACTACAGCATGGAACCGGGACTACAGTATAACCTTTACTCAACAATTAAGTTTTTCTTTGCTCGGTCTGATTATGGAGCGTCGAATATGTGAAGTAGAGTGCAATGCTGACTGTTGGGCATTCTTAGTGATCTATTTTTTGGGGTCTTAAGTGTGAATTTGGGATTTGAATATAGGTATTGAATGCCGAATACCGAGGTATTGTCCCGGATCAAGAACTTAAAATTTGTTCAAAACGGTGTTAACTTGATCATGACTACACGTTCATATCTTAGCTGAGTATTTGTAAAGTTAACTGTATAACACACGAATATTGATTGAACTCCTGTGCACAACTGCTTAAAAATAGTAATTCAAAAAACAACACCGACTCAACTATACGTCAAGTTGTCTGTACGAAATCCGAACTACGGTTTGCGCAGTACTTTCGTTTACATATATTACATTTTAACACTTTATTTACAGGTTCAAGGCGATGTTGTCGTGCCTAATAATAAGTGTTCTTTCTACGATAGACGAATTCTCCGAATACGCCAACCATGTGCTCTACTATTTGGTAGGTTCGTCTGTCTATTCGTGTTTTGTTCATTTTTCCGTGATGTCTCTTTACAGATTTTTGATGGTGTTGATCTGCCTTATCAGTAGCGCTTTATCAACCATTGAGGAATACTCCCGATACTCAAACGAAACCTTGTTTTGGATGGTAGGTAATGGGTTGCTATGGATACTCCCTTATTGTCGGTTCACACTCGTTGTGAGTTTCAGTGTTTTATATGTTAAATCCTAAGCCTTTTCTTAATATGACTTAAAGTCAAGCAGAACATCGCTAAAATAACAAAAAACAATATGTGAACTATTTCTCTAGGCGCACGATGTACTTTATTCAACCGTTAGGTTGTCATTATTGCTCTTAGCTTTGTCGTCTGTTGAACAATATTTATTGCATATCATATAATGTCGTCTGCAAGATGTCTCGACATCAACGTTTCCCGGCGCAGTGGTAGTATATTGTCGTCAGAATGCCGGAAACCAGTGATTTATATTTGTCGTCTGCTTTTGCTCATATATTTCCTTCTTATTCACATTTGAATTATAGCAGCAGATGCGTCATTGTCTCTTGATTGTTCAAGACTTTGAATTTGCATGCCAAATAAGTTCCTTTTAATACCAGATGTGTAATCAAGCCATTCAAAGTACACTTGTTAATGAACGGTAATTTGGACCATTTCAAAATTTTCGAAACAAACAAAACAGCATACATAATTGAGGTTTCCGCTGTTCGATCATGATTTAATAAACAATGTCCGACCGGGTAGCTCAGTTGTCAGTGCGTTAAGATCCGGGTTCGATGCCCTAGTGGAAGGGCATGTCAGTTATAATTGAATTAATTCCAGCAAAACTTGTTTCGTCAACTCTCAGCCACGTATAATTGAAAGAAAAAAATGTGCTGAAAAATGGGTGTTACCCCCCAAATAAGAATAACCATGAACAATTGTTCAAAATGAAAAAAATACTTTCATTGCAGCGTTGCTTACAAAATTATATTTCAAATAAAAATGTTCATTGGTTCTGAAACGGATGCTAGAAAATACGATAAATGTGTTCACTCCTTGTCTGTACATACATGTATCTGTCACAATAAATAGTGTTGAGCAGAAATAGGCACCGTGCATTTTCAATCCTAAAGAGTCATTCTGTAATAGTGTATCTAATTCACTCATTAATTTCTCAAATTGCTTGTTGACTTCCACCTACAATATGTGGGACGGATCGGTAGGTCAATTAGTTTATCAGCTTGGTACATAAACACACACGAACACGTTAAGGACTCGTAAACAAAATATGACAGAAAGTTTAAAAAAAATAAGTCTAGGTACTACAAAAACAAGTCAGAATGGTGTTGACATGATTGTGTATTAAAATATAACGGGTAAACAGTTGTGTAAAGGGGCAAAAAGTAACAGCTCTTTTATCACGACTTGTACAAAGATTTGAGTACATCGTCTGTGATACATAATTGTGTTTGCAAATATCTTATCAAACGTGTGGTAACTAGCAATGCGGGTATCTAGTTACCGCACTGTATTTAAAAAACTCTTTTATAACCTTTGGTAATTAAAAGCCCCACCCCTTCATTAAATTTTGAATTTAGCAGCACCTGTCCAGATGTAGCACTTCAAAGAAAACCGACGAAACTATTATACTATTGACTATTACTCGGTGTATTATCTATAAGTGTTGGTGATACAGGAATAACAACTACGGATACATTATTTTCATCGCCATGACAAAGGTTCTACATGATAAACAGTATCCATCATCGCGGGTACTGGGAGCTCGATCATATCGGCCAGTCTGTATTCTATCATGAGGAGGATAAGGTGTTGCACCTTTAGTCTTGGATGTGCATGTTGGAACGCTCTCAATGTCCGGATTTCACCACCATATAATGAGAGAGAGAATAAGTTGCTACAGGGAACGCCACATACGACAGTGTCTCCCCACACCGACCTCCGGGAAAACAACAATCCAGCAAACATAAGACACTTGAGATTCACTTTCACTAGACATATTCTCCAGCGTGATCAGTGAGGAGTTGAATGTATTAGTGACAACTGAACTGAACACTACGATAAATATCCATATATGAAATGAGCAAGTTTTGCAAAGTCGACCACGGTAGGTAAACCTGAATTTCACAGATATGCTGGTGAATGGGAAAGTTCAAGTTTAGTTTCGCACATTGCTGCATATTACACCTCTTTGGACAAAACATGGCGGTAACCGTATCCATAAATGACGCAGAAATAACAGTATCTAGAATCCATTTCGCCCACCATACCTCCTAATGGCTTATCAAATTACTGTGACTTTAAATAGAACATGCAATGCTCATGTAATTATTTTCAGTCAGGACTAGAGAGGTGATCCATTAATTAATAAGAGAAAGTGAAAATGATTTGTTTGCTAAATTGCTTCGTCAGTTCTTACAAGCCTCTTTGCTATATACCTATGTGTTTATTCCTATTGTACACTCAATTGTATAGTCAAATGGTACAGGGTATAGTTGACTCAAGTCAATGGTCCACTGTCTCAAATAAATAAGGTCATCGCTAAGTTAACATCCTGGTGCATTTTGTCAAACGGTGTAACAATTGAAAGGTATGCCATATATAAAACACAGCACATAAACGTATACATGTGTAAAAGGATATATAAATATTCACACAAACAAAACTTTATCGAGTCATTAAGTTAATACTTACACTTCTTACGCATTGGTAGCAAATATATAAATGATGTCAGTTTAAAAGAGAGAGAATATAAGTTGCTACAGGGAACGCCACATACATAAGACAGTGCCTCCCACACAGACCTCCGGGAAAACAACAATCAAGTAAACTATGGCACTTGAAGAGGTTAAAGGGTACATACGTAAGGGAACAGAGGCAATATTTGTTAAGGTTCGTATATTCACAACATGATGAATTTTATTATTTTCAGAAAAGTATAATGCAATGCATGTTTTGTCAGTTCTAGTGAAATTCCCTATGTCTTAAATTTAATGAGCATTAAATTGGGATTTTCCGCACATACGGTGGTTCAATAGTGGCTCGAACCTCTTTAATATAACACGATCACACTTCGTATAAATGTACATTAACTATATGGTTCCAAGGAAGTGGACTCGTAGTGATTACAAACACATTAAATGTATGAAGTTGACACACGCATCCATCCAGAATGGCTTAATTAATGTTTCTCTAATACAATTTATCTGTGTTGCCTCCTACTGGGATTCTTCCACATCATTTGTTCATCCACTGAGCCACAAAGTAATAAATTACAATGACAACACAACATGATGTACCATTGTTCTTAAGTATAAATCTACCTCAGATAACTGGAACGTACGAGTCCCGTGACACTCAATTAAATCAAAGTAAGCGTCATTGTGTGGAATAATATGTCGATGGAATCTTTCATTTCAAAGAGGACACATGTGTTGGCAACGACACATTTACCAGTTACCGATCCTAATTGGCGATAGCCACCTGTTCTACAGTGCCACGCCGACAGTAGTTCATTTGTCAAGATTTTGATGACCTGGGGTCAAAGTTTTGTATGGTACGCTTAATGTAGATTCTTGACCTACTCATAAAATGATTGGCATTGAAATCAAATATAAGACCTATTTTTTTATCTATATTTTACCTATTTAGATGGATCTGATTCATTGTAAAAGTTAATTGGTACATCGCGCATACAGGTCAAAGCCCGCCTCTTATTTGGAACATGCAAATTGAGACTGACGCGCATGCCCATTAAACTTCATTTCTATAAAAAATCAATTACACCCGCATGAAAAGCGAAAATTGTAATTACGAAATTAATGAATTAATTAGAAATGATTATTATACATGTGACAGGCTACCAGCCAACTGCGACACGACACTCTAGTCAGTTCCGTTTCAGTTGTGGACAAGAGAGAATAAAAGTTCCTTCCAGAGAATTTATTTTCTCTTTCCACACTCATGATCTATTCCAATATCGGTTTTCGTACGAGTTATAATTGCAAGCACAATTTTCCTCGTGCAAATAATTCTTCTATAGAATTAGACAGAACGCATGTGTGTTTTTGCAGGAAGAGGAAAATCAGCGACAAATTGGCACCCCCTAATGGACAATTTCGGGAAATACTTAGAATTGGGACCATAATTATTATTGTGATTGTTTAACACAAACACAAATCAAATGTTTGATGCAACAATGTCATATAATTACGTTAATTGGTATTATACACGTACATGTGTGCAATTTGAAACATAGTCGCACATTAAAAAGCATGGACAATATTGTGCAATATAGTTTGGTTTATTAAAAATAAACATGCTTATTGTAAAGTTAAAACAATATGTTACACTTTGTCCACCAACTGCGGGTTCTTAAAGGAAGTTATCAGTTGCCTTTTACTATTTCATACTTGTCTGGTAATTAACAATAATCAAATTTGATTTCATCTGAGTTTACGCTGTTTATACAACGGCCAGTTGACATTATAAAATGTCCTGGAATTAATTAACAAGTAGTGGTAATACGCAAGATCCTTCCAAGATATATATCGCATACAGCAATATAACGGTTTAAAATACTTTTTTATCAAAATATAATGATTTGAGATTATAACAAATATACAACAAAATCACACAATTTCACAAACATTCTACACAAATATACCTATGTTATAACACACATTTTTTGGCTTTTTGCTGAATATTGTAAATGATAAGTCAAGCTAAGAATGAAACAAAACTGTTTTATTAATAAACATTGTTATGTCGGAAGATTGTTTTACCTTTCAGTCAATATATTTAGTTGCGTATATGCTTTTATTTTGTATGTAATTTCATTCATAAAAATCTTCAATTTAAATTTTTTGAACATAAATCACTATATAATTGATCAGGGTAACCAACAGACCCAAGAGGAAAGCATTTATAATTACTGGGTCAATAATTCGAATAGACAGGATAATGTCTGAAAGGGAAATTGTTTAAACTTATTGGACTTAATAAGGACGACACATGCATGTCTGAAAAGTTGCGATCAGAAAAAACTTGGAACAAAATAACCAGACGTTGCCTTGACATTTTATTCTGTACTGTCTGTGAATCTGAAAGTGTTGAACACAAAACAGTAACAATACCATACAACTGATGTGCTTTCAGGGCTTTGATTTAATTTAGTTATACAATATGTAGTACTTTTGTTCGTCAGTTGCAATATCATATATCCATATAATGTGTTTAATTATGCTTTGTCAGCATATCCGTATCTTACAGCGAGTACATCATTCATTGTAAAGATGGGATTTGCTTGTCATCAATTAATGTAATAAATTGTAACAGTAGAGTCATTTATTAAAATGGGAATGATTACCAATGAATTTATAGATTTGCTGATGAATACCTTACAACCGTAAATCCGAGATAGTGAATATCTTTTGTTTTTATTAACGTCTAGAAACAATATATCGTAAAAGAACAAGGATATTTGAGAAAAATAAAGTACCGTTATATGCGGACAACTGAATATACTTAATCCTTAAACTTGATCTACGGACGTGTAACTCGGGTCCATGAAATAGAAAAGGAACACTTCATATATATCTGGAAAGGGAAAATAAGTTGCTACATGGAACGCCACATACATCAGACAATGCATCTCCACACATACCTCCAGGAAAACAACAGTCCATAAAACATTAGGCATTTGAGAAGGCGCATTGGTAAATACGTAATGGAAAAGGCGCGCAAGGAATGGCATAAACGACCATAAAGGACAACTGATGAGAATTACAAGAGGCCAAACATTCGGAGGAATGTAATGGATGGAATACATCACAGGACAAGTCAAGACAGCTGGTAACAATAGGCCGAAAGTGGGGAGAAAATAACATGGACAAACATAATTGTTACATGAAAAGAACAATGAATTGGGATTTAAATATAACACTTACATTCAGAGTAGATAATTTACAAAATAATATTGATACAATACACATGACATACGACAGTTATAGAATACGAAAGAAATTTATGAAAAAATAACATTATATAACATTCAATCATGAACGTAAGAAATTAGTACGTACTTTTAAAGCTCATTGTAGGTACATTGGCAATCTTTTTAAAAGTACATCATTGATAGAACTGAATCATTTGAACCAATTTATATGCGTTTGCCCGTAATATTCATCACTGTATCCCCTTCGTAAATTTTGAAACTTATTACATAACGTACTATAACAGGCCAAATCAGATTTGTCTTCAATTGATTATCCAGATTCGTCGGTACAGTACATTGTAACCAAATTTAATATATAATTATGGCTTTGGGATTTTTGTTGACATTTTCGGCAGACGAAAGAATTTGATTTTGAGATGAAATCATCTTAGTCTGAGGCTTTCAATATATATCTCAAGAAAATATAAAGATAACATAAACATTATTTATTCCATCTGACAAATTAAGAAACGAATACAGCCAGACGTTCGCTGAGTAAATATAATAAGCATTTAGCAAGTACATTTTCGACAGCGCGGAGTATAGTTCTAGGTGGCTTTGTCGGATGAATGGCCTTCAGACATTTTGGAGTACACTTCGTTTATGGAAAGGGGCAAAAATTACACGAGAATATCTTTTGAAAACTCAATTTAATTTCCGAGATTTGTTTTTAAAAGTTTCGAACAGCTGATGAACATCTTAAAAATGCAAAACCAAGTTTTTGTTTATACAATCATTGCGATAGTCAATAATTAAACCAAACTGCTCTGAGTATAAATCGGCCAAATAAAAGATCACTTTTTTGTCAATTCCATTTTTTCGGGAAACAATCGCAAAAATATTGGTAATATTTCAAAATTATTTTTTATTAATTAAAAATTGAGTTTTGTTTTCTTATGCACATTTAAAGTCACGTGTTGAAAATTGTAATAATGAGAGACGTTTTCTGCGCAATCGACACGTGAGAAACTCTCAGAAGGTACCGAATTAAAGTCGTACAAAATCATTTTTGCGTTTAAATTATAAAATGAAAACTGTTTTTATTAAGCATATGCAAATCATGCAAAAATGAACTTGAATTGTTCTAGAAGCGCATTTATTTCAACGCAATTTGCACCAGAACGAAAAGAACGTCTGATTAGATCTGAAAAAGCACAATTTCGATCCAATGTAATCACTGATTTTTACAATAACCACGAAGTCAATATTTAATCTGTCTAAAATTTAATTGTGAAAACATCTTTGCTAAACAGGGAGGTTTTTGTGGACGATTGAATAAACGTAAACGCCAACACTGATTGTCTTAACTTCTGTAAGGCACTAGAGTTTTCGGGGTATATAATCTTAGCGAATTAAGTGCGTATTGTTCAAATTTAGTCGAACAAGACATAAATAATTCCAATTATAAAAAAACATTTGCTGCTGTGAAAATATAACTAGTAAAGGACGTTGAAAAACACATGCATACTTATTCTGAAAATTCCCCAAACGCAAAACAGCCGTTTTTTCGTCAAGTTGAGATCTCACTCACATATCAGTTTTCACGAAACACCCGGAAATCAAACGCTATTTAGTTACTATTTATTCTAATACATCATTGAATTGAATTGAGATTTCTAATACAGTTTGAGTGATCACTTGGGATTTGAGTTTGATTAACCAATGGTAATGATAAGTTCATGAAAATTGGGCTAGATTGTAAATATGCACTTAAACTATCAAATGTGTTAGTTTGACTTTTTTTCAGGAAATTGTGCTGGTGGTATTTTTCGGGGTTGAATATGTGGTTCGTCTTTGGTCAGCCGGATGTCGAAGCAAATACATGGGCTTAAGAGGCAGGGTACGATTTGCAACAAAACCCATATCAATTATAGGTATAAATCGGTCGTCAATATAAGATCAGCTACATTATGTACATGTTTGTGTCATACAAAAATTGCTGATGTGCGGTCAATAGGTTTATTCAGCTTTCAACTCGTTTATTTCGGATTTTTGCATTTATTGCCTTTCTCAATAAGTATGTTATATTGATTTAATACAAAAATGCAATATGTTATCCGCTTAAATCAGCAACGTCTGTTTGTTCTGTACAAATATTGTAAAGTCAATATAGATTAATATAAAGATATTAAGTATTCCATTATTCATTCCATAATTATTTCCTCTTACGTAACGCTGTCCCGGAAGCCAAAAACATCAACACAACATACAACGCATTATTACACAACTGTTGCTAAGGGTACGAGATCAGAATACCTGTAAAACAGTCCATATCATTTGTAACATTTTTGTTAACAAAAATACACGTATATTTTAATTTTCAGATTTTTTAGTTGTTGCAGCATCAATAGTTGTGTTCACAATAGGTTCGGAGGGTCAAGTGTTTGCAACTTCGGCAATAAGGTACGACGGTGTTTTTATATGAAATATTTCTAATAAATACTAAAAACTATTGAAATTATTTAAATTCACACTCATATGTTCAGTATCTCAACGGATTTGCTTTAAAATAGAATATTAAAATAAATGAACATGTTTGATCATTCTGACGAGTCCAATTCCAGGTCACTAGTCAATTTTTTTGGGACTGGCACCCTTACCCGTAAGTTTGGGGGGGGGGATATGCGTCTTTAAAGACAAAATAGGAAATTGGAGTAATGTTTTGGTCGACACTTTTTTTAAACTAATTTACATCACTTTAAATCACTATTGACAATTTAAGCCATGTGTCATAAACAGTAAACCCCGCTTAAAATCAATATCTAGACAACCGGTTTCATTGTCTCCAAACCAGATGATCAGTATATGACATGTTTATAGAAAACCTCATACAACATCAACTTTTTAAACATTGCTTACTTACTTATCCTCTTCATCCCATTTGGGACACAAGGCATCAACATGTTTCATCCACTTATCTCTGTCCACCGCCACATACTGAGCTTGCCCTCAGGTGTATTTGTCATTATGACATGGCCAATTTGTTTGACTGTTGTTCCACATAACAATTTCTAAGTAATCTTGTGAATGTCTATGTGTGAAAAGATGGTGCCTCCAATAACAAATTGTTGTCAGAACCACCTTGATAAAGTAATCTTTTGTTTCTTCATCGGTATCAATAGTTAGAGCATAACACAGAATAACTGTTAGTCCCTTTACCTTCTTTGGTTATTTGCTATACATTTCCTAGAAGCATTGAGCGCTTGGTGTGGCAGTACTTTGTATCTGCCATTTCCTGTTAGAATTGTTCCTCCATTTTTATCACCCCCCCCCCCCAAAAAGTGCGCATAATTATATTAATAATTGAGCTATTCTGAAAGTATTCTCTATTAATAAATTATTTAATTAACATTCTTAATTACCACCAAATTGTGTTTTTTTATAATTACAGTAAGAGCTAAATAATTAAGCAGTTCTATTTTTCTAAGATATTTTATATTCTTTTAAGCCACAAAAATAGGTCATTATCATTTTGTGATGTATTTACATAGTGTAATTTCGATAGGAAGCTCCAATTTATTATAGTGCTTTGCCACGTATTTCTTTTCCAATCAAGTACAATGTTCAAAGCCTAGAAATCAGCAATTGTGAAGAGTTTTGTGAATAACATACAATGCGTCTACAATTACCACTGGTTGTTTTGTTTATCAGTCATTGCATCTTCTCCTCCACTCCCAATGTTTCGTGTGCCGAGGTTTCCCTAGAATCTGTGTGGAGAGGCATTGTCTTGTGAATGTGGCGTTCCCCGTTACAACTTAATCCTTTCTTCAGAATCAGAAAATATAACGATGTCACTAGTCTACAAGTTGGAACAATTTACTGTATTTTTGGCAAGAAACCTTCTTTGATATTTGGAAAGTATTTGTATTCCCGTGTCTTTTGCTTAGATACCTGGTCTAGTTAGTAACTTATATGACTGATAAGTCCTTATGTGAAAACAGATACACAATTCTGATTGGGATTGCTAAATATAGCCTGATATTCAGATTCAAACGCTTCACACGGGCCCTTTATTTACTTGTCTTCAGTTCAAAGATCCGGATATTTATTTTGGCGTTTTAACACTGAATGCGCATTTCATATTTCTGGTACCAAAGATTGCTACCAATCCGTTGCTCTGCATCTTACTGGATATAGAAAATACCGAAGCTCTCCTACATAAAAACGAGACTTGGAGAATTCTGTGAAGACGCTGTTAAATGGTTTTATGGTTTTTCATCAGGTGTTGCTTTCAGCTTTGTTAATTGTTACTTCTATAAAGTAGTCACACGTTTCCTTTCGCTTTTTAGATGGTTGTGCCCTTTATGTGTCATTTCTGTTCGCATTCTTCGTTTTAACAGGTTTTGTTCCATTTCAGAGGAGTACGATTTTTACAGATATTACGTATGCTACATGTAGACAGACAAGGCGGAACATGGCGTTTGTTAGGATCTGTCATTTATCTTCATAGACAGGTTCTGAAATAAAATAACGATTTATTTTCTACTCATGTTTTTAAGTAAAAAATGCAATCTGATATTTGCTATAAGATACAGGTCTGTACTGGATATTAACTATTTATCTCTGATAAGGCTTTTATTTTAAGATACTGCTATCGACAAAGTTCACTTGACTGAATTTTGAAAATTTGTAGTTAACTATACTTGTAGAAACTTTCGTTTCACCGGCAACATCGCCATTTAGGTTTTTTCGTTCGTATACTTTAGATAATATTTCGAACATAACCAGCATCATATTTGAAAGAGCTTTAATTTTAACATTGGTTCAGCAAAAAACTAAAAACACTTTATTTAAAATGTACTTATCATTTATTCCATTATCTCTGTTATGGAAAGTTAATGGCAAGTTTCGAGCCCCACATATCGAGGGTTCAGCGCAAGACTATCCTAACTCCTATGTATTTAAATAGGAGTTAGTATATTCTTGCACTGAACCCTCGATTTGTCCGCACAAGTGTGCAGTTAGTACCTAACATCAAAGTAAGCTTGTATTGCAACTAAACTTCCTACCGTATGTCCGCCGTTCGTCTGTCCACATTTTATCTCCTCCTGAACCAATGGCCATTATGTGATCAGCTTCGTTCAGGGGCTTCTTGACTTCAAATTATACGAACATTGTTTAAAGATACAATGAACATAAATAACACCATGCTCTTAGAATGTTGTACTTGACAAGGATCTAAAATCATATAAAAACTAAGTAAAGATATCAGTTTCAGCCTTACAATTGGTCAATTTTATTACCTTGTTCAGAATCAACCAATCAAAGGCTATAGTTTTAGGACTGACCCACAACCTCATATTGTCTTGCACAAAAACAAAGGACATCAAGTAACATTCATACCTTCTATTTGGTTTTTTTGTTGGCTTAAGGATGTAACGGTTCTTTCATTACTATTGGCCTAGTGCGTCATGGTTTACGCTGTTTATCAGTATGCCAGTTTGTCAAAAAAAAGTAACTGTCTTTAAATTACATATAATATGATATTTTCCAGGAACTCATAACTACGTTGTATATTGGTTTCCTCGGATTGATATTTTCATCATATTTCGTTTATCTCGCTGAGAGAGAGGAAAATTCAGACGATTTTAAGAGCTATGCAGACGCACTCTGGTGGGGAGTGGTGAGTATTGCCCATATAATTAATATATTTCCCCTGAAATCCTCAACATAATATGCTCCATAGTCAACTCAGTCTCCTTGTAACAGGTTTGATATCCTTATACAGAGATATAGTTTACGGGAAGTGGCGCAGTGAAACCCTCGATCTATGGAACGTCTGACGTCATTTTAGTTTGTTCGTAAATTAATTAAAGCTTTTAGCTGTGACGGCCATCGAATATGTACCAAATGTTGGCGAGTCTGAAGATTTCTGAATGTTATATTCTTGTCATGTAAAACGCGAATAAATCTTAGACTTCAATTTGATCGGATTTCGTTTTATTGCCCATAGAATATTTCAAATTACAGTCTTTGAATTGTAATTAAATTTATGATCGAGGGAGAGCGATTCATTGATGACAGTTTCTTAGAACGAAGACTTGTCATGAATCATATTGAATTATGAAACTGCCTCGTTCGTGTAGTATTGCGTGGCAATTACTCGTCGAAAATGATCAATTATGGACGTTAATTTTTTATGAAGAAAATGAAATTTTGTATTTTTTACAGATTACAGTCATGACTATAGGTTATGGAGACAAAGTGCCACAGACGTGGATGGGTAAAATTGTTGCGTCATGTTTTGCAGTCTTCGCGATCTCATTTTTCGCTTTGCCGGCTGTAAGCATATTAGTTTCTTTAAGTTAACTGTTTGCATGGAGTACATGTTTTAAATATGTGACCCCAATATGGAGTGGCAATATTTATTTCTTGTAATACGTACTGATTTGGAAATGTTTGAATTGGTACATATTAATGAGACTGAAATAAAGATATACTCCTTGAATAATTATACTGATACATTAGTACAACGCTGGGGCTCGGTTGCACAAAAAGCAACATTAATTTAGTCAAAACTGAAAATCAAATACAATTTGATTTAGAAGTTTTATATCTAGCACTGTCAGCGTGTAAAATGGACGTGTCGATATTACGTTCCAGGAACGGTATTTGTTTTTTACAAGTAATTAATTAGTTAGTAATTCATAGTGACAACTTGACTGATGATACGGGATTGGCACAGGGCAGAAAGAGCTTCACACATGATAATACTGTTAGTCCATACTTACGTTTAATATTCACTTAAACAATTTATGCAAAAAGTATTTTATAGTGTTTTGTTCGGTCATTTACATTGTTGTTGTATACATATAAGTCAATAATATATGTGTATGTCTTTGTCTGTTGGTATTATTCTATTTAATGAGAGGTAAGAGTTTGGTGCGTTAGTTTTGTATGATAAATTTAAATAACCACAATAAATACATGACGTTTCTAAATTATTGTTTAATAATTTAAATTAATACAGGGTATCCTTGGATCAGGCTTTGCTCTAAAGGTACAACAGAAACAAAGACAGAAGCATTTTAACAGACAGATACCTGCTGCCGCAACATTAATACAGGTAGGCGTGATGTTTACAAGTTTTGTGGGTATCCAAATTGGATCAAGCTGACACCAAACTGTAGCATACATTCCATGTGTCTGTATCACATAAACGACACTTTCCAGGGCCCGTATTAACAAACGTTTTAAGACTGAATCTCAGACTTAGACTTTAAAATTGCAAAAGTTAAATTTACATGCATTTCGTTTTCATTATATTTAAACGGATACATTTTTGCCTGAATATTTCTTGTTACGTACTCTACACTTTTGACTATTTTTATCAAAATGTATTGTGTAATCATAACGTAGGATCAAAAAAAAAACATTTACCATTTTAAAGTCTAAGTCTGAGAGTCAGTCTTTAAACGTTAACTTTGTGAATACTGGCCCTGGAAAGCGTCGTTTATGTGATATAGGCACAGTCTGTTTGACCTATACTGCTCTACTGGCAGGTAAATTTCCCCCTTCGGTTTCAAAAAGTATGTTTATGGTGTGCGGGGGACATACCGGGTCGACCAAAATACCATTAAGTGCATTAGAAAATATGTGCGCGGCGACTGAAACCTCATAAACACAGTAATTTGCATTTGCATTTTTTATAGATCATGTCTACATCTAAATGTTATACTCTTTCCTTTTTCCGGTTTATAGACAATATTCTAGTCTACATCTACGTATAATAAATGTCGCATACCGTTCTGCGTCTTTTATATTTTGATAAATTGTATAATCTGTTAAATATTATATTATAACACACTTCTACAATATAGTCTATTATTTAGACAATGTAATGTACATTCGGCATTTTATGCCTATTGATTTTGTATAAAATTGTCAGTACTTAATGCAAACACATTAATCATTGTTAATATATGCTGACATGTGGTATGGTTTCTGCACTGTCCTGGGATAAAATATTATCATTAGGAATGTTTTGATAATGATATGTTTATATGGTATACTTTTAAGCAAATTCTATCCAAACAAACATTTTTCACACACAGCTCACATTTTAATTAGGGTGTGATTATTTGGGATACTATTTAAATGAATTGGGTCTTAGGACAATCATCTGTTTTGTTTGGCTAGTCTATGTTAACAGCCAGATTAATCAGTAAAACTAAAAGTGGAAGTTTATGTAACTATATCAATGTATATACATTGAGCACATGGACTGAGTTGTGAAGGGAGAGCACACATGCCAAATTAACATGGAGTCTTGCTTGGATTATGTCTCTTGGTCTTAGCAAATTTCAACAACTGTTATCAGCACTTGGTATGTGTGCCTGGGGCGGCCTTGGACATGATCTATCGTGGGTTTGAGTTTGTTTAACCTCGCCTCCGGGAAATCCCATATAGGCGAGCATTCACTATTTTCTCTAAAACTATTTAATCATATGATTTAATGTACATCTTACTTCTTTTTCGAATAAAAACTGTAGTGAATGTTTGTATGTGTGTCTAAATCAAATTAAACTGTTTTAATATAATAAAGTGTGCATGTCGGTATTAACTATATTCCTCGGCAAGGATGGCATTCCATATCAAATATGTCAAACCATTTGTATACATACTTTATTTACATACAACTGTTATGCCGCTTTAATATCGATGTTTTAATTGCAGTGCCTATGGCGATGTCACGCAGCTGAGCCGAATTCAAAATCGGAAGCTACGTGGCGGATACATATCCATGAACCATCTAATGACGAGACGATGTTGACGCGAGTGGCACGCAGAGCTAGCCTCACTCTTAGAAAGAGACGTTTCTCTACAAGATTCGATGCCAGCTCTATCAATAGTCATGTGGCACGCGACAGTCTCACGTCTATGAATTATGAAGATAAAGTTGGTAATTAGATTGAATAACGATATATACGATACTTTTCCTGATGTATATTTGTTTCTATTTACCGAAAATAACTCCAACTTCCGAAAGTGAACATTTAAGTGATTGTTTTCATCGGGTTTTACGCCGTTTGCAACAATTTGTTCAGTCATGTACGGCGGCCATTCAGCTTACCAGTTTTGTATTCCTAGATTTTTTTATCAACCAGTATATTCTTGCTCTTCTGCAAGCTTTCTGTCCATAACAAGAAACAATTTGACCTAATATTACTAGATTTTAGCAATAATTTTGACACGGTTAGTCACGAAAACATATTCTTCAAAATTCACAACTATGGAATTTGTGGACAACCACTAAAATGGATCAAAATCTTCCAAAACAACGGATCTCAATCAGTGATGCTAGATGGTGTTAGTTCTGACGCCATTCCAGTCTCTTCTGAGTCCCACAAGGTTCTGTGCTCGTGCCTTACTTTTCTTGGCATATATAAATGATCTACCTCCTGAAAATGTGCGATCCAAAGTTCGCATATTTGCAGATGATAATGTCATCTACATGTCCCTCGCTTCTTCTGACAAATCTATAACTCATCTCACTAGAAACAACATCCTAAACCAAAACATTACTCACTTCACAACACAATTCTAGAATCAGTATCATCTGCCAGAGATCTAGGGGGTGATGTGATGATCAGAACATCTTACCTTGAATGAACGCATAAACATATTCACCGGGAATGCTAACAAGACTCTTGGATTCCTCAGAAGGAACATAAAGGTGAACTCAGAACCTCTAAGGTCCATGGCTTGCAAGACTCTAGTTAGGAATCACCTGGAATATGCATCTGAAGTCTGGTCCCCTTATACTCAACCTTAGATTGATCAGCTGGAGTATGTACAAAGAAGATCTGCTCGGTGGGTTTCTCACGCTCATTAAGACCCACTCACATCTTCAGCGTATAGACTAAGGCTGATCATGATGTACGCATTTACAAATGACGTAGTTGCTATCCCTATAGAAGACTATCTAACTCCAATATTACATATTAGTTGAAATATATGTCTGCTTTCATGTCTTATCCTCCGTCCGGACAGAACTCATGTCTAAAGGAAAAATAAAATAATCGACATATCGTGGTGGGTCGTGGTTACGCAAACAAAGGATTTAATAAGGATTGCGATTTTGTGCTCAACTTGTTAAGTATCAAATCAACACAGGATTTGTGGAAATCAGAAAAGATGCCTTGCAGATATTATCATCTTTAAAAGAGAGAGGATAAGTTGCTACTGGGAACGTCACATACATAAAAGACTTCACCACACAGACATCCGGATAAACAAAAATCCATAAAATATTAGACACTGCAACTGAATACTTTGCAAATATAATATGTTTCGCACAGTCTTTAATGTCGCTTTTATTCAAATACATGTAATACTATGTGCGTGTACCTCCCGGTTAGTTTGCTTGTGTCTGTTCCCTTTTCTTGTGTCTATGTAAAGCTGGGGATATACGTGCCCGATGGCATGTAAATATGTACATATATACGTACTATTGTGCCAAATCTGAAATAAAATAAAATAATACATTTAAATCAGGGGATGAAATGTAGGGCTATAAAGAAAACATATCATATTGAAGAGATGAGAATCAAAGAGGAAAAACAGTGGGGGAATGGATGGAAAATACCACGAGATAAATCATGACAGCTGGCAACAATGGGCCAAAACTGGGCAGAAAATAACATGAACACTATATGAAATGAAAAAATTGCAAGGGAAAAGGGAAATATAACATACAATTAAATCACAAACATAAATAATAACAATAACCACACAACATATTACAGCCTTAGATTTGTCAGTAAAAATAGTGGGGGTTTAACGGCTAGCCAATCTCACACGTAATCGCTATATGGTCATTGATTTCCAACATATACACATAAATTGACTTAGTGGGCAAAATACAGTATAAAGACGCAAAGAGCATTATCAAAGCCGAACCAGGGCCCTGGGCTGAAACAATGCACTTACTTTATCCAGTTGTTGTGTTTATAAGACTGTAATCTACACAATGCTAAAACAATACCGCAGGTAATTGAATAATTTATAAACATATTAATTAATTATTAACTCCAAATCGATATATCGTATTCCAAGTTCATCTAGAGAATATTTGTTTTATTCTTACTGGATTTAGGGACTCCAAGACCAGGCCGACGAGACAGTTTTTGGAGTCATCGACCAAGCGTTATAGGATTTAATTTTGGTGGGAAAGATAATGATGATTCTGACTTCGAAAATGAAGAACCAGAAAAAGTTGTAGTGTAAGTTGGACGCTTATTAAAATACAAACTAGAATACGTCTTGTGTTTTATTGGATTGTGTGATTCATTACTCTTCACAATTAAATAATATCTGTTGTCAATTCAAAGTTTGGAAGACAACGCGAGAACTATTTAAAGTATGTATTTTTTTATTAAAGAGCATTTTGTGGTCCTTTCAGTTAATGGTTGGCGTCTTGTTGTGTAAGGTATATTTTGTTTTTTTTCTTTATTTTTCTGTATCATAATGTATCATGCAATTCTGTGTCGGTTTCTGTTATTTTTCTTTACGTTTGGAAACGCATACTCGTCAAATGTATAATTTTTTATTAAGTTGATTGTCTTATCCTTGCAGACTCACAGAAGCCCACAAAACGGCAATACGTGTTCTCCGAAAACTTAAATATTTTGTTGCTAGAAGAAAATTTCAGGTAAACTAAAATGAACATTCAGTTGTGCATTTGTACTTATACTGGTCGAGAGTGCTAACCCACAAGTACTATTTCGTTGCTATGGGACAACTGGGTACATCGTCTGTTGAGTTGTATCGCATTAAGCTATAACACTGATGATTAAATGAATTAAACTATCGAAACAGTCAATGTAACGCTTTCAATATTATTTTCATCGTTTCAGATCACAGTATCTTAATATAGTGAAGAGTCTTAAAATACAAAATGGCGTGTAAGCTATTTTCATCAGTATAAAAATGTTATAGGAATGACTTGAACCAATAGTAACGCTCGTTCCCTAAACACTTCAGCACTTGTCAACATTTCAAATGTATCTTGACGATTGTTTCAACGTTGCCAGAAAGAAAACTAATTGAAACAGCAATAAAGCTTGCAAACCACTGAGTTATCTACCCTGACCAAGAAAATTCAGTAAATGTAATTGATGATCATCAAAGGACACAATATACGATGATTGTTGAATGAACATGTATATTAAAACAATGATCCATTTGGAAGGTTAAAGTTTGACTATTGTTGAGGATTTGCAGCTCACAGCTGTTAAATTGGTAAATAATTAATACGAGTAACTCGATTATGTTGTTAAAGAGATGTTGTTTCTTAACAGACGGTCGAATTGGATATGTTGTACTACTTATACTTATTATATATTGTATGTTTATTATGTTATTTCCAATTGTCTTGGCCAACGGTGTACAAAGGGGTATAACTATTTCAGCTCGCACGAAAGCCTTATGATGTTAGAGACGTCATTGAGCAATATTCACAAGGTCATCTTAATATGATGGTCAGAATAAAAGAGTTACAGAGACGGTGAGTTGAACTATCTCTAACTTGTTACACTATACAATCTCGGCATAGCATGGTGCATTTATTAGTCCAGATACCAGCGTGTGTGGAGGTATGGATGTAATAAGAAATCGTTTAAGTCACTCTCTGACTAACGCCATCCCCCTCATGAGTTTAAATCCATGTGAGTATACATTATTCCATATGAAGCACCCCGGGGAGCACAGTATGGAGCTTCATTTGACGAACATGGCCCACATGTACCAACTTAATCCTAATTCACTGAGAGCGTTATACGGTCGCAACGTGTACCCGTATGTAGCATGATATTTCAACAATAGTTAAAGAATGATAGTACTTTTTCGGCGCAGGGCTCCGTACTAACATGGCTTTACTATTCGCTTAACAGTGTTGTGTAAACCCATCAAATCTTACGTTAACCACTAAACCAACTTCTCTTCAACCGAACAACGTTTGTAACATTGACACGGATTGGTTAACCTTTCGATGAGGGGTACGTTACCTTACCGAACTGAATATCGGTGTATTTACCGAAATCCATTTTTGGTCTGGAGTGTCCAACATTCGTCGCATCTCGGAAATGTTTTATGTTGCACAACAAATCTTTACCATCAAATTGCGCCGACCATCTTTTTTCAATATACTTCTTGTTTTATAAGTAGATCAATCTAGTCAAATCTCAAAATCTTCAAAACCCCGGCAGACTTGCTGCTAAATGGATATACACACTGTAAATACATTTGTTACAACGTTTAGATCTAAAGTGTTTATTCAGCAAGATTTTTTTTGCCGAGTGATCGTAAAGATGGGAGAAAATCCATTTCGACAGTTGATGAAGGCCTCAGGCCTAAACGTCGTAAAGAGTGTATTAATGTATTGTATATTTTAGCAGCAAATCAACAAATCGTATATTATTAGGTCATTGGTGCACTTAATGTTACTGCACTTTTTACAGCATTGTTTGTTTTCTGAAATTAATATGAATATGTTGTTTAACTCGGATATTCTGGATGTATTTGACTATAACGTATATTTAGGTATGAATGACACTCTTTCTCTTTTTACAGTGCTGTATTTTGGTAAATACCGATTTTTGTCTGTTATTCAAGACAAAGTACTCCCATTTTTTTAATAGACACATATAAAAGTGTTTCATATAGTTAGAAAATCAATAATTATGAATTATTATTGAACACACAAATAATGTATGCCGTTGTATGTGTCGAAAAAAAGAAGTTTGTAGTGTCTCTGAATTAAAAAAAACACTTCAAGTTTTTTAACCAGCGAATTGTGTCAATGCTGACATGATATAACACTATTGTGTACATTGGTATTACATTGCAATTGTTTAAGATGTCTTAGGCAATGTAGCAACGACACTAGAATAAACCCATTCAAAAATTTACGTTCCGATGGGCTAGCATTAACAATACGTCTTTTCCCTGTAACTATTGATATACATCTACATGTATGGTTGTTAGTAATATATTGAACCGCTGTTATCATCACAAAAACTATGTTTGTATCAATTTGGAACTTTCTATTTTGTAGAATTGACCAATCACTTGGCAAACCAGGTATACTTCACTCCAAGAATCACAAAGAAAGGGAAAGGCAAACAATAAGTGCTAGAGTTATGAAAATAGAATCTCAGGTTTGATTACAATTATTTATTACAAATATCAAGTATTAAAGTGCAACATCTCAAGAGTGCTACATTATTGCTACACATTGCAAAACGCAAATTTTGGCCGTTTTCGTTCGATAAGTTGTTGGTTTACAGGTTAAATTGATATACAAAGACTTACCACATGAAAATAAATGGATACCGTCGTTTAAGAAATGGTGTTTATCAAGTGAGTGTTGCTTTGTAAAGGTTGCACTGTATTTGATAATTATATTCATTTTTTATAACCAAAAATATGTTCAGATTTCGTGAATAAAAATTCGTTAATGAACACCTGTTTGTTACTTAATGGGGCCATTTTTTGGAGTATATTAAATGTTGAATGTTTACAAATTGACATATTAATCACGAACGATATAAATATGCAAATACAAAAGTAAATAAATGTATTACCATAAGTACTTGTTAGTGCGTTATCTTTGTTATATAGTTGTTGCTGTTTATGATAGCTTTCGGCAGATTTTTGTTTAAATGTGTAATTGTTTGGCAATATAACGACTCAGTGGAAGTCTGACACGCCGCCAAACTGATTAAAGGTCCCCATCCCTACTGAACTCTCCGAGACCGTTGTTTGTTTGGTCTTTCTTCATGTTTAATAGTAGTGCAGGCATGTATTGTTCATCCATACCTATGGTTTGAAAGTTAAATGTCTATTCCTATGATTTCGTTCGTGTCCTATATATCTGTGTAGGGTGGCGCCGGTTTAGGGTTCTGTCGTTCTGTTTTTGTCGAGCACGCTCGCGTTGAGCTCGATATAGTCGCCACGATGGCGGTCCGGTGTATGTGCGCATGGCGTGCGTGTGGATTTTGTTTGTCCGGACCATAACTCGGTCACTTATTGGAGGATTTTCAAATGTTCACCATGATGAGACGGTATGTCGCGTGCAAGACCCGTGTCCGTAACTCAAAGGTCAATGTCACACTTAGAGGTCAAACGTCAAAAATGGATCTTAAACATCTTGTAAACATCATACTGTAAATCGCTATATGATTATCATTTATTTTTATGTTTTAGACGAATATTAAGTTCCCCTTCCCCAGGTGCAGTTCTTTGACTTGATATAATATTTGTGTTCTCCTCCCCTTTCGGCTCGTTGTCACTTGTTGTCTTAGCTTGTCCTGTGGTGTATTCCATCCATTCCATTGCTTTCCCAACTTGCTGTCCCCTAGAATTTGCCATGGTTGTTTTTGATAGTCATCCATACTATTCCTTACTTTCCCATTCCTAGAAATGTATGCCCGAACAGCTCCTCAACTCCTAATATTTCGTAGGTTCATGTTTCCCTGGGATCTATGCGGGGGACATTGCGTAGGCCCATATGTGGCGTTGCCTGTAGAACACACTGAGCAATTTGATTTGATTCTGACTATGATTTTTGTCTTTCTTTTCACAGGTCAATAAAATGGATCAAAAGATAGATCAGGTATTATCAATGTTACATCAACTTGTGAAGAAAAGGCACATCGTTAACCAAGAGTCACGTGAAGAGGAGGTGTGACGTTACGTACTGGTGTACATGGCGTCATTTAAAACTGACTGATTAGTCTGTGATATTTTGCTCAAAATAAGACATCCAGACATTTCAATTTAAAACATGTTTGAAAAAAAATCTCATCCTTTTGTTTATACAAAATTTGTAAAATAATTCATGGCGCATTTCAAGGTGCTTTATGTGTACATAATAACTGTATTGTACTTGGATATACATTTAAAATCTAGTCTCAATTCAAGAGCTTTCTAATGCTAGGTCGCCATTTTCTTGTTACGGATATTCACGTATATCTGTACGATGAAATTTGGCGTCGGGCTTTTACCTTTTGAAAGGGATTGTACATATCTGTATTGTTTATTTACACCGAGTGATGTTATGGTGCAGTCACACTATGACGTATTAGAGAAACTTATACCTAGCGTATGAAAAATCATAAAATAATGTCAACACGTCGTCATACGCCCAAAAAAGCATCGAAAATTCTACATGAATAAATTGGGCGTATGCATAACGTATTGAACGTATACATATCGTACGTCTAACCTATAAGTAACCTATCACTAACTTATATATAACTTATGGCAGCGTATCACAGCGTATGACCAGCGTATGTCCAGCGTTCTCCACTTATGCCCAACGTATGAGTAACTTATGATAAACCTATGCGCAGCGCACTCGGCGTGTTTACCGACGATCACGTGACGTTCTACGTAAATACGGCGCCGGTCTCTACATTACCGCATTCATACTGTAGTCAGCGAGCTTCATGCCAACGTATCTCGACGTATGAGTAAACTACCTCTAACGTACTTAGCGTATCTCGACGTATGAGTAACCTACCTGTAACGTACTTAGCGTATGGCTAGAGTATGCCTAACGTATGCCTAACCTATGAAGAGGACGTCGGCATACGCCCAAAAATTGTGTGCATGCACACAAAATTATTTCGGCCTCTGCGTATAACAACGTATGCCAGCTTATACCAGCGTGCTTTTAGCGTATACAACTTATACCAAACCTACCCGTAACTTATGTCAACGTACACCAGCGTGTTGGTGAAAATTCTCATACGTCGGCATACATTACTGCTATACGTTATAGTGTGACTGCGCCATTATGATGTTTTGATTTGATTATTTATGATATTATTGGACTGAAGTTGATATGTTCTATCAAAATGTTTTGTTTGTTTTATAAAAATAGTGTTTACTATCACCCAGCAACATGTAATGCATGCATGTACCATAGTTTGAGCCCTTATATGAAATAAAATACTATATAGATATATGTTCCCCCAATGATAATTTGAAATTTACAAGCGTTAAAATAAATAAATATATATATTCATATATTACTAGCGTTTGAGGCCAAATACATACATGTATAGCAAACATGAGCAGAATAAAAGTAAGTGGAATCATTGTGCAACACGGACGACACATACATGTTTTTATAATCAAATTGGTGACAATATAGACACTGAAACTTCCTGCCCATCGTTTTTGGGAGGTGATTATCTCCAAACATCATATTCCTATGTCACAACTAAGCTCTGGGAATTAGCCCCTTCACACACATTCATACTCTATCAATATATAGTTCCAAGAGATTCAATAAAGCCAGATTAAAAAAAAAACTAAGTTGTCTTCGAGAATCAGTTAATATTGATATCATGGGGGGGGGGGTACGTATTTCACTGAAAATTATTCAATAATTCAAAGATAATCTATCCAGATATTAATGCGCTAACAATTAATAGACCAACAAGTAGTGCAAGAGTGAGATTCTTCTATACATCGTTTATATTTTACATAGTCTTAAAGTATTGTTTACCATTACAAAGGGTTCAGAAGGGTTGGGATGTATGCTTATTGCGCAAATATGTTGTTTTTTTTTAAGTTGTCTTCGGGGTTGTTTAGATGGAACCCAATTACGTCATTGCTTTATACTTTTGTCCAACTGGGCCTTACTATTTATAATAAGCGTTAAGAGTGCAAACGAACCGTTTTTTGGAAATGACTTCTGAACAAGACTACGGTGTTGATATTCGTGATTTTTGATGCCTATTTTTAAAGTATTGGTCATTAATGTTTAAAAGGGAGTTGAACTTCAGAAGAAATGAATACATCTAGGTTGATGGCAGTTTAGTTTCAAGATTGCCCGAAATAAGTTTTACCTTATATACATGTACGATGTGTTTACAAGGAGGACAAAGGCCTGGTCGGCTTGTGGAATGTTGATGGTTCTTTCCACGTGTCGTCTATACCCAAACTAATTATAGAAGGGACACTTCGGGTCTTTTTGCAGAAAAGGTCTCTATTCGACCCGGGCATATTGATATTACATTTACGTGTATTTCTTATGATTACCGTTTGACATCAGAAGAAATATTGTTTAATATATCAAGGTGTGTATATGATGATTTTCGGTACAGAGTATTACTCTGTAACATAACTAACGTAACACATCTGAAGACAAATATTTAAAAATTGCTATATTGTTTGGGTATACACTTACTGTGTAAGTAAAGGGTTCGAGAATATTTCTATTACATAGGTAAATATATTAATATATGTATACATTTATACACATCTCAATTTCAGAGTACTCTTCTGACTTGTGTTCAATCAAAATATTTGCAAGTTTACGTTGTTAGGATAATGCCTTAACCAAAAAAGAACCTTCAAGTAGTCTAAAAATAGTTCAAAATGTACTATCTGGATATTTTATAATAAACTATCCTCGGGCAATTCGAGAGCCAGTGCTTAATTAGTGTACATTGAAATTGTTACCAAAATATTTTAATAAAAATATGTACTTTTATTTTTTGTATTTCGTTTTATGTCCAAAGCATGTGCAGCTGTTGACTCGTAAGAAGTATTTTAATCCAGAGTTATGACTTATATTTGGTTATAATTTGCTTCTATAAATGTACACTATGTTACCAGGCCTGTGCCCTTTATATGTGACTTTTCCATCTATTATTTTTCATTTTTTTATGAAAAATATCCTTACATGCACACAATTACAAAGTGAAAAAGTACACTAAAGTAACCATTCGGAAAACCTCGGCCAACTACGTCCAGTGCCTCGGATGTTCGTAAGGCACTACTTTCGGAAATACCAATCGAATATCAAGAAACCAATATGGCGGCGTGAACGATGGAGTGCTGATGAAACGGGATGAGAATCTTATATTTAAGCTATATGAGGACTGAAATGTGTGAGTTTTAACTAGAAATGACAACGATAATCCATTTATTATGTGTATTTATCGACGTTATTGAAGTTAAATCCGTTTTACGAGAACTATCTATTGACCGCACAAAAAGTTGAATTTTGCCACATAGTGCTCCGTCTAACATACACTAGAGGATGTTCGTAGAGTAACAAAGTGGTACGGAAATATCCGAGAGCTGTCGGAGAATGTAAAGTCACTTTAATATCGTCTATCTGGCAGAAGTCATCAATCATTCGGACTAAAACATGTGTTGTGGTGTTAAAGCAGAGCGACGAGATTAATACATTTTATGAAAATATAATACGATAATAGGTTACCAAGTGTATTATGGGTAATTTTTTCAACTTTCGCTTTCCATATAATTATATTACATTTGAAACACAATAAATCAATCCTTATCTTAAAATCGAGCAAAGTTACCAATTATTTTTATTTCATATTTTCATTCAGACAGTGACTCTCATTTAGTACACCAAGTTGTAAAAAAATATCTCAGCTAGAAAAAATATTATCAATAGAAAACTTGTATGGATTTTGCTATATGTTCATATGAAATATTCACGGTTTAATCTTCATTATCATAAAATCGAGCAAAGGTGATCAGTCATTTTTATTTCATATTTTGGTCAGATACATTACGCTGATAAAATATAAAAAGTTTAAAGGAAATCTCTTAGAGAACAATAGCCTTATTGTTGGATTGCTTTTAGCGTCAACGATCAATTGTAAACTTAACGCTAATATAAACGCTACTTTTCAATTTAGCTTTCATTTTGTTCCAATTGTTAAACGCGTTTTTATTTGTTACAAATGAAATTAAACTATGACCCAAGTATTGATATTAAATTATTGATTAAGTTTTGGAAACAATGTTTGAGTTGAAATAGAATTCAAATGATTTCTTTATAATGTCAGCGTGTTGACACGGCCAATTTGTAGTTGCGTTTTTATTTGCGATGAGTATATATATTCTACAGTATAAACGTTAAAAGTCGGTGTACATTTCTAAGGTAGAGGATTGCGAGGTGATTTGATCATAATGCCTAAAGCCACATATCAGAGTATACATCTAGTTCAAATAAATAAATCTAACATCTTACCTTAATGAGAAATGGATGCCTCAGTCAATATAAATCAATATAAAACAATATAAATGCGATAAAGAGCGTTAATGTCTTTGTTACATAAATTTCACCTAAATGTAAAACGTTAAGCTGCTAAGCGCCAATAAGGATGGGAAGCCGCAGTGTGTTGTAGACGGTGAAACAATTGAATTGTTATTAAAAACCATTCGAATGTCACATCACCGCTGGGGATTTTTTTCGGCGCAGCTGTACTAACATGGTTTTGCTATTTGCATATAAACCAATAAAATCGTACGATAACTATCAAGGCAATTTCTAATCAACCGAACAACGTTGGCAACCTTAACGCGGAATGGTTAACAATTCGCTAAAGGGTACGGTGCCTTACAAAAATTCACTGAATTTCGGTGAATTTACCGAAATCCGTTTTGGATCTGGAGTGACCAGCAATCGTAACATCTGGGCATTTTTTATGTTGCACAACAAATCTTAAACTTCAAATTGCGCCGACCATCTTTTTCAAGATATTTCTTGTTTCTGGTTCATTTAAATTAAAGGCACAAACAAATACCTTACGTTATCCCAAAATATATCAAATTTTGACAATTTCTTGATAAGACTTTGTCTAGATGTGATTATTCATCGAATAATAGTATTCCAATAGATTGCTAAAATCATTAACTATGCATCAATTTGATTAACTTTTTAATGCACATCACCCAGAGGCACGGAAATGCAATATATATGGGCTATAATAGGCAAGCGTTTTGTAACAAGGATTAACTCGATGGTTGCGCGGCAGTCGTGCACAAACTCCGTAAAGATGACAGGAGCTTTCAAAGGCCTTTTGTTTATTGTGGTGAGTGTAATACATTTCATCATGAAATATAGCTGATCTGGGTCGTACATCGTAGCTCGACCATTGAAAATATCATGAAATATGGCTGATCTGGGTCGTACCGCGTAGCGCGACAACTGAAAAAAACCATAAAATATGGTTGATCTACGACCTACGACCCAGGTCGACCAAATTTCGTTGATCTACGACCCAGGTCGACCAAATTTCGTTGATCTACGACCTCGGACCCAGATCGACAACATTTGGTTGATCTACGACTTACGAGCTACGCGCCAACTTTACACACCTACTGCACAAGAGCAGTTTGCATACAGATGTTTGAAGATCACAAGCCAAGTTATGAGAACTTTTGAAGTCTGATTATTAAGAATGAATCACTTCTATTTGTTAAATGTTAAACTAAATTATAATGTATGTATCAATAAAGCGGAGATAGTTAATTCTATTGTACAAACTTGTTTTTGTGCATACGTATATAACAACCAACCTTACTCATTCTCCATATTTTTGTTCTAGAAGGTTAGGATTTGGAAGACAAAATACACTGAAGGTGGTTAGATCTACGTTTGAACATTTAGTACATTCCTTCAGTACTTCAATGTGCGGTTCCAAAAGAGCGTAACATTAATTACAAATGTTTATTAATCTGTTTTAAGTACATTCAATCAGTTCACAGTTTTGATAAACATTGTCTCGCATGTATTAATTTCAAGTTTTCAGTTCATTTCACATCAGTTTCAGTGCTAATGAAACAAATATACACACCCAACCAATCAAGACGTGATGAGCATAATGTTTTTACTAAATATAAAGGACGAACAATACAGTTTAATGTTTAACATAGTTACGAAGTTTTCTATGAAAAGTACCTGGATAATTATTTGACGTTGCTTTGATGATTCATGATGTTATCCGTGTGACAGCCTCTCATCGACATTTCTCTTTCTCTCTCCATGAATATATATATATCATTATCACAAATTACTTCGTTGATATTCTTCACTTATCATTTTATATTTTTTCAATAAAAAGTATTAGTATATGCTGGCTTAGATATATATATCACATACTTCAGGTAGCTCCAGAGAAATAAGTCACATGGGTTTAAGTAAGTGTGAGCAAGCCAGGAACTTTGCCAGTTTAAATGTCCCCACCCATCTTTCTATGAACGTATGACAACCTACAAAACCTAAAAATATTTTCGCCAGGATTGTTTTGATTTGGAACACAAAACTACAGAGAAGATTATTAAATCGATGTTGCAGTTATTAGTGGACCACTTCTATTCTACAATTTGTTTTTGAGAAGGCTTTAAGTGGTCATAAACTTTGTAAAAACGGTTTGTGAATGGTTAATTACTGCACGTCTTTGGTAACTTTGCCGTGACGGAAGTGGTTTCAAGTTTTCATGATACTCCTATAACTATGCTGAGCATACAGTCCCCGCTACGTCCGTCCATCACTTTTCTTGTCCGGACTAGTTCTCAGCAACCATCCAACAATTTGGACTAGCTACATGGTTGATTTTGATAATTTATCAGACAGTTCATTTCATCTAAATGGTCATAGATGTTTGCCCTTATACCTCCTCAACTCCCGATATGTCGTATGCTGATGATACTCTGGAATCTGTGCGCGGAGGCATTGTCTAATGAATGTCTGCAATCCTCTTACAAATAATCCTTCCTTACTAATTGTGGATGTCGAAATATAACTTATTTCTGATTAGTCTATATTTCTCCTGTTCGAGGAGATGCATTTTCAAAATATACATTCCTGAGAGATAGCGTATTATATTCCCAGTGGAACGTTTTTGTCCCAGATTGTTACAAGGCAGTACTCCTATGTTCGTTTTTCATAATTTGTCTGTCTTGTGCCCATAATTGCTTTGTGATTGTTAACATGAATCAATTGACATTTCTCCTTGTGCTTTTCAAATGACTGCATCCTCCTTTTGTGACATGTCCTGCTGGGCTTTCTCATCATTCAGATGGAGTAAACGTCATTGAAAATTAAGCATTTACCACATATACATTTGGATATCCTTATGGTGTTGATTTTTCTCGAACCCGTCTGCGGTGAACACAAATGTTCACACTGATGAAGGTTAAGGTCACAATTTGAGGTCAAACATCAAAACTGTGTCTAAAATCACTTTTATACAATATTACACTGTCCGTTTGTTGGGAGATCAACACATTCCTAGGCACAAATGTTCACCATGAAGAGACAAGTGTTCATAGCTCAAAGGTCAAAATCAAAAAAGGTCGTAAACATCTTGTCCGGAATATGATACTGTCATTTATCAGGGGACTATTTGAAATTAAAATTACTAGTCACATATGTTAATAATGATGGGACGATGGGTCACATGCTACACCCGTAGGTCAAGATCACACTTATTAATCGTATTGTCTTCGTCTCTTTATAATTAGTGGGCTAAACATGTTGGCCTTTGGACCTCTAGTATTAGATGACGACAATTCCCTACTACTTGTTATTCAAAGGTACCAATCCTTTCACGTTAAGTACTCGGTTTTGGGTATGACTGAAAGTAATACAGTGCCTTTACTAAATAAAAGTATTTATGTTCATATATTAACATGGCGAGTTTTGTGACACGGGTAAGTTTAATGTTAAACTATAATGTCATATGTAAAAAAAAATAAGTCGAAAAAGTGCAAGACAACCAAAGTTAAAATAACGACTTAAAAATACAACAGGACCACGTTCATTAGAATTCACCAGGTCCGAAATTGTATTTCAAATAGTACATGGCCCATTTTATTTCGATGTCCTAAGAAGATCGGACCAGATATTTATTTCGGTTGATACCAATTATTCCGTTTAGATGGTTGTCGAATAAACGAGATGTGACTGTTAATACATGTAAGTAAGAAATCTGGTACAAAGACAGATGGGTAGGAAAACGAACATAAATAAAGAAAAAGTGATTACAACATAGGAATTATCATTGGCAGAAATACTACGGGGTTTTATAATGGAAGTTGTAATGGTTAATCCGATGTTACATACTTGTTCGAGTATGAATGTAATAACAATCTACGAAACCCATTATCCAAAATGACTCTTGATTGTTTTGATTTGGAAGATAAAATCTATATAAAAGATTGTTAAATGATTATAGGAGTTGATTGTTTATATACTATAATTGTTTCTTTAGAATGCTTCACACTATGAAAAACATAGGCAATTAGTTTTGTGTATCTTGAATCAATGAAAAGTTTAGTAATGTTGCCGCGCAGTGTTTTATTGTGTTCATTGCACTAATTTACACGTCCATCATCATTCAGATATGAAGCTAATCTCAATGAAGTTAGTAAAACTTATTCATTTGTAATTACTCAAAGTATAAACCGATAAAAACACTGCGATAAACCGAAAACAACAAAACTATCATAGTCTTTAGATCTTTATTATGTCGATTCTCTTCTACATGTTATTGACGTACCACGTGAAGTAGTGATGGGACATGAATTTTGAGCTCTCTGTGTTTCTGGAGAGTTTATGGAAATATCGTAAAAAGCTGGATTATTTTTTGTTCTAAAAGTATCTAAAAACGTTAAGCTACATGCCTGCGAAGAAAAAAACGGAAAAAAAGGACCTTGAAAGGACAAATAAAGGTGATAAAAGGAAAGCTTCCTCGCCACTTTACACAGATAAACCGGATAATGGACATGATGGGCAAAACGCTTCGCTGAACAGCACACAATGGGGTAACTCGCCTAATGTCAATAGCGGATTAAGTGACCAAAATAAGCGTGTAAACACTTCAACCTCGCCAGAGCAGTTCATTTTCTCAAATATGCAGAATATGCAGAATATGCAGAACGGATATCCAAATCAAAATATGGCTAATATGGCTAATCTGATGAATCCACAGTTCAGTGCACAGTACATGGGATCGCCCCCGTACTCACCGGGATTTAATAGTGCACCACCTAGTTGGGCAACTGAACTAATGACACGAACCTCACAACTTATGGAAGATGTTAAAGTGATAAAAAATTCCATGTCTAAAATTGACAACATAGAAAAAAGTGTCAACAAAATCAGCAGCAAAGTAGACGACCTAGAAAACAAATACAAACAGGTGGATATAAAAATAGTAGAAACGGAGTCAGCAGCATCCTTCCTTAGTGCTGAATATGAAGAGACGAAGAAAAAGCTAGATAAATCTAAAACGGATATCAAAAATTTGAAAGATGTATGTCAATCCTTTGAAAATCAAGTATCCTCACTGGAGACTGAAAATAGAGAAATGAATAAGAAGGTCGATGACCTTGAATGGCGCAGTCTCCGTGATAATTTATTGTTTCATGGGATTTCCGAAACTGAAAAAGAGAACTGTGAAGAACTCGTATTAAACATGATCACTGATGATCTGCAGCTAACCCTTGATTCGCCCATTCAAATTGAACGGGCGCACAGAATTGGGCAGAAGAAAACCACGGGTAATAGACCCATAGTCGTCAAGTTTCATAACTACAAGGAGAGAGAAACGGTTCGCATCGCAGCCAGAAATAATGCCGACGAACTGAAAACAAAAAACAAAGGCGTGGGTGTACAGCAAACAAAAGCGGTGTTGGCTAAACGACGAGAATTACTACCAGTAATGGAGAGAGAAAAGGATGCTGGGAAAACGGTAAAATGGCAAGGAGCGAAAATTATGGTTCGAGAGGGAAAAAATGGGCCTTTCAAGGAAACCCGAAACATTAAAAGGTATGTTAAAAGATATAGAAAATTATTGAAATACCTTTGGATTAAAGATAAATACAAGTAAAACCAAGGTCATGATCTTCGAAAAAGGGAAACCAACAAGTTTCTCCTTTTATCTATATGGAGAAAAACTAGAAGTAAAATCATCGTTTAAATACTTGGGTATATACTTATTTAAAAATGGAAATTGGTCACGTACACAGAAAATTATTGCAGATCATGCATCTAAAGCGTTATTTAAATTATTTTCCATATTCAACCAGTATGAATTCAAGACAAGTGAAAAATGTAAACTATTTGACAGTCTAGTCTCATCTGTTCTCAACTATTGTTCTGAAGTATGGGGGGCAAATGATGGTAAAGATATAGAATTAGTTCATACGAAATTTATTAGGAAAATATTAGTTGTGAATAAGTCTACAAATTTGTCCGGTCTATACGGTGAACTTGGTAGAGAACCGATGAAAGTAAGGAGACAAATAAATATGATAAGATACTGGATAAAAATCAACAAATCAAATGATAATACATTAGTCAAGCAAATTTACACTCAGTTAAAGAATGACGTAGAAACTGGGCATTTCAAATAAAAACTATTCTTGATAATCTTGGATTGTCAGATATCTGGTTAAATTTCCATAACTATTAAACTCTACCAATTCTTGAAATAGTTAAACAAAGAATATTAGATCAATATCATCAAACTTGGTATGCAGATATAAATAATTCACAACGATTAATAACTTACTGTAGGTTTAAACACAGCTTTACTATTGAACCGTACCTTGATATATACACCCTAGATAGAAAATTTAAAATAGTGCTAAGCAGATTTCGTTTATCCTCACATAACCTAGAAATAGAAAGGGGGCGATATCATGATATATCACGTTCAGAGAGAATATGCAAATTTTGCAACACTAAGACACTTGAGAATGAGTATCATTTCTTACTCACATGCCCATTATACTCGGACTTACGAAAGAAATATTTAAAGTCATATTACTATACATGGCCGACATTGCAGAAATTTGATAACTTAATGGCGTCGTTAAATAAGAAAGATATAATTAATCTGTCAAAATACCTGTATTATGCAAAAAGTCGAAGAAACGAATTAGATAATTCATAAATGTTGTTACTATAATTATTTTTCAAATTACTTTATCGTAAATCTAAAGCTTCTTCTTAAAGTTTTCCTTTTTCTAGAAACTGGAGATTCAGATTCATCCAGTATCACTACATTCATGTTTAAACATGTAAATATGTAGGCTAGAAGTACTGTTGTTGTACTTAATGCTGAATAAATATTGTTGTTGTTGTTGTTGTTGTTGTTTAACTCAAACTGCATGTTGTTCAAATATGTCAATCCCTTCACGTAAATGTCTTTATTTTTTGTATTATTAAAATGAATATATTATTATGAAGATGATAATTTTACTTAAGTATTTATTTTTAAATTAATACAGAAACTTGAGTTTTGTTATACGGGTAAGTTTAATAAAACTCAGCACGAGTTTGAAAACAGGCGACGAAAATAAGTCGAGCGTGAAATATCACATGCAAAGTACAAATTCACTACATTGTAACATGGAGACATTTCACTATATACTTGCAAGTTAACTAGTTCGAAGGTATAAGGGTCAATACACAGACATAAACGAATGTTAAAAATAGATTACCGCCCATTATCAATTGCCATTTCTGCTTGTGTTGTTAAAATGGCTGCATCCTCGTTTTGTTGCATTTTTTGTGCCGTGACTTCCACGTACGGACGTTTCTCCCGAGATCTATAAAAATAATCAAGAAGATGTGTCCTTTCCTCGTTTAATGTAACTAACGCAACCTAACACATGTAAAGTCAATATTAAGAATCTAAGAATCCAAGAAATCTAAATATACATGCATGAATACAGAATAGTAAATATGAGAAATAAACTACAGAAAACATTTGTTAAAGAAGTTATTTCTTACAACATAACACCATTTAAATATTTTACAACAGACAGTTTCTGAAACAATATCGCTTTAAATCAATCACAAAATACATCAAGAATACAATATCAATACCTGCACACATATTTCCAGAGAATAATTGTAAAATTAGAATAAAACTTTCGCGTTCAAAAACTTCGGGGTTCGTTTTTCTGCATGTTACCCAAAGTACAAAAATCTATCGAAACTACTGATTTTAACCTAAAGAATAAATTACCGAAAAGTGCATCTGCTTTAAGCTAAGAGAAATATAACTAACATATAAAAAACCTAACTTACTTCAAATTCTTACAAAATTACGCAAAGAAATAACATAAAATTCTTGCCTATAAAAATAATCGAGAAGATGTGTCCTTTCCTCGTTTAATGTAACTTACGCAACCTAACACATGTAAAGTCAATATTAAGAATGACTTTACCGAGGAAAGACACATTTTTTACCTAAGCGTCAAAAAGGGACTAGACCAATGAAATTCTCTGCTACAAAATGTTATCAAGAATTGTAGCCAATGAAATTTTGAGCGACTTCCGTCCAAATATGAGATGCTGACGGCTTTGCCGAAAAAAGGTGCTAAAAGGGCTTTTGTTCGAAATAATCCGAAATATGGTATAAGCTAGACATTTGTTTACATAGTAATTACAAACAATCAACAGTTTATACAAATGGCGATTTGTTATCAAAGGAAGCGATTAATAGTCATTATTTAATTATGTCGGACCTGGCTTCCTATTTATGGACAAAGAGATGCTATTGAAACAAAATATGTATGATAAGTCTGAAAAAACGTTAATAATAAAAATGTATAAATTTTACTGCATAAAACATTTACTGCAAGGCTTCAGTGTCATGTTTTGTTCAAAATGTCGCGTGAAGTTTAATTCTGATCATAGCTACTAAGTTGTACAGTATTCATCATTTAGGTGGATTAAACCATCATGAAAATAAAGCATTGTCCCTATAAGGATATTCATTTGCATTTACACGAAGTATAAACCGATGAAAAAGCACGACAATAAACATAAATCAAAACAACAACAACATATCCTTAAGGCGATTAATTTTACAGATGATGTCAATTCTATATGTATTTGTTCCATTTAAAAGGTATGTTATACAAATGTACCAATCCTTCCATGGTAAGAACTCGGTTTGGTGCCACGAAATCAATCAGGAAGTGATGGTCAATGTGTTTTAGGAAGAATGAGGCGTGCTGAAACTTAATAGTTAATTACTCGGAATCAACAAACCATGGTTAACCCAGTAACCACAACATAACAAAAACATTAGACAAAGGTAAAGGTAATGTAAGCAAACAACCAAACACCACTAGATCGGCAAATGTCTAATAATTACAGATATCAATATTTCAGAAATCACTGATTGCACACCCAATCCTTGTATGAACGGTGGCACTGGTCATGAATGTCATTTACGTGTACTTGTCCTTCTGGTTACAATGGAACCACCTGCTCTACACGTAAGTACCAGAAAACACACAGATAACAGGTAGTCGCTGGACTTTATCTGATCATTCAATCTTATAAAAAAGATGCTACATTGTATGTTGAAAACCTAAAGACATCGAAAGACTTAAATCCCCATTTCAACCTTACAACGACAGTTATACTTGTTATCTAATAAACCCTTATCATAAGTTGTATATATAGTATTGTATAAATGTCATGATATGAAATACAGTAAGTACGTAATTGACCTAGTGTGTAGCTTTTATCAGGAAAGGGAACGAATGTATAAAAACAAGCGTAGAAACTAAATATTAGCATGCAACAGTATATACGCTGGATGAATATGCATGTATTGTATATATTATCAAATGCCCTACTGTCTGCAGTCCTTTGTTTGGAGATTAATGTGAGCACGTGATAATACATAAATAGTCAGTTGTTAAATTATGACATGGTTATATTCATCCATATGCAGAAAGGACTTGTAAACTTCCACAATTAAGTGTACACGTAAACTCATATTTGATCAGCGACAAATTACTATTTGAGAATATGTCGGAGTTAAGAAAAGCGGCTTGTGACGCGATAGACGATGCGGCTGATAAGTTACATGAAATAAGTAATAAAATCTGGTCAAATCCTGAAGAAAATTTTGAAGAAATAAAGGCACACGATAACATCACAACGTTTCTGGAAGCAAATGAATTTAAAGTGGAAAGGAATTATATATTGAACACCGGATTTCGGTAAGTACAGTATTGAAAACTTAGATTTTGTTTGTGTTCTCAAAATGAATTTAGTCAGATATTATGTAGCATGATAATTACATCTCAAAACCATCATCGAACAAGATTGTCCACTAGACTATTAAAAGCTAAAATTGCATATATATATTACGGAAAGACTGGCTTGTCGATTATGGAAACAAGTATCAGAGAATTCTCACACAACGAACCTTCAATTAAAGACGTATCTGGCCCTTCTGAACGTAAAATATTTGAAAGGGCTTCGTCCAGTGTTGTTGTTGCATGAGCTAAGATATCTGTAACACAAACGGTTGCAATGCATAACCGGTTAAAAACAATATTGTTTTATCATGTTACGCATGGAAAGGTAGCAATTCAATTCGTGTACAGTACATGAGTATTACAATGCTACATAGAAAATAGAAACACATTTGTTAAAGCAGTAGCATAGCAACAAATGCACACATGTAATATTTATTGTATAAATACATGCTTCATGCTTGTAAGAAGCACATCTTAAAACTTTATATGAATCCATTGACAAAAAATCGGTAAAATGATTTAAGAGACAGGATTTAGACGACATTGATACACATATGCGTAAGCACGCTTCTGACATATATTATTCAAATGAGGTTATCTCTGGTCCGAGAAGTGTGACATAAAAGGGGTTACATTAAATAGTTCACTGGCAAGTCTAAAAATACTTTCAGTGATGTCAAGCGTAAAGCGTTGTATAGAGCGAAAGGTGGATGGTCCTCATTCGTTCATATCCGGCGTAGGTTACGCGCTTTTCTATTGGCTAGTATCACTTCAGAACATCAGTATGGCTAACTTTCTTATCACACTGACTAATATGTAGAGCTCAACTAGCTTCATTAATGGCGTTAATAATTGAGCGCCGCTGTACGATTTCCAAACTCTTCTTTAAGTGACATCATTTCCAGAAATCGTCACATATGTGACATCACCATGTACTGATAGTTAGCCATATTTGCCACATATGTCAATATGAAAACGAAATAACCATATGGAGTAAATATTGTTTCCTGCTTGCAAATAGTAACATCGCATGTTGCGTTTTCTTGAAATGGCGTCACTTACAAAAGAGGTTGTAAATCCCATAGCAGCGCTCAATTAAAGAAAGTTTAGAAAGTTTGAACAGAATTTGCTACTGTCGACACCGAGTATACGATCCAGTTCTTGGTTTAGCACTTGTATATAAAGAGGCAAATGCTCCCTAGTACACTTATTCCTTGTTTATTTTATGCAAAACAAATTACAAATGATGCAATTGCGTACAGGTCTGTAGTCGGTGCAGCTGGACCCCATATTGCTGTGCTCTGTGAATATGACGCACTTCCTGAAATCGGACACGCGTGCGGGCATAACTTGATTGCAGAAGTTGGATTGGCTGCAGGTATTGGTATAAGAGCAGCCATAAAAGCAAGTAAAGCGCCATTAGGAAAGGTATGTGATAAACCTAATATCCGGACCTCGGTCGGACATGTAAATATACCAAATTACGAGTTTTAAGTAATTTCTTAAACAAATCATATTGTAATATAAAAAACTCTGATGATTTATGTTATAAGGAATATATTTATCAAACTCTATTAAGTTCATTCAAAAGAATAAACTCCAAGCTGTATCCTTAGTTATACAACTATTTATTTTATTTTTAAATATTAACAAGGTTCTGACCAAAATTTGCACCAAGAAGAATTTTAATATTGATGAGTGCTTTGTTTTCGCACTGAAAGAAGGTAAGATGATATGTAATTTTCTGAATACTTCGGCCAATATTTCTAATCATTTTATACGTCGACATTTCGATACTTTTACAGGACAATAAGGAGTATAGAGCAAATTATTTGGACGACCGGTAAATTATTGACTGCATTGATACACATCGAATAAACAGACACTTCGTCATACCCGTTCACTGTTTAGAGTACAGTTTTGACTGAAAGACGCAATGTGCTTAACAAATATTTTGTATACCATGTATAGCTGACCATACTTGGTACACCAGCGGAGGAGGGTGGAGGGGGGAAGTTATATATGATCGATGCTGGGTGTTTTAATGACGTGGACGTGGCGATGATGGCACACCCTACACCATTTAACATGGAGCACTTCGAATGCCTCGCAATAGAATCGTAACTATGTATTTAGACTTGTATATGTGTATTGTTATGTTCTTTTATTTCAAGGTATGTGTTTATTACATTTTATAGTTCCTGATGATGTAAATGTTTGTGTGTTTACTGGTTTACGTACACTTAAATCTCGCTGTATTGATTCGTACGAATAATTTTAAAGGCACTGTTCCGCGATTGTATATTACTGCATTAGATTCTTCAATAGGATTTGTTCCAGTGTGTTATATTTATTTGTTGTCAAATCTCAAATTTAAATAAATCTGCCGATTAAGAAATTATGGTTACAGGAAATCCTCACTTTAAGACAACCTTGAAGTTAAGATCGTCTCCTTAAAATGACAGTATTTTTGTGAACCAGATTGGTATGTGTTTACCATATTTCAATTAGATAAGCAGACGACCTCGTGAATTAAGCCGACATTCATAAGACCCAAAAATGATCTAATGTTGACGCTACACTATATAAATGAACATTTATAAAAAAATAAAACACTTTCGTAACTCATTATTAATCAGTAAGACTTATGTATGTCTGAATGATTGTTACAATTATCAAACATTATATGTATCTGTTGATGTTTTAGAGTGATAATAAAATACCACGGGAAAGCGGCCCACGCCAGTGCATTCCCTTGGGACGGAGTTAATGCCCTTGATGCAGCCGTGCTGTGTTATCAAAGTGTGTCTTGTCTTAGGCAACAGTTCAAACCAACATGGCGAGTTCATGGTAATAACACCACTGTTGAAATAATCGCCAATACATACGCAGAGTTCTTATTACCATTAAATGTACTTCGTGTTGACCAGATCTTATGCAACACTATCTTAGCTATGTTCATAACTCGGGATGTAAACTCAGTTGATAGAGCGCTCGACTGCCGTATAAGTAAATCTCGTTGCTTTCAAGTCTACAATGTATATTTTCAATTAAGCAATTAATATTTTCTAATACACTTTTGTTTCATAACAATCGTAGCTTGAGTTACATTGTCAGTATATTAAGTTTGGGATAGGTTAAACGTAATCTCAAACCGTTCTCAATGGCTGTGACAAAACAAAAACTACGCGGCTCTATATGTATTCAGAAAGCCAAAACTATATGGCGCCATAGCAGTACCACTACCAATGTGTTTTGGTATCGCTTACAGTGCATACACTATATGATTGTTGTTCAATATTTGTTTGTAAATAAAAAATATTTCAGGAGTCATTATGAAAGGAGGAACCAAACCAAACATAATACCCGATTTAACAGAACTAGAGTTCTATGCTCGAGCTCCAACCAAAGCCGAGTTAGTTGTACTGAAGAAAAAGCTCGACACATGCTTTCAAAGTGCGGCTGATTCTACGGGATGCGAAGTAATTGTTTTTTATCATCTATATAATACATGGCCACTTCTCATCAGTATTTATGTACGATGGTCAGATGTCGCACACAAAATGCTCTGGTTTTTCTGTCAGTACTAAATTCAGTGATCTACCCCGACGAATTTTAACCAAGAACTCTCGGCAACAGGCTGTCAACATAAGTACAAATGTTGAATCATTGCATAATATTACATAATATGATTTACCTAGTTGTGTATGTTTACTACGAGTATGCAGCATTCTGGTTATTTTTGACAATGCTTATAGTTAATGCGGCTTAATCCTTTAATCAACTTCACGAAATTCAATGAAATGTTTTACATACGATTGTATTTGGCTAGGAACGATATTCTTTACTGTTACTGAAGAACTATAAGCTTAAACTGGCGAATGTGATGCTTTCGGACATAAAACACGTGTGACATTCGTACTCATTTTCGAAGTATAAAATTTAATTCGATTTGTGAAAAAATCCCCACTTCCCTTTCGATGCCTAGAACCGGCTTTTTCGGTTTAGAAACCAATCAAAATCAAACCAATAGTATGTCTTTTTGTGTAACATGACATCCATTTCGGGTGGTTTGAAACTACCATCTACATAGCCATCTGAAAAGAGAAAAATGGTTACGCCGCTTTAAGTGTAACTGGATTTTTTTTCTAAACCCGACCACTTGTTCTAGGCGTCAATGTTGCTTTATTTGTCCGTATTTAAAATTTAGAAATGTTTTATTTTGTTAATACCAATGTGCTTTCTGCTTCGTCACGCCGCTCTACCTTAAAAGCGAATGCTGTTGTAAATGGGCATTTAGTATTAAAGCCATTGAAACAATTAAAACATAATTCAACTAAATGTATACAGCAAAGTAATAAATAAAACACACTGTTTAACTGGATAAAAAAATACCGACAAAAACTAAAGACCGAGCAAGTTTTCCCGGTGTATATGGCCGCTCAGACAAGCGTGTCCATTAAACATTTTACTATAATAAAATACATTAAAAATTTTATTATTCTATAATTCATTTTCCTCTATTTCAGGTCGAAATTAAGTGGTCTGGAAAACCGCATTATGATATGCAAAGCATCAGAACTCTCTCCAATGTGTATAAAACACATGCTACAAGTTTAGGGGTGGACTTTGACACCCATGGTATTTCGAAATACAATGGGAACGTCCCTACGGGTTCAACAGATATGGGTAATGTGTCTTACGTGGTCCCAAGCATACATCCTATGTTTTATATTAGTTCGGAAGCTGTTAACCATACCAAAGAATTTACAGCTGTTGCGGGTGAGTTTTTATTAAAACAATCAGCTGTCATTAAGCGTTTATCGGTTATTCCGCATTTCTTTGTATACAATACAATCCATCACGAGCAAGATCCCATGGGAGATGTAACTGTACATTGTTATTGAGAGGCTGTAGCTATATAAATGTTCAAAAGGTAGTACAGTGGGACCTCGTTTATTCCAATTCATCGAGTCAGATATTATATCTAGGCCTGATATTTATTTCGGATGTATTCGGATAGAATGTTGTCGAACAAACCAGATCTGACTGTATATACTTTCACTACGAAATATATGGTGATTTTTATTCATGTTTTCAGGAATCATTATGAAAGAAGGAATGATTGTATTGAAGAGATATTGTTGCTAAAGAGAGGGATATCTTGTGTGACTGACTCCACTGTATATAGAACTGCCAGTAATACAGTGCCTTAAGAATCTAACATTCACGTATAAACGTTTACTTTTCAGGTACGGACGCCGCCCAATCTTATACAATAATGGTTGCCAAGTCGATCGCTATGACAGCCATTGACGTAATGACTCAACCCGATTTATTGAAGGAAATCAAAGAGGAATTTCAGACCAAAATGGCTGATAAATGAATAGAACTAAAGCCATATAAGTGCATGACTTTTTTGTACAAAATCGGAATTTTACAGTTATTCAGACAAAAACACGCTTTGCTTTTGAGCAAATTGAAATAAAATATTCTACAATAGTGATTTTGTGTCCAAAATAATTTAACTTGTTAAAAACACTGTAAGTTTGTTTGTTTTTTATGTACAAACATCTTTCTTCAATAAATACGGATCACTACATTACGAGTTCATTCTTTGTTAATGCATGTTTGATGATGTTTTAACAATAGAAAAACATATTGTTCATGTTTGGTTAGGTAAACGAATGAACAAAAAATGAACATAATATTACTTTAAACACAGTAGATTAAAATAAGTCACTGACAACCATAATTGTATTTCGTTTGTTGTGACTATAATTAAGCAAAGAAGGGAGACTACTATGGAATGAGTCATAAGAAATAAATGGGGATGAATAAAGATTAACTACATTACGTGTAACGTCTCGTTTTTATGTCTATTTTACTATAACGCAGCTCATTTGGACTGATGATCAACTTGCGTCAGCGGAGAATTGATGGTACACAACCTCAGCACAGGAATTTGTCTGGTTCAGAGCTCAGCTCCAAATCAATCTTTGCCGCCACCAAGAACCACGTGACTCATTAAATGTCACATGACAACAAGAAATATCTTGAAAAAAAATGTTTGGCGCAATTTGAAGGTTAAGATTTGTTGTGCAACATAAACACTTGCCGAGATGTTACGATAGCTGGTCACTGCAGACTCAAAATGGATTTCGGTAAATTCACCGAGATTCAGCGGATTTCGGTAATGTAACGAACCTTTATCGAAGGTTAACCAATCCGTGTCAAGGTTACAAACGTTGTTTTGTTGAAGAGAAATTGCCTTGGTGGTAAATGTAAGATTTCAATGGTTTACACAATACTGATATGCAAATAACAAATCCATGTTAGTACGGCTGCGCCGAAAAATGGCGAATTAGAAATATTCTGACAATTGATTTTATTCAGATTCAAGCTTGTCTATTTTGTTCACCAATGATTACGCTAGGATTAAAATACAACAGTTGACTTATCTGCTTGTTTTCCAATGATATATAATTTGAATCCATGATACTTTCAAGTAAATATATTTTCTCTTTTACCACACCATGAGTAACATCCTTTGAAAAATCTTCATAATCTGTAAACCGTTATTGCTCTTGTATCATTTTCATAGGTGAAGTATTTCTTTCCACTTTGTCCGTATTTTTACAATCAGTATAAATTGTCGTACTCCGGCATAGACTTTTCAAATGCTGCGTGCCTCCAATCTACAAAAATGCTGTCTGTATCGTTTTTACGATTTGTTTTGAATAATGAAGGACATCATCCATTGCTGTAGTGAATGTCAACAAAGAATTGTCTGTTTACAGCCATGATTTAATTTGAGCAACTGTCTTCCATGTCGTGGCCAGTGTCATATGCAACCTGCGCCAAGAAACTCGACTGGTTATAAGAAAAGCTAAAATCAAATCCGTGCCGACAACAAGAACCACCGGTCCAATGAAATGTCACATGACATGCAAAAGATTGCGGGGAAATATTTGGTCTGATAATTCAAAGGAGGTAATCTACGTCCTTAACAAATGCGTCATAAACACATAGATATATAAGAAATATACATCTAACAATCATCCTATCAAAACTACAACTTGAAAAGTAATGCTTAAAATATTTGCAATGGTACCGACCTGATTCCGTTACGTCACAAAGCTCCAAACGAAACTAGATTCAACAACGTCTCATTTCAAACCTACAATAGGTCATTTTTTCACCAATGACTAGCGGCATGGAAAATATTGATCAAATCAAAACAATAAATTCCTTACAAGTCAGGAAGGATTAAATCACATTTTGTTGATGCTGGTAGTGGTTATATATAAACACAAAGGGAAGTAACTGATGCGAGAAGTTTTCGTCATTTATATTTAATCTTTATTTTCGTCTTATATATATACAAGCATTATACAATAACATAAAAACAGAACCAATTCTAGTATATAGCCACTCTTAATAGGAGTTATAAGAGACTAGGCATTACGATAAAACATCAAAATATCACATGATACGTTAAAATATTAAACATTACACACTATTGTGTAATACATATTTACATATATATGCATATGAAACTAAAAAAAAACAAGTTGTTAATTGCTACTAAAATTAATAATAAAACAAAAACATAAGTAAGAAACTGAACAATATCGTGCACTATTGCGCATATTTAAAAATAATCGTATGAAATCCATTAAGGTCCAATTAGATTGATACTAATTTAATTAACAGCTGTTTTTCAGATAAAATAAAAGTTATGACATACTGTTATACATAAAAATATGTGCATTATTTACAGACATAAAAAGTACGACAATGTACAATATTATGGCAGGTTTTGTCACATATCCTAATCATATCTGAATTGAATATGTAGGACCATTTACGGTGAGGTCACTTTCTACACATTTCTGATATTTTATCTCCATTTAAATACGGTGATGTAATAAACGTTGCACCATTTGTACGTCATGGCGATTGGTTTGAAATAACAGGGACGTCCTCCGTTACTTCTTCACTCCCAAAACCTTAATGCTGTTCTGATATGTAAAACATAATGAATCATACTGAAAGACAAACCTTTACCCTTCATATTTGGAACGTTTTTGGCAGGAATGAAATACATTTTGGACGAGTGACACTTCCAGTTTAACTGTAGGATATATTTGTACGTTACTTATTTTGGAGGAAGCATAACTTATTGATTCTATAGGGAGGAGGCACTCCATATTTACTCTTTAGTTGATAGGGGGCTGTCTTGCCTATCGTTTGAAGAAGGCTAGTCAATGAATACTTGACCATCGCGGACATTTAACTCGCTACTTGGACGCGATTTGTCTCTCAAAATCGGTCGATAGCGTTGTTTTTGTAATACACTCACCCAAAGTTCTAACACATGACTTTGGGTTGACTTGATTTCGAAAAGACGAAAGAGGGGTTGGGAATTTAGTGTCATTGTAGTAGAAAAAAACACAATGAAATCACACATATAACAAGAAATATGTGCTTGAATATCTTTCATCATTTTAATGGACAAATGGGCCTCCCATATTTCTGTTGGGCCATTTTTCACTCAAAACATAATTTTTTTAACGACAGGAATACAAAACAACACAATTAGAAAAAGAAATCATGTGAAAGACAGCCAAGTAAAAGCAGCAAGTCAAAAATACCGAAATTCAATAATTCGTTCCGCTTGGCTGCACTTTACATCGAATAAAGATTTTGCGAAAGGTTTTTAAAAATAAAGCTATATGATCAGATATCTGATTTTTCATAACATTTAGTACAGAATTGGGAAAATTATATCAAATTTAAATATGATGCGTTAGGACTTTGGGTGAGTGTATATTTCGTGCGATACTATGACAGTACGTATATTAATAGTGTATTTCAACAACAAGGAGGTTGCTTACTATAAAAAATCAACAAGGAATCTAAGCAAGCCGAGAGTAATTGCAACTGCAGATTAATTTCAAGCAAAGGTGTTACAATCATGCTATTCTACCATTTACCGCGATGTTCTATAATTATACGTGAGCTCATACAGCTGAGAATTATTACATGAATTGTATACGCGCGTATAATATGATCCTTCTTTGGGTGACATAAAAGTGTTCATATCAATTATTGTAGTGCAATACTTTGCCGGAAGAGCATCTTATTTCGTAGCTCTCGTAGTTAGGAGTTTAACAATGAAGAAAGAACGTTTGCTCTTGTTATGTGCATGTATATTTATTGTATCCATGATGTCTGTATTTGATATCCGTAAGTTAGACAATTTTAATTACCTACTTGTAAGTGCTCGTTTGTTTGTTAATTGATAATTTATGTTAATTAATTAATAACAACATACTATACGAAGCTATTGTTAAATTGATATGTTGTATTATAATTTATAATTCTGCATGTACTTAGTATATTTAATGTAGCATCGTGCGGCAACATTTTCGTACGTAGAAATCATATACATGTATGTGTATTCATAAATGTAAAAGATGCGTTACGAATTCAAAACATTGTGTTAAAGCTTGCCGACGATTTTAATTCACAAAATGTGACATAATGTGAAATAAATGATACATTTTCTCAGATTCGATTCGCGATTCATACCCTGGTATTTTCGATTCGATTCGCTTTTTTGGTTCCAGTTCAAACTGTTATTTTGTACAGTAATCACGGATTTTCGCCACACTTAGTCACACCGTAGTCGCTTCTCCTGTTGCTACGTTATTTACCGGAAGTAAAGTTTAGTAAAATGGCTTCTGCTAGTCTGGATTTTACACAATATACTATATAATGGATGATGTTGAAAATGTTGGCAAAACAGATGGACCTATTTTAGCTATGATACATGAAGTAAACCAAGTAGCCATTATTTACATACAGCTCAAGTTCAGCACTTGCCAAAAGATAACCAAACATGAAATATGAAAGTGATCTAAAGTGAAGAGCAATAATGCATTTTAGGTTTATGCCATCTACCTGTTTGAAGTTCTAATCTGTGAGATGATAAGCGTAATCCAGATAAAGTAATTCTGAAGTTACGTTCTTTTACAAAGTCTAAATATTGTTTAAAACCAAATTCTGGAAATTATATGTTTGAGCTAGTTCTTGAAGAATAGTTAAGTTGTCTTCTCAAGATATGAGTAAATACCTCATTAACTCTTTCGATTTCTAAAAAAATAATTTTAATGTATAACCCAAATCATTAAAATCCAAGTTTTCTAACAGTTGTTTTACTTGATACGCCCAATTGCTTTTATGTTGTAACTATACAATACATTGACATCATTTGTAGACAAGTTGAGTGTAGAAAGCTTAACTCCAAGAAGGGGTTTTCAAGAATTGTAAACGAGTACGGTCGATCTTATATTTCAAGCAGAGAATGAGTTAAATTCTCACATAAAACTAAATGAAATAAGTGAAAACGCTAGTATTTTTGTTTCGACGTAAAAATGGCAATGCTTACAAGTATAGAACAGTATTACCAACATTATAGTTGTTGAAAAGCAGAGACCACACGGTTACTTCTTATATTACTACACTGCCGCAACTGATGTTACTTTAACTGCTACTACTGTACTGTCAACGAAAGGGGGCTCCTTAGTCGATTGTTTATGGTCGCTGACTATAAATAACCTGCCCCTCACAACTATGGGTTCGAATTCCAATCGGGATATATAATCTGTAAGTGCGGAAGCCATCCGGTTGGCGATGGATCTACCCAGGTATCTCCCCTAGTATTCCACCTCCTCAGTAGCTAGACTAGACACCACATGGCCTTGGCTGTTTACGCGACTTAAATCCCCATTACAACCTTACAACGACAGTTATCCTTCTTATCTAATAAACCCTTATCATAAGTTGTACATAGTATTGTATAAATGTCATGATATTATATACAATTAGTATGTCATTGACCTAGTTTGTAGCTTTTATCAGGTAAGTAAATGTGTAAAAACATGTGTATAAACGAATTATTTGCCTTAAATAATATATACGCTGGTTGAATATACATGTATTGTACATATTATCAAATGCCCTACTAACTGCAGTCCATTTTTGGGAGATTATTGTGAGCACGTGATCATACATAAATAGTCCGTTGTTAAATGCTGACATGGTTTAATTCATCCATATATATGCATAAAGGACTTGTAAACTTCCACAATTAAGTGAACACGCAAACTTACTATTTGAGAATATGGCGGAGTTAAGAAAAACGGCATGTGACGCGATAGACGATGCGGTTGATAAGTTACATGAAATAAGTAATAAAATCTGGTCAAATCCTGAAGAAAATTTTGAGGAAACAAAGGCACATGCTAACATCACAACGTTTCTTGAAGTAAATGAATTTAAAGTGGAAAGGAATTATATATTGAACACCGGATTTCGGTAAGTAAAATATTGAACTTTAATTTAGAATACACTAGGTATTGTTGTGTACGCTTTATCGGCGTCAAAACACGGCATCTGATGAAAGTGATATATCCGGATGTAGCGATTATACAAACTGTTAATTAACACCGAAAGCGCCTTTAGGGGGGAATTTGGGGGAAATATAGGACTTTTATAGAATAACTTTAACACAGTAAACTTGATTACAATCAAAGCAATTTTGATGATGATTCTGTTTTACTTTATACTGAAATGAAAATATTGAAGTGATGCTATTTATTTGGAACACGCTTAATTCTATCCCTGTATTTATATATATTGTAATAGAGATGTTGCAATTATTCAGAAAAAGGACCTATATAACCTACATAATGGGGAAAAATCACGAGATTTCATATGTTTCTACATAGATAGATAATTGTATTGCAAATTCAGTAAGCCAAAGGCCCATGTGAACATAAATACATACATGTACATACAATTGTATGTATTTATGTTCACATGGGCATTTGGCTTCCTGAATTGCAATAAATTATCTTTCTTATGTTTCTACATATATATACAGTATTCATAGAATGATCAGGATAAATGCCAAATCCTGTTTTTTAATTACAGTAAAACTTCGAAACCTCGAATAGTTTTGCCTCGAACACAGAAGATACCTCGAACAGGTTCTTAAGTTCCGGCGAGATCCCATCTTAATTCATTTTATCTAACAGTAGATCACTCGAACGGAGATAGGTCGAACACTCGAACACGATTCTCGTTCCATACCTACCATTTCATTCATCGTTCGCCATAGATAGGTTGAACAATACAATAATTCACACCTTTCATTGACCATTTGATTTGCTTTCGTTGTTGACGGGTATGATTGGCGACGCATGTAATTCACATTGTACTGTATGCATACAAATCACTTTTTGTTTTCCTCTAATTTCTTTTTAATTATTTTACTATGATTAATGATATGACTATTGAGCGACGTGCATTCAGTATGAAAACACAAAAAAAACACCAAGGCCAGGTGTTCAGCATGTACAGGTGACAGTGAGTTCGTAAATATACATGTATACCGTAGATGCCTCGAAAAGTAGATGGCTCGAACTAATTGCTGGGTCCGATGGCAGTTCGAGGTTTCGAAGTTTTACTGTATTCACAGACGTCAATCGTTATCATGTTAGTACATGTAGCTCTATTTAAGGTTTAAGATTTATTTGAATATCACGTTTAAGTCATTGTTGTTCTCTACAGCCGCAAGAATATTTTAAGTCAAACTATTGCAAGGCAATTTCAACATGCTGTCAAAACACAGTGGGGTGGCTAAGTTAGTCGCTAATGATAATGATCAAGAAACGTTAAATCCGAGTATATTCGGTTATATCATGGAGCCAATATCGATTATTGATTATTGAATAGTTTGACATTTTCGTGGGGAAGGGAGACAATCCAAGTTAGAGCAAATGGCTTAAACAAAGCCGATAATCAAGGAAGATCATTATTGATATTTATCCCAGAAAATTGCACATGACTTGTTATATCTCATATTGGTTTTGTGTTCCCAAAATGAATTTAGTCAGATAGTATGTTCACATGATTAAAATTACATGACAAAATCATAATCAAACTAGGTTGCCCACCAGACTATTAAACGTTAAAATTGCATCTATATATTACGGAAAGACTGACGGGCTGATAATGAAAACAAGTACAAGAGAATTCTCACACAACGAACATTAAATTATAGACGTATCTTGGCCCTTCTGAACCTCAACTATTTCAACGGGCTTCATCCAGTGTTGTTGTTGCATGAGCTAAGATATCTGTAACACAAACGATTGCAATGTATAACCGGTTAAAAACAATATTGTTTTATCATGTTTTACGCATGGAAAAATATCAATTCAATTCGATATACAATACATTTTCCACCTTAAATGGTGATATGTTATAAATCTGTATGTTATATGTGTACAGTAAATACTCGTATATTTACCAAAGTATTACAACGCTACAAAGGAAATAAAAACAAATTTGTTATAGCAGTTTATCATCAAATGCACACATGTAATATTTAATATATAAAAAACATGCTTCATGCTTGTAAGAAGCAAATCTTAAAACATGTCAAATGCGATAACATTATATGAATCCATTGACAAAAAATCGGTAAAATGATTTAAGAGACAGGATTTAGACGACATTGATACACATATGCGTAAGCACGCTTCTGACATATATTATTCAAATGAGGTTATCTCTGGTCCGAGAAGTGTGACATAGAAATTATCAGGCGTTATATTGAAAAGTTCACTGGCAAGTCTAAAAATAATTTCAAACAATTTCAGCGTAGTGCGCTGTATGGAGCGAAATCTTCGTTTTTCCATCGCTATATGCGTGATAGGAATCATGAGTGAGACCTCAAGGATGGTCATTATTCATTCATATCCGGCGTAGGTTATGCACTTTCGTAGTGGCAAGTATCACTTCTGCACACCAGTATGTCTAACTTTCTTATCACACCGACTAATATGTAGAGCCCAACTAGCTTCATTAATGGCGTTAATTTATTGAGCGCAGCTGTACGATTTCCTACCTCTTCTTTAAGTGACGTCATCTCCAGAAAACATCACATATGTGACGTATCCATGTACTGATAGTAAGCCATTTTTGCCCCATATGTCAATATGAAAACGAAATAACCATATAGAGTAAAAATTGTTTCCTGCTTGCAAATAGTGACATCGCATGTTGCGTTTTCTTGAAATGGCGTCACTTACATAAGAGGTTGTAAATCCCATAGCAGCGCTCAATTAAAGAAAGTTTAGAAAGTTTGAACAGTATTTGTATACGATCCAGTTCTTGGTTCAGCGCTTGCATATAAAGAGTCAAATGCTCCCTAGTACACTACCTTATTCTGTGTTTACTTTATGCAAAACGAATTACAAATGATGCAATTGCGTACAGGTCTGTAGTCGGTGCAGATGGACCCCATATTGCTGTGCTATGTGAATATGACGCGCTTCCTGAAATCGGACACGCTTGCGGGCATAACTTGATTGCAGAAGTTGGATTAGCTGCCGGTATTGGTATAAGAGCAGCCATACACGCAAGTAAAGCGCCATTAGGAAAGGTAATGTGATAAAACCTAATATCCGGACCTCGGCCGGACATGTAAATTGTCCAAATTACGCTTTGGAAGTGATCGATGAAACAAACCATATTGTTATATAAAAATTTATGTTATAAGGAATATATTTATCAAACTCTGTTAAGTTCTTTCAACAGAATGAACTCCAAGATGTATCGTCATTAAAACGATTAAATTTTATTTCGATTTTAACAACGTTTTGACCAACATTTGCACCAAAGAAGATTTTTAATATTTATGAGTGCTTTGTTTTCACACCGAACGAAGGTAAGATAATATGTAATTTTCTGAATACTTCAGGCAATAGTTCCAATCAGTTTATACGTTGACATTTAGATACTTTTACAGGACAATAAGGGGTATAGAGCAAATTATATTGACGACCGGTAAATTATTGACTGCATTGATACACATCGAATAAACAGACTCTTCGTCATACCCGTTCACTGTTTAGAGTACAATTTTGACTGATGTGCTTAACAATCACTTTTATACCCTATATAGCTGACCATACTTGGTACACCAGCGGAGGAGGGTGGAGGGGGGAAGATAGACATGATCAATGCTGGGTGTTTTAATAACGTGGACGTTGCGATGATGGCACACCCTGCACCATTTAACTTGGATTACTTCGAATGCCTCGCAATAGAAACGTAACTATGTTTTTAGACTTGTATATGGTTTTATGTAATATTTTGTTCTTTCATTTTAAGGTATGTATATATTTCATTTCATAGTTCCTGATGATAATAACGTATTGATTCGTACGAATCATTTTGAATGCACTGTTCCGCGATTGTATATTAATGCATTAGATTCTTCAATAGGATTTGTTCCAGTGTGTTATATTTATTTGTTGTCTAATATCAAATTTAAATAAATCTGCCGATTACGAAATTATGGTTACAGGAAAACCTCACTTTAAGACAGCAGTGAAGTTAAGACCGTCTCCTTAAAAGGAACCAGATTGTTATGTGTCTGTCTACCATATTTCAATTAGATAAGCAGACATTCTGCAGATCCAAAAATGATCTAATGTTGACGCTACACTATATAAATGAACGTTTATAAAAATATAAAACATTTTTATAACTCATTATTAATCAGTAAGACTTATGTGTGCCTGAATGATTGTTACAATTACCAAGCATTATATGTATCTGTTGATGTTTCAGAGTGATAATAAAATACCACGGGAAAGCGACCCACGCCAGTCTGTTCCCTTGGGACGGAGTTAATGCCCTTGATGCAGCCGTTCTGTGTTATCAAAGTGTGTCTTGTCTTAGGCAACAGTTCAAACCAACATGGCGAGTTCATGGTAATAACACCACTGTTGAAATAATCGCCAATACAAACGCAGAGTTCTTATTACCATTAAATGAGCTTCGTGTTAAGATCTTATGCCTCACTATCTTAGCTATGTTCATAACTCGGGATGTAAACTCAGTTGGTAGAGCGCTCGACTGCCGAATGAGTAAATCTCATTACTTTCAGATCTACCATGTATATTTTCAATTAAGCAATTATGTACTATTATGCTTTTGTTTTAAAACAATCGTAGCTCGAGTTACATTGTCAGTATCTTAAGTTTGGGATAGGTTAAACGTAGTCTCAAACCGTTCTCAATGGCCGTGACAAAACAAAAACAAAAACTACTCGGCTCTATATTTATTCAGAAAGCCAAAATTATATGGCGCCAATGCAGTACCACTATTAATGTGTTTTGGAATCGCTTACAGTGCATACACTATATGGTTGTTGTTCAATATATTTTTGTTAATAAAATCTTGCAGGAATCATTATGAAAGGAGGAACCAAACCAAACATAATACCCGATTTAACAGAACTAGAGTTCTATGCTCGAACTCCGACCAAAGACGAGTTAATCGTACTGAAGAAAAAGCTCGACACATGCTTTCAAAGTGCGGCTGATTCTACGGGATGCGAAGTAATTGTTTTTATCATATACATAGTACATGGCCGATTCTCATCAATATTTATGTACGATGGTTTGATGTCGCACCCGAAGTGCTCTGTTTTTTCTGTCAGTACTAAATTATATTTTCTATACAAGTGGTCATTCATTTACCCGCATACGACAGACGAGAAATGTAGATGACATTAAAAGTGTTTTTCCTTCAGTAAAATAATAAAAAATAATGAACAATCGCCTAGCAATGATTTTAAACTCAAAACATTCAGGCGAGCAATCGCACCCCCTAAACCGACTTCAGTGATCTACCATGACATTATATGATTTACATAGTTGTATACGTTTACTACGAGTTTGTAACATTCTGGTTACTTTAGACAAATGATTCAGTAAAAGCCTCATTACCTTATTTAATGAAATTAACGATTAAAAAAAACATTTTACATTTTTGGTTAGGAATGACATTCTTGCTATCCCCGAAGAACTATTAGATAAAACTTATGGATATTTAAATTTCTCTAAAGCCGACCATTTGTTTGAAGCATCAGTGTTGCTTTATTTGTCCGTACTAATTGAGAAATATTGTATTTTGTTAATATCAATGTACTATCTGCTTCGTCACGCCCTGCCTTAAAAAAGTCCTCGTTGAATTTTGTTGTAAATATGCTTTTATTAAATCAAAACATAATGTAACTATATATATACAGCTTAATAATAGATAAAAACCACTCAAACAAATTTAAGTTGTAATCCAATAATTTCTGTTTTATGTAGGAAACAAATTCCGACCATACGTAAATGTGTTATGGCCGCCCTGAAACCATAAAACATTTTAATATGACAACATACATTTATTATTCTATAATTATATCTTCTATAAATTACGTTATTTGAATAAATGCTAATGTCAATCCTGCATGTTCTACGATATACTCAAAGCGACCCAATTACGATGATATACGTAGCAAAGAAATACAGATGATATCAATTATTTTCCTCTATTTCAGGTCGAAATAAATTGGTCTGGAAAACCGTATTATGATATGCAAAGCATCAGAACTCTCTCCAATGTGTATAAAACACATGCTTTAAGTTTAGGGGTGAACTTCGACACCCATGGTTGTTCGAAATACAATGGGAACGTCCCTACGGGTTCGACAGATATGGGTAATGTGTCTTACGTGGTCCCAAGCATACATCCTATGTTTTACATTGGTTCGGAAGCTATTAACCATACCAAAGAATTCACAGCTGTTGGGGGTGAGTTTCAGTAATACAATCGGCAGTCATTAAGCGTATATTGGTTATTTCCACATTTTGTTGCATAAAATACAATCTGCCATGAGCAACTCCCCATGGAAGATGTAACTGTACACTGCTTTTGAGAGGCTGTAGCTATAGAAATGTTCAAAAGGTATTACAGTCGGACCTCGTTTATTCAAATTCGTCGAGTCCGATATTATATTAAGATTACTGAATACATGGTTTCGAATAGCCCATTTAATATCGAGACCTGATATTTATTTCGGATGCATTCGGATAGAAAGTTGTCGAACAAACGAGATCCGACTGTATATATTTTCACTACGAAATACGGCGATGATTTCATTAGTCATGTATTCAGGAATCATTATGAAAGAGGGGATAGTGGCGTTGAAGAGATATTTTTGCTCAAACGACTCTCACTCTGGTGTAACTCCACTGTATATAGAACTGCCAGTAATATAGTGTCTTAAGAATCCAAAATTCACGTATACACGTTTACTTTTCAGGAGCGGACGCCGCCCAATCTTATACAATAATGGTTGCCAAGTCGATCGCTATGACAGCCATTGACGTAATGACTCAACCCGATTTATTGAAGGAAATCAAAGAGGAATTTCAGACCAAAGTGGTGGATAAATGAATAGAACTAAAGACATATAAGTGCATGACTTTTTTGTACTAAGTCGGAATTTCAACAGTTATTCAGACAAAAACAGTCTTCGCTTTTGAGCAAAGTGAAATAAAATTGAATGAATGTTTAGACAAGTGATTGTACAACAGTGATTTTGTTTCCAAAATAATTAAGAATGTCTGTTATTTACATACACATAATAGTGTTGACATGTGACTATATTAAAAATAAGGCTGTAATTCGCTGTATGGTTATTATTTCTTTTTGTGTTTTGAATGTATGTTATATTTCCCTTCCTCCTGAGCATTTTTTCCACTTTTTATAGTGTTATTTATGTTTTATGGATTCTTTTGGAGGTCTGTGTGGGGAGGCACTATTCAACGATCGAAATAGTCATGAGAAATAAAAAGGGAATGAATAAAGATTTACTAATACGTCGTTTTTAGTTTTTCGGTAGATCAACTAGTTCTATGACAAATTTCGACAGTCGCATCGCATAACTACGAAAACGGCTTAACTACGGAAGTAGTCTTAACTACGGAAGTAGTATTCGGAAAATCTCGGCCAACTACGTCCAGTGCAATTGATTATTTACATATTACGCGTGTGCATGGGAAATTCAAGTATCCGTCATCGTTCCGTTGCATATCGACGATTTACGGAAAATGTTTAAATTGAATACTTTATTGTCAACTGTTAATTATTATTGATAGAGTAACGAAGTGGTACGGAAATAACTGTCGAGAATGCAATATACTATAAGGGGAGATCGCTGCGTAGGAATTTCTCATGACAGCGAACAAAATGGCGGCCTCCATGAAAACGCAATACAAAGGAGAAAATACGTTGTCAACATGTGAAGTCTCCCGATTTCCGCGGGAGACTCCCGGTTTTGACAGCCTATCTCCCGGCCGGGAGCCGCGATCTCCCGATTTTCAAAGTAAACATCGTGAATTTTTATCATGGATATTTTTTAGTTCATTCCCGTCTGGTTCGCTGAAATTACTTGTCAAACTGATAACCGAAAGTGTAAAATCGGGATACCAGTCCGAAAATCACGTTTTTAGGGTTATGTAGACGCTCTAAACCATGGAATCAAGCGCTTGGTGACACTGATCAACATAAGACGCGACTCTCACTTGTCCATTCGGAAATCCTCGGACAACTACGTCGAGTGATTCGGTTGTACGTTAGGCACTACTTTCGGAAATACCATTCGAATGTCATGAAAACAAGATGGCGGCATGAACGCTGGAGTGCTGATGAATGTAATATTTAAGCTATATGAAGACTGAAATATGTGAGTTCTTAACTAGAAATGACAAGGATAATCCATCTTTTACGTGAAGTTATCGAAGTTATGGAAATGATCAATCCGTTTTACGAGAACTATTTCTTGACCGCACAAAATGTTAAGTTTTGCTACATAGTGCTCCGCCTTACATACACTAGAGGATGTTATCCGAGTAACGAAGTTGTAGCGGATCAGTGGTCCAGTGGTAAAACGCTGGACTTGTAATCCAGGGATCGCTGGTTCGATTCCCCGCTCCATCACTGACCGTACTAACAGTCTTTCGGACGAGACTTTAAAAAAAACGAGGTCCCTTGTATGATGCTTTACATCGAGCACGTAAAAGAACCAGGGGTGCTTCTGGAACTGGGGCATCTTCTGTATCATGCACTATCCTCCAAATCTAATATGACTAACATTCTTCCGGAGGCGTCGCCCATGTGGGAAACCGGTGGCGACGATAAATAAAAGCATATACAACAGTAACGAAGTGGTACGGAAATACCTGAGAGATGTCGAGAATGTCACTTGTCATGTTGTTTATTCAAGTCTCACACGTTTCTATTGTATTCAGATATGACAATTGGCAATACAATTGTTAATTGGCGACTTGATTAAAGGAATGAACCCCAGATTACGAGTAAATTCGCAGAATATTGCTACTAACAGCTTATGATACGGATGAAGGCATGATATTGACAAAATTTCAGCCACACAAAAAAAACTCCCGTTGTGAGTCTCAATCTCCTGCTTTTCGTGGTACAATCTCCCGATTTGCCTTCAGAAAAGGTTCACATAATTCTGGGACAGATTGTCGAATTCGACTTGATGATGATGCCAAAACAACAGACATGCTACACTCCACCATACAGGTAAATTTTAAGTAAGATTCTGATCTTTATAGGTCGGATCGAGCGAATTTCTTGAATGTATTCAAAATGCATATCAGAATGCATGCAAATGACCTTTACAACAGGCTAAATTACTCATTTACTGTGTGGGGGTTAGATGGCGACTCCGACGGCTGAGTCGGTAAATGGCTGTACCAGTGTTTAGGGGGTTGTGGGTTTGAGCCCAACATCTGGCTCACTTTTCCCTCTTTCTTTACTTCAATAGTGGCAACACTGTTTGACGGCCCATGGTGGTAGAGTCTCTCATGCCGGAAGTGTCGTGTTGTGTGGTTAGACAGTGGCCCAGTTAGCTCAGTCGATCATAGAGCGCTGTACTAGTGTTTAGGGGGTCGTGGGTTCGAAGCCCACATCGGGCACACTTTCCCCTTGATTTGCTTAAACTGCTTCAAAAAATTTATGATCAACCAATAGAGTGACATTGGCTCGGTCTTAGTAGTCTGTTATGCCTTGTATTTATTCGCCCTGAAACAATGTTTATCAAGGTGAATACTAGAACCACCCTGTCGATTGGTTTGTCTGTCCAATGTATAACATATGTAGTTTGTGTGGCTAAAAACTTCTTCAGTTTTCAAAGGATTGCAATGACTTTGGTAATACAAGTACATGAACTTTCAAATTTGCAACAACGATACCAATTAACCCTAAATACTCGATCGAAAACCTGTGCCAATCGGTAGTAACCAGATTGGTCGACACGATCATATGTGTACGCCACATACTGGAAACGTCAAATGCGTTGCAAATGGTGATTACCAAAGTATAATTCAGTAACCAGCATTTTCCTGCTTTTCCAAATCATTCCATTTACTGCACACACGACAATTGAACAATTGAACAATTATTTGATATGTTCATCATCATTGCCCTGCACCGACTGTGTTAATTGTAAATATATGTTGATGTCTTTGTGTTCCTCTAACATGACTTTATTTTGTTATTTCACTAAAATGTGATATTTCACTTAAATGTGCAATTCCTATATTGCGTACACAACACATGTTGACAACAAATACCAAGTTGAGAGTTAACCAATACTGGCGCGCTAAGTATAGGTTATAGCTCATATATTGAAATTATACGCAAATTAAGTGCAAGGACGCGTCAGCGACCGCAGCACTTAATTTGTTTATCATTCTAATATGTGAGTTTCAACCAGCTTATAGTTTACAGTCATATTGTTCACTTACCAGATTTACGGTATAATACACCTCCTACGCCCCAAGCTTTGTGTAAATATATTATCCTGGTTAATGCATGTCGACATGCTTTTCTGAAAATTCAGTTCTTCCTATCAATGGCCAAAATTTGTTTTGTTCTTGTATCTGATATGAAATTTGATTCCTGATAATTTATTCCTAATGCCAAAATCTAGAAATACCATGTCTGTATACAAGGGAGGTAATAAACAGTTTACGTCAATACAACGTTTTTGAATTCCGCTATGAACTTAAATAACACTGTTCGCTTTTGTCGGAAATAAAATTATATCGTAAATATACCGTTACTTAATACGTATTCTTGTTTGTACATCGAATTGCAACAGGAATTATACAGTTCGCTAATCCGATAAATTGTTCATTGTAAATACAGTCACTATGATGCATGTCATTAAGTCAGAAGAATTGAAATCGTTGATTATTTGGTAGTATTATTAAATGCGTTATTTATAAAGATATTGTCTTGGAATGTATAACATCAATGAACAGTCATACTTGCTTTTTTCGAATAAATTTGAGATTTAATTTTTTATAATCCCGTCATTGCATTTGTTGTTTAAAACGTTACTTTTTACTTATATGTCAAGTGTTTCAGAGTTGCGTTACTCTCATATTGTGTAATGTCGATTACATTTTTTACATCACTGCATTCTGAGAGACGCGATATTGTCGGCAGGATACTGAATGAAATAAAAGCAAGAACAATGGACGGATTACATTTTAAATGACCACGTGACGCAGATGAGTCGTTTTCCAAGCTTTGGCTTGAATATGATCTATCGGCAAAAAGAATAACTTTCTGGGTATTGAACCGGTATATTGCTACCTGATGAACGTCTGTGGTGCGGAGTATATATTTACAAACAATTAAAAAACTAAAGAATACCTCGGGTGAGAGTCGAACTGGTGCTTGACTTTTCAATAATACATCTAAATACAGAACGTTTAACCGACTGAGTTATAGAGGCACACAATTCTATGTAATTTATTGCTCAGGTACACTGGACTTGTATATATATACTTTTATTACCTCCATATCTGGAGAGCACAACAATATGTACATCCACATTTAAATACACTGTGGTACAAAGTACATTGTATATACATGTAAACACATAAAAACAAACTGGCATCAAACAAACAAACAAAAGAATAAAACAAAAACAAAACAAAAGCATCAAGCATCTGCCCGTGTTTGCTACCTTATCGAAACGAAAATTAAGGTAATCATTGAACAGCGCTTAACAAAGTCAGTTATGTCTCACTAATAAGTGCAGCTTACGATAAACGGTTAGTGAGGTTATACAGAGTTACCGCAACGGTGAAGTTAGTGAATGTAACACCGTTATTTTCAACAGCGAGCCCCAAGATCCTTTCACACTGGTTAAATGGGCTCAGACATATTAAATCACCAAAGCGAGCGTATCCAATACATCCAATCAGAGCGTCCCATAGTTTTGTTTGGTCATTGGCACTACAAAAACATAAAAGATGTACAATCACATTGTCCGTATGTTGTTGACATAGTACACATTTCTTGATGTAATGTTTAGATATCCACACAGCACATGTGCGCATGATGGTTCTGCAGACGCGTGAGAGAGATGGGGTTTCGCGACAAAGCTTCCACAGATTTGAGCTTTGGTTGTAGTCAATGACATATGGATGTGCCCATTCATGTCCAGAACGAATGATATCTTCAATCATACGGGATGTGTTGTTAGCAGTAACATGTTGTCTGAGGATCTTATTCCACACATTCTTCGACGGGAATATCGCTTCACGAACATAGACATTCAAAAAGTCTGTCAACATGTATTTGTCTAGTATCCGATAAACATCGGGGATAAAACCAGTACTTAGTCCCCTATCGTTGACAAATCTAACAAGCCTGTAAACAAATAGTGATTTGGCAAGATGAACACTTGGAAGTCTACATAGTTGACCAAGAAGTTGTAATTTTTTAAAATCTACGATGGTTTCCATCGACTCCATGCTTAAACATGATAATGAAAAGTCTGTGTGTGTCCTTCTTGTGAACTGCTGCATGTGTTTAATGCAGAAGCGATGCGTTTTCTCCAAGTTATACATGTCTCTTTTGGAGTAAATATTCCATAGTTCACACCCGTATAAGGCTCTTGGAAGTACGACAGATGTATAAATAGTTCTGATGGATTAGTATTTACCATTTCACGCTGAGAGATGGCTTGCGTTCTCCAACATGACAAGAGAAACCCAAAGTCCATGCTGTACAATGGAATAAGTGTACTTGTTACACGGATAAAAGGAATTTTATACGCTTGAATATTCCCTTCATAGAGCCTCTTGTTTCGGACGCATGCAGGAACTGGAGTGTTCAATGTGTAGCTAGCTGCTACGTGACAGTTTAAATACGTAAGAAAGCTGAATCTCCGCATTGCATTCGTCCCAGTGTTTATTTCTATGCAAATATATAGTGTAGATATCTACGACAAACCGTTGTCGCGAGGATGTCAACGATGTTACTTCACATGAAAATATCAGCCAGCATGAAATAATGATCACAGTTCGGTCTTTTCATCTTCATTTCACGGTAAAATCGGTATAATGTTGCTAACCGTCGTTTGCAGAGATTCATAATCGCCATCATATCGAGCTAACCTACGGTTGGAATCAGTCTTGTTATTTTATTCTAGCTCCGAATACAGTACTCATTAAACGAACGGAAGACAACGTGCACACCTGTAAAAATACCTTGCTGCGATCAAAGGTAAAGCACCAGGGTGCAAAGCTGGTTATACAGTCCAACCTCTCTAGAGCTAACACCATTGGGATGGAGGGAAATTGTTTGTTGTAGAGATGTTGTTGTTCTAGGGAGGTTCAACTAAGCTGAAGTGTTGCGGTTGCCGGTTCGAAGACTAATCATGGGTGTTCTGCTTTGCAACCTGATAGGGTGTCTATATATAGTCTGCTTTCAATTAAACTTAATGATTTGATTATCTCATTTATTTAAAAAAAATCTTTGTTTTATAAAATTTGAAATTCCCAAATTAAATTAAATTAATATGAATTGTTATGTTAAAGTTTTTGGGAGGTTTTTAAGTGCCGTCGGAAGACACATTAGTGTCGTTGTGTGTTGTAGAGAGGTCTCGTTCGTAAGAGGTGAAATTGCGTTGAAATCCAACGGGGGGAAATAAAAATGCCGTTGTAAAGAGGTTGTCGTTCGTGGGAGGTGACGTTTCAGGAGCTTGGACTGTACCATAATACATGATTTGTAGATGTACAAGACATAAATTTACTGTGCATCCATCAATTATATTTGTATTATGTCCCTTTGAACTGTGTCTCCTTTCAGAACATATGCAATAACATTGTAGTTTATGTTGCAAACTACGTTAGTAAGTGGGCTCGACATATACACTCAAACCTCACTTAAAGATGACCTAAATAATGAGACCACCTCAAAATTAAAAAATGTTCAAGGTCATTTTCAATGTTTTGCTCTTAATTCAACCTCAATAAGAAGACCGTTTTTCATGAGTCCCAATGGTGGTCTTAATATTGAGGTTATTCTGTAACTTACGTGAATGTACTGTTTACTTCTTCCCCATCCATCCTTCTGACTGTCTATTGCAATTATGTGAACACAATCTTATGTATACAACTTCTATATTATTCAATATACTGACATAACAAATTGTTCTTGATAGGCTATTGTGATCGGTAAATCTATGTCCAAGTGACATCTGTGATCTGAAGTGTTCACTACCGAACAACTCCAGTGCTTTCACCGGTTTGATTATGTTTATTTTACCATAAAGTTAACGCAGCTTCATTTGGACAGGTGATCCACTTGCGTCAATGGAGAATCGATGGTACACAATCTCCGTACAGGAACTTGTCTGGTTTAGAGCTCTTATCAATATAAGCCGCCACCATGAACCACGTGACTCATTAAATGTCACATGATATGTACACAATTGGTTTCATTTAGATGCAAGCTTGTCTATTTCGTTCACCAATAATAACGCATTAGGATTCAAATACAACAGTTGACTTATCTGCTTGTTTTCCAATGATATATAATTTGAATCCATGATACTTTCAAGTAAATATTTTCTCTTTTTGACTACACCATGCGTAACATCCTTTGAAACATCTTCATCATCTGTAAACCGTTATTGCTCTTGTATCATTTTTAAGTGAAGTATTTCTTTCCACTTTGTCCGTATTTTTACAATCTGTATAAAGTGTCGTACTTAGACTTTTCAAATGCTGCGTGCCTCCAATCTTCAAAAAAGCTGTCTGTATCGTTTTTACGATTTGTTTTGAATAATGAAGGACATCATCCATTGCTGTAGTGAATGTCAACAAAGAATTGAAATGTGTCCACATGTCTGTATACTGCTATGCATCAATTTAAAAAAAAGGTCTTCAATGAAAATCTCAAATCTAATCACTGTCAAGAACCACCGGTCCAATGAAATGTCACATGACATGCAAATGAGTGCGGGATAAGAAATGGTCTTGTAATTCAAAGGTGGTAATGCACGTCATTAACGAATGCGTCCTAACACATATATATATAAGAAATATGCATCTAATAATCACCCTTACCAAATTACAAATTGAATATTAATGATTAAAAATGTTGCAATGGCACCGACCTAATTCCGTTACGTCACAAAGCTCAAAGTGAAACTAGATTCGACAACGTCATCATTTCAAACCTTCACAAATGTATATTTTTCACTAACCTACAACATGTGATTGTTTCATCCATGATCAATCAAATGAAAACAATAAATTCCTTCCAAGTCAGAAAGGATTAAATCAAGTTTACTTCTAAACACATTGGGAAGTAACTGCTGCGAGAAGTTCACGTCATATGTACGACTATTTACAGTGATCTCACTGTCTACACCTTACTGACATTTCATCTCTATTACGGTGATGTAACTAACATATGTGTGACAATTCTTCGTTGCAATAAACACATCTATACGTCATGGCGATTGGCTTAAAATAACAGGGACGTCTTTATTCCAAGTCTCATTCGGAAAACCTCGGCCAACTACGTCAAGTGCCGCGGACGTTCGTTAGGCACTACTTTTGGAAATACCATTAGAATATCATGGAAAAAAGATGGCGGCAAGAACGCTGGAGTACTGATGAATCTAATACTTAAGCTATATGAAGACTGAAATATGTGAGTTTCTAACTAGAAATGACAACGTTAATACATATCTTACGTGAATTTATCGAAGTTATTGAAATTATAATTTCGTTTTACGAGAACTATTTCTTTACCGCACAAAATGTTGAGTTTTGTCACATAGTGCTCCGCCTTACATACGCTAGAGGGTGTCATTAGAATAACGCAGTGGTACGGAAATGGTGTTCGGATGTGTGAAACATAATGAACAATACTGAAAGACAAACCTTGACCATCCATATTTGGAACGTTTTCGACAGGAAGGAAATACATACTCGACGAAGGACACTTCCAGGGCCCGCATTCACAAACGTTTTAAGACTGAATCTCAGACTTAGGCTTTAAAATTGTAAATTTTCATTGAATTCCTACATTATTGTTACACAATAAATTTTGATAAAACATGGCAAAAGTGTAGAGTGAGTAACAAGAAATATTCGGTCAAACATTTATCCGTTTAAATATAATGAAACAAACTTGCTTTTAAATTAAATGTTTGCAATTTTAAAGTCTGAGATTCAGTCTTAAAACGTTTGTGAATACGGGCCCAGTTTAACTGTAGGAGGTATTTCTTCGTTACTTATTTTGGAGGAAGCATTATTTTTTATTCTACAAAGAGGAGGCATTCCGTATTTCCTCTTTAGTTGATAGGGAGCTGTCTTTCCTAACTCTTGAAGAAGGCTAGTCAATGAATACTTTACCATCACGGACATTTAACTCGCGACTTGGACGCGATTTGTCGCATAAATTCGGTCGATAGTGTTGTTTTTGTAACATTTTTGTGCGATTCTAGGACAGTACTAATATTAATAGTGTTTTTAACAATAAGGATGTTGCTTACCATAAGAATTCAACAAGGAATGGAAGCCAGCAGACAGTAATTGCATACTGCAGATTAATTTCAAGCAAAGGTATTACAATCATGCTATTGTATCATACACTACATTTACCGCGATGTTCGATAATTATACGTGAGCTCATACACCGAGAATTATAACATGGTTTGTATACGCATGTGTTATATGATCCTTCTATGGGTGCATAAAAGTGATCATATCAATTATTGTAGTGCAATACTTTGCCGGAAGACCATCTTATTTCGTAGCTCTCGAATTTAGGATTTTAACAATGCGGAAGAATCGTTTGCTCTTGTTATGCATATTTATTTTATCCATGATGTATGTATATAATATCCGTAAGTTAGACAATTTTAATTACTTATAAGTGCTCGTTTGTTTGTTAATTGATATGTTAATTAATTAATAAGAACATACTATACGAAGCTATTGTTAAATTGATATGTTGTATTATAATTTTCCATGTAATTAGTGTATTTAATGTAGCAACGTGCGGCAACATTTTCGTACGTAGAAATCATAAACGTGTTTTTATAAATGTAAAAGATGCCTTACGAATTCAAAACATTGTGTTAATGCTTGCCGAAGATTATATTTTAATTCACAAAATTTGACAAAATGTCAAATGAATTAGACATTTTCTCAGAAATAGTTCTGTCACTGAACAACTCATGGCATAAACTGTTGAATGTTATGATTTCTGACATGAAAACACGCATGAAAAAAATTTCATGTCAATCCATGTGCGTAATCAAACCGAAACATAAGTAAATCTTCGTCGATCTATCAAAATCTCTATTTTCGCTTTGATGACTAAAATCAGCTATGTTTGGTTTAGAAACATGACAAAATCAAACTAATGGAAAAGTTAAATGCAATATGGGTGATTTGAAACTACATGTACCATATAGCCATCTGTGAAGAGAGAAAAAATAAATGGCACTTTTAATTACATTTCAGATTAAAATATTACTCATGACAGATGAAAATCTACAATAAGCAAAATCAATGTTAATACAGAGCAAACAATGAAATCGACATTCGCACGGGTCTAGAATCGAATGTCGAGCGCGCTTAAAGAACATGTTTTAAATTTGCTTGATTTCTGAACATACACCTCATAGCGACCCAAGAACAAGCAATGACATCGACATTCGCACGCATCTAGAATCGAATGTCGAGCTCGCTTAAAGATCATGTTTTAAATGTGCTTGATTTCTGAACACACACTTCATAGCTACCCAAGAACAAGCATTGACAACGACATTCGCACGCATCTAGAATTGAATGTCGAATGTCGAGCTCGCTTAAAGACCGTGTTTTAATTTTGCTTGATTTCTGAACACACACCTCATAGCGACCAAGAACAAGCAATGACATCGACATTCGCACGCGTCTAGAATCGAATGTCAAGCTCGCTGAAATATCATGTTTTAAATTTGCTTAATTTCTGAACACACACCTCATAGCAACCCCCGAGCAAACAATGACATCGACATTCACACGGTTCGACGGTGGATGTGTATCTTGAATCAAATAAGTAGCTAAACCGCTGAACGTTATCCCAATCGTCTTGATATTAAATTGCATGTAAATGCATGTACATAAGAGCGAACCGAGAGTTAGGACTGGATATTATTATTTGTGCAACAACTATTTTGATCAGACGTTCAAGTTGCCTGTTATAGTGTTAATTTGTACACATCTTTCGTGATCTTTTTATTCTTTACAGTTGCATTTGAGAACCTGATTCCGGTGATTACGCTGAAAAGTATTTTTGGTACTCAAGGCAAACAGCGAATCGATTTTGATCTACCATCTGTATCAACTGATCAAACAGTTCAACCAGAAACTTCAAACAACAACAGGCTAGATATTTATGGTACTCGAAGACAACTCGCCAAGCAGGGTTGTGACAAAATTGATAGGACGTTGTTTGACTCTATAAATGTTAGAAATAATATCAAAATTGATCCTGTACATAATATTCGCTATTGTCCAATTCCAAAAATTGGCACGACATTTTGGGTAAGGACCTTGACGGTTTTATCAAGCAAAGGGCGGCTGAAATCTCCTTTCGAAATAGGAAGAGGACAAGCCGATTTAATATATTGGACTCACTTGTCTGACGAAGAGAAAAGGGTGTATGCAAGCGGGGGACAGTCGCTTATATTTGTACGTGACCCATATGCACGACTTTTCTCGGGTTATGAAAATAAGCTTTATCTCGTCAATCCTTCATTATGGAAGAGTTATGGTCGTGACATTGTCCAAATCATAAGAGGTCAACATGATGCTGAGCACACAAAATATGGATTCGACGTTACATTTCTAGAATTTATTAGGTTTATATTGAAAAGAAACGAACACAATGATACCATTGACGGGCATTTTCGTCCCATGCACCAAATTTGTGATCCGTGCAGATTCAAATATGACTATATCGGGTATCAAGAAACGTTTGCTGAAGACGCAAAATATCTATTGTCCAAATGGCGCCAGGAGTTTGATGACTTTACACTAACATTCGATGATTTCGAAAAAGAGACTGCTATTGATACTGCAAGGACCGGTGCCAGTTTTCTGTTTGGTGCTAAGATATTTTTGCCCGATATCAAATTCCCATTCGTCAAACTAATGCTAAGAACCTGGAGAGATTTACAAATTCGTGGATATTTATCGAAAACTATCGATATGCCTTTTACTGGCGATGTCAGTGGTGTAACAGAAAACGAGTTTATGGATGCGGTAATTAAAGGGTTAGAACAACAGCAAAACTGGACGGCAATTAAATTACAAAGACATGAAGCACTGGTACAAGCGTACAGACAAGTTCCTTTAGAAGATATGGAAAGGTTGAGACAGTTTGTACTAACGGACTGCTTACTGTTCGGGTATAATGACAGGCCTACTGACTTGTTCGATAGAAGCACACCAACCGATGTTGATTTCTTGTATCTAGCCGGCCTATCATGAATGTATAGCGCTTGAAATGTCAATACATTTCTTGTCATGACCACATTGCTCATGCACAAACTGATTCTTATCACCATCATGTCGTATGTTTGCTTTGTAATAGAATTGTTTTTACTGTTCTTATAGCATTATGATCAATTCAAATACGTATCATATGTGTTTATCTTGTGTGGGTAACGATTTTTCGGGCAACATGTGTTCATTGATCTTCTTTGGTATTTATTACTCTTTGTTCATTTATAGTTTTATTTACAAAGGTTAACTTAAGTGTATTTTACTACTTTGGACTCTTTTTATAAATATGTATGATGATTTATTAAGCCATACCCCATTTTCAACAGATTTCGGGTCAGAGAAGGCCGTTTTGAGGTGTGTTGATAAAATATAATTTTACAAAAAAGTTAAAACACCAACATATACTTTTTTTCAACAAAAACTAGCTGAGGACACTTATTACTTAAATAATAACAGGGAATCATAGAATCGTAGTTATAAGGAATTTTTCAATTTCAGGAGTGGGCTACCTTAAATTAGTTCTGTATGATCATTTTTATGTTTAATCTCCATTTACTTGTATACTCTCTGTATGTTAACATTCTTTACTGTCATGTTACTCTCTTATAAAGATAAAATATTATAACAGTACAGCACTGTTAAAAAACTGTAGTACTACTTAATAAAGGGAATATGTCGCCTAATATTTCTATATATATATGTTATATCTTTGACTAACAACGTCGGTCTAATATTGATACTATATTTATATAGAAGGACTCGTAAAATATGTATTTTTTAATGTATAATTTATATTTATTTTTACAAGCCAAACAACTTTGATTTTATTTGTAAACCATCTGTATTATACTTCATCTCATCCAATTATTTGTGTTCTATAACTGTAAATATGTTTCATGTTCTCTGTTTGACATTTCCACCAAGTAGAGTGTAAACTATAACTTCATTGCCTCCATTTTCTGGAGATATATGGTCTAACAATTATTTATGCATATATACATACATATAGCACGAAAAGTGACTATTTACATTATATAGAAGGGAAAAAAGGACGAATACATAGCCAAGCGAAAGGAATAAAACATCCAGTCTCTTGCATAACTCGTATCGCATCATGTTAACATTTGACCTCACGGGGTATATTTGGTTCAAACGAAACGAAAATTTGATACTAAACATGTAAGGAAATGGTAATACGTATTATTGGTAAAGCAGTCTCAAGAATTTGCCGTTTTCTATCAAAAAGTCAGTATACGAGCAGTTGTCTATATATCTCATTAAGTTGTTGTCCTCACGACCCAGTAGGTATTACTAGATAAGCGCACAGTTTGTCTCTGGTTACCCCGTGTAAATAATTGCTGAGAGGAACATTAAATGTTACACTTATTGACAGAAAATATTGAAATCACATTTGGGTCAATACAGTCAAACGCTCTCGGTAAACACAAGTAATATAGAGTTTGACAAAGGTTGTTTGTTTAGTTACATTGTTTCCACTTTTTCTGTTTATGATTGAAAATAGTGTCCCTCTCATAGATTATCTAAGTTTGTCTACATCAAACGGTTGTTTCCCTTTGGATGATTGAGTCATACCCAAGAGTTTGTACAACTGTGTACAAGGGATGTCTACGTTGACGTAGTGTAACTGTATTTGTTGGGAAGGACGATTATTTGTCTTAAGGTTACTACTCAATGCAATACATTGATTTATGGTCGAGTTTGCCCCCTGTTGTGCTCATTGGCCTTGAGACCGTCAAGAAGAATCGTATGCTTTTCCATCAACATCAGCCAGGCGCATTCAATTTCCTTTTCATGTATATGTATAATATGTGAATAATTCAACAGAAAAATAAAATGAAAAACTACGAACACCAAATACCTCCAAATACTATTACCACCAACATAAACTTGTATTACAACGTGCGTAATTAACCATTACAGAGTATTTAAACTGTGAGTCTTCACAGGTATGATATTTTATATCAAAAGCTTGAAGGTAAGAAACTTTCTGTTAATACGTATTTAAACTATAATATGACCATGTCTAAAATGATTTTCTACGTACTGGCCGAGTTGTGTTCGACGGCCGTAGTGGCTCGAATCCGCTCATGATAAAGCATATTTAAGTCACCACAGGTCACAACTGGTATAACACTGTTATACTGTACAAATATACACCGTAACATGTTTTCTTTGACTTACGTGTGTAACAATATCATTGTTTAATATCATTACTGACATTATACAGATATATGTGTGAAATTATATCATATATTATATTATCATAGTAGTGTCAAGACATTTACATGCATATTACTTTTACATTGCTGTACTATCAGGAATCATGTACAGTAAAATATTCACTTAAAGACCACCTCAATAATAGGACCACATCAAAATTAATAACACAATTATCACTATATTGGTATTTATTCAACCTCAATATTAGAACCACCTCAATAAGATGACCAGTTTTCAAGGGTCCCAATGGTGGTCTTGTTATTGAGGTTTTAATGTATTCACCTTATTATCTTGATTATGGTGTGCCATTTAAACTTCCCCGTATTGTATTTGATAAAGTGCTTGCCATACTACTTCATGTTACCTGTATAGGCCTTATCAAAGACCTAAATTTAGGTATTTGGCCTTATGGCCTATTAGAATTATTGAAATAAACTTGTAATCTTGTATCCACCGCTTCAATGTGTATATGCTGTTGTGTTTTCTTCATATAAATCCGACTATAAGTGACCTATTTTTTCCAACGTAGAGTTTAACGCAAATCAAATGTTTTCAAGTTGAAGTAAACTTGAACGATGTCAGTTCATCCGTAATCGACCGGGTACCGACTTTTATTGCTTCAACACTTCGGATGTTTACGCCGAGTTACGGAAACTAACGAATTTCCTTAGCTACCAAACAAATATGGCTGACACAGGCCAAGCTGTAAGTAAATTGCATGGAAAATACTCATAATTTTGATAGTTCATTGGAAAACTTAGTTAAATAGTGATATAAACTTGTCTAAAGTTGTACATTTGTTGATTGTCACGCATGTAAATAAAATCATTGCGCGAATAGGAAGGCTTAAATGCATTTCATTATTTGTCGGTGTTTAAACTTCAACAAAATAAGGTTTTAGTGAAACACAAGTGTGTAAGGTATTGTATTCTATTACATTTACTGTATGTTGCTGTGATTCATCTATTTTTCTATTTATTTTCGCTGCATTTATTTGAATGAGTCCTTTTCAGAAGGCAAATCGGTAGATTCTTACCTGAATAACGAGAGATTGAGACTCTTACCTGGAGTTTTTTTCCGCGGCTGAAATTGAGTCAATATGTGTATAACAATATCATAAGAACACTGTTAATGGTAGTATTCTGCAAATCAAAACAGTCATCAATTAACAATTTTATTGCCAATTGTCTGAATACAAAAGAAACATGTGAAACTTCAACAAACAACATGGCAAGCAAGGGTTGTATCGTATTTTGATCATGTCTCGCCGTGCACTTAATTCAATGATTGAGAGCATTGTTATAACACATGGTATTTACAGTTTTCCCACTGGTATCACAATTGTATCACTTCCAATTATCAGTTTGACACAAAATTTCAGCGAACCAGTCGGGAATGAACTGAAAAATACCCCATATAAAATATACAATGTTTACTTGGAAAGTTGGGAGACAGAAAGCTTGAGAGGCCTAATACAATCTGGCAGCTTTGGCAAAAATTGGGAGAGTTCTCATACATGTGATTTCTATTCAGTTATGGGTTCGTCTTAATGACGCTAGATAAAAACTTGAAAGTTTGAAACATTGCGTTAAGAAATTCAAATAAACTGTCAAGACTCAAATATATCCTATATTTATTTCATTTAGGACCAGACGGGTCAGATGGAGGAACAAAACTCTTTACTGGAGACAACTCCTCCACAAGAGGATCCATGTATGGAGGTTGTCAGTGTGACTGACGCCTCACAGGGCTCCGTGGATATGGCTTCATTATTGAAGAAAATAGATTATGACCCTTATAATGAAGATGAGGTAATTGACCTAAAGTCTGGATCTTTTGTGTTAAACTTGTTTCCTGTCATACTTCATCATTACTCTGAAGTATGGTTGCCAATTCATTTGTTTTCTGTTTTTCAATGTAATATTATAGAGCTGATGATTAAGATGTTGAGTCTATCCAACAAAACATGAAATCAGCTGGTGCAAATTTCCATGTAAACTTTATGATTAAGTAATATTTGTAATGCTGCTAGTAAAAAGTAATTATAATGTTATTTCATGATTCAATTACTTTTTAGAGTTTTTTAAAAATTAAAATATATGCCATGATCTAAATTGAATCTATTATAATTCCCCTACTGAAGGAAGTTACAGTCTTATATAAAATAAAATTGATTTTCTGTTGTAGACTGAATTGAGATTTATGCATTCAAAACCAACATGCTTCATAGTTATTGGTAAACCTGGGTGTGGAAGGACAACTCTTGCTAAAAGATTGGCAATGGAATGGAAATGTGAACTTATTTCATGTAAGTGTAGATTTTGTTATCAGTATTATGAAAAAATATCAAATTTGAAAGGCATTGAAAACAGTTCAAATTGTCCTTATTATACCAATATTCATCTGTTTCTTTACGTTACTGGTCCTGGACTTCATCCAATGCTATCGCTCAATTATCATGACTTAATTATGTTGTGATTTGGAAAAGTGTATTTTCATAAATATTTCTTCATGCCTTTCATGTCTAAATTGGTCCATTCTGATGCTAACTGCCTAGCTGTTCTGAAATTCACCTATGAGATGATTATATCATGTGACAATGCATTGTTTAAATTTTGAAATCCACTCCTCAAATGTTTTATAACTAAAGTCTGCAATTATTTTGTATTTGTCAAAACTTTTTTTCAGCCACGGACCTTTTGCAGCAAAATATTGATATGCAGACAGAATTTGGTGTGAAATGTTTGGAGATTCTTCTTAAAGGAGAAGCTGTGTCTGAAGAAATGATGATCAAAATGTTTGAAGATAAAATCAACTCTCCCGAGGTTGCTCATCATGGTATGTTTCTTATCAGTGATTCTATGTCAGTACAATATTGATGAAAAATGACTTAACATCATATGAGCACCGCTGTACGATTTCCAACCTCTTCTTTAAGTGACGTCATTTCCAGAAAACGTCACATGTGACGTCACCATGTACTGACAGTAAGCACTATTTGCCGCATGTGGCAATATGAAAACGAAGTGAACATATGGAGTAAATAGTGTTTCCTGCTTGCAAATAGTGACATCACATGTTGCGTTTTCTTGAAATGACGTCACTTACAGAAGAGGTTGGACATCCCATAGTAGCGCTCGTATATGCTTAGTTTGATGTATAATGGATGATTATTGAATACAGACAAACAACAATGTGAATTCTTTTTGTGCAATCATCCAATTAAATGGCACATTTTAGTCCAGTAAGTTTTTGTTACTTCTAAAAGAGTTTACTCACTATTTTGCCTGTAGAATTTTATTTTAACATGCTATTGTTTTAGCTAACTTTTTATGTAATACATCCCTTTTGTATATTGAATATAAATATCAACGTTATGTCATATATTCAGCTCTACTGCCAATGTATGTTGATGAAAATCTGATGGTTGTGAAATAGTGTTTACAAATCTTACATATTCATGTGTATGTAATACATTTTACAGGATATGTTCTGGATGATTTTCCAACATTGTCCGAATCCACAATCTCTGCCAAAGATCAACTGGAATTGGTGAAAAACTGGAAACTTAAACCGGATTTCATAATTAATTTGAAGGTGAACTTTGTATACATTATGAACTATTTTGCTTGACTTATTTTCCGTGAATTAACCTGTCACAGAATTATAAGCCAGGTCTAAAATTTTGGAGACCGGCATTTACCTGTTATAATGATACTTTATTTGCAAGTTGTTAGCAAAAGAAAGCTTGCTTGAATTGTGAATTAATGAGCTATTTGTGAATATTAGGAAAACTATAGGATGTTCAATTCATGAAACTCTTTTGATTAACATTCATACCCTGATATTTTCTGAGAATTTATTTATTTTAGTTTAACATTCTTCAGAATGTTGCTGTCAATGTAACAAATAGCACGATATCATAAGAAATAGATCCATTTTATCATAAAAATGTTGAAAAAACATACATATAGTTGGCAATGTAGCAAATATAGTTCACTCACTTTACTGTATCATGTTTTATTTAGGTACCTGACAGAGATCTAGAAAGACGTCGTGTTGGACAGAAAATAGATCCAGTAACTGGTGACATCTATACAGAAGATGTGTATAATCCAGACAGACCTGTTAAAGAGGTAAGTGCTTATATACAATGTTTCGAGTTTTGACTTAAATTATATGAGAGATCCATGGATGTAAAGGAGGGGTTTTTATATCAGTAAATATGAAATTTTCGATACAAGAGCTTTTTAGTTGCTTTATATTTGGTCATATGTCGAAAATATTTTATTTTTTTCAAATTAAAAATGACGGTCTAGAATTAGTAAAAATGGTAGCTTTTTTCATTCAAAGACGATGGCCAAATCGAATATATGTGTTGAGGGTTAACACTTATCTGTTTGATAGTGTGAATTTTTTGCAACAAGTGACTGATATTTTCCAAATACTTGACCCCTTTTTATTCAATTTTTGACTGGCATGAGTCAGAATACTTGTCTGAATTCATTTTTCTGCAAGTGCTAAGAGTGGAATGGAAGTCATTTGTCTTTGAATGCATTTCTGTCTCAAAAGATGTTATGCACAATACTGAATTGTCTCCCTTTGAGAAATTTCCTGGCACTCATAAATTTATTGCATTTCAGGAGAAAGACGGTGAAGGAGAAGAAGAGGAGGAGGAAGAAGAAGCAGAAGAAGAGGAAACCCCTAATGAGGTAAAACATGCACATCCTGTTCCCTTTTTATAATGCTGAACTAAAGTATTCTATTTCAGTGGCCATGTTATGTGTAATATATGTATTATGTAGTAAAATCTAGTTTTTCTTCTTCTACCTATGTTTCGTTTTGTACATGTTGATAATAAAATAACTTTATTTTCATTGTTTGCATTGAGTTGGGTATTAAACTGATAATTTGTATAAATTTTAATTCAACAGTAACCAGAAAGTTTGATGTCTTTAGTGTCAGTTGGTCCTCACCAGTGATGAAAGTCAAGTAATAAATTGATATGAAATGAATGACTTTTCTCTAATAATCTTGATGCAATATTTCCCACTGGGATTTTTTCAAGACTCTAAGTTTCTTATCTATTTTTGAAATATGCTTAGAGGTGCTTATTTTTGTATTCCAAAATAAGAAAATGAATCTATGATGAATTTAGATAAAGAAGTATCCGTCAATGAGAAATTGCAATTGTTGCTTTTTGGCATACAACCTCTCTGAAGAGAAAACAACTTTATTAGTAATATAAAGTTTGATATTGAATAACTATTAGATCCTGTTCTGAAGTACAAATATATATATAAGTTCACATTGACAATTTTACAAGAGATGACATATCTCAGATTCATATTCTACCTGAGTCCATATGTAAATGTTGTTTGCAGATAAATAAGTTAATACATGTTGGAAACCCAGTAGCACTGAGTAAATAAACTGACTGCCCCAAAAATAAAATGTTGTGAGGAACAGTTGGAGATTATTTGATGTTTGATGTAATATTCTGTTCTCAGGATGAAGACATGATTCCAGAATTACCTGCTGATGTTTTAGATAGAATTATTAAACGGCCCGAAGATCTTCCTACACAAGTTGAGAAGAATATACGCAAATATAAAGAGAACTTGCTTCGTATGCTTGAGGTCGGTATAAGTAATAAGTAGTCTTTGAGTTTTATTCTTTCACATGTAAGCACAAAGTGCTCAAAGGTGAACTGTTGTGAACCCCCTGTGTCTGTCATGTGTCGTCATCACGATTTATTCAAATGACATCTCCTTCTAAACTATGGGGGAGTGTTCTTTGTGAGTGGTCCTATTCCAGATTCCTTCAAATGAAGTGGTTCCATGCAGAACTCTTTGAAAATCTTCTCAGAAACTGCTGGCATGATTTTGTAATAATTTTAAAGAAAATTCTGAAAACTAGCCAAAATGTTAAAGAAAATCTGATATAAAGCATTCTTACCCTACCTTTATACTCAGAGTTATCAATTGAGATGTCTGATTTATATTGATGTTTTGTCAGTTATATCTAAAATTACATTCTTAAATACGTATATGTAGTTTGTTAATTTATTATACACTACCTGTATACTTTAACCTGTTTCAAATGAGGCTTGTTTGGCAGATTCTAGATTTTGTTCATGTATAAAAGACATGCATACCACTCAGTAATAGCTATATTGAATGACTGATCAGTTTTCACAGAGACTCTTTCAAGTATTTTCTTGAATAGTTGTGTAACTACACAGGAATAATGCAATTTTCATTATAAACATCTCCGACATGCCAATATAGTACAATATCACATACTTCAATGAATCTAGAATTAAATAGAATTACATGTAAAGCAAATAGCAGGGTTATATCAGCTAGTTGGATAAATAGTCACAGCTTCGTATAGGCCTGACATGTCTAGTTGTCTGATGGATTTCCTTATACACAGGTTTAACTGGTTTTTATTGTATATTTACAGGAATACATGGCTGATCATGATCAACAATATTTGATTGAACTTGACGGAGACCAGACATCTGCAACACTATTCAAGGTAATACCCTACTTTGTTATAAATCTTTTATTCCAGCAATTTGTCTAAACAAACAGTAGGCGTTATTTTATTTGTGCTATTTTGCTTGAGAAATCTGTACAAAGTTACTGTTAAAAAGATGGTAAAGTTTTTGTGTATCGTACATGACTAATGATGGACTCACATGATGCAAGAATTATGATACTTAACATACCCAATTGGCAAGTACAGTAAGATCTCTCTTGAAGACCCCTTTAAAATTAAGACCATGTCATTAAAATGCAATATTTATTGTTTCTTTATCGTTTCATTTTAACAGCAACTGCAGCAGCGCCTGAATTGCTTTGTGTTGAGACCGGCAGCTGTTCCCATGCGTCTCCACGATCCGGAGGAGGAGGAGATTCCCGATGAAATTGATACAGATGAACTGATGAGAAGCTTGGCACCAAAGCAGATGGTTGCTCCTAGATTCCGATGGAAACGAAGCAAATGGTTGAGGAATTGTCCGGTGGCCCTTCATGAAGGCAATATCGTTGCTGGAAAACCAGATATGGCCGTCAGGTAATGTCATGTACTAATTTATCCGTATCAGTATTTATCTATAATCAAAAGAGTGAAAGAAGTTGAGTTACGTTTTAAGGCATGTATATTGCTTAAACCAATTACATTCTTAAGTTTACATTACCTTAATGGGGAAACAAATTATTACAGCAAATAAATTGCTCTTGATGGTTACTTTGTTATTTTCTAACTAGTACTCGCGCCTAATTAGGAGATTTCGAAGACTGCAGAATAGTCTTACCCATGTCAGGATTCAAACCTATGACCTTCAGACCAGGAGTCCACTAAGCCTCTCTTTATGCATGTTTATGCCTCGGCTGTTCGGTGTTACCCTCTTTCTTTCCGATCAATAAATATTGAAGGCATGGGTGGATTCAATTCATACTAGGCACATACGCATAGGATTATAAAATACAGGTCAAGTTCAATTTCAGTTACAATACACCAATTCAATTTGTGGCCCTTTTTCGAATTGGTTTCTGATCAATAACTCTTGAAAGGATGGATGTATTCAATTCATATTTGGCATAAAAGCGTAGGATAATAAAATACATATCTAGTAGAAAAAATATGCAAAAATGACATGATTTAAATTTGCAAAAATCTTGTTGACCTTTTCATTTCTCAATAAACTATGCAATTTTGCATTCTTAGCACTTCCGTGGAAGAAATGAGTATACACTGTATGTTTGAAAGCTATGAAAAATACAGATTTTTTATGAAAACAATACATTACCTTAAATTTAACCAATATTATTTGATTTGTATTTCCAGTTTTCTGGACAAGATGTATTGCTTGTCAAGTGGAGAAGCCATGGAAAAGTTCTTGAAAAATCCTCGTCCATATTTATTGCCACCTCAGCCAAGGCCTCCTTGTAAAATATCTGTACTTGGACCACCGTATGCTGGAAAAACATCCTTCTGTCATTTGTTGGCTCAGAAATATGGCGCTCAGGTGACATTTTCTTGCATAATCACGAAAGTGAATTATTGTTTGATAAATTGTGTGTTAATATCCTTAATGTCATTAAAAACCCAAGTTTTGCTACTTTTGGAATATCTCTTGAGTATTCGCTAGATAAATTGATTATAATTCAGTGAAGTTATTTTTCATGTACAGTATATAACAGGGTATTTTATTATTGAAAACTAAAAAGAAATAAAAAAAGGTGTCTAAAATTATTGCAAATGGTACTTTTACCAAAATTAAGTTTCAATGGGTTGCCCTAAATGTTCGAAATGGGGCCAGGTAAAATTTGTGAGTACAGTTTTGCTATAGAGATTGCTTGATTAAGAAATGTCAGTTTGTTCGTCTCTGTATGATATCCTGATTTATAAATTCTCTTGTTTCCAAAAACTAAATGAAGAAGTGGGGCAGGAAATGCCGCATACAAAGTTCACAGCTCCCACCCCAAAACCACTTGGAGACTTGAAAGTACATACATACATGTACATGAAAAGTATAACTTTTAGACTTATCCAAAAAAAAAAATTAGTTAGTTGATTGCAATTATGCATGCATCATTTTAATTTCATTCAGATCTTAGACATGGATAAGTTAGTTCAGCCAAGAATGGAACTTGAGAAGAAGAAGAATATTGAGAACATTAGAAAAGAATCAACAGAAGCTGCTATCAATCAAGTTAGAGCTAAGATAAAGGAACAGATGGAGGCTGAGCAAGCTGCGAAAGAAGCTGCAGAAGGTATGTTACATATATACTTGATTGTAGATACATCACAACATAAACGTAGTTCAATAGCTGATGTTACATGGTTTGGTAAATGGGCTGATCAGATGAATTACAATTCATTTGAGAGTCCATTGGATATATATTACCTTATTTGCACTTTCAAACGGAACTACACTCAATATCAAGGCATTTATGTAATTACTTAAAATTAATATAAATCTACCAAATAAAATAGATATACCATAACACATAAAGTTATAGGTGCATTAAAAGCTAGCCTACAGTTCAATTTGGCAGTCATTGCATGTTTGTATGCTGAACCTCCTGTGAAATAATGCTGAAGTCTTCAAATGAAGTCTTAAATTAAAGAATTAACTTTTTACAAATGAAATGCATTAAATATATTCAAGTGGTTGATAAATCAAACCATGTTACCAGATTGTTGTTTTGAACTTGTTGTTTAAGGTTATTTTATGTTGTGTATTTGTTTTTGTTGTTTTGGAGTTTTTGTCTAACAATTAATTGGTGTCTGTCTTTTATAAAAGATAAGCTGATCATGTGATTAGATATGTAATTGCAGATTTATGTGTAGATTCCTTTTCCAAATCAGGGATGTTAATACTCTGTTCAATCCATTATAAACCATTTATAACGTAATGTTTACTTAAACCAGTTCTGCACATCGTATTTTGTTAGGAAAACAATATGATTTACCTTTGTCATAAAAGAGTCCTTAGGCGAACCCAAAACAGTCAAAATCAAACTATATCAGGAAATGTCTTATTCGTTAATATTTAGTGATAACAGTACTATGGAATTAAATTTGTGAATTAAATTTCAAAAAAAAAATACAAATTAACTTCAATTAACAGCTGCGGAACGAGAGAGACAAGAACGGGAAGCTGAAGAGAGAGAAGGTAGACAACTTTTGTTTCACCAGGCATTTGCTGTTTTAGTAGCACCTGCAGTCACCTCCCCTTATTTTTTATACACAGACAATCATTGGAAGATTTTCCCCCCACAGATTTTATATTGTTTTATCCCATTTGTGATAGAAGTGGCTAAATAAGTCAGATTTATTTAATGATTTTAGTAACCATATTCAAGAGTTGAAAGAATCCCAGATTGCATTAAGATCATCTTCTTTTCTACCTCAAAGCCATTTAGTTGTCAGAATTGACGCATTTTATCACTGTGTATCAAGTTTTAATGATAAAATTGTCATATTTTCTAGAGTTGTGTACCCTCAATGTTAGATGCATATTATAATGTGCTGCCATGTGACAGTAACTGCAGTGTTAGTTCTAATGGTTGTTTACTTAAAATTTGGCAATTAAGTTTGTTTCCAAAACTGCCAATTAGAACTTGATACAAAGAAAACTATTCTAAAACTTACAAAGAGCAGAAGTTTTAATCCTCATGTCAATGAATAGTTAAAAATAATGTTCAGAAATAAATTTAAAAATAATGTTCAGAAATAAATTTGTTTTAAACGCTAGAAAATGTACAAAACTCTGATGGAATGATTTATTAATATTTAGCTGAAAAAACAGATCAAGATGAGGAAGAAGGGGGCGAGGGCGAGGGCGAGGAGGGCGGTGATGCTTCTGATAAAGAGGCTGATGCCGAACCTTCTACCGATGCTCCCGGCGACACATCGGCCAATGCTGACCAAAAACCAGAAGGTGAGGGAGACTACTCCCACACTAATATATGCTAGAGTTATCTGCCTCTAGTTTATAGTTACTACTTATATATTTATTCATTTCTATCCTGATTAAACTTTAACATGTATCTCGTTTTCAGAATATTCTCTCTATATATTTACTAAACTATCCTGCTAGAACTCTCATCTTATCTAAGTCTGAACTGCTCAATGTACCAACGTCAAAAATAGCATTAGTGAGAAGTATGGAACAATCATGGCTATTCTAAGTCTTCTTTGGTAGCAAGGATCCTTTGTGTATGGTGTCGGCCATGTTTACAATTCCTTACAGAATATTTTCCTGCATAAAATGTATTGCATCAGTTTGTGCTGATATGGCTTCAAGAATAGAAGTGTGTTTGCATGTTATTGCTAAAGAAGTACACAGTAATAGACTCTTTGGTCAGGATTTAACTGTAACTGCTAGTGCATGTTTTTGAATTAAAAAAACTTGCTTGCTGTACACTTGTAAAGTACTTTAACTTCAAGTTAAACAATTTCACTTACAGTATGTGGTCTTATGTCATATAAAACTTTTTTTATCCAAAATACAAAATTTGGCTATGCTTGAAATTTTTGAGCAGAATAAGTGCTCCTTGTCTTTAAGAATTACCTAAGACTTAGATCATTGATAGTACTGATACTATTTAGATTATTTGTACGGTTAAGCAATATTTTAGTTATCTACAAGTTACACAAATTGATTTATAGTGCTCTTTTTTATGTGTAAAAATGCATTTCACTCTTTGTGAATTCATACTTTACCTTTGAGAAAAAAACATCTTGACTTTGCTTCAGTTGTTTCCTAATTTGAAATCTTGTTTCTTTCCTTTTCCTGGTATAACACAATAGCTTCTCCATCCGCAGCCACATAGTCCTATGATTGAGCACACTTTCTTTTCAGTTCTTACTAAACAATATTTATATTGACATCATGTTTCAGGGTATTTTCACTCTACATTTTAACCTTCTATGCTGCGCAGCTTTGTTTTATTTATTTATTGATTAGACTTAATGATATGTTCCACAGATTGGCAACACCAACACATGGATTCAATGATTAATTAAGTAACATGAATTTAGAAATTATAACTGTTTTCATATCATTTACTATCTAGAGATTAAAATGTGATAAAACGTGAGCTGTATTTTGCTGTTTAGGGTGATGAAAACTGTGATTACCTTTTGCATTTTGAAGGGTGAAAGTGAGACAAGTCTATCTGCTTCTATATTTATACGCTGATAGACTAGTTTTGATTTCACCCTATGATACATTAGGAGTTAATACAACTGCACATAACTTACTCTTTTAGTAATATTTGAACAACTAACAAATGTTAATTATTTCAAGTTTTCCTATCTAACGCACTGGACCAAACACTAATCATGCTGTCTATGACTTCTTTGCCATTATTTGAACAAAAGGCTTCTGAATCTGTAACATACTTCAAAGTCTGTGTCTTCATCAACTTTTCTACATATAAATGTGGCAATACTCAGTAAATTGTATAAAATAGAAGAACATTTTAGCGGATCTGTCAATTAACAGATAAACTTCTCTTTCATTACTCAACATCACAGAACTGACTTTACTTTACTTATCACTCTTTTTCTCATTTTATCGTACTTTTAGTCATTTATTATTTTGTCATTGTGTCATTTGCCATGTGTTTTTATTACAAACAGTTCACACGATAGAATACTTGACATGTTATGATTGGTATCTGATAGGATACTATATATACTGCAGAGGTCATTAATATTTGCATGTATTTCATCTACTGATATGTTCCAAGGCTGACTTGAAATCAACTTACCCAATAAATATTTCAGATTTAATAAAATTAAAATGTCCCCAACTCCTGTGAGAAAACATGAATGCTGTGGAGATATATGTTGTAAGATAATTTACTTTCAAACAATGAAAATGAATGAAGAAAATTCAAAGTCTTAAAAGAAACAACAACAATTATAAGACAATACTGGAGTTACATATACAAATAAAAGATAGACACAATGTTTTCTGATATAAAATGTTTGTATGGTGTTCGTTATATGTTCCCATAACAAACATTTTTTATAGATGATTACACAGAGCAGCAATGTTTGGAGCCATGGCAGTGACATTAGTCCAAGTCGGGCATTGAGTCCTGATTTGATTGAACTGTGATCTTATTTAATTTATGCACTGAAATATTGATGTTTGATACAGAGTTCATGGCTCGTAATTCATTGTTGATCATCCTTTATTTTGTTTTATGATTAGCAGGTTTTGGTTTTATAGATTAATTTAGTTTTATTTCATTGCTAAAGTTTGTTGACAAGAAGTAGCTGTTTTGTTGTATACTCATAAATGTGGACACCTATATTTCAATTATTCATTGTTTGCACTTGTATTATTTAATTGGTGGTTGTAAGTAGTATGCTTGTTATAATTTGGTGGTTGTATTTATATTTTCTGTATTTTTGCTACCCTAACCTCTGTAGATTCACCTGTGACCAAATCTGACACTTCCAAAGTTGAAGAAGAAGGTGAAGAGAAAAAAGATGAGGGAGAGGAAGCCACTCCACAAACTGAGCCACCAGTTACGACCGCTGGTGAGGACACACCGAGTGAAAAACCTGATGATTCTGTTGTTTCCTCCCAAGGTGTTTGGTTAACTCTCAAATTACCACTAACCCCCTTGTCCTCTGTTTTGTGCGAATGTCGAACTAATATTTACTTGTTTTGTGTAAAATTCAGCGTGAATGTGATTAATGTAGAATAGTCTGTAGACAAACCGTAAACCTTCAGACCAGAATAATACGTCTTGCAGCTCAAACCACACCAAGTGTTTCATTTTCCTTATTGTTGAAGTTGGTTTCACCATCATAAATTACTTCTGAAAGATTCTTTTTGTTCATCCAAAGTAATTTTGCCCCTGTCTTCATAATCATCATGATATCCTTATGGATACTGGAGCCTTCACCTTTTCCATCACCGGCTGCAATAAAAACATCATCATTTTAAAATTTTGTGGCAATCATCATCTTCATCAACATTACTGCCTTCATTATCATCATCCTTGTTACTTTGTCATCATCTGTATTGTGACACTCATCAGTTCCATGACAACTATCATCTTTATGATTTATCATAATTACTACATCAAACAAATGAAAACTGATTTCATATTTAAATATGAGGCATGCATGCTTTGCTTTTGCATATGGTACAAGGCACCTAGTGCTATCAATATTGTGCATGGCTATCTGAGACTTTTGCATGCATTTTGTTTGTTTTGTTCTCTGCATGTTATTGTGTCGGTGATATTCAGGGTAAGAATATGCTTCAAATTGATAACTATCTATGAACACCACAGTTTTCATCCGATTAGCAACTTTATAAAAGACTCTTGCAACATTTGCCTTTTTCTATCTGTTCATATGTAAATTCAGCATGAAACAATTTTATGGATTTTCAAAACTTGATGCTGGATGCTTTTGTTACTTTTGAATGACAGTTCAGTATTGTGTTTAATTTTGTTCTGATATAAAAGGCATTTTTTTTAACATTATGGTTAATAGTCACAGATTTAATGTTATTTGTTGTATAAATATTTATGTTCAATTTTTATTAGACTTCTCAGATTTAGTACTTTTTTTCATATGGAAAGGGTGTTTTTTTTAAAGGCCAAGATTCCACTGTATCAGGAGAGCCATCGGTTAAAGATGCAGGTCCTACACCTCCTGGTATTGATGCTACACATCCAGATGTGATTGCTATCGTAGAACAAGCAGTAAAAGATGCTGAAAAGAATCCAGTCACACTGTCTCCAGAGATATACCTGGAGATAATGGAGGAGGGAATCAGAGAAGCTGAAAAACAGATGAGAGAGAGCAATGCTGATGGACCTCTGTAAGTACTGCGTGTTTGCCTGAAAGTGTATTCTTATCATGTGCATTTATACATTCTTTTCATTCTACTTACTGCACAACTTTGAAAACACTCTGGTCAACCGTATAACTGGGACACAGCTCATACCTGTCTGAATTCAAAACTTTAAGACCATTATTTTGAGGATTTTGCAAAACTATGGTAACTGTTTTGTTATCAAAACTAAATTACCAAAGTTCTGGGACAAAACCTCTATTTCCATCCATTGGGTACATATTTAAACAAGAAATGCTGTTTAACGTAGATTGAAGCATACTAGCTCCTTTGTTGATGGCACATTTTGAAGAACGAGTTTCACAATAATTTAAATCCTTGAGTCGTATCACAATTAGACATGTTTGTCATGAAAACTGAGATACTTAATACCATTTTTGCTTTTCAGTGTTTGAGTTTGTTACTTTTAAACCAGCATTTTATTACATGAATAAATGCTAACATCTGCATTTGTATTGTAGACATGGTGGATGGATTTTGGACAATTTCCCTAGTACTCGTGATCAATGGAATCTCTGTATTGAGAAGAATTTTATCCCCGACGATGTTATTGTCCTGAAGGATAGCGGTGATGGATCCAAGTTCCTGATGAAGCGATATTATAACATGTTCAGGGAAGACATTGATGAAAAGATTAAATTAAGGCTGAAGGAAGAAGAAGAGAGGAAAATAAAACTTGAACAAGAAAGAAAGTAAGCTGAGTTCTGATTGGTTTAAATTTTGAGACAAGTGCTGCAATTGGTGCATTATTTTTGAAAATCTTATGGAAAGAGTAATAAAACTTGCTGATTACTGAATGTAAATTTTTTATTGCTTAAGATTTTGTTTAGTTGACGTTGTGAATGCCTTTATGGAATATTGTTTAACAGATTGTGTGAGAAACAAGTGGATGAAATAATAAATCACTCTTTGTATGATACATTATTAGCTTGACTGTTTGTAGAACAATGGAGCTACTGCACTCGCCATGGTGTCCATGTCCGCTTTGTTAAATTTTGTTGTTAAGTGAAATATCTTTGCGACTACTGACTATTAGTATTTTATACAAGTCTAAGGCCCTGAGAAGCTGTGAAACCATGTCTAATAATTATGACCACCATTTTGTTAGAATTATCTTTCCTTTTATACTAAGAAAATCCAGGCTAATGCATTTTGATTGGTTTGATATATCTGCAACTATGATAGACTGCTATTACACTGCACAAGTGTTTGCATAGGGGTTGCATACCAAGGTCAGAGGATCATGCCCGACAGAATTTGACCCTTTTTGTACTTAGAAAATCCAGATTAAAGTTTTAAAGTTGTGCAACTATGATAGACAATTAAACATAGCTGTTTGGGGCTGTATAAAGTTCAATAACTCTGACAAAGTGGTTGAATAGTCAAGCATGCTGTCTTATGGACAGCTCTTGTTCTCATACAAGTTAAAGATAAGATTTTTGGTAAACATTGAATTTAAATTGGAGATTGAATAAAAACAATTTAATGCATTAAGTAGTGTAATGTGCCTGCTTTTAATACCCACAATGAGGTGAATGCAGTATGGAACGATACAATGCGTACAAAAGGTGATTACAAATGTAGTGTACTTGTATCAAGTAAATGAATCATTAAAACTCAAATTTGATATTTCAGAGGAGACAAATGGTAGGACATGATATTTGTGTTGATTGCTCAATGTCTGTTTTATATTGTATTCTTGTTAAATGATTGATGTTGTTGTTACAATGTTAGTTTGATAACTTGTTCCAGCTTTTTAATGCTTCGTGATTTACTGATTTTGGATTTTTAGTGTTAGATAAACTGGATATGGGTAGTCTGTGTACTTGTTGTTATGCCCCTGCCATTCGAAGAAGGGACATAAAGTGTTGCCCTTGTCAGTCCATCAATGCAAACAATTGGATTCTGATCATTAACTTTTGAAAGGATGGCTTTATTCAATTCATGTTTAAGCATGTGATTATAAAAAACAGATCAGGTTCAATTTTGGTTACATCCACCAATATTTGGAGGAGTAATGGCCCTTGTTTGACTTTGAGTCCATATATAGCAAGGCGTCTAGGACACATCTGGTTTGAAAATTAAAACAAAATGTTTATCATGTGCTAAAATGATTGTTTGGGCAGCTATGAACATTTGGGCAGCTATGAACAAAGCCTTTACTGTGCTTCTGTTTGTCAAAAATTTTAACCATGTAAATTGTTGTAAGTTTGATCCAATTAGTTATATTTTTGGAAATGTTTTGTTCTAGAAGTCATAATTTGATCATACGTTGTCTGCTTTAGAGTATACTTAAAGACTTACAAATATTGTAATTGTTGTATCTCAGTAATGTTTGGTGAAAAGAATGTCGAGTCTATTGTGTTATAACATAACCTGTAAAAGTTGGATTCTTTTCAGCAATCTGTTTATATCTGGATTTTCTAAAAATATTCACCAGTATATTTACCAAGAGTGTACAATTATGAAGGAAAAGATAAATGTGGAATTTTAGAATGACACAATTCTATATATTATTTCTGAATTGATTCATTTCCTATTTTTATGTAAACTGATCAATTAAAGGTGTTAAGAACTTCCACTGGGAACCATTGGTAGTACAAAAATTCAATTTCATTATAATGTAATACTTTAAATATATTTCTCCTCTTGGAAAAGGCATTTTCAGACAAAATATCAATTTAGAGTGAACATTTTTTTTTTTTATTCCAGTCTTGTTATTAGTTAAACTTTGTATTTCAGGCGTCAAGAGGAAGAAGAAAAGGCGAAAGCAAAAGCTGAAGCCGAGAGGAAAGCAGAGGAAGAAAGACGACGGAAGGAGGAGGAGGGAGAGGGTGGCGAAGAGGAAGATGACGGTATGTTGAGTGTTTGTTCTGTAGTTGTCTTAGTTACTGTTCAGTTAGGAGTTTCATGAAAATTTCTGGAATTGAGATTTATCAGAAATAAAGTAGTCCAGTTCTTGAACACTTGAATATGTTTCAATGAGCTGTCTTATTCATTGAACATTGTTTAAGCTTCTTAATCTAGTGTTCATACCATCATTCTTGTTTCTCAATGTTTTCTATGACCAGAAACATATAATTTTGAGTTTGAGAAAATCTCAGTTAAAATATTTCTTGAAACGCTGCACATGCTTGGGATTTCATTATTGAAAGTGGTAAACACAAAAAAAACTTAGAAAAAAATGCATGTCAGTCTTTCAGATACAACGTCATGCATTAAATTCCAGTAATTTGATATGTTCTCAAATGTACATGTGTTTGCTGAGCTGTACAACAGATGGTGTATTGTTGTTATGCACAATTTTCTGTGTTTGGGTGTCGGACGTTTAGATTGGTGTTGTAACTGTATGTGAATACACCAAATATGTTTTAAAAGTAATACTATGCTTATTTTTTGTTAATATTTTGTTTACAAACAATAAAATGTTATTTTATTTAGTAAAAGCATCAATGAATATTCAATATCAAAGAATACACTAATGATTTATTCCTCTGTATTTGTCAAAAAAGATGTTTGTAATACAGTTGACACTCGTTGGCTGGAACTCAACTTCGCTTAACTTGAACTAAGTTTGTCGATTCTGATGAGTTTGAGCCAATGAGAGTCCACTGTATCTATGAATTAAAACAAAATACAGTTATTTAACAAGCATTTTTTTCGTCTGTGATAACATGATAAAATAAGATTTTTTGAATTGGTTATGCATTGAAATTGTTTGTATTAAAGATGTCTAAGTCAATAAAGTAACACCACTGGATGAAGCCCGTTCCAATATTTTGCGTTCAGACAGGCCCGATACATCTTTTATGTCTTGTATTTATGGAGACTAGCACTTGTCATAGTAGATATGTCTTACAATACATTCAACATTTAGAACACTTTTTGGGGATCAAGTTTTTTTTGCTGACAAAATTAGTAATAAAGGAGAAATGATTCTGTAAACACCGCATTTTTGAGACTGATTATGTAGGATAAAAATTGCAAATTACATAGTCAGAGCAGACTCGGAATGTTCAGAAAGTTTTTAGTTAGTTCTAAAGAAAGGTTCATTAACCTACAGTGTAAGGGATGTTTAGGGGCAAATTGCTGATCTACCTATGATTGAAGAAATAGATAGACATGTATTACTTTCACCCTTGGAATTACCAGTATTTAACAGTCAATTAGTAAGGATTTACCTAAATATTAATAATAAAGTCTCACAAAACTTCTACCAAAAATACTACAAATGAATTGTACACTATTTACAAACGTTAAAATGAAGGGTTGAAAGCAAGACTGATCTATTTGAATATAAATAAAGAAGCAGATAGACCAGTTTGCTTTCATCCCTCCGAATGTAAGGACAGGTCAATTTTAAGTTCAGACACTTACAAGGTATTATTCATGCAGCAGATAATGAAAGTAAGCCGGAAGAAGAAGTTGATACAAGTCAAGAGAAAGATCCTGACGAAGGTTGGGAGACATTACCTGCCTCACTATTATAACTCGCACACACATGCCTTTATATTCCTGCTAACTAGATGTGACAACCACTTATCGTTATCCAGATTTGTCTTGCGCTAATCATTCATTTCATTGTTGTTTTCTGTATCACTTGTACTTTACTCCAAAATGTTCTAGTTTTGATTTTAATATTTTGTATTCAAATCAGAGGTTTTAGGAATAAATCAAGGAACCAACTGTTTTTATTTACATAAGAATGCTCGTAAACAAATCGGGAGGTGGACAGCTTATGAAAACATGTTGAACAATTTAGACCAATAGACATTGAGATCATGATATCGTTATTCTCAACTAATTATGTATCCACAATACAATGTTAATAATCGGAGCAAATATCCTATTAGTAGTGGTTTGGAGTGAACCCTTAATTTCTAGTTGTGTTCTTAAATTTTGCCTGAAATCTGAATTGAGCAGCTTGGTTGTGAATAGATTTATAATGCAGAAACAGTCACTGTTTTATACATGAAGATGTCAGATTGAGTATCCTTAAATGGTACTAATCTACCCGTATTATGCCATTCCTTTGTACTTTTATGTTTGAGTAAGTCGAAATATTGATATATTTAACTGAGCATGGTATTTTTTCACACTATAAAAGCACGGGACTTCATGAGCAAACAGATGGGGTCTGCCCAATACTTATCTTGACTAAGGCAGGTTTTCTTGCGATGTTGTAAAACAGCTAGCATTGTTCTGAAACTGAATGGATATGATTAGAAATTTTGTTGAACATAAATTGAGAATAATTTCATACACTTTTTCTCAAGTCATTTAAAATAATCTTCATAGCTTTTACTATGAGACAATTGTTTGCTTTTGTATGTTGTTGTGTTAATACATGTCTACACTGACTAAGATGTGTGTCCAATCTCACTTGCATTTTATGTGACACTGTGTTGATGTTGTTTTTTAGAAGTTCAAATTGCATATGTTACAATCAGATTTGCATATAATTTGCATATAATCAGATTATACAGGAACATTACTTTGTACTCTTGAAGCTTTTGTTGAAGGTTTATAAAGTATGGTCAATCTTGCTGATGCGACCACGTGTCTTACGCGACCATTTGCAGTAAGCGACCACTTAAATTCGCCCTCGAGCGTTTTTACTATATAAATAGTATCTATTAAACGACTTTTCTATAACGCGACCGAATTAATCCAGTGATTTACAATTTTGACCATTAATTACGGCCCTTTAACTTTTAACAAGAGTTATGGATCTTGACCATTGACCAACAAATATGACCATTGAACTTTCACAAAGAGCTCTGAGCTTTGAACTTGGACCATACTTTATGGCCTTTGTGCTTTAACCCAGAATACGGCCCTTGAATTTAACAATGAGTGATGGGCCTTGTATGTGATTTAAGGGGTTGAGCCCTAGCTGCCTCGTGACGATAGTGTGCTAATCTGATTGTATTGATGTTTATCCCAAATTAATCTGTATGTATGGTATTTCATATCTGCGGTAAAGAGGGATAAATATTCGTACTTTGTTGTCCCTGTTTTTGTTGCTGTGTTGTGTTGTAACACATTTAACACTTTGATGTATTGACTATAGCTGGTGAAGGTGAACAGAAGGAGGAGGAAGGTAATGATGAACAACAAAAAGACGATGAAGGTGAGAAAGAAGATGATAATAAGGAAATCGAGGAACAAACAACAGAAGAACCTGCGAAGCCAGGTACCAGATGTAGGCTAGACCACCTGGCATTGTATCCATGCATGTAGCTAGGCTCTGTTTAGTCTTACCTTCATGTAGTCTTTATTTAGACTCATTATTATCCATCTAAATTATACAAGTTTGAATTAACAATTTCTACCTTAATTCATGTAGTAGTAGTTGCATCTCTTGTAGTCTTCCTGTATCTTCATCTGCCAATGCCAAAAAGAAGTCAAGTTGTATAGGGTAAGGCATTGGAGTCCAGATGTTAAGGTTGTGTGTTCGAATCCCTCCTTGAGTTGGCGCTTCAATAGTCCTCACTAACCCTCAATGTACTGGTTAGAAACCCAGGAAGCAGCCATTGAGAGTGATTACTATAAGTTGTAAACTTGTTCAACAATTAATATACATTTAAATAAGGTAAAGTAAATGTCTGATCATCACATTGAATAGTGGAAGTTACAGCTTGGGATGTCATTATGAAATATTGACACAGAGATAAAGATAGTTGGTGCAGTATGACGTTGAGATTCACATAAATTTTGTCTGCAGTGTAGGATTAAATAGTGCATAAAACTGGTCACATTGGTTTTAAATATAAAATTAGCCTGAAAAATTCTAGAGAAGTTTGGCTGGAACCAGTATTGGACATTGAAGCATATTATTTCCATGATTCAAGTCATTTTTATGCATAAATAATTTGGCTGCTGTAACAGTCAATCTTTTTAATGATCATCTATTATTTGTTTGGTACTTTCAAGTCCAGTGATTTCATACTTCTGCTATTTTCTGTAATATAAGTGTTCCCAATTTTCCTGCCAGTAGAATAAAGTTATATACATTTCACCACTTGATCTTTGTGTGGAATTGAACCAAATACAAGTTTGTCATAAACATTTCATATACTGCTTTGCTATATATATATCGGCTATTATTTCAGTAGAATAGAGCAGTACATTTTGTAGTTATAGTTTTCCTCATTGTAAAGCGACATTAATCAAATAGAAAAACATCATGAACAAATAATAAGTTGTTCAGCCAGAAAAATAGACATATAGTCCTCGCTTCTCAAAGTAATACGAATTTACTTAAACAACACTTAAGATTGCCTTTACCTTCGTATAGTACTGCTAGTAAGGAAAGAGGCATGAATTCAACAGTATACTGATGTACTTGATGTTCTTACGTTATTTTCATGTGCATTACTCACTCTTCTCTGTTACAGTTACATATAATTGTATATTTATAATACTTAAACTTTCTTTCTCTGTTAATGTTCTCTACTAAAACACAATTTTTTGTGATTTTAGAATAATACCATGTTATGTTTCCAATGAAATGTATTAAAAAATTTTTTAAATGATATAGCAGCGCTGTTATTATGGTTAAATATGATCTGCCAATTTCTCTTTTCTTGAATCATAATTTTAACATTCAAGTTAATATTCTAGTTTTTATAAGAAATAAATAGTACTTGTACAGTTTCATTATATTTGTACTTTTCTTTCTTGGAAAATATAACTCATGACCAGTTATTATATATCACATAGATTGCTATCTAAAACTTATGGTTAATTCACTTTGATTAAAAGCTTTATTTCTAAATTCGTAGTAATGTTGATTGCAGTAATTCTGATAAATAGTATCTAAGCAACAGTCAGTCTAACAGTTTGAATGTTAGTCAGTTGGTGAATTTAGATCAGTTTTCTGTTTCTGTAATAAGATTTTTCGATTTGGTTTCCTGTGTTTTAATTCAGACTTGGCTGTTTTTTTTGTGCTGTTGATTATAACATCATTAAGTATGGATGTTTTATGTGATAATTTATATACTATTTGCTCATACGAGTATTTCTGTATTGTAGATGATGATGATGGCACGGAAGGGGACAATACGAGGACAGAAATCACAGAAGGAGGCAAGTTTTTCTTCATATTTTTTTATCATATTCTTATGTTTCTGTACACTTATTTTATGTACTTGTGTAGGTGAATTTATTCTTGGCAAAAAAATAGGATGCTTGTTTTGCAAATACACATGTACTGAAGTTAAGAAAGACCTTGTTGTGAAGAACACATGCTGATCACTCTAATAGTATGTTGGTGCATTTAAATATTTGAAGACATTGTATGACACTTAGAAAAATCTCAAATATCAGTGTCAAGTGAGTCAATTATCATGCCCTTATATTGGCTTCCGTAAAGAAAACCACCTTGAGTTTCATTTAACCAGTTTCAAGGAGAAGGATTTCAATTACAAATTACAAACCACATTAAATAAAATTGTTTTAACTTAAAATTGGTTGTCATTTCCAGCATAACAATTTATTTTAGTTGTTTAAGCCTTGTTTTTCTTAACAACAGATATTTTACAAATATTTTGTCGTAATGATGCATATATTTTCCAATATGTACAGGTGACAGTACTGATGAAAATAGAGTGGAGTTCAAAGAAGAGGAGGTGATTATGCTATTATTGAACTTTTATACATAAAGAATTTTTTTTTTCTATTTTTCTTTCTATGCAATGCATTAACAGGAAGGGGAGATAAAATGTATATTGGAGGTTTTATGTGGACAAAATGGTGTACTAAGAACTTGTCAAATTTGAAAAGTAATATAAAATATTAGAAATGTTTCCTTAATGTAATATTGCTGAATAATTTCAGGCCACTAGTTATTGAACATGATCCCAGTTTAGATTGTTTGTGAAACTGAGAATCAGTCTTTTATCTGAATTTTCTTTACCTTAGCTTTTGTAATAGGGTTACAATGATACAGATGTCTCCAAAAATATTTGGTTGGTACATGGTATTTTAAACGTCTCATAATCATTTTCTTTTTACAGAAAATTCCCGATGGTCCAGAGATGGAAGATTACAAAGAGAAGAGAAAAGATTTTGACAGAGATTTCCCCAATATTCTTGCTACTATAAGTGGAGGATCTAACATTGATGTAATACAGCTTGATATCGAACTGGCAAAAGTGGAGGAACTGCTTGAGGAGGCCATAACTACATTTGAACGTAAGTTTATAGTTGTTTTTAAGTATTTATATTTTTAGAAAATGTGTTATTGTGACTCTGATTCATTGAATTTTGTATATGAGTTAAATAAAAATCTTATTTGTCCTATTAAATCATTTTCTATCAAATTTTTGCTTGAAGTTTGTAAAAAATATTGTATGAATAAGATCACTTTTCTTCATGATAAATAGTTAGCACTTTGACTCATAGATTTGATTCATACTCATCTTGGGACACAACCCAACTTCAATATCTATGACACTATAGGTTACTTTTTCAAATGGGCGTTTCAGATTTCATTGCAATCAAGCATGTGTATAATCGTCTGATCTAAAGTAATGATGTACACTAAATCAACATATTTCAGGTCAATATAAGTATCAAGGGTGGGAATACCAGGGTATGGATGTTGATGAGGAAGAGGAAGATTTAGAAGCTGATGCTAATGCTGCTCAAGATGAGGAAGAAGAACAAGAACCAGAGGGAGAGGTATACATTGTATTTTGAAATTTCAAAAGTTCTTCACAAGTTGACTTAAAAACTAGTAAAAACAAACTCCAAATTAATTGTCACTGTGTGTTTCAGCCTTTATTTTACCTTGATCAAGTCAACATTTCATTGACCACCAGACTTATGTGGTAAAACTGGAAAATTTATTACTGAAATAATAATATATATAATAATAATGCTATTGTTTGAATTAAAATCATTTTCAATATGGATTATATGTAAATATTATCAATTTTCACGTTATAATCTTGTTTCATGTAAAATATTAGAAATGGTACATTATTATTTGTCGTTTACTGAATTTTGATTGTTCCTTGGATGGTTATGCGATAATCAAGAAACGTCATATTCACTGTACCCTAGTGTATGAGACTAGTGTGTAGTACAAATTTTATGGCTTGGGCCCTTTTGTTCAAAATGTTCACAGGACTTTCCTTTAACTGTTGCTGAGCAGTTAACAGACAGAAATGGATGTGGAAAAAAAGGAACTGCATGTAAAATTATTTTATTAAAATAATGTAAGTTTTATTGTCAATTTCTGAAATTTCAGGAAGATGACCCGAATCGTAGTAAGAAGAAACCTCTTGGAGACACAAACCATTATTGTCCAGTGGCCTTGAAGGAAACCAACGTATTGTATCCTGGTAATCCAGAAACTGCTTCCAAATATAGAGAAAAAGTCTACTACTTCTCTACTGTTGAAGCAAGAGAAAAGTTCTTGGCTAGCCCCGAAGATTTCTTACCCAAAACTGGTCCACCGAAGGTTAATATTATGTTGCACACATATGTATTTACGAGGAAAATAAAAGATATTTCCCCCCCACCCCAAAATTATGTTTCATGTACATTCAATAAGTGTCATAATGAGCGTTCGATGCACAACTATTGTAGCCCAATTATAGATGAGTAGATGTTACAATAGTTTTGCACTTACCCTTAATATGACATCAATGAGTACTGATTTCTTGCCTTACATTGCACACACAGGAAGCATTATTGGTGGCATTCTATTTGCATTTGAATTACAACTTAACCAATGTATGTACACATGTATTTCAGCGCTGCATAATACTAGGGCATGAGTGTTCTTTATGAAAGCTTTACTGTCTTATTACTGATTTTCTCTTATACATTTCATTTAAGGCTGAAAACAAAAGTCTATTAGTTTTGTTTCTACATGTATATGTTCTGGTTTTGCTGTCAATCTTCGTGTCATGATCCACATGCATGGTGCAATAATATTTAAGAGCAATCTAAGCAAATGATGGCAAACACTATTGATTTGTTATGCATTTGCTGATACTTTTTGTTAACTGTTATTGACTCCTTTTTCAGACCCCTCCAGTCAGACTTCTATTGCTTGGTCCCCGAGGTGCTGGTAAGACCCTTCATGGTCGACAACTTGCCAAGAAACTTGGATTATTCCACATCTCATTCAAGGACCGCCTCCAGGAACTCATTATGCATAAAACAAAGAAGAAGATTGGACCAGAACATGAGGAGGACAACGAGGAGGAACCTCCAGAAGAGTAAGTCACTTCACGTCCAATAGATGAAACCTGAAATTTGGTGAAAAATGGGTTTTTACCACGGTACAAACAAAATTTGGCTCTTGATTCTTTGAAGTTCAGTGAGACATTAACTCCAGTTTTCAATTGTGATTTGTGAACGATTGTGGCCATATAATCCTTGTTTGTACTGCAGCATTAGTGGGAAAAAACCTATATTCATAATGATCTGGAGTAGATATAATGAGGCTTGAGGCTGTGAAACTTGAGATCAATCTCAAATCTTATTATCAAAAGAGTCACTTAATTTAAGCATTTGAAATGGTTTGATATGTGGTGGAACCACTGAAATTGTAGCTTGAGATTATTAAACCCCTGAGTTAAATATCAAATCTTGAATTCATTCTCATATCAAGCTTATTATCATTAGCATTTGGAAATGTTTGGATTTTTTCATGAATATTTGTTTGTAATACATTAGTGATCTTATTCTGTAATATGTCTCTCATCATTTAAGCTGGTGTATATATATATATATTAACCTCACATGTTTGTTATTTTGAATTTCAGGGAAGATGAAGATGAAGAAGGGGCTATTACGGATCCAGAAGGTAAACCAGTCAAAGAAGCTCCACAGGATACATCGAAAGTATCAGACCAGTCTGAGAGTAAAGAAAACCAGGTAAAGACAGTACAATGTCACTCATAACTGAACTTTCCTTGTCAGTTTGTTGTAGTAAGTTGTAGAGTTATTTTTATGCATGGGAACTGTAAAGTCTTGGTTGATTTTAAGAGATAATTTTAAGAGGTACAATAAGACTAGTGCATCTGCACATATATAAAAATGTAGATGAACTCCTTTCACTTTCATTCCTCAAAGTTTAGTATCATAAAAATGCTGATCATGGTCAAAAACTGAGCCAGCTTGGTACTATATGTTGACCCCTGTGCTTTAACTTAACATACTTAATTTTAAAATGTGTAACTTGAACTTTTAGGAGGAAGAAGAAGTTGAATATACAGAAGATGAAGAATCAATAAAGAACAATTTAGAATCTGATGAACCTCTTTCTAATGATGTTTTGGAGAGTATTCTACCAAACTGGTGGCAGAAAGAACCATTCAAGTAAGTATCAGTAACAATGTTCACACTGAGAAGTGTCTTGAAGTTATCACATGAAAGAAATGATATGTACAAAAGTATCTTATGGACAAAAGTAGTGATTTTTTGTACTGCTTTGTTCTCGACAAGTCTGTTGCAACAAAATGTACAATATTGAGAAATAGTTGGTATTGAACTTGAACCTGAATCATAATTTCCCTAAGAATTTAGAATCTGCACCGAATTTTGTTTGCATGAAACTTAAGCGAAAATGAGATTTTTATGAATAGATGGTTATCTGCAGTATATGATTTGACCTTGACATGAATTTTGAAAAATCTGTAACTTAATTCTAAGCATGTTATCATTGCATAAAATTTCCTATCACAATAGATCCACTGGATTCATTCTGGAAGGTTTCCCGAGAACGCCGGAAGAAGGTCGATTCCTTGCAGAAGCAGGACTGTTTCCTGATGCTAGTGTTATACTGACTGTTGAAGATGCTGATGTGATTGCTAGATTACTTCCACCTCGTCTTGATAAATGGAAAGTCAAGAGAGATAAACGTATGGAAAGGAAACGCAAGAAGAAGGAAAAAGCACAGAAGAAAAGGGTATGTGTTTTGTGAACAATACTTCTTTTGATTATTGATAACAAAATATGGTACTTTTCATGAGTGGGCCCCAATGAGAGTATGTGTCAAGACATTCCAATGAAGATCTGTATCTGTTTAAATTTGTTTTTGCTGAATTGCATATACCGGTACAAAAGAGTCAGTTTAATTATGTGAATGCAAGACGTACTATTAGTTTTTGTAATGTTGTTTTAAGTTCCATTTATAAAAAAAGTTCTGCAACCATGTCGGTATTCTAGACAACAGGCATTGTGGACTCTTTCTGATGTTTTAAGATTCTCAATACTGTTGATAATCTTCATTACCATACTTTCATCAAGTATTAAAATGTTATTGTGCTACGGATGAGTTTCCATTGATCCTGTAAAAATATTGTAATTTATGTTTAGTTTAAACTTATTTATTTTACATCGATGGTGAAATAGTTTTTAAAACTATAAATCCTAATCACTCTTGATGACTACTTTCTGGCTACAAACCAGTACTTACGCCTAATTTTGGAATTGTGAAGTTCGTGATCAAACCCCGCTTAGTGCAGAGCTCGAACTCAAGACCTTAGGATCAGGAGTCAGGCGTATGTACTACAGTGCCTTCTATGCCCTCAGTCAGCCATTCGAAACTTTGTACAGAGTAATTTGTGAACATTATGTATCATATATTACCACATTAAATCTATGATGTGAATACAGGAGATTCTGGAAAAATACAATTTGCCAATGGTAACAATAACAATATTACGTTCAGTATGAAATGTTAATCTGCTTATCTTATAAAGTATTATGTGTGAGTTTATATCTCTTCTGTGATGCTTACCATTATGTGTACAAAATCAATCTTTATCTTTTAAAGCTTTTTTTACAGGCTTTAAAAATCGTCTTTTATACATACCTTTGTTTTTTGCTGCTCTATTCAAAATTCTTGTGAATTCCTGTTGTTTGATACTGATCCAAATAAAATGTGTTGCATTGTATAACTCTCCAACGTATGTATTTGTATTCAAGCTTTTCCTGAGTATTACAAAACTTGTTTCCTGACTTTTTAAATTCCACATAGTACGCTGTTCTGTATGTGAAATTCTGTGAATGATTTATTAATTAGAAATATTAAGGCAACAAGTTGATTGATTTTCAACTGTAATTGTAATCCCTTCTCTGTCCTTTCATAAGTTAAGCTTTTCTCGCCATGAAAACCACATTTGCGATAATGTTCATCTATCATACTATGATACTCTGTGTATATCAATACATTTCTTCCTTGCAATTCAATTTATACATTTGACAAAGCTGTCTTGCTCTTAATATACTTGTAATTTGGTTTTATATTTGTATGTCTAAATATCACTACCTTGTATATACCTATAATCTTCCTCATTCAAGATTTAAATGCAGTCATGAATTCATGACACAATAATATTCATGAATTATTTCAATCAGACCCAGCCTATAAAATAGTGTATGTAATGGAATAGTTGCATAAACAATGTCTCTACAAGTCATCTTTGTTTTAAAAGTTGCATTATTGAAATGTGTTTAGATAGATTTTGTATTGTATTAGAAATATTACCCTGGTTATACATTAAGTTTTATTCTGTCAACTAGAAAAATAATGGTAACCATTTGACTACCTGTCGGGTGCTTGGCATTAATGTATAGGAATTGGAAGTTAATTTTCACAAAAAAGAAGATGTCAGAAATAGCTGACTTCTTAAATAGGGACCAACATTTTACCTTTTTATACCTTCAACAGGAAGCTGCAATTCAGAAGCGTCGTGAAGAACTTACAAAGGAGGCTGAGGAAAAGAAGAAGCAGAGAGCAGCAGAGAAAGCAGCAGAAAAGGCAGATAGAGATGAAGAGGAGGAGGAGGAAGAAGAGGAAGAAGAAGAAGAGGAAGAGGAGGAAGACATTGAAGCACTGTTGGCTGAAGAGTTTGAGGTTGGTATATTTGGTACTCATTTTTTTCCCTATGTAACAGTTTTGATCTATATTGAAATAATGCAATCTAGGTTAATGCCAGTTATACCAGTTACTGGTTAAAATACTTTAAACTTCATTTCATAATATTCGTTTAAAATGTATTAAAACATTAACTTCGGAATGTGTTTTCCCTTACAAAAAATCAAACTTTTCCCGTCTAAAACCTTTCCTTTCGTGTACTTCAAAACTTTGGAAACTGTTTTACAGGAAGAGGAAGAAGAGGACGAAGAAGAGGAAGAATTGGAAGAAGATGCAACTGACAGAATGAGAAATGAACTTAATGATATTTATGATAATGATACCAATAAACTGGCTGCTGTAACTGTAAGTTCTGTATTGGTTTCATTAGAACTTTCCCATTTTTCTAAATTTATATTATTAAATGATTGAATTCATAAAATGAGTCTCAACCTTATTAACACTTCACATCTTGTAAGCAAAACTATTGTAATCAGTTCTTATAAAGAGTGTTATTAATTTAATTTAAACTTATTTTACAAGGATTGTGAAACAGCTTACAATTTATATCAATAATTCTTGACGACTCCTTCCTGGATTAGTAACCAGTGTTCCTGCATTATTCAGGGAATGTAAAGGTTTCTCTTCAAACTCACCAAGGCAGAAATTCGATTCAGCCACCTTTGGATCCAGAGCCAGGCGCTCGACCACTATGCCTCCCTGTTATTGTAACTGTTATTTATGATCACTGTTATATACATTCAGGACACATTTGATGAGCTTCTGATTCCTAAGATAGATGTGGACAGTACACGTAAACCTCACATTGTACGATATACTCTCAACAAAAAACTGAAACCTGTGGTGGATGCTAGACAGAGCATGTTTGAACGTGTGTATCCAATCAATGAGAAACTTGCTCGTAAAATGCTGGCTACTGGATACAAGCAGCCAAGCAGATTTGGCAGATGGTGTCCAGTTAAGGTAATATTTCAAGTTTCAAGTCAGGAATGTTTATATAAATTTGTGTGTAACTTCAATCAGTATGGTGTGGGTACATAGTACTGTTCTGTTGAAAGACACACACGATGCTGTAGAATGGGAACCTAGAATATTGTATGGCTATCTGCTTTTCTGGATTAATACCTATGTATATTTGGTATGGGACATTGGATTGATGTGTAGCTTTTTGAAAGGTTTGGACCCAAATTGAGTTGTTGCATGTTGAAAGTAATATCATTAATTTTTTGTGTAAGAGTCATCAAGTAAAATGTTAATTCCACATTATTGTATATAATATTAAAATATCGGGCTGTGTTTGACTAACACTATTCACTATTTCCAGTTATTGCATTTAGTCACACAGTTCTTATTACAGTCGTTGAAATATGCTGATATGATTCAATTGGAGACTGCTTCCTTGAAAAAAACCATTACTAATGATAATGTGTAGTTGTGACCTTTGCCAGTTTCAAATCTGCAGCCTCCTGGCTGAGCTACTTACTTTTTATCCACTTCTTATTTGTTTTCTAGGTGATGGAGGGAGAATGTATACAAACAGTGAGTGGACCAGGATATATAACGTATCCATGTATCTACAGATCACACATTTACTTTCTATCATCCATACAAGCTAGGGAGGAGTTTGTGAATGATCCAGTGAAGTTTGTGTCTCAACCAACACCAAAACCTGTTGTCCCTATCAAGATAGCTGTTGTAGGTCCACCCAAATCAGGAAAAACAACACGTATGTATCTTTGATATTGATTTTATCGTTTGTATCAGTAAATTTGGTAAAAGCTGTTCTTGTCTTTGCAAGTACTTCATCAGGGGGCGTATGTGGAAGAGCAGTTTTGGTCGCTGGCTTAAAAAACACTTGTCCCTCACTAGTGTGGGTTTGAATCCCAGCCGGTTTATATAATCTGTAAGGAAGCCATCCAAGTGACTTATAGAAAGTCACTGGTTCTACCCAGGTGTCTGCTAGGGGTCTTCCTCTGTCCTTATAGCTGGAATAGCTGCTACCTGACCCTGGATTTTATGTGACTTAAATGCCATTTCAAAATGATACATTTCAGTTTGAATATATATTTTTTTCTATTAATTCATTCTCTGTAGATCACTTCAGATTCCAGAGTACTAATTTTGCGAAATCGTCTGATTTTTCAACATCAGTTATTTCTCTTAGTGTTTGATTTGTATTGCAACAAAAAGTACGCATAATTCACTGTAGATGCGGTGTTAGAGGCCACCATGAATATGTACTGAAAAGATGTCTTGAAATATAGCAAAAATTAAACATTTGCACATAGTGATCTACTGCCATTCAAATTGTTGTCCTGTATGATTGTATTATTCTACTTTTTCTCATACTTTCCTTTGTTCATTGTATTAATCAATACATACTGGATAAACAATTCACGCTTATGATGACGCTTATTTCATATCGTAAGAATATGTACACGCTATATATTTCAGTGGCGAACAGATTTGCGGAGGAGTATGGTCTACTGAGGTTGTCGATAGGTGAGGCCATGAGAATGGTTATGTCATTGCAACCAAAGTCCAACCTTACGAAGGATATGCAGAAACACCTGGTGAAGGGCCTCACTGTTCCTGATGAACTTGCTGTACAAGCACTGGAAATGTGCCTCCTTGATATGAAATGTCAAACCAGAGGGTAAATATTTAAAAATGTTCAATAAAAATTAAGGCCTTTACTTACAGCTAGTTATCAGTTTCATATATCTATTAAAACATATCCTGAGTTGTGGCCCTTGGATGAGCCAAAATGAAACTGTCCAAAAGCACTATTCTCAAACACTTTAAGTCTGAAATTTAGACTTTGAATATGCAAAACTTGTAATACCCAGCCTTTCATTATAATAAATGAAATGTTGTCAAAATAATTGTTGTTACCCTTTCTACACTTCTGCCAATTTGTATTAAAATCAATATTATTATAACAGCGTTGTAGAGCAAACTGAACATTTATCAATTTGAAGTCTAAGTCCGAGTTTCAGACTTATAAGTTTTATGAATAAGGTCAGAGTCTCTCACTCTTTCAACTTATCTTAATCACTCTCGATGACTGCTTCTTGGGTTTCTTTCCAGTATAAGTAAGTTCAGGACAGTAAAGGGATTTGAACCCATGATCTTCACTTCAAGATACCTTCCATGCAGTCTGTTACCATTAAGCTAAAACTATTCCATTATTTTCCATTCATAGGTATGTGTTAGATGGATTCCCTCAGACAAAACATCAGATAGAGTTGCTTACTAAACGTTGTTTAATTCCTGTACGTGTGTTTGAGCTGGATGTTAACCATAAACAAATCATGCTTAGAGGAGCGAAGGACAGAATTGCTGCATCAAGGTAATATATCAACTTTTTGTGTTTTTGTTTAAATAAAAAATATAAATGAACATTCAAACAATTATTATTGTATATAATAAACAACACTTATCCTTAGTTCTAGCATGTAACTGCTAAGTAAACAAGTATGTTAGGAACTTGAGAGTACAGTAAAACCTGGCCTTAAGACCACCTCAATAATAAGACCACCTCAAAATGAAGAACTCAATTTTCAAGTCAATTTTCACTGTTTTGCTCTTTATTCAACCTCAATAATAAGACCCACCTCAACAAGAAGACCAGTTTTCAGTGTCCCAATGGTGGTCGTATTATTGAGGTTTTACTGTATATTTTGAGGGGTGAAGGTGAAACTGTTCTATCTGCATATAATCAAAGAAGGAGATGGAATTGTACTGCTTTCAATATTTTAGAAACACTAAATGCTATCTACAGTTGAATACATTATACTTTATTGTTGAGCAAATGTTCTACTTAGAGTTATGATGGTATGCACCTTTGAAACGTATATACAGTCTATTGATAGTAATTTGCTATTTTTGCTTTTATTTAGACGAATTTCAAGAGCGTACCAATACCTGTAATGTTTGAATTTTTTGACATTGTTTCCATATATTTATGTTTTACATACACTTCAAAGTTGAATTGTTTCATTTTTATTCTATTGCTTTTACTGGTCATGTTGCACTGTTACTTGTTGTGTAATTAATGTTCTTTTGTTGGTGATGTCAACTGAGATATGTCAGACATTTTGTGATCCTGTAGTAAATCTTAAATTGTCTGTGTTCTTTAGAATCAAGGTTTTTAAGATTGGTTATTCATTTTGCAATTATAATTCATTGTATTATGATTCCATAGATGGAATTTGCAAGACATATTTAAGTCTTTATGTCAACATGTAGTAGGCTTTACTACTGTGTTTGTATGTGAAAGACAAACAATAGATAAATAGCATATCTCTTTTGATTCACCATTTTGTACAGTACTATGATCGGTCATATTTATACATAAATCAGGCAATGATTATTCTTTCTTATTCACTTTAATTGTATTTCTCAAATACAATTTATGTCTGATTCTAAGATAATTAGTTCTAACATTTAGCTATAATTAGTTTGAATGGGTTTTCCTATCACCTCATATTAAAATGAATTTGGATACTAGCGTTATGCTAATTTCTTCGTACCAATTTATTGACCTTTAATCAATTCTCTAACATTACTCTCTCAATGTTTCAGGACTATGCCAGTTCATGACAGTCCACAAATTTTAGCTACCAAACTGAATGCATATACTACGACTATTGAAGATGTCCGCCAGTGGTATCAGTCTGAACATATGAACTATAAGCTTATAGATGGACAAAGATCTAAATGGTGGGTCTGGAATACGACTGTGGAGTCCTCTCGGGAAAGTGTTAGACAAATTCAGACTTACCTGCAAAGAATTACTGATGGTAACTACATTGTGTATTTTTTTCTTTAAGATTGCATTATGATGTGGCTAAGTGTATCAAAGTATTCAGTATCACACAAACAGATTTCTTACTGTATAATTAATGAATTCATTGTTGCTTTGAAGATTTCAGAAAAATCAAGCATTTGTTGCCTCTATGTCTCGATACAAGGTATTGAAAGACAAAATTCCCTAATCAGTTGATGAATTTTTCATCAATCAATGAATCAAACTTTTATTTGTGATTGAAATTAGATAAAGACAAAATTAAGTTGAATAGAAGTTAAAAAGTGTTCTCTCGAATAGAAACATTTTTTTTTAAAGTTACAGTAATATTGAAAATGAGGAGATGTTTTATTGAAATTACTTTCTTAAACTACATACTTATATTTCTATTGCAGGCAAAGCATCGTCTATAACAGACTTGTGTATCACACCTACAGAATTCTTACAACGTGTTGGTGATTTTGACCAGTATTGTCCGGTCAGTTTGGCATTGCGAGGAGAACTTATTGATTGCTCTACCAATAATACTTTAGAATATGCTGTAGAATTCAGAGGTAATGCATTAATGGCTATTCACAGATTTGTGGTTCAGTCACTAACAGTATTGAGACATTGTTTGATTTCCACTGTGCACAAAGTAAGCATAGTGGTCTAGCAGTGGAGCACCAAACTCATGATTCAGAGGTCCTGGGTTCAAATTCCATCATGGGCAAATTCTGCCGCAGTCTTCATACTCCTTGAATTAGGTGCAAGTACTAGTTATTGAACCAGGAAGTTGTCTTTGAGATAGATTGATTTAAGTTTTTAGAACTTGATTCACAATTGATGTACTCTTATATTATAAATAAGTTATTACTTCTAAGTTTAGATATGATGTCCGAATCTACTGCTTATTATGAACTTTTTTGCTGCTAAATTATTTTACCATGATGATTTTCCTTGATTGTTCAATGTATATAAATCTTTCCTACTGAGTCCACAATAATTGTAAAGTGTTTAGTATCAAACACAGTTCAAACCATATATGTTAGTAAAAGATTTTGTTGTAAACCTGCATTGGATGTTTAGGTAATTTTTATTCTATTTGTCTCAAATTTTGGCCGCATGTTTGAGAAATGACCATTTCTAGTTTGTCCCTTTTAAAGAATTCAAATTAATTGGCACTTAATTGGCAGATCTAGATCAGATTTTTTTATATCTCTGTTCAAAAGATTTACTTAATGTCAAACTTTTCTATACCATGTATAAAATTTTCAGTGCTTTAGCAACTTATTATGAAGTATATACCCGTCAGTACTTGTATTGATTAACATTAATAGCAATCTTATTTAATTTCTGATTTTAGGTCATTATTACAAATGTGCTGGACCTACAGAGTTGAATCAGTTCCTTGAAGAACCAGAGAAATTTGTTCCACCCCTGGCACCACACAAACTACCCTCACCCAGCAAGTTACCAAAACGACGTCAACCGGACCAAGTCAAGGCTTCATCGAAGATTGAATTAAATGGTTACTGTCCAGTTACTTATTTGGATGGCAAATGCAGGTATGTGAACTGATCGATTGACAAAATGAGATAAGCAATATACAGTAAAATCTCACTTAAAGACCACCTCAATAATAAGACCACCTCAAAATTAGGAACACAATTTTCAAGTCCATTTTCACTATTTTGCTCTTAATTTAACCTACCGGTATATTTTAGGATAAACCCAATAATAAGATCAGTTTTCAAGGGTTCCAAGAATGGTCAAATTATTGAGGTTTTACTGTATTTATATTTACCAGTTCAGTGTAATTTCTTATTATTTTTACTTTCAATCAACAGAATAATAGAAAATATAAAGTTAATTTGAACTCTTCGCAATGTTATTTCTCCCCATCTTTGTACGTATATATGCAAGCAATTTATGAGTTTATATTTGGCGTATATTTACACTGTTGTATGATAAGTTTAAGATTGGGTGCTGTCTTAAACCAGGTTTAGTAGCTTTATTTTGATATGTGTCCTTTCCAAGGCATTGCTTCTATTTCTCCCATATTTATGTTTGTATATGGCAGTTCCTGCTTGACTTCATTATTCGTATATATGATATAATACATAATTGTGACATGTCGTAAATGGAGATGTTTCACATACCTATGTATGCGATCATATTGCTTAATAAGGTAATAAAATATGTATATTCGTTATTGCAGATATGAAGCTATTGTTCCTGGACGACCAGAGTTTATTGCAGAATATACTGAGAAATACTGGTATTGCGAGTCGGAAGAAAAACTCCTGAAATTTATGAAGTATGTATACTGGTCTTTAGTCTTAAGTTTTTATTACATATGATTTTCTTAGTAATAGTTCTTGTTATTGGCAAAAATGTATAAGTAACACACGTTTAACTATATTGTTACTAAATTGCATAATTGGCTGAACAATTATAAAGTCAGTTATTCTGCACTGTCAGTTTTAGATATGTGTCGTGTCTGTCTTTCTCTCTTACTGTCATTCTACTATAACTTGTTAAGAAAAAATTAGATTTTTATTAATGATATTAACATCACTGAATTATTGAAATATTTGTGCGTTATAGAACAGTTATCAGTAAAAACCATATTTGCCCAAACTTGAATTTTTTGTGAAGTACTGGGACTTTTTCACACTGAAACTCAGGCTTTAAAATGTAGGGATGTAAACAATTCACCAGAACATGCATTTATCGGTTAGTAAACTCAATAACCGGTTAATCGTTTATTTTTTATGAAAACATCTATTTTTTCATTTTGGAAAAAAAAGGAAAATATCTCGCAAGATATTCATTGTCACAAATCTCAATACTTTGTCCCTGAAAGGTGTGAAAATGCAGGGCATAAGGGGGGAAAATCGATAATCTGTAACAGTTTGACAAGTATGCGTTTGCTACAAATATTTAATGAAAAGGTTTATGACAGTCATAAAACTCGTTTGGGTGCTCGAGAATATAGGTATATGTAAATAGACAGATAAAGTATTGTGTTATTGTACTAAATTTTAACATTTTTGTATTCCAATAGAGAGTAACTGTCCGTTAAGTTAAACTTCAATTTATCATATATTATAATTTTCAAAACAAAAATAATGTTTCTTAAAAATAATTGAAATGATTGCTATTTCTTTTATGAATTATGTTCAGTAATGAGCAGAAATAAAACACAATCCAAACTATTACTAACATCAGAATATAGGTCTAGTCATTGTAAAATTATACACAACAAAATACGAAACACGTAACGAATGCCATGTTTGGTTAACCGGTTAACTGTTTGAAAGATTAAAGGGTTAACTGGTTAGCAAAATAACCGCATATTGAAATCCCTATTAAAATGTCAAATGTTCTTATGGCTCCTGTTATTATAACATAATAGATTTTAATAAAAATTGAAAAAGGTGTAGAGTGGGTATCACCAATTATTCAGACAAAAATGTTTTTGTTAAGATTTAATAAAAAAAAAGAAATGCCAGTAAATACAAGGTTTGCAAATTTTAAAGTCTAAGTCTGAGTTTCAGTCTTAAAATGTTAGTGAGTGATGCCCTTGGATTTTCCTGAGTATACGTCAGAAGTAATGCATTATTTTAACCCTAGTATACACATCAAATCTCGGGACATAACTATACAGGTACAGTGTAACCTTTCTACAGCAACAGTCTTAGGGAGTCACACTTTCAGGTTGTTGTTGAGAGGTCGTTTCTCTAGAGAGGTGACATCGATAGTAAATTCTTTCTACAAGACACAATGATACTGTTCTTCTGGAGAGGTTGTTGCTACCTAGAGGTTAAATTGATGGTGAATTCTTACTGCAAGACACAATGATACTGTTGTTGTGGAGAGGTTGTTGCTATATAGAGGTTAAATTGATAGTAAATTCTTTCTACAAGACACATTGATACTGTTGTTATAGAGAGGTTGTTGCTATATAGAGGTTAAATTGATAGTAAATTCTTTCTACAAGACACAATGATACTGTTGTTCTAGAGAGGTTGTTGCTATATAGAGGTTAAATTGATAGTGAATTCTTACTACAAGACACAATGATGTAAGAAAATTTGCTTATATTATCGTCATTTTCCACATTTTTATAATAATTATTCACTTTACCTTACAGACTGCCAGAGCAATATGCTAGCCTAGAGCTGCCATCCAAACTTCCACCCACTAAGGATAATCTATCTCTGACATCTTTACCAATGCTGGGTTATATGGAACAGAGTGTGTCTACTGCCCTTATTAAAGCGATGACCACTTGTGGCAACGCCAAACCAAAATATCCATTCCTCTGTGCTAGTAGGTCTGCACTGTTCTATATCGCCTACCATCTTAAAGGTATGTTATACTTTTGTAGTGTTTGTGAATTATTGTACTGTTATGACTTTGTTTCGGTCATAATGTTAATTTCATCTTTGTGTAAAACTGAAGTTGATTCTTTGTAATGTGGAATAATTTGTATATGTAATACACATATATGTGTATATCTGGGCATACTGGATTAATGCTGAAGAAAACACTGTGGATGTTTGTGTAGGAAGCTAAGCATTATTAATGCTTGGTATGTTAGGTTTGCCTGTGGTTCTTGCATGTTTGCATCTTAAAAACCAATGCTAAAATTTAAGTTACAAAACAATAGTTATTGGATAGTGCATTTTCTAACTCTGGTATCTTTTGTACTATGGATTTAAGGATACATCAAACATCGGCTTACTGTTTCCTCATATTTCGTAACAGAGATTGACAAGCCAAAAGCTGCCTTTGTGGACTCAGATTACACTCTATGCAGTATGGTCAGGGTCTACATTTTGTTGTCAGAACTGGCTACCACCATATACTGAACAGTGTGCTAGTAGGATTAGTATTATTCATCTTCAGATTGTTTTTACGGTTTTTCTTAAGACATTGATGAAAATGATAACAAGTCTTATTTTATCTTTTTTTACAGCTTTCAATCCAAAAAGTTCAGATTATGTCCGTAAAAAGTACAAGAGAAAGTTGGAAAGATTCCAGGAAACGTGTGATCTTATTAAATACCTTGGTAACAACATGACCGTACGATACAAGGAACCCGGAGAGAGACCACAAGATTTTGACTTCAAACTACAAACATTCTTTGCTCTTCGTGGAATTGAACCAACTCCAACATGGATTTCATAAAAAAGTTCTATCATTCTTTGTTAAATAGGATTTTCAAGCATTTATGTGATGTGTACATAACTGATGAGTTGTTTTAGGTAATAAAAATTGAATATTGTACAATAAAATTCTGTTGAAAATGCTGGAGGTATTTATACTGTATATGATTTAAAGAATAATGTTTGAATAGGATATGTATTCAAATTTTATGATATTTTAATAACTTCATTGTTAATATCATAATTTGCTTTCAGTTGCAACAAGTGTACAAAACAGTTTATTCAGATTCATGCTTGAGGAAAACTGCCATGTGTTTCTTAAATATCATTGAATCTGTACTTAGTAATATCATATCCAAAGTAAAGGGATGTAACTGTAACAGCACTTGTGTTCCAAGCATTAGACAACCTGTCCCTTTATTATTCAATACATAATTTTCAAGGGATCAATCAAAGCATATTGGTCCTGACTGTGTATATGTTTCCGATTCTGTCACATACTATAATAAGTGTGCTATTTGTTCACTGAGCACCAAAGACCGACAAGATGGTAGAATTGCAGGTTAGGCTTAGCATAATATGAACATAATGAGTTATGGCCCCTGGATATATAAGAACATACATTGTAAAAACTTGTATTATCATATTTATGGATTATTTTCTTGTGTGTCATTTTCTTTCCTATGATTCCATTTTCTTGTATTAATGAGTATGGATGTATTTTTTACTTGTCTGTGATAACATTGTTACAGTATTGTACAATATATGTATTACAAATCTAGTGTTTCCTTCTGTCAAATGCACTTTGTATACATTTAACTGAATGTTCCTAAGTGACATACTAAACAGTAATTTTACTTGTCAGAATTTTCTCCGATACCTTAAGTCTGCAACCAGTTGCTTTGACATTTTTAGGAACATGCTTGACATCATAGTGGCTTGTGTTACTTACATTGTATGTGATTTTATGCTTATATGATGTGACCACTGAAATAAAACTTGTGTTATTGTATCCTAGATGAAATTGTCAACTAACAGTGTAAATTTGAAATATATTTTATATATTCACATGTTGCAAATAAATCCGTCCTTGGTTGTACATGTATATCGTGATCTACAAAACCTGCTATATACGTACATGTATTATTGTTTGAATGTTTGTTACTCATCTTTGTGTATGATGATAGTTTAATTTATAATATTTCATGAAACACTGAATAAAATACTTGATATACATCATGTTGTTGTGTTAATTTCCCTTCCTGTTCCACACACCGTGTTTAGATGGAGAGTTCGATGGTTAAGTTAGTGGGGGATTTGGTAATTATAGTTTTATCTGGGGTGTAGATTCCTATAGGCTGTGTAGACCGTGAAAAAATTAAATGGCCGAAACAGCAATAAGATATATAATGTATGTTTTTGATGTTATTGTAAGCATATTTACCTGAACACGAAATATACACCAAAACGCATCTCTGATGATCTAATTTTTTTCTTTTCTGAAGAAAGCTTCATGAAGCTGACAGGCAAAGTTATGAACGTCCTCAGGTATTTATATGAGAGACAAAGGGTCATCATGACCCTCTTAGTCCATAGTCGGGCACGTATCTGTGATATTGGAAGGGTTTATTTTATTTTTAGTGATAAAGAGCGGTTCAATAACATTTCCTGAAATTGTCTGAACAATGATTGAAATATCGACAACTCGACATATATAGAGAAATAGCTTAAATATATAAAAGTTTTTGACAGTTAAATCCTTTTAAAAATCGCGATCATACAAGAAGCAAGATTCCTGAAGTATTATAAATGGTATTTTTGAAATCTGCTTTTTCCGATCAGTAGTGATACTCTACATAAATGAACAGAACACATGTACATAGTATATATTTCTGATATAAACACTATTGGATAAACGTATAACTAATAATCCGTATTAATTTCATAAGAAAATGTACAGTGTAACCCATACCCAACTTTCAATGCCTTTAGGCTGGCTTATCACAGTGGATTGTCTCCCTTGAAAATGATCCGAAAATCGAGTTTCCAGGTTCACCAGTTTCAATCAATCGATTTTATAAGGAAACTATTTTCAAACGTAAATTGAAACGATTTATCTTATTATTAGGATATTTTAACAGTTATGACAGAATTGTCCAGGGGGGGGGGGGGGCTCTCAACCTCTCTTAAACAACAGTACCACTTTTCCCTGTAGAAAGCATTTACTTCCAAGTCAACCTCTCTTAAGCAGCCACGTGGTGACAACAGTCAAATTTACCCCTCCCAAAGGGACTTGCTATACAGAGGTTGCGCTGTATATTCAATGTTATCTGAAATGTCATGATATCAGAAAATCTAAATCAATAAAGTTTACAAGTTATATCCTATTCCCATTAAAAAAAATCTAAGTATGCGAATAAAAATTCTATAGTTAAGATGTATGGCTAAGATATAGTAAAGATTGAATTGTATCAGCACAAATACATAATGAAATACGTTTTATGTTTAACAAATACCATAAAGCGTGTCTTTATAGTTTTTTTTATTAATGAAGACATGAAAAGAGACGACCAGTGTACTTAAGTTTACCGTCATATGATACATATTGAACACGTCCGAGCGTGTGTCGCATGCTTACACGAGAGATAGGGGATTTGGTTACTTAAATATTTATGTGGAAAAAAAACAAGAATGAATAATGAAATTACATGGTCATAATACATCGTTGTAATAAACAATATTTTGTTGTCGTCTGCTCGACTCGGGTATCGAGTGTCACCATGGCCCCTCATTATACACATATACAGATTTTATCTAGAAAACAGCCTTCCCGTGCAGACCCGTAGCTACGCTGAGGCACACCGAGGTAGTTGCCTCGGTTGAAATTTTAAAAGCAACCAAAATAATATGATTCGATAGATAAATAGAATTCAGGAAGAATTGCATAAAACCATATAAAAATGTTGAATTCTACATAGATAAATTCATATTGGAAGTCTATTCTAATAACCAGAAAACGCAGGAAAACGCTTCTGCATACATTTCCCCCCAGGGACGACTCCAGACCCCCACCTTTATTGCCTCGGTTTAATTTTGCCTCTGGCTACAGCCCTGCCGTGATTCAATTTAATACTGAATCTGTCATTGCAATCGATTTTAGGCCTAAGTGCACCTACTCCTTTGTATTCACTACATAATGTGCAATGTTTCGTTAAATAATGTTATAAAGTTATTACATTCTAAATAGTTTGGTTTTGAACCGTGAGAGTTAAATTCGGCGTAGTGACTGATTTATGGATTTGGCAAATAATTGTGTTTTCTTGATAATAAACAACTGAAGGTTGTGCCGTATTTTGTAAACTCTACCTTTAAAATGTTTGAGTGGTATTTCAGAGTACCATAATATCGCTAACATAGAAAGCGATCCATAACGTGAAACCCCTATCATATAATGTTCGGCTTTGACCCTTGTGAGTTAATTAGGGATTCATTTATACATTATGAAAATCCCTGATGTCTTCTTAAAAAAACACACTGTTATACAGTGTTTTACTGATCTAAAGTTTCTATCTATTAAAGGGTTTGGGTCGGGTCTAAAAGCGGACAAAAACACCCCTGGCCCCACGTCCACGAAATTACTTAAGTTTCTGTTCAATCTCAACTTCACCTTTCGGGACAGTTGATGTAGTTTCTTCGTATTGAACATTAATGTACATTGATCTTTTCAATAGGTTCCTAAATTATTTTAAAGATGTATCTGGCTCATCTAACCATAAAATGTTTGCATTGGCTTTATCCAGTATTGTGTTACATTGGCTAAACATCTCTACTAAAAGTCATGCAATGTAAAACCGATCGAAAACAAAATGTTTTTATCATATTACTAACAGTCAAAACCTGTAAAATAGCCTGATTGTTAAAAAACTGCATTTAATTTTTTTAATTTTATAATATACAAACTTCTTTCTTCAACAAACATGGATTAATACATTATGAATTCATTCTTTGTTAATGCATGTTTATTGATGTTTTAACTATAGGAAATATACTTTCATGTTTGGTTAGGTAAACAAATGAACAAAAAATGAGCATAGTATTACTTTAAATTCACATTTTCCTTGTCTTAAATATAAAAAAGAAAACGCAGTCGACTGAGAACAAGCTCAGTCACGTGAGTCCCATAATATTGCATTTCTTGAATAATTTGTTGTGCAGCATAAAACAATGGCGAGAAGTTGCGATTGCTGGTCACTCCAGATCCAAAATGGATTTCGGTAAGTAACTTGCTCGTTATCGAAAGGTTAACCAATCCTCGTCAAGTTTACAAACGTTGCTCGGTTGAAGAGAAATTGCCTTGGTGGTTAACGTAAGATTTGATTGGTCTACAAAACACTGATATGCAAATAGCAAACCATGTTAGTACGGCTGCGCCGAAAAATAGAAGTTGGAACTTTTGTTTGAGTACACATTTTTGTGAACCCTGGGTCAGATGGTATTGGCAGTCAGACTACGGCAGGCAACACCTATTATTCTATGATTAAAGTTGGGTTTTCACCATCGGGAGTTAAGCTTAAGACTCCATGTTAAGGATAAAGTATATCATGGCATGTTCTTAGCAAGATGCAAACGGGGAGGACTAAAAATTATGTAAACCTAACGTACAATATGATAATGATACAATATTTTAAACCCAATAAAACTTTATTCGCTCTGATGTAAACTGCATGTTTTTGTTTCATTATATAGTTTATGTTATACGAACTGAAACATTATGCAATAGTAACAGTTATTATGAACAGAACAGAACATACATTTAATTTAGGATATAAACAATATGTTTCGCATCCATTACATAAATAAATACATACAAATACATACAAGTACATACAAATACATACAAATACATACAAATTAATACAAATTAATACAAATACATACAAATACATATAAAGCCATATAAAATGGTTTAAAGCTCAATAAAATGACAAGAGTATAGCTTTGTCATGTGGCTCGGGTAACCTTTTGTTTATTTGTGTTTGGTTACGGTTTACATGGAAAGGTCATACTTTGATGACAAACTAATTCCTACCATCAACATGTTTTAGCTTGTAATGTAGATTTGTGTATTCGTATTTACTTAACACGGTGTTAAAATCAGCTCAGCAAATATCTTAACTTACTTATCCACCTATTGTGATCGACCTTTTACATCGTGCATAACTTAAGTACGGTCTTTTTTATCTATTTATCTTACGTACTATACTTTGCGGCACGCGTGATAATCGACCATCGAACAGTTAAGCTTTTTGAATGGTATGACCTTATATTTCTTATAACGAATAAAGCTACGGTATCTATACAATTGAAAAAAAAATCGGTGAACTTACATGTTCGTGTGTGCCGTATCTACATTGGATTTAAACAATATTTAAGCGTACAATAGACGTATTAACGTTAACTATTAAATTTAAAATCACCATTTTGATGCATTGTTCAATGGTAAATCATTTCAGCTTATAGATAAATTTCTCTGGCTTTATTGAATGATAAATTTATTGCGATTGAAATGTGTGAACTGTTCACAGTTATCCGTGAGTGACCACACTGTCGCTGTGAAGTGAAAATGAAATCGTTAATATTTAATGAACTGCTGGATGACATCCAATGGTATACTGGACATGTACGTTACTAAGTATGCTGTTAACAGATTCGATAAGGCAGTATAAAGTTATTACAAATTGTTGGAATGTGACTGAACTGTGGATTGAAATGTAGATCTGATCAATAGATTAAATAAGTTTAATTCCGATGATTTAAGGTTGAACGTACAGGTACGTAACTTGTGTATATCTTATTTAACACTTAAATCCTATCTTTGTTCAAATTTCTTAGAAACTGTTCATTTGATTTCTATGAAAGAACATGTATTAGAATTACATTGATAAATTGTATGCAGCGAACTAGCTTTAGAGACGGACAGACAGAGACAAATAGAATCTAAAGAAAATGTAAGTAAATAACACTTTTGATATCTAGATTAATCACGTCAGATGCGAAATGAGTGTTATTGTTTAAGGAAGTGAAATTATTATCAAGAAGTTTATTTATTATAGCGCCACCCTTATTTAAAGGGCCAGCCATTTCTGACTTATAAGACACCTACTTTCTGAGCATACTTTCTTCCTGATTCATATCCTTTAATGCCAGGCACCAGGCAGGTATGCGCACGTTAACCATTACGTAACTAGCTGGCGGCTCACCAACCGGCCATATCAGAACGGACCACTACCGGGATTCGAACCTTCCACCTCTCGCTCCCAAGGCGGATGCCTTAACCACTTGGCCACGGGAGACGGGAGATAGTAATGTTCATACGGTCTGACGTAGTTTTTAGTTTCGTTCAATTTACACATTTGATAATATATATTACATCAAAAAGAACGAATCATTTACATGACATTTTTATCGGTACTTCATGTGTCCTATATACACTTCACGTAACCTCTAACGCTATCTTATGATTATTTTGCTGAACATACTTAAAACACAATCCAAGATAAGTATACACTTTTTCACCAAACATAGTTTAGTAAATATGCATGATGTTGCGACAAGGTTTTTACTGATTGGTTTGTACATATGCATTTTGTATTCTGTCTGCTTCTGTCTTAGCGTAATTAACTATTGGTTGTAAATCATATATACGAAACACGCACGGAACATAATATCTCTGAATTTAAATACTTTCCAATAGAGGTAGATACTGTGTGCAGAGATATATTAGAGTTCAAAATATATACTTTCGAACTCACTTTTGAGATTTAATGTTGGGGCTCTATTATGCTGTCCTTTTTAACGATTTTTGTTAAAAATTGCCATTTTTTTCCTATAATTTCGAATACACTATATATCGCGGTGTACGCGTGATCGGTATCCAACAGTGCACGCGCAGCATGACATCTGATTGAAGCACAGACATATAAACCATATACGTCCGTGGATTGAAGTGATCAAGCCGGGTGCAGCGATTATACAAGCTGTATAATTACAATTAGTGCTCTTTATAGGGAAGAATTTGGGGGGAATGTGACATTTTATAGAATGTTTTACATGAACTGAGAAATGAAAAAAAAAACACTATAGAATAGCCTTGAAATAAAATATTGGTGTGGTAAATTATAGATTGACAAAATATTCTGCAAAGGTATGGAATTTAAAACAGTATATAACTCGATTACAATAAATATATTTTTTATAATGATATTGTTTAACTTTAAAATTTAAAAGTGAAAATATGATATTAATATTGTAATACAGATGTTACAATTATTTAGACAAATAGCCTGCATAACTTATATAATATAAAGTTAATACCACTAGGTTTGATATTCATTGTATAAGTTTTATAACGTTTTTCGAGAAAAGAGCGATCAGTCAATGAATAATATACATTAAATACATTTCGTATGCATAATTTCACTTCAACAGTAAGACAGCGTAGCTTGATGTTTTTGCAAAAATGATAAAACTTATCATTTATGACTTTGTGGTAATATTTGAAAATTAATGCATCCAGATTTTATTCCTAAATCATAGACTAGTCAGGATCCCATTATAGTGCCCAAAACCTGCTTTATAATTGAATGTTTGTTTGCAAATATATTAAACAAATACTCGAGTATAAACAATGCAATGTTCTGTTACGTTGCCCCAGTAGTTTTTTTAAGCAACTGTCCCCCGAAATTTGCTCGTCTTTCTCTGAGAAGTTAGTTTGCCTAGTTTTTTACATGAATATGCCTTCCGCTTTAATTTGTTTTTATTAAATGACAAGAATTAAACTTTAAAATGTAAGGTGGTAGAAATTTTGTTTTAAAAATTCACAACAAACATTCTCTTTTTATGCTCGTGAGGTATGGAATGCAATTCCTGTAAATATACGTTGTCTGTCTGATACAGAAACATTTAAAAATAATTATAGGAACTACTTAATGCTTAAACAATGATATCAATAATATTTCATTATTGTATGTATGTGTCTTATGTGAGGTGTCTGTTATTGTTGTTGTTTTATTTCAATTTTATTTTCAGATTATCTTAACTTTTGTAGTTTTTAATAGTCTCATTTACATCCTGATGTTAAAACATGATGTACATGTACAATGTATTGTGTATGCGTGTGTGAATGCGTGCGTGATTGGGTGTGTGTAGGTGTGCGTGTGTGAATTCTTGTTTATTTGTGCGTGTTTATATTGTTAATAGAAGGCCATATTGAAAAAAAGATGTACAATTTATTGTTAACCTTAACTATGTAACCTTCTGAAAATAAAGAATTTATTATTATTATTATTATTATTAATGAAAACTTGAAATGTTTTTGATGAAGAAAACAAATGCATGTCTAAATATCGGTTAGTATAATTAAAACTTCAAAATATAGTGGCAATATAGTGAAGGCATTGGGAAAATAACAGCGGTCTGGAAAAGGCTTCTTTCTGATTGAAAAAAAAAAGTTTTCCATATTTCAATAGTTTTACAGTTTTATGTCACAACATGAAAATTTCATTTTAAATATAGAAAACATGTTCTATTTAGTTCATTTCAACCATTTGTTATCCAGTCGACTTATATTTCACATTAATTAAATGTTATTTCATATCAAACGTTTCAATCTACTTGTGAATATGATTGCATGTTTACATGTTATAAGCTTTTAATTCAATTCATCTGTCGTATAAAGAATTTCCATTCAAACTAAAACTAACAAGGGATTCTTTTTAGTATTTTGAATAAGTTCGCTAGAGTATGTTTGCATTAACGCAACACAATAGTATGCCTGTATGCATTCATTCTTTCGACTTTGCCGAGTCATAAGGAAATCAATGCAATCTTGAATATTTTTTTTTTCAATTTTATAAGTTATTTATAAGAGACCAACATATTTGTGCACGTGATATGCAAAAAATGCGCTGTGTTCAAGATATATCTGGCTCATCTTAACGCAAAAAATATTTGAAAGGGCTTCATTCAGTGCAGTTGCTACAATGGCTAAACATCTTTAATTCATAATTTTGGGCTCCTTTTATACAAGGAAGTTTTGTAGTGCGCCATGCAAAATACATGTTGTGTTAAATATTGGTTGATATTCGAATCTATGAATTGATCTAACCTCGAATTTACCATAAAATCAAGAATGATGATAATATTACGATCAGTTTCTGCTTTCTAAAACTATTGAAGATCTTTTTTTTAAATGCTTGGTCGAAAAAAAGCCCCATATAAATGGCCCGTAATGTCCCTAAATATGGTCCGAAGCGTCCCTGAATATGGTTCGAAGTGATCCGTGGTCCGAAGTGTCCCCTCGCTCATAGCGGAGTCGGACTTACGACCTTCGGACCAGGTGTCAGACGCTTTACCCATAGACCACCATGCGTCTATATGTTTTGCTAGTTACAGCAATTGCAGTCGTTACCTATTAGTTTGCATGTTCTTCACGCGGAGTATTGTCTTAAAAAGTTAAAAGTTAAAAGTAGAATGTATTGTACAGCTTTACTTAAACATAATTATCAATATCAATGCCGGTAAAATAAACTATTTTAGACCTGCACACTGACATTTATTTGTTTTCCTTGTAAGTTGCAACCAATGTTGTGTTTAATACGTTCATGCGGGCTTATTGTTTTCCATATTTTTTTGCAGACGATTTGTAAAAATGAGCGTTTCAGCATTCAATCATCTAACCGGAAGTACAATAGAACTGCTGATCAGCTGTACTGATCTGGCTGATCTTGATGATTTCACGAAATCAGACCCGATGTGTGTTCTATTTTACAAGCAATACGGACAGTGGACGGAATTTAAACGCACGGAGGCTATTCGTAACACTCTAAATCCAAAAGTAAGAATATTTTTCCTGTAGGTTTGTTGTATGTTATAGAAGCTCAATTGTTAGAGAAAATAGTCCATGCTTTCTTGAAACATTTATCCCGGTTGAAATCAGTGCTATAGTCTAATTAGGAGATTGGCTGGTACCTACCTATATGTGGATCGAACTCGCGACTTCCGGGATGTATTACTAGCTGCTTAATTCGCTTCACCGTCGCTCCTCAGTTTTGAAATCTAGAGAGGTGTATCTCAACATAATGATATCGCTTTTCAATACACATGGATGCTATAATATTGAGGTATATCAAATCATTCAGGGTACTAACTCAAAGCATGTAGTTACACCAACATATCTGTTGTTTCTTAGCCGTATTAGTTTTAATAGCATCAAACATGGACTTGGTTACTATTTTCAGTAGTTATACGACGATATTCTTTCCTCCTGGAACATAAGATACCGACATACATACTGTGGCCAACCCGTATATGGTTATATTATTAAAATATATCGGTCAACTTTTGATACTCGCTAAAGTGTGTGTACATCAGCGCATACCATTTACATATCATATATAAACGCTTGCAGCACCACTGATGAATCTGTAATAATAAGTCATTGACAACACAAACATAGGGAAGTATCTTTTTAAATCACTCGGCATGAAGTTATCAGTAGTTGTAAGCATTGTTGGAGATAATAGAATGTGTATATGAATTAAAAATCAAGACAAAACGTTACTACTTACCTTCTAAAATTGTTCATATAATGTGAATGTATTATCTAGATATGGCATTGTAGAGTTTATAAACACTTTTATTGCTGGTTGTAGTAGCAGTGTTACTGCTGTCTACCAAAGCCTGGTGGTGGCATTTCTGTTTCATGAATTCATGAATTGCAAGATTTCAAATTCACGAATTCACGAATTCGCGAATTCATCTTAACGATTTCACAATTTAAACTTCATGAACTCAATATATCAACTTCACAAATTCACAATCTGAATTTCACGATTTGCATTTCACGAATTCATGATTTCAATTGCATGAAGATGAAATATTATATTCGCTAAGTTGGAATCATGAATTCGCTAAGTTGGAATCATGAATTCGTGAAGTTGAAATCGTGAAGTTGAAATCATGAATTCGTGAAGTCTAAATCGTGAATTCGTGAACTTCAAATCATAAGGTCAGATTTCGTGCAACCGAAATGTCACCACCAGGCTTTCGTTGCTGTTACTACTGCTAATTCTATGTCAAATAACAGACGATATATTCAGTCGAGTTTTGTATGGAAATCTAATAACTTATACGAGTATGTCATCATTTTTACAGTTCGTGGAAACCTTCATGATAGAGTTTGATGCTGCATTGCAATATAATTTGATGTTCAGTGTATACGACATTGATAACAGGTAAAAATGATACATTGACATGCTCTTATATACATCTTATCCATGTAACTGTTTATATTTACGCTTTTTAAAGCGTCTCCCTAGTGATAACTTATATAACCCTGTACACTTAACCAGCATGTCGACTTTGAGTGAAATTGTGGTCTATGAGTGTGGTCGTTTCATCGATGTTTATTAGTCAATATTTTCCAAAACACATTTGCGCAGGCTTTGCCACTGTTCTGGAATAATAAAATAGAGATATAAGGAATTGTATTATCTGCAATAGTCTTAAAAGTTTCACCATCCTATTTTTACAATACAGGTTAACAGCACAAGAGATTGTTATTAGTTCGCTCCCTTTATCTCTTCTAGAGTTCTCTCCCTTGATTCCTGGATCTATAGTACAGTAAAACTTCAATAATGAGACCAACCTTGGGACCCTTGAAAACAAACTGGTTTCCTTATTGAGATGGTCTTAATATTAAGGATGAATAAAGAACAAAACAGTGAAAATGGACTTTAAAAAATAGGTCTTAATTTTTAGGTGGTCTTATTACTGAGGTGGTCTTTAATTGAGGTTTTACTGTAAATGTAACAATCTCCTGTAGTTTACACAGTGATTATTACCGAAACAAGTTGTTAAATATATTACAGTTCTTCCGATTTAAGACGGCATGATTTTGTTGGATCGGTTGAGACCACATTGTACGAACTGTTGGATCCACATAAAGATGTGTGTACAATGTGCAAGACACTACGTGTTGCAGGTATAACCTTAACGGTAGTATGCAATTATGATGGTTGATCAAGACAAAATAAAAATAGATTTATACAATCAATATGAAAATTGATCAACATGTGGATTTGAGTTTATTTACCCTCGCCACCGGGATATCCCATATGGGCGAGCATATTAATCATGTTAATCAACTATCATTGACAATTCTATTTTTAAAATAATGACTATAGTGAATGTCTGTGCGTGTGGAATCAACAATTGGTGATGGTAGATTTATACAATCAATATGAATATTTATCAAGAATTGGTGATGGTAGATTTATACAATCAATATGAAAATTGATCAACAATTGGTGACAGTAGATTTACACAATCAATATGAAAATTGATCAAGAATTTATGATGGTAGATTTATACAATCAATATGAAAATTGATCAACATTTGGTGATGGTAGATTTATACAATCAATATGAAAATTGATCAACATTTGGTGACAGTATATTTATACAATCAATATGAAAATTGATCAAGAATTGATGATGGTAGATTTATACAATCAATATGAAAATTGATCAAGAATTGGTGACAGTAGATTTATTCAATCAATATGAAAATTGATCAAGAATTGGTGACAGTAGATTTATACAATCAATATGAAAATTGATCAAGAATTGGTGATGGTAGATTTATACAATCAATATGAAAATTGATCAACAATTGGTGACAGTAGATTTATACAATCAATATGAAAATTGATCAACAATTGGTGACAGTAGATTTATACAATCAATATGAAAATTGATCAACAATTGGTGACAGTAGATTTATACAATCAATATGAAAATTGATCAACAATTGGTGACAGTAGATTTATACAATCAATATGAAAATTGATCAACAATTGGTGACAGTAGATTTATACAATCAATATGAAAATTGATCAACAATTGGTGACAGTAGATTTATACAATCAATATGAAAATTGATCAACAATTGGTGACAGTAGATTTATAAAATCAGGTGTAATGAAAACTTGAAAAATGTAAAACAAAACAAAATATATCATTATATCTTAATTTCGTTTCTATAATGCAAGCCTGGCATCATGAATAAAATGGATGACCAAGCGTATATACCAGTGTCAACAGACAAACGCAAAATAAAACATACAATTATAATAGGCCTAACACTGCCGGGTCAATAAAATTTCTCTTTCATACCGTGTTGATTTTATAGAATTTCATCTTCCTGGCAGCGCACGCGTTCTTAACTCAGTACATATGACATTGATATTTTAAATAGGAGCTTCGAAAGCACGTGGACTCATAAGTATAACATCGGAAGTAGTGAGAAAATCACGTGACAAAGTATCTCTGCACGTGGGTGGACACAAACTAGTCAAGAGTGGGAAAATCATACTTACAAAGGTATTTCACTATATTGAGCAAAATTCAGTTGTTAATAGTTATACTTTTGTATGTTGCATCTATTGTGAAACCATTTGCAACTTATTGTCATCACTCTATGTGACCGCTTCCTGTGTACCTGACCAGCCCTGCGTTCAGTAAAGGCTAACAGTCGCTCACGTTACAAAACTGTACACACATTTTGCTACTGAATGCACTGTTTTCCATAGAGTGTGCGCGACCTGTACGCCCACACGCTAACGCAAATCCGAGATAGCAAAGAATTTGTTTGTCGAAAATGAGGCGGTAAATACACTTGTTAGCTACGCGAACTGTGAGCGGCTTCCATTGGTCGTAACTGAACGCACGGCAGTACTCGCGCCTAATTTTAGATAATTGTGAAGTTCATGGTTAAACCACGCCTATCGTGGGATTCGAGGTCACGTCCTCCAGATCAGGGTTCCGTCGCAAGTATGCACCCCCCCCCCATTTTGGCTGAAGAATTTGTAATTATGTCCACATAAGAATGATGCATTTCCGAATATATGTGTTAACATACATGTATACTTTCACGTTTTTGCATTTGAGGGATGTCCCGATCAAACGTAGAATTCTGTCATATTAATTTTGTTTATTAATTATATGACCATGTAGTGATATACAATCACTTGATTTGATACACACGTATCCTTCTTTGAAAGAAAAGCATATCTTGTAAGCAAACATAAATAATACCGATTTTCTTTTGGTATATACAATATACTTAACCCGAATACAAGTGTAGGGTGCAACATTGACGGCGCTGCGGTAGCAAACATTTAGCTTATCCCCCTTATACCAGTCTGCCTGTTGTCTGTATATTCTTGCAATTACACATATGACTATATCCATTTCAAATCATGTCAGCTCTTTTAAGTGTGAAATAGATAAGTAAGATAAAGCATTATTCATATATAACCACATGGCAAGATGTTGCGAAGCGTTCGCAGTAGTTTGTCTAATGGTATGTTTTATGATTAATGAATATGCTTAATAGCATTGTCCTGTTTTATATGTTGTGCATAGTTATAGACTATCTCTAACTAAACGTCCCAGAAAATATTCTGCTATAACTTGTCCTCATATACATGAAATTTTGTCGAATATTTTTTGATATAATATTTTTATGACATTTCAGCCAGATGTATATTTGGAAATCTCAAGAAGCATAGACAACGTATATTTCCATCCCGTGTTAAGAACAGAAACGATCCGTAAAACACAACACCCCAGGTGCATACATAGAAATAAGACATTCATTTAAAGATGAGACGAGCAAATAACTACTGGGACTTTATTAAAATATTAATTTAATACTTATTACATTACAATGTTCGTTCAATAACTATTTAATATGAATGCTAATTAAATAACTATTACACTCAAATATTGATTAAATAAATATATAAATAACTTTGTATTTTTATGAAAATATGCAATAGATATTTGAAATAATACTTTTAAGACAAATGCTTCTTTCTTCATAAATAGTTTGTGTCTACGATACTTTCATTTCCGTATCTGCAACAATTTACTTAAATAGTATATAACGCAACCCGTTGTCAAATTAGACTGTTACTATATAAAACACTGTACGTGTCGCATTCAAATGCTTGAATAGACGAATAATTTGAATATAGATAACATGGTAATATGTTTACAGATGGCGTCCATTAGAAATAAGTTTACAAAGAATTTGCAATGGAGATTGGGACAGACTTCTAGAACTGGCTGTATGGCATTATAGGTAAAATACTTAGTTACATGTATTGTTGTGATTGTATGATGGTGGTGTAGAAGTTGCCGTGTATGCTACTGTATGGCATTATAGGTAAAATACTTAGTTACATGTATTGTTGTGATTGTATGATGATGGTGTAGAAGTTGCCGTGTATGCTACTGTATGGCATCATAGGTAAAATACTTAGTTACATGTATTGTTGTGATTGTATGATGATGGTGAAGAAGTTGCCGTGTATGCTACTGTATGGCATTATAGGTAAAATACTTAGTTACATGTATTGTTGTGATTGTATGATGATGGTGTAGAAGTTGCCGTGTATGTGGCCCTACCGTGTATGCTACTGTTGATAATGTGTTTCATGCTGCGGTTGTTGTTGTTGATGATGAGACAGTGATAATAAAAAATATCGATGTTGCAATATCCCGTTAATTGAAATACATGTAGTTTCTTATATTTTTTACTATGTGAATAAGAAGGTTGTCCAAATGTCGTGTAGAATTTGTTAAACGTTATTATATAATACAATCAGAGTTAATACGGTATTGCGATACGTTGCATAAGTTGGCACAATTCCCAGATTATGAAGACATCATTATACACGAACACAGATTCAAACACATTGTGTAATTCGATATCAGAGTTTTTGAAACTCATTCAAATGTGATATACACAGTGATGTGTATTTAACAAACGTAGCAATATAAGTTGGCTCAATCCAATTTACCGTATACAATGTACTTATCTTGATTGATTTCAGTGGCACTGGGGATTATAAAATGATAGGGCGAAAAGTTACAACATTAAGAGAACTGAAAATCATTAAATCGTAAGTATATAGTGATGGTGCAAACATAGTTTTTTTGGAAAATATTTCTTTCTAAATAAAGAGGATTGGCATAACGCATGTCCTGAACATACAAACAAACACTCCGGTCCTTGGAGTAGCCGTCCTTTTTCGTTCGTTCGTTCGTTCGTTCGTTCGTTCGTTCGTTCGTTCGTTCGTTCGTTCGTTCGTTCGTTCGTTCGTTCGTTCGTTCGTTCGTTCGTTCGTTCGTTCGTTCGTTCGTTCGTTCGTTCGTTCGTTCGTTCGTTCGTTCGTTCGTTCGTTCGTTCGTTCGTTCGTTCGTTCGTTCGTTCGTTCGTTCGTTCGTTCGTTCGTTCGTTCGTTCGTTCGTTCGTTCGTTCGTTCGTTCGTTCGTTCGTTCGTTCGTTCGTTCGTTCGTTCGTTCGTTCGTTCGTTTGGAATTATACGTATACTAATAGTGGCGTATCCGTATCAAAACTACGACAAAACTTAACTTGTGTCACAATTGATTCATTATAATTAAGCTGTTAATGATGTATTCTATATACAGACAAGGCAATTATCAAGAAGTCGGATTGGTACCCAAAAAGAAGAAGAAACATAAAAACAGCGTAAAAATAACAATCTGTGGTCATCTTAGGTTTTTTCAAATACGGTGAGTTAAAGCCAATCTAAGAAACGATTTTACATCAACATTCTTGAATACTTGGAGAGGTTCTTTATGGAATCGCTGGAGTATTATTACAATGATTTTAATCTTTTATAACTTAATTCGATTGTTGTATATGTGAACACCATCGATACATGGCGATCATTGTCACAGCAACTACCACCATAATTATCAAGATTCGTTCAATAAATCAGATTATTAATGTATAGGCCTACTCTTTTCGTTTGAAATGATTTCATTAATTGGATATTTAATCGTTTCAGTGGTATACAGCTCTATTGATTCATATATTTATGGTTTGCATGAATTATCCTGTCAGTTTGTTGACTCTTACGAGCGGAGTATATGATACAATACATAATATATACTAGTTAATGCATAGCAAGACAGCATTATTATACTGATGTATATTAGTGTGTGTTTATAATGTTTTCGTACATGATTTTGAAATTGTCTGACCTGTTATACCAGTTGTAATGATAATATGCTTTGATGTACTAATAATTAGGCCGGAAACCATTTATCATGAAAATAAACACACATATATATATACAAGTCTGTCTTGTCCAATTCGGATTTGTAATTATTTACTTGTATGTATGATTACATAGTTTCACGTTTCCATGTGCTGTTAGGTTTCGACTTCTTCATGCATCTATCTAGTGTCTAGATCAAAAGGAATTTGCTCGATTACAGGACGTGTTTTTTTTCTTTTAGGATAGACTGTCAGTACTCTCTGATTGAATTCATTCGAGGTGGACTAAATCTTAATCTCATGATAGGGATTGACTTTACGGTAATATGTTGTCCACACCTTTGTATCTGTATGAGAGTGTCTCCATAATAATGACAACAATGATACAATTAAACGTAAGATGGATATAGCTACTAAAATGGAATCTCCTACGGCAACGTACATGCTGCGGGTGGCTGAACAATGTTCACTCATAAGTGTTATTGTTTTTGGTGGATATTATTATATCATTTTTAGTATTAACCTACTTGCAATTGGGTATAATGCTACATAAATTGTAAGTTTTTATTGTTTCATAATAATTGCCCACAAACGTTTAGATATGCACAGGGCCTAACCAAAAGCTCGTGAACAATGTTGTTAATTTTGATACTTCTATTGTTTATATTATAGAGTGTAACTGAACTATATTTGAATCAATTGGTGTTTGTATTTAGTCCGTAAGAATATGTTTGTATATTATATAATAGTGATAGCAACATACGGGGTACTGGGCCGTCACATGGTCGTTATAAAAGCATACCATTTACTAACTATCTTAGCTTAAGTATTGTGATTATACGAATTCAATAATGCAGTGTGCATAATGCGGGTCTCTTTGTAAATGCCTCAGATATCACTATTCGGCAGCCAGTATCCATGTTTTTCGTTTTTTAATAAAAGAATAAGCGATGACCATAAAATAAAGTCGTTTAATGTTTTTCCCTCGCTAGAGGCCCGGAATTATCATGTTGAATAATACTGCCGTGGTTCTGTTTGATACCGACGTATATCTAAGTACATGTATAGCTCAAGGAAAAAATAATAACTTAACACTACATAGTATCAACGACTATAGAACCAATTGTCGTTCTTTGACAGGTAAACTCAGACTACGTGATCATAATTATATTAATGTCTGTTTGTTTTTTTATTTCAGTCGTCAAATGGAAAACTTGGCGAAAGTCATTGTTTACATGATCTCTCAAATGGCCAGGTTTGTTTGGATTACATAGATTTAGAATTGAAAATCACGATCTTAAGGTATCTAATAAGTAAACATAATCAAATAATTCAAAATGCTTATCTAATCGGTAACTTTTATTCTATGTTCCGTCATATTTAAACAAAAACAAAATTATTTATAAGTGTATCCTAATTTTATTTAAACTCAACATAACACCAGCTAACACCACGCAGTCATTACCTCCCCTGGCGGTACTTCTATGGATGACTTCAAACATATCACGTGGTTATGGCTGACGATCACCACCGTTTATTTACATAAGAGAGGCACTTTACAGGGAATTGAGTTCAAAGGGGGGGGGGATAAAAACTGTCTAGTGTAAATACCCAATTCTATCTGAGTAATTCAAATTTTATTCCAAAAAAATATTTTTTTCAGGACAATGAATATATTGAAGTCTTGGATAGTTTATGTGCCATGGTTGCAAATTGTAACAAATATCAACGTATGTCTATGTTTGGATTTGGTGCTAGGGTCGACAACTCTGACAAAGTCTCGAATTGTTTCCCTTTGTCCAATGACTGGAATAATATATCCGTTGACGGAATTAATGTAAGTGTTAAAATAAGGAACATTTCTAACTTTTTATTGCAACTCATTTCAAAACGGCATAATAGTTTTTTTCTACTCTTTTCTGAAAAGTATGTGGAAGGTAAGACCACTGGCAGTACATTGCATTTCAAATAATGACTTTCTATATTGTTTTAGCTGATTACTTTCTTCCTAGATGTTTAGGGTCAGGTTTATGTTTCGTAACCTACCTACCACGCAGGACAAAAAGTGTCGATAGAAAACAAAATGTTTGGTTTCTACAACCTCGTTCTTCCCACAAACAAAGCCACACTGAGGCATTAAATACAAACTACTAGTTAACACAATCAACTTATTAACAACATCAACAAAGGTACCAAGTGAATGACTATGTTCAAAGATGTTTCTAGCGTTAGATCATGGTCATTGGTTACCTGACACATTGTTATCGACTGAATAGGCCAACGTCGTTATGTTAAACAGCATCATTGTTGGAGATTTTTGTCATATTCATATTAGTGTTATCATCATCTTGCATATTGGTATGGCCTTACGTTACAGTCGTCGCATTGTGACATCCCTATCTATGCAACAGCAAATACAAATATTTAGCAGAAATTATAAAAATGATAGTACTCGCATATTCATTATCTGTTTCAGAGTGCTATAAAGCTTTACAAGAAGACGGCAAAACGAATCCGATTCGCGGGCCCATCTAGACTTAAACCCTTGCTGGCCATGGCTGAATCCTTGTCGATCAGAGAGCCTACACAAGACAGTCAATGTTATAATGTTCTTATCATCATCACAGTAAGTTTCATTTAAATATTATGGGGACATTATATATAGTTTGAATTCAATGTATCGTTCGGAATTTATTATTCAGAACTTGAAATGTATGGTTATCATTCATTTTGTGTTTAAAATATATGTTAAATTTGCCCTGTTCAATTCTTCCAGTTTATGCAGTGGTCATGATAGTTTCTCCCCAGTTTCGGCCTATGGTTACCAGTTGTATTGACCTCTTTCACGTGTAGAGTAGTGAATTCGAAGTTTGATATTTAGTGGACATGAATAGTTTGTCTAGTGTATTTCAGAAATATGTGCATAAAGGTTGATTTGTAATTCTCAATGCATCTACATGGAGATCTGCACTATCTTATAAATGGCGATACTTATTTTTCTTTTTAGTCAACAAACTTTATGACAAACCTGCATAGAAAATAAGCATTACTAAAGTCTCTTTGTGATTATTCCAAATGTAGTACAGTAAAACCTCACTTAAAAACCACCTTAATAATAAGACCACCTCAATATTAAGAGCACCTCAATAATAAGACCACCTCAATATTAAGAACACCTCAATAATAAGACCACCTCAATATTAAGAACACCTTAATAATAAGACCATCTCAATATTAAGAGCACCTCAATATTAAGAACACCTCAATAATAAGACCACCTCAATATTAAGAACACCTCAATAATAAGACCACCTCAATATTAAGAGCACCTCAATAATAAGACCACCTCAATATTAAGAACACCTCAATAATAAGACCATCTCAATATTAAGAACACAATGTTCAAGTCCATGTTTCATATTTCGCTCTTTAATCAACCTAAATATTAAGACCACCACAAAAATAAAAACAGTTTTCACGGTCCCGAGGGTGGTCGTTTTATTGAGGTTTTACTGTATTTTTACAGTAAATTCAAAAAGAATTTTTAATAACTGTTTGGTTTCGATTCAATGGAACAAAAATAAATATTCGGGTTACTCTTTTTCTTTTATTAATTTATGTAGTTTATCCGGTCACCTATATTGCAGCCGTCAAGGAATTTCATGAATGAGATAGTCCTTAAATTATTGTTTCAGGATGGTATTATAAATGATGTGGATGACGTCATCCAACGACTGATATCCATCAGTCATTTACCGCTGTCTGTTATCTTTGTGGGAGTTGGACTAGCAGATTTTTCATTAATGGTAAAATACCACGTTTCTTATCTTAAAGTACGATTGTCAAGATATACCATGTCATTTGTACGCTACATCTAGAGTTTAAACCTCCGAGAAGAAATTTGACTGGTTCCGAGCACAGCTGCTTAAAAGTTACCATAAGGGGAAGTGACTTCTGCGATGACGTTGCTAGTTGGTGTTCAGATTATAAGACCACGTGATACTACGTGGAATTAAAAACGATACTACAAAATAACAATAAATTATTGTATATACAACATGTAAACATGTAACGAAGTAAACATACATTAACAATATAATATACATTTAATAAAAATGGAGTATTACTAAGAAAATTATTAATATTCATGTACGAATATCACAGTTTCTTAAAGTTTCATGAGAAATTTGACACTTTTGGTGATTTCAGTGTTTAAAAGCTAACCATTGATTAAACACACAAACTATGAAAAGTCTTAATATGGTTTATAGATCTATGATTTAACAATATGCCCATGTCTGTTTTGTTCCAGGAGTCATTTAGTGATCACAACTACGGAGTATTAACGTGTAAAAAACTGAACATAAAATCCAGTAGAAAAAATACCCACTTCGTGTCATTCCGGCGAGAATCGGAAAATTCCGTAGGCAGTGACGTACTGGTAAATTTATGTTTCTATTTGTCAATATACCGTGTATACAATACTTAAATCACGCATGCACGACATTTGTATCCCACATACTGGAGATCTTCTCTTATCGTCTTGGCTTGAGATTATAAACTTGAGACCAGACTCCATACTGAAATATCATCAACATTCTCGAATTATTTCGGTCTACTGTTGGTACACATTTTCAGTAATTATTCGAATTACATGTAGTTATGGCACACACATTGTACGGTAGGATTAGTGTCATATTTTGTTACGATTAACACAGAAGCATCTCAACACACATATGAGTTTTGTCATCAATCTCACTTAAAATAACTCTAGAGCAAGGTAAAAAGTCAGGCCCCGGATGGATGACAATCTAACAAGTATTAACAATGTTATAATCAACGACTTCTTTTCGATTCCAATACAGTGTAGGTCATGTCCTTCTGTGACGTTTGGCTACGGTCATTTGTCCTCCACCTCTGATTCATGAGGGGTAGTTGTCAATGGCTAGTGGAAGAGCAAGCAAGTACTGGTTGATACTTAAAGCCAGGAAAACCAGTTGGGTCAGCTGTCCGACATTGTATAACAGTAAAATTTATGAAAAATATCGTTACACTCAATATAAAATCAAAGGACTAAAAGTTCTGGGAGGCGCTTCTTAGGCAATTATTAGAAATTAATACGCGACTATTCGAGTGAACTCAATCGCCACAAATGAAACAAATAATCCAGAAAAGTCGTTTATATCAAGACTCCCGCCATTCCACAATTGATATATCCCTGACAAAAGCAGCCAGTATACTCATCAAAACTATAATAAAATCAGAGGACTTTGCATGTACTATTTTCTTGAGACGATGAATATGGCGGTACTTCGAGTAGATCATCCGACTGACGATGTTAGCAATGAAAGGCTAGGGAGATGACTTATGTAAGCCATTGGCTTTCGGTCTCATCCTTTTTACACTAACTATTGAACAACTCGTTATATGCAAAATGTTGTATATTGTATTGTATTATTATAATGTTCATAGTATGTCAATAAAATATGTTTAAACTAAACGCTAAAGCGCCTAAAAAATCGTTGTAAGCTACTGTATTGCCTAAAATGTCTAACCGTTAACCGTATCTATTACAGGCAGGGGACGCTTTCGCAGTATTGTCCGGACGAATTCTGGAATATATGAGGACAAAGGATATTTCACCAAACAAACCGAGTCTGCAAACAGCTATGGAAAGTTCTATATCATTAGAAAATTTCATTAAAGATGGAAATAATAAATTCTCCCAGAAAAGACGAAGTGCTTCGAACCTAAGTCGCCATGGAAGCCGTGCAAGCCTGTGTAGGAACATATCCGGCATTTCAAGTGACCCAAAATGCCCAACATGTGGGTCCAATCTTGACTCTACAGCGACCCAGCCGGATATGGTCCGTGTTGGTTAAAGAACAGGCCCGAACAGAACGATTTATTAATATTTGGACTAAGTATAAGACTTATCATCCAATATATACAATTTGTAAAATAATGAACCTGATATACTCTATGAGAGTATGTACATGTACATTTATACATACGAGCATAGTCAAACGAAACATTACAATACACATGACAAACGAAAGTGGTGCAATATGAATAAATATGAAAATATGAAAAACAGCATTATGATTATAACATCCAATCAAGAACGTAATAGTTTAGTACATACTTTGACACCTCTTTGTACGAACAGTGTCAATCTTTTTAAAACTACATCATTATTAGAACTAAATAATTGAACCAATGTATAACATCCAATCAAGAACGTAATAGTTTAGTACGTACTTCAACACCTCTTTGTACGAACAGTGTTAATCTCTTTAAAACTACATCATTATTAGAACTAAATAATTGAACCAATTTATACATACATTGTACTAGGTTTTCGCCAGCAATATTCATTCATGTATCGCCTTCGTAAAGTTTTATGACTGTAATTAATTGAAATAAGCCTGACGTTGATTAAAGCATTGGATATATTTTACGTTCAATGTTATCCTAGGATTAAGACTGTACAAGGGTCTTCAGGTAGGCATGATTGGGAACCTCGCGACATTCGAGTCACGACAATCGAGTTGACGTTAAACATGCTACACTGCCGCCCCCCTTTGTAGGTCAGAGTGAAACCATACTCGTATGCATATCTATTCTACGGTGGCATAGAGGTGACTTGTGTAAAATTATTTTTATCTCGTTCCCACGACTTAATAAATCGTGGTCACGAGATAACTATATCGTGGGAACTTGATAGTTAAGTCGTGGCCAAAGAGATACTAAGTCGTGGGAACGAAATAATATGTCGTGGGAGCGAGTTAGTAAGTCATGGGAACGAGATAAAATAATTCCATACATGTCACCTCTCTTGCCATCGTATACTAGTAATACACCCATTTAGTTTATATATTTAAACCAACGCTTAATAAATTATGAGAAACAGAAAAAAGAAATGTTTATGAGACAGCAACATTTTTCGTTAATTTCAATGAATCACGACTCGTAAGCCGTAACACAATGAATGTAATGGCATTTCAATGTTGTTTATTTTATGAAGAATAATTATCGAATGTTCGATATCTTATCCCATTTATAGAATACGCGGCTTAACATTGCCAGAAAACACGAGAAATTATGTACTTTTCACATTATCTTTTAATTGTCAATTAAAATGTCCATATAAGACCTTTTTAGTGGTTTACCTTAGACAGCAATATGGTCATACATTATACAAATCTGTATGGTGTTCTATTCTTCTCAGGGGGGTTTGTATTCTTCTCAGGGGGGTTTGTATTCTTCTCAGGGGGGTTTGTATTCTTCTCAGGGGGGTTTGTATTCTTCTCAGGGGGGTTTGTATTCTTCTCAGGGGGTATGTATGAACATATACGGGGACCTCCGTTGCCGATTGGTTATGGTCACTGACTCCCAATCACTTGCCTCTCACCTTTGCGGGTTCGAAATACATACGGAAGGTAGAAATCGTATGAGAGGAAGCTATCTAACAGGCTCGCAGAATGTTGGTGGTTGGTGCCCTCCTAGTCCTGATATAATGCTAGAAGACACACATTGGGTCCTTCTGCACTTCAATAGCTGGAAAAGTCACTGCATGACACTGGCGGTTTATGTGACTTAAAGCCGAAAATGTATATGAACAATATGAGCTACAATAATGTGGTGCATATAAGTGATAATGTCAATTGGCAAGTCTCATCTTGTGAACTTTTTAAACTAGCATGGGACACTGGACATGTGTTTATATCAAACCAACTATGAAGAATACATATACAATATCTAAGAAGTTGACTTACACAATACCGTCCTTTATGTTAAACCGTTTTACATAATCAGTGACACCTGGTTTTGTTTCGTGTAACACAAAAGAGTCGGCTCGAGCTTCTGTTACTTAAATAGAGCCAAGTATTTTCTGAGTGATCATAATATGAGGCTTGTCACGTGGTCATGTGACGTGAGATAAAAGTCATGTGACCAAGTGACCTGATAAAGCAAAAAATATCAGGCACCCAGTTATCGGGTCGAAATTATAGCAAGTGACAGGATAAAATCATAATGTTGTTTTTCATATTTTCATATTTATTCATACTGCACCACTTTCGTTTGCATTGTGTATTGTAATGTTTCGTTTGACTATGCCATTTATAGTTTAGCAAGATACTCTTTCAAGAGTGAAACACACGGATTTCCAGGCCCTGGTTTCCCTATTGACCTTAATCAAGTAAATCCTGACAAACACTTGCCATTTTCCTAAACCAGTTGAATACATTATAAAGCGCATCTCAAAAACGAACAGAATTATGGGACCGTATTCTAATTAACTTTGCAAATTATTTCTTTATTTCTACGCAGATATATTGATTAAACAATATACTCCAGACTAAACGTGGCCTGGATCCTATCATGATAATCACTGTGGAAGAATTGGTTCTTAAATATTGAATTGAATTGATATATGAATAACCATGTTTTTCTCAATAAATATGAAGTCTTAAGAAATATGCAACGTGTTCATATCATCAAATTGTGTTAAACTAGTAAGGATGGGAAGTTAGCAGTACTCGCAGTAACATCAGTAAACATGTATTAGGCTTAGCGTGACATTTTTGTTTGAAGGAACCTAAATTTGGTTTTGACCTAATCCAGATTGTAATATTAAGCACGCGGCATAAAGTCAGAACATAATTGGGAACATTTATCTAGACATACTGAATGACATGACCAAGTTCATTCTCCAAGCATGTCTCACATATCTAATGATAGTCATGAATCGTGTTTTGCCCCGTTACTCCAGTCCCTAGAGGTGTTATGTGGACAAAAAAGGTCCAGAACTCAATTATACATCAATGTGTAGGGGAATATCTCAGGTTAAGAAAATCTTGGGTGCAGTTGTCTCATCATGGTACGATTTTAGAAATCCAAATTAAGTGGTTAACTAGATAGGTATCTAGTTGATTAAGTAGTTATCTAGTTTCTTTAACGTGATAACCACATAATTATCTAGTTAATTAAGTAGTTAACTGGTGGCAGAAATATGCCACCATATGATCCATCTTGGTTTCAGTGTGTGTTAGCTTAATCAGATGTATTTTTTAAGAACAAATTGCATCTTCACACATTGTTGCTCAGCTGTAGGGCGTCCGACTCGGGAGTGGGGAGTCTCGAGATTGGTCACCGCCGTGACGTCCACAATCGGCATTATAAGGACGGTTCCAGAACTGGTCGGCCCTGTTTCAAGTTAAATTTGACTGGCTGTGATATCATATAATATGTTTACGGCGACGGCACTCGTATGTCTGGCAGACACTTAACCTACTCATAAGGATCCCTAAGGAACCATAACTACACCTAGTCCCATGATCCGTTCTGAAAGGCTATTGTTCCTGAGTGAGGACATCCGCGGTTATCGTAGGATATGGCTGATCACCTACTTGTGAATACAGATAAGCTTGTACAAATCAAATGTGTTTCAATGCATACATATATACATGGGTAATGCTATATGCCCTATCGTCATTATAATTGCGGGGCATGATAAATCTTGGTTGGGAAGATTTTAAAATCTCTGTATGACCTACATCGTATGCCAGGATATGATAGCAAAGTATTGAACGGATATATGTAATATTATGGAATATCAGCAAGATAAGACTGACGGCGGATATATAAAGCCACAATGAAAATTCGCAGTCCACACTGACACTCATATTAAAAATGAACACCTTAATAGTTCTGGCAATCTGTGTAGCCGCCATATCGGCGCATCCCAACTACAGGGATAAGCTTCCTAACGGATATAATGTGCCAAATCCCTGTGGTGGGGGTACGTGGGAAGCTGTCGGCCATTTTGACCCCACCCATCACACTATCCAGAAAAATGCTTTTGGACAGGTTAGTTAGACTGGTTTCCTATTTATGACACAATCGGATTCCAACAACTTTAGAATGTTAAATTTAACTTTTCTACCTCATTTTTTAAATATAACTGTGTGCTCAAGATTTCCCATCCTTAACGGAGCGTAGATTTGTGTTGCTCCACAGATCATAATTGTATATTTTGATGCATGGAGACCCCAAATAATTTTGAGATTTTTTAAAGGGTATGATAGCTGATAACCAAAATTATGTCAGCATAAATGTTTTTACAAAATTTAATTGGTGGTTATTTTTCTTCATTTTTCCAACAAAATATTATGAGCATAAATAAGTCGATTTTTCTGTTTATTCTTTCAGATTACCTTGTATTTTCCTTCGGAAAACGGTAGACTTTATTGACTAGTCTATCTTTTAAAATACTCTACATTTACTTAAAATGTGGGAAACCCTCTTATCTTTTCATTTGTTAACCTGTTTATGAATATCAAGGTATTTACTGTAATTAATAATTAGTTGAGAATACTGTTTTTCCGAACACAATGTCTATTGGTCAATCGTTTGCAAAACATGTCATATTTAGCTGATCTGCCCTTCTCAAGTAAATGTTAACGGACTGTTTTTGACATTGGTGCACCTTTTTCGTTGCTTTCAAACACAGGAGATAATCATGAATTATCTTCCTTTTACATTTCTCTCCCTTTATCCTTCTATAGTTTATTTATATGCAGTACAAGTACCATATACATTACCTTTAAAAGGGAGAAATGGGGAGAACCCAAGAAGGGATAAAGGGAGATAACTGATGACAATCCCCTGTGCTATCCTACTATAACTCTTTTTTTAAATTGTGAAGCATAATTTATATCTGAACTACAATTAAATGGTTGAAGAGTTTCATTATACCTATTGTTTTCTCATGGGGCTTATATAAATATCTTTTGCGTATTTTACCGAAAACGTACACCAAACATATGACAAAATAATACACGTATTTAGGTTTTGACCAATGAGTTGAAACATATGTGCAAAGTGAGTTTATAGATATAACGATAGAAACCATAGCGATGGTTATCTATTGCAGGCGTTCGCAGCAGCCGGTCGCGAATGGACAGCTACCCTCTGTAATGCAGACAGTGATGGTGATGGCAAGACAAACGGCGAGGAATTAGGAGATCCAAACTGTACATGGACTGAAGGTAGTCAGCCAGCACAAGCTGCCTCAGGTCACCCAGGTAATATGCTATATGTATATACAAACAACAAAATGACACAATTATTGCATAACTATTGAAATGAATATTAATTCTAAAAAAAATGCCCTTTTCTGTTTTTGTTTTTTTATAAAAGTGAATAAAGTATAATTATGTATGTTATTATACTAGTATTTATCATCTGATTTCAGGAATTTGTAACCCAGTAGGAAGCTGCTCTGGTGATCCATATTCTTGCGGTTGTCATGGCAATAATTGTGTTGGAAAATAATCTGATAATATAAAATAACATCGTAAAGTATATGAAATTATATGAAATTGTTATATTTCCCAGAATAAAACATGCTTGTTACACATGCATTTGTCGATACTTATCTAGTTAACCACATAATTATCTAGTTAATTAGGTAGTTAACTAGTTTCTTTAACGTGATAACCACATACATATCTAGTAAATTAAGAAATTAACTGGTGGCAGAAATATGCCACCATACATTTGTACTGTTTTGACACTTGGCATGAAAATTCAAGGCCTTTGTCATATTGCATAATCACCACAAGTGACGATCGTTAAGATGAATAAAGACGAAATGTCTAATACAAAGAAGACAGCCATCCCAAAAAGAACAAGAAGACATTAACATAAATTGAGCAAAACTTCCAATGCAGCATTATTTGGTGCTTTACTTTATATAACACAGTAACCCAAATTTCTACATTTTTACTTTGTAGTATAAAGAGCCTCGTAGACTCAAAAGGGTTGTTTTTGGCTTCTCATAACCAATCATGTCACGATTTATTGTCAACAACTCGCTCGTTTTAAAACATAATTTCTAGAAAGTTAACACAGTTATTTAACAAATTGACTATGAATTTAATTGTTAAGACAATTTATTGTCTAAATAACTTAACATTAATTTGTCATTTTGAATATACGTCTTTGATTTAGCACCTTAAGTTTTAACTTTTGCATGATAGATTCTGAAAACTGACTTAGTTTTTTACTTTGACGGTGTACATACATACCAGTAAACCATAACAAAATCAAAAGGAACATTAAGATCGAGTTTGCTTCGTTTAGACGGTGGCATTCATGAACGGCGAATAATACTCGACAATGTATCTAGCATCAAGTCTACAATTATCTGTACATTCTGATGTGAAAGGCAGTGATATCAATAATTATCATATGTTAATGATCTAAGAGTGAAACATGCTGAGCAGGGAAGGACACATCCACAATTCCTTCCATAGACAGAACCAGACAACGGAAGAGAGGAAGCACATGAAGGGAATGACAAGAAAACAATACCGCACGTGCCAGGAGGCACAGAGTGAGAAGATAAATTGATCAATTTCAAACATATCAATTTAGTTCCTGGTTAATAAATTGAATCTATTTGAAAAGATATTTCGCACTACACCTGCAAGTTCGTTTCCATTAATTGATAAAGTATGTACGTGCTCACAAACAAGTGCACTCCGGTGCATATTATGTACAAGCCGATGGTAAAACTACGTTCTATGAAAAAAACAAACATTGAATTGTATTTGAATTTCTGCCCAACAATCATAAATGTTCTCTGATATCAAAATCTTTATGCTAAACTACACAACTTTTTCATAAAATATCGACAGATTCACGTGGCGATTTTAAAATGCCAACTTGATGTAGTATACCAATTAATCTTTCTGGGTCATAATGAATGTTTACTTGCACACCAAACCACAGAATCGCATTACAGTCCATAGTTGTACATAGTTATTACTTGTACACGTTTCCGTTCCACATTTATCGAAATCTGACGTCCCCTCACCAAAGCTTGGACAAAACATGACCTTATGATAATGGGTCTTTAAAGATTGTCATATTCACCAATCTGCTGTTTGTAGTGTAATTTTCACTTTGTATGTTACCTACATGTACCATCACGTTAACTACTCACCACAGAACCAAACCGGCACCGATCGAGGTTTCCGCTATAACAGTTATATTTGTCTCTCATTGGCAGAAATATAACCAAATTTACTAATTTTAACACCAAGATATTTGTGTTAGGTGGATCCAAACGAATTGCCGGTTTCAGTATGTAACAACATCTATAGTAATGGTTCCAGAAATGAGGATTAAAAAATGTTATAATGGACCAAGGATTTAACGTACGCAACGTCATCGTGTAAATCGTCTTGATTGGGCACGTGTACACACTCGTTGGACACGACGACGCTGGAATACCGTTCTTTTTTCGGATGAATCCAGATTTTGTTTACATCGTGGTGATGGCAGGGTGCGCGTCTACCATAGGAGAAATGAACGCTATGCTGACTGTTGTGTTCTTGAACGAGATCGTTTCGGGGGGTGGGGGTTCTGTCATGGTTTGCGCAGCCATTGCCCATGGTTATCGTTCACCACTAGTCGTCATTAATGGCAATTTAAATGCTCAACGTTACCGCGATGACATTCTCGCTCATCACGTCATTCCTCTGTTCCAAAAAAACGCCAACATCTCGATTTTTCAGCATGATAATGCCACATCTCATACAACTAGAGACACTGTAAATTTTCTTATAACAAATAACATTGATTTCATCGATGACTGGCTCGCTAAAAGTCCTGATCTCAACCCAATCGAGCACGTCAGGAATATTCAACGAACTTCTTCAAGCGCTCATTCAGGAATGGAACAATATTCCACAGGCAGAAATCAACACCTTAGTCAATTATATGCGCCGGCGATGCACTGCAGAGGTCAACTCAAGAGGTGGTCATACCCGTTATTAAGTGGGTGTTTTTTTAACCCCTACCTCACTTGTTAGATTTCTACCATCTATTGTAAATCTTTGGCGATCATTTTTCACCAAACGTTGTATCATGGAACACTCTTTAGACGCATATATAACAATGATTCCCCCGATTTGTTTTCATCCAGCTATGTTCAAGCAAACTTAGAGGAAGTTTCTTATTTGTTTAGTATATATCCTTATCACATACATGAATAGTATTGTCGTTATTCTTCCATGTCAACCCAGGCAAAAAATCAAAACATTTTCATAAAAATAAGTCTGAATAGTAGCGTAACAATGGATATGCTGGAAAGACGGTGAATACCTAGTGTGATCGTTTTACTGTGGCAGCACAACCCAGATCAGGAAATAGTCCATGCAAGGTAGTGGAAACACTTCTGAATGACACTCAAAGTTTGAATATATGTGATCTATCATTCCTCCCTGGATATCAGTGGGTTGCTGAAAACCATGAATGCACAGAACGTGGTCATCATTGATGCTGAAATCACCACCTATAACTAGCTTTACTTGTGGTGTAGTCTATGTTGTGAATATCTTTAATCAGATTTTGGAAATAGAAGGTAGATCTGTCGCGGTTCGGACATGGGTTCTGTAAGCCGTCAATGTGAGATGAAGATATTGACTGAGTTTCATGAACATTCATTCGAGTGTTTCATGAGATACAGAGCGGACACGCCAACCAAGGATCGAACCTTTTACCTTGCAGTGTGACGTTGACCTTTAGTTGTCGCAGTTCGGACATAGGTTCTTGATTAGATGTAGATTTTGTTCCAGTTTCATGAAAATCCTCCAAGCGGTTTAGGAGGTAGAGAACGGACCGACGAATGGTCATTCCTATAATCCCCTTTAAATGGGCCATACGCAAACCCTTGATAAAGATCTGCTAAATCGTGATAAATCGCACGAAAGTCATGAAGTCATTATGTCAGTGAGTGATGAACGGACTAGATTATCTGTTTGACCTAATGCCATCAAATATTCGTCCCTTATCTGCGCATAACTGATTGAGTCAGACGTGAAAAGTGACGTTTGTGAACCTCAATGTCAGTCAAGACGTGAACAAAATACCAATGTATATAGTCACGATTCCGTTATTGTTTAGAGTACAAACAAACAGTGTATCTCTGATTTATTATTGGGAACAATGTACGAGAATAAACGAGAGTTAGAAACTCTTGTCGTCGTAAATTGAACCCATTTAATATGGATATCACTGGCAGTATGTCAATGAACTATTTAAGCATACATGTATTTACTGAAATAAAGTTTGTTAGTTACCCTGTATAACCATTAATTGAAAATATTATTAATTAAACCTGCATTAAATGCTTCATTTTATTTGTATTCATGTTTCCAACTTCATCATCACCCAACTGTCATTCTGTTAGCTAAATTGATAGTTAACATATCTGCTAATTATATCTGGAAATCCCCTATAAAGGATAGTACAATATTCCAGACAAGAATGTTTAGACTAATTTTGGACGTATGACCTCTAAATGTGACCTTCACCTGTGAGCTTCGGACGAGAGTCTTGTACGCCTCACTACGCTTCATCCTGGTTACCACCTAGTAAACATTTGACAGTGTAATATTCTGGACAAGATGTTTTGGACCCAGTTTTGATGTTTGACCTCTTAAGTGTGACCTTGACCTTTGAGCTACTGACACGGGTTTTGAGCGCGACACACCGTCTTATCAGGGTGAAACTTTGTGCCATGTAATTTGAAAATACCCCCAATAAATAATAGAGAAATAGTCCGGACAAAATGAAATCTGAACGGATGCACGCATGTACGCATACACCGATCCACCAACCATTATGACAATACTTTCGTAAACAAAGTAAAAACCTTGCCTGGTACCTCTGGTCATGACATTATATGATTTGTTTCAGTCCTTAGACTTGCAGAAATTAAGCAAAAACAAATTTAGAGGGGTTCAAGCAATTGCTGTGCTGTCCCCTATCCCTTAAACCACTTGTGAAATGAATGAGATATTACACAAAATATTCCACTTGTAGGTTAGTGATGTCCTTCACCTTCCATTCTGGTCTTGCTCTCAGAAATACACTGAATATTGACCTGTTTTACGACAAATAATACAACATCGAAGCAACATTTAACAAATGAAACATAACATTGCGGGCCATACGCATGTTTACGGACTGGGCAGTCGGACTGCTTCGCTTCGGTCCATATATCATCCTCAGTCCGACTGCCCAGTCCGTAAACATGCGTATGGTCCGCAATGTCATGTTTTATTTGTTAAATATAGCACATCAAAGCCAATCAAACAAAATATAAGGCATAAATATGTTCACTTTTGTCTATTTAATAAAGTCCAAAAACGGTAAAACACATTCATAATATCGACCTGCCGCTTAGTGCGATTTTAAACTGACACAATCCCGTGTGTTAAGGCGATATATACCCTAGAAAATAGCCATATCATCAAAAGTTTACTATACGGTGTATAGAGTTAGTCCATAAATGTGTATATTGATAAACTTGACAAAACAGATGGCGACTTCAACACCTTATAACGAAGAAGATAATCAAGTTGGAAAACATTAGAAACTCGTGATTTTATTTTAACCATACCGTTTCCATCAACCAAAACACTACTCGCAGTTACTAGCTTCAAATATCACTAACGTTATTCGGGAAAAAGAACGACGCTCTCGTAAGATAATAATTGTGCCGTAAAGTAACATTCTCGCTCATTACGTCATTCCTCTGTTCAATAATAACGCCAACATATCGATTTTTAGCATGATAATAATAACTGTCAGCATTGTAATTCAAACGTAAATATATTCCAAATCGGGCTTGCGTTTTTGGAATTATGGTCACGTTTTACGTCATTACTGGTGTTTAACAATATATCTGTGAGAATCTACTTTCAAATTTGCAACCACGATACCAATTAAGCCTAAATACTCGATCGAAAACCTGTGCCAATCGGTAGTAACCAGATTGGTCGACACGATCATCTTTGTACGCCACATACTGGAAACGTCAAATGCGTTGCAAATGTTGATAACCAAAGTATAATTCAGTAACTAGCATTTTCATGCGTTTCCTAACCATTCCATTTACTGCACACACGACAATGCAATTGAACAATTGAACAATTATTTGATATGTTCATCATCATTATCAATTGCCCTGCACTGACTGTGTTAATTGTAAATACATTTTGATGTCTTTGTGTTCCTCAAACATGACTTTATTTTGTTATTTCACTAAAATGTGATATTTCACTTAAATGTAAAATTCCTATATTGCGTACACAACACATGTTGTCAACAAATACCAAGTTGAAAGTTAACCAATACTGGCGCGCTAAGTGTAGGTTATAGCTCATATATTGGAATTATAATTCTAATATGTGAGTTATATCCGGGTTATAGTTTACAGTCATATTGATCACTTACCAGATTTACTTAATGAAAACACTTAATAGATATTGTGCGAAATGCCATAATAAATGTATTAGTTGACCAAATATTTGAAAAATTTTGGATGTTTATTGGATGTAAGACACAGGAAGAGGCGGCGTGAATTAAAAGTAAATGAAAGTGCACACACGCAGTTGGAAATGCACACATTAAGTGAACAACTCCATGTTGGTTGTTTGAACAAAAACTCTATCACCAAATGCAGTAACTACATTTAGGATGGTTAAATCAATACGGTATGATACACCCCCTACGCCCCAAGCTTGGTGTAAATATATTATCCGCGTTAATGCATTTCGACATGCTTTTCTAAAAATTCAGTTCTTCCTATCAATGGCCAAAATTTGTTTTGTTCTTGTATCTGATATGAAATTTGATTCCTGATAATTTATTCCTAATGCCAAATTATAGAAATACCATGTCTGTATACACGGGAGGTAATAAACAGTTTACGTCAATACAACGTTTTTGAATTCCGCTATGAACTTAAATAACACGGTTTGCTTTTGGCGGAAATATAATTATATCGTAAATATACCGTTACCTACGTATTCTTGTTTGTACATCGAATTGCAACAGGAATTATACAGTTCGCTAATCCGATAAATTGTTCATTGTAAATACGGTCACTATGATGCATGTCATTAAGTCAGTAGGATTGAAATCGTTGATTATTTGGTAGTATTATTAAATGTGTTATTTATAAAGATATTGTCTTGGAATGTATAACATCAATGAAGAGTCATACTTGCTTTTTTCGGATAAATTTGAGATTTAAATTTTTATAATCCCGTCATTGCATTTGTTGTTTAAAACGTTACTTTTTACATATATGTCAAGTGTTTCAGAGTTGCGTTACTCTCAAATTGTGTAATGTCGATTACATTGTTTACATCACTGCATTCTGAGAGACGCGATATTGTCGGCAGGATACTGAATGAAATAAAAGCAAGAACAATGGACGGATTACATTCTAAATGAGCACGTGACGCAGATGAGTCTTTCTTCAAGCTTTGGCTTGAATATGATCTATCGGCAAAAAGAATAACTTTCTGGGTATTGAACCGGTATATTGCTACCTTATGAACGTCTGTGGTGCGGAGTATATATTAACAAACAATTAAAAAAGTAAAGAATACCTCGGGTGAGAGTCGAACTGGTGCTTAACTTTTCAATAATACATCTTAATACAGAACGTTTAACCGACTGAGTTATAGAGGCATACACAGTCTAGCTCTATGTAATTTATTGCTCAAGTACACTGGACTTGTGAATTGGTATTTACCATTTCACGCTGAGAGATGGCTTGCGTTCTCCAACATGACAAGAGAAACCCAAAGTCCATGCTGTACAATGGAATATGTGTACTTGTTACACGGATAAAAGGAATTTTATTGCTATGGCTTTTAATTTACACTCTTGAATATTCCCTTCGTAGAGCCTCTTGTTTCGGACGCATGCAGGAACTGGAGTGTTCAATGTGTAGGTAGCTGCTACGTGACAGTATAAATATGTAAGAAAGCTGATTCTCCGCATTGCATTCGTCACAGTGTTTATTTCTAAGCAAATATAATTTTATGTAGATATTTACGACTAACCGTTGTCGCGAGGATGTCAACGATGTTACTTCACATAAAAATATCAGCCAGCATGAAATAATGATCACAGTTCGGTCTTTTCATCTTCATGTTACGGTAAAATCGGGTATAGTGTTTGCTAACCCTCGTTTGCAGAGATTAAAATCGACATCATATCGAGCTTATCTACAGTTGGAATCAGTATTGTTATTTTATTCCAGCTCCGAGTACTGTAGTACTCATTAAACGAACGGAAGACAACATGCACACCTGTAAAAATACCTTGCTGCGATCAATGGTAAAGCACCAGGGTGCAAAGCTGATTATATATGCATGTATGTAGTAAGTTCTTCTTCAAATAATTTTATTAGATTTTCTTTTGATAGGATTATTATTACGCGGTAATTGTTTTTCTTAGGTTATGTCAGTTTCTTGAGATCTCGCAGTATTTTACAGGTTGTACCTGAATTAGTATGTTCTGCAGGATATACACGGACGCGTATCATGTTTCATTTATATTGCAAAAACTACAGGTATCATTCGGAGCTTGAATGTCCGTCCTACTGTTTATCAGTACTGTCTGCATTGTAATTCTAACGTAAATATATTCCAAATCGGGCTTGCGTTTTTGGAATTATGGTCACGTTTTACGTCATTACTGGTGTTTAACAATATATCTGTGAGAATCTACTTTCAAATTTGCAACCACGATACCAATTAAGCCTAAATACTCGATCGAAAACCTGTGCCAATCGGTAGTAACCAGATTGGTCGACACGATCATCTTTGTACGCCACATACTGGAAACGTCGAATGCGTTGCAAATGTTGATTACCAAAGTATAATTCAGTAACTAGCATTTTCCTGCGTTTCCTAACCATTCCATTTACTGCACACACGACAATGCAATTGAACAATTGAACAATTATTTGATATGTTCATCATCATTATCAATTGCCCTGCACTGACTGTGTTAATTGTAAATCCATTTTGATGTCTTTGTGTTCCTCAAACATGACTTTATTTTGTTATTTTCACTAAAATGTGATATTTCACTTAAATGTGAAATTCCTATATTGCGTACACAACACATGTTGTCAACAAATACCAAGTTGAAAGTTAACCAATACTGGCGCGCTAAGTGTAGGTTATAGCTCATATATTGAAATTATAATTCTAATATATGAGTTATATCCGGGTTATAGTTTACAGTCATATTGATCACCTACCAGATTTACTTAATGAAAACACTTAATAGATATTGTGCGAAATGCCATAATAAATGTATTAGTTGGCCAAATATTTGAAAATTTTTGGATGTTTATTGGATGTAAGACACAGGAAGAGGCGGCGTGAATTAAAAGTAAATGAAAGTGCACACACGCAGTTGGAAATGCACACATTAAGTGAACAACTCCATGTTGGTTGTTTGAACAAAAACTCTATCACCAAATGCAGTAACTACATTTAGGATGGTTAAATCAATACGGTATGATACACCCCCTACACCCCAAGCTTGGTGTAAATATATTATCCGCGTTAATGCATTTCGACATGCTTTTCTAAAAATTCAGTTCTTCCTATCAATGGCCAAAATTTGTTTTGTTCTTGTATCTGATATGAAATTTGATTCCTGATAATTTATTCCTAATGCCAAATTATAGAAATACCATGTCTGTATACACGGGAGGTAATAAACAGTTTACGTCAATACAACGTTTTTGAATTCCGCTATGAACTTAAATAACACGGTTTGCTTTTGGCGGAAATATAATTATATCGTAAATATACCGTTACCTACGTATTATTGTTTGTACATCGAATTGCAACAGGAATTATACAGTTCGCTAATCCGATAAATTGTTCATTGTAAATACGGTCACTATGATGCATGTCATTAAGTCAGTAGGATTGAAATCGTTGATTATTTGGTAGTATTATTAAATGTGTTATTTATAAAGATATTGTCTTGGAATGTATAACATCAATGAAGAGTCATACTTGCTTTTTTCGGATAAATTTGAGATTTAATTTTTTATAATCCCGTCATTGCATTTGTTGTTTAAAACGTTACTTTTTACATATATGTCAAGTGTTTCAGAGTTGCGTTACTCTCATATTGTGTAATGTCGATTACATTGTTTACATCACTGCATTATGAGAGACGCGATATTGTCGGCATGATACTGAATGAAATAAAAGCAAGAACAATGGACGGATTACATTTTAAATGACCACGTGACGCAGATGAGTCTTTCTTCAAGCTTTGGCCTGTATCGGCAACAAGAATAATTTTCTAGGTATTGAACCGGTATATTGCTACCTTATGAACGTCTGTGGTACGGAGTATATATTACCAACAATTAAAAAAGTAATGAGTACCTCGGGTGAGAGTCGAACTGGTGCTTAACTTTTCAATAATACATCTAAATACAGAACGTTTAACCGACTGAGTTATAGAGGCACACACAGTCTAGTTCTATGTAATTTATTGCTCAGGTACACTGGACTTGTGAATTGGTATTTACCATTTCACGCTGAGAGATGGCTTGCGTTCTCCAACATGACAAGACAAACCCAAAGTCCATGCTGTAAAATGGAATATGTGTACTTGTTACACGGATAAACGGAATTTTATTGCTATGGCTTTTAATTTATACGCTTGTATATTCCCTTCATAGAGCCTCTTGTTTCGGACGCATGCAGGAACTGGAGTGTTCAATGTGTAGCTAGCTGCTACGTGACAGTATAAATATGTAAGAAAGCGGATTCTCCTAAGCCTAAATACTCGATCGAAACCCTGTGCCAATCGGTAGTAACCATGCAGATTTGTCGACACGATCATCTTTGTACGCCACATACTGGAAACGTCAAATGCGTTGCAAAGTTGATTACTTGTTAGCGTATAGTATAGGAGCGTGTGACTGGAGCTGATTTTAATGAGATTGCCTAAGAGTATACGTCTATGAGTATTATTTGCAAAATAAATGTATTATTCGGTATTATTCGGTATTATCCGGTATTAAGAGTAACCCTTTATTCAATACAGTCTGTAAACTCATGTAATTTTTCAAAACCTGGGTCTGAAAGTTTGTCAATATTTTTGTTTTTGTAATTTAAACAATGTCTGAAAGTTTCAATCGAATTCAGTGAACTCGTAATATTGATTTTAACGTTCATTTCCGCACGGACCTATGTATATAGGTCCGTGATTTCCGCAAGTCTCGATTCCTATGGATCCTCGGATAGGAATTCCTATCCGCACTTTAGTCATACCCGGCTGGTACGGGCAACCGGTAATTTAGACAACTCCATTTAAGTCATGTGATGATCATGTGACCATAACGATTATAAATGGCTGACTATACAGGAAGAAATTAACAACATGACGATTAATGAAAGAATATATACTTCTTTGTTCATTGGTTCGGTTTTAATTCTCCTATTAGTGAATGAAGGATGCAGTTTCGAGTGCAAACATGAAGAATTTGATCTCAGTAGAGTGTCGGGGTAAATAATTTGTCTAAACATTAAATTAGTTTGGTAAATTATGAACGTGATGTTGAGTCATTATTTTTTGTACACGGTTTCTTCCATTCACACGTACTAGACACGCACTTTCATTTCACTCATAATATACATCTTGTTACATAGAGAAAAGGCTAAACAACAGAGTCTAACAGTCGATATAAACAAACAATGAAACATGCACAGTGTAGTAGGCCGAAAATAACAAACAAATCACTGTAATGTTCTATTTGATAATTGATTATATATAAGCAACAACACGTCTTATTTAATTGAAATCCCTCATAGGACTATGAACAGTGAGGAATTAGCCCATGTTGTTGTCGATGTTACCATGTTGTGTGTATATGTAAATATTGTATTATTGTGACGACTTGACCATAATTTATAAACAAAGTTCTCTAATGAGATAACACAAATTTATGTGTTGGTGTACTTTTTATTTAAACCAAGATGTGAAGTACATAAAAGAAGATAGCATCTATAAACTAACAGAATGAGCATGCACAATAGTACTGCAGAAATCTATAGTCTGTATCAAATAAGTATGCACATATAATACAACAATTTTACTTGAGTCCAACAAATATAGCAAATTACTGTTTGACAGTTCAAAACTTCACATACTTTATTGCTTTCATTACTTTACATAAACTTTGAAATTGCCTACTACATACATGAAGCGTTAGAAATGTGCGCAATGAATGGCAGCTTAATAATTTTGTGTCCATGATATATTAAGCGATTATGTTTTCCCATTATGACTGGTCATTTATGTCCTTGACTAATCAAACTGCAGGGTTTAGTCACTTGTTAATGGGTATCAGGACATTTTGACCCCTAGATACTTTGACCCCTACTGCAGGGCCTCCTCTGGGTTTTTTAGACTTGTCGCCAACATTTTCGCCACTTAAGAAAAGTTGGAGCCACTTTAGAGCCACTTTAGAGCCAAAAGTAGCCAAAGTTTCCAGCCATGTTTAAGAACATGAAAATTATTCATATTTAAGTAGTCTTCAAAAAACAACAACAAAAATGTGAAACTTCTATATTTAATGCTGCATCATATATCATCAATATATAATAAAAGTATACATAAACACAACTTGTCACATAAAAAGCACATTTACATCTGAACATAAACATAAAATCTATTACCGGTAGTCAAAACCAGTAAAATAGCAAATAGTCAAGGGTACACAAGCTAATTTACATCTGAACATAAACATAAAATCTATCAGTCAAAACCAGTAAAATAGCAAATAGTCAAGGGTACACAAGCTAATGAACAGAGGCACACCTAGGCAGACCAATAGGACAGTGAATGAAGTTACTTAAGTATTTTGGCAAATTTAGAAGGTGGAGTTGAACACTCATCTAAAAATCTCTTAGAAGCCATGATGGCAACTGATACATTTCCAAATTTTACGAGACATTTTAAGCAAAATGGCCAGGACAGCAATTAAGTTAATTAAAAAATGCTTTTCGCACCCATTGTTTAACATTATTGAGATCGTATAAGTTAAGGGATTATCACAAAAAAGTGTGCAATAAACATCGTAATTACTAAAAAAGTTGACAACAACCGCACGTTACAAACAAGCCTGTCGGTCTTTTTGACTAAACCAATCGCCCATTTTGTCTTTAAAGTCGGTCATAATTGTAGTTAATAAGGGGATCATCGACAAACATCAAATATACACGCTGCCGGATGTTTTCATAATGATTAATCAGCCGATCACACATACTTACGCAATTATCTTCTCAAAGTGTCATCCGAAATCAATTACCCGATTTGACAGTACACTGACTGGACTGGTTATCGGTTTTATCACGGTTAACGCTTAGTAAAACGCAGGTAAAACGCGCGAATCGAGAACCAATTCTTAAGCCGCTTATATCGTTAATAAAAACAAATATTACGACGGGTGAAAAAGTATGCGCCACTTATTTTCGCCAACTTGTAAAATTTAGCGCCAGATTCTCAAAATTATCGCAAATGGCGACATTGGCGATCGACAGCGGAGGCCCTGCAGGCTAGTAATTTTGTTAGACACTTTGATCCCTTGCCGTTTCGACCCCTGATTACAAGACACTTCGGTCCCTACTTGTTGGACGTGTCCATTCCTATTTAAGAACAGTTTATGTTTATCTATTTCAGAACGTGGTTATCTAGATCAGATGATTCCTCAACTGTAAACTTAACTTACAAGATAAGTCTGTGTTCACCATTGAAACCAAATGGAGCCAATGACCATGCTTGTCCTACCACATCGTCAGTTTGTCTGATATATGATAATGGTACCGCTTTGTCTGCTGGCAACTTTAATGCTAGCGCAGATCAGTTGACTGGGGGGAATAACGCAGAGGAAGGAGAAATGTGGATAATCTTGCCTGGTGATCCTTGCCCAGAAGATAAACATTATAACCTCACAACTTCTATCAATTTCAAATGTGGTCCAACTCTGGTAAGTATCAGCTTGTGTACTGTGAACCTTCAAAATCACTTGTTTGAATAAGTGAGCAAAAATTATAATTGCTATAATTTAAGTTACTTGTACAAGAACATCTGCATTATTTGCAAATAAAACTATGATCAATTGAACTTGAAGTGTTTAGAATTATTCTTAGAAATAAAACCCTTGTTTTGCTGCCTCTAATTCTTTAGTTTAGATATGAGTTCCTCATCTTGTCCAAAATTCTGTTTCTCAATCAAGCCCTACAGAGAATTCCACTTGTCAGTTTGGTCAATGGCCGTGGATTAATTGCTATTCAAAATTCATTTGACTTGTCCAGTCATTGACTTATGTATCCAAATGTTCTAAGATGTTAAGCTTTATTACATGTACAATAAACTCCACTTACAATGATATCACTTACTGTGATAAACAGGTGTCAATCGAATATTTAAAAGGTAGAATTGCTTTTAGTAATTATTAATTAACGTACATTTCTTAAGCATATTGAGCTCATTTCTTACTTCCGATTTCATCTGCAGGGAAAGTCAACTTTGGATATTACAATATAAATATTTCAGTCTCCTGGATATCCTTATTAGTGTCCAGAGTTTACTGTATTAAGAAGTCAATTGTTATCTTCCTTGATTTAACTGCTTATGTTAGGAATAGCATTGGAAATGGGCTGTAGATAAATATGCCACTGGTATCATCTCATATTTCGGAAATCAAAAGTGGTTGATTATTGGCCATTTGAAAGTTAATGTAATCATTTTATTTCCATTTAAGGGGTCACCAGTGTTTCTGAGCTTTTCAGGATGTGTTAGTTATTTTGAATGGGAGACAGATGTTTATTGCAAGAATCCATCAGTTGTAAATGAAGTTAAATGCTATCTTTATGATGATAAATGGAATCGATATGACTTGTCTCCATTGGCAAAGACAAAGGGAGCATACTTGGTATCATCCGAGGGGATCACTGATATGTATATCAATGTCTGTAGAGACATAACTCCCGGTAAGCATTAGTTTTTTAATCACCTCGCAATAGTAATGTCAAGTAAGAATTTTATTCCAGTTTTTTAACTTCATTGGTCAATTTAGTCTCATCTTCAAAGAGAGATGTAGTGGTCAACAGTAGTGTTTCTGATTCCTGATCCAAAGGTCGTACGTTTGAGCCCTGCATTGAGCGGTGAATGATTCAACTTCACAGTCACTGAAATTTGCATGAGTACTGGATAGTAACCCATGAAACAGTCATGGAGAGAAATTAGTTGTAGTTGTTGAAATATATTTCACAATCAATTCAAAGTATACAACATTAAACTAAAGATGTTAACGTATGAAAGTGTCTGTTGCATGATCTTGAACTTCTGGGTTTTGTGTAAATGATTGCAATACAGGTTACTATTAAAATATGCTGTTTGCATATTACCAGCAAATTGTCACCCCCTAAACAGCAGGGTTTTTCATTCTTCCTGTGATATTTTGTTGTTAAGATTGAGTAATGTGAGCATTGAAATTGTAAGAAAAATTCTTACTGAATATAAATTTAATTCACGAAAAAAAATATACCTTGATTTTTTTACATTTTTTAAATATTATAATTTATCACCCTTTTTTTGTTTTATTTGAAATAAATTCTTGGAAAATTGTTTCAAAGTGAACTACATTCATGACATTGTATATGTGTAATTGTATAATTTTCAGATTCACAAACTACCGGATGCCCTGCTGGCTCGGGGGCATGCAGAAAATCTGGTCGTACGTCTGAAAGTTTCGGCATACCGAAAGATAGTCTGAAACGTAGCGCAGATGGTCGTCTCACCTTGAAGTATGAAACCTCTTCCTCGGACACCAAACCACCTGGCTGTACGTCACCTCCTTCAACGACAATCGTGTTCATTTGTCCGAAGAGAGGAGAGGTAATTTTACATTAGATGTTTTATTTCCATAGAGATTTACCTACATCAAGGAAACTCTGCATCAGGTTCTTCTCAATTTCTTACAGGCTTTGCCTGTTAGAGAACAAGTCTGTTCAGGTCAGTTACTCAGTAAAATCACAAAACTGAAAACATTTTTACTGGGCTGAACTTCCATCACTTGGATACAACTATTTGGTGAACATTGTTTAGCATTTTTTTGGGCCATTTATGGGTTCCATTCCCCTGTTTTTTCCCCTATTTACACTTAAAATTCACCTCACAATGTGTATGCTAGCAATCTAGGGGCAGGGTACCCTGATTAAAAAAAAACTCGAGAAAGTTTGTGGTGCAATTCTGTTGATCATTGCATTCTTCATCTTGTTATGTTTTTTTTTCTATTTTTGATAACCATGCGTATGCAACAGCATATTTTGCTTACATGTAGCTACATGCCAGACAGGGTTCTTCCTCTCACCACTGTACCTCCAATTTCAGTACTAAACCAGTTATTTTTGCTGTTATTTGGCGATATTCCCAATGCCAAAAAGTATATATTTCTCCCAATTTGAATGTCAAAATTCTCAATAGAAAATGTGAAGAAATGTTTTTTTTTCAAATTAGCCAAAAATTGACAAAGTTAGAGGCTTTTCTCTCGCAGGTAGTTTACGTAAAATAGCAATCATTAATTAATAAATATCAACATTCTTGACTTTTATTCCCATATTTATAATTTTAGACTTTTTGCCCAATTTACAAGTTTTACGTGCAAATATTTCCCAATTTGAATGGTATGGGTCATCTTCTGTTATATAAACCCTGTAAACTATGGTTGTGTTAAGTGTTCAGGAATTTATATGCACCTACCAGTAGTGTGAGGCGCAATGCTCGAGGGGTAGAGTGTCTGACTCCTGAACCGAAGGTCATGAGTTCGAGCCCTGCAATGAGCGGGGACTTCACATTCTCTAAATTTGGCATGAGTACTGGTTGGTAGCCAGGAAGCAGTCATTGAGAGTGATTAGTGTAAGTTGTAAGAACTTGTTTCACTATCGAGGTAAAATAAATGAATTTAAACTACATGTAGCTTGTTTCAATAAGTTAAAGCATTAGATGTGTAAACCTTATGTAAGGAAAAACATAAATGTATATTTATCTTCCTTATCTAAACAGTGTCTAGTTTCATGACATGATTAAACGATATGCATTGGAATTGTATAGACAGATTCACTATCAGCGGTGATAAATATCTGTCGCTTTTACAACAAATGATAAATTAATTGCCATGAAATCAATAGAAACTTTGTGTCTGCAGTTGTTATATCTCTCTAGCTTTTACCTGATTGATGCACAAAGTGATAAATCTCTTGCCAATTTTATATAAGCTGTCTGAATCATTAAGATATGTTGTTAAGCTGAATTCTCATTTGGTGTGATCAAGGTTTTTAATATTGTAGGGGTGGGTTTTTTGGTATGTTTTTTTTTCATTTTTCTTGCTAAAGATTATGAGAGAAGAGTCAGTGTGTGAGTTTGTCTATCTTAATGTTGATATATCACCAGATAATGATACATTTTGTGTTGGACAACATGAATGGTGTTTTACAAAGGTTTATTAAAATGATTCAGTCAATTATCAGTATTAGGACCATGTTTTTTAATTCCTCAATTTTTGTCATTGTATTGCATGTGACGTTATATTGCATTTGATCAATGATTGAATAAGCAGATTTACTCCCTACAGAATTGATAATTGAATATTCTGTGGTAACGAATGTCAGTGTTACAAAACATGAGTTGTCTATAGCACTTCTTTAACTAATTCACAAGAGCTTGGACACTGCTGATGTCTATCACAGGCATTCGTCGCATAAAGGTTCCCAAAACTAAAGTTTTAAGTAAAAAAATCAAAAAAATCCCACTACATGTATATGATAATAATTTTTTTTTTACTTAACATTTTCGTTTTGGGGACCTTTATGCGACGAATGCCTGCTGATGTCTATAACTTAAAGATAAGTGTGTCTTATTGTAATATGTATGCACAGGTCTCCAGTATTCCTATTGTATCATTTGTCTTCCACATTTTGTATTGATTCTGTATTTGCTGTGTTTCTTGTCAGAGGAATTTAATTCTTATCTGTCTGTATAACCTTTAATCATAACAAAACCACTTAAAGTTACAGAAATTGCATTTAGTATTGACATATCTTCATAAACAGATTGATATTTCTATCCAATGAGACATAAGTATACATTAGAAACTACCAACACTGACACCTGTCCAAAACGACAAGCTTTGCTTAAAGTCACTATGAGTAAATATTTTTTTTTCAAAACATCTGCATTATCCAGAATTTTCCCAGATTAAAGTAAACTCTAATTATTTATCAGTGACTCTTGAGAAGTTTCGCGAAAATCCAACCAAGCGTACACAAACACTGGGACATACAAACAGACAGATTGACACTGGAATGGGGAGACATATTGATATTGTGCTGTCTGTCTGTCTGTCTGTCTGTATGTCCCAGTGTTTGTGTGCTCTTCTTCTCTTAAACCAGTGGTTGGATTTTAGCGAAACTTCACATGAGTCATTGGTACAGAGCCTAGTTGTGCATATTATCAGCATTTTAGTTGATTTATTTTTGGTAGAGTTATTGCCCTTTAATGACAAATTTGATGACATATTTGAACAATGCACTGAACATAACTGAAGGAATATTTAACATCCAGGCATCATTAACCTAGAACCACAAACAAATCACACTCAATACTGTTACAAATCAACATACAACTGACTAGATTTGTTGTTCCTTTTCAGAACAAAGACCCATTAATCATTGAAAGTTTTGATTGTCAATATGTGATTGAATGGCAGACGGAGTATGCATGTCCGGAGACCAGACTCTCCAATAATTCCTGTGTGTTGACCAAGGCTGATGCTGATATAGATATTGACCTCCGACCATTAAAACGGACAAAAGGTCAGACATCTTACCGCTATCCTGAATAGTTTGAAACTGTTATCTTTTATGTGGTGTTGATTTCTCTTGAATATGTCTTTCTTTTATATTTCAGTTTTCTAACAATTTGTATAGAGTCATCATCGTGAACCTTTTATCCCCATTGGTATGAACAAAATATTTGTGCAATGTTGTGCAGGAAGCAATGAACATAAAATCCTAAGTTAAAATTAATATATTAGTTTGTCGAGTTTCCAGGCCTATTTCTATATTTCCCAAGGGTCAGACTATCTGACTCATTCCAAAAGCCAAATATCTGGGTTTTTTTCCCAATCAGAAAAAAATCTTAATCAGAAGCACCTACGAAAAATCATCTCCCGGAGCGACCTGGTATATCTTGAAGCTCTTTGAATAACTCGGGCCATTATTGTCTCTTGTATCATAAATGTTTGTTGACATTTTGTGTGTCTTTTTGACAGTTGATGGAAATGTTGATTAGAATGCTTGTTTATATATTATGTAAAACTTACATATGAAAAGCCTGTTCTTTTAACTATGAACATTCCCAAAATTGGAGTTGAAGCAAGTTTTCCCAAATTTGCAAATTTTACGACACAATTTTTCATAATTTATCTAGGGTCTACTTCCCAAAATGGACAGAAATAGGCCTGAAGAACCACAAATAGTGTTTGTCTGTGTTCAGATTTTGGACTCCAAAAGCTTTAAAATGCGGTGGATGGGAAAATAATACTTAGTTTTATGTTCTACACAAGTTTTCATCTAAATTTTAACTGTTTGTCTCTTAAGGTAACCCATACCATGTGAGTTATACCGATACAAGCTCTTCTAAAGGTGATGTTTATGATTTCTACTTGAATATCTGTGAAGAGTTAGAGATGCCATGTCCTGATGATGATCATCTGGGTCGTATACCTGTTTGTAAGACGTTACAGGGTACTCCTAAGTTCGGGAAAGCTTTGGGATCCACTGACCATATGAAACTTACGTGAGTCGTTTTGAATGCAATAGCTAATTACACATGCAACCTTTTTATACTTAGTACTGTAGGACTGACATCGATTCAATTGTTTGCATGTTGAAAGACAAACATTGACGATATATCAATTATATTTTTAAATTCCTTTAATAGACTATTAACTCCTTATTTCTCTATGTTTATGTGTCTGTTCTATATATTATGTTGGTTAATTCTGTTTTTATCTTGATTTATCAAACACATATAATGAATGTTCCAAATAATCATACTGTACAAATGCTTTGTACTAAGATAACTTGATGGGGCCTGCGTTTTGTGTGTTTTAAATTAAAAAATAGCATGGCATTTGTTCGCTTTTTATCATTTTATAAACAATGTTTTGTATTTTTGACTGTAGCTATGCGGACGACAAGTTGACCTTGTCATACAAAGGTGGTGAGTTGTGCAATCAAACTCGCGTCAAGAGACAGACGATCATTAATTTCATCTGCAAGCAAGATGCAGGTAATACACTTACTTCATAACCAATTCTCTCATGCTGCAAAAATCATGATTGAAATATAATCATTGGTTATCACAGAAATTAAACATCCTTTTCATTTTCAATACATGTAAATGGGGCTTTACACAGCACGCAATCTTTTTGAGATGTTCTCTGACTGAATTTCATGCAGAAAACAAACAAGTATCAGCACAGGAGGTTGTCACAAGTTCAGAAAGCACTAAAATGGATAAAGGGACAAAACTCATGACAGACTCTTGTTGGTACCAGGTACTTATTCCATGTGGGGTTTGCATTTGAGCAACAAGATGATACCTCACCAAAAGTGGTGTTCATGTTTGTGTATGTGTGCTTGATTTTTCATGATGATGATGTAAATTGTAGTTGGCAGATTTAGGGATTTGCACAAAAAGGGGTTATGGTGGTAAGCTCGAAATGCCGCTTACACATTGGCATAGCAACAACCCCATAAAGACTAGGAGACACATAAAATATACATACATGTAAATAACTACAAGAGCAAAGGGACGCAAGACGAACAAAAGATGTGTGAAGATAGGGGTTCTGCCTTGTAACCATCTGTGGCAACAAGGCCTCTAGGGGGAGGGGTTAAATATTGTTTAAGTGTGTACCCAACCTCACACTTATCCTACCATCATCCAAATAAAAGCAACACTGTAAATAAGAAAATCCCAATGAACATTTTACTCCATCTTCATTGCTTCATTACTTAATCGTTTTTAGTTCTAATTTATGACATTTTTACAAACATATAGGAATTGGTCAACCAAAATACATTAGAGAAAGTGACTGTACGTTTTTCTTTGACTGGGAGACAAGATATGCTTGCTTAGATCACCCTAAGGACGAATCATGCCGAGTGAATGTAGATGGTCAGAGATACGACATGTCGTCACTTGTTAGAAATACTGGTAAGTGGTCTGTGAGTTCTAAGTAATTTGTTATACTATATTGTAACTAGTTCAATACATTTTGCGTGAAGTTGATAACGGAATAAACATGTGGCAAGAAATGTGTGTATTACTAGGACTCCCTCATTTGCTTGGGTCTTCTGCTGCTCTTCATTTTTATTCTAAAAATATACCTATGATTGCATATAACATAGCATTTATGAAGCTGACAAAAATTTCCATGCAATTCTATAGTTGATTTAGGACAATGTATTATATGCTGGTTGGTGTGCTGTACCGTGTCCAGGCTGTTTTGTTATTATTAAAACATTTCAATGGTTTGCGGGGGTGTCGGTAAGAGCCAGGATCTGGTAAATTTACCTGGTAACTGAAGCACCATCATCTACTGTATATACGCCCGTTTAAAAACGGGACGTATAATGGGAACACCTGTGATGGGTGGGCGTCAGCGGGCGGCGTCCACATGTCTGCTCACTCTGTCAAACAGTTTTCGTCTGATCTTCACCTAACTTGGTGAAAATGTTTGTGGGCATAATATCTAGGCCAAGTTCGATAACCAGCAACATCGCCCCAGGCACTTCTAAATTATGGCCCTTGAATTATCCAAAATTGACCAAACTTGCCTTGTCCACTCTCTAAGTCAAAGAGTTTTCACCCGATCACTCCTGGCACTTAGGATTTATGGCCCTTGAATTATCCAAAATTGGCCAAATTAGCCTTGTCTGCTCTCTTAGTCAAAGAGTTTTAATCCAATCTTACCAAACTTGGTGAAAATGTTTGTGGGCATAATATCTCAGCCAAGTTCGATAACCAGCCATATTGCTCAAGTCACTCGGGAGTTATCACCCTTTGATTTTAGAAATTACCTAAAATTTGTCTTGTTTTAACTATGAGCTCTGACTTATGACGGGCGTATTTAGTGACAGTTTGCCACTCTTGTTTGTATGAGTGAACATAATTGAGGTGACTACCGCGTCACTAAAAGACCACCTTGAAATTGATTTTAAATTGATATTCCATATTTGAACTTGATAATCACCACCATCTCATTACTATGACCGTTATTCTTGAAAACCACTTGCGGTCTTAGAATTGAGGTTCTGCTGTGTATAGATACATATATAAATAGCAATGTCGCAAATTGTTTGAAACTAAAAATAAATGTTCAATGAAAACATTTTCTGCAAGCACCTCAGTCAGATTACTGTAACATTATAACTTATTGGATTCTGAACCACTAACATACATACAATCCATTCTTCATTGGGTTGGAGATTCTGTACTGTTACCTCTGAGATTGTTTTATATTGCAGGTGTAAATTGGGTAGCTTTACATGAAGACAATGAGAAGTATGGAACTGGACAGTACTATATCAATGTTTGTCACAATATTTTACAATCTGAAGGGGCATCTCGATGTGATCCTAGTGCAGCTATATGTTACCGTGGTAACTACTTTTATTTCTCATTGAAATTCTGGTTACCTTTTCCAGAGGGAGGAAATATAGTGGAACCTCCTTTATTCGACAACCTTCTATCCGAATACAATGTACTTGGTATCATCCAGAATAAATATTTGATCCCGCTGAAGTCGGAATTGAAATGTATTATTCGAAATAAAATTTTGGATCTGTATAATAATGTGTCAAATTTATATGATGATTATTTTGCCAAATGAATCAGTTTTACCCTTTTTAATAGCTTTGTGAAAAGCCTAACTTACGCTGCCTAAATGTTTTTGATATAGCTGGTATTTCAATATCATCTTGAACATAGTATTCATAAGCATATTGAAAATTGAATTCACAAAATTTAGCAAAAATCCAACAGTTGCGAAGGAATAGTGGTCTACAGTTTTTGTATGTTATAATACACACATGTTTGATTTTCTGCTTGTTAAAGTATAACAGAAAAAAATACATAGCTGCTTTTTATATGCTAAATGTGCTGTAAGAGATTTCACCCTGCTGACGTTTGTCACATTGTTATTTTTCAGAAACCCTTTCTACATTAAACTTGGGACGGTACGAATCAGCACCGATCTTCATCAATGGGACAAACAGTACTCAGATTAAATATACAAATGGTGATATATGTAAGGGTACAACTAGAATAACATCTACTATCACATTCTACTGTAAACCAGGTGAGTTCAGTTAGACATGCTAGCTGAGTGTATGTTTCCTGTACAGAACTGTGTTACCATAATTGTCCTATCTAATGCACCTGTCCTGGTAGAGATATGTCTCCTATTTTTAAGAACTTAAAGGATTGGAATCTTAGAAAATTCTTTTATATTAATTTATTGATGTGCAAATATTAGAAATTATGTATTCTAGTTCCTTATGCTGTTATGTGTTATTTGAGTATATTAGAGTATTTATTGTATTTTTGAAAGATAGATATTGTTTGTTTGATACTAGGATGGCACTAGATTTTTAAAAAAGATGGTGACCAGATTTGATAAAGATGTAATTAAATTGATGAACTTTAAATTATTGGAAATTTATTAGTGAACCCAGAGAAGTTCGAACCCACTATTATTACTATTATTTTATTATAAAATTTGCTGTTTTATACAATTTTAGCCAAGTTCAGTAGCCAGATTTGAGTTTAGATAGCAATTGGCTATATGGCTACCTGGTAGTGCTACCCTAGTCATGTGTAGTTTAGAACTCGTCCTGTTAAACATACACCTGTATGGATTATTCCCCTTTATTGTAGGAGAATCAGAGAGTGCTCCTGTTTTAGTGGATAAATCTGATGATCGATGCTTCTATCAGTTTGAATGGTACACATCGGCAGCGTGCATACTGGGACACTATAAGGGATCAAATTGTCGGATTCACGCTGATGGTAATATTCATGTATTTATTATTCTGTTTTAATCAGATTATTTTTTTATTATCTCAATATATTGTCTTCTTGACCTGTGAACTTTACAATTCCTGAAATGGGGGCATGAGTTCTGGTTAGTTACCCAGGAAGCAGTAAAAGAGAGTGATTAATATATAACTTAAAAAAATTTGTTGTACAAACGATATCCAATACAGTAGATAAGTTTAAACAAACCATAGGTGGCATGGTTGTAGGTACAGTCAGATAAAATATTGTAGGGGTTACTTAAAAATGTACAGATCAATTTGTTGCCACTTATTTAACCTTTGCATGTACTAACTACTTTGGCCATTTTTTGTTCCACATTTATTACCATATGTATTATTTTATTGAAATACATGTATAAGAAAGAATAGTACTTATGCATGGTAAAGTTCGTCACATGAAAATGCTTGTACAATTTGAAAATTCAAGCTTGTTGTCTTCCACATAAAAACTTTTTTGTTTATTTAACAATACTAATTTCATCAATTTGCATACATGTCTCACTTGCGACAAGTCTGAAATTGCAAACTTTTTGACTTGCCAAAATATCTGTTTCTACCATATGTCATGATTCAACCTGCAGGTCATAAAATCTGTACATACTTTTGATTTGAGTATTATTCTCTCACAACCTCAAATAAATCCCACATAGTTCTCAGGTATCTTATTCATACAGGTTAACCAAGCATGTACAGTATGAAACTGACACTAGAAACCTTCATGGTTTATTATCATTGAATTTGGTTGAAATATAATCGAAAGAATGCTTCTATGAACTTCTAGACTTGTGCAAACTGTCATGATGATGATACTTTCTCTGTTATACTATGTGTGAAAATTCAATATAAATCCAATATGTTGTTTCCGTTTTATATTTTTGAAGGTATCAATTTTGACCTGACCCCATTGAGAAAAGCAGATGGAGAAAGTTACAAGGTTGACTCAGCAGAGGATGCAGAATTTGAATATTTCATAAATGTTTGTGGTCCTGTAACTAACTCGGCGTGTAATAGTACAGACATTAAGCAAGTCGGAATTTGTCAACAACCGATTCCAGGCCACAATGGGTTTGTATTCTGCTACATATACTTCTCTGACTACTGATTTTATATCATAATATAAGACCAAATTGACATCTAAGTAATCATAATGCACTGCTTTCATTTGATAACTTCTGTTGTACATTGAAAGTGGACAACCTATGTCAGTTATCATTTGCAGTAAATTTCCAAATACATGTACTTGCAATTTTTTGTGTATTTTGTTAAATCTTGAGACTTACTTTCGAAGCAGGTCATGTTGTGATGTCACTGGTAATTGTGAATTGTATGGCTTCTTTACCTTAACTGTTACTCAATTAAAACATTTCTCCAAGCAAAGTCTTACACTACTCGATATTTAGGTCAACTTTGTCAATAAATATCGCGGCACTCGTAGGAGGAGTGCAGATCTTAAATTGAAACAATATATAATTTCAATTTATTTTGTTACGAAAATTCTGCGAATTGTCTTACTTCACCAATGATATGTTTCAGTAGGCTCATAGTTTCCAAACTATAGACTCAATTGTTTGCACTTAATGTGGTTCCATTTCCATTTTTTTGAAATGGAAAATTCCAACATGATTACACAGAACTATTTAACAGTAGGATGTAAGCATATTAGCTGATAATTATGTAGTTTATTAACAGTGTAAACAAAGGTATAGTTCTTGAAGTATTTCAGTGTATTGCAGAGATGTTGTGATATTGCATGGGAATCGTAATTACAGTCGGACCTTGTATATTCCAATTCATCGGGTCCGAAACTTTATTTCGAATAAAACATGGTTTCAAATCGCCCATTTCAATTCAACATGCATAAGAAGATACTTCGGGACCTGATAATTATTTCGGATTCTACCTAGTATTCTGATTAAATGTTGTAGCATAAACAAGGTATGACTGTCTTTATATAACCCTGCTAAGTTGCCTACTGCACAGAAAATAACTTCATTAACAATATTATCCCACATCATTTTGATGAAATATGCTCTACATTAATCTACCATTTCAGTGATTCATATGTTGCTGGTCAGTGGACATCAGATCTGACTTATTATGATGGCATGATTAATCTAACCTATGTCCATGGCACCCCATACCATGACGACGCTCAGACACCGAGACAATCGGAAATTGCATTCTTGTGTGACCTTGATGCTGGCAAGGGGACACCGAAATACCTGACTGAGGTCAAATCAAATCACTATTATGCTTTTGAGTGGAGAACATCATACGCTTGTCCTCATGCAGCGATTCAGTGTTCTACAGTTGATTCAAAGACTGGACAGGAGTATGACTTGTCCAGGTGAGAACTGCATTATTGAAATAATAATTATGTATCTGTAGAATGATGGGGTTTTGATATGAAAATAAACCATATTTGTAACTGTTGTAACTATATGATTATCAGACCTCAGTTATGATAGTTTAGCGTAAAACCCTCGAAATCTATTGCCAATATGTTATGCCTCAGTCATTCAACGGTGGGACAAAGGGGCATAAAATGTTACATGTGTCCATCAATTCTTACTAAAAATTGATTTACTCAATCGCTCTTGAGGATGGACTCTTAACCATGCGATAGTGAAACACAGGTGTATTCCGGGTACAGTCCATGAGTTTTTTAGGAGTTATGGCCCTTTTTCAACTTAAACACCCATAGTAGGCCATCCATGTCCTGTACACACATCTAGTTTGTAAATTGTTAGCCAATGATAACTATGTTTTTCAATGCTTGTCAAACTAATTTTTACTTATATTCAGTACCATGTAATGAATAAAATGATGTTCTTTCTCTAATAGAATGTAATGGTGTTAACAAAACATGGTTGTACATTCATGTTTACTTTCAGTCTGACGAGATCACCTTCCCAAGACAATTGGTCGATCACAGGATCAGATAATACAAAGTATTATATCAATATCTGTCAGCCATTAAATGAAGTCCCAGGTAGGCTCTGTGATCCATTTGCTGCGGTTTGCAGGACGAAAATTACAGATAATAAGGTATATTGTTTGTTGTGTGCAACAGTTTACCTGACTTTAGATATAGACATATGTAGTGAGTTTCGAGGTGCCTCAGTTGTACCATGATATATTGCAATACATTACCAATATATCGCTGTATGTACCACGATATATTGCAATACATTACCAATATATTGCTGTATGTATCACAATATATTGCTCCATTCACGTAATATCTCACTGTAGATTTGTTCGTACTTGAATTCATTTATTCAAATTTTATCGAAAATAAATGTACATAAGCATGAACAAAACAGTCATCAATCTTCCTTCAGTTTTTGACTATTATAATTATTACATTACGTATAAGCTTAAATTAAATTGTTAATATTCTCATTTCAGTTTTTGACTAATTTAAGTTTGAAATGCTGATATAATTTCATATCTGTATGACTATTCCATATTGTGGTACATTACTGCTGCATGTTGCAATGTTCCAGTCACTACTAGTCTATATCATGAGCTGTCCACCATGCACCAATTTGTAACTGTAAATTGAATATTATTATCAAGTGTTGTATTTTGGCAAGTACAAGTGGACTAGCTTGCTTAATTCAAGCGAAGTTTTACGTGCACCAACCCATACAAATTGCTACATACTTATTCAGACCTCGCTCACAATTCTATAATATGGTAGAATTTAAGTCCGGCAAGTGATATACCTATGTGATTTTCCATAAGTCAGTATTACTCGATATCCAATTGTTTATGTTAGCCCTGTCTAAATTTCTGTTGTGAACTAGTAAGTTGCCATGTTCATTTTGTGTTCTTGAGAATTAAATTTCCTTGATTTTTGTGTTGTAAATGAAGCTTTGATAAATCTAGTAAAGACAGAAATGTTGTAACAAGGAATTTTAAATGAAACATTGGTTGATCTGTCCTTTATAGTAAATACTGTAACTTTAAGTCATATTCAGAATTATCGATTTTAGTGCTAAAATATCTTCGCTCATGTTGTCTCTAATGAAGGTGTTAAGTCGGTTTCCATATATTACAGTATCTTGTTTCATTGTTTGTAGGAAGAAGCGGATATTAAAGATATGGGACATGTTGACTCGATGCTGACAGTTAGATCAGAGAGCAGATTACAACTGATCTACAAGGAGGAGGGTGGTGGTAGCTGTAACAATGGTACAGCCACAGTGCCTTATATCACTAATATACAGTTCCTCTGTCGTCTTGATGCTTTGGTATGATTTGTCTTTCGTTTTTCATTTTTCAAAACTTTTTCATTTTACTCTGTTTTAACTCTTTATAATATTTCGCCTAAAAAGGCTTTATCAAACTTATGAAACTTTGTTTACAAACTACATTATGATCCTCTTTACACAATGCTCAAAACAATAAGGCGTAACGTCAAAATGTATTGCACACAACAACATGGTGTAACATCAAAATGTACATTGTGTACAGAGGATCATAATGTAATTTATAAAGAAAGTTCCATAATTTTGAAACAGCCCTTTAAGGCGAAACATTATAAAGAGTTAAAAAAGAGTGCATTTTATTTGTCCCTTCAATAGACTTTATCTGAGGTTATTTTTCTATTCAGTTTATTCAAACTAGCCAGAAAAACTATATACCCAAAACCTTTTGCACTACAGTATACCCACACTTAAAGACCACCTTAATATAAATATACAGACCATTTCATTAACATCAATGGTGGTCCTGTTGTTGGGTTCATACATATTGTGTTTCAGCTGTTGATGTGACCAAGCTATGTTTTATCTCATTCAATGAGCTATCAAAATCATAGAGACAATGTCTTCGATACAAATATAATATTATTCATTATATAGAATATTATGTATATTTAAAATGGGTGATGCAGAGTTATATAGACTTCTACTCTATCTCAAAAACTACCATACAGAAAACAGAAATTAACTGTGCATGTCAATATCCATCTTGATTGCCTTAGTTTTACCAAATTTCAATAGCATTTGTGAAAAAATGACATATACACTCCTTTTACATTGGACATTATCCAATTATGGACTTTTAAGCTGTTGTACGTAATATGATATGCACCGAAAAAATGATTGTTGTCCGAGGTGATAGCTGAGGTCTGTAGTGAGTGTCCTGTGTATGTACAATGGCTTAAAAGTCCATAATTGTTTATTGTGTAAATTCTGTCATTTCTACCTGAAAAATTCAACAGTATATTTAACCAGTGAGCTATGCACAAACTAAGGTTTATAGGTATCGGTTGGTGCAAATATTAGATATACACTGAACTGCCTGAATACTAATTACGGTCATTCAAAATGTGTTTCGACCGTTTTCCTTGGCAACTGTCATAAAAGGAAAGCTTATTGGATTTCCCCCATTGCTATTAATAAACCTGTAGATATCAGTGAAAAATGATGAATTTCGAATATTATGGACTCGAAATTCAGAAAGTGTTTATTTATAGATTTCATAATGACGTGTATTGCATTTCAGTCCTCTACACCCAGTGCTCCACTCAAGGATGGACCGTGTGAGTATACTATACTATGGGATACTGTTGCAGCGTGCCCTATCAAGAAAGACAAGGACACTGAAAAATGTACAGCAAAAGATCCGGATACTAACTATGTGTATAACTTGAACCCACTAACACACGAACCCTCAGAACCTTACAGTGTACAAGTGGGTGATACAACATATAAGGTGAGAAATCTCTAGCATTAGTATTTAGTAGTGGTGTCACGATACACCTGAAGTGTAATGCAATATATTGCGATACTTTAGTATTGTAGTACGTACCACGATATATTGCTTCAATAACCTCAGATTTTTAGCTCTACTGCCCAAAGGCAGTTAGATATCCATAAATGCTCCGTTCTTTTCTAAACCATCCAGATCTGCCCTTGCATGACTGAACACTTATTCTACTTAAACATTCAAGAGCCTATTCTTGTTTAAATGTTTGACTTATATCAGGTTTTCCTGACATGATAATTTCATATATTTAGGGTGTGTAGCTAGTAAAATTCAAGCAGAATAAAATGTTTCATTAAAACCAGTATGTTCATTTCATATCATGTTACAAGACAGTTTGGCTGCACATTGCAATATACCAGTTTACCCATATATCAATTTATTCAAGCTTGATTTTGGGCAAAGAAATTTGATTCTTATTTGGATCACTCTTTAGTCCACTTCCTGGACAAAACCCTGTGCTGGCTCTGTTTTTGAGTATCGAACCCTTGACCCACAGGTTGGGTTGTCAACTCCTTATGCACTCCATTGTCACTGTTAATTTTCAACACAGATTTCTTGATTTTGAATTTGAATTAAAACTTTTTTTAAGAGATATCTATACAAATTATAAAATGTGTTCTTAAAAAGAGTTTGGAAGGCATGGTTTTAAAAACTGTAAAACAAGCATTATTAAGTATTTTATTTTGCTAACATTTCAAGTGAATTTTATCTTAATTCACATTCTTTAACCAAGGTCCCAGCTGACAAAATCCCTTTAATGAGTGTTGCTTGTTTCAGATAAACATCTGTGGTACAGTCAGTGATTGTTCAAATGTCGACGGTGAACAGCTTCCTTCAGTGTGTCAATTTACCAAACAAAACAGTACCATCACTGGTTTGACTGGTGAAGGATCAAATCTAGATTTCAGTCAAGATGGTGGAATGTCTCTTGTAACATATGGAAATAGATTAGGAAATGGTGATTATTTTATTATTGATTTAATCCCCTTGAAGAATGACCTTTTGTAGCTGCACTGCCCATCCAAACATTAGTTTTTTCATCATGCTGAAACACTGTGTGTCTCAGCTATAACTTCAAAATGATTCAAGAAATTCTTGACACTAAAACATTATGTTTGGTGTAAAAATCAACTCGATCTCAATATTTGCCCAAAGTTGACCTTTTTCAAGAGCAAATGACACAATATTTCACAATATCAATATACAATAGGCTTGTAAGTGTATTCATGAAATGCAAAACATGTAAGTATGTCAGGACATCATTTCCGGTATTTCACTGAGGAAATGATGTCTCGAGGTCATAACGTCATCTTACATTTGGCACACTTCTCTAAAACATTAGTTTAACCTTTTTTTGCATTGGTTATAAAACAAAATTATGTACGTGAACGAGGCAAATTACACAGGGTGAGATATTTTTGCGACTCTTGAATGCATATTGGGAACATTATTACTTTTACTGTAGTACATTTGTTATGTCATTGAAATGTTACTTGTAGCTCAAATATAACTGTTTCATTTTATCGAAAACATGCATTTTATTTTATCTTTTAGGTCAGCTTGTGACTGTGAAAATAATATTCCTCTGTGCGCAGGACAAGGAGTTCGGGGCCCCTGTGTTTGTTGCTCACGAGGGCAACGTCTACATTTTCAACTTCCTAACGTCTCTAGCTTGCAAACCATTGGCTACAGATTGCGTAATACAGGATGAAGCCGGGAACCAGTATGATCTAACGTCACTAGAGAAGGACACATACTGGACTGCTAGAGACACCAGAGATGATTCTACTTACTATATCAATGTTTGCAGACCTGTAAATAACGCACCTGATTCTAAATGTCCAGGTCAGTTTCCAAACTTTAGATCTCATTGAAATTACACATACTTGCAAACTTAACTGATATTTTGCATGGTCTTTAAATTTTTCTAAAATAAAATTTGTACATTTTTTTTATAAATCTGATAGTTTGATGATACCTTGATCTTGATATCCATGATAAATATAGAATTGCATTAGAATATATTCCCACATAAATAAACAAAAATTTGACCGTCAACAATTATTGTGATCTGCCGTTTTTAGCGCTGTTTTTTTTTAAACATACCAAAGTGGTTAGAAATGATATAAGTTATCCTATTGCTTTAGTCCAGCATTATAAGTATAGGATTTGGATTTGGTGGCCCGGTGTCCAGCTAAAGTAATTAGGTGTGGTATTATGTCATGTGTCTACAGAATGGTATCACATTGTATCCGCACTATATCTGCTACATGTAGTGACAGCTTCCATTAAGTATTTAATGACCTATTGAAGCTGTTGACGCACCATAAAAAGCATTAAAAAGTGCAAATATTGCTGTATTTCTTTATTTTACAGGGGTTCCATTTGACCCTTGAGTTGACCCTTTGACCCCTGGATTTTCCAAAACACCACAATCTGACCCTAAGGATTCTGGCTGAAGGGTCAATTTTTCACTAAATTACAGGCAATTTGGTTATAAACTGGTAAAATCTGGTAAAAAAATATCAAAATGACCCTTGAGATTCAGCGCCTAGTAGAATCCTTGATTTTACCCATGTATTTGTTGCAGATGCTCCTATCGGTGGCTGTCAGGTTGCCAGCAATGGTGGTGTACACAGCATGGGATATATACAGTCAAAACCAATTGCTCACAGTGATGGTTCAGTCACAGTACGGTACAGAAATGGTGATGTCTGTCATAAAGGTAGTGCTAATGAGGCACATAGATCAACCAGAATTAACTTCTTCTGTGCAGTGACCGAGGTATGTGATTTGTTACAGACTTTTGGGCCTATTTTGGCCCCGTTCCCCATTCTGAAAAGTGTACATGTTTCCATTTTCTGTGACTCTAAAACCTTCTAATGAAAATTATTGTAAATTTTTAAATGCTTGGATTAGTTGTTTGTTATAAAAAACAAAATCTGCATTATTTAGAAAATTCCATTGTTATGTCATCCGATAAATTTTCAACAAAATCTGTTCTAGTAACTTTTAGCTCTACTGGCCAAAGGCCAGCGAACTTATGTCATTGCAAATTGTCTGTCATGTGTGCGTGTGTCCGTGCGTGCGTCAGTCTGTTAACTTTCAATTCAAACAACATCTACTAAATTGCTAATTTTGACTAAACTTCACAGGAATGTTCCTTGGGTGGTCCTCTTTCAAAGTTATTCAAATGTTTGTGGTCTGTTGCAATAAATGTCACAGGACCTACAAATAGATTTTAAAATTCTTCTTGTTCAGAACCATAAAGCACAGAGCTTTCATATTGTAGCATGTATCATTGTCTAGTGGTCCCCTACCAAGAGTGTACAAATCATGTCCCTTGAATCAATTTTGGCTCCATCCCAGGTGTTACATGTTTTACATAGACTGAGAGAGGGTATATCTTTGAAAATCTTCTTGTCCAGAAGCTCATTGCTGTCTATGACTATATTTTGTCTCAATATTCCTTGAACATCCTACTTTAATTTTTACTTCCATTAATATCCTATTTACAAAGTTTGTATATTAAGACTTTATATAAAACAGTATATTATACTATACTCATAGCTAAGGTTCACCAATGTTGATATTCTAGCTCTTGCATTCTAACTACATACATCATGATACTGACCAAGCTATTTTGTATTACAAAACCCTGTGTGTTTTGCTTAGCTAGTAACTGATGTGTTTTGCTTAGCTAGTAAATGATGTGTTTTGCTTAGCTAGTAAATGATGTGTTTTGCTTAGCTAGTAACTGATGTGTTTTGCGTAGCTAGTAAATTATGTGTTTTGCTTAGCGAGTAAATAATTATATTTTGTGCTGTATTCAGGATGGTCCTGTGTTTGAGACAGAAACAGAAACCTGTGAGTATGTGTTCAACTGGAAAACGCCCGCAGCTTGTGCCATCCAGGTATGATATTTGATTGTATTATCGGGTCTGATGTTTGTAGTTTGGATATTTTCTATTCAGGTACAGTAAAACCTCAATAATGAGACCACCTCTAGGACCCTTGAAAACTCTTCTTCATTTTGATGTGGTCTTAACATTGAGGTTGAATAAAGAGTGAATTTTACTTGAAAATTGTGTTCTTAATTTTGAGGTTGTCTTATTATTGAGGTGCTCTTTAAGTGACTATACAATATTTATATAATATCACTCTGTTTTATAGATGATCTGTTAATAAACTTTGTGAATGCAATGGGAGACCTATACTATTTGAGGACCTAGTGACGCATCTCTAGAGCAACACACTTTAGGAGATGCAAATTTATTTGAGGTCTTTAGAGGTTGTTGTTCTAGAGAGGTAATATTGGTAGAATATTTTTCTGTGGGAAGATTGAAGTTGTTTAAGCTCAAGAGATAGCACCACTACGGAGAGGTTGTACTTTATAAGAGCATTCTGGGTCACTGTTAGAATTACAAATATTGCTAGAAGTCAGTAATAAAATCATCATTATTACAGAGGCTAATTGCATCCTCTGTAAGTTTATTGCATTCTAAACATTTAATAGTCTATCTAGTATGAAATGATTGTGGGTCTTGTGATTAATTCAACCAGTTGTCTTTGATTTAAAAATGTTAACAAAATCTTACTGCCATTTATTATCTGTCTATTTATACAATCAATCAATCAATCAATCAATCAATCAATCAATCAATCAATCAATCAATCAATCAATCAATCAATCAATCAATCAATCAATCTGTTATTTCAGAGACAAACTGGAGATCATTGTAAAGTAGTGGAACCTAGATTTAAGCACGAGTTTGACTTGAGTTTATTAAGGAAGTCAGACTCGGAGTATAAAGTTTACAGTGGCGACTATACCTACCTCATCAATGTTTGTGGAAAATTACATGAACATGGTCATTGTGATCTGAATACTGGAGTGGGTGCTTGCCAAACCAAGAATGATACAAACTCTCCTCCAGTGAATGCTGGTCAGTATTGTTCCTTCTTCTTTATTTCATGATATAAATGAATAATTAACACCTACACTGCCATAGCTGATTGCTGGAACAATTGTTGATACGACATTAGAAGTCAGACATATATAAACAGACAGTGATCTTGCTCACAAATCTGATATTGTCAGTATGCGATTTTACTTTTTGATGCATGGCGTAGCATTTCAATATTTGTTTGTGAATTTCAAATCTCCCTGGAAATTGACTGAGGATCAGTTTTATTAGTCTTGTCTGCGATAAATGTAATGTGTACGTGATTCTGTTCAGACTCTTCCCATTGGGAAAACCAGTTCCGATGGCATAAGAGGTTATATTGCTACCTAGGAAAGCTTCCAACCCATGACCTTGGAGTTGAGTGGCTGATACCGTTTGAGTTAGTACCCTCCCCTCTTAACTGATTTATACTGCAATAAATCTTTTTTTGCAAAATACTGTAATTTTATGATGCTAATTATTAATAGTTCAAATGAGATTTTAGCTACAAAAACATACTGTACAACTGACTTTTCACTATTTTTTCGACTCTGCTAATTATGCCTCATTTACAGTACTAACTAACGTTTTTTAATTATGACTTTTCAGGAATAGCGAACTCCAACTTATTGTACGATGGTGGGGAACTGACCTTGACCTACACTGGTGGTAAGGATAAATGTCATGGTCAGTACGAGAGGCAAACAATTGTACGATTTGTCTGCGATTTCTCAGCAAATGGTGACAAAGGTAAATGTTTCTTCATCTTCATTATACTGTTTAGGATTCTTTGTAACTTAGAAAAAATAACATTTATGGCCTAAATTGGAGTATTTTTGTTTCCCCACCAGCTACCTCTCCAACTAATATTTCCCCTACTCAAATATTACAAATATAATTGCCGTATTTTGTAAGGAAATCATATTCTAATTTGTAAAGAATCATATTCATTCAATTTTCTCACTTTTAAAATAAAGTGACAATACTAGATACAGATAAACATTTATATGGTCATCCTTCAAAAATTGTTTGGTATAATCCTACACAGCAAACTTTAGCAGGGTAGGTAGGTAGGTAGGTAGGTAGGTGATTGATTGATGTTTTGGATAGAACTAAATCACAGAAATAATGAAAAGGTCCCTACTTCAGTTTTATCCTATGACCAAAATGACACAGAAAATTACTCTTTTCAAATTTATGTATGCAGTCATAAGCATCATGTTATGCTAGATGTACTATTTTTAGAAGAAAAAACTGTATAATTTCAAAAATCCACAAGACATGGATATATAAGAGTACTTATTTTAATTTGTTGACGGCAAGTCTGTCTAGTCTTCACAAATTATTTTAATAGTCATTGTATCATGTTAGTGTTTATCAATTTTGTATAAAATTGCTAAATGATATACAGTAAAACCTCACTTGAAGTAATAATAGGACCACCTCAAGTTTAAGAGCATGATTTTCAAGTCCATTTTCACTGTTTTGCTCATCATTCGACCTCAATATTAAGACCAGTTTTCAAGGGTCCAAAGGGTGTTATTATAATTGTGTTTTTACTGTATGGTCATTATTCAGTGATGGTGAAATGTCAACTGAATGTGTATATCATGTTTCATCAATACACATTACTAGAATTTGTATTGAAAAAAGTTTTGAATATCCATATCTGATCGCTTTCAATATAACATAATAAGCAGATTTGTATATACCGGTACATATATGAGTGCCGCTGTACGATTTCCAACCTCTTCTTTAAGTCACGTCATGTCCAGAAAACGTCACATGTGATATCACCATGTACTGACAGTAAGCAATATTTGCACCATATGACAATATGAAAATGAAGTAACCACATGGTGTAATAAATACTGTTTCCTGCTTGCAAATAGTGACATCTCTTGGTGCGTTTTCTTAAAATGACGTCACTTACTGAAGAGGTTTGTAAATCCCATGGCAGCGTTCATATCTATATTTTTTTTCAGGTCCCAGATTTATTGAAGAGTCCTACAATTGTCACTATGTGTTCGAATGGGCGACAAATCTTGCATGTCCACCCCACATTGCATCAAGTTGTGCAGTGTCGGACGATTTGAACAACAATTATGATCTTAGTGTGTTAGGTTTGTTAAATGATAATTATGAAGTCGTGGACAGTATTGAGAAGAAGCGCTACATCATCAACGTCTGCCGATCTCTGGTTCACAAGAAAAGTAAGTTCAATTGTCCAGTATATGTGGCCGTATTTTAGTTGGTCAGCATTAGAGCTGCGGTGATATAGTTGTCGCTCGATTTGGTTTCTCTTGCTACCCTTTTGGTTATTTGGTTTGGTTATATAAATATTTGAAATACATTCTCTATGGCTGATATTTTAATTACTTGTAAAGACCAGTTATGATCATTTGACTTGGTAAGTAGAAATAGAACAACATGTTGTAATAGAAAATAAAGTTGAGCAATGAATAGAAATAGAACTTCATGTTCTGTAATAAAAGTAAATTCGTCAGGTCCGATATTTTATTTCTAATGATGCATGGTTTCGAATAGCCCTTTCAATCGATGTGCATACAAAGATGCATCTGGACCTGATATTTATTTCAAATGGTCCCAAGTATTGAGATATACGGTTGGCGAATAAACGAGGTCTGACAGTACATTATTTTATATTACAGACGCTACATGTCCGTACAATGCGGCAGCTTGTATGGTGGATTTAGACAAACCAGAGTCTGACCCAGATACGTAAGTGATTATACATTATATCTGTCATACATATTCATGGAGATCCTGTACATTATATCTGTCATACATATTCATGGAGATCCTGTACATTATATATGTCATACATATTCATGGAGATCCTGTACATTATATCTGTCATACATATTCATGGAGATCCTGTACATTATATCTGCCATACATATTCATGGAGATCCTGTATATTATATCTGTCATACATATTCATGGAGATCCTGTATATTATATCTGTCATACATATTCATGGAGATCCTGTATATTATATCTGTCATACATATTCATGGAGATCCTGTACATTATATCTGTCATACATATTCATGGGGATCCTGTACATTATATCTGTCATACATATTCATGGAGATCCTGTACATTATATCTGCCATACATATTCATGGAGATCCTGTATATTATATCTGTCATACATATTCATGGAGATCCTGTATATTATATCTGTCATACATATTCATGGAAATCCTGTACATTATATCTGCCATACATATTCATGGAGATCCTGTATATTATATCTGTCATACATATTCATGGAGATCCTGTACATTATATCTGTCATACATGCTCATGGAGATCCCTGCTTTGTTAACTCTTACTGTTTATTGAAGAGGTTCGGTAGTGCACTTTAATAATAATAAACATAATCAATTCTTTATTTATAGAAGGTAATACATTATAACTAGTAAAATACTTAAGGAGTTATAAAAAATCACTAAGTAAGTAAGAATGATTTAATGTAGTATATTCATATGTTTATTCTACCATCTAATATCCAAGCTTATGTTGAAATATGATGTGTTGATGACAAGTTTATAACATTCATATGCAAGGTATCGTTCTGTCTGATTTCCTACAGTAATAATCTCAATAATGAGACCTCCATTGTTCCAAAAATAGCCAGTTTAAGTTGTGAGGTGGTTAGAAAATAGAGATGAAATACGGAAGACAAATAACGGTCATATTAATATTGAGTTCTTAAATTTCGAAGTGTTCTTTAAATGAGGTTTTACTGTAGTTTAAATTTCTTGTTTGAATTATTCAGTTATAAAAGTATTGGAGAACCTGTTGGTCAGCCATTGAAATACGAAAATGGGAAGATAGTAATGGTGTATACAAATGGTGATTTATGTAAAAACGGGAAGGATAGAATGACAACACATATAACATTTACATGTGATAAAAATGCCAGGGTAAGATTTGTTGCTAGGTTACAAAAGAAATTTAAAATTAGGTCTTCCTAGACTATTTTCTTAATCATCGCCGGCAATTTATGAAGGGATGTGTTTTTGACTTACTGTAGATGGCTGTTTATGACTGTCGAATGTTTTGCTGAGGAATTCATTTCAATGCCAATTAATATATAAGTTCAATGTGGCTTCAAAATATGTAGCAGTATGTTCTTTAGGTTGCAGCGCAAATGAAAGACTTTGCAATATAATTAAAAAGGATCAATTGTTTTCCTGCGGCAAAGGCCTAAGCATGCAAAGTTATCTACCATTGTTGAAATAGAGTCCTTATCAATAAATATGCGAGTCCACTAATTTCCCTGTCTTATGTTACTTTTTTCAGTAAATACAAAGGAAAAAGAAGAATTAGGCAGTTATGAGCTGTTCATGTTTTCTAGAGATTTAAGGTTGATTTGTTATACAATTGGACCTCATTTATTCGACAACCTTCAATCCGAATACTCGGTATCTTTCAAAATAGATATCAGGTCCCGATGTATCTTCTAATGCATGTCAGATTGAAATGGGCTATTTGAAACCATGTATTATTCGAAGAAAAATTTCGGACACAATGAATTCGAACGAACAAGGTCCAACTGTAGTTGACTCTATGGCATATCCTAACGTATGTACATGTCAAGCAGGGTTTGTCTTGAAACTATTGTCACTTTGTCTTGAAAATACTGAATTTTGGTGAATTCTTTTGCAGCATTCTGTACCTGTTGGCCATTTTATGGTTGGAGAGTGCGATCATCATTTCCTCTGGCAATCTTCTGTTGCTTGCCCCGAAGACACGACTGACCATACATCGGACAGTGAGATACAACCTGCTGATATAACCTGCCTAGTTACCGACCCTGCAACTGGTATAATGACTCTTTTTCTGTCATGAATTATGTAATAGTTGATTATAAAATAACTGCCAATCATCTACATATGGAATCTATTCCTTGTTTATTTACTATATTTTCACATTTACATTATTTATTTTATGCTTTCTGGTGTTAACAATGGAATAATGGTGAATTATTATTTGATTATTCATTGTGAAATTATCAAAACGATAATGACATCAAATACAATACCATGGCATTCAACATGGATACTTGATATAATTAACAAATAAAAAATAATAAAAAAGCACCTTGTGAGCATCTGACTACGACACTCGTGAAAATATCCTCTATATGAGTGCTGCTATGGGATTTACAACCTCTTCTGTAAGTGACGTCTTTTCAAGAAAACGCAACATGTGATGTCACTATGTGCAAGCAGGAAACAATATTTACTCCATATGGTCGCATCATTTTTTATATTGCCATGTGGGGCAAATATTGCTTACTGTCAGTACATGGTGACATCAAATGTGACGTTTTCTGGAAATGACGTCACTTAAAGAAGAGGTTTGAAATCATACAGCGGCCCTCACAGTATTAATCTTTCTTACCTCAAATGCTGTCATATATTATACAAGCAATGAGACAGTACGTATTTTCTTTGAAAGGAAATAAACCGATGAGCCGTCAGTTTTAGAAAGATTTCCTAGGCAGTTTTACAAGCCATTTTATTATAAGTATTTAATATAAAAAGTATTTGTTGCAGTATTTTTCCTATAGTGCAAATGATAGTTTGTTTTACTTTTCTTGTTATGTTACAGGGACTGTATTTGATTTAACACCATTGCGTATAACTGGCAATTCTCCGTGGAGTGTTACAGACAAGCAAGGTCATAAATATGAGTTCAATGTTTGTGGTGCTGTAACCAAAAGCGCTTGTACGGACTCCGGAGATTCTATTGGTAGGACATTCATTGTGTTTGTTTGTGTTTGTTTGTGTGTGAAGGTGAAACATGTCCAACTGTTTATAAGTAAAGAAGCAAATAATCATTTTGGCTCACCTGTGCATGAAGTGCTTATGGTGAGCTTTTGGATCGTTGAATGTCTGGTTGCAGACACTTAGAGGTCACGATTTCGTCCCAATCTTGATGACATTTGCTCAGAATATTTACCTCTTCACAATTCGGTACTGGGTCATTTGGGGTCAAAAGGTAGGTAAAAAGGTCAGATCATAGAAAATCCTTGTGGACGTTTTATTGGCTACATTTTCAACCTAAACTACATGAAATTACTGGGGCATATGGTGTTAAAAACTAGGTCACAGGGTCAAACCATGGAAAATCCTTGTGGATTCTCGAGAGACTGCATTTTCTAGAAGAACTACATAATGTTTGGCCTAATAGAAAGCAAGTCCAGTTCTGTAGTAGATCTCATGGGGTCAAAAACTAAATCATAGAAAATCCTCATAGACTCAAGAAGCCACATGTTCGACCTGAGCAACATGAAACATCATCAAAGTGTTTGTCTTAATGAAATGCTCATCGATACCAAGTCATGTTGGGGTAAAAATCTGCCCCTGAGTCAAATCAAAGATTAATTATTGTGGACTCCCTAGACTGTATTGGTTCTCAGATGAGAGATGTAGGGCCATCTTGGCCCTCTTGTTTCGTTATATCCTTCATCTACAAAATCTTGTTGTTTTATGAATAGCATTTCTTGTAAGTCTTACTTGTACCTACAAAGATAGATTTAAAATTTTTGACTGATCGTAATAAATTTAAATATTCGTCTGCAATGTCTTGCAGCCAAAAAGAGACTAAACATTTTATATTATGAAGACAAGGTAATTGAATTTCAAGTAAACTCTTTCTGCAGTTCAATCCACATTTGATTGGTTGCAGTGCTCTCCCCTATTGATTGGTTGCTTGTAACTGGATCTAACTGTATTTTTGTGTTGCAGGGGTTTGTCAGTCCTCGACTGATTCTTCTGGTAATACAGTCAATGCTGGGAATGCTGTTCATGACATCTGGTTTGATGATGGCGTGGTTATACAAAATTTCACGGGTGGTGATAGATGTCACAGTGGAAAGTATGAAAGAAATACTATTATAACTTTCGTATGCAATCAAAATAGAGGAATTGGTCGACCAATGTTCATTGATGAAACCGAGGATTGTACATACTATATATCATGGCATACCAGTATTGTATGTGAAAATGAGGTAAATCATTGAGAAATACATTTTTACTATCAAATATAAATGAAAGCTTAACTGCTTTATTGTTCATATGGAAAGTGTAATTATTAGCCATTTTGTTTGTATATTTAGGAAGGTATGGTTATGTTAACAGCCATACTCGTGGTCTGAAAGCTCTTGGTTTGAATTCTGCCATGGATTTTTTTTAAGTCTTCACAATGCTTGTATTAAGGAATGTGAGTACGGGTTGGAAACCTAGGAAGCAGTCATAGAGAGTGATTTATATAAGTTTTAATAACTTGGTTGAAGATAGATGTAAAATAAAGATTAAACTAGTAAAACAAAGAGTAATACATGTTCCATATCTAATAATCTGAGGAGATAAAGAAGACATTGTATTTGGAGACTATTACAGACAACAATACACATTAGTTTTGAAACATGTACAAGTATGTGTGCCAACAAGTTTGTGCTAATTGTTTTAAGACAAATATATGCATCATCATTTGAGAATATTTGTAAAAAAAATTTGAATATCTAATGTGAATATTTGAGATTTAATCTATGACAGTGAAACATTAAACAATATATACCAATTTAAGATTGTGTATGATACATGTACGCTTATGAAGAAGTCAGGATTTCACTGTATGATTGTCGTTTCATTTTTTTGGTTTTCAGATTAAGTGTTCTGTGGAAAACAGTCGCTTTCAGACTATAGATTTATCTCCCTTGTCTCGAAATCCCGACCACGTGGTATATTCTACTGATGATAATACAGAATTTTACCTGAGTATTTGTTCTTCCCTGACCCCATCGCCAGGTAGACTGTGTCCCTATGGTGCAGGAGTATGTCGGGTGAAAGAATCAGATGGTGTTGAGCATTCTGTAAGTATATTGTGTTACAATTTTACTTACATAAGCTTGCGTTGAGCTCGACATTTCTCTATCATTTATTGGGGTATTTTCAGATTACTTTCCATTATTCACCATGATGAGACCGTGTATCATGCGTAAGACCTGTATCCGAAGCTCAAAGCTTAAAGGTCAAAGGCCAAAATGGGCCTAAAAGAGTATTACACTGCCATTAATATTTTCAAATTACATCACATCACAATATTTGTCATTCACTGATGAATTATTGAAAATATTACCTCTGAATCAAATTTATCCTGCTTTGGGGTAGCAGTCATTTTCTATGGATGAATTTTTTAATAATGTTCATTTGCATATTTTACTTCAATCATATTTCATACTGTTGTAATATTTTTAGAGCTTAGGAAGTCCGAAGTCATCTCCAATATATAATTCTGTCACAGACGAAGTTCAGCTTGTATATTTAAATGGTTCCAAGTGTGATACAGATCCCTCCAAGAATTTTACATCAAGAATTATCTTTACCTGCCTACCAGGTCCAGTCAGGGTAAGTTTAAGGAGTTTGACTAGGTTCCTTCATAGTTGGAAATAAACCCTAAGCAAAAGTTAAGTCCCCTGAAACCTTTTGGGATTTTTGTATTTAAAAAGAAGTTCAAATTGATCATAGGCCATCCTTAAAGAAGTGTTTGTTTTCAGTTAAACGACCGAATCTTGAAAAACTTAATAAAATTCTTTTTCGGTCTTTTAACCATTATAGTACTAAACTAAAAAAAAAGTACCTACCTACCAATTGTTAAAATCGCGTAACTGCAAACAAACAATTTTTTAAGGATGGTCCTATATTGAGGCTTTTGTTACAGCCTTGTGTTTTTAGCGTTTTTTTAAAAATATTTTACTCTAGCACAGTGGCCACCATATTACGGTATTTACAACATTTAATGCCGATTTTCTTGAAACAACCGATGAAGTGCGTTCTGACAACCTGCTTATTATTAATGAAATTGTACTTATCTTATATACTGATGTAGTCAGTAGAAGTGCCAGATCATTGACGTTTCTTGTTGTAATGAGATTTTGCCCTGTAATGCTATACTTTCTCCTATCATTTGAGGAAAATTGCTCTTATTTAATGTTTTTCTAACATATCCATTGGTTTTCTTGTATGTTTTAAGAAACTGTAGAAATATGGGTCCCAATCGCATGACTACGGGCAGTTTTAATTATCTGGTTCTCATATTGGCTATATTACTAATTTCAGTATGTTTAATAAAGACAGATTTTCCTACCTCACTCAGTCATTCACTAATGAATGTCTATACTTAATGCCATACATTTCTGTAGACAGTGGCCACAGTATCTAGAAAATCTTGTAAAACATTGAATGACCAGAGTTGCTTCAAGTCGTTGACTAGAGCATTGTATGGTTCTCATGATATAGCCGAAGAATGTATCAGAGTACTTATAACTTGTTTGAGGGTATGAACATATTATGACTCCCTTTAAAGTGTCTACAGCATATCGTTTCACACAAATCATATTGTGATGTTATTTAATACATTTTGTTTCAGCACTTTAGGCACAGATGTCAAACCAGATTTCAGTTTTAGCTCAAAATTACGGTACTATCTATTTTATGATCTATTTATCATCAATGAATCAGTTATCTATATCTTCCTATTACAGAGTCGTCCAGTGTTTGCTGGTAAGACTGACTGTGAGTATGTATTCAACTGGGCAACTGCTGTGGTCTGTACTGAGGAACCTAGTAATGTATGTGGTTACCATGACACCAATAACCAAGAGTATTATGACCTATCTAAACTACAGATGCCTACACCATATGAGGTAAGTCCAGGACATGATTGAACTGGTCCAGATTTCTGGCTGTAAGTCTATGTCTGGACCTGTCTAGAGATTTCATGCAAATTTGAGTAGGAAAATTTAGGAATGGTTTAGCAGTGACATTACTATGACAGCATTTATTGTATAAAAAAGGACTAGGGGAGCTGATGAGGGGCACATATTACAGATTATTGTTCTAAAGTCAAAGTTAAGGTGTGGCAGTCTTAATTTGAACTTCCAACATTTCTTGAGAGAATGATTCCTTAAGAGATATTTCTCTTTACAGCTATTATGCACAGCATTTCAAACTTTTTTTAACATGGCTTTAAGTAACATAAACAGCCAGGATTGTTGTGACTGCTCCATCTATTAGGTTGGAGAAAGAACACAGGTAGCCCTTATTTGGGTAGATCCAGCTCTGCATTCAGTAAAGGTGTTTGCGGCTTACATTACGAAACTTTTACAATTTGGTTCCCCCTTTGCAGTGAATGTGATATGGTGGGTAAGGGATTCAAAACAAAACTGTTTTGTAACTTTCGCAATTGTTAGCCGTAACTGAACACAGGGCTCGGTAGAGTTACGACCTTCCATTAGCAGGTTACATAGCTTCCTCACCGCAAATTCTAAGATGGGATTTGAACTTCAGTGGTGAGGGCAAGAGAATTGAAGTCAGTGGCTCTAACCACTGACACCCCTTCAATAATATTATTGAATAAATCAAAACACCAAAGTTTATATATATGTATTTGAAACTAAGATAATTATGTAAACAGGTGGATGTAGATGGAGAGCAATTCTTGGTTAACATGTGTAGTGGAATTGCCAGTGATGATACATCCAGTTGTGATAATCATATGGTATGTCGAAAAAAGGACGGAATGTCATTTGGTGAACCTAAAGACTTTAAAGTCGTTCAGGAAGAAGGAGTGCTGAAGATGTTTTATGCTGTAGGAGGAAACTGTTCAGGTATGCGTTGATTTGGTATGTTTTGTACATTGCTATGCGGTTTATTTATAGGCACACCCATGTACTATTTTCGATTATTCACTAGTGTAATAAATATGATGTGATATCACCCTTGCCTGACGGTGATGGCTGCTTCTTTATTTTCCGGTGATTATCAGTTTAAGTTGTTTATTAAGATTGTCCCATTTGCTTACATTTTCACAATGCTCTTGTCCAGATATGAACGATTTTTATTTTAGATAGATAATGGGGTATTAATTCATTATTTAAAGATGTGTTTTTTCTCTATGACAGTTGTTTTATTCCATGGTGCAAATAGAGTTTTCGGTTTATCTATTCATGGTCATGATAACTTTATAAGGCTGATGGTAAAATTCACAATATTTTGAGACAATTTATGTGATAAACGCAACCAAACATCCAGATATTATTGTTTACACTTTCAGACGGAAGTGTTGCTCATAGCTCTTTCCAGTTCCGTTGTGACAGAAATGCAGGTGTAGGACAGCCGACCAAGTGGGCATCTGTGGGTTGTGATGTTGTGTTTGATTGGCCAACTAATGTTGTGTGCGCTTCGATTGAGAGACCATGTAGTATTACAGTGGATAACCATTTGTATGACTTGTCGATTCTTTCGAAGAAACATGGTGCTTGGAATGTTACTGATGTTGACAAAAATACGTACGTCTCTTGTTTTTAGCTCACCTGAACATGAAGTGATCATGGTGAGCTTTTAGGATCGTTGGATGTCAATGTCGATTTGCTCATCTGGCTTATATTTGTTGACCAAACATGGCAGAACTCTAGAAATCTACGTCCCAGACAGGTGTAATTGTTGATTCGGGCTACCAACAGTTGAGTTGTGGTCAGTCCAGGACAAGTCTGTTTTATAATTCAATTAACATTGGAAGTTTTATTTGGACCATATCGGACAAGTGAAATCTAACATGTTCACTTGTCTAGGACAAGTGTATTAAAAAATATTTCAAGGGCCCTGCACAGTTAAGACGATGCAATTTCATATGTTATTTATTTGTTATTTTAGGTACTGGATAAATGTATGTACAGATGTCGAGGGTGCAGACATACCAGATATCTGTACGGGAAGTCGGAATGCGGGAGCATGTTTAAAACAGAGCGGGGGTGGATCATATCTATTGGGTTCAGTCTCTGCACAGAACAAACTTTATAAAAATGGTATGTGACGTTTAATGTCAGTGGTTGCCTTGTGTATTGGAATGTATGTAAGCTTCAATTATCTGAGATAGTACCAACCAGCCAATCAAATTTCCCAAGTTACATTCTTTACCAACGATTATATGCTAATGATAAAAACCATTACAATGTTCGCTAATTGTTTATTGAATACATTTATGGTCATCCAAGTTTCAACAGTTAATAGCAGCAGTATAAATATCACGTCCCGATAAATTTTCTTACGCACGTTGAATTGAAATGGGCTATTCGAAACTATGTATTATTTGAAATGAAACTAAGTATCCTGGTAAGCTTTGTAATGAAAATTTTGAACCATATCATTTTACAGCTACAACAGGAGCATTAGTGTTAGAATATAAAAATGGTGGACCAGCTTGCTCGGGTCGGAGAGGAGATAACTCAGCTGCTACAACGAAAATCAATTTTATCTGTGGTAGTACATTTGGTGGACCACAGTTTGTTGAAAGGTTAGTGAATTATGCAATTATCTTTTTTAAGGATTTCATTACTAATCAGAGACATAAACATCGCAACTGTTTGCTGTTATTCAATCAAATATAGCAGGTTGAGTATTTGTGACATAGGTATGGTAGTGTAGGAGTTTTACAACATTTTTCAACCTTTTTTTAGTACTAACCCGTCCTTCCACAAGCAGCTGACAGCTTCCCCCGTGAGTCAGAGATAGAAAGGCAAATGTGTTGGATGTATTATCTTCAGGACAAAGGTCCAAAAGAATATAGGCCTTTCTTGGGTGCAACCTTTGACTGTCAGATTAGCGCTCTACTGACTGAGCTTACATTAAATCGAGGGTTCAGTGCAAGACTATCCTAACTCCTATATAAATACATAGAAGTTAGTATAGTCTTGTGCTGAAATTATTTTGTTCACTGATGATATATTCTCCCAATTTATATAAATACTGGGCACCATCCTTCATACTTGAAACATTTCTTTGTTACACCATATGATCAATGATCTACAATAAAACCTCAGTAATAAGACCACCCTTGGAATTCTTGAAAACTGGTCTTAATATTGAGGTGGTCTTAACATTGGGGTGAATAAAGAGCAAAACAGTGAAAAGGTCTTGAAAATTGTGTTTTTAATTTTGACATGGTCTTATTATTGAGGTGGTCTTTAAATTAGGTTTTACTGTAATTGATATTTTCACACTTGACTGTGTTGATTTCGGAGTAATCATGAGAAAGGACGTTTTGCCAAAACTTACCAGATTTGTTTGTGCTTTATTTATAGAATGCTGTCAGTGTGAAGTATTTCAGACAACAAATCAGGCAATAAACTGGTTTGTCTGGTAACCAAACTAATAAAAAGTCGGATTATATTGGAAGAAATATTTTTTCTTGATTTTATCATGGTCTTAACTACATTTAAGCCTCACTTTAAGACCACCTCAATATTAAGACCACCTCAAAATTCAGACTACAATTTTCAAGACCATTTTCACGTTTTTGCTATTTATTCAACCTCAGTATTAAAACCACCTTAATAATAAGACCAGTTTTCAAGGGGCCAAAAGGTGGACTTTTTATTGAGGTTTTACTGTATAAAAATACAGAAACAAAACTTTATTTTCTGTAATGTTTATATCTTTGCATAAAGGGTTGAAAGTGAAAGTACACTGTCAGCATATAAGAAACCAATACCAGTGACTTAATTCACTCACACTGTATTACCCCACTGCATTATGGGTATTTGAATTCTGGAAACTTTGTTGCTTGTGTTGTTTTATATGCTTTGGTCTTGATTCTTTGTTGTATGTTTATAATGTAGTTCTGATTGTTATCTTGTTACTTTCCAGTGATACCAATAAGTTAGAGTGTGTCTTTGAATTTAATTGGAAGACAAGATTAGCTTGCAAGGTGGAAAGGTAAAACTCACATTTATATCTTGATTAATTCTTATAATTATACTTGTAAAACTGTGTCACTCTTAACTGTATAGAAAGTTTTTCACTTTGCTATTTTTTTATTTTTTTGTTTTAATTAAGTGATCTTTCTTTCAAGGCGTTTACTTTGACCTGTTCTCCTCTGATTCACAATTTAGTTGAGAATACCGTTACTGTGTACAATATGTCTATGGGTCAATATTTTCCAAAACATGGTTTCATTGGCTTTCACCTCACAATTTGTTAACAACCATTCTAAAGACGTTTCCTAAGAATTTTTTTTCAATTATTGACATTTCAAAATCTGTATTGCTAGGCATACACATCAATATTATTGCTGGAATGAGGTTGGTTATGCATTGAATAGCATTTATTTTTTTCATTTTTGTCATGCTTAATGCCATACAATCTCTCTATCTATAGTGGATTTGACATTATGCATGTTTTGTTGATTTGTTTACCGTTTCTACATGTTGATAATAGTGTTTTGCTTTGTTTTCAGTGAAAAGATGACTGTTACGAATAAAGGTGTGGTGAAGGATTCCCAGTCTGGTATGTTCGTGGACCTTTCAGGAATTTGGAATAAAACGTAAGTAATAGATGTAGAAATGTTTGTTGGAAAATTACTAAGGCGCGTTTATAGGTAGAAAAAATAGAGTTCTACCTAGCTCTACATAGGGAAAAGTACAGAGCTGTTTCATAAATGTAGGAAAAGTAGTTCCAGTCTTTAGATTGGTAGCATGATCTGACAGTGCTAGCTTTGCTAAACTAAATGGTGTCCATGCCGAAGCCGTCTGGTCTGGCGGATTCCATTTTGTAGCTAGCGAAGCGTTATTTAGACAGCTGCCTTTTCTACATTGACTTTTCTCGCTTACTTCCCCTACCTAGAAAAACCCCACCTCTGCTGTTAGTTTTGTTTGTTTTTGGTTAAGGGAGACAACCGTATTATTACTGTCTGATTATTTCCCTTTGAATGCTATAAACTGATGATTAAATTTTATATTTTCAGCTATACGATGGATGATAAATCGGATAAGTCCATCAAATATCACATTTTGCTGAATGGATCATCGATACAATGTGAAGATGGCGCTATTTGCTTGGAAAGAAAAACTGGTCAATCAAAGTTTCAGAATCTTGGGTTGTACTCAAGTGCCAAATATTACATGGATGGTAGGTTAATAAGAAACATATCACGTTTGAATGACTGGATTTATAGTTTCATGTCAAAATATCAGAATTTAAAAAAATATCTGTAAAATTAAAATTTCTTAAAAAGACGAAAATCATTAGTTCATATTATTACATTTTTTTCCACTACAAAGTTGCAAAATAAAATAGCTACTGTTTTAGTTAAATGCTTTTAATATATCTAGAACATTTGGATTTTTCTTACCCGAAAATCGCACTCCACGATTATGTTTAATTTCCAACATTAAATGTGTTTTTCTTAAAATCACGTCTTGATAGGACTGAAAAGGTCATGATAATTTCTAATTTTTCTCACTGCAATCAGTTTTACAAATAAAATAAGGGCCTATAAATATCTGTTTGTCAGTCAGATAAAATAAGGGCCTTGCAATATCTGTTAGTCGGTCAAATAAAATAAGGGCCTATAAATATCTGTTAGATGGTCAAATAAAATAAGGGTCTATAAATATCTGTCAGTTGGTCAAATAAAATAAGGGGCTTACTGTCGTTTGATGCTGACTGTTTTATATTCTATGTATTACAGATTGGATTATGGAAGCTCAACTGACCACCAAGGATAAATGTAAGGGTGACCAGTCATCTAGTAACGTATCCAGTAGCATACAATTCCACTGTAGTCTGACAGATGTAAGCATAATCTTTGTGATGAAGTTCTAAATATATTTGAATATAAATCCATGCCTTGGTGTTTAGGAATGAAATGAACATTGTGTTGTATGACCAAAAAAGTGTTTCAATGCAGTCTCCTTACCTACCTTTCCAAAATGCTGTGATTCTAGAAGTTTAATTGGCTCAATGCAGAAATTGTTTGTAGTCTTGATCAAGAAAATTATGGTTTAACAATTACTTGAGTAGTGGTAGCTAAAACATTACAAATGCTTACCTACCTACCTATAAAACATTACAAATGCTTACCTACCTACCTTACTTCACAAAGTAGGGTCTGGAGATGGCAAACTAGGATGGTTTTAATTTGGCCTATGCTATCAATTTTGGAACATTGACCACATTCGTGTTATTACATCTCTAAACATCATATATTATATTTTGTCAAAAATATAGCCTTTAATCTATAAGTGGGCATTATTAGACACTTAAATTTAAACATTTTGCTTAAATTTTATACACAATCCTTTTACAACAGCCACCCATTTAAATGCTGCCAGTGACAACAAATCTGTCTATTCCAATAAGATTATTAGTATTTATTAACGATTTTTTATCTTCCTTTTCATTGGAACAAGATTCTTTCTGTCTCATGATTCTTGCATTAACATAGTGCTACATGTAACAGTTCGGTGTTATTTGTTTAATTTCAGAAAGATCCACAGTTATTATATGTACATGAGGATTGTTTTTATATGTTTGTGTGGGAGACGACAAAAGCTTGTATAACGGCTGTCATGTAAGTATGTTATATCAGCTATGTTGTAGGATGGGAGTTTGATGTTAGGTTTAGCGATTCAAATATTGTAATAATTATGTACATTAATGTATGGTCTTTAGTATAGGTTTTCTTTACCAATCGCTCACTATTTTATGGTGAATCAGTTAATAGAACAGTTTACTTTATGAAGAGACATTGAGTTCTATTTCCAGTCATTGCTCTACTTTGCTCTATATTAGCACAATATGTTCTGTTTCTACTTACCTTCTAGTCAAAAGTTTATTTCTAGTCATTACTAGCCATAAAACTGTCAGTTATTGAGAATTATATGTATGTCATATATTTATATAACGGAATAACTGAAAACCAAAAGGGTAGTATTAGAAACTGAGTCGAGAGAACTGTATCATTACAGCCCACAGTTATCTCAGTATGTACAGAGCTAGGTATTAGGTGATGATTCTCACTGTACAGATCATTCCCAAAACACAAATCTCTGATTGGTTGGTTCTGAAGGCACACTTTTGACCAATTGTAAGACTTGATTCTTAGACTGGTCTTGATCATACAATTCGATCAGGCAAATAAAAAAAATGCTTGATTATAATGATAATTTGCTTGAGACTTGTATTATTCCCTGATTTATTAGAAAGTTATTTTTTCTATTGGAAACCAAGTTAGTTTTAATTGAATATTTATCAAAGGCAAAAAGCTGTAATTTCTTAAAATGGTTATTATCTCAGAATAGTTTATTATTATAGTAAATATAATTGAGCTGCACCATGACAAAATCTGTAAAAGTAACGTTGGTTATGACGTTAAGTATTTCCCGATCAAGATGTTTTGGAGGGTTTATTATGATTTATAGAATTAAACGAACAAGGAAATATTTATAAATATTGCATAATTTGTTCTTTCCATTTGAAAAGCAGACACATTTTTAAAGAATTATCTACATTCTGACGCAACGTCATCATTTTGTACCTTCCTTCTGCATTTTGTTCTTGAAAATTGAATTGCTGTACATGTAATAAGAAAAGCAGACTTCCAATAGAACATGTTAAAACCTGAAAATGGGTTTTTGGTCACTACTACGGGGCCTGTATTCACAAACTTTTTAAGACTGAGTCTCAGGCTTAGACTTTAAAATTGCAAAAATAAAATTTTCAAACATTTCGTTTTCATTATATTTAAACAGATAATTTTTTGCCTGAATATTTTTTGATATTCATTCTACACTTTCGCCAAGTTTAATAAAAAAATAATTGTGGAACAAAATGAAAATTTACCATTTTAAAGTTTTAAGTCTGAGATTCAGTCTTAAAACGTTTGTGAATACGGCCCCTGGACTTGTCATGGCACAGCTCATTTATCACTTGATTACAACAACATCCTAGTGATAATGTAAGTGTTTACAACTGATTAAACTTATAAATCATTGTTGTAACAAGGATTGTTTTTGTATTTGCAGTTTGGAGCCAGCAAGCAATTCATCCAGTACTGGAAATGGACCCTCCGGTGGTCCCGACTCCCCTGGTAGCTCCTCTAAATCTGTTGGGGGCGCGTCTACTAATACTATAGTAGGAATTGTGGCCACATTTTTAGGGGCCATCGTCTTGTGCTTATTACTTGTTGTCTTCCACAAACAAGAAAGAAGGTAAACATTGTTCCAACCTGGAATCTGACTGTACACGTTATACCATGAAGTTTTTGCTCAATAAAATGCTGCATAAGTGATCAACTTTGCAAAAAGGCATTGTTTGTGAATTTAGCGAAATTCGATATAGACAGGGAAATATCATCCAGCATAAATTTCCTCACCAACAAGAATATCTGCAAAATGTAGCAGGTGCTTCGATAGTTTTGCTCCTAGAGAGACATCAGGATACCAAGAAATGTTTTTTCACAGCTTGTATATATAACATAAACATGTCTGTGATTCTAATACATAGCCACCTGCAAAACGTCTGAAATCGCAGATTTACGAAGTTTTTGACTGGCAAAGATATTCACTTACTTACTCTGTTCTCAAATATACCAGTTGGGCATCTTGAATTTTTAAAGAAAAATGTCTGACGAAACAGTATTTTGGTGGTATTAATCACATTCAGTGATAACTCTAGTTACTTTTGTTTCTTCTATCCTGCTGTCATCTTGTACAGAATAACAGGGGTTGAAATCACAGGTGCGTCAGTATGCATAAATATTTTACAGCAGGTAAATAATGATATATATCAGTACTTAATTACAAACTATCTTTGACATGGTTTTATGTTATTGATGTACACTACATAATCTACATATCGAGGTTCAGCGCAAGACTATCCTAACTCCTATGTATTTATATATTAATGTATGATTCTTTTTTGATTTTAGAGATGCTTGCTTTGTCAGAGTGAAAGGTTTATTTTCTAGCAGAACATCTGAATATTCACAGGTAATTCTTAGTTTTACATCTTCTATGCCACAAATCCTGTCAAGATTCGACATATGCATTAATGGTATTAGTAACTTGATCATATCTAAGATATAAGGTTGTTAAATCATAATTATATTTGTACATTCTTATAAGCACAATTACCTTCTAGCTGCTGAATGTCGATTCCCCATTGTGTTATGTAAAAAGTAGGGATGTCCACAAATAGCAAATCAGGTATTCGAATATTCGTTTTTCATTTCGAACGAATATTCGAATATTCGATCGACACAACTTAGACAAAATTATTAAAAAAATAATATTTCATATACCAAAGTTCCTTACGTGCTGTGTGTATTCTACTTTTGTTTTCACCGGAAATTAAGACTCTGACGAATGAAGTTATTGCAGTTAACATATCATCTTCTGAATGCCAAACTTCGTGTTTATGAATATCTTTGTGAAGTGTTTATATGTTCTGTTGTTCATTGTTTGCAAATAAAGCATAAATTGAATGATATGACCTACGTGAAAAATTAGTATGTAAATTATGTTGTTTCCCGTTACCCCATTTTAACGGTCAGTAATTAACGGCTTATCGATTATATTAGCACCCCCCTATATACACAATGACACTTTTACAAGCGCATATATTTCAACACCAACAACAACAACAACATCCTTTATTACTCTCATATTATCTTACACAAATCGGGGTCGGCAATAAATAAACAAACAACAATTTTATTTTCATCAATTTTTTTATTAAGTATATTTTTCCGAATATTCGAATATTGAAACAGGATTCGAATATTCGAAGATAAAACGAATATTCGAATATTCGTTGACATCCCTAGTAAAAAGTAACAAACAATTTGCTCATTCTGGTATCTTAGAAATGGTTAGCAGTTATTATGATTTTGAACAATACAGATCTAATTTCTATAAACTTATCAAAAATATTATATTCCCTATCTGAGCAGCTTCGATACCAAAGGGTATGTATCATAGAAATCCTGACTACCTTCAGTGTGTAAAATATTGTACCTTGCATTTTGTAGTACCCTTCTTTATTTTTAAGCGTTAACACTTAAAACCAGGACCAATGAAAATGCCTGTTACATATTAATTCAATTTCATCATTTAGATAGCCACTGAAAATGACTGTCACACAACAACTAAATTTCATTTTTAGATGGCCAATGAAAATGACTGTTACACATCAATTTCGTCAATTAGATAGCCAATGAAAATGACTGTTGCACATCAATTCAATTTCGTCATTTAGATAGCCAATGAAAATGACTCACATTTAACACATTAATTAAATTTCATTGTGTAGATGCCAATGAAAATGATTGTTACAAATCAATTCATTTATGTGACCAGTAATCATGGCTGTTACATTTAGGTGTTTTTTGCTCCATGTCAGTGTAGCTATAATACAACAAGAATGGAAAATGTGTTATACAAAGGTTGCATGTTTTGCCTTTAATTCAAATATGAACAGGGCATACCTGACTGGGGCCATTAAAATCCTTTTTACAAATCAGCTCTTGTGTTAAGTGCTAAACTGCTATGTATGAATTGTAGGAATTATTGTCAATATTATAATCTTCTATGATTTCCTCAGTTTTTAACATAATTCCTTTCATTCAATAAGGGTATAACGATAGTTAATCCTGTTTAATTTAATCAATTCCACAAGATTCCACTTCAATCTTGTATAATACAACCATGTGACAACAGCCTGTCTGTGAATGTTCATGTATTACATCGAAATTCCTGCTATTTAATTGCCAACGACGGTTCTACCCTACAATTCCCCACCCTGTTCACAACATCCTCGTTGTTCATGTAGATTTTTATCGTGATACGATATAGAACTTTCTACTGCACCCTTGTCGAAGTATTGCTTTCATTTTCTTCTTGTTGATAATGAGATGCATATGATGCTTTTGAATACTATTGCTTCCATAAACAGTTACCAAATATGCATGCTCTGCTGTCCAATAAACTGCGATGTTCTTAATTGTGTAGTAATGATTTTGCAAATCAACACCTGAATTTCGCCTACACACAATATTATGTGTGCAATATAAACCACTTTTATCAATAAATGCTAATGAGTATGCAAAACAGGGTAATTCTTATACAGGTCTAGTTCAGTTTACTCAACAACATTCACTGTTAGATCAAGTCTGCCAATGAAAGCCTTTCTAAAACATATGACTTCAGATATACAGTTGTACAGTGAAACCTCAATAATAAGACCACCCATGGAACCCTTGAAAATGGTCTTCTTATTGAGGTGGTCTTAATATTGAGGTTGTATAAAGAGCAACACAGTGACCATGAACTTGATAATTGTGTTTTTAATAATCGAGGTGGCCTCATTATTGAGATGGTCTTAAAGTGAGGTTTTATTGTACCGGGTACTTGCATTGTTTTTATGTCTCAGATTTTTTCTGTCTGCATGCTGAAAATATGATTTTGAAAATCTTTATTTTATGTTAGTTATGTGAGTAAAATAATAATGTATTAATTTGATTCAAAAACTTATTCTTACTGGTTGTCATTTGTGGTATGATTTTCGCATGCAAGACTTGAACCCAGCTGTTCCTGAATGTTCTATTCAATATGAGTATGGTGTGATTTAAAAATATTCGTCTTGTGATAATTTTTAGCTTCTTAAATGTCTCGCAGACAGACACGCCACTTGGCTTTTATGAATGCCTGGGTTTTATGAATGTCGTGGGTTCGAACCCCTTTGGGTTCACTTATAAATTTCCAAAATAAATATATAACATCGACCATTGCATTTCAAAAAAGGTGTATTGAAATGTTCGTGTTTGTCTGTGAACTCAGAGGAGAAAATGCCACGGTTGTGTTTTGATAGAAATGTAAACCCAAACAGCAGGTACAGCTTTACCCACAAGAGCATTTCCTTATCTAAATTGGCATGGATCGGTCCTGAAAGTTCATACACCTGTTTTCGATCAATCTAACAGCACTATACAATCGATGAACAAAATTGAGAAAAGTCTGGGACCTCATTTATAAATATTATAAGTCTGAAACTCGTTTTTAAACTTAAAAATATTAAATGTTTTTTTCTCCTATGTTGTTATAACATTATAATTTTTTATAAAAATGGGCTTAAGTTTTGCCAATTTAAAGTCTTTAAGGTAAAACACCCATAATGGACTCCTGCCAAAAGAAATGAAGTATCAGCCAATATCAGTGTATTCTGTGACTATTTCAAAGGATGAATCACGAAATTTACCGATTTTTTGGCGCAGATTCATTATGGATGCTCTGCATTAAGTCTGAGTTTCAGACTTCAAGTGTTTGCGAATAATGCCCCTGGTCTCTCATGGATTCTTCTTAGACATGATTTTATACCATATTGATAAGGAGTAAGTAGAGGAAACAGACATTGTATAGCTTCAGTGGACTTTTATCTCAACCCAAGTTGATGTTACAGTATTTGTTTTATCATTCTATCATACATGTTTTAAAAAGTAAAAGCATTGCCATTTTTTATGAAAGTGCAAATTTTATTTTTTATATCATTTTTTTTGTGTGAAGGGTATTATTCAGCGTCTTTGGTCTTTTCTTTAGTTACCAACGGGAACAATGGATGATATTTTCGGTGATGAAGAAGAAGTTGTGACTGTTCAGAACGCTGCTGGTAATGAGAGTGATGGTAACGAAGGTAATCCTATTATCACCGTGGAAACTACACCAGCTAGTTACCATGACGACAGTGATGAAGACTTGTTGGCATAGCAATAAGGGGAGCAAATAAATCTCGTTTAAATAATTTGTGTTTCATTTTTTGAACCATTTGATGTACATATAATGTGATTATTATTGATCGAAGACTAGTATGCAGTACAAAGCATGTATATTTACATAACAATATTATCTGTGATTTTCTGCTTCTTGTGCTTCTTGTGTATTTGTTAGATTTATCTGCAAGATTCACATCAGAATCATGTTAAGTGTTTTTTTGTTAACGAGAAACACACGCTTTGTAGATCTCTTGTTGTTACAATAAGAAGGAACTAAACTATTTGTTAAACTTGTTTCATTTGTTAATCTATAAATCGAGGGATTAAAGCCAGAACCTTCCATCTCCGTGATAAATTTATATGGAGATAGCTGGTTCTGGCACCAACACCTCGAAATGCTGGTATAAAGTTTTGGTATGTACTTTACATTGACTTGCCTATGAATTTTAGCCTAAACTTCATATAAGAATTTTTGCATAGTTCACCATTATTATAGAAAAAAAGAGTCTTCTATTAGTCTTATAGTAACAAGGACTCTGACATTCTGGATGGCTCAATCTTCAATGAGAGTCTGAACATAGCATACAAATGCTACATTTATGTTGTTGGTAATAACAAATTATGAAATTGTTTTGAAGGGAAAGGTTGATAATTTATTTGGTTGTACAATTTGTTATGAACTTGTTAGGAAAATCTTCAATCTCATTGTTGTCACTTTCAATCAATTAATGTCAGGCCCTGATGTATCTTCTTAGGCGTGCCAAATTGAAATGGGCTACTCGAAACTTTGTATTATTCGAAAGGAATTTCGGACCCGATTAATTTGAATGAACAAGCTCCAACTGTACATGATTTTGTGGGGTTGAAATAACAAGCGTTGGAGATTAGTGAGTGCCTTGAAAAATTTAATTTTTTAGTGCACTTTGTACCTGACTTTCAATAATTGACTGAATTTTACCAGGGATTATAGTTAAGCTTTCACCAAAGCTAAAATACTCAATTTTCATAATTGTCTTAATAATGACTTTATTTTGAATATGTTTTCTTCAATTGCCTTGATAAGGACTTTATTGTGAATATGTTTTATATTGACAGAATGGTATAAAACTATTAAATTGAGATAAGGGTTCTATTAATGAAGTTTAAAATGTTGAAGGAATTTAAGAATGCATCATCATGACGTTACTATCAAAACATTGCTCATTTTTAGGGTTTCAAGCAAAACTATTGTATATCCTTCTTTACCTCAACAGAGGTACAATAATTTTGTGATGAACCCTTGATTTATATTCTTCCATATTTGTGTACTATTGTGTCAAATGATCCAATTTTGTATGCCTTAAAGTATAAAATTTGAGTTTATTTTTTAGTGTCAACAATCTTTTATATGGTAGACATTCTAAGATTTTTCTACCCACAAGGATAAAAATACCAACATTTTTTTTTCATTGATAAACCTGAAAAAATAAATTGAGTAGAAGCATTTTCCTGAGTCAGTCGTGTAACTGCAAACAAACAATTTTTAAGGATGACTCCAGGTAATTTTGGCTGGAATATGGATTTGGCATTGATATTAAACTCAATTTTAATACTCTAGCAGGTCTGTTTGTAAATATTTTTTTGAAATTTTGTTCACATTCATTCCTTTCTTGTGATATTATATGTTTGAAATGCTTGTTAAAGAATAGCCATATCATTATGCTAAGTTATCTAACATAACTGTGGTATGTTTGTTGATTAATGAATGTATGAAATGAAACATTATTTGTCCTAAACCCTGAGGCTTATTCTTAGTTCACTTTGTTTGAGAAATTAATATTATCTGTAAAATGAATTAAGAGAGGCATGGTTTTCAAATACATGTTAATCATGTTACCTGTAATCAAATTATTGTTTGATAATTCAAAGTACAAAGTGCTGTAATTTCAATACTTAAACTGACATTGAACTGGTTTTTCTGAATATTTAATCTGACATAATTTGATTCAAAATTTCAGTTTACCATTGTTAATGTACTTGTTTTGATATATTAAAATATTGTACTATTCAATTTTCTGCGTTGACATTTGTCATAAGTAAATGTCTTTCTTCTGAAAACAACCACAACCTTTTTTTTTAAAGAAGGTTATCTGTTTCTGTGCTTAAGAGAACTTGGTTTATGCAGTTGTGATAATGTATGCATGAACAAATGTCCCATATGTATTCAGCTTTTCTATAAATGTTCAATGTTCCGTGTTTAAAATTCCCTCATATCATATGCCAGCATATCTGTATATTTCTGTGTGTTACATGTTCAGCCTTGACATTAATTTTGTGGCTATACTTTCTCTGTGCTTAGATGAAATGTTTCATGATTTAAAATCTCTGGTATGGCAAAACAACATGAAGGTTAGTTTATTTTTGGATTCACTTGATATATGCAGGGCTCTAGAATTATTTTTCGAAGATACTTGTTCTGGACTAATGGAAATGTAAAATTTGACTTGTCTGACATAGGATGCTAGTTGTCCGAGAATATTAGTCAATTTAGTAGCAAATTAACATACACAATGATAGCTCCACAATCTGACATTAATAATCATGTGCATGTGAATGTGGGATTCTAAGGTTTGAATTACAAATGAACAATTGCTGACCTTAGCTTTAAGAACAGACTTGTCCAGGACTAACTTCAAATCAACTGCTGGTAGCCCAATTCAGCATTAGACTTGTCCGGAACTTTTAGAGCCCTGATATGTTTGGTGCAAATCTATCCTTCCAGTCACCCTAGAAAGGCTGAATATGTTAGGTTAGCTCCAAAACCTTGATCTAATAATAGTAAAGCAATTACTAGCGCTTCCCTAGCAACAAAAAGTCCCTTCAACCAAATTCTCAATATTCAACTCTCTCATTGGGTTAGAATATGTTTGTCTTGGACTTAATTGATAATGGTTTAACATTTTAAAATTATAGTTACAGGTTTTATAATATGTAAATGTTATCATACACCATATTATTAGTGAAACTGTAAAATTGTGAATTTTATGAGTCCATAGTTTAACTTGTGTTCCGAGAATAATGCTTTAATTTATTTTATACCTGAGATTCTACTGTTTGACAAATTATTTGTTGCATTTTTTAGGCAATTTGGCCCTATTCCTAATCCATTTGATATGAGTGCTATTTGTTTGGATAATATTTGTCATCATACATACCTTTTGCATACATGTAATGAAATAAATCAGGTAATACTACAATTGTACATTGTTTCGTAGTTGATACAACAAGGTCCAGATTTTCTTGATAATTTTCTTATGTCTTTTGTTTCTAAGCAGTTTCGGTATATGGGTAATTCTTGTACACTGGTATGGTTGTCACAAAAACACATGCACTTTATTTGTTTTAATTGTCCTTTTCTTTCCATTGCTGTCTTCTGTGGCTGAGTTATTAAAGCATCGGTCTTGGGGATGGGACGTGGAATCCTTGTTGGGGTCCCTACCAATATGACCAGTTGGTGAGCCACCAGCTAGTTCAAGCATGGTAACCACTTGTCTACCTGTCTAGCAATAAGGATTAGAATATGTTGGTAATTGTACTCAGAAGATGGTGTCTTATAAGTTAGGAATGGGTGGCCCTTTAAACAGGGGTGACACTATAATAAATAAACAAGTCAACTCGGCATTCCCATAGGAAGATTGTTTAGTAATCATAAACTCACTGGCTGAGAGTTGTACTATCAAGTTAACTTTTAAAATTGACAAATGTAAACATTTAGTATTGTATTAAGTTGTTTTTGACAATTTGCATACTTGCTTTGCTTCCTGCTTTTTAGAGAATTCTTTTTTAAGTAGTCCATAGCTGAGGGATTTGCAATATTGCATAATTCATGTATTAGTATTATACATTTGTTTTGTATAAGTTGATACCTTCATTTTTGTTGTTTAATAAATTGATGAATTTGAAATAATGAATTTTGATATAATTATTAAGGTTGACATTTTGATGGCTTATCACCGAAGTTATGCCCTTCGAATACTCTTCATTAAATATTTCACAAAATAATTTTATTTATAGTTTGCTGCAGTTAAAACAAATATTTTGAAAAGCTACTCCGCAAGAGTTGGGTTAAAATTGTGACATACACATGTAATCTGTGCTGTCAATTTATTTAAAACAATACATTCCTTTCAATGTAAGTCTAAAATGATTGTGTCAATATTTTAATTCATTGTTTGAATACTCAATATTAAATATCACGATCCAAGTTATTTTCAGTGTCGATTTTCTCCACAAATTTAAGTTAGTAACTTATGCTTTGCCTACTTAAACAAATTTGACTATATGTAGTCGAGTGTGATATATATGTAGTGTAATGATTGGTTATATATGTTATATTGATATGTTGTTAGAACTAAAACTAAAATATAGGGATTACACTTTGTATTATATCACTTAACATCTACTGTTTGGCAGTGGTTACTCTGTGCCTGTATGTTGCTTGACTAATGTATGTATAGTTGTGCTTAATGTTGATCTTTTGTAAATGTTTCTTTTTGCATTTAAAATGAGGGATATAAATTTATTCATATTTCAAACAAGCGTTATGTTTTTGTTTATTTACCATTGCCCTGATTTCCCAAAATATCTAAATGGTGCCCAGACTCTATCTCATATTGTCAAAACTTATAGTTTGAGTTGTTTGAACATACAATTTTTATAGTTTAGTTTAAACTTACTTATTTTACATTGATTTTGAAACAAGTTTGTACCACTTATATTAATCACTCTCAAAAACTGCTTCCTGGCTAACCAGTACTTGATCGAACATCTGGTGGCTCGAACACAACGCCTTTGGATCATGAGTCAGGCGCTCTATTCCTCGACATACATGTTATCGAAAGAGCTGGTAAGTAAACAACATGTTAGTGTTCTACCACAACTATTTATTGTAAGATTGTTCATTGAATTGTTTGCAACTTACACAGGGGTGTATCTGCACATATGCACATGCGAAACATAATTGAAAAAATAAAAATTAATAATTATGGCCAAAAATGGTATAAATTTGGGGGGGGGAGATATATAGGTTTCATCATGACATAAACAGTTTAACTGCATACTTTATTTTTTGATAAAATATGTTTTAAAATGCCTCAGAATTCAGCTGCAATGATGTAGAATTTCAAATTTTCCAGTGGGGTATCGTATGCCCCTGGACTGCCTAGAAATTGGCGCCTATGCTGAAAATGGTCTTAATATTCCCCCTACACAAGAGACGAAATACATTGCTAACACTTCACTTCTCACTCATGTTTTTTCAAAAGAAATACTAAGAAATATAAATAACACAATTTTGCATAACTGGGTTCTTGGCTACGTACGTATTCTCTCTCTTTTATGGATACCTATTTTGTTTGAAACCCATAATTTATCCATAGTTGAACAAAAACTCTGCTTGTATAGATTTCGATCAAAATCAATAAACAGCAGAAAAGTACGATAACCAATTAGTGGATACTTTCAGTGTAATGCATATTCATGACCAGTAAAACCCACATTTAATGGATAAATCATCATGTGAAGACATTACCGAGATTCACATTATTGCTACTTAGGATGGACCCTCTGTTGATATGGTAACAAATGATATTGGTGAATCAGTTTCTCTTCCAAGTGATAATAAAGTAGCAAGTTGCATTCGTCTTCTGAAGCTACTCGGAAATGGGACACATTTTGGTTTTGATATTTATAAGAGCATTTGCACTTATGACTGCTTGTACTGCAATTACTTGGCACAGGATTCGAACCTACTGCACCCAGATTGCCTTTCATACATGATGTACAGACAGAGCTAGCCGTGCAGAGAAAAGCTGTTTCTGGAGTTTAAGTATCTACCTCATCTACTTGTATAATCGTTTATTCCTGTTATCGTGTTATATGCTTAGATACTTTAATAAGTTTGGGAAATTATACACCAACAACTGCTTTGTAAATGTATTTGTAAACAATTCACCGAAAATCAAAATCGATTGTCTTTACGACTTCAACAAAATTTCAATGACAGGATTCCCGTTCATTTCCAAGAACGGCGCGGCGTCATTTATTCTTAACCAGACATCAACCAATCAGAGCGCGAAGTTCTGTTACTATTAAGTCACATGGTTAGTTACTTCGCAACCGCAAAAGGTGCAGACAGCTTATTTTGATAGCTCATCAAAATATGTTCTCATTTCCCAATATGGACAGTTGGGATAATGGGTAATAAGTTTGGCTGTTGCAGAAAGCCTAAAGACAGATGTTGTCCGTCCACGGCAGCGCCGAAGAAAGGCGATTCGCTTAGAAATCGCCTCTTCGGTAAGCGATCATCCAAGGTAGCAGCTACCACACAGTCGCCTGCTGCCTTGAGTGACGAGTCAGCAGCAACGCATGATGTCACAGTCGGCATTGACCAACACGAGACAATCCAGGACGAGACTGACATTGTTACCAATGTCACCATTCCAGTGGATGTCCAACATGTCGACTGTGACCGATCAGAAGCTGATCTCGTCACTTCTGAGACCGACTCTGCTATACAGAAAACGGACGACACTGTCAGCTCCCAAGAGCCCGAGGATGATGCATCAACGAAGCAGCGCTTCGTTGAAGCGGAAAAGCCAGAGGCAACAACTGTTGTGCTTAGTGTTGATAACGAGGTATGTGCAGTAGTCTCCCTTGTTCTCGTCGATTTGTAAAAATCTCTTCAGTATTAATGTTCGGATTTATAATGAACGCTCGTGCCGAATCAGCACGTGTCCTAAATCAGTGCAGCAGCACATTACTAAAAAAGTATACGAAATATACATGACTATGAGCACAAAACGATTTGTAAGATATTTTGAAAATAGTTTCATACTTTCTTGAATTTCTATCTAGATCTACCAATTTTGTTTGAGAATGCCGATGGAGCATTGGATGGGTATACTTGATGATACTTAATGACGCCGTTTGTTAATAGCGTAATAGGTCTATTATGCGATTGTTGTTGTTGTTTTTTCGCGCTGTTTATTATAGTATAGCTTTGGTCACGTCATGCACGGTGTGCATCACTATATACATTAGTTATTGTTGTTGTTCTTCTGTAAAACATGTTTCTTGATTGACCCTCTTCTATGTTTTTAAGGTATTTTTGTTTAAAGACCATGACTGCTGGGGGGGGGGGGGGTTCTGGTGAGTGATGTAGGGTCAAAGCGGTCCTCTTGTATCCTGTGTACATGAAATCATGGATTTTGAAGTTATGAACTTCTTGATTTCACAAATAACAATGCGAAACATTCAACGGAATGACCAGCTGTATCCGGTCTCTAAATCTAAGATAAGATTGAGAAATGTTTTGTTTCAGCAGATTTTATATTTGGTTCCCTATATATTTGAAGTTTCTTTTGCAGTTCAGTGCAGAGATGGGGTAATTGTACATGTAATTACTTACATAAATTAAAGTAAATGAATGTGATGTGTAATTGGATATTTTTCATTTAAATGTAATGTTAATGTATTAATTACATTTTAACAAAGGATGTAATTGTCAAGTGGAGCATTTTTATTGCATCAATTACTGTTAGTAGATCTACAGTTTCTTACTTAGACCACTAAAATTCTCAATTTATATTAAGGTGTGAATGAATGACAAGTCAACTGGTCTGAATGGATTAACACCTGTAAAATAATGTACTGTAGGATTTTTTCTTAATCGCTTTTAAGTACAGATACAATTTAAAATAGAAATAAAATCCTACCTCTCCCCTTTTTAAGAAAAATTTGATAATAATCTAGCTATTCATTTATAATGCTAATTGATTAAATTATAATTGAAATAATCAATACAAGTTATGATTACTGATTAATGATGATTACTTGAAAATAGTAATTGTAAACATCAATATATTTCTTGGATAAAATGACAACTGTTTTTCTTTTCTCTTCCTATACAATTTTCAAAGCATTCTTATTTTTCATGCATTAAGGCACATATGGTGAGAAAAAAGTACTGCATCAATACTTCATGAAATATCTTCAATGTAATTGTAATTTTGATTAATAGGTACAGTAGAACTTTGAAACCTTTAACAGTTTTGGCTCGAACACAGTAGATACATATAACAGGTTCTTAAGTCCCGACGAAATCCCTTATAATTTCCTATTATCTAACGGTAGATCATTCAAACCGAGATAGGTTGAATGCTAGAACATGATTTGCGGTCCATAGCCAGCCCTTTTTTATGACAAATTTGGGGCAGATATTAGGCCCCATTACCTGAAGAAAAAAGTATAATTTTTTCTTCTACTTAAAAATAAAATTCCCCTTCAGTAAAATTATTTATAATTTTATCCAAAATTGTTTTGAGGGTGAGATTGGCAACACATTTCAGTTGCACATTGTATTAATTACTTGACTGTTGTACTATATACATGTACTTTAATAATGTGTGAAAAACAAATCACTTAATAGATCTATTAAATATTAAATGAACCCCAAACAGGAAATTTTAATTGTTAATTATCTGTTGAATTGCTGAGTAAATAAAATTCTAAAACAACAATTTAACGTCCTTTATAAATTTCTTAAACAGAAGTACAAACTTCATCGAGTAAAGTCTGTTGAAGTTTCAGAATTGGTATAAATTTGACTTGAAATTTATTATCTTTAAATGTAGTGGATCAGTGGTAATGCGCTGGACTAGTTATCCAGGGATTGCAAGTTTGATTCCCGCTCCACCGCTTTGGGACGAGACTTTGAAAAACCGAGATGTCTTGTACGATGATTTACATTTGGCACGTAAAAGAACCAGGGGTGCTTCTGGAACTGGGGCATCTTCTGTATCATTCACTATCCTCCAAAAAATCTAAAATGACTAACATTCTTCCTGAGACGTCACCCATATGGGCAACCAGTTGCGACGATAAATAAACGTAAATGCACTTTAGCATAATCATTTTCATAATGCATAGTACCTGCCATAGTCAGTTTGTACATATACGAGGGTTGTCCAATTAAATTGTAGACAATGGCTGTAAAACAACAAAACATTAACAAAAAATCTCCAAATATTCAGTGTTGTATTATCAGCATCTTCTCAACACGTATACACAATTATATTGAACTGCCTCACAAATTGTTGAAATGACATTAAAATGTATAACAGGACATACAGACATGCGGCGGGCATATTAACGTCATAACGTTGTTTTGTGATTTTGATTTGTCTGACAATAACTCTTTCTCAAAATATTTGCCGCCATATTGTACAAATTTTTATGGCACTGCATCCAACTCTCAAACACAGATTTAAACCAGTCCTTATTTAGACTTTTGTTGAATACTTGAACTGCATATTTGATCTCATTGTGATCTTCAAACTTTCGACCTCGCAGATGAGACTTCAGAGTTGAACGTAAGCAAAATCAAGAGGTTCTAGATCAGGGGAGTATGGGGGATGATCCACTCTCTGATATCCTAGATTGTCAAAATCCCTTATGCACTTGGATACAAGTGCTTGCGACACATCACTGTGCTGCTCAACATATTTCATCTTCTTCAGAGTGTCTCTGGGTATCATTTGGCTATCAAAAATTCACTATACACCAATTTGCGTAAAAATAGCGCCATGCGGAAATAACAGACATTACATTTATGAAATTTTAAAGTATGACGTCAAAATTACCAAAGAATACATGTGTAACGTAATTTGGCGGAATAATGAAGTTTGGCACATATAGAATAACTTCTTTAAAGCTATAGCTATTTCGGTTATCTTATCAAAAGACCTGCGCTGCTCCCGTGTATGTGAGTTTCTATATTGCTACACAAAATTCACAAGTTGGTTTTATTTTCAAAACAAATGCAATAAAACTGATAAAATTTGATTATATAGTACATGTGTGTAAAATTGTTACATTGGAACGTCAAATAATTATGTTATTGACATAGTCTACGATTTAATGGGACGTTACCCTCGTACATGTATACCATAGATGCCTCAAACAATAGATGCTTCAAACTAATTAATAGGTCTGACGGCAGGTCGAGGTTTCGAAGTTTAACTGTAATGTACCGGTAATTGTAATTTGAATAAATGTAATGGTAATTATAACTGAAAAATTGCCATGTCATTGTTTCATTACATTGTCATGTATTGACCCATCCCTGGGTGAGTGTTCAAGATAGAGGAAAGTCTATTGCATACGTTTAAGATTGATGAACCTATCATGTGACATATAATGTAATAGGTCGTTAAATTGTTGCAATAAAGGGGGCATCGTAATACACCAAATTGTTTGGTGTATTATGCATATTGTTCTGTAGGAGTTTTATCATGTCTTGTGTAGTTCTGGCTACAGTTACTTAGTAGGACTGCAGTATCTGATTGTCTGCTGCAGTTACACAAAAATGTCTGTGGAAAACATTCTTGGCTGTGTATATATATATGAATGCGATTTATCAACACGCTGCTTATCTACTGTTATTGACTTGTGTGACTTGTAGATGTGAGGAAACTTTTACTACATTCAAATCACTATGCAGCTCATCAACATAAGGCTTATCCAATATAAATGGCTTTGATTCTGTAATAGCCCCTGGTGTTTTCATTACTATTTTGTCTACATACTTCTTGTCATCTCTCAAGGGCTATTCTCTAATAGCCTCAAACGTTTCCAATACTACCATAGCACTATGCAGTTTATCAATTTGTGGCATCTCCACTCTCATTGGCTCAATTATGTTAACAGCCTTAGGGTTTTCCCTTGGTGCTCTGTAAGTTTGTCTTATCTATAAGAAGCTTGTCCACATTTTTGCAGTCTGCACATTTTCCTCCCTTGGTGATAATGTAATTGTACCTGCCTGCAAAGGGTCAGTGGAGTCTATCTCAGCATAATTGTTTGGTAGAAAAACAGGCTTATAAACCCCCATGACATCCTGATGGTAAACTTTAACATCGTAATTATATGATCTGGTGTCCATAAAAACAAGGTTTTATTAAGATTTTACAGAAATAACCCAGTTTTATAACACATTTTAGAACTTGGCCAGGATTTCGTTAATACTAACATTCTCACTAATAGGCCAGTCAAAATAAAAAAATTGGGGGAAAAAAATGCACAGAAATATTTTTTGTGGATTTGTGTCATATAAGGCATCACATTAAATATACTCAAAGTATAGGACAATCACACGGTGCAAAATGTGATTTTTGGGGTAAAATGGTTGAAAATTTAAATAAGAATGGGAATTTCTGGAATTTGACAATAACTATGTCAAATTTTGCAATAAAACTACCAGAATTACTGTATTTAATAGATATTGCATACAGTACAAAATAACTTAAGTATAGAAACATTGAACAGTGTTAAATGTGATTTTTGGGGTAAAATTTAAAAAAAATCACAGAAAATGAGCATTTCTGGGATTTGCCTACAACTATGTCAATTTTTCCAATAAAACAACCAGAATTACTTTATTGAATAGATATTTTATTACAGTACATAATACATAAAGTATAGAAACATTGTACCGTGTAAAATGTGATTTTTGGGGTAAAACCTTTAAAAAAGTAACCAAAAACATTGGAATTTTTGGAATTTGCTAATAACTTTGTCACATTTTGCAATAAAACTACCAAAATTACTATATTTAATAGATATTGTATAACAGTACATAATACCGGTGTAACAGTCCAGAACTGCCCCGGCCCAGTTCTTCCCCGGGGCAGTTTTGGACCGGTCCAGTTCTTCCCCGGGGCAGTTCTGGACTAGTCCAGTTCTTCCCCGGGGAACTTCTGGACTGGTCCAGTTCTTCCCCGGGGAAGATCTGGACTAGTCCAGTTCTTCCCCACCCAGTCCATTTCTTCCCCCCTAGAAAATATTTTTTCACACTGGAAATTATCTAATTTTTCATGTTAGGGTGGGGAAGTTCTAGACTGGTCCAGTTCTTCCCCCCTAGTAAAATATTTTATTTTCAACTTTCTGCTAGTCTATTTCTTCTCCCCTAGTTAAATACTTTATTTGTGTCAAGGTGGGGAAGTTCTGGACTAGAGTTTTTTTATTTGTTTGAGCTTTATGGTGGGGAAGTTCTGGACTAGTCCAGTTCTTCTCCCCTTGGAAATTGTTTTATTTTTTTGCGCTTTAGGGTGGGTAAGTTCTGGACTAGTCCAGTTCTTCTCCCCTTGTAAAATATTATTATTTTTGTCTTAGGGTGGGGAAGTTCTGGACTAGTCCAGTTCTTCTCCCCTTGGAAATTGTTTTATTTTTTTGTCTTAGGGTGGGGAAGTTCTGGACTAGTCCAGTTCTTCTCCCCTTGTAAAATATTATTATTTTTGAATTAGGGTGGGGAAGTTCTGGACTAGTCCAGTTCTTCTCCCCTTGGAAATTATTTCATTTTTTCGTCTTAGGGTGGGGAAGTTCTGGACTAGTCCAGTTCTTCTCCCCTTATAAAATATTATTATTTTTGAATTAGGGTGGGGAAGTTCTGGACTAGTCCAGTTCTTCTCCCCTTGGAAATTATTTCATTTTTTCGTTTTAGGGTGGGGAAGTTCTTGACTAGTCCAGTTCTTTTCCCCTTGTAAAATATTATTCTTTTTGTCTTAGGTGGGGAAGTTCTGGACTAGTTCAGTCCTTCTCCCCTAGGATTTTAATGCCCCCACTCTGAATGGGGGTGGGGCATATAGATTTGCCCTTGTCCGTCTGTCCAGAACTTCCCCACCCTCAGAAGAAAAAATAAAATATTTAGAAGAACTGGACGAGTCCAGAACTTCCCAACACTGACACAAATAATAAAGTATTTAACTAGGTCAGGACAAAATAAGACCAGCAGCTGCTGAAAGTTGAAAAAGTAAAATAATTTTCTAGGGGGGAAGAACTGGACCGGTCCAGAACTTCCCCACCCTAACATGAAAAATAAGAACATTTTCAAGGTTAAAAAGTTGAAAATAAAATAATTTCCTAGGGGGGAAGAACTGGACTAGTCCAGAACTTCCCCACCCTAACATGAAAAATAAGAACATTTTCAAGGTTAAAAAGTTGAAAATAAAATAATTTCCTAGGGGGGAAGAACTGGACTAGTCCAGAACTTCCCCACCCTAACATGAAAAATAAGAACATTTTCAAGGTTAAAAAGTTGAAAATAAAATAATTTCCTAGGGGGGAAGAACTGGGCTAGTCCAGAACTTCCCCACCCTCAGAAGAAAAAATAAAATATTTTACTAGGGGAGAAGAACTGGACTAGTCCAGAACTTCCCCACCCTGACACAAAAAATAAAGTATTTAACTAGGAGGACAGAATTAGACCAGCTGAAAGTTGAAAAAATAAAATAATTTCCTAGGGGGGAAGAACTGGACCGGTCCAGAACTTCCCACCCTAACATGAAAAATAAGAACATTTTCAAGGTTAAAAAGTTGAAAATAAAATAATTCCCCACCCTCAGAAGAAAAAATAAAATATTTTACTAGGGGAGAAGAACTGGACTAGTCCAGAACTTCCCCACACTGTCACAAATAATAAAGTATTTAACTAGGTCAGGACAGAATTAGACCAGTTGAAAGTTGAAAAAGTAAAATAATTTCCTAGGGGGGAAGAACTGGACCGGTCCAGAACTTCCCCACCCTAACATGAAAAATAAGAAAATTTTCAAGGTTAAAAAGTTGAAAAAATAAATAATTTCCTAGGGGGGAAGAACTGGACCAGTCCAGAACTTCCCCACCCTCAGAAGAACAAATTAAATATTTTACTAGGGGAGAAGAACTAGACTAGTCCAGAACTTCCCCACACTGTCACAAATAATAAAGTATTTAACTAGGTCAGGACAGAATTAGACCAGTTGAAAGTTGAAAAAATTAAATAATTTCCTAGGGGGGAAGAACTGGACCGGTCCAGAACTTCCCCACCCTAACATGAAAAATAAGAACATTTTCAAGGTTAAAAAGTTGAATATTAAATTATTTCCTAGGGGGGAAGAACTGGACTAGTCCAGAACTTCCCCACCCTCAGAAGAAAAAATAAAATATTTTACTAGGGGAGAAGAACTGGACTAGTCCAGAACTTCCCCACCCTGACACAAAAAATAAAGTATTTAACTAGGAGGACAGAATTAGACCAGCTGAAAGTTGAAAAAATAAAATAATTTCCTAGGGGGGAAGAACTGGACCGGTCCAGAACTTCCCCGGGGAAGAAACAGACTGGGTGGGGAAGAACTGGACTAGTCCAAAACCTCCCCGGGGAAGAACTGGACCGGTCCAGAACTTCCCCGGGGAAGAACTGGACTGGGGGGAAGAACTGGCCTGTTACACCGGTACCTAAAGTATAGATACATTGTAACAAGTGAAATGTGATTTTTGGGGTAAAACCTTAAAAAAAATGACCAAAAACATGGGAAATTTAAGGAATTTGCCAATAACCATGTCAAATTTTGCAATAAAACTACCAGAATTACTTTATGTAATAGGTATTATATTACAGTACATAATACTTATAGTATAGAAACATCGTACTGTGTGAAATATGATTTTTTGGGTAAAACCTTCAAAAAAATAACCGAAAACATGGGAATTTTTGGAATTTGCCAATAACTATGTCAAATTTTGCAATAAAACTACCAGAATTACTTGATGTGATAGATAGTATATTACAGTTTAAAATACCTAAAGTATAGATACATTGTATTGTGTGAAATGTGATTTTTGGGGTAAAACTTAAAAAAATAACCAAAAAATGGGAATTTTTGGAATTTGCCAATAACTAAGTCAAATTTTGCAATAAAACTACCAGAATTACTTGATGTGATAGATATTATATTACAGTTAAAAATGCCAAAAGTATAGATACATTGTATCGAGTGAAATGTGATTTTTGGGGTAAAACTTGAAACAAAACAAAAAATGGGAATTTTTGGAATTTGCCAATAACTAACTCAAATTTTGCAATAAAACTACCAGAAATACTGTATTTAATAGATATTATAATACAGTTCAAACTACTTAAAGTATAGAAAATTGTATTGTGTGAAATGTGATTTTTGGGACAAAACTTAAAAAAATAACAAAAAATGGGAATTTTTGAAATCTGTTAATATCCCGTTCATTTTAACTATAAAGTTTTCAGAATAGTTATTTTTAACTCATGTTATATTGCAAAATCTATACTTTAAATCATAGAAATAGTTTATAATGCGGAATGTAATATTTATTTGAAAAATATATCAAAAAAGAAATAACTAAAAGTTGCAATTTCTGGTATATTTTGCCTATTCCTGGATTAAAAAAACAAAACAATGAAAGTCACAGAAATGACATAAGCTACGTGTTATCTCTCAATATAACATGAATTATGATAACATTATGCTATCAAATCAAACAAGAAATGTGGTTTTGAGGTAAAAGTTCTGAAAACATAAACGAAAATGCTATTTTCCGGAAGCCATGTGAATTTGATCACACAATTATATGATTATAATAGAAGCAATGTCGGTGTTTTAATGCAGCATAAGATATGCACAATGTATTAGTCAAATGCCAAATCTGGGCTGATGGCAATCTCACAGCTGACTCCTTTGCATGTGAATCAGGCTGAACTACATTCAAATCCAACATTCTTGTAGCTACATGCTACTGTACGGCAGCCAGTCTGACAAGTGCACCGTACAACTATCATTATGTGAGCACGAGCTGGCGCTCTTCCAGTTGACACTGGATATAGTTTGTTACCTACTAGTTCCCAACCCCCATTCTAGCGGGTCCAAATCATCATGTCCTTCCCAGTCCTGTATTTTAGAGATACTCACAAACTATTGTACATAGATGCATCAGACGTAGGTGTTTTTGTTTGGGGTCCACATAAATTGATGTTATTGCAACCTTTTCAACAAACGTCAAAAAGCATACGATGTTCAAACTTTGCCCCGACTCCCTTTCATATATGCAAACTCATGCTTGTTCCCTGACCGTGTTCTGGCCACCTTAGAAACTACTTCTGGACTCGGATGAAATTGAGTGAAAAATATTATATTCCATCATGCAATTCTTGGATGTGACACTACATCAAAAGTGTATGGTTTGAACATTGTATGCTACATTTACATGTGTTGAAAATTAAGGTTGCCAAGACCTCAATTTATGTGGATTTATGTTACAAATATATATTACATTCCCCATCATAAACTGTTTCTATAATTTATATTATTGATTTTGCAATATACGGTAACATTTGGTGAAAATTACTGTTTTGAAACTTTTACAGTGAAAATGAACGGGAAATTATCCGATTCCAAAATTTCCCTTTTTTTTTTAGTTTTACCCCAAAAATCACATTTCACACGATACAATGTTTCTGTACTTAAGTATTTTGTACCGCAATATAATTTATATTAAATACAGTAATTCTGGTAGTTTTGTTGCAAAATTTGACATAGTTTTGGGCAAATTCCAAAAAATCCCATTTTTATTCAAATTTTCAACCATTTTACCCCAAAAATAACATTTTGCACAGTGTGATATTCTGAACCTGAGGTATGTTGTAGAGCAGTTTAATATCTATTAAATACAGTTATTGAGGTAAATTTATAGCTAAATTTCGTCGAGTTATTGACAAACTCCAGAAATTCCCACTTTAATTTGTTGTTTTTTTAACCATTTTACCCCAAAAATCACTGTTCACAACATACTTATGATGTGTCATTACTTAAGGTATGTTTAATATGGTGCAACATAATGTCTATTAAAAACAGTTATTCTGGAATTTTTATAGCTAAATCTGATTTTGATATAGTCATATTCCAGAAATTCATACTTTTTTTACCTTTTAGTACATTTTACCCCAAAAAAAGCATTTGCACCGTAGGATTTTCCTATACTTTTTTTTCCTTACACAGCAGATATTAAACAATACATTTATGCCAAAATCATTTCTGTGCATTTTTTTCCTTTATTTGCCTTTTTTTCAGTAGATTGACTGGACTATAAGTGTCATGAAGTTCTGTTGAAAAGTGTGGCCTTTAATGTGTTAACAAGATATTAATCTGAGAATTGACCTAGCGACTGAGTTTTCGGCATCAAGTGACCCAGTTTCAGACTTGGTCTTAATTTCATAGATACAATCATTGAGACAAAATTTCATGAAGTTCTGATTAAAAATGTGGTCTCTGTTGTGTTAACAAGCTAAATGTTAATGATGGACACAGGACGGTCACAAAAGTTCACCCTAAGCACTTTGTTCTCAGGTGAGCTAAAAATAGCTTGAATGTGTTGCCCAGCAACTACCCTGTCATTAAGTTTTATTTTAGTTTTTAAGATTATTACAGGTAAGTTTATGCAGACCATGGGATATAATAAATTAATTACAGATTCAATAGATCCAAACTATTGGTGACTATTGCTCAAAAGTACAGCACCCATCATCATCAATATATATTTATAAATGAATAAATAAAGAGTACTTTTAACATATATTTAGAAAATTTATAGTGCATAATTTTTTATAACTTCTACTTTGTAAGAGGGCAATTTTAAAAACTGTAATGTTTAAGTGTACTATTTTAGAATTAAACTTCTAGCAATTTAAATGTAGTTTTGTATTGAAATACTTTTAATTATAAACATCATAAATGAATGAAATAGAATATAAGGAGCCACATGCGGTTCATTTAATGTAGTTTTTCAATTAAATTTCATTAATTTTGAAATGATGTTAAAAGCTTCTAGTGTTAAAACTTCAAGTGAATGGAAATTGAAAGTGACATTGCATTTTTTTTATAAATTATTTTCGAAAAGCAAACATGTGCACCTATTTCACATAATATGTTCATTCTTAATTTACAAACATGTAATTGAAACTGATTCCAGTAAGGACATACTCGACTTAATGCAATTTGAATATCTTATCAAACTTTATTGAAATGTTTGTTTACCTAACATTACATGACATAGATGCCCCCAAGACATGAAATGATTGGGAACTATACCGTATAATTATGTCAATGTCATTAAAAGGCTGTAAAATACTAATATTAAAATTTGATAAAAAGACACACAAAACAGACTATGTAAATTCAAATCCATTCAAATATCAATTTTCCTGCAAGTTTTTAAATTTTTGTTATGTAAATAATACAATAAATATTTTTTCAGAATATATCGCATTGATAATGAAAACATTATCTTTTTATCTTGAGTAAATATTAACAAAAGGTCTGGTGACTTAATCGCAGCAGGCATCATTTATCAACACTAATGTACTTCCAAATATTGTCCACAAATTTCAATTGATGCTAAACAGACCTTGAGAAATATTACAATGTAATTGTACTTTTTCAGTCAATGGGAGTGCTAAAGGCCCAAGTAGAAAAAACACAAGTTGACGAAAGAATTGGGGATAAGCATTCAGTGCAATGTGAAAGTCTTGGCAAAAATGTGAGTCAAGATGAAAAGTCACACATGGATAAGCCACATGAGAGTGTGGTTTCTGTTGTAAAGAAACCTGTCGCTGTTGAAGAAAAAACTGCATCCACACCAAATGAGTCTACAATGTTGCATAATAATGAACATTTGATTAAACCTCCAGATGGCAAGGAGGCAGTAAAATTGGGGGTTGATATTTCTGGTACAAGAGCAAAGGATGTGCTTGTAGATACATGCAGCCATGGAACATCACATGGGTATTCAGCTGTCAGACATGTTGAAATGACGGATAGTGGTTCCCATGAAAAACTGCAAGTTAACAAAAGAATTGAGGATAAGCATACATTGCAAAGTGACGGTCTTAGCAAAAACATCCAGCAAGTTGAAAAGTTATGTATGGATAAAACACATGAGAGTGTGGTTTCTGTTGTTAAGAAACCTGTTGCTGTTGAAGGAAAAGCTGCACCACGTGAGAGTGTGGTTTCTGATGTTAAGAAACCTGTCGCTGTTGAAGAAAAAGCTGCATCAACACCAAACAAGTCTCCAAACTTGCCAAAGAATGAACATTTGACTAAACTTCCAGATGGCAAGGAGGCAGTAAAAATGGAGGTTGATATTTCTGGTACTAGAGCAAAGGATATGCTTGTAGATACATGCACCCAGGGAACATCACATGGGTATTTAGCCGACAGATGTGTTGAATTGACAAGTAGTGATTCCCGAAGGCCTTCAACGTCATCAATTAAGCCTCCGAGGGGTCATTCATTGTTGCAAAAAGAATTATCCTTGTTACCTCATCTACAAGGACCCAGCTTTGAAGATTTGCTGCCTCGCCCCCCACCACAGAAAAGTAAAAATCTTTCAGTCTTATTCCTTTCATAGCCAAGTATCTAGTCATTAGAATGCAAATTTATATAAAATGACATAAATATGTCACTTACATATATATATATTTACACTATAGAAATTAAGTCATTAAACTGTACAGCTATAATGATATATATGCCAGTAAGTTGATATTTCTTTATGTAACCTTTTTAGATATAAACTAAACTTTGAATCACACCGCACACCTCTCGCTCTTGTTTTAGCAATATTTTTGTTTTTTGCAGCCTCTGACCATGAACTACTTCTTCAGACATATCTGAATTTAGCTAGAGCTTTGAACTTGCCAGCCAGCTCGATGACACGATTGCTCGATGTTGGGGTAAGGAGGACTGAGTCGTTACCAGCAGTACCACTAGGGCCCAGTGGTACCAGGAAAGAGCTGGAAACGGAAGCCAATGTAGCATCGTCTGTGTGTCGCGCTGCTGTATCCACTCCAAACTTGGCTAATGTTGAGGTAGTAGAAGACTTAGAGGAATTAGAAACTGTGGCTATATCTAGTGATTCGTCGGCATCAAATCATTCACTTGTGATAAGAAAAGTCAGTGACTTCCCGGTGCCAAAGCAAAAGTATGTGACACCATTAAAATTGAATTCGTTCAAAAAGCCTCCTAAACATATGTTTGCAGTACCTGCTGTGGCCAAATCTGATGTAAAGAATAAAGGAGACATCAAATGGACTCAAGTTGAATCAGATAGTAAGATTACACATTTTTTGAGTATTTTCAAACAGCGACATATATAGTAAAATCATTGTCTGAGCATGCCCATTTCTATGACAAGAAGTATCTTTGGGTTACCAAATTTTGTGTGTTTTACCATGCCTTAATACATTTGATCGAATTAAATTTGGTTTTCTGTATATTTATATCGAGGTTAATGGGAGGCATGTGAGAGCAATGAAACATATTTTCAAATCGGCACTGCAGTAGCCGACGACACTATAGTACTTCTTAAATATTTACTACTAGGATGTATGTCAGAGTTTTTAGGCATTTCTAAGTTTCTGATTATTTTATCACTAAAGACAGCTTGGGAATTTCCTTCAATCATTTGTATAAAGACCCTGTACCCTTCTTACAATGATGTTAAATAGTCCAAATTTTGATAAGACACTATCACTATCCCTTGGATGGAAAAGTGGATAAGATAATGATTTTTAAAATGAATTAAGTAATTTGCAAAATGTACTGCCCTTACAGAAAAGACGATCTCCCTAAACTAGCTCGTACCAGCTTGTTGCAAGCTAGTAACCAGCTCGTTGCGAGCTAGTATTTGGAACGAATACGAGCTTGCGACGTGCTTGCCACGCGCTCCCTGCGAGCTCCCGACGTGCTTACCGCGAGCTCGCGACATGCTTACCACGCGCTCCCAGCGAGCTCACGACGTGGTTACCACGCGCTCCAAGAAGGAAGTCGCGTGCACGCGACAAGCTCGTATATGTTCCAAATCTGATCTCGAGTTCATACATGCTCGTAGCTAGCACGTCACGCGCTCAAGCGTGCAAACAATGTTGTTCATCTGTAGATATGTATTGTGTGTACATAGGAAGATTAATAATCACAGGAGAATAAATTAATACATGAAAATTACAGTTTCAAATGCTATTTAATAACAAATATCTGTATATCTGATCATAACATGTCTTAACATCCTATAAATCAATGACTATCTTAAGTTTGTGATTCACGTTCCAAAACAAAGTCAGAGGGGTATATATTATTCATATGGTCTTTCTAACCCTCATAAAACAAATGTCCAAATTTTGTCTGAATGTGTCTGATACTATGTCTGAATTTGTCCTTAAAATGGAACACTTAACTACGAATTCAGCCAGTATTCAGAAAAACTCTGCTACCGAGATTCATAACTGTTCAGACTACATCTGAAAGTCATGCAAAATTCAATCAATGTTTGGCCATGGTTAACCCAGGTATTAACATTTACAACAATTGGCACCATTGCTGACCATGGTAGGTACCATGGCCTGACATGATATACACAATCCACAGAAACAATATTCCATTATACAAGGTTTGCACAGTCTTGAAAAGTCCTTGAATTTGAAGCCTACTTCTTGAAAAATACTTGAATTTGTAACAGCCAAAAACTCCTTTAAAAGAACTTGAATTTTAACAAAAACGAACTCAATTTGATAAATTGCCCTTAAATTCTTCTGCTGTGGATAGAAAATGATAAAAAATACTAACATACCAACAATGATGAAAAAAATGACGGCTATTTTCGACTGTATGGTTATACAGTACGGCACGCAGGCTGGTTTTATGCAGTCTTACAGTAATTCTTAACCTGTAATTTAATCTGTGCTGCAGTGATAAGTCATCTTGGGGCAATAAACTTGAAAAATACAGTGGATCCCTTCTTCTCTATACCAAAAATCTAAATTTTTAGTCCTAGAAAATGGGGGAAAAGTACTTGATTTTTTTTCCAGAAGTTCTGTTTGAACCATGTTATACATGTACCACAATGCAGCTCTAATTGAATGTTACATTAATGTTTCCACAAACATTGGACTGTCACTTTTATTGAACCGATTAAATAATTATATACTTCTAGAATAAATATATCAGAAAATTTATTGAACACAAATTCCTGAACTTTACAAGAACATGAGGTATGAAAAAGTGACAAACAAACCCAAGAATAGGATAAAAATTGGACATATTTGTGTTAAAGCTGACTCAATTTATCATACACACATATCCTAGTTAGCAAAATAAGGCAATAACATTGATTTGTAACTTTTGTTTAACAATTGTACCTAAAAAATAATTAATTTTACAGATCTTTTCATATGATCCCAGCTTGTACAACACGCAATTAAATATTAATCAAACTCTATTCATCAACAAAAAATACTTCGTACTTAAAATGCAATGGTGACAATAATAAACAAATTTTGTAAGAACAATAACCAGGCTGTCAAGCTTTCAAAAAGTAGGAATAAAATTTACCCAAAAAGTAGGAAAAATAAGGAATTTGTACTAAAAAAATTTGTAGTTTTTACATACGTTTGTGCAGATATTTGCATTACTCACAGACATAAATTCCTAACTAGAATACATCTTGATGAGACTGCATAGACAGTTCTTTTGACTCTTATACATCTGTCACCATGACGTGATCATTATGTAAGCAGCCACAGGCCCACAGGCTGCACCCCCAGTCTGTACAGCCTCACAGATGATTCCAGTCTTCTATGCACCCCAATTGAAAAGATCCTACAAATATACTACCATTTTCTAACTATTGCTATAACGAGGGTTCAGTCTAGACTATACTAACTCCTATATATATAAATACATAGGAGTTAGGATAGTCTTGCGCTGAACCCTTGAGTCTCTGTGGAGTACATAATTTGAACCCAAAGTAGAAAATTTCAGGAATTTTGGAATAAAAAGTTGGAAGAAATCAAGATATGAGGAAAGACTAGGAAACATAAGGACCAAGTGACAGCCTGCATTACTGAAACCGAAATCCTTAAGACAAATTAAAATGATACATTATTAAACATAAAATTACAAATTCACATTTAAAATATTTCCTTAGTTCAGACTACATCCTTTTAAAACAACTATCTGCGAAGTCTGATCCATGCACTCTGCAAATTTCTTTCTTCCATTATATAAGCTGAACAAAATTAAATGCACTAAGAAGGTTTCCAAGTCAATCAGAGTTAAAAAACGAAGTATTTCTGAAAGGAATTGTTGATTTTAACATCACTACACCAAAATGTTTGTGAATTGTCATCAACTGAATAAACTATGTGTAGATACACCAATCTCTTCCTAACTAACACAAAACCTCCATGTCTTGAAAAAACATGGGAATTTTAAACACATCTTTAATATTGTCTTCTCGAGAGTCATACAATTGTCTGAAATATAAAACATAATTTTACTACTAACTTGAGAACATGCAAACAACTAATTGAACAAATCACATTAAAATTATCAAGGTGACCCCTCTTGAATCAAGGTGCATAACATTGCTAGAACTTAATCAATACAATACTAGATTATGGTGAACATTTATTCTGGACAAGCCTTTTTTACCTCTAACCTACATGTGTCACTTTGACCTTTGAGCTACAGACGCAGGTCTCGTGATCGACATGTAGTCTCTTCATGATGAATATTTGTATCAAGTAATTTGAAAATCCCCAATAAATGACAGAGTTAAACAGGCACATACATACACCGAACCACCATCCTGGCAATTATGTCGAGCTTGCAGCAAGCGGGCTCAACAAATATGATTTATTGAGGGATAGGTTGTAGAAAGATTTAGTGAGACATGGTAAATTTTTACCAGAAATGTAACGCACGAAGCAAACACACTCACCGTTCTTACGTGCCACTTGTAACCCAATGGACAGTATGTTGAGTAACGAGTTGATAACCAACATCCAAGTACTCCGTGAAGGACAGCCATACTTTAAACTCAATGACGGACGGAATGTCTACAAATATAAAATAATAAACATATTCACATATTAATTACAATGTATTAAGAATAAGAGCCATCATTCTCGGTCAATTTAAATTCTAGCTGAGCTCAAAATGCAAGTCTCTGATTGGTTGGTTCTAAGAACACTCAATAATTGACCAATCGATGGCAAGGCTGCATTCTGAGAGAGGATAACAGCGGCATTTGAGTATCAGTGAAAGTAATATTTAAATGCAGAATGGTCAGTCAGCTTTCTTAACAGCTTCTTTATGAAATGCAAATTACTTCTTCACTATAACATACTTATAAGTAGGTGCTTGCCTATATACACCTAATGCATCATACCAAAATTGCTTCCAAACCAAGTCAGGACAAAATTAAATGAAGACTGCTCCAGTAATAAATGACCACTGTTACGACTGTTAGTGCTAAGTAAACCTTGACAAATTCGGAAGCTTAAATATTAAATGAAGCCAATCACGAATTGAATACAGTTGCTCGACACATGAAACTTATGTCATCAGAGTTAATATTCCCAATGCTAGGAAATAAAAGCATGACACCAGTAGCCGTTTAGGAATGCTATGGGACGAAACGAACAACACAGGCGAAACGACTTGTGTACGAAACAACCGCGTTGTGTCAACTTTGAGACCGTATTTTATCAAAACAGAAACTTCAGAAGCTCTTATTTACTCTATGCAATCGTATAGGATTAATTACGATAACAATAATCAACCAAAGCACCCGATTCTACAGTTTTCAAGCTATTCATGAGCGAAAAATGGGACGTTTTAGCAGCGTTCTTTTGGTCGGGGAAATAACGGGCTGAAATTCACCGCTGCCACCAATGTTAAATCCGACAGTGTTCAAATAGCATACAGTCACACTTACTTGCACCATTTGTATGTTTTATTTGTTCCATAGAAGCTGTTATTTGGTATGATCGTCGACTTTAGAACAGTTATCGTCTAGTGGCTCTCCCGCTTCTTCATCCATAGAGGTAAAGATGGCGAAAACATTCTATATATACGTCATAGCTACTGACGTATAAAGTGACGTAGTTTGGTTGTCACTAAAAACCAAGTATACCGGTCGCGACCGCATAAAGGACGGCACGCACTTCACTGACGAATGACAGATACGTTTTTACGGGGATTATTGGTCAAATGGAGATGTTGTTCGGACCATGCATTCTTGAGTTTTTAATGCAAACATTAGTGCAGCTAAAAATATTTCTCGACGTAAAATTTTGAAACAAACAATAAATTTAATGTCTGAAAGAGTCCGTCAAACTCGCAGTGTTTTTGAGAAAACCAGAGAAATTCTTACTTTGATCCGTCATTTATATCCATCACGCGTAGATCTATATCCAATGTATGAAAGAATCAAAATGACACTTTAAAAAGCAATGTTCACACAATAAAAGCATTAACTGTTATACTATCTCTACAGAATGTTAAACTTCTAGCACTTAATGTAAAACAGTCCACTATTGACATTAAAACTTGGGCACATGTAAGACAGACAAAACTGCTATATGTGACGTAATAGCTTCAACTGTGTTCTTTGTGACGTAATTTCGTCGGGCAGATCAAAGGAGTTAGTTTGACACTTCGGCTTGTATCAAAGGTTAGAGAACCGTTAGGTACCGTACTTATTCTAATAGATGCATATAAGAATTAAAAAATAAGTATTTTTTTTACCTTTATTAAACACCCCATCCCCTCAAAATGTAATTAGGGAATATTCTGTAATTAAATTGAGTTCTACAAATGTTCCAGAACTCCACTTCAGATCATTTGTAGAACTTAATTTGGTTCTAAAGTGCTCTATGACTGTTCCAGAATATTTTAAGAACATATTTAGAACCATTTTGTGTTCTACATATGTTCCTTAATTATGTGTTCTATATCAATGTTGTAGAACAGTTCTGGACCAAATGATTTAGAACACAAAAAAAAACTGCATACTTCTAGATCTGTTCCATAATGTAGAACTGAGTTTCGTAAGGACCTATACATTAAAAATGTTAAGTTGACTCATCATGTGAAAAAGTCAAAACATCAGCAAGGCCTATGACTTATATAGGCAATTGGTAGCATTTCTGTTTTATTTAACCTTCATTACTCCCATGATATACATATCAATGAATATCTATACTAAAAAGTTACTCAATTAAGTCTAGTTAAGTTAAATAAGAACATGTGCAAAATGATGGAGCAGCTAGTTACGAGCTTGCGCGATCTCAAGCATGCACGTAATGTATGGAATAAGCGCGCGACGTGCTCGCGACGAGCTTGTACGAGCTAGTTATAAAGTAGTATTTTTATAAGGGTGGTGTGGTTCTTAAATGGTAGAAAATGGTGCAGTTGACAATTTCCTATGTTATAACACAGGTCCTAGAGCACAGATGCCATGGACTTGTAAGGCTCCAAGATTCAATGTAGCATTTCCTCCACTTGGTGCACGATTGTTAAAAAGGATGGGATCAATAGAATGCATGCAACAGAAGAAAGTTATTCCACAGATACGTAGTATTGAGAGATTAAAACTTGAAGAAAACAGTGAGTACTACTACAAATATATTTCATGTACATTTTCAACATAAAATATTCCATTACATTTGATACATACCAATTTATTATGTTCAATTGTGATGAAAGCATTACACTTTCATCCTTGTAAAACCAGCACTGGTGTTCTCCAGCTGGTGTGGTTATGACCATGGCAAGATTCGAACCCTGAACCTCCAGCTTGAGCTATTGACCCCTTTGCATTTCTACTGCTTTCATAATTATATATTTTACACCTCTATTTTAAAAGTAGTTTTTGGACTTTTATTTGTACTCCTGTGTTTTGCCTTTGTAAACATATTATAATGAGGTACACAATTGATTTGAACAAAAGCCATTCAAACAGACTATTTAAAATGGATTTTGTGGTATTGCAGGGTTTCCAGGGTTGCGAGTTAGAGTCTTAAGAAGAGGACAGGATAAATATAGTTTCAGTCTACCAAAAGTTGATATGGTGGAAGATAGTGGTAATAAGTTATTAGCTTTGTGTTTATTTTATTCAAATTATTTAAGCAATCTTATAATTCTGTTTTAAAGTCAACGTGATATACTAGAAATATTTGTATTTTCTTTTGATTACTTCTTTCAAGCAACGACTTAAAAAAGCCAGTGTCAAACTCATTGCTGAGTGTATGCACACACTCACATACATGTGTCAAAATTTTATTGATGAAAAATACAAACTTGTTTCAAAATATGACCTATTAATTGATATTAAGCACATTTTCTAATACAGGGTTCTGAGCGCACATGCTGATGCATTTTCACATAGAGTGTCTAGAGCATTTTTTGAAGTATTTGTTTCCAACAATCTGTACTTGCTTCATATTATTATTATTTTTGATTGTTTAGGTAAATATACAATATTTACAGAAGGTTGAGCAATGTTTGCATTTGTATAATCAAATATCTATGATTTGGCTATTTGATCTAGGCAATGACGTTGCAATGTCATTGTATTTTGTTTGCGCGCATGAATTATTATTTTTATTTATCCTCGTGTGTTATTGCCATTTTATATAAGAATGACAGCTTGACATAACCTAAGTCTGTAAATATGTATGTGTTTTTATACAAATGTACATTGAATGTTAGATGTGTACAGTAGTTGTACACTGCCTCGCTTACATGTTTAAACGAGGGAGCACACCTACAGTTTTTACCCTTGTTCTCCATTAAAAGTTTGCACATATATTTGGAATCAGCCTAGCTGCTGCGTTTAATATACATTCTTTTATTCTTGTGTCATAATGATATCGCTAACTTCAAGAACATTTTGATAAGCCTATGTAGATGTAGCAGCTGTGTTAGTATTTTAGCATATTTGATGAAAGTGTTGTTGGGAGTATAATTTACTGTAATAATCATTTATATTACATTTTGACTAATGTTGTGTTAGATAATCATTGTAATTCTTAGATTGTGTAAGTTTTCAGGTCTGACTGGTATGAATTTTCCAACAACACAATAGATGAGATGTAGTGATGAATGTTTCTGAGTCGAAGTACATTTGCTCAGTTACCACCCTTGTTTTATTCATTTCATTTTGTTTCATACTTACAAAAATGTATTTTTTGAAAATAGGGGTGGGATTATGTGCTCTCAGTAAACGTAGTACGTAGATTTAGCATTGTCTCTCCATTCATCCGTCAAAATTTATGTCGTCCATATCTCCAGAACTTTTTGATCTACAGTTTTAAAATATATCAGCATGTAAAGTTGTCCCACTCAAAATAAGAAAAACAGAGCTATGGGCTTTGATAAGGTCTAAATTAGGATGTTTTGTTGCTAATTGTGTCTCGTGTTAGGCTAGCATGTGAAGTTGTGCACTATGTTTTTTCCGTAGGAATGACTAAGATCAGAGTAATGCCCCTTAGTAAAAATGGCTTTGGAACACTTCCAGTTTGTGTCGGTCATAACTTAGAAAGTATATTGAGTGACCAAACTAAATAGGCATTAATGGTCATGACATGAAACTGTAAACTGAAGTTTTTAGTTTGGATCGAATTTGTAAGGACAGAGTTATGTCCTTGGTAAAAATGACTTGTTTGAAAACTGAAAGTTTGTGGTGCTTATATCGTAGAAGGTAATGACCTAGACTAACCAAACTTAATACACATAATGTGATGTACATGTACTTAGTTTTGGACCCTGGGTTATGGCCATATTAGATAAGTAAAAAAAGGGTTATAGCCCTTGAATTAGTATATGGGCTCTGAAAGTTTGTGTCATGCATATCTCGAATATTATTTGACCTAGAGTTACAAAACTATACATAATTGTTATTCAGTATACATAATTTGAAACTGGGGTTTTAGAGATAGCAAAACAATTTCCAATCAATCACATGGGTTGCGAATGATATATTCTGACAGCCTGTGTGTTGCAAGTTTGATTATTAGGTTAATCATCTTTTTGTGTTGGGGGCTGCTTTGGACAAGGTCATTTTTGCCTAAAGACAATGTTTTCTGCTCATTAAATTGAGGTAGGAATTCAATGTTGATGAATGAAACTTGGTGTTTTGGGAGCTCACAAGAAGACCGTTGCAAAAGGCTACTTAAGTCATGGGAAAGGTCACTGTTACTTAATATGTAGAATGCACTTATAACATAAGACCTTTTTTTGAAACAATGTTTTGGCAGAATGTCATGCTGAATACATAGATCTTGTCAAGATGTGTTACCTCTTGTAAAACCATTTCCCTTTCCAGTGTTACTACTGCTCAGCTGGCTATGTCTCTAAAGTGGGGGTCACCTGTGTCCTATGGACACCTCTCTGGTTATATATGTTTTATCCTTGATCAAATGCATAACACTAATGTTTTTTGTTTTGTTTTTCAGATTGAAAATAGTCATATATATGGGCATATGTTGATAAATGGACACGTTATATCAAATGTATGCATGCTGAACATTAGTAACCTTTTTTTTTAATTATTATCTAATCAATAAAATATACGAAAATGTAAAAACATTTTTTTTGTTTTTGCTGATTTAAGTCGACTGTGTATTTGATGCATGAACTTAGTTGACTGGTAACTGAGTTGCCAAAGTCACTTAAAATATTATACAAAATGCATTTCACATACTGTATAATATATTTAAGCATGATGACAGTATTTAGCGATCAATATTTTATCCACTACACTACATGAGAAATGCGAAGAGGTTAACAACCTTCATACAGATATATATAACTCGCCTTTTAAATACTGCATCGCAGTAATTACGTTGCATATTTTATTAATTGTGACATAATATATATAATTATCTTCATATCAATTTATATGATGTAATTGATCGAGTGTCTGTCGGTGAGTGAATTAATTGAATTGAATTGTTATATTTTAATAAATAATACAGTTTGTAGATCTTATTTATACACATGTGATTATAATGTGCAAATGTTTTTAATTATTATTGAAATGTACGTTTTTGTTAACAGAAGGCCACATTGTAAATATGATGTTTCATAGTTTTATAAATATGTCATAATGTGTAACAACCTTCTCAAAATAAAGATGTTATTATTATTATTACATCTTTGGTTTTTATGAATCGGATGAGTGATTAGCTAAGTGCAGTGACAATATTATGTAAATATTCACATTGAAACATCACAGTCTGAAGTTCGTATACGTAGAACATTCAACTTACTACATCGTCGGAAACTTGTGACGTATGCCTACACTTATGCTCTGTATACTATGTATCTAGATGATCTGGCGGTAAAACAAGTTGGGTCATCTTTTCCATAGCCCTATACAGCAAAGCTATGGTGTATTATGTACATGTTGATACTTAGCTTTTTATTTATTTTTCTGGTCATTCAAGTAAGTTTAAACATATTTTATTTACATACTATGAACATCATAATAATACAATACAATATACAACATTTTACATTAAACAAGTTTGTTCAGTAGTAATGTGAAAAGGATGGGACCGAAAGCCAAATACTTATATAGGTCTTCTCCTCTTCCAAGATCTAATGTGCAAACCAGAATTTTTCCCCACTCGGACAATTAAAAAGAGTAGGGTCAATTTTCTGGAGTTTTTGCCAAACAAACAATGTTTAAGGATGGCCTAAACATGACAATCAGTAGCAAGTTACTAACTCGAATTATAAACGTATACATATTTAATTTATTCGTAATACCAACAAAAGAGATACCATCTGGGACATAAATATACATATCTTGGTCCCAGATACCATGCTTCACATTGAGAGACAAGCACAGATACTGACAAATACACGCAATAAATTATAACTTCATAAATATTTTATGTCGATCTAGGAGGGAAAAGGATACTATTTCATGTGCAAAAGACACGTAGAAGATATTCATCTGTTTCGTCTTTTCACCCAAAGATGTATTATCATCGTTGAATTAGGAATTTGAAACCGCTAGTGTCACGTTAACATTGTAATCTGAATAACCTTGAAAGGTTCATGTCATTTCATTTTGGCTAAATAAGATATAAGCGCGGTAAAAAACATGTATGCAGTAACATTATATTGGCAATTATAATTCAAATGATAAACTAGGTGCTATTGATTTTTTCTGTCAATAAAGATGTTTTATGGTTATATATACACCTATTAAATGAAGCAATTTTGATATGAAAACCTTTACAACATATCAAGGGATCTAAGCAACACTGTCGTAACACCTATATAAATATATAGGAGTTACGACAGTGTTGCGTTGAGCCCTCGATATTGGCATTTAAAATTAAATCGATTTGGTGAAATCATTTGTGCATGAAATATTATTTTCAATACAAGTCTTCTAAACATATGCCATGGTGATGAACAGTATTCAATACATCGAACTATAATGAGCTCCACCTATGACATCGCCTTTCATTTCTGTGCTTAACCGAATAACTAGCAGTGAAATCTCAGTAATGATACCTCGATTGGTTCTTGGGAAGCCGTTATAAAATGTGAGGTTGTCTGACTATCGAATTGAAATAAACTGGTCTGTGATATTCTGGTCTCTTAATGTGGTGATTTTATTTTCGAGGTGGTCTTTAAGGCACGGTTTCCTGTCTATTGAAGATACTTAAATCGTAGACCATACCCATTTGTCCCTTACAATTCACGATACTAATGTGTGCATAGTATTAGATTCAACATGAATTACTGATAAAATAGTACAATATCCGATATACTTGTATAGGACACAATTCCCACTGAAAGTTACCTGGCCGACAGGCTAATTTGTTCTGTCACTCGTCAGAGAGGCGCTAGCCCTTTGCTTAAACGGTTAGTCGATTTTTATACCCAGGCAAACCGTGCCATGTATGATCTTACTTGACAAAAATATACTTCAAATACGTCCTTCTCAGTCAGTCGAATAAAACCAATGTTAATTTCCACTTGGTTAGCTCAGCAAGTAGAGTTCTCGACTGTCTGTCTGGTACAAGTCGATGGTAAGAACCTTGGGTGAGCTGAAAGTTCCGTGACAGTTTAACTGTTGATAAAACACCCAGTCATTCGTTCTCTACCTCTGTATCGTGTGAAATCAGTTGCTTGCATTTAGACAGGTAATTATTCGTTTCTAACCGTTGGTCAGGAATATAGATTCGATCATCTGACAGCCGTACATTACTGACATTCTGTTGAGACAAATCGACATGAGCTATTAAACAATCATTGGTAACGCTCGCAACCATATTCACCCGTTTTAAAAAATCATGTTGAAAAATCTATTTACAGACACGATGAAAACTCTTCTATCTCTTTAATTACGAGATACGAGGCCTAAATATATATATTTGACGTTAAAGCCTGTATTTGAAGTTTGAGCCCCGAGTTGAGCAGAATTGGCACGAACTACAATCCCTGAATTAGGCGCAATTACGGAGTAGTAACCCAGGTAACTAAGATCCAAAGAAATTTGTACAAGTTGTTAAAACTTGTTTCACTGTCGGTGTGAAACAAATAAGTTTTTATCTATTTTTGATAGACTGATTTTACATTCCTTGTCTGTTCATCTATTCGGATTCTTTCCATATAACTATAATGACCTGCCTGCAAAAGACGGGGTTAATTTTCCGTATTAAGCTTGCTTTTTACGCCACAGCGGTGCGTGAGCCATTCAAATCTAATGTTGTGTGTCGAAGCAAACTTTGGACAGCCGATCTGCATTTGTAAACTGGCCGCTGATTTGTTCAAATCTGCACGTTGTAAACGCTAGACTGGAATAAATACTTCTTCTGCTGACTAAATTATGGTTTGAATGTAGTCATACGTATCTTTGATTAAACTACGCATCCTTGCGGATAGTAACTAGACTTATTTACTAACGCATTATTGTTGCATTTTATGTACTTGATATCAAAATAAATCGGACAAAGTCAACAATAATTTTACATGTTACAAAATGTATACAGCTGTGACAGACAAACGGATTTACCACTCGAGTACTGTGGCAGGAGGATAATTGTTCGAAGTAATCACGTTTGCTCCAAAACTGTATAAGGACCAAATCAAGAGGCCTACGGGATTAAATGTATTGTCTAAACTTTACGCCTTCATGATTTGAAAGTATTAACATCTTTGATATACTAGTAGTTTAAAGTGGATAATGTTTGTTATACCTCGTACTTTTATTTTAGCACAGAAACGAGGACAATGCGTAAATATCGCATACATGAACATGTTCTTAAAATAAATACCTAACTAGTGATTTTAATGAAATCTCTGAAAGGTCAATGAAAAATGCCAAAATTGTCATGTTAATGCGATTGATTATTGACGGGCTTTATCAAATGTTGTTGAAAACGTAACAAACTATTTCTACCACACATTTTATTACGGTTGAATTTTTTTTTATTTTAAATAAATGAACGAAAGTTATTGAATCTATTGATTTGTGCTTTAACTCAAAATCTTGACCAACACAACCACATATTCGCTTATTTGAATTTTGCGTGATCATCGTTTTTTAAAGATATTTTTTGTTTGATGATCAAATCAAGCGTTTTATGATAGAAACACACTATTTCTGTCTGGTTCATGATTTCTATGTTATAACAAAATGCCTGACTTTCAAGACAGCGATTAAACGCTTGTCCTTTATTGATGCACATTTTGAACATTTATTAAATTTCTTTTATTATAAATACATAAACATTCTATAACTGAAAAGAGCAATAGCCTGTATACGAAATACGTCCGTATACATAAATTCTTGTACTAACCAAATATTGACATATATTGTTTACCGCTCTGCATTTCGATTTAACAATATGATATAATACGCTATGTATAGTTATGAGTTTACATAATAAATAAAAGGGTACGTTTTAACTATATTTATTGAGCGCAATTCGATTCAAAATCGTAGCACTGAATGAAAACAAAAAATAAAGTTTGAATATAAAATGAGCATATTAAGTTTTTGAACTTAACCTAATTGAATGAGACTATTTTAATGAGTTGAATTGACTGCAACTCAGACAAGGTAATTCAAATTTCCCAAGCGCCTCGTATGAAAAGCAAATAGCTAAATGGGTTGTAAACATTTTTATAATGCCGAATGTTTGTCACTTGGTATGGGATATAGAAAAAGTACACCCAGTCAAACAAAGGTCATGCTGTATTGTAGGTAAAGCGAACTATGAGCCAAAAAATGTCATGAATAGTGCTTTGATTATTCGTACGGGTGTGAATATAAGGGTAGATACAAAAACTTGTTCACCAGGTCAGGCCTTTTTGTTATGCAAATTATGTAGGGGTGCCTTATTATACCCGACCTATTTTGTTTGCGTATTTGTCACGTGGGACAACATTGTAAACATAATACAACATAATAAGATAAGTGAAGTATGTCGAGTTTGCAATCGTTGATATAACCAATGTGCGTACTCTCATTAACGCAAGTGATCACATAAAATGCATGTACATGGTTTCGCTAACGTATTTGATCTAGCTAATGAGCTAGATCTCTCCAATGCACATGATCGCACCAATGCATGTGCTCTCATCAATGTATGTGATCTCACCGCTGCACGTGGTCTCACCAATGTATGTGATCTCACCGCTGCACGTGGTCTCACCAATGTATGTGATCTCACCGCTGCACGTGGTCTCACCAATGTATGTGATCTCACCGCTGCACGTGGTATCACCAATGTACGTGATCTCACCGCTGCAGGTGGTCTCACCAATGTACGTGATCTCACCGCTGCACGTGGTCTCACCAATGTATGTGATCTCACCGCTGCACGTGGTCTCACCAATGTATGTTATCTCAACGATGCACGTGGTCTCACCAATGTATGTGATCTCACCGATCCACGTGGTCTCACCAATGTATGTGATCTCACCGCTGCACGTGGTCTCACCAATGTATGTGATCTCACCGATGCACGTGGTCTCACCAATGTATGTGATCTCACCGATGCACGTGGTCTCACCAATGTATGTGATCTCGACGATGCACGTGATATCACCCGCCAATGTACATGACCTCGGCATTGTACGTGGTCTCGTCAGTGTAAGTTATCTCACCTTTGTACGTGATTTCTCTCGCTAATGTACATGATCTCATCAATATTAGTGAACATGGTTTCAGTCAAATTGTATACACTGAATAAATATCGAATTGGTTCACATATGTTATAGTTATGACATGTTTTGGTTTGTCTTCGAGGGTTCTTCATGTAGTTTGTGGACTTCAATTTAAAATTTGTTTGTTTGTTCCATATACATCATCCAAATATGATACATTATTATATAATAAACTTGTGTTGATCTAAAATAATTCCCAAATCTTTGCAGTCAAAGGTTGTTTTATGTCTCCATGGTGATACGATTTATAAAGTCATATTAAATCATGAAATACAACACACGAGGGAGAATCACAGCACACATATACATTCTGTTTTGTCAATAATCAGATGACTTCTTACTGAACTAATGTGCCGAGTTTCATTCAATGAATGTAAGCTTTCATGCAGAGAATTTGTGCAGCGTTCAAAGTACATTGTGGTACTACGATAGACCGGTGGTGACATTCACGCTTCCTTATTTCTCACATACGAAATATTGAATTCATGAAGTTGAAATCGTGAATTCATGAAGCTGAAATTTGTGGTTTTGTACTTCACGAATTCACCATCGTTAGATCGTGATCACTAGCGATTCACAGGGTGGGGGCGTATTGCCCCCCAATTAAATATACAGAGATCTTTAATGATAAGATTTTCAAATAAAGGATTTGTTATTTAAGCATTATATTCTGTAAGGATGATGTGTATAAACAAAGAATAAAAAGCAGTCATTACCTTTTATAAGGCTTGAGCAAAACCAAAGAAAGTTACGCCACCGAAGCCCACATCCTAAATCCGTCGCTAAATTGTACCATGGCCCCCAAAGTTATACTTTTTATATAATACAATTAAGGAAAATGTTGACAGAAAAAGCATACAATATATAAGTGCAAAATTTCAGCAGACCCGCTAATGTAACTATGTAAAGTTACCATGGTGACGGGAATAAGTAATGACAATTTACTGCGATTCATAAAATGCCAAATATTGTTCCACAGAAATTCATAAAAATCCAAATCTGAATAAAAGACATTTATCAAAATGTCTACGTAATGTGGCACCTCTCGTACTTGTGAAAATAAATATACAAAGCACATTAAAATCATACGTTTAATGATAACAAGCAAAGCTTCGACAATACAACAATAACATATCAAATATTGGTAATGATAATCTAAACTCCAAATACATACTCACTTAAAATAATAATGATCTATATATGTCTAAGGACTATCAAAATATTATAAATATTGGTCCGTTATACACTTGAACGGCATGAAGGATAAACAACCCTTGATACTCGCCAGAACCGTAGTCCTACGACGCATCTATTTCTTATACATAGTATAAATATGTTGTTATATCATTGCATGAATACAGGAACGACACACCTCATGGCGACACGTCTGGTGAAATGGCAAATATCCGACCTGACGCGCTCAACACACGCATGTACATGCGTTTCAGTTTTACCGCGAATATGAGTGATACGAGTAACGTCCCCTGCCGCGATCACTATATTCATCATCATAATAATAATCATCCTCTACTTGTCTATACGTATATCTAGGGGCCTCAACTGCTGGCATAGGGAACCGTCTCTCCGGTACGGCCATCATTGTGGGAACCATCATCGGTTGTCTCACTGCAGTTACTGGCATTGGTACCACGCGCGATGGACGCGCATACACTACAGGCGTCCGCGGTCTGTAACGACGTCGACGAGGGTATTCGATAACTTCCTCTTCCTGTACGCTCTCACAACCTCCCATGTTGTTGACACATGACCGATAGTTAAAACAAAACACTTGAAGAATTATATAATTTCAGATATTCTTCCACACTTAATCACATATTAATTGTGAACATATTCAACTTTTTAGTTTAGAATGGCGTTTCAAACACACCGAATTGATAAATCCAAAATGCCGGATAAATGTGTGAAGAGCGTCTGTAAATGTCCGTTCCAACGCGTCAAACAGTTGAACAGTGTCGATCCCTTGTAGGCACGTCGATCTCTTAAGCAAACCTGAGGATATTAGCTGCTTTGATTTCTCCACCGTGTTCGTTCAAACCATCGTAATGTTGACGAAATAAATCAGAAGTTATCGTATGTTTAAGTAAATAATTAGTAGCTATAGTTTAATCCAACTCCGCTCAGTGTTAACAATTTTCTCGAAAAAAAATACACAAAAAAACTATTTCATCATTTTATGTAATGGGAGACGCTGAACTACAGTTTTTAATCCAACTAGATTAACTTTTTCTCTTTCTCATATATCAAAATTTCTTCATCGAGATATTTCGTCTCTAAAGTTAATCGATCATTCCAATAATAAGTGATAAATTATCTGCAATAAACCTTTCTTCGTTTAAATTGAATTAACTTGAATAGAAATTCACCCAGTAGTTTACACTGAATTGAAGATGTAAACAGTGTGTTCACCAGGCAGGTAGGCCCTATACACGCACGCTGTATTAGATTTTAAAAAAATAAATTCAAACATGCCTTTCAACGTGTTACTATAAAGCGGTTTGAGCGGCTGTAAAATATTTAATCGATTGGTTTTATTTAAATATTTTTTATAAACAACTTATTGAGTTCTACCCTTCCATTGAAGCTTATTAAAGCGTTTTTCGAATATTGCCATTAAACTTTTTTATATTCACAACCAAAATACATTAAAGTTCGGATTAGTTTCGCTTATGTATGTTTATTTATTTTCCTACAGAATAATGATGGATTTCATCTTGATGACAATTTGGCATACCTAAATCATTGAAAAATGTACTATAAAGTGTACTATAACTTTTGAAAGGATGGATGGATTCAATTCATATTGCTTCAAAATTATTAAGCCTTTACAATGTACTTGCATCTGACCGAAAAGCCCATAACGGGGTATGCGTTTCTTATGGTAGCATCTAGTTCATTCTCATATCACGATGAAACTAAATTGAGATTGCGAATTAAATTTTGTCAATATATAAGCCAGGCATTAGTTTAGTTTTAACTTATTTATTTTAAATTGATTGTGAATTTATTAAACTAATATTAATATCTCTGCTTCCTATGTATCCAAGAAGAACTGGTGTCTGGTACAGGGATTGTGGTGAAGTGTCTGGTTCAACCTCGCACAAGGCAAGATTCGAACCCCACACCTTCTGATCAGGAGTAACGCGCTCTTCCGTGTCAGCTACTGTGCCCCCCACATGGCTGACACAATATGTAACTCGGATCTGCAATGACTAATCAACCGCTATCAGTTTCTTCAAGTGATTGAACTTGAGATTGATCTCAAGTTGAGTATATTAATTCTTATATAACATATTCGCAGCAAAGCGTTATCATTGATAATGGTTGTAGCGAATTCCCGATCAAGTGAACTTACTTCTTTTGACATTTAATGACAAAAAAGTAAGGTCTGTACAGTTTGGATAATATGATTGATCGTGTAAGTCAGGTCTGTACAGTTAAGAGAATATGATTGATCTTGTAAGTCGGGTCTGTACAGTTTGGAGAATATGATCGATCTTGATTGATCTTCTGAAGTAACAGTCACATTGTCGGTTAATCAAACATTTCAGTTATCTTTGTTTTTCTTATTTGACGGTGTCGACAGCAAGAAGGAAATATATGTAAATTACATTACGAAAGCTGAAGACAACGAAAAGTAGGTGAACGCAGCCTTGAATCAGTTTACACCCAGACCGAGTATTAAGCAGAATACTTCTAACATCATTATAATTTGGTAATCAGACACGAACAGGAAGTATTTTACAATATTTGACAAAATGTTTGAGATTTTATGCCATTAGTAAAGCCATTTATAAGTGAAGAGACGTACAGATTGGATCAAATTACGGAACATTATTAACTTTAATCGAGTCGTACTAATGTAGACGGAAGTAAATATGGTGAAGAGTTCGATGAAAATATAATATCTAACTGAACACCAATCGACGAGTAATTTCCCCTTATATATATCATAGAAGAGATATAAGAGAGGAGTTTACTCGTGACAATCTCTAGTAGGTTGAGCATTCTCATTCTAAAAGAATGGCCCTGCATGTTAACACCTAGTGGTCACACACTCAGTTGCAATGGTTAGCAATGATCCCGTATACATGTATATGATGTGTTTTACTAGTATCATGCCATATACATTACAGCAAGATTGTGACGACAGAAGACTGAATTGGTTGAATCCCGCGATTTGCTCAGTTGGTGGAGCGTTGGGCTGTCACCTGGGAGGTACGGGTTCGATCCATGAGCGGGCAGGTCATATAGCTCTGTGACATTCGATTACGGTTATTGGTAATTTACTTCCGACTCATGTAAGGTAGTTGTTAGCTTCTTGCGGAAGGGAAATTTAATACTGGTTATGGTTAATAATTAATTTTATGAAACTGGATAGGTCAACTGACTGCCGTGTAAATAAGCTAATGTGAAAAATGACGCTAAAACCAATAAAACACAACAAAACAATGACTACAATCACCCGAGCGTCATATTTCTAAATAAACTGTACTAAATTGTACCCGTATCGACGCTTCATTATCTATATTTAAATACTGCTTTTCTTGTTATTATTACAAATTTTCTTATTAATTATTACAAACTTATATCGGTTCAACACATTTTCTGTAATCTTACAATATGATGAAAGTCACATATACAACTGTTTAAACTTATAAAAGGTCTACGTTCATAATAAATACGAGAATCAATGAACTAATACGTGTCAAATTCAAAAAAATGACTTCAGTTTTATATACCCCACTACAATTGTTATCTACTGTGAATTAATTGACAGTGTTTGATATCAGTTGTCCCAAATTGTAAAAATACTTCAATATGCAATGTATTCAAGTACATTTTGTGGTTTCGAAAATGAACCATTTGTGATATGAATAAATAAAGTGGAATAAATAAAGTGGAGTATTAACAATATCAATATACTCAATATCATAAGCTGCTCGGTCTGCTGAGGTGGTAGAGCTGTCGAGCGCCAATTTGACGCTTTTGAGTTTAAATCCTGGGTCAGGTGCATGTTCTCTTTGACAACTTGATTGAAGGTAATTCAACCGAAGTACTTTGTCCTCCTTGTCTCATTCTCCTGGGGAAAATTGTAAGTTACTTGCGGAAGGACAGGTCAGTACAGATTTGTAACGCAGGAACAATGGAAAGACCTCCGACCACCGTACACAACTGAAATACTGTTGACAAACTCTAACACCGCATTTCTTTCTTTGTATAATCATTAAGACAACATGAGTAGGTGCTGAGGTAACAGTTTAGAATTAATTCAATCAGTGTATCACCATTACGTGTTAGAAAATAGTTTCATGTTTCTTTTCTTATCGTATCCAAGTCTAGACCAACCAAGCACGTCCAAATGAACGGTACGAATGAGAAATTAAACAGAGTAGGGGAATGTCAACAATAGCTTGAATGTTTAACAATGGTAGCTACCTAATACATTTTAATTGAACTTTTATCTCTTTTCAACACAACATCTTGATGTAACAAGTCGCATAATTGGCGGATAAATATGGACATAAACCTTTAAACCAAACAGAAGTTTGTTTACCTAATCTGTACGTATATTTGGCATTCAACTATACGTACATATATATGAATAATCATTCTCTACATCTATAGACTTTTCAAGGGTATTTTCACCTTTTCATACAGAAAGCTCTTGATCAATCACTTCATAATTGAGAACTGAATAAAGATGAGTTATTAACTAAACATTATGTCCTATACCATTGATAAATATTTATTTCAGCCAGTTATTAATCAATAGTATCTTTTCATTCACTATTCAAATCAAAGGAATATGATTGAGCTATAATTATGTCTGTCGCTATGTCAAAACTATGTACAAAGTTATTTTTATTTTATCCGTTAAACCAACGGAGTCCGGTTAGTGACATACGTATATAGTCTGTTTTCTTTGTTTGAACGAAATGTTAATTCGTTCTTTCGAATATCTATAGCAACAGATTAACGAATAAAACAAGATCGAACAGTGTATGTACTTCGTTGTAACGAAATAAAACAGTAAAAGTCACATAAGGGGGTCCGTATAAACAACATTGTTTCAGCAGTTTGGTGTTTTAAAATCGATGGTAATTTACGAACTTACAAGAAAATAACCGAAAACAGCCTACTACACACATTACGTGAAAGACCACCTGAACATTTAGATAACGCAACAGTTCACAAACTGGCCGTAAATTTGATTACGTGTTTATATGCGTTTCATTGTCAGAACATCACCAATTTTCAATTCGCTGCCAAGACCACCCGTCTTATGGTGGATAATGGAAGAGGAAAAGTAAATCAAGGAAACTAAAACAAAATCTTTAAACAAAGTACAAACTAAATGGTTAGCTATTTAAAACTATCAATATTAGTGTAAAGTTGTTACTTAATGTGCAAATTGAAATTAATTATTACACTCAGATCTTGATTAGTTTTTTCAATAGCATGTACAGATTGGAAGTGTTTGAACAATTTCCCTTCCATTTTAATTTCTATTTGTAAGTTTTCTTCTCTTTACATAAACAGTAACTAAGTATATTGCACTAAAATCGTTAACAGTTTTATACAAAGCGAGGTAATCAAAAGTTCAGTATCAAATTATGATAACATGTCGAAACTCTCTATGACCTCTCTATGCACCCTGAACTATTGATATATCTGATTATATATGCTCTGTTTATTATTGATCAGCGAAACACGAATGTATTAATTGATATACACTCAAACTCATTTCGAATTGGTCATCCCCCATTTCTGTGTTTTATAATTTTGATAGAAATCTTAACAGGTCGACTTTTTTGTACAATCACGTGTGAATTTTGGATTTAAAATCATTATGGTATGGATAAGAGTGAAGTAAAACATAGTTAGTCAATTTAAATGTCTCTGTATCTATTTTGAAAAGTATGATAATATAAAAAGTGACCAATTAGAAAAGCTGTTGAGTGTAATTATGTCCTTAGCTGAATAAAAATAGTCACAAGAAAATGAAATAGATCTGCTGGCGAATATTGTTACAGTGGACAAAAGACAAACACATCTTATGTGTGTGTATATGTTTTTGAAAAACAACATTTTTTTTTCATTTACCGGTGAAATACCCGCCTTATGTGTAAACAATTGTCCATTTTGTATTTGGGTGGCGTTATTGGATTATCAACTAGTTGAAAAATCCACAAATTTACAAAACCAAAGAACAGTGGTGTAATTACGCATACTATTGTCATTGTCTTTCATACTGACTTGTATCGAGGCATGCACACTTTCAATTAACTATTGAAATGAAGAAATGTGAATTCAATTTGCATGTGATTTGCATGCCATTACTAGTTATTCCGGATATTAAAACGTTTGAAACAATTATTACTGACGTCATGGTATCATCGTGAAATCAGACGTCATATGAATATACAATTTGACAATTTATGCTTATTCCACAAACGTCTATATATATGTTACGAATTTCAATACGAAATTGACATTCTGTGTTTTGGTTTGTTACAGCGCATTCTGTAAAAGTGTATAAATGCGGAGCAAAGAAAACACAAAACAGAACATCTTACATCAGCATGTGAGTTGTGCAACCAATTGTTGCAACAATAATCTCTGGTTTAAGATGAACCCTATCAGAATAAATAGTGCGATAGATTATGTACTTTCTGCATTAACGATGAGACTTAATGTATCAGATATTTCCAACAAACAGATTTAATGAAGCCTTACAATTGCCAGAAATCATTGATAAATAGCCAATAAACACCAGTTTTATTGCTACAATTCCGAATCAGTAATAAAGTTAATTGATACTAAACATGGAAACGTGTTGTCTAGAATTGAGCAAGTTTCAATGACAGAAAGGAAAAAACTTAAAAAAAGTAAATTCTTGTCTGGAGTGTTCAGAAACCGACACGTCATTGAATGGATTTGGCAACAATTAAAGAGTATGGTACCGACGGAATCTAATTCATTCATTGATATTGTATAAATAGTTTATTTATTCACGTCATGCTGTTTTCAAGGTTTGTCTTTATAAAATCAAAATCGTAATGTACAAAGGTCATAGTAGAGTTAATTCAATGTTTACTACTAGGCATGATATCATGTAGTGTTGCTTGATCTTACTGATTAGCAGTTATATAAAATGCTACTCAGGAGACCTAATCATCTGCCAGCAATACATCCTAGTTGGCTTATAAGCTCGTTAGATCGCGACCTTTGCTCTACAACTAACGCGCCCACCGAAATACTAGAAACGGCTGCGCTGATAGCATTCGGGGCACAGTATTATACCACGATGTTCATTAAGGACACGATCAGGTGATAACCACGAGTGGTTTCGAGCTCGCAAGACTTGGCCTATAGCCCGTGTGAAGTGTGACTTCACTTACGGGTTCTTGGGGATATATACCAGACCTGCGTTCAGTAAAGGTGTTTGAGGCTATCGTTTCGAAACGTTTTGTAACGTTTTTGCAATTTGGTTCTCTGTGTGCAGTAAATGTGGTACGGTGGGCAAGGGATACAATATAAAACGCCGTAACTGAACGCAGGGCAAGCCGTACCTGATACATGTCCGTTATTTGGACACTTGTATACTATTGAATATAAACCAGACATGAATATGTGAAATGAAGCGGAGTGTGTAACAGATTTCTGACTGATTACTTTATTAAAAACGCTTGCCTTTATATACCAACAAGAACGCCACAAACCGGCAGTAAACAATCGTGACAGAGATTGTTAGAAGCTTGTCGTTTTTTGTCTGGTCACTTGTCATGTTAATTGCGTGGAATTGAATGCTTATCCCTCTTTAGATAAATCTTTCCGCCGTCTGGTGTAAGGGTATTTGTAATTATCAAATGGAAATAAAAGGAAATAAAAGATTGAGTAATGGTGTCTGGTAATAAATGCGTTTTACGACCTGCAATTTGTCATGGACATTTATATCACCAAGTGCAGTTATTTTTTCAATGACCGTAAAATGAATGTAAAAGACATACTTGCACGACAAACCGAAAAATGGATAAACAAAACAACTAGACAAAAATCGGATGTTAAATGTTAAACGTGGAGCCCTAATAATATTTGTGTAGATTTGCTGTATGTACTTTCCGTAAAACAGTTATGTTATGTTTACGCTTTGATATCAAAATAAGAATATGATACATCATCGTTCAATTTCTGGTATTGGCTTATCAGCGGTGACTAAGATTCATGAATATTATCGTAGATTATGAGTGTTTATTGCACTGTGACGAATATGTTTGGTCCAGAAATGGGAAGTTAAAAAACTTCGAAAAATATATTGAAAATCTTCCGTATTTTGATAGCAGTCACTTGACAGTTTAAAGACGTTTAAGACATGTAACACATTTTTTCTATGATACCACTCAGCTATCACGGTAACTAGCGTCTCGCATCGAATAAATTATAAGAAAAGGGACCTTAAATGAAACACTGACCTATTATAGTAGCAATAATTAAATACAATAAAACAATGAAGCGTCTGGCTTCTAATAAATAAAAAAACATCCCCTGTTTAGGAAACATGTTTGAGGAATCACCGGTTCTATAGGCCCTATATCAATAAATTGTAAGCTCATACCAAGGTTATTAGCTTATTCTAATCTATTTAGGTTGATAATAACATCATAACATAGTTTTTTACGTAATTATACATATTTCGTTGGTTATCGTTACACATGTTCTTTAACAACTACACTATTTTTACCATAGGAAATAATAACAGTAATGTAAGGAAATGTGTCATCAGGATATAATTCACAACTAGTACTTATCTTGTTTTTATTTTTGAGCATTTTTGTCGACTAAAACCTCAGACCATTGATGAGCTATCAACTCTATAAATTACTATAGCCTCCTCCATTGTCCCCGAAAAGTATGCGTTAAAATATAACATAAACACTCCAACGGATGAAAAACCAAACTAATAAACGTTGGGTCAAAATCAACTGTAGCAATATCTCATATATTCCGGTAAGTCAAGAGACTCGTTCAACCTTTTTCCTGAGCTTGATTTATTGTTGCTCCAATTTCCAATTCAACATTTTGATGTTATGCAAATGTAATAATCCCAAGACTTGATTCTATATTTAAGAAATATTTTTTATTGTTGTGAATGTAACAGAGGACAGTCGTTGTACAACATAACCATGCCGCTTTCCACAAAAATAGCAGTTCCATAAAACACATCCTGTTATTTTGATAGTAACTGTCATCACTTTATCAGAATCCTACCTAAAAGTTATGCGTTAATAGCTCTGCGTGAAAGAGTCATTCCGTAATAATCTCTTTGTAACACTATATCCGAGAAATAAAGACCGAACGACAAGCCATATATGGTTAAATGTACACTGATGACGTCAATTTGGCATGTTTGCTATATATCCAAACATAATGCAACATAAAACACGTGCTCTTTATATCTTTTCATAGTCTGTTTATAGTTTTGTTTTTCCTCATCATTCTTATTAGTTCAAAAGCTATTTTCAAGCATTAGCAATAATGCATCTGATTGTTTTGATCACGAAGCTAAACCTTTTTGCGCAAATCAGGATTTTAACCAGTCTTATTCTACATTTTCAGAACTTGATAGCCCGAAGTTAAAAATGCTGGTATGTAACGGACGCGTGGTAAAGCTGTGTGCAATGACTGTATTAGGAATGAATATTTAATTGAAAGTGTAGACAATTACCCATGTATTTATGCGAAACATTTAACGGTATTTTAAGTGGATAGACTCCCAATTCAGATTTCGTAGTTCAAAAACGGTTAAACAGTAATAAACGTTGAACGTTGCATTTGTTGATATCTTGAACTGTTCAGATACTATCTATAGAAATGTATTGTGGTTAAAATTGTACAAATGTGGTATCCAAGAGAAACTGCCTTGACTAATACGTAATATGTACGAACATGTCAAATCTTGTGTCAAGTATAATCTTTCCATAGCAATACATTACATACACTGCTAAATATAATTTCTACATCTAATTTTGAGACCGGTCTTAAACCCCAGCATCGGATTGGTTGTTTCTGTGCACATTCCAGATTTACCAATGACAAGCCTGAATTGTAAGATTGGCCTCTACTCAAAACTCATTTCATAACGTTGTAATAGTAAGAGAGAGTAAGTTGTTATAGGGAGCGCCACTTACACAGATAGTTTATTAAAAACTGTCAGCATTTCTACAGAGTCAGTGGTTTTAGGCAAATGCCTTATGATTTGAGACATAAAGGAGAGCAAATGCATCGCTAGGATTTTCAATTTCTCGATGTTCAGTTTGCATAGGTGCTAAAACACACATTGCCTCATTTGTGCTAGAAGTTAATGTTTATTTTAATGGCGTGTTGGCGTAATCACTAAACTCATTGAGATTGGCATTGCTGTAATGCTTTTCACAGCTTCCAAAACAGTCAATGTTTTCCAATAATCACTTGTAGGATTTAGTTTTCTGTTTCTGTACGTTAAGAATGCATAATAAAGTAATTATTGCTCAATTCCAAGAAATGTTGCTACTGGCGTCTTTTCCAATAAAGCCAAGTTAATGAGTTGTTTCATTTGGTGACATTTAGCGAACTGGATAATGATAGCTACATTATATTTGCTATTGGAAAACTTGTTTTCTGTTTAACGGCTGTAGATGTTTGGTGTTGTTATTCATGTGTTCAAAAAACACACCAAAAGTTTTAAATTATTTATTTTGTATATCAATTATGGTCGTGTCAATGGTTTATAATGTAATCACTTCATTGTGTCACACCACATATAATAAATCAATCGACTTATTTGTGAGCCTTTCATAGTGTCATCAAAACCCGAAATACTGCAAGTCATTCATCATAGCAGAGAAACATTGATGGAACATTTATATAAGTCATCAAATCTCAAAATGTCTTCATCCCATATTAAGGAAATTAAGGCAATCGAAAAAAAACAACTAACACTTTGATAAACGATTGAGCATGTTATAGTATTTCGTTGGTCCAAAGATTCCAATGTTCCCTCCCATTTTCAGCCGTCGTTTATTTTTGAGTCTTGTGATCCTTGTTCATTTGGCCTTGTTAGATCTTTGTACAGTATATGCAGATTCCCTCTCGACTTCTCCATGCATTTTATGCTAAACGGAGGTCTAAAATGAAATAAATAGAAATGTATTTATAGAACAGAGGTGTCCCAATTAACACAATTAAGGGGCATAACTCTGCTCTTACTAAATAACTCCAATGGGAAAGACAAATGCGCTTAAATAGTATGTGATGTCTGAATATTCCTATGCAGTTTCATTACTCTAGAATAATAGTTCTTGAGATTTCTGATAATATAAACGAAACTTAAAAAAACCCATCAATAGGTTAAAATAACCATGCTTTGTGTAATGGTGATAAGCCTCACAACGCAGGTCAAATGTAGCGATAGTATGGAGTTCTTTTATGATTGAACAGCCGTTGCATAGTTGTTTTCAGGTTTAATTGCATGTAGTTGGTGGTATGTCTGCATCCGCTTTTCAGTTTTATCCTGAAATGATCAGATTGAAGTTAATTTTGAGATACAGTAGTAGTAATACTGAAAATAAACGTCACATACAGAAATACGTTTATTTCCCCAATCGGTTATCAGTCATAAATCTACATTGATCGAAGTGTATAAAGTCAGATAAAGTCAAAGCGATACACCATTCCGTAAGATTTGTTAACAAAAAACTGCTACATTGAGTAGGAAATACTGCTTTAAGGGGAGAGTGAGTTGGCCGATGAGTTTCAAATAAACACATTAATAGAAACGCTTGGCAACTTTGTCAAGTTTTACTAGTTTTCAGTACATTGCTCTTAGCTTTCACACCTTGTATATACGATACTTATATTATTGTAGATCAACATTATTCCGTTAAGATATAAATCGTTAAAATTATTCTCGTAGAAATGTGATTTTATTATACCTGCCTGTATTAAAATAACGATATCAGGCGCTATGTTGTAATTTGTTAGCGTGATTCTTCCAGACTGATATTAAGTCAGCATTGCAAGTAATCATACAAGTCAAATAATGTAATCAAACTTTAATCATAGCAGTACTGATCATGCAATCTTATCTCTATATGGAAAAGTAAATTAATAATTTTTTGCTTAATATAATTACTGCTTCAGTTTGACTCGGTTCTCATAGCTTAGATTTGTTTAGTTTCTTGGCACGCAATGAATTCTCTGTTCTTTCATGGTAAATTGCTTTTTCATGTTGGCACCTAACATAATATAACACAATCGTCTGTCTCACCCAAAATAATGAACCAATATGTGCACTTTCGCCAGACCCTCGCACACATTGGCAAGAATTGATGAACCTAGGTGCAATCGCTTAAACAGAACTATTGACGCCTGCCTTGATTTGTTGACCGTGCTAGCAAGCAATTTGCAAACGCTTTCCTTTATACTTTGCCAAACATATGGACGTTTATGCACTTCTTATAATACTAGTCTGCTGCTTGTATTAAATTCGGCATCAAATTAATATATCTGATCTTTATTCATTACAGCAATGCCATTAATATATACTGGCGATACTGAGCGTATAGTTTCTTCCAGCATACGTGGACAGAGAGGATAGGAAGTTTGATGATTTATTTCGACGCTAGCACATAGGAATATCACTATTTGTAAACGAGACGAACACGTTGGTGTATACTGAAAACATTCTGATCAGGAAGATAACAACTGCGGGACTGTGCGAAGTTTCACATGTTTGCCTTTTCAGCTCACCGTCCGTCTGTCCGTCCGCATTTATCTTAAAGTTCTTCTCCTCCTAAATCCCTCGGCCAACTTTGACCTACGTTCACGGAAATGATCCTTATGTGGTCCCCTTTCGAAATTCCATTCCACACAGAACTCTAGTTGCCATGGCAACGGAGAATAAAACTTAACACAATCTTCTTGTCAAATCCTACTGGCCCAATTTCAATACACTTTCACGTAAGTGTACCTTGGGCGACTGTTTAAATTATTTGGATTCGTCAAAAAACATGGCTCAAAGGGACAGAGCCCTTTTTGCTATATGTATATAGTGGAAACTTCAAAAATCTTCTTGTCAACATCTACTGACCAATTTCTATATAATTTCACACATACGTTACATTCGTGACCCTCTACCGAGATTGTTCAAATTTTATGGATTGGTAAAAAACACGGTCGCCTATATGTATAGGAAAAAATCTTGTTAAAAACTGCCGGTCCAATTTTGAAATAATTTTACGCAAATGTTCCTTTGGTGACCATCTACCAATATTGCTCATTTTATGTTTCATTAAAAACACGGCTGCCATGAAGTTTCAATGTTGGTTAAGAACATACAAAATGTAAAGTACAACATATAATCAAAATACGTCAACACATAATTCGCAGGTCAAAAGTAAAGTGAAATATTTTGCCTAGACAAATATTGGTCCTTTATTGGTGTAATGGTAAGAGACAGCAAGACAACCGAATCATTTGCATAAAATAATCCACATTGTATGATTTAGTTTGTTGTGAATGATGGATTGCGTGTTATCACGACATTGTGAATTACATCTAATGTAGACTTGATAAATGTGCATGATTCAGAGTGACTAGTTCACGCTAAGACAGTTATAACCTTAGTAGAGTCGTCGGAAATCACAATACGAGGTCTTAAACCTTTTGTCTCCATGCTGAACAAAACTGTTTCTTTATTTGTTCTCAATTAAATATTTAGAAACTAACAAAACCGTCAATACACTGATTGCATTTCCATGCAAACTTAAACGTTTTGCAAATTATTATTCCACGCGGAGAAGCGGAGAGACAAGCGTGATTTCCTTCCGCGGCCGTAACATGATTGTAATTGAAGTAACACATTATTAAAATTCTGTGTGAATATTTCAATTCGTGTAGCTACCCTTTAAGTTTTTTGAAAATCTATATATACAGCCAGGTTCTCCAGCAGTATATATCAAAAACCTAGGAGAAACCTAGGAATGAAAGTCACAGAAAACTAGGAAAAGATAGGAAGTCAATGATTAAAAGTAGGAATTATTGAAAGGTAATATGTTATAGTTACTGCCTACTTAGTCAATTTATGTATATATGTTGGAAATCAATGACCATATAGCGATAAGGTGTGAGGTTAGCTAGCTGTTAAATCGATTTAAACCCCCAGCATTTTATGCTGACAGTTCCAAGGCTGTAATTCGCTATATGATTGTTGTTTCTGTTTATGTTATGAATGTGTTTTGTATTTCCCTTTCCCCTATGCAATTCTGTCACTTTATACAGTGTTCAGATTGTTTCCTGCCCATTTTTGACCTATTACGGCCAGTTGTCTTGACTTGTCCTGTGATATTTTCCATCCATTAATTACCACCTCCCCTTCCCTTACTGTCCACTTCGATTCTCCTAGTTATTCCTTGTGGTCTGCTGGGCCATTCCTTGCGCCTCAGTTCCTTAATATGTGTACCGTTTGACCTCCTTTAGGCCTTATGTTTTGTGGATTGTTGTTTTTCCGGAGATCTGCGTGGGGAGGCATTGTCTTATGTATGTGGCTTTCCCTGTAGTTACGTATTCTCTCTCTTATATATGCAGCCAGACGAAAACTGTATTTTTTTATTTAATTACCATACTCCGAGGCAATTGGATCATCGAGTTGACAGCCACTAACATATATCACTGAAGCATAGGCAAACATTTTAGTCATCAGTTGAGAAGGTTGGACTATGCACCAGTGATACCAGACTACCAGATCACACTTTCAGCAAAGGAGACTGTCAACTAAACATCCTGTTGTCTTCTTCAGCAAGAAAATATCCAAAACCATGTTTAAAAAACTTCTAGACCTTATCCATTATGCTTCTCTGCTGAAGGAAAAGTAGAAATACTAGGAGCTGTTTTTGAAAACAAGGAAAAAACAGGAGCACTTTAAAAAAACTAGGAAAGCTAGGAACGCTGGAGAGCCTGTACAGCGTAATAAGAATTTTCCCCTAATATTATCATAGCAGTGAATATTAAATGAACACCAACATGTTTATAATACGTGTTATGAAATGTGTTTCCCTTTGAAAGAAAAAAAAGAATTAATACCCATTTGAATAAAGCGCTTTCGATGCGACGTCATTTTGTAGTGTACTTAAATTGCTTTTTTGTTTTTAATATTTGAATCGGTATAAAAGTAGACTTCCGATTTTAATATCTTTTGGTATTAAATGAAACTAGAAATATATATCAGTCAGAAAATGCCGAAATCTGACTCTGTTTTTTGGACACTTATACATGTTTTGTCGTGGTACAGCTCATTTAATCATACTAGAGTTATTTCCCCATACATATTAGAAACTGCACTTTGGCTCATGTGGTGCCAGTGTATTCCTAAAGATTCCTCGCACGAAGTTGTTATTCCGCAAAAGTGTTTATATTTATACAACCTGATGTACATTGTATTTATATTGTTCATCCTCGGCTGTTTAATGAATTAGTGTCAACTTAACTTAATATATGAAATGTTTTATATAGATAATGTACTGTACAAGTCTTCATAAACATATGTTCTGTTTTGTTCTGTATTTAGATAAAGTTTGTGAAAAAAATCATCAATGGACCATGCACTTTGACCCCTATTTGATGATTATTTTTGCTACAACGGATCCTTTTTGCTTTAATAATGTTCCAGCTTTATAAGCTGTGTAAGTGCATATCCCTTGTTAAGTACGATAACAGCATTACTGTGTATATCTATTACAGCGTTAAATCATTGAATTTAGTAGCAAGAATCGAAGTATCTGTTACGCATTATATAACATTATTTCATCATTAAACTTACATAAGAACATATAAACAAATAAATCCATTCATATTTGGAAATAAAATGTGATATACTGTGCATTTTCCTATACCTCAATTAAATGAGTTGCTTCCAAGGACAAATGAAGACTTTTCATTTTGAACCAGCAATGATGAATTCCATTTAAGCACATAACAAGTGAGTATTTTTTTATTGGGTAATTGTGTCCCTGTATTTTAATACAATAACCTTGTACAATACGTATTGTTAACGTAGTACAAGTGAAAACAATGTAAGACATGGAAGGCCACGTTCACCAATAAGATCTTCCATACACATATAATTGCACTCGCAATTACATAGATCTGTAACAAACGGACAAAGTGGCATACGCAAGGTGTATGGCGAAATCCGGAGTGTAAAGGACAAGGAAACGATCAAAATAGCATAAAAATCGGCTTCGGTAATACAGCATTTTTAAATCTTCACTATTTGAGACATGGACACACAACCACACCACATATTAAAGAAATTATTAGACGTAATCAGAACATTAATAACACGAAACAAAAAGCAGTAGAACCAAAAAATTCAGGTACACGACAGCCGCGGTCTGTGATTATGGCACGTGTCGCATAATTTACGGCGTTTTCCGAAATCGACGTCGAAATATCATGAACCCTACCTAAGTATTGCAGAAGTGAAAAACTGCTATGTTTTGCCTGTAAATAAACCGCTCGATTTTGTTCTATATTGTGCAGTTTATACCAACGGGTATAATCTGACTTGTGGGAAAACCAATGGAAGATGTTCAGGTAAGCTTGATTTATCATTATTGTCAGATTCTTTCAATATCATTGTTTTTCACAAACGATTTTAAGATGTCGGAATGTGGTCCCCCCCCCCCACCCCCCTAAATTGTCCATGGCTCTTTTTGATTATCGAACAGACTATTGTTTGCTGCCCCCGTTCCAATACATGTTTACCCGTGTACTCCCCAAGTGCCTAATGTTTCGTAGGCTATTGTTTCCCTGTGGTCTGTGTGGGGATGCATTGTCTTGTGTATGAGGCGTTCCCTTTAACAACTTTCTCTCTTTGGTGTACTAAGATACAGCGACTTCCCAAGAATAATTAGACAATACGATTATGGCCATTTTTCCATATCATACCCTAAGTAAATCAACAAAATTATCAACTCAAATACAGATTAAGCATTTTTTTAGCAAACATGTAGCCTAATTGAGCACGAAGAACGCGTTAAAACCCTTCCAAGAAAGCATGTGTGTTCCATGTTATTATAAAATTACTATTTAAAATGTAATGAAGTATAATGTATCTTTGACTGCGATCACCTTCCTTCCCGAATGATAACAAAAACATTAAACGTTGTTTATTTTACGTAAAAAGGAGCAGAAATATGTTCTCAGATTACAGACATTTTGTCAACGTTTCTTGCGATGCACAAGTTCGTTTATATTTCATATTGCATGATAAGCATTGTTTTCGAATTTTCCATCTAGATACATAGAACACACATTGTATTTCTCGATCGTAGATCTTCTTAAGAGAGCGCCATACAATTGAATTAAGTTTGAAACAGGGTTTCAAAAAGAAAAAAGACAGACTAGTGCCTCCGACGAGATTTTAATAAGCGAATTGTAGAATTCTTTATGGATACGATCACGACTGGCTTCGTTATATTTATAGTTGTTGTTTATTGGTCTGTGTTTGGGTTTAAGGCAAATGGAGAATGTGTGTTATGAACATGAAAATTTGATATACATTGAACTTAATCAGCAGACTGTGACAGCCTCTATGAATATGTTTATCAATGTTTTTGATTTATTTGTCTACCACTTGTTCTTATTACTTATCTTACTCGTGTTTTTGATTACTAGTCTAACAAAAAGCACAGTAACTTACAGTAACAGCAGCAAGTTCAATTATGTACGAATTGAATTATGTGACAATTAGGAGACACGTATAGTAGATTTTAGACTAATCACTTTCATAATGAAGATTTGTGTTGACTTACTGGCTATTAAGTGCGTTCTTTTTAGTTTTATTGCATGCCTAATTCTGTTTACATTGTTTTATAACCATTTTTTCAAACTTAATTTTTGTTCGCCACACTCCTTATTTTGTTAAATTCCCGCATGCGTACAATGTCCTTAATATAAGTATTTTTTCCTTTGATGACTCTATGCAATAGAATGAGACTTGTGATGCTATTTCATAATTTAACCGATCAAATCGATTGGTAACAAATAGATCAAACAAAATGTTTAAACGAAATCGTGCATCCTCGCATCCTGTTTTTGTTTATACGAGGGATGATCCAAAATAAACAGGACTCGCTTACTCACACCAATATGATATTTTTCAATATTATAATATATATACCATCTTAAACCGCATTTCATGCCCGTTCAGTTCATATAAATGCAAGATCTTTGTTTATGCGTTATCATTAATGAGTATGACTCCGCATGGAACATGGACATTTTCAAACAATTGATTCATTGCCGCACCCGATGTGTACAGTATGCAGAAGCGTACTTCGAAAAATACTGACAACAAACGTCATGAATAGACTGTGACGTCGTTGACGTCGTCCTGTGGAATTGACCGTGTGCCGGGTACTCGCTAGTGCCCATCTTCAAAACCTTGTAGCTTTTGTTCCGTTTGTACTTATATATTCATATTTTGACTGTATGTAGCATAAACATTCCGCTTTTTTGCTGATGTATTTTTATTGAGAATAATTGAACCATATTTTTTCTATGAAAACAATCCTGTTTTTTTTTTATCATCCCTCGTATATCATATTGCGTAAATAATACATTATACGAAAGGTTTTGTTTTTTGACAAACGTATACGGTAAAATCATTTCAGTTGTAATAAATCCCTTTATTGTTATAAGTCTTTACTGATATTTGATACATTGGTTTAATAATTATAAAGTGTACAACTATTCTGAAAAAACAATACCGCAAAACTGCGAGCCTATAAGATGCAAAATTATGGGGTTTACGTGTATTATATGTAGACTATGCATTGCCTAGAAGCTCAAATTACTGATTTGAACTTCTAACCTTCCTATTTTCTAAGATTCCGCTCTATGAGAATCAGACGGTCATTTCTTCCCACGCCACGGTGCGGTTAACTCAGAAAATGTAAGTGTATTGTTGGTAATTGTCTGCATCTTAAACTTATAGTAGTATATTTTTTAAATAAATATAAAAAACAAACTGTTTATTTAGCCATTTAGAAATGTTAATAATGTATCAATGTTTATAGCTATTAAAGATAACTGAATAGGTCTTGTAGATATTTTTAATAGATGCAATAGTGTTAGCTGAAAGGTCGAAGATTAACATAATTTAGAACATATCATTTGTCTTCGCAAAGACAACCTAATGCATCCACTTTTTTGTGCCAACTGTTTAAGCATCTTTGTATTTTAGTTTGAAGATTCATATTATGGGACATCATGTTATTGCAGATAGGGATGTTTTGAAGCAGTTTATAGGATTGCCTCCAGCAGAACTGGTAACAAGACTATAGTGCTGGATACCTGTTCCTGTGGCACCAACTATACCCCCAACTGATATTAAACAATTCTTAGATACTAGTGATAGGGAAATATAATTTAAAACAAATAGAAATATATCTATTAAGAAAACTAAAACACAAAAATACGACTGTACCCAATGCATATAAAGATGTGTTATTAAACAGTATTGTAGAGAGAAAAGTTTTCTTGTTAGTGACAAATAACGTCGTATGTATAATAAAATGTTGATGACGTCAATTTTTTTTTTACAAAGTCCCGAACATAATCCCTTAAGACAATATCATCTGTCATATCCTGCCATATCAAGTACGGTTTACGGATACAACTTCATTTAGTGTCAAAACATTAGTGCCGGCGTGCAATTAAAACATATATATGTATTGATTTACTTAAAATCTTATCTGCAGTTGTTTCCATTATGTCAGGATTATAACCCTTCCTTATGTAGTTATTAATTAGTTTCACAAATAACTGATCAAAGTAACAACTGTTATGAATTTTGCGAATTTCATATATCAGATCTCCATAAATTCCGGTCTCTAACATAGATTTGACACTAGCGCCACATTTAAAAATAATATCAGGATATGTATGGCAAGACTTACAAAACGTCTTACATAATTTATGATAACGATATCCTTGTTTTAGAAGTTATCTGGAAATAGAAGGTTATGCTTATTAAAGTCCTTTAGATTATTATTTGCCCTCCGGTATCGTATAAGTTTAGATACATATTTCCCGTAGGTTGGACTTCTTGGAATATCACTATCGAGTGACGGAAAGTTTATAATCTTAAAGTCATAATCATCTTGTTTATTAACAAATTTTGTAGAAATGATACCATTTTCAATAAAAATGTCCAAGGAGAGAAAAGAGGCACATGTATCCAATGTTTTTGCTTTCGAAAGTTTTAGTTCTGTTGGATATATCTTATTTATAATGGTTGGGAAAATAAATTATTATCAATATTCAATTACATCCATCCGATTTTCTTTGGATAAGGATAACATAACAGAATAAGTCGGCTATAAGTGGAGCACAGTTAGTATCAATAGGAATAACAACTTTCTAAAGATATTATTCAGTAAAATATAAAGAGCTTCACGGACGTCCTGACATGACCAGGTGGTAAACTTAATGTAATTATTAGAAGTAATAAAGAATAAAGAAGTTAAGGTAACCCATACATAGTTGGTAACTTATTACATTTGTATGTGGTTCTACATTAAATTCAGACAGTTCAGGGCTATGTTTGTCAACTATACCATCTGCAGACGATGGAATACGAATGTATGCTGCAGTACAGTTAAGTTCATTTTTAAGACTTCCGTATAAAACACCCGCCATACAATGACTGTGTTGTTGGAAGCTTTATCAGCTGGCACAAGTACAAATTTGTTGTATAATTCTTGAATAATATTTTTGAAACTACGGGAGGACTCTTTCGGATCTTTAGACAGGAGAGCTGGATTAGATTGATAAAATTTAATTCTTTGATCCATGGTACTTATAATTTCATTCCAGGACGTAAAGGCATTGACATCAGCATGTTTCCTTTTACACCATTTATTTGCATAAAGGTTAAGAGAGTCAATAATATGTTTTTTACATTTATAAAAATCTATCTTGTTAGGCAATCTATATTTGGGGCCCTTAGAAATTAAATTTCGAACCCTTTTATCAGATAAGGTTACCTATGATTATAACATGTTTGAAATATTGTTCACGTTGATATTGTAAACATTCTAATCCGAGTATTATGTTAAAACTATGTGAATAGGACGCAGCCGGTGGACTTTTCAAGGCAGGCGGGTCTGGCTGTTCTTAGAGGGAAATACTTGATTCAAAATAAACTTACCACAATTTACTAACATTTAATCACACAAATGACAATTTAAGCTTGAAGATCAGTATCAAGTACTATTTCCGTTGACTTAGTACTGCTGTTTCTGCAATGATTGTGAAGACAGTAAATGACACTCGCTTATGGCGGTAAGGACTGTTATAATTGTGGCGTTTTAACATTAAAGCACTATGCGGCTTCGATATTCCAATTTAAGGTATGACCGTGCGTGTTAGAAAAAGCGTTAAGGCAATAATCAAGATTGCAGACACTACGATTAACATCAATCAAACTAACGCGATGTTTCCGGCTCAGAGTGTAATAATCATTCATTCATTTATGAAATTGACATGCATTGACAAAAACATTCAATACGATTTTTATTTTCTAAGCTTGTTTATTTGTTTGTCCTCTAGTTTATTAATCAATATTTCTCACCATGCTTTTCTTCTTTTGACGGAAATTACAGATATTGTTATTTGTCATGGATGATAACTACGTGTTCAAATTACTAAATTATCCGCCTTTATTTGACAAAATGAATGAAAAACAACATTTTATCTTTCCGGTTTAAAATTCAATTTACCATCAACGCCCGTGTCGAGGATGTTGTTTGTTAGAGCTTAACATTCTAATCGTGCATGTCGTGGTAAAATGCCTTTAAATACCAACCTCCGTGCACAGGCGTTATTGCAAACTTTAAAACGCCTAGTTAGATATGAAAATTATTTGTATAAGGTGTAATAATTCTAATATCAAGAAAGGATTGTTCGTGGAGATCACGTTTGAAGTTAAAAACTATGAATTTTTGTCATTGACATTTCAAATCGTACAGATTTCAGTATATAATTTCTGCATTTTTTATTTTGTTTCTAATCTAACTTTACTGGATTAATTATGTCGAGTCATGTAAACCCTTACTAGAACTTAATATTTGATTCAAGCATTGTATGCTGTGTCTTTGAACGAAAAGAAAGTAAATTAAATTTACTTAATTAAAGAAATAAACTGAATCCATTCCAACAGAAACAAATTGTTTGCTATGTGTTTGTCCATTCATGTTATAAATGAAATATATTGTTCCAATGCATTCTCTGTATCACCATTGCTTCTTTGCATATTTCACTATTATTTAACAATTATTACTGCACTAACATAACGTTCAATAACATATCTGTGATTTGAATATAGAACTGCCTGGTTTGTTTGTTTGTTTCATCGGGTTTAACCCCGTTTCTCAACGATATTTCAGTTATATACGGCGGCCGGTTCACCTGACCAGTTTTTCCTGGACTGAATTCTAACCAAATTAACAAACAAGCTAAGCAATATAAAGTTTGTTTACAACTTAAAGTTACAATTACTTTTTTTGTCTAGCACAGAGACTAATAGGTCGACAAACTGGTGTTCTACAGAACGTCCAGTGTATGTTAATGGTATACAACGTATACGGAATTGTAGAGAATGCCCACAAATAATAGTCTACAGGATGGTTTTTGGGTGATCGATTTGCTCCACTTCGTGTCATTAACATTCAGCGTTATAAGCAGCCGTTCTTATATGACAGATCTGGAATAGGGAGTGATTAATGTGTATGGACAGTTATATATCTATACATGTATGTCTTTCTAATAGCCTACTATATGTTATGTTAACTGTATTTGTGCTTGACACTGACAAATAATTAACGCAGTTTCGAGAATCATAAATCTACCGCATTTTGAACGTGATATGAAAATCAACGATAATAAATATGCTACTAAGGCATCATTATTGCGAACTTTATATAAAAGCTAAACATATATTGAAGCGGAAACTACCGATTTGAATATATATGTTTTCCATCTCTGCAATGGTCATGTTGAAACATATCACTGTCATTATATAATTCCAATTCTTGTTTGCAGAAATACGGATTTCAAGTGTCTCAAGGCTAAACATGTGTATAATTAACAAAATATTATGTTTTTATAGTACATTTTTAACACAATTAGAATATACTATTAAAAGCTTCTATAACCAAGCCCTCGTTAGCTACAATTATGAAGACGTCATGGCGTAGGTTTCATAACTTTATCGATTGCATTCATTTTCACACTCTTATTTAATAGCGCACGGCCTCCTAATTTATGAAACAGTTGCAACAAAGCAGACAAATATATGAGAATATAACTAGATATTTGTTGCGGTTTACCGTAGTAACTGACAAGAAATATGCCTTGTGTATTGTTTAGCCTATTTCACGGTTTACACAATTATATCATAATTACAAATTCTGGAAACAACATATACCGAATAAAAAATATTTAATGCTTCTAATCTATAGATGTTGTAAGATGCTTAACTTGTTTCAACTACAATGAGGAAATAAATAGTGCATAAGTTTACAGAAAAACGCTCATACGAACATCTTCTTTGCTGTACTGTTGTGTCTAATATTCTGCATTGTGTGTTACTTTATTGTGCACCATAGTTGAAGATAAATCAGTTGCCTCATAACATCCATGCTTATTTATAATTTTGCATTTTCTCTATCTTGTTATATTGTTACGAGAAAACTCGTTATGTAACGCAGTAAAGTAATACTGTATTGTTGTGGTTATGTGACGATATTAAGGTGACAATGCCTGTATTAAAATGAATGCGAACATATATTACGTGTTTTGTCGTATTTTACCAATGGCAACCTCATTCAAAGCTAATCATAACTGTTGTACCATCAGTCCTTTTTCCATGTTTTCAATTGAAATATCGATGTATGAGTTCCCAATAAATAAATTAGCTTTTCGACAGAGACTTCAAAACATGATACAATAGCAAGTATGTGACAATGTTATTCATTACTGCAATAAATTAATCGTAATGGTTTGCCAGTAACCTACCCCAAGGATTTATTTTGTGTTCCTATAGTTAATTGAATTATAATGTACTTACATGTTTACTAGTTAGCCCGTAGACACATAAAATGTCCTTCACAACCACAAGCTATCATTGAATACCCACATAATTTGATTTCCAGACTTTGAATTTTTTCTGCCCACCATCTTATGTGTGAGTTTTCGCAGTTTTCAGTTTGTAACCTAGAGATTACCGGAATAACGTGGGGAAAAGCGTATGACCAGTTGACATAATGTCAACTGTTCACAGATAGAGTTTCAGACTAATGTTGTAATAATCCTGTGTATTGAAACACTCGGTCACATCTAGTATAAACCGATCAGCATTGAATTCAATAAAGCGTCTTAATACAAAAACGAAACAGTACAGTACATGATATAATCGCCGACAATTATACACATGCGCAATTAACTAACTATATTTCAGTGAATGTTCTTGGTGTAATTGTTTTATTATAACGAGATTAAAGACAATGTTCCTTTCTTTCTCGGTTACAATCTGACATTAATCAGCTTTGATTTATTTTCCTTTCTGTAATCGTTCATGACCGTACTTATTGTATTATATGGTGCTGTAAATGTGAGCCTACATTCGATTGTGGATTGACATTTCTTATATTTGCCTGAATCTACCAGTGCGAATATATGGAATTGAAATATTTTTATCCACTCTCTGAGTTAGTACAGCCATTACTTACGGTGTATGTATGACGGAATATCGATCAAGCCACTTTTCAACCACTTTCATGATCTCTTAAATATCAGAGGTTATTCTAGGTACTCACGAAGTTGAAACTTCATCTTTGTTTATGTTTAATTATGTACCAATTATATATGATATCACATCATCAGAATGTGATGGTTTTGCTTACGTCTCTTACTTGGTATTCACTAATGATTGTATTGATGTGTTATTCCCGTTGTCTGTACATTTTGCGATTTTCTTCGTATTCTGCATTTGAAAACACAATTGGGTACATATTACATCAACGTTAATGCACAATGTTTAATTTTTGCTGCAGCAGTCTGATAGAAAAGCTTATAACAATTGGCATATAGGAATATAAAAAATAATGTGCTCTAGACTGAACGGTTGATTAGCTTTTTGCTTAATGTATTACTGCTCTTTAAGGTAGCAGCTATACCATGTTTAAGTAAGATGTTAGAATAGACAATGGATATCTTTGAAGTAATCGAAAAACAATGCCAATTCCTCGTAATGCGCATGGGTAATGTTCAAAGCAACCGGTGATGTTTGGAACATTTTGGAATTGATGAAAGGAAATATGTCATTTATCACAATAACATATTAATAGTTTCATGCATAACATTCTCCTATTTAATTTCATAAAATATGCATATCTCATACAGGCATCATGCCATTCATGGACATGCAAAGGTCATAGTCCATGTTAGTTCTAAATATAGCAATGCATTTAAGCTAAACTTATCAATGTGTTTAAACTTTTGTTTTCTTAATGTATTAAATGTGGAAAATTGTTATCTGCCATTCCATTTTCCTCAATGTTTGATGTTTTATGGACTGTTGTTTTCCCGGAGTTCTGTGTGGGAGGGATGGTCTTGTTTATGAAGCGTTCCTCTATAATAAAACACGAAGTTCTGTAATGCAAACGAACTTGTTCAGAAAAGCCATGCTCTTTTCCTGTGATAATTGAAGCAGACGTGACCATAACGTTATTGTATATTAATCAAATTGCATCTAGTGTCTGCAGTCGGTCATTCTTCAATTGACCAACATTACGTCCAGACAAAATGGCAGACACTTACACTATTGATAATGAATCAATTACTTTCACTACATCTCAGGGCAACAGACGCTATGAAGTAAGAAAAATACTGTGATTGACTGTATAATATTACTGTATAAACTGCACGGTTAGCGTTTTTCATTTCCGCTTTGTCCATAATTCATGTAAATATAAGATCGTATGTATAACAGCGTATATTTATTATCAGGTTCTTTCCAAAGCGAAATGCTATGCGCAGTGTTCTAGACGTGCATTAACTTATACAGATTACAGCCCGACAAAATGCCCGCAGCAGTAATTTGAAAATGAATTTGCTGGACAAATCACGTGCCGACTGGCGTTTTAATTCGCAAGAACATTTGGTGAATACATCACGATCGATCCATATCGCGCTTGCCACGCTTACTTGCATAGTACAAGAGAGTATCATTGTAGTACAGAACTAAAAACAATTACAAGAAATGAGTTTAATTTGACAAGGTAAAACGACAAAAAGGGTTAGTTATAATGAAGCATCGCACTACAATGACTGGAAATGAAATAACATTATTTTTTTGGGTTTTATTAATACAAATATTAGCAACATAGTATGATATATTTATATTAATTTATACTATGTAAATAACCTGTTAACGTCCTTGCACTATAATTGTAACGTAAACTTTAATGTGATTCAGCATATCTAAAGCTAGCTATGCAAGAGTAATTAAGATGTAAAAATTGTAAAGAATGCAAGATTCAGATACATATAAGGTCTTATATGGAAAATAAGCTAGCAAACTAGCTAGTGTCTCTTTTGTATTTGTATTCGTTTACATGTAAATATATGTATTATCATGCCTCCTTCTGTTTTAGAGGTTAGCTATGTGTTTTGTATGTGGCATAGACTGCTCTTTCAATAATTATTTGTTTTCATATATTTGTTTTGAATAATCGAATCATGGTGTTGCATCGTTACGTAATATAGACCAGTGCATATAAACCATGTCTTACTTCTTTCTTATCTCAATAAAAGAAGCTTTTAAGCAACTGTGCATCCACACACCAGTTCAAATTATGAACAGTCTCCATATCTATCCAAAGCAATATTGAATTTCCCAAATTATGTTTACCACGCCTTATTGTTTATCTCGTGAATACAATACGACATTTAATTTGTTATTCCTAATTTTATTTAAGTTTTCAAATTAAAGTCTGCATGATATGTCAGTGTTACTGCATGAATTCCCTTGTAATGTTGAATATACCAAATAGCTGCAGATATAATCCTACGATTGGCTTCAGCTTAATAATTTATCACAATATTTTTTGGTAATTTATGTCTATTTTTGTTCACCAATGAACATAAATTCGTTCAAGACAAAATATCTGATGACATCACATATATATACAAAAGGGTACACCAATCGTGCGATACCTTTGAAGTGATATATTAAAATAGGATCAGCTTTGTCTATATAAAAGCAGTGAATAATCAATAAACGTACTCAAAGTATAAGGGAATTACCCTACATATAACAGTTGCAATATATCATGATATCTTTAGAAACATATTAACAGTTAATATTAAACTATAAAAATGCCCCCGCCATGATCGTGCGATACCTTTGAAGTGATATATTAAAATAGGATCAGCTTTGTCTATATAAAAGCAGTGAATAATCAATAAACGTACTCAAAGTATAAGGGAATTACCCTACATATAACAGTTGCAATATATCATGATATCTTTAGAAACATATTAACAGTTAATATTAAACTATAAAAATGCCCCCGCCATGAAATGGCCAAATAGCACATAGTGTTACTCCTTTCCTTTACTCCAAAATCGTGTCAGGCTCAGAATTTCGTTGACATCGTTGAGATTTTGAAATAACTTCGCAAAGATAACAATCCAAAAATAATGAGTCGCGAGCAACAGTGGTTCCCATATCTAAATGGTCACGATGCATCGTCAATGTCAAAATCGTTTCCGGCCAGGAGATTTGTTGTCTACTGTGGAATTTTGAAATACCATAATTTGGCAGAGATGACCACCATAAGAAGATAATATGTCGCAAGCTGGAAATATATCCATGGATCATAAACTGAATGAATTATAGTTGCTTTGTTGCATATTCTACGCAGAAAGTGTTTTATATGAAGCATCTACTGTTTTACAATATATACGCTCTTAATAATTATATTGTATCTGGGAATAGATTTAAGTAAAGCTGCATAATTTATACATTATACATTTTGATGTTCACATTTTTATCATTCATTAAGAGAGTGAACAAATATTATTTCATGAAATTTAGACATCATACTTACGGCGATGAAGTTTACGTACTAATGCTTTTATTCTTTCATTGTTACATGTTTAGTTGTTACATAAGGTAATGGATGCTGCCGAAATAGTTCAGTGTTATATATACCCACTTAAAAGTAACATTGTTACACACGTATGTTTTCATGTTTTAGTTATCTTTAATTTTGTACGAACACGTACATATGTGCAAGTGATTTGTTTAGTTACTTCTCCATGGACAAGTGGACTTTTCTGATATTACAGCACCCCTGCATGCATGTATCATAAACTATCATACAACATGTAAAGAAATTGAATGTCAAACGTAAGGTTCTACATTTTGTGACTTTTGACGGATTTTTGATCTTTACTGTATGCCCAACATATAGTGTTTATTTTTGAATGTAAATCTTTTGATTCTTTTTCATCAATACATCAATTTATTTTGACATTACCTTGTATTAAATTCCTGTTAATTTGAATTGAAGTTGACATCTGTCAATAATCACTTTCCAACTGTATTTTGATCACTTTGATTGTCTTACATAGACAATGATCCTTGTATAACATAGTTTAGTCTGCGATCCGTTCATTGCCTGTACTATGGCGTGATTCATGTCACTAATTATGTGCAGTTCAGCAACCTTTCTGAAGGTATTATTATTTCCCGAATACAATATCACTGGAAAAAACTAACAGTTCTTTCGTGGAATAATGTCAATAAATCATGCAAAATGATATTTACGCATTGCTTAACTATTAGAACTACGTTGTCTTCTGACCGACTTGACCACAAAACAGATATTCATAATGGAATTCAACGACGAACAACAACAGTTATGAGCATTGTACTACCATCTGTCCTTTTTAATGTGACAAGTTGTGTCAATAAACAATGTATATTTGGGATTTAAGACATTAAGACGATAACCGTAACCACCTCTTCGTAGCATGTAATCCCGACGAAAGCACAACCACAGTAAACAACAAGCATTACTCTCTCTCTTACTTTTCAAATCATCTCCATGAAATAGTTTCTTGTCTGGAGCATTGCTCGAAAACATTGAAACTATTTTGTAAAAACTTTACACCACGATAGAGGACATTTGAGGAAAATTCTTTGTCTTAGAACACAAATTTTGAATTTGTGGAAAGGATTACTAAAGAGCGATGCATAACAAGTGTGGGGGGATTGGACTCATTTACTGTATTATGCTTATTCAAGTAATATCTCCAAAACTAAGGAAACTTGCTTCCGGTTACATAACCCCAGTTTACTAGAACAGTATTGTCTCTTTTTGCCATCTTGCACACAACTGGCCATGACCCACGTGTAATTTGTTGATATCAAAATTAAGATATTCCATTTGTCTATCAATGATGATAATTAATTTGGTATAAACATGTATTAAGACAATGCATACAAGATAATGAACTGTCATATTACATATTTGATTATCGTACTACATGTTTCAAAATATAGTTGCATGTAAGAGACATTTGTGTGGCACATGTATCGACCGTAATAAAATACAGATTTAATTATACATAAGTATGGATCAAATTATTAACTTCGAGTAAACAAAATGATGAGTATAGAGAATCTCACAATCACAAAACCGGGACTCCCATCACAGATTACAAGGGAATGGATGAAATAAAATGGGGGTAGGGAATACAAAATAAAAAGGCGGACTAAAGGAACTACACGGTACATCACAACAATGAAACTTGCAGAGAAACAGTGAAAGAAACTTACTTATTTTGCTAAATGAAATGTCTAATTTGCTTTACATTGGTTTCCAACTTTATCCAAGCGATATAATTATCATAATCATCGGCATATTGAATGTCAATCAGATCTGATTTTGTTAAATTACGGGAAAATTCTGAGAAAGAGGTCTTAAGAATAAGTTTAGACAAATGAGTTTACAAACGACCTTTGGTAGCGTAATCGTTATTTAAAACTTGACAAGAAATAATTATGATAAGTTGTAACAGATACAGTGCGCCTACTGTTGTCACATGACCATTTGTTTTATCTCCCCGATAAGGGTTATATGGGGCATTAATTTCAACTAAGCCGATAGTGACAGAATACCACATATTTATCATTTACATTATATGATATTCCCGGCATTCGATTCAAGTACTATTTAAACGACTTCCACAACATCCATAATGTTCTGGTCCTCGAAGTGTAAAAATTATGTTACTATATTTACTCGTATTCCCATGGTAGTTTCTTTTATTACTTTTTCATGTCGGTGTTATTCACATTTTATGTTCCCCTAAGTAGGAGCACATAGCAGTCGTTTCGTCTGTCCGTATGCGCGTGAAACTTCATGGGGGAGCTTCACTACCAAGAGGAGATGTAGCACATATTGTCGGCATGGTCCGCTTCGAAGATTTTTCACATACTTCAGGAGCATCCATCGTTTCTACCGGTTTATTAAAATATAACAACACAAAATAAGCAGGTGTTGCAATTGCGTTTGCCTAAAAATAGCGTTTGTATATTCTCTATCAATTGTAGGGAGTGCTTGAATGTATTGTTTTTTTCAATCAATCAAAGTTTATTTAAAGTAATATAGGCCACCGGCCCAAAATACACAACAATACATTCATGTGCAACAATATACAATGTCAACAGTTGTGTCCAATAAGATTACAATATATTAAACTCTCAAGGACAGCTACGATACAGTTTTTTTGTATGTGTACGCAAACTAGTAGTTCATTAAAAGAGCGTTTTATATGTATGCTATCAGATGATAATTATAATGTTTTAATACTGTAATTGATAAAACAAAATCATGTATTTATACATTCGGTCATGTTCAATTAATAAAGTTGCTATTGAAAGTGACTCAACAATTTATCTACATAAAGGGCAGTTCTGAAAATAGTGTTGTCATTGTTTGATGAGAGAATATTGTAGAGATCCTGTAAAGTGCTATTGGAAGTATGCCAATTGAAAAGGTACTGATTACGAACACTATTAAATCTTTCACATTGAAAGAAAACATGATACTCGCATTCAACTTTATTGCAGTGATGATTGAAAATTGACAAGTTCTTGCCTCAAAAGGAATGTTACTGTGTCTACCAGTCTCTACATTTAACTTGTGGCTAAAACAACGAGAACTCGCCATGGCTAATCTATACTTAACAGGCATCTCCACTGTAAGGTATCTTTCAGTGTTTAACAATGTTTTAAAATGTTTACAATAATGGCATCTACTTGATTCTTGCATTTGCTGATTCCAGATTGTGTATAACAATCAATAAGTCTTTGTTTGAAGACAATAATAAATGTATCAATATCCCCAATATCATGTGAAACCCATACAAAACCAAACCCATACAAAAATAGAGGGTTTTTAACATTTGTAGCCCAGCTAATTCTACCTGCATTATCAATCGAGCGTAACATATAATAACAATGTTTTGGATATCTTGCTTCATCCATTTCTATCAATTTACACCAGTATTTAATGCAATTTGTTAAGTAGGTTACACACAATGGTAGTCTACCACATTCTTCAAGCACCATACAGTTATTTGAAGCATTTTTGACTCCCAAAAATCTTTTACAAAAGGGAAGCTGCACAGCTTCTTTATCAGGAGCATATTTATATCCCCATATCTGAGATCCGTAGCAAAGTACAGGTTTAACCATATCATCAAATAGTTGAAACAGTTGCTTTAAATTAAAATGCCCAAATGGTCTTTGGTAGTCATATATCGCAAAAAATGATTTTTGTGCTTGTGACACTAACTTATGTTGCACAGTAGACCAAGATAGGGATGGTGTGAACAAAAGGCCCATGTATTTGTAAACTGACGTTACTTTAATTTCGTGACCGCGAAAAGTCCAACGCTCATTATTTCTTAAGGGTCCGGCATTATGAAAGACAATTATTTCCGTTTTACTGAGGTTAACATCCATACCAGTTGAAATACAAAACTGATCAACAACATTCAATTGTTGTTGTAGTCTGATAACAGTCTCTGCGCAGTTAGCAATATCATCTGCAAACATTAAACAAACTATGTCTGGTATTGAGTTATCAATAAAAAATCCTGAACTACATTTATCACGGAGTTGTGAGGATAATTGGTCAATAAAGAGAGAAAAGGTTATCGAACTAAATATGCCCCCCTGGCTGGTGCTAATGTTGTATGGAAAATACTCTGTAATTCCCCCTGATGACGTTTGAACGCAAGAATTTAGGTTTGATACATACTGGACAAGATCTTTAGGAATTTGCCATTTACCCTTTTCAGTTGGAGGATTTCAAACAATTTATTGTGATTTATTTGGTCAAACGCTTTACGGAACCCTACATACAAACAGTAGAATCGACCACCTTTTCTAGATTAATATTTCTGGACCATAGCTTGTAAGCAAAATATATTTTCATTAGCAGAATAGCCATGGCGAAAACCGGCTTACGACTCATCTAGTTTATAATTATCTTCTGCCCAGTTATATAAACGGTTATTTATTATACTGGAAAAAATCTTATGCATGGAAGTCGTTTTTGATATTCCCCTATAATTGCTAGGACTATACTGGGGTCCAGATTTGTAAATTGGACATATACTGAGCCAAAAAAGAAAGTACCCACTCTATATATCTATATTATAAAGAAAATGAGTATACATTCGGATTTAATTTTTTTATTGAAGTAAAGAACAATTTATTCTTGAAGTCCTGTGAAAATTTGCAGCAGCTGCGATATGTCTTTCATCGAAAAAATGGACCGATATGACGTAGGGGTCGATTTCCGAAGTAACAACTGTTTTGATAAATCTGCACTTGTAATCGGGAAAGTTTAAAACTCAATTTATGGGATTTTTCTGCAGTGAAAATGTGATGTGGATTCAGTAAAATATTTAATATCTCATGTGTCCGCCGTGTTGACCAATGCACGTCATGATCCACCGTCGCATGCTGTCGACGTAACGCTGTACGTACGGCGCCGGTAAATTGTCCCATTCAGCCTGTAGGGCTGCTGAAAAGTCCTGCACTGTGTTGATTGCATACTTTGTTCTAACACGGCGTCCTAACTCATCCCATATGTGTTCGATGGGATTTAAGTCAGGACTATTCGCCGGCCAGTCTAAAACATTGACGTTATTATCCGCCAAAAAACGTCGAGTAAGTGCAACTGTATGGGGACGGGCGTTATCATGCATAAGTGTGACGTTCGGTCCGTGGCGCTGAATAAAAGGAACAACTTCTGGTTCAAGAACATTATGGACGTAGGTCTGGGCATTGATGTTTCCTTCAATAACGATTAGGCGGGTCTTGTGTACATCCATAATTCCACCCGAGACTAATACTGAACCTCCCCCAAAGCGGTCTCTCCCAATGACGCACGCATCAGCGTAACGCTCTCCCCGACAACGGTAAATTCTCTCACGTCCGTCGGCATGACTCAAATTGAATCGAGACTCGTCCGATAACAAATCTGATCTCAAATCAGCACGTCGGAAACGCCGGCGACGTCAGCACCAGTCGAGTCTCGCAGCCCGATGACGTCTGGTATAAATTTACCAAAGTACGGTCTGTAAGGACGAATCGGGTCAACATTTTGTCTCAATCGGTTCCGAACTGTCAGTGCACCGATTCCACTCCGTCGCCCTGTTGCTGACGCCGACACACGTCGGTTACGTTAATGTTGAACCGTGATGTACCGATCATCGGCCGCAGTCGTCACACGTGGCCGACAGCTTCGGGGACGGTCTCGAACGTTTCCCCTGATCTGGAAACGTCTTCGCAAACGCTCAATTGTCTTCCTCGTGCAGCCGAACAGCCGGTATACTTCGGCTACTGTAGAGCCAGCATTCAGCATCCCGATCGCCTGATTTCTTTGGTCGTTATTTAGTCTTGGTATTGCAATTTGACTTTATTTTTTGTGATATTTTTGTAATTTCTGGTCAAAAAGTGGAGTCAGAAACCACCACCGGATATCGACCGTCGCTGCACGTGCAAAACAAGTTAATCCGGCCTCTCGGCTAAGCGCTTGGCTGACTATTGATAAAACTAACTTTGACAGGTACCCCAACGTATACATGTACATTATTTATAGGTTATTTTGTCAAATTATTAATATTGAGGAAATAATTCAAAAAATAAAAGTGGGTACTTTCTTTTTTGGCTCAGAACAGAACGTTCAACCGACTGAATTATATAGAGGTGCACTGGACTTGTGAATTGGTATTTACCATTTCACGCTGAGAGATGACTTGCGTTCTCCAACATGACAAGAGCAACCCAAAGTCCATGCTGTACAATGGAATATGTGTACATGTAACTTAGATAAAAGGAATGTTATTGCTATGGCTTTTAATGTACACGCTTGAATATTCCCTTCATAGACCCTCTTGTTTCGGACGCATGCATGAACTGGAGTGTTCAATGTGTAGCTAGATGCTACGTGACAGTATAAATATGTAAGAAAGCTGATTCTCCGCATTGCATTCGTCCCAGTGTGCATTTCTATGCAAATATATATTTTAGATATTTACGACAAACCGTTGTCGCGAAGATGTCAACGATGTTACTTCACATAAAAATATCACCTTTGTTTGATATGTTCATCATCATTATCAATTGCCCTGCACTGACTGTGTTAATTGTAAATACATTTTGATGTATTTGTGTTCCTCAAACATGACTTTATTTCGTTATTTCACTAAAATGTGATGTTTCACTTAGATGTGAAATTCCTATATTGCGTACACAACACATGTTGTCAACAAATACCAAGTTGAAAGTTAACCAATACTGGCGCGCTAAGTATATGTTATAGCTCATATATTGGAATTATAAGCGAATTAAGTGCAAGGAAGCGTCAGCGACCACAGCACTTAATTTGTTTATAATTCTAATATGTGAGTTATAACCGGCTCATAATTTACAGTCATATTGATCACTTACCAGATTTACTTAATGAAAATACTTAATAGATATTGTTCGAAATGCCATAATAAATGGATTAGTTGACGAAACATTTGAAAATTTCTGGATGCTTATTGGATGTAAGACACAAACAGAGACGGAGTGAACTAAAAGTAAATGAAAGTGTACAAACGCAGTTGGAAATGCACACATTAAGTGAACAACTCCAAGTTGGTTGTTTGAACAAAAACACTATCACCAAATGCAGTGACTACATTAAGGATTGTTAAATCAATACGGTATGATACACCCCCTACGCCCCAAGCTTGGTGTAAATATATTATCCTGGTTAATGCATTTCGACATGCTTTTCTGAAAATTCAGTATATCAATATCAATGGCCAAAATCTGTTTTGTTCTTGTATCTGATATGAAATTTGATTCCTGATGCCAAAATCTAGAAATACCATGTCTGTATACAAGGGAGGTAATAAACAGTTTACGTCAATACAACGTTTTTGAATTCCGCTATGAACTTAAATAACACTGTTTGCTTTTGGCGGAAATATAATTATTTCGTAAATTTACCGTTACCTACGTATTCTTGTTTGTACATCTTATTGCAATAGGAATTATACAGTTCGCTAATCCGATAAATTGTTCATCGTAAATACAGTCACTATGATGCATGTCATTAAGTCAGTAGGATTGAAATCGTTGATTATTTGGTAGTATTATTAAATGCGTTATTTATAAAGATATTGCCTTGAAATGTATAACATCAATGAACAGTCATACTTGCTTTTTTCGGATACATTTGAGATTTGATTTTTTATAATCCCGACATTGCATTTGTTGTTTAAAACGTTACTTTTTACTTTTTCTGAAGTGTTTCAGAGTTGCGTTACTCTCATATTGTGTAATGTCGATTACATTGTTTACATCACTGCATTCTGAGGGACGCGATATTGTGGGCAGGATACTGAATGAAATAAAAGCAAGAACAATGGACGGATTACATTTTAAATGACCACGTGACGCAGATGAGTCTTTTTTCAAGATTTGGCTTGAATATAATCTATCGGCAAAAAGAATAACTTTCTGGGTATTGAACCGGTATATTGCTACCTGATGAACGTCTGTGGTGCGGACTATATATTTACAAACAATTAAAAAAGTAAAGAATACCTCGGGTGAGAGTCGAACTGGTGCTTAACTTTTCAATAGTACATCTAAATACAGGACGTTTAACCGACTGAGTTATAGAGGCACACACAATCTAGTTCTATATAATTTATTGATCAGGTACACCGGACTAATGAATTGGTATTTACCATTTCACGCTGAGAGATGGCTTGCGTTCTCCAACATGACAAGTGAAACCCAAAGTCCATGCTGTACAATGGAATATGTGTACTTGATACACGGATAAAAGGAATTTTATTGCTATGGCTTTTAATTTACACGCTTGAATATTCCCTTCATAGAGCCTCTTGTTTCGGACGCATGCATGCACTGGAGTGTTCGCTAGCTGCTACGTGACAGTATAAATATGTAAGAAATCTGATTCTCCGCATTGCATTCGTCCCAGTGTTTAGTTCTATGCAAATATATATTGTAGATATTTACGACAAACCGTTGTCGCGAGGATGTCAACGATGTTACTTCACATAAAAATACTTTTTACATATATGTATTATGCTTTCACCCCATGACTTTCGGAAAACACCGCTTCCAAAACCATGTTATATAGTTCGTATAGAATGATGTTTTCCGGTATGTTAAGCTCTCGGATATGTCCGTACTACTACGTTACTCTCCGTTAAACTTCGAACACTGACGGAGTTGGCCGAAGATTTCCGAGCCAAAAAAGGGGTACGCCAAAGGTGAAGAATGTTCTTTTAGAAATAACGGAAAACTATAAAATTGAAAAAATAATGTAATTTCTTGCTACGAAAAGCGTTTTACTGATAATTTGTAATTAATGTCAACGTGTAAAAATTGATAACATGGAGCTCTAGATATACATGTATCATTATGTATATCACTTTCAGGGGAGTAAAAATAAATTTACCAATCAAATGCGTCATTTCTCGGTAAAGTTTCACTTCAGCCAGGCATAATCAACTAATAAGATTTAGTTATTGTAGCTCAGACTTCGATTTACATTTGTATCATATGCTCTTGGATTTATGTCATACCGTGAACATAACAGAGCAGAATGTCTTTGCTGCGCCAACACCCTACACCCGATGATATATATTTGTATCCAGTCACTTTCAGTACTTTCCTCTAACGTAACACAAGAAGTGAGATGATAAATAGAATTATAGGTTGTTGACGTGGCTGGCTCACCCAATAAATTCCTCCGCCTTGCCTGATAAACTTTCTCGATCCACGTCACCAACCTATTATTCTCTTTTTGCATGTCACATAATACAAATAAATTGACAACGGCCGTCTATGAAAACAAACTTTATACAAAGATTTAAAATGTCAATGTTATTTATAATGTTAATCAACGAAATCTTACTAGGCGAAATAAATATTTGTGGTTGTTTCATTTTATATAGATTAAGTTCGTTTCCTGAATCAAATTAGGGAATAGAGAAAATAAAACCCAATATCAAAGGCGATACATCACATTTCAGCTTAGTGTGGTTCATATTGACATTTGGTTCTTCATTATTAAGCGACGTTTCGATAAAATGTCTGAGAATTTGCATGACTTTTATCTAAATATTGTCATTAATTGTTTCATTTCGTATACGAACTTTTCATAGCTGCTATTGTTGCAAAATTTACATATTCTGAGAGTCAGCTGCTATTAATTAGTTCACTCTCGATCAGATCTGTTTCTTCTAATACAATTTTTTAGATGCGCATTTGCGTCCTTTTCGTACTTTAATATCGTATTATGTTCTGTTATATTAAACTTTTAATATACAATTAGCGACTGATCCTCAGTTTTACCTTGTAAATATTGTTGAATCGAATGTGATATTTATTGATGATAATAGTCGCTTATTTTATTCTATTCATAATGGCTATATACTTTTGTGTAGTTAATATATTTTTTTTTATTATGTTGTACTGTGGATAGATGAGACTGAAATAAGGAATATATAATATAAAAATAGCCATCATATCACACTAACGGCTGAACGATTAAAGCGTTGTAGACATTTAATTGCCCTATGTACATTGGTGCTCCAGTTGGCTGTTTGTTTGAAGCATGAAAGCTTATACAATGCTAAATAATTTTATAATTTTCACGCCTATTTGATTAAATGTCAGCCGTACTTAAATCTCAAAAGAGTGGAGCTCCATCGGTGGTTATGTCTACAGCTAAGTCGCTTCGTTATTTTAATTGTGACAGTCTATTAATAAGAATGTTTAACAAAATATTTCATGGAAGCAAAATGAGGAACAGTTGGAAACATATATATTTTTATTACACTGACCATGTTATGTATCCCAACTATATGACCCCATTTTCAATCTCCCTTTTTGTGATGTAATTGATTGGGCTAAACATGTTGTTTGTGACAATTGTCGTTAAATCGTCTGTTAGTGGAGCGAATTTCAATAAGCTTATGCTTCCAATTCTGTCCTCTTGTCTATTACATGCACTTTGTTATCTTGTCATTAACTGTATATTACATGACACTTTAGACAAACACAAAGTCATAATGAATTATGTTTAAACACAATCAACTGTAACCGTTAAAGCATAGTTTATACAAATCCGTCATCGTTAAAATCCTCATGCTTTTATAATATACTAACACGTTGTTATTATTATCATCATTAAATGTTAAATTTAAAATCTGGGACTCCCCAGGCATACCCTTTTGAGAAGCGGTAAATTTATATATTGTATAATGTACATATACTTAAATCTATTACCAAATACTATATAAATATAGTATATGCGTATATGATGTAAAACAGTAGATGTTACATATAAAACACTTTCTTGCGTAGAATATACAAAAAGCAACTATAATTCATTCAGTTTATGAACAATGGATATATTTCCTGTATGAGATGGTCTAAAACTACATACAAATGTTTATATGTTTGGTGCAAAGTATTAAAGATCATTACTCTTTGTTCAACTTTCTGAGGCGATGAGTTTCTTAAGATATCATGCTCTACCGCAACTGTTGTGTAGCGTAATTCTCCTATTATTTGAGTACGTTTATTGATTATTCACTGCTTTTATACAGACAAAGCTGACCTCATTTTTAACATAATTATTACTTCAAATGTATCGCAAGTTTGACGTACCCTTTTTGTATATATATTTGATGTCATCATATATTTTGTCTTGAACGAATTTATGTTCATTGGTGAACAAAAATAGACATAAATTACCGAAATAATATAAGCTTGGGATACATTATTAAGCTTAAGGCATTCGTAGAATTTTATCTGCATCTATTTGGTGTATTCAACATTACAAGAGAATTCATGCAGTAACACTGACATATCATGCAGACCTTAAGTTGAAAATATGCTCCCTTATAAACACTCTGAATAATGTTTACACAATTTTATTCTTAATAGTCTTCATAATAACTCATATTTTCAAAATGATCACTCAATTCATCATCTTTTGAAATGTATGTAAACAATTATATACCAGTTGTCGATACAACATTTGAAGATCGATTCATAGTAAAATTAGCAAGTAACATACAAAGTCATATGCTATTTAGTCATGTGCTTCATTAACTGCCGTTGTGTGTACATGCTTTTGAAGAATGCTGTAAATCAATTAACGAGGTAAATTTGTTAATCTCAAGAGAAAGTTTGTCTATTAACGGATCTAAATCAGACGGAGATGCTTAAAATGAAGTGACTGAAGTTGAATACCTTCTAGTACTTGACTGAATAATAAAATGGTAATTGAGACACTCCAGTGACATTACTAGAGTACAAAAGTCAAAATACATAACAAAGATATCTCAGACAGCCCTGATAAGGAGGAGCATGCGAATAATTGATGTAACATTTTCTGTAATTATTGTATGCGCAGAAATATCACGTAAATTCCCAGGGTCAATAAGTTATTTCCAACATGCATTGGGTGCTGGCAATCTGATGTGCAACTGGACATTATCATGGGTTCATAATTCTCATAAATACATTATGGTTAAGGGTTTGATAACTCTTGTGTGTGTTACGCGACAAATTATATCCAAAGGCGAAGGCGTTTCCCTATGAAGTCTAATGAGAAGAGTAACATAATCTAATCATAACATGAGGAGATTTTGTTTCTCGGGGTATCAAATGGTACCACGATTTCTCTTGCAGTTTCTTGCACACATTAATCAACATTAATTTTGTATCAACTCGTGTATGTGAACCTAAATTACACAATTATCTAATTTGTCTGTTTATATTTGATTCGAATAGATGCATGTACGTCACGATACCCGCTAAAAACAATCAAAATAAAATTGTCTAACGAACCCGAGGCCTTTTGTTGGAATAAAACCATGCATCAAAAAGTAAATACAGCCGAATTATAATTTGTTTTTCAGTTTGAAGGAACAGTGACTTGGACATGTATCCCTGTTGACATAAATAAAGCAAATGTGTATTGTCTATATAAGTTTGCTTAACATCGACTTCATAGCAATACGTAACTCTGAATTAAAGTTATAATCAGGAAACTGTTTTTTTTATACTGTGACCTTGATTGTAGCCGTCGTGAATAAAGCTCCGAGCTTGGTTTCTGTACGAGCATTTTACACACCTATTCTGGTGACAATATGTCAACCGGAAGTAAAAGTAAATCTAGAAGTCGAGCCAGCAATGTCACATACAACTGACAACCCAAAAGTTTATGGAGACATAAACAAAGTTATTTACCCGAACCATTCGTTCTATTTCTCGCATCATGTATATTCCCATGCGAAGTTGAGATATGTAAGCTTGATACATAGGCAGCCTAGCGACAGCATGTCGAGCAAAACCTCAAATCTGACATAATAAGCATGTTTTGAATTAATTCTTTAGTTAACATTTACTGAGAAGGAAGTCAACACAACAATTTTATTAACCAGACGGAATACCTCGACTCATGTTGACCAGACGGAATACCTCGACTAAGTAAGATTTTAATATAGCAGTGGAGATGATATACAATATATTCTAAATTTTCCGTTTAGTCCACACATGGTTCCACTAAGTAACATATCACTGACAATTATCTTACAGTAATAGGTACTAAAACATAATTTATTAGCTTCCATATATAGTTAAATTTAATGGCGTTGTACATTTTCATTCGATGTACAAGAGAACATCCTTGCATAAGCCTGAAACAAATATAACAACATATATTCTGTCGCACTGATTTTAAGCAGTTAAGATCCAGTACGCCAAAAACACACAATTTAGTTGTGATATTTCAGTGGTATCAAATAAAAATGTTCGAATAATTTCAAAGTTAGCTGTAAAATACACTCTTGTGTCAAGTACAAATATGTAAGGCTAGTTCTCTCATTTTATTCAAAGCCACATACTCGTGTTTTTTTACTTTAGAATTAAATTTTATTAAACGTTAAAAGTTAAGTAATCTACATAACTTACAGTTTCGCATTACAAGGATTAAAACGTGTCTCGTTAAATAATTAGGAAAAACAAATGAAATGGCGTATTGTATTCATGAGATAAACAATAAGGCATGGTAAACATTATTTGGGAAATTCATATATGGAGACTGTTCATAATTTGAACTGGTGCGGAGATACACAATTGCTCAAACATCTTCTTTTATTCAGATAAGTAAGAAGTAAGAAAAGGTTTTAATGCACTGGTCTATATTACGTAACGATGCAACACCATGATTCGATTATTTAGAAAATATATAAATATAAATGATTATTGAAAGAGCAGTCTATGCCACATACAAAACACATAGACAATCTCTTAAACAGAAGGAGGCATGAAAATACATCTTTATACATGTAAGCGAATATAAAAATACAAAAGAGGCACACACATAAAGCATTGGTGAAAATGCAGTGAAATTGCTAACTTATTTTCCATATAAGACCTTATATTTATATGCATCTTGATGCCTGAAGATGCCGAACAATAATCCCTTCACTGGTGTTCCTCTTTGATTCTCCTAGTTATTCTTTATGGTCTGCCAGGCCATTCCTTGCGCCTCTGTTCCCTAGCATTGTACCCTTTAGCCTCAAGTGCTTTTTTTAACGGACTGTTGTATGGAAAGGCACTGTTTTATGTATGTGGCGTACCCTGTTGCAACTTATTCCTTCTCTTTGACTTATACCTGTTATTTTACTGACAGTTGAACGGCTCTAAATCCCTACGATGTTAATATTTCCATTCATGTTTTAAGGCGTGCTACGTTTCTCCCACCCCTTATATGATTATTTGGCCTATGTTAATGTTGGTATTCATTTCCCCCTTTCTATCCTTGGTCAAATTGGTAATGTAATCCTTTCCGCCTTTTTTGCCCTCTTTCCACTCTCCTTAATTTGTTTATTTTTAATCAGCCAGGTTATTCATTATTGTTGCATCCCCAAAATACAGTTACCCTTACACTTTTACTCCTAGTGTGTTATATGCTGATGTTCCCCTGAGATCTGTGTGACGATGGATTGTCTTGTGAATGTTGCGTTTCTTGAACTAAACACACCCATCATTTAAACTCTAATGAATATACCACAGTGTACTTAATTCTGTAAAAATGGTCTCTTATCCTTCTGAACTAAAAATATACACACAATCGAAGCCTGAAACAAACTGACCTTCCAAATATTCAAGCAACATTTAATTAATGGTATGTTAGATTGCCACTACAAATACAAATTCATTGCAGAAAGCCTTTACTAACAACAGTTGTTAACGCTAGGCCAAATGTAATGTTTTATTTATAATGTAATTTGAATGTCATCAGCAAGTCCACCAGCCTTTACTTGCTTCATGATACAAAACTCCTTTACTAACACTGGCCAGAGCATGACAAAAGTATAATATCGAATGAATATTGGTTTCCCGAAATTTAATTAGCAACCAGTCTGAGAGTGGTCATGAATCAAAATTTGATGAAATAATATGGATGCATAAATGTAGATATTTTCAGGCCATATCTTGGTTCCTTTCATTAAAAGGGCAATAAATTGAGACACATGTGAGCGGTTTAATATATATAATAAATCAAAAACGTTGTTGATTGAGCTGAAACAATTCATATCACTAACACCATATTTATATTTTAAAGGAATAGCTTGATAGTAAGATCACAATTTCTTCTTTAATAATATACAATAAATTAATAACTGCAGTGAAACGACTACACAAGAGATTATGGAGACCGGCCGTGTGCTTATACATGTAGCAGAAATGTCGTAAAATAAAGTATGAAAAAGATAAAATTACTCTTGAAGATTTTGGCGTATCAGTTTTATATTTATTACTAAGTTGGCTAATCTGTTTTATCTTGAGGTGATTCACTCGTGTGCAGTGCCGTATAATTGAGCGGATGTAAGAAACCGGTGTTAACAAAACCAAAGAAAGCGTATTTTAACCCCTGCTGAAACAATAACCTAACTATCCGTCAATAACTGTGGCCATATGAAAAACGCCAACCTTGCAGTTTATACAGTAACATTATGCAGTCAGTCACAATTTTTTAAATACCTTGGAGCGTCCGTTGCCTTGAGATGAAGTAGAAGTAACTAATTCATTATCAATTAGCGTAAGTGTCTGCCATTTTGTCTGGACGTAATGCTGGTCAATTGTAGAATGACTGACTGCAATCACTGGATGCAATTTGATTAATATACAAAAACGTTATATACATCTAGAAAACAAAAGGTTCGACACATTGATAAAATATGCTTAAATGCATTTCCTTAATCAGAACTAATATGGAATATGACCTTAGTATGTCCATGAATGGTATGATACCTATACGAGATATGCATATTTCATGGAATTAAATAGGAGAATGTTATGCATGAAACTATAAATATGTTATTGTGACTAATGACATATTTCCTTTCATCGCTTCCAAAATGTTTCTAACATTACCGGTTGCCTTGAACATTACTCATGCGCATTACATGGAATTAGCATTGTTTTTCGATTACTTCAAAGATATTCATTGTCTATGCTAACGTCTTACTTGAACATTGTACAGCTGCAATCTAAAAAGAGCAGTAAAACATTAAGTAAAAAGCTAATCAACCGTTCAGTCTAGACCATTCATTATTATATTCCCATATGCCACTTGTTTTAAGCTTTTCAATCAAACTGCTGCAGCAAAAACTAAACATTGTGCATTAACATTGCAGTAATATTTACTCAATTGTGTTTTCAAATGCAGATTCCGAAGAAAAACGCCATATGTATAGACAACAGGAATTACACATCAATACAAACATTAATGACTACTATGTAAGAGACGTAAGCAAAACCATCACATTCTGATGAAATGATCTCATTTAGAATTGGTATAAGCACATATACAAGGATGAAGTGATAACAGCTAGTTATAAACGCTTATTTCTTAACCACCACTTAATCACCGAACTGAGTTTCAACTTCGTTAGTTCCTAGTATAACCTCTGGAGATCGCGTAAGGGTACATCCCGAACGTGATTAAAAGTGGCTAGATCGATATTCCGTCATTCATACACCGTAAGTAATGGCTGCACTAATTCAGAAAGTGGATAAAGACAATTTCAATTCTCTATATTCTCACAAGGCAGATGCAGGTAAATATGAGAAATGTCATCACACAATCCAATGTAGGGTCACATTTACAGCACCATAATAATACAATAAGTACGGTCATAAACGATAAGAGAAAGGAAACTAAATCAAATCTGAATAATTTCAGATTGTAACCGAGGAAACCGACTTCCAAGGAAGGAATATTGTCTGTAATCCCGTTATAATAAAACAATTACATCAAGAACGTTTACTGAAATATAGTTAGTGAATTTGCGCATATGAGTAATTGACGGCGATTATATAATGTTCTGCATTGTTTCTTTTCTGTTTTAAGACGCTTTATTGCGTTCAATGCTGATCGGTTTATACTAGATTTGACCGAGTTATTCAATATACAGAATGATGACAAAATTAGTCTGAAACCGTATTTGTGACCAGTTGACATTATGTCACACACTTGTCCACACGTTACTCCGTCATAAAGTAAAGAATCTCTAAGTTACACACTGTTAACTGTGCGAAAACTGACACATAACATTGTGGGCAGACAATCTTAAATTCTTGAAATCAAATTATGTGGGCATTCAATGATAGCTTGTGGTTGTGTAGGACATTTTTTGTGTCTACGGGATAACTAATAAACATGTTAGTACATTTTAATTCAATTAACCATAGGAACACAAAATAAACACTTGGGGTAGGTTACTGGCAAACTATTACATTTAATTTATTGCAGTTGCGAATGCCATTGTCACATACTTGCCCACACATTTTTTCCAGTGTATCATGTTTTGAAGTCTCTGTCGAATAGCTAATTTATTTTATTGGGAACACATTCATCAAAAATGGAAGAAGTACAGATTATGGAACGCCATAACTGTCTTATGTTGTGAGATTTCAACTTGTTTTGTTCGTTTAATGTCCTATCTTGTTAAAAATGTATCATATTTTCTCAAAGTGGTGCACTATCATGTCAACTTAGTATGCTATCTTGTCTGATGAGTGTGTGATCTTGTCCAATGAGCGTGTTATTATGTCAAAGTGTCGTGGTAACTTGTCCATATAACGTGTTATCATGTCCAATGAGCGTGTTATTATGTCAAAGTGTCGTGGTAACTTGTCCATATAACGTGTTATCATGTCCAATGAGCGTGTTATTATGTCATAGTGTCGTGGTAACTTGTCCATATAACGTGTTATCATGTCCAATGAGCATGTTATTATGTCAAAGTGTCGTGGTATCTTGTCCATATAACGTGTTATCATGTCCAATGAGCGTGTTATTATGTCAAAGTATCGTGGTATCTTGTTCATATAGCGTGTTATCATGTCCAATGAGCGTGTTATTATGTCAAAGTGTCGTGGTATCTTGTCCATATAACGTGTTATCATGTCCAATGAGCATGTTATTATGTCAAAGTATCGTGGTAACTTGTTCATATAACGTGTTATCATGTCCAATGAGCGTGTTATTATGTCAAAGTGTCATGGTAACTTGTCCATATAACGTGTTATCATGTCCAATGAGCGTGTTATTATGTCAAAGTGTCGTGGTAACTTGTCCATATAACGTGTTATCATGTCCAATGAGCGTGTTATTATGTCAAAGTGTCGTGGTAACTTGTCCATATAACGTGTTATCATGTCCAATGAGCGTGTTATTATGTCAAAGTGTCGTGATAACTTGTCCATATAACGTGTTATCATGTCCAATGAGCGTGTTATTATGTCAAAGTGTCGTGATAACTTGTCCATATAACGTGTTATCATGTCCAATGAGCGTGTTATTATGTCAAAGTGTCGTGGTATCTTGTTCATATAACGTGTTATCATGTCCAATGAGCGTGTTATTATGTCAAAGTGTCGCTGTAACTTGTCCATATAACGTGTTATCATGTCCAATGAGCGTGTTATTATGTCAAAGTGTCGTGGTAACTTGTCTATCTAGCGTTCTATCATGTCAAACAATCGTCTTATCTTGTCCAATTCAAATTATATTTTGTTAAAAACAAATGCGCCGTTTCCTTACTGTATTATCTTGTCCAGCACTTATGATGACTTGTTTAATTGACGTTATATGTTGTTGAACATAAGAGTCACGTAACCACAAACAAACTGGAACCCCAAACTAAAATGGAGCATGTTTTGATTAAAATTAGGCTAGAACGTCTAATTAATGTGTTCGAAAAAGAAAAAATTACTCCAGATATTGTGTGCAAAATGTCTCTGTATGATATGAGTTGCGTAGGATTGACTGATAGAGCCGCGATTATGAAATTAAGAACAGCATGTGTTTCATTTGGATCGACAAAACCCATCTCTCAGAAGAGTAGTTTTGGAGGCGCACCGTCGTTCCTGATACCAAAAGAAAGTCTCGAAACTCTTCTTGGTATAGGATTTAAAATTTCTGAAATTGCTCAATTACTCGGAGTTTCTGAAAGCACTGTTTACAGACGTATGTGCGTTTTTGGAATAAAGAAAATCATGTTCACTGATATCAGCGACGAGGAGCTTACGATTATTGTGAAGCAGACCTTACAGGAATTTCCAAAATGTGGAGAACGGATGTTGATTGAGATTCTTCGCCAGAAAAACGTACACGTAAGTGTGTTAACAGGTCTAGTTAGACACATATACCCAGCTGTAGTAATGAACCAGACCCCGATCTCCCGAAGCATCTCAATCTGAGTTGAATCTCCGCTCAAATCTTGTCTCAAATCGTTGAGATTTTTCTCATCTGAGATTGGACTCAAAATTAGTATTGCAACACAAAAAATAGATCATTTTTTTCTCGCAGTTTTTTTGAGAGATGCAAAATGAGAATTGACTCAAATTCTCTATACTGAGCTGAGATTTCTATTTGAGATGTTTTGGGAGATCGGGACCTGGGGACATTATTGACGCCACGGTCACTAAACATATAGAGACAGATAAGCCCAGGAGAAACTTAATGCTGGATGGGCGTGGTCGGATGACAACCCATGTTCTTCAGGATTGAACAATACTTTTTTTAAGCTGTATTAGAGAGTCTTAATTAGTTAAGATAAATGTCATATGTTTCATGTGAATATGTGTCGGTGTACGAAACATCCACTTATCAAATATTTAACATTCATTGTTTTAACTGTTCTGAATTTATTTTCTCACACAGATCTTTAACAAACTTGTTTGTCCAAGTCAGATATACAGAAATGAGAGATGTTTGTAAATATGCTTTTTTGTTCAAGCTCCTAGTATTTAGACTACATTTGTTAATATTCCTGTAGATTCCAAGATACCGACTGCGGGATGTACTTCACGTACACGATGAAGATGGATTGGCGGAGAGACGATTGGGTCGGTTACATCGTCGCGTTTACCACGTACAAATTCCTAATGAAATGTGGCATGTGGACACAAATCATAAACTAATCAGGTGGGGATTTGTAATTACCGGCGCCATTGATGGATTCAGCAGACTTGTGACTGTTTTGCATTGCTTAGACAATAACCGAGCAGATTCACTGTTTGAATTATTTAAAAGAGGAACGGAAATATTCGGTACACCGTGTCGCGTTAGAACCGATATGGGCATGGAAAATTCTAAAATCGCAAAATTCATGTATGAAAAAAGGGGCTGTAATGGAATCCTTACAGGAAAAAGCACACACAATCAGAGGATTGAACGACTTTGGCGTGACGTGTATGATGGTGTTCTTGTACACTATTATACATTATTCAGTTTTATGGAAGACGAAAACATTCTTGACATATTGAACCCTTTACATATATTTGCTTTGCACTATGTTTACAAGCATAAAATAAATGAAAAACTCGATATTTGGAGAGAGGCATGGGCTTCGCATAGATTACGAACGGTTGGCTCATCCCCATTGCGCCTGTGGACATCGGGAGTTTTGAATGGTAACTTGGACTCAATGGACTTTGTCGATCACTCAAATGATGGTGGATTCAATTCACCAACAAACGAAACACCTACCTTCCAACCAGATCATCCAGAAATTGGTGACGAGTATTTAAATAGGCTATCCATAGAGTGTCCTAGAAACTGGGCTTGTCCCAATTTTGGTATAAATGTGTATCAGACAGCTTTAAGCATTGTTTCTTAATACATGTAGATATTATTTTGTTTGAACTATGAAGATATATATATATATATACAACTACATGTACACAAATAATAAACAAAGAGCGTTGACTATCGCAAAATATGTGTGTTCTACGTTTTAGTCACTAGAGTGTGAAAAACAATCGATGTAAAAATGATTTTTCAATGACTCCACACAAAATTGGCCATATTTCAATAATTGAAGGGCTAAAACTCCTGAGCGACCCGAGTAATATCCGAGATATTAAGCCCATACACATTTGGACTAAATATGATGATTGGAGAAATGCTTCTTAAGTAATTTAGGTCATTTCTGTAATTAAAGATTTGTCTGGATGGTTTTTCACTTTAATCTATTATCATCCTGAATGTATAGTATTAGTTATCGATGTTGTATTTCTAAACTCTGAATACCACATGTAGAACGTTACAAAAACGTATTTCTGGTTTCTCTTCTCACTTCCCTTTTATTTGTTCGTGACATGCCATGTCGCATTGTTGAATCTGGGTTTTGCTCTGTACAAACTTATATTGTATTACTGATGCAAAAAAACAACTCGATAATATTCACACCTTTAACCCACAATGGACCTGGCAGATGAATTATAAATAGTAACTTCGAAAATTATTTGACGCCGTTTCGGTTTGAACCTCCAGATTAGTTGCCAGAGCTGTTGACCACTAGACAACCGAGCCACGAAGCAGTGTCAGAAGCTTAACATGGATTTCAGTGCGCATTTTCTAACTGTAACAATATCAAGGCAGTTTTATATGTTAAAGGAATTGCTTAACATAACAATAATATGGAGGTATTACTTACTTCTCTTTGTCAATGCTGATTTTTTTCTGTAAGTGGTTATTGGCAAGCCCTAAATTCTTGAGTAAGGTATTGCATGGAATGCACAATTCATGTTATCATAATTATGTTATATTATTGTTGGCATCATGCTTTAATAATAAATATTTTTGTTTTACAGCAGTTATGTTCTTATTTCAAATTTCAATGTCCATCCATAGAGGCACTGTGCCTAAAGTAAGTGTCAATCTGCCTCATTGGCAACACAAAGTCAATACATTCTTGACACAAATTTCTTTCGCTTTTGTGTTAGTGTATCACTTTTGGGTTAGTGTATTTTTAAGCTCGGTATAAATAGGCTAATAATTGTGAAACTATTACATCAGATTTACACATCAAGGCCTGCTTAAAGCCTTGCATTGGTGAATAAGTGTAATAAGATTCAAGTCAATAAAGTTGCCTAAAAGCATTCAGCTAATGGCAAAATCCAAAATTTAACTATGAATTCATTTCAAGTCTGAAATTTGAAGTGAGGCATCGAAAAAAGTTCTGCTGTTTAGGGGAACAGTCTTATAGGGACTATGTAGAGTCAGGACCATCTTTTTTAAGAAGTGAATTATCTCTTTTAATGGCTGAAAATGGGCAAATTGAACAAATTGACCAGGAAGGGTCTGGTTCACCTCAACTTAGAATGTTTTATTTAGCCTGGCTTTGCAACTGAATTGCACGTGTAGATTTACGAAAAAGTCAGTTATGTAGTTTTGATCAAAATTTTAATAGAAAGACAACAATAACAAGAGATGTTTGTAAAATATTATGCCCCCCCCCCCCTGTGACCTTGACCTTTGACCCTAAAATCAATAGGGGTCCTCTGCTACCCAAGTTGAAGGTGTGGACCAAGTTTGAGGATGAAAGGTCAAGGGGTTCTCGAGATATTGATCGGAAACGAAAAGGTTACAGACTGACTGAACGACATTTGTAACCAATATGCCCCCTCTTCTTTGAAGATGGGGGGGGGGGCATAATAAAACTATCTAACTACTGTAAACAAAAAATGATACATATAGAATCATTAGGTAAGCAAAAGCTGACAAGATCAATGACACATCATGTAATAGAAGCCAGCTAACATGACAAAGCAGCAGATTATGACAATACTTTCAAATAATTGTTGTTGTATCAAAGCACATGCATTATTAATAGACCATTTTGCAACATGTTCACAAAAAAACTGACCTTTGTGACGATTTGGCATAATGAAAAATCTGTGCACAATTTCACATGCTTATTTTATACTAACATTTCTGCAAGACTTCATGACTATAAATGAACATGTTTCAGAGATATCCATTACATACATTTTCCAGAATTGCAAAGGCAAATCTATAGGTCCTTTTCTAGAGTTAAGGCATAAAAACAATACATGAGATCATTAATCGCATGTCACAAATTTTGAGCCAATACGACTAGTGCATTGTATAAAATAAAACAAAAGATTTTTAAAACCTCAATTAACAGCTGAACTCAACACAACAATGTATTTGAAAACTAAATTTAGGTATACTAAGCATTGTGCTGCAATACAAAGTCACCTACTTTCTGTCAAGCAGAGGAGGAATAAAGAATCGAACTTATAGCTAAAATTAAAATTTCAATCATTCAAAAATGACCATTGAAATAAGCAAAAAATAACCAACAACAAAAAACAACGAACACTAAAACTGTAACTGCGAAAAGAAACCTCAAAACTACGGCTGTGACTCATACCTTATCTAAATAAAATGTTGCCAGTAAAAATGACAATTAAAGTGGTCAAATTGCAAACATCTGAACAATTAATAAGACTTTATTGGGATGTATTGTGCAATTATGCAACCTTACCATTTACAAACGCAGGTAGCAGAAACAAGAGGGCCCTGATGACCCTATTTCACTCACCTGAGTACATTGCCATGTTGGCCTAAAGAGAGTTCAAGAAGATTTTCAATGATTTGACCTCGAGACCTAATTTTTGACCCAACATGACCCAGTTCCACACTGGACTAGTATTTCATTAAGACAAACATTCTGATCAAGTTTTTACCTTAGATGACCCAGTTTCAATCTTAAACTAGATTTTATTACACCAAACATTTTGACCAAGTCTCATATAGATAAAGACCAAGTGGCCACTAGGACGGGGCCAGTTTTGACCCCAGGGTCACCATTTGAACAAACTCGGTAGAGGACCACTAGACAATGCTATTTGCCAAATATCTTATCTCTAACCATTGCAGTTCATGAAAGGAAGATTTTCAAAGGTTTTCCTTTATAAGTCTATATAAAGCAAGTGGCCACTAGGGCATGTCCAGTTATGACCCCAGGGTCATCATTTGAACAAACTTGGTAGAGAACTACTAGACAATGCTATTTGCCAAATATCTTAACTCTAGCCAATGCAGTTCATGAGAAGATTTTCAAAATTTCACTATAATTATAAGTCTATATAAAACAAGTGCCCCCTAGGGCAGGACCAATATTGACCCCCAGTGTCACAATTTTAACGAACTTGGTAGAGGACAACTAGACATTACTATATATCAAATATCTAACCTCTAGCCATTGCGGTTTATGAGAAGAAGATTCTCATTTGTTTTCTAGTTTTAGCTCTGTGGCCCCTAATGTGCAATGGACCGGAACAATTTGAATTTTTTTGAAAGAGACCAATGCCAGGACAAAATCAGCCAAGTGGTTAATGAGGAGAAGTTATTTGAAGCTAAAATGTTCACAACAAACTACAGACACAGAGCAATCACAAAAGCTCGCCTTGAGCAGTGCTCTGGCGAGCTAAAAACAAGGTTCACTTGTCCCAAATACATCTATAATGTGGAAAATATGCATCAGTATGCTTAAACACAAATATATTTATTGTGACAATGGCAAAAAAACATTACAGTGTGTTTAACATTGTTTTCTTAATATACCAGATTTTTATTTTTTCAAAACTGGCGATTTAAAAAAATCACAGTAACAAAAACTAGAGCCATCACTGAATGTGATAAATACCCCCCCCCCTACCTGATTGTCACTGGAAATAATCAAGTCATTTTGAAAGTATAGATTTATAATCTTTTCTTATAAAGTAGAACAAAAATGCAATTGATGTTAAGTATAATAATCTTAATTAGTCCATGGTTCATTTTCCAATTAATAAATTTGCATAATTGTTTGTATTATATGTAGTTATCGAAATGTAAGATTTTTTATTTTCTTGTAAGACTAAATATTAAATTTCAATGTAAAGATTGCTGTAGACTGTGCTATAACAACATATTCAGCACATTTTTTGTACAAATACTGCATCAGCTAAAGGTATTATAAAAACTGAAACATACACATTATCTGTACAGTTTGACAAACCATTTGAATTTTATACACATTTTTACATTCCTTACATCAGTACAAAACTGTGATTTTTTCCACCTCTTATAACTGTGTATTAAACAAGAGGGCCGACTATTGAAAAATAAACTTGTTCTACGTTATGTCATTATAGTGTGAAACAGAATCAGTTCAAAAAGGATTTTCCTATGACTCCACACAAAGTTTACCAAATTTCTATAATTAAAGAGCTATAACTCCTGAGTGACTGACTGGTTATTGAACTTGTCTGAGATAAACTTACTATACTGTGTATAGATTTAGTCCCTGTCAGAGTGTATTGATAAAACTTGTAAAACACATGGCAAGGCTATAGCCTTAATATGGCACATAACAAATATAATAGTTCGTACAAAATGATATGAGGACAAAAAGAAACATACATGCATTTATCTGCATTTCTGTGCTGTTAAATTTATGACACTGTGTTTTCCACTGATTAGGATTTCAGAGATAACCTGCACTGTTTATTTGATGACCAAGGATGAAATATGAAAAATGCTGAATTTTAATTACAACACTTGATGCACAATGATAAGAATGTTGTATTTTACAGAATTGTTTTCCTTCAAATTATTGCAACATAACAAACATCTCTATGCCTACTACATGTATATGTATATGAGCATGAAATACTCATAACTCAGTATAAAAACATCCGGCTGCAACGCGCTGACGATATGCACAACTTGGCTTCGTATCTTTCCTTGTTTTGTTGAAATCTGAAGAAGCGCCGACAAATTTTGTGACATCATTCCATAGCCAGACAGAAAACCCAAATTTATCCAGAGCACTAAGTGGGGAGACAAAACTACCTTCTTAATTAACTAGTTATAATTGGGTCAAGTGCCTGTGCTTATAACTTAATCACCAACATTATCACTCAGACCAAACACAAACATTTCAAATGTCATGCTTCTTTGTTACACTCCTTAAATTTTTGTCATATTTTTTCAGTATAAATTTTGTTCTAATCGTTATTGTAGAACCAAACTTTCTACAGTTGTTGCACATATGAAAACACATTACTTTTCCTTCATATGTGAAGTTTTAAATTTAAACCTTGCTATGAAAATCCTCAGAAATGTCATTTCTTTAAATAGACAATTTCGAAACCATTTTCTGTTTACTGTAACCCATAATATACATTTGAAAAGGCATAGTCATACAGATTGAATAGTTCTTCGTGTTTAGGCAATCTGGTTGTTAGAGAAGGTCGAGGCAACGTCAAAGAATTGACACATGTACTAGCAGTTGGCAAAAATCCATCATTGACTTCACAAAACTGTATGGATGGTTGTATCCTAAACCCAAGGACCGGCTCTTCGTCTGAGCTTGTAACAAACTGCAGTATACTGGCCAGTGTAAGACTGCCTCTCCTTCCAGCTGAAATGAGCAATACAACAATAAACTAGAATGCGTCCATAGGACACAAATGCCCCAACTTGCAGCCTTTGTCACAAAAGCAAATGCTTTTATTCTGGTCATAGTTTGTGAATGGATATCAAAATTACCAAGTGAACAACTTTACTGATTATGGTGATAAGTCAAGGGCCATAACTGTGCATTTACTGGGCACAGCCATCCATGAAACCTGGTGCACAAGTACACATGCTGGTGAACATTCTTGTAAAGTTTTATGACTCTGGCTCATATACTTTTGGAGATATAAGTGATACAAGATTGCATACTCTGTAGGCTATGTTTTAACTAAGTCAAGGGCCATAACCGTACATTTTGTCTTTAAGTTGAAATGTCTTATTGTTTATTACTGGACAGGCTCCGCACATTTCAAAGTTTTATGGAACAGCCTTTAACAGTGGTCAATATCAAAAAGACATTATGTAGAGATATTCTACTTTCATTATTTGTCAACTGTTCATATGTAAAGTCTAAAGATAATACATAAAATAAAGAAATATGGAACACTTTCACTGGAATTGCTCAAAGAAGACCTATAATTACATTTATGTATTTTTTTCCTTATTTTAGCACTGTGGCCCCTAAATTAGTTTTATAAACATGGTTAAGCACCATATCTACATTGTATGTATTTATTTTAGCTACTAGATGATATACATATTGATAAAATTTTAGGCTGTACCTTAGTTTCATATTATATTTTTCAGCTACATTTATATTTTATAATTTATAATGACACTGACCTGCTATTTCCCTCAAATACTTTATGAACAGCCCATAAACTTCTTTTTCATACTGAATGGTGTTACTTCCTTCTGCTGAAAAACTTGGCCCCAACATTGTTACCAGTCTCTTCATGGTCATGGAGTGCATTGAAGGTTGAAGAAGGAATTTAAGTTCTGGAAGACTCATGAATAGCTAGAAAATGGAAATGAAGGAATCTGTAAGACTCAAACTCTCAAATTGAATTTGGATGACTTGAAAATTGTGGAAGTAGTTTGTGATAAAAACTATTGCAACAGACCAATGACTAGATTGACTACACAATGGTTCCTTCCTAAGGCAGGGGTATAATACGTATCCAAGGAGAATAATTATGTAATTACTTGACATGGAGTTATGGTTCCTATGTTTAGCAATGTTCCCCCATCTTACTGTCTTTAAAGTTTTAAGTCCTTTGTCATCTAGTTTCTGAGTGTATTCTCTGGACAAAGATGTGTAAAATACATATATGAAAAGGGACATAGGGAAATCACTCCAAAATAAATTGCAACCAAATAAATTCTGTAGTTAGAGTTAAGATTCTTGTGTTCTAAACTTCCTGTCAATGTCATATATCCTAATTTATATATTATAACTTTTGAGTAATGACTACAATATTGACTACACTGCTCCTCAATGGTACTAAAATCTTTGAAGCCTCAGGTCCTTAACTTATAGCTTTGGAAAAAGATAACTGATGCACACAGATCCGTTATTTTTATAATAAACTACAAAGAAAAAACAAACAACACTCACATCAAACATTCCGAGGACATTAAGCCCTACTCGCAGCTTCTTCACAGCTGGTGAATCTGGTTCCACAGATTTGAAAGTTTCTTCCACCAATTCAGGAGACAGAAATGTAGGCAATTTACCATTCTGTAGAATGCTCAAGGCTGCAAAAGAATAATAACCAAAGCATGATAATATATGATAATTAATACAATAAAAAATTATGTGACATCAACTCATGTAATTATGCATATGTAAAATTCTACATTGCCATTCATATTTGTGTACCAAATATTTAAGTGATGACTGAAGTGTATTGCAGAAAGCCAATATTATGATAATGCTTGCATTCATATGTTAATTTCAAGGTGAACAATTGAGATTACACATGTTTATGACCATATTTTAGTTCTAATTTTCTGAACAAACACTCACTAGATTCAGAGACAACACAGTCATCGAACCCTATACTATACAATGTAAATAACCAAGACAGGAATATCTTTTCTCACACAACAAGCTTTAAAAGTTTTGCGAAATCTGACCCGGAGTTACATAATTAATGAAACATAATTCTTTAAATAACTTTCAGAGGGTACCATCTTAAGACAACTCCTGTGATTTCAATGGCCCATAAATTTAGGAGATATAGTCTAAATGAATTGTTGAAAATATTCAACAGACTATAGGTGGTTACAATAAGCAAATTACAAACCAAGAATGATTCCAACAGTCCTGTAATCTGCTGCCAATAAATCTCGCAAACCATTATCAAAGTATTTCTCCTTTATTTCCAGCAGTACCAAACGAAAGAATTCCTTTCGCGGTCCACCAAGGTCACATGCTTGCTGAAATGGAGTTTAATAAGAATTAGATTAAAACAAACATTAAATAGAGAGTGAAAGAGAATGCTAAAAATAACACACTAGAAGAAGTAGATCTCTCTATATTGTATATTCAATTAAGGAATCATGAGAAAATGAAGAGGCATCAAAACTTTGATCTTGTAATTATTTTAAGAAGTTTACAGTAGAATTCATGAAATGAACATAAATGGTTACCAGTGGAAGATTGCAATGTCTAACATAACATACAAAGATTCAGTAGCTTCCTTATTAATGCCAACTGTAAAAAAGAAAGTGTATTGGCCGATATTTCTTCTTACAGAATGGTTATCATTTATCATTGTAATGAGCTTGATGATCCATTTTTTTCAATGACAATGAGTATGAATTTAGCCAAAATTAACAAGCTTTAACATTGTGCAAATGCAAAAAATACAAGCAATATTATGTAATACCTCATTATAAAACTGAACTTCAAGAGTTTGCCTAAGGTCTTCAGCAAGGATGCAGTTGATCTCTTCCATACTAGTTTCTAAAAGATTATTTCTGTCTACAGTGTAAGTTTGTGTCACCCTCTACAGGCCGGTCTGCTTCTTCGACATCTAAAGGCCTTCCAGTAACAATCTCTTTTTGTATCTTTCGAAGAATCTCCACTGGATTACTGATGTTGTTCTCCTTGCAAAAACTGATACATGCTTTAACACTGTTTTCAAGTTGATCAGGGTTTTCTATAGCAACAAATTCATGGGAATTCAGTGCATTGGAAATATATGGCAAAATTGGCAAAGTGTTGTCATGTGAATCCTGAATCAGATTCAGAGTGCTTACTTCGAGCATATCTTGGACATGAGAGTTGCCATCAAGTGAATCCTGAATTTGATGAGAGTTGACTTCATGTGAATCATGAATCAAAAAAGACTGATCTTGAGAATTTGTAGATATGATATAATACTGTTGGCCACTTTCACTTCCCTCTTCAGAACTTTTCTGGCCATTGTTAACTAAATATGAGCTAGGGTCCGGAAGTTCGATGTCTAAATCTGATAACCCACATTTCAGTACGTGATCCCTCAATTCATGAATTGGGAATTCAAGTTTGCATATTTCACAAGCCATTTTGACACTTGGCACTTTTTCCTCTGGAATTATTGGTTCCACAGATAAGGTATGTTGAATTGGTCTGATATATATTCTGGCCTGTGGCCCAACATGAGTTCTTAATTCCTTGGATGTCCATGGTGCTGGAATAGGAACAAGATTCCGTCCATTTTGTTGTGTTCTCAAGAGTTCAAATCCACCAGCAGTTTTGAGTTTTGGATACGGCCTGTTGCACAGTATTTTGTCCACTTTTTTAAAAATAGTTGTACAAGCTAATTTCTGTAAAACTACAAACTTAATTTAGAAAAAAATGAATGCAAACACAAACATACATCAAGTTTTAAATGTGCATGTGAATTATTTGGAGAAATCTTTTTCTGTTTAAAATTTATACAACTTTGAAGACCCAAAAATGGTCCATTTTGGGGTGTAATGTGTTAGCATCAGTTTTTTCCCACTTTTTCTACACACTATTGTGAGAAAACCAATAGGTTTTTTGCATAAGACATTTGCTTTTCCTTTGAAGAATTCCATGCTTGTTAGTTTGGTATAAGGCATAATGCTGTAGCATAAATACTTGTTAATTTATGTTTGAAAAACCAAAATAGGTACCGATGTAATGGTCTCCATTTTTGTATTTCCCTATATTCTACTTTTTTAATTATAAGGACAATATAAATAAAAGAAATCCACAATCTCTACATATTTATAAAGACAATAAGTCAAATAAAAGGATGATGTAATATACATGCCAAGAATATCAACAATATTTTTTTATTTTACAAATATTTTTCTACTTAGCAAGTTGTGTCAAAAAAAGTGTAATGTCCGTCCCCCATGTGATTTTTAAGAATAAGTACACATTTTTTTTAATAAAACATATTATTCAATACATTTTATCATTATAATACCATGTCAGTCCATATTTGCGGTTTATTCTTGGTTATAATGGAATTATTTGCAAAAAATTAAATGTTATCTGTAATGTCCGTCCCCGTAATGTCCGTCCCCTTATGTATAATGTTATTTAGTGTGAATGAAAGTCATTTTAGGCATCAAGTTTAGGAAAAAAAATATGTTTATGTACATAGACAACCTTTATTTTGTCTAGAAAGAAAGAAAAATCTACTTCATAGTGAAGCATCTTAGTGGTAGGGACCTATTTTATACTTCTGCAACAAAAATGCACAAAATTGGCATCTTTTTGACAATAAAAGGATATTTTTTCTATTATAATCATCAAAAAGATTTTATAATGAAGGGCCTATATATGTTAAAAGTCCATGTAGTAAAAATTGTTTCTTAAAATTGACAAAACAATCTTTAAAACAAATAATTTAGTGTGGGGACGGACATTACAAAAAAGGGACGGACATTACAATATTAGGATAATTTCTCAAATCTTCAATAAATCCTGCTACACATATTGCTATGAATTCCAGAAATTATACTTAAAGATAATATGATAAAAATCAGAAACAGAGCCAGAAACAAGGCCAGTATTAGGTTGGACACATTATACAATGTTATGCAATAAACAATACTGTCCCCTGTGTGCACTATCTAGATATCAATCTTATCCAGACCCCTAATCAGCATTTCACAGTGTCTGGCCCAGTGGGAGTCCAATATACATCAATCAGTACTTGCTGTCACCATCTGACACATATATACAGTAAAGTTGAGAAAGTGTAAATTATTTTTATGGACTTAAACTAAAAGACAATTTATAAAAAATAGTTGATCAGACTTGCCTTGAATGTTAGAAAATAAGTGTATTTATTAAAAAATTAAATCAACATATATGTGTGATATTTAGGATTTTAAACATGGTATATTTCAAATTTCTATAATTACATAAATTGTTAAACCCCAGTGCAAATGAAATAATGAAGAAATAAGAACTTTTCTTACTCTTATAAATCACTTTTGAAAGAAAGACTTAACAGTGAGAAACCAATACCGGTATATCACCTACATTTTAATTTTTCACTAATATTTACCAAAATTAACTCTCTTTTTTTCTACATACATGTCTATAGCTATATATGTTTTAGTTAATTGTCTTTAATCTCAATAATTATTGATGTTATAAGTGATTCTGGTCATTTTAGTTAAACGAAATAAGCCTTCATTACCAATTTATGAAGTGAGGTCCGTCCTAAGCAAAGAAAATGTACAAATACTTGCTTGAATGCTGACATAAGTCAATTATTTTAGTTTAGAAAACTAATATAATGTTATGTCAGCATCCAGACATAATGATGATTTCATATATCTATGTTATATATCAATTGCAACTGATTAAAACCAGAAGACAAGAAATAGATATTTTGGAGAGAAAAAATCTTGACCGATTTCAAATTATTGGTTGGAATGACATTAATTAAGCAAGAATTTTAGCTAAAAAGTATAAATTCTATAAGAGTATGCTATTTCTTGGATACTTATGTAAAAAAAATACATTTTAAGTTGTTACTTTGTGTTTCTTCATCTTTTAGAGACAGACTTTTCATTAACGTGTAATGTCCGTCCCCTCCCATTCAGAGTTATATTTAAAGGTAAAAATAACAAATACCAAACAAAAAGTTATCTTTTTATCAATGGGACATGTTTCTATATGTATCATAGTATCCAAAAAAGTAAATATGATAAAAATACGAGAAACTTTATTTTTTGCCTTAGATGCTAACAAAATTGGGACATTTACTGTGCAACAGGCCATACACCTCTTCACTCTGCAACACAGTCATTAACTCCTCTTCAGTTAATGTGTTGAGTAATTTTACTTTCTTTAGTCCAAGTCCTGTTTTATGGAGAATTTCCTTTTCTGTGCAATTTGGAGTTTTTTGTTGCTCAACTGAACTAACACAAAAAAAATGTGCTGTCCAACTTCCAGTTTGTTTTTTCTTTGTGACTGCTGAGCCTGTCTTTTTTCCACACAAATTTCGAAAACCAGGAAAAACGCTCGAGTTGGCAACCTTCTGGAATAAAATAAAAAATAAACTTTAAGTAATTGAAATAAAATGAAGTGATGGAAAAAGTAAACTGTATCTCTATTTCTGCAGGTAAATGATTCACTGTTGCAATATATCAGAACAGCACTAATTTAGAACATATAGTCAGGTTGGAGCCAAAGTTGTGATCAATGATGTGAAGTTTTACTGTATAGTATTAGATATATATTATCAACAGGTATTTCTTTATCACTTTTACAAAGTCAAAGAAATTAAATAAGACTGAAACAGTTACATAAATCTATATAGAATAGTGTCCAGAACGGGTTGTGACACCTTATTACTGTCACAATTCTCCAATGCAGTAATTAATAGATAACTAGAAGGATGTTTTTGACACAAAAACAGATGTCTCCCCCAACTTTTATAGTATTAAAAGTCAAAATATTGAGAAGGGCCATAACACAGTCAAGACCCATCTGAGAAAATCATGGGGACAATTTGCATTTATAACTACACTTGATACTGATCAATCCTGTGAAGTTTCAATGAATTCTGACCAAGGGTTTTGGAGATGAAAAGAATAACAACTGTTAGCTGAGATATACTAATTAAAGTTAGTCTGAAAAACATATTGTTTCCAACTTACTTTGATTTAACAGATAACAATATATCACCAGACGAAAATTTACAGAAAAATGGATAAATGAAAGTTATACAAGTTTCATGCTCCCGACACACTTTGAAACATCATCAATATAATTTAAATATCAAGGACTTATTGAATGACAGATTTTTCTTCTTCAGAAAGTGGCGTACATTCCAGTATGAAGCCAGGATCTACATCAGTAACTAAAATTACTTAAAACATAGTCGAGTTCCTAAAATATCAGATGTGTGCACTTCATACCCTTACCTGCTACAATAGCTTCCATTGATAAAATTGAACATTGAATAAAGTATTATAAATAAGCCAAAAAATAATTGAGATGACCTCTAATTACAGAAGTATGAGTAGTCGAAAGCCAACAGCCACAATAATTAATGGAGAAAATCAATGATTTTAGAGACTTAAGCCCCAGTCACAACAGGCCTGCGACCTGGTTACGACCTAGCTGTGATCGAAAATCAGGTCACAGCAAGGTCGAATGTCATGTTCGAAACTTCTGACCTGCAATTCCAAATCGTAAGAGGTCGCAGACAGTTCTTGCATGGTCGTACCATCAGTCGCGCATGGACGCACCACCAGTCGTGCATGATTGTTGGTCAGGTAGTCACATGATTCAGTGATTTTTTCCAACCTTTTGTGAATGGGGCCGGGCACGTAGAATTGTGAAAATAGCATCGAATTGCTCATAATTGTGAATATCATAGTTTGCTTAAAATAAAAAGTAGGTGGTAGGTCATCGTACGATTGGTCGTGTTGGCGGCCGTGGGATCACCAAGGATTGGAAAATATCAATTGCAAGATCATTGTAGCTAATCGTGCGACCTCTGGTTGAGATCGATCGTGCGAGGCGTCACCACGATTGATCATACGATAGGTCGCCACCACTAGTCGCATGATTACCTAAGATTGATCTTGCGATCGATCTTCTCCAATCGCACAACCATGCCCACCACTGATCGTACGATGACTTACCACCAGTTTTACGAGCAAATGCTGTATGCGATCGCATATAGAAATCGTAGCGAACATTGCCGATTGGTTGTACCTTGGCCAAATTGCCACCAATCACACGATCCAGAAAACATATGATCCAGAGTGACTTGAGGCATTAATCACATACCGGTAATGCTTTATTTAAGTTGAAGGTTTTTTCTAGTTTTATGTCAGTTCTTTATGCAAAATAATAAATTGATGTTTAAGGGTCAAACTATTTACGTGTAAGTGAACGTGTTAATTAAAGGTATTTGCGGCATGTATGACTTTTAAAAATTAAAATACACAAGATCAATACACAGTTGTGAAAAGGTGCCTACATGTCATAGTATCCATCCATTCAGCATCATGGGTAATTAAATAGCTAATTGATACATGATAGATGGGCCTTATTTATTTAAACGTGTAATTACAATTGAAATAGTTTGTAATTTTTTATTGAAATTTTGTATGACTGTACTGCTCTTTGATTAATGTGCTTTTTAAAATTAATACTCAGTTATGTTTGCATTGCAAGGGGTTTTTCTACCTGTTTACGTGGTCCGAATTTCGGCCCCATTCCCCTAGCAGTTTGGTCTAAATTTTTTCCAATATCAAAAATAAATCCCAATATGAACATTCTTAAAAATAAGCAAAATAGTTGATGCCGAAAAATCTGCTTGTGAGTAAGGGCCAGATCATCCATAATACATACGATATGAATACGTAATAGAACCTGTTGCTGTTAAGACAAAACCGTAATGACCATTTTTGTCCTGGACCTTATCTACAGATTGGAAAGTTGTTACGTTTCCATTATAGAAGTTTTAAACAGTTTAAAACTTCCGTAACAACAAAGAAATAACATGGTATTTAGGTGTTTGATAACAGCAAGCCGACATCCCGGCAGTGCTCCAGATAAGAATTGACTGAATTGGGTGAAACTCAGCAAAATTAAACTAATTGAGTGAAATTGTATGATCGACGAATAAATTGGTGAATACAATTGATGACATAATAATACAATAATTGTGTGAAACATGGAAGATTGGTCAAATTAAAGTAATTCTAAATTAGCTAATGCCTTACCTTGGTTTTTATTAGAACATTTCTTGATTTGCACTATCAGTATTTATCAAATGTTGCTGCCTGCAACTTTTTATATTTTTTTTATTTTATTCTTGTTTATTAAAGTTTAAACAATACATCCCATTATCAAGTTTACATTATTCAAATTGATGAAGACAGTGTATACTCCCAAACACAAGTCAATCATGTGCAAAAAGCAATAAATGTTTAAACAATCAGCTGTACATAAAACTATGCCACAAATGAAACATAAACACAGTGAGGTAAATTACATGTGACTATGAAAAATAAATCATCAGTATATACAGGCAATAATAATAGTCATCTGAACTGACTATAATAATATCATTCCTCGTTAAATACGGACCGGGCGGCATAACTGACTGTACAGTACAGATTTTATTGTATACTAGACTCGAAAATGAAAGTGATTGCATGGTTATTCACGTGAAAATCCGACACAAACGGGTATTCTGAATTTTCCTAGAAAATCTCTTGCGATGCGGGAGTGAATTGTTCAAAAGAATTCAACGTCAGCTGCTGAATAAATACCCGTTTTCTAAGTCGTCTTTGGCAATTTTAATTTCATGAGATGACATTTTCAGTGATATTAGATTCTAGAGAATTCCTGTATAAAACCCGATTTAATACACATGTCCCTGTTACTCATGTTTACAGTTTAGTACTGTTTTACTATTTAAAGTACAAACCATAATGAAAAAGGTACTACCGTTAGGCCAAATGACTAATGTGACGATTCAGGGTCAAATCGGCCCACTTCCAATCTAGGCCTAGTACAACTTGGCCCAATAATTGAAGCGATATTATTTTATACATGAACCTTTTAAGTGTTGAATTTTGATACATTGATCAATAATATTTTAAGTCAAAACCATTTAAATGTAAGTTTAAAACATTATTGAATATTCCCAGCATTGAAGATTTCCTGTGAAATGTATTTTGGTATTAAAACAATTATGAGAGGTATTTCTTTCACATTGTACATCAAAGTTCATTGATAGTTTAAGCGTCCGCATATACCTGACCCCATTCACAAAAGGGTGGGGAAAAAACACTGGATTCAAACTGTTAAATAATTATGACCCCCCAATTAACGCTTCAACTACCTTCAGTGTAAATATTTTCGCCTTTTCATTACGCTTAAAAAGACGACTACCATCACCTTTTAGTATACCAAAGGTGTGAGCAACTTTGCCTTTTCATTGCGCTTCAAAAGGGAGTCGAGTTGGACCAGGCCGAGATTGGAAGTGGGCCAAGTTGACCCTTTACCAATGTGACTGGGCCTTTACTGAGTAATGAAATCAAAATACTATATACAACCGATAAAGATAGGAGTAATTTCCAAATATATATGTGATATTTGAGAAAATATGAAGATAATTTGCATGTGACAACCACTTTTTCTTCAACTTACTGAGCCAAATGCTCACACGAGCTTAATGAACAAGTTATTTTTCATACATATATTGCATTAGTTTATCATCGTTCACATTATCACGGACATATAAACCATGTCCGTGACATTATATTCCCCATAAACTTTGAGGAAATTTGCTTATCAAAATGGCCGACAATTCAGAACAAGGGAGGTAAATATTGTAGATGCGAGAATTGTGATCTGTATTTCGGGGGAGCATTATCCTCAAAACTATAAATTGCTTATAAACAACCTTCTGGAAGTCTAGATGAAATGGTACACGGCTAAGGATGAAAGATAAACTCAAATATAACAGTAACAATAAATCATAATCCATTAAAAAAAAGGCGCGAAAACGCCAAAAGTACTAACCTTCTGTTTGGCACTTTCCCGTAACCGTATTCTGTCTCCTACGGTCGTGATTCCGAGTCTGGTCAAGTCTGCATCACTCATGGTGCATATAATGTCTGGGTCAATTCTTTCTGGCATAAATTTATGGACAAATGTCCCCAGTCCGGCGCGTGTTAGAATTTCTTCTATCACAGTTGACTCCGCCATTTTGATTGCGGTTACGCACCACTAAAACTTCAAAACGTCATCAATAAGCGTTGGGCAAGATAACACAGTATAGAAACACCACGTCCTTGGAACAAAATATAATTTGAATTGGACATAATAGCACGCATGTTCGACATGATAACACGTTAAATGAACAAGTTACCACGACACTTTGACATAATAACACGCACGTTGAACATGATAACACGTTAAATGAACAAGTTACCACGACGCTTTGACATAATAACACGCACGTTGAACATGATAACACGTTAAATGAACAAGTTACCACGACGCTTTGACATAATAACACGCACGTTGAACATGATAACACGTTAAATGAACAAGTTACCACGACGCTTTGACATAATAACACGCACGTTGAACATGATAACACGTTAAATGAACAAGTTACCACGACGCTTTGACATAATAACACGCACGTTGAACATGATAACTCGTTATATGAACAAGTTACCACGACGCTTTGACATAATAACACGCACGTTGAACATGATAACTCGTTATATGAACAAGTTACCACGACGCTTTGACATAATAACACACCCGTTTGACATGATAACACGTTATATGGACAAGTTACCACGACAATTTGACATACTAACACACGCGTTTGACATGATAACACGTTATATGAACAAGATACCACGACACTTTGACATAATAACAAGCACGTTGAACATGATAACTCGTTAAATGAACAAGTTACCACGACACTTTGACATAATAACACACACGTTTGACATGATAACACGTAATATGAACAAGTTACCACGACACTTTGACTTACTAACACACGTGTTTGACATGATAACACGCTATATGAACAAGATACCACGACACTTTGACATAATAACACACATGTTGAACATGATAACACGTAATATGAACAAGTTAACACGACACTTTGACATAATAACACACATGTTTGACATGATAACACGTTATATGGACAAGATACCATGACACGTTGACATAATAACACGCACGTTGAACATGATAACACGTAATATGAACAAGTTACCACGACACTTTGACGTGATAACATACATGTTTGACATGATAACACGTTATATGAACAAGATACCACGACACTTTGACATAATAACACGCACGTTGAACATGATAACACGTAATATGAACAAGTTACCACGACACTTTGACATGATAACATACATGTTTGACATGATAATACGTTATATGAACAAGATACCACGACACTTTGACATAATAACACGCACGTTGAACATGATAACACGTTATATGAACAAGTTACCACGACACTTTGGCATGATAACACACATGTTTGACATGATAACACGTTATATGGACAAGTTAACACGACACTTTGACATAATAACATGCTCATTGGACAAGATCACACATTCATTAGACAAGATAGCATACTAAGTTGACATAATAGAGCACCACTTTGACATGTTAACATCAAAACTTAAGAAGACAACACTACTGTTTGACATAACCACACTCTGTTTGAACAAGATCACCCAATAATTTGACAAGATATCATTGAAAATTAAGATGATAGGATGGTAGTTAGACACGATATTGCAGTATTTGACCATGACTCTTTTTTAACAGGATATAACTCCTGTTAGACAAGATAACACGTAGTATAGAGAAGAAATGTCTATATTTTGACAGGACAACACGTCTATTTGACAAGATAACATACTATATAGACAAGTTAACACGTTTTTTTCACAAGACAACATTTACGTTTGACATAATATAACATACTATTAAGAAGATAGCATATGAAATAGACAAAATAACATATCATTTTGACAAGATAGGATAACAGTTAAGAAGATGGAATACCAAATGGACAAAATAACACGGCTATTTGAGATAATATGATACTGTTTTAACAAGATAGGACATTAAACGAACAAAACAACTTGAAATATCCCAACATAAGACAGTTACGGCGTTCCATAGTGTCACTTCATTAACCTGAATGACAAGCAAATTATCGCGTCGGTGGCAGTGCTGTAGCTAATTCACACCAGGTAGGGATTGGTACAAGTTTGCGTCATTGTGTTACATCTTTAAGTCGTGAAAAAATGATATTAGACGCTTCCTTGTCAAGCTCGGCAGCAAAACGACGATACTATGACTAGTGTTTTCTTGTTATTTTAATGGAGCTTTCTTATGTGTTGTTTCCTTCTGCATGAATTCGCCTTTCGTGTTTTTTGCAATCTCTAGACAAATCTCTAGACTAGAATTTCAGCGTCATTCGGTTAGTTCGAGACATGATAAAAATATTGAATCCATGCAGTAGAGACTATATAACCACAACAATACAGTATTACTCTACTGCGTTACATAACGAGTGTTCACGTAACAATAGAACAAGGTGAAGAAATTGCAAAAGTTTAAATAAACATGGCTGTTATGAGGCGGTTGATTCATTTCTTCAACTAATGAGCACAATAAAGTAACAAACACTGCAGAATATTCGATACAACAATACAGCAAAGAAGTTGTTTGTATGATCGTTCTTGTGTATCTTATGCACATTTATTTCCTCATTGCAGTTGAAATAATTTAAGCACTTTACAACATGTATAGATTATAGAGGCATTAAATGTTATTTATTCGGTATATGTTGATTTTGTAATTATGATATAATTGCGTAAACCGTGTAAAAGGCTAAACAATGCACAAGGCATATTTCTTGTCAGTTACGACGGTAAATCGCATCAATTATTTAGTTATATTGTCATCTATTTTTTTGCTTGTTTCGTAAATTGGGAGGCCGTGAAAATGAATGTAATCTATAAAGTTATGAAATCTACGCTTTGACATTCATAATTGCTGCTATCGAGGGCTTGGAAATAGAAGCATTGTACAGTATATTCTGTGTCCATAAACTTTTCTGTACACACATATTAAAGGTATGTGCATTATACACATTTTTAGCCGTAAGACACTGGAAATCCTTATTTCTGCAAACACAGAACACTAAAATAACGACAGTGGTATGTTTGAACATGTCCATTGCAGAGACGGTAAAGCCTTGACAGTTCGTAAATGTATATTCAAATAGATAGTTTTCGCTTCAATCTATTTATAGCTTTTATATAAAGTTCGCAATAATGATGCCTAGTATCATATTTGTTATCGTTGTTTATCATATCACGTTTAAAATGCGGTAGATTTATGATTCTCGGAACTACGTTAATTATCTGTCAGTGTCAAGCACAAATGCATAAAACAAACTATTTTAGGTCATTTCAAAGACAAACATATATATACTAGCGGAAAAAAGAAACTGTGCATGTGTATAATATGCTATAACTTAGGAGGTATGTAAGGAATCGCAATAAAAATTTCAACAGGGTTTTATCTTACCTTTATTTAACACCAGCTCAATTGATATGGTTATTGAATCAGCTGCGTCTTAGATAGAGATCAGTTTTCAGAGACGTTCTCTAAACAAAGTTCAGCTCATCAATACCGTGTATGTCCACCATTGGAATCGATGCATGCTTGACAACGACGCCGCATTGATGTGACAAGTGTTCTAAAAAATGCGTGGGGAATACCATTCCAGATTCTGACTAGCGCACGTGATAGGTCAGGTAACGTCAACGGCTGATTTTGGAGGCCACGTAACCGTCGCTGCATCTCATCCCACACGTGTTCTATAGGCGACAAATCCGGTGATATTGCAGGCCAGGGCAGCACATTCACATTGTTCTGGGTAAAACAGTCGGTGACGACCCGCGCGACGTGCGGGCGAGCGTTATCCTGTTGCAGCGTGGCGTTACGTTGCTGCACAAATGGAAGGACGTGAGGCCGTATGATTTCGTCACGATATCTGATGCCTGTAAGTGTGCCGTCTACAACCACAAGTGCTGTTCTACCACGGGATGAGATGCCACCCCACACCATGACACTACCTCCGCCGAATGGACGTCGTTCAATCAAACAACTGTCATGGAAACGTTCACCAACACGACGGTACACTCTAGAACGGCCGTCGCTGCTGTCGAGATGGAACCTGGACTCATCCGTGAAAAGAATACGTGCCCAGTCCTGTTGCGTGAAGTGTATGTGTCTTCTACACCAGGCAAAACGTGCTACACGATGACGTTGCTGCAGAACAGGACGTATGGCAGGACGTCGTGGACGTATGCCTCGTTCACGCAATCGATTACGTACCGTTCGGGGACTGATTCTTCTAAGGCCAGGAATACTTCTAGCCGTCAAAGAAGCAGTTCTGAGTCGGTCACGGAGATGAACCACCCGGATGTACGTATCCTGGCGAATAGACGTTACGCGTGGACGTCCTGATCGAGGCCGGTCTCTGGTTGCCCCAAACTGTTGGTACCGTCTCCACAAGGCGTCTACAGTATTTCGGTGAACGCTAAATTGTCTGGCAACGTCAGTATGACGTACACCAGCTTCAATCATGCCTACGGCGCGGCATCTGTCAGTTTCATTCAACCTTGACATGGCGTATCAACGACGTTTTTCAAAATTATCCTGGTTTTGTGTCTTACATGTAACAACACTATGTTTTAACACAGGTTTAGGCGACAAACGTGTTTGCAATTGACTGCTGCACGAAACAAACGTGAACAAGAAGACGTTAGCCTGACAGGCAAACTACCCGTGCAACTCATGCACTGGCCAGTGTAAATGACCGAGAGGGATACACAACTTACCTGTGTAAAGTTTCAAGCTTTAATTTATAAAATTGAAGGATATATTAACATTTTACACATGCACAGTTTCTTTTTTCCACTAGTAGATATATACTTATTTTGACACATAAATAACCCTCTGTTCCAGATCTGTCATATACAAGAAAAGCTGTTTATAACGCTATATTTTAATGATACGGCGTGGAGCAAATCGATCATCTTTTAGAATATTTGTAAATCTTAAACATTTCGTACACGTTGTATATCATAAACGTACACTGGACGTTATGTAGAACATCCGTTTGTCGATCTTTTAGTCAATGAGCCAGACAAAAAGTCGCTGCAACTTCAATTTGTAAAAAATACTATATATTACTTGGCTTGTTTGTTAACTTTGGAACAGCCAGGCAATACTAAATTCAAAACACGGATATGCTATCGAACGTTATGAAAGTGCAGAACTTACTTTTAAATAAAATAGTGAAAATTCCATGAAGCAATTATGATAAAGAGTACACATAATTAATAGAAAATAATAAATAGCACAATAGCGTCTTTGTGCATCAACGACAGTGACTGTAATTTGAAGTGTGTTGAATATTCCAACACTTTATAACTGATAACTTGAAGTGGCTTTTGTTCCTGTTTGAATGGATTCAGTTTATTTCTTTAATCAAGTAAATTAAATTTACTTTATTTTCGTTCAAAGACACAGCATACACTGCATGAATAAGATATTAAATAATAGTAAGACTCGACATAATTAATCTTACAAAGTTATATTGGAGACAATAAAAATAAAGAAAGTATGTACTGCAACATGTACGATATGAAATGTTAATGACAAAATAATTTGTAACTTCAAGCGTGATCTCCACGAAAAATCTTTTTCTTGATATTATTATTATTACACTTAATACAAAAAAATCTTCATCTTTAAATATGTGTTTTAAGGTTTGTGCACGGACGTTGGTAAGGCATTTTACCACGACATGCAAGATTAGAATGGTAAGCTCTAACAAACCACATCTCGGCACGGGCGTTGATAATAAATTGAATTCTAAACCGGAAAGATAAAATGTTGTTTTTCATCAATTTGGTCATAAAGGCGGATAATTTAGTAATTTGAACACGTTGTAAATATCCCTGATGAATAACAAAATCTGTTATTTCCGCCTGATGAAGAAAATCATGGGGAGGAATATCGATTAAATAAACTTTGAATCTAGTGGACAAACTAATAAACAAGCTTAGAAAATAAAAGTCGTCTGGAATGTTTTGTCAATGCATGTCAATCTCATAAATGAATGAATGATTATTACACTATATGCCGGAAACGTTGCGTTGGTTTGATTGATGTTAATGGTAGTGTCTGCAATCTTGATTATTGCCTTAACGCATTTTCTTACACGCACGGTCATACCTTAAATTGGAATATCGAAGCCACATAGTGGTCTAAGGTTAGAGTATTCCATCCATAATGGACACTTCTCCAAAGGCAAATGAAACTTGTATTGATTCAATCCGTACTATAATGCGGATAAAACATTCCGTTCTACAAAGTTATGACCTTTTTTCTTTGTAAACTTCCCTCCTGTAAAACGTTAGCCGTACAAAAATGTCCACTAAATGGAAAATTAACATTTCACTTCTCATTTTGTAATATTGCTTGTTTAGGAAAGCATCTTTGTACTAATCAGATATGCAGAATATACGTATAATGTTCGTTGGATATATCATATGTTGCACCGTTTTCTTGTATACGTATCAATGCTTACTGCTATCGTCCGCTGCTTACTGTACACTATCTTATACTATCGTCTGCTAGCTTGTTTTCAGTGCACTTCACGCGTGCTACGGTTGCGGCGTAGGAAGACATTTTTTTCTGTATTGTGCAATATTTAATCAGCAAGTTTCTTTGAGGTTCTTTGTTTTGTGTAAGTGATGTCAGCTCAAATCCGTTTTCTAGCTGATATCGCAAATGCTAACCGCTATTTTTTGTTAGACAAGGACTACTTTCTTCCATTGTATGAAGACTTTGGCGGTTCAGAATGACAGACTTGGGATGACTCATCCGATGAGTGTCCGCGGATTTCGCCTACTATAGCAATTTGCTCTGACGAGCCCCTTGCTAGAAAGAGAGATTAGTTGCTTCAGGGAACGCCACATATATAAGACATACATAATACAGTGCCTTTCCACACAGACCTCCGGGAAAACAACAGTCCGTTGAAACAAAAGGCACTTGAGGCTCAAGGGTACACATATAAGGGCACAGATGCTCAAGGAATGACCTGGCTGACCATAAGGGATATATAGGAGAATCAAACATGTCAAACAGTTGGGGGCGAAATAGTGGATAGAAGTGATCACTGGACAAGTTAAGACAGCTTGCAACTTTAGGCCGAAAATAGGCAAAAAATAACAGGAACACTATATAAAGTAGTCTCTTATTTGTAATCGGGCATCGTGAACGAAATATTGCTCATGTTACAAGTTTATTTAACATACTCCTGCTTGGTGACAGTTGTATTTTCGATTCCATCGTGTGATAGTTAACAAGGTCTGCGAATTACAGATACATGAATGGAAACTTGTTTTTTCAAAGTAAGCTGACCTCAGTTCTTTCCGAGCATAGATAGTTTTCTCTAGTCATGTACCAAACACAAGCCTTCTGTAGTAAATGTCCTATAATATGCTTGTATTGTTCATGCTCAGTGTTAGTATAATTGGTAGCAATGTTCCAGTCTTTTTTTCTGTAGCATATACCGCTTTTAAAGACGCCATTAATGTTAATGTGGTACCTGCAGCAACAAGTTCGTCGGTCGATGGTCTTACACATTCAATAAAGAACGGTTTGCAGCGCACGAACCTTATATACATGGTTATATCAGGGTGAGCAGTTTACAAATTGTGGAAGATATATACTAGTGTTTTTTCTAGGACATGAACCATGTGAAATGCATATGTTTTATAACATATGTGTTGTAGTTTTGAATTAAAAGTGTAACTGTATTTTAATATACCGGTAAATAGAGAAGTTCAATATAGCAACGTAAAAAGTGGTTTGATTGTTTCTCCTATCAACTTTCGCAATGGTCATAGAACACTGCGTACTTTTGACTTACACACATCATATTAATTCAGTAAAGGGTGTCTCTCTACCGTCTGACTGAACTAGGAACAGAAAGCCAAAAAAAACCTGACCATCCCAGACACCAATGTTTCTATTTGAGATTTCCGTTAATTTGCTGCGAGAAAAAAAATGTCAATTATCCGGAAAAAGTATTCAATACCAATAGTATTATACGCTATGCCAAATATCATAAGCTAAAATTAGTCGTCGTGTTATTTGTACAGCAAATTAATTAAATACAAAAAACCGCGTACATTTTGTCGGGTTGCAATATGTGCGTCTGGAAGATTTCATGTATGGTGAGACTGTCTCGTGTATGTGGCGTTCCCTGTAGCAACAGAATATCTCGTGAAAAGACGCAGATAATAAATATGTGCCGTTAAACATTTCAGCCGATGTTATGCACGAATAATTGACAAAAGACGAGCGCAAATTTAAACGCCAACCTTGCAGTTTAATGCTGTAATGTTATACAATTATTCACGAACTTACTTCGTAGCGTCTGTTGCCGTAGTTTCAAGCTTGGAGATGGAGTGAGAGTGATCCATTCATTATCAAAAGTGTGCAAGGATCTGCCATTTAGTCTGGGCATAATATTGGTCAATTAAAGAATGGCTTAGCAATGCCTTCTTACGATGTACAGCAAATAAAATATCATTGTGGTAACGTGTGCTCATTTGTGACCCCATTGTTCGGCTTCTCTAAACTGTACGCTTTCAATACAGCACTTTACACACAATAAACTACCATGTGCAATTTCGAAGCTCAACTCGAAAATCATCTATTTAAAACAGTTATAAATGACACTTAGAATTACTCTATCACTACTAAATGTCTTGTGGCTCGTCAGTGTTTTAACTTTGGACTAAGGGAACTACAGAGCAGTATTATCTGAGGTGGTATACCATCATCTATCGTTCCTAGGCCTAATTAAAACAGTGCTTATAATAACAACAAATTTGCAGTAATATACGGCGGCCAGTTGACCTGATCAGTTAAAATGAATTAAGTATCAATAAGTAATAATAATCTGCTCTTTCGCAGGCAGTTGACGACACACATGTGGAGGACATGATCGTAGACAAGCGTTACGGATTACACAATGGTACCCGTATCTGCCGGGTAACATACTAGTGCTCTAACATCTGAGCAAGCCAAGCGGGCCTCGCATCCTGAAATGAATGCCTTGCCCTTTTCGTCCCCTTCTATAGTCCTTGGTTGTTTTTGATAAACAGCTTGCAAATTCCGTATTTTCGAATCCCTATAGATGCATGCCATTAACACCTCATCGACTAGTAGAGGTTTGTGCTGTTGTTTCATTGTGATTTGTGTGGGGTGGTATTGTCTAATGAATATGGGGTTCCCTCTTCGGATGAAATACATCGAATGGGCACCTAACCTATAACAACATCGAGGAATAATATGTTATTAAGATGCAAGCGCCTTCGTCACGTTTTGTTCGCTTTTGTCTCTCATTTGGCAAACAGTCAACGTAGTTTACGCCCCAAAATTCCAATAAAGAGTGACCATTGTTTGCTCTTCCTGACAGTTAAGGTGAGTTTGAAGGGTACATTCCGAACATAAATGTATAAATGGCTTGATCGATATCCCGCTATTTATACGGCGTAGGTAATAGCGGCTCTTAATCACGGAACGGAGAACGCGCTATTCCAGCTCAACATTTTGTCAAGTCTGATTGGCCGATTTATTCGAGGTAGTTTCTAGTAATTTCTGGTAGTTGATTGCGGAAGTTTATTTACTACACCAGTCCTGTGAAATTTTGATTTAATCCGCTTTAAAATAACCAAGATATATATAGTGGCTATATTTCAAGGCAATAATGAAACCTGAAGAAAATCCGCGCTTACATTAATCCAAGTTTCTCCAAACAGATTCTTTCTGTATTGTGTCGCATACCTGGCAGATCTACGGTCACATTAAGAACAGTTTTTTGCTGGGTTAAATATTTTAAAGGGGGTTTATTTAGCCTGCAAGACAGAAACCGTCCTGGTAGGCCTGATGCTGCATCAACAAAGGGAAACATTGCTGCTGTTAGAGCTATGGTAGATGAAGATGACCGATATACTATTTCCCAGATAGCTAATTGCCTAGGCATTCCAGAAGGGACCGTCCATCATATTCTGACTGACTGACTGCCAGTGCCATAAAGTATTGAATGCCCCTTTCATAAGGAAATTCAAGAAATGTTAACTAACACTGGCACGTAAAATCAAAATTGCAGCGCAATTTATAATGTATGGCCATGAACGATTACACAATGTAAACAAATCTTAACCGATTGTTACCGCCTTCAAAGCAATGAATAGTTTCTTCAATACCGCTTTGATAAAACCAATTACGACGATAACGTTTACCATCGGAGAATAAGTAACATAATACATGTGTTAGTGATTACTTCCCGGGGAATATACAATGGCCTGCTTTGTTTCGATTCTGTTTTTAGATGTCTTATTGAATTCAATGTTGATCAGTTTATATCAGACGTGACAGAATGATTAGTGACATTCAATATGCAGAATTATTACAAATTAGTCTGAAGCTATACTTTTGCACAAACAATATAATTTCTACTGAGCACGAACTTTTCCGCAAAACATTACACAATGTTTTCAGTGCGAAACTAGACACATTAGGTATAAGGCAGGAACTTATTAAATAAAATCAAGTAAAGCGGTCATTCAATGATAGCTTGTATCAGTTTAGTCATTAGCACTAGAGTATCCACGAGCTAACCAATACATGCATTAGTCCATTCAAATTCAGTAAACTAAAGGAGCACAAAATACACCCTAGGAAGGTTGCAGTCATGAATAACACTGCCCCATACTTGCCAGCAATAAAGTTTTGAAGTCTTTTCGACTAGCTAATTTATATTATTGGGAACTTATTTTATTAGATATTTCAATTGAATGTCTGATGATAACTCTCTGTTTCGTTGAATCTATATGTATACATAATTAAACAGGACTGTGCTAATAGTGCTTTTTATTTATTACATTGTATATAACAAATTGTGTAGTATGATATACTTATCCTAAGACATTGAGACTTATCAATAAATGTATAGTTAAACTAAATAATTTTTATTATTGCTCTTTTTGTTCACATTGTTGTTTGCTATGATATATTTAGCTAGTTACTCTGTATTTTACAAAAATTGTATTCTAAATTGCAAACTGAGTAAATTAATTTTTCACCCAGATGAATTTAATCTGAACTGGTAGCTGTTTATGTATATATATTAAACTGAATATATTTGAACTTGCAATAAGCTGGACGAACCTCATAAATGCGAGTGTTGTGGTATTTTAGCCACATACAGTAATCAAAATTGCTTGAATTTTAAGCGCACAATTATACACAATACAGTATAAATAGCAAACAATAGCAAACTCATCACAGAGACGTAACAAAATATCCTCAATAACATTATTCCAAGTACCATTTATGTAAAATATCGACTTAGTGATTAATCTTTGTCTATCTGATTTAAATATCACAGAGCAATAAAATCTCACAAATCAGAACCACACGTTGTTTGTGACGTATGGATTAAGACGGATACGTTATGTTACATGTCTCCTTGTGCTGTGGTGGCTGTGCACTTTGCTCGACTTCTACATTTACTGTTAAACAGTATTGACGGTAAATGCGGCTGGATTGGAACCAATTTACGCTGATGTATCACTGAGAGTGTTTCTGTAGCAAAGATAACATAGAACATTGAAAATATCAAGCAATTAAAGTCGGTTCACTTCTGTTATATCACCAATATGGGAACACGTGAATGCTACATAAATTCGAGCAACAACTGCATCTAAATCTTTTGCTGTAGATATGTACTGGAAAGTTCTGGTTTGTGCTTGAAAAGTTCCTGCTTTGTAATTGTTCACTCTCACTTAATGAAACGTTTGTCTTGAAAGCAAACCTACCAAACGCGATTCCTTCGATAGTTATGGTTCATTAGTTAAAAGTGCGGGCAAATTTAATGATGAGAGTCTATCTTCATCTAGACTAGAACAAAAAGCCATGATCATTTGTAAGATTTCAGTGCATATTCGCATCGATATTTTGATGCCAATATGTTCATACATCCACTTTAATCTATACATAAAGGTTGTAAAAATGGAGACCATCATATCTCTAAGTAGCATGTTTAAATCGTATAAGCCAATAGATAACTTGAAAGTGTCGAAACCTCTTTTAACTTGACAGTTTAATTACTGCGAGTTCTCAAGTAAGAAAACAAGAATATTGAGATTGTAATAAAATGTCATGATACGGGTGATGTACTGCCTATATAATGGCAGTACATGTTCGTAAAACTGTCAAGTAATTGAAGAAACGATAAAAATAGTCGAAACGATTGGATTCTACCAGTACATGAATACCATCAGACATCTTGTATTACGCACACAAAGAATGGTTGTAACGATACGCAAAAAGCGTACCACAACGTATTGCAATACTGCGGATACGTATCGCAATATGTACCAATGGATATTACTTCATTTAACTAAGGTATGAATGTAGAGATGTTTATTTAGCGAATACTTTCATTCAACTTCAAACTCTTCAAATATGGATAAGCTAAAACAAAACGGCCATCAGTCTCATTTCAGTTTTTGCTAAGTACAGCATGTAACTAAATACGAGGGTTTCGTGATTTGATGTAAAAAGCTAAAACTAATCAATTATCATTCTCATTTCATGCTTTGACTTATTTTAGTATTTCATAACTAGATAATTTCCTAATTAGTGAGTTTGTAGCTAATAATTTTCTAGCTAACGTTCGAAATATTCTTCTTTAACAGTTTAGCGGCCTATAGCAGATAAATCGGTATATCGTGAAATCCCTACAAACATTAATCTATGATATTGTCTTTACGGTTGTCATATAATCACTTAACATTGAGCTATGTGGATTTCTACGAGGCTTGTTCGGAAATTAAAGAGACATAAGCACTTTTTTTCACAATTTTCATGACGTGACAGTTTTCCGTCCAATTTGGTACAAGCATGCAGACACCCATCGTAACTCAAATTAATGAGGATATGACCTAGATGTATATATATTTGATGAAATTGACGTAGAGGTACCCGGAGCACACCGTAAACAAGCAGTATGTCGTGGAAACAAGTAAGTAAGTCTTGGCCACTAGATAACTATGTCGTAGGAACGTGACAGTCAAGTCGATGGGAACGACATACTAAGTCATGGGAACGAGTTAGTAAGTCGTGGGAAAGAGATAAAAATAATTTCACATATGTCACCTCTATGCCACGCCAAGTCCGAAATTATTTTTAACTCCCACGACTTAGTATGTCGTAGGAACGAGTAAGCAATTCGTGGCTACGTTATAGATAACTATGTCGTGGGCACGAGATAGGTAAGTCGTGAGAACGACATACTAAGTCGTGAGAACGATATAGTATGTCGTGGCCACGAGAAGTATTTTTTATACACATGTCACCCCTATGCCAACGTAATAAAGAAACAAAGAGTATATAATTATGTTACATGTATTGAAGCAACACATTTCATTTTACGAACACGAATGGAACATCAGGTTAGACTGACATAGAGCAAAACATTTCCTTATGGCAGAGCACAACAGCCAATCATTATCACTGTGCTTCAAATTGTAATGTTCTCTTAAATAACAGAAATTACCATTGAATCCAACCAATTTCGAATGTCTTGAACCTTTAGCACGTAATAGTTTCCAAGTTCCAGGTCGACATGACATCGTGCCATTCGTAATGTAATTAAATTAATTATGTTTGAGTACTATAATTAACTTTGTTCTGGTTCAAAGTCAACACATAGAGCGTCTGAAACAAGGTTTAATGGTGTTTTAATGACAGTAAGTCGGCGTAATTTATCTAATAATAGATTTGTAGAACTTTATGTCACAAAGTGAAATGAGAAGAAATAGCACAAACTGAACAACAAATTTGCATGTATAAAATGACGTGTAGCATTTCTTTAACCTTCGTGTATTTGAAATGAATTTCGCAATCCAAGAAAAAGAAAACGTCTGGAAGATTTTTATAAATGCATATCAGTCTCAAGAAAAGGAGTATGACACTACAAGCCGGAAATATTGCATTGCTTAGATTGATGTTAATGATAGTGTTTGTAATATTGATTCTTGCATTTACTCATATTCATACATGCATGGTCCTATCTAAAATTTGCATATCGAGGAACAAATATGGCTTTCCAAGCATAGAACTCATATTTGTGCAGGGATACGTGATATCCTGATGGCGTGTTCATGTAAAGTTAATCCCATTGTGATTTTTCAACATGCTTCTAGACAAAAAGGTAAACATAACAAATTTCTGATCTAAGTACTACCACACTTTTCGCTATCAAGATTGTGTGTCCTATCATGGTTAAAAACACTATTTGGCATACGTTAGTTATCTCTTATCAGAAAGTGTGTGTTTGTAAAGGAGATTGTGGTACGGTATAACAAATTACATATTGCCCCACGTTACTATGCAGTGATTATTACTTTCAAATGCATTCCTTAGGTTCAAATATATTTATATTGCGTCACTTTAAAATAATTCTTAATAGTGTTTTTAACGTTGTGTAGTTCTTCCATATTAAAAGTTATGTAATACCCACGAATAACTTTATTCCATGATAACTTAATGCATGTACATATAGCTGTCTTATAGCTGTGTAGGTCTATGACTATGCCCATAAAACAGTTAAACGCCATCGTTAGCGGTGCATGTCCATAGCTTTTTAACCGACTAACTCTTACTGTAAAAAGAAAACAGGACTATATAACTGTTTTAAACTGACCCAAGGGTAAAACAAATTAAAGAGTGGAAATAATACGTTACGATATACATGCACACGTTGTCGTACTGAATATCCGAACGGGCAACATGAAAATGCCAACGGGATGTTCCATTTCCGCTGCCATTGTGTGCTATGTTTTGCCTCGTGAAATTGGTACCGATATTTTCTAGTGATGACAATTATTCATTATCAGTAAACGCGTAAGAAGCAGACACTAATCCTTTCCTCTATTTTTATGCGTTTGTATGCATTACAATTGTAACATGTTAACCCAAATATATTTTTGGCGCAGCCGTACTAACATGGTTTTGCTATTAGCATATCGGTGTTGTGTAAACAAATCAAATCTTACGTTAACCACAAAGGCAATTGTAGCCTTGACGCGGATTGGTTTACCTTTCGATAAAAGGTACGTTTTGTTGAATTTACCGAAATCCATTTTGGATCTGGAGTGACAGGCAATCGGAACATGTTTATGTTGTACAACAAATCTTAACCTTCAAGTTGCGTCGACCATCTTTTTTCAAGATAGTTCTCGTTTCACATCTCTTGTTTTTGTTGGATCTCGACTCTATACAGCGTCATGATTTGAGATAAATTTCCACAGAGCCAATTTTGTCTTACTAGCCCTAGATGTCATGTGTTCATATGATTTAATTAAAATAAATGTTGTTTCAAGTAGGAAACATTCGATTGGCCTGTCAAAGTGTTATTGTATGTCTGTCAAAAATGGTTCCAATGTATTTATCTTACGCATTACTTAATGAAAGCCTTAATGTCGTTGACCGACAGCAACACTAGATCTTATAAGATATAATGAAACTTTACGTTATACGTATTCGACGAGTTCACATTGTATGTTTCAAACACTGTATACGATAGAAATATTTTAGGGTCAAGAGATTCATCGAAATTCGTCTTAACAAAAAACATAAACCATATGCGTAACTTTTCAAAAAGAAAAACTGAGTGCTTTGAGAACGTATTACGCTCTTTAACCGATAAGTACCGAGTGTTCGGTGTTTTGCGGATCACAACGCTTACTCACGTGAGTGCAATCTATTAATTACGCAATCGGCCAAAATCGGTGTTCTTCAAGAGCGGAGGGTAAATTCGGGATGCAGACGGCAATGGCCGAGTTAACAAAGAAGGTTGCAAGTCTCGGAAGAGATACAGCTTATACAGACCGTACAGGAGACTGTTTGGAGGTGATTGTAGCTGAATGAAAGCAATATATAACTAACAAAACATAGATGTTATGATAATAATATATGACAGACGGACAAGAACAGACTTAAAGTACCTCATACTATATTCCCTCGTTTTGAAATGAAACAATAATTCTGGCGGGAAATGCCACATACAAAGTACAGTAATTCCAGGCGACACCGTAATATGCATAACATGAACAATAACGACAAAAGGGACACAAGACAAAACATGGGTGAAAATAGAGTACCGGCTTGGTACGGTTAGTGGCAAATCATCACCGTGTTTGATGTAAGGCTGTAACCAATCTCAGATACCACTTTCACCTAAATGAAATTAACTATTTAAATATAATGTGTTAGCGTAAAATCCAAATGCTGATCAGCTGCATTTTTCCATTCACACTGTAATCTAAAGAGAAAGTAGTGTACGTCTCAATGTGATATTTAGGACAACTCTTCGATTCATTGAGTATTGTTTTCTTTTTTCTTGTTTCATTTGGTTTAATATTTTTCAGCGTTAACGGATCGTCGTGGAAATTCAATGTGGTCCACCGTACCCGCATGTATCACTAGTTCGCCATTAATAATGAGCATTTTATAAAGCAGATTCCCGTTTTTGAGAACAATAGTGCACAATCTACTTTGTAGAACCCCAATATATCCACCTTCAAAACATTATCGATTGTGCGCGAATCTTCTTGCCGATGTAAGGTACCCGTTATGCTCCTCGATGAAGTTTTTTCCATTGTGTTTGTTTATTTGGAGTTTTGCTCCGTTTTGCATTGACCTAGCCAGTGTTCCTGGTTTACCAACCAGTACTTTCATGTTCCTCCGCAAGCAACTGATAACTTTTTCACATTAATCAGAGTTTAGATATGGAGACCCGATGATTTTGTATGCATCTTCAGCCAAATTTTCACGGAAGAACTTGCACCTTGCACGGGTTACGAAACCATGACCTATAGATAAGCAATCGAGCGCTCTACCGACTAGCTAAACGGGCGGGTTGAACATTTCGCAGAGGGCAATTAATAGGATTCACATTGCATTGTTAATTTTACAGTATAATTGCCATTTCCAACAATGTATTCCATTATTTATATTCAATACATCTAGATAAAACATCATTTCAGCTTATTAACAAAGATTCCAAGCCAGGCCATGTTACCGGTGAGGGTATTTATCAAAACGTTGCGACTCTATCCTTATAATATGCCTTCGTCGAAGCAAAATTACTACATTTACCAAATGTCATTACCGAAGCAGTCTTTACCGAAACGTTTGTTTTTGTATTCGGTATTGACACAATTGGTTGACAAAGCCTTTTTCACGAAGTGCTCTGTGTGATATACACTTACTTAGTAGAATTTATTTTTATATTTCAGTTTTAATGGTTAAATATGCACGACCGCGCAATTTATTTCTTAGGTTCGCATACCATAAAAAATACAATTTTACACAAAAATACAAGTTTACATGATTGTATGATGCAGCGTGTTTTACTTATATATACTAGCTTCTATAAATATGTAATTTAAGCATTAAAAGTAAACAGCATTCACATTTTTAATGATTAAAATACTTTGTTGTAGGATTAAAGAAACAAGTCAACAATTCAAATCTCAGCATCGGAAAAACCGAACGTATTTTGTATCATTTATTGAAAACAAAACGAAACAGAGAAAAACTACTGTATTCATCATGTATTTGTGATTTACGGGAAACCATTCTAGCTGTTGAAGGCAACAGAGTTAGACCGACAAACGTGTCTTTGCAAAATACACGAAAACACACAATATAAGAAAAATAGGCTCTATTCGAAAAAGGTTATTAAGACTCAGTCTATTGAAGGACTGATTTCAGAAACAGTTTCTAAGAAAGAAAGCAAAGAATGTATGTATATGGAGTGTCAAGTTTGCAAAGGAAGGTCAGTCACAACACAGTATGTCGATGGACATGTCGATGGACGGCAGGTTAGTTGGAAAGAGTTGAACAATTTTAGAGTCGAAAAGGAAAAGATCGGCGAAAGCGGTATCATTAAGGTGGAAAAGCAGTCTGTCACATTGAAATGCAATCAACAGGGGACACTCGAGACGCTAGTATAAGAGTTTGGTGAAGATCTGAATCGCATGTCACGTCATATATTTAGCATCACAAACCAATACAGAGAAATTAGAAAGCTTAGGGAAACATTGGATGACAAAAGTACACTGACCCAAAATGAAAACTTTATTTTTTTGAATATTTGTTTTGTTAGTATATATGTTGTTGTCAGTTTTACACATGTTTATCACAATTTCATGGCTGATAACGATTATGCAATTGTTTTAAAAATCGCCGGTATATTCATGCGTACAAACAGGAAAAACTTTTACTTTGCACGTGCGCAGCAACATTGGTTTCACTTTCAGGTTTAACACTGACAAGTAATCATTTTCTGCTTAGCACAGATAAACAAAATTGAATTTGTGTTAAAAATCAATTGCATTTAGTGATGCCACGTCTTTCTGAAGATCAGAGAAACAAGACTATTGGTATGCTCCGGGTGGGGTCAATGGTAAATAACGTAGCGCGTCATTTTGGCTGCTCCAGTCAGACTATTCATAATCTTGCGAACCGGTACAACACTACTGGATCTGTCAGAGATCGTGCAAGACCCGGTCGCGTACGTGCTACAACGTTACGTACTGATCGCGTTATCAGGTTGACTCACCTACGTAATCGGTTTTTACCAGCAACCATTACTGCTCGGCGTTACGGGGTTAATGCACAGACGATCATAAACCGTTTGAGACAGAACCGTGTTCCAATTCGTGCTCGTCGTCCATATACTCACCGAGCTGCCAGACTGTTATGGGCACGACGTCATATGCATTTCACGCGCAACCAGTGGAAATCGATACTTTTTAGGGATGAGTCATGGTTTACTGTCAGCCATGCAGATGGTAGAATACGCATCTATCGTCGTAGAAATAAAAGACTTGCAGATTGTTGTATTTAGAAGAGAGACATATTTGGTGGTGGCAGTATTATGGTCTGGGGGTGGGATAATGGGGCATATGAAAACTGATCTGGTGATTATCCAAATGATATCTCAATGCTCCTGGTTATATCAATGTTTTAAACAATACAATGATACCATTCATGCAAAATAACGGACCTGGCACTTTCCAGCATGACAATGCAACGCCTCACAAGGCGCGTATAACTACACAATTCCTTGCTCAAAATAATGTTAACGTCTTGCCATGGCCAGCTGTATCCCCAGACTTGATTCCAATAGAACACATATGGGATGAATTGAGTCGGAGAGCCAAGTCCGAGCATCAAATTGATACCATAAATTACCTCCGAAATGCACTTGTGTTAGAATGGCAACGTATTCCAAACGCGGTCATACAACGTTACGTTAATTCAATGAGGCGCCGTATTTTCCAATGCATTCGTAAAAATGGCGGTCACACTGGTTACTGATGCTTCTTATAAAAACACTCAGTCAGTACTTTCTTTTCTCCACATGTTGTATGATAATTGACATTTTTCTGGAATTTTCATTTCGACCCCTCTCCACTTAATTGTTCATAAAAAATATGCATTGTCAGATTTTTTCCCAGTAAATTACATAAACACATTGATATTGCATTGAAGCTTCAATGAAAAAACATAAATTAACCCCGAATATACATTTATCAACAAAATAAATACTTTTGAAATCGATGTAAAGTTTTCATTTTGGGTCAGTGTATGATTATTCACATAGATTTTTCCGAAAATTTTAATTGTAAATATGAAAAGGAAATACAATCCATGTATTTTGGGGCGTCACAACGCCAGATCTCAATTCATACTGGTGTTGCATATCTAAAAGGAAGTGCACTATCATTCAGTACTATATTTGACTGCTTGAAGCATTCATAGGGGTGAAAGGAATTAACAGTTTAGGCGGACAACAAGGATTACATATTAAAAGGATGGAATAATTGGCTGAAAGAGGGGGGGGGGGGGGGAGAATATGAGGTATATATTATATTAAGTAAAATAACTGCACATGGGGAAAGGGGATGTTAACTTCTTAAGCATGAATAATAACCACACAGCGATTGGAACTGTCAGTAAAATACTAGGGGTTTTAATCGATTCAACAACTACCTAACCTCGCACTTACACACAATATGGTAATTAATGTCCAATATATGCACATAAACCAAGTATTCGGATAGTAGGATGTCGAATAAACGAGGTCCGACTGTAATAAAAAAAACATTGTATAAAATCCAGTGCGAAGAAACAAGCAGCCTTTTACGGCCCTTGCTCTAAATCATTTCCATCAGAATGAGCATACAATTGTAAATAAATTACCTCGTACAAAGGCAACCGGAATACTTCAGTTATTTAATCTTAAATGATGGTGATAGGGAAAGGGAATATACAATTATTGAGAAAATGAAAGAAATTTACGACCGTACTAAAAGAGAGAGAATAAGTAGCTTTAGGGAACGCCGCATACATAAGACAGTGCCTCCCAACAATGACCTTCGGGAAGACAACAATCCCTAAAACATAAGGCACGTGAGGAGGTTAAAGGGTACATATGTTAAGGAACAGAGACGTAAGGAAAGGCCTGGCAGACCAACTGGGAGAATCAAAGTGGACAGTGAAGGAGGGGTGTCTTAATGGTTGGCAAAGCTCAGAGGACAAGTCAATACAGCTGGCAACAAAAGGCCGAAACTGGGCAGAAAATATCCTGAACACTATATAAATACACAGATTTGTTATTTCGTTTACTGCTAAATGACGTCATATGTATTAAATGACGTCATCATTAAAGTTTTTTGGAGTATGCGATGAATTGGTATAATATATTATAGGTAATTGTGATGGACTGAAAGGCCGGGATTGCATTTTCGTCAATGTAAAAGTGACAGTTACTAAAAAAGATCTATAGCCGTAGATTGTAAACCTTGTTTGCGACTTCGGTCTCATAGTTTGAAGTTCCCGACATTGTGAGGGAGACCTGCGAAACGATCTGGAGTCTCGCGGTCGCCTTCACTGCATATGCCGAGTATCTGAATGACAAAAACGAGGAGCAATGTAAGTGGCAGAAGATGACATCACACTTCGTCAAGTAGCAACCCATGCACGAATTGGAGAGTGACATCCCTGTTTAACTTCGAACCCAAAGTACTCATTAGATATATTGCGTACTAGTTTTTCTCTACATAACTGTACACAGAGAAAAAGAACATGTTTTCTAGTGTCGGATCTATCACTTCCTTGAAAGAAGATAACTCGCTGTACCCTTCTATACCCTTACATACGTACTGTCCATGTGGAACTCTTATGTACCACATTAATTCATTGAATAACGGTGCAGATGGGATGGTCATATTTTTATCTGATTTTGTTCTATGCTTTAAAATTGACTCCGGTGCAGAGAAGACAATGTAAATTCCCCATTTGCTATTCTATTTATTCATTTATACAAAACATCCGTATCTACATAATTATATAGTCACATATCCCATAACAATAAATCTTTATACAAAAATACCAAGATACTGATTTCAAAATTTTATTTCATCAGGCACTATACTGCATAAACAGTTGGCACAAAAATATGTTTCTAAATTATGAGGAATGTACCACTTCTTCGCATAGGACACCATTTATTCTCTTCCTTCCTCAGTACATGTCACTTCCTGACGCCACTTCCTACCTCCCTCTCTGTCTTTGGCTATCTAAGCCAAAGCTTAATGGTTTGTTCGATAGCGGCATAAGTAGACGATATTTGCATTCTTACAGCATCTAAAATGGTTCATATTATTTTTATTCATAGACAGCAAAACATAAATAAAAATATTTCATCAAACTGTCCAATACCTTTTCTAGTCTGAATAATAAAAATATTAGGGCTGCATCTATACAAGTGTCATTAGGTGCAGTTCTATTTCTATAACTATCCTGATAGTTTCAGTTATTTGATTCAGTCATATAAATAACTGATCGTTTAATGACCTGCAATGACCAAACATGAACAGTTGAGCAGGTAATTAAAATAAGACTTCACTAAAAGATAATTAGTACAAACTTATTAGTTCTCTGACTTCTCTGACTAGAATATTGCTTCAGGAATAAATAAGCGTAGCGATTCAAATATTCGTAAGACAATACCGACCTGTGATTATATCTTCAAGATTTGCTAGAATGTGCAAATAATTCATATCATTTATGCGACATAAGAGCAATATCACCATAGCCACCATCTACAGATAACTACAACATTTAGCATAGATATTTGTTATTAGACAAACTAATGTGATACGAAAAACCCATTTACAATTATTGAAATTACATGTACATGTTGCAATTCGCGATATGGCCAAGATGTACACCAGGTCATCGAAGTTTCTCAGAGTAACATGATTTTGACCAATACTACTTCAGTTCCTTCAAATATTCTAGAAAGTCAACATTTGTAGAATCACAGGACGAATTTTCAATACAAATAAATTGTTTTTCTTACCACAAGCCATCATCAGTATAGTTATAATTTATACATTAAATGCCATAAATGCTGTAATGTTCGTACACAATGGCTGCAGTTAATATGTTTGTCTCTCTTGTTGACTAATTTTACAAAAGACTTATTTCCAACAATAAAAACAAGATTACAGTACAGAACTGAATTAGTTTTCTATTCCATTGCAACCCTTTCCTAACCACGTGCTTTACAATAACTGTACTGCTAAAATGTGTAATCAAGCGTTAATGCAAGTGATTCTGTAAAATAATATCTTTCTTATAACATCTGCCTGTATTCTCAGTTTTATAAAGGGTTGTTTTTCACCTTTTCCCTACCAGTTGAACTTTAAAATCATGACATAAGTGAAGATATGGTTCAGTATTCTCCTGACCGTTTCCAATTAATCTCAATAGTTGGTCTAAAAATGAAGAAATATAGAACTGATAAATACAACACGTTCATACTAACATAATTCAAGATGTCATCATTCGTTTACCATCAAATACAGTAAATGTAGTTAACAGCTATCAAAACAACTAATCGATTAAAAATAATTTCACAGGGACAATTTTAATACCATGTTCAACAATTAAAAATAACATATTTTTCAGTAGTACATAGTGTATAATGCGCTATAGTAAAGAACTTTGGTGATTAAGTATCTACATACCACTGCAGCTTCAGCTGTCTCATCAGTATTCAGTTGGTCTTCTATCATAAGTAGCTGGTCTAATGATGTACTGCTTTATATTTCTGGTTAAATGTTCATACCCTGCAATTCATCTCTTTCACCCTGACTCAGCTGCCCCCAATCATAGGCCAATTCATTGCCTTTAAAACATCACTGTGTTACATGACATTTATAGTATACAAGTCAATTTGATCAAATAATTACACTCGTGAGATATAACTTAATAATAGCGGTCCGTAGTTTTCCATAACTTTAATCACGTCAAAACTAGTTGTTCTTCATACAAGAAAAATGCAGAGTGTGAATAGTGTTTATTCGACTAATGTAGGTATGATTGACAGCTAGAATGCCAATTACATTTCAATTGCAATTTTAAATAGCTTCGTATGATCTTTATTCATTGTTGTTCCTTACATAGGGATTAATTGTATATATCCAAAAAAGATGTTGACCAATAGACAATAATTCTGAGGTTCATATAATGACAAAGTATGTCCTTATGTATGCTGTAACGACCTTCAACTTCTACACTTAGGTCATGCGCATTATTTTCAACTGAAAAAAATATAATCAAAATCATTAGTACAATCTCATACAATCTCGGCTTATAATTTTACCTGCAAATTTCAAATAAAATATAAGAAGGGTACATACCTTCATCTGCTGTAACGTTGATTTTTTCCGAAGGCTAGTGGCGTTAAATCCTGACCTCCCTCCGCATTTCTTGAAATACGTAACTTCGGCGCTTAAGTTCTGGATCTGGATAGGTACGTTACAGAGCCTTTCAGCGTAGCGCAACGGGAGAGAGTGTGGGAGTCTAGTCCCAGTGGAGGACAGCTGTTCTGAAGCAGTCGATTGTAGTCGCACGTACGACACTATCTTCCAGTTTAGTCCAGTCTATTATAGTATTAGGGAAAAATGAATGTTTGTATCTTATGGTCTTACACTGCACTGGCACAAAGCGGTAGTCACTGAATGTCTTAGGGGGTACTCTACGTTTATTAGGCCGGACAGAATTTAAATAGTCATGGCAGGGCTGGCACTAGCCCCTCGACACCTTATAGAAGAAGATCAAGCGATTCGCCCTTCTTCGGTCTTGCAGGGATGGGAGCTTGGAGCATCTGGGTAATGCAGCCGGTGGACTTGGTTGCACCTTTTCTATGTTGTCTATATATTTTGATGGTAAGGATCCAATACTATAGCACAGTACTCTAAGGTGGAGCGTACGAGTGATAGGTATGCCGTTCTTCTGCAGTTCTGGGGGCAGTGCTTTAGGTTTCTGCGAAGAAAGCCGAGTGTCGAGTTGGCTTTTTTGTCATATTGGTGATGTGGGAGGCCCATTTGAGGTCTTCAGATATGGTGGTACCAAGATATCGAGTTTCAGGCACTTGCTGTAAGATGTGGTTGTCTAGTTTGTAAAATTTGGATGATTTCTGGTTGATGGACATGATGTAACACTTCTTAGCGTTAAACTGCATTCCCCATGTATTGGCCCGTACTTCTAGTTGTCGTAGATCGTGTTGGGAGTATTTCGTGGACTTTGCTGTTTCTGATGGTACGGTATAGCAAACAGTCGTCGGCAAATAATCGCACTGTGGATTTGACCGACTCCGGGAGGTCGTTGATGTGGCAAAGAAAAAGTAATGGACCCAGCACTGTGCCTTGTGGTACGCCGGAATCGTAGGGGGCTGCCTCTGATTATTCCCTTCAACAACAACCTTCATACTCCTGTTGGTGAGGAAATCGCTGAGCCAGTGGTTTATGTCGCCTGTGACGCCGTATTGTTCTAGTTTGTGTAAAATTTCGGTGGGGGACGGTGTCGAAGGCCTTGCTGAAATCCAGTACCTGGGTCAGTCTTGGCAAGTATATCATGGACTGTTGTTATAAGCTGGGTTTTGCAGGAGTAGCCAGCCCGGAAACCGTGGTTTAAAGAAGTAAGGATGTTATTGCGTTCAAGGTGGGATATAATATGTTTACAGATGATGTGTTCTAGTATTTTACAGGTTACACAAGTCAGGGATACAGGTCTGTAGTTTTCGGCTAGGTGTACGTGGCCTTTCTTGAAGATTGGTGAGACAAAAGCATTTCTCCAGTCCATAGGGAGCCTTCCAATGTCGATGGATGATTGGACAATGGTGCTTAGTGCAGGTGCTAGTTGACGAGCACATGTCTTTAACACCATTTTGGGAATCATGTCCCTCAGCTTTGGTTGTGGTGATCGCAAGCAGAAGTTTCTCAACGCCTTTAGCAGTAATGTTAAGGGGAAGGAATAGATGTCCGACTTCGCTTGGTTGTGCTAGGGAGCTGTTTGTTTTCATCGTCCTTGGTGAACACTGACCTGAACTGGTCGACCAGGATCTGAGCCTTGTCCTTGATGCTGTTGACAAGTCTATCCATCTTCTTGAGAGGGGCCACACCAACACTATCCTGTCTATGTGACTTGACGAACCTCCAAAATGGCTTGGTGTTTTTCTTGTCGAGCCCCTTCTGGATTGTGCTGTTGATGTGGTTGATCTCTGCTTTCTTGACGGCCTTTTTGCACTCCCTCTGGTATACCTTGAAGGCACCCCTCTGGTTTGTCTTCTTTTTGTTCAACTCTTAAATGAATACCATCATTGTCATCATTCAAACTGCTTACAATCTGATCAATGCCAGACTTCACCCTCTCTAAGACATCTCTGCTCTAAAGAACATATGTCTTATTTATCAAGTGTTTCAGGGAAGTGTGGCTTGTTGTTGCAATGTTGGCACACACTTAACATTATTTCCTGAAAAAAATACAATATAACTTCATTTCAGTGGTTTTTTCAGATTTTAATTATTTCATTGAAAAAAACATACTAAGATTTATGCATATCTATCCAAATTGCATCTTCTACTCCTATTTATCACAGATAATTTTCTAGATACATACTATCTGTTATTTTCATCAAAAACATATTTTCCAATTATGACTTAAACATGTTCTCTTTCATTGATAGGGAAAGATTTATAAATACACGAAAAAACTAATTCTTAAATGCCCATTATGGTACATTTTTATTACAATATTATATCTTCATATAATTGTCGGGGCATTATTATCACATAAATAATTATTTTTCAGGGTATACTTTAATTTGTTATTATGGATAATACTGTTTTTTTTCAAAAACAGATAATATGAAAACCTTGCTCAGCTTCTTCATGTTTCTCTCCATTGGGTGATCGTACAGTTTCATGACATTCAAAACCGGTATGCCGTGTCTCTGGTCCTGTCAGAGAATTTATTATTCTGATGTGTTTCATTTTTGTTTCATTTTAAGGTCTTCTTAATTATACGTCATTCTTGTATCCTTGGTTACCCATTCAGTAGTATGCCATAATTCTACATACAACTGACAATAACCACCATATCACAAGCTTTAAGAATTTTAATTCGATCAAAAAATAAAATGTCATTGACCCATGGGACTTTATAACTCGTACGCACTAGTTATGATGGCAGGTACACGGTATGAGGTATTGCACACAGACAATTTATTCAAATTTCTATTAAGTAAGTCTGCCATTCTATCAAGAAAACAGTAATTGATGCAACTGTTTTTTATAAAGCAAATTTCTCAAAATTCGCAGGATGTCATTCGTAGCCTACCCTTTGTACCTATTATCTCATTGTCAATATTGCAATACCCAATACTTCGCAGACAGTTTCTCCCATTCAATCATTCCATCTGCTAACATCACTGCAAACATATGCCGACATGGTGTATGTTTTTGGGTCCATTCATAACAGTTGCATGTAGGGTATCTTTCTATATCACCTATATAGCTGTTGTCTTTTCTTACCATGAAAGATGGAAACATTGGCGCTTTCCACAATGGATATACTGTCTCTGAAACAAATTAACTTATATTCAACTCTTTTCCAGCACAACATGTAATTACGTCCACTCATTTCATATGATACTACATGTAACAGGTAATTGCCATGCAACATAAGTATACATACCTGTTCATCTGTTTGGACTTCCCATTTCATCCATACAGTGCTGTATAAATTCCCTCGGCGTATTGTGCAAAAACACGAGAATCACTTTGTTATAGTTTCGAAATCCGGAGCTGATCTTAATTTGAGATGCACGTACCTAAAATTGAACATAATCGAATAAATATTTAAAACGAAAACCATTATTCCCTACTGTCGTCATGATGCATTTGACAAACTTAAATTACTTGACATCCACAGCAGGTTTAGGTCTTATATATTTTATGCATTTAACTGTTTCATTATATAAACCGTTACTACATGGAAACTATACATTTGTAGTTGTGATTCTAAACAACTTTGTACGATATTTTAAATGACCAAAAAACAAGCCAAATTTGCATCAGGACACATCTTCACCGTCAATATGCCAACGCTAACTAACTGCCAACTCATGTATATTATTAGCATAATAATTAGATAACTGCCAGATAAAATTGTTATTACATTGAACCATAATCTATCTACATTATTTAACCATATATAACCCATTTGAGAAGACATCGAGCTGACAGAATACAAACAGATTCATGCAAATATTTAATAAGCTTTGCTATCAGGATTCATAAAAGGCTATGGAGTAAATAAATCAAGTGATATTTAATAAATGTGCTCAACATCAATACACCATCAGATATTGAATATTTTCAACTGTAAAAGCATTATTTTAGATGTCATTAATTGTAGCTGGTAGGGAAACAGGGAATGTAATTTTGCATTGATGGACAACTGTATTAATTTTCACACAGCTAACTAATATAATGCAATAATATTATAGCAAAATATTATGTATGCCATCCAAACAATACTCATTTCTGAAATCGATCAGGAAAGATTTATTCAATTAATAACTTGACAAGATTAGAGAGAGTATTCGTTGTCTTCCTTTCCAGATAGGTGTCTTCCAAACGTGTGGACTGTTTCCACCCCATTTGTTGTACCATCGCGGAGTTCAACAAGTTCCCTTCTGTAGGCAACACACCATTTCTAAATGAAACAACACGGACACAATATAAAAACCCAAATGTGCATCTAAATAAGAGTTTTGTCATTTAAAAGATTTTCAAAGAAGTCAACATCAAAGTTTAAATCACATGATGGTCCTCGAAAAGACTTTTATCAGTCAAGAATTTATCAATTAATGCTGAAAGCGTGACATTATTGATACTGTTTGCTTAATACAATCAATAGGTAAGTACTTAAAGATTGGTCTGATATTATCCCATGATACTGTTTGACAATGACAATAAATAACACATACTCGTTCATGCACAAATTGACAATATTAGTAAAGTAAATAAATATATTGAATAACACTTATTGTGCTATTCATAGCGAGTCAGTGATCTATATTTACATTGCAATTGCATTTCATATAACAAACATTTGACAGGCTATTGTTATTTGGATCCCAAACAATTGCACTGACTGTGGTGTCTCTATGTGCTTATAATGTGAAGGGCAGAAGATTAATTATATACTATCACAATGCTCTAAAAATCAAAAGCAATGATAGTACATGTGTATACGTTAGGTTTATGACACCAATTTTTAAAACGTTATCAAACAGCAGAAAACTGCAGACACAACTAACTTGAATTTTGTTTATTTCAGGTCTATTTTTCTATGTTTCATCACGCTGTCAATTATTTCGTGACATAATTAAAGAATCTGTATTGTGAAGTTATTTTTTGTAAGGCATAAGTGTATGTTATGCGGTTAGAGCAGCAGTTCCAATATTAAGACACAAATGTGTATGTCAACATGTCGAACGCAAATAAAACAAACGCTTTCTGGGTGTTTTGTGCTGTGAATAGCAATGATTAAATTTCCATATGCAGAAGTTTCATCGTAGTATAGAATACTCGTACGTCGTGGCTGTTCAAAGTAGGTGGGTAAAAACATTAATAAACATCAGCATAGGCAGTTTAATCCTTAATTAGAACATAAAAATAAGAATATCATTCTTAATTTGAAAATTGTTTCAGTAAAAATAAGAATGTCATTCTTAATTTGAAAATTGTTTCAATAAACAATCAGTTCTTTGAAGTCATTAACAAAAGAAACATTTTCCTTTCAATATCATTACCTCTTACACTGGAAGCCATACTCGTTGAAAATAAATTTTAACACGAGGTTTTTTCCACATGTCCGACCCTTGCATTTCTTTCAAATTTCTTGACCCGGGAATGTAGACATGACTACCTCTGAATCATCCACTTTGTTTTCTTTTTTCTTGACCCATCGTTCCCAACTGTGCTCTCGATGGAAATTACAAAGGAAAACTTGAACTTCTTAAAAAAAGAAATATACTTTGTTAAACAAGTGATGTTTACAGCATCAAAATGGTTGATAAAATTCTTAATTGCCACTGATATTCATCTTGTGCTATAACTTTCCATCTCACGGATGTTTTGGTATGTTTTTTAATTTCTGTATGCTATTTGTCCTTCCGTGATGTCACATATGACTTGATGGAGATTTAAGGTACCTGGTTTTCAAAACAATATTGTTTAGCGGAGTCCTCCTCGATACTTTCTTCTGTCACTAGATACATTTTGTCATTGGAATATTTTGAAATTGTGTGCCACGAAGGTTACGTCCGCTCCATATTTAATAAAATGTCCACCGGCCGTTTTACTGCTCCTCCGATTGCATCAGAAACACCTTTACCATGTCCTGCTTCAAAGAACGACCACACAAACTTTTCCTCTAACTGAAGTATTATTCTGATTGACAGGTCCATCACCGAAATTTTCGATTTTGTAACTTGGGGATATTTCATTTTTATCTCTTTAAGAATGGGTTTTAAGTGTGCCCATACAGCTTCAGATCAATGCCCTAGTGAGTCACGTACTGTACAAAATGAGGGGTTGATTTTTTACAACAGCTACGTCTGTGTGTAAGGTTTATTTGTTTCTTGGATGCTCAAAAATGACCACTTCGAACCTCTGCAAAACGGGACGTATTATGGGAACACCCGCGGCGTGCGGGCGGCGTCCACATGGTTTCCGGTCTCTAAGTCAAAGAGTTTTCATCCGATCTTTACCAACCTTGGTGAAAATGTTTGTGGGCATAATATCTCGGCCAAGTTTTATAACCAGCCACATCCCCTCAGGCACTGTATTAATATCATCAGTTTTAATAGCATTTGCTCTCGTTAATGTCTCTGCCATCAACTCAGTATTGTTACATACTGTAACAGGACGGCGGCCTCTGAACAAATAAATCACTGGGTGGGGGTATGACGTACGGACGGAGTACGAATTTACTAGCAGACGACGGACTCCTATAGGCGGATGACTTAAAAATACAATAATCCAAATTACGCAACCAAATGATGTTTTATGTATTACAATGTAGATCTACTAGATCAAGATTCTGTCGTTATTCGACAAAAATATCTTTAAATAAAATAAGATATTATTTAATATATTTACATGTCCATCCTAGCTCTAGATCTAGATTTTGTATTACTGGAGTTGTCTTATTCCTCAGAGTGTCCACGGTTAGCGCTATTGGTGTTATATGAATTCTGATTGTGTTATAAATATGATTCAGTGAATTATGACAAAGTTTATTTTTGGTGTTAAACGGCCGAAATCCGAAAATGAAAAGCTGGTGTCTGATGCCTGCATTACGTTTTATATTTCCCGCGTAATACTTTTCCCAAGAGCGTCCAAAGATGTAATGCGGCTGTCCTCCACCAATCAAAATCGGGAATCCTTATATATACATGTTCCGCGCACCCAATGAATAAACTTGCGGATTTTCCCGAAAATTGTATTCCTCCGCCGAAAGAAATATACCATTTGCTTCACCACTTGGCCACAATACAGACACTGAAACTGATCTGGTTCTATTTGCCAATAAAGTTAAAACAACACAAAGCTAGTGTACATGTCATTTAATTTTTTAAATGACGATTTGACAAAAAGACAAGTTCTAAATATATAAAAATAATCTCAAAATCTTCAATATGGAGGCAAAGGTGGGTAATAAACCGCCACTCCATACAAACACATATAAACTAATCTCAAATATCAATAAAACCACAAATTTTGGTAATCACTATCATATATATAAAAACAAAAAAAAACAAAAAAAAACATGAAAATAAGAAACAAAAAAAACAAAACGAAATGGTCACGTGGTGCACCAAACAGATTTATCTACGCTAAATTTACATTTTAGGATTTCCAAATATGTTAATCACAGTAGGGGTCTCGACCTTGATTATTCTAAACCCATTTATAACACTAGCATTGCCTATCCTGAAAGTATGTCAGGGTCTTTTCCAGGAATGACTGTGACAGATATAAATAGTAACAAGCTGAAATAGTGGCGCCATATTTCTTAACACAAAGTTGTAACATATAATTATTTGGATTCACTGAATACCAAAGCATTGTCTAATGCAAATAAGTAAATGATATATGCTTATTAACATTTTGAAATTTGTAAACATGAAATGCACACTGTCACAACATATTGTGTATGTCACGGGTAATTGTCATATCATTTCGCGACCTGTCAAATGGAAGTGCAACTTTGAGGTTCCCGTACGACCACAAATGAAGTAAACAACATGTTATTGCTATGATGAATAATTGCACTGTACACAAACATGTGCACTCATTAAATAAAATACAAACACAAGATATTGTAGCTAGCTAGGGCTGTAAGAGTACCTCTCATTACAATACTTGGCACATGCATGTGTTTCTATCATTTTGTCGTGGAAAAACAACAAAGAAAGGTCCGAGTCTACATAATACACTGCAACTAAGTTTTGTCTTTTCTTCAGACAATAATATATTGCGCAATGTTTTAAGATTAAAAAGTGAGACTCTTCTCTGTTTCCTTATTTTGATTTGAGTTTCGGTGTGTCTCTTTCCTGGGATTAAACGCGAGCTATGATGCCAAATCGTTAACACAAGACATTGAATGCAATTTTTTATTTTGAGACATGCAAAAACACAATATATTGGTATATATAACTAGTCCAAATGTATAATTATCAGCAACATACTCTAAAGATAAACACTGTGCTGATAAATCACAACGTCGTATAAATGATCCAATTTTAATTTCCTTTTCATCAGCTGTATGTTCTGAGAAAAAGGCTGGGGACAGCTTTTCGGGCCACATTTGATATTGGCTCATATACCGTAACCTAACAGGGCATGTATTTGCACCTGGACACGCTGCAGAAGAGTGTTGAAAGAGTGGCTGAATTCCGTATAAGTTCAGATGATCCAAAGCTTTTTTTATCTTAGAAAATAACATTGGCATGATAAGGATCTAATGAATGATTCATTCTGGAAGGAGTTGACTTTTATTTTGAAGAAAAAAGAAATGTTCATGAAAGAAAATAAACCAATCTTCCATACATGCCATTTGCATTTATAGTATCATACCTAAGACACCATATATTAGAAAGACTACCAGCTGGTACAGAAGCTCCTTCTGTATTCTGGATTTCTCTGAATGTTAAGCCTAAGAATCCATATAAAATTTCTGCATTGAAGTACACAGGGGCTTTCATAGTTATGCATCAAGTACAGCAATGGTTGCTAAGGGCCAAACATATTGTGATTACGCATATACCCATTTTACTTATCAGAAAAAACTTTGCTGTTCATTGGAACGCTCTTTCTTATGCAGTGTTTGGATGACAAAGCAATTGTGCCAGTGGGAGAACATGAGAAGCCTACAGCAGCATGCCATAGAAAACACCATCCATGGGTGTCTTGTTTCTGGTGAACTCCTGGCTCTGGATCATGATTATAACTTGTGTGGCAAAGTTCCATCAGTGTGCCGTTTTGCAGAATACCAACCCATTCGCGTGAATCTTTTTATCATGGAAATGTGCAAATTGCTATCAAAGAAAAAGTGCTCCAGCCCTCTAGTCCATTTAGACATGCTACAGAAACAGTTAAAATCACAAGGACGTGCATTGAAGATGAAGTGAACATTCCTAAGTCAATACTGCTGCGATTCACTGATGGTGGTCTGACTACAGGACTACATTCCACTCTGTGCAAAGAGCAGCCATTGCTGAATGTATTACCATTGACTTGGACTTATTCATTGCATGTCGTAAAGCTCCTAATCAGTCATATAATAATCCTTCAGAAAGAGTTATGTCTTTTTTGAATCTTGGACTTCAGAATGTATCACTTGCTCGTAGCACTATGGAACTAGGACACGAAATGCAGATTAAATCTCTCCATTCACTCAAATCTTTCAGAAAAAAATCAAATTCAGCATTTAAAGCAGCCTTAACAGAGTCAAAGAAGGAACCTTTAAATGCAGTTAAGAGTATATTTTACCGACTAAGAGTATATTTTCCAGACTAAAAGACGAACACATGGTGAAGTCAGACTACATGATGCCTGCAGTGGTGAAGAAATCACAACATGCAGGAAATTCTGAGAATTGTAGATCCAGATCTCAATCTCGACAATCCAAAACCTGCATTGGGTCAAATGAAGAAGGCCTTCTATGAACGACATTGTAGAATTTTCAGGTAAATGGCTTTTTGTGAATTGCTAAACTGTCAATCTGAAAAGGTCTTGTCCGAAACCTTTGGTGAAATAAATTTTTATCGCGGCACCAAATTAAAGAAGTGAGATCGGAATATTTTCTTGTTATTAATATAAGAAACTAGAAATCTTCTTCGTTCTTAGTAGTTATAATTTTTTCGAGTATCTTTTACCTGTTGTGTTATTTGCAATTATCATAGGTCTGAGGCCAGTCTTTATGCAACCATGCAGGCTTTCAGGTGACTCAACAAGACAATATAGTTGCATTTAGAGGCCACCTATATGAATACAGTTCCTTTATGATATGGCCTCTCGGTATATATGCAAGTGGTTCCTTTGTACAGTGGCAAAGTTCAACTGCAGACACTGACAAGCTGGTTTACATGCTGTGCTGCTACATATCTTTGAACAGTGGTCTGCAAGTTTTATTCACATTTTATTTTCTATACCAAACATATTGTTCTATGTTATTTCCAGATAAAAAATGTGATCAAGTGGATGTTGAGCAGTGTCCCTACTGTACAATCGATCCACCGAGGCTCCCTTCAGCTTAATTTGCCAGACTGACATTCTTACCAGCTCCTATGAAAGACGATGTCGCGGGAACTTCAAGGACGTCCATAGTGTGGAGTATGTCATGATTTAAAATAGTTTTATATGAAATGAACCATGGGAGAGGCATTAACTTTGATGGGTCTTACGTGAAAATAACAAATATGCCAACATCAGTTTCTATACAAATATTTGAAAGCACTCTGAACAGTATTCCTTAAAACCGTTGCTGTTATTCGTGTCAGGTCTAGAAAAAAACATTTATAGCAAATGGAAAAATACGAACGAGATTAAGCACTACTAAAATGTATGAAAAGTCGGCTTTTCAACTAAGATACAACAAAGGCGATCATGCAATCAATCAACTAAACGATTACCCACAAGTAAACAGCAATGTCACGCCGAAGATATTGATAAATCTTTGTAAGTTTCGTGTATAACGCAGAAGATTGATAAGAATTGTTCGTTCTGGAACTTCCGGCTGAAAGTACCTGTGCGAATTATTTTCTCTGTTTCATCTCATATACTGGTTGTCCTGATTACCAATGCAATAATATTTCAACCAATGCACTTCGCGTAATAACAAAATGTACACGCAAACAATATATCTTAAACACTTAATCATTTCTTTAATTGAACTTTTCAAATAACTTGTAATTAAAGCTGTAAATGTCAAAAGTCATATTTTGTAATTTCTATCTTTGGAATATTTCACTAGCACATGCAGTATGTAAGATGATGATCAAGTTACTTTGCAACAGTGTGAAACTGTGATTCAAAATTGCAATATAAGCGAATGTGCTTAAAAACTAACACACATCATAAAAAAGATGTATACTAAACTTGTATATTGTTGTCCAATACATTTTGCCTGCAAAATCGACATTTTGACTGGAAGAACTAAAAATGCTTAACACTACATTGTCAACAAATGTGCGACGAAAACTAGCATAGTAATCGGACATTTTCGGTTTCCATCGGTTTTCAGTGCGCACCGGTATATAGTGGCATCAGTATACAGCCGTACCGCGCATCCGTCTCTCATTCGAACAGACATGAGAATATTCCGCGGATTCGCAGATTTGACGCTCGCAAGGGCCGTTTTTGAGACGATTGAAGTCATCTTAGATGCTTAAAAGCCAGGAGCTTAAGCGCCCCCCCCCCCTTGCATTCTTATGCCTGTTCAAACAATTTAACAACTTGTATTTTCTCATAAAAGGGTCATGAAATATCATAAAGAAGTATGGTTTCAAGACATTTAAAGCTAAATGTTGTTTTTTTGACAATATAAGTGTCCAGAAACTAACAAGTATGTATGATTATGACTAACGTATTAGCTACTTTTAAGTTCTGCGCGTTACGTAGTTTAGATGCAGAACGTATGTCTTAACTATATGAAGTACAAGCATGAGTGTACGAATCACTGACGCGTAGTGTCACGTGATTCGTGAGCGGTCAGTTGAGACGAGGCGGGAATTTTGCACGTAGAGGGTCAGTTCTACGCTAGACTTCGATAGAGACACACCTTTTTATCCAAATCTACACGTTTACAATGGACACCGGAGAAATAATCACTTTCATAGAAGAAAAGTTAGAGAAGTGTTACAGAAGAATAACGAGAAACTGTTAGGCAATATCAGCCAGATGATATCTAAGATAAGTGACAAGTCTTCTTTTTCTAGTTCGGTATTGGATATACCATACATAAAAGTAACGAGGAACAATCTAAAATCAAATTTGAAAGTTATTGAGAAGGTAGACAGTGCTCAGTCATCCATAGACGCACATGATTTATCGTCTGCTATAGAGGCTATCATTCAAGGTAAACACTTATAATATGTACACGAAAAACGTTTAACCCGACTAATAGAGTGAGTCATCTTACCTAATGCATTAGGACACGGGTAATTTCATATTGTTTTTCAGTAGTCTTGGTCGGGTAAACAATAAAACATTGACATAAGTTATGGTTTCATTTTAGCCAAGGATATGTCTAAACGCAGACAGAAGCTAGTCCAGTTGGCAGACTCCTCGAAATTGGACTGAAGAGTGGCGAGTGAATACGGGGCAAATTCATACGCTAGTGACAGTGAAGATGAAAAGATGAAAAACGCATTTATAAAGCGGAAACAGTGCGAGTAGAAAAGCGAAAGCAGACAAATAAAGAAGTCCAGGAACAACTGGTACAAGCGTCCAGAGCCACAGGGCTCTACACATAACAAAGATCGAGGGTAACGTCCTGGTTTGTGTTTTATATGCGGCAATGCGGGACACTGGAAAAATGGGTGTATATAGAACAGTTCTTATCGGAACAATAAGTTAAGAAGAGGTTTATTTTTTAGACAGTTCAGATGTCCCTGATTGTACTGAGAGCAATTATCTTGGAACGAAGAATCAGTTCATGTAGGAACGAGAAAGACAACATCGAAAAACGATGTTGAAGGGTTCCATGAGAACGTATCGGGTAAAGGTAAATCAAATTATATTTCCCCTGTTGATCTTTTAAGGCAGAATAAAGACGAATGGCTTAAACTGTCCGAAAGCAAATACATCTTGGATGTTGTAGCAAATGGGTATAAGTTACCATTTAAGAGCCTACCACAAAGTATGCACTTGAGAAATAATAAATCTGCACGTGAAAATAAAGAGTTTGTTCTAACGGAGATATAATCCTAATTACATAAGAGGGTCGTATCATAAGTATTAGAAAAACATCAAGTGGTAAACCCACTGACAGTGGCTCATAACAAGGAAGGTAAACCAAGGTTGGTTTTAGATTGCAGGCATATTAATCCTTGTTTGCATAAGTTCAAGATAAAATTTGAGGACATACATACTGCACAATATTTATTTGACCTTTTTACGTATGATTTTACTTTTGACTTAAAGATTGCATATCAACACACAGATCACACTACGTATTTAGGCTTTAGCTTTGAGGACAACGGTATAACTAGGTATTATGTAATTAATTTAACTGCCATTTGGAATTGCTACTGCTGGGCATATATTTTCAAAAGTTCTTCGAGTGTTAATTAAGTATTGGAGAAGCTCAGGGCACAGGGTTATCATGTTCCTTGATGACGGAATAAGAGGACATGTTGAGTTTGAGAAAGCTTTGTTATCTAGTATATTTATTCGTAACACATTGAAAAAGCTAGGGTTTTTACTTGCAGAAGAGAGGTGTTGTTAGGATCCTACACAAATAATAAGTTAGTTAGGACGTATTACGTTAAATTATAGCTCGGAACACAATTTATTTATTTCTGAAGAACGAATATTGCGGTTAGAAATGTCATTAAAATTATTTTTGTTTCACTTATCCAAGGATAAGCTAGAATTGATACATTTTGAATGTTTAGCAGCAGTAGTTATACAAATAAGTTCACTACAAAGCGTTGTCGGCAAGTAGGTATGTCGGAAAACTAGATACTTGTACAAATGTATCATAGGGCGTGCAAGTTGGAACGCGCCGGTAAAGGTAAGCGAAGAAGCTAGATAAGAGACTCACAAAGAACGCGTAAAATACCAATTCACAAGTCCAGTGTACATGAGCAATAAATTACATAGAACTAGCCTGTGTGTGCCTCTATAACTCAGTCGGTTAAACGTTCTGTATTTAGATGTATTATTGAACAGTTAAGCACCAGTTCGACTCTCACCCGAGTTATTCTTTACTTTTTTAATTGTTTTTAAATACATACTCCGCACCACAGACGTTCATCAGTTAGCAATATACCGGTTCAATACCCAGAAAGTTATTCTTTTTGCCGATAGATCATATTCAAGCCAAAGCTTGAAAAAAGACTCATCTGCGTCACGTGGTCATTTAAAATGTAATCCGTCCATTGTTCTTGCTTTTATTTCATTCAGTATCCTGCCCACAATATCGCGTCTCTCAGAATGCAGTGATGTAAACAATGTAATCGACATTACACAATATGAGTGTAACGCAACTCTGAAACACTTGACATATATGTAAAAAGTAACGCTTTAAACAACAAATGCAATGACGGGATGATAAAAAATTAAATCTCAAATTTATCCGAAAAAAGCAAGTATGACTGTTCATTGATGTTATACATTCCAAGACAATATCTTTATAAATAACGCATTTAATTATACTACCAAATAATCAACGATTTCAATCCTACTGACTTAATGACATGCATCATAGTGACTGTATTTACAATGAACAATTTATCGGATTAGCGAACTGTATAATTCCTGTTGCAATTCGATGTACAAACAAGAATACGTAGGTAACGGTAAATTTACGATATACAATGTAATTATATTTCCGCCAAAAGCAAACCGTGTTATTTAAGTTCATAGCGGAATTCAAAAATGTTGTATTGACGTAAACTGTTTATTACCTCCCTTGCATACAGACATGGTATTTCTAGATTTTGGCATTAGGAATAAATTATCAAGAATCAACTTTCATATCAGATACAAGAACAAAACAAATTTTGGCCATTGATATTGATATACTGAATTTTTAGAAAAGCGTGTCGAAATGCATTAACCAGGATAATATATTTACACCAAGCTTGGGGCGTAGGGGTGTATCATAGCGTATTGATTTAACAATCCTTAATGTAGTTACTGCATTTGGTGATAGTGTTTTTGTTCAAACAACCAACATGGAGTTGTTCACTTAATGTGTGCATTTCCAACTGCGTGTGTACACTTTCATTTACTTTAAATTCACTCCGCCTCTCCATGTGTCTTACATCCAATAAGCATCCAGAATTTTTCAAATGTTTCGTCAACTAATCCATTTATTATGGAATTTCGCACAATATCTATTTAGTATTTTCATTAAGTAAATCTGGTAAGTGATCAATATGACTGTAAATTATGAGCCGGTTATAACTCACATATTAGAATTATAAACAAATTAAGTGCTGCGATAGCTGACGCTTCCTTGCACTTAATTCGCTTATAATTCCAATATATAAGCTATAACATATACTTAGCGCGCCAGTATATGTTAACTTTCAACTTGGTATTTGTTGACAACATGTGTTGTGTACGCAATATAGGAATTTCACATTTAAGTGAAACATCACATTTTAGTGAAATAAGAAAATAAAGTCATGTTTGAGGAACACAAAGACATCAAAATGTATTTACACTTAACACAGTCAGTGCAGGGCAATTGATAATGATGATGAACATATCCAATAATTGTTTAATTGTTCAATAGCATTGTCATGTGTGCAGTAAATGGAATGGTTTGGAAACGCTGGAAAATGCTGGTTACTGAATTATACTTCGGTAATCAACATTTGCAACGCATTTGACGTTTCCAGTATGTGGCGTACAAAGATGATCGTGTCGACCAATCTGGTTACTACCGATTGGCACAGGTTTGCGATCGAGTATTTAGGGTTAATTGGTATCGTGGTTGCAAATTTGAAAGTAGATTCTCACAGATATATTGTTAAACATCAGTAATGACGTAAAACGTGACCATAATTCCACAAACGCAAGCCCGATTGGAATATACTTACGTTAGAATTACAATGCAGACAGTACAGATAAACAGACGGACGGACATTCAAGCTTCGAATGATACCTGTAGTTTTTGCGATATCAATGAAACATGGTACGTGTGCGTGTATATCCTGCAGAACAAACCAATTCAGGTACAACCTGTAAAAGACTGCGAGGTCTCAAGAAACTGACATAACCTAAGAAAAATAATTACCGCGTAATAATAATCCTATGAAAAGAAAATCAAAAAAAATATTTGAAGAGCAAAGGACTCCTTAAAGTGAGTCGATAATGCTTGTATCCCCGGAAGTGGATACGTGGTCCAATGTACATGTATATAGGAATTGTATATTGAAGGGCACAAATGTACACGGATCTTGGACCAAAAGCGAAAGTGGTAAAAGTTCAACATGGCGTGAACTTGTAGCTGTATATGGAGTATTAAAAAGTATGTTACATGTATTACAAAAAAGTAATGTTTCATTTTATACTGACAACAAGAATGTAAAGTTTATTTTAATCACTGGTAGCAATGTTGTCGATTTACATGAACTTTGTTTACATATACATGATGTTTGTAATATCGGTTATATAGAGATTATTGTCATTTGGGCACCAAGGCATGAAATGGTTGAAGCAGATTACCTTAGCAGGTGTCTTAATTGCGACGATTGGTCGATCAATAATACTGTATTTCAATATCTAAATGCATTATGGGGACCGTATACTGTTGTCAGGTTTGCAACACATTATAATAATAAATGTGTCAGATTTAATTCAAGATGGTGGGTACCGGTTACTGAAGCAGTGAATTGTTTCACGCAAAATTGGTCCAGTGAGAACAATTGGCTTGTACCACCGCCCACTATGGTCAGTGTATAAACAAGTTAAAAAATGACCAATGTTCAGGTACGTGGATTGTCCAAGAGTGGAAATCGGGGCCATTTTGGCCTTTGTTGGTTGATGAAGATGGTAATTTTAAGTATAGTGTGAAAAAATATGTTCTACCTTCAACAGGATCCATCATCAAGGGAAAAAATTCGAACGTTGGTTGATATATGATATTTTGCTTGACATGCTAAGTCGATTGATAGTTAGGATTTTTAAGGTTGATATTAAATATATGTTCATATTTTTTGTTGAAAAAATTCAATCGATTATTTTGTGTGGTAGTTCAATGTAGATTCGAGAAGTACAGTTTTCCAGAGTATGTTTACATTCCACACACAAGAATGAAATGTTATCTCTGGTTGTTTACCTGACCAATTGTGTCTACGATGAGCGTATGTGCATATAGTCATTGCGTTTATAATGTGTCTCGAATGACATAAGATCGAAATTCTTTTTTATGTATAATGATTTACATGGTCATGTACATAAATAAAACTCTATCGCAAGTCTTGCCCATTGCAAAATAGTGTTTGTATTTTGTTAGGAGTTGAGTTAAGACATGCATTTTCCAGTGTATTATTGGTACTTCTCCATCAACAGGAAAATATCTTCGCTTTTTAATCTTTCGAAATAAATTTTAATTCATACGGATTTGATTATTTAAAATGTGAATATTCCCCACACTTCAGTTCAGTTTGTATCATCGGTATTTGTGCCACGAGTTGTGCCACGAGGCCGCATTTTGTAGAAGCAGCACTCCGTTTGCGTGATATATTTGTTTACGTTATAATACCAGATTTACAGTTTCTTTTGCAAATCAAACGAACATCATCAACAATAGTTATCGAAAAGGTCGAAATACAAAAAAGTCGTCTAGTAGAATTATCATTAATACGTTTGGAATTTTTGAATAAATTATTGCATTAACAATCAAAGATGCAGTCAAAATATTCTTGCGACTGGAAATATCTTAATCAGTTTCTGCAATAACCTAGCTCAGAAAGGATGGTCGATCTAACGAAGTCATTTCCTTCCATCAGAGGTAGTTATAGTATTCAATCATAGCATAATGAACACTCAGTATAGACGCATATTGGTTCCGTGCGACGGAGTATACTTTTAGAAGCATAATATTATATCAGATGAATTTAGATACTGACAAGAAAATCAAAAGAGAGAGCAAAAGTTGCTACAGGGAACGCCACACACATAAGACAGTGCCTCTCCACATAGACCTCCGGGAAAACAAGCCATAAAACATAATGCATTTTAAGAGGCTCAATGGTACATACGTAAGGGAACAGGGGCGCAAGTTTCGATTTTGTAGTCCATGTTTCATGGCGTCACAACAAGAATTACAAGGCAGTCCTTACTTTTACGGACGATGCATTCAATGTATTAAAAGAGAGAGAATAAGTAGCTACAGGGAACGCCACTTACATAAGACAGTGCCTCCCAACGCAGATCTCCGGGTAAAATCCACTAAACCGTTTAAACGTAGTTCTCCTATCATATATTAGCTACTCCCAACGAGGTTTTTGCCACTGTCCGTTCCAAGGTGGTACTGCTATCCTCGCCCACCACTTATGTTTGTTTCTTGTATCCCTCTTGTCTTGTCTACGTTTTATCTTTCTCCTTGTGCTTTTGAAGTAGCTGTAACTTTACAACGTGGTGTTTCCTGCTCGATTTCTTCATCTATTTTTAATTTCGTGAAGTGAAAAACTTCCATTGTTGTTCAGTATTCTTTAACATACGAAACTGTAATACTTGAGAATTTATTGACGTTACCTTCTTCTAAATGAATATACACTGAGTGTATTAAGTATAGCGTATTATTTACACATTTTGATATAAAACGAGTTTTGATAAATAACTACATCAAAACAAAAGTGCATATATACAAATACAAACCAAATATGTATTGCTCTTTTTCAGAAGCTACTGTTTTGGGCAACGGCAAGCCATCTGGTTTTGATCAAAATGCTGGTCGTACGAAACTCGTTTATAGCACTGTTTTATCAGTTTCAATGAAAAATGCGACTGTTTCAATGGGAATCAAGATATTCTCGCAGATTTGGCTATGTAACAATTATACTGTTCAATATTAATATATGAATGTATGAACACGAAGAAGTTAGCAAATACAGCACATGATACGTAACAGTATATGGTGTGTGTTTTGTAATAAACTGAAACCCCGTCGCTTTATTAACTTACCATGCTAGCATGATATTCGATGATGAAATAACGCTACTGTATAATGATTCCTATAAACCATTTTGTTTTATGTACGAGGGACGATCAGAAAATACCCGGACTTTTCGTGATCATGTCTTTCCACGTGCAACGAAGTACACAATTCGGTCAGTTGATTTTTCAGTGTCAAGTTCGTATACACAATTTTGACGATATCTATACATGATAGGTGTCTCAGTTAACATGAACTCCACATTAGCAGAACAGCGATCTACTGGCAGAGGCTAAAAAAGCCTTGCTAATTGTCTTAAGACTGCCGGAGAGGTTTGGGCATGACTGCCTTTCACGTTTTACAACTGCCCTGCGTAAAGTAACGGCTATCAACCCTATCGTTTCGTAACGTTTTGCAATTTGGTTCCCGTTTGCAGCCAATTTCATACGGTGGACAAGGGATATAATACAAAACGTTCGCCACTGATAGTCGTAACTGAACACAGGGCTGGTCGTGTCGTGAATGTAAAGACTGGGGCGGAGGAGCTACAAATCGACTGGAAACAAGATCTTCTAAAAACATGAATGCATGGTAAAGATAAATGTTAAATGAGAGATAATTATCACAATTTTATAGTTCATGGTTGCGATTAATTACATAATAATCACTTAAACAAATCTCGGCATAACCATTATCACTATAATTTTATTGTTTTTATTTTACCGCCTCTATCATCATCATTTAATTTCCATCAGCTTCAACATAATATTTGTATCATTATCGCTACCATTACAAGCATCTCGCAAATTATGTGATGCACTTTTATTAACGAAATAAAGAATAACGTTCTACAAAGAATAATACTATGGTGGCATATTACTGCCACCAGTTAGCATGATAGCGTTCTCGAATTATTTCGTGTTAACCACTTAATTATTACGATAATTATCTCGCTATCTAGTTAATATTCGTGATACATTTTCGGTAAGAAAAATATCACAAAACTAGAAACAGGCTTGAAAGTGCCAAGAACTGCCACCTCTTACCTTTTTATTATGCGTTACACTAGATTTTAGTGATAACACGAATCTTATTTTTTTGACCACTTATTATGTTACTTAATAACTCAATTTCGCGAACCATAACTAGATAAATAGTTACACGAATCTTAAGTGAAATTCGCGAATTTGAGTTATTAAGAACAGTGGTGAACAAGATAAGATTCCTGTTACCACTTACATCTAGAAGCCAAAAATGCATTTATAAATAAGTGGTAACACGAATCTTAAGTGAAATTCGCGAATTGGAGTTATTAAGTAACATATTAAGTTGTCAACTAGATAAAATTCGTGTAACCACTTAAATCTAGAAGCAAAAAATGCATTTATAAATAAGTGGTAACACGAATCTTAAGTGAAATTCGCAAATTGGATTTATTAAGTAACATAATAAGTGGTCAACTAGATAAAATTCGTGTTACTACTTAAATCTGGTGTAATACATCATAAAAAGGTAAGAGCCGCAGTTCTGGGCACTTTTAAGCCTGTTTCTAGTTTCATGATATTTATCTTACCGGAAATGTATCACGAATATTAACTAGATAGCTAGATAATTATCGTAATAATTAATTGGTTAACACGAAACAATTCGCGACGCTATCATGCTAACTGGTGGCAGTAATATGCCACCATATAATACTTCCAAGTATTCCATCATATACCTTCACAGAAGATATGTCTGTTTTTACTGCCACACGAAAATACATTTCACATAAATCAAAGAGTACTATGAGAAAAATGATAGATTTTCATACGTATTGCTAGTAGAATGAAGTGAACCTCTTACCTTTATGACTGTTAAAGTCTTTTAAACTAAGGTAAATTATTTCTTACAGTTCAATCCGTTGAGGTGTTTTAATGGTCTCCGTCTCATTAAGATCTCGATCAAAATTGACAGCCAATAATGCCGATCATTGGAATGTATCGTAGGAAATGTATCCCACAGTAAAACAATATTCATATTCAATTTCTTCGATTAAAGTAATTATTCAAAGTAAAGTAATTATTGTCTCTCTTCAAATATTCAGTAACTTAAGATACTTTCACATCATTAATGTAGTTTGAGAGCTGATTATCGTCAGATGTTTCCCGATCGATTATCATGGTGTTAATAATACATTAACAAATGTAAGTGTATGTTTATTGCTCGATGCATTTGTTTGTAATAACACGTTCTTCACCAAGTTGAACTTGCCTAAATGTTTGACTGACTTTCAATATAACAAAGTTTGTGCATATCAGATTTTCCTATTAATTCGCAAAAAAAGGAATCCGTTCAAATCTTGATAGTTGTTTGGTATTATCGCTTTTTTCAACAATTTGTCAAACAAATACAACGGCCAGTTGGCAAATATATTAAAAAGTTATACACCATTCCTTGTTCGAACATATCAATATGAACTATTCTCCGTATATTAGTTGATTGCAATTGTTTGATAAGCCAATGCATAATTCAGTCACAACAGAAAACTAAAGTTGTCATAAAATGCTGCTGTGTATTGGGGCTGTTTCATGATTTAAGATTGTCTTTGCTTTGATGTTTATTGTGAAGTCCTTTTCGGTTGTATCTTCTACCCTACAAATATATATGAGGTGCTCCTATTTCGCGAATGTGGTATTCACTGCTCTTTTGTTGACCTCTAGATATTTTACTTTTGACAATTTGGAATTGGTCCGATTGTAAATTCTAACTAAGCGTATATGATTAGAGTTTAAACAATCGTTTGCACAAAATGATGCACAGTTTTGTTTCACTATACTCTATTTTTACGTTACATAAGTGGTAATTAAATAATATGTATACATCAAAAATGTCTGAGCAGTTCGATAAGTTTGTTCATTGTCAGATGATATACTGCATTGGTACTAATTTCTATCGGTACTGTACTATTACGAACTGGACATATGTTTTGTATTACGCATGTCCTGCTCGACTGCATACTCTCAGCATATTTGTATTCCTGTATTGTCCTATCCAATTCATAATCGTTCACTGGGGCCGGTCGTACTAAACAAATGGTGGCCCTAATTCATAACAAATAAAAAATACATACTTTAACGGAATCATTGTGTCGGAAGGAAAGAGAGAGAATAAGTTGCTACAGGGAATGCCACATACATAAGACAATTTCTCTCCACACAGACCTCCGGGAAAACAACAGCCCATTAAACATAAGGCATTCGAGGAGACGCAAGCGTAAATACGTTAGAGATTAGAGGCGCAATGAATGGCCTGGTCGACCATTAGGAATAAATAAGAAGAATCAAAAGGGGACAAACAGGGGGGAGGGGTTAATGGATGGAATATATCACAGGACAAGTCGAAACAGCTGACAGCAATAGGCCGAAAGTTGGGAAAGTTATTTACAGCTGAGTGCAGGTGCTCAAACGAGACAAAACATTTCAAAACGTTAAGATGACTTAATCAAAATCTAAAAGACATTAGCCCGATAGTAGATCCACTATTTTTAGTTTGTTTGGCGCGTATGACCATGCCTTTACATTAAATATACAGTTCATCAAACTTGGTTGTGGATTTCTCCGTAGGGGGTACAACGTAATTAAGCAGCGTTTTTATAATGCTCTTTCGAAACATGTCTTTAGCTGGGACAAACGTTCCTTGACATAACTAAGGGTTCCTTGTGTCTCTTTTTGTAATACTCTGACGCTTCATGTATTACATTTGCACCGCCTTACCAGGATCGGTGGTAATATAACACTGATTACATGCTGAGGGAACTCAAGAAACACCATAAATAAATTGTTTACGCGAGAAGGTTTTTGTTTTGGTTTCCTCTGGATGACATAAAGAAAAGTAAGAAAAAATCCATTTGACAGCTTAATTAGGAAGTCAGTCCTAGGCAGAAAACTGGGACAGTTTCTTCTAAATAACAAAGTCTATATATAGTGTATATTACGACCTTTAGAATTCGTTATTGCTTTCTTCTATATGTTCTGCAAACGTCTGTGTGGTACTGCTTTGTTTCCCATTTCCCGCGTTTGTTTCATCTTCCATTGTTTCAGGTAACTCGTTAATTCTTGATGCAATCACATCATTTTGTTTCTTTCTCCCGACATAACCAAATAATAATTGTCTTTAGTCATTAATAAGTAACTGAATAAGTATATTTAATGTTATTGCACATTCCAATTTTAAAAAATTGTAATCTACTTGTATATGTGTGTATTGTATTGCGACACCAAAACTTTTGGACGTGTAATGTAACATACATGGATTGGATTGAATGCAAGGATCATTAAGTGCATTGTTGTTTCTTACTATATGTGACATTAGACTGTGGTTGACAAAACAAATATTCGCAAGGAAAACCTTCACTATACATGATCTTTTAATTCATGTCTTCAATATCAGGATAACAAAACATCTCTTTGGCATTACTAAATAAAATCATGTTATAAAACCTTTGAAACTTGACAGTAAGAGCACAAACTTTCGATAATGAAGAAAGTTCTAAATGTCACGAGGCTACATCATTGATTTCTCCTTGAATGCAATTATTTAAGTTAACGTGTATAACAATGATAACAGGTAAACACATATAAAATGCATAATTAACACTGATTTATCACTGAATTGATCAAGTTTACTCTTTCTGTATAAAAACCTATAATGCATATTCTTTATGCAGTACTATATTTGAAATATTGATATTATTTTCTTCCTTTTACAATGGGCAGGTGCGCTTTCGTTAAATGTAAAGCAATAGCTAAATACTATACATGTATGTTGAAAAGCTCTTTTTTTGTGATTTGTTTGGAACTTAATAAAACTAAGAGAGATTCATTCTATTTTGTTAATCTATATAAGCTTCAGTTTTGAAAATAAAAGCATGCGTAAATAACATTTTGTTGAAGGTGTTGCACATCATTACACATATTGATATATCTCAAATTCAAACTGGGTTTTACATCGGCAATTTAACATAAACATTTAGGAAATCATGTTACCTCATAAAGTGAATTCGATGATTTGCAGTAACTTGATACGCACGTTGTTTTGATGAATGATTGATCAATGCAATTAGATCTAAATTAATTTAATCAAATTGTTACGACTGTAAAAATTAACATACAGTTTTCTCTAGATTTAATTACAAGTTTTGGAAAGTTTTAAAGCACCATAAACATATTACTGCGTAAAAAATGTAGCAACCGACTACTTAATGGAACAGGTGCAACACATGTGTAGAATCTATTTAACCTCGTCCAATTTTTGTATACACGATTAATTGTCTGGATTACATCTGTAAGCAATTTGTTTCGTTTTATCGCGCACATTATCTAATTGTCTTAAATTCGGGCAGCTATTTCAATTCTACTTTCAAATTCAACCACAACAATTTGTGCCCTCTTGGAAATGCAAGAAAAACATTTGAGCGCCGCTGTACGATTTCCAACCTCTTCTTTAAGTGACGTCATTTCTAGGAAATGCCATATGTGACGTTACCATGTACTGACAGTAAGCAATATTTGCCCCATATGGCAATATGAAAACGAAGTGATTATATGGTGTAAATATTGTTTCCTGCTTGCAAATAGTGACATCACATGCTGCGTTTTCTTGTAATGACTTCACTTACAGAAAAGGTTGTCAATCACATAGCACCACTCATATTACGTTACCATATACATGGACTAGCTAACTAGAGGTTTTGTAGTACATGTGAACTTTTTATACATAATTAACCATGTGATGCATTGCCTTCTAGCATGTCAATTTTTAGAAGCAACATGTTATTCTGGTTTCCCAGTCATTGAATATTCATTAATTGATTATTTTCACATGAATGACGATATTGTGTAGTATGGAATTTACTATACCCTTAATTCCTCGGACCACTCTGTAGAATTGTGTGATGTTGGTTAAAGTAGTTGTTTACAAACTTTGAAATTTCCGCTAGAAAGTTTATTCAATATATATATATACCAGCTGATTAGGGAATCCTTTGTCGCTTACAGATTATTCAAGCTGCAAGATGACGGTTGTACTATTGAATGTTGAAGAAAAGAGGCACATTTGGATAAATATATTGCATGGTATTATGTTAATACATTGGATATTGTTTTGTTTTCTAATGTTTACTTTAATTGCGGGAGAAATCTTATTTTTTATTAATACGTTGACGCATTTTGATGCAAATATTGTTACAGTTAATGCAAAAACAATGTGGCTTAATTATTGCTATGGTACAAGCCTCTCCTTTACATATGTGTCATTGTTAAATGAAAGTATCGTTCCAAAAAGGGCTGACTATACATTAACTGTTATTTTACGTGACCTTAAAATAGTTATTATCATTTAATCTTAACATGACCAAATGGTTAAACCGTTGTACATATGAAAAGTTACAACAAGTCATATTCATAGAGCAAGTGTTTATTATACATTTGACATTTTGTATGTTATGAAGGATTAAGCTCATGCAGAGAACTCGTCATTCATAAGATAATGACTCCCCACACAGATCCCAGGAAACATTAGTACACAAAACATTAGGAGTTGAGAAGGTGTAAGGACAATCACCTTAATAAGTGTCTGGCTGATTATCAACACTCAAATAGAGTTAAAGAAGGGTACACAAATGAAAGAAGGGAATCCATTATAGGCCAGGATGAGCAATCAACTTGTAACTGTTCCCTGAAGCACTATCCAGATGTGCAGACTCTATAAATGTCAGCCATTTCAATGAAAGTCCCATACCCTATTGACCTAATTATATAGATTTCCAGACTGAATCGTAATTACATTTACATAATACATAATGAATATATTTTAAATGAAACCAGATAATATATCATATATTTTATGGTGTCTATTAGAATATATTGATATTCAAATATGACATTTGTCACAATACACTCGATTGTCTACTTTCTGCTAGAATATAATTATATTCCAAGCTGAAAATCGTTAAAGTACAACTCAATTGGTCAAGGTCGCATGTTAGTTTAGTAATTCATTCCAATACATGTTAGGCAATTATAACAAATATAAAGACGGCATTAAGGCGAATTATGTGCTTATTACGGGCTACAGTGCCCTTTGAAATATTCACAACAATGCTGTTTACGTGTGGCTACTTATGATTTATTCTTTGACAGTTTTTCAAGAATGATTTTAAGTATAATAGTTTAATGAATGTGATGATCTACGTCGGAAAAACAAGATACATAATTATTTGAAATCTTGTCCTATAATTGTTCGAGTACTAAATTATGCTGTACATGGGTTTCGTAACATTTTCTGTGCTATTCCTTCCCAAGTATAAATGTATTGCACGGTTATATGCATAACAAAATGTACTTTCTTACTCTCAGTAAGTACTGTGAATAATTGACCTAATAATTAACCTTTATGTTAAAATGAAAACGGCAATTACAGATAAGAAGCCATCATTCCATTTAATTTATATGTGGTTTTATGGCGCATCGACAGCTTTGGTCATTTAGCGCGCAAGGAATGTAAAAAACATGTGAAACTAAACAGGTTTACGACCTATACTTGTATATGTTCCATCATTCCATATGGCACTCATAAATTCCAAAACAGACGATGGAGCAGTTCATAGTAAAACTAGAAGAATTCAAATGAGTCGTTTATCTAATATAATGAACGATTTCAATATAATGGTATGAGGTGATGCAAAAATAATGTACGGACTTCATTTAAGTTTCCTCCTCATGTGTGTGTTACATAAACATTTTAACTGAAACTCAACGAGTGTGTGATAATAGGTATTCCATACATGAATTTCATCGATACCGCTTGGAACAATAAATTATGTATAATATATATGGAATCATCGGTATAATCTAATAAGATTTCTTACTGGCTTTCATGAGGTAATAATTGCCAGTTTAAGCGTAAAGGCACCAAAATGATTGGTAATATACATGTGTGTATCTGAATGCTATGAAAATTCCCATGACTATTCCTTCATGTAATAAAGTAATATGTATATTTTTATGATTAACGTATTTTCTATACGGTTTATTCTAGTACTTTTAATTGTTAAACAATAAGTATAAAGACCCGAGGCACAGCATAATAGACGACTAACTTGATTAATTATTCAGATAAAGACAGTGGGTTTTTTTCAGCTGTCGCTTTCGTCATTCATTTTTGAAATTGTTCCCTTATATATAGGGCTCTGATTTTCTGTAATAAGGATATATTTGTTATCATTGTTCAGTAGTCTTGAACAATAACTTTGTCGATCTCAGGACAAATATAATAAAACGCTATTACGGGCTCCGAAGAATGCCTACATATCCACGTTTTAAGTTCTGAAACTGATTAATTGGTACCTCGAACTATAGGTTGTCGGGTATTTTTTTCAGAATTGTATTTGCATTCCCACAGACCCATTTAATTGTTTACTCCTGTTTCTTTGTCTCGAACTCCTGAGTACAAAAGCTTGAAGCTTAAACGAGTCGATGGGAAATATGATTTTATAATTGGATAGAGGTTCATTAAATCTGTCAGTGGCAAACAAAAGACGTAGAACATGTCGCTCGATTTACACGTACTAACAGTTGCATAACACCATTCAGTTAGTTTGGAGGACAAATATTCGATAAAATAAAAGGCAAATTATTGAAATATGTACGTAAGTATGCGTGTACTTACGTGCAAATATCAAAATACACAGTTTCTGTTTGCGCCATTATTGGCAAGAGGCTCGGCAGAGCCAATTGCTATAGTAGGCGAAATCCGCAGACACTCATCGGATGAGTCATCCCAAGTATTACATTCTGAACCGCCAAAGGCTACATACTCCTGAAGAAAGTAGTCCTTGTCTAACAAAAAATAGCGGTAAGCATTTGCGATATCAGCTATAGAACGGATTTGAGCTGACTTCACTTACGCAAAAGAAAGAACCCCAAAGAAACTTTGCTGATCATATATTGCAAATTACAGAAATGTCTGCCTACCCCGCAGCCGTACCACAAGCTAGCGGACGATAGTATAAGATAGTGTACAGTAGGCAGCGGACGATAGCAGTAGGCAAAAATACATATACAAGAAAACGGTGCCACATATAATATATCCAACGAACAATTATACGTATATTGAAAATCAGGGGAAATGCAATTTTCCGTCATCGTTCCGTTGTATATCGACGATTTACGGAAACATACGTTTTGTTGTATTGTCATCCTGTCTTTAGGTCGGTCTATTGGTTGTGCTGTCCAATATACAACATAAATTATGAAGTTTGTGTAGCACATTATTCTCACTTCTTCAGTTTTCAAGGGATTGCAATGCAGTTTGATAATACAAGTACCATGATACATGATTTGAAGATGTGGACGACATAAATTTGCTGTGCATCCATCAACATATTTTAGAATTCTGGCCCTTTGAACTGAAGTCTCCTTTTAGAACACATGTAGCAAAATACTTTAGTTTTCTATGGATTGCATTGAAACTTGGCATATAATCTACATTAAGGTACTGTTTACTTCTTCTCCATCCATCCTTCTGACTGTCTATACCCATTCTTTGTATACAATCTTGTGTGTTTATCTCCTATACTATTTTATTTACTGACATAACAAAGTGTTCTTGATAGACTATTGTGATAGGTAAAATATATATGTCAAAGTGACGTCTGTGATCTGCAGTGAGCCCCTTCAGCCCTTTCGGTGCTTTGATATTAGATGTCTCGTGACGCGCCATCCGTACGTAGGCTAAGTCGCTGTAAATATATCCGACGTGGCTTAACTCCCACGTTAAATCGTGACTGAACAGTAGACAAATCGGTCATCAGCCTGTTTGAAATACTTGTGTTCGTTTGTATTTCTTACATTATGTTGTTGCTACACACTACGTACACTCTTGGACCCATACTACCCACCGTTTTATATTTGTTTTATATCTCTCTTTATTTTAATTTTATCGCCCCCGATTCCTCGTATTTAGTTTTATGTAACAGCTGATTCCTTTTCTCAGCCATTTAGGTTTTTCTTATTATAAATGTAAATTTAGCGTAGATAAATCTGTTTGGTTCACCACGTGACCATTTGTTAACATTGTAATGTGCATTTGCTTCACGCATGATATATATTTGTTTTATGTTCGTTTACCGGTTCTACTTGAGGTTTTTTTGTATACCCTCCGCATGGTTTCTTTTGCACCATAGGAATCTGTGTGTGGACTAGAACATCATGTTTTGTGCGTGTGGCCTTCTTTTTAACTCCCGCATTTTTACCAGTTGGCAAGTAACAAATGTGTATTATCTGGTATTAACATTCAATAGATGTTCTAATAATATGTTTGATTTTTGAGCTATGATGTTCCAAATTAGCATGATCGTTATATCAAGAAATTGAATGGAGCCTATCCTAACATTGCGTGTGAAAAGCCAGTTAACTATGCGGAAATTATCCTAAATCAGCGTTCGTATATTGGCAAATTTCCTGCCGGCGTCATATTAAATGAATTAACACATCGCTATATTAAATTAATCAACGCCGTCTACGATCTTCTAACTATTTGTGTATAGTTGATGAAAAACAAGGCACTGTATTCAGGGGCGTAGATTCGAAAAATCGAAAAATAAAATGGCTACAACTGCAATAAGATAGTTAATGTATGTTTTCGATTTAATTGTAAGCATATTTACCCGAACGAAATGTACATTAAAACGCATTTCTGTTGATCTAGCTTCGGACATTTTTCCAAGGGACATGTTCAAGGGAATTGTATTCTGATTTTACCAGTAAACTTGAAGTTATTTAGTATTGCACATTCTTCTTTACGATTCATATTTGCTTTTACTCTCCCTTAGCATCGGGCGCTTATTCCGATACCTTCATATCACCCTCTGCTTTATAACTCCCGCACAACTAATAATTTCTATTTTTAGACAGGCGAATCGACTTGCGTCCACAGCCATTTAGGGAGCCGCTTGCAACGATACGTCAATGTCCCAAAAGTAGGACAGTAAACATGTGTACATAAAGCGTGCGAGTGTGCATTGAATAAACAGCTTTCCCCGGCATAGAAATGACACTGTGACAATGAAAATTGCTAGAAAAATTAAACTAAACTAAAGTAAGTGACCATCGTTTTGTCGGCATGCCAAATTTATTTCGATGCCTGTAAATGTGTAATGATATAAGGTCATTTAAACAGCTGTCGACGCGGAATCTGCGTATATTTTAAACGCGTCATTCGTTCATGAATACTCGGCATCTCGTTACTCAAATTCGTCACACTATTTGTAATACGTATCAGTACAGTCCTCGATGAAAGAACGAAACACTGCCTTATGTAATGCTAAATGACATGAAATAAAACCGATTAACTAGATCGTCAAAATTTCCCTCGACATGAAAGACTAATCTGTTATAAACTCAGTAGTCACGTGATCGTGCCGACCAATGGCATATAGTATCATGGACGAACGGTGATTTCGTTTACTGCGACTAAATCATTGGTTATATCAGAAAGGTTAAAAGGGTCAAATATTAAAATATACTGGTAATACAGCCGTGTGTGAATGTAACGGTAGTGGAATCAAAGCGCTGTGTTGGAACGAAGTTTGCTTCAAGCACACGCATTGTAATCAAAACGTACGTTTTACTTTTACTTTATACGCAAACCTAGCCTGGAATTAAATAGATGAGATTTCTTCACATGAACATGAACTTATCGAATAATCGTGATGAACACAAACACATCGTTCATGTACACATAATACGTAGTGAATCATCTACGGGAAATATTTATGATGTTGTTCTTGTTACTGATACAAAACAAGCGGATAAGAATGCACACTCACTGTTTTCTGCGTCACTCATCGTTTTGAAATGCTTTATGTCTTTGTGTTTAATGCAATGTTTACATGATTTTCTCCTATTTCATGTATCAACATTCGAGGGTATGTTATCAATTTCCGGAACACGAAGTTACTCTGTTTTTCAAAGTGTATCTGCTGATAAATGAACCAGACAGTGGATCTACAGTCGAACCTCGTTTATTCGAATTTATCGGGTCCGAAATTTTATTTCGAATAATACATGGTTTCGAGTAGCTCATTTCAATTCGACATGAGTTAGAAGATACATCGGGGCCTGATATTTATTTTGGATGATACCGAGTATTCGAATAGCAGGTTGTCGATTAAACGAGATACGACTGTATTTGAATTCCAAGTTGTTATGATTATGCTGGGTAAAATAGACTGTATGTCTGGATGATAAAACTAACCTAAATATGTTTTGTGTGTCCTTGATTACATCATATAATTGAACGGAAGTAATGCTATGAAATTATGACATTCGTGTTTTTTTTTGACTTCCGAGTAACCACAACATGTCAAATATATCTCACCAAGGGATTACATTCATTAATTATTTGTCAACTACTGTCCAAGTCGGCCAGATATGTCTGTCTTACGTCTACCCTCAATTCAAGCGGCGAGAATTACTTGCTGACTTCCATTTCCGCTATCACATTTTCATAGCACGTAAGAAAACCGTGTCATAAAATAATAAAATAGTATTATTTGTGTGAAATACATTTTGTTTTGCATTTAACAGAACAGTCAAACGGATACTTCAGATATATGTAGCTGTCGTGCAGTAAAAAGTACCACATATCACACAAATATGTTTATAACAATGCTAATAATTCCTAAAATAATTTCTCCAAATCACGAATGACGATTAGTGTAATAATAATTATATAATTCACTCATTTCGATATACAAAGAGTGCAAAATCAAACGCATCAGTCTCATCCCCAATATTTATGTCCATGAGAGATCTATTGTCATTCCTGTTTTATGCTTGATGATCATTAGGCTCGGTAATGTTGCTATATAAAAATTTTAAACGGATGTATTTAAATTGATACACATCAACATTGCAGAAAGTTGAAATATTTGCATAGTTATATGATTAATCAAACGTCGATATATACCATACAATGATACAATGCGTCATCAGATAAAATCAAACCAAAATCAGGAAACATTAACCCACTTAACCATTTCAATTAATAATAAGAAAAAATAATTGAAACAAATGTTCAACTTATCATAGTGGCTTTTCGAACAAGTCTTAATAACTTGTATTTTTTATAATTATTAGAAACCCTATCGAGTCAAAGATAATTTAAACACTGTACAACAGTTTCTTCAGAAATGCGTAATATATTAAGATTCCTTGAAAACGTTTGGATTTGCAACACTTTAATGCATTTCGGAATGCATTGGATGCGGCATTGTGTATAATGCACACAGTGAATAGTGACAGCAGTAAACTTAATGCTTGTCTTAAATCATTGAAGATATATCCTTATTTCAATCTCATCAGTGTACATAGCACATACATATACAAAAAAAAAACATCGAATGAATACCTAATAAAAGTACACTGCCACCCAAACAATGAGTTATAAGAGATTATGTATACACATAAAACTAATACATCAAAGTATATACGTATATTTATATATACTTATCATTAATATCGCATAGTACATGGTTCTTTTATATCACATATATCAACATGGATTAAAACTGAAGAAGCCTTCTAATCAGTAGAACTAAGAACTGCCATAAAACAATGATAAGATACTGAAAAGGGGAAAGGAGCACGATCGCCCATTAGCTAAACAATGGATGTAAGATATCACAGAACACGTTAATCACATCACCGTGAGTTGGATTAGCAAAGTTGCTTTAGGCGAAATAAAAAGGAACACATTGAAAACTAAATAAATGAGCATTATTGACAACTTATAAATTCATTATTTACAAGTTAAAAATAATCGTCTTTGTAAAATTAGATTGAAGGTTTTGGCACAGATTCGTATCATATCTGGGTTAGAAAACAAGAACTTGAACCTATCAACATCAGAGAATGTCAACACCGCATTATCACTAACTACTGCTTGTATAAATAATGACTCTCGTATATCACAATAAGCGTGACCATTAAATAAGACATGGTATTCAGATTCAAAATTATCTCAAATTGGACGCTATCGTTCATCCACTGACAATCCCTAGTTTCAGTTCTAATTGGGGCAACGTCAAACGAAATTTACTATACGCTGACCTATGTCTTGGTTGGAGAATTAGTTTGCAGTATTGCTTCGGAACAAATTCGGACTTAACTAGTTTATACAAACGGAGCTTATTACCAATTCGTATAGAAGGATCAATTTCAATGTTAATTCTATTGAACCACTTAGTAACATAGTCGTGCAAAGTTACATTACAAACTGCACTGACGAACGAAGCTTGCAGAGGATGTTCGATATCATTAAACATTATTGTCATCCAGAAATGTTTTTACATTAAAAACCCAATTCCTACATTAACGAGAAGATTTTGTCGTAACCCAGAGTGTTATATATTACATACCCCACTATGTTCATAGATGACAAACGTGACCAGTACAGTAACACGGATTTCCACTGCCTAAGACATGGGGGGTTACAGCCCATATCTCCTGATACTCCATCATTAGCTGTGTATTTTCCGACACCTAGATAATAGCGTTGAGCCCTGTTGTGTACTGCATCAATTCAAGAATACGGACGGGAGACCCATAGTGGTGCACTATAACTTATAACAGACAAGACAACGGCATCAAACAATTTAGATAATACATCATATTGTAAGGTAAATATATATTACCCAAGCTTTTACATTTTGCGATTAAAAACCCCAATGTAAGACTAGCACTCTGAGCAACAGCCTTGACAGTAACATTAAAATCAAGATGTTCATGTAAAACAACACCTAAATAGGTATAACGGTCAACAACGTGTAGTACAGTTTCACCGCATCCGTCCGTAATGGGAGAATTTGGACGAAATGAATAATATTACTTTTTGATGGGTTCACGGTCATATAATTAAGAGAGCACCAATCATTGAAAGCATTTATCAGCCTTTGTAGTCCTTCCGCGTTTTTCGGCTAAAATAGCATTAACATCAGCGTATAGCATTATGCAAATGTTCTCATTTCCAATGTTAATTCCCAAATCAAAGGTTTTAAGATAGAGTGCGAAGTCGTTGATAATCAAATTGAAAAGTAACGGTGATAAGATACATCCCTGTCGTAGATCACATTAAACATCAATGACGTATTTATTGTATCGAATAAGAATCATTGAAATGGATTGTGTAAGGACAATGTAAGAGATTTAGTGTAAGACACAACGTTTAAAAACAAGACTTGAATTATGTATGTTCTACGAAGAAAGACTTTTAAGAATAATTTTTATAATTCATCTTGATGAAATTTCATTCTCTGTTTTGACGATCATGCATTCTCCTGATAATTATGTCGAACATGATTGTGTTTGATGCTTTATACGATCCTTAAAATATCGAAGGTCTTGCGTGACAAACATTTACAATTACAGCTTGAGTGAATCACGCAATAAATACGTGTCTATAATTCCACAATTATGGTTCTATGTCTTAGTTTATTAGTTGGATTTTGCATGTTACAGATTAAATTGTATTCATTATTTACAGAGCAATGGCAATCATAAACATGTATGCCTCCAGCAATTACAGGAATGTAGCATGGAAAATAAAATATATTGCCAACAAACTTTCTCTTGCGTCAATGTTGCCATGGATAACTGTAATTTAAATTCACCGAATTTACATTGCCGAGATGAAATTTAAGAGGAAGACTCGGGCAAGTGTTTGTTTTGATTAAAGATAACAGAATGACTAATATTGATTTCAATTAATATTCTTCAAAACATGAATTGGTTTATATGTTTTTGTTCTTTTGTTACTTTTCTTAAGAAATTCGTATCTTGGTAAGAGTTCGATTGCGAAGTAAAAAAACAAGCCCAGTGCAAACTGTTTGAGTTGGATCGAATACTATTGAAATAAATTGTCTTAAATAAAAATGTGTCTTACGTTTTAATTCGTTTGAAATAATCGATACAGTTTGATTAAATTGGATAGCAAGTATTGTTGATATATTGACTAACTTCTTAGTCCGCTATGTATTCTACCAATCACAAGATTTGCTAATGGGATTACAGGCACGACGGATCATATTAATTAATGTGTCAATAAACTAGAATTCACAACATGCTCAATATAATTTCTTGTAAACGTTCATCAGGATCAGAATCATTGTCAGCATTATCTTCAAAACTGATGTCTATGTCCGAATTTTCAATATGTCCGAAATACAGATCGTTCACTATTTCTAAATCCTGCACAAATTCTTGGTCACAACTTTGATACTTCGATCGTAAAAGTTGTCACGCAAAAACTAGACACACAGTGATGCGTCTCGTTCAAAAAGAAACCAATGCATAATAATTGCATAAAATTCTAAAGTATATCGCGGTTTGCGCAATAATTATTAATTATAGGCAAAGTTCTGTAATTAAGAATGTTTTGCTACAAACTAAGTTGCGATACTTACGTAATGTTTCCCAAAACACCACCTATAAATTAAGATAATTTTCTTTCATAGAGCCAAAGCAATTTGATAGACATCAATTTCAATTTATTTCTTTTATTTTCATATCTTAACATTAACCTTCATTTAAGACCAGTATAAATGCACGAAAAATATAGTCAACGTTTCGTCAAATTTCCATTTACCCCTAACTTTTGACGTTTAATATATACCATCTTATTTTCTTCGATACTCGTTTCCTATTATCTATGTCTATATACAGGTCTTGAATAGTTTGAATACGGAATGTTTTATAGACATATACTGAAGCGGTTGCTTTATATCATCATAAATAATTACCGATGAATAATACACTGTATGCATTTATTGTTCATTGTCATCCCAAACAAAGCTTATTATACGATTTAAATCCCCAGTATTTTTACTGACAGTTCCAAGGCTGTATATCGCTGTATGGTTATTATCTATTTTTGTGTTTTGAATGTATGTTATATTTCCTTTTTCCCCTGTGCATTTCTTTCACTTTATATTGTGTTCAGGTTATTTTTTGCCCAGTTTTGGCCTATTGTCGACAGCTGTCTTGACTTGTCCTGTGATCTTTTCCATCCATTAATTCCCCCCTTCACTGTTTGTCCTCTTTGATTATCCTAGTTATTCCTTATGGTCTGCCAGGCCATTTGATGCGCCTCTGTTCCCTAACGTATGTACCCTTTAACCTCATCAAGTGCCTTATGTTTTATGGATTGTTGTTTTCCCGTAGGTCTAGCAACAACATTGTAAAACGATGCTACTGGTTTTATCTTCTTTGTTAAGTAAACATATGACTTAAATTTTCAACTTCTAGCACACACTGACATGAGTAAGGATGCAACTTGTGTAATAGTCAACAATACGAGACCAAAACCACGAACAAAACATACCATGTTTTGCCTACAATTTGCACACCGACAAGCATCTTGTTTCACAAGCTGGTCACATATTCCAAAACTGGTTTTATTGTTATGTACACATAGAAACGCATCATTGCACAACATAATGAATATCTTTTTTTCCAGCCGGTCTCAATGTACCGGTGTTATCTCGGGTTCGCTATTTACGGGATGCATTGATCGTAGAACGATCTATGTACTATGGTGCTAGTATATGTTTCGACTTGGATTTCAGTTACCGTTCATCGCAAGTTTGATCTAATGAATTAAATGAACTAGTTATGTCTTCAAACGCACTTTTCTCCCCGGATGTCATAATGGTAGCTCATTTTTACTGATTAGCTTTGTATTGCAACTCAGTAACATGCGCTTAATTGAAAATACGGTATCAAACCACACACATGCCCACTATCGAGTGCAATAGTTTTATGCAATATGTTAGTTCAATCTATAGTATGGAATATGAAAATTGTTTATTGACCAAATACTTACAACAAATCAATGTTTACATCAACGTGTTGGAAATCCCACAAGGCCAGAACATACAAAATATGCTCAGAGAACAAGTACGATGCCACATCGTGTTATCATGGAAACAATAAATGGCTATATGATATAAAACAGTGTAATAAAATAGAGTGAGAAAAAAATTACTGCAACTAGAATTACACGCTATACACAACAAACAATAGTAATACAATCACGCTACCTGTTGGTCGTATATCAGTATAGCACGCCGACATTTATTGTTAAGCATTTCGTTTCTAGAAGAATACCATTATTCTTTGAGCCCATTTTTATAAAATTATTTCACACTTTAAAGTACGTCTCTTTATTCTTGTAGCAATCGTGTTTTATCGACATATTAGTCCGGATCTCATCAAAGTGATATGTTTGCTAATGTTGATGCTTGATGAAAAGTGGAAATAAAATATTGAAGCAAAAAACGGAAGAATGCCGAAACATTCAGCCGTCAAATTGAATCTAATGGCTACATTTTGTTTTCACACACAAAATTTAAACATTCCGCAGATTAACAAATGCGTTGCAATGGTGATTGATGTATTTATGATCTGATAGTGACGATTTTAACAAAGTATGATTTATATTAATGATACCATTATTACTGAAAGACAGAATAAATTGCTACAGGGAACGCTACATACATAAGACCATGCCTCTCCACACAGACCTCCGGAAAACAACAGTCTAAAAAAACGTCAGCAGAGCATTAAATTGCTATGCTTGAAGTCCATATTTTTATCTTACCGTTATCGGATTGCAAAAGGTGGAAAAAACGTATCGCATTTTTCTTTTCTGTGAGCATAGAGACACAGAGAATCGCGATGAAGTGAAATCATGCAGAGCCACATTCACAAACACAGGGCGTCCCTGTACAATTCTCCTAAGATATACTACATAGCGGATGACACGTCCCTACACAATTCTCCTAAGATATACTACATAGCGGATGACACGTCCCTACCCAATTCTCCTAAATCAGGCTACATAGCCGAAGACACGTCCCCACACAATTCTCCTAAGACAGGCTATATAGCCGAGGATAAGCGCCATTACACAATTATCCTTAGACATACTACATAGCCGATGAGACAGGCCCCTACACAATTATCCTAAGACATACGGCATAGCCGATGAGACAGGCCCCTACACAATTATCCTAATACATACGGCATAGCCGATGATACAGGCCCCTACACAATTATCCTAAGACCTACTATATAGCCGATGAGACAGGCCCCTACACAATTATCCTAAGACATACTATATAGCCGATGAGACAGGCCCCTACACAATTATCCTAAGACCTACTATATAGCCGATGATACAGGCCCCTACACAGTTATCCTTAGACATACTATATAGCCGATGATACAGGCCCCTACACAATTATCCTAAGACCTACTATATAGCCGATGATACAGGCCCCTACACAATTATCCTAAGACCTACTATATAGCCGATGATACAGGCCCCTACACAATTATCCTAAGACATAGTATATAGCCGATGATACAGGCCCCTACACAATTATCCTAAGACATAGTATATAGCCGATGAGACAGGCCCCTACACAGTTATCCTTAGACATACTACATAGCCGATGATACAGGCCCCTACACAATTATCCTAAGACCTACTATATAGCCGATGAGACAGGCCCCTACACAATTATCCTAAGACCTACTATATAGCCGATGAGACAGGCCCCTACACAATTATCCTAATACATAGTATATAGCCGATGAGACAGGCCCCTACACAGTTATCCTAAGACATAGTATATAGCCGATGAGACAGGCCCCTACACAGTTATCCTTAGACATACTACATAGCCGATGAGACAGGCCCCTACACAATTATCCTAAGACATACTATATAGCCGATGAGACAGGCCCCTACACAGTTATCCTAAGACATACTATATAGCCGATGAGACAGGCCCCTACACAGTTATCCTAAGACCTACTATATAGCCGATGAGACAGGCCCCTACACAATTATCCTAAGACATACTATATAGCCGATGAGACAGGCCCCTACACAGTTATCCTAAGACCTACTATATAGCCGATGAGACAGGCCCCTACACAATTATCCTAAGACATACTATATAGCCGATGAGACAGGCCCCTACACAGTTATCCTAAGACATACTATATAGCCGATGAGACAGGCCCCTACACAGTTATCCTAAGACATAGTATATAGCCGATGAGACAGGCCCCTACACAGTTATCCTAAGACATACTATATAGCCGATGAGACAGGCCCCTACACAATTATCCTAATACATACGGCATAGCCGATGAGACAGGCCCCTACACAATTATCCTAATACATACGGCATAGCCGATGAGACAGGCCCCTACACAATTATCCTAATACATACGGCATAGCCGATGAGACAGGCCCCTACACAATTATCCTAATACATACTATATAGCCGATGAGACAGGCCCCTACATAATTATCCTAAGACATACTATATAGCCGATGAGACAGGCCCCTACACAGTTATCCTAAGACCTACTATATAGCCGATGAGACAGGCCCCTACACAATTATCCTAAGACATACTATATAGCCGATGAGACAGGCCCCTACACAGTTATCCTAAGACCTACTATATAGCCGATGAGACAGGCCCCTACACAATTATCCTAAGACATACTATATAGCCGATGAGACAGGCCCCTACACAGTTATCCTAAGACATACTATATAGCCGATGAGACAGGCCCCTACACAGTTATCCTAAGACATAGTATATAGCCGATGAGACAGGCCCCTACACAGTTATCCTAAGACATACTATATAGCCGATGAGACAGGCCCCTACACAATTATCCTAATACATACGGCATAGCCGATGAGACAGGCCCCTACACAATTATCCTAATACATACGGCATAGCCGATGAGACAGGCCCCTACACAATTATCCTAATACATACGGCATAGCCGATGAGACAGGCCCCTACACAGTTATCCTAAGACATACTATATAGCCGATGAGACAGGCCCCTACACAATTATCCTAAGACATACTATATAGCCGATGAGACAGGCCCCTACACAGTTATCCTAAGACCTACTATATAGCCGATGAGACAGGCCCCTACACAATTATCCTAAGACATACTATATAGCCGATGAGACAGGCCCCTACACAGTTATCCTAAGACATACTATATAGCCGATGAGACAGGCCCCTACACAGTTATCCTAAGACATAGTATATAGCCGATGAGACAGGCCCCTACACAGTTATCCTAAGACATACTATATAGCCGATGAGACAGGCCCCTACACAATTATCCTAATACATACGGCATAGCCGATGAGACAGGCCCCTACACAATTATCCTAATACATACGGCATAGCCGATGAGACAGGCCCCTACACAATTATCCTAATACATACGGCATAGCCGATGAGACAGGCCCCTACACAATTATCCTAATACATACTATATAGCCGATGAGACAGGCCCCTACATAATTATCCTAAGACATACTATATAGCCGATGAGACAGGCCCCTACACAGTTATCCTAAGACATACTATATAGCCGATGAGACAGGCCCCTACACAGTTATCCTAAGACCTACTATATAGCCGATGAGACAGGCCCCTACACAATTATCCTAAGACATACTATATAGCCGATGAGACAGGCCCCTACACAGTTATCCTAAGACCTACTATATAGCCGATGAGACAGGCCCCTACACAATTATCCTAAGACATACTATATAGCCGATGAGACAGGCCCCTACACAGTTATCCTAAGACATACTATATAGCCGATGAGACAGGCCCCTACACAGTTATCCTAAGACATAGTATATAGCCGATGAGACAGGCCCCTACACAGTTATCCTAAGACATACTATATAGCCGATGAGACAGGCCCCTACACAATTATCCTAATACATACGGCATAGCCGATGAGACAGGCCCCTACACAATTATCCTAATACATACGGCATAGCCGATGAGACAGGCCCCTACACAATTATCCTAATACATACGGCATAGCCGATGAGACAGGCCCCTACACAGTTATCCTAAGACATACTATATAGCCGATGAGACAGGCCCCTACACAATTATCCTAATACATACGGCATAGCCGATGAGACAGGCCCCTACACAATTATCCTAATACATACGGCATAGCCGATGAGACAGGCCCCTACACAATTATCCTAATACATACGGCATAGCCGATGAGACAGGCCCCTACACAATTCTCCTAAGACATACAACATAGCCGATGATACGCTTCCCTACACATTTCTCCTAAGACATACTATATAGCCGATGATACGCGCTTCGTGGTTCTTAGATGTCTTTATTTAACAGATCCTCTTCACTTTTGGGGGATTGGACAGTAAAAATAAATACCGGTAAGACAGAGACTATAACTTTCTGTTCTTTTCAAATGCCAAATGAAACACGAACAAATACATTATAGATGCATATATGTCAAACAAATTATGTAAACTCAAATATATTTAAATTATGTAACCATGATAAAACAATGGTGGCGGTTTTGTCGTGAATTTGTTACAATCCCCACATTGCTTACATTTATGCATGTATTCAATAATTATTTCTGACTGGAATTTAATTACTACCTATTCGGAGAGTCATTCACAATATATAGATGGTTAAAGAAGTCAAGCAAAATACAAAGTACACTGCAAGTACAATGAAAATATACGCATGCATTTAAGCAATAAGAAAAGCAAAGGGGCAAAAACATGAACATATTGTGGAACTCTGTAAGCATTTTTTTTTCATTAAAGTTTACAGTCTGAATGTCCTTTACAGGTTGGATGTATTTACGTGTCGTGCTTATAGAATAGTGAGTGCATATTTTGGTATATTTTCAGAGGCAAAAAAAATAGAAAGTACAGTTATCGACAATTTTCTTGCAATGTACAACAACTTCGACCCTTTTCGTTCTTGTCTATGCAATACATATTATGTACACTCGTCTGCATTACGTTAATATACAGTAAACTTTTACTTTTTTGTACGATAAATACTACGAAACTCTGATATACAGCTTAAATTTTAAACTAAGTGTACACTGCCGTACTTGGAGAAAGAAACAACACACGAACACCAAGTGATTGCTGTCTCGCTGGAAACACTATAGAGGCGCGTGTATGTTCACACACAAAACACAATAACAATATGCGACCTTGAACTTATATTTAGTCCTGACGTCAACGAGTCTGTTAATTTCCAAATAATATTGGATCCTTGAAGCACACGATTTTTAGACAGTAAAACAATGTGTTAATATTGTGATTGATAACGTGATGAATGAATTCGCAATTCTTAATGGATTATTTAATTATCAAGATACAAGTAGTTTCATGTTGTTTTGGACAATATTTTGTTGATAAACATTCTTATGAAGCATGAGACGATGAAGATATTTCAGTATTGACAGAAAGGATGTAAAATGCATATTATAGACTAAAAAAGATACAGATAAGTTACGTATTTATGCTGATATTCCGAATTAAAAACCACGGAAAACTAGGTTTAACTCAAGTGATAATTTGACCTTGACCATTCCAATGTGGTTATCGACTTTCATCTACCACTAAAGCTTTTTTTTCATGTCCCTTTTGCCTTTGTATATATCGTCATGTCTCCTTGTGCTATTGATGCGGTTGCTTTGTGTGTGACATTGCCTGCTCGACTTAATATCAGTTTTGCTTTTTTATGGTAATCCTGACATGTTTCCCGAATAAACAACGTTCGTGAGCGCTTTTCTTTGCTTTTTTTTTAATCTCGCACAGCGTTTGATTTCATGTTATTGTATTGTAATTTATTTACTTTAATTAATTTACCGAGACACAATCTTTGCAATTGCATTATCCATAGGATCAGGTGTATAAGTTTGCACAATAACACCTGAGGTGAAACAGATTATTTTAAAGCTATGTCAAGGCATTTCAGTGGAAATTACACTGTTATAAAACGCGAGCGGACATCTTGGATTGTTCAATTAATAAAGATTTGATATATATCCTTTGTGACATTTCTGTAAAGATCTAGCCCGAATGCTCTATAAAACAATTCAAACCTACGAAAGATGAGCTTTCAGTTTCTAATCGCGTATGTATTAACTGTCCGTGTATATTCCACGAAACTACATCTAATTATATTGGCTTAAGATATGGCGATGTTCTTTTTTTATCTATGGTTTAACATGATAACATTCATTTGTCCGTATCATGCCGCACCAGTATTGTTATTGCGTCGTTTTATTGTCCAGTTCTACTCCAATTGACAACTGATCGGTTTCAGCCACCCATTGAGCCATTTGTATGTCTCTTTATACAATAACTTAATGCTGTGCTCACAGTATAATCGGGGAAATGTCTCGTGTCTTGATTGATAATCGTACCTTCGAGCAAAACAATACGTTTAAGTCGACGTAGTTTTCTCCGGACATTACTGTTCAGTAATATTACTCGTTGGTACAAATAGTACTCTCTTTTTTTATTTATCGTTTCGCGAATAGATAAAAACATGTTTACTCTTTCAGTGTCTGATTAAAATTCGACCTTAATGGTGCCGGACGTTCTCTTTGCTATACAATTGCATGTTTATCTTCTTAAAAGCTTACACGTTTTATTTTTAAAAAAAACAGAAGGTCATACATCCATGTAGTACATATTAACATACTTGTATATAAACATTACTTATACATTTACACATACAATAAACATAGATACTTGCACTTATACATACATTAGAAGAAACGTTAGAACAAACATACCACATATGTATTTTAATTAATTATGATATAATTTGTGTAATATTATATTATGTGAAATACAAAACTGCGCAAACTTTCTGTTACTTCAGCCATCATCCATTGCTTGATTTTCTCCAAGAAGAGCCTCCACAAAGCGCGAGTGTTTTACTATTTAGACCCTGATAACATTAACTTAACTTACTTGTTTTAAATATATCAAATTATCGTTATGTTATTGTCTATTTGGCTAATGTGGTGGCGCCGGTTGTATCACTAAATCCCGGAGCCAACAAAATGCTTCTAGTGACCGTGGTTACTGTTTCAATTACTCCAAATGAAATATTTATTCACAATAGTGTGAACGCGTTAATTTAGATTAACAAAAACAAATATCCAAGGTCGTTTCAATTGAACATGTTCGACACTTATGGGTTTGTAACACAAATGCCATGGGTTATTATCTTCGTTAACTGTTTACGAAATCAACTGTATTTGTACTCAGATTGATTGTCCAATTGTTTGTAAAATCTACTTGATTTTGGACGGTATTGCTAAGGTACCGTCTATTGTAGTGGCAATTTGAGAGGCATACAATAATTGGTTCCCGTTTTCAAAACACGAAAAAGACTGAAAGCCGGTAACATGTCAAAAACGTCCACATCGGCCTAATTACTACGCAAACAAAATAGTTCCAAAGTTCACCGAACGAAATAATATTATAAACGTTTCAATAAAATGAAATGTTGAAAAGGTGACCTGCGAAAGTGGTTTGTGAACTAATTAGCTGTTTCTGTGGAGTTCAGATGCATTAATAAAGCAATGTATTAATACAAAGGAGTTTGTTTACAGTTTTGGATTTATCGTAGATATGGTCTCGTTGCGCACGACTACGACAATTATCGGTGTCATCTTTCTACGTACACCTCACTCTGTGCTTGGACAATTAATTGGAAAATACCCCACTACAACAAGATAACTCATAACCTATGGCAAGCTAGTGATAGCATAACTTTATGCCTGGGCATACTGATTTGACACTAATTTAGTGCTTGATATAATTTGATATAATTTGATATGTCATTTTATAATTAAATATCCACAAACGTTACATAAAGGGTCTGATATCTTTGTATTTAATTTATTTACAATCGTGACAAACATTCCACTTGTTTTACAATTGAAAGGTTCTACCATTATTACTGACCATTTTTCGGTTTGAAAATCTAGCATTTCTAGAACAAGTCGTCTGAACATCTTTTGGAAAAAATGTTTACTATTTTTAATAATTTTTTATTCTTTTTCGCATTTCTGTCTTATGTCTTAGTTTTGTTTCATATTCCATGCAAACCATCTTACCGATTTACACATACTTTGATATTATAAAACTGTCTAGTTACAAAACGGAAACTTGTATGCAACGAGTTGCCAGCTTGGCTACAGAGACGAGTGGTACCGTCCCACAGCACTTTTGAAAACGGGAACCAATTGTTGTATGCCTCTCAAATTGCCACACTACTATAGACGGTACACGAGCCGTACCGTCCAAAAACCAGTCCATGGGATCATTTATTTTGATAAGACATATCGACATAAATCGTCCATTTCCTTGTCATTGTTTGACATTGGAAGAACACAGTCAAAGAATAAGGAAGCAATAATATAATAATATATTTTGTATTTTGGAACTTAGATACTTTGGCTTATGAAGGTAGTATAATAATCGTAAAAACAATGTTGGTACAACTTCATTTGACGAACCACACTGAAAACTCCAATTCCGCATGCATTAATTGTTTTCGGAAAAAGCTAGTGCACTTTCATAATTCAAGTTTTCGTGTAAACAGTTGTTTGAAATTAATCCACATATAGTACATTATGTACAAATTCAGTAAACATGCATTATCCAGGGACTTTCTGTCATTATTTCATTAAGGTCACCAAAATACCACCAACGGTTTGTACAACAAAATAAAAAATACAGATTAATTACTTAATTCCTATCGCTTAATATAATTGATCCCTGGATAACAGTATAAACTTCATTAAACCCATTTGCTGATAAATGGAAACACTTTTACGGTCACTATGAGTACACAGTTTAGATAGCGTATCTTTATTTATTACTTAATATAGAAAAAGTCCACGATGGTTTCGACACACACCGTTTACCACATTTTCAATCCCAATTACCGGGCATTTCTGTACACTTTTGTAGGCTTCGAACTTGACAATATGTAAACATTATAAATAGGTTCTCTTTACAGTTTATTTCGATACTTTTGTTTGATGTATTCGGTTATTCATTCATTTTTATAGTGTCAAACATTCTAAGTTGTCAAAGCAAACAGTTGCCTGAACTTCTGTTTATCTTGTTTCACATATGTTTATAAAACAGACCGACTAATTAATTACAGTTTTCTGCCATGTTCAATGCTTCTTTCCAAAATCATGTTTTTTTATTTTCTTGTGCATCATTCCACAATAGTTATTAACAAAACTGAATAAAATAGTATTCAGCAATGTTCGTACAATTCATAACAATTAATGACATGAATTATATATCGCAAAAATGTTGGGATTGCTAAATCTGAATTTGTTAGGAACAATAATTGATGATGGTATGTAAGGAGATAAGTTTCGTTTTCATAGTCGTGATACCTGTTTCCCCACTTATTAAATGTGATATTTATCACGATCACTGCAATAAATTGAATTTTGCATCGGAATTCTTATTAATGGCTTTGTAAAATGCATGTTATAATCTTGAGTGAAAACATTGGTCGATGTTTCTCAGAATATAATTGATCAAACTGTTACAGAAACGGAAGTAGCTGATTCATCACTTACTATTTTAAATTGATCGATTTAAACGGGAACTTTTTCCATTTAATTTCAAACTTAAGTTAAATATTAAATTTATTATTTGGACACATTTGATCTAATAGGAAACTATTTCCATTTATCTTCACACTTATAATATTATAATGATTTGAATGTTTTCCTTATGAAATGATTAACATGTTACGCCAATTGCATCTCCTTGTTTTTCAGTCGCCTTATTTAAACAAATGGGAATTGATGTAACATTGTTTGTAGAATTGAAATACGTCTGTGACGGAAACATGTTTGTTGAAGAAATATTGTTTTCATGGTTTTTATCTATTGCAATCTACTTTACTGCATGCATTGTTAGACAACATGATTGATCTCACGATTCTTTATATAAAATGCAATATTTTGTTATTCGTGCGTCTAGCCTCAACTCCGCCATTGCCGGTCCCAAGCCCGGATGCAAAAGGAGGAGGGTTGTGCATAGGGCCAGCACCCCTAACATGTGAAAAAAACTTCAGCTACAGAAACCTTAACTACAACACAACAACGGACGGATTTTCGGAATCGACCCGACAAAGCTTCTCTCGCCCAAGACCGCTATACGGATTGCGACATGGAACGTGCGAACTATGTATGAAACCGGTAAAGCAGCCCAAGTTGCTAGAGAGATGGAAAGATACAAGGTTGAAATCCTCGGACTCGGTGAAGTGCGCTGGAACATGTCAGGAAGGACAACTCTAGCTTCCGGTGAAACTGTACTACACTCTGGGCCACCTGAAGAAAATGCAGTGCACAGACATGGAGTCGGATTCATGCTAACCAAGAACGCCAGCAAGAGCCTTATGGAGTGGGAACCAGTGAGTGAAAGGATAATCACAGCCCGCATTGAATCTAAATTTCAGAAAGTCACCTTAGTCCAATGCTATGCCCCTACTAATGAAGAGAAGTTCCGAGAAGAGACATAGTACTGGTCATAGGGGATATGAATGCCAAGCTGGGATCTGACAACACAGGAAGAGAACTCGTCATGGGGAAGGAGGGGTTAGGAGTGATGAATGAGAATGGGGAGCTGTTTGCGGACTTCTGGGCACAGAACGACCTAGTCATAGGGGGTACAGTTTTTCCCACACAAGAGGATACATAAATTGACATGGACATCACCAGACCAAGCAACACAGAACCAGATTGACCATGACGATATCTAGGTGATGGCGACGAACTATGGAAGATGTAAGGGTCTACAGAGGAGCAGATGCAGGCTCAGACCATGAGTTGGTGATAGCGAGCCTGAAGGTGCGACTAGCGAAGGCACCAGTCACCGTACAACAACGGACAAAGCGATTTGACACTTCCAGACTCTCATCACCAGACCAGCGCCATGAGTTCTCCATTGCCCTGCAAAACAGATTTAAAACATTAACAGACCAGGACGAGCACTCTATTGATGCCATGTGGGAACAGATCAGAACATCATACCATGCAACATGCGAGGAGAAACTAGGATTCAGGAAAAGGACCTACAAGACCTGGCTAAGCCAGGACACCATAGCAAAGATAGAAGGACGCAGGACCATCAAGAGCCGACCTCTTCAAGCCAAGACAAGTGCACAGAAACAGGCAGTCCAGAGGGACTACAAGGAGCAACAGAAGGAAGTTAGAAGAAGCACCCGCCAAGACAAGAGGAGCAATATAGACCAGCTTGCGTCAAGAGCACAGGAAGTAGCGACCAAGAACGACACAAGGACACTGTATGAGATCACCAGGAAACTATCGGGGAGAAGATCCAACACTGACAAGCCTGTTCGTGGACTAGATGGGGAACACTCACCAAACCAGAGGAACAACTGGAACGCTGGAAGGAGCACTTCAGTCGCCTACTGTCAGGAAAGCCAGTAGAACACCAGACATAGGAGATGGTGAGGAACTACGGATAAACATGGGTCCAATCACTACCGAAGAGATATTTAGAGCCATCGCGAAAATCAAATTAGGAAAAGCTCCCGGACCAGACAACATTCCCCCAGAGGCCCTCAGGGCAGACACGGCAACATCAGCACGGATGATGTAGGGACTGCTCCAGGACATCTGGGAGAAGGAAGAAATCCCTACAGAGTGGAAGACAGGCCATATAGTCAAGCTTCCTAAGAAAGGAGACTTGGGAGACTGCCAGAATTGGAGAGGCATCCAACTTTTGTCCATACCCAGCAAGGTCCTAACTAGAATACTACTAGAGAGACTGAAAACAGCAGTAAATAACACATTGAGAGACAAACAAGCAGGTTTCAGAGCTGGCAGGTCCTGCATTGACCAGATAGCAACACTGCGCATCATACTGGAACAGTCCTTGGAATGGCAATCACCAGTGTACGTCAATTTCATTGACTTCAAAAAAGCCTTCGACATGATCGACAGAAGCACCATGTGGAGGATAATGAGGCACTATGGGATCCCCCTGAAGATTGCGAGCATCATACGCAGTTTGTATGATGGTATGACCTGCCAGGTGATTCATAACAACAACCTATCATCCCCTTTTACTGTTACCACTGGAGGTAGACAGGGTTGTTTGCTCTCACCGATGATCTTTTCGCTGGTTGTCGACTGGGTGCTCAATCAAACCATGGACCGACCAAGAGGCTTGCAGTGGACCTTTGTTAAGACGCTGGAGGACTAGGACTTTGCAGACGACATTGGACTACTGGCCCACTACTGCAAACACATACAAGAGAAGTCACAGCGCCTGAGCACAGTTGCACTACAAACAGGACTAGAAATCAACACCCAGAAAACAAAGAGCATGAGGGTCAACACAGCTACCAACACACCCATCCAAATGGCCGAACAGCACATTGAAGATGTTGAGAGCTTCACTTACTTAGGAAGCATCATCAGCAAGACCGGAGGCACTGAGGAGGACATCAAATCCAGGATTGGAAAGGCTCGACACGTCTTTGTCACCCTAAAGCCAGTCTGGAACAAGAGGAACATTCTCCTCAAGACCAAGCTGACCATCTTCAACTCCAATGTGAAGTCTGTTATACGGTTCTGAGACATGGAAGCACACCAAAGCACTAGACTCGAAACTCCAAGTTTTTGTGAACACCTGCCTACACCAAATCCTCCGTATTAGATGGCCTGACACAATTTCCAATGAAGAACTCTGGAGAAGAACGCAACAGAGACCAATTTCAGATGCCATCAAGGAGCGGAAGTGGCGGTGGGTTGGGCACACCCTACTACGGGATCCAACCAACATCACAAGACAGGCACTCGACTGGAACCCTCAAGGGAAGCGCAGGCGAGGCCGTCCAACCACGACTTGGAGAAGAACCCTAGACACTGAGCTTCGCACATATGGAATCTCCTGGGGCGACGCCAAGCACAAAGCGCAGGACCGTAGATGATGGAAGGCTGTAGTTAAGGCCCTATGTTCCAGACGGGACGAAGAGGACTAAGTAAATAAGCGTCTAGCCTCAGCAATAATAATCAGTCGCCTGTTCTGTAATTGAAGTGATAAAATCAGTTAGTAACCTCTCATATGTATTAACTGCGATTACATTAATGTGTTGAACAATCGTCGAACTTGCAGTATTAATTTAGATTATGGCTCCAGTGTGATTAGTTGCTGCAAGTAGCATAATTATACTACACTAGTTAATAACAATTTCCTAAAAATTTGCCTGGTATTGGAATCCAATGGGTAGAATTTAGTTCAAATAAACAGTTCATTCAGGCTTACAACGCCGAGTATACATAATACATAAATATAAACACCATACCGTCCAATTGAACAACGTACTCATAATATACAAACGCGTGAGAAGCGTATCAAAAGGAAGTCACTTCCACAAAACAGGACCTCTCCGCATCTATCAGCCTATCATAACCTATCGTCGTGGTAATGCGTTTTTCCAACGGGCGACCGAGCCTTCGCGTAGGAGATTGATAAATATACCGATCTACAAAAATGGAAAAAGAAGCTGTGAGCCTAAATGTCTATCACGCTGAATAAGAATTTACATTTGTGATTGAGAGTCAATATGTTTACAACAATTATCAAGTAACATCGTCACGTGAAGTTTAATTTTCTGATTATGTGACTATTTTACGTTTCAGACTGTCATTAATAATGTGCTGCCGACTTCTATGTCACATCACACAGGGTGTATGTGTCACTCTGTCACCGTTACTTCATATCAATCTACGTTAATTGTTTGGATTTTTCAGTTAAGTGTCTCGAAGTTTTTCATTATTATTGGATGTATAAGACAAAAATATAGAGAATGGGGTTGTAGCCTTGACTTAAATCTAAGAAATTGATACAGAAAAGAATGGAATAAAGAAATTAAAAGTTAAACTTAAAGGTGGATTTAGAAACAACACTAGACTTCTTAACAATTGACAAGAATAAACATCGTGGATTTGGACAAGCTTTGCCGTATGCCCATGTCGCAATCTCACTTAACCAATTTACTGACGAAACCCCTCATTCAAACAAAAAGTGACTTAAGCTGGTGGAAACGAATTTTAAGCCTAAGTCCCACCATCACGAATGTGGGTGGCGAATGGGTACGAATGTAGAACACGTGGACATTCCTCATAATTCTTACAGGGTTCATGTTGGAGTCATTGTGATTCGGTGCAGTTCTTCTCTGTTCGCGGGAGGGCCACGACAGTTTTGAAATGTTCAAAACATTCGTGGTCAAGTTACGATTTAAGTGTGTTCGTAATGCATTCTTACTGCATTCGTACCGGTTCGTACCGGTTCGTACCGGTTCGTACTTGTGCGTTCTGACATGCTTCCCCTATCGTTGCGATTCGTGATGGTGACTGTCAATAATTTGCTCACGCTCCAAGCAGAATGTAGTACGCTATACAACGAACCACTACGCATCCAGTACGAACCCAGTATGTGTATCACTTTCGTGTCGCAATAGTGACGCAATCGTGGTGGTTCGCAGTGGTTCGTGGTGGGAGGTTCGTACTGATTCGTGGACATCCTTACTGTGATCGTAGTGAGTTGGTGTGGGTTCGTACAGGGTCTCCTTAATTCTTGTTGGAAGCGTACCGCGTTCTTACTGCTGTCACAATGCATTCTTGTGGCATGTGTGCAATACGCGTACGGTATGCGTAGGGAACTCTCTCTAGGGTCAGTTCACGGCGAACCTCTACGACTTTTTCATTCTTCCCTATTCGCCGGCATTCGTACCCAAAGTTGTGACAGTGGGACTGGGGCTTTAACGACATACACCCGACAATGAATACAAGTCACTACGACTTAAACGTATCTTTAGTATAACCATAAGATGTTTTTAACGAGAACCTTACCAAACAAATATGCAGACTGGATAAGCCGCAATTTGCTAATTTAAAACGCATGCACTGATAGATTTTCTAGCATTCCATTTATTATGTGTAGTAATTCTTCTTCAATTACATTATACGTTGAAAAGTGATTAAATGAACAACTAAACAGATACCGAATAGGTGGAGAAAATAAGATGAATACTATATCAAGTTAAATAATTGCACATTGGGAAACCTGACTTCAGATGCACCCCACCTCACATTATCGTTCTACCACTCAAAGGAAACGAACGTAATATCTAGTAGTAGTAAATAAGCAATTCACAAGCCCCTTCATGTAGAACACAGACATATCTACAAACTGTAGACACTTCGAATATGTGTCTGATGAGAAGCCGTTAAGAGTACATAACGAAGCGTTAAAATGCCAAAAAATAGAAACCTTTATTCCGGTTCCGGCGGGACAGCCATCATAGAGGATTACACCAATCCTGTCACTATAAATAAACTATTGTCGTCGGCAAGAAATTTAATTATTTTTACTAAATATTAAAAAATACATATCATAATTACATACATAACTATGTAATTCCACTTACGACGTAACATGTAGTCAGTCATACAATGCTATTTTCATTTGTTTCATTTTCTTACACACATACATATAATTTTGTATTGTAAAATAACAAGTCATACATTTATATTTTTCTTTGTTTCTTTTTTGTACCCACATATATATAATTATGTATTGTATTATAACAAGTCGATAAAATGTCCAACCTCTTTCATGCCTAACTTTTTTTACTTCATCATTCATTTTACCGTTTAAACTTGTGCTGCTTAAATCATTTTGCGTTCACATTCATCTTCATTTGAAAGAAAGAAACAGCAATCACCTTAACAATTTTAGGTATGCTACATATTTTTCTCTCGAAAAATTGATTCATTTGTTATTCCTTTGTCATAACAAAACGGAAATCCTCAATTATATTGCAATGCATAACGTATCCTCCAGCTTGAAGAGGTATTTTGCAATTAATCACTTATGCGTACCTGTTCGGTATCAAACGAAATACATATATGCAACGTGTTGTGCGCGCAATGCTGTAGTATGGTAACAAGAATTCCTAGAAGCCAAGATATCATCATAATAGAAAAACAACCAAATAAATTGTGTAATCAACATTTTTTTGCAACAGTATTCATTGCTGCTTTCATCACTTCAAGGAGCTTCGATGTCATTGTCGTAGTCTGTTTTTTCAACGTGTGTGTCCGAGTACTGTTTTACTAGGATGAGCTATTGTGCTCTCCCTGTGTCCGTCGTTCATCGTCAATATTCAGCATCTTAACACAAAAGCGGCCACTTTTAGAACTTGGTCACTGCCAAATTCCGCCGAGTAGTTACGATTGATGCAGTCTCATAACGCAGTGATCTCCCCTTGCAGGCTTCAGAGTTTCTGTAGTATAGCGTAATTGAATGACATTTAGGCATTGTTTATATTGAACAACAAATTTTAACCTTCAGATTGCAACAAATTTGCAAACTTCAAGTTGCGCCGACTATACCAGAGTGGTGTCTGTGTTTGTACGTTTCTCTGTGCTGTACTTATTTCGGTACGAAAGTCCCTATGCTTTTGGCTACGGTTATTTCGTAACGTAAGGATCTGTGTGGGGCCATGTATTGTTAATAAGACATCCCCTTTGCTACACTAGCTCACGTTTATCTGCATTTACATCTTGCTTGTCGCCGGTTTATTTATGTGAATACTATTTTGCCATTTTCCGATCATTATACATTGTTTTAGTTTGGAGTTTGAATTCATTACGCTTGAACTATACTCACTGTACGTATACATGTAAAAGTGTAAGAGATGCTTGTATATAGTATGATATAATTTAACCAGAGAAAGAATAAACTCTTAAATGTTTCAATTCATGGAAACTTAGAGTTAACAAATAAAAGAGATCTGACACAGACGCTATTACATAACGTTCTCTTACGATCCGTTTACCCCATGATACCATTTTGGTCAAGATAAAGTTAAAGTCAGTGTCATGTATGCCAATGACGTACGAGAAAAATGAGCTGACATTCAGTAACGCTCTTCTATGAAGATATAGGAATTGCTTACATACAAAAACAAATACGTTGCATGACATTTCAGCCAAGTTATCTTATAAGCTTATGAAAGAAACAGATGTTACCGAATACATTTTATACAAACGTCACATTCCTAAGTCGTTATGTTATTGTGATATATCTGACGCAATTGCAATAACTCCGAAAACAAGTCTAAAAAATATCAGGTAGGCAAAAGGTCAATGCATTCAAACACTGATATAACAATGCATGAATGCTCGAGTTAATCAGTGTGTCTTTATTATATTGAATCATATATTTAGTAACGTCAGATTTATAAACAAGTATTGTTACCAAGAAGTATTATTGTCGGCTCTTCAAAAATAACTGAGTACGCAAGGCGACTGTTTACTTTCTTGATTTACGTGTTCCAAAAATTTAACTGCAAGAGATGTTTGCTTTGCAGTGACATGCGATATCACTTGTAAACATGTCGCTACTGAATCAAATAAATAATGGTCGACCTTGATGTTGGAAAAACATGTGATGATGCTTTTAAATTGTGTGTGCATTCATTGACAGCGTGCAATTTCTTTAATATGTCTTAATATGTGATGTTTATGTCACGTTGCGTTAAATGTTAATGTTTTCCCGCTACATATTCACAAATACACCCTATCAGTTTTTCTATGACAACTCATCTTAATACAAAGCATTTTTTTCACTTGCGTCATAACATTAATCCAGAAAGTGTTTTGGTCATGTGATCATGTCCATATAAAACATGTTGTTAATGTGCTTCTGTGATTTAATAAATGAAGCGTATGTCGTTACTTCCCTAAAGTAAACCTAAACAATAACATTTGGAAAGAAACTGTCAATGATTTAAGAGTTTATGGGTTTTAGTTTTTAACCTCTATTAACAATTATACACATACCAGCTGTGCCCAGCAGAACTGAAGCAACTTATGTTACTACGGGTGTGAAGCAATCACTGAAGTATAATTTTATGTCGTGGTTGCCAGTCGTAGATTTAAGATATAGGTCACGTAATTTAATTTAAACTCTCCACATATGTCAGTCACAGCAAGATACTATTCCCTATGGCAGGCTCATATTGATTAAAGAACACCATGATTGCAAGTTAATTATTGTAGACACATGTATTGTTGCAAGTGTGACGAAGAGAATTTGGTGCCCACGTGTAACGCGGTGACTGCAACAGTGATCAATGACTAGATGTGTATTATTGAAGATATTAAATAAAAAGAGCAAAATTCCGTTTCTTATCTAACCAAATGACACTTTAATCACAGAACAAAAACTAGTCCACTTGAATACAAGTACAGTTTCAACCAAGCTTGCTAAGACACGAAGTTATTTAAACCTAAGACAAAGTGAAAGACAAGGTTTCGCAAAGTTAATCATTGAGTATTCGTACGTTACACAACGTAAACACGTATCAACAAAGAGAATGTTATGAAAAATGAGTGTTTGAGTCTTGTTCGGAAATTATTGACACTACATAAATTATAAGGGCAATGTCAGAGCTGCTACCTCATTATATCACAGAATATTTACACATTTTTGGTCTCTAAATGCAGAATATTAATTTATGTTGGCATCACTAGATTGCTATCTTGGCGCGTCAGAGGTGATCAGTCCGTTAGACCCGGAACACTCCGACGTCGTGAGAATTACAGACCGTTAGACGTGTTAATCATGCAATCGAATGAACTTCATATGACACTTATCTGCATACGATACTTATCATGTCATTCTACACAGTTTACATGGTTCACAAGACCTTAAATTGTCCTTTAATTCAACCTGGATTTAAAAGACCGTCAAACTCCTAACATTAACGAAACTGAACTTAAAAAGATCGCATTGACCTTAAAATGTTCAAATGTGGAAAAATCTGATTTAAACATCGCTTGAGATCGGCGATTAGTCCCTCAATGAGAAGCCATGTGGCGTCAATGGTTTCAGTGACTTAATTTCACAGTATATACGCAGAGATTAGTTGAACTTCAATCAACACAGTAAGTTATATGGGATAGGTTTGTACCGATTAAACTTCCGATCGATTCCTTGTTCTAACGGCATGTCGTGATACGGGCCGTTTTAATTTACTAACAAAACTGCTAAATTGAATATATAGAAAATGTACATGTCCACTTCCTAGTCTACAGGTGTGAACAACAGCATCAGTTATGGGTATTAATCGGTACGATCACATTTTGTTCAAAGAATCGACCACAATATCATCTGTCATGAAAGGGATTGCTCCTTTGTCATAATTGTACAAACCTCGTGAGTTACTCCAGATCCAAAATGGGTTTGGGTAAATTCACGACATTCAGTGGATTTCGGTAAGGTAACGTACTCTCTATCCAAAAGTTAACCAATCCGCGTTAAGGTTACAAACGTTGTTCGGTTGAAGAGAAATTACCATGGTGGTTAACGTAAGATTTGATTGGTTTACACAACACTGATATGCAAATAACAAAGCCATTCTAGTACGGCTGCGACATAAAAAATCAGGTGAAGATTATATATGAGTGAAAACGCCACTTATAGTACAGTCAATATTTTATGCTTTAAGCATGACATCAGTCTATAGCACAGACATGTCCAATACATATAAAACTGTAACCAGACGACTCAGCATAAACTACACCCGTTATGTCATAGATTCAGAACAATCCAAGGTCAAGTTACTCATAGTTGATGTTTATGGATTGTGTCAACATTTGAACAGAGAGTACAGGGATACAGGGAGTGCCATATACATAAGCCAATGTCTATTTACACATAATTCCGGGAAAACATCAATCCATAAAATATAAGGTATGGCTTGGCCGACCATAATGGATAACTAGGAGAATCAAAGAGAACAAACAGGAAGGGGGTGATGGATGGTAGACATTACAGGATAATTCAATAAAGCTGGCAACTAGGCCGAAAGTGGGGAGAAAATAACAATTAAATAAAAATACACTACAGTAAAATCGCAAATATTGATTTTATTTTGCTGAATTATTTGGTTATTTTCTTGGAAATTGAATAACGCCATTTCATTTTGTTATGTTGACACAAATTATGTTTCAAAACCAATCAGGTTCAGATTGAAAATTCAATTTCGTTGTAAGATTTTTTTGGTAGTTAATTCCAGTCGCATATATATTTGTATCAGTTTTAATTATGCGGTTTTACAAGAATGTGATTAAGCAATCTGTTTGTACTGATAATTTTGGTAGTTAATATGCTAAATACTAGATACATTCATTCGTTTTGATTTACTTTATTTTATTAATTGTATTTATATAGTAGTATATAATACTTTTACATTCATTGTTGAACTTTACCAAACATAAAACTTTCTTGAGTAACTGCAGCCTTAAGGAACCATTTTATCGAAACAATTAATTCCTGATCTGCTCTGTGCTATTCCATTTATATCACAATGGTATCATTTAAAACTAGTAGGCTTCGAGTGACGCATTATCTACGTGGCGTGACATTTGAACTTATCACCTGGTACGTCGTTTATTAGCACAGGGGATCGCAACACAAATCGTAGCACAAACACACACAGTGCATGGTGTCATTTTGTCTAGTCATATATACATGTAATGATCATAAGAACGGGATTATGAATTATGATTTGTAATCAAATGTCTGTAATCCGAAATGTACATTGACGTGTAGGAATACAGTCATGACACGAAAAATCGATCAATTGCGCTACCGGGATTCGAACCCGGGTTTACGCATTGCCGGTCTGTTTTGCTAACCACTACACAAATCACACGAAACCAGAACATAATGAAAACCTCTCAAGAAATAAGTATCAGACAGATGAAACATCGTTTGTAACAGCTTATGAATACGACATAATTACAGCACATTAAACTACTGCAATCATATAGAGTGAGCAAACAACAGCTGGTATAATTATACAAAAACAAGAAAGATTACATAGCAACCAAATAAAATAAAGATATAATTACAATAATAACATCACATGATGTGATATTTTTTGTTTTATATGAGTATAATACGCACAATCAATTGTTTAATAAGCATATGAATATGAAAGAATATATACTAAGCACTTGTGGCACATAATCAACACACATTTACTGTATTGATTCAACATGCCGTACAATTTTGCAAGACTTGTGTATCTGCATATCAATGAGAAGGGATTAAAGGTTTCTTGATAACAGATCTTTGATGCGTAAGGTTAAGATATGCCTATTTTCTTTGTAGTTTTAATATATGCAAAACTGGATGTGTTTGAAATCTAGCTCATTAGAAAATGTAAAGTATAGCTAGATTGTACTGCTGTGTACTTACTTTAGATTTTTTTTCAAGTAGCTCTTTGAATGTGTAAATAGTGGTATGAGTTTTCACATAAATAACTCAGTTTTAATAATTTGATGGTTATTTTTCAACTTTAAAACGAGTAGGTCTCTTGTATCCAGTAGATTCACAACATGTCTTTTAGCTAAATGTATTATTTATCTTTTAACCATAAGTGTTCTCTAAATAGAATGAAATAATGAGCATCAGTAAAATATATGACGATTTACAATCCTTGGTTTATTTCCAATTGGTTAGGGAATTGGCAGTTAAGTGAATTGAAATGATAAAACAGTATATAATACTATGTTCTTCGACTAATATATTCTCTGTATTTAAATTTAAAATCCCCTTTTAAACTCAACATTATTATTACATATTTCAAACCGCATGCAATGAATTACCAGACAAACCTTTACTCACGTAAGTTCCGTAAGCTGTTGTTTCCCTGAGGTCTGTGTGAGGAGACATTTCCTGTAAAAACTTAATCTTTCTTTCAGATGTAATTTATGTCTGCATGTCAAATTTAATATTAGGTATATAAATCTGCAGACCATGGGGATTGCAGATGAAATTGTAATTTCTTCGAAGCCACTTTAAATTTAAATTACAACAACTGTAAAAGAAATGAATAAGTTGGTCAAGTATTGATTGGTATCAATATTTTTCTCATCTACTTCTTTGGTAAGAAATGTTCACGGAGTAGTACGTCTCAGTGTTCCTGTAGTGTATGTAGTGCCAAATCAAATAAAAATATAAACAGATTATATTTTCTCCGCACATTGTATCAACATTACAAACATTTCTCTCCTTGGGGGTCTATTTTGGCGACTCTTTGATTTCCCTAATCACAGACTAGGTACACAATCTGGAATATGTCAAAACAGTATCAATCAAAGATTCAGCATATAGCTTATCAGATAGAACATCTTCTAATTAAGTCAAATTGCAAACACTTGTATCACAACATCTGGTAAAATCAAAGAAGATTGTCGTGAGTTAGTTCCCTTTATCCCATTTAGAGTTATCCACCTTTGCTCCTTCGATAGAATACGTATAAAAACTAAACTACAAGGAGTCTAACGCCTTTTACACCTAACGTCTTTCCGCTGCCGAAAACACGCTTCTAACATCAAACTATCTATATCCAAGACATCCACCACATTATACTTCATCGTTTCTGCGCAATTCTCATGCGAAGTACTTAAATAAGCAACTATTCAGCTACATCAAATGTATTGTTACGGCATTAGTGTGGTAGAATTTAGGAGCTTCTTTTGTTCGATGTCTGTTATTGAAACCTTGCAAATGTGGCGGCACATTTGTCTTACGAAGACAATGGAAAATATATACTAAGCACTTGTGGTACATAATCAACACACATTTACTGTATTGATTCAACATGCCGTACAATTTTGCATGACTTGTGTACTGGTATATTAATGAGAAGGTTTCTTGATTATGTTACGAAGACAATGTGGCGATTCGTACTGGTAAAATTGTAGAGATCACAGTTTCTTATTTCATGTCATATATATGCAAACTTTCCTCGCAATACAAAGAAAACGTTCATTCTGATCCATAAATACAAACAGTACCAGATACTTCCAACATTGTTATTGGTTGAATTTTTTTTGAAGTTTCGACCTAGTATGAAACGGTTACATTTCACAAGAACTCCACATTTAAGCAAACTTAACTGGGCTAGTTAGTTACAACTAACACAACCTAACAATAACACGACACACATTATGATTTTCTTACGTGCTTACGTTCCTTTAAACTATTAGATTAATGTGTATCTTCAGGCGTGGGTGTAATTAATTAATAACGGAATGCCGGATGTATCTCATCAAATGAATACATTCTCGTAACTAGGGATGTATTCGTCTGTTAGAACATGTTCAATACTATTCAAATCTCAGTAAGTGGTATTTAAACGTAAAGCTGGTTTAAGCCCCACCCAGTATTTAATTTGACAGTTCCAAGAACACAAAGCCATTGTGTTGTTATTTATTTATTTGCCCCATTCCCCTCATATGTAGAGCTATTTTACACTCGCTTCCTATTTTGTTTATTTCATTGTACCACATCACCTCCATTTCGATGTCTTTTTATTCCCAATACTGTTCCTCTCTGTAGTGGTACTTTGTATTATGTACCCTTTCGATTCTTTATGTTATCTCGTAAACTTGGGATCTTCACAGGGATATTCTGTTTCGTGAAAGTCGCATAACTTAGGCTATTATTCTCACTGACTTAAGACTTTAATTCCAAAACGTTCCATTTCTGTTTTTGTTTTGTTGTTGTTTTTTTATATATTTTATTCCGTGTTTTTTTTTAAACATCCATACATAACATATAAGAGATAAATCATATACATGTACATATAAATGCATAATAAACGTGGCAGTTGTTTAAAGAAATACTACGTCATAGTAGGTATTTCTATATATATTATATTACTAGTTCATATATTCACAGTAAAAAAAAAGTGACAATATGACAAAAAGGTTTGTATGTAGAAAAGATAGAAACCAGACAAACCTTTGATATAATAAAGTCTAGTATACTATTACAGTACGAAAACGAAAAGAGACTAGATCATTTCGATGTGTGGTTAAAACAGTTGTTGAAAAAATCAACGAGAAATGCTTACAGTATAAGCATTGACAAATTAAGAAAATGGTCGTTATTTCATTTCTGTTGTTTTAAACCGAATAGAGACTGTTTCTATCGTTCATTTTTCTTAACGCAGGCGCCTAATTGCTCATGACAAAACAATCGAGCATGCGAGTTATCTACTACAAACAATGACTGAATAACCATAAAAGAAGACAAGTGCACTGTATAATGAAACCATTCTTGACATGAAAGAGGACCAAGAGATAAACATCATCATACATTGTTTTACTAACTAATTTTGATTGCAATGCATAATAATTTGAACCTAAATTGTTCGCTAAATTGATATTTTGCAAATACAGACACTTCCGTATTTTTACCAACTGGATTACGCAATATATTACAATACGATACCAAGTTATTTATCACCACAAACTAGACAAATTTACTTAATCAAGGGGCGAAACTCTTAAAAAACCAAGGTGCGCAATGTATAAGATTCATATAAAGTATCAAAGGCTAATTTTTTTATCAAACAAATCTGTATTCTCTTTGTGGACAGTTATGACAAACCCTGAGTGCACATTATATGCTGATATGCATTTTACTACCCAATTTAATGAGAAGAACAGCAAACAAATGGGTATTCTATAAATCCCTATACTCATTGCAGACAGGCATATAATCTTCATTGTGTAGCAATCCATCAATCGTCGATATCAACGATGTATGAAGGCAAGTAAAACAAAAATCTCATCCATTAACTATGTTATCTAAATTATATTCCATCTGATAAGTAATACATTCTTGGTTGATTTATCGTAATCGCAACTAACTGCAACTGAATCGCAAACGTTTCCTAAAAATGATTTTGTTTGTGGCATGTCATGTTCGACTTCTTTATTCAGTTTTATTACGTCGAGTAATAATATGAGTACAGAAATAAGGAGCAGCACAAACATAGTTAACAAGAAATATCGTTAAAAAAGATGTTTGACGAAATTTGAAGGTTAAGATTTGTTGTGCAACATAAACAATTGCCGAAATTGCTAGTCACTCCATATCTAAAATGGATTTCGGTATATTCACCAAAATTCAATGGATTTGGGTAAGGAAACGTACCTCTTTCCGAAAGGTTAACCAATCCGCGTCAAAGTTACAAACGTTGTTCGGTTGAAGAGAAGTTGGTTTAGTGGTTAACGTAAGATTTGAAAGAAGTAGGATTTGGTGGACGAATCAGGATCGCACAATAAAATCTTAAACATAACGGCCTTAAGAATGGAGGTACTGAATCATATAAACACGACGAGCTGTTTTGTGATATTATTAAGAGTGACCACAGTTCATTGAACCCGTGAACTATTTAACTGCTGCGAATCTCGCTCCGCTTTTATCATATACGACATGTTTATCGTCAAAACACTTTGCAGGGACAAGTCTTTATCTGTAAGACTGAATATGTAGGAAATAATCAACTACGTAGTCAGTTGTTCAATCCACATGTAATTGGATTTTAATTTAAGAAGTGCGATGTAAATCTTATTTTGGTGTCAATAAGCGATGTTTCTTATTCGAAATATACGGTGGCAATTTACACTAGTAAGAAAGAGTAACACAACTATTTATATACATGTGTTCGTGTATTATTGGTGTCTTTTAACACGTCTTGGTTTGTTATAGTCAATTGGTTTGTACGAGTATTATTTTCAACTTGCAACTACGTCAAGAATGCAATACATAATATACAATTTGACGCATTTATATCTTCTAAGTAAGACTAATACACTTGAAAAGCCTATCCTGGAAAGAAGCCAGACAATTCCTTATTGCCTGATCCCTAGAATTGCTCACCCTTACACCTCCTCACCCTAATGTTTCCCTTGGGATCTATGTGGGAAGGTATTGTCTTGTAATTCTGCGTCCCCTGTATCAACTTAATGTTTCCTTTATATGTTCCCCATTGTAATTTACCTAATCTGTGTTGTTAAACCTTCTGACGTATGTACGGGTCCCAATTCCCAGTCTGTTTTTTGTACAAACTGTCCTTGTCTTATAATAACAACATATTATAGCTTTAAAAACACGAAATGCTTGTCCCCTTCACTGTTTGTCCTCTTTGATTCTCCTAGTTATTCTTTATGGTCTGCCATGCCATTCCTTGCGCCTCTGTTCCCTAACGTATGTACCCTTCAATCTCCTCAAATGCCTTATGTTTTATGGATTGTTGTTATCCCGGAGCTATGAGTGGGGATGCACTGTCTTATGCATGTGGCGTTCCTTGTAGTAACTTATTATCTCTCTTGCATTCATTGAAAACTGGGATAAAATGCATTTGTTATTATATAGCCTCGTTTTCTGTCAAGAGATGAAAACCTCGCTGACCCCAAGAGACGGAAAAACTCTCAACTCTTCCGTTGACTTTAGACAAATGATACGTCGTACATATTATTGCAGTACAGAGTGATTTAAGTCTTTAAACAGGCTAGTATACTGCGTAAGGTTTTGTGTGTATGTCAACGATGTAAATACAGATATACACCAACACAACATTCGGACGCCTTCTTGCTCATAATTGCCAATATATGTATGTGTTTTTCTTTAAATTTAAAGCTTAATCAATCATGTACTTGTTTCATGTTTCGTTCACGATTTTATTGGACACTGTGAACTCTAAATGATGCGTCGAGTCAAAAAAATGGAGTGTGGTGAAATGATTGTGTATCGAGTTTCGGGAAAATCGGATTTTTCAGCGAGTGGTTGCAAGCTTTCTCAGCTATGTTCTCGGGCAAATACTGCCTACCAATCATAGTGGTAGTTCAGATCATATCTCATACCGGTGTCAATATTAAACAAAGAAAACAATTTGTGTGAACTTGACCAAATAACAATTTAACGATGTGAGCATACGAGATATTACGTAAATAGCAGGAATGGTTGTTTAAATTTTTAATTCATTGTCCGTAAAATGGAAAATGAATATATTAGTAACAGTTCAGGAACTGCGTTTACTTTGAACTCTTCGGACATTGAAGAAATTCTGTTTCAGAATTTAGGAGAAAAACGAAAGGATGAATTGTCCTTGGTGTTTCTAATCGGAGTATATTGTGTGATCTTTGTAACTGGAGTGATTGGAAATCTCAGCACTTGTATTGTAATATGGAAAAACAGTTACATGCATACTATGACTAATTATTACTTATTCAATTTAGCTGTGTCGGATTTACTAACTATAATACTTGGTAAGTACCCGTGAAAACAAACTACAAATATTTTAAAGGTTGATAGTCTTTTTCTTTGGAAATTTTGCTTAGTCGTAAATATGAGAAACTTGGTGATAAATGCTGCCATACAGATGTCCTCCAAAATATAGCCTAGCCACTCACTTATCTTACTTGTTTCCCAAAACCACCTATACAAGAGTCCGATTCAGGAGTTTTCTATCGTGATAGATAGATAGACATTAACATGCCATTTTCAAAAATATATTTCTCAGTGTGTTTTGATTAAGAATATCTGCATTTGAGGGTTTCTAATCTCTTATTGACGGCCATTTCAAAATCAATGAAAACTGACATTTATTTATTCCATCGCTTTTTTATAAAGTGTAAGTGTCCAGAAGTTTGTTAATCATGCAATATTTCAACAAAAGTTCATGAACGGTGTTTCCAGGCGTTTGTGAAAATAGTTTCTCCAGTACCTTTTTTCGAACATTTATTTCTTTGCTAAACTGAAATTGTAAAAAGACGCAAACTAGTTATTTATGCAATGCTATTTCAGACATTTTCCTAATATTATGAATACATCACCAGTAAAATACGCATAAGCTTTAGTAGCTGTTGTTGAAGATTTATAATTATGTCTATTATTCAAAAGCCATTAATCTTCATTTTCTTCACGTTTGTTTACTAAACGCAATAATTATTGTCTATTCTAGAGTTCTTTTAAAAAGATCGTTTGATAAATTGAAAGAAAACAATTAGTTAATCGTCATATGGTATTTGTAATGCACATAGAAATGAATTCAATTAGAAGTCTATCAAGAGTACGTTATAGTCCTAAGAGAAACTTACTCCTGTAATTGACATTGCTGTGAGCTGCAACACCAGGCATTAACCTCGAGGTAATTAAAGTAACAGTCATAAAAACCATCGCTGTATCTAATTCATCGTTTGTGTTTTGTGCTTAAGGAATATTGTTTACATGTTGTTTTTATCATTGTCAGTACTATCCGGAAAGCATTCACTTATACTGCTCACTAATTGCTTCTTGAAAGTGTTGTCTTGTCTTAGTTACAACGGAAGTGTTCTAAAACGTCAGTTCCAATTAAACAAACGCAAAATACAACATTGACTTCTTGACTTGCTCATTGGGCATGATTTAAGACGCTTTACATATCGCCGCCGTATGTCTGTTTCTCACGTAGGGCATAAACAGCTTATAAAGATATCATTTAGGTATTTTAATGAATTTTAAGTGATGTTTTTGCAGAAAGGTTTATTAGTGAATTCATTGCTTTACTGATAATGCAACAGGTTATCCAAACTACTTAATCGCAGAGCTTGTGGTATAATGAGATGAATACATTTTATATTCTGTGTGAAATATCACGATACAATGTATTTATTGTATATGCTATTTTCGTGAATTTCACACGCGCATTATTCATTTCAACACATAACGAAGGAAGAATTAATTGACTCCTATTAAACCACTTTTCGATCTAGTCATGAGAAAACAGAACACGAAGGAAAACAAACAAAATCTGAGTTATATTGCATTAGCATAAATCAAAATAATTATTCGGCGCAGTAGATTGCTCCGTCATCAGATATAATTTGAACGAGAATATCTTGAAAAAAGATGGTCGGCGCAATTTGAAGGTTAAGATTTGTTGTGCAACATTTAAAAATGCCGAGATGTTACGATTGCTGGTCACTCCAGATCCAAAATGGTCTACGACAAATTCTCCGAAATTCAGTGGATTTCGGTAAGGTAACGTACCCTTTATCGAAAGATTAACCAAATTGAATCAGCATCAATATTACAAACGTTATTCGGTTGAAAAGAAATTGCCTTGGTGGTTAACGTAAGATTTGATTGGTTTACACAACACTGAATTGCAAATAGCAAAACCATGTTAGTACGGCTGCGCCGAAAAACAATGTATGACATTGCTAAATATTTACCAGCGTTTATAACGTACGCACCACACATTGCGCAGCTATAAAATAACATAAAATCATAAACTGTGTTTCATTGCTTATATAATCTGAAAATATTACCTGCCACAAGCTACGATATGTAATTATAGTATTTTACAAGGAGTGTAATTTGAATATCATGCATAAGGAACCATTTACCAGTACTTGGGATATAGGTAAAGTACTTGATGTTAAACATTATGCAATCATTTTTGAATACGCAAAAAAACCTACATTGCAAAACTTACATAGACAATTGGCTTCCATTCAAACACTGTCATGTTTATAAACTGTACATAACTACTTTCTCAGAACCGGATTCATGGATTGTTCCTTGTTGTTGTGCGTAAAAGAGAATACTAAAATGAACGGAATTGACTTGCCTGCATCCCTGGGATCTGTGTGGTGAGGCATTGCGTTTCCTGTATACCAATTTAATTCTTTCTCGATTATTACGTAGAATGTACAAATACAAATCGTTCATTGCATTAAAACTAAACATATTCATAGCAACATAATGTACAAAACGACAATGTAAGTTAATTATGGTCCACGTGTCATTTGTGCATAATTAATATAAATCTCAATTAAAAATCATTTAAATTAGAATTGGATCAATACAACATGGTGTTATGGTTCCATTTATATTTCAATATGTAACAGGTGTTTGAATGTGAAAAAATCGAAGTTTGCTATGAATAGTAATCATTATAGTACTTATTATCATGTTTGTGAACATATGAACATAAGTGTTGGCGCCTGGATAGTCAGTTGTTAGAATTTTATTTTAGTCGCATTGTGTATATAAAATTGTATTAACTGTTTCACAGAAAAAACAAAATAACACGAAAATGTACTTAATATGTTAAATGTCTATACATTTCAATCATTTATTATTCCTTTTAATCATAACATCAGTAAAGCTTTAATGATGATGTAATATTTGTACATGCTGTCATCTAGTTTCTATGGTGGTATTAATCGAGAACACAAACATGTTTGGTATCATAGGAGATGTAGCGTTCGTTGCACTTGAAGATAAAGTTTGGTAATGTGAATGCATTGTCATGATGTTACTTAACTCAGCCCGAATGCTCACTATAATTGGTTTATATATATATTAATTTGGTTGTTGTTGTTGTTTATTGTCGTAAGCGTCACCATCATCATTAGCATTGTCATTACAAACGTATAGTCATTGTAATTGTAGCATTATATTTTGACGTTAGTTTCCTTATTGTATTCATACATTTTACTTGTAGTTTGCCTGTATGCACTTTCAGTCTTGCATCTCTTGATCATATAACCGTATATTGCAATGTTACAAGCATATACGGTAATGTTATAGTTTGTTAATTTATTCATAATACTGCTGTTACATCAGTTAGCTTCGTTATGAAATCTGAACTTTAAGAAAGCACATTAATCATACGTAACATTCATCGTACTATGCATTTGAAGTAAGCTGTTTAACATCTTATTTGCATTGATGCTGCTAAAACAAGTTTAAACATAATTTAATATGTGTTTCAGTAATAGTCTCAATCAAATACCTTGTAAGTATTTGAATTGATGTATCTACCTCATACAAATAATAATACTTTGTTACCTATAATGAAATGTTGCCGTTTTAACCTGATAAGATTATAAAAACACAACGCTTGCAATGCAAATATTATGCTTGCGTTACATTCTTGATGTATTTCTGTTCTTTGTGTACTATCATAACGCCATAGATTGATACAACAAAACATATTCATACGTTTTATGCTAATAAAATGCTGATGTAAGTTTATCACGCAAAAATGAATTATGTCAAGTAACTACAGAGTATAAAATGAGCAAAAACATCGGACCGCAAATGATGGAAAACAGAAAATTGAAGCTGCACTTAACGCGCTTGATATATAAAAGTACATCTTGTTATTGAACTCTGGACTACTATAAATGAGAGCAAATTTGGTGAACATGTGTTCGTCAATGTTTCTGCCTCCTTGTCCTTTTGGAGTGGCCTTGCACTTTGTAAGAGGCATTTTCTATGCAAATTCACTTTTCATTGTTTTCGATAAATAGCACCGTTATTAATCAAATGATTGTTAAATATTTAATTAATAGTGAATAGTTTTGACCCATACCTGTCACGTCCGATAAAAGGGGTGATCTCCCAAATGTCCCTGTTGTTGTTGTACTTGTGTAAGCATGATATCATGTACTCCGGGGTATATACATGTACATGAGCTTACTTGCGTACCGACATAGGACTTTGCCCACTCAGGATACTTTGTTGATAACAATCATATAGGCAGTATCCGATGAATAAACAATTGTTTCAAGTGTATCTGCTTAACATATATATGCACGATCTGTGTCGTTTTGTCAATGTAATATATTACATATACAACGCAAACAGTTGATATCTCTTCAGTACCATTTCTCGTATTGCATCCCGTGTATTTACCATGATGTTATTTTGCTTGCATCATAAGTGAATGCTATTTTGAGCTCCGTTTACGATACGATATTTCCTCGAAGCAGAATTAAGACAAAAGAGACATTCAGAAGTTTGATGGAGATGAATGGGATGCAGACAGTTAATTTACGCTAAAGCACAATTCTTCACACATAGCAACATGTAAACCCGCGGTAGATTAATTATAAGATAAAATGATGATACATATACCAAGAATATCTTTTTAAAATATGAAGGTAAGGATTTGTTGCACGTCATAAAAAATTGCCGAAATGTTACTATTGCTGGTCACTTCATATCCAAAATGGATTTCAGTAAATTCACCGAAATTCATTGGATTTCGGTAAAGTAACGTACCCTTTATAAAAAGTATAACCAATCCGCGTCAATGAATTTAACGTTGTTCAGCTGACGAAAAGATGATTAATGGTTAACGTTAGATTTGATTGGTTTACACAACACTATAATGCAAATAGCAAAGCCATGTTGATACGGCTGCGCCGAAAAACGTACGAAACCTACTGAACAGTCTCAGTTAACTGCATAGCAATAGTTCCTTAGAAATAGAATTCGAACGTGTGTAGATCAAAACCTGCTCATCACATATTTGCATCGTTTTGTTGGCTGTAAAACTATTTTAAGAGTAAATCGGGGTGTGGTTTATGTTAATACTAAAGGTAATGTTAAATAAAAACAAATGTTCCGGTCTCAACAAGCTTATTTCCACATTGAACGAACTTACACAAGTCGTCTAGATAACTAAAGTACGTAATGAACGAGTTTTATACCATGTTTAGTAAAGAGTTTGTTTCGCCGTTGCAATTAATACCATAACTGCACAACATGTCAAACATGACATAAAGAATTAGTTTTTTTAACTTAAGCGGTATTGTACTTGAATCAAATGAGTAATTGTTAATTATACGTTTTCATAATTCCATCTTTGACATTGATGTATGAAAGTTTAGTGGTTTTTTTTCGAAATTGTTCGTGCATTAAATGACAACAGTACAAAAGTTTACTTCGGCTGAAACTTATAATTGTATGTAATTTCATTGACATAAAATGTTTTCCTTTGAAATTAACAAAATGCGTCCTTTGAGATAATGTATGACACAGCATCTGAAGACATAACATGTGATGTACTTACACGAAGCTTATGAGCGAAAGTATCATGTGTCAGATGTTTTGACTGACCAAATGACAATTTCACTTCCGACGATATAAATGATGTACCGAGCCTGGCAACAAGTTTTTTTGTTTAACATACGTAGTAGTTTGAAACTAGATTATTTGTTATTATAGCTCTCATATCATATTTTATGCCACCAAAGGTATGTTCGATATCAACAGTATTTATGCAACAATGAGCGCTGTTAGTTTGCAAACTACTATTCAACCTTAGAAACTGCTTCGTTTTACCAAGCAGTTTTAAACAAGTAAGAATCATGTTGTGGTGTTACGCTCGTATATATCTCTTCTAACAATAGTTAGAAGCAAATTTTGCGCAAACCAGCTTCGGCCGGCAGCTATGAAACACCTTATGTTACAATCAGCGTGAAACAATCATTGATAAGCGTCAATTTGTCACTGAAGTGTCGTTTACTTCGTGGCATGTTACACACAAACGATAAATAAGCATAATTTGATTTAGAAATCGCTACAATTGTCGGTAACTGAGATGTATTTTTGTCTTAAATTGACGAAAAGCCTGAATTAGGACATCACCCTATATCATAGCAGCTACTTTTTTCGCAGTTGGTACGGAAACGTGTTGGTGCAATTCGAAATAGAGAACATCATCAAATGTTGGATGTTACACATATATTTAAATTAGAAACAATCTTAAATTCTGATTTTAGGATATTTCTTTTGTTTTTTGTGCTGCTATTTGCCTTAGATTTGTGCGGGGAGACACAGTCTAGTGAATGGCGTCCCATGTACAAACTTGATATTTCCTTTGAGTATGTGTGTAAAATGTTTTTCGGATTCTAAAATCAGAAGCCGTGTAAGTTTATGTTGCAGCAAATTACTGAAGGATGTAATTCGATAACACCTTGCTCTCCTAATTAATTCCATCAAAGTTTTTTGTGAGTCTGATACTTAAAAAAATCTGTAAAATATCGAAATTCCTGCGTGAGAAACGTTGATTACAAAAAATAATCAGAACGAATCACGCAATCAATCATTGTTTTATGACTTAATTTAATTGAATAATTTCAAGGAACAACGGCAATAACAAACATGCATTCCCTCGACAAGGATACGACTGTGGCATGCACGATGATGTTCGATCAGAATATCCTCCCACGTCCATAATGGAAAAACGTTCTATGATACTTTATGCTATTCACCGACTTGCCCTTTATCGGATGTATCCAAATGAACAGGACTCATTCAAAACAATGTGTTATTTCTAATAAAAGAAAATAGATTGACGCAAATGGATTTCAATTTGCAAAGTTGATTGTTCATTTTGTGGGGAAATGGAATTGTCTTATTTCATCTTATAACATTGACACTCTCTTTCTTTCAAACGTAATTACTTGCGTAAGAAAATTCACTTTCTTGTTCGAGGCGCAGATCAAATTGTTGAACGTTTAAATGAGTATTTAGTTTATTGAAATAATTGGATTGAGGCATCGCACTGAATCAATAAGGACATCGACATTCAATTTATTTTGTAATAAGGAAACGGACTTAGCAAGTCAATTGTTTTAATGCGACAGTTTCCTGATTTTCTATGATTCTTGATATGGGTTACCAAATATAAAACTTTCTGAAGGGACAACTAACATACGAGGCGCCAGTTCCTAGAGGTTTGTTTTTAGTAATGACATAGAAAAACAATTAAACACTCTGATAGCTACAAGTAGTTGAAGTTTTAATCACGAGAAATACCGTACTAATAATTGCCTTAAATGAGTAAATTGTGTTACAATGTTACACAGAAAAACATAATCAAACAAGAATTATCATTAAAAGAAGTGGGAAATTATGTAATTACTAAATAACGGAAATAAAAAATGTTTTGCGCATGAGCACTGGCGGTAATAACTGGTCTGAAGTATCATACGGGACTACGTACTTGTTATATTAGCACTGTTTAATTGAATCTTACGCTTACTTGCCAAGAACTAGACGCACATACAAATAGCTACGAGTGCTTTGCCAAACCCTTTACACAGTATTGCGTGTCTCGACTAAAAGCAGCGTTAATTCATAAGTTTAGAGTGCATAAACGTTGCAATCACTTTGTCTATATATAATTACCAGAGATATTCATTCAATAAATATTCTGTTTTTGTCTTTCCCCTTTGCTTTTTAATGGTCTGGAATATATTATCGGTGCCTTTATGGCATCACACACTTGGGAGTGTATTTTGGATAGCTATATTTAACAGTCGCTATTTCATAATGCTTTCTTTGAAAAAAGTTCCTCCTACTTGCAATGGTATTGAGACAATTGGCTGCTATATTTGTACTCTGCTACTGTATTAAAATGGCTTTTGTGCTTTGTATGCGTAGGTGAAAACCAATGACATTGCAACATTGAATGTCAAACTAATATGTTTTGGTGTATACGGTCTGTTATATTGGTATATTTGAAATATTCTGAACATTTTCCTAATAAAATGTTATCTATTCCCAAATCTGTTGAATGTTATATATTTAATGACAGTACTCAGACGGCTTAATACTATTAGAAAATACTTGCAACAAAATACAACGCCTTTAAGGACAATCGTAGCACACTTGAAACATTCAAATCTACTCGCCTCAGTAAACTAGTTTTTAGCGCAATAATCACACACTTAACTAAGGAAAATATATCGTATGAATAAAAAATTCATTTGAGAAATTTCTATGTTTTATATATACGGTGATATGTAAGGTGATGTGTATTTAAGCTTACTGATAATATGTCGCCATACTACTTACAGATTCCATAACATGATACATTTATGTTGTTTTGTTACATTAATGTTGTCCCTCTCTGTTTATTTAACTGTAGTAAGTCACATTTATGGCAGACTTGCAGGCTGAAATAGTTAAGATTCATATTGAAATATAACCACTTGGTCAAAGTACGAGTATTTGCATTATTAAACGGTGTATAGTAAGTGTGTTGTCTAGAAGAAAAACTGCTTGCAAAATTGTTAACAATCAGATATATTTATAGCTATTCGTTGATCCCGGTAGCGCCATTGACCGATTTTTCGTGTTCCTCAAAACATGACTTTATTCCTACTACTCATTCTGGTGATATGTGTCGGAAGAACTGATTTGTTCAAATGGTATTCCCTGTTAGACTTCTTTTCAAATTCGATTTGTAAGTTCAATCGGTATATTCCTTGTGTGCGTGACTCAGTTTTAACAACCACTTTTCTTGGCCTGCAATTACGTGCGAAAATGTCCGTGTTATCATCGCACAATTGTATTTCAAACTTAGGCCGTACCAATATGCTTGCATGTTTAGCGTTCTCAGGTGGGAATGTTCTCGGCATTCAAATCGAAAATAAAAACAAATCTGAAATGTCAAAAATCCCCAGCAACGATGTTATTTCAGCCGATAACAATGTGTCTAAACACCTGACGCTAAACTTATTGAAGTAATTTATTGATTGAAAATCAGGTGGCGTGTTTCCATTTCTTAATATATATTACTGGACAAAGACATATATGTATTCTCTAAAAAAACAATGAAGTTTTTATAAAGTTGCAACACTACTATTAGTAAAGAAAAGAATTTAACATCATATTTCAATGTTGCGTGACAGCTGGCGTATAATGAAATAGATATACAAGTAAAAAAACAACAGGGAAAAACATGGCGTAATCAGTGTACATTTAACCGTTTGGACTATATTTATTATGGAAAAGTAGAACATCATGGAGTCATGCAGAACTATGAACGGCAAATAAAAGATAATGAGTGAAAATTCTAGTAATAGGATTGCATAAATTAGATTACCGTGTATTTGCATGTATGTTGATTAAGGCCGTACAAATATGGATCTACGTTTAGTGTTCTCATACTGGTAGGTATTCGGCAGTCTGGTCTGATTGTGTTTTCCCTACCTGGTAGGTAGTTTGCAAAATATGAACCGGACGCTTAACATCGACATAATTTGATATGGCCTTATAGCACATCTCTAAGTATCTGTTGCGTTAAAATAATTGCTGATAACATCTGAAAACAATCTGTCTTCCAAGCACCGAACTGTTAAAACACTTGTCAGTATCCTCTTTATCTGTTAAATAAACGTTTCAGTATGTTCATTATCTGCACATTTTTATTGAAGTCATTTTCTTGAAGAACTATAAAATGATATTTTATCTTTTAAGCAAATAATTGTTGTGTGAAGAATATTATTCATTGTTTAAACACTATGTGCTGGAGCGGTGGCTTTCGAGCGTTTTGCATTGTATGCGCCAGAAGTGACAACATGGGAACATTGCAAGTTTCTGACATGGCCAGTATTGTAAAAGCCGTATATTTGTTTATAAGTATTCAAAAGAATGTTTTTCCTATTTGAGGGATGGATCGATGAATCAAAATCAAACTATATATTGTTTAATGTGGCTTTCCTCGTCCCTTGAACAACGTCGGATCTTTCAGTTTTTGACTTGTCCTGTGATATTTTCCATCCATTAATCCCCCCCTCCTTCACTGTCCACTTTGATTCTCCTAGTTATTCCTTATGCTCTGTCATGCCATTCCTTGTGCCTCTGTTCCTTAATGTATGTGCCCTTTAACCTCCTCAACTGCATTATGTTTTATGGATTGTTGTTTTCCCGGAGGTCTGCATGGGAAGGCACTGTCTTATGTATGTGGCATTCCCTGTTGCTACTTATTCTCTCTCTTTTACAGAGGTACTCGTGTATGCTAATTTATGACTTGCTCTATTTAAAACTGAAATGCCGAGGTTGAACGGTGAACTATCGAGTATAGTCTATGTTGATCTAAATAATTAGATAAATATTATAAATACCGAGTTAAACATTACTCTTGCATTTAGACAAACATTGAGCAAACAAATATGAGCATCGGCATGTAAGAAATACCAAATAACATCAACTTTCAGCCGAAATTAGCAAACTGATGTAATACAAATAGGAATCAGAGCATGACTTCATCCTATCAAACATAATACATTAATAAGAATGTACAAACAACAGCTGATGGAATTATAAAATGAGAACATAAAACATATTGCATTATAACTGAATTAACGATAGGAACAACGTCTATGAAATCACTTGAAAATGATAGAATGTCTTCCAAGCCAGCCAAATTACAGTTTTATAGAAATAACGCCATGAAAGTAAATTAATGACCACTTAGTACACATGTAATAAATATTCACTAAACACGCCCTTTGGGTATAAACTTATCTTCTGTTATCCAAAAAAAATATAAGAGGTTTAGATTTGATTATAAGTATGTATATGATAGACGATGCCACGAGGTTGTCTAGCCTACTTAGACCACGTGATAGAGACCGCTGATAGGACGGATTGATCTGAGCGCTGTCTCAATATCGGTCACCCAAGAATTAAAAAAATATCTCCACACGTGACGTCAGTTTTAATGTTTACTAAGTGCATTGTTGTTCGCCATTCCTAACTAACTAGACACCTGCTGCTCATTTTAAAAAACAACCTAACGTAGGCTCAGTGTTGCTTGCAAGGCCCGGTTTTGTGAACGTGAATTACCCTTTCCTACGCTTTCTCATTTATGAGTATTTTACGATATCGTATTTGCGTGTTATATTTACAGGCAATTATAAATGTCTTACGTACATTACGGCGATATTGGCATATTGGGAGAGATATCGGTCTACTTGGCCAATATCGCCACAATGCACGCCAGAGCTATGTTGGCCAATATCGCCACAATGCACGCTAGAGCTGTTTTATATCCTTTTAATGCATATCTTCGACTCCAGTGTAATGTTGCTTAAAGAAATCAGAAAACAAGATAAATAAAGAAGTTTAATAATGTGTTGGACTTTAGTGATTTCTATGAATTTATTTTAATATGTTTTTTGAAAATGTACATAGAACTGAATTAAACCCGTTTGTAACGAATTTTACACATTTTAATTAAACAACGGCATCTAAATCCCAACATGCGAATCAACAATTGGTCGTCTTTCAATGTTTTTCCGAACGTCGACGTTATCCGCGCAAAGCAATCGTGTCACGCCGATATCAACATTCGGCACACCAGGTCACATGATCATATATATTGGCCTCAGGTTGTCCATATACGTGTATATACTGTGCAAATGTGTTATTATATTTAATAACATATGCAAACAACATATGAGCGCTGCTATAGGATTTACAACCTGTTCTGTAAGTGACATCATTTCAAGAAAACGCTACATGTGATGTCATTATTTGCATTAGGAAACAATATTTACTCCTTATGTTCACTTCATATACATGTACTGCCATATGGGGCAAATATTGCATACTGTCAGTACATGGTGACATCACATTTGACGGGTTTTTTTGAAAATGATGTCCCTTAAAGAAGAGGTCGGAAATTGTACAACTGCGCTCATATGTGAAAGAAAGACACTTCAGTGAATTGTTTGAGGCAGTCCTCAACTCTAAAACTATGAAAATAGATCGAGAACTTGTCGCCTTATTTGAGTATTTGGTATCGTTTAACCCGACTTTCCAAGCTCTGTCTATCTGACCTTCCTATATTGTTCTAGAATGCACATGTAACTTATTATATATAAATAAAATGCAATTCCCCATACCCCATATGTTACAATTATCTCAAGACGGTTAAGCTTTATAGCTGTTTATCTCAAATGACGAAAAACAAGTTATGGGGTTCTGGCAATAATGCGACGAAATAGTGAATAATGAAATACAGTAAATGTTATGAAAACTATTAAGTAGGCTGTTCTAACATCATGTCTATGCTGCAATGATAAGAACTCTTATCACCCCTTTCTGTACTTCCATAAGCAGTTACCCTATTTATACATTGAATTGGGAGATCACATATTATACCAAATACATTTAACTTCTCAAATTGAATGCAATAAAATACCAGTCCAATACTTTATTCGTGCTAACTTGACGTATGCAATTATTTCCGAGTATTACAGTTTAAATCAATTTAATGAAACTGAAAAACGATGTGAAACTGCAGAGAAAATGCAATTACCTCCCAACTGCTTATTTTTGTAAACATTTAAAATCAGATTATTCCTAAGCTGATTGGTAGCAGATATAAAACTCATTTATACCAAATATACACCGTAATCTACGCCTCATCCTCACATAGCCTACGTGATGCACTATCAAATTCAATTAAAATATATAATACTATTCTGAAGAGTTTGTGTCTATTTATTTGTAAAGTCACGCAATGCGATTGTAACAGATATTCCTGCCCTAGCAATTTGTTTTATCGACTCTGATCCGGATTGTATCTAAGTGAAATGTTGTTTTCTTTTGGTTATTGCAGACAAGTAGGAAGAACAAGAATTAAAAAACGAGGCTATCAGAATATCTGACCGTCTATTATAGTTTTTATGTATGTGGCGTTCCCTGTAAGAGCTTAATCTCTCTTTCATTTGTATTACATTAGCTAACAAAATATTATAACTAAATTGGATCCTGCAGAAAATATGCATTTAACTGACTATTTGAAGTGCTAATTATCTGATATAAGAGATTCATATGATGATGAGGTGTTTTCTGCAGCAACGTTACCTTCATTTAATAAATGTAATCTTTATGGCTGTTTATCTTTCATAATGCCGAGTTATCGTAAATATTTCACGAGGAGACAATTTACAGGTAAATAGTTTACAAACAAAAAAAACAGTGCACCTTCAGATGTCATAGAGGTTAAGGTGTTAAAGCGAAGGCCACATGCGCAAGACAATGCCTCTCCATACAAACTCCAGGGAAACAACAGTCTGCAGTTGGAAGGTGCAATGGTAAATATGTATTGTTGGGAACGGGCAAGCAAGGAATGGTCTGGCCGACCCTCAAAACAAAATAAGAGCATTTAGGAGGACATCAAAGAGAGAAAATGATTGAGTGATGGGAATGTATATCACAAGACAAGTTAAGAAAGCCAGTAACACCGGGACGAAAATTGTGAGAATAGAACATGGATATTAAGTCAAGGAAAAAGGAACTCGACATATATTCAAAATCATAAATAGAAATAATAAACACATATAGCCTTGGAGCTGCCAGTAATACTACGGGATCAGTCGAACTAGTTCAGTTAAGATGAATGCATATTACAAACAATTGTTTATCGTGTATAACGACCGGTGTACTACCGCACAGTTGCCTATAGTATTTATGTCTATTTTCCTGATCATAAGCTCTAAACACAGCAACAATAAAATGTAGACTGGAAAATCTTATGATATGTTTACGAATTAATACATTTGTCGTTTAAATTTTATGAGACATAACGTAACGAAAGTACACTATAAATATAATACTTAGCAACATATTCAATGTAACTTTTCAGTGCGAAACAATTCCGAATACTGCGTGTTCGTCTTTTCTCTAGAAACACCAAAGCAAGCATGATAATTTTGTTAGAAAACATGAAATGTGAATGGCCTTATTCTGTTCATGTTTACTTTAGATTATGTATTTGATCATAGAATAGCTCTATTTCCCATGATTAATTTTCCCAAAGCAGACAGTGGAATGGAGTTTATTCCGTTATGTGACCGATGAATCTACTAGATGTCGTGATTGATGAAATCGCCAGTCTCAGTAGAGAACTTGATATATTATTTGATAAATATAATGGCTGATTTACTGATCTTTGGCGAATAAATTTACCCGAACCGACAAGTCGCGTATTCATTTCTTATTCGATAATATGGAATACGTGCCTTGGAAGCGCCTCCCTGCACCTTCAGTCCTTTGATTTGAATAGAAAATTATGAAACGTTTTGAGCTTACGCCTCTCCAATCCGTAACGTTTTGTGCGCTTGTGTGTCCCTGAGATATGTGTACTGAGGCATTGACTTTTGTATGGGGCGTTCCCTGTAACATCTTTATTCCAATGTGTTTTCCACACGTTTTATTATTAAGAACAACATATCCAACAGTTAATGAATTGTAGTTGATAAACTATTCACTTCCTTCAAACTGTTTTGTTTTTTCGCACACTGACAATAAATTTTCCAATAATGATGCTTGTTTATGTTGATAAAGGATATCAATTTCTTAGCTAACATAAATAAAATTGACATTTATGTTCACGGGAACTACTCTTTAATCTTTCCTCCAGTATATTCTGCAATCTCACAATATTCCAGATTTAATGCTATTGAGTTATTATTCTAAATACGTTTATATCATTTTGATTTATTCTGTTTCCCCATATTTTCATTAATGTACCATACATTCATCTTTATAATTGCAGTATACAATTTCCAAAAGGTAGTTATATTGACATATGATTGTGAAATATAATGATGTCACAACTAAGAGGACAACTGAGTAAGTCAACCCAGGTAGATATATGTTCAAACAATGTTTGAAACACCCTTATTTCTGATCCAATTTTCTAGATCGTTTCGTGAACTTTATCTACATTACAAGGTTGCTAACCTTCTGGACTGTCATCTCTCGTTTGATTAAATGACTACACATATGCACAAAAATTAATTGTCGGACAGTTAAGAAAACATATAATGTTATGTATGCATTTTAGTTGTGTAAAGGAAGTCAAATAAACGGAATAAATGATCACATGACCGTCAATGCATATCAGACGGGTTGGGAACTTATTCGACATACAGTCTGAACAAAGCTATATTTCCCAAGATAATTTCTGACATCATTTCACATCAGCTGAATACCACAAAAATATCACTAGAGCTTTGTCAAACAAAAACAACGAACGTCAAACTAGTTTAGCCCATTAAATACGACGAATGGAAACAAGATTGATAAAATAAACGTCTTGTGTCCTATAAATTCATCAATAGTTGCAATTTGACTTCCACACAACAATGTTTCAGTCGTACTGTCAATGTTACTGATAATGTAAATGACGATAACAACTTTGCCCGTATTTCCATAATCTAAAGTATATAACACGAATCAAGTATTACTGACCGTTGAATAGTTTTTAAAATCATGTATTAAACATAACATTATTAAGTCCATTGTTCAACAATTAATAAAGAAGTCGAACGGGAAATAATCACTACAAAGTACACGACCACCACAAAAGCACAACCAAGCACCTAAATAAAATTATCAGTTTATATAATTTATGTACAGCCTTCTGTTTGAAACATGTATTGCTTTTTGCACTTGATTGACTTGTGTTTGGGAGTATACATTGTCTTCATCTTTCTATTTGAATAATTAATAATCGATAGTGAGATGTATGTTTAAACTTGAATAACAAGAATAAAATAGACAAGAAATAAGATAACAGTGCTACATTGAATCATCCCACAAGCTCAATTAGGAATGATTTGTAGACTATTAAAAGCAATTTCAAAGAAACACTAAAAAGGATTACATTGAAATAACAAAGTCTTATGCTATAGAATATTGGGGATTGAGGGGACAAACTGCACTAAATATTTGTTGATTGCGTGCTGTAATGTAGCCCCCGAATGACAGAAACCGACTGGTTCCAAAATTGGCTCAAGAAAAAAAGCCAGCGCTAGCCCAGATTGCCCAATTCATCTAGTGAGCAAAAGACGAGACTTCCAGTTGATCGGAAGTTGATTAGTTCGTGAAAAAAGGTAGGCCATGGCTAGTATTTAATGATGATGAGATAGTCATGACCTTTACTTGAACAATAAAACTGAGAAATCTAGCTTAATTATAATGGTTATACATGTAATAAAACAACATTTAAAATAAGGATTTTAAGTATCCTGTTCAAAGCATTGCGACAGGTAGGAAATTGTTGTGACAGGTAAAACATTGTTGCAACAGGTAAAACATTGTAGCGACAGGTAAAACATTGTAGCGACAGGTAAAAAAATGTGTCTTTGCCTGTCGTTATGTCCTGTGAAGGAGAAAAAGTATTCGCGTTGACTGTTTTACCTGTATTTCACATGTGCTATGGAAATTTTCTTGAAGTGGGCAGTTCATAATTACAATATTATATGATATAGTCATCGCTGATAATTTCTCCTTGCATGTACTAACGGAGAAGAAACTGCAGTAAGAAGGAATTTGTTACGGTGACACGTTGTTTATTCATAGTTTAGGGTGTTGCCAGCAACTACAGTTTTCCACTTCAACTTGATACCATAATATACTCTTTTTTTCGCTCGCTCGCTTTAATAAATGACAGTTTGAAATTTTTTTATTTTTTCGCTCGCTCGCCCCATTTTTTTTGGGGGGGGGGGAAATCCGAAGAAAAAAAAATAATTTGGTGTTTTAAATATTTAAATTGCATTCTTTGAATCTTTAACATAACAAATTATATCAAATAGAAGTGATGCGTTAACTGTATGAAATAATTATTTAGATAAAAGTAGTGCTTATTCTTAGCTTATTTTTTTACGTACGTATGGATCAGAAAAGAAAATATGTTTCGGCGATAAATTTTGAGTGTCATGATAGTCTGAGATAATTATTTAGAAACTTAATGAGAATTTATGTAAAAGATTCAAAGAATGTAATTTTAATTTTTTTTTTTGTGAAAAAGACCTTGCTATATACAGAGAAGTTGGAACTGGGTCTGTAAACAGATTAATATTTTTTGTTTACGTGTTTGATACTACTAAAATGGAGTGTAATGCTTTAGTTACATGTTTTTTGTACAAAAGAATGTAAATAACAAAATATCATTCAATTCTTTAGCGACGACCTTTGATGCTTTGCATCAATGATTTTCTTGTATAATATTTAAGTAAGAAAATATTCACTACTTGAGAGAAGACGAACACAAGACAATGCACGTATTCCGTGGATACAGACAACAATCGTGCAAAATGTACTCGATGACTTCAGAAACCAGATAATCCGAAGAGACGTCGTTCCATAGTCAAACAACGTGATGAAGCTGGTTAAACGAACGTTTGCAATACATACCTACAATACCAGACATAAAAAAGTTAAGTTTCGAAGTAGAAGTGTGAAACTAATTAAAGCAATAAACAACAACATAAAACAGCAAAAACACATCATATTTAACATCAACCGACTGAGAAGGACAATAAAATGTCAATGTGTCATGCAAAAACTACATTAAATAATGTAACAGCGAAATGTAATCCTAAGCGAAAATCATTTAAGCAGTATCATGTTAGGGAAACAATAAACGCGAGAAAACATCTTTCACTTTTCAATTGGACGTGTTTAATCAGAAATTCGGATCTTTTCCCGTTTACTTTCTACAGTTGCATTAAATATTTAATCTTGTTTACTTTAAAACGTTATTCGCAGTTTACGCTTTTTCCACACAATTCTATTTAACAGTCACGTCAGAATAACAAAGATAAAATGATGTAACATGGTATGTGGAATTAAAATCCGTTTGTGATTGATTGAATTTGTTCGAATGAATTATATTTGTATCGCTTTCAGCCTTTTTGTAAATCTAAGTGAATTACTTCAATCTAGATTCCTGATAGCGCAGCAATATTGATTAGCCGTTTGTATATTCAAATGCAATCCCTAGTATGTGTAGTTTTCGTAAAAACCGAAGGTATAAGTCGAGCAGGAAATACCACAAAGCACAAATAAACATGAACATATACATACATTTACACAATTACAAAAGGGACACAGGGTACAACGTGGACGATGGGTGATAGAAGGTGTACCGCCTTGAAACCTTGAAATGGTTAATACCACGACCACCACTGGGTATATCTTATTGTAAATTGTTTTAGACATGTAAACTATGTTTATTTCGAGAAATCTCGTTATGTTCTGTTCTAGATGTAATTGACAGATGTTCATATGTTGCCTGGTGTGTTAATCTGCAATCTCGGTTAACCTTCCGATATGGGGTACGTACGTACCGAAATCCACTGGTTTTTTTTGCGAATTTAGCGTAAATCATTCTGGATTTGGAGTGACAAGAAATCGTACATTTTCTAGGCATTTTTGATGTTGCACAACACGTTTTATTCAAAATTTAAATTGCGCCGACCATCCTTTCCCGAGATATTTCTAGTTAATTATTGTTGTAAACAAATATAATGACACATGCACAGATGTTGTTTGTGTGTTAAGATTTGTTGTTAAGTCTTAAATGTAGTTGTAATAAACAATGACTGTTTCTTTGTTCCGTCCTTGATAAGTGATTCACAATTTGTCCAGTTATTAATATTTCAATACTGATATCGTTCTCTCTGCGTGTCCTTGGTAAAAGTATCGTTTACTGATCTCTATAAAAAATGAATGAAGAATTTGAGTAGGAAATGCCACGTATTGCGCTACACAGCTACGCAAAAAGCACAAGGAGGTACAGCACCGGACTGTCATCCAGCAGATCCGGATTCGATTCCTTCGTTGAGCAGGTTATGTTCTTCCGAGACAATGGCTACGGTCGAGTTCTCCACATGTGGAGAAGTTGTCAGTTGCTTGCTTAAGAGCAGTTTAGTACTGGTTGATAATTAATTCTAGGAAAATGGTTAGGTCAACTGATCGCCATATATGACTAAACAAATGTTCATTAACGGGGTAAAAGCCGATGAAAACAGACAACGCAAAATCATATAGGGCAAATTACACCAACATAAAAAAATTCAGAATAGTTTAAGTGAATGCTAGTCACTTCGAACAAGTGAATAACATCTGGGTAAACTATATTGCAACAACCGTTGTTGCATTGTTTACCGTGTTTCCAGAAACAAATTCCCGATGTTTCGCTAGCTTTTACTAGTACTACCGCTATAGTCATATCTTAATGTTATACTGAAAAATAAATAATGTTACAAACGACGTTGAAATTGTATTTAAATAAACATAAGTGACCCATGAGCGGGGATGGTTTTGACCCCAGATGCATAGTTTGAACAATCTTGTTAGGAGACCACAAATAATGATACATACCTAATATCAAAACACTAGATCGTGCGGTTTCACAGATATTGTTTTCAAACTATCCCTATAATATGTAGAAACTATCCCTATAATATGTAGAAAACATGTGACGTTCAGGGCGGTGCCAATTTTGACCACAGATGTATAATGTGACCAATCGTTATAGGACACCACTAAATTATGCTAATTACCAAATATCGAAACCTGGCGTCTTTGGTTCTGGACAAGACGATTTTTAATGATATATTCTCTATATAAGTGTATTTAAAACATGTGACCCCCGGGGCGGGGCCTATATTGACCCATGAACATGGTTTAAACAATCTTAATAGGGATCCACTAGACAATGTTACATACTATATATGAATGCTATATGACCCTTATGGTTCTAATCAAGAAGTTTTAAATTTTAATATATATATAGCTCCTGTGACGTATTTATGCAACAAACCACAACCTTTTAAATAACTTTGAAAGAAGAACATGCAAGGAACGTTCCTGTGAAGTTTAGTCAAGATTGGCTGAGCGATTTAGAAGGAAATCTCCTTTAAATGAAAAGTTAACAGACTGACGAACGCACACACACGAGCACGGGACGGACAATTTGCAATAACATAAAATATTTGGCATTTAGTCAGAGCTAAACACATAAAAGCATTATTGTCCGGATTGGTGAACTTTTGCCATTTATAAGTTGATGCTTTATTCTATTACTTATCACGTTTGGCCACTAGCGTGACCGTTAATTCATACCAATTGGCGTGTATTGTTTGTATGTGCAAACCAATGTCTAGACAAAATATTTTCCTTGTGTTTTATTTATCAAATTATTAGTCTTAAATGAAATTGGGATATGTGAGTTTGTTCCTTTGGTTAGCACTTAGATATACTAAAGTACCTTAATAGCAGTCTCTAGTTTGATTACTCCTTAGACATTTAGTTTGGACAGCAAATAAGTGATCCCTGAAAGTAGAATAGATTTTTATAGTTTCACAACACTGCAAGGAGGTCTAAAAGGTTTCGCTTATTAATATTTACGAGCTCGTTAATGTGTTTATGATGTAATGTGTATGCCTTTTATATAATGCTACTTGAAATAATTCAATGCAATGTTTGGCTTGTTGGAATACTGTTTTTATTTGCTTTCCATTCTACCCACTATTTCGCAATATGTCTACGAAAAGTATAGAATGTCTTGCACTTGGCATAATTCCTCACTCCTCCTCAATATCATTCGTGTTGATCATTATCATACGGAGTGACTTCGTCGGAAGTCTGATGTGCTTGAGGTTCTTAAAACAAACAAAATTATGCACGATGATGGTTGATCTGAGAGAAAATATTTATTTAATGCATTTCAGGATCATGACATATCGGTTTTGCAGGAACATGATAGCCCGCATACTTAATCAAGTAGGATGTTATACTAATTATGATAGAAAAGAAGTCGACACGCCTCTCACATACTATTTTACTCCCACACTGATGTAAAAAGAAATACAGGAATAATTATTGCTATGTGTAATTTGATAGGAAAGTTCTTGTAATTACGACATGGTGTAGTCTTTTGTTCTATATTTAGTTAAAAGTGAACTAGTTCGTGACAATCTCTCGGTTGTTAGGATAATAAACAATATTTAAAGGAGATGGAATATCCAGCCTTCCCCGGTTTACATTCATTACTTGAAATGAACTCGCAAATCTTAATGTACTTGTATAATTGTTTCGAGGTAAATGTACGCAAATGTTAGTGTGACATATATGATAAAAATGATACTTAATTTGAAGTGCAATAAGCCATTCGGCTCAAAAGAACAACATATTTACAAATATTTACAGAAATAATCAAAGATAAACAGTTGCAGAGACGACAATATTGAATAAATCGTATAAATTGTATAAATCTAAATATAACTTGCATTATTTACACGAGTTTGTTCTTTCTGGTATTCTTAAATATTGCCAAAAGTCTGCAACCTTCAGATAATGGATATATTCTTCAAGAAAGAACGCATAAAGTATTGATAACTGTAGACCAAACGCCGTTACTCGAGTATATGTGGCCTTTGGACACGTTACTGACTCATTTCCAAAACATCGCCCACAGTAATTACATTTATGCATGATGAAATCTCACAAAAATGTTGACACTATCTCACGCACACAGTTAGCTTAAAAAAAATTAACGCTGCATAAATTTCTGAGGCGTCGAATATATATATGTATTCATTTCAGACAGTGGTCTATCGTATGCAAACGTTCCTTTAAAATCACATCTATAATTTATATTGCCTTGATGCATTATCCTTCGCCTATACCAGTAAACATCTTTTAAAAAGTGCACTAAAACAGGACATGCCTTGTATGTTTGCTTGTTGACAGCTGCGGACACTACTGCTAAAGCAATGTTAAAGTAATATTATGTTCATTTTTTGTTAATTTGTTTACATAACCAACCATGAAAAGTATGTTCCCTATAGTTTATACATAAATAAACATGCATTTACAAATAATGAACTCATAAAGAATTGATCCGTACTTGTTAAAGAAAGATGTTTGTACATCATAAAATTAAAAACATTTTTTTTAAACAATCAGGCTATTTTACAAGTTGTCTCTGTTAGTAATATCATGGTAAAAGAAGTTACGTTCCATCGGTTATGCATTGCAATGATTCTTATAAGATGTGCCAACAATACTGGATGAAACCAATTCAAACACGTTATGTTCAGATGAACCAGATACATCTTTAAGGCAAGTACGCTCCCTATAATGTATATTAACTGTTGTACGTTGTTGCAAAAATGAATGTCTAACACATGACAAGCATATACATGTACTTGACAGAGTCTTGGAATACAGATGCAAATAAGATGAACAGGGTTTGTAATGGAAGCCATTTTTTTCTAAGTTAACTCAATTAATTATCATGGACTTTCTCGAGTAATCTTTGTTCGCAAAAACTTAATTATAAACAACATATAAACCACACGCAGTATTTTTAGAATTGTGATCAGGAAAATATAGTGATATGTCTATAGCAGTAGTTGCCTAGTTACTTTTTATAACATTTTGGCATGTGAATAATTATATTGGGTGTATTACTTTGTTTTTCGATTCATCTCCATCATTCTACTTGTTTTAAATAATACAAACTCGTTTCAGTTTCAGTACTTGAACAAGTTGACTGTTTTTATCACACATCCGTGTATGTTTCTTTGCTGCAATAAATATCATATTGCAGTGTGCGGAACCCCTAAATGAAATCCATACGCTGCAATCAACGAAACGAGTATTGATACAAATATCCACATCGCCAACTTTTGATGCATTGAATAAGAATGCTCATAAACGTTGCAGCAAACTCAAAAATAAATATGATAACATTTACCGTTAACATGCAAGTTAAGGCAAATTTATTAAGCATGCCCAGCAAAAACAAACGATTCGTGTTTCAGACGACATCAACACATCACCAGTGTACGCAGGTACTTCTTACAAATACATTTATATTTGTTCGAGGTGCCCAATCAAAATAATAAGATTCTGCGAGTCAGTTAGATGGAACGGGGATTCACTGAACGAATGTAGGCTTATACTGAATGACGTCAGATACTTGTTAATGTGATGACATTTTGCAGGAAATGCTGTACCTCTATATAGTCCTACTGCATTGTAGTTTTCAATAGGCACCGGCTAACTATTCTGTAAATTATCGAATATACTTGTTATGGCTTGAATAAATGTATATGTAAACATGTACACCCTACATATTAATCATAAAACTACTTACGAAAGATGTCCATTGTACATTAATGCATTGAGAAACCTGAGCGTTTGGCCAAAGCATGCGTGAATATGAATTATGGCTAACCATATAAGAATGCGGAACTGAAGTTACGTATTAGTATTGTATTCCGAACTATGTCAAAGCTTTGAATGTATTGCAAGTGCAAAGTGTCACTTATTTACACAAGGTGCAGGTATAATTACGTTATGTAGTACCAATCACAACCAATGTTTCGTATAATTAGAGAATGAACTATTGATCTGCAGTTATTCGGTTTATATATCTTACACATTACAATTTATGATTATTATGTGCATGTATTTCTACAATAGATTATCTTCCTGTGTGGTTTCTACATTATACACTTCGCAACCACACAGCGCTTTGATTCCACTACCGTTACATTCACATGTGATTATGAAGGTATCAGAATAATCGCCCGATGCTAAAGGAGAGTAATTATACACACACATGTAACAACTTAAAGATAAAAGAAAACATTGATTCCCTTGCAGAATGACATGATCATATGAACACTTTGTGATTCTATATATAAATATAACATATTACACAAATACAGAAAAGAACTAACTATACGTGATGTAAAGGACCACACAGAACATATATAGCCGGAAGATGGCATAAGCCTGTACGAATACCATATAACGAAAGAAAATGTAGATTATGTAATGTCCTTGAAGATGAGTTTCATTTTTTATTAGAATGTCCGTTATACCAAGAAATTCGTCAAGTTCATATTAAAAAATAGTATTGGAAAAATGCAAATATCATTAAATTTATTGACTTGATCAATTCAAAAAACAAAACTATTATAAGAAATATTGCCATGTACACTTACAAATCATTTGAAATGAGAAACAAAACATTTTATATGAATTAATATACTCTCATGCAGCTTAGTACTCCATGTATCCAATGTCTAACTATACTTACATTATTTTATAGATACTGGTGTTGTTCTTTTTTTGTTGTTTTTTTCAGTACAATGTTTATACTTATATAGGTTCATTAGATCTTATTATTATATGTAAAATTAACGCTATTTAGATAGTATCACATTTTGTACAAAAACTGTTAAAACTATGTACATATATTATGATAGTATTAATGTGGCCATTGACCACATATATTGTAATTGTCCAACTGTTGATTTTGTATACTCATAGACTATCAAGTCTAATGTAATGAGAAATAAACACTAAAACACTATCAACAATAGTAAAGGCAAATATGATTGCTTAATCCAAACGTGAAATTTTGAGTTACTCCTATTGGTAAACTTTAATTTTTCAGCTTCATAAGATATTTTTAATATTTACTACTCCACAAGTTGTCTTCTCTAACTCTATATTTGATATTATATTATTTTTCCTTTCACATTCATGTTATGTAACTCATTGGTGCTATCCACACGCCTCTAGATAATATCCAATATATAATTTATGTATAGTGCACAATTTTATGTACGAGATGTATCATAATTAAACTTAAGTAAAGTAACATTGATAAATTGTATTCCTGCAGATTGGAAGTAGTTTAATAAGAGCTTTTACTACTAACATAATTGTGACGTTGAAAATGTTTCAAATACTATTTAGTTAATTGCTACAATTCCATTTTGTGTTACATGTGTGTCTCAATCATTTGAATTGAAGATAATCTCGAAAGAAAGATTTGGCTTCGTCCGTATTGTGTGGTCGCAGCATCATATCTGTTATAGTAAATTTCCATACATTAAACATTTCACTTTTATACTGTAGGATATATCCCTTTGTGTGATCGTAGTTATAAAATATATTCTTGAATAAATTGACATTATGATTTTAAACCACAACAAAGAATGCTTAATTGTTGCTTTTTAATGGAATGTAAATCCGTGCCCGAAACAATTCCGTTCTTGATAACCATTTACTGATGTAAATCATTATTCATATGCACATGAGATTTGTCTCGACTTGAAATTAATTCAACATATTATCATTATCCATTTAGTGCCGTTCCGAATTGTCATAAATGTGTTCCTTTGCCGATTCCTTACATGTCTTGTGATGTGTTTATAAGCCGGTGTATTCAAAAGCATTTGGGCATCTAATCGTCTTGAATAAATACGCGATCACTCAAATACGTGAATGTTCTACAGACAAAAAATGTTTGCTTCTTTGTCATGATTGACAAAGTGCCTTCGGGAGAACTTGATTAAGACAGTCCTTATAGACAAAATACATTTCCCCACAACTTGTCTTTAAAACAATACAGACACAATGTTTCCTTATGTCTCTTATTGTTTACATTATGTGTCGGTCACAAATGCCTTTCTAATAGTATTCATAATATTGTTATACGGGATTGGTTACCACGATAGAAATGCAATTGGACTTTATATTGCGCATTTAAGTTTTCTCTTGTCACGTGCGGAGACAACATCAAATGAAACCCTGTATGCAAATGCTGCATCACAGCCAAGATTACTTAACTCCCATTCCCTGGTGACATGTGACTACGTTCATAAGATCGCGACCGACATTTGTTGCGTTACATAATGTATTTTCTGTGCTATGTCCTCAACGAACGTTATGCAAAACAAATCAATGTTTAAATTAAGCAGATGTGCGTCTAGACAAAGTGCAATTTTCTTATTCCCAGTACTTTTACTGCACTTTATATTGTCTCCCACAACTTCAGGAGATCCGAATAATATTATTGAAAAGGTTTAATATATATATAAATATCTCTAAACATATACATATCAATGTCGAGATTAGCATTAGAACGCTATTTAAGATACTTTTTTATAACAGATAAGTCGTGAACCAGCATTTAAAATACCTGATGTATTCATGTTTATCAACGATATTGAGTTTGTCGAATATTGTTCTTTTTTCTGTCAGTAATAGCTGAAACATTAAATCGGGTACATGCATATTCAGAACTATTGATGTATTGCACATCAACAAAGATTAAGGAATAAGAAAACGGATAAGTCAATTGTAAAGTAGTGTAATATATTCGCGATAGCCACATATTTTCCTGTATAAGCCCAGTTTTGTTTTTGACGTTTGAATCATACAATTAAAAAAACAGTGTGAACTATATACTGGCGGTCAAATTAAAAACCTTCCGTCATAAATACCTGATGTTAATGTGAACACATTATGCATAAATGTATTCCGTTTACATGGAAATTTGGTTTCGACATGCCTGAACGCCTAAAAATACATGTATGGAATAACCTACGAAAGTGTGTATACTTTGTGCACTTCATGTACACTACATTAGCTTGTCTCCTGATGCTACTCCTATAGAATTCGACCTCGTGGAAGCAGTTTATTTATATACCTATAACGTCGTTTCTCGAATGAAATTATCTTAAGAGACATGTCAGGAAACATAATTGGTATCTCACGCATAAGTTCAGACACAATTTTTATTAAGTTAATGGAATATCGAATGGTTCAATACATTTATTTATACATAAATGATCACTTTTATGTTTATACATTTGATTTGCTAGACAGTTCTCATTGCATGTCAAAGTCGTATCGGTATCTCAGAAATTGTCGTTGAAGAGTAATGAAGTCGACGTTTCACGCAAATTGCACATTAATACAAATATTTCGACTAATCAGTGCGTATCTGTTACGTGTTTCCTGTAATATAAGTATAGTCCATTACGCCTAGTCTGCAAACGCAGATTTCAGGTTATCGAAGATTTCTTTTTCATTTTATGAATTCGACGAAAATGAGACCAGCTCAAAAAGCATCATCATACTAAATATGATGCACAAGGAGTATTTCTGCGATATAAGTGTTTTGTTCAGTCGTCTATTTATCATTCAGAAGGAAGGACTTCGTTGTTATTCATTCAAAGGACAATGCCAGGGAAGCATCATCAAACAAAACACTTGGAGCTGCATGTTTTGATGATTACCTCGTCAACTTTGTAACATATAAGTCGCAAATACTTAACAAAACAGACGTCGTAAAATGTCAGGCAGCAAAACATTAGGAAAAGCAGTATGTACCAAATTATGAACTGACATTAGAGAAACCTGTATTCACATTAATGTCAACCTTTGCGCCGATAGACACATAACAGGTATCTTTATTTTCCTACAGGGTCAAACTCAGTTCTTGTTCACGTCATGCAGACTGGCTGAAATTCAAAATATAAGTACCTTGCATTATATAAATCGTGAGTTATTTTGTGTGTGGCAACGCGTGCTATTACAATCTTCTTATAAAACACTTGCTAGTTTTAGAAGTTTTAGAGGTCTGCGTGGGACGCACTGTCTTATGTATGAGGCGTTTCCTGTAGCTACGTATTCTCTCTCTTTTTGTAAGCTACTATATTACTAAACAGTCACAGGTGGTGTTACAATTTACAAGTACATGTTTTGCATTAATATTGTAGAATGAATATTTATCTAAATACGAGTTTTAATCGGGTGTTAAAATAACAATCAAGGCTAGTTTGTGTTGTTTTAGTTTTAAGCAATTATTGAGTGTGTGTGTGCTCATAATTATAATACATTACATTTGTTATGAATAATGAATGGATGAGCAATGAGTGTCAATGGTATTACTATGGCAATTGTCACACTGAATGTTGAACTTCTGTATGTTGATTAAATGAGTTCACTCAATTAACACACCATATTATTGTCTGTAATAAATATTAATGGGACTTGCGGGAAATTATGTTTATTGTTCACCGTGTTTTAGGACGAACGTTTTGACAGTTCATAAAATGAAACCGACTTCATTATTCTTGATATTTGTTAACATGTATTGAGCTTTAAAGAAACTATTGCAACGATGCACAATCGAAATCAAATAAAACTCACACATGCACATATACCGCAGTTAGATAAGGAATTTTTGTTTAGCTTTTGACCTTGTAACCAAACGCGCATTCATTAGGATGATATTTGTATATTTTTTTAAGTTGTTTAAGTGTTTTTGTTTTCAAATGAAATTTTCGTGTGGTTAACTGAACGAAAAAAGAACTAACGCCCACCATGCAAAAAAATATATATCAGGCACGATTTTTCCATTACTAAATGTATAAATAATGTTTAAGAAAATGAACAAACCTTACATGTTTTTATCACAATGTTTTATTTCACGTAGTATCTGTGTAAATGACATCGAGGCGTTGCTTTAATAGTTGTTGTTTTTTCTATAATATATCAAATACAGACGTTTCAGTTGGTTTTACATGGACATATACTGTTGACAATTATTTGTTTCATTTGCTGGTAGTTTAATAAAGATGACATTTCAGTATAATTGCAGATTTGAAACAGGACTATAATATCGTCATTTGTCACGTTATACAAAGGTTAAATAAACGTTTAAAGATCATTAACCTTTTTACGTTGACACAACAGTGTTTTACAAGTTTGTGAGTAAGGCTACCGTGCGGAATGCTACACTCGCGAAGTAGGGCCACCCACGCAGACCGCTAAGGTTAGATATCGTACAAAGCATAACTAACGCATTGAACAGAAATAAAAGCATTGAAATACGAACTGAAAATAAAAAAAACATTATGGAGATGGGTTGATACACAAACTGGTTTATCTTTTAATTATGACTCCTCTCTCCGAGGAAGACATATTGTTTTTGGCCTTCGGCGTCTGTCCGTCCGTCCGTCCACTTTTAGTTTGTCCGCGCTTCATCTCCAATACTGCTGGTTGGATTTCAGACAAACTTCATAAGATTGATCAACATCAAGTGTAGTTGTGTATCTTCGTTTTTTGTTCCGGTCAGATAATGTTTCACTGAGTTATAGCCCTTTGATGTTTTTTACATATATAGTGGATGGTGAACTGATCAAACACTAGCTTTCTTATTTGCTTGATATTTTATTTTAACATATTGTATCAGTTTTACAATTACTGACAAACTGCCATCTGGGAGAAATATGTTTTTTATTAAAACACTGCCATCTAGTTTAACATATTTTGGTACATATATATATCCGTACTATGTATGCAATCGGTGTTACTGATAGCTTTCGTAAGTTGAAAACCTATTAATTTGAAACAAAACTTACAGTAACATACTTCGAAAACCGCCCTCCAAAGCATTGCAATAAACCACATTATCATACAACTAAAATACACACTTCTCACAGAAATACAACCAGGTCAATCTCCTTTCAATGTAACTTTATCAGTATTACAATCTTCTTATAAAACACTTGCTAGTGCCCTCATAAATAACATACGAGTGTATACAGTTATTATAGCTCTTGTTTTGGTATTTCTGTTTTTCCCGCACTCATTTATTACCTAAATTGTTCAGTGCGCGCTCTTTTTTGAGTGATAACCTATAAAATGGCTCACATAAAGTCAACTACATGTTTCGTTTGGAATCAAAGATTATGTAAAAGTATCAATTAGTGGCCATATGTGCACGCCCGGGGGCACTCTCCGTGAGCCTAATGCATAAACGTGGTATAATACTGAAACTCAGAGTTTGACTTAAACATGTTAAATGTTCTTTTTGCTCCCATATTGCCGTCGCATTATCAAATTAAGAAACGTATTCAGAGGGTACGAACAATTATTTAGACAGAATTTCATTGGTTTAGATTCAATGAAAATGATGGTAAAAGTAACATTTGCAAATTTGAAGTCTAAGTCTGAGTTTAAGTAATGCAATGCTTATGAATAAGGCCTCTGTAGAAAAACTGAGCGTCTACACATTATTTCCACTATGTATGTCTACTTTGATACTCAATAGAATATGAAATACAATTTGGTGATCTAGGTTCCTAATATCATATAATAAGAGCTTCCTTCAATTATTTGCATTATACAAATAGTTAGATTAGAGATCATTAATCGTTTGTTCTTTGATATAATGATAATTTAATCTGAATTGTCGACAGCTCGTCTGCTAGGAAGAAATTAAAAAAGTTTGCTGGTAGAAAAATATCATTTGTAATGGACTTCAACAGCATCAAATACAAATTTGAGAAGTGGTTTAATGATTGAGAAACCGCATGGGTGTCCACTAGAGCAACAACGTGCATAAATCAACATCACGATATTTATATATTGCTTACTTTCAAAAATGGCGACATGGAAAATTGTATCAAAGCAGACTATTTTTGCTGAAAAAGTAACAAACTACTGCGACGTGAACATCCAATTGGAGTACGGACAGTAAATCACCAGTAATTAAAATTGTGGCAATCATTTTAATCCCAACGTTTATCGGTATAATTGATACATATATAGATTAATTGAAATCGCACAACAATTACATACATTGTATTCGTTCAAATACTCACTTGTCAAAATTGCAGCCTCCAGTGAGCATTCATGATGCATTGGTGATACTTCTTGTTTATGAGAAAGAAGTCTCAGTTACATGTATGTTATAGTTCGTATTTCTAATGTTAATTATGAAATCACCTGCTAACCTACTAACCTACTTAATAACATAGAATATTTCATATACAAGATAGAGGACTATGACATCTGAATGACATATATAAGATTGGCTACCGATGTATCTGTAATGAAATCTCAGAAGTTGTTCTAGCTTTGCTAGATATCATTTATGATGGTAAATATCTGCAACTTCGTCATTTGATTAATATTTCTATACCAACTACCTCATATTGTGTATCTCCGATTATTTACGCGTTATCGTTGTTTCGTCACCGAAAATACGATGATGTACGACGACGATATCTAGATAGGCAACGCGGAAAAACTATATTAAGACATTTTATATTTGCGCCTCGCCGCCTCTGCAATTTTATTAATGTCATAAAACCAACACAGTTTGACTTGGAAAGGCCTGGCTTGGAATCATGCCAGACATTTTTTTTTTGCTAAACGCCAATTAAAGCGCATTAAATCTGTCGAACAGTATTTCAGTTGTTTTTCATCCAGTATACGTATATGCACGATAACAATGATGTAGGTAATGGAAACGACATTGTTGCAGAAATCATGAAAATACCAGTAATATTATTGGGTGTTTAAATCGATTTTACAGCTACCTAACCTCACACTTAACCGCTACATGATTATTGATCTCCAACATATACGCATACATTGTCTAAGTAGCCAGTAACTTATCACTAACAGCAGATAACCATTTCGCTTACAATTACCTATTCATGTTCACTGTGTATAATCCAGTACGAAGAAACCAGCAGTCTTAGACCACACAAAATAAAAGTTTAGTTCTTCTTCGGATTCTTTTTAAAAATGGAGTAAACGAGCGATATTTTCATGTATTTTTTTCTTTTTCTCAGTTTATACTATTTAGAGGCGATTGCATTTAGACTGAAGCGAACGATTTTCTTTAAATGCACATATATGTTATAAAGTTACTGCATTGTAAATAATTCAGTAAATACTTCAGTAAATACTTGTTTATATAGCCATACGGTATGCCTGGACTATTCTGCTATGATTTACATCTGTATTTGATTAATTTACTCAAGCGTTAGTTGTGCAGACATTCTCAATTACAGTAGCAAACATTACACAAAATAGTAAAAATGGTCATAATTTCATAATTACAGCAAACTGAAACTATTAACGAAAATAAAATGCAATATACAATGCATTATATAGAGCTGCAAACTAACACAATGATGATATACAATATTTCAACAACCAAACTCGAAATTTCTGAAAGCAGCACTCGTACCGTTTTCAAAGTAACTAGGTTCAACCACTCATAGGTAAAGTCGTAAAATATATGGTAAAAACATCTGTTATTTAAACACTAGCTTAATTAATGCGTGTTCAATGCCATATTCATAGGCACATAGATAGAGATTGAAAATAATCGTTGTTGCATCAATACTATGTTTTCTAGTGCCAGCTGTCTTGACTTGTCCTGTGATCTTTTCCATTCATTAATTCCCCTTCACTGTTTGTCCTCTTTGATTCTCCTAGTTATTCATTATGGTCTTCTTGGCCATTCCTTGCGCCTCTATTCCCTAACGTAACGTATGTACCCTTGAACCTCCTCAAGTGCCTTATGTTTTATGGATTGATTTTTCCCCGAAGGTATGTGTGGGGAGGCATGTATGTGTGGCGTTCCCTGCAGCAACTTATTCTCTCTCTTCTGTTTTCAATAGCGAATGATTAGCATTTTCAAGTATATGTTTGTGTCATCAGCCTGTTAAATACTGATATATTCGCCCTCACTTATTCCAGCAGGAAAACAAACTCTTAACCACCAAAGTGTATACATTCAATGAGAGACTATAACACTTATCTATAACTAATTAAGTACGTCTTCTGACAAATGAAGATGAACAATCACTGGCAACCTATTTGTTCTCCAGTCTTGTGAACGTATGAAAGCCACTTAAAACGCCATGTGAAGTTGCAACGAATGTTGACTTTGAAGAACACCACAAACAACAGTAATCTGGAACAATTAAATACAACTTTTACAGTAAGAGTTCAAACAGAGGGTCAATCAATTGAGTTATGATTACATGCATGATGTCCTCTTCAGATGTATGTGTACTTTAACCATGCCAGTAACATACATAATGTTTAAAAGATTGTAGAATGGGATAAACCTGTTACTTGTACATTTACTATAACATTTTGTCAAAGCATATATAAATTATCATAAATTGTGAACAGTTGTATCAAACGTTTTTGGCAACGAATGTTAACACGGAACTACCGATCGGTAGTATGCCACACCAGGGTGGAAGATAACCGTTGTCTTCTTCACCTTAGTTGCATTGAAGAAATTATATATTTGCTGTGTCTAAACATGTGTCTTATTCCTTAGAAGAGTTGTACACTCGTACTTCTTAACTATTCTCAGAGATACTATTTTGCGAATTGCCTTGATTCAGCTTTCCCTTGTTTGTTCTTTTGTACTTATCGCGTTGAGTAGGACATTTTCCAGCAACAGGTTAGTCAGAGGCCAGAGCGTGATACATTTATCGTATTTATGCTTCTTGGATATTTCTCCTTTAACTTCTATAGCGCTTCGTCCATCCTTTTGTCTTCTCTTTCCTTTTTATTTTGAAGTTTTTCTTCTCCTCGTCTTTTCTTCATATCTCTGTCTTCCCTCCTTTTGAGCTTTGTCTTCTCTTCTTCACGCTTCTTGATTTTCCTATCCTTTAATATTTTGATGGCATCAATGCCGGAAAGCGGTTTGTCAGATGTTTCTTTTTTTTTCTTTTTTTTCTCTTTGGAATGTTCAACAGGGCAAAAGAAGGAGACACGTAATTATACTCAGTAAATACGATATGACATTCAACGAACAAAACAAGTTCCGACAGTTACGGCATTCCGCACGTATCCATTAAAGCAAACACTCACTGTGAGTTGCTGCTTCATGCTGAACCATAGAACTATTCCTTCTTTCGGAAAGTGTTTTATAAGGCGTCTGGTGTTTGTTATGGTCCAATATGTTCAATACTTCAGACAGTATCACTCTTTTGAAAAGGATATCCGATACGGGACATTATTTTACAATATTCCATCGGCTTTCGTTAGAACAGTGCTGCGACCTGGAATCGATCCGGACTCGTATCTCCCAGAGACCTTGACGATTGTTCTAGGAAAGTCGAGTGTTAGGCAGCTTTCGTGCCCCCGACTGTACAAATCTAACAGCAGATTCCATAGTCGATGAGAATGAATTTCTATTTTTTACGGCTCCGCTTGTTTACCTTATACAGTAAAATGAAATTTAAATACAAGTTTTATATACTGCAGTGACAAATACACTCGCACAAGAATTGTTTTCACAGCACGGGTGCTTCAGCTTTGTGATATGTGATACAACAATGAATGTTCATATTTAATCATGCAATTGTATATACCCTGTGCATGTCATGTTAATTTTTCATGAGTATGTATCTGGCTGGTAGAATTTCACTTTGTTGGCGAAATAATAATTTGATCTTGTCATTTGGTCTTTGTGAGATGGAATGATTCGAATGATTAGTACATAAGTTGATATCCAATTCTGACCGATAACCAATTATGAAACAACAAATAAACTGTAAATTTAAAACAATGTTTGTTTATTTCAATGTTAGCCTATTTCTATTTTCACTTTATTATGTTTTGTATTCCATGCAAATATATAATATCTCATTATTGCGATTTAATAAAAATGACTTGACAGTTTGAAATATATGAGTTGAATCAATGTTGGTTTTGATCAGAAACAGGACCATTTCCCATTTCTACAATAGTAGACTAATTCCCTTAACAAGACATGAGGATAAATGATAAACATGGTTTATTTTAATAAAATAAAGCATATACCGACTGAATATTGGCACATGCGTTGAACGATTATTCGAATTACAAAATAAAACCATAGACATCAGTTACTAGACATCTTGTCGCAAGCTGGCCTACTTTGTGCTTTTCAAGCAGTACCTCAGAATTACTAACCAGGAGTCTTCCAAAATAGCTCAATAAGTAGGACGCATGCCTTAAATGTAACTGCCACACTTTTTTCTAGTTATCCTGACCGTACAATGCGGGAGTACTTTTCACTTCTGGAATAATACTGTTAATTACCGGCCTCCCCATGCCGAATGTATAAATCAGTTCCCACGTTCATTTCTTAATTTCCTCATACACTAGTGAGTGTTCTTTATGAAGCAAATATTTGCACCAAAGCTATTTTTGGTTGTACTTTTAGTCTCGTCACTCCTGTAACCAGCTCTTAGTTAATAAAATATTTACATCGCTTAGGGTGAAACACATTTTCATTGTTCGTTAGACGAGAAATTAATTGCGTTCTGCGATGAAGGGGTTCTTATTTTAGCATACACTATTATTATGAAAGAAAAATACTTTTTTCAGGAAACAAATTGTTAAATTGAATTAGGGATTGTGTCTTCTTGTGATTGTACCACTGTAACCGGTGGCATTTCCTGCTCGACATTTTACATTTTTTGAAATGATCTTTCATAAGTATGAAGAAAATGTAATGCTAGAAGAAATTACCAGATTTCCCACATGAACTAATATCAAGAAGATTAGACATTTATAAAGATATTGTGTAAACCAAGACTATTCAGATACAGGTAACTTCTTAATATAAGACCGGTGATGACATTTATATTCTAACATTCACCTGGGAATTGTTGTTCATACAATATTTCTAATGCCACCATTATGCCAAATTCCAGACTTGTCATACATAATTGTAGATTATCACATTTCCTATGAATATACGTATACTTAACATACAGAATTAGAAGCGCAGACAGATACAAACGATAGCCGCCAAATTGTGATCTCATTTGGGTGGTCCTTTAACGAACTATCGTACGTATTGTTGCGTTGCAATGCTTAATGACATATTGACATAAAAATAAATGGTGGAGTCGAGCATGAAATGCCACATTAAGAGGAGTGTCCGAATGGACAAGACATGAAAAATCTTACATGTAAACAAAAGCAACAGGGACGAATTTTCAGCAAATAACGAATGCACGAAGAAATGTCGAACAGGTACGGGTGCAATGGTTACACATTCGATTACATTGTTTAAACATATGCTTTTTCATTGCATATTTGTTGGAAATGCCTTCACTGTTCTAAAACTAGCTTTTTACAAAGACGATTGTCACCATGGAATGACAAACGTCAGTTTCAATGGCTTTCTGTTCTTTTCTTATAAATCGTACAAGAAGCATATACATTTATACTGAAACTGTAGTCATTGAATATGTATAGCGTCCAACCGAATACGCAAGCAGGTTGTGTTTTATTTATTCCAATATGGTATAGGGACGATTATTCATAATCAATACATATGTTGATTAGCTAGACCAGTTTCTGGCTTGGACGCCATAATTTAAAGAACGCGATACGTAATGTATCGGGATATTTAAAGCCGTATCTTAGACACACTTCTTCAACATTTTTCTCGCACTATGTTGGCTTATATATTTCTATATTTCATATAGAAGCTGAACATTGTATCTACTTGAACACTGGGAAATATCAGTTTTACGATAATTTGGAACTGATTAATTACACATATAAGGTTGATGCAACATTCTTTTTTCCATTTGTAGTAAGGTAAATCACAGAAAAACAATTAATTGACATTATAGAAGAACAGATGTGTATTCTTAGAGCAAACTAAGACTGTGTGATATATCATTATACACTAAATTAATATACTTCTCTCAGGGTGCTTATCTTGAAACATTACTTGCTGAAAAACTTAACCTATATATAACAAACTATTTGATAGTAACCAGATGATTGCCAATGTGTCGTATTATGATAGAATTATTGTAGCTTATTGTAATGAAATGCCATCTGTGTCTTTTGTTACTGATTTTACCTGACATTTGATGCAAAACACGTTCCAGTTGTTGATCTTAATATAGTATGAAGTGAATTGATCTAGATCATGGACGAAATGATGAACATAACGCGTACCACAATGTACGAAATATTATATAATGTTGAATAAAGAACTAGACTTGGCAAAATGAGTGCAAATGTGGAATTATTAGTATATATTACTGTATGTTGGAAATGGGAATGAATGTTTTATAATGTACTAGTATACAGCCATTCAGGTATTACAGTCGTACAGTATGTATACGATTGGTGGTTCATAGAGTAGTTAACTATTATTACAGCCTAGTCAAACGCGTTCCTGTGGATGTTGCGAAAGACGTCTCATCGTATTTACCAATGTATTTATTCAAGAACAGTAATTCGTCATACCGAACAAATTGTAGTAGATTACTTTTTTGCCGATTTAGACTCTGATTACGAAATGTTCTTCTATATGTTTTCTGTACATCAGATAACGCGCCGATATGGTAAATATTCGCCTAACAGATCAAGCATGATATATCGCTAAATGTAACGTGACTGACATCTTTAGGATTAAGTCTGTGGTATTAAGAAAAAAACGCTTTATTGTATCGCTTTATAACGCGAAGTATTCACCATCTTGATTAATCTTCAGAGTAAAGTAATTTGCACGAAATGTTATTACTTAAGCCTAGGTCACAATGGCACCACGCCAGGAATAGGCAGGTTCACGACGAAAATGTGGGGATTTGGTAGCTTGTTTTGCGATATTGTAAGACGATCGTAGAAGAAAATGGGTGTCTTGGGACAAAAAATCTGTCATGGCTTGAAATTTGGAGTACCTTATTTTATGCCATTACAGATTCATCGGCTTTTTGTCTTACTGGTTTCGTGGTAACATAGTACGCCCAATCGTACGACATTCACGTGACATTTGTACGAACAATGACATACCGTCGATGTCAAAAGTTTGTTGAATTCTCAATCTCGGGACAATCGCACGACTTTTTTGAGATTGTCGTGCGATAATCGTGGGAAATTCGTACGAAATCATATCATTCTGCGAAGTGTATCACGACCGTCGCAGATTTTTTTCTGCTATTGTCGTACGACATACCTGCGACATAACCACGAAATTACATGCCTTCTCTGTCAGTTCCTGTCTTGAAAGCAACTAAAATTTAATTCGACCACTTCAACAACATTGTTCATGCCCTACGAAATTTAACCATGCCAACACATGTATATTTCGTACGACAAAACTATTGTGTGTATCATTGTGACCGAGGCATTAGTAATTGGAAACTATATTGTGGTGTCTAGATGTTGTGCTCGAGAGAACACTGAATACATTAAAGATTTCCGTAGTCATGCCGTACTATTACTTCAAATGTTGTCTTTAATTTGTCCGTGACAATTTCATTCTAATGTTACATGTTCTACTTCCGATTCTTATGGCAAGTGGTCACCTGTTTGCGGAAGAATTAGTGCTGACTGAATTGGTTGTTGTAATAACAATACATGTAATGTTCGAACATTTATTCTTTGCGATACATTAAATAAATAATACTCGGAATTATTGTAACATCCGAGGCTCCTCCCTCTTTTTGTCCTTAGGCTGGCAGTTAGTTAACTGCCGCGAATGTTTAATGGAACTAAAATGCTTAGTTTCATGGACTTGGCGATAATTTACCTATATCGCATTTTGCTAAGTAACATTTGAAACTGTAGTAACAAAATGATGAAAAATGATAGTGTTTTTCTTGTAAGTTGTGTTTTGTTTTAGAGATAACGTTTCCCCTCCGTTTCCCCTCCCCATGTGTTATTTAACTTAATATAATGCCCGTATTCATTTCCCCTTACGATCCCAAGCCAACTTGGATTTCTTGGCTGTTTTAGTTGTGCATTCCCGCCCGCTTTTGTGTCCTGTCATTATATTCTCCTTAATTGTTTTGGTAATCAATTAAAACAATTACTTAGTGCCCATTCTCCGCAGGTGTTTGTCTTTACTTTTTTAGTGGTTTGTGTGTCGAAGTTTCTCTTGGATCTGTATGTGGCATTCCCTGTAAAACGTTATTCCTTCTTTTGTCATGCTGCTGCTAAACAAAATCCATGTAATGTAAAGTTTCAAACTCTTTGTAGACTATATAGAATCTAGACTATAATTCCATATGTCTCTTCCGTTGATCAAATGCTTACTTTAGCTATTTTTCTCGTTTCAGCTTTACCACCGGAAGTATATTCCATTTGGGAAGCATACCCTTGGCGCTTTGGAGAACCATTCTGCATCCTTAAATCATTCATCATGGAGATGACGTCATATTCATCAGTGTTAACAATAACTGGGTTTACTATAGAACGTTACGTCGCTATATGTCAACCAATCAGGGTTCACAAATGCTGCAGAGTGTCACGTGCTACAAGATGTATTATAGTTATATGGACAGTGTCAATATTTAGTGCCTTACCATATCCTATTCATACGAGAACGTTCCATTATTTACATAATCCAGTGACGGGTGAACCTATTCCAGACTCATTAGTCTGTAACATTCCATTATCGTGGACAAAACGAATGATAACTGTATTCCAGATGTCGACTTTCATCTACTTTATTGTGCCAATGATAATTATAACTTTATTTTATATACTTATTGGAGTGAAGCTCAGAGAAAGTGAAATATCTGCTCATGGTTCCCCTCAGTATGGCAAGGCTACTGCCACCAGGGCAAGAAGAGCTATCCTCAAAATGCTAGGTATGGCGTTTGTTCTTATTAACGATAAAACTTTAGACACGAGCAGGAAAGATAACTTCAAGATTTACATTCAAAAACGATTAAAATAATTGTTTACGAAGTATTCTGTTATTTTGCTAGATTTACAATTTATATTTTGTCGAAGTTTAGATATTGGTGTATGTGTTCTGAGTACGTATGCACTCAGGTTGTCTACGCATCTTAAATCAGTCATTAATTTCAATAATTTTAGAAGATTTCTAAAGTTGAATATATCTGTTATTGATAGCTAAAATCATATCTAGTAATTATAGAAATTTGTGTAAATGATCCCAGAAAAGTTCAGTCTTCATAGTAATTTTATATTGGTTATATGGTTATTATGTTTCAATTCTTTGTAAATATATCAGATCTTTTCAATTTCAGTTGCTGTTGTTGTTGCATTCTTTGTATGTTGGGCACCCTTTCATGCGCAAAGATTAATGACTTTGTATATCAAAACATGGACAGCGGAACTGATTGAAATGCAAAGCTATCTGTTTTACGTATCAGGTAATGATAATTTATAAAGCGAATGATGAATTGATTACGAAATATAACATCGACCTTTGGAGTAAAAGTTTATGTCGGCCCATATTATCATTAGTACCCTTTCAGTCTGCAAAACATTAAAGGTAGGTCGTAGTTATATTTTGTAAGTTAATACATTTTGTCCTAGTTTTAATCTTTAATGTTTTCCGAATTTCTTACAATTCCATAACGAACAAATCAGTCAATAGCACGCATCAATTAATAGCCATTACAATAGTATGATGTCTTAAGAGTTATGTGACAAGTTTTACATATCGAGGATAGTTTGAATAGAAGTCATGACAAGTATCAGTAATTCAAACTAATAATAATGAACATTTGCAGACGTTAACACAACGTTGTCGATAACAAATAATGTCCATTAGCCTCGATCAGTAAATTTGCTTTTTTTATTATCACATGTTTTCCCCGTCTTGAACTGATTATAGAGTAAGCCTCTCAATGTATTTTATCATTGCTTTTTCAGGAGTTTTATATTTCTTCAGCTGTACAGTAAATCCCATATTGTATAATTTGTTGTCAAGAAAATTTCGGAGAGCTTTCAAACGAACTCTTTGTAGATGTTGTGGAAACATAGACTCTTTACCAACGTTTTACATGCTCAAGGCAAAGTTTATAAACAATGACATGCAGTTCCAGTCATCTGCAGGTAACGCAAAAGGTCCTTTAGCAGAGCGTAATCAAATACGACTTATAACATTCTACAGAAGTGAAAAACAACCTGGTAATTCATTACGGAAAGGTGTTGTTGAGAAACAAATCACTCGAGAGACATTGTTAAACAAAACTAGCCGAAGTTCTAGCTGTAGTTCACATGCTCATTCAGATGGTGGATTGCATGCTTTGTGTCGTCATAAACGGTGTACAAACAGACGACAGAGTGGACTAACAGCACGTGCAGGAAATGTCGCGTCATTTCAAGATATTGGCATGTTGCGCAGACAAGATGTAGATTTGTCACCAAACAGAAAAAGCGCGCCACTTTCTGATGACGAGCATGAACATTTGTTGAACGACAATAAGATAACGCAGCTTGAACATCCGGTTCTAAAAATAACGCTGCAGCTATAGTAAAGATTTAATTTTCAGCGCTTTCATTGTTTATTATTATATTATGTAAAAACATGCTGGATATGTCCCTTTGTTTTGTCTGTGATTGTTATAAGTATTGAAAATAAACAAACAATAGAATGATTGTTTTATTATATAAACACTGGTAATCGTATGCATTTATTCTATACTCTAAATCATTAACATACAAACCATAAGCTACACTGGTACTAACGAAAACATTTCATAGTCTGTTTGGAACTTAATTCTTAATCGTGTGATAATTAAAATTATTACATTAATTTAGGCTTAAATAAAAAATGTATTTGTTTCAGGTTTCATGCCCAAATAAATAGGGTAGGTAGGTTGAATTTTCTATTGAAGCAAATTAAAAAAAGATTTAAAAGAATATATGTTAAAAGACAAATCCCCTTCCCCTTTCAACGTGGATAATGTTTATTCATGGTAAATACTGGAATAGCTGGAATACTCGTAAAGCGGCTAAAAACTGGACAGAAATGAATCTAAAGACGAATTCACTCAAAGAAATTAAATAAAAAAGAAAAAAACAGTTAACACGCCAAATATTGTTCTAGGGTCGGGGCAAAAAAATAGGGTAGGTCGGGAAACATGAAACAAACATATTTTTTACGCCTTACTAAACATGTCTTATTGAGACAAACACATCAGCAGTCAATGTTATTAAGTATTTACAATTGTTCCTTAAATCAGATGTTGAGTCATTTTAATTTATAAATATCACGATCTGATAGTAGAGAATGCTATGTCATAACCAAATAATTCATTATTATGTGTTCAACATGAGCGCTGACTTTCGCAAAATATCAGTGTAAAAAGGAATATATAATATGTTGGGTAATTTCTATATTTAAAGGGCGATAACTCCTGAGTGACTGGAGGGATGTGGTTGGTTGTCGAATTAGTCCGAGATATTACGCCCATACGCATTCTGACCAAATTTAGTGATGATTGGAAAAATGCTTCGAAAGGGATTAGTCGGAAAACTTACTCGACGCCGACCGCCCAATCGACCGCCCAACCGCCCGCCCACACAAAAGCCCACCCAACTGTACTTCGCCAGGTGAAACTATAATACGTCTCGCTCCGGGCGTATAAAAAGAGCACAAATCATTCAGAATGACAAGTACATACATAATACCTCTGTGCACACCTTGTTCCGAAGTACCAAAGCATTTCATGAATGACAATAAATGACAGTGCAAAATTAGCCTGGATTTGTGATAAGTAATAATTCTAAGGTCAATTTGTTTAATAAAATTATTCTATTGATTGTCCCCATTTGACACTACGACTGATTACTGAGCTCCGTAAATATGATTCCTGATCCGATATTATGGGAAGGTCTTGCGTGTTTCATGTCAATTGTTTGGTGTTTAATTCACTTTAACCGTTAAGAGAAGACGTGTTGAATGAAATTGGACATAACCAATTATTGCGCAGGGATTCACAGGACAACGTCATCATGAACGATTAAACTATATGGCATGTCTATGGTAAATTATCAATAAAACACAGCAACGAAATCATGTCATTTATGTGTTCAACGCATTTATTTCATGACCATTAATGGTAACATCATCCATTGACAATTTTATAACATGTGAACATACGATAAATTCACACAGACAACTGTACAGTACGACTTTGACCATATAGAGGGCTTCTAACGGTAGCATAGTGTTCCTTTCTTCTAAACAATATATAAAAGCTATAATTATATATAATTTCCTATCGAATGAGTTATGCCAGGTTGTAGAGTACGAAACAAGAAATATCTTGAAAAAAGATGGCGCAAGTTGAATGTTAAGATTTGTTGTGCAAAATAAAAAAAAATGCCGAGATGTTTTGATTGCTGGTAACTCCAGATCCGAATTGGATTTCAGTAAATTCACCGAAATTCAGTGGATTTCGGTAAAGAAACGTACACCGTACCCTTCATCGAAAGGTTAACCAATCCGCGTCAAGGTAACAAACGTTGTTCGGTTGAAGAGAACATGCCTTGGTGGTTAACGTAAGATTTGATTGGTTTACACATCACTGATATGCAAATAGCAAAACCGTGTTAGTACGGCTGCGCCGAAAACATTATCTAAGCTTCGAATTGTATCTACTCTCTTAACACTAACACTTAACATAAACTATGTGAACCCATTACTTAGATTGCTGAATGGTTAAGAGATCATTGTGGTAGATACGGCAATATAATGTGAGTTCCAGTAAAGAGATAGTACTAAAATAATGAAAGCTTTAAGGTCAAACAATGTGTGCTCCGTGACATATTTGACGCGAAAAGAAGATGATAACCGTGTAAATGGAACAGTTTGTGTACTGTAAATGACTCCGTGAATATTTTGCTGTGAAGTTCGCATCATTTTATGTCTTAATGTAAAAGGTTAACTGACGTTCTCATCCTATAAACATGTAACGTAATGTGCGACATTATTTCAGTATACAAGAATGATAGCAACTATTCCGCCTAGTTAAACAAGAGGAAAGACGTGTCGCAAGGGAATGTCGACAAATTAGAAGCCCTGCTGGTTGAAAACAATTTCAGAGGTTTTTACTCAATATGGAAAAATAATGACAGAAAGAACGGTCAGCGTAAATTATTGTATTAGATTTGCTGCCACCGAAACAATCTGCTACTAAGTCTACTTGTGTTTATGATACTTTTCTTTTGTTGTAGGTTTTTTGTATAGGTCACGTCATACAATCAAATTATTATTCACCGTAACACTTATTTAATGTTACTTTACATTGATTAGAACATGAAACAATTAATTAATTCGAAAATGAAATATATATACATTGTACCACGCATCATTTGTCTATTATATTGTCTGTCTGTCAGTAACGAATCATATCCGAAGTTCTTCATAACACGGCATAATATTTTCTATTGTTAAACGACGTTCTAAACACCAATTTCCCGTTGTTGAGACAAGCCATGCTTGCGAAAAACACAATGCATGTCCAGTTACGTAGAATAAGGTTAAACTTAACCTTCTGTATCTCTGAACGACATTCGGACCAGGAGCCAGGCGTTCGACCCTATAGACCACTACGCCTCCCGTGAAAGATGTGTCTTATTACATAGCTTACACATTACCGTCAAATAAGATTGATGGTGTCTTGTCTTGGCATCAGAGAAACCTAAAGCCCCGATAGCTTAAAATATCAATATAACGTCCTTAATTACCCATTTAATCAAACATAATGACCTAGTTTTAAGTGAAACAGTGACAAAACAAATATAATTAATTGAAACCCGCACTATAATCACCATCCCGCTTGGCGTACTTGCACTCCAACTAATGATTATTTGATTATTTGGCAGCTAGAACGCATTGGTTCGTTTGTTCCGAGTTGTTGATGTCTGATGTGTTAGCTCAGTCAGTAGAGCGCAAGCAATGCTAATCTGCAGGTCCCTTGTTCACAAAGAATCAACGGATCTGAATCCATTTGGTCCATTAAATATTTGCCTTTTTCATGAAGCAATTGAACAATATTTCCAGTACTTCTCATAGACATACACAAACATACATAAACATCTTCAAATAAACATCGTGAAAACATACTCAGCTTCACCATGATGTTGAGAAATTAATGCATTATACTAATGACTGAAACTGATCCAGATCAAAACAGGATCAATTTTCCAAAATCGGTCAAAGCTTATTAATTTCCATATTTTTCTTAATAAGCGTGACATTTGAATTTAATGTCTCAAACATTTGCACAATATTCATATCTGTCAAAGTATGTAAAAAGATTAAGCTTTGAATAACATTTTTTACAAAGTTTGAAAGATCCTTTATTTTGATCCTGAATACTGATTCTTTGTGAAATTTGTCTGCGATTTTGCGATTACCTGCTGCCATTTGCGATGTGACCCTTGATGAAACGCCTCTCTGGTCCCGTAATTTTGATCCAGTCACAAGGGTTTTTGTCATTTTTAACTACAAAAAAACGCTTCACCCGTTTAATTTAATCACCAGACGCCGCTTGTGCACCGAGAAAGTTTCTAATTGGTTGCAAGAGAACCGCTTTGTCCCCAACGTTTAAACAATATCGCATTGAGTCTTTTAGTATGAATTTCGATCAGAAACTCACTCTTAATTAGAAAAAAGGCTTGTCTTCAAAATTATTTTTTCTGCCTTTGTAAAGAAACGCTCCGTCCGATTTTCCATCAGCATTTTTCTAGATCATATATTTATTAACAGCAAAGGTTAGGTGAAATTATTACACAGATATATCATCTAGCATTGCAAATATGAGACTATTTAATCATACAGCGTCGTGCTTGTTCATACATTAGAATACTCGAGTTCATATGGTAAAGCGGAGGAATTTTCCTTGTGGATATTATACTTCCTGACACTATGGCACAGTTTAAGCATCCAAATTTAAAACTGTTCATTGTGTATAAAAAATGAACGTTTTCTCACATCACCGTAGCTTTAATTTTTGTATCGATGGAATACTTGTTCATTGGTGCACACAACATGCGTTTGTAACATTCAAGACAAAAACAATTATCAAATTTACGATAAAGCTGCTGTTCGTTCTGATTAATGACATTAAGCGTACAAAAGCCGGAATTACGGCACAATTTTGACAAAATAAAACATCCCCAGGAAAATGTGTTACACAAGCGTGATGAAGAAACTAGTAAAACATAGAAAATCACAGTCATTTAGAGAGATGCCACTTCCCCCTGTGTACACAATGAGTAGGGTGACGAGCCTTTATAACTGCGGTACTTTATAACGTTTTTGTTAACGCTCATTCAAGCAACTAATCTGAAGTGTAGCAATATTACTAAACCGGTCTCATTGTCAATCCTTACATGCAATTTTCAAAAGAATAGGGCACCCATTTCTACCACACATTCATTATTCAAAGTGCTATTGAAAAACACAACTAAACAGAACGACAACTTTCCACGTGACCATACTTTGGTGCTCTCTACCGGTCGTAGTTACTAGACTACGTGATGTTTAATCTCCAGTAAGATCTTGCTTCAAATTCCAGAAATAGTCATCCCGCCTTAGTAGAACTACTGATAGCGTTTTGCTGTTATCTTTATGGCAATATTTATACACTTCTTTAATTTAAACGTCAACTAGAAGTACCAAGTTTCACAATAACAAACTAATACTGTAGAACCTCAAAATCAAGACCATTCTTGGGACCCTTGAAAACTGGTCTTAATACTGAGAGCAAACAGTGAAAATGGACTTGAAGATTGTGCTCTTAATTTTAATGTCGTCTTGTTATTGAGGTAGTATTTAAGTGGGATTTTATTGTAGAAGTTTTCGCACTGTATTACTTTATTACTGCAGCAATGTGTTCCGTTTGTTCTTCTTGATGTGAACTTATTTGTTTCTGAAACATCGCCAGGTGTTCTCTAGCACTTTGTCTGTCAGTGTTGCAGTTACATATGTTTCAAGTTCATGGAACAACGTTATCTCATTTATTAGAATCGTTTGATCAAAGCAACACGATTACAACCTGCGAGTAACCGTTAAAAATGAAAGGAAATGTAAGAAAGAACAGGGAAGACCATATCCCTGAATCTAAGCACAATTGTTAAATAACGAGGACATGATTCGTGTTATAAAATCATTTAGATTAATTGATCCTTTTTATGTAACATTTTTGTTCCATAAAGTTGGACAACGATGTCAAGGACGAATATAGTCTAAGTATCTGTTTTCTTTACAAATATGTAATTAACAAGGCCAAATCAATTTGTCATCCAATAAACATCTAAACATAGATCACAATTATATGTGTCGGCATTATGGCACAGGAGAAGTGTAAATTGATATTTACGTCCGAACGAAAACGGGGGAAACTCTGACAGTGTAGCCAGGAAATGTCGGTCAATTAAGAACCTTGCTTGATTTCGACATTTTAGTGATTTGTCACAATACGGGAACATGGCGGTACAATTAATAGCTTGATTAAATTCTCCCCCTGAGGTTTTCTCTCCCGGAAAATTATGTTTATTCTCCTGTTGTTTCGGCTTTTTCCATCTAAGATGTATGAAACAAAAACTCGGCGCCAATCGAATGAATTTATGAATATTGGTTTGCCTGACTGATCGACAGTCCGTCAATCACTTAACATATACCTCGAGTACTGTATAGTTTTGAATAGTTCGCAATCAAAACAAGAAATATCTTGAAAAAGATGGTCGGCGCAATTTGAAGGTTGAGATTTGTGGTGCTACATCAAAACATGCCAAGATGCTACAATGGCTGGTCACGAAATGGATTTCGATAAATTCACCGAAATTCAGTGGCTTTCGGTAAGGTAACGTACCCATCATCGAAACGTTAACCAATCCGCGCCAAGGTAACACACGTTGTACGGTTGAAGAGAAGTGGGTTTAGTGGTTAACGTAAGATTTGATTGGTTTACACAAAACTGGTAAGCAAATAGCAAAGTCATGTTAGTATGGCTGCACCGAAACCCAGAGCTTACATAGTAAATGTAGTACGTCGTATTTATAGGGGACAAGGACTGGTGGTGAATGTTTCTGTACAAGCTTCCCCTTACACAATGCCACTGAAGGCTTCTTATAACGTAGCTAAGGTGTCATTGCACGGTACATGTGTTGCTCATTGTCAAGACTGTACACATATTGCATCGGAAGAATCATAACTATGCAGAGTAATATCCTCTTGTCAGTTTACTCCAAGAATTAGATTTTAATAGCTTTGCACATGTATCACTGAAAAAATCACGACAGTAACAACGTTCTGTCGGATATTTGGGCAGTGACACATATACGTAATGTTTGCGTAGAAACGACTGTAATTGACCTTGTGTGTTCGGATGTTTGGACAACATTATACATTACAGTAGCCTATATATTCAGTGATGCATCGGTATATCATTTCGATTGAAGGATTAACCATTTACAAGCCAATCGCTTCTTATGACCAAGTAACGGAACAACAGCGATAGCTTGAAACTGTCAATACGAAAGCTTACATCAAACACTTGAACAAACAGAATGTTCCAGTAGGAACCAGTACAAATAAGTGAAACCCATACTCCCATCATCATCTATACGGCTTACTTGCATTTAAAGTAATGGCTAATATACTGCGGGAAACGGGAAACTAATTTTTTTTCCCCAACCATTTCATTAATCGGAACATCGAATGGTTCGTTTGACTGGAGATCTATATAATAATCCTAAGACGAGATATAATGTTTTTGCAATATTTTACAGAAGATAATACACATCATTTAATAGGGGAACTGTCAGTAGTCTGCAGAATGATAGACAAGTACACAAATGGTTAAAATTAACTTCACAAGTAATAATCGTCAGTATAACATGCAAGTTAAAAATCTATACAGCTACAGTCTTACCTCATTCATTCGAATTTATCTAGTACGAATTTTTTTTCGAATAATACATGGTTTCAAATAGCCAATTTCAATTCGAATTGCCTAAGAAGATACATCGGAACCTGATATATATTTCGGATGAGACCAAGTATTCGGACAGAAGGTTGTCGAATAAACGAGGTCCGACTCTATATTGACCTTTCGCCTTATTCAGCTTTTTCAAGAAATTTGTCACATTATTATATATTGGTTTTGTACAATCTCTATGTTGATCAATTTAGAACTCATGTGACACAATTATGTGAATAATATATTAATTTATTGTAAAAGTTTTGTCCGAAATATCGAACGTGGGCAGAAGTACAAAGGTATAAGTCAGGGGCACAAGACACAGACATAGATATTGGTTAAAAATTGGACGACCGCCCTAGAATAGTCAGAGGCAAATCACCGCCGGGTACTTAAACCGGTTTAAGATGCGCCCGACCAAACACTTATCTAACTATCACCGCAATAAATCGAAAAGCATAAATGAAGAAAATGTGACTGCTGTCACAATTCCCTACACTGGAGAATGCGAACATAGAATGGTGCATGTAGGACATAGATATATTAAACAGTGGACTCATTAAAAGAGAGAGAATGCGTCGCTACAGGGAACGCCACATACATAAGACATACATTAAACCAGCCATTCAAATATGCAGAATTTCAGAATCTCCCTAAATCGCTGCTTTTTCATTCAATAATGATACCACATTCTATTTCCAATTTGATCAACACATTTGTGGCTCGTATCAAAGTCAATTGTTTACTGTATGGGAATATCCTCAAATTTCCTTCAACTGAGAAATGAGAGCACAGCGTAAATAAATTGCTTGACAAAGATTGTTTTTTTTGTCTTAAAATGGTGAGAGGAAGGATCATTATGCCACATCAGACGTACACTAAGAATTATATATTTAAGAACAGGGTGATGTTTTTTTCCGTTAAAATGAGTACCAGATAAATATTAGTATACGGTAAGCATATGTATTTGACAGTCAGAACTTCACGAATATACTAATAAATATGTATAAGGCTCATCTTAACCTAAATAATTTTAATGGGTTTCATCCAGTATTGTTGTTACATAGTCTAAAACATCATTAGTAAGAACCATTGTCATGTATAACCGTTTAAAACCATCATGTTTAATCATAGTTTTTTTTAATTTTCTGATAATACAAATGTCTTTATTCGTCCAATACAGAAATAGAGCAGGGGAAGCCTCCGCTTTTGTATTCAACTTTATACTCATTATGCTCTTTTTAAGCATCATGATTTCGACTTCATAATGTGTTTGAAGAGAGCAATGAGGACCCTATATCGCTCACATAGGTGCAGTGCCATTATGGCTGACATGGACTGAATTAGAATTTGCTAATATATCGGTCTAGTTTGCTTCAAAATTGATGTATGCAAGAATTATATTCAGTTTATATGCGACTGCTTCAAATGTGACACTGATTTTAAAGGTCGGCAAAATGTTATTCCGTCTGTAGGGAACAAAGCCCTGCCCCCGCTAGGCGGCCGTGAACGTTAAAATTCGAACAATCTTGTTGGAGGACCGATAGAGACTGCCAGAAACCAAATATTTGACACACAAGGTCGTTCAATCGACGATCATAGTAACATTAAAAAGATATTTACATGGAAATCATTAGGGTTTTTTTTATAGATAGAAAACTGTTTCCTTGGTGCACACAAAAGGTCGTAGTAATATATGCGACCAAACCAATCGCGTTTCTCTATAAAACCAGCTAGTGCGTCCTGATTAATGACATAACTTGAGCAAAAGCCGGATGTCAGTACACTTTTATATTGTATAAATCAACTACTCTTTGAGCCAAAGGCGTATTTAAAGTCACCTGACGGAGAACCTTGCTACCGATAATTACATTTTTTCAGAAGTTCTACTGTTTTCTAGTATTCTTGTTAGCATAATAAGCGTGTCTTGCTGTTTTTAATTTCGATATCTCTTTTGAATTCATTGATGTTAGCTACAAATGCTCAAAGGGTGATACAACATTACATACAAGCATTGATAGACGGTCCTCGTGGCAGATGTTTGCATTATTGTTGACGACTTTGAAAGTGGAAGAGCAATCGGTAGTTGAATATATTTACGCAAGCTTGTATAAAACATGGTTTTATCAATTAATACCAGAACATTAGTTGTGCTATATATTTAACTACAAAACATTAATCATATATTTACACAATTTTCATATATTAATACCAGGAAATAAGGTAACTGAACAATATCAGTAAAATGTTATGAGAAACTGAGCACATTGGTTTATATTTTATACAATCTACATTTTGTTGGGAACCAAAATACGTTGTTCTTCTCTTTCAGTTTTTGCATCAACATACATAATCAGTTAATCAGCCTTCGTATTGGTACATGTAATCTATTTCTGATAATTTAATGACAACACAATTCCCATAACAACAAAAATTGAAGACGCAATTAACAAGCTGTTAAAGCATTTAAACGGGTTTCCACTTAATTTTCAGTCATTACCAAGCTCTCGATTTCTAACAAGCAAATATAAAGTAGTTTGGTTTCTTAATTAGTTTGTTATTTCAGAGGCAAGGAAAGTATTTCTTATTGTCTATAAATATATACTAGGTCAGGTGGTTACGACCATTTTACAAACAATAATTGCAGAAGCTTTCTGGTTTTCAATAATGCATTGTTTTGTCATACCATTGTCGATATAACTGTACGTTTACGTACCCCTTATCGAAAGGTTAACCAATCCGCATCAAGGTTACACACGTTGTTCGGTTGAAGAGAAATTGCCTTGGTTGTTAACGTTATATTTGATTGGGTTACACAACACTGATATGCAAATAGCAAAACCATGTTAGTTGTGCAGAAAAATATTAAATATCAACAATGAAACTTAACAAGCGGGCTCGACAACAATTTCATAGCCAAGATACGTATGTCTATGTATTGGTAAACATAAACAAATAAATTCGCTTGAACCAGGTTGGTTTGTTATCTCCATTATATTCATGAATGTTATTGTGACAACCATTGGACCAACCCATCGTCTATGGCCTTTTACTTCATGCAGCGATATCATTAGTTCATACTATCTATATATGTCAGTAAAAAGTTTTTTCCGAAAATGGCAGCTCAGGACCAAGAGCGTGCGTTACATAAATGATGTTATTACAAGTAACTCTTCCCTTTGGCTCGTGGACAAATCAGCGGAAAGCAATTTTCCTTCTCCTGTCTCAATATTTCATGAAATAAATGATTACTGTTTTCCCCGCAGACGATTCGTGCAGAGAGATCAAGTCTAATGATTTTGACACTACACGCAATTACGGACACATCAGTGTGCGTGTTGGATACTTCAATTGTTCACTAAGAAACGAAAATGCTTGCCACATTGTTTCGTTGACAAACAAGTAAGGGTCAGTGACCTAATTTGTGACGGTAATCTCAACAACTTTATAATGATAATGAATCTCCCAATATAGTGTGTTCATGATGAAAATCTGACATGGGTAGCCATTGTTATGATGACAGGCTTAATACAATAATTTGATGGTTACGCCATTGCAGAACAAACAACACAACTTCAAATATTTTGCTTGTAGAGTAGTCGGAGTATTACTGAACACACAACTCATAACGTGATTCAACAGGTAGGAAGGTAAGTTGGCCATGAACAGAAGGGGGGGGGGTATACATAATATATCAGACCAAGACATTATATAACTGGACTGGAAAAGGAAATATTAATTATCTAAAAGGGAAAAATAGAAGTCGGGCATTAATCGGTACGTTTCTTTTTACTTTACTAACGGTTGAGCAAAAGACGCCAGATCACAGGACACGAATAAATAAAAATAAAAATCATAGTTCTGAAAAGTCAATCACATATAACACCGATGTTTGATACTCGATGGCAACGATTGGATAATGTAAACGTATCACTATGTGCATGTCTGCTCTGGATCTGACCGTTCGATTGAGCGATTTACTGTATATCTCACAAAGAACATTATATCTTTACCATCTTGGAGCTCAGAATAAATAGTATGTATTTCTACCAGATTATTATAAATGTATCGCTGAACAAGCCGGGCTATGGAACAGATGGTTTTACGAGGTTCATATTACACTTTCTGCTAAGCCGAATGACGATGGAAACATGCTATTTTTGCATATAGAGAAATTTCCAACGGGTTTTTGAACTCATATTTGTGAGTTTAATTTCGATTGTGTAAACGAATCAGAATAACGCCTAGTTTCCTTTGCTTATAACTCTTTGAGCAACTAATACACATTTTAATCGATAATAATGCTACCATTTTTTGTACCACGTGAATGCTTCTTGCGGCCATGAATACATTTATGTAAAGTCGACGTTTCATTTTCTTGTTATACATTGACATTGTTCACAACAAACGTTTAGAGACTTATTCTTGTAGTCACTTCAAGATGATACCATCGATTATCATTAACAACTGTATTGTGTTGTTATCTTCTAAAATGATATACTATATACGCTCTTCCTTTTTACATGTATCAGTAATACAAAGAACAATGCGATCGTTCGTTCCGACCAGTTTTGTCCACATATTGTCTGTGGTATTTGAGCTGGATTAGTTTATATGGCGTTTTCTGTAAAGAAATGATTACTTGTATTGTACCATGATAACATAATAAACCATGCGAGAACAGTATATGAATGAATTACAATAAAGCTTTCTTTGATGATTTCTTGGCGACATGCATCATTACACTGTAACAGATCTGCCTTATAGCATAACAAATGTATTGGAAAATCAGACTATTCTATAAAATGAGATGTTCACGCAAATGAACCAGATAGTGATGGCGTTATTTTTCTTTCTTGCAATACTGTTTACTGACACACAATGCAGAAAACAAATCTGCAATTTCCAATGATGAAAGAACAAACTGAATTACACTACGATGAGACCGAATTCAACTATGATTAGAGTAATGATATGATTGTTTTGTTATTTGTAACATAGATAAGCACGAAACGTATAATTGTTATAGTTAAAACTTCAAGAAATATGCTTTATCAAAGTATACACTAATAATGTATACTTTCATATTAATCGAATGAAGAAGTTTATATCACAATTAAATTAAATCCACCCTTTAACAACCAGGGTTTGTACAAGTTTTGTCCATGTGTAAAATGATAAAGTAAGAAATTTTAAATAGGTGATAAATTTCAATTGTTCGTATAAATGATATTTAAGAACATGTAGCAACAACACTGAGAAAAGCATGTTCAAATAGTTTACGTTCAGATGAGTCAGAGACATGATCAAATTGTTATCAACACATCTTAAACCAAAGCTATCTCAATGTAGAAACTGACCAGAGGTAAGAGGTTATTTTACAAAAATTAAGACGATGTTGTACAAAAATGGACGTGGAGACACCCGCAAAACAGGATTTACTTCCCCTGAATATTTTGATTTCAAATGAATAATGATTTCAAATCATCGATACATATCAAAACTAAACAAACTTCTACCTTATAAGCAAAATTATCGTTTTATTCATAATAACAATAACCCTGACAAAGTGAGCACATGGACACTACACACGTTCTTTTAAATGCGATTTTTACAATACTTCCATAATAACAAATGTTCCTCATTTCAAATGAAACAATGATTGAGGCGCTTTAGCGTCTCATTGCTCTCATCGTCAACCGGATGGTCTACTAGGAAGTACCGCCATATTCATCGTCTCAAGAAAATAGTACATGTAAAGTCCTCTGATTTTATTATATCTTTGATGAGTATAATGGCTGATTTGTCAGGGATATGTCAATTGTGGAATGACGGAGGTCTTTATATAATATAAACGGCTTTTCTGGATTATTTGTGTTATTTTGGGGAATAAACTAACCCGAATAGTCGCGTATTAATTTCTAACACGATAATATGGAAAACGTGTAGGCTTGCATTTGAGGCGCCTCCCGGACTTTCAGCTATTTTAATTATGTTTTTGCCACGAGTTTCACTTATGTTTCAAATACGTCGTATTGCCAGATGAGTTTAGATACGCCGTATTGCCAGATGAGTTATTGTGGATTGTTGTTTTTTCCAGAGATCTGCGTGGGGAGGCATTGTCTTATGTATGTGGCTTTCCCTGTAGTTACGTATTCTCTCTCTTTCAGAACCGTATTATTTGCATGACTTGTATTTTGCTACAGGTGTCATATAGTAGAACAGCGATAGTTCAGTGAATTTCACTTCTGAATACATAGTCAGATTTAATCTTGCGAAAGTACAAATGGCAAAGAACCCACATGTAAGACAAAAAAACAACATTTTTTACCCAAAGTACATATCTTTTGGTCATGACTAGTCATTTCTTTTCATTTTGATTTAGTGCCTTTTGTTTTAATAATTCCATTCCAGGCCTTTTCAACTCACACTGTGTTGGATGTCCCTTTGTTTCATGACATAAATGAAATGGCAGAGGCGGAGAGGCGCAAATATATATACATGTTTCACCTAACGGTAGATTTGGTTTCTATGTTGATGAATGACTGGCGTATGGAAATTGTCATGACATCTTATGAGAAGAAATTCGAGTTCTTCGATAAAAAACATTCTTTCTTCGTGATTTATGATCTGGTCGTTTAGCGTTCACAAAGCGGATATTAAGACGATGTTTCCTTACACAAGTATTCTAAGAGCGTCACTGTGTTGTAAGATTACCATAAACAGGACATTGTTTTTTCAATTCCCAACATCACCCGCCTTGTTCATGTAACTTATAAACATTATGTAGTCGCTAAAACAAGTCGCTCCAAGTTGTAATGCGGACTGATTATCGAGTTTAAATATTCAAGTTACATTAAAAATGATCAATGAAATAACAGTCGTAATATTGAGGTGGTCTTTCAGATTGTTTCCTGCCCATTTTTGGCCTATTAAGGCCAGTTGTCTTGACTTGTCCTGTGATATTTTCCATCCATTAATTCCCACCTCCCCTTCCCTTACTGTCCACTTTGATTCTCCTAGTTATTCCTTGTGGTCTGCTGGGCCATTCCTTGCGCCACAGTTCCTTAATATATGTACCGTTTGACCTCCTTTAGTACCTTATGTTTTGTGGATTGTTGTTTTTCCGTAGATCTGCGTTGGGAGGCATTGTCTTATTATGTGGCTTTCCCTGTAGTTACGTATTCTCTCTCTTTTAATTCCCAGGTGGTATTTAAGTGACATTTGACAAGTTAATACTGTTAATCAATTGAATGTACTGTCAGACATTCCATAGTTGTATAATAAGATTGTAGCACATGATATTCTTATGGAGAAAAGAGAGAAAATAAGTTGCTACAGGGAACGCCACATACATAAGACAATAACTCTCCACACAGACGTCCGGGAAACAACAGACTATTAAATATAAGGCATTTGATGAGGCTCAAGGGTACATACGTAAGGGAAAAAGGGAGCAAGGAATGGCCTGGTCGACCATAAGGGATAGCTAGGAGAATCAAAGAGGACAAACAGGGCTGTGGGCTTTAATGGAAGGCAAACTTCACAGGACAAGTCAAGACGGCTGGCAACAATAGGCCGAAAGTGGGGAGAAAAGAACATGAACACTATATAAAGTTTAAGACTTGCACAGGGAAATTGAAATTTTACATACAGTAAAACCTCCATAATAAGACCACCTTTGGGACTTTTGGAAACTGGTCTTCTTATTGAGGTTGAATAAAGAGCAAAACAGTGAAAGTGAATTTAAATTTTGTAATTGTGTTCTTAATTACGAAGTGGTCTTATTATTGAGGTGGTCTTAAAGTGAGGTTATTTGTACATCACATGTAAATATTACTTAGATATGCTTTAGGATCTTATCCATGTCCACTCATTTATTCATTCATTGTAAAATTGATATATTAAAATATAGCAATGAACAGGGTTTCCAACCCCATATTTCTTACGAATAAAGCTCAATTGCAAACCAACAAACGAATATAAAACGGCAATAGTTTAGTATGTATGGAATACCACGACACCATCGTTGCCATCGTCAACGGAAAAGTACGGTTTATGTCGGCATTGAATGCAGATAATTGGAACGCAACATATGGAGCGTGTTATGAATATTTATGAAGTATCATATTGAACGAGACAAAAAGTCACGTAAATGTCATTTAAGAGGATGTATCAAATAATATACGCTGTTTTGCCCTTTTAGCGTCGATTTTCAACCGATACCAGTTTCTTATTATTCCGCCTGGCACCCATCATCGGTACCGAGGCTATTAATTATATATATATGACAACCTGGGCAAACTGACTGTAAAAGTCTCGTACTCATGAATAATAAATGAGGTGAAATCCTGCCGCTTGATTGACCGCATGACAAGCACCTCACGCGATATAGAAAGCTCTTCACAAAGGAGATTCCTTCTTTTTTGTTATAGCGTTTTTCATTGGTCGAGAAATGCTAATGAAAATTCATGCTAATAAGTTTCAGACAATTTGCCAAGGGTATAATATATGATACGCATAGCCTGGGTACTGAGGATGCTTGGCACTAAGTCAGAAACACACAAAGCTGAGCAACTAGAGCTACTAACGATCAGTTTTGTCAAAACAAACCCCTGTAACTCTCCTTTGTCGAAAATGAGGTAAAAACATAGTCATTAACGGATATTATCGTTATGCACAAACTAATGCGAAGTATCTGTGATTTTTTTTCTACCACTTTTCTAATTATCTTAGGTTTAAACTTCTGGGTTATTTTCGGTTTACACTGCAAATGTCATTAGTTGGTAACATTGCTGGCGTATTTCAATTTGTGTAGGAAGACAAATGTCGTGCATTGTTTAACTTACTTAAACGGTTAGATAATTTCCGTTTATTGAATAATAACAAAGCTCTCTCTTTGCAAGGAAAACATTGTAAATTTCTCTCAGTGTTTTACAATGTACTCCTACTTTCACCCATTATTTATGTTCCCGTATTGAGTCCATTTTCTCTATTTAATCGTTGACATGCACGTATGTATTTTCATGAATTCTTGTGCTTTTGTGATGGTTGTGTAGTTTGTAATATTCGTATTTTCTGCTTGAATTTCTTGTTCATTTTTGTGAAAACAAAATTAATTTGTATAAATGTCTTCAACACGTGACCATGATAATAATTGTTAATGACAGAGATGGTCCAAAGCCACATACATAAGACATACATTAAACCAGCCATTCAAATATGCTGAATTTCAGAATCTCCCTAAATCGCTGCTTTTTCATTCAATAATTATACCAGATTCTATTTCCAATTTGATCATCACATATGTGGCTTGTGTCAAAAGTCAATTGTTTACTGTATGGGAATATCCTCAATTTTTTAAGAGTGTTTCCTTCAACTGAGAAATGAGAGCACAGCGTAAATTAATTACTTGACAAAGATTGTTTTTTTTCTTAAAATGGCGAGAGGAAGGATCATTATGCCACATCAGACGTACACTAAGAATTATATATTTAAGAACAGGGTGATGTTTTTTCCCGTTAAAATGAGTACCAGATAAATATAAGTATAAGGTAAGCACATACATTTGACAGACATAACTTCACGAATATACTAATAAATATGTATCTGGCCCATCTGAACCTAAATAATTTTAATGGGCTTCATCCAGTATTGTTGTTACACAGTCTAAAACATCATTAGTAAGAACCATTGTCATGTATAACCGTTTAAAACCATCATGTTTAATCATAGTTTTGTTTTAATTTTCTGATAATACAAATGTCTTTATTCGTCAAATACAGAAATAGAGCAGGGGAAGCCTCCGCTTTTGTATTCAACTTTATACTCATTATACTCTTTTTAAGCATCATAGTTTCGACTCCATAATGTGTTTGAAGAGAGCAATGAGGACCCTATATCGCTCACATAGGTGCAGTGCCATTATAGCTGACATGGACTGAATTAGAATTTGCTAATATATCGGTCTAGTTTGCTTCAAAATTGATGTATGCAAGAATTATATTCAGTTTATATGCTACTGCTTTAAATGTGACACAGATTTTCAAGGTCGGCAAAATGTTATTCCGTCTGTAGGGAACAAAACCCTGCCCCGCTAGGCGGCCGTGAATTTTCGGCAGAACGTTAAAATTCGAACAATCTTGTTGGAGGACCGATAGAGACTGCCAGAAACCAAATATTTGACACACAAGGTCGTTCAATCGACGATCATAGTAGCATTAAAAAGATATTTACATGGAAATCATTAGGGTTTTTTTTATAGATAGAAAACTGTTTCCTTGGTGCACACAAAAGGTCGTAGTAATATATGCGACCAAACCAATCGCGTTTCTCTATAAAACCAGCCAGTGCGTCCTGATTAATGACATAAGTTGAGCAAAAGACGGATGTCAGTACACTATTATATTGTATAAATCAACTACTCTTTGAGCCAAAGGCGTATTTAAAGTCACCTGATGGAGAACCTTGCTACCGATAATTACATTTTTTCAGAAGTTCTACTGTTTTCTAGTATTCTTGTTAGCATAATGAGCGTGTATTGCTGTTTTTAATTTCGATATCTCTTTTGAATTCATTGATGTTAGCTACAAATGCTCAAAGGGTGATACAACATTACATACAAGCATTGATAGACGGTCCTCGTGGCAGTTTTTTGCATTATTGTTGACGACTTTGAAAGTGGAAGAGCAATCGGTAGTTGAATATATCTACGCAAGCTTGTATAAAACATGGTTTTATCAATTAATACCAGAACATTAGTTGTGCTATATATTTAACTACAAAACATTAATCATATATTTACACAATTTTCATATATTAATACCAGGAAATAAGGTAACTGAACAATATCAGTAAAATGTTATGAGAAACTGAGCACATTGGTTTATATTTTATACAATCTAGATTTTGTTGGGAACCAAAATACGTTGTTCTTCTCTTTCAGTTTTTGCATCAACATACATAATCAGTTAATCAGCCTTCGTATTGGTACATGTAATCTATTTCTGATAATTTAATGACAACACAATTCCCATAACAACAAAAATTCAAGACGCAATTAACAAGCTGTTAAAGCATTTAAACGGGTTTCCACTTAATTTTCAGTCGTTACCAAGCTCTCGATTTCTAACAAGCAAATATAAAGTAGTTTGATTTCTAAATTAGTTTGTTATTTCAGAGGCAAGGAAAGTATTTCTTGTTGTCTATAAATATATACTAGGTCAGGTGGTTACGACCATTTTACAAACAATAATTGCAGAAGCTTTCTGGTTTTCAATAATGCATTGTTTTGTCATACCATTGTCGATATAACTGTACGTTTACGTACCCCTTATCGAAAGGTTAACCAATCCGCATCAAGGTTACGCACGTTGTTCGGTTGAAGAGAAATTGCCTTGGTTGTTAACGTAATATTTGATTGGTTTACACAACACTGATATGCAAATAGCAAAACCATGTTAGTTGTGCCGAAAAATATTAAATATCAACAATGAAACTTAACAAGCGGACTCGACAACAATTTCATAGCCAAGATACGTATGTCTATGTATTGGTAAACATAAACAAATAAATTTGCTTGAACCAGGTTGGTTTGTCATCTCTATTATATTCATGCATGTTCTTGTGACAACCATTGGACCAACCCATCGACTATGGCCTTTTACTTCGTTGTACCATACTATGTTACATTCCTATTATGGATGAAATAGGTAACTCTGACGTACAATCTTTTCATCTGAATACTGTATACATATACATTAGTGCGATATCATGTACCTCAGCTACTATGTTTTCAAGTTCAATGACATAGCCTACTAGTTCTCTTTGTGATTCTACAAGTCTATCCATTATGAGATTAATAGGAAATTAATTTGCTTACCAATCGTCATTGCACAAGGTTCACATGTACTTTCATGAGCACTAGTTCTGTATGCATAAGTAAGTAAAGGTAAATGTGAACGTCAATCTGATTGAATGTTGCTGACATAATTATGCTTATATCATATTTTCTATGCTTCGATTTGCTCTTCCAATCATACCACCTGAGTTTGGTATGGCTGTAGTTGCTCTAACTTTTACAGACACTTCGAAATATTTCGTTGTTTGATCAGTATGATATTCTAAAGGTACACTAGAAATATAGATATATTTGTTCATTTATCTTACGTCCCCACACAATGGTTGGGACACAAAACCGCTTGGGTTAAAATAGACAAACATGTCACTAGATTCATGCAGCGATATCATTAGTTTCATACACATCTATATATGTCAGTAAAAAGTTTTTTCCGAAAATGGCAGCTCAGGACCAAGAGCGTGCGTTACATAAATGATGTTATTACAAGTAACTCTTCCCTTTGGCTCGTGGACAAATCAGCGGAAAGCAATTTTCCTTCTCCTGTCTCAATATTTCATGAAATAAATGATTACTGTTTTCCCCGCAGACGATTCGTGCAGAGAGATCAAGTATAATGAGTTTGACACTACACGCAATTACGGACACATCAGTGTGCGTGTTGGATACTTCAATTGTTCACTAAGAACGAAAATGCTTGCCACATTGTTTCGTTGACAAACAAGTAAGGGTCAGTGACCTAATTTGGGACGGTAATCTCAACAACTTTATAATGATAATGAATCTCCCAATATAGTTTGTTCATGATGAAAATCTGACATGGGTAGCCATTGTTATGCTGACAGGCTTAATACAATAATTTGATGGTTACGCCATTGCAGAACAAACAACACAACTTCATATATTTTGCTTGTAGAGTAGTCGGAGTATTACTGAACACACAACTCATAACGTGATTCAACAGGTAGGAAGGTAAGTTGGCCATGGACAGAAGGGGGGGGGGGGGGGCATAAATAATATATCAGACCAAGACATTATATAACTGGACTGGAAAAGGAAATATTAATTATCTAAAAGGGAAAAATAGAAGTCGGGCATTAATCGGTACGTTTCTTTTTACTTTACTAACGGTTGAGCAAAAGACGCCAGATCACAGGACACGAATAAATAAAAATCATAGTTCTGAAAAGTCAATCACATATAACACCGATGTTTGATACTCGATGGCAACGATTGGATAATGTAAACGTATCACTATGTGCATGTCTGCTCTGGATCTGACCGTTCGATTGAGCGATTTACTGTATATCTCACAAAGAACATTATATCTTTACCATCTTGGAGCTCAGAATAAATAGTATGTATTTCTACCAGATTATTATAAATGTATCGCTGAACAAGCCGGGCTATGGAACAGATGGTTTTACGAGGTTCATATTACACTTTCTGCTAAGCCGAATGACGATGGAAACATGCTATTTTTGCATATAGAGAAATTTCCAACGCATTTTTGAACTCATATTTGTGAGTTTAATTTCGATTGTGTAAACGAATCAGAATAACGCCTAGTTTCCTTTGCTTATAACTCTTTGAGCAACTAATACACATTTTAATCGATGACAATGCTACCATTTTTGTCGCACGTGAATGCTTCTTGCGGCCATGAATACATTTATGTAAAGTCGACGTTTCATTTTCTTGTTATACATTGACATTGTTCACAACAAACGTTTAGAGACTTATTCTTGTAGTCACTTCAAGATGATACCATCGATTATCATAAACAACTGTATTGTGTTGTTATCTTCTAAAATGATATACTATATACGCTCTTCCTTTTTACATGTATCAGTAATACAAAGAACAATGCTATCGTTCGTTCCGACCAGTTTTGTCCACATATTGTCTGTGGTATTTGAGCTGGATTAGTTTAAACTGCGTTTTCTGTAAAGAAATGATAACTTGTATTGTACCATGATAACATAATAAACCATGCGAGAACAGTATATGAATGAATTACAATAAAGCTTTCTTTGATGATTTCTTGGCGACATGCATCATTACACTGTAACAGATGTGCCTTATAGCATAACAAATGTATTGGAAAATCAGACTATTCTATAAAATGAGATGTTCGCGCAAATGAACCAGATAGTGATGGCGTTATTTTTGTTTCTTGCAATACTGTTTACTGACACACAATGCAGAAAACAAATCTGTTATTTCCAATGATGAAAGAACAAACTGAATTACACTACAATGAGACCGAATTCAACTATGATTAGAGTAATGATATGATTGTTTTGTTATTTGTAACATAGATAAGCACGAAACGTATATTTTTTATAGTTAAAACTTCAAGAAATATGCTTTATCAAAGTATACACTAATAATGTATACTTCCATATTAATCGAATGAAGAAGTTTGCATCACAATTAAATTAAATCCACCCTTTAACAACCTGGTTTTGTACAAGTTTTGTCCATGTGTAAAATGATAAAGTAAGAAATTTTAAATAGGTGATCAATTTCAATTGTTCGTATAAATTATATTTAAGACAATGTAGCAACAACACTGGATAAAGCATGTTCAAATAGTTTACGTTCAGATGAGTCAGAGACATGATCAAACTGTTATCAACACATCTTAAACCAAAGCTATGTCAATGTAGAAACTGACCAGAGGTAAGAGGTTATTTTACAAAAATTAAGACGATGTAGTACAAAAATGGACGTGGAGACACCCGCAAAACAGGATTTACCTCCCCTAATATTTTGATTTCAAATGAATAATGCTTTCAAATCATCGATACATATCAAGACTAAACAAACTCCTACCTAATAAGCAAAATTATCGTTTTATTCATAATAACAATAACCCTGACAAAGTGAGCACATGGACACTACACACGTTCTTTTAAATGCGATTTTTACAATACTTTCATAATAACAAATGTTCCTCATTTCAAATGACACAATGATTGAGGCGCTTTAGCGTCTCATTGCTCTCATCGTCAACCGGATGGTCTACTCGGAAGTACCGCCATATTCATCGTCTCAAGAAAATAGTACATGTAAAGTCCTCTGATTTTATTATATCTTTGATGAGTATAATGGCTGATTTGTCAGGGATATGTCAATTGTGGAATGACGGATGTCTTTATATAATATAAACGGCTTTTCTGGATTATTTGTGTTATTTTGGGGAATAAGCTAACCCGAATAGTCGCGTATTAATTTCTAACACGATAATATGGAAAACGTGTAGGCTTGCATTGGAGGCGCCTCCCGGACTTTCAGCTATTTTAATTATGTTTTTGCCACGAGTTTCACTTATGTTTCAAATACGTCGTATTGCCAGATGAGTTTAGATACGCCGTATTGCCAGATGAGTTATTGTGGATTGTTGTTTTTTTCCAGAGATCTGCGTGGGGAGGCATTGTCTTATGTATGTGGCTTTCCCTGTAGTTACGTATTCTCTCTCTTTCAGAACCGTATTATTTGCATGACTTGTATTTTGCGACAGGTGTCATATAGTAGAACAGCGATAGTTCAGTGAATTTCACTTCTGAATACATAGTCAGATTTAATCTTGCGAAAGTACAAATGGCAAAGAACCCACATGTAAGACAAAAAAAACACATTTTTTACCAAAAGTACATATCTTGTGGTCATAACTAGTCATTTCTTTTCACTTTGATTTAGTGCCTTTTGTTTTAATAATTCCATGCCAGGCCTTTTCAACTCACACTGTGTTGGTTGTCCTTTATTTCATAACATAAATAAAATTGCAGAGGCGGATAGGCGCAAATATAAATACATTTTTCACGTAACAGTAGATTAAGTTTCTATATTGATGAATGACTGGTGTATGGAAATTGTCATGACATCTTACGAGAAGAAAATCGAGTTCTTCGATAAAAAACATTCTTTCTTCGTGATTTATGATCTGGTCGTTTAGCGTTCACAAAGCGGATATTAAGACGATGTTTCCTTACACAAGTATTCTAAGAGCGTCACTGTGTTGTAAGATTACCATAAACAGGACATTGTTTTTTCAATTCCCAACATCACCCGCCTTGTTCATGTAACTTATAAACATTATGTAGTCGCTAAAACAAGTCGCTCCAAGTTGTAATGCGGACTGATTATCGAGTTTAAATATTCAAGTTACATTAAAAATGATCTATGAAATAACAGTCGTATAAATATTGAGGTGGTCTTAATTCCCAGGTGGTATTTAAGTGACATTTGACAAGTTAATACTGTTAATCAATTAAATGTACTGTCAGACATTCCATAGTTGTATAATAAGATTGTAGCACATGATATCATTATGGAGAAAAGAGAGAAAATAAGTTGCTACAGGGAGCGCCACATACATAAGGCAATAACTCTCCACACAGACCTCTGGGAAACAACATACTATCAAATATAAGGCATTTGATGAGGCTCAATGGTACATACGTAAGGGAAAAGGGGCGCAAGGAATGGCCTGGTCGACCATAAGGGATAGCTAGGAGAATCAAAGAGGACAAACAGGTTTGTGGGATTTAATGGAAGGCAAACTTCACAGGATAAGTCAAGACGGCTGGCAACAATAGGCCGAAAGTGGGGAGAAAAGAACATGAGATATGCTTTAGGATCTAATCCATTTCCACTCATTTACTCATTCATTGTAAAATTGATATATCAAAATATAGCAATGAACAGGGTTTCCAACCACACATTTTTTACGAATAAAGCTCGATTGAAAACCAACAAACGAATATAAAACGGCAATAGTTTAGTATGTATGGAATGCCACGACACCATCGTTGCCATCGTCAACGGAAAAGTACGGTTTATGTCGGCATTGAATGCAGATAATTGGAACGCAACATATGGAGCGTGTTATGAATATTTATGAAGTATCATATTGAACGAGACAAAAAGTCACGTAAATGTCATTTAAGAGGATGTATCAAATAATATACGCTGTTTTGCCCTTTTAGCGTCGATTTTCAACCGATGCCAGTTTCTTATTATTCCGCCTGTCACCCATCATCGGTACCGAGGCTATTAATTATATATATGACAACCTGGGCAAACTGACTGTAAAAATCTCGTACTCATGAATAATAAATGAGGTGAAATCCTGCCGCTTGATTGGCCGGATGACGAGCACCTCACGCGATATAGAAAGCTCTTCACAAAGGAGATTCCTTCTTTTTTGTTATTGCCCTTTTTATTGGTCGAGAAATGCTAATGAAAATTCATGCTAATAAGTTTCAGCCAATTTGCCCAGGGTATAATATATGCTACGCATAGCCTGGGTACTGAGGATGCTTGGCACCAAGTCAGAAACACACAAAGCTGAGCACCTAGAGCTACTCACGATCAGTTCTGTCAAAACAAACCCCTGTAACTCTCCTCTGTCGGAAATGAGGTAAAAACATATTCATTAACGGATAGTATCGTTATGCACAAACTAATGCGTAGTATCTGTGATTTTGTTAACCACTTTTCTAATCATCTTAGATTTAAACTTCTGGTTTATTTTCGGTTTACACTGCAAAGTCATTAGTTGGTAACATTGCTGGCGTATTTAAATTTGTGTAGGAAGACAAATGTCGTGCATTATTTAACTTACTTAACGGTTAGATAATTTCCGTTTAATTGAATAAAAGCAAAGCTCTCTCTTTGCAAGGAAAACATTGTTAATTTCTCTGAGTGTTTTACAATGTACTCCTACTTTCACCCATTATTTATGTTCCCGTATTGAGTCCATTTTCTCTTTTTAATTGTTGACAGGCACATATGAATTTTCATGAATTCTTGTGCTTTTGTGATTGTTGTGTAGTTTGTAATATTCGTATTTTCTGCTCGAATTTCTTGTTCATTTTTGTGAAAACAAAACTAATTTGCATAAATGTCTTCAACACGTGTCCATGATAATAATTGTTAATGACAAAGATGGTCCAAAGCCGTAGGAAAGAACCTATCTATTGCTCGGTGCAATGCAAAACAAGAGAAATGGCACGCGAGCTTGTCATCTCTGTGTATGCAATCAGTGTTCTGTAATAATTTTGACGGTAAATACATAGTTATTACTCGATTCATTGTCACAGCAACAACGGCATTGTATAGTGCAATAAGTCATGTGCGAATAAATTATGTTACTACTGCTTATGTACCAAGGGACACTGTTTTTGAGCAGACAATGCATCATGCGATTGGCTTGTCATCACAGCAACTTAATTTCTGCATTTTCTACTACTGAATGTGCAAACTTCCAAACGTATTTAGATGTTCGAAACCTCGATATACTCTAAGTCATAAAACACAACAGTTAGTGTCCAGAATGTATCGGATTCGTGCAGTTGTACAGCGATCTGCCTCACCGCTACACATACGCTACACATGTTGAACCTGTTTATGTGTCGGTTTTGTTTAAGATGGCCTTCAGCGTAGAATACAGATGCATTCAAATAACTGTCTGTAATTGAAACCACATCAATTTAAGTGCCGCGCATGTGTATACGGACGGAGTTTGTGGTGAAGTTGAGCAATACTAGACGCTGAAACATGATACGCCAAGACAGCCTTTAACATTTGTTAGCCACGTATCCTATGCGTGTGCCTTTCCTAAAGGTTTTCGTGATAATCGAGAAGCTGAGAAGCGCCAGTCTCCATTTACAGACAACAATTGGTTCTAATGGTAAAAGAAAGGGATCAGGTGACAATCACTGTCTGGAAAACATTTTGGTGCGACTCCCACACAAATCCAAAACCATACATAAACAACATGTTTTTACGTGAGTAGCCAACGTTATTCGTTCAACGGTGTCGAGTGATTTTAACATATAATAGCATCGTTTGGATATCTAGTGGTCGCTTCTGGCACCATGCTTTACATGCACATTTATCAATGACTTATACAATTATTTGCTACATAATTGTAAAATAGTAATTTCACTAAACACGCCACTAGTGTCTATATATTCTCGAGCACTAGAAATCCGAAGGATGTTATTATATGTTAAAATCACTCGACAACGTAGACAGAATAAAACATGTTATGTATGGTTTTGGTTTTGTATAAGTGTACCGCAATGTAGACTAAATAAATGCTTACATAAAGGTATTTCATCACAATGATACATTGATACATTATTTACATGTACGTCTAGCATTCATTCTATTAATTTGAATAAAGTTACATTTCGCACGTACTCGGTTATGATTTTTGCTTTTGTACACTAAAAAGTCCAAAGTATATCATGTTATTGTAAGTACTAACATACTATATGTAATCACGCGTATATTGAAATGTATATATAATAGGGATGCAACTTTTATTTGTATGATTTGTATGTTGGGCCTGATGCATTTACTACATTAAATAAATGTTTTGATTTTGTTTTTAATTAACCGACATTTCTAGAAGTGGTTATAAAGTTTAACGCAATGAATACTACCATTGGAGTTGGTTTGCGATCTTCCTGCAAATTTTGAAATATGTCAGGTCATAGTCCTTGTTATACAGTGCAATTTGGCTTCCTTCATTTCAATGGTATTTTCCTAACTTAATTTTTTTTTTTTTTTAATGATTTCTTTCACATTCTGTTAACTAATTATACCATCACTCTCGCTATTTTCTGCATTTTCATCACCTAGAGACCTGAATCAGAACAAATGGTTTGCTTTTGTATCGCATCGCAATGGCATGACGTGACACTTGGCTTCCACGTTCTGTCCGTAATATAATGTACAAAAACCTCAATATGCCCAACCGAAGAGCTTGGTCCTGGCTTTCCGCTCTGATAAAACTTGCTATTTTGCAGTCAAGAGCACTAGAGCCATATCATCAAGGTCATTAAATAATGCATCACTCCGTACGGGTTTCAAAAATGACATCCTTAAAGGCACTTGAAATATATGGAAGAGTACCTCAATCTAACTCATCAATAATGGTTTGTTGCTGGTTTATCAAATATGTCCGTGGTTCTGAGCGGTTTCTTCCATAACACTGAGTACATGAATAGACATGAATAAACTGCACAGTAGACTTTAATTTTGTTTCGGTTTTATTGACGTTTCTTACTTTTTTCATATATATAAGGCCTTGTTGACCTTACCCGTCTTCACATACTTATATAATTGAATATTAATCGACATATACTAATGTATCATACCTTATCCGGCTACCCCAAAAAAACTGCTGGCGAATTGTTTTTGTATTTAACGTCATGTTATTGTTTTTTACTGTTCGCGAACTATCTTTGCTTTGTTCTCTTACAACCAGTAGTCTCTCTGCAGATATTTTGTTTCAATATACGATCAATGTAGCATATTTATCACAGACGCAGAATAAACATCTAGATTTATTACAGCTAATATTTATATTGGATCTTTATCTTTATTTCCGATTTGCAATCAGTATAGCTATTGCAGCCAAACAGAACAGTTTGTTGTTAGCAGAGGATAGCAACCCGTTACTCAATATAATGTATTGGCACTAGTTACTATCCCTTTCAATGTCAATTTATCTTTAAGATTGCTACATCATCTTTATATTCAAGAATCGATTAATATGGTTAAAGTTTGTTTGGTTAAATCTACCATCATCTACACACCGTATATTCCATACTATAAATGTTCGCCTTTGTGGAACCAATGTTGCGTTCTGCAAACATGTATCATTGACACGGCATCGCATTATGTAGTATTTACGATAACTGGCTTCGCATTAGAAAGATATATTGACGTAAGTTAATTAATCAGTGTTATAAGATATGTGTTACTAGATTTGTTAATGTAATACTGGTCAAAAGAGCTAACCCAACAGTTTTGTAGTTTCAGAACCATCCCTACATTACGATAATGAGATCTGTAACGTTTTATTGTCCAGTGCATTTCACATCAAATCATTAATGCCATTATAGCGTTCTACAATCATAATATTCTCGCAAAATCATCACAACTATGACTGATAGGTATTTCCTGATATAAAACAATATGCAGAAAGAAATGACCAGAGGAGAAAATTATAACCAAGCACTACAACACAAGGGACATTATTAAAAGCCACAGGAAACTCGCCGTGGGCTCTGCTCAAGAACGACACTTCAAATACTAAAACTTTACATCTCAAGAACTAAACAAGATAAATATTATACACAACAAGGACACAAAGTCGCAAAAATACATAAACACGAGAACCGCGGCCTTAAATCCCTTCACTGAGCAAGCTTGCTATCGAGAGCAATATTTGTGAATGATGAATATTTTAAAATATAAATAAACAATAGACGCGTTATCCAAGAGGCAAAATTTTAGCAATCATAGTAGACGCGACCACTAGACAATGCCTCATACAAAATGTCCACACTCCAGGCCTTGTGGTTGTTTATATAGTGACCCCACGATAGTTTTACATAACTGTTTTCAGTGGAAGTAGTTTAAACTAATTACTTTTGTTTTTCAAGCGTTAGAAGGGCATGGATCGAGACCTGATCGCACCGATTCATTTAGTATAGCTCGCGATACGCCTTTTTAAGTAGGGCATTATTCCCTGTTTCTAAGTTTTAATCTTCAAAGATTCAAGGGATGTCCAAGTTTCAAGGCATGAAATGGTGTTTTAAATGATGCTTTTCCAGAGACATATTTACTGCATTCTCGAGTTGAAAGTGGGCAGTATTTATAAATGATTCTAATGTGGAAATCGATTTTCCAGATATTTGGCAAAGTTACAATTTTCAATGCCACCGAAATTGTTCGCAGCAAAAACGGATTTTCATCGTTCTGGTGTATTTTCTTTGGGGTAAACTCATAGCGCGTCTGTTTCAGCAGAGGCATTCAGTCTAGACTATAAACTACTGTGAAATAGCCTAGGCGACATTTTGTAGCATTCAGGATTATAATTGCCCTGGAAACTCACTGCGGCTTTGGAATTTAGGTTGAGAAAAATAACAGCATTTCCAAAATTCAAATCTAAAAAATTAATTGTTTGGGTCAGGCAGCAAGGAAAACTTTGACATATCATATGCTATAACAGTCTTCGTAAGTAGACATTCGCAAATTAAGGTGTGCACCAAACAGGCGACATCTGAAGAAGGGTTTTTACGAAATTCGTAACAATGGTACGAAGATGCTTGTGAAATGGTCGAAAGAATTTCATTCGGAAACTTTCGTGGAACAAAGAAGATCCTCTTCACACGAGGTTTGGTGAAATGACCCCTAGTAACAGTCAATCAAATTAATAATTTACTTCGTGGTTTTCCTCCAACTTTCAAGTCCCATTATCTATGTTTTGACCCAAAAATGCTTGTCAAATTTTGTAAACAGAACTCTAAATTTTGGATTCACCATAAACCATGTTACTCTATAAACAAAAAGAAAACAAAGGCATAAACCATTATATGTTGCTTACATTTATTCCACAATCATTGTTAGCAATACGAACTAATTATGTCGCTGGTCAGATTTCACCTAATTATGTTTCCGGGAAAATCGCATGAGAGGCATATTAATCCATCATGTGTCAACTAATTACGGACAGAGAAATTCACATTTACGGACATTCCACAATTATGGGTATTCCAGTATTCCAGGTACCCCGCTTTTCAAGAACTAAGGAATGTGAACAGTATTCATGGAACTAAATATTTATTCAAATCTGGTATGAATAACATTCACAAACTTGGTCACTTGTTTGCATTTTACTCTCGTTTACAATATGTAGTGCAACAATAAACCATTTATCAGGTACAATGTGTTGAAGGGTGTCCTAACACTAAGACAACAGCGACAATTTAACCTACACATTGTCTTGTAAAATGACTGGCAAACATATGTTACATTTACACGAGCGAGAGGTATATTCTTCCGTGACAGTTTGACTGAAGAAAATGCGTTTCAAGTCATTTGTTCTCCACCTGTGAACTCTATTTGATTATGTAGAAGAGTTGTCGGTTTCTTGCGGAGGAGCAGGTTAGTACAGACTGGTTACCCAGGAGAACTGGTTAGATCAACTCTCCGCTGTATATATGACAATAAAACTGTTGAGAAACGGCGTAAAGCCCGAAACAGTCAATCAACATGATTCTTTAATTGGATTAAACGGTACGTAGTTGAAAAAAGAAATCCACCATGTGGTATTTGATTAAAGTTACTTGCAGTGCCTTGAAATGAACTGTCAAAATGGCACATCGTCTATTCTCACTCTTCACTCGCTACATTGACACTATGAAATTGTCAATTCATGATAGAAGAAGTAATTACCGGTTTGAAACCCACACAATTTGGTTAGATCAGCAGCTTCTGACGTCGTATATGGTCGAACTACTGCGGGACATGAATATGCATAATATGGCCAATCAGAAAATACTTCTTTTGTCAATAAAAGAGCTGTTCTTATAAAGCGGAATCACTCTGAGAGTACAATAACTCATTTGTTACCATTTGATTCGTCGACGGTTTGTCTGTACCACCGGAATTGGAGAATGGTTGATAGCTTTGATTATAATAAAAATGGTTACTTGTAATGTATCATATTCAATAGAAACAATTCCAGAACACATTTAATGATTAATATATCGGGTCTTGATACAACTTTTGAATCAAATATGAATCAATTACAAGCTATATGTTCAGCTATCTGTCTTAAATGGCTTTACGATGGTTATAAATTATGTAAGGACACAATTTGAACATGAAAACTTGCAATTAAAGTGCCTTGCGATCAAATACTTGAGGTTTACTTCAAAAACATTGACACAAATGAAGTATTTTTAATTTGCACATTATACCCCCGCTTCACAAAGTGAAATGAGGGGATTTCGAAATAATTTGGCAATAGTGACCACATAGGATAGGGACGTGTCGCGCGCAAGACCTGTGTCCCTAGCTTCAAGGTCAAGGTCACTGTGCGCCTCTGAACTTTGTCCGTATTGCTATATAAGCCTTACTGATGATAGTGGTTCGTGTCCTGTTCATAACTTTGTCTATCATGGTGGAATTTGGAAATAGTTTAGCTTCAGTGACGGCCATAAGATGATGATGAGTCGCGAACAACACCCGGGTTACTACCTTCAAGGTCAAGGTCAAATGCGCCACAGAACTAATTTAACCTAACTGACAAGGTCCATAACTTCAATCATAGAAGTTTTGGTTCCTCATATATCTTCACTATTTACAATGCTGTGGCATTTTCACCTTCTGTGAAACATGTTCTGTCCAGACGGCAATTTCTGTCAGTGCGGGGATATTAACCACAGTATGTGATAGCTCTAGTTCCTATTGTCATGTTACTTCTTCCTTTTGAACTAGAACATGTTATGAATTTGTTCAGATCGAAGGTCGTGGTCTACTTGAAATCATCCTGTTTGTCATCTTAAACCGTATAATAATAGAGAGTTCTTATAACAAAGTCGTCGTACACGAATTATACCGAACAAAAACAAATTATTTTATCATAATATTGATCCATTTAGTTCTAAGATTCATTTCCCCCGTGTGTGTGTGTCCATTAACCTTCGGTTTAGTTTTCTATTTCATCAGCTCCAAGGTTAAAATGCCAAAGTTTCTTAACAATTGCCAGAGTATAATTGTGTGTGCTTGTGAAAGTACAGTTACAGCTATTATATTGTTATCATGATTTCACAATTCACGTACAGCAATTATCTAAAAATGATTTTCTCAAATTTAATATCCGGGAGATTGAGCGTCAATATATTTGACTTAAACATAAGTCGGATATTAAAAAAACGATTTCTACGCCTCGTTCCCCAAGTATATTAATGAAGCATATGAACAAAAAGATGTAAAGCAGGGAAGCCCACACAAGTTTTAGAATACACAGAATGTAATATTATTAACAACCAGGAAAATACAGAGACAATTGAAATAGCGTCTGTAATTGACTTGTATCATGTAACAGACAACATAATGTTATCAAAAGAGAGAGAATATGTAGCTAGCTACAGGGAACGCCACAATCATAAGACAGTTACACCTATTCTATCCGAATATTGACCTTTTTCGCTAGGGGTCTGTGTTTTAAAAGACTGGCTTACCCTGTTCATAGTATCTCAATGTTTACCATTAAATCAAATTGAATGCTTTAAGCGCAAGAACACCAATCTACTACCGCCACGTTCATGTAGGGAATGGTGACCATTTACGAGAATCCATGGGTACTTCAAAGAGGATAAGTGTGAGGTTGGGCTCGCACTGTAATAAAGTCATGTTTTGAGGAACACGAAAAATCGGTCAATGGGGCTACCGGGATTCATGTTTCAAACCAGGTTGGAAACAAGTGTTCAACCACATGTGGTATTATTATCCCCATCATTTGTGTTTTGAGTCCCTTTCACCATTGTTGATTTTTATTTCTCCTTGCGGTTATTGAGTGGCTGTTAACTTTGAAACAGGCATGTTCCTACACGACTTCATTATCACACTTTTTAAATACATTACGATTTTCCGCAATACCTTTTGTTGCTCTTCAATTATTTAAATGACGTAATCAGTAATTTCCTTCCTTTTTTCAATTCTTCGTGCTGAAAGATAATTCCTTGTTTTTTTGTTATATTTGAATGTTCTGAGCTATTTTTCGGTCCTGGATTTCTCTAATAGCTAGATAAGAAATCGTAGTGCATTTGTAACGTTTCTATTTATCGATGAATTTATTAAGGTTGATAGTCTCGATCTTTTTTTAAATATGAAAAAAATCGGCTGTTAGTGCTTTCATGCCGATGTACTCTTTAGAAAATACTTTTCTTAATATGTTTTTCCCCCAACAGATACTAGAGTCTGACACAGATATTTTCTATCCTAACCAACGCACCGAGTTAGCGCTAGTATAGGTAATACCTATATCAGCTCGTGTTGCGCAGTTCCTGGAATATTTTAAGTAAAGTTATAGTGCAGTGGTTTAGAGTACGTCTGTATGAAGACATTAACATGCTACTTTCTCAAAATTATATCATAGCAAATTTTTACAAATATAAGATTATCTATCTATTTATATTTATTCAAGATTGTTTCGGCATTACTCATATATTTGACGAAGGAACACAAAAACAACAGTGAACATTTATGCGTGAAAACGTCAAAACATCCACTTTACATCAGACAGATTTAGAGTGCTACATCCGCCGTGAATTTGCACTTGATGTTCTGATTATGTTACAGCCATCATACATTCCAGTACTGTCATACTTAATTCTAGTCTATGACTAAGGTTTATTTATGTAATGTTATATTAACTGAATTAGAAGCTCAGACAAATGTAACATACTATCGAAGCTTTGAAAACTTTAAAGTTAATATTTCGTGACCTTTATTTTTAAACGCTTTTTTCCATTTCAAATCTGGTTGTTTTTGTAATTTTTCATATACCGTGCAATAAAATAAATACATTGTAAGATAATATGTAACTACCTATGTTGTATGGAGGCATTTGAGGGACTAAAAAACCTTGGAGGCAAATGTTTTCAAGATGTAACCAAAATTCCTGGACATCATATTTTGTATCAGATATAACAGAAAATCTTCAGTGACCATGCTGTCTTTTAATATGTCTGACGCATGTCGCTTGAAACATCTACTATGTGTTTGGTAATCTAGGAAGAAAATGACCTCTTTGACTTTAGATATGTTTCTAGTGGTGCAACACATAGTAGATTTGCATCTACAGCACATATTTTTAAATTCTTAACTATTAAAATCACTCCCTTTTTTCAAAAGCAATGTTAGTGTGTTTCTGTGTATTTGATTGACGTTTGTATATGTGGGAAGTATGCGGAAAGTTTTCAGTTGCTTACGGAAGAACATAATCGTATTGTTTGGTTACCCAGGAACACTGGTTAGGTCAGCTGACCAATATACATAATTAAAATATTTTAAAAATGTATATGCAATAAATAAGTTCCGTTTTTTTCCCTGTTCCAGTCTTTTTTCCCAGTCTTTTTTATTCACGTCAACTGGTGTTCAACATGTGCATTATGACCTCGGTGTAATGCGAGGTGTTTGAACAATGTCGTCTGGTGCGAATACAGGAATGGCAAGAATTTGAAATAAAAAAGAGGATTATTTCGTATTGGAAATGCTCTTAATACAATAATGCTGATCTATTTCATATTCAATAACTGGTTTCGCAAGCAATATTTTTGCATTCAGTCACAAAAACACTATTTAAATCATCTACGGAAATCAGCAAATCATGTATGCAAAACTCATTTATTATTTGTTGCATTAAAAATTGTGTAAAATGTTACCAGTTAAGTAGTTTGAACTTATCAATTTTACAAGGTTTTAATAATGAGTTCTAGCTTAAAGTAATAATTCTCGATGACTGCTTCCTGGATTACTTAGCAGAATTAGCACAAAATTCAGGAAATATGAAATTCCCGATCAAAACCCCGCTCAGCGCTGGGAAAGTACTCTTAATCTTCCGTACACTTCGCCATCTGTAATTCAAGTGAGAAATGACATAGCAGAGAAGGTCATACTGAACTAAATGTATTATCAAAGTAGTTTCCTGACGTAATGTATGTCATCTATATCCTGAAACAGGAATGAGTTTTTATAAATATCTCATGATTCCGGAAATTTCTTTTTACCAAATACTGTTGGCAGCAGATATCATGTCCTAATTATTCTGCCAAAATCAGCGTCTGCCAAACCAAACATGATCTATCACTCTGTGTTGCTTGACTGACATCTCCAGAATTAAGTCTGTGATATTTAGGAAATTCATTGCATTAGATTGCTTTTACGAATTGTTACTCAGGCCATCCTTAAAATTTCTTTGTTTGGCATAACCCTACCAAGCAAAGTTTAGTACGATAGGTAGGGGGCGAGATAGATAATCGAATTAACTATTAATTCGCTGCACAAAAAATATGATATGCCAAACCAACACATTTTATTGATGATATCATTACGTTAATAAATCACCGGGCTTTAACTGAAAGGCATAGTTCTATCACTAATTTGACACACGTTTTTTTCTCCCATAAACCGCTTTCTACTTGTTTCCATCGAGTGAGCATAGATAAATCAAGCATGCTTAATATTTTTGTGTGGGCAGTCTCTACACATTTGATGTCAAATAACATAGTAATGAATTGATCACAGCCGCAGACAATGACATACGAACAACATTTAAGCGATATTCATAATATTAGCTTCATGTTGAACGCACTTTAGAAATCTCACCCTTATAATAAAAAGCTTTACCAGAAATGTCAAGCAGACCATACCATTGATGATATTGTTTTCGTGTCAAGAGACCGATTTTGCGATTTATGTTTTGCGGTCAAATAAAACGATCCTGTCTATTTGACTGACCATATTTTGCGATTCCACATCCTGTAGAAAATGAACAACCATGTTAATTGAAAGACCTAAGAACTCAAACAAAGTTTTTAATAATTTTGAAGATTCTTTCGTATAAAAAAGTAATTTGCGGATAGGTTGGATTAGTGACCTTTCAGTACCAACGTTCGTCAATGTCAGTGCTAGTTATCACATCTTTGTCGATTTTGTTGATGTGCAAGAACGAATTAAAGTACGCTAGATGGAAATGTTAGCACTGAAATGCGGCGACATGAAAATTGGTTCAGTGATTACACAGCCGATGTGATCAAATCGTTCGAAATTGTAGTTGCACAGATTAATGGCTTCGTCTCAAATCAGACGTATCAAACAACTTTCTATTAACTGCATGTCGAATCTGAAATAATGTATAATAATCTATTAGACAACCAGTTTTGACAGCAAACGCCATAAAACTAAAGTGATAGATCTTCCTAGACGGTTAGCTAATGTAAAGGACGATTAGCGTTTTTGAAGAGATTTCAATCCGGTTGCAGCAGACGTTCATTTTATTAAAACTGCTTAGCGTGATCTTTACCTCTCATTTTAACATTTGCCTTATTTCGTTTCGTCTAGGTTTTATGGAATGACGCATTTTCTTCATTTAAGTTGTTGTTGGTATTTGTCTTGTATGTTGGACACCATGGTTAATAAGCATTACATTCGTTTTTATTTATAGTGCTCATCCTGAAGTTCGTGGTACTTAGCAGTTTAGGATACATACATGAACATGCTTTTTTTCTTAACAAATATCTAAACAGGAAACTATTCAGATAAGGAGATTATATTCGCGAAGTACTAAATATACTTCAACCGGTACCATGACGTCTTTGAAACCTATATATGTATATTGTCAAGACGAAGGGAACCAAATGATATTGTTCAACACTGTGTACTTAATTTATCCCAGTTTCAAGCTTAACTTCTGTTCTGTCTAAAGAAAAAAAAACTTAGTTGTAACTAACATTTTGTACCAAAAACAAGATGCATATTAAGCCGATGCTCAAATTATTTTATTTTTAGTTACAATGTTTCACTTTTTATCTACTAATGTTAACAATAGTAAGCACCCCTCCTGAAAAACTCACATCCGTACAAAACAGTACAGACGAACCACTAGTCTACCCGGATTTTTTAATTTTCTTTTCATGCATTACTTTTAGCATATTAGATTTTTTATCTTACAAAAGGCTCCCATAACAGATCATCGGGGGTATGAACTTCTTACGTGATCTTTACGGGCTCGGGTGAACTGTTGTGGTTCAAGATCGTACACTTTTAGGATATGAGTGGTCCTAGGAGAATCTTGATTCATCCATAAAATAATATTTTTGATTCATCCATAAAATAATATTTTTGATTCATCCATAAAATAATATTTTTGATTCATCCATAAAATAATATTTTTGATTCATCCATAAAATAATATCTTTGATTCATCCATAAAATAATATTTTTGATTCATCCATAAAATAATATTTTCATTTAGGTTATTCATATAATAGCTCTCATTTCTTTAAAATAAGGTGAATGTGTGATTGTCTGCTCTGATGCTGACTTGACTCTAGACACTGTCAACTTCTTAGAGGATATCACTTTCAATTCCATCTTTTCAAACATTAATAGAGGCAACTCTGACCGTCCTTTGCCCTTACCGTTTATCGAAGAGATTTGGCATAGTCCGCAACCATTGTTTTTGTCCCATTCCTTAGTGTAGAATCAGAGACACAGTACACATTTCATCCTCGGTATACTGGCATGCCAGATAGAATGACTTGGAATGCTCAACAGCTTTCCACTATCATTGGTGTTTTTCTCTGTTTAGCTTCAATGTATGAAAACAATGAGAATCAAAACACTAGACTGAGCAAACACATACCTATATAATTCGAATGACTTGTTAAAACTTCCAAAACGTTGATAAATGTTCCCAAAATATTACAAAAAGATTTTCGCAAATGTTGTCATAGGTGATGAAACTTTGGTAGATTATTTTTAACCAGTGAAAAAGGTTGGAAACAAAATATTGGCCACCAAACATGGCAAAGGTCAATAATTGCAAAACGCTATTTTAGTGCGAAGAAGGTTTTGTATGCCATATTCTTCTCTAGCAAAGCTGAAGCAGTACAGATACCAGTGTAAGGGAGCATGAAAGGTATTACCGTGATATTATACTGAAACAAAATAAAAAAGTACTACGAGAAATGCGATTAGTGACCAGTTTCGAACAAGTTCGAATGTTGCATGACTATGCTCCAGCACACACCTCTAGTATAGTAACACAGTTTTTGAAGGTGGAGAAAGTTACGGTGCTACCACATCCTCCTTATTCCCATAACTTGGCACCATGCGACATTTCTCTCTTTCCAAAATTGAAAAACTTACTTTCTGATCATATATATCGATCGCGACAAGCTCTCGGTTCGGCTGTTCATCAGTACTTCCGTAGTTTACCAAAGTCTGCCTACCATGACGCTTTCCGGAAATAGATCCATATACTAACATTCTGCTTTTCTAACCATGGGGAGTATTTTGAGGATATGCAATGAAAATTGCACGTTTTGATCAGTTGTTAAGGTTACAAACCACAATACATTTCGAACATCCCTCATAACACCTCTACAACGTTTTTTTCTAATCTGAATATAATTATTTTGTATTGCTCATTAGATACTTTCCGTGTATTGAATTAATTTCGATTTAAGTATGATTATTTGCGCACACTGTTTTTCTTCAAAACATATTTAATCACTGTTTTAGAGTGATCAACACATGTTTACAGGAAACGGAAAATTGCTGAAATAAATGTATCATTTGTCATGAATATCACTGAGAGCTTTCAAACGAACACAAAGGAGATTTTGTGAAAAATGGAAATGCTGTTTTTCTTCCTAACAAGTCATTCGTATAATCACACGAATTAGCTTAACTGCCTGTAATGATCAGTTTATCTATTTTTAGAATAAAACATGACGTGATTGAGATAAAATGTATCCTCGTATGGAAACAATCAAAATAAGAAGAGACATTTCTTCTGATCAAGCTTTCCAGGAGGTCTCCAGAGAGTAATGGTAATTTAAGTGTTATACGATTGGCTGTCTGTGAGTGTTGGAGGAAAACATTTTAATATTCTAATGTGTTTTAGTTAAATTCGATGTAAGTACATGTATGCTTTGTTTAACTAGCTAAGATATATTTATCAACAAGTTAGGTGTCATAACAGAAATACCACAATATTTATAATACGTTATGTCAACGAACTGTAAGAACATGTCATTATGTACCTTATGTTCATCTTAGTTCGACATATTAGAGCTTGTTATACACTCCGTATATTTAAAAACGCAAACTTTGTACCTGTTATATGTCTTTTAGATGTCTTTTTTTGAAACTCATTTTGTTATGAAACCCCGTTGATTGAAAGAAATATTGGCGTATATCATTGCGTAAAATTAAATAATATAGTGTTAAGTTCTTATCTTGCATCCCTAGGTAAGTTCATGAAGTGTGAGTCATATTTCAGTTCGCGTTTTTATGCACGGACTCTGAAAGGGCGTGCATATAGATTTGTCATTGTCCGTCTGTCCGTCCGTCTGTCCGCACGTCTGTCAGTCCTTCCGTCCGTCATAAAATCTTGTGTCACTCATATCTCCAAAATATGAGCCAGAGTCATAACACTTTACAGGAATTGGTCGACAGTCGATGAAGTTGTGCACCTTGGGTTTCATGTTTGGCTGTGCCAAGTAAATACAGAGTTGTGGCCCTTGACTTAGTTCAAATATAACCTACAGAGTATGCAATCTTTTGTCATGCATATCTCCAATACAATATGAGCCAGATTCATAAAACTTCACATGCATGTTAACCAGCATATGAAATTGTGCACCTGTGGTTTCATGTTTGGCTCTACAGATTATGCAATCTTGTGTCCCTCATATCTCCAAACGAATATGAGCCAGAGTCATAAAACTTTTCAGGTATGTTCACCAGCCTGAGTGTGTAGTTGTGCACCTGGGGTTTCATGTTTGGCTGTGCCCTGTAAGTGCAAAGTTATAGCCATTGACTTAGTGAAAATATAGCCTACAGAGTATGCAATATTATGTCGCGCATATCGCAAGAAGTATATGAGCCAGAAACTTTACAGGAAAGTTCACAAAGAAATGCTCTTTTGCATCTGGGGATTCATGTCTAGGTGAGCCAAGTAAGTGCTAAGTTATGGCCCTTGACTTATTGAAAGTATAGCATACAGAGCGTGCAATATTGTGTCGCGCATATCTCAGAGTTTATCAGCTACACTCGCAATACTTGACTGGAATGTTAACCAGCATGAGTAGTTGTGCACATGGGGTTTTATGTATGGCTCTGTCCAGTTAGTGCAAAGGTATGGCTCTTGACTTATCAGTTTTTACTGGATAATTTTGATGCACGATCTCAAACTATGAGCAGAATAATAGCATTTGCTGTTGTGACAAAGGCTGGAAGTGGGGGCACCTGTGTCCTATGGACACATTTCTAGATAGATGTACCGAGTATATGATGGATTTACATAAAGGATACCCGGTCATTTCGTAATCTAGATAAACTTGAAAACAAAATCTAATCATGTTTTCAAGCAAACTCAATTTTATTAGTTTTTAGTGTATAACTTCGCACAAGTGCTATCCAACAACATGTACTCAAGAAACATATAAATAATTAATATTATGTTTTCTGAATGAAAAACAAGAATGCCAATACAATTCATGTTTCGAAGATAGCTAAATCAATCATGCATTAAACACCCCCTAACGCCCACAAATGGGGTTTACCAATATGATTGAGATTAACACAAGTGTTTTTTTCTGAAATTTCAGTTATGAGTTGCACCTTGTTAATCATTGTTTGAATATGACTTTTGATAAGTGATGCATAACAGTTTTCCAGTATATATTGTCTTATTCCAATATAAAGGGACAAATTACATGTTTCAGTACATTTAATGTAAGTTACGATACCGCTAGGTCTTCGGATATCGCGATGAATTTTCAACACGTGAGAATTGCTGGTTGGTAAACATCACCAAATGTAATTTATTGTAATATGGAAAACTCCTATTAGTTATTGCTTCGGATTGCTTGTCAGTACACGATAATGCATTCGAAACTTGTCAGTTATCAATTCTTTCGAATAACTCAAGCTGCGTTCAGTTGTCTGTCTACCAGATTAAAATAGGAAATTGGGCGAGTGAGATATTGTTCGGAATTAAAAAAATCAGACTGAGAATGAAATTATATTGAAACAATCGGACTAAGTAGATTATTCAATGAATCAAACTCGCAATCTCAGTTTATCTAGATTTATATTTACTTTTATCGCAAACAACCGTAGGTTACTCATACATATTCGAACATTACCATTTATAGTCGGACCTCATGAGTGTTAAGATCTCGCGGTTTTGCAAAACAATTCGTTTTATCACAACTTAGCTGCAAATATATTAACTTAAAAAATATTGTAAAAAACTGAATGATGAAGTCAAGGAGTTATCACATAGAAAGGACACAGTCATTCCACACTAGTACAAGAAGACTTGCAAAACACATACATGTAAACAACAAAAAGCATAAGAACAAATATAATTGAAAGATGTTTTAAAACTAGACATATATAAAGGCACTGAGGAGAAATGTGAGATAAATGTTTTTGTTTTCTGGTGCATTTTATATAAGACAATACCTATCATTTGAAGTGTGTACAGTTAATTCATTAAACATATAATAAAATGTGCACCTTTTCTTGCTACGCCATGTTTATTTTAATCGGCTGAATTGTCTATAGGACGGTAATTCCTCCTTTCAACAAACTAAAGTTACCATGCTGTTTTTTTTTTAGACAAACTAATGCAACTACCATGATTCTCTATCAATATATTTATAAACAGATATTGGTCGGGGACAAAATCATCAAAAAGTGCTATGTCCTCAATAATGCACATTTAAACTTGGTCTTAATCAATCCGTGATCGACCTCCTCGATAGCTGATATTGAAACAACATTAAGCGAAATCATACTAAATTACGAACAATCGACTTTGCATTGGAACATGGTGTCAAAGCTGCAATTTGCAGACTGACACATTGCATGTCGTGGAAGTTGTGTAGCGTAAACAGATTCAGAGAGCATGTTTGTTTCTGTATTTTGATTTTAATCCATGATTAGCTGCAACATCTTCTGGTCGATTAAGATCATGACACAATGAAATATTAAGCAATCGCTGTTCAGGATGAGCCCCCATATGTTGCAGGCGTATAACATCCGCTCATCCAATTAATAATGGCTGGAGGTCTGAATTGCACAATTTATCACCCTCTGCGTAATGTCGGACAATTCAATCAGTTCGATTGGTGTAGAAAACATCCTATCTGTATGAGACAATGTTACGAGATTAATACACGGCTGCGTACAAAGCGTCTGGCCTGTATTGTTACATGTAATATTGTAATTTTCTCCGTTTGAAAATAATGTATTGGGAGAAAATTAATTTGTCTTATAAATGTCGAGTATCTCCGATAGGTTTTGCTAGCAGGTGCTTATGCACGAGATGTTCATGTTAGTGTTTTAGGTTTAAAAAACATTCAGCTTTGGAGAGTAATACCTGTTTTTTCTTTTTGAGTTTATTATGAAATGATATTTCATGCAAGTATATATAAGGATGTTTTAAACAGGCCTGTTAAAAGATATACGTGTACTTGAATTATATTAATAATGATGTTGTAGTATGACTAAAACCGCTATTGTATCCCTGATAAACGCAACATACGTTCGAGGTCGCCATTATCATGAATTGTATTTAGAGACGATTATGCATTAATAAAGAAATCACGAAGAGTTAATTACCGATGACAAAGTTGGTGCATTTAGAATACAAGCTCACGACCTTTGGTATATTACTGGATACATACTGTACAATATACACTGACCCAAAATGAAAACTTTACATCGATTTCAAAAGTATACAATTATATTTTGTTGATAAATATATATTCAGGGTCAATTTTTTTTTCATTGAAGCTTCAATGCAATATCAATGTGTTTATGTAATTTACTGGGAAAAATCAGACAAGGTATATTTTTTATGAACAATAAAGTGGAGAGGTGTCGAAATTAAAATTCCAGAAAAATGTAAATTATCACACAACATTTGAAGAAAAGAAAGTACTGACTGAGTGATTTTATAAGTAGCATCAGTAACCAGTGTGACCGCCATGTTTACGAATACATTGGAGAATACGTCGCCTCATTGAATTTACGTAACGTTGTATGACCGCGTTTAGAATACGTTGCCATTATAACACAAGTGCAATTCATCCCATATGTGTTCCATTGGGTTCAAGTTTGGGGATACAGCGGGCCAGGGCAAGACGTTAACATTATTTTGAGCAAGGAATTGCGTAGTTATACGCGCCTTGTGAGGCGTTGCATTGTCATGCTGGAAAGTGCCAGATCCGTTATTGTGCATGAATGGTATCATTGTTTAAAACATTGATATATCCTTGAGCATTGAGATTTCCTTGGATATGGACCAGGTCAGTTTTCAGATTCCCCATTATCCTACCCTAGACCATAATACTGCCACCACCAAATATGTCTCTCTGCTGAATACAAAAATCTGCAAGTCTTTCATTTCTACGGCTATAGATGCGTATTCTGCCATATGCATGGCTGACAGTAAACCGTGACTCGTCGCTAAAAAGTATCGATTTCCACTGGTTGCGCGTAAACCCCGTGACGCCGAGCAGTAATGGTTGCTGGTAAAAAATGATTACGTAGGTGAGTCAACGTGATAACGCGATCAGTACGTAACGTTGTAGCACGTACGCGAGCGGGTCTTGCACGATTTCTGACAGATCTAGTAGTGTTGTACCGGTTCGCAAGATTATGGATAGTCTGACTGGAGCAGGCAAAATGACGCGCTACGTTATTTACCATTGACCCCGCCCGGAGCATACCAATAGCCTGATTTTTACACGTTTTTAAAACAAACTCAATATGTTTTATCTGTGCTAAGCAGCAAATGATTACTTGTCAGTGTAAAACCTGTAAGTGAAACCAATGTAGCTGCGCACGTGCAAAGTAAGGAAAAGTTGTTCCTGTTTGCATAAATATACCAGCGATTTTTAAAACAATTGCATAATCGTTATCCGCAATGAAATCGTGATAAACATGTGTAACACTTACAACAACATATATACTAACAAAACAAATATTGAAAAAAAATAAAGTGTAAAGTTTTCATTTTGGGTCAGTGTAGAACAGTAGATCACGTGGTTTGCTTCTATTTCGTTAATCATAGATTGACAACAGATAAAAGCTTCTGCAACACGGATGTCTATAAAGCGTTCTCATCCACTCTATTTAAGTGATGGATCTGTCAGATATAGGGTATACTATGCTTATTGTGTACTCTTCCATACAGCGTGTCACAAAAACCGCATTGTTTTAACAATCAGGTCAAGTGCTCTAGGTCTTTAAACTGTTCATTGGTAATGAAATGTCAAAGTCGACTTAGACGACATATATATGTTAGGTGCTGTTAAAGAAACTTATTTGAGAAAACATTAATTACAAAAAGTGTGTAGTATGAGAAGAAATACCATTTAAGAATTTTCCTGTGCTGTTTAAGAATGTGTGCTCGCCAGGTTACCTCAGTCGGTATAGCGCTCGACTGCTAATCTAGAGATCGTGGATTCGAGTGAAGCGTATATTCTTCCGCGACAATTTTACTAGAGATAATGCATCCAAAGTCGTTTGTCCTCCACCTCTGAACCCTAATTTATGTGGAGAAGTTGTCAGTTGCTTGCGGAGGAGCAGTTTAGAACTGGTTGGCCACACAAGAACACCAGTTAGGTAAACAGACCGCCCTATATAACTGAAATACTGTTGAGAAGCGGCATAAAGATCGAACAAAACAAAAAAGAATTTTGAATAAGTGAGACTCGCCGATTATTAAGTGATGTTATGTTTATGTTTGCATCCTAAAGAATGTCTGATTTCGACAACATATTTACATACTTGTATTTGCGCATCCAAATAGACATTGTTGAGCAAACTGTGATTTAACTGTTCTGTTTAAAATTAATAGACTGTCCACGATTGTTGTTGCATTTGGAATAAGATAAATATGTATACAATAGTATTGTTAAGTGTTATAACAAACATCTCCGTCCTTGACCAATTTAATCTCGCTGTCATATTTGAGAGCTTGCAAGACCGATAACGTTGACAACATCACTTTGTCATCTCGTATATTTGTTTAACCGACTTTCTAAGAAACCATCAAACTGTACCATTTATTTCTGATTTTGACCGTGAAAAGGGCTTGATCAACAATTACGACTGTCACTTGTATCGCTTCGTTTGTTACTATTTCTGTAGTGAGGTTATATTTGGTTCTATTTTGTACGAATATGCTTGAATCATATTCACAGTTAATATTTATTCATGACTCAGTTGTAGAGCATTTGCAGCGGGTACGGAAGGTCGTGAGAAAAAAATGAGAGAATACGTAGCTACAGGGAACGCCACATACATAAGACAGTGCCTCCCCACGTAGACCTCCGGGAAAACAACAATCCACAAAACACAAGGCACTTAACCAGGTTTAAAGGGTACATATGTTCAGCAACAGAGGCACAATGCATGGCCTTGGTTCGATCACCGACCGCGACATTTCGGAGTCGTTAAAATGATTCGAGTGAATATTGTGCCATAAACAAGAGGACACCTTCTCTGAATAACAGAAGAATTGTTAGAGGAACGTTACACACAACATCCAGTTATATTAATTAATACCATACAATATGTTAATATAGAGACTTCGTTATAAAAATAATTCATATCATTGTCACATTGATATCCAAGAAAATTGCTGATATTTTAACAGGGACTACAAACAACGATGTTCGGTTTTGATCATTTTTGCTGATCATGGGAACTCCATTTGACCAGCCATTTTTCTCACACTGCCAGTCCATAGTGTCCTGTCCGATGTAGATTAATTATCGTGTCTTTTCTGCACAGCATAACTGCCACGTACGATTAAATACTTTCTACAACTTAGTCGTTGTGGCGTCAGACATTCGGAATTCTAATCATATCCATACATACAAGTCAGTCGATGAAAAATACGATCATTCATGGCGTTTCGAGATAAATAAAAAATTCTGGAGCTTGCCAATATTTCCTTGAAAAATATGTATGTAAGGTTGACTGTTGAATAAATATTTACTTACGAATATGTCCAAACACAACGGTCCATAGGGGTCTCATAAATAAATATACAGAATAATGTATTGGATTCATAGACTCTTCTGAATGCAAATGACATGATTTGGTTATCATAGTATTTAGTTATTGTACGTATGGGTATAGTTATCCATCGCCTACAACGGATTCTTTTTCGAAATGATTTTCAGCTTAAAACTATCTGGTTTAATGAAATATTGTTATCAATATAACGATGTTACGATATACCGGTATATCGGCATACGCAATATGTAGCAAAACTGTATTGTACCACAAAATTAAATGAACGTAACGGTTTTTATTCATTTTTCTGCTTTCTACGAGAAAGATACAACGCTAATTTCAGAGAAAGGAAACTCTCATATTAGTCAAAAGCTGAAATCAGAATGATAACAGTTCAGTTTTAGCACATCATATGCAAACCTCAAATTACCAGCCAAAAGTGGCATGCTTTAAACACCCTTAACACAGAGGTGGCGACCGTTGAGAGACCGTTGAGCGATGAAAAAATGGCCAGATCTCTCAACGATCTTTCAATGAGCGCCCAGCAATCGCCATGGTCTCTCGATGATCTTCCAGTGATCTCCACGGTCGCTACGGTCTCCTCAAAGTTTTGACTCGGTTCAAAACAATCTCTCAACGGTCGCCGAGGGAAGCAATCTCTCATCGATCTCCCAATGATCTCTCATGGGTCTTTCATTGGACGCAATCTCATTGGTCGCCCAAGGAACTCTCGACAATCCCTCAGCGATCTCTTCCGGTCTCTTATTGATCTTGGTAGCACCTGATCTTTCAGCGACCTCCCCATGATATCTCGTTGTTGCAAAACAAGCACTCAGCAAACTTCCAGTGGTCGCTGCAGGAGGCTTAGTATACATTGAACTATCAAGGGTATTTCAATGAGCGTTCCAAGGTCGCCCCTGGATCTCTATAGATCGCCATGAAATTTGGCCAAATATTGCAACGAGCGCACAAGGATCTCCCAAGCATTTACACAGAAACGACTTTTTCGGGACTTTGAGAAATTGTCGAGAGATCGGGCTAATTTTGGATCGCTCAATGGTCGCCAAACGATCTCCGTGTGTATTAATGGGGCATTAGGACGAATCGTGACGGCCCTAGTTATCATTAAACCGCCAACAGTTCCCTTGCAGTATGACTGTTAGATTAATGCAATTTCCAGAAATCACATGTACATGCATCGGTCATGAAGTGATTAAGGACCTATTAATGTTTTAAGTAGTGTCCCTTTTCATTAGTGTTAACTTTACAATTCAACACATTGTTGTTATCATATTTCTTAAAACAATGAAATTAATAATAAACTTTGACATCGCATATATGCAGTATTTGAAGAACATAGCATTTCACTTGTTCCCTAACTGGTCTTCATCATGATCAATGAAATATCCAGAAGTTACGGTCACTAATATAAATAGATATATTTAATATACAGTTAACCCTCAATAATGAGACCAACCTTTGAACACTTGAAAAATGGTCTTCTTATTGAGGTGGTCTTAATATTGAGGTTGAAAAAGGAGCAAAACAAAGAAGATGGACTTGAAAATTGTGGTCTTAATTTTGGGGTGGTCTTATTATTGAGGTGGTATTTAAGTGAGGTTTTACTGTACTTCCTGAAAAAGGCTTGATTCTTTATATTCCATCTCCTATTTATTTAATTTTAGTTACTGGTAGCAAGGCATGTAACTCAGTTACTTCAGTGTTTACTTTGCGCATTTTATTGATTACGTAACGGTTATTAGGTTTTAAGGATAAGTTACTGCCCACTTAGTCAATTTAAGTGTATAAGTAGGAAATATATCACCATGCTGCGGAGTAAGGTTAGCGAGCTGTTAAATCGATTTAACCTCCACAGTAGTTTTACTGACAGTCCCAAAGCTGTGTATCGCTGTTTGATCATTACGAGCCTCGTATATCCCTTTATGTTTTAGATAAATAATAAATTTCCCAATTCCCCTTGTAGTATTCCTTTGCCTGATATATTATTCGTGATCACTCCGCATTTCTGTCCGTGACCAACTTGCTTTCTGAACTTGCCCTGTATTTTATCCCCAACTACTCTTCTAAATTGTTTTATACTCCTTATTGCCCCAATGCATTACAACTTCTCTACTTCTAGATGTTTGAGTGCTGATGTTTCCCAGGGATCTGTGCGGGAGGCATTGTCTGCGTGCCGTTTAAAAATGTAGTCCTTTCCGTGTATTTGTGCAAGGGAACAAACTGCAGTTAGTTGGAGGAAATAATTTGTTAACTGAGTATGCTCCCTTTACTGTAGCTCTTTTGAATGCAGTACGGTCGTGTTGGCTTTAAACGACATCGTGATTTTGAAATCTTATTTTGGTGCGATAGTAGTGATACAATTGTTCGTGGAATATCAGTACATGTACTACTCCGTTCAGATTTGGTTTTCATTTGTTTGTTCGCCATTTTTTCCATGAATTCATTATCAACCAGTTCTAACTTGCTCTTCCACAAGCAACTGACGACTTCTCCACATTTGGAGAGAGAGAATAAGTAGCTACAGGGAACGCCACATACATAAGTCAGTGACTCACCACACAGACCTCCGGGAAAACAACAATCCATAAAACATGAGGCACTTCAGGAGGTTAAAGGGTAAATACGTTGAGGAACAGAGGCACACGGAATGGCCTGGCAGACCATAAGGAATAACTAGGAGAATCAAAGAGGACTAACAGTGAAGGGGGGATTAATGAATGGAAAATATCACAGGACAAGTCAAGACAGCTGGCAGCAATAGGGGCCGAACACTATATCAATGTCATTACCATAGCCAATGTCATAGATGAACATAACCTGCCTATCCCGGGAATTGAACAGTATAGTGCTCTAACAAATCAGCTAGCCGGACTGGCTTCTCATTGAAGAGATAGGGCACATAAGTCAGAATTGGAAAACATAACTTGAGTTTATTTTCCAAGAAAGCATGAGTCACACAACCGTTACACGCATCGATGCAAGTTGATAAAATCAAACGTTGCGGATACTTCTAGCCACTTTATTTGATATATGATTTGATTTAATATCTGAAACTTGCAGTATTTGGCTGCGTAGTGGTGTGGTAAAATAACTCGGAATATATCAATTGTGTTCCCTGTCGTATTTCCTATTCACTTGCAAATGGTGATAAATATGCATGTGCGTGCTTGTTTTCATGTTTGTGTTTAAAATGAAGTTGTAATGTTGAGCCTAAAGCAATTAATAGCGTGAATTCCTTATATGTCTGTAGAAGGGCATGTATCAAATTTCGTGACAAAACGTAATAACAAATATTTCAGAAAGTAAAATCTGCTTATCACGTGCTAGTTGTTGTTTGGCGTTATCTTTACATAGAAATGTTCTTCTTGTTATTTTGCAATAATTACAATAGGAGCTATTGTAAAACAAACAAATTCGCACGTGATGACTTTATTAAGACTGTGAACACGAGTGGCGTCCTTCGATTGGATTTGATGTCTTAGTGGGAGATTGGGCACACAATTTACCCCCAATGCCAAACAGGGAGATATTTTTACATTTTGCACAGTTTGCATTTTTAAACGAAGAAAACAACATAAATCTCGTATAAATTTCGTATATTATATAAAATTATAGAAATAACTGAATCGAGGTCAGAAATAAAATACAATTTACCCATATTTGAAATTATTTTGACATTAAATGTGTTATATTCTGGGTTGCACTGGATTTAAATTTCACCTTTTTCAATGGGATGTTTTAAATGGTGATGTATGATAAATGCTTTTGTCTGTATATATAATGCAATATGTACTTACTTCAACGAACATGGAATATCACGATTTTTCCAACAAGTATTTTTTGGAAAGGGTTTTTACCATGTTGCCCCTCCTTTATTCTCCAGAGCTGTTTTTGATGGTCGGCCAGAACATTCCTTCCCACCATATTCCCAAACGTACTTACCCTTACAGTGCCCAATGGTTGGAAGTACTAGGGTCTGAGGGGGGGGGGGGGCAATGGGGAGTTATGTAGCGTGCCATGTAACAACTTTACCGCCCTTTCTCTGTTGTAAGGCTCTGTTCATCTGATATATATCTGCGAGGCATTTCTGGTTTAAACTGTCCTTTGTGATCAAAAAATGTGTTCAAAGTGATGTAAGTCAGCACTATAACAAGGCCAGTGAATAACGATTGCATTTTCAGTATCATATCGACACATTGGTGAGCAGTGTTTTGGGTCGTTGTCCAGTAAGGTTACCAGGTATCTTCGTATACTATATGGGTCGTTGGCAAAAGGTGTCCATCCAGAATGTTTTAAAAAGTTGATAAAAAATGGGATTATGTAACCATTAAACAAATACGTGTACATAGCATGGCATAAATAACGATGTTAGGACGATATTTCGTAAAAGTGGTGTTGTACCGCACATTCCAAGTTGTTTGACCACGAAAGGGGGAATTATAGTTGTTTATGTGAAACCATTGACAACTATGAGTTATTTATGGTGTATTTTGTCTCACTATTCAACCAAAATCTGAATTTGTAAGGAGGTGATTTGAGAAATACAATGGCGAATGTACTTAGCAGACTATTATGCTTCTGTCAACTGGAATTGATGTATCTTTTGATATATAGTCTCCAACTGATAACGCGCAAACATGCCATTACTTCACTCATGCTTTATTTGACGGATATACACACTCGCCCAAAGTTCTAACGCATCATGTTTAAATTTGATTTAATTTTTTTAATTCTGTACTACATGTTAGGAAAATTCAGATTTCTGATCATACATCATTTTATTCGATGTTAAGTGTAGCCATGCGGAACGAATGATCGAATTTCGGTATTTTTGACTAGCTCCTTTTACTTGGCTATCTTTCACATAATTTTTTTTTCTTATTGTTTTGTTGTGTATTACAGTCGTTAAAAAACATTATGTTCCGAGTGAAATGGTCCAAAAGAAATATGGGAGGACTATTTGTCCACTAAAAGGATTGAAAATAGCATGCCCTTTCACAATTGTGTCTGAAATTGCATTTTCTATTGGACTAGAAGTAAAATATTTTGTTCTCGTAAAGATAATTAATTGAATCTAACAACGGCGTTATTTATGTAAGATTGTTACTCGAGATTTCCACGTAGATCAAAGTGAAAATTGTAAATTTTAAAAGACCGGAAGTGGAACCGGAAGTGTCCGCGCCCTTCGTCTCGACACCAGTAAGGGGGACTCCTGTAATGATGCAAATAGGCAGAACATTATTAACCACAGGCGCCTAGCAAACGCTCAGTTATTAATCTCTTATAGAACATTCTTTGTTTTTTAGAATACGAAATTGAACTTTTATTAAAATTATTACTCATTTTTTCTGTAAATATATTAAACACGTTTATTTGCTGGAACGTATTCAAGAACTTTTTTTGTTATCAGTGTGATTTCATTGTGGTTTTGTTCTACTACAATGACCATAAATGTCCAACCCCTCGTTCGTCTTATCGAAATCAAGTAAACCCAACGTGATGCGTTAGAACTTCGGGTGAGTGTATAGGTTGTACGATGGTGGCTAGTAAATTGAATCAGTAAAGTATTGCATCTTGCCCACTGAAAATGGAATTGAAATACATATTTGGTTTATATTAATACATATGTATTTCAAAGAAGTCTTGGTTATCCCAACTTGTGAATTTAGGCATCCAAAATAAATGTTCAGTCAAGTTTGGACGTAAAATCGTTTTCGTTGGGGCACTTTAAGAGTTAACAAGCAACAAAAGATAACTATTCAAATGCTAATGTGCTTTAAAAGAATTATGTATGAAACCGTCATAACCTTACTTTTAATTCGATCAGACTACAATTAACAACGACGAGATATTGTCTTCATACACTCTTGTATTCCTACCATTTGAATCTCTCCGACTACGTTAATTGCATTTTGTGATTATCAGAATTTTGTAATTATTATGAATTTAAATATGTGTTTATGCATGGTTACCCCTCTTTGTATCAATATATCAAGTTGGTCCATTTCAGTAGTGTAATTAATTCGGCCAGAGTTGCAGGACGTGTTGTTTGTAGGAATTACCTAATAAGTAGCTAGGTTTCAACAGAAGTGGAAATATACAGAGCATGGAATACCACAAATCTGCCGCAAACAGAACTATACAAAAGAAATGGATGGAATCACACACAATGACCAAACGGACCAGACAGAAATGACAAGGACCAGGACACCCAATCAACACAGTATCTACAGAGGTCTCAGAAAGCACCATACAGAATGACATAGGACTGCAAGATACAATAGAATTAAGGCGAAGTAACGGTCTACAGCCTTGGAAATGTCAGTAAACTTACTGGGGCTTACATCAGTTTAACGGGATTCCAACTTCTCACGTACCAATTAAAAGTCTAATATTGACAAAAATATATAGATTTTCTGATGGAAACTAATAAACACGGCAGAAATCGAACAACGTACTTACACACAAAGTCTGTGCTTTTGACCATTATCGGTCAATATATACTTGCCCTGTTTTCCTAAGCGGGACTTTAAAAGAACCTTAAAGACCCCTGAAGACATTGATGCTTGTTTGGCATTTGGCGAAACGAGTAGGACCTTTCAGTTATTTACCTTATACTTCAGTTACGATTTGAATGCTGAGGCAAAGCAATACTTTTAATTTTACCATGATAACATTTATGTCAATTGTGAATGATCAAAGGGATTGTATGTGCTGGTTATACCAATAAACGTATATAATAGTAAAGTTACGTTTGTTATATTATGATGTTGAAATTTTTGACAAAAATAAAATGTCAACCTCCAATTGCTACTTGAGTGATGTGATGCGCATTAAAAGTTTTTGAAAATGTAATGATTTACATTTCTTTGTATACACTTATGCAACAGACTACCTATAAGCAAAGTATGTGTTACGAAATTCTCAAATGATTTTATCCCGGCGAATTATAAGAAGGACGAAATTAAAACTAACAAAAACGGCTTTATTTTATTCTTGTCAGAGTGAAGGTAATGCCAGGATTGTGATATATAACAAAACAAAATACGATGATTTAAAATTAAATTTAATAACATTATCATAAATTACAACATGGCACAAGAATGTAATGACATAAAATACATATAGTAATGTACTAACTGAAATGACAAACCCGCTTGGTTTGTTTATAACTTGATAATTCATGGCACCCCTTCTGAAAACTAAATCCACCTTTTGAATTACTGCTATCTACAGTCCAAGTCATTGTATTCCCTGATACGTGTGTTGTCTTCGTTCTAAATGCCATTAAGGAACATATAATAATTGTATTGTCATAAACCAGCGTTAAATGCTATTTGAAGCTAAGGTATTTTGATCAGTATATTTAAGAATACTACTAGAAATTTTGAAACTAAGACGTGGATTATGGTACAGTCGAATTAAAGCTACGTTTATTTCTAATATGAGGATTATGTAATTATGTCTAAACAAGAATCCATTTCCAGAGGCACACAGACGCTTTATGTACATATGACATGGTCAAATATTATCCCAGCAATACTAGTTGCAATACTTCCTCATGCTTTTGTCGCTGAGATGAAAAAAAGTTTTCGACGTTCTATAAAGCAGTGTGCTACAGTTTGATTTATTGAAAAAATAGAAACCTGGGAATTCTTAGTACTTACTGAGTGAATTGTCAAGGTAAACAATGGGTCCCGGTAGCGGGCAATTGTTCGGCCATTTTCGGGGCCGTTTATGGTTACAATTTCCTTTCTTCAATAGTATTTTTTCCTATTTCAATTGCAAATTCCCGCAAAAGAGCAAAACATCGTCCGATTAGTTTGGGTTGATCCACATTGCTTTGTCAAAAAATGATGTGTAACTGTCGTAACGTATCAGCATTGGAAGTCTAAATTTCAACATAAATTGGACTAATATTTCCCCTTTCATCGGTTAAACACGAAAAATACGCCCACTTGCGAGTATAGGTATTAATCCCCTAAAGCTGCCCAGTGCCCTGCGGTTTAAATAAAATGAGTTTACATTAAATTTCAGTTTTTAATTGTCTATTTTTGATAGTTGCAACCGCACATGCAAAAGGTTAGTCCTAATTTGCAAAAACAATAACGCGTGCTGGCGACGTGGTCGCTACTGTATTTGTTCGTGATAAGAAACAGGGTACTTTTCAATTTACCTCCGAAAAGCATATTGTGTATGGCCACACGGAGTACTGTTAATATTTCCGTAAGTTTGAGTTATAGGTGGTGTTCATGTCGAATTATCTAGATTATATATTGTTTTACTTCACTGATCTGACCGAGCTATATGTCCCACCAATGTCCAGAATTTTACAGAAACTTACAAAAGTACTAGGTCCACACCTTTAAACGTTTTATATTTTTTATGTCAGTAGGAAGGAAGCGATAAATATTTAGCTGCCAACAATGTGTACACTTTACGGCAATGTTGTAGGAAAATGTTCCAAAATTGACCTTCGATGTTTGTCATAGAGCACAAACATTTCGTGTGTTTCGTATAAAATAATTTAATAGGTCCAGTATGTGCATCGACATTATTAAGTACAAATGTATATATTCCTTTGGTTGTGGTAAGTATACGAGTAGAGAAACATTGGACTCATAGAACGACTGTGCCAATCATCCTAATGGTATTGCGAAAATACTAATTTCGCTCATGTGTCTGAGACTGTTAACTTGTGTCAACTTAGACATTTCATGAAGACAAATCATGGTTAACAAGTCATTGAATAGTTTGTGATAAAATGATTCAACACTTAAATGAGTATGCAAGAAATGAACTACAAAAACATGATGATATTAAATGATATGAATATAAGAAAAAATAATGGCAAAATTAGTTTGCGCATATATCAAAGAATGTGTCAATACAACAGAAGTATGATTTTTCTATAAAACTAATCACATAATAATTATGTAACATGTTTATAATAGTTAATGAATGTAATTGATTATTAACGAAACAGTGATTTTACGTACCGCCATGATATTAGATCTATTGCTATCCGTACACGAACACCTTTCTAGCAGTTCAAATATGTGATTACTGATTACCTAACTTATTTATTTCAAACCCGTACGTAGCTCTACGTCATTCTTGCCATTTGTAACATTAGATCTATTACATACTTTTCACTCGAATCGAGTCATTTACTTATAAGTAAGATATATCCAATGGTCCTTCAGCCGTTCACTCGGTGTTCATCTTAATGAGACATTCTGCGAAGTATCTACTATGACTGTGAAACAGATCTAAAAGCTTTATTTCGAGATGACAACTTATCAATGCGTACATGTAGCATCACTTGAACAAATCCAAGCATTTGATCTAACATCAATATAAATCATTAGATAGAATTCTCACCATTTAATCCACGAAGCAGAATAAACCATTTGAAAAATGAATATACACAATGGTAGTGTATTCAGCTTGAGTGATCAGATGTCAGCAAGCACGATATTGCCGTCTTCATAACATAACTCTCTCATCATGTGGTACGATGGTCGCTTCTGGTGTCCTTTGTAGGACGCAGACTCTATGACGTCATCTTTGACGTCATCAGTTGTTGCCTCGCTATTCGCCATTGAGTTCGGAAGGTGCAAAGAATTTGAATTAGAAAAACTATTTAAGTTTGTATTGCTCCTGGAATTATGAGAAGGCGATGATAACTGTTCGCTCGTACCACAATCCGTGAAAGATGTTGTATACATGACACAAGAAGACCTTGGGCTGTGTTCCAGTGACCGGACTGGAACGGTTGAGCTCTGTGTGGACAAAAAGGAATGTGTAACTGATTGTGTGAGTGATTGCTCTTTTGGAACGCTATATTTTACACGGTCCCTGTGACACCGTTTCCTGTAGCAACAAATACAAGTCACAATAACAATGAGAACTACGACAAGGACACACCCTCCAACTATACCCACATATCGCATTATGTAGTTTAGGCCTGAAAAATAAAAAAAAACATAATTATTTCTCATTATGTCACTTCGGCATTAAACAATTAGTTTAAAAAATTTCTTTCACAAATGATTGAAATATCGTAATCTATAAGTTTCTTATATATAATGTTATAACAATATTGTGTGTTAGTATCATCTCTACAGGACAATGCGCAATTCTAAAGGTACATATAAACGTCGAACAAGAAATGTAACATACAAAGAGTACAACCACTCCAAAAACACGGGCAACATGAACATATAAACAAAAGAATTACAACGTGAACAGTCAAAAGGAACACCATATACAAACATAAATGGTGAGTGAAACTACTGGTCGATATTGATCAACAAATAATCTTACACTTATTTTCATCGCTGTGGTCAGAGGCGCCACAGTTCGGTAGTTCGTTGCATTTCATTCTCTCATCTATACAGAAGTGTTGGTCATTGCATAGTTCCTGCCCAAGTGACCTGTCACATGGTTCTGTTCCAACTCTGTCACACTGGAACCCTTTACATTTCCCTACAAGAATACGTCGTTGTTTAGCAGAACTAGAAACAGATCGACCCACTATTCAATTACATATACAAAATCGCGTCCATTGGATAGTGTACTTGAAAAAATTGTAAACATTTCAAATATTTCCAACCATAACTTTATTCATAAAACACATACATATTTAATCATTTTTCAACTGTATTATCAGCATTAAAATGGCTATTCGATCGACTCAACTTCGTTCATGCCATCCTTTCAGTACCCTCTTGTTATTTCCACAAAGATACCCTAAATATGAAATGGAAAGGAGAAAGACGCCTTATTACGTTATATGTGTTATCCATGTTCTCACCACGGAGCACACACATTTCGTCTGATATATCGAACTTTATATCAACCTTGAGATTATTGCTCCAATATTCAGTTCCCTAATCTGACTTTGAATCATAGCAGCATACATATCAGTGACTTAATGAATTAATTCTCCATGTACCTCGAAGTTAAACTTATATCCATAACAAGTTCAACGTTTGTATTACATCTTGTTTTGTCTATCATAATTGTAAATTGTACTTTATCTATACATTAAGTATGCTTCTATATTGATGTAACAGTTGTTCATTCAGATGCAATACATCATGCAAATGCATTTATCACTCTGGTGTTTAGAATTCTTAACCAATAGATGTTTTGGACTTGTACTCGGGGGATAAACTATCATTGTTCAACAGAAGAGAATTGTATCCACAGATGCGTCATCAAACTCTGCTTGGTGTATTTGTCTGTGTTTACAATCCACGTAGGACTATTCAATTGATTGACGCAGATAAACAGTATCTTCTTTAATGTTAACGTTTGTGTATTGTATTATTTGTATGCACAATGGATGAGTAGAATGCATTTTGCAGACAGACTGCACATGATGACTTTAGTTATGGCGTATATCATAGTGAGGTAAAATAGACGTTCTTAACATGTTTACCGTTATTAGTTTGGCTTAACATAATAGTGAGAAAACATTGTTAGTGTGGCTTTGCATGTAAGTGAGAAAAGCGTAGCTCTGGGAAGACAACATTGAAAAGTATTGTAGAGATTCATGTTTCCCAAAATGGTTACCATAGTTAACACGTAGATTGAGTGAGGACTAACATAAAGTTTCGAGTATATCCCTTATGGTATAAATGATTCGATGTTTATGTATTGGTGGGTAAAACTGAAAGTACATGTACATGGAAAACAAACCTTATCTAATTGGTTACCCTACGATTGTGCGGTTATTGATTTTGTTCACAATTTTTATAAGACAGTGTTTTGTACGATTGTGCATGAACTTTCGGGTTGTAAAGATTACAATTTTGATTAGAATGAAAAGCAAAAATGTTTGTCAATTTACGGTTTAATATATATTCATTGAGACTACGACGGAATGGAAAGTGACTAAAGAGAAAAGTATTTAAGTGTACATGTAACACTAGCACATTTTCATAGAATTGTCCCGTGTATGAATATTTTTACATGTTTTCTTATCAAATAATTGTTATATTCCAATCTGTGATTGAAAGGACTACAAAACGTTGGACAATACATTTCGCATCTCATTTACTTCAATTGTTTGAGGAATAAATATTAATTAAAATATAATTGATTTATAAATAAATGCGTCTCCAGCTTTTTGTAAATCAACACTTTAATCAAGTAAAACAAGGTGTGTACTCTATTGTTGGGTAATAAAAAGTGGGTTAACGCTCCAGTATTATCTATATGTGCCAAAGATTATAATGAGAAAATGACTTTAACATATTACTCTTCATAGAATGCCGTCCAAAAGTTTCCTCACACTTGAATATTTTGAATTTCGTTATTTTTTCTTACAGAATTTCAAATGAAACATGTACGACCATGAAGTAAAATTATTTATCCCACTTCTGTGATGGATAGTTAAGAATTCACAATTTGCACATCTCGGCGGCAGCATCAATCGGCCTGCATCCGACACCAATGTATGTGTGTAATTGATTGATCTGATACAGTAAAAAATATAATTAGTTTCAGTACAAATACTTCTACAGAAAATTATTGATGTGTTGAAAAGCATTTTCGACTTGTTGCATTTGAAACAAATATGAAAATACACTCATTGCAATGGGAAATTCTCAAAATTTGAAGGAACTTTTGAAGGGCAGTGTATAAGCAGAGATATTAACGTTACCAGTAGCTTTGAGAGTCACCGCTGTCCACACAATATGAAATCCTGCATTACCGCCGGGATTTGTGATCCCTGACAAAAATCTGAAACAATATACAGATATATGAGACTTTCCAATACTAAATGTACAATGGTGTTTTATTCTTGCTACGCTGTAATCCTTTACCTTTACTGCAGTGCAGCTTTTTAGTTCGTCGAAATAACATCAGTTGTTTATTAAGCATTTAGTGTAAACTTATTAATATTAGGTCGATTGTGAAAAAAACTTTACAACTTATACCAATCAATCTAGAACGCAGCACCCTTTGTTACTAACCAGTATTCGGCCTTATCCACCAGGGGATAGTGAAGTTAGCTGTAAACCCTCGACCAAGGCGGGATTTGAACACGATACCTTTGGATGAGGATTCAGGTGCTCCCCCCCCCCCACCCGGCTAATATGTCTCTCCTTACTACAAAGGTCATAACTGCTTTTAAGTTGATTGCAATATTGTACTCGTGATCATCATGCAATTCCCTCATACTTCACGTATTTAATCAAATACTTATTCTGTAAATACCAGATAATTATATCATAAAACTGTTGCAACAATACTACGTATTACAGATAGAACTTGGTTATTGACACAGTGGTACTTCATATGTTGAACGGTTTATAGCGAGTGCCCTGCTGAAATTGTACACTATAAATGCATAACGTATTACCTGGGCAAATGCGATTCTTGAGCAACGAGGTACTTATATTTGTGTTCCGGATGGTCAATGTAAGGCAAAGCAAAGTATGGATTTAGTTATTGCAGGGGACGCCACATACACAAGACAATGTTTCCCCACACAGATCCCAGGGAAACATCAACCCACGAAACCTCAGGAATTGAGGAGGTGTAAGGGCAAACATATAAGTAAGGGACAGTAAGGAATTGTGTAGCTGACTATCAAAAACAACCACGGGAATTTTAAGGGGACAACAAGGGGAATGGATGGAAGACACTAAAGGACAATCAAGGAAGGTAGAAAGGGGATGAGCAAACGAATATTACATCAAGTCAAGGAACTGTACATGGGGAAATGGGAACTTATCATGAAACACTGTGGTCCATATCTGCAGTTTACAGGCAACGCATTCAGAAGAGTAATCATCCCATGACACCTATGTTAAAATGATAACATATTTAACATGATAATAAACCTTTGATAACTTACCTGATAACTAACCTATCTTCCTGAGACAGATATTCACGACGTGTTTCGGGTTCATAATCTAGCTGTCCACAATATCTCACAGGAATTTTATCTGGTGTGAAAAATCCATCGAAGATCATCAACAAATTTGTATCCTGACATTTGCCTGAAATGTATCAATGTTTATATCATAATGTAACGCTGGCAACTGTCTCATGGGTGGAAATACGCGTACCGCTTTGGAACGGTGAGTGACAAACAACGATTTGAGGGCAATCTTGTTTACAGTCAGTCATGTATAATAGACGTATTTCCTGGAATATCACAGACACATGCTTCAATATGCACAACAATGTCGCAAGTAAGTATCATTCACAATTATATGGTGTAGTTGTGAACAACGGTCACACGCAACCCAGGTTGCATTCGAATGCGCGATGCCTTCCCTTTGAGCAAGATCAAAACGGAGCTCTCTTTGTTCTATAAAATGTTATTTGCTGGCTTGTTTGTTCGTAGTCAAGGCAGAATTGATACTGGCCTCGACAATTTCCTCGCGTCTCGTACATGAGGAATGTTATTGTAATTAGAAGTAGTACATCAATATAATTACATTAAGTTTAATTTAGTTGGTTCGTGGCGCTTTATCTAAAACGTATTTTCAGACAAAAGTTAGAAATCTCAGAGTGCAATGAGACTATGTCAATGTAACAATACTCCTCAAGTGACATTTGAAAACTGTCTGGTATCTACATTCGCAACGTTGTCATTGGGAAACTTATAGCATACGTTTTAATTGTATTTCAAAGACAGATTTCAATGTTACTATGGTAACCGACTGATTTGTTTGACAGTAGCAGACTGCATGCTACTTTTAAATCACTGAGCGTCGGTTATAGAATAATAGCGAACAGTTGTTACTTCCCACGCAAAAGCAACTATTTGAAAGGACTCCAGTGATTGTATAAGATATTTTTGCATTGAAATCAATTCTGGCTAGTGTGGGAAACTACAACACTAGACTGTTAAATATGCATTAAAACTTTTTTTTATAAAATGAATAAATACGTCTAGCAGGAAATTCCACAAACAAGATACACAGCCATCTCAGACGCATTACGTGAAATGAATATATATACTCAGTACATTTAAAAACGCACACTTATTTACCACCATACTTCTTTAAATTTCATTTTATTACTTTTGAAACTCATTTTAATGACAAAACGTGTCTATTTTAGCATACATGTTGTGTACACATGCAATAATAGCGTGTCAAGTTCTATTCTGGTTTCCTTAAAGTCAGTCAATGAAAATTAAGAAATCCCATATTGTGAGTAATTAAATGTTCTGAGTATAGACAGACCGGAACAGTACGCGGACGCTACCAGTACGCGGACAATTCCATATTTAGCGTTTCGTAAAATATTTAAACTTTCTTGACTGACGTCGATATTACTCACAATTATTCGTACGGTACTTGTTCTCCTTTTGGTATCTGGTATCGAACGCATAAGTGTACTTTTCCGGGCTTTTAACTTACAAGCAGACGAACTCGGATTGAGAAACGTAAACAAACATTGTTGTTGAAGTCAACGGGTAAATAAATTACGACTGTCTGTTTAAATCATCTTCAAATCAATAAAAAAGAAAGAAAGAACATTGAATGTTTTTAAAATTAAAAAGCCATTTTTACAAAGTCTCGCCAAAAAATTCAACATGAAGCCAGAAATGATTCGTTACAATTCCTGAACTATCATCTCAATACTTTGGTCGTATGCATGTTACTCGATGTGTACAGTTATGCGCCAAATGTTTTACTAATTATTGCCATCCACAGTATACTTCCAATTTATGAAGAAGAACAAAATAAATGGCCATTTTAAAGTTCGTTTTGGTATCTATTAAGCGTTTTCCGTAGTACACGCGTATCATTACGCTCTCTGTTTATACATGTGACTATTTAAACCAAAATAAATCGAATTTAATAAATCATTCTTTTAGGTTTTAATATCTTGAAATAAAACCATCAGAGGAACTATTCTGAAGTTGATTCCTCATTAGGGGTTTTCTTTTTAAGTGTATGTTGGTGTCCGCGTACTGGTTAAATAGCACAAATTGTTTTGGCAGTAAATGTAGCACGTGCGGTGCCAAACTGCGCATGCGCAATGGGTTGTTTACAATCACGACTTCCCTTAACGTTTAGAGCAAGGAGTTTTCTGAAAAGCTGCAAAGACCAATTTTTTAATTGAAACACAGCTATGTTTATACACAGGTTATTAAAATGCTATCAAAGGTGTCCGCGTACTGTTCCGGTATGTCTATATAACAATTTCAAGTTAATAGAAAACCCAGTTTCTCTTATACATATCGAATTAAATGGCATAAGCAGTATTTCTTGTCTTAAATAACACAGTATTAAAATGTCGGGATTATACATTATATACTCAGTAAAACTAAGTATGAACACGTGTTATCACCATTCCTACATATATGTGGCGTTACAACGATGAGGCTAATGTTGGACAATAATACAACATGTATTTGAAGTTACCAACTCAGTCCAACTTCGGTTGAAAAGCATTTTTATGTCATAAAGCACAATATGGAAGCAATAGATTTGTGACGGAACATGGAAATATATTAAACGAAATATACCTTCAAAAGTTATTAAATCAAACTGCATATTTGCGAGCGTTCGTTGGTGAACACGTGATTACCCCAACTAATAAATAGACAAACTTACCGAATAAAAATAACACATACCAGTATTAGTTATATCTAACGAAACGAAAGAAATGAGAATTCGAGTTAACTTCGGGGCTTGTATGACCCATGTACATCCGGCCTCAGCAGGGTACGGTGACGGATAGTTCGGAGAGTATATGGAACCGCCCGGTCCGGTAAGATACCCGGGACCACATGCTATTGTGGATGGTGGAAATGGATGCCAATCTGGAAATAAAAGTCCAATTATTGATGTGGTTAATCGATATTAATCAATTCATCTGTTCATAGAAATAGATAAGTATTCGTAAACTCGTCTAGACCGCGACCTAGGAGTAATGTCGACAACTTAAGACCTTATAACCAAGTTACCAATACGCAATAAACGCAGAAATACACTACATATAAAATATCCTAGTAAAACGCGCTAACCCACCATTTTGTATGTTTAACATCCTCATTACATTATGACATAGTGATTTAAAACGATGAACGTGAACAGGTTTCGATAGTTAAAACCGTTTGAATAAAATGGCATCGCTTCCTGCAGTCTAAATGGACAGGAGATGCACTCAGCGGCTTTTTATGACCTATGAGAAATAGTACCGCTGGGTTCACACTTTTGACCAGTACACTTAATTAACTAAGTATGGAAAACAATTCTATACTCATCAATATTGCTTAACACATTCAGTAATTGGTTTGTTAAGACATCGATTCATTCACAATGCAATAGTGTGCACTTGTATTAAAATTATATTTTCTTCAATCCCAAAATGATCTACATTCATAAATGAGTGGCATTAATACAGTCGTAAAATGGACACCGTAAATGTCGAACTGTGCTTTAAGAAACGCATTTTGGAAACTTTGCCATGATGCCATCCTTATGCGAGCACGTAACATAAAGTTTATGAAAAGTTTAATGGTTATTGTAGAACTTACGTATTATAAGGATATTCAAGAAATAAATGAAATTATTGGATCAGACTAGCGTTATTTCGTAGGAAACGAATATTTTAAGATTTGATGAAAGTGATATTAATCAAAACACAGGTTCAGCTAATACATACAGTTCATGATTTAAAACCACTTCATATATTTTTCCGAATGTAATTCGGTTCACGTGATAAGTAGTACAATCCCACGCAAAATTTCTAGATAAATTATTGTGATTAATACGTCTACTGTAGTTCCCTGTGATTTCAACAAATAATCATGAATTTACATCGATCTTATATCGGCTTTGATATTTACAGACTTAGATTTGCAAGTTATACACCATTTGCTGTCTATACATATTCTGTTTAACCATGATCAAACTACACTGTACAAACTGTTTCGTGCATGTAAATTCGCCCCGTACTTCGTCCAAAGTGTAGTTAACCTTAATCAACTTTATACGTTGAATTTACACGAAACTATGACGGTAGGTCGCTGGTGTGTAGTGGCTAGTATAACGGACCGGCAATCCGTAGACCCAGGTTCGAATCGAGGTAGCGCCATTGACGATTTTTCGTGTTCCACAAAACATGACTTTATTTGATAATGCATCAGTCAGTATATTTTACGGTAGGTTCATGTTAAGCCAACAACCTTTGAACAATTTGAACCGAATTCGTCGATTTCAGACCACGTTGTTTCTCGTCGATTGCGCACAGTAGTGTTGTGTTTAGTTTGACATAATTATATCCTGGGATCGGTTTTAACACATAATGATATATTGTCTTACTTTGTTCGAGAAATTCGTAATGACCAAGAAAGCCATTAGCACTGGTAGTGACGTCAGAATGGAAGACAATCTCCAGTTTGGAATGCGTTGATATGTAAACTGGTGGGATCGTGGTTCCACAATACAAAGCCTTAGGCTGCTCTTTATATCCATGAGAATTGATGCTTGATATCTCAATGTAGTCATAGCGACAACTGAAAGGTAAACGTCTCCAATAACGTTACTGTACAAGAGCATATATCAGGGAATGGCTTTAGTATGGCATTATCTGGTAACATCATCAGTCTCGACAATTATATTACTCTCAACACCACGATAACGGAGTGCAATCCTTTTATCACACAGTTATCCGAAATCAAGTGATTTGAACGTACGAATTTCCTGGAAATGTATTATCTTAACCAATATACGCCATAGCTTGTATGCACTGAACCCAAACTATTACTAACAATTTGTTAATCAGATAGCGAAATGAGAAATAGATGGGAATTATAAAAATAAGCAACAAGCTTTATAAAATGTTGCCAACGAAAATATTTCAACAATTCTGCTATTGTAATTGATAAAACAGGACAGGAGGATAGTTTAAAGTGGGTATAACGTATATATTATAAGTAGAACTAATACATTTTGAATGTGGCAAAAATTGTGTAATTATATCAAGGTTAAGATCGCTATTTCTTTCATTATCATGTTTACCTAAATATCGATTAAAGGGGTGTTGTGTACAACCCAATTACAGCGAAATGATATCACAATCGAATAGATTCAAAAACAACCTTCCCACCCTATACCCAATGTAATGGATAAATCGCTAATGAAAACCTTATCGTATTGGGCTTATACATGTATATCGAGAAACTCTGCGATGACCAAAATATACCTGTATAAGCGATTTCGTTTGCTTACATTATTTTTGGTGACACATGTATATCGGACTGTTCATCCCGGAGTTAACCGAATGGTAATGCGCATGCGCGCTACGACCATTGTGGAATTTTACAACCTTAATGTAATGGATTGAATCATACGCCAAATAACCGGAGATAAATTTGGAAGAGTCTTGTATAAATTGTACAAATCATATAATATGGTATATGCATATACTGTATTAAATAAATCCCAACAGTACAAAGCTAACATTTTCACCTGATAAACTAATAAAGTCGAACCTACACACAAATGTGAAATATAGACAACCAAGACCGTTGTTCAGGCAGTTTATACAGCTGCATACTAGACAACCATGACCGTTGTTCAGGCAGTTTATACAGCTGCATACTAGACAACTCAGACCGTTGTTCAGGAAGTTTATACAGTTGCATACTAGACAACTCAGACCGTTGTTCAGGCAGTTTATACAGCTGCATACTAGACAACCATGACCGTTGTTCAGGCAGTTTATACAGCTGCATACTAGACAACTCAGACCGTTGTTCAGGCAGTTTATACAGTTGCATACTAGACAACTCAGACGGTTGTTCAGGCAGTTTATACAGTTGCATACTAGACAACTCAGACCGTTGTTCAGGCAGTTTATACAGTTGCATACTCGTAATTTTCTTTTCATGCTTAAGAACTGTGTGCGAATATTGCCAACGCGCCTGTGTCACGTTCTCATATCCTACACTGTTACAGAGTACCACTGCAATTGTATAATTATATTTACTTATTTATTTCGTATATACATGTACACGCACTCAGGGATACATAAGACTTAATAAAATATCTACATTTAGATACCACTATAAACCTCTAAGTATATAAACACCGTGTAATGCACTTTAAAGTTATCCCTGGGATCATTTTGTCCTATGTACTCGTACGGCGTGTGTGGGATATTTCACGCCTACCTCTAGGCTGCATTTGATCTCTTACATATTAATGCTAGATTTCAAAGCATTTTATTATCCGTTAATGAACTTCAAATGGATATTTTTGCAAGACTAATCATTTGTATCTAATAACAATTAATGTATGGGCATTAAACATTACTTGATATAACCTGTGATCGGTCTAATAGCGTGAAAAACGATTTCTACGAACTCCAGAACTGATTGTTAGCGGATTAAGTAAGCTAAGAACCACAATATTAATTAAACACTGATTAAATGATATAATTATAAATGTACACGAATACCCGATAGCAAGTCTTATAACATAGGTAACGGTATGATGTAATTTAACGCAGTACTCGATTTCTTTCCGTTTTTCTACGCAATTGGTTGTTTTCAACCAAACAAAGTATTCAACTGCGAGAATGAATAATTAATTCTTCTCCTAATTTATATTCTAAATATGTTATCACCCCAATTAATGACATTATACATAAGTAAGATGTTCAAAATCAGAATTTTCATCAGTATGTCAGTTCCTTTTTTCCATAAATCATTACACTGGCAAGTCGGAATGTCATGTAATGACTGTCTTTGTGCTAACCAAAGGCACGTACTTGCCGAGTATGTTAATAAAGATATATATAATTATATTACTATGCAAATAAAGTCAATAATGCAAGATGCACACATGTACTATACCAACATAGCTCGGATATTATATTCCTGCATCTGACATTCACTACGCAGGCAATTAATATGTAAGTTTATTATATCATTTCCTCTGCGCTTAATATACGATGTAATTAACCTTTCTCGATGCTTTGTTCGTCCAATAAGTCATATAGAAAGAGAAACAAAACGAGTTGTTTATAGAGAATCTCGGGTTACTGTCCGGTGAGAACAATGTTATCAGGCGAGGTGATATCGTTTGTGGTGGCGAGCTTTAGCGAGTCACCACGAACGATATCGCCGAGTCTGATAACATTGTTCGAGCCGGACAGTAACTTGAGATTCTATTTATCATGAAACTTAATTTTCCGAGCATGTTTTAGTGTGTCTTTACCTAAAATTTAGTGTTCAATCCGCTAATGTGATTTGTGGGCGGAGCTTAAAAGTGTTATCATGCTACTAGCAGCCTATTGACCTGAGAACACTTTATGTTATCAGGTCATGTGTTATCAGTCTGTTACCATGGTAGTTGCATGATAAAATGCATGCTCTGAAAGTAACATCACTATCACTAATCTCACAGATGTTGAGAAACTTATATATATTCTATCCAACGATGATATTGTTAAATTTTCTGCCAATACCTGCTATATGATTTTACAATTAAAGGAAAGTAGTTTGTAAAGATAATTTATTATTACATTTTATTACATTACAAACAACGTTTTACAAAACTGATAGATATTCATTCTTATGTTTTATCTGAATGTTTGCTTAAGTCACATGGCCTTAATTAGATATTTATGTTAATAGTTTGGCTACACGGTAAGTCATATAATATATCGTATACATTTGTATAATTTTATGTATGAGGTATATGCTTGTATAGTCTCGTATAATTCTTATTTGAATTGCTTTGTGTAATGTTTTATGGTCTTCACTGTCTATACTATATGTATATTTATGCCTGTACAAAGATGAGACTTTAATAAATAAATATATATACTTAAATATCGATCAATAAAAGACAATCTTTCTCATTATAAGACAATTAAAATTGTGCTAAATATTCTATATCGAATATTGTGTTAAATTAGCGGCAGAACTGTACGCTAGTATCAAAGGATATGCATTTGACCCAATTGTTTTAGAGATGATTGCCGCAGCAATATCATAATTGTGTTGACTACACCTTAAATCATAAACCATAAATCATAAACCATAGTCGACTATTTCTAATAATTTTCATTCCTTAGCTGTAATATCAAGGATGTTGATGCTAAATTGAGAATGCGACATATATAGCATTGCGTCAGAGATTGTGATAACTATTTTGCAAGGCTAATATAATCGTGTGGTCTTGTAATTTGCTTCGCTGCGTAAAATGTCACTAGGGTAATATGCCTAGAACACATAAAATTACTTCAATAAATTACGATCTAGCGTTTTTTGCAATATTCTCTATGTTCCTGACCTTCGTGATTTATCTTCAGTGAAATAATAGCAATCATCGTTTAAATCTTTCACTCTGCATTTTGCATCAATCATACGGGCGTACGCGGCCAGCTCATCGTGAGAAACATACACAATTCATACTTTGACATTTTCAATGACAACGTGTTGTTACTCTCTCAGGAATCCAAACACAAATCTATTGTAAAATAACAAATTATGTTTCCGTGTCAGTTAGTTATGAATGTGATCATGGTCTACTTTGTCATGAGATAAAATACTTGCAGAATGTGGGCAACGCGTGTGCTTTAAAATAATGAGAGCCGCTGTACGATTTCCAACCTCTTCTTAAAATGACGTAATTTCCAGAAAACGTCACATGTGACATCACCATGTACTGACAAGTAAGCTATATTTGCCCCATATGGCAATGTGAAAACGAAGTGACCATATGGACTAAATATTGTTTCCTGCTTGTAAATAGTGACATCACATGTTGCGTTTTCTTGAAATGAAGAGGTTGTTAATCCCATAGCAGCGCTCTGACAATGTTTGCATGCACCACGCTACGATAATTTGTATTCACATGGAACATATCACGAACCTACATCTATTATGATAGTGAGGCTATTTAACGAATGTTTATTGTCACAGCTTTATTCTCGTCGTAACCTGTGTCTGCGGTGGCAAAACTATTAACTTTTGCGTTTAGCACTGTTTCTGAGAAATAATAAGTCACTATAATAATGCAACCACAGGCGAGCGTCTGTGTCCGCGTGTGATGTCGTTATTTCGTATTGTTATATACTCAGTACATTTAAAAGCGCAAAATGTAAGATTTATCAAATTTTATGAACTTACCTAGGAACAGAAATAAAAACATAACACGATATTACTGAAGATTACGCAAGGGTTAACTCTAAATTTTCTTTCAATCAACTAGTTTTTAGATATACTGAGTATAGATACAAAAAAGAACAGAGAGCTATTAGACTGATGCTATGTAAACACAAATAAAAAGTAACTAAACATTTTCAAACTGCACTGAACCACGGTATGGCTGGTCATCCCATGTTTTTGCTGTTTTTAAATCTCCTTTTCTTACAAAGCAAAACACTAGTTATATCGTGTAGCAGTGCTTTTTTTATTGAAGTTATCATCGGTGGTTAATTGTTATTAAGGAAATCTTTATACTTTATAGTAAGTAATGATAACAATAATAATTTTGCCTGTGATATGTCTATCTCTGTCATACCATTCTATTTTCTAACACGGGATTATCTGTCTCTTTTTGTGTCATCGTTAAGACTTCATACCATATGTGAATAAACATGCACTTTTAAACAAGTTTGTGTCTTTTCCGTGTTGCTGTGAAATTTTAAATTTCGAGAAGAAATAAATCTATCTATCTTAGATTTCCCAGGACAAAACATAGGCAGTTTGTTACGTTAATCGACATACAATGCCGAAATACAGAAGAAAGATGGAAGTAAATATTACATTTCTTGCAAAATATGGCATATTTAGTAAAATTAAACTACTTTCGACAGCTAAGTCTCATTCCTTATCAAATAAGTAAAATTAATTTTAACACACATTAATTACATATTAAAATATTATGCTACTTTAAAGTCATTTGTCGTCCACTCTTATTGATGAGGAGAAATTTTCGAATGCCACCAAAAAATATGTCTGAAGTGGATGGCACGCTATTTAGGTCAACTGACTTGGAACAATTGAATCACGACTTATAAATCACAAAAAAACAGCATTGCGTAACACACACATGTTTCTACGTAACATTACTTACTCGTGATCTGACGATTCAAGATCGAAATAGTCAAATTCAATTCTCACTCGCCCGTCATCTTTGGCATGAAAAAAGTAACAGCATGTCGTCCGTTCTGGATATTTCTCAGGAAATTTCGGCGATGTAAATATCCCCTTCCGCGCACCTCGGTATGTGTATTTATGCTCGCAGCTAACGCATGAGTCGATTTCAGGATTCATATAACCTGAAACAATCAAAATACATATTGAAAATTGTTTGTGAATTTAAATGAATTAAATAGTATGCCATCACTTATCTACATACCCATATTTACTATTGAGACGAGCTTATCCGCCATTTTGTATTTTATGAGTCTTCAGTATAAAGGGACAGTAATATGAAATGATGAACGTGATTTCGACTGTTATCGATATTGCAATTAGTTCAAATCATAAATGTTATAGATTATTGGCCAGGGATTTTCCCTACGCAGAAATCTTGGGTCACTGACTTCCTTTTCTTTCTAGGGACTACCATTTTCAACTTACAACATGCATCCCTGTGCCAATTTGTGCGCATCAGTCGGGGAGTTGACAAACAAACGCTATAATTATTATACTCGACTGGCCACAAAACTAGCCATCCTGTATATACATAATCACAAGAATGTTGCAGCCACGTGGTGTTCCTTTTAGGAATTATTCCGTATTTCTGAAGGATGGTAATGATATCGTCTGGTATATACGTGTTATGATATACCAAACTCAATATAGTCTGATAATATTAGGATATAGATCTGTAGACTAACCTTGTGGAAAATTGGTGAACGATGATATATCATTTCTTACAATTTATCATCTGATATTTGAAATTCCCGTTCGTAATCAATCTTTGATAGTCAATAATATGTTTTGTCTGTCTTAAGACTCTTAAAGATCATAACGTATTTGCACATGGTTTACTGATTGACTAGTTTTCGGGCCGTTTGATTCCATGTAGCACATTCAGTGGAACTATCTTACCAATCAACATATTGTTGTTTTATACAAAACTGTACTATGTGGGTATTGAGTTCGACCCCCTGGTCATGTAAATGTTGCATTTCTATTATTAACTGAATAAACATAGATATACAAATACACAAGAAATATCTCGAAAAAAGATGGTCGGCGCAATTTGAAGGTTAAACAATGCAGACTTGTTACGATTACTGGTCACTCCAGATCCAAAATGGATTTCGGTATTTCACCGAAGTTCAGTGGATTTCGATAAGGTAACGTACCATTTATCGACAGATAATCCAATCCACGTCAAGGTTACAAACGTTGTTCGGTTGAAGAGAAATTGCCTTGGTGGATAAGGCAAGATTTGATTGGTTTATACAACACTGATATGCGAATAGCAAAGCTATGTTAGTACTGACTTCAGATTCATGCGGAGACGGTGTTAGTTGTTGCTGCAGAACAATTTGAACACAGGTACTATCGAATACCATATTGGTCAAAATTTCTCTAAACATGTTTTCATCGGCTGACCGTTCTCATCAAATAAACGGACACATGTATACGTATTTATTGGACTGGCACGCAACATAAAGCTCACTCCATCCAGAAGAGCTGAACAATCCTAAGAATTCAAAGCAATCGACATATGGGTGAATCAGATATACCAACATTAACATTTTACAGTGTGAAGTGTATCTTACATTTGTAGCCACCTAATAATGATTATTATGTTTTCCAGTTTATTGGTGTACATTCAACAATTTTGACAAGTAACATCAGTCATCTGGAGATTTTGACAACTCCGCCAAAACATAACTTTTGTAAACCCGAGAATCACTTATTCTCCTGACATAAGTATATATACTCTGAGAGCACGAGGCATCAAGGCTGGTTAACCACTTATTATAAAACTTACGGTCGAAATGAAAATTACTAAAATCGTCAAAATATACAAAGGGAAAAGCGTAATAAGCCGCTAAGAACATGATTATTTTTGCAATTTTAAAGTGAAAATTGTAATAATAGAGAGATATATTTTGTCATTCACTGCATATATTGTAATGTTCACGTGATATAGACGTATATTTAACCAGTTACACAAACACTGCTGCCATCAATCCAGACATCATTTGTACACATTTATTCAAATGAATTGATAAAACATCACGCAAGTATAGGAATTACATTCTGCGCTGCTTTTGTCTAGTATATAACATATGTTTAACATCTAGCATTGTCATCAAGTCTGTAATCCTGATATAATGTACATGATCTGAGATTGCGAACCTTCAGTAAAATATCATAGGATGAACCAAGTGTACTTATCTTATTGACGAAACAATTGGGAAATGATGGAAATATTTATCATTCTCAGGGCTCTAGAAGCTAAGCTTCCTCTGTCGGACTTGTCAGATTTTACATTTCCATTAGTCAGGGACAAGTGTCTGAAAAACATTTTTAGAGCCCTGATGCACTTTTATAAATTTCTAAATTAGAACAGTTTTAGTTGGATTTAAGCCTTGCTCTTTATCAAAACATAATGTTTGAGCAAAATTTGTCAAGATACAAATCAAACTGAAGCAAATTTTATATACAATTATACACTCCAATGCAAGAGAGTAATTAACTTAATTCTTTATGAATAATTGGTGCATAGAAATATACATTTAACATAAATATACGATATAAAACTATAGAAAATGAGGTTGATCAAGGAACAGACAAAACACGATGTAATGAAATATCAATTTAGTGAATTTGTTCGTAGTTTCCAGGCATAACTGAATTATTTAGCAATGTGTGATTGTTTGAAGACTGTTTGAAGAAAATAACTAAATCAGTTCGTTGATTTGTATGTATAAAACACAATACCGTATTTGATAGATCAATGAATTGGGAAATAACTTATTGCGTTATCTTGGATTCATAGTCGTACTTTCAAATATAGGAGACTCGTACTTCAATCAAATACGATAGGTCGTTGACACTGTTACATGTTTGCCAACCAGCGGCGACTTGCTCGTCTCCAAGCAACATCCATCGAGACACTCCAATTATCCCCTTAACAAAACTTATAAGCGTGCACTGTTTTAATGTCGAATAACTTTTTTATTGATTAACATTTCTACACGAAATTTTGTATATTGGCTTTAGGCTGCATGTAGATCATGTATTCTCGGGTCGAATATATCGGGTAACATGCGTGGAGCCCGGGTAGGAAGACACGCTATTAGACTCTTTCCAATCAGTCAAGTGGGAGCTGCAGTACTGCTTTCTTTCGCATCATCACATATATTGAATTAATTTGTTTAATATGTTGATTTATGATATGATATTTATAAAATATTATGTCAGATATCTACGCTATATTTGCTTAAAATTTCAGCAAGATCAGACTACTATTGACCAAGTTACTGCCATACTTATACCTGCACACTTAAAGTTTTTGTTAAATGTATCATTGCGTGTAAAATAATACGCAAGCGTTCTGTTTTATTTAATTTAGCGAACTCTTTACCGCGCTTTTAATTACTGTTAATAGTTTTTTGTCCATCATCATATATTTTCAGGATCGTCTGATTATTATATCATTGTAAATTTCCGTGACCGAGCCATTTTACAAGGAATATCGTTCAGTTCACGTAAACAAACAAAACGATATCTCACATTATAATTCAATGGAAACGCCGCTGAAATTGTTTTTATGCGGAACGAGTCTGCAGGGAGCGTTTTTATCTTTATGTATTGTTGAATGCCATTTACATATCTTAACGTAATCACATTAACAATGTCAACGATTACCCACTTGAGTAATTCTGAATATATTAGCCAAAGCATTCCATGTAAAAATCGTTTTTCCGAAGCAGTTCAATTTATACGTCATTCCGCGATACGTTTAGTTTGAGGGCTCTATACGCGATAAAGACAGCAGTAGACACTGGAGAAAGAATAGTCTTTATTTTCCAGCTGGTTCCTCTCACATTGTGATCAATGTTGAAATTAATGAGCCTTCTTTAATTGCAGCTGGTTCCCATGCTGTAATTGCATCTATTGAACGCTCGATGTCATTAATTAGTCTAGCCAAGAACCTTTATCCTCGCAAATTATACCTTACTTTCCTTACACACATTGTAACAAAATCAATTATAGGGAAAATGAAAGACGATAATGTTCAATTGGTAACTTAAGTTGAAAGTATCGGAAAAAACATCTTTAGTCGAAGACTGAAAATATTCCATTTCATATGGTAGGTGGACTCGAGGTGCAAGTTTATATTTACTGTTCAACTAGAGATAAGTTGGAGTTTACTTCGCAAGTACCAATTAATAAAAAAACATTAATATTTTCCAATTATTTTTGTGATAGAAATTGCCTCGCTCTATGTGTAGTGACAGACACAGTGGTCAACGGGTAGAGTGGAAGATCTCGAGTTCGAATCCCGTAGACCGAGAGGTCAGACCGCGATTTTTAAAATCCCTGGAGACTTATTCACAGTTTTAAGACTGAAAATCAAGACTTAGACTTCAAATTTGCAAAACAAAATATATTTACCAGATTTCTTTTTCATTAAATCTTATCCAATGAAATTTTGTCGGAATAAGTGTTGATACCCACTCTACACTTTTGCCAATTTTTATTAAAATATATTCTGTTATAAAAGCATTTGACTCAAAAGAATCTTTAACATTTTAAGACTAAGTCTGAGTTTCAGTCTTGTGAACAAGGACCCTGATATAGACACGATAACTGGTTAGATACCCAAAGAACTGTGATTAGTATAACTTGCTACCTGGTTCATGATGGATGTAAAATAAATAAGTTTAAACACATTTTAATAGTTTAATTGGTTATAACCTTCGAGTAACTGAGGAAACACTATTCTGCTTTTCTGGTATTTGCAACACAAACATATCATTATAAAATGCCCTCACATCACGTGATCAATGCAATTTGTGGTCATAAATAGACTACATACGAACACATATACATACTTCGCTGCAGGAAAACATAGTTACGCCTTTTTTCCCAACAAACACATGCTGTCTGCATAATAAGCGCAATCTAAATTTAGTTAAATAAACATCATTCCAGCTGTTATAGATTTCCTGCATTCAATTTTATGTTTATTTTCTCAGGGTAAATATAAAAAGCATATAACAGAGAACAATAACCTCACGCAGTGTTTGAAAACTGTACCGTTACCTTGTTATGTATAATTAGTTTTACATGTCTGATACCGATCTACTGTGCTTCAAATTGTTTTCTATCCAGACTATAAATACATTGATTGTATGTGTGGTACCTACATAGAACACCTGTTGTTGAAACGTTCAGTATTCCAATGTATTCCAACCAGTTCGTTTACTGCGAGGTAACATTAGTGAATGCGCCATTTGTATTTAAAACAAAACGTGTGGTTGTTGTTCTTCCTATCTTAAGAAACGCAATTGCTGCGTAGAAAGTTCGGACATCAATGATCGAATTAATGATGAATGTGAACATTTTGCATACACGCGTTATTACAAAAAAGCAAAATAACTTCATAACGCATGACCTTTACAGGTAGAAATCAAAATCATGAATCTGTTCAGATTTATTGCCACACCAATAATATGCACTAACAATTAATGAATAGTTCATTAAAATAAAATCCCAATTGGGGACATGAAAGTCAGTGCAATTCCTTTGTACTTTAAAACACACAGTTTTGTAAATTGCTCGCACAATGGTTTTTGTTTCTAATTTTGTAAAACCGGATCTTTACTGGGAAACACTTTTTATAATTAAACAAATTCATAAAGAGATGAATGAGTCAATACAGAATAATCATCGACTATCCCTAATTAATCCTTTCCCTCAGCAGTGATTTGTGTGACAATATTCACATTATGTGTTAAGGCTGACCCCCTTAATATCTCGAGTCTCGATCGCCGAGTACAGCTTAGTCACATTGCCTTAAGATACATTTGAAAGTACAAACAATTTAAAAAAAAATGCATATTGTTAAAACCACCATGAAATTAATTTATCGCTGAAAGGAATCATAGCTGATAATGGTGTCTACAATTCGATGTAATTGTAAATGAAAATGAATATAGAAATGCCACATACAAGACGCTGAGATTCCAAAATCACAATCAGACATTAATGAATATACATACGAGTAAACAATAACAAAGGGAAAAGGATCAAGACACAAACGTAAATAATGCGTAAAAATAAAACAGATTAACCGATATTTTCTTGACTAACAATAATCATTCTTTGTATATGAAACGTGCATAAAATAATTTTCAGAAACGATAAAAAAATCTCTTACCTTGTGAAGATACCATGTTAAAAGCCCATGTTATAAAAACCATGACACTAAAACTTCTCCTCATACTGTACCGAACATTACGTCCATTCTGTCGCCTGTAAAAACACGAACAAACAATATAGAATACCAGGCACACGTTTCGTGTACAACTGTTAATCCGTGTGTAGCTAACTCCATATGAATCGATTTTACAGTACGCAAATGAAATTGTATGCCAGTATTTTCCTTCATTTCTCAGTATTCCTTGATTATAAATCACATTATGCGTCTAACTATGCTAATGGTCTTTGCAAAAGCGATAAATTCATATGGCTTATAAATAGAAAGTAGGAGCAAATGGATTTTTCACTCTCACAAAAAAATCGAAATGTTTTTGATAAGAATACAAATGTTATTATATCATTTAAAGCTATCGAATCATAGTTAATAGTTCATCGGCATAAAATGCAAGGTCGTTTCTATTCATATTATATCTCTGTTTTGTTTGTTTAGTCTATTCTAGGCTCATCAGCACAATTCAGATCGAATGGCATCTTCAACTATCAGAGGCCCGATATTGTCCTCTACGCTATGTAGATACGATGACCTCTGTGTGGGAGAGTTAACATCCATCTCTACATAGATATTTCACAGATCCAGGCAAAGATTGAATTAAATTAATGTCACTACAAAGAGACATTTGACCGAAATATCACATATAGTAATAGGTCATAGATGACAGAACAACTTGACAGCAATCCGACAATTGATTCCCTTGAAATTACAATACTTCAAATCACGTCATACCACGATATAAAATGTCTGAACCATACCACATAATATGATTTAAAATGAAGGTATGTTTCTCATAAATTCTCATGTGTAAATATAATTTGTCCCAAGGTACATTCCGATAGGTAACAAGTGAGAGATAATAAGCGTCACATCAATATTTTTTAATTTGAATTTTCAGAAACGTTCACAGAAACATTCATCCAAATCAATCCAGAATTGTGAAGATTATGGGTATAGCGAACTGCATATAGAAGGAAACAACCGTGAGGAATTGGTCGAATTCTGATATTCATTTATTAAGATCCATGAAGCTCCTCTTAGTAATATACTTGTAAACTGATATACTTGTAAAATCTTCCCTATAAAATAATACAGCGCTTAACTGATTGGTCTTTGATATTTGCATGTTGCTCGTGTAAGTTTGGTAGTTTTCTGTCTTGTGATAGTCAGCCGACTTCTTACCCTTGTGGTTATATACGTTTTCTGCATTTCTCTCTGCCAATGCAATTGAACAGTTCATTCTCCGTTTGAAAGGAACTGTATAGTGAGGAACACGTTTTACCTTTGTCGGAAAATTAACTTGAGCAGATATAGCAATTATTGAGTTGTCACGTTTGATGTCATAAATTTATAAACAATGTTTACTTTATCGACCACATTAACATCAGAATTTGTTCAGTAGATTAACTGTATTCATTAGATTTATTGGATCACCAACAGCTGTCGCTATTTGCTAACAAAACAACACCATTCACGCTCGTGAAAACTTTTTTATTATTTCATTTCCTGACTTTGGTTCCAGTACACTGATCATTTGAATATCAATAACGCTCTTGTATGATGGACATGTAAAGTCCTGAGAAACAGTCTGTATTCTTTAATTGCAGTATTGATTTGACATTACAACTCAAATTTATCGCACAATTTGATGTGAAACCGGACAGACCTAATGCTATTTTAGTTTCTTCCCTAAAAACACTCGAATCCATCGATTATTGTAATTCAATTAATGTTAGATAATGTCGCAAATTCCGCCTCAACGTCTTCTCTTTGACATTTTTCCCACCATAATTAGACTCATAAAAGTCTAAGAAAATAGAAAAGAAGGTTATTAAACTTGCCCTGTTATTAAATTTGGAGGAAATCGAAGTCTATAAAAGTTAGGTAGAGAAATTGGAAAACATAGTTCATGTCAGTTAACGGAGAAAACTATGGGATGGCAGCTAATAGCAAACTCTAGTGTAAGCGATCAACCTTATTATATCTCAACAAAAATACCAATTGAAAGGTCAATTGCTAAAACAAAGACCATAGGATCAATGCAGTTTTAACATCCAATACTGACCATTTAAATCCATCCATTGAACGTCTGGGAATAACCTGCATTTAAATGTGTGTTTGTACATATACTCATTATGTGTATGCATAAGATAATATTCTTTTATATTTTACAAGAAAAACATATCACAGTGGGCATCTACCTTATGCTTTGACATTACGTCGTGTGTGACATATGTGCTTCAACAGTTGTTTAAAGCTATGTTGATAGTATAACAGCTCTGAACAATTTAATTGTATCATTATGTTTACTTAGATTTTTTGATTTTTCTGGCTCGTGATCTCTAACCCATGTCAATCGTTTTCCAGATCAGGATTTTCTTCACATATAAATGTTTGAACGTCGACGTTAAATGCTACTTCTGTCGGAGTTGATGAATATGTGTGTTTTACGGTATGCACTTTGAATTTGGCGTTTCCTGTTCGGTTTCAATATTCATTTTTGTTTTACGGTTACACGACGTCATTATATGGCAGGTTGATTGCAATGTTATGATTGGCATTTCATTTATTTAGTGTCTTTCTCCGATTCGACTAATGTAATTGGTTGCTCTCATATTTTATGTATTTTGCTATGTACTTAATTTAATTTGAAGTATTCCTTTGCCAAGCTAATAATGTTGGTTTATTTTACTTTCACATCTGCACTGATTAAGTTGTTATTATGTAATGCATTGTATAGTTGGATCTTTGCCTTGTATGTTAATCATTTTAGCTTAATCCATTATTATTGTGTACATTTTGGGAAATTAAGCAATTTTACGGTTCAGTGTCAAGTTGGCATGCCGTTATACTGATTTAAGCCCCAATAATAAACAATGTTAATTCCAAGGTCGTAGATTCGTTAAGTTGCAGAAGTTTCAGTCCTGTGTTGTACACTTTCTCTCCTATACGCGAGAGAGAATAAGTTATAACAGGGAAAGCCATATACACAAGACAGTGCCTCCCAACGCAGACCTCCGGGAAAACGACAATCCATAAAACATAAGATCATGAGGAGGTTCAATGGTATACATGGAAGGGAACAGAGGCACACGAAATGGCATGGCCGACCATAAGGAATAACTAATAGAATATAAACCCCTCCCTGTTTTTTAGAATTGCAGCCCCCTGGCTCCTCCAATTATATTCATTGTTCCCCTTTCCCCTCTTATTCTTATTTCATCCCATTTAGTTATATCTAATATTCCTTTCCAATTCTGTTTCTATTGTTCCCGAGTTTCGTTCTTTTTAGTTTGGTGTCATATTACCACCCGATTTCCCCATTTTATCTTTCATCCCATAAGTATATGTGTGAGGAGTCCCTGTTTTTTTATTTACCCTTTCTTACTGCTCTACCAGAAGCAATTTATCAGCGATAAAAGTATCCTGTATTCTGACGGTGAAAAGTCAGAAAACTATTGACATATTTTCAATTCTTTACACTAACAGTTGTGCATCAATTACAAATGTGTGAATAAATTGTACGAATTATAGAGTGAAGAATATATTTCTGAGACGCACATGAAAATTTGTCTGAAAGAAATCTGACTGAATTCCACGCAAAAAAACCTTGAACATAGACATCTGACAAGGATGTCTTCAATTCATTTTAAGGAAGGATTACATTGGTACAGGGAATGCTACATTTACAAGCCAGTGCCTCACCACACAGTCAAGTCCGATGGAAAGTCACAATTCATACCAATCAGATAAGTCGTCTTCACAACAACACTATGTTTAGGAAGTACGTGTACCTTAGTCAGGGTATGACTAATATGTACTTTTATTGTACTTTAATTTAGTATTTATGTGTCACTGAAACAATTTTTCAGTTTCTCTAAGAACATTGCTCGACAATATTTTCTTCAATCTGTGGTTATTACAGACGCGTTCTATAGAGAATTTCAATCGATTTAAGAAAGAAAAGCCATACAAAGTAGACCTAATCGTACAACCCATTTGCAGAAATATCCAAAAATAACTTTCTAATTCCGATCACGAAATTCTGCAAGAGAAATCACCACTGTTTGCAACAAATTTTGGTGCATAGGTTATCATTCAATGAAATATCAACTAAATTACATTGAGAAGAACATTTATTACTTTGTTTATTTGCAGTTTCGAAATGTGTTGTCTATGATTTTGTTTGCTTGATTTTGCAAGTGGTCTGTTAAGATCATTATGCACAATTAAGCGTATTAGAGTTCCAAATACAACAGATCTAATATGTTTCATCCCAGGTTTCAATACAATTTAAATATTAATAAGACGTGTTTTTCTTGTGCGAGAAAGATGGCAAAATAATAGTGCAATACAATTTCTTCTTTCAGAGAGTTGCAATCATTATAGGCATGAAAAACGATAAAATATAGTTTTAATGAATGGATTTAGCAATTAGGGGAATAATACTACCCATTTCCTCTTTTCTCATTCAATATTGCATTTTAATTCCGACTAAGCGCTTGGAGAGATATTTTCAAAGAGTGTTTCTTTTCATGTATCTTTGTCTTTGTTTGGGGGGGGGGGGGGCTGTGCACTTAGTTTGTGGCATTTACGGCTCGAATTCTTCATTCATGTTTTATATTTAAATACCATAAAACACTCCCGTTATAAGACTGCATAATTATTCATCAACGCCAATGATATTAGTACACGCATATATGTTTGTCCTTCGGATATTAAATCGTCTTAATAGTATATCTCTCCGTAAACAAAAATGTTTCTTCAATCCCTTCAATCAGATTTTGCTTGGGAGTGATAGCATCTTCAGGGCTTCATCAAGTACCGCGTTTTAATGCATTGTCACGAACTTGTTACAAAGACGTTTGAAGTAAATGGCCTTCCGAGGCTTTAATATTTTGCAGAATATTGTCTCCATGGTAAATAACTCCAGTATAACATATATCACTTATATTTAAACGCCAGACAATTTAAAATCAATAGTTATAATGAAAGGAACTTCTAACACGATTATATTTCTGTTGTTTAACGATTATACCAGCGACCTTGTCCCTCAAGACCCACAAGTTAAGCATAAGTAAGACGTAGATCAGTATTTCTATCTGACGTTTTCGTCCATAGCAGCTCTCTTATAGACATCGAATCTCCTTATGATGTAACACTTCGTCCACATCAACCCCGAAATCCGTCAGATAAACGAACGAAATGCCCATAGAAACAGCAAAAACAACTGCATTATCTAACCACGCTAAACTTAAGGTTCCAAATCTCGCAAATTTCAGTGACATTTTAATGCTAACTACCGACTATATAGAAAGTTGGAATGCCATTTGAAACGTCTAATATCGACCAATGCAATTTACTCTTTCTTAGTTTAATAACATTTTATTGTATTTATACATATAACTATCATATTTGCACAAACATACACATACATTGTACATACATACAAAAAGGGTTGGGCCAAAAAATTTAACAACATTATCAAGGGCCCTGCCCTGTACTCTTTCTAGTCGACTAAGTTACGGTTACTAATGTGTGAATATGGAATAACTAACGGGCATGAGCTGTACCAAGGGTATACATCCAGGTACATCTTAAAGACCCTGATTATACAAATTCAAAGATACAGACAAATATAATACCATTTTTGTCGAAAATTGTCTGGCAGTAGATACCATTAGTTGCTTGTAATGGCTTGATAATGTTACTTCTATTACAACCTCAGTGCAATATTCATATTCTACTTCAGTAATGTACCAGATATTTTTAACTGAAATTAATACATATTTAAGCAAACTTACATGATTAACCACCGGTGGTGTTTTTCCATTGCGCGTTCCAGTGGTGTATACTCCTTTTTACACCCATACATTGTACGAGTGTCTAGTTTCTATTTTGCCGTTGTGATGCGTAGCTTGTATGAAACTTGTACTTTCATACCATTTTATCGAACGGTTGTATACTTTGTATGTGACTTTTCCTGCCTAACTTTAATGTTCATATCAATTGGAAATATGTTGCCTCTACATATATTCTGTCATTCAAATAAATACGCTGAAGTTAATTACGTGTGGAACATTGTTATGTTTCACTCAATTCACGGGCATTTAATTTAATCAAACTGATACGATAGAGCAGTAGTTAGTAATACACCAGCAATATATTATATATATTTTACTAGAAAAATAAAACGATAGCCTATGTATGATATGTTGCAGTATTGTGGATTGCGATATTTTGTGCGTTACGTTTGTTGTGTTACAGCTATCTATTGGACGAATCTAACATAACTTCGTGAATTCAAAATTATCTGTCTGATTTTGTCTCCTCTGTAAATAACATGGTTAAGAGACAGATACGTAAAAACACCTCCTCAATTTGATAAGTGTAAGAATTGGAGACTGTTATAATCTTGTCGGTGACTTTTAACTTATTGGTCTGGGTTGTTGTGCAAATGTCTCAGTAACTGTCAAATTGATAATTGTGTTATGGTATAACTCTTTCAAAATTGAAACCATATACAGTAAAACATCCCTTTAAGACCACATCATTAATATAACAATAATGGTATGGACAAGTCTTTATATTTTGTTCCAAGTTTTTACTCAATAATGAGATCGCCTCAGAAATAAGATCAATATTCTCCAGAACAATTGTGGGCGTATTATTCAGGATTTACAGTGCATTGCTATATCATTTATTTTTCTTTATTCGCGAGATAGATGCAAGCATTGTAAGAGTTGATTCACGTCACTCGCACACGTGCATGAACGAATCGAAAAGATCGATAGCGGAAGGCAAAAATAGACTAAATTTATTGAAGTTTGATGGAGTAATCAGACGGGCAACAATACTGAGAAGAGTGCACTTGAATGACGTTCTTCGCAATGGGCTGTATTGTTGCATTTTAAGTTATCTTAGTGATGAGAGACGTAGTTGTCTATGATAGAGCACCTTATTTCTAATCTGCAGGGTCGTGAACTCGAGCCCTGCTCTGAGTAGATTTTGATCACGAACTTCGCAATCCCCGAACTCCAAGCGAGTACAGGTTAATAACTGAAGACACAGTCATCGAGAGTAATAAGCATAGCATAAGTTGTAAAAGATCTAGTTTCACAATCGATGTAAATAGATAAATTTAAAAATGCTAGGCGACTTATTAGAAGTGCTTGTCTAGTGTATGCAAACACTAAGAATCATTACCAACCAGTATTCAAACACATTACAAACAAGAAAATTCACAGAGAAATAACAGCTGCGTGGAAGTTATTAAAGCCTTTATAAATGATCTACAAATAAAACGTAAATGAGACTATATATGCAGACAATATATATGTGTGTCTGTATTGTATAAACACACATAAATAAATATTTGCACAATGGAAACACATTTCTAACCTATTAATTATTGAATCAAACAGTACAGTGCATGTGAATTGTTGTGAATCCTGATTAGAATATAAGAGAGTTAGTGGGTCAGAGGGGGCACGAATGTTAACATGATTATAGGAAGAATATGCATAAACATGTCGTGAATCCCGTGTAGTTTCCGACAAATTTACATGGAAATCATGCTCATTGGCATGTTTCCCCTTCGGTGCTGTCGACAAATGATAACAGGAGCAAGAATAAGTGGCGGCACATTTCTATTAGATTATCAACAATCGTTTTGTTTTCCTGGCAATGTGTTGGTAAGATTCTGATTTTGTATGTTTGATTAGTTGGCATTGAGTAGCCCACGCGAGGTGAAAGCAAAACTAGCATATCACAATATTAATAGGATCGCTTTCAACCTTCTATTTTCTTTGTGGAACTACACCGAAGACCTGGTAAATAGTGATTCTTTGACTCACTTGGTTAATGTAAAATCGACAAAGTCCACATACCATTTTGTAAAAGACCTTTTGAAATTATACCCCAGCACAGAAGATTGATTAGTTGGTTAGTATTTATATATCTTACAGGTCAATGTTAATAGCTTTTTGTTCTTGTGTCGATATTTGAAAACAATCTTAATTCAAGAATCTGATCGGCAAATCGCTCAAACATCGACAAATTTAAGATAATATCTTTGTAAGCCACGTATGTTGCCAATAATACATCTTCCTAAAACAGGGAATTAAATTCATTCTTCCTAGTATGCATTTGCTTGCATTTAATGTCATAAATATGTTTGTTTTCGATTTGGCAAATGCACGTGTGTATCATCTGTAGATACATCCCAACAAATCTGTATAAACTGCTTTTCCGGTTCGATTGAATTTTCTTCCGTTGCTGCGCCAACACAAATATGTACTTTAAGCATGTTCTCGAAGGCAATGTTGTCAATACAGTCAACATTAAACAGCAAGAGATAGTCTTATAGTTGTTCTTAGCGAATCATTTATGTGAAAAGCTTTTAAAATTAATGAGTTTTCAGATTATAATAATGTAAAGTAACTGAAACAAAAATATTTTCTTGTCAATATTCTTGATGCAAAAGACTATAAGCAAAGTTCATAACGCATACGGGGGTATTATAATGACGTAAACAAATATCTAGGTGAACAATACATAACAAAAATAATGAGAGAGAAAAGCGATTTATCAGTCTACTGACCGATGCGGACAGTGTTATCACGATATCGTCTGGGTTGCTAACTTGGCGAGTCGCCCGCACAGCATTCTTTAAGTCTGGTAACATAGTTCGCCAGACTTAAAAAAAGGTTAGTGTTCCGAAAGGCCAAATTGTTTTATCAAAGACAATGACGGTTAGTTAAATCATATTTGTCACCACAAAAAAAGTTCTGTTTTCTCGAGGTGAACAGTAAGCTAACCAGTGGCAAAGGCTAAATGAAGTTGATATTGCCATGGCGACGCATTTGGAAAAACACTTTAGTTGCGATGACCATAGAGCTACATTCTACCACATTTGCCGACGTGTACTCTTCCATAAATGGGCACAGGGAGGTTTTCTTATATAGCATGACCGTTTACATTGACCATTGTGCATGCGTAGCCTGCATAACATTCGCCCGATATTTCACGGGATTAGACACCTATCCTAGCAGAAGCAGTGATGTGTTTTTATTATATACGTTAAATATCAAGGAAAACAGTTATGAGTACTTAAAGTAAAAATAAACACATTTGTTTCACTTAATATCTGCTAAGTAAAAACACCTTTGCTCTCGTCGATTACGTATTTCTAATAAATTTAAGGATTTAGAAATAACGAGCATGCGGAAGCTGTGCGTGTATAAAGTCAGTACAAGATTATTGGAAGCGTCAACGAATCAATTTCCTGTAAATGCGAGCAGAAAACCATTTGTAATGCTTTTAAAACAATATTGTTTTCACCATTAAATCGAATTCGACTTGAAAGAAAGGCGTGTATGATGTTTTTACAACAGGCGAAACATTAAGTGGGTATTTCTGCAAACATAATAGTGTTAATCTAACATATGTCATGTGGTAACACAATAGAAACAAACATTCACAGAATGTTATCTAAAGCCTATTCAATCACAAGCCACGCAACCATAAGAATATTTCTGCATGACTGTGGCAGTGAATATCACAACGTTAAACTTTTTTTAAAGGCACGGTGTTACTCTCTTCATATATGTGTTAAAAAATTTGAAGATGTCTCCATATGATATTTTATCAAACTATCGGCGTTTTTCAATTATATATGCCTGCACAAATCAATCTATCACAATCCAAGAATCCAAGAAACGCAGCATACTCTTGCATTGACGTCTTTTTTGTCTTTTGTTCAATTCCATAATTTTTTCAGTGTTCGTGACGTGATTTCAAATGTCAGTTTTTAAAATTACATTTTAAGCGGGATTTGACAGACTAATATGCTTTTCCACTAGTATATGTTTCCAGTGTCCCGTAAGTTTTTGTCTTCACGAGATTATTTCCGAGATAAATGGAAAATTACACTGATGTTGAAGGAAACGTGCGAAAAATTAGAAATAGGAACACGGAGAAGCCACACTGACTAAATAAATCAAAGCACTGAGAGTGCTGTTTGGAACGGTTGCTTTATATTAGTGGCAAAATGTTCGAATATTGCTTCACAATCAAATTCTTAAAATATTCAAACGAATGAATCATGTTTTTCAAAAATTCTTATATCGTATGGTCTATCTTTTAAAATATAATGTAAGCTGAATTTATTGTTTGTAATTGTTCGAACAACAGCTATGCTTTTAATAACACAGATGTACTTTGTGTGTGTGGGGGGGGGGGGGTAAATTCTAAATTATGCGTTTACAAACGATTAATTATATACTCCAATCTGCAAGTCATTTCAACTATTATCAACAGCGTTAATTTTAATTGAACGTTTATGAAACCAGTGTTGGACCGCATCGGAACTCAAAACGGCTGCCCACCGTATAGCGAAAAATTACGAACATGATAAATATGGTTGCGGAATAACTGATCCATCGTCGTCGACGATGGATCAGTTATTCCGCAACCATATTTATTTGTATACAGCTTGGATAAACTTTATACAGTTGATTTCCTACAAGAGCGAAGAATTTCATTGGCCGGTATGCAAAATACTGCTACGATAGTAAAACAGTCTGGTTGTTTCATAACTCCATAGGCACTAATGCGATGAGCTTAAGCGGCCTTACCTGATTGAGATGGAATAAAGTCTATCATGTTTTCACTTTATGAAATGCTAAAGTCGTAAATTCCTCCACAGAAATGATTAATGACTTCATATTTCAGTCAGTTTACAAGCATACTATTGGATTTTAAGGAGCCTGGTGTTGGTTTCATCATGATACTCGTAACATGCCAATTACAAATAAAACTAAGTGACTTAAAAGTAAGTAATGGTGCAAGGTATTAAATTATGGATTGCAAGCGGACAGGAAAGCAGACATAATTTATTTTGAGGAGCTCTTATTATTGAGGTGGTCTTAAGTGAGGTTTTCTTCTTCTTCAAATTACAATGTACCTCTAGTACATATGATGTACCGTATAGTTCATTAAATTATATGGGTTCTTGTGATGTGAGAACAGCTGATAAAGAGTATGCTCTGATTAATATGAAGACAACGTGGCACGAATACGGGGATTATTAGAAATTATATAATAATTATAATATATAATTAAATAAGAACTTCTACTAGGGTAGGTAACATTCCGCAGAAAAAGAAGCAAACACAAGTATGCATTAACTATTTGTTACTGATGTTTCATGAAAATAAAATTCCTAACTCAATGTTAAAGTACAACCACTCCAGAGCGGCATACTTTTTAACAACAAACTCTCATTAACAATCGCATTAAATTTTCCTGTAGTAAGAATTTAATCTCTCTAGAGCAACAACATCCCAATAACAACCAAAAGTTGCGTTTGCATAGTGTGTTGGTCTGGAGATATTGCTCTGTATCCTACATATAATTGCCTAGCCGTTTAGCTAAATCTGTACTATATACAAACGGTGTTGAGTGGGTGCGGCGTAAAATAAATACAATAGTGAAATCGAGTGGGCAATGCCACATACAAAGTACACAGCCTGTCCAACAACACAAGGACACATAATCCGTCCTTCATCGGTACAATGTATGGATGGCGATCCTTGCGTTAGTCAGCGCTGTAACTAATAACCAACAACCACCAATAAACGCATGCCCTGTGTTCAGTAAATGTGTTAGCTGCTAACCTTTCGTCCCCGTGCGCAGTGAATGCGATACGGTGGGTCAGGAATACAAAACAGTTTCGTAACGTGAGCAACTGTTAGCCGTTCATGAACGCAGAACTGTTCGTACGATATAGTCTACACACAAGTGAAAAGCCCTAACTTACAACGAAATTGGTTATATTCACGATATCGCTCAATATTATGTAATATTTCCACGCAATGTCTGTATCGCCGCCTTACTACTGAGTATACAGTCCATGGGGAGGTTGGAGACTATAAACCTCATTTTAGATAGATTGTACACATAAGCTGCGTGACTACTGATACAGAAGAAGCAGGAACACTGGTACAGATAATATCTTTTATACAGTTCTTACATTAGATAACTGATAGTCTGATATACGGAGGAAGAAATAATAAACATCTGTCCTTATGAATAGTGTTGATCAATCATTCAGTTAATTACACTGTATCTCTAAGATGTCTATGGCTTTTATACCTGATCGTGAATAAAGAAATGCGCGACGGTTGGTTTGAAGTGCATTTTACTTGGTAATAAAGATAGATATACACAGGATCATTCCAAGATATGATCTACACTAACCTCAATATAGCGCATCGCGTGTAAATATGAAGCTATAGTTTATTTCGAACGATGTATGTGAATATTTTTATATAATGTATATTATGAAACAATAACGCATTGAACCCAGAAAGAAAATTCAAGTCATTCCAAAAATCTAACGAAAATGAGATCAAGATTCAAACATAATTGATAGAAAATGTGTTCATAATGAGTATGCACCCCTATGCGGACAAGCCATGTGTCATAACCGCGACTTATGGAACCGAACGCGTTCCGCAACATGCACAATGAAATGCCATCACACTGTGGTAGATAATTACTTCCAGAACATTTCCAGTTTGGTAGTGACGTGCATGTTACAGGCGTCCGAAAACATTCAACATCATGCTTAACTGTATAACAAAGTGCACGTCTTGTGACCAATGCAAATCATTATTATTCTGGGCTTGCAGAACCTCCGTAATGGTACGGGTATTATCCTTCAGTGAGGTGGGTTTTATGCATTGCCGAAAGGTTTGTGTCACCCGAAATATATCTTGTGCCATGCACCGCGCCATTAACATGTCCCGTAGTTATGACAATATCTACTTGCCCTAGTGTTTGATGGCTGCCCACACCACGTCCCTGTCTCCAGAAATAGTTAACTGTTATCACGCTGTTTTCGACTTAATGTTCTATAAGTCGTCTGTAAACCCAGACATACCTGTCGAAGTCATAAGAATAAATCTTGCCACGTTACGGAAAACAACCTTACGTCATAGCCGATCACGTCTGGTTTGGGCAGAGATCCAAATAACACTGTGTCATTGTAAGGACTGGAGCCTAATGAAGAGCCGTTTCGCAAACCACTCGAATGTTGTTCTTAATTGCAACTCGCCACCTAATCCCTCTACACCTACATACGTCTGTTGTGACGTCACTAGCAGGTTATCTGGGTATAGAATTGCTCGCACATGTCTATGCAGACATTACGGACGTTGCACCCGATCAAGATGTATCAGCAAATGTTACAAAGCCGTTCACTGAATCCAAACGTGTTATTATCGAACATGACATATTAAAATATTCAACGATGTTTGGTTATGATCTTCCGCTTCTCCAACATTGCTAAATTACCAACACGGTTGTCATTTTTTTTAGCAATGGTATTTTTAAATTCCGATTCGTTACAGATTTTGTGCGAATTTCGACTTTGTAAATGGCAATAAAAGTGAACTACTTAAATTTCGATCAATAACACGAAGCATTAAGATGCATATTCTGAACAGATGAAGTAAGACCCTTCCTACATTGCAATTGTTGGTTATTCGGACGAATTTCCAAAAGGGTTGTGAAAGTGATATGATGCGAGTAATTCTCAAGGTAAGGATGCATGACATGGTTATCAGTATATGCGGCAGGATAGAAACGCTTTTATTAGTATTGTACGATCTTGACTTTGCGAGGGCAAATACTGTAATACTCAAACTAATAACAATACTTAAGTAAAAGGGACACGGACAAGGCACCGATTGAACCAACACACGATTCAACATTGGTTATTTGTCGAATATTGGCTTCGTAGCTATGCAACGAATCAAGAACACCATTTGTAGAAGTAGCGGTTATCCAAATTAGTACTTAAGAGTTAGACTTTATAAACCTTAACAGGACATCAAAATATTGGCAAACAAACGACATGCACAATATTGCAAAATCACCCATACCCAATAGTTCGGTCAATATCTTTTATCAAGAGCAGCTGTTTTATTTGTCGTTTCTACGGGTATTAGATATTTAAATAGACAAAACATTTTAACTAGTACTGATAAATGAGACAAAATCGTTATTCTCTGATATTAACAGTGTGAATGTTGAATATTAATGCAAAGTGTCGTATTTCTGTCAATTTCCATACGATAATAGATTACTTATGAATAATTATCTACTAAATAGCTATTTATTCCTCATAAATAAATTGTATCTCTGTAATAGATTCAATTGAATTAGCAAACATCATGGATAAAACGGCGTGCTTGTGATTGCACAACCGCCATGGGCAAAACATGGTGAGAATAAATGCGGTGATTTGGTGACTGAAATAGCAAATGCAAATCCTACCGATGGCAATGTTTTCGACAACAATTAAGTTGAGAGACGCATAAATCCACGTATTTAATTAAATGTGTCAATCTTCATATAACGTTTCACAATGAGATTTTTAAAACCACACACGAGTAAATAGTTTTTTTCTTCTTGTAACACATAATTGGAAGATGATAATCACAAACCCGTATTTGACATCGTCTTTTCCCCTATGACGCTTCTTTAACCGTTGATAAAATGTCGTTTTCCTATTCTTGTTATACGTTTCATATAGTCAGAAGAAAAAGAAACCCTAACATGCAAAAACTGCTATTTAGTTACGTGGTTCATTCAACAATATCATCGTTTAAATTGAATTGCACCAAATCAATTATTTACTTCTGTTGCTTTAATTTGCTTGATACCTGCAAGTACAATAATGACAAATGATAGAAAACCATGACATATTAACCTTTCGAACGTCATTGCCCTTCCACGACAATATTTCAATTTCTGTCTTTAAACTGGTTCAGTTTTCCCTGATTGTTGGCTTAAGTAACGATACGTGAGAACCACAACTGCTCATTGGAGCAAGCATTTGCTTATTGGAACCACATCCGTCAACAAATCTAGTCTAGTGCATCCTTACGTGATTTAAATGTTTCTAAACTTGCAACCTCTTGTCAATATCAAGCTATACATGTGCCGTTGAAGTGGTAAAATACAGCGATATCCCTTTTCATTAATACTGATGACGACAATAAGCTTTGGAAAGTTATGCAAGTTCTGGACGATCGGGTTTTGGTATTTGTTCCCAACGTATACATTTAACATAAGGCATAAGCAACTACATTTCCCGTGTTTTAATTTAACACGCATAAACTTCTAAAAGAGAAAAAAATAAGACCACACTCACCGTTCAGGTCCATTTTGGACTCATTGGCGCGAGTCGTTGGATCATTTTCAACGCATAAAAAATGATGTTGTTCAAATGAGGCGCTGGCGTGTACAATGTATGTCGATTAAATTTGAATTTAAAATCTCGGAAACAGAAACTAAGTTACAAAGTTAAATCATAGTAAAGAACCGGTGAACACTCGAGTAGCCATTTCTAACATTTGACGTCGTCCTAAAGCGAGTAACAATGATTTGTTTTTAATTTGTTAATACTGTTTTAAAATAGAAAGATTAAGTTATTACAGGGAACACCATTTCCAAAGACAATGCCTAACCACGCAGATCCCCGGGAAACAACAGCCAACAAAACATTATGGATATAGGAGGTGCAAGGGCAAACGCGAATGAGAATGGGACAGCAAGGAATGGAAAGGCTGACTATAAAAAACAACCATGGAGAATTTGAGGGGACAGCAAAGGGGAAAATGGATGCAATACATCCACAGGACAAGCTAAGAACGTCAGGTGCCATGTGCCGAAGAGGGAGAATTAGTTCGAGAACTTGAGTACTATACCAAGTAAAGGAACTGCTCATGGGAAAAGAGGAACTTAACATACATCTAAAACATCAATAGAAATAAAAAAAACATGTAGCAATTTACAGCCTAGGAACTGTCAGTAAAAATACTGTTGGATTTAACATAACAATTACATAGAATAATACCATACTTTCCCACTTTTTTAATAGTTTACTATTAACTGGTCTCAAAGGAAATAAATGATGAAGTCGAGCAGCTAATACCACATGCAAAGTGCACGACCACCCAAAAAGCACAAGGAGTCATCAAAATATATATATTCATATTAACAAATAAAAAGGCAAATGCGACGCAATAAACAAACGTATATGATAGGTGAAGGTTTGATTCTTCGTACTTTTGGCTGTTTGTTTGTATCATATGTGTATCATCTGTGTTTTAATGCTACATGTATCTCCAAAGATTTGGCGAAGTGTTGCAATAGTAGGAGCTATTTCCTCATGCTGATTGATACGAAGTTTCACCACGCGCGGGTAATTATGATTAATTCGATATTTAGCACTTGTCATGTAAGATCATAGCCAGACCAGAAATAACGTCTATTACTGTATCACTTTTCCAAACAGAACATGTTCAGAAATGCTGTAGCAGCTAATATCCTTTTATTTGACTTGAAAACAAGGAGTATGCAAATAATGAGGCCACTTTGTGTTATATGTGTTTGTCGCGTGCTAATGGTATTTCAAGACGGTAAAATTACCTAAGTATGTTTTCCGGGTTTCCGCTAGTATTTAATTTTTCCTCGACAGCATGCGACAATTTTCTCTAGTCAACTGGGCACTAAAATGAATTGTAGAACATAACTTTACGTGATTGTTCTAATACGTATGTATAATGATATAATGAAACTATTTGAAGACATCAACATTTCAGCTAACAAGGTCAGCTAACAAGGTCAGATATCGGTTGTGATACACATGTACGACAGTTATTGCTGTTTAACTTTTTGTTAAAGTTCTATAAGCGTCGATTTTATGGGCTGTTGAATTGTATTGTATTGATTCACATTAGAAGCAGACAAACATTAACATTGTACAGGGCATTTACATAATATAAAACTTATTTCACTCATTTATCAAGATTGTGAATCAAGTTATGCTCCAAAAGAACAAGGAGGTATGAAACACGTTCGTACATGCACACAATTACAAAACCGAACTGGGCATTAAGCACAAATATAACGGATGAATGAAAGTAGAAGTATCAACTTGTAATGATCAGGGGCCAACCTTGTTTACGAGTGTACCCAGCCGCACACTTGCCCTACCATCACCCAATAGAATGAACAGTGTCAATACAAGTAATCCCAGCAGGTCAAATCATCAACATAAGATACAACGAACACAGTTTAATGCATATAAAAATAGACAAATAAAAATAAGGAGCCACAACAACTGAAGTGATACGCCCTTAATGGGCGTACAAGTCGATAGATTTGTCAATAGATATTGCTTTATTGAGTGCACTCTTAATATGAAATTCATGTTTGTTTACCGTAGTTTGTGTTATTTATGTACTACCGTTTCATTAATTCCATGATTTACTAGCAAAGCAGAATACAAAGAAGACATAAATGATGACTTAATCGTTTGGATATAATTGTGTTCCCCCCTGCGTGAACCTCCTGGTCTGTTTTGTCTTGTTTTTAAGCCGCTTCCGTTTTCTTTCGTCTAGATCTGTCTATGGATATTCGTATATGTGGCATTCTGTACCTCTGTTTTATTTCCCACGATGCATTACTTCGTTAACGATTCAGATATGAATGTCTCAGTATTTTCCATTGCAGATGGGATCTTCAGCAATTAAATGTCACATCTGATACCGGTTCAAACACCAAGTGTGATGTATGTTTGTTGTTAAAATGAGAAGACGATACTGTCAAACTTCTGGACCGAACATTGTGCATACAAAGATCCACATTTCCGTGATTAGTTTGTATACAACTGATTGTGAAATTGATCAAGACAAAACAGACAAATGAATGAGATGCTGCATCCAATGAACACAAAATACTGAGTACATAATCAGAATTATACATTGGGGTGGTACTAGACGTTCCAGCATCTTATAAATTTACTTTTTGTATGAATGTGACGTGGATTTTTTGGCGTAGCTGTTTAACATTGATTTTGACGTACATTTTTGACCAACCAAATGTTGTCCTCGAAACGGGATTTTAAAATCTGACCAATCATATTTTCATGCAGGAGGTATTAAACGGGGTTTTCGTTCACCCAAGATGCACCAAACGGGGGGTTTCGTAAAATGTGCGTTCGTTAGAAGTTCGAATTTTGCCGGAAGTAGTCAATATGTTTCAGCAGATCCGAGTTAACTTTTTGTAAGGATTTATTTTTCAACATTGTTGCAAAAAGCATTATTTCATTTAGCATAACGGAAGACATCGTTCAATCTACGCCGTTTATCTTTTTCAAAGAATAGTATTGTTTATATTTGTTTGCCGTCAACTTTATATTCAACCGTTCTATTTCATTCTATAATATAGCGGCATTTTGAAGGTTTGTACCCCTTAAGTTCCTTTTTGCTATTGTTATTGTGTACGTACATGTATATTCGTGCCTCCTTGCGCTTTTCAAGTGTACTTTGTATACGTGACATTTCCTGCTGGACACTACTGCATAACTTGTTTCACAATTGATGTATTTACATCTTGTATTAAACACTCTCGACGACGGCTGTCTGACGTACTAAGCAGTACTCGCGCTTAATTGAGGAACCGCAGGGAAATTTCTTTCATGACGGACTTTGGACCCATATCCTTTAGTGCGACAGTCCGGTGTCCTACACCCTAAACCCAATTGTCTAAACCTTCAAGGTACAAAGTATGGTTTATTATACTTTTGTCCCCCATATTCGTCTTTACAACAAACGACGAGCACGAACTTCTTTCTTTAAACCAAAAAGACTAAGTCAATCATTTAGTTTATCAGATTGTGTGTCCCCATGGCGTCTACTCTCTGGTAATAGGCAAGAAATAACCGTATAGACTGGTTGACTTAAGGTCCTATTTGGTAATAAAAATCCAATATATATTATCTGATTTATTTCCTGGTGTCGGTCGATTTGCGATAAAAAGTACGACATTAGATACAATGATAAGGGGGAAGAGAGATCCACAATTACAATAAAATACCCATATGTATTCTGTCCTGAAATAAAAACCAACTACAGTTTACTATGTAATCTACAGATATTGGAAATGAAATTGTGAACGAAATTGAAATCACGTGAAAAGAAAGAACAAGCCGGTAAGATTGTAGAAATACAATCCCAAGTATAAATGGTCAATAAAGTCAAGACATTTAGAAAATATGCCGAATAGAAAATGGGAACAAATGCAGAGCAGATAATGCTAAATTCACAAACCCTAAACTCTCGAAAAGATCTAGACATAAGAAAAAGGAGGACGCACAAGCAGAGAGGGTGACAAAACAATAACAAACGCTCCAGGAGGCACACACATGAAGGAAACACAAAAATAAGTATTCTTAAGTTCGTATGTACGTTCGTATCGCATCAAACTGATAACCATCCTTTCCAAAAGGTCTATTAAGTATACACCATCGGTAGTTAATACATGACATCAACGCTTCAAATCACATACAATTTATATCTGGTGAACAGTAAATTTTACATTGAAATTAACTTTTATTCTATACATAGCACTCAGAACACCTCGTCCTGGTACCTTTATTGGACGGGATCTCGATAATTTTGCGTTGAAATTTACTTTTGTTCTACATATCACCCAGAATACCCCGCCCTGGTACCTTTTTTGCACGGGATCTCGATAATTTTGCGTTGAAAAATGCTGACAATATTTTTCACATTTTGCTTAACCAGTCTTGGCGTGGTACTACTAAACTCTGCATAGGCAAGGGAAGTATAGCAAAGACAGACAAAAGTACAGAAAGTCAGTCAAGTATAGTACAAAGTGAGGTAATATGTCTTTAAAACCTATTATAACTAATACGGTCACCTAATTCTGGAGTGTTCTTCCTGTCTTTCGGTCCTAAGTGAGACATTAGGGAGCCAGCATTTCTGTGAATTCAGACTTTATTCAATTAATTTACTTTGTGGTTTGAATGACACTTAAAATAATGAATTCAATAGTTGAAAGATTGGATAAAAGCTGCCCTATTATTCTGTAAAAATAGTATGATGACATGATGTGGAAATGGCGCAGAGTTACCGGTCCTTGAGAATGCGGTAAATGCACACTGGAGACCGCAGGTAAATGGATTGCATCAGTAAGCCGCATGTAGACTAAATCATGGGTAAGACTTTGCTGGGCATATTCATATGTGCATAGCTGTTACACTCCTCTGCTCGTTAATAGCCACAAGACAAGTCTGAGACATATCATGTCTGCCTCTGTTCAACAGTTAGTTATATCATAACAGTGCAGCGTCCTAAATTCAAACTGCTTAGTCGACATTAAGACTCAAGAGGCGCCCATCGATGCATACAATCAATATGGGCTTGTAACGGTGTATTAATGGTGGTTCCGAAAATGCGTCCACTGGTATGTAAAAGTAAGAGGTTATCCACATTTCACTGATTTCTATGCTGGACGACAGCGCACAGTTATAGAACTCGTTGCACTATGTGTTGCGTTATTAGATGCGGGTAATCACTGGACACAAATAGATGTCGACAATATTGAGACTGAAGGATTTATTGAGAATCTTCAAAATCGTACGTTTCCTTTTCGTAATGTTTAACACAATATTTTACATTCTGTTTTTGTTACTGTACCAGTGCTAATACAGCAATACAAATAATATGTTCTTCTCTAATTCCTATTTAGTCCCTAAATTCACTGCCAACCGGCCCCCGGACTACCTTTTATAAAAAGCTAACCGTGTTGCTTTTACGTCTTATATGTGTGATGTATGTTATGTATGTTTTAAAACAAATGAAATAAATTCAAAACAAGTTAATGAGATTACATAGTGATTTCGATACAAATATCAACTTCTCGTCAACACCATTGGCATGCAATATTGATGCAAGAAACCATGGAAGATGAGAAAACGACCCAAGCATTGCTTATCTTATTAAACAACCACTGAAAAAATACCAATTATCATCAATTTCGTACAGCTAAGTGAAAAAAAAACATAAAATCGGCAATGAATTAAACTACCAGCTTGATGGCTGTGACAAATTAAAACCACATGTGTATAACACGGCATTGTATTCGTCTTATCCCGCACCATTTATAACTAACTTGTTTTTATATATTATTTACCCTTGTTGTTTAGTTCTACTGGTTAAATGCCCGATAGCTTATGTCACGGCGAATCGTCATACGTGTTTGTATGCGTGCGTGCGTCATTGTGTTAAATTTTCATTCAAACGACATCTCCTCCTAAACCGTTTGCCCAATTTTGACTTAACTTCACAGGAATGTTCCGTGGTCCTCTTTCAAAGCTGTTCAAATGGTTACGGCCTGTTGCATAAATAGCAGGAGCTAAAAATGATTTTTAAATTGGAAACTTAAAATGTCTTCAGCTCCAGACCCATAAAGCCCAGATTTTTCATATTTAGTATGTAACATATTTTAGTGGTCCTGTACCAAGATTTTTCAAATCATGACAATTCGGTCACATGTTTTGCAAGGATTTTTTATAGAGAACATCTTTCGAAATCTTCTTGAACAGAACCAGAATACACAGTATGTTGATATTGGGTTTGTAGCATTGTCTAGTGGTCCCCTACCAAGATTGTTCAAATTCAGCCTCTGGGGTCAAAATTTGCCTCGCCCTGTGGTCACATATTTTCTATAGACTTACATGGGAAAATCTTGGAAATTGTTCTTCTCCTGAAAGATTGAACCAGTTTTGATATTTGGTATGAAGCATTGTGTATTGTCTCCTCCAAAGATTGCTCAAATTATGCCCCTGGGGTCAAAACCGCCCCACTAAGAGTTATATAGAGAATAATTTTGAAAATGTCTTGTCCAGAAAAAAACTTATCAAAGGTCCATGTACACATTGTAGCCAGTAGAGCGTCAGACCCTCGTGGCTCTATTGTTTTAAGATTTCCTGTTTATATTATGTGTTATTTCATATTCATTGGTACATCTAGACGGTTTCTATTATCGTGTGCCCAATGATGTATGTGCTCAGTGAATATTTGGCGAAATATATTATATTCAAAGTCACCAGTCCAAGTGGGAAACTTGTCAGTTGCATGCGGCAAAACAGGTTTGTGCTGGTTGGTAACCTAGGATCACTTGTTGGGTCAACTGAATACCATACACAAGTCCAACACATAACACATCTATCATTTAAGCATGAAAAACGACGCAAGCAACAACTGATAAAATATATCATGTTCCAACAAGACTTCATGGTAACTAACGATATCGCCCGGTATTCTGAATTGTCAAACCAAAATTTATATAAAAAATAAGCAAAGTCATCTGTAATAATCACATATTTTAAGATAGTATACACGCCAGTAACAAGACATTTATGTACAATGGTACTTTTATCCAGAATTTCCTCATAAAGGCCTCGTTATTTCTACGCATATGTCTATCACATCAGCCGTCACAAGTGACAGTTCGGGTCCTAATTGGCAGTATCAAACACGCAAACATGTATTATTTGGTTGGCATCTTGACTTATTATGTTACCAAAATGACATAAGGATACATTAATTAGTGTTCAAAACCAGTGAAACAATTGTAGTGTACAGACTTGACTATTTTACTAAATAAACGACAAAATCATCGTTGTAGACGCATTACAACGAACTTGCCATCTACTGGCAGATAAATGCACCAGAAGTGGTAAAACCACACATCTAGCGACTAGTCTATTTTTTCCGCTGAGTATATTTTATTTGATAATTTGAAAATGCATAAGTAGACATGTGCTTTAAGGTGTTTACTTAAGATTGGTGTTTCTTTTTGCTAGATTGCATTTATAACGATTAAAAAAGGAATCATACAATACTTTTTGTTTGTGTTTTGTGATCCTCTTTCACATGTACGTAGTATTTTCATGTCTCATTGTCTTTTTGTGATGGTTGTGCACTTTGTATGTTTTCTGATTAGCCTGCATGTATTTGTTCGGGTCTTAAACTCAAGTACTAACAGTTTTTTTCTTCTTCAAATGTTCTTCTTTTACATGTACATTCCGAACATGATTGCACGAGCCCGCTTAAAATTTCGGTGTGTAAATATTGTCAGATTACAACAATTCATTACTAAAAGTTACAAAGTGTAGTTCACAGAGGGTCGCATTCACAAAACAGCTTCCCCGTCGGATCTCTAGCGTACGGTTTAATATAAAATAGCGAGAGGTACAAACCATCCAAAACAGATGAAAGAGAATTGGGAGCAACGAATGACCGCATAACAATTAACGATAATATATCCAGTATCAAAACAGCCTTTCAGCTCTGGTATTGCAAATGTAAACACCAGATGACTTAATTCATCCCGATGGCACCGCGGCCAGGCAAGATCAGAAAGATACAGTGTCGTCTACTTCATGTAAACTTATTTTTATATTGTTCAATAGTTTCAATATAGCACGAACATATATCCAAAGATAACAATTCGTGGAGCGTTGTATGATCTTAACAAAGAGCAGTTTTACAATCGATTTCGTTCATTCAGGAACGGGAAAGATGAGCAATTAACGCTTAACAACAGAAATCGACTTCCATGAATGAAGTTACAAATTTGATTATGCCGACCAAATTTCTCTCAAAGGTTCCATTGATCAAATTGTATTACGTTCATTATTAGTTAATTTAATCAAGAAGTTTAAGACCAAATAACGACTGCTTGATTTTTCGTCCGGTGAGCCGTGGAATTGTTAGCTACACATGATCGGTTCGAGTGTTCAGTTATAAGCAGTAGTTTTCTTCGGATTTGCAATTCATTATTTATGTCGGATTCAAGATCTGATTTGTAAATAAGGAGCCCCCTCATTGGTATCGTTACAAATAAACGGCATGTGGAAATATTGAAGAGCATCACATGGCCACTAACCATATAAAACTAACTGCATCTTCTCATTTCAACTGCATTGTATTGCAACTATTTAATGAATATAAGCTTTAGTGTTTCTGGTTATTTCTTTTGTGTGTGAAATATGTAAAACATGTGTAAAATCCTAACGACTCAATGTCAGCAGAGTCATTTTGTATCAAAATATAAGCAGAATCATATAAAAATTTCATTAAGACGAACTTTCCGATACCACTGAAAAACATGGCATTACTGTTTATTATTCCATACAGTTCTTTGGTATGTCTAAAAATGAATAATGTAGTAGAGCAGGACATGTCACCTACAAAGTGAACAGCCACACAAAGAATACAAAGAATCATGAAATATACACATGTGAACTAGTTAACAATCAAAATAGTCTTCGCGAAGATGTTATGCAAATGACCACTGGTATCAAAAAAGAACGTATTGTGCGAAGGAAATTAATGACAAGACAATTTTTCGCGGAGTTGGAATAGATCTACTGGGAATTAAGTTGATCATTGAATGTTCTGAGAACAACCAGGAGATTACTGTTTAGCAAATAAATCCATGACACTGTTATGATGCATATTATCACACTGATAGTGTCAGGAAATATAAGATTCGACGTTCGAGGAGAATTAGTGCACATTCCTTCCATGATTTTACTAAGGTTCTTGATAAATTGATTTCTGTTGTATCATTCACAACAACTCTGTCGTGACGCCTGTTTTTTTAATTTTTCGGAACAGAATGACCATGATCGCTCACTGATTGATACGTTTTATGGATGTATCCCTTCATTAACGTTTTGAAATGGGTTGCATGATTTAGTATTCATGCCTATTTCATCACCAACTCTGGAACTGTGCACACATCGTGAACTTCATACTAGAACATCTAATTTGTTATTTATGCAAAGACCTTAGATTATTCTTTGGTACATGAACTAAGCATGAACTGTTTAATAGCACATGTTAATTCAAGGGTTGTATAACAATATCAGCTCGGGTGGGCTTATTTTGAGGGATCAAAATAATGTCTCTAAACTATGTGCATTGTGCGAGTGTCACTTACTGTTCTTTTCAGCCAAATTGTTTCCAATGCTACATCCTGGTTCAGAATAAGAGTTAAAAGTATCAAATTTGATATCATGACATCAAGATTACTGTAAGGAACTTCTTCATGTTTGGAGACCGCCCACGGGTCAAAACTATAAGTTTCGACAATGTTAACAAAGTGTTAACCAATGAGATACGATCTGAAGCAACTGTTTAAGGACAGACAGTGTACAAAGAGTATCACAATAATCATCACAAACATTGAATTGGAGCCAGAAATATCTTTCAAATATATCTTAAACAAATCCTGCCTCTTGTCCCCATTCAAAACATCGATATCGATCAAGCAATTAGTTTATTATGACTAAGGTCTTTTCAGTTCGCTGCTCGTTTATTTAATGTATTTTTCTGAGTTGATTGAAGGTTTTAATTGCTCTTACTCTATGCACATATTGTTAATTAATTAACTCACGTAGTTTGATATTTTCCTGCCTCATGTCCATATCTTCTTTCATATTATTAATTCCTACAAGTTAGACAGACCTTTAACGGAATTTATGTGGTGGTATTTGTAAATTACTCGTTACATTTCCGAGGACAAGAGTGAAGTTATACACCGGTAAATCGATTTAAACCCCCTGTCTACCAACTCTGTCAATTTAAATGCCCAGTGGTGTTTGTGACATTGACCGTTCCAAGGCGATACTCCTGCTTGTACTCATCATTTATATGCATCCATTTTTTCATGCGCATATGTGTAGTATGTGACATTTCTACTACGACTTCTATAATCACTTATATCTAAACGCTGGAAAGTTTACCAATATTACCATTTATTTCGATGTTGGCCGACATGCCATCAAACTGTCCAAAACCTCTAGTAATTATATTGAGAGGTCCGAGGCTGCGAATGCGTTGTGTTTCTCTTCATGTTAAGTTATTATGCAGTCCTGCGCTTTTCGCTTTTTCCCGCCATTTCATTTATACCCAATCCCGCCAACCTCTTGTTAATATTTATATACTATCACCTCCACAGAGTTTTTGTTTCCCCATTTAGTATGCCCTCTCCGTTTTTTTTATTTGTGTATCGCACCCTTGGGATATATGTAGGAAGGTAGCCTCTTCGGCGCTACTTTCCGAAATTCCTAGACTACTACTAACTATATGTTGATATTTTACACCACATTCATTAGTGCATTGCAAACTATATGTAATTGTTATGAACATTTTATGTTGTCTTTTTAAGTACAACAATTTTAGTACCATGATAGACCGCCTGAATAATTATACTCTGAACAACCAATTCTGCTCCCATGCTGTCCTCTTAAATTTGCGGTATTTCTATTCTGAGTGTGGCGTTTTATTATTGATTTTAGTACAGCAGACAATAATATGGAAATATCTTAAGAGAGTATGTTCTAAGAATGTCTCAGTTCTGATTGTCTGAAAGTACAAAGTAATATAACGTGTACCTCTATGGGATTCCACTAATAGAAACGAACAAACAATACGAGCGATCCTAGTATAAGGAAGGGGCTCTACATGGGACAGTTTCGCGTAAATGTACGACATAACCGTTGGTGTGATATTAAGTTTGTCTCATCTATCTAGTTAATACAATACTGAACACTTTGTTCCCAGGGTGAGGTGTAATGGACACTTGCTGCTATCCGACATTCGTCCGTTTAATTTTACAACTCAGTAACCCTGTGATTGAAGTTGTTGAAACAAGACCTTGATGCTCCAAAGTCTGTGAAAAGTTCATGCCTGAAACAGCTGGCAATATTTTAAAATAATTGGTAGTACTGTTCCTAGGTTGATATTCCAATATTATTCAAATAGGTCATAAGAGCTTTGCCACCGGGGGGTACGAACTACAACTTCAAAGCACTTCTCGTCAAAAACCGTCGGCCGGATTGCGACTTAATGTCACACGAAATGTCAATGGCTTTCAGCATTATTACATATTCCATAAGTTCATGCAAATGGTCAAACTAAGCAAAATATATACAGATTCTAAGGCGGCTTTTATGTCATTTATGTAGTAGAAAGAATGATCCCATTAACAAAGGCCAGACATTCCGTTGGTCATCAAGGTATCTATTGTCATAAAATGCGATAAGAATTATTATGCAACCTTAGATGTTCCTTTTTGTCTACTACTTTCATGAACTCCAAAAAGCGGATTTTTTCTTGATAAAACATTACTTTCATGATACGATTACTAACGAGTTTGTTCTAATGTTTAGATACCAATAGTTGAGTTACAACATCTAAATACTTTTATACGTAAAAGAAACGATAAGAGCTGATATGAAAAACTAATACTATTACATTGGAACCCATGCGTTTTATGTGGGACGAATGACATTCGCCAAAATAAAAACTACTTATGAGAATATTAAACAGAAGAAATGATGTTGGTATGGCAAAAATGCCATTATAAGTAACAACACACAGACGCAGAACTTTTGTCTGGAGAGAAGTCGGAGGTTAATGAGATGAAACCAAACGTTTGCATGTCATCCGAAGACTTAAGACGAAGTCATATTCTTTAAACAATTGAGCATTATTTTCCCCTGAAGTAATACTTGTGTTGAACTTTACGCCAAGTATCTGTAAAAGTTAACTGCTAGTTTCGCCAGGTTTCCTCGGTACTGCTTATTCCAGACTTAAGCTATTGGCCGATACCTGTTTCATGAATACCAGCGTCAATCGCGACCTTATGTCAATGTTTCGATATCATGGATCTTACATTGCATGTATTCTACGTATATATACATATTATGTTTTTATGATTCGATAATTATCTTTTGTATGTTCACATTAAAAATGCTCTGACCTTCTAGGCAATTATATCGAGGAATTATTTTATAAGTCTTTGTTCAAACCGACGTCAAGTTTGTTTTTGTCACAGGTAGTATAACTCTTTGCTAAATGCATGCATGAGGTTTCAAAATAAATCAAACATACCTTTACACACACATGATTTCAAAACATTAAAGATGTATCCGGCTCATCTGAACATAAAAAGTTTGATTTGGCTTAATCCAGTTTTGTTGTTACATTGGCTAAAACATGTCTAAAAAGAACCATTGCAATGTATAACCAATTAAAAATACATGTATCTTGTTTTATCATATTACTAACAGACAAAACTTGTAAAATAGTCTGATTGTTATAAAACTGGACGGTTTTTTTATTTGTATGATGTACAAACATCTTTCTTCAACAAGTTCGAATCAATACACTTTGAGTTCATTCTTTGTTTGTGCATGTTTATTGATGTTTTACTATAGGAAATATATTTTTCATGTTTGTTTAGGTAAACAAATGAACAAAAAGTGAGCATAATATTACTTTAAAATCTTATTGTTATCAGTTCATTATTTTGACTAGACTTTGTTCGCGTGGATGAAACCGACCATACGCACACCCGACGAATTAGAATGTGCAGAAAATCTCAGGACAATTAAATCATATTTGATAAATGCGTTTCTCCTACAATCGACAATGGTCTTTTGTGTGTGATGTTACATTGCATTAGAATCAGCAAGTATATTTTATTTCTGAGCAATTGAATGTTGCCAGACTTGTCAATAAACTAGATTGGATAGTTGTATCAATTATTTCTTCTTACAGTTAGCTTTCCAATACGAACCAAGTAACCCTATTGAAAAGCCTTAAACTGTGTGTTCGCTATTAAAATTCGTAACACCGTTTCCATATAACCATCTTCCATACAGGAGATGATAGTGCACAGAAGATAATAATACAACAAAAGATTCGCTTGTACTTTCGCAAGCTGAGTTTCCGATAGATTATTAATTAAATTTTACATGAAATAAATACAGTGGATATCTGATAAGGTGCCAGGAAGACGTGCGTTCCCATTTCCTCATCCAGAAGCGTCTTGCTACAGTTATTATCGACCAACTTAAGGACCAACCAATGTTGTAATGAGTTGATTGAAGTATTATGGCTTGTGTGCGTTTAAAACGGCGTGCCCTTGTGAATAATGCATACGACTCCGACTGAATAATGACGTGTCAACTAGAAAATGGAAAACGGTATTAAATGTTCAAAAATGACGGAAAACATAGATTATGTAATATCAACTCATTGGGTCATCAATCAGTATCGTCCTAAATGAACTCGGGCATCCCAAATCACCATTTATGTTAATAGCACGAATCGTAAAACACGTTTCTTGTTCAACTCATCAAACGTATCATTTGTTGCTCCTAATTCGAGGTCTCCCGTGATCGTGTTTACAGACACTATACCGGCATAAAACGGTTGGTTCTATGCGGGATGGCAGTCTACTACCTTATTGCACAGCTTTTTCTGATTACATTTCTCCTTTGAAGCAAAATAGCTGTAGCCTGTTGAGAAGAAGACTTTCACATTTTATTGGTCACTGAATGTAAAAATCACCGATTTATTGTTGCAGACATATACACGCACACATTAGACATTGAACATGTACACGCGACCACCTGTATTAAGTGACTTTTCGTTAAACATAAACATTGTATTAAGAGACCACCCAAGGGACAGTAAATTAGTGGTATAATAAATAATATAATAGAGAGGTATCTTGATAGATTTTGATAAATATATAAGTTAGGTACTTATGAGTGTTGAACAGAACAACAATCAAAACGTGTGAGTACCATTCAAATATATGTGAATGTCAAACAAAGCTGGTTAATCCATTTAAACTATTACAGCTGTACAAGTATGTCCATGTGTCTAATTCTTAAATTGCCCTTAATTTATCCAATGTGACAAGGTTCGTGTACTTTAAATATGCGTAGTTGCTTCGTGCTTAGGCAATGCCAAATTGGAATTTTGTAAGCGTCCCCGTGCTCCTAGGTTTTGCCAAACAAAAATAAATCTAAGCTAAAAATTCTAATATTTTCGATGTTCATGATTCGACAACGGCAACTTTAGTTGAGATCCGACAACAAGTAATTATTCTTTAACATTTTATTAATACCGCAATCAAACAGTATCATGTATATATCTAGTTTTGAAACCAACCATTTTGTTTTGTTTTTATGATGTTTCTTTCATTAAAATATCTAAAATTATGCATCGGTTATTATCTGAGGATATTTGTTTTTTCATTATGAGTTTGTGTGTGTTGTTTTAATAGGTAGCTAGGTTGCGCAAACTTAGGTTGACGCTTAACAAAATTCTAATTTGGCGCGGCCTTACACGAGAAAATAAAAAGCAAACCACAGACGCGCACACATCACACACTATAATAGCTTAAAGTCTATACGTAAATTCTGGACTCGTCACAATAACACGAATCTGCACGTGGTGTGACGTCATGAATTCAGTAATGACGACGTATTGACAGCTATTAACTGAACTATTACTCAAATAGTTACATTCCGATTGCGTTATTTAAAACAGGTTGAAATTATGAAATTAAGTACGTGTTTACACAGATTTATCGTCTCATTTTAGAACATACGTCGCTTAATACAAATTTTCGTGTGTACAATGTCTACAGTACATTTATATATTTTAGCTCATATTTGAATATAATATCTTATAGTCATAAAGGAAAATGAATGTCTCTACAGAAGCAGAAAAGGAACATATACGCAAATGAGGAGGATAGGATAAACTAGCCGTGAGTAGGAAATGGTTTCTATTCTCAATACTTATTTACAAAACATTGACATTTATCAGAGTTTCATGTCTCTTAATATTCTGCTGTAGACTTAATGCTGTCAACATATACTATAAGCGGAATATATCTGCCTTTGCCAGTAATTACACTGCAAAAGGACCCCTGATGATACTAGAATGACGATTACCTAGTAAGATCAATATACAGTCCGATTTATGAGGTATGATAATATATAATCTAAATAGTCTATGAGGGATTTTATTCTGCTGACGTCAACTTGCAAACTTAGGCGAATATACATTGTGTGACAATAGCACACTAGAGGAATTCTGAAATATAGACGAATCTGAAAGAAACAGATGTGAATTCCTTCTACTTTTATAATTACCACTGCTGTTCTATTTCTCAGCTTTGTGAACAGCAAAAGGTGCTTTTTAATTAGTATGCAAGACCTTAAATAAAATAGAAACTGTCGTCTTTCTGATTTATCATGTAAAACTAGAATTATTCATTTCTATATGATTTAGGATGTTAAGAAGTAAGACCCAAGAGATGGTTTGTTTCTTCAGAATATGTATACATTGTTTTCTCCGAATAATACCCTTGAAACCGAAATAAGCCGGTAAACATAAACCCATCGAAAATGGTGTGGAAATGTTTTCTGTCAATTAAGCCTACCTCTATTTGTATTTAGGAAATCCTTAAAAGCGATATTAAAGCCGATTCCGTACGCGTGTATTGACAAGCATATTGTAACGACAAAAAAAAGACAATATCAATCGGTTCAGATTTTAGAACATGTCCCAACAACCTAATAAATTTACAACAGAACCCAAATCAGTAATAAAATACGAACGGGAATGAATCGTTCCTGTCATTTATTCCTGTATGTCGCTGGTTATGAGGTACAAAGAAAGGATTACGTTTTTACCAAGAACGCCGTATACACAAGACAATGCCTTCGTACATAGATCGCATTGGATCATCGGCATAACGAAACATAATGTGTTGAGGCGTTGTAGTTTTAAACATCTATGGGAATGGGGAAGTAAAAAGTTGTCTGGCGAACTATCAGAAACAACACTGGGTATGAGGACAACATGGGATAATTGATGGAATACACCACAGCTAAGAAAGCAAGCGGCCACTGGCCGAAAGAGGGGGGGGGTATTATATCAAGTCAAGGAACAGCACTCTGGGAAATTGGAACTGAACACTCAAATAATAAGCATGTAGCGATTCAAAGCCTTGCTTGTATTGGAATTGTTGGTAAAAATAGTGATGCCTAAATCAATTTAACAGCTAGCAGCTTACCTCACACTTAACTGCTATATAGCTTTTGATTTCCAACATAAAACATTGATTGACTTAGAAATATAATCGAATACAAAAAGGCTGTATAGCATTTGATAAAAGAGAGAGAATATGTAGCTCCAGGGAACGCCACATACATACATACCCACGCAGACAAATAACGGCATGTTATATATTTAGTGAAAACGCACAGCTTCGATGTCATATTTATGTCCAAGTGTATAACTTATAAATACACAGTCGACATTCATGTACATACACCGGTCAATGTTTGTACTGCAGGATGTCAAAACAATCAAAAATGTTCTTCTCAATATAGATCTAAGTAAAGAAATACTACAATATTTAGGGCATTGGGATGACAATGTCAGATTCCACCAAACTTCATAAATATTGCATGTCATCGACTCCGTATATGGACGTCCTAATTGGTGGAAGTGGCCTTACCTGCTTTCACATTGATAGTGGAACTCATATGTCAACACCTAGTTTATATACCAGCTCCTTTTAATGAATATGCGTTATTTTAATGTAACTATATTCATTGAAACTTAGGTTTCAGATAGACCTCAAATAAAGTATGTTGTGACATCGGGAACTGAACTCTTTTCATCAACACAATAGCCAAAGATACAGAACACGGTTTATTATTGATTGAAGAAAGTATTGCTTTTGTAATAATGAGACTTTTTGCCTGGAATCGTATCAAGCGGCAAGATAAGAAAGTTCTTGTTCAATTGATGTGTAGTCAAAATATTGTTCCCCAAACTCCTTCTTTATATTTTATTGTAAACATTCTGAACATTGTTTATTTCATTTCATAACCCCCATGATCTGTTGGTGAAATCTTGACTAATGCATGTGGAATTCCCGTTGTAACTCTTTACTTTAGAACTTTCTCGACTACTATATCCTGTTGTGTGTTGCTTTTTAAAATTGTCTATATGGGTATATGCAGAATTTAATATCAGATATAGGATATTATGTCACAGACAACAGCACTATCAAAATGACAGAAATACAGACTCTTAGAGCCTAACGTTTTCACAAAAAGCAATCAAGGAACGGTGATGACTATGACAATACAGATGAATACAATGGGTATCTGTCAAAGTTTCATATCACTGTTGTAAGTAAATGACAGTTAACAATAAAATCCGAGATTGTTTTTCATTTGAAATTTGGAATATGTTCAGTATTCCTCAGCATTCTTCTCTTTGTTTCCCGTCAGTGACATGTCAGCTACTTCATCATAGCACCACCATATATTTTTCTCTTAAAATAGACAACCGTACATTTATCATTGTCTTTGTCTAATCTTACAGCAGTGTAATTATTAATATTTGACATTTATTTTGACATATGATGTATCAAAATAACACTAAATAGTTGTTAAACTATATCATTCTCCTGTTTTTTTTTATTATGACAAATGTCGTTATTATGAGAAGATATGGTTATGACAGAATTAACTGTTTAAAACAATAAGGCTGCGTAGTTTTGTTATGAAGGGGTATGTATTTGGACTTTGATGATATTTTGTAAAGTCTCTTTATTATTTAGGCAGGATATATTTCAAAATGTCTAGAGCATTTTAACTCAATAACATCGTTCTGCTGGTTAAATGTTATTAATGAGTCACTGTCACTGGGAAAGGACCACATGGACAACAACGTTCGTGTCATTGGGGAAAGGACCTCATCAACAACAACGTTCGTGTCATTGGGGAAGGATCACATCGACAACAACGTTCGAGTCATCGGGGAATGACCACATGGACAACAACGTTCGAGTCATTGAGGAAGGATCACATCGACAACAACGTTCGAGTCATCGGGGAAGGATCACATCGACAGCAACGTTCGTGTCATTGGGGAAGGATCACATCGACAGCAACGTTCGTGTCATTGGGGAAGGATCACATCGACAACAACGTTCGTGTCATTGGGGAAGGATCACATCGACAACAACGTTCGTGTCATTGGGGAAGGATCACATCGACAACAACGTTCATGTCATTGGGGAAGGATCACATCGACAACAACGTTCGAGTCATCGGGGAAGGTTTACATGGACAACAACGCTCGAGTCATCGGGGAAAGGATCACATTGACAACAACGTTCGAGTCATCGGGGAAGGATCACATGGACAACAACGCTCGAGTCATCGGGGAAGGATCACATTGACAACAACGTTCGAGTCATCGGGGAAGGATCACATGGACAACAACGTTCGAGTCATTGGGGAAGGATCACATCGACAGCAACGTTCGTGTCATCGGGGAAGGATCACATCGACAACAACGTTCGTGTCATTGGGGAAGGATCACATCGACAACAACCATTGTGACAATGTGGTAGAGCCACACTGACAAGGACAAAACATATCATCAGCAGAGATATTTGGAGTCATACATTCCAAACAGTTATTATTAAATATTACTCAAACCCACTTAATGTTTTCACTCTTCATACTATATGTTCTACCTGTCGGTATGTATATTTGGAAGCCCAATACCTTGTCACTTTTGACGTTACGCGCACCATCAGGTATAAATCAAATTCATTAACAATAAATTTAAAGTTTGTTTGCCAACATTCCACTTCCATGTCATACAATTAGCAGTTGTTTCATACAGGAGTGTTTTCCCGAGATAGTGAAGGCAACCATTATAATTTCTGCAAATGTCTTATATCAATAAAAGTTGGCATTTGAACATATCATTTGGAATAATACCAGACTAGTTTAATTACCATTTTAAAACAATTGAACAAAGATTATTTTACTGATTAACAATTTGAAGATGTCGTCTAACTTTAGAGTTAAATCCAGTCGCAAACCTATAAAACTACGGCGTGTAGGCTATACTTTTCCAAGTCTTAGTGGAATGATCATTACTTTATCTATATAGTAAGATTGAACAATTTCTTGTAATATCTTTAAAGGTGAGTCGTATAGTTTTTTATCAATATGAATAAGTAACTTGAGATAATGTCTTGTTAACAAACACGGTTGTAAATGTCAATCGTGTTGATATTAATCTGCATGAATGAATGTTATTGAAACTTCCAGTAACACTTTACCAAAGTCAATATTGTTAGAACTTATTATACAGAATCTACCGAACTGGTATGAGAAACAAATAGTAATTGTAACATCATGACACACTCCTATCTCACATCATGACACGCTCCTGTCTCATATGGAACGCCGCAACTGCCTTATTTGACGTTACAACTTGACGCGCAGTCGTAAGAGCATTACATGTGACGCTTTCACCTCGATATGTGACACTTTTATGTATACATGTGACGTTATTATCATTACATGTGACAGGAAAGTCATTTTGTGTGGTGGAGTCAACATTACGTGTTATAGTTTTACCCTGATATGTGACACTTTAATTTATACATGCGACGACACTTCTACTATATGTGCCGGTTTTATCATTATATGTGACAGAATCATCATTCCGTTTGGTGGAGTTTACATTACGTGTGATCGTTTCACCCTGTTTTGTGATACCACTTATACATGTGACGGTTTCATAATTATATATGTAATAGTCGTCATTCCGTGTGGTGGATTCAACATTATGTGTGGTAGTTTCACCTTTATATGTGACACTTTTATTCATACATGTGATGGCTTCCTTAATACATGTGACGGTACTAACATTACATGTGACAGAATCGTCATTCCGTGCGGTGGAGTTATCATTACGTGTGGTAGTTTTATTCTGATGTGTGACACTTTTATTTATACATGTGACGACACTTATAATACACGTGACGGTATTATCATTATATGTGACAGAAAAGTCATTCCGTGCGGTGGATTAAACATTATGTGTGATAGTTTCACCTTGATATGTGACACTTTTATTCATACGTGTGATGACACCATTAATACATGTGACGGTTCTATCATTATATGTGACAGAATCGTCATTCCGTGTATAAGCTGTAAGTCCACCTGCTACTCCTGGTTCCACTTTTGTTTGCAACTCACGAGCTCTATCCCTAATTCTTACTCGATCTCCAATCGTCGTAACTCCTAAGCTATTAAGTTGTAAGTCATTTAGCGATAAAATATTTTCAAAATCAACCTTTTGCTCAAGAAATTTCTCAATTAAACACGGCAACCCTACCGACTCTAACAACGTGTTTACAGTTACCGCCATCTTCTTCGTTAATGTACACAAAGAGACAAATAGCGGAAAGGTTGCACATATAGATCGAACCGTCACACGTAATGAACATTTGGTCACATGTAATGACATATATATCAAACGTATTGTGACATATTTAACGAAGATACATATAATGATGAAACCATCGCATATATTATGAGTGTCATCACATGTATACATAAAAGTGTCACATATCAAGGTGAAACTACAACACGTAATATTGACTCCACCACATGGAATGACAATTCTGTCACATATATTGATAAAACAGTCACATGTATAAGAAGTGTCGTCACATGGATAAATAAATGTGTCACATATCAAGGTGAAACTACCACACGTAATGTTGACCCCACCATACGGAATGACTTTTCTGTCACATATATTGATACTACCGTCACATGTATTAATGGTGTCATCACATGTATGAATAAAAGTGTCACATATAAAGGTGAAACTATCACACGTAATGTTTAATCCACCACACGGAATGACTTTTCTGTCACATATAATGATAATACCGTCACATATAATGACGAAACCGTCACATACAAGGCTGATTCGACTGCACATCAAGTTGTAACGTCAAATAAAGCAGTTGCGGCGTTCCATAGTCTCACATCTATACTATCCTACTGTGTGCACTGCTAAAGGCTAGAGAGAGTTTTTTAGAGCGTTTGGTATCAAGATATAGGTAGTGTTAAGAATGGTTGCTCATCTCTGGCATTTAGTTATCTAAATTATGTTATTATGCTCATTTATTTAACAATATTCAACAGAACTGAAATTAATTAAATAAATGTGCATCTAGAGGGAATTGTTTTGTGTTAATGATAAGTTAATTATGGCTATGGGACTAGATAAATGTCATTTAAAGAACTTTTTACTTCAAGTTTGTTCAGTACTTTAAATAAATATCACTATAATATTATGATCATGTTACCAAGTTATAATATGAACAGACATACTAAAATAGTATCACAGCGCATGGCGGCATCAACATTTGTGTTACTTTTATACGCATTTCGAAAATTAAGATATTGAGAGCGCATATTTGAGTTCGATTTTGAATTGCGACAAGGAAATACCGACGGAAATCGAATAACGACGAGGTTTCCAACAAACGCCTTGCAGCATTCACATTTAATGAATGAAACAGAAGAGAATAAAGACAGATTAATTAATTTAACTTTTCATTTGTCATTTTTTGCATAATTTATATCGGAATATCGACTTGGATGACAAGTGACAGCTTGGAAAAGTATGCGTTTGAATATGACTGTGGGCAAATTGATATAGAAAAAGGGTATAACGTTGCGCGTGTGGGTATACGAAGTGCATTGTTGAAGTGTATATAAGTCTTAAATGCGACATTAACTGCCAAATTGTTGGAAAATGGCATTAACTCCGATAAAGAAACTCGGGAGCAGATCAATGATTAAGCTTAAGATAAATTTCTCTAAGGAGTTATCCCCTTGATCGGTCACAAAACTTCCATGGTATAAGCTACAAGAGCCTGACAACACACATGTTTCTTTGTACTGATTATTTCAGCAAACCTCGTCTACAGCAACAAATATTCAATAGAAAGACTGTATATATAACTCGTGAGAATGTTCATGTTATCTGTTAATAGGATCTATATTGTCTACAGAAAATGAATTATCATTATCTTAACAATTTGCAAATAACCTTCATGGTAAATAAGTCAATTTACATGCTAACTTCCTGGTTTCTTGATGTGTTAAACATTTAACGAGATCCATTTGAATAAATGTAAATGCTTGACAGCGCATTGCTAAATAAGTGATACACCGAAAATAAAAGCATTAAAATCCCATTAATTCTGTATGGGGAACTGTTATTGTTCGATTTTGCTGTACTTTACAGAACATTCCCCGATTACCATTGACGTAAATTGGAATAAGCAACATTAACCAACTCTAAGCATTGATCAAGCAAACAGTAGGAGTAAATCAGTATTCTTTACAGCGATTTCGCGATATTGACTTCAGAAGTCAGACAGGAAATATCACCTAAACAGTGAATAGCCTCCCCAAAAGAACACGGATGCAAGAAAATACATTCATACGTGTTAACAATTCCAAAGTCAAAATTGATACAAGGTACAGACATAAATGTTAGGTGTAAATAAGAGAGCAGTTTTTAAGTGGCAATAACCATTGGGTGTATGGACCTAGTTCATGGACGCATGTAAACTCAAACAAATACCCCAATAAATTGTGTAAATAAGAAAGTGCCGATGGACAGTTTTTGCATTCGCATTAATAATATAACGCTTTAAAGTGTGCCTTTGAGTTAGCAATGTACTTGACGTTTCGTACTTGCATAAATGTTGTTAAGCAATTCTTAGGAATGTAGGCAATCACGTGTGGTAGGAAAGCTTAGAGGAAACGTTCCTGCTTATAGGTGTACATTTCTGTCTTGTAATTCCCAGTGTTTTCAGGACAATGTGCATATTAGAATTCTAAATGTATAGATTAATCTCGAAAATAAAATTATTGAGGGCGCATATTTGAGTTCAATTTTGTATTGCGACAAGGAAATACCGACGGAAACTTCGTATAGCGACGAGGTTTCCAACAAACGCCTCGCAGCAGGACCATTTAATGAATGTAACAGAAGAGAATAAAGACTGATTAAATTTAACTTTTCGTTTATCATTTTTTGCCTAACATATATTGGAACATCGACTTTGATGACAAGTGACAGCTTGAAAAAGTATGCGTTTGATTATGACTGTGGGCATATTGATATAGAAAAAGGGTATAACGTTGCGAGTGTGGGTTTACGAAGAGCATTGTTGAAGTGTATATAAGTCTTAAATGCGACATTAACTGCCAAATTGTTGGAAAATGGCATTAACTCCAATAAAGAAACTCAGGAATTGATCAATGTTTAAGCTTAAGATAAATTTCTCTAAGGAGTATCCCCCTTGATCGGTCACAAAACTTCCATGGTATAATCTACAAGAGCATGACAAACACATTTTTCTTTGTACAGGCTATTTCAGCAAACCTCGTCTACAACAACAAATATTCAATAGAAGGACTGTATATATAACACGTGAGCATGTTCGTGTTATCTGTTAATGGGATCTATATTGTTTTCTGAAAATGAATTATCATTTTCTTAACAATTTGGAAATAACCTTCATGGTAAAAAAGTCAATTTACATGCTAACTTCCTGGTTTCTTGATGTGTTAAACATTTAACGAGATCCATTTGAATAAATGTAAATGCTTGACAGCGCATTGCTAAATAAGTGATACACCGAAAATAAAAGCATTAAAATCCCATTAATTCTGTATGGGGTACTGTTATTGTTCGATTCTGCTGTACTTTACAGAACATTCCCCGATTACCATTGACGTAAATTGGAATAAGCAAGATTAACCAACTCTTAGCATTGATCAAGCAAACAGTTGGAGTAAATCAGTATTCTTTACAGCGATTTCGCGATATTGACTTCAGAAGTCAGACAGGAAATATCACCTAAACAGTGAATAGCCTCCCCAAAAGAACACGGATGCAAGAAAATACATTCATACGTGTAAACAATTCAAAAAAGTCAAAATTGATACAAGATACAGACATAAATGTTGGGTGTAAATAAGAGAGCCGTTTTTAAGTGGCAATAACCATTGGGTGTATGGACCTAGTTCATGGACGCATGTAAACTCAAACAAATACCCCAATAAATTGTGTAAATAAGAAAGTGCCGATGGACAGTTTTTGTATTCGCATTATTAATATATCGCTTTAAAGTGTGCCTTTGAGTTAGCAATGTACTTGACGTTTCGTACTTGCATAAATGTTGTTAAGCAATTCTTAGGAATGTAGGCAATCACGTGTGGTAGGAAAGCTTAGAGGAAACGTTCCTGCTTATAGGTGTACATTTCTGTCTTGTAATTCCCAGTGTTTTCAGGACAATGTGCATATTAGAATTCTAAATGTATAGATTAATCTCGAAAATAAAATTATTGAGGGCGCATATTTGAGTTCAATTTTGTATTGCGACAAGGAAATACCGACGGAAACTTCGTATAGCGACGAGGTTTCCAACAAACGCCTCGCAGCAGGACCATTTAATGAATGTAACAGAAGAGAATAAAGACTGATTAAATTTAACTTTTCGTTTATCAGTTTTTGCCTAACTTATATTGGAACATCGACTTTGATGACAAGTGACAGCTTGAAAATGTATGCGTTTGATTATGACTGTGGGCATATTGATATAGAAAAAGGGTATAACGTTGCAAGTGTGGGTTTACGAAGTGCATTGTTGAAGTGTATATAAGTCTTAAATGCGACATTAACTGCCAAATTATTGGAAAATGGCGTTAACTCCAATAAAGAAACTCAGGAATTGATCAATGATTAAGCTTAAGATAAATTTCTCTAAGGAGTATCCCCCTTGATTGGTCACAAAACTTCCATGGTATAATCTACAAGAGCATGACAAAACACATTTTTCTTTGTACAGGCTATTTCAGCAAACCTCGTCTACAACAACAAATATTCAATAGAAGGACTGTATATATAACACGTGAGCATGTTCGTGTTATCTGTTAATTGGATCTATATTGTTTTCTGAAAATGAATTATCATTTTCTTAACAATTTGGAAATAACCTTCATGGTAAAAAAGTCAATTTACATGCTAACTTCCTGGTTTCTTGATGTGTTAAACATTTAACGAGATCCATTTGAATAAATGTAAATGCTTGACAGCGCATTGCTAAATAAGTGATACACCGAAAATAAAAGCATTAAAACCCCATTAATTCTGTATGGGGTACTGTTATTGTTCGATTCTGCTGTACTTTACAGAACATTCCCCGATTACCATTGACGTAAATTGGAATAAGCAACATTAACCAACTCTAAGCATTGATCAAGCAAACAGTAGGAGTAAATCAGTATTCTTTACAGCGATTTCGCGATATTGACTTCAGAAGTCAGACAGGAAATATCACCTAAACAGTGAATAGCCTCCCCAAAAGAACACGGATGCAAGAAAATACATTCATACGTGTAAACAATTCCAAAGTCAAAATTGATACAAGATACAGACATAAATGTTGGGTGTAAATAAGAGAGCCGTTTTTAAGTGGCAATAACCATTGGGTGTATGGACCTAGTTCATGGACGCATGTAAACTCAAACGAATACCCCAATAAATTGTGTAAATAAGAAAGTGCCGATGGACAGTTTTTGTATTCGCATTATTAATATATCGCTTTAAAGTGTGCCTTTGAGTTAGCTATGTACTTGACGTTTCGCATTTGCATAAATGTTGTTAAGCAATTCTTAGGAATGTAGGCAATCACGTGTGGTAGGAAAGCTTAGAGGAAACGTTCCTGCTCATAGGTGTACATTTCTGTCATTTTGTAATTCCCAGTGTTTTCAGGACAATGTGCATATTAGAATTCTGAATGAATAGATTAATGTCTTATATTATTTATTTTGCCTAAGAAAAACAATTTTTTTCAGTAATGACCAACAGCTTTTATTCAAGTTATGTCCTGAATTCATAACTTCGTATTGATTGTATTTAAACCAATTTCCCCGTGCTTACAAACCATTTATTTACCATCAGAAACAATTTCCTTGATTATCGAAAGGCGATTTTGACAAGTATTTTCTCTACGTAGCGAATCACATGCCAATTGTATTGCCAAGAAGTCAATTGTTACACTTGACAGATCTGGTCTTAGTTGGTGTAACAGCACATAAGTGTGTCTTGTTTACTGTGGTGATTAGGAGATATACTTAATATTATGTAGTCGTATTGAATGACGAGATATGGGTAAATGTGGGGAAAATGTATAGAAGTAAAACTACCCTCGAAAATTACATCTGGAACATAACGCTGTATATATGTGTTTTATATTAATTGGTAAAAACACCCCTTTAGTCTGGATTATTTCTTTATTAAAAGTACAGCTACAGTAGATAAAGGTATTGAAAGAACTAAAACACATACCAGCTGGAAAGAAAACGTCCATTTGAGTATCGATAAGATAAATGGTCAACAGTGTTCATATTGTAGGGATATATATTCCGGTTTATACACTTGAGATTTTAGCTTATAGACTTATTTACGGATTAAAGGTGTTAAAACAAAATATCAACGGTGTGCAGTATTGTATTATGTAACCATTACCTATACAATGGGGTGTGTTGGTTTGAACTCAACCATAACATCCCTGTCCTAGAAATCTAAATATACTGTCGATTCAAATTTCGTTGAAACACTGGTATTGTTTGTACTATGCCCATAGGTCAATATTTGGCAAAGCATGTCTTTACTGGCTGGCCACATCACAGGTTGTTTACAATCGTTCTCACATATATACAAACGAACTGTACGTAACGATATTAAACGTTTCCTTCTTTGCGATCCTGTCGATTCTTGCTTTTTCAAGACGTTCCCCTAGAATTGTTTAATATTCAGTTCTATATAAAAATCTAAACTATGCTATTAAATCAACGTTTTATTCAAACTAGGACCATATTCCCCAATAACGATTATGCAAATGTTCTAAATTCTAAGCACCTCTTTTGTTCATGTTCCAGAAATAGCTAAATTGTAACCAGTTTTCTAAATCGGACTTTATTTATCATTTATGGGTATTAGCGAACATGGTTCCATTATATAATGTGCTGAGCAACTACTCTTTATTCAATCCATTTCGTCTATTAAAGCAAGAAATTGCGAGCTATTAGTGTTCAACAACAGAAATTGACTTTCATGGCTTGAGTAATAAATTTAATTACACCGTCCACATATGTCTCTAAAGGTTCTCTGATCAAATTGTATTACATTCATGATTTGTTAATATAATAAAAAAGTCGCTTAAGACCAGATAACGAGTTCCTGAATTTATATCCTTCTGGCAAACAGGATAATTGCTGGCTACACATGATTTGTTCAAGTACTTTATAAATAGAGGGCATATTATGTACTTAACGTCTTACTGGGTTGATGTACGTGTAGTTATTTTCAGTAAGTTAAGGAGAACAGTTATTGATCACGTTGTAAATTCTGGTTATAAATTTTAACATGTAGTTTTAGAAATGCACCGGTAACCAACTGAAATAATCTAGATCAGCCAACCGTTCAATACTGATTCTGAATCACTTTCTCAGAATTGCATTTTTCAGTTCTCATAACATTAAATGCAAAAATGAAACCTGATGGTTTTGCTTTTATTTCAGTCTTATGTATTGAAAACATGCATTCGTTGTATAGATCAGTCGAATGTATATGTCGTCGCAACGAATGTCCGCTGTATCAACCACTTTGGATACGTTGTAAAGTATATAAAATACATGTTTAGTACGGTTTTCAAGTGCACAGGTATCCACGAATTCTTCGTTTGCAAATTTGATTGCGGTTAATCTGCACAGAAAAACAAGGTAAAATCCTGCATTCTTAACAAAATGCAGCATAATCATAATCTCATGTATCTATCAAGATAAGAGAGACAATGACAGTTTTTATTTGTCGTTGGTATTTGAGACATATAATACAGAAATACCAACTTCGTGTTCTTGTGACTTGGGGTGCCTGCGCACTTTACTTTGTATTGGCATTGCCTGCTCGACTTATCTATTCATTTTATGTATGAGATAATACTAAATAACAACTGCGATAGACAGCTTTTATTATTTTAGAACGGAGCATAAATACACCATCTATTCTTCCTACAAACGTTATGAAATGTCTCTGTATTTTCTGTTTCCTAGAATTTTGCATCACTGAACAGCATGATGGAAAGCAACAAAGTTCATCGAATCAGAAACATTTTCAATTTCTGGGCATATGGTCCGGTGCATGTTTGTTATTTCAAATACAGATTACACAGCGAACGTTTCTATAAACTAACACATTCTCCTGGAGAAGAAACCATATGGGACTAATCGGAAAACACCAGTGTGAGATATTGTCGTGAAATTGATGTCCGCTTGTTTTATTTCATTTTCTCGGCAAGCCATTAAGTTTGATTTTTAGTTGTCTTTATTCGACTTTATTACTTTAATGCATGCCGAACTGCTTGTTGCGTCAAGTTTATATCATCGAAAGGTCACATTATATGATGATATAGTCCAACACAAACAAATATATATTGTTTCAATGCCCGGACGTAATAACTGTATATAGTTGATCATTGAATAAATGAGACGAGGAAGAGAGGTTATGATATAATTCCTACCACTTGAGACCTGTTTATTTACTTAAAGCAGATAAGGTGGACAAAATCACGTAAATATTTTATGCAAGCAGTCTGAAGGAAAGCTAATATATTAAAATTAGGTACTCGTTCAGACATCCTGCATTTTGATTCGATGTCGAAGATAAGAATAATTCAGTATTAACGGTTTCTAGTATCATAAAGATAACAGAATGGAACGATTTTCGTATACAGACAAATTGAGACAATGTGCTACAAAATGCAAGCAAACACCATCAATACAATCCGATTATATAATTAATGGCTTGTACCGCAAACTGACTTGATCGGCTAGATATACTATGTCTGTTATTTAGTTCTGACGATAATGCGTTAACACCAACTTCTGCATCATGATTGTGTATAAGTATTGTTTCATTATTCATTATCACGTTCTTTGGGGTCTGCACTGAAGTAAACATCGAAGACAGTTTGCAACGATAATTCAAGACACAAAGAAGCGCATATCGAAACCACCAATTCATCTTGCAATTAGTTTATTACTGTCAATGTATCTTCTCAATTGGATTTTATTTGAATGTAAGGATTGACAAATGTAATTTATTCTAGATGAGTTTGACCAACGAACTCGTCATAAAATCATTCAATCACTTTAGGCCAGTAGTCCTTGATATTATATTGTTGTTCTTTCTTTTGTTATCGTCGTGTGTTCTAGAAAGTTCTAGTGAATTTGTTGAGATGGTAGTAGTTTCCATGAACGCTGAAAACTACTTATAAATACAAGGAAAAGGAAGTGTGGTGTGATTCTCACATTCAAACAGCTCTATTTATTCTTCTATTACACCACCATATTGTATTATCATCTATGAAGTTTGCACAAGGGATTCCAAAATAAAATCCTAGCACGTTTTTTTCTGCAGGATTCTCAACTTAAATTAATACGTTTTACAATTGATTAAACATTTCAATAAATCAGACTTCGGAAATGATTTCGTTTCATAGAATTTCCTCGAATTAATTGTATCGATTTCAACTACGTTTTCAATAAATGCTATAAAATAAGATTATGATATCCTCTAGGTGTGCGCCCCAAATATTTTAACATGCATTCCCAAAAAAACGGTAACGCAATGACAAATGTATACTGGTAAAGTTGGTTTTAATTAGTTATTTCATATTGGGTCTTTTTCTGCAGTGATTGTGATACATCTCCTTAATGGTTTGCATTGTACACTATTCAAACGTTATATATTTGAAGTTTGCGTTTCACCAATTTGGAATTTGGAATTTCCGTGAATATTTCGTCGGAGAATTAGCCCCATTTGTTGCCTTACATACTCACGATCGTTATGTTGTCTAATTGGCTTGTGTAAAAATATGACAGATAAAATGAACCCAAGAACAATGAATAACTTTTCGCCTAATTCAGCCATAATTAAGAAATTCACGAGGTTGTTCATGATTTCATGCATCGATCCTTCACAAATGTTATTCAATACATCCCTATTCAGTAAATACAAGAACGTGGTCTAGACATAATGAAGCGGTTGCATATCGTTAAGTACCGTAAATCTAATATATTCATCTGTCATATATGCTTCCAAGGTCAAAATCAATTGTACTGACTACAAATGTTATGTTTATTATTACAGAGTCATTCTCTTGCAAAATTGAGACATAAACCGTGCATAGCTTATGTCCTTGTTCAACAATTGGTTTAATTAGAAGCAGTCCGGTACAGCATATGATCTAGCTGAATAAATTAACGACTTTACAACTGAATTTGCTAATGTCCTTATTGCGATGCAAACTGAGAGGTCATGCCTGATGAGGTTCAATATTTTATATCATAATTGTGTTTTATTTCGTGCTGCTAATATTTCATAGAATCTTTAGAAGATTAATGATTTGCTTAACTCCTCTCAGGAAGCAGATCATGCAATATGTTACCAAAATATACAAAAAGCAAGAAGAGAAAATTAAGAAATGAATGTTTACTAACAGTATCGTTCCCAAATGCCTCAAACAATTTGAAGCCAATAAACGTTTCAATCTTTTAAAAATCAATATATGAAACTACTTCATTTCCTTCTTCACCTATATTCAAGATAACCATATCATTCTTTTGAAAAAGGACTAATCGGATCCTTGCAATGGACCCGGTGAATTACCAAATGACAGACATAAATGTCAATGTGAATGCCTTACGTTTTATGGATTGTTGTTTTCCCGGAGGTCGTTGTGGGGAGGCACTGTCTTATGTATGTGGCGTTCCCTGTAGCAACTTATTCTCTCTCTCTCTCTCTCTTACTAGAGAGTGGCCAATTATGTTACCACGAATGCACCCATCTGCTACAACAATAATAAACGATTCACATGACAACATGGATGTGAAAAAATGCAGAGCCTGGAAAGTCTCATTCACAAATTAGAAACATCTATACAGAGGTAGCTTATTGTCACATGGGTATCGCACATATCCCCAATGTCATTGCCATGAGCATCTCAGTTTTTTTTAAATATCTACGCGCACCATCACACTAAATTTGTTCATTAAACAAATTGGTGTATACAATGATCGTTTGCTGTGTGATATTAGCATTGTGTAGTTACCGTCATTTGGCTTCCTTTAGTTTCTGTAATGGAAATTTAAACTGAATTGGGAAGAATTGCCTGAAAAGTTAATACACATGGTAAATGAACAAGCAGTATTTAATCATCATTTAGCATTTCCTTTCTTGGAAATTGTTCATTTTTTCAAGCACCTCTTACTGAGAAAAACGGACAATATTGATAGGAAATAAGGCGAGTATAATAGATTCGCTGTCAAAATAGCTCCCTTACCAGCTGAGGCAATCACTGAGATCGAGAATAACAAACGACTTTGTATTTATGATGTTTAAATATGGCATGTACATTGAAATGAACCCAACGTTGTTGACAAGTGAAGATGTTTTATTACATTCGCTTTATTGTAGGGTGCTACTGTTGTAGTGAATGAATGCTCTACAAGACATGTTGTGGTGTTTTCGTTGCACTGCTATGATTGTTTCGATAACAATTTGTAAATATGGTTTCACTATTCTATTGCTTTACGTATCCTTGTTCTACACTCAGTCTCCAGAGTTTATCGACTCTAACATTGAGTAGTTGTCCTACTGGGATTTTCTTATTTACGCTGTTCGCTTTATTTGAGTGATAGTAGGATTAATGTGAGGTTATGTGCACCCCTAAACGATGTTAAACCCCATTGGTGTTTTAAAATTGACCGTTCCAAGGCGGTATTCCAATCTTCATCCATTATTCATGTCAGTTGTTTGTGTTTCCTTTTTGTTATAGTTTCCTTGTTTGTCTCTTTCGGCGCAGCCCTACTAACATGGTTTTGCTAGGCAATTTCTCCTCAACCGAACAACGTTTGTAACCTTGACGCGGATTGGTTAACCTCTCGATAAAGGGTTACGTTAATTACCGAAATACACTGAATGTTGGTGATTTTACCGAAATCCACTGAATTTCGGTGAATTTACCGAAATCCATTTTGGATCTGGAGTGACCAGCAAGCGTAACATCTTGGTACTTTTTTTATTATGCACAACAACTGAAAAATATTTGTAACCTTGACGCAGATTGGTTGACATTGTGTATAGTGTATTTCATGATTTATCCAGTAAGTAGTGTTAGTCATTAGCCTGAATTACCTGCCCTTACCATTACATTATCGGTGTGCAGAGTACGCTGAGTACCAGACTAATTAGTCATCACCACGGAGAATTGTCCGGTGTTGGAATTAAGAATACTTTCTTGGTGTTATGTACCAGTCGCGATCATTTATATCGTTTTAATCAGATACATCGCTATATAACAAGTTTATTAACATGAATGTGTGAGTTTTACGACTTATACATATAAGTAATATTGATGAACTATATTGAAACAAAATATACTGTGTCTATGTCTAATCACACTAAGCAGTGATCTCCCATTACCAGGTCTCGGAGTTTCTGTAGTAAAGCGTAATTGAATGACCGGCAGTCGTTACATTTATGCATTTTTTATGTTGTACAACAAATTTTAACCTTCAGATTGCAACAAATTTGCATACTTCAAGTTGCGCCGACCATCTTTTTTAAAGATATTTCTTGTTTTCATGTCTCCTTGTGCTTTTGTTCTGTTGATGTGACATTTCATGCTCGACGTCTTGATTTTAATCAGGCGTCTAAATAGCAGATTCGTGGGTTCCGTCCTATTATTTCGATCACTTTATCAATTAAGTATTTTATTTTACTGAGGATTATTCAATTTTATGTTTCATATAATCCTTAAAATCACAGTAATACAGATCTTTAGTTTCTGTTTATTTTATTTTGTCAAATTATAAACATTGTCACAGCATCTTTGCAATTTTAAAATACTGTATACAATGATTAGGAGCGGTAGAATTGATTTCTTGATTAAACAACACTCTCGGCTCCGGGAAATGTTATACCGGATAATCGAAATTGACGCCATTTGTTCGTATTTTGTTGGTGGAGGTATATTACTCCATAATTTTAATTCCCATGTAAGTATACGTAACAACAGTTCTAGTAAAAAACTAGAACATTTCCACAACATCTTCGAACATATGTCTCGCATTTACGGTAAAATGGGAGCTCGCTGTCTGGGTATATAAACTACCGGGGGTTCACAAGATTCCTGTAACTTGTATGTTCAGAATAACTTTGTGCATAACTTGTTGTTCAGTCATAATGTTCGTTAGATTTTCAAATATGCTAAATTTGGGCATACTTAATTATGTCATTAAACGTTACATCACATAAAACGATGCCCTATGAATCGAATGGCATAATGTGCATACACCAAGAAATAGAGAGGAAACCGTAAAGTGTATCCTTACGCTGTTCCACACGAATATTTTAAATGAGTACTAATCAAAAACATAAACAAGTTGTTTCAGATGAGTTTATATCTAAAGTATTCAACAGGGAATAATGGCGATGATACATGACCAAAACGTCCACTCTTAAGGTTGACACAAACTATAACGTTTCTTTTTTCAAGAAACTAAACTTTTCACCAAATCACGTGACCGGAAGTGGCAACATTTGTTCAAAACCAAACAACCGCATGCTAACGCATTTCCGCTGAATAAATCTTACTTCGTACAACCGTTCATTGTATTAAAAGATGATAAATATATAATTTTTTATATTGTACATGAAATATTCTTTGTTTTAGTGTGTTTTAGTTCTGCATATTCAACATGGCCGACCTAATTTACATCCAAAGGAAGTAAGCCAACCTGTTTCCGGCAACTATAGTAAAAAATATTGCATTTAAATGTCTACTAACACACTGTCAGGAACTTTCCATATTTAACTATAACTTAATTTCAACTGTTTTAACACAAGTAACAGACAATAACGTATATGCGACTGTTGTTTTTATCAAATTGTATAATTGGTAAGCTCTCAACAGTTAGGAGATTTTTGTTACAGCGAGATGAAACTAGATTGTGTCTACCGTCTTTGCAAACGGTCAACCGTTTGCAGGAACCGTAATGCCTACCGCATTCTGCAATTCCAGTGCTTATTATTATTATTATTGTTGTTATATTTCATACTTCTATACCTCATTCGTGAATTTGGTTCTCCGAGTGGAGAGGCCCTGTTTGAATCTTGTCTGTTCTATATTTTGTTCATGTCCAGTGTTCAGCTTGCTGTCGGTGTAGGTAAGAGCTTAACGCTATTGTTGTTATAGAACAACAGTGCATGACAGATTAGGTGTAAATGCGACATATGAATCGAATTTAATAGTAATTTGGTGCAATTGTTTTTGGTGTAATTATTTATTGATGTCCTAAATATATCCTCCATCGTCGCGTTTCCTCTCGGGAAAATTGGCAATAAATGTGATACACAGTATATGTGCAGCCTAATGGATTTTATTTAGGATTTGGGAAAGGAAACATAAATACTATATTGCACGGCTTGTTTCTGGTTCGCATATCAAAGGCCTTTGGAAAGCTACAGTTAGAATTATGATAGGTTAGAAGTTAGAGAATCCAACAGTTAGACAAGTTTATATGCCCATATTACATGAATGTCAATTACTGCGTCCCATATTAGGTACATTTACATAATGACGCTTTTATACGTTCTGGTTACCCTGTTAATAAGTTATTTATTTTATATTATATGTTGCAAAAGAGAGACAACGTGGCACCGGGAGGGCTACTCACAAAACAAGTCTTCCCCACATAGATTCTTAGGATACGCAATAAAATAAGAGGGCGGCGTGGGTGTAAAACAATCATAATCAGAACGGGAATGGACAACATAAAAACAAAATTAGGGAGGGGTACCAGATAAAATAGTAAAGCGCAGATGAGAATTTAAATCATGGTTCCACATTATTCGATTTACTGAAAGATGCGGATTACGGCATTACCATAAATATGACATTTAAGGAAAGAATACCATGTCTTTCTGCACATTCTTCGTGTCAAAGTATAAACTAAACTTGAAATGAAGTTTCAAGAAGGCGCTTTAATAAAATAAATACCGACACGGAGCAAGAAATACTTTCAACAAAGCAACCAGCCACCCTAAAAGCGCTGAATGAGCGGATCAGCATTCAGTTATAGTACTGGAACATGATATGGAGACTCCTTAGACATATATGTACCGGTCAATACGTTTAGAAAAATGAAGTCTGTGGGCGTTGCACAAAGAAGCATAAGATGAAACATTGAGCGACTCAATCAGTTGGAAGCATGAAGACACACAACGACACAGCACCAAGGATTGCCTACTCTAATTTACCACCATAATTGCCTTTGAACTACAAATATCTAAAATTATTGTGTATTGCATAAGACCACAACAATCAAGTTCCCTCCGGTCAATAATACAGGATTTTTTATTCAATGGCTGTTATAGAGATGTTATAATCAGAAAATGTTTTATGATTCACTCCTATACAATGTCTGATAGCGATTGTTTCATTTAGTCTAGATGGTGAGATAACAGACTGCCGTCTAGAGGAGATACAGCAAAGGGAAATGTGGAGTTTTTGTTACCGTCTGGACATCGGAGATAGTCTCAGGAAATGGTTAAAATCAATACAACAGAAAATGTGACAGGGACAAGGAAAATACAAATACAATGATTACAGAAAGAGCAATTCATAACGGAGAGAATATATCCAGCAGCAGTCAGAATGTAATTATTTCTAGAAACAATCGGGATTTAATTATTTCAGGGAAACATTTGGGGTTCTGCTATTTCTGGAATTTAATCGGAATTTTATTATTTCGGGAACAAATCTGAGCTTTAATCATTTCACAAACGCAATCAGGGTTAAAACATTTCAGACAGCAATTTGTACGGGAATATGTTCACACGCTCTTCAATATCGTCGTCAAAGTTATCGAACAGTATATAACACAAAATAATAGGCGTTGTTCAGAACAAAGGTAAAATAACAAAGTAATGATTTATTCGCATGTTAAATACGCTTGTTTACTAAAGAAAATATGGTAGTCGAATGGGATACTCAATATACAAAGTGTGCTGCTACCGAAAAAAAACACGACACTGTCATACCCTTTTCGTGCTTTGTATATGACATTTGTTGTTCAACCTTTTCATACCCTTTTCGTGCTTTGTAAATGACATTTGTTGCTCGACATTTTCGTTCCCTGCAGCAACTTATTCTCTCTTCTACAATCATTTTATACCAACTGAACATCTCACCAAGCGAACAACCAAAGACATTTGACTTGAACCCCTCGCTAGAAGCAAATAATCATTAGCATTGACAAGAACAGAGTAAACCCAATACCAGAATCTATACGCTTCTATGATACGGAGATGTCCAAAGGTAACGGTGCAAAACTTGCGGAGAAAACCGTCGTTAGTTACCCCGTTTGTTTCAAAATATACCTAATAACCAAATGGCCAATGTTAATGAGGAGTAGATGTTTACGTTTATTAGAGAAAACATGTTGTTTTGTTCTCTTAACGCGTAGTTTTACTGTTTCTCATCGTTCGGGAAGGAAGGTAATTTCGGCAATGTGTACTGAATAATTATCGAAACTACGACTCTCCACACATTAACAAACCACTAAGGTGTAATTACATGTAGTATCTTCAAGGAACTTGTTTCATCAATTACAAAAAAAACAATTAACGAAAGAGCCACATCATTCATTTAATGAGTATATAAGACTTCAAGTATATACAAGACAAAGTAAATTCAGCGTATGTATATACACAAATATACTGTATACTGTATATCTTCATATTATTCAAATTCATTATATACTTTAAGCCACCGAACTACCATGCCACGTGTGTTATTTCGTCGGTCTACATTTGCATTTATTTTATACGTCTAAATAAGTCTAAATTCCAGGTCTTATTTGCAGTATAGCAAAGACTGGAGTGGAAATAAAACTACTTCCGTATTTAACGGAATCCTTCAAAAGCCATTCAGATATCAGCTTAGCCAAAGAATCCAACTTGAAAACCCATAAAAACCAAATCTTTTTAAACACTTGGATTCATACAGTAAATTAAAATTCTTGCATAATCCCTCGAAGTAAAAACTTGTTTGATGATGATCACAATTATGTGTATAAAAAATATTAAGATCGCTTCCAAAATGTAGGCCATTCCTTTAAGAATATAAATAGCTTACGAGTTAACGACCGTTTTTTGTAAATTCTGGCTTATTGTGCTGTATGTTCAGTTAGTCTTGATGGGTTGTTTCTGTTCGAATCGCTACACAATAAAACAACATTCCACCCAAGTGTTTCTCTAATGCAAGATCTCCCGATTTTATAACAACACTAACCAGTAATTTATTACTAAGACGATAGAAATTGCCGAATAAAGGTTTTTATATCATGCTGTTTAATAACAAGGTATGTGACCAAGCGGGCGACCTATATTCCTGCTGAAATTTGCATATTTGTATTCGATCTCCCACAAGTGAGCCTTGATAGAACCACTTCGGGTACTTATGTCGATCAATCATATGAGTAAATGTTGTTCCACTATGTTTTTGCCATCAAGAGAGAAATATCATCTTTAACGCTGAGATTAAGTTTGTAGGCTTGTAAAATTCAATTACAGAAAATGATCCATTATCTCAGATCTTCTTGTAAGATCATCAGATTATACTTGATTCGATCGTTCAATCGTTCCGTTCAAAGCATATCAATAGCAAAAAATACGTTTGTATCATCGGAATGCTGTAAGATTGTAATTTGTATGCTGCTAAAAAATACAGACTTTGTATAATTTCACGCAAATGACATAACATTTTCTCTAATATGCATCAGATATATAATCTGAAACAGCAAAGTACTTCGGTAATCATGTTTCACTGTCGGAAATGGATTTGCTAATGTAACAATCCAAGAATTTCTGTGGTAAACCATTAGAAATAATTCTGGATTCCTTTCACAAGAAATGATGCAATTTGGTAATACCATTATTATAAATGTATTTGTGACCGACAAAGTAACACATTTCGGAAGTAGTCGAGAACAAGAGATTCACAGAGCTATGCACGTCTTCTTATTAAGGAAATCTTTAGTGAATCTGCAAATTAAAATTCCAAAAACCTTCGAAAGGTTGCATCATTCAAATCGCGACGTTAACTCGAAACGTATCAACAAAGTAGTGAAAGTACTGGTATATAACGTTTTGGAAGCTCTAAAAGAAACATTTTCAGCAGATTTTTTTTTTAAATATTGACAGATATAACATTTATTCAAAATATAATCGTTTAAATAATTGGCAAGCAATGGTACATTCTCGTTGTAATTAGGTGTTAAGTTTTATGTTTGAATTGTTTTATTGCATTTCGTGAAAATTAAAAAAATATGATAGGTATTAGCATACATTTGTCTACTTACCCAAATGAATCAACACAATATACACGTCCGTCTCACACACAAAATACTCAAGTAATTTCCACTCCTCTTCTATCTCTTACGATAGATATCTACCAATTAGTAGCCAGCAAGACTTCGGTAGTTAAGTCTTCAATGTTATCAGAACCTTGAAAATAATTGATTCCTCTTAGAATTACAAGACGATAAACGCACAAATATATTCAGTAGAAAACATGAAATTACCACCATGATAAAATCAGCCTCCTGAAATTTGAATCACTTAAAACAATTTCACTAGGTATTTAGTTAAATGAACATTACTAGCGGCTGGTTACAGCCAGAATAGAATTTTACAAAAATAGTAAAAGTTCCGCGATGTCTCCTTCTAATGTGGATTTCTCAGAGAAGATGATACAATTTCTTATCCTTTTGAATATAATACTGTAGTCCAAATAGATATGTACAAGATACGCGCCCAGTCAATACACAATACAATAGCAATACAATTTTCCTCAATATCACGAAATTTCTGAGGAAGCGCACTAGCCCAAAATCTTCAGAGATGAGGCGACATGTATCGATCATGTGGAGAAATTGGTTAACACACTCGGCAGAGTCGACGTTTTGTTATTGTTACTGTTCTACTGCTAATGCAAAATGCCAAACGTCATTTAAACGAAGTATTACAGTCTATAATGTTTTGTTTTGTCCTAAACTGCGGGAGTATGTAAAGCTCTCCCACCTATTGTTTAAGTGACATGCCTAGCGTTTCAGAACTCCATATGTATTTATTGGTGCAATAAATGTAAAAACTGAGATGGAAAAATGCTTAATTAACACACGATGTAAACTTTACATGAAATGGCATTATGATAACCGTAATGGTGAATTTTCATGACAGAAAACTATACTCCTTTGTTTACAGTGAACATTATCTGCATCTGCGTTTTGTTAATAGGTTCATAATAACTTTCCAACTGAGTTTCATTTTCAAATACAGACCGTGAGCCTGTGTAAGTGTTTGCAAATATATAAAATCGCTATTGGCAGCAGTCAAAATTTCACGAAATTATATATCAAGTATCATGTTTACACAAAGGCTATTCTAATGTAGACTCTGAATGCCAATATTGATATGATGCACTTAAATGCAAAGACATCGATATGTAATTAATTATGATGTCTGGTGAAGATATGAACAGAACAATAGAGTGCTTGATTATAGGCGATACTTGATACTGGTGCATACAAATTGATGAAGCAGTCGAACAGGAAATGCAATATAATCTTAATATATAATATTCATGATCTCTCCCCCCCCTCCCCCAATTCGGCTATTATTACTGATTATCTTGACTTGTTCAGTGATGTGTTCCATCCATTAATGATTACCTCCCTTTTTGTCACCCTTAAGTCTCATTAGTTGTTGTTTATGGTCGGACAGACAAATCCTTGCACCACTATTCCCAAAGTGTACCCATGCACCTCCTCGGTGCCTAATGTGTTTTCCCGGGAGGTCTGTGCGGAGAGGCATTGTCTTGTTGATGCGGCATTCCCTGTAACAATTTAATCTCTCTTTCATACACATTGTTACTGCAGATTTTGAAAATGGCTTGTTGTGATTTATTGTTTGAGCAGTTTACAATAATGCTTATACTTTGTTTTTTTTCTTTTTGTAATACTTTATGCATGTTTGAAGACCTCTTGTGGGATAAGTGTTTGTATGTTTTAATGTGCATCTTTAATGAGTTGCCTTCAATAAATAAAGTTCAGTATTATTATTACTATTATATACAAACTGCCACCGCAGAAGCACAAATGCTGAAGGGATGCAAGACACAAACATAAATGATAACGGAGGATAGGAGTACCGCCTTGGAAAAGTCAGTGACGGTTTAAACCTTGTTTAAGGACCCACTTAACTTCATACTTATCCCGTCATCACCCAAATAAAACGAACATTGTAAAAAAGCAATCCCGTAGGACAACTCCAAGACACAGTATGTGACGGCGAACGCAGGATAATGAATGTAGAGCATCGATAATCCCACCGTTAATGCATCTGGCGAGTTGCGCTAAATTAATACTGAGCGTGGTTTATCGTGCTTTTAAAGAGGAGTGTTGTTTTAGCTGTCACAGGTGGCTACATTATACGGCCAATGAACGTTATATTGTTGTTTGCCCGAAAATAAATTTATCTTGTCGAAGACTATGTAATTTGTGCACATGTGACAGGTTCAAGAAACCAGAAATATGGTGTTTGTAACGACTGATAACTATACGTATACATATGGACAGTACATGTACGTATGCACCACAGGAATTAAGGATTTGAAGAGTGTTAGTTCCACCTGCGTGCGGGTGGTACGTCCGACAAACGAATGACATAATGCAACTGAAACATTCAACAAATTTATGTGTATTTGAACAATTCTCGGAACATGTTAAAAGAATTCGTCAGTGAATCAGTTTTGATGATTTAAGATAGTTGAATATATTATTATGCTATATTTCATATTATTATCTAAACAATATTTATGTTGGAGAGGTTCTTTTAGTAGTTATGTTTACCCTGAAGAATTGGTAATCATATATAGCATATGAAAGAGAGCAGTTAGAATTAAACCGTATATAAATGAACACAAATCGTTGTTTTTATATACAGTGTATAATATCACTAAAAAGGTATATTAATGTAATTTCAATACTTATGTCCAACACAGTTCTAAGAAATTGATCGCGCTTGACAGCACAGTTGTCAAAACAAGATTAAAAGTAGCCCGGTATTAGCCAGATAAACTTGCATTGGACGGAATAATGCTTATGTTTATCCGACAAGCTGACATTGGTCTGACACATAGATAAAGTTAAAATCCGGACTTACTAATGCAGCGTGTCTGATCAGAATATGCTTAATCATTATGTATACTCAGTTGCAAAGCAAAAGTGTACTATTTCACTCTAATATCTCTCGTACTAAAGCACGTACACGTCTCAAATTTAAACAACTTCGCGTATTTGTTCCTGCCAATCAATCAAAATACGCGGCATGAATAACAGAAATGTCGAGTGTACTGCGATTACGACGGGACATTTGCATCTGTATAGCATTGAAACGCTGTATGTCAAAGATATTTTCTGGTCATTTACCGTTTATGAAAGGAAAATCATACTGGATCTCAAATATGTGCATGGTCAAATTCCAAAACGTTGTGAGCATACTGTAGGAACGATAACAAATGTAAAATATATTTGCCTACGTAGTCGATTTAACAAGATGGTGCAAGCCTCGTTTCCATTTCATTGACGCACCTTACGCGTCGATTAAAAAGCACGACAGAAACGTAGTATAAAGGTTACTATTTTGGCCATCTTGGACAAGCTGAATATGCTGTACAAGCTATGATATCGTTTGACACATACTGCTTCTGCGTCATTCGAGGTTATGGACTCGGGTTCTAATGTTTGATGAAAAAAATATTCAATCGTAGTTACCCATTTTTTTGGTTTTGAGTAAGCCTAAATGGAAATTAGTTCAACCGAAAACAATCTAAAATTTGACGAAATATAGGGTTACACTTTTTATATTGTGGTAGCATCGCTTCACATGCCCCTTGTTTCATCAAGAAAATAAATCGAACACCGCCTTTATGTGTCAATTGTTTAGTAATATATCTGAGTTAGGCACCAACTAATACTAATCTTTTTCTCTGTTTTGTCGAGAAAAAGAAAGTTACCTCTCTACGACCATCGGTGTAGATAATTCTGTATCATTCTTGGTATCTCACAGCGCATCTTTCAAATTATCGACGGGGTCCCGTAAACATATACATACTTTCAAGTCTAGACATTTTTGTTACTGAACATAAATGATGTTTTTCTCTCTCAAAAAGCATTACGATTAACATTGTTGTAGACAGACAAATAATTAATATAAATTGTACGTATTGTTCATTTGTTAATTTTGAGAAACACACTGATGTGTGTATGTTAAGTCCAGGAAATGTTTAACACTATGGTCCCGGTAGAAATTAACGCTTACTTGTGTTTCGATCGTTGAAGTTTGTTGTTGTTAGTCTCGAGATGATGTTGTCGTTATTACTACTACAGATAGTGACGAATGCTAATGATTGTAATCAACATGACGACGATGATATTGCAAAAAAATCACCACTGTTGCTTCTACGTTGAAAGAAGTCCTCAAATCCCACAGAATAAGCAGATCGAATTTGGATCAAGAAGAAGTTGGCGACACACATGCACAACGCAGGCAAAATCTATGTCTGTACACCAAATATACCAAATGACACAGATCCATGTGTTTGCATGGAAACAACTGTTGAATGCAAGCGAAATGGAATTTAACAAACAATTCCGTTTGTTAGAAGAAGCATCGCTTGTGTGGTTACAGAAAACGTTTTATTATTAAAACCAAAGAAATGGAGGATACGATATTGATTCAAGGAGCAAGAGAGGATATTGGCGAAAGCTGTAAAATATTTTACGTCATATTATTCTCCGTAGTTACAAGAAATGAGTGTGTTTTCTGACAATAAAACTATAACATGTTCTGGGCATTACCAGCAATCTTATTGTATCATCTATCGATGTGAAACAAACTAAGCAGTGCTCTTACGATCGTGTTTGTTGATGCCAGTGTAAACATTGGCGGGGAAATCCATAATCACTGCAAAACATTGAGGTTTAATTTTGAAACAAAATTTAAGAAGGTAACCAAAACTGGCGTAAGACCTGTGCCGTACTCGTAATGAATAAATTGGTACACATACTAAATGAAAACCCTGCCGTATCGCAATAAGTATTCAATGAATATCATGTATATTTAGTTACTATAATTAATGCAAACACTTCTCATTGTTTGATTAAGTTTTTTTTCCTCCTTTGTTGTTCACTTAAAGTTTCCATGGTTGCTTTTGATAGTCAGTCAGACAATACCTAACTTCCCGATTGCCATAGACGTTTCCCTTACACATCATCAACTCCTGACTCCATTGTCTTGTGTATAAGGCGTTCACTGTAACAAATTAATCTTTCCTTCAAGCTCTGGTCTTTCTTACAAATGTCACTAATTTGATAAATAACGTTATAAGCCAAAGACGCTTTAACGCTGTTGTTTACATTTTGCATATGCTTAATAATGAATAATTAATTACAAAACAGAATAATTCAAATCTCCCGTATAAAGTGTGATGGTTGACTGAGTATAGTACGTTTCATATATTGTAAACTATTAACAACTACTAATGACATACTTTAACAAAGCTGCAAATATTAAAGGCATCGAGTACCCATTGTCAAATAATCCAATATATTCCACTTGATTCATGTTTATGTTTGAACGTGTGAAGAGTAAAAACAAGAGACTAAACCCACAACCTTTTAAAATATCCAAATGCAGTGTCTTGGCTTCACTTGCACATCATCGTACAATGTAACACCTTATACCTCGGTCAAACGAAACTCCCGGCGTACTTACATCCCCAAGTCCTACGGGCCCGGGACCACCAGTAGTTCTCATCTGACCGAGGCATGAACATTGTCAAGTTCAGCCACGGGCTATACGGCGCCGAACAGGTCCAAGTATATCCAAACATATCGCATGCCGTGCGATTACCCATGGGCTCTCAAGCTTTTGGCCATTGCGGGAACTGTGAACTGCCCGGAGCTTCACGCAAATTAAAATTGTCTGAACAATTTCGATCTTAAATTATTAGAAAGAGTAAATAAACTTAAACAATATTCTTAAGATGGAACATAACAAATACACTGGATGGAAAGAATGGTTAAAATTTCCAATTAATTAAATGCAAAGAGAATATTCTCTATCGAATTATATCTTCCTCTTCATTTAAGTCAATAAGTGCTCTCATTCTAAGGAATATTTCCATGGAGAATACATCTATGTACAATACATATGTCGGACTTCTCAGATCTATTCCATTAACTCGTCGATTGACATTCAATTACAGTTATATTCTGTTGTCGGCATTCAGAGTCCAAATAATGAATGGTTGAACAAACATGCTGAAAATACTGACAAGAAAGCGTCATTTACAACTTGATGACTTGGTCGACATCAAGATAGTTAATTTCGGTCAGATAAGGGGGCTGCTAAATATAGCAAAGGTGGCATTGTAATGGTATTGATTGTAAGAGGAAGACATTTAAGAAAATATGATATAATGTTTAGGACAGTGGTTATGAAATAATGTTGTCATCATAACACGCAGATATGAACGGGAAAGTGAATATTGATTTTTGGAAGTATTGATATGTAATCTTAATGATTGGATACCTATACATGTACTTCAAACCAATTTGAGTTATTGTGTAAATTATATGAACAAGTTGAAAAAGTTAGCACGAGTGGCGGTTATATCAACGAAGCATTATCTCCCCCTTTGTATGCGAGGTAACAAAAAATAAAGGTAAAAAAGGGGAACAACACGGATGCACAATAATTAAACATGAAGAGATACTGAGCAACACAAAGGATTCACAACCACGTGACTGACGTTATAATCACGTGACATATCCACCCGATATAACACAGGGAAAGCTACATTCATAAAGCAGGGTATGTACACACAGTTCCCTAGGTAACGACACAAAATATAAACAATAGAAAGGGATACAACGTAAGTTAAAGTTACAACGTATGGCACGTAGAAAAAGCACATCTTCCTTTCTTAAAATACTACTGACGAAATCAGTAATTAATTTATAAGTTTTTCCCAGTTCTATTGAAGACAATAGAGTGTTTTCTGAAAGTATTCTAAAACACATTACAAGTTTTTGGAACAGCAGGGAATTATATTGTGCAATCTATCGATTTGAAACAGTAGAGTACTTAATTACAAGCTTTCCAGTTCCCGCTTGAGGAGTTATGAGGTGCACATTACGGCGTATTTACTCTCGCAATGCTTGTAAACACTCAAACAATTACGCATTAACAACAAAGAGTTATATGAACGGTTGGAAACTATCCTGTATCTGCATATGAAAAAGAAGTAGATAGACGTGTTTCGCTTTCGCTGCTCGAGTTGTTGTTTTTACCAGTACTGAATTATTATCAATTATTAACAATGTTCGTCATCTTTTTATTTTTCCATTGCCCTAATTATCCTAAAGATTGCTTGTGGTTTTCATTATCACACGTGACAGGCTATTAGGCTGTTTGAATACTAAAAAAACGTACAACTGACAATCTCTGTTGAGAATTAAACGTGTTTATTTTAATAGCTAAGCGTTTTCGAAGCGTTTAACTTCGTCGAAGTGATTCGCTATCATTATTTTCGTGTTCATTTATTTTAAAACAGATTGTCTAGATTATGTAGGTTTTAAATCCAAATGTAGGGACTGCAAATCAACCATTCAAAATAATTTTGATTTTTTCAGCAAAGGCATCAAAACAAAAATATCTGATTACACGAACAAGGCAAACAATACAAAGAGGAATTAACTTTTGAGTACATGGCAGAACCTCTTATTTGACTCCACATCCTTCAAAATTGTTGGACATTTTTCTATCAAATAATCTTGACTAGCACAATGCATCGGGAATCAAAACGTGCGCCTGGCTCCGGGGATCTGTTTTATCAATTCGTCGACTGATATTCAGTTACAATCAAATTCTGTTGCAGTCATTCAGTGTCCAAATAATGATTGCTTAAACAAACATACTGGGGATGCTGACAAGAGGGGCTTTATTCCTATTCAAACAGACTTAATAATTTTATCTGACAACGGCGTCACCAATGGAGCTAAATTCGGACAATTTTACATATTGATTTTGTCATTCTGTTATATGTCTGTCTTGTTTGCTCAGTCGGTATTGCCATAGTGGATGTCGAAGGTTCGAATCCGGGTTAAGGCGTTTGTTCTCCGTGACAATTTGACAGAAGATATTACAATCGAACGCATTTGTTCTCCACATCTGATTCCTGTGGGGACGTTGTCAGTACCTGCAGAAGAGCTAGTACTGGTTTGTAATCATGGAACGCAGTTGTGCAATTTGGTTTACAAGACTTGCTAGCCTTGGTGATTACCTTGAAACGTATGTATACCCCTTGCCTAAAGAATGTTTCGAAGTACTTGTTTACTAGTCCATTCCACTATTGTTTTATTCCATCGTAGAAATGATAAAGAGTAACACAGTTGTGCTAACACGCATTGGTCGTGTCTTGTTTATCACTTTATATTTAGAACGACTTTGATAGAAGAGCATTTACTTCATTGATATGGTTGTCCGTTGTAATGTTAACGATGTGTTCTTTAAAGTAAAATTAGCGTGTGGTTTCCACGGAACTGTTTATTCAAATTATACTTCTCCGTTGATGAATCGCATATTGTATTGATATGAATCGAGACTTCTATCGGCGGGTGGCAATTTCTGGAAAGGTTATTACCTAGAACTTCATACGAACATGTTAAGTCTGGTTTCACAATTGACCAAGCCATGGAGGTGTCTTTCACATAAATAGTGGAATTTGAATAAAAGTTAGGATACCTCATATGATAATGCTGTTTCTTAGTTATGAGGAAATGATTTGTGACTGGTTTACGACACGTAGGCCTATAAATGCAGTTTAGCAGAATATCTGTCTATTACTGTTGCAGACGATTCGTGCTTAGAAACAATTGCAACAGACTTCAATCAAACTTGAAAGAAACAACAACAGAATAACGGCTCATTAGCAGTAATGTTTCCATTTCAAAACCATGATTTGAAGAAAAAAATATTGATTTCTCAACATAATATTCGAAAAAGCCTTAAAATATTTTATGTTATTGTGTTATCTGTATTTACACAAATGGGTTGTTTTCTGGCAATATTTTAGAAATTATTACAGGTTCTGGGTAGAACTGGGGATCTTATAGTGTAATTTATCGACAATAACTGACTGAGCGGTAAAGAAACGATATTTGTTTGTCGTGTTTGAAGGTCGGTGAACAATGGGTTAGGAAACCATAGCATTGATGTAAGATATTTATGTAACATTTTAGTATGAGTAATCTGGAATGGTTCTCCTAGTGGCTCTGTATCATGCGTTACAATGTGCACACTTTGGTGCCTCCAGTCAAGCAATAAATCACAAATTAAAGACCCCTTCAGTAATACGATCGTATTTTCATGGACCAGTTGATAATTTTCTCACAAATTTTAACTAGAATATCCGACCACCTCACAACTAATGCCGAATTGCTTCAGATCTAATGGATGTCTTATGATTGAGGTTTTGCTGAATTCTCGATTTATTTCACAAAGACTAGAAAAGTTTTATTCTACTAACGTTAATCAAAACATAGATTGAGTTGTCACTCTGACGGGCTATATAGTTTTATATTTCACATTTTGGAAAATATCATATATTGATCATAACTGAATGAATCACCATGCATACGTTATGATATATTGAGAATTATAAATATTGTTTAAACGGTACAGTACACTCAACGTTGGCTTTTTTTATAGCATTTGTGTGCTGTATTTTTAGCTCTACTGGCCAAAGGCTTATGTCCTGGCGATTTGTCCGCCGTCCCTCTGGGTTTTAGACCCGCCTTGCCCTTTGGTCACATATTTTCCTAAGAGCTTTATAGAGAATAATTTTGAAAATTACCTGTCCAGAAAAATGCTTATCAAAGGAAAGGTCCTTGTGGACATTGTAGCTAGTTGAGCGTCAGGCCCTCCATGGGCCTCTTGTTTTATCGATGGTGTATCGAGTCCCTAACAGACTACAATTTACATGAATCAGAAACAATTTGGATCTTGCCCTTGTAAATTGATCAGTTAAATTCTAGTTTAAAAGTCATATGTTGTACCCAAGTATTATAACGCTGACAGCTTGCAAATGTGTGCACTTAATATGTACTGTATTATTCAAAAGTTGATTGGGTTCGCTTTTTATAAAGTTCCTACATGGCAATTATTTTTGGTGCAAAATGTCGACCAATGAATTGGTCTCGTTACAATGTATTGACAGTATAGAAAACTAGTGTGTACAAGTTCTTGTAATGGATTCCTATGATATGTTAATAGGATCGTGTACTTGTTCTTATTTTCACAAAACGTGCTTAATTTGTTTTAAATTGTCAATTATCTTGAGAAAATATGGTTGGAAAAAATGTCTAAATGCGTTTAACTGTTGATGGGACGGAAGCCCATCCGGTTAGCTCAGTTGATGGAGCGCTAAAATCGGCTTCGATTCCCGGACTGGACATGTTTTGGTCTTCCCTTACATTTTCCGTCATGTCCTCCATATGTAGAGTAGTTGTCAGGTACTTCCAAAGGAGCAAGTTAGTACTGGTTGATAATTAATTTCAGGAAAACTAATTAGGTCAACTGACCGCGTATGTGTCGTGTGTGCATGTGTCCAGTACCCAGTGTTATGTGCCCAGTGTTCTGTGTCATGTGCCTCGTTCCTATGTCCTGCACCTGTTTGCTTAGTTTAATTTCATTCCATAGATTCGTATCGGGATGCCATGTTTTATGAAAGTGGTATTTCTTGTGCTATTCTGTTCACAAGCATATCATTTTAGCCGATAAACAAATACTCGTTCCTGAATTGACGTAATTATTTGCTTCATGCTAATATTATTTGATTACCATAGGAGCCTAACGGTTAAGTTGTTGTGTTTTCATTCATGATACCAACCAACGAAAAGTAGATAAAAAATCACCAAGCCGAGCTTTAATGTGCAGCCATACAAAAACGAATAAAGAAGCCGAACAGAAAATATCACATACTTTGTGCACGACCATCCCAAAAACAAGACAATGCCTGCACAAATACACATACATGTCAAGAATTACAAAGACAACAGGGACACAAGACGCGAACATTAACGAATGGTGAACTAGGAGTTCCGCCTTGGAAAAGTCGGGGACAAAGACGACACGGGGAGTTTAAACCTGGGTAAAGGGTACACATAAGCCACACATCACCATCTTGACTGAAGTTACTTGGAAAGACAATTACTATTTCAATGTTTTTTGCATTGATTTTGACATCGTGCTTGTTTAATATTTAATGATAGACAAGTTCAATTTCTAGAACAGGAATAATATTGTACTTCAATACAAGAATCGTTTTATAGGTAAGGTAAGACGTCCAACATTGGCTAATACATGTATATGCAGTACATAACGTTGGGTAATTTCTAAAAATATTTGGTAACTAAACACAATTAAAATAATGTTTTTAAACGGAATTATGTATGTTAAATTTAAGTTCACAACAGTTGCAAGACATAATATTCTAGGCAGTCCTTCGCAATATATTTTTTAAATGCTGCATTTATTAGAAAAAATAAAAATATATATAATTATTGATAAAGGGAGGTAATAATCATAATGTCATTAAGCGTATGTAAAATTTAGGCAGTATTCTGTTGGGGCTATTTGGGTTTTCTAACATAGTCAATACATGTAGTTTTATGTTCACATGAAATATTCCTTATTTTAAATATATTTTTACACAAATGTCCCGCCAAAAATTATTTCAAATATTTCGGACTTTTCTTAAATTGCACATATCTGTTTCACTATATGAAAAAAGGAAGAAATAAGAAAATAAATTTGATTTTCCATTTATTGGTTTATTTTTAAAGGCTAAGTTTTTTCAGAGAAGAAAACGGGCCATCATTGTTTATGGAACGGAATTTTTTTTCAAATTTTATCCGCATTATTATATAGATTGAAACAACAACTATTTCATTTATCGCAGACATTTTGTCAATGATGAACTGCTTACCTTCACACAGTACTGCACACTGTTCGTATTTTGTTAAGAAAACACCTTTATTTACCTAATCCGTAAATGAGCCCTTAAGGTGGACTCCAAGGGTCAAAACATAATGATCCACCAATTTCACTTTCTAAATACATTCTAAACGTTCAGTTCAGTCGATATAGCGATCATCTGCTAATCTTTAGGTTGTGGGTTCGACATACGAGCGAGGCGTATGTTCTTTCGTGACAGTTTAACTGCAGATAATGTACCCAAGTCGTCCGTCCTCCACCTCGGATCCCTAATTTATGCTGAGAAGTAATAATTTAGTACTGGTTAGTAGTTCATGAGCACTGATTAGGTCAACTGACAGCCGTATATAACTGAAGTACTGTTGAGAAACGGCTTAATACCCGCAACAAGCAAACAAAATTAAAATACCAGTCTCAACACAGTTCTTGCACATGTCTTTCAGCTTCTATAAAACATCTTGCAGCTCTTTCAGATTCAAGTATTCCATTTACACATTAGTGTCTCATTCAACAAGTATCATATTTGTCTTGACAGTTTCCTTAGACGTTTAATGTAACAAAGCGAGGATCAATAACGTCGTTTTTTTCAAATTCCTGGTGGAATTATTCCGTGAAAATATGATTTGTTGTTGGTTTCAGTAGAACTATACCCGCATGGTTTGTAATTCTTAAAACCTTCACTGGTACTTTAAATCAGGTTTACGGAAGTTATTTGTGTGTCTGAAACTCTGTCTGTCAGTGATGCAAACACATAGCTAGCAAGGGATTTCAAAAGAGATAACATTAAAGCAAATTTATGTTCACGTTTTTCATTTGCTTCCCTAAGCAAACATAAAAATACATTTCAATATTTCATATCGTTAAAACACTCATAAATATGCATAACCAAAGAATAAACTCATAATGTATGCACACGTATTCGTATTATCGAAAGATCATCAAATTAGAAAAGCGGATTTTTCAGTTTTGTCTGTTATATAACACTATGCTGTCATCTTATTGAAGATGGATTAACCAATGTTACAACAGTACTGGATGAAACCCATTCAAAACATTTACCCGCAGAGCCATATACTTCGTTAAGTGAACATGACAACTTTATTTTTAAATAAATCTTAAATAATTTGGCATTTGTTGTCCAGGATACGGTAGCTTAAATCCGCATCTTTCCAGCACTTCAGATTATTAAAACACAGTAATCATAGTAGCGGAAAGTATGCTTTTGTCTAAAATAAGTATTCCAGGATTAACCTGAAAGCCGCTATGAAATATATTTAAATTTCAGAGTTCACAATGCAATAGGCTCACCAAATCGTTCACTTGAAGATGCGAAAATCATTAAAATGGATATAACTTTCACCCACCTATCGTGTGTGTAGTTTTGTAGAGTCCTCCGCCCAGAATTCTGACCAATACTCACACTCGGAACCCGGCACTCAGGGCTGAGTTTGCTCTGATGAGCCTTAATGTGGATATTTGTGAGCGCGAATATAATATTAAATATCTTAAATTATAAAGTATGTTTATGTACTCAATACAGAGCTTATATACAATAGCATAACTTGTATTGTGGGTTTTGACAAATCGTGTGTGTTAAACACGAACTCCTCTGCGTATTTTATATCGCAGCAATTTTGAGACAAATGCTAGCGGCTTCTAATGCGTCTCTCACGTTTCTAATTCCCAAGTAGAATGCATAATACATAGCCTATGCATACATCTTAAACATTCAAAATTTACGCCATTCAGTTTCTGTAAAGTTTTCAAATCAAGATGCATGTTAGCTCTAGCATTGCATTTATCCCACATTTCAACCGATTAGCAGAATTTACGCGACGTTAAGAAGTGTGTTATTCGTAATTTATATTTACGATATTTAAAACAAATATAAGCTTGCAGCAAGTTCAACTTCGCAAATCCCTAGTCGACAAAATTATAGACGTTTTACAATATATACTTGGCTGTTACCATACCCCGAGAACAATCCAACAAACATACACAACCGATATACATGTATTTATGTTATCTATCAAGATCACTATTTGTTTGGTGTTTTGACACGTTTGGCACGCCTCACTATCGTAACAAAAATAATAAAGAAAACATCAAACTAATATTTTGTAAAAAATAAGCACGCAGAAATTGTCAAAAGCTAACACAAATGCTAGGTACGTCAGCAATTGATGTTCAGAATTTGGTAGTTTCAAACTGCCAGTTGACGATGAAATAACTCATTATACCGGCTGTGATAGTTTTGGCGAACATTACTTAGTGGACTGGGGGTAATATGATGAATGACAATACGGTGCAATCAGAAAGTTTGTTGTTGCATAGTGACCTTGCAAAATCACCATCCATGGGTGACTTTCCAACATACATGTAGTAACTCATGGCCGTTATTCACAAATCATTTCAAGTCCAAACCCAAGCTGATTTTCGAATATCTTCTCAAATGATGTAAGATTTTATTTTGAAAGACAATTGGAGTGTAATCTTCACTCAAATGTTGATTTTGCATTCAAAGATTTGAGGTCGGTCCGTGGCACGTTTAATATTTGAAGATTAAGTTGTTACAGGGAATGCCACATTCAGAAGACAATGCGTGCCCATACAGACCCCCAGGAAAACAACAGACTACAAAAGATTAGGCACTTATGATGTGCAAGGGTGAACGTGCATGGGAAGATGTGTGCAAGGAATGGTCTAGCCGACCATAAAGAGCAACTAAAGAGAATTTAGGGAGACAACAAGGGGGAACAATTTTAATCAATGCAAATTCGATTTAATGATAACTTCAGAGGGAGGATTCCAGAGAGAGACTTTTTTGTAAATACGGTTCTGCTTCCAACATTGCCACGGTAACATAGCCGCATCAGGTACCAACAACATTGCAGTACTAGTTTAGTACAGAGGAATTTGATGGAACATGTATGGGATGAACCGGACCGCCGATTAAGACGAAACCACATAATTAATACCGGCGTGATGATCCATCTGGCGTTTTTAGCAGCAAGTTGTCTTTCGAGGAAACATGGTAATCTGTGTTGGAAACTATGTTGTCATCATTATAATATAAAATTTCAGTTCATAATCCCAGGTTTCATCGCTTGTTGCGGCAGTCAATACATTGTCGCTGTAGAGTGTATCCATACGTTCTGTTTCACTTCTTAACTACTTTAAATTGACAGCAAGGTCTTCCAGAGATTGACTGGTATTTTAGCTTGAAACTAAACTTCGATAACTTTGTCTGATCCATTGTCTGATTTCAATGTTTGCCAGATTAGTTATTGAACTTAATTTTCCAGGATATTAAGTACGCATAAAGGCAAGAAAAATAATGGAGGGCGGGTTTGAGTTTCTTTATAAGGATAAATATTTTGTGAGTGCCATATGAGAAATGTCAAAGTTATATGAATTGTCTTATCCAAAGAAAGTCTGGTAAAAAAGTAGCACAATCATACCAACTCATAGATCTGCATCTAAAACAGAAATACATTTATATCATAGATGACATCTCTGATTGTTAATAAAAACCTATGGTTGTTAGTTTCGATAATTCCCCACAGGTACTAGACACATACTGTCATTTCACATACAATATGCCTATGATAAAACAGGACTGAAAGGGTAAAACCCAAAGTCGTAACAGAAATGTTCAACAAACATGAAGTCTATATATAGTAAATGACGACCAAGACCCGGTTGCTCAAAGCTTCGTTATGTTTATCGCGGCGATAAATTATATTAGACTATAGATTCTTTATATGCCTCCATTAAAGAACAGCAATTTATAAATAAGAATGAAATCCAACAAATGACTCAGCAACGCTGAAGAAATGTACGAAAAATACTCTATGTGTCCATGTCGTTTTTGACATCCAGAAACGAAGTTACAAAGAAGTGGTATTTGATCGATTCCAACACAAGTCTATGTAATGGAACATCAACCGTTAAAACATTTATAATATAAAATGCGGAATGTGAGCTTCTCTCAAATTTAATTTAACTAAGACGACAACATTAATATAAACTACTGTAAAATACAAGGAGAAATAAATTAACATTTGATGACATGATACTAGTATTATTCCTTCATTTGTAGCATAGCATTCAGTCAAAAGACGCATACCTACTGCAAAGAATATTGTCGTACAAAATGCATCATAGAAATCGAAACATTCTTCCAAGTTTCTCAGATATATCTAAGTGACAGGTCAATTGACATTCAAATACAATGAAATTCAGCAGTCACCATTCAATGTCTAACTAACGATAACTTGAGCTGCCCAATTGGAAAGGTTGACAAGAAGGTCGGCATTCAAGTTGGTACTTTGATCATCTTGTCGAACTAGAGCAACATCACTGAAGTTAATTCAGGTCATTATGGAGAGAGTTGATTATGGAAAAGACGACGTTTGTGAAGATCTGCAATCTACGAGCACGATGGTAGTATTATCGAACGTTCTGTGCAGAATTCGTTTGTGAAATGATGTTTGCATTGACATCCAGACACCGATGGGGATGCAAATATTGATGTGAACTTTTTTACACGAGAAACATAATCAAACATGTTTTTTCAAGACAAACAATCGCTCTAAATGGAGACAGCATCGGTTTTAGCTGCAATAAAATGCATAAATTCATATACTGGTCAAAACAGCTAACCCGCCATTTTGTATTTTGAAAATCTTCAATACTAGCACATATACATTATAGCAAGCGGCGTTAGGAAACATAAGTTTGACAGGTTAACATCAACTTTTTCCAGTTGTTCAAGCAATTGAATTATAAATGTTGTAGCTTACTGTAATTAATTCAACGAGAGATGTATCCAGTAGTTGTTTTAGTATCGCTGGATTAGAACGTTTGAAAGGTTAATTAGGAACTGCTTTTATTTTTTGTAAAAGGTGACATTTAATTAAGTGCATTTTTCAAATTAACCCTAAAACAACGTTTTGCACCCTTTTAATGACACAAGAAATGTCGTGTGGGTGTCTTTTGTAGTACCAGTTACACAACGACATAGGAATATTGGTTACCATAGCTTTTTACGTGAATTAGTATTGCCGGGTTCAGTATCCTAACGGCTCGACAATGTATAACAGTAAAGTGAGCGTACAATGTTACCATTTCCCAACCCCTACGGAAAACATGCTGCATTAATTGTAGATATTTAACGATAAGGGTTTTAAGAAAATCCGTTTATTGTTAACAGAAGCGTGTGTATTGAATTAGATGATTTGGCCTGTACGAGCGCCAGATTATTGAAGTTTCTCATAGTCACGTGATATGGCCAATAATTCTACAGTTTCTTCAAACATCATAGAAACCGACAGATGTCTTCAGATGACTAAAACGTATAATTTCAATACATGTAAGCTGATTTAATTAACACACTCGATCGTTTGTTTCCAAAAAGTCAACTATTGCACCTTTTCCGTAGATGAAAGCCACAGTGTGGTACACATTTCTAACGAACACATCTCTAGTCAACAAGATTTAGCGTCGCTGTACGATTTACAACCTCTTCTTTAAGTAAAGTCATTTCCAGCAAACGTGTGACGTCACTTTGTACTGACAGTAAGCAATATTTGCACTTTATGGCAATATGAAAACGCAGTGACCATACGGAGTAAATATTGTTTCCTGCTTGCAAATAGTGACATCACATGTTGCGTTTTCTTGAAAAGACTTCAATTACAGAAGAGGTTGTTAATCCCATAGCAGCGCTCAAATGATTTTGATTAATGGATGAGCCAATGTGGAACGACATCTCCTATCATCACTGGCTTGTATATGGATGATTGCATGATTTCAAATTAAGATTTTAGTTTTCCATTTGCGCAGTAGCGTTTCCTTATCATAATCAATTTTGTCTTGACAATTTTCGCTGACTTTTATTTGACAATAAACGGAAGCAATGATCAATGGTGGCGGTGTTGCGAAATTCCTGGTAGAATTCTTACCGATGAAATGTAGTATGTTTCTTTTATATTTACTCAATATGTACTGGTCGAAATAGTTAAACCAACATTTTGTATGTACCATATCAAAGGTTTTGGCAGCTGTGTTGCAAATTGTATCATAACATATATGTTGTATGTGTAAACATCGCCAAGTTTTGTATTTTGTTATGGTACATCTAACACAGTGAGAAACGTGAAAGTATCTCATGCAAATAAAATATCGCAACGCGACAAAGAGACTTTAGTGATGTTTGTTTCCTGATGTCTGGACTACTATTATGATACAATTTGCAATACATCCGCCAAAACCTTTGATTTCATTACGGCTTTTATTTGCATTAACATTTTGTTTTATTGTTTATTTCCAGTATAGAAATTCTGGATTTAAAACGTGATGTAAAAACGTATGACTCTTATAACGAAAATGTCATTTTTTAATCTGATTTTCTGCAAGTTGCGTTTAAAGTGTGCAAGATAATTAATACCCGATGTTTATGTACTGCTTTTATGGTATACATGTAAGTAGCTTACTTCAATATGTGTTTTGCACGTATCTTAATTCATCATTGACAAACAGTTTCAAATGCACCTGACAGAGAATCTAGTGTTTTGAATCATCTAAAAACACCAGATCATTCCATTATTTAATTTAAATTCAACTGTCTGACGCCATTCTGCAACATGTCAATATTTACAATTGAAAATGCATGTTAGATCTAGCAGCCCATTTATCAAACATTTCATACATTTGACAGAATCGGCAGCTTGCGTTCTTGGCAAACATATTATTCCTCGTTTCTGTTTGTTAAAATCAATGCGTCCACATGTATCTGTCTCCTTCATGGCTCCAAAATGACCCGACTCCATGTCACACACAATAACCCTACCCTTAGGACAATACGAATTAACGTCACGTCTTTGACGTAACATCTGTGTAGCAATTTCATACTGTCCCCGTAACAAGTTACATCCCCGCCATGGTAATTTAAAATCGCTTTCAAATTATCGGGAGGTAGGATGACATCGATTTCATATTACCTCCCCCCCCACACACGTCATTCCCTTATTATTTGTTTATTTGGATATTTTTCATGCATAAATTGACCATAACTACAGCAAATGATATATACATAAAAATGGTAAACATAAAAAACAAGAAAACAAAAACAGCAGCAGGAATTGACAACAGTAGGAGCAACACCAACAACGATAACAGCAGAAACAGCATGTGATCAACATTTCATGGATTATTTTGCAGTTTGAGACTAATTTTCATGTTTGTACGTTTCACAAGTATTATTCAATTAACTTACCATGATTGTTTGGAGCGGAATCTAAACTATGCAGGGGCAATGTGAAATCGTGTTCAGGTTACACCGGGGGTAATATGATATCGATTTCACATTACCGAGGGTAACTTGAAGTGGGTATTGCGAGAACTCTTTACGCCGGTGTCACTAGACGCGCTACATGAAATTCAATCATCCTGAGGCATTGAAACGGTATTAGTTTCATCATTTATGGTTTGTGTCATCGTTTGAGACTCTTAATGTTCCTGCAGTATGTGTGTATTACGTGAAGACAATATATGACTAGATATATTACAATCTATATTTATAAACGGTAGAAAACAGTAAAGATCAAAATGCGGCATAAGGATTCTGGAACATTAATTAGACGCAGGACGTACAAATGTGATTTTTTGTCGTTTAAAAGTAATACATATGTGTATGTTTTTGAGAAGACAGAATAGTTATAAAGCAAATTCTAAAATCATTATCATTATTTTGATTAGTTTGAACATACATCTCGCGAGATCCTTGCAAATTCAACGAAAGAGAAATAAAGCAGATTTATCATTGATATGTGTTGATAATGTTTGCAAGAAATATTGATTTCCAGAAAATGCCAAATCTGAGATCGTCTGTTTAGTTTGTTTTAAACTATCTACTTCCATTAAGTTGATACTTACAGATATGCGAGCACTCGAGAGTAGTAAATCAGGATTTTACAGCATGATTATGAAGAATCACGCTATAATATTAATAGGTGTATGTCTGTATATAAAGTTAATGAAATAAAGCAAAATGAAACCAGACAGTGATTTGTATGAAGTTTTCTCTAGTTTGGAAAAAACGGAATTAGTGTTTGGAAGAAATAGAACTTAACTATAAATCATAGAAATGTCTTGCCGTTGAAATTAAATTAGAGAATCCTTAAAGAAGTGTTTGTTTGCGATTACGCGACCCGGAATTTCATGATTGATGAATCTGAAAAATAAACTGAGTCGAGGCATTTTTCATGAGTCGGTCGCATAACTGCAAACAAACAATTTTTAAGGATGGCCTTATCAGTATATTTTAAATGAATTAATTATTTTTATGGTGTTTATTGAGTAGTTTTATTGACAAGCAATTTATATTTGACTGATGAACAAATAGGAATTTGACATAACGAGACACTATTTCACAATTTATACTATATAATGTTTGCAATTCTAATAACGTGATTTGTAAAATGTCAATCGCATTAGGTGACTTTATTCGGTCGCAAATTAAAGAAAAATACGGGATGAATCGATTAGACACGCGCTATCGTCGAGGGAATGCGAATAATATACTGCTGATATAAATAAGTGATGATGACGATAACTGGTGATATATAACTTTATTTAAACTTGTTTATTTTATATCGATTGTGAAACAAGTTCATTCGAATTCATCGGGTCCGAAATTTTGTTTCGAATAATGCATAGTTTTGAATAGCCCATATCAATGCACGCGCCTTAGATACATCGGCACTAATAATTATTTCGGATAATACCGAGTATTCGGATATAATGTTGTCGAATAAACGAGGCCCGACTGTAATAATAAATTACATGAATCACTCTGGATGACTGTCCGCTGAGTTACTATAACCAGTATTCGTGCCTAATAAAAGGGTTTGTGAAAAAGGGGTTCGAAATAACAAGCTTCAAATCATGCGTGACCCGAGTCAAACGCCCTACCCCACGACCACTGTGCCTTCCTTCGTATATATCAGATGAGCTTTGATTAAATTGTAGTAATGAGTATACATGCAGTTAATGAGTCTAACTGATATGCCATATGTTGTGTGAGGAATGGGTTATTTTGTGCAATTGTTTCAATACTATGTGTGAAACAATGTGGACGATATGTTACGATATGGCGAATTGTGTTGGACTTCGTTCTTGTAGTCAATGTATTATATATAGCATGGGTTGAAACGTCGCAATATGTCCAGGGTACTTTCGCATGTGTGAAAAACATAACTACAAGTGTCGTTTGCGTCACTTTAATTCCTATAACACACGCTGTAATGCAATTCATTTATTCAATTATGGGTATAAATTCAATTATTTCATCATGGAAGAATCTTATTCGTGTGAACCAAGAAAAGAATCACTTTAAACATAATTTACTTCAAGGAATTTAAAGCCGGATACAAAATATCACAGAATTTATCACTCTGTGGTGAGTATGCAGATATGTGTCGATGTAGCCAGTCGGTATATTTGTATTTGGGTTAGCTATGTTCATTTTTTTAAATTTGTTTCCCTAAATAAACATAAAAATTCATTTCAATATTTCATATCGTTAAAACTCCCATAAATATGCATTAAGAAAGAATAAACTCATAATGTATTCATACGTATTCGTATTGTCGAAAAATCATCAAATTAAAAAGACGGAGTTTTGTTTGTTAGTGATATAACAAAACATTCTCTACGTTTTAATAATTTATATGCTGTGATCTTAATGGAGATGGATTAACCAATGTAACAACAGTACTGGATGAAGCCCATTCAAAACATTTACCCGCAGAAGAGCCATATACATCATTAAGTGAACATGACAACTATATTTTTAATTCTCAAATCATTTGTCATTTGTTGTCCAGGATACAGTAGCTTAAGCTGCCTGTTTCCATCAATTCAGTGTATTAAAACACGGTAATCAGTGTAGCGGAAAGTACAGGAGTGTGGAACGTATGCTTCTGTCTAAAATATATATTCCAGGATTAATCTGAAAGCCGCTATAAGATTTATTTAAATTGCATAGTACTCAATGCAATGGACTCACCAACGCGTTCACTTGGAGATATGAAAATCACTAAACTGGATATAACTTTCACCCACTTATCGTACGGGTAGTTTTGAAATTGAAGAGTCCTCCACCCAGAATCCTGACCAATACTCACACTTATTACCCGGCACTCAGAGCTGAGTTTGCTCTGGTGAGTCTTATTGTAGATATTTGTGAGCGCGAATATAATATTAAATATCTTAAATTATACAATATGTTTATGTACTCAATTCGAAGCTTATATACAATAGCATAAAGTGCATTGTGGTTTTTGACACATCATGTGTGTTAAACACGAACTCCTCTGTGTATTTTATATCGCAGTAATTTTGAGACAAATTCTAGCGGCTTCTAATGCATCTCTCACGTTTCTTATTCCCAAGTGGAATGCAAAATATAAAGCTAATTCATACATCATAAACATTTAAAATGTTACGCCATTCAGTTTCTGTAAAGTTTTCAAATCAAGATGCATGATAGCTCTAGCATTGCATTTATCCCACATTTCAACCAATTAGCAGAATTTATGCGACGTTAAGAAGTGTGTTATTCGCAATTTACATTTACGATATTTAAAACATAGATAAGCTTGCAGCAAGTTCAACTTCGCGAATCCCTTGTCGACAAAATTATAGACTTTTTACAATATATCCATTGCTATTACCATTCCCCGAGAACAATCCAACAAACATACACAACCGAAATATTTCTGTTATCTATCGAGATCACTATTTCGCATCATTTTTCAAAATTTAGTTGTTTAAGCTTATTATCATATGTTTGGTGTTTCGACACGTTTTGCACGCCTCACTATCGTAACGAAAATAAAAAATAAATCATCAAACTAATATTTTGTAACAAATAAGCACGCAGCAAATGTCAAAAGCTAACACAAATGCTAGGTACGTCAGTAATTGATGTTCAGAATTTGGTAGTTTCAAACTGCCAGTTAACGATGAAAGTACTCATTATATACCAGCTGTGATAGTTTTGGCGAACATTACTTAGTAGAATGGGGTAATATGATGAATGAGAATACGGTGCAATCCGAAAGCTCTTCGTTGCAAAGTGACCTTGCAAAATCACCAACCATGGGTGACTTTCCAAGGGGGAACAGTTTTAATGAATGAAAATTCGATTGAATGAAAACTTCAAAGGGAGGATTCAAGAGAGAGAGACTTTTTTTGTAAATACGGTCCTGCTTCCAACATTGCCAGGATAACATAGCCGCATCTAGTAACAATAACATTGCAGTCCTAGTTTAGTACAGATGAATGAATGGAACATGTCTGGGATATACCGGACCGCCGATTAAGACGAAACCACATAATTAATACCGGCGTGATGATCCATCTGGCGTTTTTAGCAGCAAGTTGGCTTGCGAGGAAAATGGAAATATGTGTTGGAAACTATGTTGTCATCATTATAATTTAAAATTTCAGTTCATAATCCCAGGTTTCATCGCTTGTGGCGGCAGTCTATACATTGTCGCTGTAGAGTGTATCCATACGTTCTGTTTTACTTCTTAACAACTTTAAATTGACAGCAAGGTCTTCCAGAGATTGACTGGTATTTTAGCCTGAAACTAAACTTCGATAACTTTGTCTGATCCATTGTCTGATTTCAATGTTTGCCAGATTAGTTATTGAACTTAATTTTCCAGAATATTAAGTACGCATAAAAGCAAGAAAAATAATGGAGGGCGTGTTTGAGTTTCTTTATACGGATAAATATTGTGTGAGTGCCATATGAGAAATGTCAAAGTTATATGAATTGTCTTATCCAAAAATAGTCTGGTAAAAAATTATCATAATCATACCAACTCATAAGCGAAACAATTTGTGGTAAATAGATCTACACCTTAAACAGAAATACATTTATATCATAGATGACATCTCAGATGGGTAATAACACCTATGGTTGTGTTAGTTTCGATAATTCCTCACAGGTACTAGACACATACTGTCATTTCACAAACAATATGCCTATGATAAAACAGGACAGAAAGGGTAAAATCCGAAGTCGTAACAGTAATGTTCAACAAACATGAAGGCTATACTCGTACAGTAAATGACGACCAAGACCCGGTTGCTCAAAGCTTCGTTATGTTTATCGCGGCGTTAAATTATATTAGACTATAGATTCTTTATATGCCTCCATTAATGAACAGTAATTTATAATAAGTTATATTTTTCTTTGAATGAAATCCAACAAACGACTCAACAAAGCTGGAGAAATGTACGAAAAACATACAGAAATGGTGCTTGGTCGATTACAACACAAGTCTATGTAATGGAACATCAACCGTTAAAACATTTATTACATACAATGCGGATTGTGAGCTTCTCTCAAATTTAATTTAACTAAGTCGACAATATTAATATCAACTACTGTAAAATACAAAGAGCAACAAATTAACATTTGTTGAAATGATACTAGTATTATTCCTTCATTTGTAGCATATCATTCAGTCAAAAGGCGCATACCTACTGCAAAGAATATTGTCGTACAAAATGCATCATAGAAATCGAAGCATTCTTCCAAGCTTCTCAGATATATCTAACGGACTGGTCAATTGACATTCAAATACAATGAAATTCAGCAGTCACCATTCAATGTCTAACTAATGATTACTTGAGCTGCCCAATTGGAAAAGTTGACAAGAAGGTCGTGTCGTTCAAGTTGGTACTTTGATAATCTTGTCGGACTACAGCAACTTCACTGAAGTTAATTCAGGTCTTTATTGGAAGAGTTGAATATGGAAAAGACGACGTTTGTGAAAATCTGCAATCTGCGATCAAGATGGTAGTATTATCGAACGTTCTGTGCAGAATTCGTTTGTGAAATGATGTTTGCATTGACATCCAGACACCGATGGGGATGCAAATATTGATGTGAACTGTTTTACACGCGGAACATAATCAAACATGTTTTTTTCAAGACAAACAATCGCTCATATACTGGTCAAAACAGCTAACCCGCCATTTTGTATTTTGAAAATCTTCAATACTAGTTTATGTACATTATAACAAACGGGGATAGGAAACATTAGTTTGACAGGTTTACATCAACTTTTTCCAATTGTTCAAGCAATTGAATTAGAAATGTTGTAGCATACTGTAATTAAATCAACGAGAGAAGTATCCAGTAGTTGTTTTAGTATCGTTGTGTTAGAACGTTTGAAAAGTTAAAGGTGACATTTAATTAAGTGCATTTTTCAAATTAACTCTAAAACAACGTTTTGCACCCTTTTGATGACACAAGAAATGTCGCGTGGGTGTCTTTTGTAGTACCAGTTACACAACGACATAGGAATATTGGTTACCATAGCTTTTTACGTGAATTAGTATTGCCGGGTTCAGTATCCTAACGGCTCGACAATGTATGACAGTAAAGTGAGCGTACAATGTTACCATTTCCCAACCCCTACGGAAAAATGCTGCATTAATTGTAGATATTTAACGATAAGGGTTTTAAGAAAATCCGATTATTGTTAACAGAAGCGTGTGTATTGAATAAGATGATTTGGCCTGTACGTACGCCAGATTAGATTATTGAAGTTTCTCAGAGTCACGTGATATGGCCAATAATTCTACATTTTCTTCAAACATCCTAGAAACCGACAGATGCGGTCAGATGACCAATACGTATAATTTCAATACATATGAGCTGATTTCATTAACACAATCTATCGTTTGTTTCTAAAAAGTCAACTTAAAATGCCGTTACTATTGCTCCTTTTCCGTAGATGAAAGCCACAGTGGGGTTTACATCTCTAACGAACACATTTCTAGTAAACAAGATTTAGCGTCGCTGTACGATTTACAACCTCTTCTTTAAGTGAAGTCATTTCCAGAAAACGTGTGACGTCGCTTTGTACTGACAGTAAGCAATATTTGCACAATATGGCAATATGAAAACGCAGTGACCATACGGAGTAAATATTGTTTCCTGCTTGCAAATAGTGACATCACATGTTGCGTTTTCTTGAAAAGACGTCAATTACAGAAGAGGTTGTTAATCCCATAGCAGCGCTCAAATGATTTTGATAAATGGATGATCCATTGTGGAACGACATCTCCTATCATCACTGGCTTGTATATGGATGATTGCATGATTTCAAATTAAGATTTTAGTTTTCCATTTGCGCAGTAGCGTTTCCTTATCATAATCAATTTTGTCTTGACAATTTTCGCCGACTTTTATTTGGTAGAATTCTTACCGATGAAATGTAGTATTTTTCTTTTATACTTACTCAATATGTACTGGTCGAAATAGTTAAACCAACATTTTGTATGTACCATATCAAAGGTTTTGGCGGCTGTGTTGCAAATTGTATCATAACATATATGTTGTATGTGTAAACATCGCCAAGTTTTGTATTTTGTTATGGTACATCTAACACAGCGAGAAACGTGAAAGTGTCTCATGCAAATAAAAAATCGCAACGCGAAAAGAGACTTTAGTGATGTTTGTTTCCTGATGTCTGGACTACTTTTATGATACAATTTGCAACACAGCCGCCAAAACCTTTGATTTCATTTCGGCTTTTATTTTCATTAACATTTTTTTTGTTACTGTTTATTTCCAGTATAGAAATTCTGCATTTAAAACGTGATGAAAAAAACCGTATGACTCTTATAACGAAAATGTCATTTTTTAATCAGATTTTCTGCAAGTTGCGTTTAAAGTGTGCAATATAATAAATGTTTATGTACTGCTTGTATGGCATACATGTATGTAGTTTACTTCAATATGTGTTTTGCACGTGCATCTTAATTCTTCCTTGACACATAGTTTCAAAAACACAGAGAATCTAGTGTTTTGAATCATCTAAAAACACCAGATCATTCTATCATTTAATTTAAATTCAATTGTCTTACGCCATTCTACAGCATGTCAATATTTACAATTGAAAATGCATGTTAGATCTAGCAGCCAATTTATCAAACATTGCATACATTTGACAGAATCGGTGGCTTGCGTTCTTGGCAAACATATTATTCCTCGTTTCTGTTTGTTAAAATCAATGCTTCCACATGTATCTGTCTTCTTCATGGCTCCAAAATGACCCGACTCCATGTCACACATAATAACCCTACCCTTACCACAATGCGAATTAACGTCAGGTCTATGACGTAACATCTGTGTAGCAATTTCAGACTGTCCCCGTAACAAGTTACACTCCCGCCATGGTAATTTAAAATCGCTTTCAAATTACCGGGAGGACGGATGACATCGATCTCATATTACCTCCCCCCACACACGTCATTCCCTTATTATTTGTTTATTTGGATATTTTTCATGCATAAATTGACCATAACTACAGCAAATGATATATACATAAAAATGGTAAACATAAAAAAAACAAGAAAACAAAAACAGCAGCATGAATTGACAACAGTAGGAGCAACACCAACAACGATAACAGCAGAAACAGCATGTGATCAATATTTCATGGATTCTTTTGCAGTTTGATACTAATTTTCATGTTTGTACGTTTCACAAGTTTTATTCAATTAACTTACCATGAATATTTGGGAGGGGAATCTACACTGTGCAGGGGTAATATGAAATGGTGTTCAGGTTACACCGGGGGTAATATGATATCGATTTCAGATTAAGGAGAGTAACTTGAATTGAGTATTGCGAGAACTCTTTACACCGGTGTCACTAGGCGCGCTACGGGAAATTTAATCGTCCCGAGGCATCGAAACGGTATTAGTTTCATCATTCATGGTTTGTGTCATCGTATGAGACTCTTAATGTCCCTGCAGTCTGTGTGTCTTACGTGAAGACAATAATTATATGACTAGATATATCACAATATATATTTATAAACGGTAGAAAACAGTAAAGATCAAAATGTGGCGTAGGATTTCTGGAACATTCATTAGACGCAGGACGTACAAATGTGAATTTCTTTCGTTTAAAAGTAATACATGTGTGCATGTTTTCGAGAAGAAAGAATAGTTATAAAGCAAATTCTAAAATAATTATCATTATTTTGATTAGTTTGAACATATAACTCGCGAGATCTTTGCAATTTCAACGAAAGAGAAATCATGCAGATATATCTATCATTGATATTTGTTCTATTTCCTTTAAGTTGATAATTACAGATATACGTGCACTCGAGAGCAGTAAATCAGGACTGAACAGCACGATTATGAAGAATCACGCTATAATATTAATAGTTGTATGTCTGTATGTAAAGTTAATGAAATAAAGCAAAATGAAACCAGACAATGATTTGTATGAAGTTTTCTCTAGTTTGGAAAAAATGTAATTAGAGTTTGGAAAAGATGGATTAAAAAAGAACTTAACTATAAATCATAAAACAATCTCACGTTGAAATTAAGTTAGGCCATTCTTTAAAAATCATTTGTTTGCGATAACGCTACCCGGAATTTCATCGATGAATCTAAAATATAAACTGAGTCGCGGCATTCAGTTTCATGAGTCGGTCGCGTAACTGCAAACAAACATTTTTTGAGGATGGCCTTAGCAGTATATTTTAAATGAATTAATAATGTGTATGGTGTTTATTGCGTAGTTTTATTGACAAGCAATTTATATTTGACTGATGAACAAATAGGAATTTGACAAAACGAGACAATATTTTACAATTTATACTATATATTGTTTGCAATTCTAATAACGTGATTTGTAAAATGTTAATCGCATTAGCTGACTTTATTCGGTTAAAAATTAAAGAAAAATACGGGATGAATCGATTAGACAATCGCTACCGTCGAGGGAATGCGAATAATCTACTGCGGATATAAATAAGTGATGATGACGATAACTGGAGATATATAACTTTATTTAAACTTGTTTATTTTATATCGATTGTGAAACAAGATCATTTGAATTCATCGGGTCCGAAATTTTATTTCGAATAATACATAGTTTTTAATAGCCCATATCAAATCGACGCGCCTTCGATACATCGGAACTGATATTTATTTCGGATGATACCAAGTATTCGGATATAATGTCGAACAAACAAGGCCCGAATGTAAATATAACTTACATGAATCACTCTGGATGACTGTCCGCTGAGTTACTATAACCAGTATTTGCGCCTAATTTAGGATTTGCGGTTCAATTTCGCGGGATTCGAGATAACAAGCTTCAAATCATGAGTGACCCGAGTCAAACGCCCTACCCCACGGCCACTGTGCCTTCCTTCGTATATATATCTAATGATCTTTGATTAAATTGTAGTAGTGAGTATACATGCAGTAAATGAGTCTAACTGATATGCCACATGTTGTGTGATGAATGGGTTATTTTGCGCAATTGTTTCAATACTATGTGTGAAACAATGTGGACGATATGTTACGATATGGCGAATTGTGTTGGACTTCGTTCTTGAAGTCAATGTATTATACATAGCATGGGTTGAAACGTCAATCTGTCCAGGGTACCTTCGCATGTGTGAAAAACATTACTACAAGTGTCGTTTGCGTCACTTTAATTCCTATAACACACGCTGTAATGCTATTAATTTATTCAATTATGGGTATAAATTCAATTATTTCATCATGGAAGAATCTTATTCGTGTGAATCAAGAAAAAAATCCCTTTAAACATAATTTACTTCAAGGAATTTAAAGCCGGATACAAAATATCACAGAATTTATCACTCTGTGGTGAGTATGCAGATATGTGTCGATGTAGCCGGTCGGTATATTTGTATATGGGTTAGCTATGTTCATTTTTTAAATTTGTTTCCCTCAACAAACATAAAAATACATTTCAATATTTCATATCGTTAAAATTCCCATAAATATGCATTAAGAAAGAATAAACTCATAATGTATTCATACGTATTCGTATTGTCGAAAAATCATCAAATTAAAAAGACGGAGTTTTGTCTGTTAGTGATATAACAAAACATTCTCTACGTGTTAATCATTTATATGTTGTCATCTTAATGGAGATGGATTAACCAATGTAACAACAGTACTGGATGAATTCCCATTCAAAACATTTACCCGCAGAAGAGCCATATACATCATTAAGTGGACAGGATAACTATATTTTTAATTCTCAAATCGTTAGTCATTTGTTGTCCAGAATACAGTAGCTTAAAGCTGCCTGTTTCCATCACTTCAGATTATTAAAACACGGTAATCAGTGTAGCGGAAAGTACAGGAGTGTGGAGCGTATGCTTCTGTCTAAAATATATATTCCAGGATTAATCAGAAAGCCACTATAAAATGTATTTAAATGGCATAGTTCACAATGCAAACGTGAACCAAATCGTTCACTTGAAGATGTGAAAATCACTAAACTGGATATAACTTTCACCCACCTATCGTGTGTGTAGTTTTGTAATTGTAGAGTCCTCAACCCGGAATCCTGACCGATACTCACGCTCAGAGCTGAGTTTGCTCTGGTGAGTCTTAATGTAGATATTTGTGAGCGCGAATATAATATTAAATATCTTAAATTATACAATATGTTTATGTACTCAATACGGAGCTTATATACAATAGCATAAAGTGTATTGTGGTTTTTGACAAATTATGTGTGTTAAACACGAACTCCTCTGGGTATTTTATATCGCAGCAATTTTGAGACAAATGCTAGCAGCTTCTAATGCGTCTCTCACGTTTCTAACACCCAAGTGGAATGCATAATATAAAGCTAATTCAAACATCTTAAACATTTAAAATTTACGCCATTCAGTTTCTGTAAAGTTTTCAAATCAAGATGCATGTTAGCTCTAGCATTGCATTTATCCCACATTTCAACCAATTGGCAAAATTTACACGACGTGAAGAAGTGTGTTATTCGCAATTTACATTTACGATATTTTAAACATATATAAGCTTGCGGCAAGTTTTACCTCGCAAATCCCTAGTCGACAAATTATGGACTTTTTACAATATATACCCTGAGCACAATCCAACAAACATACACAACCGATATATTTCTGTTATCTATCGTGATCACTATTTCGCATCATTTTTCAAAATGTAGTTGTTAAAGCTTGTTATCATATCTTTGGTGTTTCGACACGTTTTGCACGCCTCACTATCGTTCCGAAAATCAAAATGAAATCATCAAACTAATATTTTGTAACAAATAAGCACGCAGCAATTGTCAGAAACTAACATTAGTGCTAGGTACGTCAGTAATTGACGTTCATGATATGGTAGTTTCAAACTGCTAGTTAACGATGAAAGAACTCATTAAATATACCGACTGTGATAGTTTTGGCGAACACTACTTAGTGGTCTGGGGTGTAATATTTGATGAATGAGAATACGGTGAAATCCGAAAGTTCGTCGTTGCATAGTGGCCGCGCAAAAGCACCAATCATGGCTGACTTTCCAACTTGATAACTCATGGCAGTTATTCACAAATTATCTCAAGTCCAAACCTACGCTGATTTTTGAATATCTACTCAAATTACGTAAGATTTTATTTGAAAGGAATTTTGAATGTACTTTTCACTCAAATGTTGTGTTTGCATTCAAATATTTGAGGTCGGTCCGTGGCACTTTACATATTTGAAAATGCTTAAAGAAAGATTAAGTTGTTACAGGTAATGCCACATTCAGAAGACAATGCCTGTCCACACAGACCCCGGTAAACAACGGTCTACAGAAAATTAGGCACTGATGTGGTGCAAGGGTAAACATGTATGGGAATGGGGGTGCAAGGAATGGTCTGGCCGACCAAAGAGAACAACTAAGGAGAATTTAGGAGAACAACAAGGGGGCACAGTTTTAATAAACGAAAATTCGATTGAATGAAAACTTCTGAGGGAGGATTCAAGATAGGGACTGTTTTGTAAATACGGGTCCTGCTTCCAACATTGCCAGGATAACATAGCTGCATCTGGTACCAACAACATCGCAGTCCTAGTTTAGAACTGAGGAATTTGATGGGATGTACCGGACCGCCCATGAAGACGAAACCACATAATTTATACTGGCGTGATGGTCCATCTGGCGTTTTTAGCAGCAAGTTGTCTTTCGATGAAACGTGGAAAAATATGTTGGAAACTATATTGTCATCATTATAATTTAAAATTTCAGTTCATAATCCCAGGTTTCATCGCTTGTGGCGGCAATCTATACATTGTCACCGTAGAGTGTATCCATACGTTCTGTTTTCTTCTTAACGACTTTAAATTGACAGCAAGGTCTTCCAGAGATTGACTGGTATTTTAGCCTGAAACTAAACTTCGATAACTTTGTCTGATCCATTGTCTGATTTGAATGTTTGCAAGATTAGTTATTGAACTTAATTTTCCTGAATATTTGGTACGCATAATGGCAACAAAATTAATGGAGGGTGTGTTTGAGTTTCTTTATACGGATAAATATTTTGTGAGTGCCTTATGAGAAATGTCAATGTTATATGAATTGTCTTGTCCAAAAATAGTCTGGTAAAAAAATATCATAATCATACCAACTCATTGGCGAAACAATTTGTGGTAAATGTATATCATAGATGACATCTCAGATTGGTAATAAAAACCTATGGTTGTGTTAGTTTCGATAATTCCTCACAGGTACTAGACTCATACTGTCATTTCATATGCAATGTGCCTATGATAAAACAGGACAGAAAGGACAAAATCCGAAGTCGTAACAGTAATGTTCAACAAACATGAAGGCTATATATAGTAAATGACGACCAAGACCCGGTTGCTCAAAGCTTCGTTATGATAATCTTGTCGGACTAGAGCAACTTCACTCAAGTTAATTCAGGTCATTATTGAGAAAGCTGATTATTGAAAAGACGACGTTTGTGAAAATCTGCAATCTACGATCAAGATGGTAGTATTATCGAACGTTCTGTGCAGAATTCGTTTGTGAATTGATGTTTCATTGACATCCAGACACCGATGGGGATGCAAATATTGATGTGAACTGTTTTACACGAGGAACATAATCAAACATGCTTTTTCAAGACAAGCAATCGCTCTAAATAGAGACAGCATCGGTTTTAGCTGCAATAAAATGCATAAGTTCATATACTGGTCAAAACAGCTAACCCGCCATTTTGTATTTTGAAAATCTTCAATACTAGCACATATACATTATAACAAACGGGGATAGGAAACATTTGTTTGACAGGTTAACATCAACCTTTTCCAATTGCTTAAGCAATTGAATTATAAATGTTGTAGCTTACTGTAATTAAATCAACGAGAGATGTATCCAGTAGTTGTTTTAGTATCGCTGGGTTAGCACGTTTGACAAGTTAATTAGGAACTGCTTTTATTTTTTGAAAAGGTGACATTTAATTAAGTGGATTTTTCAAATTAACTCTAAAACAACGTTTTGCACCCTTTTAATGACACAAGAAATGTCGCGTGGGTGTCTTTTGTAGTACCAGTTACACAACGACATAGGAATATTGGTTACCATAGCTTTTTACGTGAAATAGTATTGCCGGGTTCAGTATCCTAACGGTTCGACAATGTATGACAGTAAAGTGAGCGTACAATGTTACCATTTCCCAACCCCTACGGAAAAATGCTGCATTAATTGTAGATATTTAACGATAAGGGTTTTAAGAAAATCCGATTATTGTTAACAGAAGCGTGTGTATTGAATAAGATGATTTGGCCTGTACCTACGCCAGATTATTGAAGTTTCTCAGAGTCACGTGATATGGCCAATAATTCTACATTTTCTTCTAACATCCTAGAAACCGACAGATGCGGTCAGATGACCAATACGTATAATTTCAATACATATAAGCTGATTTCATTAACACAATCTATCGTTTGTTTCTAAAAAGTCAACTTAAAATGCCGTCACTATTGCTCCTTTTTCGTAGATGAAAGCCACAGTGGGGTTTACATCTCTAACGAACACATTTCTAGTAAACAAGATTTAGCGTCGCTGTACGATTTACAACCTCTTCTTTAAGTGAAGTAATTTCCAGAAAACGTGTGACGTCGCTTTGTACTGACAGTAAGCAATATTTGCACAATATGGCAATATGAAAACGCAGTGACCATACGGAGTAAATATTGTTTCCTGCTTGCAAATAGTGACATCACATGTTGCGTTTTCTTGAAAATACTTCAATTACAGAAGAGGTTGTTAATCCCATAGCAGCGCTGAAATGATTTTGATAAATGGATGAGCCATTGTGGAACGACATGTCCTATCATCACTGGCTTGTATATGGATGATTGCATGATTTCAAATTAAGATTTTAGTTTTCCATTTGTGCAGTAGCGTTTCCTTATCATAATCAATTTTGTCTTGACAATTTTCGCCCGACTTTTATTTGGTAGAATTCTTACCGATGAAATGTAGTATTTTTCTTTTATATTTACTCAATATTTACTGGTCGAAATAGTTAAACCAACATATTGTATGTACCATATCAAAGGTTTTGGCGGCTGTGTTGCAAATTGTATCATAACATATATGTTGTATGTGTAAACATCGCCAAGTTTTGTATTTTGTTATGGTACATCTAACACAGCGAGAAACGTGAAAGTGTCTCATGCAAATAAAAAATCGCAACGCGAAAAGAGACTTAAGTGATGTTTGTTTCCTGATGTCTGGACTACTTTTATGATACAATTTGCAATACAGCCGCCAAAACCTTTGATTTCATTTCGGCTTTTATTTTCATTAACATTTTTTTTGTTATTGTTTATTTCCAGTATAGAAATTCTGCATTTAAAACGTGATGAAAAAATTGTATGACTCTTATAACGAAAATGTCATTTTTTTAATCAGATTTTCTGCAAGTTGGGTTTAAAGTGTGCAATATAATTAATGTTTATGTACTGCTTGTATGGCATACATGTACGTAGTTTACTTCAATATGTGTTTTGCACGTGCATCTTAATTCTTCCTTGACACATAGTTTCAAAAACACAGAGAATCTACTGTTTTGAATCATCTAAAAACACCAGATCATTCTATCATTTATTTTAAATTCAATTGTCTTACGCCATTCTACAGCATGTCAATATTTACAATTGAAAATGCATGTTAGATCTAGCAGCCCATTTATCAAACATTTCATACATTTGACAGAATCGGTGGCTTGCATTCTTGGCAAACATATTATTCCTCGTTTCTCGCTTTCAAATTACCGGGAGGTAGGATGACATCGATTTCATATTACCTCCCCCCACACACGTCATTCCCTTATTATTTGTTTATTTGGATATTTTTCATGCATAAATTGACCATAACTACAGCAAATTATATATACATAAAAATGTTAAACATAAAAAAACAAGGAGCAACACCAACGACGATAACACTAGAAACAGCATGTGATCAACATTTCATGGAATCTTTTGCAGTTTGAGACTAATTTTCATGTTTGTACGTTTCACAAGTTTTATTCAATTAACTTACCATGAATATTTGGGAGGGGAATCTACACAGTGCAGGGGTAATATGAAATGGTGTTCAGGTTACACCGGGGGTAATATGATATCGATTTCAGATTACGGAGAGTAACTTGAATTGAGTATTGCGAGAACTCTTTACACCGGTGTCACTAGGCGCGCTACAGGAAATTTAATCGTCCCGAGGCATCGAAACGGTATTAGTTTCTTCATTCATGGTTTGTGTCATCGTATGAGACTCTTAATGTTCCTGCAGTCTGTGTGTCTTACGTGAAGACAATAATTATATGACTAGATATATTACAATATATGTTTATAAACGGTAGAGAACAGTAAAGATCAAAATGCCGCGTAGGGTTTCTGGAACATTCATTAGACGCAGGACGTACAAATGTGAATTTCTGTCGTTTAAAAGTAAAACATATGTGTATGTTTTTGAGAAGACAGAATAATTATTAAGCAAATTCTAAAACCATTATCATTATTTTGATTAGTTTGAAAATACAACTCGCGAGATCTTTGCAATTTCAACGAAAGAGAAATCATGCAGATCTATCTATCATTGATATTTGTTTGCAAGAAATATTAATTTGCAGAAAATGCCAAATCTGAGATCGTCTGTTTAGTTTGTTTTTAACTATCTATTTCCTTTAAATTGATAATTACAGATATACGTGCACTCGAGAGCAGTAAATCAGGACTGAACAGCACGATTATGAAGAATCACGCTATAATATTAATAGTTGTATGTCTGTATGTAAAGTTAATGAAATAAAGCAAATTGAAACCAGACAATGATTTGTATGAAGTTTTCTCTAGTTTGAAAAACAGGAATTAGAGTTTGGAAAAGATGGATTAAAATAGAACTATAAATCATAAAACAATCTCACGTTGAAATTAAGTTAGGCCATTCTTTAAAAATTATTTGTTTGCGATAACGCGACCCGGAATTTCATCGATGAATCTGAAAAATAAACTGAGTCGCGGCATTGAGTTTCGTGAGTCGGTCGCGTAACTGCAAACAAACATTTTTTAAGGATGGCCTTAGCAGTATATTTTAAATGAATTAATAATGTGTATGGTGTTTATTGCGTAGTTTTATTGACAAGCAATTTATATTTGACTGATGAACAAATAGGAATTTGACATAACGAGACACTATTTCACAATTTATACTTTATAATGTTTGCAATCCTAATAACGTGATTTGTAAAATGTCAATCGCATTAGCTGACTTTATTCGGTCGCAAATTAAAGAAAAATACGGGATGAATCGATTAGACAATCGCTACCGTCGAGGGATTGCGAATAATCTACTGCTGATATAAATAAGTGATGATGACGATAACTGGAGATATATAACTTTATTTAAACTTGTTTATTTTATATCGATTGAGTGTCTAATTTAGGATTGCGGTTCAATTTCGCGGGATTCGAAATAACATAGCTTCAAATCATGCGTGACCCGAGTCAAACGCCCTACCCCACGACCACTGTGCCTTCATTCGTATATCTCTGATGAACTTTGATTAAATTGTAGTAATAAGTATACATGCAGTTAATGAGTCTAACTGATATGCCATATGTTGTGTAAGGAATGGGTTATTGTGTGCAATTGTTTCAAAACCAAGTGTGAAACAATGTGCACAATATGTTATGATATGGCGAATTGTGTTGGACTTCGTTCTTGTAGTCAATGTATTATACATAGCATGAGTTGAAACGTCGCAATATGTCCAGAGTACATTTCCATGTATAAAAAAAACTATAAGTGTCGTTTGCGTCACTTTAATTTCTATAGCACAAGCTGAAATGCTATTCACTTATTCAAGTATGGGTATAAATGCAATTATTTCATCATGGAAGAATCTTATTCGTGTGAATCAAGAAAAAAACCCAGAAAAATCACAGAATTTATCACTCCGTGGTGAGTATGCAGATATATGTCGATGTAGCCAGTCGGTATATTTATACATGGGTTCGCTGAGAGGAATTAAAATAATTGCTCTTCGCCGCATTATATATTATATATAATATATGCATATGTTAATTGAGTTCACTTTTGTGTGACAAACATCTTGGAAAATAATTTTAACTTTAAATCATGTTCATGTTCCCAAACTCCAACAAGCAGCATGCAGATTCGATATGACTCCGAAATCCTCGGAAAAATCTAAATAAATATGTATTGACAGACAGGACCTAGACTGAATGTATTATTTTCATTAGTATAAGACATGCTGATGTAAATAAGATCAAGTAGCTAGCTTCTGTGTATGTAAGAGAGATTAAGATGTTACAGAGTAAGCCACATTCACAAGACAATGCCTTCCCATACAGACCCCCGGGAAAAGAACAGTCTACAAAAAATTAGACACCACTAGGGAGCTGCAATGGCAAACATGTATGGTAATAGGGGCGCAAGGAATGGTCTGGCCGACCATGAAGAACAACGAAGGGTAATTTAGAGGAACAACAAGTGGAAAAAATAGGAATGGCTAGAACACACCACGGAACAAGCCAAGGAAGCCAGCAATGGCAGACACTGATAAATATTTGTCATACTGATGACCTGAAAATTATAGCGGATTCATACACGCCTGAAACCATGAATAACTTATCACATGACTGTAATACATATGTTCTGCTAGATGATGTGAACAATATTATCAAATTTCTTTCGAGAAGTAACGCATGTGGTGCTGATTCAATATATTTTGAACATTTGTTACTTGCACAAAACATTTTATCAGGTGTATCTTTACATATACAGGGCTCTAAATATTTCTTAAAATACAGTTGTACCGGACTAGTGTAAATGTAAAATTTGACTTGTCCGACATGGGAGGCTAGTTGTCCGAGCATAGAATATGGTACGGCTTAATAGTTAAGTAGTCATGCATAACAGACTTCATGGACTAAGTCCAACTCAACTGTTGGTAGTCCGAATTGGCAATCAGATTTGTCCAGAACGTGGGGCTAGTGGATTTATAGAGCCCCGATATATGTTACGAATTGGTTATGTCCCGATCCGTACGAAGGGATGGGGAATGATAGCATTACATAAGGGTGGAAAGAAAAGAAAGGATGATACAAACGATTATATAGCAATTACATTATCGTCTGAAATCCTTAATTTTTTTGCACCAAACTAACAGTTTAAGTCAACAACAATGTGGCTTTCAGGACAAGGACTTCTTTTGTACTCAGTACATTTCTTTTCAATTCAGAACTCGTCAAAACTATTCGTTCGCCCTCCAGAAGGGATAGTCGATTAAATTGCGTTATCAAGTACGATGCCAAAACACGTGCAGTGACTGTATTCAATTAATGCAATTCATACCAAACTTGTAACAGATGATTCAAACTTGGTGATGGTGTTATAAATGAATCAGACTCATGTTATGCCTCCTCTCGGTATTTAAAACAGACAATTATCTTTTTTTCAAGTAAACAAATGAAAGAAACCGGCAACAAATGGAGTATTTTGAGTATCATTAACTGTGGTTTGTATCCCACTCCCTTAACTAATGTCTCGTACAATTTATAAATCAATCGTAACACCAAAGGCACTGTACGGTTTTGATGTGTGTAGAATGTCTCCCATATGGTCGGCCAGGCCATTCATTGCGCCCCTGTTCCCTTACGTATGTACCCTTAAGCCTCTTCAAATGTCGTATGTTTTATGGATTGTTGTTTTCCCGGAGGTCTGTGTGGGGAGGAACTGTCTTATGTGTGTGGTGTTCCATGTTGCAACTTATTTTCTCTCTTTCAGAGCTTGATTTGCTGTCAAAGAAATATCTCATCGGTTCTGTTTAAAATGCGAGCAGGCTCTCGGCAAATACGAATGCTGACCTTATGTACCTTAGATTGAAACTCACTGGAATCTACGACTGAATTCAGGAAGCTTCAATTCTTCGGCCAGTTAGGTCGTTTGCCGTGTGAGAATCTCGCAAAACAACTACTTATTTATAGACTGATAATGTATATTAACTGTGATAACCAGTAGACAGGGTTTATACATCCATGCATACATCCTATTTGTGTAAATACGATTTGTCGAGATGTGTCATGACTTTTAACGTATGGTGCGTTTCCCCTATGTACGTGTTTGGAAAACAACGCTTCAAATGTCATTCTGAAGAAAGTAAAGCATACATGTTTAGTGTTTAACAAATGGTCCGAAGATGGGGAATATTCTATTTTATAGATTTTATTATAGTGTATACCTCTCAGCAAATACTAGTCGTGATGTCTCATAATTTCCGCTCATGAGTCTGGGTAATTATAGTGGTTTGTAGGTTTAGGCGAAGAACCGAAGACAACATAATTGTCTAATTTTTTCATATTCTTAATGTCGCATATCGACCGTTTAAAGTGTTCTAAATTGAAGACTTGATGACGGATTGTATCATAGTTTCTGTATGTTCTCTGAAGTTTGCAGATGAGAAGATAAACCCAACGTCTATACTGAACAATGCAATGTGTTTGTTGCACGGAGAAAAAGTGAATATTATTTCTTTGGCTTTAAAATAACACATGTGAATATTCCCCTAAACAGACCTGTTATCTTTCGGCGTATGCAGGCATTGGGATGTAGATGGCTTACACGTGAAGATATAAATATATATGAAAGTTGTTCTTCCCTTTACACTCATCCCAGGGTTATTTTCATACAAATTCTAGAAAATATCGTAACTAGCTACGACAAACCGTTGTCGTGTCCACGATGTCCACACTGTTACTTCGGATGAAAATATTAGCCAGCAAGAAAACAAAGTACAGTTCAGTCTCTGGCTTCGTTTCACAGTAAAAACCGAATACTAAACGTGTAAATTGCTGCTAACCGTCATTGGCAGACTTTCCTATATCCATCAAATCCATCATAACGAACTTGATTATTAACGGCAGTTGGAAGTGCGTGTGTCATTTTATTATACACAAGCTCCGAATTCGGTATTCATTTAAATAACAGACGAAACACAATGTGTTTGTTTGTTTGTTTGTTTCATCGGGTTTAACGCCGTTTCTCAACGATATTTCAGTTATATAAATGTAGCATCACATGGGTAATCCGATTGTACGTACATGTATGTAGCGACGAAAAAGTTATTGTTTAGAAAATTTTATTAAAATTTGATTCCCCCCTTAGATGATTATTATTCTGCCTGTATGGCATTTACAATGCCTTCGACCGTTAACAAAATAAACATACATATATTATATTTTAATCTTTATTTTCGTCTCATCTATATACATGTACATACATTTTACAATAACATAAAAACAGAGCCAACTATTAGTATATAGCCACTCTTAATAGAGTTATAAGAGACTAGACATTACAATAAAACATCAAAATATCACATGATGCGTTAAGATATTAACGTTATACAATAGTGTGTAATAAATAATTACATAATGCATATAAAGCTGGGAAAAAACAATTGTTAATTGTAACTAAAAAAAAAAAAAAAAACCTGTGCAAGAAACTGAACAATTTCTTGCACTATTGCGCATACCAATCAGATTGGTCCTAATTTAATTAACAGCTGTTTTTCAGATGTAATAAAAGCTATGCCATACAATTATACATAAAAATATGTGCATTATTTACAGAGATAAAAAGTACGACGCTATAAAATATTATGATAGGTTTTGGCACATAGGCTATCCTAATCATATCTGAATTGTTAAGGACTAACCTATAATTTTTAGACATGTGTGTAAAAGTATCATCAATAATAATCAAACACGTACAAAAGAAGGGAATTCATGCAAATGAAATCTTATCAATATAAGTGTATCTCGTCTATGTTTCATTGCATAATAAACTAATCTAGCAGAGTTTGCAATAACTCTGGTATTTTTATTAGATATAAAATTATCAATTATCCACCAAAGGCCATAATTGGTGTTTGATATGTTTTTAACTGTATTCATTAAATGTTTGCCATCATATGAACAAGATGATTTACTGATTCTATCGTATTTTAACATAGTTTACATATGCGATTTACTGTTCCATTGTTCTTTCATTTTCGATTTCTCAGTCACGTGACCCTAATCTAAAACTCGTTAGTTCCTATCTAATATTTTCATTTTTGATCATGTTTAGGTATTTTTTCATACGTACATTCAGTTTTGAACTTCTTATAATAAACATTTTGGACTGCCAGGGTATCAAGGGTATCTCACCATGTTTGCATTCATTGGTCCAGTCTGGTCCCAGGTCCAGTAGTCGCAGGTCTTTGGCAACTGTAAATGCACAGAGTATACCACTAGTGAGTCAATATTAATGAAAATTTGGTTTTGAGATATAGATTGACTCTTCTGAACACAATTAAGAGGTGAGTATATGCGTCAACAGCTTGTTCTTGTTATGCTTTAATTAATTAATTTATTATAATATCGAAAGGAATTCCGTTCAGCTCTCAGTACGGATCAGCTTTAGAAGGTTTCCTTTAACCTTTCCGGCGGAACTGTTCTAAAAGCGCCATCACAAAACAAATCTTGTTTGGTCTTGAAAACGGCGTTTTTTCGTGTTGTTTACGGTTAATTCACCACGAATGTGTATTTAAAGAGGTAAACTTGTATTTATAAACTTTCAATGGGTTTATCAGCGTATTAGAACCACTAATAATGTCGTACATCATATATTATGACGGAGTGGTGGTAGCAAAATTCGGATGATACTAATTTCGGATATATGTCAGAATATAGCTATTTTCATAATGTTAAATGTAATTTCCTCGTTGTTATTCTCTTATATAAACGTCGTTTATGGTGACTGGCATGAATTAATACACGTTGAAGCAAAGAAACTTTAAATATACCTTTCATTTGATGCTGCACTCGGGTACTGAACAGAGACAATTAAAAAATTTAGAATGCTGTCGTAAACGTCTATTTATTAAGACTATCCAGCTGCTGGATGTCTAGCCACTGCTTTGATTATAATGATACACCCTGGCTTAGTGGGTTCCACTATGTCCATGCAGAAACGGTAACTAGTCAACTTGTACCTTAGTTAACTCGTACCTTGGTCAACATGTACCTGTTTTGGTCAACTCGTACCTTATCTTTAGTCAACATGTACCTACCCAAGTCAACGTGTACCTGTTTTGGTCAACTTGTACCTCTTAATTTTGTATTGCTAATGCATATGCTATAGTGTTTTCAGATATCATTTAGGATTGATATCAGTTATTGTGAAAATTTTGCAATGAGTTTAATTAAATATTTTGTGCATTTTTTATGATTAGAATATGACTTGAATTACGAAGGTACGAGTTGACCAACATACGTTATCTGCCGTCTATTAAGTAATGATAAACGTTAATTACTGTGAAAGTTTGACATGTTTACACTGATCATAATTGAACCACACAATTGTGACAATACAGGAAAAGCTTACTTTTAACCAGATTAAATTAATTCTATTAATAATTGTTTGTTTGACTTGAATATGGCTTGTTTTACCACGGACATATATATGTCCGTGGTTTGACCGAAGTTACGAGTTGGCCAACTGGTATTAAATGCCGCATAATAAGTACTGACAAACATTAAAAGTAAAGTTATACTGTTCAAAATTATTTAAAGAATACAGAAAAATACAGTAAAACTTAATTTTAAAAGAATAGCTCTTAATACTAACAGTTTAAAAAATGTAGGTTCAAGTTAACTTAGGTACGTGTTGACTAAGGTACGTGTTGACCAAAGTCGGTACGAGTTGACCAAGGTACGAGTTAACTAAGGTACGAGTTAACTAAGGTACGAGTTGACTAGAAACCTGAAGAAATAGACAATATGGAATGGGATGTGGGGAACACACTGATGAGATGTACATCTTATTCCTACCCATTAGACAGGAAATATATTAATGAAGAAATAAACATTCTACATTATCCTGGTAATGGTACCCAAACACTGTTTTAACATTTCTAAATGCTACCGGATATCATCTTTTGGGACCCCTTGAAAAATTTTGTTTTTATGGGAAGGCTTTTTCTTTGGTATTTGGGAAGAGGACCGATATCCTTTCGAATTGGGGATTTTTCGTGTGTTTTTTTTACAAAATTTCGATTTTTTTGTAAATAATTATGTAGGTTGAATATATACTTTTTTAGCAATTTATTTGTGGTCTTTTATAACTTCATGAAAGTTAAAATATCAAACAGATTTTTCAATGAACAACACTAAAGTATAATAAATGATAAACTTTAACATTCTCTCCTGAAAGACCTTTTTGGCAATGCTGTCTAATTTTTATGTATGCTCTCCTCAGTACCTCGAGTAGTGCTTAAGACAGTTTACTTTACAAGCATGTACTGACACTAGTACTGATCCAGAATACGTTGCATGTTTCGCACTCAAAATGTTTATACAGATCTTTCAAATGATGACTTAAATTGTGAAATTTAGTCCAGGTGTTTGGAAAAAGATACTGTTTTGGATTGGATTGGATAAAATCAACCACAAAAAACCCTGATAGACAACTTTTATGACTAAAACATGCACAATGTTCACTTAAACAGAAAGTCGACAATGACAATGGAAAAAGTATTTGGAATGAACTTGAAGTTACAATAACTCAGTAAACAAACAAGCCTTATTCAAATTGTATTGACGTATCAAAATCCTTAAACTATTTTTGGAAGGTCCTGGAAAAGTTAAAATAGAACTTTGTCTTAATTCAATAATTGTCTGCTTTTGGATGACAAAACATTGCAGGGATGAATTGGTTTATGTCTGTTCATATTGAAAGCTTCATGAACCAAACTTGAACAAAACTAATCTAGATATTCAAGGATGTTATGCAGATAAGGAATATAATTGGCGCAGAAGTGGTGCAAGACTGCCTTTGTGTTAATTCTAATTTATATTTTATAATTTATACGCAAATGTGGATCATAGTAACATACACTTACAAGTAAGAAAATATGTCACTGTGACATGTTTCTGCTATTTTGAGTAGTTTAAATGTTGTCACCCGGTGCATGCTGAGGTAAAGGGCCTTACAGTGATTCATCCTGCTTGTAAGCTCTATTAGAAATGATTTCATTGATTTGTAGTCTAAAGAAATTTAAAAAAAACACTAAAAATGATTTCAATGAAGGAAGTCCTAAGCTATAGAATATTGGTGATTGAGGGACGAACTGCACTAAATATTGTCGATTCGCACTTTAATATAGCCTGCGAATGACTGAAACCGACCGGTGCCAAAATTGGCTCAAGAAAAAAAAGCCAGTGCTAGCCCTGAAGGCCAACACTATTCAGATTAGTATAACCTAAACAAGTCTGTTTTTGCTGCTACAAGTAATGAACCTCAGCAAAGTGAGAAATTATAAATTATTTAAATACAAGCCTAACCTGACTTCAATCAGGACACCATGGTGTCACATACAGGGTTCTCTCTAGAGTCATAATTATGCTTTTTTTGGAGTCATATATAATCAAGTTGCAATCTCTGCCCATCATCTGGTGACCTGGCCCTGTCACAATTCATAATCATTTAATTAACAATCACATCACAGTTCTTTGTTCGTAAAAAATGGCTGGTGCTTGTTTGAGATTAAAACTCTGCAGAATAAGAAATTTTAAAAACCGTTTGGTTATTTGTCTTTAAAATATCCTTATTCTTCAAATTATTCTTTCCTCAGAAAATATATGTATGAGGATACAAGATGCTTTTTTATTGAGTATTTAATGTATTCTGACGATTATTATTTTAAAGAAAAATCCATTTTTTACTTTTTCTTAAGAATTATTTTGCAATTCATTAAATGTGTATCTGAAAGTATCAATATATGACCTAAACCTCTATCAGTCAGTGTATAACTTGATGATCGGCAAAGATGGCATTGATTTGTTGGTCTGAGAATTTTGACAAAATGTCATTTATGGTAAATTGTATTGTGATATGTAGACTTTCAAGGATGCAGCAATGCTTGCACAAATACACTGCAGTGTTGAAATTCAAAAATATTTGCAAAACAAAAAATATAAATATGTGTTTAATGTTAAAGGGACAATCTCTCCAGTCCCCGCTACAGGAGATGAAAAAAAGCCCTCTTCAGTCAGGGGTTCCATTTGACCCTGGAGTTGACCCTTCGACCCCTGGAAAAAATACACATTTTGCCCCTTGGGATTCAGACTGAAGGGTAAATTTTTCTCTAAGTCATAGGTAATTTGGACATAAAATGGTTAATTCAATTTCCTGTCAAAAATCATCGAAATGACCCTTGAGATTCTGCGTCTTGTGGAATGCCTGCTCAGTGCATGATACCTTTGGCTTTACTTTGAGATCACTTGATTTTTCGACCAGCTATGCCCTTGACTTTTATGTTATGTTTCTGAATGGTGTCTGTATTATTGTCAACGTACAGTATATGCTCTGACACTTGGAAGACAGAAAAATGAGAAATTTTGGAATCTAATTTCAGAGCCTTCACGATAACTCTGACACTTGCTGGAAGCCCCCAGCAAGAGAAATCAATTTCAGACAAGTGACAATTCATATAGTAGATCACTTTGAGTTATGAAGATATATGGCAAACTTTTTTAATTAAACTGAATTCCTATGATTCTGGAAATCTTATTTTTTCCAAACATCTGCTAAATTTGTAGAATAATTGGAATTTGGCCTGTGTTCTAATAATTATATGTTGGATAATTATTTGATTTATATTTTTTGACGTATAAATCTTTTTGCCTTCCTGCAACGAATTAAAAGAATGGTTTCATTCTGCAGTCCTTTGTCAATCAGTTTGACTCTGTGTCCACCTTTAAGAAATGGAAGGCACAGAAGGCTCAAAAAGTCCAAATATAAATTACTGGAACAGACATGTGTTAAATACGTTTAAAAACAAAAAGGATGTTTTTTTTTAAATAAATTAATAATAAAAAGTATTTGTTTTGATGTCAGGAATGAAATAAAAAGATAGAATTACTTTTTAGTACATTTCTGTTTTTCGACCTCTTTATATCATTATAAGGGAAGTTTCTGTTGCTAGCAAGGAACAGCTTGGTTAGTACTGGTTGATGACCCAGTTACACTTATTAAGTGGCATAATTGCAGTATATAACTAAAATGCAGTTCAAAAATTGGACTAAAACTCTAACACAACAATAGTAGAGTTGAAAAAAGTAGACACCCTTGAAAAGCATTATCTAAATGACTTTGCACTTTTTCTGATTAAAAGGTTCAAGTATCTGGTATGAATAGCATCTGATACCTGTTCCACTGTGCATACATGAATATATATAATTTTAAATCTAGTGTTGTTGGCCTTTGCTTAGATTATTTTTCATATTTATGACTTGCATACTTCATATTGATTCCTTCAGTAAACAGCTAGTGTGGCCTGTAAATGGTTCATTTCACTTGTTGTTGGGGATTATGGAAACTTTCCTAATACACAATGGTTTAATACCTTTAGTGGTCAAATATTTGATAAAAGTTGATCTTAATGTGGGTATAATATAATACATAAAGCTAGGTATGTTGACATACTGGTCTGTATTATGTATGGGTTATTAGGTGAAAGTGTGAATATAATGTACTGAGGTAGTTCTCTATTACAGTTTAGACTTTGGATGCCGGGTGATTTATATTGAGATTGCAATATGTCATAATGTGGTATTACCATATATACATACTTTAAAGGTAGATTGTCTTATTTTCTGTCAATATAATTATGCTAAACTTGTAATAATTCTGAGAAAATGTCATGTTAATGCCTTTAACATACAGATGTACTCTAAAACATTGTAATTTGTATTGTAACATTTCTTAAATGGTTGCTAAAACTGCAAGACACGAGTCTGATACAAGTACAATGTATTTCCTTTGATGGCGCTAACTTGGCGCATGTGTCAGGATAGAAAATACCAATATTGGACACTTGTATAAGTGGTTGGGGGAAACATGTAAGAAAAGTGACAATGCAATGTTGTAGAGTACATAATATGTATGAAGGCAATTAACACTGACTTTCTTGTATTTATTACTAAGGATATTTTGTCGAAAAATGTATATCCCCACAGGACGATTTCTCTCCTAATATATTGTATATCACCCCTAAAATATTGTAGTGGAAGTCGTCTAAGTTTGTCCGAAACTTAGCTGAATGAATTCTGAGTTCTTTCTTGAAAAAAACTGATACATGTACCAAGTATTAAAATGTTTCTGAAGTATGTCTGCATGATTAAGCAGTAACTTTAATAGCTATTTTATTGCAAATAATTTCCTTATTAAATGTATATCACCCATAACATTTTAGATGATTATAAATATTTAATGAGACAGGGTGCTTGTTGTGTCAAATTGCTTTGACAGATTGTAAAATGCAGAATTATTGTACTGTTGGTTGGTTCAATGTTCTGTAGTGTGATTAGGAGATTAATGTAAGAGCTTTTATTTTAACTTTTCTATTTGCTGAATACCAATTACCATTAAGTATGTCCAAGTTTTAGCCTTACTCCGGCAATATTCATGTGTGTTGGAGATTATAAATTATTAAAAAGTGGAGACGTTTTCAAGTTATAAATCAAAGCTTCTGTTTAGACTCCTATATCAAAGTGTACAAATGGAGGGTTGGTACAAAAATATTGTATGAGCTTTTCAACCAAAATTAAGTTACGATAGTTTTGTGCCAAATCTTGAAATTAATACTTATAGTCTTTAATTAAAATATAATTAAACAAATTTCGTAACAAACAAATTTCGTGACAAATCAATAACTTGCTTATGACATCAATTGTACAAAGAACTGAATATTATATTCAAATATTTTTATTAATCTCTGTTATTAAAAATATCGATTTTATATATTTACCTCCTTATTGTATTCAGATAAAAGGATAAAGAGGGCTTACAACTAATAATACATAGAAGTTTCTTAGGAACTTCACCAATTTTGTTTACTTTGGCAGGATTTAAAAAGTGTTGCTAGAAGTAAAATTGTTTAATTTATGAGTCTTCAGTATTTGAACAAAGGATTTTTAAACAGTGGGGGTACAGGATTTTGCTGTCATTAACAATTTTTGTGTGGGGTTTTTCTCGCTATTTTGCTTCTTTTGTATGAAGATATGATGAATAAACTCTCTATAATTTTTGTGTATAAATACTATAATACAGATAATAAATCAATTCGAACGGTCTTAAAATTTGACTTTTTTTTTAAATTTAAAAATTGAATTAAATTTTTAAATATATACAAATGTAGAAATTGAATTAGATGTGGTATTCGTTTATTAAACCTTGTGATGTTTTGTCAGTTATTAAAGACACGGCTTGACAGTGTCTAGAATGATTTTGCAATAATAGTGTGATGTCTAAGTAAGTTCTTGTTTCCACATATACATACGTCATGTTGACACATACATGTACATATATTGTCTTTCTTTGTTACCATGCTATTCACTGATAAGTTCATGACAATATTTGATTTTCAGGATGTAGCACTTGAGATGTACGACTCTGTTGTCTCTTAAATTGAGTGTGTGAGTTTGTCTACCATATATAAACAGACATGTCATGGAGGAGGTCTACAGGACACCTCGATGCAAATGTACCTGGTAAGTATCGTTCAGTTACTAACGGGAGGGTTTTTGTTGGTTTTATTACGTAGAAATTTGCCGATTTCGATTTATTAATCGATAAAAAGTTCACCCAGTATTAATATTTTGGCTAAAAGCCTTTTTCAAGAATATTTAATAAAAATATTTTTATTGTGATTTTTTATATCCTTTCCTTGAAAAAGGCATTTAGCCAAAATATTGCTATTGAGTGAACTTTTAATTGAATTATTCTATACTTATGATTCCTTGTGGATTCATTTTTATTACAATGTACTAATTTAGTGTGATTTGACATAAAGCAGCTGGCATGCATGCATAGTAACATTCAGAATAGTTGGAACGGGCTTTTAGTGGAAGAATTAAATATTTATACCAAAAACTTCAACATTAATTTTCTTGGTGTTGGCAACCACAAGGAGAAGTGCAGAATTCTGCCAAACTTTTGAAATGGGGGAGACAAATGTCTCGGTCAGTTCGTGGAGACAGTTTTAATCGGGATACAAAAAAAAATTAAATTCAAAATTACATTTACGTGTCATTGACATTGACTATGTATTTAAATAGGAGTTAGTATAGTCTTGCACTGAACCCTCGATATGTCACGTTCTGTACATGATTATTGATTGTCTCTTGTTGATTTACATTAATCAAGACTATTAGTGTCAGTGTTTAAAAAAAAAACTCAAAAGAGTTCATCAGCAAATGTCTCGTGTTTCTGTTAGTACTGATTATTTGCGACTGCGACAGGGTATGCATCTAGGCGATTTTTTACATGACAAATTAATTTTTTAGGGAAACAAATTAATTTTTCAGTGAGAATACATGTCACAAATACGCGACCTCTGCAGTACACTGTGCTTGCCTCTTTTTTCTTCACAATTTCACCCTGGAGGATGTACCTTGATTTATATACATTTTACAGTTAACTGCTGTGTAGTTCTAGTAATTTATTTTTGTCAAAAACTTTACATTTTGTACCATTTTACTGGTACAAATAACAGAAGAAAATTTCTTACAAAAAGGGTCTAAAGCTTAAGTAACTTCCGTGTGTGTTTTAGAGGTTAACTGTAAGACCTTGAAATCTATTTTGACAATTAAACTTGCCATTGAATAAGGTAACCTTTGGGAGAAATATTTGATGTCTGATGACATTTAGTAGCTATTGGCATTTGGGTAACTATGCATTTCTTCGACTAATGGCAACTCCAGTTTGTTTTTTCCCATCAAATTCTAGAGTTTATGCTACTTTGATGTATCATAAATGCCATTCAGAGAGCATTTCATAAGGACATATATGTGTGTTTTTATATCGTTCTAAACTTTTATACACCTAGGTTTACTATCAATTTCATGTTATGTAGCCCCACCAAGTTGAATATCTGCTTCAATCCAAGGTTTAATGCTGTTTTGTAGAATTTCTGTATCATATTAAAGAGTTAAGAGCAAGAATCTTGCCTTAATATAGGGTTTATTTAAACTTTCTGGTGGAGGATTTTGCTATAAAAGACTTGTGGGTTCCCAAATGTGTCTCTAACTAAAAAATTCCATTGATTTTTTCAATTAAGTGCTAAATTAAATTTTTTACTATATTGTGCCTTGAAAACTTGACAGTTATAAGAACTTTTTTAGACAATCGATTCTCCTGGGGATGGATGTTTTGTATGCTGCTGTCAGTATTATGAGAAATTAACAAAAAGAATTTCATTAAGTATTGGTTCAATTTTAGAAAAGAGAATGCTTTAAATCTCACATCTGTAACTTTTTCTGGTTAATATGCTTAATGTAACAAAGCAACTGGGCCAAGAGCACTATTCCTGCCTAAGCAGTTTCCTGAGAGCAGGATATTTCTATCTCATCATGAAGCCAGTGATAGATTATTTTCTTGTATACCTTTTTTTAGGAAGAGATTATGTTTTAAGGATGTTTGTTATAGTAATGTATGAATTGATAAAGTCATTCAAGTTATTACTCGACGTTATGTGACGTCATTATATGTGATGTCATCATGACGAGACTGATCCTACACTTGGGTTGGGTTGGCTTGTGTAAGATAGCATTTTCCAGCATGGTGTACGGGGAAATTCCAGTATGGTATGCAAGGAAAAAGTTTCCAGGTATAAGAACAAACCGTCAATTTAATCATTTTATTAAAATCACAATTTTAACAAGATCTTAGCAACAAGAATTCGCATCTTCCAAAAGATGTTGTATGTGTATAGAATGTAATGGCTTAGAGCTGGCTGTATGACAATGATAAACAATTACAAATACTTGTCAGTAACATTAGTTTGATCTGTAATAAAATTATTTACATTTTAGTTGTTTTTCTTTGGATTGCAAAGGTTGCATAGGATTTTTCAGCTAGGGGTCCTTGGACCCTCATGTTTGACAAATTGGGGGTCCTTAGTAAATTTGTAGGGTCCCAGATATGCAGTTTATACTTGACAAAGTTTTATATTAGGGGTCCCAGGGATGCACAGTAAGTGGAAAATGGGAGTCCCTAGAAAGAAAAGGGTCAGGGACTCAGGATTTCTGTGTTAGGGAAACCCCTGGAATTGAGATACTGTGGATTCATTAATTTTCGTTGAACATTAAATTTCGTGGATTTCGTGGTTGAGCTTATCCACGAATTCAAGTACCCAACGAAAATTTTGTCTTACGATCGTATCCGAAAAGTCTATGTCCGAAAACTAGTACACTCCAGATAAACATCGCCGCTAACACGCGGTTACCTCCCGTGAATTGTGTCAGTTTATAAGCATGTTGGTGTATATATAATGTAAATATTTGATAACAATAAACTATTAATGCTTTTACTATTTATGTTTGTTATATATTCTTCGTCATTATTAAGTTGAGTAGTCAGTTCTGTGATGATGTTGTTGATCTGGTGTGCTATATTTAGCAGCTCTACTTCCAAGTACAGTACACGAATATTTTCATATCGTTGTGATCAGTGTGTTGGAAGTATAATCTCAACGTGTGAAATGTATCGTCGTTATAGCGTAATTATACAGTTTGTGACAGTTATAAAATAAGTGATAAAAAATAACAAACAATCACAGAGAGTTATAAGAAATTTAATTTGTTTTTCACATGTTATTAAATAATAATAGCAAAATAATAATATCATTAACGATCAATCATGATGAATGATGGTATCATTTTTACGCTTAATTGACATATTTAAATGACATGTGATGTAAACAATAGGTAGATAATTCTCAATATAATGTGTTAATTGACACTTGCATAGTGTGGCTAACTAAGGGAACGGGGCCACACGATGTAACATCGATAACAATGAAAGGTGAGAAAATACCTGTATATCTTTCGGGTCCGTGTCACTGTTTTCTAATTGACATATATATTTTATTTGTTTTGGACTTATAGACTACTTTTTTAATTTATGCTTCAAAAATCAAAAAACCACGAATTCAAGTACCCCACGAAATGCCCATTTTGACAAAACCACGAAATTTGGTACCAACGAAAATTAATGAATCCACAGTAACAAGCAAATGCATATGTGTAATAAGTTAATCTATGAACATTAATGTTTTGAAGTCAATTATAATTTAGTAATTGAGCATTAAGATGAATTTTAAACATTTCCATAAACGCTAAATTCATACATGCTATGTGCCTGAGTCCAAGTGGTGGATGTGTCTGGTAAAAATGCATACACCATAGTCTGGTCAAAACAGATAGGAAAATTTACATGAACCAAGCAGAAAATATTTTTTTGGTCCGATGAAAGCTCGTCCCATTTGATGTACTCTGAATTCCAATTTCTTGTATTTCTGTTTGCCTGAGCTCTGTGTTTCAAATTTAAAACAGAACATGTTTGTTTCCAGGAGAAGGCAGGAATGAAAAGTTCAGCTTCTGTCAATTTAGTTTTATTGGAGCATGAATCGTGCCTAATGTACTCCTGTTTTACGAGTATTTTCTGCTTTGCCTAAAGTGGTCTCTTCAAAATGTTCAGCCTGTTATTTCATTATTGGGCTCACTTTGTCTGAAACCTTTTATTGTCTGGAAATTTTTGAATAGCTTTCATTGTGCACGGTTTTATCACATTGAATGTCTGACATGTTTGATTGCGTTGATGTTGTTCTCTCAGTATGAGAGCTACAATATAACGTCCCTGTTATAAGAAAAAAAACGAAATATTTTATTTATTGAGATTTTAGTTAATTTTAAAGTTATATTTTAATGGTAGATGTACTGTTTATTTCACAGTATGCTTTGTGTATTTGTTTTATTATTCTTGATTCTCTTTGAAGATATAAGCATATAATTTTCATGTTGTTGGTATGTTTTGTACATATTTAGTTCCAGTGTCAGATGATAAAAAATAAAAAATATTGGTATATATATGCTTTAAAAATTTACTTTTGTTTATTGGATTGATGGTCTATGTTTCTTAGTATTATAAGTATTTGATTATTCCATGATATATTTTCTTTCCTCTGTATTCAAAAATGTTTTCTGTGATGACATTACAAGTTAATATCCAACAGGTTTTGACCACAGGAGATGTTAATAAGGTTGTCTCCCCTTCTGTAATACAGAAGCCATACTAGGGGAGATAATTTTGTCATAATCTCCTGTGGTTTTGACAATATGGTAGGATGGTTATTTTACTGTCTGAGCATCTATAAGGCAGACTCCAGGGACACAATGTTGTCAACAAACTGTCTTAGTTGGATGGAAAGTGTATTGTTTAAATGTATGAAGTTTCTATTACTGTGTCACAGTGGTGATGTTTGTGATGGACACAGTGTCTTCTGAGACATTAATCTGTGAAAATTGTCTGTCGTTGTAGAAGGCTTTTATAGCCTATAGTGCTTGAGAGTGTCACAAATACATGTTTATATCTCACCCTGTTCTTAATGGTAATGGCATTCCAGTGTTCACACAAAACAATGTCATATATAAACGTTCTAGCATTTCTTCGTTGCTGAAATATTGCTTATTTTAGGCAGTAAGTGACGTTGTAAGTTCTGCGCAGGAAATTGATGCAAGTAATTTATTCATAGATTACACTTATAAATTATTTTGTAATTATTTAAAAAAAGTCTATTGGTTCATCATAGGTTCTGCATGTGTTCGTATTTGAGTAAGTTGGTATTTCCAGAACCCTTTTTGACTCGACTAAATTGTTTATATTTCATGGAATTTCAATCTAACTTTATACAAATGTTAAGCATAACAAAAAAGGTGCATAAGTCAGGTCAGGACATCCAAGAGCAAGGTCACATCCAAGTGTAAGGTCACATCCAAGTGTAAGGTCACATCCAAGAGTAAGGTCACATCCAAGAGTAAGGTCACATCCAAGTGTAAGGTCACATCCAAGAGTAAGGTCACATCCAAGAGTAAGGTCACATCCAAGAGTAAGGTCACATCCAAGAGTAAGGTCACATCCAAGAGTAAGGTCACATCCAAGAGTATTTATAGTGTGCATGCAGATTTATATAAAGTATTTCATATGTCTCTGACATACTTTTGAAACTATCAAGGGATTCCAATGAAATATAAACAAGTGTTAGGTGTTATGAGAGGGATTGTTTATGTGCAAGAATCGGGTCTGTACATTTGTTTGTTTTCATTGGGATTTACACCGTTCTTCAACAGGTCAAATATGGTGACCAGTTTTCCTGAAATTTATTATCAACCAGTACTAATTTGCTCTTCCGGAAGCAGTTGACCACTTCTCCATGTCATGTGACGGACATGACTGTAGCCAATGCTAGAGAAGAATATAACCTTCCCAACCCGGGAATCGAACCCATATCTGCTGGATGACAGTTTAGCGCTCTAGTACCTGAGCTAGCCATGCGGACTGGGTCACAGCTGGCAACGGCATGTAGAGAATTCATGCACATTCAATCTTAGACAGTTTCAACTGATATTTCTTGTATGCACTTGGAAATAATTTTCTGCATAAAGTTTCTGCAATGTCTGTCAGTAAATTACTCCATTAATGCTCACTGATTCTGATCTACTGGTTGCACTGTCCTTTATTCTCGAATTTAATAGAATCTCATGAAAATTAATGAAATGTTCGTGTTGTAAAATATACGAATTAATGGCCCAGTGTGCCATTATATTGATGTATTATATGAATTGTTATCAAATATTTCTCTCTTTATACTGGTATTGATATGATTGTATGTATTAATTGAAACACAACTTCGATTCTCTGTGTGTTTTATATCACTGATTGATGTTAGAAGTAAAAGTGAAATTTGTAATCACATTCGCATAGAAGACATTCAAACGCTTCAAAGGCACACTGTTTGGTAAAGTACTGCAATAAATATTAATGAATTTTATTGCATGAGGCAAACATTAATGTTGAATATGAATGTGATTTAATTTTTTTAAATCTTGTTCGTATAAAGTTTGTGAACTGCATATCCTTTATATGATGAAATATTCTTTGACATGATAGTTCCAGATCAGTTACTCAGGGTGTCAATAAGAGCCGGAAGCCGTTAAAATTACCCAGCTACTTTTCTTGTATGAATGATTATAATTAAGGGGAGTACCTCCCAGATCCCTGCTTTCCTTTGGTGATTTCCCTGCTACTTCAAGAATTAGTGACACCCCTGGGAACTTTGTGGCAATAAGATTACGCAATAGTCTGGGTTTATACCATTGCTTATGTGCTGCAAATTATTTACACCCTGCTCTATATTTTACATCTCTTTCTTAGGTTATTGAATTAAAATGCCTTAAGTCAATAATAATTGTAATCACAAATCTCTATTGAATGCAGGGTTGGCATGGTATTTACAGCTGTAGCATTTACCAGTAGTAATTCGCGGTATTTCCCGAAAATACTTGTTAATTTTACAAAAGTGGGAAATACTCAAAACTTCAACAAAATGTACCAAAAACACACAAAATAAGTGACAAATAAATAATATTTACATGCACACATATGACATCATTATGCAACAATTTACACACTTTAGTTGAATGTGTATTTCACTACATTATCATAGTACATAATAAAAGCAATTATTTTGAGTGAGTGAAATTAAATGTTGTTAAGAGCTGAGATTTGTGATTTTTTCACTCTTCTGACTATCATTGGATATATTATACATGTCCAACAATGTACTGTTACTTTGTTTGCAGCATACTATTTAGTGAAGTAGTGCATTGGGCTATATTCTGCGTCACTTAATAATCCATCAATAATCTGATCTAGAGAGGGTATGACCAAACCTAGAGGTTAAACTTAGGGTCTCAACAGTATTTCCCGGGAATTACCAGTATTTCCTGCCGGACTTTTGTGATCCAACAATTTTGTAATGTGTTAGCTTACCTCAACAGTCATAAGGACATTTAGGCTGCGACTCAGGAGGTTTGATATTGGATTCCTAGTGTTGTATATTTTATGTTTTATTTGTAACTTAATGATTTTGTCTGATTCAATATTTCTCCAACAAATTTTCAATTGTGGTTCGTATATATTACTATGATTCACAGGAAGTTTCGCTGTAGTGTCTGGTTCCTTTATATATTCAACTTTTACCATTATTAAAAGTGCCTTGTAGTTGATATAAAATCATTATAACAATAACCTCCCTAGCTGTGTGGTTATGTTGGGTCGCTGACTTCAAATCACTCGCCTTTCATTGCTTTAGGTTTGATTCCCCCCAATTGTAGAATCTGTAGGCTTATCCAGCTGGCTTACAGAATGTCTGTGCTTCAGCCCATGCTTCCACTTATACCTACAAATAATACTAGATGGGGCACTGAGGGTCTTCCTCCACGCCTGAGTAGCTGAGACCCTGGCTTTTCAAATCGTGACTTACGTCCCCATTACAAATAAAATTATTCAGCTTTTATTTTTGCCTACTGTATAAGTGGATAATATAGCGGGTCGAAAAGTTTGCAAATTGCCAATTCCAGACATTTTGTGTGCATAAATGTTTGCGAATCGCTGAAATCACTTTGTTCATAAAATCTGCACATCGTAACAATCACTATAAGATAATTGATTGTACATAGTATTTACGGAAAAACTGTGCATATGTAAAAATAAAATTTGGTTGAAGTGGAAATTTACGCTGTGGAAAATGTTTGCAAAATTGTGCATTCGCGAAATTCGCAAACTTCCACCTTTCAAACTTTACAACTTACACAGTATGTTTAGCCCTGAGTACTCGTATGTCTTACTTTACTACATATCTCACTATGTAAGATAGAAATGTGTGGGTCACTTACTTAATATGATCCTCTTTACTTCATTTTTGGATTGATTGAAGTTTTTGTTTTGTCTTAACATACTTGAATCAATTGACTGCTTGTATGTCATATCTGTTTATCTATTGCTGTTCGTATGATATTGTTTTAATAGGGTCAATTGATTGTAAATATTTGATGCGTTTTACCCACTTAACGATGTGTATCTTAACAGAATATTCTACTTATAAATCTAGCAAGGTTAACTAAATAGATTACAGTTTTAGTAGTGTTTTGTAAATACAGTACAATGTGGGATTTTATATTAATAATTTATCAGTAAGCCATGCCTGGGGCTTTCAAAAAAATATTAGATGCTAGAAAGAAGGGTATGTTAAAGTAATGAATGTCTTACGCGATGATGTTTTTTAGCAATATTATAACTGTTCTTTAAAAAAACTGTATTTTTGAATATCATTCTTTATTTGGTGTGGTATGTTTAAGTATTATTCAAGGTACTGTATATTAGTTTCTGAATTGTTTGATAATCAGCTTGTATTTATCTGCTTTATACTTGATCAGTGAGACTTTCCTGACAAAATTAAACCTTATAATCACTGAATGAAGCAGTACTGAAACAATGTTATGCAATTTTTAAGTTCTGAATTTTGTTTATTTGCAGATTATCAGAAAATGCTGCAAGGCCGCTATCCATCTTCAGGTAGTTAGCTTTGTGCTGTGATTTTAAAATTCTTAATAAATAAATTCCATTTAAACATACATTATGCTTGATACAAATGTATTGATGTTGACAGAAGTCCACATTTCGAGCTATACAAATTTAACATTTCTGATTCTTTAGGCCACTCCTTCTTAAACGAAGAACGGTACGTATTATGGGAACACCCGTGGGGGGCGGGCGGCGTCCACATGTTGTCCGCTCACTAAGTCAAACAGTTTTCATCTGATCTTCACCTAACTTGGTGAAAATGTTTGTGGGCATACTATCTCGTCCAAGTTTGATAACCAGCCTTGTCCGCTCTCCAAGTTACAGAGGTTCATCCGATCTTTACCAAACTTGGCGAAAACGTTTGTGGACATAATATCTCGGCCAAGTTCGATAACCAGCCAAATGGCTCAAGTCACTCGGGAGTTATCACCCTTTGATTTGAGAAATTCCCTCAAATTTGTCTTGTTTTAACTCTGAGCTCTGACTTATGACGGGCGTATTTTGTGACAGTTTGCCACTCTTGTTTATTCATTGGATTACAAAATCTTTTTAAAAAAATGTCCACTGGGTTAAAAAAAATCACAGCATTGAAATACAGCCACTTTAAGTATTGTTGGTATGTTAATAATGTTTTTTTAATATTTAGAAACTGTAATTTATAATGTATATTTTTCTATACATTATGTCTTAGTGTGAGGTTCATTCACTGCATATTCCTTAGAATGTATCAGTGGAATTTTGTTTTTCTGTACTTGTGCCTGGAAGAAAAGTTAAAAGCACAAATTTTATTGGAAATTTATTAAGTATTAATGGACTTCGTGGTGACTTTCAAAAACATATAAGTCAAGAATAATGTTAGATTGTAGTTCATGCTGTAATTTTACTAGATTCTATTTTATGCTGTAATTTTACTAGATTATAGTTTATGCTGTAATTTTACTAATTTAGGATGGAGCAGCACGCAGCCTGCATTATCATCGTACTCAAGCCGGTTCCCTGGAGCATCCAATCATACCAGCGGTTACCTGAGCCAGAGACCGAGTACTTCATCATATGGCCAAACTAGTCCTCATAGTGGCTTCTCAAACACGTATCAACCTTCAAAGTATGGTCTTGCGTCTGATTCGTCATATAACTCTTCATTAGGAGATACAAAATTACGGAGCTTACAGGGAGATCACTCCAATTCAAATCGGTCAGAAAATGGATATGATGAGAAAATGGGATTCGCAAGTCGGACGTATGAGCCTGAATCGTTTAGAAATTTGTCGAATCGAGGTACTGACTACTCCAGTGATTCTGGTCAAGGCGTGCCGGCGAGACGAACCACTGATTATTCAAGTGATAGTGGTATGAGCTTGAGACGTCAGAGTTGGAAATCTAGTGACTTTGAACTAGACATACCTAGTCCTGATGTTTCACGTAGTCACAATCGATCTCAGAATGAGGAAGAATTATTTCATTCACCCACAAAAAGTAACCAGCCTGTTTCAGAATTTGTCAGATATAACGGCAATATTTTTGAAGATAGAATGGAAAATCATTTATCAGACTACAGACATGTGTCAAGAAGTGAACCGAATTTAGATAAATATCAAAATATCGCCAATCGTTACGGACATAGTACTGATGAAGAGGAGGCAAGCCCACGGCAACCATCGGAAAGCTATCCCGACGATGACAGCAATAAAGAGGTGGAGATTAATGGAGACGAAGATGACTATAGATCGAACTTTGTATCCCCTGAAATGTATCAGGGAGATGTTGCAGAAACTACGGTTGCTCACAGGCCACCAAAATCTCAACTCAGAAACAGAGGAAGTGATTTAACTCACTGGCAACAAAATCAGAAGAGTCCAGCAACAAATGAATATGCTCATAGCAAATTGAATTTGAAATCATCCAGTCAGTCGCCTAGATCAGAGGTTTGTCCTTTTATTACAAATTTTAATATTCATTTGTTCAATCCATGTATTGAAAGTGTTAATTTTGGTAGCAAAGATATATAAGCACTATAGAGTTGTTAGAAGATCATAGTACACTTCAAAAATCTTCTAAAATATTTTCAAATCAGTTGTTAAAACATGCAATGTTCAGTTGATAAAATTCAGAAATCGCCTATGGCATATAATTAGCATTAATAGCGTTTCAGTTTGATGGAAAGGAAATTTAAAAAACTGATCAGAGTCATTTTCTTCATGAATAAAACATGTTGATTGAATCTTTTTGTGTGTAGAACACTGTTTCAAGATGTTATGAAAGTTGTATTTATAATTTAGAATTTAAAAAAATTATAGTTGCAGATCTACAGAAAAGTTTACATCGGTGTCTAGTAAATACCATTAAATGCATGCCAATTTGTCATGGTCAAACTATCTTCTCCAATTACCTGAAAGCACCAGATATTTATGATATTAAACAAACTGACTAGACGCTAAACATTTTACCATTATACAGATATCCTACTGTGCAGGGGTGTCACTAATTCGTGAAGTAGTGGGGATATCACCAAAAGAAGGTGGGGGTCTGGGGGTAATCCCTTAATTACGATCATCCATACAAGAAAAGAAGCCGTGTGATGACGCTCAGGTTACTGGGGAATTTTACCAGCTCCGACTCTTATTGACACCCCTGACTGTGGATATGATTTGTAATAGCTATATAAAGATGTTTTTATTACTGGTATATCAACAGAATATTCAAGTCGGGTTTTAATAATTTTTACCAGTGATTTGGAACCGTAATATATCTTTAAAAGAAAGCCCTTTCCAGGTTGCGGTATTCATATTGTTTGATTTACCATTCATTTCAGCTTCCATATAGAGATTATAGCAGTGACATAGAATCTTCGAGATGTAACGACACTCATAAACACAACGACGTCAGTCGCCACAGCAACGCTAATAACGTGTCATCCCGACACAGTACCAACAGTGTGACATCATTACAAAATCATCATGACACAAACCATGTGCCGCTGCATGATCAACATCAAGCTAGTGAACAAATGAAGAGTATTCGTAATGTAGCTGATGCCATCATTCGGGACAAGGATGCAATAATTTATCAGTGTGTATACTTAATTTATTTCAATTAAAATTGCTGTATTTTTCAAATGCTTAATGTGTGAAATTTAGTTGACCCAGTATTTTCCAGACTGGTTCAGAATTCTTGATTCAATCCTCTCTACTCTCAAGATTTTCGAAAATTGCAGGAAAAACGGGATCACATAATTAGGTACCCCCTGGCCAAAGTTTGCTAGAATGGTAATTTAAGTGACATGATTTAACCTAAATGACATCAGAAAATCAAGATTTGTTCTTGAGTGTTTGTTATCACATGAGGGATATATGACGAATATACCAACATGGGGAATTATGTAGGGCTATATTAAGAATATACCTACATGGGGAATTATGTAGGGCTATATTAAGAATATACCTACATGGGGAATTATGTAGGGCTATATTAAGAATATACCAACATGGGGAATTATGTAGGGCTATATTAAGAATATACCTACATGGGGAATTATGTAGGGCTATATTAAGAATATACCTATATGGGGAATTATTTAGGGCTATATTAAGAATATACCTACATGGGGAATTATGTAGGGCTATATTAAGATATTAAGAATATACCTACATGGGGAATTATGTAGGGCTATATTAAGAATATACCTACATGGGGAATTATGTAGGGCTATATTAAGAATATACCTATATGGGGAATTATGTAGGGCTATATTAAGAATATACCTACATGGGGAATGATGTAGGGCTATATTAAGACATTAAGAATATACCTACATGGGGAATTATGTAGGGCTATATTAAGATATTAAGAATATACCTATATAGGGAATTATTTGTGTGACAGGTAATCATAACAATCTGAATTCACTGTAAATGTTCAACCTTCAGTTTAAGTGACTGCTTGTACAGATATTATAAATGCTGTCTGTGTAATCATATGTAGTCAGATTAATAGTTGTTGGTTGTGAGAAACAGAAGCTCAGGGAAGGCCTCATTCACTGGACAGAGCCTCCCCACAGAGAGAATGTGGATGAGAAAAACAACACCAAACCAGAAGGGGAATTATGATTTATGAGTAAAACTAATATTAAGGCTGATATTATAGACATACGATATAATTGCTTTGGTTTTCAACTGCAGGATTATTCTCTTTCATTTATTGAAGATTTAGCCACATTTCGGATAGTTCAAGTCACATTATTTGTCTCACTCAATCTAGACAAATATTATTGTTTCTGCTTTGATGTGTTGCTATGATACTAGTTGGTACATTTTACTTTTGTAGATTGAAGGATCGATTAGAAAGCTCTGAGGAAACTGTTAAAGAGTATGAAAACAAGATACGACGTCTCACGAACAGGGGACCTAGCTCGGATGAATCTGTAACATTTTCTAAGATGCGGGTTAGTATGGAGAACTGTACATTTGACTTCTGAAATGCATATATCTGCTTATGTATATATTGTCAAGTTTTTTGATGATACACATGAAGCATTGTTAATTGCAGAAAAGGGTTTTATAATAGGAGATATTTAAATATGAGCTTAATCTAATTCATAATGTCAAATGCACAAACAGTATTTAATGTAAAAAACTTCTATTGTTGGGAACTTTCCAGAACATTTACTCAGTAAATCCAGTAATTTTTTAACTCTTGCTGTATAACTTTTTAAACTTAATCCTCTTCGCGCCTGTTTCTTTGGTGAAGGGTTCTGTTGCGGGATTGTTTTTTACGTGGTTATGTTGCTAGCCAACACACAACCCTCCTCCTTTCTCATCCGGGCTTGGGACTGACTACATCTTGTATTTAAAACATTATTTATTATATTTGTAAACAGTACAGACTTTGTCATAAACTGGATGTATACTGGCCAAAAGAGCTTACCCACCATTGTCACGTTTTGGGGAAATCTTCACTACATTATGACCAAGTAGTCTGAAAAGATGAATGCGATTGTGACAGATTTACATTTACTTTTTGATAGTTCAACAGAGGTGTCAATAAGAGCCAGGAGTGGGTAAAATTATACAGTAACTTAAGCATCATCTCCCGGCTACTGTTCTTATATGAGTGATCATAATGAAGGTGTGTAAAGTACCCCACAGACGTCCGTCTACTTTTGGTGATTTTCCTGCTACCTCAAGAATTAATGACGCCCTTGTTTCATTTCATTTGAATAATAAATATTTTAGTTTACTGCAATCCAAATCAACCGACGCTGTATCCAGTGGTCTTTTAGAAACTATGTGAAATAGTTCTGGTGGGTTAGCACTTTGGACAGTATCTGTATATAAGTCTGACATTTAATATTAAATAATGATGGTTGGATGCCTTATTACCGGTGCAGACTATTTATTTGTCTATGAAATTACCGTTAGCAATTTATTCCTATCTGTAGCTTTAAATAGCTTTTCACTATAATGTGAAGCATGATGGATAGTCTTGTTGTATACTTATTACGATTTGACACTCGGGAATGCTTCGAATGATTCGTCTTTGAAAGTGTGCAAACGAATTTTCCTAATATAACTGTCTATACAAGAATTGCAGTCAGTATTATGCTTCGCCCACTCCCAGTCTATTGAAGATTTATTGATTTTGGCCTGGACGTCCCGTGACAAAAACTGTGTCTGTTCCTTATCCTGTATCCTGTACCAAGAAGATATTTTGATTACTTGGCACAAATTTTCCCTATAAATGGCGTGTTCGGAACCCAACATTTATTAGCAATGTCTGTTCACTGTCAGGATTGTTTATTAAGATCAAAGTTCATATGGGCTGTAAGTGTCATTTGTCTAATGCTGTATCTGGTGAAATGTTTATCCAGATTCTTTTAAATGCAACATATAATTGACAACTGTTGATCATTGGGTTGGATTGGAATATTACAAAATTTTTGAAGAGTATTTCGGGGAAGTATGTTGACCTGCCAACTTTCCTGGGTTACCAACCAGCACTAACCCTCTAGTCTTCAAGTAACTGACATCCTCCCACACTTAATTCATAGGCGAGACAAAGACTTTGGTTGAATTATTGTAACTGAAATTGTCACTGAGAATATATGCCTCATCATGCCCTGATCTGACATTTCGAACATATGACCTCGAGATCGGTAGTCAAGTACCCTCAAGATCGGCAGTCGAGTACCTCGAGATCTGCACTACCACTTTACCTCACCAGGTGTACTTCAACTATAGATCTATGGCCGTACATGATTATTAGATACTTTGGTATTTTGTGGGAAAATTTTGCTGAAGCAAATTTAATTTTTACCTTTTTTGTCGAGTTACGACAAATATCATAATAATTTGTGTATTTATTACGGTAAATTTCAGGATTTAGAGTTCCGTAATTCCGAGCTGCAGTCAGAACTCTCTCGTTTAAAAGGACAGAAACATACAGAGATCGACGAATTGGAAATTAAACTTGGGTAATTGTAACAATAAGTCTTTCTTTATTACTAAATAAATTTTCAGATATTTAGCTGGGTGTCAGCACTGTGGATCTACATCAACTTAATTGTGATTACCAACGCTCTTTAAATGTTTTTCTTAACCAAGGTCAATTCATACTGATGTAAAGGCGTTGGATTTTGTGAATGCGGTAATTAATCTGACAGTAAGAATGCAAAAGAAATTGCTCTTAGTTGTTATAAAATGTAAACATAGAGTATAAATAAATGCTGAAGAAAACAGTTGCAACACTGCATATCAACTCAGTTGTTCTTGATTACCACGCAATGGATGGGGATGTCTCAAGGGAATAAATGAACAAGATAGATTGCTAGAAAATTTCCTTGTTAACAATAAGTGTTATGTGCTTGTAGATGCATATATAGGCATAATTGTGTATAGGTAGTGTGGGAGATATCTGACTATGGAGGTAATAGGTTTTGAGTCCTATCTGGGACGAGGTTGAATTGCTGTTTGCAAAATTCCTGAATTAGGTGCACGGTCTGGTTGGTAACCCAGCAGACAGTTATCAGGCCCTTTTCTGTCTATTTTTCGGAAAAAGACCCTAGATAAATTTGGAAAATTTGCCAATTTTGGAAAACTTCAATCGCTTCAACTCCAATTTTGGGAATTTTTATAGTTAAAAGAAAAGGCTTTTCATTTCCAAATTTTATATAAACAAGCATTCTAATCTACATTTCTGATATCAACTGTCAGAAAGACGCACAAAATGTCCACTAGCATTTATGACACAAGGGACAATAAAGAATAATGGTCAGAGTTATTCAAAGAGCTTCGAGAAATACCAGGTTGCTGTAATAGACGATTTTTCATAGGTGCTTCTGATTGGGAAAAGAAATATATATTTGGCTTTGGGAATGGGTCAGATAACTGACCGGTGGGAGCTATAGAAAAAGGCCTGGTTATATATAAAAGTTCAAGGATAGTTTCACAATTTATGTAAAATAGGTTTAAACTAATGAATTGAGATGTTTTTATACAAACAGGGGAGTTGAACATGAGAATCAACAATTAAAAACAGCTTTGAGAAAAGCACAACCCAACGTTGCTGAAATGAAGGAAAAGGTATGTTGATGAAAGATTTTGGGAGTGAGTGCCTTGTTTGTATCTTATGTTTAATATACTGGCATTTAAATGTTGTTCCGATTTCGTAAGAAAGAGAAACTTAATTTGAAAATAGTTGCATACTTAAGTGGTTCTTTGTGTGGCTGTTTGTTAATCTATTTAGCAGCCAGCTATCAAGACTATATGCTGGTTAAATTATTGCAAGAAGGCAAGCTACTGCAAAATATATGTTTAGTTGCGTGTTGTTATTTATGTAGCATATTCATGTAGTTTGTCTCATTGTTTCTTGTTACTTTATTGACAGAATATTTTATCAGTGTGTTTGATACTTTTTTCAAAAATAAAAATATGTTTTAAGTTCCAAGTATAAGACTTATTATTAAGTTCTAGCTTTGCCATTGTTTTCTTGCTGAGGTCCAATTTCATGTAATATTTTGAATATAATATAAATATTATATAATTATATATATATATAATAATATAATATATAATATTGAATATACATTGGCTCTTGTGACCTGTGACAAAAAATACAACTTTAGGCCAACTTACCAGACATTCCATGACTAACATATATGAACATTGCGACGTCTGTCACGGAACGAGAATGGGTAATGATATATCTCATGTCAGTTCTTGTATTAACTTCTTGTTGATTTATTAGTTGTTGGAGAAAGCCGAAGAATTAAAAAGCTGGAAGAAGAAATGTTCCGATTTGTCCAAAAGATGTGAAACAATGAACGAGAAGCTGGAAAGTATGGGCAGATATTTGGAAGACTTACCCACTTTGGAAGAGTTCACCAAAAATGCGGAAGATATATCCTTTTCTTGCATGAAATTGTGTGGAACAATGTGCTTTGTCTGGCCGATGATTTTTTCCAGCTCTTATGAGAATATTTTCAATGTCTTCTGTAGTATGCTTAGTGAACAAATAATTGGCAAAATGTTGTTGTACGAATTTCAGTTTAATCTATTTTATTTTGCGGCTGTCACGTCTTCACAAAATTGTCTGTCTGTCAATTTGTTACTAAAGGTCTGGCGGGGAAACGTAACTATTTTATTGACAGCGATAATGTTATTTTGATGATAATGTTGTCATTATTATATTCCGACGGAATGGAAAAAACATCACTGCACTTAAGATATTGCACACGCTATTAGTTGATCCATATGATTTTAGTCTGTTCCTGAAAATTATAAATGATGTATTACAGTTGTTCTCTGCCTATGGCCTGTTTAGATACGTTGGTTTCAAACCATCATATCTAGGTCAAGAATATCTAACTGTTCATGAAATACGGTAGACTTGAATCTAGACTAGTTTTCAAAAGTTATTGGCCCGATTTGAAGAATAGGTGATTAATTCGATCATTTTATGCATTTATGTTTAAAATGTAGCTTTTTTTTGGTAATTTTGATTACTATAGAAGCCAGATTAGAAATTTTAAAAGCTAATGGGTATTTGGCTACTTAATTACTAATACTAGCACTTGTGTTGTGGAATGATTTTAAACAAAAATTATTTGGTAATTTTGGTTAATATAGAAGCCAGATTAGACATTTAAAAGCTAATGGGTATTTGGCTAATTATTACTAATACTAGCACTTGTGTTGTGGAATGATTTTAAACAAAAATTTATGTCATAGATTCTTTGAACTTGAGTGAAAATTGGTCTGAATAGAATGGAAGATGGTGTACAAAAATGCCCCGTCTGTCTGGATCAGTTTGTTGATATATAATAGAATCTCATTACTTACATTCTGATATGAAATAATTTGTCTGAAGTGTCCCATGTGGTGAGGTAATTATACCCCTTCATTATCTTCAACTTATACTGAGACATATTTGTCATCTCTTTGGAACTTTATGTAAAGCTTAAAATGTTTAAGGATAAAAAATATTTTTAGATAAGCATAAATATATTAAATTCTTGTTAATATTTTTTGATGAATGATCTTGGTGATGGGTTGTTATTGATGATTTAGTGTCGTATTCAATACTCCACTTAAGTTAAATCTTTTACAAATAAAAGAGTAAATCTTAACACCACTAATATATCTTCCTTGACCATTCAAACCTAGCTATGTGTAATGAAGAGAATGATTTGAAGAAATCTCAGATTGCTGACCTTGAAGAAAGATTAAATGATACAACACAACAGTTATCTGAGCGAGAATCTACCATACAAGAACTGGAAGGTAATATTGTCTCATTATAAATCCCTAGCTTGGCTGTTAACCTGGAGCCTTATTCACAAACGTTTCAAGACCAAAATTCAGACTTTGATTTTGCAATACTTAAATTTACCGGCATTCCTTTTATTATTAAATCTTAACAAATGAAATGTTGTCTGAATAATTGTTGATACCAACTCTACACTTTTTGCCAATTTTTATAAAAATCTTTCTTAAAATGCTAACAAAGGAGACGAAAGAACATCTAGCATTTTAGAGTCTAAGTCTGAGTTTCAGTCTTAAAAGTTTCGTGAATAAGACCCCTGGTATTATTGCGCTGAAAATCCTTCTGTTGACCAGTTAAGGGACAGTGGTGGTAAAACTTGGGATCAATGCTGATTTTCATTTCAGCATATTTCGGTCAAATATAAAAATGTTGATGCCCTCACCATTCTTCTGTGGCGACAGGCCGATGGTATGAAATGTTACCGCTGTTTGTCCTTGCAAAAACTTGATTTCCGATCACTAACTTTTGAATGGATGGATTTAATTCATATTTGGCACATAAGTGTAGGATAATAAAATACAGATCAAGTTGAATTTTGTTTGTAATTCGTTTGGAGGATTTATGGCCCTTTTGCAACTAAAAAGCCCATAGCGGGGCATCCATGGATACATCTCGTGTTGTATGTTTTAGTTAATACTCAGATTAACTAAGTTGCATACAGACTACTGTATGCTCAATTTTATAATCGTATCACAATCGGCTAGAGAAAATTTAAGCAAAAATATGAGATCTTGGCTTGGAAATCAATCTGGCGGTCTATTCTCACAGGTTTTCCCATTTGAGATTAGATTTGGTAATGTCAATAAAACAACAAAACACTCATTTATCAGTATATTTCTTCAGTCTGGTGTTGAAAACAACTTAATTTGTTAGCTAATTCATTTTACAATACATTAGGAGTCTCACAACAATGCCTGGTAACTAATAAAGAGTTTATTCTCAGGGAAGGCGTTTGTTTATATGATGTGTTACTGTGCATTGAAATTTATCAGCTTCACCTTTTATTTATGTGAGAAAGATGTCTATTGTTTACTGTGGATTAAACAAAATAAGTTCTGAACAATGGATTACGGTTATCCAGCGAACACATGACATAAAAGCTTCTGCAAAATTAATACCATAATATGTTTCAAATGGATTGATGTAAGTTTAAATACATTGAGACATGTTGGGGGGTGAGTGTCGTACTCCAGGTCCAGAGGTTGCAATATCCGTCCAATGTGTGTGAGATTCTGTCACAGTCTTTTTTTATAAAATAGTTCATTTCGTTTTTATGCCCCCTCTCTGAAAGGGGGGCATATAGATTTGGCCTTGTCCCTCTGTGCGTCCATCACAAAATCTTTTGTCGTGCACATATCCAAAATAATATGAGCCAGAGTATTAAAACTCACAGGAATGTTTACCAGCCTGTTGTAGCGGATCCGTAGTCCAGTGGTAATGCGCTGGACTTGTAATCCAGGGATCGCAGGTTCGATTCCCCGCTCCATCACTGACCGTACTAACAGTCTTTCAGACGAGACTTTAAAAACCGAGGTCCCGTGTATGATGCTTTACATCGAGCACGTAAAAGAACCAGGGGTGCTTCTGGAACTGGGACATCTCCTGTATCATGCACTATCCTCCAATAATCTAATATGACTAACATTCTTCTGGAGGCATCGCCCATATGGGAAACCGGTGGCGACGATAAATAAACGCAAATACAAGCAAAAAAATACCAGCCTGTGTAGTTGTGCACATGGGGTTTCATGTTTGGCTGTGACCAGTAAGTCTTTACCATCGGGATTTAGTTGCAAGTATAGGTTAGAAACCCTGACTATAGACAGTTCCAGAGATAAGTATAAGTTATGAGAACTGTCCACAATTTATAACTAGGTGTCAACTAAATAAGGTAATGATTTAGGATGATGAGTACAAAAGAAAGCTCCTTAAGTGAACATCAGCTGGTTGTATTAATTACGAGAACGATAGTGTGTAAGGGGTATAGTTCTTGACATTGAAATGTTTATGAATTACGCAAAATGATGAAAGTTGAGAAATATCAGCCAGCAGAATGTTGTTCACTGAAGTACTTTTTTAAATATAACAATACTCATTTTGGAGCTTAGCTAAATTTCTGTACACAAAACGTCTGAAATCACTGATTCTTGAACTATCTAACTTAAAAAACTATCCACCTATACATACAGTATCATAAGTTAGTTACATTTTTTTCTGAGAATGATCTACTATGCTGTATTTGTATGGTTTGCAGTAAAACAACAACAACTGGCTGTCAAGATGAAAGATCTCACTGTGGAGATAAGAAGAATAAGGAGTGACGGAGAAGGTAAAGCACTCGCTGAAGCACAAGAGGAATTAGCAGAAACCAAAGAACTTAAAGATAAAGTTATACAAGATTTACAGAAAGCCAAAAGAGTGAGTTTCTTGATGTTTTACTTGATTCTTTATTATATTTCTTACATTAGAGATCTTTGTGGAAGGTCCGGTGTTTTAGGAATGTGGTATTTTTTCTCCCTTTTTGTAAAGCATGTTTTTGTATATGTTGAGGATGTTGAAGTTTTGGTATCGGGATAGTATTTTACTGTACATGAATTAGATAAACTAGATATTGATGAATCAAGTAGTTATGGTCTTGAAATATTCATATTTTAATTCAATATATACTTAAGGCTCCAGTGGTAGTTATTAACCACATGTCACGGTGTCTGTTGTGTAAAGTTTGTATTTAGTTTTGTGAGAAACAAGAGCTAAGTGTTTGGTAATAACTTGTTTATAAAGTTAATTGTTAATTATATTTTCCTGGCATCTTTAACTGAATTCCTGGTTGTTATGATTGTCTAGTTATCTAGTCTCATCAATGTACCTGTGTCTGCAGGAAAAGCTCTCCACTTTGTATGATAAGATGTTTGTATCTAAAACGTACAGTGAAGCCTCTCGGCAGTGGCCCTCTCTGGAGCAACAACCACCTTTCAAGATCATCTTAAAATTTTCCTGGCAGTAGCGATTTACTACCATTGTAACCTATGTAGAGCAACAACTAGAGTTGTCATTGATTTAGCCAAATGCATATCGATGATATCGATATATCAGATGAGAAATATCGACAAAACATCGATATATCATGTATCATTTACAAAATGCCATTAATATTCTTGAAGTTTATAATTTCATATATTTTATCTTCTAGTAATGTCTTTTACAAGCTTATGTATTACTTTACCACCTTGTTTCCTCACTATTATCAAGTAATTTTGTATGTGTGTTTTCTTTTTTGAAAAATTAAGGAGGAAAACATGAATAATTTTTCCTTGAACTCATTGGATAGGTATGGTAAAGTTTTAGACATAGCCTTTTGACGATGCACTAGGTTCCATTTTTGTTTTGGGTGAATTTTCGTCTTTTTCGGGCATGTACATGCTTTTATCATTCATAATTATCGATTTTTTAAAAATATGTATCGATAATCGATTAATGGAAAAATATCAATGATACATCGATATCTTTTCTATCGATGAAAGCTCTAGCATCAACCTAAAAGAAATCCTAAATTGGCATCTCCGAAATGTTGTTGCTCCTAAGATGTTTCACTGGTCTTGTATTTTGTTATTTACATAGTTCATGAATTGTAGTATTTTGTTTTTGTTAAGGTGTTATTAATATTTTCTATGAAACTTTACATATTTTTAGGATTATGAAGTAAGTGTGGTTTGTGTAAACTCTTGTAACTTTTTATTGTATCGATATATTGTTTACCATCATTAAAATGTCAGAAATCCACTTTGTGAATAATTCAATTATAAATAGTTTTCAAAGTTAGAAAAGCATATTTCATAGTATTCCCTCCTGCAGTAATGTAGTATAGATGATATTTACTACTCGGACTAAGTCAGGGTCTACAATTTATGAATAGGGGTTCCAAGCATTTGATTGAGTTATTTTCTTTTGTTAGAGGCTTTTAGAGCCTTTTGGTCCCTGATGAGTCAATCCTAGCTTAAATATAATTATGTACAATGAAACCTCAATAATACCAGCATTGGTTCTGAAGAAAGACGGCTTTAGTTGTGAGGTGGTCGGATTACTGAGTTAAAATTTGGATGAAAGATTGAAAATACGGTCTTATTCTGTGTTGTCAGTAAGTTTTGGTTGAACTGGCCCAAACAGAAAAGTAAACAGCCTGCTAGAGGGGTCAGGGGATAAAAAATGCAACATTTGAACCTGTAATCTCGGCTAGAGGATGGTTCTTACTGACAACACTGCTTATTAATGGCATGGTCTTAATCTTGATGTGATCTTTAAGTGAAGTTTTACTGTATTGTTGGCAAGGCATAATGCCTTTTTTCGTGTGCATGAATTATTGAGTACGCTGATAGAGATATGACCAAAATGGAACTTTGAGTCTGATATAGTCCCTCTTTGATTTAGAGTTATTGACTCTGATATTACTTGTATGTACTTCCTTATGAATTATTCCTGCATTATACTTCATAAATTACAACAGATTGGCTACAGTGATATTCTAATGATGGTTTTATATATGCTTACATTATCTACTTGCCTAATATGACTTACTATACAGTGTGGTTATGGTGTAGGTTTCCATGATGTACAGCGATGTTTCCTGTCTTGTCTTGGGAACATGACATTGTATTTATCGTACAGAATAATTTCCATATAATAGACAAATTGCTCCATTTATCCTGTATTATCTTGCAGTAATAATCATTATTCTTTATTTAAAGATGGACACTCACTCGAGGCCATCTATCAAACAACTATAAGATTGAAATCCTGTGTGAAATTGGTATTTACCGTAAAACTAGTAATAAATGTCTGACCCTTAATAAACACCCCTACCCTAATAAAAACTCAACACCCCATATGGAATCAGTTACGATCTTTTGCAAATTCTTAGACTGTCTAGAAAAGAAACATGTGGTGAGTTAAAAAAAATCCAGTATGTAAACTGTTGAAAGATGCCTATATTCAGGACTCTAGAAATCCACTAGCCCGACGTCCCGGACTAAGTCTATTGCTGAATCGGACTACCAACAGTTGAGTTGAAGTTAGTCCAGAACAAGTCAGTTTGTTAAGCTAACCAACATCAGCAATTGTTCAGTTGTAAGACAAACCTTAGAATACCACAAACACATACATGTGATTATTATTTTTAGAATTTGAAGCTATCATTGTGTACGTTTACTTGTTACTAAATTGACCGATTTTCTCGGACAACTAGCTTCCTATGTCGAACAAGTCAAATTTTACATGCCCATTAGTTCGGGACAAGTGTCATTGAAAAAAATTCTAGAGCCCTGATATGGTATAAACTTAATGCTTTTAATGTAGTATGGAAAATTACAGGACAGGAAACCAGCTATGCGATATTGGTGGCCTTCAGATGTTAATTTATATTAAGGTTAAGTCACAGCATATATGATATACATTTTGTATTTTCCAAAATGTTGTACGTTTCACGCAGACATTTTGTATCAGCATACATGAACATCTTGTATTATTATCCGTAGAATTACTCTCGGTGAACCATGTGGTCTGTGGTGTATTATATCTATACTCGTATTACTAATTGTTTTGGTACTATATTAATGTACATGATAAATTGATTTTTTTAATTAGTGGTATTTGATAGTTATAGCGAACAATGATATGACAGTTGCAAATTAGAGCAAGCACTTGTTGTTGCATTCCAGACTGGCTATTTGCAAAGCAAATTTTAATTGCCAATTAGATGCCACAATGCTTACATTGTCAGTTTTGCTGCATATTTTTGTAAAATCTGCTTGCTATCATGATAAAATATATAATTAATAAATAATTAATATGTAACTTAATAATTACTTTTTAAAAATTATTTACAAAATTCCGGCTTCATAAATTACAGTGATATTTATTTGTTGACCACGTTTTTCTCTTTTATTATTGTTAATATTGCAAGCTTCTGCCAACATTAATGACACCTCTCATTAAAAATATCTCTCTTTCATGAATACGCAGCTTTTAGTCATATTACAAATGCTGATAGCAACAGTATCTTTTCTGTCTAATAACAATTTCACGAATGTGGGTAACAGACAGCAATTGCTTTGTCGGGCATCTCTTCCATCTGTTCATCTCTCAGTGATATTAATTTCTCTTTCATAACTCGTTTAATTCTGAAAACTCATTAATATATCTAAGCATCTTTATGAGAATATGATCAATGTGTTTTACAATAAACATAATGGTTGTGCAGAAGATTTTATCATGCCATATGTTGTGTTGTACTGTATGATAGATACAACAACTTCAACGTTAAAATTTCGATTCCTGTGGAAGTACTTCTTGTTCGTCTGTTTTGAAATATAAATCCCTATGATAATGTAAACCGCAGACTCACATCTGTACCTGCTTGTGAGATGCTCTTGTTCACTTTGTATAGTGAAGTGTTTGGTATGTATAGAACTCTGTCATTGAGTGCTGGGCCTATATTGGTTTGTACCGATATTTGAAACTGAATTAACTCACAATATAGTAGTAGCCTTATTGTTGTATGGTTGTAGAAATATCATTGTACATTCGTACAAAACTTGAATGAAAAAGGCCTAAAGTAATGGTTGCATAATGTTATCAAACTAGTTTCATACCTTTGTTACCTACAAGAGAAATAAGCTTATTTGCAGAGTAAGTCAAAAACTTTGTAAGTACCAACAACCCAACATTTTGTTTATAAATACAATCTGTATTCAAGTATATTATTAATGCAACCATAAAATTAAAGTGGAACATTCATTTACTACTTATGACCAATATTGTGATATGTATCTTGTATCATTTGCAAATATTGCATTATGTAACATATCCTTTATCAGCTGGTGAAACACAGCCGCACTCTTAACACAGCCCCATGATTGTATTATTGTTAAAGATTATTAACATTAAAGCTCCCTATACTAATGGGAATATTGTCTGTGTGTCATGTTTATAGTAGCCACAGGATTTTTGTTGAAATCGTGACTATATTAATCAGATGGTAGACAATTAAGCATACAAGTTATATGAGAAAAGCTACAAAAATTTGATTGTGACATACACATTTCATTTTCCTAGGATAGTCTCACTTGCAATATTTCAACCTCACAAATTTGAATACCTGAATTCATGAATACACAATTTCAACTTTACGAATTCATCATCTTGAATTCATGATTTCACAATTTCAACTTCACAAACTGGTGATTACAATATTATGGATTCTTGATGTTGAAATCGTGAATTTGTAAAATGGAAATCTTGTAAACTTAATTTTCTTAGAAAAGAAACAATGAAATGTGAATGCCATCACCGGTCTTTCATAGAAAACCTATGTATTGCTCTTTCATCCCAAACTACAATTCAGTATTTGTTCTAATTGTAATATTTTCCCAGTAATCTCATTAAAAGATCCAATTATTAGTATAGCAGTATAGCAATAATTACAATATGCTCCTGGTGGGAACTAACCCTTTACTAAATGTATAATGTTATCTACTGATATTACATAAGTATTGTCATACCTAAACAGTGTGTTAATGAAATATTTTAACTCTTTATTTCTGAGTGTGGCATACAGTTACAGTCTTCACGATAACCCACTTGCCCGAAGCCCGAGACAAGTAAAATTATTTTCGGACAAGTAAAAAATCCATTTTGTCTGCCCGAACGGGCAATTCGTGTTCGTGGTCAGGTCTGACTAGTTTTTATCCAAGCTGTCACAAAAATTGATGACATAGCACACAATTATATTGACTGGTTTCCATTTTTGTCAATTTTGTTTGTGTCATTACCAGTCTTCGTTTCCAATTGAACAAATCAAAACAACCATCAAAACATCATGTTTCTACATTATTTTGATGGTGCTGTTAATTTTATTCGGCCAAGTGAAAGTGAATTTGGGCAAGTGGAAATTGCAAGCTGTCTGCCCGAATTATTGTGAAGACTGCAGTTATGTAGGTTATATGATAAGGACTTCAAATCATCTCATATATCAAATGGACCTCTGTATATGGTGGATTAATGACTTCACATTTAGAAGATTGCCGGTTTTTGTCTTTTGTAAATTAAAACTAATGCTTTAAATCTGCTCCAATACATCACATTAAATAAGTTTTGAATGACTATCTGGGGACCATCTTCATAGACATATGTACTTCATTTATAACTATGTTCTTGACTTAGCTATACAGTATAACAAATCCCGCCCACTTTGTTCAGTCTGTGGAGAACTTGTCATATCTTTGAACCTGGATTGAAGTGTATGTTCGCCTGACTATTTGACTGTAGATATTACATTGTCTTTCACCCTCTGATTCATACGAGTTAGTTGTTAGACGCCTGCATAAGAACAGGCAGTTACTGGTTGGTAAACAAGGAACACTGGCTGTTAGACGCCTGCATAAGAACAGGCAGTTACTGGTTGGTAAACAAGGAACACTGGCTGTTAGACGCCTGCATAAGAACAGGCAGTTACTGGTTGGTAAACAAGGAACACTGGCTGTTAGACGCCTGCATAAGAACAGGCAGTTACTGGTTGGTAAACAAGGAACACTGGCTGTTAGACGCCTGCATAAGAACAGGCAGTTACTGGTTGGTAAACAAGGAACACTGGCTGTTAGACGCCTGCATAAGAACAGGCAGTTACTGGTTGGTAAACAAGGAACACTGGCTGTTAGATGCCTGCATAAGAACAGGCAGTTACTGGTTGGTAAACAAGGAACACTGGCTGTTAGATGCCTGCATAAGAACAGGCAGTTACTGGTTGGTAAACAAGGAACACTGGCTGTTAGATGCCTGCATAAGAACAGGCAGTTACTGGTTGGTAAACAAGGAACACTGGCTGCCAGTCAAACCCGAGTACAGTCAAAAATGGCGTAAAACTCCAAACTACTACAAAGTATTAGTAAATCATTATTTAGACAAACATTTCATCATTGTTTGTTAAGTTTCAGGTTCAAACAATGTGTGATATACATGTATATACTGGTTATTGATATATATATATGGCTTGTATAACAGTGATTTTATCATATTGCAGCTTTTTCAGAATTTTATTGGTGTGATAACATTTACTGTTGTTTTTGGATAGTAAGTTGGACAATATCGCTTTGTACATAATCACATCACATCACCATTGTTATGTATCCATTGTATTGTATGTTAACATGAAGTGAACTGTTGTAATACATATTTTGTACACGTCTATGCAGAATTTGTACAATGTCACAACTAGGCACGTATCCATGCTTTTGCATGTGGAAAATTAAAAGTTCAAAAAATGCATCATATGCCCCTAATATTGGTAATGGGACCCCCCCCCCCCCCCCTTCATCATCCATCCACAACAAGCATCATTGTGTATCTGGTACACAGATTATGAGATTCTAGTTTTCAATTCCAACTGTTAAAAGCCAAGTACGTGCTTGACACATTTTTGTGTATATCTATGTGTTACCATGTTTAGATACTTATACGCTTCTCACAAACCTCTACACAGAAATGTCTGGGAATGATTTACTGGTGTAACACTTAATGTAGGACAATCCAAATTTATTTTAATGGAAATTAAATGCTAATTTCTGTGTTCTGATGTTGTGTTGGCATGAATTTTTTTGAGGTTTTGGTAAAAATTGCAAAAGTTTTAGGCAAATCATCAATATAATCTGGTTGTTCACAAGTTATAACTTCTATTTAGTATCAGAGTGTATAATGTTTCTTATTCCAAAATCTGCATTTCCTCAATTTAATTCTGTCCCTGTTGTCTTAATTTCGTTCATTTTTTATCTGGCTTCAATCTTCTACAACTTGTCAGTTATACTTCAGTATCAATTAGTTCATAATGCTCAAAATCTCCTATAGCTCTCTTTAAATTTTGAAATGTGGAGTTACTGGAAGACTTTTTTGGGGTTTTTTTGTGTAACTTTGTCTCGAAATATTACGATATTAGTCTCTAGGGCTCCAGCCATCATGGCTTAATGAAATGCGTATTTTATAATCAATAGTATGAGATCTGTGTTCAATACTTAATTTTTGCTTCGCTGGAAAATTTTGTAATGAATGTGAATTCTGAGGAACCTAAGTTCAGGCAATTTGTTAAGAATACCAATATCCATCCCTTATCAATATAAATGTTTTATGTGATTCCTTTTAATTGCATAATAAATCTTTAAAAAAACAGGACTTTGTTAGTACTCTTTTAGGGGCCGCATCTGTTGTTATTACTCTTTTAGGGGCCACCTCTGTTGTTAGTACTCTTTTAGGGGCCACCTCCATTGAGTATAAAGTGTGATGGGTAAATATACTAGCCGTACAGTAAGTAAATACTTTAATCAGTACTGTATAGCGGACAGTTCATTAATGTACTTAAAAGTATGTATCTAAACAACAGTTCATTTCATGTTGCTGGTATTGATTTCAAATATTATTTCACAGATCATATCATGTACATCAGACTATGTATATCATCTCAAATTGTTTGTATATGTACCACAACTTACGTTGAATATATATATAAATATATCATTCTGTGTATGCAGATTTCACCATATTGTATATGCCTACTTTAACACTTGCTGAAACAACAGGCTTATGATGTTCTGTGTGACAATATCGTATAATCTTCAAAATTCATTCCAATTTTTATTACAAATGTACATGAAATAACATGTGTGGGAAATTTCGAGAATGAAAAGCTTAGTAGTCGCAATGATTAAGCTATGTTGAAATCATGGCTTAGGGTCATATACCCGAGTTTGAGATCAATCTCAGAGCTCATCCTTGCCATTGGACAATAATTAAGGCTGTGCTCAGAACCAACCAATCAGAGAACTGAGTTTTGAGGCAAATCTCCAAACTCAGATTTGTAACATTACACAATGGCTAAATCATCAGGGGTGATGAAAAATGATTAGAAATGCATTTCATTTAATTTGTGCCACATTTGTTTTTATGATTTATAATTATTTTTACTTGTGAAAGCGTTACATTTTCTCAGTGTGGTATACCCGTTGACTAGATTTTTGACAACCATATAAGTGTTGATGTATCGAGTATAATGTTACGATATTTTACCGAAATATCTCTTTTTAAGTGTAAGTTATTTTCTCTTATCTCTTATGTCTACATTAAGACATATGATTTTCTATTATAAATAAAACAATGGTACACATGGGGATAATTGGCAGCAATCAGTGAGTCATCTATTACATTAATATAACGCATTGTATATACATCAATGGTTGCCGTGTCTGTTGTATTTAATTAAACCATTACTTATGTGTCTGCTCCGTTACTGTATAAATAAGTTATACATCAATTTTCTATGTTAGTTCATTTTCTTGCAAACAAAGGATCAATATAAACTTGATAACATAACAATTTATGACGATCTAAAGCAAAATTATTTATTGTTGCCAGGTTTCTGTTAAATCAATGATGTGAACGCAGGTTTAGATTGGTCGCTCAATATTGCTTCGATTTTAGTAATAAACTTTGATATTACAATTTGATGTAAGAGACGGGAGGTGGAGACAGATTATTACATGTAGTCACATGGATGGGGATCGGAAATTATTAATTATGCTCGTAGCGGAATGCTGACATGCAAAAATATACAAAGATGACACAATCAACACCCTTGATGTAGTTAGGGTACATTCATCAACCCCTGAAATTTTAGATTGATATTGCAGCCAGTGGTATAATTCATCTATTGGATTTAATATCAGAATGACATTATTGTGTACACTATATCTATTGGTCAGTATTTTGTAAAACCTGTTTTCATTGGCTGATCATCTGACAATGTTTTTACAGCCAGGTTAATAGAAAGAACCTGTTGTGGATATCTTTTGGGTTATAATAAATTAGTTTTGTAATTGTTATCTTTCAGCTTCTGGAGACGACACATCGGCGACATCGGCAGTTAGAAGGCAGACATCAATCTGATATACGAGAGTCACAGGAGAGGTTACAACAAGAGGAAGAATCAGTTATGGCTTTAAGAGAGGAAGCCGTACTCAAAGAGAAACAAATAGCTAAACTCAAGAAGTCACTCAAAGAGGTGAGTGTTGCCAGTGGTATCCCTCTGGAGCTAAGTCTGTCTATTACTTCAAGACTTCAGTCATAACCCCTGTCTAACCTACTTTTTGATTGCATTTTTGTGACTTCAAACAAATTCTGGGGCTATATATTATTCTGTGTTATGTATATATGCATATGGCTTGCAATGCCCATGATTGCTATTATTTATGACTGCATGCTATTTTCTTAGTTTTGCAACATGATAATTGTAATGAAAATTTGGCATTAAATTTAACTTTATCTCTTCAGTCGTCATGGTAACCCTCTCGCCCGAAGCCCAGGGCTAGTAACTTTTATTTCGAGCTAGCAAAAATAACTGAGTGATTGCCTGAATGGGCAAGTGCTTAATTTTAGTGAATCTTCTTCAGCGGAAATGGAGAAAAAATAAAACCAAAGTTGTGAGTCTGCTGTTTTTGTGAGATGTTATGTCATGATTTCACTGAAGATGATATAATCAAAATCAAATGTCTTTCTCCTTTGATTGAAGGAGAAATTTTCGTTTGCTTGCATAAAATCAGGTTTTTGACTGAATGTTTTTGTTTCCATGAACTGCATTCATTACTTTTAGAGAATGATTCAAATCTGTGAGCAAAATATACCTTGATTTCCATAATGTGTTACAACCATTTCTTATGGTCTTCATTAGCCTACAGGTAAACCGAAAAGTGGTTTTAAGCAGAAGCAGAATTCCCCAGAACATGTTCTTGTGAATTGATGAAATTAATCAGCACTGCCTATCACTTAACAGGGACAAGGGGTGTACAATAATGGTGTTAAAATGAAATGAAAACAACAAATAATCACTTAATGTTGGGCTATTTGATAATGAAATCTTATATGATAATAATTAGGGATGTCAACGAATGGCAATTTTGGTATTAGAATATTCGGTCAACTTTCCGAACGAATATTCAAATATTCGAACTTTCCGAACGAATATTCAAATATTCGAACTTTCCGAACGAATATTCAAATATTCGAACTTTCCGAACAAATATTCAAATATTTGAACTTTCGACCTTCTTGTTTAATAATATTTATTAATAATCTAGTATTATATTTTATCGTGTATCCAGTTTGCTAGCAAGAATCAAGACCTAATGGACGAAGCATTGGTGTTAAAAGAACAGTTAAAACAGTATGAACAAACGTCTCTAGATGAAAGTCAGAAGTTACAGAGACAGTTTGTACAACAAATGAGTGTGTGTTTCTCAGAGTTACAATCCTTGGTACAGATCTGTGTACAGCAAGCAGAAGGGAAGGATCCAAATATATCATTGTTGCTTGGCAGTCGAGGTAAGATTTATGTGTTGATTGTCTGGAGAAAGATGTGCTTGTATGATAAATCTGAGACCTGGTGCATGTTTTATGTATAGGACAGATAAAAGTGTAGTTGACTGTATGATATATGCACTGAAGTTTTAGCAAGTGTTAATATTGTACAGACAACGACATGAGTTATCTAGTGGACTGGACCTTATGAACTTCATGGACGTTTGTCTGCTCAGCATAGATGGCTGTAATAAAGGCTGCTGATCAGACTGACGAGTATGAGCGTTGTCTAGTAATACAGATGTGCTGTTGGTACTTACAGGTTGTTTGTAGCTGATATATTGTGGGTTTAATCTCATAACTCATTTTCCTGAGTGTTTAACAGATGTAGGCTTTAAGGGATGAACATGTTGATAGTTATACCCAATAATATGAGCTCAATTCTGATAAAAGTATAATTATGTATGTTTGACACAGTGGGTTCGCCCCTACAAAAAAATGATTTTCGATCAACAACTCATGAAAGGATGGATGAATTCAATTTATAAAATACAGGTCAAGATTGGTTTTTATGACAACGTACCAATTTTTTATGAGTTATGGCCCTTTCTCAATTTAAAAGACCATAGTGAGGGCATCAGCATGATTATTATTCATTATAACTACAGGGATGGACATGATAATTGAATCTATTTATACTTTTTGTAGTATCATTGTCATGCTCCCATGAGTGCAGTACTTAGCGTCAGTGTTTGCTGCTAAAAATATATTTGTACATTGCCACTTTATTTGTATATAATTACATAATGAATGGTGGAACATGTTTTAGTCACTGCCCGATGGTAAATTATATTGAAACTTTAGTTGGTTCTTGTTTTGAATATTCATGTCAAATCTGTTTACTAAGTGCCTTGTAAGATATGCATTTTTCGCCAATAAACGTAGTCATAATTGAATACATTACTTGTTTATGTAATTTCAGCTACTTTAGACGATGAAGATGGTGCCGTAGGTGGTATGTCCGGTGACATACAATCTCTCAAACATTGGTTTAAAAAAGTGAAAGAACTTCGATCTGAGGTGGAGAAAATTCGTAATATGATGTGTAACAAACTGGCCAATGATATGGGAGATAACTTGACTTGTGCTACTCAGTGAAGTAAAACTCGACTCTGGTTATCCAGATGTGGGTTGAGATATATGTATTAGACTTGCCATTTGTATTGAATGATGCTAAACTTGTGCTATGTGATGGTGATAGAAGGATATTGTCGCAAGTTCTTCAGGAAATTTGAAACTTGCCAAGGTGTTTGAAGACTTTTATTGTGATACTCGGTGAAGTGATGGTGAATTGAAAGTGAATGGCCTTATGATTTATGTAAAAATATTTCAGAATGGGAAAATCTATTTTTATGCTGGTTATTTTTGGAAGTGGCTGGCCTAATGTGTGTTTGTTGAAATTGTTTTGTATATACTCATAATTGAATTTACTTTCATTTCTTTAAAAACGATATTTATAGGTCCTAGTTTTCACAGAAGATTTTATTTTGACTTTCATTTGTTTCTGGTAGCAAGAAAGGCAATGTTAATAATAATTTTTGAGAGTTTGATGTTTACGAAACATCAAGGGGTTGAGTATAACTAGTGTTACTGGTTTTTGAGATGGTTTGAAAATCGAGTTAAAATATGAAAGAAAAATTAGAAACTTGTCCATTAAATACTCCTATTGAGGTGGTCAGTATGCATGGTTTTTTTGTATGTTACGTTTACTTCATAATCATTCCTTTACATATTAGTTTGTATTATTTGGTGAAATTGGTGTAGTGATAAATATGTGCCAAATATTCATTGTAATACATCTATTTTATTCTGACCCCTATTTATAAGGGTTTGTAGTACAGTGTTGCCTTGTATGCATACCCATAAGTCTATATACCCATTAATCCATTTACACCAACTATGTTATCACTCGGTATGTATATACATGCGTGTGTATGTTCCTCTGATGTCCAGACATGTCATTCATTAACACTGTCTGTGGTTTTCAAACTATGGTTTGAATTGTTCTCAGTAATGACGTAATGATATTTACCAGAAATTATCTCCCTTGCAATTGTTTTCCATATTTATTTAAAATATTCATTGTATAAATTGCTCAGTATGAATGTACATGCGTATAGAGTATCATATTATAATGGCAGCTGTTTTTTTTTTATTTCTTCTTGATGTCGATGTTTTCTTACTTATTTTTGTATTAATATTATCTTTGATTTTAAATGAAGATAAACGAATTGTATGTTTCTACATGTTTGATTGAGTGTAAGTCTTATGGCAAAAAATAGAGGTGATAAAAGGCATTCTGTTTTTTAGGGTCTTTAAGATTTCAAATTGATGAAAATGCTGTGTTTTTGTTGAGGTGAATCCCCGTATTTGGAGTATGAATAGTATGTATGTATCAATAGTAATAGTAGCAATATATATAGTATGTATTAATAGGTATTTCGGTAGGACTATTTGGAAAATTTCATTCATGGTTGATAATAAAACACCGGTTGGTATGGTAGTTATTTAAAGCGGTTAACATTGAGTGATATTCACTATAATCCTATATGCTATTTTGACATTTGTTGATGTACAATTAGTGCTCATATTTTGGTTACGGATTTAAATCAGGGACAGTGACATTGTCAAATGAACGCATAGAAGCATCCGGTACAATTCTTAAATTTTGGATGCTCCCTAGATAAAAAGAATAGCTAACAAAGAAAAAAATCAAATTGTACAAAGTTTAGTTCATGTTGGTTTTATGTGTACTAGATGGTTTCCTTGGATTTTTTAATGAGTTTTTTCTTATGTATCCTATGATATATTACATAGTGGTGAGTATCACTCTTCCTTTTGTCAGTTCTAGTTTATTTTGTATACCGTAAATAGTGCATGATAATGATCTTGTAAATATACAGATATTATATCTGTTATATATGTATGATTTTTATGGAACATGACGCATTGTATGAAAGATGTGCGTAAATTTCTTTATTACTCAAAATTTGAAACTTCACAAAATGAAGAAAACATAAGAAAAGATACAACATTTATGAATTAGTGAAAATTTTAAGATGACATTGCAATTATTCTAAGTGCTGTCATTTTAACATACAGTTGAACTTGTGTTAGTGATTGCCTGAATTAAGCAGTCAACTTTAATTTATCTGAACTGCAAATCTTTATATGAAATACATTGTAGTAAATGGTCACCTACTTTGAGTGGCCGCATTTGATGTACATTTATCCCTTGACCGACTGCTTAAGACAGGTTTGACTGTATTTGTGTTGCATTTGTTGTAACTAGCTGTGTACATGATTCTTCAAGTAATGATTTTAAATTATTTTCTTTCATTGAAATTCATATTCTGTGTATGAGAATAGTGACAGGGTATTAATTTATTTATTGACTGGTTTAACTGTTGTACAATGTACAGCAGTAACCATTCTCGTTGTTAAGAGATTTTGATTATAAGCTTTTTTGTCATTATGATGTCACTAAATGAGTTTATAAAGTTGCATTGTTTATAAGAAACAAGTTGCTACTCTCTTTCAGTTACAGTTTTAACAGTAAAAAAACACATTTTTTTCTGAGTCATTATATTCCATATTTTACCTATGTGCCTCTCTTATGATATTGCCTGGCCTATTTACATGCAACTCATCCATTTCCATGATGTAACTACCTGTCCATATCTGTGCCATACCCCGACAGTATTGATTTAAAATGTTGCAATATTGATAATCTTAATTACTAAATGCATTTCATCTTTGTCAAAAACCATTTTGAGGTGTGAAGCAGAACAAGTCGTATCTGCTTGGAATATTTTCTTTATTCGTTTGCAGTCTAGTTTTGATTTCACCCATTGATTTGTCACCCATTCAGGGTCAACAATTTTTGCCAGAGTTATGGCCCTTGGAATAGCTTCTTCATTCATTTGCAGTCTAGTTTTGATTTCACCCATCGATACTTTACATTTTCAGTTACCTCTATCTGACAATCAGGCTTTAAACAACTTGCTAGTGTGCGCTACCAAAGTTACATAGTACATGTAATATGCTTTAATATATAAAACTAAAATTGAGTGTCTTAAGAATGTCATTTTCTTAATTTGAATATTTTAACTATCTGTTTGACTTATGAAGATGTGTCATTGAGAAATGTAGATTCTAAATCAATTTTAGATATTGCACCATTTATGATGAATTTAAACTAGTAGCGAATGGACTTCGTGCTTAAAAACAAAAACAGTGGATAATTATTTAAACATCTACTTTTTGCAAGCTTGAAATTGTTGTTGAATTAGAACATGTTGGACTAATTTTATTTTTGATATGAAATAAATTCTGTAGATACTATAAATACATTATTGTTTTAAAAGCTTAACTTGCCATTTTGTTTTAATGATTTATAAAATCCTGATTTGTTCATAACTGTACTGTGAACTACTACTAATAACTTAAAACAATGGCCTATATGATTATGGTCATGCTTCAATCTGTGAACTACGAATTACTGCAGCAGTTTTACTGTAATGTCATGTATTTGGTACAGTATTGTATAAATTTGTATTTCATTTTGTAGTCAAATGTCTCCAGTGTCAATAGAAGGCCTACATTAATAAGTGTTTAGTAAATGCTTATTGATGTTATATTGTGCAAACCGTGCATTGATTACAAAAATCTGTGTTTTATTTTCTGGATACATGTATTCTGTATGAGAATCTGTTTCGTTTCTATGGAAATGAAGAACATGTTTGTTGAAACACCCCCAGCGATTTTACTGTGTATACAGTATAGTTAACATTCATTATGCAAACTGATGTCTATTTTTGTTATTTCTCTGATATGGTCTTTGTATATATGGGATTGATTATATTGATTTTGGATGATTATATTGCTGAACATAGTTGTACATTGTATATGAATAGTTTATATCTGTGATAGTTGGATCTCACTGACAGTATCTGTCTCGTCTTTTTGAATATTGTAGTCCCTGTGTATTGAGATAAAATGTTAACTTTCTCTTGATGTGGACAACAGAGATTGTTTGAATAATTCATCACAGAATATTTATCATAGAGTCACAAACTGAATTGTCAATGAACAGTGTATGGCAGTATTGTTAAATCTTATTGTGTCTTAATCAAATTTATAAGAGTCATGTGTCCTTGCTACACATATTTATATCATTTGGTTAATGGTAACTTTTTAACATTTGGATTTAAATGTTTCCTTAATGGACAGTGTAAGATAGTATTGTTAAATCTTATAGTGTCTTTATCAAATTTATGAGTCTTGTATCGTTGCTACACATATTTGTATCCTTTGGTTAAGGCTAACTTGTTAACAGTAGGAGTCCTTAAATGTGTCCTTAATGGACAGTGTTTGGTTGTATTGTTAAATCTTATAGTGTCGTTTTCGAAAGTATAAGAGTCTTTTATGTCCTTTGTTTAAGGGTAACTTCTTAACAGTAAGAGTCCTTAAATGTTCAATTATTGAATGCCTTGGGCATGTAATACTTATTATTCTACACTTGTTTTAAATTGTTTGTTTTACATCAAGCATGAAACAAGTTATTACAATTTGACAATATGCTAGTGCTAGTGTTGACTGGATTACTAAACAATTATTTGAACAATCTCAGTTAGTCCCAGTGTGAAGTTTATGACACAACTTGATTTTTCTATTTATTGTATAGTACAATTTATTCAGAAACCAGATAGGTTTTTGACTACAGATATATTGAAGCTCTCTCCGTCTTGCACATTCTTTCATGTCATGTTTTTTTTTTAATTTTCATGGTTGAAATTAGATATTATAACTCAGGATATTGTAGAATTTGAATTAGTCATATTATTTTCTATAGCAGTAGGTTTTGGTTTATGTTTTACTTCCATTTTTTGTCTAATCAGAAATCAGGTCAACTTTAGTCTAGTGAATGTTTGGTTAGCTTAACAGCATTGTTGATTAAAAATATTAATTAAGGCCTAAGAATGACATTTACAATATACTATAATCTTCTTCTTAGTATTTAATCTTTTATCCATGACCCTCGTCAAGTTTTCAACAGTACATTTAAAAAATGTCATTTGTGGGTATGAGGTGAATTAACTAAATGTGTGCCCACTTTTTCATTCCATCATGCAGGATGTATATTATAGATCGGAAGGTCTTGTGCTTGTTTCATATAATGTCAAATTATCAATTTATTTAAGACATTTCATTTTTCATACACTTGAAACTCGTTTTTGTACTTTTCATGTTTGTTGGATGCAAATATTCATTGACTTTGTGAATAATGTCCCTCACCTTGAAAATAAAATATCAAAATTTCATCTGTGTTGTATTTGCGGCTCATCAACCAGCCATATCAGAACTGATCCCTACCAGGATTCAAACCTTCAACCTCTCGCTCTCAAAGCACATGCCTTAACCACTCGGCCAAGGGAGACATTTTGTGAGGTGTGTGTGAATGACTTTCTTCCTTTACATTTAGTAGTAAAATAATTTAGTCCAGAACAAGTGGGGGTGTATTTCAGAGTTTGAAGATTATCTCCCTTTGTCAACAAGCAACTTTATTCCAGTATCTTCAGCTCTGCACTGGTAGAGTATATCTCAGAATTGTATCAAACAATGAGTGTTATTTAGCTCTGTACAAGTAACTAGGACACAGACAAGTAGGTATAAGATGGCATTTATTATCAAATGGTAAATTACAAATACATCCAATAAAACAGTTTCACACAGATGTAACAGTCCGGGTTTGTTAGTCAATGTTGCAGGATTATCTCCCTTACATTCATTGAATATAAAGGAGAAATAAATAATAATAAGTCATTACAAATACATTCATGTAAATCCAATCCAACACACGCTATGCACTTCATTATATAATGGTAAAACATGTATGAGTAACCTGCTGACCAATGAAGTTGCATGTAACAAAACGATATTCTGACACATACATAAACTTGAACCAGGCCACATCTAATGCTTTAATGCATTGGTCGAATGATTACTGATCTGATGAAGTGGTCTCATCATTACTGCATCAGTAAGAAATCAAGTAACCAACAATTGATAATAAAGCATCACACAGTGAGAACACATGGGTATCTGATTTTGATCCAAAATATGATAAACCCCATCATCTCACAGAGCATACACTACCATGCAGAATTTCAAAAATAATAATCACTTTAAATGCTATTTTATTCCACTAAAACATCCATCTTTCCATGAAAAGCTCCAAACATTCATTCAACCAAACAAACAACTCTCATTCAAACAAAATAAATGCATGCACATTAAAACTGGAATTCAATAAAAGATAAGTCATTCTTCAATCATATCGGGCAAAAGCAAAAAAGCATCATTTCAATATATAATACAATTAAATAATACAGTCTGACCTCGTTCAATCGAATTCATCAGGTCTGAAATGTTATTTTGAATAATACATGGTTTCAAATAGTTCAATTCAATGTGCATAAAAAGATACATCGAGACCTGATATTTATTTCCAATGATACAGAGTATTCGGACATAAGGTTGTCAAATAAACGTAGTCCGACTGTATATTTATTCAATCAAACATGAACACAAGGATCTCAAAGCTGAATTGGTACAGAAGTATTGCTTCACGTCCTTCAATAACTTCTCAACAATATATTCATCAAAGCAACTGTTCAAACACAACAATATCAGAATTTGACCGCAATCATCTCTTTACAAACATTTAAAGTATTATCCACATTATTAGAGTGGATAGAGATCAAGACCTGATATGCGTTTAGGATGGTGCCAGGTATTTGGATAAAAGGTTGTCCAATTAGCGAGGTTTGGTTGTACCACTAATCTACCTCAATAATACAAAAAAAAAAAGTGTTACTGCAATTTAAAATGGCAACATTAATACAGTGCACCCTCTATAGGGGCCACACCCTTTGGGAGAAGCACATTTTGGTTGTTGTTGAGATGTTGTTGCACAATAGAAGTTAAAATGATATTAAATCCTCACTCCAGGCAAAATTGATACAGACAGTGCCAATCCAAAACCAAGTAACTGCAACGTGACAACTTTTCCGGAAATCTGCAAGCATATTTACTCTGCTCAAGTTAGACCGAGTTATACAGAACAACAATCTTAGAATTAATTGAAACTTTTGTTATGTCCAAAATAGATAGTACATCAATTTCACAGCATTACATTTGTTAAAAATATGGAAAATGCACTTAAGGTATCTTCATTCTCACTCAATTTTACGAAAACTTTAGTAGCCAACCTAAAAAATGTGGTTGCTACTCATTTGATTGATTTGTTTCATTGACCAAAACATTTTGCGCCAAAAAAATGGCAAAATTCAGTAAAGGGGGTTTGGATCGGCACTGCCGATATGTTGTAAGACAGATTGTTGCTCAAGAGAGGACTATTCACTCTGGAAAGGTTAAGCAGTACTAAAGGCTCACACAACTACAAGTCATATATCAAAGAAAACGTCTCCACAACAAGGTGGAAACAATCATTTAGAGGTAAATACCACTGATTTTCAAGTTAAAAATCTTTTACTTTGTAACCTTCACCAGTAATGTCCTATTTCAGTATTTGCATCAAACCAATATAAATATACAATTTGATATAAAAATATTTTGATCTGATCGTACCGTTAAGCTCTATATTCAACGGATCATTTGTCTAGCATTTTCATCCTATTTACATATTCATGCTGCTAACAAAATCCTGTATTCTGTTGAGAATTTTACAACTGATGACAATAGATAAATCACATTACTCTTCAGTAGACGAGCACTGTCCAGTCCTAACCAACAGTATGAATAGTCTGGGGAATTAACTGTCACTCTTATTTTATTGCTGGTCATTGTTCATTTCATAGATTAAAGGTGCTGAACTCCAGATTGAAAACAAATCGTCGTTTTTGCAATTCCGCAAAATATGTGTAGTTGTATCATCATACACGTAAATAAAATCTGTAGATGGTGAATATTTGAATAATTTAAAGCAATTAGGCTAATTAAATCGCCGTCGTAATATCGAGCAATCGGAGTTTTCCAGTTTAAAAATACCGCGGAGTTCCCATCCAGCATGCACCTCACGAGTCACATGATCAATTTGCAAAATAAACATACACAATGGCGTGATCCACTACTGACATCGAGGAGATAATTGTTCAGTGATTATTTATTTTCGTTGCGTGCAAATAAATAGTAAGTGACTTATAGCTACCTTGTTTACTGCATTTATTCTTTTCTTTGCGCTGATGAATTGTTTGAATGACAGAGACGTTCCGAATGTGCATGAGCTCAATGTTTACGGTTCTATTTTTAGATTTACAGGGTAGACTAACCCTAGTAAAATTTTCGATGGAAAAATACGAAAAGCTACGCTATGACAATGTTTCGCAAGTAATGATGAATGAAAGTAATAATGTTTTAGAGCTTTACGTGCAACAATATCAAGATTTTGTAAATATTTGACAATTTTCTTTTTTTTTGCTCGCTCGTCAATCTGGAGTTCAGCACCTTTAAGATTATTTTATATCTAACTAGACTATTTATCACTTCGTAACTCCATTTTCGGCTGCTGGTGACTGTTTTAATTCTAATGATGGCCAACTAAAGAATTCTGCCTTTCTTAGAATAATTTCAACTTTTGTTCCTAATAATTTCACTTCACACTCGTCTGGGACAATTGGCTGAAAAATAGAACATAGATATATCATTATTGACACAGTCATGACAAAGAGAGATTACACTGAGACAGAAAATATACATAACAGATAGTTCCGACATTTACAATTTTTACCTCCCTTGTTCTGAATAGTCAGCCATAATCATAAGCTAATTTCCTTTAAGTTTATAGGCAATATAATGTAAATGATGATAAAATAATCAGATATATAAAAATAACTAAGTTACTTTTGTTTACTTTAAGTTTTCAGCGCCATAGACCTCGATGGGGCATATATAACCTGAGGTGTGCATGTGACGCACCTTTTTATCATCATACATGTATAACATTTGTGTCGAGCTGTGAAACCTTGAATAGTTTAAAAGTCACAGCTGGGACGGACAAACTAATTAACATACAGATGGACACAGGGGTTCCATTTGACCCCGGAGTTGATCCTTTGACCCCTCGAATTTCCCAAAAGCTACATTTAGACCCTCAGGATTCTGACTGAAGGGTCAATTTGTCTCTCAATGATAGGTAAATTGGCTACTAAATGGGAAAATCTGACCAAAAATTATCAAAATGACCCTTGAGATCCAGCACCTAGGGCAACCCCTGTGGACAGTGAGATGTTTTGGCATAAAAAGTATGATAATAAAACAACGTACATTCCTGAGGATGATCTTTTCTTCATACACACTTTTTCCACCTTCAAACACTATATGTATATTGCAAACAACTTGGTTCACTTCAACGTAAGTCTGGTCTGGTACCGAAACTTTAGCAAACACAGACAGATTCACATTTGGTCCAGTTTGAAACCAGTCTAATTTACATGTCTTCTTTTGATCTGCATTCTGTAGTGAAAAAAAGTATCAAATTTATTCTGCTTTGCGTAATACTTGCCCAATACCATTTTGCAAAGAAAACACAAGGTTATGTTTACATTCTCAGTCAGTTTTTGCTGATGTCGACGAAACACCTGAAAATTTTGAACAACAATATCAAGTACGAAAGTTTTCATTGTTGAAGTGATTATGTTGGAAAAGTACCCATAAAGGCATTAAGAGTAATGCAACTATATAGTAAATTAATAAAAAATATTTGAAATAATAAGAAATAAAATAGCCAGGGTACTAGTTATCACAAAAAATAGTCTCTTGTAGTAATCATCATATTTTAGATTTTTCTGCCCTACAGTATTATTGTTTCCTTACCTCCTTTTTAACCCAGACATGTTTACCAGTCTCACATCCAACTTGGTCCAAAAACATTGTAAAATCTGATGTTTTTCTTTTGCAACAAGACCAATACTTCATTCTGAAACAAACACAATATAAATGCACATAGTACAGCAATGGACAGCATTCAATATACATACTTGGGTCAAGGTCGACCGAATAGTTGATTACCAAAGTTTTGTTTGTTGACATTCCTACAGTGCGCTTATTCAAAACATTCGGCCAACATAGCAAATATTGCAATCAGAAGAGGCTCCATCTTTATGTTACAGCATTTTTTTCACAAATGTTACCAAATTGTTGAATGCAGATACAAAATCTTTCATCAGTAGCAAACACTTCAAAACCCATTAGCCTGGTTTTGTTACGACTAAAGTACATCAGTACAATGTGCAGATGCAACAAGATAGCCACAAAATGCACCAAAATAATGTTACAATACTATATGTTCTAGTTTAGACTATACACATAAAATGAAGTACATATGAACGCTGCTCTGGGATTGACAACCTCTTCTGTTAGTGACGTCATTTCAAGAAAACGCAACATGTGATGTCACTATTTGCAAGCAGGAAACAATATTTACTCAATAATTATGGTCACTTCATTTTTATATTGCCATATGGGGCAAATTATGCTTATTGTCAGTGCATAATGACGTCACATGACGTTTGCTGGAAATGACGTCAGGTTGGAAATCTTACAGTGGCGCTCATATAATTATAATGTATAAAAAATGAAAAAAAAATCATATCAACCATCCTACCCTTCATGGAAGATTGCTACTCCTGGATGATACTGGCATGTCTCCTTATCACTATCAGCTGAGGTATAATTCTGTTAAATAAAGCAAACATAATAAATATATACAAGTAAGCAAGTCACAGTTTGTTTTTTTCAAGAAAAATCAGAAAGTCATAGACAACGCATTGCGAAAACCTGCAAGTGGGTAACCCAACTTATACAATGAGAAAAGGGCTAGAAATGTGCCCCCACATTACCAAATCAAGGGACATAACTCTGCTTTTACTAAATTAATCCAATAGCAAAACACCAAGTGTGCACACAATTTCACATGATGATTAATATTCCTAAGAAGTTTTGTTATTCTGGTTCATATACTTTTGTCTGATTTAGGCAGTACACACTGAAGTCGGTCGGACAAATGGACAATGGTAAATCTATGTGCCCCCATGTTGGATGAGGAACAATAAAGCATGCCATAAGAGATTAAATAAATCTACTTGCATGAAATGAATGATATCCGAATGTTTGTATTCTGAATTTGTAACATAATACACAACAAAACGCTGATTTTAGAAAATAAACTAATTAATTTACACACTCCTCTTGGACACAAAATTGGTATAATTCCCTGGTCCGTATTGAAAAGTATAACAAATGCATGATAAAAAGTTTCAACGTGTCAACAACCATGTATCTGCATGTAACAGGAAACATTATATACTTACTGCTTTACAGCTACTGTTAGTACAACACGTTCCTATTTTGATTTCACCATCCACAACTACATCTGAAATAATAAATTGTTCAAATAAGCAAAAGCTTCACAAAACCATGAGGTGGACGCCTGCTGTGTGAAGAATGGGAGACCAAAAAAACTTAGAGACCATCCTGCATGAACGAACTGATGGTATTTGGTTGGACTAGGAGACAAGTTCAGAAGCAATCCGTAGACAGACAACAGTGGTGTTCCTTGGTGCTGGCCTAATGTTACAACTCGTATATTTTTTTTCAAAGTTTATTGCGCAAAAAGGCCTCCGGCCCATACACATATTACAGGTTATATTTACATGTATAAACATTTAGATATGTATATAGAGGACTAAGTAAGTAAGTCGATCATTATACTTTCAAGCAAACAAACACTGAAAAAACAGCCTCAATGACACGGATAACAACTACACTTTCATTATAATCTTTCTTATTTTCAGATAAGTATAGGGTGGTGGTCAGGCAGTGTTTCACTGTAAAAATTTGCGCCCTTGAATCTCAGATTCACACTCAAATCAAAAAAAAAATGGGCTAAAAATGCTTAGCACTCGGTCAACAATGTATTTCATACCAAACTCAGGAGAGTTAATTTCAACTGAGGAGTGGCCATTGCTAAGCAATTTTTAAAAGTCTAGGCTCTGCGCTGTTAAATTTTTTGGAATAAGTACCATCAGTCTTCTGTGTATTTAGACTCATTTCTTGCAGACGTTTATCTAAGGCTTTCTTTAAGGAGGATGTCACAGTAACTTTAAGTTTCTGTAATGGTTCAGATTCTGGTGGTCGCTCGGTATCGTCATTGTTTAATTTCTGTTTCATCATCTGCGGCTTTTCCGGCTTTTCCTCCTGCAGACATAACACATATATATATACTACATACATATATACCTCAATGAAACTGAATGTTTTTTTAATAAAATTTTCTTTCTTTTCAATTAGCAAGACATTGAAGTTCAAGCTATTCAGCCTCAGCTCTTCAAACTCGCAATAGCTGAATTGAAAATAATCGAATAAGAAATCATTTTAATGAACATTTACTATTGGTACAAAATCATGACACACACACCAACACAGTTTAAAATGGGCAATAAACTTTACTGGACCGTTAGTTAATTCACAATAAATAACAAATAGTGTAGACACTACTAGGCAGTACCTGTATGTCTGGTATAACATCATCCTGGGGTGCTGGTTTCTCAGGTTCCTTCGGTTTTTCATTTGAATGAGCCCCAAAAGTACAACCCTACAGAAAATACAAATGCTACAACATTTCATAGCTTGTAAATAAGTGTTTTAAACTTTAAGTTTTAGTTTTGTTTTCATGTATGATTGGAAAGTAAATGCAAAATCATCAGACAAAAACGCAATACACTGTAATAATATTAAGCCATCATTTTTCACACAACAATTCCATGAGACAGGTACATTCGACAACTCTGTACGTATGCATTCCTTTAACTTCTAATTGTATCAACACAAATAGTCTGTAATAAAACAAAAGGTTTGTACACTGCCTCTACATTGACATAAACTAATAGTGACTCAGAACTCACAAAAATTTGACAGTCTGAATCTTTCAGCTAAGTAACTAATGAACTTACAGGGAAATTAAGAAACTCAGTGAAGTCTGTGGTTCTTTTTTTGCAACATGACCATCCTTTCAATCCTTCATGAAACACAGGGCCACCCGGGTGATAATTGCATGACTCTGAAAGTAAACAAAATATTGATACTTAAAACTTCAGTTTTATACAAAGTCAAAAACATACATGATAAACTAAAATGATGCCTGTAAACATACATGTATGTATTTGACTTTTCGGAAGTACTTTCTATATAAAGCTGAGTAAGCATAATTCAATTCTACATTACATTAATCACATTATCCATTTGTACAATCTTAAATTCTATGATGTATGCATGCATCACCAGCTTTTGATCAAATGTCCTGATAAATTTTTTAATTCCATCAAGTTATTCACTTTACAATGTTAGTCGAACTGTGATAGGGTTTTTTATAACCGTTATTCGGCTATATTCCCAATGCCAAGAAGTATATTTTTCCCAATTTGAAGGTAAAAATTCCCAATTTAGCCTGACACTGATAAAGTTAGAGGTTTTTCTCTCACAGGCAGTTTGTATTTAGTTGATTAATTAATTACATTTATTCCTATAATGTTGCTGCAATTTATAGACTTTTTACCAATTTATAAGTTTTAAGTGCAAACATTTCCAATTGGAAGGGTATGGGTCATCTTCCCAAAATCGCCAAAATAAAACCTGTGTGATGTAGCAAATGAAAGGGATAAAGAGTGCTAAAGTTGGGCCTGTACCCACAACCCCCTTAAGTTAACACTAGTACTGCACTCTACTGACTGAACTATCTGAGCAATTGTCTAACTCTGCAACACTACACACCCCCCTTCTGTCAAACACAGTCTTACAATTACCATGTGAAACATCTGAATATTTGCTAATTGACATGTTAATTGGAACTTCGTACTCATTGAATACCGCAACATTCTGGTCAACTTGTACCTTAGTCAACTTGTACCCTTTCTTTGGTCAACTCGTACCTACGCAAGTCAACTTGTACCGAATTCGGTCAGCTCATACCTCTCATTTTTATTACTTTAAGCTGTAAACTAATGCATATGTCATAGTTTTTTCTATCTGTATTCAGCTTTAATTATACAAATACATGATAGTTTGTTTGTTTTGTTTTATTAACTATTAATTGCTAATGCGTTAATAACACTGTATTATTTTACCGAAACATCCGCACCAATCATACTACAAAATCAATTTAACGAACTAGCCAATTACCGAAACCACCGTAAATCACTGTACCCCTTACCACTCCCAAAAATATAACACTAAGTTGACTAACTTGACTAAGTCTTTAATTTATAATTGGGGTCGTCCAGGCTGTGGGACAATACTTTCTTGCAAAATGAAGTTTAATAATTATTTCAAATATAAGGGATGTTTGTGTTTGATTTTTACAATATAACTATAAGACGCATTGAATAGAGAAAAAATAGGGGTCCAGTTGACTTGCCGAAAAAATCGGAAATAGGGGACGAGTTGGTCAGGGTTAAAAGCATAGTTTCTATATACCATCCAGGCAACCCAATCTGATGGGGCCATTAATACTTATACGCGGTACTTCAGTGCGGCGATTTGGACCGTTTTGTGTAATTCGGACTCGGGAGAGTCTTCAACAAAGACTAAAATGAAATGTTGATAAAATTTGTATCTCGCCTGTAACTTATAAAGTTTTATAAAATATTCGTAAAATCGAAGTAATTTCCAATCAACAAACCTGGTGTGTTTTGACTGGAATCGAATTTAGCTGCGCACCCTTTGTTATAACACTGAAGCAGTTCCATTCTGAAGATAAGCACGTCCTGTGAGATTTTTCTGGAATTTTCATGAAAACAAAATCCACGACTTCCGCTGTCGACGGTGCCACCATAAACACACTCACTGAAGAATACTCCTACTCCGCGGGTGCATCGATCCTATATGCGGGACGTATAAGTTTTTGCCAATCCAAGCAACTAATTTAAGCTGTTACTGATATTTGTGGTTATTTTTAAAGATCAACCATGAGTTACATTCCCTTAACAAATGAAAAAGTGTTCATGGCGATGCTGCGCCGCAGATTAGCCACGTTGTCCGCTCAACTAACTACAACAACAACCTTTAGTAAGGTCAGGGCTGTTTATTCCAAGATAACATAATAATTTGTTAAAACGATGTTGTCAACCCAAAGTTTCAAGTTAGCAAGGTGAGATTTTTTACTCTGAACTTAGTGGAAATAACCAGATGTGGGAGTGTTTAAAAATTATTGAATTAAGTCGGTCAAATTAGGAGTAGAATAGTACTCGGATAGATTGTTACTCCGGATATGTCACAATGTGTAAGCACATTAAGTGTTACTATTGCATTATTATATTACTCAATATTGTAATGCATTTGAGAGATATATCACATATGTTTCAACTCTGCAAATGATTTGTCAATATTGTTTGTATTTTTGCTGTTTGATACAAAGTGATGAAAGTCATATTTTCAGATGTTGCATAATATTTTAAACTATGTAAAGTCACGGACATATCAATGGTTTATATGTCCGTGGTAAAGATCTAACATGCTGATTCACTTAAAGCAACCATTCTCATTTCCAAACTGCCACCCGGTTAGCTCAGTCGGTAGAGCGCTGTACTAGTGTTTAGGGGTCATGGGTTCGAGCCCCACATCGGGCGCACTTCTTCCCCTGATTTCATTTCAATGGTGGCAGCAGTGTTTGATGGCCCACAGTGGTTGAACCTCAAATGCCTGAAGGGAGTGTACATAGTGGTGTGAGGTTGTACGGCTGCCCAGTTAGCTCAGTCAGTCGAGCCCCACATCGGGGATCAGGGGCACTTTTTCCCCTTGATTTTATTTCATTAGTTTAATGAAATTGTCTCCCAAGGATTTTATGTTTGTGGTAGAAAAGTGGACAATTTGACAGCAAATCAACATAGAGATTTTTACTCAAACCTGTATACTGTCATTATTTAATAATTAATAATAAGTTATAACGCCTCCACATAAGACCCCAGTTCTGGTTTTAACTAGAAGCAGTCCCAACATTGACTCATGTCAGCTTTAAATGTCAACACAATGCAGATTGAATAGCCAAGACCATGATTTGTATGTGATATGTATTTAAACGTGTGTACTGAGAATTCATCCCCTATATATATATATGATAAAAACAGAATCTGTCCTGATTTTCTTTAAAACTGATTGTTTCAAATAAATTTTATTTAGGCCACACCAAATTGATTTATAGTTCGTCGGATTTACCGCTCCTTTAAAATGCAAGAGCAGAAAATAAAATAAAAATTTACCCGCTCGCACCTCCGTCAAAAATCAAATTTTATTATTTGATGTGCGCGAAATTCGGCGCTAATAAAGGCCATTTTTCGCATTTAAGGGTACTCTCATTCATTCAATTACCTTTCGCTACAAATGCTACCGTTAGCTCAAGCGTTCGGGAGATCCCACGATTTCCGAAAATCGTCTGTCCATATTTAAAGCTATCAAGAGTAGTCGTTCTTGAATGTCGTTCGTAACATCTTTTCAATTGGCTTAAAACTTCAATAACCCGATCGCTATGCATTTCACACATGGTGTCGTGAAAATATTACGGACAGTAAACTAAACTGGCCCACAATTAACATCGTTGATATAATCTGACATTAAAATCACATTTGTACATCCTCAAAGACGACAACGATATTAAATATATTCCTAGCAACCGTAGTTAACACTCCCACAATGCATTATAAACATGGTAGTAGTAGTACCTGCAAGGATCGTAGACATTAAATGCATCAAAACTTAGGCTAAATAAACGTCGATAAAACCGCTACACAGACATTTAAAGGTTTGGGATACTTGTGCAACATGAAATACTTGTGACAAGCTTGGAAAATCATACGAATACTGGAAAATTCATGCAGTTGCGAAAACAGATGACAATAGAAAATGTAAACAAATTCGGATAGAATAAAGCGAGCATGGAGCTGTATAATACGTGTTTGGTCAGTCTATAATTCTGATCAACACATATGTGTACGATTCGATGCTTCGTTATAAACATCTTGATTGGAAACATACATTAATCTAGGATAGCATGGAAGAAAAGCCTTACAACTAGAAATTATAAAACAAATTGGTAAGCCCCCTTACTCTGAGGCGTTACAATAATTATAACCATTATTTTGTCCAAAACAGAGGAAGTCAGATGAAACTGTTTGGAGATTTTTCAGACGAAATTCTGAAGTTGGCTGTTGAAGTTCAGCCAAGACTAAGTTGCTATTGAACATTATAATTTTAAACTTGAATGCCATTTATAAGAAGACTTGCTATAGAGTTTTCACCTGATTAAGAATCGCCATGTCTGTTATTCGATGTGTAGATATTAAATATTTAGTTTAAGGCAAGAAATGCTCAATCAGTTTTCAAGGCTATGTAACTTGGCAAACATAGCAATCAGAAGTGTAGATCCACCAAGGCATTTTTAAGGAGAATTTATGACCCATTTACAGAAACTAGTTGTGCACCTCATGGTAACATTCAAGTCGAAGTGGGTAGCTCACATACGCACAAGCTGCTTAATGTGAGCTTATGTGGTTGCCTGATGTCTAATTTTAAGTTTGCAATCAGCATTGATCAATGTTTTAGTGTATGCTACTCTTTAAAAAGAATAGAATTGGAAAAAAGCGCCATCACTAAAATTTTGAGAAAAATAAGAAAAAAAAAATGTGAAAAAAACCTCGCCGCCTCTGAAATTTTGTGAAGTAAAAAATAAAATAAAAATAAAAATTTCGCTCGCTCGCCCCATCTTTTTCTTCAAAAAATCCGAAGAACTACTGATCAATTTGGTGTGGCCTTACCTACATATTTCAATATATTTATCTATCTATATAATTATACTGTCAGGACTCCCCTTATGGGTATTAATGACAGGTATTTGCAGCAGTACATATGGCATCGGTGCCATTTAAAATATAGTTAACCGTTAGGTAAACGTAAAGGAACTGGCAGTATCTTCAGGGTCACAACCTTAGTATCAGAAAATTAAGTTGTCAAGCCAGTAGAAGGGTTTATATAAATCGGTGTTAACAAATTGGTCCCTTTCTGTTAGCTGTATGCAATGTTTCTGTGTTTAACCTCACCAGAGGAACACCCTTGGGAAACACATTTATTGGTTGTTATTGTGAAATTGGTGCTCTAGAGGGGTTAAATGGACTGTAAATAATATCTATAGGAAAAATTTATACTGATGTTGAAGAGAGGTCTTTGCTAAAGAGAGGGCCCCTTTGGAGAGATGGTATTGTATATACATCAAGTGGTAGATGTTATACTGCTGTATCAAATAATTTCATTGACAAGGTCACAGTAATTGCGCAGTAAAAATGGATACACTTTTCTGTTTTTCATAGATTGTTGCCAGGAGTGGCTCAAGTCTGCACTGCATCCCGGTCTAAGCACACCTTGCCAGCCTTGCCATATGATTACAGTGCACTGGCTCCCGTCATCTCTGGTGATATTATGACTATCCATCATCAGAAGCATCATCAAACATATGTCAACAACCTGAACGCAACAGAGGAAAAATTGGTGGAAGCTGTCAAAAACAGTATGTTATAAATTATTGAATTTAAATTTGGATGTTTATAAAGTTTGTAAAAAAAAAGTGTTGGCATTAAATTTTATTGTTGGTGAGATTCTCTTACATGCATAATCGTGCACAGCATGGAGGTTTAACTGGATAGCAACAGTTTCTTTATATTATGTGTTCAGGCCTTTTTTCTTTAGTTACCAGGGTCAGACTATCTGACCCATTTCCAAAGCCAAATATATGTTTTTCCCCAAAATCAGAAAAAAAAATCCCAATCAGAAGCACCTACGAATAATCTTCTACTGGAGCGACCTGGTACCTTTGAAGCTCTTTGAATAACTCACCATTATTGTCCCTTGTGTCATAAATGTTTGAGGACATTTTGTGTGTATTTTTGACAGTTGATATAAGAATTGTAGATTAGAGTGTTTGTTTATATAAAATTTAGATATGAAAAGTCTGTTCTTTTAACTATGAAAATTCCCAAAATTGGAGTTGAAGCGATTAAAGTTTTCCCAAATTGGCAAATTTTACAATGCAATTTTCTCAATTTATCTAGGGTCTTTTTCTCAAAATGGACAGAAAAAGGCCTGTGTGTTAAACTGAAACAAGTGTTGTGTGTGTCAGTGAATACTCAGACTTGAGTAAATACATGCAAGGTTGTGTTATCTTGAACAATGTATTGAAAATACACTGTATTTTGTCACACATTATATTGATCTTAACATAATGTACACATTTTGTAAGCTCCTGGAAGAAGGAGCATATAGCCACCACTTCATCTGTCTGTGTGTTAGTGTGCGTGTGCATCCTAAGCCGTCCTTTCCGCATTCGTGTCTGCACTACTTCTCAGCAACCACTGACTGGAATTCAATGAAGCTCAAATAAGAAGCTTCACTACCCGGAGTAGATGTGCATATTGTCAGCGTGTCACTGTTCAAGGATTTTTTTCACATAGTTATGGCCCTTTCCTCATGTACATACTTCAGGTAGCTTCCATCGGTTCTACTGATATCCTTATTTACTCACTGTTTTGAGAACATGACCAATGCTCATGAAATGTAAGTTGGTGGAAATGGGAAAAATAGCAATCACTTGGTAATGGGTGCTTGCTGCAAATGTATACAAACTATCAGACAGTTCCTGATAATGATACAAGTTTTGTTACGATGATTGTTCTACCTTACAGGTGATGTGTCACAAGTAATTGCCCTGCAGCCTGCATTGAAGTTTAACGGTGGTGGCCACTTGAACCATTCAATATTTTGGGAAGTTCTCAGCCCTAACGGTGGAGGAGTACCTACTGGTGATCTGTTGACATCAATCAAGGATACTTTTGGATCATTTGATCAAATGAAAGCTGAGCTTACCGCTGCATCTGTTGGAGTTCAGGGTTCTGGATGGGGCTGGCTTGGATTCAACCCAGTCAATGGTAGATTGAAAATTGTAACCTGTGCCAACCAAGATCCTTTATTGCCTACTACTGGTTAGTCTAACCTTTTATCATTGGCATTTAATAAGTCTTTAAAATAGTAGGGCTGTGTATTGTCAGTCATGAGCAGATTCTATCTGCATCTGGGCAATCAGGGTAAAAATGCAATGTATCAGCCCATATTTGTAAAGAGGCCTTGATTCAATAATTTCAAGGTTATTATAAAGATATTTCAGAATTGTGATATGAACCACGACCCATTATGATTCAAAAATGAGTAATGATATACAAATGTACATGTACTTTATTTTAAGTAAGGAATGTAATATGTGTTTTCTTGACGATTTTCCTTGTAGCAGATGAACATTTACATGACACTTACAATAAATATACAATTGCAATTTTAAGCTTTTCCTCAAAATTCTATGCACTGTAACATACCGAAACAATTTGCTACCATCCCCCGACTTATTTGTTGGAGTTTTTAGTCCAGGACGTTTATTTGTGTACAGGGATGCCTGAAGTTCAATTTTAGCAAGGGTGGACACTTGACATCATGTTAGTTTCCATTAATGTTTGAGCTTACATAATTGTTAAGTTATCACAGAAACCAAGATGGCAGCTAAGATGTCCGCCATTTCATGATTTTAATCTGTATGATAATTTTTGTACAGATAAAAAGGTCTATAATGAACCCTGTGTCAAGGCCACCAAAGGTCACGGTCATTTAAAGGTCGAAAAGTAAAAAAAAGTTTTAATAATTCATACATTTTTTCAGGATTGGTACCATTGTTTGGTATTGATGTTTGGGAGCATGCATACTATCTTCAGTACAAGAATGTCAGACCAGATTATGTTAAAGCTATCTTTGATGTTGCAAATTGGGAAGAAGTTGGAAAAAGACTGACTGCTGCCAGGCTTAATTAATAGACATAAAGTTTTTGTGGACGCTTTCGATATTATAACCTAGTGATTAATACATTTCGGCATGATGGTACATGATGAAGATTTAAATGTATTTGTTTTAAGGTGATGGGTTTTTTAAAAGCCATCTGTTGATTTCATGTTTGCTGCCCACCTGTCTTACATTGAAGATCGTGATTGCCATTTAATGGAAAGATTTGTAGAATTATATCCATTATGCATTGAGTGTGCTTTGGAATTTTGCGGCATCTAGTCTCAGTCAGTTTAAATTTATTCAATGAGAAAACCGTTTATAGTGAAAGTGTTTATTGCTTCTTTGAAGTCAGTGGACCATTTGCAGTGTTTTGTCATATTGTTCGGGATTTTACAGATAAACTATCACAATTTTGATACCTTGTATCGTCCAATGTGAAGAAATATTAATAAATAATTAACCAGTCACTTAGTTAAATTGTTTTGAATTTATTGATAACAGCAGCACAGTCCTGGGGTCAATGATTATTTTATTGGACATAATTCACACAAGTAAAACCTCTAAAGTGCAAGAATGATTCTAGGTTATACAGTTTTAAAATTAAGTGGACTTCAACATAATACCCCTCTAGTGAAGATGCAGATGTATGGTAATAAAATACAAGACCTTCATGGCCTAAACACTCCTCTTGTGATGATTAAGATGTATGCCACGTTGTCAGACCCTAGGTCTAATAGTTACTATAAAGGTCAACTAACTGGTTGCTGAAAACACCTACATCCAAGGAGTGGAACTCTTGCCAGAAGATTGCCATCTGAAACCAATAGACAAAATCTCAAGGGCAGATAATCTTCTTGAGAGAAATCCATTTGAAACGTTGGGATAAAACTATTGCCAAAGTAATAACAATCTGACACCAAGCAGCAGGTATGTTGTTGAAGGAGGGCCTCAGATGACTAAGGCGTAAAAAATATGTTTGTTTCAGGTTTCGCGACTTGCCCTATTTTTTTGCCCTGACCCTAGAACATTTTTTTGCGTGTTGACATTTTTTTCCATTTGGTAAAATTTCTTTGTTTTAATTTTTCTTTCGGTTCATATTTCTGCCCAGTTATTAGACGCTTTATGAGTATTCCAGATGTAGAGCATTATATTTACCTTGATTAAATATTATCCATGCTTAAAGGGAAAGGGGATTTGTCTTCTAACATATATTCATTTAAATCTATGTTTAATTTGCTTCGTTTGAAAACAACAAAAAATCGCCCCAAACAAATATTTCCGACCTGCCTACCCTAATATTGGGGGCATGAAACCTAAAACAAACATTTTTTAAGGCCTTGCCAGGAATGTGAGCACCCTCTATTATCATCCCAAGCCTGGGACAATATAGAAAGTTCAATACAACATTTTTACTGAATTCACACAGTAACACTGGATATCACTTTCAAATAACTGGTAACGTATACATGCATGTATAACATATATTCTTCCAAACATAACTACATTAAATGTGAAGTTCATGACAAGCAATATAATAAGTTATAGTGTAATTAATGCGGAAAGATTGCAGCGAAAATATGTAGATTTGGCGTTCCATAGTTCTTATGTTAGTCCTACATGCATAGTCTCCCTTGATCCACTGACCTATATCCAAATTTGTCGAGTTGATAATATCTCATTGGCTGAGGCCGGAACGCCTATTTTTAGTTTAAACATATTTTATTTACATACTATGAACAACATAATAATACAATACAATATGCAACATTTTACATGAAACAAGTTTGTTCAGTAGTTGTGTAAAAAGGATGAGACCGAAAGCCAATAATGGCTTATATAGGTCTTCTTCTTAACATTATACATTTCCAACAGGTACAAGATTTAAGTGATTATATGTTTACAGATTAATGAACTCCAAAATGTTGAATAAACTATTGTAAGTATTGAAAAAATAAGCGTTTTTAAAAAAGAATTAAGAGGAAAGAAAAGAAAGGAGGGGAGAGAGGGCCTCAAATACAAGTGTCCGATACCAGTATTTTCTATCCTGACCTACGTGCTGAGTTAGCGCTAGACCTACATGCTGAGTTAGCACTAGCATAGGAAATACCTGTATCAGACTCGTGTTTTGCAGTTCTTGCAACATTCCAAAAAAATTGCAATGTATTGTTTCAGAGTATGTCTGTATGAAGGCATTAATATGACATTTTCTCAAAATGATTATTTAGCATATTTTGATAGAAAAAATCTACCTTTAATAATGCAAAATAATGAAATAATAATGGTTTGATAAAAAAGGGCTGAACTTATTTTCCAGGTTAGTGATTGTTATCTTAAGATGCTGGTAGTACAAGAAAATGACAGAGGAAGACATATATTGCACAAGGTAATTTCTACCATGTATTCAGTCATAAATGGTAATGGCAATTCATGGGTACCTGGTTGCAACAATCGCAAGGTAATTATCACTGTTAGTCATACTTTAAAAAAACATGAAGCCAAATGTATTTCCATAAATCTATTCTTTAAATCAGGATCTCTCACTGGTATAGTTCCTTGAATTGTCATGCATGCTTTGGTGATATATGAAATGAAGAAAAACCTTTTTCCTGTTACTAACTTGTACCATGGTGTTAAATATATAATAAATAATGGATGCTACACGCGAGAATCGCACATTGTCATTGCATAGAATGAAGTAATTAAATTACTGCTACCGTTTGAAGCCATTATTCTTCGTAAAAACAGCCATGTTGGCAGTAAATGTATTTCAGGAAGGCAGTCAGTGTAAGGTTAGTTCTGAATATAAAGTTTATCAAATATGTATTGAATATGCATCATTCAATTGGTTTTCATCATGACAAAAATTGCTTATATACGCAGCCAAGGTATGAATCATTATTTTCCATTGTTGAACCATTGAATTTAATTGCGCAGTAAAGATTTCTACCAGTATTGAGTATCGTATGCCAGTTACGCTCAGATGTTGAACTATATTAACCGATTCACTTATCTGTTATTCTTGCACCACTTCCTGAAAAAAGTAGTTTTTGTATCAAGGTGAAGCGACTGTCGACAATTGCCATAGAAATAATTACTAATAATGCTGAAATGCTGTTACATAATGTATTTACCAATCTGTCAGATGGAGTTTTCAAAACTGAAACAAAATTGTGGATAGATTTATACATTTGTCATTGAATTATTGACGTCATGTAGATTTCTTCCAGACACAGTGTTTTTGTTCAAATAATACTGACAAATCTTGTGATTGTCTACCTTTCACCGCTACCTGACAGTTGCAGATTTGACGTGTTGTAAATCATCATAAACATGGGGCATACATTCTTAATATTTCTGTGTTGTAATTACAATTGAATCACTATATTAGCATGTTAAGCCTTGCTGTTACTTGGACACATTTTTGATACTTTTTATGTGAATATACCTTGGCAATTTTATTTTTCCTGTGAAAAGTGATACATTTGCGAGTTTATCTCAGAATGATTAGTATTTATGTGTTCTGAAAAGAATGATATTACAATGTTTTCTGCAAATTGCTGTTCAGTCTGATTGACCAGACTTAATACATTTTTCAAATAGATGTCTGCAAATTGCTGTTCAGTCTAGTTGACCAGACTTAATACATTTTTCAAATAGATGTCTGCAAATTGCTGTTCAGTCTGATTGACCAGACTTAATACATTTTTCAAATAGATGTCTGCAAATTGCTGTTCAGTCTAGTTGACCAGACTTAATTTCTACCTACGCCTTGTCCAGTAATTTGTATTCAGAAATGTTTATGCTTATTTGTTTTTGCAGTTAATCATGTCAGTTTATGTCAACTTGTAAAAATAATCTCTGGAATAAGTTTTAGCAATTGTTATTTTTCAGTCCGAATTTTCAGCAAATATAGGATCATAGTCATCAGTGGTCATCAATTACAGTTGCTGCTTTTTAATATACAAAATATATTTGGCAATTTTGGCAATTGTACTAATACTATTATAAAAACTAAGACACTATATTTTGGCAATTTCCATAATCTTCATAAGACATCAACTGCCATTCCCCTGTTGCTATTTATAACCCAGTAAATATCCATGTTAAAATTGAAGATGATTGAATATCATGGACTCAAAATTACTCTAGGACCAAATAAAAGTTGTAATGTTCTTGTATTTAGAAGATAATTGATGCTGCAGAAATGTTCTCCTCCATCTCAACAAAACATTACATTCATGCTCATAAATTGGCAATTTATCCATGGAGATGGAATTGACGAAGTTCTGGTTATTTATGATCATATGTGAAATACCCACTATGTGTAGTTGATATACTACCAAGTCAATGACAACAAGAATAATTGCAACACTTTGGTATTTTATTGCTCACAATAGAAATAATGATATGTCTATGCTACACTCATTATCAATAAAAACAAATAACAACATAAAACACCATATGCTTGACCAGACCTGCGTTTATTCAGTCAGCTGGATGAAGACAAGTATATACAGACAGTAAGTATATGAAGTTGTTTCTAACATAAGAAGAACATATATACATGAGGTACAAATAATTATTATACACACATTTTGTTAACTGTGTGTCTACTAGCAACATAACTCAAACTTGTATGAAACATTAATTCATAGTGACTGTTAATAACATTTCAATAGAACACACAACATTTAATGTATCTAAATAACTAGAAACCAAACTGAGAAGAAATACAAATCGACTCGCCCAGGAACAACCAGAGACAAAAACTTATTTTTATAAGAAAAAAAGACCCTGGAAACCTGTGTCCGTTTGTCACGTACAAATGTAAAACAAATGTGTGTCGAATCGCTGAATGTCGGACCACATTCTCTTCTCAAACATAATGCCATATGCTAGTGAATTTACGTGTGTATTACACAAGAATCACAAATATGCGACGGAATAATGTCATGCTTTTTAAGAAATTAAATATTCGAATATAACAAATAAACAAGACGTGACCTGACTGAATCGTCTGGTAGAATGACCAAATCTTCATATCTATACACTTTAGTCTACACAAAAAATCCCGTGCAAAAATCAACTGACCAATACCTTTATCACTATTTATAATCTGTTACGCGTTCAGACAAATATTTCACGCTATACTAACGAAATGCGTGAAATAAATAATAAATAGGATACAGTGTTAAATGTACAGTGGAACCCCTCCAAACCAAACACCTTCCGGACCCAAGAAAAAGTTAGGTTTAGAAGGGTTTTCGGTTTAGAAAGGTTTTCGGTTTAGAGGTGTTTTTGTCAGTGGGAAGTTGAATCTGGAATAACTTGTTTGACAAAATTTGTTTCAATCACAGGAAAATGTGCCAAAACATGATTTACAATATACTGTCAAATAATGTCCATTTTACAAAAAGTTTCAAGAAAATAATTATAGATATACCATATTATTGGAAATGAACCAGGTGTCATTTTGTTGAATGACAAAAATGTGGCATCATGCACTAAAAGCAAACAAAACAAAAAATCTAAATTACAGAGACATTGTAACAGAATTAATGATTATTTGTTATGACTAATTTAGACTAAAATGCATAATATACAATATGAGCTAGCAAATTTAACATTAATACAAGTAAATTTTATCATTACACCAACAAGGAATATTACAGTGTGACACACATGACCAAATAAAACCAGACGTTATTGCCTGTACAACCTATAGCCTTGCTTTCCAAAGTTTGCTATTTAAAAATTAAATATGTATTTTGTGATTTTGACTGGTACTCATTTTTTTGAATCCATTTACAACTTTGCTTAATTAAGAAGCAATATATGTATTGGGCTGCAGTTTCCCAACCTTACAATGAGAATTTGGGTAGGTAGGGTAAGTAACCAAATACATGTTTTTGTATTTTCTTGAGATCCAGCATCTCATATAAGTAATTTAAATGTATTTATCTTGATCAAGATTTTCCTCTAGCGGGCTATTTCATTTAATTGACAGGTTGGTAGGTAGAAAGCAAATACACATTTTAATTTTGGCCTAAGATGAGACCTTCATGTTGTCAAACCAATACATGATATGTGCAAGTTGTGGTCAGTTAAATACACACTATTACAGTACTAACACAATATTAAACACAAATAGCGCAAATGAGTTTATTTCTATTTTCACAAGGTGTGAATGGTTTGGATAATGTTCTCTACATTCACATCAGTCAAAATACTTCAGTAGTTCTGATAATGTTGTCATCATCAGCAGTGTTCCAATAGATCTCATTGCATAAATGTCACAAGAATGTTTAGAAAGGTTTCTTCACGTAGGCAGTTGTATAATGCTCCAATAGTTCATGTCAGATTTCACAACTTTTGGCAGATGTTAGTAACCTTCCAGTAAGTGTGTCTTATCTAATGTTCGATGTACAACACTTAAAGTTTCTGAGACATCTGCTGAATGAGACTACTACACATTATCCCAAACACACACATATATCTATATTCCCCATCACCGACTTGAAGGCGCCTGCAAAAGAAAGAAACCATATTAGACACATCAAAGGCAGGGTACACATGTAACACATAAAACACAACACAGGGAAAACACATTGAACAAACAGGGCTTTTTGGGGGCGACTATTGGTAGTGAGTTCGAATCCCGGCTGCAAGAGTGGTCAGTATTGCAAGTTCAAATTCCCGCAAGACTGGTTACTTTTGGCTATAGAGATGGTCCAGCTTGAGCGACAGAATGGCTCGGCGGCATGCACATTCATTTTATCTGCAATTCCCCTCGTGCAGACCCAGGTGTGGTTAAAGCGATGATGAACGTTGAGGGCATCTCCCCACACAAACAAACGAGTTGACTGTTGCCATGACCTCTTCTTAGACCCGCTGAACATACTACATCTTGAGCCCATTTAGACTGGTTACTTTTGGAAGTTCGAATCCCGGCTAGAGCCATGACCTCTTCTTAGACCCACTAAACATACAACATATTAAGCGAATTTAAAGAATTAATTATACTCAACTTTTCTCCAATCCACTCCATCTCAACATCTTCGCCATCATCGTCAGCACACTCTTCGCCATCACTCCAACACCAGCCTGCGAGTAGAAAGAAGAAAGAACAAATTAGAATAAGATACATCTACAAAACAATCTAAGACTACAGCACAAGACCTACAGTCTACTGTGCTACAATCTTAAAACTACTGTTCTACAATCTACTACTACTGTTCTACAACCTACTACATCACCACCCTCCAAAACCGAATAACGCGATAGCGCGCGGTCCGACGGCATGCCACGATACGACGTTCCCCATCACCGACTTGAAGGCTCCTGCAAAAGAAAGAAACCATATTAGACACATCAAAGGCAGGGTACACATGTAACACATAAAACACAACACAGGGAAAACACATTGAACAAACAGGGCTTTTTGGGGGCGACTATTGGTAGTGAGTTCGAATCCCGGCTGCAAGAGTGGTCAGTATTGCAAGTTCAAATTCCCGCAAGACTGGTTACTTTTGGCTATAGAGATGGTCCAGCTTGAGCGACAGAATGGCTCGGCGGCATGCACATTCATTTTATCTGCAATTCCCCTCGTGCAGACCCAGGTGTGGTTAAAGCGATGATGAACGTTGAGGGCATCTCCCCACACAAACAAACGAGTTGACTGTTGCCATGACCTCTTCTTAGACCCGCTGAACATACTACATCTTGAGCCCATTTAGACTGGTTACTTTTGGAAGTTCGAATCCCAGCTAGAGCCATGACCTCTTCTTAGACCCACTAAACATACAACATATTAAGCGAATTTAAAGAATTAATTATACTCAACTTTTCTCCAATCCACTCCATCTCGACATCTTCGCCATCATCGTCAGCACACTCTTCGCCATCACTCCAACACCAGCCTGCGAGTAGAAAGAAGAAAGAACAAATTAGAATAAGATACATCTACAAAACAATCTAAGACTACAGCACAAGACCTACAGTCTACTGTGCTACAATCTTAAAACTACTGTTCTACAATCTACTACTACTGTTCTACAATCTACTACATCACCACCCTCCAAAACCGAATAACGCGATAGCGCGCGGTCCGACGGCATGCCACGATACGACGTTCCCCATCACCGACTTGAAGGCGCCTGCAAAAGAAAGAAACCATATTAGACACATCAAAGGCAGGGTACACATGTAACACATAAAACACAACACAGGGAAAACACATTGAACAAACAGGGCTTTTTGTGGGCGACTATTGGTAGTGAGTTCGAATCCCGGCTGCAAGAGTGGTCAGTATTGCAAGTTCAAATTCCCGCAAGACTGGTTACTTTTGGCTATAGAGATGGTCCAGCTTGAGCGACAGAATGGCTCGGCGGCATGCACATTCATTTTATCTGCAATTCCCCTCGTGCAGACCCAGGTGTGGTTAAAGCGATGATGAACGTTGAGGGCATCTCCCCACACAAACAAACGAGTTGACTGTTGCCATGACCTCTTCTTAGACCCGCTGAACATACTACATCTTGAGCCCATTTAGACTGGTTACTTTTGGAAGTTCGAATCCCAGCTAGAGCCATGACCTCTTCTTAGACCCACTAAACATACAACATATTAAGCGAATTTAAAGAATTAATTATACTCAACTTTTCTCCAATCCACTCCATCTCGACATCTTCGCCATCATCGTCAGCACACTCTTCGCCATCACTCCAACACCAGCCTGCGAGTAGAAAGAAGAAAGAACAAATTAGAATAAGATACATCTACAAAACAATCTAAGACTACAGCACAAGACCTACAGTCTACTGTGCTACAATCTTAAAACTACTGTTCTACAATCTACTACTACTGTTCTACAATCTACTACATCACCACCCTCCAAAACCGAATAACGCGATAGCGCGCGGTCCGACGGCATGCCACGATACGACGTTCCCCATCACCGACTTGAAGGCGCCTGCAAAAGAAAGAAACCATATTAGACACATCAAAGGCAGGGTACACATGTAACACATAAAACACAACACAGGGAAAACACATTGAACAAACAGGGCTTTTTGTGGGCGACTATTGGTAGTGAGTTCGAATCCCGGCTGCAAGAGTGGTCAGTATTGCAAGTTCAAATTCCCGCAAGACTGGTTACTTTTGGCTATAGAGATGGTCCAGCTTGAGCGACAGAATGGCTCGGCGGCATGCACATTCATTTTATCTGCAATTCCCCTCGTGCAGACCCAGGTGTGGTTAAAGCGATGATGAACGTTGAGGGCATCTCCCCACACAAACAAACGAGTTGACTGTTGCCATGACCTCTTCTTAGACCCGCTGAACATACTACATCTTGAGCCCATTTAGACTGGTTACTTTTGGAAGTTCGAATCCCAGCTAGAGCCATGACCTCTTCTTAGACCCACTAAACATACAACATATTAAGCGAATTTAAAGAATTAATTATACTCAACTTTTCTCCAATCCACTCCATCTCGACATCTTCGCCATCATCGTCAGCACACTCTTCGCCATCACTCCAACACCAGCCTGCGAGTAGAAAGAAGAAAGAACAAATTAGAATAAGATACATCTACAAAACAATCTAAGACTACAGCACAAGACCTACAGTCTACTGTGCTACAATCTTAAAACTACTGTTCTACAATCTACTACTACTGTTCTACAATCTACTACATCACCACCCTCCAAAACCGAATAACGCGATAGCGCGCGGTCCGACGGCATGCCACGATACGACGTTCCCCATCACCGACTTGAAGGCGCCTGCAAAAGAAAGAAACCATATTAGACACATCAAAGGCAGGGTACACATGTAACACATAAAACACAACACAGGGAAAACACATTGAACAAACAGGGCTTTTTGTGGGCGACTATTGGTAGTGAGTTCGAATCCCGGCTGCAAGAGTGGTCAGTATTGCAAGTTCAAATTCCCGCAAGACTGGTTACTTTTGGCTATAGAGATGGTCCAGCTTGAGCGACAGAATGGCTCGGCGGCATGCACATTCATTTTATCTGCAATTCCCCTCGTGCAGACCCAGGTGTGGTTAAAGCGATGATGAACGTTGAGGGCATCTCCCCACACAAACAAACGAGTTGACTGTTGCCATGACCTCTTCTTAGACCCGCTGAACATACTACATCTTGAGCCCATTTAGACTGGTTACTTTTGGAAGTTCGAATCCCAGCTAGAGCCATGACCTCTTCTTAGACCCACTAAACATACAACATATTAAGCGAATTTAAAGAATTAATTATACTCAACTTTTCTCCAATCCACTCCATCTCGACATCTTCGCCATCATCGTCAGCACACTCTTCGCCATCACTCCAACACCAGCCTGCGAGTAGAAAGAAGAAAGAACAAATTAGAATAAGATACATCTACAAAACAATCTAAGACTACAGCACAAGACCTACAGTCTACTGTGCTACAATCTTAAAACTACTGTTCTACAATCTACTACTACTGTTCTACAATCTACTACATCACCACCCTCCAAAACCGAATAACGCGATAGCGCGCGGTCCGACGGCATGCCACGATACGACGTTCCCCATCACCGACTTGAAGGCGCCTGCAAAAGAAAGAAACCATATTAGACACATCAAAGGCAGGGTACACATGTAACACATAAAACACAACACAGGGAAAACACATTGAACAAACAGGGCTTTTTGTGGGCGACTATTGGTAGTGAGTTCGAATCCCGGCTGCAAGAGTGGTCAGTATTGCAAGTTCAAATTCCCGCAAGACTGGTTACTTTTGGCTATAGAGATGGTCCAGCTTGAGCGACAGAATGGCTCGGCGGCATGCACATTCATTTTATCTGCAATTCCCCTCGTGCAGACCCAGGTGTGGTTAAAGCGATGATGAACGTTGAGGGCATCTCCCCACACAAACAAACGAGTTGACTGTTGCCATGACCTCTTCTTAGACCCGCTGAACATACTACATCTTGAGCCCATTTAGACTGGTTACTTTTGGAAGTTCGAATCCCGGCTAGAGCCATGACCTCTTCTTAGACCCACTAAACATACAACATATTAAGCGAATTTAAAGAATTAATTATACTCAACTTTTCTCCAATCCACTCCATCTCGACATCTTCGCCATCATCGTCAGCACACTCTTCGCCATCACTCCAACACCAGCCTGCGAGTAGAAAGAAGAAAGAACAAATTAGAATAAGATACATCTACAAAACAATCTAAGACTACAGCACAAGACCTACAGTCTACTGTGCTACAATCTTAAAACTACTGTTCTACAATCTACTACTACTGTTCTACAACCTACTACATCACCACCCTCCAAAACCGAATAACGCGATAGCGCACGGTCCGACGGCATGCCACGATACGACGTTCCCCATCACCGACTTGAAGGCGCCTGCAAAAGAAAGAAACCATATTAGACACATCAAAGGCAGGGTACACATGTAACACATAAAACACAACACAGGGAAAACACATTGAACAAACAGGGCTTTTTGGGGGCGACTATTGGTAGTGAGTTCGAATCCCGGCTGCAAGAGTGGTCAGTATTGCAAGTTCAAATTCCCGCAAGACTGGTTACTTTTGGCTATAGAGATGGTCCAGCTTGAGCGACAGAATGGCTCGGCGGCATGCACATTCATTTTATCTGCAATTCCCCTCGTGCAGACCCAGGTGTGGTTAAAGCGATGATGAACGTTGAGGGCATCTCCCCACACAAACAAACGAGTTGACTGTTGCCATGACCTCTTCTTAGACCCGCTGAACATACTACATCTTGAGCCCATTTAGACTGGTTACTTTTGGAAGTTCGAATCCCGGCTAGAGCCATGACCTCTTCTTAGACCCACTAAACATACAACATATTAAGTGAATTTAAAGAATTAATTATACTCAACTTTTCTCCAATCCACTCCATCTCGACATCTTCGCCATCATCGTCAGCACACTCTTCGCCATCACTCCAACACCAGCCTGCGAGTAGAAAGAAGAAAGAACAAATTAGAATAAGATACATCTACAAAACAATCTAAGACTACAGCACAAGACCTACAGTCTACTGTGCTACAATCTTAAAACTACTGTTCTACAATCTACTACTACTGTTCTACAATCTACTACATCACCACCCTCCAAAACCGAATAACGCGATAGCGCGCGGTCCGACGGCATGCCACGATACGACGTTCCCCATCACCGACTTGAAGGCGCCTGCAAAATAAAGAAACCATATTAGACACATCAAAGGCAGGGTACACATGTAACACATAAAACACAACACAGGGAAAACACATTGAACAAACAGGGCTTTTTGGGGGCGACTATTGGTAGTGAGTTCGAATCCCGGCTGCAAGAGTGGTCAGTATTGCAAGTTCAAATTCCCGCAAGACTGGTTACTTTTGGCTATAGAGATGGTCCAGCTTGAGCGACAGAATGGCTCGGCGGCATGCACATTCATTTTATCTGCAATTCCCCTCGTGCAGACCCAGGTGTGGTTAAAGCGATGATGAACGTTGAGGGCATCTCCCCACACAAACAAACGAGTTGACTGTTGCCATGACCTCTTCTTAGACCCGCTGAACATACTACATCTTGAGCCCATTTAGACTGGTTACTTTTGGAAGTTCGAATCCCGGCTAGAGCCATGACCTCTTCTTAGACCCACTAAACATACAACATATTAAGTGAATTTAAAGAATTAATTATACTCAACTTTTCTCCAATCCACTCCATCTCGACATCTTCGCCATCATCGTCAGCACACTCTTCGCCATCACTCCAACACCAGCCTGCGAGTAGAAAGAAGAAAGAACAAATTAGAATAAGATACATCTACAAAACAATCTAAGACTACAGCACAAGACCTACAGTCTACTGTGCTACAATCTTAAAACTACTGTTCTACAATCTACTACTACTGTTCTACAACCTACTACATCACCACCCTCCAAAACCGAATAACGCGATAGCGCGCGGTCCGACGGCATGCCACGATACGACGTTCCCCATCACCGACTTGAAGGCGCCTGCAAAAGAAAGAAACCATATTAGACACATCAAAGGCAGGGTACACATGTAACACATAAAACACAACACAGGGAAAACACATTGAACAAACAGGGCTTTTTGGGGGCGACTATTGGTAGTGAGTTCGAATCCCGGCTGCAAGAGTGGTCAGTATTGCAAGTTCAAATTCCCGCAAGACTGGTTACTTTTGGCTATAGAGATGGTCCAGCTTGAGCGACAGAATGGCTCGGCGGCATGCACATTCATTTTATCTGCAATTCCCCTCGTGCAGACCCAGGTGTGGTTAAAGCGATGATGAACGTTGAGGGCATCTCCCCACACAAACAAACGAGTTGACTGTTGCCATGACCTCTTCTTAGACCCGCTGAACATACTACATCTTGAGCCCATTTAGACTGGTTACTTTTGGAAGTTCGAATCCCGGCTAGAGCCATGACCTCTTCTTAGACCCACTAAACATACAACATATTAAGCGAATTTAAAGAATTAATTATACTCAACTTTTCTCCAATCCACTCCATCTCGACATCTTCGCCATCATCGTCAGCACACTCTTCGCCATCACTCCAACACCAGCCTGCGAGTAGAAAGAAGAAAGAACAAATTAGAATAAGATACATCTACAAAACAATCTAAGACTACAGCACAAGACCTACAGTCTACTGTGCTACAATCTTAAAACTACTGTTCTACAATCTACTACTACTGTTCTACAATCTACTACATCACCACCCTCCAAAACCGAATAACGCGATAGCGCGCGGTCCGACGGCATGCCACGATACGACGTTCCCCATCACCGACTTGAAGGCGCCTGCAAAATAAAGAAACCATATTAGACACATCAAAGGCAGGGTACACATGTAACACATAAAACACAACACAGGGAAAACACATTGAACAAACAGGGCTTTTTGGGGGCGACTATTGGTAGTGAGTTCGAATCCCGGCTGCAAGAGTGGTCAGTATTGCAAGTTCAAATTCCCGCAAGACTGGTTACTTTTGGCTATAGAGATGGTCCAGCTTGAGCGACAGAATGGCTCGGCGGCATGCACATTCATTTTATCTGCAATTCCCCTCGTGCAGACCCAGGTGTGGTTAAAGCGATGATGAACGTTGAGGGCATCTCCCCACACAAACAAACGAGTTGACTGTTGCCATGACCTCTTCTTAGACCCGCTGAACATACTACATCTTGAGCCCATTTAGACTGGTTACTTTTGGAAGTTCGAATCCCGGCTAGAGCCATGACCTCTTCTTAGACCCACTAAACATACAACATATTAAGCGAATTTAAAGAATTAATTATACTCAACTTTTCTCCAATCCACTCCATCTCAACATCTTCGCCATCATCGTCAGCACACTCTTCGCCATCACTCCAACACCAGCCTGCGAGTAGAAAGAAGTAAGAACAAATTAGAATAAGATACATCTACAAAACAATCTAAGACTACAGCACAAGACCTACAGTCTACTGTGCTACAATCTTAAAACTACTGTTCTACAATCTACTACTACTGTTCTACAATCTACTACATCACCACCCTCCAAAACCGAATAACGCGATAGCGCGCGGTCCAACGGCATGCCACGATACGACGTTCCCCATCACCGACTTGAAGGCGCCTGCAAAAGAAAGAAACCATATTAGACACATCAAAGGCAGGGTACACATGTAACACATAAAACACAACACAGGGAAAACAAATTGAACAAACAGGGCTTTTTGTGGGCGACTATTGGTAGTGAGTTCGAATCCCGGCTGCAAGAGTGGTCAGTATTGCAAGTTCAAATTCCCGCAAGACTGGTTACTTTTGGCTATAGAGATGGTCCAGCTTGAGCGATAGAATGGCTCGGCGGCATGCACATTCATTTTATCTGCAATTCCCCTCGTGCAGACCCAGGTGTGGTTAAAGCGATGATGAACGTTGAGGGCATCTCCCCACACAAACAAACGAGTTGACTGTTGCCATGACCTCTTCTTAGACCCGCTGAACATACTACATCTTGAGCCCATTTAGACTGGTTACTTTTGGAAGTTCGAATCCCGGCTAGAGCCATGACCTCTTCTTAGACCCACTAAACATACAACATATTAAGCGAATTTAAAGAATTAATTATACTCAACTTTTCTCCAATCCACTCCATCTCGACATCTTCGCCATCATCGTCAGCACACTCTTCGCCATCACTCCAACACCAGCCTGCGAGTAGAAAGAAGAAAGAACAAATTAGAATAAGATACATCTACAAAACAATCTAAGACTACAGCACAAGACCTACAGTCTACTGTGCTACAATCTTAAAACTACTGTTCTACAATCTACTACTACTGTTCTACAACCTACTACATCACCACCCTCCAAAACCGAATAACGCGATAGCGCACGGTCCGACGGCATGCCACGATACGACGTTCCCCATCACCGACTTGAAGGCGCCTGCAAAAGAAAGAAACCATATTAGACACATCAAAGGCAGGGTACACATGTAACACATAAAACACAACACAGGGAAAACACATTGAACAAACAGGGCTTTTTGGGGGCGACTATTGGTAGTGAGTTCGAATCCCGGCTGCAAGAGTGGTCAGTATTGCAAGTTCAAATTCCCGCAAGACTGGTTACTTTTGGCTATAGAGATGGTCCAGCTTGAGCGACAGAATGGCTCGGCGGCATGCACATTCATTTTATCTGCAATTCCCCTCGTGCAGACCCAGGTGTGGTTAAAGCGATGATGAACGTTGAGGGCATCTCCCCACACAAACAAACGAGTTGACTGTTGCCATGACCTCTTCTTAGACCCGCTGAACATACTACATCTTGAGCCCATTTAGACTGGTTACTTTTGGAAGTTCGAATCCCGGCTAGAGCCATGACCTCTTCTTAGACCCACTAAACATACAACATATTAAGCGAATTTAAAGAATTAATTATACTCAACTTTTCTCCAATCCACTCCATCTCGACATCTTCGCCATCATCGTCAGCACACTCTTCGCCATCACTCCAACACCAGCCTGCGAGTAGAAAGAAGAAAGAACAAATTAGAATAAGATACATCTACAAAACAATCTAAGACTACAGCACAAGACCTACAGTCTACTGTGCTACAATCTTAAAACTACTGTTCTACAATCTACTACTACTGTTCTACAATCTACTACATCACCACCCTCCAAAACCGAATAACGCGATAGCGCGCGGTCCGACGGCATGCCACGATACGACGTTCCCCATCACCGACTTGAAGGCGCCTGCAAAAGAAAGAAACCATATTAGACACATCAAAGGCAGGGTACACATGTAACACATAAAACACAACACAGGGAAAACACATTGAACAAACAGGGCTTTTTGGGGGCGACTATTGGTAGTGAGTTCGAATCCCGGCTGCAAGAGTGGTCAGTATTGCAAGTTCAAATTCCCGCAAGACTGGTTACTTTTGGCTATAGAGATGGTCCAGCTTGAGCGACAGAATGGCTCGGCGGCATGCACATTCATTTTATCTGCAATTCCCCTCGTGCAGACCCAGGTGTGGTTAAAGCGATGATGAACGTTGAGGGCATCTCCCCACACAAACAAACGAGTTGACTGTTGCCATGACCTCTTCTTAGACCCGCTGAACATACTACATCTTGAGCCCATTTAGACTGGTTACTTTTGGAAGTTCGAATCCCGGCTAGAGCCATGACCTCTTCTTAGACCCACTAAACATACAACATATTAAGCGAATTTAAAGAATTAATTATACTCAACTTTTCTCCAATCCACTCCATCTCGACATCTTCGCCATCATCGTCAGCACACTCTTCGCCATCACTCCAACACCAGCCTGCGAGTAGAAAGAAGAAAGAACAAATTAGAATAAGATACATCTACAAAACAATCTAAGACTACAGCACAAGACCTACAGTCTACTGTGCTACAATCTTAAAACTACTGTTCTACAATCTACTACTACTGTTCTACAACCTACTACATCACCACCCTCCAAAACCGAATAACGCGATAGCGCGCGGTCCGACGGCATGCCACGATACGACGTTCCCCATCACCGACTTGAAGGCGCCTGCAAAAGAAAGAAACCATATTAGACACATCAAAGGCAGGGTACACATGTAACACATAAAACACAACACAGGGAAAACACATTGAACAAACAGGGCTTTTTGGGGGCGACTATTGGTAGTGAGTTCGAATCCCGGCTGCAAGAGTGGTCAGTATTGCAAGTTCAAATTCCCGCAAGACTGGTTACTTTTGGCTATAGAGATGGTCCAGCTTGAGCGACAGAATGGCTCGGCGGCATGCACATTCATTTTATCTGCAATTCCCCTCGTGCAGACCCAGGTGTGGTTAAAGCGATGATGAACGTTGAGGGCATCTCCCCACACAAACAAACGAGTTGACTGTTGCCATGACCTCTTCTTAGACCCGCTGAACATACTACATCTTGAGCCCATTTAGACTGGTTACTTTTGGAAGTTCGAATCCCGGCTAGAGCCATGACCTCTTCTTAGACCCACTAAACATACAACATATTAAGCGAATTTAAAGAATTAATTATACTCAACTTTTCTCCAATCCACTCCATCTCGACATCTTCGCCATCATCGTCAGCACACTCTTCGCCATCACTCCAACACCAGCCTGCGAGTAGAAAGAAGAAAGAACAAATTAGAATAAGATACATCTACAAAACAATCTAAGACTACAGCACAAGACCTACAGTCTACTGTGCTACAATCTTAAAACTACTGTTCTACAATCTACTACTACTGTTCTACAATCTACTACATCACCACCCTCCAAAACCGAATAACGCGATAGCGCGCGGTCCGACGGCATGCCACGATACGACGTTCCCCATCACCGACTTGAAGGCGCCTGCAAAAGAAAGAAACCATATTAGACACATCAAAGGCAGGGTACACATGTAACACATAAAACACAACACAGGGAAAACACATTGAACAAACAGGGCTTTTTGGGGGCGACTATTGGTAGTGAGTTCGAATCCCGGCTGCAAGAGTGGTCAGTATTGCAAGTTCAAATTCCCGCAAGACTGGTTACTTTTGGCTATAGAGATGGTCCAGCTTGAGCGACAGAATGGCTCGGTGGCATGCACATTCATTTTATCTGCAATTCCCCTCGTGCAGACCCAGGTGTGGTTAAAGCGATGATGAACGTTGAGGGCATCTCCCCACACAAACAAACGAGTTGACTGTTGCCATGACCTCTTCTTAGACCCGCTGAACATACTACATCTTGAGCCCATTTAGACTGGTTACTTTTGGAAGTTCGAATCCCGGCTAGAGCCATGACCTCTTCTTAGACCCACTAAACATACAACATATTAAGCGAATTTAAAGAATTAATTATACTCAACTTTTCTCCAATCCACTCCATCTCGACATCTTCGCCATCATCGTCAGCACACTCTTCGCCATCACTCCAACACCAGCCTGCGAGTAGAAAGAAGAAAGAACAAATTAGAATAAGATACATCTACAAAACAATCTAAGACTACAGCACAAGACCTACAGTCTACTGTGCTACAATCTTAAAACTACTGTTCTACAATCTACTACTACTGTTCTACAATCTACTACATCACCACCCTCCAAAACCGAATAACGCGATAGCGCGCGGTCCGACGGCATGCCACGATACGACGTTCCCCATCACCGACTTGAAGGCGCCTGCAAAAGAAAGAAACCATATTAGACACATCAAAGGCAGGGTACACATGTAACACATAAAACACAACACAGGGAAAACACATTGAACAAACAGGGCTTTTTGGGGGCGACTATTGGTAGTGAGTTCGAATCCCGGCTGCAAGAGTGGTCAGTATTGCAAGTTCAAATTCCCGCAAGACTGGTTACTTTTGGCTATAGAGATGGTCCAGCTTGAGCGACAGAATGGCTCGGTGGCATGCACATTCATTTTATCTGCAATTCCCCTCGTGCAGACCCAGGTGTGGTTAAAGCGATGATGAACGTTGAGGGCATCTCCCCACACAAACAAACGAGTTGACTGTTGCCATGACCTCTTCTTAGACCCGCTGAACATACTACATCTTGAGCCCATTTAGACTGGTTACTTTTGGAAGTTCGAATCCCGGCTAGAGCCATGACCTCTTCTTAGACCCACTAAACATACAACATATTAAGCGAATTTAAAGAATTAATTATACTCAACTTTTCTCCAATCCACTCCATCTCGACATCTTCGCCATCATCGTCAGCACACTCTTCGCCATCACTCCAACACCAGCCTGCGAGTAGAAAGAAGAAAGAACAAATTAGAATAAGATACATCTACAAAACAATCTAAGACTACAGCACAAGACCTACAGTCTACTGTGCTACAATCTTAAAACTACTGTTCTACAATCTACTACTACTGTTCTACAATCTACTACATCACCACCCTCCAAAACCGAATAACGCGATAGCGCGCGGTCCGACGGCATGCCACGATACGACGTTCCCCATCACCGACTTGAAGGCGCCTGCAAAAGAAAGAAACCATATTAGACACATCAAAGGCAGGGTACACATGTAACACATAAAACACAACACAGGGAAAACACATTGAACAAACAGGGCTTTTTGGGGGCGACTATTGGTAGTGAGTTCGAATCCCGGCTGCAAGAGTGGTCAGTATTGCAAGTTCAAATTCCCGCAAGACTGGTTACTTTTGGCTATAGAGATGGTCCAGCTTGAGCGACAGAATGGCTCGGCGGCATGCACATTCATTTTATCTGCAATTCCCCTCGTGCAGACCCAGGTGTGGTTAAAGCGATGATGAACGTTGAGGGCATCTCCCCACACAAACAAACGAGTTGACTGTTGCCATGACCTCTTCTTAGACCCGCTGAACATACTACATCTTGAGCCCATTTAGACTGGTTACTTTTGGAAGTTCGAATCCCGGCTAGAGCCATGACCTCTTCTTAGACCCACTAAACATACAACATATTAAGCGAATTTAAAGAATTAATTATACTCAACTTTTCTCCAATCCACTCCATCTCGACATCTTCGCCATCATCGTCAGCACACTCTTCGCCATCACTCCAACACCAGCCTGCGAGTAGAAAGAAGAAAGAACAAATTAGAATAAGATACATCTACAAAACAATCTAAGACTACAGCACAAGACCTACAGTCTACTGTGCTACAATCTTAAAACTACTGTTTTACAATCTACTACTACTGTTCTACAATCTACTACATCACCACCCTCCAAAACCGAATAACGCGATAGCGCGCGGTCCGACGGCATGCCACGATACGACGTTCCCCATCACCGACTTGAAGGCGCCTGCAAAAGAAAGAAACCATATTAGACACATCAAAGGCAGGGTACACATGTAACACATAAAACACAACACAGGGAAAACACATTGAACAAACAGGGCTTTTTGGGGGCGACTATTGGTAGTGAGTTCGAATCCCGGCTGCAAGAGTGGTCAGTATTGCAAGTTCAAATTCCCGCAAGACTGGTTACTTTTGGCTATAGAGATGGTCCAGCTTGAGCGACAGAATGGCTCGGCGGCATGCACATTCATTTTATCTGCAATTCCCCTCGTGCAGACCCAGGTGTGGTTAAAGCGATGATGAACGTTGAGGGCATCTCCCCACACAAACAAACGAGTTGACTATTGCCATGACCTCTTCTTAGACCCGCTGAACATACTACATCTTGAGCCCATTTAGACTGGTTACTTTTGGAAGTTCGAATCCCGGCTAGAGCCATGACCTCTTCTTAGACCCACTAAACATACAACATATTAAGCGAATTTAAAGAATTAATTATACTCAACTTTTCTCCAATCCACTCCATCTCGACATCTTCGCCATCATCGTCAGCACACTCTTCGCCATCACTCCAACACCAGCCTGCGAGTAGAAAGAAGAAAGAACAAATTAGAATAAGATACATCTACAAAACAATCTAAGACTACAGCACAAGACCTACAGTCTACTGTGCTACAATCTTAAAACTACTGTTTTACAATCTACTACTACTGTTCTACAATCTACTACATCACCACCCTCCAAAACCGAATAACGCGATAGCGCGCGGTCCGACGGCATGCCACGATATGACGTTCCCCATCACCGACTTGAAGGCGCCTGCAAAAGAAAGAAACCATATTAGACACATCAAAGGCAGGGTACACATGTAACACATAAAACGCAACACAGGGAAAACACATTGAACAAACAGGGCTTTTTGGGGGCGACTATTGGTAGTGAGTTCGAATCCCGGCTGCAAGAGTGGTCAGTATTGCAAGTTCAAATTCCCGCAAGACTGGTTACTTTTGGCTATAGAGATGGTCCAGCTTGAGCGACAGAATGGCTCGGCGGCATGCACATTCATTTTATCTGCAATTCCCCTCGTGCAGACCCAGGTGTGGTTAAAGCGATGATGAACGTTGAGGGCATCTCCCCACACAAACAAACGAGTTGACTGTTGCCATGACCTCTTCTTAGACCCGCTGAACATACTACATCTTGAGCCCATTTAGACTGGTTACTTTTGGAAGTTCGAATCCCGGCTAGAGCCATGACCTCTTCTTAGACCCACTAAACATACAACATATTAAGCGAATTTAAAGAATTAATTATACTCAACTTTTCTCCAATCCACTCCATCTCGACATCTTCGCCATCATCGTCAGCACACTCTTCGCCATCACTCCAACACCAGCCTGCGAGTAGAAAGAAGAAAGAACAAATTAGAATAAGATACATCTACAAAACAATCTAAGACTACAGCACAAGACCTACAGTCTACTGTGCTACAATCTTAAAACTACTGTTCTACAATCTACTACTACTGTTCTACAATCTACTACATCACCACCCTCCAAAACCGAATAACGCGATAGCGCACGGTCCGACGGCATGCCACGATACGACGTTCCCCATCACCGACTTGAAGGCGCCTGCAAAAGAAAGAAACCATATTAGACACATCAAAGGCAGGGTACACATGTAACACATAAAACGCAACACAGGGAAAACACATTGAACAAACAGGGCTTTTTGGGGGCGACTATTGGTAGTGAGTTCGAATCCCGGCTGCAAGAGTGGTCAGTATTGCAAGTTCAAATTCCCGCAAGACTGGTTACTTTTGGCTATAGAGATGGTCCAGCTTGAGCGACAGAATGGCTCGGCGGCATGCACATTCATTTTATCTGCAATTCCCCTCGTGCAGACCCAGGTGTGGTTAAAGCGATGATGAACGTTGAGGGCATCTCCCCACACAAACAAACGAGTTGACTGTTGCCATGACCTCTTCTTAGACCCGCTGAACATACTACATCTTGAGCCCATTTAGACTGGTTACTTTTGGAAGTTCGAATCCCGGCTAGAGCCATGACCTCTTCTTAGACCCACTAAACATACAACATATTAAGCGAATTTAAAGAATTAATTATACTCAACTTTTCTCCAATCCACTCCATCTCGACATCTTCGCCATCATCGTCAGCACACTCTTCGCCATCACTCCAACACCAGCCTGCGAGTAGAAAGAAGAAAGAACAAATTAGAATAAGATACATCTACAAAACAATCTAAGACTACAGCACAAGACCTACAGTCTACTGTGCTACAATCTTAAAACTACTGTTCTACAATCTACTACTACTGTTCTACAATCTACTACATCACCACCCTCCAAAACCGAATAACGCGATAGCGCGCGGTCCGACGGCATGCCACGATACGACATTCCCCATCACCGACTTGAAGGCGCCTGCAAAAGAAAGAAACCATATTAGACACATCAAAGGCAGGGTACACATGTAACACATAAAACACAACACAGGGAAAACACATTGAACAAACAGGGCTTTTTGGGGGCGACTATTGGTAGTGAGTTCGAATCCCGGCTGCAAGAGTGGTCAGTATTGCAAGTTCAAATTCCCGCAAGACTGGTTACTTTTGGCTATAGAGATGGTCCAGCTTGAGCGACAGAATGGCTCGGCGGCATGCACATTCATTTTATCTGCAATTCCCCTCGTGCAGACCCAGGTGTGGTTAAAGCGATGATGAACGTTGAGGGCATCTCCCCACACAAACAAACGAGTTGACTGTTGCCATGACCTCTTCTTAGACCCGCTGAACATACTACATCTTGAGCCCATTTAGACTGGTTACTTTTGGAAGTTCGAATCCCGGCTAGAGCCATGACCTCTTCTTAGACCCACTAAACATACAACATATTAAGCGAATTTAAAGAATTAATTATACTCAACTTTTCTCCAATCCACTCCATCTCGACATCTTCGCCATCATCGTCAGCACACTCTTCGCCATCACTCCAACACCAGCCTGCGAGTAGAAAGAAGAAAGAACAAATTAGAATAAGATACATCTACAAAACAATCTAAGACTACAGCACAAGACCTACAGTCTACTGTGCTACAATCTTAAAACTACTGTTTTACAATCTACTACTACTGTTCTACAATCTACTACATCACCACCCTCCAAAACCGAATAACGCGATAGCGCGCGGTCCGACGGCATGCCACGATACGACGTTCCCCATCACCGACTTGAAGGCGCCTGCAAAAGAAAGAAACCATATTAGACACATCAAAGGCAGGGTACACATGTAACACATAAAACACAACACAGGGAAAACACATTGAACAAACAGGGCTTTTTGGGGGCGACTATTGGTAGTGAGTTCGAATCCCGGCTGCAAGAGTGGTCAGTATTGCAAGTTCAAATTCCCGCAAGACTGGTTACTTTTGGCTATAGAGATGGTCCAGCTTGAGCGACAGAATGGCTCGGCGGCATGCACATTCATTTTATCTGCAATTCCCCTCGTGCAGACCCAGGTGTGGTTAAAGCGATGATGAACGTTGAGGGCATCTCCCCACACAAACAAACGAGTTGACTATTGCCATGACCTCTTCTTAGACCCGCTGAACATACTACATCTTGAGCCCATTTAGACTGGTTACTTTTGGAAGTTCGAATCCCGGCTAGAGCCATGACCTCTTCTTAGACCCACTAAACATACAACATATTAAGCGAATTTAAAGAATTAATTATACTCAACTTTTCTCCAATCCACTCCATCTCGACATCTTCGCCATCATCGTCAGCACACTCTTCGCCATCACTCCAACACCAGCCTGCGAGTAGAAAGAAGAAAGAACAAATTAGAATAAGATACATCTACAAAACAATCTAAGACTACAGCACAAGACCTACAGTCTACTGTGCTACAATCTTAAAACTACTGTTTTACAATCTACTACTACTGTTCTACAATCTACTACATCACCACCCTCCAAAACCGAATAACGCGATAGCGCGCGGTCCGACGGCATGCCACGATACGACGTTCCCCATCACCGACTTGAAGGCGCCTGCAAAAGAAAGAAACCATATTAGACACATCAAAGGCAGGGTACACATGTAACACATAAAACGCAACACAGGGAAAACACATTGAACAAACAGGGCTTTTTGGGGGCGACTATTGGTAGTGAGTTCGAATCCCGGCTGCAAGAGTGGTCAGTATTGCAAGTTCAAATTCCCGCAAGACTGGTTACTTTTGGCTATAGAGATGGTCCAGCTTGAGCGACAGAATGGCTCGGCGGCATGCACATTCATTTTATCTGCAATTCCCCTCGTGCAGACCCAGGTGTGGTTAAAGCGATGATGAACGTTGAGGGCATCTCCCCACACAAACAAACGAGTTGACTGTTGCCATGACCTCTTCTTAGACCCGCTGAACATACTACATCTTGAGCCCATTTAGACTGGTTACTTTTGGAAGTTCGAATCCCGGCTAGAGCCATGACCTCTTCTTAGACCCACTAAACATACAACATATTAAGCGAATTTAAAGAATTAATTATACTCAACTTTTCTCCAATCCACTCCATCTCGACATCTTCGCCATCATCGTCAGCACACTCTTCGCCATCACTCCAACACCAGCCTGCGAGTAGAAAGAAGAAAGAACAAATTAGAATAAGATACATCTACAAAACAATCTAAGACTACAGCACAAGACCTACAGTCTACTGTGCTACAATCTTAAAACTACTGTTCTACAATCTACTACTACTGTTCTACAATCTACTACATCACCACCCTCCAAAACCGAATAACGCGATAGCGCACGGTCCGACGGCATGCCACGATACGACGTTCCCCATCACCGACTTGAAGGCGCCTGCAAAAGAAAGAAACCATATTAGACACATCAAAGGCAGGGTACACATGTAACACATAAAACGCAACACAGGGAAAACACATTGAACAAACAGGGCTTTTTGGGGGCGACTATTGGTAGTGAGTTCGAATCCCGGCTGCAAGAGTGGTCAGTATTGCAAGTTCAAATTCCCGCAAGACTGGTTACTTTTGGCTATAGAGATGGTCCAGCTTGAGCGACAGAATGGCTCGGCGGCATGCACATTCATTTTATCTGCAATTCCCCTCGTGCAGACCCAGGTGTGGTTAAAGCGATGATGAACGTTGAGGGCATCTCCCCACACAAACAAACGAGTTGACTGTTGCCATGACCTCTTCTTAGACCCGCTGAACATACTACATCTTGAGCCCATTTAGACTGGTTACTTTTGGAAGTTCGAATCCCGGCTAGAGCCATGACCTCTTCTTAGACCCACTAAACATACAACATATTAAGCGAATTTAAAGAATTAATTATACTCAACTTTTCTCCAATCCACTCCATCTCGACATCTTCGCCATCATCGTCAGCACACTCTTCGCCATCACTCCAACACCAGCCTGCGAGTAGAAAGAAGAAAGAACAAATTAGAATAAGATACATCTACAAAACAATCTAAGACTACAGCACAAGACCTACAGTCTACTGTGCTACAATCTTAAAACTACTGTTCTACAATCTACTACTACTGTTCTACAATCTACTACATCACCACCCTCCAAAACCGAATAACGCGATAGCGCACGGTCCGACGGCATGCCACGATACGACGTTCCCCATCACCGACTTGAAGGCGCCTGCAAAAGAAAGAAACCATATTAGACACATCAAAGGCAGGGTACACATGTAACACATAAAACGCAACACAGGGAAAACACATTGAACAAACAGGGCTTTTTGGGGGCGACTATTGGTAGTGAGTTCGAATCCCGGCTGCAAGAGTGGTCAGTATTGCAAGTTCAAATTCCCGCAAGACTGGTTACTTTTGGCTATAGAGATGGTCCAGCTTGAGCGACAGAATGGCTCGGCGGCATGCACATTCATTTTATCTGCAATTCCCCTCGTGCAGACCCAGGTGTGGTTAAAGCGATGATGAACGTTGAGGGCATCTCCCCACACAAACAAACGAGTTGACTGTTGCCATGACCTCTTCTTAGACCCGCTGAACATACTACATCTTGAGCCCATTTAGACTGGTTACTTTTGGAAGTTCGAATCCCGGCTAGAGCCATGACCTCTTCTTAGACCCACTAAACATACAACATATTAAGCGAATTTAAAGAATTAATTATACTCAACTTTTCTCCAATCCACTCCATCTCGACATCTTCGCCATCATCGTCAGCACACTCTTCGCCATCACTCCAACACCAGCCTGCGAGTAGAAAGAAGAAAGAACAAATTAGAATAAGATACATCTACAAAACAATCTAAGACTACAGCACAAGACCTACAGTCTACTGTGCTACAATCTTAAAACTACTGTTCTACAATCTACTACTACTGTTCTACAATCTACTACATCACCACCCTCCAAAACCGAATAACGCGATAGCGCGCGGTCCGACGGCATGCCACGATACGACATTCCCCATCACCGACTTGAAGGCGCCTGCAAAAGAAAGAAACCATATTAGACACATCAAAGGCAGGGTACACATGTAACACATAAAACACAACACAGGGAAAACACATTGAACAAACAGGGCTTTTTGGGGGCGACTATTGGTAGTGAGTTCGAATCCCGGCTGCAAGAGTGGTCAGTATTGCAAGTTCAAATTCCCGCAAGACTGGTTACTTTTGGCTATAGAGATGGTCCAGCTTGAGCGACAGAATGGCTCGGCGGCATGCACATTCATTTTATCTGCAATTCCCCTCGTGCAGACCCAGGTGTGGTTAAAGCGATGATGAACGTTGAGGGCATCTCCCCACACAAACAAACGAGTTGACTGTTGCCATGACCTCTTCTTAGACCCGCTGAACATACTACATCTTGAGCCCATTTAGACTGGTTACTTTTGGAAGTTCGAATCCCGGCTAGAGCCATGACCTCTTCTTAGACCCACTAAACATACAACATATTAAGCGAATTTAAAGAATTAATTATACTCAACTTTTCTCCAATCCACTCCATCTCGACATCTTCGCCATCATCGTCAGCACACTCTTCGCCATCACTCCAACACCAGCCTGCGAGTAGAAAGAAGAAAGAACAAATTAGAATAAGATACATCTACAAAACAATCTAAGACTACAGCACAAGACCTACAGTCTACTGTGCTACAATCTTAAAACTACTGTTCTACAATCTACTACTACTGTTCTACAATCTACTACATCACCACCCTCCAAAACCGAATAACGCGATAGCGCACGGTCCGACGGCATGCCACGATACGACGTTCCCCATCACCGACTTGAAGGCGCCTGCAAAAGAAAGAAACCATATTAGACACATCAAAGGCAGGGTACACATGTAACACATAAAACGCAACACAGGGAAAACACATTGAACAAACAGGGCTTTTTGGGGGCGACTATTGGTAGTGAGTTCGAATCCCGGCTGCAAGAGTGGTCAGTATTGCAAGTTCAAATTCCCGCAAGACTGGTTACTTTTGGCTATAGAGATGGTCCAGCTTGAGCGACAGAATGGCTCGGCGGCATGCACATTCATTTTATCTGCAATTCCCCTCGTGCAGACCCAGGTGTGGTTAAAGCGATGATGAACATTGAGGGCATCTCCCCACACAAACAAACGAGTTGACTGTTGCCATGACCTCTTCTTAGACCCGCTGAACATACTACATCTTGAGCCCATTTAGACTGGTTACTTTTGGAAGTTCGAATCCCGGCTAGAGCCATGACCTCTTCTTAGACCCACTAAACATACAACATATTAAGCGAATTTAAAGAATTAATTATACTCAACTTTTCTCCAATCCACTCCATCTCGACATCTTCGCCATCATCGTCAGCACACTCTTCGCCATCACTCCAACACCAGCCTGCGAGTAGAAAGAAGAAAGAACAAATTAGAATAAGATACATCTACAAAACAATCTAAGACTACAGCACAAGACCTACAGTCTACTGTGCTACAATCTTAAAACTACTGTTCTACAATCTACTACTACTGTTCTACAATCTACTACATCACCACCCTCCAAAACCGAATAACGCGATAGCGCACGGTCCGACGGCATGCCACGATACGACGTTCCCCATCACCGACTTGAAGGCGCCTGCAAAAGAAAGAAACCATATTAGACACATCAAAGGCAGGGTACACATGTAACACATAAAACGCAACACAGGGAAAACACATTGAACAAACAGGGCTTTTTGGGGGCGACTATTGGTAGTGAGTTCGAATCCCGGCTGCAAGAGTGGTCAGTATTGCAAGTTCAAATTCCCGCAAGACTGGTTACTTTTGGCTATAGAGATGGTCCAGCTTGAGCGACAGAATGGCTCGGCGGCATGCACATTCATTTTATCTGCAATTCCCCTCGTGCAGACCCAGGTGTGGTTAAAGCGATGATGAACGTTGAGGGCATCTCCCCACACAAACAAACGAGTTGACTGTTGCCATGACCTCTTCTTAGACCCGCTGAACATACTACATCTTGAGCCCATTTAGACTGGTTACTTTTGGAAGTTCGAATCCCGGCTAGAGCCATGACCTCTTCTTAGACCCACTAAACATACAACATATTAAGCGAATTTAAAGAATTAATTATACTCAACTTTTCTCCAATCCACTCCATCTCGACATCTTCGCCATCATCGTCAGCACACTCTTCGCCATCACTCCAACACCAGCCTGCGAGTAGAAAGAAGAAAGAACAAATTAGAATAAGATACATCTACAAAACAATCTAAGACTACAGCACAAGACCTACAGTCTACTGTGCTACAATCTTAAAACTACTGTTCTACAATCTACTACTACTGTTCTACAATCTACTACATCACCACCCTCCAAAACCGAATAACGCGATAGCGCGCGGTCCGACGGCATGCCACGATACGACGTTCCCCATCACCGACTTGAAGGCGCCTGCAAAAGAAAGAAACCATATTAGACACATCAAAGGCAGGGTACACATGTAACACATAAAACACAACACAGGGAAAACACATTGAACAAACAGGGCTTTTTGGGGGCGACTATTGGTAGTGAGTTCGAATCCCGGCTGCAAGAGTGGTCAGTATTGCAAGTTCAAATTCCCGCAAGACTGGTTACTTTTGGCTATAGAGATGGTCCAGCTTGAGCGACAGAATGGCTCGGCGGCATGCACATTCATTTTATCTGCAATTCCCCTCGTGCAGACCCAGGTGTGGTTAAAGCGATGATGAACGTTGAGGGCATCTCCCCACACAAACAAACGAGTTGACTGTTGCCATGACCTCTTCTTAGACCCGCTGAACATACTACATCTTGAGCCCATTTAGACTGGTTACTTTTGGAAGTTCGAATCCCGGCTAGAGCCATGACCTCTTCTTAGACCCACTAAACATACAACATATTAAGCGAATTTAAAGAATTAATTATACTCAACTTTTCTCCAATCCACTCCATCTCGACATCTTCGCCATCATCGTCAGCACACTCTTCGCCATCACTCCAACACCAGCCTGCGAGTAGAAAGAAGAAAGAACAAATTAGAATAAGATACATCTACAAAACAATCTAAGACTACAGCACAAGACCTACAGTCTACTGTGCTACAATCTTAAAACTACTGTTCTACAATCTACTACTACTGTTCTACAATCTACTACATCACCACCCTCCAAAACCGAAAAACGCGATAGCGCGCGGTCCGACGGCATGCCACGATACGACGTTCCCCATCACCGACTTGAAGGCGCCTGCAAAAGAAAGAAACCATATTAGACACATCAAAGGCAGGGTACACATGTAACACATAAAACACAACACAGGGAAAACACATTGAACAAACAGGGCTTTTTGGGGGCGACTATTGGTAGTGAGTTCGAATCCCGGCTGCAAGAGTGGTCAGTATTGCAAGTTCAAATTCCCGCAAGACTGGTTACTTTTGGCTATAGAGATGGTCCAGCTTGAGCGACAGAATGGCTCGGCGGCATGCACATTCATTTTATCTGCAATTCCCCTCGTGCAGACCCAGGTGTGGTTAAAGCGATGATGAACGTTGAGGGCATCTCCCCACACAAACAAACGAGTTGACTGTTGCCATGACCTCTTCTTAGACCCGCTGAACATACTACATCTTGAGCCCATTTAGACTGGTTACTTTTGGAAGTTCGAATCCCGGCTAGAGCCATGACCTCTTCTTAGACCCACTAAACATACAACATATTAAGCGAATTTAAAGAATTAATTATACTCAACTTTTCTCCAATCCACTCCATCTCGACATCTTCGCCATCATCGTCAGCACACTCTTCGCCATCACTCCAACACCAGCCTGCGAGTAGAAAGAAGAAAGAACAAATTAGAATAAGATACATCTACAAAACAATCTAAGACTACAGCACAAGACCTACAGTCTACTGTGCTACAATCTTAAAACTACTGTTCTACAATTTACTACTACTGTTCTACAATCTACTACATCACCACCCTCCAAAACCGAATAACGCGATAGTTCGCGGTCCGACGGCATGCCACGATACGACGTTCCCCATCACCGACTTGAAGGCGCCTGCAAAAGAAAGAAACCATATTAGACACATCAAAGGCAGGGTACACATGTAACACATAAAACGCAACACAGGGAAAACACATTGAACAAACAGGGCTTTTTGGGGGCGACTATTGGTAGTGAGTTCGAATCCCGGCTGCAAGAGTGGTCAGTATTGCAAGTTCAAATTCCCGCAAGACTGGTTACTTTTGGCTATAGAGATGGTCCAGCTTGAGCGACAGAATGGCTCGGCGGCATGCACATTCATTTTATCTGCAATTCCCCTCGTGCAGACCCAGGTGTGGTTAAAGCGATGATGAACGTTGAGGGCATCTCCCCACACAAACAAACGAGTTGACTGTTGCCATGACCTCTTCTTAGACCCGCTGAACATACTACATCTTGAGCCCATTTAGACTGGTTACTTTTGGAAGTTCGAATCCCGGCTAGAGCCATGACCTCTTCTTAGACCCACTAAACATACAACATATTAAGCGAATTTAAAGAATTAATTATACTCAACTTTTCTCCAATCCACTCCATCTCGACATCTTCGCCATCATCGTCAGCACACTCTTCGCCATCACTCCAACACCAGCCTGCGAGTAGAAAGAAGAAAGAACAAATTAGAATAAGATACATCTACAAAACAATCTAAGACTACAGCACAAGACCTACAGTCTACTGTGCTACAATCTTAAAACTACTGTTCTACAATCTACTACTACTGTTCTACAATCTACTACATCACCACCCTCCAAAACCGAAAAACGCGATAGCGCGCGGTCCGACGGCATGCCACGATACGACGTTCCCCATCACCGACTTGAAGGCGCCTGCAAAAGAAAGAAACCATATTAGACACATCAAAGGCAGGGTACACATGTAACACATAAAACACAACACAGGGAAAACACATTGAACAAACAGGGCTTTTTGGGGGCGACTATTGGTAGTGAGTTCGAATCCCGGCTGCAAGAGTGGTCAGTATTGCAAGTTCAAATTCCCGCAAGACTGGTTACTTTTGGCTATAGAGATGGTCCAGCTTGAGCGACAGAATGGCTCGGCGGCATGCACATTCATTTTATCTGCAATTCCCCTCGTGCAGACCCAGGTGTGGTTAAAGCGATGATGAACGTTGAGGGCATCTCCCCACACAAACAAACGAGTTGACTGTTGCCATGACCTCTTCTTAGACCCGCTGAACATACTACATCTTGAGCCCATTTAGACTGGTTACTTTTGGAAGTTCGAATCCCGGCTAGAGCCATGACCTCTTCTTAGACCCACTAAACATACAACATATTAAGCGAATTTAAAGAATTAATTATACTCAACTTTTCTCCAATCCACTCCATCTCGACATCTTCGCCATCATCGTCAGCACACTCTTCGCCATCACTCCAACACCAGCCTGCGAGTAGAAAGAAGAAAGAACAAATTAGAATAAGATACATCTACAAAACAATCTAAGACTACAGCACAAGACCTACAGTCTACTGTGCTACAATCTTAAAACTACTGTTCTACAATTTACTACTACTGTTCTACAATCTACTACATCACCACCCTCCAAAACCGAATAACGCGATAGTTCGCGGTCCGACGGCATGCCACGATACGACGTTCCCCATCACCGACTTGAAGGCGCCTGCAAAAGAAAGAAACCATATTAGACACATCAAAGGCAGGGTACACATGTAACACATAAAACGCAACACAGGGAAAACACATTGAACAAACAGGGCTTTTTGGGGGCGACTATTGGTAGTGAGTTCGAATCCCGGCTGCAAGAGTGGTCAGTATTGCAAGTTCAAATTCCCGCAAGACTGGTTACTTTTGGCTATAGAGATGGTCCAGCTTGAGCGACAGAATGGCTCGGCGGCATGCACATTCATTTTATCTGCAATTCCCCTCGTGCAGACCCAGGTGTGGTTAAAGCGATGATGAACGTTGAGGGCATCTCCCCACACAAACAAACGAGTTGACTGTTGCCATGACCTCTTCTTAGACCCGCTGAACATACTACATCTTGAGCCCATTTAGACTGGTTACTTTTGGAAGTTCGAATCCCGGCTAGAGCCATGACCTCTTCTTAGACCCACTAAACATACAACATATTAAGCGAATTTAAAGAATTAATTATACTCAACTTTTCTCCAATCCACTCCATCTCGACATCTTCGCCATCATCGTCAGCACACTCTTCGCCATCACTCCAACACCAGCCTGCGAGTAGAAAGAAGAAAGAACAAATTAGAATAAGATACATCTACAAAACAATCTAAGACTACAGCACAAGACCTACAGTCTACTGTGCTACAATCTTAAAACTACTGTTCTACAATCTACTACTACTGTTCTACAATCTACTACATCACCACCCTCCAAAACCGAATAACGCGATAGCGCACGGTCCGACGGCATGCCACGATACGACGTTCCCCATCACCGACTTGAAGGCGCCTGCAAAAGAAAGAAACCATATTAGACACATCAAAGGCAGGGTACACATGTAACACATAAAACGCAACACAGGGAAAACACATTGAACAAACAGGGCTTTTTGGGGGCGACTATTGGTAGTGAGTTCGAATCCCGGCTGCAAGAGTGGTCAGTATTGCAAGTTCAAATTCCCGCAAGACTGGTTACTTTTGGCTATAGAGATGGTCCAGCTTGAGCGACAGAATGGCTCGGCGGCATGCACATTCATTTTATCTGCAATTCCCCTCGTGCAGACCCAGGTGTGGTTAAAGCGATGATGAACGTTGAGGGCATCTCCCCACACAAACAAACGAGTTGACTGTTGCCATGACCTCTTCTTAGACCCGCTGAACATACTACATCTTGAGCCCATTTAGACTGGTTACTTTTGGAAGTTCGAATCCCGGCTAGAGCCATGACCTCTTCTTAGACCCACTAAACATACAACATATTAAGCGAATTTAAAGAATTAATTATACTCAACTTTTCTCCAATCCACTCCATCTCGACATCTTCGCCATCATCGTCAGCACACTCTTCGCCATCACTCCAACACCAGCCTGCGAGTAGAAAGAAGAAAGAACAAATTAGAATAAGATACATCTACAAAACAATCTAAGACTACAGCACAAGACCTACAGTCTACTGTGCTACAATCTTAAAACTACTGTTCTACAATCTACTACTACTGTTCTACAATCTACTACATCACCACCCTCCAAAACCGAATAACGCGATAGCGCGCGGTCCGACGGCATGCCACGATACGACGTTCCCCATCACCGACTTGAAGGCGCCTGCAAAAGAAAGAAACCATATTAGACACATCAAAGGCAGGGTACACATGTAACACATAAAACACAACACAGGGAAAACACATTGAACAAACAGGGCTTTTTGGGGGCGACTATTGGTAGTGAGTTCGAATCCCGGCTGCAAGAGTGGTCAGTATTGCAAGTTCAAATTCCCGCAAGACTGGTTACTTTTGGCTATAGAGATGGTCCAGCTTGAGCGACAGAATGGCTCGGCGGCATGCACATTCATTTTATCTGCAATTCCCCTCGTGCAGACCCAGGTGTGGTTAAAGCGATGATGAACGTTGAGGGCATCTCCCCACACAAACAAACGAGTTGACTGTTGCCATGACCTCTTCTTAGACCCGCTGAACATACTACATCTTGAGCCCATTTAGACTGGTTACTTTTGGAAGTTCGAATCCCGGCTAGAGCCATGACCTCTTCTTAGACCCACTAAACATACAACATATTAAGCGAATTTAAAGAATTAATTATACTCAACTTTTCTCCAATCCACTCCATCTCGACATCTTCGCCATCATCGTCAGCACACTCTTCGCCATCACTCCAACACCAGCCTGCGAGTAGAAAGAAGAAAGAACAAATTAGAATAAGATACATCTACAAAACAATCTAAGACTACAGCACAAGACCTACAGTCTACTGTGCTACAATCTTAAAACTACTGTTCTACAATCTACTACTACTGTTCTACAATCTACTACATCACCACCCTCCAAAACCGAAAAACGCGATAGCGCGCGGTCCGACGGCATGCCACGATACGACGTTCCCCATCACCGACTTGAAGGCGCCTGCAAAAGAAAGAAACCATATTAGACACATCAAAGGCAGGGTACACATGTAACACATAAAACACAACACAGGGAAAACACATTGAACAAACAGGGCTTTTTGGGGGCGACTATTGGTAGTGAGTTCGAATCCCGGCTGCAAGAGTGGTCAGTATTGCAAGTTCAAATTCCCGCAAGACTGGTTACTTTTGGCTATAGAGATGGTCCAGCTTGAGCGACAGAATGGCTCGGCGGCATGCACATTCATTTTATCTGCAATTCCCCTCGTGCAGACCCAGGTGTGGTTAAAGCGATGATGAACGTTGAGGGCATCTCCCCACACAAACAAACGAGTTGACTGTTGCCATGACCTCTTCTTAGACCCGCTGAACATACTACATCTTGAGCCCATTTAGACTGGTTACTTTTGGAAGTTCGAATCCCGGCTAGAGCCATGACCTCTTCTTAGACCCACTAAACATACAACATATTAAGCGAATTTAAAGAATTAATTATACTCAACTTTTCTCCAATCCACTCCATCTCGACATCTTCGCCATCATCGTCAGCACACTCTTCGCCATCACTCCAACACCAGCCTGCGAGTAGAAAGAAGAAAGAACAAATTAGAATAAGATACATCTACAAAACAATCTAAGACTACAGCACAAGACCTACAGTCTACTGTGCTACAATCTTAAAACTACTGTTCTACAATTTACTACTACTGTTCTACAATCTACTACATCACCACCCTCCAAAACCGAATAACGCGATAGTGCGCGGTCCGACGGCATGCCACGATACGACGTTCCCCATCACCGACTTGAAGGCGCCTGCAAAAGAAAGAAACCATATTAGACACATCAAAGGCAGGGTACACATGTAACACATAAAACGCAACACAGGGAAAACACATTGAACAAACAGGGCTTTTTGGGGGCGACTATTGGTAGTGAGTTCGAATCCCGGCTGCAAGAGTGGTCAGTATTGCAAGTTCAAATTCCCGCAAGACTGGTTACTTTTGGCTATAGAGATGGTCCAGCTTGAGCGACAGAATGGCTCGGCGGCATGCACATTCATTTTATCTGCAATTCCCCTCGTGCAGACCCAGGTGTGGTTAAAGCGATGATGAAAGTTGAGGGCATCTCCCCACACAAACAAACGAGTTGACTGTTGCCATGACCTCTTCTTAGACCCGCTGAACATACTACATCTTGAGCCCATTTAGACTGGTTACTTTTGGAAGTTCGAATCCCGGCTAGAGCCATGACCTCTTCTTAGACCCACTAAACATACAACATATTAAGCGAATTTAAAGAATTAATTATACTCAACTTTTCTCCAATCCACTCCATCTCGACATCTTCGCCATCATCGTCAGCACACTCTTCGCCATCACTCCAACACCAGCCTGCGAGTAGAAAGAAGAAAGAACAAATTAGAATAAGATACATCTACAAAACAATCTAAGACTACAGCACAAGACCTACAGTCTACTGTGCTACAATCTTAAAACTACTGTTCTACAATCTACTACTACTGTTCTACAATCTACTACATCACCACCCTCCAAAACCGAATAACGCGATAGCGCACGGTCCGACGGCATGCCACGATACGACGTTCCCCATCACCGACTTGAAGGCGCCTGCAAAAGAAAGAAACCATATTAGACACATCAAAGGCAGGGTACACATGTAACACATAAAACGCAACACAGGGAAAACACATTGAACAAACAGGGCTTTTTGGGGGCGACTATTGGTAGTGAGTTCGAATCCCGGCTGCAAGAGTGGTCAGTATTGCAAGTTCAAATTCCCGCAAGACTGGTTACTTTTGGCTATAGAGATGGTCCAGCTTGAGCGACAGAATGGCTCGGCGGCATGCACATTCATTTTATCTGCAATTCCCCTCGTGCAGACCCAGGTGTGGTTAAAGCGATGATGAACGTTGAGGGCATCTCCCCACACAAACAAACGAGTTGACTGTTGCCATGACCTCTTCTTAGACCCGCTGAACATACTACATCTTGAGCCCATTTAGACTGGTTACTTTTGGAAGTTCGAATCCCGGCTAGAGCCATGACCTCTTCTTAGACCCACTAAACATACAACATATTAAGCGAATTTAAAGAATTAATTATACTCAACTTTTCTCCAATCCACTCCATCTCGACATCTTCGCCATCATCGTCAGCACACTCTTCGCCATCACTCCAACACCAGCCTGCGAGTAGAAAGAAGAAAGAACAAATTAGAATAAGATACATCTACAAAACAATCTAAGACTACAGCACAAGACCTACAGTCTACTGTGCTACAATCTTAAAACTACTGTTCTACAATCTACTACTACTGTTCTACAATCTACTACATCACCACCCTCCAAAACCGAATAACGCGATAGCGCACGGTCCGACGGCATGCCACGATACGACGTTCCCCATCACCGACTTGAAGGCGCCTGCAAAAGAAAGAAACCATATTAGACACATCAAAGGCAGGGTACACATGTAACACATAAAACGCAACACAGGGAAAACACATTGAACAAACAGGGCTTTTTGGGGGCGACTATTGGTAGTGAGTTCGAATCCCGGCTGCAAGAGTGGTCAGTATTGCAAGTTCAAATTCCCGCAAGACTGGTTACTTTTGGCTATAGAGATGGTCCAGCTTGAGCGACAGAATGGCTCGGCGGCATGCACATTCATTTTATCTGCAATTCCCCTCGTGCAGACCCAGGTGTGGTTAAAGCGATGATGAACGTTGAGGGCATCTCCCCACACAAACAAACGAGTTGACTGTTGCCATGACCTCTTCTTAGACCCGCTGAACATACTACATCTTGAGCCCATTTAGACTGGTTACTTTTGGAAGTTCGAATCCCGGCTAGAGCCATGACCTCTTCTTAGACCCACTAAACATACAACATATTAAGCGAATTTAAAGAATTAATTATACTCAACTTTTCTCCAATCCACTCCATCTCGACATCTTCGCCATCATCGTCAGCACACTCTTCGCCATCACTCCAACACCAGCCTGCGAGTAGAAAGAAGAAAGAACAAATTAGAATAAGATACATCTACAAAACAATCTAAGACTACAGCACAAGACCTACAGTCTACTGTGCTACAATCTTAAAACTACTGTTCTACAATCTACTACTACTGTTCTACAATCTACTACATCACCACCCTCCAAAACCGAATAACGCGATAGCGCGCGGTCCGACGGCATGCCACGATACGACGTTCCCCATCACCGACTTGAAGGCGCCTGCAAAAGAAAGAAACCATATTAGACACATCAAAGGCAGGGTACACATGTAACACATAAAACACAACACAGGGAAAACACATTGAACAAACAGGGCTTTTTGGGGGCGACTATTGGTAGTGAGTTCGAATCCCGGCTGCAAGAGTGGTCAGTATTGCAAGTTCAAATTCCCGCAAGACTGGTTACTTTTGGCTATAGAGATGGTCCAGCTTGAGCGACAGAATGGCTCGGCGGCATGCACATTCATTTTATCTGCAATTCCCCTCGTGCAGACCCAGGTGTGGTTAAAGCGATGATGAACGTTGAGGGCATCTCCCCACACAAACAAACGAGTTGACTGTTGCCATGACCTCTTCTTAGACCCGCTGAACATACTACATCTTGAGCCCATTTAGACTGGTTACTTTTGGAAGTTCGAATCCCGGCTAGAGCCATGACCTCTTCTTAGACCCACTAAACATACAACATATTAAGCGAATTTAAAGAATTAATTATACTCAACTTTTCTCCAATCCACTCCATCTCGACATCTTCGCCATCATCGTCAGCACACTCTTCGCCATCACTCCAACACCAGCCTGCGAGTAGAAAGAAGAAAGAACAAATTAGAATAAGATACATCTACAAAACAATCTAAGACTACAGCACAAGACCTACAGTCTACTGTGCTACAATCTTAAAACTACTGTTCTACAATCTACTACTACTGTTCTACAATCTACTACATCACCACCCTCCAAAACCGAATAACGCGATAGCGCGCGGTCCGACGGCATGCCACGATACGACGTTCCCCATCACCGACTTGAAGGCGCCTGCAAAAGAAAGAAACCATATTAGACACATCAAAGGCAGGGTACACATGTAACACATAAAACGCAACACAGGGAAAACACATTGAACAAACAGGGCTTTTTGGGGGCGACTATTGGTAGTGAGTTCGAATCCCGGCTGCAAGAGTGGTCAGTATTGCAAGTTCAAATTCCCGCAAGACTGGTTACTTTTGGCTATAGAGATGGTCCAGCTTGAGCGACAGAATGGCTCGGCGGCATGCACATTCATTTTATCTGCAATTCCCCTCGTGCAGACCCAGGTGTGGTTAAAGCGATGATGAACGTTGAGGGCATCTCCCCACACAAACAAACGAGTTGACTGTTGCCATGACCTCTTCTTAGACCCGCTGAACATACTACATCTTGAGCCCATTTAGACTGGTTACTTTTGGAAGTTCGAATCCCGGCTAGAGCCATGACCTCTTCTTAGACCCACTAAACATACAACATATTAAGCGAATTTAAAGAATTAATTATACTCAACTTTTCTCCAATCCACTCCATCTCGACATCTTCGCCATCATCGTCAGCACACTCTTCGCCATCACTCCAACACCATCCTGCGAGTAGAAAGAAGAAAGAACAAATTAGAATAAGATACATCTACAAAACAATCTAAGACTACAGCACAAGACCTACAGTCTACTGTGCTACAATCTTAAAACTACTGTTCTACAATCTACTACTACTGTTCTACAATCTACTACATCACCACCCTCCAAAACCGAATAACGCGATAGCGCGCGGTCCGACGGCATGCCACGATACGACGTTCCCCATCACCGACTTGAAGGCGCCTGCAAAAGAAAGAAACCATATTAGACACATCAAAGGCAGGGTACACATGTAACACATAATACGCAACACAGGGAAAACACATTGAACAAACAGGGCTTTTTGGGGGCGACTATTGGTAGTGAGTTCGAATCCCGGCTGCAAGAGTGGTCAGTATTGCAAGTTCAAATTCCCGCAAGACTGGTTACTTTTGGCTATAGAGATGGTCCAGCTTGAGCGACAGAATGGCTCGGCGGCATGCACATTCATTTTATCTGCAATTCCCCTCGTGCAGACCCAGGTGTGGTTAAAGCGATGATGAACGTTGAGGGCATCTCCCCACACAAACAAACGAGTTGACTGTTGCCATGACCTCTTCTTAGACCCGCTGAACATACTACATCTTGAGCCCATTTAGACTGGTTACTTTTGGAAGTTCGAATCCCGGCTAGAGCCATGACCTCTTGTTAGACCCACTAAACATACAACATATTAAGCGAATTTAAAGAATTAATTATACTCAACTTTTCTCCAATCCACTCCATCTCGACATCTTCGCCATCATCGTCAGCACACTCTTCGCCATCACTCCAACACCAGCCTGCGAGTAGAAAGAAGAAAGAACAAATTAGAATAAGATACATCTACAAAACAATCTAAGACTACAGCACAAGACCTACAGTCTACTGTGCTACAATCTTAAAACTACTGTTCTACAATCTACTACTACTGTTCTACAATCTACTACATCACCACCCTCCAAAACCGAATAACGCGATAGCGCGCGGTCCGACGGCATGCCACGATACGACGTTCCCCATCACCGACTTGAAGGCGCCTGCAAAAGAAAGAAACCATATTAGACACATCAAAGGCAGGGTACACATGTAACACATAAAACACAACACAGGGAAAACACATTGAACAAACAGGGCTTTTTGGGGGCGACTATTGGTAGTGAGTTCGAATCCCGGCTGCAAGAGTGGTCAGTATTGCAAGTTCAAATTCCCGCAAGACTGGTTACTTTTGGCTATAGAGATGGTCCAGCTTGAGCGACAGAATGGCTCGGCGGCATGCACATTCATTTTATCTGCAATTCCCCTCGTGCAGACCCAGGTGTGGTTAAAGCGATGATGAACGTTGAGGGCATCTCCCCACACAAACAAACGAGTTGACTGTTGCCATGACCTCTTCTTAGACCCGCTGAACATACTACATCTTGAGCCCATTTAGACTGGTTACTTTTGGAAGTTCGAATCCCGGCTAGAGCCATGACCTCTTCTTAGACCCACTAAACATACAACATATTAAGCGAATTTAAAGAATTAATTATACTCAACTTTTCTCCAATCCACTCCATCTCGACATCTTCGCCATCATCGTCAGCACACTCTTCGCCATCACTCCAACACCAGCCTGCGAGTAGAAAGAAGAAAGAACAAATTAGAATAAGATACATCTACAAAACAATCTAAGACTACAGCACAAGACCTACAGTCTACTGTGCTACAATCTTAAAACTACTGTTCTACAATCTACTACTACTGTTCTACAATCTACTACATCACCACCCTCCAAAACCGAATAACGCGATAGCGCGCGGTCCGACGGCATGCCACGATACGACGTTCCCCATCACCGACTTGAAGGCGCCTGCAAAAGAAAGAAACCATATTAGACACATCAAAGGCAGGGTACACATGTAACACATAAAACACAACACAGGGAAAACACATTGAACAAACAGGGCTTTTTGGGGGCGACTATTGGTAGTGAGTTCGAATCCCGGCTGCAAGAGTGGTCAGTATTGCAAGTTCAAATTCCCGCAAGACTGGTTACTTTTGGCTATAGAGATGGTCCAGCTTGAGCGACAGAATGGCTCGGCGGCATGCACATTCATTTTATCTGCAATTCCCCTCGTGCAGACCCAGGTGTGGTTAAAGCGATGATGAACGTTGAGGGCATCTCCCCACACAAACAAACGAGTTGACTGTTGCCATGACCTCTTCTTAGACCCGCTGAACATACTACATCTTGAGCCCATTTAGACTGGTTACTTTTGGAAGTTCGAATCCCGGCTAGAGCCATGACCTCTTCTTAGACCCACTAAACATACAACATATTAAGCGAATTTAAAGAATTAATTATACTCAACTTTTCTCCAATCCACTCCATCTCGACATCTTCGCCATCATCGTCAGCACACTCTTCGCCATCACTCCAACACCAGCCTGCGAGTAGAAAGAAGAAAGAACAAATTAGAATAAGATACATCTACAAAACAATCTAAGACTACAGCACAAGACCTACAGTCTACTGTGCTACAATCTTAAAACTACTGTTCTACAATCTACTACTACTGTTCTACAATCTACTACATCACCACCCTCCAAAACCGAATAACGCGATAGCGCGCGGTCCGACGGCATGCCACGATACGACGTTCCCCATCACCGACTTGAAGGCGCCTGCAAAAGAAAGAAACCATATTAGACACATCAAAGGCAGGGTACACATGTAACACATAAAACGCAACACAGGGAAAACACATTGAACAAACAGGGCTTTTTGGGGGCGACTATTGGTAGTGAGTTCGAATCCCGGCTGCAAGAGTGGTCAGTATTGCAAGTTCAAATTCCCGCAAGACTGGTTACTTTTGGCTATAGAGATGGTCCAGCTTGAGCGACAGAATGGCTCGGCGGCATGCACATTCATTTTATCTGCAATTCCCCTCGTGCAGACCCAGGTGTGGTTAAAGCGATGATGAACGTTGAGGGCATCTCCCCACACAAACAAACGAGTTGACTGTTGCCATGACCTCTTCTTAGACCCGCTGAACATACTACATCTTGAGCCCATTTAGACTGGTTACTTTTGGAAGTTCGAATCCCGGCTAGAGCCATGACCTCTTCTTAGACCCACTAAACATACAACATATTAAGCGAATTTAAAGAATTAATTATACTCAACTTTTCTCCAATCCACTCCATCTCGACATCTTCGCCATCATCGTCAGCACACTCTTCGCCATCACTCCAACACCATCCTGCGAGTAGAAAGAAGAAAGAACAAATTAGAATAAGATACATCTACAAAACAATCTAAGACTACAGCACAAGACCTACAGTCTACTGTGCTACAATCTTAAAACTACTGTTCTACAATCTACTACTACTGTTCTACAATCTACTACATCACCACCCTCCAAAACCGAATAACGCGATAGCGCGCGGTCCGACGGCATGCCACGATACGACGTTCCCCATCACCGACTTGAAGGCGCCTGCAAAAGAAAGAAACCATATTAGACACATCAAAGGCAGGGTACACATGTAACACATAATACGCAACACAGGGAAAACACATTGAACAAACAGGGCTTTTTGGGGGCGACTATTGGTAGTGAGTTCGAATCCCGGCTGCAAGAGTGGTCAGTATTGCAAGTTCAAATTCCCGCAAGACTGGTTACTTTTGGCTATAGAGATGGTCCAGCTTGAGCGACAGAATGGCTCGGCGGCATGCACATTCATTTTATCTGCAATTCCCCTCGTGCAGACCCAGGTGTGGTTAAAGCGATGATGAACGTTGAGGGCATCTCCCCACACAAACAAACGAGTTGACTGTTGCCATGACCTCTTCTTAGACCCGCTGAACATACTACATCTTGAGCCCATTTAGACTGGTTACTTTTGGAAGTTCGAATCCCGGCTAGAGCCATGACCTCTTCTTAGACCCACTAAACATACAACATATTAAGCGAATTTAAAGAATTAATTATACTCAACTTTTCTCCAATCCACTCCATCTCGACATCTTCGCCATCATCGTCAGCACACTCTTCGCCATCACTCCAACACCAGCCTGCGAGTAGAAAGAAGAAAGAACAAATTAGAATAAGATACATCTACAAAACAATCTAAGACTACAGCACAAGACCTACAGTCTACTGTGCTACAATCTTAAAACTACTGTTCTACAATCTACTACTACTGTTCTACAATCTACTACATCACCACCCTCCAAAACCGAATAACGCGATAGCGCGCGGTCCGACGGCATGCCACGATACGACGTTCCCCATCACCGACTTGAAGGCGCCTGCAAAAGAAAGAAACCATATTAGACACATCAAAGGCAGGGTACACATGTAACACATAAAACACAACACAGGGAAAACACATTGAACAAACAGGGCTTTTTGGGGGCGACTATTGGTAGTGAGTTCGAATCCCGGCTGCAAGAGTGGTCAGTATTGCAAGTTCAAATTCCCGCAAGACTGGTTACTTTTGGCTATAGAGATGGTCCAGCTTGAGCGACAGAATGGCTCGGCGGTATGCACATTCATTTTATCTGCAATTCCCCTCGTGCAGACCCAGGTGTGGTTAAAGCGATGATGAACGTTGAGGGCATCTCCCCACACAAACAAACGAGTTGACTGTTGCCATGACCTCTTCTTAGACCCGCTGAACATACTACATCTTGAGCCCATTTAGACTGGTTACTTTTGGAAGTTCGAATCCCGGCTAGAGCCATGACCTCTTCTTAGACCCACTAAACATACAACATATTAAGCGAATTTAAAGAATTAATTATACTCAACTTTTCTCCAATCCACTCCATCTCGACATCTTCGCCATCATCGTCAGCACACTCTTCGCCATCACTCCAACACCAGCCTGCGAGTAGAAAGAAGAAAGAACAAATTAGAATAAGATACATCTACAAAACAATCTAAGACTACAGCACAAGACCTACAGTCTACTGTGCTACAATCTTAAAACTACTGTTCTACAATCTACTACTACTGTTCTACAATCTACTACATCACCACCCTCCAAAACCGAATAACGCGATAGCGCACGGTCCGACGGCATGCCACGATACGACGTTCCCCATCACCGACTTGAAGGCGCCTGCAAAAGAAAGAAACCATATTAGACACATCAAAGGCAGGGTACACATGTAACACATAAAACACAACACAGGGAAAACACATTGAACAAACAGGGCTTTTTGGGGGCGACTATTGGTAGTGAGTTCGAATCCCGGCTGCAAGAGTGGTCAGTATTGCAAGTTCAAATTCCCGCAAGACTGGTTACTTTTGGCTATAGAGATGGTCCAGCTTCAGCGACAGAATGGCTCGGCGGCATGCACATTCATTTTATCTGCAATTCCCCTCGTGCAGACCCAGGTGTGGTTAAAGCGATGATGAACGTTGAGGGCATCTCCCCACACAAACAAACGAGTTGACTGTTGCCATGACCTCTTCTTAGACCCGCTGAACGTACTACATCTTGAGCCCATTTAGACTGGTTACTTTTGGAAGTTCGAATCCCGGCTAGAGCCATGACCTCTTCTTAGACCCACTAAACATACAACATATTAAGCGAATTTAAAGAATTAATTATACTCAACTTTTCTCCAATCCACTCCATCTCGACATCTTCGCCATCATCGTCAGCACACTCTTCGCCATCACTCCAACACCAGCCTGCGAGTAGAAAGAAGAAAGAACAAATTAGAATAAGATACATCTACAAAACAATCTAAGACTACAGCACAAGACCTACAGTCTACTGTGCTACAATCTTAAAACTACTGTTCTACAATCTACTACTACTGTTCTACAATCTACTACATCACCACCCTCCAAAACCGAATAACGCGATAGCGCGCGGTCCGACGGCATGCCACGATACGACGTTCCCCATCACCGACTTGAAGGCGCCTGCAAAAGAAAGAAACCATATTAGACACATCAAAGGCAGGGTACACATGTAACACATAAAACGCAACACAGGGAAAACACATTGAACAAACAGGGCTTTTTGGGGGCGACTATTGGTAGTGAGTTCGAATCCCGGCTGCAAGAGTGGTCAGTATTGCAAGTTCAAATTCCCGCAAGACTGGTTACTTTTGGCTATAGAGATGGTCCAGCTTGAGCGACAGAATGGCTCGGCGGCATGCACATTCATTTTATCTGCAATTCCCCTCGTGCAGACCCAGGTGTGGTTAAAGCGATGATGAACGTTGAGGGCATCTCCCCACACAAACAAACGAGTTGACTGTTGCCATGACCTCTTCTTAGACCCGCTGAACATACTACATCTTGAGCCCATTTAGACTGGTTACTTTTGGAAGTTCGAATCCCGGCTAGAGCCATGACCTCTTCTTAGACCCACTAAACATACAACATATTAAGCGAATTTAAAGAATTAATTATACTCAACTTTTCTCCAATCCACACCATCTCGACATCTTCGCCATCATCGTCAGCACACTCTTCGCCATCACTCCAACACCAGCCTGCGAGTAGAAAGAAGAAAGAACAAATTAGAATAAGATACATCTACAAAACAATCTAAGACTACAGCACAAGACCTACAGTCTACTGTGCTACAATCTTAAAACTACTGTTCTACAATCTACTACTACTGTTCTACAATCTACTACATCACCACCCTCCAAAACCGAATAACGCGATAGCGCGCGGTCCGACGGCATGCCACGATACGACGTTCCCCATCACCGACTTGAAGGCGCCTGCAAAAGAAAGAAACCATATTAGACACATCAAAGGCAGGGTACACATGTAACACATAAAACACAACACAGGGAAAACACATTGAACAAACAGGGCTTTTTGGGGGCGACTATTGGTAGTGAGTTCGAATCCCGGCTGCAAGAGTGGTCAGTATTGCAAGTTCAAATTCCCGCAAGACTGGTTACTTTTGGCTATAGAGATGGTCCAGCTTGAGCGACAGAATGGCTCGGCGGCATGCACATTCATTTTATCTGCAATTCCCCTCGTGCAGACCCAGGTGTGGTTAAAGCGATGATGAACGTTGAGGGCATCTCCCCACACAAACAAACGAGTTGACTGTTGCCATGACCTCTTCTTAGACCCGCTGAACATACTACATCTTGAGCCCATTTAGACTGGTTACTTTTGAAAGTTCGAATCCCGGCTAGAGCCATGACCTCTTCTTAGACCCACTAAACATACAACATATTAAGCGAATTTAAAGAATTAATTATACTCAACTTTTCTCCAATCCACTCCATCTCGACATCTTCGCCATCATCGTCAGCACACTCTTTGCCATCACTCCAACACCAGCCTGCGAGTAGAAAGAAGAAAGAACAAATTAGAATAAGATACATCTACAAAACAATCTAAGACTACAGCACAAGACCTACAGTCTACTGTGCTACAATCTTAAAACTACTGTTTTACAATCTACTACTACTGTTCTACAATCTACTACATCACCACCCTCCAAAACCGAATAACGCGATAGCGCGCGGTCCGACGGCATGCCACGATACGACGTTCCCCATCACCGACTTGAAGGCGCCTGCAAAAGAAAGAAACCATATTAGACACATCAAAGGCAGGGTACACATGTAACACATAAAACACAACACAGGGAAAACACATTGAACAAACAGGGCTTTTTGGGGGCGACTATTGGTAGTGAGTTCGAATCCCGGCTGCAAGAGTGGTCAGTATTGCAAGTTCAAATTCCCGCAAGACTGGTTACTTTTGGCTATAGAGATGGTCCAGCTTGAGCGACAGAATGGCTCGGCGGCATGCACATTCATTTTATCTGCAATTCCCCTCGTGCAGACCCAGGTGTGGTTAAAGCGATGATGAACGTTGAGGGCATCTCCCCACACAAACAAACGAGTTGACTGTTGCCATGACCTCTTCTTAGACCCGCTGAACATACTACATCTTGAGCCCATTTAGACTGGTTACTTTTGGAAGTTCGAATCCCAGCTAGAGCCATGACCTCTTCTTAGACCCACTAAACATACAACATATTAAGCGAATTTAAAGAATTAATTATACTCAACTTTTCTCCAATCCACTCCATCTCGACATCTTCGCCATCATCGTCAGCACACTCTTCACCATCACTCCAACACCAGCCTGCGAGTAGAAAGAAGAAAGAACAAATTAGAATAAGATACATCTACAAAACAATCTAAGACTACAGCACAAGACCTACAGTCTACTGTGCTACAATCTTAAAACTACTGTTCTACAATCTACTACTACTGTTCTACAATCTACTACATCACCACCCTCCAAAACCGAATAACGCGATAGCGCGCGGTCCGACGGCATGCCACGATACGACGTTCCCCATCACCGACTTGAAGGCGCCTGCAAAAGAAAGAAACCATATTAGACACATCAAAGGCAGGGTACACATGTAACACATAAAACACAACACAGGGAAAACACATTGAACAAACAGGGCTTTTTGGGGGCGACTATTGGTAGTGAGTTCGAATCCCGGCTGCAAGAGTGGTCAGTATTGCAAGTTCAAATTCCCGCAAGACTGGTTACTTTTGGCTATAGAGATGGTCCAGCTTCAGCGTCAGAATGGCTCGGCGGCATGCACATTCATTTTATCTGCAATTCCCCTCGTGCAGACCCAGGTGTGGTTAAAGCGATGATGAACGTTGAGGGCATCTCCCCACACAAACAAACGAGTTGACTGTTGCCATGACCTCTTCTTAGACCCGCTGAACATACTACATCTTGAGCCCATTTAGACTGGTTACTTTTGGAAGTTCGAATCCCGGCTAGAGCCATGACCTCTTCTTAGACCCACTAAACATACAACATATTAAGCGAATTTAAAGAATTAATTATACTCAACTTTTCTCCAATCCACTCCATCTCGACATCTTCGCCATCATCGTCAGCACACTCTTCGCCATCACTCCAACACCAGCCTGCGAGTAGAAAGAAGAAAGAACAAATTAGAATAAGATACATCTACAAAACAATCTAAGACTACAGCACAAGACCTACAGTCTACTGTACTACAATCTTAAAACTACTGTTCTACAATCTACTACTACTGTTCTACAATCTACTACATCACCACCCTCCAAAACCGAATAACGCGATAGCGTGCGGTCCGACGGCATGCCACGATACGACGTTCCCCATCACCGACTTGAAGGCGCCTGCAAAAGAAAGAAACCATATTAGACACATCAAAGGCAGGGTACACATGTAACACATAAAACACAACACAGGGAAAACACATTGAACAAACAGGGCTTTTTGGGGGCGACTATTGGTAGTGAGTTCGAATCCCGGCTGCAAGAGTGGTCAGTATTGCAAGTTCAAATTCCCGCAAGACTGGTTACTTTTGGCTATAGAGATGGTCCAGCTTGAGCGACAGAATGGCTCGGCGGCATGCACATTCATTTTATCTGCAATTCCCCTCGTGCAGACCCAGGTGTGGTTAAAGCGATGATGAACGTTGAGGGCATCTCCCCACACAAACAAACAAGTTGACTGTTGCCATGACCTCTTCTTAGACCCGCTGAACATACTACATCTTGAGCCCATTTAGACTGGTTACTTTTGGAAGTTCGAATCCCGGCTAGAGCCATGACCTCTTCTTAGACCCACTAAACATACAACATATTAAGCGAATTTAAAGAATTAATTATACTCAACTTTTCTCCAATCCACTCCATCTCGACATCTTCGCCATCATCGTCAGCACACTCTTCGCCATCACTCCAACACCAGCCTGCGAGTAGAAAGAAGAAAGAACAAATTAGAATAAGATACATCTACAAAACAATCTAAGACTACAGCACAAGACCTACAGTCTACTGTGCTACAATCTTAAAACTACTGTTCTACAATCTACTACTACTGTTCTACAATCTACTACATCACCACCCTCCAAAACCGAATAACGCGATAGCGCGCGGTCCGACGGCATGCCACGATACGACGTTCCCCATCACCGACTTGAAGGCGCCTGCAAAAGAAAGAAACCATATTAGACACATCAAAGGCAGGGTACACATGTAACACATAAAACACAACACAGGGAAAACGCATTGAACAAACAGGGCTTTTTGGGGGCGACTATTGGTAGTGAGTTCGAATCCCGGCTGCAAGAGTGGTCAGTATTGCAAGTTCAAATTCCCGCAAGACTGGTTACTTTTGGCTATAGAGATGGTCCAGCTTGAGCGACAGAATGGCTAGGCGGCATGCGCATTCATTTTATCTGCAATTCCCCTCGTGCAGACCCAGGTGTGGTTAAAGCGATGATGAACGTTGAGGGCATCTCCCCACACAAACAAACGAGTTGACTGTTGCCATGACCTCTTCTTAGACCCGCTGAACATACTACATCCTAAGCCCATTTAGACTGGTTACTTTTGGAAGTTCGAATCCCGGCTAGAGCCATGACCTCTTCTTAGACCCACTAAACATACAACATATTAAGCGAATTTAAAGAATTAATTATACTCAACTTTTCTCTAATCCACTCCATCTCGACATCTTCGCCATCATCGTCAGCACACTCTTCGCCATCACTCCAACACCAGCCTGCGAGTAGAAAGAAGAAAGAACAAATTAGAATAAGATACATCTACAAAACAATCTAAGACTACAGCACAAGACCTACAGTCTACTGTGCTACAATCTTAAAACTACTGTTCTACAATCTACTACTACTGTTCTACAATCTACTACATCACCACCCTCCAAAACCGAATAACGCGATAGCGCGCGGTCCGACGGCATGCCACGATACGACGTTCCCCATCACCGACTTGAAGGCGCCTGCAAAAGAAAGAAACCATATTAGACACATCAAAGGCAGGGTACACATGTAACACATAAAACACAACACAGGGAAAACACATTGAACAAACAGGGCTTTTTGGGGGCGACTATTGGTAGTGAGTTCGAATCCCGGCTGCAAGAGTGGTCAGTATTGCAAGTTCAAATTCCCGCAAGACTGGTTACTTTTGGCTATAGAGATGGTCCAGCTTGAGCGACAGAATGGCTCGGCGGCATGCACATTCATTTTATCTGCAATTCCCCTCGTGCAGACCCAGGTGTGGTTAAAGCGATGATGAACGTTGAGGGCATCTCCCCACACAAACAAACGAGTTGACTGTTGCCATGACCTCTTCTTAGACCCGCTGAACATACTACATCTTGAGCCCATTTAGACTGGTTACTTTTGAAAGTTCGAATCCCGGCTAGAGCCATGACCTCTTCTTAGACCCACTAAACATACAACATATTAAGCGAATTTAAAGAATTAATTATACTCAACTTTTCTCCAATCCACTCCATCTCGACATCTTCGCCATCATCGTCAGCACACTCTTTGCCATCACTCCAACACCAGCCTGCGAGTAGAAAGAAGAAAGAACAAATTAGAATAAGATACATCTACAAAACAATCTAAGACTACAGCACAAGACCTACAGTCTACTGTGCTACAATCTTAAAACTACTGTTTTACAATCTACTACTACTGTTCTACAATCTACTACATCACCACCCTCCAAAACCGAATAACGCGATAGCGCGCGGTCCGACGGCATGCCACGATACGACGTTCCCCATCACCGACTTGAAGGCGCCTGCAAAAGAAAGAAACTATATTAGACACATCAAAGGCAGGGTACACATGTAACACATAAAACACAACACAGGGAAAACACATTGAACAAACAGGGCTTTTTGGGGGCGACTATTGGTAGTGAGTTCGAATCCCGGCTGCAAGAGTGGTCAGTATTGCAAGTTCAAATTCCCGCAAGACTGGTTACTTTTGGCTATAGAGATGGTCCAGCTTGAGCGACAGAATGGCTCGGCGGCATGCACATTCATTTTATCTGCAATTCCCCTCGTGCAGACCCAGGTGTGGTTAAAGCGATGATGAACGTTGAGGGCATCTCCCCACACAAACAAACGAGTTGACTGTTGCCATGACCTCTTCTTAGACCCGCTGAACATACTACATCTTGAGCCCATTTAGACTGGTTACTTTTGGAAGTTCGAATCCCAGCTAGAGCCATGACCTCTTCTTAGACCCACTAAACATACAACATATTAAGCGAATTTAAAGAATTAATTATACTCAACTTTTCTCCAATCCACTCCATCTCGACATCTTCGCCATCATCGTCAGCACACTCTTCACCATCACTCCAACACCAGCCTGCGAGTAGAAAGAAGAAAGAACAAATTAGAATAAGATACATCTACAAAACAATCTAAGACTACAGCACAAGACCTACAGTCTACTGTGCTACAATCTTAAAACTACTGTTCTACAATCTACTACTACTGTTCTACAATCTACTACATCACCACCCTCCAAAACCGAATAACGCGATAGCGCGCGGTCCGACGGCATGCCACGATACGACGTTCCCCATCACCGACTTGAAGGCGCCTGCAAAAGAAAGAAACCATATTAGACACATCAAAGGCAGGGTACACATGTAACACATAAAACACAACACAGGGAAAACACATTGAACAAACAGGGCTTTTTGGGGGCGACTATTGGTAGTGAGTTCGAATCCCGGCTGCAAGAGTGGTCAGTATTGCAAGTTCAAATTCCCGCAAGACTGGTTACTTTTGGCTATAGAGATGGTCCAGCTTCAGCGTCAGAATGGCTCGGCGGCATGCACATTCATTTTATCTGCAATTCCCCTCGTGCAGACCCAGGTGTGGTTAAAGCGATGATGAACGTTGAGGGCATCTCCCCACACAAACAAACGAGTTGACTGTTGCCATGACCTCTTCTTAGACCCGCTGAACATACTACATCTTGAGCCCATTTAGACTGGTTACTTTTGGAAGTTCGAATCCCGGCTAGAGCCATGACCTCTTCTTAGACCCACTAAACATACAACATATTAAGCGAATTTAAAGAATTAATTATACTCAACTTTTCTCCAATCCACTCCATCTCGACATCTTCGCCATCATCGTCAGCACACTCTTCGCCATCACTCCAACACCAGCCTGCGAGTAGAAAGAAGAAAGAACAAATTAGAATAAGATACATCTACAAAACAATCTAAGACTACAGCACAAGACCTACAGTCTACTGTACTACAATCTTAAAACTACTGTTCTACAATCTACTACTACTGTTCTACAATCTACTACATCACCACCCTCCAAAACCGAATAACGCGATAGCGTGCGGTCCGACGGCATGCCACGATACGACGTTCCCCATCACCGACTTGAAGGCGCCTGCAAAAGAAAGAAACCATATTAGACACATCAAAGGCAGGGTACACATGTAACACATAAAACACAACACAGGGAAAACACATTGAACAAACAGGGCTTTTTGGGGGCGACTATTGGTAGTGAGTTCGAATCCCGGCTGCAAGAGTGGTCAGTATTGCAAGTTCAAATTCCCGCAAGACTGGTTACTTTTGGCTATAGAGATGGTCCAGCTTGAGCGACAGAATGGCTCGGCGGCATGCACATTCATTTTATCTGCAATTCCCCTCGTGCAGACTCAGGTGTGGTTAAAGCGATGATGAACGTTGAGGGCATCTCCCCACACAAACAAACAAGTTGACTGTTGCCATGACCTCTTCTTAGACCCGCTGAACATACTACATCTTGAGCCCATTTAGACTGGTTACTTTTGGAAGTTCGAATCCCGGCTAGAGCCATGACCTCTTCTTAGACCCACTAAACATACAACATATTAAGCGAATTTAAAGAATTAATTATACTCAACTTTTCTCCAATCCACTCCATCTCGACATCTTCGCCATCATCGTCAGCACACTCTTCGCCATCACTCCAACACCAGCCTGCGAGTAGAAAGAAGAAAGAACAAATTAGAATAAGATACATCTACAAAACAATCTAAGACTACAGCACAAGACCTACAGTCTACTGTGCTACAATCTTAAAACTACTGTTCTACAATCTACTACTACTGTTCTACAATCTACTACATCACCACCCTCCAAAACCGAATAACGCGATAGCGCGCGGTCCGACGGCATGCCACGATACGACGTTCCCCATCACCGACTTGAAGGCGCCTGCAAAAGAAAGAAACCATATTAGACACATCAAAGGCAGGGTACACATGTAACACATAAAACACAACACAGGGAAAACGCATTGAACAAACAGGGCTTTTTGGGGGCGACTATTGGTAGTGAGTTCGAATCCCGGCTGCAAGAGTGGTCAGTATTGCAAGTTCAAATTCCCGCAAGACTGGTTACTTTTGGCTATAGAGATGGTCCAGCTTGAGCGACAGAATGGCTAGGCGGCATGCGCATTCATTTTATCTGCAATTCCCCTCGTGCAGACCCAGGTGTGGTTAAAGCGATGATGAACGTTGAGGGCATCTCCCCACACAAACAAACGAGTTGACTGTTGCCATGACCTCTTCTTAGACCCGCTGAACATACTACATCCTAAGCCCATTTAGACTGGTTACTTTTGGAAGTTCGAATCCCGGCTAGAGCCATGACCTCTTCTTAGACCCACTAAACATACAACATATTAAGCGAATTTAAAGAATTAATTATACTCAACTTTTCTCTAATCCACTCCATCTCGACATCTTCGCCATCATCGTCAGCACACTCTTCGCCATCACTCCAACACCAGCCTGCGAGTAGAAAGAAGAAAGAACAAATTAGAATAAGATACATCTACAAAACAATCTAAGACTACAGCACAAGACCTACAGTCTACTGTGCTACAATCTTAAAACTACTGTTCTACAATCTACTACTACTGTTCTACAATCTACTACATCACCACCCTCCAAAACCGAATAACGCGATAGCGCACGGTCCGACGGCATGCCACGATACGACGTTCCCCATCACCGACTTGAAGGCTCCTGCAAAAGAAAGAAACCATATTAGACACATCAAAGGCAGGGTACATATGTAACACATAAAACACAACACAGGGAAAACACATTGAACAAACAGGGCTTTTTGGGGGCGACTATTGGTAGTGAGTTCGAATCCCGGCTGCAAGAGTGGTCAGTATTGCAAGTTCAAATTCCCGCAAGACTGGTTACTTTTGGCTATAGAGATGGTCCAGCTTGAGCGACAGAATGGCTCGGCGGCATGCACATTCATTTTATCTGCAATTCCCCTCGTGCAGACCCAGGTGTGGTTAAAGCGATGATGAACGTTGAGGGCATCTCCCCACACAAACAAACAAGTTGACTGTTGCCATGACCTCTTCTTAGACCCGCTGAACATACTACATCTTGAGCCCATTTAGACTGGTTACTTTTGGAAGTTCGAATCCCGGCTAGAGCCATGACCTCTTCTTAGACCCACTAAACATACAACATATTAAGCGAATTTAAAGAATAAATTATACTCAACTTTTCTCCAATCCACTCCATCTCGACATCTTCGCCATCATCGTCAGCACACTCTTCGCCATCACTCCAACACCAGCCTGCGAGTAGAAAGAAGAAAGAACAAATTAGAATAAGATACATCTACAAAACAATCTAAGACTACAGCACAAGACCTACAGTCTACTGTGCTACAATCTTAAAACTACTGTTCTACAATCTACTACTACTGTTCTACAATCTACTACATCACCACCCTCCAAAACCGAATAACGCGATAGCGCGCGGTCCGACGGCATGCCACGATACGACGTTCCCCATCACCGACTTGAAGGCGCCTGCAAAAGAAAGAAACCATATTAGACACATCAAAGGCAGGGTACACATGTAACACATAAAACACAACACAGGGAAAACGCATTGAACAAACAGGGCTTTTTGGGGGCGACTATTGGTAGTGAGTTCGAATCCCGGCTGCAAGAGTGGTCAGTATTGCAAGTTCAAATTCCCGCAAGACTGGTTACTTTTGGCTATAGAGATGGTCCAGCTTGAGCGACAGAATGGCTCGGCGGCATGCGCATTCATTTTATCTGCAATTCCCCTCGTGCAGACCCAGGTGTGGTTAAAGCGATGATGAACGTTGAGGGCATCTCACCACACAAACAAACGAGTTGACTGTTGCCATGACCTCTTCTTAGACCCGCTGAACATACTACATCCTAAGCCCATTTAGACTGGTTACTTTTGGAAGTTCGAATCCCGGCTAGAGCCATGACCTCTTCTTAGACCCACTAAACATACAACATATTAAGCGAATTTAAAGAATTAATTATACTCAACTTTTCTCGAATCCACTCCATCTCGACATCTTCGCCATCATCGTCAGCACACTCTTCGCCATCACTCCAACACCAGCCTGGGTGTAGAAAGAAGAAAGAACAAATTAGAATAAGATACATCTACAAAACAATCTAAGACTACAGCACAAGACCTACAGTCTACTGTGCTACAATCTTAAAACTACTGTTCTACAATCTACTACTACTGTTCTACAATCTACTACATCACCACCCTCCAAAACCGAATAACGCAATAGCGCACGGTCCGACGGCATGCCACGATACGACGTTCCCCATTACCGACTTGAAGGCTCCTGCAAAAGAAAGAAACCATATTAGACACATCAAAGGCAGGGTACATATGTAACACATAAAACACAACACAGGGAAAACACATTGAACAAACAGGGCTTTTTGGAGGCGACTATTGGTAGTGAGTTCGAATCCCGGCTGCAAGAGTGGTCAGTATTGCAAGTTCAAATTCCCGCAAGACTGGTTACTTTTGGCTATAGAGATGGTCCAGCTTGAGCGACAGAATGGCTCGGCGGCATGCGCATTCATTTTATCTGCAATTCCCCTCGTGCAGACCCAGGTGTGGTTAAAGCGATGATGAACGTTGAGGGCATCTCACCACACAAACAAACGAGTTGACTGTTGCCATGACCTCTTCTTAGACCCGCTGAACATACTACATCTTAAGCCCATTTAGACTGGTTACAACTCTACAATATATGCCTATGTCCACCATCATTAGACAATCTATGGCAACAATTGCCTATGTCCACCATCATTAGACAATCTATGGTAACAATTGCCTATGTCCAACATCCGACAATCTATGACACACAACTCTACAATATATTCCTATGTCCACCATCATTAGACAATCTATGGTAACAATTGCCTATGTCCAACATCAGACAATCTATGACACACAACTCTACAACATATGCCTATTTCCACCATCATTAGACAATCTATAGTAACAATTGCCTATGTCCAACATCAGACAATCTATGACACACAACTCTACAATATATGCCTATGTCCACCATCATTAGACAATCTATGACACACAACTCTACAATATATGCCTATGTCCACCATCATTAGACAATATATGACACACAACTCTACAATATATGCCTATGTCCACCATCATTAGACAATCTATGGTAACAATTGCATATGTCCACCATCATTAGACAATCTATGACACACAACTCTACAATATATGCCTATGTCCACCATCATTAGACAATCTATGACACACAACTCTACAATATATGCCTATGTCCACCATCATTAGACAATCTATGGTAACAATTGCCTATGTCCACCATCATCAGACAATCTATGACACACTACTCTACAATATATGCCTATGTCCACCAACATCAGACAATCTATGACACACAACTCTACAATATATGCCTATGTCCACCAACATCAGACAATCTATGACACACAACTCTACAATATATGCCTATGTCCACCATCATGAGACAATCTATGACACACAACTCTACAATATATGCCTATGTCCACCAACATCAGACAATCTATGACACACAACTCTTCAATATATGCCTATGTCCACCAACATCAGACAATCTATGACACACAACTCTACAATATATGCCTATGTCCACCAACATCAGACAATCTATGACACACAACTCTTCAATATATGCCTATGTCCACCAACATCAGACAATCTATGACACACAACTCTACAATATATGCCTATGTCCACCAACATCAGACAATCTATGACACACAACTCTTCAATATATGCCTATGTCCACCAACATCAGACAATCTATGACACACAACTCTTCAATATATGCCTATGTCCACCAACATCAGACAATCTATGACACACAACTCTACAATATATGCCTATGTCCACCAACATCAGACAATCTATGGCACACAACTCTACAATATATGCCTATGTCCACCATCATTAGACAAGCTATGGTAACAATTGCCTATGTCCACCATCATCAGACAATCTATGACACACAACTCTACAATATATGCCTATGTCCACCAACATCAGACAATCTATGACACACAACTCTACAATATATGCCTATGTCCACCATCATTAGACAATCTATGACACACAACTCTACAATATATGCCTATGTCCACCATCATTAGACAATCTATGACACACAACTCTACAATATATGCCTATATCCACCATCATCAGACAATCTATGACACACAACTCTACAATATATGCCTATGTCCACCATCATTAGACAAGCTATGGTAACAATTGACTATGTCCACCATCATTAGACAATCTATGACACACAACTCTACAATATATGCCTATGTCCACCATAATTAGACAATCTATGGTAACAATTGCCTATGTGCACCATCATTAGACAATCTATGACACACAACTCTACAATATATGCCTATGTGCACCATCATTAGACAATCTATGACACACAACTCTACAATATATGCCTATGTCCACCATCATCAGACAATCTATGACACACAACTCTACAATATATGCCTATGTCCACCATCATTAGACAATCTATGACACACAACTCTACAATATATGCCTATGTCCACCATCATTAGACAAGCTATGGTAACAATTGCCTATGTCCACCATCATCAGACAATCTATGACACACAACTCTACAATATATGCCTATGTCCACCATCATTAGACAATCTATGGTAACAATTGCCTATGTCCACCATCATTAGACAATCTATGACACACAACTCTACAATATATGCCTATGTCCACCAACATCAGACACTCTATGACACACAACTCTTCAATATATGCCTATGTCCACCATCATTAGACAATCTATGACACACAACTCTACAATATATGCCTATGTCCACCATCATTAGACAATCTATGACACACAACTCTTCAATATATGCCTATGTCCACCATCATTAGACAATCTATGACACACAAGTCTTCAATATATGCCTGTGTCCACCATCATTAGACAATCTATGACACACAACTCTTCAATATATGCATATGTCCACCATCATTAGACAATCTATGACACACAACTCTTCAATATATGCCTATGTCCACCATCATTAGACAATCTATGACACACAACTCTACAATATATGCCTATGTCAACCATCATCAGACAATCTATGACACACAACTCTACAATATATACCTATGTCCACCAACATCAGACAATCTATGACACACAACTCTTCAATATATGCCTATGTCCACCAACATCAGACAATCTATGACACACAACTCTACAATATATGCCTATGTCCACCATCATTAGACAAGCTATGGTAACAATTGCCTATGTCCACCATCATCAGACAATCTATGACACACAACTCTACAATATATGCCTATGTCCACCAACATCAGACAATCTATGACACACAACTCTACAATATATGCCTATGTCCACCATCATTAGACAATCTATGACACACAACTCTACAATATATGCCTATGTCCACCATCATTAGACAATCTATGACACACAACTCTACAATATATGCCTATATCCACCATCATCAGACAATCTATGACACACAACTCTACAATATATGCCTATGTCCACCATCATTAGACAAGCTATGGTAACAATTGACTATGTCCACCATCATTAGACAATCTATGACACACAACTCTACAATATATGCCTATGTCCACCATAATTAGACAATCTATGGTAACAATTGCCTATGTCCACCATCATTAGACAATCTATGACACACAACTCTACACTATATGCCTATGTGCACCATCATTAGACAATCTATGACACACAACTCTACAATATATGCCTATGTCCACCATCATCAGACAATCTATGACACACAACTCTACAATATATGCCTATGTCCACCATCATTAGACAATCTATGACACACAACTCTACAATATATGCCTATGTCCACCATCATTAGACAAGCTATGGTAACAATTGCCTATGTCCACCATCATCAGACAATCTATGACACACAACTCTACAATATATGCCTATGTCCACCATCATTAGACAATCTATGGTAACAATTGCCTATGTCCACCATCATTAGACAATCTATGACACACAACTCTACAATATATGCCTATGTCCACCAACATCAGACAATCTATGACACACAACTCTTCAATATATGCCTATGTCCACCATCATTAGACAATCTATGACACACAACTCTACAATATATGCCTATGTCCACCATCATTAGACAATCTATGACACACAACTCTTCAATATATGCCTATGTCCACCATCATTAGACAATCTATGACACACAAGTCTTCAATATATGCCTGTGTCCACCATCATTAGACAATCTATGACACACAACTCTTCAATATATGCCTATGTCCACCATCATTAGACAATCTATGACACACAACACTTCAATATATGCCTATGTCCACCATCATTAGACAATCTATGACACACAACTCTACAATATATGCCTATGTCCACCATCATCAGACAATCTATGACACACAACTCTACAATATATGCCTATGTCCACCAACATCAGAAATCTATGACACACAACTCTACAATATATGCCTATGTCCACCAACATCAGACAATCTATGACACACAACTCTTCAATATATGCCTATGTCCACCAACATCAGACAATCTATGACACACAACTCTACAATATATGCCTATGTCCACCATCATTAGACAAGCTATGGTAACAATTGCCTATGTCCACCAACATCAGAAATCTATGACACACAACTCTACAATATATGCCTATGTCCACCAACATCAGACAATCTATGACACACAACTCTTCAATATATGCCTATGTCCACCAACATCAGACAATCTATGACACACAACTCTACAATATATGCCTATGTCCACCATCATTAGACAAGCTATGGTAACAATTGCCTATGTCCACCATCATCAGACAATCTATGACACACAACTCTACAATATATGCCTATGTCCACCATCATTAGACAATCTATGACACACAACTCTACAATATATGCCTATGTCCACCATCATTAGACAATCTATGGTAACAATTGCCTATGTCCACCATCATTAGACAATCTATGACACACAACTCTACAATATATGCCTATGTCCACCATCATTAGACAATCTATGGTAACAATTGCCTATGTCCACCATCATTAGACAATCTATGACACACAACTCTACAATATATGCCTATGTCCACCATCATAAGACAATTTATGGTAACAATTGCCTATGTCCACCATCATCAGACAATCTATGACACACAACTCTACAATATATGCCTATGTCCACCATCATTAGACAAGCTATGGTAACACTTGCCTATGTCCAACATCAGACAAGCTATGACACACAACTCTACAATATATGCCTATGTCCACCATCATTAGACAATCTATGACACACAACTCTACAATATATGCCTATGTCCACCATCATAAGACAAGCTATGGTAACAATTGCCTATGTCCACCATCATTAGACAATCTATGACACACAACTCTACAATATATGCCTATGTCCACCATCATTAGACAATCTATGACACACAACTCTTCAATATATGCCTATGTCCACCATTATTAGACAATCTATGACTCACAACTCTACAATATATGCCTATGTCCACCGTCATTATACAATCTATGACACACAACTCTACAATATATGCCTATGTCCACCATCATTAGACAATCTATGACACACAACTCTACAATATATGCCTATGTCCACCATCATTTGACAATCTATGACACACAACTCTACAATATATGCCTATGTCCACCATCATTAGACAATCTATGGTAACAATTGCCTATGTCCACCATCATTAGACAATCTATGACACACAACTCTACAATATATGCCTATGTCCACCATCATTAGACAAGCTATGACACACAACTCTACAATATATGCCTATGTCCACCAACATCAGACAATCTATGACACACAACTCTTCAATATATGCCTATGTCCACCATCATTAGACAAGCTATGACACACAACTCTACAATATATGCCTATGTCCACCATCATTAGACAATCTATGACACACAACTCTACAATATATGCCTATGTCCACCATCATTAGACAATCTATGACACACAACTCTACAATATATGCCTATGTCCACCATCATTAGACAATCTATGGTAACAATTGCCTATGTCCACCATCATTAGACAATCTATGACACACAACTCTACAATATATGCCTATGTCCACCATCATTAGACAAGCTATGACACACAACTCTACAATATATGCCTATGTCCACCATCATTAGACAATATATGACACACAACTCTACAATATATGCCTATGTCCACCATCATTAGACAATCTATGGTAACAATTGCCTATGTCCAACATCAGACAATCTATGACACACAACTCTACAATATATGCCTATGTCCACCATCATTAGACAAGCTATGACACACAACTCTACAATAAATGCCTATGTCCACCATCATTAGACAAGCTATGACACACAACTCTACAATATATGCCTATGTCCACCATCATTAGACAAGCTATGACACACAACTCTACAATATATGCCTATGTCCACCATCATCAGACAATCTATGACACACAACTCTACAATATATGCCTATGTCCACCAACATCAGAAATCTATGACACACAACTCTACAATATATGCCTATGTCCACCAACATCAGACAATCTATGACACACAACTCTTCAATATATGCCTATGTCCACCAACATCAGACAATCTATGACACACAACTCTACAATATATGCCTATGTCCACCATCATTAGACAAGCTATGGTAACAATTGCCTATGTCCACCAACATCAGAAATCTATGACACACAACTCTACAATATATGCCTATGTCCACCAACATCAGACAATCTATGACACACAACTCTTCAATATATGCCTATGTCCACCAACATCAGACAATCTATGACACACAACTCTACAATATATGCCTATGTCCACCATCATTAGACAAGCTATGGTAACAATTGCCTATGTCCACCATCATCAGACAATCTATGACACACAACTCTACAATATATGCCTATGTCCACCATCATTAGACAATCTATGACACACAACTCTACAATATATGCCTATGTCCACCATCATTAGACAATCTATGGTAACAATTGCCTATGTCCACCATCATTAGACAATCTATGACACACAACTCTACAATATATGCCTATGTCCACCATCATTAGACAATCTATGGTAACAATTGCCTATGTCCACCATCATTAGACAATCTATGACACACAACTCTACAATATATGCCTATGTCCACCATCATAAGACAATTTATGGTAACAATTGCCTATGTCCACCATCATCAGACAATCTATGACACACAACTCTACAATATATGCCTATGTCCACCATCATTAGACAAGCTATGGTAACACTTGCCTATGTCCAACATCAGACAAGCTATGACACACAACTCTACAATATATGCCTATGTCCACCATCATTAGACAATCTATGACACACAACTCTACAATATATGCCTATGTCCACCATCATAAGACAAGCTATGGTAACAATTGCCTATGTCCACCATCATTAGACAATCTATGACACACAACTCTACAATATATGCCTATGTCCACCATCATTAGACAATCTATGACACACAACTCTTCAATATATGCCTATGTCCACCATTATTAGACAATCTATGACTCACAACTCTACAATATATGCCTATGTCCACCGTCATTATACAATCTATGACACACAACTCTACAATATATGCCTATGTCCACCATCATTAGACAATCTATGACACACAACTCTACAATATATGCCTATGTCCACCATCATTTGACAATCTATGACACACAACTCTACAATATATGCCTATGTCCACCATCATTAGACAATCTATGGTAACAATTGCCTATGTCCACCATCATTAGACAATCTATGACACACAACTCTACAATATATGCCTATGTCCACCATCATTAGACAAGCTATGACACACAACTCTACAATATATGCCTATGTCCACCAACATCAGACAATCTATGACACACAACTCTTCAATATATGCCTATGTCCACCATCATTAGACAAGCTATGACACACAACTCTACAATATATGCCTATGTCCACCATCATTAGACAATCTATGACACACAACTCTACAATATATGCCTATGTCCACCATCATTAGACAATCTATGACACACAACTCTACAATATATGCCTATGTCCACCATCATTAGACAATCTATGGTAACAATTGCCTATGTCCACCATCATTAGACAATCTATGACACACAACTCTACAATATACGTATGCCTATGTCCACCATCATTAGACAAGCTATGACACACAACTCTACAATATATGCCTATGTCCACCATCATTAGACAATATATGACACACAACTCTACAATATATGCCTATGTCCACCATCATTAGACAATCTATGGTAACAATTGCCTATGTCCAACATCAGACAATCTATGACACACAACTCTACAATATATGCCTATGTCCACCATCATTAGACAAGCTATGACACACAACTCTACAATAAATGCCTATGTCCACCATCATTAGACAAGCTATGACACACAACTCTACAATATATGCCTATGTCCACCATCATTAGACAAGCTATGACACACAACTCTACAATATATGCCTATGTCCACCATCATTAGACAATCTATGACACACAACTCTACAATATATGCCTATGTCCACCATCATTAGACAATCTATGACACACAACTCTACAATATATGCCTATGTCCACCATCATTAGACAAGCTATGGTAACAATTGCCTATGTCCACCATCATTAGACAATCTATGACACACAACTCTACAATATATGCCTATGTCCACCAACATCAGACAAGCTATGGTAACAATTGCCTATGTTCACCATCATTAGACAATATATGACTCACAACTCTACAATATATGCCTATGTCCACCGTCATTATACAATCTATGACACACAACTCTACAATATATGCCTATGTCCACCATCATTAGACAATCTATGACACACAACTCTACAATATATGCCTATGTCCACCATCATGAGACAATCTATGACACACAACTCTACAATATATGCCTATGTCCACCAACATCAGACAATCTATGACACACAACTCTACAATATATGCCTATGTCCACCATCATCAGACAATCTATGACACACAACTCTACAATATATGCCTATGTCCACCGTCATCAGACAATCTTTGACACACAACTCTACAATATATGCCTACGTCCACCAACATCAGACAATCTATGACACACAACTCTACAATATATGCCTATGTCCACCAACATCAGACAATCTATGACCCACAACTCTACAATATATGCCTATGTCCACCATCATTAGACAATCTATGGTAACAATTGCCTATGTCCACCATCATTAGACAATCTATGACACACAACTCTACAATATATGCCTATGTCCACCAACATCAGACAATCTATGGTAACAATTGCCTATGTCCACCATCATCAGACAATCTATGACACACAACTCTACAATATATGCCTATGTCCACCATCATTAGACAATCTATGGTAACAATTGCCTATGTCCACCATCATTAGACAATCTATGACACACAACTCTACAATATATGCCTATGTCCACCAACATCAGACAATCTATGGTAACAATTGCCTATGTCCACCATCATCAGACAATCTATGACACACAACTCTACAATATATGCCTATGTCCACCAACATCAGACAATCTATGACACACAACTCTACAATATATGCCTATGTCCACCAACATCAGACAATCTATGGTAACAATTGCCTATGTCCACCATCATCAGACAATCTAGCATATAACCAATATACAAAAGCAGCCAATTCAAAGAAAAAAATAATATGTACTAACTGTAAATACACCATCTGTCCATAATTAAACTATTAGCATATCCAAAAGTCCAATCCCCAATTATCCAAGTGGGTAAGTCCTGTTGGTCATCAACAACTTATGATTTCCCCCAAAAATGTTAATAAATCTGATTGGACACAACCAAATCTGTTGACCAATCGATGAGCCAGTAACAAATATGAGATATAAAAACAACTCAGCAGGCCAATAAAAACATGTTGAAATTGATCCCAAAATGCACACCTGTATAAATTGTTTTATAAACCTGATCTGATTGGATACCTGTCTTTATTACAATATCCACTGTTCTACAAACCACCTGAAATATATATAAGTATTGACAATCAAAACAACCAGTGCATATGATTTAAGTCCATGCAAATAAGATATATTTGATGAAAAGTTGGGATAATTAATCCCTCCACTAGTCGGTACTACAGTAAAACCTCACTTAAAGACCACCTCAATAATAAGCCCATCTCAAAATCAACACAATTTTTAAATCCATTTCAGTGTTTTGATCTTTATTCAACCACAATATTAAAACCATTTTAATATTAAGACCAGTTTTCAAGAGTCCCAATGGTTGTCTTACTATTGAGGATTTAATTAGTAAAGCTGCTCTTATATTACTGTAGTGAAAATATAAACTCATTAGTATCAATATACACTGATGTGTATGGTCTCTGCTTTGTCTGGGGAAAAAATAACGTCAAAGTGACTATTCCAATATTTCTTTAATTTTTACTGTCAATAATTAGATATACTTTTTTTTCCAATAAAAGCACCATTTAAAAAATATATAGTGAATTCGAACCTAGAATATAATAACTTGCAACTGCTGAAATTAAAGTTAACATACATTATACAATTTAGAAATTTATTTTGTGTTTAGTTACCATATAATTATATAGAAAGGATATTACCCAACATTATGGACAGAATACTTTAACCAATGATGGATGGCTTACCGTTACTTTCAAGAACATTTCCAGAACAGCGATAAATGATTTCAAGAATAGTTCTTGAATAATTCTTGTACTAAAATGTTCAAAAAGCATTCTTGAAAAGATTTAGAACTGGTTCTTGAATTACTCTTGAAGTGTTATTAAAGTTTTCAAGAACATTTCAAGTACATTTTAAGAATGTTATATGAGACAATTTCATGAACTTTCCAGGAACAGTTTAAGAATGGTAGTTCAAGAACATTACCTGAACAGTTATTGTACAAAATGTTCAAGAAGTGTTCTTGAACAGTTCTAGAATACAAGTTCTTGAACTTTTCAAGAACCTTCATTTAGGAACAAAGTGTTCTTAAAATTTTCTCATTTAACATTTCTTAAAAAGGTCTTTAACAGTTCAAGTACACTTTAGGTACTGTTCTTGAACTTAAGTTCTTGAACAGCACAAGAATATTTCTTGAACTGTTCTTGAAAATTTCACCAGGGTTTGGATCAGCAAAATATAGTTAATTATAATGACTGTTTATTTGTGACTGTGTATTGCTAAAGTTAAATGTGTAAATTGTCAAAATGCTTTAAGTAAATACTTATTTAATCATGCATGGTGCGTTATAGAGAAGTAAAATGGTCACTTGTTTCTGTTTTGATTCAGTATGAATGGCTGTATAGCTTTCTATTGAATGTATAAATATGTAACACCCAACATACAAGTGCTATACATACAGTCGCATTCAAATTCAATAAATTAATTTTTGAATTGAATTTTGTTTTTTGTCTGTCAATTCTGAGACATGGAGTCTATAAAGGAAAACAAAATTCCAGAAGCATGCTGCAAGAACAATACTAAATAAACCATCAAGAACATCATCTAAAGATTTATTTATTGAGTTGAAATGGCCCGATGCCTTTCCAAGATAGATGCAAATATCACACTTCAGTTTTAGTTATCAAATTTCTGCATAATCCAGCCCAGGATTATCTATCTGTGTCATTAACATTTTCAGGAAACACAAATTACAGACTCAGATCATCTTCACGTAATAACCTGGTTATATCACAGTGTAAAACAAACTATTACAAAGATTCATTCTCATACTGCAGTGCACATATCTGGAAGATATATACACCTGCTCAGTTCAAACTGTATGTGCTTTTAAAAGCAAATACAAAAGTTATTTGTTACAATCGCCGACTATATGTTAATTTAGTTACTATAGTAATAACTATTTAAGTTTCGATTTTATATTCTATCTTTTACTCATAGATGTGTTATGTACTTTTCTAGCATTGTAATATCATGATTGTATTGACTCAATAGATATATATGTATATATATATATTGCATGCTAAATCATATCCCCATAGGGAAAGAGACAGAGAGGAAGACCAGTCATAATATGGAGAAGAAGTGTGGACCATCTCCAAATCTTGGAACAAAGCAAAGGTAATAGCACAGGATTGTACCAGATGGCATGCTATGATGGGAGCCCTATGTCCCTCTTAGGGACAAAGAGGATTAAGTAAGTAAGTAAATCATGTACATCTGTCTTTTAATATATCTACACTATCAGAATTGAAATTGTTTCATGTATGTGAATATGTATGTATATGTGTATGTATATCAGTGTATGAATTTACTTGTTTGTGTGAAATCATGGGCATAATGCCTTTTTTCCATAAACTAACTATCTATATTAGAATTAATCATACACATTATTTGATATTATACAACTTTTATTCCTCCAATTGACATTAACTGTGCTATTGTATATAACTCAATGATTGCTTTTAAATTTATAAGATTTTATAACTAATTTAAATTTAAGTGTCTATCAATGAGAGAATGAAAATTTGAAAGTAAATATTGTCAGACATCCTGATACTAATTAAGGAGGGTTGAGCACAAGACTATACTAACTCATATATAAATACATAGGAGTTAGGATAGTCTTGCGCTGAACCCTCGATTGTCATGTTGTACAATTTGAGGATTAAAATAGATGAGTTATTTGCATGTTTCACATTCTTCAAAATTTCAGTATTTTCATGCAGTTTTGTACTTTTCTCCCAAGATACACCGTGGAATGCATTAAGACTAGTTATATTTAGTCTCCAGATGCTGAAGTTAACATTTAGATTGTGCACATGATAGGCAAATTTCTTTTTAGTAAAGATCTTAATTAAAATTAATAGTTAATTGTTAAACTTTGGGCACCAACATACATTCTAAATTAAATTCAAATTTATCTTATGGTTCAACATTTTATAAAAAAATGCTATTCTTGCACATCTATGAAGAACTGCATCATGCAAAGTAAATACCTTTGAAAACAAGCAAAGAAGAAAATTGCTTTCCCAAATTACCAACTGAAAGCAGATATTATATTGCTTATGACCCATATCTTTTTAAAGCTGTTTTACCAAACCCTTAACTTAAAGCTGAAAAGCTTAAAGCTTGAACTCGTAACTTTTGGATCAGGAGTCAGATGTTCTACCCCCACCCACCGCACCTTTCTGCCTTTTAGATACCCATTAAAGTATTGCTACCGAATATAGCATTCCACTAGATTTTGTGAACTTTTTCTGAAGTGTTTCGCAGAATAACACAATATCAAGATGTTCTAAATAATCAAAGATGTCATTATTCTGATAATATTGTCAAATCAGAGCTTGAAATGTTTCTATCAAAAAGTTTTAAACCTGGAATGTGTAGTGTATATCTGTCCTACTCCGAACAACAGCCTCACAAAGTAACAGCTTCAAATTCAATTTTATTATTTATGAAAGACAATAAATGGATATGTACTTCCAACAGTGGTATGCTATTAAGTATTAACAATTCTAATAAACTTTCGACATATAGTATATTTAAACATGAAAGTTTTGAAAATTATTTGGATAATATACAATCATCAAAATATCGAGTAGCATTGTCGAAATTCAGAGTTTCGTCCCATGATCTTGCGAAAGAAACCGGTCGATACGACAATATACCTCAAATAGAACGAAAATGCATTTATTGTACAATGAATACCATCAAAACAGAATACCATTTCCTCTTAGTTTGTCCTTTTTACAGAGACTTAAGACAAAAACTTTGTAAAATGTTTAAATGTCGAAATAAAATATATTGTATTGTATTGTATAATTATGGACAGGATGTCTATGTATTTAGTTTTAAGAATATCATGCATGTGGTATACTATAACAACATAAGTTAATATTTAACAATGTAGATGCCAAAAATGCATAATTCGCTTGTGGAAATTGATATATGCTGTGCAATAGCTCTGTAATATATTCATGCATAAAGGTCAGGATCATGTTAATTTTTACTAGTTCTATACACTTTATAATTCATATGCATTGAAATATTGAACTGTCAAAATCCTGTACAGATCACTTCGTCATAATGTAATGAAGATTCTTCAAATACAAATGGCAGGTTATCTCTTTTGACCAGTATATATTGTTGCCTGGTAATTTCATCAAAATCTGAGCATTAATAGAAATAGTATAACAAAACTCTAAGTAACTCTGGGACACCATTCATATATTCATCAATAAAATATGACATCAAAACCATGATAGAATCTGGGTTGAATGACTTCTATTAAGCAAACATAAGTATTTATACAATAATTCTCTACTACATAATGGCATCATTGTAGAAGTATAAATACTGAATTATTACACTGGGAAAGCAATGTTTATTAATTGGTTTGGAATATGATGATTTAGCCGGTAAAGACATTGATATTGAAGTATTTAAGGCTGAAAGTGAAAACAAAAATTGAATGCTGTTTTCATTATAAATTAACCAAAATGCTGCTCTCTAAAAAAATTATTAGCCCAAGGTTGTAATTTTTGTCTTCTGCAAGAAAGTTACAGTGAAACAATTACTAATAAGAAATGTTCAATTAATTTCTTTTACCAAACTTCACAAAGTCTAGTTGGGAGACAGCAAGCACAGACTTCAATATATGGTCTTAATTAAGCCATCCTTACAAAAGTTTGTTTGTGGTTACCCGACCCAGAATTGTTTTTTAGTTTAGTACTGTAATGGCTTCCTTATCAGTCTACTTGTGCATACATGTATATGTATTTTGTGTATGTCCTCCCATGCTGTGGCTTATCCACTCATTTCAAAAAGTGTACATTCATCTGAACCTGAAAAAATCAATTGAGTCGGGGCATTTTTCATGAGTCCGTCGCTTAACTGCAATTAGTTATTTCTTAAGGATGGCCTTATTCTTCCAGAATGAAGCTTGAACTCATACTCTATTATCGACAACAGCCTAGAGACAGACAATTTCCAGTTATTGCAGTAAGTTATAAAAATATAAAAGTGTCTAACTTTGTATACTAGTAAATATACCACAATAAGTTGAGAGTGACGTCATGCAATATATTTACATGGTTTGGCCACCTTTATTGATCAAAATAGGTAAATAAAATAACAAGCAAAACTATTTACTGTGATACTGATTTCTTTAAACTTACAGCCGAGATAGCTCATATGGTAGCGAGTCCACGCCTTACAGTTCTAATTAAGCTTTTTAGTTTTGGGTCCAAGTTCGAGACCATTTAACGGCAAAGCAATTAGACGATAGCAAACAAAACAAAAATAAATAGAAAGGCACGACAAACAACAAGTAATTGATAAGAAGTGAGTAATGGATAAAAAATTCATATTGTCCATAAAAAATGGGAGGCAGGAATGTGCCTCGACCTCGCACCCTATCTATTGGTCGAAGTTACTAGTCAGAAGTGCTATACCAATTGAGCTATCGCTACTCTCTACTTTGCGCGATATTTTAACAAAATTAAATACCAATCCTGAAGATAATAATCCTGATAATGACTGTAAGCTGCTTTACTTGTATTGGAAAGTGGGTATAATGGTTGTGTTTTCTATTTATTTATCTTAACTTAGTTATACTAATACAGTAGAATCTCACCTAACGACCACCTCAATAATAGGACCACCTCAAAATTGAGACCACAATTTTCAAATCCATTTTGACTGTTTTGCTCTTTGTTCAACCTCTATATTAAGACCACCTCAATAAAAAGACCAGTTTTCATGGGTCCCAAAGGTGGTCTTATTATTGAGGTTTTACTGTATTATCTGATAGGTATGCATTGGTATTTTTGAGGAGAACGACATGATTCTGACTGCTATCTGTTTTATAATTACAGGGGTCAAAGTATAATTTCACTCTATTTTAAAATGGAAATCATCTTATTTGGAAAGGTCAATTGTTTGAACTGTAAAAAGAATTTGACTGAAACATTAAAAATGTTCAGATCATTACAATCTTCTGCATGTACAGGTATTCATGTACAACCAGTATTAAAGGTCTAACACTTACGAAGACTTGAATGCCTTATTAATGTCAGGGTATTTTCAGCTGTTTTAAAGCTGTCATTGGGCTATATTCCCAATGCCTAAAAGTATATAACTTTCCCAATTTGAATGTAAAAATTCCCAATAAATCTGATGAAAACGTTTTGGTCCAATTTAGCCAAAAATTGACTAAGTAGAGTCTTTTATCTAACAAGCAGTTTATATAAATACTAAGCAGTTGCTGATTAGTTTTTCACGACATCCTTTACTTTTATTCATAAAAAGTTTAACGCACAAAAATTCACAATTTAAAAGGTATGGGTCATCTTCCCAAAGAAGCCAAAATAAACTCTGAATGTTGACAGGATTGTTTCCCTTTTCTTGATGACAGAACAAGAGATCTGTATACAAAGTAATCAAATCTACCTCTTGCGATCCAGATTTTTTTTTTAAAAACATGAAATTAAGTTTTAATTCCAAACGGAAACAAGGGGTGAGTACGGAAAATCTAGTTTTTTATATTTTTATTGATACAATTTTGAAAAAAAAATCGATAGCATAAGCTAGTTTATAATATACTTTCTCTCCTTTCCAAAGAATACTTCTGAATCTGATATTAAAAAAGTACTATACAGAATTTTGTGTGCATTTACCTGAATGTAAAACATCATCAAAAGTCATTCTACATGTACAAATTTAGTACACAGGGTAGAGTTAATCCATACATGTGTATATTGATACACTTGTCAAAACACATGGCATTAATAGGCTATTGCCCTATCAATTATGAATCAGGTGAAAAGTGAGAAAAAAGTTGCAGATAAGTGGAACTTTTTTATATTAGGACACCACTTATGCAAAGAAACTTCTTTTGTGGTATTGTTAAGAACTAGATAAAATAAGAGGCCAATTCAATATCTGAATCCAATTACACAGTCACAAACAAATAATTCTATGGTTTTTGGTAATTATCAATTGTAATGTTCAAACAATTATGGACGGATGGATGGACAGATGGACAGAAGGAGGGACGGAAGGACGGATGAACTGATTCTGTCACCAATTTGCTTTAAATAGACTACCACATATTTTATGAAAGCTTGAAAATGAGTAATCGATCCATTCATTTAATTCAATTAATACCATTCTGACAACAACAATATAGTACATAGTAACAAGCACAATTAGGAGTCTATAGTGAGAACCCTGTACAGGTATCAAAATAATCAGGCACTAACCTTTAGTATAAATCTTCTCTTCCTGGTAAACAATTGTTTGGTAGTAAGCTCCAATATAACGTCCCCTGCTTTGTACTTCTCTGCTAGTGTTGATGTGTATATTGACTCATGGCCCTTGTATCTATATTAAATCACAGAGGAAATCCAGGTGCCTGAAAATTATAAATTTGGCATTATTTAACCACAAGTCTAAGAATTTACATGCATACTAAAAGAAAAGACATGCATGTAACTGATATGTGTTTCACATTGAGACAATAATAACACCCGAGGTACGGGTATTTTCCCGAAGAGGTATCTATCCATTTATCTTGTTATGGGTATTTTCCCAAAGAGGTATCTATCCATTTATCTTGTTATGGGTTACAATTTTCCCAAAGAGGTATCAATCCATTTATCTTGTTATGGGTTACAATTTTCCCAAAGCGTTATCTATCCATTGATCTTGTTATGGGTTACAATTTTCCCAAAGAGGTATCTATCCATTGATCTTGTTATGGGTTACAATTTTCCCAAAGAGTTATCTATCCATTGATCTTGTTATGGGTTACAATTTTCCCAAAGAGTTATCTATCCATTTATCTTGTTATGGGTTACAATTTTCCCAAAGAGTTATCTATCCATTGATCTTGTTATGGGTATTTTCCCAAAGAGGTATCAATCCATTTATCTTGTTATGGGTTACAATTTTCCCAAAGCGTTATCTATCCATTTATCTTGTTATGGGTATATTTTCCCAAAGAGTTATCAATCCATTTATCTTGTTATGGGTTACAATTTTCCCAAAGAGTTATCTATCCATTTATCTTGTTATGGGTTACAATTTTCCCAAAGAGGTATCTATCCATTGATCTTGTTATGGGTATTTTCCCAAAGAGGTATCAATCCATTTATCTTGTTATGGGTTATAATTTTCCAAAAGAGGTATCTATCCATTTATCTTGTTATGGGTTTTTTCCAAAGGAGGCAAAGCAGCCTCCTCAGCACAGGTACAAGACGCATACATGTACTGTCATTTCACTCATAATATGCTTTTGTATTAATTTTTATCACATTATACCTAACATGATGACCAATTCCCAAGTTCTGCTTATTCATTCTACGTTGTATATCCTGATCTATGAAATAAATCAAACAAACAGAGTCTAGTTCTTACCAAATGGATTGAAGAATTTAGCATATCTTCCCCTGCGAAAAAGGTTCATGAAGTTCATGAATAAGTTCATGAATAAATTAATTCATGAAAAGCAAAATTTAGGTTTCATGAACAAATTCATGAAAGGTTGTAATGAACATGTTGGAACATAATGAAACATGTGCGTTAAATGGCACCATGATCTAACACAATCACACAAGATCATGGTTAACATGTCTTTGTAAACATGATGGATCATGTTTAAACATAATGACAGGTGATCAGTATACTTATGGTATTCCACCTGTTATTGAACTAGGTCGTTTCCATTGTATTTCCATATGTATTGCTCAGTAGGCAAAATATAAAACTTCTAACAAAATTGAATATCAAAATATTTTATAATTTATAATTATAAAATCATATTCGAAATTGCTAATAATTCCAATAATTAAAAAGACTGTATTTTTTCATAAAGGGAGGTAATTCAGTGACAACATATTGAAAATAAATAATTAAATTATAAGGAAACCAAAAATTACCATGATTTTGTTGCACAGTCGATATTATTATGTTTAACAACAACACTATGCTAAATTTTCAAGAAAAAAACTAATACTTAATATAAAAATGTATCTTTTCTTTATGGCGTATTATTGGTCCCAGACTTCATGAACCTAATACACATTTCATGAATAGTTGACTTTTGTTGCCATAACAGTTCATGAACTTATAATATATCCATGAACTTCTAGTTCATGAATTTGGAGTTCATGAATATTTATTCGATATTCATGAATTATTTTGTCAATTCATGAACGAGTTCATGAAGTTCGTGAAGTTCATGAACCTTTTTCACAGGGGTTAATATGAACATCTCATTTTGATTTAATGTTACAATTATTGAATCAATTACTATGTGTTCCTTTTAAACAATTAAATGCTCAGAATTAGCGGGTTTGTCCCCACAGCTGTATTTTGCAGACATCTATCAACTGAATTCATTGACAAACCATGAAAATATGTACCTAAATTCATATAGATATACAATGTAACTAGTATATGAAATGAATAGAAACAGACTGAACACACACGAGTTAACATCAAATTCAAATTCAGAGATACCATTTCTAATCATACGCAAACATACCTATACCACTAATTGGACCAAATTTGAAACCATATTTCACCAGATCATGCCTGCAGCATAAGCCTTACAAGTGCTGAGTGTTCTTTTGGAACTCTGTGCATAACAGCGTGACACAATTATCACCATTTTCGTAAACTATCATAATATACGACCATCATATATTTCTCAACAATACACAAACTTAAGTGAAACTCTCCATTTCTCAGCAAAATTATAGAAATTATAACGTATAAAACTAATTCTTGAATACAATTTCAGTCACAACACCTGAAGCACCATAAACGCTCACGGTTCCATTAACTATATACAAAATATGTACAGCGTCGGATCCAGCCATAACCAACAATGTCAACTTTGATACACAAACATGGTTGAACATTTACCCGTAATAAGCACAAATATTTCTGCAAAAACTTACAAATTCAATCAAGAAGTTTGAACATCTATCAAAGGTTAAATATGGCGCTGGGCGGTTTTTCAATTCACACCTTGTCGACCAATCGTTATTGTCCACCAAAGATCGTGCTAAACACCATATTAGTCGGAAACGAGTCAGACTGCAAGGGGTCATCAGCATAGTTATATATCGTACATTCAGATTACCAAGAAACACTTTTTCGCAAACTTTTGAAGGATCGAACATTTGTTTCGTTGAAAGTAGTACACGTGTAGTACACGTGCAAACACGAAACCAAATTCGATGCAAATTTAGTAATCCATATATTAGTCACTACGATTATCAAATTCCGTCCACTATGAAATATTACCTCCTCGCAATAACACAATGTTAATAAAAAAAAATTACACATTATCGTGTCCGGCATGTTGCCATGGATACCACGTGGAGTTACTACCACACGCACCATAAGAAGAGCGTGGTAACTGTAAAGTTTACGGTATGATTACATATTCTCGAGCCCTAACCAACCTCACATAAAAGAGATTCAAATCCAAGACACCCGTTCTTACACACCTATAAATACAGGGGCAGTTGAAGGATTTGGGCTTGGGGGCGTAACGTTTCGGCGCAACCGTTTTGTGCTCGCTTTTGCTACACGAGTGACAGCGGTGCGAAAGCCAGTCAGTGACTATTCGAACATTTGACTTCCATCCTTTGTAAAAACTATTCATCAACTGTTTGTTTATCATCACCATCTCTGCTTGCACTCTTATGAAATGTGTAGCTAGTGCTTGATTTCGAGAAAAGCTGTGTATTGCAACTTGATTACGAAAGTTAAAGCAAATCAAAATATCTATATATCCATTACTACACGGATCTGATCAAAATTGTGAATTATTTTTCTTACGCGTAAAATACGAATTAATTATTGGAGTAAAAGAAACTCTACTTCAGCTTCACTACTCGCACACAATCCGCTGTACAGACATCGCTGCGAGGGGGGGGGGGCAGTTCTAAAAGCATGAGCGGCGCTATACGCTCCGGAATAATATATCAAAGCTTAAATCTTAATTTATTTGTTTGTAATGTTTAATCGGTCTCATCCTTTAGGAAATGTATCCAAGCTTATATCTTACTTTATTTATTAGTAAAGTTGAAATCGGACATATATCAATGCGTATATCTTTATTTGTTAGTTATATTGAAATCGGCCACACCCGTTAGGAAATGTATCAAAGCTGATATGTTGCTTTCTTTGTTGGTAATATGAAAATCGGCCTCATCCATAAGAAATATATAACAGGTTGCATATCTTACTTTATTTGTTAGTAAAGTAAGGTGGGGCAAAATGCCCATACGAGGTAAAAAGGCCTACCCGTAAAAATTCTGATATCGTTAGATTTACCGTGCCGCGCGAAATTCTTTTTGTGACGTCTTCCGCAGGTGTGAATACCGCGAAAAATTTAAACATGTATCTTCAAATGTAAGTGTTTAATTATCATTTTTGTAATTTTACACTATTTTGTGTTAATGCTGATTAGTTAATATGTTAGTATTGCCTCGTACACCTTGTATTCTCGAGTTTTGCCATTCGTGCGTTTGTTTGACGGTATTTATGCAGTGCTTACATGATCGCGAAAGTGTACTACATTTTACCAGAAGTTATTTATAAATATATAATGTTTAGAGGTTATTGGCCCATATCAAAATGCGTATTGCCTCATACATGGGGCAAAAAGGCAAAAATCAATAAAGTAATGTTCAATATATTGCGTTTTGGATCTCGCGTTAAATATGTTATAAATGTATAGGTCTCGTGCAAACTTGCACCAAAGACCTAAATACCATATTTTTTAGGTCTTTGCTTGCGCACGCAAAGCCAGTTTTGTCTAAATCAAACTCATGGTTATTATTGTATCGTAAACTATTGCTTAATATGGGACGGTTTTGCCCCACCCTAGCCTACACTAATATTGAAATCGGCCTCAAACCAAAGACGCACAATTATCACTCTTCCATACCCTATAAATGACACAGTGGTGATTATTTATCAAATACTCTTCAGTCAAATAAGTATTTATGTACTGCTTAAATAATGCTCTTCATCGGCCACCATCGTTAGAAAGAAATAAAACGTTGTATCAAGCTCTGATTAAATATTTGACAAGATCTCACTCGTTGGAAATAAATGCTTGTGATGAGAAACTAATTTATATCATAAATTCTAGTTTTAGATGCGTTGGATGCAAAAACAACTTTAAAGTGATATCTTATATATTATTGAATCATTAAACACTCAATACTTAAGACGATGCCTTATTACTTTTTTATGAATAAGCTTTAATTCCAAACTATATATACAGTAGGCGGTCCGGCCTCACCCGTTGAGAAATAAAATATGTAAATCGGCCTCAACCATTGAGATATAGACAGACCATCAAAATGGAGCTGACCGCGGTTGTAATCGTTGTAAGTTTTCTCGTCATTGTTCGATTTCTCAGCAAACAGGATCCTCCGAAGATAAATGGAATTTATTCTCAACCAAACAAATGGTACTGGTTAAAGTTCCGTGTTTTTAGGTTCATGTTATGGCTGAGAAAACGCGAGCAAAATAAGAAAGTGACAGGGGACAATGCTGGTTTGGGGCGGAAATCTAGAAATTCTCCGGAAGAAATGGACAGAGCTCAGACTTTGCCGATTGAACATCCTAAGGTAAATAGTCTTATAACATGTTGGGTCAAACTTTTTGTCGATATTATAAATTGTGCGATAAAAGGTTAGCATTAATAACGGTGTCAAGGTAAATTTGTATCATGAACAGAATATCCTGTATTGCTGATTTGTTCAGCTGTCAGCTCATATCAGGTGCAGTAGTAAAATTGTTGCTCTTTTACTATTTTTTCTCTACTTTTATTATATTTTTCTGTTTTGTATTTAAATTGGAAGTGAATACCTTGTCATGGTATGATTGTAATTTCTAGACTGAATCCCCAATTCTCGAACACTCAAACATTCCCAATTCAATTTGAAGGGTATAGGACTGGTCTTCTTCCCAAAATTGTCAAAATAAACCCTTTTTTGTATTTGTATTTATTTATCACTGCCACCTGTTTCCCATATGGGTGACGCCTCCAGAAGATTAGATTTTTGGAGGATACAGGAGATGCCCCAGTTCCAGAAGCACTCCTGGTTCTTTTATGTGCTCGATGTAAAGCATCATACACGGGACCTAGGTTTTCAAAGTCTCGTCCGTAAGACTGTTAGTACTGTCAGTGATGGAGCGGGGAATCAAACCTGCGATCCCTGGATTACTAGTCCAGCGCGTTACCACTGGACAACAGATCCGCTACAAAAAAAAACAACCTGGGTTAGCTCAGTGTATAGAGGGATTTCCAAGCTGGGTGTCAGCTGTCTACCACCTCTGAGTCTGATTATGTGGAGAAGTTGTCAGCTGCTTGTGGAAGTAGAAGTTAGAACTGGATGTTATTTAATACAGCCATTAACCGTTTCAACTGGTCCTACATTCTCCCCACTTTTATCAATTTTTAGCAAGTAAATATATCAGACTGCATCTCATCGTATAACGGGTATGAACAATTCCTGATATTTCGTCAGATTTAACAATTCATTCAATGTTTGTGGTTACATCAGATTGTATATATCTTTCGAAATAGTCCACTTAATGGTTACATAAACTCATTACCATTTTAAGGTAAAAAATTAAAAACACCAAAGTCATCATTATCTTTTTAAACATTTATACATGTTTTTTAATATTGAACATATATATCTATACAAAGTGATATCTAGATCTATCCTATAGGCTGTCGATGCTGTGTACCTGACTGGAAGTAATAAGGAGGGACAATTTTTGGTGACAGCCACCGCAAGAAGACACAACAACCATGTACAAACCATTGTGTTCTTGAGGGTACGTAGCTAATAACAGGTACCATTACACTTGCAATATCAGCAGTTTTTGTGCCAAAATATAGTAATTCTATTTTAGTCACAGGAGATTGGCATGAGTTATCCCCCTTTATCAATTCAAGAGTTCTCTCCCTTTATCCCTACTTTGTCAATTTTTGGCTTAATTGAACCAAAACTTTTTCTTCAGATTTTTTGGGAATATTTACTTTCAATTTGGGAATAATATATACTTTTTGTCATTGGAAATATATATAGCCGAATTACAACAATGAAAACAGCTGAAAATAAACGCTGCGTCTTGATAGTGAAAAAATACATGTATCTTATACTGTTTGTTTATTATCTCCAGTTACCTGATCTTGGGTTCCTGGAGTTACCATCCATGCCAGACACATCGTTACATGGTACAATAGAGAATGAATATGCTGCTGGTGGTCTCCATATCCAAGTGGTTGAACCAATGAAATCCTGGAACATTAAATTTGATGGAAAATTGAGGTTTGTGTTTCATTGTTTACTTTACCGAGGATATGGTGTCAAATAAGTACGACTCCTTCAGGGTTTTCCCTAGGATTTTTCAGCTAGGGGTCCTTGGACCCTCATGTTTGACAAATTGGGTCCCTTAGTAAATGTGTAGGGTCCCAGATATGCGTCAGGGAAATCCCTGCTCCTTTACTAAAATTAGGTTACTATAGTTTAGCTCCAAAGCCCCTATATACATTTGTACATTCATTGGAAGTAAGATTTAGCATTAACTGACTTTAAATGCCAATTAGATAATGTTTTCTATATTTGTATTGTTTATTAATATAGATGGTGACAGACCCAGACTCAATCGTTGGTCGATGGCTGTATCACCAGTAGAAATGGCGAAATTTCGTCATAATTAGTTAAAAAAATTCATTTGCAATTCTTAGATAAATATTAAGTAAAGCCTCAATAACAGTAAAAATGGACTTGAAAATTTTGATCTTGATATTGAGGTGGTCTTATTGTTGAGGTGGTCTTTAAGTGTGGTTTTACTGTATATGTAGTCTAGAGTGCAGAAACTGCTGTGGGTAAGTGTGCTATAGTGCTAGGGTATTTTTTGCCCAGATATGTTGAAATGTTTAAAACCTATGTCAGATATGTGGTTATGTAAATATATTAGGCAAAATAAATATTGCCCATTTTCAATTCATAGCAATTACCGCAAACGTTGCTTTTAATGTAATGTATGACAGTAACTGGTACAAACACTGTATCAAAAAAAAGTGTAAATATCAATGGTAATATAACTTGCAGTGTCTGTATCTGCTTGTGGTGCACTTGTTTTTAATAGTGTTTTGTTTTGTCGATATTTTCAGGCAAACATCTTCTGGGAAACTTCTAGATGTAAAGTTTGATCTGACCTGGACAGCTAGCACTAAGTTCTTTGACTTTGACACAGATTTATATCCAGGTGTTCTGTGTGATGCCATTGCACGAGAGTCATGGTCTCGTGGCTTCTTCGATACACTTAAAACGTATGCATGAAATTATTCAAGTTTCCATCATAAACAGGCGGGGAATTTTAAAAACTGACACAAAATTAGCATAACCCTCTGGCTGAGCTTTTGTCTTTATATTACGAGGCCAATATAGGCTACATTACAATTTGAAAAGTCATCTCTTTTTCTCAAGTTAAAGAGGGAATTTCACCAAATCATAGTAGAAATTGTAGTCATAATGACACAAGAGTTGCTTCCCTTATGTACATGATATTGGTAGTCTTTCAGTTGATCCTATTTGAACTTATTTATTTTACGGGCTTGTGAAACCAATTACAACTTATACTTATTAGTATCGTTGACTGCTTCTTTGGTTGCAAAACAGTACTCTATTAAGGAAATGTGAAGTTCTTGATGAAACCATGCTCAATGCAGGGCTCAAACTCAGGATCAGGAGTCAGACACTCTACCCCTTGTCCTTTTCACCTCTGAAACAGGTGGAAATATTGAATGTTGTGACTCAATTACAGTATAGCTATAAAATAATTTACTCAGTACATTTAAAAACGCACAAAACAGATTTTCTCAAGTTTTTTTTACTTATGTAGGGATACTAGATAAGAATGGTTCATTGTATTATATCACGTTTGTACAACATATACAATATATTTTATTGCAAATATTGGGTATTTATATTTAAAATAATTTAAAATTCAATAAAATGACGCTCTACAAACATTTCGCAGGTCTAAAATTGTGCGTTTTTAAATGTACTGAGTATATAAAATATAGTGTTGATTATAGATATGTTATATATATTTGATACAGAATACATCAGACACATTATGAGCAGTTTGGTGTAACAACTGGTGTTGTAGAAATAGAGGGACATAAACCTGTCAGTATTAACATACAAGGAGTACGGGACCATTCTTACGGTAAGTACATGTAGTATTACTACCAAGTTCTGGTGCCCAATATTTGTACTAAACTGTGGAGTACAGTTCGTAGATCACTTCTGTTAACACGGTTCCCACACTTCCTGGAAATCTGGAAAAGTCTTTGATTTGTTAATGTCATTTTCCAGGCCAGTAAAAGTGCTTGAATTTAAAAGAAAGAGCAAAAAATGGGGAAAAGTCAACCATTTTGTACTTTCTGGACATTTTGTGAAAATACTCTTGAAAAGAACCCTGTGTTAATCTAGTGCTAAATGGATTTGTCCTGAAATATTCTGTCTCCTGTAAATTGCTGAAAAAAGTTGGGTCGGTATTGAGGGATACTTGTCTATCTTGAAAAATTAGTGAGGTATTGTCATAGCCTGATTGTCGTTGTCCATATCCACAAAAATACTTGATATTCATACAGTTCAGATAGTATAAGTCCCAAATATTATGTAACCCCCCCCGGACAAGTATCTGCGTCTGCTTGCAGTGTTCTTGTTTATATTTCCTATACATTTATGTTTGGACAGAGATATATATTGGGAGTTGATTGGATTTAAGGATTACAGTCATATGTTTAGGTCTTATAAATGGGAATATCCAATATCATCTATTGAGTTGTTATGTCATTTTGGTCCAGAAATTGTCATTAAGAATGTATAAGTCATAATGCGAACTAGGTTTTACATGAGTAGAGGTGAGAATATTTCCTTTTTCAGATAATTTCCTTTTTGGTAAAAAAAAAGTGAAATATTAGTTATCTTATTCAGTCACATGTGTCTACAGTTGATAATTTTGTTTAAGCGTGTAGAGGATAACCATTAAATTTTTTTGGGGCTTTCCTCTCTGTTTTGCCTTTAAGCTTTCTCACGCAAGTATAAAGCTTAAAGGCAAGAGTGAATTTGAGTTTCTTACATTGAAATGTCATTTTTATACCAGGTAACATACGGAATTGGACACAGTTGCACAGATATTGTATACAGTACGCAAGTTTTCCTGATGGTACTTCACTGTGTATATCAGCTATATCTATGCCTGTTTCAACTTCTAGGTAATTTATTGTCAGATCAATAAGTCAATCTGTTTTTGCCTTGTTTCTTCACCCCACCCACCTGTGAAGAAGGGGTTATCATTTGCTGGTTTTGGATGGCCCGTTGGTAGACCATGCACTCTAGTCAATTACTGGCAAATATTTTGTCTACAACTAGGAAACTTCATGAGGTGATCATCTGTGATCGGCGGATGACCCATATTGTTTTTGACTTCGATAGGTCAAAGGTCTAGGTCAAAATGACATCGAGACTAAAATGAGATTTTGTTAATAATTAGTATATGATTATGCTTACATCTGTTAAATATCAAAGAATGATCGTTTGTAGTTAGTTGATGAGTTTCTCCATTCTTTTTTTGACTCAGTAGGTCAAGGTCAAAGTGACTTAGAGGTAAAAATTGGTTTCCAAGAAACAAGTGGCGAACGCTTGGGTATACTTACCTCTAACAGGCTAACATTGAAGGAAGTTCTCTGTTATCTGTCTAACATTTGTTGAATTGAAAACCATGTTGACTTGTTCAGTTATACGCTGTATTGTAAAACTATGCCTGTTACTTTTACAGATTACACTGTGGATTTATTTTCTACCCGTCTGGGAAAATGGACCCTGTATCCTGGCACGACCTTGAATTTCATGTACATGGTGATGATGGTACTCCATCAAACAATTTTGAGGTCAACTTTAAGGCTGGTGAGTTTATTTGTCAGTCATTGAAAAAAAAAGTAATACATGTAGCACTTATGAATTTTTAAAAAAATTCACTTTCCCTGACGCAGAAATATTGAGTCCCTAACTCCCTTTTATTTGTAGGGACTCCCATTTTCAACTGACCGTGCATCCCTCAGACCCCTAATTTTAACTTATGTCAAGTATAAACTGCAAATCTGGGACCCTACAAATATTCTGAGGACACCCAATTTGTCAAACATGAGGGTCCAAGGACCCCTAGCTGAAAAACCCTAGGGAACACCCTGTGACCCTTAATGTTACAGGTGGCAAGGAAAATATATACCAATAAACTTGTTTGATATGCTCAGTAATTTATAACCGTTCCTGTAAGTGTTCAATGAATTAACATTCTTACTGAATTATGTATTTTTTTGTTATTATTGTTAATCAGGTGAAGAACTGCATAAGCTCAAAGTTGAGGTGCTAGATACACGTCAGTTTTATATCGGTGATGGTCGGGATGCGAAAATATTCGAGAGGTATACACGATATTTCCTTGATGGAATGGAGGGATATGGATTGAGTGAATGGGAATATAAGTAAGTGAGATTCTGTGTGAATTACCATATACATTGTATTACTATGTAGTTGAAAATGTCTAACTTTGCCTAAAATTTTCAAATTAATTCCATGGCGAATTCAAAATGTGGTTTAGTACATTGTATAACAGTATTACGTAGAAAGACCAAAGTGGCATTAAACTACCAGCATATGAATATATGTACATTTTATACCTGTACAGTCACGGGAGAGTGTCATGAGTTCTCTCCCTTTATCCCTTCTATTTTATATGTATATATAGTACATGGGTATATTTTGATGTTTGAAGTGCAATTTCAGTCGCAGGAAGAGGTCAGGTGCGAAAAGCGTTAGACTCCTTGTTCTATACGCACAAATTAAGATCAACTGTCTGTAGGAACTAAACATTCAAAGAAGGGGTCTAACAACCATAGTCTCAGATTTTGTATAAACTTTCACCCCATTCTAACATAACTCAAATAACTGTTTTAAAGTGACTTTGTCTCACCTAGTTTGCCTCTTTGTCACACTGCTTTGGGTTAATTCGATTTCTAACATACTTATAATCACCAAGTATGTTTTTCACTGGAATTTGTTCTATTGCAAATTATTTCAGAAACACAGATGGTACAGAGCCACAGAACAACATGGGTTTGAACTACTAGATGGACTTCTTACCACAAGATATAGTTTATACTGGGAACTAACAGACATGTGTATTTGGACCAAAAACTTAATCAAACTGTGATATTATTTTATAAGAGTATTTATATTTATTAACAAAACATATTTTATATATGATGAAAGTTATTACCATAGTATTGTATGGAAGTATTTCTGTATACTTGATTTTGACTCAGACACTTATCCTCCATTCCTGTAAATTTGTGCCCCCTACAAGTTTGTTCCCCCTACAGGTTTGTGCCCCCTAAAAGTTAGAGCTTTTTATGAAGTTAATTTCTGGAAGAATGAGATTGCGATCATGTGTCTGAATTCTGTGTCAGCTTGTGAGAATAAGTTTCCTTCTGTCATTAAACATCAGACATTTGGCTCTAACGGTGTGTTTGAACATTTTTTAATTCAACCAATGCCCAAGTTATAAGATCAGCTGTTCTCAGTTAAACATGATCAGTTTTATATATGACTCGTCATTTCCAATACTTTCGCAATATCTCAAATTAGTTCATGATTATGTTGATGCATTCATTACAGACAGATGATAAATTGTCTTAATGTTGACTTATTTAAACAACAACAAAACCTCAACTGATCTTCATCTTGACGTTATCTTTGAGAGAATACAAACTTATCAGAAGCTTGCAGCTGATCTAGAATATCACAGGTCACGTTTATTCTACAACGATTTTATGGATTTTATTTTCCTGTATCAGGGGGAAGTACTCTTCAATCTTCAGTGTGTTTGATTTGAGTTGTCTCCCTTGGACTGATTATAGTCGTTATTGCCAGAATTATTTGTTATACACTCTTCATGCTGAAGGAATGTACAAGTTATGTGAAGTTTTTCCAAGTCATTGTTAGGAAATATGATCGTGAATATGCAACTTCCTGATAATATATTTATAAGACACTTAAATTCCATGATCATGTTTTACCTCGTTGAAATAGTTCTGATGAATTTATGAAGCTGCACAATCCATAGTGCACTGCATATCAATATGTAAATCATTTTCAAATATGATTGTCACGATAACGTGGCTAGGATTAAGCTGCTTGGCTACTCACACAAAAACCTACATGATTTATTTATCTGTCAGCATGCATATTGTAATTGCAGATTTTTTTCTGTTGATTTTTGTATTATTAGATGTTTTATGTACAATTTGTGTATTAATTAGATTAAGCCTGTTTTTTGAGTTATTAGGATTTAATGTTAATGAAATTGATTAGTTACGGTGCTAATTGCATTTAAATTGTCTTAATTATAATTTCAGCCTTGAAATTGTTTTATCCATGCACATGATTGGAATATATCTGTGTTGTTTGATTTAGACATGTTATCCAGTCAATAAACATATTAACATCCTTGCACTAAACGTATTATAATGAAGTACTTTAATGGATACATAAACAACACAATTTTTCTCACTATGAGTTATGTTGGTAATTTACTGTCATATTTGATGGATGTTACATACAATTTGTCTTCCATTTCTTCCATCATTCGATTTAACTTGTGAATGAGTGAATGGCCACCGCAGTAAACAGACATAATTCTCGTGCGAGAACCGAATCCCCGTGCATGTTCGGGTACCTATACAGGCATGCACAATGAGGTTGTTGGATGTTCTATCTTAAGTCAAAGTGTACTTATGTCAGTTATATTGTAATCTTGATTATTAATTAGCATTGTATGAATGTTTTGTATTGTTTATACATTGTATATATGTATTACTTGTATGATTGTGTTGTTTATGTTGTTTTGATAGATGGCATGGAGTGATCCATCTTTAAATAAAGAATTATTATTATTATTTTTTATTATTATTATTATTCCTCGGAGGAAAGTTGCTATTGGAGAAAGCATATTAAGGCTATGAGCAGCACAGACTGGTTGACTTTATATTGGCCTCCATATATGTGACATAATCTAAATACAGTCTGACCAGTTTATTTGACAACCTTTTATCCAAATACTCAGTATCATCCGAAATAAATATCAGGTCCCGATGTATCTTGTTACACAAGTCAAATTGAAATGGGCTATTTGAAAATATGTATAATTCGAAATAAAAGTTTGAACCTGATGAATTTGAATGAACAAGTCCTGACTGTATATCATTCAGATCTGTTATTTTTTATCTCCCTTTAATGTGTATGTGTTTTGTGCTTCTATGTATGTGTATGAGGCCCACATGGAAGATTACTGGAGCCCAAATGTGCAGTCTCATTAAATAAAGACTCATTTTTGTGATCTTGCTATGCTACTTAGTTGAAAACTTAGGAATATTGCATACTTTTTAAAGCTGTTTCAGCTCTTCGGTACAAATGTTAAATTTAACGCTGTTACAATTGTATTGCAGAGTAAATCTCTAAATATACCAAACACTTATTTGAACTAATGTTTATAATCATATGAATTGATGATAAGAAACTTAAATGTATGTGTTTTAACATGAATACATTATAAGATGGAAGGAAGATTATGCAAATTTCATATTTATTTAAAACTTAATATGCAGATTAGAAGCACGCCTTTGAATATCATTAATTTATGTTTAAGACTGATAGTAAATACTGCTAACCTACATCCATTTTCATAAATTGTGGTAACAAATTACGTTATTATATATAAATATAGTGTTTACTATGTGTTAATTTAATGACTTTCTGTGCTGATGAAGTACAGTTGGACATCATTCACTCGAATTCAGCGGGTTCGAAATTTTATTTTTAATAATGCATCGTTTCGAATAGCTCATTTCAATTCGATGTGCATAAGAATATACATTGGGACTAGATCTTTATTTTGGCTGATACCAAGTATTCTGATAGAAGGTTGTCGAAAACACGAGGTCCAACTGGATGTATATTAAAAAAAAAGATATTTATTGTCAAATTGATGGAGAATGCACTGAATTATTGTTGGATATTATGGCTGCATTAATGCATATATTATTTTAATGTATCTGAAATTTACTGGTAATTCTGTTAAATAAACGCTGCAATATTTTAAGAGAGGTGAAAGCGAAACTGATTTATATGAATATAAATAAAGATGCAGATAGCCTTGTTTTGCTTTCAACGCTCGGCATTGTTTGCTTAATATGCAAAATTATCCAGTAAATTTTGTACTGCCGGTTCATGCTCCTGTCATTCTGTTGACAATTATACTTAACTTTGTCTGATTATACAAATAATAGACATTATTTAAACATCTAACTTCCTCTTATTGCCGGAATTAACGTCTAGCAAAATATGTTTACAATTCTCTCGCGTGCAAGCCGAAATAGAGATAATCTGGACTTCAAACCGATCAGTAATTATCGTTTTTATGTCACGGAAGGTTTACTGACATAACGATTGATTATATCTGGATAATTTCACTGTTTCAAAGCAGTTAAATTAAAATGTTGTTAAGTTCACTGGTTTAACATTGATTTGTTTTGCTTAAAGTACACATGACTGCATACGATGCAGGAATATTCAGATTCACCAAGTGTTAACTAAAATAATGTTTCAAAAATGAAATTATCTTATACAGTAAAATCTCTACAATGCAACCATTATTGGGGCCCTTGAAAAATGGTCTTCTTATTGAGGAAGTCTTAATATCGAGGTTGAATAAACAGCAAAATAGTGAAAATGAACTTGAAAATTATGTTCCTATTTTTGACGTGATTTTATTATTGAGGTGGTCTTTAAGTGTGGATTATACATATAAATATTTTTTATATATTATGCTTATATAATAACAATGCATAAACAAACTTCTATTAAAGGGTAATTAACAAATGATTTGGAATAACGACCTAAGAAGGCACACAGCCCATGTAAACTCAAATAACTACAGGGTGTTGAAAAAGTTTGTTCACAAAGCTTGAATTTCGATAAAATGAAAATGAACACTGCTGTGGGATTTCTAACCTCTTCTGTATGTGACGTCATTTCAAGAAAACATATAATGTGATGTCACTATGTGCAAGGAGGAAACAATATTTGCTACATAAAATATAGTCACTTTGTTTTCATATTGCCTTATGTGATGTTTTCTGGAAATTACGTCACTTATAGAAGAGGTTGGAAATCGTACAGCAGCACTCAAATAATGCTGTGTACACTGACTTTATTTCTCAAAATGAAAATTGCTGCGTTTTCATGAACATCTGTTTTATATTGAACTCTCATGCAGAAATAAACTTTTGGTATATAGCGACATAGATGGGATGAGCAATTAAAAATACTAAAACTCAAACTTTGTGAATGAACTTTTTTAACACCCTGTATGTAAACCCTCTGAAAATGTATGAAATAAATTGTTTCAGTGAAAGGAAAAAAAACATTCATCTCGCAAACACCAGACTCGAATTTTCACTGAAAATTTTTTGTCTGATGTTTACCGAAAGAAATTGTTTTTGGATTGTCAAACAAATATCCTTGTATACCATTTATAATGATTCTCATCCATTAAGGTTCAATGTAATTCCTCCCTAATTATGTTGCTAGTGCGCAAGATTGATTTATGTTGTGCATACATACGTACATATCACCACGGACATCACCGATATTGGGAAGAAACGTCTACTAATTGTGAAGTTATTGTTGTTATTGACCTGACCGACTTCACCACACGATCGTGTCATACATCATTGTTTCTGTAATAAAGTTGTACTGACGAGAACACTAGGATTACAATCACGTTGGTTAACTCATGATAATTATGTTGTTGATTAACAAAAAATAAATAGATTGCATCACGATTATTGTCATTTTGTGTGGTGTTAAAAATGAATGTAAACTGCCAATCACCTACCGGTACATTCATTATGGCTGCATCCAAACTCGATACGAAACTTATATATACTTTGTGTTGGTTTATAATCCTGTGTTCAACAAATACATTAGAATCTGTTTTTCAAAACTACTTATCAGAAATGACATTGACAGGTCTGTGGTTTCTGTCTGATAAAACTGCTTATATAAAGTAGTCTGTCATGGCATTCATCTGTATGCAAGTCACTTACTTAATAAACTCTCTCTCTTAATTGTATAATTAATGATCTGTACACAAACCTAGTCTTGTCAGGCCTTTTATAAGATATATACACTGCCCTCCAAAAGTTTCTGCACACTTGACAATTTCCCATTGCAATTTATGTATTTACATATTTGTTTCACATGCAATACATCGAAAATGCTTTTTAACACAGCAATAATTTTCTGTAGAAGTATTTATGAATTTGTACAGAAACAAATCATCTTATTTACTGTGTCAGATCAATCAAGTTACACACAATTGATGCTGCTGCCGAGATGTGCAAATTGTTAATTCTGAACTATCCATCACAGAAGTGGGATGAATAATTTTACTTCATGGTCATACATGTTTTATTTGAAATTCTGTAAGAAAAAGTAGCGAAATTCAAAATATTGAAGTGTGAAGAAACTTTTGGATGGCAGTGTATTGTATATGTATACATGTATCAAGGCATTGGATGGCAGTGTATTGTATACATGTAGCAAGGCTCTGGTGTATCAATGCTTTTTTCTCCAAATGTAAATTTGGAACTTAGTAATTGATATTTTTATTGCATCCATTATCATGGTGATGTTACTGTTACATGTAGATGATAGTATGTTGAAACCACAGAGATTGTCGCAAGTTATCTCCTTCTGAGATTACTCTCCCTCTATTAACCAGGTTTTCATAGAAAACCAGGTTATTAGAATGGTGTGTCATTGGGCAGGCAGCCAAGCGGGCGTCAAACTGGGGGTCTCCGGCGAATAACTTGAGTTCTGTTGATCATATTGTGACCAAACTTGGTGTACAGTAAGAACATATGGAGAGCTCGCTTGGGATTGATTTTTAAAATTTAAAAATCAGTTTCCACTTAATATCTTCGCTATGCGTGGGTGTATTGACATCAAACTTGGTGTATAGTTGTTGCATATATATATCAGTGCGAGTGTTTGTATGCATGTATCACCTCTGGCACCTTTGCAGCATTGATGATCATCATGTATTCATTATACAAAAAAGAGCCTTGGTTACAAATAATTAGGTTTAAAACCTGGTTTGTGGGCATTGCCCATTTCTTGTCCTTTCTATAATACATGAGAAAACTCTAGAAAGGATAAAGGGAGAGAACTTGTGACAATCTCCTGTGACTGAAACTGTATGTAAGTAATGTGTATGATACTGTTCAACACCGTTAGTCCGTGTTGCATGTACATTGGAACACACTTATAACGTACTTGGTTATAACAAATAATTGGATAGTATCGGATAGTAATTTTTATTCCCCGACTAAGCTCTTCTATATTTTATTGTATAGCTACATGGTTATAACGAATTTGGATAAAGCATAATTTTATAACGTAATTTGTGGGTCCCAAAAGGCGTATTTTAACGCAAACGTACTCAGTTATAACGTAATTCACAAGTACGACGCATGTTCTGTATCATTACACACACATCTAGTTCAGGTGTAGCAAGAATCAAGTCAACAGTAATGGATGTTATAACGATATTTGTTGTATCCAAACAATTATAATGAAATTTCGCTGTATGGTTATAAAAAGGTTTGGAAGTAAATCTCCAGGTCAACAGAAATTTGTTATAAGCGTGTTCCACTGTGTGCTAATTGTATGTCCTCTTTGGCCTCATAGCCTTATTGGACGGAGTGTTTTCTTCACCAAATTCAAGTTACAACTGTTTTGTACATATATTGGCTAGAGGGTTACATGACAAATAAATGTAAAAAAGTTGTTGAATAATTATATGTTTGTGATTTGTCAAATTGTACATTTCGAGTGTGAATACAGCCCTGCGTTCAGTAAAGGTATTTGAGGCTATCATTTTGTTATGCAATTTGGTTCCCCGTGTGCAGACAATGTGATACAGTGGGCCAGGGATACAATACAAAACGTTAGCAATTGTTAGCCGTAACTGAACACAAGGTAGGATCACGGCAAAGATATAACAAATACATGTGTATTATAGAACATTTTTTATTTAATTTAACTTTATAATGAAGCACTATGATATATTATCATATTCTGATAATTTGTTCATAAATATATGTTTACAATTTGTAATCATTATTTACATACAGACCTGAGGAACACATATCAACAAATATTCAAACAAAACAATACAAATAATTAAAAAAATACGAAAGTGTAAACAGATAAAATATCATATGGTGTTGATTTTTTTTTCAGTTTCAACTGTACACTGAAAAAACATTCATTGTTTTTTTATTGTTATTTTTAGTATATAAAATATATTTGATACATTTTGTATCACAATATTGAAATTTTGTACAAAAATTACAAAATAGCAAAATCAAATATTAAAATATGATTTTCAACTTTGATAAAAACATTACAAAACCCAATACTGCGAAAAAGCCGTGAAAAACTTTTTTATGCATAAATTTTCTAATTTTATTGCTTTTGATTTCTACAACTCAAAAGGAATGTTTCATATAATCATATACATGTGCTTATACTCAGTACATATATAAATTGTTAAAAAATCAGTCATACTTGCAACTCGGTCACATATATACAATTATAAACATGTAAATATATACACACGTTTCATATTTACTTCAAAAATATATCACAGTTGCCTTTTCCATATTATACAATATATTATACAATTTCTACTTACAAACATATTACATGTATCCATGGTTATAATCACAAATATTCAAATATAGGTAAACTGAACACAAACCTTACACATAGCAAGGTGGAAGCACATTTTTGTATGACAATAACACAATATAAAAACACTTTTCTAAGGCCACATTTACAATTTGTTCTGCTTTCATTTCTTCCCAATTTGATTGATAACATTTTGTTTAAATGAAAAATAAAAAGGAGAAAATACACCATACAGTCATATATGCTAATTCCCAGTTAGTAAAAATGCTTTTCAGATTTGTAAATTCAACATTTTTAATACTACATGTAGTCAATATCAAACTGGTCATTAAGAGTAGTCTTAATAAGATGTATTTATACTCCATTGGTACATTTTTTTAACAATCAAGATGTTGCAGAATAGTCCTCAGTCCAATATTTTATTTACATGTTCATAGTTTTGAAGAAAATATCTTAAAATCAAAACCACACTGGCATTTTTCTCTTTGATTGTACCCACGAACATATAGCATGGTAAAACCAAGCAAGTACTATACAACACGAGAGGTAAGTAAGGTTTTTGAGTATTAAAATCAGACAAATGATACAACAACATTATCTCAAGTGTAAGAACAGGTCATCTATCAGTCCGTAGTTCCTGTCAGATTAATACAACTTGAGAGAATGGTCTGAACACATAATATCAACTCCAACTGGCATTTGTAGGATGCCTAACTCATACATAGGTTATGTCTGTGAAACTAACGTCAGTCAGTTCTTCCAGGCTAGTGTTGTCACGACGACAACTTAATGAGTACCGACATGAGCAGTCCGATTCATCCGTAGAACTAAACGAGTCCTGGGCTTGTGGCCCAAATTTGCTGAACGATTTAGCGGTAGTTTTGATATGTCCTGCACTAGAACCACCGTAGCTACTGGCACTTGATGTACTCGATCGTATGCTGTCATTGTAACCCTGGAAGGATGGAGGCGGAGTGTATAGAGGCGGAGTTCGTGTAGGTACTGCCGTTGAAGACACAGAAGTACACAGTGAATTACTTCCAACGTCATCTTGTTTATTAGCATCAAATATGTTACTAAGTCTCTTCACGCTCCAGGGTAAGTCTTTTTGTGAACCACTACTAGATTTATTTGTCTTTTTGGTGACTGACGTCTGATGCAGAGAATCATTTTTTTGTTGTGACTGGACCCCAGTCATCAAATCTGGATTTCTGTATGAAACCGGTCCTTGAGAAGTTGTTCGTGGATTGGTGACATTTGTGAGAGGTTGGTGTGGTTCTAATGAAGATGCTCGTGGTCTGAACACAGTTTCTGATTGGCTGTTGTTAGAATTTGGAGTAGATGATCTCGATGAATGTGAATCTGTAGACATTCTGCCACGAGCACTAGGTGATCGATATTGTCCGATCTCACTTTGAGCACTGTGAACAGAGTAGTCCGTAGTTCTACTAATGTTACTATTACTTCCATGCACTGAATTGCCAGAACTCGCAACAACTAAGTTACGTGCCCTATTTGACACTAAGATATTGTCTCTACGCTTCGGGACTGACACTAGCTGAGCATTTTCAGATGAGCTTTCAGTTCTATTTGCATATGAACAGTTTTCCGTCAAACTTTTCGGAGTGAAATTTTGCGTAGCTGCAGTTTCACCAGCACGTGGAAACAAATGTCTGCTTGCACTGTGTGGACTAGAATCAGTTCTTTCGATACAGTATGGTGGAGGATCATTGTAGGGTGGCGGCTGATCAGGACGTTTCGTTGGCGTTGAGTCCCGACTACTGCTACTTCTATTAGCCGGACTTCCACTACGACTTGGCTTTCTATCCTGAACATCGCTACAACTCCTATGCAGACCTGCAGAAGGCGGCGTCAACAGTCCAGAGTTACCTCCTTTGCTCGACGAAACCGAAATATTCTTGTCATTAGACTGAGATTTAACCAAAGGAGATTTTTTGGACTGTTCAGCCAAATAACGCTTCAGAGATTCTTCGTAAAGTTTGCGTGGTTTGCAAGTTGGAGTTTCTTCATCACTAGATTCCGAGATGGAATCATTTTCATCTTCAACAGTGTGTTCTTCATGAATGTCCAATTTTTGCTCAAACATTAGTGAAGGCAACGAGTACCTATTTGACTGTTCCTGATATTGTCTAATGGATTGCTCATACAATTGTTTACCTTTTAAACTTGCCTGTTTCACTTCTTCAACTTCAGTTTCAGAATGTTCATCAGGCAATAATCCCTGCTTCAACAAACGACTTCGTTCAACTGCTTCAGCATAATTTGGAGGATTATCTGGTCGTGAACCAGAACTGTCATCAGAATGACTTGAATTTCTCGATAAAGAGTCTGAACTCAAGGTCTTACTGAGCACTTTTTGTGGTAAATTATAAGAAACTGGAAGTTTAACCACAGTTCTAACACGTGTTTCTACAATGTCTGAATCAGAACCATTCGCTTCCTCTTCACTGGACACTGAACTCTCTTCCATGAGATATTTTTGCTGTCTCTCATGAGTCTGAGCCGTATCAAAACTATTTCTGCGTTTCTGAGTTAAAATTTCATGATTGCCTTTCACTGGAGTATTCTCACGTCTAGGGCTTTGTGACTGCAAGTTTAAACCCTGTAACAGAACACGCGGAGGTGGTGAATTCCCTTGCAAGCCGCTAGAGTAAATGTTCAATTGTTTCATGGCTTGCTGAGAATTATTATTATAAAGATCCAGATGTGGTGAGGTAATTTTTTCCATCCGTTGTATTTGAAACTCCTGCTTATCAAGTGAATCATGTGAACAGTAAGTAATTGTCAGTTTCGGAGACTTAATGATGTCTTCTGCTTCTTTTGAGGTATTTGATCCTGAACCTTTTGGTGATGTTTCGGTGTGTAATGGGAATGATCTCCTAACACTTAACGGTATCGGAGACCGTCTTCTCAATTTAGGTGAAGTTTTCGGAGAGACAAGATAGTTTATTTTATTCACAGGTTTCCGTTCATTTTTCACACCAATTTCAATGTCATCTTGACTCATACGTCTCTGATTCTGAGCAGTATAAGCAGTATGTTTTGATTGTTGATTCAACCACTCTGACATTCCCCGATCCTCTTGATCGGGAGTGTCCGCTGACGACGACAAGGGATCAGGACTATTTTGTCGATTTAAAAACGATCCTGAAGAATCCGAAAGAACACTATCGCGTGAACTGTTAAGTGAGTATTTTGACTGAGGAGACATTGGCATAGCACCTTCGCTCGATTGTTTGTATAAATGTCTATGATTTTGTAATGTGTCCAAGTCATCAAATTCACATAACTGAGGCTCTTCAAAATATAAATGAGCACCACTTGCAGACTTAATCAAAGTTCCGATATCAGGTCTGCGATAACTCTTCATGTTCATTTCTGAGTCTGCCTCTGAGCTTTCCTCAACACTTTTCAGAGACTCAGTAGAACGTCTCTTGAATTTATCATGTGAATTTTGATTGTATCTTTTGTTATATCTTGAAGGAACACTAAAATTTGACTCCGACGAGTAACGAGTAGGTTTACGATCATATTCCATATTAGGACTTCCACTATGATCTGAATCCTTCCTGCGAGCTCTTCGCGGTGGAGGTACAGGATTTTGAGGGTCATACTGATAGTAACGATTGTCCATACTCTGACTGACGGGATCAAGATCATCTTGCATACCATCCTGTTGTGTATACGAGGCACTACGTAAATAACTCCTCCCAAATTCGTTGCCATTTCCGTCTTCATCGTAAAACTGATCACTTATCAAGCCAGAATCTCCACTAAGATTTGACGGAGAAAAGTGGTTTGATTTTGTCACATGGGGGCTTCTGTCCATGTCGCCAGTGTAGAGAATTTCACGATCTAGACTATCCAAGGATGAATCATCTCGTCTGTAATTTCCTGATAAAAAAAGAAGAAAAAACATTATAATTTTTGCAATGAAAAATTAAGAATTCTAATACACGCCAACAACTTGCACAGTTACATACAACCATGATATTGAACTTACAGTAGTGATCAATAGATTTAAAAACCCTAACAAAGCTTACACAAATGATCAATAGACGTAAAAAACACTAAAAACATAGCCAAATCATTTCTTATTCAAACAAGACATCTAGTAGATTTTATTAATTTTCTTAAGAGTAGGACGGATCAGGAGTACTTACCATGTGAACTCAGGACACTGTGCATGCTATCAGAATCAGTGCTGGAATCTTGTCTCATCTTTTGTTCCACCGAATCGCCAAACAAATTTATTGAATCTTCACCAAAAACTTGAGCAAAGTTTTCAATCATGTATTGGAACAAAGTTGGTGGAGTGGCCAATGGATCGTTACTTCCTTTCGGCCACAGTAAACTCGGCGCTATACAGAGAGACAAGTTGAAGGCAGTCATTTTGTTTTCCCCTGATTTTCTCTCAATATGATACAGAACACAAATGAGGTGGCGAACAAGTTCATAATGAGCATCTGGTAGTTTAGTCAAAGTGCTGAAAACAAAATAAGAAACAAGTCTTAAAACAGAACAAAAATTACAATTTATCAATACGTTTTCATTCTTTCAAATTAGAACAGAATCTGAGGGTTGAAAGCACACTCAGTCTTTATATCAATAAAGAAGCAAATAGACTGGTTTCACTTTAATCCTAAGTGATGTAGAATTCTATAAAGTGTTTTTGCAGTAATACAGTCTATCTACATGTATTATCTTTAAATGTTAAAAGAACTGCGTACACCTATAGTGTAATGTGGGTCTTCTAGGCTTATATTAAGAATAAGGGTAAGAATAGAAATAAATTCCAATATGAATAACGGCGGATTGGTACAAAAATATTGTAACTCAGTACTAATACAGAACCAGTTACCATAGTTTCACACCAAACCATTTAGGTATGGACTACGAGAAAGGTGATCACTTACTCTCTCATTTTGTTGTTTTTCTCGATAGGATCAGTGAAATTGTTTGCTGCCATCCAATCATCGAATAGTTCCTCCATTAACAAACTTTGAGGTATACTGCGTAAATAATCCTGCAACAATATTATACAATAATTAGAAACAATGCAGACTTAAGGATTTTTAAAATGTTTAGCAATTTCTATAATCAAGCACACACTGCAAACTTTTTCAATGATTCTTCTATGTTTAAAGGTATTAAAATCACTAAATAAGAACATCTAAAAGTTAATTATTTTCAATTAGTCATTAACAATATAAATATGTAAACAATAACATTTTTTTTTGCATTTTTCAATATAAGCCGACAATTACCTTTAAAAGTGAACCAATAACCAGGGGAGGCCACTCCTCACTATTCAAGCAATCGTCCCCATCATCTAGCCTCTGTTTCAGTTCCTTACACATCTTGGCGTTACATGACTTTCGGAGAATTCCCACAGTGTATGGCCCCTCACGGAACAGTATGGTCATCAGTTCTTTGATCGGTTTAGCGATTAAATTCTCCTGTGATGTCACATCGGCTAGTTTGTGACCGAACAATTTGCCTTGTGGTTTCTTGTCTTCACGATTTCTTCTGAAGATGTTAATCAAAGGAGACTTTTTCTTGTTTTTTGCTTTCGAAGTTTCTTCTGAAAATATGAAATGGTTATCAATAGATTATTATCTAACGTTATACTATAAATTTACCGACATTTGAACAATATTTTGTTTTTTCTGCATTAAGGTTAGACATTTCTGTGATGGGAAGCAATTCTGGTTCGCTGAATGATTTCAGACAAGAAAATGCAATATTTCAGAGCAAGGTGTGAAATTGACGACTGTGTCACAAGTTGAAGTGTATGACATGTGACAGGTTTCTTGCTTTTTCAGTCAATATACCGAGGTTAGAAACCATACAGAAACAGTTGAAATCAAGTAAATGATAAACATTGAAATAAAGTGTCAGTCACTCTATCATAAACAATCATTAACGTATGCAAGAAAACAATTCTTTACAATAAATGTTACGTTGGTAAGATCTTAAGGGTTGGCGGGAAAATAAAACTGACAAAATATTTAAGATGACTGACATAAAACGACCGACAGTTTGACAGTTCTATTTATACACTCACACGCATAACAACAGTCATTGCAACCCTGATAGTGCAGAATACATGTATATACTCGTATAGATGTGTCAATATGACCAGTGTTACACATCTAGCCATGCAAAATTGACAGGGATACAAGTGAATATCAAGCACATGTCACATGATGTTACTAAATATAGATTATGTAACCAATTGAGGGTACTATGATGATGATGGTATGCTCCGAAATTAATCAAAATGTCCGCAAGATGAAAGGCATCAAGGTGCATCTAATGAGGGTGAACCAGGGCAGAAATATTAGGGAGATATATAACTGGTTTCATGAACTGTCATACCCAACGAGAGCTAAAAAAATCTTACGCTTACAAAATCTAGGTCAGAATCATTGACCTGGCTACATAATTGTATGATTACAATTTCATGTGCTGTAATTTTCTAACTTAATGAGGCTTTGAGATAAGGTATACAGTAATTTGGTAGTTATCCAACACTTGAATGAAAGTGATCATGAATTTATAGTAAAACTTTCAGTGACCTTATTAAGCTACTAGAAATAAATTTCTGTAAGGTAAATGCAGCTGGCCGATGTATTCCTTCCAAAAAGTTCAAGTTTTGAAGTTTGCGCTAGAGTAAGTAGTCTATTTCATGGGAAGTATTAAATATCAACAACAAAATTAAGCTTTTCGAAGATCTGCAGGGATTTTTTTTATTCAGTGATATGGTTGAACTTGGCTGTCCACAGTTTTGCCCAGTGGACTTGAAATGAAATGCTCATATATGATCTGACGTGGACACTTTTCACTATAATATATATAGTAAAGTCACTGGTTCAAAGAACTATCATTATTCGGTTGTTAACCCTTATTCAACATACGTGTCATCATCTTTTGGCTCCCCGTTGATAGGAAACTTGAGACACAACCTTTCGCACCACGAAACCTTTCATATTCTTGAGCTAATTATATCTAACAGTTTACTGGGTTGAAATTTTGTGGCAGTTAATATAGTTGATATGATTGAACAATTATTACCTTAACATACGAAACCTCGCTATTAAGGGGAGCAGTGACCTTAAATATGTCGGAGATTTCAAAACATGGGCATCTATCATGTTATTTGAGGTTTACCGATATAATTATATCTGAGACTAAGATCTCCATGAATGGGAAATTACGACTCATTTTTGACTTCAGCTTTGATACATATATAAAGTTTGTAACGTGATATGATCTTTTTATTTTCGTACGGTTGACCTTTTGCAGCCCCGAGTTCTATTGAAATTATAAAAAAGACTCCATGTCCACAAATCACTGGTATGGAAAAAATTATCAATTTGCGAAATATGAGCAGTTATTTTTCAAACAGATTCAAATAATGGAAAATTACATGTCAGCTAATATAAAAGCCAGTCTTTTCATCGGTCAGATGTCATTCACAGGTAACGTAAGTAAACCCTTTCATTATGTATTTAATTTCATGTCATTTTGCGGTAAACTTTAGAATTTGCATAGAAATTATTCTCTTAAAATCTCTGAATTGTCCATGAACCTTTTGGTATCATTACAATTTTTAGGTAAAATTAATTCTAGTGTAATTTTATATTTAAATAAACTAGATCACAAAAACAACTTGTCAAAGCCTGTACTAAAACTGAACCTAAACACAAAGTTGCATTTCGTTAAATTAATTGCACAAGGGCCAGCACATTGATTGATTTTTGAGCCCCTGTTCATGAAACCACCATTGTTCAGTCGTCTGTAAGATTAATTAGTGAGTCACAATGTACTTCAAATTATCTACATTGTAAACAATAGAAGTTTATCGGAGAGAGACGTATGACCCCTATGGTAAACTAACAAAAACTTATCACATCGGAAAATTACATGCCATGTTATTAAGAATAATTGTTTTCACAGATAGTCATCAAACTTGGTCAATTATCAATCAGACAGAAATCAATAGAGCATTCAATACGCAGCAATTTTGGTGATCGAAACACAATGTATGGTTAATTACTTGTAATGCATTATATAACATTAGACTTAATTATCACCTGAACTTGGGACATAATTTCACCTTTTATAGAAGAAACAGTATGAATATATTGTTTGGCCTCAAGTCAGGACATGTCATTAATTGTATATTCAGCACTTTCACAACATTTGTAACTAATAACCAATAGTTAATATTTCACAACCAATATGTTTAACACTAATACAATGCTAATGACTTCATGAAGTGCGACTTTCAGAAACAGGAGACGAAATGCAATGTGGCAGGTGAAATGTGCAGTAGTTGTATAATCGGTACATGTCTGGATATATTTTTTTATTTTTGATGATATAACATTATTTGTACGGAATGTTCTTGCTCTTTATATATAAAAATGACAAATATGAAACTGGTAAACTGTTCAACATTGTTACTTAGTTACAATATATAGAATGATAACCTAAATCACCTATAGCTTGAACTTCTGTCTTCAATTAGGCAAATAAATTAAGAACACTTGCCCAGTTTTATTTAAACAAACACTGAATTTAATTATCGATATTAGCATACATTAACTAGGTCACCACAGGTGAATGGAAGCTGGCTAACTTAAATAGATTTGAAATTATGCAACTTTTTTCCTACAGGCATAATTAATGTAATAATTAGATGACAGCTGTTCTTTCTATTTAAATTAAATAGCTGAGTAGAATATTACCCACAGGGCATAAATCTTTAACAACACCTCTGTTATATATGATATTAGCTTCTAGGAAATTGGTTGATCAACATAATTTTGAACTTGATACAAACAAAAAATGCCTGGAATGATTAATGTCCCTACTAATTGAATTATATTCCGTTTTTCAATTGTATTTGAGGACAATATAAAATCAGGCCGAATCTTTTAAGCCCCGGAGACAGAAATAAAATTTAAATTCCTTAGGGTATTTTAGTGACAAGATGACACAAAATGTCAAGTCATCATATTGTTAGGGCTGATACAACCTTCTGTTTAATTAATTAAGTTTTCAACATGTCATTATTAAGAACAGATCACTGGGACAAATATTATCAACTTCCTTAATAATTGATTTGCTGTAACATCTTAACTCATAAAAAAGGGAACTTTGAATAAATGCATATCTGAATTATTGGCATAGCTAGTACTGTTACAGTCGGTCTAAAGATTAATTCTAAAGTTCCAAGATGAGAACTTTAAATAAAGTCGCTATTATTATTATAACAACTATTTTTACAGTGCCTCAAAAAAAATACAGACTTAATATAGAACCATACAATTTAAATATTTTGCATTTAGATTGCCAATTAATTTTTCAATAAATGTTTTATTCATTTGAAAAGTGCATCATATGCAAATCAGTGAAAACATTTTTTATAACAGAGCAGTAGATTATGTTTAAGTAAATAGTATATATTCAAAGAATCTTTTGAAATAAATATACAATATACAAATAAGAAATTTACTTGCTCATGACAAGACTTATTTCAACATGAAACAATTTTATTTTGCAAATATTTCATGTCCCCGAGGCAATGTATGTGATGATGCAGTGCATAGTCATGCAGTTACACTCATGCAAACAATGTAATGAATAGAACAAGGAATTTTAAGTACAGGTAAAAATTTCGCTATCAGCCAAAATCTAAACATATTTGTATGTAATATAAATATGCTTGTGCAAACAGCTTCAAATTTATGAACGGGAATTTTAGAGTGTGCACAATATGCTTGAAATGACATCAATTTAACGATGTAATGTTATTTACAAAGCATCAGCATACACTGTTTCATGAGGCAATGATAATCTATCACGTACAATGGTTTCTATGCAACATGAAAGGTATTTTTCTTCCCCACTTGCTGATGTACGATCTTCGGTTAATCATAAAACCTACACGCGTGGTGTGCAACGGTCCGCATCAAGAATATTTCCACGTAGAACAGTAAATATATGAATTGTCAACCACATTTTACGAGACTAATTTTTTGGTAATTAGTAACATATGCATGAACATAACCATGAACCAAGCTTTGTGACAATACATTGCTGCATCAGTACTTGTCATAAAATAATGCCCCAATTTGCATACTTGCACAGTGCCTTATTAATTGAATTAATTAAACAGCACCTAAAAACTGACTTGGCAGCATAAAAACATGAAATAACTGCAGAAACAAGGAATAAGCTGCGGATATGCCAAATGAGTCCTGCCCTAAAAAAACAACACACTTTGTCAACCAAGTATTGTTATTGCGAAACACCATCATAACAGGTTAATTAAACTTTTTTTGCTAAACATGTTTTTCATTTTCCGCCATAATTTCGTAATTACTCATAACAAAATTATCTATTAACTGTCAATCTTGTTTTGTACATTACGTTTGTTGATCTTGTTGATGCAGTTAGTTTTCGTTCCTTCATCATCGGAGAAAAAACAAAAACTGGCGTTAAAGGTTTGACAGATACAGTTTAGGATGTTATACTTTGTTGTGACACTTTATGACAAGAAAAAAGCAACATTAACGGTAAACTGTAGCCAATTATAGCAAGTCTGTCCTTTTAGCGGTTATTATCTGTACAAGGTGCAAGGACAGGCCAAGGAGTGCAATGGACAGAGGAAAATGTTATTACTTATTTACTTAAGTCAATGGTTTTTACCAGTTTTTAATCAAAGCACTAAACTAAATGTTGTTATCAGATTTTCGTTTTAAATTGTAGATTATACTGGTCAGAACCAAATCTTGACCGTCAGACAAGAATTATGATTCATAGCGGATTTGTGGTGTTGCGTAAACAAGCTTGTTTTGACTGGACAAGGGATAAAATTTTACATTGTTATTACCCAAGCTAACCACACAGTTATTTCAAATTGTCTCATTAAACATAATAATATCAATATCCAGCCAACTAATATTATTCTGTCTGATGTAAGCGGAATTTCACAGCTCTCTGCAAGAATGGGTGTGACAATGGGGTTTACGAGTCCACATTCAGAACTCCAGCCAAATATCACACCTCTGACCTTATACCTATTAAAGGGAGGTCAGCCCCATACAATACCAATAAAAACATACTTTTCTTATGAAGAAATATTTCTATATATTTGTTGCTAAGGGATGATCAGTGTAAATATTTTAGTAGACAGGTCATAATAATTATGACTTTGAATTATTGGGTATACATTTCAGCCCAACAGATTTAAGTATTTATGTAATATTATTCCAACATGTTCATCAGACTGTGTAATTTTGATTTGAGACTGGCTTCTTAATAGATTAGGGTTTGCCTCAAAGGAATGTTATATCTCTTTGCATATTGGTAACGAAGAAGTGATCATAGTTGCCCCGGAACGGTTGATATCTGCGTTTTTTCCCCCCAAAAGCACTCAAATGGCCAATATTGCTCAACCTCCATACAGGAATATTGTATGTTTTAAACAGAACTTTAATCAGCACAAAGTGAACCAAACTTGCTGTGAGAGTACCGAAAATATTTTAATATGAAGCAAAGTTGTAATACTCACCAATGCTGTGTCTTTTCTGTGACTTTTTGTGTTTGAGGAAGAATTCGTATTTTCTGTTGTTATTTTCCATTTCCTCCATGATTCGCTGGATTTCAAGTTGTGTTAAATTATCCTCTGTACGCTTTGCATAGTCACGAATATGGTTAACCTTTATGGCATATGGCAACTCATGGCCTGAAATAGACGAAAAAACATTTTCAATTTCAAAACAAATAATTATGTGCATTGATTACCGATGATGTAAACAATGTTCACCTTAATCTGACACACAAATTCTTTATGTTACTAACATAAGCAAGCTGAACCATTGCTGTAAAAATAGTGGATGAAAGTTTGCAGCATCTCAAAACCTTGTTTGTACCATAAATGTAGTGAACTAGGGTGTGGTAAAGTGATTGAACTAGGGAGTTGTAAGACTAATCACTCTGCAAATCAATGTCTCCATTACTTAAGTGATTTTTGGATACATTAAATCTAAAATGCTGAAAAAAATATTCAATTACATATACATGTAGTAACAACGTGAGAGTTTGCATAAGTGGAATTTTTATGATTTTTTTATTAATTTACTGAGAATTTGCACACACATGCTGTAGGCAATGAATTCTTCACGCATCAACATACGTTTAAACTACCTGCGTTGAATATGATTAACTACAACGTTTAACGAGAAGACAAACCTATAAACATGCCTACTAAGTTCGCGCTGTATTTAGTCATCTATAGTTTCCGCAAGTTCAATCTAAAACCCACATTCTACATACCTATATCAATAATCACCTATCCATGTACTTCCACCTTTAATAAATTTCCTTTTAAAGTAAAGCAATTTTTCATACACATACATTCATGTATATATCTGGTTTGATTTAGAACTGTTCACACTCTCTGTACATTGTAATAAAATCAATCACATTAATTTTACTTGATTTTATCAGGTTTCACACAAACAATGTTCGAATATTTATCAACAATGTTTATCTATAGGACAAGACATAAATGAGTAATGATCTTAGATCATGATTAAAATTGCGCAATGACTACTCCAGTGACTTCAAAAACAACATGATAAATAAGGGGTTTGTCAGATAAGGGACCAGCCATTATCACGGCTCTCGCTCTTTTGTTTTACTGTTGTAACGCTGATGTTAATCATACAGGTGATAAAAGGATTACATGTATTGCAATCACTCGTCTCGCTTATGTTGAATTTTTTATCTTTTATATAAGTTTTACTCCTGTATCAGCTGTATACAATCCAAAAATGCAGGTCTTCATAGTCAAATACCAGTTAACAGTAATAAGGACAACATACAATGTAACATGTGATCAATTAATGAATGTAATATGCTACAATCTGAATAAAATCGTAGCTTATTCCATATGTAACATAATACAATCATTTGTTTTACGTGACTTAATTTATGAACGTAAATGGTTTAATTAGCATACCGTATGTATTTTAGTACGAAAATAATTACAATATTCCTTAAGTTACACTTTTTTTCAGAACAAAGTTTACAATTAGTATACTTAAAAGTTGCTTCAGAATAAATAAATATTCAATATATTTATAATTAATTATAATTCAAACGATTCATATCAACATTTTATTGCAACAGAGTGCAAAACAAACTTCCATGAAATTGTACAGAAATTATCTGATAATTAAATATTGTTTTATTTTTTAGAAAAATGCAAGAAATTTTACCAACCAAAATAATTAACATGGATAAATTAAAACATAAACAATATTTATTTACCTGGTGGAGATTGAACATCCAGAAACATGTTTATTAGTTAATGTTGTTTGTTATTCTTCCTATGATACACATAAAATCCATGTAAATCATACAACTGACACTATTTTATCCAAATGTGTAAATATGTGATAAATACCGAAATCTCTTATACAGAGAATTCTTCCATATTATAACACAATTCGTTCAAACTGTTAATAATAAAACAACTACACTTTAAACCCTCTACTATCAGATAGTAAAACCTATTTGTGACAAAATAACAGTTAACCAAAATCTCTGATGTGTGTCACATGACAGGTTGACAACTTATCTCGGCCAATCAGAGCTTGTTTCTATTTTTAGCACACTTATTGATATAAATTACTGTAAGAAAATGTTTAGACAGTTTAGAAACTGTACAAAGATTTCTCTTAAGAGGTTAATATTTGACCAAAAATGACCAATACTTTGAGGGAGAAATTTGAAAAATCAATTATATAAATATTTGTACATTTTCTTAAAATGAAATATAAGAGGGAAGTACTCTTATGCCGTTTTCTATGACAATATGAAAATAAGTAGCCCCAAGTATCCAATAGACAGGAGTAAATAAAGATAAACATGTAATAACGATTTGTACTATATATAATTACGGAATTTTTAAGGAGTTGTTTAATCATGACAAGTGATTATAGAATTGAATAAAACATGCAGTAAATTTACTGAAGGCGTGCTGAAATAATATACATCTTGAAACATTCAAAATTGAAAAGCTATTATTCTACGACCTTGAAGATAAATCGCTGTTTTAGAATTTTTAGATATGACAAAAAGAAGAAAAGATCAAATAACTGCATGATAATAGGTCCTTCCCACAATGTTTTTTTTTGTATGACAGAAATTATGAATCAAACGTAAGGTATGTTGAACATGTGTATTCCGTGTGCATACCTATACAAATGACTAAATGCGCAATTTAAAAATGGGGCTTTCTTAACTGTCAAAATACGATGGGGGACTTTCAACCAAGAACTTGCATATTAATCATTTAAACTAAAAATAATTCTAAACAGAATATCAAACCACAACAAAGTTAAAACAGTTTTAAAGCACCAATCTGTCAATGTAGATTATCACAGCTTGTGATTCCATAAGCAAAATAAGGAAGATATTGTTGTTGATATTATCAATGAAATCAGAATTACGTAGGTGCTGGAAATTCGAGGGTTTTCCGTGTCTGTATTCAAGGAAGTACAACCATGTCAGCTTGGCAAACAAGAATGTTAACAGACGTGTTGGGATGACAAGTTTGAAAACCATTGTGAAAAAAAATTGACAAACAAATTAGCTACACTGAGTGAGATAAATTGCAACAACTAATCAGTGAACATAAATTTATAAATTGAGGGTTCAGTGCAAGACTTTATTAACTCCTATATAAATACATAAGAATTAGGATAGTTTTGCATTTTTTTACATGGAATCCAGTGCAACAGCAATAAGCCTAATTAAGTTTGCTAAACAATTCTCCACAAAGGTACATTAGGGACAAGCACTGCCAATTAAGAAAGAGATGATTTTGACACAATTAAAGCAGCACAGCGCAAGAATTGTGAATTCAACTTATTATGTTGCACAATCATTTTGTGTAGGTGCAAAAAATGTTTAAAAAATATTTTTCATTCATCAGCTTGTTATCATAACATAATCGACAAATTGAAAATAGGACTCGGATTAAATTATATAAGTGTTTTATGATTCCACTCCCAGCCAGTAGGGTAATAATAATTCTTACATGAAATATAAATACCTTTTATAAACAAACAAGTCTTCCTTTACCTAATTATGATTTAAAGTCCATTGACCAAACCAAAAGCAATATTGACCAGCGACCAAAACAACATTTTTGAGATTATTACCTTCCTATATTGTTACATAGGAGAGGTCTTTAATCCTCTTATGAGATTTACAACAGGCAGAATGACCTTAATCTCACTGTAATACGTAAATAAGCATGCCATTTATGCAAAAATGCTTTATTTATTATAAACGTTTTGTATGTGGATATTCTTTGTAGCCTTTGATTGAAATAAGCTTAAAATTGTTTTTAGGTCAAGACAAAACACAAGCATATTGCACTTTTTACGAGACTACAAAAGGCATTTCAAGTGGTATAAGGATTGGAACTCTTTAGAAATGGAGTCTAGAAAGCTTGGGAAAATACTGAGAGTAAGGAAGTGAATGAACTTGAAAAAAAACAATAGGACAAAAAGTTATGAATGGAGTCCAAGTAGATTAATATCTTCAGCGATATAAAGCGGAAATTTGTTTCGGTGGTTTTTATGGCCATGATTTATGCGTTAAACAATTAAAACATGCTCTAAAATAAAATCCAAATACATATCATACCATAACATACAAGAACCGCAAACAAATATGCATGTACAATTTCTGTGTCGACCGCAAAAAAATCAGATAAATAAAAGAGCCATGAATATAACACACAACTACATATACTGAATTAAAACACCAAAAGTCATCAAGTAATAATCCCAATGGATGCCTACGTTTTTTTTCATTTCAACAACTTCTGAACATGAATCGAGAGGTGGGGGACAAAGACTTTTAGTGTATTATCTATGTTTAAATTGTCATGGAGAATATTGCAACCATACCTAAATTTTGGAAGCAACCAAACCCATATTGGCAGTTAAGTGCTCTACTGTCTGAGCAAAATCTTTAATTTAATTTTTTTTTCGGCACAGCCGTTCTAACATGGTTTTGCTATTTGCATATTAGTGTTGTGTAAACCAATCAAATCTTACGTTAACCACCAAGCCAATTTCTCTTCAACCGAACAACTTTTGTAAAACCTTGACACGGAGTGGTTTACCTTTCGATAAAGGATACGTTACCTTACCGAAATCCACTGAATTTCAGTGAATATACCAAATCATCTTTTTTCAAGATATCTCTTGTTTTAAAATTGACTTAAAATTACAAATTTGAATTAGGTGTCATAAAAAGGTCAAAACTTCACAGTAAAGTTCAATGATTCTTTTCAGTCGGTGTTTATAAGTTGCTCATGTCATCTCCATGTTTACAAGATTGTCATATCTATATAAGCCATAACACTTGTGAGGATTATGTTTGCCAATTATGGAAAATTATAAACTTTAGAAGCAATATGATAGCATTCAAGTGGATAGATCAACAAGGTGAATGCTGTACTTAGTGAGCAAAGTATGCGTACATGAAGACTTACAATTCGTATTCCGTCATCTGGTCGATATATTGTTACCACTAATGGCCATAATTTGAATGCATATTTCAGTTTATAATAATAACCTATATGTAACAGTTATGAGAGATTGAGAAATATCTTACTTACTTCAAATATTTGCATGTCAACTATTTTTTGCTAATGTGACAGCAGTCAATGTCAACTATACCAGCAAGCAGAGAAAACCTCACATATACTTGAAAGACACACCCCCCTCCTGGTATATATTTCATCGGCTTAAAATTTCTTTTTCAATTTATTGATTTTTCTTTAAAAAAAACATTAATCACAATTTGTTGTTGTTGATGATGCTGATAGTCATAGTAAATGATTTTTTGACGCAATTTTGTACTATTCAGTTTTATAATTTACGCTTGAATGGTTTATATTAAAAAAGAGTCATCTGGTAACACGAACGGAGTGAGGAACGTCACCAAACGAACATTTATTCCTTTATCCAACAGATCTGATAATAATTTCATTTATTTACACCTCACAAACTGACTTGTACACCAATCGAAACTTATACTTAACATTATCTAACAAGATCAATCAATACTAAAGGGTTCAACGAGTGCAGAAATTTTCAAAAACTACATCAGACGCTACCAATCGGCAATAAATACTTCATATGGTCATATTGTTGACAATCTTTGTTTACTTTCTTATTCATACCAGTATTAGTCTAAGTATCAAAACTATCTGATGAAACCATTAAGTCAGTCATGTTAGTCATATTGAGTAAACAGGAGTCAATGACACTTAAAGATTGAGCAAATCACAATACAACCGCATATTGATACAATATCTTTGATAATACACTGAAAGGGGGCAATAAATACAATATATAGTGATCTACCAAAAGTTTTATAGGTTTAGACAAGTAACGGCTAGGAAACTTCTGTAGGGGGACAACCACAAAAATGCTATCCTGAACCAACAAGCCCTGTTAGGGGTCATTTTGCAACCTTTGCGCCAAAATCAAGTTGACACAAAGATGATAAGTAACCGATATTACCACTAAAACAGGGGCTGGGCTTAACTTTGTAAACTCTAAGGGGTCTGTCACCGAGTTTAAAGACCGACATTCCCATTAACGCTTATTGACGTAAACAGAAATTGCAGGGGGGCAAGGGAAGAAGATTAATATTAAATATTATGACAGAAATGGACATTATCAGATTATTGTTAACCAATCAAAGTTAACAACATTTATGGTCAACAGTTTATTTTGTTTTCATATAGTATTTAAATGTGGTCAGTATGGCTGAATAATAAGAATGTTTATTTAATGATATACTAACGCTAACTGAAGGGTCAAAGGCATTAATATGGTCACTATGGCAAAAATATAAGATTTTTTTTATCATTGCTCTGACAGAAATGAAACCAACAAATCTTGTCACTGATAGCTTCACTTATCCTGATGCTGGAACTGAATGTTACTTCAAACATTGTAGAATGTCTTTCAGAACAGGGATAGGTAGATGTAATGGGACAAACGTGATTGTACTGTGTTGCTGTTTAGGAAGGTGGTTGTTAACAGAAGGTCACTGTATGAGACAACATTTATCAAACAAGAATCTGATATTAATTTACTTGGGTAATTCAACATCAAGTCAATTTGACAATTTAAATCAAACTGTTTTTCAATTGATAATTCTATAATTATAATTTTCAATAATGCCCAAACGACTGCCGGTCTGTTTCTATGTACAATGGTGATATTTGTTCTGGACAGTTAAATGGACAAACAGGGCAAGACCTATGTCACGTTTACCCAAACAATAAAAAACAGTTACCAGTAGTTCAGAAATAGGTCAGGCCATCTTATGTCTCATAAGAAAATTATAATTTCAACTCGCTCTGAGACCTATTTATCAAACCATTTAACATCACACAAATTAGACGCAATGAAAAGATGGTCCACAAAACTAAAATATTGGGGTGGGGTATATTTATACAGGGTCAAGCAAACATTGACGAAAAGATACAAAAAACTTCTCAGTTCATTAGAAATTTGTTTTATAGCAGTAATTTCGAAAATTACCTTGAAGACCGAGAGTGAACAGTAGCCGAGAAATCTATCATTACCGCAAATTTGAGTTTTAACACCGAGCTTTTGATCTCGTTAAACATAGTTCATGATGTTTTAAGTTACCTACGTCAATACAACGATAAAAAGTCTCGGTTGCCGGGAAATGAAATAAGGTGCTAATCAACAAATTAGCTTAAAATTTCCTAATTCTGTTGTCGAGTTTTACAAAAAAAGTCTTTGAAGAGAGTGTGAGAAATGGATAATATATCATAGTAACGGGTTTTATTTGACCAATACGGATCATGATAATATTGTTAATAAGATCACCATCAAATATGGTCAAATTTTCACACTTAGACAAGTAAGTCTTTGAAATCTAGTATTTTAAGCTGGGATTAGGAGAACAAAGAACGTTTGCGAGATTTATAGAATGATATTGATTGTAATCTTACTGTAAGTACATTGAAGATGATAGAAGGGAATGTGGAAGAATTTGCCAATCTACAAGATAGTAGAACTATCTGTGTCACAAATTGGCGCTGTTTTTGTTTGAAGATTCTGTATCAAGCACTTATTGCAACAGCATCTACAACAACATCAGCAACAACAACAATAGACTTGTCTTGGCTGTGAGGCTGTTCCTCGTCATGTTTAATTGTTGTTCAATCATGTGTAAGTCCCCATTCTCTAGTTTGATTTTATACCCTCTCCCCATATTTGTCATTTCTCGTTCCTCTCCTTCTTAATTTATTAGCTTTTCCCCTTCCAATCTATCATTTTTTTTTATTCCGAACAAATATCTTGTTGGGGGCCCTGCTTTGTAATTGTGACCTTCTCTATGTGATTCTATCTCACTTTGGCCTTTCTTTATTCTCCACTTAAAACTAATAATGACACTTGAATTAATTGGGAAAAAATAATGTCCATGCTTTGAGATTCATGAAACATTTTTTTAAGTATACATGTACAAAGGTTTTTAGAAGAAATTCATGAGATTGATATGTCTGTGTTGGTTGCAGCAAAAATATATACAGCTATGTTGCTGTACCTATGAAACACATTATAAAACACCTTTGCCTGACAAAACTATTATCAGTTAAATGCGAATATCATTGATAAATTATGCACATGACATGTATTCTTTATCTTTCAATTAACAATTATGACCAGAAACTGAAGTCCAAATGTGTTAACAATACCAAATAAAACCACAACCTACAAAATTTAATGGTATTCATCATCAACATCAGAAATTGTACAATAGTCACGATCTGCCAGAAACCTATTATATTGTTGTCCAATAAAAAATCAGACACATGATTCAATTCTCATTTATATTCTAGCTTCACACATCAACAGGAGGATATTAAATTCTTAAGATTCCTGTTTTCACACATTTTAATTCAATAAACCAAATGGAACGTGCAAAATCTCATCATTTAGAAATTTCTAATCCATTTTACATGTGTTTTGTCATTGATTATTAATGCATTAATCTTGCGTTTCACTTCAGCTTTTTAATAGATAACGGAATGCACTAAAAAGTGAGGGCAAATGTCGGACTTTATCAAGATTTTTTAGACATATGGATCAAAATTTAGACACCTTCTTTTACCAAAAACATTAGTAATACTTTAGCTTAACCAACGTTATTTCAATTCCTGGCAGTTTTCTTAATTAATGATCCCTCACAAACTTTAGTCCAGGACATGTCTTACCTATTTTAGACCAAGACAGGTGTTTCCTATTATCAATTTTTTAGGTCCCAGACCCCTAATTAATAACAGAAATACTGGAGAATAAATGTGCCCAAAAAAACAGAATTCTGGCCATAAAAGTTAACTAATTATGATAAGATTTTAGTGCTCAGGTTAACTACTCACCACACAGAGGGTACGGTGCCTCATCAGGTCCGAGCCTCACCCACAGCTGATAGTCCTTTCCCTCAGTGTTCTGAAATAAACAAGTACACATAAACAGACTCATCTACATAACAATAAATATGACATGGAAGTATGAAATCCTGTTAACAGTTGCATCAAAAAAGGAACATACTCCCTCTATTGGCTTTGAGTACTGTAACAATACTACTATTAATGAGACAGACAATTACACCTGTTTTACCTTGCGGTACCATTCCACAACAGCAGGGACATTTAGTCTGATTCCCTGCATACGATCCTGCGTAATTGTACGTAACAACGTAGAAAGGGCAAGTAACCCAGGCTACAGGAACGATTTACATATTGTATCAATTATGAAATTCTGAATGCAATGTACATATTTATTTTTGTCACAAAATAAACAAATTATTTATGATTGGCCTAAGGTATTTATCAGGACTTGAGTGAGGAAATATTACAGTTCACTATACTTAGTGAAAACACCTGACATATCTATTATCTGTCTATCTCACACACACAATATTGCACGATCAGCATGTTTGACTTTGGTCCCACTAAATAGTGTATCATGTTACCAGTGGGCTTGATAATGCAGATGCACTTAAAGTCCTGCCCCCAATCTAGTCCAACACCCCCACAGCATTTATAACATACAAATTACCCCATGCATCTGTTCGCTGATACCTAACATTTCAATTAATATAACACAGCATTAATTTGGTCAGAGTATTTGTCAATGTCCACTCCAGTAATATTTATCCTAATGATCATTATCATAAATAACAACACCTGGACATGTGTGACCGTCCGAACTTGTACGTTGGACATAAATATGTTTTATTACAATATTTGAATCAGCAGATTATATTGATTAAGTACATTAAGAGATCTTTTACACATAAAATATCCCTTGATATTATTTCAACATTCAAATTAATCCCATCATTTACAATACATCTCCGTTACAAGGCATTCCAAGAAGATTGAATTTATAAACCGGCAGGTAATTCAAATATTATAAAATATTTTATTGTATGTCCAATAAATTGATAAATAAAAGACTTACTAGATCAAAGTCAAAACATTATTCCCTTTACAGCTTAAATAATCAAGTTATTATGAGGTTAATAAATGAAAATAACGACCATCAGCTTGTGTTTATATACTTTTCTACGACCAATAAACGTCGGTCAAAGCAGATTTCATTCATGACAACCTCCTGTGGGGGTAGTAGGCAGAAAAGTCACGATCGCAGAAGTACGTGAAAAACACACTATGAAGATGTCACTTCCATCGCTACGGCATGATACTATATAAATGTTTTTGACACAAAGTTGTAACAAATCAAGTCTGCCCAACTTCTATGATCATTACAAAACAGTTAATATAAGGCCATCCTTAATAAATTGTTTGTTTGCAGTTACGCAACCTGGAATTTTAACAGTTGGTAGGTCGGACTGAAAAAAAATTCATTGATGAATCTGAAAAAATAAATTGAGTCGCAGCACTTTTCTTCATGAGTCAGTCGGTAACTGGAAACAAAACAATTTTTAAAGGATGGCCTAATTTATGATTAATATATTTATATAACAATGGGCCTCGCATAAGCAATAATACATTTAGTACCTTATTCTAATCACACAAATTACATTCTTTTGTATCTAAATGGCCATATATGCCGATTTATTATGTAAAATCCGAAGCAGCAAGATTTCTTTAGTTAGATCAGATACTTTCATAGAAACACATGAAATTGTTTCACAGTGATTGTAACTACCCTTAGAAATCCCGGTCAGTACAGAAATCCCGGTCAATCGCAGTCAGTACAGAGAATCCATTATGACCAACAGAGCCATGTGAGTATGACGCACAAGGAATACAACAACAAAAACAAAGACCAGTTTTACGTCATGGACAATGCTGTCATTTTCATACGACTTTTCTGATGAGATTTGCAGGAACTATTAGTCACAACCTAACATTGCATCAATTCCATCCTAGTTCAATGTCAAGTTCCCCTGATATACACCGCCCTCCAAAGGTTTCTTCACACTTGCGTATTTTGAATTATGTTATTTTTTCTTACAGAATTTCAAATAAAACACGAAACAACCATGAAGTAAAATTATTCATCCCACTTCTGTGACGGATAGTTAAGAATTAATAATTTGCACATCTCGGCAGCAGCATCAATTGGCCTGCATCCGAAACTGATGTATGTGAGTAACTGATTGATCTGACACAGAAAATAAGATAATTGTTTCAGTACAGATTTATAAATACTTCTACAGAAAATTATTGCTGTGTTAAAAAGCATTTTCGATTTATTGCATGTAAAACAAATACGAAAATACATTTATTGCAATAAGAAATTGTCACAGTGTGAAGGAACTTTTGGAGGGCAGTGTAGAGGACACTCTTCCTCTTGCAAGGCACACTGCGCTTCCCCCATGAATTTTGCAAGGTGTGCAAAGACCAAACAAGTGATCAAAGCTATCTACTTCATTCAGCTAACCATGCTATAGGCCATTACATGCAGCCATCAACTATAACCATTATGAGATATGTCAAGTGAAGCTGTTTGCACTGAGGATTCATCTACATTGTCCTCAAACACTAATAGCAGTACTCCATCACAGTGTAGGTCAGTTGGTCAGCAGTTAATTGGTCCAGTGGTCATCCAACATCACATTACATGGTCACACTCATATATAGCTTTTAGTTATCTGTCCTTATGGTTTATTGGGTACACATACCAGTACTTTGATTTGACAAGAACAAGTAAATATACAGTAAAACCTCCATAATACAACCATCATTGGTACCCTTAAACTGGTCTTCTTATTGGGGTGGTATTAATATATAGGTTGAATAAAGACCACAACAGTGGAAATGGAATTGAAAATTGTGTTCTTACTTTTAAGGTGGTCTTTAAGTGAGGTTTAACTGTACTGTTGAAAATGACAATAAATGGATTTTGAATGAGAGTTCTGACCATCTCATGAAGGTGCAAGAGCAGTATCCTGTGACTTAAAATTACATTTTTTTTCATCCTAATACTTCAATTAATAATATTAATGTATTCTTATGTGATGATACGTTTATAAAGACAGACATATATATATATATATATATATATATATATAAAAACAATATACATTTTCATGTATAGATAAAAAAAAATTTGCACTATAAAATCCAAACTTCAAAAAAGCATGAGCGTAAATCAGCACGGATGACTGATCACATTATAAATGAGTGGTATTGTTTTTACATTTACCAAAGATACATCATAAAAACATCAATAGATTTTCCCACAATTATTGAGGACTGACTGGTTGGCAAATACGAGCAGTGACAATTAAATCAACAAACACAAATGTAACTGACAGTCTGGGGATCATACTGGACACAATTTGCCTCATAACCACTTTCATGTGCACTATTGTTTATACAGAGCAACTCCTTAAAGTCAATCATCAGTCATGACATTTACAACTGGCTAACTGATCCCTACATAGCCCCTTTTGTTTTACCCTAGTACTGACATCACATTTGTTTACACAACAGACACCCTAATTGACATCAATACATTAGAAAATTGACAATTTTATTGGATGCAAGGCATAATCACTTTTCATTCGTAGAAGTGACACATAGATGACTATTACTAAACAAATCTTACATCCCAGTTTCTCTAGGATTAATTTATTACCACTATATAACCGATATTGAACTGGTCTAAAAGTTAACATATAAGTAAAAGTAATATGTTTATATCTCTATGATAATTATAAAGATGACACTTTTACAATTTAAAATTATTAATTTAGTTGATCTAATAATTATATTTATGTAATTATTTATTACTTAATCTGCTTTTAATTACCTTATTAATACCAGAATAAAACAACACAGGATTTTGATATGATAATCACAGTTATACTATAGCAAAGATGACAATCAGAAATCCCAAAATCCAAGTCATTCGAGTGAATTCATAATATTAAATACAGTGAAGTTTCCCACGATAAAACTGTACATATAATTATACAGTATAACATAAACAGTGTATATAATATAACATGCATGTACTGTCGATGTTTGCATAGAATCATGAAACTAACAATAAAATACAATGACAACACAATAACCTGAGAAACAGTTCAAACACATCAACATTGCTCATTAAAAAATACCATTATTCTCAAATGTTTTTTTTAAAAAGTAAGCCAGAAATTTAACAATATGATTTTCTATACAAATGTTTCATTTTTTATTTGCGCGTAGTTGACTCTGTATTACAAGAAAAATCGTACCTTTGAAGAATATCATTTTGTATGACATGAGAATTTGTAGGCGTGTGAATTATTTTCTAATATTTTTATGTCCAAGTACAATAACACTTGAGAAAATTATCAATTATAATCCTAATTCCACTTGGTATTTATCGGAACGTTACATCAAACTATAATCAGTAAAACCATATAAATATGGAGTTCACATCGCAAGTGATCTTGACACAGACTATTTGACCATTTTTGGTGACTTGTTATATTAAACTGAATAATATATTCGTAGTTGTTACTCAATGATTATATTTAAACCGAGTGATGTTGTAACCATTAGATTAGATATCACACAATGAATACTTAGTGGCCTGAAAATCTATCTGGGAAACCTTATATGGTTACAAGCGCATAAATATCATTTTAATCTTGATTAAATAGTATGAAATAATACATGCGCATTTTACATTAAATTGGACAATCAAGAGGTAGCATTAAAGGGAGCTAATTCTATTTCAAAATTAAAGGGAAGTAATTTTTCTGTAGAAATGAGGGAAAATATTTTTTGGGAGAATTAAAGGGAAGTAACTCACTTTTAGAATTAAAGGGAGCTAATTTCATTGCAGACTTAGAGGGAAGTTATTCCACAGTAGAATTAAAGTGAAATAATTCCATTGCGGAATTAAAGACACATTTTGTTTTGAAAATTAAAGGGAAGTAACTCATTCCTAGAATTAAGGGAGCTAATTTCATTGCAGAATTAGAGGTAAATAATTCACTAGTGATATTAAATAAAATTAATTCACTCATACAATTAAACTGTATTTTCATTTGAGAAAAAGGGAAGTTATTCCAATGAAAAATTAAAGGGAACAACAACAAAGTTTTCATCTACGATATATACGAGAACGAATTGACATGAAATTTCGTTGAATTTCATGTTGATGTTTGATCTACAAAAAAGTGTAGAAGACATATTTTTACTACCATTAACTAATAATTATTAGGATAGCTCTGCATACTTAATTTTACGCAAATATTGACCGCTAATAGCTAAGGCATTTAAGTAACAACATACAACACAAAATACAAAACACTTCCTGTATTTTATAATTAGATATGAAAAATAAAGCAACATAACATTTACACTTACTGTAATATTGAGTTGTTCCAGACAGGAAGTGATGATACTGACCACATTGGTGACGGTTTCCACCTCAACATGACACGCCTGAAATATCAGATAAAAAATATTTATAGAAAAATGCTAAAATTATCTAAAATTATCAATACAAACTAAGAAGATTCAAATTCAGTGATGAGAGACAAAATCAGTTACTTTCATACTTAAATGGGTTTTTTAAAATCGTTTTTAATGAATTGCTTTGTTTTTTGCTTAATGATAGACACTTGTCATGTTCTTGCAATCTAATCACACAAAATTCAATTTACTTTAATATTATCCACGTTCTTTGAAGCTGGTAATCCCATCTCATAACAACAACAACAGATTGTTCCACAGAAAAAATCCCAAAAAGTCCATAAAAATCTGTAGATATTTCCTCATATGAATAAATATATTATATTCCTGACACATGTATTTGTTTCTATAAATATAAATTTATCTTTAGTCATTAAGCACACATCTTAAACTAAATTTGTCCTTGACTTTCATTATATTACATAAAATAAATCTGGAATCGTTTGTTATCTCAGAAAATTGCCAATCAGAAGAGTTCAGCCTGTTTGGACATCAATCTAATCTACTGGGTATGTATACTTTGATGTAATGTTGATATATTGTCTGGTAATTATTGTAATACAATTAATTGCAAACATTTACTTAAGTGATTCAATCAAGGCAGTGAATACTCAACTATTTCAAGTATTAACATAATTAACACTAATTGATCTCACTTAAGTAAAGGTGTGAAAAGTTACACACAATTAACTCGAACACTACATATAAGTGTGAAAAACACATTCTCTTAGTGAATGGAGAGCAAGATAGACAGTAAGTTTATAAAATAACTTTTATACTGACTTGTGTATTATGCATGTACAATTTTGTATATATTTTTCTTCTTTTTTTAAGAATAAAATAATACAATTTGTAATTTTAGTTATTTATATTAGCTGTGCCATGACAAAACCTGCATCAGTGACCAAAAAGCCCACTTCCAGGTTTTTACATTTTCTAACAAATGTATGTTTCAACTTTTCATTTAATACCGAGAAGTATAAAAATCTGACTTTTCTTTTTATAGCAATTCTAATATTAAGAACAAGATGCAAAACTAAGCTACAAACAGACAACACTTTGTCAGAATTTACATAAATCTTATAAATCTTCTACTCTTCAAAAATGAAAAATAAATAAAATATGCAATACACTGTAATATGAATATTTCATCATTTGTTAAATTCTATAATTCATAATTAAGCCTCCAAAATATCTTCTGACAAAGCGCTTAGTTTGTGACATCAAAACTTTGATCGGAAAATGCTCAATGTCATAACCAACATCACTAATACATGGCAGCGCTCATATTGCATTATTATACGTTTAAATGCATTATTTTCTTTAAAAATAAACAAAATAACAGCAGCGCATTATAATTACATTAATATTCAAAATTCAACAGTTGAAGTTATACTTGACAATGCAGCCAGGCATTTAAGAGACCATCTTAACAATATGTTCTCATAAAGAGAGCACTTCATGCACCCGTTGATCAGACAAAGTACTTTACTCAAAGAACAACCAGAACAGATTAAAGAGACAGAATAGAGTAAAAGATAACAAGACTTGAGGACAGTTGGTAGTATTTTTTCGGTGCAGCCATACTAACATGGCTTTGCTATTTTCATATGAGTGTAAGCCAATCAAATCTTATGTTAACCACTAAAACAACTTCTCTTCAACCGAACAACATTTGTAACCTTGACACGGATTGGTTAACCTTTCTATAAGGGGTATGTTACTTTACTGACGCCTATATATATGTGTTGACCAAAACCTAAAAATATTAATTTTGAATTTTTTGATGCTGCACAACCAATCTCAACCTTCTGATTGCAACTAATTTGCTCGTCAGGTGGCGCTGACCATCTTTTTTCAAGATATTTCTTGTATGTATTGGTTGCACTTACTCTATCGCTCTCTCTGTGATGTACGTCCAACATGAGCGTCTTGGGTAGTAGCTTCATACGTTCTCCCTGAATTTGTCTGAAATATACAGTATAAAACATGAGCTGTGAATTCAAAATAGGTTGAGAATACTGATAATGTGTACACAATGCCTATTGGTCAATATTTTGAAAACGTGTTTTCATTGGCTGATCACCTCACTGTTGGTTTACAACCGTTCTCAAGAAGATAAAAACAGACTATACTAACTGTACAAGAATGGCATAGTGGTCTAGGGTCAGAGCAGCCGACCCAGAGGTTGTGAATTCAAATCCTGCGACCTACTTTACCATATCAGAACAAGGCGCAAGTACTGCATGAACAGCATTGAAGCACTCATCAAGAGTGATTCACATAAACTGCGAGAACTTGGTTCACAATCAATGTAAAAGTAACTAATTATATTACAATTTCATAACAATATTTCATACACATGTTTGTATTATAGAAGCAAGGTATTTCAATATTATGTTTATTTAATGCAGATTTATTACTGAGAAACGAAACATAAGTAAAACACTGATCAGAACCCACCCCCTCCCCGGTCGTATTGATACATCAATATTCTACATATTCAAGGTTTTATACGAGGAAGTAAGCCTAAATCTTCCGCATGTTCTGGTATAAAATTTTCTTCCTAAAACTACATATAAATTGTACAAATCCGCGTATGTTTTATATAAATTATCAAACATATATATCGTTAGTCAGATAAACCTAACAGGAAGACGTAATTTTGAGATATTCGATAGAAAAATCACACAGAAGAAAAACAGCCAAGTCATGGATATCAAAAAACAAAATGATTTAAATTTCCCTCATAAATAATCCTAGCTATGACTGATCACACAACCATTGCTGATCAAAGTTTAGAGGCAGTTTGTCAAAGTTTCTGAATTTCAGTAAGACGCATTTACAGCGAGATGACATGTCCCAAATATATCCTTAAACCACAAGGGACAAGAATTCAGTGCGTGCATTTTACATAAACAACATTTAATAGCAGAAACTTGGCACGAGAACACGAACAATTGACCGATAAAACATCCAGGTTTTAAAGTGCAATCTTAATTATGATGCAGAGTCATTTCACATTTGCATGAAATAAAAACCTAATTCATTCATTTCATTGTTCATTCATTGAAGCTATTGCACAGTTTAAATCTCTACATACAAAGTGACATTCAATCACGACATACACTATGCAACAAGTATTCACTAACTCATATATTCAACATGCCAAATAGATCAATACATTATTGGCCCAAATGCACTGAGCCTCGTTTCTGAAAAAAACGCAAGAAAGATGAAGTCATGTTTTCACATTATGCGGTCATGAATTCACATTATGCGATCATCTTTTCACATTATGCGGTCATGTTTTCACATTAAGCGATCATCCATCTTTTCACATTATCGATCGTGTTTTCACATTATGCGGTCGTGTTTTCACATTATGCAGTCGTGTTTTCACATTATGCGGTCGTGTTTTCACATTATGCGGTCGTGTTTTCACATTATGCGGTCATGTTTTCGCATTATGCGATCATCTTTTCGCATTATGCGGCCATGTTTTCACATTATGCGGTAATGTTTTCACATTATGCGGTCGTGTTTTCACATTATGCGGTCATGTTTTCACATTATGCGGTCCTGTTTTCACATTATGCGGTCATGTTTTCACATTATGTGGTCATGTATTCACAATTATTGCAACAGCTAATTAAAACATTTCAGAAAAACATGTTTATGATTCAGCGGCAGAAGCAAAACAATTATCAGTAAACATTGAGATGGCAACTTGTCTTATGGAAAAGAATAATAAACATATATTTGTAAAATATTATTGTACCTGAAAATATTTTTAGCTGTATTAAATTTGTGAAACTCAGAAATTTTTGTAGATCTAGTCTTGATGACCATATTTAAAGTGCTGTAATTCCTTAAAAAATGTTGTTTTGTAATAATTTTTGTTTTGTACAATTTAGTAACCTACAAATATCCCCGCATTCAAAAATGTTAATAATTCAATTTCGCCCAGATATGTCATTTACTTGTCCAAAAATCTCAGAGAATGACAAATATTTCATTCCATTCATATTGTATTGTATATCTGACAAATAAATTATGACATCAACATCACATGGCAAACCACAAACTTTGTTAGCTAACAGGATGTTTTTACTATAATTATGTAGCTCTAGAATGTTTTACTCCAAAAGAAGTAAATTGCAATGACAGACTACAAACCACAAGATGGCTGAAAGATCATGGCTACATATCTACGTATATGTGTTTTATGTAACAAATAATTTGTCATCTAGTACTATTAATTTCATACATAAAGTAAAACATTACTTGCAGACCAACTCAGACCACCTCAGAATTAAGACCACCTTAGTAATGAAACAGTATTTTCATGGGCACTTTTTCAATGTTCCTCCCACATTTCAACTCAAAAAATTAAAAAGACCAATGGTGGGCTTATTATTGAGGTTTCACTGCGAATCATCCCACTTACTCGCTAAATTTGTTCAGCCACGTCTCTTTGAGCTCAACACTTTTGAACGTAGCCACGTAATTTGTGGTAGGCCAACCAATCACGAATGACTTCTCTGTCGGTCTTGTTAACTCTGTGATGTCATCAATGCAATCGGCAATCCATAACTCACAGACTCGTATTCGATGCTTCAGCTTAAATGTTGTGTTTGATCTGAAAGAAAGTAAGAATTCAGTCATTCTGTGTCAGAAAACAATACAAGACATGTAATCTTACTGTAGCTAAATGGCATTTTTTTGTAACGGTGCTTTCAGTCACAAACAACCTGGGTCTGGCAGTTTTCAAGCTTTTCTGGGATGGAGGAAGACCACAGATACTCCCAGCATTATCGGACATGCACCCAAGGTAGAACAATGAACCTTCCATCAGCCAGGTGGATAGCTTCCTCACACAAATGTTATATCCCCATTGGGATTCGAACCCATGGCGGTAGTTTGCAAGTAATTTGAATTCAGTGACCATAACAGCTCAATCATAGAGGCCACTTAAATGGCAATAGAAGATGTATGATTTAATTTTTGAAATTACAACAAATCCGACCGCAGGTGGTTTGTTTAAATATTTCTTATTTGTAAATCAGGTCAAAAGCAACATATGCTAGTACACAGTAATAACAATACATATATTGATGGTTTGTTGTTACACTAATGTAACTACCTGAAACTGAATAACGACAGTCTTGCACCACACAATCAAACATACAAGTAATAAAATATATGAATAAACATCAAAAAGGTTTTACTAAAATTATAATGATCCTCTTTTCTTAGAACCCAAGTTTGCGATTTATTTTCCTTTTTATGAACCAATTTTGAGACGTGCACATGAATCTTGAGCATAGCATGACTTGTATGATGATTTAACAATTTTAATGTTATATAAATGTTGACAATTTCATTCAAAATTATTCACATAATTATGATCATATACGGCAATAAACAGCAAACAATTCAAAGCAACTAGTGCCAAATGGTTTGCTTAGAGTCCATAATATTTATATTACATTAAACATTAAGTTATAAAACATGTCATGTTATATAATCACTCCTAAAAATGCAATTTGTAGTCTTTATATGTGGAGATGAAAAGACTTGAAAGGCTTACTGCTCCCAATGACCAAATTACCGACAATTTTATTGACGAAATTACGTGAATAAGATTTCCATATAGAAAACTGGGAGTTATCAAATAACCGCAGTGTCTATTGTAGCGTATACAACCAAATACACCCATTTCACTGACTTTTCCAAAAGCTTGTTTATTTATACAATAAACTTATATTTATAGAGAAACAGCTGGGCGCTGTGGTGAGGCAACATCAAAATATAACATTTATCATGCATGATTCAAACGTTTCATTCCCAAATACACGTATATACATCCCATAATTCAACAGCCACAGGAAGGGAAGTGCATCATGGAGCCAAAAATATTTTCCGCCAACAGTGCAAACACATTAAAATACTCCCACTAATGATCGTCGGTCACCGTTAGTGTAAGTGCACACTTATTAAAGTATTTGACACTAGTTCTGCCGTAGACACACAAGGTGAATATGTAAGCACAAATCAAGTGGAAAAACCACAGTTCCCACAATGGTTCCCACATTCATTGAGTAACGAGTCAGGAAATGCAAAAACTATTCATGTAAACTCCCATTGTGTATTGCTGTATACAATTTCTTAATTATTGCAAACTGAGTCATGCTCCTTTTTGATGACGTTTTTATTTAACGGAAGTGGCAACCACAACAACAAGGTGATTGCAATATGTACTATTGTAGTGTGCTTGGATTCATATTCCACCAAGAATTGTTTGGTTATATGGAGATAGCGCAATATGTACCAAGTAGGTGCAAACTGAGCAGTTCATGACTAAGAAGGAAGAGCAAATGATGGTATGAAAAGTAACTGGTGAGCCAAATGATGGTATTATTAAAACAATAATTGGAGAACTTTCCAACAGAACACCCATCAGCAAGCAAGAAATCCTATCAGCACGCAAGAACCCAATCAGCACACAGAACACCCATCAGCAAATGGAATGCCAATCAGCAAAGGAATGCCAATCAGCACACAGAACACCCATCAGCAAGCAAGAAATCCTATCAGCACGCAAGAACCCAATCAGCACACAGAACACCCATCAGCAAATGGAATGCCAATCAGCAAAGGAATGCCAATCAGCAAGCAAGAACACCTATCGGCAAGCAAGAACCCCCATCAGCAAGCAAGAACCCCTATCAGCAAGTAGATCCCTCATCAGCACACAGAACACCCATCAGCAAGTACGAACATAGATTACACTGTCAAATTTCTGAAAGAGTGCTTCAAGTTTGTCTTGGAAGTTAGATAAAATGACACATATGACATATAAACTTACTTTTGTTTGGCAACCAGCAATAGATCACTGAAGAGGAAGAGGTAACGATCTTGTGTCTGCATACCCTGCAAGTATCATTATATAATTGTATCAGAACGATGTACCAATGAAATATAACATTTGGATGTCATTACATTCTCACACTTACGACAGGAACACATTTATAAATATGATGTTTCAAGTGGAATAGCAAATAACCAGATGTGTCCAATTTGAAAATGGATGCCCAAGTTATGGGCATTTTAAGTTGAAGAAGGTCCACAACTCTTAAAAATCTCTCAATAATCGATGCTGAATTTCCATTTTAAGCCCTTGCTGATATTGTGAATTTTCAGGTTTGGATTGGCAAAAACAATTAATGTCTTTGATTGGGAATGAGTCCCTTTAATGGACCCAACAACAAAAACCTGCATTTTCAAACATGGGAAATGGGGCATATGTTGTATATAAGCAAAAAATCAGACTGAAACTTCCTGACATTTCTCTCAGCTCTTAAAACTTATACATGTACAATAATATTATAGGAAGAAAAATCAAATCCATTCACATGCAGGAAGTAACATACATTCCAGGCGATACTTCAACACAATGAGAACTCTCAACATGTACTTACTCTTGAGAACTCAACAATGCCCTCCATCAAGTACTGTCTATTGAAGTTATTATTCTGCTTGGAGGGGCGAGAAAATTCCAAATCTTTCTTCCCCATTGTTGCTGAATGTGATCTAGAAAATATACATGAAACAGAGTATGAGTAAAATATTTATATAACGGACAGTGATACGAGAGAGTAAAATATTGCACGACAGAGTAATGACATGTACAGTGCAACCACTCCAGAGTGGGCTCTCTCTTCAGTAACAACCTCTCCAGAGTGGGCTCTCTCTTCAGTAACAACCTCTCCAGAGTGGGCTCTCTCTACAGTAACAGTACTATTTATTGCTGTAGTAAGAATTCACTGTCAATTTATCTTCTAAATAACAATAACCTCTAATCAAGGCCATTCTTATAAAAGTGTGTGTTTGCAGGTTACGCGACCAACTCATGAAAAATGCTGCAACTCAATTGATTTTTCAGGTTCATTAATGTAAAATATTGTTTTGGTCTTTTAGCCATTACAGTACTTATATAACTTAAAAAAATTCTGTGTTGAGAAACCGCAAACAAACAATTTTTAAGGATGGCCCAACATACAAAGTTTGTGTCTCCCAAAGTGTTGTAAGGGAGAGGTAATGCACTTTGACAACAATTTAACAAGAAACTGGACAGAGTTCAATATAAGCTATATAAGTTAAGTCTTAAAGATTTAATGAGATGTAAAAAAGTAGGAAAGACCAAAAAGCACCAGGTACTTGTCATATCAAAGGTTGTCGGTTGTGGTAAAGAGGCAACAACATTAGCTTTGCACCATATCCTCCATACGGTGACTTCCCATGTTTTGTTTTGTAAAAAACAAGTTTTAAATCCTGCTTTATAAATTGCTCAATCTTATTTGAAATAATGAGGAAATTAACAGTTAGGAAACAACAAAGATACAGGATATAAGTTTGATTGTTTTGCCCATGTTAGGTCATGTAATGATCAATAGGGAACTATTTTATAAGTTCATGTTTCAGAATTTCGCCCAGAACACGGATATAAATACAGTAAACCTAGACAATAAGACCACCTCAGGTATCATATTATCATAATACTTTCATACACAAGTTTTTTCGGCGCAGCCTTATTAACATGGCTTTGCTATTTGCATATCAGTGTGGTGTAAACCAGTCAAATCTTACGTTAACCACTAAACCAACTTCTCTTCAACCGAACAACGTTTGTAACCTTGACGCGGATTGGTTAACCTTTCGATAAGGGGTATGTTATTTGACCAAAATCCACAGAATTTCGGTGAAATTACCGAAATCCATTTTTGATATGGAGTGACCAGCAATCGTAACATCTCTGCATTTTTTATGTTGCCTAACAAATCTAAACCCTTCAAATTGCGCCGACCATCTTTTTTCAAGATATTTCTTGTTTATTTTTCATCCATATTTTAACTCAATAATCAGATCACCTCACAACTATCGTAAGACTGACTATCTTCAGAATGAATAATGGTCATACTATTGAGGTTTTATCATACTCGGAAGCATGGTTCACGTCCTATAGCATATGACCGAGACATTTCAAACGCGCTCATTTAAAAACCAATGCAATTCTCCCCGTTCTGTCTGTACCTTAATTAGAGCAAGACCTGCGTGATATTTGGTGCGTGGAGAAATGTATGGGTAACGAACCTCTAAAATGTCAGCATAATAAAAACCAATTATTTTTGTCAGAAACATAATTATAAAGCCTAGATTACTTAAGATGTTATACAATTCATCAACAATTTCAACAATTTTATGCGAGGTTTTCAGTGGTTTTCAACACTACAGTTATATGCAGATAATCTAGCGAATAAAACTTTAGAATTTCAACGTATCCACATTCCAAAATTTTGATGTTTAACTTTTATCAGCTATGGCTTTTACACTAAGTGTCATTTAAAAATGATGAAAACGGAAATATTTCAGTCTCTAAAATGACGATTTATTCAGATTTGCGTAATTTTAGTAAAATTAAACTGCCCCAAATACAGATAACTGGATCAACATCATCTAGTTCAGTATGATTCATAACGCGTACATTTTAGATTTTCTTGGTTTCAAGTCTTACTGTAAGATAGACTTCATGCTATTATACAACAGTTTTCTAGATTTTATAGCGTAGGAGGACTGTAGGTGAGTTAAGGTATCATTTCAATGACAGGGTCATCACACAGGTCAAACTTTGGTAGAACCTCCCACCATGTTTGATGTAGATGGATGAATGTATCCCATGAAAATGGCCTAAGCTGTCAATGCAACATAAACCAACATTCATTCATTGATTATAACCTTAATCATTTTGTTTGTAATTAAGTAATAATAGATATGAAGCTTCAACAAGGAAACCTGACATGGGATCGAACCCACATCATCATGGCAACAGCGCCTAGCTATAACAAATCCAACCTCAACCTCACCTGAGCAATGTAACCAACAAAGCAATACAAAGATGCAAATAAGCCTGATAACTTGATCATTATTTCGTCATTCCATCATGACAGATCACGATTGTATGCTTACGTAATTAGGCTTGCTTCAAACTTTGACGGACTGACAAGTCAAGGATTGGTTCCTTACAATACATAGTAATGACCGTAATGACTTTTTTTATCAGAAAAATGTGTATATCAAGGTGGTATTGACTTAAATAATGATTGCAAACAGACATTCAAATACTGTCATGAAAATGTAATTAACAAGTGTAGAAAAAAATTGGCAGGCAATTTACGTAATTTGGGGAAATTCATTCATGAGGTGAAATAACCAATCTTATTACCCTGCGCCGATTTGTGAGAAAATTACCAACTAAAGGGTGATCCATTAATAGGTAAGTATGACATATATTCAAAAAGGTCAACCAACCATGTGCTACTAATGTAATTTAAAAATGAGCGCCTAAAATCATTTTTTATACTTGACAATGTTTAAATATTTACAACATGCGAATAAATATCATCTACGTGCATGTATATCTCGAACCCTTGTCCCGCACATATACAATCGTACTTTGATGGTTTGGTGCGTTAAGTAAGTGCTCCTTCACGAACGTCGAGTTACAAACCTCAATTTAATAATGGCTGTATTATAAGTTAAAGGGGTTATATTTTAGAGGTGACCTTTATAAGAAGTTTGATGGCAAATAGTTGGTTTACTTGAGTTCAATACCATTTTGTAACAGTCTTAAACCTATCAGTAGCATGTTATAATTCTGCAAACAATTCACAACCTCCCCATACGATCCCGAACTCAAACATAAATAACCTTATATGCACATTTTTTTAACGAAACAATATAAAACAAGCAAGTTATATTAAACTTTCATCACAGAGCAATCAACCACCGCTAACTGTATTGTAAATTATACAACCTTTTCTTTCATGTTTAATTCACAACTTTCAAGTTACATAAAACATTTTAATGCATATCATAAATAATGCAACACCAGTGATTATTACACTAACAGATGGTACATAAATATTTTCACTCCCCAACATGATGAACTAGATTGGAAAATTTATTTTTCATTTGTTTTTGATGGAGCACAAGGGGAATATACAAAGTTCATATTTAGGTCCATTGTGTTCAGTCAGACATTAAGAAATCCTGAGTTAGCGAAAATGAGTTTTTATTAGGGGTGCAAACGAAATGTATTTTTATACCCACAGCAATTCAGTCAGATCTTAAATAATCTCTTTGTTTTCAATATGACTTGTGTACCATTTTTAATGACATAAATTGTTGGATATAATTGGGAAAAACACATATTCATAGTAATCAGGAGTATATACATCTATGATTTCATACACCGAATCCCGGCTTCTATCGTTGTTGTATACAGACCCCAGATTATTTGTATCATGGGTGGGCAAAACCACATATATATATTCTATAAGCCAGCTGATGTAGAATGAGAATTCTCAAAATTAAAAATAACCACAACAATTTTGAAACCTAACATCGTACTATATATTCAAAAAGTTGGATCCTACTACATTCTTAGCATTTAATTCGCCTTATTAAGAACTTCGCACTCGTCACCCTAACAATATTAACCAATAATGAAATAAAAAACAACTCGCCCAAGTGTTCCGGTTACTGTTACTACAATAAGAATAATTAAATAGGCCACACAGTACACTACGAAATAAACTTTGATACACCTGACCGAGTTTCTCCTCTAAAAAATAACACGAGATAGGATAGGGCTTGAAATATCAAATACCTATTTTAATCATACTTAATGAATCCTCAAGTTAAGAGTACACAATTACTACAACCCTCAATTACCGAATCCACTCCTTTTTAAGATACTCGCTTTTCAGGGCAATCCTTTTTGTGTTTTTGAAATATTTGACCTAAAATGTTACATATTCACTCAACCGGGTCAAAATATTTATGTAATCCTTCAGTTTACATAAGGACAAGATATTCAAAATAAAATACAAATCTTAAAATGTTTACGATAACCTTTGACAGTCATACGTCCATTAAAGTTATTTATATGTCCATTAAATTCTAAGTGTCAGTCGGTTAATGCAAGAAGTTTGGGTTTTATACCAAAAAGAACAACTATGCATCCTTTTTATACCATAAAATTATATATTTGTTTAAGACCTGTCAACTACTGAAGAATAAGAGGACAAAAAAATCTTCAAGCATATTTTTGTCCATTACAATTGGTATGCTTTGTAACAATATCATTACCTGTCAATGTATACACTACGCATTGAAGAGAAATACAGTAAAACCTGGCGTTAAAAAATCATAAATGGACAAAAGTAATTTTTGCCATGAGATGGCCAGTAAATACAGGTCAGTTGGATGAGATATCGGACTAATCGTAGTCCCTTGTAAATTGTGCCAATGTCTTCACAATACTGAAATTACCTAATTTGTTTTTCAATGTCCATCAACTTTGTCCTAATAATATATGCCAACCATGGTTCTCTATAAACTATGTTCCAAGACAAATGCTTTAATCCAGGTGGGATCCAAGTCCTCTTTTAACTATGGTAAGCAATTAGTTACTTTGATAAACTTGCTATTAGTCAACTACAGATTGACCATGGATGGCAGTGGTCCATGTCACAGGCATCAAGCAATGATTAGCCAAACAAAGACGACAAATTCATGTCATCAAACACATCAAACACTATTTTTGCCACATTTTTACTCTTGTCAAATATTATTTGGGAAAACAACATGAAACAAAACAATTTTAACAAATCAGATGGTATTATTTTTGAGAATATTGTACTTACAATATATTATTGGAACTTTTTGTCTTCCCAAGGGTCTTGAAGAGAACTGCCCCAGGGGCAGATTTTCTTCGTGACGCCAGTTGTCTTCTCTAAAAATATAAACAATAGATAACATGAGAAACAAAGAAACAAACATGTATTACACATAAAATAATTTAAAAAAAATCTCCACACCATCTAGACAACTCAACTGTCAAATGGAATAAACACAGAGCTGGAATAGAATATAGCTGTATACTGTTACAAGCACAGACACATGTAATTTGGAAAGATTCAATGATAGACAGGCCTGTAACATACAGAGCTAGAATGTTGGGTAGCTGTAACATTGAATAACACAGATTCAGAGCTTGACACAAACACAGCTGTAGCATTAGATAATGCAGGTACAGAGCTTGAAACAAACACAGCTGTAGCATTAGCCAGTACAGGTACAGAGCTTGAAACAAACACAGCTATAGCATTAGACAGTACAGTGACAGAGCTTGAAACAAACACAGCTGTAGCATTAGTCAGTACAGGTACAGAGCTTGAAATAAACACAGCTGTAGCATTAGCCAGTACACATACAGAGCTTGAAACAAACACAGCTGTAGCATTAGACAGTACACATACAGAGCTTGAAACAAACACAGCTGTAGCATTAGACAGTACACATACAGAGCTTGAAACAAACACAGCTGTAGCATTAGACAGTACACATACAGAGCTTGAAACAAACACAGCTGTAGCATTAGACAGTACACATACAGAGCTTGAAACAAACACAGCTGTAGCATTAGACAGTACACATACAGAGCTTGAAACAAACACAGCTGTAGCATTAGACAGTACACATACAGAGCTTGAAACAAACACAGCTGTAGCATTAGACAGTACACATACAGAGCTTGAAACAAACACAGCTGTAGCATTAGCCAGTACACATACAGAGCTTGAAACAAACACAGCTGTAGCATTAGCCAGTACACATACAGAGCTTGAAACAAACACAGCTGTAGCATTAGCCAGTACACATACAGAGCTTGAAACAAACACAGCTGTAGCATTAGCCAGTACAGGGACAGAGCTTGAAACAAACACAGCTGTAGCATTAGCCAGTACAGGGACAGAGCTTGAAACAAACACAGCTGTAGCATTAGACAGTACAGTGACAGAGCTTGAAACAAACACAGCTGTAGCATTAGACAGTACAGTGACAGAGCTTGAAACAAACACAGCTGTAGCATTAGCCAGTACAGGGACAGAGCTTGAAACAAACACAGCTGTAGCATTAGCCAGTACAGATACAGAGCTTGAAACAAACACAGCTGTAGCATTAGACAGTACACATACATAGCTTGAAACAAACACAGCTGTAGCATTAGACAGTGCAGATACAGAGCTTGAAACAAACACAGCTGTAGCATTAGACAGTACACATACAGAGCTTGAAACAAACACACTGTAGCATTAGCCAGTACAGGGACAGAGTTTGAAACAAACACAGCTGTAGCATTAGCCAGTACAGGGACAGAGCTTGAAACAAACACAGCTGTAGCATTAGACAGTACACATACAGAGCTTGACACAAACACAGCTGTAGCATTAGACAGTACACATACAGAGCTTGACACAAACACAGTTGTTACATGAAATAGTAAAGGTTCCAAGTTATTATGAAAAACAGCTGCAATACTCGACAACAAAAATCAGCCAAAATAAGTAGACAACCAAGAACAGTTATAACTGCCTACCCTTGATTGATACAGGTACATCCTTGAAATAAATACACCTCACAAAATTTTATTTCAACAATAACTAAAACTTTTTTTGATGAATTCCATCAAAATAACACTCAATATCATTTAAACCACCAGTAATAGAAACATTCCTTTTAGTAACAACTAACCATAGGCTGGTGAGGGTATGAACCAAGACATATATGGCACGTATAAACCTATGCCGTTCTGTCTGGATGTTTTGCTTGAAACACAATATGATGTTATATATTACAAAAATTCAGACAATTTTAAGTTTGTCTTCACAAAATAACAGATACAATGTTTTCATAAACTATCATATGTAAGGTCAGTGTTTGAATAAAGTATATTAACACTTAGCATAATAAAGGTACATGTTCTACACAACAAACGCAAGAATTTCATTCCTGAATATATTCCAATAAAATAAATATATATGAAACAAATATCCGGTTTAAGATTCTGCTTATAGGAGCATTGTAAAAAACACAGACATGAGGTATAATATACAAAAAAAGGCAAAGCCAAATTTATTAAGTCAGAAATCGGTTCTCAGATTTCAAAATTATGTTTCAATAAACTGGGTTATAATATATAGTAGAACGTTATACAAAGAAGTATGTGTAAAGTCTTTGAACCAACAGTATTGGAGGGGCCAGTGTTAATATTGTTAACATGTAGGAGTTATAATCTCTAGCTGTTTTTGGACCATCACAAAATCATGTCTATGATCAAAACTGAGAAAGTATCAGATACTTGATGCTCACATACACATGCACACTTTAAACAGATAATAATTTTGATCCCAAAATACACATATTGGTATAGTCTATAAAATGTCAGATAAGGAAAACATATATTTTGGCTATTTCTGGATAGATTTTTATCCGATCATTTTTCCTACTGACTTTCAGAAAATTCTATAATAAATTTTGAAAAAAAGTTTTTTTTGCCATCAGTGAAAATTTCATAACATCTTAAAGACAATGCCAAAATAAACAGAAATACAACATTGTCAAAAATTGAATTTAAATATCTAAATGGATTTGTTTTTCATCACACTAGCATCAAACTCAAGTTGTTAAACTATGTGCCATTTTTGGTGGCCTAAATGAAACCAGAGAATGTGACATTGTATTCACAGCTAGTTTAGATATTAAAAAGAAATACTTGAATGAATTAAATTCAGAAACACGAAGTCGAGACAAAATCTCGCCCAAGATCTACCCTGATATATGATCATTAAATACACACATTTTTTTAGAGAGTTAACTCAACATTAACATTAAGTGTTCAACAAAGGGTATAAAATCATCAAGATATTCGAGTTGACAAAAAACACAACTACGGCGACATGGGGTTTATCACCGTGACATCGTTCGTACCCGGAGACCCAGCGTGTTCAAACAAGTCGCAATCAAATGTCATCTTTGAATCAGATCATCATCAGTCGCTAAGTAAAATATACAATCAGTGGGAAAATATGCTATTATATTAATCATGACATATTTGTGAGTGAAATATTAAACACTGAAGAAAATATTTCGTAACATCCATACCTCATGATGAAAAAACTCCATATTATGTAAATTTGGGCATAGACCCATTGTTACACGATCTGATATCTTGTTAGTGGGATGGTATCATATAAAAATGTAATTAATTTGTCACTATGTAGGTCACAACAGAGCATTTATTCCTTATTTCTCAACATTTTCCTTTAATTTGTATTTGAAACCCAATCAACATCACAAACTTAAAATTACGTAATTATATGAAATTAATACATTGAAAAACATTTTTTTTCCATCTCTATTGAAAATTGCACAAATAAATTCCAATCAAATGACATCCTCATCATCAATTTAGCACCCAGATACAATATCTACCGAATGAACAACCATATACATTTCAACATATCTTAAATGTATAACAAATTGTTTTAGCGTGATCATTTTGGTTAGCCTGAAGGTGTTGTCCAATCAAGTCCAAGTTAATTTGAGTCTAATCATTCACATCTAGTAATGCACAGGCAAATCCAGTAAGACGCAATGCATCCCACACTGACAAAATCAAGGCCGTAGGTAGACAAAAACTACGTTGAGAGGGGCTGATATATGAACCTTGATTACTACACCACTGTCAACAAACAAATAATACAAGCTAGTTTTAGAGGTATTCCACATCTTTCTTCCTCTAATAAATGACATTTGAGCGTGACAAATACCGCTTGATAGAGCAAAATTGTAAGGAACATTTATTCTATAATCGCCAGTGATTTCCGTTACATTCTAACTTTTTATATTGTGCGCTCACAAAGTGGGACATAAGCGCACTGCCAGCTACGTGACTGAGCAACAAAAAGCTGTGTGAAGAGATGACGCCAACATCCGAGAGGAATTAAGCAACAACGGAAGGCTGCGTATCATACTGGATGACTAGATGACGACAGCGGAAGGTATGTGTAATACTGATGTGGGTTCAAACATTAGGGATTGCGTTATCTTTCTTCCTTTCTTCAATTAATTGACTAAATTAGACAAATTAATCACACCTAAAAGGCTACAACAGTCAGCAGATTTCCTGGGCAATGCTGAAATTTCAGTAAGATTAAAATCTCTATTGGTGATCTTTCTCATGACATTTTGATCACTAATGTACACAGGGTGATCTCCCTTTGCAAACAAAAACTGTACATACTGTATATCAAAGGGAAGTAATTCTAATACTCTAAAAATTCCTGAAGTATCCTGTTTTCTTTACAAATCTAAACACACAAACACTGTATAACTGTTTGGAAATGATCAGACAAACAGTTCGACAAACAATCTCACCAAAAGACAATGATAACCTGGAAGAAACATTTCTCACATTACAGAGTTGACATTAATGAGGCATAGGGATTATAAGAAAATCCATTTTAATCTATTAACATGCCAAAGTAGTTAATACCTCATTATAAAACTAAGCCACATACATTTTGACATATTTCATATCTAATACAACAACTGTGTTAGGAATGGATCTTCACACTTCTTGTCAACATTGCAACAGTAACAGTCAGGTAGTCAATACATGTCATGCTGGTCTTCATATTAATGTGGTCAGATCCCCTAACATTTGCAGCGGATCCGTGGTCCAGTGGTAAAACGCTGGACTTGTAATCCAGGGATTGCTGGTTCGATTCCCCGCTCCATCACTGACCGTACTAACAGTCTTTCGGACGAGACTTTAAAAACTGAGGTCCCGTGTATGATGCTTTACATCGAGCACGTAAAAGAACAAGGGGTGCTTCTGGAACTGGGGCATCTCCTGTATCATGCACTATCCTCCAAATCTAATATGACTAACATTCTTCCGGAGGCGTCGCCCATGTGGGAAACCGGTGGCGACGATAAATAAAAGCATATACAACAACAATTGCAAGAAGACAGTCTGAGACTTTGACTGCATCATTATATTGAGGAGTTGAGCATGAATGCAAGAAATGTTTTGCCAAACTATAACTTTAGAGGACATTAGATTATGTATTTGTATTAAAAAAAGTCTCTGAAATAGCTAAATTAAAATTATGAGGCAAATGATAATTATGAAAGAAAACCATTTGTGGACAGACATTTCCATCTCTTCAATATTCCCAATCCTACTACATTTGTATCAATCAGCATAATGGTGAGGGCGTGAATACAAAATCAACTTTCAATTTCAAACCATTATTCATGTGTATCTACATAATATTTATGTGTATATTCATATTTGTATAGATAGAATTACATTGATCATGTTAAAATGATACACCCAAATAGTTGCTGCATGAGTAGTGCACTGATGGAAATATTGTAAGTTAATACACAGACACATCTACAACATGTATCAAATACAGTAAAACTTCACTTAAAGACCACCTCAATAATAAGACCACCTCAAAAGTAAGAACACAATTTTCAAGTCCATTATCACTGTTTTGCTCTATATTCAACCTCAATATTAAGACCAACTCAATAAGAAGACCAGTTTTCAAAGGTCCCAAGAATGGCCTTATTTTTGAGGTTTTACTATACTGAATTAATGGTTGAAAGTGACGCAAATGAGTCTGTTTCTTAATTTGGTAGAAAGTCTAGTTTTGTTTGAAGCCCTCAGAATGCAGACCGCAAAAAAAATATTTTTCGATGAAACTGGCATTTACAGCCGAAATGTATTATTGCGCAGTATGACAATGTTGAACACATGTTTCTACAAGATGTTAACATTACATTAACTGACATTCGCTGTAGTGTAAAACTGTTTCTGAAACATGTCATGTAAACAATACAGTCACCTCCCACCATCTTTCTGATCATCGCTGACGAATTACATGGTAAATAAATATTAGCATGACATCGAGCAACCTTCGGTGACACGATCAGCGAGACGTAAGACAAACCCCACCCACTACATCAAAGATTAACACAGACTGGTTGCATAATAAATGTTGTAGTACTGTTTACATTACACAAAGGTAAGCCTGTGATGCAGTCTTCAAATATTTGTATACATATAATTGTAAAAGGAATGGTTGAAAAGATTATGTTTCTGATGAGGATGGTAAAAATACAGCCGCTTATACGAGAGTATATTCTTGCATTCAAATCTGGAGTAGAAAATTCTGAAAAGGTTTTATGACAATGGAGTAGTTGTCTTGTCGTAGATCTTGGTTGGCATGGTGACGAACATAACAATGATGTGTGTCACAGAAAATTTGAAGAATAAAGAGGAAGAATGTTTTCCAGCTGGCATCACCATTGCACACCGATCTTTCTGTCCTTGTTAAAATACCAACACTCCAGCTTTCATTGCAATTACTCTCAGGTAACAGTGACCTGGACTCCAGTGGCCCTAAATGCAAGGTCAAAAATTTAGTCCTCAGAGCTATCTATATACCAGTTTCATCGCAATATCTTAAGTCTAATTTAAGTCATACTCTCGTAGTTGTGACCAAAACCCTGGAGCCCCGAAATACAACCACAAGCTTTGTTTGCATTTAAACTACCTACAAATTTCAGAGCTCCCTACATCAAAATATCTTATTCCTAAATGGAGATATTGAGCGTATATCATGAAAGCCTGGTTAAAAAAACTGATAATTTGACGGATGAGGAATCACCAATAACCATGCTGTACGCATACCAGCTTGCGAAGATAAACATCATTATTGGAGCATGCCGATACAATACCAGGCCACAATACACAGCTTGAAAACCTATTGAAATTGTCAACAAAACAACTATTAAGTAACTAATATTTCCGACATAGCACAAAATAATTGAAATGTAGTGAAAAAAATAGTCTAAATAGTTGAGCGCATTAAATTGCTGAAATCAACTCGATCTGCTCAGATTTGAAGTGCGACAGGAAAAATTCAACCTGTATAGGAATACCATGGCTGTATTCAGTAATAATGTAATCATATTATCGTAGATGAACTGTCAATGTCTGTTCTTGACCCGAGAGTATTAAAATCTCAAGTATTGTATAAAGAAGGCATGAAAACTACAACATGTACACACAATATGATAAAGAATTTATATAAGCACTGACACGATCCTGACTATTATTTATCAAAATACCTTCAAATCAAACCAGAAATGTATTCGCCTGTATTGCGCAACAAAACGCATAAAATCATCTGATATATTCAAAACATTTTGGCCCCTTGACTTAAATTTTTATTTCTCATTATATTAGTCATCGTTAGTGAATACATTTCGCATACTTCACAGCCCGACGAGCCATACCCACATCGGCAATGAGGCACAGTAAGCTTGCGCTGTTGTTTACATACAAAACAAACAAACATCATATCAACTGATTACTGTTCATAAACAAAGATTACCTAACTCTTCAGTTACGCGAAACCAATCAAGATATTATTTCAGACTGGATTGACCTAACTCGGTCAACATGGAATGATAAACCCTGATAAATGAGGAAATATGTGGTCAATCACGGCTTGATAAATGATTGTAAAATTATGATTATCTTACCACCCAGCTAACAAAGAGACGCAAACTGATATTCGGATGTGGCAGTACCTGTCAGGTGATGTTACAGTCAAGCAGCTACGATAGGCGTGTTCATACTTAACTGGTACAAAACGATTGATTAACAATCATCATGCAAAACAACGAACGTAATTAACATCAACAAAAAGGGAAATTCGTAACACAGACAGAACTGAAATATACTGAATGCCTTAATTAATATTTTCAATTTCAATGAAAACATTATGCAAGGAAATTCAGATAACATACTAATACATTAACAACACTAATTGCACAATTATTTTAATTGAACACACAACATGGCACGGGTGCATATTGCAGTACTATCGAATATATCAACGTTAATCAGTACGAAATTTTAAAAACATTGATCGACAATGTCATCATCAAAGCATGTTTAACAAATCACTATGTTAGATCGTAACTGCCAAAAGATATGCTTAAAACTGTTTGTGGACACTAAATACAAGATCATCACCTCATACAATATTTTCAACGCTATTCAATTCTATTCAAGCACATTAACAATCTTGATCCATAATCAATACTAGTCCGGCGATATCATGTGTTTCGATACAATTCAAACTATGTCAGTTTAAACATGACATTAATATATTCTATGGTGGCCAATTCACTGGCTATATAAATATGAAAAGGATTATCATTTCAAGATAAGTACGTCCATTAGATCGAATCATTACAACCTCAATTAATTTTTCAACATTCCAATAAGACAACTGATGTCTATTGATTCCACAGTGTCAAGGTAAGTGATGTCCACATTAAAACAAGGGTCGAATAAAGTTTGTTATTAATTATATCTTCACTTCAAAGGTAGTGAATAAAATTTATGAAAAGCGAATAAACTTAAAACATGCCTACAGAGAAGACATATACAACCACTTTGGAGACAATTACATAATTTATGCTGAATGTCACAAAAAACATTTAAAATATGTAATTATACTGGCATGTTCGCTCTCTATACTGGACCTCTCTAAGGTATAACCATCACACCTCAACATCACCAGTTCCCATCAAGCAGTATACCCTCCGTATGACACTCAACATAAACAAGAATGACCTTGGATAGTTAAACCAAACATAACATAACATATAGTTTATTGGTATAAAATATTACATAAATACAAGCCAAACAATCAATGCTCTCTCTTGGACAGTCAAACCAAACAATCAATGCCCTCTCTTGGACAGTCAAGCCAAACAATCAATGCTCTCTCTTGGACAGTCAAACCAAACAATCAATGCCCTCTCTTGGACAGTCAAACCAAACAATCAATGCCCTCTCTTGGACAGTCAAACCAAACAATCAATGCCCTCTCTTGGACACTCAAGCCAAACAATCAATGCTCTCTCTTGGACAGTCAAACCAAACAATCAATGCCCTCTCTTGGACAGTCAAGCCAAACAATCAATGCTCTCTCTTGGACAGTCAAACCAAACAATCAATGCCCTCTCTTGGACAATCAAGCCAAACAATCAATGCCCTCTCTTGGACAATCAAGCCAAACAATCAATGCCCTCTCTTGGACACTCAAGCCAAACAATCAATGCCCTCTCTTGGACAATCAAGCCAAACAATCAATGCTCTCTCTTGGACACTCAAGCCAAACAATCAATGCCCTCTCTTGGACAGTCAAGCCAAACAATCAATGCTCTCTCTTGGACACTCAAGCCAAACAATCAATGCTCTCTCTTGGACACTCAAGCCAAACAATCAATGCTCTCTCTTGGACACTCAAGCCAAACAATCAATGCTCTCTCTTGGACAGTCAAGCCAAACAATCAATGCTCTCTCTTGGACAGTCAAGCCAAACAATCAATGCCCTCTCTTGGACACTCAAGCCAAACAATCAATGCTCTCTCTTGGACACTCAAGCCAAACAATCAATGCCCTCTCTTGGACAATCAAGCCAAACAATCAATGCCCTCTCTTGGACACTCAAGCCAAACAATCAATGCCCTCTCTTGGACAATCAAGCCAAACAATCAATGCTCTCTCTTGGACACTCAAGCCAAACAATCAATGCCCTCTCTTGGACAGTCAAGCCAAACAATCAATGCTCTCTCTTGGACACTCAAGCCAAACAATCAATGCTCTCTCTTGGACAGTCAAGCCAAACAATCAATGCCCTCTCTTGGACACTCAAGCCAAACAATCAATGCTCTCTCTTGGACACTCAAGCCAAACAATCAATGCTCTCTCTTGGACAGTCAAGCCAAACAATCAATGCCCTCTCTTGGACAGTCAAGCCAAACAATCAATGCCCTCTCTTGGACACTCAAGCCAAACAATCAATGCTCTCTCTTGGACACTCAAGCCAAACAATCAATGCCCTCTCTTGAACAAGTTTCCAACATGATAGGAGCTTGATAGAGAAGCATAGTGGAGGCGCATCAAAGTGTCTATGTTCTCTTCATTTCCAGAAAACTGTTCTTCACCAGATACCACAAGCACCAACATCTACATGTAACTTACAACTGTAGAAACAGAATATTTGCTATCACTTGATCTTTATTCTGACCAATGATCAATAATGAAAATATAAAACTGTATTCAAAGATCCACAAAATAGTATAACTAACCTCATTCTCGGTTTTCGATACACTTGTCAGCGTTAACAATTCTGTTTTTTCCAACAAATCCAAACTTCGACTACGATAAGCAGCAAAATGCTTTTTAATTGAGGAATTTCGAAACATTCTGCTTTTTCCAGATATTAATCTGTTTCAATAATAATAATATATTTGTTATCTGCTCAGATAATAAAACAAGATTTAGATGATCGCACTTGAATTATCCTGATTCTAGTGTTTTTAAACGACATTTTGCAATACAACGGCTTCGTCTTACAGTCTTCACACGTTGACATCCTATAATCCCACGAATAAAACAAATAAGTGCAAGAAAAGTAAACCAAAACTTAAGATGTCTGAAGATGTTCTGTCAATAATTAAAACTTCGTAGGAACAAAATTAATGAAATATCATAATCCTTCAAAACTGACAATGTTTAAACATGAAAACTAGTAATTTGTTTAGTAAATTTAAGAAATTATCATTTCTCAAGAGTTCAAGGGTCATTTCGACTGATAATCTGGATAATTTAGTTGACATTTTTGATTCATAAAACTATTCTTTAGAGACATTTTTGAATAAACACTCAACCTCTGATCTTGATTAAACTGATCTATAAATTTTGCTTCAAAACTGTTTAGGCAATAATTCTGACACGATCTCAAGAGCAGTAATAAATTCTAAATCACTGCTTTTAATGTTAAGTAGAAATTGTTCAAACTCAAGCAAATGTTCTTTTACATACAGTACACCTAATTATTTACAATATCTCCAATCACCAGAAATGTGTTCACCAGTAATTTCACCGCATTATGTTTTTTCATTAAATCGAATTTTCAGCAAATATACACAATCATTCTCAACAGATTCAAGCAAAAAGTATCCAATTTCACAAATATTCTACATTTCAGGCAAACACTTCTCGAACATTTATTATTATTCTCAACAATTTATCATAATCTGCATTCATAACATAACGATAAGAGTAAATTTCATCAAGTCTTTTCAAAATGACAATATGTATTATTAAAGCTTGAAATTTATATGCTTCAAAAAGCATGAAGAATGAACATCACTTACATCAGAATTAAACTGTTTTATCAGCATATAATAAAACGACAATGAAAAGAAGACTTATTGAATGAGAGGCTCCGACTATACAAGTCATTGATAGTATATTTACATAATTTACAGAACTAACCACAATTTATGCATCAGCATGTCTATTTAGTTCATGAATTGCCCTAACAGTTCATGAACTTCTAATATATTCATGAATATAAAGGAAACATCAGGAAAACAATAAAAGAACATGGCTGAGATGCCAATGAAAAAGAGACAACATAAAGAATTAATGAAATGTTAAAAAGTCTCAAATCAGATCATCAATTTTAGATTTCTAACATTAACTAAGTAATGGCGAACATGTTTTCCACTAAATATCTTTCCATCAGGGCCTCAAATTCCATCAAAATTTTATTTTCAGATGAAACTGAAAATGGCACATAAACCACAGTATGGAACATTAACTTTGACAACATCTAAAAACCTTCAGCAAAAATTATGACCAAATGATAACAGTACCTTTATTGCTTCATGCTAGAATAATGTCATGTTAACTTAATGTCAAGTCATAGAATCTTGTATAATGACCTGAATGCTTCAGTTACCATAACCAACATTACGATCATTGGTACTTAATACATCTGTTCACTTCAGTATTCAACAATGGCTTTGAGGGGGCAAACAATAGGTAATTTCTTTCACATTCAACTGACCGTGTCCCTGTTACATGCCGGTAGCTATTATTTATGGTAAAACCTGACTTAAAGATCACCTCAATTCTAAGACCAACTCAAAATTAAGAACAAAATTTTTGGTACCATTTTCACTGTTTTGCTCTTTAATCAACCTCAATATTAAGACCATCTCAATAAGAACACCAGTTTTAATAGGTCCCAAGGGTGGTTGTATTATTGAGGTTTTACTGTACTTAATTATGTATTTTCACACGCACATCTAAGCAGCTGTAGCTTGCCCGCATAGTAAAAGCTTACTTCATGAGCATGTTAACCCTCATTAGTCAAATTAGTCAAAATTTCCATTTTCATGGCAATCGAGCATCAAATACATCAAAAATGCTTTTATCATAGGAAAACACATAACATGACAATAAAGTTGATGTCATACCTGCAACAGCAGAGTTGTTACACTTAGATAACACATGCATGAAACCATAACTGAATCCAATAAATTTTACATTTATTGCCATTTGTTATTCAAGCTACAGCGGGTTGTAAAAGAATATAGATTTTACAATAATTTCATTCTAAATATATGACTAGACTAGAGTGGGTCATACTGCAACACTATTCATGTTATGGTGCCCTTTTTAAATGCATTTCAGTTATCCATTGACCTATATAACCAGTGTTCCTGCGTTACTTAACTACATTGTTACCAGTACTAAATTCTGTCAGTACAACTTCCCCCCAGTGAATCACAGAGCCTCAGGACAGTCTTCTTGACTACAATTAAACAAAAGTAAACATACTGGTACCCTGGGATTGCACCAGTACACGCCAAATATGAATTTAAAAACTTGCTGAAATTATATATGAGAGATAACGCAAAGTGAGAGGATCCAACTTACGATTACGTACCCTGGGATTGTTTTACACTGTTTTATCTACTTTTACGAGAATGTGGATGGGACCTTCGAAATGGGGGAAAAAAATTTGTCAGGGGAAAAAAGGGCACAATACTGCACATTTCAAAGTATTCATTTTTGTTTGCAAAAGCCTGCATTCATTAACTTTCAAAGGTACCAATATGTCAATGACAGACATAAGTATCAGAAGATATGTGAATATATTAAATTGGTACACATAACTTAATCAATGTTTTATAAGTACTTTGCTACATCGTTTATTGGCAAAAATATAAGAAATCATACACTATACAATCTAAATGCAAAGTTTGTTTACAGTTTATAACATAGATACACATCAATCCCACACCCCAGATATTATACTGCCATCAAATATCTCATTGACAACAAAAACAGACAAGATATAAACTTTAAATAAAAATTTAACAGATCTACACAATAAATTATAGTCATAAACCTACATACATATGTTCATCCTTGCCCTAAATATACAAAGATGGCAGGAGGCCATCAGTATTAAACCATAAAATTATAACAAGAATACTAAAACTCACCTAAACGATGATTTAAACAACAAACTCACACCTTGACAAGTGAAATAAGTCAGATGGTAATTATCCTGACACAAGATACAAAAGTTATTACACAGGTGGCAACATTGTTCATACCGCGCGACTTAAGCAGCACATTCAGTAATCCAAACACGCCAGGGACACCGATCACTTTACAGATTATTAAAATACATATCTATCTATACTCTCCAAAATGTAATGTTTGCATGTCTGTGTAGTGTTCATAGCTAGAAGAGGTGACAGGTTGACATAAACTGATTCTAATTCGTGCCGATGTCGTCCCGAGAGAATGAAGGACTCTCCTAAATAGCTGCCTTAAAATTCATGCCTCGTAGTTTTACATAAAGCATCGATGTGACAAAACGTTTTACCTATTCAGTAATTGTATACAAAGACTCGTAACAGGTTTCCTTTGTGCATTAAAGTGGAATAAACCTCTTCAATCGAGAAATAAGAAGGTGAAATGATGGGCAGTACTCCATTGTCGATGATTTGATCAGGTTAATCCAAGACAAACATTAGGGATTAAAGTGTAACCACTGCCATACTGTACCTTAGCAGGCTAAGTATGAATTATAAACCTCTGCCAAATTTGGTTCCCCATTATGGTAAATATATAATTTTACTGAATGTGTACACAAGGTCAGTAATGTGTAGCATTGTTCTACCTCAGTGCTTACATAGATTTCAGTTCATAAATAAATCATCAGCGTGAACGTTTGTACATGTATATGACAAGCTGAGAGCTGTATTGAAGACATTCATTGAAGAGACTAAACGTGACTGAATTAACCCCGATACATTTTTCCATGCTTTCTCAATTAATTAAATAAACCATCCTTAAAACTGTGGTTAAGATTGAAATGACAACAATTAAACTGATACATGCCAGTGACATGATTTTGTTCAGGCTTGGGGTTGTCTGTTACCCTAGATAGTGTAATACAATATTTGTAGCTATGTGATTTAAAGGGTGTTTGGTCTCATGTCACAGCTGAATGTTTTATTGAGAGAAAATATAAATATTGACCAACAGATACAATTTCAAGATTTCTGAATTTCTAGATACATAGATAAGTGATAAAAATGTCCTCTTTAAAAAGCTTAACATACTACAGGAGGCCAATGTACAAGGCCATATTGAAAAAATCTTTGCTCGCTGTCTCCCAACCAAACTTTCTGACGTTGGGTAAGGTAGGTACAGGTACTTCTTTTGAAAATCACAAGTAGTTAGTTGTCATTTAACAGTTAATCTATAGTTCATCACAAAAAATAATTCCTGCCATAGACCAGTATTTGTTGGAGCCCATCAGTTTTGGCAGGTATTTTTGGAGACAGCAAACAAGCACCCTTTTAATTATGACCAAACTTCTTTACCTTAAACTTCACAACCCTTAAGGAAACCTGACTAATAATGAACCTAGCATACTGACAATACAGCCTATAGGACCATCAGACTGGTTACCATAGAAACAAAGACAGGTCTGGAACATTTGAAGACACAGGTAGCTGCTCCCCTGAAATATTTTGTCTATAACTGACTGTTATGTCTAAAATCCAGTCAGTCAATATTTGTTTCCTCTTCAGCCCCTTAATCTTGTCACAACGACGTATAAGTAAAGCCCAGGATTCCATAGGAATTTGAGCCTACAAAAAAACACCCAAAGGAGAAGCATGACCTTGATTAGACAACAGCAATAGGGCTGCACTGAGGCTCCATGATAAGCATACTGATGTCATGACCTTTATTAGACAACAGCAATAGGGCTGCACTGAGGCTCCATGATAAGCATACTGATGTCATGACCTTTATTAGACAACAGCAATAGGGCTGCAATGAGGCTCCATGATAATCATACTGATGTCAGCTCTGAGATATTAGATGGATATATGCATAGATGGTTCATTCCATCCATAATCAGAAGGAAGAAGAATGTACTCAAGACTCAATCGCTTATAAGATCTCAGTACTCAGTTTGCAGCAAAAAGGCATGTTTTAACAACTGTAGTGAGAAATGATATGCAAAGATAAACATTTGGTTCCCATGGAAATCTATGTAGAATGAAGAATTTCAATTTTCTTAAACAATCAGATAAGAAAGGGGTCACAAAGGGGTCAGACGATGTAAATGGGATAAGAAGGACTTGAGTGTCACTTTAGCTTTAAACTGTCAAATGTGTTTAGTATGTGCAGTCACTCATGCCCCCCTCTGAATAAAGAGCCATTGCCTGTGACCTTGACCTTAAAGGTATACACCTAATTATTGCATGAAACATGTATGTTTTGATGGCGAAGGAAACAGACAATCTATTTCCCAATACCAGAAACTCAACAAAACTTTCAATAAGCCATCACGCAAATGTCATACAAACAGGTTTTGAGGGGATGACCATGTGATAAAGAAAAAAGAGAATGCCATCATGGACCCGCTATATATGGAGATGATTCCAGGATTAAAATTTCACAGATAACCAATCATTTCAGTGGAACAACTACACAGAAAATACACTTTACAAAACAATGGCACGAAATTCTAGAAATACAATGGCACCATATTCCAGAGATACAATGGCACTAATTTCTAAAATACAATTCATGATATATTCCAGTGATTCAATGGAACCATTTTCAAATTAATGATTTGGAAAATGGAATATAACATACTTGAAGGTCAAGGTCACGCAACTGAAGGTCATCATGAGGAAATTTGTCCTGTACACGTTCAATACGTCTCTGATTGTCCATATTGCCCAGTTCATCCTCCCTCTCCTTCACCATCTGAAAATATAAATAGAATGCACGTTAATGTCAAGGTTTAATGTTCAAGGTTAAATGTTCAAGGTCATTTTGGCATTTTTGATATCCATCATTCAGATCTAGTTACAATGGCATTATATATCATTTGATTCACTCTCTTTTAGTAAAATTAAAATATCTAGAAAATCCAAAATCATATTCATTGAGGTCAAGGTAAATGTGTCAAGGTCAAGCAAATAACTTCAACATTTTGACATAGGACCATAAAACTGAAGCTACAATAACAGAAACATTAAAATGATTGACCAAAAAAGGTATGGTCGGTCAAACCTACAGTCAAACCTATACTGTGAAGACACTAGACCGACAATCTACTGTAGTATCATTTGAATTCGCGCAGGTCTAATTTTCGCGTATTTCGCGCTAGAGACGAAGCGCGAATTTAAGTCCGCGCGATTATTAAACTTCCGAAACTAACATGGCTATCCGAATTTTTTACTGTCCGAAAAAGTGTATATGCACTTACGTTTATTCTTTTCATAATTTGTCGCTGTTTTTTCTGATAATATGTGTGGAATAATTAGGAACATGGAATATTTTGACACAGTTTGATTACTAGTACGTAAAAGTGGTTTAAATGGAACATTAATTCATCAATTGATTGTTCTTTGTTTACGATGTTTATACATGTATAAAGAATACACGACTGCATAAAATCGTTGTCATCCGGATTGCACGCACTGCAACTTTTTTCTTCATACTTTAATTCTTGAACAATTCGTACAGTCGTGTCAATTAACGCCAATTAATCGTTGGACGTGTCATATTATTTGTGGTATTGTTATGGGGTATGTTTTAATTCGTTCCGACTGGTTCGCTGAAATAACCAGGGAATCAAGCGCTTGGTGACACTGATCAAAATATGACGCGAACCTCGCTAGTCATGTTGTTTATTCAAGTTTCACACGTTTCTATTGTATTCAGATATGACAATTGGCAATAAAATTGTTAATTGGCGACTCTATTACAGAGATAATCCCCAACTTACGAGTTAATACGCAGAATATTGCTATTTACAGCTTATGATACGGATGTACGAAATAATAACACGCGCTGCGATACTGTCATTTTTGTCTGATTTTTTTTCTTCAAAAATTTAAAATGTGCGAATTTAGGCCCGCGCGAAACTGCCTTTTTTGCTGTTTGCGCGAAATTTCACCCCCGCGAATTTAAGTGATACTACAGTACATCTAATAATAACTCCTAATGTTGCACATTTCTTGCCATGAGCGCCCTCAGAGATCAAGGAAGTTAGCACCAGCTATTATTAAATGACAGCAAAATGTTTCTTTTGACAGATATTGTATTTTCAATAAATGACCTTATTTATAAATGTAGATTTATAAATGATGATAACATTTTCACAGTATGAAATCTTTCATATATTGAATAAAACCATACTTTGGACTGAAACTAAAATATGTAAAAATCATCACATTAAGATTTATGACATTGCTGATAATCCCTGTTTTTTGGGGGAAAAGTCAAGGTTTGTTTTAGGTATAAATATTTCATACATTTGAAGTTGACAGTTTTGATGTAAGAGAGAAGTGCAATGCATTTCAAGGAGAAAAAAGTATAGTCAACAAGGCTGGTATTCCAAATACAGATTATTGAAAGTTGTTATATGTGAAATCAGATTTCAAGTTGACATATTATAAGTGGTGACAACAGGTAAGGCCACACCTAGCAGTTATGTTTGGTGTTCAGAGAAACAAACATATTGTCACTATACTACACTTATATAATATACACTGTCAGAAACCTCCACAGAGCAATACCCATGGGAGATGTGAAAGTGGGCAGTAGTTGAGAGAATTGTTGTCTAAGAGAAGTGAAACTGGTCATAAATAGTGTATAATGTTGTCAAACATTGGTTGCTACTCAAGGAACTGGTCTGCTCTAGAGTTGTACATCTTTTATCAGAAAGAGCAATAACTTTATAAGCCTCTTGGGGGACACTAAATCACAATTTAGTCCTCAAAAGCGTTCCATGGACTGGTTATTTCAAGTCAAACCATAGACTGGTCAGTTTCGCATAGTTTTATATGTCAGTAACAGTTATACTCACTAGTAGCTTATGTATCACATAAAATTTCATGTCAGATTTCTTATCCATTTTAAGTCCGACTTTATCCATATTTGGTATTCACGTCATATAACATCCGAATATTTAAATCCAATCATAGCTTAACCTCACATATATTCAACGACATACTAATATACTTTTTCTTCATCTCATGTATTGTAACAATGCAATAGCTCCAAAGTAAAGGTGCATACATATATATGCATGAACTTGCAACAGAAAAAATGTCAGTGATCTAAAACTATAACCTCGATCGTTACCAGGCAAGTCAAACTTTGCGGACACTAAGTCAAATTTTTTGAAGGGTTTATTGCAGGAAAAGTCCATTTAAATGACTACTTAAGCCCCATTTTGAAGTCAATTGTACAAGTTGACGACTTAATCTACTTATAGCATTACAATTATACAATCTATAATAATAATGCTGATTTCTCATACAGCATATTTCTACCTTAGTCATATATTTCTCAATACACAAAGGACTTAGTGTCTGTATATTAATGAAACACAAACTTAAGACAAGCACCAACTGTCAAGCAAACACAAACATAATAGTTTGACCTTAAATCCAATTTTGAATTTTCTAAATGAATGACCAATCAATGAATGAAATAAATGATCAAACCAATCACTACATGGATGAATCACACAATCAATCACCAAATAACTCACTCAAATCTTCAATCAATCAATCATTCAATCAATCAATCAATCAATCAATCAATCAATCAATCAATCAATTAATTAATCAATCAAATAATTCAACTGATCAATCAATAAAAAACATTCAATCACTGATTAATCCAATCAAACTAAATCATTTCTAAATTTCGATTTTCAGTCAACTAAATATTAAATTTGTATAATTATAAGTAAATATTCTGACTGTAACCATGACAACCTACCTGGTGCTGGACTGTCCATTTTAACATATTTCCACAGAATTTAGTATCAAACTCAATCATAAACTCTGTATCAGCATGCAACCCCACATCCTTAGAACTCCATGTCACAATTTAAATTATTCACAAACTTATAGTCACATCACTCATTTATTTTCAGACTGAAGCATAGTACGTTAATTTACATTAACTTAGCTCAATACCACACACTATTCCACAAATTTGTCATTATATTATAAAAATAGTTCCAGCATCCACTAGAGATATACAATGATTTCCTTGTTATGTTTGAGCATTAATTTACATCAAGTCTCCAAAAAAAATTCCCAAGCCCAACTCTCATTCTATTGTCAATCTGATGTTACATTAACTACCATTATATCCTAATATATTCCTTCATTATTAGCTACAACAGGTAGTATGTGCTGCCAATTAATGCAACAATCATTATTGACACCACTACTAATCTTCTCCTATCCAGTACATCTGAGAAAATATTCGAAGCAGCATCTCCACAGAAATCAACAATACTCAGTTAACTGTAACTTTCATGTTTAAGAACAATTCTAGCAAATTGTTATCCTTCAATAGCTACCCGAGTCTCTAGAACACATTCATACATATCCTTAGTTCCATTTCTAACAGGATTGATTTAGTTCAGTCATACATTAAACATCAGTTAACTTATTAGCACTAAGGTCATTGGGTGACTGACGTATTTCATTCAGGTGATGTCTACAGAGTAAAAATACAATAATTGCTCATTTATAACGATTATATTTCTGACGGAATGTCACTTAAACTATTGGTATAATTTCCCCAATAAGCACTGTTCCATATTGCCACATGGATCTCGTCAGATCTTGTCATTACCTGTCAGCATAAATTATTCATGAACAGTCTGTTCCACAATTCCTGATCAAAAGATGACTAACCAACCAGTTTTTCCCAATTATAAATTCCAGCAGCCTAGCAAATGCTAAGTTCACATTAACTTTAACTGCATGACTATTTTCAATAATTGAAGTTTAAACAACACAGCTTTTTCAGACATCTTAGTCTTTCCTTGCACAGAAAAGTTTGGTCTAATATGAACTCATTTTCTCATGTATTAAGCATCAAATTGAACCAAATGACTAAAAATGTATATCCAGCCAATTTGGCAAACTTACAAGTTCACCAGACTTATACCAAATATGTTATCCTCCATTGAAGAGTATTCTAAAATTTGAACACAAAAATTAAGAGCACATGAGTACTGTTAGAGTTTCACTCCATTATAGCCCTGTTGAGATCCAAATAGTGTCGCCGATTAAAGTCACATAACAAGTTACAAGTCTCAGACGGATAATCATGTACTATTCCTATATTCCAATACCTTTGCACACATAGTCACTAACAAAACTGAACACATCGCCAAATTTGAAACACCATATAAGTTTCATAAATACGACTCCAACTTAGGGACTGAAACAGCTGGAGGCGGTAATCATTGTGAAAGCATCAATTAACAGGTAAAAACATGATGAATTATTATTATAATTTTCATCTGACTGCCTATCATATTTCTGAGCATCACAAAGGTACTGAACATAATCAGGAGTAAATGATATATTGACAATGTAATTAGAAGGCAGCATGTGGCTTATAGTGAGTAAGACAATTATTTAAGCCACATTTTTATCCGACCTTGGTCAAACATGACTAAAGTTAAGCTGCAAAACCTTTTGTTAAATCCTGAGATTTACAAAACCTATACACATCGAGTGAATCCCACAAGGTAGCCATTTCAAATTTTAATTGATAACAAAACATATGTTAGGACAGGTGTTAGTGCAAGTATTTCAATGTATAACAATATGGATTTAGCCGGCTGGTTCAATATTACTGAACCCATCAGTTACCGACATCATAAAATCAAAAATAAAGGTGTCAGTTAGTTGCCTTGTTCACAAATCGAGGGCTCAATGCAACAATGTCGTAACTCCTATTAACTTATATAGGAGTTACGACAGTGTTGCATTGAGCCCTCGAAATGCTGTTAGCTATTCCATTACTGATTTCATATCGCAGTGCTCGTAAATTCATTCATGCAGATTACAATGTATCAATGACCGTAGTTTTCAGTGACATATGTTCACTAACAGTTTGACACAAAGTAAACATCAGAAATTAATATCATTTTTGCTGACATTCCAAAAAATTTAAGTTATTGTCAATTGCCGTATAAGCAATATTTTGTCTCCAAGTGTAAGATAATATTGAGAGCATCAGATCGATACAAAATCCATGCTCCAGGAAATGGTATACAAGCTATTTACGGCAGTACAATTATCATCCGTTTCGAAACAATGATTCTTTTCACAAATGTTCACAACAATCATGCAGCAGATGGATACAGGTAATGTTTAAGGTATGTATTATGATGTAACCAAATGGCTTTTATCTGCACCATATTTCTAAAGGCAAAGTCTCACATCTCAGTTACATGTAACAGTATCAAGCATTTAAAGGCAAAGTCTCACATCTCAGTTACATGTAACAGTATCAAGCATTTAAAGGCAAAGTCTCACATCTCAGTTACATGTAACAGTATCAAGCATTTAAAGGCAAAGTCTCACATCTCAGTTACATGTAACAGTATCAAGCATTTAAAGGCAAAGTCTCACATCTCAGTTACATGTAACAGTATCAAGCATTTAAAGGCAAAGTCTCACATCTCAGTTAAGGACTGAAACAGCTGGAGGCAGTAATCATTGTGAAAGCATCAATTATTTAACAGTATCAAGCATTTAAAGACTCACTAAGACCAATACAAATAATGATATTATTATGTTTAATTGAAGGATTTCATTATATTTTTGCAGTTTTCCTTCTACTTTCTTTTTCCATATACTTTATTATTAAAAAAAGAAAATTCATTGATATTTCAAACTATACATTTGAAATTATAAAATGATCTTCAATAGATATTTAAAACTAACACATTTTTTGAAAATGTAAAACGATAATGGGTCACCAAGTGTATTATTGGTAAATTTTTTAACTTTCACTTTCCATACATATTACATTTGAAACACAATAAATCAATCTTTATCTTAAAATCAAGCAAGGTTACCCATTATCTTTATTTCATATTTTCATGCAGACAGTGAACTCTCATATAGTCGCCAATTTGTAATAAAATCTCTCCGCTAGAAAAAATATAATAAAATTGTATCGATTTTACTGTATGTGTTCATATAAAATATTCACGCGTTACGCTTCATTATCACACAATCGAGCAAGGTGACCTGTCTTTTTTATTTCATATTTATGTTAGATACATAACACTGATCAAATATACAAAGTTTATAGGAAATCTCTCAAATGGCCTTATATTGTAGGATACACCTTTAAGTAAAGATCTCGGTCAAATATCATTTACATGAATTCATGACACTTTTTAACACAGCTTGTGTATTTTTGTCCAACAACAAACCTCTTATTAGGTATAAGAGTTGATGTATGTGATAATTAACTTATTTTAATTGTACTCAACAATATTTAGGAAAAGAATACCAGTAAAATAAAGTACCAGTAATCTAGTCTCAGCAAGCATTACTTTAAAATTAAGTTAATATAATTATTTCATAGGGGCTTTTTACAAGCTCTGAAAGGGGGTCAGGCCAAGGACCTCTAAACTACCTTAGGCAAACCTACTTTGATACATTTTTATTAAATATTCTACCTGGATATGTAAGAACTTAAAATGTATGCTGCAAAACAAATCTATCATTTGAGTATCTGCTACTGATCTTTGCAAATTTAGAAGCATCAAGGTTACATCCAATTAATAATTCACACTAATTAAAACAAGCATTACCTAGATTGCAATTAAAGACCGATATAATCTTGTTGTGGAATTTTATCTTGTCATTTTATTGTGTCTTACGGCATCATGGAATTTCAGGAATCTCATTTAATGGCATTTTTCTGTCAAGTTTTATACCAATAAAATCAAAGGACTGAAAGCTACAATCAAAGACGGACTCAATGAAACGGACTCAATGAAATCAAAGCACTGAAGGTGCCAATAAAATAATCACTTTATTTTGTAATATTGGATAGTTTGTATCTGCCAAGATTTTATAGACTAAACATCGCCAACATGGACATAAGAAACAAACTCTTGTGTCGATGATGCAATAAACTGACACAGTGTATAGAGGAATCAGGGCAAGACTATGCTAACTCCTATGTTTTTATGTAGGAGTTAGTATAGTCTTGCACTGAACCCTTTGTATGCTCCCAAAATTTAAAGAAATCACAAAAATAAAGGCAAAATAATTGTAGGTAGGGCAGCCTTATCGTGTTTAGTTTATAAAGCAATCACACTGCCTTGTAAACATTTTTGGCAATTGAGCATTTGCTTCTAACTTATGACTTAGATATGATACTTGATATTTCATGCAATATTAGCCATAAAAATTCACATCAAATACCATTTAATGCAATAATATGACAAGAGCACGTCATTAATCTTAATATCATAAGGTCAATCAACTCCTAAATCGGTCGTAACAATGGCAACAAAGTTAAGAATTCAACACACCTGCTTATTAGAAAAAATAAAGCTTTTAAATGAAAATTTTCATAATCATACAATGTCATTAATGTCATAAAAGTCTCTTTACACAGATGACCAGTTTTGACAATATCCATATTAAGACATATGAATGAACATTGTACGATGTAGCAATATGATTATATATACGAGTGAAAATGAAAGCAAGGCAAAAGTAACTTATAAAGATTATATACATATCCATATAAACAAATTATCAAGTAAAGTAAAAAATAATAATTTGCAAAATAAATCACTTTTATGCGATATTTAAAAAAATAACAATGGAAGTGGCAATAGAGAAATATTCTATACAAATATAACGAGAGTCTACAAAAATTTATTAAAAATTAAAATTTCTTTCGATTTTAAGTAATTTTTCAGCGAAAGATCACAATTATTTTAAAAGGGAAAGGCGTAATCCAGTTATAAAATGAGTCGGCCAGTAGATAGACATAATTAGTTAGAATTATATTGTGTAATACTAGATTAATTAAGTATGCGCAGATAAATAAACCTACTTTTAAATCTCAGTTACAGACCAGTCCCAAAACTCAAAGTTTCTGATTATGACTGTTTTTGAGTTTGATCTTAATTTGACTAATGGCAAGGCTGCATTATGAAACTGGTCTTATACTGATTTTATAACCTCAAACCTGTATGTTGCAACATTTTTATCATGAAAATTAATATTTGCTATGTTTCAAGCTATGAATATTGCTAACTTCTGATTTCAAGCAATGAATATTGTTAACTTCAGTATTCAAGCTATGAATATTGCTAACTCATGGATTCAAGCTATGGATATCACTAACTTCAGGTTTCAAGCTATGGATATCACTTACTTCAGGTTTCAAGCTATGGATATCACTAACTTCAGGTTTCAAGCTATGGATATCACTAACTTCAGGTTTGAAGCTATGGATATCACTTACTTCAGGTTTCAAGCTATGGATATCACTTACTTCAGGTTTGAAGCTATGGATATCACTAAAATCAGGTATCAAGCTATGGATATCACTTACTTCAGGTTTCAAGCTATGGATATCACTAACTTCAGGTTTCAAGCTATGGATATCACTAACTTCAGGTTTCAAGCTATGGATATCACTTACTTCAGGTTTCAAGCTATGGATATCACTTACTTCAGGTTTCAAGCTATGGATATCACTTACTTCAGGTTTCAAGCTATGGATATCACTAACTTCAGGTTTCAAGCTATGGATATCACTAAAATCAGGTATCAAGCTATGGATATCACTAAAATCAGGTATCAAGCTATGGATATCACTAACTTCAGGTTTCAAGCTATGGATATCACTTACTTCAGGTTTCAAGCTATGGATATCACTAAAATCAGGTATCAAGCTATGGATATCACTTACTTCAGGTTTCAAGCTATGGATATCACTAACTTCAGGTTTCAAGCTATGGATATCACTAAAATCAGGTATCAAGCTATGGATATCACTAAAATCAGGTATCAAGCTATGGATATCACTAACTTCAGGTTTCAAGCTATGGATATCACTTACTTCAGGTTTCAAGCTATGGATATCACTAAAATCAGGTATCAAGCTATGGATATCACTTATTTCAGGTTTCAAGCTATGGATATCACTAACTTCAGGTTTCAAGCTATGGATATCACTAAAATCAGGTATCAAGCTATGAGTAATGCTAACTTCAAATCAACTTCATAGATTGCCTCATGAATAGTTATTATAATACAGGATTCTTTGCATGAGAACTTAAGTGCAAGTTTGACAATCCTATAAAAACACACAGTAGTAAATATATTTCATTAATTCAAAACAGGAAATAAAAACATTCCCCACTTGACGAGTATCTGTGTTCTCTCTTCGTAAAAATATTTAATGAAAAATAAAAAAAATGTAAAAAAAATACACAAACAGATTTTATTTACTTTTCTTTTGATAAATACTATTTAAACATGTCATACAATAAGTTGAATAAAATCCACTTTTATAAAAGTAATGCATTTGATATTACAGAAACAGGACATTTAGATGAATAACTGACTTTTAAACGAATGAAAGACATTTATAGAGGACAGATGGCTCGTACTGAATTCTTAAAACAAGTCTATTATATCTATTTGAAAGATTCACAACCTCCGCCCACAATCTAGCTTTGTTTGTACAAAACAGTATAAACTTAGCTATATAAAGATTTGTACATCATTAAACTTAAAAGACATTATTTCATAATTTAAATACCATTTCATAATGGCCTACATTGCAGTTAGGGCAAATGGAAAATTTTACAAGTTTGTTGCACCCTCTATTACAATGAAGTCTGGATTCACAAGTTTGTTGAGAGGAAAATACTGTAAGTTCACCTTGTATTTCAAACCAGTAAATCTTTATTTGTTTATTTTCATACCTGTTTTATCATAATTTAAAACTATATGTGTCCATGTAGGACACAGATGCCCCTGCATGGGTTTTTCAAGCAATATTGATCAGAAATAAAAAAATTAGGTCGAAAAAGGGACACAACTCCTCTAAAAATTGGTGGATTGTAACAGAAATCGAACCTGACCCGTGTTATACTGTCCTATCTTTATGAGCCCAATCTAAATTGAATCCATCCTTTCATTCAAGAGTAACTGATCAGAAACCAATTTTTCACACAGACAGACACACAGGGGAACAATTTATGCCCCTTTGCCATTCAAAACATTAACTGGACTAAACCTAATTATATACATTTTACTCATACAGTGCAACCTCTAAAGGATGACCCTCTCTGGAACAACCTCTCTTCAACAACAGTATCAACTTCTCCTGTAGTAAGAATTTGCTAACAATTTAACCTCTACTGAGCAACAACCTGTCTACCATAACCATTTAACCTCTACTGAGCAACAACCTGTCTACCACAGCCAAAAATGTGCATTTCCCAAACAGCGATGCTCTGGATAGATTGCACTGCTTGACCAACAATGTTCAATGTAAATTACAATAGATAGAGAATCAGCTTTTTATTTTATTATACTAGCCCGTTTTTCAACATTCTTTCTATTATATCACAGAGGGATATATTCTACCTGGCCCTGGACTCAAACTCTGACCTCAAGGGTGACAGTCTAGTGTCCAGAGGGCTAAATAAGCCAACCAGGTGCTTCAAAGAACTTAATGTTAATCCTCCACAGAACCCTAGGTGAACATGACATCGAATGCAACAATCATTATAATTCACCCATTAAATCATGATACAATATACATTATAATCCACCCATTAAATCATGATACAATATACATTATAATTCACCCATTAAATCATGATACAATATACATTATAATCCACCCATTAAATCATGATACAATATACATTATAATTCACCCATTAGATCATGATACAATATACATTATAATTCACCAATTAAATCATGATACAATATACATTATAATCCACCCATTAAATCATGATACAATATACATTATAATTCACCCATTATATCATGATACAATATACATTATAATTCACCCATTAAATCATGATACAATATACATTATAATTCACCCATTAAATCATGATACAATATACATTATAATTCACCCATTAAATCATGATACAATATACATTATAATCCACCCATTAAATCATGATACAATATACATTATAATTCACCCATTAAATCATGATACAATATACATTATAATTCACCCATTAAATCATGATACAATATACATTATAATTCACCCATTAAATCATGATACAATATACATTATAATTCACCCATTAAATCATGATAAAATATACATTATAATCCACCCATTAAATCATGATACAATATACTCACATGTCTGACTTTACCAGCCGCTCGACTCAGATTTTCATAATCTGGGTGACCAGGATCCGTTTCCTGTAGAAGCTCATTCAGATATTTGTCATACTCTGGAATTCTTTGAACCTGGAAGTAGACAGGGGAGATAATAGATGAAATGACAGTTACTGATACATGTAATCTTTGTAATTATAGTATAGTATTATAGTACAGTAAAGCCTCTTTTAAACACAACCTCAATAATAAGACCACTTCCAAATTAAGAAAACAATGTTCAAGTCCATTTTTTTTTCAACCTTAATATAAAGATCATCTCAATAAGAAGACCAGTTTTCAAGGGTCCAAATGGTGGTCTTATTATTGAGGTTTTACTGTATATCAGATCAGTGAAATAGAAGAGAAAGTAGAGGGTTCAGTAAAACCCTACTTAAAGACCACCTCAAAATTAAGACCACCTCTTTAATAAGACTGTATGAAATTGAATGACCTGTTTTATTTTATTCTTCTTACATAATAAATTATGCTGTAACTATATAATCAGATCAACCTTGTTCAGAACCAATGGATGTTCTCAAATCTTATGTTAACCACCAAGGCAATTTCTCTTCAACCAAAACAACCGTTTGTAAGCTTGACGTGGATTGGTTAAGCTTTCGATAAAGGGTATGTTACCTTACCAAAATCAATTTCAGTGGATTTACTGAAATCCATTTTGGATCTGGAGTGACCAGCAATCGTAACATCAGGCCATTTTTTATGCTGCACAACAAATCTTAACCTTCAAATTGCGCCAACCATCTTTTTTCAAGATATTTCTTAAGTTCAAAACAGATTTTCTAATATTTACCACAGGGACCATTCACCCTACCAACGATCAGTGGCTCGCGCGTACAGGATTTTAACCTTCAGGTTCGCTAGCGAGATGATTTATTATTTTATTCTAAAACATCTTCTATATACACAATGATATTAACCTAATTATAAAGAGGATCACATGTTTCACCTGACATTGAACTCCATAATTCAAACACTGCTGGATTACCCACAAAAATCTTCCATACCATTTGGTATCCCTAAGTACGCCTCATTAAGTTGAGTCAATAAGCACTCAGCAGACATGATCACATTCAACCCAGTAACCACACAATACTACAGCCAAGTAACTGTTTTCAACCAAGATATAGATCCTGTGTGTATTTATTTTCATAACTAATGATTATTCAAACATTTGGACACAGACACCCAGGGATAAATATAAAATCTACCCGATGGGGTCAATGTACAATTTTCACGCACCCTTGCTTTCATTTTGAACCCTAAAGAGCATGACACCTTTATATAATACCCAGTGATCACTGACAAGTAATAGTAAGTATGGTTAATTACTCAACAAAATCTTAGAAGTTAAAATAAAAATAAAAAAGTGTTTATTATTGGCAGTAAAGTTTACATTAAAGCAGTGCTGAACTACATCACAACATAGTGTTAATATAAAACAAGCTTTTCAGCACATATGACAAAACCCTCGTATCCCAAGTATGTGCAGGTCACATCTATAATATATTCATCATACAAATCCATCAAATTTTCTTTTAAATGAAATGTAAATTTCTATTCTAACTCCGATAAAATTTTAGTACAACAAAAAATAGATAGAGCATGTTTCTAGTTATTGTGGCGAGACATTGGTGATTATTATGAAGACAATTAATACAAAAAATATGCTTAAACATGTCACATGGCAAAAACTGACACATATAAATGTCCAACCATAGCCTGACATAAACAAGTAAGCTATAAACAAAACCGATTACTGATGTGGTTTTTCCTCTAAAAACCACAAAAATGTTCACCACAAACTTGTAAAACATGTTTATTCATAATCTGTTACTCTATTCTAGGATATAGTGTAGACATAAATTGTACAACTCCACTCATCTATCAGAAAGAAACATTTACATGCAAAGTCAAAGTTGAAACCCACTTTATACCTTAGTATCAAATAACAGGTTTTTATTTCATAGTCAATGACTTAACCTGCATAAATACAGTAAAACCTCACTTAAAGACCACCTCAATAGTAAGACCACCTCAATATTGAGAACACAGTATTCAAGACCATTTTCACTGTTTTGCTCTATTCAACCTCAATAGTAAGGCCACCTCAATAGAAAGGTCAGTTTTCAAGGGTACCAAGAGTGGTCTTATAATTGAGGTTTTACTGTATTTTGTATACTGATTGAGACAGTCAGTTACAATGTGGCAGCCAGCAAGAGGTGCATTCAGCAAAGATAGGAAGAATGTAGGTTTGAAACTGTCTCAATTAACTTGCAACTTGTCTTAAAAAATGCCCTTCCTACGCTACATTAACATATAGGCTTGTAAAATATAAATGTATGGAGTTCAAATGAATTATTTGTAAGAGAGAATGACACTTAATTGCCCGCCTTAACACAACTTACGCTATGACATCATTTGGAGCTTTTAACGATGAACCTGACCAGGTGAAGTAAGTTGTTTGTCATATCACTAAAAAAATACGCAAACCGAGTATTATATACAAGCGTCATGGCAACAAAATGTAATCAGCTATCAGTCAACTGTTCAGTATGACGGTGAATCCTTCAATAGTGATTTATGCAACCACAAAGTATGTTTTATTTCATTCATACCAAACAACAGTAAGTAAACAATATGACTGCAGGCAACCTTGAACTTTCCATCCCAGGTAATGAATGGGTCTCAAAAAATATGTAAGAACTCAGAATATTTGAGAAGCCATGTTGAAGTCTTATTTTATAAAAGAGAACAATATGAAAATTTGGTCCAAAACTATCCTAACTCAGTTATGGTAGAGAAGTAGCTACAGTAGTTTGCCACATAAGGCCCATGTTTTTATTGTTTGAGAGTTCCTCCCTGTATGCACCTCCTGGTATGTTTAGTCTGTTTTAGTGCCCCCCTCCCTGTATAAACCTCCTGGTATGTTTAGTCTGTTTTAGTGTTCCCCCCTCCCTGTATAACCCTCCTGGTATGATTGGTCTGTTTTAGTGTCCCCCTCCCTGTATACACCTCCTGGTATGATTGGTCTGTTTTAGTGTCCACCCTCCCTGTATGCACCTCCTGGTATGATTGGTCTGTTTTAGTGTCCCCCTCCCTGTATACACCTCCTGGTATGATTGGTCTGTTTAATGTCCCCCCTCCCTGTATGCACCTCCTGGTATGATTGGTCTGTTTTAGTGTCCCCCTCCCTGTATACACCTCCTGGTATGTCTGGTCTGTTTTAGTGTCCACCTCCCTGTATGCACCTCCTGGTATGATTGGTCTGATTTAGTGCCCCCTCCCTGTATACACCTCCTGGTATGTTTAGTCTGTTTTAGTTTACCACTCCCTGTATGCACCTCCTGGTATGTTTGGTCTGTTTTAGTTTACCCCTCCCTGTATGCACCTCCTGGTATGTTTGGTCTGTTTTAGTGTCCCCCTCCCTGTATGCACCTCCTGGTATGTTTGGTCTGTTTTAGAGTCCCCCTCCCTGTATACACCTCCTGGTATGATTGGTCTGTTTAATGTCCCCCCTCCCTGTATGCACCTCCTGGTATGATTGGTCTGTTTTAGTGTCCCCCTCCCTGTATACACCTCCTGGTATGTCTGGTCTGTTTTAGTGTCCACCTCCCTGTATGCACCTCCTGGTATGATTGGTCTGATTTAGTGCCCCCTCCCTGTATACACCTCCTGGTATGTTTAGTCTGTTTTAGTTTACCACTCCCTGTATGCACCTCCTGGTATGTTTGGTCTGTTTTAGTTTACCCCTCCCTGTATGCACCTCCTGGTATGTTTGGTCTGTTTTAGTGTCCCCCTCCCTGTATGCACCTCCTGGTATGTTTGGTCTGTTTTAGAGTCCCCCTCCCTGTATACACCTCCTGGTATGATTGGTCTGTTTAATGTCCCCCTCCCTGTATGCACCTCCTGGTATGTTTGGTCTGTTTTAGTGTCCCCCTCCCTGTATGCACCTCCTGGTATGTTTGGTCTGTTTTAGTGTCCCCCTCCCTGTATGCACCTCCTGGTATGTTTGGTCTGTTTTAATGTCCCCCTCCCTGTATGCACCTCCTGGTATGTTTGGTCTGTTTTAGTTTACCCCTCCCTGTATGCACCTCCTGGTATGATTGGTCTGTTTTAGTGTCCCCCTCCCTGTATGCACCTCCTGGTATGTTTGGTCTGTTTTAGAGTCCCCCTCCCTGTATACACCTCCTGGTATGTTTGGTGTGTTTTAGAGTCCCCCTCCCTGTATACACCTCCTGGTATGTTTGGTCTGTTTTAGAGTCCCCCTCCCTGTATACACCTCCTGGTATGTTTGGTGTGTTTAAGTGTCCACCTTTTTTTGATTTGCGAATGTTGCCTTACCTGTTCAACATTTTTCACTCTTATTTCCAGTACATGCTGACATTTCAAAAGTAGGCTTATATTACAAATGATGACAAAGTTCATTTAGATTCATTTGTTTTCATTTTTGATACTTGAGCACAGTTAGATGCTGCATCAACAAATATGAAGTTACGGTCCTCCTACTCAAACAAGGCCCTACATTGGCCCTCAGATTAGCATGCCACAGCATGTCAACTCACACTAAGATCAAGTTGAGATGATTAGCAAAGCATCCCTCTTAAACCTAATCATAGTAACTGTAAAAGATTAACCCAATTTACTATCATAGTAAATTTCATAATCTTTGACACTATATTCAAATCCACATGGCTTTTATATTGTGTGGGAGGGAATGTCTGATATGAGGGCAACGGTATGTTGTACCAAATATGTCATGACCCAAACTGCACCTGGAACATTGATGTAACAGGTGATACATATTGCTGGGGAGTGTAAATTAATGATTTCATGTCACCTTAAAGTATATTCATGTTCCTTAAACATACAGAAATTTGTACTTATTTTGGACCTCTTGAAATACACTTGATAAGTTCTTAATACTAACATGTGCCTTAACATACCTAAATTTGTACTTATTCTGAATCTTTTGAAATACATTCGATAAGTTTTTAATACTTATAAAATTTGTGAAAAGCAGTACATGTACTTATCTAAAGTGTGGAATTCAAACATTACCTTATAATCTATCGATGAGTATAGTAAGAGTGCAAGATGAAATATTGGTAAATTAATAAAATAGAACAATATAAAGTAATTAATAGAAATACCGCAACATTTCCTTGAGAACCCTTTACAAAATTGCTTTACCTGACTGAACAAATCTTGTCGGACTCTGACCCCTATTGTCCCAACTTCACTGACATCCTTTATTGTTTTATTGCCTTTATCCAAGTGAAACACAGTCTCAATCAACATATGCATATCATAAAACATTGCTTCCTATTTGCAAGAATTTGCAATTCTGAACTTTTCATAAGAACTAATAAATTACATTCTTATCATAGTTGCAATACCTTAAGGTGAAAGTACATAATGAATCAAAAATACTTATGATTATATTTCTAATATTCTGTCATTTAATTTTTTATTAATTCCAGAAATAATTTCAGCAGTCTTTTATCAAAGCACTGGAAGTGCACTCAATAGCTGACATAGCGCACACATGATTTCAATATTCAATCCCAGAAAAAGTTAATAAATAAACAAGCAAAACAACTATCACTGTTTACAACCAACGAAGTGTTCATAATATTGGTACACAGCCACAATTAATGAACCAAAATAAATGAGCTCAAAGACACAGAAATAATTAACAGAAATATGACACCACAATATTTGATTATTTTTAAGTAATCTTATTAAAACATGTTTGTAATCATCACATCCACGAAAATGTTCATCAATAAAGGAAAATACACTGTAAGCAAAAGAAGAGTTCATTAAACACGATGAGTGCAAAGGCACTGGAACCAATTATAGAAATATAGTCAAACAAAAGATGAATAAAGTTTAGTAAATTTGCAATAAAAATGGTCATCTCCACATTGATATGGTATGGACAATCACCAATTAAGTGAGTTTATTACCATTTATGGCCTGTAAAGACGTCACAGCACCATGATAAACACTTTGATATTATTAGAGATGATACTAATATTACCACACAGCCAATATAGTTACATCAGGTTTAAGTTAATTCACTAATATAGGTTAAGTTCATGAAAGTGTAATTACAATACTTCTTAAACCAAATATTTCACACATTACTCTTCGAGATCATTATTTCCCACAATTCAATGCATTAAGTTTGCTTTGCTCTGATGGGGTCACAAGGTATGTTAAAATAACGCTAAACAGCTTGTCGGCTGGCAAGATCATGAAAACATTAGGGTCACACAATGAAAAGCCAATGTCTCATGAGAAATTTGATATTACACTTAAGAATTTAAGCAAGACTTAAAATAAGATGCCCATAGTTACCCAATGTAACATTTTATACGCCAACCACATATTTATAACTGGTCTCATAACCATAAATGAGTACTTCACTAATCATTTAGACCATGTAAGGTCCTAATACAGATCTAATCAGAAACTACAACAACAAGAAATACCTACCAAAACTGGCATTGTTGCTACTCTTCTCATTTTGAAGGAGGTAGATTTTGTCTATACAGGTACCTCACAAATTCTGATGTCAGTGAGACATCAAATTTACATCACAAAGTCAATTTTAATATTTCATTTCTTGCACAATTTATTATAAGCATTCAGTTTAAAATTCAAAGCAAAACAAAAACAGCAAAGTAAGTCACGAAAATTAAAAGTCGGTTAGTATTGCATCGAATGGTTCGTAACAAAAACATGGCACGTCTAGCTGTACATGATCTAAATAGACCTTTAAGTAGAATTATACAATTCTTTCATCATGTTTGAATGAAAAATTTCAACACCATCCTGATTGACCGATAGATTATCCTTAGATCAAAATATTGTCAAATGTAATAGCATTGACCTCAGTCGACGGTGACACAGCAAATCTTGACCTAAATCCTTATAGCAATACCATCAGGGGTGCTTTTAATCAAGAAAAAATAATCCGATGAAAATCACAGCAATGTCCGATCCAAACAATAAGAAGTCTCGCACTGCGGTGTTCTAAATCTACATTTATTTCAGCGTTCTAACTCGGTCAGACTTGAACAAAATGTAATATCATGCTGACCAATGAGATTTTCAAGATTTCACTCCAAGTACTTTTAAGGTTTATTTTGAAAATCACCAGAATCATGAAAATTCACTAAATAACATGAAAACTACGCCAAATGGTGTCATAACATCTAAACATGGCAAAATTTCAATGTAACAACAAATAGCAACATCACGACGTCACGTACACCGTAACTGCACAAAATCACGACGTCGCATCAGAACTGCACAAAAACACGATGTCACGTCAAAAATGCACAAAATCACGACATTACATTAGAACTGCACTAAATCAGGACTTTGCATCAAAACTGCACATTAACACGACGAGATATCAAAACTGCACACAATCAAGATGTAACATCAACACTTCACTGCTGATTACATCACAATCTTCCAAAACTTTAATTAATATCTTCATTGAATCTCATTTTAATAAATACGACACACATTTGCCCTGATCCAAATACGGTTAAACACAGTGAATGGAAATCTATTAAAACTATATCATAATAAAAGAAATTGTCAAATTTCAAAATTAAATAATCTACAAAACCGGTTTTAATTCAAGAAGTAGAGGTTTTAAATTTAACCACAGAGCTAATGAAACTGTACCAGGTAGATTTTTTTACAATATTTATACAAAGTATTTTTAACTAATTGAAGTGGACTACTTAATGAATAGAATGTTTCAACAAGATTCTATCATTTCTGCTGGCGTTTAAAATAGTATTTGAAATGTAACTCAATCATCTAAAGGGTACAATTTGACTTTTTTGGGGGAATACAAAATTAAACAAAATATCTTTATTCAAGAAAACGACACACTTAAGCAAAAAAAGGAGGATCAACCGAACTTAAAGCTATATGCATTGCACATTCCAATCATGCAATTTGAATAGGATGTTTATGAACTTCAACCTTGTGCAATCATATACACAGAAAGACCATTTTTTATACATTTTCTAATTTCTTCATGCCCATTACGCTACAGCATACTTCACTAATGGAATGAGATGTCTGTGTGTACTGAATATTGCCTAATAAACAACCCCTGGGGGCGTTACATTTTGAGAGGGGGGAGGGCATTTATTAAATAAAATTGCAAAAAGTCACTTGCTCATAATTATGTATCTATTAGAACAAGTATGGTACTGGCTAGCATTCCTCTAACCTTTGATCTAAGCAAAAAGTGTCAAAAGTGTCAGTCTCGCAAGTCTAAAATATCTTCCAAATTAAAGGGGGGGGGGGCATTAATTAGCGGACGGGCATTTATTAGGGATTATTCGGTATGTATATTTTCAACTAGTTCTTGGACGACTCGATTTATTTAGTTCATTTATAATTTATAAAGAATACAGACTTTTAGACAAACTAGAAGTTGAACACAACGCTGTGATTTCTAGCCCTTTGTAAATGAAGGAAACGGTATTGTAACATTTTCACATACAGATTCAACTTACATAAAAAATACATAAAGATGGACAAGAAACATTAACTGAATCTTTTTTTGCACTTAGATCAAATTAAACTCAGACACGATAAAAAAGTTTCTTAACGTGTAAGAAATATTTTTACGCAATAACATAAATTATAGACACAAGATTTTCCTATTAAAAAAATATATCCCAGTATAATTAATCACAATATTTCTGACACTGACATGAATATAACAACACTGAACACGTAATTCCATGAAATATTGAAATATAACAGAATCAAATTAAATAAAGCTTTTTAGCTTAGACACTGAGTTGTGCACTCCGCCCAGCAAAAAAAATGCAACAACTGATCCAGATCTAGGTCAAGATTTAATTAATACAATGTACACTGTTGCTAATTAAAGACAGAACAAGGCCTATTATAGACATCAAACGCATGGCATGTAACACTGTCAAAATGTCAATCAACTCATTTATAAATGACTGTGTGTAGTGTTTAAATTCAAAAGTAAATTTTGAATACATAATGAATATTACAGGATGGGAACTACATAAGACATATGGAGGCATAGTGTTCAAGAGGTAAGAGTGCTAGGCTAGCTGATTCGGAAGGTCATGAGTTCGAGCCTCACCTTAAGCGTGATTTTCAAAATCCATCAAATGGTGCTAGTCCGGGTTTATAATCAAGAGTGATTACACAAAGTTGTATTAACTTGTTTCACATTCGATGTAGAATAAATAAATTTAAACTAAAGAGGACGGACTGAGAATGATCTCAGAAGCCATTTTGAGCTGACTAGCATTTTTTATACAACTTGTTTCAAGAGATATCAGCAACACAAATAAGTGCTCTTCAGAAACGGAGGAAATAAATACATAATTATGCAGATTCATTAAATTTGTTTAATAAGTTATACTGATATATGTGTGTTAGAATATTATGTTTTTAAGCCATGACTTAAAAATAAATCTCTATATACAGATTAAGATACTGTCTACTATAACTTTTCACAATAAAATTAGACTTATCACAAAAAAAATACTAAACATTTTACACAATTCAAATATAGAAACCAAAAAATATTATATTAAATAATAAGAAAATACCTTGCTTCTAAGGATGCTTACAAGGAATGAAAAGGCCGGGTTCTATAAAAGTTACTGATTTTGTTTTCCACGATATTTGTGTCCTCCATAACTTAACTGCTCCGTCCCACTGATAGTCTTAAGCTCATGAAAAATGTTCATCATAGAAAACCCTAATCATCTTACCGAGGGACTTTGGTATTTTGAAATAAAAACATCGAGTATGGCGAGTTCTTTTTCATTGCAAGTTTTAATTAACTTAATCAAATACGAAGATCGCTCCATCAAATTCCTTCATTTCATCATATTCATATCTATATATCAGACCATAGACAGGAACGTGAAATGATTCAATAGGAAACGTACCCCTCCCAGTAGTGAACAGTTTTACAAATACAAATTGTAAAATCATACAGTACCATAGTCTAATATCTTTTGAATAAGGGAAAGAATTCTAATATCTATTGAATTTTCCCGACATTTTGGCCCTTTTATAGCAAAATTACGTCTTTAAAACTCAATTTGTGAGCTTGAAACGACTGTATGATGGATGCAAAAAATGGTCCAGAGATACTTGCAAGAAAATCCCCCCTTATACAAACATTTCTTATATGAGGTGAAGTGCATTATAATGGTTTTGATGAAATTATTTATGTCAGATAAATTTGATGTAAAGATGACACAACATTCACTCTAACAATGGAATGAATTGTCAATACAGTAATAAAATATCTGCTTTTATCTGCACACCATTGCAATTCGTTCTAAATTTGAAATTAAGATTATGTAATAATATATTTTATGATTTTTTCTCTCAAATTTTGATGTTTTTTTTATATTTTTAATAACATACAGCATGAGATAACTGAAGAACTTTGTGACATTAGATATTTTATATTCACTTGTTCGGATCAACAAATGATTGAAATGAGAAAAAAAGATTTTGAGAAAACTTCCAGTACAAAGCGTGCTGTAACCATTTCGAAGCATCGACTCATGTCATGATTTTAAATTTTACTCATGTACATGTCATGATTTCATATTTTACTCATGTACATGTCATGATTTTAAATTTTACTCATGTACATGTCATGATTTCATATTTTACTCATGTACATGTAAAAATTTCATATTTTACTCATGCACATGTAAATTTACTCATGTACATGTAAACATTTCATATTTTACTCATGTACATGTAAACACTTCATACTTTACTCATGCATATGTCAAGATTTCATATTTTACTCATGTACATGTCAAGATTTCATATTTTAAGGAATGACATTGGAAAGTACATTAACATAACATCTACATGAATACAAAACTTGTCAATCAACCTTGTCAGTGACTCATTCCATGTCTCAGTGTAACAAAAATATTGAACACTTAACGCCATTGAAGAACTAGATATACTAAACTGGGGGAGAACTAAGCTGAAATCACAACAATGTGAAAGAAATGTGAACATAACCTTTGTTGCCTTGAAAGGTAAACATTTTAATAAAGATTAAGTTCTAATATAGCCCACGGTAGCATGTGACCTTTTTGAACTAATTATACAAATTAATTTAACGAATGTCAAAACGTTTTTTTTAAATATAAGTAGCAGTTGCCTCAAATTTCTAAATGGATGTGGAGCAGAGCAAATTTCACTTAACCTTGCGATAAAATCTGACATAGATTTTGTTGCTAAATTTTCTATAGTTAGAACGACATGGTATAATATCAAAACCTGACTTCTTTAATTTCAAAGACATTTTATACTATAAACAAATTATTTTTTTTAATATTCTGCGTCAATGTTACCTAAAAGTACCCAATAAACCTACATACATTTTGTGCGGTTGAATTATACATTCATGATCGTAAGACTTTCACCTTTCGTCAAAATAGACTGACGATTTGAAGGCGTGTCATCTCGCATTAAATTTCAATGGAACACGTGAACGGTTTATAAACTCAGTGGGGGACAAACATAGCCCAAGTGTCCTCCTTCGTCAAAACATTATTGATATACGGCGAGTGGTATAAATAATCAGAATTATCAATGACCGAGCAGTTATGAATGAGATTTTTTTATTCACTCGAAAATTTTAAGACTAATTATCTACCTTTGTAGACCATCCGATTTCTAAATTAATACCAATGTGACGTCAATAATACTATACCACTTCAGACGACAATTATCTGCAGTAATTTGGATTTCTTTCCCATGCACATTCATAAATCTTATACTTTTTCTTTATAATGATTTATTCGATCCTTTTCAATCGTCATTGGCGAAAAATGTACTGATTCAATATTGACATAATCACTATATTTAAAATACAGCAAGCGAGATATAATGTCTCTATTTGATATTCTTTCAAAAGAAATTATGAAACATCAAGTTCACTCAATATAAGTCTAGATCCCCGCGTAGAATTAAGATATATTAGTTTGTCTACAGGTATAAATTAGTTTTATTACAACTGTTCACATGATAAATCGGTCAAATATAACGTTATTAAATCATAATGACAATATTACGCAATCACGTTCTCAATTTATCAATGAAATTTCACACATCTCATGTACAATTACTACCTAATATTTCAGCATAATCTCAACCCAATTAACACCAAAGCATCTACATTTCACAATATTTAAATAATAATAATTTTAAATTATACAAATAAAAAATACTAATTAAATGAATTTCACATTCTAAAAGCCATCTTCTTTCAGCCATTTGTCAATTGTCATAATCTTCAAGCTTCCTGGTATAGTTTAAACCAGTTTCATTTTCTTCAAAGTTTATTTCTTTTTTTATGTTGGAAAAAATCATTGGTTAAATGATCGATCAAATCAATACTGTATTAATTTTATATGTTATCATTTCCACACAGAAAAGAAATGCAAATGAAGTCATGGCCCCCTATGCCAAGGGAAGTAATACAAAATTGTGTCATATTGGAAGTCAAGAGTTGTCTCCCTTCAACTTACTGCAACTTAAGGCAAACATTTACCTTCGAACATGTTATATACAAAGTGTGCAAACCAAATTTTCTGGATTTATTTCAATAGAAATAAACCAAAAGATCAATTCATCAGATACATGCCATTAAATACCATTAAACTTAAGTGACGGTGATGTTTTAACAGGTTTTTAAAGGGAATATTTAGCAAAGCATACATGACCTATCAGGTTTCCCTGTGGACCCCATCACACATCTAAGAGAGTACACATGTAATATAATACACATTTTGATAACAAATTCTATTCATTTAATGGGAGTTAATAAAAGTAAGAACTCTCATATTTAGTGACAGAACTACTAGAAATACTAAAAATTAAAGCAAGATTATATACATGTATATATAATTCTCTGGGCAAGACAAACACAATATAAACACAGTCCAATATCCAACCACGCTGTATTTGGTAATTCCCTAACAGAGTGACAAAATGTATTCTACATCCAACCAAAACAATCTCTCTGGCTAAAACATAATCAGCTGCTTCTACATCTTTAATAAAGTCCAAAAAGTCCAAGTGATCCAATAATCCTATCAGTTCCACTACCTCCAATAAGTTCAAAACATCCATTTGTGTTTCATATTTATTGAAAATAATTGCTTATTTCTTAAAGAACAACATGAAAATTTCCCTCAAAACAACAATATGGAGTTACCTTAGTTTTTTATTCACCCCTTTTGGTTAAAATATCCACATTTTCACGTGTTTATCTCCACAACATATATGATAGAGGAGTCAATGAGACACAAATAAATGAACGTCCAAATCTGGGGACACAATGTGACTCCCTATACCTATTCATAACTAACTCCTTTTTTTCTATTGCTTTACAGTTTGTGGTCATATTCACTCAATTCAAGGGGATTAATTCATCAATCTTGTTCATTTACAGGCAATGATATCCCACTAGGGTCTTTGAGGGTCACTAGACCGTAGATAAATAGGGGTCAAGTAATCAATAAGTTACTGATTGATTTTTGGACAATCCTTTCTATCCTATTGATTTTCCTTTTCAATAAAATGCCTTTAAAAAAGGAAAAAATCTCACTTCTTTTAAGATATCGTTGGTATTTTATAATTTTCTAAACAGCTTATAAAAAAAAATTGTGGTTCAAAAGATGTCAAAAGAATTAGTTGGATAAATGCTCTACACTGACTTTTTTATAATGACACCAAGATTTGTGACAAATTGATGGCCATTTCTGACTTCTGTTAGGTTTAATGTATCATTTTAGCTTAGCTTCTACTAAATTCCTGCAGCCTTAAGGGCTGGCTATACTCACACATTTGTCGTATGGTTTGTGACCCATAATTTTAAATGGGGGCTGCTTATTGAAGAAATTATGCAATACAAAAACAGAAAACTGCTCCAAACATGATTTCGAAAATAAAATATAAGTGTAAGATTTCATGTGTGTGTTAAAAAATATTTTGCTGTAAATATATCAGGGCACTCACTGGACAGCTGTTGGGGGACCGATACCCACATGTAGTATACAGTTGGACCTAGTTTATTCAACAACTTTCAATCCAAACACTCTGTATCATTTGAAATAGATATCAGATTCCAATGTATCTTCTTTAAGGTACCTCTAAATGAAATGCGTTATTTGAAACATTATTATTCGAAATGGAATTTTGGTCCCAAAGAATTCGAATGAACCAAGTCCACTTGTACTGTTTATAATCATTTATAACTCACATGTGGTATTTACTAACAAATGTCTTACAGAAAGGAGGATCAATCCAAACCAATCTTAAAGCAACATTCCTTCTACTTCTGAGGGTACATTTAAAAAATAGAAATTGGGGAAAAAACCATACTATATAAGTACAGGTCTCAGGTACACATAAACAGCCCTTAAATGATCAAATGTCTTGTTAACAGACATGAAGTGATCCTATCTTGCATCAGAATTAACTCCTTTGTAAAATATGGGATGGGAATCTTGACTTGATCAGTTAAAAATACTCATCAAATTTTCCATACTTTCGACCAAAAATAAATTAGATAGTTTGACAGGAGGTTTGACCATCATGTTAACTAACCACCACAACAACTAAACTAATATTCCGACATCCTTGACATAGCCATAATGGTCCAACGCAAAAGAAATACGGGTTTGTCTCATTTATTTATGGAAACATTTCAAGCTCCATTAACTACAATGATTATGGTACCAACCAGTGATGTTATCTTTTAATTTTATGCTTCAGAAACATAACAATGTCCACCATGAAATGTCTGACTACCACAACAATGCTTGAAGGATAAGCTGGGTGGTAAACTCTGGCTTGAACTTTTAACTTCTTGATTGAATAAGACCAACAAAAGATGTTGGGTAGTTTAATACAACAACAATAAAATCAAGCACAAAAATGTTATGTGAACAATTTTGGTATTCTATAACCATCAGACAACTTTGCAACCTACTACAGTAAAACCTCACTTAAAGACCACCTCAATAATAAGACCACCTCAATAATAAGACCACCTCAATATTAAGAACACAATTTTTGAGTTCAATTTTTCAATGTTTTGCTTTTTTATTCAACCTCAATATTATGTCCACCTCAATAAGAACACCTGTTTTATAGGGTCTAAATAGTGGTATTATTATTGAGGTTTTACAGTAGTTACTTAGAATTTCAAATGTTTTGCTATTTACTTTGTTTGCCGTTCACTACTAATGGTTGCTCTTTCCTCATTTGTAAGTATTTATCAAAGTCATAAAAACTATTATATTACTTCTTATTCTTGGTCACAAATCTTTTACTAGAACATGAAATACTTTCAGTTCCAATACAGGCATCACCTACCACTGGGTTACACTAGGTTTCATTAGGTCCAGAGTCAAACCGAAGATTTTAAAATCGGCATTTTTATATTTTATTCAATTAATGTATGAAAAAACAAGTTTATATATTTGTTAAGAATTAATGCAAAAGAAATGAACTGGTAAATTAAAAAAGGTCATATCCCATTGAAGAACTAAGCATAAAAAAGATGGGTATCCTAAAATGTTCAATTTCAAACAAAGAATGATATTCTCCGTGGACTTCACCATAAATCAGCCTCAATTACAATTCAAGTTAAAATTTAAACTTTCCATATTTTGATACGATCTAGGGTACCATTAGATCGAGCGACACTTTTTGTACGAGACCCATTATTTACCGCAAATATGTGTCAACTTTCAGGCCCTAGCTGGACATAAGTATAGTGTAATTTAAAACATGTTTACATTAGCTGGGAAAATAGTAAATTTAGTTAAACATGAATACATTAAATTGCTGTGATAAACACAGCATGGAAGGCTATCATTTACTGTAAACTGATAATATAAATTTCTATTCAAATGAAATGAGGCTGAAAGAGAAGGAATTTGATGTTGAATGATATTAAAGGGAGGTAATTTATGAACTTCATTCCACTTTTTCAACTCTTTAAAGCGACACTGACAATTTAATAGCTGCAAACAAAGGGAGGACAGATAAAGGGTCATAAAGAAAGTCAGAAGTTAAAGGGAACAATATTGTGACTGAATAAGACAGGAAAAGGGGACATATAATGTTACAAGAAACAAATGAAAGATGAAGTCAAGCAGGTAATGCCACCATCACAAAGGGGGTAGATACCCCTACATCAGGTGGAGATGTGAACAAATATCCAGAAGATTTTCAAAACCAAAACGGACACAAAACTACGAAACACTCAAAAATTCAAAAGATGAAACTAAGTGAATTATTTATTTATTATATTATATTCATCAGTGAAGCCGACACATTGTTTTAATTTGTACAAAAATATGTACACTTACCAATCAGGTAAATTGTTCAAATATCCCAAACTACAGAATTTAATCCTTCGTGAAAAAAAGACTTAATATCTATCTGTCTGCAGTTGAAAGTCATGCCAAAATATAGCGCACACCTTCAGACCCGACAGTTGACCCGACAGTAAGTTTTAAAATCCTCGTATGATCAACAGATTCACCAAACATATATATACAAGTTGAACGACATTCAAATTTAAAAGAATGAGGGGGTAATCAATTTTGACAAATTATCCGCAGGGCACCACTACAATAACGTGTTATATTGTGTATTCTGTTCAATTTGTCAATGACGATTATATGTGTTTTTGTTCTGACAATTGGTAGAGATAATGTCACAGAAGTTGTCGATTATTACATGCCCACCAATTATGAAGACGATTATGACATTTTGTTGCTAGTGTTATTTCTACAAAAAAAACATATCATATCAATCTATTTCACCATTTGTTTGATTGTTTGTATACACTATGCAGAGAGTGAAATGATTGTAACTTGAAAATTGTTCAGATTTTTGTTGAGGCGTTTTATGTTTATATTCCTTTAACTGATGATGTTTGAAACAGACCATAAGTGTAATGTCTCGATAATACAATACCAAACTGTGGAGGATTATAGGGAAATCACCCTGAATACATATACAGAGGAGTCTAAAAAATTTCCCCAATAATATAATGCACCTGATTGTAGGTTCTACAAAAAAACAAGCTTACATATAAATTATGCACTTGTCTGAATACTAACAGTATACCACCTCAATAATTGAAGACCATCTCAAAATTAAGAACACAATTTTCAAGTCCAGTTTCACTGTTTTGCTCTTTATTCAACCTAGATATTAAGACCACCTCAATAAGAAGACCAGTTTTTAAGGGTCCCAAGGGTGGTCTTATTATTGTGGTTTCACTGTACATCAAACCTGTCCCCGCCAAATATCTGTGTACCAATAAGAATTTCGACACTTGGTGTTATAAGAAATATTTAATCTGTCAGTTTTATTTTTAGAATTGAGTCTTTAATTTTTGGACAAAGGTAATTGATGATATTTCTAGAAATGAAGGTAGTCCCAGTCATTCCCTAACTATTAAATTATTGTGAACGATTAGGATTAATATCGTACATGCATTATGGTGTATATGGTAGAACTCAGAACTTTCACTCCGAAGGTTTCGGGTTCAATCCTCAAAATTGCACCAATTATACAAACACCCCCATACCATATATTGGAAGAACTGATGGACGGTCCCCGAAGTATGTACATGATTGATCTTTGAACTGGAACAAGCCGAAAATATGTGCATCTTCTCTCGGTTTTGAAACATCCTATTTTCATTTAAGTTTCATTGAATTCTGGTCAGGGATTACTGAGAACCTGCGATGGATGCGCTCACACAAGGTAACTCACAGACTGACAGACGAAGCACCTGCTATATGCTCCTCCTTCACGGAGAAAAATAAGGAAATGAAACTAGAAATAAATTGACACGTCAAAAAATATTATTTGTACCTTATGATATAAGTCAACAGTTATATGATGTCATCCACGTGTACTTCAAGCAGGAAATAAGATATTACTATAATTAATTATACAAGTACAATAATTGTATACATTGCAATTGATAAGAGAGCCATTCTTACTACACGAATGACAATAATATCATTTTACAAATTTAACCGAGATTGCAATTCTTGTTTTTTAAAATGAAAAAAATATAATAGGAAGATGGATTCGAGATAAACATATATCATGTCAACCATTGAAAAAAAAGAAGAAAAATATAATTTTTTATGAAAAAAACCCGGCAACATCATATCAGGTTCATGAATGATTGAGATGCTAAAGGAATTTTAATATCACATGATAACAATAGCTTACTGCGTTTTTGTAAACAATAAGAGAATAAAGTGCAGGAGAACAGAAGTTGTACTTTGTAACAAAATATAAGTTTATGATTTTATAAGTAAATTTTTTTTCCATCAACCAATTTTGTCAATGGGGGTTGTACACACAGGCAAGCATCCTTAGATATCTGCTCTATAATATTATTAATCTGAATAGACGGCAGGAATCAGGTCCATTACTTAGTTTAAGCTCAGGAAACTGTGAGACAGCAAAGTCGGACGTTCCTATCTGAGATAAATTTCACAAAGTTAATTGCTCTTAGTTTTTTTTTTGCTTTCTAAATATTTCATGCAGACCTTTTTTGGAAGGGTGATATCTAATTTGAGCAAGTCGATTTTTTTGCTAACATGTCAAAACGGACAAGTTATTTCAAAAGTTTATTGCACCCATAGTAAAACCTAACATAAATGATTTAAAAAATAAATTATAGTTGCGACAATTTCCTACCATAATTAACATGTGTATGATGATTTTCTGTATTCTGAAAGCCTACGAGACAGACATATACTTAAATGGAAATGTTACCATCTTCTCAGGTAACATAAAGTTGTCCCACATTTAACGGAATGCATATCAACTATTTGGTTAATATATTCATGGTCATATTACATTCACAGTTTTTTACAATCTTTCATGAATACATTTTTACCAGTGAACAGGCAATGTGACTTTGAGTATGTAAGTCAAACACCTGTGAAGTATTAAACCAACATAATGCACAAATACGAAGTATGATTTGTTAATATTATGTTGTTAGTATTGATACATTTAGAGAAAATGTCTGCAGACAAAGGTCATGATATCAAGAAATCTGTAGAACTGAATTGGATGCTTCCCGGGGTACGTGTAAAATGTGCCAATGTGATTTTCCTAATTCACAGAAATACATTTTCTATACTTTACTATCAAATTTAACAATACTCCCTTCCATTGATTGGCAAGTATTTCTGTTCACAAACCTGGTTGACGACAAACGTGCTCATTTGTTAACTTTTTGACTCTTTAAACTATAATTCCACTAATTCAGTAAGTACTACGAAATAATTAAAAATCAGTGTTATATGAATAAAGCCCGTACAAGTACAAGTAAATGCTTTTAAGAATATTTTGTATCCTAACGAGCATTAAAATAAATATGCACCACTAAAGTATATCAAAAGTGACCTACATTTCCATAGTTACCAATTGAAACTTTTGAAAGTTCAGACATGTAACACAGAAAGATAATGAAGCTGAACAGTCACCTAACAAACAACATGATTTGGGAAGGAAGCTATGAATTATTTAACAAAATAAATGAATGGTTTCCATGGTAACCATGATGTCATTATTTGGCAATATATCAATTTTGATTATTTACGTTTTTCGTATTAATCATATAAAACGTAACTTCCTCATGATGAAACTATCTCAATACTGCATCTACTGGTGATATAACATTCATAAATGTCAAGCAAACTGCAGAACCGATGTCTTTAAATGAAACAAGAGTGATCACTGGAATTGATTATTACCCCTGCAATGCCGCCTTTTCAGAAGAAGCAAGGACCCTTCACTCCGCAATGCTTGGAGCAACCTGAACATTCTACCACACATCTACACTTCATGTTGGCAATATTTATCAAGTACTATTTCATTGGAATCTGTTTCTCCGTTTGGAAGTCCAGCGCTCTTGCCCCAAATACTCTTAGATGGACCTTACTGCTATAAACTGACCGTAAATGACTCTTATACTTTATTAACTGGGTGGGGGGGGGGTGAAAAGAGATGTCGTCAACCAGGTGGTTCCTTGAAACCGCTCTAAAAAGTGTAAACAATATTCAATTTTTTTTGTTGACAATGGCTATACCACCTTAGGTTACAAATCACTGGATGATATTCAAGAAATTATTACTACAGAATTGAAAATAATCTTCTAAAATTAAATTTCATGTCAGTAAATCGAGGGTTAAGTGCAAGACTATCCTAACTCCTATATAAATACATAGAAGTTAGAATAGTCTTCCGTTGAACCCACAAAATGTAAAATGAGAATTTCATTATACTGAACTAGTTTATTATTCTTTACTAGGAAAGAAATAAGCAGGAAGTTTGTAGAAGATGGCTTTAAAACGAGGTAAATTAGTTAACTTCCCTGTGGTCTACCATTAAAACCTTCAAAACAAACCTGATTTTCTCTAAAAAGTAAAATAAAATTGAAATCAGATAATTTAGTGCATTATACCTGCAAGATGTTATCTAACAGCAAAGTATAATAGTATTTATTATATCCAGAATGTCGCAGATTTGGAACAAAGCTACCGTAACTGTGTTTCACTAAAGAAGCCGTTACAATAGTCTAGTGCTAAACCCTCAATATGACATCACCGTAAACATATCTGTAATATATGTGATGTTTGTACATCCTATCATACTAGGTGTATTCAAAAACTCTGTCAAATCAACAAAGATCCAATCTACCTAACTCTGAAATATTCAATATCCCGACAGGTATCACGTTGATAGCTATTCATATAAAATATACGAAACGTCATGTTCGCAAAATTATATTCTGCACTGAGATAGGTCAAAGACACAAAAGTATGTTTTGAAAAATCAGATTGGAAACCAGTCTCAGAATGCAGCCTTGTCATTGGTTAATTTTAAGACTGAGCTCATTTAACAACCAATCAGATGCTTGAGTTATGAGACTGGTCTCCAAGCTCTGAGTTTATAACCTTTTGACATTGATCATATTGAAACATGAGTTGAAACTATGAGATTATTCTCAGTAACTTCAGAGATGAGGAAAACAATGACACCAGCATTATAATCTCTTGAGTTTTTTTTATTTAAGATTTAATGATTTTATCATTTTTTATCAAGGATGACAATTTACAATCATGAAGGACAGTAACCCTGTCTTGTGAATATTGGTTTCCTTGTTCTGCTCTTTCTCAAATTTGCTGACACAATACTGCCAAAAAACCTACACTTTGTAATCAGAAATATAAAATATTAAGGAGCAAGAACCAGAGAACTCGAGTACAGTGGAATCCTGGTCGCTGAAACTCGCGGGGACCAGTGAAACTTGGATCCTAGTAAGGGCAATTTCTAGTCATCAGTTGTGTCTCCAATATGGGATTTCTTTCGTAACGCAACAATAGCACATGCCTATGAGAGTCCACTGAATCATAGAGTATTGAGCATAATCATGTACAAGTTTATGTAATGAGCAGTAATGTGTATTTAGCACAATTGTGTATTGAGTGTATAAGTACGAGTAATGAGCAGTAATGTGTATTGAGTATAGAAGGACGAGTAATGAGCAGTCATGTGTATTGAGTATATAAGGTCGAGTAATGAGCAGTCATGTGTATTGAGTGTATAAGGTCGAGTAATGAGCAGTCATGTGTATTGAGTGTATAAGGTCGAGTAATGAGCAGTCATGTGTATTGAGTGTATAAGGTCGAGTAATGAGCAGTCATGTGTATTGAGTGTATAAGGTCGAGTAATGAGCAGTCATGTGTATTGAGTATATAAGGTCGAGTAATGAGCAGTCATGTGTATTGAGTGTATAAGGTCGAGTAATGAGCAGTCATGTGTATTGAGTATATAAGCTCGAGTAATGAGCAGTCATGTGTATTGAGTATATAAGGTCGAGTAATGAGCAGTCATGTGTATTGAGTATATAAGGTTGAGTAATGAGCAGTAATGTGTATTGAGTATAGAAGGATGAGTAATGAGCAGTAATGTGTATTGAGTATAGAAGGACGAGTAATGAGCAGTCATGTGTATTGAGTGTATAAGTTTGTGTAATGAGCAGTAATGTGTATTGAGTATATAAGGTCGAGTAATGAGCAGTAATGTGTATTGGGCATTATATATCAAGTATAGTTCAAGCAATGAGCATTGATAAACATGGCGTTCAGACGTAAGGCTTAAAATGTCAGGAGTTGAAAGCACCACTCAATTTATCAACTTCGATCAGAGTCAGACACTTTAATGTTGAATCTATTGACATTATGCATACATCTTATAAAATGTCAAATATTTCTAGCAATAAATACCAAATTTGAAGAAGTCATCACCAAAAGAATTTTTAATTCATGAATGTCTTGAGTGCTTGCATTTATGTAGTTTTTCATCACAGATCAAAACCACTCATGTTAAATCCTTGTCTAGATCTGTGTATTTCTGTATTCTAACACTAAAAGCCCTCACATTAAATCAAAACAATTTTCATTTGTTCTTTCAGAAAGTCAAGTTTCTCCTCTCTCGCATACATCACTAAATCATCATACAGTGTCATAAAAATGGTCAAATGCAAACAAATGTTCCCATTGAAAAGCAAACAATAAATATAACAGTATTCCTAAGCAAACATATTGATAACATGAATTGTATATGAGAACATATTTGAATTTCTCTAAGACCAATGTAAGTTAATTATATGTATCTACGAAGGAAATAAAACCCATACTTGAATCAAAAGTGAGGGCAGATCATTTAATGTTTATAAATGCACTTATGTCACCTTGCAAAGGCAAAATTTATTTTCCGATATCCTTTTGTCTGCGAATTATATCATTTCCATTGAACTGATATAAAAAATTGTTGTATCAAATATGCATACTGAGAAGGCGGCGTAATAGAAATGAATGAATCCTCAATATTGACATGTTATCGGCAACAGTTGTAGATTATGACTAAATGGATCATCATTTCATGTGACCTAAAAACTTGAGTTAAGGTGATAAATACCCTAGAAAATAGCCATAATTTATTTTTAGCAATATTTTAAAAACTACATATTATAGCAAGGTGAAATGTATACATTTGTACTGTTTTATCGTTATGTCATCCTTCAATTAATACTGCTATAATTTTGTTAAAATGTGTGCATTTACCGGAATGTAAAACATCACCATAAGTCATTCTACATGTACAAATTTACTATACAGTGTATAAAGTTAATTCATGAATGTGTATATTGATAAACTTGTCAAAACACATGGCGACTTCACCACCTTAAACATAATGGAAAAGCTGAGGAAAGTATGTAAGGTAGGGCTAAAAGTATGACAAGAATTCTAAAATACATAAATATTATACATAAAATATATATTGGTTACCATGTCAACCATGCATGAAGTATTACATTTTTAATACAAAGACTTTCACATAAAACGATGCATTTCGACATACATTTATGGTCTCATTTTGTTGGATAAAAGCCTGATATATACAATATTTTGTATAAATCACAAGTTGAGGGCGTCAAAACAGTGTAATATTATCTTATAATGAGATGATTGATGCAATATTAAACCTAGATGTGTCCAATATAGAACACGGATGCCCCCCCCCCCCCTCCTATGGGCTTTTCAGTAGTATGCAAATATTTTGTTTGTAAAGGCTACATAATATTGAAGCATAAATAATATGAATTGAATCCATCCTGTCAAGCATTTAATTGATCTGAAAAAAAAATTATGTAGAATAAGGGCCATAACTCCTCCAATAATTGGTGGATCGTCACCGAATTCAAAGTTGACCAGTATCTTATCATCCTATACTTAAGCGCCTGATATGAAGTGAATCCATCAATTCTTTATAGAGTTATTGAATTTTTTCGCCTGAACGAATGTACCAGACGCACAGACGGACTATAACAACCCAACTGTTTTTTTTTTCAACAAATGAATCAGGAAATGGACAAACTAAATATACCAAATATGCATGACAAACAAATTATCTATTCACTTCGTCCTTAGGTGTTGTCTTTTTTGTCACCAGCTAAGTACTTTGTCAAATGTTTGTTTGAAAGATGTGTTTTACCCAAACATATACCATCAGGTATGGTGTATTACATTAACTTGAAGTGAAGATTTTCTATATTATATAGTACTCGGTTATTACACACCAACTGGGATAAGACGGGATGGACGACAATTGTATGCTTCGGAATTTGAAGAAAGAAGAAAAACTAATTATCTGTCTCCTTTGTAATTGATGGTATACAGTTACATATAATTATTTACAGACTTGAACACAAGGTTTATAGTATGCATGCTCACTTACTAACAAACTATGTCTCAGTTTTATTTAGGCTTGCGATTTATTTCAGTGTCAAATACATTGTCACATGGTTTGATTCTTAAGTTCATTGGCGGTGAGGTATACCCAACTCAACCATCGCTATCATCATCTCTAGAATTATTACCTCCTTCAAGAAGAGTATTCTCGTGATGATGTTAAAATACTGAGCACTCACACGCAGCAGTCAGATCGGTTTTTTATAGACTCATTATATCACCATATATTAATAAATGCAACAATTAAGATAGCTCCGTGGATCTTCCAAGGGCCGCCTTGAAACCTTTGTGGGTCCAGGACACATGTTCAAAAACTTTCTTAGATAGGAAATAAAGCAATATACAGGAAGACATCGAGTTGATGGTTATAGAATGGTACAAATATTGTTACAAGCGGAGTTGTAGTACAAACCTCGAATTCAATATCTCTGGTTAAATCCGACGGTATAACACCGAAGAACACGGTATCATCTGCAAAACCATCGGGTTCATCAAAAGAGGAATTGTTACTGAGAGAAGTTGGCTTGAACCCGGCTTCCTCGTCCTCTTTCGATGTCGTTCTCTTTCGTCGTGATCCCTTATGAGCACTTCGTGGGGACTTTAATTTACTAAGAATAGTTTTTGCACGAGTCTGTCTTGGTGATCCGACCGGAGATGGAGACTGGGTTTTTAATTTAACCACCAGTTCGTCCCACAAGTCGGTTTTAGCCAGACTTGGATTGATTCTAGTCGGCCGCAATGTTGGACCATAAGCTGATCTACCTATACGGAGTCTTTGCTCATTGATTATATCATCACTGGATGGAAATTTGTTTCTGGAAGCAGACAGACCCGACGGTGGATCTGGCGCTCGTCGCTTTTTTCTCAAAGTCGCCGGAGAATCTGGCGTTATTACCATACTCGGTATGGCACGCTTATGATCCGAAATACGCAATGTCTGAGATAATCGCATACCATCATTTTCATCATCGGCAAATAATTTCCTAAGAGCGTATTCCGGCAATGATTTAAATCCAAAATCATCACCATCTAACTCATCATATAAATCCATAACTCTCGGATCATAACTCCGCACTGAGCCAGAGCCTACAAGCTTCAAGGCTGGTGTAGATTTATAAACTGGTATTCTGCTCCTATATTCATCCATTATAACAATATATACAATTCCTTGCTGTATAAACAATTAAATTACAGTTATGATAAGTTCCATTTCAATAGACTACACAATTCAAAACCTCCAGTGACTATCACTGATTCTCATGGGCCGTTTATAATCCCCCAAATCCAGTTTTCACAAGTTGTTCTTAAGTAAACAACATTTAGCTGTAAAAACTCTCACAAATACTGTATGTACAATTATTACTATTATCTGGTTCTAATGAAGTAGAAATCAGTGCCTAATTATCCTATTATGTTAATCCAAATTCCTCCAATAACGCCTCCTACAGTCACAAACTATCACATTCGTTGAAGTTATTGTGACATTTTATCGTCATTTGTAAAAATTCTAATAATCTGATCATTATTTCATTGCATTTGTAATCTTCAAAACGTGTTAAATAATTTTGATACTAAACTCACGTAAGCGTAAAATTAAAATCCGTATAAATTGCGAGAAAACCACAACGCAAGCAAAAATACCCGTGTACACCCACTCTATTATAATGTGACTGTGTTTAACGTCACTCTATCTAGTCCGATGCACAAGTATTACTGTATGAATGAGTTTATCTAAAATTTTATCCACTGAATTTGAAAATATTCCTCTGGTGATCTATTCAACTTAAATCCAGTAATCTACAACTTTATTATATTTGCTTTCTCACTTAGAAAAGTCATATAAGTTTCACCATATTTTAACATTTTTTTTATTTCCTATCCCAGGTAGTTTTTCATTTACAATTTGACTTAAATCGGGAAGATTACACCCGAGTCGACTCGGATCTCAGATATATTACGCCGAGATAGTTAAACAAACAACACAAAAATGTCTCAACAAATAATGTCAAATTATATGCATATATAACCAAAACAGATGCTTATGTATAATTATGTACAAAAGTAAGCAGACGAACAAAAGTATCGCTTATGTTTGCAATACTCGTTTCAGTTTGATACCTTCCAATGGTATGTCCTTTTTATTAACATATTTTATGACAAATGAATCCAATTTATTTGAGTTCAATACACTTGATACAAAGAAGTTTTATAGATGAGCAGACGGTAAATATTTCCATAATTCAGACGCGTTCATTTCAGTGTTTACTTTGCTCACTAACTGAAAAGACGTTGGTATTATATCTATCACATCAATAAAATCGCTGTCCTTGTCCGATTTATACGCACTTTCAAGCTACACTAACAATAATATTCGAACATGATAAACACTGAAAACTAAAGTAGAAATTCACCAAATATTGAGAATAAATCTCCTAATGAGGTCAGATCTCTGTGGTAACCGAAAAGATTTGCAATCCAGACAACACTAAGTTAATCCGTCATGAATTTAATACATACTCGAAAAAAAAAAAAAATTAATAAAAAAATCCAATAATGTTTAATACTAAAAATTCCAAACCCTGTCCGTCTGTCCATAACATAATGTATGCGTAAAATTTAGGCAGATGTTCATTTTAACATACATTATTACTTGTAATATAATCCGAAAGTTGCGTTGCCCTGATTTTTATGTAAACTTGATAACAAAATATAACATTTCATCCCTGAAAGCAATAAACACCAGTGAATGAATATAACACACATCCGATGTTGTCGGTCATGAAATCGACTGACCTAGAACATCACATCTGTTCTACGAAGAAAAAGTAAAACATAAGTCAAAAAGTCATACCACATTTAACAACAAGAATGAAATCGTATCACATTTAAAATTAAATTCAACGGGTAAACTTCATGCATATAGGATTTCAATAGGTAACGCATATGATAGTATCATCAACATTGACACTACATGCCGCCACTAACATATACCCTTAAGGTAAATATTTACAGGTGTTTTATAAGGAATGTATAGTTTTCCATCAGTCTAATATATAGTCATGCAGGCATATAGACTTTAGACAATAAAATTGAAATACTCCCGACAACAGCAACTGCTGTAGTAAATATAAGCATTACGTTTCTGTAGAAATTTCAATAACCCGAACCATTTATATACAGTAAAACCATAATAATAACATTTGGGACACTTGAAAACTCAGGTCTTCTTTTTGAGGTGGCCTTAATTTTGTGGTTGAATACAGATCAAGATGGTAAAAATGGACTTAAAATGTTTATTCTTAACTTTGCGGTGGTCTTTTATTGAGGTGGTCCTTTGGTGAGGTTTAACTGTATTATTTCTTATTCCTTAGTTTTACTATAAAGATATTTGTACATTTCCTAATAATCATAAAATAATAAATTATAAATGCAGTAGAATTATCATCATTATCATGATATTTAATCACGTAATTATTATATAATAAGCACACCTACTATAAGCAAACTGCTTGAAAGTGAAAATAGAGTTTAAGTCCTGTAAAAGTATAAATATTTGATAGGAAATGTATCTGTTTCGTTTCAAATACATTTCCTATCAAATATAAATATTTTAACGGATCAACTACAACGCAGATATCAACCATGAAGAACAGATCCAAAGTTTGATTCTACCTAACTTGGCCTCAAGCTTGACATTTTTTTATAAAATTCAGGTCAAACAATAATGTGAAGTATGATAAGGTGTCATCATAAGTGAAAATATGAAAGATGAAATAGAAGATGATATATCATAGTCCTATAACAAACATAGCAGTACCCTCTCCAGGTCATACTGACTTAAGATACCATCTTATAAATGATAAATATATTACAAACACTCATTTACTGTATACCCTCAAATAAATGTCCCCCACCTGCCGGGCCACGCTGCTTCATTTTGCAAATGATGGACAGATATTAGGGGAGCATTTATATGGGGTTTACGATACTACTAAGTATGTATAAAAATCTCATTGACCTGTTCATCATTTAAGAAATTATATCAAAAATATTAAAAAAGCAATTATGTTATTTTAAAATTCTAAATTAAACTAGATGCCCAAGGGCAATATGTCGAACCAGCAAATTGTCAAGAGATTAAGAGAATATGGTTATATAATGCTATACAGTGCATATATCCATTACACTGATTTTTTATTTTTGACTTCTAAGTGTGATCTTGACCTATGAGCTATGTACTAGTAGGGTGCGGGTCTTGCACCATACATGAGGTCACCATGGTGAACATTTGTGCCAAGTAATTTGAAAATCCCCCAATAAATGACAGTGTTATGAACAAGATGTTTTAGACCCATTTTTGATGTTTGACCTCTAAGTGTGACCTTGACCTTTGAGCTACAGACATGGGTCTTGCACGCTTCACTCCATCTCTTCGTGGTGAACATTTGTTTCAAGTCATTTGAAAATCTTCCAATAAGAGACAGAGTAATGGTCCAGACAAAGATTATCCAGACGGACGGAAGCACACATGCGCATGCACATACACTGAACCGCCATTGTGGCGACTATATTGAGCTCAACAACAAAACGTAATACCTGCATATCTAAGAAGAAGTTACATCAAGTAAATAACTTGATACAACACCTTTAACAGACACAAAACAAAGTCTCGTCCACATTACCAAATAATAGAAGACATTTAAAGCACTCAGCATCAGGTACTTTAAAACAGAGTGGTCAATAAAAATACCGTATTTCACCTATTTGACGCTCCTGCTCTGTAGGAGCCAAGCAATCAGTCAATAAGGGTGCTTTCAGTAAGCTTGTACACTACTGATGTTAGTTCATAAAATAAATTTCAACTGAGCTTTTGAGTACAAGCTGTATCATTAAAGTTGCAAAATACATTAAGTATACAACATCAAATTGTATTCCCCTGCCTACATTTTACCTATTTTGTAAATAAATCTGTGCTATTCAGGTTTCTACAATATAAAGTTCAGTTGCTAAAGAAGTCCCATAAATCAGGCTACCCTATGTGTAACAATTCACAACAAATCACAAAAAAGACTGTCTTTATATAATATTTTATGAATCGACTTTACATTTGAATGTTATTTCTGACAAATAACATCATCTTGAGGTAATCAATCACATTGACAACACTCAATTATGACATTTTAATTACATATCTCACTTTTACACTTATAATCCTACGCTACTATATATATAGGTCTGTTCAGCTGGAGTTTTATGTGTAATAATTCATAGGTGTAAATAGTGTGTTTTGCTCACATTAGCACGCCGCCTACCTACGACACAAGCTATTTGTAACCATCATTTGAGCTAAATGGAGGGGGAGTCTGGGGGATTTAAATGTGGGATGCACCTCCACATCCTGAACGCACCTGTGATATAAACATTTCTACTTGCGCATCATTTTACAATTTATACGTCACACTTTCTCTATACCACATCTGTTGGGAGATGTCCATTGAGACGTGGTCGAGAGACTGTTACATTCTCATGAGATTGTCACGAGTCCTCTCCCTTTATACCTTCTAGAGTTCTCTCCCTTTATACCTTCTAGAGTTCTCCCCCTTCATCCCATCTATACTATATGTACATCATCCTCAGGTGTTAAAGCAAATCAACAAGGTTTTTGCCAAGTGCGCATGTCAATGCATTTCTGAAGAAAAATTCGCCAATTCTCGACGGATTGGCATAAAGAAGAAGTCGCTTGAACGATAAATTATTCATGCTTAGAATTTGTTGTATTTCATGGATATATTTCGGTGCATGAAGTGCGATTTCGGCAGCGGAAAGAGGTCAGGTGTGAAAAGGGTTATATACTCCTTGTTCTATATATATAAATACTATAGAAGGGGTACAGAAAGAGAACATGTGACAATCTCCTGTGGTTGTGTTCTACAGAGATTAAATTAATTGTTAATTCTTAATAATGGTAGAAGTGTTGAAGAGAGGTTGTTGTTCAAGAAAGGGCTGATAGATTGATGAAAGCAATAAGAAATTCCCAAAGGTCAGAAAGCAGACAACATGTTATCCACAACAAAATTTAATGGCATGTTGCCTTTTATGGTATGTTCTTCAAGAGACATTCCCAGAGAATGTGATTGTTGCCCTTAATTAGTATTAAAGAATCGCCCCATTTGTCCTCAGAATATGACCTAAGTTTTTGCATACAGACTGACATAGATACAAGAAAAGTTTGCAATACTACTGAACAAATTTGATTCAGAGTGAAATGTCAAATGGTACAGGACACTATATTAAAGTGGAGCATCTGTGACAATTCAAGCCACACTGTACAAACCATAGCCTTTACTATCATTCATTCATTCCAGTATATTAAGCCAGGTTTGTTCATTAGAGTCTAACTGATTACATAAGACATTTCACAAGCACCAGACACAAGTGTGAAATATTATCTTCAAACACTACATGCTTGAAATCTTATCTATCACTTAGAAACATGTCTTTAATACGGAATTTTCTCCCGGAGCAACTGTATAGTAAAAGTTAAACATGTTATACTACTCTTTAAATGTTTATAATGATAGGCGGCTCATATCTTACTTACTGTAATTGTTGAGATATCAGAGACACGGGGTATTGTTGATACGGTATTCATTTGTTTCAGGATTATAAATATTTATTACAGTATTGTCTTGCTATCTAAATCCTTGTGTATTTTGATATAAAGATGTTTACTGCTATCATTATTAATAATCATAAACAGTTGACTCTCGTTATGTCAAATTTTTCGGGAATGAGAAAATAGTTTGTCTGAATGAAGATTCAACATAAACGATGGGATGCCGTACAGGTAATGTTTTGCGAGACAGCCTTAAGTTCATTGCATATTAAATTGTATCTACACATGTACAGATATTCCAGATATTATACTTTATATGTTCGGGATATGGTTTAATCATTCAATTGAATTATCACCCACAGAATAAATTGTATTTCAACAAAAGAGTACTGCTGTTTCAATTAAACACACAACTTTTGACGTGACGCGAGACATGATTTTCCCCATAAAAAACATAATTCCCAAATCCTAGCTTCCTTAAATGTAATGTATCGATGTATATCTCCTTAAGACATCCTTTGAACATTTACATCAAAAATAAAATACCAGTAAGTTTTCAAAACTTCAATCTGAAAACTGGAAAATTTAGAAATTACTATAACACACTTGTTGATAATTTTTTTCACATTTTTGTCAGAGCTGTATAAATGCCAGCAATCCATGAAGCATGCAACAGTGACAAATTGCTATTATTTCTCTAACATTTTTTTATAGAAATTTCTACAATTTATGATGGTGGCATACAATACACTTTTTCAGTTGCGAACTGTAGTTCAACGTTGCATGGTGAAACACAACAATTAAAACGTGATGATATCAGTTTAAGTGATCGTTGCTCAAAGCATAAAATCTTTCACATTCAAACTAACACACAAGACAAGATTTTTAGGATATTTCAAGTTTTTGCCGTTAAAGTGGTGAAATCATACATTGTATACACTTGCTCTGTAATTCGGGAGAAGAACGATGCGTATATAATTTATAATGTAGCGATCGAGGATTGTAAAGATTTTCTTCACAATTCAATACATGAGTTTCAATTTTTCCACTGAATTTCGGTGAATTTACCGAAATCCATTTTGGATCTGGAGTGACCCAGCAATCGTAACATCTCTGCATTTTTTTATGTTGCACAACAACAATCTTAACCTTCAAATTGCGGCAACCATCCTTTTTTAAGATATTTAAGTCATTTCTTGTTTACACTGATTTTGAAAAGAATTCCTAACTTCTCAGAAATACGACTTCCTGCCAGGGTAACCGAACCCGAGTTAAACCTGCATCAAATTCTTGAATTGTGACATTCATTTGCTCAACACATGTCTAGAACTCCCTAACTTCGGGTTTAGGGGCCATGCCCTCTATCCTTCAACTACTTAATGCTTCCCTTAATTAACTTCATATCTAACATTTAATATTATAATTCTTATTAAACCATAAACAAAACACAGCACTGGCCAGAATCTGACCATGTTTTGTTATCAAGCTTGCTGCGATACTTTTAAATTGACTGTAGTAAGCATTTATTCTGAAATGTAGGCAGGCTTTACAATCTCAGATCAGATATATTTGATTTCATAACCATTCACAAATGGTAAGAAATGCATTGTACCACCTATTTTAAGAAGCACCGAAATTTGATCCAATTTTACAAAAGACAATTTTCATGAAAAATACTTCCTAAAAATGACGGTAATTACTTTCCGTAAACTAAAAATAAATTGAATCAAGTATATCATATAACATAATACATACCATTATCTTTGCAATTTGCTCATAATTGGCAGTTACCAATACTTTATGCTCACTTTAATAATGTTAGAAGGTATAATTTCATTATCTCAACCAGTTTCAGCTTACAACTCAAAGAAGCATATCTGTAAATATCTTGTAATTGCCGACAGTGAATACTTTCAACCCTGAATAACCCAAGGTATCGAAGAGTTTCTGTATTTGTTGCACACTTGGAATTCATTTAATTTGCATTTCAAATATCATATAAATGTTATATCAAAGGGCAGCAACTCATTATATAATATAACCTTATTGTTTCAAGGGAGACAACTTTTATTCTCTTACATATCGTGTACATAAAAGCAGAAATAACTATACTGGAAAAAATTTGTTTAAGAGATATTTGAGAGTCAGAGAAAAGGGGTGTACATAATTATGTCCATAGATGGTTCTATAGTCAACAATGTGAAATCTTGTTTTCAGCACTACCTATCTACAACAATCAGTGAAAAAATAACCTCAGTGACTGAACTTCTTGTTCCATTTACAAGATTTGTACGCTGAGTAAATTAGAACTTGGAGCTTATGTAAGTGAAATATGAATGATGGTAGGCAGAGTGTCTGAGTGTCGTAGTGGCCTGGCTAGACAAGATCTGATAACAAATTATGTGCAAGAAAACCAGGTTAATGAGCCTGTGTTGTCATTAAGATCTAATGAGTTTTAAATCGAGAGTATTCCTACTAATCAGACAATGAGATAGCATTTTTTCTCAACTCAGCTGACTGTAAAAAAGATATTAGGCGTAAATAGACGCATTAATGTGAATTAACTAGGCTGTATATATAAGTAGATAGTATGATCATTTAAAAATATCAATTTAGTTTGTCTCTACCTTACAAACTGTGAAATAAAGTCATGTTTTGAGGAACACGCAAAATCGGTCAATGGCGCTACCAGGATTCGAATCCTGGTCTACGGATTGCCGGTCCGTTATGCTAACCAGTACTCCACAGTGACCTAACTTCATTTTACTAACGTGTCAAAATGGAAAGTTCATCTTCAGATGGAATGAATAAATGTACATAAAATCGCTCTCCTACATTTCAGGAAAACAACAATACACTAGAAAACAATAACAATAATACGGTAAAACCTCAATAAGTAGACCACCCTTGGGACCTATGAAAACAAGTTTTCTTAATGGGGGGTTTTAATATTAAGGCTAGATAAAGAGCAAAACAGTGGAAATGGACTTGAAAAGTATGTTCTTAATTGTGAGGTGGTCTTTAATTGAGGTTTTACTGTATAAAATTAACTTCTACAACACAAATTTCATATCAATTCATTTAAACTGATTTCTGGTGTAAGGATTTTGCTGACTTAAATCCTGCTTGAGTGTCAGTTCTAATAGAAACAACAATTCGGGTGGTTTTTGATGAGGTGTGGTTGTAGTAACCGTAGCGGATACGATTAATCCGGTGTAGTGGAATATAAGTGGAATAGGGTACAAATATATCCCAGATTATACTCGAGGGAGAAGCACAATGGTATCTTGTTCTGTGAAACCATAAAACACTGGATATATATTTGTACTGGTCTATAGTCAAGAGGTCTATAGACAATAAAACAAATACTAGGAATAATACAAATATTGAAAATCTCATACAAATCCATTCAAACTGAAAACAGCTTCTACGGAAAGTTTACCATCATAGTCAACTACATATAAGAAAACAGTATATAGTTACCTATCAAAAGGTGTGTCAGTATCATTATACATGTAATAAAGGTTATGACCTTGATCATCCATTCAGTTATTACTTTGAACTATGTTTTTTAGAGCAATTAAAACACTGACAAGAGTATACGTTTACCTCGGAGACATCAAAGAGAAAGTCAATACATCAACATACTTCAGGATTTTGAATTGAATACATACAAGAGTTCATCAAGCTTACATGAAATATCTTTAAAAAAGATGAACAGCGTAGATAGAATGATGTCTAAAGAATCACCTTATTTCTGAACTCTGATTTCGCCAGAGGGGTACGCTACGGGAAAGTGAATTGACTTCTCGAGACACCCGTTCGGTGCCTCTCTGCTTACAATATGAACCTATCAAATCATCTAATTTGTTGCACAACGCGCTTCATATACAATATTTTATTGGTCTAGAAGGTAGGTCAAAATCAATATTATATACATCTACGCCGACAAAATATGTTTGCCCTAACTCTATCCCAGTAGGGAATATCTTTTGTTATGATATTTTTAAGGATGACCCAGGAGAATTAAGACAATTGTTCATTTTTGGGGTCTAGTTCCCAACCATAGACTCGACCATTTGTCTAAATCCCCACAGTGGGAGATGCTAATTCCACACCTCTGGGTTCTATTAAAAATCCAGCCAAAACCTATTTCCCAAAACACGAAATCATTTGGCATGTCACATTCCCGACCTCTCAGGAACAATCTTCTGTCTAACACCCCATGTATCCCCCACCTGAGGAAAAACCTTGATAAGTGCACAGGGATTCCCCTGACGCAGAAATCTTGAGTCCCTGACTCCCTTTTCTTTCTAGGGACTCCCATTTTCAACTCACTGTGCATCCCTGGGACTCCTAAAATAAAATTTTGTCAAGTATAAACTGCATATCTGGGACCCTAAAAATTTACTAAGGACGCTCAATTTATCAAACACATGGGTCGAAGGACCCCTAACTGAAAAATCCTAGGGAAACCTCGAGTGCATCATACATCTTTAGGAGTAAAATTTATTAATGATGAAAACACTTGACATCCACGACCCAGAAGTGCAACTATTAACATAATAACTGTATCATTATGTATACACATTATATTAGTTATTGCTGTGATATGACCTAGAAATATGTCATTTTTCTGAAATGTAACTTATATATTATATATCACATACCATTCAATGACTTGGTACTTTTTTCATATATGATAACATATTTTTTATGCATTAGTTGAACATAAGTTTGTATCTATATATAAGTGAAATGAAGCGCAGAACATTTTTGCCAGTTTATGACCATTTTGTAACATTTTAAAATCATCGATCACAAAGTTACTGCTAAGTAACATGTCATAAACCAATGGGAAAAAAACATGTGACGTGATCATTTCTGCATCTGCTAATATATTGCAAAATTATGCTGAATTTTCACAATATTTATGACTTAAAACATGCAAACACCGTGTTTCAAAGCCAAAATATTACTGTATTGTATGTAAAAAGCATTTAAAGTTGTTCAGTTCATAGATCTCCTCAGGTTATGTGTTGCCAAATTTGGTAACCACAAATAGCTTGCATTTTACAGTACGTTCAAATATTTAGGAACATAAAGGTTAATGTATGTATACTAATAGAATCAACATAAAATTTCAACAACATTAGACACTTAATTACTTAACAAGTCACCAATAAAAATCATTCTGATGCAATAAGCTATCAATTCAATAATTTATGTGACAGTAGTATCATCTATTTCTTCAACGATTCAGTGAAAATAGCGTAGAATGTTTTCAAACAGTAGTTCAAGGTATAATGCCATTTTTCAACATTATTTCATTTGTATATGCATGTACCAGACAGTGTTCATGGGAGTCATGTGACGTGTAGTTGTTGACGGGCAGACCGCCTGACTCCCGATCAGAAGGTCAAGAGTTTGAATCCCACCTTTAAGGAGGATGAACCATAAATTCACAACCCCTAAAGTGAACCTTACGCATGTGCAACGTGCACCTTAGCACTTTTCAAAATGGCGACCAACGAGAATAAACGTAGTGCAAGTTTGGAGTGTCTTCCAAGCGATTTTTTTCGATAAACCTGTGGGATCAGACTTTGACTCGAATTTGAAGCAAGCAAGGCTTCAAGTAATTCAACGAAGGTTAATATCATGATGAGGGACTCTTCGTGAGTGAGGAAAACGTAATTTCTTTTGCGGGAAAGAGAAGGCGTGAGAACTGCATGGTCAGTAACCCAGGAACCAATCATAGAGAGTGATCAAGTAGTAAAGTACGCAAGTTTAAGCTTAACATGAATATCTTGAAAATAGACAGTCGGCGCAATTTGAAGGTTAAGATTTGTTGTGCAACATTAAAAAATGCCGAGATGTTACAATTGCTGGTCACTCCAGATCCAAAATGGATTTCGGTGGACTTCGGTAAGGTAACGCACCCTTTATTGAAAGGTTAACCAATCCCCATTGCTTTATGAGACACTGATATGCAAATAGCAAAACCATGTTAGTACGGCTGTGCCGAAAAACTAACCAGTCTTTAACAGTATCTGTGATATTTTTCATTATTATTATTTTTAAATATATATCTCCGAGCATAACACAGGCACAAAAAGAACAGGAATAAAAACTTCGAAGTAGTTTACATTTTAATTATCGTTTGCAAGCTTGTCAACAAGGAATGTGGTAATGGATTCCCTACCTCCCTGCAAACAGGCACAACATATTAAATGTTACACTGAAATTAACTGGTAATTTAAACAAAATATTGTGGACACAAAAACAGATGATATATTAGTTGTCAAGGTAACATAAACATGAAAGATGTTAATTTGCATAAAATAATATTATGTGTCAAGTCATCTTATTCAACTAATGTCTTGCACCAATCATAGACCGAATAGAACAACACAAAATGATGCAACACATACCATGGTGGTTCATACAGAATTTCCCCAAAAAAATGACTGTTCAAGTACTTTTCAAGACCTGTGCGAACCTTGCATATTTAGTTACCAGAAGCATAAAAATGTAAATTTGGACAGTTCTTGCAATGATGCTTAGAACAATGATACTTTTATAAATATTCAAAATATTTGTTCCTTTAAATAGATTTTAATCTTAAACACAATATAATTTCCTGCAGCAAATGAGCAGTCACATAACAGAGCTCTAGAAATCCTCTAGCCTGACGTCCGGGACAAGTCTAATTGCTGATTCGGGCTACCAACGGTCGAGTTAAAGTTAGTCCAGAACAAATCTGTTTTTAAAGCTAATTAACATTAGACTTTATAAATGTTGAAAGAATATCATGCATTACCGATGGCTTGAAAATAAACAAGGTCCGACTGTATATAGAATAGATTATTAAAAAAATATAACGTTAATTCCCCATCAACATCACAAAATGTGTACTTTTGATACAGCTTTATATTATGTGATAGTATACCTCACACAAAGACAGAATAACTTAAATCCACTAGTTTCGCATAAACTCTACGAAGAAAGCACGTCCGACATGTGTGTTCTCATAAAAGAATTTGATAAAATCTGCAAATACATATTTATAACCTTATTTCAATTTAAAAAATTCATATAGAGCGCATTTTTATGAGCCACGGCGTCCTTTATGAATTAATATAAATCTTTATTAGAATACTTAATGTCAACGACATCAAGTGTATCTGTACATGATTGCTAAAAGTTAATTAAAAAGGTTGGTCAAAAAGTTTTATAGTAAGATTCGTCGTGAATTATTATAGACATCCTTTGGTCATGCACGATAATTAAATAAATACTAAAAGGGCTGCTTAATAAGTTTTTTACATGAGTGTAATGAGGCTGTCAGTCATATAAACAGCCAGGGTAATGTAGTGAATATTCCAGCTATTAGGGAGGGGAAAGATTCTCTGTGCAGACCACAGGAGAATGTCAGGAGTCCTCTCCCTTTATCCCATCTGGAGTTCTTTCCCTTTATCCCTTCTAAAGTACATGTACATAAAGTACTTTAGGAGTCTAATGCATTTCACACCTGACTTCTGTCTGCAGTTAAATCATGCTTCAAACATCAAACAATTTCCATGAAATACAACAAATTCGAAGCATGAATAATTTATCTTTGAAATGACCCTACTTTAAACAAATCTGTCAAGAATTAGCGTAGTTCTTCTCAGAAATGTATCGAAATGCGAACATTGTCGATTGTGAGAGATGGAGCGCAAGGAGGGTCACACTCGCATCAAATATTCCGTAGACAGATTGAGTATTCCGTAGACAGATCGTGTATTCCGCAGACAGATCGTGTATTCCGCAGACAGATCGTGTATTCCGCAGACAGATCGAGACGGAAGAATGTACCCACACAGAGGAACACAAACAACAAGACCAAACCGGAGGTACATGCTGGAAGGAGACAAAAACCAGACGAAAAGGATCCCAATTAACATGGAAATTAAACAACAACACAATTAAAGTAACTTTATGGACGTCCCCTAACCAAAATGCACGAGGATGAAATGTAGAATTAGAGCATTATGTGCTGTATTCATCAAGTAACCAGGTAAGGTGAAAGACAAGAAAAAAAACATTGATCCGATAGATGAAGGAAAGGACAAGGAAAGGATGAAATATCAGAGAGTTGAAGAAACAGTCGTATAAACAACATCTACAAACAAACTCAAATCTAAATACTTAGTAATTATCACCATTAGATCATTACAGGAATGTGTAAGTACAGACAAACATACAAGTCTGACTAACCTGCTTTTTAAATTTCCTCAATTTTCGTTGATCATGATGTCTCATTTTTCTCAAATATGAGAAAGAACTCCTTCGTGAAGGCATGTCGGATGAGTCTGAACCTCATTAGTCGCAAACAAAATCATCGAATCAATCAAAACAAATTATTTTCGAATTTTCTTCATTAGTTCAGTTATTTTCAAATTTGAATCTTTTTTACGTCACAGGTCACGCCGGTTTTAAAGCATCATGGTAGTACATCATTATACAATTTTAAGGACATACAACTCTTTAGCATACAATAAAATACATGATACATGTAAGGTAATACATTCTGGTTGTATACAACAGATATCAAATGGTGATAAAATACCGTAACTGGAGTAATTATGTTAATTTAAATAGCTACGAGGCTCCTTGTATACAGTTTCGTAGCCCTGTCCGCAAATATAAAATCTATTTTGTCACCAGTAATTCTTATTACCAGGGTAATACTCCAAGGATTTTATGCAAAACCCCTTCCAATAACTTTGATCACCTTCTCTGAATTTGGTGTTTATATTCTCAATGCACCTTTCAATAAAACTGACTTATATTTTAGATCAATCATGTACGGTCTTGTACAAACAGGAACAGTCTTCTACACATCTATTAAAAATAATTCCACTTCACTTACATAGAATAGTATTCAGGCTATTAAAAAAAAATTCTCAAGAAAGAAATGGTCATCATTGTATCAATTTTTCACATTAACAAAGGGACACAACTCTATAAATACTGAAATAGTCTTGCAGCATTTACCTCCCTTCCTAAAACAGTCGCATTGCATTTCGACAGTTGTACATTTGTATTACTAAAAGATATGCATCAAAATTTGTAATAAATCAAGTGTTGGGAATAATGAACAATCATCAGTTTTGCAAACATAGGAATGGTAAAAACATGAACAAATTTACAGGTTTCAGCTAATGTACGAACAATAGAATGTTTGTCATCCAAACGCAAGTGTCACAGCAATATGATAACCTGACACTGCAATATTAGCCATGTCTGATAAGTACAACAATTATGTAATGAAAAAGGTGATATAATTAATCTGAAACCTAATCTGCAGATTACAAAAAAGTAATTAATTTTGTGCGAGTAATCTTTCAGGCAAATCAGTGCATCATATCAAAGTGCGTGTGATACAAGCCGAATTTGAACGGATAGAATAGAGCATGTTGTACATTTGTGTGTAATAAAGAAGAGCGTGTCTAGGTTATTCTAATGTGTTGAATTTGTAAAGCTCTTTATCATTAGTTTTCTGTTTTTATATCATCAATGAAATATTTCCTTCAAAGAATGTTTATCAATATAAATACTGCATTAAGCCTAAAAATAAGGGGTTTTCTGGGGCTGGCCCACCTTTATCATATCAACTAGAGTTTTTCGAGGCTAGAAAAGAATATTTATGTCTGAAAATAATTCCCCCGGGGCCTTATCCACAAACATTTTAAGACTGAGACTCAGACCGATAACCAATCCGCATTAAGGTTACAAACTTTGTTCGGTTGAAGAGAAGTTGACTTAGTGGTTAACGTATGATTTGATTGGTTTACACAACACTGATATGCAAATAGCAAAACCAAGTTAGTACGGCTGCACCAAAAAACTAAATCTCTGTTTTATATTACACAACAACAAAAACTGTACATATTCCTGCAAGTATATGCATACATTTAGTACAATGTGAGTATAATTAATACACAATTATGAGTAGTGTATAAATCTTAAAATGCCATATTCCAGTTAGTTTTATAATTAATCTCTAGATGCGCATGGCTTGAAAAGTACTAGTCAAATCACATTATTTTCATAAATATTTTACTAAATGACAAAAATATCTATACTTTATGTATGTCAATTTATGTAAGTCCTTTATTATCACCCATATGATTTATGAGAATATAATGATGTGTATGAAAGTTTTGAAGAACTGGAATGACAATTCAAATAATTTAGACTATTATTGCTCATTGACATAAGAGAACTTTTTTTATTTCATTATAAAAATAAACTTCTCGATGTGCAATCTCCCGATTTGACGTCAGAAAAGGTTCACATGTATGTGCCCCCCCTGTGATATTGACATTTGACCCTGTGGCCCCAAAATCTATAGGGTTCCTCTGCAACCCAAGGTGAATGTGTGGACCAAGTTTGAGGATGATAGGTCAAGGGGTTCTTGAGTTATTGATTGGAAACAAAAAGGTTACGGACAGATCGACGGACGGACTGACGGACTGACAGACCGACATGTGCAAACCAATATGCCCTCTTTTCTTCGAAAGGGGGCATAACTAGATATCACTTTGTTGAATCTGAAATCTTCTCAAAAACATCACTCTACCGCTGCGCATGAGATTCGGATTTTTTGAAAGCTTAGGCAGATGTTGACGGTTTAAAGCAAAGAAAATATGGTATGGATACTGATGGTTAAAGTGCGATTATGAAGACTTTATATGTTTACTGCCCTTTAAGTACTCTTTATAAGTGCCGTATATGACTGAAAATGATTGAGAAACAGTATGAAACCTGACGAAAATGTCACAATATTCTTATAGCTAGGTCAGTTTTGATGGGAAAGTAAATTATCTTTTCTAGACACCCCGTTCGGTGCCTCTCGCTTACAATATGAACCAATCAAATCATATAATTTGTTGCATATTTAAACAACATGCTTCATATACAATATTTGATTGGTCTCAAACGTAGGTCAAAATCAATATTATACATCTACGCCGAAAAAACAATAGAACAGTATGTATCATATCCTGTAAAACATGAACCTGATGGTTGACAACCGTGATGTTCTAGAAGGGCATGGACAAAAACAGCGACACACCCACGGACCACACACCATAACTTCCAAGCAGTACAAGTTTCGATTGAGGCTTTTATGCAGAACTATGGTTGCTCAATTTCAGTCTAGAATTTTAGCAGTAACAATAGTTTTGTCCCCAACCCTTGAGATATACATACATTTCATCAAAATGCAAGAATGCATCATAATTCATATGATAGTTGCAACCTGAGTGGGGCATATATCAATGACCGCGAAAAGTCAAACAGGACTTCATGATGAAGTCAACATGCCTCATAGTGCATCACAGATGTTCCGAAACAGATATGGTAAACTTACATCCTCTGTTTCACACAAGAATATTGATCATATCAAGTTATAACTTGAAACTATGGTAACAATTTCATCTTTATCAAAATGTTTCCATGCAGCATTTTTGTTCTATTATGAGCAATGCAAGCATTCTCTAGTACAAGGCTTGTTGCAATGGAAGCTCAGTAAGGTCAAGAGCTTAAACCCCTAAAATATCTGGGGCCTAATTCATTAACAGTATAAGTCTCAGACTTAGACTTTAAAATGTTAAATATTCTTTTTGCTCGTATGCTTTTAATAAAAAATTGGCAAAAGTGTACAGATGGAAACCATAATTATTCAGACAGAATTTCATTCGTACAGATGCAATGAAAAACAGAATGCTGGAAAATATAAAAAAAAATGCAAATTTTAAGTCTAAGTCTGAGTTGAGGTTTTTGTGAATAATACCCCTGCAAAGGAGATTTTTAGGGAAACGATACTGACTGATGTCACCTAATGTGATATCAGATATGAGTTCTGTGTAATTGATCATAAATTTCCTAACATGGTGAGCTAGGTCACCCACAAATGTTTGATGAAATTTGATACAAAGTGGAAATATCTACACATGTAAATTTATTTTGCTGACCACGAAATATTCTGATTACAATAGATGCAAAACCAACCAAAACCGCAACATATTTTGTAAGGGACAATTTTTTTATACAGTTGTAATTTGACCATATTTTGAAACTGAAAAAGACGATTCTTCTGAGTGTTGACTTAACAATTAAAATATCAAGTATAACCTAAAAGTATTTGAAGAGAATAGATCTATATTATGTGTCTATTCATACATTTATTTGATATGAATAATGTCATTAACTCCTAACAAATCTTTACTTTATATCCAATTAAGAAACTTTAAAACTCTTGAAAATCACACAAATACTCTGTAATATATACTTAAAGCCATTAAAAACGCAACTGAAAATTCTCTGCTTCAAAGAATAAAAAATAATATTTTAATTCACTGACATGATTTCCTAAACTTATTCAATCATGAAATACGAATTATTTGTCCATAGTTTCAATATATTTTGAACAATATTTTAAACATTGGTAGCTTTTAACACCATATACAATTGAAGCCTAATTTAAACAGTTGCGTTTTTTAATACAAGAAAACAGCTTTCTTAAAACACCGTCTCCCGTGGCCGAGTGGTTAAGGCATCCACCTTGGGAGCAGGAGGTCGAAGGGGTCCGTTCTGATATGGCCGGTTGTCGGGCTGCCAGCTAGTTAAATATTGGTTACTGTGCGCCTACCTGCCTGGTGCCTGGCATTAAAGGATAGGAATCAGGAAGTAAATGTGCTCAGAGAGTTTGTGTCTCATAAGTCAGAAATGACTGGCCCTTTAATTAGGGGTTTCACTGTGATAAATAAACACTTCTTAATGATTCATTTCTGTTTAATGTGTCACTTCCGTTTTCTAACATCCAAAATTAACAAAAATATAACAAATCGTGTTCTGAAATTTAACCAAGTAGTGTAGATCAAGGTAGCAAATAGTTTCGAGCATGGAGACTGATCTCTATAATTACTACTTGAGCTCTAATTTCTATCGCATATATATATAGTTACATCACACAGACAGTTTATAACCCATATATAAGTAAAAGTATTTATTTCAATTTTTCCCCATATTAGCACAGGCTTGCTGAATGTCAACATAAATTTAACAGTACACAGATAATGATATGTAACAGAAGCCAAAAGAATGTACATAAATACTTATTTATACAACATTTCAAACACCTCAATAACATGTTATATCATTTCATATTGAAACTCAAGTATGATAGAAAAAGTTGGGAATCTAGGATTTCAATATAATTAAAACCGACCATTCTCGTTATAGTACTAGCAAACATAACAATGGTAGATATTATCTGAGTCAAATAACAACATCACGCAGAGGAATGTAAATAATATCAAATTTAGGTTTCTCAAGTCCTTCCTTTTCAATATTTAATTTTTAGGCTTCTGAAGGAATTTCTTTTCACTTATATTTTTATGTTATACTGTCTGTGTCATTTTGTTACACTTAAAGCAAGTACACACCAGTGAAACAGTAAGTTAAATCTTACGTAATTATAGAGGGATTTTTACAAACCAAGTGTAGCTCTGTTTTGGTAAAGAGGCAGTTGTATGGAACCCTTGATATTAGAGACTGTAAAACGTGACCAAACAATTCTTTCTTAAAGGCTAAACCACATCATTATATGTTTATTCTTATAATTTTCCCCCGAAAAAAGCTCAAAACCCCTCCCCTGACTTCAAGCTCTAAAATGGCCCGACGACGAGCTTAACAGAAATCATTGTCAAAGGAGTTACATGTTCATATAATTCAATTACTGACTTTCACTAACGTCAAAAGTGTGCATATTCTGCACTCAGAGACTGATCAGCCTCCAACCTTAAAACCAAATACATTAACATATATATATATTTACTTCCAAAAACCATTAGCAAAGTGTCAAAAAACATTTTAAGCAGACAGTAGGGAATAGAAAAACTTAACATAAACAATGGCAATATTTTAACTTGTCCAGCCCTGCATTCAGTTATGGCTAACAGTTGCTCATGTTACGAAACTGTTTTGTATCCCTGTCCCACCATATCGCATTTACTGCACACGAGGAACCAAATTGCAAACGTTTAATACGAAACGTTAGCTGCAAACACCTTTACTGAACTGGGTCTTAGCCATTTTGTTACATTTAAGACTGCATAAGCACAACTGGTAGGGCATATGGGATCAAAACAGAAGTTTGCGTGCAGCACTGTATTAGCAATTATTACATGACTTATACCTCTTAAATAGAAACCAGACGTAGATTGTATGAGACAGCTCAGTTATACATAATTTCTGTCTGAAGATGATCTGAAGAGGTCAGATTAAATGTATGATGAAATCATTAATCATTTCTTATGCTGTAACCTGACACAATGTTTTATATAGAAATGTTTCATTAATATAATGTATCCATTCTTAAATAGGTAATTAAATGATGCAAGTATTCAGCATCTCAAGTAGTCAAATCCTCCAGGTGTTCAAACTGTATGGTGACTTAAAAATGATTCAAAATCTGTTTTCTGTTTACCTAAGCAAGGTAACTGACCAAGTAAGCTGTCCACTGCAAGGACAAGCTAAAAGAACATGACCATCATTGGTACTCACATGCCTCCCAAAGTGCTTCACACATTGCCAGACTTTCTGTGTTAGAAAGTTTATATTATTGTCCGGCCAAAAGAAATTGTGTCTGGTATTTACTTGTACTGAATACTCAAGAACATGCTTTTTTCTTACTTGCTGAACATTTGATCAGGGCTACAGGACCTCTTTCAACTTGGTCTTACTTATAAATGGTCTGGCAACTTTGACGAAAACTTTAATTGAAAACCTTGCAGAATAAAAGCAAACAAGTGTAACCACAATTATTTTGCTCTTCATAATTGGAGGAAGTAACAGTCTTTATCTGGCTACCAATATATAGTTAATTAATGTTATCACAAGTTGTATTTATACCATTACATGTAATTAAGTTTTATAAATGTCCGCTTCACAATTAAGATGTAATAACACATTCTACAATTAAGTTACTATCAATAAAATCATGAATATTATACTTTGAGCATGAGCATGAAATAGCCTGCTCAACAACTTTTGAGAGAAGATGCTGACCCCTAAATGACTCAGAGACCAATAAAACTCTTCCGTAAACATATAATCTTGTCTATATATACCCATAATAATATCCTTATATTATTATATACACCATTAACATGCTAGCGTGAAATAGTAAATAAGTATCTGTGAAAGTTGATCAAAATGATAAACAATAATTTCCAATAGTTTGCGAAAGGTTACGACCCTTGGGGTGACTAATACATGATGGTTGTTAAAATTACAAGAGCAATTAAATAGATAACATACACTGTAAACAAAATTTGACATGAAATATCTTAATAAAATTAATCAACCTTGCGTGTGATGAGAATAAATCTGAATATAGAAAACTCCTCATGACTAATAAAAATTAGAAAGGTTTATTACGGCATAGAGTTTATGAACCCATAAATTCTGGTATTAACAATTCCTATTAACTGTTTGGTTTAAGCAAGAGATGTCACTACTAGTACTTAACTGATGATACTTAACTTATGAAGTTTCATCGAAATCCGTTGAATTGCTTAAAAGTTATAGAGGAGATATGAAATACTTAGTAACATACGAATATACATGAAATGTCATGTTCCTGAAAATGTGTCCTTGACCTTAGAGGTAGGGTCCTGACACAATGCTCGACATTTGTGCAAACTTCATCGGAATCCTTTCAATTATTTAAAAGGTATGACAGAGATATGAAGTGTTTCAGATGGTGCCAATACAGAACTAACAAGACAGACAGAGGGATTTCTGTATAATTATATGCCAATAATGTCAGGGACATAAAGAGTACAGCTTAATAGATTTTTGAAACATGTTAATTATTGGTGCAACTGTAATCAAATGACCTCTACGAAAAACAGTTATTAATTATCTCCATGTTTTTCTCACATAATCATGTATTATATATATGCATTACTATAAGCATTGTAAAATGTTTTATGTAATAAAATATTTTGGATTTGGATTGAATATAGAAGATCCAGTGTGCACACAAACTTCAAGATCCCTTTCATCAATTGTTCTGGTTTCTAAAACAATGACACAACAATACACGTATAATCATTGTCCACTTATTTGGGAAAGTACGAACATGACAAACATACACACTTATAGATAAACTGAAATGCGTAACTGAAAAAAATGCAGCCATTTTTTAAAATGTTGGATATTTCTGTTTTAAGGGATTGTGACATAATATATCAATTTCAGTTTACATTATTGGTGTTAGGATTCTTCATGTAACTTAAGGCACTACCGTTGTAAAAATATTATAAAAAATGATATTATATTGTAGTAAGGGAAACGGGAGATGTTTGACTCTGAAATAAAATTACGGAATAAAAAAATACAATAATGAGATTTTAAGATACCAGCGACGAATTCACATTTATTTCACATTTTTTATTAAAACTATGAACTGTGAAATCGCGATTCACATGATTATGATTTTATGTGTTGGAGATAATACAAGACTAACACAGAGGTCATCATCGGTCTTTTGTAAGATATCACCGGGTCGTTTATATTTCAAATCTGATTGCGGCAAAATTTGACAAAATAAATAAAAAAATAAAAACTCACAGGAAGCTGTAATAAATCTTCTAACTTAAATTCGGAACTTCCTCTGCGTAGTTCTAAAAACTCAACAAACGAATCGTCTTGTATATACTTTTCTTCTAAAGTTCTGCAAAACAGAAATCATGGTAAATTTAACTGAATATTGAAATGGAAATATATTCATGATACAAAGTAAGTGTAACACAGTGAATGAGGCCTTTATACCTTCTATAGTATATATATATGAGTATACAAGTCATGTATTATGATATATATATTGATGAGTTTTTTGTCAAGCATGCATTATAACGTATTTCTGGGGAAGACTTCGCCTATGCCTGACAGATTTGCATAAGTTGATGTGATTTGAAAGATAAATAATTCATGCTTAGAATTATTTGTATTTCATGGATATATATATTTTGATGTTTGAAGCACGACATCAACCATGATAGAGGTCAGGTATGAAAAGAGTTAAGACTTCTTGTACTATATATATACTATAGAAGAGATGAAGGGAGAGAACTTGAGACAATCTCCTGTGGTATCAACTATACAGAAATATGTTGTCAACACAACTCAAAATATTCCACAAATATGGTTATAATTTACAACCATTTAAAACCAAGGAAGCAACAGATGATTGCTATAATGTTGCTTGAATGTGCTACATACATTACTGATACATTAAGTTAACAAATACATGTATTGACCAAATAACTACCACGTATAGGTTTGACATGTACATTAAAGCAAGCCCCGGGGTCATACATAGTCACACATACATGTCACTGTAATATTGATCATTATAAATCAATTCAACACCAACAAATATTATAATTATCCTTTTATTACAAGTGTACAACAAAAATCCTTCCATGGATGTTTGCTATAGGGGACAAAACCTGCTCAACTGGGAGTGAAAAATAGCATACCTTAACAATATGTTTACTATAAAATAGTTACCATTCATTTTGCTATATAGTGCTGTTTTATTAACTGTGAATGCATGAATATATCACCAAGCTCAATTCATTTCAAAATGGATGTACACAGTTGTTTGCGCTTTTACATCGATTGTGAACCAAGTTCTAACAACTTATATTAATCACTCTCGATGACTGCTTCCTGGCTACCAACCAGTACTCGCGCCGAATTAAGGGATTGTGAAGTTCGTGATTAAATCCTGCCTATCGCGGGGCTCGAATTCAGGACCTTCGTATCAGGAGTCAACCGCTCTACGCTTAGACCACTGCGCATCCAAGTGTTTGACAGAGAGAAGTCACAATAGCGTATCATAGAAAAGTAAATCAGACATGTGTTATAGTTTTATGAACGGGTGCAATTTCATACCTAAATTGACATAGATTGGTCCTGAAAGTTCTACACCAGTTTACAGTCAATTCAACAGCACTATACTTAAGTTACATACTGATGTGAAAACATGGTATTATAATGTAAATAATAATAATATAATCATTAACATAGCACTTTGTATCAGTTTGGTAAGGGAGGGGTCGTGTGGGCCCTAGCATTTACAATGGCGGGTGATTGTCATACCAGTGTATGAAGGTGTGTGACGGTTTGTTTACCTAATCAAAAAGTGACAATAGGGGTTTGTCTGACTTGACACCCTTTTATTGCACCAACAAATACGGAAACTTACCCTTTTATTGCACTGTAACGATCTGCATAATCATCATAGTGATTCCAGAATTTACTAGAAAATAAATTTCCTGAAAAATACAAAACCGACGATTAGAAAGCAATGACATAAGTTCTATAAACTGATCACAACCCGTATATAATTATATTGTGATACTTCGCATTTCTGTGACAGTATACCATTCCAAGACTTAATTGTGTAAAGGCAACACTTCATACTGTTTATCATGATTTTGATAAAGCATATCGCTCAATTAAATCATCACTTGAATCGAGAAGACTCCATGTTACCCAGTTTGAGGAGATGAGAACGCCACCTTTGTCGGGTTCCGTACCCACAATGCATGCGAGTTGAGCAGTCACAGACTTATATATCCACTATAATTCCGCACAAATAAACACTAGAAAATGAAATCTTACGAACCTGGAATCCACCAACTGTTCCAATATATTTTAAGTAATATGTAAACTACAAACTGTCAACAGGTGTTAGCCCAACAATACCATCGATATTTTCAGTTCCTTATCATAAATAATTATAAATTATCCAAATATACGATTTCCTTGCACCTTTTTTCACAAACTGAATCCTCTGCAAACAAAGTTTCTAATAAATATATAATTATTATACTGCCCTATTGAATCAAAGTACTGACTAACTCACTGTCCATAGCTTACTATATAACACTTCAGTAAGACTAGATTGACCCATAAACAGGGTACAATGACCTATTACGTCCATATACATCACAGGAAAGGTAATTTTAACCGGCATCAAAAAAAATACGAATCATAATCAAGTTTATCTCAACTTAAACTAATATTATCGCTGAACTACTTTTATTTCACATCATTAGTGATTCAAGACACACCTTGAGTAACACAATATCATTAACAAGTTTAAAAAGCTGTCTTACATTACACCTTACATTTGGAATCTCTGAACATCAATTGATTTTATTTATATCAAAATTCTTTTATGACCAAAAAATGATCGGTTTCAATATTCCGATGACTTCGTCTCTGACAATTCAAGTGCCATAACTTAATAGCCTTTTTGCAAACAATGGACAAAGTAAAATGTGACACTTTCCTATCTTATTGAACTTAAAAATTCACAATAAATTCAAAAATATATTTCAGTCATTTGAGCTCAGAAGATTTTAAAGCATCATCATATTACAGGAGTATTGCCATGTAGAATAAAAAAATACTCATTAAAATGTTGATAAAAACAGGGGAGGCAACTTATGCACTTACCAAATTATTCATTAAATCATATATTGTATACATATTTATGTTTTATAACCATGTCTCTGATGTATAGAAGAAATGATAAAATGATCAAATTTTGGCAAATCATACTCAACTGTATCAATATGGTCATTTATGATAGAGTTGGCAAAATGCCAGAAAATATCCCATTATGCCCTGTAGCTACCTTGAACATTATGTACATGAAGAAAGCGCAATAAATTAAAGGATGCAAACTAAGAAGTCACATTTTATCACCTAAGATGAAATATATCCTGAAGCCAAAAAACGAAATATATAGATTCACTGTCAGGCCAGGTATTTATTTTATTTTTACCATTTTTTTACCAAGTTCAAGGGTAAGAGTAGGAAAAACTAAGAAGACCAAATCTGGACGATGATCTTTATAAGAGTGTCAATGGATAATTCAGCAAATTCTTCCAGTACATTTGCACTTAAATGAGTTGTTTGCCCAGACTCTGCTTCGATAAAATTGTTTACCCTATTGTGAGTTACTTGCTCTTTTTCCTTGGAAAATAACAAACCAAACAACCGAGCCGGCATTTTGCCTTTTCAGCAAAACAAATCCTCTGATTCCAGGTATAAAACTCAAAATCGTAGCAAGTGATGATTGCTTGTATGTTCTAGATACATAGTCACAATGATATCAAAATGATATAACGATAGTTTAACCTTCAAATCCTTCAATTAGTTAAATAAATCATGAGCATTCAATTTAGATACCCTATTTATTCAACATATTAACATAAATCAGAAGATTTAATTCCAAGTTTATATGCATGGATTTAAGCAGCTTAAAACTCTTACATGACTTTGTAAATTCATTATATCATGCATTTAATTCAACCAATAGGCTTTAATCGACCGAGTTTATACCTTTTCTAGCGAGTCAAATGACGAAGCATATCCTGGTTTCCTATGTAATATGTATTGACCACTTCTGACCACTTGTAACAGTAGTCCAATTGGTCAATTTAATCAATCAATTAAAATCAATGAAAAAATATTGACAATTCATTCAATATCTGATATTAAAATGAAATCCGTAGGAAAAACATAATTTCCTATTGTCATTGTGTGTCTAGCTATATTTTATAAAGAAACAAACATGACCAGATTGAAAGTATTAGATCAAAGAATTGCTAAATATAAACTTCAGTAATAAACAAACAAAAATGCTCCATATTTCAAAGGATTAGTACATGTTCTATATACAATAAGTACCTGGTACTTCAACTGTTAGCAGTTTGTCTACTTTTACTAACATGTGAATAAAATTTAGAATACCATTAATTGAGACGCATTGTATGTAAGAGAACAATGTTTGTTACCAATGTAGTAACCACTGACAAATCAGCAATGAATGTAATATGACATTGGTGTTCTAACATGGCAATGGTATTCAATCTCAATCCTAACGTATCAATAGTGTCTTAACATCTCAGTAGTGTCCTAATATCTCAAAAGTGTCCTAACATCTCAGTTGTCCTAACATCTCAATAGTGTCCCAACATCTTAGTAGTGTCCTAACATCTCAAGTGTCCTAACATCTCAAGTGTTCTAACATCTCAATAGTGTCCTCACATCTCACTAGTGTCCTCACATCTCAATAGTGTCCTAACATCTCAATAGTGTCCTAACATCACAATAGTGTCCTAACATCTCAATAGTGTCCTAACATCTCAATAGTGTCCTCACATCTCAATAGTGACCTCACATCTCATTAGTGTCCCAACATCTCAATAGTGCCCTAACATCTCAATAGTGTCCTAACATATCAATAGTGTCCTAACATCTCAATAGTGTCCTCACATCTCAATAGTGTCCTCACATCTCATTAGTGTCCCAACATCTCGATAGTGTCCTAACATCTCAATAGTGTCCTAACATCTCATAAGTGTCCAAACACCTCAGTAGTGTCCTAACATCTTTATAGTGTCCCAACATCCCAGTAGTGTCCTAAAATATCAGTCCTAAAAGCTCAATAGTGTCCTAACATCTCATAAGTGTCCCAACACCTCAGTAGTGTCCTAACATCTCAATAGTGTCCCAACATCCCAGTAGTGTCCTAAAATATCAGTCCTAACAGCTCAATAGTGTCCTAACATCTCATAAGTGTCCCAACACCTCAGTAGTGTCCTAACATCTCAATAGTGTCCCAACATCCCAGTAGTGTCCTAACATCTCAATAGTGTCATAACATATTATTAGTGTCCTAACATCTCAATAGTACCCCAACATCTCATTAGTGTCCTAACATAACAGTCCTAACAACTCAATAAGTGTCCTAACATCTCAATAGTACCCCAACATCTCAATAGTGTCCTAACATCTCAATAGTACCCCAACATCTCAATAGTGTCCTAACATAACAGTCCTAACAGCTCAATAAGTGTCCTAACATCTCAATAGTATCCCAACAGCTCAATAGTGTCCTAACATCTCAATAAGTGTCCTAACATCTCAATAAGTGTCCTAACATCTCAATAGTACCCCAACAGCTCAATAGTGTCCTAACATCTCAATAAGTGTCCTAACATCTCAATAGTACCCAAACACCTCAGTAGTGTCCTAACATCTCAATAAGTGTCCTAACATCTCAATAGTACCCCAACAGCTCAATAGTGTCCTAACATCTCAATAGTACCCCAGCACCTCAGTAGGGTACTAACATCACAATAGTATCCTAACATCTCAATAAGTGTCCTAACATCTCAATAGTACCCCAACAGCTCAATAGTATCCTAACATCTCAATAGTACCCCAACATCTCAATAGTGTCCTAACATAACAGTCCTAACATCTCAATAGTGTCCTAACATCCCAGAAGTGTCCTTACAGCTCATTAAGTGTCCTAACATCCCAGTAGTGTCCTAACATCTCAATAGTGTCCTAACATTTCAATAGTGTCCAAACATCTTAATAGTATCCCAACATTTCAATAGTGTCCCAACATCTCAATAGTATCCCAACATTTAAGTAGTATACCAACATCTCAATAGTATACCAACATCTCAATAGGATACCAACATTTCAACAGTGTCCCAACATCTCAATAGTATCCCAACATTTCAATAGTGCCCCAACATCTCAATAGTGTCCTAACAGCATAATAAAAGCATCAAACAGTAACAAAGTATCATAACACAATTACCTACCATTTGTTTAAGAACATATCTTCACATCCACATTTTATGTTATGTTATATAATAATTAAATCCAAAACATGCAACAAACTGTTCAATAAAATTAACACAGCATGTTTAAAATTCCAATTCTCTCCTAAAGCTAATTTCAGAATGAGTCAAAAGTAAAACTTTTTGGTCACAATATATGTTTTCCGACACAAAGACAGTTTCAAATACGGCTACAAATGAAGCCCATGTACAAAGCTGATTGAATGCATCAGATAAATCCCTGAACTTTAAATTAAACATTTATCCGCTCAATTGATCAAAAACTTTTGGTCGCCACAATTAAACTTCTGACCAGAGTTGACCTAGTGATGACCATAAATACATGAGCATTGACCCGTGATATTGACAAGATATATCTATTACTATGCATAACTGTCACCCACTTTTCCCCTTGTCAGTTGACAAATTTAACAATAGGAGACCATAAATTATGCAACAATTTGACGTTTCTGATTAGTGAGAAATTGATAGGTTTTCTTTTCAATCAAACATTGTTAATACAGCCGTCGAATTGTGCATGTACAGCAATACGTAATAAACCAAATGTTCGGCAGACGGACGATGAATGACAGTACGGTGATTGGGCGGCCATTAATATGTTACTTAATCTTATTGTTGATCAGCTTAAAATGTTACTGATTATTCGTGATTAATCTACACATTATTGTATTGATTTTATCAGGCAATTTTGCGATATATATCATTGAAATCGTTCTATACATGCAATAGCACTTCCTGTGATATTTGAAAGTTTGAATACATATTGTACTTATAAGAACAGAAGTTTAAGGCCTAATTTAAATGATTTAAAGAACTCATTTGTCAATTTAAAGCCAAGGGCTATAACTATCACAATATTCATTCATTTGTTGGTTATCACACTTTACCCTACACTTTTTAAGAATAAACATATTTAACGAAATAAGGGTTTTTTAAGGGCTGATAACAATGATGACTAATTCAAGGGCCATTACTGTGGAAATTTTGGTCAAAACTAACTGCTTGTAGAATTTCTGGTGTATTGAGCGGACAGTCAGCTTTTGCAATTAGGACTGATACAAGGGCCACAACTCTGAAAATATCAGTCAAAACGGGCTACTTATCCATCTTGATCTAGATTTCATTGTAACACATATTCTGTAAATATTTGGTTGAGTCTCTTCCAAGAAAACAAACTCTAGAGACTGAGCAGACACTGATTCTATATACCACCAGTCTGTACAGGGGGGAAACATAATATTAAAACAGATGTACAGGAAAACCTCAATAATAAGACCACATTTGGTACCCTAGAAAAGTGGTTCTTCTAATTGAGGTGGTCTTACTATTGAGGTGGAATAAAGAACAAAATGGTGAAAATGGACTAAATGGAAAATGGAAAGATGTGTCCTTAATTTTGAGGTGGTCTTATTATCGAGGTTTAAGTGCGGTTTTACTGTATAAAACATCGACAACCAATACAGTACACAGAAATCACCAATGTACATTCTAACATATTTCTACAAATAATTTTTTTTTTAAATAAATTTTGTAAAGACATTAAATGAAATATTTTGATGATTCAATAAATATTACATAGCTTACAACAAACTTCACCTCTTAAATCTATCGATTATCATTACGTGACTCAAACATTTTATTACTTGCATTGTAAACCATATCTATCGTCAAACAATCAAAGTTAAATGTCTAAATAAATACGAATACATTAAATTGAAATAAGCTGATCAATATCAGTGTTTAAAATAAATATCACCCACAATCTAACAGATTCTCTAAACCTATCTTGCTAATCAAATATTTTTTTATCACAACAAGTATATAACAGCCGAAAGGGTCATGTTGTCATTTCGCTTCTGGATCAGTCATACAAGAATCAATAACATCCAAAGTCAATCCCTTTATCCTAAGGATATGGTGTAATTATGAGACTCAATATTTTGCAACAGGAGACAACGAAGATACAGTAACAATGGGTGGGGTGTTTAGACATACAGAAACTACATGACTAATAAATTACTGAACCACTTTAAGAAGTCACATGATACTTCAAAAGAAATGATAGAATCATTCTTAAATGGAAAAAAAATTGCAAATCGGAAATTGCTATTAAAATTGTTTGTAAAAAATTGAGTCACTGAAAAAGTGACACTTTTGGGATTTTAATTGTAGCTATAGCATGTTACCTATGTTAGAATGTATCAGACAAATACTAGAGTCAAATCTGTATTCTTCCAGTGCTGTGATTTTACAGCATTGTTTTGGTGCCAGTCACAAAATATTGGTGATAATTTAATAATGAATCAGCCCCAGGAATTGTATCGAATACAACCAATTAGTGACTTCAGTACTATTTTTTATTTAACAATTGACATTATTTCAGGAGGTCATAGATCATTCATAGCATCCAAGGTTAGGCATTAATATTGTCAAGGGAAGAAAGTGAAACTATTCTATCTACTTCTTTATGTTCCCATATACTGATAAACTAATTATCACTTTTTACCCCGAATATTCTCTGTGACAATTTGACTGAAGATTAAGTCAAACTTCCTACATCATTTATCCTCCTCTCCTGATTATCCAGGCAATTAGTCAGTTGCTTGTACAAGAACATGTTAGTACTGGTTGGTAACCAAGGAATACTGGGGCATTCAACGAACTGTCCGATGTTACCCAAATACTGTTGAACAATTGTCATAAAACTCGGAAACAACCAAGAAAACTCATATTCTTTGCTACATTTGTAATTGCATCAACTTGAACTTGAGAAACATTATGAGATCACAGTCTCAGTTAAGTACTTCAAAATTTATGATCTAAGCATATTTCATGCAAACAAAGAAAACTGCATGACTTTTAATAAATTCCAGAAAAAAATAAATTTAAATGTCACACTAGGTAGAATTGCCCTTTAATTATGACGGATTATACACAGACAACATTAAATGTCAAACAAGCAAAGTTTATTGACAATTTAAACGCTGACATCGGATGTTTTGGGTAATCCAAAAGGCAAATATTCTAAGCATTTAAATACATGTACTTGAAAATATTATGAATGGCGAACATTTATAGTATTATTTTGTATTATATCCGGTACAAGATTATATTTGAGTAAACTACCCACTGTCATAGATAGAGTGATGACAAATTGTGGGGATTCGCTACAAGCAAAATGAAATGCAACGGAAACAAAGTTGTGAGCATCTTACCAGAAAAAATCACGTAATTATAGATTTATTTTAAACTTATTTTAAGCATCAATTGTAAAACAAGTTTTAACTTATATGAATCACTCTGGTTGACCGCTCGCTAGGCTTCTGAACAATACTTGCACATAATTCAGGGATGTGGAGTTAGTGCATGGTTCAACCAGTGGCTCAAGGCAGGATTCAAACCCACTACCTTCGGATCAGGAGTAAAGTGCTCTACTCCTCAACCACTATATTCTTATATATTTGAATGGTATTCAAAAACAAATATTCAAAAAATGTGTTTCAATTAAACAATACATATCAACACTTAATGTTGTTTTTTCACACAAATAAAATGTGTGCTAACATCAAATATTTGTCAAAACTCAAGATGCAAGTTTGTGACAAAATCCAACAGTCAACATTTTCTGCATTTTTTGGGGTTGAAAGTGGGCAAACAGTTTACCTGCTATTTTAGTGACAATATACAGTTAATCTATGATCACGTCTTAAATTATGCACTAAAATCAACCCCAGATATCTAAGTACCATTATCTATTCAAATGTTACTGAATTCATTTTCTCAGATATTGTATTAAACTGTCAAGTTTCATAAAATGTATTTATGAAATATAATTCATTTTTACAAATTCAGTTAATGCTCATTCATGTTTATTTTCCTTGGGAGATAAATACGTTTATCTAAAACTGCACAATGCCCATGCTGTAATTTATAGTTGATTTTTCTCTTTTAATACTTATTCACTTGCAGTAACTGATTAATTCAACATCATTTTACAAGTTTGCAAGATATCTCCTTATTAGGGCATCAAGAAACAGCTGTGTACTGAAACCAACCTGTTGATAAAGTATTCCTGATTTTTTCACAAAACGACCTAAATATTACCTTCTACAGTTTCAAATATTTTTTTTCTGTTTATAGATGTTTAACAATATGATATTTATGCAATAAGAGTTCACCTTGGGCCTAAAGCATTGTTTCTTGGTTACAGGCAGACAAAAGGTGGGTGGGGTTAAGGTAGATATTTACTTTTATATCATTTTTTTCCAAGACAGGTTTGAGATGAAAATCAATTCTATACTTCTTATGCACCATGTCTTAATCCCAGTTAGTATTCCCAGGTTTAATTCCCAACTCATTTTAGTAATATCTTCTTTTTTTTAAATAATAACCATAATTTCAGACAAAAAAAAATCAGATATAATACCTACTTAAAGTCATAACAAATTTAGAGTGATAAAACTGAGAGTCTGTCTGGTAACCAGAAACAAACTATTTTTTTCAGACCATATAAAAAAAAATTATGATATATAAAAAAATTCTGACAAAAACACTCTGAAGTTAAGCTTAGAAGATGATTCAGATCGGATCACAGTCCGTGTTGTATCTAAACAGGAAGAGGTTATCGTAAATAAGGAGGATGTTCGCAAATTACAGACATTTGATACGTTCTTCCAAAAAACTACCCTTATATAGTTATTTACCTTTTCAGATGATCCTGTATATGTCTGGTATATAATCTTACTATTCATGTGGTTGGGGTACAGGTGACCTACCCTAACACTTGATTATATTTTGTGTTTTTAAGCATGATAAAGATTTTCAACCATCTTTCAGTTATGCTGCAGTGACGCGCAGTCAGTTGATCAAACCAAAGTTTCTGGGTCTCCAACCAGTAGTAATATGTTTCCCAACTTTCCTCACATGAATCAGAGTTGAAAGATGACCGACTTTAGTCATGATATCTTCCATCAAATTACAAGGAACATATGCATTGCTCAGTGCCAAACAGTATAAAGCATGTAGTTTATTTGTGCAAAGTTTCTGTCACATTCCAATGGACTCTAGTTTCTGGATTTAATACAGATAACCACATATCTCAACCCCCCCCCCCCCCCCCCCCAGATTATTGTGACTCCAACAGGAAAATCATGGGAACATCCTAGGAGCCATGCCAAGCATTTGGAGGCATACTGGATTCCTGTTCCCATTTGCCATGTATGGCTTATTGCATCTAAAACCTTTAAGGTCATTTTGAATCTAGTTTATTCATTTTGAGTAAATAATGATGGAACATGAAAATCATCAACCAACTTTATTTAATAATTCTAAGAGTAAGACTCAAGCTATATAGATATACCAGCATTAAAGTTCTTGTAATGCCATCATGGGTGGTAAGGCAGTACCGAAAAGACAACTTCAAATTATTAAACAAATTTGATAGCAACAGAACTGAATTCAGTGCCAACAACATCTATGAGGCAAATAGCATTTTAACAATTACCCTTCTATTATAGACGGCAACTTCAAATTATGTTAAAATATGATTCACAAACAGAACGTTACTGTTTAAACTAAGTAGTCTATACATTTTTGTATTAAGTTCTTGCATATAATTTAAGTTTTGAAGAACATAAATCAATTTTGACAAGTAGTCATACTTATAGATGCAATATTTCATAGTTAAACATTTCAAAGACTTTAATATATCTCTCTATAGTGTAGGACTATGTTGTACAAATAAAAATACTGTCTTAAACTCCTTAGCCAGATAGAATTAAAAATAAAGCACTTGACTAACCACCTGGTAAGTAGTAGTCAGCACTTTTTGTACCTGAGATCGAAATGTGGAGAGTTAAATATTAAGAAAAATGTGTTATTTATATTATGCATTAAACAATTGAAAACGTTTTGTTTCGTCTAAGAGTAAAACTTGAATTGTCCACAAAACTATGGTCAGTATTTAACTGAGAGTACAAATCCACTTCACCCTGATCTGCAATGTCATACTTCTACCACAATGATGGTCAAGTTGGTCAACAGACAAATAACCTATGGTCAAAATCCCTCCTGCTCGTTTCACATTGGCGGACAAATTCCATCCCATTGTTTTCCAAGGTAGTCGTAATCCCAATATCGCATGAGCAAAAGTGTAATGTTACCGTTCTGTCCATCTGTTCAAATGTTAGTATGTGAGATTTCCTCCAGTTTGAATTTTGTGCTACACTTGGTCAAGCTTAGTATAAAATATTTTTAAAATAATGATTAATTGCCTATTAAAGTCAAACACAATATAAAAGTAACTCCTTCAAACTAAAGATCCACCACCATCAAATACTTCAACAAATGGGGATTGTTGCTTCTAGATAATGTGACCCCTTAAGGCTCCACAGTTAATCCATATACTGGCTTGGATCTTGGATATGATTAAGTTATTACTTACCAACTTTGGTATTGGCAGGGTCCCAGGACTCTACTGCATCATCAAGCTGGAACATATAAAACATTACAATTAACATTGTGGCCTTTAACATTGTTTGAGAATATTTGAAGCAATTAACTTTAAATTGTGTTGAGAGCAATTGTTGCAATTGCATGATTATACTTGCTGTAAGCTGTCAATTACTGGTAATTGCATTGAACAAACCTGAATTTCCCCAAAACAAAATAGGAACCTGATAATAATTTGATTTCTGTTCAACAACTTAATATAATTTGAGGATGAAAGCAAAACCACAGTCTATGGGCATATAAATAAAGAAGTAGAATCAGTCTACTTGCATATAAATTAAATAGTAAGGTACATAAGGGTAAAACGTGTGACTGATATGGGGCACGACCCCTGAAAACTAGTTTTGGTGCTCGACCAACTGAGCTTTGCGCGGTCAGCTATATCTATATATACTATAATCATGGACCTATCTTATCAGGGTCATTTCATATATGCCAACACATATTAACTACTTCAGGCCAAACTGCTAACAAACGCACATCTTACGAAAAACTTATTTGGTGCTTCTTGTGTGAACGAAAACCCCGTTTGATGCCTAATGACTTGGGTGAAAATGTGTTTGGTCAGATTTTAAAAAGCCCACTTCGAGGACAACATTTGGTTGGTCAAAATGTAGGTCAAAATCAATGTTATACAGCTACGCCGAAAAATATGGTGAAAGGTTACAAGGTGACTCAACAGTATATCTTGACAGTTATGGGCCAAAATCTGCGTACGACACGGTTAACGTTCTCCGAGGCAACTGCAAGGACCATGGCTGTCTTACATTACACATCTGAAACCCTACCATGACTTGGATTCATCAAGGAAAGGAGAAAGAGATGAGACCTCAATCTTTCGTAAGATCTCAATTGGAACTCTATCTCTATTTCAAATTTTCAAGACTTTATATTTTATGTCACAGAAATTATAAGACTTAATTAATCAATGGAGCAGTTCAAGAGCTGACTGGGAAACTAATTTACCTGCATATATAAGTAAAGAAGTAGAGTAGATACCCCACAAGGTATCAAAATGAGATGCACACATGCGTGTACTACTATCAATAGTCATACTGTTTGTTGCATAATTTTCAAAATAATACTAGAAATAAACATACAAAATGAGAAAAAAATAAATATTAGGAGTTTGTGAAACTGGGTCCTTTACAACACGGACATTGAACTGGAGACCCTGCAGTGTGCATTTATATAATACAAATATTTCTTCCCCAGTGTGCTTTCATATAATCCGAAATCTTCCAGATTCAGCATGACAAGGCTTAAATGGATATTTCATAAGAAAAGTACTACTGATCTTCAAATACGCTGGGGTTCCCCAAAAAAAGCCTGTCTTCCTAATAAACCAGTCTCAAAAAATAAGCCACCAATTTCTTACCGCAAAAATTAACTCAAAAGTTAGATGCAATTAACGATTGAGTTGAATTTATGCCTCAATTGTGTTTGTATTTGCAGATAATTATACAGATTAAAAAACTCAATTGGTTAGTGAAGATGATAGATTCTTTAAAGAAAAAATTGTCCCTTATTGAAAGTTAGCCAGAACAGAAAATGAGCTGGTTTTTAAGCTACCAATTTTTAACTAAAATGTAAAAAACGTCGAGGCTTATTTTGTGCTTATATTATACTGTGTTAAATGCATGTTTTATTTACAGATCTACAGATTTTCAAACATATGGTTATAAAGAATCTGAACATTATACACATATCTTAGTGACAATTAACAAATAAAAAAAATTCAACCTCATTAAAATGTCACTTCACTCTAAAAAAATGTCAAATTATCTAAAAACTTCAGTGCTTGAGTAAGCCTATAAAATGTATAGTTTTGTTGAAAAGACCATTAAAAAGTTATGGTATATAGACATGCAAGTAAGCTGATGATATAACCATGGGCCATTAGCATGACAGGGATATAGTGACAGTGGTAAAATACCCGGTAGCTGAAAGTAGCTGAACGAAACAAACCATGTCGGTTTTTAACCAAGTCAGAAATCAAAAATATTTGGTAGAACCGATGGACGCCCTACAAAGCATGTGAAAAAGCATTGAATGAGAACATCAGCCTATAAGAATATGCACATCTCTTTTTGGTAGTGTCAGATTGGCATAGATTCTTGTTGGTGGTTACCTAGAAATAGCATCCGGACACAGCTGAAGCTGTACTAACATACTAACGCACAGAAGCAACAGCTATGTGGACTGCATATGACTTTAGATGGTCATGACCTAAAGTCATTATCTGAGAACCTTTTCTTTAAAATAAGAATATTTCATTTTATTCCACAATTATTGTTACATTGAATAAAGTCACAGCAAGATACATATCTAGCCATACATTCCTGCTGTACATGCCAAGAAGATCCAACCCAAGGGCCTAAGATTATATAACTTACTTAGGAGACAAGCCTCAGAATGCAGCCTTGCCATTGGTCAATTTTAAAACTGCACTCAAAGCCAACCAATCAGATACTTAAGTTTTGAGACCGAGCTCCAAACACAAATTTACATTCAAACTCTGTATTTATATTTCCATTAATAAGATAATATAATTATCTTTGTTCCTACATTTGTACGCGGCATCATTTTACAAAACAATTTTCGAAAAAGGAAAAAATGTGAAGCCAATAGACTGCAACTAAGCATTTGTTATATTGATGTAGAAACTACATTATTTTATAGTTATCATATCTTACTTTTAAAACAATTTATATCAAAGCTGCATACTGCAGAAAAGATAAATATTACATCAACTTACACTAAAACTCTTGGACAGTTTTCTTTTTCCTCGACCAGAAATTTCCTTTAACGAAGCACTTTTCTTTCGACTCAGTTTACGAACGATTCTGCGTTGCATTTTTAATAAATTTTGATGTCAAAAAATTAAACGAAATAAATTCTCCGAATGTTTTCTCACATTACCCACATTTTATAAACCAAAATGTGAGATATAGTCATCACTGAAATGATTAATTCAAGTTTATTTTATGTTTAATTAAATAATCCATCCTTTGTATCCGAAATGTTCTATCACAATAATCCATCTACTTGATGAGCAGTTTGTGCACAAAATCCAAAGTATGAATCATTTAACATTTTATTGTGACCAATTACATAAAACTTAATCCAATTCTTACAATTAATGACTGGTTACCAAATAACGTTGTCTCTCCGATTTCAAATATCTTATTTTTAAACTACGCAATCCAGTAAACCGTTCACATGTTCAACACCCGTGCAATGATCCTGTATAAGTTCATCATATAAAATCTTCATGCGATGCAATCACCAACGAAGATCCCCAAAAAATGGACCACACCATTTTGTATACAAATCTATGAACACCTGTATCGTAAAACGAAAATGTAAAACAGACTAGTTAACAAGATCATGTTCCAACAACAGATTTCAAGTTTCCAATTCACGATCGCCCTGCAACAAAATCTCCATCATATAAACTTGACAATAGTTTAATGTCTGGATCTAATTTAAATCTACAATTTGAAGTAAGCTGTCATCATATAACTTGTCAGAGTAACATTTTATCATTAAGTTTCAGAGTCACATGAATTGTGAAAAAATACCATAAGAAACAGTTTCACTAACTCGAACCGATGATAACTTATCACCTAAGTATCAAAGTTATTATAAACAAATCAATACCGGAGGGGCGAAATGATACTTCCGCAAAAATGACTAAGATTTAAACCCCAAATTTCCTCATTAGTAAAATAGCGATCCATTTTCTCAGCTTGTCATTATACACGTGGTAACAAGGTGATCTGACCGCATACAGGAATTTTAATCAGTGATATACACCTCGAGATAAATAATACATATGATTAACAGTTTCAATTAGGCTAAAATAACGAATGTCCGATTCCCGTAAAATGACAACAAAGTTTGGTCGAGTGGTATGGATTTTTATAATTCTATACAATACCTACAGACAAGGGTAACTTTGCATGTCAGAATTTTTTGCCACAAAATTGCAGTCAAGGGTAAACTATATTCAGGTTGCCTGAGCTGTAACAGGAAACAGATATATTTTTGGGGCTCATCAATGACAGCATTGCAGAAGATGAGATCAGGTTTGAAGAATGTGTTTTTGTCATGGGGTTTAATTTTTAGTCACACACAGGGGGTCATGATAGTGACTTAATCAGCTATCAGTGTGGAGGAACAAAACCAGGCAGACATCCGGGTAGAACCATCAACCATCTGCAAGCCTGAGCTGGATAGCTCCCTCGCTTATAAAATCTACATCCCGGGTAGGATTTCAACCCAAAGAGTTCAGGGGCTTTTTATAAGAAGTCTGAAATTAACCACTTGACCATAGAGGATATTGAATGTCAGATATACACAATGACAACAAGTGCAATTTATGGGTAAAAAGAAAGTTTCTAGAAAAATCTACAAAACAACAATCGCAGTGAATATCAAAGTAGAAGAGGATAAGGGAGACAACTGATGCAAAAAGAGCATTATACAATACTTCAATAAAGGGAGATAAATCAAAGAGAAATGGACAGGAAATGAAATACATGAAAGTGCAATTTGAAATTCATTTACAAATACAGAGATACATACACTGATGTTAATATCAAGCTATTGAAGAACACATCTTAAGAGGAGGTTAAAGAACATTCAGGGGAGATAATTCAATAGCGAAAGCATCAGTTACATAGAAATCTACACATAGAAAAGCAAATATGTGACAGACTGAACTCAGAGTTCAGAATGGCATATAGGAAGAGGTTCTTATTCCATCTGGGATGTATAATTTGTATGCAAGGAAGCCATTAAGCTGGCTAGTGGGAGTTCAGTGGTCCTTAACCCAGCTGTGGGCGAAATAAGGGGGCAAGGGGCACCTGGCCACGGGAGCCTAGTCTTCTAGCTGGAAGTCGCTATATGACCCTTGCTGTTTATGTGACTCAAACCCCCATTGCAAACAATGCAAATAATGTAAGATGCAACACTTAAAACATAGGCAGACAGGAATTGCTATGAGCATCATCATTTATGTATTTATTCATGTATGACTCTCATTATATAAGCCACGAAATTGATCCAATGAACTTTACTGACGTTATCTAATGCTCTTAAAGGTGATTGAAAATGCACGACAGATCATAGGAGACATTTCAATGTCAGTGATTCACACATGCGTGCAATGATTATACGATAATTAAAAACAAGTCATGGATATTTCAGCAACCTGAGATAATCACATAAACAGTAAACTCTCAGTTAAAGACCACCTCAATAGTAAGACCACCTCATTATTAAGAGAAGTTTTAAGGGTACTAATGGTGGTCTTATTATCAAGGTTTTACTGTACAGTTAAACCTCACATAAAGAACAACTCAAAATTAAGATCACATCCTTAATTAGACAGTATTTTCATGGAACTATTGGAACTTTTTTTCCATATTTAAATTTGAAATTTATCAAAAGTATTACTGTATCTCAAACATTGTCAAGAACAAAATAAAATAATATCCCTTTTAAAAGTAGAATACCAAGAGGGCCTTGTTGGTCCTCACAGATTCGCTCATCAGAGTTTGATAGCTCAAACACAACATACAAAGATGAAAAGTGACTGTGACCCCTAGCTACCTTTTTTTTAACTAATCAGCATAATTTGAACAAACCTGGTATATGGTCACCTTAGGAAGATTAAAATCGTGTAAGAACATTTTTTTAAAATAGGACAAGCAGTGTCTGACAAGAACATTTTCAAAGTTTTTACTTTAATTAGACCAATTTACTGAGCTTTCAGACCAAACAAATTTTTTCTTCTTTCTCGTTTCTGATTGTCCTTATATCACATTCAGGAAATTGCAAGATTAAGTAGGTGATGTAAATGTTAGAAAAAATGTGAACAGAGACAGGTGGCGAACGATCATCGAAGCTCACTGGAGCACAAACTAAATATTCTTCTGTTTAAAATTGCACTTTAGTTACACATTCACTTAATGACACTGTTCGCTTTCAAAACATGCGTCTTCTTCTTGAATATGTGTTTGAAAAATCAGAGTTTAATGATTAATATCAACATCAAAAAAAAGCAGTGATTTTAAATCTTCACCTACACCTACTTAAACTACAAAAACTGCTCACCTTTTAAATAAGAAAAACTAATTATCTAAGTAAAATATCACAGCTAGAAGTATGAAATGAAACTGAATACATATACAGTAAATGCTTCAGGTAGATAGTAATTATCATATAAGTGTAAAATGTTTCTATAATCAGTAATATATAGTAAATGTAGTTAAAATTACAAAACTGCATTAGTGACACATATCAGTAACTTGATTGAAACATAAAGCATACTTAACCTGTTTTTAATGTAAAAAGTAGCAAAAAAATTTCATTTAAAAATCTTATTTTTGCAACCTATTCACTGAGCAACATTCCTGTTACCCTAATACAGAATTTATGGTATTCAATGTAGATTTTTTGAGAACAAGATGCATGTTTTTCTACAGCCATTTTTATTGCCATTATTTGGCTTTATTCCCAATGCTAAAAAGTAAAGAGGTTTCCCAATTTGAATGTAAAAATTCCATATAGGTCTTGAGAAAAGGTTTTAGTTCAATTAAACTAAAAATTGACAAAGTTAGAGGTTATTCTCTCACATGCAGTTTATATAAATAGCAATTGTTGATCACTACATCCTTTACTTTTATTCCTAAAATTTTGCTGTTATTCCTAGACCTTTTCGAAATTTCTTAGCTTCACACGCAAAAATTTCCAACTTGAAGGGTTTGCCCTCAATGATAAGACCACCTCAAAAATAAGATCACAATTTTCAAGTCCATTTTCAACCTCAATATTAAGACCAACTCAATATTCAGACCAGTTTCAAGGGTCCCAGGGGTGGTCTTATTATTGAGGTTTTACTGTAGATTAAATTGTTCCCGATACATGTAGTGAGTTATGCAACTTCAGCTTGAATCAATGAAAACTTATTGCTGTATTATAATGCATGAATTCACTATTAACACATTTTATAAAAAGGAACATTTTTCAATAAGTAGATCCAATTTACACAATTATATTGTAATTCCCACATTTATTTTTCAGAACAGTTAATTGACACGAAACACAAAGTTCACATGCAGGGTATGATTCAATATGAGCAAATCATTTCATAAAAATACTAGAAGACTACTGAATGAGCCAATAACATATATAAACATATGTATTTCACAAATAATGAAACAGCATTTCAATTCATTTTCATCAATCGAGAGTTATTCAACCTGTTAACGATTTTAGTATCGATAGTTAATTACTTCATCAATTGAAGTCAACACCGTAAATATTTCATAATAAACTAAAATTTACACAATATTTCCAATTATTATGAACAATTATCAATCAATCAAACGGTAATCAATGAAATTCAATTTCCAGTATTTTACAGCCTCGTTAATAAAGTTTCTTTACTGTAACATTTTGCGTAACCAATGTCTTTAGTTTACAACTGTTAAGTACCGCCAAAGTATCACAAACTACAGATATATATTGTCAACTTCAAAGGCAATATCCATAAAATGTACAGAAGTCAAGAGGCCACCCTAAATTTAAAACTTTATATAAGTACAAGCAATAGAATTGAACAATATTTTTGCAAGATGTTATTTTAACTTCTATCAATGGACAACGAGTGTGAAAGTCATACCCCTGTTTGTGGTCTAGGTGAATCAATTACAATTTTATGAAAACTATTTGAGTCGATTTATGAGAATTGGAAATCATTCCGTTAAATGGAATTTACTACTCTTTTACAAGTTCAGTTTAAACTTATTTATATAAAATCCGTAGTGAAACCACATCTTACAACTTTCTATATAAGTGATAAAGTTTGTGAGGTGGAAAAGGTTGCAAATTTCGCATCCACTGCGTATATTACCAATTCCACTGAAGTATGTTTTCCCTACGCACCGTACAGTCGCTACTTGGAGACTGGCACTCCATGTAGTCACATCTAAAACACTGCATGGCCGATAATACTTGGGAGATCTACTTAACTTTTGGAGGATTAAATAAAAATTAAGAAATCGATGATTTTACAGTGCGTAGCTTTATTATAAATGATTTCGGCAAAGCGCAAACATTTCCGCACGCGAAACATCTGGAATCAGCATTTCTCAAACTTTTCGACATGTGATATTATCCATTTATACAGTATACAAGTCTTGATGACTGTTTCCTGGGTTCCTTAACATTACCCACACCAAATTTTGAATGTGTAACATAAATGTGTTTTTTTTTCTTATTTAAAAGGGGAATGTTAATTCCAACTGTTCATTTTAATCCATTCCAGTATCATGGACTTGAACCCTGAGGAACATGAGATAAAGGCAGCAAGGACACCGAAGCAACTACCTGGGTAGCACACATTACATGTATTACCATTCCAACAACATCCCCAAAATCACAGTACTTCACTTTATTCTATTCTACAACTATTACAGTAATTTATGATGAAAGTCAGTAGAGTTAATTTTTATGTCAATTATTTACGCCAATTTATTTCTCAAATCAGAAAATGCTGTTAATGGTTTTTTTATTGCCAAATTAAATACCCATTTGTCAATGTAACCTAGATCTATTTAATGCATTAACCTACTAACAAATGATCAAATGATTCTTTTGTAATATATGAAATCATAAATTTGCCTAAGGTAACCTTCAGTAACAATTGGACTAAAATGAATTTTGATACATAAATTTGTTTCTTTATTTTCCATCTGGTTTAATGCCGTTTATTTGACCTAACCAGTTTTCCTGGAATTAATTAAAAACCAGTACTAACAGGCCCTTTCACGAGTTCCCCACATCAATCAGAGGGGAGGGTAAAAATAACCGTACCCAAATATCACGGAAGGACATGTCCTGCCCCGTCTGAGAATCAAACCAGGACCTTAGCACAGAAATCACCAAAAGTGGGCTGGGCTTCTGGGGGTACTTCCACTTATAATGATCACACATACAAACAAAGTAGCTGGGTGATGCCTAAGTTACTGGGTAAGTTTACCGGCTCCCGGCTCTTATTGACACCACTGCATGCAATCAGTCTAGATGACCAAGTCAATAACCAGGACTTTATGTCTAAGCAGTGGAAGCATTGCATGGAGCATGTCAAGCTGGATGGTGGGGGTACATGGAATACGTGTTCTACACATGCAAGTACGCCAGGATAGACGTGACTGCCACGGCACTCCCTGATGTGTGGGGATTAACGAACATCCATATACAACCTTGACATTACAATATTCAGACTTCCACACATGGCACGAGAAAGGTCATGGCATTCTACTGTTTAGATATTGCGTAATAAAAGTACCCAGCAAACATTAACCCTATGACGGAAAAAGTCTTAATTACACAGAAGCATGTAAACTGACAATGTGACAGTCGTAATTACAAACAAATAGGGAAGGTGTAATATTACCCGCCACATGGGTGTTCAAAAATTAAAAAGTAATCTATATAAATCAGTGGTATTTAAGCTTTCTTTGTAGGTGTAAAATCTTGAAGTTATTAAAGAGACATGTTGAAAGAAGTGAAGATATCGAGGTATGAACTGATTCAACTGTAACCTTGTCTTTTTTTTTTCAAAACTGTAGTAACTCAGACAAAGAAGCACTTTTAATGCTCTTGCACCAATATCTCTGGTTACCTTTACCATACAGGATGCTAAACAATTCTTCATTTGCATTAGTTTAGTTTCAACATGCTTATTTTACATCATTTATATTACTCCCTTTTCTTTCTAGGGACTCCCATTTTCCAGTTACTGTGTATCCATGGGACCCCTAAAATAAACATTTGGCAATATATAAACTGCAAATCTCGGACCCTACAATTTACTAAGAACCCCCAATTTGTCAAACACGAGGGTCCATTCGAACCCCTAGCAGAAATGTCCTAGGGAAAACCCCGAAGACTGATTCGCATTATCAACAATCATTTTCTTGCGCTGAAACTTCCATAACAAAGGTGAACGACACAAAGCAGTCAATTTACAGCAACATTTTGACAACATACCTGCAGCGCAATTCAATCACTCTGTGTAGAAATATTATCCCCTTGGTATTTATAGACACAAAACAATCTTACCAAGTCCTAATTTCTTGTGCTATTCACAATCAAGCAGACATCGAGCACATGGTGATACATTATAACAAACCTTGCGTTGTTTTAACGTAATTCACACACAGCCAATTTTGCGTCATCCAATTTCAGTCAAATTTCTACATGTAATTATGCACTAAAATTAATACATGACCGATTCTTGATACGTAATTCTTGAACACATATTATTAATATTTTAATCACACAATGAACGTGACAATGAACATTAATTAACAACAGATACTACGTTCAATAGAAAAGCTAACTATCCAGTGTTTAGATGATCGACAGTTGTGTTTACACGTTTTCTCCCAACATGGTCTTGCCAAGTTTGTTGACAAATGGACAAATCAAATTGAGGCAAATCAGGACACAGTAATGTGAACAGTATTGAATAAACTGAACTGAACATTCAACGATGATAGAAAAACAACACCTTCATTTCTATGTTCAAAAGATCAAAGATGATTTTTTGAGAAAAAATAATTTAGCGATTATAAGTCATCGCTTGTCAGAATGGTACAACATAAGCCAACATACCATTGGTGACATCGTATAGTATTACTATCATAGAAATATCATAATTAAAAAGAAAATTTGACCATTAAAAGCAATCAAACCATCATAAGAGCCCCATAATCTCAAAATCTCGATCAACCATACAATGACCCCTTAATTAGAAATAGATCACCGAAGTAATTCACCCCTAAAATGTACACATTTAAACTAAGACGACTCAAACTTGACAGTCAAAAAGTCAAACCACTATGAACCTACTTCTTCAGCCTGTACCTTATTTGATTTGTTTAAAATACATCCGCATTTGTACACATTGTACCCTTTATTATACAAGAAATCAGCCCTGCGTTCAGTGACTGCTAACAGTTGCAAACGTTTTGTATTGTATCCCTGGCCCACCGTATGACATTGCCCGCACTCGGGGAACCAAATTGCAAAACATTACGCAACGATAGCCTCAAATACCTTGACTGAACACAGGGCAGTAGAACCAATAGATGCTCCCTGAAGTAAGTGAAACATCATCAAACTGGAACATGCTGACAATATACACATCTCCTCTTCGTAGTGAATCTTCACATTCAGTTTCATCGAATTCCCGTCAGTGGTTGCTGAGAAATAGCACAGACAGGAGTGCGGGACTGACACACTGACGGACAGACAAAGTGGCGGCGTTAGGCTCCTCCTTCTGGGAGCATCAAAAGCAACTTTGTGCCAATGAACGCTGCTTCATCCAAAGCTGATTCATTTAGGGTATTGATCCATCTTTCACAAAACAATTGATTATATCAGGGCCCAGCATTGTAAACGTTACTCAGCACTTGAAAGTTACTCTACCGAGTCCACAGGAGATTGTCAGGAGTTATCTCCCCTTCTATATCCCTTCTATAGTATATGTTTATATATTACAAGGTGTCAGATGCTTTTTATACCAGACCTGCTCCTGAAATCGGTCTTCAAACACTTAATTATATCTATGAAACGCCCGTATTCTAAGCATGAATAACTTATCTTTCAAACAACACATACTTTATTTTCGAAAGAATGAGCGAAGTTCTCGAAATGCATCAAAATTTTCTTAAGTTTCCTTTTTTCATTCAAGCAATCTTAAACCTACCATATGCAACAGTACTATAAAAGGAATATAGAAGGGGTATAACACTCTCCTGTGGCTGAGTCGTGGTGTGCATCTGACTTTCAGGCCATAAGAAACATCAGAACTGGGGTAAATGTTTGGGTCCAGTGGTTCACAGAAAACAAGATGTACAGGTCATGTTGTTACAGAATGTCTCATCAGACACATATAACAGAGTTAAATAGTTTAAGTTAAATTAATACTGCAAATGTTGTTAGCAATACACACAGAAGCAGTTATTTCAAGTGATTTCTAACATGAGTGGCAAACTGTCACAAAAAACACTCATCCTAAGTCAGAGCTCAGAGGAAAAACAAGACAAATTTAATGTAATTTCTATAATCAAAGGGCAATAACTCCTGAGTGACACAATTGATATGGCTTGTTATCCACCTCGTTCGAGATATTATGCCCATACACATTCTGACCAAATTTGCTGATGATTGGACAAATGCTTCTGAAGTTATTGATCAGACAACTTACTGGATGCCTCTTGCCCAATCACCATCCCGCCCATATGCCGCATGTGAAACTATAATGCGTCGCATTCTGTCTAAAATGACTAGGTTATGATGATTTTGCACTTCATACAATATGCAATCTTTTCCACTAATAGTTAAATAACTGATTGTGTTCCGTATTTGTTGAATGATGTTTTAACGAGGGTAAAATCATTTCAGGCATTTACAACTTTTACTGGTTTATAGATTTATTTCAGCAAGTATTACCATATTTTATGAAATTACAGTCCAAAAACCACAATAAATCTTCTTTACACAATCATATTGGTGCAAACAATTTATCATCTAGTGAAGAAGAAGTTATTACACTCAATATTCATAAACCTGACTCAGACATTCCAAAGGGAGATAATTCCTATCACATTTTAAATGTATGGAGTCAGGAGTCATCTCCCTTTGTGCATATCTTTACAATTCTACCAAAATCTTACCTTTGACCCTATCATGGCACTAAGGGAAATAATTGGCTCTAGGCCAACAAACAATACTCTATGGTTCTCAGCTGACAACGAAGTAAACTTCCTAAAAAAGTGAAAAAATGTGTATGTTATGATTTTTCTGCTTCTAAATCATAAATGTGCAACATGCTACAAGTGACGCAGTTTATGTACGTTCAAACAATTATCAAGTCAGTTTAAGTAACAATAGATCTAATACACACCACTTGAAAAATTAGAATTTAATATTGCGACAAAAAAATATTTTACAATTGAAATGTCATTCTTAAAGTAAAACCCAAGCAAAACACTCAAATTGTGCGCCTAGCAGATGGAGATAACTCATTCTGTCTCTGGTTCATGGTTCATACAGAACTTCTCCCGAAAATAATTCAAGTGCTTTTCAAGGACTTTTCAAGTACTTTTCCCCATTTTCAAGGACTAGATATGTTGATTTTTTGTTATAGAGAAGAAAGGATCCAGTATGTTTTTTAAGTTTAAGACTGTAGCACACACCCATAAAACATGTTGAGTACCATAACATACTGTATTACCATTACTATCGCCTTGTCAACGGTAGGCCCTGTCGAAGATAGCTGTAATTTTTTTGCCTTTTGTAATTGTTAGTCTGTTCGTAGCAGAAGACTTCAAGGATAATTTACCAAAATTTATTCCTTTTTTTTCAAGTACTTTTCAAGGAGTTTTTGGCCGTTACAAATCAAGTACTTTTCAAGGAGTAGGCATCAACTTCAAAGACCTTAGCGAACCTTGTGATTGGAATTAGATAAAACTCTGTGTAGCCAGAATCAAAGATTTAAGTCATTTAAAAAGGAGAAAACCTCTTTCTCTTCATCAAATGAAAGTAACCAAAACAGGAGTATTTAACGAGACAGTGATGATAAGGACCAAATTCATTTTCACAATAACATTTTCTTACATTTAATTTACAGTTCAAAGGTTAAAAGGTTTTTGAAAGAACATAAATAAATATAATGTATTTTGCATGAATCTTATCTCTCAACATACAATATACATTTGTAGTTTCCATTTCTATAGCATTGTAACCAAACTGGAACAACACAAACCTAACAGGTTGTTTCAGTTATGCAATGAATGATAAACTTCATAATGAAAATGAATCAGTGCGTGTGAAAATGTTAATTTTGAAAAGTCATGCTCGCTTAATTCAGTTAATATAAGCAAACTACACAAATAAGGCTTTATCAAATCTATTATTCAACATCTGGTTTAAATATATCAACTCATAAATTCTGAGTCATTTCCTGAATTAAAATCTTTTATACCATCAAAGTTGTCTAGAACAGAACTGACATTCAGTCCTACAAGTGATCTCAAAGACCACATAAAGTACCTGATGCAAGATGTATACATTTATTGATCATAAAAAAACCAGTTACAACAACTACCAAAATTTGAATTTAGTATTTTCTAACTCATTCCTAGTACAGTAAAACTTCACTTAACAACCACCTTAATAGTAAGACAAACTCAATATTAAGAACACAATTTTTCAAGTCCATTCCCACTGTTGTGCTCTTTTTCAACCTCCATATTAACATCACCTCAATAAGAAGACCAGTTTTCAAGGGTCCCAATGGTGGTCTTATTATTGAGGTTATACTGTACAGTGCAACCTCTCCAGAACAAACCATTCAGAATACACACATACTGGCTTCTGCTGCTTACAATAGGAAAGACTGATACAGTAAAACCTCAATAATAAGACCATCTTTGGGATCCTTGCAAACTGGTCTTTTCATTAAGGTGGTTTAATATGGAGGTTGAAAAAGAACAATACAGTGGAAATGGACATGAACACTGTGTGTTCTTAAGTTTGAAGTGGTTTTATTAATAAGGTGGTCTTTAAGTAAGCTTTTACTGTAGTATATTCTCATCACAGGAAAAATTGATAAAGTTGTTGAAGAGAAGTTGTTGCCCAATCTAGAGAGGTTGTACTATATTACATATTGTATCTTAAATTTCACAAACCCAAGCACAAAATTAAAGACGACATGGAGCATGAATATTTTGGAAAGGTGTAAATGTATTGTGTATAATTTTGGTTGGATTGTAAAAATCTAGAATAAAATTGTATACATAAGAAGTATCGACATTTACCTGAAAGGCTCAGCATAGTTCTCTAATACTGATTGAAGATGGGTGAAGTATTCTTTTTCAGTTCTCAGTAATTCTGATACAATGTACAATCTATGGTCCAAAGCTGAAATTATAGAAAGAAATACATGAATATTGCAGTCAAAATCATGTAAATGAAGGGTTTACATCTTTTCTACTATAACAACAGGTGGTAGTATATATTTCCATATTCATTTGCATTGGACTCATTAGAATCCTTCTCAAGAAGGTATCTCATTTCTGGGAAATATGCAATGTGTGAATGTGAGGTCATGACCTCTGCAGGGTTTGAATCCACCCACGACCCCTGGGTCTATTTGGGAGATCCAGCCCTTGGCAATATTAGTGAGAATTTGATTTTTTTAAATTCTGGTGCCTATGCTCTGAAAAAGAACTGATTGGGAAAGACTGTTTTGAAACCAACAGAGACTAGTAACAGTAAATAAATTGTCTGAATAGCTGTAAAATACAGCATAGCTACTTATCACAGTCTATCACAAACACTGCTTAGACAAGACATATTTCAGGGAAAACTTTATTGATTCTTATATCAATACTTGTTAATTGATTCAGAAGAATCTGATGACTTGCTATGACATCAAAACATCCACTAATCTCCTTCAAGAGCTTTCAGAGACGGATGACACAAAACAAATCATAGCCACAAGAGTTCTTTCTTAGTGCCAGTCAATGAAATACTCACTTGCTTTGTATGTTTGATTATAACCAGAAATTACACAGAACAGATATTTTTATAATAAAATTCTCCTATTTTTTACTGTCCCCAATTCAATTTTATATGTCACTGGTTGTAGGAACAAGGTAGTGTTTCTTTAGCTTAATCATGACACTTATACTTTAGGTAATAAAAGAAATTTCTTTAAGAAGTGCAATGATTTGTTTAAATGATTCTATGTAAATGATAAAAGTGTGTTATTTTGATGGTCACAGTGAATTTCCTTCAATGTCAAAAGAACTCTCTCATTAGTATGCAGAACTTTCAAAATGGATGAACAAACATTATATGAGAAACCAGTCTGAGAATGCAGTCTTACCATTGGTTGATTTCAAGACTGAGCTCTGAAACAACCAATCACATACTTGAGTTATTAGACTGGTGTCCAAACTTTATAAACCACGATCCAGGTGATAGCATGTTTCTGTGTCACATATTGTGGCAAACCAAACAGTTATTTTTGGACTTATGGGACACATGTCTGCAACCTGTCAATTAATTACTCCTCCATGAAAAGTAGTCATTATTTTCAACATGTCTTATTGTAAGGTCAGTGAGTGAAGTCTTCAACACCAGCCAGTAGATTGTTAGAATATAGGACACGCCTTGACTGTAGGAGGTTAGACAACACTAAATCTGCCCCTAAACATGTATATATATATCATAATATAACGATAAATGACACTTATCCTCTCGTTAGATATAGCCTTCTGCATGACAATTAATATTGTCCATCTGTATTCAATCATCATAGTGACATGTACAGTTTGGGTGAAAACACTCACAGGATAATAAAAACTGTCCAAACACAATTAATTAGCATTGTCTCTTTATTGTTATATTTGATGCACAAAAACAGACCTAGTTGATATGTTTCACAAATTAGGCAATATCTTTATAACAGACAAGCTTAAGGGGTCTATGAAGTGAATAGGTTAAGTTAAATAAAAGAATAAAGTCAGAACATGTCCGCAAGTACTGCAATATTTGTCAATACAATGAAATCCAAGCTTGCCTTCTCAAACATCAAACATAGAGCCACCAAAAGCCTTGTCATCAACAAAGTGATTCAAAACACCCACCAATACATGGTCAGACATTTTGGAAAGTCTTACAAACATATGGGTCACTGCTTTTAGGGCCTTACTTATACAAATTGTTACAATGGCCCATAGCCAGAAGTCCTTGAATTTTAACACAAGCAACTAACATGATAAATATTCTTCCACTACCTTCGTTGCATTCATGGCAGCAAAATAGAATAAATTGTTCCGAACAGTCACAACAATCTAATTTTCTAATGAAGTTCTTTCACAACATGGTTCAACCTGTATTTGAGCGCTGTTATAGAATTTACAACCTCTTCTGTGATGTCAAAGAAAACGCAACATGTGATGTCACTATTTGCAAGCAGGAAACAATATTTACTCCATATGGTCATTTTGTTGTCATATTGCCATATGAGGCAAATATTGCTTACTGTCAGTACATGATGTCACTCAAAGAGGTTGGAAATTGTACAGCAGCACTCATTTTTACTTTTTATCCATTCTCTATCTAGATTTGTACATCAAATAGAGCAGTGAACCAAAATTACTGATGTTCTGTTAGTAATTCAGAGATGAATGTGATGCAATGATTGCCCTACCTATGTATCTTTGACTGTTCGTCTCGTCCGACCCTTCTTTAGCCACATGGTGATGATCAGCGTTCAATATGGCCGTTGTTGAGGCAACAATGGCACGGTAACTACTGATCTGTTTATATTCCATCATGGCTAGAGCAATCTCCTTCTTCAACTTGCACCCATCTTCCCCACCCAACTGAAAAATACAACAAATAGGTGTTCAACATTCTGGATGCAAATGAGGTATAAAGTCAGAGTTCACATCATTCACCGAAACTCAGACTTAAGTATTAAATTTGCAAAAATTATATTTACCAGTATTTTGTTTTCATTTAATCTAATTGAATGAATTTCTGGGTGAATAGTTGTTATTATCCTCTTAACACTTTTGATAAGTTTTATTAAATCTATTTTGTTATAACAACATAGGAAAAAAAAATAACATTTAACATTTCAAAGTCTGAGTTTCAGACTTTAAATGTATATGAATAAGACCCCAGGACCTAGTAATCAATCTAAGACACTTATATGATGCTGGTATCCAGCATCAGGTAAAATGTTTTAAATATTTTTGGTCATTAGATATACTGCTATGCTCATCAACCAAACCGTAGTTGTTCACATAAAGGTATTCCAACATATTGATTTACAATTATGCAAGGTAAATGTTTCATTTCTATGAATTTATAAGTATAATTTCTTATGTACTGTAACAAAATTATTAATAACAAGAAATATCTTGAAAAAAGATGGTCGGCGAAATTTGAAGGTTAAGATTTGTTGTGCAGCATAAAAAATGCCACGATGTTCTGATTGCTGGTCACTCCAGATCCAAAATGGATTTCGGTAAATTCACTGAAAATCAGTGGATTTCGGTAAAACAACGTACCCCTCATCAAAAGGTTAATCAACATCAAGGTTACAAACGTTGCTCGGTTGAAGAGAAATTGCCTTGGTGGATAACGTAAGATTTGATTGGTTTACACAACACTGATATGCGAATAGCAACACCATGTTAGTACGGCAGCAATGCCCCGAAAAAACATAACTGAAGACACACATTGTCATGTAATTCTAGATGAAATCCTTGAAAAAATGAACATTCAAATCAAAGAGCTGAAAGTACCAAAACAAAAATTCCATCTCAAAAACTCATTCAAATCCAAGGGCTGCAAATGTGATTGTTTGTCCGAGGTGAACGTTAAATTTTGCACCGGAGTACATATTGTAGACTGGTGTACAACATCCACAGTCATATTGTTTACATTAACATTCCTTCGATGACATGTTTATTATAAAAGTGGACATTGATGCTTGACCTTCTCCACCCATCAGCACACAAGGACAACCTTGCTTCATCATACAAAAACTGGTAAATAACGGTACTGTATAAAACGATGATATTACACCCAAAGATGCGGTTTTCTTGCTCTGGATGCATAAATCAGAAACGACTAAAACCTCATAGCCAAATACCTCCATTATTCAAATATTCTGACCATCTTTCATATTGTTAATTAATACCTGGTCATGTGACTTAGCGATATTTTAGAAAATTTTAGATAACTTTTGCACTGCATTTGAAATCGTTATCTCAATAATAATATAAGGACAATTTTGCTTAAAATGCCCAATTAATCTTCATGATAAAATCAATATTACAAAACAACCTACCAAGGTTATAATTCAATTGTTTCAAATAACACAAGGGAGCATAGGAAGTAAATTTTACTTTTACATTCCAGAAAACTGACATCAGATTCTTTGTGTTTAGATTGACACAGTCCCTTTTTTGGTTTTTGAAGAAAAAATTTAATTTCCAGGTCACACACTTTAGCATTCATATAGTACGATTAAAACTGCACAGCCACCATTATAATTGTATGTTTCACACAAACATATTTACAATGCATTTTAACAAAGGTTTAGGTTACCAAACACAATATGCATGACACATCACACTCTTTTCAAACTCTTTTTTTAAACTTTCAACCTCTGGTAGTTAGTAATACAATATAATTCATTCCTCAACTAAAATCGTTTGTTAATTAAGGTCACCAGGTTTTTTGAAATGGTCAAAATTGGTATGAAATAAAGAGATCTCAATGTAACAAAATACAGTTAATCATACATGGACAAAGTGAGACAAAATACACACACCATACAACTGGTCCGGTGTGACAAGGTTACAATAATTCTCAAATTAAATTTAACATTTCAAACGTAATAAAGATAAATAGATTCTGCCAAAACTTAATCACACGGGCCGGGTCCCAGGAGGTACAGAACAATTGATGTATAACATTGTCAGCATTGTCAATTATATATCATTACTTATTAAACGTATTGTTAAATTTCTTTAATTGTTCTAGTCATACATATATTTACTTTAAAGGTAGATATTCTAGATTTTTGTCAAAATATTCTTTGACGTAAATATGAGAAAATTTGTGGTAATTGCCTTCATACAGATGTACTCCACATCACTGCATTGTCATTTTTCTTACAATTTTCCCAAAACCACATGTACAAGAGTCCGGTACAGACCGGTGTATTTACATCCTGACCTAAGTGCCGAGTTAGCGCTAGCATAGGAAATACCTGTATCCGACTTGTGTTTTGTAATTCCATGAAAAAACATTGGATTCTATAATTAGGGTTCACAATGCATGAATAATGAAAAGATATAAACTATCATGATTAATAACAATTACTCTGAACATATACATAAAATGGCCACGATTCTGTATGTGTCATTATACTAAAATAATCAATCGACATAAAAATATGGTTATCATTTATATATATAACTTTTTTCTGAATCATTTCACCAAGACATGTTGAATACGACTTATTTACTACTCAAGGTTAGATATATCAATATAAATAACATTGTGGTTAAGACAAAAGTCATTAAGGTCACAGGTGAGATTATTTCATAAGAAATATTCCAAAAATAACGAAACAGGCAGTTTATATAACAAGCAATTGTCAATTTAAGTTAATCACTAAATCCTTTACTATTATTCCTAATATTTTGCTGTAATTGCAAGTTTTTTCACAAATTCTAAGTTTAACATGAAACATTTCCCAATTTGAAGGATATGGGTCATCTTCCCAGAAAGGCCAAAATAAACCATGCACTTATCATATAGCTGGCTAAATGGTCACCATGTCAACACTATGACATAAGGATGGAGAGGGAATGACAAGTGAACAGTTGTTAAGACTGAGTGACAGCAGCTTGTTTGACAGACCAGGTTCATTTATATCACAACAAATGTTCCTAGATAACCAGATACTTTGAGAATAGTAAACAATTTCAAATAAAGCTACAAATAACAGAATTATAGAACTTGAACAATAGCAAGTAACTGCAATACTCACAGGCTAATGCCAGAGTTATAAACTATTATTAATTAACAAGGGAGAGAATAACACATGCTTGGAAGAGTTATGGAAACTGTCATTAGTTAAAGACAATTATTAACTAACAAGGGAGACAATCACACACCATCCTTGGAAGAGTTATGGAAACTGCCATTTGTTAAAGACAATTATTAACTTACAAGGGCGACAACCACACAACATGCTTGGAAGAGTTATGGAAACTGACATCGTTATATAGACAATTATTAACTATCAAGGGAGACAATCACACACCATCCTTGGAAGAGTTATGGAAACTAACATTTGTTAAAGACATTAATTAACTAACAAGGGAGACAATTACACATGCTTGGAAGAGTTATGGAAACTGTATTAAACCATCCAATAACAACAGTGCAAGGGGAAGCAATTAGAAGGGCTGCAACTCTTAACTGATGTTCGATTATTTTCAGTTCTTTTTTCTCACTGTTTGATTCGATACAATTTCTTTAAAATACTAAATATTCAGTTCAGCTTGTCAGATGAAACAATATTCTAGTCAGAGAACTCATCAAATTCTATTTTTGTCATTGCTGAGACTACTGTATTTTATATTATTCTTATTTTACTTTCCTAGACAAATGTTCAAGATGGTCATAACAAGTAATTAAACAATCTATCATTGAGAATGTATTTCATACACTTATATCACTGAATCAAATAACGGAAAACTGAAAAAAGTAGTTATTGAAACTGAACCGAACAGAGAGACATCTGTATTGTTGCAGCCCTACTAATTAACTAGGATAACATTTAACACAATGGTACACACATGGTTTTACATATTGCGCAACAAATAAAGATATCAACATTTTATTGATTTTAAATACCATGCAGAAACATACTGACTAGATGCAATAAAGATGTTATCAGCTTAGATATAATGTCTTCTAAATATAGCTTTAGGCAACAGTATTTCAAAAATAAGAAAAAATCATATATTGTTTAAATTTGTTGACCATGTTAAAGGAGAATCACGACCATACTCAGAAAGCTCACATAAAATGCTTACATAATACTATTCATAAAAATAAATCCAATTAATTCAAAATCAATTTTAGTTTTTTACCACAATCATTGAAAAAACGCATTTACGTGATAAATGAAACAATAAATCAAAAATACTGATAAAAAATTGCTTAAATATTATTAATGGAAACATATAACACAACACTTGTATCAAGAATAAGGTTATGTTACAAACACATGTTTTACCTCTGTAGATTTAATTTATTCCTCATTGTTATTCCTGTGAAGTAAAAATCCAAAAATAAATAATTTGTCAACAATTATATAACACTGGTCATTACTTTCGTAAACCATCAATTTGTTCACTATAGTTACACTTTTTATATCCCATCGTCACCTGTTAACAACTTGTCCCAGCTCTCCATTATTGAATGAAAGGACACTCCGTACAGCTTCGGGCAATATTTTCGATATTTCTCGTATAAGAATCTTATCGTTCATTCTGATCGTATATCTGATTATTATATATACAAAGTGACCGACGGAACACAAAGTATTAATTCTCCAGCGTAATATTAAGTATTAATTCACGAGATGCATTATCAGTCCACCATGACCGGGCCATAAGCTTTTAACATCATTAGATATAGTGTTTGAATTCCCATTTAATGGTCTTGTAAGTCTATTAATCTGAGGTTTCATGACAAAAGTGTGTCCCAACAGGTTCAATTTGAACTTTGGCTCTGACGTTTCATGGATAAGTTATATGCATTGTAGAATAGAAGATTCTAATTTACCTCTTCTATTTGTCATTATGAATGGAGATTTAAATCACAGATACGGTCACGGCAACACCGTGAAGACGCTATAAAGTCAACTTAAATCTTGTTAGAATGATGTTAAATAGTAACATTAGCATATACTTTTTCATATCGAGTATGAATGTCACCACAATAATTTTATGGGCAAAATAATAGGGAAATACCATTATGCCACATAAATCCTGTATAATAAGAATGTAAGAATGGATTCCCTCATAAATTTTGGAAAAGGTTTATATTCTGTCCTTAGCGACTCTCAGTATTTTTAAGACGTATTTTGTCAGAAAATTACATAATTGAAGCACATTTCTTTAGAAAAAATGTAGAAACTCAGTCAATGTAACTATGTACATTTTGTTAACAGAAAATAAACATCCCTATATCCCGCCGACTTTCACAAGATTGAAAGATAAAGCAACAAGCTAATAGGGCTTCCAACAGGGTAGATAATAAGGGGACGAGTACAGACCATAGCAAGAAAATTTGCCACATCATTGTCAACTATAGTCCATTTATATTACTTGAGAACAGTTGTATTCGAACAATGAGGAGGTGAGCCAATGAACACATGTTTTACTAACAATTGACCAATAGACATTGTGTAAACAGTGACAGCATTCTAAACTAGTTTTGAATTGATTGAATATATTTAGTATCTATCTTGAGGATGGGTTGACAGTTGAAAGTGACAACAAATTTATAACATTATATATTAAATAGTAATAAGACCACTCTTGGGACCCTTGAAAACTGGCCTTAGTATTGAGGAGGTCTTAATATTGAGGTTGAATAAAAAGATAAACAGTGAAAATGGACTTGACAATTTCATTCTTAATTTTGAGGTGGTCTTATTTAATTGAGGTGGTCTTTAGGTGAGGTTTTAGTGTAGTGTAAATGTACTGACTTCAGATATAAGTGACTTTTCCAGCTATTAGGGTGAAGGTGGTCCCCAGGAAGATATCTGGGTAGAACCTCTAGCCTGCTGTAAGCCAGCTGGATAGATTCCGCACTTCCAAATTCTACATCCCTCCGGAGCCCTCTTTGTGGGTTTGTCCCCACCACTGGTGAGACTCTATGGACTTCACCATCCCTACATTAGTAGTCTAAATGCATGTGCTTATTGGAAACACAGGAAGAAGTCATCAACAATGCAGTAACAGTCAGACCTCGTTTTTTTGACAACCTTCTATCCAAATACATTGTATTATCAGAAATAAATATCAGGTCCCGATGCATCTTCCTAGGCACGTTGAATTAAAATGGGCTATTCAAAATCATGTCCTATTTGAAATAAATGTTCGGACCCGATAAATTCGAATGAACGAGGTCAGACTGTATTTGTTCAACAGATATAACTCAAAAAAGTTTAAATTATAATTACCCAAATATATACCCATAGAAACGTTTGTACAGTTAAACCTGTTGAAGTGGGCATCTGGATTAAGCAGCCAATAAAAATAAATCTTAAATGGCCATTCAAATATCAAATACACCTGTATTAAACAGCCACCTGGAATGTTACCTGTAAGTGGCTGCTTAAGACAGGCTCACCTGTAGTTTGAACTAAGATATATAATCTGATGTTACAATATTCTGATGTCAGAGTTATTTTACTTTTAATAGCTATGTATTTTTATATATACTAAACAGTTTATTTAAGGATAATTTAAATATCAGTATCTTCATGAACTCTGATGTGGGTGGAGTAACCTGATTATTTGTGTAAATAACCCCACATTCAAAGGTTAATGAAACTCAATTTAAAACTACAATGGTTTATCATGGTTTGTGATCTTAGGTAGATAATTCAAATATATGTAAACAAGAAAGAATGGGATTAATTTGATGATTTAAATAGACAAGAATGAAATGAAATAAATGATCGAAGAACCATTCAAAACACTTTTTATAAAATCATTAGTTTTGGCAAATAGCATTTCAAAAAACATGGAACATCAACTAGCAATTGTGTCGTTACCAATAATACATGTATGCATCATTATTTTAATACCAATCATATGAGCAAACGTGATTTAATTTTAAAAAATGTGTTCCCATGGTCGTAGAGAAAGGAGAACTATAGTTGGCCTAGGAAAGCAAAGTAAATGTGATAAATTTGTAACGTATTTATAACTGTCAAAAGAAAATTTCACAACGCAATCTCCCAATCAGATACAGCTATAAAAACATTCCTATGTTTATTCAATATCAGTATAACACAATATAATAAAGATGTTATCAAAGTTGCTCAATATGGCATGACATCAATTCTTCTGTTTAAAAGTAAAATTATCGCGGCGATCTTGAAATTAACACATAAAACCTGACATCCATTCGTAAGATGAATGTCTACTTATGACGATACTTAAATTTTATGGGTGGCGGATTTGGGACCTCGGACAAAATGTGCAACAAAAAATGGCGCAGTTGTAGTCATGAATATTTTTTGAATAATCAGGCCATTATAAATAAATTATTACATTATAATGATTTTTTTTAATAAAAAAGGGGTCATTAGGATGTTTTTATTGGAATGTTATATATTTTTTCATCCTTTTAAAAATATGTATATTTCCAGTAAAAGGCTGAAAACAAAGTTGTGTTAGTCAAGATAAGGACTTTTCTTTTTGTCTCTATTTCTATGCATTTGTATAGTGACATATCGAGGTAGCATTACCTGACTTTCAGAATATTTAGACATAAAGTATTTGCGGTATGAGTTGTGATACTTGTGTCTGTGGGGTTACAGGAAATGCTACATAATCTTACCGCTTAATTTGAGATTTGTCATCAATAACCAAATACCGGTAATTTCTAAACAGCACACGAAAGTTTCTATATGTATCAGTAGTTATTAACTTTCGCAACAAGTTGATCAAATACCGATCTTTCATCTGCTAATCCTTAAAATGACATTTTTATATCTACATTGTACTTAAAATAAATTTATCTATCAAAATTCACTGTTAAAAGTTGTTATAGGGAAATTTAACAAAATGGGCCCATATTAAGCTGTAAGCTTTGAAGTGGATCTTTGACTTATAACTTTCTTTTTATGTTCCGCGATTTTAATAACTATGAAAAAATTGCTTCACCAAAGCAGTAAATAAATTGCCCGCAATAACTGTCAATTTATACACTAAATTTTCAAAACACTGTTGATATACAGATCTACTTAATCTAGATTGTTTATTTAAAGATAAATGAATAAACAAACAATAAATCAGTTACTCGTATATTGTTTATTTTCCGTTTCAAACGCACGAGTCAACGAGAAATCTATAAGGGAACAATGAGTTACTTGGCGATACGGTAAGATAAGACAAACCACACCCACAATACGTTATATGATAGTCAAAAACATTGAAGAACTACTTAAGTACGCTATAGACTTGTAACAATATAGGTTTGACACAAAATATCAACTCAATAAAAAAAACCAGGTGTCAAATCCATAGGATAATAGTAGTTCAAAAACATACGGCAAACAGAAATGACAAAACAGAATTGAGCATTCAAATCGTCTTTCATACATAACACTGTCTTGACGGTATTTAAATGTATTTAAGATATTAGTATACTTTATTGAAACAAATACTGGGCAGTCTATAATTATGAACAGTCAGCACCGTTTCTTGTATTCTAAATTCACACCTGACAGTGTCCATTGCAATGATTTGTGGAAGAGAAAATTTGCATTTCTTTGATATTTTACCTCAAAACAAAAAGTCAACTCTTTACTTAACTTGTGAGTTATTTGGGCATAATCGAACCTAGCAAAATTGAGGTGGGTAGGTCATTACTATCAGCTCAAGTCGCACGCTCCTTTACTATACGCTTACTGGATCTGATGACTGCAGTACAGGTCACGTTCTTGTGACCTTTGAGTAGCCAATCAAATCGTCGGCTGCAAAATGCTTTGGTATAGAGTTATGAATATTCGTCGATCTCTGACGAGCTCCGTAAATTCTATTTGAGCGTAGATCACAAAGACGTTCCGATTACATATTTTCGTCAATTTCAATATGGCTGCGCCCATGGACACAAACGCAACTCCTACACGGCAACATCCTTTGGTTGATCAGTGTTGTTTGTGTGGTGTTTCGTTTTTGGAAATATTTATAACCGGAAGCGGCAGGAAGGACTTAAAAAAACAGTATAAACAGAAACTCCGAATAAACGATAAAGCCATTTTGAGAAAGACGACAAACACGGTTTTGTAAGGAGAAATTTCGTAGGACCACAAACGAGCACCTGGTTACGCATTTCTATTTTTAGAGAGGTTATATGAACGTGACCTCTTACAGAGTGTAGTCAGAGCCTAACGCGGAAAGTAATGGTGCTAAAGTTAGGGGCTGATTTCAGTGAGATTGGGATATGCCAAACAAACAATTTTTAATTAAGGCCCTATTTTTCCGTTCTTTGACAATGAATACATATCTTTGCTAAGCATAAGCACAAGCAGGATATTTTTATGATTCATCGTATTCTTTATTAACCACGAAACAGTAAACAAAAAGTCACAGTGGTCTGAATTGTAAAATGATAAGAAATCCAATTAACTTTCACTACAGTCAAATACAATAGCGGAGATTAGTATCTTAAATGAAATAATATGGATTATAAGACACTGCCAAAAAAACATTGACATTTAGTTAGCATGTAATATAAATACACGAGACACATATGGCCGAGGTCCAAATCTCAGTGCCGTTCCTGTCATAGAGCGAGTGCGACAGTCATACACAGCAGAAGTGATCAAACGGTTATTTAATCTGAGTCATATTCAAATTTAAATGTACTATACTATACTTTTCCTGAATTATAGACATATATACGTTCTACTGAGTACGAATGTATTTAGTCTAAAATTAATTGAATAATCACTGTCTCAGCTATTGCTTTGCGACAGGTATTTGTATATAAATCGTTGTTATAATATAGAAAGCTATGTAACTACTCATTATTTGAAACATTTTTATTATATTTTGAAGTTGTAATTTTTAAGCACTATAATTTCCCGAATTTTGACGCCACATATTTTTCATATGGAATCATACCTGTTAAATATTAATCTAATGTAAATGGCTATGAATGTTGTTAACAATTAAGAGACTGGACATTGCTGGGTCTGATGCCCCCTCATTTGAATTATTGTTAGTAATAAAAGATCGATTTACCAGTGCTTTCTTTGAACCTCATCACTTTTTTAAATTTTTAGCTTCAACGTCGTTAGTCCTTCATAATTATGCATTTGCAACTCTAGATTATGAAGATTGTGTTCAAATCGTCTTCAGGGAGCATACATAATTTATGCAAAGGGCATGCGCAAAACTAGAATACATGAATAAGCCAACTCACGATTGTTATCAATTTGGCCGAACCCGACTTGCTCTTATGTTTGTATGTATGGTACAACCTCCCTGGTTTCTGTGTTCATTCACAGGTGTTCCGCTCGTAGTCTAGACATAAATTCATATACTTGACATATATAGGTGTATCAGTAAATGGCTTTTTCAAGCTGTTGCAAATGACATGTTACAGTTTGCCCTTTATGAAGTGTTCAGACAACATGCCGAACACGTATGACTACGGTTCAGATTAGCGTTCGGAGCGAAATATAACCATGCATTTCAGTTTTGTGTAATGATATAAATGAAATTGTACTTGACCAGTTTTCAAGTGTGTCCTCTGACTGCCGTCGGCCACACGGCATATTTGGCACCGTCACGTGCTAGAGAGAAATGACGTTTTCATCACAAGGGGGCATAACTACTGAATATGGACAGGTATAAAACCCGAATATAATATTTAATAATTTCCATTCTTATGTTTATCTGGGATATTGGTCCCAGGTTTTATTGTCATATTTTTGGAGATTATTTATATTTTCAACTGTATAGAAACAATTTTATCAAACAACACACTGAGATACACTAGGTTGAAAACACGTCGTATTTAATATGCATGTGTATTTTCCAGTTCTCTGGATGTTCGGTCCACACGTAGCCTAAGTCATTTTTTTGCTGACAATGGAAAGGTCAGAAAGCATATTGCAAGAAGCGCACATGCACAAACACAGGCCCATGTATATCCTTGGGATACGAAATAAAAATAATAAACGGGTATGGGTGATGAGACAATACAATAAACTTGAGAACGGAGATGGACACAGAAAATCCAAATCAGAAAGAATAGATAAAATCAAGAAGGAGATGAGGATCTTGCAATCAAGGCTACGGTATCAAATGTGTGCGCGATATCAGGACATTGCATTACTGTTGTTAAATGGCCAAAGTATTCAGGTTTAGTAAAATACATCATTACCAGGAGAAGACCTAAATAAGCCATTGGCTTTCGGTCTCATCCTTTTTACACTAACTATTGAACAAACTCGTCTGATGTAAAATGTTGTATATTGTATTGTATTATTATGTTGTTCATAGTATGTAAATAAAATATGTTTAAACTATTACCAAAGATTTAGAAGAACCGAGGATTGTGTGTAGCGCCAAGAAAAATGTTAGGGGTTTGAATATGTTCATGTGTACACATTTTATGAACATTTCATTATACAATTAAATTGAGAAAGAAAATACATGTAAGTAAAAATTGACCTACAGTAATCTTATATACATAGATATACATATTCTGACTGATAAAATTTTAACAACGCGTAGCATAAAGCACGTAGGCCTAAATAATCGTCAAAACTATGTATTTATATGACTTTGTTTAGACCAAATACCTTCCCGTTGACAAACAGCTGTTTAATAAACGATTGTCCAACCATTCTGTGGTCACTTACCTTATGATTGAACCCCAGAGCTGCGTTTGGTCCAAAACATGTCATGGGACCTCTGATATGGCCCCACCAGGTAGTCCCTTCCGTATTTGGTTAATCTACATGATTTGATTTTATTACCATAAAAATGTAAACACTTGACATTCAAAAGGCAGAAATTAATCCAGTTTTTATTCAGATATTTTACTTATCCTATGTTGATATTGATGGTATTTGCACATTTGTTGACTAAGATAATCCAAAACTGCGCAATCAATAGCTAAATCCAATTCTTCATAAGCCCAGTTTTCAATGGAAATTTTACACCTTTGCTTAAACTCTAAAGATTTATAGACGTACGGCACTGTATTAATGACAAAGCCAACTACGCAACGCTAAAAAGAACGGTACTGTTCAGTCATATAATAAGGATTATTCATTTTATACAATTTATAATATTTAGAATAGTATACGAAATAATATATCATTATCTAACTGCTGGCCCTTGCTACGACCCTTCACTCTATACATATAATAAAACAAAAGATTTTAACACCACAGTATCGTAATAATCGGGCGGGTAGATATTAACAGCGAAAGAAAAGTTAAATATTTCTTTTGATTAACACGAACCAACGATCCGTGCTTGAAACAATGCACAATACATCTAGTAAGTTGAGCCATTGCGGCAAAAAAGTATGACGTTAGATCTCGCCTTTTGTATTGTCGATCAGCTACGTTGAATCACCGGTGTTCTTTGACAATTCAGTAATGATACTCCGTTAGTAACTCCAAACAATGGTTTGTGAAAGTATAACAACGTCATAGTATCTTTTTTCAAGAGTTTTTCTTAATTTGATTAAGGTTATAATAACTTTACGACAAAGTTGCGACGCAGTTTGAGGAATATGGTTAACACGACCTTAGCGATGTATTCACAAAATAAGTCTTTCAAGTACATGATATACTTACTCTTAATTTTCAAAATTCACTCAAAATATGTTAGATTACCTCTAAGTACTATTCACAAAGAAAAATGAGAGGACACTTTTAACTTAAATGTTACATTTCCCGTCAAATAATCAGGGTTGTTCAGCAGCATTCCTAATACTTTTTGAAAATGCTTCTGGGATCTGAGTGCCGGAAACCCAGTGGAGTGGATTTGAGTTTGAGCCTGAGTAATTTTGTGAAAACGGGTCCTGTATAATATAAAATAAATTTGATGAATGGTATCTTTTATTTATTGTGCCACTGAGGTAGTATTGATCCCGATTGTAATTTCAATACTTTAGAGAGAGGGAGAACACTTTGCCCAATGCTGCTGTACGTGCAACCAAACTTACAGCTAGATGACTGTACTTCATTAGAAGATACGTTAGTGTTAAAAATAAATTTCAAATTGACCTGAATAATGCTTTGAATCACAGACCTATAAGCTCTCTGTTTGAATGAATTATAAAATACACTGTAATCAGTACTGATCCTGGTCCCATTTCTGTTAATAGATCACACCCATTACACAATAACTGTACAGTAGCGCGTCAATAATAAGACCACCCTTTGGACCCTTGAAAACTGGTCTTTATATTGTGGTGGTCTTAATATTGATGTTGAATTATAGAGCAAGATAGTGTAAATGGACTTGAAAATTGTGTTCGTAACTTTGAGGTGGTCTTATTATTGAGGTGGTCTTTTAGTGAGGTTTACTGGATATGGAAACGGTAAATCATTAGTGATTAGTCATTAGATTTAATCTACTTTCGTTTGGTTACATGGAAAATGAAATAGTATTTTAAAGTATATGCTTGACATTGACACCGTGTTTTTCGTAAATAGGCAATTAACTTTTGTTTTAATTCTAAGACCATAGTTTGACTTAAACTTTGCAGGTTTAATGAGTATTACTGTCATAATGCTTGTGTTCCTTAATGATTCAACATTCTACCTTCTCCAATAGAAAACAAAACAAACACAATGATATTCGTCATCATCGGAATTCAATTACACTCGTAATTTGGGGAGGGACCAAACATGAAATTAACTGTGACAAAAAAGTTAACCACCTTAACTTATCTAATCAATATTTCATCATCAAAATGGATTGCTGTATATTATTTGGATGTGCAAAACGTCATAACATTTATGCATATTCCGGGAGGCTTACGTACATAAATCATGATGGCCGTATATAACATAGTACATGTACATGTAGTTATTATAATTATTCAATCATTACATTAATTGATTAATTAATACGAAAATAAACATTTTGCTTACATTTTGAAAAAAATAATTCCTCCGTTTATTCTTGTTGCTTATTTTCTACGGTATATCCAAACTGTCCCCGACTTGAAATCACTTTTTTTCACAATTTCAAAATAATCCAGGCAAGAATAAATTCGTTTCCACAAATTAACTGTTTCCAATTATTGCGTTAACGTTCAAACTGATACTTAAAATACCATCAACAGATGTAGGTAAACTTATTTTATCAATTGAAAACTCTGACCACTTAAGTGTCCACGCTTCAGGGTTAGAGTGGATAAAACAGTTTGATAATTGTTGGAAGATAGATAAATATGTCAAAGCGGTCATCTAACAGTGACGATCTACGCCATTAATACACAGCCATAACTAATTGAAGAGGACAGGCAAAATTGCCCAATACGTAACCTTTACCAGATAAATAAATTCAGCCAAGGTGCATTTAGCTTTGGTGACAGCTAATTAGCAATAGTCTTAGCTAATTTTATCACATCTGTTGTCGGACTTGATCGCGACTGTTTACATTATCTGACCCTTGTTCGATAGTTAGTGTCTCTATTGCGTTGTAAGTTGTAACAACACGATTATAGTAATATATATATTCTCACAAGGACAACGTACGATAACATGGAAAGAAAAGTTTGTGATAAACATCGAGGAATCAAAACAAAACAACTCCATCTGTTTCTTTGTTGATATGCAGATAGACCAGTATTACTTTCATCGACATGTACATTTTTTGCATACATAATTTATGCACGGCGTGTATAGCTGTTATCTTATTACGATTGTCCTTTGAACCAAATACCCCGATTAATTGATTATAAGAGATTTTTATTTTGTTAAAAAGCATATAATCGCATCATAAGAGATTTTTATTTTGTTAAAAAGCATATAATCGCATCAACTTATTGATACAATTATTGAGTATGTGTTAAAATACATTGTTGTCATACTCGCTCAATCCCTTCTACCAAGACATATCAACACTTGTTTCAATGCATTACCAACGATGATCCACTCAACCAACACATAATGCAGAATGCTAAATACCGTAATCCAATATATACTAAGTATCTGAAGATTAATTGACAAGAAATAATCGCATTTTCATTATGCCTTTAAACATTGCATGAATTTGCTTGCATTAAGAATTGTATATATTTCAGTGACAGAAGAATTACGTTGTTCGAATGCTCTATTTGAGACGATATAGTTTAAAGATCTAATATGCTCATTTTTGTTTCATTTGTTTACCTAACCAAACATAAAAATATATTTTCTAAAGTTAAAACATCAATAAACATGCATTAACAAAGAATGCTCTCATAATGTATAAATCCATATTAGTTGAAGAAAGATGTTTTGTACATCATGAAATTAAAAAACAATCCAGTTTTTTTAGCAATCAGGCTATTTTACAAGTTTTGACTGTTAGTAATGCGATAAATAAAAAAAGTATTTTTCAATCGCTTTTACATTGAAATGGCTCTTATTACTTATTAGAGATGCTTTAGCCAATGTAACAACAGTACTGGATAAAGCCAATTCAAACATTGTATGATCAGATGAGCCAGATATATCTTTAAACTAAACTACGATCAGAACCAAGGATATAATGAATACTTACATTAAGCACTCAAATAACAGAATGTACGCTTTTGAGACCGATAGAAGAAATTTGAGCGTGAGAAATGCATGAAAATATCAAACGCAATCTGATTTTTGGTCCATATTCGTTGAGGTATATTGCAAAATTTATCGCTCAAAGTACAAGCCATTCATTTTCACCATAATTTAGGTCAAACTAAGCGTTTTGTCAGTATACCTTAAATATATGCCCCCCCCCCCCGGGAATCACTTGATCGTTGGGGTATTGTATTGGTTTATTGTTTATTTCTGAGAAAAAAAGAAAACATCTCTGTCGCGTCCTTCCATTACAGAAGACGAAGAAGAGACATGTTGGGTGTTGGTTGAATGTAGTAACGCTTTAAGGTCATCGTTACATTATAACCACCTGTATAGGAATATGGATGTGTGGTGAATTTTTTATCTCATTTCTTTACATGAAACCAAGCCATTAAGACATATGCCTGATCTGTCATTGCATATATAGACCTTTCATTGTTATACAATAAAGCCATGTATACAAGGGGTATCTTCATTGTATATGTTATATTTATTGTGAAATTGTCAAAGCATAATATTTGTATTTAATTTACATGAAGTCATAAATGTATTTGTAGAAATTCGGAAGAATTTATGGTTCAATATATTTAAATGCAGATTTCCATTAATTTATACAGACAGAACGTAAATCATTCAGTGAAAGTAAACTTAAATTGTTCAAATTTATTTACATATAATTGTATATATGTCTGTATTTTATTAAAGATTTAGCAAAAGTACTAAATAAAACAGAACAGAACATAAAGTTTATTATTGACTTGAGCAATTACCAGATCATCGTCATTAACAAATATGTGCACAATTACATCATCACGTGATGTAGAAAAATAACATATATATATTAATGAATAACATCAATTGCATAGTAATATTGTCATTTGTGTTATATGCTTCGTAAAACTAACAACGAACAGCACAAAGTTATGTTATCAGTCGTAATACAATAAATTATTAAACAAAATAGTTTAAAGTCAACTTCAAAGAGTTTGGACAGGTAGACACTTTGAAGATGGACCATTATAACCAGTCTGTATCGACCCATATGTCACGGTAAAAGATGGTTAAATGAATCAGTCTTCAAGTCACATCTTTATTGTAATTTATAAGTAGTATTTTTAATGACCCATGTGAAGGTATCAATGCATACAATTAAGAATATACGCTGACTGTCATAGTTTTTGAAATGAATTTATTTTGAATTATCCGTGACTGATCAGTTTATTCTCCCCATAGATTCAGCGTAAAATAAAAGTTATCAGTATTGGGTATATATCGAGATGCCCATGCACCTTTGAAGCAACATTTTGAGATGTTTACTGGTCGTGGTAAAACTTATAGGGTTTCGAACAGTCATAAAAAGCATACAAATTTACTTAGTTTGTCTGAAACAACATGAATTACAGCATTGGTAACCGGTAATGTTCGGCGCAATTGGCGATGTCTGGCGCACTTAGCAATCTTCAGCGTAATTATCGATGTCCGGCGCAATTGGCGATGTCTGGCGCACTTAGCAATCTTCAGCGCAATTATCGATGTCCGGCGCAATTGGCGATGTCTGGCGCACTTAGCAATCTTCAGCGTAATTATCGATGTCCGGCGCAATTGGCGATGTCTGGCGCACTTAGCAATCTTCAGCGCAATTATCGATGTCCGGCGCAATTGGCGATGTCTGGCGCACTTAGCAATCTTCAGCGTAATTATCGATGTCCGGCGCAATTGGCGGTGTCTGTGCACTTAGCAATGTTCAGCGCAATTATCGATGTCCGGCGCAATTGGCGATGTCTGGCGCACTTAGCAATCTTCAGCGCAATTATCGATGTCCGGCGCAATTGGCGATGTCTGGTGCACTTAGCAATGTTCAGCGCAGTTATCGATGTTCGGCGCAATTGGCGATGTCTGGCCCAGCTTGTAATGTTCGGGCGCAGTTATCGATGTTCGGCGCAATTGGCGATGTCTGGCTTACTTAGCAATGTTCAGCGCAGTTGTCGATGTTTTGCGCAATTGGCGATGTCTGGCCCAGCTAGTAATGTTCGGGCGCAGTTATCGATGTTCGGCGCAATTGGCGATGTCTGGCGTACTTAGCAATGTTCAGCGCAGTTGTCGATGTTTTGCGCAATTGGCGATGTATGGCGTACTTAGCAATGTTCAGCGCAGTTGTCGATGTTTTGCGCAATTGGCGATGTCTGGCGCAGAAAGCAATGTTCAGGGCAGTTATTGATGTTCGGCGCAATTGGCAATAACGGGCGCAGCTATAGCAAATGTCGGTTAATCCGAAGTAGGTAGAGAATTGTACTTCTTTTGGTCAATGTAATCACGTTGTCAGTATATCACGTACATTGATTAATCACGTAATAAATCAAGACTCTGTTTTCAAAGGTGATTTAATACTAAGTAAGATGTTATGTGAAACGAGTACTATGAAGCTAAATCGCTACATAATTGTTATTTCTTTTTATGTTTAAGATGAATGCTAGTTCCCTTCCCCATGTGCAGTTCCTTGACATACAAGTCTTGTTCTTCCCCCTTTCGGCCAGTGGCCACTCACATTCTTAACTTGTCCTATGGTGTATTCCATCCATTTCCCATGCAGGGAAAACCCCTTACACATACTCGATCCCTAATGTTTTGCAGACTGACGTTTCTGGGATCTGTGTGGGAGGCATTGCCTTGTGTATGTGGCGTTCCCTATTTACTGTAACATGCATGCACAGTGTGGCGATGTTTTAGGCAGAATGAAACATTCTTCGCGATGCTCGAAGCCGATTACTACATGTAATCTTAAACTCGTCATTCATGACATAATGCAATGCGTATTTAAGAGTTAAAAACATTTGTGATTCTTATACTTTTACAACACATTATATACGATCAGTGTGCTATCTAGAAAACTTTGTAATAAGTCAATATAATGCTGGAGTGAAAGTCAATATATTTTTGTTGTATAACATATATTTAAAACATAACACATTTGTACTGTTGTCAGGAACAACACTGTACTTAATACTATATGGGTCACAGTCTTAGGTGTTTGGGTCATTGTGTTGGGCCTGTTGGTCAGCTATTGTATGCGTCACTATATGAGCGCTGCTATGGGATTAAAAAAACCTCTTCTGTAAGTGAAGTCATTTCATGAAAACGCAACATGTGATGTCACTTTTTGCAAGCAGGAAACATTATATACTCCATATGGTTATTTCGTTTTCATATTGCCATATAGGGGAAATATTGCTTATTGTCAGTATATGGTGACGTCATATGTGACGTTTTCTGGAAATGACATCACTTAAAGAAGAGGTTGGAAAACGTATAGTGGCGCTCATAGTCATTGTTTTGGTCACATTTGATTTATAAAAACACTAGAATAATGAAAAGAAATTGTATGAAAAATAGATAGAGTCACTCTGTCATCGCTTTCAATGGTGCAACTGTTGATTGCATCATTTTAATCATATAAGAAATGTAATATTTAATATGAGAAAAATCTCAATTTGAAGCGTTGTGAAAAATAAACGGAGTTTGTGAAATGCACAAATATCTATGACAGGGATAGACAAAAAGGGGGTTCAAGCAATGAGTAATATAACAAACACCATAGATCAACAACACCTTGTTAATTTAATAATTTATTGTAAACTAGACAAATAACTGCTAGTGGTATCATCATAAAGAATATTCATAAGCAAACAAATATAACAAGAAATAAAAAATAAAACAAAGACAGGAGGGCAATGATGACCCTGAATCGCTCACCTGGGCGCCTGAACAATCTGGTATTATGGTCCTGTGTCACAGGGTTCAAGGTTTCGTTGAAGTAAAACATTCTCACAAAGTTAGCAAAAATATTGATCTCCAGCATGTTAGGAGTTATCACTATAATTAAATTACAATGCACACATATCGGAAAAGTGACCTGTCCCCTGGCAGCCATGTTTTCTAATTTCAACAAACTTGAGAGAGGGTCGCCAAAAGAACATTTTTGTGAAAATACTTCAAAATTATGCCTGTAGTTTCTGACAAGAAGAATTTTGACATTTCATCTATATCCATATATGAAAGGACTGACGTCGGACAAATAGTGATCACAATAGCTCACCCAGAGCATTTACTCAGGTGAGCTAAAAACAAATATAAAAGTAACACAACATTTATGTAAGAGATATGAGCATACATGTACATGTGTATACAAAATACATTTTGGCAAGGAAAGAACATAAATATCAAATACATGTAAAAGTTTGCATTATAATTCCATGAATTCAATAACATAATCAAGTCATCAGAAGGATTGTAGAAAGGAGCACTTTTATAAACAGTGACTAAAGCTGTAGCGAGCATAATAACACAACAGTTCATAAGCTGAATATGTATCGATAGGAGAGAAATTTCAGAGGAAAGATTGCCAAGTGACTTGATCACATGACTTAGTTGATTACATAGGCTAGCAATTACATGTTTACCACAACATAATAAAAACATGGAGATTTCAAGTTACACCGTAGTACGACATTAACATAATGCAAGTGTACAATACATTAAATTTTGTGTTAACAATATGAACAGTTTGTATTGTTTCAACCACGAACCTATATACCATATATATATATGTAGTCTGTGTTTCAACATAGTAAATCTCAAGAACTTGTGAAAAAAGACTAGAGTAACATAATTGCTTCTGTGAAAGGAACATGGCACAGTGAGAATTAACATTTACTATATTATTTTTTACTGAGTCCCTCATAACAGAAATGCCCAGATCGCCTTTATCAAAGGGCGTTTTTCAAAGTTTTCACAATATTTCTGAACAACAGAAAAAGCTCGACAAAAGTGAGTGACATCTACGACATTAAGCGTCTATTGTGTCTGATTCGTCAGTCGACAAAGACGTCAAAAAGAGGGAATTCCGCTTTGTCTGGCTGTAATAAATCTGCGAGAAAACACACGGTTCCTGCCCAGCCTTCGTACAAACTGTAAGGACTGTCGGGGATACGAGCTGATTGAAATTCCTGGCTGAACAAGAATTCCGCAAACTTCAAAGCTCTATATAAATACTTTTGATCACCTGAAAAGAAAGTTTAAATTCAATAAATGAACTTTACGATTATTACACAGGAGTTTGACAATGACTTACTTATGAAGATTATTACAAACTCCTGTGGATTATTACAAGCTTGGAGTAAATACATTTTGAATTTTTCAAGCTGCCAAGGGGAGTAACTCATTTAAATTGATATCAGAGTTATCATTCTTGTCATACATACTCTTTTAAAGATGACCAAGAAAATGCCAAAGAAGTATGCAAGGCTCTGGTGATAACAGCTCTTCTTTTAAAAATATTAGATAAGTTAAGAATCAGGAGGGGTTCCACTAGGGGTTAAATCTCAAGGGTCATTTTGATAACTTTTGACCAGATTTTACCATTATATAACCAAAACACCTATAATTTAGAGAAAAATTTACCCTTCTGATAAAAACCTTAAGGCCAAAATGTGGCTTTTTGGGGTCAGTGGGTTCTCTTTTTAGGGTCAATGGGTTGACTCTGTGGTCAAATGGAACCCCTAAATAGGGTACAGTGAAACCTGCCCTCCCTTGAACAACTTTTCAGCACCAACAGAATAAATGTTTTATGTTGTAAAAATCAATTTAACCTATCCAACAACAACTTATACGAGACAGCCAAAAGTTGCAGCTCCCAAAGTGGGTTAATCTAGGGAGGTTGCACTAAGCATGTATATTATGAAAAGTAAAAGTACCAGAAAGTTATTCAAGTCACAAGATTACCAAGATGTCTTCACAACTATGAATTCCGGGTATATGCAAGAAATGTTAGCTAATATTTTAGTTTAAACATATTCCTTTTACACCGCCTGTGAAAGAAGTTATTACAACTACATGTACACTAATCACTCTCTCACTTCCTGGGTTATTAACCAGTACTCGAAATTAGGGATTGTGAAGTTTGTGAACAAACTCCACCCGGTGGGCCTTAAACTCAAGACCTTAGGATCAGGAGTCAGGCGGTTTACTCCTTGACCACTAGACCTCCTGCAGGACATAATGCAAACAATTTGTTGTTTGTAAACATGTAAATAATCTTATGTTATCAAACAAACATGAAAATAAGGGTGAAAGCTACACAAGATTATCTACACCTTCATTGATAACCAGATAGATACAGGCTTTCACCCAACATAATGTCATGTCAATATTACGTAATACATACCAGTAAGTCTATATAACAACAAGAAGACGTATCCACTACCAGCCACACCATGACAGATACCCGGCCCTTTCTTCAGTAATCCTCTCTGCCAGGTCAGCTCCCCACATCTAATACACGCCTGCAGATACTTGTTGTCACCCCAAACTTTGTAAGCTCGTGCCAGCATGTAAATCACTCCTATACACAGACAGATAAACAGTTAGATTCCTTTACAAAAACAACAGAGGGTGAGGATTGACATTACATTTTACAGTCAAGACAAAATAAACCAAGAAAAAGGTTGGTTTGGCATCTTGGGGATGGCCGAGGCCCCCATAAGGGTCCCAGAAAATGTACTAGTAAGTAGATGACATTTTTAACCAAAAATATCCATTATCAATGGGCGGTTATTGACACAGAAGATTGTCAACAGTTCTTCCCCTTTATCAATCTATATGGTTTATGTATAAGATAGACAGTGCTCATGTATATAGCGTATAGACAATGCCAAGAGACTGTCTATCTGATTTAGACCATGTGAACTTGATGGAGCATTGTATATACGATAAAGGCAGTTGAAATGGAGCCTGCTGATTTGATTGATTGCTGTGGGTGTGGTCTGAACATATATATATATACACATATACTACAGAAGGGAAAAAGGGAGAGAACTCAAGATTGGATAAAGGGAAATAATTTGTGACAATTCTCTGGTAATTGACAGCCATAGAAATACATGTAGCTCTGATTCATCTCCTGGTGGACCGGTGTCTCTACACAACTGACAGACTTATACAAATTAATTTCAAAGAAATAAAATTGCCCTGTGATAATTTACAATTAATTGTTTCAAAAGTTCCAAGAAATCAAACAAACCTGGGGCACCGTGGCACCAATGTACAAGCTCCTCCTTATCAGGTCGTCTATGCTTCACCTCGTCCATTGCTGGAGGATAGTTATAATTATCTTGTTCTAACGACAACATGAAATCAACGCCAGCTCGGATTATATTCTCATTATCTGGATTACTTTTTAAGAAAGAAGGAAAGCTTAACAGCATCTGTAATATAGACGACATTCCATGTGCAGCACCTGTGAATTGATAAATAGAAATTGATAAATTAGGGTAGTTTTTTTAATCAAAATTTTTTGTGTACCATAGAAAGTCTTTCATGATTTACATCATTTACAGGGATTTAATTATGTGCTGAATCACAAGGGTTATTTTGATAGTTTCTTACTGGATTTTACCATTTTATAGCCAAATTACCTAATATTTAGAGAAAAAGTGACCGTTCAGCCAGAATCATGAGTCAATTTTTTTTTAAATTCCGGGGGTCAAAGGGTCAAATTAAGGGTAAAAAGGAACCCCTGTCATTTATGCATTTTTACTTCAATAAGAACATTTTCAGTCATATTCAAACAGATAAAAACAATGAATTATCGTTGAGGGATAGTTAACACAAATGCAAAACACTTTTCTGCTTTATCATTATATGAATATAGACCAGTTATACTTTCTTCTCTAGTTTTACAATACTATGAATATTTTAACTGGTGAATATTAAAACAATACTTTTGTCACAATATGGTATAATTTCAATAAACGTTTCATTATCCAAGGGAGATAAACACTATACACAACTGGTCATTCTTAAATACAGTTACCCCCCTTCGTATCAGTAAATCAATACTTGTGAACACACAGGGATGTATAATCATGTACAATACATATTTTATTCACATTGCAACCTTCCCCATTAGATGACAATATCCTGGTTCTCATATTTCTAAAATTCTTTTAAGTACAAAATTCTCCTCGTTGTGACTCATCATTGCCTACAATACTTCATGTTGTTAAGTCATCGTGTTTCAAGCATGATCTCCTCTCACAACTTGACAAGCATTTGTCATCAATATAAATATAAATATTGCTTTCCACATCTTCGACTTTATGCAGTTACTAATCAGAAATTTCACAGTATTAAATCACATATTTTTTATAATGTTGAAACAATTCAAACTCAAGATGGATGTGCTTTCATACTGTAAAATAGATTATTCTTTAATGAAGAAGACTGAATAAAGTTGAAAATTAAAAAACAAGTAATCCAAGTTAATATTTGAACCACAGGTCAGGAGATTGTTGTGAGTTCTCTTTCTTTATCCTTATAGAGTTCTCTCCCTATAATAACACTTCTATAGTACATGTATACATATTTTGTATTTGCGTTTATTTATCGTCGCCACCGGTTTCCCATATGGGCGACGCCTCCGGAAGAATGTTAGTCATATTAGACTTTTGGAGGATAGTGCATGATACAGGAGATGCCCCAGTTCCAGAAGCACCCCTGGTTCTTTTACGTGCTCGATGTAAAGCATCATACACGGGACCTCAGTTTTTAAAGTCTCGTCCGAAAGACTGTCAGTACGGTCAGTGATGGAGCGGGGAATCGAACCTGGGATCCCTGGATTACAAGTCCAGCGCGTTACCACTGGACTACGGATCCGCTACATGTATACATAGAGAAATATATACAAATATATATACTAAAGAAGGGATAAAGGGAGAGAACTCAAGAAGGAATAAAGGGATAGAACTCTAGAATGGATAAACGAGATATAACTCGTGACATTCTCCTGCGATTTGAACTTATCATCAAGTTGATAAAGGTTGCATTCTACAATTGCTTGGAAAGCTTACCAAGATATTCAGTATCATAATATGAATACATCAGGGGAATTGTTGGATTTCTTTGAGTGTATCTACGTCCAGACTCCACCATTACAGTACATATCTTGTGAACAACAGCGTCATCCACAACCTGAAATGTATTTCATAATAAAACAACAAGCATACTTCTAATGGAATCAAAATGGCTGAGCTAGGCACACAGACTGCTCGATTCCTGTGCGGACGCTGTGGGTTCGAAATTTTTTATAAATATCATCAAAAAAGATATGAAATATTCAACAATTTGATAAATAAATTAACCAATAAATTGTAAACCAACACAATCACAACTGCAAATACTGAAAACATTTGTATGTGTGAGACAAAGTCATCATTTGTTCGGATAATGTACACTTATTATTAAACTTCAATTTTCGATCAGTAAGATACAAAACACAGTCCCCAAATACGGTCCGAATAGCCCTTATCAGGGTTGTTTACAGCATGGTCTGAACTATCATTAGTATGTTCTGAATTGTCGGTGGTCTGAATTGTCCATGATATCGCTGATACAGTAATTTACCTGTTTTCTAAGCTTTTTGTTGAGATTCATAATTCCACAAAGATACCCAGCCCTTCCAACAAACAGTTCATCAGATCCACATCGCAAGAAGTTAATCGGCAAGCACACATCAGCAATAGCTGCATACTGTTGAGCATACTTGTCAGCCTTAGACGTTGACCCTGTTGCTTCAAAAACCAAACTGCACACTGCATGTACTCCAGCTTCACCGAGAATGAAAGACGCTTTATCACGACTCGAGTTCTTCACATATTCTTGTGCAACATTCGCATAAATCACAGCCTTTTCAAGATAATCATTTCTCATGTCCTTAAATGCTTCATTATTTGCCAGACAATAAAACATATACGATATGCCAGCATTTCCTACATACAGCCCACCGTCACAATGTTCCAAGGCTGCTGGCATTCCCTGCAAAATCGACTCGGCAATCTGGGAAACTTGGCTGATCCAACTAGCTCTATTGATATCCACAGTCGACCCTGGACTAAAGTCAGGGAATCTATTCTCGAAATACCGCATCTCGCATTCGGATGACTCAAGCTCCTTCAAAAATATTATGAAAATGCAGCAACAGGTGAAGGATAAAAACCGAACTTTCCGAATGAATACTCAAACCGAAAGTAGAATTTATCGCGCATGAATAGTGATATTTGTGATATTTTACGCATTGTCTTGGGCTCAAATTAGTTTATTAAAAAAAATCGAAACACATTTAATGACAATCATTTTTATTGTTGTCTAACATTTCGTGTAAAATTTATATGTTTTTGTCCAATCTGATAAATAATAATATTTGCTCCTGTAGTAGGTCTACCTAAAATGCGTAATGTAGCAAAATGTGGCAAAATGTAGCAAAATGTTGCGAATAAAAGGCATAATTAGTGACTTTTAGCAAATATTGTGCAATTGTATTTCAGAAATGTTATAATATTACATTTTGCTGGCCAAATGTGGCTAAAATGAGTAAAATAGTCTAATTGTACAATGACGATACCACTTTACATTGTAGTAATGCATGCTATCTTTCTAAATTGTGTTTGTTAAATAAATGCACGGACATATAAACCATACATAAAAACGGACGTCTGGGAGATCATTCCCGATCCAGCACTCACACCGGCTCCCTAATTTTCCATACGTAAGTGCAAGTACAAATAATCAAAGACCTAATTTGTAACAGTATTTAGGTCATTGAAATAATACAGTCTCCTTAATCGGGAAGGAATATGCTGTTACACATTTTCAGGTTGGTGCACTAAGTAGGCAAACATGGCAAACTGTATTTATAATCCAACAACATAAGACAGTTGAGAGATCAAGATTCGAACCTCGCACACGTCGATCTAGAGACAAGCGACCAATATCTAACGTCGATATAATATAAAAATCATGGACATATCAACCATTTATATGTACCCTTTGACCTCCTTAAGTGCCTTATGCTTTTTTGGATTGTTGTTTTCCCGAAGGTCTGCGTGGGGAGGCACTGTCTTGTGTATATGGCGTTCCCTGTAGTAACGTATTCTCTCTCTTGTAGTGTATTTAAGGACATATTTATGGACGCTTCGGACCATCTTTAGGGACACTTCGGATCATGTATCGGAGTCATTACGGACTATCTATAGTGACACTTGATTTATAATTCTTGTTTACATTTTGTTTCACAATTATCAATATTTATTGATGTTATTGTAAAATTCAATAATGATACATGTTTTGTTATCCTATTATGAGTATGAAAGTGTAGCAAAATGTTGCGATTTTTTTTGCACATTTCAACAAAATTTAATATTATAAACGCAGAAATACTACATTTTGCCCGCTAAATGGGACTAAACGTAGCAAAATACGTCGATTAAGGGGGGCAAAATGTACAGAAATTGATCAAGTGCCTAAAAATGCGTAATGTAGAAAAATGTTGCGATTACAGGGCAAAATGTGGCGATTAAAGGGCAAAATGTTGCTAAATTTCTCTACATTTTGCTGTCTTAGTTGACGTATTTTGCTACATTTAGCCCCATTTTGCGCGCAAAATGTAATAATTCAACGTTTATAATATTAACAATTTATTGAAATATGTAAGAATTTGCAACATTTTGCCCTTTAATTGCAACATTTTGCTGCATATTGCCTTGTAATTGCAACGTTATTCAACTTGCTAAAATTCACATGCATTTTGCTCTTAAAAAGGTTATTTTACTCATTTTAGCCACATTTGGCCCGCAAAATGTAATATTATAACATTTGCTACATTTTGCCACATTTTGCAACATTTTGCCGCATTTTGTTATATTTTGCTACATTACGCATTTTAGGCAGACCCGTATATTGGTGTTTGTATATATTTCGTTTTTACCGGCTATAGAAAAAATATAATTATTATTTATACATGCTACCACGGACCTATATGGTCCGTGATGCTACATGTAATTTAATGTGTAACAAAATATGGTCCGAAATGTCCATGGTCCGAAGTGTCCTGATACCACTCGAGGTAGTTGGCCGAGATTTTCCGAATGAGGGGTTACTTAAAAGAGTTATCGCTCGTTTGCTACTCTTTCGTTATTTCAGTCCACTGTGTAGCAGTAAAATCGATTAGAGATGGCGTCTTTCGTCGTCAGAGTGCTTTCTATAACTCTTGGGTTATTTTTCATTTTTGTTGGACTATTGAAACTTTCACCCAGCGTTAATAAAGAACTTTACAGGGAAATGGTAAGCTTTTGTTTTGCTCCACTTTCAATCTTATGTCAGTAATAGTGGGTGGGGGTAGTTTGTTTACATTGGTTATTGAAACATTTTCTGTTCTTGAGGACACTACGTGATTAGGTCTTGCTTTATCTGGATGTATTATATAAAAGATGACCGTATTAAGTCATGTGTTGTTAAATCCGCGAATTATTCAACCTACTGACATAGATACAGTTAAGACTAAGAGTATCGTTGATTGCCCTGTTTCGTAGACTTTCCTATTTCGGTGACTTGCCTTCCGCGCGTCCTAATCACCAAGTGAAAGGTAACCGGTCAACTCGTACCGTAGTCAACTCGTACGTCGGTCAACTCGTACCGTTTTTGGTCAACTCGTACCGTGGTCAGCTCGTACCGTAGTTAACTCGTACCTTTGTCAGTTTAACTCGTACCTTTGTCAATTTTTACATGTTTTGGTCAACTCGTACCTTAATATTTTGTCAACTCGTACCTTAATATTTGGTCAACTCGTACCTTATATAACTTTAATCTGTATACTAATGCATATTTTTAGTGCTTTTTTCAGATATCATTTAGGATTGACATTGATCAGTTATTGTGAACATTTTGACAGAGGAAGCTTAGAAAATTGATACTCATCAATACATCAATTGGTGCATTTATTTGTATACTTTATCGTTATGAAGATCGTTTGTTTCAAGAAATGTGTACCTTATACATTAATATAAAAAGAGATATTAATTAGCATAAAAAATGACTTCAATTACGAAGGTACGAGTTGACCAAACAGGCGTTATATGTCGTCTATTAAGTAATGATTAACAGTACTGTGAAAGTTTGATATGTTTACACTGGTCACAAATGAGCCACACAATACAGGAAAAGCTTACTTTTAATCATATTAACTCTATTAATAAGTGTTTGTATGACTTGACTATGACTTGTTTTACCGAAGGTACGAGTTGACCAACTGGTACTAGTTGCCGCATAATAAGTACTGACAAACATTACCAGTATAATTATACTGTTCAAAATTGTTCACCGAGTACAGGAAAATACAGTAAAACTTAATTATATAATGAATTACTGTTAATACTAACTGTTAAAAAATGAAGGTACGAGTTAACTACGGTACAAGCTGACCACGGTACGAGTTGACCAAAAACGGTACAAGTTGACTACGGTACGAGTTGACTGGAAAGCAAGTGAAATGCTGAAGTACGTCGTCAGTATTCCAATATTTTGTGTAAACAAACACCTGTCACAGCTTAAAGAAAAACATTGAAAATGCGCTTCAAAGACGTAATTATTCGCTATTTCTCAATGTCAATTGTCATGCTACATATCAATATCAGAGCAAGTGCTCGTCTTCTGCTAAACAACAGTCACATGATTTACTTTAAAAGTCCCGCCCATTTTTATGCACAGCGTGAGCCCAACAGTATATAAAGTGGTCTTGCGCATAATTTTTCCTAATGTTCAGGTCATCGAAACTGGTCCATCCACGATACTGTAGTGTAGAATGTCATAAATTTTGTTATGAATGTGATAACTAAATGAAAATTACTTTTAATGCTTTATAGTTATACCCTTAATATTCGATTAGTTGTTCATTAATTCATTCATTGTGTAATCATTCCGACATGTTGTTCACCTGCAAAATAATATACAAAATCAACATAATTAAGTGGAAGATATAATTTTACTGTCATGTCATTTATCCCGCTTAAAACGCTAAAAGAGATGTCAGTTTCCGGAATCCAGGTTTTTCACTAGCCAAAAATGTTTTTCTAATTATCATACAGCATACTGACTGTGTTAATTAACCAGATGTGTTGCACAGCCATTACACCGATTGTCTGTAAAAAATGTAGCTGATGGAAACAAGTCTGCATCTTTATGACATAGGCACATGACCTAATTCACTGTAGAAAAAAATGATTGTGCTGTTAGAAATGCATTTTCTTTCTATCTCATTCAATTACAATAGTTAAAAAATTGTGAAAATCAGGGCGACAAAGAATTGTGTCGGAAAGCGCTATGAGATACTGATAATAAGACACTACATAACAGGAAAATATCAAAATGCAAAATAAGTCATGTTCACAGTTGTGTCTTATATATACATGTAGGTCTAAATATTGAAGTAAATCAAGGGGGAAAATTGCCCCTCGAACCGACGACCCCTAAACACTAGTACAGTGCTGTATCGAATGAGTCAACCAGGTGGCTGTCTCACCCCACACCACTACACTCATCCCCATACAGGCATTTTAGAATTGACCGTTGTGGTCTGTCAAAAACTTTAATTTAGCATGTAAAATTGCACATTGTCGATTATTGTATAATTTTATTATATTCAGTAAAAATTTAAGTGAGATTTCTTTCTTTACAGAGGAAGCAGTATATAAGAATGGCAAAAGTATTTCCCATGATTGAATTCACTGGATGGAAACCTAATGCGCACATATATAGAAAAGTAATTGCGTCAACAGAAGTCACATGTGGCGTGATTCTTGTTCTCATTCCAGGTGAGAATTATCAAATTATTAAAAAAACGTGTAACTAAATTATTAACAGATTAATAGACAGTGGCTTGGATTATTACAGTTTTACAATGTCTTAGAATACAGGCACAGTATACTGTATAATCTGAGTTTGACATACCGAGGGTTAAGTGCAAGACTATCCTAACTCCTATATAAACACATTGGAGTAAGGAGAGTCTTGCGCTGAACCCTCGATACAAGGATTATTGGAGTGTTGTTATTCAAAATGATGCCACCAATGGTTGTTAGGATTACTGTATTGCAGTCATTTTAGACTATATGCATTTATGCAGTGTTACATGGTCATTCTTTAAAAAGTACATATGCCTGAAAATGGTCTTGTCAAAAAAATTGAAATGTCTGACTCTGAGTGAGGAAATTTTTTGGGGGATGCATATTTACAGTTAAAATTTGAATGGCCATAAAAAGTAATAATATAACATTAATTATCAATCTACCCACCTAAATTCTGCAAGGTAGGGTTTTGCCAAACAATTTTTTAAAGGATGGCCCAGTTAGTGTTCATAAATATACAGCAAAGTATAGTATAAATAAGTTAACAGTATATATATACTGGACTTCCAAAGTTTTATAAATAAGTTTTTGAGTTCAAAACTTGTTATTGCTGTTAGATTTAGTTTTGATTTGATTTGGATCTGAATAAGAATTATAAGCAATATACTGAATCAATTTTCATGATAACAACCCAGATTGTAATTTTTTGTGTGGTAAATGGTGATTTGCTGTAAAAGGCTTGTTTGAAATTCATGAAAATGTAGGGGAATATATTTGCATCAGATATCCACATTTGATCTTCAAAATCAAATTTTTGCACTATTTTGGAATAACAATTTTTTTTGTGTCAAAATTTAAAACAAAATAATATGTTGTAAAACATTCAAAGTTAAGTATATACAGAAATTGCAGTGTCCATCTGTCTGTTTGTTTATCCAAGATTCGGTGTCCGGTTCGTAACTATGTCCGTAACTATGTCCTCCATCAAGGGTATATATGTGGCATATATTTTGCACCACAATGTTTTATAATTGTTATTCAGTTATATTCCCAGTGGCAAAAGTCTGTGGTTCAATTTGATCTATGAGTTTACCCTTTGACCCCAAAAGGCCACATTCTGACACTTAGGATTTGAACTGAGGGGTCAATGTTGCTTTATATTATAGGTATATTGGCAATAAAAAGGTAAAATCCCATAAAAAATTACCCAAATGACCCTTGAGATTTAGCACCTAGTAGAACCCCTGAATTTTTGTTCCCATTTGGTTGAAGTTCTATAAAGTCAATTGGAAAACGCCTACATATCTTACCTATTTTTAACAGCAAATTCATTATACATTTTTTCTATTTTCAGGACCCCTAAAGGTTCCAGCGAACATTTTGATGATTCTTTTGTATGCCAATGACATTTTAGCCCACTGTCAAATCAAGGATGGCCTCCAGAGAATGAGCTTACCCATAGTGTTTATATTGCTTTTGTCCTGTAGATTGTTGATATGTTATCAGGAAATTCAAAGAGCTAAGAAGGAAGTCAAAGAAAAGTTGGAGAAGGAAAAACAATCCAATGATGAACAGAATTCTGAAACAACAGTGGAAGAAAAGAAAGCACAATAATGAGAGTTATCTTTTAGGCTTTAACCGATACAAACATGTGACTCAAATAAATTACAGAAGGTTTTTTAAATATGTTTTCTTAGATGTAAATCTAAAAATTGTCTCAAGACTGTACAGTTAAACGATTTTTTTGTCTTCACAATATTTTTGAATAATGCATACTTGGTCAACAGTATTAAAGGGGAAAAATGCAATACATGAGTAAATGAATAGAAACTGTTAAGATATTTATTATTATCTAAGGCATTGAACTCAAATGAACTACCTGACATAAAAACGTCGTTAGATTTAAAGGTTTTATCAGGTATCTAGTGAGTTCTGTGAAAATGGATAAAATGGTTCTATATTATTGCTATAAATTACCTTGATTTAAAGCCTGTTATATATGGTCTATGTTTTCATCAATTTAAACACTTTGGATGGTGTTTGATAGAAATTAAATTTTAAATCGTACATTTTGTACATGTGTGTCAAATGTGTGTGTAGTTACGATGAAATCATTGCACTGTGTGAAGCTATTTATTGTTTTCAGATTTTTGTCCTGTTGTGGATTTTTTTTTTTTTTTCATTTTGTTTGAACTTGTTGAAGTTAAGAGAAAAGCCATTGATACTCAATTTTGGTGAATGAACTTGCGATGTAACATAATTATATAGATTTGGCTGACAGAATAAAACACATGGTCACAAATGTTTGCAACATAGTATTCGATAGGAAAAAGCTCTAGTGTACGAACTGTAAATGTAATAAGTATCGTTTTTTATTCAGCTGTATATCTGCTTCAGCATAGTCAAATGGGTCTTACTGTCACTCAAACTTGATTGAATCATAACTTGTAATACTGCCATATGGACAGCTGGTCTAAATTATTCATAATCTATCCATTGAAAAGTACACTTCATTGTCTGGGTTACGATTGTACGTGATCAATTGTTCAAATAACCCAGGGATCCATTCAAAACTTTTGTCATGTTTGGGTCAATCAATATTTCTAGTGAATACACTCATTTGAATCAATGTCACTGTGGGAAAATTTAGAACTAATATTATGTTTATCCTGTTATGACTGTGCGTTGCTGGGGTAACTTAAAACATTCAAAGCCATGGAAAGATCCAGCATATTCATGTACAATGAAATTATTGTTGTGCGCTATTTCACTTTAGATCAATTAATTATTGGGTTATGTATAATTCTTTGTGGGCATATTTTCCTGTATGAAGTTATTTGTTAAATAATGGATACAATTTTGCTGTCATGGCATATTGCACCATAATGACCATTATTCTATCAGACATGTATATTACTGCTTGTCAAAATGTGTGACACTTAATTTGAATATGTTTTAGTGAATGTTCAGATACAACACCAATGTCAGTACCTTAAAATGTATGTTCTAAATGAGAATAGAAAATCAGTTTTACACATATATAGCCTAAAAATCCCAGACATTTAATTTTCCTTCCTTTTTGTTTCAAGTCTTGGTTTTGGTCAAATTGAATATACTTATTCTCGAATGTCTGGAAGTATATCAATTTGTGATATCTGAAAGTGGTGTAAAATCAGGTGGTCCAGTGTCCGGTATTTTCATTCTTAGTATAGAAAATGTTACATTATTAGGTTTTGAAATTTGCAATACCATACATAAAAGCATAATGATTGTACTCAAGTTTCTTTTATTGCATAATATTTTGTTTTTTACTGACAAAAAAAATTAAATAACTATTTTGATGTATGTTTAGTCTTTATATTGGTCATAAAACGCTCAGTGATATAGTGTTCTTATTTACCATTTGCTGTAGTAGATTAAATTGGTCACTAAAGGAGTGAACAAAGTACATAATACATGTAATACCCGTTTAACTGAAGACGGAATAAGTGAAAAGTACTTATGAATGCTGTCTGTTTGGTATGCGTACAGCTGGATTTGTGTTTTGTTTAGTGAATGAAATTATTGTGTTACTGTTGTGCTTCTAGATTTCCAGTGTTGTTATATATAGCACTATCTTAGCTAACTTTCTGAGTGTATGTGTTGGGAGTGATTTGAAGAATTAGTGAAGAATGTAAATTGTTTTCATGTGTTTAGCACATTTTTTTTGGTTAATGGCTTTTGATTTGAAATACTACACTGTTGTATTTGTTGTGATCAAAGTTTTCTATCAAAAGAACCTAAAAGTATTTATATAAGGTCTGCATAATAAATATAACACTTTTATTTAATTGTTCGGAGATGGCGGCAATATTGCGTTGCTGTTATATCAAACAATTTGTGTAGCTGAATTGGAATTTTGTGTGCACATTTTAGCTCAACTACTGGAATTTATCATTTCTTTTTTCAATAGATGTAGTATTGCTATTGTTCACACCCTTTCATTGGGGTTTGTGTCAGTGTTGCAAAGGTTTTGCCTGTGAGGAAGTGTCTCAGCAACGACTGCATTGAATGCAAGTGTACATTGTATAAGTCTTTGTTGTCATGAAACATCTCATGAGTCGAGCTCTGTAAATCCCACTCATATGTTGCCAAAATTATGTCCAATTTTTACATGGACATTTTGATGCAGGATTTATATTAGAGCAAACAAAGCAACCACTAGATGTAATGCTGGTAAACTCCAAACTAGTCGGCATTGTGAATGGATTCCACTTAGTTATGTTCCATAACTCGGACAAACATTTTACAAACGTTCTACATAAAAAATTGATAGTATCTATCTTTACTTTCATCTCATCAAAATTCATTTAAAATGACTGATAACATCTGTTGTTAGATAGCTTTTTAACAATTTCCATTGCATTTTATGTACATGCGTGTAAGTTTTATCTTTGCAAGTACTTCATTTTAGCACAGAAATGAATATTAACATTGATTTTATAACCACAGATTCTGTAGTCAAGCACTTAGTCGTCACACAGCTAGTGATTTATTGAAATGTTGATTTGATAAAAAAACCAAGCGTTTTTGTTATTTTTGCCCAAGCTACTTTTCATTTATGTTCTATAATTATGCTGTAACAATACCTGATTGTCTCCCATTAGCTTATGATGGAATGTGTAGTTTAAGTAATATTTGTAGAACGTGTGGTTATTATACTTGTTGAAGAAATGGTCCTCTCAATGTTATTGAGTAGTAATTAATTGCTATCCATATGTTTATAGATTAAAAACTTACATACTTTCAGGGATCAGTTATTTTTAACACAAACAGGTTTTAAATCAACAGAATAATTGCATAAAAGGTACATTTTATTGAAAGTGAAAGCATATTAAGTGTTTTGGAACCCATTTTGGTTGTTTTTATGCTGTAAAAGTTCACTTTTGTAAAGTTTTGACATCACTTAAACAATAACTGCTCCTCCCACGTACTGTAACTGCTCCCTCCCACGTTCAAAATGAAAAGGAATGAAAATAAAGTTCAAAAGTATTTAAAAAAATGAACTATATAATGTTCAAAGCATTTTTTGGATTGGAGTAATAGTACATGTTATCTGATAAGCTTGATTACTATGGTATTTGTTTATGTAATCAAAAGACATCTATGCAAAAGGTTTTGAAAAAATCTGACCAAATTGCCATTTTTTGTTGGTCATTACAATAAGAAGATTGTATGAATTCAGAAAATCTAAATGTTGAACATAAAAGTTGTGAATTTGAATTTAACATCATGAGTATGTACATTTACTGTAAAAAAGCATTTTAACTTTTTTCCATACAATTGTTGCCCTTTTTCTGTTCTTATATATATCATAAATGGGTCACTGAATTCCATAACCTTTTTTTATATGCCTAGTTTTTTTATTGTAGTACATTTTACTTTTGGTTACCTGACATTATTTTTGTGAGAGTTTTGAAGGTGTAGGCAATGCGTGGAATTTTGATATAGAATCTCATTATATGTTTATTTCATGCAAACTTTTACACTGGATGAAATAAATTGTAGATCTTTATATGGTGTTGTTACTTTTATTTCCATGTCATATATACAGCGAAACATCAATAATAGGACATTCATTGGTTCTGGAGAAAGTTGGTCTTAGTAATGAGGTGGTCTGATTATTAAATTCTGGGGGATGAAAATATGGTCTGATTAATGGGATGGTCTGGATTTTGAGGTGGTTTTCATGTGTGGTTATACTGTATATAACATGTGGAATTGACTACATGTGTCTGTTGTGTAAAACCATCTCTTGAATCTATTAAGTCAACAATTAACTTATGGAAGACAATATGCTGACCTGACAATGGTATACAGAATGTTTCAGCAATACTCTACTTCAGCACCTATGTAATGCTATGATTTGGAAGACACTTGACTGTATGCTAAGACAAACTATACTCATTTCACATTCTTATTCATCTGCAACAAGTTGAACTTGAAATGATGGTTTGCCTTTATATAGTAGCATATTACGCAAGACTCGGCAATACAAAGTCTCATCCATTCTGAATCTTAATAAAAACACCAGAATGATAAAAATCATTATGATATTAGCACATCAATTATTTGACCATGACTTTTAAAATAAAGAACTGTTATGATAAAAACACATTTTTTGTATGCTTGAATTTACACATACAATTTAAATGCTGAAATAAAGTGCAGAAAAAAACCTAAAAATAAGAGAAGAACAGAAAAGATATTGTATAAAGTTTATTCATATAAAACATTTCACATATACACAAAATATATACCTTAAAGTAAGACCACCATTGGTTACGAAGGAAGTCTGGCTCTTTAATGAGGTGGTCCGATTATCGAGACTATGGAAGACAAAGTGAAAGCTTGTCCATGAAATGTCTTATAAATGAGGTGGTCTTAACTTGAAGTGGTCTTTAAGTGAGGTTTTACTGTATGTGAAATTGGGATTTTAGTGTAGTTAGTGATAATAATTCTATTATTGCTCAGCAGTCGGCACAGATATTTTCTCTCAATTTCTGCTGTACACTAAAAATATTTTTGTCAGCAAAATGAACAATGCTTTTTGATGATTATATATTACTTGGATGTTAACTAAGGCAAAGGCCTGGTATTCAGGTCTTTGACTAAGGCAATATTTGTTGTTAATAGACGTACCAAAATAGTGGTAAGCTGCTAGCTGTATATATTGGTCCCAGTTCCTAGCCTAGTCCGAACCAAAGACCTAAATACATGTAATGGAAAATTAAGTCCTTTTAAATTTCACATTAAAGTGTTTTGCTATAAGTATTTTTTTTAAAGTTTTACCAAAATATATAAGATACCGTAATTATCCTTTAAATCGAAACGGTGTCGACGTTAAAGAACCCTCACTGACACGTTGGCGTCTTTTCTAATACTGTCGTTGTTTTAATCGCTTGTCGTTGTTTAAACATCTGTGTACCAGTCTGGTTACCCTGTCCGCCATGTTTGTTGAAATTGGCAACACAGCTGACGACTGTAAATTAACTTGATAAAATTGCAATCATGTTGACAGATAAGGAAGCTAAGGATATAGTTTTTAAATCTGGTTTAGCAGGTTTGTGAACCATATTTTAATGTTAAAATTTCTGTGCGTGAATGTCACTTCGATGACGGACACCTGTTATTGTTGACAAATATTTCATTATGGTCACTTATTTTCGCGATGGTTAATTTAATTTTGTTCATAATACAGACATGTCAATGCAACGATTGCCATTGCATCGATCTATGAATAAAAATGAATTCCGTGTTATTATTTCTTTTTAGCAATTTGTTGAACAAAGTTGACACTTGGCCTTCCAAAACTAAAGCCAGTAATTTGAGTATAGGACAATTTTAGTTACTGAACGTCTGAAGTGTTGTTACTGAACGTCCAAGCTAACAAACTATAGTAAAAAAACTTCGCTATGACCAGTTTCTAACTTGATGTTGTATCCTAAGTAAGGCAACCTTGGTAAAAAGTGTGACTGATATATATGGGACACGACCCCTAAAAACTTGTTTGGTGCTCGACCAACTGAGCTCTCTGGGCAGCCAGCTAACCTCACACCACTACACTCCCCCCTACCAGCCTTACCAGTACAAATCTGTAAATCTGCAACAATTCTTGTTTCCTTAAAAAAATTGAAAGTAAAATTGCTAGTTTTCTAGTTAATATGACAGATTGACTCAGATATGCTTTTTATGCCTGTTAGTTTCATTTCAGTACCAATAATTAAAGCACACCCACCATTTAAAGTTTTTAAAATACAAGATCTGTCTCCTAAGACCATAACTATGATGACATCCTAGTATTTTAAAGAATATAGAACTGAGCCTTGCCTGAGTCGGTCATTGGTTTCCATTTCTCCTTGAGTTTTATTTAAATGATGGCAAAGGTACTGGTAGTCCCGGAATATTTATACTTACAGTTAGTTCACGCTAAAATTGAAGTGTTGTTACTGCATGCGACTTAACTTTAATGGCCCCCTGTCTGAAGAATAGAATCACTCTAAACTAGTGTGACAGTAAAAATAGTTATCTGACCCCTCCAGGATTGGCAAATCTTCTTAATAAGTGGCTTCCTTACCAAGACTGTTCACAGGGCTTTTAGAAGAAATCTATATAATCGTGTTATCGGTTTTGATCTGTTTTTGTACCTCTGTGTTAATTTTTCATTTCAGAAAGTCAGAGCATTTTAAACAGAAAGTTAGCCAATGCCCCTAAAGCATTAAGACAGGTTAGTATTTGTTTATGGTACAGCTGTTGTTTTATTTACAAGTCACATTATAGTGATACAGTTTTCATTTTTTGTGTATTATTGTTATTATCAGAACAATTTGCTAGTAACTAGAAGCTTTATAAACACTTAAACCTGATGTTTGAAAAAAATTAATATGTATATAAACTGGTCAAAAGAGTTTACCCGCCATTTGGTATTATGAGCTTCTTAACCAAATTATGACAAAGTGATCAGAAACTGATGAGGTTTGGACAGGTTTATATCAACACTCTTGGATAGTTTAATTTATTTGAATCATAAAATGTTGTAGATTACTGCTATCAAAATCAACGGATGTTTCCAGTAGCCTTTTAGAAACCTTGTTAGACAGTGTAGGTGTGTTGGCACTCTTGTTGGTATACATGTATATTCAATTATACATGTTTTAGTGTGGTATTTAAGACATAATAATTAAGTCAATGTTTTAATACAAATTGTTTTTATATTATATTTGGATTTGATTTTTTATTTGGTAGTCATTAATACAAGAGAGTCCTACCAGTAATGAAGGGCAGACATCAGCAGCTGTGGAAATACAGAGAGCATGGAGAGGCTACTCTTCGAGGTAGGACCTGTTTACATATCACTTTGCGCTAAAACTTGGTAACTCGATATTGGTAAAGTGGGAGTTACAATAGTTTTGCACTAAGACCTTTATTTCATGGTATATTTACACCTATTGATCAGCAATGTATAATTTTAAACTTTATTTATTATTAGCATAAGTAGACAACACATGTATGATAATGTGGAAAGGAAAACAAATAAATGCTTTTATGAATTCCTGTCCAATGTATTTTATATGAATGAAACAGTAATTTCTGTTCATGATCTGCATTGATAAAAATCGAACAGATAATACAAAGTCAGGACAATAGAATTTTATTATTAACCATGTCAGTTTCATTGTTTAAATAATTTTCATCATTTACTGATAATGCTGAAACTTCATCATACACATCAACACAAATGAGTTGAGCCGTGCAGATAGATTTCAAACATGTACAAAAACTTGGATTTATTTTTATCTAATTATATGAAAACATTACAGGTCCAACCTTTATCAGGTGGTTCAACCAAATGCCAGTAAGACTGCAGTTTATAGTGGTAGCAAACACCACATGATGAGACAGGATGATTTCTCTGAGGTTTGTTGTCAAGCATCACACATTCTGATTACAGTAAAACCTCATTTGAAGACCATCTCAAAATTAAGACCACCTCAAAATTAAGAACACAATTTTCAAGTCCATTTTCACTGTTGTGCTCTTTATTCAGCCTTGATATTAAGACCGCCTTGATAAGAAGAGCAGTTTTCATGGGTCCCAAGAGCGGTCTTATTAAGGAGGTTTTTCTGTATAATAAATAATGGTTTTTAGCAGTGAGTCTGGTATATTGTCGATGTATCAATATTTGTTCCTGGAAATATAAAATTAATTTGAAAGATCATAACAGGTGTTTATCCCACATATGAAGTGATATTACGCTTTCACTGCGTTAACAAGCTAGCATGTTAATGTTTTTAGCCCCACAAAACTAAGTCTATTGTGTTTCTGAATGCAAGTTCTGACTGAAACATGCATGAATGCGCACTACATAGAGAGAAAATACATTGGGCATAAACTACTGGTAACTAGCACTACATAGAGAGAAAATACATTGGGCATAAACTACTGGTAACTAACACATAGTGGCCAACCAAATGAACTGGTTTGAATCAATTAACTGTTGATATTCATGATGTTCTGTCCTGGCACAATTGAGTATCAGGAAATCTTACAATGATAATTGTGGGCGTGTCACCTACCATTTTATGTACACCAAGACGTGGAATGAACAAAGTTACTGTATAAAATACAAGCACAAAGTTTAAATCATTGTTTACACATGAATGGTAACATAGTTTTAGATAATATATCTATATGTTTAGTGTATTGTCATTGATTCTTACTGGTAGTGCTTGAGTTTTGCGCATGTAATAACGAAAGATAATTGAAAAAAAAATATGATTATTGATGATTCCAGGGTGGTAAAAGAAAAGGTAGATTACGACTTGAGGAATATTACAAAGACTTTCTACAAGGTTTGATGCAATCTTCAGACAGACCTTCTGTTCTTCCAAGGTTTGTCAAATTGTCAGATAATATATAGCCTTAGTTTACCACAACTGAAACTGTTCTGTTTTCAGTAAACTTCTTCAGTCTGAATGAGCATATTTTAATTCAAATAAATTTTATATTGTACGAAGATAGTTAAACTATCAATTAAACAGACTGTCACTGTTTTTATTGTACTTCAGACATGTTACATTCTGTCGAAGACCACGTTTTGTCTCATTGAATATTAAATGTGTATTAGAAGTTTTACATAAGGTTGCTTGTTTAGACATTGCTTGTTTAAAATTCATTCAGTCTGGTAAAAGAAACAGACAAGGGTAAGTCAGTCTGGTAGATAAGGGTAAGTCAGTCTGGTAATGGCAGACTATATTTCTTACAAATATTTCAGTTTTGAGGATTTTTGTGCTTCATACATACAAGATTGGTGGAAAGACCAGATGACCCACTTACAAAGAATCCGTCCTCAGGCACGCCAAGAGCCAATCATACCAAAGAGACCTCCGAGAGCATTAAGTATACAGGAAGCCGCTTCCATGATACAGAGAGCATGGCGGAGACATATTGTAAGTAATACTTAAGAAATTGTATTAAATACAAGTTCTGTGTGTACTATGAAACCAGCCTGTTGAGATAAGATGGTTTAATTCCAGTAAAAGTTCCATATTAATTTTCTGATAGTAAAGCAAGCACTGTTATTAAAACCTACTTGTTGACAAAAGCATAGACACTAGACTTTTTTTAATGTATTGGGCTTTGTAAAGCTGGTGTCTTCATATTTGTGCATAAATTCTGAGATAGTTGTGCTTTTGTTCTTGATAATTGATATACAGGTAGAATGTACAATTTCAAGTATAGGTCTGAATAGTTCATATTTCCTGCTTCCAGTGTTCTGCATACATATTCAGTCTTTACTAGATTGATAGTGATATTTCCTCTTTACTGAAAGTTCCAATTTTTACCAGACATAACACATTTTTACCAGACATAACATATATTTTTACCAGACAACACATTTTTACCAGACATAACGCATTTTTACCAGACATAACACATTTTTACCAGAAATAACACATTTTTACCAGACATAACGCATTTTTACCAGCCATAACGCATTTTTACCAGACATAACATATTTTTACCAGACATAACACATTTTTACCAGACATAACACATTTTTACCAGACATAACGCATTTTTACCAGACATATTGCATTTTTACCAGACATAATGCATTTTTACCAGACATAACCAATTTTACCAGACAAGTCTAGGGGGGGTCAGACACGATCGGCAAACTCTGTTCTTGCATGTTTCAATAACATGTAATTTTATTTTCTTGTAGGATATACAAGTGTATAGGTATTACAGAGATCTCATCAACTTCAAGTCGAGAGGGAATCCTTCACTAATGTTGAGATGTATCAATCCTTTAGAAGCGAAAATGTTGGATGCTGCATGTGGAATCCATGTGAAATTCAGACTTGCTGGGGTATGTTATTGTTGGATTGTTGACATATTTTATACGTTATTTACTAGACTTTACTGTACCTGTGTTGTAGATTTGCAAGTATTAACGGACCGGCAATCCGTAGACCTGGGTTCGATTCCCGGTAGCGCCATTGACCGATTTTTCGTGTTTCTCAAACATGACTTTATTTTATATAGCATTTTTCATAGATTTTTAATTTAGAGTGTTTTTATTCAATGATTCTCAGCAGAAATGATAGAGTTTTAGGTCAACGACTTCTTGACTGTTATTATTTTTTCACAGGATCGATTTCCTCCCAATATTTACTACAAGATATACACACACAGACCAATACAAGATTTGTGTGCAAACAGTCCGAAAGATTACACAAAACCAAGCGTTAAATTGAAAATGGGAAAAGATCAGAATAACCGAGGAAGATTTGAAGTGGACCTAAAAGGTATTTTATATTCATAATTATTTGAAAATACAACTATTGTGCCGATTATGTATATTTGGTCAATATTTTCCAAAACTTTTTTTCAAAAGCTGACCACTTCATAGTTTATACAACCGTTCTCAGATGACTAGATGAGAAATGCTTTAAATAGAATAAAAGGGAGAGAAAATCTGTAAGCTACTTTCACATTCAAAAAACTGAGTTACTTCCCTTTAATTGTTTTGTGATTATTTCATAGCGTTCCATTTTTTTTGGTTAACAATCTGAAATGTCTAGGTATTTTTTAAATTCATGGAAATTTTCTTGTAAAAATTCATATACCAAATTTAATGTTGATGATTTCAGTGTGATCAAATTCTGTAGTTATATACTTGTAAATTGATTCCTTTTCTGAATATTGGATGCAGGGAGCGTTAATTTTTGTGCCCCTACCAAGTTTTCCTGCCTTTAACTGGTGAACGTTTGAGCAGAGGTCCAACACTATGAGGCATTTGGTGTATAAAGTAGATTACTTGTGTTGTTTTGGGGTCAAAGGTCAAGGTCACATGGCCTCTTGAATGAAAACTGTGTCTGATCAAATACTGGAAAATACTTGGGTCAACAGCTGCTAAATTTCATTTGATGATTACCTGTGGTCAGTAGATGATCTTTTTTTTGGCGGGGGGTCAACAGGTCAAAGGTTAAGGTATATAATAATAAAAATAATATGTCACAGTGACCTACAGACTAAAAAACATTCTCTTGGTACATTCTGACCTCAGACAGGCTGTCATATTGGGGAATCTGTGTTTTAAAAATAGCTCTTGTTAATAAAGAATCCATTATTGTTTAATATTACAATTGTTGTTGAAATATTTATTTAACAGTCTTTTTAACAGATACTTAACATTTCATTGCTAAATCTTTATTATATTGTATACTTAGTAGTAGATAAATGATCACGGTAATTTGAATGCTAATTACTAGCAATTAAAGCATACTTGTATATTTCTGTCTTGTAAGGCATTTCATTTAATGTTGTCTGAAGTAATGTCAAGTATTTACGTTTCAGGTATGTCAATTCTGAAATGTTGTGATATTATAATATAATATGTGGCAAACTGTATAAGTTTTAGTGGTTTAAAATGGTTGTATTTTCTGTAAACTAATGATATATTCCTTGAAACTCATAAAATCATTTTATACAGAGGTCATATGTAACATTTTTTCTCACTTGCATTATATACATGTAGTATGTATCACTTACAGCATCCTCGGTACCCAGGCTATTCATAACATATATGTATATCATAATGTATGTTATGAATAGCCTGGGTACCGAGGATGCATTTACAGTAAAACTTCGAAACCTCGAACTACCATCGGACCCAGCAATTAGTACAAGCCATCTATGAGATATCTACTGTGTTCGAGCCAAAACTGTTCGAGGTTTCGAAGTTTTACTGTATTACACTTTTTAGATTGGAGCTTTAATGCATTTTTATTTCGATATAAGATAATGACAAAATTCTGCATGTGGTATTATCATATCTATGAGACAAAGATAAAAAATGCAGGAAGGATGTATAATTATTCCTTAAAATTGACTTTTGTATTACACATTCTTAAATGTGCACATACAATATTCAAATATAACCTTAACATTCACCTTAGACAAGCTGTTGAGCAGAAAAAATTCTGGCACTTAATGCTTAACATCTCCTTTAAGGTGAATTCTAAGGTAATATTTGAATAGCGAGTGTAAGCGAGTGTCAACTTTGAGCCCAGTTATAGTTACATAATATACTTCCCAAATATGGATTGATTTATTATTTCCTGCTTATTTAGTTATTTGAATTTAATTTCTCACTAACTGTCAGTAATATTATATGCAATCATGGCTGTTTTATAAACAGCTTGCTGAGTTACCTAATTACGATTGTTGATTTAATTAGCTGACCGAGAATTGTGAATGAATTTATGCTCCATAGCTCACATATAAATGCTGACCTTACATCATATTGACATAATGATATGTTAATTACTTTAGATTGAATGAAATTCATTCATGTTACAATGCATTTGCTAATTTATGTCACTCAGTGTTTGGTCCTTGGCAACTATTAATGTTATGTATTGATTTATTGTGTGAACAGAGTCTTATAAACAGTACAACCTCTTCAGAACAGCCCTGTTTTGAGCAACAACCTCTCTCCAACATTGTCAATATTCCCTTAAAAACAAACCCAGTCCAGCCTCGTTCATTCTAATTAATTGGGTCTGAGATTTCATTTCAAATAATACTTGGTTTTGAATAGCCCATTTCAATTTGACCTGCCTAAGAAGATACATCGGGAACTGATATTTATTTCGGATGATACAAAGTATTCGGATAGAAGGTTGTCAAATAAACAAGGTCCGACTGTACATCTAATTTAACCTTTGTAGAGCAACGCCTTTTCAACAACAGCCATTGTTTGCATCTCCTAAACAGTGTTGCTATGGAGAGATAAAGGAAAATATACATGACTTATTAGAAACAACCAATTAGATTTCTTGGCTTGTAAAATAAACAAGTTGTTAAATTGAACTGTTGAAGTATAATTTTTCTTTTCTCTATGAGTGATTAAAATGATCTGCTCTAGTCTATGGGTAATGCTGGTTTTTAAGGAGATAAATTTTGTCCTGATGGATTATTGGAAACCTGCCTGGATAGTTCAGCTTGCAGAGTGGCTGTCACCTGGGAGGTCTGGGTTTGAATCCTGGTCAGGTCAAGTGATGTCATTCCTTGACATTTGGCTATGTTCATTCGTTCTCCAATTCTGATTTATGTTGTCAACTGCTTACAGAAGGACAAGTTAGTACTGGTTGATTATTTATTCCAAGAAAATTAAGTAGGTTAACCACCATGTATAACTGAAAATATATTGGAAAATCATGTTAAAACAATAAAAACAAAAAACACATACAGATTGTTGCACAACATTCAGGTTCCTGTACCAGTTAGATATTAATTTATGTTGCATGATAAAAGTAAAAGACATTTTGCATGTATAACACTAGCTTAATTGTTTACTTGTTTTCCTAGATATGTCAGGATGGTATCTGCGTATGGACCACAATGGTTGGCGTCTCGTGTCTGACAGACTGGTACATCACATCATGTCTGACCCAGTGACGTGGGATAGCTCACGAAAGAAATACGAGTATCACCATGATAAGGTACCACTTGAAAATTGCTTAGTTATCCCTCGTTTTATCTCTTCATTAGATTATTTATTATATTTGATCTGTGTTAATAGATTGAGATAACACATTGTGCCGTAGTGTCTCTCAGTGCATGTTACTCATTCAGATTTGTCATTGTTGACACCAATTTTTGTAATATAATGAAGGGGATTTCCTTGCGATATTTTTATTAGAAAAAAAATATTTTCTTTCATAAATCCAATTTTTATCAGTAATATGAGATTGTTATCATTCACAACATTAACATACTTATGCTACTGACCCCTACAGCAAGCCCCAGACATTGGAGTATTAGGGGTTTTCACAGTATGAGACATGCCCATGAGATTGGATATTTTTGTTTGAAAATGCTCAAGATTGAGTAGAAAAGAAGACCCTTCATGCAAATGCACTCATTATTAACAGATAATTTTACGCACACGACACACATCCGTGTTTGGCATCCATTACTGTTTTGGCCGTTGTCAGTGAGAGAAAAGGGCTTCCTTTTGACTACATGTACTTCAGAAAAAAACTTCATCAGACTGTTATAAGCAATATTTGGAAATTTAAAGTACTTTTTCTTTCTTTGGAATATGACATAATAAACGCTTTAAACTGATGAAAAAAACGTGAGTAATTATAATGAGTAAGGTTTATGTGGTTGGATTTTAAGGCTAAATGGTGATTAGTATATATATATACTGTATAGGTATTGAGTAGAAATGGATTACTGGTGTACCAACGTTTGAGATTAGTTCTATTATAAATCTGCTGATCATTTCTGTATGCCCCAAGTTGATGCGTGGGTTCTGTATCGTCGTATTTAAATTTCTTATGTCATTTTACTGCGGTTTATTCAATAACATGCTGTTTTAACAAGTGTCAAAATATTATTATGTTGTAAAATTTTGCTTGTCATTCAGTATGATTATATTTTTTCAAAATTCCGACCATCTGGGAGTTAGATTAATTCTCACCCGCTTTCTTACATTCTTTTTAAAACTAAATCATTGAATATATGTGATAAGTATATGTGAATATTAGGCGGTGCATTGTATGCATGTAAATGTATAATTATGGTACAGTATTTGCATATATATTTCAAGTGAAAGTATGAAGTGATACAATGTGAAAGTATGGAGTGATACAATTTGATGGTATTATGAAGTGTGATTTCTATGAGTTTTATTTAGCTGTTTATGAAAATCACTGACACTTTTGTGTAACAAGATGGATTCTAGTTGTTTTGTTAGAGTTTTCAGGCTGTGAACGGGGCTCCTTTTTGTCCCTACTTGCTCCCTACTTTTTTACTTGCCCCCTACTTTTTCCCTACTTTTTCTTGAAAGAGCCCTACTAATCCTACTAAGTACTTTTTTCAAATCTGAATACTTGGTATGATCTGAAATAAATATCAGGTCCTGATGTATCTTCTTAGACACATCAAATTGAAATGTGCTATTCAAAACCATATATTATTCGAAATAAAATCTCAGACCCAATGAATTCGAATGAACAAGATCCGACTGTAGTTCAGTGTAATATTCACATCAGGCTTTGATAATTTTACCTATGATTTTGCAACATAATGTATCGTAGGTAATTTGTTTTGATGACTTTACAGTATAATGTTTTTTTAAATTACAGATTTGCTGCATTATTGCTTTGTGAATAACATAGCTTCACAACATCATTCATATTGTTGAAAACGATTTCTTTTTGCTCCTGCACGTAGTCTCTTTGACTACAAAAATTATAATCAAGTAGTTTTAGATTACGGCTTCTCTTTGTATAATGACATATGATACACCTACGGTCTTATAACCTGTCATATTACATCATCATTTTCTCTTATTGTTATTGTATTACGTTCATTTTTTGGTAGATTTCACTTTGTTGTGTAATTAAACATTATGTATTATTTCACTGCTAAATTATTTTACTTCTTAAGGCATGTTAGCTAATTTGGGAACTTTTTAAGGTCATAGAATATGGAATATGTGTTGAATACGAGACACTTTGATTTTTCTGTATTTTAATAGAATTTTAGTGGTTGAAACACAATGTTGTATAGGCTTTTTAGTATGGCCCTATTGATGAATTGCTGTGAGTTGATATGCCCTATCTATGAATTGTAGCTTTGATTGTATATTGTCAGTATTTAATTGTTTGTATTCAGTTTGCTCTTGGAACAGATATGTCAGGCTTACATCTATGGCTAGTTTAGCATTGTCTTCAGTAGTCTCTTTGTCGTCTAGGTTCTGAGTTGCTGTTTCATTTTCCTGACCTTTCTCATGAATACTATTATTCTTACGAATGGTAGGCATAACATCAAGAGACATTTTTGTCTACATATAGACAGTGTCCCGCCAAAATTGCCACATTGGAAAACATGACGGTTTTGGCTATAATTCAATGACAGATATTGTTTTTCCTATTACATTTCCTGTGCATAAATTTCAACATCAGTACTGTTTGCTTGTTATTTGGCCATTATAGATTTGACAGATGGCGTCATTCGAAACATCGAAGCCTTGTATGTCAAATTTGTTTACGTTTGATTTGATGATGTGATGTTTGTTTAATAATTAGAATCATGTTTACACTTAAAACCCTTTAGGTTTCCCCAGGCGTATACAAATATATATAAATGTAGTTATCAAGAATCAAATGTAAGATTTAACATTTTTCATCATCTGAACCTATCACATCATTTGTGTCTCCAAGTGAATATTGTTAGCGTATTTATTCATTCTTGCACACCAGAAGTTTAGTTTAAACTTTTTTATTTACATCGATTGTGAAACAAGTTCTAACAACTTATATTAATCACTCTCGATGACTGCTTCCTGGCTACCAACCAGTACTCACACCAAATTTAGGGATTGTGAAGTTCGTGATCAAACCCCGTTCATTGCAGGATTCGAACTCATGACCTTCGGAGTCTGGTGCTCTACCGCTCGACCACTGCGTCTCCACCAGAAGTCTATTGTCATTCTCTGACTTGAGTTACTCCGTCTGACAACAGAAAGGAAACTATGTACTGCACTGTCTTTTAAATATTCACAAATATTTTAATCACACTTTCAGAAATTTACTGTCTGTCATATCCAAGGTTATTCTAGATTTATAGAGACTTCATCATATGCAGACAGTTTGAATTTATTACATTCTTTGTCATTGCATATTATTTATTCTGGGCGTGAAATTTATGGGCCTGCTTTCGTTTGAACATCAACAGCAGCTCATTGCATATCAACTTGATTGTAAATGTTTTCTCATCTGATTGCAAAATAATACACAGACATGTTATATTTATTGCATGGTTATGTTCAAGTCGATTTCTTATCTGTGAAGTCGTAATTGTGTGATTTATAAAACATTTCAGTCCAATCAAGTAGGTGCTACCTGCATTTGTAAAGAACACTTGTAGACTAACATTGAAGTCTGTAGTATATTAATTTGATTTCACAAGAAATTAAAACATTGCTGAAGTTCGATAAACCCCTTATATTGACACCAATTGTCATTCATTATAACACAACTCCATCTATTGATATAGCTTGCTGTAGATTTGCCAATTCACGGCATTCATTTTGTCGTGTTTGAAGTTGTTTATAGGTACCATTCCCCTACTAAAATAGTATGGTTTTCCCCTATTTCCATTTAAAATTCGCCTAACTAAAAAGATAAGTCTTTGTACCTGTATGACTCAGTCGTTTGCCTTTCCCATATGAAAATGTTCTATGATCTAAAACATGTATATTTTCAGCTCCAAAGAAAACAAGATGTAGATAAACGAAAGAAGAAAAAGAAAATTGAGTGGATGAAAAAAATGTAAGTTTATTTCTTCAAAGAAAATTGTTGCAATCTTTAGAATAAAGTGCAATTTATCTATAATGACCCTTTCTTGAGCAACAACCTCTCTACAACAACAGTAGCAATTTTTCAAGCAGTAAAAATGTAGTTTGAAAAAGTTTATCAGTTTAAAAAAAACATTGAAAATTATTTCATTTCATGATTGTTCTCTATAAATTTATATTTGTAATATTATATGTTATATGATTCATTGACTTGAGTATTCCTGCTAACATTCAGGATATATTTTCCTTAGTTAGAGTTGTGTAGTCGGAGCACTTTTGTTTCTTTCATTAACTTCACAATATTCAGATTTAGATAACTTAATGGATACTTAAAACAGTGGTGTGTTGAAAAAATCTCATTTTTAAGTAGTTTGTGAACTGGGTATAAATCTTATATTTGGTCCACTTTTCTTTGATATTAAAATTCTGAGTGAGAATCAGAGACTTGGGGGTAAGTATTGATTATAACTTCTGTACTCAGGTCTCAATACTTGCCCTCAAAACTCAGATTTACTCTCAAATCTCAGTAACAGTGAATCTCAGAGAATACTCATCTCTCAGTAAGCTATATAAGCCACTTTCTATATCAAACTTCCACACTCACTGACTTAGCTGAGTAAGTTTGAACATTGAGTGCAGAGTGATGGGTGACACTTGTAATCCTTGGTCCAGAACCTTGATGCGAAAATGCGAGAAGTTTTTATTACCATATTATAAATTATATAGTTTTTCTATCATTCTGCATTTTATTATTCTAAGTACTCTATTTCAGTTGTTGTAGAGCTTTTCCAGACACTCCTTATGTAGGCAAATTGACCGAAATATTGCATTTTAATTTTATTATGTATTAATTTAACTTGTGGTAATTTTTGACATTCAGTTCCTAAATTTCACAATTAAAAATATGCACCAATATCCAATAATAAAATGAAGGGGTTGGCGTGAACTGTAGGTGCACAGTTTGGCGTGGACTGTAGGTGCACAGTTTGGCGTATGAAGTAGTTAAATCCTTAAATCCTAATACACCGAAACCTTGATATGTCGAGGATCAAAGTCAATGGCATTTGATAACAAGTATAGTTTTACTCGTAAATATTTTAATATGGAATTTTATCTCTCTGTCATGGACGTAGGTACATAAATTGCACAATCATATTTAAAGATTTAATTGTAGTTTTCCTCCCCCATATAACTGCATTATTTAAAAACGAAAATGATTTTCATATCTGTAGAATTTGATTGCCACATAATATGCTAATCAAAATTGTAAATCCTAATTTTATGGCACGCTTTATGATGTAGATGTATTAAAATGTTAAAATTCAGTCAATTTTTCGTTGCGGCGTTGATAAAGAAATTGTCATTGTTATGATTATAGCAGTAAGTTCAACTAGGTGTGACATTAATATTGCTAAGCCTCAGTGATCATAAACGCTTGCGGTGTGAAATCACATATTTATGTAAAAACAGTAACGTTATTACTATTTTATGAGTCGTTGTTTCTTTATAGACATAAATCAAATAATTTTTTATCTGTTTTTGTTTGCAATTTGTATTTCAAATGTTTGTCATTTTTAGTTTTTTAGCAACTTGTTTTTGCATTGTGTCTATCTTTGATGGCTTAATCTAGATACCAAATGAAATTTGTTTTTTTTATCACAGGTACAAAGATGGAATGTTAAAGGCCAAGTCTGATGACAAGGAAACGATACAGCTTATTGAAGGGGCTGCTGCCGGTATGGTCCAGGGATTATAGTTCTCCTTTAGAATAGAGTTTTAATGGATCTATGTGACTGAAAAGTTGTATACACACTATTTGCCCCTGACTATAGTATTAAACTTAGTTAAGAACATTATGCCTCCGGGGTCTTAGACTTAAAAATGCTAAATGTTCTTTATACTTATATGTTGTTATTACAGTATAGATATTAATTCAAATTGGTAAAAGTGAAGAGTAACAACAATTATTCAGACAAAACTTCATTTGTTTAGATTCAATGTAAATGAAGGGCTGGTCAATATAACTGTTGCAAATTTAAAGGTGTTTGTGTATAAGGCTGTTTCTGTTTGTTGTAAAGTCATTTTACTCCACATTGTTTACCTCTTCAGTCATTTACAGATCTACGAATGGACAAATTGTTATCATTGAATTTATATGATGTTTAGTTTACATCCATTGTGAAACAAGTTCTTACAACTTATATTGATCACTCTCGATGACTGCTTCCTGGCTAACGAACCAGTACTCACACCAGATTTAGGGATTGTGAAGTTCATTGTGGGATTCGAACTTCGGTTCAGGATTCAAATGCTGTACCCATTGACCACTGTGCCTCCCTAATTTATATGATGTTGGCTGATTTCACCAGTGACCATAACAAAACTGTGTATCTATGGTTACAGGTATGGTAGCGACTGTAGATAATTATGGTACCGATGCTTTAGAAGATTGGGAAGTGGATGAATTATTAGATTGGACGACTAGTCTTAACTTTGAAGAGTAAGTATTAAATAATAAAGGTTCCTAAGTTTGTCCTGAATAATTTCCAAATCTGTCCGAAATTATTTCTAACTCAATCCTATATATGTGATCAATATGGTACTTCTCTCCTGTTATGTGACTGAGCAATGCCTGAAGTGCAAATGTATCTATTAAATGAACAAGAAATTCAGTGTGTCTTCTTGAGAATCTATGCATTCATATACAAAAACAGCAATATCACCAACTGTTTAGGAACTTACCAACACTGATCCCGTCATTTACTATATTTTCTAGCTACCAGAATGGATGGAAGGAACTTGCCACAAGCGCCAATTCCGAGAAGCAAATAGGTTTGTATACTCTATTGTTTACATATATTCATACCTCATTCCCTGACCTCCACCCTATTAAGTAGTTTTAACTTATACATGTACTATTTTATTGTATACAGTAAAACCTTGATAACAAGACCACCAATAGTTCTAGAGAAAGCTGGTCTTCTTTATGAGGTGGTCTGATTAATGAGTAAAAATATGGAAGAAAAAATGGAAACATTTAATCAAAATATGGTCTCAATAATGAAGTGTTGTTTATTTCAAAGTGGTCTTTCAGTGAGGTATTACTGAAGTATTTTTCCCTTTCATAAAACATGTTGATGTGTTACATTGTCCATTAATGTCCTAAGTTGATATATACTTCTGCAAAGGAATGAGAAACTACTTCTGTCTATGAAGGCTTTTTGCTTCCATATGTTCAAATAGACTAGTCTTGCATTCTCCCTGGTTTTATACACTATATTAAAATAAAATTTTGCAGGATTAGCAATTTCTGTATGAAGGTAATTAATAGTCATAACATAGTGTATGAATTATGTATGCCAATATATTGTATTCTTGGTAATACGTTAGATTAAAGACAGGAACTATAATATAGAACAGTGACGGTATAGTAAAGTTTTGATTTTCATAGAAATTGACATAAGTAAGTGTTTGAACAAAGTGTAGTCCATGACAATTTGTGTGATCTTGATCTACACTTGCAGGCATGCACAAGCCTTTAGTACTCACGCATATACTATAACTGAAAGTTGTAGACTATTTTTATGAATGTGTATTAATTTAAGTGCTACAAGTAACCTGCGATAGATAAAGCAGTGCGATAATTTTAATAGAAACTTCAGTTATATGCTGCTTGCATTGAACGTTTTAAAGCATGCTTTGCTTATAGAGTGTTAGCATAGTATATTAAACTAAATTATTTATGAAAACTAAAATTATATTTCGAATGAATATGTCTTATTAAAGTTGTGATTCCAAGAGGGTGTCATGGATATAATCATTTACTTTATAGTTTATTGCTTACGATGATCCAACATTTGATATGTAAGTGCTGCTGTACGATTTCCAACCTCTTCTTTAAGTGACGTCATTTCCAGAAAACGTCACATGAGACAACACCATATACTGACAGTAAGCAATGCGGTTTCTTGAAATGACGTCACTTACAGAAGAGGTTTTAAATTCCATAGCAGCGCTCAAATATTGTTGACAAAAAATTATAATAGCAACCATTCCTATTACATTGTTGAGAAAAAATGTAAATGTTGTATTAAAAGCTATAAACTGCAATTTTATATCCAAAGTACCAAGTGCAGTATGGGATAGAATGTGTACAGCATCTGATTCCACGATAGGTTTGTCCGACTCGTTTGAAGTGAATGACAGATATTCTTTGAGATTTTCAGAATTGTCTCGTTCTCTCGTGCTTTTTAATGTCAAACAGAAACGTTTTTGTTTATATGTGCCTCGAAATGCTATTTTTTGTCTCAGATGCATTTTTGTTTGTACCTTATTATAATATGTATGGTAGCAAGTTTGTATTTTTATCATAATATGTATGGTAACAAGCTTTACAGTGCTGTATGCTGTGAATTGATGCTATTCTTTTTGTTTAGTTTGCGGGTTTGAATCCCACCTGAAATGTAGAGTTCATTAGTGAGGAAGCTCTCCAACTGGCTTATGGATGGTCCTGTTGCCCAGGTGTCTGTCTGGGGGGGGTTCTTCCTCTGTCATAATAACAAGAATAGTCACTGTATAATCCTGGCTGTTTATGCGACTTGACGCTGCATTACAAAAATGTCTGTGGTATCGATGTGTTAAGGTCTTTCAAAGCATTTGAGTGTGAACAGTTTGTGGTCACAGTCAGTATTTCTTGATTCCAGCTGTTCTGTGATGATTAACATTTGCCTTAAGTTTACTTAGGTTTAGATGAACACTATTAGAAGTAGAGCTGATTTCATTCTCTGCTTTATGCTCACAGCTGTACAGACATTGTATTCTTATTTTACCCATCTTGTAGCTATGCGACCGAGCACAGTAGGGACTTTCCATGTTGACAGTTCTCATTATTTATCAAGGGATTATGACTCCCTAGGAAGTACATATAATGATATGGCCCCGTTAGAAACAAAAAGGCGTGTCTCTCTGAGAAAGGTCCGCAGCGCCGGACTAACAAAGGTGACGATCACTGAAGTGTTGATGTTATGAATGCCCACCATCATATTTAGCCTACTGTATGTTGCTTATATACTGGTGTAAAGAGCTAACCTGTCACTTTGTATTTTGAGAATTGGCATTATATTAAGACAAAGTGAACTGTAATGATGTACATGTATGTGATTTTGACAGATTGACATTTTTTGTTATTTCAATTCATTTGAAACAAAAATATAGCTTACTGCAATCACATTCAGGAGAATATATGCAGTAGCTTGTTAGAAACAATGTGAAATGATACTGGCAGGTTGGCACTTTCAACGAGTATATATATATACCATTATGCTTGAGTGTTTTTGATATATTACAGCCTTAGTTTACATTTTTATGTTATATTTTGATATTATGTATTCAGGATTTTACAGCAGTCGATACACTGCTGGCACAGGTCTGTTTTACACTTTGGATGTCATATTTGGGTTTTTGGTGTAAAAACTGCACTTTTCAGGGTTATATGTTTCAATTTTGTTTAAGTGTTGTCAATTTTGTCATGTATAATACTAATTTGGAGTTTGGTGTAAGATCTGTATCTTTTGTGATTTTTTTTAATTTTCTGGTATTTATTCAAATATTGCCAATTCTGGTCTAGAATTCTGGTTTTTAGCCAATTGGAATGTTGCCAGATTTGCATAATACAAGGACAAAATTTTGGGTGTTAGAGGGTACACTATGTTTGGCAAATTGAGTCCCTGTCTTAATTTTCAGTAATCTTAGTGACATCATTAGCCTGAAATTGTATACTTTTTATTGAATTGTCAACAATTCTCTGGCTTGTACTTTCATTATCTTTGATTCAATAAATGCTCTGTTGCATTTGGCACAACTCCAGTTCTTGTCTGACAAACGAGTCTTAATGGTACTATGGACCAATTAATGTTGTAACTATATGACAATTGATAATTTTCATGTTCATAACGATATGATGCCTTTTAATATTCTGTGTGTTTCCGGTTCGGTAGGAGCTTGCATTCACAGAAAATTTATTACTTACATGTCCCAATGAAATTCAAGAGTTAGTAAAACATAAATTCATTGTAGAGGAACATGCTTTAAGGATTGGCTCCCTATATATACATACTGATCCATTGTCTTAATCCACCATTTTGTATATGGAGTTTCTTTGCCTACATTATGAGAAAGTGGTCTTAAACATTGAGCATAACTTTGCCAAACATTTCATTAATATGTTCCAATGGTTCAACTCGTTGGTATCACAAATCAATCAAATATAATTGGAAGAGTGCACTGTAGCTTATAAGAAACCATGTGAGACAATACTGCTGGGTTGATCCTTCTGGCCAAGTGTTGTAACTTTTTGATGAACTTCTGTGTCTGTCTGTCCATCTGTCTGTATGTTGTCTGTTTTCCTTACTGCAAGTTTAGTTTGCTTCTTCTCCAGAATACAGTAACATTGTGTGACTTCAGTAATCATTATCTGACGCATTTATACAGCAGTTCTTAAACATGAAATGATTTTTACATTTAGACATGTGTCCATTGTTCAAAATTTTCTCTACATTCCTCATCAATAATTGTATGTTACAAAAGAGTTGCCCACTTAATTCTCATGGAGTGCTTAAACTTACCGATCGAGAGTGGCAAACCTGGCTTTAAGACATTGTAATTTTTTTTTTTTGATCATTTGCGTCTTGCGTACGTATTTTCTTTGTAATTATTTACTTGTATATGTATATTTTCACATCTCTTTTTATGCCCCCCTTCGAAGAAGAGAGGGCATATTGGTTTGCACATGTCGGTCAGTCAGGCATGTCCGTCCGTAACCTTTTCATTTCCGATCAATAACTCAAGAACCCATTGACCTATCATCCTCAAACTTGGTCCACAGGTTCACCTTGGGTAGCAGAGGAACCCTATTGATTTTGGGGTCAGATGTCAAGGTCACAGGGGGCATAATGTTTTACAAATATCTCATGTTGACTTTAGGGTGGCTGTGCATAGGGCTGTCATTGATTCAAATTTTTGCATATCGACAATATTGATATATCAAAAGACAAATATTGACGATATATTGATATATCAATTATATTTTTAAATTCCTTTGTTTCGTCTTTTTACTCCTATTTTATGTATGTCTAGTGTGTATGCCCTAGTTATTTAAATTTTAAGATAGCATTTAAGTAATTAGTCCATATTTTTACAATACTCTATTATATTACCAACACTTGGAATGCACAATCCACTAGGGCACTGTTTATCAAGCAACCAGCTACCTTGCGACATTACGCTGTCATGGCTCATCTTTGGACTGTACCCATTCTGATGTATTTTCCCGCCATAGTACCCATATTTGTGGGTATCGAATACCGATCGATAGATAAGAATCGTTGTATCAATGACGGCCCTAGCTGCGCATTTCCTGCTTGTCATCTTTATCCATTATACTCAGTTGGTTATAATTACTCTGACTGTGTCCTGGCTTCATGTTGTGTTGTAAATTCAATGTATTCTTATTGTACACTAACATTGCATTTTTTACATCACCGGATTTTGTATGTACAGATATAGCGTATTAATTGCTTTGCTTTGTGACGGTATATGGGAAATAAAATCTCATCAGAGATTGAAGTTCATGCTTTGCTATTCATATAACTGCATCATATTTCACTGCTTGCTTTAAACTTGGTGATTTTTTGTATCAGATCTAAATGAATATCCTACATAGATGAACCTTGATCTAGAAAAATAAAAATTGGGTTGTTTGTCAAAGTTTTTAGCCTTTTTATATTTCATAAGCGTTTTATTCAGTAATTTAAGTTCAATGTTGTTATTATTATATAATTATTATGTTTTAATTATCAGTGTAAATGAATTATGACATTTGTAAATTCTTTGCATACTGTTCTACTGAAACACGCCATTAGGTATGCTTATTCTGAATGGAACTGTATGAATTGGACCGAAATTGCCGTTTTACAATCGTTTGGCTTTTCCTGACTTCCCATTCGGCAAAAATCAGACAGTTAGGAATATTATATAACAGGCATTATGTTATGTGTTACATCAAGTTTTAAATCCGATGTGTGTATAGCTTTTGGCATCTTTTAGTATTTGTCATGATTTGCTGGGATATTTAGTTATATAATACATTGTATGTGTATCATATATGTGTGTATGTGTATAAGTTGTATTATTAGACACTTTCAACTGTGTCTTTTGTGATATAATACGATGTTGGTGTATCTTTCAGGCCATTCTTAAATAATTGCTGTATTAGTGTCCACTGTTGTCTTAAATTGGGGTGTGGCAAGAAAGATTTATTTATTTCCTGAACATTTATTTATATGTTTCTGATGCATGGCTTTTATGGCCCTTTTACCATCTTTCAAGAAATTGAAAAAAAATTGGGCAGCCTGAAAAACTGGAAGCAGTTGGGGATGATTGAAAAGTTATTACATTGTCGTGGCCTAACTGTATAACTGAATCAAATTTATAAAAAAATGAAGTGTACATTATATCCTTATCAAGGCATATGTTTTATAGTTTTAGTTTGAATCATTTCAATTGCTTACTTTATTTGATTGTTGATCCGTTATGTATGATGTAAATTATTTCTGTCTATTTACCAATCTTGATATAAGTATACTTAACAGACTGTAAAGATTTGTGCTTTATTAAGGTTGCACACCACTCAAATATCTTTGTTTTTACTGCTTTAAGGCTGCACACCACTAAAATAACTGTTTTTTATGTGTTTGAAGAAGTTAGTGCAGTTACAATGCACTCAGTTTTGATTTCAAGCAAAAATGTCTGAAGAATAATTTTCTATTACGAATTATGTAATATTTTTGATTTAGTAATATAATTTTTATATGAAATAATGTTCGGTACTGATTTTCAATATTTTCACATTATGAATTTATCAGAAAATTACTTTGACCAATATTTTGTTTAACTGTCAAATTGTACAAGCTGGTACAGAAAATAGTAACTATGACATACAATATGATGATATGTAGAAGCATTATTGCTGTGACTTCTGTAAATAAATAGTGGTATCCACTATAACATTGGTCAATACCAGTTATTATGTGGAAATTCCTTGTATAGTCAGTCCATTTAAAAATACCCAGTTCTATAGTGTGATATGTCTTTTAAGCGTCATTTTAGTGCATTTTAAAACTAATTTTAACACGAGAATACACATCAATTGAACGATAATTTAGCGACATCTTGCGTAAAATGATATAACACCATGTTTGGTCAGTCTTAGTCAATTTGCATTTTTAAATGTACTGAGTAATATATTAGTTATGTTAACACATTTTATTTTGTGATTTCAGAAGACAAGATGCGGTTACTGACCAGTACGGACGATCCCTACGAGTTCTCGTTGTCCACAGGTCCATCTAGGTATCAGTCTACCCAGCAGTCTCGTAACACACCTGTATCCAGTATTAGTAGCGCCGGGGGCAGACCCCAAGCTGTCAGCTGAAAGGGCATTCTTTGTCATAGAACTTTTCTATGTTTGTTTGAACATTTGAGTCCTTTTTTTTAGACATGTGATATGTGATATAATATTCTTTGTGATACAAATTCTGAATTCACTGGATCTATGTTTTAACATTGCTTCACTTCACTGTGATATTGTTGTTCTGTAACTTAGTATTCACTATTGAGTACAGGACAAATCTGTCTGTTAATTCTATGTACTAAGTCTATGCTTTCAACTATGAATATGTTGCCTGGCAACTATTGTTATGTCATAAACATAATTATATGTTGAATGACTGTAAATTAATTTTTTTCTTATAGATATTTCAGCAATAAATAACCAATGATATCCTATCTACTCCATTAAAGTCAACCTAGTTTTGACACGACCATAGATCAGTAGTAGAATTCTCTGTTACTTTCAGAATGAAAATAGCCAGAATTTTAGATCAAACGAATGAGACTGTATTTTGATCTATTACTCTTTGAAATGGTTTGAATGTTTCTATATTCAAGTAAAACACTGAAAAGTCATCTAAAATCTATTAATATTATTGTTTTGTAATAGTAAATCTTTCCCTGAGGAGACGATACATACAAAATTAATGTGTTCTGTCATAAGAATCTGATAGTAATAGCACTTCGAGATACTAATGAATTTTGTTTTTAATAAAACCATTAAATTTATGCATTCTAACCTGATTTATAGACGAGATGGTACAAATAATACTTTTTTGACAAAATTTTGTCTGCAGATATTTTATCTGTATGGAATCCTATAAATGTAGATTGTGATATTCCTTGCATAATCATAGTGTAATATCTTTGGGTATAGACAATAAAACTAATGTTTCAGTGTGTTTATTTTTTGTTTATTTTTCAGTATCTATTAATGCTAATGTCTGTTTTTATTTACTTGAGAATGGTTGTAAAGAGACTGTTAGATGATCAGCCAATGAAAACATGTTTTACAAAACACTGACCAATTGACATAGTTGACACATTCTCATCTTGTTTGGAACCGACAGTTCAATGATATATTTGCTATTGTTGGTATAACAGTTGTCAAATTACATTCTAGTGGGTTTAGTTTTGTCTTTCTAACTCCCTTTGTCTCAGTTTGTGTAAATATTTGTTTTTATTTAATGTTTGATATATAAGTTAGGATTTTAATTATGTTATAAAAGTATTTGATTCTACATATGTATGCTCGTGTTATTGATATAATACTATTGACAATGATTGACTTATTCTGTTATACATTCTATTGTTGCCAACTTGAATGAATTTTCTATTAAGCAAATATTTTATTCTGTATATAATATGGAAGTAAACTTTTGCCAAGGAAGTACAGGGGTTGTGGGTAGGAGAGCCTGACTCTGGATCCTAGGGTTGTAAGTCCGTGAGTGTGGTTTTGAGTCCCCTGAGGAGCAGGCTCTGACCACAGACTTCACAATCCCTGAATTAGTGCAAGTACTGGTTAGTGACCCAGGAAGTAGTCATTGAGAGTGATTAGTGTAAGTTTTTAGAAGTTGTTTCACATTCTATGTAAAATGTTTAAATTAAAACTAAATGAAATTTGTATACTTAAATACTTACAAAACTTGGAATTTTGATTGTCCTATTTATATGACTGAACTGACATTTCTTGAAATGTTTATTAATTAATTTTCTTTTGTGCATGATAGAAAGATAATGACAGAACATTGTTATATTAATACATTTATTTACCTCTATGAAACTTGTTATTTTGTGATAATAAAATGGCATATTGCCTTTGTTATGTATATTGGGTACGAGTGTTTTTATGCATCCAAACATTATCAATAATTATGTAATTCTCTCTGCTGTAAATCACCTCTATTTCGTGTGATGTTTATTCAGTGCAATCTATTCTCTTGGAATATTCAATGTTGCCTAAATCAACCAGTTATTAGTAAGTTAAGGTACATTCTGTTAGCAAAATTTGCTATTATGAATTAGAGAGCAAGTCCATTCACTTGTGTCAGACAATATAAAACACTTGCTTGTAATACTAAGTGAACAGTATGGTATGGGTAACAATGAACAGTATGGGTAACAATGTACAGTATGGGGAACCGTGAACAGTATGGGTAACAATGTACAGTATGGGGAACCGTGAACAGTATGGGTAACAGTGAACAGTATGGGTAACAGTGAATAGTATGGGTAACAGTGAATAGTATGGGGAACCGTGAACAGTATGGGTAACAGTGAACAGTATGGTATGGGTAACAGTGAACAGTATGGTATGGGTAACAGTGAACAGCATGGGGAACCGTGAACAGTATGGGTAACAGTGAACAGTATGGGTAACAATGTACGGTATGGGGAACCGTGAACAGTATGGGTAACGGTGAACAGTATGGGTAACAGTGAATAGTATGGGTAACAGTGAATAGTATGGGGAACCGTGAACAGTATGGGTAACAGTGAACAGTATGGGTAACAATGAACAGTATGGGTAACAATGTACAGTATGGGGAACCGTGAACAGTATGGGTAACAATGAACAGTATGGGTAACAGTGAACAGTATGGGTAACAATGTACAGTATGGGTAATGGTGAACAGTATGGGTAATGGTGAACAGTATGGGTAACAGTGAACAGTATGGGTAACAGTGAACAGTATGGGTGACAGTGAACCGTATGGGTAGCAGTGAACAGTATGGGTAACAGTAAACAGTATGGGTAACAGTGAACAGTATGGGTAACAGTGAACAGTATGGGTAACAGTGAACAGTATTGGTAACAGTGAACAGTATGGGTAACAGTAAACAGTATGGGTAACAGTAAACAGTATGGGTAACAGTGAACACTATGGGTAACAGTGAACGGTATTGGTAACGGTGAACAGTATGGGTAACAGTGAACAGTATGGGTTACCGTGAACAGTATGGGTCACAGTGAACAATATGGGTAATGATTTCATCTGTGCAGTTCAAGTCATGGTGTTGGTGACTGCTCTGTCCCTCTATAACAGAGTTACTAAAAGTGTGTTTGGTAACTGATGTGTATCATTTTATCTGAACAAACAGTATTTCATTCCGACACAAGGAATTCTATATGGAAGACATAGTGGTCAAAGGATAGAGCACCTGTCCCTGGTCTGTAGATTGTTGATTAAAGTCCCATCATCAGCAAGATTCTTCTGCAATCTGTCTAATCCCTGAATTAGGGTCGTGTACTGGTTAATAATCCAGGAAGTAGTAGAGAAGAGTGATAAGTTGTAACTTGTTTTACGATCAATGTACGTTAAATAAGTTCAAAATAAATAATCTAGGTCACATGTAGCTTTCTTATGGTACAAAACTATGAAAACTGTAGGACCAAAACCTCGAGAGTCCGTGGGAAATAGTATGGCATGCCGAGCAGGTCTGCACTAATTTTCAAATATTTGTTTACTGGTAGGAGTGCCATATAGCCTGTTGCTGAAAGTTGAGCATGCACAATCTTTATGCCTCGGTCACGTGAAACCTACGGGTGATCATGGCCTACAGGACTTGCTGATCAATACGGTCCTATGGTTTGTAGGAAGTCCGTACGCCGGAAGCTTTTCATGTGACTGGGGCCTCGGATGGTAAAAGAGATCCATGCGTGGCAATAATACTTTAGATTCATTTATCTTATATAGAAAGGTTTCATTTACCTGTAACTGACAACAAACTACAACTTTGGTGTTATTTGATTTTATTTGTTTAAAAATGACATCATATCACAATTGTACATACTATAATAATATCAATATTTCTATGTACACTATACAGATCAGTATCTACATTGTTGTCCATACTTAAAACTGTAACAAAATTAGGCACGACAGTCTGGTATTAGTCTTAAAAACATGTGTTTCTGCTGTTGTTTTGTAAATTGGATTCCCGAACAATTACTTTCTTTAAGTGTAAGAATATTTGTACTGCTTTTTGACCGATCATTATATGTTTACTGATTGAGTTGACCGAATATATCGGAATTGTTTGTGTTTATCTCTCACAATTACACAATGTTTAAGCTGCTGCATACGTGGATATTTTCACAAGTCAAAATGTTAGTGAATCGGCGATTTAAGACGTTTCACGAATAGAAATGTTTTCAAATGGATTTACGACAATTGTTACGTCTATAAGCGTAGTATGTTATTATATCTTTCTGTGAATCAGCAACTTCATCCTGACAGTCGAGACTCTTGAATTCACAAAATTTGCAAATATTTCCGCATTCAGAACTTTACCACAAATACAATACATTATCTGTAACCATTGATGTATTACAAAACGTCCTTCGTCTTAAACGTTGTACTAATATTAACAGTATATATTTCATATGCCTTTAACTTTCATCTCACGAAATAAAAAGCTTCGCTACAAATAGGCATGATTGTAATCTAAGGAAACATTATGTAAGTAGCATATCTACGTGCCTAGTAAGTTACAGTAGCCTGCACAACATGTTATATTACGGTCATCGCCACTGTTACTATATTTAGCCCAAAATTTTTTCTGTGACGTAAAAAAACTGGCTTGAATTTTATTATCTTAACTTAAAATGCAGTTTTATTTAAGTAAACTGGCCAAATGTAAAATTTAAGGGTCACATATGTTAGTGAAAGTATAAATGAAAAATCTCCTGAGATTAACTAAAGAATGGGAATATCATAAATCAGTTAACAAGGAATTTTTACAGAGTTACGGTTCCTTATTTGTCCCCCTTGTATTATATATAAGGAAAGCCTTTGTACATAATACATCATACATGGTTACAGTGATATCTATGTAATTATGTACAAACAAGACTAGCAAATAAGCCACTCCAGGTAAAAACGTTAAAATTCTGCGAACCGTTTCCATTTACCGTTATCTGTTAGCGTACGTTTTTTTTTTAATTTAAAGAATTAAATTAAATCATCAAAATTTGTTAGAGTCAGAAGATTCAGTTCTGCATCAATGCTCAAGGAAATACTTGTATTGAAAACACGTTGGTGGAAAAATAATATAGTATTTCCCACCAATTTATCCAGATAATATTGTAAAATTATGTTTACAAACTGATCATAAAGGTATTCCCATTAAAAACATGTTAGAGAGTTAGACAAGTATACTCGTGGGAAAGTTTTATTCAGATTGCATAAAATCTATAAAATTGATACAGAATGTTTCAACGATTAGATCTTAATTTCTATAAAAAGGTTTTATAAAATAAGTTGCACCATATTTGTAAGTCTGGGTTTAGTCCGCCGATAGTGGTATGTATGTTACTACTATTATTTCTGCATCCTGTTCTTTTGATATTTATATATACCAAGTTACCTGCATTATCGAAGCGGACGTTTTGTACGGGATGATGACGTTTATAAGTAAGGACAGCAACAGACGGGCTGGAAAACGGGTCACACATTTGTGTCATATTTTATTTTTGTTTTGAACTAATTCTAATGAAAGCAACATACTTATATTTATTGGCACACAAGCTCCTGGCATAACATCAAACAATAACGAAAATATAACAAAAAATAAAAAAAACAACTAAGAATAGTTTGTATGTCAAAGGCAATATTGTTAATGAATCAATTGATAACTAAACTTAACACCATTAAAAACACAACTTCCAGAATCGGGCGTCTTTTTTGTACACTTTGTCTCATGTACGAGTATTTTACTGGTACATACATCTTAATTCTTGTTCAAAATTCTTGGATTTTTTTTCTTTATATTGTTAAATATCTATATGAACAACGTTTTCTTGCGTTTTTAATGGTGTTAATTATAATTTCTTAGCACTTAAAAAGTAAAATTGTTCTGTTAGAAAATAAGGCAAGTAACAATGGTTGACAACGATTTTTTATTGATAGAAGCTACATGAATCTCAACCCAAATATGTATGTAACTTCTTTGATGGAATGTTCCACTATTGAAACTAGGGCTTTTTGTCTTGTGCGGCCAAGAGGAAAAGAAACGGGCAACATCGAAGGTAAAAATAATTGCCAACATTAAAAGTCTGAATAATTATGTAAAACTGGAATTTATATTTTTTGAATTTTTTTTTTGTATCTATGAAACAGAATTTACTGAGTGTTAAAGATGACACATATTTAAAGTTATTGAAGAAACCTAAAACAAACATGGATATGTATTGCCTGCAGATGATATGTTATGGAAAAAAGTGAAAAAAATATAAATATGATAAATTTAACATAAATAACACAAAGCAATGTCATAATATATAAATGAATTTGACATCGTCTTGGAAAAAGGGGTAAACTGGCACGTATAATAAATGACATATTTGGCATATATATATATGCCTTACACAGCTGTTATATGTTTTTTAGCTGATATTTTTTCTGAAAACCGACAAAGGCAGTAGACATTTCCAATACAGATATACAAAAAAATACCAATCTTCAGCACCATTGCTCAGGCCTAACTAAATTGACCTTTGACCCTCAGGCACAATATAAGGCTTTTAACAGATTGTAGTTTTCATAAATAAAACACTAAATCCTTTGCGCATCCAAAAATTAGGATGTCTTTGTCATCATGTGTTATTTCAAGACCTTCAGTTCAATGTTTGTTGCAAAGTAGGATGACGAATCGAAATCCAGGAAGGCATTTGAAGATCCCTGATTGGTAAAGTCTAAAAGTTACGACATCATCACTCTTTGTGCACCTTAAAACAATGACGTCATTCGTTTTTTACGTCACAAAAAGAACTTTTTTTAGAGCGTAGAAATCTGTGCAATTTGGTTCACAAAATAGAACTTCTTATGTAACTGTCTGTATCAGTTGAAGTTTGTCTATATGAACACTTTAATCAACGCTTTCATCGTTTACACAGCAGTTATAATGGTGGATTCTTCTGCATTTTCTCCATGAACTCTTTCATTCCCTAAAACGAAAAAAAGAAGTTATTAATTGGCGTACGAATACAGTTTTGCTTTCTCCACTAATTGAGTGTTGTGCACGCCTTGCAATATGATTTTTACATCATCATTAAAAATGGAGGTATGAAATAGAAAGTAAGTCCTAGTTATTAAACATCAAACGAAATACAGACACACAACTAGCTCTATATATAGTTTTTGCTGATTTATGAGATAAACTTTCACAACTGAAATGTCATCGAATTAGATACAAAGACTAATTAAGCAGATTTATTGTGTAAGACAAACTTGGGTATATGTTGTTTTGCAAATAATTGTAAATATATTTTCCCCACGAAAACTTGATTCCCGCGCAAGCAGTGGAAACGGTTCATTTCATGTAATTACTGGTAAAGCAGTTCTTTCCGTGTCTTTCATTGGACGAGTTAACATGAGAAAAAGTGATATCTTGTAAAGTGACGTACATAGGTCGCATTTTGTGCCATAAAGAGGACATGGAAATAAATATTTGGTATATATACATTTATTTCAAAGACGCCTTACCTACACTAAAGTTTGTATTGATTAATCCAAAATCTATTTATAGTCCATATGAGCACCGCTGTTCAATTGCAAACCTCTTCTTTAAGTGACGTCATTTCCAGTAAACGTCACATGTGACGTCACCATGTACTGACAGTAAGCAATATTTGCCCCATATGGCAATATGAAAACCAATTGACCATGTGGAGTAAATATTGTTTCTTGCTTGCAAATAGTGACATCTCATGTTGCAAAAGATGTCACTTACAGAAGAGGTTGTAAATGCCACAGCAGCGCTCACATATATTTACTTGAGGACGTTGGTGGTCAGCCAATGAAAATATGTTTTGTAAAATATTGTCCAATAGACATTGTGTACACAATAAGGGTATTCTCATCTAGTTTTGAATAGACAGTAGATCTCTCTATCAACCTGTTCACGAGTACATAACAAGTAAGTGTTGGGGAATTATTACACATCATATTCCTTCGTAACAATATATCCGTATTTATGTTTAATAATCTTCAAAACTTGAATAAACTGATATAAATGCAATCAATAAATAAATACAATGACATGTTTGGCGTATAACTATAGTATCAACAATGGCTAAAACTCCGGATCCAAGGTTCACGAAAGAACTTAAGTTTCTGCTCGAACTCAATTTCGAATTGTTTCTTCCAATATCGAAAGAGTTATTGGAGTTTCTTATTATTGAATTATATTGGTCTCATCAATAGTATTCTAGAAAATATATCAAACTCGCATTTTCCATCTCTTCCAAACAGGTGAAAATAGAGTTTAATTCAATCTCAGTTATATGAGTTCTACACTATTGGGTTTTCTTAAATCATGCAGTCAGTTAGAACAGGGAAGGAAATTTTGAGAAGTTGTTCATTGATATCTTATAATAATTAAAGTATGTTAATCCCTTTTCAATACTGTAAACTATTTTGTATATATGGTAATGAAAAAAGTAATGTTTTAACTTATTTTGAGTTCAAATTTCAGTTCTAGTGTGAACCTAAGACGGTGTAAGAACAGTTTTGCACCAAACATCCTGGTTTATGCTACACCTACTTTTTCATCATTACATGCAGCTAGATTACATGACTGTCTCTCCATTAAACTTGGGCAATCCATTCCATTATTTTTTGGCTTTTTAAGGATTTTACGTGTTCGCTCCCTTACAGCTTCGGGGCCGCACGTGGCGGTGCACGTGCTCCAATCGTTCCAAGTAGATACTTTACAATCTTTTGCTGAAAAATTGAAACATTTTTGAAACATATTTTTCATAACAAATACTTTGAGATAATTTGATAAATGGATATTTGTTAACAAATTCTTCATTTAAAACATTTAAACTTTCATTAATTTTGATTGTGTAGCAATTTCCCTGATGTTTAGTTCTTGTTTGATGAAAACAATCCACTTAATTTGTAGAACGATTACACTAAACTTCTAATTAATATCTTAATTACGTGCCTTTTAAGAAGTTATTGTATAAGCAGACGGGTGCAAACTTGAATTAATTTGGTAAACAGAATCATTATGAGAACAATACATGACATTATAAATGTGTATTTCAACTTACAGTTTCTCAATCAGATTAAGTGTTTGGAAACAAATCATCAAAACAACAAACATAACTTACGACATTTCGGTATTCTGCACTTTCTTCTCCGTGATAATTTTTTGGGACATTTCTTTCCGCCATTTTCTGGCTGACGTTTGATCATACGACTTCTGGTGGTGTACTGTTTCCCGCAGGTCTCTGTACACTGTTCCCATGATGTCCATTCTGTTATCATACAATCCACAAGCTCTCCTGAGTCACCACTTGGCTGCATTCGTTCTTTTCGTTGCCGCATCTTCTCTGCTCGCATTAATCGTTTCTTTTCTTTCATTTGCCGTCTCCTTTCGCGTGTTTTCACCTTTTCCATTCGCTTTATCATCTTGCGCTTCTTTTTCATTGTAAAGTCCACATTCGTCCCGTCTAACTGTGGTGCCACGTTGTTCTTCGCCATCATCTCTTTCTTCTTCATCATTCGTTTGAGATCCTCTTGTGATGCTGAAGTGAGTTCAGCACGATCAATGGCATTAAATGTGGCATCAAGATTATCTGAGAAAAATATCAATATGGCGATGATTATTGTGACAAGGATTTTTAAAAAGGCATCAAAATTATTTGAGAAAATATTAAATTGACGATGATTATAGTGGTACGTATATGGTTAGCCCAAAAAACAGGCAATGGAATATTGCGGGTGTAGTTTCAATGAGTTACAGCTGTACAGAATATCAACAGCCTTCTAAATATAACATGTTTATACCACTCATTGAACTTTCAGATATATTAAGCAATACAATACACAAACTGCAAAAGACTTCAAATCGATCAGGAATTTCAACTTAAAATGGAAGGATACTGTGCCAAAATACAGTTGAAAAAAGTTGCAATAATTACAATAAACTATAATCTATTTTTCGTCGTATTTAGTTCCACACGCATGCCTATTCAATATCAGATTACACAAACTACTCACCCATATAGTCAGCACAGTGTTCCCTACATTCTCCTTCACTCTCAAATCTGTTGTCATTACCACGGCAACCACCATATCTGAATGGTAGACATTTTCTCATGGTACTGTCGTAATACCAACGTTGAAAGTTGCCTCTGCATGGTCCATCATTCTTTGGAAGACTGCATATCACTGAAATATGTACATAATATTTTTACACGCAATAAATGGAAAAGCCAAGGCGACAATTATATTGGTAACTGTTAGGGACATTAAGAGTACGCTAATTGATATAATTCAGTAAAATTACGCAATCAGCAATATTTATTTCCTTGTTCTGTTTGTTTGGCATTTTCATGCTCCTCCGCAAGCACCTGACAACTTCTCCACATAAATCAGAGTTCAGAAGTGGAGGACAAATGCCTTTGTATAAATTATCTTTAGTCAAATTGTTTTGGAAGGACATGAACCTCCCTCTTGTTTCGAATCTACGACCTCTAGATTAGCAGTCGAGCATTCTACAGACTGAGCTAAGCGGGAGGGCAAATAATACTTTTTTCACATGCATATCATGTTATTTTAGTTGAATAAAGAAGTTCTGAAAGTAGAACATCAAAATACACACCTGTGAAGTTTTTCATCATAAATGCCTTCCTGCAATCTGGAATAATTCCGGTGCAGACGTCTTGCTCCATGATTTCATACCCACAATTCATCATCTGGGCGGACTTTCTGAGAAACATGCGCCACCTTTCTCTTACGCCCCGCCCACACATCTTTGCACTACATGGTGACCAATCAGACCATGGGGTTATGGCACAAGGATCGTTAAAATCTAGCTCTTCTGTATGACGAACTTCGAAATTGTCGCTGAGTTTATCTCGTCCAGTTTTTCTTGGTTGGTTAGGCATACATTTACCCTCACATTGCTCCTCGTCTGTCAAGTCGATATTACACATTGAAGGCAAGATGTTTTCATTTAGAAGTTCACGAGATCTTCGCCTGATGCCGCTCCCACAATTGTTGCTACAATCTGACCATTCAGTCCAATCAGTGGTGGCACATTTCATCATTTCTAAAAAAAACATTATCACCCATTGTCAAAGTAACATTGTAGTTTGTTAGCATAAAATGAACGTTTTGTGTAGGTATGCCAAGAGAATGTGTCTTCTTCAAGCGTTGTACTTTAAACGACTAATTCAGTTACTTGTTTCAAGTTCTGTTCGTGTTTATCATTCGCTTCAGAAGATTGAGTCAATATTTTAGCAACCCAAGATTCGATGGTTAGGACAACTTGTTTTCAAGATGTTTGATGGTGTCAAACAATGCATAAAATATACATGTCCCACATAATGTGTGAACAATAATAATTGCCAGTAAACGTCTCAGTTTATAAAGTGCAAACTCAGGGAGCCACACTCTCTTGAGCAACAGCAGTTTCAATTGTTCCTTTAGTATGACTTAACTATCAATTTAACCACTCTAGAGCATCAACCACTGAGCATCACATGACATGTGGGTCTCCCACAGGATGTTGCTCTAGAGAGGTTGTACAATACATTGTACTATACATAAGAATGCGATTTGATTCACGTATCAGATCCCACTTACCAAGCTTCTTGTTAATCATCATCTTCTCCTTCATCTGGTGTATCAGATCTGCCGTACTTGGCATGCTGTCCTCTCCAGACTGACTTCCTTCTCCACCGCCACATACTTCCTTTAGTTTGATCAATTTAACTTTAGCCATTGGCTGCACAGGTCTGCTTCCAAAGAATGGTGAATCAGGATGCTTGGGATACATGTGAGTTATACGATGTATACGTTCTGGGGGATCAGTAGGGGTCTTACGTCGATTCTGAATTGAAAGAAGCTAATGCTTTAGTTTGCAGAATAACAACAAAGTTTTTGATGAACGAAAAGTTTAGATATATGTCATAGTTGTGATTTATTTTGATGTTCTGAAAAACGTGATCAAATCACATGCCAAGATTCAGATACTAGTACAACACTATACACAGTTGGTCATGTTTTAGCTTTTAAGTTGTTTAATGGCACATTAACAGCTTAGGTTGTCTGGCATAACATTTGAGACAGTGCTTATTTAAAGCAGTTTTATAGTTTTACAACTGTGATACCAAACTATAGACGTTGCGCATGTCACAACATGTAGTCACCTTTAACCATGTCTAGCGGTACTAATGTAATACCTAGCGTTGTCGGCAATGGTGCTACTAGTACTATGTTTAAACGACTTCATATATTGCGTTTGGGGGTTCGAACCTGCGACTTACAGCACCCAAGGCGCACACACTTCCAGGTGCTGTTCTTCTTGTTTGCTGTCAAAGATATATCTAAATAAAGACCTTCGTAAATAAAGTGCAGTATGTTACTAGCATTCACACAAACACCCTAACAATGCCATCTGCATGTTTCAAGGAGTGTGAATTACTTACGATATATGTTACACCATTGTCGGTACCAGCATCCCAGGGGAATAAATCCACTTCTACCTCATCTGCCCACGTACAGTTAGCATTACAAACTGATAGTGATGGTATACCTGTAAATATTTGATGAAAAATCCTTTAGTGCATTTGCATTTAGTTAAACACAGTGCTATACTAAAAGTTTACTCGGACGAAAACTCCACGGTTTGCTTAGCCATCGAATATGTTTTGAAATTGCTTATTCTCAACTGTAGTTTTACAACTACAGTAAAACCTCACATAAAGACCACCTCAAAATTATGACCACCTCATTAATAAAACGGTGTTTCAATTTTCCCAGTCAAACTCAATCATCAGACCAGCTCACTAATAAGACAAACTTTCTTCATAACCAATTGTGGTCTTATCATTGAGGTTACAGTGTATATTTACGTTATTTTAAGGAGAAGATCCACACTAAATACTCGCTAACTTCCCTTACTTGAAAGTTATTTCAATTTTTTATTTTACGAAATATTCACAAAAGTTGTGTTATGTATGTACAGAGGTGGATAAAGTATACTACATGTACGTACCGACACACCAATCCGGGCTCGGTCCGACCATGGTCAGGAGGGAAACTAAATGTGCTTTCTGATTCACTTTGAAAACTGCTTCACGTCTGTCTTGTACATTTCTCCACATTGGACTCGTCTTGATCACCGTATAAATTTTGTCACTCTGAAAATCAAAGGAAAAAATACCAATCATAAAAAGACAAGGAAATGAATTTTAACCTGCACGGAATGCGGTTTATTTCCGTAAATCATCTTTCACTTTTCTGTCGTGAAAAGAAACACAATAAATCAAATATTTTGTTTGATTTATTGACAATATATAGATCATGAAACCTCCATACTTGCATGACACATTTGATTAATTGTGTACATGGATATGAATTATAAAAATCGAATTCGAAACTGTTTCTTCTCAGAAATGCGTAACACTTCAATGATTTCCCATTTCTGGCAACAGCTTGTGAAAGATTCTAGGTCTGATTCTAGGAAAACTTGAATGATAATTATTTCTCCCTCTCTCTTGTCTTTCTCCTTCTTTTACCACTCTCTCTCGCTCCCCCCTTTCATTCTCTATACCCCCTCTATTTTACTTTCCCCTCGAATTACCCTCTCTCGCTCCCCTCTTTCCCCCACTTTACCCCCTTTGCATTAAATTAAAACGAATCTATCTATCCTCATGCTACATTGTATTCTAAATGACAATTGTTTGATAGTAATTTATGAGTTAGCATTCACAACTGCTGGAAAACAACAACCAAATAAATGTATTAAATCATTTTGGTATTTTGAATTTATGAGGTATTCAATTATAACAACATAATCTTCCATTAACTTGTTTTGTTGCTAAGCTCGTGAAGGAGAAGATTAAGATATAAATTCAAAATATTTACAAAAAAAACATGCAACTGAAAATAGCTCTGTTCTCATAAATTGTGAATAATGCTTACGTAATGAAAACTTGAAAATGGTTATGTTGTGTATTTGATAAAAAAACTCAAATATCCTAAAGCAGGAAGTGGGTGCATTAATATCGTTTATAATTGCTATGTTTTCAGTGTAACATTACAAATATTTTCATACGTATTATTTCAATTAAAATTCTCTTCCTCTGAGATTCTGTAAAACAAAAATATCTTTCATAAGATTGCAGATAGCCGACCAATTACTTAACACAGTATATTTATGGCTCACAAAACAGGTGCGAGCAGGTTTTTACAAACTGTTTATTAGCCGCGTTCGAGTGGAAAGTCCGGATCCTTCAGAAGTTTGATATCTTTAAGCGCTTGCTGGGACTCTTGAAATAATTGCATACAGCAAAGTGTAGACGCTTAAACTTTCATACAACCATTAAAATGAAGATTTCGATGGAAATATCTTGGGTTCAGTTTCTTGTTAGAAACATTTAAACAGGATCAATTTTGAGTGCTTATCAGTTTCTGCTATCATCAATTACATCGTTATTGTTGCTTAATCTCTATTCGTACCATGAATATGAAGTTTATTATTTGTTTTCAATATGTTTGACAGTAAACAGACAATAAAAACCGCGTGTTTAACTAGTATGGTTATCGGACAGATATATTTGTCTGATAATTAGATACTTGCAAAAATGTTCTAGGAATGTTATTTTAAAAACGCTCATAGCAGTATAAACCTATAAATACGACTGCTTGAATCAGCTTGCATTTTGGCATGAACTTTATTTGTCCTATGGGTTCTGATAAGTTTAAAGTGCTCTTAGCATATCAATGGTTTGAGTTAAATTAGTCAAGGATTTGGGCGCCATTTTATGTTGGTGGTTGCTTTGAAAATATGAACTTAAAGGATTACTATCTAGTCATAAAATTATGTCTTGGTCGAAGAACTGAGGTAAAGTCTAATGTTCGTAATAAACACTCCTACGTTAATTGTTGATCGATCCGACCAGAAGCTCACAGGGGCGCATGCACCCGTGTGGATCAAAAAGTCGTAAACTGGCGGGGCACATGGTGCAGGTTTACGACATTAATTAGAATTCATATATTTTTGAGATTAGGCATAAAATCGTTCGCACTTAGCATTACATAGCAACTTTAAAGCTTTTTGACACCCAAGGTTCAGCGCATCTTGAAAAATACTAAGGAGACTATGTGTAAAAACTGTGAGGATGCGACGCTCTCACTGACACGACAAGGTAGTGAAGACGTATTGAAAACCACCAAACATGCAGAACAAATAGTTTTTGTATATTTTCATAATCAAAATCTATTTAAAACTAACCACCGCAATGACAAGCTTAATTTCACTCTAAATGTCTAATCCTGGTTGGAATCTTGAGATAAAGTGGTCCACCCATCAGGTGGCCGAGCATTCGAATGAAATATTTCAACCGTTTTAAATGCTTTTGAAGATTCGTTTTATACCATTACATAGCAAAATATTAAACACCTTACTTAATATACCATCCTTCTATAATCATTCGTATTTCGCCTCGTAATAAAACAAAATCGTTAATATTATAATTTGATGTTCAGGCGTTTGATATTATATCCAGTGAAAAAGGTTATTAAAAATCTATGAAAAAACTTATATGAGTGTCATTGGGTGTACTTAGCAAATTTAACTCATAATTTCCTGTTTTTACAACCGCTAGTTATCTGTTTTAATCCCAACATAATGTGATCCGGTTTACCTAGCAAAGTTTATTTTAGTAAGCCAATTTCACCTACATATCTTAACTTTCGTTGTTTGTTTTACAAAATACTCGAAGTATAATGTGGATTGCTCTTTGTGATTTATGCCAACTATAATGTTATTTCTTCGATATCCTACTGTCAACAACTATGTCTAACACAAAATACGAGCGTTTCGAGGGTTCAGCGCAAGACTATCCTAACTCTTATGTATTTATATAGGAGTAAGGTCAGTCTTGCACTGAACCCTCGGTTTGTATTACTATCGGTTAGTTATTCAAATGCAAAAATGAACCACAAATGATCGATTCAACACTTCACATTCATCGTGTGAGTTTCTTAAGAAATCCTTTTTGATTGCATGTTTTTGAAGGACATTTACGCATTTTTGAATTGACTGGACACCACCTTTGCTTTAACACAGCAATATTATATGACAGCGCAAATAAATTGAAAGAAAGGGTCGTGTATTTTCAAAGCTGTTTTCTGTCATCTTGAAGGTCATTAATTAAGACGAATGGAAAAATAAATGGCCGAAATGTCAGCGTTTGTGAATCTGCGACATCTTTAAGCGTGAAAAATGACCAACACGGACCAATGCACGTTGCTGGACACTGAACGTAGTCATACGTAGTTATATTTAATAGAGATACGTATTAAATAGCCTGGATTACAGATGTAGCACAAAATGTTTAATTGTGACCAAACTATTTGTGAACATATATTTTCTGAAAAATGAGCTGCGTTTAACTATTCACTGCAGTAAAACCAACCAACTGAGGATCAGAAACGTTACACTTGTTGTAAATAATGATTAGGAGGACTTAATTAAATTAACCAAACAAAACAATTACATAAATTAATGTAATATATAGATACATGAACATTTATGGTTATATTTGTTAATATATTACATCAAAATTCTTTTTCAGCATTTGGTATTGAATATTTTCGATTTGATTTATTTCTCAATAGTTACGATGTGTGTAGTTCTATCTGTCAAATACAGCAAGTCATATAGTATCATATTTCGTTTTCAGAGAGAAATATAATCTGGTAAATTTACGTGACAGCTCCTTTAAAGGAGAAAAAAGCGATACTTTTCAATGGCTTCACTCACTTTTATCTAAAACCCTTCAAATAGTTCACAAAAAGTATTATTTATCAAACAGATAGTACTGAATTAAATTTTCTATCATGTACATTCAATGCTGATTTTGTACAAGTATTAAAATCTATTTGTGCTTTATTATCAAGTAAGCCATGGAAAACATGTTGAGAATTGTGTCCTTATTTGATGAATGTATCATATGGTTAAAGCATCTTTGTCAAACGGTGTTTGCTAAATTAGAGTAAATATGCGAATAACTATAATATGTCAATGGCGTTTTCTTCTGTGAAATCCACAAATAGTTATCAAGTACACGGTTAAAGGCCCCTGAATGACCCTGTCCTCACATGATCTTTGTCCCCAAGAGTTAGCTTACAATGGTCGTAAGTTCATAAAAGTTTGACATTAGAAATATTGCCATCGACTTAAACAATTAATAATAACGAATAATTATGCGTGAACGTTAATAAGCGGCATGCTTTTCATCAGTTGACGGTTTGTGGTAATTTTGCGACATCTCAACAGCAGACGATACCGAGACGGAACATAAAATCTGATTGATTGACTTACCAATGTATGTAAGACATACATATACTTATTTCCTTCATTTACCGTAAAATTTATGTAACTACAAAGCATGTAATAATTTCAAATGATAAACCTGCTCCAATCTATCATTGCGCTTGCATTAGAAAAATGCGAATGTCGTAAAAATCTGAAATATTATTGTCGTAAATTTCCTTTCAAAGAACGTAAGATAAATCATAATACGCATTCTTTAAATTACAGCCTATCGTCTGAAGTCAGAAATGTTCAGAAAAACACAACAAAAAATATATGGTTAACAATTTTCATAAAATTTCAAAATCCACATTGTTTTTAGTCAGACAGTTTGGTCCTTCCGAATCTCATTCTAACACATTCTAAGAAAATAATATGAGACAAACAAGAATATAATTACAATTAGTAAGTTTATCCAAAATTAATTGGCCTTCATATAATGAGTATTGTGAACATTGGAAATGTTATATTTTCGGCAGGCACCCGTAGGAACTGAAATTTTCAAATACGATGGTCACTTGAACAATTCTGGTATGATTTAGAATCAAAACCACGTCCAACAATTAACAATTGTTTGTTGTTCATACTTAGAGAGGTAGACTATACGTAAACATGCTTTGTGACAATTGGTCATGGTTCAACTTCATTGTTTTATTAGTTTACACCGCCAAATCAAAGAGAATGAATAATGTATGAAAATTAACGCAAATATGACAATATGCAGGTAACTGGTAACCACGTTTATCTTAATACGAATTTTTGAACTTTTGAACTTTTTGTCACAAAAATGAGAAAAACATAATTGGTGACTGTTATTGATTTAACCGAATACATTTCAAACACACCACAACTTCGAAATTCAAATGGAAAGTTGTTTCCATTTATGTAGGATTTGTTATTCTGAGGATAATAATAATCCTGTAGTAGAAATTGACTACTTTAATAGCTTTATTTAATAGTTTGCAAATTAAAATATTATGCTCGATTTAACCTAATTATTGACAGTGTTAAAAATCAGAAATGAAATATTAGGCCTTATTGACGATAAAACATATTGCATTACCAGAAGAAACTGAATTAATGGATTAGTTAATTGCCAGACCACAACTTTGCTGAAACAAATCAAGAGCACATTGCAATGATTTTGCAATTGGTAGTAATAAAACTGTGTTTGTATTACATTTACATAACACATTTTCAATTTGAAGCAACTGTTTTCTGAATTCTGTAAAACAGACAACGGATCTGAAACTGACTGATCATCATTACAGTTTGTTTGCCAAATTGAACATCTGATTCCTATTCTTATTTCAACAGGCAAACATTCACCGAATAAACGGCAAACAGTCAGATGTAAATTGTCCAATATAGTTAATACTATATAATACACATACATAAATAAATGGATAGAAAGAAAAAGAGATTCCAAGGAAACGCCACATCAATCAATTCGACCTTTCCAAACAGTCTATCAATCTCCCGAGCAGCCAAACACGGAACACTCAAAGCATCCCACAACGTACAGACGACCAATACAACACACTAGAACAAAACGGGGATACCGAGGGCGTTAACTTGTCACAGACTGGTACTCACGTTCAGTTTCATGTCCTTCTCGAGTTTAGATGAGTATCCGTACTCGCAGACTTCTCTAACTCCGCGTTCAGCGTATCCGCCATACTCCCAGATCCTGTAGTCGTCTGTATGTGTCGCTCCAACAATGTTTGACCAATGCAATAGATAGGCATCTGAAAATATAAGTATGGAAATACATGTAAAGCATTTTACCAATGTCAAAAGACAAACTTTAACCTTAGATTTGGATAGCTAAATTCTGATGCAAATAGGATCTATATCGGAACGTTTAATTTTATACACATTACTTGTTCATTTATCGTTCTCTGCAGATGCTGGTCTGATTCTATCGTTCTTTTACTTATCTTTTCTCAGACACATCCTCTGGCCTTTCATGTGCAAATGCAGTATTTTGCGCCGTGATTTTGTATATTACCACAGTAAAAAGATAATTCTGTATAATTAAATTCCAATTTCTTTCGTAAAGCTGTAGTTTTATAAGTGCGCATGGGCGCCTGATGACGTCATTACAATATGGCGGACGTCTAAGTATTTCAGCGCTTAACAATCCTGTCTTTGTGAATGTATATTGTCCTATATAATCGTAACACTAAATTCATTTTATCTGCAACAAAACATGTTTTTCAGTAAAACATGGCGCACACGTCTTTCGCAGTTTATTGCCATGAGTCACAATTTCACAGCGAGGGACACAGCAAGGATTCCCTCATGAAACAGGAATCACTCTTAAGATTGTTTCTTGTATAGTAGATCCGAGACACAATGAGAAATAATACATAATCAAGCAAATAACTTGTGCTAGTGTTACTCAAAATAATTGCAAAAATACGACGCTTTTGTGTAGTAAAATACGAGAATTTAAATTATGTGTGCTCTCAAAGGTCTGTGCAAATGCAAATTCGGCGTGAGGTGACGATAAAATCCCTGATGTGTCAAGACAATATTTGGTGGCATTCTAGCATACATATCAGTGGTCTCTTGGATTTAGTTCTATTCTGAATTCTGATTGGACTGCTATGTACGAGAGTGGTTATATCGCTGTGAAATGTTTCTTAAAAACAAAGTTTATTGAATAACAATGGTGAACGTTTTTCATTCGACATCTTTGGACAAAAATTTAAGCCTCCAAACTTACAAATTGTTCATTTAAACGAATGTTACATTAGTATAAAAATTGCGTTTTTACACGGTAATAAACTATTAAATTACACCTTTAACTCGGCTTTATGACAAACATCATTCATAAAGACGTCAAAGTTTGATGAGGTTCAACAAGATAACACCAAACAAATTCAAGCAATGTTAACGATAGTTTGATGTTTTTATAGATGAGGGTATGCATGAAACGACCATTGGGTATGTTCAGGTGTCAGTCCTCGGTAATTTATTCAAGCATAATTCACAACATCAACAAGTCATTCCAAGCGCAGTATACTCCTAACTGTCCAGACAAAAGGTCACGCTGTATTACCGGACTCAAATGTCAAGATTAAATTAATGTTCGCCCCTTTTGCAATAAATGAACTTTGATTGAATGAATGATTGATTAAATTTCATTATTTTCTCTTCCCTTGCTCACAACTGCAATAACAAGCCATTGTTCCGACACCCATTATTCTGTAAATAGGGTAACAACATCTCAAGTTTCAAAGAGATATCTCAGGTATGCACCAAGCAATGTGGTCATATCATGGCACTCTCTGTGTACGCGAGCCTTCACACAAGGCTGAACACAATGTAAGGTGTGTCTTCTCAAGGCAAAGAATTGAAATCGTGTTTAAATCATTATCCGTTGTTGGGAAGTCTTGCAGTTGGTACATGTTCTTGCTTAATGTTTTGACTGGTGAGTTTTACAAGATTTCTGAACAAGTTTCGATAGCGATAATTTCCACAACACGAGTGAGATAATAGCACACTCAGTGCCATTTTCACAAAACATCACTTCACCAAATAGATCATCATAATACGGGTCTCAGACTTGTTGACGGCTTCAACAGATGGGAATACTGAAGTCAACATTCGTTGTATGTCGCGTCGGCCGCCTGTCATATAGGGAACTGTCGGGTGTTAAGTGTGAAATTGAAGCACCATTGAATCATGTTTGAATCCCTAGTGGTATTATACAACTGAATGCTAGGCGGTATTTTCAGCCATGCTTTTGGAGAGGCTATGCACTTTAGTGGCATTTCCTGCTCGGCGACTTTATTTACTTTTAAGAAAGGTGAAGTTGTTTCTATTTATGAATAGGAAGTTATGATATCACTAACAACGAAGATATTTAATATAATACATGTATTATTCATTCCATTTATCGTTAATATCGGTTCGCTTTAAGACAACGTCAATCCCTGTAAGAATGATTGACGTATCCGCACCAAATTGTTGCTGTGACATTTTTAAGGTTTAGGCTTAAAACATGATCGTTTTCATATTCATCATCTCGTAATAAATCTGTGAGCTAAATGGTTCTAAAATGGCTTAGCTCAAAGCCTTAAAGATTCCATTTTATCAAGGTTTAGACACGAATTTCAATAAGTCCTTCAAATTTCCTATAAGCATAGCTGTCAGTTAACAAATAGCATTTTAATTGATACAAGATCGTGCGGGGGTTCTACTATTTGATTTGCATATATTTAGTTAAGTCTATCATATCGTGTGAAACAGGTGACATATATGACAATACAAGAATACATCAAACAATATCAAATGATTAACGACAATCAGGCTTGATTATATCGCGATCTTTTGTCGATCACTATGTGATAAAAGGAAGAAAGAACATGTGCATATTAGGTTGTTGATTCGAGCTCATGCACTTCGTATGCTCATATCTTTAAATGACATTGACATGCACACAGAAATTCGATTCTATGTTTCGTTAGGAACTGTGACCTTTCTTTGAAACACAAAGATTTTCTTATTAACAAAAGATTCTCATGTCGCGAATTCAGTATCAAGTGTCGAAAAGAACCAAAGACACTGTTACCGAAATGCACTAAAACATTTGGTGTAAGTGTACGTGTGATATCAGGGCATATACATAAAGGATATATATAATGAGCTTGATTAAACACAAAACTATTAACCACGTCGTAGCTAAATTTATGCACATTCCGTATACAATCATGCGTATAAATTCACATCAAGATTTGTAATTGAAACATCACATATACTCCACGCCATTAATAACGCAAGTAAAACGTGTCCGCGTCAGCACGGTGAAGGTATAAAGAAATCATTATATTTTCATTCTCTAACATAATTTCCTTAACTTAATCAATTAATGACTATGAATACTAGGGCCATAGTTTAATTTCTTTTTGAACAATAGTTTACTCATTTGTAACACTTCTTTCGGCGCAGCCGTAGTAACATGGCTTTGCTCATCAGTGTTGTGTTAACCAATCACATCTTACGTTAACCACTGAGCCAACTACTCTTCAACCGAACTACGTTTGTAGCCTTGTCGCGGATTGGTTAATGTTTCGATAAGGGGTACGTTACATTACAGAAATCCACTTGATTACTGTCTATGAATAATCTCACTGAGGAGTAATTTTTATCCTATCTCCTACGAAGTCATCTGCCCTTACATGTATCGGAGTTACTAGAGTGTAGCATAATCGAGTGATCAGCAATCGTAACATGTCGGCATTTAGTGTATGTTGCACAACAAATCTTAACCTTCAGATTGCACCTAATTTGCTTGCTTCAGATTGCGCCGACCATTGTTTTCAAGAAATTTCTTGATTTGACTTGGACAAAATGAAGTGATAAAAATGTAGTTGCGTTTTAATGGTGTTAAGTATAGTTTCGACTGCTTAAATGTTTTAATACTGCAATAGGTTGCAACAGTTTTCTGTTTTAAACCTCAAAATTTATGCTCTACAGATCAAAAACAATGGTAGAGTCGATACAAATATCATCGACATAATAGGGTAATTATACGAAATTGATGCATTATAACGGCGATAAATTAAAACGAAGTAGGATGAAAATGCAAAATTTATTTGTCTAAATTGGAGGCTAATTACGAAATTATTGTTTTATGTGTGAAGATATGGTACACAATTGATATTAAAATTCTTCTGGTTAGATTTAACGTGGTATACAAGAAAAGAACATATCGGTAATTGTTAGTTAATTAGTATTATGTACATAATGTTTCCGACCACTGAATTGTTAGGTTTGATGAATTATTGTCTATTGTTATTCATCAAAGATTCAAAAACCACGATTTTATATTGTCTTGGAAAAACATTTGTTTTCATACGTCGGACCATATTACATGATCGCCCACATGAGGCATTCAAGAATGCTTAATTAATATCTCGAGATGTCCTCATCTTCATATCTTTTCTCTCGAATATATTAATAAATTCACATTTCATAGCTCAGTATATCAAGTCAGTGTTTGATTTTATGTTATATACAATGTCATAACAACAGGACCGGTATTTGTTTCAATATTAGTAGACAGTCACTTTTACATTCCCAACACATTGCGCTAATATGTACACGTGTGTTAAAGCACTATAATTTCAAATTCCGGCTTAATCTTGAGTCGCAAATAAGTAATTTCTTCAACATCATTTATTTATTATAATTAATTCATTATAATGTCAGGTATGGTATAATTAAAAACGGAGTCAGTGAGTACATGCAACATGTGATAGGAGGAAGAAAAATGTCATGTCAAATTAAAACAATTTTTACACTTAAAAATCCCACGAAATTTATCCTACTGCATTAATGAAACTTTTTGACATTTAAGGGTGACAACCGATTTTAATTTCAAGTTTTTAGCCATACTCGGTAATTACTGTAATAATTAACAAAATACACAAATGTAGAGCCATGCTAAAAGTCATTCTACAGTTTATAATTGTTGCAAATCGTGCACATTTAACTTGTTCCGTGAGAACTACTTTATATAAATACGCGGCCGTTATTAGGTTTCGCGTTATCTGCCCAAAAAAAACAGGCGGAATTGCGGTATGTTAAATCTGGGGAACATTACTTAACTTTCATCATTTGTTTTAAATTATTTATTTTTTACGATTATGAAAGTAGTTCTTATTCAACTGACTAATTCAAGGACTGCAAAGACTCCGGTAGAATCACGCGAATGGTGGAATTAGAACCCAATATCACTGGCCCAAGACTATACCCCAAGTTAGCTTAATATTACCAGACATTATGAGCGCTGCTATGGAATTTACAACCTCTTCTGTAAGTGACAAAATTTCAAGAAAATTCAACATGTGATGTCACTATATATGCAAGCAGGAAACAATCTTCGTTTTCATATTGCCATATGGAGCGAATATTGCTTACTGTCAGTACGGGGTGACGTCACATCATTCTGGCGTTCAATTATAATGACAAGAATCCAAACATACGTAGAAACACTAAATATATTACACTATATGCGTGACAAAAATGTGTGCTATTAAAACTGCCCTTAAACCAAGTACGCATCCTTTAAATGCTTATTAAAAGTACCACTATCGTTTTATTAATTCATCAACTTTGATAGAATATGAATATAAAGTCACATGCCAGTTAACAATTTACAAACAGTGAGCTTTTTATTAGATTGAATGATTTACGCCTTTTTACTGTATAAACTGTTCGTTATTGTGACCTTGCTACACCAATGTAACATCAATTGGCAAGCTTTGTGTGAAGTGATGTTTGCGTTTGTGGCGTGGTAAGGGGGTTCTTGTTTAATCCATTTACTCTCATGAATTGGAGGTACTTTTGTCAATACCTCGAGTACATTGAATTCAGACGGCACATATCCACTCGGATTATTTAATTTACTGATTGACTTGTACGTATTGCAAAATATGGAATATGTGGGCCTTAACTATTTAATTGTGTGTTTTTGCATTAGCCAAACTCTCTCAACGTTTTAAACAATTTAAACTTATTTTGTATTACATCGATTTTAGAAACAAGTTCACAAGTTGTATTAAGCACTCTTGATGGCTGCTTCCTGGGTAGCTAACCAGTTCTCGCGTCTATTTCAGGGATTGTGAAATTCGCGGTTCAACCTCACCCAAGGTGCAATTTGAACACACGGCATTCGGATCAGGAGTCAGACCGTCAACCCCTCGACCACTGTGCCTCTCCCCCTTAAAACCTTTGAATATCATAATAGGGTTGATTTAAATTCCATTAAAACGTTTCAAAATATGAAGCCCGGTAGCATATCAACTAGTCTCGATTGCCCGTCTAACTGTTCGTACAAAATGTTTTCTTTACATACTCTGACACATGCCATTCTCTTGCCTAAGCCAGTCTATGACGGCAAAATGGCCATCCGATACCTGCCGGTCATTATTGTATGTACGCGTGCGGAGAGGCTCTCCTGACCAAACACTCTTTGGGCTACCAGCAGTTTACTATTGTAAAGAGTTTATTGCCCTAGAGAGGTTGAATTGATAGTAAATTCTTACTACATGCATAAATGATAGTATTGCTGAACTGAGGTTGTTGCTCACGAAAGAGCTGCTCTGGAGAGATTACACTGTACGTAATGACTGGACTGACTGCATTAAATGTATTAATTAAATATTGTGAATTTGTTTATTTTCTACAATTCGTACGAAGTTCAAACATAACATTAAGTACAGTATTTGGAAGCATTCGGTTTCTATTCTAGCTATAAAGTAACTATTATTCAATAGCCCATTTTTCTACGTACACTGGAATGCACTTCAATATTGTAAGGATTGAACTTTTTGACACTTTTGTGACTTGTAATTATTAAATATAAATATAACAATTCAAGTACTGTCATAAAACAGGGGTCAACCAGTCTATGAACATTATACCATAGCTAAAATGCATAAATATCACAGAAATTGCGCATGATACCAAAAACGAGTGTACCTATCTATTTTCATATGTAATTTGAAGTAAAGTTTCTTATTAACTGTTTCGGCCTGTCTCGTTATCCGCTGCATTCATTATATAGATGATGTAAAGTGATATAAGATGAATGCATATTAAGACAAATTAATATTGACGGTTACACTTGTATTTTTGCGTCTGACTGAAATTACACCCTATGTTACCCACACATCTCGCGAGCGTGTTTAGACAGCCTTCTCTTTGTGAAGCCACCAGCGAAGAATTAATAATTAACGGAACTGACAAACTTATTTTTATTTTATTATCCATTCATCTTATTTCGCAAATAACCAAAAAACCAACAACATAGCCGCCTAATAGTGTGTCTGTGTTTAGTGCTTCATTGGTCAGAGTTTGTAATGATGTCAACAACGCGATTGAATTAGCGACAAGATGGCAAAACATCTGAACAACTTCTGAACTAAGATGTACGTACGTGTGCATAAATATGTGAAGTTCAGTCATATCCACGACATTTATAAACAAGAAAAGATGCTCGGCGCAATTTGAAGGTTAAGATTTGTTGTGCAACATAAAAAATTGTCGAGATGCTACGATTGCTGGTCACTCCAGATCCAAAAAGGATTTCCGGGTAAATTCATCGAAAATCAGTACATCGAAAGGTTAACCAATTCGCGTCAAGGTTACAAACGTTGTTTGGTTGAAGAGAAATTGCCTTGATGGTTAACATAAGATTTGATTGGTGTACACAACACTGATATGCAAGTAGCAAAACCATGTTAGTACGGCTGCGCCGAAAAATAATGAACCAATGCAATGAATTCAACACAATAACGTCATGATTGAGACTTATGAAATAATGTTTACGAAGTGGCGCACATGACCTTTTGTTCAAGTTCAGATGTCATATCCACGATTCCGTAGATGCCACAATAAAAAATAATATTTCTTAAAATGATAAATCGAAAGTAGAAGTGAGAACGTGTAGCATAAGTAATGCCATATTTACAAAAAGGCCATCCAAAACAGATCCATATGTTTGTTAAATAAAAAAGACAAGGAAGGGGTATGCTATAAAACTATAAAGGAGATGCATGGAACACAAGAAAAAGGTTAAGGAACTAGTATCTAGATATATGGATTTTAATGAGAATAAATGGATTATATAACTCCTACCTTTTCCTGTCGGGAAGTCTTTTGGATGTGTCTGTCTGGACCACAGACCTTGGAAATCCATTTTGTAGCGAGCTTCCCCGCACGCACAGCATTCTGGGGAGTCGCGTAGTGCTGTTTCGTCGCCTTGTGTGTGAACGCTGGTAGGATCTGAGTGAAACAAAGATTTTTTTGAAAATTATGGTGCCGTATTATAGACATCTTTCTAAAACTTCATAATCGACTTTAGTAATATTTGATTAATGTATATGCGTTCCTACCGATGAGTGTAATTTGCAGTTAAGCTGTTATTCTTTTAGAATAAATTGACAATTTAAAATTATTTTTGGGAATGCAGATTATTTTTGGTCTTAATTCACATAATGATACATGATTGACAATTCAGAACAAATCACTCGTATGGCCTCTGAATGATAGGACACGCCCTGACAAATTGTATTATACCATCAAGATGCTCTACTTGTTAAAACTAAAATCACAATGTACTAAAATAGATCTTGATTCAATACTATGATATACTCGTATCAACACTATTTACGTCGTGTTATTCCCACGACATGAGAATCAAGATGAGTAATATCAAAGAATTGTTTACAATCTGTGTTCTGAGCGTTTTATAACATAATAGCTAACAAATACCTCACTAAATTACGGATTTTCACCACCGTGTCTATTTCACAACAACGATTGTGGTAATTTTCCGGGTAGTTGAGCCCTAATTTTTCAGTAATGTACTATTTAGCTTACTCACTTAACAAATCATTATTTTCCTGCCAATCGGTCGCCTAGTTACATATTTCGTAACGGTACATAAACAAGACTGGGTGGTTTATATATCTACTTTTATTGCAACTTGTTTGGTAATATTTTTCTGTTGGGCGAGAAAACGTATAAAACTGTTTGTGCCAAAAGTAATATTTTTGTATTTAACCAAAGCGCGTATGTTCGATTCATCACGACTTAACGACAAGTTTGACGTTTATACTGTTGTCATTTAGTTAGCAGAAAATAAAATACCACTACTCCTATTCGTACATATTGAAACATTCGATGCTTTTTTATTTTATATATGTTTGATGACTTCATGGAATACCAAACACACCCACCATGAACTGCACGTGATATCCGCTAGTACGTTATCCACAAGGATACCATCGCTTCAAGTCTGCAAAAACACGTTCCGTTTCATGAACACAAACGCACGTGGCGCCGCAGTACACATGTGCCTCACACAGTGCACGTGGCGTTTGATATGTACCGATAAAACATCACCACCTTTGAGTTCTAACTGGCAACGTAATATGCCGGCTCCTTATCACCCGAGTCAATCTTTTTAATTGCATGCCGTTCACAAAACAAAATTCTGTGATTACCAAGTGCACGAGAGATCTGATCAACCACAGTCACGTGATAGCATCAGTTTTACAACTCACTCATTCATTCTAGCAGACGATGATTTAACTTTCATACGAGAAAGACTATTCCAGTTATGTCAGATTTTACCGCCTGATAAAATGATACCAGTGCAATAAGAATTATTTTCATCGTGACAGTTTTACCCACGAGAGCTATCTTCTCAATTAAATTTTTCGAATTATCAAAATCTTGAATGAAATCAAAACACGTGTCATCATACTTCGAGCATGTATTCGATACAGAGATAAAACGTTCGGCGCGCGGTAACATCCAAAATGTTAGTATATATCACTATTCAAACGATGTTTTCCATAATGGTAATGATAAGCTTGATGAATGATGTTCTGATGATATTTATGTTTCGGGGTACACCTTTAGAAACTAGCCTCACGTCGAGCGACTGTGGAGTTATTTTTATTCAATGACAATCTGACGAGCAGACGTCAACATACCCGTAGTATTTTAAGTAAGGACATTACAGAACAAAACGTCTGCTTTCGCTGTAAGTGTTCCGGGTACATATTCAAAACACACGGAATTAACCTGTAAAATAAGTGAGCAATTTTTTCAAACTGAATAGTAAATTAAAATTATACATCGTTTACAATTTGGAAGTTATGCGTCAGATTTATCGATATAGATCTGTAGTCATAACTGAAGTAGGCACACGTACCTTCGTCGCAGAGTTTCAGAGTAAGTCCACCTTCATCACGGTACCACTGAGTCGGATCCTCGGATATAACAGTAGCCCTGAAAGTATAACCAATATTGGGGGTTTAAAATGTGAATCCAATAGGCAAGATGTACATTTGACTGAGTCATAAATTGCAGAGTTATAATACTTTTTTGAATACTAACAAGTTCAACCACTTGATAAAGATTCATTCTAACGAGTACAAAATCATTTAGTGATAATAGGGTGCTGTTTTAGTGAACATAGATCAGTATGTCCGAGATTAAACCCCCGAAACTGTTCTCCGGGAATATACGAAATTAATGGAAAAGTTACAAGAGTTTAATCCCCGTACTTTCCATAAAAATGATAAAAGTATTTAAAACCAATTACACGCAAATAAATATCTCGTTTGCTTGTTTAGCGATAGTCTCGTCCCAGACTGTTTATGCTGAATTTTTAGAGACATCAAAGGCAAGATGTCCATATTTACACTATCTCTGAATGATAATGAAATGAGAAGTGGAGCTCCCGGATTAGGTAAATAAGACATGAACAGTTTGCATTTGTTAGTTAGCTTCATTCATCCCAGTACTAATTGCAACAAATAATTATTGGGATTAATCTTTGTTTTTGTCGATTAGAGGAGGTGAGGCCGCACCAATTTGGTATCTCAAGGTGCAGCCTTTCAAACAGTAAAGGCGTCCTAATGTTGCAATCTTAAGCTCCTATATTCGTATTCAATTAAAACATAAGATCGGTTATACCTTGATATTGCATTAATTATTAATTAGAAGTTAATTGTTATACTCATTAAACTCTTTAAACGCTGTTTTGTAAATTGAAATGCTTTTCGGGAAGAAGGAATGCGCTCTAAGACATTACGTGATTTCGTAAGCAAGTATATATAAAGTTTATATTTTGGTGAATTGAGAAATTAAGTTTAACATATGGTAACCGTGCAGCAGCTCCGTGAACAGAACAGAACATTACAGAGCAGCACAGAACATTTCAGAGCAGAACAGACAGGAACAGAGCAGAACAGAACATTACAGAGCAGAGAAGAGCACAACAGAACAGAACAGAACAGACAGGAACAGAGCAGAACAGAACATTACAGAGCAGAGAAGAGCATAACAGAACAGAACAGAACAGAACAGAACAGAGAAGAGCATAACAGAACAGAACATAACAGAGCAGAGAAGAGCATAACAGAACAGAACAGAATAGAACATTACAGAGCAGAGAAGAGCATAACAGAACAGAGCAGAGAAGAGCATAACAGAACAGAACAGAACAGAACAGAACAGAGCAGAGCAGAGAAGAGCATAACAGAACAGAACAGAACAGAACAGAACAGAACAGAACAGAACAGAACAGAACATAACATAACAGAACAGAACATAACAGAACAGAACAGAACAGAACTTTATTTTGATTTGTTCGATAGTACATCGTCTACATCTAATAAAATACAGAATTACATGACACGTGAACATTGATATACTGGTAGATGATGAACTGTAAATGTGTGTCATAGAAGCTCTATATGGTTACGTACTAGTACTCGCGCCCCTACATCAGAGATTGTGAAGTAGTGATCCAACAAGTACGAAATGGAATTCATCTTCCAAATCATGAGTATTACAATATATACAATAATTGTTTCATGACGTTCGTTGTCACCTTAGAGACCGCTGATGAACAATGAACAATCAAACGAGTGTCTTCTTTATTTGTAGTTTTGAAATGTTCGTTCAAGTCTGCCAATAAACAAGTAGATCTTTCTGACAAATTTATGATAAAACAGCGGAACAAAACCCAAATAAACCGAACACAAAACTAGTGCATGCTTTGAAATTATGAAACCGAGCCGTATCATATCGGCGTTAAGCCACCGTCGACTGTGATTTTATTTCTTATTATCAGTAACTTTAATTACAACTTTCCTGCTTTTATGACCTTTATCAGTTAAATGATTATTACATTGTTATTAGAACGTTCTGACTTGTGATCACCACGCCTTGTATAAGTAGAGATATCAGTTGTAGGTCGGGAGTATTGTGATAATATCATGTGACAAACATATTGCTTAAACAATGCGTTAGGAAATTGGTCAATGATTGTAATGAGAAAAAATTATTTGTGACACGGTGTGATAGATGGTGTCATGTTGTGTGTGTGTCATACTGGTCTCATGATACTCGCTATGATTTTTGTATCCTGTCTTACAGTTCTGTGGTGCAACTTGGTGAGATACTGTAAGGAAAAGCTTATATTTGTTGGCACTAATGAGTGTAATTCACACAATTCAATATCGTTTTCATCGCCACTTAGGAGAATGGCGTACGTAAACTGTCAAAATCAAATATTTGAGCTGGTCGTTCAGTGCCATACAATGTTCTGAAGCCCTCATATATACAATGAAACATCAATACTAATACCATGTTGTTTCTGAAGAAGGCGGTTTTAGTTGTAAGGTCATCTTATTATCGAATGTAAATAGGGAAGAAAAATCTTAACTGGCCCGTTAAGATATGGTCTTATTAATGAGATTGTCTTAAGTTCGAAGTAGCCTTTAAGTGAGATTTTATAGCATTTTTATGTCGCGGGTATTTGCATTACTGGGTAGAATTCCATGGTGGTCTTTGTGTCAGGTGTTTAATGAACTCATTCGCAGTGATTGACAATTAAATATACATAAACACAGTTTAGTCATGAATCCAAAACTGGGATTAAAGCAGCAAAGGGTGTGAAGACAACAAGCGTTGATAAAGATACGGAATAGGACAAAAATGATGGAACAAAACGATCTGTCTCAAGAGGCTGATGAAACATACAAACTGGAATCACTTCTCAATGTTAGAAATAAAACCAAATAAACTCCAAACACGACACAACAAAGTCCTGACAAAAAATGTTGAAAAGGAGGAAGTAAAGGTTCTTACATTTGTCAAGTATTTAGGAATGACAACACGACAACCAACTCTCAAGTAAATGACATACTTGAAAACAGGCAAGCATTTGTGTGTATCTAATTTTCTGGCAAACTTTGGTAAAGCAATTTTGCACAAACAGCTTTGTTTATATTGTAAATATAAAACATGCATTCCATGAAAATTGGACACACCCCTTGCGTGCACACGCGCACACCTGTTGATATACTTAAGTATACACTGCACGCGCCAAACCACTGTCTGAACAATATACGGTTAATCTTCACTTAAAACCACATAGAAGTTAAGACCATCTTATTAATAAGATTTATTTCCTATGACTGGTTTTATGTTTGTTTCAATGTTTCAACTCTATAATCAGACCACCTCTCACATGCAACCGAATTTCTTCATACACAAAAATGGTCTTATTATTTGGGTTTTGGATTAAACTATCTGATTTTTAAGAATTTATTGAATAGCAAACTTCTGTTATATACTTTGGGAGGGTATGGGAGCGTTCTCTGCGACAGTACGGTTGCTAAGACCGTGTTCCCTACACCTAGTACAAATCAGTTCTTCTACAAGCAAGTATCTGATAACTTCCTATCTTGAAACATATGTGGAGCATTAAATCTATACTGGTAAAGCAGCTAATCCGCCATTTTGTTTTTGGAGATTCTTCACCACAGTACGACAAAGTGATGTTCCTCTTCTATTTTGGATCTTGAACAGATAAGCGTGATTTTGACAAGTTTCTATCAACTATTTTCGATCGATTTGAAAAATAAAATGTGATAGCCTACTGCGATCAAAATCAGCAGAGGAGGTAGCCAATAGCTTTTAAGACACTTAGTGAAGTAGTAGAGCCGGGTTGGCACTTTAGTCCAGTACATGTCATCACTCACGACGGTAAATTCAAGTAAGCGAATATCACAGCTGTAGATTTCTACGAAAGATGGGCAGTAGGTGTTATGTGTTATCTTAGCATTCCCCAATCAGCGGAGTTGCAATTCAACACGATCTAAAGATAAGACATTCACATAACTCAAAGTTCTATTGTGCTACAAAACTTATTTGTTGAAAATGAACTGCCAAGTGCGTGGCGATTCTTTTGACAAAACAGATTTTCCTACGGTGAAGATAAAATCATGTTTTTATAAACATGCAAATTGTAGCAAATTGCCATGTCAAGATTAATTACAGTCAGTATGATTTTTGTAAGAGGATTAATTCTATCAATTAGATTTGATGTAAAAGAACTGTCTGCAGAAAAATGCACAATGCAAGTAGCATATTTAATTCGCTACCTCACCTGTTAAATTTCCACATAACATGAGAAATATGTGCAAACTTTTGAATCCGTCTGCGGGATACCTGTATTGTGAACGACTACCATTTTACATCGCTGTCATCTCTCTGGTAGTAAATTTTAGAGATTTATTTTTTGAATAAACATTAAAATTTTGATATTTTTGTAAGTTATAGCCTGTTTATCCACACGTATCTATGTTGCAAGATGTTTTACCGCCTCGGATATGTCTTTAATCCACTAAAAACTTATTTTCTCTGCGGAAATGTTTTTCTTCGCTGGACTAGATTTAGGTAAATACTTTCAAGTCTAAAGGAACATATTGACAATAAAAAGTGTTTTTTATCTACAATCGCGTGACATATATGTTTATCTACCTTTATCAGCTAGTGCAATTGATTTGAATGTATTATACAATGAATATTTTCGTTTGATTAACATTCGGACGAATGCAATTAGGTATTTTAGGGAAGTGTTTCCAGGAAACCGACTATGGTTGTTCGTGATGTTTCTATCACACCAAACAGCCGGACATGTTTCATAGCAGGGGCTCGTATCCAAATATCTATGTGTAAACAGAATTAAAACTCACAAACAAAACACTTTCATTTAAATTGATTTCACGAGGGAGCAAAAACAAATAATTATTGTCATCAAATACTTATGTTTTATCAACGTTATACCGTAATCCGAGTCTTTGTATAGTCTAATGATGACTCGAACCTGCGCAGACGAGTGATACAAAAATATTCACCTCCTTTATTTACAAAAATAATTTCAATAAAATGTATTTTAATGTGGGTATTTGCATTTCTTATCGCCTTGTCGTTCATAACAAGTGAGAAATCTTCATACTTTTCATCCAAAATTTACTTTTTGTTTGATTAATCACGTGACTACCACCATTGAGCAGACGACATTTGGTCGGCCATGTTGGAGATACAGGAATCCTATATGGAGTACTCAGGGAGAAAATGAAAGACTGTGAACCTGGGGTTATCTCAGAGGTAATAAACGTTAAATACAACTGATACATTGAGGCAAATATTACAATACAGTTTAATTTTTATATAAAGAACTCATTGCGGCCCAGATATTTGCTACTTAGCTTTAATAAAAAACACACAGAGACGGCAAACACGAAGGTCACAGATGGCAACGGTAAAGAATGCACATGGCTGCCCGAGGCCGCTTACATCTTTCAACAAAGTGTCATCGCTATTCATCTTCTGCCTTTGAAACGCGTTGTTTGATAACTTTTGAGACATTGTTGCTAAGCATTAGGTGGCATGCACATAACTTGCAAGCAACTTAACATAAATCGTGGTTGTTCTTTTTATCTTCAATCAGTTCGTGGCGTCATATTAATAGCGTATTAGAGAAATTTTACCGCGATGCATTGTGGGACACTTACTTTGTTGCTCTTTCCCATCGACTCGTATGAAATATGACAGCCGAAGAGATTTCAGTCAAATATGTGGTATTTAGGCTTGAAAAGCATTACAAGAAAGAAGTATACTTTGTCCGAACTGTCGATTCTGAATGATTATTTTAATCGAAAGATTGAAATTGTCCGATTCCCCGAGGATTCACCTTTAGCATTGTGTAGCAGACGAAAGCATACAGTCGAAATAACTGCAGTCAATATCAAATATGTACAGAAACGATATGATCATGTTGCTGATTCCGATAAATAAATTAATCTTACAATTAAATAAGTTTTTGAAATGAGACAAAATCTGACCCTAGGGTGTTATATATCGCTAGACACCTTTGATTAATTGCAATCCTCTTATTGTGTAAAGTTATACAACTCTTTTTACATTATCTTGTTTCTCTTATGTCGAAAAAACATCAAGATGGAACATTTGTATATTGACATACTTCCAACCCATTCTTTATTCCGCTATTTTTGCGTTGTCGACCATCACGTGCCATTCACAAGAAAAATTAGTATCGTTGACTTAGCCACCAGCATTTTGGCGTAACATTACGTAACACATTTATCATGTCCTCCTTTGCACAAAAAATGAAAACAAAAATCAGCGGGAGTTATCTATTACCATCTTTTTGTTTCTTTTACATGAAATAATCTGGCACAGTCGTGGTACGATGTCGCAAAATGCCCAGACAGCATAGGGTAATTAACACTAATAAATCATTATTCAACTGTTTTGAAGATTTAACATCCTATAAATTTACTACCTCACAAACATGTTAATGACATTTTTGTAACAACATCTGTTAATAAAAAATCCGGATCATAAATGTCCCAAAATATAGCCGTTAATTTTCATATGTCAATTCGTGACTTTAGGAATTTCAAAAACAGTTGTGTGGGCAAACATGTAAATGTATTTACATATTAAAATAAATTAAATACAATGAATATGCGATTTGAAATGTCAATTCATGTTACGATTGCTCAAATTACTAAAATACCGTCTTGTGACAGACCCATCACGAAAACATATGACACTTCTAGATTCCTGACCTGAAATCTTCATTTCGACGCCTGTAGGTCAAAGAATGTTCGATTTAGTTTCAACTATGTTCGAATACTCTCTGTATAGTTATTTTGTCTTTATTTCGACAGAAAACTAAACCGGTTAATATTGAAATAGATACACTCCATCTCAATATTTCGTTGTTCTTGTGCATTTTCACCCTGTATATATATCATATCACCTTCTTATTAATTACGAACAGGTGCTGTACATAAATGTCTTACACATTCATAATTAATTTCTAGTTAATCAGCGAAATAATTTGAGTCCTTTCTGTACTTTGATCTCTCCTGTCCAACTTAACGTCACTGGTATGATGTGCTTGCAGCATTTCACCATATATCAGTATCAACATAAAACGTCTGGTTGTAGTAAACGTAACATTAGTTAGTTGTGTCATAATTACAAAGATGTAGTAGCTTCATTAACTTATGTGACTCCTGATGGTCGAGGTGATTAGTGAAGCCTTTTAATAACGTTCTTGTTAGGAAAATACGAGTTCGGAAAAGTTGCGCAATCATGGAATTTCAAGGATGAATCAATGCGCATGCTCAAAATTCAAAATGCAATTAAAACTTCAATTTATTGTTTAATTCTAGTATTAATTTAATTATTTTATTTCGTATGATAAAACATAGCTTTATGGACAACGCAGCCTGTCTACAGCGGTCACTCTTCAGCAACTGGCTCGCTTAAACAACATTACCAATTTCCCCGCAGTGAACATTTACAATTAATTTAACCTCTCTAGAGTAACCAACTCTCAACAACTGCCAACAATGTCTATCTCCCAAAGAGTGGTACTCCAGATAGGCCGCACGGAAGATATATATATGTCAAGTATATGTTTTGCATACATTGATGTTTAGTACATTATGTTCAAAGATCGACAAACATATCTTATTTGATATGTTATATGCAGTTAAAAAAATTAAAGCCGAAATAGATAAAAAAAAACTGCTATAAAGTCACTTAAAATTTCTTTAATTTGAGACATTGTTAGATAAAATGAATGTGTATACAGTAATATTCAAGTATATTTATTTTGCATTCATCTTTCTTTACATACGATCCGGCGTGTTTAATTCCGAATGTTTTTGATAGCGATGATCATTATAGCATTTTAACAATGATAATGCAAATGCAGATTATAGAAATAATATGTAGACAAAGTATATTATAAGTCTGGCCAGGCGGATCGCTTTCATAAAAAAACACTTCCAACAATATTTCATTTACTTTATTTAAAACTTAAATGCTTGTGTTTTATAGACAATGCATATAATGATATGGTATCATATTCGAGAAGATTGCCTTACTACCGTATCGGGTGTCTGTATTTCCTAATACCCTCCCTGCAGTGAAATAGACATTGATATACTACCCCCATTAAATGCATAGCCTGGCTTATTGTGTGGTAAGGTATGATTAGTTATGGCCGAATTTACATCTCTATAAATTTAAAAAGGCTAGATGAAATCGTACTCTCCATTTAGCAAGTCAACAGTAAGCGCGCTATGTAAATATACAGAGACACCTCACCTAACGACCACCTCAATAATAAGACCACCTCGACATTGATACCATAATTTGCGGGTGGATTTTGACTTTTTTGCTCCATATTCAACCTCAATATTAAGACCACCTCAATAAGAAGACCATTTAAAGATTGATTGTATGAAGTAGATTCTGTTCGACGTCATCGTTCATTTCATGTACGAACGCATCGAGTCCTTCTTCTCTATTACTGCATATTTCTTTCTACTTACAATCAAATAAAACAAGCATTGAAATTTAACAAACAATAAACATGTCTTTGGAAATTGAATTGTCTCTGTTTAAATAATGCATGAAGAGTTTACGACCATTTGTATCAGTGATAAGAACTTCAAATGCTCGCAATATCCAACAATAAAATGAAACTTGATTACGTATTTAACTTCGTTGTAGCATATCGCATTAACATTATAAGCTCAAATATGCATATGAATGGGAAAACGCCATGCTAATCAGATCTACTAATTGTTAACAGCTGACTCTATGAGATGAAATGCAATAAAGTGGTATTTACAGTATTAGATATCATTGCCTTGGTTATTAAGCTAAGTAGAATTGTTCATTTTACGTGTACCAATTTTGCAAACGTACAAGTAGTTAGACGCGGGGAACACTAATCTTGAACCCAAAATAGAACAAGCAAAGAGCCCAATAACTTGAAATTACGGATGATTATCGTTGTCATAAGAGTTCAAGATTGTATCATTACTTACATAATATCTCAAAGAAAGTAAATAAATATAGATATGTTGAATGGTTCAGTGCGCATGCGCACTTAAAGTCTTGATACTTTGTAATATTCTGCAGATTTATGCGAAAGGATATAAACTTAGACAAGCAATTGTAAACAGACGGAGATAAACATAAATTACCGTCACCGTATTGTTAAAATACAGTTCGTATCTTGCCATGCCCATTGCAAGACGAGGTTAAAGACCGGATGCTCGGACTGGACTGTAAACACCAATCACAATGCATAAGTTTTACCACGTGGACTGTTCTGACATGGACACTTATCTAACGGGCTCGTCCTTTATACTAATTCATGGCGTTCCATAGAATTATTTATTCAATTCGAGTCTAACAAAACCAACTTAACTATATTATTATTTACTTGAAAGCAAGATTAATGAGACGAAATTGAATTATACCTTTCGTATTTCATAAATGTACAAAGAAAATTATGATTACATTTGACGGAAGTTACCTTTGTAGGTTAAATAACTCTGTCATTTTGATACGTGTTTAAAGGGAAAATGTGTTGAGGGACCATTTTTGACGACAGTAACCTATCTATTTATGTTAAGAAACTGGCAAGTTGCAGTGAATTAAATGATAAATAATTAGAAATTTCAGTGGCTTTGTCTATTAATTTATAATGATGTTGCATGTGCAATAAATTAGGCGGAGATTCAAGAAATTATGTTTCAAATGCCAGAAAATTCCACGCAAAAATCTGTCTGAGATTTGTTGATGCATATAATTGTCTAGAGCAACGAATTGTTTTTGTTCTTGAATTAAAATGGAAACTTACGATACCAGAAGCATTTCTTATCTAAAGATGAATCGACCACTCAGGAAGTACCTCCAGCTCTTTGATTAATGTCTGTATTAACATTGTGTGCGTTTTTCTTTCAAAATGATGTACGATTTTCAATTATAATGTCTCAATTTTTATGTGCACCATTTAGTATTATAATTGCACTAAATTCTTGTGTCAAACTCCATCACTTCCACAGATAACAGCCACATTGCGTTACACATTCGAGTTCTACTGTAATAATGGTGATAATGATGTTTTAATTAGAAGTATTGCTTGCGACGCCCTTAAACAAAATGAGGAATACAAAACGTCAAAACATTGTCTTGATGTATGTAATGTCTTGTTGAATGTGGTGCCTGGTTAGACAGCACTTAGCAACATTGTCTAGGATGGTTTTTATTTCTTTCGAAACATCCTAATGTTTAGTTAGCGGCAGTATTATGGATATGGGTGTCAACCGCCCAACCAGAGGAGGATTGGTTAACTTGAATATTGGGGAAAACCATAATACTGTTGTAGAGATTGATACACATAAAGTGTCCCCAAATTGCCACATAAGAGCCGTGAATTGTGTATAGAAGCTACACATACCTGAATTCCATGCATCCGCTAGAGGGCGCTTGCCATTCGACCTTGACCTTATTTTTCTTATCAAGATAGTGATGAGTTATGACGTATTCACAGTCATCTGCTCCTTTCACGTGCTCAGTCGGAATCTGAAACATAAGCATAAAATAACCAAAACGTAATTTACTATAATTATGAATCGACCGCTTGAGCGTACAATATGATTAGTCACGCAGTCAAAACAATTATTGTTCATGCAATGACACGAGCTAAATTGCACGTGTAGTTATTTAGTCTGATCTTCATTACTTCAACCCAAGGTTATACAATCAAACCAAAGGGTGTCTTTTAATCTTGACAACTTCAAGGTACGAGTTAAATACTATTTTATACACAAAACAACTCTCCTTACATTCACGAAAATACATATAACTGTAAAACACATTCAAAAGCAATAAAATGCCCATTAAATCAAATTTAGCTCTATTTTTCGTCTTTAATAGTCGTTAATTGACATTAATTTTTATTCATAAAAGTAGGATGAATTGAAATAATTCTTTTCAGACGCATTAAAGATTATAATGATGACAAATTGAAATTAATATAAATGTTAATTGAAGTCAAGCATTCCTTTTTCGCACGTCGGTAAAATTGACTTCAATCTAATTCAAATTGAACATTTAGAAAATATTGTTTACGTAATAATACAACAATGTTATAGTTTATTTGAATGAAAGCTCACAGTAAATTCATCAATGACACAAAGTTAATTCAAACCTACACATGTGTACAAGTACATAGAATGCAATGAAGGTTCAAGTCGCTTAAAAATTCTTAACCCAAAACACACCGGCCAAACACAACACTCATGTGTCCGGTTCAATGACCGGTTAGCCGACTTCAGGAGATATATGTCGACCAGTTTACAGCATCGTTTCAAATACATGTACATAAAACAGCATGAGGTAGGAATGTGAATTGGTCCATTGACTAATGATGTTATCTACAGACGAACTTCTTTTGAGCGCCCCGTTTTTTAGCATTAGCCCCTCATTAACAACAGAATTCATTTATGATTTCATTGGTAACACAATTTACTATCACTTAAACCCATTTAGAGCAAGAGCTTTGCAATACTAGTAAACATGTGTGTCTCCAAAAAAGGTCTTGTTCTTGAAAAGTTGCTATAAGTCATGCAAATATAATTTCATTCTCGTATTATTTAAGCAGCCCCAAAATATGAAAGTTAGTTACCATGGAGACATGAAAAACGACTTTTCCGGCATAAATAACGAAATACTGCTTCTCGTTGAATGATAGAAGGTTATTTATTGTTCCAAGAAAATTTGATAAAAAATCGATAAACCATTACAGCAATAGTCCACGTAATTTCGGGACTCCCCTCGTATAGTGTAAGTAACCCACGCCTCGATCAGCATAGAAAATGAATGAAAGCGATATATACCAGCGGTGTGTATCATATTATACAATATAAATGATTTGTATTCATTAGTCTGATCATAAAACAGTTTGATATGTCATCACGTGTACGAACAGGTAATAATAAACGGATTGAAACCCAGCTTGAATGCTTACCGAAAAGTTTCCCGCCGTTTTCGTCTCATCAATGGCGTCTTCTGGGACGGCCACCAACATCACACCAAGTAGTCCAACATTTTTATCCTTGTCTGTGTTCTTTATAACCACTGTAACAAAAAAGGACATGATGTATGGATATGGTATAAACGCTTTGAATTAATACTGTGTCACTTTCCTGGCCTACTTCTCTATTAACTTTTCATTCTGTTTTGATATATATGTGTGATGATTTACATAGGTATATGCCACACGCAAACGGGAGAAACTTTCGCAATCACGGAACACGGCAATCATTCTTGATATTCTTTTAAAGTACGATTTGGTGACGTCAGTTGAACATGACACACTGTCTCTTAGTAACGATAATAATGTCATTCGCACAAAATATATTCGTACTTTAAATTATTTTGTCTTAAGGCATTTCCATTTCGTTGATGTATTTTTGAGTTATTATTATTTCGCTGATGTTGGCAAGAAAGCGTTTCTCAGTGTTGTATGTTATTTGAAATGATAAAGCCGTCAAAGACAAGACCACACCGACAAGAAGCAATGACAGACGGCACGTAAGCAATATTGTTCAATTATTATGAAAAATGATTGTGTATTTTGTTTCAAATGTAACCGTGACTTGTATTGTACGTAGATGTGAACTTGCATCGAATTTCCTGATTAAATACGAAAGTATGAAAAGGTGATATGCCTCTGTCATTATTCTGTGTCGTTTATTTGATCCGAAAACCGAGTCCTAGTTGGCGAAGATTCATGGGAAATGTAAGAACATATTCTCACTAGTTAATCAAACGTTTACGTAATCTTACACATAAATCAAACAGACCCAAATAGTTCAGGGATCAAATTTAGTGTAAGAATGCACAAACGCGATATTTTAGTATTCTGTTATTAAAATCGTCCCTAGTTTCGTACAGAACGCACTATTTGAATACACCGATAGCTACTTATATATAAACATCGTAATCCAATGCAAGTCTTTCAAAACGAACTGAAAAGATCGCGCCTAAACAGCAAATTATTTTATTTGAATTTTGACATTCTTTAGATGATTTCTGTGCACAAAGATAAAGTTATGTTTGAGAGACAGATTTCCTACAGTCCAAGTATTCAAACTACGCCGGTTGTGTTGACTCAAAGCACACAATTACGTAAAATTTGATAATAAGATTCGCTATGTAATTCTTCTAAAAAGAGGATAATTAAGGGTCTGAAAAACACTTCTACTATTTTTGACCTGAAAGGAATGTTTACACAAATACTGGAAATAACAATGTGATTTACTATCATAGGTAAACATCGTTGTCATGGCTCTGAGGTTGCCGCGTGCAATATACTACCACCGTTTATGGTACAATGCGGGTAATTTTGTTCCTAAAATATACTTACATCATTGAAGTATAAAAGTATTGAAATATTTTGGGCGGATTGGTGATACTGTATATTCATATAATTTAAATAACAAGTCCCATGACCCCGATTTATTCAAAAACATATTTTAACATACCATTTAGAACAGTTCTAGCGAGTAATCGAATTCGTTTCATCGTAAGCACTGACTCCCCACCGCGTGGTCCTGTGTTAGAACATAAGTTACCATGGGCGTAAATTGTATTTGAATAAGATTACTAATACAAAGTCTTATGGAGAATATCCTTTGCACCACTTTGTAGGAAAAATTACAGTTGTACTATGGAATGCGAGTCTTTTGACAACCGAGCATTGCTGTACAACATTTATATAAAAACGCTTATTGCCATATTTATAAACATTTCATATTATGGGTCACCTTTCATTCGTTGTCAATCATTTCGAAACACCCGATTTTTTGAAATTCCTGTGTATAAATAAATTTTATATTAGAAAAACGTCAATAAAAAGGGATAATTATCAGGACTCGGAAGACGGAAAATCGGGGTATATATAAATAACATCTTCTTTAGAATCGTTGTTTTGTTAACAGTGACAATATATGGTAAGCTCATATTTCACGACAATTACGAAGTTTCCCCAAACTCATAAACTGTATGAACACATTGCCCTAATGCACCAGAGTACCCATGTTCTATTTCATCACAATAAATATTCACTTATATTTACATAAAAGCGTACATTCTTTATGTAGCTAGACTGAGATACCATTTATTAGAATAAACAGGTCAATTTTCGCAATTTCTCGGTCATAATTCCGATGCTTAAGTCAATAAAAGCCTTTATTTGCCAAAAAACTGACTGGTTTCGTATATCACTCGGACTTAACTTTATGGCGTTTCAAATACGTTTACAACATGCATCATTGAGTGAGGGCTTTCATTCATATTACTAATGACGTTTTGATTGCATTTTTTTCACATATGTTTTAACACTTAGAACATTGTTCTCCTATCTTTTTCAACAATCAAACGCACCGTGCGATTTACAACAACAACAAGCAACATAATGATATTTTCATACCACTGAACGACATGATGTTCGAAGATCAAAACGCTATAAGCAGGTATGTTCTTATACATCAATGTGTAAGACTCCATCAATTGACTCTTTCTTCTTTAATCAAGCAATAAATAAAACACGTACTTAATGGTTTCATAAAAATACGGAACTCGTGTTAAAGGTGAAATACCGAGTTGCTATTATTAGACAGGTGGGCGTTTCTCCGTTTAATTCCGACATTGGCGTCTCATGTTCTGTAATATCGACTGTTGAATTAATCGTTAATTAATAAAAGACAATAACTAATTAACCAATTAATTTAAAAAAGTAAAGGCACATACTTTTGCCAACCCATGGCATTAAGCTTGAATATAATATCGCCTCTTTGACGCATACGATAATTCAATCTATATTCTATAATTAAGTAAAGTCTCCGGTTTAATACAAACATATATTAATTAATCAATCCGAGCATTCGCATTTCATTACTTCAATTTCGATTATCTTCAATGGGATATAGCCAGAGAAATGTTGACAGCGTGATTGGTCGAGCACAGCTTTACCAACAGGATAATAATCGCGAACATGAGAAATGGGCTGCATAGGGAAGAATACAGTGCTTCCACTCCAGAGCACAGATTTACCAACAGGATAATAATCGCGAACATGATAAATGGGCTGCATAGGGAAGAATACAGTGTATCCTCTTCAGAGCACAGATTTACCAACAGGATAATAATCGCGAACATGAGAAATGGGCTGCATAGGGAAGAATACAGTGCTTCCACTCCAGAGCACATATTTACCAACAGGATAATAATCGCGAACATGAGAAATGGGCTGCATATGGAAGAATACAGTGCTTCCTCTCCAGAGCACAGATTTACCAACAGGATAATAATCGCGAACATGATAAATGGGCTGCATAGGGAAGAATACAGTGCTTCCACTCCAAAGCACAGATTTACCAACAGGATAATAATCGCGAACATGAGAAATGGGCTGCATAGGGAAGAATACAGTGTATTCTCTCCAGAGCACATATTTACCAACAGGGTAATAATCGCGGCCATGATAAATGGGCTGCATAGGGAAGAATGCAGTGCTTCCTCTCCAGAGCACAGATTTACCAACAAGAGGATTGTTTTGGAGATGTTCTACTGTACTTTCACGATATAGTGTATCCACACAGGTCCCTAGAGGAAGATGTAAATTTAAGAAAAGGGAACAAAAATACTTAAAAGGGGACAGTGGGGAATAGTAATACTTAAAAGGGGACAGGGGGCCGTGTGGAATAGACAAACCTACCAGGGGACTGTGTGGAACAGAACTACTTAAAAGGGGACAGGGGGCCGTGTGGAATAGACAAACCTACCAGGGGACTGTGTGGAACAGAACTACTTAAAAGGGGACAGGGGGCCGTGTGGAATAGACAAACCTACCAGGGGACTGTGTGGAACATAACTACTTAATAGGGGACAGGGGACAGTGTGGAACAGAAATACTTAAAAGGGGACAGGGGGCCGTGTGGAATAGACAAACCTACCAGGGGACTGTGTGGAACAGAACTACTTAATAGGGGACAGGGGACAGTGTGGAACAGACAAACCTACCAGGGGACTGTGTGGAACATAACTACTTAATAGGGGACAGGGGACAGTGTGGAACAGAACTACTTAAAAGGGGACAGGGGGCCGTGTGGAATAGACAAACCTACCAGGGGACTGTGTGGAACAGAACTACTTAAAAGGGGACAGGGGGCCGTGTGGAATAGACAAACCTACCAGGGGACTGTGTGGAACAGAACTACTTAATAGGGGACAGGGGACAGTGTGGAACAGAACTACTTAAAAGGGGACAGTGGGGAACAGAAATACTAAAAAATGGGACAAGGGGACAGTGGGGAACAGAAATACTAAAAAGGGGACAGTGGGGAACAGAAATACTTAAAAGGGGACAGTGGGGAACAGAAATACTAAAAAGGGGACAAGGGGACAGTGGGGAACAGAAATACTAAAAAGGGGACAGTGGGGAACAGAAATACTTAAAAGGGGACAGTGGGGAACAGAAATACTAAAAAGGGGACAAGGGGACAGTGGGGAACAGAAATACTAAAAAGGGGACAGTGGGGAACAGAAATACTTAAAAGGGGACAGTGGGGAACAGAAATACTAAAAAGGGGACAGTGGGGAACAGAAATACTAAAAAGGGGACAGTGGGGAACAGAAATACTTAAAAGGGGACAGTGGGGAACAGAAATACTAAAAAGGGGACAAGGGGACAGTGGGGAACAGAAATACTAAAAAGGGGACAGTGGGGAACAGAAATACTTTAAAGGGGACAGTGTGGAACAGAAATACTTAAAAGGGGACAGTGGGGAACAGAAATACTTAAAAGGGGACAGTGGGGAACAGAAATACTTAAAAGGGGACAGTGGGGAACAGAAATACTAAAAAGGGGACAAGGGGACAGTGGGGAACAGAAATACTAAAAAGGGGACAGTGGGGAACAGAAATACTTTAAAGGGGACAGTGTGGAACAGAAATACTTAAAAGGGGACAGTGGGGAACAGAAATACTTTAAAGGGGACAGTGTGGAACAGAAATACTTAAAAGGGGACAGTGGGGAACAGAAATACTTTAAAGGGGACAGTGTGGAACAGAAATACTTAAAAGGGGACAGTGGGGAACAGAAATACTTAAAAGGGGACAGTGTGGAACAGAAATACTTAAAAGGGGTCAATGGGATAGTGGGGAACAGGAGTAGGAGGGGTAAAGACCAAAATAAATCAGCAAATTCACTCAAAATACGAACAACGGTAGAATTTGATCCACGTCTTGGTATTCAACCTAAATAGATCGTTTCTGGACCGATAAAAAAGATATCATATTATATTAAACATTATTGTGTCAATATATATTTTATTGAATTCGTCATTTCCTTATAACACAATCGGGCGATTATTTGAAGTTTGTCCACGATCTTATCTATAACTGTTTAAATAGTTTACAAAATTGGTAGATATCTTACACATGAAAATTAATATCTAGTCCTTCATTAAGTTTGGTATCAATTTCATTTCAACCGACACTTAGACATTCTAGAAAATAAGTTCAAGATTTTTAAAAAGATAAACAAATAAAATGTAGACTTTGTCCTATAATGATGTCCTGTTTTGGAGTCAGATGAGAAATACTAACATTTTACCCATACTGATGTTATAGGAAAAATCTTATGTACATACTAGTAGTGGATTTTTGCGTAAGAAAATACCAGAAATGATTTTTTTACGAAAGAACGTACTAGTAGTGGATCTTTACGTAAGAACATACTAGTAATGGATTTTTACGTAAGAACACACTAGTAGTGGATGTTTACGTAAGAACATACTAGTAATGGATTTTTACGTAAGAACATACTAGTTGTGGATTTTTACGTAAGAACATACTAGTAGTGGATTTTTACGTAAGAACATACTAGTAGTGGATGTTTACGTAAGAACATACTAGTAATGGATTTTTACGTAAGAACATACTAGTAGTGGACTTTTACGTAAGAACGTACTAGTAGTGGATCTTTACGTAAGAACATACTAGTAGTGGATTTTTACGTAAGAACATACTAGTAGTGGATTTTTACGTAAGAACATACTAGTATAGGATTTTTACGTAAGAACACACTAGTAGTGGATGTTTACGTAAGAACATACTAGTAGTGGATGTTTACGTAAGAACATACTAGTAGTGGACGTTTACGTAAGAACATACTAGTAGTGGACGTTTACGTAAGAACATACTAGTAGTGGACGTTTACGTAAGAACATACTAGTAGTGGACGTTTACGTAAGAACATACTAGTAGTGGACGTTTACGTAAGAACATACTAGTAGTGGACGTTTACGTAAGAACATACTAGTAGTGGACGTTTACGTAAGAACATACTAGTAATGGATTTTTACGTAAGAACATACTAGTAGTGGACGTTTACGTAAGAACATACTAGTAGTGGACGTTTACGTAAGAACATACTAGTAGTGGACGTTTACGAAAGAACGTACTAGTAGTGGATTTTTACGTAAGAACGTACTAGTAATGGATTTTTACGTAAGAACACACTAGTAGTGGACGTTTACGTAAGAACATACTAGTAGTGGATTTTTACGTAAGAACACACTAGTAGTGGATGTTTACGTAAGAACATACTAGTAATGGATTTTTACGTAAGAACATACTAGTAGTGGATTTTTACGTAAGAACATACTAGTAGTGGATTTTTACGTAAGAACATACTAGTAGTGGATGTTTACGTAAGAACATACTAGTAATGGATTTTTACGTAAGAACATACTAGTAGTGGACTTTTACGTAAGAACGTACTAGTAGTGGATCTTTACGTAAGAACATACTAGTAGTGGATTTTTACGTAAGAACATACTAGTAGTGGATTTTTACGTAAGAACATACTAGTATAGGATTTTTACGTAAGAACACACTAGTAGTGGATGTTTACGTAAGAACATACTAGTAGTGGATGTTTACGTAAGAACATACTAGTAGTGGACGTTTACGTAAGAACATACTAGTAGTGGACGTTTACGTAAGAACATACTAGTAGTGGACGTTTACGTAAGAACATACTAGTAGTGGACGTTTACGTAAGAACATACTAGTAGTGGACGTTTACGTAAGAACATACTAGTAGTGGACGTTTACGTAAGAACATACTAGTAGTGGACGTTTACGTAAGAACATACTAGTAATGGATTTTTACGTAAGAACATACTAGTAGTGGACGTTTACGTAAGAACATACTAGTAGTGGACGTTTACGTAAGAACATACTAGTAGTGGACGTTTACGAAAGAACGTACTAGTAGTGGATTTTTACGTAAGAACGTACTAGTAATGGATTTTTACGTAAGAACACACTAGTAGTGGACGTTTACGTAAGAACATACTAGTAGTGGATTTTTACGTAAGAACATACTAGTAGTGGACGTTTACGTAAGAACATACTAGTAGTGGATGTTTACGTAAGAACATACTAGTAGTGGATGTTTACGTAAGAACGTACTAGTAGTGGATGTTTACGTAAGAACATACTAGTAGTGGACGTTTACGTAAGAACATACTAGTAGTGGACGTTTACGTAAGAACATACTAGTAGTGGACTTTTACGTAAGAACTTACTAGTAGTGGACGTTTACGTAAGAACATACTAATAGTGGATTTTTACACAAAGAACAGACTCACAAAGTGTATAAAAACTTAAAGCCCAAAACTGAACGCCGAGGTTTTAATTAACTGTTAATTGAGCCAAGTAAAAACGTCTTCTTTACCAGATTGTATCATTTTTTTTGGCCACTAAGTTGATCTTTGATACAAATGATAAGCTTGACAGTTTTCTCTCCAAAGGGTTTTGATAATTGATAAGAAGATAGTGAATGAAAACATACTGTGAATTTTGAGTGTGTTTTGCTTGTATTCAAAAGAAATAAACGAATGGAAAAATAAAAATTAAACGTGTAGAAATCGTATAGTGTCGATGCTACTTTAATTAGTTCTATTCATAGCATTATAGATAATGTACTAGAATGATAAATGCGTCTCATATTTCATTTTTTAATGGTTACATGAAATGTACGGACAGGTATATAATATATGATAGTACTTGCATTTAGCATAGGGACAACGGTTACTGTATTGAGCACATTGACAAAGCGACCCGTGTTTAGTACGGTAACTGGATGATCTACATTTAACATAGAGATAAAGGTTACGGCATTTAGCACAGGGGCGAATGGCTGTATTAAGCATGGGGGTAAATGATATTCATTTAGCATAGCAGCAACGGGAACTGCGTATACAGTGTTAGGCTATGGTTAATGCATTCAGCACAGGGGAAATAGAAATGCAATGAACGTTGGGGCATTGTCTGCATTCAGCGCTGGGATGGGAACTACCATTGATATGGGGGCACAATGATCTGTAAGAGAAAAAAAACTGCGTTTAGCCATGGGCCAAATAATCTGCATATAGTGTAGGGGAAAGGGATCTTCATTCAGAGAAGGGCAACAGGGACTGCATGTAGGTTTGGGGCAAACTGGGGAACTGCAATGAATGAAAAACTGCAGTCTGCTCGCTTACTGCGGTGCACAACTATTTTTTTTACATATTATTTTGTAAAATTGCTTCCATACCACACGTATGACTCATGGTTCTATGACAATCACTACCTGGAATGCACGCTAGATACTTGCTTAATTGTAGTTCCTTCAACGAAGAACACTAAAAAAACATTGAAGCAAAAAACTGAGATACAAATGTATATTCTTAGTCTCTTTGAGTTGTTTCTAAGCCCGAGTAATTAGTAAATAAGGTTTTGATGCACGTCGTTAAATATTCACTTGTTTATATACTATCCGATAAGCGATCAAAATCTTTGTCTGATGAACATTCGTTACAAAAAATATATAAAACCAATCTATTAACTAAGGTGGTAAGCGCTTAAATGGCGCTTTTTAGTCTATAAGATTACGTCTAAGAATGTGATGTAATTTCAGAGTCGTTATTAGAACGTTCATCCACTTCTTTGTACTAATGCTTCTTATGTGAATATTCCATTCACAATTCTGAGAGTGGTTTTTATATGACAGATACTCAAATATCGATTCCAGAAGATTGCAAACCGACAAAAACAGAAGTTCTAAGCAGTGCAATGAGCCATATGCACCAATTTCTCGCTGACTTGCAAAACATCGTGTTTCCTTTTCATTTATGCCGGTGGTATATAACCATAAGTTAATTGCTTTAGCTGATTAAATGAACATTTGCGTTTTACATCAGTTACAATTAGCAGTTCTTTATCCTTCACACCGGTGCACACATAAAGATTTGATATTGTAATTAATCCTACCCCGAACCGGAAACCTAGTTTAATAGTCAATCGGTCTTTGTTTCTGTGCCGCTTTGATCTACTAGTATTATTGGTGTACACTCTTTGTTGGCGTGTTGTCGGTATTTCCGAGCAGACGAACATACGGACTCGGGATTAGAGTTTCATTTTATAACCCGGTTTAATGACTATTGCACTTGTGCGCTTAACTCGAAAAACAACTGTCGAAAATGGATATCTCGTTATACATTGTAACGTATTGCCCAGTCTTCTTTGTTTTACTAGTAATCGGCCATTTTGTTAGTTAATACGAGTACATTTTAAGCAGTGTGTAAAAGGGACGTTCGCATACTGTGGACGTTTCTATAAGTCTTGGTTAGTTGTTCATTTACTACAGCAAAACTTCACTTTAAGACAACCTCGAAATTAATACCATCTCATTATTTAGGACCATTATTTCATGGACCAGTTCTAAATTTTCCTTCTCAACAATAAGACCACCTTACACCTAAGACGGACCTTCTTTCGACCCAATTTTGGTCTTTTTATTAAGGTTCCACTGTACATTTGGGTGTCTATAAAATCGAGAGTAGACAATACCGGAAGATGCCTTGGTCTCTGGCATGTCCAGGACCACTGGTGTAACTGTATATCTTATTCTGGTCGCGGAAATACTTGTGATTCTATCAATGTGTGGTTTTGTGGTTGATTACTACGTTTGTCTGATGAAATCTACATTTTTATCATACGTTATGCATTATGTCACTTATTGTGGTCAACAGTAACGGGTGATAAAAACAAAGATTCGTTATGTATACGGAGACATATTGTCGATTTTCAAGTATAAAACTAAAAAAACTACATATCTGTCTGGTAAGTATCAAAATACCATCCTCTCCTGATTGTCAATCCTAAATATCCTTGAGATGCAAAATATGAATCCGGCCCTTGATTTTAATGAAATTGTGATCGAAATCCAATCTTGCACGCAGTGAACAGCGTGCGTCCACTTTATACGACAAATTTTATGATAAGGGCAAGTTAAAACTTCCTGGATTTTCATGACTGGGAAGATTTACACATTGTACGTACAAAGCGATGCATTTCGATCATATATATATACATGTATATTATTAGAATTAGCAGTATGTGTGTTAAGGTCATATTATGTTTACATTTAAACATACATTGAAGTGACATTTTGATCTGAATACTATCACTGCAATTCACGATATTCCATCTCCGCTGTGATGGTAAGGACAAACCAATATTTTATACTGTCTAAAGAGAAATGCCCAGTTTGTCTGAAGTTTAATAACTTCTATAACGTATATCGCAAATAAGACTTTCTATAAAAAAATAATCGAATTTATCAACCCATCAATCAAAGTACTGTAGTGACTCTAAACAGAAACACATTAAAAATCACAGCCAGGATTCACTCTGAACTAGCACCATGAGTCTCCCGTGAAAAAGAAGGTCATTTAAATACATCAATTTCATACTGATACAGTCTTCCAAATCGTTCATCGGGATTTTACTTTATACTCCCTCTCTCCGGGGGTCACCATTTAAATAATACACCGGGGAAGCCGCGGATAAAATGTATCAGAATATAAAATTCCCCTTACTTATAAAAAACAATAAAAGAAGCTTAGTAATGCTTTATTATAAATAATATTCTACGTCGATGCCAAAAACAATTTCTTGAAGAAAATCCATACTTCTTTTTTTTCAAAGATGATATGAGCTATGAATTTATTCACCACCAGTTTCTCAGATCGAGATGCACCAGTCAGAAATTACAGGTTCTATCTTAAACTACTAGAAAATGCTTCTTTGGTCGGTTAATTCAACTCGGTGTTTGAATATTTTCATTCATAGAAATCGTTTTCGCTTAACCATGCTCAATGCGGTGTTCGTGCAAACAATGGTAGTTTGATTGGACAAGAAGAATGAATGGTTATTCTACGGCACCTGTCTTAAATGTATGCATACCGAAATCATCATTTAACATTAACTATTAACAGTGGATTTGGTGACGAAAGAATTCTTGTGTTTAAGTGAACCAGATGTTTGCAACTCTGTGCACTTTTCATAATCAATTTGATAAAGTAAAACTAATATATTTAAGTTCTTGAGAATATTATATGATTCACGGGTAAACTGTATGGTTAATTTAGTTGACACAATGCAACCCAGTTTCTGTATTGCGTGCGTCAAATATCAAATTAAACAGCAACCAGCTAGATGTATGAACATTTGGGTTTGCTCCAACTGTGTGCCGTATCAGTCAATGCAAGACCCCGCAGATTTATAGAAAATAGTCGTAAGATAGACTTGACGTGACAAATGACCAAATACGCGGGTACTGTCGCTCACCTTATACAGATAGCGCAGTTTTCTTTGGCAATTAAAGTTTCAAATGTCTTAAAATATAAGCCCTCTCGGCGTGTTGCTGAACAATTTTATATAAATGTCTATTTTGCTCTTTTCACGTTTTCACATCAATCGTAGATGTCTGTACGACAATAAATGTGGTAAACTTAGGATTTGCCAGATTGCGATTCATACGATTTCAAAAAACAATGTTTGTATATGCAAGCACAATTTCGGCAAATGTGAGGAAGTAAAACATGGGGAAGGCTAAAGTCACAAAACAGAACCTTCCCGGCCACATATCCTTAGGGATTGGAATGGAAATGGACATTGGGTATAAAATGAAACCAAGAAGGAGCGGGAATGGAAAGAAAAACTATATGGTATGAAAGGGACTGTTGACAATGGGATGTATATAGGTCCAAGGTCGTGAGTTTGAATCCTGCCTCGGGCAGGCTTGAATCCCGAACTTCACAATTTCTAATCTTGGCGCCAATACTGCGGTTAGTATCACGGGAAGCATTCATCGAGAGTCATTTATATAAATTGTAAAAACATGTTTCACAATCGATGTAAAATAAATAAGTTTCAACTGAACTATTTCACGAATTTATAGGTTTTAGATAACCAGTAAAAGAATGAATTGTTGCCACTGATAAATATTTCATTGATCGAACGATTGCTAATAAAAAATGTGTGTTTGATTCTTTTGTTTGTCTTAAGTTTTGATTACAACTGAATTCGGTAATGACACGTTCGAAATGTCTAAATTACAGATTTATTGTGAAAAGATTTGCACCTTTTTGAACTTAATTCGGGTTAGCAGATCATTTTATTCGGGTTGAATGGTTGACATATAGTCACATTCATTGATTTAACACACAAATTAAAAACACGGACCGCATTAATAAAACATGAAGACGTGGTATAAACATATCAACCATGTTGGGGAGCTATGTGAAGGACTAGGGATGAATACTAATGCCAAACTTTGTAATATATGGGTAAATATTTCTCTTCCATCTGATAATTTGTAGCTACAAGACTTTCTTATGCATACAAATAATAGTCGGGGATTAAATCCAGAGGTTTATTGAAAAACGTTTCTGTATCACAGGATTTGCTTTAACACGATTTCATAAGATTTTCAGAAGATGATGTGTTAAAAAACTGCGACACTTTTGAAAAGTTTCGAAATCTTTAATAACTTAATCAAATTGAATTTGCATTATTTTATTACTTTGTATACATATAAATCGGTATCCCTATATGACACTTTCACGGTAAATCAACGTCGAATAGGCTTCACATGAACGTCAAACATGGCGTAAATCGTCCATATCCTGGGGATTATTTTGTCAGCGGATGTATAGACTACATCAGCTGGAGACCGCCGGAAGTCTGGTATCCCTCCGCGCGTTATAATAGACACAAACTACTCTCAATAAATTCGCAATGTAATTCCACTTAGAAATACTCAACATTGCGATATGACGCAGAATAATTGTTCTTTATTATAACAAAACCTCAAAACCGCTGTCAAGAGATTAGATAGGAACAGTTTATACACAGAGCACGATTTGGTACCCCCTGGACGGTTTTTAAATACAGGCAAGGTCGATAACTGTGTCAGGAGGGAAAGTACTATGTAATTCCGTTGTACGACATTGCCTCAATGCCGGATACAGCCAGTGGCATTATTGAGAATTTCGAGTACACTCACATTAGTGGTTCTGTCATTATGATTAACTAACTATCCGTTTATTGTCTCATCGTTTGCCATAAGATATTCTTTTACCCTTTTCTATCCTAGGTTCATATAATACGTCCAACAATCTTTCATCACACGCCATATTTAACGATCCGGAATGCTTCTACACTCATCGGAAAGTAGTGACGTTCCGATTTGATGCGTGAAATTAGAACCAGGTTGTTAGCGTTAAAACAATAAAACAATACTTCATGCGTAATTGCTAAAACATTCAAGTATAAACAGGCGTTGAGTGACCGAGCACAAAACACAAACCAACTGCTAAAAGATGAATCCAAACTTTTTATGTTACGGAACGCCGAGCTCCCAGTCTCTACACAGAGTTGCCGTTCCTGCTTCGTCCTCGCATGTATTGTGTGCATGGTGAAGCGTATCAGGAACGACAACTCTGACACATGTTTAGTTTAACACCGTACATGGATGACGTCATTGACGACAAAATGTCTGCCTTTGGAAGGTGTTAGGTTGTTATTACTTTCACTTTTCTGATTTAAATGGCGGCGTTTATGAGATAATCTATGCTTAATCTTTAGTTACACAAACATTGCACTTAACAAGACAGATTTTTAACGCTCTCTGTCCAAGATAATTATGTCAGTATAGCAACAATGACGTAATGTTTATTTGTGGAGAAAATAAACCATACCAATTACTTGTTGATAGTATTATGTTTTAATATCAAAACAAATAAAGTGACTCAGTTGTTAAACACTTCTTGACGAGTTTGTGACGTGAAATAACATAATGATTTCCGGATGTGAAGACTACTCGGTGATCTTACATTGAATCAGCCATTTACTTTTAATGAAATAATGCAACTATTAAAATTGTCAGTTCAAGTTTCACCAAAATTTGTATTCTTATTGAAAACGGGCGGGGTTTGTTAACTCAGGTAAAAAGTTAATCGGCTGACATTTATCTGCAAGTATTTAAACTCTTTGCGTATTTCCTAGGATGTTTCGCCACAGGAAACGATCGTCTGCCCGAGCAGACGAACTCTAATGTTACTTGGTCACCTTGAACCGTAAATAAATATTTAGCGCAACGTAGAAACGTCAAGAAAAGCAACATTTTTGTCACCCTTGTTATTTGTGCAAGAATAAAAATATTTCAATGTAAACAAGACGAGAATTCTTTAAACATGGCGTTATAAATTCTTGTTTGATCACTTTCGGTAAATGTTGAATAACGGGCGGTATCGGAATTAAACCTAATTAGCTGTTTCCTTATTGGGAAAGTCAATAGAAAAAATAGAAAAACGTATTAAATACATAAGCCGCTGATTGTGATATTGAGCGACGGGTGCCTTTGTGTCATATTGTTCGACAATATTTCGCCCCCTTTTATATATATATATATATATAGGTCCTTAACATGTGTATCAAACCGCAGGTGAATATGAGAACAGACAGATACCCACAATGTCATGCTGATGACGTCATTTGGATTTAAAAAGATTTTTTTGTGTGCAAAAGGTGACTTGCACTTTTTTTAATAGATATGTTTATAGAATTCAACAATGGGGCTTCGTCTTGGTAGTTTGGGCGTTGGTTTGCAGTACATAGTATTTGTATACATTTCTCCTACTGAGACGATACTGTTCTGTTCTATTCAATGTTTGCATTTACAAGCACGTGCATTAAAAACAAGCTGATAATAGCATAACTGATCAAACGAATTTTATAAAGTCGTAATTGTGCGACCAATGCCAACAAAATACAGATATTTGACAAATAGACAACAATTTGAACAAACGTAGGTGTCGAAGTTTCTCGTTTACAGAAAAACGAATATAAGAGCAGACAGCTTTTTATTGACACATTCCTCTTGGCTCAAAAGAGACGATCATTTAATTATGACATCATTGGAATTATTTCTTTTAATGTTTGACATTTGGCATATAAACAACAGAAAATGTAAATTAAAGACTTTCAAACACACTTGAACTTTGAAAACAATAAAAGCCATGAACGGTAAACAGCCAAGGTTTGTGAAAATGTTTAAAAACGCACCAAACTAATGGCGGACTCTTTACATAACGCGGAGGAACAAATATGTACCAAACGTTTTCATAAATCTAACGCGAAATTTGCGCAATTATTGCATCCATTATCCAATTATATAAATTTCGCTGTATCAATACTAAGGAATTCAAATTATCTTATTATACACTTTGTATTGTTTGAATATAATTTACAAATTTGAAGCCACCAGTGCACCTGTCAATGTGTCAACTGAATGGTAGAACAATTTGATATGTTTCTTTTATATATATTCTTTTCCTTTTCTGATTTTAAATGGTCGGGTCATAGAAGTAAATTTGATGTTGATAGATACAAAATTGTCCAAATTTGCATATTTTCAGCGTTTATCTGTCAGCATAGAGTCATTAAATCATAATGTAGTCACATGTTCTAGTTCTTTGCAATTAAAATGACTAATAAATCTTCTTGTGTGAAGACTTCAATTTGTATTTCAACAAATTTCTGAATCCATAGAAAAATTAACGTTTCACACTTCCTTGCTATGCATATTTGAGGGTGACCTCAATTGTAAAATGCACAGTAAAGATGTCAGATATTTTTTGCACACTCCCAAAAGACTACAGGCGTTTCCTTGTAATTGCATGGTAGCAATTATTTCAGGAACGAAAACATGTTAAGGATAACAATAAACGGAGCAGTATTAACGTTTGCAGTCTTGTCATAGAACCTTATGATTTTGTTCAATGCCCCCCAAGCCTTCAAGCGTCTGTTCATTTTTTTCTACAACCCAAGCGTTTTGTTCTATATTTCCTAAGATCTAGGAGTTTTGTTCATTTTTTTAGAACTTTGACTCGGGAATAATCGGTTATTCTCGGACATGTTCGGAAAAATTATCATCGGTTCGATGTATCATGGAGATATTTAGACATGAACAGGACCAAAGTTGCAGACGACAGCTTATACTCAGCAGTGCATGTTGACTGTTAAACGCATCAACTGTTAAATCATTCGGACGACTTATACAGTCAGTCCAAAATCTGCGTGAATTAAACCATGCCACGGTTTATTTCAACCTGAGTTTAGCCCCTCCACTTCACACGTGGTCATTTGTCACTTGAGCGATAAAATGTAACATTTATTATCTGAACATCACACCTTGAAAATATCCAGCTTGATAAAAATGTTCCGGTCAAACACCGAAAAGCTAATTTGTGTAAAATTAATGACCCAATCACGCATTAACACGACTATGAAAACTTGATATTTTTGTACATACTTATGAACGGAATTAACATCAAAGGAATGGGTATACTCTCAGATTGTAAAACAGCATGAGACAGCCACGGACGTATCAGGCAACAAAGCAATGCTCACGGTGTTTCTCTCCCCTTTCTATACCAAATCGGATATTTTCTAAATACATACAAATGTACTTCCATCCATTTGCTGTGGTTATACAGTAACATAATATTAACAATTGACGACACAAAAGTATCTGCTTTAAAGAATTTATACTGAACAGTATATATGATAGTATTACATTATGCATTGGTATACGTCGTTAGGTTGTCTGGGGTGACCCAATAGTTCATATCGCTACACATATGAATATCTGCATGATTGTACAATATAATATATACCTTATCAGGTGTTGCCAAGCAGGTGGCATAGTGTTTATTTTTTATTTAAGACTGATGACAAATCTAAATATTCAATCCTTTGATTTTCGTTGCGAAGAACAGATTTAGTAGTCTTAATATATAACCAGGAACAATGTGTTCTGACAATCCTTTCACTAGATATAGAACTTTTGTTCATCCGAACGCTTTATCTAAGCAAATCAAATGCATAAAAATGCATACGACGTTTTATTTTTTCATAATTCTTGAATATTACCTTATATTTTCATATGAAACATTTAATTAATTAAATATGATTATTATGTAAGGTTCTTGTTTGAAGTATTGTATTTATCATACATTCTATATTTGTGCCCATACATTACTGTAAAATCGACACACCCTAGATGAAGTTTCTTACAGACAAATTTATGTCTCTTCAATAAACTTTTATTAATAAACTTCTAGAGATAAAGTATTCCAAATGCATACTGATATAATCGGAATGTCAAAACGGATCAGAGATTGTATTGAAAACATTTCATACATAAAATCGCTGTATCATTATATTGGTAAATATCAAAGCATGTTCTGCGCTCTAAGATCTTTTGACCGCAATGACGATGTAAAACCCGCCCGCCCGGCAGACCACTTTACAGGACACGCTCCGGTTCTCAATCATAATTCCCACTTGAGGTTACATCTGATTTGCGTTTAATATTCCGAACATCTGTGGTGAAATATTCTACCTTTTCGGCGCAGCCGTACTAACATGGTTTTTCTATTTGCATATCAGTGTTGTGTAAACCAATCAAATCTTACGTTAACCACCAAGGCAATTTCTCTTCAACCGAACAACGTTTGTAACCTTGACGCGGATTGGTTAACATTTCGATAAAGGATATGTTACCTTACCTTACTGACTTTGTGAATTTACCGAAATCAATTTTGGATCTGGAATGACCTGCAATCGTAACATCTCGGCATTTTTTATGTTGCACAACAGATCTTAACCTTCAAATTGCGTCGCCCATCTTTTTCAAGTTATTTATTTTTTTCATCATAATTTTATCTATACTGGTCAAAACTGCTAACCCGTAAAGGCAGCCTCGACTCAGTAATTTTAAGACTGCACAGTTTAGACCTGCGAAATGTTTGTAAAGAATCATTTCATGGCATTTTGAAACTCATTGTATACACGTTCATTGCAATGGAATATAGCATTTATGTTGCATATATTGTCGTATAAAGTCGTGTTCTTGGAACTAGAGAAGACACATATTGTGCGTTTTTAAATGCATTGAGTATATATCATAAGTTTAGAAATACAAAAGTACTTAAACTGTAATCAAAGATTGAACGACCTATGGTGCATACATACGTCGCTTAACTCCACGTCACTCCTGTGTGCCACAAAACTGGAGTTGAGTTACTCTTCGAGTAATCATTTAAAATGTGCATTGAACTAAAACTTCTCAAAACAAATGGCCACACAACTGCGATATTAGCTCTGGCTTATCGGTAAACATAAAATACATGACGTATCATTCTTCTTTATTCCTCGATCTGTATTGCTACCTTTTTTGTGACATAATAAGGTTGCGACACGATTCTCCATACCATGTTATCAGTTATTTGTTATAGACAGAGATTACAATGCCCTGTCTATCCAAATTTAACCAAATATATTGACCGACATAATTAATACTTCGCCATATTTGTTTTTGCCAGACGGGTATACCCATTTATTTACGTTGGATAATTTATCAAACGGATCGACATAGATAATTACTGAACAGCTGAGAACCCGTCTGTGAGGTTATGGTCTGGATTAAAGTAATAACATTTTCCGTTCGCGATTGGCATCAACTGACAACTTTTCATTGATAAATTTAAAGATAAAGTCTTCATATTGGATTGCAGTACAAAAAAAACCGAACTCATTTCACGCGATTTCATCCGGGCATCGCAACAAACGTACTTAACATTTTCGCCCTCGACATTTTCCGGGAGAGCGCTTTTTGTTTTTGTTTCGAAGATCGCAGATGTTTGCTGGAAATCTGCTGTAAATAGAAGCATTTTTTCAAATTTTTCAAAAGTACTTTTACGTATAAATAACCATGTTGACAATGTATTACCTTTCAAATGCAAAACTTATGGCAAAATTGCAATCGTTTGATGTTGATCAAATATAAATACTTCCTCCTAAGTAATAAAAAATGAACACAGGACATTGTTTATACATACTTAGTATAACTTGAATTCATTACTTCAGAATAGATATATTATACACGCTAAAAAATGTACATCAAGTCATAACATTACTCAAGAATGTTCAGAAACAATGGAGGATTTTATCAATGCATAATTCTCCTTGTATCTTTGAAGTTGAGATATTACACACAAACACAGAGTAGATCTACTGTTCTTAATAAAAACACTTAATCATTATATACATTTTTATTGGTACATGAAACAGCACAGCACCAGTATATGTATACAACAGTTGTCCGATATATAACATTATTGTTTGATCACAAAACCCAACATAAGGAGATATCAGACTATTTACACTATGTTTATGGCGACTTTAAATCCAGGTACAAATGTTATCACAGAAAAATGAAAGCTATCTCAGTTTGTAAACTGTTTTAGGGTGTTGAATGGAAAATATTGCATTCAGTATAACAAACTCAAGTAATACCAGGTGATACGATAAAACTGAGTAAAGAAGTGAAGCAGTGAATGGCACATACATGGTGCACAGCCGACACAAACCCACAAAGAGACATTAGAATACATATATGCAGTGCAACCTCTCCGATCATCACAGACTCAGACCTAACTTTGGATGTTGATCAGAGGTTGCTGCCATATCGAGGCTTAAATGGTCGTTTATTCTTTCGAACCGAATAATTAATAATGTTGTTAAAGAGAGGGCCGCTCTGGAGATTCTGTTGGTAAAGATGGGCCGCTCCGGATAGGATGTTGCTAAGAGAGGGCCGCTGTGGTGAGTATGTTGCCCAATAGGTGGTCGCTCTGAATAGGTTGTTGCTCAAGAGAGGACCGCTGTGGTGAGGATGTTGCTCAAGAGAGGACCGTTGTGGTGAGGAGATTGCTCAAAAGAGGGCCGATTTGCAGAAGATGTTGGCATGACAGGGCTGCCGTGGAGAGTATATTGCCAAATATGGGACTGCTCCGCTGAGAATATTGCTAAAATAGTGCCGTTGTGGTGAGATTGCACTGTACATACAAGTAGATTGTTGTTGTAAACTTCACGAAGTCTGCAATCTTACGGAGATATCTATGTTAAACACACTTTGTTGATATTATGCTGCTATATAAACTATAATATTCAATATCTGAATAATACATATAGTGCATTCTGATAACAAGAGAACAACGGGTGGATGCATAAGCTTGTCTGTGGGTAACAGTATGGGTCGACATAGGCTAAGCATGTTGGGTATAAATTTATTCGAATGCAATGGGACTTATACTTTCTCAGGAACTGAGCCCAACGCAGAATTTTCTATTTTGGCTTAAATTAGTAGTTTACAGTTTAAATGTATGCAGTTAGTTCTTAGCTTAAACTTTATTTTACATCGAATGTGAAACACGTTTTGTACTGATCACTCTCGATGACTGTTTCCTGGGTTACAAGCCAGTGCTCACGCCAGATGCAGGGATTGTGTAGTTTGTAATCACATCTCGCTCAATGTAGGGCTCAGACCTCTTCGGACCAGGAGTCAGACGTTCAATACCTCGACCACTACAACGCCTCCGTACCTATATATACTGCAAGTCATGAATTTCTAATGAAAAATAGCTGCATGACTTTTCAAAAGTTCTCTTATTGTTACACATCGTTCAGAAGAAACACATTCAGACATTTGCTTTGATTGTGTCATTGATAATCGCTTCAAAATCACATAAACATTCTTTGCCATAGACATGCCAACTTGCAAGTAATCTCAGTGTGTCGTTACGCCATCCACTTGTACGTATCTTATTGTCTGCTTTTCAATCAAACTCCCGCACAGTTGTAGGATGCGTACAAGGTTATCAAGTCTGTCGTATCATTATTCGTTATTAGAACACAAAAACATACTCATCTCGCATGCCTACAGTCAAACATTTAGCAACGGCATAAACTAACTAACTACATTTGTATACAGTACGTAAGCGGCGGAGTAAGTACTACAATGAATGTCGCTCAACCCAGAGGACTTGTGTCTGTATCACACTAATGTCAAGGTCACGTTTCCTGTTACTATATCAGTACTGGTGTCTCTTTATGCCATGTATTCTTCGAAATAACATTTCGGACCCGATGAAGTCGAATAAACGAGGTCCGACTGTATATTGGAGTCCAAATGACTATGTAAATACGGTGTCGTCTTGCACTGTGGTCAAGTCAAGGATACTCTGTTGTTTAAGTGGTTAAGAACCGGACACTTGGTTCGTAGAGCCTGGGCTCGAACTCCACCCAACAGCGAGATTCTACAATCCATGAACACTGGTTTGGAATCCAGGAAGCAGCCAATGTGCGTGATTGTCAAAATGTACGAACTTGTTTCGCTACCGATCAGAAATAAATCGAAGAGCATTTTGTGTGAAAGTTCGTCGTCGATTATAATCATGTATTAACTGGGAGCCCAGATCACGTGATAAGTACATGTATATATTGTTTCTATTTTTATCGGCGTTTAACATTCCTTCGGACGTCGGAAATAATAATACTTGGACGAAATTACAAGGTTGGGTATAAAGTTGACTTTCATCCCGGACGATTTTTATGGTCCAAATTGTATATTTGTTAGATAAACGGTACTGACACTACGGTACATTGCTATTTATACGAGGTGAAAGTTATAATCTTACTGATATCTAAACCTATTTCAAGTGTTTATCTTTAAGAAACGATAAGAATTACAGATGTACTTTACGGTCCGACCGTGTGAATTACGACGGCATTTACGCTGTCCTTCGGAAACGGGTATTTTTATTGATATTTAATCTTAACTATTACGACATCGCGTGCAGATATCAAGTATTTTGTTTTTATTTTGAAAACGATAAGTTTGGTTAAATTTTAATGCGTATATTTGATCTATTATTCATGGTGTGGTCACATGGTCCTGAATATATCCCCTCAGAATATGTTCAAACATAATCCCACCCCCGCATCTTCCATGCATGCTTAAGCTGATAACATACATTTTAACATCTAAACATCGCTAGACTTCACACACCTAAAAAGAAGATCTAAAATACATTAGAAATACTCATGTCTCTTAAAGTCGATCTCTCCTACCGGTATAAGTCCTTTGATGTTATGTTTTAGTACCGTTTAATGCAAAAACTATTTATTTACACCTATTTTTTTGGTACGGTAGCCTTAGTGACATGACACATGTACAGCATTGATAACTAGAGATCAAAGATTCAGAGTTATGTAAAATTTAAACAGGTTGTTATAAGCTTCCCTCCCAAACTTTATATATTATTGTACAATGTGTTTGTAGCGCATACGAAATCGTACATTATAGCAGTATACGACTAATCGTATATTATAGCAGTTTATGACTAATCGTATATTATAGCAGTATGCAACTAATCGTAAAACTTGCAGTGGCGAATACAATGATTCAGTTCTACGACGCCAAACCATCGAATTAACTCAACAAACAGTAATGTGCACTTTTATATAAATTCAACCATACTATATAATACAATTATCACATCATAGGGTGCCTAAATCAAGCTTCTTGACCGATTGAAGACAGGTGCGTCTTTTGATTAGTTATATTAATCATAGACCTGTAAATGTACTAAAACAACCAATACTTGTACTACTAGTATATAGACGTACGATATACAGTATACGTATGTTTCGTGTCGTGACACCTCCCATTTACTATATCTGTTTACTTAAACCTTGAAATAAAACTGATTATAGCAATTTTAATGGTGTTTTATTCATAATTACATTCTTGTCATGCAATTTACATATAGATTCGCCTGCACTATACCGTATAAGTGTTAGTATTCAGCTTTACGACAATAAGAATAGTTTACGACAACAAAGATCGAATTTTGATAAGCACTCATGGAGCTCATTACCAGGTGTTTAATTGTGTGAATTTTCAATAAAGAAGCAAAAAATATATTTAAAATCGCTACTTGTTTACACTAATGACAATGCGCTGATATAATTCGCAATTGCATTTAAAATTCCATTTGTGAAAAAATCTGGCGTTTTGACGTGTGAGGTAGACATATCGAGATTAAAAGAATGTTTGAAAAGAATGCTATTGAACTGATAAAATACAGCACAACCTACCAAAAGGTCCAATAACAGACCATTATAGCTCTGCCAAAAAATACAGGACGCTCAAAAGAAGGTAGGCCATGTGACTTTTAAGCTTCATGTAAGTGATACTATACCATTACGCAAAATACGTAGTTAAATAAAATGTATGTAAGACATTTAACAATGTGACAAGAAGCTATAATATGTAGCTGGCAGGCTTTTGGTGTTACGTAGATAAAAAAAGTGCGTAACACATAGATAATAACCATCCGCGGTAAAAAGTAGTCCGCGTCATGAGATATAACTAATGTTTAATGTTATTTTCGAAAGAAAACGGACAAAAAGTATTAAAATGATTGATGTGATTGTGATGTTACCAATACGCCTTGGGTGTTGTAAAGTTCCCATGCCAAAATGGCAATTATCTTCGTAATTTATCCGCGACAAACAGAGAACATTCACATCTTCTTTATTGGCTAAGATGATCAAGTTATCTTTACACCATAAACATATTTTCAACAAAATTAATAAACGAATAACTGCGCTACTTCTAGTGCCTTGGTTTTAAGAGCGTTTGCTAGCCGAAGCATGTCGTCGACTCATTGTGACATTGCAAATAACGCTGTAATCACATTGACAAAATCTCTTAATTGCAAAGTTTACTGTTTGAAGTTAAACTATAGTAAGAAAAAGGTACACATTAACTTAAAGGATATGCAACGAATTGTTAAACTATAAAACGATTCAAAACAAAGTAACTAAAGTGGTAATGCATTTTTATCTGGGGGGTTTTATATCGCTTATATTAAAACATTGCATCATTATGTAATTACAGGCAAGCATTCTGGAAAAATAAATATTTGAAGCATAATTTGAATATGGATGACAATGTAATATTACTATATGGGAAAAATTTACAACATGCTTCCAGTGTCGTCAGAATATAAGTTTCACAGGTTTGACACAGAGAACTACATGTTTATATTGAACTATCAAATTCTCACGAAATCATCGAACAATTTATGTCAGGACCTAAGTTAAGACAGCTGAGTTTGGAATCCAATATCAGAATGCAGCATTACCACTGGTCAATTTTAAGGCTGAGTTCAGGATCAACCAATCAGAGATCTGAGTTTTAAGAATTTTCTACAAAGAATGCTTCCTAACATCAGACAGGCTTAGGTGTCTCTAGGTGGAAAAACTATTAATACGCTTAAGTCTGGGCGTTATAAACGCTGAATACTTTTTAACTTACCATTCGACATGTGACTGCGCATTTAGCTTTTAACACATTCACGGGTATTACTTTGATATAACTGAATACATTTTGCAAGTTCCTAGATTATATTTCGTGATAAAATGTCTTTGATGCGTTTTGGTGCGCACTACGACATCGTACATAGTTTGTTACAACTATATTTATATGTCGCCTTTTTTATTCAACATTTAACACAAATCATGATTGAGGTCAATAATTTGCACTATTTACTTCAATTCAGGCTTTAGTGATATTCATTCTCAAAGACAAGTAGGCCTATGTACAAGAAAGCACAGACAATCCTGGCATAATACTAGCGAAAGATCTTATACATTTACAAATAATTATACACTTTATACAGTTTGGTTGGACAGTTTTATGTTAGAGATACTTAAAATCCGTCAAGCAATTTAACAGTTGACACAAGAGACACAAATAATGTATTTGTAGTCATTTAATCAGTCGTAGATTATATGACGTAACAATGACGTCACAATGAGATATTCATATTTTATGTGATTTTCAGCGAAAACATCGAAAATGTGTCGCCAAAAAAAGTCATTCAACTCTCAAAATTAGAACTTCATAGGATAAATTAATACATTAAAATAATGTATTCTTTTAGAAGCGTGAAGTTGTCGTACGATAATGCGTGTAAAGTACTTAGGGGAGTAAGAATGAATTACAAATCATTATTGCGACATAAAATTATTTAGTTTTATGTGTTTTCATTAATGAGGTTACGATGGATAACATAAAATCAATATCAATCACATAAACGTCATGATGGAGAAAAAATAGCGTTTGTCACATTGACAGATTTGAATGGATGAAAGAGTACTTTTATAAACATACAACGAGAAAATGGTGTCACGGAGATATCCGAAAGCGCAACGGTATGTGCCGAATGTAAGTGATATCGTGACAGGTCAGTATTAATGAATTTTATCATAAAGGATTTGGAACATGGATTTATGGAAGATTTAATTTTATCTTTGTTGAAATAGAACACATTCCTGGCGAATCATAGGCATTTATCCCAGTATCTTCCAACACTGTTTATATCAGGAATACGTGCTGTTCGTTTTTGTTTTTAATGTTTATGAAAGTTTGCCTTATGATAGTACATTTGTACACACAACTTTAAACATACAAACCCGGATCCGGCTTGCATTGAACTTTATATTGTCAAACAGCTTCCGGTTTTGGTTAATTTTTTTCTGACACGTAGTAATGAAAACACGGATAAAGAAATGCAGGATGCTATGATCAGTACATAAATGATGTTGATTTGATGTAGACAGACAACAAACTATGTTCGGGTAAATCTCAGGCCCTGAATCAATTGAATTATCTAGAGCCTAAAGCATCTTTGAAATGGAAAAGTAACATCTTTGTTACATATCTGATACCTACCTAATCTAGACTGTTTGAACTTTAAAAATACATTACATACATAACTTATGTTTATCTTAAGTCTGTTTTCTCACTTCGAATACATTTTCTATGGTATTTCCCTCGAGTAGAAAGACTAGTTGACGCCGCGTGCAACACATTAACACCATTATTATCAGATACATAACTAATACATTTGCGCGTATTTTGCATGTTTGAGAGAAAAAAATGTAATTATTTATCATAAATCGTTTCTATTCCTCGAAAAACGCGACAGAAGTTTAAAATTTACGTCATTATGTATTGTTGTTTTATGACTTTATGCAACATAATTTAGCGACATAAATGTCACCTTAAACACAGAACAGTTTACCGTTTCGTTTTTGTGAAGTCACGTCTGTTCTTTATGTCTGCATGTTTTCAGTTTTCATTATAAAAAACTTACAAAATAGAAATATGCATACATATCTAGAATACAATCGATGTCCGAACGTAACGTAAACTTGATGAGCGCGCGACATTGTCGCAGGGTGGCACCTGTCACGTCCTCGCGAAAACTAATTACATTTATTTTATTCGATAAATGCCTGTACTATAAACGAACCATAAATGAAAATGTCATTTTCATTGCATTCAAATCATTCTAATATTTAACGGAAATCATTGTTTCGTACATTAATTCGTTTTTAAAAAGCTCGCCATTAATTTTCGTTTTTAATCATCAAAATCCATTTTGTTTCATGGCTGCTAATTTCGCACAATCAAAGTCCTTTTAATAGAGTCATAATGGGGTATTATCGATGTTGTAATAAAAAAATAGTGATTGAGTTGCTTAATGTTCTCTTTTTCTTCAGAGTGGTAAAAGTCGTAAAGTAAAAAGTTAACATTATTATGTTATTTGATCACATTAAACATTTCATAGTATAGATCTATATACTCCATACATTTATGTTATTCCACAAACTTATAAATAAACAATACATGTACATATTTCGACAAAAAACATTCTATTTTCGTCATTAAGATGCACGATTGGTAGTTGCATAATATAAATGATTAAATTAACCCTGCACTTTTAGTATTTAAAAATAAAATCTAGGCATTTAAAATGACATGTTTCCATCATCTCGTTCCGTCTAAAAACTGCCTTGATGTATAGAAACGTCACCAAATAATGTTATTTCAGCAAAACATGAGCCTTGACTGACTGAAATAAAACAAATTTAGCTTACATGATTGAAAATGACTGATATGTATACATAGTGTGTTCTGTTCGAAAGATGTACAGTATAAACTCTTCTGTGAAACACCCTGTCAAGACGCAAACTTTGGCTGTTAGGCAAAGGTTGTTGCAATAGAATGGTATACTCGGCAGTAAATATTTACTACATAAAATGTAGATACTGGTGTTGAGGAGAGGTTGATGCTCAAATGAGGTATCACTGTACTAGTATATTTGGTGCTAAAGGGCGGCGACTCTGTAAAACCGGATGCAGGCATTAATGGCAATTTGTTATACTCAAAATTAAGACAACCTCATTAACAATACCACCTTTTCATGGACCAGTTCTTAATTTCAATTTCATTCTAAACTCGATAATTAAACAACCTCACAACCAACACCGACTTTCTTTAGAAGCCATGGTGGTCATATTATTGACGTTTCACTGTATGTAAGTGTATATATGTGGAAAAAAAACGACAAGCTGTGTATTAGAATGATATAATAAACCATTCGCCCCTTGTTTCGGTATGTCCATCACGTGACTATAAGTAAGTATTAACCACAAATGGTCATTTGTCACGGTGTCGTCTGCACGGACAGCAAAGTGCCTGCAAGCTACATGATCATAATTCTTCTTGATAGAAAATTAATGAGTTTTACGCACTTCGGACAGAATCACCTGGATTTACTGGAGAGGCATAAAAGGTTTGGGTGAAATTATGTTTTTTTCAGTGATTTAATGATGAAAGCCACTCCCTTTGAGGTTTTTTTTGGGTCTACAAATTGACGTTGATTGGTGGTTCGTGACCCCATACCGGACGAAAATAGGAACCGCTTTAAAATACGAATATTGTGTCAGTTAATTTTCAGATTAACCCACTTATTTATCAATATTGGTTTTACCTCACTAAAACCTCACTAATAAGACCACCCTTGGGTTCCTAGAAAAATGGTCTTCTTATGGAGGTGGTCTTAATATCGAGTGTGGATAAAGAGCAGAACGGTGGAAAGGGAATTGAAAATTGTGTTCTTAATGTTTAGGTGGTCTTATTATTGAGGTGGCCTTTAAGTGAGGTTTTACTGTAGTATCCAATCGATAAATCTACCATGTCAGAGTTTGGAACATCTGTCTGCCTATTTATTGTATGTACATTCTAGCATTTATCAAACGGCGTCTTCTAAACGGAAATCAGTTGTGGATTTTTATCGATGTTCAAAAGTAAATCAATCATAACTCAATATCATAACTACGACGTAAGTTCAAGTATTGCAAAAGTGTAAAAAAATACCGTATTTAATTCAATGTAAGACCTCGTAATTAGCGGTAAGAGATCTAAGTTTCACTCATTCAAATGTAAATTAAATTTGTTTGCTTTATTACCTGATTAAGCACTACAAGAAAACGCAATTACTCATTTTTTACAAATATAAGTCTAAAGCCATTGTAAACGGTAATAAAATATATGCGAGTGTTATCTTTGATGAAATACGTTTAGTAAGAATTTCTGCGGCGTTTTAACTGCAGTATTCTCCTACTAGATGGCGCCCGCAGTATGTCTGAGACAGCGCCACCTGTGGTGATTGTAATGTCGTCTGCACAACGGAACACGGAGGTAAAATGATTGGTCTTATTGTTTTAATAGTATAAGTGGATTATAATAAATGTGAGAGCATAAATCCGCCATTTCCTGCCGATAGCATACTCCTAAAACCGGAAGGAGGTCTAAGACGCCAAATTGGCAGAAAGTCGATTCCTACCAACATAAACCTGATATTTCATTACAATAAAATGTTATTTAATATTCATCATATGCTATATTAAGTTTATTCTGTAACTTATTAATTAAACATCAATCAAAAATTCCAGAGTTGTCTAAATAACTGCTAACGCTTATTTGAAACCTATTCACTAGGTATACTGGTCAGAAGTGTCAACCCGCCAGCAATATTTATTTTCGATGTTCAAAAGGAATAAGGATACAAATTTATGTCGATTTTGAATACAGTCTGCTATAATACTTGTTATTTAAACGATTTACCTATCGAAACAGTCGATATAAACCTATCACAATCATATTTATCGTTTCAGATCGCTTTGTCATTATATAATAAGATTCTCAATACAGAAAATGACGGGTTATCTCTTTCGCCCAGTATTATATGTACTATAACATGACCTGTTCTAAAATTCGGACGAACACAATCGATGAACCGATGTGAATGAAAGCCGATAATTTGTAATTTGTGGTTTTGAAAATTTATTTTCAATCGCTGCAGTGTTTAAATAAAGCAAATCTCCAAGAAGCTTAGACAAATGGTAAAAGATGTGATAGTAAGCGAAAAATATATTTTGACCCATGTCCAAGTTTTTGTGCAAGTCATTGAAAATAATGATACCATCAATTTCAATGACTCTCGGTTTTAGCACTAATGCCTCATTAGATCTTATAAATTCGTAACAATTCATGTTTTCTAACATCTTATTATGACCAACAGGGAACGTTTACTTCAACATTCCAAGATATCTAAACAGTTTCCAGCTTGGCGTTTATTCGACAAAAAGCTAGTGTTATTCTCATATTTGCCAAATCTGTGTATTTTTTATGTTTATATAAGGTGTTTTTGTCATGCCACGATTTCTCCCATTTTGTTGCTATGTATTTTCAGTATTATACTAACTGAACGTTCGACTAATTTTCATGTCAGTTAAAAATGTTCTGAATTTAGAAAATCAATATTTTTTAAACAGTGTTTGAACTTTTTATGAAAAAAGTTAACTACAATTTTACTTATTTTACGTATGTATTTCATATCGAATACAAATGTTCACTTGACTGTTAAAGAGTTGTTTATAAAACATGTACATGTATCTGAATTTGTGTCAAAATACCTTGTAAATAAACAGGTCTAAATGTTTTCATGTCCAACGATAATGCACTTTTTTTCTTAAACGGGACCGCATTCTCTGTGATACAAGGTCCGTCTGAGCAACTTGCCACAACAAGACGAGACTATTCAAGTAAGATAATATGTAATGTTCTTTGAGAGCATATATTTGTGAACGTACTCACTTGAACAATATTTACTGATCTTCGCTTCGTGCAGTTTTCACTTTTCATGAACAGTTCATCTACGGACGATGTTTGCCAAATAATTATCTACATTTAAACAGACCATGACATATCTTGTATCACAATGCAATTTGTAAGCTAAATATAAGCATTATGATTTATTTTTTATTGTATAACATGTAATTGGACAGCTGGCTGGCGTTTATACTTCATGCAATGTTTGTGTTATTACACACACATGAGCGATGGCTGATGTACTGAATAAATGCACCGGCGAAGCAAATATTGGACTGATAACAAAATTCTCAGCCGATTGCCAACAACTTGCAATGCGTCTAATATCTAGATGAATATAAATCGCTAAATGGCGAAATCATTATCAGAGCCAGCGCCAAATTGATGAAATATTTCGGCCCTAATCTGGGTCACATCGGGCGAATTATGTCAATAAGGCCATGAGTTAAAACAATATCGCCAGTATACAGATACTGTCCTTATGGTTATATTAGTTTATCTCACAGCTGGGTCTGATTTCAGAAATACCAGCCAGGTTTGGTATGGCAGACAGATAGGACCAAGTGACGTGTCAGTGTTCATTACTTCGACATTGCCACGCTTTTCACACAGAACATCGTAACTTTTGCGCGAAAAAAAATGAATTCAGATATCGGCAGCACGCCCCTAAATTAATCTTAAACTAAGGTCAGGGCACTCGACATGCGGAATAATCCAGATATTTTCTCCTTCGATGAAGAGCTCATTCTTTGGTTAATTCGGTGCATTGTAGGTGGTCTAACTCCTCCTACATTGGGTAAGGATATTGAAAACAGTGATGTTTGTCAGAGTAAAGTACCGGCTGTCTATGTCACAGCGTGTCACGGCTTTAAGTAATCGCCTTATGTAAATTCTTTTATAAACAATTCTTAAAAAAAGAATAAGATATACAATCACTAGGAGATGGTACATGCTCAGAAGTATGCTAATATGCTGATTTATTCCATTTTAATAATTGTGAACCTGGCAGATTTATCACACATTCATCTTACATATTGACCATAAATTTCTTGTATTGCAAAAGGTCAAAGACAGTGCCTATAACGATGTATCAATAAATAGATGAACATTAAAACGCAGTGCATATACAGTTAAAACCTCACTTAAAGTATACTTATACCAGCGCGAAAGTAAGAACACAGTTTTCAAGTCGATTTTCATTGCTTTGCCATTCTATCAACATTAATATTAAGACCATCTCAATAAGAATACCGGTTTTCATGGGTTCTAAGAGCGGTCATAATATGGAGGTTTAACTGTACTAAAGATAGTTTAAACATGCAGTCACCTTGTTTAAGATTGCGTAATCGGCCGCTTAAAGAAGGTTAAACAGTAATACATAGTACAATAATGGGAACGGTTGTCGTAACCTAGATTTCACAGGCTGGGACAGATTGGGAGAAACATTATAATCAAGATGACAATTTTGACGAGCGTAAACTGATGTGTTTTGTGACAATATCTTGATTTACCCGGTGTTTATATACTCAAGTTACACAATAAACATCAAGCTGGTATTATGTACAGAGTCAGATTCTGTTGTTACTGTTGTGTGTAAGAACATTATGCTTCCATGTTGTAACTTGCAGAAACACACGTTTACGTTCTTATGCTCTCGACATGAAGAAAACGCAAACGCATTTTCCACAGTTCCAAGATCTGTGTCGGATTTGAAAGATCGTGTTAATTTAATAAATTCATCGAGTTGTTTAACTTCCAAAATAACAAGATAACTTGAACGTGTCATAAATAAAGATTCAATATCATGGTCAATCTCCGAAATTATTTCAAAATAACATTATCAAATACTTCTGAAGATCTGATACTGACGATTTACGAATTCTTACATTATAATCGTACGTAAAGGGATGAAACAATTGAGGCGTTTTCATTACAATTGCTTTGGAAATAACAATCTAAAGTGATTTTGTTTCTTGGCGCATTATTTTCCGATGTCGAAGCGTGTATGTTCAATCAAAACCAAAGTTTCTGTTGCTAACACAAAACAGCGTGAATCTAATTCCATAATGTGCAGCAGAGAGTACATATCATGATAAAATGATTCTAAGAATTTATCGATGTTTGTAGGAGTTTCCAAAGTACGTACTTTTTGAATTCACAAGACTGCCAAAATCTGATTGTGTCAGTTCTAAGCGACCTTGAATTTGAAATCGTGGCGTTTCAAGTATACGTCCCATGGAAACACTTTGTTAGGCAACCTTCTCGTTTGCCATTGCACGAGGCAGCCGAGTAGTGCAATAAGTGTATGGTATCCAACACGGAAGTGACATCATTACACTGTTACACGCGCTCGCATTTTGTGTATTAAAATTTACATGTCACCTTTGAGTTCATTATTTATTAGAACATCCTTAAAATAGAACAATTTAATAGATGACATTTATTCTTACTAAGACAAGCAATTATAACGGTTTGGAACACGCAAGTTTACAGGTGCAACTGAAAACGACAGCTCAAAATGTGACTACAGCGTACAATCTTACTCCAATATTTTGGACACTTACATAATTATACGACAGTGTAATTCATTATATTTCTGGATACTTGAACAAGTCATTATACGTGTAAGAAGTTTTCAAAACCTACTTGTCATTCCTAATGTCAAAATGCACAAACGAGAGGTTTCACTCGTGATATTAAAAGCATTGTGACACACTATAATTTGATTTGACGTCGCTGATTTATAGCAGGTGTGTTGTTAGGGCAAGCATCATAAGTGTCCAACTAGTTTCTTGCAGCTAGTTGGCGCCAGACATCTCCATAGTAATTCATTGAGAGATATCTGTGTTACATTGTAGTTAAAACGCTTCATTAGTGTTCACTGTTAGCTACAATACATTTAATCATCTTGTTATCATTGCGTTCTCAACACGAGCGGGGAACCAATATGGTCAACACATTCGTTTTACGGATCAACCCAGAAGTGCCGTATATTGTTACAGCTAAGTAGATTGTCAACCTATCAACCAATAAACATTTATATAATTGCCACATAGTTAGCAAGTCATTGAACTTTACACAGATTTATTTTGAAATCATTTCCCACCAAGTACGATGATCCGGGAAGCTGCTTCATCCATCGTTTGGACCACAGGACGTTTATCTCCATGGCAACACGCTGGCACAAAAATTGCGCAATGACTTGCATATTTAATGTTCAATCCAACAAGTTTTTACACCATCAAGTACAAAAGGCGCTTTTTTATTCTCTTTCATGTGACAAATTTGCACCTTAATCGCTCACTAACAAGTAAACTAGTGACATGAGCGTTGGATATACACCTTCCGAACATAAACCAACGATCATGTGAAATAAAACAGATTAAATTTCCGTGATATGTATCAATTTTAACGTATCAGTGTCATAGTAAAAACTTCACTATAATTGATGGCTTGATTTTATATGCTTCGTATGACATGTTTAATTTAGCACCACCATAAGTATGCACTGGAATGAACATTAATATTGTTTCATAAACATTCGGCGCGCAAACTATGTAGTCTTAGCGAGTACTTAAAGCGTAAAAATGATATTTTATAGCATTGTATATAGAAACATGTACTTGTATTTGATCAACGTGAAGAATTAGACCGTAGATCGTAAAAATTAAAGATAAGTTTAAAAAAACACAATTTTTACAAACAGGAGACATCTGCAAGAGGAACGGAGGTATTGTTGTCGCGCCAGATATATATCTTTATTTCAAGAAGGGCGACACTGGAAATGTACCTGGGTCATATACAAGCTTAATTGAAACTTTAACTGTTCACCGTAATGCAATAACTTCCTAAGTGATACAGAAAAACCTAACTTACCGACCACTTTAAAATTGATACCATGTCAATAATAAGACCGCATCTTTTTCAGAATCAATGGTGGTCGTAATAGCGAGGTTTCACTGTATTACTAATTGGATGAATGCCTTACAGTCTGTCTGGGTCGGGCAATAAAATACGTGATAAGAAGTAAATTCGTACTAAAAGTTTGACGCAATGATAAACGTAATCATTTTTTATCATTCGTGATTTTAATTACAAAACGGTTTATGTTAAGCCAGTACATTCTAATATTCGATCTAATACCTACAACAATATATAGTAAAGAATGTTATGGTGAAACCTGCTTCATATGACCACCATTAATTCGGAAGAAGGGCGGTCTTATATATCAGGTGGTCGGATTATCAAGTTATATATGGAAGACAGTTTGGTGTATGCAAATAGGGTGTTAATAGAGGTACATCTTTCAATGTATGATTCATTAAGGTCAAATATAACGGGGGGCGTTGAGAAAGTTTCTAGATAATATATAATTTGAATTGACCATTGGTAAAATCGCATTCACGAAAGGTTGAATTTCAAGAAGAGTTTGTTGGGAAATTTAGAGTAAATCAGAGAACGTACTACAGTCGTACCTCGTTTTATTCGACAACCTTCTATCCGAATACTCTGTATCATCCGAAATATATATCAGGTCCCGATGTATGTTCTTATGCACGTCGAATAGAAATCGACAATTCGAGACCATGTATCATTCTAAATAAAATTTCGGACCTGATGAATTCGAATGAACGAGGTCCGACTGTACATGTATTTGTATGGTGTATATGAGTCAAACCTAGTCACCCAAGGGGACAGTGTTTGTCTCTGTATCATTGATAGCTCGGACTCCCAGATGTATGTTGTACCATAAACATTTATCATCGCATAGGGTGTGAACATTTGACATATGTGCCCCGTCAAATTTAACACATAACCAACAATAAGTGTGTTTCATCTACAAGGGCACAAAATTATAAGTTAATGTCCGCCGTGATGTATATAATCACCATGGACTGTCAAAACAACCATTAAATTTAACAGTTATGGACATAAAATTGTTCATCTATCAAAAATGGCCACTTCTCTCTGTGGTTTACGTCTAAATATGTTCAAACGTTGAAACTGATCTAACTACATGTGTATGTGATTTTATGGGTGTCAAACCGTCTGTTCTCTCAGGCACGAGACAAGGTCATATTCACATAACATTTTATAGTTTTTTTTAATAATGATAGAAATACGTTTTATATGATTCTTTGATAAAGTGTGTTCAGTTCTATGCAACAAAGCATGAAATTTGTTACATTTGCATTTATTGAGGTTATGGTAGTCTAATGGAGAGACGGCGGGCGGGCGGGCGGGCTGGCGGTCGGGCGGGCGGGCGGACGGACGGACCGTCATACAGCATACAGACGTTGGGTACACTGATCAGTTAGAGGAACCGCCAGTCACATAACTTAACTGATCACCTAGGAATTAGAATCACGCAACGTAATCTGTCATCTCTATTTATATTTAAACTATGTTAAAAGTCCGAAAAATGGCATGTAATTAAATTAGAATCGATAGAAAGGGCGGCGAAAATACCATTTGTACTAGAAGTATACATTACATGTGTAATCACTGTCATTAACAACAAATTAATGTCAGAGAAGGCGGTACATAACGTGTTGATTTACCGTCTCCCGATCATCAATAAATCATTATCTCCATGTAAACTTTAACTTTTGTTACGTAATATCACGATGAAAATTGACAGTTGAATACATATGATTAAGGTTGGTAGATTCCGAAATCTGATAGCTGACAACTAAATATCAAGAGATTTGTTCATATTTACAAATATTTGGCAATGATGGTGGTTTTGTATGATATTCGCACGCGTTCATTGATGTTTTGCGTATAAAAACGTGTCTGACACATGTCAATACGAGTATGCTATCAAGTTTGTTTTTTATACTTACTTGCAACAAGAAAGAGCATATGATTTATATCTGCACTATGATTATATATCAGTAGTTATACGATGGGTAATATCGAGTTCAATGTTTCATTCATTCCCATAATTTAGATTAATTTACTTCCGGTTTGCATGAGGAGTTCGTATAAAAAACGAACGACTACTCTATGCAATCATCGTCGTCGTCACTACATGCAATAACCGGATAATCTTTAAGAATGCTACTAGGATAAATATGTATTGTGTGACACAGAGCACATATCATGACTAACTTTAGTTCGATTCGTGAGATCTAAAACAAATCTCTACCACAAGGTTATGCCATACAATAATCCGGTTGGTCGCTGGTGTCTACATATCAGTTATGTTAGTCAATATTAGATAAGTTCATGTCATAACGTCGTATGGCTACATAATCATATCAGAGATTAAACGATTTGAGGACTTAATCGTTCATAAGACTTTAAAGTACATGTACATGTATCAGACAGGCTATTCAAAACAACAACAAACAATGCGCCTATACATTGTGCAGAGCATGCAAGTTGTACAGAAAACCCACACCTTAAAATTCAGACCACCTTCTTTATGAGGCCGCATTTTCATGGACCGGTTTGCGGGTTTTTATCCCTATGGAACTCGATAATTAGCCCCCTCCCCTCACAACAAAGACCTACGTTGCAAAACATATAATTGAAAGAACATTGTTAAAGAAGTCTCATATATGAGTGCTGCTGTGGGATTTATAACCTCTTCTGTATGTGACGTCATTTCAAGAAAACGCAACATATGATGTCACTATTTGAATGCAGGAAACACTATTTACTCCATATTGTCACTTCGTTGTCACATTGCCATATGTGGCAAATATTTCTTACTGTCAGTACATGGTGACGTCAAATGTGACGTTTTCTGGAAATGACGTCACTTAAAGAACAGGTTGGAAATCGTACAGCGGCGCTCATATATACAACCATTCTTTAATTATGTTTTCCCTTAAGTCGTAGTATTTTGTCGATTCATTGTGTTAAGATAATCGAACATTGGTGTCTATCCATGTCGAAAACAGAATTTTTGCACAACGACTCGTATTACGGTTGATGGTGCAAAGCTAAAAATAATTATATAGATTTAGTTTATGTTGTGTGCAATTAGTCAACCGCTTGCAATTTATTGCACCAAGAAAATTACTCATTCTCAAAATATTTTTATCGCAGTTCAATACATTTTATAATTTAACTAATAAACAACATTGATATTTTAAATGCCATAGTGTCAGTGAATGTCAAATTATTGTGCGAAAATCGAAATTCTTGCATGACATCTGCTAAACTGTTGATTCACGAATAAATGTTTTAAGTGTCATAATTTTTTTAGTAATTCTTCGTCTGCATAGATATCTGATTCTGACTTTAATACGCCTGCTCCAAAAAAAACATAAGATTTCTAAAACTCTTAAAATTCAATTGGAATTACAGACGTCAAGGATATTAAAATTATCATGGTACATCCAGCCTGCGAATCATTAGCGCCGCAGATTGTGTCTCTCCGTCTTATAAACGAATCGAATTACCCAATTATAAGGGTGCAAATATTAATTGACTACATACTCTAAGTTACCCCCTAAACAATTACAGATTTATTCATAACTATAAAGTAAATAGTGCCACGCCTTCCCGAAAATTAGCTAAATCCTTAAAACACATTGTTAGTGTGCTGTTATTTAGCACTGCCAGCTATTTTTGAACTTATTAATAGCATTCCTGTTCATCATATGTATTCATACGCCTTGTATTTTTAGAAATATCTACAAATCAATGATTTGCATTAACTGTTTTGACACTAAAAGGCATTTTCATCGAGTAGTTTACGATAAGACGCGAATAAAATCATACACAGGTATTTTAATGCGCTACGTTATTTGAAATATGTATCGTAAGATATTTTTAACTAATTATCTATCATGCTTAAAGCGTAATTGTATTTCTCTCACCGATAATGACAAGCAGAAATCGTGGTAATTCGTCAATTTAATTTATTAGCTTGATAAGAAATTGTACTAAACACGAAATGCTTCGCTGTTCTGTGTTTTATTGATACGAAATGCAAGGATGCCATCAAACAAACGATGCATATCTAATATGTAAAGAAACAAGAACGCGTCTACAGTGAAAGCGACGGAGAATACATGTTTATAATCTATAAATATACAATATCAACGTATGTACAGCAAAACCTCGCTTAAAGACCACCTCGATATTACGACCACCTCCTTAATAACCTTTTTTTCGTGGACCATTTTAAAATGGTCCGTCCATAGTTTAGCTCGATAATCAGACCATCTCACAACTTAGACAGACTTTCTTGAGGACCATTGATGGTCCTATTACTGAAGTTTTACTGTAGTCAGTTTACGTGTGATATAATAAAGTATTTATTATATACAGTCAAGCCCCAATAGTAAGACCACACAGAGATTACATCTAACTGTATCGATATGAATATCTAGATTCATTTAAAGTCATATCTACTTAGTCGGGACATCGTTTTATCCTCATACTTCAAATTGGCAAAAGAAAATCAGTTTTATGGAGTATGTATCGATCGAGGCATATCATTTTTACACTTATATATTATGTAATTGTGGAACACAATTTCTTCTGATTCAATCATCGTGAGTGTTGCCCACTGGCAAAGTGTTACACATCTTCACAAGGTGTCTTTTATGCACATACAATGCAGAAATTGCGCTAACAGCGTGTATTGATGCAAACGCTGAATGCTGACAATCTGTTTTATGTACGCATAATAATATTAAACATAATAATCACTTAAGAATCCCTTTAACTTGCAATTAACAGACAAGTAGTTCGCACTTGTAATCATCTTTACAACACAACATTGATACAAATCTTCGTCGTCAACAAACCAATTTCCGGTATGTACATACCGGCGTTCTTTTGGTTTTTTTGGTGTTTTAAATTCGCTTTAGGACTAAGATTAGTCACGTACGTACATTGACAGATGCGATTAGTTGCACGCACGTTTTGTATGAATTTTGGTAATCTAGTCAAAAGTTATGACGCTAATTGTCAAACGGTCATCACACCTTCGTTTTTACGTATTTCGTATAAAATCCAAATATTTAAGAATTACAAGTTTTTTTTTAAAAATAACAATCTATTTCATGAACGTTTTAACGTAATACTTTTACAGTTCAGAATGAAAATCAACCGTTTTTACGTGAAAGTGTTTGATTACAAAATCAATTGAAACTTGGGTCATTAACATAAATTAAATCGTTGTAAAACATAAACTTTGGATGTTTGCGTGTGTATAAATGCAGACGATAAACGCAGCATAATTAATTCGTGACTGACACATTTAAAGTTTACCTTTTCAAAAGAACAAGACTACAGCCGATGTACTGATTATGCCCATCTTTCTTGTAAATTGTATAAATTCAGTATTGGCAACCATCGTATTCTAATCTCGATTCACGACACACTCGGGCGCCGGCTGCAGCATATATGGGCATGGGTTCGAATCCACAACCGTTAGCGGATGAGCGTCCGACACTTTCACTAAGAAATATATTGTCCACCATCTTGGACGCAGCTCAAAACATTAAACCACCATAAAGTAGAGTCGTGAACGAGGTGGTTTGGGCGAGTCTGTCAGTCTGTAGCTAAAGGGTAGATGTGTCACAATATTTGAATAAATGACAGAAGTGTGTTAAATGAGACACTTGAGCATGTTGACTTTCGTGAAGAGAAAAAACAAAACTGATCCGAAATTTCTACATAATTATGAAAAATGAACACTTAAGAATGAAATACAAGACACGTAATATTTCATTCATACATTAATAACGTGGAATTCTACACGATAGCCAAACTGATAGACCCGTTCCAAGTTATGAAGAATGCTAATAAAGAATTCAAGTATGAAATGTAACGCTGCAAGATATGTGTACTTTGATGGCACTTGTCCAATCGTGAGTGTTCGGTTGTTTCCGCAATAAGTCCGAATCTTCTCTGAGATAATGAAGTATTGGTAACAAGATCGTAATTAAAGACACTCGTACACCATGGAATACTAGTAAGTCGTCCGAGACAGTACTGAAGTGGTATTGCCGATCAGTCACGAATTGAACTACTAAAATTAAATGTCGTGGGAAAACGAACTTAACATCGGTTAGTTACGTATTTGTCTTACGACCGTAATGACGAGGTTTAAGCCAGAACCCAGTTCGGGATGAATTTGCGGAAACGGGTTGAACTCTCCGCTGTGATCATTTTGCACCGTCATGAAAAGGAAACATGCACATCAATCATTATATATGGCAGTACATAAGTTTCAATGATACAACAAAAAGTGATCAATAAGGTTAAATCGTGATTGTATTTAAAGAAATGGTTGCTTTGAATGATTACACCTAAAGTCAAACAAACGAAATGTAACTGAATCATCGGAAAGGATGTATGCTGCCCCTTTATGATCATGATAAGGGATTTTCGACGCAGTTGTGTGATTCATAAGATTACTCTGTCGATTGATTGATCTACCGCAGGTAAAATTAGTCGTTCAGTGTTACATACACCTAAAATTAAATTTTAGACAAAGGTAATCGATAGTAAGTACATTTACTGAAATGATTCAACGCCCACTCGTATCAATGCAATTTTAAGGTTACACAGAGTCGGGTACAAACGTGAGAAATATACACTTAGTAAGATTTGTCTGCCTATTGAAGGGGTTTAACTCAACAGGGTTAGTTATGAAAAGGGTCCATAAACACAGGACAGATTTAAGCCATTGCATTAATAAATACGTTTTAGCAGTCAAGACCCATTTCATTTCTCATTGAAGAGATTTAAATACTATTAGAGAGGTTAGCCAATATGTTTAAGCTACTGTGTATGTTAAATATATCTTTACATTCAACTGTCATTTCTGGAGATAAATGTTCAAGATCGGAGCTATTTCAAGTGGTCTAACCCTAATCGCACTTTCAAAATATAAACTTAAAAACTGTTTATCATTTGAACCTAGGAGGCCGGCTGATTTCAATCGAATATAAACTTATTTATATCTTAAACATGGTTTTAGACACCGTAGCTGTTAAGTATCGATCCAGGCCACTTAAGCAGCTCAAAACGTTATTGAAATATCATCGTTTCGTTTTATTACACCATTTCGCGTAATAACACCGTTTCGCTTCATTTCGTCATTTCGAAGATGATTGTCATAAGCAGTATATATTTATAGAAATGAAAACTGAACAACTAGTATTTAAGTGCGAGTACTTAAGAGGATCTTGTCTGATAATTAAACTTTTAATTGTCATTAAATGTTCAAATAATATCTGTGAGGTCCCCTTTAATCGTAAGTAATAGTGTCTTCAAATAACTGATGTTTTTGTCGAGTATGATTTCATAAATTTGCTATCTTTTTGAAGTTCATAATGTCTATGGGTTTTAATTGACAATTTAACACGTGTGAGTGCAATTTAAGCTGTTTAAAACATGATAAGAGGCTCAATCGATGCCATTTAATGTTTTAACACGTACAAAGGAATTAATGTTTCTCATCACATATCTTTATATTTTGTAATGTAATTATATTCACAAGGTTAAATCATTCGTGGGTTAATGGCCTTGTTGGAACTTTTCCTCACTATGTGAACGTCCCAAACTCTTGTCCAAAAGGCGTCTGGTTTAGGACAAGTTCACGTAAACAAGTAGACTACATGTACATGTATTCAGATATTTATTTGTGAACCGTGACTTTACTGTTGTGCAACATTTCGAAACCGGAAGTTAAAGGCGCAGGAATTAAAACGTCAATGACGTAACGGAATTTAACAAAGAAAATGAATTTATTTTCAATTCCTGCAATAAAAAGTTAAACAAGCTATAAATCTGACTCATTCGGAATGTAGTACTCTGAAGTCATACAATCTTATACTTTTAAATGTTAAATTTGTGTATCATTTTCGCTCAAATGCTTTCTAAGTTGTCCTCTCTTCATATATGGGCATATTTCTCCAACCAACTAAATACAGTGAAATATAAATTAACTAAACTTGTAATATTCATTCTTACCCAAACCGAAATCTATTCAAAACCAAAATTCACTTATGATGGCCCAAAAATATGCATGTAAAGATTTATATCACAATTAATAGACAGCAGAATCATTGGGTGACCGATTAAAAACTTATTTTTGATTCCGCGTTGTGCGCTAAATACAAATATACAGTCACCTTACTTGTGAACAAAAGCACTGTTACTGACTTTGAATTTTGATTCATTGCGACAAATTAGCGCAGTGTTATGCGTACAGATGTCGAGATTAAGTCAAAGTGAGACTGATTATGAAACATAACACAATTCTTGTGTTAAACAACATGTTTTGTTGGGCGCGGTTGCATAAAAGTTGCAACAAAAACTTGCTTCTTTGAATATATTTGCATGATAATAAGATCACTTACATCATCAAAACAATATTCAGAACAAATCTGGATCTAGAAATTAGAACACTTATGTCTACATGGATTTACATTAATAATGATAACTCGCCATGTACGTGACAAATGGAACGATTTCGTCAGTATCGGAAATATGAGGAGCATCTTACATTTGTTGTCAATACTTTGGTGACCTTGACTTAACATAAAGGTCATCCTATTTACAAGGCCGCCAATATGCGACTGAATAGCTTACATCTTATTTTCCCTAATATGTCATATAACCGTCTATGCAGAAGCCGTGATGTTGAGGTGACCTTGACCTAACACGAAGGTCATCTTATTAATGAGGTCGGCATGACATTGTGACCGGAAGTGGAGTGAGAATGGCGTAGACTATATACTAACTAATGTACCATATCACTCTCTGAACAGAAACCGCCTCAACAAATCAATACAAACTTAAACCAGATGATTTGATCAAACAAACACGTACATGTCATGTTCAATATGTAGAAAATGTTAACCATAAGTTTGTATTACTAGCCGAGTACAAGAGCAGACAGACGGAATGATGCACATAGTTTTGGTGACAGTATATCTCATTGGGATACGATAGTTCTTTTAACTACAATAAAACAATTACAACATCAACAAAACCAATAACAATTCAACAACAACAACAGCTACTACTTCTACTACAACTACAACAGCTAATAAAACAACAACATCTACTATAACAACAACAACAACTACAACAACAACAGCTACTACTACTACTACAACATTGGCTAATTCTACTACAACAACAACAACACTAGCTAATACAACAACAACTACTACCACAACAACAACAACAACAACTGCTAATACAACTAAAATAACCGCGACTACAACAACAACTACAACAACAACAACAACAACAACAATAGCCAATTCTACTACAACAACTTCTACTACAACACAACTATCACAAAACTTCTTCTAAAAAAACAATAACAGTCAGAAAACAGTTTAAAAACATTTCTAAAATCGAAATAAGAAAAACGAAGCGTGTTGTAGATTGATCAGGTCACGTTATCAGATTTATATTAAATAGCAGTGACTTATCATATTGAACTCACTTATTCCCTTAATCCCTCAGTGAGGTTAAGCGGTTGGTCAAGATGTTAGCCGGGACTTTAAAGGGCTACTTAGTGACTGGAATAACAACAAAATCAGCACAAAGGTTAACAATACGGCATTGACTGGTTTATATAAAATCAAGGTCCATAACTCTGTTACTACGCATGTTATTTATTGATTGACTCCATATATGTAATTGTAAACAATTGCGGTTGATTTAATCGAACAAAATGCTCGTACCTCCCTTGAAGCTTAAATATATAATACAAAATTGTGGTAGGATATAAATTGAGATATAATTGAAGCAATTATGGTATAATCATCTTAAAAGAGAAAAATCAATGAATATTTATTTCATGAAGTTTAAGGTAACTAATGATGTATATTTTGGGAGAGGCTAAAATTATTTTTAGCGTCTTATTGTCGACGTGATCAAAGTTTTGTTTAAGGTATTAGACTGGTGATAGGCGACATCTTCCACTTTGCCTTTTTGTAATAAAATATGTGTAAACTATTTTGCGAAGGCGGGTAGGCAAAATGACTGAAAGGTTCATTTTTCCCCAGTTTTATAAAAACTAAAAATGCATTAACGCAACCGAGTGATTTTAAACAAAATCAGCTATCAAAGTTCACGTAAACTATGTCGAGTATCTTTATATTTTGAAATGACCTTCGATTTGTTAGACATGAATGATGACGTTGTCTTCGTTTTAAACAAAAATTTCGAATAAGAATTGTGATTAAATAAATGCTTGAATGACGTCTAAATTGTAAAATCTTACAAACATCGTACACAAGACAAGATTTTACAGTGTCAAGGTATGTAATGCATTTGTTTGTTTTGTATTTTATGTGTTGAAAGTGAGTAAAAAACATTACTGTACTTAAGAACGGTGTCAGTCGCATTACCAGACGACAACGATATAAATGATGAGTGGGTTGGGTTTTACTCCCTCCTAATGAGTTTCAGCATTTCGGAAACGGTGTCCACTTCCGGCAGATGTAGTGCTGCCTCGTTGTGGTTACGTAATATACACACGTGACATGATACTACAACTTGTCATATCAATCTTACAACCAGTCCTAGTGACCATGTAGTCAGCTACTATCACCATTTCAAGCGCTTATAGTATGTCACAGACTCGCAGCCGGAGATCGAACCCGGGACCTCCCAAATCCGATGAGAGTGCTCTACCGCTCAGCCGGTTACGATATCAAGGAATATGGTGACTAAAATAATGACGATGATAAGTATGACGACAAGGATGATGATGATCGTGGTAGTGGGAATCTGTGTCCTTGTCGTCATACTAATCATTCTTGTAGAGAGGGTGATGAAATACTGGGTCTGTTTAAAGAGTTATCGGTTGGTTTTGATTGTAAAATTGTTAAACTTGTAGTAGGTTCGATTATGAGAAAAAAGTTGGTTTAAAGAAATTAGTTGACGGAAAGAAGCGATGGTTTATCTGGTAGCAAATGTTTTAAGAGTGACGTTTATACACAAAGAAAGTTCAGTATGTACTTGTATATGATAACCAGGTCTAGTGAGTTCTACTATAATACTGTATGCGCTTTGAAATCGTGTATCTCCCCTTGATGACTTAGTTTTTATCAAAGAAGTTATCTTAATTTATCACAGCATATATTACTTTTTTTCTTATCACTAGCAATCCATGTTAGCGTGTTTTTCTGTGCACATAACGACGTGAGTTAGGACACACTCGCACAGTAGACAGTTAATAATCTGAACCGCTCATAAATCTTACGCTTACTCACTGCAATATAACTTTCAACATTTATGTCGCATTATTGATACTATCAATAGCTTAATGACGCCTAAACAATTTTACTTTTCAGTTGTATATGACAAGTTTTGCATAATTTGAACATATAGGGAAGAAAGGACTTCGCTTGTTGAATGTGAAGGTTATAATTTGTCTCCCTGAAACCGCATTCATCATCCAACGATGTTTTTACATATATCATATTCTGTATGTTACAATAATTGTGTATGCCGTTGAGTTCCCGTGATTTATGTAAAATTTATGTATTCACGTCATAAAACGTTTGGTAACATTAGGGAACATATGTTTATATTATAGATTGAATTGATTTAAGTTTGTATAAAGTTTCGATTAAATTGTTTGAGTACGTTTTGTCAGTATTCTGTTCATATAAATTCAAAAATATATATAGTATATGACTGTTGATGCCGTTGTTTTGGTGATGATGATGATACAGAAATGAGAGATGTTATACAATTCAATGCTGATGGAAATGGTGTGAATGTTCATGAACATGGGTTTCGTGAAACCGCGGACATGTTTAAACCAGCCGTTCTGTCCGGATTCGAGTTGCTTTCATATCGGTTCTCGGTTATTTTGGAGAATTTAAAATAATGATTTTTATATATCTGAGTTTCAAGTTGATTTTCTTATGCTAGAAATCCGTCACAACAATTCTGGGTGGAGTTCCAGTGCCATCTGGGAAGTGATACATTAACAGTATATCATATTTATTATGTTATTAAGAAATGGTAGGAGATTGAAAACCATAAAATACTCATATCAAACAAATCTAAAACAACACACGAGGCGTCATTATTGCACGTGTTAATTAATAAAAAATGCACGTGCATTGATTACTTCTCGATAGAGAAACAGAAATGACTTGACATCAAGGAAAAGGTGATGATTGTTTTTCCGTTCCTAACGCTTTTCGTTTACGGAAACAGTAAGCTTTACCCCTAGTAGGCGCAACGAAAGTATGTTTTCTCGCATTTTTGTTAGTCCTAATAATCTCACACTATTTGTTTAAGCGAGCGCTTCCTCTGAAGAAAGTTTACCCAACGACTCAGTATCAAAATATGTGGCTTTGTATCAGTAACTATTGCACAAGACATGATAATTGCACTGTTGATGCACTGAGCGCCGTTAACTACACAGAAATTCCCGAATATCCCAAGTACTTGATCTAAAGCAGCGTGATTGCTGTGACATAAATTGTTGTGGGAGTCTGAATATTGATAATCATTGTGCTAAACCGCATACTGTACACATCTTCATAACCCAATGCTCATATACATGTGATACTCCTTGACATGTATTGCTAGATGCATAATATCAACATAAAAATGAGCATGCCGGCAACATTTTTGTATCCGTACATGTAATACAAACCTAGAAAGTATTATAACATGGTTTTTAGAAAGTGACGTGTATTCTGAAAGCGTATTCTACATTTTGATAAATCTCCGTTGCTTTATAATGCGCAAAAACACGGCGAAAGGTAGCTTGTTTCATAAAAAGCAAACAGTCGTAGATAATGATAAGTATGTTATATAAATATCACGGAATAAAACTGCCCTCTTGAAAAGATTTTAGTAGATTATTTAATGTTTTCATTCGCCGTAAAAAAGCAATATGACATGGGAAATATAAGTATCTTTTTTAAATGTGAACTGATAGAAACTTAGATCGACACTTTAATATTGTAGTAAGTACATCAGTCAACGTTTGGTTTGATCACTGATGGCTGTGAGCAAATATGACACAAACTTGGCCCAGTTTATCAATATAAGGATTGATAGGTGATCGATTCCCAGATTCCTTTAGTTCCGAAACCAGAATTTACTGCAGGAAAGTATGTTAAATGAAATTACAATATTACATTTTCGGTTAGTTTGTCGCTATTAATTGTGGATATCACTGAATCGAATTGAAAATATCACCAAATCCAATTGTAGACATTTGTAATTCAAAGTGTTGATGTATTACTAAATCGAATTACTGATATCACAATTTCGCTTGTGAAGTCTAGAAATACACGGTAGATTTAAGTAGTAAAACGATACACCATACATTTAACAGTAATCGAGTGTGCCTATCGTCCGCACTATTGTACCTTTAAAACGTTTTTGATAAAAAAAGAACTAGCTGATATGATCCTAATATATTGTATTATTTGTCTGAATAATCAAACACTAGACAGTATCGTTACCTTGGTATAATGAAGTTATTTCATTAAGTACCATTAAGTACAAGAACTAGTTTAGACAATCATATATATTATTATACCAATAATTTCTTGGTAAATTCTGAATTGGGTCGACTACGCGTTGGTCCGAAAGATGAATACAATTCTAGTTAAATACAAATATACATAAATAAAGAAGTCAACATACGTGTAATATCTTAATATAGAATGTTATATTCGCCGACTGTATAATATAATCGTTTGGTTTATTGTACTAATTATCTGCACTAATTCGAATCAATTAAATCAGTGGTACACATATTTACACACATATATATATACTCTCTCTCTCTCTCTCTCTCTCTCTCTCTCTCTAATTATTTAAGGTAACGAAGTTTGGGGAAAATAAATTAGATAATGTAATCGACAGATACCACTGACACTATATTTACTAACACACAAATCAAGAAGTTATTCAAGTTTCAATAATGATTCCAACAGCACGGTATACACGTGCATTTTAGTGTACAATGAATTAAACAAATATGCACCAGTAACAAATATTTATCATTGATTTTATAATGATGCGACTTACCAGAGTATGTCTCTCCGGGTATAAATCTTCCACTATAAGGTAATCCTTTCACGAGGATACTAAAACCCCCGTCCCCTGAACTCATAGGGGCTGTCGTGTGAATAGGAACCCTATCACACACACTCAGCTGTTTACCCGAAATTAAAGCCACAATGCTTATCAGCAACAAAACCGTCAACAACTTTTTCATGATTGATATATTTGATATATTTGTCCTTAAACGTAAATATTCCAAATTTAAACAAACCATGCACACAAAATTCCGATAAGAACAAAATTGCGGTTAAAATCCACTCGCATGCACTTCAATATATATGAACGAAATTTATATGTATCACATTTTCCCTCAAATTCGTGTTCACATTATATAATATCACCCGTTAGGATATGTAGTAACACAACAGAATAATCTAGTTGCACAATCAAAGTGATCACGGTAAATGCACAGTTTCAAATCTCATATGAAAATATAAACTGTAAGTCTCTGTAACGCAAGCTTGACACGCAAGTAGAATTTGCAACCTTATTATCTTAACATTTTCACTCTACGTACAAAATACAACCGGTTGACTACTAGTGCAAAGTAGGATCATTCTCATTGGTTCATTCCCCCCTTTATAGCTCCGCCCTTTTACGTGACGTATACCTGTATACTACTGAAGATAAAAAAATATAATAAAAAATATTAGTCTGTTAAAGGCCCGCGTACGCTGTAGAAGCACCGATATCATGTATTTTTAAAATTACAATTGGTAACAAAACGAGTTGATCACAAAGTAAATGTTCAAGTTGAAGTATTTAAGAGACGAAGTAAACAGTGGTTAAATTTTCTCTACCTCTTAAATACACGTTCTAAACACAGATTTACATTACAAACGTATCAATATTGACAAAAGGATATTATTTTCAAAATTATTTAAATAGTTTAAATTTCATTTTTAAGTTTTCAAATAGTTTAAACTGTTTATATCATAAATAATTGAGAGGTATGTTGAACAATGGCCTGTTACTAAGATAGCTGTATTCAATAGTTTAACAGTCATATTCAATAGAAAACCATTATACTATACAACAAGTAAGAAATTGTTCAAATAATAATGAAGTCACCATCACGTGATATTTAAATAACTGCTCCTCAAGGCATATATCTTAATTATTTATATTTTTTATTCGCGAATAAATTACATGTATACTTCTATCTAAACGTGCCCAGTAAACACTCGCAGTTTATCATATAATAATGAAAGTTATTATAAAAACAAGTACTCCGATTTTTAACAAAATAACTATTTTATTCTTCAACATATTTATTTCACGTTTTGTATGTGTCTATTTAAGTAGCACGGCCGTGATACACGGTAACCTGATACGTGTAATATGCTTGTAATGATTTTGTATAGAATTTATTTGTCCACAGTTATTTCTGTTTGATTCGAACACCATTACCTAGTTTTCAAAGTCGGTGTCGAGGTTTGATAAATACGTCATCTATTTCAGTGCATGTATTTCATTCGTCTAGCCTTAAAGCATATGACAATTTTCATATCTTACATGTTTTAAACTAAATTTGAAATTTGAAATCGATTTCATGTGTTTTAGTTCCATATATGTTACTTCATAATATTTTAACTATGTTGGTGTACGAACAACATTGCCTTTCAGATATTCTGTGATATTGTGTTAATTAGTCAGTTGCTATTAAGCCGAGTTTGACTGGGTATAAACTAGTTTTTAAGTATATTGTACTTACTTTGTAAATTGTACTGTAATCTTATATGTTTGACACTATAATAAACAATAAATACATCTATGTGTTTTTATTATGAAATGTGAGTTGTTATAACCACTTACTATTTTGGTTATCTAATACCACTAGCTTATCATTGTAAGGTTCTTCTTGTACCAGCCGAAGCATTTATCGTAGTATTTATACTTTATACAGAGAGTGTATCTATTACTAGTACTATTTTATTTTACATGATTCAGGTCACCAGCCCATAACATCAATATACAACATTCATCAAATAAACATGTACATGTGTGCAGCTAAACAATGTCATATGGAGGCTATATAATGCATGAATAACAATTTCGTTTATACATATATTTCATATCTGCTTTTTAATTTTTTTTTTTAATGCGATGAACAACCAAGGAAGGTTGAGATCACCTCGAGTTTTTGCATCGTTTAAAAAAAGTTTTGAGGACTAGGAATATCATCATTTTTTTCTATTTAGCTTATGAACGAAATGACAGTGAAAGAAACGATGTCAACTTCAAACTAACATTGTTTTAAAAGATCTCTTTCCAAGGTTCTAAATCTAGAGATTGATCTCCGACCCCGAAGCTCAATTTTGTGATTAAACTTTACCAAGTAATATACGCTAAGATTAAGTCATTGATCAAACGTAGGGTTCAGCGCAAGACTATCCTAACTCCAATGTATTTATATAGGAATTAGGACAGACTTGCACAGAACCCTCGATACATATCAATGTGTGTATTGTTTCATCTAAATAGCTACTATGCATCTAACAAAAGTATGTACAGTCGAACCTCGTTTATTCGACAACCCTCTATAAGAAAACTTGGTATCATCCGAAATTGATATCCGGTCCCGATGTTTCTACCTACGCACGTCGAATTGAAATGGGTTATTCGAAACCGTGTACTATTCGAAAAAAAAATAGAAAGAAAGAAGTCCGACTGTACTTCATCGAAATGAATAGAGCATGAAAATGGTTTTGAGTATGGAGTTTGATCTTAAGTTTTATACTGACATTTGGTCCTCATCTTCACAATAGATAGAATATTCTCCATGATGTATTTACTGTCCATCACCTCGTAGTAAAGGATAAATCTGTAGAAACCTTACACTTTCTTTCATTGTTGCAGTCTACCATTCCTGCAGGTAACACATCTGAATTTAACCAATTGCTCTAAACTAATGGCAAAACTTCTCACTCATAACTCGAAGAGCAAGGAAACGCCATTTTTGGACAGTGCTCCTGTGGGCTCCGTCCTGTGTATGCACATCAACCTTCCAAACTACAAACCAAATTACACCAATTCAGCTTTCAGCATTGAAAGAAATAGTTCAGCATTAAAAGCTTTAATACACAGGTGAACTGAAATGCCATTTCATAACTTCAATTAATATTAACACTAGTATCTTTTTTCATATTTAACTATTATTTTTTGACTAATGTACTTTGTGTCTATCTTTTTGAAATGTGAGAACAATCTTGAGTGTTTATAACTAATACTATACCTTGAATGTATATTGTAGCCTCGAAAAATATATTATATTGTCAATTGTAAATGCCTCATATTTGCATGTTGTGTACATGTATTGAGAGAATAAAAGAGATGTTCTGTTCTGTTCAGTAAAAATAAGCAATTTAACTTGTTTTGTTAAAACACATTTTTCGATTGTTCAACTCATTTGAATAATAAATATGGCAGTTTGCTGCAATCCGGCAAAATTAACAGTAAGTGTTTAGTAACTATGTGCAATAGTAGACATAGGCTTGCACTTTTGACCAGTAGATATTATAGGAGTATACGGCTGACTTATGACCATTGTTACAGAATCCTGTAGATTAAGCCGTGTTTTGGATACGCTTTAATTTCAAGAGTTACTTAAAATAAGCGGTTTATACGCATTGTCGATAAAATTATCATATTTTTTGTTAGTTTCGACAAATATTTTTCTTGAAACTATGGCCGGAATAAGGTTAGAGTATCCTTGACACGGTATTGTGTAAAGTACACGTTAGCGGGCGTACCGTTGATACCGGTAATTATCAATTTACAAAATAAAACGGAAATAAAATCTAGGACGCTAATATGTATTTAATTTTATAAATGCTTCTATGTTTGACTTGTATTAAATATCCATCCGTGTTTAAATAGAAAAATACATTAACGGCCTGACGCAGTCGAGTAATTGTGTAAATTTATGTATTATGCTAAATGTTAGTAAGCGTTCTACTGAATGAGATTATTCGTGAAATATTATGGAAAACTTATATTAAGGACGTACTAAGAGCGGGCTGACACGCTGGCTGTCATGTGTTCAAAAGTTTGGATGGCACCTGTTACTGATTTCGGACTGACACACTGGCTGTCGCGTGTATAAACGTTGGGATGGCACCTGTTACTGATTGCGGACTGACACACTGGCTGTCGCGTGTATAAACGTTGTGATGGCAACTGTTACTGAGAGCGGACTGACACACTGGCTGTCGTGTTTTCAAACGTTGTGATGGCAACTGTTACTGAGAGCGGACTGACACGCTGTCGGTCGTGTTTTCAAACGTTGTGATGGCAACTGTTATTGAGTGCGGACTGACACGCTGGCGGTCGCATGTATAAACGTTGTGATGGCAACTGTTACTGAGATCGGACTGACACGCTGGCTGTCGCGTGTATAAACGTTGGGATGGCACCTTTTACTGAGTGCGGAATGGCACCTGTTACTGAGTGCGGACTGACACGCTGGCTGATGTCGCGTATATAAACGTTGGGATGGCACCTGTAACTGAGTGCGGACTGACACGCTGGCTGATGTCGCGTGTATAAACGTTGGAATGGCACCTGTTACTGAGTGCGGACTGACACGCTGGCTGCCGCGTGTATAAACGTTGGGATGGCATCTGTTACTGAGTGCGGACTGACACGCTGTCGGACGTGTTTTCAAACGTTGTGATGGAAACTGTTATTGAGTGCGGACTGACACGCTGTCGGTCGTGTTTTCAAACGTTGGGATTGCACCTGTTACTGAGTGCGGACTGACACGCTGTCGGTCGTGTTTTCAAACGTTGTGATGGCAACTGTTACTGATCGCGGACTGACATGCTGGCGGTCGTGTTTTCAAACGTTGGGATTGCACCTGTTACTGAGTGCGGACTGACACGCTGTCGGTCGTGTTTTCAAACGTTGTGATGGCAACTGTTACTGATCGCGGACTGACATGCTGGCGGTCGTGTGTCAAAAGTTGGACTTGCAACTGTTACTGAGCGCGGACTGACACGCTGTCGGTTGTGTGTTCAAATGTTGGGTTGGCACCTGTTACGCTGTTGGTCGTGTGTTCAAAAGTTAGGTTGGCATCTGAGTTAATGGAAACTTTTAGCAAGAGGAACGTGGTAGGATAAACAAGACACTTACAGAACAATTTATGTTGATTGACGCAACTAGTATTCGTCACCGGGTATATAAATCCAACCGGATCTTATTCCAGGTCGTTTGTATTTGACTATTTGAGCATATTTTTCGAGGGCTGAAAGCGAAACTAGTCTATCTGTATATACATAAGGAAGCACTTGTATCGCTCTCATCACTCAATTTGTGATGGCCCATTGATGTTAAATGGTTACAGACGACAATTTCTAGCAGACGTCACGGTCGCTTATAGAGATAATGCAGCAGCATGAATCGCCGAAATATTTACGCTGCATCATTTCAATAGTGAACATTTCATCTGCAATAAACGAATATCCGTGAATCTGGGTATTCAGTGAGTGTGATCAAACATTTGGAAGGTCGTGGGTTTTATTAAAATAAGTCAAACTCAATCAGACTATGATATTCTAGATTGATTTAAACTCGCATAAATCTATGATTTATTAAATCACTTCTGACAAAAAATCATAATCCATGCAGATATAGTCTGACAAAAAAGAGAAAACGGTATAGTAGAGCGCTATTGAAGCATAAATCTTGTCTAGTCTGCGCTAAGTCGGGTATATATAATACCCGTTAATCGGTTATGAAAATTAAGAGAACGGCTCTCACACCGGCTTTTATACCTAACTGGTATTGATTGTAAAGCTTTGGTTAATGAAGTGCATTAAGTGAAATTTATATGTTTACAATAGAGTACGAAATTGGAATGCAAATAAAAATGAAAATAACTTCAATTTGTTTACGTCCTAATGTAGCATGAACACAGAAAATATAAGATCAATTTACAGTTTGGTGACATTTTCTGAGTATAATGTATGCCTCATGATGATTTGATGCTTTTCAGTGTCTCAATGGACCGTTTGTTTCAGCTATGTGCTAATGGTCAGCAGGTTGAAACTGTCTATTGGTATTTCATTGTGACTTCAACGTATCAGGCTCTCAGATGTGTGGTCATCCTTCGGGTACCATTACCATCCTGGGATACACAGTCAGATATTTGAGTCTGACACTGTCTGTGGTTATACTATAAGAAACAAGAAAGATCTTGAAAACAGATGGTCGGCGCAATTTGAAGGTTAAGATTGGTTGTGCAACACAAAGAAATGCCGAGATGCTACGATTACTGGTCAGTCCAGATCCAAACTGGATTTCGGTAAATTCACCGAAATTCAGTGCATTTCGGTAAAGTAACGTACCCATTATCGACATATTAACCGATTCGCGCTAGGTTACAAGCGTTGTTCGGTTGAAGACAAATTGCCTTGGTGGTTAACATAAGATTTGATTGGTTTACAAAACACTGATACGCAAATAGCAAAACCATGTTAGTAAGGCTGAGCCGAATATAATAAATCTCGTATTGTTTCGTTCCATGTTTTGATGAGATAAATGGAGATGATGTTGTCGTTTTCGAATGAAAACTTGAACCCGCTTCTACCAAGATGATTGATCGAATAAGCCCTAAACTGTGTACCGTCCCCGCCAATGTCAACAGTATTTTCCGGCTTGCAATTATGCAATGCTGATGTTGAAGAAACAGGAGCGTATAAAAATTACAAAAATGGCCGTAATTAAATATTTTTACATTGCAAAAAGATATTTGTGTAAGCGATGATTTACGTTTTGTCAGAATATTTCGGCAATTTTACGTATCATTGTGTCAAGCGTGAATAAAACTTTCCCATGATGATCTGTACACGACACCTGTCGGCAAATTGTTTCTTTGAACGTGTGAGTTTGAGCAGTAAATGCCACCATTCACCACGTGGTATCACACAACAATTTTGTTATGTGTCCAGGTTATGAAGAGGGAAAGAAAGGTTTTTCGTGCTTGCGTATATTTAAGGTAAAAATAATGCAAACTGAATGATGGTTGACTGGAGGGTTTCAACGTTAGTTCCTTGGCAAAATGCTAACTCATGTAGACATAGTTTAGAGAAATGTTCGCAAAATGTAGGTTTTTCGTACATTGGTCCGATATCTGGCAAATGATGGACTAAGGCAGGTGTTATATTTCTATATTTATATGGGATAAACAAATGGCATGCTAAATGAAAATGTGGATTTTAATATAAAACTACAGCGTTGAGAGCAAACATTTTCTTCTGCCTTTTACCTCCGAACAATTGAGCGAGTTCACATATCAGAACTACCTTAGACAGGCGAAAAAGAAGAGGGAGGGGTACCCACAGAGGGGAAACAAACACAAGTCAGAGGAAACAAACACAATAGCAAACGGATCAGGGGACACACACAGAGAGGAGAAACAAACACAAGTCAGGGGAAACAAACACAATAGCAAACGGATCAGGGGACACACACAGGGAGGAGAAACAAACACAAGTCAGAGGAAACAAACACAAGTCAGGGGAAACACACACAAGTCAGAGGAAACAAACACAAGTCAGAGGAAACAAACACAAGTCAGGGGAAACACACACAAGTCAGAGGAAACAAACACAAGTCAGAGGAAACAAACACAAGTCAGGGGAAACACACACAAGTCAGAGGAAACAAACACAAGTCAGAGGAAACAAACACAAGTCAGGGGAAACACACACAAGTCAGAGGAAACAAACACAAGTCAGGGGAAACAAACACAAGTCAGGGGAAACAAACACAAGTCAGAGGAAACAAACACAAGTCAGGGGAAACACACACAAGTCAGTAGAAACAAACACAAGTCAGGGGAAACAAACACAAGTCAGGGGAAACAAACACAAGTCAGGGGAAACAAACACAAGTCAGGGGAAACAAACACAAGTCAGAGGAAACAAACACAAGTCAGGGGAAACAAACACAAGTCAGGGGAAACAAACACAAGTCAGGGGAAACAAACACAAGTCAGGGGAAACAAACACAAGTCAGGGGAAACAAACACAAGTCAGGGGAAACAAACACAAGTTTAGAGGAAACAAACACAAGTCAGAGGATACACACACAGAGGAGAAACAAAAACAACACAATACGGACCAGGGGACACACACACAGAGGAGAAACAAACACAAGTCAGAGGAAACAAAAACAATAGCAAACGGATCAGGGGACACACACAGGAGGAGAAACAAACACAAGTCAGGGGAAACAAACACAAGTCAGGGGAAACAAACACAAGTCAGGGGATATACACAGAGGAGAAACAAAAACAATACAATACGGACCTAGGGAAACACACAGAGAGGAGAAACAAAACAATACAATACGGACCAGGGGATACACACACAGAGGAGAAACAAAACAATACAATACGGACCTAGGGAAACACACAGAGAGGAGAAACAAAAACAATACAATACGGACCTAGGGAAACACACAGAGAGGAGAAACAAAACAATACAATACGGACCAGGGGATACACACACAGAGGAGAAACAAAACAATACAATACGGACCTAGGGAAACACACAGAGAGGAGAAACAAAAACAATACAATACGGACCTAGGGAAACACACAGAGAGGAGAACAAAACAATACAATACGGACCAGGGGATACACACACAGAGGAGAAACAAAACAATACAATACGGACCTAGGGAAACACACAGAGAGGAGAAACAAAAACAATACAATACGGACCTAGGGAAACACACAGAGAGGAGAAACAAAAACAATACAATACGGACCAGGGGACACACACACATAGGAGAAAGAAACACAATATCAAACGAACCAGGGGACACACACACATAGGAGAAAGAAACACAATATCAAACGAACCAGGGGACACACACAGTGAGGAGAAAGAAGCACAATATCAAACGAACCAGGGGACACACACACAGAGGAGAAATAAACACAATATCAAACGAACCAGGGGACACACACACAGAGGAGAAAGAAACACAATAGCAAACGAACCAGGGGACACACACAGTGAGGAGAAAGAAACACAATTTCAAACGGACCAGGGAGCACAGAGAGCTTTGAACTCGATACAGCTGTTTGTTTATAGTTTCCTGGAAATATATACCGGAATGGGAAGCAAATGTACACATATGCACGAACAGTGAGCATCGAAAACAAGTATTGTATGTTACATAATATGTCCTCTAATTCTCATGGTAAGAATGGAAAGTGTCGTCACCTACCACACGGGGTCTCTTCGTGGTCACCATATCTAGAACGAGCACTACACGAACATGTCTAAAACCAGTAAAAACTACCCTGGTTTTTGTCTGCACACATTGCGGGTTATCCGTGTGCAAAGGTTAATGGATATGGCGTCCTTTTTAACAAAAGTGACATCCGTTGCTGCATTTACGCTCACGTACAAGAAATGTATTAGACTTGATTGTGAATTGTCTTGACGTAATAATCTAGATGATGCCTTTTAGTGGTTAATTAAATATCTTGATGTTTACTGCACACGTGTCACGTAAATTAAGCGTAGTAATGCATTAATTATAACAAATTCACTGTTGTTTACGATCTGTGAACTATATTCACGGACCAGAAAACTAGATGCATTGACCGTTGCTTGAGCTTAGCGTGAGATGAACACACACATTCAACCCCACTGATAAAAGAGGACGACAACATTTTTCAAGTGAATCAGCATTTACCAGCGCGACGTCAATTTCTTTGTCAGTTAAGGACTTTGGGATACAGTTGACCGATGTAGAAACTTAAACCATTGTCATTTGGAATATTTTACTGGTTTTAGACATGTTCCTGGTGTTCTCGTTCTAGATATGGTGACCACGAAGAGACTTAAACCATTGTCGTAACAACACAACGGAGTGTTGGTTGTTTAAAATACATACTAGATGTCAATGATACTAAATTTTATTCACGACTTTACGTATCATAATGGAGAATAAATGCTTATATTTAATCTGTTATGGTCATATTCTACAGCCAATTACTTGAAACATCGTGTTTAACGCCATTATTCAACCTTTCGTAAGTTATACATGGCGGTCAGATGCCCTTATAGAGACTTATAAAACTTGACTCGGCATTTAACATGCTCGCATTATAAAGGTTCAGCTAACATGGTCACGTGGCTTTTTGATGCAATCTCATTAGGAGCTCAAATAAATGAGAATGGCATTTTTATTGTACACACCATTCTCATTATGAATAATATTGATAAGACTTAGAAATCTTATTGTAATTAATTTTGTCAAACATTGAGTTATGGACAGGTATTTCGTCTTGTCACAATAACAAAGCCGCTGTTTGCATATATTAAAGTCCAATTCTCACATTCATCATTCCTTTTATCGCCGACTGTGTTGTTTTTATTGTAAATTCCGTGCAGAATATGTTTGGTGTTTGATCCGCACAGTAATGTATGCGATTGAACGAACTCTTCTCACAAAAACATCACCAAAGAGGCGTTGTACAGTTTTAAAGCCGTAAACACGTCCACATAAACTAATAAATTAAAATTGTATAAAATATTTTGGTGCGTTTTTGTGATAAGTTCTGTACACAATTTGGCGACTTTAAAGTGTCGGCATGGACAGAAGGAAAGTTGGAATTTTATACCGTCACATTTTGACAAACTTTCATGACAAAACAGTCACCTTTTATGGTAAAAGTTTTTTTTATTTCAAAACAACTTACTAGAATGGAACCTATTGCAACACAACCCCACATTCCGTATTGCCCATTGTGTACGTCATTTAAAGCCAGGAATGTAATTAAGGATACTGTTGTTCCATCAGAAAAGTACTTAACTTCACTCCGCAAAAGGAAAGTATTGAACGAGATCATTCGGAAAAGCCTCGGCCAACTACATCCAGTTCGCAGAGTAACGAAGTGATACGGAAATATCCGAGAGCTGTCGAGAAGGGAACGAGCTATATTGTCAGATGGAGTAGGCCTGTAAAAAGAGCGATAACGTAACAGAGGCTAAGGGTTCTAGGATGACACCAAGGGTTTCGAGGGCGCTGTTAAAGGGTAGGTCAGCAAGGGTTTGGGAGGCTGTAAGGGGGTCTTGCCTTGACAAAAATGATGAAGGTCCCTGGTCGGAGATTCTATACATTTGTTTGAAGAAAAAACATTGGCTTGTCGGGATGTATTTACTGCCTAGTCAATAACGTCAGAAATGTGCCTGTTATCAATTATCAATACGTAAGTAGTAGTACTTGTCACAGTTGCCCACAAAACCATGTCGATAGTGCAAAGAAAGAATATTACTTAAATGTTTGTCTATATTGCTTACTTTTGGATTGGCCCTTAAAAAAGTGGATGTTTATCAAATAAAATATTGTATTTTAAATACAATATGTTATTTGATAAACATCCACTCAATGTATTCATTCTCGAATATGGACCATCATAAAATATACAGGAAAATTAGAGGACGCAAAAAGGCTAGCAGAGTCAAGCGGGAAAAGGAAGTATAACAATGTATTGTCAATGTTGCTTAATTATAGATGGTTCCTAAACTTTCGCCTTACTTACGATTTCTTTATTACTTTGGAAATAAATATTCTTCTTCACGACTAGGGTCCATTGTGTACATAATGGGCCGAGCGGAATGTACGTACAATACAAGTACAGAAAACTAAAGAGGGCTTAAAAATTTGCACATTTTTGGACTTGTATAATTCATAACATTTTTTCTCATGTTGACCGTAACGTCAACTGTTCCTTGTCCGCAGGTGACCATTATCCATTGTTTATGACGACACTCCCAGTGGATTATTAATATATTGTTAATTTCGTTACCATGACTACGCCGAACAACGTTGCAGGTGTGGTTACTTAGCGGACAGAACAGATTTTAAGGACAAGTATAAGGGAGGTTGTCACGTCACAAAATATATTATTTCCGTACCTTGAGAACGGACAACCTGACTTGTATATCTACGGTTATAGTGAAGTTAACACACACACCCGAAAATTAACGTCCAATAATGGACGTTCGTAGTTAAATAAGTGTCCATATAACTTCCCAGACACATAAACATTTATGTCATATTTTTGCACATCACTAACATATTGTATTGTGTAGTGATAATTACAATGTTTGAAACAAAACACCCATGAGGTTTATCAGTTGCGTTACATGAAACCGAATTTAAGATATCAAGTAACTAAAATCTGTTTTGAACGTGTTGTAATCTTTAACAGCGCCCTCGAAGTAAGAGACACCAATGTTCAGTCATGTTTTCAGTCTAATGTTAAAACACACCTAATGTATCTGTAGGTCTCTTTTTTAATTTTATAAATGATCTTACTTATAAATACTTTAATTTCAATATTTTTTCTTTTTAAGATAAAATCATGGCATTTCTTAGCAGTCCAGTATATTTGATTGATCTCATAGTTGTCGATAACCTCATTTGTCTGTGATATATATTTATTATTATTTATTTAATGTCATGTCTTCCTATGTCACTAGATCTACCTGTATATTGTTAAGGACCACAATGGAAATATGGGAATAATTATCCCTTTTTTTGTGTTATCCTTTTCATATAATGTATATGACATGGTTTGATGTTTTTATATTGTAATGCCATGTGTTTTGTGCATTTTATGATAAATAAATATATCTATCTATCTTATCTGGCAAGTGGTTTTATTTCATTACGTATGTTGACAAACCGGCACTGCACACAGTAAGTATACAAATATATTGGAGGGTAGTTCGGAAAGTGCTAATACAATGCAAATACAGGTTATATCGTATTGAAATTTGTCAGTACATGTATATGATTCCTTATCTTAAATATGCGTGTTTCTGAATAATGATACATAATTGACAATTAAAAATGCGTGTTTTCATTTTGAATATCTCTAATTGGTTAATGCGGTGTCCTAGTAGCTTTCCATGATGGGCGATCGTTTGTTTATATATCATGCATAATGGCTAACAACTTCCGGAACAACCCTCGTTTACAAATACACATTTTACATATGTATTACAAGGTCATCATAACTCATACATAAATAATTATCACTTGTTTCTTATGTCATAAAGTTACCCAGGTATATAAACACGAGATGCTGTGCATTCTATGTAACACTAAGCATCTTAACACCTGTCCAATCCAGGTCTGTAGCCTGGTTTCAACTGTAGCATTCCCCCCCCCCCAATTAGCTTTACCAGTACCTCAGCAAAACTTGCTATTTAATATTACACCCAACAAGCTTTAAACTTGAACTGTACCCTAGCAAGATTATCCCGGTTAGATTTGAACTTTCACATATTTACCCCAGCAATGTTGGCAATTTAGCATGAACCCCGCTAGGTTTAAACGTTAACACAAATCAAGCAAGGTTTGCACTTTAACCCCGCTAGGTTTAAGCTTTAACACAACCCAAGCAATGTTTGAACTTTAACCCCGCTATGTTTTAACTTTAACAGAACCCAATCAATGTTTGAAATTTAACATGAACTCCGCTGGGTTTAAACTTTAACACAAACCCAGCAAGGTTTGAACTTTAACACAAACCCAGCAAGGTTTGAACTTTAACACAAACCCAGCAAGGTTTGAACTTTAACACAAACCCAGCAAGGTTTGAACTTTAACACAAACCCAGCCAGGATTGAACTTTAACACAAACCCAGCAAGGTTTGAACTTTAACACAAACCCAGCAAGGTTTGAACTTTAACACAAACCCAGCAAGGTTTGAACTTTAACACAAACCCAGCAAGGTTTGAACTTTAACACAAACCCAGCAAGGTTTGAACTTTAACACAAACCCAGCAAGGTTTGAACTTTAACACAAACCCAGCAAGGTTTGCACTTTAACACAAACCCAGCAAGGTTTGAACTTTAACATGAACCCAGCCAGGATTGAACTTTAACATAACACCAGCAATGGCTTAACTTTAACACAGACCAGCGATGTTTAAACTGTTTAAAGTACCGTCCAAAAACACATAAACTCACACATTTAATTACAAAAAAGTGTACAAATTACACTTTCATATTTACAGATAATAATCATCGTACAAAAAATGAAATAACGTCTGTAAGAAACGAATATTCATTTTTGCTAACATAAAAAAGATGTAAACATCGTTTACGTACGCGCGAGCCTATACTTTTCACTAATTAATACGTGACTTGACACCTACCGACATTTCGATGTTGTAACCGGGAGCCACGTCTTACCGCGGGACAAACAGCAAAACAGAAAAATCTAAATACTTTACCGACATGGACATTAATTTAATGTTTGTTCACTACTTTGAAAGAAATAAACTATTCATGCGCTCAGTATAGGTAAGCCTTAATGTAATATGCCACTTGAGTCATTTTGTTTTAATTGTAGCGTGTTTTTTTCTGAATGGCAAAATAAAAAAAACCCTAGATATGAGTAAAACACAAGTTATGATTGTTTAATACAACTTTGCTAGAGACAAACGCCGTTGTCAACAGTATTTCACGTCGGTCGTGTGACATAAGCAGTGTTCCTGTATTGCCAACAAGGGGTGGTATTCACAAAACATCTTAACGTTCAGATTTTCTTTAAATATATATTTTCCTTAAAGCTAAGACTTTCCTTTGCTAAGAAAATCCTTAAGTGGCACTGGTGAAAATTTGAAGGTTAATGATTTTCTTATCTTTAACTAAGGAAAATAAAATAAGGACAATGTTAAGGTAACCCTTAAGATGTTTCGTGAATACCAACCCTACCCTAATCTGCTCTTCCGCAAGGGCCAGTTACAGACAACGTCCCTACATGAATCAGTCGTGGAGAACAAGTGAATTCTTCCGTCCAAGGGCCACGGAGAACATATGCCTCACCCGGTGTTCGAACTTACGACTTCATGTATAGGAGTCGGGTGCTCTAACGACTGAGCTAACCGGGCGGCTTTGTTTAGTTCAAACAACAATGGAAAACATATTTTTCTAAAGGAAGTCCAGCTTTTCAAACATTCGTAATTGGACCGAAGTTGTTAACCCGCCAATTATGTACATGTTGTATATTAGAATCTACATAGAGCTACATGAAGTTTCTAAACAGCTACTGGCTACATCTTTTGTTGTTGTTGTAGCAGTAAGCGTTGTCACTAATCAGTCGAAAGAATTGAACTACCGAGAAAAGTCTATATACACTCTTATCAAGATCATGTTCATCGTTTCCTAACGAAGACCGCTTCGTTATAATCACAGGTACTTGAAATCAACAATTTTAACGTTCTATATATGGCCTATCTATAATAAGAATATCGTCATAGTAATTAGGCCAACTAGAACACTAAAATGTTTTTTCAAGTACCTGTGAATATAATGTAGTGAAAATCGCACAATAAGAATTGGCGGGTTATAGCACTCTCCACTAGCATATGTTTGCACTGAAATATAACACTCCTATTACTATACTTTTGAAATACACACTGCACATCGTTGAAAATGAGTATAGTGCAGATGACAGCGTTCGTCCATCACTGTTTAGAATCCGGTGCGAGCGTGATAATTACTTGTCGTCAAATTCGCTGTAGCCTTTCATGTATAAATGTATATAAGTACGCATGTCGCACGGTGATGCACTTAGATCAAAAGGAATAGAAAATATGTTTAATAAAAGGATCATTAATCAAAGTCTAATACGATATTCTGAAGTATTGAAGCAAACTCCTAGCAGCAATTATTTCCCCTGGTGGTTTAAAGTTATCACTGCCAGCACCAGCAAGAACTTCCACATCTAGAAGGATGTATTTGTTGATGAACTTTAGAATTTACAGCTAGTCGTAGGTGAACATATATTTACATATAATAAGATCATTTAAAAACAAGAAATATATTGAAAGAAGATGGTCGGCGCAATTTGAAGGTTAAGATTTGTTGTGCAACATAAAAAAGTGCCAAGATTTTGGTAAATTTACCGAAATTCAGTGCATTTCGGTAAGGGAACGTAACCATTATGTAAATATTTCCCCACGTTGTGATACATATAAATGTTTTAAGTCCTTATTAATTGTTGAAAGATACCTTAATATCAAGTTACCGCAGATACATGCAGAACAAAACAGTCAAAATGACATTTAAGGACCGAAAATTCAAAAAATATAAATATTCTACAATTCACCAAATATAATGCCCATCTTCAAGTGATCTCTTTACATTAAAAATGTTAGAACGAATACATGTATATAATGTATTTAATTGCGATAGGAAAACACAGGAATAATAAAGATATCTCTGTTCAAACAAAATCACATTATGGAAAGACGTTCCATGCTTTAAGCTCAGTAGTTAAGCCACTTAATTGATACACTCTTAGCAGATAATTATTTACTTTTTTTACTAAATTTCATTTCACGAAACGATTATAATTACATTTTGGATAATTCAGCGGATTTTGACCGCACTTACGATAAGGGTGTGTTAAACTAAAGTATATAGTTATTAATACTTAAATATTGGGAATTGTTCAAGAGTACTTGGGTTAAGGACAAACGAGTCACTACTAGCTTGGACACTTTGAATGACCCTCATGTATCCACGTATAAAATAATGAACATGTAAGTCTGACCTCGAATGTTTGATTTACGACATAAATGGGTGAAAACGAAGGTACTTCACATGTGTATGCATATACAGTATAACCTCACTTACAGGCCACCTCTATAATAAGACCACCTCAAAATTGAGAACACAATGTTCAAGCTCATTTAACAGTTTTGCTCTTTATTCTACCTCAATATAAAGACCACCTCAATAAGAAGACTGGTTTTTAAAAGTCACAAGGGTGGAATTGTTATTAATTATTAATAAATCATAAAAGACTGAGGTACTTACCAAACTGATCACCCTTCGAGTCTGCTGTTTATTAATTTTGATAGCATGTTTGTAATTAAATGTTTTTCTACCGTCATTTTTTGTTTTTGTTATACACAATGTAGTATTATCATTACCTGCTGTGCAGTCATTTCTGCTTAATGACACACCCGGGGCCTTATTCGCAAATATTTTAAGACTAAATATCAGACTTAGACTTTAAAATGTCAGATGTTCTTTTTGTTCCTTTTTTGTTATCACAGTTGTTATGACTGATAGTAGTAAAAATTGGCAAAAGTGTAGAGTGCGTAACAACAATTATTCTGACAAAACATCATTCATTTAGATTTAACAATGACGAAATGATTGTAAATACCAAGCCTGAGTTTCAGTCTTGAAGTGTTGGTGAAAAATGTCCCTGCACTTCGAGCGCATTTACCTCCTGGTGTCTATCCTGTTGTGCCGGGCACCAGGCAGGTAGGCAAGTGGTAATAACTATTATTACTAGCTGGTGGCTCACTAACGGGGCGTATTGGAATGGATCCCTAACATGATTTGAATTTTCGACGTCCCGCTCAAAAGGCGGTTGCCTTAACAACGCAAGAGGAGACGATAAACATTTGTATATGTTTTGAGAATCATTGGACATGCACATCAACACGCATTTTTATTGACAACATTTTCCAGATATATATGATTTAACAAATATCTCATCTTTCCATGTCACTATAATGATTATTATGTTACCTAGCTTTTACTGTTCCGACAATTATGCAGTTTAAAGTATCTTATATGAAAATACATGTATACAAACAAATAAATATCAATCATTGCGTTTTACATACTTGTACCAGAGCAATTTCAAAACATATCACAGCAAGACGAACTAACACAGAGCTCTACATGAACATGTGAAGTCAAGGACGTGTCCGCTTCAGCCACGAGAAGCAACCTGGTAAAACAGATCGATAAATAACAACCACTCATTGTTACAAACACAACAGTTTGCAATGTTACAATCTTCAAAATGTGTCTTTAAGGGGACACGAATATAGGGGAACTCTTGTTTGTATTCATTCAGTATTTAACGGTGTCACAGTGCCGAGAGCTACTATCAAATAAAATATTCAATTAATCACTGCTATATAAATCCAAAACTCGTTGAAAATCGCTCCGTAACGATGAAAATAAACACAACATTTATGTCATATGTTGAGTATATGATCCTCTCAATGTTGATTTAGATTTTGAAGAATTTATTCTCATGTTAAGACACAATGATTCATTCAGGAAGCAAGCCAATCCAAGACTTGATAACATGATAATGGGGCAAATGTCTATAGTAAACAAAGGGAACATTCGTGTTGTGTCGTCGTGTTTGTACTTACAACGACCTTAAGGATACTTCAGTGAATAATTCACAGTTGTCAATGAAATACGTTCTGCTGAGTTAGCTTTTTTCATTTTTAGTAAACCACCCAGTAAATTGAGTGTATTTGGGTGAACAGCATTGAGTACGAAATTACCGAAAAACATTCCGAGGATTCTATGTTAACTAGCCAGGATAAATCGACTACGATAATTTCATATATGTTACTTATGTCAGGCTTAGCCAATGTACATTCTGTAACAAACTTAACCACGACATGACAGGTTCTGAAAGACTGTTGTGTATTTATGATCAATAACATTCTAATGTACTCGTAAAATTCATGTTACAAAAGAACTGAGGCGTAGTGATCGACTGGCAGATCGACTGTTTCCTGAAGGTCGTGAGTAAGATCCCTGTGTTGAGAAGTATTCGTTCACAAACTTCCCAATCCTTAATAAGGCCTCAGTACTGGTTAGTATACCAGAAAAGTGGTCATTGAAAGTGACCAGTACAAGTTGTAAGAACATTTATTACCATCAATGAAAACATAAACAAGATAAAAGAATACCAGGACTGTAAGTTGATACATGTCATTTAATGATTACATTGGCATAATTCACAACCTGATGCTAACCACGTGAACTATTTCTCAAGATGTACTTGACCCCTGTGTCAGTAACTCCACTAATTCCGGGGATTAAATCTTCCCGGTATTTGACCGCACTGGACTTTAAACTGACTTCTGATATCGCCGTGAATACTGGTACCTTAGTGACAACGGACGCCAAAAACATGTGTAAATATAAGTCATTCTGGACTCTCACTTTTGTTTTATTTTTTCTACAAATTCCCTTCAAACTGTTCACAATAATTTGTTTGCTTTCCCGGCGACTTTGATGTCTTGCATAGTCTTATTATTGAGGGTCGTTAAGTGGGTGTTTACTGTATTAAAAAATATGTTTATACATTAGGATTATATAATGACGTGCCGCTGAATTAAAAACACCGCAGAACATATATCTACGTCTCAAAAAAGTGACAATTTTAACTGGAAAGCCCATATAGACAACGTGGCATCTATACTAAACAAATAAAGCAGTATATACAACGTATGTAAAACAAAGCTTGAACACTGTGCTTCAACATGGTACTCCTGGTAAAACATTGTAATATACGATAGAAAAAGTTCACAGGGAAGCAGCCAGATACGTTATATGGATGGGCATACACTTTCCAATGAGAATTAGGTACCGACAACGGCCTACTATATCATGTCAAGCGCAGCACCGGTCCGAGCAGTCAGTTCACTGAATGCATGGCTGTGGTCTATTACTAAATATCTATAGCCCATCCGGATAGCTCAGTTTGTAGAACGTTAGACTGCTACCGTGACATTGGCTACGATCATGTCTTCCCCATGTGGAGAAGTTGTCAGTTGCCAGCGGAAGAGCAAGTTAATACAGTTGATAATTAATTCCCGGAAAACTGGATAGATCTGTCAACTGTTCGACGTATATGATTGATTTAAAAATAGTTGAAAACGGCGTAAAACATGATAAAAACAAACAAACTAAATATAATTATATAACATGTTTTTATCATGTATCCATAGAACAATGTTTGTAGTTATTTCTAACATACACGTTATAGCATGTTTTATACATCACCATTTCACAATTTGACCTTTAGAATAATATTTAAGCTGGTTCCTAAATTTAGGTACAATATGACTTGCGAGTTCATGAAAGGTAACTTACTCCACATGCCATAATTTTACAACATAGTACGAGTAGTGTCCCTTGACAGTAGGATACTATATCAGTGTTATCACCGTGTTACTTTCGCGGGATTTTCTACTTTCGTTTTCACGGAACGGTTTAAAACGCAGACGTCTTACGCAGACATATAGAACATAGAGGAAAACGCAGACTAGTTAGAATATATAGTGGAGTTGGAAAACGCAGACAAGTTAAAATATATAGGCAATATTTATATAGTTTATATCAGGTAAATGATTAAGTCCATTAGACGAAAATTACAGGTTAGGGTATTATGTTTTTGTACTTGGTAAGGATATATCTAAATTTGTTTAAAAAAATAAATTATACTGTAGATCTTAACTGTAGTATAGATGTATTCAAATATAACATTTAAAAATACTTTAAGTAGAATATTGACGTAATTGTGTGATTGATAATTAAATATTGTGATATTTAAAGTCATAAAATAATTGCAGTTTGTGCAAACTAAGATGTTTTGAAAAAAATGTCTAATTGCCTTTGATGTAAACCTGACATGATCTTACATTAATTAATTAGACCCGTAGATTTTTGTTAAGAAAATAATTGAATTACACTATTATTGCAATTATTAGATTAATTGATATTCATTTACTTTGATGTATCAATCATCCTTATACTAAGTATCAGTTTGTCTTTGTAATTAGTTAGTTAATATTAATTGTATAACTTTGAATCCTTTAATCAATTTAATTGTTTGCCACTTATTGCAATGATTAGATTAATTGATATCCGTTTACTTTGATGTATCAATCATCATAGTTCTAAGTAGCAGTTTGTCTTGGTAATTAGTTAGTTAACATTAATTGTAGAACTTTGAATCCTTTAATCCATTTTAAATGTTTGCCGCTTTTTCAATTAAATGTGTAAAAAATAAATATGTTTGAAAAAAAACAAAAAATAGTAAGAATGCTTAAAATTTTAACAAACTGCTGCAAACAAATTTCGAAACTTATATTTATATAGAATAATCACAATTGAAAATCATTGTAGCGGATCAGTGGTCCAGTGGTAAAACGCTGGACTTGTAATCCAGGGATCGCTGGTTCGATTCCCCGCTCCATCACTGACCGTACTAACAGTCTTTCGGACGAGACTTTAAAAACCGAGGTCCCGTGTATGATGCTTTACATCAAGCACGTAAAAGAACCAGGGGTGCTTCTGGAACTGAGGCATCTTCTGTATCATGCACTATCCTCCAAATCTAATATGACTAACATTCTTCCGGAGGCGTCGCCCATGTGGGAAACCGGTGGCGACGATAAATAAAAGCATATACACACGAAAATCATTCTTTAAAAAGCAATACGTATGTATCAGCTTTGTGAATTGTCATAAAATTTAATATTTTGAATAATTTTATCTTTGTGAAAAAAGTGTTTAAAATATTAACATTATACAACAGTGATAACAATTTGTTTGTGTTCATAAACGACTATATCAGTTTTGTGAATTTTGATAAAATTTAATATTTTGAATAATTTAATCTTTGTGAAAAAAGTGTTTAAAATATTAACTTATACAACAGTGATAATAATTTGTTTGTGTGTTCATAAACGTCTGTATCAGCTTTGTGAATTGGGATAAAATTTAATATTTTGAATAATTTAATCTTTGTGAAAAAAGTGTTTAAAATATTAACATTATACAACAGTGATAATAATTTGTTTGTGTGTTCATAAAGAGTTTGTAATATCAATCATCATGGCATTAGTTATAGAACATAGCCAGACTAAGTATCTGAGTGATTATTTAAGTCTTGTGGACTATTGTGTTTTTTCATACCCAGGATATAGAACTTTTCAGTTCTCAGAAGAGGAAGACATATTTGAAGTGGCTCCGTATTTTTCGGTAAGGAATTTGTTTTTATTAATATATTTACTTCATTTCTTATTTCTTACTTTCCTGTCTCTGTAAATTAATATATTCAACCCTATCAAATTCTTCATAATTATGTTCATCTTTTAAAATATATTTCTTTCAATTATATTTTTAAAAATTGTGTAAAAATTAAAATAAGACATTTAATGTTGCCATATTTTATATACAATCTTAAAGTTATCTTAAAGTTATACAATATGTACTCGAAACACTGCATACATATCTTATTTATCAGATATACTGAGGTATGCAGTAGCCTTTGTCTGTGTCAATTGCCCATTCACACCTCCCTGCAATAAAGTTTAGTGATAAGTGTCAAACAAGATTGACAGTTTTAAATACACAAGTTTATACATCATAGCAATAAGATAATCGCTTGTCACAACAAATCATTTATCTAAATAATGAAAAGGTCGCTAATTGATATCCATGTATTGATTATATAAGTATGATTTTAAATTGATTGGTTATGCAGATATTTATTTATCAATTATATATTTTACATACATGTTCAATGTGATATTTAAAATCATTAATCATTATTTGGTAATGTTGAAAATTTATAAATTACTGCACTTAATTAGTGATTATGATTTTTTAGGTTAAATTTATAAAAAAAAAAATCTTGAAAATTGCATACTTTCTAGTGCAGACTACATGTAGTTGAAAAACGCAGACCAGTTGAATTATAGAGCAAATGTAAAAAAATATAAAATATTTTTTCTTGAAAATTGCATACATTCTAGTGCAGACTAGTTGAAAAACGCAGACTAGTTGAATTATAGAGCAAATGCAAATATTTATAAAATATCTGTTCTAATGCATAATTTTTTATTTTTTGAAAATTGCATACTTTCTAATGCAGACTAGTTGAAAAACGCAGACCAGTTGAATTATAGAGCAAATGTAAAAAAATATAAAATATTTTTTCTTGAAAATTGCATACATTCTAGTGCAGACTAGTTGAAAAACGCAGACTAGTTGAATTATAGAGCAAATGCAAATATTTATAAAATATCTGTTCTAATGCATAATTTTTTATTTTTTGAAAATTGCATACTTTCTAATGCAGACTAGTTGAAAAACGCAGACCAGTTGAATTATAGAGCAAATGTAAAAAAACATATAAAATATTTTTTCTTGAAAATTGCATACTTTCTAGTGCAGACTAGTTGAAAAACGCAGACCAGTTGAATTATAGAGCAAATGCAAAAAATTATAAAATATCTGTTCTAATGCATATTTTTTTATTTTTTGAAAATTGCATACTTTCTAATGCAGACTAGTTGAAAAACGCAGACCAGTTGAATTATAGAGCAAATGTAAAAAAATATAAAATATTTTTTCTTGAAAATTGCATACTTTCTAGTGCAGACTAGTTGAAAAACGCAGACCAGTTGAATTATAGAGCAAATGCAAAAAATTATAAAATATCTGTTCTAATGCATATTTTTTTATTTTTTGAAAATTGCATACTTTCTAATGCAGACTAGTTGAAAAACGCAGACCAGTTGAATTATAGAGCAAATGTAAAAAAATATAAAATATTTTTTCTTGAAAATTGCATACTTTCTAGTGCAGACTAGTTGAAAAACGCAGACCAGTTGAATTATATAGCAAATGCATAAATTTATAAAATATTTTTTCTTGAAAATTGCATACTTTTCAATAAATAGTATTTTATAAAATATAACCTTTTTTATAAATTTATGCATTTGCTCTATAATTCAACTTGTCTGCGTTTTTCATCTAGTCTGCACTAAAAGTATGCAGATATTTTATATTTTTTTACATTTGCTATATAATTCAACTTGTCTGCGTTTTTCAACTAGTCTGCACTAAAAGTATGCAGATATTTTATATTTTGTTTACATTTGCTCTATAATTCAACTTGTCTGCGTTTTTCAACTAGTCTGCACTAAAAGTATGCAGATATTTTATATTTTTTTACATTTGCTCTATAATTTAACTTGTCTGCGTTTTTCAACTAGTCTGCACTAAAAGTATGCAGATATTTTATATTTTTTTACATTTGCTCTATAATTTAACTTGTCTGCGTTTTTCAACTAGTCTGCACTAAAAGTATGCAGATATTTTATATTTTTTACATTTGCTCTATAATTCAACTTGTCTGCGTTTTTCAACTAGTCTGCACTAGAAAGTATGCAATTTTCAATAAATAGTATTTTATAAATTATAACCTTTTTTATAAATTTATGCATTTGCTCTATAATTCAACTTGTCTGCGTTTTTCATCTAGTCTGCACTAAAAGTATGCAGATATTTTATATTTTTTTACATTTGCTATATAATTCAACTTGTCTGCGTTTTTCATCTAGTCTGCACTAAAAGTATGCAGATATTTTATATTTTGTTTACATTTGCTCTATAATTCAACTTGTCTGCGTTTTTCAACTAGTCTGCACTAAAAGTATGCAGATATTTTATATTTTTTACATTTGCTCTATAATTTAACTTGTCTGCGTTTTTCAACTAGTCTGCACTAAAAGTATGCAGATATTTTATATTTTTTACATTTGCTCTATAATTCAACTTGTCTGCGTTTTTCAACTAGTCTGCACTAGAAAGTATGCAATTTTCAATAAATAGTATTTTATAAATTATAACCTTTTTTATAAATTTATGCATTTGCTCTATAATTCAACTTGTCTGCGTTTTTCATCTAGTCTGCACTAAAAGTATGCAGATATTTTATATTTTTTTACATTTGCTATATTATTCAACTTGTCTGCGTTTTTCAACTAGTCTGCACTAAAAGTATGCAGATATTTTATATTTTTTTACATTTGCTCTTAAATTCAACTTGTCGCATTTTTCAATTAGTCTGTACTAAAAGTATGCAGATATTTTATAATTTTTTGCATTTGCTATATAATTCAACTTGTCTGCGTTTTTCGATATGTCTGCTCTAAAAGTATGCAGATATTTTATAATTTTTGCATTGGCTATATAATTTAACTTGTCTGCATTTTTCAATATGTCTGCACTATAAGTATGCATTTTTCAAAAAAATATGCATAAGAACAGATATTTTATAAAATTTTCCATTAGCAGTTTATACACAAGCATTTACAACTTCCCATTATTTACTGTTGTCTGCGTAACTATATATTCTAACTTGTCTGCTTACCAAGTACAAAAACATAATACCCTAACCTGTAATTTTCTTCTAATGGACTTAATCATTTACCTGATATAAACTATATAAATATTGCCTATATATTTTAACTTGTCTGCGTTTTCCAACTCCACTATATATTCTAACTAGTCTGCGTTTTCCTCTATGTTCTATATGTCTGCGTAAGAAGTCTGCGTTTTATACCGACCCCGTTTTCACACATGAATGTCCACATCATGGCGGAAGGTGAGGCGAAATATTGTGACTTGTGTTTGGAAAATGACAAGCCGGTTTCGGCTTCTGTGTTTTGTTATGACTGTTCGGAAAAGCTGTGTCAAGACTGTGTTGCACACCACAAGAAGTTTAAATCAATGACAGGACACAAACTTGTCGACATGACCGAAGACTCCACCAATCTTGAAGCTGTGAAGATGGCGTGTGATCTGCAGAAATGTCCGAAACATCCTATGAAAGACGTCGAGTATATTTGTAAAGATCATGACCAGGTCTGTTGTACTGAATGTGTAATTTTAAGTCACCGGAAGTGTGCGAATCTTGTATCTTTGTCTGATGAATGTGTCAACAGAAATACTTCAGAATGCAAAATATCCAAAACGTTAGACGTATTACAAGAACAAACACAAAGTGTACTCGGTGTGGAAAAGAAGAAGCAAGAAACTATTAAACAATCAAAGGAACTCATCCACCAGAAACTTGCGGCAGTGAAACATTACTTGGATGCTGCTTATACTGCCCTTAAACAAACGGTTTTAGCAAATGTAGATAAGGCAAGTACTTGTATTATAGAGGAAAGTCAGAAAAACATGAGTGATGTACAACAGATATGTGACAAACTGACATCAGTAAGGTGTAAAGCTGATATGATTGCGGTTCAGAAGAACCCTGTGCTGAGTTACCTGTTTGATTATTATCAACGTCAGCAAATCTGTAAATTTCGTGGAAATGTCTCCAAGATTGTTGATACAACCCGCTACAAAGATGTAAAACTTCCGGAATCAAAATCTGTGAAGACATTATGTCAGTCGATATCTGTGTGTTTAAAGGTTGAAGTTGTCACCTCAAAACCATCATTTATTTTTGACCAGGCATTGGCTTCCGATGCTTCATAAGACCTCAGAGATTTCACTCAGAGACAGGCCACCTGGGAATATGAAGTGAATATTACTGATGATCATTTAGACAGCCTAACTTCTAGATTTTTATGTTCCATACGAAGTTAAAATACTTTCATGTGATGAAGATGGATATGAGTCTTCATTATACTCTGTGCAGTGTGTCTATTGATGACAATGGTAATTTGTATATTGTGAGTTATCAGCAAAGTTCCGTTACGCAATTATGTCCAAATGGACTCTCCAAATACCACCAAACACAACTCTACACCAGCCATATTGTATGACGTTTTTAATGTAGACATGACCAGATTTGCCGTTTCCTGCCAAGGAGGGAAGCTGCTCCTGTTCAAATTTATGTGAATCCTACTTGGAAAGTACATTTTATTCCACAGATGAACAATTCTGATTTTGTTCTAAGAACAAGTGTGCATTTCATTTTGTATATTCATAGTTATGTGTCAAAGCTTGCCTTTAAATAAAATATTCGTTGTTTCCCAGCTTGGCACTGCTAGTACCTACCCACAAGGTTACTACCATCCAAAGTTATACTCTATCAGAAATATAAAAGCATATTATAAAATAAACTGGTAATTTTACAATTTCACATGGGTTACATATCTGTTTATGGATGAAAATATGTTATTTACATTATGCATGAGACATACACTGATTTTTATATCACACTTTGCAGTGTGAATGTATTGTATTAACATACTTATTTCAAGAAGGTGATCAGAAATATATTACCTACCTACTTTGTGATATATTTAATGGCGTCATTGACAGGACGGGAAACAAAAATATTAAGTTTGGCCTTAAGTTGTTATAGGTACATACTTCAAATCACTGTTCTATTTTAACACATTCAAATTGCGATGAATGGAAAATATAATATTTGCTACTGTAAGAATGATTTCTATAGTAGGTGATTCAGGAATATTTGTTACATCTCTAAATAACACTTTCCATTTACACTTTGTGCATTATTCTGGTGCCAGGGGATGTTATGCTAATAATTCAAATACCTGACCAGGGTTTAACATGAACTTTCTATTTAAAACTCAAAAAGAATTAAGCTAGTCAACAAATCCGAATCAGTGTTTTTTTCTCAAAATAGAGAGGTTTGACTTTGAAAACTTATGTCCTTGTTACATCTTTTTTTAAATGGTTTTTAATTCCTGTTCTGGTTACTTTTGTACTTTTTTATCTTGTCTTCATTGAAACAAATACATTTTATGATAATATGTAACTACCAATGTTGTATGGAGACATTTAAAGAACTGAAAAACCTTGAATACTAAGATTTTTAAGATGTAACCAAAATTCCTGGACATTATATTTTGGATCAGATACGAATTCTTTTTAAGGCCATCCTTAAATTATTTGGTATAATCTTACCGGGCACAATTTATGTGGTAGTTAATTCCAGTGTGCTGTTGTTGATAACGAATGTCAGTGCTTATTGATGGTGCAAGTTTGTTGGTGCAATTAGTGATACTGTTGGTTATGATAATATTGGTTTTGGTAGAGTGTGTTGTTTTGTTGTCGGTCTATACATTGTTATAATTTGTGAAGGCATGTCATGTTTTCAGCGGCAGTGTTGCTTTAGTGTTGCCTGTGGTTGTTGTTATGTTGTATTCATATTGTTGCTTCTGCTTTTACTAAATCATTTGAATATTGTTTAAACTTCGCATATATATACATGTGTAATTGTTTAAGGTGGTAAATGTTGTTGGTGAAAGTGCTGTTACACATAGTTGATGTTAATTATTATGTATTGGTGAGTTGTTGTATGTTGTTGAAGCAGTGAATTTAGCTGATGTACATCTATCATAATGTATGGAATTAAGGTAAGCCGTTCAATATTGGCATAAAGTATGCGGTAAATAAAACAGCTGTTGTTTCAATCTTTATAATAATGCGGATAAGATTTGAAAACTTAATTGCCATTGTTGCCTAATTATGTCACATCCAACACTTAAACTAACATTTTTTTAAAAATATGTTGAAGTATTTTATTGAATTACCTCCCTTTATAAATAATCTCATATTATTTTTTGCAATAAAAAGACCTTTTAAAAAGTATATAGTGATTGACAAGAATATTCAATAACATGCAACTGCTGTGGAATTAGATTTAACATTAATGCAATTTAGAAATTTATGATGCCTCCCTTCGAAGAAAAGAGGGCATATTGGTTTGCACATGTCAGTCGGTCGGTATCATATGTTCGTCAGTAACCTTTTCGTTTCCAATCAAAAACTCTAGAACCCCTTGACCTATCATCCTCAAACTTGGTCCACACATTCACTTTGGGGGTAGCACAGGAACCCTATTGATATTAGGGTCACCGGTCAAGGGGGCATAATGTTTTACAAACATCTCTTGTTTTAATTGTATTTAGTTACCATATATATTGAAGAGAAATTACCAAACATTAGAGATGGAATACCATCAATAATATGATCAATTTTTTTTTGTCGGTTCGGTATTATTTTGTGTCCCCTCCCTATGTGTACCCCCTTGTCGGTTCAGTATTATTTTATGTCCCATCCCTATGTATACCCTCTTGTCGATTCTGTATTATTTTATGTCCCCTCCCTATGTATACTCTCTTGTCAGTTCGGTATTATTTTATGTCCCCTCCCTATGTATACTCTCTTGTCGGTTCGGTATTATTTTATGTCCCCCCCTATGTGTACTCTCTTGTCGGTTCGGTATTATTTTATGTCCCATCCCTATGTATACCCTCTTGTCGGTTTGGTATTATTTTGTGTCCCCTCCCTATGTATACTCTCTTGTCGGTTCGGTATTATTTTATGTCCCCCCCTATGTGTACTCTCTTGTCGGTTCGGTATTATTTTATGTCCCATCCCTATGTATACCCTCTTGTCGGTTTGGTATTATTTTCTGTCCCCTCCCTATGTATACTCTCTTGTCAGTTCGGTATTATTCTATGTCCCATCCCTATGTATACCCCCTTGTCGGTTCAGTATTATTTTATGTCCCCTCCCGGTGTATACCCCCTTGTCTGTTCAGTATTATTTTGTATAAACCGTACAAAATGGTTATGTTGCTCTCTACCAATACAACTTTACGATATTTCACCATAGTAAGTTCATTTAAACACAATTCGAATACAGATATATGATCACATAAGCTTTCCCTTTCCTTTCTTTTTCACTCGATAATATTAAACATGGTGTATAATTGTATTGTTGTTTCGTTAGTTTTTCCCTAGTCAATACAAAGTGAATGTTTTTCGGTAAAAAACAGATTATAAAATTATACAAATGTATAGACCACATGTATTTAAATTATTGTATATTGGCTTATTTTAAAAATATTAATTGTAAAAACGTACTTTATAGTATCGATGACAACATTGTAAATGCGTTTACATGTACAGTAAAACCTTTATAATAAGACCACCCTTGGGACCCTTAAAAACTGGTTTTGATATTGAGTTGGTCTTAATATTGAGGTTGAATAAAGAGCGGAACAGTCCAAATGGACTTGACAAGTGTGGTCTTAATTTTTAAGTGGTAAAATTATTGATTTTGGTCTCTAAGCGAGGCTTAACTTTACAGTAAAACCTCACTTACAGTCCCCTCGAAATTCAGACCATCTCATAAATAAGACTGTGTATTCAAGGATCATCTTTGATTTTTTCCTCTGTATTTTAACTCGAAAATCAGACTGCTTCAAGGCTTATACCACCTTTAGTCAGAATCAACGATGGTCTTATTATTGAGGATTCACTGTATTATTTGCAGTATTAAAGTTGTTGTTCGGCATAGCCGTACTAACATGGTTCAGCTTTTTGTTTATCAGTGTTGTGTAAACCAATCATATCTTACGTTAACCACCAAGGTAATTCTCTTCAACCGATCAACGTTTGTAACCTTGACGCGGATTGGTTAACCTTTCGATAAAGGGTACATTATCTGACCGAAATCCACTGAATTTTGGTAAATTTACCGAAGGCATTTTGGATCTGGAGTGACCAGCAATCGTAACATCTCGCCAACTTTTTATATATCACAACACATCTTAACTTTCAAATAGCGCCGACCATAAATTATCTTCATACAATATTAGATGTATGTGTACTATGTTTTTTAAGATATACCATGAACGTAACGTACCCCAGAATATGTCCACAAGATGTCGGGCAACTAGGACTCGGCGAAAGTAGGCCCGAATGTGTCACATGATAAAGCCTTAAGCATATCACTACCCCTTAGGGTATGCATTCAGGTCGAAATCCTGTTACCAGATTTAACATGTATATATTCATAAAAATGAAAACAAAAAAAAACATTAGAATAACACAAACTTAATATAAACTGCAACCATTTTTTACTTCGGTGTGTAGCTATCTTTGGATTCAAAATTGACATATTTGGTATAAGCTTGTAAATAAATTATCAACAAGACAAATTTACCCTTTTAGATTCTAAAACCAATTTAACGACATGCGGGGTACATGTCGGAGTCCAAAAAAAACCTATAAGTACCTAAGTGTACATGGTGACTGATGACCTTATAAGCAAAAACACGGACCTATATATATATATATATAGGTCCGTGACAAAAATTAAACGAACGAAAATAACAGCCCGAGGAGTCAGTACACATAATACATGGCTGCTGTCGATTACTATAGCCCACCCAAGACTGCTACTCGGCTGATCCGGGTTCGTTACCAAGGTCAGGCAGGTTGTGTTCTTCCGTGACATTGGCTACGATTATGTCTTACCCATGTGGAGAAGTTGTCAGTTGCCAGCGGAAAAGCAAGTTAATACAGTTGATAATTAATTCCCGGAAAACTGGATAGGTCTGTCAACTGTTTGACGTATATGATTGATTTAAAATCGTAAAACCTGATAAAAACAAATAAACTAATTATACAGTACATCTTTTTATCTTTTATCCATAGAACAATGTTTGTTGTTATTTCTACCATATATAATTCATGAGTTCATGAAAGGGAACTTACTCCACACGCCATAATTTTACAACATAGTACGAGTAGTGTCCCTTGACAGTAGGATACTATATCAGTGTTATCACCGTGTTACTTTCGCGGGATTTTCTACTTTCGTTTTCACACATGGATGTCCACATCATGGCGGAAGGTGAGGCGAAATATTGTGACTTGTGTTTGGAAAATGACAAGCCGGTTTCGGCTTCTGTGTTTTGTTATGACTGTTCGGAAAAGTTATGTCAAGACTGTGTTGCACACCACAAGAAGTTTAAATCAATGAAAGGACACAAACTTGTCGACCTGACCGAAGACTCCACCAATCTTGAAGCTGTGAAGATGGCGTGTGATCTGCAGAAATGTCCGAAATATCCTATGAAAGACGTCGAGTATATTTGTAAAGATCATGACCAGGTCTGTTGTACTGAATGTGTAATTGTAAGTCACCGGAAGTGTGCGAATCTTGTATCTTTGTCTGATGAATGTGTCAACAGAAATACTTCAGAATGCAAAATATCCAAAACGTTAGACGCATTACAAGAACAAACACAAAGTGTACTCGATGTGGAAATGAAGAAGCAAGTAACTATTAAACAATCAAAGGAACTTATCCACCAGAAACTTGCGGCAGTGAAACATTACTTGGATGCTGCTTATACTGCCCTTAAACAAACGGTTTTAGCAAATGTAGATAAGGCAAGTACTTGTATTATAGTGGAAAGTCAGAAAAACATGAGTGATGTACAACAGATATGTGACAAACTGACATCAGTGAGGTATAACGCTGATATGATTGCAGATCAGAAGAACCCTGTGCTGAGTTACCTGTTTGATTGTTATCAACGTCAGCAAATCTGTAAATTTCGTGGAAATGTCTCCAAGATTGTTGATACAACCCGCTACAAAGATGTAAAACTTCCGGAATCAAAATATGTGAAGACATTATGTCAGTCGATATCTGTATGTTTAAAGGTTGAAGTTGTCTCCTCAAAACCATCATTTAATTTTGACCAGGCATTGGCTTCCGATGCTTCATAAGACCTCAGAGACTTCATAAGACCTCAGAGATTTCACTCAGAGACAGGCCACATTGTAATATGAAGTGAATATTACTGATGATCATTTAGACAGCCCAACTTCTACACCAGCCATATCGTATGATGTTTAATGTAGACATGACCAAATTTGCCGTTTCCTGCCAAGGAGGGAAGCTGCTCCTGTTCAAATTTATGTGAATCCTACTTGAAAAGTACATTTTATTCCACTGATGAACAATTCTGATTTTGTTCTAAGAACATGTGTGCATTTCATTTTGTAAATTCATAGTTATGTGACAAAGCTTGTAAATATTCTTTGTGTCCCATCTTGGCACTGCTAGTACCTACCGACAAGGTTACTACCAATCAAATTTATAATCTATCAGAAATTTAAAAGCATATTATTTTGATGTGATAATATTATTCTCAAAGAATACTGTCTATTTTAGTTTAATATTTTTCAAATCAAACTGGTAATTTTACAGATTTCAGATGGGTTACATACCCGTGTATGGATGTAAAGATGTTATTTTCATATCACACTTTGCAGTGTAAGTGCATTGTATTAACAAAATTTATTTAAAGAAGGTAATCAGAAATATTTTACCTTCCTAGTTGTGATATATTTAATGACATCATTGACAGGACGGGAAACAAAAATATTAAGTTTGGCCTTAAAAAGTTACTAAAGTTGTTATAGGTACATACTTCAAATCACTGTTTTAATTTAACACATTCAAATTGCGATGAATGGAAGATATTTGCTACTACAAAATGTACATGTATATGAATGTTTTCTATTGTAGGTGATTCAAAATATGCTATCCAGGAATATGTGTTACATCTCTAAATAACACTTTCCCTTTACACTTTGTGCATTATTCTGGTGCCAGTGGATGTTATGCTAATACATGTAATTCAAATACCTGACCAGTGTTTAACATGAACTTTCTATTTAAAACTCAAAAAGAAGTAGGCTAGTCAAAAAATCCGAATTGTTTTTTTCTCAAAATAGAGAGGTTTGACTTTGAAAACTTATGTCCTTGTTACATCTTTTTTAAATGCTTTTCAATTCCAGTTCTGGTTACTTTTGTACTTTTTTATCTTGTCTTCATTCAAAAAAATACATGGAGACATTTAAAGAACTTAAAAAACCTTGAATACTAAGATTTTTAAGATGTAACCAAAATTCCTGGACATTATATTTTGGATCAGATATGAATTATTTTTAAGGCCATCCTTAAGTTATTTGGTATAATCTTACCTGGCACAATTTATGTGGTAGTTAATTCCAGTGTGCTGTTGTTGATAACGAATGTCAGTGCTTATTGATGGTGCATGTTTGTTGGTGCAATTAGTGATACTGTTGGTTATGATAATATTGGTTTTGGTAGAGTGTGTTGTTTTGTTGTCGGTATATACATTGTTATAATTTGTGAAGGCATGTCATGTTTTCAGCGGCAGTGTTGCTTTAGTGTTGCCTATGGTTGTTGTTATGTTGTATTCATATTGTTGCTTCTGCTTTTACCAAATCATTTGAATATTGTTTAAACTTCGCATATATATACATACATGTGTAATTGTTTAAGGTGGTAAATGTTGTTGGTGAAAGTGCTGTTACACATAGTTGATGTTAATTATTAAATCTCAGTGACATTTACCATCTAGTTTTTGCAAAATTTCATTTTGAACAGAATGCTGCCTAAATTTTACTAACACATGATAAATTGGAATTGCAATTTTAACCAGGTTTTCAAAGAAAACCAGGTTATTAGAATGGTGTATGTCGTTGGGCGGGCGGACGGGCGGGCCTCAAACTGGGGGTTTCTGGCAAATAACTTGAGTTACATTGATCATATTGTAACCAAACTTGGTGTATAGTAAGAACATGTAGAGAGCTCAGGTTTCCAGACAACTGTCAAAATATCCTTTGATAAAAGAAGTCTGAACAGTATTACTAATCAATCAATTTTATTTAATTCTGTTTTTAGCTTTGTGTAAACTGTAATCATGCTATAAGTATTTCAAATCATGATCTTATACCTATGATCACTTTTGAGCAGTTTTACTGACACACTTAATAAAAACTGCAATTTCATGTTAAAAATCAAAAACAGTTATTATGATATCGAGGGGTTTGCGCCAGAATGTACCATCTCGTTAACAAATTTATATTCTGCTGGTTTTGGCATCAACACTTCGATATATGGAAGCATTTCTCTCAGTTTAAAACCAAAGGGATTATGCTGTTAGGAGACATACTGCCTTAAATTGTATATTTCATCGTCAGCAAGGAGAAGGAAAGTGACGTTTATTTCTGACAAGTGCTGGTTGCTTTCTATGTTGACTGTTTCACTATTTGTTTATCTGCACACTTTCAATGTGACTTTACAAGTATAATCAGGCTGATTTAAACAATAAACTCAGCTACTGGTGGAAAACAGTTCACAAACTGACGTATTGTTTAGTATTGTTTCTTTTAATTGAGATGATTTGCTGTGGTTCTTTTTGAATTTGCTAGATACTTCTATGAAAATAATTTATAAAAGTTGTAAGAAAAAAAGCTTTCAAATGAAGTCCTTTGAAACTACTTTAAATGTGAAATATTAATATTATCACAGACATATAAATTATATGTCAGTCATATGTTGCAAGTGTTCTGATATTAGTTCAAATAAACTCAGAAAATTACTACAGTTCTGTTCTTAAACTTCTCTTGTTATCCCCTGATGAAGGCGGAGAGATATAGTTTTGGTATTATCCCTCCGTCTCTCTGTCTGTCTGTCCGTCATTATGTCCTGAGCAATATGTTTGACATCTTTTGAACAATTTGAATTAAACTTTGGAGAATTATTAACTACTACAGGGAAATGCAATGGCAAGTTTGAGTTGAAAAACAACAGAGTTATGGCCCTTAGTACTTACATAATATTTACCATACAGGGTATGTATATAGAGATATAATGTTGTCCGTCAGAGACATATAGATATATGAAATATTCAACATTTGTTTTATAGCTCAACAACACTTGGACTTATGGTTCTCACACTTGTTTGGCTACTTGGTCATGATAATGAGATGCCTTCTATTGATTTTTATGTCAGAAGGTCAAAGGTCATGATGCCATTGATTCGAAACACGGTGTCTGCTCAATAACTCTATTACGCTTGGGTCTGTGGTCCTCAAACTTCACATACATCTTGGTCATGACCCCTTTTGATTTTGCAGTCAGTAGGTCAAGGTCACACTTGGGACTATGGTCCTCGAACTAGATAGGCTACCTGGTAATGACGAGTGGTTGACCCCTGTTGATTTTTAGATCAGTTGGTCAAAGGTCACGCGTCCTTGACTGCAAAATCCCTGTTTCTGCTCAACAACTGATGAACGCTTGGGTATATGGTCATCAAACTTGATAGGGCCCTTGGTAGATGGCAGGTAGATGACCCCTATTGTTTTTTAGGTCTAAGGTAAGGTCATGGTGACCTAATAACGTGTGTTTGTAATATATTAAATTATATCAAGGCCATCATGCGCGGCTCTGACTGCCGTTGTGATCTAGTTTTAGCTCTACTTGCCATAGGTCAGAGAGCTAAATTATGTCATGGCGAATTGTCTGTTGTATGTGCATGCATGTGTCTGTGTGCATCAGTCTGTTAACTTTTCATTCAAGCGACATATCCTCCTAAACTGCTTGACCAATTTTGACTTAAACTCTCATGAATAATTCTTGGGTTCTTTCGAAGTTGTTAAAGTGGTTGCGGTCTGTTGCATAAAGGGGCTTAAACGGATTTTAAAATTAAAACTTTAAACATTTGTTTGTCCATAGCCATTAGGCCTAGAGCTTTCATATTTAATATGTAACATTGTTTTGTGGTCTACCAAGATTGTTCAAATCATGTCCCCTGGGTCACTATATTTTATGTTTCATCTGTTTTACATAGACTTTTCAGGGAATATCAATGAAAAGCTTCTTTTCCAGAACTAGGAGACGCAGGTTTTGAAATTTGGTATGTAGCATTTTGTTGTGGTCCTAAAAAGTTCAATGGGTCGAAATTGGCTCCGCTCTGGGGTCACGGGTGTTTCATAGATTTACTTTGGGAAAATGTTTGAAAATCTTCTTTTCCGAAACTACATGGCCCAGGGCTTTGATATTTGGCATGTACTATTGTTTACTGGTTTCCTACCAAGAGTGTTCAAATTATGCCTTTGGGTCGAAATTGGCTCCGCTCTGGGGGTCACATGTTTTCTATAGACTTGCATGGGAAATCTTAGATGAGCTTCTTCTCCTTTACGGCACGGCCCAGGGTTTTGATATTTGGTAATTGCTCTCCTACCAATATTGCTGAAATAATGCCTCTGGGCTCATAACCCGTCCCGCCCTGGAGTTCCATGTTTTCCATAGAGTTCAATATGAAATAATTTTGAAAATGTCTTGTCCAGAAAAATGCTTATCAAAGGTTCATGTGCACATTGTAGTCAGTAGAGTGTCAGGCCCTCCATGGGCCTCTTGTTTTATTGAACTACTGAAATACGAATACGTAATCAAAAGTGAAGAGAACATATGTGTCGTCGATATTTGGTTGACGTCATACTTCACAGCCAACGTTAAAATGGCGATATATTTGCTTTGCAATCTGACCCCAAGCCTATTCAGGGGGATACCAATTTTTTGAATTTCCTTCTTTTTAATGACGCCAAACTTTTACAATTTAGTTTCAAAACAAAGATTATCACTTTGCTATACAAAAGGCAATTAGACAGAATTGTCTGATTCAATCACTCAACACAAAATCTTGCCATACTCTTAAATGTGTGTAAAACTTTGATGTTTTAAATCTGAATAAAACTTGAGCAACGATTGGCACAAAAAAAACAAACATCGACATATTGCAGAGCATGGTTGAGTATTTGCTCACATGAGTACGAGCGATCAATCTAGAGTTTATAATTTGGACCTGATCTTTATTAAACTGGGTCAGAATGTTTGGCTCAATGTTATCTAAGTCAAGTTCAAAACTATGTTACAATATATAGGATAAATAATAGGTCAGTTGGTTATATCATAGAGAATAATTAACACTCTATAGGCACATTTTCTCCTTGATAAACATGAAAATGCCAGAAGTTTTGTCTACATCAAATCAGAATTGAGTTATGTTTGTTGGGAACCAGGTCAGTTGGTCAAATCATAGAAAACCTTATTAGTACTTGAGGTCACGTATTATGCATGATCTACATGTTAAATAGTGTAATCCGTGTCTATATGAAATTTTAGTCATGATGAAAACTGGGTTTTGTATATTAATATAGTCTAAAGCTAGCTCTAGGTCTAATTAGGTCCTGATAGTTGTCCGCTCGGTAAGCTCAATGAGTAGAGTGCTAGGCTGTCACCAGGCAGATCGGGGGTCGAGTCCTGGTTTGGGCAGGTTATGTTCTTCACTGACATGGGCTACTTCATGTCCTCCACATGATTTTAAGACAATTACACTGCCAGTATCATGCAATGACTTTTCTAACTATTATGGTCGAGGCAAAACCCAGAAGCCCCTCCTATTTTGGGCATATGCGGGCATCTGGGTAGAACCTCTGACCTTCTACAAGCCAGCTGGATAGAAAAGAGTGAAAAAAGTAAGACATGTTTGTAAATGCATAGATGTTTATATGAACAAACATGCTGCTGGTTGAGTAGAAGAAATTATGCAAGGCAAAATTATGCGAATTATTAACTCAATCATTGTGTTGTACTTTCACATTCAAGACGTCGCAGATGAAAACTCTTCATTTTTGGAAAACTCATTTAATTATTCCCGTAATTAATTACCACTTATGTAATACCCCGTGAGTAAATGTAGGCTAACTTTGGAACTATGCGATACAGAAAAAAACTGGTGTCATGAGGTTAAATTAAAAACAAAACAAATACCCTGTTTCTACCTAATACTCATAGAACATGGTCAGAAATATGTGTTAGCAATTCGAAAGTATGCTATAAAATAAAAGTTATTAAAAATGTCTTTAAAACGAATACATCCTTGAAGCTATAAACTTTAAGCAAATGCGCGCATGAATTTAAGAGAATTTAATTCTCATTCAGATAGGAACATACTCTGCTAGTAATACTGGCCAAAATATGGTACTGCAAAACCCGGTATTCAACGATATTAAAGACTAAGCAATGTATTATTCATTCAGATGAAATTGCAAATTGGGCCTCTTGTCAAAGAATATGAAATTGTGTTATTTCGTGTAAGCTGTCAATAATATTGTTTTGATTTTCCTATTAATATAAAGCAACCGTTCCAATCATCACTCTCAATACATGTACTTAGATTTAAGATAATTACCTACCTACCTACCCACCTAAATTATGCTGGTTAGGATTATGCCAAACAAACAGTTTTTAAGGTTCATTTTCTGTGTTTCACAGACGTTCGTATTACATTTGTCAGGATGGAAGTGTATACTCGTGTTCAATGAAAACGCGCCAAAATGTTTGACTTATTATTTTCAGTTACCCGTTTCGTTATTTATTTATGACTATTCATACAGCTTTCGGTGCAGAGTCTGCGAATATTTTAAAATGCATCATCCATGCGTTGTATTAATATGTTCAATAAAGTGGCGTAATTGTTTAAGGACATCAGCTGCCCATGACCCAGAGAGACGACGTAACCGTGAGCTGTTGTGTGGTTGGCATATACGATGGACGCATGATCAGTGGAATGGTGGTTCTTTTGAATGATGTAGCATGGATGATGCATTTTAAAATATACGCAGACTCTGCACCGACAGTTACAATGAATAGCCTTAAACGACTACACATTTAATGGCATCGGAATAATCTTGACATAACATCGTTAGTCACTCACTCACGTTCGATTGTTTTTGTTTTTCTATCAATGTGCATTGTCACAGCGCTATTTCTATGACAGTGAGAGTTTTCTACCCAGTGCATAGTCGTATAATCTTTATTTACACATGTTTAGTCATACTTTCGGCGATATAATCGAGTCGTTGCAAGCGTTCTCACAACGTTGATAGTTTCGTAATGAACCAAATATACATTCCTCGAATGCACAGTGGACATACAGGTCTATCATCGTGTTATGTTAAGTTATATATCCACATGATGTGGAGATAATAATAAGAACTACAGAATTGTTGTAACTATAATTAGTGTTTAGTGTATTTTCAATTTGTATCAAATCAGTACGCCGTATCGTCTTCGTTTCAGCTATAATCGTGTGCGTAATGATAAAGGATTCTCTTGACTAAGCTGTATAAACACGGGATAGTTGCACCTTTGAATAATTCTTCACATAAAGTATGTCGCCGGAGTTGGCGTTTTTCATAAAATTTCCGGTATCGAACATTCTGCCTCAGGAATAAGAGATATTATGTCAATATAATTTTAGAAGAAATCTTCACTTCCTAAATTCTGTTGAGTTGATACATTCCCTTTTTGTTTCAATTTTGGTAATATACTAATGGAAAATGTGTATGTCACATTTGTATACCTTGAATTAAAGGTAGTTGTTCATTTTAAAATCTTGGTCTACGTCATTTATTGACGGAGTTACTGAATTAAGTCGGTGCAAATAAATAAATTTCCCCGTTACTGCATGGTAACGGAAATTTGATGTATTTTGCACTTTTGGATCTTAGTGTTTGCTGTATTTAGAGGCACAATTTTAAATAAGTAATATTGTGCAATACATCGACATTAATTCGACATTAGTTTTTAACATATATTCTAGCCACTTCCCTGTGAAAGAAATTAAATCCAGCGTTAAATACAATTCATAAGTGGAGTGACTCGCCATCGAGTCAGTACAGAAATAAATACTTGGTCTCTAAACTGCATGCTATTTGTAACATACTTGCAGTATGGAATTATTCTGAGAGTGGACATGGCAAAGGTCAATGAGACGTACATGGCTGGAGTTGTAAAAGGTTGGCGGACGAAGCCATTAGGCGTGGTAAATTTATTATTGATGATGCGAAAAGTATCTTTGAGTGAATATATAACACGAAGATGTCTGTTTTCGATTTGTGTTTGCTAGTAAATGTTCGGAAAAAAATCAGTCAGTGAATTACATCTTAAAGTAGTAAGTGGTACTATGAAACTCCACACTGTTAGGGGGATAGATAATGGAGAAAGTTTATCAGAGACGTAGGTGCTAAGCTAGTTGTCTTATTAGAAACCCTTGCATTACATGGACTCTTGCCGCAGTCACTAAACATCATATGCCACCCGCGACGAAACTGTCCTTATCATAAGTACGCACAAAGTTTCGAATTCATTTGAGACTAACTAACATACAAAAGCCAAAGATTGAAGAATACAAAATCAAACATTGCCTTGCTATAGTATGTGAAGAAACGTGGTACTTGTGGGCAAGATTGTTGATGAGGTGGGACAGTATTTCAGGTCAATTTCATTGTGTTCAAAAACAGCCTATATAATTTGGTTAAGCAAGTCTGATTTTCTTTGTAAGGTGGTTTCACTTACTGCTGCAGGAAAGTCCAGAAGAATGTACAAATTTGACAATGAAACTTTAGAAAAGGTTAACAACGGTGATTGGATTTGGATCTTGATCCTTCGATTATTCATAATACTGTTTGTGTTATTATGATTGGTTTTATGATTTGCTGTGTTAACGATAGAGATATATCTTTTTTTCGTGATAAATTATCACGTTAGTTCGAATTATTGAGCGCGTGTATGTCGAAATATGGTATGATATAAATATCCGTTACCGACGAAATTTCCGTTACCATGTTTGTTTAATGACGATGACATTTTGATATTGTTAGATAAAAACCATGAATTGTATTTCAGACTTTAACAAAAAATATTCCTATTTTTAAAGCTTTAACCTGATACTTATAGGAATTACAAACATAAATGTGAATTACTTGAAGCCTGTCGTGATATAAGTGATAACTGCTAGCATGGTAGAGAATTTGTTTTAATCAAGATGATATAAATATGATTAGTCTTTATATGTTAGTATGGTTTCATACTAAATAAACTGCAAACACAAATCACAAATTAGTTCATTTTACTTGATCTTTTCTTCCTTTTCAGTATGTTACATAATTGTACCTAATATGAAATTTCCGTTACCGATATAGAAGGTTTTTCACATAACCATTGTCATTGGTCAAGTTGCTAAATGTCCGTAATTTTTGACATTTTTGTTATCGGGAATGAACAAATCATAACATCAAACGACTTGATTCATCTTAATATTGCCCGTATCGGTATAGCAACATTTTAATAAATTCCTGTTTTCACATAATTGCGTTTGCATGTTTTGTGAAAAAAGTATCTGAATTTAAATGTATAGTCATGGCTATTTTGGTTGTCATATTACAGATTATTTTTATTTCTGGCATAAAGACATTGCTACTGACTAAAAATAAATAATTTTTTGATGACAGGGATCAACCTTAAAGCAGTATTTATAGAATGATGGTCGAGTATCGGATATTTAAAGCGAGGAAAAAAGAAGTTTATCCCCTAGTATATTCCAATGGTCATAGCAGAGAAAATAATAAAGTCATGCATCCAGAAATTTAGATTTGGTCTCTCGATACATTATAAATTTTGAAACAAATATCGAAAACAACTTAGTCGGAAGTTAATTTTTCACAAAATAATTTTAGCTGATGGACTAAGTTATTCAGAATCAGTGATGAATGAAGAATTAAAACATAATCATTCCAAACAAAACACAAGTAGACAGTGAGTGAATTATAAACATACTTTGAAACCAAGAAAAGGCAATACCGGATGAAACCGGAACCGGCGTTTAGTATTAACCGAGTTATGATAGTAGTCTCCCTTGATTGTAATTCACTGTTCCGGTGAATTCCTACTTTCGTTTTCAACAGCTGAAAATATGGCAGAATGTCAATCGATTTTTTGCGAAGTGTGCTTGAAACTAGGCGAGTCAGTTTCGGCGTCTGTGTTTTGTCATGACTATTCAGAAAAGCTGTGTCAAGACTGTGTTGCACACCATAAGAAGTTTAAATCAATGACAGGACACAAACTTGTCGACATGACCAAAGACTCCACCAATTTTGAAGCTGTGAAGATGGCACGTGATCTGCAGAAATGTCCGAAACATTCTATGAAAGATGTTGAGTATATTTGTAAAGATCATGACCAGGTCTGCTGTACTGAATGTGTAATTGTAAGTCACCGGAAGTGTGCGAATCTTGTATCTTTGACTGATGAATGTGTCAACAGAAATACTTCAGAATGCAATATATCAATAACGATAGACGCATTACAAGAACAAACACAAAGTGTACTCAATCTGGAAAAGAAGAAGCAAGAAACTGTTAAACAATCAAAGGAACTCATCCATAAGATACTTGCGATAGTGAAACATGACTTGGATGCTGCTTGTGCTGCCCTTGAACAAACGGATTTAGCAAATGTAGATAAGGCAAGTACTTGTATTATAGAGGAAAGCCAGCAGAACACAAGTGATGTACAACAGATGTGTGACAAAATGACATCAGTGAGGTATAAGGCTGATATGATTGCAGATCAGAAGGACCCTGTACTGAGTTACCTGTTTGATTATTATCAACGTCAGCAAATCGGTACATTTCGTGAAAACGTCTCCAAGATTGTTGATACAACCCGCTACAAAGATGTTAAAATAACGGAGTCAGAATCTGTCAAGACATTGTGTCAGTCGATATTTGGATGTTTAAAGGTTGAAGTTGTCACCTCGAAACCAACATTTCATTTTGACCAAGCATTGGCTTCTGATGCTTCATCAGACCTCAGAGATTTCGCACAGAGACAGGCAAAGCTGGAATATGAAGTGAGTTTTGACACCGGCTATAATTTATGCTTATGGTTGGGGAAATATATTATATTCTTTTTTGACGGGATTGGTCCTGTTCTACTGTTTGATGTCACCAAGAGAAAAGTAGTGAACGAGATGAGCAATTATACGAAAGCTTCATCAGCAGTTTGTATTGCTGACAATCAAGTTGCAGTTTGTGACGCGACTAGATCGATTAAAGTACTAACAGTACAGCATGATACAATCAGACTTTTTCAAAATATTCGTACAGATGGTGAGATTAGTAGAATTTCATTTAACAGTACTGATAATCAGCTAGTGTGTTTGTCTGAAGGCGCAGTTAGTGTTAGATTTATAACTTTAGATGGACAAACTGTACACTCGATACCATTGTGGGAGCGTACAAAAAGACTTATTAAAGGTGCAAGAAGCATAGTGTATGACGTTCGAAGGCTCAGAATTTGTGTTTCAAACAAAGATTATGTGTTTTCAATTGATACAAATGGACAGAATTCCATGACATTACCAATGAAGTGTCCTTGCGGAATGACCGCTGATTGCAATGGCAATGTTTATATTGTAGATAATATGGAAGGCTCAGTCACCCAAATGCTTCCACAAGGAAAAAGGAGAACAATAATACCACCTTATGCTACTATGTTACAGCCATTATGTATGACATTTCACAAAAGCATGATCAAGTTTGCTGTTTTGTGCAATGGAGGGGTGCTTAAACTTTTCAGTTTCATCTGAACCATTATGATGAATATATTTGTGCTGAGACATAATAAGAAGTAATCAAAAAGCAATGAACTGGTAAATTGTATTTATCTGTACAACATTATGTAAGACATATTATTGTGACATTTTCTGATAAATATATACTGCATCAGTACTTGTATTATACTCATTTTTTCTTAGTACTTATTGTTCTTAAAGTGTATTCATTCAGCTACACACCCTTACGGTTTGTTTAACTATATAATACATAGAACATGACCTTCAATATGCAATAAGAAATTAATGTATACATTATGTCAGTAAAATGCTGATTATTCTCTTTCAAATGCAGAGGCAACAAACAAAATGTACTAATTACTGTTGCATTGTTCATAACTCTATTTGAACTTTCATCAGTCTAATTTTGCGTGTTGTAGCTACATGTTAACACTTAATAGTTCATACATCACTATACTTCACGATGCATACTTCGTAGCTCATATCGTCGTCTAAACATTAGGTTGAGCTAACTGCCAACACAACTATTTTGAGAACATCGTCTTCAAAGTTCAGAATGCTGTCATTTCGCTCTTATTTGACCAATTTGGCCCATTAAAGGACGAGGTGTTATGTTACATTTACTATATTTAGGATATGGAACCTCATGCTGTACATTCCATGTCATTGCACCACAATTATTAACTGTTATTTGATGTGGGACTTAGCTCATATTGAGATTGTTCTTTGCTTTATTGTTCAGTAAATGAGCTATGTTCACTCTGTTCACTTTCAATTTGGTTATGTGAACATTACACTCTCTAATGTTAAACCGGAAGGAGTAACCTTATTACAACATTCATATCCGCATAGATCAGGTGACTATATATTACATTTTAATTTGATGTTTCAATATTAACTATTAGTGTAAACTATCTCATGGACATGTCTCACTATGTCAGCAGCTGTTGTTGATTCCGTTGATATACCTCAATGTGTGACCCGCGAAGTCACTGTTAGTGACCTCATTACATAATTATTGTAATTTATTCTGGGAGCATTGTGAGACATATCCAGTGATATAATTATCTCGAAAAATGTAAAAATGGACATAGATCAACCTAATACTAAGGGGACGATATGTTGATTTTCGAAGTTCGTATGTCTTACTTCACACATTTCACACATCACATTTCATACATCACATTACATACTACATAGTTGGCCTGCCATGTAGCATATATTACATGTCATATGTCATATTTCACAGTTCATATGTTATACTTTACAGTTTGCGTGTTTGAATTCATAGTTCGCATGACATACTTTACAGTTCAAATGCCTTGCTTCAAAGATCACATGTCATACTTCCCAGTTCATATGTCTTACGTCACAGGTCACATATCATACTTCACAGTTAACGTGTCACACTTCATAGTTCAAATGTCTTACATCAAAGTTCATATGGCATAGTTCGCAGTTCATATGTCATACTTCACAGTTCATATGTCATACTTCACAGTTCATATTTCATACTTCACAGTTCATATGTCATACTTCACAGTTCATATGTCTTATATGGCAGTTCATATGTCATACATCGCAGTTCATATGTCATACTTCGCAGTTCATATGTCATACTTCACAGTTCATACGTCTTACGTCGCAGGTCACATATCATACTTCACAGTTAACGTGTCACACTTCATAGTTCAAATGTCTTACATCAAAGTTCATATGGCATACTTCGCAGTTCATATGTCATACTTCACAGTTCATATTTCATACTTCACAGTTCATATGTCATACTTCACAGTTCATATGTCTTATATGGCAGTTCATATGTCATACATCGCAGTTCATATGTCATACTTCGCAGTTCATATGTCATACTTCACAGTTCATATGTCTTGTATCGCAGTTCATATGCCTTACATCCCAATTCCAAAAGAGAGAATACGTAACTACAGGGAAAGCCACATACATAAGACAATGCCTCCCCACGCAGATCTCCCGAAAAACAACAATCCACAAAACATAAGGCACTAAAGGAGGTCAAACGGTACACGTATTAAGGAACTGAGGCGCAAGGAATGGCCCAGCAGACCACAAGGAATAACTAGGAGAATCAAAGTGGACAGTATGGGAAGGGGAGGTGGGAATTAATGGATGGAAAATATCACAGGACAAGTCAAGACAACTGGCCTTAATAGACCAAAATGGGCAGGAAACAATCTGAACACTGTATAAAGTGAAAGAATTGCATAGAGGAAAGGGAAATACATAACACATTCAGAACATAAACAGAAACAACAATCATATAGCGAATTACAGCCTTTGAACTGTCAGCATAAAATGCTGGGGGTTTAAATCGATTTAACAGCTAGCTAACCTCACACCTTATCGCTATATGGTCATTGATTTCCAACATATATACTGTACATAAATTGACTAAGTAGGCAGCAACAAATCATTAAAAACAACCAACCATCACGTACATATCAACAGACATACAGTTACTAATCCAGTACGGAGGAACAAGCAGCCTTATACTGACCTTGCTCCCCGTAACTAAAATAGTAACATCAGAATAGAAGTAACCTTAAAATGTCAAATAAAAAATGCAATTTAAAATAAAGTCAACTTGATAATGTATTTACTAATTAAACAATTCTTAGATATTATTGATAGGGAAATGGAATTTATAACTAAAAGAAATATGTCTAATAAGAGAACTAAAACACAAAAACACGACTGCACCCAACGAATATTAAGAAAAGTTTTCTTGGTATACAATAAGCCATACTTCGCTGTGCATATGTCATACTTCGCAAATCATATGTCATACTTCGCAGTTCATATGTCATATTTCATACTTCACAGTGAACAGTTCAAATGTCATGCCTCACGGTGCCTCACTTTCTCGTTCACACTTCATAATTAACTGCTTATTTAGCATTTCATACCTCAAACATGACAGTTAATACAGCTCAGCTAGTTACGAAAGCCCGGCAGGGACTACACTGTACATACTTCATTGAGAAATTATACTTTTTAGAGAAGCACACTTTAGAAACCCCGGTCGGTCACTACGTGTTTTTTTCTTCGGTTTCGATATTTGTTTCTATTACAAAAATACACATTCAAGACTTTTTTAGCATTTCTTTTCACAATAAAGTATTTCATTAATCAGAACGTTAGTTAAAGTTATACATGTAGTTTCTTTTCCAAAAGATGTATATTTCGGGAGTATTGTGGATCTAAGTCTAAGAAAACATGTAGACGCATAATGAACACATTTTATTCGTTGTCTGACGTAAACTGATTACATACATCAGTTCCTTAGTTTTAAAATACTTAGAAAGTAAACAATTGATACGTTACAAGGGGATTTGGAACACAAGTTTTACATACACCAGTCCTTTACCTAGCTTGTACATGTATTAATATAACAAATAAAAGCATGTGTATACAACATAACAGCTATATTACAATATTGTTAAATACGTAGCGTGGCCTTTTACGTCATATCATTTGACAGATTGCAAGTTTTCCAGACCCGTCATTTTATCGAAAATTTCACATACAGTTACTAATTGGTTTTTTCATTTATCTAGAAAACGTTTATATAATATTCATAAAGCTCTCTAACTTGGCCATTACTATGACTAAATGACTTTTTCTGAAAATGTGTGATACATAACGAATCAAATTATAGTGATATGACATTTTGGAAACGACATGTATGGTACAGGACAATTGATATTTCAACACATTATTAAGATCGGCATATTGCAGAGCATGGTTGAGCATTTGCTCACATGAGTAAGAGCGATCAATGTATAATTTGGACCTAATCTTTATTAACCTGGGTCAGAATGTTTGGCTCAATGTTATCTAGGTCAAGTTCGAAACTATGTTACAAAATACATGTATAGGATAAAAATAGGCCAGTTGGTCATATCATAGAGAATAATTAACACTCTATAGGCACATTTTCTACTTGATAAACATGAAAATGCTAGAAGTTTTGTCTGCATCAAATCAGAATCGAGTTATCTTTGGTTGGAACCAGGTCAGTTGGTAAAATCATAGAAAACCCTGTTACTACTTGAGGTCACGTATTATGGATGATCTACAAATGATAAAATAAGCTCATTTTGAACAAAAAAAATTGATGCAACCTCTCAAAGCCAGTCAGTTTAATCTTAAAACTTGAAAATCTTTAAAACGACACGGTAAAACTTTTGCATTTAGTTGTCTCATGTGATCCAGAAACTCATGGAAAAAGTTTAGTCAAGATTCTTGATGATGAGTATTAGAGTGGTCTTACCTTAAATAGTGTAATATGAGTCTGAATGAAATCTAAGTCATGATGAAAACTGGGATATGTTGGGTCAAAGGCTAGTTCTAGGTCTTTAAGTCCAGTCAGAAAACACGCCCGATGACACATTTTCCCTTTCCACCTGAAAGTTTTGTTCTTATGAACTATATGTAACGTTCGGAACTAGATCGTGAAGTCAAATCATGCTGGCTGCCCGCAACCACGTTCAGACAATCATCCATCATATTCCTGATAGTAGTCCGTTCGGTTAGCTCAATTAGTAGAGTGTTGGCTGTCACCTTGCAGATCGGGTTTCGAGTCCTGGTTTGGGCTGCAGGTTATGTTCTTCCGTGACATGGGCTACATTTATGTCCTCCACATGATTTTCAGTCAAATAAACTGCCAGGATCATGCAATGACTTTTCCGACTATTATGGTAGAGGCAAAACCCAGGTACCCCTCCTATCACGATTTTGGGCGCTTAGGTAGAACCACTGACTTTCTACAAGCAGGCTTGATAAAAATGAGTATGGTTTGATTTATACTTTCTGACTGACCAAACATGATTATAATACGTCTATGTTATATGCCAAAATGGAATATATTTAACCATCTGATATATTACTCAAAGGAACATTACTCTGCTAGTTATACTGGCCAAAATACGGTATTGCAAATCCCGGTATTTAACGACATTGGAGATTAAGGAACGTATCAATCATTTAGATGTAACTGCAACTTGGGCCTCTTGTCAAAGAATATGAAATGGTGTTCTTTCGTGTAATCTGTCAATAATAATGTTTTGATTTCCCTATTTATATAAGCAACCGTTCCCATTATCGCTCTCATTACTTAGATTTAAGATAATTACCTACGTACCTACCCACCTAAATTTTTGCTGGTTAGGGTAATGCCAAACGAACAGTTTTTACGGTTCATTTAATGTGTTATATGGACGTTCGTATTAAAATTGTCAGGATGGAAGTATGCTCATGTTCAATGAAAACGCGCCAAAATGTTTGACTTATATTTTCAGTTATCCGTGTTATTATTTATTTAAGGCTAATCATACAGTTGTCGGTGCAGAGTCTGCGAATATTATAAATGTGTTGTATTAATATTTTCAATAAAGTGGCGTGATTTTTACTGGACATCCACTGCCCATGACAAAGAGAGGCGACGTAACCGTGAGCTATGGTGTTGTTGGCATATACGCTGGACTCAAGATCAGTTGAATGGTGTCCTTTTGAATGATGTAGCATGGATGATGCATTTTAGAATACACGCAGACTCTGCACCGACAGTTGTATGATTTTTATAGGCATCGGATTAATTTTGAAATAACGACGTAACGTTAGTCACTTATGTTCGATTTATTTTGTTTTTAAACCAATGTGTGTTGTCAAAGCACTATTTCTATGACAGTGAGAGCTTTCTACTCAGTGCATAATCGCATCATCGTTATTTACACATGTTTAGTTATAATTTCGGCCATATAATCGAGTCGCTGCAAGCGTTCTCACAACGTTGATAGTTTCGTAATGAACAAAATACATATTCCTCGAATGCACAGTGAACATACAGGTCTACCAACTAGTTATGTTACTATGACCATATGATGTGGAGATAATATTAAGAACTTCAGAATTGTTCTAACTATTATTTAATGTATGACGTTATTCTAACAATGTCGATGCCTTACTGACCATGTGACAATGAATGCGCAGCGTCTTATATGTGATAAGATAGACAACTCTGGATTACAAGATACTATTACACAACGGTATAAATATGTGTTAAAATAAATTAAGAATTCATAGAACACAATCATTCCAAAACAAGAAATATCTTGAAAAAGATTGTCGGCGCAATTTGAAGTTTTGAAATGCCGAGATGTTACGATAACATCCAAAATGGATTTCGCTAAATTAACCGAAATTCAGTGGATTTCGGTCAGGTAACGTACCCTTTATCGAAAGGTTACAAACGGTGTTCGGTTGAAGAGAAATTGCCTTGGTGCTTAACGTAAGATTTGATTGGTTTACACAACACTGATATGCGCCGAAAAACACTAGGAGGTAGTGAGTGAAATACATGTATATTCATACTTGGAAACCAAGAACATGCAAATACTGGATGATACCAGTACTGGAGTTTAGTACTAACCGAGTTATGATAGTAGTCTCCCTTGATTGTAATTCACAGTTCTGGGGAATTCCTACTTTCGTTTTCAACAACAAATATGGCAGAATTATGTCAGTGGAATCTTTGCGAAGTGTGTTTGAAACTAGGCAAGTCAGTTTTGGCGTCTGTGTATTGTTATGACTGTTCGGAAAATCTGTGTCAAGATTGTGTTGCACACCACAAGAAGTTTAAATCTATGACAGGACACAAACTTGTCGACTTAACCGAAGTATCCGCCAATCTTGAAGCTGTGAAGATGGCACGTGATCTGCAGACATGTCCGAAACATCCTATGAAAGATGTTGAGTATATTTGTAAAGATCATGACCAGGTCTGTTGTACTGAATGTGTAATTGTAAGTCACCGGAAGTGTGCGAATCTTGTATCTTTGACTGATGAATGTGTCAACAGAAATACTTCAGAATGCAAAATATCAAAAACGTTAGATGAATTACAAGAACAAACACAAAGTGTACTCAGTGTGGAAAAGAATAAGCAAGAAACTGTTAAACAATCAAAGGAACTTATCCATCGGAAACTTGCGGCAGTGAAACTTCGCTTGAATGCTGCTTATGCTGCCCTTAAACAAACGGTTTTAGAAAATGTAGATAATGCAAGTACTTGTATTATAGAGGAAAGTCAGAAAAACATGAGTGATGTACAACAGATATGTGACAAATTGACATCAGTGAGGTATAAAGCTGATATGATTGCAGTTCAGAAGAACCCTGTACTGAGTTATCTGTTTGATTATTATCAAAGTCAGCAAATCAGTTCATTTCGTGAAAACGTCTCCAATATTGTTGATACAACCCGCTACAAAGATGTTAAAATTTCTGAGTCAGAATCTGTGAAGACATTATGTCAGTCGATATCTGGATGTTTAAAGGTTGTAGTTGTCACATCAAAACCAACATTTCATTTTGACTCAGCATTGGCTGTTGGTGCTCTATCTGAACCAACACTGAGAAAATCACCTTGTATTTTGATGTGAATATATTAATTTTGAGCCTTTAGCCAGCCCAACTTCTTGCTTCTGGTTATACTATTCAATGTCTCTTATGTTCGTAAGTTGTTTGATGTTGGGAAGAAAGTTGTAGTGTACTGGTACAATTACATAATATATAGTCCATGGTCAGTGGTCTGTTTAGATAACAGCCAAATTGCAGTTTGTTGCATGTATCAGGACATTGATATCCTATCATGCTAAAATCATATTTCCTTCGCCGACTCATCACAAAGTCTGATATGAAATATTTAACTGGAATACAAATCAACATGTATGCGTGCCCATAACTGATACCACTGTCATTTTATAGATATATTTGAAATAACGAGTCTATACGGCTGGGTCTACGGACCACACATATGATTGATAATGCAAGCAGCATTGTATTTGATAATGAAATGGAAAGAATATATGTTTCGTATGAAGATATTTTAATTTCATGTGATGACGATGGATATAATTCTTCATCACTATCCATGCAGTGTGCTTTATGAATTGCTATAGATGGCAATGGTAATTTGTATACTGTGAGTTATCAGCAAAGTTCCGTTACGCAAATATTTCCAAATGGAATCGCCAAAGTATTAATACCACCAAACACAACTCTACACCAGCTATATTGTATGACGTTTAATGAAGACATGATCAAATAAGCTGTTTCCTGCGAAGGAGAGAAACTGCACCTGTCCAAAATGTGAATCCTACTTGGAAAGTACCTTTTATTCCACTGATGGACAATTGTGATATAGACACAATGGTTAAAATAAGTGTAAAATAAATGAAGAATTCGACGCAGGAAATGCCTCATTCGTAGTACATTATCATCCCAAAAGCGCAAGGGGACTGTGAATGAAATATACACATACTTTAAAACACCGGATGAAACCGGTATCGGATTTTAGTATTAACCGAGTTGTGAAATCTTTTTTAAAATGCATAACTTGCTGGCAGATTCTGATTTCGTATTAAAATTGACCAATCGCAAAGCTTCATTCTGAGACTGATGTCTAAACTCTGGCTTACTCATCTTCTAGAATGGCATTCAGTGAGTTTTATTCTAGTTGCAAACTTAGCGATTATTCAGCTTTAAAGTTCGTCATATGTATAAAACATAAAAGGCTTTATTAATCTATTTCGGATTTATTGGTGTTCGTGCCATGTTGCAGTTATACGTATAGGTCAGTTGACCGTACCAGGTGTTCTGGAATAAATTATCCCCAACAATTAACTTGCACTTTGACATTCAGCTGTCAATTACCATACGTGAATCAAAGGTACAAATGACTGTGGCCAAATGACACGGAATGATATGACACTACCAAATCAGCTAATCGGTTGGGCTTGGTGTGCTGTTATACAAGTTGATGATAATGCATGTATAATATTATTGAATATAATTATATACGTATATTTATATTACCTCTTACAGATTATACATATGGATGTGTAGTAATACTGTGTATTGATTCGGTGTAATATTTCCTTGCTATGTAAACTGCTTGTATATATATAATTTAGTGATTCTCTTAACATATATATATGCTGGAATTTCAATTTTAATAGTTGTATGTCGTTACATCCATTTTGTTTTCAGATGTAAAACCGACATTTCAACTGTACATAATTATGTTTTCTGGTGTGACTTTACAAGTAGAAATTTATTTTTGTTTTATTGCACCAAGTGTGTGTTTGGTCTAGTTTATTTATAAAAACAATTTTAAAATTATTTGGACAAGAAAGTATTGATAAAGGCTTGATCTTTTTATTATCATATTTTATTCAAAATTGCAGCTGTTTTTGCATTTTTTGTTGTGTTACTGCTCTTAACGAGAGGCGGTATATATACTACACCATCTAAATTTTCCATCAACATTTATATTTCTAGATCAGAAACTTGTTAATAGCAAATGCAAGAGGAAAGACATACCAAATCTGACAGTAGCAATATAAATATCGAGATGTATTTGAATGAACTCCTATCAAGAACACGCTTTATTTTCAAGCTTTCATTAGCAAATTTGGTGCATTTTTATTTTGTGAATATGTTGTGAATAAACAAATACGTATACTTTTAATTATGTGCATGTGTCTTTGAAATTTTGATACATATTCTGTTTAATTTAAATAAAATTCAATAAATTTGTTCCAACAAATACCGTGTTATTATCATCTAATACCAGCATGATACTTGATGTATCTCGCCTAATAATTGATAAACTCGATCGCATGGTCTTCTATGCAGTCTTACCAAATACTTGGTATGTTTATATATGTATGTTTAGCGGAGGTAACAATGCCAAACTGTATCATCTGGACGGGTGGGATGTTATTGACCAGACTATCAATATGACGACAAGAACAATTAGTTTTAAACACATTTCTTATTCAAGACTTTTTATAAAACGAAAAGAATAAGCAAAAATTTACGTTTATTAAATGATGAGATTAATTGTTGTAATTATGAAAGTTATATCATTGAAGAAGGAGAAGTTTCTAATTCATTCGGCCTATGAGGACAATACATGTTCACGAATAGTGTTTATATAAATTGGGAATATAAATGTATTTTGAACGATTATTTAAAACCAATGAAATACAACCTGGGACCAACATATACAGGTATATATTGGTCCCAGATACAACTGACGCCGGGAATATTTTAATAGACCACTTACAACTTTAATACAAGATTCTCGCGATATCGAGGAAAAAGATGTTAAAGCATTTTAATAATTAGACCGTTTGCTTTTGAGTGTATTTCTGAATATGCAAGTGTTTAGTTTTGGGTCCACATTGTTATCAAGCTTTTAAAGACAGCATTTTGTTTTCGTTGTCTGTCCTCTGTTAGTTAGCTTCATGTATATACATGTATGTACATAATTATGTTTTATCTGTAGCAAAAGTGTATTGCATGGATAAATACGTTATGAGGTCACTCTTTGATAATGCATATTAATGATGTTTTAATTATTTTAAGATATTTTCAGTTTTCTTTTGATAAAAAATGAACAAAAAAGTGAGAATAATGTTACTTTACATGTAACCCCGAGCATTCGAAAATAGCAACGTGACACAAACTGTTCATTGTCCAATATACGAGCGTAGAACATGGGAAGTACATATAAATCATTCGACCACCCGTAGTCGATTATAAACATGATGAATAACTCGGTAGGGTACAGTGTTTTATCTATTTTTGAGTTGTCTCCCCTGTTTGACGATGGATCTGAATGTTCGATATGATTATGCTCTGAGTAAATGACTTTTTCTTAAGACGTATGATGACTAATCAGTTATATAAATTGTTTAATTTCGTCTCATTTATGTACAGCTTGAAGACAAAAACATATCAGCATATAGTAAAACCTCAATAATAAGACCACCCTTGGGACCCTTAAAAACTGGTCTTCTTATATAGGTGGTCCTAATATTGAATTTGAATAAAGAGCAAAATAGTGAAAATGGACTTGAAAATTGTGATCTTAATATTGAGGTGGTCCTATTATAAGGTCACCTTTAAGTGAGGTTTTACTGTACAAATAAAAAAGTGCGCATAAACTCATATTTTAGTTCGACAGCTCTCGGATATTTCCGTACCACTTCGTTACTCGGATAACTTGACGTAGTTGGCCGAGGATTTCCGAATGTTATAAGAGACGTTTGTCATTACAGTAATATCTATGCACCACAATAGTTCAGTAAAATATATGTCTGTAATAATTTCATTCAGAGACTGCCTTACTGAAACTTAATGTAGAAAATCTCTTCAACCCATCACTGTATACATAGTATTAATTTCTAAACCAAAATAAATATTTATAAGTGAAAAACTTCCCTTGCCATTTTTTCTAAGTAGCCTAATGATGCTAAGAAATAACTATGTGATAAAACCACAACATTGTTTTGATTTTGTAATTATGTTTTATGTACACCCACACTTGTAAGATGTGTCAATTGTCGGTGTATGCCAACAAACCGCGAAGTTTTATTTCTCATTAACACATTAAAAGTCATAACTTTCAATGACAATCGTTCCTGTCAGTCGATGTTTATGATCTGAGTGCGCATGCGTGCGGAGCAATCTCATGAATAATTCATTTTTGAGCCAATATAAACATGATTGAATGTCATGATGTCATTCCGGCAGGTATCGTTCGTAACAGTGTTGGTGCATTTTGTTCACGCACATCACGATGAACAAAACATGTTGTCTCCTCGTCTTGTCGATAGCGTTAGCTCTATGTGAAACTATACATGGTGTACACGTAAACTGCCGGATGATACGTCACAACGATGTAAGCGCTCACAGATTTGCGACGTGCATGAGGAATATACGAGGAATTCTGAGTTTTATGTGTACGTTTAGTCTTCAAGGTAATCACATTTTTGTATTTTATAGCGCTACACAAGTTTAGTGATGTTGACACCTTTCTGGGATTCTAACCCACACCGTTCAGGTTGTGCGACCGACTCCTCAAACACGCATATTCAAATAAACCTATAAACCCGCATTCAGGCTTATACCATCATTGGTGTTTAACAAGATTAAATTAATTCCTTTTATTAAAATCACTGTTAGATATATACATGTATATCAATTTAAGAAGGTATTTTCTCTTCTTCAAAATTTAACTTAGTATTTATTCGGCAATTCAAATAATGACAACCACTGTCTGGACTCAACCGTTTTTTTGTAATAAGACATTTAATTAATTGGATTCACGAACTCAGAATAGTGTTGTGTCACATTGTCGAAAGATTCAGGCTGTATCTGCCTCATCTTAACGCAAATTGTTGAACAGTTTTCGTCTAGTATTGTTGCTAAACTATCGTTAACACGAACAATTGCAAAGTGATGCCAACGCAAAAAAATCCTGTATTATCAAGTTACGCTCGGGCGAAACTCATAAAAAACGCTTGTTAAACTTGAAAATTGATGTTTTTCATAACTTACAGATTTTACAAACTTCTTTTCGACAAATACGGAGGAAAGCATTATTAGTGTATTTTTTATAATGCATACTTATTGATGTTTTAACTATATGAAATATATCGAGCATGTTAGTTTAGGTACAAAATAAATAAAAGTACATTCAGCTTTGCTAACCAAACTTGACCGCATTCCGTTAAGCTGTCATTAATCAGAAATAAACACTATTCCTAAAATAAACCCCGTCTTAACGACATCGTTGGCCCAATTATACCGTGAATTTGTTTTAATTATATAACATGTCATGCTATTTGTATCAAAGAACACAAAGAAGCAATGGGTTAAATTATACATACTAGTATATCATACGAGTATACTATATGATAAGTTACTTGTCGCAAAAGTGACAGCGACTCTGTCATGCTGCCGGAAACAGGCTCAAGGCCGACATAAGATAACATCACGAGGATGCCTTGAGCGGCGTGTTGTTCAAAATTAAATTAATACATTTAAAACTACACCGCGCTATCTTACTGTTTTGGGGTTTGATGACTTCGTTTCAGTTACTACTTTTGTAGAAATCGAGCAACAATTACTATTCAGACGCTGATCATATTTTGGGGACATTTTGTGTTTTAAAATCTAGACCCGGAAGTATAACTGATAAAACTCAGCACTCAGAACGCAGATGTCAAAATTTATTCCTTTAAGTCTGAGTTTAGATATTTGAGTGAGTGAAATAGTTAAGAATGCTTATAAAGCGCCATGTATACTTTTTAATACACTTTCTTAGATTGTGAGTGTAGCTTGTGAGTATGATGATTACAACTACTTCTTAGCCTCTGCTCTCAGATGCACTCACTTATCTCAAAGAACGAGGACACAAAAAGAGTCAGTATTCAGTAAGAATTGTTATTAACATCGGACACTCAAATCTGCAAACTCATCAGAGTATATATGCTGACATCTGAGTGACGAGTGCAGAGAGGCGAGTATCGGTTGGAATTGCGGGTTTTAGACTCCAGGTCACCATTATTTTCTTCGGAATCGGTAAATAGGTTAAATGATATTCATCAGTAACAACACTAAAATATAACGCGATCATTGATACGCAACTTATACTGTAGGCTATCGTGTGCATACATGTATATGGAAATATCCATATTGTATTCATACTGAGATCTGTCTTGTTCCTTATATGTAGATGTGCGTCCGTCCGTTTGATGTGCAAAACTGTACAACTTCTCTTTGTCAAACAATCGCTGGCGATGATATTTCGATTACGATTTCTAATTGGCAGTCGAATGCTCTATCGATTGAGCCAACCAGACGGACTATATTTTAAAGCTGTCATATGTGTGAGTGGTTGATGTATTTATCGCACTCTTGGAAATGTATTTCTGTTTTGTTTTCGAGTATTGAATCTATTTATGAATACAATACTAAATCTAACGCGCTATTTTAAGATTTAATTATATGCAAGTTATATTTATATTGTGTTTACGGAGTAAAATCAATGACTGTCTAATCGTAACATTAACGCATTAAAGCATTAAAGCACGATACATTTGAATGCTTCTCTTAATATAAACAAGAAAATCGGCGCTATTTGAAGGTTAAGATTTGTTGTGTAACATAAACAGTTGCCGAGATGTTACGTTTGATGGTCACTCCAGATCCAACATGGATTCCGGTAAATTCACCGAAATTCAGTGGATTTCAGTAAGGTAACGAACCCCGTATCGAAAGATTAACAAATCAGCATCAAGGTTACAAACATTGTTCGGTTGAAGAGAAGTTTGTTTAGTGGTTAACGTAAAATTTGATTGTTTTATACAACAGTGATATGCAAATAGCAAAACCCTGTTAGTACGACTGCGTCGAAAACGTGATTGTCTCTCCACAGTATTTCAGTCATATACGGCGATAAGTTGACCAAACCGATGCTCCTGTGTTACCAACTAGTACTAACCTGTCCCCCCCGCAGGCAACTGACAACTTCTCAATTTAAGTTGGAGTTTAGTGTTGAAGGATAAATGACGAATGCATTATATTCAGTCAAGTTATCATTGAAAAACGAACATACGCCTCGTCCGGGTGTCGAACCCAGGACCTCTGGATTAGCAGTCGAGCGCTCTTACGACTGAGCTAAACGAAAATATAACGCTAAATGTAAGGAAATCAAAAATATACTGAAAAAACAATTAAATTGTGGACAGGTCTGGTTATACATTGACTGGTTTAAACGGCTTGATCGCATTTATCATAAAATGTCAATTTATGAACATTTAGGGAAAGAACCAGTACATTGCATTATGTACGCCCGTCTCGAATCACGGCATTAAGTGCGTTTAGACATTTCACGGACATGCTTCGGGTGGATGGATTTCTTCGTCCAACTAAACCACACTTATACACATAAAACGAGCTCATTATGCTTCAAAATAAAATCATTATCAAATTCGTTGATCAGCCAGTTTGAACCAGTGTCTCCAGAGTGACGGCCCTTGAATTAATCGTAACCGTCAGCGGTCTTCAGTAATCCGAGTTAACTTTTGTGAAATTCAATTGGATATTAATGGCGTAAATTGTGACAATTAACCTTCCTGTTTTAACATGTATGTTTTACAAAGCCACCATGCACAACTGTTTATGATTTTGTGCGTGCATTAAACACTCATGTATGTTTGTTAAATCGCTGTATTGAATTGGCAATGACATGCACACATATATTATACGGCCAATGAACATGCTTGATTGTGTGTGTGTTATGTAGTAATAATAAAGTGTCGTGCAAATTCATTATTATTCACGATAAGTCGATTAAAGGTGAATGAACAGTGAAAGGAGTGTTTATGTTATGTTCAATGTCAGCCAACAAATCGAATGACTGCTGAACCAACATTCGTAACTTCCAGTCCCACTTCTATCGTGGCATGATCACTGTACAACCCCTGACTGTGGCGGGAGCTGGTTTGAAACCCAGGAGTCAGTCATCCAAAGTGACACGTATAAGCAGTAAATATTTGTTTCAAAATCGATGTGAAAAATAAGTTTAATGATAGACATAAAGTTTGCGAATCGCCGACTTGAGTCTTGTTACAGTATAGTATGTACATATACTTCAGTGAACGAAGCTATATAAGCTGGCGGATATTTCTCGTTGTTTTTCAATTCGTGCAATTTCCTAGCCGCAAATATTACCACTTATACAGTATTCTAAATCCGGTATTCTACCAAAATTGATGCGCTTAAGATTACGTTGATATGACGTGAAACAGCTTAATTAACAACAACACCTTATATAATGATATAATGATATGGTGGTAGCGGTACTGTTGTTACTAAATATGTCCTGTATTGGGTTCATCATTCAATATGTTGGTATACACTCTTATTTCAATGTATGTAGACTAACATATAGTCGTTATACGCAGAGTGACCCTTTGCCAAATCGGTGTATTTGATCTTACAACATGGTAGTTTCATACACAAGCTATATAATATCGATAAACAGATTTGTAATAAATATGTAGAGATATTTTTTTATTGTTTAATCGTAAAAGTAACAACAACAAGGTGTACTCTGACATGTTTATGTGCCATGTGACCCCAATACGTTGGTGCGATTTCTGGACATACATCAAATCGAAGGGTAAGAGCGAAACTACTGTATCCACATATACACGCAGAGTGACATAGACTTGTTTCGCTTTTAACGCATTGAAATGCTGGCGGATTTCCCCCATTATGCAATGCATGTATAATGTGTACTTCAGACAACATGATGCAACTCTAAGTTTGTTACATGTGTGGTTGATAATTTTACGCACGTTAGTTGTATTTTTTTTGAAGAAAACAACAATCATTCATTTGTTATTTTTGGCATATTAGTGGCGGCACCAGACGACACCAGATCAAAACAACGCATCATTGTTGATGAACTGGATGGTTTGTCAAGATATTGCATCCTGTTTTTGCAAAGTGTATCATATATTATGTACGAGTACACTGACACGCACATCCATTCATTATTTCTGTATTAAGTCGAAATATAATCCGCTGAAATTATTTCAAGAGTGTATAAATAACACAATGTTGTTATGGTGTTTTGACAGCAGTGAGAAGCAAGACATATATTTAAAAAAGAAAAAAGGTGTAGATAGAATGATGTCTTCTGGTATGCTAAATTAAATAATGTGCTGTGCAACATGTTGAAAAATAAATCCTTACAAAAAAATAACCCGGATCTAGACTACACAATATTCTGTTCAAAATAGCGTTACCCCTCCCCCCTTTAAATTCGGCGTGACACACATTCTTAATTAAAGAGAAAATGCCGTCATCTAAAGACAGCCAGCATTATTTATTTTAATCACAATTGCAAGAAATATTCCTTTATAAATACATGTTCATGACGAATGTTTGAGGACATGTTCTAGGAAGTCACAGATTATTAAACATTCACATAACAGATTATTATTGTGACACCAAATATTAAATGTGTTTATGCTTTACGCACCAGTCCGTGTTGTTTTATTACTGTCTTATTTGTTTTCAAATGTTGATGATCCTTACAAAAGCCTTATTACTCTATTAATGGGTTCTTTTTTCTTGAATGATATTTAAATACGATAATGTTCAATGCTGATGTTCATTCAAGGTTGACATCAAGAATGGAGGTTTATTCACTTTATTCATTCGGTGCAGCCGTACTAACATGGTTTTGCTATTTGCATATCATTAACCAATCAAATTGTGCGTAACCACCGAGGCAATTTCTCTTCAACTGAACAATGTTTGTAACCTGGACGCGTATTGGTTTACCTTTCGATAAAGGGTACGTTACCTTACCGAAATCCATTTTGGATCTGGACTGACCGGCAATCGTAACATCTCGGCATTATTTATGTTGCACAACAAATCTTAACATTCAAATTGCGACCACCATCATTTTTCAAGATATATATTGTCAAGTTATTTTTCATTGTTCAAAGGCACTGCTAAAGTAAGTATGCAAATACTGGCCTTACTAAATAGCATTGCATACGTTATAACGGCTATAAAGGAATGATTAAGTTGTTACAGGGAACGCCAAGTACACATTCAGGACAATCCCCCCCCCCCACTAGGGAAACATCCACAGTAACTTGAGTAGGTGTAAGGGCATCTATGGGAATGGGGAAGTAAGGAGAAGACTGACTGACTATAAAAAAACATAGAACATTTAATGGGACAACAAGGGGCAAGGGGGGGGGTGGATGGAATACACCAGAGGACAATCTAAAACAGCAAGTGGTCACAGGCCGACATGTGGGAACACGAACATTATTATATCAAGTCAAGGAACTCCACATGGGAAAAGGGGATTTAACATTCATCTAAAAACCATCAATAGATGTAATAATCATACAGCTTTAAATTATATATTTTCATTTAGGAGCCATAGTTTAAAGTCATTCACAAGGCATTGATGCAGTTTCTCAAAGATTTGCAACTTTATTGTGTTGTTTTAAAATTGTAACCATGATATATCTGTAATATTTATTTTGCTTATAAAAAAGCACTATCAAATGCATTTCTGTAACTTCTTATGATTTCATAATTTTCAAAAGAAATAGAGTGAAGTATGAATTAACTCTTTATTTACTTCATTTTACCCGTACATCAAACTGTTCCAAGAAACCCAAAATTCACACTTGATTGTACTATGAGGTGTTCTTATAAAGACTTCTATCAAATTTAACAGAAATGTTGAGTTACCAATTGGGACAATGTTTCGCTATATGTAATACATTTGTATAACTATGGTACGAGCACATTTTTGGCGTAGCTGTATAACATTGATTTTAACCTACATTCTTGACCAACCAAATGTTGTCCTCGAAGCGGGCTTTTTAAAATCTGACTTATAATATTTTCACCCAAGAGGCACCAAACGGGATTTTCGTTCACCTAAGAGGCAACACACGGGATTTTGTAAGATGTGCGTTTGTAAGCAGTTCGAATTTTGCCGGATGTAGTAGATATGTTTAAGCCTATAACATGACCCAGATTAGAGTATATATAGATCCGAGTTAATTTTTTGTAAGGACATGTTGCAAAAAACATTATTTCATTTTACATACCGGAAGACATCATTCTACCCACACCGTTTATCTTTTTAGTAGATATTTCTCGTTCATAATTACACCAATCTCATTAGTGTTATTATGTACATGTACATTGATTGTTTATTTATATTTCTAGGTGGTCATTTAAGACGTGTCACGCGCTCTGAAGTACGCGATCATCTCTTCTGTGATTGTTGTACGCAGCGATGTTCCAGAAGCACGTTGATGTCCTTGTGTTGACGGCTCGTCTTTACAAAGAACGAATCCCACATTCAGTGCAGTTACAACATATCTCGCCATGCATTGACGTCTCATATTGACAAAGAACCAATCCTACATTCAATACAGTTACCAAATACTTCATCCTGTGTTAACGGCTCATCTGCACAATGAACGAATCTCACATTCATTACAGTTGTAACCATACCTCATCCGCAACAGACGATATATTCAATAACTACATTAACATCGAACTTACTGCCGGCACTAAATGACAAATACCAAAGACAAACAAACTACCTTTCTAATACTGTAACATATTTCATTACAGCTGCGTCATACAAACTTTGATTCATTTTTAGCGTCCCAATAATGTTCGACACCAATCTACCAGAAAGAGAAAAAACGAACAAAGAGTCAATCAGAACAAAATTAATCTTAACTACGACATACACACTAAATAAACACTTGCTTGAATTCAGATATTTTATAAACAATGCATGTAAAAACAAACAAATCACGAGTTTACATCAAAACCCGTCGTCAGCTCTGTCTATCCTATACCCATGAAATGTATACAACAGAAATGTAGATGATGTATTTTAAGTAAACGTAGTATTTCTCATAAGAAATATCATTGAGATTCACTGTCTTATGGATGTAATATAAAAGAACAATTGTTTTGCATTATAGGGGCCTACCTGGCCATATGCGATTTCATCATTTTAGAATGTTTCCTTATCGAACAGCCAAAACATACAAGCACTAGGAGACTAAGTATATGCGTCCAATTTGGTATGAACTTAGACGATAAAGCACAATTCAAAATGGATAATTTCACCTAAAGTTTAGCCTGGGATGATGTCTAGGTAAATCATCGTGTAATGAATAACAAACTAAGATAAGCCGTTGGAAAAAACAGAGAAGGACTGTCATCTGCATCACAATTAACGAAACTAGTGCTAAATATCCTAGAAATTCTTCGACTTGCAGTTCAAAATGCCGTGATAGTACTTCCGGTTTTGTACCGGAAGTACGTGTTGTGCTTCACGATCTGCAACGAAGATGACCTCGTTTGGACTTTTCTGGACTAGTATAAAGTACAAGACTTACAGAACATACCGTTCTTTTGATGTTTCGTGTCAAACAGTAACTTGACAAGAAAAAAACGTCTTTTTATCATTAATCAAAAAGGGAAATCCAAATTTGAAATGTATCATTAGATTAATTTCATGACCATAAATTTGACATGGAATTATGTATACAGTAGTACAGTAAAACCTCACATAAAGACCACCCCGAAATTTAGACCACCCCGAAATTTAGACCACCCCGAAATTTAGACCACCTCATTTTTATGGACCAGTTTCTAATTTGTATTCCATATTTTAACTTAACTATCAGACCACCTCATAACTAAGCTCGACTTTCTCCGGAACCAATGGTGGTCTTGTTATTGAGGTTTCGCTGTAATTGCTTACAGAAATCATCGAAAGTAGCTTCAAAATACGTATGATATATTTCTATTTAGATATTAGTATAGCTATTAACTATATAGCTTTATAGCTACATGTATATAGTTATTAGTAGTGCAAGAAGCAACAGAAATTATCGAAATATATTTTCTTGATTTACGTTGTTTTTAGTTATTATGCATTTGTATATTATGGCTATTGTGTTGTGTTTTAAGCTGTTATTCAACAGTATTTCAGTAAGGTACGGTGGTCAGTTGAGTTGACCAGTGTTCCTGTGTTACTAATCAGTGTACTAACATGTTCTTCAGCAAGCAACTGACAACTTTCACAACAACTTAAATTGGAACACATTTGACAAGTGATGTTTCTCTCAAATCACGGTAAACATCCCTATTCTCCTGGGTTCGAACCTTCAACCTCCAAGTTGACAGTTGAGTGCTCTACTGATTTAACTAACCGGTCATCGAGACTACAAGCAGCGTCACACTCTTCAGTAACAGTGATTACCGACTGTTAGAAGGAAAGATAAGGCCTACAAATATGTTTGTTTCAGGTTTCATACTCCAAACAATATGATAGCTTGGTCGGATGTTTTTAGAGATTTTTTAATTTTCAAACGAAACAAATTAAGCATAGATTTAAATGAATATATGTTAAAAGACAAATCCTCTTTCCAATTAAACATGGATAATGTTTAAACAATGTGAGTATAATGCTCTATAGCTGGAATACTAGTAAAGCGTCCAATAACTAGGCAGAAATATGAACCTAAAGAAAAATTCACACAAAAAATTTTTACCAAAAAGAAACAAATGTCATTACGCGAAAAAATGTTCTAGTGTCGGGGCAAAAAATAAGGTAGGTCAGGAAACCTTAAACAAACATGTTTTACGCCTAAGTTTTATTTTGAGTCGGAAAAAAAGAGACAAATCTACAAATAGCATAAGCTCATAAAGAGCTTGTATAACCGACTATAGTAACTCACAGTATAATATTAACATTAGTAACACAGTTGAATTGAAGACAAGCAAGTTAATAGTTACAGTACAACAGTTTAAGTTCAAAACATGATTACCGGAATACTGTATTATGAAATATTCATTTTTATTACCTGATTCCTTATATAAATACAAATCAGTTATTTTTCGCTGTTTTACATGAAAGCTATTAATTTGTCTTGAATTAAACTATTCCCCGGTCAACAGTATGAACTGTTTCCCTCTGGCGCTATGAAGTCATTGGAATTTCCAAATTTTAAGTTTAGACGGCATATCATTAACGTTCGGTCGTTTCCGTATTCGATTCGCGATTTTGATCTGGTAATAAAACATTTATTTCATGGTTGTTTGGGTAACAGTCAAAACTGTTGTCCCTTGGTGTCAGGGATGACATTCTGAACTGTTGCCCTCGGCCGACATCCCCTCCATCTCGGGACAATTAATTAATTATAAAAGTGTTCAAGGCAAACAAGTACATCTATCACAACATTAATATACATTAAAACTTCAATAATAAGATCACCCTTGGTACCCTTGAAAACTGGTCATCTCATTGAGGTGGTCTTAAAATTGAGGTTAAACAGAGAGCAAAACAGTGAAAATGGACTTGAAGATTGTGTTCTTAATTTCGGGATGGTCGTTTTATTGAGGTTGTCTTTAAGTGAGGTTTTACTGTAGTTATGTAACTTTGACAACAAAGGAGAGGTAAGAGGTTGAAAGTAGAGGTAAAAAACAAAACAACATAAATAAAAGCAGAATGAAAGGATCGGCAACAAAAATGGCACAAGTCGTAAAACAACAACACAAAACCATATTAAAAAGCACAAGCAGCATAATTATACATTCTAAATTATTCGTAAACGAGTTGAATCCGTCAAAAATTGGTATTACAAAACGGGTTGCTTAAAACCATGTCCTTATTGTACAAGTTTTCCTTTTAAGTCTTGTGAAATAATACTCATTGCACATATGTAGACTGGTTTTCCGTTATTTCATCATGAAACAAGAATTATCTGTCAACTTTGAATTTTTTATTACAAAACGGATTGAGTTTCAAAAAATAGTAATACAAAACGGGTTCTTTAAAACCATGTCTTTATTGCTCGATATTTGCTTTTAAGTCTTGTGAAATAAGACATATTTCGCATTTGTATACTAGTTTCCAGTTATTTCATGATGACATAAGACGTTTCTGTCAACTTCGAACATTTTATTACAAAACGGGTTTTTATTACAAAACGGTTTGTAACATGGAACATGTAAAATGCAAATCAATGCAAGATCAGGTAGACTACATGTAAAAAACCCAAGGTAAACATACAAGAAACCAAATATATAATAAACTAAACAAGTAATAATTTATGTATGGCGTTCCTTAAGTGTGTCATTCTCTGAGATTTTTGGCCCAAATGACATATCTGAGCATAATTGAGTTATTAACATTTCTGAATGCATGGATATTTGTAGGTCACTACGAACCAAAAATTATTGCAAAACGACATTACTTTAAAGAATTACAGCACATTTAATATGGTCATCAAGACTAGATCTACAAAATTTCAGAGTTTCTCAAATTTAATACAGCAAAATGCTGTCAGATAGAATAATATTTTACAATAAATGCATAGTATTATTTTCCTTAAGAAAATGGCCGTCTAGGTTTACCGATAATTGTTTGATAATTGCTTCCCGCTGAATCATTACATGTTTTTGAGCAACCTGAGCATGTACAGATATTGCCATTCCACGAAAGTATCATATTTTTGAATTGTGAAAACTTTATATTTTGTCTGAAATGATCTGCCGGAGAGTTCCATAGCATATCTGAACAGTTTTCTTACTTGTAGAATCTGCAAAATATTTGTACATCTGAAGTTTATTTTGGTATTTTCTTTAATTATAAGATCGGACAAAACTGGAGGAAATAAGCTATTTATTATTTCGAAGGTTTCAGTTGCCATATTTCTCATTATTCTAATTTGAAGTGACGGCAACCATGACAGTACATAGTCATTGTACATAGAGTTTTTTCACAGAACTATTTCCAATGCTAACGGATAGACTCCTGGTGAAGGTTGGCTTGTCAACAGCAATAGTCTGAAATGTATATAAGGATTTATTTTCATTTTGTTTACTCGGAACCATGCAGTCAACTAAAATAGTTCTCTCATTTGGAGTAGAGGTTTAAGTTCGTTAAAGTTTGGAGAGTGGAACGAAATTGTGTTTGTTGCCGTCTGTATAATTATAAACACTTGATCTGTTTATGAAGTAAAAAAAATATCATCAATAGAAACGTTAAAAAACAGTGGCGCTTGTGGAACGCCTTTATTTATATTTGCCCATGAACTCTAAGTTTGGCTTATTTTTATATGTTGTGTTCTGTTTGACAGGTAGGATTGCAGCAGATCGGTGGCATGGTCAGACACTCAAGTTTACAAGCTTAATTTAACTAATCTCAGTTCATGTATAAATGATAGCATGAGTATGAACATCTTACAGTATGTAGTAATTAATACAACAAGGTATATACTATATAATATCAGTGAGGTACAAGTAAAACGAAAAAACAACAACAAGATTACAAAAGCAACAGAGAAAATAGTCAATATAAATAGACACAACTTTGTTATGATGTAACAGAGTTGTGTAAAGTACATGTTTCCTAATGCACTTTATGGTGTTTCGGTCGAACCGGTATGCGCCCCGCGCTTAAAAGCATTTCTGGTTTAACCGGCTGTACGAGGGATCGAATCCACGACTTTCGGATTCGTAGTCAGCAGCGTTAATAACTGAGCCACTGGGTTACCTCTAACGATGTATCTAGAGCATCATTCTTTTATACTGCTTTTGTTTGTTAAAACAAATTAAAAAATAGTTAAACATACAAATAATTTGGTATGTTTTGCGACATTGGTAAGCGTGTTCCTGAAATTTTGTTTTTAAAGAACGGCCAAATTGACCAACGCGCTGAACACCACTGGAATTACAAACACAAGTCCTATGCAGGTATTTCCTATGCTAGCATTAATTTGGTGCGTAGATCAGGATAGAACATACACACATCAGACACTTGTATGTGTGGTTTCGCTAAATACATGTATGTAAGAAAAGTTACAATGCATTGTTGCAGAGACCATTTAGACACATTTTAATGCCGCCACACAGAACGCACAGTACTATTGTGATAATAAAAAATAACGAAGAAACTAAACAGGAAAGCACCAAATCACGAGTCCGCAGGTTGTTCAAACTGTACCCTGGAAATGTCATCACAATTATCAAATAATTTACATGCGTTATCACGGAAATATGATCTTATCATTTATAATATACTCAGTACATTTAAAAACGCACCATATATTTCTCAAGTTTCTTGGACTTACACAGGATTACAAGAAAAGGACTTACACAATACTATTTCATGTGTGTACAACATGTACGCTGTATCCCATTTACAGTCAACAGGTATTTTCGTATTAAATAAGTTTCAAAATGCAATGAAATGACACTTTACAAACATTTCACAGGACAAAAATTGTGCGTTTTGAAATGAACTGAGTATATCAACTGGTCACGTTGAATCGGCTACGAGCCAGACTTAAAGCACTATAAAAGTAATTGAAATTTACCTTTAAAGCGACGACATCCACGCCTGCGTCTCATTGGAACAACATTTTGTAATACGTTGACAATGTTCCAATGGTTCTCACGTTGTCACGTCAATGAGTCCAAAGTGGACGGGAACGGTAAGTGTGGTCTTATCTGTTTCCCTTTTAGGGGTTTATACGTGTACAATTCAAACATCGGGTAATATACGTAGTTCCATATAGAATTCCTTATGCCTTATGTTAAATGTAAAAGTTGGGAACAAATACCAAAATCTGATCGACTAGAACTTGCATAACTTTCCAAAGCTTATAGTTGAACTACATTCCCCGATTTTTTTTTAATTTTACACGTATAAACATCTAAAGGAAAACTTGAACACTCGCCGATCACGTCCATTTTGGACGTCGCTGCCTTAGTCCGGAACTTACACGAAGACGACCAAGATATTACAAAATTCAGACATGCCACAGACACTACCACAGCCCAACTGAGTATAAAACATTGAACACTCGCCGATCACGTCCATTTTGGACGTCGCTGCCTTAGTCCGGAACTTACACGAAGACGACCAAGATATTACAAAATTTCAGACATGCCACAGACACTACCACAGCCCAACTGAGTATAAAACCTTCTCTGTGTTATCATTTTTCACGACTCAATGATCATCACCATTTCAAATAGAAGAATTGTTGCCTCCTATAGAATTATTTTTTTGGGGTCTTATTAAATAGAATTTCCTTTCAAAATTATATATATTGTATATTATCTAATGTTTTGCAGTTACATGCTGTTTTTATGCCCCCACCCCCTTATCAGGGGCTGCCCAAGACATATAAAGTTCTATTGTCTGTCGGTCTGTACTGAAAATCTTATGGCACACACTGCCCATTTATTAACTGACCTAGAAAAAAAAAATTCTCAGAGAAAGTGAGAGAAGTTTCAGAAATATGCTTTTAAATGCTGAAAGTGGGAGCATCCGCGTTCTATGGACACAATGCAAGTTTCTGAAATATTGCAACTGGAATTAGCAAAAAATGTAACAAACTGAATCGTCAGGTATTGTATGCAATTTAAGTATGCGGTTTTCAAATATGGTATATTTTCCTAAAACATGTAGAATTCGTATTTTCCGCGAAATTTTGGTACGGCATGGTTTGGGCGATATCTTCATCTATTTTTGCAAGATGGCGGCCGCCAGCGATATCCGGTTGAACAACTTTATGAAATACTCAGTTTTTGTTGTTGTATTTGTCTGTTTAGCTGCAACACATTCATGATGAAGGTATGCATTCATAAGTATTCATTTGCAACTCATTTAATATCAAATTAATGTTTGAAAATAAAATGATAGCCGAATATGCGTGCACGAACTAAAGGCTACTTGACAGTTCGTTAGTTCCATGTTTCGTAACGAAAGTGCATTTGCTTTGTGTATTCTGGTGTTGATGAACTGAAGGGCATTGCCTGGAAATGAGACTTAGTAACATTTTGGTTGAAATTAGCGCTAAATTCTATGATTAATTCCACATCCTCTGATACTGAATACTTAACTTACAGTATCCAATCCATGACGGCATGAGTGGTTGCAATCAAAGTATCGTTCCATTTAATAAGAGCAGATTAATCTAGGAGCAAAGTAAACAGTTTATGGACAATAAGTTACGTCTATTATGGATTATATAGAGCCAGTTTTTACCACACAATATAAATATTTTCTTCTTTGCTCATAGTGAAATTTAGATTTTTTACCATTCCAAGTGAATAATTATGTGACATATCGGGTACCCGTTGGATGTCGGTAATTTTACCGAATCCGATTTCCATTACCGAAATCCGAATCAAAGTCAACATCTGCAATGTATAATTCTATTTTTTTGTTATAAAAATAAATATTAGGTTGATACAAAGTTATAAGCAAAAAATCAAATAAAAATATTGCATATTAAGAGCAATATAGACGTTAATGTCATCCGAAATCCAATCGCCACTACCAACTTACTATCGTCGCCATTTTCCGATTATAAACGAAGATATAAACAACATTCGTTGATAAATATTATTTGATGTTATGTATATATGCAGTTTAGATATCTATGCCAAAACTGATTTTTGTAAATCATGTCTATGTCATGTTTTACACAATTTGAATGGGTGTACTCGGTGATAGCTTGTATTTTTAAAGAATTACCCCCCCTAACAGTAGTAGTGATTAAAGCAACGGTATTCCGGAAAAAACGGCATCAGTGGTGGATTGGATTTCTGATGACATAATCCTCTATATTGTTCTTAATATGCAATCTTTTTCCTTGATTTTTTGTCTGTACATTTATATCAGCACAATATTTAATATTAAAACAAAAAAATATAATTATTTATTGCTTATATGTTGATTTTGATTAGGATTTCGGTAATGGAAATCGGATTTCGGTAAGGTAACGTAGCGTGACATATCAGGTGAGGTAATAAGATACATTTGGCAAACCGATAAAGTACCAGTAAGTATTTACTTTAATTGGATGTTAAAATCATGTGTAGAATATGCTTAAAATGCAGTAGTGTTATTGATTATTTTTAGGTTTCTTTTACAATTATGGAGTGTTGAAAAGTGACAGAATGATTTGCCCCTGCCCTGGGGGGCAAGCTGACTGCTGATTGTTCCTTCACAGAAGAACCAACAGTGCGTTGTGTTTTGGCTGAAGGTGTTAAAGAAGAATTCGCTCAAAAACTAAAAGTGAATAAGAAAGAATTTGACACACAACATTACTGTGATTTTAATTTAGTATTACATCATGCCTTCACGATTGATGGAATGTGGACCAAGGTGTAGGTCTAGAAAACATTCATATGAGCTCAACTGTGCAATAAGCAAGGGATCTTTGCTTGAAATCCAGAAATATACAAACGTTTGTTACAATGGTGGACAGCTCAGTGATAATCAGGGTAGATCTGCCCTACACATGGCTGCGGCCTGTGGAAAGACTGACATTGTTGAATGGTTATTAGAATTCATGCATGGAGATGTTACCCAGAAAGATAATGAAAGTGGATGGACATCACTTCATCGTGCACTGTTTTATGGCAACCTTGCTACTGCACGACTCTTGGTGTTGGTGAGTACCAGATATGCAGAGAAGTATTGAAGAGTGCATCAATACTTAATACTAATTTAATAGTAGAAGCAACCCCAGCTGATTTTTTTAAATATTCTGAATGCAATATTTAACTGTACAATCAGAAAGCATACATAATGACAATCACAGAACTGTTTAATTTTTTTATATCTCAAAAAATAAAAAAGTTATAAAGATTTGAAGGCGCTTAAATTAGGTGATGTTCTGGAATTTTTATTATAACATATAAAAATGCAATGTCGTTATCTAATGACTTGTTAAAATTTACTAACAGTCACACAAATGTAAGTCACCCATTTATGAAGCTGTAAGAAGTGTTTATTTTTGTAAAGATAGGTTATAAATATAATGATGTTACTTCATGAGAAGTTGTTCCTTGTGTATACTTTGAATATTAATTTGATACATATATTTGTGTTTGAGTAATTTTAATTTAATTGTTTATAAATTCTCTCATTTTGCAGTATAAGAGTGACTTATATACCAGAGATCACGAAGGCCTTGGACCTTTGGATATAGCAATGAAAGATAGAAGTCTATTGACTAATGTGCCCCCAGCAGGTAAATGAACTTACTTATTTCTTGATCTGCGTAATATCAATTTATCATGTGGTATCAAAAAGTGAAAGAAAGTGATGCAAACACAAATTTGGGTTATTAGAAATCAAATGTATAATCAAGTATTTATGTATTTATAAATTAATTAGTTTTAGTTCCTGACATTTTACCTTCAAGGGAGGCATATTTCAGTTTGTCAGAAAATTATCTGCAAATTATTATGTGCAAATGCCTAAATTTAACTTCAGGCCATGCTGAAAAAAGGCTTGTTTGGCATAACTCTACGTACTTCTGAAAATAGACCCAACTCAAGTATTGTTTGTGGTGTTTGGGAACATTTTTGGACTGTGTTGTAATAGTTAAAAGAGGACCATAACATTACAAATAAAAAATATAAATGTACCTGGTAATTACCTACCTACTTGAATATTGCTTAATTATGTTAATGCTAAACAAACAATTTTTAAGGATAGCCTAAGCTGTATCTATGCCCAGCCAAGGTCTTATGGTTAGAACTTAGACCAAAGTTAAATAGGCATTTTTTGGACTCATACCGAAGTATGTTGTTATTTTGGCTACAAAAATTTACTGAAATGATCTAAACTTTTCAAAATGAGGTTTACAAAACTTGTCTTACAGTTTACGAACCCAATGACAATCATGAAGTATACACCTGGGGAGATAACTCCAATTTCACACTTGGACATAACACAGAATTAGGTAGAAATTCTCCTGACGTTATTGATGAATTGCGCAAAAGACGTGTTGCAGTTATGCAGGTAAAATCAGTTTGTTATTCAATGGTTACATTTAAGTTTAAATCTAGTTAAAGCATCATGAAATTTGTTTTTATTTTCTGTAAAGGCTGCATGGTAGTTTCTAGCTGCCTGAATAATGTTTCATTTCACACACAAAAAATCTCTGTTTGATTTGTAAAATTGAACTTGAAGTGTTTCTGAATAGAAAGTAGAAGAGTTTTGACATCAGTACAAATGTAGGGAATTGCTGTGACTTTAATTAGAAACGGATAAAATGAAGAGGATTTCTAATTCATTGTTATGATTACTATCAGCAAAAAAAATTGTCAGCATTATCATATAACTAAAGAAGAATTGCATGAAATTGTGATGCCATTATTAAAATCAATATTGTAGTGTTTTTGTTGGTAAGTGCTGGTTTTGATTTAATTTTATTGTGTTTGATCTTACACAATTTGTTTTTAGAACAGTTGTACATTAAGTTTACCAAGACTTACTCATAATGTTGTTGGGTCAATCTTGAGGTGATTAGACTTAGAGTTGCAGTCAGGTTGATGATTAAACATTGTCCCTTTCTTAATCCATGATATAACATCAGCGTTATAGCTCTGAATATTTTCACAGGTGGTTATGTGTAAATATCACACTGTATTCCTAACCATGGATGGATGTGTATATACTTGTGGACATGGCATGGGTGGTCGACTGGGACATTCTAATGAAGAAACCTGTCTGGTAAACAATTTTCTTGGTATTGTATAATTTAGGACAAAATGATTTTGCTGCTGTAACAAGCTGATGATGTTGAATGTATAGGGCCCTTGATACTTTGCCAATTCCCCCACCAAAAGAGTACATATTTCCCCCACTCAAATTCAGTTTTCTCCCTCATAGCAAAAAAGCACCTGCATAAATACTATTTATCTAGAAAAATACAGTTTTCTGACAAGCAGACATTATATCTGATACATTTTTGTGTTTTGTTTACTGATGTGTACAACAGTATTAGGATTATTGTTTGTCTGCACTAGTTTCAACTTGACCGGAAAAATGTCTAACAAATACCCCCAGTTTGCTTGAAATTCCCCTTACTAAGGGCTGTGACCCCCTTCCTCAAAAGTAGAGAGGCTCCTGATGTAACTTTGCAATTATCTACACTGTGTGATACACCAGTACATGGTTCTGTGACCTTTTTGTTAGGTAAAGCTGGACTATGTATTGTCCGTCAGTCAATTAAACCTCGCTCAAATTGGAATCTATATTTTTTATTACATGTAAGAGTTAATGGCACAACTGTTAAAAGAAAATGCTGCCAACTATGAAATATTTTAGTACGTTGAGGGGTTAAAGCGAAGAAAGGCTTATTTAAAGTAGAAATGTTTGTTGACAACTGTGTATCTATAACTCTATATATGTATTGTTTAATTGTATATATGTTCATGTTCTTCTCTGTTTAACATTTCCGCCCAGTAGAGTGTAAAGATTACGCCTAATAAACTGAATTTAATTGAATAAAACATCAATTATTCATTGTTTGTGAAGTAAATAATTGACCAAAGCTTTCCAATCTCCCTACAATAGGTACCAAAACAGATTGATTCTCTGAAATCAGAAACTTGTGTGGAGATTGCTGCTGCTCGAGACCATACAGTCATCTTATCAACAAGGTACAAAAGCCTGGTGGTGACATTTCAACAACAAGAATTCCTAATTTTAGCGTGCTATGGGATTTACAGCCTCTTCTGTAAGTGATGTCATTTCAAGAAAACGCAACATGTGATGTCACTATTTGCAAGCAGGGAACAATATTTACTTCATATGTTCACTTTGTTTTCATATTGACATATGGGGCAAATATTGCTTACTGTCAGTACATGGTGACTTCACAGGTGACGTTTTTCTGGAAATGACGCCACTTACAGAAGAGGTTGGAAATCATACAGAAGCGTTTATTTCAACTTCATGAAAGTGAAATTGTGACTTTGCGAAGTTGTAATCATGCAGTCATAATAATTCTGTTACAAAATTGATATTTTTCAATAAGTTTACCCGATGAAGGCTAAATAAAAGCAGGTGAAAGGCATAGTGATTATTAATTTAGAAAATTCAACGGATTTATTGTTGGCAGTCCGCTCAACGAAAAATTTCGTCTGATTTTAAAATTTACCATTTTCAAGCCTGATAATTATCAAATCTTGCTGCCAACTTTCTAAAACTTACGCCAACCTAGGCATAAAAACCTTTTTCTTGTTCAATGCCAACAAAATTTGCGCCAATGCTATTCATTTGTATTAATCTCTTAAAAGGCCATCTTCTACTTATATTTCAGTGGCAGTGTATATAGTTGTGGAATGAACTCATGTCATCAGTTAGGTCAACAACCACCACCAGACCAAAGTTTAATTCCAAAATTAATCAACTGTAAATCAATTAAGGGTAGACATATAATTGGTATATGTGCTGGAAGATTTCATTCTGTATTGTACACATCATCTGCAGTTTTCTCTTGTGGCTTGAATGCAGGACAGTTAGGTGAGTCAATCCTACTTAATCTTGAGTCAGGCTGTCAAGTGGGACCTACTTTTCTCTCGTTTATACTTGCTCCATACTTTTCCCTTCTTTTTCTTGAAAGAGCCCTACTTAACCTACGCGAAGCATAGAGGTATTATCATGGAGACCGTACAGTGCAATGAATTTTTACCATTTTGGATATTCGTAAGATAAGGAATCATCCCTACTATCCCTATTTTTAGGCAATAAAATCCCTAAATTTTCCCTACTTTTTAAAAAAGACATTGCCCTACTTTATCCCTACTGTTTGACAAGAGGGCCTTAAAATTTCCTACATGTTTCAACTTTGTATTTCACAGTCGCCACCTTGTGCGGAAAAGTATGGAACTTAATATAGATATAAATTAACAAATGACACAGTGTGGTAAAAAAACAACGGGGAAAAAATATATGTCTTGAAATTGGTGATATAACCAGTCATAGTTGTGTGATTTTGGCCAACTAAACCCTTCAGTTTCTTCAAACATTCAAGATAAGGTCAGATTACAATTAAAAAGTACACTTTTTCTTGAATGATTGGAGAAATTTAAGTTTCACAGGGCAAAGTCTCAATACTACAAGGAACTTCAATATAACTTGAAATTCTTGTATTTGAATCCATTGAAACAATGGATATTGTCAAACATTTAATTCTTTGGTGAGTGTTTTATCTGTACTCCCTACGTGATTCTATTTAAATCACTTGCAAATAGAACATTTATCAATTTTTCCAAATTTTGGCGCCTAACCATGCAAACTGATTTGGTGCTTGGCTGACACCTGGAAGGTTCAAGTTTGATAACTAGGTGGGGCAGGTCATGTCCTGGTATTTGGCTATGATCATTTGTCCACCACCTCTGATTCATGTGGGGAAGTTATCAGCTGCTTGTGCAAGGGCAAGTTAGTACTGATTGATAATTAATTCAAGGATAACTGGTTATGTCTACTGACTAGTACCTTGTGTAAAATATTAAATATTGAAAACTGGCACTAAATCTCAATAAAAAGAAAAACAAAACGTTTTTGGCATGCTAGGACAGTGATTTTCGGTTAATTTTACTGCCAAATATAGGCTGTTTCCCCTTATCAAAAAGTGTCATTTTTTCCCCAAAAATCTTCATTTTTTCTCAATTCTTTATTAATTTTCCCCCTCTGACTGAATTTCTTTATATTAAGTCAGGTTTTTCAAATCTTTGCTCTTACATCACCTCATATATATAACAAACATCAGCCACAGTTGAAAAGTTATTTTTATAAGCAAAACAACCATTGCCTTATTTTCCCAAATTTTGGATTTATTGTGCCTAATTTCCCAATTGAAAAGGCACAGGCAGTAAAATTATTTTCGAAAAAAATCACTATAGGATATATTGTAAAAATTGCAATTCTTGACGTATTTTATTTGTGTTTAGGTCATCCCAAGCCAAAAGGTGACAGAAAGATTACACAGCTGCGACAAGTCTCTTGGTTAAATGCTAAAGATATGACTATTATATCAGTGAAATGCTCGGATGCAGCGACAGTCATTCTGACATCAGAAGGAGAAATCTATGTTCTACATGAGTACCAATGCAGGAAAATGGCTTCAAAGTAAATTATTCTCAGTCACCATATCTAGTTGGTTTAAGGAACTATAAAAACTTTACTTGAAATTTTGCTAGGTGTATAGTGGTCATGTACGACTGGTGTTTTACACCAATGAATCAACAGTTGGTGCAAATCTTATGGCATTCACGTTTTGACTCTCCTGAGAGGGGTAGTGTGTCTGGTGCAGATCATTTGACCTATGCAAGAGGGGGTTAGTGAGTCCGGTGCTGCTCATTTGACCTTTCAAAAAGACCATGACTGATGCATGGATAGTATTCCCTAGAATTGTCTTTTATGGTCGACCGGTTGACAAATACATGTATATATAAACGTAATTTAGTCTTTACTCAGAATAGATTCAATGTGCGCTATTTAACTAAGCGTCTACGTTTTAATAAAAGCTGGGTTCTCACTAGACACTGTCTGGAATTAAATTTATTATTGTATGAATTTCAGCATCTTTGTATGAATAGTATAAGTTCATGCTTTATCGTCACTTGTGTGTGGACAAAGGTTTTGATATTGTAAAATATTGTTTTCTGTGTTTGTTATGGAATTCATTGTGGGATTTATTTTCAGTCGACCAGATATACAGAGACTATGTGTGGTTGGGGGGAATTTAGATCATACAGATTCTCAAATCTTACGAGAGAATGGTGGAAGACAGCTTGTGATAAGTTATCTAAATAAGTCAGGAAAGGTGTGTGCAATTTATTTACTATCAATCTGAATTGCAATATTTGTAATATTGCTTGCTGGATTGGTCAGTGTAAGAGCCGCTGTACGCAGCTATGGATTGCTCAGTGTAAGAGCCGCTGTACGCAGCTATGGATTGCTCAGTGTAAGAGCCGCTGTACGCAGCTATGGATTGCTCAGTGTAAGAGCCGCTGTACGCAGCTATGGATTGGTCAGTGTAAGAGCCGCTGTACGCAGCTATGGATTGGTCAGTGTAAGAGCCGCTGTACGCAGCTATGGATTGCTCAGTGTAAGAGCCGCTGTACGCAGCTATGGATTGCTCAGTGTAAGAGCCGCTGTACGCAGCTATGGATTGCTCAGTGTAAGACCCGCTGTACGCAGCTATGGATTGCTCAGTGTAAGAGCCGCTGTACGCAGCTATGGATTGCTCAGTGTAAGAGCCGCTGTACGCAGCTATGGATTGCTCAGTGTAAGAGCCGCTGTACGCAGCTATGGATTGGTCAGTGTAAGAGCCGCTGTACGCAGCTATGGATTGCTCAGTGTAAGAGCCGCTGTACGCAGCTATGGATTGGTCAGTGTAAGAGCCGCTGTACGCAGCTATGGATTGCTCAGTGTAAGAGCCGCTGTACGCAGCTATGGATTGGTCAGTGTAAGAGCTGCTGAACGCAGCTATGGATTGGTCAGTGTAAGAGCCGCTGTACGCAGCTATGGATTGCTCAGTGTAAGAGCCGCTGTACGCAGCTATGGATTGGTCAGTGTAAGAGCCGCTGTACGCAGCTATGGATTGGTCAGTGTAAGAGCCGCTGTACGCAGCTATGGATTGCTCAGTGTAAGAGCCGCTGTACGCAGCTATGGATTGGTCAGTGTAAGAGCCGCTGTACGCAGCTATGGATTGCTCAGTGTAAGAGCCGCTGTACGCAGCTATGGATTGGTCAGTGTAAGAGCCGCTGTACGCAGCTATGGATTGCTCAGTGTAAGAGCCGCTGTATGCAGCTATGGATTGGTCAGTGTAAGAGCCGCTGTACGCAGCTATGGATTGCTCAGTGTAAGAGCCGCTGTACGCAGCTATGGATTGCTCAGTGTAAGAGCCGCTGTACGCAGCTATGGATTGGTCAGTGTAAGAGCTGCTGTATGCAGCTATTAGTTGTATGATGTTTGTATAAAGAGATCAGTTTAATATCTACTGTAAGTGTGACTTTCATTTAGCCAGCTTCCTTGTCATGTTATTACTAACAAGGCTTAAAGTTAGTGATATAGTCATTTTTACAATCTGGTAAATTTTGTAAGTAAAAGTTCACTTGAATTATGAATTATGATCAAGTCCATTTGTGAAAACAATAAAGCACTTGCTAATAGCCCATGATCTACAGTATTTAACGCCATGCGGGCTGTTTGCTCTTGAGAATTTCTACTATTGATAGGTGTTCTTGCTAAATATGGTGTAAAAGTTGTTTTTGTTTTATTTAATAGAATGATTCTGATGGCTGAACACTTCGAAATTGTTTAAGTGTATAAGCTCTGTTAATGTGAGATATGTGTAATTATCTACCTATACATTAAAATATTAAGGTTTAAAAATTCTGGTTTGTTACTGCCCATGGAAATGTTTATCGCACCCATTTACTGATGTGTAATTTACTAGTATATATTTTTAGGTATTTATTTGGCATGAGAAGAGCCCAAGCTTGAAGAGAGCCCATTGGCTTATCAAGAGACAGCTTTACGTGAAAGATTTTATCCTAACTGAAAGTGGTGTTGCCATAGTAACTGAGCTTGGTGAAGTGTTTGTTTGTACTTTGTCTAATAAGCCAACTCCTGTGAGAGAAACATCAACTGGTGCTAAAGGTAGTTATATTCTTGTTTATCTAAATACTGCAATATGTAACAAGAGTCATTTTGTTTCTACAAGCAACTGTTAATACTACTAAAACACATGCAAATGTTCACTGCACAGTCAACGACAGCAAGGGAAAATCAAATAGGCATAAACTTCATTATACTGTCAGTTGGTACACAAGCAAGATGTTTCGAATGTATTAATATTTCAAATTTGTATCAATATCAGATCAACTTGTTTGTATCACTTACATACAGATATTATTTCTGTTGATTGCACCCCTAAAACAAGAGGGCACAGAATGATGCAATTACGTGCTGATCTGTTGATGGTAATGAATGATAATTGTAGATAAACTAGATGCATCAATACACGCAATACATTGCAACCTCTCCAGAGCAACTCTGTTTTGGAGACACACATTTTGGTGGTTGTTGTTGTTGTAAGGTTGCTGCTCTAGGGAGGTCAAAATTGAAATTTAATTCATTCATCAGGCAAATTTGATATTGTTGTTGAAGAGAAGTTTGTTGCTAAAGGGGGGGGGACTGCAATGGAGATGTTGCATTGTACAATTAACTTATTGAAGATTATTTAAAGGCCCAATAAGGGTAATTTGTATCCATTAGATTTATAAGATGTACTTGTATAAGAAAGAATTTTACACTCTTTGGCTGATTGTTATCAATAATTTCTCTTTCCTTTTCGAAAAAGAAATCGATGAAAGACATCATGTCTTGTTTACAAAATACTTGTTGTGATTTCTGTAAATTGTCAGTATGCTTACGTGATTTTCTGTATGCAATGTAAATATTCATTCCAACACAAGTATTGATAACATCAAACTCAGCTACAACAATTACAACTAATCATACTTGAAATTGCCATGACATGATGAGACATCAAGATTTATCTGCCTGATGCAATCAGATACATTGGGCATCCAGCGAGTATAAACAGAAACAAAAGAAACTAGGTTAAATTAACTGGTTGATAAGTTAAGAAATAACTACTTTCTTCATGGATATTGAATCTCATGAAATTTGATGGGAGACTATTTGTATGTGAATTACTAATTTTTAGGGTATACTTATAATATGTGAATATTCTGGATAATGCAGATATTTTGAAAAAAACAAACATTTACAACCATTTTTGGGACTTTAACTTACAGAATCGGTGGAGGGAGAGTTTGGTCGTATGTCTCTCATGGATTTGTTGATGCAAGAGGAAACAGAAGACGTACAAGTTAGAAAGGTTGCGATCATTCATCGTGCTATGTATATCACAGCTGATAGAAAAGGCAGAAATTTTGCAACTCTCCAGTCACTTCCTAACTGCAGGTAAATAAATGTTACGGTTAGAAATAACTACTGAATTCAAAACACCTCTTGTTATGTGGGAAGGTATATTGTAAAGATTCCTCTCAAGCTTTTATTTTAGAATGCAGTAATTTTAATGTCTTTGATGTAAAACTTAATATAAGACGCAGATTATTATTTATTTGATTTGTGATAATTACAACTCCTCAGAGTGACCCTTTCTTGAGCAACAACCTCTCATCAACTACATTATAAATATTTATCCTGTCACTTCCCGTAATTTCGACCCGATAACAGGGTGCCTGATATTTTTTGCTTTATCAGGTCACTCGGTCACATGACTTTTATCTCACGTCACATGACCACGTGACTAGCCGGACTTCTTTGGTAAAGTATCGCGATGTTATCTTTTTTCCGGACTAACTAAAACAATGGATTTTTTAATTGAATCTTACCACAAATTTCATCTTTTTTGTATAATGCATACAATAAAATGTTCATTTCCCCAAAATGTTTTGTTTTCATTCAAACAATGCTTAATCTTATCAGTTATTCGGTTTGCATTTTGACCCGAATTTAAGTGCTAACTGGAACTTGTAGTAAACAAAGTAGTCAAACAAATTGTCGGCTGTCTACACCATTGGAACAAAAATCATGTCGGACATTTGAGTTTGTCTTCGTTTGAACTCATGAGGGATGACCGTGCGGTCGAGTTTCAGTCACGAAAATAAGGTAGCAATAGCAGTACGTACCCCACCCATCTTCTCAATTTTAGAGTCCCAGTTTCATCCATTTGTGCCGAAAATTCCTTTGCGATCGTAAATGACACTGATAAACTGAATCCACATATGTTTCCTTGTTTTCTTGTGCAGTTTTAAATGTCCAAATATTCATTAAATAAATGTAAATATCACTTCTTTTTCATGTGTTCTGTGGCACTTGACATTTCTCAGCATTTGTAAACAAACCATAGGAAATTGCGTATGAACTAATTGTAATGTTTAATTTTAATTTTTGACTCTTACTAAATTGTTGCAAATTCTTAGATTTTCTTGATTTAAATATGCTCATCAGATGTTTGCAAATGCAGATAAATTCATATTGCCACTGAAAATGTGTCAGACTCATGGGAACTATTTCTCTCGGCGCAAGGTGCTAACCACACTTGTATTCAATACGTCACAAGATGTTCAATACGTCACACAATTAATTACGTCACAATTTAGGGGATGTAACTCGGTATTATTTAGAATTAAAGGTATTTCCCCCTTACTTAACACAAGAAGTGACAGGATAAATAGAATAATAGGTTAGTGACGTGGAATGAGAAAGTTTATCAGGCTCGGCTCCGGTAGTTATCGGGTGAGCCTTTGGCTCACCCGATAAATTCCTCCGCCTTGCCTGATAAACTTTCTCATTCCACGTCACTAACCTATTATTCTCTATATATTAAACTAGTATGTTTCTCCCTATTTCCATTTAAATTTCCCCTTGCAAAATTTGTATATTTTGGGTTTTATCCATATTTCTACATATCGGGCCATTTTTGTATATGGACGTCAAAATTAATAGGAGTTTGGCTCAAACTTTCCCCATTTTCATACATGCATATTAATTTCAGTCATCAAGAGCTATCTACTGCCATGAACCAGTTTTGCTACAATTAACCTTTTTTAAAAGCATGCATGATAATTTTAGAGTATTTCTTTTGTTTTTTTTAGTTTGACAGATGTTCCAAGTATTAGTGGTTCAGTGACAACAGATTGTTTCCGCAGACTTCTTGATGAAGCTGACGAGTATGATCTTATACATGATCTCATTCTGCAGGTAAACTCATTATTTTCCACGGTTTTACAGACTCCTTTTAGTATCATTGCTGCACGTGATGGAAAATTATGATAAAGAAATCCTCTTATTCAGTGCGTGGATTTAGGGAAATATTGTGTATCACTTGAAAGAAAATCACAGATGTGTTATAAAACCAGTGTTTTATTTGCAAAAATTCACTAGAGAAATAAGTAATGACACTTTACAATACAATTTATGGTGTGAATTAAATGTTACATTCATGATAATCAAGTAATAATATAAGAGAACTTGTGCTAATAAAATGACGGAAGTTGTCAAGGATTGTTTTTTAATAGTTTGGCAAACCTGTCAAGGAAAGGAAGCAGTAATTTTCCTCTCTTACGAAGACTTAGAAGTGTTTATTTGTAAAGCATGATATTTTGTTTTTGTCTTTTTTTGTTTTCCTTTGAAAACCTCATTTAAAGACCACCTCAATAATAAGACCACTTCAAAATTAAGAACACAATTTTCTAGTCCATTTTCACCATTTTGCTCTTTATTCAACCTCAATATTAATATTAAGACCAGATTTCAAGGGTCCCAAATGGTGGTCTTATTATTGAGGTTTTACTGTAATAAAATTCTTTTATTTTGACAGATACATGACCAGCGATGGCCTGTACATAAATACATCCTTGTTAACCGCTGTGCAAATTTTCCAAGTCTTCTTGTGAATAATTCTCAGACATTATCGGAGAGAGACATTCCAGTCATTGATATCAAAAACATTCATCCACAAATACTAGAACAGTTACTGCTATATGTGTACACAGATACATGTGATGTGCTTAATGTTGGTGCTGAATTTGAACTCAATAATGATGCTGGTAATGCAGATCATGAAGAGATTTTTCACCTGGACTTAAGTGACATCCATTCTGACTCAAATTTGAACTCGAGTAATAAGAGAATGTCTGCATATCAAGTGGTGATGCAGGAGAAGGAGAAGACTAAGCAGTCTGTTAACAGTAAACAGGATAAGAATGCCAGTGATAATGAAAGAAATCCTGTTAAGCTGCTGATTGATGTTGCCAAAAAATGGGGAGTTAAGGGGCTGGCTAAAAAGTAAGTGCTCCATATATACACTGCCCTCCAAAAGTTCCTGTACACTTCGACAATTCCAATTGTATTTTCATATTTGTGTCACATGCAATAAATTGAAAATGCTTTTTGACACAGCAATAACTTTATGTAGAAGTATTTATAAATTTGTACTGAAACAAATTATCTTATTTTTTGTGTCAGATCATTTACACATACAAATGTTTATTTCGGATGATGGCCAATTGATGCTGCTGCTGAGATGTGCAAATTGTTAGTTCTTAACTATCCATCACAGAAGTGGAATGAATAATTTTACTTCATGGTCATACATGTCTTATTTGAAATTCTGCGTAAAAAAGGCATGAAATTCAAAATATTGATGTGTAAAGAAATTTTTGGATGGCAGTGTATGTGTGAAGTTAGCTCTGCTAGACTATTGTTTATATGTAGGCAAATATAAATAATAAAAATTGCCAGTATTGTTTCAAAATAGCAATTTTTATATTAAAATTAATAACTCAAATTGATCAAATAACTCACTTATACAATCTGAAGCTAGTGTCAGTATAAAGCTGCAGTAGCAATAGTAGCAGTAACAGTCATATGGTTGCTTGACTGCCGGTACACCAGCAGTAAAATAAATCTGTCTATAGTATTAGTAGCTAATATAAAAGAATCTCACATAGCCATTTTTATGTACAATGCACCTGTATTTAACAGACACATGATTTAAGCAGCCATATTAGATGTATGCCTGGACTGTTTGCTTACGACAAGTTCGACTGTCCATCTGTTATTCATTAATAACTAGATGGGATACATTTATTGAACATTATTACTACAGGTTGGGATGTGTCACATACAAGAAAGGTAGAATTTGCTCTGCTGGGAAGCCAATACCAAAACAGTCACTAAGATTTGACCGGAATAAACTGAAGTAAGTAATGATAATATATATCACAATGTAGTAGTTGAAGCATTGACTGTCCTATGCCCGTTTAGACCTGTGGTTACACAGTCGGAATTTCATTTCGAAAAAACAGCACAGCGCTTTTAAACATATTCTTAGCCCATTCAGACATGTGGTTACACAATGTAAATTATTTTGAAAAGAAACACTTAAAAGAGTAGAAAAAGAAAACTAAGTTGATGTAGTCCTTGAAATGTTGTGTATGACTATGTGATTGTCTGTTTGTTGGTAAATTAATGTTTTTGAAACTTGTATAAAAGTGGAAGAAACTTCCAAAAAACATTTTGGGAAATCTGGGACTTGCTGGAAAGCTGATCATTATGTTGTCCTTATGAATTAAGACATATCGGCTAAGCTATGAGTTCTGTGAGGTAGCTCAAGAGGACGAGTAGGTCGACATTTTGAAAAAGGACAGCTAAGGACAGTTCTATGAGGACAGTAACGGACAGTTTCTTGGAGGCCAGTAACTGTTATGGACAAGTAGTTACATTGGCACAATGTTGGACAATCAAGGACAGTTCTGTGAGAAAAGTTCCATGATGGCAGTTATATGAGACAAACGAGGAAAAGTTATTAGCATACAAGTTTTTAAGGGTTGCAGGAGATGACTGAATGTTGATTAAAGTTCATGGTGCTACGCTGTTTTCACAAGCTATTTGAAGGGATTGAAGGGCAAACTTTTCCCCAACTCATTAATTATCACAAGTAAATGTTATTTTTCCACTTATATAAGGAAACGGAAATGTCATGTTCCATTATAACATTCATTGCTGTTAACCAACAATTACCATGCTTCAAGGTATTTCTGGAATCAATCTTGGTATATGACACGGAACAGCTGCAGTGTTTTTTTTATGAGGATTTTGGGTTTACCCCGAAAAATGATTTGAGATTGGTAATTTCTAAGTAACAAGCTTGAAATTGGTTTGTCCTAGGCAATGGGCTTGCGATTGGGTTTTTTTCTCAGGCAATGCACTTGAGATTGGTTTATCTCCCGCAGATTTGTTTATCCCCTGTAATTAACTTTAGACTTGTTTACCATGGGCTTGTAATTAGTTTATCCTGGGTAACAGACTTCAGATTGGCTGGTCCTGGGAATGGGACATCAAGATGGTTGATATGGTAATACAATACAAGGTTTTTATAGTCTAATGGACAATCAGTTACTCTTCACAAACCAAATATTTACTTCTACTAGTGTATTCACAAGCTGACACACTGTTGATATATCTAATGGAAAGAGTGTCAAATTCAAAATTAGTATATCCATTATTTGGTACAGAAATACTATTATCTATTAGTCAATATTTGGTTTACAACCATTCTCAAACAAATCAAAACTATACATGGCCAAAATAACACAATTTGAGCAAAATCCACTAAAATATCTACCAGCCAAGATCTCCCAAAGTATGGTTCATGACACCATAATGATATTGTCATATTACTTTACAGAGACTCAAAATGGCAGTTTTATGATGTGTGTATTAAGTCAGAAGATGAAGTGATTTACCAGTGTCATAAATGTGTCCTCGTTGCCAGATTAGAATATTTTCATAGTATGCTTGCTACAGGCTGGATGGAGGTAGGCATTCTAGTTCTTTTTATCAAATGTTTGTTGCTGTTTTTGCAGAGCTAGGAATCAAACAGTGGTTGCTAGAGTTACGTGTCATGTTTTTCTGTGACTCTTTTTATTTTTAGCTATACAAACTAGTTTAGCAAATACATGGATGATTTTAATGCCCTGTGAGGATTAACTGGCAAATATGCAAGGCTTATCATAACCTCTTGAGGACAGAAGATTTTGTCTGCAAGAGATTGCCTCAAGTTCTCTCCCTTTATCCCTTTTAGAGTTATCTCCCTTTACCCCTTCTATAGTAATAGTATATGTATATCTATTGTATATAAATACATGTACTATAAAAGGGATGAAGGGAGCAAGCTCTAGAAGGGATAAAGGGAGAGAACACATGACAATCTCCTGTCGTTTTTCCAATAGTAAACCGGGTAAACTTGTGAATAAAGATCTGACATTGAGTCTGTTGCAGTAATTGTTTGGCTTATATTTTAGACATCTACAAGTACAGCTTTATCCTTACCAGTACCAGGGGATATACTGGAAATATTGTTAGATTACCTCTACACAGACGAGTCAGAAGTTATCAATAGTAAGTACTGTGAAACTCTCCTGTACAACATCTGTTTGGGTGATGCAAAGTTTGGCTGTTGACAAGAGGTTGCTGCTCTTTAGAGGTTGAATTAGTAGTAGATTTTTGGACCAAGTATTATAGATTGCACAATAAATTTTTTTATGTCAAATTTGGGGCCAATATTGGGCCCCATTCCCCAAAGAAGAAAGTATATATATTCCCCTACTTAGAAAGAAAATTCCCCTTCAGTAAAATTATTTGAAATTATTTAAATTTTGAACCTTATTATTATCTCAATTTGGTGATTTATGATGCAAGTTTCTTTTTAAATGTATTGAGTATAAATATTATATACATAAAGTAACATTTGATGTTTTGTTGCATAAATGAATTCACTGATTGGTTAAACTTGTTCAGATATTATAAAATCAATAAAAGTAAATAATTCAACCAATATCGCAGTATTACATACATTTATGAATATCACAATGTATTTCGTAAGCCAAAAGGAGTACAGGACATCTGCATCAAACTGGCTTATAATCGTACCGCATTCTGCCATCTTGTTGTCAACAACTCGTCCTGCATTTATTTCTATGTCTGACTTTTAATTATGCGTTCACTACTTCTTTGAAATTAATTCAATCAGAATTGGAAGATTCTCTCCCCTTGGACATTAATGACTGACATAAGAACAAACACTAGTCGTAATTAGAGCCAACTACAGCTATTAATTAATGTTAATCATGTCATAATAGGTGTGGGAATAACAACACATTGTATGCTTCCAGTCATGATATGCTGTTCACGCATCACCTGTGCCTGTTTACCACACTTTATGGCAAAATATATAAAATGCGTCATTAAACTTCAAACAAGGCAGATCTGTAGTCCAGTGGTAACGCGCTGGACTAGTAATCCATGGATCGCAGGTTCGATTCCCAGCTCCATCACTGACAGTACTAACAGTCTTTCGGAATAGACTTTAAAAACCGAGGTCCCGTGTATGATGCTTTCATCGAGCACGTAAAAGAACCAGGGGTGCTTTTGGAACTGGGGCATCTCCTGTATCATGCGCTATCTAAAATGATTAAACATTTTTCCGGAGGCTTCGCCCATATGGGAAACGAGTGGCGATGATAAATAAACGCAAATACTAACAAACAAGGCAGGGTGAATTAGTGTCGGTTAGCAGTTTCAAATGCCATTTAAGGAATTGTCATTCTTGGGGGGAATTTTCTTTCAAACTGCAGGGGAGAAACTTTATATGTCGCTAAATGTAGTGAGTCACTCAAGCGGGATGTCAATCCGGGAGGTTATACTGTGAGACAAACATCTAAATATGTTTGCTTAGTTGTCTCAGACCTGTATAACTAATAAAATTATGGTACATACCAGTATATATCAGTTTAGTCATATACACTGCATGACCATATATAGTAACGGGCAATTGGCTTGAGGAGCAGTCTGCTATTTCAGTAAAAAAAGACCAGCCTATGTATGCTCAACTTGAGTCTTCTTGCATCTGGCCTGTATATGTTATATGATAAAACTGGTCGATGTAATCAATATTACGTTTCGAAAATACAAATCTATGTATGTGACTATATACTTTTATATATATTTAAAGCCATTAAAAATGCAACAAAAATGTTCACAAAGGTAAAGTGATATTACAAAGGAGAATATAACAAATAAGTTTATCTCACAAGTATAATTTCCTAAAATTAATATTGAAATTAATAATGATTGATCTTTGATGTCATACCATGCTGGGCCGAACTTGTTGGATCCAACCATAGTCTTGTTATCATCGCATTTCTAAAATGTATGTCACATCATTTATCACTTTGCTTTGTTGAGAATATATATCTTCAAGTAAGAATGTTTCATCAGTACTGACTTTGTCGATAATAATTTTGTGCTAATATAAATGCCTGACTTTTCACTTTTGTGTAAATGTCACAGGTCATTTATTGTTAACTTAGAATTCATTAACAATATGTCTGCATGTAGTTAGAATTAACACCAAGGCAATGTTACCACATCCTTAAGTGTGTTTCATATACAACTTTAAGATCATTTGAGGGGAATTAGAGGTCACTCAGAGGAGGTAAAGGTCATTTAGGAGGAGAGGTCGTTCAGGGAAAGAGGTCATTTAGTGGAGAGAGATATCACTAAGGGGAAGGTCAGTAAGGGAAAGGAGAGATCTCTAAGGGCAGGAGAGGTCATTCTAGGGAGGAAGAGGTCATAGTGGGAAGGAATGGTCTCTGAGGGGAGCTAGAGAAAGGTCAGTTTCTTTTCCTGGAAGATTTTCTATGGCAAGATGGATTAAATATAAAAATTAGGGATGTCAGCAGTAACTGGTTAACCGTATAAACGTCCAATTATTGGTTAGTAAAGCATCAACTTATTTCAATCCACATTCACATAAGCGAATCATTAAAAATGCACACTCGATTATGTATATATATATCGTATGTATCATTTGTGTGGTCAGTTTCATTTAATGATAAATGTTGGTGTTCTGGTGTGGTTAACCGATTAACTGTCTGATAGAATTTTTGGTTAACCGGTTGGAAAAACAATTGAATATTCCCATTCATAATAAAATTATTCATCTGTGAATGTATTTCCAGGTACACAGAATGTTGAGTTATTATGTAACATACTGGTAGTGGCTGATCAGATGTTGGTTACAAGATTGAAGGAGATTTGTGAGGTGGCTATTGCTGTTCTAGGTAAGAGTACGTCGGTATTAGCAGGCTGTCAAGTGGGCCCTACTCTTCCTCCATTTCCTCCTTTTCCCTAATTTTAACTTGCTCCCTACTTTCTCTTAAAAGAGCCCCACTTACTCTACTTTTTTAAAGTCTGAGGCATTGACTCAAAATATTTATTTCTCTCGCATGAAGCTCAGAGGGCTTATCATGGGGAATGGACAGTGTGGTGAAATTTCACCATTTTTGATATTCTAAAGGTAAGGAATCATCCCTACTATCCCTACTTTTAGGCAATAAAATCCCTACTTTTCCCCTACTTTTTAAAAAAAATTGCCCTACTTTATCCCTTTCTTTTTGACAAGTGGTGAGTTGACAGCCTGTTGAAGGTAAAATTCCTTCACCTTTGTATTTCAAGTGGCCACCCTCTATGGAAAGGTATGAAACTTAATATAGATATTTTTTGACAAATGACACAGAGTGAAAAAAAGCACCAAGTGATTGTTAATGTTATTGAAATTAGTGATATAACCAGTATCAGATCACTCTCCCATAGTCGTGTTATTTTGGTTAACTAAACCCTTCAGTTTATTCAAACATGGAAAACTGTACTCGGAACATCTTGCAATGCGTATAATTTGTGTAAAGGCTACATCAAGTATGTCTTATGATATTACTAATCCTGTGTGACCGTTCATATTGTCAACATTCGAGAAAATACTATCACCGAGGCTTTGAATAATCTCAATGCCATAAAATAATGCAAAGACCCAGAGAACAAAATCATACAAATATTGCCATAGCAACAAAATCCAAATTATCCAAATTTCAAATATTATAAGTAACTCTGCTATAAATGGCACAAGTCAGTAGTTTTTTTGTAATATTTACATGTTGTGATTCCATTAATTGCATCATCACATTTAGCGAGGTAATCTTCCATGTCCAAAATCAACATGATGCTAGTATTGATTGCTCATTTTCTGAAGTAACATTTGATGACAATTGTTCAGATTTATGTCCGTGAAGGGACGGTAGATATGTGTCATAAACTAATCAACTGGTAATCATTGACAAGTAAGGTCAGATATACTTCATGCTTTCGTATCGTGATTGTGAATAAGTAGTAATGATATAACATATTGCATTTTAGCTGTTAACACCTCAAATGATGAGATTAACAATGACAAAAGTTTTTACTTTTGAGTACTTGAATATCAGTTCTACTTTATGATAATGGGTCAAATGATCAAGTACCCAGGTACATGGGTAATTGTTACAATCCCAGCTCTATTTACATAGGCAAAATATTTTAAAGAGTTAAAACAGAGAGCATGTCCGACATTCGTTTTGCTTTAATTTTCAGTAACATTGAAGAATGTTGGGGAGCTACTGGAATTTTCCACCGTGTACAATGCTAGTCAGCTGCGAGGAACATGTCAGCAGTTTATCGCAGTCAATTTATCAGCTCTCCTTGAAGGGAGGTAAGCAAGGTCATTTTCTGCCGTTCCTCTTCGGGTATGTCGTGCGGAATTAAAACTGATAATTATCACATGTAAGATGAGTTAGCTGCATAAGCATATGAAAGGAATTTATGACAATATTAGTTTGAAATCATGTGTTAGAAGTTGGTGCTGGAGGTTCGATGTACCAATTTATGATATTCATTTTAGCTAGGAATGAACATGAGCATTGAGATTAGTCTCAAGATTTTAACATTCAGACAAATTTGCTATAAAAACAAAATTTGCTGTATAAGTAGTAAAGTTCATATCAGCTTTTGTTGTTCTCTTTGTTCACAGAAGTACATTTTTATATACTTTGCTATTAAACAATAATAATTCATATTTTCAATGATTCACTAACATTTCTGTTTGCAATCATTTGAAATTGCCAAGTTGCAAACTTTTAGATGGACAAAAATAGCCACTGATACACTATACAAGGAAAAGTAGAAATTATGTTCAAGTTAAGTTGAATTTGTATAAAACTATGATTTTTTAATACATATTATTTCCAGGTATTTAGATGTTCTGAGTGATGATGTTATTGAAGACCTATCCAAGTATTACAAAGACGTGGTATGTATAACAGTTTGTCAGAGTGTCTGATGATAGGTCCCTGAATGAACTTGAGCTTGGATTTTCTTTTAAGGAATAGAAATATAAAGATACAACAGTCGGACTTCGTTCATTTGAATTCATTGGGTCCAAATTTTCTTTAGAATAATACATAGTTTCGAATAGTCCATTTCAATTTGACCTCCCTAAGAAGATACATCAGGACCTGGTATTTATTTTTAGATGATACCAAGTATTTGGATAGAACGAGGTCTGACTGTGTTTATCATTGCATATGATTAACATATAACATGGGGTATCACACTGTGTCACACAAGGTTTCTACAAAGAGATACTTACTGTAGCAGATTTATCTCCTGGATATCCACTTACCTGTAATCACTGTGGCTACCTTCTATGGAATAGTATGGCATTTATTGTCTAAACTGTAAGATATTTATTAACAAACAACTGAGTGAGGGAAGAAAATCTGTTTATTTTTATTGAAATTATTCATATTTAAATAAGTGATATAGCCAATGTGAGCAACAGATCATTGAAGGTTCCCATAGTCTTGTGATTTTGCCAGTAATACATGTACATTGTACAGTTTTTTTCAAACATTTTAAAAAACTTGCCATATTAAAGATTACAATTAAAAAGTACATGAATCAAAGCTGCATTTATCTAGCTACATGGTCACATTTTAGTTGTTCTCGTATCATTTTAAGATTCCAAACATGTCAAGGCGTTTGATCACACCTTACGATGAAGGCCCTGATAAAGCATATTTGGAATTCTTGGCTTCTCAGTCGAATGAAGATTCTGAAAATCCTGTCACCGGGGCCGTGTTTGAACAGAAAAAGAGTAAATCCAAGAAAAAGCGAAATAGGACTAAGAGTTCGACAGATGAACAAGAGAAGGTACCTGAAAGGGGCCAAAGAAGGGTCTCTGAGAGACAATTATCCATCAGCTCAGATGTTAGCATTAAGTCAGACGGAGAAACAGCAGATGTGAGGGAACTGAGCATAGACTGCAGTAATCCTGCCCAAGTAAGTTTCTATAATATATGTATGAAAGAATTGTTTCACTCAATTTTTGTGTAATTGTGTAATAATGATGATGATGGTGATGATGTCGTCGGTGGAGATAATGTCGTTGATGATAAGATTGTTAATGATGATAGTAATGTGGTAGATGATGATTTTGTCAATGATAATGATGATAATGAAGAAGATGACCTTGATAATGATGTTGATGATGATGAGGCTGATAATTTGATGACGATGATGGTGATGATGTCATTGCTGTTGATAATGATGGTAATGAAGATGATGTCCTTGATAATGATGTTGGTGTTGATGATGATGATGTTATTTGATGATATGAAATGTTACCTCTGTATACCATATTTGTACAAGATAATAATAAAAATTATGTGCATGTAGTTAAAACTTAAATAAATATGCATTATCACAGAATACATTTATAACGTATTTCTCTGTATGTGTCGAAAAAAGACGTTTTTATTATCATAAAAATAAACTTGTTTTTTACTAGTTTTGTCTGTTAGTAATATGATTAAACAAGATTGTTTAAACGGTTATACATGACAGTGGTTCTTATTTATGATGTTTTAGATTATGTAACAACAATACTGACTGAAGCCCATTAAAAAAATTATGTTCAGAATAGCAAGATACATCTTTAAATATTTCAAATTGTAAGCTACTTGTTATATCACTCACCTTAAAACATCCAGAGTCAAGTATTTACCTTGCTTTATTTCCATATTGTAATAGTTTATGTCTGTCTGTTGCTTAATTGCTTGATTTTCATAATACATTTGTACATTAAAGTCATATATATATAACAATTTGAGCTATAATAATGTATACATTTTTAAAATTTTATTTTAACTGGATTTGTGATCTAAATACAATTTCTTGACAATATCACTCAATAAACTGCCAAGTTATTGCTATCTTACAGTAAATAAAGTCCGCATTCTATGCAGTTGTGTAAAATGTCCTAGACTTCAGATTTGAGAAAAGTTTATTACTTATTTAATTAACTTGCGCTATTGATAATTTCTATTTTTAGATATTGGAACTATATTTAGAAAGTGATATTTATTTTTAGTCTCAACTTTTTGCGTACATGTACTATATCTTACGTACATGTACTATATCTTACGCTCAACCATTCATTATATTGGTTATTGATTATTGGGTTATAAAGGGAGGTTACTGCTAGCATTTGTGTGATAAATAATAACATTTGATTGTTATTCATGTAAAATGGCTTTGACATAGAAAAAAATAGTGAATTATTGCGTGATATTATTTTTTGTTGATTCTGTTGTTAGTGTCATAATGTAAGAACTAGTTTTCAATTTTCATTCAACATGACAGTAATATTGGTATACATTATGCAACTTTTAAAACTGGTCACAGATAATTTGGTAATGATTCATATAATGACGGAGGAAGCCTTCTTCAAGCTTTGATTTTTCAAAGTCGTAGAATTATCATTCTACACAAGTAAAGTAATTTTTTAGTGTTTGTACAGTATTGTACAGAACAAAAATGATATTTAGATTTTTGTGTGTAAAATCATTTTAAATTTGGATCTCTGAGTGAGAGTCTTACTATTTCCAGCTGATATACTCTTTTTAGGACAAAAAATGCAAAATAAAAGGTTTCAGCTATTGTAGAATTGGTTAACTGTGAAGAGTTGTAAGGGAATCCTCTGAATTATGAAGATTTCATCTGAGCCCAAAAGATGTAAATAAAATAGGAGTTGAACATTCATAATCATTGAAATGACGAGTTGCACCATTTATCATGACTGGTCTAGTCTTTTGAAATACCCTATGCTAATCACTTAGCATATCTACTTCTACTTTTATTTAATGCAGAGTAGGATTTGTAGACATGTTTTAAACACAGGAGATTGTCATGAGTTATCTACCTTTTTATACCCTATCTATAGTACACTAATTATACATGTATATTTGGACAAAAAACTGTAAAATTGAAGTTGTCGCTTTCATGCAAAAGTGGTAACTCTGTTAAAGAGAGACTAAGATGTTACAGAGAACGTCACATACACAAAACAATGCACCCCACAGATGCCAAGGAAACTTCAACTAAGAAAACATTGAGGATTTAGGAGGTGTAGGGGCAAATATTTATGGGAATAGGGAAGTAAGGGATATGTCTGGGTGACATCAAAAAGAACCATGGAGAACCCAAGGGGACAACAAAGGGGGTAACGGTTTGATTGGACGAAATACACCAAGTTAAGTGAGCCAGTGGCAAAGGGCCAACATTGGGTAGGGGAAAGAACATGAATACTGTATCAAGTAAAGGAACTGCATGTGGGGACAGAGGAACTTAACATTCATCTAAAAACCTAGTTAGAAATAATAACCACACAGCAATTTACATCCTTTCAAACTGTCAGTAAAAGTAGTGGGGATTTTAATCATTTAAACACATTTAGCCGCTAGATGATCATTGATTTCCAACATACAAACTTTAATTGACTAAGTAGGTGTGACTTTTCTGGAGAAACAGACAAAGTTCTCAATTTTTAGCTACACCCTGGTCAGCTGGCCCCCTCCAACCAGCACACTGTACTTCCTGACACAGTTAAGGGGTGTTAAGGTTTCCTCTGATTTCCCCTTGATGTTGTATTGGATATACTATACACATGATTTTTTATCATGAATTTAATTGCTTTGACTCATTAATTGTTTCAGGATCAACTGTCCCCTAAAAGTCCTAGTACATGGCATAGTATGAAGTCACCAACACAGCTGAAAGCTCCAAAGTCACCTGACGTGAGTTCTTTATGGTCACACCCTGCAGAGTCCAGTCAGCTGAATGGTGTAGCCATCACAAACAGCCCCAGTCTGCGAGAGATTATGAATGAGGAATCAACTAGAGCCACACCCAAGAAGTCTGGACAAAGGTATGCTGGTTATCATGACCCTGTAATGTTTTGGAAGACCAAATGTTTAAGTGATTGGAATCAGGCAGCTGTCTCTGCATCATGTTGTCCACATAAGAGCTTTTTTCACTATTACCATGAGTCGTTAATTTTAGTGAAAAATTAAGTAAAATGTAGCAAGCATGTCCATTAAGTAAAAACAAATTTCAATGTACATACAGGCTACATCAGCGAGCTTAAGATTTCATGAGAAAACTATTAACAAGCACTTATGAACAAAGAGCTAAAATATGATCAAAGAATTTGATGACATCCTTATTTGGGGAATCTGTGTCCTATAGACACCCTATAGACACATCTAGTTTTATGCCAAAATTTAGGTTTAATTCAGGCGTAATTTGGGACAAAACAAAAATCATATCAATCTGTATAATAGCCCCAGTCGATTTATTCAATGTCTAGGCATTTGAATGATTATGAACTCCTATAATCGGAGGGAAAGGAGAATGATAGAAAATTGATATAGAGGTTTAAAAGATCAGAAATTATTATTATTTATTTGCTGTAACAAAAATAATGTTGATGAAAATCTAATATTCCCATGTATTTATGATTATAGTCAGAAAGGTGGGAAGGTTTCATGGAAAGAAATTAAGAAACAACAACAGACTGGACTACAGCGAGGACAACAACAAGATCAACACAAAGGTCACTCTGCAAAAACCAGTACTTTGAGTGGTTCCATTGTCAGCGAGGGTAAACCTGAGACTCAAACCAAAGCTAGTGTCAATGAGAAGGGAGCTTGTCCGTGGTAAGAGTACATTTTGTTGAATTTTCTGCTTATTGCTAGAACTTATTAATACTTTAAAACATCAATAATAAGACCACCCTTGTGACCCTTGACCACTGGTCTGAATATTGAGGTGGTCTGAATATTGAGGTGGTCTGAATATTGAGATTTAATAAACTGCAAAACAGTGAAAATGAACTTGGAAATGTGTTCTTAATTTCAATGTGGTCTTATTATTGAGGTGGTCTTTAAGTGAGGTTTTACTGTACAAGTTAAAGTCTAAGTTTATATAATTTTTTTTTTGGTATTAATTATGGATTATGAGAATGATAATGTTGATTGTGTCTCTATGACACATGTCATTATGGGGTGTTGTAAATATTAAAAGCAACTTGCTAAATGCTACATGTACCTAGCATTATTTTGTCATCTTAATCCATTTAAATTTGCCTATTATCGTATATAGGGGATCAATGAACAAGATGGTGAGTTCATTTAGAAGTTTAATGGTCGAGGAAGAAAAAGTGAAAGGTGACAAAAACACATCTAGAACCGTTCCCATAGTAACCAGACCAAAGTTATCAGGTTCCAGTAAGACGGAGGAAGGGAGACAATCTATACAGCAAAATAAAGTTGTCAGGTAGTGTATTACTAAACATTCCAATTATCTTGTATTATAATAAGTGAAATTATGTGATTGTTTCTGGTATTATGTATGATGATATATTAAAAGCCTTTTCTGAGATCTTGTATTGTGATTTAGCTACAATAGATTGTGATGTTGTATTTGTTGCACTGAGGTCTAATGTAATATTTTGTCTACTTCTAATTTGTTAATTGCATTTCTGAAAGAATTCTAAATGGAACATACAGTCGAGCACCTTCTATCTGAATACTTGGTATCATCCATAATAAATACAATGTATCGGGTCCCGACGTTTCTTCTTAGGCATGTCAAATTTAAATGGGCTATTCAAAACTATGTATTATTCAAAACAAAATTTCGGACCAGATGAATTAAAATGAATGATGTCGGACTGTTTATCAAACTATTCATTTCACTCATTTTCCAATGCTGGAATGATCTGAGGTAAGAATGATCTCAGGTAAGCATTATCTCAGGTGAGCATTATCTCAGGTGGGCATTATCTCAGGTGAGCATTATCTCAGGTGAGCATTAGCTCAGGTGGGCATTATCTCAGGTGAGCATTATCTCAGGTGAGCATTAGCTCAGGTGAGCATTATCTCAGGTGAGCATTATCTCAGGTGAGCATTATCTCAGGTGAGCATTAGCTCAGGTGGGCATTATCTCAGGTGAGCATTATCTCAGGTGAGCATTATCTCAGGTGAGCATTAGCTCAGGTGAGCATTATCTCAGGTGGGCATTATCTCAGGTGAGCATTATCTCAGGTGAGCATTATCTCAGGTGGGCATTATCTCAGGTGAGCATTATCTCAGGTGAGCATTAGCTCAGGTGAGCATTAGCTCAAGTTAGAATGGTCTTAAGTAAGAATGTTCTGAGGTTGGAACGCTCTTACGTTAGTCATAGCATAGATCACAACCTTTCAGTTTGTTCAGGAGATGCATTTGTGAAAACATCTACAGTAATACTTTAAAGTTTGTCAATCGTTATTGTAGTTGGGGTTTGCCACAGAATAACAAAAAGTCATCAAACTCTAAGACAACAAAATCATCTCCTATCCAAATGTCAACACCAAAGAATGCTTGGAATATAGAACCATCGAGTCCAAGATCTCCTGACAATGTCTGGGTACCCTCCCTGAGTGCCCAGAGCCCATCAGATACTGTCTACAAGTTCTTGGACATTGTGAAAGATGAGCAACAGAAGACTGATGTGCTGACAAAAATCATCAATAAACCTCTACATCTGATCCAGGTTTGTTTTTTTATCCATCAGTTTGTTTTATTTTATGATTGGAATATTCTACTTTTGCATAAGTTGCAGGGCATTTTTCAGTGCAGCCGTACTAACATACTTTGCTACTTGCATGTCAGTGTTGTGTAAACCAATCAAATCTTACGATAGCCACGATAGCCACTAAACCAACTTCTCTTCAATCGTACAATGTTTGTAACCTTGATGCAGATTGGTTAACCTTTTGATAAAGGGTACGTTACCTCACTAAAATCCATATTTGATCATGAGGGACCAGCAATTGTAAATCTCGGCATTTTTTTCATGTTGCACAACAAATCTTAACCTCAAATTGCGCTGACCCATCTTTTTTTTTCAAGATATTTCTTGTTTCCTTCTAAAGTTGTATATGTTAAACTGTCATCCGCAGACTATACGGTGCCCCTATGGGTCCAAAATATCTTCAAAAATCTGTGCATGACCTGTGAATACCAAAGGGATCTCAAGGTTTTGGCCCTTACCAGCCTGTAAACTTCCCTCGGAGCTTCATGTGACCTAGGTATAAATAGAAGGGAAGAGTTCACTGTACTGAACCTCATGGATATACCAATTGAATATGTGTTGTGCGCAGAATATTTCTAGGGAATTAGGCAAGAAGGTTTATTAATAAACCCCAAAACTGTATACATGTGAATGAATGTCCTAGCTAGGTCTCCTTAGAATTATTAACACATTTATTATTCATTATGGATAAATTCTGATTGATTTATATTGTATAGATTGAAGAACAAGCAATACAAGATTTACTGAAGTATTATAAAGCTGATGAGAATGTAGATGAATATATCACAGTAGAAAGAGTTCAACAAGCATCTGCTACACCAGTCTGGAAAAGAGAGAGGATACAGTCTACTTAATTATTGTGTATATCTGTGTAAGAAATGATAACCAGTCTCCGCAAAAAGACAGAATACAGTCTATGCAGTTACTGATGAAATCTATGTAAAAGATGGAACCAGTCTTGGTAATAAAAGAATGCAGTCTACAAAGCTATTGAGAAAATCGGTGTAACAAATGGTCAGCAGTCATGACGACTTAATCTGTGTAAAAGTTGCTGAACAGTCTAGAAAAGAAAGTAGCCATCAACATTCCAATGGAACATATTTGACAAAAAATGTTTATCATTTCGAGACAACATACAGAATACAACATTCCGCTATTCAAAGTTTAGGGCGTATGTCAAGAATGTCTCAGGTCAAATTGCCATTTATTAATAACGTGTTTTTGTGTGAAAGTAACCAGTTAGTTTTGGTTTGTTTTGGTATGTTTTTGCTATTAATTCAAATGTTGAGAATTTAAAAAAAGAATGTCATAGATGGAACTAAAAGACATACTGGTAATTACAATACAATTGGGCTATGATATGCCCATCTGTGATAGAGCTTAGACACAGCTTAAGTGATGAGACAGTACTGTAAAAAATAGTAATTTTTGTAAAACAAATTGTGAATCTGCTATTTCAGACATTTTGTAGGCAGAAATGTTTGTGACCCTCCCACTACATGAGTGTTGTATTGCTTGAGTATATTAAAAATGTACTTCAGTGAGCAAGGAAAATTACCTTGGCTGATATTTTGTGACATTCTGCACAGAATTAGCAACCATTTCCACATTGGGATCTTGCTACTTATAAGGTGAATAATATCATATTATAAAAATGGTTAATTGGGTATGTACAATATACTTGTAACATAACAGAAGCTAGCCAGGATGTTTTAGATTTAATTGATTGGGGAGGGTAAACTTAATTGATCTGTACAGTGTCTGTGATATGAATGAGAAAGTGTAAATTTTACATATGAATAGGACCGTGGTTGAAATCAGAAGTGTGGTCATAATAATGTATTGAATTAGAAACAGCGGACATTTTTTATCAATTTGTACAGAAAGGTATTATCATTTTTAATGATCAGTCATTGAAGGCATATTTATTTTTCATTCATACCATCAGTGTCAGGTCCTTTTGCCTATCATTTATCTATTTGGTATGTGAAGGTTAAATTTATTGTTTATTTAATAGATGAATTGCTAAGTAAGCATATCAAGCTTGTCATTTATGTCTACACGAGTTTATCTAATAATCTGTGCTAATTTATCAGTGAAGTGCTAAGATAATTACACGTGATCCCATGTCATATACAATAAAACCTCAATACTAAGACCAGCATAAGGACTCTTGAAAACTGGTCTTAATATTGAGGTAGTCTTAATATTGAGGTTGAATATTGAAGAGCAAAACAGTGAAAATTGATTAGAATAATTGTGTTCTTAATTTTGAGGTGGTCTTATTATTGAGGTGGTCTTTAAAATGAGATGTTACTGTGTATACAATGTACATCCTACATGATTCAAAGCTGCAACGTATTGAATATTCTCTTCCACTTACACTTGTGATGTGTCTGTCTCTCAATATAGCATACAGCTGTACTGTGATGATACTTGACTTACATGTACTGAGATTTAATGATATGTATCATTAGTCCTTCACTGCTAGCCATCCAGGTCACAGATATTGCTGGATATGTCTAGTATTCCAGTCTTCAGCCTGTATAGACTGGTATCAAGATTAAAGAGTATTCAGCAGTGATTGATGGGTAGAGCGGCCGACTCCTGATCCAAAGTTTGTGAGTTTGAGCCTCGCATTGAGCAGGGTTTGATCACAAACTTCACAGTTCCTGAAATCCGAGTACTGGTTGGTAGCCAAGGAAACGGTCATTGAGACTGATTACTATAACAACTTGTATCACAATCGATGTAAAATATATCGATTTAAACTAGAAACTATTCAATGAAGAAATTGAGAAAAGATTGGTGTAGAGCAACGGAAAGGGGCTGAGGTGAACAGGAAGGGGCTGAGATGAACTGATTGATGAGAGAAAAAGTTGCCCCCCCCCAAAATTCCTGATTGACGTTTTCAAATTTCAGATCTGACCATGTGATTATGAATGAATATTTATGTGTCATATTTTGTGCTAGTTTTAATCATAATCTGTTCTGTCGTTGGACTGAATGATCTTAAAGTGCTTTGATATTGTGTGTACCAAGTTTTGGTATGATGTGGTAAAATAATGGGTAGTTATTTTTTTTGGCCTTCCAACTACCATTATTCTTTATCAGCCAAGCCATGTCTATTTTATATACAATGTTGTTGTGCATAAATTACTAGTGATTGTTCCAAATTTTTAATTTACCACTGATGCATTTGGTACAATATGTTCATGTTGAGCTTTGGTATTGTCTTTGTTGTCTTTGGAAGAATATACATAATTTATGTCAAGAGTTGATGCAGAATTATTTTAACTGCACACTTCTTTTACCAAAGTTATTGTAGCTTTTTGCCAAGGCCTCCATAGTGAAAATTATGATTACAAATTGTTTTATTTGTTAATTCTATTGTTTATTTATTGAATCTTAGCAGTTGTTCTAGATTGTGTTGTATATCAGTTTGTATGTGATTGAACAGATAACTACTGTCACATGTGGGTTATACATGTACATATATTTGCTTCACCGTTGATGAGATACCCATGTATCTGTAATCTTCTTTCTTTGTATATCGTACTTAATTAATCCATAATGCAATTATGTAGGATTTTTGGATAGTTAGTTTTGCTGTGTTAAACTTGATTATGAATGAAGTGCTTAACATTACTTCTGTATTTACTTTTTCCATAAATTTGTCTATAAATACTAACCCAGTGGTATGAACTTGCTATCAAATTTAATTTGGTTTGGCCCTGCATGCTATATTTTCTAGATTCAGTGAACATGCGCGGATCTGGCAACTTACGTCAGGTGGAGTCCAGCTCATTGTAAGGCAGAAGACCTTTGTCAGACTTCGTAGTCAAAATTATTTTGCCAAAATCTCAGGAGAGGTCTGGACTCCTGGTCCCCTTGGATTTACACATGTAAAGGTATTACCAAAAAATAAATCCAAATTTGCCCAAGTAGGGTTCCTGGTTTGAATCTGAATTTTTGTTTTTAACTTTTCATCCCTAGAATAACCTAAAAGAAAACCACAAGAACTTTAATTTCAGATGGAAATAGATTCCTAATAAAAGTTGATACATGAAAAATATTTCATGACAATTCATGTGCTAGTGAAGTATAAATGAGTGCTGCTATAGAATTTACAGCCTCTTCTGTAAGTGACGTCATTTCAAGGAAACTCAACATGTGATGACACTATTTGCAAGCAGGAAACAATATTTACTCCATATGGTCACTTTTTTCATATTGCCATATGGGGCAAATATTGCTTACTGTCAGTACATGGTGAAGTCACATGTGACGTTTCTGGAAATGACGTCACTTAAAGAAGAAGAAGTTGGAAATTGTACAGCAGCGTTCGAATATACTCATAGAAGATTGGGTACTTCCAAATGTGTAGCCTTTTTAAGTAATGACAGCATTATTTCTCATACATATTTCTTTGTTTTAAGAATACCATAAAGCAGCAATTGAAGGTTATGTTGTATAGATAGGTCTGTGTTTAATTTGTTATGACAGCTTAACCTCGTCTATACATAATTATTTCCGTTTTTATCATGATTTATGTCTGATGATCTTGGGAATGGTTGGTTATTGAATATAACCCGATATCACTACCCGTCGTTGATTGTACTTGATTGTTGAATAAAAACATTGAGAATGATAACATGTATATTGTTGTTTTGTATATTCAAACTGGTGACTGGTTGGTTGTAGCTATATATAAGCTTTAGACAGATTTCATAGCTAGATCTGTCAGCTATATCTGGAATATATCACAGTACCCTTAAGCTGGTCTGTATTATTGCCATAGACGGATTGTTGTCTGCGTTCACAAATATATTGAATATTGTATTTAGCTCAATTTCTTAGAAAGTATATATCCCAATGATAATGCATCTTGCCAAGGAGCTTCTGCATTAACTTGTAGCATAAGCACATGATGGTATGATTGACAAAGTTGGAGATACTTGATGAAGAAAAACATAACAAAATGCAATAATTTGAATTAGATTTTTATTATTTTCTAATTACATAGTATGAAAAATCATGTATCAATAATCATTATAAGTCTAATGCAAAACCAGCACAGTGTTATTTATAGATATTATGTAATACTTACTGACAGCTCACATAATCAACAGTGCATATAATAATGCTTTGTTTAGCACGAATGAACAGACGATTGTTATAAAGCAGAACGTGTATGAAATAACACAACACTGGGAATACAACAGTAGATCAACTAACCTGTAGTTAACTAAATACCATTTTAGCAACACGGCTTAAATCAACAAATTCTAATATCTGCAGATTCAGCTATTGAATAGACTAGATGATGTTTCCACTAAAATCCTTGAAAGTGTGTTGGCTACATTTGTTATGATAATTAACGGTAATCAAACCTTAGGAATGGTAAACAATCAGCAGAAATTACATACCAGTATTGCTAAGTATCGAAAACATGACTATACGTAATTTCATCAAAAAACAAAGCAATGAAACAACCATTTATTAAAACAACATAGAGGTAATGGTTCTATGAAGCTATTTAAAAGATAACCTCAAAACTGATAAGCAATACAGGTAGACAACATTGATTAGCACAAAGCAATTGCAATATACATGTACATAATCACATACGTACGTACATGTGTATGTTGAAGCAAGAATTCTGGAATACATGTATTAGAATCACAGTTAGTTCCATAGAATACACATATAATGTAAATAATAAAAGCTTATATCAATATGTCAAAACAAAATATATAGACAATAAAATAAAACAAATTACTGACACTATTAATTGAACACCGTAATTTGCAGAAACAAGTCTGGGTATTTTCATGATGCATCAAGCTAGGCAGGCCATAGTGATTTTCAGTCCATTAACAATATTTTATGATTACATCGATTTCAATATAAGTATATGAATATTGATGATTTAGAATGTTTAAATCGTAGTCCATATTAAAGTTCATTGTGTGATATCTCTCCATTTATAACTGGGCCGTCGCTCCAGATAATCTCTGAAATAGAAAAACAGAAAAGAATTAAAATCACTCACATTTTATATCAATTTCACCAGCATAACGCACTTGGGCAAAAGTTTGAATGGTATGTGGAACAACATTTTACAATACAGACTTAGACCACGCCCACAGCAATCTGTCCAATCAATGGCCTCAATTTCAACTGCCTAAATCATATATACAACAGCCCACAAAGTTGACACGTTTTAAGTTGGGTAGACAATCTAAAAGATATACACACTTGCTAATGCATGCCACTCAATGTCTATCCTATACATATGGGTATGAACACTAATCAGTATTACATAATCATTCTAAAAATATTAACACTTATCATCAAACATACATAATTTATAAATAAATCCCATTTACATGTACACTTTACAGAATAAAATAAAAATTAGCTAAATTCAAGGAAAACTAGAGAAAATTTAAGAGAAAAGACTGTCTGCTCAAAAACTTGAATATTCACCAACACCCACATTACCAGGCATTGGACAAATTCAATCTAGCAGGAAAAAACTTTATTTTTAATGTTTTCCAGAATATATCTGCAGATTTATAAGCAAACAAAAGCAGTAGAGAATGAGTAGAAGAAATACAGTCATGTACATCACATTTAATGATCCGATTAATAATACAAAAATGTCCATGAAGTTTTCTTTTAAATGCAAGGTTGAAAACACCTTTTAAGCTCATTTTAAATAATGTATTGTCTTTCCTTTTTAACAGTTTAATAATTTGTTACTTAATACAATGTTGAGATTATTTGTTTAGCTTTTTGATTCATTATTCCTGTTAAGGACAACTTATTGTTCATCGTTTTATCTATTTGTTTATATTTTATGTAACTCAATGTCTTTCTTTGATAACTTACTGTGATAACTTGTAATACTATATATTAATATACAATGAAATACAAGAAAAGAAATTATTGCAGACATCTGATTAGTAATTGTTTGTTTTGTTGACTGTGGGTTATACTGATATGGAGGTAATTGCATATATTGATTGGCAAACGCTTGCGAGAAGTTGGCATTTATAAGCAGATTAACTGGTTTTATATTGTGCAATTAAACATTTAAGATGGTAAAAAAGGGTTTCGTGGATGCATAGTTTGATAAGTGCCATATTGGAAACAGTAACAAAGGTTGTTTGTTAAAAGTAGGTAATGAAAGAGCTAATCTCATGGATATGATGAAATGACCTTAAATGTACTGGCAGTAAGTAATATTTGCCTCATATGGCAATATAATAACGAAGTGACCATAATTATGGAGTAAATATTGTTTCCTGCTTGCAAATAGTGATATCATGTGTTGCCTTGAAATGACTTCACTTACAGTAGAGGTTGGAAATTCCACAGCAGCGCTCAAATGTTAATTGATGAAATGACAAAAGCAAACAATACAACACATAGATTAACATACTAAAAAGACCTGGCATCCCCTTTGATACTAAGCCTTAGCTTGATGCTACACTCAATATCATCAGTACAATGATACACTACATGTACTAATCCCTGGCCCATTATGCGGGTTGATCTATCAGCCTGACATTCCACCCAAATTCACACAGTACACTGCCCAGCATTCACTACATACACTGCCCAGCATTCACTACATACACTGCCCAGCATTCACTACATACACTGCCCAGCATTCACTACATACACTGCCCAGCATTCACTACATACACTGACCAAGCTACTTGCTTTCTATTCTTCCCCTCGTAACTAATTTCCACAGTGCACCTTTAAGCTTGTAATCAAATATTGTACAAAAGTCAAACACAGTAGCAGTAATTTGTCCAACAATTTATCTACTATAACAATCTAAGAGAATATAGAGAATTTTAGTGACCTGTCAGTATATCATAAGAATGGTATATTCTATTCCCCATAGAGGGTTAATTGTTAATTTTGTTAATGGCCTTCGACACTTGAGTATAGTCATAAACAAACTGTGAAGCAGCAAGCCAATGAAAACATGTTTTGTAAAATATTGACCAATAGACTATGTGTGTACACAATAGCGGTATTAACTCATTTTGAATCAACTATATGACTTTTGATCATTCATTTTAGCTGTTACTATTTGTCTCCCAAAAATGGAACGTTCAAATCTAATATTACTGACAAGTCAAAAAAATGCCATGATAACTTGCTAATAGAGTATTAACATACACAAGGAAGGAGATGAAGGGTAGAAGCATGCTCTGAACCATGTACATGTATATTACATAACTGATTATGTTCTATGATTTATTATACAGAAAGTGCTAGTAATACAAACCTAAGCCGAGGGCTGACAAAGCCAAACAAAGTCATTGTCAGATTACAATAGTATACAATTTGTTTAAACCATATACGTAAAATGTACTAGGATTAGAAACGAATCTGATAGTTCAAAATGTAAGGTTGTAACAGGCATAGTGATTGAGGGTTAGAGCCCCTGACTCCTGATCCATACGTCACGAGTATGAATCCCACCTGAACGAGGCTGAACGGCAAACTTCACATTCCCTACATTACGTGCGAGTACTGGTTAGTAATACAAGTAGTCATCGAGAGTGATTAATACAAGTTGTAAACTTGCTCCACAATCAAGGTAAGGTAAGTAAATGTAGGTTTAAACTAAAACAAGCATCAACAAGTATCAGCCGGGTGCCAATGATATTTTTAACATTCAGCGCATATACAGGCACAAACATCAATCTGGTCACGAAAAAACGTAACTTGCTATAAGTAAGTCATCTCCACAACACTACATGCATAAAGTCAGCAAATAATGTATGTACATCATGTAACCTACACTATTAAATATTCACCATTGGCCGTACAGTTCATTGAACAGAATACAGTACAACCTCTCTAAAGTGACCATCTCCTCAGCAACAACCTCTATTCACAACATCATCAACTTTCGAGGGTTAGAATTTACTTCAATTTAACCTCTCTACAGTAACCACCTCACAGCAACTACAAAATGCCTGCCACCCGGAGGGTGTGACTCTGGAGAGGTTGCACTGTATAGACTTTGTTCTTTACGAAATAATCACATTTTTCAAACCTTCAAAAGCTTATGAATATCAATTTAATACAAATTCAATGTATTCATGCTTGCTTTGTTTAGTAATGTTTTTAAATACATGACAATCAGAGGATGCATGCGAAGGAGGACTTGCGTCACTGCGATGCTAATGCCTAGAATCTATGACACCAACTGATTTGGGTACAGCATCTATACTTCTTGTAACAAGTGTATATTTTTGCAGATCAAAAAGTTCTCAAATTCATGATTTCAGATGTTGCCATTCACAAACATTTACACCCATGAAACATTTGACATCGCCGATTCATGAACTTTTCAACTCACAATAATATCGGCTTATACAGTGTAAGCACAATTTAGCTACTAGTAGTAGAAATATTTATTAAGGAATAATCTAGTTCTTGCATGCAAAATTTAGGAGGTAAAGGAAATGAATGGACACAGTGGTAGGCTGGAGGTTGACTTTGCGTTCTCTGCAGTAAGCATATAAAATGTGTGCATTGGCAAGGAAATATAAACATAGACAATAGTTAACTATGTTGTGATTTCATTGCCAATACCTTACTATAGTCCAAAGAAGGGACTTTTTTGTTTGGAACAGGGTAGAACACTAGACAGCTTTAGGGGACGGACACCCTTACAACCCTTACATGGAATAGGGATATTTTACTCATAAACCTGGAAAATTGTGCTATTTAAAATTAGAAAGGGGAATTTGGATCCAAACTTATGTAATGAATTTTTTACTGTTTTTAATCAATTATGACAAATATACATGCAGTGTTTTCTGACAAATGTCTTACTATTCAGAGGAATGTGGATCAACCCAACTAATCTAATAAGAATTTTCTTCCTTTTTGTGAGGGGACTTTAAAGTGGAAATTGGAGAAAAGCATACTGTGTTAGTAGGAGAATAGTACCCACAAACGGCCCCAAAATGGCCGAACGAGGTGTAAATCTACTCACTACAGGTAATACACATTATCTAGGTTGACCTATAAAAGAACAGCTCACAAGCCTATGTTACAAGGTACAGGAACAGATGCGTATTTTATTGTTTACCTTTTTTGCAGACTGGTATTTATCAAGTTTCTCTTGAATCATACGACCATACTCAGGATCTGCCTTGGCGAAATTACCCACAGTTCTCTTCTGAATGAATTCCTGCGCTCCTTGTAAATGACCGGCAATATTTTCGGTCAATCTTTCCCGTTCAACAGGTGACAGCACCTAGAGAATTGACATATATTACTTAATGTTACAGATAAGGTAATGGGGCAACACTACCATTAAATTCGAGGGTTCAACGCAAGAATATCGTAACTCTTATGTATTTATATAGTAGTTACAATAGTCTTGCACTAAACCCTCGATTTAAAACATTGATCAAGATAACATAAAATGTGAATACATATGTAACCATTATGCAACTTTACATTATACAAACTATACATTAGACATTTCTATTCACAAATAATTATTCAGCAAAATTGGTTGATATTTCAATAACAGTTTTTCTCTAAACTCTCATTCACACTACAACAAAATTCAACATACAAATACACACTTTTAAACAAATCTGGTAGTTTGATGTCATATTAGCCTGAATATACATGAGAATTTTGAAATCATGGTGAAATTAATTCAGGCAATAATAAGAAAATTAGACATTGAAAATACATAGTAATCCACAGCAAAAATTGCTATGAGATAATACATTTTCCGCAACCGCAACTCTCAATCTGGTGCTGGTTGACAATGTGTTACTTTTTCTGCAAACAGCTGGCAACCTCCCTACATGAATCAGAGGTCTGAGGAGTATCTTCAGTAAAACTGTCACGCAAAACATATGCCTCACCAGGGCATTCGAATCCACAATCTTGCAGAGGAACTTGTTGGTAAGCCAAGAATACTGCTTAAAGTCAAAGGACAGCTGCACATAACTAAAATACTGTAGACAACTGGACAAAAATCAAACAAATCATCAAGTAACACATACCTTGTTGAAGAAGGTTCCAACTTGCGTAAAGTTATCATCATCAGTAGTGTTATATCGTCCTACCTGACCATCGGTTAATTTATCCATATGTTCACAATGTTTTACATCATCAACGGGACCATTGAAGCTGTTGGGGAAATAGTTTGGTGCACCACCTGTAATAGCAATATCGTCAGTCTAACATTCTTCATAGGTAAAGTTTCCTCAAAAAGTCAACAGTAAACATTGGTTGAAATTACGCGAAAAAGGAAAACAATCATTGTGACATAATTTGGCTTACAGACTTTTCAACCCCAAGACTTTTCAACCCCACTTTTCAAATGAAGACTTTTCAACCCCAGGACTTTTCAACCCATGATTTCAAGACTTTTCAACCCCTACCTGTTGAGACTTTTCAACCCCTAGTTTGAATATTTTCAACCCCTACATTTATCTTTCTCAACCCCTACTTTGAAGACTTTTCAACCCCTACTTTGAAGACTTTTCAACCCCTATTTCTTTTTCTTTTTTTATCATTTTCTATATTAATTAAATATACTGGTATCTAACAATTCACTTATTTCATGCGTAACTGTAATTCGTAAATAAAGGAAAACAATTCCTCTCAAAATGTCATCGAAAAATATATTTAATGACGTAATAACATAAACAAGTCTCTGATGTCATTCAGTATACATGCGTTAAGCGTGTCCGTTCAATCTGGGACCAATATATACATGTTGGTTCCAGGTTGAATCTCTCTGACTCGGATTGCAATCAAGTGTACGGAATTTAATACATTTTGATTGATAAAGGACTGAGCTCTTGTACAAAGATAAATATATTTTTTAAAAGTTCCTGTGTAAACTGAAAATGTGTTGATAAGGTCTGAAACATGAATCAATAGAGATGGAATAAACTCACTTAATTGGATATGTACGTTTGAAGAATTTTGCTGAACATGCTTAGTAAATCTGTCATATAAGTAACTTGCATGTTAACGGTAAATGTTACCATATTTATTTTTGTGTTTTCTGCAGTGTTCATGAGGGTTCTTATTTAATACATCAAAAGTGTTAATATTTTTTATCAGTATTCGTTTTGTAAATTGTAAACAAGCAGCGTATAATTTTCATTTAGGTTTTTCCGCTCATTTGCGTAGTATATGCACACTGTGCAATATGATATTAACTGTTATTGTATTGTAGAAACATACACGGATATGTGATAACTCGTCTGAACAGATGGTCGGTTTTATTTGAAAATAAAACAATGATATTGCAAATATTTGATCGTTGCGTGCACGTCATATGATGCATGTTTTTGTCACTGATGGGTATAAGGCATATCATGTTCCTGAAAGAGATATTTGAATTTGAAACATAACTACTTATTTGTTATTCAGGTAATTAATACGAATGCCTTAACTTTAAAAAAAACGACAATATTTAGCTGTATTCGGTTAAATTAGTCATGTACTGGAGATTAACATTTTTCCTTTTGTAATGTTACACCACTTGAAACATAAACATGCATGTATATATATTTTGCGCATTAAACTACAACGAAAGGTATAGACAGTAGTAAATGTATGTTATTGTAAATCACAATTCGCAATTCGAAAATTGCATTCCTTTAATTTGTCATTATATTTTGTTTGATCATCATAATAATTAGCAGATTATTTGTTTAATACAATTAAAGTTTGTTTGTTTTTATTTGTTGCACTTGTTTATTGGATCAAAGGCAATTGTGTTCTATTGATTTAACCATCACACTTTCAATTATGTGTAAACTGTCAAGTGTACGTTGTTTAAGGTGATATATGCCCGTTAAATGTCTTGAAATGGTATTGTTATTATATATATAGGTGAATGAATCAGTATATTCTCACAATTGTCTAAAATTGGATAGGTCGTTAAGACTTATATGAATGTATATCAGTAGGTCCTTCTTAAAATGCCTTTATCAATTAATATATGTTCATATAGTACCTAAGATTACAGATGCCATAATAAAGATATATATTCTCTTTTATCACCGATTTTGATAGAGTAATACAGGTTGAAACAAATAAATATATATAATGTGTCTTAAAACATAATGATTTCCGAACTTTGTTTAGGTTTAACCAATAACTCAACTCAATCATATTTATTGAATAAAACATTCGTAGGCCTACATGTGTATAGCATACAATACAATATAATATATAATGTAGAGAAAGTCGTAAAAGAAATAAAAAATTATTAGTTTACAAAGAGCTTTCATGAATGTGAAACAATTGTGTTACATTAGCAAAGTGGTCAATGAAAATATATATACATGTACATGTACCAGGTATATCTCAGTCTATCTGTACCAATAAAGAAACACAAAGTCAACATATACAGATGACATGAGGAAAGGGCAATTATTGAGTTCTAATATCATTTGCATAATAAATTAATTTTGAAAGGTTTATCAATTCAATCTTTGAGTCAGTGCTTAAATAAAGACAATGTAATGTTATGTTTGTTGACTGTGTTACGTAATGACGCATGCTCGCTTAGCGAGGTGATTAACAAGGTGAGAAGCCGCTGTAGCGGGTGATTAGATAATATGATAAGATTTAGGAGTGCTACTATTGATATTTATTTTTCAGAAATCAGGAATAGTTAGTTAAATACAATTATTAAAATCGACCAAATATCATTAATATAAACAGTTTTTTGATATAACAAATGGTTAATGATTAATGATCGACTATACCAATAAAGACAATGTAATTGTTATGTTTGTTGACTGTGTTACGTAACGACTCTGGGACAAGTATGATGAACGGGACATTGTATGCGAGGATTTTCTGCGTGAAATCGGCGAGATAAACGGTTAAGTGTATGTGCAAGTAATTGTGACAGTGTGAATAAATAGTGTGCCAGTGTGAAATAAAAAGTGTTTCTGAGTCAATTTATGTGCCAGTTTGAATAAAAAGTGTTTGAATAGTTTGAATTGGTAAAGCAGTTTCGGCAAATTCCTGAGACTGCTTTACCAATAATACGTATTACCATTTCCTTACATGTATAGTGTCAAATTTTCGTTTCGTTTGAACTAAACATACTCCGTGAGGTCAAATATTAACATAATGTGAGACTAGTTACGTGCAAGAGACTTGATGTTTTATTCTATTCTATTGGCTATGTATTCGTCTTTTTTTCCTTTCTATATGCTGTATATAGTAATATAGTATTCACTATTCTTCCTTTATGTATGTATATATTCATAAATAATTGTTAAACCATATATCTCCAGAAAATGGAGGCAATAAAGTTATGTATATATAAATAAATAATGTTTGAGTGTAAGTGACAGCCTAATTAGACTTAATTAGAATAACGAATCACATCATCAATTAAATACCAATTAAATTCCACCTGCAGTTTTAGGCCAAATAAAATGTGATAGAATGAATGTGTGTATTTTGTGTGTATATATCTTTATAAGTATTCATTTTTTAATGTAAATAAACTTAAAAATTAAACTTAAACAACATGATTGTCAACATTTTTCCAGGTAACAAATGTGATAATTGTCCAATTAAAACATATTTGAGGGGTTGAAAAGTCTAGGTTTATTAGGGGTCGAAAAGTCTTGATTTTAACAGGGGTTGAAAAGTCTTAGGCTAATTAGGGGTTGAAAATGACAGTGGGGTTGAAAAGTCTTGGATATTTTACCTTAGGGGTTGAAAAGTCTTGGGGTTGAAAAGTCTTGGGGTTGAAAAGTCTCGATACCCATAATTTCACATGCAATCATTCAATCAAATTCAACATAGAACATTGTCAAAAGGTCTAGAAAATTTTGTACACCCAGGTTGTAATTAATTTTCTGAAGCAAAGTTGTAAAGAAATCTTGAAAAATTCCAGCATGATTACAGTTAAACTGATGGTCTACACAACCATTCTACACTTTGAAATAAAAAATACTGGAATGATTTCCAACCGTTTCTGTAAGTGACGACATTTCCAGAAAACGTGACATATGACGTCACCATGAACTGACAGTAAGCAATATTTGCTCTATATGGCAATATGAAAACGAAGTGACCATATGGAGTAAATATTGTTTCCTGATTGAAAATAATATCACATGTTGCGATTTCTTGAAATTACGTCACTTACAGCAGAGGTTGTAAATCCCATAGCAGCACTCATTTTTAGATTATAAATCTGAGTAAAACATTACTACGGTGATAGTTATACACTAGTCTAACCTTGATTGTCAGTAACACACTGTGGCCCATCTCTCTGATAGTTCCTCAGTCTGGTATTATATGGACAGTTGACAGGAATCTGCAAGTAGTTACTGCCCAGACGATGTCTGTGTGTGTCTGAGTAGGAGAACAGACGTCCCTGTCAAACAGAAATATCCCAAACATGTACTTAATAATAATTTACATGATTTTTAACTCAAATTTCTTAAGTAACATTTTATGAAGTACACTAAGCAGGATTGTTTTTATTGTAAGGTATGTTTGCGGAACTATAATTTCATTTCATTTTCTCCAAACATGCAAATTATTCATTTACAAGACAATCATTATTAAAGTGACATTAAGAGCAAGACATTTATCTGAAGAATTATCATACAGGACAATGAGAAAGTCTCCATAACCTTCTCCACATCACCGGACTTTGTATATGTGTTCATAGGACAAGGATGCCTCCGCCTAGGGGATTTCAAGTAAAAAAGGGCCATAACTCTGCCGAAATGCATAATATGAACTCTTACCTGTAACATTTTGTCTGGGGATGCCTCAACACCAGGAATCATATGTGCTGGAGAGAACGCAATCTGTTCAACCTCGGCAAAGTAATTCTTTGGATTTCTATTGAGGACCATTCTCCCTACAGGGATCAGAGGGAATTCTCCCTGTGGCCATATCTAGATAACATACACAAACACATGATAATACAATGAATTCTATAAGGATAGGTATCAGACAATCATTGACACCTTACACGAGTACCGGCCACAATTTCACAAAAATTCAAAAGCAAATGCTTAAGAAATTCGAATGCTTAAGTCTGTTATTGTGCATAGCTTATCATTGTTTACAGACACATTTAGTAATGATGTACTTAAGTATGATAATAAGCAAAAGACCATACTTAAGCATACTAATAAACTTAAGTAATTTCGTGAAATCGGTGCCCGGTACATGTATTAGCCAATAACTAGGAATATGAGAAAGGCAGTGTAGTGGAGCAGGTGTTGGCCCCTCAACCCAGAAGTTGTGGGTTCAAACCACACAAAGTACACCACCACACCTCTTCATACAACATTAGCACTGGTCTGCCCCGAAAACAAACTTAGGCATGACGTAAATACGCCTAATGTTTTGGCAACAATTCTCTTAAAACTGGCAGAATCATATACAATTGATGCAATTTAAAAAGAACATGTTTTCCTTTCAGAAATAAGTTTTCAAGATTACAAAGCTGTGAAGCCTTAGAAATTAACACAGGAGCTGTGGAAACTGATGTCACAATCATTTGGTTCAAACGTATTTATATTACTATGAATATGAACAAGTAAACAACTTAAAATTGCAGAAAACCCTTAATAATAAGACCACCTTTTGGACCCTTAAAACTGGTCTTCTTATGGAAGTGGTCTTAATAATGAGACTGAATAGAGAGCTAAACTGTGAAAATGAACTTGAAAATTGGGGTGGTCTTTAAGTCAGGTTTTTCTGTATTAATCACTTTCGATCACTGCTGCCTAGGTTACTAACCAGTGCCCACACTTTAGGGATTATAGAGTTTAAGGTTCAATCTTGCTAAGGCCAAGATTCGAACTCAAAGACTGTTGGATCAGGAGAAGGGCACACAATATCCTGTGACCACAATGCCTCCCTTGATTTTACAACAGAGTAACTGTACAGCTATAATCTAAGGCATTTCAGACCAGACAAATATTGGGTCTTATTTGATTAATGCAGAAAAAAATATAAATCATTTCAATGATCTAACATAGTTTATGCATTTATATCCATCATTCTGAATCCAAAGAATTACGGTAGTAATGAAAATGTACCTTTGTCAAGTCAAACGGGTTCCATCTGAACTTTTCTGCCTCCTCATAAGTCATGACCTGTATTTTGAGGCTCCATGAAGGGAAGTTACCTTCTGAGATAGCATTGTAGAGGTCACGGATAGCGTAATCTGGATCACTGCTGGAAAGGCTACCTGCATCGTCGGACGTTAGGTTCTTGATTCCCTGGTCACACTGAAAGAATGAGTAAAATGTCATGCCATGGAATATAGTACTCATAGATAAATGTTCGAAGCCTTCCTTGAAGATTTGTTACTGTTCCAATACTAAAAAACCAACAATAAAACAGAGTTCTTCAATAGCTAACAAGGTTCGCAGTTTTATATCTAGTCCCCAAACTAATGTATGAAGCTGCCTAATTTAGCAGATTTTGGTGAAGACATTAATAGCATAAGACTATCCAAGATAGTAGGAAACAATTTGCAGAGAAATCAAACCGAACTGACAGACACATGCATTGATTCAGCTCTAACACCTACTCAGCACAGTCGGAATTACTTGTGTACAACAGTCAAGAAATGGTTTACCTTCCAGTGGTATTTACAATAAACAGCATCTCCTTCTTTGTTCACCAGTTTGAATGTGTGACTCCCGTAGCCATTCATACGTCTGAAACCATCTGGGGTTCCACGATCAGAGAACAGGAAAGATACCTGATGTGTGGTCTCTGGTCGTAAACTGATAAAATCCCAGAACATATCAGGATCCTGAAAGTTACATGTTGAAAATGCCATGAACTGTCAATTTTTACGACCATTTTACAAATATGAGCAATGAAAAATGTCTAACAAGTCTCAGGAGAGCTTAGGAATATGTTGGATTCATTTCATTATAAGGATTTTATATCTCTCATGGTCTTAAGTATAGAATGCTTACAATGTTCCACATGAAGAAAATTTGGTCTATCATATGCAACATGATTAATATATACAAACAAATTTGCCAAGTATAATTTTTTCATGGAAAATGTGTATTAACAAGTAAAATATTCTTGTCATCTGAAGAAAAAATATTTTAGATATATCAAGAATAAAACTTATATAAGAGCAATTACAGAAGAAGTTTGCAAAACAATTTATTTGCAAAACACATCAATAAAAACATAATTTTATATCACTTATTTCAACAAATGAAATTGCATCTGCTTGTACTAGGGAGCATCAAACTGGTGATAATGTAAGTATTCAATCATTCTAATAACATCCTGGAACTAAAATTGAGTGTAAAATGAGGACCACATATAGTTCATACCTTCAAATGCGTTTGTGGGTTTCTCTTCTGTGTATGAATAAAACTTGGGAACTGAAATAAAAAGAGCATCATTAACATCAGAAAGTGGATAAATCAGCATAGTTACACCAAAAGTCCATGTATTCTAAAAGACTACAATTAACTATAAGTCAGTATTTTATATCTGTCAAATGCTGATAGAGTATAATGTGGCAATTAGTAAATGGTCATTGAAAAACAAATGACAATGTTTGACATCAGATTACACTGCTCAAAGTAACAACCAACCTGAATTATCTTCATATTTTGAAGTTTATAGCTTATACGGTTTTCTCCTCTTAAACCTTGTTTATGCAACAAATAAATATCAGGTCCTGATGTACATGTATATAATGTTGAATTGAAATGGGCTATTCAAAACAATGTATTATTCGGACCAAAGAAATATAAATGAACGAAGTCTGACTGCACTTAAAAAGTAAAAATGCTGCATTAAAATTACCAGGAATGGATCTCTGATGAAGAATATGGGTGTGTTATTGCCAACCATGTCCCAGTTACCTTCCTCAGAGTAAAATTTCACAGCAAATCCTCGAGGATCCCGTGCGGTATCAGCTGAGCCCGACTCACCACCTGTAGAGTAGATAAATATAGCATAACTAGAACAAAGCAGATATTATCAAAGTTTGAAGTACACTTTCAGCATTTTTATCTGTTAATCATAAACAATAGCAAAATGAAAGATAGAGACCGAGCGTCAAAATCAGGATTTACTATATACTGTATATCTAACGTCTTAAAACCATCCTTATAAAATGGTTAGGTAAAACCATTCCCAGCAAAGTTTAGGTGACTAGGTAGGTAGGTAGGTAATCCATCTTTAATCTGTCACTATTTACAAATATATCATTTTGGGGCCGACTTCAAAATTACCTTATACAAGATCTGTCCCTGCTTCAAGACCTAAATATTGTAAGACTTAATAATTCTATTTATAGACTTCAGACAGATGTTCGGCAATGCTGGGACACACCAAAGCCACTATGACTGATCAGACTTTTTTTTTAGTTTTCCAAATTATGAGAATAAAAATACTGAACTTACACAATCTTATTGTCAAAGGCATTGATACCAACTATAGTAAATACTTACCAACAGTAGAGAATCTGACAGCAAGTGGTGTTTTCTTGCCAATAGATTCAAATGGCTTCAGTTTGGTATACTTGGTAACATCATGTGTACATTCAAAGTATCCAAAGGCACCTGATACAGAAAAGAAGATACAATGTTGAGGGTTAAAAGCACCGGAGATTGTCAAGAGTTATCTCCCTTTATCCCTTATTTAGTGTGTATATATATATATATACATGTAGTACGGTACTATATATACAAATTCTATAGAAGGGATAATAGGAGATAACAATAGAAGAGATAAAGGGAGCAAACTAGTGACAATCTTGTTTGGTTTAAAGCATAACTGTTGTAAATATATATAGTCGAAAAAATGTGCCAAACTGTTACACAACATAATAGATCAATCCATGTGACATCGTTATACGAAATGGCAATGTAACATCACTCGGAAGGCTTCCAGAGTATGATAAAATGTTTTAATGGTAATGTATGACACCACTGCGGCTCACAGAAATGTGGTGTTAATCTTGGTATGATGCCAGTACCAACAGAAAACAAGGAACAACTTACAAACAATCATCAAAATATGTATAGAGCACTTGTGCAACAAAGACAAAAGCTTTACATAAATATAGATAGATAATTGTTGCTGTTATTTAAACATAAAGATAACAACCATGTATATTATTGTGAACAAATTTCTGGAACAGCAGATTACATGCTAAGTGCTTATTTGATACCAGTGAAAATAATTACCATTAGACATAAAACATGTACTCTCAAATAATCAAGAGTGTTTCCATAAAACAAATACATAATATATAATTATACATGTAATATATCTTACGTTATATTTATACACATTTTTTTAAATTTTAATATATTTATATCAAAATACAGAAATCAGCAGGCCAACTGAGAATGGTATGTGAGTATTCTATTACATAGCTCAAACAGAAGCAGTTTACATAATAGGTGGGTAATTATGTTATGTAAGTACATGTAAAATGCTCAGTCATTTAAATTCCTAATCTACATTCATTAAGTATACAGAAACAAGAATGTTGTATAGATAATAAGTCATTGAAGTAGCTGACTGTAGGTACTTCATGATTTGGTTACCTATATCATCAACTGTCCTTGTCACTTAAAGTGGGTCAACTTTGTGGAAAATACCGGCAATGTTACATGCCATCAAAAATAATTTTAATAATCATTTTTGCTGACGTGCATCATGAGGACATACATGTATATTATGTAACCATTATGTTTAGAGCCACGTGGATGATTTCAAGGATAGCTACAGGCTTGGTCTTGGTTATACATAAATGTCACCCCATACAGCAATATACAGTAACAGGTTGATTAAAGTATGTATTATTTGAGGTTAGATTTCTTTATTTTTTTTGGAAATCCAGCCAGCACTTCATGGGAGCAGGAATGCCTGTATGTGCGAAGGAGCGTTATCTTGTAAAATGCAAACCAGAGTTATGGAACTTCATTAGGGAACTCCCCACATTGCTTATCTCCCCTAGCGGTACTTTAGTCTCTGCCTTCATGAATGGATATTTATATTAAATGACAGCTACGCCATGAAAACAGTCATCCATTTATTCTATTAGATTCATTTTTTCATATTATCACTCATATTGGCCTCATTTCTCTGAAAAATAACCAAATCTATATTAAGATTAATATCTAATATAAGATCAAAACTTGTGATAACAGAGGTCTCTGTTTTTAGTAAAGGAAGACCACTGAAAAGGAAACTGTCTGACTTGTTTGGTTATTTAATTAATTATGCTGAGAACTTGAGTATACATGTAATTTAAAAGCCTTCTGTCTAGCAGTGGTTGAGAATCCTGCCAATAACACTATATCAAAACCTTTTAGCAAAACTAACTTAAAAATGGTCATAGTTTATAAATTTCAAAAGTTTTGCTTACACATTCTGATGTTTACCATAAATTTAACTTAAGATTTTAATCTGAATATTCATTTCAAACTACTTGTTCTCCCGTTACCAAGACTTGTAACTAAAGATCTGTTTTACATAACCTTTATCTCATTTATAAGTCCCTCAAGCATCAAATGTTAACCCGAGGTATGATACATGTTACTGTAACAGGCCCAACTTTTAGTGTTGTGGCCGCTATACTTTTAGTAGTGCTTAACCTTCATAATTCGGTTAATTTTTTTAGTATTTAATTTGAAACGAAACAAATACGGCTGGTAGGGTATAACAACTAGAGCAAGTTGTCAAACCAGTTGTTTGGGTGTGTCAGCTGTGTAATGTAGACCTCGCCAGTTATTAGTGTCTTTCGAGTTCCATCATCAGTTAGTACACACGGGAGTTGTTCGGGAGTTGAGAGTGGTATCGAGGAAAGCTTATTTCCTGATGGGATTACGACGACAAAACAGAACATCCTTCCGAGTTGATTGTAACGTGTTGTAAATAAATATTGAACCCATGCAAGCGGACCTTATGGTTGTTTTTTATGGTCATTTGGCCGCATGTAACATTACTTGTATATAATAGTAATTATAAACCACATGTAGAATGTAAACTAGTCTTAAATCAAACTTTCATAACTCATTAGAAACAAAAGCGGTCAAAATTTACCACACATGTACTTAAACTGTTCATAACTCATTGTTTCATAACTAATTAACATAAATATTAATTATAAAACTGATGCTAGACTTATGTACGGGTTAAATTGTCAATACATAACAAAAATTAATTACGAAACACCATAATTAACCACCTTCAAAAGTTCATCAAACTAAACATCAGTTTTTATCATTCAAGTACCGTGTTAAACAACGCAATATCAACATTGACTTTGATAGATAAATGTTTATAGCATACATCGGTTGTGGAGGAGAGGTAGTCATTATATCTGGGTAGACAAAGTCTACGTGCTATTTATCTGAACGTCCTATATATTTCATCTAAGGTCAGAATCGTAACTTAATCTCTGTCTGTACTTGAGTATAAACTGAAGGGTATATCTGATGTGACCGTGAATACCCTATACCTGTATTACATGATTGTCTGTGCACCATTCTTACTTACAAATTTAGAATCTGATACACTTTATCAAATTGATATGCAGGTAACTGATAAAGACATCATCTCATTTAAGTAAAATTAAGCAACTAAGTTTTTCGAAATAACATGACATGTAGGTTTAAAAGTACAATTTATACAATTTTTTCAATAAACATGGACATTTTAATTTTTTAAATATGCAACAGCATTTGTAGAGTATAACCAATGCATGCTTTCATTTCAAACCCACAATATGAAGCATGATCATGGGACATTCTGAACGCAGTACAATGAACACATATGGGTTTTTTTATGATTATATGAACATTTCCTACACAATTATTAAACCTAAATTAAAGTTTACTGAAGTACCATAGTTCATAATGGTACATAATATATAGGTTACATTAGTATTTACAATCTGAGTATTAAGAAGGCATGCTTGTAAATAAAACTCATGACCATATAACTTTCAAGTTTAAGATATCTATTTTTAGAAGCATGGAAGTAACAAATTATGACCTCATATCCATTAACCGAGTTATACAACATGTGAGCTGTGTAGAATGCCAAATAGACAGTTTTCTTCAAAAACAATTTAATGCAGGTTAACATCATAACCATATGAAATATTGGCAGCCATAAAAGTGTTAGAGGAGAATTTATTGAACAAGTTTATCATAATAATCAGGTTTCTCACCAGGATTTTGAAAATAGGACTAGGAGTCCTAAAAATGTTATTGAAGAAAGTAGCAGTCTTAAAACTCTTTCTGTCAAATTTTGATTTGACAAACTTCTATTCGAATACTCTGTAACATCAGAAATAAATATCAGGTCCCGACATATGTTCTTAAATGCACATCAACTTGAAATGTGCTATTTGAAACCATGTAATGTATTATTCAAAACGAAATTTCAGACCCAATGACTTTGAATGAACGAGGTTTAATTTTGCTGATAACCATCACATTATTGTCTTCAATCAACCAATGTCAAGTTTGAAACACAGTTATAGGTACTTGTACATCATACAACCAGTCAGCATTTTTATCAGTTTCTATGTAATCTACAAAGGATTTATTTTCTCTATCTTGGAAGCATGACCCACGCCCATGAAACTGGAAACTAACGCTCTAGCGGTCAAGTTTTGGAAATCTGTTTCAGTTGAATTTAGCTGCAGTCTTTTATGAATGAAAAAGATTCAAGTTTGACTACTTCTGGGCATGTTTTGTCAGATCTTCTTCAAAACGAAGTTTGGGGAAATTTTGTGTTCAATTCAAGAAAAAATGTTTTTGCCTTGCCATTTAAAACGCATTAAAACACGGCTGGGACAGAGCAGAGTCTAAACTATAAACCGGCTTAAATTACTTTACAACAAACATGTTAACAAGATGCAAAAAATTTGGATCAGACTAAATGAATGGACCATTCTTAATTATTACAATAACCTTGGTCAACGTATTTTAGCAGGTATTAGAATATTTTTGATGATTTAAAACTATTTATGAAACACTTTCATAAGGTTTTGAACAGACATAAGTAATCAAAAACATACACACCTGCTCCTTTTGCATGGACCACTCTTTCTGGAATTCTTTCCCTGTTGAAATGGGCCATCTCATCAGTGAACACAAAATCTTGGAGCAATGCTGGTCCACGGGGCCCAGCTGTCATAGTAGCATTCTTGTCGCCCACTGGGCCCCCAATACCCGTGGTAAGGGCATCAGGGCTCTAAGAATAAATAAATAAAAATAAATAATTTATACAGCCTTCCATACAATTCACTATTGGGTGAATCTAAGGTTGGCACTTTATAGTTTATTCAATATGTTTACTAGACGCATGCAGATTTGTAATTGAGAAACCCAACAATTTGTTTGAAGGCAATAATACTGGATGGGATAATCACCACATACACACGTACAACTTTCACTAAGTTCTTTATGTCAAAACACCTGACTTAAACCCTTACACTATTAAAGCAAATTATGGGGGAAGTGTGCCTGCTGAGCCCACCCTAAACCCAAGTACTGAACTCTATATTGACTGAGCTAACCATGCAGGCAGCCCTGTGACCTAGTCCAAACAATTAGACAACCATGCTAGATCCTTCACGTTTACCTCAATTTTTCAATATTTGTTTTCTTATCTTTTATATTTTACCATCATTGTCAAGCATGGAGTCTAAAAGCATCTCATCAAAAACGCATCGCAAAATCAGTCTCAACACAAATTTAAACACTAGAATTATATTATTTTATCACATGTTTTTCGGATATATATGTCAAATGCTGCCAAAATCTTACTTAGTTACATGCATTACACCAATGAGAAATGCCAAAAAATGGCAATTATCAAGATTTATAAACGTACGCTGAATGTCACCGCCCCCCATTACATAGAGATGTTTACTCGACTACCCATCGGATTTAAACTCAATTTGCATTATCAAGGCGAGTGCTTTATTCACGATTTTTGTTACAACTGTACCACAATTGATTATTTATAAGTTTTATTGGTGAAATATTTGATTTAATATCCATAAAATCGTCCCGACAAAATTTCGATCGGCCGCTATACAAAAAGTGCTACCGGAAAATGACTATATCCCATATGACACTGCGTTTGACAGAAAACGTAAAATATCATCAAAAATAAAGGTAAAACGTGAAGAATACAAATGCTTGGTTATATATGTGTAGGACTATATCCTAGCTGTGACCCCACTTCTACACTTAATGTATACTACTCCAGTAAATACTTGGAAATGTGAGCTTGAATAAATCTTGTTACATGTTTAGAACAAAACAAAACTGACATACTTTCAGGACACTTGCAACCTGAGCAGTTCAAAATTGGTCACTTACACACTAGACAAATATTATGCTGGTGCATATGAGCAAAATGTTGTAAATAATGGCTTACTTACCCCCTGAGCCTTCTTGAACTCTTCTATCTGGTTGGTTGCCTTGTCTCTGCCAGCCATTGTTATTTTGTTCACACTGTCACAAGATAATACCGAGGGAAACTGCGATAATTTCAGCTGGTGGACGAGTTTTGTTGTGTTTGATAACAACTGACCTTGACACCGTTTGACGTTGGTTCCCAATATTTCGCGGTGTAAGATATATGAGGGAACCGGCGCGAGTTATTTGTATTTCCGGTATAAATTTTAATACATCTTTGGCTGAATATACTTTACTTTGGGGTATTTTAACTTATTTATGATGTGAAGTTATCGTGCATTTATATTTTCGATTAATGAGAATCGTAGTGTGTCTTCCAATGGCTGCTGATTACAGTGGGATGTACAATTCATCATATTTCGCGACCCTAATATTTTGCATATAAGATGCTAGCATGTAGAACATATTTTACTCTTGCTGGAGTTTACTTTATTTTTCGAGGAGAGCGCATTTGAGAAGCACTGCACTTTGTAATAATCTATCTTGTTATTTGTTTATTCATGAGTATCTGAGAGTCTACTGCAAATACTGTACATTTACATTAAATTCAATATTTCCATAATCTGAAAATGTATGATGCATTTACTATGATCTATCACGGACATTATCATATAAACCATATATGTCCGTGGATCTATCCAATGGAATAAAATGTTCCATATAAGCCTATTATTCTGTATTTTGTTTAAATAACCTACACTTTATCAAAGTATGACACTGTATGACCAGGGTCTCCTAGTAGAGAAATACTAAAGAAATACCTAAATACACTTTAAATATATACATATAAAAACATCTGTTTACCTTTAAAATATAAAAATAGAACTAAATTACATTATTTAGAAATCTGGAGTATAACTATAAGCATAAAATACGAAAACTTGAATTTGGTGAATCACTCGATTCCCTGTGCTTTATTCTGACAATTATATTTTCCAATTAGCTGTTTACTTTTGCCACGGTATTTAGCATATCTATCCATGTACTCTTTCTACAAATTGATAGATAAGATCAGCTGTTGTTTTATCTGTGCACAAGACCTTGCTGAAAAACTAAATGAAAGAATCATGCAGGTGTGTACTTAAAAGAAATGCAAAAATTGTCTGAAATCAATTTATGTTTTTTTACGTTTTCTTTTAAGTGGACATAAACTTATTTAACCTAGCAAAATTTATGTAGAAAATATTGGTGATTTACATTCAATTTAATTCTTTCTTACAGCAGCTGTACTGATGAAATGGCTGATGGTCTTACATCAATAAATGCAGCCAGTTTGACTGCAGCAGTAAAATGTTTGCTTCCTAAGCCACTTACTGACAGTAGACCCCTTGATTCACAACTGTCAGATAAAGGTATTTTTTGCACATCAGGGTTTTTTCTGCATTGAATGGACATTTTTCTCCCAGTAGAAATTACTTAATAAGTTTGTTATTAACAATTACTAGTATTATGATATTCTTTCATTAAAGTTTCAGTCTGTTAAAAATACACATAATTTAAATTAAGTTTAATTGTAGTGACCTTGAACATCTGCTTATTTATTCTGAAATTGGTCACCATATCCTAATTGTTTTAAAAATACCTTTGTTTTTGTTAAGGATTAAAATCTTGAATTTATAACGTTGGATTCCCATACATGTTCATTTGCGTTAACAGATAAGATATCTATCTAATAACTGGGAGATGAAGCTGCAATGGTCAAAAGTGTTTTTGTAAAAACTCAGGGCTCGCGATAATTTTATGAAAGTCACTTGTCCCAGACTAGTGATACTTTAAAATAGACTAGCCCGAATTTTGAAACTGGTAGTCCGAAGTTATATGTCTTAACATTACCTCATATTTTGTTAAATTTTATTCGATAATGCCACGGACATGGTTTATATCTAATATGTATTAATTATTGTTGTTCAACAACCATCAAAGTACAACACAATTGGTTGTTATGAGAACTTAATACATGTAACTGGTTTAATAACATATTCTGTCCAATTGAGCACACATCTAAATTTAACTTGAGCATCACAATCTCTACAAGAATCAAGTAACATCATTGCTAAACCTTATGTTGTTTGTGATTGGCAGGATTTTACATTTCTACGTCCCAGGAAGAAATAGAGCTATGCGAAATGTAATGTTTGTGCCGAATCGCCCGCTTTTATATTTACTCTACGAAATTTGATTAGCCGGATAAAATGTGCCGAGCGCTCTGATTGGATACTGTGACATACGACCGTTATGGTCGAGGAGGCGAGGGGCGGTGCTTGCTACACACCAAATTGTCGACATGGGGCCTGATTCAACATCTGTTAAGATAAGAATGAGCGAAATCTGTTAATTTGTCACTTGTCCGATTAAAATAGGCTCCAAATTTAGACTAGCCCGGGACTAACTTAATTTTACTGGCAGATAGCCCGAAACTATTTTAGACTAGTCTGGGACGTCGGGCTAGCCGATTTCGCGAGCCCTGAAACTATGTGTTAAATCAATGATCTTTTCTCTACAGGCTTGAAAGATGAAAGCCAGAAATCTAAACGTAAGAGAAAACCTCGCAAAAAGAAAAATGATGCAAAAGGAAAATCTGCTTCATCAGGGGCCAACCCCACTGAAGTTGAGTCAGCTGTTATATCTATACCTGATCAAACGCCACACACATTTGAGATGTCATTACCAGAGAACAATTCACAGATATCTCCTATGACAATAAAACAACTCCTGTCATGTATAAGTCCTCTGACTCTTCAAGAACCTAGTAGTCATGGCGATGAATCTCATATAAACAACTTGAAATTCTCGGTGGAACATCTGTTAGTTGGTGCCCAGGATGGAAGTAGTCATTCAGGGGTGACGACTCTTGCAGGAAACAACTCTGTGAGTTTTCCTGCTGCAGAGATGCAAGCAGTTCAGACTCAGTTGGAAGAAGCAGAAATGCCTGGACATGTACAAATTAGTGCTGCACTGTTACAAAATTTGTTGCAGGTACCATATTTTAATGTTTTGTTTTTTACTGCAATAGTTTCTGACTATTCAATAATTGAGGTCATTTTTAGTATTTGAACTTCAACAGCAAATTCAAGTATATTTACGTTTTCTTGATTTTTAGATTTAATCTTTGTACAGTTAGCATATAATATCTTCTTTAGTACATTTTGTGGTCAAAATGTAATTTCTATCCATTTTTCATTACCATTTAATGTTAGTTTTGATTGTTTAATACAGAAACGGCAATAAAGCGTAAGGTTATTCATTCTGTGCTTACATATAATGTCATCATTTTTTTTCCATTGTAGGGTATCAGTAATCCCCACTTCACAGCCATACCTAGACCGTCTGACCACCCAGCGCCACTTTCAGCACCCCGACCACCGGACCAACAAGTGCCACTTTTAGCACCCGGACAACCGGACCATCAAATGCAACTTTCAGCACCCCAACCATCTGATCAACAAGCTCCACTTCCATCAATACATCACTTTACATCTCAACCTATACAAACACTCATACAAAGTTTGTTCCCTCAAGATACAAATCCATTACTTGGAAACTCTAGTGAATCTCATTTATCTACATCTAGTCAAGTTGTCAAAACTATTAGTCCTATATCGAGCCAGTCTGATGCTTCACCGATGTCTGTCTTGAATCAGCTGGCAAACTTAACAGCACGAGAAAATCCCCTAAGTTTACCTCCAAATGTTTCCCAAGCCCAGTCTCTGTTTCAACCAGAAATACACGCACTTCAGATGCAAGATGCTTTACAGTCCGTTCGTGAGACCAACCCTCAAAATGATTATCAGCATATCTTCAACCAAGTAGTCAATGCAGCCGCTCGAACTTACAATGATTCTACTGCAGTATTTAAAGATGGAATGAACAAAACTGGTCAGTCAGTGATACTGGGTAACAATGGCCACCAGCAGCCTCAGGTCCAGGGTTACCCCATTCTGTTGCAGCCAACCGGTCCAGGTGGCCCCTTGCAGTTAATACCACTGGATAAAGGAATAAATACTGACATACTGAAAGATATGGTGGAAAAAAGAGACACTACAGATATAAATGGTATGTTTTTGTTTTGAAGCGGTGTGCCTGTCCAGTTTGCAAAGCTGGTAGGCACTGGACCGTCAATCTTACGGTCATGGGTTGAAATTCCAGACATATAATCTCTGTGAAGTTTTACTCATTATAAAACATCCAAAGTCATTTGTTTTCCAACTTTGATTCATTGCAGAAAGTTGTCGGTTGCATGCAAGAAATGGGAATGCTGGTTTGTTACCCAGGAATACTGATTATGTCAACTGACTTCCATATATATATCGGAAACACGGAATTCATTCTTTCAATAATGTACCGAGTAGCTTAAACTGTAGACAAAGTGTAAAACTTATTTTCTATTTTTAATATTATAATGTCATTTATAATCAAATGACAAACATGATTTATTTTGGATCAGTATAAATTTATCTTTTACAAATGAAGAAATGGAAGGTGTCTAGATACATGTTTATCACACTTCATGGATGAACTAGTTTATAAACACGGGAATATTTTGATTCCATGTTGGTAAATATTATGTAATACAACGTAATGTGAAGTATATTACACAGTTCGACATGTTATAGTTATCTGTGTGATGAGGTATTTTGTCCATTCATACCTCATTAATAAGACTGTATTATCTTAAACCAGTTCTTCATTTTTCCTCCATATTCTAACTCAATAATCAGACCACTTCACAACTAAGCACAGGAGATTGTCATGAGTTCTCTCACTTAATATAGTACTATATATGCATATACTATGGAAGGGATAAAGGGAGGTAACTATAGAAGGGATAAAGGTAGAGAACTTGTGACAATCTCCTGTGTTCAGAACCAATCATAGCCATATTAATTCGTTTTCAGTGTACAGTATACAATATTTATGTTATGTGTTTATTATCTAGATGCAGAGAATTCTATGAAAACTAAACTTCCGCCGAAACAGACTCCAATAAGTATTCAACCAAAACCATCCAATCAGACGATAGAAAACCTGTTGCATGCAGTGCAGTTCAACACAGTTATAGTACCAGAATTGACGGAGAATCAAACTGAACATTCTTTTATAGCAGAAGACAGTCATATACATGCACACATCACTGGTAAACTGTTTCGGTTACTTGATATAATTTGATAATTATTGTTTCAATCATTCATGCTTGGTTATTATTCATTAGAATGTTTTCTGTACAAATGGGTGTTCTATTAGCCTACGTTTCAGACTGATGTTTGATTTCTTACAACATAACATCATCTTGCTTCATCAAAATGTCAGCCTGGGGAAATCTGGAATTTGACTTAAAGATTGACTTGTAGCTCAATCTGAATTATTTCCTACACTGGGGGGTTAATTCAAGAACAGTCCCTCTTGCAAGATTACTATTTGTCTGAATAGAGATAAGGTTTCCACATGGAAATATTATGGAGCGATTACGGAATTACTTCATTTGTCTGTTGCTTTTCATTTTTGGCATTAAATATAGATTTATTGAAAAAAATATTGGAATTTTCTTTGTATATTTACAGATGAGCAACCAACCACCATGGCTACTATAGATACACCAGAGCAGTGTCAGTATAATCCTTCCATTGAAACTGACGGTGAATGTCTTAATGAACAGTCTTCAACATTGAATCCCAGCATTTGTAAGTACGGTATTAGTTATTTACAAACATTTCAGCTGTTCCATGAGAAACCTGTGTTATGCTTACTGATAAGGAAATACAAATGAATATTTCAGTTATGTTGATATATATTTTGATTAAAGAAATCTTGCACACCCTAAGTTGTGTATTTATAACTCTTCCAAAATCTGATTACGGTGTATAATTATGTTTAAAAATAACACGTTATCATTGGGCTCTGTATATTTCTATACATAATAATATATAAGTGCAACATAAGTACTGTATTTTAATGCTTTAAATTGCAAAAATATTTTGGACTATTTAAGTTAGTATTTATCACAGCTGGTATCTTTCCATGGAAATAAAAAGCATCGAATACTTATTTTCTTAATGTAATATTATGCGGTTGATTTAATTTCCCAAAATTGAATAGCCGTTAAAATGTCAATGTTATAAAAAGTGTGTAACACTGCATTGACAAACATGTACAGGTTTACAATAAACTATTCTATTGGTTATCTGTTTGAATCTTAAATAATTGTTTTGTTGTACAGTTTGTGTTGATTGCAACAAGTTGATGACGTCTCCATGTACAGTCCATAATACAGACTATGTGGACATGCCGGACATTCCGTATCTCAGCCGTGCTCGAGCCTCACTGCCTCCTTGCTTTACGTTACAACAGACAGCTACCTCAGAGTTTAAAGATTTCCTAGGTAATCTTGATTTTATTTGAGCCATTGTGGATATTAGATATTGATTTCATATATATCACAATTTGATAAACACCATCGCTGACACGTCTTAGCTGCCATGTTGTGTTTTTGATCTCTGTTTTTCTGATCAAATAACAAGTGACGTGATATTGCAATAGATGAAGTAACTTGTTAAGAATGGGGTTTTACCAGCCAGATCAATTAAAATTAATTTTAGATATATTAAAGTTCCGTCAGACATTAAATTTTGTCTTTGTTTTCATTGAGATTCGAACATGATATTAAAGGTATATACCGCAGGATTTAAGGGAAAACCCCATATTTATAGCTATCAGAATGAGGTCAATTGTTTTACAGTAATGTCCACTTCTATTGTGTGGAAAAAGGTTAAGATTTTTACAGATGATATAATGTTTATTTGGAATTTATGATATAAATTAATCACTACATTGATGCTCATAAATGATTGAATTTATGCTACTTCAGAAAAGTATATTTGATAAATGACATAATTTATGACAGTTCATGAAATAGTGCCTTGTAGATTTTACTACTGGTATATATCTTTCAAGTATATTCCTGCCATGGGCCAAATAATTTTTGAGTGATATGTATCAGGTTGCTAGGTAATGAGAGCAAACATACACATTTGTAAAGTTTTGGCCTAGTCAGTTTTTGAAAATTCACTTAGTAATGTACATGTTTTACCTTAGGTGTATGGTGTAAAGATTGCTTATCTGAAAGAACAAGATTTGGACCTATGGTTGGAAAACGTGTTCTCATGACAGTAAAGGATTATGAAGAACAAAAAGAGGGATTTCAGCCATTTATGGTGAGGTCGCTTTATTGCACTATATCATGCCACACTTTTTGCCACGCTCTGGTATGTGGCAAAATCATGATTTGTAGTGAGTTAGGTTCTTGAATAAACTCTCGTAAATCTTGTTTTGTAAATTGTATTTGTATTTGTTACCTCAGATAACACCAAGGTAGATCATTACTTTGTGTTAACGTTATCCATCGCCAACAGCAGTTTAGCACACTGAGTGTATTCTAAATTTCTCTGTGTTATTGATGTATGTTCTTTAAGTTTATGTAATGATAATGTTAACTTTTTGCTGGTCAGTTAGATTTATCTGATTTTATCGTTTTTGTTCAAACTTTTTTATTTTACATCGATTTAAAACAAATTCCTACAGCCTAGTATATTTATCACTTTCAATGATTAATTCCTGGGTTTGTAACCAGTACTCGCACCTCATGGTGGGATATGAACCCATAACACCAGTCTCCAGATTACCTTATATATGTAGTGTAGGTATACAGTCTTTGTTTATAAATTGTTGACAATTTGAGTTTGAATGAGGGCTGTTCAAAATATGCAGACTAGTGCTGTAACTTTATCAGGAATGCTTCAAATTTTACTGAAATTTACCTACATAATAATTATGCTTATGATGTCTATGTTTATATCTGGAATTGTAAAGACTCTCAATGTAAATAGTATGAATTGCTTCCTTGAAAGCCATGTGCTATGATCATGTTACGTAATTATCAACAATGCATTTTTGGTCAGCCCTCACAGTATGTATTTTCTGTAATTACAGATAAGGAAGAATGAGTCAGAAGTTGAATTACTAGAGTTGTATAATGAGAATGTATGTAGTTGGACGATGTTTATACGACTGTCACCCTCATTGCTAGAACAGAACTGTACGGTATATAGGGACCAAGATCAGTTCTATATAGTTACAAAAACTGAAATACGAGAAGAGGAATTACTCATGTGGTTCTCTGCTGAAATTTGTTATCAACTTGGTAAGAATGTGTTAATGAATGTATTGCCCAGTGGTTCTGGAGGCTTTGGGGTTATGTTGACATGATGGTCATTGAAACAATCCAATGTTACAATGTACTGGGTTTCAGATTAGATATTTTACAAAATCAATAAAAAATTATCTTCTAATTAAATTTCTTTTTTATGACAGATATTTTGATCAATTCTGATACAATACAAAATTGTTGAAATCAGGAATGTGAAATATTTAACTGCTCAACGCATCATTTCGTAGTTTTAATTTTTCCCTGTAATGAGAACAAATGGTAGCAATTTGATTTTACTTGCATGAATGGAAAATGGGTCACTTATTTTAGTAAAATGTCACCCAAAAGTTACTTTATATAGCCATGGTGTTCTATCTCTTGTGAAACCTGAGGCCTAATTCACAAACGTTATAATACTGAAAATCAGACGTAGACTTTAAAATGTTAAATTTCCTATTTGCTCCAACATTGTTATTAAGATAAAGATCTTAATAAAAATGGGCAGAAGTGTACAGTGGGTAACATTAATTATTCAGAGAAAGTTTCTGTTGTGTATATTCAATGAAAATGTAATGCTGGTAAGTTTTACTATGCAAATTTGAAGTCTAAGTCTAGCTTTCAGTTTTAAAATGTTTGTGAATAAGGCTCCCTGTCTCTCACTATCAGTACTTTACTCACAAAATGTTTATTAATACTTCTGTTACATCTGATAGTTTTTATTCATGGGTGTTCTGACTGTAGACAGTACTAAAGTAATTTATAGTAATAAGATTGTTAGTAATAAGATCGGTTATACATGGCGATGGATTTAATTAAGGATGTTTAATATATTTCCTACAGTTAAAACATCAATAATCATGTATTAACAAAGAATGAATTCATTTTGTATTGATCCGTATTTGTTGAAGAAAGATGTTTGTACATCATAAAATTTAAGACAAAACAATCGGGCTATTTTGCAAGTTTTGTCTGTTAGTAATATGGTAAAAAAAGAAGATATTTCGATCAGTTATACAATGCGATGGTTCTCATTAGAGATGGTTTAGCCAATGTAGCAACAATACTGAATGAAGCAAATTCAAACATTTTATGTAACTATGAGCAAGATACATCTTTAAAGGACATTTTTTGTATTTTCTTAAACTTTTAGTTTTGCATCAATATGTACATTCATGTAAGGTAAACATGTAACTTGTCTATATTTTTAGGTATATCTCAAGATCCAGGGAACGTGAAGTTGAATCAATGTGAAGAATGTGGACTTTATTTTCTTGTCAAACGTTTACTTAATGCTCATCTGAAGTTGAAACATCCAGAAAACTTTAATTTTACATGTTTTGTGTGTGACAAAAAATTTAAATCTAAAGGCAAACTTAATGGACATATGGCGATACACATGTATGTAAAACCTCACAGTTGTGTGTACTGTAAAAAACAATTCTCAGATTCCAGTAATTTGAAAATACATCTACATATACACACAGGTAAGAGTTTATGACATTTGTGAAAATTAAAAAATATTGATTTTATTTTTTCAAAATTTTTGGGGCCAAAAACACCTCTTACCATACTGCTTTTTGCGATTTTCAAACGTTCCTGCTTACAGAACATCTGAAATTGTGGATTGTTTTGAAATATTACTGGTATATTTTGCCAGTTTATCATGTTAAGGGTTTGTACTCTAAAGTTGTTTAATTCAGAGCCACTTTTTGCTATAATATTTGTTCATTTGTGTGTGGAGTCTTTATCAAATTAACACCTTTTACATACATGCCATAGTTCTGTTTGATATTTAATATTCCTGTATACATGTCTCCTGCTTTGTATCACATTTCTTTTGGCTTTTCATATCTAAACAATCGTCATCTCTGTAATACACTTGGTACATTTAAAAACGCACAATATATGCTTTTGTTGATATTTCGTAAACTCACAATAGAATGAGTAAAACCCATTACACATTTTTATGTCATGTTTTGAATGTATGCAACATGCCCGCTGAATTTCATAATAATAAAGTGGTATGTTTTGTGAAAAATGAGTCATGAGTGACATGCTTTAATCAGGGATTTCCCTGACGCAGAAATCTTGAGTCCCTGACTCCCTTTTCTTTCAAGGGACTCCCATTTTCAACTTACTGTGCATCCCTGGGACCCTTAACAGAAGTATAAACTGTATAACTGGGACCCTACAAATTTACTAAGAACCCCCAATTTATCAAACACTAGAGTCCATGGACCCCTATCTGAAAAATCCTAGGAAAACCCTGCTTAGATGGAAGAGAATGACACTTAAGCAAATGTCTTGGGTCAAAATGCAGTGCTTTTGAAGTGCAGTGCTTTTTAAGATACTGATTAAAGATAATGTGAAGTATTATGGAAAATTTTACTTACTTTGAACTGAGTCTACCTTTGTTTACCTTTAAATGTATCAATCTATGTAAAACTTACCTATCTTTGTTTACCTTTAAATGTATCAATCTATGTAAAACTTATCTATCTTTGTTTACCTTTAAATGTATCAATCTATGTAAAACTTACCTATCTTTGTTTACCTTTAAATGTATCAATCTATGTAAAACTTATCTATCTTTGTTTACCTTTAAATGTATCAATCTATGTAAAACTTATCTATCTTTGTTTACCTTTAAATGTATCAATCTATGTAAAACTTACCTATCTTTGTTTACCTTTAAATGTATCAATCTATGTAAAACTTATCTATCTTTGTTTACCTTTAAATGTATCAATCTATGTAAAACTTATCTATCTTTGTTTACCTTTAAATGTATCAATCTATGTAATACTTATCTATCTTTGTTTACCTTTAAATGTATCAATCTATGTAAAACTTATCTATCACCCTGATTATATTTCAGGTGTAAAGAAATTTAAGTGTGATGAATGTGGGAAGGCATTTCGACAGAAAGCTCATCTTGATACTCATTTAGTGGTACATACAGGAGATAAGAAGTTTAAATGTGATTATTGTGATAAAGTATTTGGACGTAGATCTGATCTGAAAACACACTCGTACATTCACACGAAGGAGGTGTCGTACACGTGTGAAATATGCGGAAAGGTTTTCTATAAGACGCAAAATCTGAAGAAACATCTAAAAGTGCATTCTGGGGAAAGAAATTATATGTGTGATAAATGTTTTAAGGGATTTCAAACAAAATATCATCGAGATCGACATTTGAAGATATGCAAGGAAAAGAACGGGAAGGAATCGGCATATATGAGTCTCGAAGAGGTGGCGAAGTTAGACAGTACATGTGATGATGTGGTACCATTGCAGAAAGTTAGTGAAGACCATGAAATATAAGGTTGTCGAAATATCAATCGTAATTCGATTCTTTCATGGTTATGCGCATCTGATACATGCGTGCAAAAAATTAATAATCTGTGGATAAAATTGTGATCTTAAGGGGTTTATAAATGTCAATGTGAACAGTATTTTACCATAAACCTGGTTTTGACATCCATCTTCACATTTCTATATACAATGAACTATTTAGATATATACTTAATGCCATTAAAAAACGCAATCAAAAATTGTGCACATAGAAAAAGTGACATTAAAAAGGCAAAAAAATTCTTTGCGTCTCAAACATAATTTCATAGAATTAATCAATAATGAAATAAAAAAATAATAAGTGTTGAGTTTAATAAAGTTTTGAACAAGAATTAAACATAGAAAACTATAACACGCTTTTGACAGTTGGTACTACAAAATGATGCCTAGTTCAAATAGTTGCATTTTTAATGGTGTTAAGTATATAAATTTCACTTTGTGCAATTGCTGGTAATATACAAGCATATTGCATACATTTAGTTTGTTTTGTAAATGCTCATATATTTTTATCAAGATCTGCTTAAACTGACGATTCATCTAAAATCTCTTGAAGGTTTGTTTCAATCAGAGTGATGATATTTTCTTGTATATAATATATTATGCCAGAGTATGCATTTATTCATTATTGTTATTTATTTTATTTATCTATTTGTTCTTACATGAAGCATCAAATATTGGTGTCTTGTTATTTGCGAGGTCTAATTTTTTGAATCTCCTATATGAGTTATATTATAAGTATTTGTTGTTTATGAATAACGGAGTCAGAAAAATAAATTTTATTTCAGTCAGGTATCTGTGCAAATTTGTTGTTATATTATTTATGAACATAATGAAGACATCTTCGTCCATTATGTTTTACACCACAAACTGTATCCTACATGCGATATCTGCCATGTTTTTCATGTATGTACATTGGTGTTGAATAGCCTGCAACAGTGTTGAATAGCCTGCACCATGACCGTGGAAAAGGTGTTCGGAAATTTTTGTAACTGAGTTATCAGTCTATTACCAAAAATCTTCTATGCTTAAAGCTGTTTCACAAGTTGCTTTCATGGCTTAAAAATTTGGAAAATGTTGCTAAACGACACTGTTTATTATAAACAATCAATTTAATTTTCACATAGTAGCGTTCATTTTTCAATTAAAATTTTCTTTACTCTATAAGAATGGTCTTTATTACTGATGAGGTTGAATTTGTTTATTCTCGCCACTGGAAATCCGCATTGGTAAGCACCAAGAAATGTGTGTCGAAATGCATTAACCAGGATAATATACTTACACCAAGCTTGGGGCGTAGGGGGTGTATTATACCGTATTGATTTAACCATCCTTAAATGTAGTTACTGCATTTGGTGATAGTGTTTTTGTTCAAACAACCAACATGGAGTTGTTCACTTAATGTGTGCATTTCCAACTGCGTTTGTACACTTTCATTTACTTTTAGTTCACTTCGCCTCTTCATGTGTCTTTCATCCAATAAGCATCCAGAATTTTTCAAGTGTTTGGTCAACTAATCCATTTATTATGGCATTTCGCACAATATCTAATAAGTGTTTTCATTAAGTAAATCTGGTAAGTGATCAATATGACTGTAAACTATTAGCCGGTTATAACTCACATATTAGAATTATAAACAAATTAAGTGCTGCGGTCGCTGACGCTTCCTTGCACTTAATTTGCTTATAATTCCAATATATGAGCTATAACCTATACTTGGCGCACCAATATTGGTTAACTTTCAACTTGGTATTTGTTGACAACATGTGTTGTGTACGCAATATAGGAATTTCACATTTAAGTGAAATATCACATTTTAGTGAAATAGCAAAATAAAGTCATGTTTGGGGAACACAAAGACATCAAAATGTATTTACAATTAACACAGTCAGTGCAGGGCAATTGATAATGATGATGAACATATCGAATAATTGTTCAATTGCATTGTCATGTGTGCAGTAAATGGAATGGTTTGGAAACGCAGGAAAATGCTGGTTACTGAATTATACTTTGGTAATCCACATTTGCAACGCATTTGACGTTTCCAGTATGTGGCGTACAAAGATGATCGTGTCGACCAATCTGGTGACTATCGATTGGCACAGGTTCTCGATCGAGTATTTAGGGTTAATTGGTATCGTGGTTGAAAATTTGAAAGTAGATTCTCACAGATATATTGTTAAACAACAGTAATGTCATAAAACGTGACCATAATTCCACAAACGCAAGCCAGATTTGAATATACTTACGTTAGAATTACAATGCAGACAGTACTGATAAACAGACTGACGGACATTGAAGCTTCGAATGATACCTGTAGTTTTTGCAATATAAATGAAACATGGTACGTGTGCGTGTATATCCTGCAGAACATACCAATTCAGGTACAACCTGTAAAAGACTGCGAGGTCTCGAGAAACTGACATAACCTAAGAAAAACAATTACCGCGTAATAATAATCATATGCAAGAAAAGCTAATAAAATTATTTGAAGAAGAACTTACGACTTACTACTTCCATGCATATATAACCAGCTTTGCACCCTGGTGCTTTACATTGATCGCAGCAAGGTATTTTTACAGGTGTGCACGTTGTCTTCCGTTCGTTTAATGAGTACTGTATTCGGAGCTGGAATATAATAACAAGACCGATTCCAACTGTAGGTTAGCTCGATATGATGGCGATATGAATCTCTGCAAACGACGGTTAGCAACACTATACCCGATTTAACCGTAAAATGAAGATGACAAGACCGAACAGTGATCAAGAAGCTCTATGAAGGGAATATTCAAGCGTGTAAATTAAAAGCCATAGCAATAAATTTCCTTTTATCCGTGTAACAAGTACACATATTCCATTGTACAGCATGGACTTTGGGTTTCTCTTGTCTTGTTGATGAACGCAAGCTATCTCTCAAGGTGAAATGGTAAATACCAATTCACAAGTCCAGTGTACCTGAGCAATAAATTACATAGAACTATACTGTGTGTGCCTCTATAACTCAGTCGGTTAAACGTTCTGTATTTAGATGTATTATTGAAAAGTTAAGCACCAGTTCGACTCTCACCCGAGGTATTCTTTACTTTTTTAATTGTTTGTAAATATATACTCCGCACCACAGACGTTCACCAGGAAGCAATATACCGGTTCAATACCCAGAAAGTTATTATTTTTGCCGATAGATCATATTCAAGCCAAAGCTGGAACAAAGACTCATCTGCGTCACGTGGTCATTTAAAATGTAATCCGTCCATTGTTCTTGCTTTTATTTCATTCAGTATCCTGTCGACAATATCGCGTCTCTCAGAATGCAGTGATGTAAACAATGTAATCGACATTACACAATATGAGAGTAACGCAACTCTGAAACACTTGACATATATGTAAACAGTAACGTTTTAAACAACAAATGCAATGACGGGATTATAAAAAAATAAATCTCAACTTTATCCGAAAAAAGCAAGTATGACTGTTCAATGATGTTATACATTCCGACACAATATATTTATAAATAACGCATTTAATGATACTACCAAATAATCAACGAGTTCAATCCTACTGACTTAATGACATGCATCATAGTGACTGTATTTACAATGAACAATTTATCGGATTAGCGAACTGTATAATTCCTGTTGCAATTCGATGTACAAACAAGAATACGTAAGTAACGGTATATTTACGATATAATTATATTTCCGCCAAAAGCAACCAGTGTTATTTAAGTTCATAGCGGAATTCCAAAACGTTGTATTGACGTAAACTGTTTATTACCTCCCTTGTATACAGACATGATATTTCTAGATTTTGGCATTAGGAATAAATAATCAGGAATCAAATTTCATATCAGATACAAGAACAAAACAAATTTTGGCCATTGATAGGAAGAACTGAATTTTCAGAAAAGTCTGTCGAAATGCATTAACCAGGATAATATATTTACACCAAGCTTGGGGCGTAGGGGGTGTATTCTACCGTATTGATTTAACCATCCTAAATGTAGTTACTGCATTTGGTGATAGTGTTTTGTTCAAACAACCAACATGGAGTTGTTCACTTAATGTGTGCATTTCCAACTGCGTTTGTACACTGTTGTTTACTTTTAGTTCACTTCGCCTCTTCCTGTGTCTTACATCCAATAAACATCCAGAATTTTTCAAATGTTTTGTCAACTAATCCATTTATTATGGCATTTCGCACAATATCTATTAAGTGTTTTCATTAAGTAAATCTGGTAAGTGATCAATATGACTGTAAACTATAAGCCGGTTATAACTCACATATTAGAATTATAAACAAATTAAGTGCAAGGAAGCGTCAATGAAACATGGTAAGTGTGCTTGTATATCTCGCAGAACATACCAATTCAAGTACAACAGTCCTGTAAAAGACTGCGAGGTCTCAAGAAACTGACATAACCTAAGAAAAACTATTACCGCGTAATAATAATCCTTTGAAAAGAAAATCTAATAAAATTATTTGAAGAAGAACTTACTACATACATGCATATATAACCAGCTTTGCACCCTGGTGCTTTACCTTTGATCGCAGCAAGGCATTTTTACAGGCGTGCACGTTGTCTTCCGTTCGTTTAGTGAGTACTGTATTCGGAGCTAGAATATAATAACAAGACCGATTCCAACTGTAGGCTAGCTCGATATGATGGCGATATGAATCTCTGCAAACGACCGTTAGCAACACTATACCCGATTTTACCTTGAAATGAAGATGACAAGACCGAACTGTGATCATTACTTCATGCTGGCTGATATGTTTATGTGAAGTAACATCGTTGACATCCCCGCGACAACGGTTTGTCGTAAATATCTACAATATATATTTGCATAGAAATAACACTGGGACGAATGCAATGCGGAGAATCAGCTTTCTTACATATTTATACTGTCACGTAGCAGCTAGCTACACATTGAACACTCCAGTTCCTGCATGCGTCCGAAACAAGAAGCTCTATGAAGGGAATATTCAAGCGTGTAAATTAAAAGCCATAGCAATAAAATTCCTTTTATCCGTGTAACAAGTACACATATTCCATTGTACAGCATGGACTTTGGGTTTCTCTTGTCATGTTGATGAACGCAAGCTATCTCTCAAGGTGAAATGGTAAATACCAATTCACAAGTCCAGTGTACCTGAGCAATAAATTACATAGAACTATACTGTGTGTGCCTCTATAACTCAGTCGGTTAAACGTTCTGTATTTAGATGTATTATTGAAAAGTTAAGCTCCAGTTCGACTCTCACCCGAGGTATTCTTTACTTTTTTAATTGTTTGTAAATATATACTCCGCACCACAGACGTTCACCAGGAAGCAATATACCGGTTCAATACCCAGAAAGTTATTATTTTTGCCGATAGATCATATTCAAGCCAAAGCTGGAACAAAGACTCATCTGCGTCACGTGGTCATTTAAAATATAATTCGTCCATTGTTCTTGCTTTTATTTCATTCAGTATCCTGCCCACAATATCGCGTCTCTCAGAATGCAGTGATGTAAACAATGTAATCGACATTACACAAAATGAGAGTAACGCAACTCTGAAACACTTGACATATATGTAAAAAGTAACGTTTTAAACAACAAATGCAATGACGGGATTATAAAAATTAAATCTCAACTTTATCCGAAAAAAGCAAGTATGACTGTTCAATGATGTTATACATTCCGACACAATATATTTATAAATAACGCATTTAATGATACTACCAAATAATCAACGAGTTCAATCTTACTGACTTAATGACATGCATCATAGTGACTGTATTTACAATGAACAATTTATCGGATTAGCGAACTGTATAATTCCTGTTGCAATTCGATGTACAAACAAGAATACGTAAGTAACGGTATATTTACGATATAATTATATTTCCGCCAAAAGCAACCAGTGTTATTTAAGTTCATAGCGGAATTCCAAAACGTTGTATTGACGTAAACTGTTTATTACCTCCCTTGTATACAGACATGGTATTTCTAGATGTTGGCATTAGGAATAAATTATCAGGAATCAAATTTCATATCAGATACAAGAACAAAACAAATTTTGGCCATTGATAGGAAGAACTGAATTTTCAGAAAAGTCTGTCGAAATGCATTAACCAGGATAATATATTTACACCAAGCTTGGGGCGTAGGGGGTGTATTCTACCGTATTGATTTAACCATCCTAAATGTAGTTACTGCATTTGGTGATAGTGTTTTGTTCAAACAACCAACATGGAGTTGTTCACTTAATGTGTGCATTTCCAACTGCGTTTGTACACTGTTGTTTACTTTTAGTTCACTTCGCCTCTTCCTGCGTCTTACATCCAATAAACATCCAGAATTTTTCAAATGTTTGGTCAACTAATCCATTTATTATGGCATTTCGCACAATATCTATTAAGTGTTTTCATTAAGTAAATCTGGTAAGTGATCAATATGACTGTAAACTATAAGCCGGTTATAACTCACATATTAGAATTATAAACAAATTAAGTGCAAGGAAGCGTCAATGAAACATGGTAAGTGTGCTTGTATATCTCGCAGAACATACCAATTCAGGTACAACAGTCCTGTAAAAGACTGCGAGGTCTCAAGAAACTGACATAACCTAAGAAAAACTATTACCGCGTAATAATAATCCTTTGAAAAGAAAATCTAATAAAATTATTTGAAGAAGAACTTACTACATACATGCATATAAAACCAGCTTTGCACCCTGGTGCTTTACCTTTGATCGCAGCAAGGCATTTTTACAGGCGTGCACGTTGTCTTCCGTTCGTTTAGTGAGTACTGTATTCGGAGCTAGAATATAATAACAAGACCGATTCCAACTGTAGGTTAGCTCGATATGATGGCGATATGAATCTCTGCAAACGACCGTTAGCAACACTATACCCGATTTTACCTTGAAATGAAGATGACAAGACCGAACTGTGATCATTACTTCATGCTGGCTGATATGTTTATGTGAAGTAACATCGTTGACATCTCCGCGACAACGGTTTGTCGTAAATCTCTACAATATATATTTGCATAGAAATAACACTGGGACGAATGCAATGCGGAGAATCAGCTTTCTTACATATTTATACTGTCACGTAGCAGCTAGCTACACATTAAACACTCCAGTTCCTGCATGCGTCCGAAACAAGAAGCTCTATGAAGGGAATATTCAAGCGTGTAAATTAAAAGCCATAGCAATAAAATTCCTTTTATCCGTGTAACAAGTACACATATTCCATTGTACAGCATGGACTTTGGGTTTCTCTTGTCATGTTGATGAACGCAAGCCATCTCTCAGCGTGAAATGGTAAATACCAATTCACAAGTCCAGTGTACAAAATATTTATGATGTTATATGGAGATGATATTGTCATATTTGGTAAAACGAGCTCTGAGTTGCAAGCTTGTTTAGATGTTCTGTCAATAAATGGAAATTAGTTGTAAATACAAGCAAAAAAAAGTATTAATCTTTAAGAAGGGAGGTAGAGTTTCACAAAATTAAAATGTTTACTACAATAATATTCCTGTAGAAATAGTCAGTAAGTTATGTTATTTAGGTATTGTATTTACACCCGGTGGGTCTTTCTCTGAAGCCCAAAATACCCTATCTGGCCAAGCATTAAAAGCTATTTTTATCACGAACAAACACTTGTATAAGTTTACGAATTTAACAGTGAGTCATAAACTGGATATCTTTGATAAACTAATTACACCCATTTTAAACTATGGGAGCGAGGTTTTGGGATTTATAACTGGAAACGCTATTGAACGTATACATCTACAATTTTGTAAAACTATTTTAGGAGTGAAGAAAACAACACAGAATGATTTTATTTATGGAGAACTTGGTAGGCTTCCTTTTATTTTTTCGAGATATTTCATTATAATAAAATACTGGATAAAGTTAATGCAACTAAACGAGAACAAATATACGAAAAGGGTATACAGTATGTTAAAATATGATATTGATAATTACCCAAACCAAAAAAATTGGTGTTCATTATTGCGAGATCTTTTATGCAATTTAGGCTTCCATGATGTTTGGGTTTTTCGAACTGTAGGAGACACTAAATTATTTTTGAACTGTATTAAACAGAGATTAAAATACCAATTTATTCAAAAATGGAATGGAAGGTTATAAGAATCAAGTAGGGCAAATCTTTATAAACATATCAATTTTTTTCGATTTCAACCATATTTAGATATTTTGAATATTAGAAAATTCCGCATAAGTCTTACAAAATTGAGAGTTTCCTCACATAGGCTAAGTATTGAATCGGGTAGATGGACAAAACCAAATCCCACACCACTAGCTAACAGACAGTGTAATTTATGTCATATATTAGAAGATGAGTACCATTTTATATTTGTGTGTAATTTATACATTGAGATACGGAAAACAAATTCTGCCTATCTATTACAGGAGACGTCCGAACATGTTCAAATTTATAGAACTTATAAAAACTGAAAACAAAACTTTGTTAACAGAATTAAGTAGTTACATTTACCAAGCATTGACAGTGAGAAATAATTTAAATTATAATGCATAAATAGTCTTTATTATATTTACAGATGACTTATTTGAAATAACTTGTCGTAGTACTGATATACATGTTGTGTTAATGTAATATTTTTGTATTTGGTGATGGGTTGATGTGTTCTTTATTATCAAAATTATATTATGTATATATTAGGCTCCAAGTCCCTTTCTTATCCGACATTTAGTCTCGGTAGGACATAGTCATAAGGGAATTTAGTTTGTCTCTTCATGATGATGTTCAATATCAGTCATGAAGTTTTACATACATGTATTTGCTAGACTGTTATTGTTGTATTTTGTTTGTGACTGTGTATGTGTATTTATAAACTGTTTGTGACTACCTGTTTACCTGTTTATAATGTTTACTATGTATGTTATAGTCGCATGGGTTTATGACCTTCTCGATTTGAAAAAAATACAACTTGTCAAACTTAATAACTCAAATTCGCGAATTTCACTTAAGATTCGTGTTACCACTTATTTATAAATGCAATTTTGACTTATAGATGTAAGTGGTAACACGAATCTTATCTAGTTGACCACTTATTATGTAACTTAATAACTCAAATTCGCGTTTTTGATTATTGATTAAAATGTACACCACTTTATACTAATTTCTAGTTAAGAATATTCACCACTTGGAACATGTAATGCATGGTACAAACTGTACAAAGGCATATCATGCACCATAGTATATGCATTAACTATATATAATAACGTGTAAAAGGCCATGGTAACACAAGTTTTCGGACGTTTGACTATTCCGTACGATAACAACAGAAACTGTTTTACTGTATAAGATAACTACATACCTCGTAATCCACAACAAATCACTAAAACATTTACCCACATAAAATTCATATCTCTTTGATCGGATAAATCCACAGATTATTGTGAGTCAGTTTTTTATAAGTATATAGTCAACATGGAATACTAAGGAAAATAAAGACCACTCGAGCTTATTGTTTATAATACAGTACAGGAAGTGTTACATTCTTAATTTCACATTTAGTCCGCTTCCAAAGTCCAATAATAGCTTTTAAATTATTTCCAGCACATTATACATACCTATATAAATTTGATTCCAGCATACTTGCCATTTGATAAATATGTTTAAATAAATTGATTTCTGACCTAAGTATCCCCTAATACGGTTACCTTCACAGACAATTTGTGGATTTGTTGAGATCTGACGTCATTTTGTATTGTCAATGATTTTAGTTTCTTATATTCGTTGCAAACTGGAGAAACAGACAAGAAAAATATGTTGTTCATGTTAATGATGCACAGTTCCATATATTCATAATGATGATGTTAGGATTAGAACAATTAATTATCTTAAACATACCAATCTACTGAATCCTTATTGATGTTAAGGATTTATACTTGTATACTGTGAATACTGAAGAATTGAGTTTTACAGAAAGGGGTGTGACGGTTTAATATATTGTAAGGCAATACACAATTGTGCTAATAATGTTTCTAAGACACTTGAGAGCTGTGGAATAGAGCAGTATCTGCTGTTGTTAACAGACAAATAAACAAGAAAATGAATTATGTCTTTTGCTATTTGAATACTTAACCTGGTTGCATTACTTAAGGCGGAAATCTTTCGTTAATAAACCATTGTTTGTGTTATTTTGTTTGTACCTCAAAGTGCATCAGGTCAGTTACACAGTCGTTAATCCGGCAATTTGTTCATCGTAAATAACGCAATGTATGTCATTAAGTAAGTAAGACAAATTCCCATCTACATATGTTACTAAATGCTTCATTTAAAAAGATAATGTCATGGAATGCATATGAAATATCAATGAACAGGCGTGTGCCAACTCCAGATTTGTACTTGCTTTGTTCGGATATATGTCTGAAAGCAGTTAAATTCATTATATTGCTGTCATTGCATATTTTTTTTTAAATATACCGACTTTTTGATAGATTATTTTTCAGAGTTGCTATCATGTAGTGTAATCTTGATGACCCTGATAATAGCATTGTATTCTGACAGTCGAGATGTTTGCCAGGGTACTAGATGAAATATAAGCAAGTACCATTGACGGACTATTTTTTTTCAAGGTAGATGAATCTGTTTGAATCAAGGTTTGGCTTGCACCAGTGGAAAGTTTAGAACAGCTAGTTTTTACAATTTGTCCGCTCCCTAAATTGCTAATAAAAAAATAAGAATTTACATATATTCGTACATGTAACTTGAACTATTGTCTAATTTAAACTTCAGTATTTCTGTCATTAAAACAAATAATTGCCATCATTCAAGATACATATTATGACTTCATTGCAGGTTTAGGTAACAGTCGACAAATTGTAGAAGTGACAGAAAACCAAGGGGGACAAATACTGTCACTTTGAAGCAACCTCCACGCAGCGGTTGTCTTCCCTTGCAGTACAGCAATAATCATCTCCGATAACTATAAGGGGAAATCACTGCGTAGGAGATTGACTTTGAAGTGATTGTAATATAACTCGTATCCCGGAACCAACTGGTACTGGCGTTGGACAAACGAATGCATTTTAAAGCGGACACATTGCTACTGAATGTACGTTTTTTGTAAATAATAAATTAACTAACTATTGTATTGTATCATAGTTTCGGTAGTTTTCTGTAGTTGGTAGAAAAGGAAGGAGACATTGTTATATGACCCATTACGACCTTAAACAGATCAATGATTCCAAATAATATTACTGACAAGGGTTATAACCACAAAATACATTTACCACCCAAGTTCAAGTCATTGGCCGTTAGATTTTTAATATTGAACACAATTCAGACTTACAATCCACTTCCAATCAACAATAACACTTTAATAGTTTACATCACAAAATTCCATAAATCCACATTGAAACGTGCAGAAAATGTCAGTTTTGTTTACTCTATCGAGAAGTCGCAATATCAAATGACGCATGTAAACGTACGTTGTTGCATTGTCGTTCGTTTATTTTTTACAGACGGGAACACAGTAACATTATATATGGACTCATTGGTTTTGACTTGGATGTCTGTTTTAGGTACAAATAGGTCATAATACAAATGCACACCATCTCTCCATCGTACCAGTCTCTTTTGGGTTGCAGTGCTACGTCTGGAGAGGTGGAGCTAAATTGAAAGTTACGTGATAGGGAGGGACTTTACTGTCGTAGAACACTAGAGTGCATTAAATAACAGTGTGATAATTAGATACCCGGACTGTTAGTTACTGCACTGTTGACAAAATCGACATTTCATATCAATATTTTACCAGGATTGGTTCAACATTATCGGGTTCACAATCGCGACCCATTCTACGTTTTATTTGATCGATGACATTTCTGGGCGTTTTCAATTTCATATCCTCGGTGTTTGTCATTCCTGCTTATTTGCATACATCAGGGACGTCACATACAAGATAACATACATAATATCAGAAGGAATCCAACGAAACAATACTTCAAGGAATGAAATATGGGGTGCTAGGACTGGCCTAACTTGAAATTTGCTTTCTGTACTCTCGATATAATGGACTTGCTCTGCATTCATCTAAATTATTCACGATTTCAACTTCACGAATTCAATCTTTCCTAGGAGTGAAATAAGGAAGTGTAAATGTCTCCAACGGTCTTTCGTACAGTTATGTGTAGATGTATCCATTTATAAGTCACTTTGCTTCCTTAATGTTTGATAACAACAATATCATTATATACTTTCAGATGGTGGTGCTTTTGTCTGTTGAGTGGTTACAAATTGTGCATCATTTGTTCGTTAAGAGGTAGTTTCATGTTTAGATTGTATTTCGAAATTGAGGAAGATTATGTTCTGCTTGATAATTTGTATTAATAGTATTGTATTAAATATTAATCATCACTAAAATGTCCTGAAAGGGTGTGGCTTGTCTCATAAATTATGATAATATTTGATATTAGGTCATTACCAATAATACTCGGTTGAGAAATAAAAAACTATACAGCATGCGTATTTACATAGATAGATATATTTATTTGCGTATTGAACACTGAAAAGTATTTTTTACAAAGCAGCAATAATCATTTTTACAGTAATAAGCATCGTGACAAATGGCGAGACATGTAATTTAGGTTTGTGAATTTTAGAAATTTCATTTTTTCGAGATATAAATCATGTTTTTGTTTATTTGTTTTCTAAGTAGACATAAAAGATTACAGAAATTTTACATGTGTTCTTTTACATGCGTTCTCGTGGAGACAGTTTATGCAATATACCGCAATATTAAGGCATATATTACATATAACAATTATAGAACAACATATTTAAGCCAAAATAGTATGACAGATAATTATTATAATGCAATACAACATATTGTTGAGCCATACAATTCATGAGCATATATATTTACTCATACATACACATACATACGCACACTATAATACAATTGTACTTTGTAATTGGCAACTATGCGTTTTGTCGTATGTTTGGAAAGGAATACACTGTACATGTAACTTATCAATTGACTGACATTGTTTACACTCATGCTGTTCTATACCTAAAGCTTTCAAACACCAAACTTCATGCAGGATCGTATAAAACATACATGCATATATTTTCTTTTTCCACGTAGAAAGATAATGAGAACCAGTAATAAACAAGAAATATCTTGAACAACATAAAAAATGCCGAGATGTTATATGACTGCTGGTGAATTTACCGAAATTCAGTGGAATAAGAATTGTGCCGGCAATTGTTTTTTATGTGGATTTGAGTTTATTTACCCTCGCCACCGGGATATCCCATATGGGCGAGCACTTTTTTTTATTTAATACCGATGATATTTATATCCATCTGTTGAAAGTATATACGGATGAACACTCAGTAAATGGCCATACATGAAAAACAATATACTGTCTGGTAAGGGTAACACAAAGAACGCGATAACTACGTTTGAGCAAGTTTAATTCGATTCTAGTCAAGACTCTTCTAAGCTTATGCTAAAACACAGTAATAAATATGAACATGTCGATATTGTAACCATAGTCGGTACTTGTTTTTAGTTTTATGGACCTAACCTGTTTGGCTGCAATTAATTATCAACCAGGACTAACTTACCCTTCCGTAAGCAGCTGAAAATATCCATACAAGAATCAGAGGTACATTAGAAATGACCGTACCAAGATGCCATGGAAGGAGTAGACCATACACAAAAGCATTACATCTTTTTTCAAAGAGCATACAATACTACACGTACTCGTATGTCCACCTAGACATAACATATTTGTTACATGCCCAAGTGTATGTTCTGTCTCTATCTATAGTTTGTCCTAATACTTTTATGATTGCCATCTTCGTTGTGAGCTGGCTCAAAGGTATTATTATAAGTTACGTCTTAGTTAGTACAGCAACTGTTCGTTTGAGGCCTTGCGATCACTCTCTACTTGCATATTCTAAAATTTGTTTTGTAATTTATCGTAGACATCGTCATTGCTGACGCCAGTTTGCAAACCAGCTCTGTGGACTAATCGTACTTTCATTGGTTTATTAAACTGAACACTATCGTAATCATTTGCCTCTGTGTTGATTTTCTCATTACATGTCCATTTATTGCCCCCTTCTGATCTACCCAGATATGAATATTCGCCTAACAAAACTGCACATGCTCCGAGTTGATTATTTCTCATATGCGAATATGTGGGATCCTCAAATCGTCCACACGGCATATTCAGCCGATTGTACACACATAGTCATCTTCAGCACTTGAAGGAGGTGGCTTAGGTAGCCATGTTGTTGTTGTTGTGTCATATTCCGTTTCTAGATCATCCTGTCGACTGGTGACTCCTCCATCGCCACAGTGACCTACATATGCATTGTTTACGCCATCTTGTGGCCCCGCCCTTCTTCTTGACCTTTTAAGCTCTTTTCGTCTTAAACGCCTGTGAATATAATATGATTATCATAGAGAAATAAGAGCTCTCATATCATCTTAAATAATTGCTAACCTTTAATTTCTTAATGTTACCTTGTATTCTTACATGTATATTTTGCATTCTGTTCTACACCTTTATTCGTTATACATAATTGGTATTGCGTGTCATCATTATCGATATATCTCAATGTCCCTGCAATGTGTTTTGTGGTGAATGTAGCAACATATCGAACTATATATCGTATTGGTCACTCTATGTTTCTGCTGCTTATTAGTTTAGATACAAATCTTAAATAGCAATGTATTTGCTTTGAACAACCATATTGTATTTTGGGTTTCAAAAGAGTGAGGCATGGGTAGGACCGAAGTTAATTAAGTTAATAAGTAATTTTTGTTTTAAAAATGTGAACATATAAGAAGTGACCAAAAAGAAAAGAACGTATGAGTGTCAAATCTATATAAAGTCACATGCTAAAGCAAAAACAAAAATATAGTTGTTGTTCGAAAATTTAACTTCAGTTTGACAAAATGAAATCTTACAGTTTTGAAACACGTAAGCAAATCACAATAATAAGGGCACGTAACTATTTAGCGTCTTCTAATAATCAGCAATCTCGTTCATTTAGTTAAAATTGCTATATCATAATATTTAGAATAAAAATAATTAAACGTAGCAATATTTCGCAGATAGTCTGACGGACGGGCGGACAGACTAACAGACAATTGTGATCGTACAACTTCTGTGCAAAGTTATTTATATATATGATATAAACATTTAAATATACAAGAGAGAGAATAAGTTGCTACAGGGAACACCACATACATACGACAGTGCCTAAATCAAGTGTGTATGAAGTATAGGAAACCATTTCCATGTCGTTACATTAATAAAACGTTAAACTTGCACACATTAAAATAGCACATAACGTACAAATTGCATGGAAAACAACTCACCTTGCTAACAGTACTGCACAAACTGCAATATTTACCAGCACAATCAAAATACCAACAATTATTATTATTTCCACGCAGTTTGGAAGTAATGCCTCATCACCTATAAACCAAATATGTCCACGGTATTATTTCTGTTAATAAAATAGTTTCAACAACAAATATCGAGAAGAAAATGTATTCAGACTTAATCAGTTTGGTACCATTAAACGCATGCCTGAGTTTGATTGAAGTCTGTAATAAGCATCAAGTCATAATGTTTGCGAAGATATGGTACCACATTTGGTGTTATTATTGACAAATTAACTAACCTTTCAGTGTTATAGATGGTATAACATGTTCCTTAAATAGAGGCCTGTTATAATGTTTAATTTCGAGAATTGAACCAGAAACCGTCCATGAGGAAGTTTTTCATCCCATCACAATTACACAGCAACAGCTGTCCGATATTTATCTTTAGAACGCAATAATGTGTTTTGTAACAGTTGTCTGAATATATCTACCACTATCGATTATTTGTTACAACAACAAAATATCCAAATATAACTGTCAGGTCAAAATTTAATCGAAGATACTAGTTAACTATGTCCACAGAAATGATAAATTGGGCCCGCCTAGTAACTTATATATCGGTCAAGCGCTCGACTGTTTATTTAGAGGTCGTTGATTCGAACCCCATTCGAGTCATATGTTATTCCCTGACAAGTTGTCTGAAGAATATACATACACACAAAGTCATTTGTCCTCCACTAATGTGGGAAAGTTGTCAGTTGCTGGCGGAGAAGCAGGCTTGTACTGGTTGGTTACTGAGGAGCACAAGATAGGTCAAATCACCGCCGTATATAAATGAAATACTATTGAGAAAGGGCGTAACTCCCAAAATAAAGGATAAATTGTTTTATTACATCAATTGTTTTTTAAGTATGCCAGCAACATGATTCTTGGAGAAGTCCTATCTTATAAACCAATGCCATAGCTAATCACCTAAAAAGCCGAACAGCTCTGGTATTGTAAATTATTTTCATTGCCGCACCATATATACGCGAAATGTAGGCCCCACTTAATGTCTTGTTGTGAGACCAATGCGCAGATAAACAATTTGCAACAAACACAATTGGCCATGGTGATCCAGTTACCATGCATCCAGTGCATGAAAGCGATCCTCATCAAAGTTTGAGATGTAAAATGTTTGGAATATAAAAATGTCTTTAAATATGTAGAAACCATGAATAATACCTTTGCCTGATATACTTTCTGTAGTAGTGTCGTTTGAGAAATATTTCGTGGTTTCATCTATTGAAACAAGTGGACTTGTTGCTGTTGATACAACACACCAAAGTCAGATACGAATGTAATTCAATCACAGACATATATAAGAAAGGGCTTGTAACTATCAAACACGATAAAGGAGAGCTATGATGGACCTAATTCGCTCACCCGATATTGAGAGCTCACACGCTTTATACATATAGGGAAAGAGATGAATGTTTTTGACGATTAAAATAATGTGAATAATCTTGGTAGATGGTCATTACAGCAGTAGCAACATTTGTGTAAAATATTTCAAAATTGGTCCGGTGGTTTCTGACGAATCATAAATAATCTGGACATTCTTAGTAGAAGTTCATGTAAAAGCCGGGGTTTGACAAATTGAAAAAAAACAGCCTAGATAGATGGTCACAAAAAAAACATTTTTGCAAATGCATTTCAAATGCGACGAGTAGTTTCTGACATTATTAAAGAAATTATACCTGCTACATACACAGAATATAAACAAGCACCACTAGTTGCTTTGGGGACAATATGAAAACCTCACACTTGGTAGAGGGTAAAAGAAAGAAAATGTGTGGACATTTCAAATTCGGAAATGTTATAGACAAGATGACTTTTAAATTGTTCACTATATTACTGTACAGTCAGAGTGACCACACCCCCTCTAGAAGCATTGTTTTTGAGAAATCGGTATAATCTGGCCGATCTCGGTTGTTGGTCACCAAAGGATCATTTGTGGAATATTATCGTAGAACGGTTAGTTGCTGACAAGCTTTTCCTTTAACTTGGCCATTTACCTAGTTTTTGGAGCAATGAAATATATTTGTAAACTTTTTTGTGGAAGAGGATGCCGGAAAAGTTCTGACCAATTTGATTACATTCTGCCATTGGTTAAGGAGATTTTGTTTGAAGACATATGTGAACGGATGGACGGGGAACGCGCGAACGGACGACGGATTGATGGAGAACGGACAATGACTGGTCACAGAAGCTCAGTCTGAGCACATATTCAGGTGAGCTAAAACAGAATGGTTGTATATTATTCATAATTCCTTTATAAGCATTTGAAGACGATGTAGACCCTTCTCAAACCTAATGGGTACTTTATGCAATGCACGCATGCAAACACTGAAAGCAAAGTGTACAATTGTAAATGAAACTAATTTAGATAGACACGTTTCATCTATTTCGTTTTTGTGACATTTCATAGAACTAAATCTTGTATTCTCAACCAGATATCAAACTCCATATTGCCCTAACCAGAAAGAATGGTGAGCCATACGTTTATGAACAACACTACAAATGAAAGCTGCTTACTTGAGTGAGTCTTGACTGAGGTGGAGTTTACGGTTGATGTCACACCTGGCGTTGTCGATGTTTTTAACGTCGATGAAGTAGTAGATGTTGTGGTAGAGTGGGTTGTAGTAGTTTCTTGTGAAAAGAAAGATAACAATGTCGAATGTATTGTGAGTGTTTTGAGCGGTCACTTGTATCTTTAGTTAGGAACATTCCATTTTCAGAAAAGATGTAAACTGATTATATTCGTCGAAACTCATGTAGCTCAGTCTTCCGTTCATTTATATGCTTTCTCGTTCTAAAGGTTAATATCGTGCAACCACTATAGCATTGAATTAGCTGAAATAGATGACCGTACGTATCCGAGTGTCAACGGACAATCACACAAGTAACAATTACCCATATATAAGGGAATATAACATATTATTGTAAAAATAAACTGACAGGTTACTAAAATTTTATTATGATAGCAAGAAATCTGTGAGAGGGTCTGGTTTATAAATCATGTATACTACTGATTACACCTGTGCATTTGAACGTTGAACCATAGATAAAGGCAATGATGTTCATATGTAGTAAAATTAGTACATGCATTTGACTATAAGATACAATGATTGTACAACATGTACTGCAATATTTCGAATCTACGGGTTTTTATTATCAAGTTTTGTTGCAAGAAGTAACTGGGGCAATTTTGTCAGTATGATATTGTGTGGAATTTTAGTACGCAAATGGTAGTCAATACAATGAATCATCTAACATAGACGTTTTATCCACAATATTCAAATTACATTTCCGTACTATTGCGTCAATGCTGTAATTCAGATACAAAGATTACATGGTACCTCATACCGACGTGTGCTTACACAAATAAATAAAAAAGTTGAGCAGGAAAAGAAATGTCACATACAAACCGCACAGCCGCCAAAATGCACATAGGGCATGAACATGTTTTGTCGGCAAAAACAGTTGCATGAAAAAGTGTATGTAAGGAGGATTTAACCTAATATGTCTATCCATACCTTGAACAAACGATACCAAAGTTCTCAGTTATAAAGCAGGGTATAACAAAGCACACCAGCATGTATGAAATTGATAATATGTATTGTAATATATTTAGTCCAAAAAAGAGTTAGAAACTGGCACCTGTGGGATATTTTATGAATCTTCAGAATAAATAGGTCAAATGAAGCAAGCATGCAGTTGAAAAAGATTGACTTTTGAGGGGTACACATTTAATGAGTAGGCACGAAATAATGAGAAATAGGCAACTTCATAACTACAGTTCTGTTGAAAAAATGAGGAAGTAAAAGTTCAAGAAATGACAATATTCATCGCGAGCAGATGACATTCGAAACTTGAATAATAGTCCTGTTTTCCAAATTTGCGATTTCATTGCCTTTCGAATGACAATAAAGCTTTCTCCATAAAAAGGTTAATGACGCGTCAAAATTGTCCATACCAATTACCATATGCAATCAAATACCGAAGGCATTTAAACAAACCAATTGATTGAAGTAGGCCGTTTGAAAATATTGACTTTAAAATGATTCTATAGCATTTAAAATTTGCCGATGAAACGTTTTGATTTTACTTCATTACTTTGTGCATCGTAAACTGTCATTGTTTCCGACCCTCCGCAAGTTTCACCTCCAATGGTTCGACCAGGACATTTCAATGTACAATCCTGTTTTGGCTGTCCATTTAGCCTTTTCATACAATAACAACGCACATACTGTGAATACATAGAAGACAGACGAGTGCTAATAAATTACTGAATTCAATCAACAGTATTTCCAAAGAAGATAAAACCGAGCTATTGGCAAAGATATTCAGCCATTTATGAACACGAGAGTGTGACATTTTAATTCATATATTAAATAGAACATACACATTACCATTCTTTGTAAGATCACAGAGACAATTTTAATTTGGTAATATTTAAATGTAATTAGCTAGTTGAAATCGGTATACTTATATACATATAGGAAAGAGTTAAGCATATTCACACACACGGGAGTCCAGCTTTGTAATTCGATTTTCTTATCATTTTTGTTGCGATAAGTATATATAAGTTTTTACTGATTATGTACATTACGGTAACTGTACCATTACCATAGCTGAACTCCGACAGTCCCTCCTTGAAGAATGGAATAATATTCCACGAATTAGACGTTTTTGGTCAAATCAATGATACAACTATGCCAGGAGGACATACCCAATATTAACGTCTGGTGCAGTCGAAGGATTTCTGTGTAACTACTCATACGTAAATTCTGTAGAAATCATACCAAAACCGTCGTTATCTTACCTTAGCAATTGATAAAAGCATTAGACAATTTGGCCAAATGTGTTCCAAGTTCAAATTTTGTGAAATTTAGTGCTAAATAAGTTTCCCTTGTTGTTTCTAGTTGGTTATGTTCTTAAGTATGATACCGCATAATTATGCTCAACCTTTTGTCATTGGCATTTTAATGATTTTATACAATGTTTGTTAATATCATTATGTAGACGATGTACACGCCATTGTTTATTTGTACGTATAACCAAATGTTACTCCGAGAATGGGATAATATTCTACGAATTGGACGTTTTTGGTCATATCAATTATACAAATATGCCAGGAGGACATACGCAATATTAACGATTGGTGCAATCGAAGGATTTCGGTGTAACTACTCATACGTATATTATGTAGAAAACAAACCTAAACCGTCGGTATCTTCAGGGCTTCAAAGACACTTGTCACGGACTAATGGAAATGTAAAATTTGACTTGTCCAACATAGGAAGTTAGTTGTCCGAGAATATCGGTAAATGCAGTAACAAATAAACACATACAATGATAGCTCCACAATCTACAATTAATTATCACATGTATGTGTTTATGGGATTCTAAGGTTTGACTTACAGCCGAACAATTGCTGATGTTGGTTAGCTTTAAAAACGGACTTCAACTCAACTGTTGCCCGATTCAGCAGTAGACTAGTCCGGGAGGTCGGGCTAGTGGATTTATAGAGCCCTGAATATCTTATCTTAGCAATTGATGAAAGCAAGAGACAATTCGGCCAAATGTGTTTCCCGTTCAAATTTAATGAAATTTAGTGCTAAATAAATTTCACTTCTGTTTGTGAAATAAATAATAACTGCCTTAGCAAAGTAGTTCTGCGATCTACCACTGACTGTTAGCAGTACTACCAGTAATTATGCGAGGACTGAGAGTAGTAATACTGGTAGTGCCCGCTGTAAAATGTTGCAAAATTGTATAAATATATAATTGAAGAACGACACCTATTATTGCCCAATACAACAATACTGATATAATGTAAGCTGTAGAGAAATTACTGTGTAATTTGTGTCAAAATGACACCGTGTGTTTAGATGCATTAACTGAATTAATACAGAAAAACGAACGTATCCTTATTTATTTGTTATCCGTCAGATTAACCAAAAGTTTATTGAAGAACTAGATGTGTGATGCGGTGTCTTTTTAACCAGCGCGCCTAAGCGCGCCTGGTTTTAGTACTCATACAGTTTTCCAACACTGCCACCCTAAATAGTCCGTTTTCAGCCGAACCGAATAACTGTAGAAAAAAAGTCAAATAGTCCGACTATTTCGCTGATACTACACGCGCTATAAGATAACACAATGGCTTTTTGCTTTGTTTTCTTTCGAAAATAGTTTATTCAAAATATACTTTTATAATTATAATATTGTATTGTATGTTCGGGAATGTTCATGTAGTTTTTTGTGCATGTGTATATACGCGTTTTGGCGGTGACCCCATAACTCAGAAAAAAACCAACGCAACAAGAAATAGTCCGACGATTCCATTGATGAAACAACACATCGGTAGTTTTTTTGTTTTTTATAAAGAATATCATTTTTTCAATATATTTTTTAAAAATGTATTGTCTCGGGAATGTTGACATAATTGTAAACTTGTGTGTATGAATATAGCGTCGGTCCGTCGGTCGTGTTCTCATGGCAGCCATTGAAGTAGTCGTTATTTAGTGTCTCACTACTGATTCTTGAAAGATCAACGGTAAGTGTATTTTCGATTTGTATCTGTTGTATTACATGTTCGCCTCCTATTATATTTGTGAACTACTGTATTATTATTGTTTATGTGTTAGTGTCTACTGTTGATATTAAATTGCGTCGGTTGAGGCCTATATATCTTGTATCGGATGATGTACATGCGCTTCTTGCGTAGTATCCGCCATTTTGTTTCATTTTATAAACATCCTGTATTATGTCTGGAATTTTCATTATAAACTTGGGTGATTATAGTCTTATATAGCGTACGGTTATGATAATTTATTTATATAATTTTGTTGTAAAGCGAAGGCAGGAAATATCATTGCATCGTCGGTATTACCCGATACGTGGTTATTATTAAATTGTGTCGTTTGACTTCCAGGTTTTTTATTATGCAACTTGGTTATATTTATTGCATGTGCTCTGTATAAATAAGAATATTAATATTTTTTTTGCCGATACATGGTTATTACAATACTTCGGAGCGATTTTGTATGTTTATAATTGTAGTTGCAACGATATAATTACTGACCTATTTATTTTGTTGATTCGGCCCCGTGTCATTTCGCACACAGGTGGCCGGTGCGTAGCCATGACATTTAAAACCCGCATTGAAAAAAAATATTTTTCACTCTGTTCTTATAGTAAGATAAAGGTTCAAACAACTTTCAAATCGACATACAGACGCGGAGATCGCTATTTTTCACTCATAGTTTTCCTTTTACGCGAATGCTGCCTTTTTGACAGATGGTACCCGGCTCTGCGTAAGAACACATTTTGTAAGCCGAAAACCAAAAAACTTGGTTTTCGGCTTACGAAATGTGTTCTTACGCAGAGCCGGGTACCACCTTTCAAAATGGCTGCGTTCGCGTAAAACGAAAGTTGAGAGCGAAAAAATAGCGATCTCCGCGTCTGTATGACGATTTGTAAGTTGTTTGATATTGAAATATACTTTTTTAAATGTTTCTTATTGAAATCTAAAGTCGTTCGTCAGGTGAATAGCGATTTATAGTAGTTTTGTTCTGAAAATACCGACTCGGTCTAACGGTAGGAAGTTGTCCGACCTAGCCATTCTTGATGTTTGACGTTAAAAACAACAGTCTATTCTGTTTGTGAATATTTTTTGAGTATATTCACTGTCGACATAAATCCCTTGTGTGTATTTTAAGACATCAGTGATAAAAATCGGTTGAGAAATGGCTTTGAAAAGTACGTCAAAGCAAATGTGTGTATATATTTTCATTGTAAATGCGTATGAAGTTGGACACCTTTATCTTACTATAAGAACAGAGTGAAAAATATTTTTTTTCAATGCGGGTTTAAAATGTCATGGCTACGCACCGGCCACCTGTGATTTCGCACTTTACTATCTTCTTTAAATACAATACCGGTGTACACAAAACGTTTTTATCAAGATTTTTATTTGTCTGGGAAGCTGATCTTTAAATATGTGCTGTTAATTGGTTGAACATCTGACCTATTGTTGATTTGGTTGTTCCCAGTGCACTGCGCACACATTAGGTATTTTCATTCTCTGTTATTCATTGGTACACACCCATAAATATCTGTATTATACCGCTTATACAATTGTATTTACAACTAAATAATTATTGACTTACTTATTTGTTGATTCTGTCATATATTCTTCGGAACTATTTACAAACACTACATATTGGGGATTTGGACATCATTACATGTATTACGAAAAATTGCACTGGTGCAGCGAGTGATTCTATACAACTCCCTTGATTACCCACTCAGTATATATGCTAACCATTATACCACTACAACTTACCTTCTAATGTTCTGATAAAGAAGCATGCTTGAAAACTCTTATATTAATATGTTGTTTTGTTATTTTATTTTCAGATGTCAATAGAACAACTTTTTACCAATAGAGGGACTGGACCCTACTCGAAGCCTTTGAAGGTGATAGTGGTCATTACAGGCGAGATCGTCTCATACCGTGATGGGAGAAACAATGACTGAATCACTGAACGTGGCCATTGCGGACTCAGAAAGATGTATACGGGGTGTTGTGTATGATCCCCTGAAATTTGCAAAATTCAGGGAAGGGAACTCCCTAGTTCTGAGAGATATAATTCGTAAGACGGACGACAATAATCATGCCATTGTCATCACGAAAAATACAAAAGTCTTTATAACTACGGATATTGACGTGCCGGACTACCTGGTGGAAGCGGGGAGGAAGATCATATACCCACCACCAGCAGATGTGGTACTAATTGCAGAGGCTGTGAGATCCCCACCCAGGGCAAGAGTGTCCGTTACCGAGAAAATTGTACAGGTTAGTTTTCATTCTTGTTCTGTTAATTACAAACAACAGGTGAAGGTAAATACACATTCACTAAAAATGTTAGTTAAGTTCCATTCAACCGCTCTCCACACTTTAGCAGCAACATTCACACACATAAAGCTCCATCATGTAAAGTCCAAAAAAAACCATCCCTATGAAGTTAAGACTTGCAAATGTATACTGTTTTTGGTTATCCGTTAATATGGACACCTTGGTTTTTATGACACCTTGGTTTTTATGTCTCCTGTTTTTATGTATTCAGTAATTTAAAGAAAAATAAGTTCAGTCAGTTAACAGACTGTCCATTGATTTTTAGAGAGATATATGTCTATCCTACTGATAAATGAATGTTGCTTGTTTTGCTTGTTTCGCTTCTTTGTTTGATGTTTACATTATTTGTGTGTGTGTTAATGGATAATGTCCTATTATTTTCACTGCTATACCAACATAAACATTGTTGCTACCTGACTATGGACAGGTGATAATTTTTGATATTTATGCACCTCTTATTATTGGTTGTATATAGCAAAATTTAAACAGATTATTGTCACACAGCAGGTTATACATGTTATGGTTATTACTGATAGCTTTATCATGATTTTATATTAAAATTAGCATATTTTAATTGCTGTTTGGATTGACAACTGCCAACTGTTATTGTAATATCATTGTCTTACACATTTTACCAAATAGTATCACAACGCACACTTGTTGTTTGTTTTTTATTGTACTTTAGCATACAGTTTTGAACACAATGGCCACCAATCTAGACATGTGATTACAAGGTAGTGTTCACCAATATTAGACTTAATACAATCGCTTTGTGTTTAATTACAGGAGGAGGAGACAAAAACCCTCAGTGTCCGGGGGAGAGTGTGAACCTCAAATCAATCCATTTGGAAGATGGTAGTTTAAAGGTCCGGGTGGCCCTATGGAGGGAGGCCTCATCTGTTGAATGTAGGCCAGGGGATCATGTAACAATAACAGATGTTACTACCAACATTTACCAGGGCGAGACAAGCCTACAGACTACAGTACGCTCTGAGATCAAGGTAATACAGTTATGAATTTAAAACTTATTAGACTAACTCTGTGTGCATTTACATCACATATCATATGAAAAATCCCTTAGTATTTATATATTCACTTGAATACAGAAGGCAGTTGTATGGTATTCACACTGTTTATGCCACTAAGGGACTATTGTACTGCTTGCAATACTTCAGACACTTTTTGTTTCTGGTGTTGTTGTTTCTTGTTTTTCTTCGACTCTAGAACAAATTTTACAAGTAATACTTCAATGGAATATCCACTATCAATTGAAAATGTGTAGCCCACAAAATGCCTTGACTCACATTTTTTTCTAGTTTGAATGCAAACTAACATGTGTAGGATGTTAGCCATGATGGTATTTTGTAAAATATATTAGAATTAGTACCTTGGGAACATTTAGAAATTGAATATTACAAATCAGCATAAACCAGGAAATAGAAATATTTTGCCAGCAAAACACATTTTGCTAGATGCAGCCAAACTAATATATGTAACCAAACACTGTATGGAACTTGGTATTACAGCGTATGTTTCTTATTCAGTAATATTTTTGGTTTGTTCTAATCCTTTACATTTTTATAATTGTAGAAGACTGATACACCAACAGTTGTGTCCAGGGTGTTGGTTGTTTGTGTTTCTGTTGAAGAGAGTGAAACAGAGTTAATAGATGATGACAGCATCATCCCTGTGCCAAGTGAGCTGCTGGCTGGTGCTGTAAGCAGTGATGGGCCGGTCGACATTGAGATGCTTACAGCTGCTGGACCACTCACCCTGGTGATAACTTGCAAGGGTAGCGAAGTTTTGTACATTGGTTTGGATGAGTGAAAATATTGTAAATATTAGATTGTTTTACATTTGTTGCAGTATTATTTGGGAATAGGGTATTATGCACAAATTTGGAGATTTTTATTGCTTATTTTATAAATATACTAATGTACTATTTCCATATACAATTTTTCTATGCCATTCTCATTGGTTTCTTTTGTTATAAATGTTCATGTACTGTTAACAACTTAATATAAATAATATTCTTGTGTAAGCTTTTCTATTTGTTATACAAATCAAAATTTTGCTATCTTGATACCTTTTTCAGTTTATACCAAGTCTATTATTTCTACCCATCACTATTGATCTGGAATTTATAATCTGTACTATTTGCACAAATAATGTTTACCATGCCATTGATCTTGGTACTCCAAGTGCAAAAACATTAGATACAAGAGCAAATGTTGTATCTAGTCTCATTATGTAATGTGCCCTATAACTAAATACGCTTTTTGTAAATAAACATTGTTGTGTTCATTTTTTTATGATGATTATGTCCTATTTTACTTAGTTTTACATGTTTTTTATGTCCGTATATATCTCTCATTGGAACATTACAATGATTTGCTAGATGCATAGTCAACCCTATTTACATTATTATACATGCATTATTTATTTTACCTAAACAAAAACTAAGCACCCTGTTACACTTACATCTACTGCCATAATGTAATGTGTCCTACAACCGTATATTCTCTTTGTAAATAATTAATGTTGTGTACAATTCTTCCTATCGGTTATGTCTTACTTTACATATAAAGGATGTTTATACAACGTTTTACATGTTTTTTTATGTTCTATGTATATATTTCTCATAGGAACATTTCAATGATTTGCTATATGCATAGTATTATTAACATTATGTTACTTGTATTATTTAAAGCATACAATATTTAATGCTCTATTTTCATAGAATGGCTTCATAATTGTTACTGAAACACACAAATATTTGGTATTTGTTTTTAAATATAATTAAACAAGCACACTTCACTTGTAATAATTTTCTAGTGCAGATATCAGTATTTACTGATGTCAGAAACGTCACATTTTGCAGTCAGTAATAATATTGTCTATATGCCTTATGGTTATTCCCCTGACGTATGTCATGCCAAGATACATACGAAATATACTTCTTATATAGGGAAAGTAAATTAGAACAGGCTAACAAGATTTTTTTATAAATGATGGAACCAACATTATAAAAAAACAAGATTATCCATGCACATACAATGTTTTTCAGAATGTGTCTATGCATAATGCTTTTTTATAAAACCTTGTTGGCATGTGGTAGATTTGTTCATTATCTATATATCCAAGTGTTTCTATATCAAAATTAGGCAAAGCTAATACAGCTGTTTTCTACAGCATATATTGCCTTAACATTGGTGTGCATAATATTGTTGACTAGAGTTTTCCAATGTTTTGTATATTTTCCATTTATATGTGTCTCAGTGTTTGTTTATATGGGTAACGTTAGTAGTTTATGAACAAAACTAGTGTTCCTGCTAATCACGCTACACATCATGACATAACAAATCCCGCCAAATGCTATGTATGAATACACTTACATTTTTATAATGTACTAAATTTAGAACTTTTTAAAAGCTATAACATTACGAAATGTAAAAAGTTAAAAATGTATGATAAGTCTGTAAGCCGGTTTTCTTGTGGTGCTTCTCATATGTAAACCCTAGATGTGTCATGCTAACATGGTTATATGCTTTCATTTATATACATTAGATACTTATGTTTATTGATTGTGGGTAAACAAATATTAGGTACAGCCAGGACTTTGTAACCATCAGTGTCGTATTGCTATGAATTTGCAAGCATATACCATTTTTTATCATTTTTATTAGACCAATTTATGAAGCAATCCTAATAGTTAGTTCCCACAATTACAATATTTACCTCTCTTGTTTTGGATTGTTGGCCAAATTGATAGGCAAATTATCATAAAGTTTATAGGGAGTATAAAGTAAATGATGCTAAACTAACCAGATATTAAAAAAAAACATTGTTGTACAAAATGTGTTTGTCACATGCATACTCTTTCTATATTTTCCCAATTATTCTATACATGGAAATTAACCATATATGAGCTCAACAGTTTGACCTATAAAAATGGCTATGAACAAGACGTGTATTTTGTACAAGTGGGAACAATCTATTGTTGTTGTTTAGTGTACATTATTATGTTTTACTTTTTATTGATGATCTCAGTTATTTTTAATAAAAGTTTAGAAATTTTACACACTGTTGTTGCCTATCTTGTGTTGAATATACAATTGTTACTGTTTATAAGCCATCAGTGGGATCATAGCTAACGTGACGAATGTATATGTCACGTCTCACAAACTCCACTACTACTGATATGCAGTAAAAATAGCACTAATAGATTTGTGTTTGAATTTTGTTCAGTTAATGCCTTTCCGACAGGTATGATCATTTATTAGTCTATACATGATCTACCTAGGTTCAATAAGAAGTGTTTCGTCAGTTTAACTGCAAGCAACAGACAGCTTCCACACTTATAAGTAAGCAGTGTGGCGCTTGTCATCTTGGAAAGATGAAAATTTACAACTGGGTAGGCCTGAACATGTCACAAACCCATGACCTACAGATGGGTATTCTAGCATGCTACCAACTGCGCTAGCCATGCCTGTTTAAGTCCAAGTGGATGTTACATGTTATGATTTCCAAGGAATACTACAATGATATGGTAACAATATGGACGCATTTAATGCAATATTGTCTTAATCTGAATACTGTACGTCTCAGGTGAGAGTATGGATATGACAAATGCAATCCGAACTAGTAAGGCAAGGTACTACACCTATGGTTATAATTAGTTGACTTAGTACAGGGTTCTATAAGGTTGGGTTAACACCCAATCAACAGTTTGAATCATCTACACAGGATCTCAATAACCAGTACATTCCTTGGTTTCACTGCAAGCGATTGTAGGCTTCCCACTTATGTCAGCAGTGGGAGGTAAATGATTCAAAAAGGTTCCTTGACCAGATCACCACCATGACTAGCTATATACATGCAAAAAAAAGAAGAGTGGTGTGCATTGTGCATCTGTCTGTTAACATATGTTTGGTTTATTGGATGCAATTAGATCCAAATTATGATGTATCTAATATACAAGTAACATATTGTTTTTTTTCGAAAATCAGCAAGATACCTCCCTACAACACTAGGAAATAACATATTTGTCCATTGGGCCTATAATTAAGTTTCTGAACACAGTTGTGCTCACAATTTCCTACCTTTGTAATTACACCTTAGCAAACAAGGAATGCTTGGAAATGCACACTATCCATGCCTCACATTCCGTATACATTACACTACACCTATATATAGACATATATTATGTTACAACGCGCTGGTTTTCAGGACTCTCAGTCCTTTGATTTATATTACACTTTACTACATATTGCATTTTACTACATATTGCAGTGTTTTTTCGGTTAAGTAGAATAGGGTATTTAATGTATTATACAATTATATATTGCATTTGTATGGTGGCATATTACTGCAGGTGGCAGTTCTGGGCACTTTCAAGCCTGTTTCTAGTTGTATGATATTTATCTTACCGAATCTTAAATTTATCTTAAATTTATCACGAATATTAACTAGATAGCTAGATAATTATCGTAATAATTAAGTGGTTAACACGAATTAATTCGTGAACGCTATCATGCTAACTGGTGGCAGTAATATGCCACCATACATTTGAATTCTTGTACATTGTTTCAAAGCTTCGCAAGAAATCATACAACTGTAAATAAATATTAAAATGACTTACAGAAGTACCAGCGTATCTGTATTGTGGGAAACAGTGATTCTTGCAGATACGTCCACTATTGTCAGAAAAGCTCGTGGGTAGGTCACTGTACATGAGCGGGTAACATCCAATGTAACCGTCTGGATGCGCCGCAACTACACCTTTTAAATGCAAACATGGATACTAGTTTAAAATTAAAACGTGTACTACACATGAAACACAATTTAACTACATTGAGACATTTAATCAGGATTACATTGTATATTATTATGATGTTCGTACTTAAGATATGTATAAACTAAGACCGGAGTCCAGAGACACGGGAACGATTTAGCTGTAAATTGTGCACACTAAAAACGGCCGCTATCTTAAACTTTCCTTTAAATTAAAACTGTATATTCAGATATTTTTGCGAAGCATCAAGTTTGACTCTCAGTTACTCGGTTGCTTCGCGGAGAGTTTTTACTTGAAACATAAACTAACGCGTAAAAAGGTTAATGTTTCGTAAACATATATATTCGCGAATGTTACTATCTCGCTGAAACAGTGACATTTCTAACATTACAAAAATAGAATTGACGAAATAGCAATAACGTTATTGTTTCTCTAACACAACTCGTATTAATATATAGTAATAGTAATTAGTTATTACGTGACGTCATCAGCACGAGACTAATCCTATACGGGGGTGTTTTCCAGCACTGGTGTGAACGCGGGAATTCCTTGTCTGGTATACAAATGAAAGCGCTGAAAGCGCAGAAAGACTGGGTCAGTCGAAGTTTCTTGTGACCCGTAAAGACTTCTCATGCAGAGAATGTAGAAGCATTGCACTGTCTCGCTCGGGGATGGAAAGAGGGACTGGTTCACTTACAAGCAATTTTAATTTCAAAGCGTGCATGTATGACTATACGCTCCACACAGCGCTTTGATTCTTCTACCGTTAGATTCACCCGCTGCTGTATTACCCAGTATATTTTGATATTTGACCTAATCGGTTTTAGTTCATGTCATTAAAAGTGTAGCACTTACAGAAGGCAGTGTTTCGTTCATTCATCGAGATTTGTACTGATACGTTTTAAAAATAGCGTGGCGAATCTGATTAACAAGATGTCAAGTAACGATATGACGCATTTCAAAATATACACAGATTCCGCCCGTACAGTTGTTTAAATGACCTTAAATCATTACACATTTACAGGCATCGGAATAATTTTGGCATGCCGACGAAACGATAGTCACTTACGTTCGATTTATTTAGTTTTTCTAGCAATTTCCATAGTCTCGGCGGCATTTCTATGACAGTGAAAGCTTATTCAATGCACACTCACATAAAGTTTATTTACACATGTTTACTGTCTTACAACGACTCGCTGAATGGCCCTGAACACATGTCGACCGTCTAAATATAGACTGTGTATTCACACTGGCTGTGGGGATTGTAAAACCGATCAAATGTGTCTAACTCTGATACTAGGATGTGTATTCGCACTGGCTGTGGGGATTGTAAAACCGATCAAATGTGTCTAACTCTGATACTAGGATGTGTATTCGCACTGGCTGTGGGAATAGTGAACTCCGCCATTGTCGGTCTCAAGCCCGGATGAGAAAGGAGGAGAGTTGTGTATAGGGCCAGCACCCCTATCACGTAAAAAAACACTTCGCTACGGAAACCACACAAGTAAATCAAAATAACTTCACCGGTACTCAGGGAGACATTCATCAAACTATTGATGGAATGACTGTTATTAGTGAAAGCAGAAATGAAGCTAGTAACACGAGAAATGGACTTCTGAGGCCAAAATCCCTACTTAGAGTTGGAGGATGGAATGTCCGCACCATGTACGAAGTAGGAAAAACTGCACAAATTGAAAAAGAAATGATGAACTATAACATAGATATATTGGGCATAAGTGAATGCAGGTGGACAGGTTGCGGGTCAGTTATAACAGCAAATGGACACAAGATAGTTTACTCTGGGAGAAAAGATAACATCCATAGAGAAGGTGTAGCCATCATAATGAATAAACAAGCAAGTAAAGCTCTTATAGAATGGAAACCCATAGATGAGAGAATAATAACAGCTAGATTTGACTCAAAATATGTGAAACTAACTCTGATTCAATGCTATGCACCAACAAACGAAGCAGACATTGAAACTAAAACAGACTTCTATGAAAAACTAAGAAGTGTATTGGAAGGAGGGCATGCACATGATGTTGTGCTGGTAAATGGAGACTTAAACGCAAAAGTAGGAAGTGACAACACCGGAGTAGAGAGAATAATGGGTAACAACGGATGTGGAACTTGTAATGAAAATGGAAATTTATTGATTGAATTTTGCGGACTAAATGATCTGGTTATTGGTGGTACGCTGTTCCAACACAAAGATATACATAAGCTGACATGGACATCGCCAAACAGGAGAGACAAAAATCAAATAGACCATTTAATGATTAATGGCAGATGGCGACATTCACTAAATGATGTATCTGTAAAAAGAGGAGCAGACTGTGGAAGTGACCACTACCTGATTATTGGTAAAATAAAGTTGAAACTCAAGAAAGCTCCAAAGATAAATGAACTGGGCAGGAAAGCATTTGACCTACAGAGACTGAAGGACAACAAAATAAGACAAAAATTTAATACTGAAATAAGAAACAGATATCAAGTACTCCGCGAAATTGATGACAACAATGAAAACATGGGTGAAAACATAACAGAAATCTGGGATAACATCAAGGACATTTATACAAAAACATCAGAGAAAGTATTGGGTCTACGAAACAGAAAAAGAAAACAGTGGCTGTCAGACAAGACCTGGGAAAACATCAAAGAACGGAAAATCATAAAAACAAAACTTAATACAGCTAAATCTGACAGATTGAAAGCCAAATTGCAATCAGACTATAGAGATAAAGACAAAGAAGTTAAAAAATGTGCGAAGAAAGATAGGAGGAACTATGTTGAAGAGCTTGCACATGAAGCAGAAGAAGCGTCCAAGCGTGGAGAGCTCAGTGTAGTGTATAAGATCACCAGACAGCTGTGCGGAAAGTCGAGCAACAACGACGCACCAGTACTATCCAAAGAGGGGAAGTTACTAACTACAGACAAAGAAAAGTTAGATAGATGGGCAGAACACTTTAATAACATCCTGAATAGGACTGAAACAAATGATGATATACCCGACATTCAACCGTTCGGAGACTTACTTGAAATAGACACAGAAGTTGTATGCAAGAATGAAATCCAGAAAGCAATAAGACAACTAAAAAATGGTAAAGCGCCAGGCATAGATAACATCAGTGCAGAATTACTAAAATCAGACATAGAGTCAACAAGCGAGATACTGCATTATCTATTTACCAACATATGGATAAATGAAGTAATACCAACAGAATGGGACAAAGGCATAATTGTAAAACTACAAAAGAAGGGAGACCTGAAACTATGTAACAACTGGCGAGGAATATCACTACTTTCAATCCCTAGCAAAGTATTCCTCAGAGTTATCAAGAATAGAATTACTGATTCCATCAACAGTAAGCTGCGTGAAGAACAGGCAGGATTCAGAAATAACAGAGGCTGCATAGACCACCTATTTACCCTTCGTAACATCATAGAACAATCCATAGAGTGGCAAAACAAACTAGTACTCAACTTCATTGACTTCCAAAGAGCATTTGACAGTGTGATAAGAGAATATATTTGGGATATCCTGAGAGCATATGGAGTACCATCAAAAATTGTAAAGCTGATAAAGATATTCTACGACAAGTACGAATGCAGTGTATTACACAATGGTCAGCTTTCTGATTGGTTCTCAGTGGATACAGGCGTCAGACAAGGATGTGTAATCTCTCCTCTTCTCTTTTTAATAGTTGTCGACTGGTGTATGAGGTCAACTTTAGGAAATGGAAACACCGGAATAAGATGGACACTCAACTCCTTTCTTGAAGACTTAGACTTTGCAGATGACATTTGCTTATTATCCAGCAATAGAACACAAATGCAAACGAAAACAACAAGATTGAAAAACATGTCAAACAAACTTGGGCTCAAAATAAACATCCAGAAAACGAATGTCATGTCAATCAACGACCAATCAAGTAAAACACCGATAAAGATTGGGTCCTTAAACATCGAGGAAATAGCAGACTTTACATACCTAGGCAGTGTAATAAGCAGTGATAATGGGACCACCAAAGACATTAAAGCAAGACTGAGTAAAGCAAGAACATCCTTCTGTCAACTCAGACCAATTTGGAATCATCATCTCTTGCCAGAAACACCAAACTTAAAATTTACAACAGCAATGTCAAATCTGTACTTCTTTACGGCTCAGAATGTTGGAGAATTATACAAACTGACTTCAACAAATTGGCTGCATTCCACAATACCTGCTTAAGAAGAATTTGTAAAATCTTTTGGCCCAACAAAATAACAAATCAGGAATTATACAAGCTGACATCACAAAGAGACATTAGAGATGAAATAAAAACTAGAAGATGGAAATGGATTGGTCACGTCTTAAGGAAGGAACCAACAAACATCGCTAAAGTGTCACTGAGATGGACTCCGACTGGCAAGAGGAAAAGGGGAAGACCAAAGGAAACATGGAGAAGAACAGTGGAAAGAGAGATGAAGGAGGTTGGGATGTCATGGCGAGAAGTAGAGAAGAAAGCACAAAACAGAGTGTTATGGAGAGAGCTAGTGTTGGCCTTATGTGCATCAAAGCACGAAGAGGATTAAGTAAGTAAGTAAGTGGGAATAGTGAAACTATCAAATGTGTCTTATTCTGATACGGCTGTTTCCAAAATTACGGTTACTAAAGACATGGGGCTAATGCCACAGTCTAAAAAAACTATCTTACACCCCCAGCGTGTAGGATGAGTCTCGTGCTGATGACGTTATCTCCTTTGCATAGTTTTCAGTGATATATCCAGGGCATTTGACAGAGTATGGCATATGGTCTAATTTTCAAACTTAATCAATATGGAATACTTGGAAACCTAGTTAATTGGTTAAGTAACAATTTAAATGGCAGATCTCAGAAAGTTATTGTTGCATCAGCCTGTTCGAATACACGTTAAAAAGAAGAGGTGTTCCACAAGGCTCCGACCCTTGGTCCTTTATGATTTCCTATCTACATCAACGATATAGCGGGCTCACTAATTATTATGACCAGTCTTTTCGCGAATGATAGTTCTATTGATGTTTCCACAAACAACATTGATTTAATGGAAGAAACACTTAATAGCGATCTAAATTCAATAGCATCATGGTCTAAGCAGTGGCTAGGATATTTCAATACTTCAAAACGGAAATTTTTTTCTTATCGTACTGTAAGAGAAACCGTCCAAATTTATAAATAATGAAGTACAACTAAATTTCGTTGAACATTATAAACATCTTGGTGTAACATTCAGTCAGGATGGATCGTGGCATCAACGTATAACAAATATTGTCTCAAAAGCGTCGAAAACTCTTGGTTCCACGAAAATGCTGAAATTCAAAGTTCAAAGGAATACTCTTGATCAAATTTACATTTCTAAATGAAGAGCTAGAACATGCTTCTTCAGTTTGGGATAATTGTGCCCAGTGCGAAACAGAAATCTTAGAAAAACTACAGTATGAAATAGCTAGGGTTGTCAATGGCTTAACTAGATCTATCTAATTCGAAATTTATGAAAGCAGATAGACTGGGTGTGTCTTTCATATAGAAAGCAAATCCAAAAATTAATTTGAATATACAAAGGAAAAAAAACAATTGGTACCTCCCTTTATAACACAATTGATTCCACTTACAAGTAGTTTCCACTTACAGTTAAGTCAGCTTGTGAAAACCAATATTGGTTAAGAAATTATGTCGAATTGAAAGGGCTATTAGAAACCATGTATTATTCGAAATAAAATATTGGACCTAATGAATTCGAATGATTTCGAATAGCCTATATTAATCCGAGGTGCATAAGAAGATACATCGGGACCTGATATTGACTTTGGATGATACCAAGTATTCGAATAAATGAGGACCGACTGTAGATGATTTTAGAATACAATGGCTGTTCTGTCGGAAGAAACAATACATAGGTTATCGTTGTATCGTCTCTGATATTCAATAAGAACACAGTTTGGTCATAAATTGATAAAATAATTGTTGATGAAACCTCTTTAGCTCAAAGAAGATCCTGAAATAACTGATGACGGAAACGAATCATTGCTTAAAAGTGACATGTTTTTTTGTCGATCTGATGTTTTTTATTTTCATACATTGCTATCACGTGTTTGACATTCATAACCTTGTTAATATTGTATAAATACCATGCACTTAATTATGCATTCCTCTCTGGCACTTTTCGACATATGTATATTAAAATATATTGAAGCTTAACACCCAAGTATGTTCCATACATCAACTATCCACGTACTCAAGTGGTTTGTTTATATTTCAACAGTAAGGAATGAATGAATTGATTGCATTTGAAGGTACATATTAGCATTTGGAATATCAATTTAAATCGACGTATTTATCCTTGGGTAGTTGAAATTTTTACATGGCCCTTGAGCAATCGAATTTTATAATAAAAATGCATTCAAAGTGGATATGATGAAATTCAAAATTGAATATAAAATTATGCCACTGCTAGGTCATAGCGAAGTCAACATTTTTTGTAGTGGTGAGTTGCCGCTGGTATCTCAGTCTAAGGGTTGTTTCAACATTTCTGACGATTGTTCTACATGTTAATCAAGTATTTCGCCTAAATATATTTCTGAAATTAGGTCGGATTTCGAACGTTTCGCATCGTAAATATATCACTTCCTTTAGTAATTAAATTTGGTCTGCATTCCGCTATATCATTTAAATCAAGTGCGTATGTTCCGTTTTATGTTCCGCTAAGATATAAGACTGTTTACACGACCGGTTGTATCTCGGTCAGCATATTTGAGAACCAGCTGTCGACAAACCGACGAAGGATTCTAACCTTACGAGGTTACCCCTTTCCATGTCCCGACACATGTGCCTAGATTCCATACCACGAACTTTGAGTAACACTAGCCATAATCCAAACGACGTTGCAAATTTACGTAGCGTCTCTGGCGCTACACTAGCCCACTAAGCACATGATATGGACAGTGTCGGTGTCAAGTTAGCAGTTGTAACAGCCCTAGTACTGCTTCCTGTCGCTGCTAGTGGTATCGGCAGTAATACCAGCGTGCAGCAGTTTACTACTGTTATACAGTAAATGGCAGTAATACTGCTCCGTTTGACAGCAATAAACATATGCGAAATTGCAGAAATTTCTAAATTCTTCGATACAAAAATCGAAGCAACAAAAGCAATTTTAAAGATCGTCACCATTCTGTAAATTAATATACATTTGTACATGTATGTTAGAAATCTGTTGGAAATGCTTGAACACGCTTACATTATTTCCATTGCCGTATGAACTGGCTACGACTGTATAATACCGACAGGGTGTTTGCTGTTGAGTCGTTATGGCACTGTTACGGCTACAATAAAGAACAGTAATGCTGCTACTGATGGTGTTGTCGTTGGTGCTGCTACTGTTGCTTCTGCTGAAGACTTCACGTCCGACGGTATGGAATAACATTTGTATACCATTTACATTCAAAGATTCTTATAAATACAAAAATAATTCAAAGGTCAAAGGATATTCTTCATGTAGTTAGTTGTATAAATTTCTGATGCACTAATAAATCATTGTTTTTTTAGCTTGTTATAATCTGCCTTATGTAGGACAGGGCCCTAGATAATGTTGTTAAAATGCTTGGCCCAACCCTTTTTAATATATATATGTACAAGTTCTTTGTATGTTTGTGCAAGTATGATAGATGTATCATGAATCTAAAATTAAATATAATTAAACTGAAAGCTAGCGTTATCCTGGTGAATCATCATTGAATTATTTATTGTTCATAAAGGACAGATTAGATGTTACATACATCCCAGGGAAACGCCGACCTACGAAAGATTGGGTGGTGAGGAGATGAGCTGAAGATTTTTCATGTTTGTGATTGTTGATTAAAATGTACACCACTTTATACTAATTTCTAGTTAAGAATATTCACCAGTTGGAACATGTAATGCATGGTACAAACTGTACAAAGGCATATCATGCACCATAGTATATGCATTAACTATATATAATGAAAAAGTAAAGCGTGTAAAGGTCATGGTAACACAAGTTTTCGGACGTTTGACTATTCCGTACGATAACAACAGAAACTATTTTACTGTATAAGATAACTACATACCTCGTAAATCACAACAAATCACTAAAACATTTACCCACATAAAATTCATATCTCTTTGATCGGATAAATCCACAGATTATTGTGAGTCAGTTTTTTATAAGTATATAGTAAACATGGAATACTAAGGAAAATAAAGACCACTCGAGCTTATTGTTTATAATACAGTACAGGAAGTGTTACTCACTGAATTTCACATTTAGTCCGCTTCCAAATTCCAGCCTATAAATGATGAATCGAATGTACATGTACTGTTCTTTTGTATTTATGTGGACACGTACGAGTATAGTAGGACCAACGTCTGATGGCAAATTAACATTTACTCAAGTTAATTAGCCGACTGTTCCACCTTCAATAAAAGGGGTGATCGTTTATAGTCTCAGTCAATAAGCGCTTGTGTATAACATTATAACATTAACGAAACATGAACCATTATTCAAATATACATCTGTATGAGCCTCTGTAGCTCAATTATGGAAGCCTAGAAATTACCCGTTCGAGCCTCAAATATTTTATTTACAGAGATAAATTATTACATACTTAATTTTTTCTTAATTTGTCGTTTACACGCTAATCATTTAGTTAAATTTAATACCAACTGTAGTATGTCATGTTGTTATCAACATACAACTACTTGAAGAGTAGCACTATTGAATAGATTGGTTTACAAATAAGGTTTCAGCATGTATATGGATGTTATCATGGCTCACCAGCAATGTCTGTGCTAGACTTATAAAACGATCAGCGCAATAGTCATCGTTTTCATCTCTTACATCATCCTAATCGGTTCTTCTCATGTGAACATTTGCAATAATTTCTCTGTCATGCTTCGACAGAACGGTGCGCTTTTCCATATGTCCTGCCAAAGTAGGTTCAGGTTAACACATATCATCTAGTTTTCTGTGATACACTCACAATATTTCGTGACAAGCATGCTACTTCCGAGATGCATACCCAACTCTCGTGTCACTGCGGCCTGACCAACTTCCTATTGAATTATAGAAGGAAAATATCTTAAAACCGCGATAAATCAAAATCTGTTAAAGGTATCTTTCGTGTGCAAACAAATGTTAGAGATCAAACCTTCTACTTTATGATGGTGTAAATAACATGTTTCTGTGATTTCTACATCACTGTCCTTTTTTGAGGTTTTTAAGGTCCACTTTTTTACATTGAACTAAGAAGGGGCTAAAACAATACCTGTGAATTTAAATACTTTCCAATAGAGGTAGATACTGTGTGCATATATATATTAGAGTTCAAAACGTGTACTTTCAAACACACTTTTTTAGATTTAATGTTGGTGCTCTATTATGCTGTCCTTTTTAACGATGTTTGTTAAAAATTGTCTGTTTTTTTCTATAATTTCGAATACACTAGATATTGCGGTGTACGTGTGGTCGGTATCCAGCAGCGCTCGCGCGGCATGACTTCTGATTAAAATGATAAGCTGTTAATTGACTTGGAGTGCGCTTTATAGGGAAGAATTTGGGGAAATATGACTTTTTATAGAATAGTGTAAAGACGAAATATTGGTGTGGTTAATTATTGGGTGACAATAGCATGACGTTAATCAGTAAAGATGTTAAAATTTGAATAAAATAAGAATAATTTTGGCGTTGATATTGTTAAACGTTGTAGTCCTACTTGAATGTTAAAATTATATATTACTGTTATTTATATATTGTAAAAAATATGTAGCAATTGTTCAGAACTTAAATATAATATAAAATTGTTATCTGTACATTTTGGCGGTAATCTTTTTAACTTTATAGGCCTACTTCAATTTGAAAATTATAATAGTAGTTATATCTATACATTGTACAGATGTTACAGTTATTTAGGACTTACATGAAATAAAATTAAACTCACGAGGTTTGATATTCATTTTATCAGTCTTTTCATAATTGTTTTATTCTGCAGGAGAAATATCATCCCGCTAAAAATATGCATGAAATACATACATAACACAGTATGATTAAATTCACTTAAAACTCTGGTCGCATACATTCATTTGTTTAAATAATGCAATAATACCAGTATTCATTGTCATATCAAGATAATATTCTTAATTATAATAATACAAAATATGGTATCATGTAAGTTTAATGATAAGTAATAATAAATAAATAAACAACACGTGTTGGGATATTAATTAAACTTTCATTTTTTTCAAAAATGGTAGAAAATGAATGAAATTTTTATTTTCACATCAATTCATTGTTGTTCTATTCAAATATGAAGAGCTAACTGATAGCATTCACAATTGTTGAAATGAACATGCTCCAACATACGAGAACAATGTGCATCGTTCTACCGGATAATTTGTCATCACAAGTTTGTTTCCCTCAACAACATAGTATTACTTCTTTTCGTACATTCCAATTTGACATAATATAATATTTCAATTAAAAACTTATGTCTCAATACAAGGTGTGAAATGTGATATATTTCAACCAACTGTTTGTCATCCATGCGTATTTTCACATATTTGTGTTTAGTAATTGACTTACACCAAAGGTGTAAAGATAACTAGTCAATTACTTCCAAATACAATTTATTTATCAGTCATAATATTGTGTTGTGAATTTCTTGTATCCTAAAAGTCAGTCAATGAAAATATAGAGATCCCATATCGTGCAAAATATACACATACATACTGATACATCAAGATAAAGGCTACTAATTTTGAAAATTCTTAATGAAAACATGAATCTCGGGATTCGAACAGGGGCAGTTTGCAATGACATTATGACGCGTTTCTATAATGCAACGTAATAAACCCGCTATTGGTTCGTATCTATCTAAATGATTATGGTCGTTGTTATTGTGTTTCAGATCTTTGCCCTACTATACTGAGCAAATGTAGAAACGTCCCACTTTTTGAACAGACATATGTTCGGCTATGTTTATGTTACACATTCAGTGAATGAACATGCGATACACTGGTAATTTGTAAATACACCTGTGTAAGGTTGACACCAAATGCAACACGTGAAAACCGTTCACCAACCGGAACCTTGATTTTCACTTAATGCACGTGCGCGTTATACACGTGCTCGATAAATTAATTCAGTCAACGTCGTACGATACTTGCGACACAGACTAATCCGAAAATTGAAAAAATGTTTACCTTTTCACTCTTTTCATCATGCCATGCTTGTCTGAAGTTGAAAGACATCAGGCTTTTGGAATGCTTCAGGCGGAAATGACGGCCAGTGCCGTCGCCCGCAGGTTTGGCTGCTGTCTGAAGACCATACAGAGGCTTGCGACCCGGTACCAACAGACTGGGACTGTTGGCGATCATCCCCGCCCTGGTCACCCCCGTGTCACCACCGCTAAAACTGATCGCTACATCACGTTAACGCACTTGCGTCAGCGTAGGTTGCCAGCCACCGTAACGGCTAGGAGATACGGTGTGTCATCGCAGACCATCCGTTATCGCTTGCGATTAACGCTCAGCCGATCAGACCACGACGCCCATATACCGGTCAAATAATGACGCGACGTCACCGTTGTGCTAGGTTATTGTGATCACGACATCATTTGAATTGGAGGCGGGCTGATTGGAACCGAGTTCTCTTTACTGACGAATTTCGGTTCACAGTCAGACATGCAGATGGTAGGCTACGCATCTATAGGCGTAACAACGAGATATTTGCAGATTGCTGTGTTGTTGAGAGGGACAGGTTCGGTGGTTGGGGTGTAACGGTATGGGGTGGGATCATGGGTAACCGTAAGACTGAGCTAGTAGTCATACAGGGCAACCTTAATGCACAGCGTTACATTACTGATGTGCTAACTCCTTGTGCAATGCCTTTCATTCGCCGCCACGGCCCTGGTGGAACACTGCAGCAAGACAATGCCCGCCCGCACACAGCCAGACTCACAACTCAATACCTGGCTCGTGGTTTCCCCTGATCTCAACCCGATAGAGCACATCTGGGATGAGCTGGATCGTAAGGCGAGGGCCAACCACCAAATTGACAACATTCGAGATCTGACACAGGCTTTACAGCAAGAGTGGATGAATCTGCCTAACGCACTAATTGTGCGTTACGTGACGTCCATGCGCCGTATAATTATGGCGTGTATTCGTGCAAATGGTGGCCACACACGATATTAATAATACTGGATACAACTTGGACTTTTTTAGGGAGAGAAATCATTAATCCCTAAACATTTTAAAAAACAAATTCATATTCCATTGTACAGCATGGACTTTGGGTTTCTCTTGTCATGTTGGAGAACGCAAGCCATTTCTCAGCGTGAATACCAATTCTCAAGTCCAGTGTTCCTGAGCAATAAATAACATAGAACTAGACTGTGTGTGCCTCTATAACTCAGTCGGTTAAATGTTCTGTATTTAGATGTATTATTGAAATATTAAGCACCTGTTCGACTCTCACCCGAGGTATTCTTTACTTTTTTAATTGTTTGTAAATATATACTCCGCACCACAGACGTTCATCAGGAAGCAATATACCAGTTCAATACCCAGAAAGTTATTCTTTTTGCCGATAGATCATATTCAATCCAAAGCTTGAAAAAAGACTCATCTGCGTCACTTGATTATTTAAAATGTAATCCGTCCATTGTTCTTGCTTTTATTTAATTCAGATTTTTTATTTTGACCCCTACCGACATCGCCATTATCTCACTCGAAAACTTATCATCCCAGCAAAATTAGGTCAACTATTATGGCTTCACAAATTAATAAACTTCATTTTCTGTATAGGTCTTAGTACCACCAACCTTATAGATTTCCAGCAATCTTTCTTTGACGTTTCTACATAGTGTTTTTGTTCAAACAACCAACATGGAGTTGTTCACTTAATGTGTATATTTCCAATTGCGTTTGTACACTTTCATTTACTTTTAGTTCACTCCGCCTCTTCCTGTGTCTTACGTCCAATACGCATCCAGAATTGTTCAAATGTTTGGTCAACTAATCCATTTATTATGGCATTTTGCACAATATCTTTTAAGTGTTTTCATTAAGTAAATCTGGTAAGTGATCAATATGACTGTAAATTATAAGCCGGTTATAACTCACATATTAGAATTATAAACAAATCAAGTGCAAGGAAGCGTCAATGAAACATGGTACGTGTGCGTGTATATCCTGCAGAACATACCAATTCTGGTACAACCTGTAAAAGACTGCGAGGTCAAAGAAACTGACATAACATAAGAAAAACAATTACCGCGTAATAATAATCCTTTGAACCAAAAATCTAATAAAATTATTTGAAGAAGAACTTACTACATACATGCATACATAAACGGTATATTTACGATACAATTATATTTCCGCCAAAAGCAAACAGTGTTATTTATATTTCATAGCGGAATTCAAAAACGTTGCATTGATGTAAACTGTTTATTACCTCCCTTGTATACAGACATGGTATTTCTAGATTTTGGCATTAGGAATAAATTATCAGGAATCAAATTTCATATCAGATACAAGAACAAAACAAATTTTGGCCATTGATAGGAAGAACTGAATTTTCAGAAAAGTGTGTTTAAATGCATTAACCAGAATAATATATTTACACCAAGCTTGGGGCGTAGGGGGTGTATTATACCGTATTGATTTAACCATCCTAAATGTAGTTACTGCATTTGGTGATAGTGTTTTTGTTCAAACAACCAACTTGGAGTTGTTCACTTAATGTGTGCATTTCCAATTGCGTTTGTACACTTTCATTTACTTATAGTTCACTCCGCCTCTTCCTGTATCTTACATCCAATAAGCAGCCAGAATTTTTCAAATGTTTGGTCAACTAATCCATTTATTATGGCATTTTGCACAATATCTTTTAAGTGTTTTCATTATGTAAATCTGGTAAGTGATCAATATGACTGTAAATTATAAGCCGGTTATAACTCACATATTAGAATTATAAACAAATTAAGGGCAAGGAAGCGTCAATGAAACATGGTAGGTGGTAAAGCCATAGCAATAAAATTCGTTTTATCCGTGTAACAATTACACATATTCCATTGTACAGCTTGGACTTTGGGTTTCTCTTGTCATGTTGGAGAACGCAAGCCATCTCTCGGCGTGAAATGGTAAATACCAATTCTCAAGTCCAGTGTACCTGAGCAATAAATTACATAGAACTAGACTGTGTGTGCCTCTATAACTCAGTCGGTTAAACGTTCTGTATTTAGATGTATTATTGAAAAGTTAGGCACCAGTTCGACTCTCACCCGAGGTATTCTTTACTTTTTTATTTGTTTGTAAATATATACTCCGCACCACAGACGTTCATCAGGTAGCAATATACCGGTTCAATACCCAGAAAGTTATTCTTTTTGCCGATTGATCATATTCAAACCAAAGCTTGAAAAAAGACTCATCTGCGTCACGTGATCATTTAAAATGTAATCCGTCCATTGTTCTTGCTTTTATTTCATTAAGTATCCTGCCGATAATATCGCGTCTCTCAGAATGCAGTGATGTAAACAATGTAATCGACATTACACAATATGAGAGTAACGCAACTCTGAAACACTTGACATATATGTAAAAAGTAACGTTTTAAACAACAAATGCAATGACGGGATTATAAAAAATTAAATCTCAAATTTATCCGAAAAAAGCAATTATGACTGTTCATTGATGTTATACATTCGAAGACAATATCTTTATAGATAACGCATTGAATAATACTACCAATCCTACTGACTTAATGACATGCATCATAGTATACTGAATACAGTGAAGTAAGGGAGACGACTTATGTACAAAATGGACTTGCTCCTCACAGTACTTACCTCCCTTAGTGAAACATTTCAATGCCTGCACAATTGTCGCCTGATGAAGGATGTGTATGGGAATAAAATGACGGTTACACTTTGAAAACTAAGTGATTATTGTATTAATTTTATTTTCATTTAACCACCCACATTATTAGTATTTCTCTGAAATATATACAGAACCGTGTCCTTGTATGTACCTGATGAAGTTAAAAAAGAGATAATAGGATGCTGTTAAATGTCTGTGATGGCAGAGGTCTCTGAACTTCATGAAGGAGACTGTTACAAATTGACTTTTATTAGAAAATTTAAGAAACTTTTTTTATGTTAGTTGAGTTGTACACTCTCATCAATAGTATTTCAATTACACACCGGTGTAAGTTGACCCTGCACCAGTGTTCCTGGGTTACCAACCATTACAAGCTGTTCTGTAACTGACAACTTCCCCCACATAATTTAGAAAGTGTCTTTGAATGTACAATCTTATGCCTAATTGTCATGTAGAGCAAACACATTGTACATGGTTTGTACCTACCCTCTCCACAATGGCAGTTGGATGCTCTACTGACTGAGTTATAGGGATGGACTAATCCTCGGCAATTTTACTATTAGCTTGTAATATATACTAACACGAAAAAGAAAGTGTGCACTTTTATATTGGGCATAACTTTTTTGTTACAAAGTTTAGATATACGGATTTATCATCATGAGTGAAGAAAATAACCCTTTACACATTGCACCCATTTACCCTATATTTAAGCGCATAGACGGCTTTCAAATTGACAGCAGGCTATTATGCAACTTTTCGCTCGTGCTACCCGTGCAACGTGTGTACAGGTACAGGTTGACCCTGACCGATATCTTTACTTGTTATGCAATAATAAATCACAGTTCACTTTTGAATTTCACTCGTAAACAAGATGCCACGGCTTCAAGAAAACGAACGAATTCAGGCACTTCTGCAACTCGCAGCCGGCGTCAGCGTTGCTGACGTCGCTAGGCAGTTTCACTGCCATAGAAATACCATAATAAAACTCCGACGACGTTACCATCAGAATGGAAGCGTTAGAGATCGTCCACGATCCGGTAGACCGAAGGTGACAACGGCACGTCAGGATAGACATATGACGTTGACGCACTTACGTCATCGGTTCAAAACCGCTACAAGCACTGCGCGAGAGCTTGGCGTATGTAGGGATACGGTTCTAAACCGAATGCGGGCCAATGCAAACCCGTTAAGGGCTAGGAGGCCTTATGTAGGTCAGATCCTTAATAACAGACATCGTGCTCTCAGACTGGTCTGGGCCCGCCGTCATCTCCGTTGGAACCGTGCCATGTGGTCTAGGGTGCTCTTTAGTGATGAGTCGCGATTTAACTTTAGCACTGCTGACGGTAGAGTTCGGGTATTTAGACGTAAAGGGGAACGTTTTGACCAGAACTGTTTATTAGAGCGAGATCGTTTTGGAGGGGGTAGTGTAATGGTCTGGGGAGGTATTATGGGCGGTAGGAAAACAGACCTTGTTGTTATTCATGGTAATTTAAATGCCCAAGGTTATGTTGACCAAGTTTTACGCCCAGTTGTTATTCCTTTCCTACAACAGAACCTTGGTTGTTTAATGCATGATAACGCAAGGCCACATACTGCTATACTTACCAGGAATTATTTCGCTAGAAATAATGTTAACGTCTTACCTTGGCCGGCTTGCTCTCCGGACATGAATCCCATTGAACATTTATGGGATTTGCTTGGTCGGAGAGCAAGGAAAAAACATGTTATCAACAATATCAATGACTTGTGTGCAGCCTTAGTTCATGAATGGAACGCCATTCCCGCCGACGTCATAAGACGTTACGTCAGGTCCATGCGATCTAGAATACTTGCGTTGATCCGTAGACGAGGAGGCCACAACAGATACTGATTAATTGTCACGTAACTTGACAAATATCCGAAGGCAAAAAAGGAGTTACAAAACATTACAAATCTGCAACTTTTACTTTTAACCCCTACGTTATTCACACGTTAAACAATGTTCTGATAATTATCAAATTTCACTTAAAAGTAAAACATCGTGTTGCCAATACATTTTTGCACATTTTGATACCAAATTTGCCAATATTTTGCTTCTATAAGTATAAAAAAATTCCCTCTAACCAAGTGCACACTTTCTTTTTCGTTTCAGTATATGTAGTGTAGTTGGAATGTGCAAGTTCAGTGAAAATTTGAAACTACGAAAGAAGCTTTTTGAAGCAACAAATTTGATTAAATAACACCAGCTCTCTGCTACTTCCTACTTTATTTCATATAATAATAATAATGATATGAGTGTACAATATAAAACACAGTTATATAGTTGTAATAAACAAAGCAAACAAATAAACTCAAAAATAACTACATGTATAAACAAAATATAGAATATGCAATTTCAAATTTATATCACTTCTCCGCATAGATATTTAAGTGGATGTTACAAAAGTTGAATGCACCAGTATGTGGCTTACATATAATTAGACGGGGTGTTGTTCATTATATGTCTGAAATAGAGCATCTCGTGTTTGATTTATTATGTTTGAACTCTATTTTTGCCATTTTATGGGGGTATCAGCTCTTTTTCCAGCCCAGTACGTTTTAGTATGTTATCTTGATACTGCAAAAGCTTGTAGACAAAATTATACCCAAAGCGTATGAAATATAAAAGCATTGTTTGTTCAATACATGCTCTGTCTTATATAATCTTCACTTATTTATTAAAAACAAGTACATAAACATGACCAAAAAAAATACATTAACTAGTATTGAACAAACTTAAACTGACACTCATTAGTCTTTGCCACTATCTTCATACAGAGTCTTCCTTCTCGTCGAGCGATCATGTCATTATATACATATATACTTAACGCCATTAAAATCGCAACTACATCACTTAAAAAGAGTTTTATTGTTACAACTGACTAAATCATTCTTCAAAAAGAAATTAAACTATGACCTTAGTATTCATATTTAATATCTGATTAAGTTCAGGAAATTATATTTGAGCATTTAATATAAGTATTTCTTTATACTGTCACTGAGCTGACACAGAGCATTTTTAGTTGCATTATTAATGGCGTGAAGTATATATTAAAAGTCGCTCTTCGTATCATAAACCTGTAAGAGTATTCGCGAGTGCCAAGTAAATATTGTCCGACTACAAAATATATGATGAACAGTATGTAATGAACATGGCTTTCTAGAGTTTTTTTGTCACAGACATCTGTCCCCTAATCGTTGATCATTCTTTGTTTACCCATGCTCAGACCAGCCTGGTTGGCCCCGGTGTTTGAACCGTATTGCATAGTGTTCACGGTGTTCTTGGCCTCCGCTAACTGCTCGGCAGTAAAGTTGAATTCTTGCGGATCGGCTGTTTTAGGTCCCAGTATGGGCCCTGTGTAGTCTGGTTTAGTTTGGGCCTGTAATAAAAACAAATAATAAAGCGATAGGTTACCAAGTTCATTACTTGCTATTACTAATCATTGCAGTGGTCTTCCATTTTAGATTGTCAAGTTGTATCATCTCATTCCAGTTTCCGTGACGATCATACTCCTTGTCTTGGTTTCAAACTCAAGGCTTCCAGATTGTTTGAAAGTCACGGCCCAACAGTTTGTCAAGACGGAGTCAACCTGGGATAATATACTGAATACTAAATGGTTCAGAATTCAATAAATGTCTATGAAACTTTATTAAAACACCAAATAAAGACCATCTCGAAATAAAGACCACCTCTATGGATGAGACCATAGTGTCATGAACAATGTTTTTAATTTTTCTACCTCAAATTTTTGCTCGATAATCAGACCACCTCACAGAAAGCGCAACCTTCTTTAGAATCAATGATGGTCTTATTATCGAGGTTTCAATGTATTTAAAAAACTAGACATGGGTACTTACAACTCTTCCAAGTGCATGAATACATAGAGTGACGGCAGGAACATTCTTCTTTTCCCAAAGATCCACAGTTTGAAATGCTTCTCTTACAGGAACTCCATATTGTATAATGGCTTTGTTAAATCTCTCAATATTCTGCATCAATGCAAAACCGCCACCTTTCTTGTCAATTTTCTTTATACAGCCAGGCATCAGAACATTCATTAAACTGAAACAGAGATAAAATTGCATGAAATCTGAAAAAAAGATATTTCAACAGCAAGGATATACAAGCACCGGCTTGGAATGGTTCATGGCAAAACACCGTCAAAAAGAGCAGGAAAAGTTTCTTTAAGCCACCAAGTCTGTTGTTACCGCATATATCTAGACCGATTGTAATAAATGCGCGTTTCAGTATGTTGTTTCTTACTTGCATAAATTATAATCGTGCTTCTTTGACTATTTCGACCGGCTCCAGGAAACAAGAGAGCTGAAGAGATGAGAAATATTGTTGTGTATGTATGTTCAACAATATCGCTTTTCCGATAAGGGCGAGGTCGATCAAAATGGCCTCATTCAACACTATAAACTCATGAATAATCCTAAATTACTCGACATGTGTACGTGGTGCATCTCCAGGAGACAACTGTGACACGATATCTCAACTTTCTCTCATGAAGTAATGTACATAAAATTAGTTCATACTTGCAAAGCGTGATTCCATCTTTTATCATTTCCGGATATTCTTTGGTTCTGTCAATTTTATCACCCGTCAGTTCTTCAATCCATTCCAACACTTGCTCCTCCATCTCCGGTTCTCTCTGTGGAATATAGATAATTTCAAAATTAAAGATACATAAGTAGCTGTTGTCAATTACCAGTAAACGCCAGGATAGTTTGTATTTGTGTGAAATTAGTTGCAGTATTAGTAACAGCAACAAATACTATACTACCAGCGGTACAAGCATTGATAATTACCGCCACTGCAAACGGTAATAATAATAATTCTTACAGTAAAACCTCAATTATAAGACCATCCTTGGGATCCTAGAAATCTGGTCTTCTTATTGAGGTGCTCTTAATATTGACGTTGAATAAAGAGCAAAACTGTAAATATGGACTTGAAAATTGTGTTTTTAATTTTGAGGTGGTCTAAAAGTGAGGTTTTGCTGTATATGGATTTCTAAAATATGAAATGTAGGCAGAAATTAAAGCAACATTATTTGCGCTATGGAAGAAAGGAGATGGAATAGTTCTGTTTTGTTTATTTCCACTTCTCCAATACTGTAGAAAATATTATAAACACACGTTATATTCTCATACAAAAAGTCTATGAATGCAGAAAATGTCCACACGTGAGGTAAGCTATAAACGAGTAACATCAGCAACACTGCTTTTACTGCCAGAAGAGCTATATATATATACAATGTACTTATAGTTCCACTTCTAGATTCAGACCAGTAATACGTACTGTATCTACACAGTTACTGTTACAAGTGCTAACTTGCAGCTATCTAAATGATGAATACAACAGGGCCCATCGTTATAATGTATCAATCATGTTTGGAGACCACTCTCAGAATGCATTATTGTCATTGGTTAATCTTGAGACACTGCTCTGCACTAACCAATAAGAGACTTGAGCTTTTAGACTGGTCTGCTTAGTGAGTTTTTTATCCTCGGGCTAAGATCCGTTCACGAGAAAATAAATTCTACGCCAGCAAGCATGAACCACATAAATATAATAGGTGAAATTTATAAAATCTGTTATATAACATTAATTCTACAGTTAGAATTTCCTCTCAAGTTTTATACAGTTAAGGATAGCACAATGCAGCTCTCAATATCCCACTTAGACAATGGCGTAGTGTGTAACTTTTTCATTTCTAGTATTCAACAAACATTTGAATCCAGACTACACATTTACCAAAACACATTTTTGCAGTTGGTTTCCACGGCAACGAACGTGCCTTTGATCTTTACATTTATATTCGTTTAAGATTACATTATGACTGTGACATTATTGATCGTAATTACACGTGTTTATATTTCTGCAAGTGGCTAAGACCGAATTGTACTAATACTTGAATGGAGCGTAATTCCGGCGTGGGAAGACACTTAGGAAATGCACATATGGCTTACGAAATATAATCAGGATAATAGCTACTTTATAGTCAGTGATTCGATCTGACGTAATCAACTACGAGTTTCTACAATTCCTGTGGTACATCACACAATTAACGTTATGTCCCTTTACGATCATGAATTTACAATGCAGCTTGTAGTTACGTTAACGCAAAATAACAGCATGTCTGGCGTAAGATCAACTATGACGCGGTTACTAATCTTGCTGGAATTGTTTATGATTTATTTAGTACACTATTAGTTGGCTATAATACTATTTTGACATTCAGCTGATGTGCAGAATCTACTCTTCAAGGTAAGTGATTACTGGCGTAGGTGTACTATTGTACGTAAATTGTTGTCTTAAATGCTCCTACATTGTGTCTGTTACATCTTGATCACGAACCACATCGCTGACAGTGGTAACATCAATAATCGTATCGGAATAATGTTGGCAGTAGTAGTAGTAACAGCAGCATCAGTATTACTGTTCTTATCACTCGAGAGTGTCAAGAGTTGTTTCCCTTTATCCTCAGTGTAGTACATGTATATACACATACGCAAAGGGGCAAAGGGATATAACTCTGGAAGGGATAAACGGAAAGAACTCGTGGCAATCTCCAGTGGTTCTTACTGCTAACAGAACTTGCAGTAAAACAGCTATAACTGCTTCACAGCTGTAGATATTGTATATTATATAGGTTTTGTTGTATAAGGCAGTCAGAGCAATGTCGTGTATTAATATGAATAATCGTTCATACTGCCCATAATATTGCTTCAATTTCTGTATTTCAGATCTTAGAAATTTATAGAATTCAGTATACTTATATGAACTACTGACACAACGATTAGTATAATTGCTCTTTCTGCTGATAGTAGTATACCACTACTTAGAGTGAATATATCATTAGCACTAATCCACTACATATCAAATCGGTTTTATATGTCCATGTCTAGAATCCACGAAATAATGGTCTTTCGTTTTCATGATAAAATAACGTTCCTAGTAACATATAAACATTGGAATCTCTAATAGTTACAACGCACAAATACAAAAACCCTTTCAGTACAGCCCATTATGGATGCAAGACTACACTGTACCACCATTACCCAGAGACATGTCAATGAACTTGCGTAAACCATACATGTACGCTCATTTCTGGATGTAATCTTTTTTTATATATCAGATTTGTATTTTTTTACCTTGTTACCTTACTGCATATGTTTTTATAACATCGTAATATCAATGTTATGATTTTATCACATTAATCATACAATCTATAAGGCTTACAAGTATGTGGAAAAAACGTGGAACAATGTATCATTTTTTCATCATATGTTCCAGAGAATTCACACACTCTATTGTAGCAGATATCTGGCACACAAACTTGTATTTCTATTTTAAAACCCTCAACATCCTAGCTGCTATGAATCAGGCCTCAATTTATCATCTTTTTAACACAGATACGAACATTTTCAATTACACAAGTTATAATCAAAAGTCTGCAATGAAATTTCTCGCAGATGTTTATATTACTCATTTATTTTTTACGAAATTTTCAAAGAACTTTAAATTAAATGTTTAGATGTAAATTATTCGAATTGCTTGCGGAATTTCATATATGCATCTCAATTAAATATTTGTTATGTTGAACAAACTTTCTAAATCATTTAAATTAACTAAGATTGCGATTTGAATTTTTGGACAATGAGTAATATAAATATTTGTTTATCAAAGTAGGCAAGTCAGGCTTCGCCATAACTGGTAGCCACATACTCCGCGCAGATATTTGACTGGTTCCGAACTCACGCAATGGATGTAACTACAGCGAGGGGTATGGGTCGGGGCGTAAGATGCTTAAGTTAGGATAATCCAGTATGGCATTGGGAATAATTTCTCCGTTTTTATTCTGTTTTACCATTTACATAACTTGGTGTTATCAATTAATGGATCTTATCTCGAAAATAACAGAATCATTTATTTACGGTAGAGGCTTCAGAGACATGCAATACGGTTGTATTGATAAAAAACTTATTTTTTCGGGAACAACACAATAAAATTAAAAGGGGAGACTTAAAACAAAACATATAAATAAACTGCACAATTGTTTTTAACAATACATAATTCCGGTGTTGGTCGGGCGCGTCCACCCTTGAATCATGTTTCATAAAACACATCACATACGGTTAGAAAAATTTCAATGTTTGAACCGTTAGACGTTGCGTCAAATACTGATACTCATTTTAATTAAGGTAGAACACCCCTAATGTAATCCTATCTTTGGCCAATATCGATATTAAAATTCCGTGCCTATTTTGTTGAAGATCAGTCGTTTCCGATTTTTTTCGGGCACTACCGGAATCATACCGATCTTCAACGGACACGTCACGAAATGTACCGATATCGGCCGATGTTTCAATCTTTTAGCAGAAATCAATTAAGAATGATCTATGTTAAAGATCTGCCATTGTTACCTTTGGATGGTAAAGTATTGGTGAGTCAAACAAATTAATCCACCTTTACCGAATGCGCAGCTTGATTACGTCAACCACCCCACCAGCCAGAAATCATTCATAAGCTATATCGGCTTTACGTTTCCTTAATTACCTACACCAGATTGTTTTTCTATCATGAAATATTCTACCTTGCCAAAACTAATTACCATTCGATGCGTGAATCATGATAATTCTACTTGCCTACGGAATCCAATTTCTCGTTCAAGCTTTAACAGAAATGTTAAAGGTTGATAACCAAATCTAACTTTTCATTACCATAGTTAATTAGTTAATCAAAATGTTAAATAGTTAACCTATTAATTCGATTCAATGTTTATATTAGCTGCAGTTATCGGCATGGCATATATGCATGTCAATCATCAATCAACGGAACATGTTTATGTACAAGGTAACAGAAGTCAGCACAATGATACATCAACCTTCGTTGCTGATTCTGATCATATTTTCTTGTATCATGTTTCTACAAATACGCCCGCTGTGTTTGGAACTCTACCAAATCATCAAGGTTAAACTATTTTCAAAGAATGTAGCATTTTTGTGTATATTTTCAGACGATGTACTTAAATTAGAACCGGTGTTTGGCAATGCGTTTCAGATTACATGTAATACCAGCATATATTGCTCAGAACATTGTATTCTAACTAGTCAATGTTTCTGGTGCTCACGAATCGTTAGTGTTCCACAAATTGTTAATTGCTTTATCGTGCAACATACAAGCGTTTCAGTGCTTAGTATTGTTGTATTTTAGTTTTACACTGTTTACTTGTTCTTCCTCATACAACTGACAACTTCCCTTTATGAATCAGCGGTGGAGGACAATTGACTCTACATGTGTTTTGTTCACTCAAATTGTCACGAAGCACAGCCACTTAATCCGCAGTACGAATCTACGGCTTCAAAATTAACTGTCGAGTGATCTACTGGCTGAGCTAACGGGACGGGCTGTGCATGGCGCAATACATGATCATTTTTTTTAATATGACGGTATAAAAGTATCTAAGTAGAGAAAACAGTCACACTCTAAGTCCATGAGGAATCATTTAGTTAACCTTCATGATTTCAAATGCTCACTTTGTGAAATTTTGGCTCAGAGCAATTTCAAATTATCAGCTTCAAACCATAGATTAACATTTCCAATATATTCAACCGAGTGATAAGAATGTAAATTGATTAGAGCCGAAAACAAAGGTTTAATTACACATGTATAAACTGAGGAACTTTTACGTAATCATAGTTCAAAGCCAAATATACTACGTTTTGAATCAAAACCTTTTCACCTTTATATGATCGAAACACGTGGGTCTATTGATGTATCTATTTGAGCGAACGTGCTTTGCTTGAAGCTATTCGTCCGACAATTCAATTAACACCTCCAAATTCCACAACGGTTTTATTTGCGCTTCACACATGTGTGTGCAAAACATTTGCGGTATTGTAAAGTAATTAAATTCTGCGATACCTACTTGTATGGCTCTGGTTATTTCTGCTGATCTGTGCTAAACACTCATGTGGCTAGTTTAATGGCGTTGAATGTATTCGACCCTATAGTTCATTGAAGTGTACTAATGGCGTTGGTAATTGCAAAATCCAGTTTTTATTGCTAAATGGCCGGCTAATAAATAGTTACTTTGTATGTTGAAATGATTGGAACCGGAAATGACCAGAACCTCGACACACTAAATCTTTCAAGAAGAGTTCAAGTTCTGAAGGCAAATATTTTATTTCTTAGATAATGAAAGTCATGTAACAAACAGTCTTATCATTTACAGTGATACTAGAATGTCGAAGTATAGTATACATACCAGTCATACCAGATCTATTGACCATGCATTCTTTAATTCTGTAAGTTCTTGAAAATTAAAGTTTTAGATCAATCTCAGTTGAGATCTTTTGTGTAATCGGGGTCAGACTGAGGCTTGTAATTTCCATTCAAGCTGAATCTTAGTCCTCTGCGTATTTTTTTGTAACCATCTAATTTTCATGTAAGCATATTATATTATACAATTCATACATATATGTCTTACAAGAAATAATAAATGCACAATGTGTTCATAGTCAGTTTTCAAGTACATAGGAAATATAACCATTAATTAATTATAGAGGGTTTTTATAATTCATCGTTAAATTATAATGTTCTTTCAATTTTCTTCCTTAGTATAAAGCTATGTATACACATTTTTAAATCAAAACAGTTTGTTAATTTATTATATGAAGAGATGAAAAATACCATCCTCCACCACAAGAAGGATGGTCTAGGCAGCGAAAGCGAAAATAGCTAAACCACCTTAGATGGAAAAATAACAGTTTTGAATATTGTAAATAAATAATTATTTAAGTAAACACTAAAGGCAAACATTATTTAGAACATCTCAGCCATTGTTATACATGATGTATACACTCGGAGTTATTTGCAAAGACATACTTTTAAACTATGTTTTACATATTTATTGTTGAATTTATCTTGCAACTAAATGTCTTATAAAGTTAATGTATTTATTGTAATTCCAAATATTTTCTACGGAAAACGGGTAACTCGCAAGAACCGTATACGATGGTACAATGCTCTTAGCACTTTAATCTAATTGTTTTAATAAGTGATTTGTACTTAATTATCGACAACAACTGTTGCTTAGGATGATTCCTGGCACATGAAGCTGTTCATTGCGTAAGACAGGCGTAATACACATAAAGTAAATTATTTGTTTTATCAGAAATACGAACACGTGTTCAATGCGTTTATTTTAAGATCAGTTTCGCAACATAGCCAACTTTTTTTGTTCCAAGTATCTAGCGTTAAAGCATATAATTTTAGTACTCATGTATCAACAAATCGAAACACGAGTGGTAAGATTTTTAGCGTGTGAATTTCTGACAGATGCTGGTTGCACTTGTATGAATAAAAGCCTTCTTGCGGGAGAGAAAATTAAACTATTTCAGCAATTCAACAGAAGCTATATTACGGTCACATTAAAACAGTCTTTGATGAACGCGTTACTTCCTGAAAATCAATACTAATTTGCAAGGCATTGTTTAAAAATAGTTCTCTTGATATTATCAAAAATATTCCTGCAAAAAGCCAAAACATTTTTGTGATAATTATTTTGGCGGGTAAGTAGATAGCAACAAACAATCACAATCAAATAGTCAGAGATTCTCATTCTTCGTTACCCATCTCCGTATATATGGTGGTTACATGTATTTTGTTTATTGATACAACCATATCGACACATTTCGTAAAATATACTTATTTATTGTTTCCATATCCACGTTGGGATAAACATTTGCTATCTGGATGGCTGCCACGGTATCAGGGCGATATACGGACCGCGTAAAACTAGCCAAGAAATATTTATCTATCAATCAACACCTCTATTTTCCCACTTTATATCTATCTGTCAGTTCGTTCACAGAGGAGTGTTTTGTTAATTAGAACAAGGTAGCAAGTTGTGTTTTGTTATAGGAAGTACAGTAATACCTCACAATTAAGACCAACTCATTGATAAGACCATATCTTCCTGGACTGGTTTTCAATAGTTTTTCCACATTTTAATTTAATAATTAGACCACGTCATTAGTAAGACCGACCTTCTTTAGAACCAATGGTGCTCTGATCATTGACGTTTTACTGTAAGTGCGTTCGTTCAATATAGTTTAATTCATCTACAAGTTACCATAACGCATTTAACTACGGCGAATTCAATTCTGTTTCGAGTTCTTGGTATGTATTACACTCGTCTTGCATACAAGAATATCATATTTTCAAAAATAAGCTACATTTATCAAGATGAAGATATATTCATTATATTAGGCGCCCATATGATTGAAGTTTCCATCAGTTTTATCTAGCTCTTCTGAACTTACAAGTTCTTTGACGTCAACGTTTCTAGAAAGTTACCCTTTCCAAAATATTGCAATAAAAGTAATGAAAATATCTGTCTACGTCATGCCCAATGCTGTCAGAGAATTGAAAAGGTCTAATAAATTGTGGATTTCGAAATCCAAATAACTGACGCGAAATATCCTATGTAAGAGAAGGAGTAAGTTGCTACAGGGAACGCCACATACATAAGACAGTGTAAGTACAGTAAAACTCACTTAATGGCCACCTCGACATTACTAAAGCTACCTCATGAATAATCATAATACGATATTTTCAAGGCCAAGTTTTGATTTTTTTCCCCAGCTTTTTACTCGATAATAAGACCACCTCACAACAAATACCGGTTTTCTTCAGAACTAAAGGTGGTCTTATTATAGAGGTTTCACTGTAAAATGTACTATACGGCTAACAAAGAACCGACATTGATGGAATTTATATCGTTTAAACACAAGTTGCTATGATGTTAAAACCACACGCATTAAGCTTGCAGTGGATAAAACCCGTACCGCACCAACGGGTGTAGTATGTCGATTTTATCTTCCGCAACTTTAACACTAACTTCCTACACTTGCCATCATCGCTATCTCGTCTGCAAAACTAATCTCCCACCACCATACGAAACGTGTTCTCATATCTATAAAGGTATTTAGTGCCATGTTCAAAATATCCGGAAATTCTTTCTTCATTTGCAAGTGTGTTGAAATTGCACTGAACATGTCAGTTTGCTATCAGTCAAATTTCAAAACTCGAAATTCAGCATTACTTTTAAACAGTGCCGTACCAAAATATCGCTGAAAATAATTGTGTTCAATAATGTGTAGGGGATTTGTTAGTCGCTATCAGTATCGCGCTGACTCAAGCACAGTGTAACCTTTCTAGACCGACCCTCTCCTCAACACCAACCTCTCATCAGAACAACTTTTCTTCAGCACTGACCTCTCTTCAGTAACTTATACCTCTATTCAACAAAAACCTCTCTTCAGAAACAACTTATATTCAGCAACAATCTCTCTTCAACTACAGCATATCTTCAACTACAACCTCTCTTAAACAACAACCTCTCTTCAACAACAACCTCTCTTCAACAACAGCATATCTTCAACAACAACATCTCTTAGAATATATTCACGGAAGTGTTAAAACGGACATTTTTCCTTTAAAGTAATTGACTCGTCATAGTGCATAGTCATAGTATTATTATTCGACAATACTTAACTCAATCTGACAATTTATGTTTCCACATCAAACAGTTTCAAGGCTTGTATTCCAGTAACTTCCTGGAGTTTTCAAATTAATTTTACAGCAATCACCAGGAAACAATTTAGAGAAAAGTTACCTATCTGACTTTAGTAGCTACCCTACATAAAAATCTAGAAAAATGTTAGAAGAAAAGTCAAGCACAGATGTTTATAATTTAGATTTTACCAAGAAAAACGTTTTGCGATTCTTTTTCTCTACGTTTAATTTTGTCAGAAACAGAATATCAGATAATTACAATTATCCGCTTGCGAAAGTGTTGTCAATAGATTCTTTTCGATGAAAGCTTTCTGCAATAAACTTTTTTTTATATTTTATATGTAATAAAATGTACTTATTTTGTTATGTCCATGTGATAAATATAAATATTGCAAAACTGTTCAGATAAAGATTTCATTTCTTAACAAAAAGTGATTAGCAAAATAAAGTTAAATTCTTACCTTGGCAGCCGTTGGTGGCATCCTTAGATCTGTTTTGATATTTATAACAATAAATGAATAATTTGATAACTTCACAAATAGTCGTCTGCTTTGCGTCTGTGTTTCTTCAAAAATGAAGCGAGCGCGCTTATATCTACGAAACCAAGCGTTTCATCAACACGGAAGCGTTAGTTCTTCCCCGTTATCGGGGGCGTACAGGTAATATTTGTTGTTTATATAAATAACCACGGAATTAATTAACATTTTCACGTCATGGAATGGTAACATTTTTGCCATAAATAAAGCCGAAGTTTCTAGAATTAATGAAGAAATAAATTGCGGATATTTCAAAGTAGTTTCTGAGATTAAACAGCTCGTGAACACGACACGCCCTCGAAAACAGAATTAATTTCTCTGATTCTTATCAAAATATTAGTTCTGACACACAAATAGGTTTCATTCTCAACAAGAAGATTTATGCGATTTGATAAAGTACTATCACTTTTCGATTTTTCTTACAATTAAAATATATTCCATGTATTCATACATTTTATTGTTTTGTTTTGTCTTGACCTGTCTACATTCTAGTTCATTTAGCCAAGACGTATCTGAATTTAATGTTACTGATGGCCTGGTTTTTTTATGAGCAGAGAGTTAAACTTGAAGGAAACAGAACAACACCATTGGTAAGATTCAAATTAATTATGACTGTTGTTGAGAGGATGTTGCACAAGAGAGGTTAAATTGATAGTAAATTATTATACTATGTGTATAGGAAAATATTATAATGTTGTTGAAGACATGTCGTTGCTCAAGAGAGGGCCGCTATAGAGATGTTGCACTGTATATCTATTGTTAAAATCCACATACATCCCCCTAAACTCACATTTATAAACACTTTGTTCACAATGGATTAAGATAGATTTATTAATTATTCATATATGCCTTCAGAATTAAGTTACTTCATGAATATTATCAAGACGCTCATCCATATTATATAAAGCAGTTGACTTTAGGAGTAAATCGTATTTTTGTAAACGGAATGTTTCGTGGGTAATAGATATTTCAATATACATTTTATTCTGAGTTATGTAAATGTTCACGTGTATTGTACAGACGAACACAATGGATGCCAAGGGCAGGAAGAGGGAAATGCCAGAGTGAAATAAACTTGGCAGGAAACTTAAAACAACATCGTTTGTTTAGACCTCCACATGTATTCGTATTTGATGTTTCAATGTAACATCCATTCACCACAGTAATGCTTGTTTTGTACATACAGTAAACTCACCTAAAGACCACCTCAATAATAAGACCACCTCAAAATTAAGAACACAATTTCCAAGTTTGTTTGACTGTTTTGCTCAATAAGAAGACCAGCTTTCAAGTGTCACAAAGGTGGTCTTATTAGTGAGGGTTTACTGTACATATAGATTACATTTATATTATTATAATTAGGAGTCATTAGATCGCATATTTGTTTTGATAACATTGCGCTTATCTGACTCCGTGTTGATCCCAACCGGTTCGGTATTTAACTAATAATGAATAGTCGAGATGTTGATCAAGATTACAAAGTGTACCTCGCAAAAATCTGGGTATTTCTTTAAGTTTGTTCTTATGCTTAGAAATTGCGTTGCATTATTATGTCTATCGGTTACTGTGTACTCAGATAATCATGATTGGTTGTACGCAATGTATTTGTAGTTGTACCTATAGTATCAACAGTTTGAGACTTGGCTCAGTTTTTACTAAGCTGGTATTTTTTTATTTATTCACCTAACCTCTTCACAGCTGGATTTTAGCACAACCAAGCAACCAACAGCAAAAGAAATTTACCCAAAATCTGAAAGAAAATGATAAATCCACAACATGCAAAATATTTTTTAAATTTCTGCGAATAAATGACAATTAATTCATTGTTAAGCTTCTGTGGTTTACAAGTGTATGTATTCGCAGACATCTTAACTGTGTTTTGGATAAATTAAAGATATATTACGCTCATGTTTTGTTCATTTGTTTACCTAAACAAACATGAACAATATACTTTATCTAGTTAAAACTTCCATAAATATGCATTATCACAGAATACATTTATAATGTTCTTCTCTGTATTTGTCGAAAAAATACGTAATTCTTTTTAAAGACATAATTTATTTTAAAAACTTCCAATTTTTAACAATCGGTTGTATGTTTTTTACTAGTTTTGTCTGTTAGTAATATGATTAAACACGATTTTTTAAACGGTTATACATGGCAATGGTTCTTATTATTTATCATTTAGACTATGTAACAACAATACTGGATGGAGCCCATTAATAAATTTAAGGTTCATATGAGTCAGATACATCTTTGATATCTTGTTCGTCCTCTGTGCTGTCCATGAACTTTCCCAGTATTGTTTGATAGTGCACTTGTTCCACGATCTTTGTATTGCACTTTATCTTTATAGTGTCTGTGGAGATATTATCAATCATACACACACTGATACCCGAGATAACATGTGTTTACTGAAGCCAATATGCTGGTAAAACATACACAATGATAGTTTTCGATCATTGGACCAACCGTGCTGTTGTTGCTAACGAAAAAATGAAACTTTGGTAAAAATCATTTTACTACTCAAAGCGTTCAGTCTTTTTCCGAGAGTAAACTTCGAGCCATAAATGCACCAACGACACAAATATAGACAATTGTTAAAAATAATTGGAAATATGTATGCTGTATGCTTCGTCTGTTTATATGTAGTCCGCAGATAACTGTATTTACGGGAGGCATAAAGTTGCCGACGGGCTGAGCGCCTGACTCCTGATCCGAAGGTCAGAACTGCTTTGGCTAATATTAAACCCATGACGTCACACTCCCTGTTAGGCGCGGGTAACCCATGACGTCACACTCCCTGTTAGGCGCGGGTAATCCATGACGTCACACTCCCTGTTAGGCGCGGGTAACCCATGACGTCACACTCCCTGTTAGGCGCGGGTAACCCATGACGTCACACTCCCTGTTAGGCGCGGGTAACCCATGACGTCACACTCCCTGTGAGGCGCGGGTAACCCATGACGTCACACTCCCTGTTAGGCGCGGCTAATCCATGACGTCAAACTCCATGTTAGGCGCGGGTAACCCATGAAGCCGACATCGGGAGTTAGTAATACATCGTTTAATATTTTTTATCAATCGATGTAAAATAAATAAATATAAACTAAGGCCATACCAACTACTATATATGTTGAGCGGCAGGTTCTCATTTTTCATAAAATTCAAACTAGTAGTGAACAATACCATGTACTAACAAAAATGACTACATGTATATTTAATGATTTATTCAGCTTTTGAACATCGCCATTGGCTACCTGACACATTGTCATCGACTACATTTTCTATCATTATTACCGGGGATATTGACATTTTCTGATTTGTTTTTTAAGAGAATCTACCCGCCTGAGGACGCTAAACATATACCCTTAGTGGTATGGCCTAACTGCATTAATGCATATCGAGTTGTCTGTGATAGCCTTTTTTGCGTAAAATAAGACTCAACAAAGATAAGAAAAGCAAAACGGAACCCGAGATAATGTTTGTTTCAGGTCTGGGAAGTTGGCTGTTAGTTGTTAGTTGTTAATTCAGATGTTCGTTCCCGAATACACAGCTAGTAGTTGTTAGTTCAGATGTTTATTCGAATAAAACATAGCCAGAAGTTAAATGTGATTTCGGATATGATGGAATGAATACACAGCTAGTAGTTGTTAGTTCAAATGTTTATTCGCATATGATGCGGCGAATACACAGCTGGTAGTTGTTAGTTCAGATGTTTATTCGAATAAAACATAGCCAGAAATTAGATGTGAGTTCGGATATGATGGAATGAATACACAGCTACTAGTTGTTAGTTCAAATGTTTATTCGAATATGATGCGGCGAATACACAGCTGGTAGTTGTTAGTTCAGATGTTTATTCGAAAAAACATAGCCAGAAATTAGATGTGAGTTCGGATATGATGGAATGAATACACAGCTACTAGTTGTTAGTTCAAATGTGTATTCGCATATGATGCGGCGAATACACAGCTGGTAGTTGTTAGTTCAGATGTTTATTCGAAAAAACATAGCCAGAAGTTAGATGTGAGTTCGGATATGATGGAATGAATACACAGCTACTAGTTGTTAGTTCAAATGTTTATTCGCATATGATGCGGCGAATACACAGCTGGTAGTTGTTAGTTCAGATGTTTATTCGAAAAAACATAGCCAGAAGTTAGATGTGAGTTCGGATAGGATGAAGCGAATACACAGCTATTAGTAGTGAGTTTAGATGTTTATTCGCATATGATGTAACGAATACACAGCTATTAGTAGTGAGTTTAGATGTTTATTCGCATATGATGTAACGAATACACAGCTATTAGTAGTGAGTTTAGATGTTTATTCGCATATGATGTAACGAATACACAGCTATTAGTAGTGAGTTTAGATGTTTATTCGCATATGATGTAACGAATACACAGCTATTAGTAGTGAGTTTAGATGTTTATTCAGATATGATGTAACGAATACACAGCTAGTAGTTGTTAGTTCAAATGTTTATTCGAAAATAACATAGCCATATTAAAGTCAGATGTGAGTTCGGATATGATGTAACGAATACACAGCTAGTATTTGTTAGTTCAAATGTTTCAGTACTGGTAATGAGATATAAAACATAAAACATGCTTGAAAACATCATATAAATGTGTTTTATTTTTGGAATGAATTTGCAAAAATGATAAAACAGCATGAACAAAAAGAATTGCCACCAAGGTCAGTGACCCGAGTCCTAGTTATTTTCCATGGATGAATAAAAGGTTAAAATAACGTGATTCTCCTCACCGATCCAACGAAATCTGTAAATATAACAGCAAAAAATATTTAAACTACAAACAATCATTGTGTTTTGTCCAAAGGCTTTAGCTATTGCAACGACTTATTCACCATGAATGTATGTATGCATGCGTTTTATTAATTCATGTAAACCCTTTCTAATGAACTAAGTAGTACACGTATTTTAAAAATCTTAGATTCTGACTATTGTACATACAGGATTTTAAAGTAAATTCTGGATATAAACGCAAAGGCTCATACCGCGGATATAGCATACTCTTCTGGTCCAAAGAGCTACCCCACATTTTTGTTGTTTCGTTTTAGAAATTTTACTGTGAGTAAAGACGAAGTGATCTAAAACGATGAATGTGAATTTTACATGTTTACATCGACCTTTTGATAATTATTTTATTGCTTTGAACCATACGTCGTGTGGCTTTACTGCAATCAAAATCTACAGAAGACGTATCCAGTAGCTGTTTAGAATTTTAATGAAATAGTACAAACGGGATAGCACTTTAGACCTGTATATTCATTATATTGTAATAAAACATGTTTGATAAGTACCTTGGTTCTTAATAAGATCACTGACTCAGAGCTTAATAGCGGCCCCAAGTTCTACAACATGCTTTGATACCCCATCGGCGAACAGCTCTTCTACCACAAACCCTTGGCCACAGATATTTAAAGGCATATATTTCATAACGTGGAGCCCTGTATGCACATCGCCTGCGACATACATAACTGTAGCAGAAACCTCCTGAAGTGGAATGCAGAACTATTTTATTGTATTTTGATATAAACAATTTTTTTCCCAGACCATCGTAACTTTTGTAGGTTTTAATGATCTCATTTATCGTTATACTGACGGAAAACACAAACATTTCAATACACCTATTTTGAAATACGGCTTTAAATGTTGCAAGTCGTTTATTTGTTTGTCCTTATGTGTCATATGGCTTACTGTATTATATTTAAGTTGTATGTATCTACATGTGTAGATGTGCAGATAGTGTTGATTTCTTACATTGTTGTTGTTAAAGACCACATTGTAAAACGTAACACCTGTATATTATTGTGATATCTTCATAATATGAGCACTGCTGCAACATGTGATGTCACCTTTTGCAAGCAGGAAACCCTTTTATCCATATGGTCACATCGTTTTCATATTGCCATTTGGGACAAATATTGCTTATTGACAGTACATGGTGACGTCACATGTTGTTTTTGGAAAATGCAGTCACTTGAAGAAGTTGTGGAGATCAGCGGCGCTCAAATAACGATATTATTATTATTATTCATGTACTTTTGTTGCTTTAGCGTTTCTTTACCAAAGACCGAATTACACACACCATTTGTGCTTGTGTATAGGAGATGAAGAATGTGCGTAAGAGCTTCTCATCTGTATCTTAATAAAATAATAAAAAAAACAGCCACACATTTTATTGGCATTCAGCCAAGATTTTTAATACGCATGACAAAATGTTATCATCGTTACCAGACAGGGGCCGTCGCTAATACACTGACTGCAATCAAGCTGCGGATTAATGACGGCATATAGGAAGCATACTAAACAGGTAACAAGTATATTTGTTTTGACAAATTAGTTCGTTAATGACATGGATCATCGCCTTGCAGTGTTTGGAAAGTTTTGAATATGCGTTGACGCGGGACTATCCAATTACCAACGAATGTGATTACATTTGTTTGTATAATTTAATATAAATTCTGGATAACACATCTGTTGCATTTGTGTTTTGTGATCTATTGCATGTTTTGTTTTCGTGATTTCGCATTTGCTAATGATGATGGTATATATCATTGTCTATATTGCTTTCATGTACCTTAATAATGAATAAGAATGCGTCTGAACTGTTTCAAAATATATCCTTTACAGTCCCGTGTCTTTTTACAAAATTACACATATGTATGAATAAATGTAATAACTTACAAGCAGCAAACAAATTTTCGGAAAATATCATTTTAAAGGTGATGAATTTTGCGCATGTGAAAGGTGATTTCCTAAATATTTTCTCACCCACCCCATCCGCGGCCCCAATGCTGAATACCCCCTACGCGCATGCGAAGGTAATGTTTTGACAAAAATGAGCTGTTTCTGCTGTTATGTCATAAAGAGAACTTTACATTCGTGGTCATTACTTATTAAAAGTATTTAACTCGTCTCCTCAACCCAACAAAAACGAGGCGTTGTCCAGTTTTTTTTCGTTTGTAGAAGACTCGCAAAATAAATTTAATAACATATGATTACTCATGTAATATCCTATATTTATCAAGTTCAAATGTGAACACGAATGTGATACGTTGTTAATATGGTGGATTATTGGTGACTTTATCGCCTATGATATCAGCGACCGTCGCTGTAAAAGAGAGAATAAGTTGCTACTGGGAATGTCATATTCACAAGACAATGCCTCCTTTCACAGATAGTCCAAAACACATCAGGCACTGAGGAGGTGCAAGGGTTAATACACATGAGAACAGGGGCATAAGGAATGGCCTGGCAGACCATAAAGGACAACTAAGGAGAATTAAGGAGGACAAAAGGAGGGGGATTTAATGTATGGAATTGTGGCACTATATCTCCTCGTAGTTATTGTGTTATCAGTGTAACAGTTCTTAAACATGCTCAAATATTTCACATCAATCTATTAAAATGGACTAATTCGCTAAAAATGGTTTAATCTTTCATTCAATCAGGCTTCGGCTTTATTTTTGGAAAGTGTTTAACCATATATTCCGATCCCAGTTAGAAATCTGAATTTGAAAACAAATTTGAATTAGTAAAAATAATTCAGACATGCTGTGTGATTGTCAAATTATTAAACAAAACGTAATTCGCAAGTTAAGACATATGTTGCTGCTATTCAATAAGATATCAACATTCAAAGGCAACAACAAAGAAAAATAAGATTTTTACCTTCCACAGCGGTCATCTGAAGAGCCATAAGGCTGCATAATAAAAGCACAATTACACACTTCGAGTTCATTTTTATTTTACAATAATATTCCACGCAAACAACCTATTCGAGATATGCTTACGATTCCGATAAAATGGCTGCATAACACTCGTCTTATATAGGGTGTCGCTCTTTTGAAGATTGATTATGATCGAATACATTTCAACTGGTGCAGTGCGGGCAATAGATTTACAATCACCCAAAAACACATTTTAGTGATGTAATTGTAAACAGTGTGATTACTTGCGTCAATATGTGGTTATCCGTGTTTTACACCGTATGAGCAAAAAGGGTCACCATGACGACCGTAATAAACATGCGGTTTTCATTAAATACTGTAGTTACACCACTAGCGTTGTACAAATTTACCAAAACATTATAAGTGATGCTTGGAGAAGTGGCGTTCAACTTGCGGTATTGGATAGATGTTGTTTTAAAATTTAAAAAAGCAATGTTAAGCTCATTGTTTTTTCTATAATTGATGTAGATATCGGCCATTAGTTTTGAAAGTCATTTTCACATTTCTATTTGATTTGAAATTTCTATTTAATTTCAGCAATTTCATCTTAAAGCAATATGTTTTTGATTCGACTGCAATATTCAAAGATGATGAAATTATTTCAATCATCCCAAGAAGTTTCTCTAACAATGACTCTAGATTATATCTTCTATTTCGGACAATTATTTAACGAATAGATTAATTGGCTACAACTATCGAAAGTGTATTATTCATGGCAACGGGCCTTGTACATACATCATCGGCAACATATATATTAGTATATATCAACAATTTACTTATGCGGATGTTATTACTATTTAAGAATTAAGATCCACTTATACCAGTCAAACAAAGAACTTGTGGCAAAATGGCGATAATGCTTTATGGGAAGTAATTGATTGCGATCATTAAGAGAGATTAAGTTGTTACAGGGAACGCCACATACTCAAGACGAAGCCTCACCACACAGATCCCCGGGAAAACAACAGTCTACAAAACATTAGGTACTTAAGAGAGGCAAGGGTAAACGTGCATAGGGATAGGGGCGCAATGAATGGTCTGGCCGACCATAACAATGACCACATACATTTTAAAGGGGAAAAGTTAAATAATGGAATACATCACGAAACAATTCTCAAAAGTCAGTAATAATCGGCCGAAAGGGGGGGGGGGGGAACAATAATATTTTTCTAGTAAAAGAACTGCGCATGTGGAAGGGGGAACGTAACGTACATCTATAAACATAATTAGAAATAATAACCACACAGCGATTAACAGCCTTGGAATGGTCAGTAAAAATATTCAGGGTTTAAAACAAATTAATAGCTAACCTCACACTTAATCGCTGTGTGGTAATTAATTTCCAACACATTTGAAAGGATTTTCGTCAGAATGCGAAATAATCACAAACTAGTAAATAAATAACATTATGTAAATGCAACCGAAACATTTTAGTTATTAATAAGACATACTCTTAAATACAGGTGATAGAGAAATGGAAATAAAATAACAATACCATTTCATTTATTTCATTTAACGACAAGTAGAAATGAAATCTAAAATGATATATTGAGAAATCGAAACGAACTTACGGCTATACTAAGGCATGATTCAGTTGTGTTATAAAACAGAAAAATAGAGAGAACATTTTCCTTCCTACTGCCAAATGACATATGTATTTATTACATAACGTCATAATAAAGAAAGAAGCTTGGACAATCTAACTGATAGATATGCCTCAATGATAAGTACGTAATGCATAGAGAAGAGACAGCTTCATAAAAATCAAATTTAAGTAATACTTGACACACATTGACATACAATCAACTGCACAAAGTGAAACAGGGACCAACACCCACATAAAACAACACCACAGTGCAACGGTTGGTACTAGTTTGAAGATACTACATGAAACACATTCTGTTCTGATAATAGTTACAACTTTTAACAGATTTCCATAAATTCCTGTCTCTAACATGAATTTGACACTAGTTCTGTATTTCTAAATAATATATGGATATTTATAACACAATTTACGGTACGTCTTACATAATTTATGATATCGATAACGTTGTTTTAGGAGTTTACCTGTTAGATGAAGGTTACGCTTATTGAAGTTTCTAAGTTACTATTACCCCATAGAAACATGACATATGTAAATGTCATACGATGGTAATTTCGGAATAGAACCGTCTTGTGATGGAAGTTTTATAGCAGAAGCACTGGCTTTATTTAGAAGTATGACATGTTTACTCTGAACTATTCATCATTAAGCGATTATATAGTCTATGAAGCCATTGATCTTAAAAACACAAATCAAGTGGACTTTTCAATAAAACGGAACCGAAACACAAGAATGTGGACATTGTGTTGTTATTCCACACACTTAAAGATATTTCTAAACTTGGGCGAACAGTTGTACAAATCAAAGATACATGTAACATTCAGAAACAGTTCAAAATGTACATATTAAATCAATCCCGAGAAAATTTGCCAATAATGCCCAAATGATGCATGCAAATCGTGCGTTTTCTTCAATTACATATTCATTTATGTTTCCGTGATAAACTAAGAGCACGCCCTCACCTTGGACCTAAAGTACACAAGTTTTCAGTACAATTTACCATCTTAAGATATATTAATTAATCCGCATGGGTGTCGTCCTAGTCATTGTAGTATTATTAAAGTTCAACAAAAGTTTTACTTTTGATATTTCACGGAAACTTCTGACTTCACTAGCAATAATTTGAAATATACTTTATTATGTTATAGCCATTTAAAAAGATATATTGAAAGAAAAAAAACTTAATACACAAATTTCAGTCCGGCTTCAGAGCTGAAACTGCATTAACATCTATACAGTAGACAGGTGGATAAATGCCATCAATGGAAGTAAAATTGTCGGAACAGTCTTTCTGGACTTGTCAAATGCATTTGATCTAGTGAAATGTTCAACACTTCCTGGCAAATAAAAATCAAATAATTTCAATCCATCATCACTTCAGTGGTTCAAATTGTATTCGACAAACAGATATCAAAAAGTAAATGTATCTAGATAGCTCTCAGAAGCAGGCATATAACACCAGACGTCCCTCAATGGTATGTTCATGGGCCTATACTGTTTATCATGTACATCAATGATATGTTATTTGAACTCACAGACATTTTACTGTCATGTTTGGAGATGTTTAGCTATTGCTAAATCTAATGATGAAATTCAAAAACATTCACAAAATTTAGAAACAGGCATTTTTTTTTATTAGCAATAAATAATGTTACTAAGAGTTTTATGATCAGCAAAATCATATCGAGACCGACGCACTGAAATGCAGTTTATTTCGGTCTAAACTAATATCTGGCAATGAATTCGAGTTCGATATCTAACGTACGTCCGAACTAACAGGTGTGACTACTTCATATTCGAACTGACATCTAACTTCTGGCTGTGGATTCTTGAATTAACTTCTAAACTCCGGTTGTAATGTAACACTAAAACGGTATGTCAGCATACGACTTCACAAAAGGGAAGCGTAGTGGTTCGAAAGGTAGAGGGCTTGACTCCTGATTTGAAGGTTGTGAGTTCAAGTCCCAACGTTGGGTTTTGACCACGAACTTCACAATGCCTGAATTTGGCGCGAGTACTGGTAAACAACCCAAGAAGCAGTTATTGAGAGTGATTAGCATAAGTTGTAAGAGCTTGTTTCACAATCCATAAAAGGCTAGGTTACTAAACTTAAATTCCACAATCATATATACCCAACTTTCGTGTCACTGCGGTCCGACCAACTTCCTATAGAATCATAGAAGAAAAATATCCTCAAACCGCGATAAATCAAAATCTGTAACAGGTAACTTTCGTGTGTATAGACTTACTAGTTGACTTTAATTGCAAAATGTAATAGTATGTCGTGATATTGCCTTTGACGATTACAAAACACGCTGACATACGGCATGTACATGTTTTATATATGTATACTCAATTAAAATTAATTTACATGAACAACTCATTAAACAAGTACTGGAAAAAGGTGTTATAATTTTTTAGGTATATTACAAGCGCGAGTAGCTAGATTAATACAAAAGGAGTTTGCCAACCTTGATGACTCAAAATTACTCAATAAATTAAATTGAATATCGTTTGAAAATAGATGTTTTTATCATTATGCAGTCCTTGTTTACAAAGCTTATTGCAAGGAGAGTCCCTAGTATATTCGATCATTATTAAATTTTTCATCCAATAGTATATACAGCTTAAGATCAGTGGAAAACAATGACTTAGTCACGCCAACTTTCAAAATAAAATACATGAACAATTCTTTTACAAATGTAAGTGCTGTTAATTGGAACAAAATTCCCAACAATATTAAATCAGTCTCGTCAGTAAATACTTTCAAAAGAGCATTAAAATCATTTTTATTGTAAAATGGTCTACATTCTATTATGTTTGTTATGAAAGTTATTATTAGCATTTACTATTATATTGATATATATGTACTATTTACAATATCTGATGAGGGATTGTCTTGAATGAACGAATGTGTGTTATATAATTATTGTGTTTCAATTTATGTTGTTTTCTGTTAGAAGGCCATGTTTTATTTAAGATTGTACAATTGTTGTTGTATACCTCTTTACATGTCACCTTCTGTAAATAAAGATATTATTATTATTATTATTAAGAAGGAATAATCGATTATTTATTCGTAACATCTGGCATATTTGCATTGGCAGATGTCAGTAATTTGCATTATTGTCAACAACATTTACATAAACAACTCATTGAAACGCACATTTGATTACGTGTGAGAAACAGTTGGCATATGTATATAAAAGTATACATGCATTTGTACGTGTATAGTTATGTATCATTTGTGTATAAAATTTCATGTAACAAAAATGTTTTTGTTCTCGTTCGATTAACCGGTTAATTGTTCGATAGAATTTTCGGTTAACTGATTAGCAAAACAACCGAACATTCCCTTCCATAGTTAAAATCCATGTTTTCCACTTGAGGCTGTTCCAGGAAAATATGCATGGGAGGGTAGGATCTACTAGCAATTGTATTGTATAGGTAGGGGGTATTATTTTATTAAAATTATCTTGGTCTGGCAAAACTCTAATTCACTGTTGGCTGTAGCAGTTGCTTTTCTCTATAAAATCAAATAATTTGCTGACTGAAAATAATTAAAACAGTCCTCAATTTGTTTTTTTTAATTTATTTTGTATGAAATAATAAAGTGACTGTAGTGTTTATCAATGTTATGTTTATACATTTTCAATCAGAATCAAGGTTTCTACTCTTAATTCTGATTAATTGTCACCACAGCAACCATGTTTTATTTTTTTAGAAGAGTTTTAGTCTTATTGATTTATATTGTTAAGATGGGGACACTAGACATAACTATGAATTAGTTCATGTAGGTCAGGAAGTATAGTTTGTTACATGTGATAACTATAATAAAAACAGGTTTTTAAATGAACTTGTGTTGTTAAAGCTCTCATCCCTTTGCTATAAAAACATTTTTTACCAGGAAAGGATGAAGATTGAACTCCCAAATATTGTTGGTATGCGTTTAAGATATTCTACTTTGAAAATATGCAAAAATATAAAAAAAAAATTTGGTCATTTGGTCCCATGTTCTCAGTCGCAGTGACATATGATGAGCCAACTTCACAGACCTGTTTGTTTCACGTTGTCAGATTGCTACATCAATGGCTTATCAGTAACACGAACTGTATCATTACACTAATTGGATCAATTCAATTAGAAACATGATAACAATCTTACACGGTTATCAACAAAACTTTCCAACTATGTTATGTTAACAAGTGATAGAAACCTTTCATTCTGCAGAACTGAACAAAACTATACATGTACTGATCAAAAGTGCTCACCTTAAAGCACTGTCGTTATGGGGGAAGTGATTGCACTACATATTATTATGCACCATTATGTCAAATGTGCTGATAGCCTCGTGTTTCAGTGGTATTGAACCTTAATTGGCAAAACGTTATTCGTCATGGACGTCATGTAGAGCATTTTAATGAAAATGACATTTTATGAAGTTACGGACAGATAGCATAGTATTCAACATAGCCTGGCACATATTAAATATAAGCCTGAAATACAATTTTGAAATGTCCTCTTTCAAATGAAGCTTTCCGTTTTTAGTAAACTTTTTACATATCGCATAAATTAAACAAACAAACTCTCAAAACAGTAACATATATTTTGAAACACAGTACAACTGGAACCTGGGAATGAAAAACAAGAAATCGAAAACAAAAACTGATTTTATTTGTGTGCATGTATGATAGACATAGTTTAGCACCGACTTATTCATGATTCATTTTACCACATAACAGAAACAAAATATAAACGCTTTCACGCATCCTGTAAGCACGAATATCCTGAGAAGTCGCGCGTACAGACACATGCACGCACAAGTACGCTTATAATGTATTAAACGTTTCAATTGGAATTTCAATAGTCAAAGTAATTAATGTTCAAAGGAAACTGTTGAAGTCGTCATTGGATAATCCTCACGTTCAGTTCAGCAGCCCATAAAGGCGATATTGATCAGTAAAACTTCACATGGAGACCATCTCGACACTAAGACCACCTCATTAAGACCATACTTTCAGTTTGTAGATAAAAAACGACTTTCTTCAGAACCTATAATGGTCTTATTATTGAGGTTTCAATGTATTCGGTTCTATAAAGTGTGTTCTACAATCTGCCAACAGTTCATGATTTTTCTTAGAGTAAAAGAGAGGATTGTAACCTTCATCAAAATATACACAGTAAAACCTCAATAATAAGACCACACATGGAACTCTTGAGAACTGGTATTCTTATTGAGGTGGTCCTAATATTGAGGTTGAGCAAAACTGTTATAATTGACTTGAATAATGGAGACAGGGGCATGTTATTGAATGATTCTGTTGTGGGTAATAGCGTAAATTAAACAAGCAATAACTGGTCCTTCGTTGACGGCGGCCTTGAGGCCGTCGTCTATTTGAATAATTTTTAATCTAGGTACATGGAGTTGCATAATCGAAATGGGAGAAGCCATTGGTATTATGCTTTTTTAAATTGTTCTTACAAAACGTGATTCTAATTATACAGATAAAAAAAGTGTACTAATTGATAATAAAAAAATGTCAAAATATTTAAAATGTATTTTTACCGTTAATAAAAAGCTTTAAAAAATGTTTTACGTATGCTTATAAGAATTTACAACAGCTAGTCACGAAAACGGTTAGGCATCGTGTATTACATAGCTTCGTTTCACAACTACGCTCAATTCATCATCAAAGTTCAGGAAATGGTTCCTAATGCTGTGCACGCAAATTGAAATTGTACTTATAAAAAAGCAAATTGTTAAACAAAAAATGTTAATCCATATTAATAAGTTCATGAATGCAGTTTATAATGTACAAATATAAATACAGTGACCAAACTATGCAATATACATTGCCTTAACTTGACCCATATAAGTTATGTACTGATGGTAATATGTAAACAAAATTCAGCCAATGAAAATTGTCGTTGAAAACGTCATAGCATTTGTTGTTCAAATAACGCATTGGCAGTAAAACGGATTCAGTACATTCGAGATCAAATGCTGATGGTTGAACTGAACTTTTAATTACGTTGTTTTGACATTTTTAGTGGATATTTTTCCCTTTTGATATCCCAATAGTTCTTTTAGATCTGTAAAACTAGAAGTTATAATCATGTATATTTTTAGATCCGTTTCGTTCTATCTACGTTTCGTGTAATCGTTTTTTTTCTTCGTTTCGTGTAAATCGATGCACCAGCATTTTCCCGCGAAACATTATCACCGATTGTGGATGATTCTTACCAGAATTATGGCTTGGTGATGATCATACTTTCTTATTTATTGATAAACAAAATAATAAATCTTCAATATCATGCTTCCTAAAACTTGTGCCGCCGTTTTGATGCTTTGCATCAAAATTAGTCTTGTTTTCTATATGAACAATAAAAAATCAGACATACGACAAACATGAGTAGGTTATACCGAAAATATCGCATATTCACGAGACATCTCACACGGAAGAATAAGGGAATGCTGTGATAGGCCATTCATTCAGTCAGGTTTGAACAAAGGATTACAATGTGTACATACATTCAATCTCAGAACAAACATTGAGCGTCTAGATGATTTCTTTCAATTATACATTGAATAAGTAACAGCTCGATGAGTTAACATCGTAAATATAAAATCACACTTTACACTTTATAAACTGGATATATAATGAATAAACATATAAGTATATGCGCAAAAGAACAGACGTTGATGTGTACAATTAAACAAATTCTATCTAATTTTGTAATGAATATTCGAACATGAATATGAAACATAACTGCCTCGAAAAAATTTCATTACAAAATTTACATATAAACATTGCATGTTGTGCAATTCCTTTCCATCGAGGCATCTTCTTCAGTCAGTAATTCAAACTAATTACCTCCCCTGACCGTGATGGCGTCTTCACAGTATGAATATGGTTGAAAATAGCAATAAGATTTACATATGTAAGCATTTTCACGATTTACAAAAAACAAACATATACACTTAAATACATACACACAACATGACCGATCTCATAGTGAGTCCAAAATAAATGTTTTTGTCGGTTTGCTAGTTATGATCCAATCCTGGAGATCATCAGGGTATGTTACGTTGTCTGACGTAGTCTATGACGTCATCAAATTTTCTGTTATTCTCACATTATGCAATAAATGAGTTGTCAACGAGCGACTTGAGTTTTTGAAGTTAATTGACTGGAGCTGCCCAGGCTGTGAGTGAAAACAAGATATACACATATATAAGCAATGCCATTTTCATTTGCAGACGAAAGACTGCATGATACTAAACAAAAGCCTCTTTTCTATGGTGTATTTAATGGAAGTAACTACGTAAGATATGTGATAACATTAACGTGGAGTTATCTGCCTTGGAAAGTTTACGCCAAATTTCCCGAGTTTGTCCGCATGCTAATAGCGTGCCAATTCGTTTTAATAGAATAAGACACGATGTGAAATGATAGGTGATAGGGATTCGATGAATATGTGATACTCAAATGCACGTATGTTGAATATAAACTTTATCGTACCACAGCGCATGCGCGACTCAATTTCAAATCAAGTCACGTGGTATACCCGTTCAATCACAAGTGAGAAACAAATGAGTGTCAGTAAGGGTATAAATTATTAGAAGTATCGTGTCGTTGTGATAAACGATGAGCAAGTGCAAGTTAGTGGCTAGCATGGTAGTGTGTCCATTATCGTCGTCCTGGAATAAACATAACAAGAAATGGTTAGAGCACGGTCACATATGTTACTATTAATAGAATATGTGGTAATTCAGTGATAACTTTCATAAATGAAAGCGTCTATTGACTTGTCATTAGGCGATTTATGGCATTCTAATTTTGCGAGAAGCATCTTTTGACATTGATTATGAAGGAAATACATTCTAGTTGGCACAAAGTACTTCACGGAATTAAATACACGTCTATTTAATTCCGTGCGTTCAATGACATTGCCTTTACAGGAAAGTCGACCATTTATTGTTGTGCAGAATCTAATATATATTTGACTCGGTATTATATTTAGTTCAACAACTAGCAAGACATTTTGTACGACATACATAAACGAAATCAATTAATTAATATGAAAAGAAAACATTAAGCAATTTTGACATAAGAAAAGCATCTACTGACATAGATCTGTGGAAATGAACCGTGTATCGGGAATCATGAAGAAACGAATATTATCAACAAAAGAACGTCAAATACAACTGAATAAATGTGATTTAAGAATCAATACGGTGAAATAGGAATTTGATTAAAATTAGGTTGTGAAACTGCAGATCAATCAACTGTATGTTTGGTTAGTTAATCATTATGTTGAATTAAGTGGATGATGGATTAAAACAATCAGAAAGAATTGTTAAATGATGAATGACTATAGAACTGAAGCCTCTATATTACAAGGCCATTGTTAAGTCAGTCCAGCTGATTTAAGAACAACACATCGAGCATCTGAACATTTAACATTACTATGGAAAGCATCAAGTATGTCAGTAATATAAGTAAACTTAGAGTAAAGGAACAAGACAGACATTATAGCTGAAGCGATACTAGTGTATCTGAGTGTATCCTTATCAATGTTGGGTATTTAGCAGCTAAGTTTTTACAGCGAAGAAAATATGTCATACACTCATACACAAACACATTCATTAAACCCATGCACCTTTCTTTTCCTTTGCAGCCTTTTTGTAAGCCTCTCGTTTTTGTGTTTCTTTCTTCTTTCTCTGTAGTTCAGCCTGGGCCTCCGGATCGTTCAATAATGCTTTCTTCCGCAGATAGGACTCATAACAATAGGCAAACATGAAGAAGAACAGAAATAAAGCGAATCCGATGCTTCCACCGATTATCATTATCGTAATTTTTTCTGAAAAAAAGTATACCATATATGTTAGCGTTTATAATTCGTGCATTCCCGTTAATGCGATCTATGTATCCAAATAAGGAACGAAAATTAAGAATTCAAAGCTTTATGATTAAAGAATACGTCTTAAAATTCAAACTTCGAACAAAAATCTAAACTATCAAGCTCACGTAGTTTAATGGTGCATGCAACGAGTGATGTACTGGAGGAAATTTTATTGATTACATCGATGTGACATTGCCAGTATCAGCGAAACAGTAGCAGCAGTATTACTGTTTCTTACTTCAGTTATCAGTACTGGCGACAATACTAATATCACTATGATACAGCTAACATCTTGTTCGTATTGTTGTACTATACAGCTATATCCAACAGCTTTAGAGGAATTATAAATCTACAGAAGGTAACTATTAACATTATTCTATTCTGCTTGTAATGTTACCCAAAACTATATATGAGCGCTGCTATGGGATTTATAGTTTTTATACACATGTGATTATAGTGTGCAATGTTAAATTTTAATTATTATTATGTTTTGTTTACAGAAGGCCACATTGAAAATATGATGTTTTTATGTTTTTATATTTATATCATAATGTGCAACAACCTTCTTAAAATAAAGATGTTATTATTATTATTATTATTATACAACAGTATGAAGACAAACCTAATGGCAAGCCTTCACATCCAGATTCATCACAATCCTCATCACAGCCGCAGTCATTAAATCCATCACACCTATACGACAATGTCATACATACTTTATTCGAGCATTCCATCTCATATGATTTACAATCTGAAATCAAGCAACGAGGTAATACTTTACTAAACTAATCGTCAATTTGAACAAGGCCTATAATTTGTATTAAAGCACCTATTACTGGGTGAAGGGAAACAACCGCTATATCAAGAATGACTTAATATATAGTTTATGCAAGGGGGATTATCTTTGCAATAATTGTATTGGAATATTGGGGATGTTGAATTATTTTGTCGTGGTGTGGATTATAGAAGCATCCCCATTTGCATTAATAATCTAATTAGTTCATGTTCACAAAACGAAATATCGTGCCATTGTCTTAACATCTCGAGTGCAGGAAACAACACAGACACAAGTATTTTACAATTTAGGAAAGACGAATAATGATATGTAAGTATATAATTGAAAATACTAATGAATTTAATATTGAACCAGAAATCAAACGCTGCATCACATATGTGATCTCACAGAAAATAGGTTTCTATGGGAACAGATATAATAAATATTTGCTTACCTGGTATTGGATTTTTTATTTGTGTTATAGATGAACCTGTAAAACATTGAAAACATGATAACCAATGAAAAAGTAAATGTATCAAGCATATGGCTGGGTTACAATCGAACGCCAGGAAAAAAGGTTAATATATTTAAACGGATTAACTGGAGACCAGTCTAAGAATACAGCCTTCTCATTGGTCAAAACAGTAAACTGATCCGACCAATTAGACACTTGATGTTTATAATTTATCACATCAGACACATGTTCTTGTTTCATGAAATATCGAAACAGATATTTGTCTTCAACTCGATGGCTTTGGTCGTGAAATACACAGCCAAACAAGATAGCTTTATTCTACGTACTTGATTGTTTCATCTTTATAAGCATTACATGTATAACCAATGACAGATGGTTCGCAACGTGGTTTACAACACATATACATAGTAATCGAAGTATTAAGTGATTTGACAAAATCAAAGACAATTCTCGAAAATTGGCTTATAAATATTTGTCATAGTTTATTTCAAGGTTTGCAATAACATTATTTGCACCCATCTGTACAACGATTCGGGATTCGGACATTTGTCGTTCATGGTGAATGTATTTAGTGTTTCAAGTGGCCTCTAGTATCTGTCTAAGGCTGGCTTTCAATAGCATACAATGCCTTAGCCTTGTTCTGTCTTGATATGAGAAGATTGCAAGATTGCAATTTCAATTAAATAAATTGTTAACACATTGCTTATTCCACATTCTTTTACTTGTCATGTGATATTTCATGGGTCACGTGGTTGTTGGTGGTGGCAGGATTTGAATCAAGCTGTGCTCGGAACCAGTCCAATTTTGTTATGGTGGTTGCCATGGAGCAACAAAAACTTTCAACAACAATACCAAATTGTCCTGTAGTAATTATTTACCACTACTTTAACCTCTATAGGACAACAACCTCTCAACAATATCCAAAATGTGCGTCTCGCAAAGGATGTTGTTCTAGAGAGCTTGTACTGCACATACTCTGATATAACATTGCAAGGGTCGTCTTAAGGGTTCCAGACTTTTCCACGCGTTTTTACCTTTTCTTGTCGTTTGGTTTGCATGTCTGTACTATACCCATGTTGTTTATCGTACGCTATGGCGTAATTAACACTTTGTTCTTTTCTGTTCCGTTCAGTACAATGCATTGGATAATACTTGTTCAAATGTCATAGTTGTCAATGAAAATACATGAAATGATACGTACCTACATAGGCAGATGAAATTCTACCAGTAAACCCATTTGTAGTTTGAATTCCATCACTATAAAATTGCACTCGCATCCAACTTGCAGATGCATTTACTACATGACTGGTTAAATTTACACTACAGTCCTGATCTAATATAATGTCACTATCATTTCCACTATTCCGAATCTGAAATATTTGGAAAGGGAACAGAAGTTTTATAATTGACACATCCCGTTCCAGACATTCAACATTTCATGTTTAGTTTCAAACTAATAGCATTGTCTTTGTATGGTTGGCTTACAATGGTAAGTTATGTGTTCTCTTTGGAATGAGAACCACCTCAATGGCTCAGACGGCTGAGCGCATTCTTGCCACCCAGGAGGAAATGAGAAGGAATAAGTTGCTACAGGGAAGGAACGCCACATACATAAGACAGTGTCTCCCCACACAGATCTCCGGGGAAACAACAATCCATGAAACATAAGGCACTTGGTGAAGTTAAAGGGTACATACATTAGGGAACAGAGGCGCGAGGAATTGCCTGGCATACCATAAGGAATAACTAAGTATTCCGTCCCTAACCACTACTTCATAGAGGAAGTTGACTAGTGAAAGAAATGAGAAGAGGTCCTATTAGGAAACCAATGGATGCTGGTCAGATAAAAATTGGCTAATATTAATTGACAACAGTGTAAAATCCAACCATTGAAGAAATAATATTCACAAAAGTCTTCACAAAAAGTATTTCTTATTCTCTCAAGATAAAATTTTAGTATACTTGCTACCAACAAATTGTGCTTTACCGGTGCATAACATTATCACCACCAAAATGCTTCAGTAACAAACGTAGTTAAATTATTACACTATTCTCTTTACTTGTATCAAGATAAAGAGAAAGTCACAGAAATGGATACTAGTAGCTGGCATTATTTTCCATCAAATACATGTAACAATACACGATAACAATGACTTAATTGATTACAATAATTACTTTAAGATAATATTTATAGTATAAACAAAGACAGTGATGACCACATCCAACATGATGGCATCGATATTGATGTAGACAATGAAAACATGACTTCCATTGATATACTTACAATAATATAATCACCGCATCTTTGATAGTTTGTGTCAGTCTCTAAATCTATTTCCATGGACAGTTGATAACCACTGTCTGTCTCTACCCACCAGAGGCAATGAGAATATGACTCATAATTACTACCGGAAGTGATTATAGCACTTCCGCCACCAGTTATCTGTACGTAGGATCCACATCCTATCGAGAGAAAGAGTGACTTGTGTATGTTATTTATTGGTTCATACAAAATCTGTGCTTCATGGCCATCGTTTATGTTTAATGTTATAAATTCGTAAGCACGCTCGGTACCATTTTCAATGATTATTCGGGAACTAAGTGTCTGGCATTTTGATCACGTGACTTTCGTTATTATTCGTAGATATGACCTCATCAAGTATGACGTATACCTCTACTTAGTTCAAGCGCTACACTTTTAACTGTAAGCTGACTCTTTTTCGTTGGACAAAATTATGCAGAAAGTTAAAAACACTGATCACTAAATTATGTCAATAATTCAATCACTAGATTATATAAATATCAGATCCCATGGAGGGTAATAGCATACAATGTTAACCCGAGAATGTTAATGTCAACCGAGGCGTAAACGTTATGTCACAGGGTAAAAACGTTATATCACAGGGTAACATTACGAAGTTGCTTATAGCGTGTAAATGCGAAATTTGCATGGACAAATCACATGAGGTATAATAATGTGTAATACAATATGAATAAACATCGCTGGATAAGAGTTTTGCAAACTAAATACAAGTATAAATGAAAATGCTGTTAGGAGATATATGTCAAATATATGAAAATAACACCTCTGCTTACCTGCCGATAGTTGAGTCATCGCCGTTAATACTGAAAGTAGAAAATAAAGTCACTTTTATAAATGTCCTTGATGATCCATTGTTGACAAACACATATTACAATCCTGTAATAACAGGGGAACAGACAAGCGTGAATTGTTTTACAATGGCAATGACTTGCATCATATTCATAGCCGTTGACCGTTCGACATATTTCAAACAACTATACAAAAATCATACTACAAGTAGTATATATGTTGTTGGTTGTTTTAAATTCACGGTAAATATGTGTAGAAGCTAACTTTCACAGACTGAAAGTTCATTTGTATATACTTAAGTAAAACACACATATTTGACAAGTACATTTGAGCGCTGCTGTGGGTCTTACAAGCTCTTCTGTAAGTGATTTTATTTCAAGAAAACGCAACATGTGATGTCACTATTTGCAAGCAGTAAACAACATTTACTCCATATGGTCACTTCGTTTTCATATTGCCATGTGCGGCAAATATTGCTTACTGTCAGTACATGGTGACATCATATGTGACGTTTTCTGGAAATGACGTCACTTAAAGAAGAGGTTGAGCGGCGCTCATTTATACATTTACATCTCTTCACTATCAACATGTCAAGGGGAGACAAAACGTGGAAACATCCCTGAAATGGTTCGGAACGTGTTATTCAATCTTATCCTATAGTTAGCAAGTCATATTTGTTGTTAATCCCCGTAAGTATTTAATCTCCTTGTATTGATCTCTCAGACAAAATGTCTGTGAATAGAACTTGTGTGAGAGAACGGTTAATAAATAGGACTAACGTTGATTCAAACTAATAGTGTTTAAAATCCATACATATTTTGGCAAATAAAGTTGCGCTTTGGAGAGTAAATTACTTTCAGTAAAACCAATATGATTAACGCGGTTTTTTAATGATATAAATTATTTGGAAATACAAATGTACATACCAATAATATTGGTCTCTAAATAACCAATTCAATAATGTTAATTGACTTAACATACATTTTACACTCATTTATTGTGTGTTTAGCTTGAATTTAACTTTTCTATATTACGATCTTATACTATATAATATGTTAATAGATCATAATTATGTTGATTTCAGCATTTGCAAAGACAACTTGTTTTGGGACACAAAGAACTAAAACAACATATTTACACTGCTGTTTGTCAGATTATTTTGTGTTATAGACCTGAAATTTAATACACATTTGCCAATGACCAGTAGTTGGTTATTTGGTATTTCGTAGTGTAAGTTAACATTGCGATAATGTGAAGAAGTGAACAATTTCAACATGACACGTGAAATCGTGCATTATGGAATCTGACCCACATGATTCAAGTTTTAATTTTCCCCATTTCTATCTGAAATTCAACCAGTAAAATCAATTATCTGTTTCAAAGATAATAAAAATCTAAAAAAGACTGACATGTCAATAAATCTCACATTACACCAGTAACATCGTCCTACGTTAATTTAATTGTTTTATTTCCATTTCACGTTAATCAACATTAATACAATGAATAGTAAAATTGCAATGTAAAACATCAACCGAATTACCTTGGAATAGATTGATAATCACTCAGAGTATTTACCTGGTTAATTAACAGATATGGAAAAATGCTCAAATTTCACAGAACCCCCGATTCCGTGGCGCCATGGGGGACATTCGCTTCAAATCAATAGGACAATGCCAATATTTGCTTAAAATTGGAGAACAGTTGTTTTCGAAATGTTTCAGGTACTAGAATTCGACATTGTACTTTTTGCAGTTCAAGTCATAATGTGACTGTTTTTCACGTGCGTGTTTGTTATTCACCATGTCTGGTTTGGACAAAAAATCGTTATGCCTCTTTGTCGTTAACCAGCGTTTGACTTATGTTTGTAAGGGCGGTATGCGGGCGTACTCAATAGCATGTTTTTCTCAATATCTTTCTTTCGGACATGAACTTATTTCACTACGGAATCCTGTCACATTTATGGTGGCTTCGTGTAATAGAAAGTGGCGCGTGACGAAACGTTACACGTCACGAATAAGTAGGCACGGAAGTCGAGACTAGCGATGGAACATTGCAACAGTGCAATGGACAGGCGCCGATACGTAGCAACACGATATTAATATTACTTGTATGCCACGTCCCACAGTATCGTTTTCACTCAAAATACAAATATCCCCACATCTCTTACTATTAAATTCACCATTGGTAGAGTTGTTATAGACGCTGACCTCAAATCACGTGCTCCTGGCCGCTAAAGATTGGAATCCCAAAGGGTTTGTAAATTTTGTATGTGATGAAGCGATCCAGCTGCATTGTAGGAGGTCGGTGGCTCACCCTGGTGCTTATATATGCCCAAAGGACCTCACGGGTCTTCCTTGCCCCTAATAAGAAATTCACTACATGGTCCTCGCTGTCCACGTGACTTAAAGCCCAGTACAAGAAATAGCTTGAAAAAAGATGGTCGGCGCAATTTGAAGGTTACGATTTGTAGTGCAATATAAAAAATGCCGAGATGTTACGATTGCTGGTCATTCCCAGATCAAAAATGGAAATATTAACCAATCCACGTCAATGTTACAAACGTTGTTCGGATGAAGAGAAGTTGGTTTAGTGGATAACGTAAGCTTACACAACACTGATATGGAAATAGCAAAGCCATGTTAGTACGGCTGCGCCGAAAAACAGATTTTTACGACAGAATGTTGGCGTTTACTAACTGGAATGCTAGGAATTTAACGTTCTTAAACTATTAAAATGTTATTCAAACTATACTTTGCCACCTACACAATAGTATTGTTCAACAGAGTAAATATCAGTGTCTATTTGCCAACGTAATTTCTCCTATCCAATAGAAAATACTAAAATACAAGTTGACTTCTCCTTAACTTCAATATTATCAGTCTTCTTTAAATTGTCTTGAAAACAATCCACAATATCGATTTTTGTAATTGAATTATCTCTTCATACTGTTAAATATTTATTTTCGGTTAGTTTGTTCGTAGTTTAAACATAGCCATGTTATATGCTTAAGATTGGTAGACATGTGTTCACAAGGTTTATTTCTAACAATGCGTTTTATGTCACTGAAAGGAGACAGTCGCCACACCGTCTTTGCTGAACTGGTGATTGTTTGATATCATTAATGCTTCCTGTAGTTCAGATTGATCTAACTGTACATGTGATCGCAAAAGAAAATCTAAAACTACTTTCAGCTTTATTCTAACCAAAACATTACAGTGCATCAATTTGTGTTGGCAAACTATATTTGTTGAAGTAATCTAGTTGTTGTCGTAGAATCCCTGGCGTGAAGAATTCTGTAATTAAAGCTCATACAGTGCTTCCATGCCGATTTGTGCTAAGTGATTGCGACTATTTTTCTATCGTTCACATGCCTTTAATAATTTATCGAATATTTTTTATTATGAATTAAAACTAGAGAATTTGATTTTTGTGAAATATTAACCAGATTGTTGGCAAGATAATGAAATGTTATGATGTTGAACGCTACATGACAGGAATCGGAAATGAATATGAATACCGGAGGTTGTAATTCTTTGCTCAGGCTTTAGTGACGAGAAATGTTCACATTAATCATAGAAAAATATTGATCGAAGTACGAGTGATTCTCTAGAGTAGAGTTTGAAAAATATATCGGTAATGGGGAAACTGGATTAAGTAATAAAACACGACTTCATATTTAGCTTCCGAAATGACTATATAAACATATTTGTTTAATCAATCTGTTTGAATTGTCAGCGTTTGAAAACATTTTGTGTTAGTATAGGAACAAAGGATTAAACGAGTATCTTAGTGCACGAAATTTTGATCTTATTATATGGTATTGTGCTTTGAATTTAGAAAGGTTTGGCACAACGAGGTGGAAATTTATGTATTAACAATTAAATACGCTGATTAAAGAATATAATCGGGTTATATATAGGGTGCATGAATTGCGAACTAAATGGATTGGTTTAAGTACGGTGAACCTTTATATTGCTTTTCTATTGTTAAACAAATCTACCGTGGTTAAATGTATTTCAGTATATAAACACATATATTAAGTATTTAAAAACGCATTGATTTTACATCGATTGTGAAACAAGTTATAACAACTTATAGTGATGTCTGTTGCCTGGGTAACTAATCAGTACCCGTGCGTTAGTCCCGGTATAATGAAGTCCGTGCTTCAACCTTGTCCATTGCGGAATTCGAACCCACCAATATCGGATAAGGAGTCAGACGCACTACCCATCCCACACGTATTTCATATAATAACTGATATTATCGATATATATCTCCAAGTAGCGACAATACTGGCGCGAAGTTTTATTACATTAATATGATAACACACCACGTGATAAGTTCGGTAAGGAAGACACAACTTAAATTGTATTAGTTTTTAAATGATAATAAAATTCTAGTTCTCCGCAGTATTTGAATACATACTATTAATTATGAATATTTATGTTGTTTTTTTATAAATTCAAGTACTGAAATTTTGATTTTTTTAAGAATGATAATTACTAATTAAAAGCGAGTATCCATAAATGGACAATACCAATTGATCTGCATTGAGTCTTTGCATCTTCGCTGGATGATCAACGGATTTTAATAAAATAATGGAATACGTAAATATAGTCAACAAAACAAGAAACACACCACCTATTCTCCATCAATAACTGTAAATCTCTGTCACAAACAAGAAGTAACTAAACGCCCAAATTAAAGATGTATAAAGCCACGGACGTCATTTCTCTCGCTGTACTGTTACGCCAAGACGTGTGTAAAAGTCGGAGTACAGAGACATGTATGCGGGGCTATATAATGCCCATCTGACCGTAAACTATTTGAACGGGCTTCATCCTATGTTGTTGCTATATTGGCTAAGACATCTTTAATACGAACAATTTCAACGTTATACTGATTCATAAAATCTCGTTTTATTATGTTACGCACGGACAAAACTTGTAAAAAAACACCGCTTGTTAAAAAAAAAAAAAAATCTAAATGTTTAACTTCTTTATTCGACAAATGTATATAGGACATGATGTCATATTTTCCTGCTTGTTTATGTATAAAATGAACAGAGAAAATAGCATAGTATTATTTTAAATCCGAAAGTAGAAATATAGTGTCGAGATTTATACAAATATGTGCATATATGTGACATGTGTATCTTTATCTTCAAACAGTGATGTACACAAATATTGAACGTTAAATTAGTGCATTCCGATTTATACTATATGAATTAGAACATTCAAGTCACACGCGGTAAAAAAGATTCCTAATCGGTCGTTTGAAATATTTTTGATAGTTTAATAGATCATTATTGGCATTTAAAGTTCATTATTATTACAACAAGCAGACGATATAATAAGATAACACGTCAAATGTACACCTGTATTCTATTAACGTCATATCGTAGGTGTTTGGTTTAATTTTGTACCAAAGATTTCACGCAATAAACGTCAATCTATAGATTTCTACCAATGGTTCTACAAGATAATATCACTACGTAATACGTTTGATGTGTTTTTAATGTCTTAATTGTTATTGTCCACTCATGTGATGATGACAGTAATCAATTTAAATATCAATTTATCATCTATAAAATTGGAACTGGAACAAAAATCGTGCTGCCGGTACATCAAAGGATCTACAATATCATCGATCCGTGTTTGATAAAGACTAAAGATCAGTCATACTGCTCAAATACTTCTCCAAATACTAGTTATCTGTCTTTAGTATATCAGGTTTTTCTCCATAACTACAGTCCGACATATATCTACCCGACACTTACGAATATTCGTACAAATCCGTAAGTTATCATAGGCGAAATACGAAGAGCGAATTCCAATATGTCATTGTGTACAGTAAATCCTCAGTAACACGACCACCCATGATACCTTGAAAACTGGTCTTCTAATTGAAGTGGTCTTCTTCGTGATTGATGTTGAATATAGAACAAAACAGTGAACTTTGTTTATTTTCGATGTGGTCTTATTATTGAGGTAGTCTTTAAGTGAGGGTTTCCTGTATAATTATCACGTGCTCATGTACGTGGACAAAATAAATGTTCAGTGTGTCTAACATAAGACGTGTTAATCATTAACTGAACTCATTTAATTATAAGATGTTGCTTTAAATCGACCTTCTATTCCGTCAAATGATTTGAATTATTTTGAAATCACGAACAAGTCAGAAATATTAGTGAATATTGTCGCCTGAAATCATGTATACAACTGGTGTGTCACAATTTGTAGATGTACCATACTCTTAGCTTAAATCAAGCACAAGAAAAAAGAACTGTTTATAAACTAGAAGTATATTTCGATAAATAAACAAATGTTAACATACTTATATCTAAGGTACTTTTTTCGCCAAGTCTCCGGTTGCTGTTACGAAGCGCAGACTGAATACCACAATTGAATTCCATCTCAAAATTAAGATCACCTTATAAAAACGACTTATTTTCACGGACGAGATTTTATATATTCTTCTTAATTTTAACTCGACAATCAGACCACCAGTCACAACTAAGACCGACTGTCTTCTTACTATTGAGGTTTTACTGTATATAATACGCACGCAGGCAAGGTATGATATTGTAGGATATCCTACGTATCACTATCTTATATTTGTACACGCTAATGTCTGTTACCTGGAAGCAACCTGTTGTGTTGGAGTGATACGCTGTTTTTTCAACAGTATTTCAGTTGTGTATGGCGGACAGTTGATCTAATCAGTGTCCCTAGATTACCAACTACAGTAGTTCTGTTTCTCCGCAAGCAAGTGTCAACTTTTCAGTATCAGTAAAAGGGTGGAGATGAAATGACCCTGGATTTATAATTGTCACTCAAATTGTAACGGAGAACATAAAATAAGACTACGGTGGCATAGAGGTGACATGTGTGAAATTATTTGTATCTCTTTCCCACGACATACTAAGTCGTGGGAACGAGATAGTAAGTCGTGGCCACGAGATAAAAAATAATTTCACACGTGTCATCTCTATGCTACCGTATACGACTAATCCAGGACGTTTTGAAAAACAATAAAAGTATAGCTATACATAACGGTAAAGGATATCGTCCTGTTCTGTTCTCAGTTTACCATGCTTGAAATAAGTTTCACGTTTTCAATGAAGTTAATGAGTACATTGTATCAAATGCATGCCATTGGTATTGACACAACAGGGAACTATACGTACATTTGTACTTCTGTTCTTGAAAATGGTTTATCTAAGTGTAAAGTGTAATACAGTGGCATACAAAAGGTTTGCACCAACAAGCACCTGAATAAATACTTAACCAACGAACACAATACATCCATTGCACCAAATATATCCTACAAAATATATATAAGTGAGGGTTACGGACGAGTTCAAATCGAAATCAAAGGATTTTGTAAGATTTTTGTAATAACCAAAACATAAAACCCATAGACTCATTGAATTAATACCCCAATAATGGAATAATTATAAGTTTACAATATAAAACGACCTCGTTTACATTAGTAAACACTTTTTATGAAGGAACGAATCCAAACCCTATTTGCGTTTCTCTAACAAAAGATATTTATCATTGTCTACTTCAGACAGAACTAATAACACTATATCAATATCGTATTGATGTTTAAATACCTTGTATAACTGTATTTGTTACAATTAGTGTGCTGTATTCCTAACCAACTGACACGTTGAAAGTTGTGAAACGATTCTATGTAGCTAATAATTCACATAGATATATTTGTATATTTTTAATCATTCTGATAAACAGACGTCATCTGACCACCAATTTCAATAAACGATTTCTACGAAAGAACGATGGTCTATGTCTTAAATCAAGTTCATTTTCTCACGTTTCAAGATTTCACGTCTTAGGGATATGAAGCGTACATAAAGATGTCGCCACTGGTCATTCATAGCTATTGGAATATCGTGCGAATATTAAAGTGCATGTTGATTTAGTCACGTAAATCAAGCACATATGCAATGAGAACAACCCCTGTCTTACACAAATCTCTCGCACAATCAATGTACCACTGTTAACATAAACACATGTAGATGAATCTTTGAAAATATATGGGTTGATCAATTCTGTAGGTTACGGAAGGACCCGAGGTTTGCCGAGATGGTGTCGTGGTTGTCACACTAATGTCCCTTTACAATGACTCTGCCTTGCATGTTTACTGTTAATCAATTGATGAAAGCGCTGTTGAATATTTTAATATGCCGTGTATGTGAAATTACAAATCGTTTAATCAAACGTTATTTTTATCGTCATTATATAGCCCAGCGTGTGGCGGACACATGCTTGGATCGTTAAATACCCGTCAACATGATAAATTGCCTTATTTCAATGACAATTGGAGGTTGAAGAGTTCATTCAGTCGAAGTAAAACACTTTAGACCATGTACTTTAAAATATTTACATAAGTATTTCTGCAATACGAACTCCATTGTGTCTTTCTATTTACACAACGGATGGGCTTTTGATTTTCGATTTAAAAATTGTATTTTCATGTACATTCAAAATACAATTGTCTGGTATACAAATACTTCAGATTATTTAATATAAAATCAATATTTAGTGTAAATACAAGGTGGCTTTGAGGACAACAATATGTAACAGTATCCTTCACAATCAGTGTACACAACCGTTTATAGATGTCGGGATTCGTCAAATATATTCCGGATGCAATTTAGTTCAGTACAATGTTTTCAACTGTCGTGGTCGCTTACGATGTTGACGTATTTGGCAAGTATTTTATTTAATATTTATACACAATACTTATGATTATAAATAAGTATGAATGCTTTGTACCATAATGTGTCGACCGGCTATTTAACTTAAAAATAAAATAAATGACATGCAACTTTAAAGTACTTCGCTTTAAGCGAAGTACTATTTTCTCCTCTCTGACGGTTACAGTGTAGTTTCAAACAACCCACATTGCCCATGGTCATTTTACAGAAAGACTTACAGTTATAGCTTGAAACTGATGCGTTTCTGAACAATAACAGACACGTTAAGGCATCAAAACGAAAGTAGCGCTGTACTAGTTACAGTTTGATACTGATGCGTTTCTGTACAACAACAGACACGTTTAGGCTTCAAAACGAAAGTAGAGCTGTACTAGTTACAGTTTGATTATGATGCGTTTCTGAAGCGCAGCAGTTAAAACATCAAAACGAAAGTAGGGATTTTCTGTGACCTTCATAAGAAATTCTGACAAATCGTAGAGGATCTTCTAACTTGCCTTTTAGAACACGCTTATTGTATTAGATGTCATAAAACTTACATAAAACGTTTTTCTCTCGAGTTTCACGTCAGAAAGTGTCAAGTTCAATAGCTTAAAGCATACAGCTCTTAATGACTGCAAACTTTTTTCGACGACAGAGTTAAATGTGTAATTTCTTTCAAAAAATGCCAAACTATGCGAAATCAAAAATATTTCCGATTTCATTCCTCAAATATGCAAAACGATTTTTATATGTATTAATTGCATAGAAAATGCTACGCCGCTTTGACATTGAATTAACATTTAAATTACAAAACAAATGACGAGTATTTGTAGCGTTACTGATATCAATCTGATCAAAATCTTACATCGTTCCATTTAAATCTATTTCAGTATCTAAAACAGAACTATTTAGTTTCACCATTCAGTGTTTACTAAAATGATTATATTGAAGTGTACAATTACAGAAGCTACGTTAAGGTCAATTGAAGGTCGATATTTTATTCATTGTTTCAGTTATAAGTCACGGACATTTTATTATGTTATTGACATATAATTGGCTGAACTCTACAAGATGAGGTAATTAACAAGCATTCTAATTAGTTGTATAAGATTTGAATTACATGTTTACAGATTCGTGACCTAGTATACCAGAACAAAGCAGGACTTACGTAATTAGTGTAACTAAGGATAATTGTTCAAAACTAGGACATGGATGCCCTCCTTCCCCGCTATGGGGTTTTCAACAGTTATTGATCGGAAACCAATGTCTAAGTCGAAAAAGAAACCAGACTTCTTCAAAAATTGGTACAAACCTATAGTGTATTAGTAGATGCTTAAGTGCAACATATGAATTGAATCCATCCATTCCTTCAAGAGTTATTGATCGGAACCAAATTTTCGCGAGCACGGACACCCGGACGGACAGGGGTAACACTTTATGCCCCTTCGCCAGTCCTCAAACAATGCAACCTCCACTGAGCCACAACCTTTTACAGACACACATGTTGGCTGGTGCTGAGAGAATGTTGTTCTAGAGAGGTTACATTGATAGTAAATTCTTATTGCAGAGAGGTTGTCGCTCAAGAGAGAGCCGCTCCGTCAAAGCACAAACGTTTAATTATATTTAGCGATCACGTGACTATATCATCAAATGTGTAATGATGATATTTCATGATGACCGATATTTAAATATTTAACTACAAAAGAACGAGACAGAGGCCTATAGCAACAATAAGAGGAATAGAACTGAATCGTACATTTCTTCAGCTTCCACGCAACTGATTATGTCCGTTGGTCTAGTTGATTTTCATTTACTATGTGAGCAATATTGCTTTGTTTACTCTGTAAGTGTAGTATCATACTGGTAGGAATCTCCGGGGACAGTGTTGAGGTCACCTGGATATGACATTACATTATTTATTCAAACTGCTATTAGTTTACCTTAGTTACTTTTTAAATAAAACTTCCAATGTACACAATGGGCCATTAACTTGTCATGTTTACGATGTTGCTTGAAGAACCGTGTACAATTCTGTACAATGTAATTTCATTTCGCGCATGAACAAAATGTTATGACAGACTGAAAGCATGTTCAATAATTCATCATCACACTCCGCTTGGCAGAACTTTGATAAACGAAACGTTGAATATTTATGAAAACTGAAAGATATGGTATTGTCGCACTATTGATCCACACAATCGATGTGGCTACCGGCTTGGCCGACTGTAAATCATCAGTAGTTAGGGGATACTTAATGTACAAGAAGCCATATTTTGTACTTCACGCAGTAGACTCGAGATCGGATACAGTCTGACTGTTTAAACTATACATCTTCTGGGGGGACTTTTTTCCATCACTATGCCTCGTTTTGAAATGCGGACAGTCACGTGACTTTACCCTTAGGAAAAGGTATTGGGGAAGGGTCTGTTGTGAAAACATGTAATATTGAACATAACTATAGCTGGAACACACGATGGTAATTGTTTTCTGTTTGCGGTAATTCATCCTCGGTGTGTTTAATATGATAGATAGATCAGACAGATACATAGAAAATACAAACATTATTCCATGTAAAATAATTCGATTCGGAATTTTAAGTATAAAAAAAAAATTGATTTTGAGTGAATATTTAACTGAAAAATGTTAGAAATACTTTCATTGAGAATTGTAGGTGTAACATATATTTCAATCAAATTAGTCCTTAAGCAGATTTAGTCTAAGTCGATACTTCAACTTAAAAAGCTTTTTTCAAGAAGACGAAATATTCCTAACAAAACAATACGGCGGTTACATGATACGAGATGACCTGTGTAATACTGTGTAAAAATAATATTTCGTCTCCTTGAGCCGAAATATCAATTTAAAGCGACCATTTGGTCGAACAACGTTTTATTCACGATTCTGTACAGCATTAAGTTTAACATTAATTATGTAACTATTTTACTATTCTGTCGTGTTTTTTTTTATTTCGTCCAAACTTCTGACATTCGGTTGGTTTGCCTAAAATTAAGGCCAGTACATATACATGCATGTAAATATAGTATAACTATTTTATTGAATCTTATTTTTTATCATGTACATTTTATCTATTAGAACAAACACTGACTTCACATGTAACCAACTGTATAACATAAGTATGTAACAATATACCAGCTTCTAACTTAGATCATAAACACATATTGATATTATACTGGAAGTGTCTACGGTCATAAATTGATTATATATATTGAATTAACACCCCGAACTGTTAAAATATTAAATTTTATAGACGCTTGTTTGTAACCAGTTCTTTGTTTGATCAGTTCACGAGGCAAACACGGTGATGACGTCATCAGTATTCTTTATGAGAACGCTGAACAAGGATTAAGTTATTTATGTTCTCAGTCAACCATTGGAAATATCAACTAAATTACCAAGTGTATGTTACAATATGGTGGTAATATTTATACAATTCAAGGGCAATATCCGAACACAGGATTCGATTTATGTGTTCTTCATATATTATGAATGTATTCTTGGCAATGCACTAGACCATTTGGTGTCCTCTCTACGAACTGTATATTCGTCGCGTGCGTGTTAATAAAATGTGATCTTTTAAGACTATCTTACTAAATCTATATTTTGTTTGTCACAATATTAATAGCACGTGTTCATGCAGACTATTCAGATCTACATAGATTCAATTTCACACTAATCATGAGATCAATATTGTTTATAGACAGTTGCTCTAATTTTAGGAATTTAATAGAACCCCGATACGTTCGAACCCACGACCCCTACAACGACGGCGCCAAAACCTAGCCTAAGTAATCGCGCCAATACCAACTACGCCATCGAGACATGATATCGTTATAATGACAAGTAATCACATCGCGTCTGAGAATCAGGCTTAGTAAATCACACGTTATACATGTGCATGCATTTAATTCCAAATAGTCTTCAATAACATAAGAGGGGTGATAGTTACCCAAATGCATATAAAAATACACATGTTGGTTCACGAGACATGATGCTGTTTTTATGGTTTAATTTGTGATATTAAAATGCCTGAACACAAAATCTCTAGCGACCAACCATTCTACCATAGCGAATATCAAAGACAGCTTAAAGTTATCGAGTTCGTATATAATAACTATTTAATTCATCATATAACATTCATTTGTGCAATATTGTACTGGAATTTTAGATGACACATGGATATTGTTACCAATTAAAACTTGACACCTGTCTGAGCAGTATTGTGTATCAGTTATACAGGAATGTTATAAATATCGTAATGTTATATTGATCGTTGAATATTGATAATTATGCCTCATGTTTCCTTCACTGGAGCTAACGAATAAAATACAAACAAAAGTACTGTCTCATAAATAATGTACATTTATGTTAGATTTTAAGTGAATTGATTGTAATATTTGTTAAGTATTCACATCCTGTATTCTATGCAAAATTTAGTGCGTATATATATTTCAGTTCACATTTTTTATTTATTTTTGTAAAATCAGCTTTATTCCAAATGTGCCGGCACTCGTTAGCTATTACATCCAAGTGATATACGTCATCTGCAGCTGAATTAATTAGAGAAGACTGTTATTAATGTTCGTTTTTGTTACCTGAAGGCCTTACTGAAATTAAGTTTGCCTATATATGTGTGGTTGTATATAATTGTCAACTTTGTGAGTTGCCTTCAGTGATTATTATTATTATTATTATAATCATGATTATTATTATTATCCTTCTTATTATTATCATAATCATAATTATTATTATTATCATTATTATTATAATCACTATTATTATCATTTATATAATATATATATAATTATTATTACTATTATAATGTTCATCATTATTATTATTATCCTTATTATCATATACATAATTATTTTAATCATTATTATTATCATTATCATTATTATTATCATCATCCTTATTATAGTATGTATAATTATTATTATTATCATCATCATATTTTTATTATTATATGAGTCCATTTGGTTGGTTCCTTTGGTGAATGTGCTATTTCTATGTACACCATTGTACCTATAATAGACCATCAAGTAACATGGCTCTGTTTGAAGTGGTAAGTGGTAATCCAGTATTGCCTCTTGAACTTCTTATATACATATAAGATACGATCGTTATACTATGTAAATAAAATCTTCAATCCTTCATGCTTATCACTTACATTGGCAAGTTGTATCAGAGAATTAAAATAAACTTCAAACTTTAAACTTTTGTCCACACTACTATCAGCGTGTCATAACTGTCCCGCAAAATACACATGTCTATTACACAGAAGTCATTAATAAACCTTCAAATTGTGTATTTTGTGTTAAATCATGTAGGCTTATGGTAGAGTGGACACTTTTATAATGAAAGGATAGAAGAAGTTGAGTAGGAAATGACACATACGAAGTAATCATCAACCCCCTAAGCACAAGGTGACATATGGCAATATGAAAACAAGGTGACTACATGAAGTGAATATTGTGTCCTGCTTGCAAATAGTGACATCACATGTTGCGTTTTCTTGAAATGACGTCACTTACAGAAGAAGTTGTAAATACCATAGTGCTCAGCGCTCCTATAGACTATATTTAAGTTAACCTTGTAACTCAAGTTCCAGTGCGTTATAAACATGTATCTGACAAATGTATTGTAGATTTTGTATGTACTTTTATACCCCACTGAAGATGTCCACCCATCCAATACGTTGTCTGATAATCTCAATAGTTTGCGTGTACTATACTGTATTGTATTATATCCCCCATGAATAATTTATTGTAAGGCCGTGCCAAAGATATATATCTTTGTCCATATATCATTGTATTGGTCCTTGTAAAGTACTTGAAACTAGAAAATATAAACGATCACCAGTGTGTTCATTTGAGCGTAATAAATGAAACCAATCGCACATATTCACGATGCAAAAGATAAAACACAGACTAATCAGAGATACAACACACGACTGACGTAACTGCCTGAAATATACTCAGTATAGAACAACAACCTCTTAACAAAGGACAAAATGTGCGTGTCCCGGAGGGTGTTGCTTTGAGATATTGTGTAAACAATATTGTTATTTTTCCGTTTAGAGAAATATTTCATATAATTATTTATTATTATATGTCATTGCCAGCGTGCTTTGAATATTTGTTCTACTTTTTTACATTTTAATCAAATAACATTTTTCTGTTCACCATCATGTTTCGTCTGCAAATCACTGAGACTGTTTTGTAAAACGTCGAGTGTTTATTATGTAATTGTTTTGGTCCCGGATATAGTCACACGTACAAACTGCTCAACCTGATGAAACTGTAGACAATATATTCCTGTTATCAAATTGACGAACTCGTCGTGAGTGCATCGGACAAGAGTTGGTACTGACATAAGGCAATTGGTATCCATGGTAACGTGTATCAATAAGATTGAAACATTTATTACACAGTTCCGTTTTCTCTTTTATGTAAATAAGATTTCTTAAACTAATTTAAGAGTATATTGCATCATTATATTTAATGAACAATTTCGAATAAAAGGTCGTGATTTGCATTGAAAGCCTGGACACCAATAACTGTTGAAAAAGAGATATTATAAAAAATGAATTGTTATAAACTTTTTGGCAGATTTTTAATGTCCCATATAGCCAGTAATAAGATTTGGAAATGCTTTTTGAACCATCAACTCAGTCATAAAGAGGTGTTAAAATAGAGTTGTAATTGAAGAACTCAAAAGTTATGTCAATTTACTGAGTACATATATTCGCAAAACTTGTTTTATAGTTGAACAAAGCTGTAATACAAAGTAATGCTATAAATTTGTTCGTACATTGTCTGGGGCAATTTATATATCTTGTTACAAAATTACGCCCAATTCAATTTGTTATAACAGTATATTATTTGCGAAGTTCTATATTTCACATATAAGCATAATAGCAAGACGTGATATTTTATCATTAATCACAATTAGGAAAATGCAATTATTCATAAAGAGACATCTAGTCATTCAGTTGTCAATCTGCACACACTTAGCCTGTGAATTGTATAGAAGAAAAGAATCATAATCACATTAAAATTTAGATTGAAATTTTGAGCATAAAGAAGAGTTCAATGTCACACCACTGGAATTTAGTTTCCCATTATTTAGGACAGAAAAACATTGCAACTGTGGTCATCACATTAAATCAAAATAGCATAATTGACGAAAATCTTCATTTAATTAGAAATACATGTATTCAAGCAGAACGTGGTGTAATCTTTTTAATGATACATGTTGGTGTTTGATAGCAACGTGCTTCACTCTTATAAAATAGTTCTTTTTATCTAACTCATAAACAAGAACATTTTATCAGTCTGCAGCCTGGGGCCGTATTCACAAACGTTTTAAGACTGGAACTCAGACTTAGACTCTAAATTTGCAATTGTTATATTTGCCAGTCTTTCGTTTTCATTCAATGTAAACGAATGAAATTTTGTCAGAATAATTGCCGCTTCCCACTCTACATGTTTATCGAGTTTTATTAAAGTCTATACAGAAATAATAGCGTAGGAGCATAAAGTACATTTAGCAATTTAAAGTCTAAGTCTGAGTTTCAGTCTTAAAATGTTTGTGAATACGGCCCCTGAATTCAGTCGCTAGTACAGACCTATACTAGTATTAGTATTATATACGCGGTCCGTGTCGTTATAAAGATGGGAAAATGGCAGACAGGAACCTATATGTACCAGTACTCTGGTTTCCACAGTATTCAATGATTGTCTTCATTTTTGCAATTAGTGTTCCATAATACTCTTGAACTAATATACAGTAAAATCTCAATATGGTCTTATTATTGAGGTGGTCTTAGTATTGAGGTTGAATAAAGAGCAAAACAGTGAAAATGGACTTGAAAATTGTGTTCTTGATTTGATGTGGTCTTATTGTGGAGGTGGTCTTTAAGTGAGGTTTTACTGTTATATAATATAGTCTTTCAATGAAGTTAGAAAATATCATTTCATTAAAACTCCTTCATATGTATTTAAATATAAACTGGCACATTGGAAGCTGACAGAAGTTGGAAATATAGACTGGTTTGAATGCCAAACAAATTATAAGACTAAATTTTCGGTCATCGTACCACTATATGTACTATAATATGTAGGTGAATTAAAACAATAGATGTAAAACTATTGCCAAAACGGTACCAATACACTTGACGGACATATCTAGGGCTCTAGACATGTAGGGGAGGTCAACTTTGAGGTATCAGTTATAACGCAATGAAGTTGTTTGTTCCAATTGTTAATAAATAAAACGTGATTATCTAATTAGCATGTAATGTGGCTCGTCATATTAGATAAATTGATCTGATAAATCGCATAATTACTAGATTTAGCCAGTATTCAATATTACCCACAGATTGCAAGATGTGATTTCAACAGTTAGCTGCAAATTCAATGTCAAAGTATATACTGTACACATGCCTACATACTAACAATGACTATACTTTTTTGTACACTAAAACACAATTATCCAGACCGACATGAAGTTAAATTTCCGAGATGTTAATAAAAATCTGACATTACTTCTCCGCGAACTTTGTGAACACCCCTCGGATTTATGGAACTGTTACATATGATAATTCAACGACACATATAACGATGCAAGGGTAAAGGTAAAGTAAAAGAAAGTTATGTAAAATAATGTATTTTAGTCCTTCACTTTTAGGAACAGTTAGTTATTCTTTTAAATGTATTCTAATACAGTTTAATAGCAAACGATTGATATTCGAAATCTATTTTTCGACAGCTATAATCAGTACCGTTTAGAAATTCCACCCCACCCCCACCTCCTAACACCAACATGTATGTATATTCACCACAGAACATTTCCCAAGTTCAAACGAAACTTCCTAACCGACTTCTTTATTCATTTTTACTCAAGTTTCCTACTAGTTCAAGTTTCAAAAGTTATATTGTATAAGTAGCGTATATTATTGGCAATCTTTATGATTCATTCCATCATTTGGTAACAAGCAAATACGAATAATATGGTAATTTGAATATGAAATACGCACACAAATACAAACTGCATTTGTTATAAACTCGAGCAATAACTGTTTACAACGCTTCAGTACCCTACTGACATACTTGCGTGTTTACAAACCATCAACAAAATAATCTCAAAGATTAAATTGATGTTGTAATGCGAAAAATTCGTGGAACTATCAATAAAGACATCAATTCAGTACATAAGCACATTCATCTAAACAGATTAAATAATTCGATGATTGTCATTTTGTCTTCGCGGTTGTCTATACGCATGAATATGAGACACATTTCAATGAACCATTGCGTAAGTTTCATTTTAAACAGGACTTTATAACCAACCTTATATGCGGATTTTATGCGTTTCCCAGCACTGAAAATCTCCGCTATCTATTCACTAAACTTCTGTGTTTCATAGTCGAGAGAATATGTAACAAAAATCTTTGTAAGTCTTTATATTTTGTTGAATACATTTGAAATGTACCTAAGTACGGGATATACTATACATGGGGCAAACTGACAATATGGTGGCAGAATATAACATAACGCCTGGTGTTTTATCCATACAATGTCAATACTTCGAGTTATAGTCTTGCTGCTTATACATAATACGTCGACATTATTAATACTATCAATTAACCCTTATTATATACATTAATTATGTTAATCTTAGATTTTGCGTAATGTTTGCCATTTACTTATGAACACATATATAAATAGCGCACTGAAATGCCTCTTTATTCGGTATCTTTTTCATATTTTCAACATAATATTATATTCATTGTTCTATAAATCGACTTAATTTGTCTAAATCCACAATGACCCAATTCGGAAGCTTTTAAAACCAAAAAGGTGTGCATAATTGTACAACAATGTCCTAACACTAAAAATTATGATAAACATTGATAAATAGCAACAGCACGGGGTGACCACAATTAGAAAAGTGGCACTATGTATATATGTATACTTATACAGAACTCGAGCTTGGGACCTACTGTCTCAAGGCAAGCATTGTACGTATTGTGGTTCCTATTTTCGCAGAGATTGTACACATAAAATACGATGTAAAACATGTGGTTAAACATGTGGTTAAACACGTGGTAAAACACGTGGACAAAACACGTGGTAAAAAATCATAAGTTTAGTATATAAAGTAATTGCTCCAAGGTAGGACCTCAAAATGTGAAAAAAGGCAACACGTGAAAATTGTCACTGACCAATTTGATGCCAAAATACCACATACACGAAATTACATTGGTTTCACATTTGTAGCAGATATGTTTCCATATGTGACCATAAATGTCCCTTTTATTTGTGACACTTTTTATGACGTATTTAGCTATCGTCATTTTTACTGTTAAATTGTACGAACTAGGTTTCACTTTTTACGTATGTGGTAAAATCACTTCACAAATGTGACCATTTTTATTATTTGAGACCATTTTCAGATTTTGTGAACTGTTCCATCTTGTGATTATTTGTATATTTTGTGACCATCTTCACATTTGTGACCCTTTTCACATTTTGTGACAATTTGCATATTTCATGATTATGTTAATTCCCATTTTATAGTAAGTACGGAAAATCAACCTTAAAGCTAATATCTGTGATATGATATACATAATGTACTGTTAAATGACACCAACGCCAACTGCATCATGTAATAGGTTACGCAATACTGGGTGATACCGGACAGTATTGCATAGATCACGTGGTATCTATTATACAATAATAAGATGGTACTATATATGTTTTTTATTATATTTTTACATCGCAGAGCAAATAAACGAGCACGATTCGTGTATAAATAGCACCGAATTATTACATCAAGTACATTGCTTAGGGTTCCAAAATCAACAGTATCTTTCAAAAGAATAAATAAAAACGATGAAAATATATGGGTGTGACTTTATAAATTCAAAATTGATTTATCGAGATAATCATGTTCATCGTATACCCCTTTGTAATAACGGAGAAAAGATTCTCGAAACACAAAAGAAGTTGTATAGCTAGACTAGATAAAAAATAACCGATAGTTTACATATAAAACAGAAACTAGGTACAGAATCATTGCTATTGAATTAATTGTCTGACCCACGTGAAACAGTGTCATTTTTGCTTTTAAAATTGTGTGGAATATTTTCCAATTTATGCTCCCGGAAACACTCAATTGCGCATGCGCATGCATTTTGGTGCCATATTTATTATTGTTTTAGTGATTTTAGATAAATTTCAATTCATTTTACCAAATAATGTCTCACAGACAATATTTATGTTAAAGCAATTTGGCTTTAGATGTTTATGTAAAACTTCCAAAATAAAAGCTCTTCAGATCCCCGTGTTGTCATTTTTTTCATGAAAAATAATTACGATCACAAAATGATTTTTTTCTGCATTTATTCGCTACATCGTAACGAGTATTTTCAACATATTCATTATTTATATGCGTTAAATCCTAATTATTCTTCGTTGCTATATACACTAAGTTAATATTTATTTTATCTTATGTAAATATAAAACGGAAACTTTATAACTGGTATATTATACAATTTACACAAAGCATGTTTAAATCTTCTATTCAGTCGGAGGTAAACTAACTATGTTGATATTATGTCTTAATAAAGTTTTCTCAAAACTTTCTCACATTTCAAAACTTTCTTTTTAATTTTTGAGAACGTGTATTGTCAACAGTGTTTGTAGATCTATTGCAAATAAATAGAACTATTTAAATCTCTCTAAATACGTATACTATACATTTATTTGCAAGAAATACCTTTTATTAAGATCTTACAAGCGTCATCAAGATTAGATCCGTCATATACTTCAACAGTCAAACACTTGGTTAATAATATAATACTTGCTTTAGATTTTTACATTATGTGTGTGAACCTATAGTGCAATCTCAGCATAGCAACACCCTTTGGGGGACGCACGTTGTGACTGTTTGTTGAGAGGTTGTTGTCTATAGTAAATTGTTACCCTAGGAATATCATGACAAACTGTTATAGAAGAGAGGTTGTTGCTCTAGAGAGGTTTGATCTATAGTAAATTGTTACCCTATGAAAATAATGACAAACTGTTGTTGAAGAGAGGTTGTTGCTCAAGAGAGGTTTGATCGATAGTAAATTGTTACCCTAGGAAAATAATGACAAACTGTTGCTCAAGAGAGGGCCGCATTGGAGAGGTAACGCAGTAGATAACGATGTTTGATTACAAATATAGACCGAGCAAAACTTACGAAACTTCTGGGAAATTACCATTTCATTTAATGCAAAAGGTCCAAAAGGTCCAAAGAAATGTGCTGCTAAAAAAATGACTTGCCTACAAATAGACATTTGATTGGTTTAGATTAACAATTTCAAGAAAATGCATAAAAAAACAACTAATCAAAATTCCAGTATACAGTCAAACCTGTGTTAAAGACCACCTGCGAACAAAGACCACTATTGCAAAACCTTTCTGCAAAAAACACCAATTTTATCTCCCATCAGACCATTTTCAATGATATTTAATATGTTAATAGAGACCACCTGTAAACAAAGACCACATTTTGCTGTTCCCATGGGTGGTCTTTACAGACAGGTTTGACTGTAAGTCGTAATGTAAAGCAAAAATTAGATATGTGTTGGGGCTAAACACTTTTATGCTTCAAAATAAAACATTTAAACAAAACAATGTTCATTCAAACATGAAAAGAAGATTTATATAATCTGTAGTTAGTGCGCTGTTCAGACTGGATTTTAATATACGTGTTACTTGAACATTTTAAGTAGATTATACTTGCACTTGTTATTTTGACTAATCTGACATAAACGTGTAAATGGAATTAGGGATCAATTTCAGTATAATACAAATTGCGGCATTTGGCCAAAATTCCTAGTTAGGATATGACTTGTATGAGACTGAAGTCTTAACTACGGAAAGGTTAGGAGTGGTTGAAATGATTTAACTAATAAAAAGAAATTCTAATTATCGAAATATGACATTTACAACAATTGACATATCGTTGAGCGTGAATATTGTGTCGCTTTTCAACAGTATTTCAGTCATGCAAGCGGTAATTTGCCCCATCAATGGACAATGGTCAGTTGACCAAACCAATGCTCCTCGGTTAACAACCAGTACTTTTAAGCAACACTTGCAACTTTCCACAGGATTCCGAGGTGGATGGAAAATGACACAGAGAACATTATCCTTGCGGGAGTTCGACTCCACATTCAATGTATATCACTGAACTGAAGGCACAAATATGTACGGCTCGTAAAACTCATCGAATAGAAAATACTAATTGATGTACATGCGTGATGATGTTTCAACTTAATGCTTTACCAGTACAGTAAAACCTCAATAATGCTACCACCCTTGGGACCCTTGAAAACTGGTCTTATGATATAAGTAGTCTTAATATTGAGGTTGAATAATGAGCAAATAGTGAAAATGGACTTGAAAATGTGTTCATAATGTTGAGGTAGTCTTATTAATGAGGTTGTCTCTAAGTGAGGTGGCCTTTAAGTGAGGTTTTACTGTATATAAATCTACCAACGAAGAGACATACGTATATCTTTGCGCCTGCGGGATGAGACATATGTGAAATCAGAGCATTTATGTCCCAGCATCCAGAACAACAAGTTGTATAAATGTGATAGAAATGTCAAATCAGGATTTAGTTTTAATTATTACTATTTTCGAGCTCATTCTATATATGCATGGTGAAAATAAGGTCATATGTTTATATTGTCAACACATATTCTGACACACTGCAAAGATCAAACGAACAAGGTTTACATTTATTTGCTTAATGAATAAATAATATTTGATTATTCAGCAATTTTGTGGACAGAAAAGTTAAGGCAAATACTTCACCAATTGTTAATTATATATTAAGTCACTATTTCCATTTAATTGGAAATTAAAAATGGAAGTCAACTAAACTGAGTATACTTTAAACTTTGTTATCAAATTGCTTTTAAAATTTTAATTGACAAGTGGCAATTCTCACAATAGCTTGGAGTATACATTTACGTGATATAGAATACTGCACCATATCATCAATGCAAAAATCATACAATTATCTAATATAAAACATGACAATACTGCTGTCAAACATCAAGCAAGTGTATAGGAGTATATATGTCGGTCGAAGTATTCCGTAGTTTCAGAGATGACACTAGCCTTTGGTAATTCGACATCCCCATACAATGTTTAGAATATTAATGTATGCATTGGATATTATTGTTTCCACCTAAATTATGTTTGATATCCCTTTAAACCTAAAACGATTGGTCGTCTCAGTGCAATTAACGTATGATATTACCAAAAAGCACTGACAAATTAATCAGTCGCAAACAATTTCTTTTTGATGTCTACGTGCAGGTGCGTAACTACTTGTACGCGGAGTACGAAGTTGCCCACGCTTCGTACTTGAAAACTTCGTATTCAAAAACAAACATCAAAAGTTATTGATACAGTAATGATTCATCCTATATTGTAATTGACGTAACAATGAGAACACATACGTCATACGGCATGGGCACTCCGCAATGAGGAATTGGTACTGAACTGGGGAAAGAACATAAAAACTTGAAATGTGACCAATCTAGCAAACAAATATAGCCATGTAATCAGACAACACATTTCAAGTTGTTAAGCCATCTATTATTTAAAACCTGACGAGTTTAACTGTGGAGTTCCATTGACGTAACGGACGGAAACCGGCGAGAAGCGGAGTTTCATTAACTTGACAGTCGGAAGCAGACGACGTGTGCATGTTCACACCTACGGTTACGTATTTGTTCGTAGGGTATGTGTAGGTCATAGAACGTGGCCACCACATGGTGATCTGCGAATAACTGAGAATTGTATCATCAATACGTGAAATATTGACAATAAAATGTATACCTCATAAAGACGTAACAGAGCCTGTGTATAAACGACATGCCAAGGTAAATATTGAACTTCTGCTGAATGAAATCAATGGTATGGTTATTGTGTTGTTATGTATACATGATTGTAGTCATACATATCGTAAGTACAATTACTGGGGTTTAAATACAAAATGTTTTCGCATGTATATGCTAAGAGCGTCATTCAAAAACATGTATAAATACTAATTTGGACTCTTTAAGGTCACGTCAGAAAATTTACATTATCTACTATAGAAACCATTTGGATTGCTTTTATTCGGTCATATCTAAGAGTGTTTTGGATTTTACGTCACACGTGACATGAAACCACGCCGTAATCACGTGACATGAAACCACGCTGTAATCACGTGACATGAAACCACGCCGTAATCACGTGACATGAAACCACGCCGTAATCACGTGACATGAAACCACGCCGTAATCACGTGACATGAAACCACGCCGTAATCACGTGACATGATAGCTCAGATACTCTCATTCACCCGACACCACACCCAGCCCGTCCTAGTACTATTCTAATATCGGCGAGCGTTTACGGATAAGAGTTTTATGCACCTATCTATATTGCCCCAGGGGGGGGGGGCGACCCAGAGGAATTAGGCAATATGTCTCGTCTCATTCCCAAACAATAGAGTCAAGCATTGTTGTCTTAATCGCCAGCGTGAGATGCGTATTCCCCACTTCCATGATCTATTAAAATTTCGGACAAAGTCTATTTCCCGGGATTTAGAATCATTCGGCGTGTCAAATTCCCACCTGTCTTATGTCTAAAGTCCCGCATATCCACGGCCCTGGGGCATTGGTAAGTGCATTACTGTACTTTTACAGTATGCCATTTTTTTAACTTTGGTATGTCGCGTGTTTTCGAAACGCGCACCTTTATATTTGGCAGAACGCAAACAAACTAGTTATTGGTTAAATGCCTAAACTATTTTTCTTATTAATATTGACAAATACAGAATTATCGATAATTATAAAAGTTTTATTGTTATAAATTACGCACGTCATTTAACCTCATCTTGACATTGTTTTATACAAACATGTAATATTTCTCATCAAAATATCAATACAGATGTTTGTTTTACAACTTAATGTCAACAGAGCAATAAATGAACATCGACTTCATAGTATACTGACCGAGGTTAGAATTGTAGTGGCAGGAAAAATGTATAACGGTTGTCCGTTTTTGTTTCGCCACAGCCGTACTAACATGATTTTGCTATTTGCATATCAGTGACTGTGTTGTGAACACTAATCAAATCTTATGCTAACCACCAAGGCAATTTTTCTTCAACCGAACAACGTTTGTAACCTTGACGCGGATTGGTTAACATTTCGATAAATGGTACGTTACCTTACCGAAATCAACTGAATTTGGTGAATTTACCGAAATCCATTTTTAATCTGGAGTGACCAGCAATCGTAACATCTCGGCATTGCTTTATGTTGCACAACAAATCTTAACCTTCAAATTGCGCCAACCATCTTTTTAAAGATATTTCTTGTTGTACTTGATTTCAGTAGAGAAAGGTATATCCAACTTAGCCACGTTGTGTAAGGAACGACAAGTGATGCATTTGCACATTAAATATTGTTGACAATAAAATATGTTCCGTGAACATCATCTTACGAGGGATATCCGATTAGAATTGTATAAGGAAGGCTTATAGTATGACTGTCCAACTAAATGTTTTACATGTCGTCGCCACAACAACGAAAGGACATCGAATGTATTATTTTTGCCAATGAAACAAATATGTATTTTTAGCATTTGTTTTGTGACGCTATTTATGTTCACAAAGTGAATGTGCAAGAAAATTGAAGCTGTGTACACGCACTATATGGACTTCCCTTTTGTAAATGTATCGCGTATCGTCTGCGATACATCGTGGGGGAACATTGAAGACCAATGAATTGTTCTGGATTGCATATTTTGTATTTTCTTAATTTAAACCATTAAGACAGGGGAACGCTTAGGTTAATTCAATATCCATCTCATCCAAGTCATTTTTCACCTTAATTAATTTGAGATTCAGTCGCAAAATACGTCATCGTCAAATTATTTATTGATACCACTGTTGGACTGTATTATTATTGTAAAATGTGTTCCACGTGCAATGTTTCAAAATAGTTCGTTCATAAAATTGGTAAAATCACCAGGCCATACTAATTGTTTATGTAAGGTTGATCTTATGCAGTGGATCCACGTGCTACATGGAACCTGTTGTATATACAATAAATATGTTATATTGTTTGAAGTACAAACTGTATATATGTCCCATAGATACCTGCCAAATGATTTTCATAATGATATTTCATACACACTCTTATTTTTTTATTATAATTATTTATTTTTTGTTTGTTAAATTCAAGTTTCAAGTTTGTATATGGAATCGCAATCCCCACCAAGTAAAAAACAAAAACAACAACAACAAAACCCCAAATTTAAATCACCATCCAATGAACAAAAATTGTAACGCCATTACTTATATACTTATACCATTATATAATTATGTTATTTTATGTTCACATGTCATTACATTTGTAATCTGTGTAAAATGTAAAAATAAAGGAATTGTTCTGTTCTGTTCTGTATGTGTTCCTTATGTCATTTATTCTTTCAGTGAGATCCCAAGGCGTCTTCTCTTACTTTTTTTATTGCGATACATTTTTACCAGTATAACGAACGCCCAGTTTGGTATAGGCGCACATTCCGTCACTTGTCACAATATGATGATATTCATACATGAAGCTTGCACAGCCAAAACAATTTTGAATCAGTAGGTCATGATGAACAACAATGTCTAACAAAACAAATATCTGAACTCTGTATGAATACAACCAAACACAAGAATGTAAACTAGATAATCAGGTCAAAGTATAATTCAAACTATACACAATGAAACAAAACTAATGCAAAAAATATACCTCGCTGACTCATATACAACTGAATGCTTATGAAAAAGCGATGTTCCGTTTATTAAAAACTACAGAAATCCTAACAAACGCTTAATATTTCAATCCTGGTCTGTATTCCATCGTTTAAATCAATCTATTACCATTTGTAAATATGTCACGCCCCTTTTTTCACATCCCTTATTAAAATGCTGAATAATGTTTACAATAAAATGGTTATTAGCAATTACAATGAATTTTACTCACGTAACGTTCGATAAAATATAATTGTGGGCCTGCTTTTGTGAATAAAAGTTGTGCATTCATGAATTATTAAATGAAAATTATGCAACTTTAGGTGGATAAACACGACCTAGAAATATACATCATTGTGCATTGGATATGTATTGATATCTGCCATATTTCATGCATTACATGTAATGTTTGTAAATATTGTCAAGCAATTGTATACGTTTATACGACTGAATAACAATTTTCTTTATAAACATTGCAGGTAGCCGCATGTGATCGGAGCGACAGGTGATGTTTGGTGTATGGTCAGTGAATAGATTTTGAACCTAAAATGGGTTAAGTATTTTTATGCTTACATCTTTTTAGTCTATACAATCGAATATTTCGGTAATAACAATTTAATCGATCGATCACATGATGAAATGAAAATTCCAATGGCGATTTAGCAAAGTTTTCATTAAAGCAGAAAAAAATCCTTATGATTACAAGAAGACGTTCTTTAAATCGCTGTCAATATATACTTACTACATATCAAAACAAACATGGTCAATTAATTTTCCGGGTTCAGTGAAAATTAATCCCTGACAAGATTAGTCAGCGCAATTTTGTCGAACGCACAATATGGCATTTTGCACGGAATGTTGCTGAGCATTAACGCTTATGTCAGTATTTTTTATCGGGCTCCTGGTTTCGCTGGTCATTAAAATACATTCATTTCTATCTAATCACGTGACAAAGTAACGGCGTCAGCTCAGTAAAATCCATGTAAAGTTTTGCTCAAATCAAGTACATGTTAGCCAAACCGACAAAATAGAATATGATACTTTAACGGATAATTTGATACCAATTTGAGTTTTCTGATCAGATTACGCACTTTTAAAGTACACTGTGAAAAAAAGAAACGAGTTAATAATGTCTGTAAATTTCGAAGCCGTAAGTGGTAGGATATCGTTATTTTCTTAAAACATTTCAAAAAGCCGAAAGAAAAATAATTGCGTATATATATCGTTGAAGTGCGATTGAATGGTTGTTGCATAACTCGTTCTGGCAAACATTTTCAATTCCTCGTGTCGAATAATCAAGATAAATGGTATGATTAAAATGTTTGTTATAAATATTTTACTTACGGTCGTCTTTAATGCAAAAGTAATTTCGTAGTTGGAAATAAACCCGAAATGGTGCTGTCGCAACCGTGCGTTAAAATTAAGGCGAACAAGTCGTATCGTTACTGTTGCAAGAAATGTCAGAAGCGGAGAGGGTTGAACGTCAGTCCAACAAGAAGCACGTATAGTCTAAGGAATAATCGGCGTGAAACAGCTAACCGCCTGCGTACAGGACGGCTCCGTACAACATTGCATATATACAAGGCGCACCGCAAGTGTGTTCCATCTCGTCATCATATCAGATCTGCCGTGGAAACAGACAAGCAGACACAGGAACACACGACATGAATATTCCGTCAAGAACATAGAAGCTGACTCCGCGAGAGTGGCGCCCATGCGTCAATGTTTAATTCAAAACATTCAAAGTTTTAAGCTTCAACTTTGTCACATCGGTATGCTCTAGCAGGATGACTCCAATTTTTTACGAGCCGGTGGTTGCATTCAAGGGTCTATGAGAAAGAGAGATCGTTTTGCTGCCTCATGTGTGATAGAGAAAGATCGATTTTGGCGGCGTGTCCGTCAAAGCTTGAAGAAGTGTCGCTCACAAATTTAAGTCACCTACCGCTGATCATTATTGAAGGAAATTTGAACGCAGCGAAACACAGATATGACATTCTACAACCTTCCGTCGCGCTGATTAAGAAATAATTGGTTTAACATCGCGAGAGTGCGCTTGGTAATTCGTCAAAAGAACAATGCTCCCGTGATGCATTGTCCACAATAGTTTTGATTTATCTCCTAATGAACTCTGATTGGACCAGTCAAACCGTCGCTTTAGATGTCGCGCAAAACAAATGCCACTAGGAACTTTTTGTTAATCAAGATTGCAATATTTCGAGGAGAAGTATTATATTCGCACAGGGGCCTTAAACGCAAACACTTTAAGACTGAAACTCAGACTTAGACTTAATATTCTTAGATGTTCTTCTGTCTCCCGTGTTGTTATACCTGTATAAATTTTGATAAAAAATGGCAAACATGTAGAGTGGGTAACAACACTTATTCACTTTTGCACATTTAAAGTCTAAGTCTCAGTTTCAGTTTCATTTGTGAATACGGTCTTGCTCCGATTAATGAATTATATTTGTTGTATGCTGCGAGTGCCGCCAATGTAAGAGATGGGCGTGGCTACAAGAGATGGTCACACCCTGTATTGAGCAAAGATACTCGCAACAATGGTCTTGCTACTACAACGTCTATAGATATTTAAATATTGAAAAGCAATATGTCGAGTGATTATTTTTAATTTGTGATGTATTTATTCATGGTGTATTTGTCTTCATTTTGAAACAGATTGAAAATGAAATTGTTTTAACACGAGAGTAATTATGGTCGTGTGTCAAATACACGCGTTTCATTTTCCTTTCAGTATAAAACAACTCTGTTGAATACTTAAAAAATAATTGTGTAGGTAAAGTAATTATTTTGTCGTTAATAGTTGTTTTTGTATAAATCTTAAAATACCATTTAAGTGTTATTTTTCAACAGAAAAACAAATTGTTCAATCGAGTCCATGGTGTATGACAGTAATTATACATTAAGAATTGAATAGTTTCTGCATGTTTATACACTATTAAGATGAAATGTTTAAGGGAATGGACCTAATAAAATCCCCGGATACGGATAAAACGGAAACTATTTGTCAAACTCTAGTTTCTCCACATACAAGACTATTGTCACAACAACGTGTTTCAATGTTTGAATTACGCCCTAGGTAATAAAGTCATTTCTTGAAGTAAAATCGTTTTGACAGATAGAGTTGTAATGCCATTATGTTTGAAGTACCATTCAGTATAGGCGAACGAATTAGTGGGGAATTTATCTAGGACTATTTGCGCCTACGCTTGTCAATAATTGTCTATAATTGTCTATGATTGTCAATAAGTCAACGCTAAAGAATAAGTATAAAGTTGAGGGTGTATTGAAATGACGATTGAATTGCCCTGTCTGACTGAATTATATACATGTTCAAACAGTTTTACCGTCCCCAAAACACATAAATTGAAAACGTATGTATTGTATAGAAAATATACTCTGGTTAAACTCTTCCAATACTTTAAGTCTATTGTGATAAAAAAGTAAACTACGACTGGGGTATTATTATCATAATATTATATAAAAACACAGAGATAAAAAATTAGCAGCTCGATACTTGCGTAAACTCCATTTATGTCTGCTATTATTACACTTGGCATTTATTGACATTTCGTTAAAAATACATTATGATCTGAATGTTGAACAAATATCCATGTTATAATCGCATGACTATTACTAACAGGTGAACTTATCATATGCACTTGATTTACATCATTTTTCGGTCTGAATTAATCATCGACCATCATTCTTAATTTCATTTGATTTAATACATTTGTAGACTACACTCAAACACATTTCTAACTGGTCATCCCACATTTCTGCATTTTATTATTTTGATAGAAATCTTTACAGGTCGACTTTTTTGTACAGACATGTGGGAATTTTGTTTTTTAAGGATTATGGCATGGATAAGAGTGAAGTAAATCAAAGTTATATTTCTCTGTATTTATTTTGAAAAGTATGATAATAAAAAATGACCAATTAGAAAAGCAGTTGAGTGTATATTTTAATTAAACCAATCAGGACTAATTGAGTATCGCAAAATAGTTATATTCTGCATTAAACACAAATAATCGTCAAATACATTCTGAGAGAAAACTGTCTCCTGCTTTCAAATATTTCTTATCTTAATATACATTCAGTAAACAGGAGATGTATATTTAGTATAACATTAATTACGTGACCGCGTGTTTCAACATGTTTTTTTTCTTTTTTGTATATTATCAAACAAACAACAAACAAACAAACTTTATTGCATAATCGGCAAACATATTTGCCTTTGGCAACGAAAAGCAGGAACATATCGATTATCGATGACCACATCGTATATATGCTGTATGTATGTGTTCATAACTTCAAAGACCGATCCTCAATTTATCTGATTTTTGTCAATTAATATTTATTTATACATGTATTGATGAATTTGAATTCATTAATTGAATCATGAGCACGAATTTTACTTATAAATTATTTCCCCTCATACAAATCATTTTTTTTTCACAAAAAAACATTTCTTTCGACGATGGGCGACATTAAAGACGTTTTGAGATAATAAACGTAAATTACCATAGAAACGATTATTCTATTAATTAGAAGTGCATTGTTCCATTCGTTGTAGATCTGTGTGCTTTATCAATCAACATGCATCGTTCCTCAGAATTCAATTTTGTTAAGAAAATAAATAAATTATACAAATTTCGCTTGACAAATCAGACAAATGAGATACTAAGAAAAGCATAACCATTACTTGTAATTAACTCAGAAATCTCTCATTAATCAGTCAATTACAGAAAATACTGTATAAATAATCAGTACTTCCAGTAATGCCACTTTTCTGGTACGATTATACACCCGCCATCTGGCATACACGATACATCATCATTATAGGTAATAGACAAGATGACAACGTCGTTATGTCATACTTATCACTGCTTTGTTATCTGTCAAAATAAATCATTATGATATCTACTACATCTACTATGTGATAAAAAAACGGCAGGAAGTTGCAGATTGTACACTTACCTAGATATATACAAATGAACGTCAGGTTGGTACTAGTCTGATGAAGAAAATATCGAATAATCCTCATATTATTAATTCCAGAATTTTCTATTTAACAACAACAATAATCCGCTATCCTCTGTCATAGTTCCACACCGTCCCACGTTTGTTCTAATTCCACATCACACAGAAAGTCGCGTTGTTACACCCATTGGAAAATAACATCACTCAAATACAAGTAAGTCGTCTGACCCTCCTTAAATAAAAGTAAAAATAATAATGGTTCATCAAAACCAATCACAAAGTAAAACTGACTCGTATTCTTTCCAAAAAAATATCTGTCTCAAATAGAATTATTCAGTGTGGAGCTCCGTAACGCAGTTTGTCAGTAATTTACGTATGCAATACTATTCTTACAGCGTGCAATAGCTACCAGCTAGTGTTCAATGAAGCATAGCGCTTGTTTTAATGTTACTATTGGCTTCAATCGGTATTGTCACTGAATGTAAAGCGACTTATAGTTTAAACAAACTCCAAGGTGTGTGTATCTAAAGTTAAACTGTTCAAAAACACTATAGTGTACACCGGTAACATATATCGGACATTTAAGCCAAATCACTCCGCGATTAATCTTTAAACCAAGCGTTAACTATTAATAAAACAATTCAATAAGACGATTTGAATTACATATTCACAAATACACAACCAAAGGAACGGGTTAAAGTGTCAATTTCGGGCTCAAAAACATGTTCGTAATGTTGCTAACCTCATTAAATGCCGGATTAAATTTAAAGTAATTATTTAATATTAAGTATATAATTTGATCTACATTTTTTTTACGCACGAATCTTTCAGTGCTTCGCCTTAAAATACATCTAGGACTAAAACAGCGGTGTCATTTTAATGACTAAATTTAGCCTGAACTTAAAACATGTTAAATCGATTGGGGTCGATGTTCAAATAAAAATAAGCTATTAGTTATCAACTATGTTTGAATAAAGTGGAAGAATAGAGTACTATTCAAACACGCGTCTACTGTAAAACAGTGATGATGATAAAAGCATAACCTCGTAAAATAAATCTTCATAATTTCGTTTTAGATAAAAGGACAAGCACCACTAAAAGTTTGGGAAGAAATCTGTATGAAGTTAGTAATAAAAGCAGTAACAGCAGTATTACCGACGACTTGCTCTAGAGATTCTGGCAGTAATAGTAAAGGAAATACTACTACGGTAAGACCTAAATAATAAGACCACCCTTGTGACCCTTGAAAGCTGGTCTTCTTATTGAGGTGGTCTTAATATCATGTGAGGTTTAATAAAAAGTAAAACGGTGAAAATGGACTTGAATATTGTGTTCTTCAGTTCGAGGTGGTCTTATTATTGAGGTGGTCTTTATATATACAATACCATATAACTATGTAGCAGGGGCGTATAGAAGTGGTATGTTAAATTGTATAACCGTCGTTTATACAACATATACAAAAGACACCACGGTATAATTGACTGATAATTCGTAAATTAGAATACGGTCTGCACTCAAATGCTTTTCAAATCGTTCCGAATCCTAATATGGTCATACATTTCAAAATAAATGCAGTGATATATAAAAGACATGCAACACACTTTGTTTTACTTCATTCTTATCCGTACATCAAATCTATTGCAACATAAAAATGCACACATGATTGTACAAAAAAATGCCTGTGTATAAGGATTTTTGTCAAGTTGATAAACAGCAAAAACGAAAGGTGACCCGGTGGTAAAGTATTGCAGTGTATTCGAGTGAGCTTGGTGTAAGATTTCTAATTTAGAGTTGTCACATACAATATTACTATAGCACTTCAAATCCCTCATTTTGTATTCAATTTAAATAATTTATCAGCACAGTAGCTCATCTTTAAGACGAACGGTCAACATAAACCACTTAAATATTCCCCTTCCAGTCGACCAAGTGCGTAAATATTTGTATCACCCAAAATTGCTTGAATAATTGAAAGTCTCAATCTTAACATCGATGATCATAAGTTTGGATACACATTCTACGTTATTCTATTTCTCCAAGTTAGTCAAATGAGTACGACCGTCTGAAATGACTAGTAAAATTTCATTTGGTCTGGTTATAAAAAATTTTTTTCAATAAATAATGGCAGACATATCGTTGTCGTCTTGTAAAGGCTGCAAGTATTTGACACACTTGTAATAAACAGTATAAGAAATACTGAGAAATTTCACAATAAACGATTTTCTGTTAATTTTAAAACAAATAAACTCGGAAAATGGTTAGACAGAAATACGAACAAGCTTTGCACATCTGATCGGTCTCTTTAATACAAGATGAATACACATACGCATGTACGGAATCAACTTGACAAAGGAAATCTAATCTAAGCCCTTCAGAGGATCTATCAGACAATATGTGTTACTAGCCTATAAGTGAACTAGACAAATATTTAGAAATACTTCAGATTCATTTCTCTGTAATAAGTATTTGTCGTTCCTTTTAAAACTACACGTTTGTGCTTTTCAATTCTCAATTAGTTTTCAATCTAGTTCACGTACAGATATATAAATATATCCTTATTTTAAATATTTACTCCAATCGACTAATTTATTTACCTCTACCAGAAATAAGCATGCCACTGACGTAGAGTAAAATATGAATTATATAACACAATTCAATATCCGGATATTCGTTAACAATTGAACTTATATATATTCCAAAGTCAGCAATCAATGATTTCCTATAAATGTGATCCGTACTTGGCGTAAAATCTCAAACTTCCAGTCACCATACGTAATTAAATACGCAAATTTCTCTCCAGAAAACCAAATTAAATGAAACACCTTTCTAAAAGTCTGTCGGAATCAAAGATCAGCTAAGGCAGACTGATTAAAGCACCAGAAATGATAAATTGATAAATTTTACGACATTTGCTCGACACAGGTGGTGATAAAAGCACGCGTCCGGACTCGCGTAATATAATTGGTTACCGATATTATAACATTCACACAAGCATGGTAACTATTATACTGTCGGTGATCTACAAGTGGGAATGTATTGATCAGATTTATGAACATGTTATTGGTTTTCATTGGCTGTTAAGTTCGCCAGCTTCAATAATGTATGTCCTGAGTTGTTATTACTGTATATGGCTTGTACTCGAATTATAGTTGAATAAGTGGATGTAGAACGTAACGCGTACTATTTGCGTTCTAATTGTGCGTCATAATTACCAACCTTATTGAAATCTCCAAAGTTCGAGCTTCTCCGTATGTCTGTCTACCAATGTGACCGTTCAGTTTGCAAACCAGCTCGCGTGTTTTACATATACATGTACCAGTATAATTGATGTTAATCCGGTGTTGTTCCTGAAGTCAGTCTTCTTTTTTAGTTTTGTTTGGTGACCCCTCTGTATCCGATTTTTCATTTTGTACCCCAGGGAACTGTTTTTGTGAGTCCCTGTTTTGTGAATGTGACATTCTCTGTGCTACTGTGTCGAATTGGTATTACCTCAGTAGGCATATATATCATAGTTCTTCAAAGCTGCATTACATTATTTTGTCAGTTCAGAGGCCTACTAGGCAGTTTTCAATCATCCAAAATACCGTTCATTTACACAAAAATGTTGTGATAGTTTGATATTGACGTTTTCTAAACCGAGAGTAGCATATTTGAGACGAATGTAGAGAATTGACAAATCGTAGACGATGCTCTAATTTATCGTTTTGATAACGAACAGGGGGTGAACTTAGGTTTCCTTACACCAATAACCAGTTTTCAGCACGTGTTTCCATATGTCAGAAATCCAAGGATTTATACCTTGAGTTATTCAGTGACCGTGAAATATCTTCAAAGAAGTTAAAGGTCTCATTTATTGCAAATAATGTCAAATTCAGCGTACATTGTCATTTGCTGCAAAATATGTAAAACGTATTTCTTACACACATTAGTTACACGAAACGTGTAATGCCGCTTTAAATATTAAATTCGAGGCCTATTGCTTCCGTCTTGCTGTAGGTCTGTCATATATTCACGTAATTATGTCGGTGAGTGGTATGATAGAAGACTGTATTATTACAACTACTCAAAGTCGCTAGTAAGTGACCATATAAAGACGTGAAGTGGGGTTCTTGGCCAGGAGTCTTCAATTATTCAATTCAGCGATTTGTGTCATGACACTTGCTGTAGTAAATTAAAGAAACCTAGTCTTTAAGTATGTCGACAGAAAGAATAAACTGGCTGCTCCAAACAAAATGGGATAATCGCCTGAAGAAGTGTAAGCATATGTCTTTATAGATGGCACGAAAGCCGTGTCGAATCATAATAGCGAGTAGCAACATTTTAGGTATAGAATCTTCGTGACGATATATGACCCTTGTTTCCTTCTGGATTACGCTCTTTTTTCTTCGAACCGTTATGGCTTCGTGTCATCGATTGTTCGACATCGTAATTTTGCTATGTTTTTATTTTCTCCAATATATGAAGAGTCGAACATACAATTATAAATGCAATACATACAATTTAGTAGAAAATGACAATATAATATTTAAGTTACTGAAATATAAAAGAGAGAATAAGTTGCTAAAGGGAACGCCACATACGTAAGACAATGCCTCCCCTCACTGACCTCCGGCAAAACAACAGCCCATAAAACACTAGGCATTTGAGGAGGTGCAAGGGTAAATACGAAAGGGAACATGGGCGCAAGGAACGGCCTGGCCGACCATAAGGGTGGTAGCTAAGGAGAATAAATGAAGACAAACTGGGGAGAATTTAATGGATGGAACACATCACAGGACAAGTCAAGACAGATGGCAACAATAGGCCGAAAGGGGTAGAAACAACATGAACACTACATGTATATTAAGTGAAAGAATTGCACATGTGGAAAGGGAAACATCTAAATCCGAAATTATATATATAACATTAACTTCATAAACGATAAATATAATTATACATTTAATCCAAAAGCTTCGTACTGCAACCATCACTATTGCATGTTCAACATTCAATTCAGCAAGGATGTAAACATCTAGATATAACATGCTTTTAGATTAACACAAATAGAATAAGTGAAAAAATGTGACTTTCTACATCTTTATGTTTCATCTGTATGACAAATCAACATGTTTTAAGGTGGATAGTATCCGTTAGGCAAAACAGATGTTTCTGTTGACGTCTGTAACACAAATGGGGAGGTAGGTATTGTTTCCTTTTTTTAATTTAAGACCTATTATGTATATACATGTATGTGTATGTGTATTACGAGAAAAAATTAATGATGATATATGAGTATAGCTTAGATAGTGACATTACCATCTGGTGTTAATAGAAGACACAATACAGTTCTAAATACTACTCTGTCTACTCATGTTGTGTTTTGTCGCCGAAAGAACAGAAATTGAAAACACATATGTACGCCTTGAGCATTTTCTGATTAAAAGATAAAAGTGTAAGCTAGAGAGAAAATAACAAGGTAGGTCGGTTAGTGGAAACAAATAACTTTGGTACGCCTAATACTTAAAGATAATAGACTGGAATCGCTAAGATATCAGCATAGTTATTTAACCGTACTTTTAGAATACATACGTTAATTAAATACCTTCTTAGAAAAAGAACCTCTGAGTAATTTATCTCAAAAGATGTATGGTTCTTTTAATATTGAACTACATGTAATCCATTGTGCGTTCTTTGTTTACATGGGCACGATATATTCAGTTTGTTGACATATAAAACAGGGGTGGTTATACTTCACACATCATTAATCCTTCTTAGTATATATGCTTCGTGGAAAGAGGACTAATACTGTTATAACTGTTGTCCTATTTGTTCACCATTGTTGATGAACCTGACAAAGCCAAACTACTCCATCCATTGGTATTTCTTTCATGAATGGTATTTTAAATAATTATGTTAATTTCGATTTAACGTTCATTCAACTTTGACATCATCAATACAATTATATTCACTTTAAGGTCCAGCAGATTTGCTGATTGGCTATATAACATAATAAAATGGACAGAAATGAGGTCATAATACGTTGGCATAGAGGTGACATGTGTGAAATTATTTTTAATCTCGTTAGTATGTCGTGGGAACGAGTTAGTAAGGTGTGGCCACGAGATAACTATGTCGTGGGAACTCGATAATTAAATCGTGGCCACGACATTCTAAGTCATGTGAACAAGATTGTATGTCGTTGGAACGAGTAAGTAAGACGTGGCCATGAGATAAAAATAATTTTGACACCTCTATGCCACCGTATAATACCGTATAAATTCAAAGTTGAACACGAATATCTCCATACATAACATAGGTAGTAAATCAACAATTGGATCTGCCGAATAATCTTGGTATTCTATAGAGACGTAAAACAACTGTGTATGTAAAGAAACAAAACTTTGATTCAACGAAATCTGTGTTACGAATTGTTGATTAATGTGATATACGGAATGGTAGTTGTCAATTATGTTGAACAGTGGGGATTAAGTACTTAATAGTACATGGTGACTGATGACCTTATAAACAAAAAACAAGACAACAATTATATGCCATATTGTGATAATGGGACCACTATATTCACATCCACTGTCCCTATTGCATGTGAGATCGTTATTGTAAACGGATCGTTTTGAATTGAAACACACAAATTGGTGAATTTTATATATTTTGAAAATTTCAGTTTTATGTTGCTATTATATCTTAAGTTATAAAACTAGACATGTTTTTGCATCATGAATCAAATTCAATGTATTCAATACAACGACATATGTCCAGAGAACAAACATCGTCGTTGAAACAAGAGTTGACGGAATATTCAGCTTATACCATATGCTTAGTGTGGCGGTCCATGTACGGAGTACAGCAGCGTATAACATATTTAGTTACCTAGGTATTGTATTCAACGATTAATATTCCGAGTACAGCAATCCTTATACTGCGGATCTCAATGTCAAGTTCGCTATGTTCAGCGTCCCCTAGTAGATTCTGGACTGACCTTCCATTACGAGAACACAACCAATGTACTGGGTTGAACGATCCTATTTGAATGTTATTTTTTGACCTACCAACAGATTTTGGCCGGATGCAACCCATACACCCATATAATGAGAACGGAGACCCAGATAGTGACTATAGCGAACCGATACACCGAGTATGTTGATCCACATACCCAGTGCAGCGACACACACGAAGTAAATCAGATTAAAACTCAGTACAATTACAAATACATGTATGTCTACTGAAAACCCCATACACATTGACCGCAATAATCGAAACGGTGACCAATGTACTAAAATATACCCGACTGAGTGATCTATATACTTGGTATGCACAGAGACTCAGGTATTAGGAAGTACAGACCAATATTCACAATACAGAAACCATATACCCAATGCAGCAAACCATGTACCAAAAACATCGACCCATGTACCCAATGCAGCAAACCATGTACCAAAAACATCGATCCATGTACCAAATGCAGCAAACCATGTACCAAAAACATCGACCCATGTACCAAATGCAGCAAACCATGTACCAAAAACATCGACCCATGTACCCAATGCAGCAAACCATGAACCAAAAACATCGATCCATGTACCAAATGCAGCAAACCATGTACCAAAAACATCGATCCATGTACCAAATGCAGCAAACCATGTACCAAAAACATCGACCCATGTACCAAATGCAGCAAACCATGTACCAAAAACATCGACCCATGTACCAAATGCAGCAAACCATGTACCAAAAACATCGACCCATGTACCAAATGCAGCAAACCATGTACCAAAAACATCGACCCATGTACCAAATGCAGCAAACCATGTACCAAAAACATCGACCCATGTACCAAATGCAGCAAACCATGTACCAAAAACATCGACCCATGTACCCAAAACATCAACCCATATACCCAATGCAGCTTGAACCCATTTACGCAACACATCAACCAATATACCCAATACATCAACCCATATACCAAATGCAGCAAACCATGTACCCAAAACATCAACCAATATACCCTATGCAACAACCCATGTGCCCAATACAACAATCCATATACCCAATACAGCAACCCAATGTACCCAATACAGCAATCCATATACCCAAAACAGCAACCCAATGTACCCAATACAGCAATCCATATACCCAATACAGCAACCCAATGTATCCAATACAGCAATCCATATACCCAATACAGCAATCCATATACCCAATACAGCAACCCAATGTACCCAATACAGCAATCCATATACATTTGTACCCAAAACAGCAATCTATATAACATAATCTGATGGAACTTTCACAAGCATTAAAGTCAATTTTGAAGCGTTATAAATTATACATCCAGAAAATGTATATCCCCAAGAACATACAAATGCTTAAATGTTAATTAGTGCATTCTTATTTACTTATTCGATTTTTGAATGTGTACACAATTGCGTAGTTTGCGTGCAAGTCGATACGCGCCTGATATTGTTTGTATAATGCGAATCTCGTATTGGTTTTCGCCCTAAGCCCATTATTATAAATTCCAAATTGCCAATTTATTAGGATATTAATCATCTTGCCTCTATAGCTCAGTGGTAGAGCACTGGTCTCGTAAACCAGGGGTCGTGAGTTCAAACCTCACTGGAGGCATTTATTTTATATAATAATAATGGCTTATTTTCAAGGTAATTTTCCAATATGCACCGAAAATATATAACGTCGCGCATAAACAGTAAAGATAACAAGACTGTCATATCAACAAAATTAGCATTATTCTTTCTGACCTTAATTTTAGAATACAGCCTTTAATTAAATAAGGGAAAACGCATAGTAATTTATCTCAAAAGATTGTTCAATAATGATCTTATTCTTTTCTCTTTGTTTACATGGGCACGAAATATACCCATGTTTAATCTTAAGGTGTGTGTTTATGCTCCACGTGCCAGAAACCCTTCTTAGTCAGTGTACAAGGTCCATGGAAGGACGACTATTATTGTTATTACTGTCGTCGTATTTGATTACAAATGTTAATGAAGTGACCAGCCAATGAAAACTGTTTTGGAAAATATTGACCAATAGACAACGATACTCTCAGCTGATTTTGACTTGATCCACTATACTCTTTCTTTAAAAAAGACAGTACAAGGTATATGCATGTGTTTATATTTTGTTCGAGACACGTAAGTTTCTTAGAAGACAGTCAGGATTTTTAAATGTAGTACTGTATTTATTTTTACGAATAAAAATATTAATATTGTCATCGGCCAGTGTCCTTACCAAATATGTAAACCGTTTTTACACATACAATGTACATTAATTACATAAAATGTGTTCTTATTTTTGCCCGTTCGAAAAAATGTCATTCTAAAGTTTCAACAGTTCCATACCCAGATTAGGACGAAGAAATGCATTGATCAGTATGTTTGAATCCGTTTGTATCATCTGTTAGTGGATACATTGTTCGTTGCACACGACCTTTGTATAAGACCCAGATGGCTTGCAAAGCTTACACTGAATTACATGTGCCGTCCTCGTTGTAAGATGTTTACAACTTTCGAACTCTTTGCAAAAACGAAACGTTCACGGTAAACGCACACGTATAGCTTAATTGCAATATGCTCGTTCTCGATGTTTTGTTCAATTTCTGTTTGTTTATCTTATTGGGTTTATTTGTATGTTTGTTCGTTTGTCTTAGGACTTTATCTATCTATCTATTAACATACATGTACTTCTTGATATTTCCCACATATAGTATATGTGCTTTGATATATTGTCTTGTTTAATGTTCACTCATATGTTTGCCTATCATTGTGTACATTTGTATATATTTCTCTTACATGAATTTATGTTTGCATTGTATTCATTTCTATACATCACTGAAAAGTGGAATAAAAATAATATATAAGACAACCATTGGGACCCTTGAAAACTGGTCTTGCTATTGAGGTGGTCTTATATTGAGGTTGAATCAAGAGCAAAACAGTGAAACAGAGTTTGAAAATTGTGTTCCCCTGTTTAAAAATGTCGTCTACTCGGTGAAATGCGCATGCAGCATTCAGTTAAGTACTTAAAGTAGATTAGATCCACAGGAGATTGTCAAGAGTTATTTCCCTTTATTTCCCATCTTAGAGTATAATATATAAAATTATATAGAAGGTTCAAAGGGAAAATACTCTAGATTGGGAAATAACGAGAAAGAACTCGTGACAATCTCCTGTCACTATGATAATTATTATTATTACTATAATATTATTATCTAACGGTTGCATCTCGATTTTGTTTGTGAAGAAGAAAAGAAAGCAGGTGGTTCATATTCATACGACAGACTCTACTGCATATATCCAGTGATTCTTTTTCTTAACGTAATTTAAACAAAAAAATCTTGACCATAGATGTACATATGATTTTATAAATGTAGATCTACCCGTATATTTTTTCACAGGACTGTGAAAATGAATCAATCATTGGAAATGTCTCTTTCATGTGTTATGATCAAATACAGATCTAACTCGGAGTATTTGACTTGCGTCCAGCTGTGATGACCAGCGTCCAGGGAATCTAAGTTGGGATTTTAGATGATCTTCAAATACTAACTCGTTTAATGGAAATCTAATAACGCCAATCTATTTTAAACGATGTGGCATGTACCAGGGAATGTAAGAAGTTACATATGATTATGTTTACGACGATAGTTTATCAAGTTATTTCCGCTTAAGTTATATTACTCACCCTCAATGACTGTTGCTTGGGTTACTAAGCAAATTACGCCAAACCCACGGATTGTTAAGTTATCGCCCGATAGCAATGCGGGATTTGAACTCACAAGCTATTAAGGGTCAAGTCAAGCACTAAATATCCGTGGTTCACAATCTCACCTTTAAACTATGTGGCTGAAAAGTGTATGGTAAACACCTTTCCGATAAATTCAAATCTTTCGCTCATTTATTGGACTTTAGGTCTATAACAGAAGCACCTGTGCGGTAACCAGCGACGCATTTCCGTAAACAATATGTCGTCTTACTTTTTGGCACGGGGATTTAGAAATCCCGATGACGACTTCGTATTGCATGGTCGCTCGACATGTTATTGGTATGATATGCCAAGTATTTTACATTTAATGCGTGAGAAATATGATCCTATGCGTCGCAGCGTGGAATTTACAAGTTACTTTCACATAAATTCGCGACCCCTGAGTCAGTCCACGTAGCAGAAAATGCTTATTCTGCCCGTTATATTATATCAAATTATATATATTTCGTAGAATATTTGATAATGGGGTTTAGTCTATATACAGGGGTGTGGAAATATTGCAATTTTTACATATGACAATTCTGAATATGTAGCTGTAACTTAGTTTGTTATGACCGCAAAAAGTATCTGTATGTATCAACAGCAGGTCATTATACCAACCAGATCAGAATATCTAATGTAAACTATACCATAATATTCACAATTCAGATACATATTTGCCCTTTGAAACTAAATACTACATGAGCATCTATTATTCATATGTTTGCTGCTTATAATTATTTCAATTTTTAACAGTTTAGACTGCGCTGAGTTTTTCCTTGTCCATAGACAATTTCTGTCCAAAAAGACCATGTCTGACAAGTCTGGCATATAAATTCCAAACTTCTGGTATATTGTGGAAACCATGTTTCAAGGATGGCAGTGGCTAGGTTGTTCAGTTATGAGTTGTCTAGGTCTAGTCATAGTAATATTGATAATGGTCATACTGTGACCAATCAATGTACCTTTTTAGATGCAGAGTTATATCTAGATTTTTAGTTTGCTCTAAAATGAAAGTCTGGGTTATATGTATGTCTAGCTTTTATTTGTCAGTGTGACAATTTGATTATAAAAACCAAAACAATTATGTTGTTTGATTATCTTGGCCCTCTGTTAATTATTCAGGTAATAGATATTAGTTAAAAAGAAAGCATTATGATGTCTAACTCAGCTAACTATTGGTTTAATTGCAGTTGCTTTATAGCATCAAGATTAACATCACTTCTTTGTATTATTATGTCTATTTACTGACTTATGAATTAATTATTTTCATACTTTAATCTTTATATTCAAGAATGCAATTGTATATTTATAATTATATATGCTTCGATCTTTATTTTTTCAGGGAAAGGGGAGAATTTATAAAAAACTCAGGGTTGACTGGCACTACATCACAGCTCAGTCAGCATTCTATTTACAACCCTGATAATTACAGGGAGAAAAGACAAACCAAGAAATATGCTAAATCCATGACTGATCTTGCCAACAACTTAGAATACCTCAGTGATCGAGTTAATGATACATTAACAGAAGGTGTGTCATTTAAGCAGTTGGATAAAGAAATTGAAGATGAAATACGCAAAGAGGTCAGAGAGGAGATGAAATCTTCAACTTTTTCAAAACGTTTATCCATCAGTGAAACATTAAGATCTGATCTTGATGCAGATAAACTACTTGATTTATACGAGAAGCGTGTGGGTGACATGGATGAAATGTCTGGAAAGCCTGCATCCCCTCGGGATTCACAATGGTTTGTCAACCCCAACCATATCAGTACAACTTGTGAAGCTCCGACATTGCAGAGTATTGGTAGGTCTTACAGATATGGAGACAGCAGTAAAAAAAGCTTTGCTGACAAAGATAGAGTAGCTTTGGATCACTTTCCTGTCACTTTGGGTTCTTCATATGAAATGAGTGCTCTTGATTACCCTGCGTCGGAACCTCTGAATAACACTGCTCCACCTTCTATGAGAACAAGTCGTGCCAAGTCAGCTTCAAAACTGGGTAGATTAGCTTCCTTTAGAACTAAAGACATGTCATTTAAAGGCACCCAGGACATAGACAAAATTTATCTGATGACCAAAGAAGCCCCTGCCATAGGTAAATTTGTACTGTTACAATAAAAGCATTTGGATACACTTTAGTACATTGTTAGACCAAATGTTCTTAAATTGATTGGTTTTGAAGGCAAATTATATCTAGGTATTAATTCAATGCTACTAATAGTTTGCTTCCACATGCTTAACATCAGACAAATGGTATTTCATGTATGACTAAATTCTGTGGCAAAAACCAAACAACGAAAATTTGTTTGAAATAAGTAACTGGTATATTGCATTATGGAACTAAAAAACATATTCATCGGATTTAAAGAATATCTTAAAACACAAATTAGTATTGAAAAAGAATTGATGTTCATGAAGGAAAACTGATCCATTGTGGTATAATTTTGAGTAGAATACATTAGAAGTTTTAGAATAATGATGAATGTACAAAAATGTAGTAGTCCATTTTTCTACCTCTCTTGGTATGAGTGCTAGTGTAGTTGAAAGCATGTGAGCTGAGTAAATGAAAGACCTTTGTTTACATGCAAACTTATTAGTATTGTAAATCTGCGTATGTATGTTGAAATATGTTTATGTTGGCATTCATGTCTCTGTTAGGCTCTACAACTACTGTGAAGTAAGTAAAACTTATTGACTGCATATAATACATGTATATACTACTCTGATTACAGGGTCCTCTTCTGTTTATATGTCTACTCCACATCAACTGATTCTTGGTAAACTTAGAATGGAGAGATTGAAACTAGAGGAGACCAAACTGTTAGAACTGAAAAGGATTGAAGAATTAGAGCGCATACGAGGACCAAGGAGTAAATGGTATGCATCAACATCTTGTGTATAGCGGTGTACTTCTGTGGTTTTGAATAATGTTTCAGTAAAAAATGTAGCTTTTGTGGAAATATACTTTTGCCTCTAAAAACGCAAGTTATATTCAAATTCTATCCCATTTTCATGCTCGTTTTATAGTAAACATGCTCAGTTTTATTTTGTACTTGTGATCTTGTAGGGCAATAAATTCATTTTATCTTGTGAATATTCGGAGATATTCCAGAGCAGTAAAATTCTGAAATTGCATTTTTAATGGTGTTGAGTATAGTTGTTAAAGAGTTTTTATTTTTACATGTGCTAGCATGACCGCAAGTGGTTGGAGGGAGAAAAATGTGATGTAAATTTGCATTTGGGGGAATTTTGAAACTCAAAGAAAGTTGTAAGAAAGAAATGAAGAATCCTGTGTATTTATTATTAAACCTCTGCAGCAGATATACAGATTACAAATGTATAACTTAAAAGTACTCTTCTTCTCCTTTCTTTTCAGCAATTTTATGAATTATTTTTCTGTGCAGCTTCTAAGCTTTTTAAGTAACTTTAACACGGAGCATTTAGATTGTAAAAGACCCTAGTTGCAGTAGACAAAGACGTCACTGAAGAATCAAAATTTTCAAACATTTTTCTGCTTTGAAAGTGGGGAAAATTTTTTTTTTTAGGGGGGTGAATTTCACAAGATATTTTTCCCAAACATTACACTGTTATCAGAAAATGTATAATATCACAATTTCATTATTTTATTTTCATGTTTTTTTTCAGGTACGAGTCTACAGGTCCAGATTTCCATTACGAGTCAATGAAGAATACGCAATTAATTCGATCAGTGGGTGATTACAAAGATATGTTGGACTACAGGGAAGATCTTCTGAGATCATCGTACGATAATTTGAAGAAATACAACCGATCTTTAGTCTATGCATAATTTATTTTCTTTCCTATAAATGTGTTAAACACCTTTAACTAACTTTGCTCAGATCTGTATACAAGGTATTGAAGTGCATGTGATATACTTCTTATCTATATTTTATTTATTTATTCAGGATCTGTGATATATATGTTACATGTTTATGTTTGGTCTGTGTTTTGTTGTTTTTAACACAAGTTATGTCTTGCTGTCAAAAATGTTAAGAGATTTGTTTGAGATCTGATTAAATCTGCTTGGTTATGATGATACAATAAAGATTATGACAAGTTGTAGAAGTAAACATTTTTGGTCATATTAAAATGTGTAACTATTAAATTTATTCTATACACATAAGTTTTAATTGACCAAATCCGGAATTTATTAAAATGGGTTTTTACCAGCGGTACAAACAAATTTAGATCCATTGAAGTACCGTCAAACATTTAATCCTGCTTTGTTTCCATTGTGATTCAAGCATAATGTTAATGGTATATTGTTGTTTGTACAGCATATTTATACCAATCTCGAATATATCAATTAATGCCCAACATTTTAAATTATAATAATGTTGACATAATTTGGTTTTACATGTTGTAGTGTCTCATAATGGCCTTTTTAATCATGTTAAAATCGTATTTAATCGGATACATTTTTAATTTACTGTCGGTTTCAACTACACTGCCAGATATATTTGTTACCACATCCATGGTTCTATCACGGTTGTCAAAAATCATATTTAATCTGTTAACAAAAGGATATGTTATAAGCTTGTGATCTTGTTTCTTTGATAATGAACTTTGAACATAAATATTTATTGTAGTTTTCACATTGTTGTTCGCATTTCCATAAAATCTTGGTATAATAGTGTACACGGATAAAAAATGCATACTCACCTTTCACAGAATGTATTTATATCTGTATATATGCATATATTCAATGAATGATTTTGAGGCAGAGAGTTAAGGATAGAGCACCTGTGTCTAGATCCAAAGATTGTGTGTTTATGTCCTGCCTTTGGCGAGTTTTTTTTTATTTAGACACGAGTACTAGTTAGTTACCAGGAAGCAGTCATCGAGAGTGATTAATATTAGTTGCAAACTTGTTTCACAATCAATTTACTATAAATAAGTTGAAACTAAGCTTATTATGCTAGCTTTTTATATCCATTATTTTCACTTCATAATGCAAAGTAACCTTAGTAAGTAATTGTAATAATAGACTACTATGAATCACTCATTAAACTGTGTGATATTTTACTTTCAGTTCTTGTGTTTTGAACACTGCTCAACTTGTTAATTTTATTAGTTCAGATATAGTTTGTTTTTAGTGCATCATATACTGCATAGAAGATTAACTACATTCAATGATCTTATATAAATCGTAGATTGTTACATTATATGATGCATATTTCAATATTCCCTCCTGAACTGTTATGACTTTGATTTCAGCATTTATTTACCAAGCATAATATTATTTTTTATATCTTTGTTTACGGTGTACGATTTTATGTCTGTTGTACCACAGGAGATTGTCATGAGTTCTTTCCCTTTGCCCCTCATTTTCTATAGAAGGGGCAAAGGGAGATAACTCTTGCTGTGATAAAGGGAAAGAACTTGTGACAATCTCCTGTGTTGAGTGATTCTCGGTTGAATTAGGGAGTTGTAGTACTTAGTGAGTGATATCAGGTAGCTAGGAAGCTGTGTATGCACATTCACATTTGTGTTCGTAACCCACATTTTATTAGTTTAATTGAAATTCTAGTCTGTAGAAGTATTTATTGGCCTCCCAGTATTAAGTTATTTATCTGCCCTAGTTGATTATGTGATAGTTTATAAACTTAATCATTTTTGTTTTACATATTTGAAGGATTGCAAATAATTATCTTACAAACTATGTTATGAATTTTTATTAATTTCTATAATAAATCATCAGGAATAAATTTGTTTTGAAAATAAATGTAATTTGTACTATAGATTTAAGAAAGAGAAATTTTAGTTGAATAAATTTTAAATTCAATGTTTTTGAAATTCTCCACATCTGTTCTTCCACTTTGCGTTAATTGTTTTATTGCAAAGCAAAAAAGTGTATAGTGATATTTATATTTGCATTATTTCAAATTAGTTCAAATTACAAGATCATGCTTATTATACTTGCTGCTTTGTATTGTGTCAGGATGATGAATTGTAATTAATATACATCGACATGTACTATTAATAAAAATATGTTAGCCTGGCTGCATTTTGTTTGTTATATGGCTTCATGAACATAGATACCTCTTCACTGACTATCCTGGGCCCAGGATTATTACGGAGACTTGCACTCAAATCTCAAATTACAAAATTTTCTCTTAGTAGTCTGATAGTGGAACTTTTAGTGTGGATAAATACATAAAAATGCCAAATGAGAGCTGGATAGTCTTTTCTTTTCTTTTTTATTGAGATTTTATGGAAATTATGAGATCCGGGAGTTTAAATTATTGGGCCGCGTAGTGCCAGACTCCACACTCAGATCTCTACGATGAATGAACCACAACGAATATTCGGCACTCATTTAACATTTATCATACTATTTCGCACTCAATAATTATGAATCACTATAAGCCTCAAAAAGTAAGTTTTGTGATTGGAGATTTGTGTACTGAGCGTAAGTATCTGGTACTGGTTAAGGATCAAAGTATTATGATTATTAACTAAATGACAAGTTTCACTATATCTCTCATACTTGTCATGCTGAAGACAACTTGGGTTATCAATTATCAGGCATCATATCCATTAGAAAAGGTCATTGAACAAAAAGTACAGTAAAACCTCACTTAAAGACCATCTCAATAATAAGACCACCTCGAAAATTAATTAGAGCATAATTTTCAAGCCCATTTTCATTGTTTTGCTCTTTATTCAGTCTCAATCTCTTGTATGTGCTACATCATACTGGACAATTGATTGGAAAAAATTATGACTGACTAGCAATTGAAGAGCGATATATATAACTGATGATACTATTGAAAAATATCTGATTCATTGTTGTAAGTTTTACTACTGCTGTCTGCTATAACTTCATTACATAAAAATATACTGTATAAATAATTTAATGTAAATTTCTATTAAGTTTATGTAATGAAAACAGGGTCTGCTGTTTTATATAGAATCTAAAAGAAAGATATTATTCTAAATAAGAAAGTCAAATTGGTTCTTATACCTTATGTAAACCTATATAACCAATGGAGTTAAAGATGGTATGTATATATACATGGCTAGCCTAGCTGTTCTAAAGTATCATTTTGTCTACCTGTTGATTCTTCTTGGGATATTGTGAAGCGTTTTAGTGGTTTGATGTGACAGATCCTAGAAATTAAATCATTGATTAAGAGGATGAATAAAGGTCCTGACAGCTAGGAATAGTTATAAACAGGAACGTCCGGCAGGAAACTGCACTTTTTGTTACTTTAAACTTGCTGCTATTTTACACAATTATACTTTTCGTTAGATTTAGACTTGCTGGTAGTTTACAACCAAATTCAGTAAGCGTTTAATGATTGAGATTACACCGCGTTTCTGCAGAAATGCTAGTTGATTTTGTATTGTCAAAATATTAAACACAGGCTTGTGACAACTCAAAATGCAGAAGTGCCCGACATGTCCGAGATGCTCGGCCGTATTTGTGGCAAAAGGTATCTAACCAAAAAGTGTAGACCGAACTAACGGGAAATAGTGTCTTCGTTATCAAAATATTTCGTACCCAGTGTTTTACATTTCATAAAAATGATAAAATAACCTATGAATATGTACAGACCGTTCACATTCTTTCATAATATAAGAATATCATCACATTTCTGTATCATGTGGGAACCATGCTTATTGTTGTTGTCAACGTAGTCCTATGTGACATTTTCTGGTTATAATAAATTTTATGTCATTCTAATTTCTACAGTACTTTTAACTGTATCTTCGTCAATGAGTTATATAATTTGCAGATTCGAAAATGCTACATCATATGGCATTGCTTTAGGGCCTGTTTAGACGTTGCATGTATGCAAAGTGAAAGTAAACTGTAAAATAATAAAAATAATTGATGTTTATGGTAAAATGGGCATGAACATGTTGGACTACTCACGATGCAGTGCCTGCTGTTAACATTGTTGTATCAAGCACTTTTAGTTCTTTAAAGTTTAAGAATATCGGTCACTTGCAGGCTAAATTCTAAAAAAAATAATTGGAAACAATATAGAAATTCAGGTTACCTCTTTTCCTATGAAAAAATAGCTCAACCCCATTTATTTTAGACCAAAGCATTAAAAAACATGATGTGGACCAACATCCTATAACAGCGATGACCACAACACTTCTTTCCGCCACATTTAATCATTATGCCCATGTGAACTTCTAACCAATATGATAAGTCATTTTAGCGCTAATAAACTGGATAAAAGTGTTGTGTATGCAATATTTTGGTAATGGTAATAGCGCAATACATACTCATCCTTATTTTTTCACAGATGGAAGACCACACAAGAAACCATTAGTATTAAACTGTGGACATACTTTCTGTGAGTCCTGTCTGTATCATCTGGCTAGAGAACAGAGAACCAGAATCTCGTGTCCATCTTGTAAGGTAGGTTGTCAACTTGTGTTAATGATATTGTGTTGTATTACCTTGACGTGTATTAATTAAATGTGGCATTGCATTACCTTTCTTTTCCAGAGGTTCCCTTTGATCCTGGAGTTGACCTGTTGACCCCTAGAATTTCCAGAAAGTCGCATTGTGACCCTAAGGATTCTGGCTGAAGGGTCAATTTGTCTGGTAAAAATCCAGTCAAAAAATAACAAAATGACCCTTGAGATTCAACACCTAGTGAATCACTGCTTTTCCTATTGACACCTGATATCAAGCAAAATATCAATGTATCACCTGATATAAATATGAAAACATGTGTAAATAAGTAATCTAGCTGTTTCCAAATTTAAAAAAACATTTTCCCTGAAACTGTAAGCTAATCCCTTTAAACCAAAAAACTTCTGGTCTTTTCATCATCAAAGACGTGTGACTGGTGAAGAAACATTACAGGTGTTTGCACACATGTAATAAGATTGTTGTGACAGTTGTTTCTGTAGCATTTATGGTGATCTCATAGATTTTGTATTTGTTTGATTTTGATGTCATTTGATCCCTCAGTCCAATTCTTAAGCTTTAAAATTTCTTTGACGGAAATGTGTTTGTTTCATATTTGGCTCATGAATTAGTTGCTCTGTTTCCAATTTGTCAATTTAGTATGTACAGTAAAACAGGAAGATAAAGTTCAGTTGACATTTCTGATTTGTTTAATGTTTGTAAATAGATAAATACAGAACTTGCATCAGGGGAGAACACTGTGAAGTTACTATGTCCAGATAGATACATCATGGGATCTGTGATTTACAACCAGAAAACAGTACTCGAACAGTAAGTACAATACTGTAGATTACAGAGTAAAGTGTTAATGTAGCAGTCACGCCCCATCTTGAACTAATAATTGAAGAAAAAAACAAATTCAGGTTTATTATGCTCATGGAAATGTATGTATTATTTAACATTGTTTCTTAATTTGGCTTAAATTGGTACTTTTCTGTTCCACTTAGATATTGAATTATGAGTTACAATCAGGCGAAATGCATCTGTGTCGGAAGAGTTCACACTGCAAATGAGTATTTTTTAAGGGGGGTATTTATTGGCACTGAAAATTTTCTGCAAGGTAGGTATTGTGCACACCATGGTGGATGAAGAAAGTATGGCACATCCGCTTCAAAGTTGTCGTAAATCTTTATTTGAGCCTTCGTCAAATCAAATCAATGTAATGCCTCTTACTGTTACAAATATACTGATTTGAATGAATTGATTTCTTATGCCCCCCTTCAAAGAAGAGAGGGCATATTGGTTTGTACATGTCCGTCTGTCGGTCGGTGCGTCCGTAACCTTTTCGTTTCCGATCATCTTGGGTAGCAGAGGAACACTATTGATTTTGGGGTCACTGGGTCAAAGGTCAAGGTCACAGGGGGGCATAATGTTTTACAAACATCTCTTGTTTACTGTTATTTTTTTCAGTGAGTTAGCCAGACTAAAAGAGATGACAGAAAGCTGTGGACGTCGTCCTTCATCATCGTCAGGTTGTTCTGATAGTTCACAATTGTTTTCAGAAATTGATCCAGGTACTTTGTTTAAGGATAATGACTTTACATGACCAATTTGAATCCACATGTCTTTCTAACAAAATGTGAAACAACAGCATCGTAAAAGTATCATTCAGGCCTTTTTCTGTCCATTTGGGAAAAAGACCCTGGATAAATTGGGAAAATTTGCGTCGTAAAATTCGCTGATTTGGGAAGAATTTAATCGCTTCTACTCCAATTTTGGGAATTTTCATAGTTAAAACAAACATTTATGACACAAGGGACAATAATGGCTAGAATAATTCAAAGAGCTTCAAGATGAGCAGTGGGCAATTATGTGTAACATTTTACCATGAAGTATCAGGACATTTCGGACCATGGACATTTAGGACCAGACACATTTCGGACCATCTATAGGAAAATTTCAGACCATGATTTATAATTTGTGTCAACATTATTAATGTTTTAATTAACACCGATTGGGGAAAAAACCATATATTTGGCTTTGTGAATGTGTCCGATAGTCAGACCTGTGGGAACTATAGAAAAAGGCCTGTCATTGCACTTAGACTTCATTGTATCTTTGGATACTACATTGAGATATCAAATGTTGTTGTATATAAAGTAATTAATAAATAAAAATACTGGAACTTTACAAAATTTATCTTGGAAGATGAATGTTGTCATCTTTGTCATTGAGTTATTGTACAGTCATTAACCAGCTGTTCTTTCATTCAAATTAACTGTCCTTTCTCGTAACCTACTAATCTGGCAGGATAGTCAGTCTGGGAAGTCTGTTGAAATTGTTTCTTTGGCTCTTGCTGTTTTATTGATTACTATGCACTGTTCTACAGTTATTATTTTCTTTTTTAAAATATTTTTCTGTTTGCACTTAAGTTATTTACCAACTTTCAATGTTCAGACTTGTGCTCTCAAATACATTATAACTTAATTTGAATTTTTTTATTGGTTTTCATACCAAACAATACTGAAGTCTGTTAAAGCTCAAAATGTGTGAAAGATTGTTCATAAACAATTACTGATAAAAATGGTGAATAAAACTCTAAAAAACATAGGGTGACCAATTAGAAAAAACATTTCAGTGTATACGCTTATTTTGAAATTTCACATATGTATAATTATGCACTGTGACAAGTTACTTGCCTTGTTACTCCTACTTTAGTTACAATACCGTACTCAGATAGACCACTATGGCTCAAATAAATAATGTTCCTTTCTTGTCTCGCATGCTTTCACTTTTCAAAGTTCTTTATTGAATCATGTTTTGATGTATTCTTGCATGCAGTTTGATTGTTTGCATGCTTAAGTTTCTTGAAATCTATTTGTTACTGTAAAATCCCTATTTATCATCCCTGTGTCGGTGCTATTTACTAGGGATAAACTGGAGTGTTTCATGTTGCATACTACGGAGTGGGAATGGGATTTAGAAATTTGTAAAAAAAATTCATTCTTTTCTGATTACTCAGGGGAAAAATACCATACATTTTCAAAAATGGGCAGGGGGCTTTATTAGGGTGGGGGCATTAAATAGGGAATTTATGGTAGTTTATTTTTATGTCTCTTTGGTTAAATATTTTCAGCTTGATAGATTTTGTTACATCCATCTTGTGTCAATTATCAAGCTTAATACAATATTGAATTCATGAATTCTTATGGAACTGAATATGATGAAATTTAAAAAGTGACTACATACGTCCTATTATCTTTAAGAATTAGACAGCATTTCTTATCTGTATTGATGAAATCAGTTGTACACTTGACCAAAGCATCAAACCTTTGTTTGGGTAGGCAGGCTGAATTGTGCCTAACTATCATAATACTGTACTGTCTTTTTCTTTCTTCATCATTTAACAGTAATGTCATGGCTTAGTGGTGCTATTGTACAGTCATCAAACTACATGTATACAAATACTGCCAAAAAATAAACAAAATTTGACCAAGTTAAGAGGCTTTTCTCTCACAGGCAGTATATATATATAGCAATTGTTGACTATTTAATCACTACATCCTTTAATTTTATTCATAAAATCTTGCTGTAATTTCTAGACTTTTTTCCCATTTGTATCAGTTTAATGTGTAAAAATTTCCACTTGGAAGGGTATGTGTCAATTTTGCAAAATAGTCAAAATAAACCCTGTATCTTGAGATGGAACATTTGTATACATTTAAGAGATATTTTAAGCAAGAAACAAATACAGTATCTCTTTATTGACATAACTGCTATGTATAAGTGAAGATGTGAATAATTTGTGTGATCGTCTTTCAGGAAAGCTGTGTAAGGAGTGTGGGAGGAGGAAGGCCACATTTTACTGTCCTAAATGTGACTGTAGTATGTGTGCAGTGTGCAGCAAAAGTGTAAGCATTTGATTATTTGAAACAGTTGCTATGATACTTATGTCATTATTTACTAATTGAGGAACCGTAGATACGTGGCTTTGTTGGTTATGACAATGCATATGACTGTCAGTTTATGAGCCATGTGTTCAAAACCCTTATCTGAGGCATATGTTTGCTGCTGTGATTCTACTGAAGGTGATAAATCTGCTGTCATTTTTCTCCACATCTGATACATATGGGGATATTGCCAAATTAAAGTTTTTACTGATTGGCAACACAGGAACATCGGTGAGGCTTTAATAATCGCTGGGTATGTTGGTAGGGGAAATTCTGGTGGAAAACAGGTCTCTAACCCAACAGAATCTCGTAGCCTAATCAATGGCTGCTTGAAGTTGTGGCTGTCATTACAAGCGTTGATCAGTATGTACAGTGTTTCTCATTAATGTCGCCTTTTTTTCCATGTTAAAATCTACTGTGTCATAATCCATTCATTTTCATTTTAGGTTCATTCTTTATCTAGAAGTCTACAGTTACATGTTCCTGTTTCAATAACTGAGGAAGGGTAGGTTATGAAATATTGATCGCTTTAAAATGATGAAAAAATGCCAAGTGACCCTGGCACTTAAAGAATGGCAAAGAGGCAAAAGGGGTTAACCCTGTTTGTCTGTCTGTGGGTTCGTATGTCCAAAACATTGGTTTCCTATCAGTAACTCTTAAAAGGGAATTGATGGATTCAATTCACATTGAGCACATTAGCATAGGATAATAAAATACAGGTCAAGGCCAATTTGGGTTACAATTTCCGCTATTTTTGGAAGAATTATGGCCTTTTTCTGGCTTTAAAAACTGGTTTCCAGTCAATGACATTTTAAAAGCCCATAGCGGAGACTTCCTATCGACGCATCTAGTTGTGTCGAATATTGTCATTGATATGCCATCTTATCAATATTGTGTCTTCCGTGGCTGATATATGACTTGTTTGACCATTCTATATATGTCACAGTGACCAGTAAGTAGCAGACAATGTGTAAGCAGCTTAGTAGGTAGAGCAAAGACCTTGTAAGTATGAGGTTCCAGGTTTGGGTCCAGGTGCACATTTTGCTAACATGGTTCGATTCCTGCCATGTAGATAGTTCTGGTTATGGTAGATGTGTTTTACATACATTTCAGTGATGTACCTGTGTCCCAGATGTGTACGTTACATGAAAACAGAACTGTAGAATATTACTGTGATGATGACGAGACTGTGATTTGTTCTCGATGTGTTATCATGGGAACACATAAAGGTCATAATATCTCCTCTATAGAGGATAAGGTATGCTTTAACTGCTTTAATTGAACAGAACATCTTAAAATGACCACAAAAAGTGTGACTTTGTAAAACTGTAGAAACTTTTTCATGGTCCAGTACTGCAGATATGTAATCAGTTATGCTTGATTAAGGTAATTATTGTGAAAACAACCCCATAACTACATTGCTAATTAGCTTGTTGAAACTTAATTACCGCAGATAAGCATGTGCTTTTGAAACATTAGAAGCGACTATAACATTATGTTTAGTAATAAGATATATTACTTTTAATGGCACATAGGGTAAAGAAGAATTTTGAATAGTTTCGTACCAAACCTTCAATCTATTTAGCATGCATTCAAATAATATCAGAGGTAAGCAAACTATGCCATGAAGGCTGTTTTCTATAGATTCATTGAATTGCTCTGTCCATTTCAGAATCGGACAATTATTAGTGATATGGAACCGAAGCTACAAATGGCAAATCATGTTCATAGAAGACTGAAGAAAATTGATGGGGTATGTATATTGAGTATTTCATGACAAATTCTGTCAAATATTCATAATATTGTATTCCACCATATTATATCACATATTTTAACAAGAGCCAATATTCATTATTAATATTTTTTCTTGATATTAATTATTTTTAGTTGTTTTATGATTTTTTTTGGTGGGCATAACCCTATCTACCCATGAAAATGGCCCCTACTCAAAATATCTTTCTATGATCTATTATGTAGGAGTTGAAAGCTATGATTCCTGATTATAAGAAGGAACTACTTCCAGTGCTGGATGAAATGAGATCTCATTTCCAACAACTTCATGGATTGTTACAGATAAGGGAACATCAAATGGAACAAGAGATTCTTCAAACAGTCAAAGAGGGGGTTGGACCCTTTGAGAAATTGGTAAAGTGGTACACTTTTTCTGATGTATCAAGTTTAGCACTTATTGAGTTATAATAGGACTTCAGTTACTGAGAGAAGTCAGTTGGCATAGTCAGTGTTAGTGAATTCTGCTATATATAGTTCACTGTAAAGAAATGGGAACTTTCATTTTAAGTTTAAGAAAAAATAAATTAAGTATGTCATGCAGAAAGTTTGATGGGGATATACTGGAATCACTCACTTGGTTGGTCTGCTAACAAAGACTTGTGGAGCAAACTATTTCTACAGTTCTTGGAAGATTTTCGCATAAATAATCTAATGATGAGTTGTAGTGGGTGAGATACATTTTTTTGCCATCACATTCAATATACCTGACTGGGGGCCACCTTGGAATTTCTCTAAAATTATGTTTGACAAAGCAGTATTCTGGGGGTATTAAGCACCTGCAGTGATCTTCAGTGATAGCTCTAGTTTGTTTTATCTTTAGCCCAAAATGAGTCATATTATCCTACAGATGACCATCAAAATATATTGTTGGTGCTGAAATGTTCTCCATCCCATATTTATATTTGATACTTGGCAAGTTTGTCATTTTTCTTCATATTGTCATTGTAAATATGTGAAATGTCAGATCCTGCTTATTTTTCTACAGAAAACAGAACTGCAGAATGAATATAATCAGATGGGGAGAACTATCAAAGGTAAGACTTAAGTCAGATAAATGGTAAATGTTGCTCTGTTTTCATGTAAGACAGTGTTTTGAATGGTCAGTGCACTGAACATTGAATTCATGTTAAACCAGAAAATGAACAATGTCCTTGCGAATTCTTGGCATTCTCATCTTGACTCCACTTCTTTGTTGAAAGGATTCAGTGATTTTTTTAAGTGTGAAGTAGAACATTCTTTGTATCTGGCGAGCAGTATAGTCTCTATGCATAATTTGCATTTATATTTCTAATGTATCATCTCTTCAGATCACTTGCATGAAATAAGTACTGTGTTGTGATAACAACATTGGTTATTTACAATCATTTACAACTTTCCTATATTCTGGACGTACTCAATTCTAGAAACAAAGTTTTTCTTTTATTTGGTGTGTATAGAAATGATAAATATTATAAATTGAATAACTCAGTAATAGATATTGTTTTAGGATATGTATTAGGATGTTGTCTAATTTGGCCTTGAGCGATGGTTTATTAACCACTTGGTATTGAAGAATGACTTTGGATATTAAGATTGATATTATAAAGCAAGGCACAATGAATTCAGAATGGTCATATAAGGCAGAGGTTCACATGTAAAAGATGGTCAGAAAGACTGATGCAACTGTATGTAGTAGTATAGTCTGAATATGCAGATTGGTCAAAATCTGTACATAGCTTATGTCAATGATGTCCTTGCTGACAATAAATGCATATTGAATTATGTTTATGTCAACGTCCAATTGTCTCCATATATTTTTTTTGCCTTGGTACTGTACTTTCAATGTTGTTTCAAATTTATTTTTGCGTACTTTCACCTAACAGCTGCAGAAAAGATAATGAAGAATAGCGATGATGTTGTGGTTAATGCTAAAGAAATCTTAGATAAGTTAATTCATGCTAAGGATATACCATGCATTATTGAGGAGAAACCAGATGGAGATTCCGATGTGTCAATACGGTATGTCATCTATTTTATTCATTTATTTCTAACTTGTCTGTTGTGAAAAAGCCGACCCGGTTATCTAAGTTGGTACAGCACTTGACAACCAATTTCAAAGTGAGGCGCGTTTTCTCTGTGACAATTAGCCTGAAGATATTACATCCAAAGTCATTGGTTGTCCACCTCTTATTCATGTGAGGAAGCCGTCGGTGTCTTGTCGAGGAACTGATTGATAACCCATGAACACCTGTCAACTCGCAGCCATACTTATCTGAAATACTGTTGGAAAATAGCTGCTGCTTTGTATGTGCATGTGTGCGTCCGTCCTGCATTCATGTATGCCCTATTGCTCGGCAACCACTTACTTGAATTTAGTGAAACATAATGAACGCTAAATATCAAGAGAGGATGCGCATATTGTTGGCATGTTTTGATGATCAATCATGTAATTACTTTGGGTAGCATCCGTCGATTCTACCGATAATCATATTCACACTTGAACACAAATTTCATGAAAGGTTAAATAATCCATACCCACCATACCTGTATTATACGGACACTCTCATTTTGCTTCAGAGAATGATTATTCCATAAATTATTTTATCTATACTTGCAGCTTTGTTGAAGAACCAAATCTAAATGCTATGTTGGCAAATTATGGAAAAATTACAGGATCAATTCCACAGAGGTTTGTCGAATATTTAAAACACTTTTCTTTCACAATCAATGTAAAAAAATTAGTTTATATTCTTTCTATATTCACCAGATTGAGAACTTCATCTTCGTTATTTATGTATAGGATATAGAGCAGCTGCTTGGACAGATTGCGGTGAGCATGGTCTATGTAACATTTATGTGGTATGGGCAGATTGCAAAATTGGGTTCTCTGTTAAATATTTTGCAGAAACTAGGCAAGTGGAGTTTACAATAAAATCTGTCAATGGCATAAAAAAGTGTGATACATGATATTCAAATGCATTTTCTGTTTTATCAGGTATATGTTTTTGTAAGATTATTTAACTACAGTCAACTCTCGTCACACTCATATTCATGACAATGGAATGTTTGCTGAATGACACAAATCTGGTTGCAATGAATCTGCACATTGTGTCAAGAGATCAAATTTAATGTAATAACAAATTCAAGACATCATCGTAAATCCAGAAAAAGAAGATGGTTATAATAACCAAAGTTGACTGTATTTGTCTAATGATTCTTATATCTGTGATCATAGGTTTACAATGCACACCCTCAGAGAGATGCCAGAAAAGTTCTCAGAAGATTTTGAAGGCAACAACTTGGTATCCATGGATTCAGAGACAACAAGAAGCACCACTCCATTATCAATGGAATCAGATCTGATGAGTTGCACATCTGAGGCAACATCACAGAGTGAAGATGTTATCATAGAAGGTAGGCAGGCATAAGTAGGGGGGGGCATCAAGGTCAAGGGATGGAATGTCTAACGTCTGATCCAAGCTAGTGAGTTCGAATCCTGCCTTGAGTAAGGTTGAATTGCAACATTCACAAGGTTGAACTGCGAACGTAACAATTCCCAAATTAGGCGCAAGTACTGGTTAGTAACTCAGGAAGCAGTCATAGAATGTGATTATTGTAAGTAGTAAACTTATTCAAGATAAATGTAAAATAAATAAGTTTAGACTAAAAATACATTGAAGGTATAAACTTGGTTATGTTATAATCTTTGTATCTATGTCAGACTTATTTTACTCAACATCTGAAGTATTTTTATACTGATAATCCTTAATGGCTTGCATTTTTTGTTGTGTTAAAGTAAACTTGATGAGCTTTTGTATCCCAGAGTTTACTAGATTTGTCATACTGCCAGGCATGTTCTGTAAAAATGATTTGGTCTGCTAAAATATGTGAAAGATCACAATGGTCTAAGATGGAAAAACATTAAAAAATTATATAGTATTGTTATGGCTGGCTTTATTCAGCTAACTGTTTTCAACCAGTGATGGTCTGGTTCTTAAATTTTCCTTTCATAGAAAACTATTACACCATCCTTGTTTCAGAAGAGAGTTGGTCTTAACTGTGAGGTGGTCTCTTTATTGAGTTTAAATATGGGAGAAAAATTAAAAACTAGTCTTTGAAAATTTGGTGAGGTGGTCTTAATTTAGGGGTGGTGTTTAACTGAGCTATAACGGGGTCGCATGTATCTATAAGCTGTATAATTTTGTCTATTCCCTACTAACAGAGGAACAAGAGATAGTTCTGGATGGTGGATCTACTACTGGTGATATAAAATCCGTCAAAATTCTGTCAAAGAAACAAAATCCACCTAAGAAGAAACCAGCAAAGAAAATTCTGCCTACAAAGAAAAGATTCAAAGGTCAGTCATGTTATGATGATGCATATGCAATATCCTGTAGACACCGGGTCAATCTTTACAGTGAATGCCTATAGCATTGTAAAACATGCATGAGTTTGCTCTCCTCAAAAATTGGATGATTGTTACCCTGAGTGCCTATTGCGTTGTAAAAACATGCTTATTTTTCTCTCCTTAACACTTTCTGATTGGAAGGTTGTGAGTTGGAGCCCCCATGTCGTGTGGGAGTTGGTAATGGACTTCACAATCCCTGCATTTGAAATGAATACTTGTTAGTAACTCAGAAAGCATTCATCTAAAGTGATTAGTATAAATTGCTAAATTTGATTGACGATCGGCGTGAAATAGTTTAAACTAAAACATTGAATATATTGTTTCATGTGAACGATTGTTGTTTAACTGAAGTTATGTATAATTCCAGGACAACATGAGAATGTTTTTGTGACTCACATACACAGTCCTCGCAAGTTTATGGTACAACTGAAAAGTGATTCATCAAAGATATCAGTATTGTCACACAGTCTGGCACAGTTCTGTAACAGTGTAGCTGCTAAACAACACATGGTCTCACAAATAGAAGTTGGTTAGTGAAGAACTTAATTATCAAATCATTGAATTCAGTGTATGACCCTAAAGCCTTAGGTGCGGTGTTTGACCCCAGATCATGGATCCAGTGTTTGACCCAATTTCATTGGGTCATGTGTTTGACCCCATTCCATTGGGTCCTATGTTTGACCCCAAATAATGGGTTCCAGAGTTTGACCCTAGATCATTGGATCCAGTGTTTTGTGTTTGACCCCAGATCATGGGTTCAGCGTTTGATCCCAGGGGTGGTATTCACAAAGCATCTTAGATTTTTTCGTAAGAAATTTCGTAAACTTTAAGATTTATTTTAGCTAAGAGTAAAATATTTTTTACTTGTAAGTACTATTCAAGAAGCCTCGTAGGAAATATCTTAGATAAAATATTATCCTAAGTTTGAGAAATATCTTACGTTACAACTTTGTCCTAAGAAATTTCTTAACGTCGTTGCTATGTAAAAGTGGAATTTCCCAACCTAAAAATAGTAACGGAAGTAAACACAGCAGTACATATATAACAATCTCTATCCAGAGTTGTCGTTCCTGCATGTTTTAATAACATGTATATACATTAAAGAACAAGATTCTTTCAATTTGCATAGATGTACCGTACATTACATGGTCTTGAAGCAGCATTTCACTTAATTTACTCAACATTTTGTTTAATTTTGATATCATCAATATGTTATCAATAACAAAATTGATAGCGATACTTCAATACTTGCGATAATTTGACACATGTATGCATTGTTTTAATGAAATAGTGTGTTATATGCAAGAATGAGACTTTAATAAAAGGTATATATATATAAAAAAACATTCATTTAGGCAAGTACATGATGATCCATTTTAGAATGTACTTATCAATTACTTGGTTTTGTGTTGCTGTCAAGTTATGGCTTTTTGTACACTATAATTGTGTTGCCTGCTGTAATATAACCCAATAAAATGTGCTTTACTAGGGTGTACTAGGGAAAGTCTTTCAAATATAACTTTATTACAATTACCCAAGCACTGTTTACAGGACACATGTTGCCTTAATAATGAATCAGACAGACAATGTTGAAATAATATTCTACTTAAATGATAATTCAGTTAATACTTATTAACTGTGCTAAAATATACAGCAATTGAATAAATGTTAATGTATCAAACTCAGTCTGGCTATTTTGGACTCATGTGTATAGTTTCCATTAAAGAGAATATTGTTTCCAGCATCCCTAGCTGAGTCAATGTTCATGCAAAATTATTTGCAATGTGTAATTACACCATTTCACAATTACTTGAAATGAAATTAGAATTACATCATTTTCAGGATAGAATATGAAAACATTGTACCAAATTGAGTATGTAAATCAGAAATGTTTAGCACTCTTGTAAATGCAGATTTGGGATAAGATTCTACAGCATAAATGCAATAGGGAGTGCATGATCCATTTCTTGTATCTTAATAAATGTGTTTTCTGTACTTTTTTAAACACCTAAAATAATATTTATGTTGGAAAATAGTCATGCTAGTCATGAATAATTATTTAATTTATGCTAAAATGTTACTGAATGGACATTTAATACACATATATACAGCTATAAAGTGACTGAAGTGACTCACAAAGTTGTGATTGTAATATCTTCTATCACACAGCATCCACAGTGACACTTCCATGGTTGATGGATGTGTAAATAAACAGCCTTGCAACAAATCTTTAAAAGATTATTTCAATACACATATTCAAGTGTACTGTTATTATAGTCTTCAAGTGGTCAATATATTGCTGATATTATAGTCTGGTAGTTGTACAATTAAGTCCATCTCAAATGCAGTTGGGCATTTTTTATTATGATAGCTAAATATTCCTAGTTTCAAGTGATTACAGAACAAATATAATTTTGTTCATGTGCAAGTAAATGTGGAGTGTTTAAATAATGATACCATTTTAATATATGATATACATGTTGCATAATTTTGGGGTGGGTGATAAGAAACTATAATATTTATGTTATGTGCAAAAATCACCAGTACTAATAAAATCAAAAACAAATAATTTCAGGATCCACATTTTTTATTCAAGTTACATACAACAATAAATCATGACATACATGCTCTGAATACAACTGATTTTTCATATTTTATGTTTTTTCCACAATTTCTACCAAAATCTCATGTGTGTTATATCAGCAACCAGATGATATGAGCTGATCAGAATAGAATGACACTGTATTGTTCCACATGTGCTAATAAATTGCTGACAAAACTAAATACATATTACACAAACTTCAAAGTTTGAAACATCTTGCCTTTTAGTACACAGCTTTGTTTCACATAATGTTTATCATTGATGTTTCAGTTAATATTTTGCACCTTCATATCTTTATTGTGGCACTGTACAGTGAATCTCCTGTTACAGTCAACTGTTGAACCATGGATAGTTCTATACATCTCATACCGTAACATCAAAATGGTTCAAGTGAATCAGATGAAGTATTTCCTGAAAAGATATTTAAACAAATATATTTGTAATTTAGGCCGTAAAAGATTTGACAAAATTATAGAACATGTACAATATACATACTTAATGTTACCTATTAACTAAAACTAATATATTGAAAGTGGTTCATAAAACAATTCTTATCACATCTCTAAATAAATTTATGTTTTCTGACACATCAGAGAGCATGATTGTATTCCTGCACCGCCATCAGGTAAGAATGATCATGATTATGAGTACAACATCCATTCAAAGTACTCAAACCAACAAACATAAACTAATATGTATGCAGAAATACATTAATTAGTAAGCAAAAGATTACTTCCGCATCGCGAATACATGTGCCAAACACGCTGTTTATGACATTCAGTAAAAGCCTCATGTAGTCAAAGCATGTGGTAAAACGACTAACTATGACCAATGTAAGTCCTAAAAAGAAGTTTACTAGTACCTGTATCCAGTAATACAGTGTTACAAGACACAAACTTGGACGTGTTTTCGCCCCCTCGATTCGATTTTTTGACAGCTGATTCCCGTGCGGGTAATCAAGTAAAATATACAGATTTAATCTAAACGGAATCTTCGCATAAACATATTTGTAGAAGATAATAAACTTACCTTGCATACGTAGAGAGGTCCGGGAATAACCGTGTTTAAAATCACAGAATGTACCGTCGCCATTTTTAAGATATTTCTCAAGTAGATAAGATACCTATAGACGTATTTTATTTATTGAAAAAATCTTAGATGAAAAACGGATATTTGAGACTAAAATGGGCTATTTAAGACCAAAATAATTCTAAGATGTTTTGTGAATAGCTCTTAAGAAATATTTTAAACTTAAGTCAAATTTTGTCATATTTGAGAATTTTCTAGCAGATAAGAGAAATATTTTTATCTTAGATGCTTTGTGAATACCACCCCAGATCATGGGTGCAGTGTTTAAATGCAGATTATTTAATTTGTAGCAATTGATAAAGTTTAGATGATATGTGGATGTTTTTTAGAGGAATTTTACTAGCAGCATATAATTACTATTCTTCATTGTATATTTGCAGAAGACTTGGTACTAGCTCAATATTCACTGGACGGGAAATGGTACCGTAGTTGTGTCAAAAATGTGATAGAACCTGAAGATGGACAGTTTAAGAATATTAATGTTGAAGTTGTGTATATAGACTATGGAAATACTGAAGTTGTTAATGTGCAGAAGTAAGAATCCTTAAGTAAATAATAGTCTTTAAAATTAGGGTTGAAATCATTGTTCTTGGTTTCAGTATGTCCTTAGATTCATTGACTTGGCTGTCCTTGGATTCATAATCCTTGGCTTCAGTGTTCTTTTATTCACTGTCTGTCTATTTTGTTCTTGAATTCATAGTTCCAGGCATTGTCCTTGGTTTCAGCATCTTGGGATTCATCGCCATTCTTTTCTGTTGTTATTGGGGGGAAATGATTAATAAGTCGGTACCTATTAAAACTACAATTTCACCAGCTACATGTTTGACAGGTCTGCTTTCACCGATTATGACTTATAGTTCTTAATACAGTATTATATGATATAAATTTCATTTAGATACTTAAACTATTATGTTCATTTTCATATTTTTTATCAATATGTTAAGATGCTATTTTGACATTGATCAGAAATATAGTTCTGTATTGTAATATATTCTGTTACAGATTAAGAAAAATGCAGGATAAGTTTATGAAGTATCCAGAATTTTCTGTCGAGTGTTCTTTGTTCAACTTGGCCCCTAAAAACAAGGTAATAAATCACATTAAATATGGTTCCACTTTCTAGTTTCTTTGTGAAAATCAGGGTTTTGAATGAGCTTTTGTTAAAAAAGTGTTGTAGCAGTGAAAATATGTTATGTTCATTTGAGATGAAAGGGCTATGGGAATCCATGACTTATTCAAAATAAAATTTGACAGACCCAATGAATTTGAATGAACAAGGTCCAACTGATTTCTTAATTTCTTCTATTTAGGTAATTACCGTATTTACTCGCCCATAAGTCGACCAAAAACGGCTTTTGAAAATGCTCTAAAAAGTCAACTCGACTTATGGGCGCGATATTAAAAAAAAAAAAAAGGAGGAGTGTGTGCCCTGGAAGTTCAAAATTGTCGATTGTTGTGTCTGACTATCGTAAGTAATAACATACGCATTTATATTCGGAGTAAAAAATGATTCTTAACTTGCCCTGTAAATTATTTTTTACAATTAAGCTTTTTGTTGTTAATGACAATAAACGACAATTATGAACAAAATGTTTCGTTTTATTCTTTAAAATAAATATGTTCGTTGGTTAAGTTTTTCACAGTTTTCGAAAGCCTCAGAAGTGTTAAATAATAGGACAATATCTTACACGTGTTAATGAGGTGAAAATGTTGATGGCCCACGCAGGTGTTATAAACAAACTGTCACAATACGACTGCTGGTTAAACTTCAGCACAGAACACATGGGATTGTTGTGTCTGGGAATGACGTCACACAGAGCTACCAGCCGGTGTATTTACCGTAAATTCTCATAATGTTTTTAGATTTAAACTGGTACGCAATATTTTAAGTGAGTGGGAATTCTGATGTAATAAATGACTAGACTGTAACCAACTTTTCATTCTTTGAAAATCTGGCCTTGACTTATAGGCGGGTGCAAGCAAAATACCGAGTTTTAAGCAGCAAAGTATACCCGTCGACTTATGGTCGAGATAGACTTATGGGCGAGTAAATGTGGTAGTATTTAATATTGTAATAACAATATGAATTATTTATTACTGCATAACCAAAATAAATGCATATATACTGGTCAAGAGAGATGATACTATTATAGTATCACTCACTGTTGATAATGCATTGCCAATGTCTGAGATAGAGAGGAAGTGAATATACTGTTGTATTACATTGTATGTTGTACATTCTGCTTTGACTTTGTATATTCTAATATTGATAGAAAGAAACATTGACATTTCAGGATGGTACATGGTCAGTTGAAGCTGTAAAGACTTTTGCTAAGATGGTTGAAGGTCGATCAATGTTGTTGACAGTAAGTTTGACTCTTAAACATTTTAGAATAAAATTTTGAGATATTTATCATCTTGATCAAATTTGCATTTTATTGCTGTCCCTCGTTTGCCAAAGATGTTGTTTTGCCTGTTGATCAATTATTCTATTCACTCAATATTGTGTTATGAAGAAAATTTACATTTGTGCTATAGATAGTGCTGAGACACAAGAAGGAGTTTGAAATACATTTTTGGTCACAATAATGAAAAAAGATCCAATTTCACTTAAGATCTTACTTGAGATCCTGTCTTAAATTCAGATTTACAAGAACTTATATTAAGTGTTAAACATGAATAATCATAGAACTGCTATGTACAGGTAAGCTAGTTTGGACATGTTATCACCACTATCTATGGTGAGGCTGTTTTTAGCAAGATATTCTACTATTCTTTTGCAAGATATTCATTATGCAGGAAATGAAATGTTCAACTTTAGAGAAACCTCAGTTCAAATAGTTAAGTGAATTCAGGGGGCTAGATGTGAATTAGTCTTAGGTTCTTGATTGACCCCATATAGTTGACTGCTTCCAAAATATCAAGGATAGAAACAGTACTGATGTACATACTGCTTGTGTCTTGTCTTAAAATTTATTGAAGTTGCTACTATTTTAGATTGTGCGTGAAGAGAACAACATTATGCAGGTAGATTTGAGTAAACCTGCTGATGAGGACATTGTTGATGATCGTCCAATGTCTGTCCGAGATGCTTTAGTCTTCATGGACCTAGCCAAGATGGAATCAACTTACAGTCTTACTGAACCATATGGTAGGCATAGATGCATTTTTCGGGCATGAGAATTTTCTGCATTTTTGCTGACTTAGGCTTGGAAGTAAGATGGTAGGCCACATTTCAAGACATGGCTTATCTACACCGATCCCTAACAAATTAAAATAAAGCAATGGAGGGCTTAGGAAAATCTCTATAGAGTAGGGAGCCTAGGCAGCAATGACTCTTGAAATGACACTTGAAGGGCTACTCATGGCCTTAGAACTTTCAGTATAAATATTTTAGGCTTTAAACCAGGTTGTCGTCATGCCAACCTCGCATTGAGCTGTTACGTGAAGTAACATACTGAACATGGAAGAGTAAATGTACAATTTAATGCACTGTTTCTGTATTTTAGACATTTTGTACAATTGTTTTTCTATTTTAAGGAGCCCCAGCACAGAAAAGGAACTACCTAACACCAGCCCCTAAAGATGAGGGAAATTTATACTGTGTGAAATTGATCTATGCGGGGACTCCAGATTGCTTCTATGTTCAGGAAGTAGGTATTTTATTGTCTGGAAAGATTGTTCAAAAGAAATCAGTAGTGGGCATTTACTGTGACCTTTTTATGGTATTTCTTCACAGGAAACTTGTTCTGCCTATTTTCACTTAGGGCTATTCCAGGAAAATCTCCGAGGGGGGGGGGGATGGCGATAGGAATTACGTTCCAAAATAAAGGCGACCATAAACAGAATTTTAATTTGTTTTTGATTTTATTCATGAAATTTGTGATAATATATGTACATGATATATTTTAAGCTTGGAGAGGAAATCAATTACTTGGCAACCATGATGGCTCATATACAGGACACATACCAGAAACAGCTGAAGGATTCATGGCAGATCATAAGTCCACAAGTTGGTATGTACAGAATACTTGGAATCATTTTTTCCAAAGAATGCCCAGTAGTGTGTGTTGTTAGGTCAGCTTAAAACGGAACAGAGCAGGTGTTTTGTATATTCGCTGTTCGCTGATTCATTATGTACAAATAATGGACAAACTGTGATTGTTAATTATAATTTTTCTGTCTTTGCTGTCAGACTTCACGTTGATTGAACCAGCTGGCAGATTTTTAAATGCAGTGTTCGTGTAAGCATTGGGTGTTCCTTATAATAATATCATGAATATTGTTGTCCTGGTCAGAAATAAACAAAACACTATCGAGCAAATATTTGATTTGTTTTTAAGCATTAGATTCTTCATTTGTTGACTGAGCATACATAATCTCCTAATCAGTGGCATTTTTCACTCTATGGGTTAGTATACTGATAAACATGTACCTGTACATGTAGGTCTAACACTGGACAATGAAATGACTCGCACTACTTTCCACCTTGTTATGTCTCCTACAATAATATTAGCAGGCATTGTTTTGATCTGGTTGTCTGTCTACGTCACAGAATTGTGTCTGTCTATATCTTAGCACGACTTTCAAATGACTTGGTACAAATGTATACCATCAGATGATATAGTTCTTGTTATGTATGTAGGTATGATATGTGTGTCCAGATTCAGTGGGGATGGTTTATGGTATCGTGCCAGGATTATTGAGTTACCAGGAAATAGAAAAATCACCGTACAGTACGTGGATTATGGGAATATTGAGACTGTGGACATCATCAAATTGAGAAAAATACTCGACTCATTCCTGATCTTACCCGCACAGGTAAACAAACACATTACTTACTCACTATGTGTCTTTAATTGTATTCTGATACCTTGAATTTAGTGGTTTATAACACTTGATGCTGCAAGGCATGAAACCTCGCTAAATTGATAGCTTAATTTTTGCTTCATTTTCAACTTGGAATATTCATCAGAACATAAGCATTGATGGCGTCAACTATACAACAACAGCTAATCATATTTCAACCCTCCATCAAGTGATGAGACGTCACTGATTTATGCACACCTGTTGGATGTGAGCTTCAACAAAAACTAGGACACACGTTATATTCAATAAAGAAAAATAAATTACAAAGCATTTTAACGTTGTTTGAAGTATTTTATCAATGCTATGTTGATTCCCATTTGAACTACCATCTATCACTTGTGCTTATATCTTCACTACTTTCAGGCCTTATGTTGTTCATTGACTGATGTTAAACCATTAGAACCAGACACTACATGGTCTATAGAGGTATGTTATTCATCCGTCCTATACCTTTCATTTTTCAATGTATAATTTCTTCTTGCATTTATTATTTATTAGGACCTTTTACCTAGAAATAAAATATTTGGTAGTAAATTAGATGGTATGTTTTTTATTGTGTTGAGCATAGAATGCACAATTTGCTATATTAGTGCTGTTATAAATGTATTAACGAATGTTGACAACTGTAGATGCCTATTTGATTTATCTTCCACAAGCAGGACCCATAATAGTATATACAAATAATGTATGTGAAACCCCAATAATAAAACCACTGTTAGGACCCTTGAAAAACTGGTTGTCTTATTGTGATGGTCTTAATATTAAGGTTGAATAAAGAGCAAAACAGTGAAAATGAGTTTGAAAGTTGTGTTGTTAATTTCAAGGTGGTCTCAGTACTGAGGTGATATTTAAGTGAGGTTTTACTGTAATTCCAGGCACTGCAGTCTTGGTCTGACATGGTGACTATGAGAACATATATGATGAAAGTGATCAGTGTAGATAGATGTATCATGTGTATTGTATTACGTGAACAAGAAAATGATATTGTGGACTCGGTGAATGTACAAGTTATAGAGAAAGGTATTGCTTGCAGTACAGGTGCATGGTAAGTGGAATCAGGTCATTTTTTTGTTTATTTTACATATAATAAATAGTATTAATTATGCTCCCATATGGTAGAAGGGATAAAGCATTGCCCTTTTCTATCTGTCTGTACATATATCAATTTATCAGTATTGTGATTCAGGTCTGACTTTTCATGCTTTGTCAGGGCTCTAAAACATTTCTTTAAATACCTTTGTCCCAGACTAGTATACATGTTAATTTTGACTTGTCCGACATGGGAGGCTAGATGTATGAGCATAGTCCAACTCAAATGTTCGTAGATTAGAATCGGCAATTAGACTTGTCCGGGACGTTGGGCTACTGGATATCTAAAACCCTGTCTGTTGCAGAATTTTCGTTGAAATTTCTAGGTAGATGTGTAGACGTAATCTAAAATTAGTTATTCAAGATATTGTTTTATAAAATTAATCGTTCTTTTGGACCCTTGTCAACGTCCCGTTTTAGCATCAGCACGTTAAATAGAACATGTTAGGTAAGTGGTTTACAAACTGTGTTTGTTAGTGGGACATTTTAAGAGTATTGTATTTTACAATGTGTAATTTCAGACAAAGGTTGACACCAGAAATTAGGCTTTGCATCAACTGTTGAATCAAATTGTATTAATTTTATTCAATATTTATTTTCAAGGTCGCTTTCACAAAGAATGACAGAGATATCCAACCAAATGGATGAATACGCCCCGAGATTATCCTATCAATCTGGTAGTGGATCATTTCCTGAACCATGTGTATGTATAGTTTACTTTTGTGTGTGCTTACTTCTGCTAGATAGTTAGGTATGGATAATACTACAATTATAAGACCATCCTTAAAAAATAGTTTGTTTGCAGTTACCCAACCGACTCATGAAAAACGCTGTGACTCACTTTATTTTTTCCGGTTTGTTGATGAAACATTTTGTTTTGGTCTTTTAGCCATTACAGTACTAAACTAAACAAAACCTACCTACCTACCAACTGTTAAATTCTAGGTTGCGTAACTGCAAACAAACAATTTTTTCAGAATGGCAGATGTTCAATAGAGTACGTCACACAGGCATTCGTGACACAGGCAGTCGTGACTATTTGTATCTTAGATTATTGTTGTTACACACCTAGTTTGTTTATTTGCATAATGAAGGAAGTGGAAATAAGATGTTGTGTTGTTAGTGTTACGAGTGTTGTGAAAACATGAGCTTCTGTTGTTTTACAGGATGCTGAACATCAACCGGTATATTGGAAATCGAGAAATTCCCGACCTGTACGACGATATGAGGAGACAAAACTTACTCCACCCTCTTCGCCAGAGAGGCCTAAATCCAGTCAGTCTCAACGGAAAAAATCTTCTGAAAAAAATACAGTTGCAAAGAGGTTGCTGCGGAGAAGTCCTCTCAAAGGTGTTTAAAAATCCCTTTGGCTTTCGTTATTATTTACTTCAAATACTCAAGCTGTGTTTTTTATGGGGATCCTGGTTGGTTTTAACATTTTTATGCCCCCCCTTCGAAGAAGAGAGGGCATATTGGTTTGCACATGTCCATCGGTCAGTATGTTGGTCGGTCCCTTGATCTATCATCCTCAAACTTGGTCCACACATTCATCTAGGGTACCTATTGATTTTTAGGTCACGTGGTCAAATCTCTTGTAATAAAATCTGATACTGATTGAGTCTAATAAGGAGGATAATTAAACTGAATTTATTTTTGTCATGAGATTTTTTCAAAACTTGTACAACAGAAACTTATAATCTTTTGTCATTTATTTTTCCCCGCCATTGAAAGAATGGTGAAGGGCCATAAAGTCTTGCCCCTTTCTGTAATAATTCTTGTAAAGATAAATGGATGCAATACAAATTGAGCGCATAAGCATAGGATAATAAAATACAGGTCAAGTTCGGTTACAATCTGCTAATTTTTGTAGGAGTTATGGCCCTGTTTCAACTTAATAAATTAGTTGTAACGCTTAAAACCCCCATAGTGTCCCATGAATGCATCTACTAATTTAATTTGTGTAGCATATTATAAGATGTCGGTGAAAACAATTTATTTGAAATTCAGGATAATCAGATAAATACTGTGTACTAAAATGGTGATAGGTTTCATATTTCTTATCTTTGATGGGTCTCCCAGTTTCATTGAGTTTTGTTTGATTCATTCAGTTGTGTATGATAATTCATGGATCATTTTTGTTTTATCAGAGGCTCCAACAGCCACCACAGATATGAATACAGACGGAGGTACGAGTACCGAAGTATCGAAAGAGTCTCTACCAGGTAAAGTAGCGGAGGTTGAAGTCATCGTCAGTCATTTAGTGTCACCGTCCGAATTCTATCTTCAGATGTCAGCAGCACTAAATGGGGAAAATGGTCTAGAAAGGTTAGTCTGTGATGTTTGTAATACGATGTTATACAGTCGGTCCACGTTCATTCGAATTCATCGGGTCCAAAGTTTTATTCTGAATGATGCATGGTTTTCAATAGCTCATTTCAATTCTACTTTTATAGGAAGATACATCGGGACCTGATATTTATTTTCTGTAAATCTCACTTAAAGACCACCTCAATAATAAGACCACCTCAAAATTAAGTGCACAATTTTCCTGTCCATTTTCACTGTTTTGCTCGCTCTTTATTCAACCTCAATATTAAAATATATGTGATATATATATTATTATAGTAACATGATGGATCAGAACTTGTGAAAAATGCTGTAGTTACATAAAGAGCAGATGTTTTAAACTAAAAGTGCATGTATTGCAAAAGGACTGACTAGTCAGGCAGTTGTTTGACATGACCTTACATAACCCCTACTCAAAAAAAAGAGAAATATTTTCAGCAGGGAATTTTTTGGCTGCATAATGACAGCTGACGGCTTGACATACATGTGATTTTTGGGTTATGCCAAACAAACAGTTTTTTAAGCAATGTCTCTCTAAATACAGGAACACCTCAATAATAAGACCACCCTTTGGACCTCTTATTGAGGTGGTATTAATATTGAGGTTAAATAAAGAGCAGTAAAGTGAATATGGACTTCAAAAGTGTTTTCTTAATTTGGGTAAAGCATTTGATACGTTGAAATGAAGCTTGGCTTGTACAGATGTTGACCGAGATTTTATTGACTTGCAGGTTGATGACAGAGTTAAACAATACTTACAACAACAGTGAAGTGGTGGTGTGTACATGGAGTAAAGGGAAATACTGTATTGCTTACTCTACCAAACATGATGCTAGATGGTACCGTGCTAAAATAGTCAAATGTTTTCAGAAAAGCTTAGTTGAGGTATGATTTAATTTAATATGAATACTTAGAGGTTTAATTGTATTCCTTAATGCAGGTATCTAAAATGAGGTAATATAACCAAATTCCTTGTTGCCATGGAGATACTGAAATATATGTTTTTGTAATCTTCAATATGATTTTAAGTCAGTTGATATTATAATCATGCCTTTTTAAAGTCTTACTTATTACATTGATAATGAAGCAAGTTATAAGAAGTTATATTTATCACTCTATATTACTGTGTCCTTGGTTACGTACCAGTATTTGGGCCCAATGTAGCAGGGGTGTCTCTAATATTTGAATTAGCAGAGAAATCATCAATAGTAGGCGAAGGTCTGGGGTTTCTCCCCTTAATTATGATCATTCATTCAAGAAAAGTAGCCGGATAATGATGCTTAAGTTACCAGGTAATTTTACCGGCTCCTGGCTCTTATTGACGCCCCTGATATAGGGGATTGTGAAATTCGCAGTTCAACCTTGCCCAACAGCGTACTAAAACACGTTACGTTCGGATCAAGAGTCAGTGAAGAGTCAGGCGCTCCACCCCTCAACATGACATTAAATTTAATTTGTTGATAATTCAGGTGTTCATGTTGGATTATGGCTTCACTGAAGTTGTTACAGCAACAAACCTGAGACAGATCATGCGTCAGTACAGGAAACAGCGATGCTTTGCATTCATGTGTAAACTTGCTGATGTTACCCCAGCGGGTGGGATGAAGGAATGGTCGAAAACGGCTTGTGAATTTATGGAAGACCAGACATCTAATAGATCTCTGTTACTGATCAAGAAGGTAAATGCACTCTGTATGAATTACAATGTACTTTGTAACATTATTCCTTTGGTGTTTAAGTTTAAGCCTGATAAGATTTATTGATCTGAATCCAAAGCACAAGGTGCTTAATTGTGATCGCTCTGTGTCTTACTTCCTCTGTCGTTGTAATTCCCCATCAGCAGGTGGCTTGTTAACACTATTGCATTCACAATTTTGGCCAAATCGTAGTCAAACTTAGTAAGAATGTTTGCCTCATTGAAAACTACCGAAAGGTTTGATCTCCAACAAGTTTGATATTAGGATATGTTGGTTCAGAACCTACGTCACTGGGTTTTTACAAAAAACATTGATCTTGGTCACATTTTAAATCTTATCTTCATAGCTAGAATGTTTGCCTTAAGAAGATCTGGGCTGAACTTGAAGCAAGTTTATTTATGGTAAAAAATTAGGTCATATGGTCAAATCATAGAAAAACCTGGTTAACACTGGCATATGTTCAGACCGATCAAATTTAATATTGTTAGAATGTTTTTCTTTATGAATGAAATATAAGCCTAGTAACTAACTTGTTACTCAGGGGAGCAATACACTGCCATAATTTCCCTCTTGTTTCAAAAGCTCAGGTTTTGTATCTGTCTTTCAACCTGATTGAGATTTTACATTTTAAAGCTAATTTCAGGAGCCTGTTGTCTTCAAATATGCTTCATCTGATTTCAACATGTTACTACATTATTTATCTGATATCTGCACAGGGTGGTGTAGAGGATGGCAGGCTGTCTGTGGATATTATATTGGTAGATTACGTTGAAGAGTCGGCATTAGAACCTGGACGTAAAACATTTCATTCACTGACTGAAGCAATCAAAGAGAGAGGACTTGCAATACCAGCTGTCAAGTAAGTCATTCGTTTGACAAGGCAGTCCGTAGCTGGTCTTTTTATTGTGAGAAAATAACTATTGTTCCTGTTGTTTTTGTTCACATATTCTTTGAAAAAGGTTTGTGTTCAAATTATTGATAGAATGTCTCAGTGGTGGATTCATTGTATTGATACTCAATAATTTTGCGTTGTTTTTTATGTTATCGATAAAATATTCTGTTGGTATCCACATTTGCATTGATAGAATATCTCAGTGGTTTCCATGTTATTAATGTTGTATTCCAATGTCTGTCATGTTATTGATAGAATATTCCAATGGTTTCCATGTTTTTTTATAGAATATCTGTAGTGGTTTTATGTTTTAGCTAGGTACCCTCCACATGAATTTTCTGGTCTGTAATGATTAAATGATAATTACTTTCTTAACGTGTTACCAAAAATGTGTATAACAGAAATCGTGGAGGTGTGCAGGATGAGGAGAAAGTGTTTCCTGTGGTGTATTACAAGAAAGCTGAAGCCGAGGTGAAGTCTGGAGACAAAGTAATGCCTGTATATGTGGACTTTGATGCTGTCATACATTGTTACACTATGGAAGGAGGTGAGACAATCGCAGTCACTTTAATGTTGCACTGATTCTGTATAATCTTGCATCGGTACTTCAATACTTTCAACCTTTGTATTTTACTCCTGCTAATGCAGTTATAATAAAGTCAGCATAGTGGATGAGGTGTCCTTGTTTATATGGTATAGTACCTTGTGTTGTGTGGGGTCTGATCACGATCTTCACAATGCCTGAATTTGTACTGGGTGGTAACGCAGGTAGCCGTCATCGAGAGTAGTTAGTTCTTAACACAGGAGATTTTCACAAATTCTGTCCCTTTCTATATCCCTCCTGTAGTATATATATATATAGTACACCCTACTGTATGTGAGTCCATCAAGAATTGGCGAAGTTCTCCTCAGAAATTCATCAAAAAGCGCACATGGCAAAAGCCTAGTCACTGCTTTATCACATAAAGGTGGCAAATAAAGCATGATTTTGACTGAATTTGAAAGTTTCTGCAAAAGTTACAATAAAGTGTTCTTAAGGAGGTAAAACAGTTATTCGAATTGGTATTTTCAGATGATATATTTCAAAGTATGTGTGATACATTACATCAGAAGTTTAAGGATAGTGATGCACATGGAATGGAACAACAATGGATCAAACGTCAGGCTTGTGCAGCATTTTACAGCAAGGATAATCAGTGGCATAGAGCCTCCATTATGGAAATAGAACCATCCAAAATTCAGGTGAATTTCTAGTTCCAGTAAGCATTGATTGTTGTGTTATTTTGTATTGAATCTGAAAAAGTCATCATGAGACCTTAGATACTGATCTGTGTTCTCCCCGAAAGTTTAATGTGAGCTATTAGGATGTTTTTTATAGTTGATCCGATGCAAAATGGTGAAACTAGTCTTTTTCATGTTGAAGCTGTTCTCATGTAATGTAGATTTGTGTCGTGTTGCCAGTTTTCTAGAACGTTTAATCTTGTATGCCATAAATCACTTCTATTTTGTGTGAATTTTATAAAGTGAATTACTGTGCCATAGAGTTAGCATTAGTTAGACGCAAAAATAACAATACTGTCATTTGGAATTTCTGCTGCATTTTGTATGCAAACTTTTGCTTGAATTTTTAATTATGAAGCTTTTCCTTTGTGAAAATATAAGTGAAAAAACCCACTTATTTTACTTGATTGACAGTGGCTGTTTATACTCAGTATATATTTCATGTTTAGGTTCATTTCATTGACTATGGAAACAGTGAGTGGGTGGGGTGTGAAGATGTTCGTGCAGATATTGCAGAATTCACTGACATACCTCAACAAACATTTCTCTGTACCCTACATGACATACATCCTGTAAGTATTTAGTGTGTGACTTGTTACCTCACAGGTGGCAAAATTTGCTTATGAATTTTATTTTATTCTCATCGTGCAATGAGCAAGTTCATTGGATTAGAACAACTAACTACAGGTAGGAAACTTGGTAATACAGGTTAGATGAAGAATGGGTCTTGTATACAATTTAAGACTGAAACTCGGACTTAGGCTTTAAAATGTTAAAAAAAATTTTTTCTCCTATATTGTTATTACAGTATAGTTTTTAATATAAATTGGTAAAATATGGGTAATAAAAATTATCCTGACAAAATTGCATTTGTGTAGTGAAAACGTAAAGCTTGTAAATAAAACTTTTGCAAATTCAAAGTTTAAGTCTGAGGTTCAGTCTTAAAATGTTTGTGAATAAGGCGTCTGGTTACTGTATAGTGCTGAGATACTGTTGAAAATAGCCACTTTGTATCAATCAATTTGAGCACTCAATTTTCGTGGTGGTATTTCTTACTGGGTTCAAACCTTAAATGAAATAGAATAAACTGATTTAAGCATATCGAGGGTTCAACGCAAGACTATCGTAACTCCTATGTATTTATATAGTCTTGCGCTGAACCCTCGATATATTTTATATTTTCACTTCAAATGAATTAAGTCACTGATATCATCATATGTTTTATAAATGGAGCTTTTGTTCACTACGGAAGAAAGCAGAGAAGGTGCGATTTTTCCCCGAAATATATTTTATTTACACAGGACTTGCTTTTCATTGTTCCATTTCTGTTTGATATAACTCTTGATGTATAATTTGTTGTGATTTTACAGTTAAATGATGATGAGAAATGGGACATGACCACTCTGGATTTGATGCATAAACAACTTGTGAATAAATATTGTATCATATCTATAGTTGTAAGTATTATGTAATAGGTTTGCTCATGGAGTTGCAATTAATTGAGAATTATATTAATTATTAGAATACTGCATACATAAGAATATTGCGCCTCCAGTTATATGGCACACAGATAGGTTATATTGCCCAATGTACCCTGTCAGCAACCTGTATAACTAATATAAATCATAACTAATTCTGGTGTTTTTACCTCTTTTAGAGAATGGGTTGTGGGCGGGTTTCCAAACCTTGTACATGTATTTATAAACTTTCAGTAGTAAATGATAGATCAGTATCATGAGATATGTAATATTACTGAACAATGTTTTTATGCCCCCTTCGAAAAAGAGAGGGCAAATTGATTTGCACATATTTGTCGGTCCATCCGTAACCTTTTCGTTTCCGATCAATAACTCAAGAACCCCTTGACCTATCATCCTCAGACTTGGTCCACACATTCATCTTGGGTAGCAGAGGAACCCTATTGATTTTGGGGTCATGGGGTCAAATGTCAAGGTCACAGGGGGGCATAATGTTTTACAAACATCTCTTGTTTAGTTTCGGACTGATAATATCATCAATTCTGTTAAAGGGAATTGAACACTAAACAGGAGAAAAATATATACTTTTCAGAGAGGGTGATTGGGCAAGATTTTGGCCCCAATTAGGTAGGAAAAAAGAACACTGTGTTCCAAAACCTATTTCAATGGTGTGTTGTTCTAGGATCTATATCTGTTAATAAAAATGGTACATTTTTACGTAGGATATAGCAGAGGTTCATATAATTATCACTTTTAAGTTTTTTTACGTCTATCACACCTGCATTACTGACAGCTTCAGCAATGATTCTTATTGGTAATACATACATTTCTGTACTGTAGGAGAAATTTACATACGAAGACAAGCCTTTGAGTGTAAACTTAGAATTAAATGGGAAAGATTTTGGTTCGTACTTGGTACAGCATGGACTGGCAAATCGTGGACAGTATATAACTGAGGAGGAGTTACAGAGTACACAGATCGTACATATACTGCAGGTCGGATTTCTTGTTGTTTTAGTCTTTTATACAACATACTGCTTTGCAAGGAATACATGACAACATTGATGGTTTAGTTTTTAACTTGTCTATTTTGAAAAAACTTGTCAGCAACCACTTGCGAAATTTATTTTACATTAATTCTGAAGACAGTTTGTACTTTGGCTGAATTCATGGATTGTAGGACCATGATGGAATCTTGCCCATGGCAGGATTCAAGTCCCAAAACATTCCAATGAACAATCCAGCCTTCTACTCTCTAGACTACTATGCCTCCTTGTTGAGTATATATCAAATGATATTAGTTAAGCACTTGGCAACAAAATCAGCCTATATTCTGATACCAGTCTTGATGTATTTACCAACGAGATGCTGTGGTAATTTATTATTAGACTAATTGCACTTTTTGAATATTGAGTGTGTTTTTGTCAGGTGATCTCTTTGTTTTTGTCTTCTTTCTAAATTGACCCATCCTAGGAACTCGATAGTCATACAGTCATCATAAACATGCTGCATTGTTCTGTATCTGTTTGATGTTTTCAGAAGAAAAATCCATTTCAACTGATGAAGATCCCAAAAGTTGGAGAATTGTTGTCAGTATTAGTGACCCATGTGGAGCTGCCTAATGTGGTAAGTTGTTGTCTTCAACATTCTATGCAGTTGGTTAAGTCATTACAGTATATACTATAAAAACAAAATGGCCGAGTCTAGGATAAAGGACTTTCATGGTTGCTAGGGCTAAAATAAGGGATGTTTGTTTTTTTTTTAGTTGTATACAGTGTTAACATGTATCATCATTGACATATGTGTGATAAACACCAGTTTAGATATTTTAAGTCTTTACGTTCTATTTCTATATACAAATATCAGTCTCATCCTTTTTTACACTAACTATTGAACAAACTTGTTTTATGCAAAATGTTGTATATTGTATTGTATTATTATGTTGTACATAGTATGTAAATAAAATATGTTTAAACTGAATACATGTATCAATATATTTGGTATATTACTCAATATACTGTACAGACTGTATGGTGAAATAATATATAGGTACATGTTTTAGTGGAATCAATAACAACCCCTATTGTTATATATTACATTGTACATTCAGGTATATACACAGCCTATGAGAGTGAATGACACGGGTCCTGATGGAGCAGCATCAGCTGTGAGAAATAAACAACTGGATCAGTTAGAGAAACTGTCAGCTGAAATCAATCAAACAGTACATACATTACCTGTCGTTCCTTACCCTAAACCAGGTAGGCTGTGCTTATCCTAGAACATTAGCCATACAGATTTCTATAATATGTTGCTGCTTAAATGTCCTGTTTCGAAACAGAACATTTCCTTTGAGTTTTTTTTTGCAAATATCTTTTTTATATTCTCAATTTAGATGTTGATTAAAGTATTTAGATGATTTGATATTCTAGAAATATAAAGAAAAGTAATTGTAATTAAGATTTTCAAAAGATACTAGGACTTCTTTTGAATGGTAAAATATTATAAAATTTTGGAATTCTCTGTAAATATAATGTACATCAACTAAATTTCAAGTTTTATTTGCCTTTGGCATGATGCACATCCTAAAATAGTTATGATAATCTTGTCCTAAATTTGCTGTGATATTGTAATCTTCCTTGGATGGTTGTATAGGGTTTTATGTGGGAACTCTATTTTGTATTCAGGTGTGGCTTGTTGTGCTCAGTTCAGTATCGACCAGTGTTGGTATAGAGCTGTGATTGTGTGTGTGTATGAAGAAACAGAGCAGATACTGGTATTGTTTGTGGACTATGGGAACTCAGAGATTACAACAATCAATAAGTGAGTGTCTCTCGGGAGAATTTTAATGATAAGGCCATGCTGTTTTATATGTTTGCTAAGTGTCTGTGTGCGCCTACGTTTTGAGCTCTTTGAACTAACGTTGATGCTTAACAATAGTAGCAGTATGGCCTTGCTACATGTATTGATAGTCATACATGATTTAAGATGACTTTGGTTTGTCATGGCCTGGGCTTGAACACATGACCTCACACACCCAAGTAAAAACAATACCTCCGAGCCACCAGGATTACCGTCCTATAGGATATTTTTGTAAAAAAAGTTTTCGAATAAGTAATTTCAGCACTTTTTCTGGTAGGAATGTTTGCAAATTGCGGAGATGAGTATTTAGACAGTTTACTAGCAAAGCCTATAAAACAATGTATCTGTGCATAAGGTAAATACTCAGGTTTGTTATATTTGTGACATTTTTGAATTCTTGAACTTCGCATTTAATACAATATTATGTTTGAAGAATCAATTATTGCCCGAAATATTAAGCAATTCTTGTAACATTGACATTGCATGTTTTTACAGATTACGAGCTATCACTCCAAGTTTTCTACAGCTACCATGTCAAGCAGTAAGATGTAAGCTTGCAAATATCATACCTGTGAATGATGTCATTTCATGGACAAAGGAAGCATTAATGAAAATGATTGCATCTGTAAGCAACAAGCCATTGCTTGCTAAATTTATTGTGAGTAAATGTTATATTTTAGGAATTTTAGTATTCTTCAATTATTTAATCAGAATTTTAATGTTGTATTATCTTTTGTGCTGCCTCAATAGGTCTGACATGAGTAAGATATGGGTCACTCAGGCCTCCTGTTCAGGGTATTTCCTGCCTAGTTTCGGCCTTTTGCTGCCAGCCGTCTTGACTTGTCCTGTGATCTTTTCCATCCATTAATTCCCCCCTCCTTCACTGTCCACTTTGATTCTCCTAGCTATTCCTTATGGTCTGCCAGACCATTCCTTGTGCCTCTGTTCCTTAACGTATGTACCCATTTAACTCCTCAAGTGCCTTATGTTTTATGTATTGTTGTTTTGCCGGAGGTCTGGATGGGGAGGCACTGTCTTATGTATGTGGCGTTCCCTGTAGCTACGTATTCTCTCCTAACAAAACCTTGAAAACCTGTTGTAACCTTTAGTTTTTGGGAAATCCTTTTAGATCTTCTTTTTTTTTAAATCTATAAAAACCTGTAGTTCTCTCGCCAAATCTCAAAGCTCAGTTTGCTAAGTCTTTTGGGAGCAATGAATTTGACAGTTGTATTGTATTTGAAACCTGCAGCTTTATGATTCTGCCATATATCATCTCGAGTATTCATAATGGCAATCTCCAATTGCTCAGGCTAGATCCTGCACTACTGGCTCGTCTCAGCCCCATCAATCCAACAAAGTAGATGGTCAAAATTAGCCTTGATTTTACTTATTTTTACAGAAATCGCCCTGAAAAACCTTTATTTTGCTAAATTTGTTTGCAATGTTTATAAAAACCTTTATATTGGCCGAGGCCTGCTAAAAGGCATGGACACTCGATTTGAAACCAAGCATAGGTCACCACCACACCACATATGACACCAGTACTGGGTTTTTAAGAAGTTTCCTTTTGAGTGATTCAAATTATCGTAATGCTTTCATGGCAACCAAACTTAAATCTAAAAGGCAGGGTTCGTGCAGGTCTTGATAAGTCCTTGAATTTGATGCCTTCTCCTTGTAAACTACTTGAATTTGAAACAGCCAAAAACTCCTTGAAAAGTATGTGAATTTTGAAAAATGAATAAAATCTAGTAATTGCTCTTGAATTCTTCTGCTGCATCTGTGTCTTATTGACATAGTAGTTTATTGAGTATTATTGTTAATTGTATATTGTCAATGGAAGAGAAACAAATGACAACAAAATTTGCATATTTTGAGATTTTTTGACATGGAAGTTTTATTTTTAGATGGAGCATTCCATATTTGGAAACGGGTAATTGATGATATTTGTTGAAACTCTGATAGTTTCGGTCATCCTTTCAATCGTTCATTTTTGAGTTCTTAAGAGTAATGGCGATAAGCCATTAGGGTGTAATATATGTAATGGATGTCCAACCTTATTTTGAGTATCAACAGACATACACAAAATCAACAAACACCCCTATAGTAAGGAAATGTAACATTCCATTCTAAAGTAAAAACTGTCTGTACAATAACATTTCTCTACACATTATTCTAAACACTCTTCCAGCATTTTGGTTCTCATCATGATTCATATCTAATGAAACGTTAACAGTTCCTTTTTATTTATATACATTTATTTCTAGAAAAACACGCCATTAAGCATTGAGTTGTATGAAGGGAGTGAAGAGAATGGTTTTGTATATCAGTCTGTGATAGATGATGGATATGTACAACATGATTTGTCATCTGGGTATGTTAATTAGGCTTTACCTTTTGTAACGGGTTATATATTTGATGGTGTGGACATTGTCGTAATACTGTATATGAGGATATTTACCTTAACTATGTGATTTTAAATGTTTTGCAAGCAGAAATGATTATCTTTAAACTTAATACTAAGCAAAGGATATAAACCTGTACTTCTATGAAAGGATAAAATTACGCTGACTGATATTTTTTTACTTTCTTGAATTCGCAAACATTTCCATGTCATGAACTTTACCCTTTATACAGTAATTAATTGTTGAAAGACTGTGTAATATGTCTGTACTTGTATATACATACATCATCTCTTCTTTTAACTCTGGTTATATCTATGACCTCCAGTCAGTGTTAATGTTGGTTTTAAGTTTGATTAATTATGATACAACGTTAGTCTCAAATGTGAACATTTCTACATATATACTGGAGACAAACTAGTTGAAGAATCTTAATCATAACTCCTTTTAAGCCTATTGTACAAGACACAATTTATTTATATTCCACTTAATTTCAGGCCGTTCATTCTCACTTCTTACAGTCAATTGTAAAAAAATATCAATCAAATTGAATGTAAAATCTGTTTCTTATTCAGAATATATCTCTTGTGTTTTACAGTGAAGGAAGTGGTAATACTCCTACTTCAATTATCCCTAAAATTGAGTATCCCACAATAACGGTCACTGTAGATAGGGAACCAGAGGAGGACCCTAGTGAGGGTACTGTTGAAGCAGTTGATGATTCTGGTAAAGAAAGTAAATCGTGGGCAGATATGGCGGAGAATGCGTCATCTGTTGATTTGAACGAATTACCAGAATTAGACGATTCAGACAATGAAATGTCAAGTTCTAGATCTGAAACTACTGACAGTGTGAATAAAAGGTCACAACAGAGAACAAAGACTAAGTTAACTCCAGGAGAACGACAGAAAATTCGAGATTCTAGAAAAGTCGTGACAGTCCCTCATGATGATGAGTGTTTTGATTAGTGAAACCTTGAAAGAAAAACGTGTGAAATCAGAGTTTTGAAGTTAATTTGAGTTTATGAGTTCTACTTAAAGTTAACTTTGTTTTAAGTGACTATTTGGCACAGTGCTTGCCCAGGGAGAAGGCAAACTAGTCAGTCAAATTAGTTGATATTGTATCAGATGAACTTGTTTCACTTTTCCCCTTATGATACATATTTGTGTTATACATTTTGTACTTAAAAAGCTGAGAAACAAATTCTGTATTGAAGCAAAACATGGTTGCCCACGGATCTGCACTTGTGAAATTGGGGCTAACTGTGTATGTTAGTTGTGTTTGTTGTTCATTTTTGGTGTTTTTAAGTTCTTCTTGTTTTTTTAGCTCACCTGAGCAACTGTAACTCGTCGATGTCCATCGTCTGTCATCAACCTTTTTTGTCTTACGACATCTCCTAAACTACATGGCCAATAATGATGCAACTTAGCAGGGATGTTCCTTGCATGAATCTGTATAAGTTATTTAAATATTCCACTCCATGCAAAACTCTTGTCCTCATTGCTACCAAAAACTGCAAGAGCTAGAACTTGGGTATTTGGTTTGTAGCATCAGCTAGTGGTTCTTTACTATGTCTAACGGTCTTCTACCAAGATTACAAATGTACCTCTGGGATCATTAGCAGCCCCACGCCAGGGGTTCATAGTTTTACATAAACTTATATAAGGAAAACATTGGAATGTCTTCTTGTCTAACTTATGCTTGGTGACTCAGGTGAGCGATCTACGGCCATTTTGGCCCTTTTGTTTATACAAGTATTTTAAAACATTTTGTTTGTCCGTTATTGTCTTTTTGTCATCGTTTTGTGGTCTTTCATCAGTGACAGTCTTAACTCAAATTTGGAGAACCTGAAAACTTCAAGCATATAAACTATAAAAAAATTGCTGAATTGGATTACCTCATGATCCCCAGGATTTAGCTGAACTTTTGTTATGATTTGATGTTCGATTGTTTTAACATTTAAAGGGTATCATCAGTTTGTAGGCATATGTAGAATTCTGATCTCAATTTTTTCAGTTTGATCAATCCTGCCTACCCTTTTAGTTTTAATTCACTTATTGTCCAGTTTTTTAAGAATTTATACTTTAGTACAAAAGTTCTTGTTGTTGTTTCTTGTTTTCTGTATTACAATTTAAGGAAAAAGAAACAATTGTTTGCGTGTTTCTGCAAATTTGTAAAATCTGAAATTATTCTGTTTGATGTTTTGAGATTTGCTTACAATTCTTAATCATGAGCACATTAGATTGTCATGAGTTATCTCCCTTTATCCCTTTGTTCTCTCCTTTTATCCCTTCCATGTATATCTAGTACAAGGAGTCTACAGCTTTTCACACCCGACTTCTTTCTGCTTTTCTGTATACATATACTGTAGAAGGGAAAATGGGAAAGACCTCTAGAAGGGATAAAGGGAGAGAACTTGTGACAATCTCCTGTGATCTGAATAAGGTTATGGAACAATTCATTCAACTCATATGTGAGACTGAAGCTAGTGGTACTTGCTGTGTACAGTATTTTAATCCTGTAAAATGTTATGTAGGGCCATCATGGCCTCCTTGTTTAAGTTAGTTCCTAGTTTTACATTGTAGTATGATTACTGTAATTCCATTTTTTTGATTTGGTGCAAATTGTAACAAGTAAACCATATTAATTCCTAGTTAGGACTCTGTAGGTACAGTATAGTCATTATTTCTCTTTTTCTGACTACAACCATGCCATAGGGGATGGAAGCAAAATATTTTTCGTTAGTTTTTGACCCCTAAAAATCTTTTTATGATAAATTTGTTATTGTATCGTTTTGTTCTGTTTTTACATTATGTTTTTGTTAAATAGTCTCAAGTAAAGCTATACACTGTATGTATGGTTGTGTTTTCTCAATCTCGACATCTCTTGGATATTTCCATACCACTTCCTTACTCTACAAACATCCTCTAGTGTATGTCGGGCGTAGCACTATGTGACAAAATTCAGCATTTTGTGCGGTCAAAAAATAGTTCTCGTAAAACAGATTTAACTTCAATAACTTCGATAAATTCACATAAGAAATGGATTATTGTTGTCATTTCTAGTTAAAAACTCACATATTTCAGTCTTCATATAGCTTAAATATGTGATTCTAATCCCGTTTCATCAGCACTCCAGCGTTAACGCCGCCATATTGTTTTCATGGTACTCTAATGGTATTTACTAATGCAATTGTGTATTTACATGTATCAGTGTCTTGTTACAAGAACTCGTGCCTAATGTTGAACAAAAGTCTTCGCATTTGCTTGGGAAAAAATTCACTTAATTGTTAAGGTCTGTGGTATGTATCTTGGCAAGCCTGGGAGATGCATACTGTACACGCCCGAGTACGGTATATCATAGGTTTATGCCAAACTGAAATAGATGTTTCTTTACCAAGCTGTGATATTACAGTCTTGTGTCAATCACTTGTATAATGCTCATAGATTCATGCTGCAAGCTTTAAATGACACTTTTTAAACAGGCGAACATATTTGAATCAAATTCTGTAGAAAGTATAAAAGAAAAAACAACAATACAAAAATTACAATACAATTCTATATTTTCGAATGTTTTGTACATTCACATACAACTCAATGACATACAACAAGAACGTACATGTATTTATAAAATATCTGTAACTAAATTGTATTTCTGGCAAAGACTAGTATATTGCATTGGAAAACAAAGGAAAACCGTTCGCAACTATAAGGACAAAGTTAAGTCCATGAAATTGATCATAAACAAGAAGAACTCGACACACTATAAAAAGACAGGTGATAACCGCATTCATCATTCTATATCCTTGAAATGTGACATCAATAATTGTGGACATCAGAATTTTACAGTTCACGACTACACATTTTTAGGATACAGTCACCGTTGGTCTTATAGAATGTAGTCAATCTTCCATGTATATGTCAATTTAGGAATGAAAGTAACATTGGAATAAAAGTGGTATGATAAGGAGATACATGTACATTGTGTCTCGCCTACATTGAAGCATCAAAAAGAAAATTTAAAAATATCATTATAACCCCATCTGTCGTTATAATATTTCTAGTACATGTGATGCAATAGCATAGTTTTATGTAAAATAAATGATAAATCAATTCTGAAGTAAAACGAACAATTCAACACTACATCCAAGCAGTTGAACAGGTTTTTTTCTCCTATAAGCTGAAATAGAATTATAACATGTGAACAGTTCCCTTGAAGGAAAATTGAAATATCAAACACAATAAAGCAAATACAGTCGGACTTCGTTAATTCGAATTCATTGGGTCCGAAATTTTATTTCGAATAATACATGGTTTTTAATAGCCCATTTCAATTGGACTTGCCTAAGATACATCGGGACCTGATATTTATATTCAGGCAGAAGGTTGTCGAATAAACAAGGTCTGACTATAACCATCAAACCTCATTTGAAAATGTAGCAATAACCGCAATTGCTGGTCATTGTAAAGTTCAAACACATGCTTTAAGAGCACATTTAACAAAATTCACATCTTGTTATTTATAAGTCAAAAATGTCATACATTTATAACAGTACACAGAAACTTGGTAAAAATCGTAACTTTTATGCAATTAAGGGTGACAAATATATACACAAACAAAAACAATTTGCCCTAGTAGTACTGAACAAGGTATTCGTTCCTACAGTCTAACACTAGTATATTTCTATATTTTCCTTTCATTACATACCTATATCATTATGTATGCTAACTTACTAGGAATGTTAGGTAAAAATCAAACCACTCGGAGTTTACAAGGATTTCATAACAAGGAATGTTAACACACTGAGCAAGGTGAATTCTGTAGTTAAATTTGCTGAAAATATCTTCCGTTATTCATAATTAGGCCATGCCGTTTTATATTTTTGTTAAGCATCCATGTGTGCCGCGTTCACATGCGCCTAGGTTTAGAGCTTGTTGAGCTAAAAAAACATTTTCGTAAGTTTTAAAAATCAAGGGAAGTAACCGCTGCATTTTATTAACGTATGTTTTTGTTAAGATTTTGTTAACTTGCATGTTTTTTAAACAGCGAGTGAAAACTTATCCGTTTTTCTGTTAGACTTATAATGTTTTATAAAGAAACGAGTTGTTTATTTATATTTTTATCATGTTTACCTCATTAAAACACGTTAAATGATACATTGACTTTTATCTCGTGTTACCTTTTTTTCGAACCAATTCTGTGTTTTTTTTTAATAGGTAGCTAGGTTTCACAAACCAAGGTTGATGCTTAACAGAAACAAAAAAAACAGTATGACCTTATTTAGTTTACTTCCTGAACCGGTTTATTATCTCTTAGACTGGGTCACATTTTTTTAGATCTATCATTCAATAACTGAAATGTCACGAATACAGTCTGGAAATAAAAAGAAGCATCCACAAAGATTGCATTTACAACAAAATAAAAATATTTGGTACACTGTATGAGTCTTCATCATTCGGAAAACTGTCCAATTAAAATCAATAATCCAAGAAATAAGTGACGAATAAGTCATAAGTAAAAAATTAAGTCATGAACTGTTTTGAAGACTAACAAATTAATGATAAAGAAACTTAGTTGTTTGCAGAGCATAAGCCAACATATATATTTAGCCAAAGCAAGTAAGCATGCCATTACTTCAACAAACTTATATGATATTAATGTAAATTCCACTAGATAGTTATAAATAGCATAATTCAACAAAAATTGCGGGGCTACTTTTTTGAGGTCAATATTTTTGGTCCACAATTTACCTACCTGCTACATTGTAATAAAAAAACAGTGAAAACATCAGCACAGACATGTTTAAGCTTTGGTTAAGATTTTAAAGAATTACAAACATTTACAATTAAAATCAAGCAAAACTGACACATTTGACTTGAGAGTCAATGCTATACAGTCTATATTGAATATTGAAAAGTAACAACACAAGATCAGCAAATGGGGGGGGGGGAACAACATTACACTTCGATTTCTAAAAATCCTCCGTCACTGTGAAACTACAGGACTTGTAATTTGTCTCAACAAATAAAAATATTCAACCTTGGCTACTCTCAGAAGGCAACTACGTACACTACAAGGTTTTGTCAACTGACCTAGATCCATAATTTCATACAGTTAATACATTTAATAAAAATAAACTTTATAATGATGAGAAAAAACAACACACGATAAACTTCATAAACACAAAAAACCATGTCTTATCAAACAGCACTCTCGGAGTATTTTTGCAGCACTTTCGTAACGTATCTATATACATATATATAACAACACAAAGTCATATTCTATACAAATGTAATACACATAGTAAATCTTGACTGTATCAAACTTCCTCGTGCGGTGAATTGTGGTCCATATTTCTATCTATCGACAATTAACTATGCCTCCTTGTCTGTTGAATATTCATCATATTTCTTGATGGAAAAAATCCTCTGCTTTGGTAATTATATTACAATAAACAATCAGTTTTAAAAATTGATTTCAACTAATTTCATCCATAAAATATTTATAAATCCACAATTTTAACCATAACTGGTCCTTTGTTTTGCAAAGAATCATGCATTCTATATATTCAAACAAACTGCATTGGACATATTATATGTACAAGTTCCCTATACTGTAAGTCAAGCAGTTTGTGAATAGATAATTTCCGACGTTTCCCGAGCAGAAATTTTGGCGACTTGCCAAACTGAGTAATGTTATTGTTTAATACATGTAGTAAAGTATATACAAAACGTACTTCAGTGAATGAAGAAAATTACGACGCCTGATATTTTCACAACTCAAACACATTCCATTTCGTGAATTTTACCACTTATTCAGTACTTGTGTAATTCTGCCATTCAGCCACCTTTATCACATGTTGGCTGAAGTTCAATAGTTTTCTAACAATAGGATGCTGTTGGATTCATTTTTCATGTTAATGAGAAAACATTCAATTAGAACTTTGAACATGTAAAAATATGAACAGTGAAGACAAACTGTACATGAAGTTTGTGTTTGACATCAACAACAACAACAACTAAAATCAGATGTCACATTTCATCAACACATTAATATTCACACGTCTTTGAGACAGACATCCTCCCAAATGTCATTAAACCAAACTAGCATGCACAATATCGTACCCAGAAAGGGGTCCAACATTTTCCGGATAAACTTGAGACTTCATGTTGAGATAATCCACATGAGATTTAGGTTCCATTTTTGTAGCTAAATTCTCACAGTCCATACTTGTATTAGCCCAGAACTTCTTCGGATGAGTATCTGGAGAAATTTGTTCAGATGATTCAGAAATGTTTGTCATCGAATAATTTGATTTTGACGATGACGACGAATAAAGTTTTGACCTATGGAACCCATTATAGACGGGTTCTGTCTGAACTGAATCGAATGACATCACTGAGTTTGTAGAATCCAGACGATGTTTTTTGAAATTAATACGCGGACCTCCATTTTGCATTATGAGTGTGTTTGATGAATTGAATGACGGTGAGAAAACGGAATCTGATCTCGACACTGTGGAATTATTTAAAGCATCTCTGTCATTTATCTGGCATGCATTAGGAATATTTTCAATGGTTTTCATGATAACGGAATCGGCACTATTTTTTTGGTGGGAGAATATTCTCTTCACCTCGGAGTCAGTATCTTGATCACTGACAGAACTACTTTTCTGGTTAACATACTTCACATAGTCATGACCTTGAGCACCAAAGTTTTCCTTAACTGTCGTCTGCACATAATTTGGACCAGTTTTAACAGTTTCCTCCAATTTAGCGTCTTTATCGCGAATTCTTTCTCCATCAGCGTTGTACATATAGTTTATAGTTCTATCTTCTGGTAAGAATTCAATATATTGAGGAACATAGTTAGATTTAGGTTCCAAATAGTTGGCAGCATCAGTTCTAAGTTGTTGTGTGGCATCTTTAGGTTCTGGTGAGTCAAATGAAGTTGCTCGACGTATATTCCCATATGACTTGTGATGACCATAACCAGACTGAAATAACATCAAATGTTATATGTTAGAATTCATGTCGCCTAATTCAGACCCTGGTTCTGGTAGAAGCTTCCTTAACATATCTCAATTGAACTTTCTTTTATGTAAAATTTCTATATGATATATGTACATTTGTATATTTAATTGCAATTTGCTAAATACATCAGTGGAGTACATAGCACTTTTGTTTAGTGTAGTTATTGGAAGAGGGGAAGAAGTAAGTTGGAGGTCTGTTGGCTCACTCAAAAATAGTAGGCAGAAAATTGTAGTCATAATTTTGGCATGAGAAAAGCTGTGTCTTACATGATGTATATGTGAGTATTCAGGTCCATCTGATGAGGTCGACACTGTTCTCCTTATCCTCGTTGTTGGATACTTCAGACCACCCACTGTAATATATATTATATGTAAACAATCTACATGGAATAAAACACATGACATGTTATTGTCAAAATTTTAAATAATTTAGAGCTTGGAGCTAATTATTTTGATAAATAAACTTGTATATACAATTAATAATAATCAATACATGGTCAAAACCCAATGTTCCAGTCATTATATGGTCCAAACATGAGGCAATATATATGGTCCAAACATGATGTTCAAGGCAATATATGGTCCAAACATGATGTTCATGTTAATATATGGTCCAAACATGATGTTCATGTTAATATATGGTCCAAACATGATGTTCATGTTAATATATGGTCCAAACATGATGTTCATGTTAATATATGGTCCAAACATGATGTTCAAGTTAATAATTAGTCCAAACATGATGTTCACGTTAATATATGGTCTAAACATGATGTTGAAGTAAATATATGGTCCAAACATGATTTCCAAGTCAATATATGGTCCAAACATAATGTCTGTTCAAGGCAATATATGGTCAAAACATGATGTTCACATTAATATATGGTCCAAACATAATGTTCAAGTTAATATATGGTCCAAATATGATGGTCAAGTCAATATATGGTCCAAACATGATGTTCACGTTAATATATGGTCCAAACATGATGTTCACATTAATATATGGTCCAAACATGATGTTCACGTTAGTGAATGGTCCAAACATGATGGTCAAGTCAATATATGGTCCAAACATTATGTCCAAGTCAATATATGGTCCAAACATGATTTCCAAGTCAATATATGGTCCAAACATGATGTCCAAGTCATTAGATGGTCAAAACATGATGTCCAAGTCAATATATGGTCAAAACATGATGTCCAAGTCAATAGATGGTCAAAACATGATGTCCAAGTCAATAGATGGTCAAAACATGATGTCCAAGTCAATATATGGTCAAAACATGATGTCCAAGTCAATATATGGTCAAAACATGATGTCCAAGTCAATATATGGTCCAAACATGATTTCCAAGTCAATATATGGTCCAAACATGATGTCCAAGTCAATAGATGGTCAAAACATGATGTTGAAGTAAATATATGGTCCAAACATGATTTCCAAGTCAATATATGGTCCAAACATGATGTCCAAGTCAATATATGGTCCAAACATGATGTCCAAGTCAATATATGGTCTAAACATGATGTTGAAGTAATTGTATGGTCCAAACATGATTTCCAAGTCAATATATGGTCCAAACATGATGTCCAAGTCAATATATGGTCAACACATTATATTCTAGGCAATATATGGTCCAAACATGATGTCCAAGTCAATATATGGTCAACACATTATATTCTAGGCAATATATGGTCCAAACATAATGTACACAAGAGAAAATAAACTTTAAAATCTAATAACCGGGCTGAATTTTAATAAAATTAAAAAATATTTATCACAGACACAAGTGACATTCATGCACACAAGTAAAGAACAAGAAACTTCAAACAGCAAATCAACAGTTCACCACAAAAGCTAACAAATTCATACACTTCCAACAACTGTAATGCACACGAGTACTTAATTAACACAAATTTATGTGAAGCATAAAACACACAACTTTAGATGTATACAAACTAAATGTTTTGTGCCCATGTAAGCAATGAATAAAAAGTTCGATATGGAAAGAACAGTTCATCTTTTGAGGTAAGTTATTTTGAATTTTCCTTATAAGATATTCAATACTTCATTCTAAAATTATGGTTAAATTATTATGCTTATTTTGTGGAGAAACCCGTCTTTAATTTAAGACTTAATCATGTCCATTCCCTCAGTTCTGGATGCCAAGAAAGTGGTTTAAATTACCTACTGCCAAAATTATAAGCTAAGCTGTCGTCATCATAGCTTTGTGTTCAACGATGTTTTGTTTTTCCTTTATGTTAGACTACAAAAACACTCGGTCATAATGCAATACAATAATAATTCACTGCTTGTTAAAATGAATGGAGCATTTCAAGTCTTTCCGAAGACCATATAACTTCACACTGATTTTACTTTTGGAGTCAACTCGTACTAAAACATAACCTGAACTAAGTTCACAATCTATAATTACTTTAACGAAGGTGTATAAAAAAATTATCACTAAGGGTCACCAACGTTGAATACAGATTATATTCCAATCAAAGCAACAAAAACACTGGTTCTGCAACTTAAAGGATAACAAATTCACACAATACTGAACAATCATGCATTGGGTCAAGTATGATGGTATGATGAATGCTGGCTCAATGAAATATTATCCAAAATATGACTGATTGTGTTTATCATGATTGTAGAGTTAAGTGAAATAACGAGGAAAAAGACGAGGTGAAAATATAACTACAATGTATTTCTCAACACAACATGGGTGCTACCTTTCCCCCTGTGGTTTAGGGACAGACGGGTGCACTTCCTGGCCCCCACGCCATGCCGGCCATCGAGGATCACTGGCCGGTACAACATTTATACCACCTTTAATATCAGCAGTAACAATGAAATCAAGTCATGTCGACAACAAAACAAAGAAGAAAAAGTTTGGGTGAAAAGCTGGCATCAAGAATTAAATTAAATGATTCCATTTCAATCGTTGTCATATTGAGGAATTATACTATATAATTATGTTCCTTCATATAAACTGAGTAACAGCTGTTTTATGTCAAACTTACAGTTTTATGTTTGGAAATTTGATACTACATTTTGTATTGGCTGATTAGATTTTATCACATATTAAAAAATTGTGAAGAATACAAAATCTATATCACAGATAAGCAGTCCAAATGTCTTCAATTTTAACTTGTTTTAATTCAAACTACACCAACTTCCTAAGGAGTTACTTGTTACCAGTAATGATAGAAGTAGTCTTTTCCTCATTGTCTACTGTTAGATATATCTAAACAAAAAATGACCTAAAGTTATCAATTACAAAAAAGCTGGTTTGACACACAGGAGATTGACAAGAGTTTTATCCCTTTGTCCCTTCTCGTGTTCTCTCCTTTCTATAGTATATGTATACTATAGTCCTATTGTATATATGTTTATATAGTACATTATGCTATAGAAAGGATAAATGGAAATAACTCCAGAAGAGATAAAGGGAGAGAACACTCCTGTGATTTGGCACACAACTATTGTACATGGTTCATTACATCAAACTGGTATAGGTCAATTTTTATACACAACTATCAGATATTGCAAAAGCTGCAAATCAGCAGTTTCAGATGCGGCAACATTCAAAATTTGTTTCTAAATTTAGAGAAAATAGGAACACACCTGCTATTAGCGTTCTGTTAGTGGATCGTATAGGGACCAGATACTCGGATATACTTGTACAAGTTTCATGGAACTTCTCCAGTTGTTGAAGTAGGAAAGAAAATGAAGGTCGGTCCTCTGGTTCAAAGCTCCAACATTTACACATCAGATGATAGCTACAATAAGATATATAATACATGTATGTCATTACCACAAAGTCTTTCCGCATTCAGTTGGATAGATAGTTCTTACATTTACAGTATTTACCTCCCTTGTTCTAAATTGTTGGCCAAATTTTCTTATAGTTTAAAGGGAATATAATGTATGATAAACTAATCATATATAAAAATATAACTTATTCAATACGCTCATGTGGGCAGTTGGCTCAGTAAGTTGAAGAAAAAGTGGTTGTCACATGCAAATTGGTATTTTCTCAATTATTACATGCTTGGAAATTACTCCTAAAAGGACTTATAATGCAGTTTTGCCTATCAAAATGGCTGATTATTAAGAACAAGGGAGGTAAATATTGTAGATGTGGAAACTATCTATTGTGGAATAACCTAACAAGCCACATTGCCACCATCCCCTCCCTTGATACTTTCAAGGTGGCTTGGCAACCATCCAGTATTAGATCAGAAAGCAATGGTTTAATCTTTTCATCTCTATCCTTCGTCTTCGATCACCACTCAACATACTAACATGTTTCAATCCTATTTTGTTCTCTTACTCAAGTTGATGTTAGACTCATTGGTCTTTTATTATAACCTTAAATAACAAGTCGACACACTCCCCATGTCTATAACACTTGAAAGATGAGTTGACATTATCCAGTACATAGATAGATAGACTTGGACAAAACAAAGTTGTTGAAATAATCTGTTCTATCTAACAATGCACTCAATAAAATATGTGAAAAAGAAAATGCAGAACATATCAAGGCATGACAATGTATCAAGTCTTTGGTTCCGCTTTTAATTCACAAGATTGAGATTTCTCTCAAATTTTCTGAAATAGCATTCAAGAGCAAGATTTCTCTCAAATTTTCTAAAATAGCATTCAAGAGCAATATCTCTCTCAAATTTTCAAGAGTGAGATATCTCCCAAATTTTCTAAAAATAGCATTCAAGAGCAAGATTTCTCTCAAATTTTCTAAAAATAGCATTCAAGAGAAGTCCCACATACTTTGAGTTAATGTTCAAATTTCATGTTATGTTCAGATTTAAGAATTTTGTGAACAAAAGGGCTGGGCTAAAACGCCATTGAGTAAGTATTCAATAAAATTGTAAATAAACAAAAACAGAAAGAAATCAATGTACATACAAGTCATCTGGACAGCATTCATGTTTATCAAGACGTCCTCCACTTCGTACAAAATGTAAGACATCAATATTGGTACGTGCAGGGTACGGTTGCTGACCGAATGTAACCACTTCCCACATCAATACACCAAAAGCCCTGAAATATATCATCATCATAGTGAAATCATACTACGTTATGAACACATTGGTTTGACACCATATTTCGTTACTCCAGTCAAAACTTATGTAGGCCTTTCTGTGAAACGTTGATATTTGCACAATACATGTAATATCATATTAAGAGCATCCCAACTTATTCATTCAATCAATAACAAAATTGTATTATTTACGATGTTATATTTCATCAGGTTCGTAATATATGCCTCTAATTCTCTAAGCTATGGGAATGGTAATTATGCCACAAGACGAACATAATTATACGTTGTACCAAATGCATGTGGTGTGTTTTATGTCCCTCCAATGATTTTCCAAATATAGAGACAGTAGAGGACATTATGACTGAGTTGAAGCATAACTTGCAAATATGAATTCATAAAATCCAACAGACATTTGTCTAAACAAAGACACACCATTTGTCAAACGTTTAAATACAGAAAACCACCACGCCAATCAGGTACAATATCACACTACAGACACCATCTAAGCTGATCCTGACAAAGATACTAGCCCTACTATAGACAGGTTTAGAGAGAACTACTGGAGACACCAACTTCACACTCCCCACCCAGTAGGGATCATCTGGATAACATGAAAATACATAGTCATTGTTCCTCCTATATAGATGCAGCCATCTGTATGAAACACCTGTCCTAAACATAAATCAACAATACAGTAAAACCTCAACAATGAGACCCCTTTAAGGACCCTTAAAAACTGGTCTTCATACCGAGGTTCAATACAGAGCAAAGTAGTGAAAATGGACTTGAAATTTGTGTTCTTAATTTTGAGGTGGTCGTGTTCCTCAAAATATGACTTTATTTTATTATTGAGGTGGTCTTTACAAGAGGTTTTAATGTTTATAATCATATGAATGATATTTCTACTTTCAACAGTAGCACAGCAATGGAAGCTTACCATATATCTGACTGTGTGGTGAATACACCATCAACTAAAGATTCCGGGGACATCCATCTCACAGGTAACAAACCTTCGCCCTCTTTTCTGTAATAATCATTCTTGTAAATATCACGTGCAAGACCAAAGTCTCCAATCTTCACTACCATGGTACTTGGATTACATGAAGACACAAGACAGTTCCTGGCAGCTAAATCTCTATAAATAAAAAAACAAAATCTGTGATAAAATTAAGATCAAAGAAGAATTGACAGTTTCTCCTAGCGATAGATATTAGGATGAAAGAACACCATTTTGTAGAACTTCGATTGAAGAACAGCCATATTTCTGTTTGTTAAGTCAATGAATTATGTTGATATATAATGATACATAAAACCATAATAATCTATATCAAACTACAGTACATCCTCTCCAGTGCAACACCTTTTGGGAAACACAAATGTTGGCTGTTGTCTAGAGATTGTTTCTCCTGAGAGGTTCAAATTGATACTGTTGTTGAAGAGAAGTTTTTGTTCAAGAGAGGGCCACTCATGAGAGGTTGTTGTTCAAGAGAGGGCCACTCTGGAGAGGTTGTTGTTCAAGAGAGGGCCACTCTGGAGAGGTTGTTGTTCAAGACAGGGCCACTCTGGAGAGGTTGTTGTTCAAGACAGGGCCACTCTGGAGAGGTTGTTGTTCAAGAGAGGGCCACTCTGGAGAGGTTGTTGTTCAAGACAGGGCCACTCTGGAGAGGTTGTTGTTCAAGACAGGGCCACTCTGGAGAGGTTGTTGTTCAAGAGAGGGCCACTCTGGAGAGGTTGTTGTTCAAGAGAGGGCCACTCTGGAGATGTTGTTGTTCAAGAGAGGGCCACTCTGGAGAGGTTGTTGTTCAAGAGAGGGCCACTCTGGAGAGGTTGTTGTTCAAGAGAGGGCCACTCTGGAGAGGTTGTTGTTCAAGAGAGGGCCACTCTGGAGATGTTGCCTTGTACATGGCACTACCAAGTATCACACAAAAACATAACAATAAAATGAATATTATCTCATATAGGTACGTCACTCATAAGTTACCAATAACGCATTTATATATCGTATACACATACAGTAAAATACCCTCTCCTTACATACCTGTGTACAAAATGCATGTCCTCCAGATATTTACAACCACTAGCGACATGTACACAGATTTTCACCAAGTCTGTCAATGACAATTCTACCCTATTTTGATTCTGTATCTGTAAAGAAATGCAAATATGGAAAACATACAAATTTTACCCCCATAATTGTTTTTTTTTGGTAATCACACCAACAGTGCCGAGAAGAAGTTCTGGTACTCAGAATATGCAAAGCATTACAACAACAACTTAAGTAAATTTAACCAACTATATAGCCTACATTCAAACAAGCATACTGATGTAAAACATTGAATCATGTTAAACTATAATTATGAAGATAGATCAACATGTATTTTTTAACATTATAGTCTTCAGAATAATATTTTAATTAATTAATTGATTATATTGAGAAAAACATTTTAATTAATTAATTAATTAATTATCATATATATTGATTATATAGTAAATATAATTTTTTCAAATACATAGATGTGCCAATCTATAATAAGAAGTTTTATCATTAAATCATCAGTATCAAAATCTAAACACAAAATCTAAAATTTCCTTGGTAAGCATACATGTGACTTATATTTCGGTTTTCAATAGATGAAAAAAATAGTATACGCTGCAGCACTTACAGATGAGAGTCTACACGCCCTCAAGTATGACAACAAGTCACCACCTTCCATCAGTTCTAGGATGATGAATTGTGGATCGTTATCTAAGCATACACCGAGTAAACTAAGAATATGGTCATGATGAAAGTTACTCATCAATAAAGCTTCTTTCAAAAATTCTTCTTTTTCTTGGTCGGATGCACTTTTGCGTAACGTCTGCAAAAAAGAAACATATAATAGATCCCACCTAAATTGTGCAATGTATTAGTGATTGTATCAAATTCAAGGGATGAAAGCTGGATGAGTCCAAATGCATATAATAAAGAAGCAGACACGCTATTTCTACCACTCGCTGTGACCTAAATACATCTGTTTCCTGTGCGACAGAGCCTGCTGCTTTACATCGGACAACAATTTTTTTTGAGGGGAGATATTTTTATTTTGGTCGTAAATAAGTATGTGTGGGTCGAAGACATCCAACTCCATACCTTACAAAATAGCAGTTAGTGTGCATCAGATTTAGAAAGGTTAGTATTTCATATTTAAGATTTAATGACTTAAGAGACAACAATTTGTATTTCTAAAATGTTTAAATCAGCAATAGTGAACTCATCCCTTATATGAATGTATTAAACGAAAAACGAACACTCAGTACAAAGCAGAATAACTTGAATAATTAAACAGGATAGAAATAATGAACATGTCAGGATTTTCTCGATGAGATACGACTAAAAAAACATTAATTCCCCAGTGAATCGAAAGTAAAACAACAACTTTAGCTGTGATGGTTATTTAAATTCACATCATGTTCAAAACAATCATATCTCACTTTATCCCCACTGAGCAAAAAAGCTTTTAGCGTCAAGTGCTGATTGCAAAAGTAAGTTGCCTAAAGTAATTAAAGTATCAGCAAGGTTTTTTCAGAACCCAAAGAAATACAAATGTTGGCAAGTTTCTGCTCGTCTCAGTTTGAGAAGGAATGTGTAGAATTAATTATCCTTGAAAACGTCAGTATTTAAGCATACCTTTACAGCACATCTTGTGTCCCCAGAGCTTTCGTTTATAATATTCTTAGCAATGCCTTCAAACACTTCCCCAAATGCACCACTACCAAGAAATTTACACAGAACAAGTTGATCCCGACGGAAATGTGGCAGTGCAGCAATTTCATCGTCTGTCGGTATAATGCTGGAACAGAAGAGTACAATTCAAGTGTCATAGTTTTGAAGAGTTTGAGAAAATCTCAATTTATGAATTTTCGCTGATTAGCAAACATCTCGGCCCTCAAAACATCTGAAACGGCCAAATTATGAACTTTTTGACTCACGTAAATGTCCACAGTAAAATACCGTATAAGATTCACTTTTCATTTAGCCGACATAATGTGCATTATTTATTTGACTTACTTCAAAGCATATAATGCATTAGTGTGTTGAACATGTGTCATGGGTAGTTCTCTCAATGTAGCAAGTTCTAAGTCTGGTCCTCGTGACACCGCTACAAACTCTTGATTTTTCTTCTTTTTCTCATCTCGTCGCTTACGACACATTGCTGGAACAAAACACATATACATGTATACCAGTAATGCAAAGTGTAAACTAAATGTAACCAAAAAAGAAAAAATATACAGAACATAGAGATATCCTATTTAAGTCCATTTTGAAAATTGGATGAAAATTGATTTAATTAGTTATTACCAAAGCAGAGTTACAATAGCTTTTTCCTTAAACCTTAAACCTGGTTAAACTTTCGATAAAGGATACGTTACCTTAACAAAATCCACTAAATTTCGGTGAAATTACTGAAATCCATTTTGGATGTTGAGTGACCAGCAATCGTAACATGTCACCATTTTGTTATGTTGCACAATATTATACACCATAAATTCATATTTCACTCTTTATTCAAAGTTAAACCAACAGGTCCATCAAACCAACACAAGCCCTTGAACAAACATACTGATCACAATGTGTGCATCTATATGATGTATGAGGACAGTATGGCCTAGGGGTCGACTGAAGGTCACAGGTTTGAATCCTGCAATTGGTGATACTTTTCCGCATGATAGTACAGATTGAATCAATACAAGTTTCATTTGCCTTTGGAGAAATGTCCATTATGGGTGGAATACCTTAAGCACTGAAAACTGGTTGAAAATGCAAGAAATAGACATCGAATGTGATTAATATACATTTGTAATAATTTGTTTCCAAATGTAAAATAGATAAGCATATGTACACAATATCAAACAAAGGTTACTTACAAAAGCATATGGCTATGATGATCATAGCAAACACTGAGAAAGCTCCAACAACAGCTACCACATAGATCATACTATCCCTGGATTGTTCCTCCAAAACTGAAATTGTTAAAATGTTGCTACCTTTCAGGAATTCATGTCAACGCTAGTTTGAGGATCTCATAGATTTTAAGTTTAAGGAAGTGTCAAAATATCAGCCATATCCTAAAAGGGGTACAATTTATTGCAACATGAATCAGTCTTCATGAAAATGCAATAAATGGCCAATTATGCAAATTTAAGCGCTTGAAAATTCAGAGCAATCAACAGTATCACTTTATATGACATGTTGAACCGAAGTTTTTACAGAATGTAATGTTTAGAAAATATCAATTGCAAACTTGACAAAGATGAACATGCATTCACAATGTTCAGTGCAAGACTAAAATATAGATACATGTATTACAGTCTTGCGCTGTCGTCTCGATATATAACAAATAAACTTACTAGGATATGAGAATAAAGTACTGTTGAAACTGTATGGTCCCCAGCCGTTACTGTTTTCAGCTTTGACACGGAACATGTACGTAAATCCACGCTGTAATATGCTTTCATTGATAACCCAGCGTGTCTCACTGCCATTACATACTTCAGTCCAGTTTGCCTTGTCCACAAATCTACAGTAAAATGTAACAACAATGGAATATAGTATAATTATAACTCAAATTCGTTATTTCTTTCATTATCGTGTTTACCTAAATATCGATTATAGGGGTGTTGTATACAACCTATTTACAGCAAGTTGAATTGAAAATATGATTGAGACAACCTTCCCACCCTATACCCAATATAATGGATAAATTGATAATGTAAGCCTTATCAAATCGGGTTTATACTGTCCTTACTTAGGTTCACACAGTTTTGATAGGCAAATTTCCTTAAAGTTCAAAGGGAATATATTGTAAACGATAATAAACTAATCCGATATATAAAAAATATCTTATTCATTATGGGCATTTGTCTCTGTAAGTTGAAGAAAAAGTGGTTGTCACATCCAAATTCTCTTGGTATTTTCTCAATTATCACATATTTGGAGATTACTCCTATAAGGGCTTATCAGTTTTGCCTATCAAAATGACCCACAGTTAAGAACAGGGGAGGTAAATATTGTAGATCAAGGAACTATGTATAGGTCTGAAAATTACATTGAAAGTTTTCCTAATCTGGAATAATAGATGAAAATACTTAAAATATAAATAGAAACTTTTAAGCTCACTTCATTTTCCATTCTTTAATCAAGAGATATTAAAGAATATTCTGTTATGACTGTTTAAAAATATTTATATCAGGGCTTTCGCACTAAACTGTTGGAGCTGCTAAACTGAAACAATTCAATGGTACTAATTCGGCGCCCAACCTTTCATACATACATGTATGTCAAATATATTAAGATGTTCGTATAGATAATCATGATGACCGGGCGGTTATCATACATACACATCAAGTGTCATAGAATACAAACCTGTATTGAAGTATATAATGAGTGATTGTCTCTCCATGGTCCTCTGGCATCATCCATGTCACCTCGTACTCTCCATCTTTGTATTCTTTCACTTCCGGTGAATCCGGTACACCGGGTATTCCAGCTGAAATATAGTTGATAGACTCTATTGCAAGGTATGTGAATAAAAGTCGAAATGTTTAAACACCTTGATGTGGAAAATGGAATGCTGGGAAAAAAGAATTCACTCAATGAAAACCTAACAATAAGCATGCATTTTAATGCAAAGTGCAGTGAATGTCTACAGGTGCAGTTGATGAAAAATTTTCCAAATTTTAAGTTTGAGCGTTTTTAATTCCATTTTATCATCATAAGTTTTGCATTTAGAGATATACATTCAGGAGATCATACTCCTGAACAACATATGGTAAGTCATTTGTTCTCTACCTCCTATTCAAGGAAGAACAGGTTAGTACAGGTTGGTAACCCAGGAATGTGGGTAAGGTCAACTGATTGTCAAACATAACTGGCACACAGCAGAACAACTGATAACACTCAAATACCAGACCTTAAGAAATCCACCAGATCTATGTCCAGGACTAGTCTACTGCTGATTTGGGATACCAAAGTTGAAGTTAGTCTCGGACAAGTCTGTTTTAAAACTAATCATCATCAGACAATAGAATACAATTAAAAGTAGTTTATGCAAGCCTAATCATACATTAATCAGGACCCCATGATGTCAAACAAATTACCGCTATTCTCAGACAACTAGCCTACTATGTTGGACAAGTCAAATTTTACATTTCCAATAGTGCCGGACAAGTGTCTTTGAAAAGATATTCTTGAGCCCTGTTTTACATATACATGTAAATAAGTGGAAGAAAAGAATACTGCACTTACTCAACGTTCGGAAGACATATTTGAGGTCAGAATCCTTCCTTGGCCAATAATAAATATCAAATGCGGATGATGAATTGTAGATGATATCCAGCCTGAAGGAATACTCGGTGTTTGGTACGAGGCTATCAAACGTCACATTGTACCAGGTATTGTTTTCTGTTCTAAATGTTGAGATGATTGAATCGGTCTCCTAAAAGTAAATACAGAATTTATGCATAAATATACAATAACATTGCACCAGTATCACACAATGAACCACAGGAGATTGTCATGAGTTATTTCCCTTTATCAGTATCACTTCTATAGTTCTCCCGTTTTTTTTAGTTTTCTTCCATATTGTCACGTATGTCCGTGATATTGATACTTGATAATCAGACTTCCTTACAAGTTAAAGGTCAAAGTCCGAACCAATGATGGTTTTATTATTGAAATTTCACAGTATCTAGGAATATTATCATCATTTCTTTACTTCATCAATGCCTAATGTTATTTTAGTATTGTAACTTACCATCTCCAACATACTGAACAATTTTGACGTAAGAGCCCAAGGCACGTAATGCCAATATGATATTTCTTATAATAACTATGATTGTGTTCTCTGGATTTCCGTTGTTGTATTTGGTTATACTGAATTTGATCAAAGCCTGTTTTAAAGCAGATGTGTTCAAAGAAAATTCTGCTTTTATGAATGTCATTTTAATCAGAATTGGCTGAATATACAATTTCTCATACCTCATTGTATACAGACATAGCCAGGGTACTGTCATCACTTGGTGATTGCCACATTAATACCATGGATGTATTGGTGACAGTAAAAAGTTCAAGGTCATTAGGGGCCTGGTATGTAGTGACTAATACAGGTGCACTCTCCGTCACATAGCCGCCATCAGTCTGGTTACATATGACCTAAAACAGTAAAAAAGTGTCAACTTTAGATTGCATGCGATACACCTAGAACAAATATTTAACTTACATTGTTTTAAAATCAGCCTCAGCATTTGGGGCAGATCCAGGATTTGGTCTTAGGGGGACGTAACATTTTGGTAATGTTTTGGTTTTGATCAAGCGGGATAAGTAATACATAACATATGTATAAACATCATCATGATAGAATATAATGCTACAATAAATCAGAATCGCTTATTTAAATATCTTATAATTAAAGATCTCTGTATATTTTCGTATTTATACTCTTATTGAATCCGCAAGTAATGTCCACATTACACAGCAGAAATCTCCTATATTTGATCAGGGTACATAATTTATTTCACTATCACCTCCAACAGGTTCTTGCATACATAAATTGTACCAACATAATTATCATATGTTTCTAATACAACTTTTCATGTAGAGAATTATTCCTATCATATTCATATGATAAGTAAATAAAATACCATTAGTTGTATAAAAACTATGCAAGAATATAAATCATTTACCTGCACCGAATAAGTCTGATTGGAAAGTAGACCATTTCGGTTGATTTCAAATAAACCGTTACTGAATGGATTCATGGAATCAAATCTGATAGCATCCGTCATAAATGTATGTGTACTATTGTTGATCTTTGTGGACCATTTCAGGAAGTAAACGATCTGATGTTTTGGTCCGTTAGGCTGTGAGGGTGGGGACCACCACACCCGGATACGATCTGGACTCTGGGGTGTAGCGTTAACATTCTCCACAGCAGATGGCACTGAAAGTTTAACAAGTTACACACTAAGAATAACAAAAAATATCATGAAAAAAGTTGGTTGGCGCAATTTGATTTGTTGTGCAACATAAAAGATTGCCGAGATGCTACGATTGCTGGTCACTTCAGATCCAAATTGGATTTCGGTAAATTTACCGAAATTCAGTGGCTTTGGGTAAGGTAATGTACCACTTATCAAAAGGTTAACAAATCAAATTATCATTTGCTTTACATATAAATTCATGTTAAATTAACTATGCTGAATGGTTTGAATGTACATGCAACTAGACGTATGAAGTATGAAGTCATTAACTGTCTTAAATATATATGTATCAATTGTTTCAGCGTGTGCAATATAAAGGTTCTGTGTGAGAAAAATTAGGTTATGTTAATATAAAATAATCACCACTTCTACAGGCAAATGAGCTATAGAGAAAAAATATGCTTAAGTTAATTCTAAATATGTATAAATTATGATTAAAAAAGGAGAAATTGTGTGAAAATTGTGCTCTTTCAATAAATTAATACTATAAACTTCTAATAACAAATTATATAGCATAATTAAACTTATTTAAAGTTTTTTGCTTAGCGAGGTAAAAACTGAAGTATTTTTGTAAAGTATTTTTGTGAAATCAGAGCCAGAGAGTATATATATGTTACATACCTCCAGGTTTAGTTCTCACAAGAGTTGCCTCCCCTAACGACTTCACTGAGTACTCCGAGTAATAATTACTGAGTGCTCCTTGTAGAATATAATAAGTGTATGGTTCTAACTTATCTATAGTTATCTCCCTTGAATAACTTGCCTGAAACATAAAGCACAATCAATACCACTCAATTAAGTTCATGAAAACCGAACATAGCAAATATGGAGGAAGACATGCAAAGTGCAAACATAAAGCAATCTTTGACAAAACCACCTCAAAATTAAGAACACAATTTTCAAGTCCCATTTTCATTGTTTCGCTCTTTTTTCAACCTCAATATTAAGACCACCCCATTTAAGAAGACCAGTTTTAAAGGGTCTTAATTTTGGGGTTTTACTGTAATTAAGTTTTACATACCTTAGCAGTACACATATCCTTAGCTTCCTGGCAATCCTCGTTAGGTTTCATATCATCCAGTTCTCTATGATACACGGTGTATTTAGTGACTGGATGGCTGATACTGCTACAAGAATCTGGCCATGTGATATCATGTAATCGTACTTTCACACTGATATTTGTGTAAGACACAATCTCAACCTTCTCTGAATAGGGCTGCATATCCAAACATTCTGACCCTGCAAAGCATTATAAACATATATAATTGCTTAAGATAATACTTTGTCCCCTCAAAAACGTTGCACATCTGCAATTTAAAATGTTTTGGAAGTGGAAATGTTTGCGCTTTGCCGAAATTGCATAAGAGCAGAATTGATATTTTCGGACAAAAAACATTGGTTATTAAAATTATATCCATGGTAACAACAATTTTTGGAAACATAGTTTGTGTTACCTGGTAATGGATGTAAATGTGCACCATACGATTGTATGTCTGTCACTTTTGCTATTCTAGTAGAAGAAATACTCCTTGTTGCTTTGTCCATAATATACAACTTCTGTTGTTGTTTGTTGTACCAGTATATGTACACATGGTCAACAGTCATATAGTCTGGTGGTAAACCTGAAATATACATAAAGTTTGGACATGTATTATGGAAATTTATTATGGAAATTTATTATGGAAATTATGGAAATTTGTTATGGAAATTTATTATGGAAATTTATTATTGAAATTTATTATTGAAATTTATTATGGTTTATTATTGAAATTTATTATGGACATTTATTACGGACATTTATTATGGACATTTATTAGTGAAACCAGAGGGGTTCGAACCCATGACCCCAATACATAAAGTGCTTATTGATTACAGTGTCACCCCCTATAAGGGCCAGTCATTTCTGACTTATGAGACACCTACTTAGCACATTTACATCTAGATTTGTATCCTTTAATGCCAGGCAAGTAGGCAAATACGGTAACCAATATTAGACTAACTGGCAGCTCACCAACTGGTCATATTGAAAAACTAAACCTTCGACCTCCTGCTCCCATAATAAATCATAAATGAAGTCATAAATGAAGTCATAAATGAAGTCATAAATGAAGTCAACTTGAGATCAACTTTTAACTGTCAAATAATCTTCTTATAATCTGCTGAGGATGTCTACAATTTCAATACAAATCATCAGGATAATGTAACGCACCTGATATTGTCAAGAGTTCTTTCCCTTTGCTCCTTCTTTAGTATGTAGTATAAGTATATACACATATACATATAGAAGTGGCAAAGGGAGAAAACTCTAGATGAGATAAAGGGGAAGAACTGGTGACAATCTTCTGTGATGCAATGTACTTAATGTATAATATTTACCTTTCCTATCAGCTCTTGTTGTATTTAGCAGAATAACACACTTGCAGGCAGACATATCTGCTGCAGCCAGAGCCATGTTGTCACGATCATAATATATCAGCTGTGTGTGTCCGTCTGCTGACAGATCTACAGTCATAGCAGACGACACTTTCTGATCAAGTGGACAGTCACATACTTCACCGACATTACGTCTCAGACGATGATGTCGGAAGAAATCACTTGTTACAATTGGACTGTTAGTTGTTGTATGCATGACATTCCAAGATAAATCCGCAGGATTATATTCTGACCACAACAACGAACTGGAAAATGTAAAAGAAACAATAATGAAATAAAAAATTTGAATCTAAAAGAACAATTACTATAGAAGTATTTTAGTAGAGGTTCTTTTGTAGGGAAGATGTGCTAAATAAAAACAGTTTAAGTCACAATCAGACATGAATCTATGCGCCTAACAAAGAATTACCATTGTGTCAACATAATATATCATCTGATTTTCCTGTTTAATTGCTTTTGGCAAAATACAGGGATGGGTCCTCCTACAGGCATATTTTGTATAAACCTAAAACTTTATAATTTGGTCTAAAATGTTAACTATTTCATGTAGTTTCTAAATAAGCAACTGAATATATCTTTTGTTTATTTTGATAACAGTAAGCTATCATATTTGTGAAATATTGAAAAAGTTGATATTAACCAGTCAAAATCATAATCATCTTTTCAGATCACTTTATCATAATGTAGAGAAGATACTCATAATACAACATGGCAAGTTAGCTCTTTTGACCAGTATATACGTATCGCTCAGACTGTTCGAAAACTCACCTTGTATATGGGTCAACCACTATATCGACAATCTGTGACTGTCTCTCAATAACTATGTGTTGTTGTCCTTCGTCAAAATTGTAACTTACAATAGCAGCAGACGAAGCGTTACTTTCAGCAATGTACAGTGTCCTACTGACCCAGTCTAAGGTCATCTTGTGACCTTCACCTTTAAGGTGCATCATCTGAAATGTGTCAATTTTTACGACTATAGTATTTGAATTGACACAAAAGCTTCTTCAGACATTCTTTGTTTTATCCAAATAGTTGACATCAAATAGATTATAACGGTATATTTAGTTAGACATATTGCATTGAAATGCATCTCTGCTAACTGCAAAGAAGCATATTAACAGATATTGAGCGGGACTTGTGTTTGATGACATTGGTAATTTATTGTCTAAGACCTATGGGTGCATAGGATAAGTATTAAATCACTATTTTGAACAAAGGAATATCAATGAATGTAGACTCTGAAAAAAGTCAAAATAAACTCAACCTTACCTTCCTCACTGGTGGGAACTCTTCAAGATATTTATCCCTGGTAATCCAGTAATATTTTTCATCCTGAGACAGGTAACCAATAGTAACCACAGACTTCGTTGTCATGTTAACGGTGGCATTATTGACACTGTCGGCTTCAGCTATATGGATTCCATCTTTTGTAGCAATAAGAAGTTTCGGCACAGGATTAACAGCTACAAATATAAAACAATAACATCAAAATTTACACAACCAAAAAATCATAAAGATTCTGAAAATAAGCAGTCATTATAACACAGTAAATTACACTTAACAAAACAAATGTTTGAATTAAGCATCAATTAAAATTCTGCATAAAAACTCTACAAAGTATGGACAATTGAAAAAAAAACACTCTTCAATGGAAAATATTTTCAATCAGTCTTACCTGAACTGCCTAACAAAAACATTACAGTATGGAGCGCCATATTCAGTACAAAACACAGTTTTTGCATTGATAAAAAGTTTACTAACACAGGCAGTGCAGCCTGTGCGGTGTCACTCAGAAAAATGCTTTTAAAAACAAGATAACAAGATGGTTTCCCTCAGTAAAACATCCACAACATAATTCAGTTCAAAGTTTGCTTCAATATATATGATTTAAAAGCTCATCTATTTACGAAAACGGTTTTACTGCATATAGACTACTTTTATGCACCATAAACTTGTTGATACAAAATTGCTATCGAGACACAGGGGTTGGAACCAGGATACATAAATTGCCTCAACTCACAAACTAGTGGGTGTCATCCCCAAATTAGCTTTAAGTCAAATTTCGCCAATTATGTAAGACACAAAATTATAGAGCTGTCTTGTGAATGTCTATTGCAAAATATGCTTTAGAAATGTAATTAGTTCCGACGTTTGACAATTACTTGAACCAATGAGTTGATTATACTTTTCTAAATAAGAAAACAACTCAAATTCAAAAAGCGAACAGACATGGGTTTACATCGAAACTAAGCAATTACCTATTCGTTATGATTATTGGCTCACCAATTACTCGAGTAATAAACTGAAAGTGCAACTAATAGAGTAGTAACTTTAACTCTAAATGAGGATTAGCAATTTATGGTACACTAAGTTAAAGAAACTGTGCACAATAAACTTCGCAACAAAATACAGTGAAACATCCATAATATGATCATCGTTGTGGTCGAAGAAAAAGGGGTCTTAGTTGTGAAGGGGTCGGATTATTGAGTTGAAAAACAAGAAAAATTATCTGGACCATGAAAATATGGTCATATAAATTAGGTTGTCTTCATTTTAATTCATTTACTTTTTGTGCATTATATGGAACCAGATCTTTGTAAAAAGTATAATAAATATTCTGAAAAGTATTTGAAAAATAAAGCCACAAAATATCTCGAATTGTTTTCATTATAACCAAGTTAAAGCAAAATATGAGTAGTCATATATAATGTCATGAAATCATTCATTTGTCATTATTTCTTTCCATAATATGAGTGATTTTCATTCATTCGTATTCATGATTAATATAATTTAACATAATTTAAGCAACAGTAAAGTATTAGAGGCGTATTTGTACAGCAATTCTGGAAGCTTAAAACTGGCTTTAACTAAATTACCTAATTAAAAGGGAGGTCCGCAGGATTAAGAATAAAAAACACAGTCATTAAATATGAATTAATTGTAACATTAATGTCTAATTTATCAATTAGCTGTAAGATTTTCCAGACTTGTTGGCTTGTGTTTATTTGTATTATTCTGTAAACTGGCTGCAGAGCAATCTTGTACCGGTAAGATAAGATAAGATAAGTTTATTTATATCTCACTTATTTACACGATTGTTACAAAAATACATATAGAAAATATAAAAAATGTAGTTCATGCACAAAACCAATCAATCTGAGTTATATGAGACAAGATAAAAGAAATTAACAAAAACACCATACATAAAATAAGTATGAAGATAATATTTTAACAAATACTGGTATTGATGCTTGCTATTTTTAAAATGCATTATTTTTGATGAATTGAATGGAATGGAAAACATGTCAAGCTGAACTGGAATAAGGGTTGTACTCTGAAGGATATTTATTATCAGAATGAAAGTTGAAATATGTATATCATAAGATTTTAATGTGTAAAGAAAGATTTAAGTTGTTACAGGGAATGCAACATACACAAGACAATTAATGGCTCCCCACACAGAACAATGACATTATTTTCCTAAAGCTTCAAGCTTTCACAAGTATACACTGCAATACTTCCGGGATGTTTCATGTGCAATCACTAATTTTAAACTTCCAAATTTACCACCATATGACAAAATATCTGTGCAACACTATGCGAAACTATCAACTTCAATGCCCACCCATCATTCGATAAAATACATTTTTGTTACTGAGATCCCTTAAAAAGGGCTTGGTAATATATATAGTATATACATGTCTATCAATACTCTAATACCTTTACAATGATGCTAACAATATTAGAGCAAACTGTTAGAATACTCACAATCAGCGGTTGCATTGACAGGAGACGACCTTGGACCACATCCAGCTTCTGTACAACATTCAACCTATAGTACAATATACAACATTGGTGTAGGATTATTGTAACATACAAATGTAATCATATAAGCAAACTCCTTGGAAATGAGAGGCATAGTGGTGAAGGGGTAGAGTGCCTAACTCCTGATCTGAAGGTCATGAGTTTGAGCCCAGCATTGAGCAGGTTTGATCACAAATTTCCTGATCCCTTAATTTGAAGCAAGCACTGGTTAGCAAACAGGAAGGAGCTATTGAGAGTGATACAAATAAGTTGTAAGATTTCTTTCCACAATCAATGTAAAATAAAGCTGTTCAAACCACAGGAGTTCTTTCCCTTTATCCCTTCTAGAGTTATCTCCCTTTATCCCTACCATAGAATATGTATATATATTACAAGTATACATGCATGTATATGCTATATAAGGGATAAAGGGAGAGAACTCAAGAAGGGATAAAGAGAGAGTACTTTAGACAATCTCCTGTGTTTCAAACAAATTTACAAAGTTCTGTATTGGATGCGAATACAATCACTAAGCATGCAAGAGATTATAAAATGTGAATTCGTATTTTTTAACTGATTACACAACCAAATCTACTTCCATTCCTAGACTGCTTTGAATAAATATAATTACCTGGAAAAAATAGGTGGTGCTTCCTTGTAAGTCATCTAGGATAAAATGTCTGGCAGATGGTGGGAGTGTGGTTGTGCTGACCTGATCGGGTTGGTCACTCTGCCAGTAATACACATTCTGTCTATTTAACATACCATTGAGTAACTCAGGTTCTGTCCAACGGAAGTCAGCTGCCAGAGTGAGTTTTGAGATGGCAGCATTTTTCCTCTGTGTCACGTACACCTTTGGCAGCAAGGGAACGCTTGGTGCTGTGAAGAGATAACAACGTGTTTCACACACATATATACAGTGTATACGGCAGTATTAATCAAAGGACTGAAGGTCCTGGGAGGTGCTTCCAAGGCAAGACTGCACGTTTTCCATATTATCGTATTAGAAATTAAAATGCGACTATTCGGTTAAACTCATTCACCAAAAATGACACAAATAATCCAGAAAAGCTGTTTATATCAAGACTCCTGCCATTCCACAATTGATTATATTCCTGACAAATAAGCCATTATACTCATCAAATCTATAATAATATAAGAGGACTTTAATGTGCTATTTTCTCGAGACAATGAATATGGCGGTACTTGGAGTAGACCACGCAGTTGACGATGATAGCAGTGAGACGCTAAAATGCCTCAAAAACAGAAGTCGTCTTTCTGCCGACCATGTACTCTAAGAATGATTACTGGTGCTTGTTTTTATTTCCTGATTTGTATTCCTTCTATATGATACCGACTCATTAAAATGCATGAAACAGACTTTAACAGCAAACATACAGCTACCTAGACAGAATGGATTAGTGCAGACAGTTTATAACCTTATAATTGTCGTTGAAATTAAAAGAAGGCTTTCGTAGAAATAAAAATACATTAACTGAGACAAGTTGAGATAATTATTCTGGTCAATGACAGATTTCATAGCAGCCAGACATCATTCATTCTGGTCCAATGATCGTACGTTCAACTCTCGCTTGTTTCTAGACTTTTGGTTGAATGGAGATAGGAGTTAACTCAAGTATGTACTTACCAGCCATTGGTGATTTGATGATAGTCTTAGTACCAGGTCCGGTACCCCAGTAGGTGCTTGCTCTTACAGACACTGTGACAGGTGTATATGGTACAAGACCTTTAATGTCATACCATGCTTCCTCCAACACCTACAATATTGTCGGACATATTGAATATGTTATTCTTATAATGGCATTGTTTGTTTTTGTATACAAAATGGATAAAGAAATCAAGCCAGAAATGTCACATACAAAAGGCACAGCCAACCAAAAAGCACTTACAGAAGAGGTTGGAAATTTTATAGCAGCACTCAATTATAAAAGATACAGCAAAGTCTCACTTAAAGACCATCATAATAATAAGACCACCTCAAAGTTAAGAACACAATCTTCAAGTCCATTTTGACGTTCTGCTCTTTATTCAACCTTAACTTTAACCTTTATTATTGAGGTGGTCTTTAAGGTTTTACTGTATAAATCTTTCTGAAGCACAGGAGAAGGAAATGAGTCTTACTTGATCGAAATCTCACTTAACCTCAATACACTTACCTCTTTCACGTCATCCATGCCCTCCGCCTCTATATTCACCTCATACATGGCCTTTCCATGGTTGACCTCTATAGATGGTTGCCAGGTAACATTGAATTTCGAAGCCTCTCCAATACAAGTAATAGAATCCGATCGTATACTTCTAGGTATCACAAACACTGTACTTGCATTCATACCAGCTGTGGACAGAATAATCATACTGACTAGATGTGTCAATAGGACAAAGATGCCCATGCTATGTTCTTTACAAGACTTATTGATCGGAAACAAACTAAATTAAAAAAAAGCCATAACTTCTCCAAACATATATTGTAAGAGGATTACAACTGAAATCAAACTTGACCTGTATTTTGCCATCCTATACGTATGTGCCCAATATGTATTGAATCCAGTTACCCTTTTGAGAGTTATCGATCAGAAACCAATTTTTCAGATGGATGGATAGGGGCAACGATCGGGGCATAAGAATTGAATCACATTGAATAAAATTGATATTGACCTATATTTCACCAAAAGATCTCAAATGAGATTAGTCTCAAGCTTAAATTTTCAAGAACTTATATTTATTTAAACATATTTAATATTTAATTTATTGAATGGCCCAGAAAAAATGTAAACACAAATTAGACTTTGTATGAAAATTGCCGACAATTGAGCATTATTGCTTGGTTTTGAATTTATAATAATTACAAAAATTGTCAAAGATTACAGCTCTGATGCAAATTCTAAATGGTTATGAATATTAAGTAAAATTTAATAAAAATGATAAATGAACCATATTCAAAAAGGGAAATAAAAAGTACAAGTGTAATACCTGGATATTTATGCAAGGACTCATGTTTAACTGTAAATGTTGACACAACATCTTTGATGGTAGATAAAGCAGCAGAGTAGTTTCCCCTTGTATCGCCGACTCTCAGTGAGGAATACTCATCAATCCAATACAGACGATCTGACAGATATTGTATAGCTGAATAACTGAAAAACACATAATCATAATTGCAATTATAAGGCTTATTACCATGATGATAATGCCTAATTATATTTGCAGATTGAATTACAATGTGGTTGAAGTGGTTTGAGTGCTAATATTTCTGGTTGAATGATATCGAGTACTAAACTACTTTTGTTATCTCCCCTGTAATTACATGATAACTTTATTGTGTCCCTTACACTTCCTGTCTGCAAAGTTGCCAGTGCAGTTGGATAATGGAAATAGATATTTTGCTTGAAACAGCTTTGTGTTATATGTTTGCCTTGAAGTCATAAAACAATGATGACGAAGGACTATCACAATAAATTCATAGATATACATTGTACTAGTATCACCAACAAACTTTGAGAAACACTAACCTTAACCGTCACATAATTTATCATACTCATGCTTACAAATTTTAATCGAGCAATGAAAAACAAAATTCATTTAAGACTAAAACAGAAATCTGGCAAACTATTGTTGCTTTCTTATGAAACATTTACTTGTTTTGATATAGTGAGTGTTTAGCACAACACTACAGTAACATACTTTTGATAAAGATGCAGATTCAAGAGTACATAACCCTCAATATCTCTGTCACACTTACTTGTAAATGTTGTCAACTTTTCCAACCAGTCTAACAGAACTGATGATGTCATCCTTGTTGCTATGACTACTATACAGATCTGCCATGTACAACGACTGGTCATTATGTGCTTTCACATACCAAACAAGCTTCTTGTGATCTTGATCAATTGTCATACTGATTACACGAACTCCTGAGAATGGTTCAAGTTTGAAATAAGTGAAGTGATCCTTTCCATTCAGAAACGTAGATTCTACCGATTCTGTGGTGACCCAATATAAACGACCTTCAATACTGTCCAAGGTCATGTCCTTTGCCTCAGTTTGGTAGACAAACTCTTCATCTCCACCATATATATCTGCTCTCCTGATCTGTGACTGTAAAATATATATCAATCATTAGGCAACTTTAGATGCAAGTCAAAATTAGTCTACAAAATATATAAACCTAGAAGATAATATCAGACATGAACTTATATCCTAAATGACACCGCAGACATATAATAATAGCAATGCAATATATTCCATAATTCACCAGGGAAATATGGAAACAAATGACTTGCTTTTGCAATTGCCTTTTATGCCATTATGCCCAAAAATATTAAAATTTTAACTGACAAATGTGTAAATTTACCATTTATAGAGATGATCAGCATTTTTTTTTCTAGAAAAAAGACACTTGTTGATTTAGACAAGTACCACCTTGAAGATGTGTTATAGTTTCAACCTATAACTGTTCTTCATGTGCCTGCGTTAGTTACCAGTACTTGTGCCCAACTAAGGGATTGTGAAGTTCACTATCACTAGTAGATCCTAAAATTTTCCAACCTTACATGTATGTCTGAGCATGAATACAAAAATATACACAAATCTTTAATTATAAGATTTTCAAATAAGGGATTCTGATTTATTGTCGTATTATATTCTATAGTGATGATGTTTATAAACAAAGAATAAAACACAGTCATTGCCTTTTTATAAGGCTTGAGCAAAACCATATAAATGACCAAAAATGTCGCTCCCCCCCCGGGCCCCTCAATCCCTGGAATAACCCCTACAACTTACATCTCCAGGTCTGTATGAAGACCAGTACAGTCTTCCACCCAGCCAATCATACGTCACACACATAGCTGACCTCACAAAATCCAGTAATACATCTTCGTCCTCATCTTCCAAGTATACAAACATATCTCTCTCTTTAGACGTCCAAAATAACATATTACCATGCCAAGCAAGATCTGTGAAAAAACATAGAACATTATATTAGTTTTTAAATTGGACAACGGCTGATCCCATAATCACAGAAATCTCAGGTTCAAACTTACACTTTTGAGATGATGGGGCCAGTAGGAATATGAGAAACTGAAATGTACAACTAAAAAATATTGTACAAACACTATGCACTGTTCGAAATATGTGGGGTCAGTATGATATACGGGGGGACGAGTATACAGTTGAACGCCACTATGAAAATATATAAAGCATCTCATAACATTAGATCAAAACGTTTAGTTAATGTTCTGTTGCTTATCACAATCTTATATAAAAAATCTGTACTTTTCATAGTTTAATTAAAGGTAACAAAAATATTGTGTCCGCCATTTTTGTCCAAACGTGACAAGAAAATCTAATGACCCAGGACAGACATAGGTTCATCACGTGACCACATTTTGACCAATGAAAATGCTAGAATGTTATGGAAGGTAACATTATTCCCATACCTGTGACACCAGGATATATTGGAGATGTCTGTACCAGGGTGTCCACTATTTCACCATCCAAACCCACTTCCTTGATATCCCAAGTCTTGAAGTAATCTGATCTCTGAATAGCAACAATCAACTTGGCTGAATCCAGATCTGAAAGATACAATATATCATTTATTTCTCTGATACACAGAAAACGTAAACGTTAATCAGCCAAGAGGTAATCCATATATGAGCGCTTTTATGTGAATTACAAACTGTTCTGTAAGTGACGTCTTTTCAAGAAAACGCAACATGTTATGTCGCTATTTGGAAACAGTAAGAAACAATATTTACTCCATATGGTAACTTCGTTTTCATATTGCCATATGGGGCAAATATTGCTTACTGTCAGTCCATGGTGACGTCACATGTGACTTCTAAAGGAAATGGCATCACAAATAGAAGAAGTTCGAAATGGTACATCAGCGCTCATATTGATAACTCATAGCCCGAACTATCATTACTACTTCTAAAAAAGTTTTTTCCCTAAAATCCTGTGATACATTCTATAAACAACAATATTCCATCGAAATCTTGCTTAAATCACAATGAAAACAAAGACATCTGGACGAACTGCAGTGAATCTAAAATTCAACATAGTTTGTACCCCTAGAAAAAAACACTTAAGCAACTTTCATATTATATCTATGAGTTACTTTGCATAAAACACTTGCTAAAAAAATTGTTATACAAAGTCATAACATAAATATCAGTTAAAACCTGTCTATTTTTCTCCAAGTACTTCGAAGTAATATTTTTCTAGGATTATCTTATTCTAAATGTGCTCAAATAAATTATGGACTTAAATTCTCCATGGATGAATTAAGTTATTTGTTTTAATTAGGATTTACGGCATGTTTCCTCTGCGTATCTCAGCCAAATAGAGTTGCAAGATAATTCCATCAGATTGACTGGATTTCTTACAAGTACTGAAAAACATTTCTCTACAAACAAGACGAGGAATTGAGGATATTGAACAAATGAGCTCAATTCTCACTTTCATTCTCAACATAATTATATGTTGGTCGAGGATAATTTTTTATAATACATTTAAGTAGAAAACTAATAATGTGGAATAATTTCATAATCTTGTCAGATTTAACTTCAGAGATCATTTAAAAAATAGCACCGCTAGTGGACGCAGATGCTAACGTGCGGGTTACATTTTCATTGGGCATTATACTTTCTCAGAAACTTAGCTAAGCACAATGTGTATCATTTATGTTGATGCACACGCAGATGATGATGATGATGATGATGATGATGATGATAATGATAATAATAATGATAATGATGACAATGGTGATGATGACGATAATGATGGTGATGATGATGACAATAATGACCATAATGATGACGATGACAATAATGATGATGACAATGATGACCATAATGATGATGATGACAATGATGATAATGATGATGATAATGATGATAATGATGATGATAATGATGATAATGATGACGATGACAATGATGATGATGATGATGATGATGACAATGACCATGATGACCATAATGATGATGATGATGATGATGACAATGATGACCATAATGATGATGATGATGATCAAGCTACAATAATAGCTCTTCGGCTTTTTCAAAACAGACAAGTTAAAAAACGAATTAAACCTCGAGTCCATAGTCAAGTTTTTAAACTTGGACCTAGATATGACCGATGAAACATAGTTGAACAATGACTGATGCAACATGTATTGTCACCTGAAAGGATGTTACAATGGGCGTCTTGATTCTGACTTTCATCTATATGACATTCAGATTTTGTTGATGAGAAATGGGGGCAAAATCAAAATACCATTTTATGTTCATTTCTAATCAGATATACTCAATCTTAATTGAGTCCAAATAATCTGACACATTTAAGACAGCTGGTCAACCTTCTTACTGGTCACTCAAGGTCACTTAGAGAGTAATATAACAATAAAATATCAGATCATAAACTAAGCCATCCTGATAAGCCAAAAACATGTAAGCCCAGCTTTGATCAAAATAATCAGTAATTAGGATAACGTGAACAGAGCACCAGCAGGAAAAAAATGTAATAAAAATATTTATTCAATTTCCCAAATAAAAACCTAGTACTAATTCACAAGCTAAATTGAATTTTCCTAACGTGCCACCATCGACACAGGGTTTGTCACTAATGTATACACAGAACACTCCTAATACAAGAAATTCAATTATTAAACTTTACTATACAGCTTTTTTACGAATATATGGGCCACAATAATGGAACTACCTAATTGGAAAGCCATACAACATTCAAAATACAAGGAAAATACTTTTCCGACAAATAATCTAATTATATAACTGAACAGTAATTGAATCTTAATGGTATAAAGCTCATCAAAATCTCATTCTCTGCACCATCGAAGTTCTCTTCATACCCTGTTATATAAGGCAACATATTTTTACATAGATGAAGAACTTTTGTACAGCAACAATTCGGGAAACAAAGTCATAACATTGTACTCCCTGGCATAACAGCTTCTACAAACAGATGGTCTCTATGTAAAACATTTTCCTCTTTCCAATACTGTTAGTATTTTGTGACAGGAAACAATGAGACTTGCGAAACATCGAATAATAACTTGAATAAATTGGTAAAAAACTACGTTTCTATAAGTCCTCAAAATGATTTATTTTTTAAAAATCTCATCTTAAACCCAACATGTCAAAAAAAGAATCTATCACTGACTTTGTGTGCGGATGGAAATATCCACCACTCGGGTAACTGTTTATGCAGTAATTCAGTCGAGCCTTGTTTGCGCCAAATTGAAAACAGTTACCCTGGAGCGGGGTATTTCTATCCATCCCTGAAGTCAGCAAAAGATTCTTATATTTTTAAACCAAAAGCTGTTCTGAATAGCATTCATATCCGACTGACATTTAATAAAACTTGGAACAAACCTCTCTTCAATGTTTTCCCATGGAATACAGATGACCATGGCCCTGATCCTGATCGTGATTTTGCGCGAACACTGACTTGATACTTAGTGTCTGGTTCCAGGCTTGTTACTTCTATTTTCTTTCCTCTCAATGCATCTTGTATATCATCTCGGAAACCATCCTCTTGAACTATTCTGATTTCATAATGCCATTTATTGAATGCACCCTCACCTGTAATAGAATATTCAACATGAAGAGAGAGCAAAATGAGGAATGATAGAAACATTGAAAATGGCATTCATTACCTGAAGTTGTATATTGCAATGGAATGGTTTGAGCTTTTGAAAAGTTATAATTGGTCCAATCTATTGAATGGACACACTGCCTCGGCACTGTTAACCAAATCGAGGGAACTAGACAGCTTTGAGGACTGATATCTATACCCACTCGCATGGGGGAATTTCATGTCTTTAAATTATGAAAAGGTAACTTATATGGTCAATTTTTCACTTCTTTTTACAGATTCCAATTGATTATTACAAATGTACTGTATTTTCTAACACATGTCTTAATATTTTCAAAAAAATGCGAATCAACCCCAACTAAACTTAAAATATTTTTTTTTGTGAGGGGAACTTTAAATGGCAATAGGGAAGAAAACCAAACTATTTTAGTAGGAGAATATACCAATAAATAACTCTTAAAGGATTAAACAAGTGTCTGAAAAACAGACATGTTGAGAGATGCTGTTGCCATAGGAGTTGTTAGTTTGAACACTGCAGGGATTAATTTTCCAAAAAGACGTGTTTCACGTTATTCATACATATATCATGTTACTGAAGTAGAAGTATTTTGTATTACCTACACGTATATGCGAGTGATTTCTTACCAAACTGCATGATTTACTCTATGATATATTTAATGTCAGTTATTTAAAATTTGCGTGACTATTATTTAGCGAATTAATTAGAGTCTCAAGTCTAAAATTAACAAGACAGCCAATTGTATGTTCTAGTATAGTAAGTGAGGAAAATGTTCCTTAAATTATAAATAAGCAAGATTATGAGTCCACTCAGAAAAATTAGCACAAATATAAAAACTTGCTGGAAATACCCGGTTTACAGTTATTGATATACAAGCGCTCGAAAGTTTATACGTACATTAAAATGGAGCAGGAAAAAGTAAACCAAACCAGTATTTCAAAGTCAGACAGGTTTCTAATTGTGTTGCATTTACTTCTTTTTTTCGCTAATATTCTAATATTTCCCTATCCGAAACCATTAAAGTTAATTATGCTCATCCATCAAAAACCATAGCAACAGAAAAAATAATAAAAACATTTTCTCTAAAAGCTAGATTTGCTAAAATTAAGCCCCCAATGGATTCTGTGCATGCAATTGTTTGTCTGCTTTCTAATACCTGAGGCAAGTACTTATGTAAATATCGTCATTATAAATATGAAGTTGTCTATCAGGGTAAACAAACCTCAGTTGTAATATGATTGAAAGACAAGAAAATTACTGTTTCTGTTGAATATTCAGATCTTCTGTGTAAAATTACCATATTGCATGACATCTGCCTAATTAGAGGTTAACGAGCAAGCATATATCCTATTATTTCATACACCCATAATGAATCTGTATCATATGATAACTGCACTATGCATGCTTATTTGCATTCTATGCGAAATATTGAAAAAAGTAAACTTGGGTTAAACTTGTGGCAGGAATTGGTTAATTTCAAGATTAATTCTAGTCCCAGGTCACCAATTAAATACTATGTAATAATAATTGGTTTTACAGTATAGATGTTTATATTGTGTGGTTCATTACAGATCTTCTGTCTGGTAACAGTTGTATATATTCCTACTATGCTAGTCATTGTGCATCTTGTTCAGTGAGATTCATGAAACATGAAAGTCTCATGCTTTTGTCTTCAAAAAGGGTATAAAAGGCAGAGTTGACAACACTCTGGGCTCAGTTCACGGACATTCACAAGGTAGATTTTACCCTTGTCAAGAACTGTGCCACCTCTATAGATATAAACGTAGATTCTTACCTTGAAAGGACATCATTTTAGGTGCTTTCCATTCAATGATGGCTTTAAATGCCGTAAACAACACTTGAACTTCCTCTGGAGCGTTCAGGGGAACTGTAAAGACATAAGTAATAAGATTGATACAGTGGTTGTATGTTCTGTGATACCTCAATAATAAATCCATCTATGGTTTTAAACAAAGTTGGCTTCAGTTGTGAGATAATTTGATTATTGAGTTAAAATATTGGAGAAAATTAACTACAGTTAAACTTCAGTTAAATCTTGAAATGTCAATCAACAAATTTTCCAAAGTCTGGTGCAAACATGACAGTTGCAAATATATAGTGATCCACTGTATTCCCTGTATAGGCGAATTCATATACGGTAGGTGTATGCAGGAGAAACACAGTGACGGTAGGTATTGTACCAAGACTGTGGTATAGAAACAAGAACTTACCTGGAATTGGTTGTGAATTCTGATGATACAGATTAAAACTTCTGAAATGTCTCTCAAATAGAGCGACTGAACGATGGTAGTATGTCCGATTCCCCGAATCAAACTCCTCACAGAAGATCCTCGAACCATTTGTCCAGACAAACTTTCGATCATAGTAAATAATACTTTCAATATTTAAAAAGTGGGGCCTTTTAACTGTTCCTTGTCGCATGTCTGTCACGCCTGAACCATCCAGATATGCGGACATGATAGTATTGTGCGTGGCATTCGGGAAATACAGCAAGAGGTTCTCGTAGTCAATGAAGAAAGTCTGTATCGTGGAGTTAATGATAAGCCTTGGCGATGGTTCTATCGGCAACGAGAAATCAGTAAGCTCAATGGCGTACAATCCATGATTATCTTGTAACGTATAGTACAGGAATCTGTAAAACAATGATGCAGAATCTATCATAAATCGAGGGTTACCAGAACTGAATGAAGAGAAAATAACACCAAAATAAATTTACAAGGACACTTAACAAAAGAAGAGAAATGTATATATACAATCCAAATGTCATCCTATTATGTTTTCAGAAGAAATATTCAATGAATGAAAACCAAGTTTGATTTGTATATGTCAATAACAAAAAATTAATAGTAAACATCACAATGAAAAGCAGCTTTCATCTGTGTATCACATTTTAGAAAGTCTAAAATATTTAAGGTGGGCTAACAGTATTATACTGTGCATAATGTTTGTTTTTCTTGCATATATAGTCGCCACTTGCTTTGAGCTAGCTCTGTTCTACAGTATGCACAAAATTGCCTCAAGAATCTAGCATGCTATTTAAAGTGCTGGCCAAGTATAATGGTCAGGGCTCTAGAAATCCACTCCTCTAATGCTGAATCGGGCTACCAACAGTTGAGTTGAAGTTATTATAGTTCTGGACAAGTCTGATTTTAAAGCTAACTATAACATCAGCAATTGTTCAGTTGTAAGACATACCTTAGAATTCCACAAATATTAATTTTAGATTGTGGAGCTATCATTGTGTATGTTTATTTGTTACTAAATTGACCGTTATTCTCAAACAACTTAGCTTCCTATGTCAGACAAGTCAAATTTTACATTTTCATTAGTCCGGGACAAGTGTCTTTGAAATCAAATTCAAGAGCCCTGATGGTATTTGATTTTTAAACAGTGACATCACAAATGATATCTAATAACGCACGCATAAATATATCTACAGTAGGACCTTGTTTTTATTTGACAACCTTTCATCCAAATACTTGGTGTCATCCGAAATAAATATCAGGTCCCGATGTATCTTCTTATGCACATCAAATTGAAATGAGCCATTCAAAACCATGTATAATTTGAAATAAAATTCCAGACCTGGTGAATTGGAATGCACAAGGTCTGACTGTATATCTATTTTCTAGACAAACCAAATAAAGTGCAATAAAGACACAAGATTATATTGATGAAGAACAGTGTAATTTAAGGAAGTCTGTTTTCTATAACTAAAGTGACTCTAGTATTTCACCCAATAGCCAATTTTGTAAGGCTAAACATACTGCATTTCAGATACAGTGATGTCTCTCCCTGAACTAATGCATGAACAAACTGTATAAATAATAACACCCCTACCCCTAGTAACAGCCCAAACTCTTTTCAGCATGTCACAGAAAATACTAAAGGTCAAATGACTAGATTTTAGAACATACCCATTTATTGGATCCACTTTGACCTCTGAAGGTTTGCTCTCGACAAGATCTAACACAACACTACAGTTCCAATCATCAGTAATTGTGCATTGATAAATCTACAAAAAAATTACATCATCAACATTTCATTTTGTCTTCTTTCATGTGTATTCTGAAACAATTTTACCTTTAAAACACTTCTTTAAATGTTTCAATTCATAAGTACAGTAAAACCTCAATTATTAGACCACCTTTGGAAACTGGTCTCTTTATAAGGTGGTCTTGATATTGAGGTTGAATAACGAGCAAAACAGTGAAAATGGACTTGAAAATGTGTTCTTAATTTTGAGGTGGTCTTATTATTGAGATGGTCTTTATGTGAGGTTTTACTATATATAAAGTATTTTATCTTGAATTTTAATAGCAAATCTCAGGGTTTGGGGCATGACTTTGCTGACAATTGTACTTTTACAATAGCTTTGTGCAAAACCTTTCAAATGTCCTGATAGCAAGGTTCATTCACATTCATAAATCAAAGAAGTTCCTTCTACTTCCATCTAATACTGTCAATACACACATATCATTTACTAAGTACCATACATGAACCCATAATACAAAAGTGACATGTAATAATTCTCAAAACAAACAAGACAATCTCTTGATTTATGCTTATAGCTTACAGGGCAAACATATCTCATAGGAACAAAATAAGCAAGTGAAGTTAGTGCACAATACATCTGACACTAGGGTTTGTCCAAAACAACAGTAAACAACAGAAAACAAGAAATATCTAGAAAAACTTTGGTCGGCACAATTTGAAGGTTAAGATCTGTTGTGCAAAATAAAAAAATGCCGAGATGTTACGATTGCTGGTCACTCCAGATCCAAAATGGATTTCGGTAAATTCACTGAAATTCAGTGGATTTCAGTAAGGTAACATTCCCTTTTCGAAAAGTTAACCAATCCGCTTCAAGTTTACAAACGTTGCTCAGTTGAAAAGAAATTGCCTTGGTGGTTAACGTAAGATTTGATTGGTTTACAGACTACACTGATATGCAAATAGCGAAACCATGTTAGTACGGCTGTGCCAAATATATACTTAATAAAAGAACTTACATCGCATGATAAAGTCTTATATATTTGTATGGCAGAAATAAATGACAAAAAACCCTGCCACAACCAGAAGGTAAATATAAGAATTTTGTCTCAAGTAAACATTTTAGGATGTTGAACTGTTATTTTCATAACTGCCTTGCGAAATGGAAATTGTATACAGGAAATATTTTTTCTTTTCCTAGCAACATTATGACGAAAATTGATGCTGGATTCTCAGTTAACTAAATTAAACAAATATATTTTGATATCATGACATTAGCAGTGCACAAAAATCACTTTCTTTAAAATTAATGGTATTCATCACCATGATTGTAATGCTTGCAAAACATACACAAAATTGGACTTCATTAATTCAACAACTATGCTGGTATTTTATTAAAGTACTGTAACCCTTATGAAGTAATGCATGACACAGCTGTGACACATGACACTTTCACTAGTTAGATATTTAGTTACACCCATGGGGTTTATACATAATTAGCTCATGCAGTAAGCTCCAAAAACTAAAGTTACGAAACAAAACGGGAACAGTGCGCTGTTCTCATACCAAGACATGGCAAAAAAGGAAACACTGCAAGAATGAATCCGTTCAATGCATTGATCAGCCTTCACTCAAAGTTATATCCCTAAGTTAATTACAAGTACTATTATATTATAATAAGCAAGCAAAATGCTTTTAAAAGTGTGGCTCTTAATTTTTTGGGATAATTATTGTAAACCCCCTGTGCATTTGAAATGATGTAAATTTGATGTATCTGGTAAAGAGTAGGAAGTCGTGAAAATATTACTTGCATTTTGCAAGAAAATATAGTATTGATCAAACGATACAAGGAACTGGCAGTGAAAGTTATATATTATATATTTAAATACATTTGTCTTTTACTTCATGTGAGTGATTTATGGGTTGATTCTAAATTCATTAGTATATAATGGTTGGAAGTGAAGACACACTGATCAGGTAGGTCACCATGAAATTTTCAAGTTAGGATTTTTATCCTACAGCAAAAAAACAATGTGAGCGATTTTGTCCAGCTCCCAGCCGTAGTCTGTAGCTGAAAAAATGTTGAAAGACGATTTAAATCCATTATTGTTGCCTTAGAGAATTGGAAGCACTTACCCTGTGACCATCAGTGATGTATGCATTGTTATGAAGCCAATCTATATCTATAGCAACAGGCTGTCCAAGCATTGGATAAACATCTTCTCGAAGAACACGTCCATTGATGTCCACAAGAGTTATCTGTCCACTATCATCGGAAACAAGGACCAGCTCCTTCTCAACATGAACACCCACACCTAAAATACGAAATCAAAGCTCTATCAAATAAAAGCTTTTTTGTATAAGAAGTGCATACAATATATTCATAAATTTGTATCTAAACGCATGTTAAATTATTTTAATTGATTTGTAGTAAAAGACGTAATTCAGATATGATGTTCTATCCTCCATTTTCTGATGCAATTCAAGAAAAATATATAAATAATTTTTTTATAAATCTATGAAATAAAAGATATCAATAAAAAATAAATACATTTATTAGATAAATAATTTTTGAAAAAAATCGAAAGTGGAGATTTATTACATAACTCTTAAGTTGTATTTACCATAAAACTATACCATATTTATGATTTACAAAATTAATATTATAGAGTTAACTCAAGATCTGATAATATTATCTGTACAATGTACTTTCAAAGGTGGATTAAATAAGCAATTTTAGAGCTTCTAATTTCAAGAGTTCAAACAAGTTTAATGCTAAATTGTTTCATATTTTTAAATGAAACAATAATGACTCTATTACACAATTGAAGATTCAATCAACTATCCTATAACCTAATGTCTGTCTTCATTACTTCATGTCATTTCTGCAAATTAGATTATTTGAATTCAAAATTCATCATAAGGCAAGAATCCAAATTTAAATATTACAGGTGTATTTTTTATTTGTATGTCTGTTTTAATTCACACTAAGAAGATAGTAAAGAACAACTGTTTATCAAATATTGAAATAGCAAAAAATTCAAAAACGGTTGCTAAGCAACTCTCCGACAGCTGTCCGGAACAAAGGTTCAAGTGAATCTGGTAATGAAACATTAAACATCACTTTTACATCTTAATACAAAGATATTATATGAAATTAGTGGAATTAAAAAGTAAATCATATTCAGAACGAGGTAAATGTTTTAAAGCAAAATCAACAATAGTGTAAGACCCTAATGATATGACAAAATTTGAGCAAACATGAACAAAAGTCACATGACTGTAACCAAACAGCCAATTTCCTGTATCAAGAGTTGAGCACAAAACAAATAAAATGAATACAAATATTTGAATTTTAAGTTATTCATTAATGTAAATATGTTTGCTGTGACTTCAAACAACTGTATTGAATAAACTTATCATTAAAATATGTCTAAAAAATGTCATGCAACAAACAATGTATGATTTAAACAATGAAACACATCACCATATCAAGGAGAGAGAGAGACACAAGTCTGTCTGCTAATAAATGAAGAAACAGATAGACTTGTTACACTTTATCCCTCAATATGCACCTATCAATATTTTGCCTCATGGGGGGGCTACCCTGGGGTACTGGACAATTTGTCCTTTTTATGGGTCTGCTTCCCCACCCTAGAGCCAAGCATTTTTTCTAAATCCCCACAGTGGCAGTTGCCATTACCACATTTCTGTTTCCTGGGACTCAGAATCATTTGTTGTGTCGAATTCCCACCTGTCGGGAATCGTCTTCTGTCTAAAGTCCCGCGTATCCCCCCTTCGGTATCCCCCTTCAGGCAAAATATAGATAAGTGCAATAAGAACACCTGTAACAACAAAAAACAAACATCTAACCAAACTAACAACATCAATTTAGAAAACCATAACTTGATGCATTGATCACTTACCCAGTATTGACATCATCAAATGGCAATGTTACACAGCTCCAATTAGGGGCCCTAATTTAGGGGTTGTAAGTCTGATCGAGTAAGGAGATCAGTCTCAAAATTCAGGCATCTGATAGGTCATTTTGAGCTAATTCCTAAAATTGACCATTTGCAATGCTGCAATTTGAGACTGGTTTTCTAATTTAAACTCTGATTGGTTGTTTCTGAGCTCACTATAAAATCCAACCAATGGCAAGGCTGCATTCTGAAAGTGACCTGCAAACTTGGTTTCAAAACACTGGTCCAAAGGTAGTCTTTCAAATCAACTCTGGTCAAGTACTGAATACAGTACTTGATATTAGTCTTAAATATTTGAGCTAAAATTGAGAAGATTGTTAATACCTTCGAGTTTAATAAAATAATTTGAAATGTAACGCCTGTGAATTCAGTTGTTTAAGATTATATATCTCAGGCCTTATTACAAAATTTGTAAGACCGTTTATTTGTTTTGCAAATCATCTCATAAATTATGACAGCAGAGTAGCTTATATAAATACAAGGATATTATGTCAGAATCACATACAATATTTCCTCAACAGATCAGCTTGGGATACTGGGAAAATATACTGGCAGCGAACTTTACAAACACCATTTGAGAGCAATCATCAAATTATGGTTTCACATTTTAAAACATTACAATAACAAGCACTTTGCCAACAAAACACAGGTTTCTAAAAATAGTTGAAAAAAATAAACACCATGCATTAACTTTACACAACACCCAAAAAAGATTGACGATGACAGCTTAAAAATGGAGAATGCTAGTAAATGAATGAAAATGAATGAACAGGGAGGAGACGAACCTAAAGTAATGAAAACAATGTCAAAGTATAATTAAGCCGAGATCAATAATCGTACTAGGAGGTAAATCTTCTATGCCATTTAATAATGCTCAAAAATTATAACCAGTTAAAAGTTCTTAGAGATAATATCCCCAGACAGTTGAGTCAGATTTGTACTCAAAGCTTCCATTACCCCCCCCCCCCCCCCGATATGCCTCCGAAGAGAAAATGCAGTCAATCATATAACGAGACATCATAGAGACAATCGACTTCGGTAAAGTATTTAAATAAGCGTAATGTTTGACATTTTATTACAACTTTCATTGACAATAATATTTTCAAATATCAGGGAGTAATAAAGTGCCATAGAGGATGCACTATGTCTTCCAAAATGATTCCTCAATGGGGAAATTAACTGAAAAATAATGTTTGGCTCTCAGGAACGTTACTATGGTGATGAGATAAATGAGGGGGTCGGACTTTAATGATCGTTGTGATCAAAAATGAAATGTAGGGGTTTGGGTCAACCAAATTTTACCTTGTACAAGTTCATCGCTCGAGTTACTTTGAAACAAGAGCGTCACGTTGTCTATGGGAGCAGAAAAGAAGAGAGAAAAATGAAATTGCATAATATAATTCCTACCAAGATTTTTGCTTTATCTTCTAAATATGGCATAAAATTTATGCTACAGAATGAGAAACGTCGACAAATATAACTTAATGGGGCAGATTTTCTTGCATTTTTTCTATAATTAACAATATTTTCAATACAATCGATTATACCGTAAGTCTCATATACTCAGGTCAGTGTTAATGATAAACTAGAACATTTCAGTGTAGTCTATCACCAGAACGCAATCACTAACATAGATTCAGATTAAATTCAAATACATCAATCGTGAAAAATACAATATTAAATCATATAAATGTTTGCAAGTCATGTAGTGCATGCAAGTATCTACTGTAAAATATATGTATAAAAACATGATAAATCAGAATTTTGCAGAGACCTGTTGTTTGGCCAATGATAATAAAGAATCCATTAATTTCTATTTGAATTGACTTGCATAAGTGTTTACTACATAAATGAATTTTTCAAGGTAAGTGCATCTAGTTTGTGTAAGACTGCACTTGAAGCACATAGCAATAGCATAGGTAAAATACAAATGTTTTTATGTCTTTATGTTTAATTGATGTCTTTCAGTTATTGTAGTAAAAGGTATCCAAATGTTTCATGCCCTGAGCATTTGTGGAGAGACCCTAAAGGGTTTAACGTTCATCAGGGAAAAGTTAATATATCAATATTTATTAACCTAAATGTGCAATTAGGTAAGTTAAGTGCCCAAATAGTTTCAGCTAATTTGATGCATTTAATTTGAGCTAAATGCCCAAATGTAAAATAAATTAAAAGTTCAACATTAATTAAATGCCCCAAAGGTTACATGACTCCCCAAAAGTTAGCTTAATCCCCAAAAAGTTAACTAAATACACCAAAATTAATGTGAGCTAAATGCACTGAAGGTTTGCAAAATATTGCCAAGGTTACTTTGCCCTAACATCATTGGCCATACATCAGTTCTGTATTCTGCATAAAACTGAAAAATATATGATACAAAGTGAATTGTCAGCCATTCCTGCAATTATTTTCCCTAAAATATAAGACAAATCATAAATGATGAAATGATTGCTCCAGACAAGCTTCTGTCACCTTTGATCAAGAACAAAATCGGCGCTGTCCTCACCGAGAGGACGAATCAACATTCTACTGTAGCATGGCTCCCATCAGTCGATGAAACTAAAAAATAATATGACAGCATGCATCTTTAGATAATAATTAGCAACTTACAGTAAAATATAAAAGCATTTGTGTTATGTTATAGTTGGCAAGGTAATTTTAGGATTAGAGATGGAAAAATACACAAGAAACCTATGAAAACAGCGCACGATAATTCCGTCTTCAGATGTAAATGTTCCACGTAATACGGCAGATTTTGGACTTAAACACAGATGTTTCTATTGATTATGATGTAAGCCATAGAATTTGAATAATAATTAAAAAGTATAAACAATTCTTCTCCCAATGTTTTATAATATATAAACAACATTTATAGAAGACATAACTGTACAATGATATTATTGTTATTGTTACATGGAAAGATGCTGTATCATTTTTTTTAATAAATTGGAATGTGATATATGAAATATTTTGTCAGTTCAATATCGTGTATTGCTATCTTTCCAAAAAATATGAATAATTCAAACTAAAACATATTTTTGACAACAAAGTAATTATCAAACATCAAAGCTGTGATTGTTTTCTGCAAATATTCGATACCTTAATTCATTCGTGCAGACAGTGTTATATTTATACATTTATTTTCTGGAATAAAAATATTTTATTCTTGTTTTGATAATTTACCAAACATACTACATTTGTATCTCTACAACATTTTAAGCAAACTTCAACATAAAATATCCCTTTCTCACTTGGGTAAAATGGAGCATAGGAAGCAATATCGAATACAAAGGGGTGTCACGATATACAGGTATATTGGTATATTGCAATACATGTGTGTAGCGTTACTGTAGTGTACCACAATATGAATTGAATATACCGGTTTTTGTGATTCGTTTTTTTTGGTGTCTGCTGGAAAGTTTAAGAGAATAATCTAAAAATATATTAATTTTTCTAGTCAGCAAAATCTCAAATTAGTCCAAAACTGAAATGAGAATGATAACTGTTTAAGTTTTAGCTGACTACTTCGAGTTGTGAAAACCTCATATTTAATTACTATTCAAAAATTGAACGGAGAATGATAATGTTTTGTTTTAGCTTAAGGATGTTAATTTTTGCAACACATTTGAATAGTTTATAAAGATTGAATAGAGTGTTGAAGTAAGAAATATTTCTTAAGTCATAGCTTAGGTTAATGAAGCAATATATCATTGTACATATACATTATTGCGATATATTGCTAATGTATTGCAATATATCAGGGTACATTCAGGCGTATTATGCCACCCCTAATTGAATAATATCAAACCAGCCCGTTCAGGGACAGTTTTATTACAACACGAATGCTATCTTATTTTCTTATCCAAATTGTAGAGCCATATATCTGAGTGTATCATTATCTTATATCATCAAAGCCAACTTCATGTATAAAACTAATTAATAAAAACTAATTAATTATCCAATGTAATAAGTGGTTTGTAAGACAAATTCTCCATAATCTGTAGCAATCTTTAGCAAAAATATTTTCTGATAAGTTTGCCGAGGTTAACAGCCCATTTACATAGTATTTTCGGTTAATTCCAGAAAAAAGTATGTAAAGTACAGCAATCTGGCATTCTGAATATGTACAAATGTATATATACACATGTACATGCACATTTACCCAACATTTATTGCCTATGTCAAAGTACTCAGTAAAACCGAATTAAATCATTACAGGTACTTATAGATTAAGCCAGGAGAGCAAGATTTAGAAACTGAGTTATAAAAGGTTATTATGCCAGTCGCTGGCAAATTACATGGAACACTGAAAATCAGTGAGCTGTAATTTCTGGTATGGTACAAACTGAACATGATTCTAACAGTCAGAGGTCAAAAATTAATGGTCCAAGGTACAAAGGTCACGGGGAACTGATGCCATAGGCTGAAGGTCAAGGTTAATAGTTTTCTGGATAATTTGTTGCACTTGCCAAGAGCAATAATTTTGACAACGCCATTCAATAAGGATTTTATTACATTTTAAATACTGGTATTTGATAAGATGTGGTCAAAATTCCCTTGAATTGTCATGGAAACAATTATACAAGTATAATATCAGACAAAATTATATCAAGATAAACAAATGTAATGTATCCTATAACAGAACAGGCTACATAAGAGGGTTTTGTTTTCAGACAGTCTGGCTGAAAGGTTGGGTGTGTCATTTGTAGTATATTCATTAACGCCATTACTGATTAGACCTTTTGGAAAAAATGAAAATAAGATCTCCATAAAAATTTATGTCTTGTAAAATTCAAAATGTATCCTTTATACAAACATGACAATTGCTTGTTATATATCATCTCAGGAAAATGGTTTAGTTTATTGCTTTCCAAGAAAACTTTAATACCGCACTTATCTTAATAAAAGTGTCCACCATATTAGATAACAATTAAAACCTTTTGGGTAAGATTGACAGAGAAAATGGATGAATTTAAAGTCTCTTTATACAGATTGTAATGCAACAGAGCCTAGAACAATCTGATTCACAGAAGTGCTTAATATTGCACTGCATCCCAGGGGAGCATTTATTAGTACAAATACAGTACTAATCTTACAGCATTTAATGCTAACCAACTTTGACATATAATATCAATCAAAGTGTCTAAAATGATCAAAATATCAGGATATCTTGTAAATTATACCAAAAATCTCTCCAGATTTGGTTTCTTAAGATAACGGCCAACAGAGTATTGTTCTGACTGAGAATATAACAGTGACTGATGGTGCCTGGCTATAATTACCATCCTGGTGGTATAAATTTATATTTGAATCATAATAGGTGAACAGCAAAACACAAAATTATATCTAGATTGATATGATAGCATTTTATATGATTGTCATGCGAATTGTCTTAAAACCTAAAGCTCACAATTCAGAAATAACGAGCAATCAAGATTAATGCATATCCTGTACCTCAGAGTCTCGGCTGATGCTATTTTATATAGATGGTATTCTTTTCTTCATGTATATAGCAGCAATTAACAATACTAGTTCACATAATTATTATAGATGGAAGCTCTTATTGTATAGGGAATATATGGCTTTCTACTGAGAATGTCTTTAAGAAAGGCTTACAATATTCCTTCATAAAAATACTCATTAATTTAAGATACAAAGCAATTGTTGATGATGTTGCAAAAACCATTGTTGTATGTTCCTGTGCTGGGTAATGCATTCTTACACATTGCTGATACAGCAAAAGAACTTTTATGAAATAAGTACTTTATCTTCTTCATTTTTTTGTTGTTGTAATAGTTCTGTTGTTGTAATTTTTGTGATTGTCCTGTTTTCGCTGTTGTTGTTTTTTCTGCGCAGCCGTACTAACATGGTTTTGCTATTTGCATATCAGTGTTGTGAAAACCACCAAGGCAATTTCTCTTCAACCAAACAATGATTGTAACCTTGACGCACATTGGTTAACCTTTCGATAAAGGGTATGTTAACATACCAAATTTACCACTGAATTTAGGTGAATTTACCGAAATCCATTTAGGATCTGAAGTGACCAGCAATCGTAGCATATTGGCATTCTTTATGTTGCACAACAATCTTAACCTTCAAATTGCACCGACAATCTTTTTTCAAGATATTTCTTGTTAGTACTGGTTGATAACTCATTCCAGGAAAACTGGTTAGGTCAACTGGTCACTCTTTTATGACTGAAAAAATTGTTGGAAGACAGCATAAAGCTTTTTGATAATAAAACACAATTCTCAATCAAGTTGTTAGGTTCAAACAGATTTGTTTTATACCAGTAAATACTTTGCTAATGATGAACAATTTTATCCTAGCTAGGAGATAGCATTTTTTCCCATCATAGTTCCAAGTAGTACTCATGGTTACATCTCAATTTCAAAATTATCTGACATTACATATGACATTTACAGCTCATTGTCCAATTTTCTCATTTTTTATATTTGTATAAAAATACACATCAGTTAATCAGTAGTGAGATATAGCCAATACGAGGAGCTGAACGAACCATAGATAGCGTGCCATCATGGCAAAGATAAGACTTGTCAATGTTCCACCAGAATATATACTTAACACCAGAAAAAACGCAACTATGTCATTTTTCCAAGTGTTAAACACATTTATTGTTACAAATGTGTAAATCATTCATCAAAAAGAAATCAAACTATGGTCCTAGCATTAGTATTTCACAACTAATTAAGTTTAGGAAATTAGGTTTGAGAATTAAAATAAAATTGTTTCTTAATAATGTCACTGTGTTGCGTTTTAAATGACATGGAGTATATATATCTAATGCCAACAAAGCATCACTAGAAATTAATTGTCTTGAAAATGACATCATCTAATGATGTTAAAATGTCTTAAGAATTTCAAAGATATAAATAAGGCTATGACTTTGGTCACAATTATCAAAAGCTGTATTGAAAATAAATAAATCTCAACATATTTGCAGGACAATTGACGCTACAAACCAAGGTTGAGTTAATGCTTTTAAATACAATTCAGTGTCAGTAAACATTTGATATATGACTTGTGTTGCTACCTCAGCAGAATATTTCTGTCCAAAGAATAACTCGGTGATACATTTTGCTTTTATCAACGTTATCATCAAAACTCACTGCCAGAGATGCTTAAAAGCACACGATAAAATTTAGGGAAAACAGATCTTCAATTACTCATTCAAAAGTAAAAAAAAACCTATAATGTTACAAGCAATTTTGGCAATGAGGATACAAAAACTAACAAAAATGTGTCCAAGATGTATTTCAACATGTCTTACAAGTACTTCATGATGCTGTGATTCATAGAGAATTAATTAACTACAAGACGATTATTCTAAGAATATCATTTTGGAACAATTCTGGCTGGAAAGGGCATGGCTCCAAAGAGAGGTAATGTATTATCTCTAAAACCGTGTTAATGCATTACCACTGTGATGTAAATAATTCTCAGCGAAAGCAAAAACATCTCACTATGTTACCAATGAGTTGATGACGCACCCAGTTGATTCAAACATAGACCTAACGACAGACACTTAGACGTAAGTGCATTGCCTACAATCCAACAAACATCAGGTAACATATTACAACATTATAGTGATAAATAAAGATTCATTAACGAAATAAAAAGAAAAACAGATTCCTCTAATTGTCTTCATTATGTAACATGACAGTTTTTTTTGCGGATGTTTTTGATATACAAATACTTAATTACACTCAATCTTTATTTACTCAGCACAACTTTCAGAATATCTGAATCTTTTTATGACATTGAATGAAGATCATAATTTGAATACAAGAATTATCTTGAAAAAAGATGGTTGGCCAAATTTGAAGGTTAAGATTTGTTGTGCAACATAAAAAAATTGCTGAGAATTTATTGTAACGATTGCTGGTCACTCCAGATCCAAAATAGATTTTCGTAATTTCGGTAAGGTAACATACCCTTTATTGAAAGGTTAACCAATCTGCATCCACTGGTTACAAATGATGTTCGGTTGAAGAGAAATTGCCTTGTTGGTTAACGTGAGATTTGATTAGTTTACACAACACTGATATTCAAATAGCAAAACCATGTTAGTATGGCTGCACCGAAAAACAAGTAACTGAAATAATTTTCCTTTTATTGGAACAATTAAGTCTGTGGTGTACCAGGAATACTTAGTGCTTTTGGTTGACTGACGCCACCAGTAGACAGATGCGTTACCAATCAAGCCATAACAATGCTTACTAATCATAATGGGTTACTAAAATGTCAGCATTCCACAAGCCTTTCCATTGGATTCTGACCCAAATGTACATAAATGTAGCCATTCTAAAAATGTTTCCCATCGACTTTGCACTAACAGGTTAGGCTAATGTTTTATATAAGTTGCTTTACGGATCTGTAACCAACCAGATATTGGTTGTTTTCAAAAAGAAATATAACTGAAAAATGAGTTTCTAATATACCAAAATCACTGATGTGCTTAATGTAGTGCCTTGACTACACTGTATAACACCATTAAGCTGCGGTTTTTATATTATACAAAGTGAACAGTTCGATGGTTTATCGAAACAGCTTCCAAAGACAAGAGCTTCTTTCCATGTGCAAAGGTAAATTTTATGAATAAATGTTACCTATATACATGACTCCCTATATTAATGCCATATGCTGAGCTAAAATCTTGCCTTTTTTGAAATCTTAAAGTTATGAAAGACAAATTACTATTATCTTTATTTCTCGACAATCCAATGGATATTTTTGGTAGAAAAATCCTTAAAGCAGATAATGGAAAAAAACATTGGCCACAATTACATTTGTGTAAGATTTATCATATGTTTGAAATGTTCTCATAAGAAGTTAAAATGGCTGTAGTAGCAATTACCATCTTATTGTAATCTGACTGTCAACAATCTGTTCTGTGCTCGAATCGTCAAACATCTAAGCTTTTAATAACCATATTCTTAAAAATTCAAATAATATAAATGTCTGCATATTTCATGTTTTGTTAAAATACTAATGTATACAGAGATGCCTATATTGGTCCAGGGGTACGGTAGGTAGCCAGACTGCTTCTCTAAAGGTATTGAGTTCCAATTCTGCCTTAGTGAGAGATTGAACCAAACACTTCAAAATCCTAAACATTTATAGGAGGGGCTAGAGCCCCGAGGAAGCCATCCTGGAGGGTGATTAATATTGGTTGTAAACTTACTTTACCCTCAATGTAAAATAAATAATTATAAGCAATAATAGAAAGGCTAATTTATAGATTATAGAGGATAGGCATAAATTGACCAGGTATGTCAAATACAACAGTTTTGTAAATGTGAACTTCCATGTTACATTTCTGAGATATCTTTTAAACCTTCAACTTCTGACTGATTAATTCGAAACTTCATTGATCTGTTGATAAGAAATCAGTCATATAGAAAAATGCTAATTTATCAATGACATTTATACAGAATCTGATGTTAAATGTAAATAATGTAATTTATTCTGAAGGACAAAAAACAGACAATAAAGTATTTCATGAAAACTGGATTAAATAAAAGCAAAGTCTGGAGAATGTCACAGTTACAATAGGATATAATGTTACACAGAACCACAAGAGATGATTATCATGAGTTCTCTCCCTTTATCCCTTCTATAGGATAAAGGGAGAGAACTCATGACAATCTCCTGTGCAAATACATATACTTTGGAAAGGATAAAGGGAAATAACTCTTGACAATCTCATGTGCACTTAACCACTATATTGTTTCTGGTTTGGAAAGGGTGCCAAGATCATTTTGAAAGCATGGTGGTTTATGGATAGCGTGCCCGACTCTTCATCCTATGATTGTTGGCTTGAATCCAGCCTTCGGCGAGGTTGAACTGCGAACAGCGCAATCATTGAAATAGTACAGCTTATAGTAATCCATGAAGTAGTCACCAAGAGAAGTCAATATAAGTTGTTATGACCTGTTGCACAATCGATGTAAAAAATAAATAATTTTAAACTAAAGATCAATTTGGAACATTTAAATTTATCGTAATGACCATTAACATCAATTGTATATATCAATAGTGCAGTAAGGCTGTTGACTTTAATTGGAAGTAATACAAACCAAAAACACCACACTGAAATTGTTTTATTTCATGATAACTTGCCGGCAATAATAAGTATCAATGACTGTTTCCATAGCTATGCCCTGATTTATATAACTTAAAAAGTTTTGAGAAGATATCAAGGCTGTTTTTGATCTTAATGCAGTATTTTGTAATTATTTTCTTGCACACACAGTGAAGTGTACTAGAATGGAGTATGGACAAATAATCACAGGTTTAACTCAGACCTATTATAATTGCTTCTTTTCTGAAAACAATAAATGCTTAAAACACTGGATATTAATCATAATGGATTTGTCGTATATGTATTTCATATGTAATTCTGAGGCCATCGTTAAAAAAGTGTTTGTTTGGCGCAACTGCGTTACCCAGCGAAATTTAAGTGTGCAGACATATAGGTAATTAATTTTCATGTGTAATTTTTTATGGTCATTTAATTTTCAGCTATTAACATGCAGTAAAAAATCTCACACAGATATCACAATTTTTTTTGAGCTGGGGTCCATTCTCAGGAGTAAGGTAGGGTTATCTGGCAAATGAACAAAAACACACGCACACGAACGATTGGCTTTGTAAAACGTCATTTTCTAAGTTCAACAACAGACCAAAGGATCACTTTGCCAAGAAATAAAATATCATTCATTGACAGCTAACTACTATAAGTGAAACAGAAAATGTTTCTGTGTATTAATATAGCACAAGACAATGTAACTGCTTCCGTAACTGTCAAGCAGTATTAAGCTTAAACCTCACTCAATTATATTTCTGGGATTGTGTATATATAAAGAACAATAACAACGTGTGTGACATTGATACATGTGGACGAGAAGGTTATACGCTTGTCAGAGGGATAAAAATGTATGTTTCATTGTTATATATAGGCCACAAAAAATATCCAGGTAACCCTTGTACCATAAACACTTCTTCCAACAAAAAAAATGTATATATTCATCCGACATACATAAACTAATTGTATGCACGAGGTATTCATGGAACAAAAATAATTACTGTTTCTTCTGTACAGAATCTAGGACTCAGTTACGACTCGTACTACTAAAAAACATAAGACATAAATAAGCTATTTTGTTCTGTATCGTCTCTCTCTCTCATAGCTCTCTAATAGCGTATGTAAGAAGGTAAGAAAGGTATAAGGAACAACTATTACATTGTTACATCGTAATATCATTACGGGATGAATGTATATAAACAAAAGGAATATTTGCAGAATACTCAGATAATATGATGTTAATATCAACACATTGTCATGTAAAACACAAGCTAGAGCAATCAGTAACCTGTAGAAGAAATAGGACAAGACTTTGGCAACAGTGCTTAGGTAAATATACCTAAGAAAAAAGGAAATTCATTTATGTTATAAGTCGGACAATATTTAGCTGATATGCATGAATATTCATACAAATCTGTAAACTATCGTCGGCAAAATGCAAAGAGTGATTTTCGATATCATTAGTTATAATTATCGTGTGTCCCCTTGAACAATATGCATCATTGCAATGAAGTGAATGGCTAAGATTAAAGAATACCAGTTTCATGTTGTCTAATGTCACCAACAAATTTAAGTAACAAACTGGACTCGAAAACTTAGTAACCAGTAAGTTATTCGATAATTGATCACATGGTGTTCAAAGGTGTAACAACATCCTTTACACAAAAATGTGGATGTGTACATATTGCTAATAAAGAAGTAGCAAAATGAAAGTAGAATTATCTAGAGAAAATATTCAGAGCAAAATCTGACACTTAACACCTAGCCAAAGTATGGCATATAAAAGCTTTGGAGGTCATCAATGGTGTCTACATCTTACAATTATCATAAGGAGCTCACCCAGACACCCTTTGACAAGAGGAGGCAAAATAACCCAACAGCTCATGTCAAAGCTTTTGCATACGCATATTTTCAGCTAGCTATGATGCCCCAAGTGCATCTAGATTTTGTTCACTGTTCAATTTTAATATCTTTCACTTATAAATCGAAGGATGAAAGTGAATGCAGTCTATCTGCATAGCAATAGAGAAGCAGGTAGACTTGTTTTGCTCTTATGCAACAAAATGGTCGCCATGCTCTGTCAGCAAGTCATAATGTTTTTATAAGCTCATGTCAAAGACACATGTCAGTATGCTGGTGATAATAAAGACATTTAAGATCTGATCTCCCAGGAGCAGCTTTAATCATCAGATAGTCTTCCTTTATTTCATTAAGAGGTGATTTGCTGTCAACTGGTAAACCATGTTATTCATGACTAGGAAATTCTATTACTTTACCATGTATGGCAGAGACGGAATTTACAGTTTATTTGATTTTTACGAGTCTCCGTGGGCACATTATGTTGCGTCCTATCGAACTAACCAAATTATTCTGTTAACTAAAATTGCTATCTAAACTATTTAACAGGAAAATGGCCTATGGGAAAGGGAAATCTTTTCATTTAAGGCAATTTCGCCATTTTTTAAGATTACTAATATTCTTGGTAAAATGAATGACTCAAGGTGCAAAAGTTTTCAAGTGAAATTAGTTGCCAACCAGGAAATTATTTAACATTATTAAACTTCTATAAAATAAAAAAAAAGCTTAACTATTTCCAGATCAAATTTTGCTGAGAGGAGGTAATTCTTCCTGTTAAAGTCTCTTGACACAGCTATAATCTCTACAGAAAAACTAGTCTTTATTTAAATGATACAATTGTTTTTAAAGAGTATACGACAATACATTCCAAGGTTTTTGCTTAGCAATTTTCGCATGCCTCTCAGGTACAAGTCTATAGAATGACCAGAGTATGTTAAGTTACACAACAAGAGAGGTCTCTCTTTCATACACACAGAGACATTTCCTCCAAGTGATATGTACTACATAGTTACCTGCGAATCAATAGAAACTCAACAGATTAATAGTTATCTTAAAATGTGCTGGGGATGGGCTACTGAAATACAGTTCTACTGTCATTTAAATGAACACTATTATAATCACATATGGATGTCATATACCATAAGGAATTCTGACATTTTCTATTCAATAACTAAAATGTATAGAAAACATCTCATTATCACTGTCTTAAGTTTCCATACATCTATTTCACTTTCTGTTATGCTTTAAATTGAAAGACAGAAACTTTTAAGCATTCTTATAAAACATTAGTCTAAATTTTACCAATATCAATGAAAAAGAATTACAAATCGAAATACACATGTACATTTAATTACAATTTCAAATTCGCAGCCATACACACAATCATTACTGACCTAAAATTCAAAATGTAAAATTATTAGGAAATATGTGGCCATCCTTGAAATTATGTGTTTGAACTGTTCTAGTAAAATCCACAATATTAAAAAATTTGCACATCAATAAAATCAAAATTTCATTATTTACAAGAAATTTCGAGTTACAGTTGGGCATACAAATTTTCAAAAGATGGCCGACCTAACACATCAGTTTAGAAATGAAAAAAAGGAACACTTACCCATTATAAGTATACTTTGTGCTTCTTTCAAAATCTTTTTAGCATGCCTTGAGATTTCAGGCAGACTTTGTTTCACTACAAAGTTCTCTGCACCAAGAATCATATATGGTGTCAGCTTCTCATCCACTGAAAAAATAAACAATTGTCTGAAAAATATGTGAAAAGCTTGATTTTTGTTGTGAAACACACAGGGTACATTTCAGGGTAACAATGATGTGACAGACACTGAGACTATATGTCACAACAAGGTCATGCCAATGAATGTATGTAAAAACTACCAACAAGACAATATCATTCAAATAAATTAAGGAGTCAAGCATGAATACCACATGCAAAATGAACAGCCAACCTAATATCTCAAGGAGATGTGGATATATATATATATATATACACATACACAAATGCAAAAGGGACAAGCCACCTGCATGATTCACGGGTGCAATCAGGTGTATTGCCTTGAACTCGTTTAAGGAAGCACCAAAATGTGTAATTAATGACATGTTTAAGTCCGTGACAAAATGACAAAAAAATATTTTCTCGAATTTCAAAATATCACAACGCTTAGTGTAGTCTTCAGAGACACAAATGAAGACCACACACTTAGAAAGATAATGTCAGGTCAATATGCCAAACCCTTGCATTACCAATATCTATATGTATAACCTTGCCTTAGAAATTTTCTTCCTGAACACAAATGTCATGCCAACAAGAAAGTAATATGAAGGAAGCCATATCAGACAGCTTTACCAATTAGTGTATCTGTCTTGACCATAATGGCATCTATATACTTGTATTATCTTCATATGGCAAAATGCTCATTAAAAGTAAGACATGACCTAACTTAAATAATGGTATATTGTATAATCACAGAGCAGAGACACACTGCTGATTCCTTATAAAGTAAAGCTAAATTTATCCTTCGCAATAAACTACTAAACTGATCATGAAAACAATTAAAAAATGTTAACAGTTGTCATTAAATTACTCTCACTTTATGGTATACATAATTATGGTTAATGATCAGTTTTCAGTTAAATGAACTGAAATGTCTGAAACGGAAGGTTATGAGAAGGGATTATTTTGTTAAAGGGAGAAAGAAAATCACTGTCGAGGGGCCACATTTACAAAACAGGACCACCTCACACAAATCACAAAGTTATGAATTAATGAAATGAAAAGGGGCCCACAATAAAACTATAATGGAATGGTTGGAGGATACACAACTGTATTTTCTAATGAATTTTAACAAAAAATAAAGTAAAAATTCATTGAAACATGTCAGGATGCTTTGTCTTTCAAGTTTTTTGAAACGTATTTACAGTCAACATTAAAAACAAGGTGTGACATTCAGAACCATCAAAGTCCATATTCTCAGGGGCCTAGTTCATATGAACAATGATAGCAGTGAAGTAATGAACGTTGCTTGAATAGATTTGTTAGAAGCTGATAATTAGTTCCATACACCCAGTCATGTTATCGATGGGCGGGATACAAAACAAAGACTTAGCAACGTGTAATTAATGTCAGCTACCCTATTGTTTGACAAAACCACCACCAGGAGTACATAATGTGGCACGCAGTAATCAGTGCGACCCGACAATAACGGGGAACATCTATGTTACAGCAAGAGTCTTCTGGTTTGACAAGGGAATCAGAGTTTCTCAGTTTCTGGGACAAAGTACATGAGAAAATGTTCTGCTATAAAAACACTGGCAATGAGTAAAAGCCAGATGTTTTGGCACTTAATGTAAATTGGATAAATTCAGTCAGGTTTCATGAAAGAGTAAAACTGAAAAGCTCCCATGTTTACATGGAAACTTAATTTTGAGATTTAAATGGTTATGGAAATGTTTTGGCATATTATGTTCGGTTTATTTATGTGTCTTCATGTATCATTGTTGAAATGTATATGATAAACGATCATAATGTCAGTCAACCACTTTATGAGAACTGGACAGAGAGAATAAAACAGATGTTAACTGAAAACATCTGTTACACTGAAAGCTTTCTTCAAACATATAGTATTATTGAGATAAAAACACTGGCAGTTTTTAGATCACTGTATTCGGTACAAACATGTACCAGTATAGTGAGGTCTTTGCTATACGCTGCATTGAATAATACAAAAACAAATCTGTTTCAATAATGTGGCTCAACATAAAATATTTCAGTATTTTGCCAACAGAAACATCATCTCTAGTATACTTTGACCGTTTATTTACTTACTAACAGTGGCCTTATTGACACATTTAACAACAACAATGGAATGAATCCGGTCATCTTTGGATCATTGTACAACATGTACAAGATGTAACTTTTTAAAGTGCATTATCCTACACAACTCGAAACAAAGAACAATTTCAGAATTTGGAAAATATAGTTGTTAATGATATTTGGTCAGTTTGTATGTAAATGTCTCATTACTTTTTTAATAAATTATTATTTTCAAAATTCAGAAAACAAACATTGAGCATTTCATGTACTACTTCTATACCCCAGAGCATACAACCACACCCTATCAAGAATTGTGGAAACCTCTTTATACCAAGAGAGCACTGTTTACAGCCATGATAAACAAGAGAAATCAGAATAATCTGTGATAGTGAGCATGATTTCTGTGGGAATCATTGCATAGATGACTCACAAAACACTCATGTAACTCAACATGAGTTAAGCTTTAAAGACAGACATCAACTCAAAACCACAAAACTGCAATCACCGAAATAATTCTCATAAGCGCACTTATTGCCCTTGCAGAACATGGAAGCTTTGTACAAGTTGGAGGTAATCACCATTGTCAGCCGAAGGAGCACTATTTGAATTAGTAATACAAACAAATTAGGTCACATGACCAATTGACCACTTTAAAGCTTCTGGCGGATGAACAAAGCAGGCGCCACCAGCAGAAGTACAACAAGGATTCAAAATTGTAAAACAACAGAAATGATTTCAGTAATTCACTAAGCTAACCTTTCAAACCACAATAACGTGATTCCAGAGCCTGAGATGTATGTACTTAGTTGCTCTGAAAGTTAATGAAATTACGTTCTTATTGTTTACACCATTATACTATTTGTTAAGTTGCCAAAATATGAGGAACAAACAGGGTGTATGTAGATTGACATTGGTAGCAACAGCTACATAGTAACAACACTAAATGAATCATTAACCATAGCATTCTGACTGAAAAAGCTGCAATTTATATTACATACAATCACCATCAAGAACAATATAAATGACAATATGAATTATGTTTGTTCATGTTATGAGCACCATTGCTTTGTACATGTGGTTAGAGTGCACATGATGTACAAAAGGCAGTCAGCCTATACCAGACTTTGAACCTCCGCTGGAGTTTTTGCCACTATAAGTTCCAAACCGATACTCCTACAATCACCCATTATGTATGTTTATGTCTTGTGTCATAATTTTAATAGTTTGCTTGCAAGTATATATATCTCCTTGTGCTGCTAGGAAGGTTATGGACTTTGTATGTGGTATTTCCCGCTCTATTTCTTCATTTTTTTTCATTTGTCCATTTTGTTAAATAGTTAAGATTAAAATCTTTCACCAGGATGACCAAAAGTATTGCCAGATTTGGAAGGCAGTCAGACATATTTTGTGAACAAAGAATGATAAACACTCCATGATTCATTAAAATCAAGACAGCAATACCTTTTAAAATGTGTTTTATGATACCTAAATATCACACGTTTGCAGGAGTGATATGGAATTTCATTTAACCTCAACCTGAAAATAAGGTGAGACTAGGCAACATTTAACTGTTATTCATTAACGCTGTGCAGTCTTTAACGGATACAATCACTGTTGTCTTCGAGCTTGTAGGTGCTAATTATACAAACATTGAATGTCGCTCTCCATACTTCGCCAAAGATAATTTATGGATTTAAATAAATTTTCTAAATGTCGGGCAAAAACGGTCATGATATACACACCAACATATCATGCTGATCATTGTTTGTGATGCAACATTCAAAATAAATGCCCATTGGGCAATGTAAATTTTCCATCGAATGTTTACATGGGGAATAATGTTGCTTAAGACACTACTTCACCAGTATAATACCCTGATAAATCAATTAACTGTACTTTTTTTGTAAAATAAATGAAAATTGTAAATTCAATGGACATTAAGTTATGTTTTAATAAGTACAAAATTCTGTTGTTTTTTTAAGTACAAAAGATCGCCATGAAATATAATTCTATCATTGAAATAGAGTACAGTAAATTACAACCCAGTGTGTGTCTGTATGAATCTATAATACTACCTGTAGGATCTAATGCTATGTAATTATTTAAATCATTATTTAAGACACATCTATCCAAAGATCTGTCAGAGAAACTTTGATAAAATGAATTAGAAAATGAAGTGCATTTGATATAAATTGTAAATGATAATTTCCCAAGGTTCCTTAATAATGAATTAAATGTAACATAACCAGATTTACCAGAATAAGAAATAGATGAGTATCGTCTTTTGGGTTAGTATATGATGATGCAAGTATTGATTAATATAACAATAAATGATGGCAAACATGACATGTCACTTATGATTAGAATTGGCTTTACAAACTTTGAAATTTCAAGGAGAAAAAGCTATACAAACGTACTATTACGCTACACATGAAACCCTTAAATTGCCAATGCTATTAAGATGTAGATGTAGGGTCAAATAATTTTATGAAATCTGTAGCCATATTCAATTTTAAATACAAACTTAAAGGGTTTCACGAGTCTATTGTTTAATTTACTAGTCTCTGTTTAAATGCATTATCTTGTGCTTGTTGCCTCTTATGTTGGGGGAGTTGTCCAGAGAGCGGTGCGATCCTAAACTAGGTTTGAAACGCAAGTAATGTTTTGCCACAGACCGTTCCAAGGCAATACTCTATTCTCAACAATATTTTTGTTTGTGTCATGTCTCTTTTGCCGTTGTAATTGTTCACATGTGTCTGTACTTGTTCCTGTGTTTTTAAGGTGGCTCTGCACATTGTTTATGACATTCTCTGCTCGCTCGACTTTTTCCCATAGGTTTGTAAAGCACAATGATATATTTATCCCATAACAACCGAATGGTTCTCACGATGACCTAATTCATGATTGAATGAACATTTAGAACAGTAACCCCTTTCACACACATACAAAGCAACAATTACAAAGACTCATTAACCTCTTCGCTTATGTTCACACCCCAATATTTGCTCCTACCATCACCACATCACAGGTGCAAGCCAGTTTCAGTATATTTGCCCTAGAGCATATATCTGTCTTTATCCACAAACACAAACATTCATAAGTACTAATTAGTCGAGTCAAAATCACAATTGCTTGTTTCTGTAAAAACATGATTAATCTTATCAGGCTTATTGGAACTAGCATGAAGTTTCATGAATGCAACATGGATGTGTATGAACATTCATTTTGATGATGCTGTAACAGTGACATATTCATCAGCAACAAAGTTATCATAGCGTAACAACAGTGACATGGTTTATGGCAACAGTGACATGTTTCAAGTAGTATAGTAACACGATTCAGAGCAATATGGACATTCATCATGGCAACGACGCCACTCATAATAAAAAGAGATTAAGTTGCTACAGGGAACGCCACACACACAAGACAATGTCTCCCCACACATACCCCGGGAAAACAACAGTCCACAAAACATCAGGCAATGAGGAGGTGTAAACACGCCTGGGATCAGGGGCGAAATGAATGACATGGACAACCATGAAGAACAACTAAGGAGAATTAACAGGACAACCAGGGGGGATTTTCAGTGGATGGAATAAATCACGGAACAAGCCAAGAAAGTTAGCAACAATAGACCGAACGGGTGGGAATAACATGAATATTATATCAAATGAACGAATTGCACATGGGGTAAAACAACTGAAGGAAGCGTAAGCCATTTAAAACATTAAAACAAGAAGGTATGGAGGACTCATGTTACTTTAAATATGGAACCTAATGGCTCTGATCATCTTCCACATCAGAACAAAGTTTCCAATGATGGATTTTGCAAAATGGGAATAAGAAATACGTGTCAAATTCTCATATCATGCCACCAAATATACAGCACTCATGTACTCATTCCAACTACATTAATATACAGAGGTATCACAAGCCTTCAGCCCAGCCATTGAAACAACCTTGCTGATTGGCAAACATGTGTTTGTACTAATTGCCATTAGTTCTAGGTAAGTTACTTTCTACATTGAGTAGTAATTGGAATTGGAATTGAGAATCTAGAGAAAGTACTTGTGATGACAATAGCACAGCTTTGTAAATCTTCTCTTTCTCCTCTCAACTGAGTAATTTCTCTCAATGATGTAAGTGATGTTCGCATGTTAAACACATTCAAACACTTCAGTACCACAAGCCGACTGGCTGCACATAATGTCTATGAACAAGGAACTGGCTACAGATAATTACATCTACAAAAATACAGCAATTTGTCAGTTACGTGTATCAGTTAGTGCCAAACTTTTTCTGAGAAGAAAAAAACTCGCATGTAATACAATAACGTTGTGAATCCGCTGATATTTGTGAGTAAAACAGGTTGCCCCCCAAAATGTTAGTCACAGTGGAAAAGGTGGTACCTAGCAATTTGTTTACGTCTGTATTTTATTATGGTAGGAGGGTTCTGTAGATTGTCCTTGTTAGCTAGGAAAAGAACATATCAAACCAAGAACTAAACTGTGAAAAGTGTGCAAAGCTTTCTTCTTCTCTAAGCTTTTGTTAGTTTTTCCATATAACTGACAAATTGTTGGAGGGTTGTAAAACCCAACACACACCAGTAGTTGCGTAATGTGACTGAGGATTTCAAAAAGAAGTCCTGAGAAAGATTTCTGGAAAAAAGCAAGAGTCCATCTATGTAATGTTAACAAGAATAAACTTCAATTTAGGTGTTTCTAAGAAGCATAAATGTTTAAAAAAAAAATATTGTAATACGGTCAATTGGTTAATGACTTTAGTCAATTTGTAGATAAAATGAAGAAGTTTATAAAATTAGAGACCAAAAGTAGAATAAGATTGAAAATTGCTTTGATTGTCATTCTACGGTAAGTTAATACTTCCAAATCACATTGCAAAGTTTATTTCAAAGCATGCTGACTATGAAATCTTGATTAAATTAAGGCAAAATTTCACGAAAATGTTTATACCACACATATATTGTTTCTGGGTCAGATAAAGACACGTTTTACACAGAACCAATCCTTACAAACATTCCTACGTTAACATTTTTTACGATCAGGGAAAACAGGAAATGACCCTATGCAGAGCCCTGTAATTTTCTCTGACATCGTAGATCATTGTAATGAATTGAAACCCTATGAGACTGGAGTCAACAGGAATAAAATGACCATTACCTTGTCATTGGTAATTTAGATCATTTTTTTTCTCATTTTCTCATCTTTGTTATCTATTAATTTACAGCGGCAGGACAGACACAGGCAAATACCTTGTAAATTGCACATGGATATGGTATCAGTGCAATTTATCTACACATTGTTTTTCATTCATGGTTTTTCCAGGATATGGTTCAAAGATAAGGAGTGAATGTATGCGACACAATATGCAGTGTGATCCGGAAGTCATTGTAGCTGCTTGGGATTTAGTTGGTTTTCAGTCATTTTAAGTTAAAGAGATAAAATAAGTTGCTACAACGCCATATACAGAAGACAATGCCGATCCACACATACCTCCGGGAAAACAACAGTCCATAAAACATAAGCCTTTGATGAAGCGCAAGGTTAAATACGTAAGGAAACAGGGGCGCAAGGAATGGTCTGTCCGACCATAAGGGATAACTAAATCAAAGAAGACAAACATGGGGGGGGGACTTCTCATTTTGTAAAAGATAATGGAAATACGTTATAAAAATTATCTTCTTTAACATTGAATGTTCCTTATTCAGCAATTTTCACCAATCGTTTATGTTTATGTATTGTGTTCTTTTCGTTTTGTTTACTTTGTAATTGTTGTTTTTTATAATGTTCATGTCTACGCGTGCATTTGGGTGCCTGTATGCGTGGACTGTGAGTCGCATTTCGTGCTGGGCTTCTAGATTAATTTTAAGAATAAAATCAGCAGTGCCAGTAGTACCTCTTCTCATTATGTAATATGCCACTTGTTTAAAGTGGGCAAGCCATTGAATTAAACACACAAAAAACACTAATAGCATAACGTATTGCTAGAACTAATACAATACAAGTAAATAAAACTACACAGGGTTTGAAACATTTATTCATGTATAGTTAATTATATGTGTATGAATGTTATAATTACAATTTCATAACCGTACAGAAGAGATATACGTAGTCGACGACTCGTAAAGCATTGTGGGAACTGAAGTAGCGTACCATAATTTGTGGAATTATGGAGCAGAAAAAGCCACATGCTGTGACTTGATGAGAAACACTTGTGTGAAGTTATACTCTATACTATGTAACTGGTGTGATTTTCATCATAAATTACAAACAGAGGAGTCAATGTCAGAGTAACTTTAAATCTACCTATCAAGATTAATTATAAAGCTTGTATTATTACTGACACCACTTGATTCTACATCTATGGAAGATCACCAAACTTATTAGACAACCATCACTCTTATAAACATTAAAATGTATCAAAATTCAGATGTGTTTTATTAATACATGTGCATGATTCTTGGTTAATCTGCATTCAGATTAAGGGACTCAACCTCTTGTCTTATCCTTAAATTTCCTTACTTTCAATAACTTCTCTAAATTATTATTCTTATCAAAATGACTCAACTTTTACTCAAGAAATTCCTCCCTTTTCCATACATTGTATTTTGAATGTTCTTATCTGTACCGTAGCCCCTGTAATACAGCAGTTTCTCTCTAAAAAGTTATTTTGTATTCCTCTAATCTAACCCCGAATGACGGCTTAAGTGAAAGAGGTCCACCTTAGGTACGGGATGTGTGGGTTCGATTCCCGATCGCGACATTATCAAATCGTTACAAATTGGTACTGAAGTTGCTCTTTTACCGATGCCTGAAATTATACGGATATTACCTTAAATCACAAAAGACCTATAACCTATAATAATATCCTTTACAAAAAACATAAGATAATTATCTCCAGTAAACTTAGACAGTAAAAAGATCATATATAATATTTATCATTGAAGTATGGTAGTATAATAGTATTTATTTACTTCAGAACGGTTGTAACAAATTGTGAAGTGACTGGTTAATAAAAACACGTCTTAAAACATCTTGGCCGTTGGGCATCCTGTACTCAAAATGCGGTTTTCTCAGCGAATTGTGTATCAACTATACTGTACTATAGAACATTCATTTCATTTGTATTTGCTACTCCCTGTTTAGAAATCTCAGCTATTCCCGTTGTTGTTCTAATATAAACAACTCTGATTGTCACATGACCTTTAAACCAGATTGTTTTATCAGGCATTTTGGATAATTCTATGAAGTACAAAGAGCATGACCAGACTGAGATTCAGACAATTGTGTGCTCTAAGTACATTCAAATACAAGACCAACAAAATGCACATTGTTTCTTCCAATCAGACCTATTGCAGTATTTATACAATATCAAAAACATGCATCAGTCTGTCTTAATTTTATCAAAGTTTCATGTTATAAGTTGTATTTCACACAAATGACAGAAACGATCCATTGTGTCTGACGTTACATGGATCTAGACAGAGCATTTTGGGTAATATCTCATTCATCTTTGTGGATTTCCTGCCTTCAAATTGCCGCAAAATTGGAGCAAAATTGCCAAAAACGTAGGAGAAATAAAGAGAAATAAATGACATATAACATGGACAGATAATCACACGGATAAAATCGTCCTATACAAAGCTATAATGACTATAAATGATCAAATATTTGTACAGGACACTGAGCAGGTTAATATTGAAATGATAATCTAGTGTTCATCATTATTTGTCTATAAATGTTGGGGAATTCTTAATTCACAAGCCGAAAATTGCTGAGGAATGGGTTACGTTTTTAGACGATTGAAGGACACTGGAAACAGTTTACATTGCATTAATAACTGACAAGGTTTATGTTAGGTTATCAAATCTGGCAGACTAAACATGTTAATAAAAGTCTCAACCATTTTCTTTCGTAACCATGCAATTAGTTTCAATTAAAATTATTGAACTTTGATGAGAAACTTCAGATATATTTGTCTAGGAATTCAAAAAGGAAAACAGATACACCCCTTTTAAGTATTTGCTTAGAATTAAAAACCAATCCAGATTGATGTTTTCTGCTATTTTCCTTTGAAACCCTAATAACCGAAACAATAGTTATATATCTGAACGAAGTCTCCATTAAACATTTGTTCAAGCATGAATGTGACTGTTTTGTAAACACTAGTGGACTTGTAATGGGCAGCACTGAATGTGCTTTGCTTATTTGTCAAATTAGAAATTCAAGAAAACTAAATTTAAAACTCCTTATCAATAGAACACATTAAGACCATGCTGACATGAATCCAATCAATCAGTGGCCTCCATTGCAAGTGCTTATATCACAAAGACAATGTCCATGAAGTTCACATGGTCTAAACCAAATAGAAAATATTGTATACAAATATTAAAAACAATGTTTATGGAATATAGACACTCGCTATACATCGCATGCGCCTAGATCAATTTGTTACAAGGAATGGCACCTATAAAAGACAATGCTTTCCAGCACAGAACACAGGTAAACAACAGCCTACGAAACATTAGGGACTGAGGAGGTGCAAGGGCAAACATGTATCAAAGTGGGAAGCAACGCTAGATATAAAAAACAACCATGGATAATTTAAGAGGACAACAAGGAGGAAAGGGATGGAATGGATGGAATGGATGGAATGGATGGAATGGGTGGAATGGGTGGAATGGATGGAATGGATGGAATGGATGGAATGGATGGAATGGATGGAATGGATGGAATGGATGGAATGGACGGAATTCACCGCAAGGTGAGCCAAAACAGCAAAGGGTCACGCGTCATATAAACACCCACTATTGCTCGTGTCATTATCGCATATACAATGCCACTTGTAGTATATCCTAAACATGTATGTTCGAGAAGCACAGTAACTATATATGGTACATTAGCAAACCATCCCCTTGTGCCAGGAAATATCATGTGTGATAGTTAGAGATAACCCAATTAGTCAGTCATAAGCTATCCAAAATGACAAGGAAATCCTTACAAAATGAGGACTCCGCCATGACATTCCATTTATAAACTCGACAGCAGTATATTAATCATACGAAATTAATGTATAGAATACCATTATGCTGACATAAAAGTACAGTTTGTATACCAGTTAGCTGACCCCTGAATGTAAGGGTTAGACTTGTAGGCAAGCTCTTAATGATGACAATACAGACATATAGGCATGAATACTTGGGGTAATGGTCAAAAACTACTAGGCTGTCGTAATGTTGGTTTGAACATTTTTGATTTACAATTGTGAAACACGTTATTACAACGTACACGTATCACTTTAAGTTATGTTTCATTTACTGTGATCCGAGTTCCTACCCAGTACTCGTGCCTAATTCAGGGAGTGTGGAGACTGTCGTAGAATCTTGTACATTGAAGGATTTGAACTTGCGCGTCCCAGGTCAGAACTTTTGGTGAGAACTTGTGTCCAGAATCTCCCTCGAATATATTTTAGCTCATGGTTATAATAAAAACAACATGTCATTGAAAATATTTGCGTATCAAATCATAGGCATTCATGACAGATGAAGTTAAAATGTACTAAACAACACATGTTGCGTAAAATTACTTGCGCGGGTAATTAAAGTTAATTAATTCCAATTAATCACCAATAAACCAGATACAATTGAATCAAAATGGAAGCAATCATTGATAGCTACTTCATTAATTAACTCTATTCAAGTATATCGAAGAAGATATCAATCATTAATATATTCACAGTTTTATATATCAAACTGTGCAAGCACTTGTATCATCTAACCATCCGTTGACTTTAATTGAAATTGATCAAGATAACTTTTTAATTTTTCATTTATGTTTATATATGCATAGTATTTCTACTTAATTTTTTTATCTTTTCATTTTGGGACCAAGCAGGCCCGTTTATTAGCAATAAGAGTATATACATTGTACAATAATTGTGGTAACAATACATCGGATACTACCGTTCAAATATTGAACTTCAGACTTCCATTTTTGTAATGGGGCTTCACGTTACATAAACAGCCATAGTCATCTAGTGACGTTTCAAGCTATCAAAGCAGAGGAAGACCCATGTGTCCCTTCTAGTATCATTTTGGGGACAGACAGACAACCGTGTACTGAGCCATCGGCCTTCTGTTAGCCAGCTGGACAACTTCATAACGTGCAGATTCTACATCTAAGGTGGGTTTGGAATTCACAGTAGTGGCGAATGGCAAGTGACTTAAAGTGAGCGACCATAACCACTTACCTACGGACGCTCTATCTGACTTTATAATGAGAGAAAAACAGAATTATTTGATCCAGAAAAACGAAGTAGTGCAACTTTGAATAAAATCTCAAATTGTTTGATTATTCCCTATCCTTTCTTATAGCATTCCAGTACAAATATTGTGTTTAGACTTCGAGGCTTAAATGATGTACACCTATGTTTTGACAGCTTCCAAATAGCACACAAATCTTATGCCAAGAATCAACCAATTATGTCAAGATTTCTTCTTAACATCGGTTTATTTTGTAATAAATTGACCATTATTGCCGGATGAATTATGCATTCAAGTTATATATCATTATAAACTAGAGTCAAAACTTTTCTAATTAAAGGTCACCTTTTTTATGACCCTAGTTTCATATGAAAGACTAATGGGGGCATTTTTTAAATGTAATATAACTTTTAAACACGAATTAATTACTCTAAAAGTGTTTGATATTAAGTGTCTGGTTTATATGACCTTTGTTGGCTCTGCAACTGAGGAGCGGCAACTCTGTGCGTGTATGCATGTACGAAAATTAAGACACTCGATTTTTTTCTTATAATGAAAAGCAATAACTTTTCCAATTCCAATTGCCTATCAGATGTATATGCTTGGCGTCTGATTGTGGAAAACTGGTTTAAAATCCTCAGGCATACAGCCTCTAAATACTCGATTTCATCACTTTCTGCAGCAATCATGGTTTGGAAAATAGAATCTGATATTAATTTTAATCAATAGGCATTATTCCGCAACGATTTGGTATCATTTAAAGCAATTAGAATTATACTAATAAATATAGATAGAATACTATCGGCTATTAAAATTTGTTTTTTTGTAACGCGTTTTTAAGAAAGATTAAAACATCTTGGAAACACAACATAACACAGGATCACATATCGAATTCATTATTTTGTTATCAGTGAATATCATAGTTATAATACAAATGCATTCGTTACTTTCTACAAAAGTCTGTTTCATGTGTGTGAATGCTGGCTTCGTTTAATAAGGTTAAGCAATTCTAAGTTGGAGCCATTGCGCTTCTATCAGACCAATTAATATCTTGAACTAATAAGATAGTATCAGTATTGATAGGAACACAATGGTGAGGTTTATCTGCAGTTTCAAAACTTTAATCAATCAAGCTATCAAGGATTGACACAATAAGTCGATAGACAGACAAGGAACAAGGACAATCAGAGTGCTTACAATTTTGCATGGAACTACTTATCTTACACAAAAATCATCTTCAAATATATTACGAGGCTAACTGCATCTACCAACAGCAGAATTTGTTGATTTTAACATTTCAACTCTTAAACAAAGCTATAGGTAACAATTCATACAACATATTGAAAGTCTAGATTACAGACAGGGTCGTAGCAGAGCCATTTTCAGTATACGCACGACTTTCTAGAGGGGTCCGGAAGCATTATCCCCCGCCCTGATCAATTTTGAAAATTCTGTATCATCGCAGCTGCATGCTGGGACCCTTTAAAACATATTTTATCAAACAAATAAAGTACAAAGTTATGCTGGTTTGTCGTGCTGAAACCTTAAAAGCTCACCTTCTTACCCTCATTTTTTTGTTTTCTTTTTTCCAACTGATATAACACGCATGCCTATGTGCATATCACTGGCTACGCCACTGACAGAAACAAACAGTTAAATAACATGCAGCATGGTAAAAAATATCTGAATATCACCATTTTATCTATACATATCTCATTTCTTTAGCACTGACAAACGAAAACACACAAACAAAACTAACAAACTAACGGGTTCTTGTCAGCAATTCGACAGCAGCTAGGGGGTATTTAATATGTAAGAGGCAAAAAAGGCCGATAAAGGCAATTAAAACAAAGACCCTAGTGTTTAGGGACAGGAAATGTGCAAACATGATACATCCACACATTCTGACACCCTGCTGTAGAGTTTCATTGAAACACTACCACGTCATCAACTCAAAGCTAAACAGAAAGTTGTACATTGATGAGAATTCTGCATGACAAACTCCAGATTTTTCATCCCATTTCAAAATTAATTGAAAAATAGGGAATCATACGAGTCCCTTTCACATAGACACACCCATTCTGATATGATACATATCCAGACAAGAGTCTGACATTGTAGACAAACAGGTTGGACCACTGGTGTGCTTGAAAGACAATAAATAATTTCGGTACATTTCTTATTCTCTTAATGTTGACCTTTCAAACCTGATCTTTTTTTGAGAACAGCTTGACTTAAATAATTAAAAGCTGGAAAAGTCAACATAGTTTCAGAGAGTGACTGAGAAACAGTAGAAAATCAAAATGTGAAAAATGACCTCGAACAGTTTTTCAGTCAATCCAATCAATCGGACAAAAACCACACAGGAAATCATTATTTAAGGACACACAGACACAAGAACAGACGGAACATATGCGATTTTTTCAACCATAATTTAATATTTTTTCCTGCAATAATACAAATCAACAAAAATATGTGAATTATACCATCACGTAAATCAATCCCATTAAAACCAAATCCAAACGCTCCCTTCTTTCAAGTGAGATAGTATTGTAGTAGCGTGATGGATCAGATTTTAATGGAATAACAAATAAATCAGAGAATAATTTTACATCGCAACCAGTCCTATTTGTGATACACAAACTCCGATACAAAAATATCACAGCTCCTGTCATAATTATGATAAAAGGCAGACGACCAAGATTGAAACAGACACAAATTAAACATCAAAATCTTTGTCAAAAGTGCGTAAAATTTCTCATTTTTTAATTTCTGTTTTAACCACAAGAATGTAAAACCGGATCAGCTGTTTGAGAACATTTTTTGTCCTAAAGATCCCACAACGTCAGAATTCCCCCGAAACTACGCTGCTGTGTTAAATACATGTAATATTGAGTACTTTACATTAATTATTAACTCCCCTGTGCATGCCCCTATCTTATTCCCTAGAATTTCTCTGGTCTACTGCACATAAACTTTCAGACAGCATGATACTATCTACCAGAGGGCCCTAACTCGCATAAAATACCTCATATGTTCCACATTATTAACAAGTTTGAAAAGCAACACTTGTTTCCCCGAGATACTTGACAGTCAAAGTGGAAAATTTGTCCATCTTTGCGGAACTTGTAAACATCTTCAGATAAGTGCTTTGAATTACATAGAAAATCTCCACAAAATTAAGAGTTTGGCAATAAAATGTAAAATAAATTGAAGTGTCTATCAATTTTAAATAAGTTTATCTGATTCCATTAATTTGGAGGCTGACTTCAGATGTAAGTGTTATGAAAGTGAATTCGTTTCACACGCATACTTAATCATACAAGGAGAATTGAAATATTGCATACATTACTGGATGTCAATCAAATTACCCGTAGTTAGCTTCAAACCAGATAGTCTGGTCAGACACATACGAACCATATCATTCCCAAACGGTTTAAAAATAATTAAACTTTCACATCTGTAGTACAAAATTGTGAGACCTTTCTGTTGAAAAAAACAGGGTCCTTCAAAATGAATGACCCTGAAAAAACATTGAAAGTTTGAAATATAGGGACTTCTAGAACAAACCAAACACCCAGTGTACTTACAGGAAACGATTGTTACATAGATTTTGCAAGTGGGCAATTACAATAATTTTTCACCAATCCTTCAGTATATTATAATGTAAATGTGTTCATGACGACATTCAGAAAAACTGACACTTGAATTATGGGAAATATTTGTAATGTTCGGCCAAACTATGCTTTGTTCAAACAACACAATGTAAATAATTGGCAATCCAATAAATACCATACTATATCAACATAATCCAGGGTGTAAGTAAGGACATTCACTCATAGGTAATACATAAATAAACATTTGGCAAAGAAGTTCGTTCAAACAATTTATGTTCTGGCAACGAGTACTAGTACATCCACCAAGCCCCTCATAGCAGTGCTTGAAGGTCCACTTTCATACAAAAACATGGTGAACATCACTGAGACAGATTACACAAAAACACAAAGACACTGTATGTGTGTTCCTTTTGCTTTGGGTCCAAATGTGTATATGTTATGTGTCCTTTTTGGGATAGCCACACTTTGTATTTGACATTTCTTAATGACTTGCATGAATAAGGATGAAATGGCTATCAATATCTTATGATCATATCTAGCCTTCCAACTTGCAGGTAATACTAAATATGAACTAATAAAACGAGCAAAAACATCAAAATCGTTTGGAAATAAAGCCTGCTTCAAAAAGACATATAGTTATTTCAACCGACACAGAAGTATCCAAAGTATGTATAACTTTATTTCTTTAAACATACGCATTTATGTAAGCTCAATGTTGTAGGAACCATAACGCTTATTTGAATCCCTCTCTCTGGAAAGACCAGTACGGCAAGTGAATTGAGTGCTAAATATACAATAATTAGAAGTTTCGTTCCCGGCCTTGCGGTGAAGGAGCATGATTTTTTCCGCTATAACGAGTAAATTCAATACACAATACGATTTGTACCCATCATGATACTGTCGTTGAACGAATATTCCTATATAACGTATGTCGTTGTATCGGGAATTCTTTATGCTATTGTCTATTGAGAAGGTGTTGACATGACCTTAGGGGAGATCAAACCAACAACCTCCTGGTTGAGCAGCTGGTACCTAGCTTGCCCACTACAATGCCACTCCCTCTGAATAACTTTCAACTTAAAATGAGTGGCAATCTGTTACAAACAGTTTGTGTGACATTTTATAAATAAACACTTACATTTAGATAACTGTGGTGTAGCCACACTAGCTCTTTGTGTTGGTCCCTCTCCAATTCCATTCACAGCTAATATTGAGATTTCATACTGAGTTCCTGGTTCCAGGTATCCAAATATCCAAGAGGTCTTTTCAGGAGACACTTCTACACTGGTCACATGACGATGATCAGCCAGTGAACGAAGAGATAATTGGTAACTTAGCAACGGACCGTTCATGTAGAGTGGAGGTGCCCAGGAAACAGATACCATGGTAGGGGATGGTACATGTAGGGATGTGATTTTAGGGGTTCCAGAGGGAACTGAAATATGAAATAATACTTGAACAATTTCATACATATGTTACGTGGAAAATTTATTGTATGTTGTTATGTATATATTAGTCAAACTCCTCATGTAAAATACCGAAAGACATTCAATATTTACCTTTAAATTACCAAATTTAAACTAAACAAAGGACTCACAGAAATTTAGCTTACTGAGGGAAAGAATGTTCACAATGTCCAACATATAACTGCTTATTCAAGGCATGTCTGTGTAAATTACTTTGAAAGCTAATAAAATAAGTCTCTGTGACGAAGATTCAGGACCATATAGTGAGATTTCTGACATACCAATGAGCAAGGCACCACTGCAAGAATTATCATAACCAAAAAGAAAATCAATTCCTTTTGCATAGTTAACTGGTTCATAATTTCAAATCGATCCATATTGCAACTTGCAGTAGATTCACAATTAGTTAAGGGTTCCGTTATTGTGTATCCTATGTCTATAGGTCAATATTTTACAAAATGTTTCATGGCTGACCACGTTGTTGTTCTCAAGTGAATACAACTTACTGGAGTTTGTTGTTTCAGTTTAAAAAGCCCATCAATTGAAGATTCACATTTGAAATTGGACATTGGGTAAACTAATGGAAAACACTTCTTACCTCCAAAAGGAAGAGTTGTCACAGGAGCTGAATAGTTTGTTTCAACAGTATGTGACGTAGTGATTTGGAATATAAATTTGAACTGAAAGAGACGGAAAGGAAAATGTTACATTTCAATGTTATATGAAAACACTACACACCAAATCATGTGACTTACAAATCTGCCCTTTTTCATTTTATTGAGGACAACATATTTATGTACCTCTCCCAGAAAATATTGAATTCGTATATAAAGTTTACGAATTCAACTTCACGAATTAATTATCTTGAATTCGTGAATTCACGATTTCAATTGTGCGAATTAAATATTTTAGGAGAGCAATAATAAAGTGTAAATGTTACCACCGGCCTTTCTTAATCATCAGACTTATTTTTTTCATATTATTATAAATTTAAAGCTAGTGTAATTGTGACCTTTTCATTAGTCCCATCTAAACTTAATTATGAGAGATATTGCAATGGAGTAAGTATTTCTCATGTACATTCTATACAATTCACATTTGTATAGAAGTCGACAAGAAAAAGAACGAGTACAAATCAAGAAATACTAGGCAACCTCTTTAGAGCAGGCCACTATTGAACAACAACCTCTCTTCAACAGCATACATGTTCCCTCAGCGAAATATTACAAACAATCTGACCTCTCTAAAACAACAACCTTTTTACAAAAGCTAAAATATGCTTCTCCCTAAGGGTGTTGCTCTAGAGAGGTTGTGCTGATTCTAGATAAAACATACCCGATATGTAAGATATGGATGAAGATTGGATACATTCACTCTATGAGTATCCAACAGTTCCATACTTGAATGACTTTGCCATTCAGACATTGTCTCGATGACCTGTTTTTGCAAAATAAACGTCACATTTTCAAGCACAGATTCTCCGGCCCAGAACAGTTCGGCTTCTGAGAATGTCCTATATATACTTTCACCGTTCCAGTCCAGTAAAACAGATGTATGCGTGATGCCATCTTTTACTATATCAGGTCCCGGAAGATTCAGACCAGAACCTGAAACACAATGTGTCATTATCTGTCAACAGCCAAAGATACCAGTATATATACTCCACAAAAATACCTACGCACTACTTTCATGTGTCGTTATCAGTCTACAGCCAAAGACACCAGTATATATACTCCACACAAATACAAACGCACTACTTTCATGTGTCGTTATCAGTCTACAGCCAAAGACACCAGTATATATACTCCACACAAATAAAAACGCACTACTTTCATGTGTCGTTATCAGTCTACAGCCAAACATATCAGTATATATACTCCACAAAAAATAAAAAGGCACTACTTTCATGTGTCGTTTTCAGTCTACAGCCAAAGACACCAGTATATATACTCCACACAAATAAAAATGCACTACTTTCATGTGTCGTTTTCAGTCTACAGCCTAACATACCAGTATATATACTCCACACAAATAAAAACGCACTACTTTCATTTGAACGATTAACTGGTCTATCAAAATATGTAACGATAAAAATTACTCCTCGAATAAACATCAGTGTATCCACATTGTGGCTGTCAGATTGCATATCTGTTTTAAAATGTCTTCTTGCATTTGCTATCAGTTAGTATCTACCTTATCTAGAAATAAAACTATTGGTAGAAAATTAGATGGTACGTTTCTTTTTGTGTGGAGTATAAAAATGTCCGCGGTATAAAGTAAGACTTTCACAGGACAGATCAATGACTATATTTAAAGTGACATTATAAAACAACATGTTTTAAACAATTCACTTACTTTATAGCAAGGGTCATACTTTTAGTATGATGTACAAATTTGCTGACAACCCACCAGAGAACAATATATTGGAACCAAGATCAAACAAAATTGTCCAGTTATTTAAAGCTATTAAACCCAGTAATGCAGCCATGATTGAGATATTAAAACAATCATATAGCTCTCAATGTTGTCAATATCTTCCGCCAGAAAGACAATATTCAATATTCCAACAATTACTGATATAAGGAATATATACTTACGAGGAACAAGTTCTCGATGATATATTTCTAGACCAAAGTTACAACCTTGGACACAACTCTGAACCTGCAATTAAAGCAAAATAATGTGAGTGTAAATAATTTCTCAAACTTACTATGATAAACTTGAATAAATGTTTCCAATTTTGCTCCAATCTTCTCTATAGAACCACCTAAAAGCCTGAAAATCAGGGGCCTAGCATTTTTTCATCGAACGCACGGCTTTTTAGATGGGTCACGGTCATGCCACCCCACCCCCGGTCGCAGCTGCTTTCTGGGGCATTTTTATAACGAATTTCATCGAAAAATAAAAAGTTTAGCTGTTTTTGTGATGTTGAACCTTTAAAAATTAACCCCTGATAACTCTGATTTTTATACTATTATGGTCATAAATTATATTTTCATTTTTCTAAATGATGTTTCGCACGTGTGTACGTTTGTATCGCTAGCTACCCCCTGAAAGTTGAACCAGTCTGTCTACACATAAATAGAGAGGCGAGACTGGTTTCACGTCACCCACACATAATAGTTGATATAAAGGAATATGATAGTTCCAACCACTAAATCCTTGAAGAATGACCTTTGTTGAACGTCTGTCTATAAGGAAGTATTTTGCAATATCAATGGAAATAATTAATTCTCAACAAAAAAAAATCACACCATTCTGCACATTTTCTTCATCAAAAGAAAAAGCAACAATACCACTGCTTACTAATGATTCAAAATTAGTTGACAATACCGTTATTGTATATATTTTTGTATATATTTCATAAAATATGTATTCATTGGCAGACCAATTTTGTTTGCAACCGTTTTCAAGTATATTAAACATATTATAGTTAGATATAACAATCAACTGGGTGGAGGTTTCTGGTAAAAACGGGCATTTTCAAACAAACTGAATACACTAGCAAGATACTATTTTACGCTAGACCAACTTTCCACTCTGAAGTAACCCACACATATTTATAAGATTTCTTACATTTTGTACATATTTACTACAAAATGAATACCTTCTAATGAAAGGAGACAAAACTAATGAAAGGATTGGTAAAAGAAAATATAATCTAACAACTCTCCACAATGCTTAGAAACGATACACAATCAGTGTTCATTGATTTAATACAGGACATAAAACTAGCATATTATTGCTTATCTGTCTTTGAAATGTACTTTATATAAGAAAGTGGCATTTACTTCCACCACGAACATCATAAGAAATAAACGACAACCATATGGCTGCAGAACAAATTCCAAATCAGTATTTTATTAACAAAAGACAAAGTTCTGACACAGATGAGGTACAATCCAATTCCACAAAAGAATCATAATAATTCATGCAATATTAGTCAGTACTTGAGATACAACAGCAAAAACATCACAAGCAATTATACTTGAAAAGATATTAAGATGTTTTGTCATTACGATATACTGTATGTTCTTATATATACATTACAATCATATGCTTTTAAGTATTTATAATAATAATGATAATAGTACATTGTTTATGGTGTTTAATACAAACACATACAGACGTCAGCAAAAGTGTGGCATATCACAATTGCAGACAGAGGCGTAGCAAGAGCTGGTAGAATGTACGTAGATAATCTAGGGGATCTAGAGTCATGATACACCGAAAACACACAGTTTTATAGAACGTTCGTGGTGTAACCTGGTGACTTTTTAACGAACAATAGAGTAAACTTTAAAGTGATTCATATTAAGAAAGTTTATGTCCCAAAGTGCATACAAATAACTGCATTCTTCGTGTTTTTGATAACTATGCGTACGAAACGGCGTATTTTATGTGCTGGTAACGTAACAATGCACCTGGCAGAATAAAACTTGGCGTGAAATCGGCATTAGTATAGGCACCAACAGTACAGTATTACTGTTCTTACTGCCTACAGTACTGACACAAGCACGGCTTCGAATGTTGCACTTTGCTGCCATATCAATCTTATGTGTTAATGACAATAATTAATTGTTTTCTGTTTAATGAATTTCCGACAGATTTTTTAGAAATTTACACAATTTAGTACATATGTACTGCTGACATATTGAACACCAATTATACTCGTACGGCTCTACCTGCCAACGGTAGTAGCAGTAATATACTGTTAGTGCTGCAAGCTGTGGTTGATAACATTAATACTGCTGTTACTGATACTACTGCTGACTTTGCACAGACATAAAGCGAATATACTCAGCGTCTTGTTGGTCACATACCAAGTGTCGTCTTTCAGAAATTTATAAACTATTATCATCATGCTTTCCATGCATTATTAGATATTGTCTGGCAACTTGGGTGTAATTCAAAACCAATACGTTTGTTTTCCAAACATCTATCTGTTAATTATCTGCATGCATTATCTTTGCCGTTCATTTACAGCATTCAATATGAGCGTTATAACAAAACAATTAAACACACGAAGAGGAGTGAGACATGAAGGAGGAATCATATAGCACAATATTTCATTGAAGTAGAAAACCATGCAATGGTTTGTGTTCAATAACTGCATGATTATATTTTCCTGTGTCTTCTTGCGTTTTTTATAACATGTAAATGCTTTGGATGAAAATGATAATGATGATCATGCAGTTTATGATAATGGAATTGGTGATGTTACTGTTTGTATCAAACATGTTGAGCATGAAGTTGATAAATTTAACAATGTTCCTGACGATAATGACACCGCAGCTGCTGTTGTAGTGGTGTTGGAAGATGATAATGATGATGAGAAAGATGTCGTTGTTGTTCTGAATGTTTTACGTATAATAACCTTTAGTTCTAAGATTAAGACAGAAACAGGAACTGAGTGATATGAGTTTCTTAAAAAAATCAGTTCAGTGTCCAGTTTGAATACATTATGTTACAAACACAAAAGCATAAACTCAAATCAGACAAAGACATCAGTCATGCAGTGTGAACATGCAACTGCTCGTAAATACCACAGTTGGACTTTCTTCAGGGGCATAAATACATTACTGCAATATGGAAAGCATTCAGATTTATTATTCACAGATAAGACAGTTTAGACCCAAATAATGCATGCACAAATGTTGTGCAACAAACAAAGGCATACATGACTTACATGTGTCTGTATAGTGCTGCTACTGTCCCAAAGGTTGGTGTCATTCTGCAAATAAAAGTTTCATTTTAATATAGACTATATCCTTATATTCTCCTTGTTCTCTTCGTGTAGCCGTGTTCTTCATATGCGGAATTTCTTGTTCGACTTCTTTGTACATTTTTACCACAGACAATGAGACACATATTTGAGTAAGTGGTTTCAATCACGATACATTTCTTATAATGTTATAGCAAGTTTTATTCACTGATGTTTATTCACTTTTAAACACACAAAACCAGTTATACAATGCTATATATATTGTGATTCAATGGCACAATTATATTAAATTGGGAACGTAGACTACCATGTATTCACTTCTGTAACGGAGCTAGCACCATATGCTTTCTTTACCATCTAGTGAACGACATTGCTCAATGACCTCTTTGCTTAAAGAAGACATAATTGTAGTTGGAGTTTTGTAATGAAGTGGTCAATTGGTCTATGCATCTTACATGGTCAGACAGAAAATGTATTACCCATCTGCCACTTTGCTTTTCAACCTCATAAGGTACATCCTCAGAGTGCTCCTATCTCCTCGAAAGTTCTTTTCACAACCTATTAATGTTCATTCACTGACACAAACTACTGGATTCTTGCAAGCGTCTTGCTAGGGCTAGTGATGATACTACATCCAAGCATCCAAGTTACGTCTCTCAAAAAATTAAAGACTCGTCGTTACGATACTGTTTTCCATGCTAAATTCAGCATTAATATCTATTTATATTTTGCGAATAACTCCTAGTATTATTTTATCTGTGATTCTTTTATTAAAGTAATTTCCCATTCTGATAATGGGCATGAAATGTAACGGAAGAATTGGCATGAACACTATCTTAATTACCATAATATGGAATTTAACATGAAGAACATCAACAGGACAGCATTTGCCATTATATACCTTTTCTATGAATACGCATTCTCCCAACAAATGTATAAGTAGTCGTACATAAATAACAATGGCTTTAAATGACATCAAACAATGCATATATCATGTCCTATTTAATGTTACTAAAGCGTAGATTATACAGCTACTGGGGAACAAATGGGAATAAAACGGAAGTGACAGATTAAACGTTATCATACATAATTATTCTTATCTCACACATGTTTTATTGTACCAGCCTAATTTTACACATTCTACTGCTAGTGCAAAATTGTATGATGAGAAAACAAATTTGGGTGCTAAGTCACTTTCTTTTGAAAACATACGTCGGTATCATTAATTGCTATCTGATGAAAAGACCCATTTTAACTCGAATATGTCATTGAATTAAAAGAGCTTTCTCATTAACTTGGTATTTGTGTGTACCCTGCCTGCGTGTGCCACCTATTCCTTTGGGTATTGTTCTTTGAAGTCCCTCCTTGCGTGTCACTTTCTTTCTGTCTTTTTCGTGGGAATGTTTGTCTGTGTTTGTGGCCTCCCTGGCTCAGAAGTATTTCACTTGAAATCATTTCACACGATCAAAGTAGACAATGAACACACTGAACGTGTTATAAAGTGTGTAGTTATATATTTAACATCGGGCCCTTGCGTAACAATGATCAACGAAAAGCACATCTGTATGACGAAGAAATTCTACCATCCATCGCATAGTTTAACCTTAAGGTGAACGACATTCAAGCTATTCATTAGATGGGTATTCATTCCGAAGTCATGTGATATTTTCTAATTTGAATTTCATCAAATCTTTTCCTCCCATGTTTCCCAGTTCCTGATGTCTAACTGATCACAACCAGCTACAAAATTTACAATTCCGTTATAATCATACACAGTACAAATGATATCAATTGTGCTGGGAAAACATAAAGGACCCAAAATTCCTACACATTATTTTTTCTGAGAGGAAGTCCATGTTTTTTGCTGTCACGTTGTGCAGATGAGAATTATCTTTAATTGAGCTCTATTCAGAAAATCCTAGAATGTTTTTCGCGAACACTTTTTAGATTGAAGACTATTTCATATAGAAGCTTACTATCTAACTATTAATGCAAAAGAAATACTAATTGCATGTATTGTCGCGCATATATATATGAATGCATCAAATATGATTTATCAATAACATGGCAATTCCTATGATAATTATTCAAACATAATTTGTTTCAAAATCTATCTGTCAAAATTCTGCATTTAGCCCAATTTTAAATTTGGCTATTCCGCCTAAGTCCCGCAAGAGGAAAGTTCCTACATTCAGTCCAATTCCCAACTACACAACAATTTCCATCGAACCAAGTCTATAAAGTCCCATCCATGTCACTGTATTACATTAGATTTAAATTCTCCTTAATTGTTATTATTTTTCCGTGTATCTTTTAGATAAATATTATATTCCCCTGTCCCATAGCACAATTCTTAGGCCTTATATATTATTCGTGTTCTCTCCTCCCTTTTTGTCCGTAGCTAACTTGCTTTCTTAATTGTCCTGTATGCATTTCCCCTTGCTGTCCCCTCCAATTCTCCAAGTATGTTTTTGGTAATTAGCTAGACAATTCCTTACTTCCCCATTCCTATTGATGTTTGCCCTTTCACCTCCTCACTTCCTAATGTTTCGTATGCTGTTTCCCTGAGATCTGTTTGGGGTTGGACAGTCTTGTGAATGTGGAGTTCCCTATAACAAAACGATCCTCCCTTTAATCCCATGCCAGGCCTATCAATATCTCAAAAGATCAGTATACAGAGTAGCCTCGTCCACTCTTCATGTATCCCACCCCATGTCCAAACCCGATCATCTTGTAATCTCATTTACATAACGCGTACTTTTACAACGATATGACGAACGTCTTTATATGGCTACCATATTGGCACACTTTCCACTGGAGTTTATGATAAAAAAACTTCTGGGTAAACATAGATATTTTATGTTTTGACTCCGGAGATTGATACTGAAAATCCTGGGTTGTTTAACTAGACGGAATATACCTTTCACATGATTGACTTATATCAAGTTATTAATTATGTTCGTAGCTTTATGTCAAAAGGTTACTGTTTGTCTTTGCTCTGCTTCAAGGATTCTGACACCACTGTGTACTTGAGTACATAGCCGAGTTTGTTCAGTGTTATCCCCATACTGACACCACAGAAGAAAAGACAAATAATGCCCGAAGCTACCAATTCATACGGATCGGTATGAATGTGACAAAATCAAATTGCAAACAGTTTGTTTAAATTTTAGTCAACAGCATGGATAAAGTGTTTACTTTCTAAAACATGTTGATGAAGCAGCGAATCCACGATTTTAACATTGGTTTAGAATGCGCAATCAGTACTTTTCTATCAAAACTTTAAATTGCACATCAGATACAAATCCGCCAGGTTGGAAAAGTCAGTAGAGAACTCGCTTGAAAATCTGGAGGTCCTTCATTGTGCTTCTATTTTGCCAGAAAGTATGCATATGTTGGAAAAGGGAGATTATGACTTAAACATACAAGGGGACAGAGTAGTACGTATACGGGCTCGTTTATGAAACAGGCCTCACATACTGGTCCCGTACATACAAATACGATAAAATACAAATTAAGAAATAAACTGTACAGGTAAATATCTTACCAATTCATATGATCTTGAGCACACGGTTGAGCATGGTGCTTCTGATATAGCCTCCGGGAATTCGGAACAGCCCAAATAACACTGTAAATAAACAATGAATAAAGTTCTATTCTAGTACTCTTTTTTATGTCAACGTTTTTCTACGTAATAATCAAATTGTCAGTCAATCAATATATGAAGCCGACAGATATATGTAATAAAGACCATTTTAGTCATGGGTACGCATTTTATTCATTACATCATTAATTGTTCGCTATAATTATACAGTTTATTAAAAGTAAGCATATATACCCAATGGCAAGATTGTAGGACTGTAGTAGTAACGTATGCATTTTTGCACATTTCATAGACATATGAACATAAGCAATTATTCTGCTCTGAAATTATGACCACTTCAATGGAACAATAAACGAAGATTATCTCTCCAGATCTGCACGAAGCTGATATTCAAAGTAATGGTACAATAGCAGAAATCTGTGTCACTATTTCAGTGCTAATGTTGTTTTGTCATAACTCGAGAACAACATAAAACAGAACCATTAATTACAACACTCTCTGCTGTAGTATTGATGATACATATAATCATATAGTCATATGGTTCTACTTATATATCAAGTCTTTTTGGTATATACTCTGTTTCTATATACATTTGTAAAGCTCTTGTAAGCAAGTAACGTTTGGTGTGCGCCCCTTTCACTGAAACAAACTGACGATGGAGAGACATGTATAAGATTCGAGAGAGACGGACAAAGAATGAACATTTTTCTAATGCAAAAAATGGGAACCTAATTTGTCCTTCCAATTAAATGACGAGAGGATTTTGCCTTATCCAAATGTTCCTGAATCGACAGGAGGGTTTGTCTGTAAAGGATTTTGCCTCTTTACAGACAGATCTTGTACTCCTACGAAACATTTGCAACCTGTAACGGTAGCCTATTTCCAATGCGTCTTACGACATCTTACCACGGACATGTTGATAAAATGACCCCAAAGCCTTTTGAATTTTATCATGTAATTTTCTTCTGTTTGAGAAACAAATATCCTGAGGTAGTCCCGTAGATAGGAGGACTGATATGTTGCTATACTTACACCAAGATTGGAATGTTACAATTTGTTTTGCAATTGTAAGCAAGCTACACTTGATGTAATATTGTTTTGTATCAAAGCAAACATAACTAAATTATATATTTAGACACTCTTAGACACGCTTAGCTAGTGAGGAAACATTCATATAATTGTAAATAAAAAGGCAAAGAAAACTGTTGGAAGACAATCAGTGTTCTAGCATTATACAAATACAAGGCCGTTTTTATAAGTTACATTATAATGACAATCATGGTCTTATCTTGCTTCTATGCATCACCTCGTTCAACGACACCATGTTTAAAAGCAAAATGTCGGGTTGTTGTTATCGTTGACCTCGTGAATAAGGCTAAGTGTACATTCTCCATGGACATCTGACGATGTTTATTATGCGGATAAGACGGTATTGCAACTCCATGAAGGTCATAATGCAGTCTGGAGCAATATGTGTAAAAGTGATAGACCGATTGCGATCCAGAGATACATACTGACCAGCGGACGGATGCCATCGAATGAAGTACTTGCAGCATTCGTAAAGCCAGGAAGACGAACACAATTCGTAGCGCATTGTGGGAAGAATTACACATGTTTAACACGATGGTGGGACTTGATCGAATACATTTGTCTTTCAGACAATCCATAATGATTATTACACCAGGATGTCGTTGAAAAAAAACAGCCTTCCAAAATAAAAGTTGTAATATTTTCAGTAATATCGCATTATTATTATTACTCGTATTAAAATGATTACCTCTCATCTCAGGTTACGGAACATAAATATAGACACGGAGTAGATGTATACAGCATTTTTTTGTTTTTCTAGTTTCACTCTGAGCAAAACCGCCAGTAAATAGTGCCATGAGAAAATTGTTTGTTTTTGCTCACCAGACAAAACTACCCCGACTAGTGAAATACTATAACACTACAACATACCTAGTTACCTGACATACTAAATAATGTAAATGAATCTACGTGCGCAACAGTTTTTGGCATAATGCGAATGATTAGGATGACAGACCTACACGTATATACAATCAAGCGAGACTGACAGTATTTGCAGCAAACTGATGCTTCAAGCTTTTACCTACCTGCTCTAATTGACAAGCCTTATCACAGTAGTAAACATCTTTATCTATCACCTGAAAAGACAAAAAAAACACGTTGTAATGAATTGTGGTCAGACTCGATTCTAAACAGCTATGGACCGACCCGATGGCGCAGTGGTGATGCGTTCGCCCCGGATGTGAGTGGTCCTGGGTTTGATGCCCAGTCGCCACAAACCAAAGTCGCTGCAATGGTATATGTGGCTATTTTTGATTATCTTTACAATGTTAGTTCGAGGACTGGTTGGCCCGGAGGGAGGTAAGTTGAATGTGTGGGTTATCATGTCACGTGTCAACAGCATGGTATCACACGGGGTAGTGATATTGAATTTGAAATCATTTGCGATAAATCAGACAGTAAAGAAGATATTTTAATCGGAAAACGTCGGGTATTTCAAGAAGACAGACAGGTGACAAGAAGCCAGGCTTAACTATGTTCATACACATTTATCTTGTTGTGGTTATGCATTTCTTGAATAGAGTATATGACAGTGGTTTCATCAGATATTGAACACGATAGTCAATTCATGTTTTTATCATTTTAAGTTTAACGGAAAGTTGTAAAATTTCGAAATTAATGCAAATCACCGTACTTTGCCGTCGGTGCTTCATGTTTTACAGATTCTGTAACAACTTCTAATTCCACATTTCGGGGTAACACAATTCTCGTATTTCAAGCAGCTATATTTTCTACAGACGATGCCATTGTCAATAATTGTATCATCGGATAAGCATTTTATTTTCAAATTTAACCACAAACATTTCATAGGAATGTGGACAATGCTTAAATCGCTGGTTAACACCCTGGTCTTGTTTACAATCTGTAATATGTTCAACAAGTACGGTGACGTAAGCTATTGTTCCCTTCCTATACAAAGTGTGAGCTTTTATAGCCAATGTACTTTCGGAGTAATTTACACTTGGTTATACCCATTGTCGGATGGCTGTTATATATTTTATGACAGTTTTACGTCAGTGTTTTTAATTAAAACAGAGACGGCAAGAGCGGACAACGTGTAGTCATCGAGTTTAGTACTTTGTGCATATGGCGATAAAGTAGAACATATTTGTAACTTTACAACATAATTACATAAAATATATCTGAACAACCCCATTTCAAACCGCAGAATAGCATAAAATATATACTAACAAAAACACCGTACCATACCACAAGACTACATAGAATACCCCACAAAAAAACGAGATAGTTCAACGTTTGTTTTGTTCATTCGTGAGATTCACACATGACATGAAGTCGGAACATTTCGGGACTCTTCGTAAATTAATTGTATGACTATGTCCAGTAAGCGACGAAATCTGGCGTAGACTTCCGACTGCTAAGGCGGAAATCAAATTGGAATACAGTATGGTTGTAATGTTCTCTCTGATATTTTACAAACTGCAGTGACCCCCCCCCCACCCTTTATCCTGAAGAAAGTCGGTCTCGGTTGTGAAGTTGCCGGAATATCGAGTTAAAATATAAATAGGAAATTATTTTTTTTCTATAAAAAGAAGTCTTACCGCGGAGAGGGTCTTAATTTCAGTGAGGGTTACTGTATATTCGAAAACAAAGTACATGTATGAATCAAATGAAATACGGATAATTAATACGTTTTAAAATGAAAACGATGACAAATAATTGATAACTATTGTTTGCCCAGTTTATCGGAATGGACGAATAAATAAGATCTATTCACGTGTACTACCACCATTACTTATTGTATTTAATGACCCTCGTCTGGTTCATGGTTCAGTCTTACTTCTGTTCTGGCAAAAGCTACACCCCCCCCCCCTCAGTAACTAATAAAGATGCTAGAACCTTATACGCAATGTAATGCAATATATATCACATTATGGTAATCATACAGGCATCAATTTGACCAATTTTAATTGAATTTTAGACATTGATGTAGTAGCGTACGTGATTAATCTACACTCCGCTAACTTAAATGTCTAACTAAAACAACAGAAATGCACGTAATCACGTCGGTCGGAGCAATGGCGAGTATACGATAGACTGGTTTTTGCTTTATGAGATGTATACCATTTAATACAATCATTCGAAAATCAGAACATAAATGCTTTGTATGCGTGTAAAGGTCTCATTTAGAGTTATCCATTTTCTTTCGTCTTATCGCAATAATTTCAAGCCCGGTCTCTTGAGGGAACGGTTGCATTATTAGTGCCGATATTTTATACGCAACCTAGGAGAGTCATATCAACACTCAACAATATAAAATTCGATGTTTTCTCCATTGTATAACAATACAAAAGAATATTTGAAACGTAAAATTCAATAGTTTCAGAGCCTTAAACTTTTAAAATGAAAGTGACGAACATTTCAGTCCAAATATTTGTTCATGGCTGGAACAGTTATTTTTAAAATCACAATGTTGCGAAAATATCATAAGAACGAATGCCAGTGGTGGCCTATACGAAGAATCAGTCTTCATACGATGTATGCATCGGAGCCGAACTTACATATTAGTTTATTATAACTTAAGCATTGTACATCGATCATGAAATGCATCCTAACAACTTACTATAATCATCTACTTAAATAAATCCAAGTACAGTAAAACCTCACCTAGCGACCACCTCAATAATAAGACCACCGCAATATTAAGAACACAATTTACATGTCCATTTCAATGTTTTTTTCTGTTTATTCAACCTCAATATGAAGATCTCCTCAATAAGAAGACCAATTTGTGCCCGAGGGCAGTTGTATTATCGAGGTTTAACTGTACTGTGAAGACCACTGAATCTCGCAGAAGCTCGCCCATAACGGCGTTAGAACGTTAAGATCCGGATTAGAAATCCGGAGAAATAAGCATAGACACACTTATGAAAAGTACCCTGTTTTAACCGAACAAGTTTTTTTCGCAGAGCCACTAAGATGCAATTGAAATAATAGTAAGATAGTCTTGCTTTATTATATGGATTACAAAACCAATATAATTGTTGGAGGAAATATAGTTATTTACACGTAAATACTATCATAATACTAATGCATTTTTGTGATAAGAACTACATCATGAGTAGCGTAGATTCTGTGATTATATAGCATTGTCTAAGCATTAAATACAGTAACTACGTAGCTGTACATAACCTCGTCTGGAGATAAGTCTATATTGCTAGTCTTAATGACATTCCTCCGTCATTACCGTGTATCGAACAAAAAAACGAAAATACTGACCGAGGATCTCCGAATGATCATGTAAGAAACGCGGCTAATAAAAGTCAGATGCTATAAAAAGGGGATCATGACCACAGATACATCACCTACATGGACGGATCAACAGAAATGTGTCATTCTCTGAGTTGTTTGGCCCAAATGGCATATCTGAGCGAAATTGAGATATTAACCTTTCTGAATGCAGGGATATTTGTAGGTCACTACAAAATATAAAATATTGTAAAAACGACATTTATTAGGGAATTGCAGCACTTTTAATATAGTCATGAAGACGACTAGATCTACAAAAATTTAGATTTACAAATTTAATACAGCAAAGATGTTTTCAGATACATTATTCTCCTTAAGAAAAGGGGCCGTCTCAATGTTTATTGATAATTGTTTTGCTTCTGCTTGCCGCTGAATCATAAATCGTTTACTGAAAGGTTTCAACTAGCTGTTGCAATTAATGTGAAAACAAATATGGGTACAAAACATAAGTTAATATACTCATCACTACGTTCAATGTATTAATCATGAAACAGAAGATGGTATTTTAGACTCAATGGCAGGTATCGGACTTGTCACGGAAGAAATATGTTGTGGTTTAAGTTAAAACATCCATGGTGAAATATGCATGAGCGCAAGAAGTTTTGGAAACAAGTATATACATGTACGCATTAATATGTGATGAAATGCGCGCGTCAAATTAGCTGCACAGCAAATATTTGTAATAAGATTACGTGTAGGATATGGGTAACTAGTATATTGATTGAACTATGACTGGCGGGGACTTCATTATTTATCATTTCACATTTCATGAGATCCATTTTTATCGTGATAAAATCGTTAAATCGAGCAATACAATCGTGTGGTTCATGATTTCCACATTCATAAGTTCACGTTTTTAGGGTATGAACTTATGCAGGGAGAAAGAAGTCTCCACGCGTCTGCCGTATTTAACTAATCTTCTTTCTATTGTTTAAAACACAAAGCATTATTCCATATTGTATCATCGCGTCCATCAGGGAGAATCTCTTCATAAATGTATTGGCAACTCTTAATCCTTTCTTAAGAGTTTCATCAATCATAGTGAGAGAAATCCCAACAGAATTCTACCTAACGACTGATTACCTAACGATATCCTATTATTTAAAACAAGTAATTATATAGAGCTGGAGAAAGTTCCGGAAATCTCCGATATTTATCGAAAATTGCCGATTTCTCATACGAATTAATAGAAAAGTTACTATTATTAGGCACAAAACCATTCATGATACTGACAGGGGCGCCTCTATTTAAGGACTAGATGTTTATTGACACACACACACAGGCTTTTCAACGAAAATGAAACTATCCCTGAGTTGCATTACTGCCCATCTAGTATCAGACGGAGTATAAAGACAAACTATTAGACACAAGCAAGAAATCGGAGGCGCAAGATTAACGAAAACTTTGTATAAATGATAGTCAAAACAGATAGAAACGCACATTTCCTAAACTGTTACAAGAGAGACAAACCAGCGCCACATAAACGCACATCTCCTAAACTGTTAAGGAGAGACAAACCTGCGCCACATAAACGCACATTTCCTAAACTGTTACAGGAGAGACAAACCTGCGCCACATCAGCGCACTTTCTTAAACTGTTACAAGAGAGACAAACCTGCGCCACATAAACGCACATTTCCTAAACTGTTACAAGAGAGACAAACCTGTGCCACATAAACGCACATTTCCTTAACTGTTACAAGAGAGACAAACCTGTGCCACATAAACGCACATTTCCATAACTGTTACAAGAGAGACAAACCTGCGCCACACAAGCGCACATTTCCTTAACTGTTACAAGACAGACAAAACTGCGACACACAAGCGCACATTTTCTTAACTGTTACAAAATAGACAAACTGCGCCATACTTTTGTACGGAGACTTATTAGAAGAGCTGCAGTTGTACAAGTTGTGCGACTGATACTGAAGTAATTATATCATGGACATGACTCCTGCGGTCTCTACCAAAATCTGATAACAACCATCAATTAAGAATTCATTCACACAAGGCAACAAAAGTCTGTTTAACATTGTTAACACCGTATATCATACAACCATCACGGAAATGTTAAAATTGACATTGACACACGGCGTGATAATAAGATTTTTGTATTCCTAATCGCCAGGAAACGCTTATGGCATGCGACAAAAATACGTCTAAATGAAGCACAATTAAATGCAGTCATTGTTACATTTTTTGACGACACGCTCTCAATTGGTGTGATACGCCAGAATGAGAAGTAATTCTCGGAGTTAACGGAAATGATGCACACGATCTGATACAGTAGCAGACGAGATAATGAATGTTATTCCACGTTTCTATGCGATCATTAATTTCATTCACTACACCCAACGCGATCAAACGTAAGTATACTATGCTTTAACTAGTCAACACTGGACACCTTAGATCCGGTTGTCTGGGGGGAAATGTTGGAATTATGACAATACGTCCGTCGAGGATTGTTTAAAGCGGAGACATGTTCCAACATACTGCATCCGGGCCTTCACAAAAATGAATTAGGTAGATTTCACGTGCTTGAACTTTCAGTATCGCACATGTCCGTTCTCTCTAAACAGTACGTGGATGAATGACTTGAAGGTACAGTAGACTACCGCCATTAAGACCACCCGGCCAACTGACTGAACATGGTATTATTAGCGAGTTGGTTTTAACATCAAGTTCAATAACATGACAGATATACAGTAAAACCTCACTTAAAGATCCCCGTAAAATTAAAACCTCCTCAATAACTAGACCGTATTTGCATGAGCCTGTTCATATTATAATTCCATTATCGGACCACGTGACAACTAAGACACACTTTCTTTCGAGCTAACGGTGGTCTTATTACTGTGGAGTCATTGTAATTATAAAACGAGTGAAGCAGACGCAATATCAACTTGTATGCAGTGATTTGAATAACTTCACTGTTTAAATCTCCGCCAATTTATGAATGGAAGTGTTTTGCAAGCGGATATAGGGAGACAAAGTTGTGTCTTACACGATGAACACGTTGTTCAGTCAATATCAGGGTTGACAACTCTGCAAAGTCACCATATGTAAAAATGACTGTCAGTAAGTCGAAGCAGCAAGTACCATGTATTGTTAATTCATTTCAGTGAAGGATATGATATGAACTACATGTACTTGGTTGAAAGTTGTGTTCTATTGTTTAGATTTCATGATAGGATTTTTTTTATTTGATAATGACAATATAGATAAACAAAAATTATCACAATTTAGCATTCATACATACATGTACATTATATATTGTTGCAAAACAGTTTGTACTTTTAAGGTAAGTTTGTTATTTTCTTGTATATAATATATGGAGATTCGATTAAAGGCAATGTGTCTGGGAAGGCAAACATATGAAACATTATAATGTGTATCAAATATGGATATAAAAACTCGGTCTGATAAATTAGACGATTTGCAGACTAATTGATGTAGCAGTGCTAGTGTCTCGGTTTTCTTTTGAAAGATAACTATTTTGGAAGCATCTAGATTTGTTACTAAAAGGAAATACATTATATGCAGACATAAAACTCTGTTCTGTGATGACATTATGGAAAAAAACCAGTTCAATTTAAACTCGACAGCCAACGGTGCTTCCCTACATTTCACCATAGACCTATGTACTTTATGACAAATATTTTGTCAAGTTAAAAATCAGCTCTGAATAGATAATATTCATTTAGTAAAATTAAAGAATTTCTTTCTCTCTTAGGATAAACCCATTATCATCGTTTATATCTATTTCAATTTGCAATTTAATGGAGGAAACGTACTCAAGACGACACTATACGCCAAAGTTCTGTGCTTCAACGCGTGCTTTGGACTTATGTTAATTACGCAATATTGTCTTTTGACAAACTTAACTAAGGGGGAACCATTACAAAGTAAAGAGAATGCAAAACTCGTTCATGATCAATTTATAATGTCGTTATTTTTTCAGTTCCACCTTATTGACTCAGTCGGTACTATACTATCGGCACGCTGAATATGGTGACTTCGATATCCGGGCAACGCTTACGTTTATTGAGAGCCGTTTTACTATTTAATTAATACCTGTATTAGATCTCTAAAATTCTAATACTAGATATCTATACTTCGAACACCAGATATCTAAAGTTCGAATACAAGATAAATATAGTTTGAATACTAGATAGCTATAGTTCGATTACTAGATAGCTATAGTTCGATTACTAGATAGCAAAAGTTCAAATACTAGATATATATAGTTCGAATACAAAATACATATAGTTCGAATACTATATAGCTATAGTTCGAATACTAGAAATATAGAGTTCAAATACAAGATAACTATAGTTCGAATACTAGATATATATAGTTCAAATACTAAGTTTATATACTTCAAATACTAGGTATCAATAGTTCGAATACTAGATAGTTATCTAGGTATCAATAGTTCGAATACTAGATCGTTATAGTTCGAATACTAGATAGTTATAGTTCGAATACTAGATAGTTATAGTTCGAATACTAGATAGTTATAGTTCGAATACTAGATAGTTATAGTTCGAATACTAGATCGTTATAGTTCGAATACTAGATAGTTATAGTTCGAATACTAGATAGTTATAGTTCGAATACTAGATAGTTATAGTTCGAATACTAGATAGTTATAGTTCGAATACTAGATAGTTATAGTTCGAATACTAGATAGTTATAGTTCGAATACTAGATATTAATAGTTTGAATACTAGTTATAAACCGATATCTAGTATTCGACGTGTAGATATCTATTATTTGAACTGTAGATATTTAGAACTCATAATTTACATGGTGATTATCTGCAATTCGTTTATTTGATATCTACTGTTATACTATATATCTACTATTCGTATTGTAGATGCCAGTGCAAAGGCAGACCGATTGCTAGACATGACAACGCTAGATTTGGTAACAGCGTGAAAGCCATGCAACACTGTTTGAGTCTTTTGATCGCCGTGTTTGAATTCCTGTTAAAGATAAACAGTGTTTCTAGCCAACTGGACCTATCTGTGTGGAACAAATACGGTACATATGTAAGATAATTGAGTTCAGTATGCATTACGAGTCGTTATATACCCGCGTGTAAAATAGAATACCTTCCGCCCCAATTACCGGACGGAAAATATGCTTGTTTCTTAATTACTTAATTATGACAATTACTTCAGAAAACAAGTCTTGTCGGTTTCGTAATGATAGCTTACCGGTCACTCACAAGGTAAGCAAACACACTGTACGCGGTTAATATACATAGAACAGACAAACACTTCAGTTAGACTTCAATGTAATGCTGTCTGCATCTTCAGAGAAAAAACATATCACTTTTCTCAAAATTCCCCCCTGTTCCGGAGAAATCACAAAAACAAGTGTCATGATTTTCCAGTTTACACAAAACAACATGAATTATTTCTGGTGCGATATCGTGCTTCGCATGTGTTTTACATTTTGTACATGAATAACGCGGACTCCCTAAATTTTCGCAAACCCATTTTACAAACAATTTATGAGTACGGAGCTAGCATAAATATTAATGTCTCTATAGAAACCGAGAAATGTTCAGATATTATGAAATTCAGTGATTGTAGAAATAAATAAACGACATTACAGAGCTGAAACAGCTCAATCATCACTTCATATTGCATGTTCGTGCACACCAGCTGAACAGAATAACATGAAATATTCGCGCCAAAATAATTTCAGAAAATACGCTTTGTGGACTGCAGTGAGAAATCTTCATTTCTGTAAGTGTGGCTTCTCATTGCTCAGTCTGAGGTAGTTTGAACAACATTGATCACTTTCTCAATAGATATACTCTGGTTTTAGTATAAATATGGGGTTGTCCCTCTAATCCTGCGGTACAAACAACAATATACCGTTAACAGCGTGCTCGAATCGCAATGGAAACAAAGACAGGATTTAACGTCTGACTGAACTTCAATTGATGTAAAATTAAAGTTTGTTTGTACACCTGGTAAAACCCTTTATTAGAAAGGTGACCTTCCAATTAGGCCAAATAAAAATATGCGAGGCTAATGTATCCTTTCAATGGTGACCTTAATTGTGGGAGTATTCTAAAGAACAAAAATTTATACTACATCTGATCATCCTGATGATTTTAAATCACTTGTAAGAAAGAAATATTGACCATTTTCTACTCACTTTGACCATAAATTCAATGTCTATCAAAATGAACCATAACAATTCTCATAAGCAATATTTTCAAAACAAATCTAACCATCGACTCTAATATTTTGGAATGGTGCCTGATAAACACATTCTTTTAGTTTGGCCTTATCTGTTACATAATCAAGCATCGGACAAATTGAGGGTATAAATATTTATGAAAGTAAATTGACCGCTTTGAACTCGCATTAACTGTCGTTTTTGATTCAACAGATTTCAAATCCGATTCGATACAAGCAATCTGGGGAAACTGTGATTTTCATGCGGACTCGCTTTTCCTTTTACATTAATTTGCAGTGGTTTGGCACATTGTTACACGCCGAGTTCAGCTGTCAGTTGGATCAGCTTGAATGAATTATACCTCACTTAATGACCACCTCAATAATCATACCACCTCAAAATTAAGAACACAATTTTCAAGTCCGTTTTCACAGTTTTGCTCTTTATACAACCTCAATATTAAGACCACCTCAATAAGAAGACCAATTATCAAGTGGTCACAAAGGTGGTTTTATTATTGAGGTTTTACTGTACGACATTATAGTGTAAGTATATCGAATACATAGGAATGGAGTTGTGTACGTTATTAATAGAAACAATATGAGTGTAATATAATACTTAAGTCAATATTTACTTTGATACACGTATATACATGTTAGTTTGTTAGTTTTATGTATACAGGGATGGCACGAGGCTGAGTCCTTACCCAAATAGTTTGATTTTAAGATTTACTATAAATTAAACAAACAAACGTAAAATAACTCAGGTCAGATATATAGATGTAGGAAATATTGGCAGCTTATCAGTATAGAAGTTTACCAACCAACGAAACTAAATAACACTAGGGTGGGTTAGTATTAGGTGTCTGTGAATCTTGGAAATAAATCCTTCAGTACCATTACTTTATTCAGAGAATATTTTACCATTACACCACAGAAATAATTCGGAGAACTCTGATACTCCTTACCTCGAGTTCTGTCAGAAGTATGAACTCAAGACAAAATAAACGTTTTATTGAGCTATGATACATAAGGTATAATGTTGGTGTGTAATTTATGGTAATTTTACTGGGATACAATATGAGGCATAATATTTGAGGTACACTGTTGAGGTATACTATTAAGTAATTTTATTTACGTATACTTTTGAAGTAAGTAATTGTATTGAGGTATCTATTGGGGCGTAATATTCAGTAATTTTATTTCAGGTATACTATTGAGGCGTAATATTCAGTAATTTTATTTGAGGTATACTATTGAGGCGTAATATTCAGTAATTTTATTTGAGGTATACTATTGAGGTGGAATATTCAGTAATTTTATTTGAGGTATACTATTGAGGTGTAATATTCAGTAATTTTATTTGAGGTATACTATTGAGGCGTAATATTCAGTAATTTTATTTGAGGTATACTATTGAGGCGTAATATTCAGTAATTTTATTTGAGGTATACTATTGAGGCGTAATATTCAGTAATTTTATTTGAGGTATACTATTGAGGCGTAATATTCAGTAATTTTATTTGAGGTATACTATTGAGGTGGAATATTCAGTAATTTTATTTGAGGTATACTATTGAGGCGTAATATTCAGTAATTTTATTTGAGGTATACTATTGAGGTGGAATATTCAGTAATGTTATTTGAGGTATACTATTGAGGTGGAATATTCAGTAATTTTATTTGAGGTATACTATTGAGGTGCAATATTCAGTAATTTTATTTGAGGTATACTATTGAGGTGGAATATTCAGTAATTTTATTTGAGGTATGCTATTGAGATGTAATATTCAGTAATAGTAATTTTATTTGAGGTATACTATTGAGGTGTAATATTCAGCATGTTTCTTACGGTATACTATGGGTGTTTATTAAGGTATTATATTCAGGTGTAATATTCAATATGTTTATTAAGGTGTAGTATGGATGTTTATTGAGGTATAATGTTGAGGTGTAATATTCAGTATGTTTATTGAGGTGTTAATAGAGGTATTTTATTGAGGTGTAATATTCAGTATGTTTATTGAGGTGTAATATGGATGTTTATTGAGGTATAATATTGAGATGTAATAATGGAGGTGCAATATTCAGTATGTTTATTGAGGTATAATATGGAGGAGTAATATTCAGTATGCTAATTGATGTATATTATTGAGTCAATTCACGTCAACTGTAGACATCGCGTGCAAAAACTGAAAGATTTAAGACATATTTTAGTAACACAAGTATTGTATACATTATTCGACAGATGACACGCATAGCTTTTATTATCAATGGTTAGCCTTCAATTCTGCAATAACAGAAGATATTCAGTACGAAATCTTACACGTTTCCCATTCTGACAGCAGACTTGGTAACCTAATGATAAAAGGGTCGTTATGGTCCAGTCCTTTTCCGACAGGTATCAGATAATATTATCACATTTCCGGATACAATATCTAGAAAATATATGAGAATAAAATTAACGAACTTTTTTCGAAATTCTGTAGACTGGCTAGTGAAGCATCTACCTATCATGAATGTTTTATCATATTCAGTATCGTATTGCAATCGTAAATTGTGTGAAAAACAAGAACATATTTTGTTTTAAGTGTTCACTTATGTTACCGCTATTTGTAAACTTCTACCAATATATTTATATTATATCTTGACATTTTGTTTATCCGAAACGCAGTATGAATGTTTTGCGTCTTAAAGATGGAAACATAGGTCAGTATGTGGAACAATAGCCCCGCATACGTGTCTCTGTACTCCGACTTATACACGCGTCTTCGTACATACAGCGACAGTGTAGAGATGTGTCGTCCGTGGCTGGACTAGCGGAACAATGACAATGGTTGGTGAATTTGCTGTCTGAGATATCTTAAAGGGTCCAAGACGAAAACCGTCTTTTATCATTATAATGTTCATTAAAAAGTTCATTAAATTTGATAAGTGAAAGACGATACTCAAGAATTGAGCGTTTAACCAAATTGTTCGAAAGTACAACACAAAAATAACAGCTGATCAACCTTTTGTTTGTATACGTTTTATCCTTCCCGCCAACATTTTTGAATTATTTGAATAGTGATCAGGTAATCTCACTTAGATGGCGATAAAGTAATTATTTCTCCCACCGGTAACAAGGCGTGTTTAAAATATACACAGACATCAATAAAATCTCCAATAAACGGTCAGTAAAATCCCTATCAAGCGTGGCTCAACGTCGTTATCCCGACAGCCATGCTTAAAGTGTTGTTAAGTGTTTAATTAATGAATCTTTGACTTCTCTATTTATGACGACAGTCGTATTAAAGTCAACGTACATATTGTGGTCAATTCGATTACTCAATGAAATTGAAGATGAACAGAATATAGCGGAATTAATCAGAAACTAAAACAAAGAATTTTAACAAAATACCATTCTTAAAACATATCTTTGTTTGCGGTTACGCGACCCCGAAATTTAAACAGTGGGTAGGTAGATAATTCTTTTTAAGTTTAGTACTGTTTTTCATCGATGAATCTGAAAAAATAATTGAGTCGCGACATTTTTATGAGTCTGTCGCGTATCTGCAAACAAACATTTTTAAGGATGGCCTAATACTTAAAAGAATACTAGATCTTACATAGAAATGATGTGGTTAGACTTTACTTGCACGTGATTACCTAATGTTTTACGATACTTTGTGCTTACTTGCACTGAGATGCACTTTACATTTTTTACTTCTATTTTTTTCAATCTTAAAAAACAAAATAATTGGAAGCAATTTCTAGTCAATATTTCCCCTCTATAATTATGTGTACGATTGAATTTCTTGCTTAATGTTCTTTGTCAGGATAAAAAGATGGGTAAAATTCTTTTTTGCTGCATTTGAAACAATATAAGAGTTAGCACAAAACTAAGTAAATATTTTAAGCCATTCTGAAATGGATGAAAAAAGAAAAGAATAATATAATTTGTTTAAGCTATGGTATAATCTTACACGCTATAAAGAGTTATTTTTATGTTCCAACGTTTACTAAATGAGAGAGAGTTTATGGATTATTGCTTTATGTATTTGCATGAAAGAGAAAACAATTTTCCGGTTAAAGTTTATCTGTTAATACGTCAAAATATGACGGTGTATGGACTTTATTCTTGAGTATAGTTTGTCAGTGAATCAATCACAACATAAATATCATAGAACTCATCGTGAAACAAATCAACAGCAGACATTCGAAAAAGAACGAGCAGACGACAGAAAAGTAAGGAAGGAATAACCCCGTAACTATACGCTGACTGCATGGTCTCAACAAACGGTTTGCTGATAATAAGTACTGGACAGCAGAACACTGTACAATACGCTGACTGCATGGTCTCAACAAAAGGTTTGCTGGTAATAAGTACTGGGCAGCCGACCACTGTACAATACGCTGACTGCATGGTCTCAACAAAAGGTTTGCTGGTAATAAGTACTGGGCAGCCGAACACTGTACAATACGCTGACTGCATGGTCTCAACAAAAGGTTTGCTGGTAATAAGTACTGGGCAGCCGAACACTGTACAATACGCTGACTGCATGGTCTCAACAAAAGGTTTGCTGGTAATAAGTACTGGGCAGCCGAACACTGTACAATACGCTGACTGCATGGTCTCAACAAAATGTTTGCTGGTAATAAGTACTGGGCAGCAGAACACTGTACAATACGCTGACTGCATAGTCTCAACAAAAGGTTTGCTGGTAATAAGTACTGGGCAGCCGAACACTGTACAATACGCTGACTGCATGGTCTCAACAAAAGGTTTGCTGGTAGTAAGTACTGGGCAGCCGACCACTGTACAATACGCTGACTGCATGGTCTCAGCAAAAGTAATAAGTACTTTCTATGAAAGCCTATAGTGATGACTTTTCGGCTTCAAGAATTCTCAATTTCAATTTCATGAATTCACGATTTCAATTTACAATTCACGAATGCAAGTTAACGAATTCACGAATTCACGATTTCAACTTCACGAAATCCAGTCTGAACTTCACGATTTCAATTTCACGAATTCAAGATCTCAACTTCATGAATTTCACTAATTCACGGATGCAATAGTAACGAATTCGTGATTTCAACTTCACAAATTCACAATTTGAACTTCACGAATTGAATTTCACGAATTTAAGATTTCAACTCGTGAATTCATGAAGATGACATTTCACCACCAGGCTTTCATAATTTTCATGCATACAGGATGGAAACGAGATGACAAAGACGCATGTAGCAGACGGATATATACCACGTGAATCTAGCGCAGATGACAATGGAAACAGCAGCGAGACATGGACATGTAAAAATCGTCACGGACAGTACTTAAGAGTTTTGTGAACATAACACTGATCAGACGACAGGTTCAAATAGTCCAGACGATCACTTATAAACAAATACAGATTCGGCCTCGCACATAAATACCACTATAGACACAAATTACTCGAATAGAATATATCATTGACCAAAAGAAACATTAATCTTGCAATGAGGCATTTTAAACGGCCAAGTGGAAAATATCTAGATGAGGAAAATTTATGGAGTGCAGACAGCATTGATGCTAATATTTTATTCAGAATAAATGGCATCTCTGACTAATACAATAGCAGCGATTCTCGTCTGATGTTGTGACATCCGGTAGTTAAGCGTTCAAAATATTGCCTGTCGGATGATGTAGTGTTATAAATCCCATCAGAATCACAAACATGTGTACACTGTTATCGTATATGGAACAATATGGGGATATTGTCGTAGATATCACTGAAGCTTCTGGCGTTGCTTCCATTGTGCTTTATCTCTAAATAACTAGTTTAAGTCAATAAAAACAATAAACATTCGTTCAGGCAGCCACTTAGAGTTGACTTATGTTAGTCTGATTCAATTTGGTACATCAATTAAGTGAGGAGTCGCGTACGAAAGTTGTTTAATACATGGTATAACATTCGTCGTAGGTGATGACAGAAACACACAGACTCTTTGAGATTTCTCAAATTAACAAATTGCGAAAAGAGACTGATATTATTTGCCAAAATTTTAAATATCATGGACAAAATATCATAATATATATAATTGGAAAAAACAGATAGGACTTCAATAACTTATACTAAAAACAGTTACAGGAAAAAATCACTTAAAGACCACCTCAATAATAAGACCACCCCAAAATGTTCACGTCCATCTTCACTGTTTTGCTCCTTATTCAACCTCAATATTAAGACCACCTCAATAAGAAGACCAGTTTTCAAGAATCGCAAGGGTGGTCTCAATAATGATGTTTTAATGTATATAGTAATAAACGCTGCTGATGATGCAAGCTGAGCGTACATCTTGAAGGATATTATAGAACATAGCTGACAAACATCACAAACAACTGCATAAATTGTACGTCTAAAATGATAAGCTTGTATATAGGTTCCAGATTTAACCCAGTCACACAGTGTATTATTCTGTGGGACATGATGACATTTTATGTGCATAGTACCTCTTCAGAGTGTCCATCTCTTCAGCAACAACCTCTTTTTAACACTATGTTCTATTTATTCGTACTAAGAATTTCAGAAAGAGGAAACTTTTCGAGAGCACCAACCTCTTACATGCATTTCTCTAAGGCGGGCCTCAATGGAGCACCAAGCTCTTATATGCATTTCTCTAAGGCGGCTCTCAATGGAGCACCAAGCTCTTATATGCATTTCTCTAAGGCGGCTCTCAATGGAGCACTAAGCTATTATATGCATTTCTCTAAGGCGGCCCTCAATGGAGCACCAAGATCGTATATGCATTTCTCTTAGGCGGCTCTTAATGGAGCACCAACCTCTTATATGCATTTCTCTAAGGCGGCTCTCAATGGAGCACCAACCACTTATATGCATTTCTCTAAGGCGGCCCTCAATGGAGCACCAAGCTCGTATATGCATTTCTCTAAGGCGGCTCTCAATTGAGCAACAGCCTCTCTTCCACAATATGCAATCAATGTAACCTCTCATGAGCAAAAACCTCTTATATGCATTTCTCTAAGGCGGCCCTCAATTGAGCAACAACCTCTTTTATGCATTTCTCTTAGGCGGCTCTTAATGGAGCACCAACCTCTTATATGCATTTATCTAAGGCGGCTCTCAATGGAGCACTAAGCTCGTATATGCATTTCTCTAAGGCGGCTCTCAATTGAGCAACAGCCTCTCTTCCACAATATGCAATCAATGTAACCTCTCATGAGCAAAAACCTCTTATATGCATTTCTCTAAGGCGGCCCTCAATTGAGCAACAACCTCTTTTATGCATTTCTCTTAGGCGGCCCTCTATTGAGCAACAACCTCTCTTCAACAATATGGAATCAACTTAACCTCTCATAAGAAAAATAGTTCACGTTTGCATTTCTCTAAAGCGGCCCTTAATTGGGGAACAACCTCTCTTCATCAATATGCAATTAATTTAATCTCAAACGATTAACAGCCTCTAAATAAGTGTAACTTCTCCAGAGAGGCCTTCTACTGAGCAACAACCTGTCCTATACGATATTCAATCAATTTAACCTCTCAGGAGCAACTACCTCTCCTCTACGATATTCAATCAATTTAACCTCTCAGGAGCAAAAACCTCTCCTCTACGATATTCCATCAATTTAACCTCTCAGGAGCAAAAACCTCTCTTCTACGATATTCAATCAATTTAACCTCTAAGGAGCAAAAATCTCTCCTCTACGATATTCAATCAATTTAACCTCTCAGGAGCAAAAACATCTCCTCTACGATATTCAATCAATTTAACCTCTCGGGAGCAAAAACCTCTCCTCTACGATATTCAATCAATTTAACCTCTCGGGAGCAAAAACCTCTCTTCTACGATATTCAATCAATTAAACCTCTCAGGAGCAAAAACATCTCCTCTACGATATTCAATCAATTTAACCTCTCGGGAGCAAAAACCTCTCCTCTACGATATTCAATCAATTTAACCTCTCGGGAGCAAAAACCTCTCTTCTACGATATTCAATCAATTAAACCTCTCAGGAGCAAAAACCTCTCAATAACAGTCGAAATTTGCATCTCCTAAAGAACGATGTTCTGAAGACGTTGCTCTGTAAACAGTAAACGATATTTGACCGTACAGTGCTTGTGTGAATCAATTTGATTGAGAAAATACGTTCGTTTTATCTTTCCTTCAATTAAGGTTCGTTTTCTTATCACAAACACTTCCCTTACTCTTTACCCAGGCTGGTACTTTTTTCCCCTTCTTGGTTTGACTGGAACCTTTCGTAATATGATATTCTTGGGAACCTCTGTGCTGCGTTACCGCGCTTTTTACTCGAAGCTAGCCTCATGGGGTTTATTTACTACACGCGTTTGCGTTAAAGCCCACGTGTGTAAACTGTGATTTTTATGCAAGAAAATACTTTGAAAATACTTTAAAAATACTTAGGACTCACCGACGGTGCTTCGTAATCTACTTGAGTTATCTAATTGTTCGTTAACTATCATTTACAGCATCTGATAAGCCATTTATGCGTGGTGATACTGTGGCATAGGAGAAATCTAACAGTTTATCCCACACAAAATTGAAATAAATTTCTGTCCCTAATTATTCAATACGGACTCGGACAAAATATTTGATAACATTTATGGATGCTCAGTGAATGTCACAGTAATTTTCTAAGCGTTCAAAAACTCATTAAAATTATGCAGCAGACGACTTGAAGCCAGTCTGCTCGGCATATTGTATGTGAGTGAAGTTGACATCAACAACATGTTCGTAACGAATTGCGTTTAAAATTCGAATCTTAACAACGCTCGTAATCTCAAATAACATTAAAATGCAATTTTGCAAACTTCAGAATTGTGGTCAGACGATAAAAATAAAAGCAATGATGTCGAACATTTGTTGCTATTGATATATATAGTCTGCATTGCATTGTAACAAAACGCGTACAGCTGTAACAGAAACAATAAACTGTGCAAAAGACATATTAACAAATTCCTTAAAACATCTGCAATATATACAATTCTTTACAGTTTATAAAGATACTTCCAATGTGAGATTGCAAAAAGGATTGTACCCACATCAGCCATAGTAGATCTATAACGTGTAACTTGATCGTATAGTGCATTTCATTTTAAATTTAAAAAAACAAGAAGTACTTAGTTCTTTCAATGACATTTAATTAGTCCCAAAGCCAAATTTAATTCATCCTAATAACACATAGAAATCTCTTCCCCAAGATGCACAATTTATTAACTTAATTACAATTCTTTAACATTACCTACGTGCTATAGCATTATAACATACGCAGGAACATACGTGTTTCAAAATACCAAACGACAAAACGACTAATTAGAGTGATTACATACGTACCATCAAATGATCACAATTCAGATTACACACTCTCTCTATACTCCTAAAATTAAAAATTCCACGAACATTGAACACACAAACAATCACATATACACATAACGTCAAAAATAAGTTTCCATAAATTTTGGGAATCATCTTGTCCTTAGTTAGTTCGCCATTGTACACAAAATGAGAATGAGTAACAGCAAATATCACTCTTTACTATTAGCGCATCGTAGTAGTCACGTGACACAAGCAGACGATAATTCCGAAATTCAAGGGAAGTAACTCTTATACGCTTTTTTCTTCGATAGCTGCGCGATTGGTAAGCTGGTCCCCCGTTGACACTCTCGCTACGCACCGAGACCTTTAGAGTGACCAATGCAGAGGCGGGGCACCAGGGTCCGAGGTTTCGAAACTTGATATTCAAGCTCAAAACTCAATTGTATGATTAAATATATAGAAGTAAATAGTATTAAAAAAAAAGAAAAAAGTAGAGCTTGTTTGTATGTGTACTACGTAATCTAAATAGCTACTAAAATACGTAACGAAAATGTGGGCACTATTTGACCCAAACTAAGTTGAGAACGAACGTTAGTTTTGAGCATGAAACTGATCTCAAATGTAATTTCCGAGGACCAAATGTACGTTCTTAGGTTACTAAACTATACCGAAGACGCAATATTTACTTTTGCTTAAACTTTTAAGACATTTATGCATTTATTTCTCAAACGAAGGGAAACTCGTCTGAGACAATTTCATATTACTTACACTTTCGTCTGTCGATGGTTATATTGGAATGTTAAATAACATTTGAGTTGGTTGCCCGACTGATATTTTAACAGATCTAGTGCCAACCATACGTGAGTATTGAGGCTTCTTGTCAGGTTTGCATATTATGATTCGATTCTCAATTCAAAATGTTTCCATTGTCGCAAATGACTAACAACAATATACTTGTAAACAGTGTGTACATTAAACCCTCAATAATAAGACCACCTCAATAATAAGACCACCTCAATAATAAGACCACCTCAATAATAAGACCACCTCAATAATAAGACCACCTCAATAATAATACCACTTCAATAATAAGAACATCTCAATAATAAGATCACCTCAATAATAAGACCACCTCAATAATAAGACCACCTCAATAATAAGACCACCTCAATAATAAGACCACCTCAATAATAAGACCACCTCAATAATAAGATCATCTCAATAATAAGATCATCTCAATAATAAGATCATCTCAATAATACGACCACCTCAATAATAAGACCACCAAAATAATAAGACCACCAAAATAATAAGACCACCAAAATAATAAGAACTTATTATTGAGGTCCCACAGTATATGAAAATAAATATGAATAAATTGGTATCATTAAACGAACCGGTTAGGCAATTAGTTATAACTATGGTTAAAACATACGCGAAAGGACGGTCCCTTTAACATTTTCATTTAATAGAAAGTAATTAACATTCAAAATGCGTGCACTGTCCGACTGACCGTGTGTTTCGTACGAATGCTCGCCGTTCGAAAAGAAATGAGAAGCACAACATACAAAACTCAAAGTTTATGTTGTTTATTCACTACTAAAAATAGACTACTGAAAGCTATCGTGTTAAGTAATTTTATTTCATTACCATTGTTAAGCTGGAAAGCACGCAGTAAAACATGATGGGTTCACTTATTATGCAGGAATATATTGGTCTTGTACGTTATAAATATCACAGTTTAAATATATTTTTCTGACATGTAAACATTTATTTGCGTAACATGAATATGTTTCAGATTTTTGTATCAATTCCTATAGATTTAATTTCAGCCAACATGTGTATGACTTCAACTAGAAGGATGCAAATCATATAGGGGTCATCCACTCCAAATGTGTGTTGCCCGAACCCTAGCCTGATTTCACTCACCGATAAACATATAATTAATTTGCAGCCAATATCTTATCTTTCTTTTTACCGAGAGGGTTAACCCGCCCCGTACAACTCGCACACAAATGGTATGTAGAAAATGCCTGTTCTTTGCAAAATCGATACCCATAAGCGGTTACTCGGAAAATCAACAAAAAAAACCGCAAAAAATATCACATACGTACCCTTTGACGATCTCGCACCTGTCATCTAGCACAGCCATCAACCAACAGAACTGCCATCAATACAACACTTTGTACGGGGTGAACCTGTGATATCAGTGTATTGAAGAAAGATGACATTGCGTCGTAAGGAAACAAACGGCAGGCTAAAACTCTAACTACCCCCCCCCCCCCTGCTCCTACTCTAATGTTTGAATCAGGATGTAACATAAGTGCTATCATTAAAGAAGGTATTCGCTATTGATGCTGCCTAGAACTATTTAACTTCATAAGCAGGCATTAAAACGAATATGAGTTAATCTGAAACGTGATTAACAATATTTCAACGTCACCCTTCACATTAGAATTGTCACAAATCAGTCGCAGGCATGCGACGCTTGGGAATCGACGAAATAAACTATCGAGGTTTATCTTAATGTCATAATGGCAAGTAACGCGTCTGTTTGTTCTCAATCTAATATGGATTATGACAAAAACAACTTCAATATAACACGTGGAATTGTATCAGCCATATTGTTATGCTCGAGGATAGAGTTATGATTCTATAGCTTTGTAAGTCAAATCAATAGCTTTGAACACGGTGAATATTAATGGGTACTTTTGTTCTAACTTATATTTATCATACCAGAGAGACGAATGAGGCAGATATTAATGATATTTACATGAAAATAAGCCGAAAAAACGGCATTTTTCGTTTTGAAACACGCACAGCAGGCAGACCAAATGCCGGTGAAATGATATGACACCATAAACATGTGTAAACTGTATTATCTTAACAAATCGACATTCAGCTTCAATCTTAGCCGCTCGGCAAATTCCGCTTGAGTTCGAAGTATTTCGTGAATTTACGCATGCGCTTCGTTAGATTTCGGAACGTTACTTAGACCATTTTTAGCGAAGACAGGAACTTTTGAATCAAATTATTTATCCCGTATTACAAAGGGAATTACTGTAAAATTTCTATTTGGTCAAAATTAGACAAATTATTTGAAAGAATACTTAGCTAAAACTTCGCGTTGCACGATTTTAGGAGATTTAATGTAATTAACTAAGTTTAATGGGTTTACATTCGCCAACTACAAATTAAATAATGTACAAAATAAAATACAACATTTACTGAAAACATTGAAGTTCAAGAATCATTCTGAACACGCTGGGTTTCCCAATATATTTAGACTGGTATTCAATTGAACTGCACGCACACAAGTACTTGTACTATAACAAATTGCTATAGAAACTAAATTCAATTTTTTTTTCAGTAGATGTCAATTTAAGTTTTTGGACGTATGAGTACTAAATTATGAATGTAAATTAATATGATTTACTATATCAAAGCCTAGAGAGCAATGCCAACGTATCCAACAACATACCAGTTTACCAACATGGTGATAATTTATGATTATCCAAGGGAAGTAACTACTTTATTTATTGGCACGACTCTTCGTATAATTACCCCCCTTTGTACTTTCATAATGCGTGCTTTATACTGGCGGAAGAATATTGGTCGACATACACGGAATTACTATTACCACGGATATGTCCGTGCTATTACACAGTACATACAATGTAGATAGTCATATTGAGAATTATTCTGTGTAAGTGAATATTAGAATTCATATTTTGCGATGAAATAGAAGGATTACAAGTAAAAATAAATTCTGATTAACAATTGCATGCACCTGTAATCATACCCAACAATATTGCTTATTATATAAATCCAGTCGATGCAGATCGATATCGATGGTGCTTTTGGTCAGCAGTCAATTTGTCTGTCGGTAGTTTCCGTAAGTGATCGTAAATTTTCCGATGACCACCGATTTATAACTTGTATAACACATTAACATGTAGCCTCGGGCTATCTTAGATCTATATATCCGATAAACGGTTAAAACATTATGTTTTATGATCATAAAGAAAAAAACTGTTGGAGTTCGATCTTGTTGATGAAATCTGGGACCAATATATGGGCCGTTCTCCAGGAAAACGGGGCTTAATGGCACATTTTTCGATTGTCAGGTTTTCACAATTTATGTTGCCTCAGACATTAAGAACCTTACAAATGAAAACTGTTTGACTCTATACTATTTCATTTTCGTTTTATAACGTTTTAAATACAACACGTGTCATGCTTACAGCAACGTCATTTTGATTTGGCGACATCATCTGAACATCATTGAATGTTCTATGACGGAAGTGGTGTTTTTGGCCATTTAATTTCACCCCTGTTTTAATAGATCATTTCCATATGCCTTTAGATGAAAATTTACTGGTCTTATAGCTTTGTTTTTATACATATTTTGTTCATGATAGTTTTTGAGAGTATTTTAAAGATGTATTTAATCCAGTTGAGTTGAAGGAAAATCAAACAAGGTGCACATGTTTATTTATCACTGGATTGTTGGAGCTGGACAAGTGATGTCCTGATACGCAGGTCGCACATACGGTCTTTCAACTTGGTATAAGTACTCCTTTCGTTCCTGACTTAGTGCGTGTGGTTGAATAACTAGTGGGAGTACATCTTGTGTGAAGCTGTAGTCTCGACACCGAAAGATGTGAATTGTTGTTACAGTTTTCTTTTACGGTTACACTCCCTGGTTTATCTGATGACATCCTGAAGTACTCATATTTTCCTGTTAATATAATGTCGCAAGAAAGGGAATTAGACAATCATAAATATAAAATATAATAAAATCGTAATCAATTGTTATGTGTTGATTGACATTTTAGCAAACAATCTGATAATTATAGACACAGTACTAACAGTTGTTTAATTTTGAAACTGATATTCTTACATTTACGATATCAACTTGATGAGAACACTTATTAACACACATAATTATCAAAACTAAGTATAATTACATTGTTAATTAGAACCATCATGTTTGTATTATTCTTATCTTTTATATTTCTCGAAAACGTATGTTGTTCAATGGAAGTGTATCTATATATCAAATGTAGTTGAACTCTGTGCTACTGTTTTGGTCACGTTTGTCATCTATGGACATAGTGGGGTTTATAAACGTATATCACTCTGGGTTACATGTTTATGTAGGAATTTGGTTTTTAATGTAAAGAAATTTCTTGATGACAATAGTTTACATATGTTCAATGATATCGAACAACAACTGCCTGCTGCGTTCGTCAGTACAATTTGTAATGTCACTGTGGACGACTATGTTAGTAAGTGGTTTAATAGAATAAACAGTGATATTGGTCCTTCTAGACGAGGTGGTAATAAGCTCCGTTTAAATATACTAGTTAAGTCCGACTTTGTTCCCGAGCAATACTGTTAACTTATTCTCCAACCAAGACATAGGTCGGCGTATAGTAAATTTCGTTTGGGCGTTGCCCCCATTAGAATTGAAACTGGTCGATACGAGGGATTTTCAGTGGACGAACGATTATGTCCCATATGTGATGATATTGTATCTGAATTTCATGTCTTATTTAATTGTCCAGCTTATTGTGATATACGAGAATCATTATTTATACTAGCAGCAGTTTTTACCAATGCGTTTTCTACATTATCTGATGTTGATAAGTTCAAGTTCTTGTTTTCTAACCCAGATATGATACGAAACCGTGCCAAAACCGGCAATCAAATTTTACTGAGACGATTACTTTTTAACTTGTAAATAATTTATTTATAGTTTGTCAATAATGCTCATTGATTAAGTTTTCTATGTGTTCCTTTTATTTCGTCTGAAGCAACCTTGCTAATCCAACTCACGGTGATCTGAGCAACGTTTTCTGTGATATATTACAATCCATTTTTTAGTTAATGCGCGTTAGTGCTTCTCTCCCCTTTTCAGTATCTTATATAATTGCTTTTATGGCAGTTCTTAGTTCTACTGATTAGCAAGGTTTATTCAGTTTTATCATAACGACTTCATAATCATCGTAATCACCAATATTAATGGTACTCATAATGTAATACAAATGTTGCAATTGTTTAGACAAATCACCTGAGTGTATAACGTATATAAGATTTATTGAAAAGCATTAAAATTGATATTCATTTTATAAGTTTTATATTGTTTGTTTTTTCTGCAAAAGAAAAAATCATTCCGTGAATAATGCGCACGAGTATACAATTCGCTTCAATATCGTATCGTCAACGCAAATTAGCGCAGCTCGATTTTTCTGCAAAACTTATCGTTTATGACTCTTCATAATTTTTACTAGTTATTTATTATATATAGAATTGCTTTGCTCAGTATTTGAAATGATATTATTCAATCCTTAAAATGTCAGTAGGCTACCAGGCATAAGTATAGTCAACCACGTAAACGGTTGAACAATTCAACAAAAAAAACAAGAATATAAAGTCCTACATGAATGATTTTTGTTATGTTTTTATGGATGCTAGGTTCATATTTCAGAACAGAGTAGATATATGAACGCAGAAAAAAGGCGTAAATCAACCATGACTCATTGTTGGTATATTATATTTTATAATACTGCTAATAAAAATCCAGTAATTTCATTTGCTGACAGGGTATATGACGTGCGAACAAATTTCCCCTTCATGCGTTCACGGCTCGACTCGAATACTTTTATCTCTTGATGTCCGCAAGTTACTAGAAATTGACAATTGATCTTCATACATGATTCAATAAATATTGAACAGATTCCATGTGTGCTTGTGCCAAATTCAGCTCGATAAAGTCCATGTGATCAGACGATTGAAAATAAAAAATTAGAGTACAAGCGCGCGCTTAACCATGTGTATTGAGGTACCTTACGGGGTAATGCAATTAATTTTCAGGCAATATAACATGTGAGTGAAATAAAAATATTTTGGTCTACAGCAAGTAATTCCCGATATATTGTAAAAGGAATACGTTTTAATTACTGATATTATACATTAATAAAACACTCTAAACAATTTTATAAACCAAAAAAGCACAGATCTAATTCTTAGATCTAGAGCTAGGCATCGAAACATTGCTTGTTTAACTAAATTCTTATGAAAACACGGATTTGCAGTATTATAAATTCGTTATACTGGTTGTTGACAGGGTATATGGGGGGAATATAACCTGTCTGCGATTCATATAACCCTCGGCTAACACCTCGGGTTATATGGCACACAGACAGGTTATATTCCCCCATATACCCTGTCAACAACCTGTATAACTAATACTATATTGTACGCATGTATATATATATTATTAGTTATACAGGTTGTTGACAGGGTATATGGGGGAATATAACCAGTTTGTGTGCCATATAACCCGAGGCGTTAGCCGAGGGTTATATGAATCGCAGACTGGTTATATTCCCCCATATACCCTGTCAACAACCTGTATAACGAATTTATAATACTGCAATTCCATGTTTTCATACGAATTTAGTTAAACAAGCAATGTTTCGATGCCTAGCTCTCTAGATCTAATAATTAGATCTGTGTATTTTTAGTGTTTTGGGTTCATAAAATTGTTTAGAGTGTTTTAGTTTTGTAAAATATCAGTTATTAAAACGTATTCCTTTAAAAATATATCGGGAATTACTTGTTGTAGATCAAATTTTCTTTTATTTCACTCACTCGTTATAATGCCTGAACATTAATTGCATTACCCCGTAAGGTACCTCAATACACATGGTTAAGCGCGCGCTTGCACTCTAATTTTTATTTTCAAGCGTCTGATCTCATGGACTTTATCGAACTGAATTTGGCTCAAACCTTAACAAATCTATCGTTTTGAATATTAATACTAGCACACATAATAATTTCATATATTTGTGATTTAGTAAGTGATATATATATCTAACCATGCGTATCGAATTATTAAAATATGTTGAGACATTGTTAGAGAAAGAAAGACATCCTTATTCAAATACAACTCTTATAGCCCGACAGATTACCCGGTATTTGAGTTGTATTATTGGCAATAATACAACACTTGATTATCGATTAATGCAATTGCGGCCTTGAAACTCTTGAAGAAAATTATGTTTTAACATTTATAAAAAACATACTGACTTAATTCCTGTCTTAAATGTTTATATATTTGCAAACTGATTTTACATACTAGAATTAACAAAATGAAATAACATAAACATGCTGTGCTGCATGAGGGTAAAGTTATAACATGGAACGACATATTCACAAGACAATGCTTTCCCCATACAGTTCACAGGGACACATCAACATACGAAACATTAGAAGTTGAAAGGTGTAAGGGAAAACGTCTATGGACATGGGAAAGTAAGGAATTGTTTGAGGGATTATCAAAAACAAAAATGTAGACGTTGAGGGGTCAACAAGGGGAAATGAAGTGATGAAATGGAGGGAATACCAAGAAAAGAAGTTCGCCACAGACAGGGGAATGAACACGAATAAAACAACAGGCAAAGGTATTGCACATGGGGAATGGGAACTTAATAACAAATACTTATCTAAAACAGATAGGGAAATAATAATGATTTAGCGATTTTCAGCCTTGGAACCTTAAGCAAAATTATTACATTAATCATTAAACAATACTTTCCAAATGATTTAAAATATAAACATCTTTCTTTGAATGCAAAGTATATAAACATAGCAAGGTTACGAATAATGGTCTCATTTTCACATGATATAAGTTTGTTAACACGGATGGTATTTGCTCGACTTTGATTGGATGAAAACGCTGAAATTCACTTCCTATTTACAACCATAATTAGTAAGCGATATTTACGCAGTTTGGATAGATAGCTTGTACAGATACGATCATGTCTGTTTCATTAACATTTGCGGTGAGTTCAGACTTTGTTGCGATGTTACTGACTGAAAATATTGCATATTTACTTCCTATCTTAAACCTGTATATGTGAAGCAAATAGTTTGCAGTTAATCTTGCGGAACAAATGTGTTCTTTTGAGGCATATAACAACATTCAGGCAATAAAGCATCTAGTATGTAAACTAGATATACAGTCACCACTTTCAAGGGTGAAACTATTTGTAACATGGTTTTTATTACGTAATAAAGTCATGTGTTGAGTTACACGAAAAATCGGTCAATGGCGCTACCGGGATTCAAACGCGGGTCTATGGATTGCCGGTCCGTTATGCTAACCACTACTCCACAGCGGCCTATAACGTCATTTTCGTGTAAATTTAACATATATAAAGTTGATTAAGATTAACTGCACTTTGGACGAATAAGAATGAAATGTGTGACTCGAGAAAAAGTGAAGGGTATAACGAGTGAATAAAGCAAATCCTCTGTCCTTGCAAGGCGCTCACACTGAAGTTTAAAAGCCGGTATCATAGCGAATACACGGTACAGTGTCTTTCTATATTATATTTCTTTTATTTTGATTTTTATTATATTTTTGAAAACGGCAAACATTAAGGCTCGTCGGAAACTCCATGTGTCCACATCCACTCAGGGAGCCGCTTGCAACGCATAGCTTGTGTCCAATGACTATGACAGTTAGCATGTGTGAATAAAAATATGCAATTGTGAACTGAGCAGAGATAAAAAAGAATATAATATAGGTGACTAACGTTTCGTGACCATACGCAAATTCTATCCGATGCCTTGTAATGCATTGCATTGTCAATGCCTTCGGATCTTCTACAACTATTCTCACCTTGTGCCGTGTCCGTGAGATGTTTTGTTGCCTCAGGAAATAAAAGCTTTTGTGTCAAAACTAATTGTGATGTTAAAACACATATTGTTGCCTGATATGGTTGCTCGCGTTAGTCGCTTCACTGCTCAACAACAGTTTAATCAGCTGCAGATACAGACAGACAGTCAGAACGTTCAGTAGATAGTTCTGGTAGGACGGACTATAGACTTAGTAAGAGTGCCACACGTTACTCGGCAGCAAAGAAACAAATGGTATTTACAACTAAGTTAAAAACTTATAAGAAATATCTTGATAAAAGATGGTCGGCACAATTTGAAGGTTAAGATTTGTTGTGCAACATGAAAAATGCCGGGATAATTCGACTGCTGGTCAATCCAGATTCAAAATGGATTTCGGTAAGGTAACGTACCTTTTATCCAAAGATTTACCAATCCGCGTGAAGGTTACAAACGTTGTTCGGTTGAAGAGAAATTGCCTTTATAGGTAACGTAATATTGGTTTGGTTTACACAACACTGATATGCAAATAGCAAAACCATGTTAGTACGTACGACTGTGCCGAAAAAGTAAGCAAGAGTGTAAACGATTCATGAATTTTATTCTCTGAGAAATGCCCCAACAATGCTATTTTTTATAGTTAAGAACAACTAGGAAATCTATCTCAAAAACAACAACCTGCAAGTTTACATAAAAAATACTGAATGAAGTGTCAGTGGCTTATTTACAAAGAAGACAAAATGTATGTAGTTACATGTATTACCAAAAATGCTTAAGAAATCTAGCTATGAAAACTCAATTTATCTCCCAAAATCAATTCAAGTCTGCACCAAAAGACACCGAAAACTTTATTATAAAACACTTACCTTAACAGAATTATTCTTCAAGTTACTATTTCTTTATAATAATTCAAATGATAACATTTTACTGATGTAAAACTTATTTAAAATAAAGGTAGCTGACCTAGAGAAAATGCTCTGCTGAGTAATTTTCAAACACCTGGACATTAAAGTTTATAACGAAGCTTTACCGGGATCTAAACAGTTCAAACACCGCAAACAGTAAAATGATCTAGCATGAACCCTTTCGTAAAACACATCTTAGACATTATATGAACATTTACTAAGTACAAGTTTATATTATGAGTCGAGGACAAATGGTAATGTGCTTAAATAATTAGTTAAAACTCCATTTTTGCATCAAACAATTCCCTTGGTGGCCTTTCTATAAGAAAACGTACTATCAGAAGAAATCTAGATTCTGCTATTTTAGTCTCAGGTAAACATAAACATGACAAAGAGTGTCTGCTAAGTAATGATGTGGCGTTCCCTGTAGCAACTTATATTGCAATGCCACGTGAATTTTACATTTATGAGAAATAAATCTATCCATCTACTTATACAATATTAAAAAATGGCTGCAAATTACATTGACTTACTTTAATGAGTGGTTAAAATGAATGTTCAAAGTCTTAACAAGCGACATGAGAGTAGGTCAGTTACTGACTTTAAAATACCACACTTATTATGAAATATAGAATAATAAGGGTAGGAAAATGTGTGAGATATACTTGCACACCACACTATATTTGTGGTTAAAATGAATGTTCACAGTCTTAACAAGTGACATGAGAACAGGTCAGTTACTGAATCTAAAATACCATACCAATCAGCACCCAATATTTGCTTGCAATAATAGATATACGACATGAAATATAGGAAAACAAGGGTAGGAAAATGTGTGGTGTATTCTTGCACACCGCAATATATTCTATCATTGTCATCGTGTCCATGTTTTTGAACAATAGCATGTAAGTGTATAGTCGATTCAAATGGCAAATTTGAATGTGGTCAGTTGAGACTTAAAGAGGCATTACATATTTATTATTAGTCAACATATAGGTCAAAATCAATGTTATACAGCTACGCCGAAAAAATCATGTCACGAACTAAAACTGAAAGCATTCCGCTGCACATGGCTTTGAATTACTTAATTTTAAGATAACCGCCTTTCGGTCCCCTTGAATGTAATCGTACAAATATCACGTGACCCTCTACAACTCTACATGTTAAACATTTGTGTGAAATTTCATGAAAATCCTCAAAAAGCTGTAAAAGAAGTTCGCCCCACAAAAGTGTGAGAAAATCAAAGATGGCCTTCAGTCGGCCACCTTGAATGTGATCGGAAAATATTATGACAAGCACTCCAACTAATCAGATAAATAATTCTCCTTAAAATCCTCAAAACATGTTCGCTCCACAACTCCGTCAAAAACCATGCAACCGAAAAATGCACAGACGTTATGCACACATATGCTTGGTATAAATAATTTGTGTGAACTTTCATTCCATTCAAATAGTCCCAATAGTTTAGAAGTGGAAGGTAATAGAAAGATCGGGACCTGACGCGACGGAGCGTGACGGTAAACAGGCGTGATGAATAACGCCCTCTTCACTTTGTAATGATGAAGTCGAATAGGAAAGGAATCATACAAAATGCACATTCACTCCAAGACCACAATAAGAACATATATAAGAATATAGGAACATACATGTTAACAATTACAAAAGAAAAAAGGGCGAAAAGTCTCTTTGAACAGTCCTATAGGTTTAAAACTGGTTTAAGATGCATCGAACCTCAAACTAATCCTACCATCACCCAAATAAAACGGCACGTACACACTATGTAAACATAAAACAAACACAGTAGTATGTGTGAAATGTGCGAATGCCTAAATATATGTTTTATACAAGCAAATATTTGTAAAATGATTTTACATACTGCATGGTATTAACAAATAGAAATATTACCTTTTACATGAGGGAAGGATTAACATATTCACAAGGCAATGCTTTCCCCAGACGGATCCCATGGTGATTATCAAAAACACTCATGTAGAATTTGAGGGGTCAACAAGGGGGAATGAATTGATGAAATAGAGGGAATACATAAGTAGACAAGCCAATAAAAGAAGTTCGCCACAGACAGGGGAATGGACACGAATGTAATAACGGGCCAAAGTATTGCACATGGGGAATGGGAAGTTAATTAAAGATATTTATCTAAACATAAAGAGAAATAATAATGATATAGCGATTTTCAGCCTCGGAACTTACAGTAAAATGATAACATTTATCATAAAACAGTAAGTTCCAAATGATCTAGAATATAAACTATATCTGTCTTTGAATGCAAAGTAAATAAGCATAGCAAGGTTACGAATATTGGTTTCAATGTCACATGGTATAAATACGTTAACACGTTTGATATTTGCTCGACTTTGATTGGATGAAAACGCATAAATTCACATCCTATTAACACCATAATTAGTAAGCGATATATACGCAGTTTGGCTAGATAGCTTGTGAAGTTACGATCATGTCTGTGTCATTGAAATTTCTTGTGATTAGTATTTTGTTAGCAGGTAAGTCGCAATAATTCACTCAAAATAACATAGTTGTACACTTAGAAGTCAATATAGATGTCGAACAAATATAACAATTATAAAAGTAAGTTTTAACGGGCTTCGTTGTATTTTGGAATATTTTATTAAAATTCAATAACAAAACAAATCTAAATATGTTTTCCAGCGTCTTATACTCAATATCAATATATGCTTGAAGTATTTCACTTTTAGGCGACAGAGCATCATAGTGCACCATTTGAGTTCTCAAATATTATGGGCACTTAACGTATCGAATACAGAAGCTAATAGTATGCAGTTAATCATGCGGGACAAACTTATAATGATTAATAATTGCTGTATCATGCGTAATCCAACAAGTATTTTATTTATAAATTATTGTACCGAAGAAATCAAACGATATTTTTGATGCAATTTTTGTTCTACAATTTAAATGAATAATGAATATCCTGCTCATACGGATTTAAACTGCATTGTTAAAATCAGATTAATTTTAGGCAATCCTTTTTTGCGTTTAGAATATTGATGACATTTTCTTAACACATATAGTAATATAGTAAAACTTCGAAACCTCGAACTGCCGTCGGACCTAGCAATTAGTTCGAGCCATCTACTGTTCGAGGCATCTACGGTATACGCGTATATTTCCTAACTGACAGTCGCCGGTGCAAGTGTACTAAGCATGTTGAACACACGGCATTTGTTTTCATACTGAATGCACGGCGATCAATAGTCGCAGCATTATTCATAATAATAATAATTAAAAAAGAAATGAAAGGAAAGCAAAAATGATTCCCTGTGACACCTTTTTCTATTTCGTGTATTCTTGTACGCATGAATTGTCTGTCACATAGTACATGTACAGTGGAAACTCCATAATCCGGAAACTCTCAGGTCCGGAAACTTCCTGCAACCGGACAATTTTCTCGGTTTAGTTCCTCCAATACAACATATAAAAAATCCCCCACAGTCCGGATCCTCCCTACTCCGGAATCCGAACATTTTTTTCTGTCCGGATTGTTATTTTACAGGTAAAATAAATCACCCAAAACCGGACGATAATTTTCCGCTAAAATATGTCAGATCGTATAATGACTGAGAATTGGGAGAAGGCATAATACTTTAATTGTCTCTATGAATATAGACCATTAGACGTTATCATCGTATGCATTAAGTTTTGATGAAAGCAAGGGAAGACCGGGTACGAGATGTACTTATTATGTAAACAATTGGAAAACATTGGATGTGAGCGCAGAAAAGGGCCCATTAAGGTACACAAATCACAAATTTTACCCTTGACTATTATTTTCCTCTACGAAAAATCTTTTGAAATGAAGCTATGGTGCATAGTTTTCAGGTATGGCGTTTTGATAATGCATCGTACTAAGTGCATAGCTTGTCAGGTTTTATGGACGGTATAATGTCGCAAAACACCCATACCTAATTTCAGCTATGTTTAAAATCATTTGACATGATGAATGATTCATTGAGATACTTGCTTGAGATTAATATATCCACCTCATGCAGTGAAATTATCAAAATATCCATAACATTCTAAAAAATAAAAATATCTGATGCATTTTCTGCACAGTGTAATTTTCCTGTAATTTCTACATCTATTTAAGAATGAACTGTAGGTTAAAATCTTAAGTTAATTATATTCAATGCTTTCGTACAGTTTTAATTAAACGAGACGCGTCTATAGCGGTTCATATTCTGAAGAATCGAATTTCCTACATTTCTATAACGAATAAACACATGATAATGATAATTTACATAATTTATGAAAGAATTCAAATATCAACCAATATTTCACATATCATGTATTTTGCATATCTCATTGCAAATCTTCCTTATATTAAAGGAGCATTAAATATGTTGGTCTCTTATAACTTATGCTTTTGGGCTATACATTGAATTTTCAAGTTTACATAAATTTTGCAGCTAAAATAAGTCTGCAAAGTCGAATGAAAGAATGCATTCAGACATTATGTATTACATCGCGAGAACGCAAACAACCTCTAGCGAACTTAATTCAAATTACTGAAATAATGTCTTGCCTACGGACATTCAATGGAGGAATTATCTCCAGTCCGGAAGCTCCTCTAATCCGAACTTTATAGTTTGTCCTAGGGGTGTTCGGATTAGGGAGTTTCCACATGTATAACTGGCAAGTAATTATTACGAAGTGCGAATAATATGTGTCCCCAATCTTACCCGTCAACAAATAATAGTATATTAAGCGGTCATTGAAAGGTGTGAATTACTGTATTGTTCGATCTATCTATGGTGAACAATGAATGAAATGATAGCTAGGGACCACAAATCCTGTTCGAGTGTTAGACCTATCTCTGATTGAGTGATCTACTGTTAGATAATATGAAATAAGAAGGGGTTTCGCCGGGACTTAAGAACCTGTTCGAGGTATCTACTGTGTTCGAGCCAAAACTGTTCGAGGTTTCGAAGTTTTACTGTATGTAATACTTGTTTAAGTTATTTATTTGTACTTACGAAACATTGTAACATTATTATAGATTGAATGTTCTTGTTTGAGGACCTACGTGGGTACCCCGTTTATTTTACAATACAATAACATATATACACATTCCTACATATATAATAGTTACTCATATAACATACACAAATCGTTTATGCATACATACATATATTTATACTATACATAAGGTACACACATATGACACTTTTTATGAGAGGTTTTTTTCAAGGATTTTTTACCGATGAGGGAAGATATGAAATAAGACGAAATAATAGATTTTAGGAGCAACAAGAAAAAATAAACCAATCATATCACATGAAGAAAAATGATTGGTCAATATAGTATTAGTGACATTATAAATATGTGTTTAAGTTGCTTTGAGTTAAAGGATGAAGATAGGATAGACACCGGTTTTTGTATTATCTGTTACATTGTATAAGGGGGTTCTAAATGTTCAAATGATTCCATTTCCTGTTGTGTGCAATTATTTTATCTTTCATTAATGCGATTTGTTTCTCTACTTCTTTTCGTTCTTTGAAGTGACGAAATATTGGAACACTTTTTTGCATTTTACATTTAAATATAAAATACTTTGCTATCAGAATTATGAAGTTAACCATCGAGCTTTCATTGGAACTAACTGTTACACCAAATGATATGTTTTCGTAGTTAAATGGTATATTCATATTGTTCTGATTAAGGAATAGTTTACAATCGGTCCAAAAAGATTGACTTTTTTTGACAGTCCCAGAATAAATGTTGGAAAGTTTCGATATGCATATTACAAAGGTCGCATAAACTAGATTGTGCAATGTTGCATTTAAGCAGATAACTATTTGTAGGGATAATTCTTTTTAAATATTTATATTGAAATTCTCTGAGTTTTGTTTCGATTGTACATTTTATGGGATTAAGATATATGGTTTTCCAATTAAGGTTATTAAATTCTTCATTCCATTTAAGTTCTGATTTGTTTAGCGAATTAGCTGGTATTATTTGTTTATGAATAAACTTATTATACAGTATTTGTTTGGTTTTTTAATTCTCATAATGGTTTCTATTAACTGTTCGTCAACATTCTCATTATAATTTGTGTGTGTTATGGATTCTTTCCATTGTGTTGGTATGTTCGTCAAAAGTGAATGATGTTTCAAAAAATCTGAACTTGGAAGACCATATAGTATTGAAAACGATTCAAAATCATAGAAACGGTTGTTATTCCGATCATATAATTGTTTTACTTGTGTAATTCCCTTCAAGAACCACTGTTTATAAAAAATAGTATCATTATTTAGTTTGATGTTTGAGTTATTCCATATTATTTCCTGAAGCGGATTGACATTGTTTGAAAAATTGATTGCGGACCAACTAATAATTATATCTTTCAGAAATGAGTTTTGCACTTTTGTTTTTATATCTTTTTCTGATATGTTGGATTGCAATAGTAGTTTACCGCCAAATTTATTAACTCTTTTAAGTATTGTTCTTTCCATAACCCGTTGTTTTCTATGTTAAATATTCTTTTTATCCAGCCTGCCTTTATTCCATTTACATATCCGTTTATATCGATCATCTTTAAACCACCATCTTTATAATCAAGTTTAAGCGTATTTCTTGCAATTTTGTCTGTTTTTCCATTCCAGATAAATTTATATAAGTTCACTGTCAATTTTTTTAACAAATGTTCTGGTGGGGTTTCTAATACAGTTAAGGGATATATGATTTTTGGAAGCGTAAATGTTTTTATGACTGCTATTTTACCAATTAGAGTGAGATTGTGTTTCTTCCATTTATTTAATGTAGCATATAATTCTTCCATTTTTTGGTCGAAATTAAGTTGTAATCGGTTATTTCCATTCGTAAATATTATTCCAAGAGTACATGCCTGACTTGATGTCCATTTAAATGGTTTCATTTTACAGTAGATTGTATCTGTATTTCTAAGTGATCCTGCTCTTAAAACTGTTGATTTGTTTGTATTCAATTTAAGACCTGATATACTGCTATATTCGTCAATTAATGTGATAAGGGTGTTAAAGGACTTGGAGTTGGAACCATCAATAGCAAAGGTGGTGTCATCTGCGAACATGGAGTTTTTAATCTCATGATTTCCAATTATAATACCTTTAATATCTAGATTATTTCTAACCGCTATGGATAAAATTTCTATTGATAAGATAAATAGATATGGTGAAAGGGGACAGCCTTGTCTCACCCCTCTTTTTACTTTAAAAAATGAAGACATGTGTCCGTTATTTATAATACATCCTTGCATATCATTGTAAAATACATGTATCCATTTTTAAGAGAGTTACCAAAGTTAAAATAGTCTAATGTTTTAAGTAGAAACTCATGGTCAATGCTGTCAAATGCTTTTTCAAAGTCTGCAAAGAATAGTAGACATGGCTTGCTGGTTTCATTCAAATGATCAATAATATCATAAATTAATCTTATATTTTCACCTATATTCTTGATAAATCCAGTTTGAGAGTTATGAATTAAACTTTGTATAACATCTTTTATTCTATTGGCTATTGTTTTAGTAGCTATTTTATAATCTATGTTTAACAGTGAGATTGGCCTCCAATTACTTAAATTTGATAATTCTTTGTCCTTCTTTGGAATTAGAGTGATAACACCTTGTTTTTGTAGAGACGTAAGTTGACCTGTGGTATATGAATAATTTATACTTTTTACATCAGACCCTGGGCTTTTATTATTTTTCATATCTAGTAATCCTTTTGAACATTCTGATTCAGTTAAAACTCCTTTTTTGATTCCTTTTGGACAGAATTTAATTTATTCGTATTATCGTGAATTTTTTTATCTGAGTGTCTCATTAATCTATCTTTCTTATACAGATTTTCATAATATAATTTTGTTTCTTGTAAAATTTTGTCTGTTTCAGTAACCTCTCTATCTTTGACCTCCAGTCGTGTGATTGTTTTCAATTCATTTCTTTTGTTTTCCAAATTTGAGAAATATTTAGAATTGTTTTCCATTCCCTCTATATAATGTGCCTTTGCTCTAATAAATTGTACCTGTGCTCTAATATTTGTTATAGATTCTAAAGATTCTTTCTTTTCTTTTAGTCTATCAAGAAGTGTTTCATTGGGTGAATCAATAATATCCTTTTCAAGTTCTTCTATTTCTGACACTAGTTGTTTTTCAAAGGAGCAATATTTAATAGTATCATTTCTAATAGAACCTTTGATTAATTCCCAAAGAGTTTTTGGATTTGCATCGGGGTTATATTCCACGGTGTTATTTATACCAAGTCTTATTACAATTTGATAGTCTTCGTCTAAAAGAATTGAGTTGTTTAGTTTAAAATACCCTGGCCCACGTTTATTCTGAGATAGATCTATATTTAGATGTATTAATGAATGATCGGATCTTATTCCCGGCGAAATCTTGCATTTTGTAATCTTATTGATTAAATTTGATGAAGTTAAAAAGTAATCGAGTCTACAAAATATTGGTGGTCTATGGTTTGAATGCCATGTATATTGTCTTTTGTCTGGATGTTGAATGCGCCATATATCACTCAATTCGTAATTTTCCATTATATATTTTAGTTTAGCGCTACATTTTTTTATGTGTATCAAGTCTACCATTTTTCTTGTCCAGATCAAAGTTTAAAACAGTATTAAAGTCGCCACCTATTATAAGAGTTTTATCATCATTACTGACTATAAATTCTTCTAGTTGATTATAAAATATCAAATCATCAATATTGGGGGCATAGACGTTAGTAAGTAAAAGTACGGTATCATTGATTTCAATAGTAAGACATTGAAGTCTTCCTTCTATCAATTCTTTATAATCTAAAATATTTATTACTGGCGAGTTTTTTATTAAAATACCAATTCCCAGACTGTTCGAGCTATTGCCACTGAAAAACGCTTTTGAACACCATTTTTTTACCCAAAAATCAAAATCTTTTTGTTTGCAGTGTTATTCTTGCAAAAAGCAAATATCATGATCATTATTCTTAAGCCAACTATATATATGTCTTCTTTTTTTAATGTCTCCAAGTCCTTTAACGTTAAATGTACATACTTTCAATGCCATTAACATAACAAAACAATACAGCTGCACACACAATCAATGGAAGCATTAAACATATCCATAAGCCTAACGCTATAGATTGAATGTTGCATAACAACACAACTGATATACATGTATATGATCTAATTTAGTTCATTTCACGAAATCTCCATTTCTGTTTTAATGAACAAACTCGTTTTCACTTTCAGAAACAATTAACAGATAAACCGATTAAAATAATAGTAAAAAAGTTAATGATGCGGAGAATTGTAACAACTGAGCACGTATTCGACGTTATATATGCGGCCAATACATTGATCAAGACGAGCATATCTGTTTGTTTTGTTCTCAAATAAAAAAACAAAAATACTATACTTAATTTAACACGAGTCTACTAAATCGGTATTCAGAAACGGCACTTGGGTGTAGCTTGAGTCATTGTATGTAAAATGCCCGAATCATTCACTCGAGAAATCCTCACTCACTCGAGTGCACTCCAGCTATCCTAACCTTTTTGAATACCAATTTCCAGTTTGGGCGAAGTCACACTCAAAAGCACGGACCGTTAGATAATTAAAACCTGATTTACTCGGTAAGTGTGAGTTAAGCAACGGTCGAACAACTGATATTTTCTAATTTTTGACAGGCGAAATGCCACGCGTCCATAGCCAATCAGTGAGCTGCTTGCAACGACTAGATTGAGTCAAATGACTATGACAGTTAACATGTGTAAATACAAATATGCGAATATGTACTGAGTAGAGAGAAGGAAACTATGTTGTGAGAATGCAAACTGGTATAAAGGCAAAACGAACCAAATATAGGTGACTAACGTTTCGTGACCATACGCAAATTCTATCTGATGCGTTGTATTGCATTGCATTGTCAATGCCTTCGGATCGTCTCCAACTTTTATCATTGTACACATTGTTCCGTGTCCGTGAGATGTTTTATAGCCTCAGGAAATTAAAGATTTTCAATGCTTGCATTATTGGAGCTTGCGTGTCAAAACTAATTTTGAGGTTAAAAACAATATTGTTGCGCGATAGGGTTGCTCGCGTTTGTTGCTTCACTGCTCAACGACAGTTAATTCAGCTGCAGATACATACAGAGAGTCAGAACGTTCAGTAGTTAGTTCCGGTAGGACCGACGAAAGACGGACAAAGAGTGCCACACGTGACTCAGCAGCAAATAAACAAATGGTATTTACAACTAATTTAAACTCAATAAAATAAGCAAGGTTCATGAATTTTATCCTCAGAGAAATGCCTCAACAGTGATATTTATTATTGTTACGAACAACTAGGAAATCTATCTCAAAACAACAACCAGCCAGTTTACACAATAAAACTGTCTAAACTGAATAAGGTGTCAGTGGCTTATTTATAAAGAAGTCAAAATGTATGTAGTTATCTACATGTATTACCAAAAATGCTTAAGAAATCTAGCTATGAAAACTTAATTTATCTCCCAAAATCACTTCAAGTCTGCACTAAAAGACATTGAAAACTTTATCATAAAACACTTAAAAAATAAAGGTAGCTAACCTAAAGAAAACATACTGATGAGTTATTTTCCAACACTGGACATTGAATTTTATACCGAAGCTTCAAACAGTTCCAACGGTGTTTGAAGAGAACAACGAACATAAACCAACATGAGTTCTAAATGGGGTTCAAACAGCTCGAATATCTCAAACAGTAAAATGATCTAGCAAGAAAGATTGCCACAAACACTTCTTGAACATTCTATGAATAATAAGTTAAAACTCTAAGTCAATATTTACATCAAACAATCCCATTGGTGGCCTTTCTATAAGAAAACGTACTATCAGAAGAAATCAAGATAGATTATAGATGACGTCACTGATGACATCACCCTCAAGAAGTCACATGCCTCTACAATATTTAAAATGGCTGCCAAATACATTGACTTTCTTAAATTTGTGGTTAAAATATATGTTCGCAGTCTTAGCAAGTGACATGAGAATAGGTCAGTTACTGGATCTAAAATACCGTAATAATCAGTATATTGTGCACCCAATATTTGCTTGCAATAATATATAAATTATACGATATGAAATATAGGAAAACAAGGTTAGGAACATGACACCACAATATATTCTTATATTGTCATCGTGTCGATGTTCTTTAACAATAGCATGTAAGTGTATATGCGATTAAAAAGGCAAATGTGCATCTGATTAGTTTGAGACTTAAAAAGCGGCATTACATATTTATTATGCATTTAATGCATGTAAAACGTTTTCCTTTTTATATAATTATTTGATATTTATATTGAATGGCATTCTTGCTGAGGACTAGAATTTATATTACAATGGATTTGACAGGTTGCAAGGAACACGACATTTAATACAACTTTCTTCTGAAATACATGTACAATTTCCTCTAGCTAGACATATGTTATTGAATGTGACAATCTGTGAAATGAAACGCGAACAAAAACCGTCATTGGTGTTTCTGAATGTACACTAATGAATCATGTTCAGAAGCGTAAGCATTACCGGATGTAAAAATACAAAAGTCCGTGTTCTGGAGATCAACATTAAACTGTATTTGAGAACGTAATGTGTGCACTGTCGTACAAACGTGCAGAAAAAAATCATTGATACATATGAATAATATTAATACCCCTGCAATTACGCTCTGTCAACCAAATTTTGAGAAACAAGTACTAATAGTTGTGTGACACACTGCAACTCATCATGTTAATTGTTTGTGTGCAATTTGCATGAAAATTATCCAAAACTGTTTTGTGAAAATGACAGATGGGAAAATAGGAAATTTTAATGATATTTCGTTCGTACTGGTTATATCATTACTTTAAAAATATTGGATATAAACAAAAACTGTTTTCTTATCAACCCCTGTCTGTTGTTGACGAAATGCGCAGGACGTGCCGATAACGGAGCGTACAATAAGTAGTTGCCGTATACACGGCGTAGACGGTGGTCAAGGTAAATAATTAGTATGTTTTCTTTTTCGTCTACTAGAATGTGTCAGCGAATCGAAGGGAGCATGTGATGTCGGTTATTGGGGAGCGGAATGCAAAGAGAAATGTGCACAAGGATGTTATTTTGATGAAGCTTGTAACGTAGATAATGGCGTCTGCTCAAGGTGCATTGATGGTTTTTATGGGCCTCACTGCGAGAGAAGATGTGTCGATAACTGCGTAAGTTGTGAGAAGCTCACTGGTTTATGTACGACTTGTGAACATTCGTGGTACGGCAAATTATGTAATGAACGATGCTCCAGTAATTGCGGTTACTGTAACATAAACGATGGCTCCTGTAATGACTGTACTTTGGGTTATTGGGGACCCAATTGTGAAAGCGAATGTAGGCCGAAAGCGGAATGTGATCGCAATTGCAGCACTGTTTCGAATGCAAGTAATTGTGATAGAGCATACAAGTGTGTCTACTGCAGTAAAACTACTGGTGAGTGTAATAGTTGTGCTGACGGGTTTTGGGGATTCGATTGCAGCAGAAGATGTTCACATAATTGTCGACGAGAATGTGCTATGTATGATGGAAAATGCCATCTAGGTTGTATTGCTGGTTACTGGGGAAGCTGGTGTCAATATCCTTGTCGATTCGAACACTGCTTGGCATGTAGCTGGTATGGATATTGTTACATTTGTCAAAATGGTTTCTGGGGCCAAAATCGATGTGAACATAAATGCATGAATTGTAATGTGTGTAATATAAACAGCGGATTATGTGAAAGCTGTCCGGACGGTTCATGGGGTTGGGAGTGTGAAAATCAATGTACGGATTGCGTAACATGTAATATATATAGTGGACATTGTGATTTGTGTCAACCTGGTTATTGGGGACAAAAGTGCGACCAAAGATGTCCTAGTGAGTGCACTTGTTGCGACATATATCGCGGTTATTGCACCACTGCTGGATGTTCATTGATCAACTGCGTTACAGAAGGTGAAGTATGCCTCTTGTTTTAGATGTGCATCATTTTGATTATCATAAAGCGTGTCGACAGACAGGTGTTATCAGTGCCATTAAGTTACATCGTTAAATTTAAAATTGAAACATATCTATGGTTATATGATAAGTATCTAAATTTTCAGTAAATGTTTTCCTATTTCGAAAATTCCGCAACTCTCTTATCATTTGGTAGATTATACGTTTTTAATATGGGATAAATAGTACGAACAAAATCAAGTACACTTTGATCATAATAATGCTGATATAATTTACCATCGTTTTAAGTTATTTAATTCTAACAGAGAATGCAACTGCTAAAGAAACAGCGCAAGTATCAAGTGGTGGAAAGATTTCTACAATATCCATTGTGGGTATTGTGATGATTGCTGTACTGATCGGCTCTATCCAAGATGAGATGTCTTTTTCGAACAGACGTTGAACCGACAAAAGCCGTGATTATGATATTACTAGCTTAACACATGCATATACAATGTAAGTCAAAACACCAAGTTACATAACTGTTGCCAGTTTCTAACTTGAAATTAGAACTGTGAATTCGTCACTGTGCTGCAAGAGAAATCTGGCTAAATAGTTCACTTGTCAACAAGGCATTGGCTTATAGAGATACTATCTACGACATGTATTGTTTTTAGCCAGATATGATCATTGTTCAGACAACAACGCTTATTTAAGCTAATCATGTTTAATCACCAAAAAATATTACCTTGATATGCCAAACTGTGACACTAAGGACAACAATTTTGAAACATTTAAAATAACCCTACGCGTTATTTTCCAACGTTGTCGTCTCTCATCATTTATGTTTGTCTTTTGTCCATTATTGTTGTGTTATTGTTTACATACATGTATATTTCTGCATGTTTTCTTTTGCTTTTTTCAAGTGGCGGTTCCCTTTTTAAGTGTCCTGTCCCGCTCGACTTATTCATTCAGTTAATGAAAATATACAAAGTTTTGCCCTTGAATGCGGAACGGATCGTACGACGGATCATTGCCTATTTTTAGCAACATGAATTGTCATTGATGGAGATATTTAATTACGATGTAGATGATATTTTTTTTGTTCATCACTATGATGTTTATCATAATAGCGATGGTATTTTCTTGTTTGAAGATGGTGATGACTTTGTTTGATCATAACGATACTTAAGTTTTAACAACAGTATCTAAGGCCCTCCCCTACATATGGCATATTATAATTACCTGAAAAAGTGGTTTATTTGTGCATGAGAAATTTTAGATTTATGAAACTAACTACATGAAAAAGACTGTTATTCGATTGCTGTCAGTACCTTACACGCCACCCCCGCTTACGTAAATAAATTATATAGCAGTGACACTTTTTAATTATTCGAATCTGTTACTATTTTTAATAAAATGTTGTACTTCATTCTGAGATTCGGATAAAGTATCTATACCAAATAGAACATTTTGTGCACTAAGAGGATGTAAATATATTGTATTTATAAATAGTGTTCGCCTCTGATGAAAAATATATTTGCTTGTAAACAAATAATGTTCAGCATCTTCAATCGCCGCACAACACTCACATAGAGGGCAATGGATAAGTTGATGTATACAAGCAATTATTTGTAAATTGATACGATTTTACATACTAGAATAAACAAGAAGAAATAACATCATTATGATGTGCTACATGAGGGAAGGACTGTTATAACAGGCAATGACATATTCACAAGACTGGTCTCATTGTCGCATGATATAAGTTCAATAACACGGCTGATATTTACTCGACTTTGAATGGATGAAAACGCAGGAATTCACTTCATATGTACACACATAAATAGTAAGCGATTTTTACGCAGTTTGGCTAGATAGCTTGTGAAGTTATGATCATGTAATTTTGTTGTGATTAGTATTTTGTTAGCAGATAAGTCGTAATAATTCACCTAAACTAACCATGTCCGATTTTTGCACTTAGAAATCAATACAAATGTCGAATATTGCATATTTACTCCCTATTTAAAACCTATATATGCCAAGCAAATTGTTCACAGTTAATTTTGCGGGACAATTTTGTTATTTTGAGGCATAGAATAGGTGATAAAACAACTATTATGTAAACTAGATATGCAATCACCATTTTCGAGGGTAACCTATGTGTTACATGAATCTTAATACATAAGACCAAAATATGTGACCCGACAAAATACCTTAAATGGATATGTGGAACTGATCCCTGGTATATATCAATGGTAATTTAACAGCGTTACCAGAACTAATTGCGCACCACGTTGTACCACTCTCGCCTCAGGAGAACAATATTGGCACTGTACCGCCAGTTGAAGCTCACTAGTAATCGCTTATACTATTATTTAGATATTGAAATATTTACTTCGCATAAATTGCATCTCAGACGATAAGAAATCAATTTAGTTGTATATATGATAGTTCATATGTAGAACAAATACATAACAGACGTTACTTTATGTGTTCGACCGACTTTACGGCTCGGGTACGTAAAGTCACGGGTTTGAGTCCTTGTACCAACATAGCATAGGTGGAACCGGTACTAATTGTTCGATAGACCTGAAACGCAACACACAGATGTTTAACGGAAAACGATACATGTTTTTAAACTTTGACATATTTGTAAAAAATAAATTGTGCGAGTCTAATTGTCTGATAAGTGTATGCTAACGACAGTGCTATTTCATTCGCTCATTAAGACCCTACAGTTATTGCTGACAAATAAGGAGAAGAACATGGGGCATATTTATTTGCACATGTCAGCCGGTCTGTCGGCCCGTCGGCCAATCAAGAAGTCAAGAACGCCTTAACATGCCCTCCTGAAAAACTTGGTCCACACATTGATCGCGTGTAGTAGAGGAACCCTATTTATTGTGTGGTCAAGGTCCCAGGGGTTAATAATACATAAATTGTTTCCAGCCAATAACTCAAGAACGCCCTGACCTACCAAACTCAAACATGCTCCACACATTATTCGCGCGTAATAGAGAAATTTTGATTATGGGTTCACTTGGTCAAAGGTCATAGGGGTTGTTAAGCTAAAATATAATGTATATTGTCATGAATTTAGTCAATAAAAGAAACTAAACTAAAACGGGTTTGTATAATCGATGCAGGGATGCTTATAAACAGCTGCATTTAACACGATTACTATAATGATGAACTCATTGTCACCTTTAGTATTTTGCTTACCCAATCACTCCTCAAGATAACGAGGTTATTCTGTATGGAAGGGATGGAAATGATTACAGATTACTGCACAGATACACACTTTTAAAGTCTTGCTATCCACGACCTAAATGATGCAAAGTAGTCTCCCCTTGGTATACTGTGGAGACCCTGAACAATTGCAGAACCAAGGGCACTTTTAGTAGCAAAGCGTTTACCTGAGAGCATCTTTTAGCAAGGGAAATAGGAAAAAGTCACAGGGGCTTAGGTCAGGGGAATAAGGTGAGTGTTCAACCTGAATAACCTTTTCTTGTTCTAAGAAAGATTGTACAATGTTACTTGTGTGGAATGAAGCATTGTCATGATTAAGCTGTATGCCTTTCAAACCTATACTCGGGCCCTTATTTTGATATATTTTTTTGACAGATGTAAGTACTTAATTTGTGTACATCTTGTCCGTGATGGTTCTACCCTCTTCGCCAGGATGTTGTACAACAGGGCCACTATAATCGAAAAAATGGCATATAAAACCTTCTTGGCGCTTCTTGTCCTCTTTGCAATAACCGGTCGTGTCTGACTTTTACAAAGCCACTGTTTGTTATTTATGCATCGCTGGGGCTCAAAATAATATACCCAAGTTTCATTCCCAGTGAGCAACGTTTACGGATTAATTTTTTTATATTTTTTCAAAAAACAATTCGGCACAATCGAAACGCTTCACCTTCTGGTCTGGTGTCAACAAGGGGGGGGGGGTCCACAAAGCTTCTGTAATTTCAAACAGTCAGTCAGAATATGATGGACGGTCCCTTGTGAAATGCATAGACTTTTAGCTATCTGGGAAATAGTATATCGGCCATCTTTGCCTACCATAGCTCTAACAGCAGCAATGTTTCCCTTTGTTGCTGCAACAACAGGCCTACCAGGACGGTTACTGTCTTGTAGGCTATATAGACCCCCTTTAAAAAAAATAACCCAGCAAAAAACTGTTCTTAATGTCACCGTAAAACTACCATGTATGCGACACAATTCAGAAAAAATCTCTTTTGGAGATACCCGCAAAGTAACTCGGGCTTTAATGTAAGCCCTGATTTCAATTGTTTCTTCAGGTTTCATTATAGCATTGAAATATAGCCTCTATATATATACGAGTGTGTATAATTCATCAATAAATATCTTGGTCAACTTTAAGCGGATTATATCAAAATTGCACAGGTGTATGAAATAAACACCCGCAATCAACTACATGAAATTCCCATGCTCTTATACAACGTGATTTCTACGAAAGGCCACTAGTAACATAATTTATTGAATGCCCCTCGCAGAGTAGGTAGTCATATAATTAAACCTGAGGTCATGCTGTATTGGCCAATATCATCATAATTTCTGTTGAAAAGCAAAAGAAACCATTTGACACATGGACAACGCATCTATATACATGTACATGTATATGTTTTGCGTATCAAATAGCCCCGCATACGTGTCTCTGTACTTCGACGTTTACACGCGTCTTCCACAGAGCCTTCACTCCATTAGCATCGGGCGCTTATTCCGATACCTTCATAATCACCCTCTGCTTTATAACTCTCGCGCAACTGATATTTACTCTATTTAGACAGGCGAGTCGACATGCGTCCACAGCCATGCAGCGAGCCGCTTACAACGACTCGCTAATGTCCCAGATGTAGGATAGTAAACATGTCTACATAAAGCTTTCACTGTCATAGAAATGCCGCTGTGACTATGGAAATTGCTAGAAAAACTAAATAAATCGAACGTATCGTTTCGTCGGCATGCCAAAATTTTTCCGATGCCTGTAAATTGTGTAGTGATTTAAGGTCATTTAAACAACTGTCGGTGCGGAATCTACGTATTTTTTAAAATGCGTCATATCGTTACTTGGCATCTTGTTACTCAAATTCGCCACGCTATTTGTAATACGTATCAGTACAATCCTCGATGAAAGAACGAAACACTGCCAAACATGTAATGACATGAAACAAAACCGATTTGCTAGCTAGTCAAACTTTCCTTTGATACGAAAGGCTATACATTGTGTACACATTTTATAGGTTTAACATTGGAAAATACCCATCTATTATAAACTCAGTAGTGATTTCCTAAGGACAAATATCAAAATATACTGGGTTATACAGCAGCGTGTGAATGTAACGGTAGCGGAATCAAAGTGTTGTGTATGAGCGTAAACAGAGCCACGCGCAAGCCTATAGTAAAAAGGTGAAATTTTGACGCATGATTTTAACGGCACTCTTCTGGCGTCTTTATTATCGACATAACATACTTTTGAGAGAACGGAAAAACTGTAGCAATCTTTCACGAGTAGAAGCAAACAAAAATCGAATTTCTAGGGCATATGAGTGCCTCACAATCACTTCGACAAGAAGACAGGGGTCAGATGTTTATGACTGCAAAAATTGTCGCTAAGGTATCTGTCACAGGTAAACTATCTTACAAACTGGATGTAGACATTCGCGCGCCCGCCAATTTCGCCCGTCAAAGTAGCAATACAATATGGATTTTAACGTTGAAACAACTTTTGGTCGAATTCGCGATATATCACATTCAGTATTGGCTCAAGGAGGAGCACATAATAGCAATATCGACGGTGATCTGGGTAGGGTAATAACTAAGTGCACACCGCCTCCATAGCAACTTTCTCATCTTCTTATTTAACAGGTGCTCGATTCACTATTTTTTTTAAAACAAGACGTATCCATGAAAATCTTGTGGTGAAAAGACAAATAATCAACGAAAAGCTACAATTTTCTGTCGTACAGTATTTTATTGCATGCAAAGCATTTATGTGCTCACGTAAATAAGATTAAATACAGTGGAAAGACCGACTTTACTTTTGTGAATGGTTAAGCGGGACGTTGTAGAGCGACAGTATAGAGAAGTGACGTACGTGGCTGAACTACGTATCAAACTACAACGACAGGTGTAGAGTAGTAAATGTCTTTGTGTAACATAATACTATAATGCGTGTAAGTAAGATATGTCTTCAGCGATACATATATCGCCTGAGCAGATGGTCGATGTATTTCGAAAATGAAGCAATGAGATTGCAAATTTTAAACGTTGTGTGCTCATATGATATATATTTTTGTCACTAATTGTTATAAGGCATATCATGTTTCTGAAACAGATATTTTAATTTTAATCATAACTACGTTTTTAACTTTAATCATGCATATGTGTGAACGTTAAATTATTCATACCTACAGTCGAAACTATCTTTTGACAATGAAAATTCAACAGCAGTGTAGAATTCAAGTACGGGCATTTATTTTGTCGACAGAGATACTATACTATGATGTCATTTTAACATAAAGAATAAAGTGAACATTTGTCAAAATCTGGGCAATGAAAAACCGCCGCAAAAGACTGTCAGACTTTATATATGCATTCGTCATGTTTACGCTACTTTCTGGTTTGCATAAATTAACATCAGGTATGTATATGCCGAATTGTTAATACGTTTGAAATGTTTCTTTAAATATTCGAAAAGTGTATGTCCACTAAAACAGTTTAGCAAATCTTACCGGCAAATGATCAACAGTTCCAGCATGCATTTTAATATTTTATATATAACATATATAACATACAAACATAATACAGTAATGTGTCCTATCTATGTTTCCTACATGTTTATATCATGTAAAAGTACAGACAATCCTTACTTAAAGACAACCTGAAAATCAATTTAAAACTACTGTATAATTATCATTTTTCCCTATTATAATTCGATAATCAAACCTCATAACAAGTGAGACCATTGCCTTGAAAAGAGAGAAAAAGAGATAGAGAGAGAATAAATTTCTACAGGGAACGCCACATTCATAATACAGTGCCTCTCCACACAGACCTCCGGGAATACAAAACTCCGTAAAACATAAGGCATTTGAGGAGGCTCAAGGGGAACATACCTAAGGAAACAGGGGCGCATGGAATGGCCTGGTCGACCATAAGGGAAAACTTGGAGAATCAACGAGGACAAAATAGAGGGGATTAATGGATGGAAAAGATCACAGCACAAGCCATTACAGCTGGCAACAATAGGCCGAAACTAGGATGAAAAAAACAAGAACACCATATAAAGTAAAACAATTGCAAAGGGGAAGGGAAAATTAACCTACATTTAAGAACAAAAATGAATTAAAGCTATCATTGAAGGTGAATAATAACCCCGCAATTACGCTTTGTCAGACAAATCTTTGAGAAATTTCAAGATAAGCATCAATACTTTTGTGACGCACTTCAACTCATCATGTTGATTGCTTGTGTGAAATTTGCATGTAAATTATCCAAAAACTTTATAAGCACTTCTCACTATAAGATTTGGAGAAAATGATAGGTGGCAGCCAGTCGGCCATCTCGAATGACGAACGAAAACATCATGCCACCAACTAAAACCTATAATAAAATATGTTAAAGTAGTTCACTGCACATGCTTTTAAAACTCCAACATAGCCGCATTTCGGTCGTATTGAATGTAATCGTACATATATCATGTTACCCCCTTCAACTCTTCGTGTAGAATATTTGTGTGAAATTTCAAAAAGCTGTAAAAGAAGTTCGCCCCACAATAGTTTGATAAAATCAAAGATGGCATTTAGTCGGCCACATTGAATGTGATCAGAAACAATTCTGACAGGCATTTCAATTAATCAGATAAATAATTTTCCTAAAAATCCTCAAAACAAGCAGTAGTTGTTCGCTCCACAACTCCGTCAATTTCATGCAACCGAAAAGCACTGACGATTTGCACAAATATGCTTGGTATAATTCATTTGGGTGAACTTTCATTAAAATATTCCCAATAGTTTAGAAGCGGAAGGTAATAGATAGATTCGGTAGTGACGTGACGGTCAACGTGCGTGATGTATAACGCCCACTTTACGTTGTAATGATGAAGTCGAGCAGGAATGAACTCATACAAAGTGCATAGTCACACCAAGAGCACAAGGAGAACATACAGAATACTATAATTATAGACATACATGTTAACAATTACAGAAGAAAAAGGGACGGAGTATCGCGTTTGAACAGTCCTATGGGTTTAAACCGGATTAAAGATGCATCGAAGCTCATACTAATTCTACCATCACCACAATAAACGCTCCATACACAATATGTAAACATAATACAAATACAGTAGTATGTGTGAAACGAATGACTAAATTTATGTTCAGTACGTCAAGCAAATATTTGTAATATAACGTGTTACATGAGGATTAAGTTATAACAGGGATCGACATATTCACAAGACAATGCTTTCCCCATACAGTTCCCAGGGACACATCAGCATATGAAACCACAGTTGAAAGGTGTAAAGGCAAACATCTATTGAAATATGGAAGTAATGAATAGTTTGAGTGATTATCAAAAACAATCATGTATAATTTGAGGGGTCAACAAGGGGGAATGAAGTGATGGAATGGAGGGAATACATAAGAGGACAAGCCAATAAAAGAAGTTTGCCACAGACAGGGGAATGGACACGAATATAATAACACGCCAAGATATTGTACCAATGGAATGGGAAATTAATTAAAGATATTTATATAAACATAAAGAGAAATAATAATGATATAGCGATTTTCAGCCTCGGGACTTACAGCAAAATTATAACATTTATCATAAAACTGTAAGTTCCAAATGATTTAGAATATAACATATCTTTCTTTGAATGCAAAGTAAATAAACATAGCAAGGTTACGAATAATGGTCTCATTGTCGCATGGTATAAATTCGTCAACACGGATGTCATTTACTCGACTTTGATTGGATGAAAACGAAGAAATTCACTTCCTATTTACACCCATGATTAGTAAGCATTTTCTGCGCAGTTTGGCTAGATATCTTGTGAAGTTACGATCATGTCTATGTCATTGAAATTTGTTGTGATTAGTATTTTGTTAGCAGGTAAGTCGCAATAATTCACTCAAAATAACATAATGTACACATAAAAACAATACTTAATGTATGTTTTAACGGACTTCGTTGTATTTTAAAATGTTTTATTTTAATTCGATAACAAAAATCTAGATATTTTTCGCCAGCGCCATAAACTCTAATATCAATATTTGTTAAAGTAGTTCACGTTCAACCGACATGGCATCATAGTGCACCATTTGAGTTCTCTCTAGTTTACATACTTCCTTTTTTATTGCCTAGACTGGAGAGTTTCTGGATTAGGGAGTTTCCACGGTATATGCCTCAAAACAACAAATTTGTCCCGCATGATTAACTGCGAACTGTTTGCTCCTGTATTCGATTAGTTAAGTGCCCATAACATTTAATTCTCTTATTACTTTTCAACATATGATACCCATATTTTCCAATTTTATGTGTTTTGTCATGATGAATCTGAATATATTGTATTTTTTGTTGTATCTCAAATACCAAATATGGTGTAACTGTAACATTATTGAATAACTTGACACATTTATGTAATATTGATGGATACAACCCAAAGTGTACGCCGTTAATTATTTCGGCATCAAGACTCCCATTAATGCAGTGTATAAACTTGTTCAAGCGGTATAGACATGTAATGCTATGTTTAATTGATGTACTGTGTCTGCATGCTTCTTGTTTTAAATGATTCTCTAGCAAAACAAGTAGTAAAATATTGATACTTTCCCTCATTAACTGAGACTGACATTTTACTTCCAACCTCTTCATATCAAATTAAGATCTAATAATGTATGTTTATTTCTTTCAATTCTATTGTAGTTCTTTTGTGCTATCAACACATTTATAGAACAGCAATGAATAACATAATTATGCATAACAACAATGACCTAAATATTTAGGTCTTTGATAACAAGTACAAAAACATCAGTATTTCTTCTCAAAAATACAAATCTACGAATTCAAAAGTTTGTTTGTTCCGATAATCCAGTATAACTTTTGTCTCCCTGAATAACAACATCCCATTTTATCAGTTCTCAGATATTTTCTGTATTTAACGTCTTTTCCGCAAGGCCACATGTTGTATGTTCTAGACTTAAAAAAGGCGACTTTTACAACGGTCATCAATATCTGAAGCAGCCATAGTAAACCGGGGATACCAGGCATCTTTGTAAGCGACATCAACATAGGAGTCTGTGTTATCACTAGGAATTAGTTTGATTTGCGTAACAGGGAAGAAATATGAGTCCAAAAATCATTACTAGGATTCTAGTTTAATTAAATTTGGGGGAGTAAGTGGTTGACTTGGTTGTGGATGAAATTCATCAATTATCTCTTTATCTTCTTCACTAGATTTAAACAGCCGTCATCTAAAAATACATGTAGACAAATTTTAAACATTGTCGTAAATCATCCGAACATTGGGACTATCCGAATTTGGTACTATCGAACAAATCTAGTTCATGATCAATCAGTCTTACTAGTTTAAAATGGCAATTTTAATAATAATAATTAATAATAATATTCACTTAAATTATCAAAGTAAAGTTGCTAAAGTAGTATTAGGACACTTAATCTGATATATAGAATAATAAGCGTCACTCGATGGTTCATTTGAAAACAAAATTGGTGATGCGATATTCAGTTAGTTAACATAGAATTCTGACACATTTTCAGTGCATCTTAACCTCGTCGTCACAGGTAGAATTTACTACTTACAAAAGATTGGTGAATGTTGGAATATACAAAAACACATACCTTAATTATCTTGTGTGCACTCATAATTATGGTCATCTTGCCAAAAGTGAATCTCATGATTCTGAAATATTAACGCATGCGGAAAACGTACAAATATGATTTTCACAAAAGCGATGAAACAATCAAATGTTATACAGCAGGTTCTATATGCTGTGGTTATTACTGATTGTTTTATCATTAATGCATCAATTTATGTTGAAGTTAGATTTTTCAATCGCGGTTATTTTGAATTGAAGTTAAAATTTGTCAAAAAACACCGTCCAAATGTACTTTCAGTACTTTGATAATATTCGAAATTAATACGCGATTATTCGGCTAAGCTTATTCGCCAAAGATGATTCAAATAATCCTGATAAGCTATTTATATCAAGACTTATGTCTACAATTGATATAACTCTGACAAATCAGCCATTAAACTAATAAAATCTATAATAAAATTAGAGGAATGTACATGTACCGTATTTTCTTGAGACGATGAATATGGATGGCGGTACTTCGAGTAGAACTTCCGGTTGACGATGATAGCAAAGACAGACTAAAGGGCCTAAAAAATCATGCACCAACTAAAACCTTAAATACACGTCTGTTAAAGTAGTCCGCTGCACATGTTTTTGAAAACTCCAAGATAGCCGCCTGTCGGCCGCTTTGAATGTGATCGTACAAAATTCATGTTACCCGCAACCACTCTTCATGTAGAATAAGAGTGTGAAAAAAGCATAAATATGTACCTAGAAGGTGATCGGGAAAAAATATGACAAGAATTTGTTCGCTCTATAACTCCTTCAAAAATTATGCAACCGAAAAGCACTAACGTTATCCACAAATATGCTTGGTATAAATCATTTGTGCGAACTTTCATTCAAATATTCCCAATGGTTTAATAGTGAAGGGTAATAGAGAGATCAGGACGTGACGTCCAACATGCGTGATTAATGTATAACGCCCACTTTACATTGTAATGATGAAGTCGAGCAGGAAAGCACTCATACACCCCAAGAGCACAAGGTGACCATATATAAGAAAATATTAACATACATGTAAGCAATTATAAAGAAAAAGGGGCGTATGAAAAACATAAATGATGAGTGAAGATCGGAGTAACGCTTTATAGCAGTCCTATGGGATTACACCAGGTTTAAGATGCATCGAACCTCATAATAATCCTACCATCACCCAAGTGAAACGGCCCATACACACTATGTTAACAATATACACATACAGTATTATATGTGAAACGAATGAATAAATATATGATTTATACAAGCATATATTTGTAAAATGATACGATTTTACATACTAGAATAAACAAGAAGACGTAACATAATAATGATGGGCTACATGAGGGAAGGATCAAGTTATAACAGGCAACGACATATTCACAAGACAATGCTTTCCCCATACATATCCCAGAAACATCAATTTACGAAACATTAGACGTTAAAATGAGTAAGGGCAAACATCTATGGAAATGGGAAGTAAGGAATTGTTTGAGTGATTTACCAAAACAAAAATGTAGAATTTGAGAGGTTAACAAGGAGGAATTAAGGGATGGAATGGAGGTAAAACGAGCCAGGGGAATGAACACAAATATTACAACAGACCAAGGAATTGCACAATGGGAATGTGAATTTAATAAATGATATTTATCTTAACATAAAGAGAAACATTTTCAGCTTTGGAACTATCAGCAAAATTATTTAATTAATCATAAAACAGTAAGTTTCAAATGATTTAGAATTTAAACATACCTTTCTTTGAATGCAAAGTAAATAAACATAGCAAGGTTACGAATATTGGTCTCATTGTCACATGGTATAAATTCGTTAACACGGATGATTTTTACTCGACTTTGATTGGATGAAAACGCAGAAATTCACTTCCTATTTACACCCATACTTAGTAAGCGATATCTACGCAGTTTGTGAATAGCTAGATAATTAGATAGCTTGTGAAGTTACGATCATGTCTGTTTCATTGAAATTTGTTGTGATTAGTATTTTGTTTGCAGGTAAGTCGCAATAATTCACTCAAAATAACATAGTTCGATTTTTGCACTTAGAAATCAATACAGATGTCGAACAAAACTAACAATAAGCAATGTATGTTTCAACGGACTTGATTCTATTTTGGAGGATTTGAGTTAAATTCGATAACAAAAATCTTAATATTGTTTTCCGCGTCATATTAATATTTGCTTGAAGTATTTCACTTTCAACCGGCTGGGCATCATAGTGCATCATTTGTGTTCTGTGCACTTAACTTACCGAAAACAATCGAGTGCAGATTTTGTTGCTTACGGATTAAACAATCTTACTGACTGAAAATAGGGCATATGTATTTCCTATTAAAAAAGCAGATAGTTCACAGATAATTTTGCGGGACAAATGTGTTGTTTTAAGGCATATAACATTCAGGCAATATAACAGCTATTATGTAAACTGTATATGCAAACACCGTTTTATTACTTTAAATTGAATAGATAAGAATGAACTGTGTGACCCGAGAAATAGTCTAATTCAAGATGTTTTGTGGAACCGATCCCTGGTGATATCAGTGGTAATTTAACAACGTTACCAGGACTAAGCTATTGCACTACACGTTGTACCGCTCTTGCCTCAGGAAAACAATATTGGCACTGTACCGCAAGTGGAAGCTAATAGGACACTAGTCATAGTTTTCCGTACTGACACTAGCAGTCGCTAATGCTCTTTTATTTAGATATTGAACTATATATCTCGCACATATTTCATTTCAAACGATTTGTGATCAATTTAATTGTGTACATGACAGTTCATATTTGGAAGAAATATATAATGGAAGTTTCTTTATGTGTTCCACCGTCCCAATGGCTAGGGTACGTAAAGTCGCGGGTTCGAGTCCCGGTACCAACATTGCATAGGTGGCATACTGGCACTAGTGTTCGATAGGCCTGACACTCTACACACAGATGTTTACGGGACGTTAACGATACATGTTCTGAAACTTGGACATATTTTGTAAAATATCAAATGTTCGTGTCTAAATATCTGATAAGCATATGTTGACGACAGTGCTATTAAATTCGCTCATTTAGACCCTACATTATTGCTGATAAATAAGGAGAAGAAGATGGGGCATATTGAGTTGCACGGTCGGTCGGTCGGTCGGTCGGTCGGTCGGTCGGTCGGTCGGTCGGTCGGTCGGTCGGTCGGTCGGTCGGTCGGTCGGTCGGTCGGTCGGTCGGTCGGTCGGTCGGTCGGTCGGTCGGTCGGTCGGTCGGTCGGTCGGTCGGTCGGTCGGTCGGTCGGTCGGTCGGTCGGTCGGTCGGTCGGTCGGTCGGTCGGTCGGTCGGTCGGTCGGTCGGTCGGTCGGTCGGTCGGTCGGTCGGTCGGTCGGTCGGTCGGTCGGTCGGTCGGTCGGTCGGTCGGTCGGTCGGTCGGTCGGTCGGTCGGTCGGTCGGTCGGTCGGTCGGTCGGTCGGTCGGTCGGTCGGTCGGTCGGTCGGTCGGTCGGTCGGTCGGTCGGTCGGTCGGTCGGTCGGTCGGTCGGTCGGTCGGTCGGTCGGTCGGTCGGTCGGTCGGTCGGTCGGTCGGTCCAATCAATAACTCATTAACGCCTTATTCTACCCTCTTGAAACCTGATCCACACAATGATCGCGTGTAGTAAAGGAACCCTATTTATTTTGTGGTCACTGGGTCGAAGGTCAATGTCCCAGGGGTCAATTGTACATAAAACGTTTCCTGCCAATTATTCAAGAACGTATTGACTTACCCTACTCAAACTTGGTCCACACGATTGCGGGTACTACATATTTTGGTGTCACTGGGTCAAAGGTCAAGGTCATAAGGGAATGTTTCCGGCCAATAACTCAAGAATGCATTGACCTACCCTCCTAAATCGTGGTCCACACATTGCTTGCGGGTAGTTGATTTTGGGGTCACTGGGTCAAAGGTCACATGGGTGGTAAAGTTCAAATATAATGTGTAGTCATATATTTAGTCAATAACAAAAACTAAACTAAAACGGGTTTGTATAATCGATGCGTAACATTAAGCATTTTTTATGTTGTACAACAAATTTTAACCTTCATATTGCAACAAATTTGCAAACAAAGTTGCGCCGACCAAGATATTTCTTGTTTAGATAAGTGTTATACTAAATCCGTTATTATTATACTTAATGCCTAATTTTAAATATGCCAAGGGCCATAACTTTGCTGCTGGACTCATCCAAATAAAACCCCAGATGGAAAACTTCACATGCTGATTTACATAGCTCTTAAGTTTCATGTATCTGGCTCATATACCCAGCTCATTAGCTGTGACACAGGCATCCATGCTTTGTATATGCAATGTTAAAGTAAGTCAAGGGCTATCACTCTGTTCTTACTGGAAACAGCCACAGGCTATACCCAAAGTTCACAACTTCAAATGATGGTTAACATTCATATAAAGTAACATGACTCTTATCTGAAATATCTTGAAAAAGATGGTCGGCGCAATATTTTAGGTTCAGATTTGTTGTAAAACAAAAAAACTCGCTGTGTTATTACGTTTGCTGGTCACCCAAGATCCAAAATTGATTTCGGTAAATTCACCGAAATCCAGTGGATTTCGATAAGGTAACGTACCCCTTATCGAAATGTTAACCAATCCGCGTCAATGTTACAAACATTGTTCGGTTGAAGTTTAGTAGTTAACGTCAGATTCGATTGGTTTCTGATTGGAAATAGCACAGCTGCGATGAAAAAAGAAAACTGGAAAATTACATTTATTTTCTAATTTCTTCATATTTTCATGTAGTGAAATCACCTGTGTACTAAACAGACTTCAAACAAATTTCAGAAAGAAACGGAACCATTCCGTCGTTTCTCTCGAATGATTGAAGAAACTGCAGAATAACTGGCAAAATGACTCACTGTGTGAAACTTTAATGATATGTCGGTCGTACTGGCTATATCGTTACTTTAAATATATTTGATATCAATAAAACAAACTGGTTTCTTACCAACGCCTGTCTGTACAATATGTAGCTGCCGTATATGCGGCGTAGATGGTGGCCAGGGTAAATAATCAGATTTTTTTTTTTTTTCTAACAGAATGTGTCACTGAAACTAAGGGAGTATGTGATGTCGGTTACTGGGGAGCGGAATGCAAAGAGAAATGTGCAGAAGGATGTTATTTTAGTGAAGGTTGTAACGTAGATAATGGCGTCTGCACGAGGTGTATTGATGGTTTTTATGGGCCTCACTGCGACAGTAGATGTGCCGAAAACTGCATACAGTGTGAGAAGGACACTGGTTTATGTAAGACTTGTGAACTTTCGTGGTACGGTAAATTATGTAATAAACTATGCTCCAGTAATTGCTATTACTGTGACATAAACGATGGCGCCTGTAGTTCCTGTCTGTATGGTTATTGGGGACACAATTGTGAAAGCGAATGTAAGCCGATAGTCGAATGTGATCGCAATTGCAGCACTGTTACGAATGTAAGCAATTGTGAAAACGCATGCAAGTGTGACTACTGCTATAAAACTACTGGTGTGTGTTATAGATGTGCATACGGTTTCTGGGGAGTCGATTGCAATGGAAAATGTCCACCAAATTGTATATCTGGTTGTAATATGTATACTGGACAATGTGGTGGTAGTTGTATACATGGTTACTGGGGTAGCAGGTGTCAATATCCGTGCCGATCCGAACACTGTCTGAGATGTAACGGCTATGGATATTGTTATCAATGTCAAAATGGTTCCTGGGGCACACAATGTGACCAATGCACGGAGTGTGACGTGTGTAATCAATATTATGGATACTGTGAAAAATGTCCTGACGGTTTCTGGGGTCGACAGTGTGAAAATCAATGTACTGAGTGCGTTACCTGCAATATATATAGGGGATATTGTGATTCGTGTCAGCCTGGTTATTGGGGACAAAAGTGCGACCAAAGATGTCCTAGTGAATGCACTGGATGCGACATATATGGCGGTTATTGCACTGCTACTGGATGCTCATTGAACACCTGCAGTACAGAAGGTAAAAAAGTTGTCCTCATGTTTTAGATGTGCAATCTTTTTATCACAAAGTAAGTCGACAGATGTAATCAGTGCCATACGTTACACCGTTCAATATAAAATTGATAAATACCTATGGTTATATGACAAAATGATAAGTATCTACATTTTAAGTAAATATTTTTTCTATATCGAAAATTCCGCAACTTTCCTATCATTTGGTAGTTATGATGCAAATCGGAAGTATTTATCATGGTGTAAATAGTACGAACAAAATCAAGTACACTTTGATCACAATTGCCATCGTTATAAGTTACATGTATATACCTTTAACAGAGAATGCAAGTGCTAAAGCAACAGAGCAAGTATCAAGTGGTGGAAACATTTCTACAATATCTATTGTGGGTATTGTGATGATTGCTGTCGGCTCTATCCTGTGTGGTGTTTGTGTCACAATGTTAATCTGTATGATCAGGTAAGACGACATTATCGAGCTTTTTATAATGTTGACTACTGTATGACATAGAACAGAAATGTAATAACCAACAATTATCATCATAGTTTGTAAATATATTTAAATTGTATGTTTGTATAAAACACCACCATTATATATATATATATGTGTGTGTGTGTTATGTTAAATGTATTTACTATGTAATAAAAGCGGACAAAATAGTTATCCCTGGGATATTATTGTAAGCAAACTTTATTTTCGGTGATGTTTTCCGCAATTGAGCATCCAACAAACGCTTTGCCTTATCAGCAAGAAAGCATGTTGCATAAAAAGGCTCGGATGCCTCTATCAAAACCTTAACCAGCAATAATTTGATCAGCTTTTTTGAGGGGGGGGGGGGGGGGGTGAGGGGCAAAAACATCACAGTCTTAGAACAGTTTAGGCCCAGATCACTGTATGTGAAACTGTACCTGCATTTATATACATAACGAAAACCGTTGCAAAAATTGTGAAAAAGTGATAGTTTCTCAATAATTTCCGAACAAGCAACATACATAAGCAAGTGCATCCCCAATCTAGAGGAATGACACCCTGGAACTCATGAGACCTTGTCTATATAATCTCTACTACCTTTGTGAGCAAAACATGTTCAAATGTAATGGGGAAAACATCCTGGCCAAGACCACTTGAAACCTATTATTCCAAGGAAAGACAACCACTACAACAAAAACAATCATTATGTATAGTTCGTAATTAATGTAAAATCCTTTTGAAACAAAACTTTCCTTTAAGATGTAATATGAATTTCAAGTTGACTAGAAATTATGTTTTCTAAATATTCAATTGTTTTACATGTTTAAAATATATAAAATAAGGGTAACCTGTGCATCGGTCTCACAGCCACAAATCCTGCTCAACCATGAAAATACAAAATGTACATGTGATCGGGTAATTCACTAAAATGCAAACATGCCGTATTTTTAAACGAAACCGAATGTCTTCATCGGCGTTACTTGTTTCGAATGCGTAACATAATTTCCTGGTTATCAATCAGGCGTGCGTGCGTGATAACCATTCTTATTTATATTATAAAATGTTTATATAAAAATTCCGCCATTTTCATTTACAGGCGCTTGCAAATAAACAAAAATCAAACATCAGGATCAAAAACAAGCGATGGAAAAGATGGATATGAAATGTCGCATCAACAAGCAGACAACAAAGATGGTGAAGAACTGTATGACAGTCCTGTTTATGAAGACACGTAGATATAACCAATGAATCGATGTTGGTACAAGTACATTTGGTGTATACTTTTAATTGTAAAGTTGGCCATTTCACGGATGTAATTAAACTTAAAAAAACAACATTTTAGTGATATCGTTTATTGTAACACAGTGTAGCACAATATTTATACATGAACATTGACACGCATTTACTAAATACTAAATATTAACAATTAAGATGATATTTCACGCTTTAATATCAAGGCATGTTTGAAACATATCACTGACAAATCAATACCTTATTTATTCATTGCGAAGTGTCACGAATACAAATTCAATGGTTTTTACATAATGATTAAAAGTTATGTTCCCATCCGTGTTTACATTGTCTTGTGTATGTGGCGTTCCTTATAGGAACGTACTCTCTCTTTTAACACAATGAAAATGGAAATAACAATTGAGCATCACTACTGTGCTATCTCGAAGAAATGGCTATGTGTTAGTTCACAGTATTATGTCACAAAATTAATCAATTAGGAAAAAATATGTTTCCCTAATTGTATTATTAAAACACGAATTTCATGCATAAACAACTGTAAGACACATAGATAGCTTGTACACATTAGATACCGTGAGTAGGAAGCGTGATAAATACTTCTGGCGTGAAGGATACTTATCATCATAATTTATTACTTTTCAAGTATGCCTTGTTATTTTATGTAAAACATTTAGTATCAGATATTTTACTAACAAACTTACCTTTATAATGTATTAATCGAAGAATTTCGCTAATCAGTGCTTCTATGGTCTGACCATATGTGATACTTGAATGTTTACACATTATTGCATCGCTTATACGTGTACATATTTTGTCTTTATTTTTTTATTGCAGCATATAAAATGAATCTACGATTAGTAATAAATCTATACCAACCACTTGAGATTGTTACGTTCGCTCCCTTTATCCCTTTGAGAGTTCTCGCCTTTTATCCCTTATATATGTTACAGGGAATATGTATAATCAGGGAATATGTATAATCCCTATAAATTTCAGGGATTATGTATAATACCTGATTCACTCAGGGAATATACATAATCCCTGAAAAAAGCAGGGATTATACATATTCCCTGATTTGATGTCCAGATTTTTAGACATATTCCCTGAAATTAATTCTGTCTTTATTTTCTGGATTTACAAATCATTTTAAAGTAATTTCTGCAGTAAAACAAACACACCTTTTCATTTGAAACAGTTTATTTCTGAAAGGACATCACATTTACATGTAAAAGCATCTGGCATTTAATTTGTTCACATGTCACATAAAGTCAGTTATCTTAGTGCCCTTTTGGAAAATGGAGTATTTGCTCATTATCATCTCCGACAATGTTTTCACAGGTCATCTGTCAGTTCATTTGTTTTTACAGGGCAGGCTAGAGTGACACCTCGAGTTACACTGTAATTTAGCTTTGAAACATCTGCACCGATTTGTCTGACATTTCTTTGTACCTAAACAGTTACATCGAGTAAAACCTTGTCCTCCACATTTTGATTCAATTTGTACAGCCGAACGGAGTGGAATGTGTTTGTCAGTAGCGACCACCTTTCACAGCAATAGTATACAACTCATTGTCACTACATTCAATCACTACACCAATGAGATTCCTTGGATCAGCACGACCGCGGTCCACATGAGGTATAGGCACAGTTACATTATCACCAATTTGCACTGAAGACATTATACGTTTGCTACGTTTTACCATTCGTTCGGCTTGTTGAATCTGAGCTTCATTTGCACGTTTTCTGTTGACTTGAATGACTTGCTGACGTGATTCAATCTCAGTTTGGGTTGGTTCAGTTGATTCCGGTCTTGTTTCAGTTGATGAGTCTGGTTCACTGGTACCTGATACTGGTTCGCTTGGTGTAAAAGATATTTCACCAAGTGCTGCTGTTGTTTCCCTGGGTACTGGGGTTATTTCCCTGGAGTCTGGGTCGTCGCTAGTTGGTTGTGTTGCATCAGGTGCTGGTTCGCTCTGCGTGGATGTTTGTGTCACTGTGGCAAGAAGGTCATCTTCACTCTGTAGATTTGATAGAATGTCATGTGGCAGGCTTGATGATGTCAGACCTATCTTAGCATCTGCGCCAAGTAGTGCTGCAAATGGAGAACACTTAATACCACTGTGGTGACTAGCATTTTTCTGGAATTGCACAAATTTAATTCCAACAGTCCAATCAGTTGTGTTGTTATCCCCTAACCATGCCACTAACATGTCTTTTATGTCACAGTTGGCTCGTTCTACAGAACCCTGCTTTTACATGTAAATGTGATGTCCTTTCAGAAATAAACTGTTTCAAATGAAAAGGTGTGTTTGTTTTACTGCAGAAATTACTTTAAAATGATTTGTAAATCCAGAAAATAAAGACAGAATTAATTTCAGGGAATATGTCTAAAAATCTGGACATCAAATCAGGGAATATGTATAATCCCTGCTTTTTTCAGGGATTATGTATATTCCCTGAGTGAATCAGGTATTATACATAATCCCTGAAATTTTCAGGGATTATACATATTCCCTGATTATACATATTCCCTGTAACATATATACATAAACTATGAAAGGGATGAAGGGAAATAACTCTCTGAGAGATAAAGGGAGAAAACTCTTGACAATTTTCATGTGGTTCCAACGAGTAATTAAATCAAAAATCAGATGATTTTATTTGTTACTTATTTCGATCACTCAAAGATATACATATTTTCTGGAAGGTTACAGATATTGTGTTCTCTCATCCGTGAAGACATTTTCTTTATTGAATTGTAACAAAAAATCGAGTAAAATCGACACAGTCCGTAAATTAAAATAAGCTAGAAACTTTAATGTTAATATAACTTATTTCTAAAATCCGATCATTTTAGGTTGTATAATGTATACATGTTTATGTTCCTCATTTGAATTATTATAAAATGTTTTGTACATTTAAATATAACAAAAATATAACTCATCACCTCTCTTGTAGAAACCATCTTCAATTCGGAATAAAACATGTTTTCTGTCTTCTAATGTCAACGCAAATCGGCGACGTTGTTAGGATGCATTTCAATGGTTCTAACGAACTTTTTAAAGAAGGAATAGTCTGTATTGTAAGTTATTCATGCTTAAATTAAATATATACCTGAGATATATGACAGGTGGAAACTGGAGACCATCTCCTTTGACATCATAGAGTAGTTGAACATACATTGTAAGAATTAGATAAGAGATGTTAAGTGTAAAGTGGCATGTTCTGATACAATATAAAACTGTAATTGTTCAGAAATTTATGCGGAAATCAAGTATTGTGCATGATATTCTCTGTACTAAAGATGTCGTCGACTGAAAAGCAAAACAAGAAGAACTGTATGTGTCGAAATCATACTGCACTAGTGTTTCTTTATAGATAAGCATTTAAAGTTTTCAGTTATAAGTTATAAAAGGTGATAAAGAATAGCACATGAAAAGTGATATTTACCAAACCGGAGCCACCCAATATATATCCCTAGGTTACGATGTTAGAATTATCGTTAAACCGGCAGAGGGCGCATTTATGTTCAAACATAAATGCCACATCTATATATTATTCACCATTTAAAACCATGGAAGGGAATACTTCTATTATTTTAATGAGAACCTGTTATAATTTTGATAGTGTTTACGTTGTTGATCCTAATTGTATATTTATGCATTGTACGGTATATCTGTGTTGAAAACATTATATAAGCCTGTCTATTGTTCTAATACATTTTCAATAAAATCCACATAAGCTTCGTTTTTATCGACATATCCAATTACATGTATGATTTTTATATGAATAAGAATGCACTAGTCAATTCGCTGGTTATGTACAGACAGATCCCGTTTATTCAACAACCTTTCATCCGAAAACCTGGTATTATTCGATACAGCTCTTTTTTCACGATCTCTTCTCAATATTTCTGAAAGAAAAAATATGTAGATTATACAGAATGCATTTTCGAATACATGGTGATATTCGAAACGATGAACTCATGAAGCATACTACATGTATATTCATTGAGTGTGGCGGATGTGGTAAAGTGTGTTTATCATAAATAATTATGCGAATACCTAATCAGTTGTGAGATTCATTTGTAATCGTTCATATTTGCGTAAAATGCACGATGTTAGCGTCAATCCTTAGTCGCACGGTGCAATTTGCTCATTAACTGGGAAGTAATAAATTAACGAAGTGCTCAAATAGCAAGATTAAACATTTAGGCGTTGTACATCTAAAAATAAACTTTAAAGGACACGGAGAGTGTATTAAAGCAAGGGATATTCGTTATCTGATCGTATATGTTGGTCACGGAGATTAAATTATGTCATTTAGGCTAGAGATAAGATCACATTACATTGGAACGGAACATGGATGTAACGGAATCCGTCAGTCTTAAAACTTTCGAAATTTCATTTTTTGTTATACTGTGTGTTACAGTTTATGCGATCTACTCGTCATGCACGTATACATATCTAACCTGTGTAGGTTTATTGTATGTGTGTTTAAAGTTAATTCGTAAAAAGTCAGCTGGAAGAATAGAAATCAAACGACAAGGAATATTCATCACTGGATGCGACACTGGTATGTTTGCACGATTTTATTGTCAGTAAACTTTACGCATTTCGGTTATTGAAAATATAGCTATCACCACCTTTTAAGCGACATCATAAACTTTCATTTTGAAACGAGGCTAATACCTTCGTTGATACACAGTCGCGTATCGGAAGGGGTGCGTGCGTTTCAACACTTGCCAAACTCTTAACGACGTTAGTATTTCGTGCGAGTTGCAAATTATCAGACATGATTCAAACCAACTTACCTCACATATCGCAAGATCTACAGTAATTATACCTTATGTACTTTTGTAAGACACAGCTAAAAAACTTTGGAATGTATTGTACAGTCCTCAATTTTGTCCGAAACATAATTACGTGCGATGTTTTGCTTAAATGACATAAATCATTGACCTTGTTTTATAAAATGTACGGTGGCATAGTGGTGACATGTGTGAACTTATTTTTATCTCGTGACCACGACTTAGTAAGTCGTGGAAACGAGTTAGTAAGTCGTGGCCACGAGATAACAATAATTTCACACATGTCACCTCTATGCCACCATAGACAGGACAGACGTATACACAAATTAATTGCGCATTCACTTATTGACTTATACTTCAGTGAAGAGTACCCTACCCATGACTACACTATCTATACTAAATAAATAAAGTAAACCTTCAATAATAAGACCACCTTGATACCCTTGAAGACTGGTCTTCTTATTGAGGTGGTCTTAATATCGAGGATGAATAAATAGCAAAACAGTGAAACATTTTAAGAAGTCATCATTATCTCAATGAGCTTATGACCTTCACATTGAGCGACCCGACACATTATATACTGCACTACAACATTTCCGCTCATCCTGAATTCATGTGTTTATTGTAGGTTTTGGTCATGACGTTGCTAGGAGACTGGACTCCCTGGATTTTACAGTGTTTGCCGGATGCTTACATCCAGATGGTGAAGGGGCCAAGAAACTGAAAGCGAACAGTTCTATACGTCTACATATCGTACCTCTAGATGTTTCATCAGACGACAGTGTTGAGAATGCGCATGATTACGTCGTGAAACATCTGCCACCTAGCGGTACGTATGTTGTACATTGAGACGATAAGACCATACACAAAAGAAACTATTTTAGATTTGTATTTATCATATGATAACGGCGAATTTAAGCGGATCGTCACTATCTTAGCTAAAAACAAATTTCAAAAAGTGTTCAACACTTTACCAAACTATGAAGCCTCCAACAATATCGTGAATTCGGCGCTAACAGTTGAGTTAGTTAATTTGATGTGACAAACTGACTAAACTGTACTCCAGTGCCGCTGTACAATTTCCCACCTCTTCTTTAAGTGACGTCATTTCCAGAAACGTCACATGTGACGTCACTATGAACTGACAGTTCTATTTGCCCCATATGGCAATATGAAAACGAAGTGACAATATGGAGTAAATATTGTTTCCTGCTTGCAAAAAATGACATCACACGTTTCGTTTTCTTAAAATGACGTCACTTACAGAAGAGGTTGTAAATCCCGCAGCTGCGCTCTTTAATTTATTATGTTTCATTTGATCAATACATTATATTGAGAAAGGTACTGCTCGTCAAGCGACAGTAATTCCAATAAGATTGCTATATGATATGTTTGTATTCAGTGTATTAACACGACGCAATATAATCATGCATGCATTCTTTCTTCCAACTTTGCCGAGTTATAGGGAAAATGAAGCTAAAGCATTCACAAAAAAACCAAAGCAAACTTGAAAATTCAATTTACAGATCAAAAGCAAGAGTTATAAGAGACATAACATATTTGTGTTCCTTGCATACATGGAAGATTTGATGTGCGCTATGCAACTGAAAGATCGATCTGTGTTATACGGATTCAAAAAATCTTGATTTGTTATTTTACGCATTTACAAGACTTGTGAAAACGCCCTCCAAACATTCAATTAACAGGATTGACCAGCTGAAAACGATTAACTCACGCACATTTTTTGTAAATAACACGATATTTATAGCGCATTATAGTGGTCTAGAAATCCACTAGCCCGACGTCCCAGACAAGTCTAATTGCCGATTCGGGCGATCATCAGTTGAGTTGGACTTAGTCCGGGACAATTATGTTATGCATGCATACTTAACTGTTCATCCGTACTCTATGTTATGCTCGGACAACAAGACTGTCAAACTAACATGCACACTAGACAACTGATTTTTAAGATTTTTTGTAGAGCCTTGCATTATATAATGTTTTATTATAATTATAATATGCAGGTTTGTGGGCGATTATCAACAATGCAGGTTATAATGTACTTGGTGATGTTGAATGTTTGACACTGGATATCTACAAGAGAATCATGAATGTCAACTATTTCGGAGCGATTCGAACTATTCGCAATTTTCTCTACCTTGTCCGGAGAAATAAAGGTAATGTTTAATACACCTTTTAGATAAATGTAGATCTATAAATATCAGTACATGAATTCCTAAATTGTACTCGTAAGGGGTCAAATCGAACTCCTCGTGTATATATTGTTCTTGTTTAACTATTACCTGCGAGCACAGAATTTCATATACACGGCTGAAACACGGTATTGGTGCTGAAAGTAGTCTCACTTACTCAAAAAATTGAATTTTTAGATACCATATTTCTTTGGAGTCAATTACAAAGTTTAGGGTATCCCCTACATAAATCAAGTTTAGTTTTTCGTGAACATGCATGCATCGTTTTTTTATCCACTATTTCCATCCTATGGTATAACACAAGTTACAGACACTACTTCAAAACTTTAATTATTTTCACTGTAACATCAATAACAGGATATAAATATTGAAAGTAAAAAACTTAACTGAAAGTGATAAACATCTTAACAAAAAATTTCAGAACATTTATGAAGCAGGTATCAGACAAAATAAGAACAAAGCAAGACACTTTTGTTTGACTTTCATAAAAGACCCACCAGAAGGTTAATTAGGCATTTATCTAACACCGAGAACAATATTGAAACAAACAAAATCATCAATACTGGCCTAAAGAATCACAAATTTTCATAATAGGTAGAATTACAATACACATACATTTGGTTACAGACACTACCAAAATATAACATTTCAATGCAGTTGCAGAATCATTTAAAATATGACAAAATTCAATACAAAAGCAAGTCAACATCAAAACATTGACTAGAATATTATAACAAATGATTGTTGATTGGTTAGAATTATAGTGCAAACGCATTTTAACAAGTAAATGTCCAAACTTCACATTAAAAATAAAATTATGAAAATGTGAACAGAATAGTCAAGTTTAAAATAGAACAGTGTTGGAAAACTGTAAAATATTTAATGTAAATGATTGTAGATTAAATCATAGTCATTGAAATAAGTTCTGACCCAAAATGCCTACTCATACAGAGGCATATTAGTGATCCTGCATTTGGTTACAGACACTACATGGATGTCATGTCAGGTAAAAAGGCTCATGTTTTTTTTTCAGATGAGCTTAATTCTTATACTAGAGTATATTCACTTAAAATAGAAATGTTTGTGATTTTTTTCAAGATCAGCTTTAAGCTTTAACATATCATTTGCCCTGAATCTGAAATGACCCCTTTCACTGACTATTTCTTGAGCTTGTACACTACACAAGATTACATCCAACGGTTCCTGTGAACAATCTTCTCTATCAGGCCAGATGTACACTTTGCCTGACTTTCTCATGTATTTCAATCTGATATCTGTGTCAAAGACGTCCATTACTTCTGCCAAGTACACACAGAGAGGTCCCTTCTTTGGCTTTACCCAACCGCTACAAAGTCACCAGGGTTGTATTTTGGGGATTCTGTTGGTTTCTATCTCTCAGTTGGTACTTCGTTGTGAACTTTACTCTTCTTTGCTGTAGTGTTGTGCATTTCTGTTGACTTTCTTTTCTTAGGAAGCTTTTCTAGTGTTGCTATGTTCTGTTCCTTTTGCTTGCTTGTCTGTTTTCTGTTCTGATTTGAATTGTCATTGATGACTGCTAACTTCCGCATCATGTTTGCTGAAGTTGCATACTCCACTACCTTCCATGCATTGCTCACAATAGCAGGTTTCTTGTGCTCAGTTCATAATCCTTGCCTACTGACTTTACAGCATGTAATTTTCTTGTACCTACAAGTGTCTGTACATCTGTTTCATCTCTATTCCTTTTTGCTCCTATAACAAGAATGAATTCCCTTCTTGAAACTGTGTTTGCTTCTTTATCTGTTTGTTTGGCACCTCTCTACTGATTTCTGGGCTCAGAAAAAAACTCTTCACCGAATCCTTTATGCAAGAGTCAAGTGCATCCCTTCTTCTTTTTTTTTGTTTCTTTTCCCACCATGTAGATCTGGGTTTTCGAGCTTTAATTGGTACTTTGAAATACTTTTTTAATCTGTGCCTTTTATATTTTTGTAATACTGAGTCACAGATAATGTTGTATGCATGTTTCTTTTCACCCTTTTTCCTTGTTTTCTCTTCTGAAATGCTTTCTGTCACAGATTGTAAAACTGTATCTGTCATTTCAAGTTTTTTTCTGCAATCTGGTGTCATAATTATCTTTTTCTTACTGAGAACTTTTGATGTTGATGGAGATTCAATAAGTTTACTAATGATCACAGCTTTACTCCTTGGTGTTTGAGGTAATACTTCTTTAACGTTTTTTAATTGTCTATACAAAGTTGCTTTAGGTAACACTTTAGGCGATTCTTCAGGTGACTCAGCGTTTCTCTTGTCATCATTATCTGAAATACTTAATTCTTGTTGTGGACTGTCCTTCATCTTGATGTGCATTCTCCATCATTGGGTTCTTTTCACAGCTTCTTTCTTTTTCTGATTTATTTCAGCAATTTTGGGACCTGGTAATGAAAGGCCTGCTTTTTCTTTCTTTTTCTGAAGATACTTTTTCATTTCTTCACGTTTTTTCTTTTTCAATTCTTAAGAATGTTTGGGTCCGATAGCGCTTGCTGCCTTTTTCGTAGTCTTGCGTCCTTTCTCTATCAGCCTTTTTAGCTCCTCATATTTTGCTTTGTTCTCTCTCTGAGTCTGATTTTTCCTCCATGCTTGTACTTTAAGCCTAGTCTTCTCCCTTCTATCTTTTACCTTCTGCTCATCTTTGCATAATTTATCTTTGTTTCCTGAAAAAGAAACAACTTTATTTTGATTTCTTCAAACTTTTGTGATATTCATTTATGTATGAGAATGCAAATTTGGAGAGTTTAAAGCATATTGCTCATGTGTCTGCATTGATGCATTCATGAGCAAACAAACTGAAAAACCAGCAGTTTCTTAAAACAAAGTGTCTGATTAAGAAAGAGATAACTTCAAACTGTGTTTTTGGTCAATACTTTAGCTTTTAAAATGAGTTTACAAGCTCTTTAATATCATAAACAATAGTCAGTTTAATGCATAAGCCATGTAGTGTCTGTAACCGTTTGACCATAAGAACAAACTATCCTATATTTTGTCAGACCTCATTAAATTCTCACAATTTTCTTGTTTGTATTTACTGGTCTCATGCTAGTTATTGCACAAAAACTCTATTTCCATTGTGTATTTAAAGAGATCATTGAAAATTGTGCCAGTTGTTAGAAATCTATGATATAAAAACCATTTATCTACTTTGATATTTAAAATTTCAGCCAGAAATGTCTCAATACTATATCCCTTATACATCAATATTGTAAAAGGAAACACACTATCATTTCATTTCATACACATATGAGGGAAAAGGTCATCAACTAACAATAAGGGGATATTGGTTACAGACACTACAAATTACAGTTAAGCATTGTCCGAACAATAGAAACATACCTGAGTCATCACCAGATGTTTGTTCTTGTCTTTTCCCCATATCTTAGGGTTGTACCATGGTAAGGAACACAAAAAATAAATAGGTGAATTCTTCTAGGATAAAAAAACCAGGTTACATTGTTCTTCAGTGAATTGTTCATAAAAACAATGCCACAAGTATGATGCAAAATTTCATTGCAAGAGTTCTTGCATCACATTTTTGCACTTGACTCAATAGTTCAATGTATGGTGCAACATTGCACCATAAAAGAAGGAACTTTCTCTAGAGTAAAACAAAATATTAGTGACAAAAAGAACAGTGATTTTTTTCTTTCATTTCTATACCTTTTTGTGTAGTGTCTGTAACCTTTTCAAAGTAGTAATTTTCAATGATGTTAATTCACAGCACTACAAATTTTGGCAAACTTGGACATTACATGAATACACATTAGCCCATGTAGGATTTATACTTTTGAAATGAGAAACAATGAAACTATTGCAACATAAACTTTTGATGGTTACAGACACTACAGAATTTTGAATTTCAATATTTACCAAAGAACAATCGTTCATGCCTAAACCTGGGCTAGCCATAAAACAAAAATGTTTTTTGTACTTACCATTATACATAACTGAATGGTTAATGTCAATGTAAGTTCAATTAACTGTTATTTTGTACCAGTTATTGGAATATAACAATAAGCATGTTTGATTTTTAGTGTTTAAACAAAACCACTGCTGATAGTATTTTACTTATAAAATCCATAATTTATGACCGATTTCATAAATTCAAGCAGCAAAACTTACAGGACAAAAATCTGTATAAAACCGTACCAATTTATGTATCATTTCTTATTGAAATTTAGAGTATTTTGTATTTATAATATTTATTTATTTCAAGTGGGACTGCATAACGCTAAAAAATGGCCATTTTTGGAGCATGTTTCAATGCATATCTCAAGAATGGGTAATACTAGCCTCTTGAAATTTTCAGAAAAGTGAGATAGGTAACTGCAAGGCTAGTCAATCTTTAAAATTAGTTCCTATCTTGTATATTTTTTCTGTGCCATTGATATAACATAAAAAAAACCTGATCAGCACCAATACCGTGTTTTAGCCGACAGCATAAAGATCACGTTGCTAAACTAGACAACTATGGTAATTAGCTAACCATTTCTAAACTAGTACAATGCACTGATGAACGTATACATTTTAACAACCATATATAGGTGCTGTGTTGGTCATGTACGTTATCGTTACGACACGCTCACACACAGCGCTTTGATTCCTCTTCCGTTACATTCACGTTGATAAGGAAAGGTATCAAAATAGCGCCCGGTGCTATTGGAGAGTACCGTTACGATATTTCCAAAGTATTGATTACGATATTATCTGTCCGGTTGTTAGTAACTGCAAGGTGAACATATTTTACCCAAATTAAGTTGAATACCACAATAATGCATACCGATGAAGTCTCGACTGGGGGAGACATAAGTGATTAGTCTGACTACTATATTAACGTATGCAACCTTAATAATTGAGGGGTATCACTTTATACAGGGTTTGGAATCCACCAATGTCGACAAAATCATAGCAATTCACATTTCTTAATAAAATGTCGAAATGATTTTAAATCGAGAGTGTGGGACTGGTATTAAATTTTATTATTCATTGAACGTAAAGTAATCGTAACACACTATATTTGACTTTTTTGGTAATTACCTATGTCAATGTTTCTGATCATTAAATAAATACTGACAGTCCATGCATGTTTGTTTGTATTTTAGTTGGTTATAGTTCGACAATATTTATACTTGCTTAATAAGTATTCGTAATAACTCTTGTAAGTTACCATCTGCAAAATGTAATGCGCGATCTTCAGTGTACGTAAAATGATCACGTGACCAATCGATGAGACCGGCGATTATGCCCGAAGAGAGTGGCGGAGATTAACGAATGCCATTTCATTATTGTCTTATCATGACTGTTCATTTTTCAGGACGCGTTGTTATTGTAACGAGTTGTAAAGGAAGATATTCCTGGCCCAACAACTCAGCGAACCATATCACAAAACATGGATTGGAAACTGTCGGGGACTCACTGCGTCTGGAAATGTTGAAGTTCGGGGTTCAAGTTTCTCTTGTTGAACCTGGCAACTTCAGTTCTGTAACGGCATGCCAAACCGAGCAACATGTATGAACTTTGATACAGTAAATACATAGTTCCCTAATCTACAAAATAACCTCCCTTGTTCTGAATTGTCTGCCATCTTGATAAAATGTCCTTAAAGTTTATGGAGAATATAATGTAAACGATGATAAACTAATCTGATATATAAAAAAACCTTATTCATTATGCTCATGCGGGCATTTGGCTCAGTTAGTTGAATAAAAAGTGGTCGTCACATGCAACTTATCTTGGTATTTTCTCAGTTATCACGTATTTGGAAATTACTCCTATAAGGGCTATCAGTTTTGCCTATCGAAATGGCCGACAGTTTAGAATAGGGGAGGTAAATATTGTAGATGTGGGAACTTTGTTTACTCTCATTGATAACACCGCAATTTCTTGGATCAGTTTGTAATTTCTCGTCCGTATATTTACACGATGATCAGATCACCTCACAACTCAGTCCGTCTTTCTTCAGTGTCAATGGAAGTTTTATTAATGATGGATCAATGCATTTTCCACTGATCACTTTCATTGCTAAATTTTCTATTCATCAGGTGTCTAATATAGTTATACGTCTGCTAAAGGTTAACAATAGACCTCTTGTATTGTGAATATTTTCAACAGAACTGGTATTGTCATTTTTGGAGTGACATTGGTAGTGGACGCCCCTTCTCTATCTATTAGCGCGATCGGATTGATTCAGTGTATTTAACAGCAATCCTAATTCTTATTGAATCAATTAGTTGCAATCGGAATACATACGCATGCGCATTGCAATCCTACTTGTAATTGGATCAATTAGTTGCAATCGGAATACATACGCATGCGCACTTGAAGTAACTAAGATATTTCGATAGCAATTTACGTCAATGTTTTCAGTTTAAGCGATATGAAGAAGAAGCGGACGAAATGTGGAAGAATGCGAGTGACGATGTCCGCAAGACTTATACCAGGAAGTATTTTGACTATGCTGTTGCTCTTCAGAGAGTCAGCATTGGCGGTAGCGCCACAACAACAAAGCCGGTTATTGATGCACTAGAAGACGCTGTTGTCAGTGGTATGCCACACACGCGATATCTCGTTGACGGGGGAACGTGGTTTGATAGATATACGGTAAATTTGTTATCATTTTGTAATATAGTGAAGCCTCTCTACTAGAACACCTCTTAATTAAGACCATCTTATTTATCAGACCGTACTTTCATGGACCATTTTTATTGTATCTTAACTCGATACTCAGTGCACCTTATTTCAAAGGCCGACTTTCTTCAGAAGCAATGGTGGTTATTTCTAATGATCTGCCAGGCCATTTCTTGCGCCTCTGTTCCCTAACATATGTACCCTTTAACCTCCTTAAGTGCCTTATGTTTTATGGATTGTTGTTTTCCCGGAAGTCTGTGAGGAGAGGTATTATCTTTTGTATGTGGTGTTCCCTGTCGAAACTAGTTATCTCTCTTTTATTAGTGTAATTCCATTGTATACATGTAACATTTTGTAACTAAAATCTTTGAATGTACAGTCGACACAAAAAGATAATATTTATACAATTATCCTTACACAAACGCTTAGTTTCAGTTTAAATACAATTTGAATTCTTAATTGTAGCATGCGTTCATCGTTATACTAGATGTATATTTATAATAATGTGCTTACACTGTCAATAACTTAGCTATTTACTTTTTAATAAATGAAGCATTTGCTTCGATTAAAGAATGGAATATAATACAACCAATTATTTAGCATTATTGCTGACGTTCTTCTTCCAGTAACTAGTGACAACAAACACAATGATACAAACGTTGAACAAGTAAAGTTGTCTCCCTTTTCCTAGTTTCTTCATTTTGTTGATGATATGAGATTCGATTCGTTCATGTTTTCAGACGCTGGCACGTTACTACTACTATTTACCTACACGTCTGACTGACTGGATCATCACAAAGATGACAGGATGTGACAAATTTCCGGATTATTCCAAGTTAAAAATAGACTAAAATTCTTGCCAAATAAACGCAATTCATCAACACAAAAATGAAGTAGATCTCCGTATTGCTATGAAATATTCAATAAAATAGATTCCGTGATATGTGAAACACAGCATGAGAATTGAGATCGGATTTCAATCTCAATATTTTTAACGTGAAAGGATGTAAACGATTCGGAATCTGAGAATTCGAACATGCACGTTTTGCCAACTTAATTGAAACGATTTTAATGAACGGTATGATCAAAACTCGGCAAATGGATATGGAAGCGTACATAGGACATCCTGATGTCATGTTGTATCATCTGTAGCGGATCTATGGTCTAGTAACTAGTAATCCAGGGGTCGCAGTTTCGATCCCCCGCTCCCCTACTAACAGTACGAATACTCTTTCGGAAGAGACAAAACCGAGGTCACGTGTACGATTCTTTACATCGGGCGTTAAAGAACCAGGGGTGTTTCACGAATTGGGGCATATTCTGTATCATGCACTATCCTCCAAAAATATAAAATAACTAACATTCTTCCTGAGGCGTCGCCTATATGGGAAACCGGTGGCGACGATAAATAAACGCAAATAAAAAACATGTTGTTTCGTCAGTTGTAAGATTGTGTAATAAAACGCAGCACTTTGTCAAGAGCGGAGATTAAATATAAATACAACATACTGACAAAAGTGTACTTAACATGCCGCATCGTTTACGCATTGTTTTGACTTAATTAAATCGACACATTCATATTTTCTAAGTTCGGACTTATACTAATGAGGAAGTTAACATAACATAGAAGCGCATAAGGACTCCCCGGTGGTATGTTCATGTTGCCTATGTCTGATATCCAGAAAGAACTGAACTAATACCCAGATCACGGGTGAATTGTATACTGCGAACGTGTTATTTGTTCCTGGATGAATCTGGCTTAACATTTCTCTTTTCAACCAGACCTTGTGTTGATACACATTATAACCAGCAACACTGACATCGACAAAAATTTGTAATAAAAATATTTATTTATTAAAGTGTCACCCCTACTGACTATCATTATGAGACAGCTATTTTCTGAGCACATTTACTACCATTTAATATCAGACACCAGGCTGGTAGGCATACGGGAACCATTTATTAACTAGCTGGCTACTCACCAAGGGACCAAACACCTCATAGTTATTGAGCCTTCTTAAATGAAAATGGAGCCAAAAATATCTATTTAAACATAATATCATTGTACTTGGCAATCTCCAAGGGTACCACTCAAAGGCAATCAAGAAATACTGGATACGCAAATAGTCGCTCGCCTCATTCGAGTTGTCAGAACAGCAGCCAGTTTTACAACAGCTTATAATTGGAATTCCTACTTTCGCTTTCGATTCTATTTATATAAATATAATACGTACAGTGAATGTGTTCTTGAAAACATGCTGCTTATTTGTTAGATTAATACATTTCTCATCCATAGAATTATATATAGATGAATTAAAGATACTTATATGCGCCAATCGCCGATAATCTTTGGAATCTCAAATCGCGGATAATCTTTGGAATCTCAAATCGCGGATAAGTTTTCGGAAAGAAATGAAAAGAGCATCGCTAATTGGTCACTTCTGAACATTCGCGCATTGTTTCACGTGATGTGTAAATTATAAATCAGTGGTTTAGGTTTGAAATAAGTACATATTATAACCATGGAAACCAGACCAGTGTCTAATCAATCAACTTCACCAAATAAGAAACAAAAAGTAATAAACCGCGTTAAATCTTTTTGTTAAATTGTGATATATTTGACGAAGGATGTTCAATAAAAGAAGATGGGTAAGATAATATTGTATCATAACATTTGATATGAATAGTTATAAATATTACACCTATATGTCTTAGTCGAGATGTATTGTGTTTGGAATCACATTGCCTACAGTTTTATCTTATAAATCTGGGAAACCCCACTTTCTGTTACACATAGGCCTCTATAAGACAATGCCCTTAATTAGTCACTACCGAATTATCTCCCCTGAATACTCTTCTTGGCCTTCTTGAGGTTAATGCTTTGTAACAACTTCAAGATATCTTCTTCATTGATCTCAATATTTTCCATCTTGGGTAAATGTGTTTCTGATGGTGTGGGGATGTTACTTCCACTATCTGATTCTTGGGTAAGTACTGACATGCACTGCTTGTTAAGTATATTTACCTTCCTTTATAGACTCCATGTCTAAGAATTGACTGACAAACAAACGAAATTCAATTCCAAATTAATTTATTCAATTTGAGTACGACTGTCTGTATAGCACTCGGACCTTGACTGTTGTATATTTAAACATACAATAGAAATTATACATCCATACATACTCAATGAAAACAGAAATAAGTGATCATTTTTACTTCTCTAATGCTGCATGATTAAACAAAATGTATTTACTTAATGCATTTTGACACTTTACACATTTAACTTCAGCAATACACAATCATATTAACTATATTTTGCTTGTCCAAACAAACAGCTTAATAACATCAATTTAATTGGTTTTGTTTTTTTGTTTTTTAATAGTTTATCCGAACAGTCAAACGTCCAAAGCTGAATGACTTATTTACCGCCTAAAACTTCCCGTGCAGAACTAAAACCACCCGTGCAGAGCTTACTAACACGCCACCTACTGGACATTTCATCATATCGTGTTTTTCTTATATTGACAGATGTGTCAGAATGAGAAGCAACAGCAGCACATTGAAGTACCACTCTCAGCACCAGTCCGTAGAGCAACAGCGTTGACCCGTGAATCATACGGATTTTAATCCAATTGATTCGATATGGGCGAATGTGAAACGCAAAGTTTCGGATTGAAATTTCACGTTCAAGGCGAAAGACATAATAAAACTGACGAAAGCAGCAATTGAAAGTGTCACGGCACAGGACTGAAAAAAGTGTTGTCAGCTCGTCAAGAAAATCGTAAAAGTACTGGACTGAGGAAATTCTCATCGAGAGAGAAATGGAGATTGAAGTCACATCAAGTGACTCAGCAATAGACACTGCCACTGATACTGACGACTGGACCTCTGCAATCGACACAGCAGATGACTGCAATGACTGCATCTAGTTATCCTTTGTTAATGTATTCTATATGTACATGTAAATATACAGCTATGATATACATTGTACTATGCTTGAAATCATTTGTGCGATTGTACAAAATTATATAATATAATGTAAAAAACAAGCAAATTGAAAAAGGAAAACAGAAAAGAAACACAAAAACAACAACAGCAAAACAAAACAATGACAGCAAAATATTAATTACACATTAAATAAATGTTAAGTCCCACAAAAAATGTACCTTCGCCAAGATTCGAACTCGTAATATTCATGATCAAATGGAAGTGTTGGTACGGTAGCTTGCTCTCTACCTCTACGCCACAGCGCATTATTGATTTTTTTAAAGCTTTAGTATAATTCTTTACTTAGAATACTGATTTAAAATTTGCAATGATAATGCTTTATAATCTGAATACCTTATTATCGATCGTACCAACTTTTCCCGCGTTTCACCTTATCTCGAGTGGACTGTACATGGAAATATCTGTCAAATGATACAAGTTTACATACTAGAATAAACAAGACGCTATATAACGTGTTACATGAGGGTAGGATTAAGTTATTGACCGACATGTTCAGAAAACTTTGCTTTTCCAAAACATATCACAGGGACACATTAGCATATTAAACGGAAGTTTAAAGGTGTGAGGGCAAATATCTATTGACATTGGCAAGTAAGGAATTGTTTGAGTGATTATTTGAAACAATCATGTAAACTTTGAGGGGACAACAAGGGGGAATGAATTGATGGAATGATGAATACATAAGAGGACAAGCCTAGAAAAGATGTTCGCCACAGACAAGGGAATGAACACAAATATAACAACAAACAGGCCAAGGAATTGCACAAGGGGAATGGGAACTTAATTAAAGATATTACCCAAACACAAATGGAAATAATAATGATATAGCGATTTTCAGTCATGGAACATTCAGAAACATTAATCATAAAACAGTACGTTCCAGGCCCGGATCCAGAATTTCAAGACTGGGGGGGGGGGCAAATATGAGGACAAATGTTCCCTCTCGGAAAATTTGAGCAATAAAGGTATGAAATGGTGGCTTCTGGTGCATTTCCGGATCTAAGATTGAGGACATATTCGTGAGAATTGCACTAATATTTTTTTGTTAAGTAAACAGAACGACCAATTCATACAAGTACCAACTTTTAAAAAAATGTCCAGGGGTCACCACTTCCTGTACCAACCCCCAGTCGGATTTCTCCCGGAAAATTTACAATATATTTATGAAAAGATGGCTTCTGGTGCATTTCTAGGTCTAAAATTTGAGGACTCATTCATGAAAAAAGACTAGTACAAGAAATTCATTGATGCAAAGCATCCAAGGCGCCGCAAAACTGGTGCACAATGTTTTGGAATAGCGTAATGGTGGCACAATGTTTTGGAATAGCGTAATGGCGGAAAAATGTTTTGGAATAGTCCATTTTCACACTATCATTGGTGTGTATTTCCTTTTTAACACCGTAACTTGCATGAATATCCACGTTACAAGTACCATTGTGTTAATATTGATTTTAGTAAAGTGAAAATAAAGATTTTTATAATTAATTGTTTATTATTTTATCTTCGTCACCTAACACACATGCTGTTTATGTAGAATCGTCCTATTTTTCGGGGATCAGCAAGTATTTATCATAAACGTATCGTTTTAACTTTGTAAAAGACATTTATTCGACAATACAAATGCATTAAAAATATTTATTTCTAAATCATAAAAATACAAAAAGTAACGTGCAATATTTACTTCAGTTTAACCCTTAATAAAAAAATAGATTCAGGCAGCGGAACATTAAAGATGAAAAAAAGAAAATCGTGTGATGTCAAATTATCATTATTGTACCTTTACTAATTTTACATGATAGTGTTTTTTAACAAAAAAATTAAGAAAATGTGAAAATTAAAATAAAAAGGAGGCTTATTCGGGAAAAAAATATTTTGCAAAACTTTAGGCCCAAGTATTACATTCCCTTCCCTATTTTATTGAATTTATTAAAATTATTTTAAGAAAACTTTAATAAATTCAGTAGAGCTAATATCAGGTGTCAAATTCGCCATCAATTCTTTATCGCTAAAACAACACCACGACAGATCTCTGTTACGTATAATGTTCAATAATCTGTGTTTTACAGACGCTTTCAACTTATGTGTATATATATATGCATGATAAGGAAATTGAAAGCGCCTGGCTGATGTAGAGTATTGCCCCGGTCTCAAGGCCAATGAGCACAACAGGGGGCCACAATTTATGGCACTTACTTCGGCTATGTAGTGCCAAATATAGGCCGCGCCGCATTAAGGCCGCGTACGACCTTAATGCGTGACGCATTGAGGCGAACTATATGCGGCGAAAGGGCATGGTCATGCCGCATATAGATATTTTATGTATTGTCCTGTTTAAAGTGATCAACATTATCATTGATCACATTTGATCATAATCACCGATAATCCATTACTCATTATAGATTATTAATCAATATCAATTTATCAACAATAATGGAATACCAGTCATCAAAAAGTGATCATTAATTAGCGATCACCTAACACCGATAATCACCGTCATTGATCACAATGATCGATTACCGACCACTGATTATCGATCTGCGATTTATAATTTAATTACAGATTATCAACTATTAATCACCTATCATTGATCAACGATCACCGATTATCGATCAATGGTCACCGATAATCGATACATGATCGTCGATCATCATTTGAAAAATATGCTATAATAAAATAGTTTGGTATAGTGTTGCTTGATTTAAACCCGATCAACAGCTTCGAGCAGTGAAAAGCGAATAACCATTAACATATTATTTGATCACATCGCCACAGCCGCAGAAGGTAGTACCACGGATCAAACCGCGACCTTCGGTCTGGTAATGTAGTGCGATAGACTGTGCTAGACGGGGATTCATGATAAATTGAGTACTTACATCATTTCAACAGATAACACCAATGTGAATTAGCAATTAATCAAACAAATGTGTGTAAAAATGTGTTTAAACTTATTAGTTATGTGAGGTTTCGTCAAAACCTACAAAATGTACACTGTAAAAGACGAATGACATCTATAAGCCTACTATAACGTTTTTGTACATACATGGGGCATAACTCATGGACAAATCATTCTACCGACAGTGGTTAAGGAACATTGGTTATGATGCATAAGTCAGTTTATGTCCTTTTCTATTTTTGATGCTGTTATCTTATTCAAATATTCGTGTCAGAGAAAACATTTTAAAGAGAAGTGACCTTAATGCGGCGCCGAGGCACATGTCCGCCGCATTAAGGACGTGTGTCCTATACGCGGCGAAGTGGGCCGCATTAAGGTCCTACGCGGCCTAAATGCGGCGCGACCTTTATGTGGCACTACACGGCTATACTTGTAGTATACAAAAGAACTCGACCATAAATAAATGTATTGCATGTTAAATGCTAAATTAGCAGTGACCTTGAGACCTAATCAATGGATATAATTTTGTATAAGGAATATAAAAAGGTAACTCCACAGCCGACTGGGGGGGGGGGGCAAGGCCCCCTTGGCACCCCCGGTGGATCCGGGCCTGCGTTCCAAATGATTTAGAATATAAACACATCTTTCTTTGAATGCAAAGTAAATAAACATAGCAAGGTTAAGCATATTGATTTCATTGTCACATGATATAAGATCGTCAACACGGGTGATATTTACTCGACTTTGATTGGATGAAAACGCAGAAATTCTCTTCCTATTTACATCCATAATTAGCTAGCAACTTCTACGCAGTTCGGCTAGATAGCTGGTGAAGTTTCGATCATGTCTGTGTCATTGAAATTTGTTGTGATTAGTATTTTGTTAGCAGGTAAGTCGCAATAATTCACTTAAAATAACATAGTTCGATTTGTGCACTAAGAAATCAATACAGATGTCGAACAAAACTAACAATAATCAATGTATATTTTAACGGGCTAAATTATTTAAATTCGATAACAAAAATCTGTATATGTTGTCCAGCTTCATATACTCGAATATCAATATCAATATTTGGTTGAAGTATTTCACTTTCAACCGACAGGGCATCATAGTGCACCATTTGAGTTCTCAAATATTATGGGCACGTAACTTACCGAATACAGAAGCAAATAGTATGCAGTTAATCATGCGGGACATGTTGTTTTGATGCATATATCGTGGAAACCACCTAATCCAAAAATACGTCAGATAGTATAATGACTGAGAATTGAAAGAAGCCATTATTTAAATTTCTTAGGGGTGTAGGCCATTAGTATGGAGGCATTTTACTGCCACCAGTTAGCATGATAGCGTTCGCGAATTGTTTCGGGTTAACCACTTAATTATTACGATAATGATCTAGCTATCTAGTTAATATTCGTGTTACATTTTCGGTAAGATAAATATCATAAAACTAGAAACAGGCTTGAAAGTGCCCAGAACTGCCACCTCTTACCTTTTTATGATGTGTTACACTAGATTTAAGTGGCAATACGCATCTTGTCTAGTTGACCACTTATTATGTTACTTAATAACTCATAAAATATTATCATCGTATGCATTTCGTTTTGACGGGATCAAGGTTAAAACGGATACGAGGTGTCCTAATTATGTAAACAATTCTTCAATAACAATTGGATAGATAATGTTGTGAAAACATGCGGTAGTAATTATTTAGCGATTGATGACCCCAGACAGTTAAAGGACGAGTAGTGAGACTAATAAAAAAGTGTGAACAACATATAGCTGTGAGCGCAGAAAAATGCCCATAGGGTACACAAATCACGATTTAATTTGTTTACCCTAGATCGTTATTTTGAAATAAAGCTATGGTGCATATTTTTAAGTATGGCAATTTGAAAAAACATCTTATTATGTGCATAGTTTGTCAGGTTTTATGGACGGTAACGTCGCGAAACACTCAAACTTGATTTTAGCTATGTTTGAAATCCTTTGACATGTTAAATGATTCATTGAAAGATTTGCTTGAGATTGATATTTGGACCTTATTCAGTGAAACTTTCAACATATAAACGAAATTAAAAATATGAAAATATGTAATACATTTTCTGCACGGTGTTATTTTGCTGTACTTTCTGCATCTTTTTAAGAATGAACTGTAGGTCAAAATCTTAAGTTAATTATATTCAATGCTTTCATCAGTTTAAATGAAATCAAGGCGACTAAATGAAATCAAGGCGACTATAGCGGTGCTTATTCTGAAGAATCGGGATTTTCTCAAATTTCTATAATGAATAAACAAAATTGGTCTCTTATAACTTGAAATGAGACTTTTGGTCTATAAATTGAATTTTCAAGTTTACATAATTTTTGAAAAACACTGTAGCTTGAATTTCCCTATGACTCTGCAAAGTCGGAAACAACATTATATATTACGTCGCGCAAACGCGAACTTCCTCTAGCGAACGTATTCAAATTACTAAAAGAGTTACTTGCCTACCGACATTCAATGGAGAAATCTTCTTCAGTCCGGAATCTCCTCTAATCCGAACTTTATAGTTTGTCCGAAGGTATTCGGATGAAGGAGTTTCCACTGTAACAGTATTCAGGCAATTAAATAGCTCACACTCTTGTGGGTTGAGTGCTCTTTTTTCATGGAAAATATCAAACCAAACCACCAAATCGGCGTTTTGCTGTTTCAATAAAGCAATACAGCAAATCCTCTGTCTTCGCAAGGCGCTCACATTGAGTATAAAAGCCTGTACCGTAGCGAATACACCTGTCTTTATATACATACCACTGGCTTTTCATTTTGACTTTTCTTAGCTTTTTGAAAACAATAAAAACATTAAGGCTCGTCGGAAAAACGAAAACAGCAAATACCTGGCATCACGAGTATTTTATATATAATCCGTAGGTATTTTAGCTCATCGCACGAGGAGAACGTTTCAGACGGTATTAATACAATGTCACTTTGACAATTCGTGCACGTTCTTGTACTCGGGCCAAACAAAAACATTACCATAAAATCTTCAAATAACCAAGCATAAAGTTGTTAGAATTATGTTAAATTTATCACCAAGAACAAATATTAATTACAATACTCTGGTAGCGAAAATGCTTAAGCAGACTTAAGTGAAACAGCTAAGACTTAATCATGTTCATACTCTTCTTTAGCAACTTGCGCTTACTCTGTAACGGTCGCACAACTGATATTTTCTATCTTGGATCGGCTGTGTCGCTTTCAACGACTAGCTTGTGTCCAATGACTATGACAGTTAGCATGTGTAAAATAACGTTATGCGATTGTGTACTGAGTAGAGAGCTCTCATTGCCATAGCAAATTGTGTCATGTGAATGCAAATTGATATAAAAGCAAAACGAACCAAATATAAGTGACTTATGTTTCGTCACCATACGCAAATTCTATCCGATGCAATGCCATCGGATTTTCACCAACTAATATCATTTTACACCTTGTTCTGTGTCAGTAATATGTTTTGTTGCTTCATGAAATTAAAGCTTTTCAATGCTTGCATTATTAGAGCTTGCGTGTCAAGACTAATTATGAGGTTAAAACAAATATTGTTGCGTGATAGGGTTGCTCGCGTTAGTTGCTTTGCTGCACAACCACGGTTAAAGCAGCTGCATATACAGACAGACAGTCAGACGTTCAGTATTTAGTTCTGGTAGGACGGACGATAGACGGACAAAGAGTGACACACGTGACATAGTAGCAAAGAAACAAATGGTATTTACAACTAACTTAAACTTAAAATAGCAAGAGTGTAAACGGTTCATGAATTTTATTCTCTGAGAAATGCATCAACAGTGCTATTTTTTATTGTTAAGAAATACTCGGAAATCTACCTCGAAACAACAACCAGCAAGTTTATACAATAAAACTAAATGGTGTGTCAATGGCTTATTTATAAAGAAGACAAAATGTATGTAGTTGCATGTATTTACAAAAATGCTTTAGAAATATAGCTATGAAAACTTAATTAATCTCCCAAAATCAGTTCAAGTCTGCACCAAAAAACTTTTGAAAACTTACTGCCGAGTTATTTTCAAACACTGGACATTGAATTTTATACCGAAGCTTCAAACAGACGCAGTTGCATACGAAACAATAGAACATTAGAAGTTGAAAGAATTAAGGGCAAACATCTATGGAAATGGGGAAGTAAGGAACTGTTTGAGTGATTATCAAAAACAAGCATGAATACTTTGAGAGGACAACAAGGTAGGATGAAGGGATGGAATACACAAAAGAACAAGCCAATAAAATAGTATGCCACGGGCAGGGGAATGAACACGATTATTACCACAGGCAAAGGAATTGCACAAGGGGAATGGGAACTTAATAAAAACATAAAGGGAAATAACAATGATTAAGCGATTTTCAGCCTTACCAAATTATAACATTAATCATTAAACGGTACGTTCCACTTTATATAGAACATAGACATAACTTCCTTTGAATGCAATGTAAATAAACATTAGAAGGTTACGAATAATGGTCTCATTGTCACATGGTATAAGTTAAGTTACACGGATAACATTTACTCGACTTTGATTGGATGAAAACGCAGAAATTCACTTCCTATTTACATCCATAATTAGAAAGCAATATCTTTGCAGTTTAGCTAATTAACTTGTGAAGTTTCGATCATGTCTGTGGCATTGAAATTTGTTGTGATTAGCAATATTAGTCGTAATTATTCTCTTAATCTTACCATGTCCGATTCGTAAACTTAGAAATCAATATAGTCGTCGAACAAAACTAACTATAAACAATGTATGGTTCAACGGACTTCGTTCTATTTTGGAGGATTTATTTAAATTCGATAACAAATATATTGTATAACATGTTATTTGCTCGTATTTTACTTTCAACCGACAGGGCATAATAGTGCACCATTTGTGTATATTTGTGCACTTACCTTACCGAAAACAGTCGAGTGCAGATTTTGTTGCCTGCGGATTAAACATTGTTATTGACTGAACATTTTGCATATTTACTTCCTATTTAAAACCTGTATATTGGAAACAGATAGTTCACAGTTAATCTTGCAGGAAAAATTGTTATTTTGAGGCATAGAACATTCAGGTAATAAAACAGCTAATATGTAACCTAGATATGCGATCACCGTTTTCAAGGCCTAAACTATTTCTTACATGATTTTTCAATACTTTAAAATGGAACACGTGACTCGAAATAAAGCTTAATTGGAGAAGTTTTGTGGAACTGATCCCTGGCAGATATCAATGGTAATTTAACCGCTTTACCAAGATTAAGTGATTGAGCCCCACGTTGTACCGCTCACGCCTCAGGAAAATAAAGTGTCGAGTGGTAATCATGTTTTACGTATGGCACACGTATGACAGAATTAAAAAGGGTATAACCATCTGTATAGCTTCTTATCTTTCGGTTCGGTCTAGGTTGCGTCTGTCTTCCACAGAAATGGCTAATAGACTGGGTGATTCCCGCACTTTTTCCTCTGACGTCACCGCTCAGGCCTTCTGGGAAACGGTACGACTAAAAGCCGTACCGTACGGGAACCACCAGATACAACACTCCCCCCAACTTTATCTAAAAATACCTGAAGATACGGGTAACCTAGGGGGAGGGGACAATCTCGGACGGGGGTCCTATCCTTATCAGACATAACTAACCGCACACGGGATGGACAACATGCCCATGCCTACCCGAGTCCAAATCGGCGGGACAACATGCCCACACCTATTGGTACGGGGTCACCAGATCGGTGTTTTTTTTACGCCCACACCTACTGGTAGGAGGTCGCCAGATCGGTGAGACAACATGTCCTCACCTACTAGCAGAATGTGCACCAGATCGGTGAGGCTCTACACCAACTGGCTGGATGGCATCTCTTCGTACCCGGTTCCCCTACTTCCTTAGACTTGCTAACCTTCCGACGTCTTCTGCTGTCACCAGATCGGTGGGACAAAATGCCCACACTTACTGATAGTTGTGGCCAGATCGGTGAGACAACATGTCCACACCTACTGGCAGCAGGATGGCCTATCTTCGTACCCTGATTTCCCTACTTCCTCGGACTCACCAACTTTCCTACGTCTATGGATGTCACCAGATCGGTGGGACAAAATGCCCACGCCTATTGGTAGTTGTGGCCAGATCGGTGAGACAATATGTCTACACCTACTGGTTAGATGTGCATCAGATCGGTGGGACAAAATGTCCATACCTACTGATAGTGGTCGCCAAATCTGTGAGACAACATGTCCACACCTACTGGCAGGATGGCCTATCTTCGTACCCGGTTTTCCTACTTCCTCGGACTAACCAACTTTCCTACGTCTATGGATGTCACCAGATCGGTGGGACAAAATGCCCACACCTACTAGTAGTTGTGGCCATATCGGTGAGACAATATGTCTACACCTACTGGTTAGATGTGCATCAGATCGGTGGGACAAAATGCCCACACCTACTGATAGTATTCCCAACCGGTTAGCGGGGCAACATGCCCACGCCTTGGGACGGGGAGATGGGACACGATCATATACATAGGTATGGTTGCATTACTAGTCGCGACCCTAAGCCTACCGCCCTCCATGCAGGTACAGGGCATTGGCAGTGTTTACTTCCAAAATTCGGGAGATGGGACACTTTCGACAGTCAGCCAGTGCTTTAGCAGCATCCCAAATCTCGCTAGGCGACGACCATGGGTCTTTCCGGGTGCGAAAGTAGGGAGCGCCACTTTCCAGAAGCAGGTGGTTCTCGGTTATGAACTGCACCGCCTCCATCTGTTCTTCATCAAAACGAGACGCCAAGTTGGTGAATCAAAAGTAAGTTCTAGGGAACGCCTCAACCCACTTTTTCACCATGTATTGGTCCCCAGTAAAACAGTTCAGATGTATACTCTGCCAGGAGGGCAGGCCCTTCTTCAGAACATGCAGCAACTTCATGTACGCTTCCGTCCCGTTATCGTCATTCACCCCCTGCAGTGCAACACCAGCACGTGTCTTTTCTCTACCAATGGCAGTATTCTATTCACCCAGTCCACCTGGTAAACCCAATTTGCCATTTCCTACGGCCCTCACCCTTGGGTTACTGAGAAGGGGTTCTAACTTCTTCACCAAGTCATCCAATAAAGTGGTCCCCCTTCTCCCAGGAGAAAGTTACGGTGGTGCCTAAACCCCTAACTTGACCACGGGACAAGGAAACCGGACCCCTTTCAAACCGTAAGGTTCCTGTGCACCCGATACTTCGGATGCAGGCCCACTGCAACAAACATGTCTTCCGGGAGGTTATCCAGGGTCGATTGGTCTGGATAAGACGCCGGGTCACAGAACACTGCCACTGTCTCCACCAGTTTTACTCGCCTTCCCTCCGCTACTGTAGACTTGGACAATATGTCCTGAAGAGTTCTTGTGCGGGGCAAATTGGCCTCCTTCAATATCCTGTCTAAATGAAAATGGGAATCGAAGGCCTCCGGGCAAGCTTCTTCTCGTAAGCTCAACAGCAAATCACCCGGAGCTTAGTGGGACTGGACCCAATATCTAGCCTCATCCTCCTCAAGGCTAGCCGCCATTAAATACAACAGTCTCCAGTATATTAATGCGGCAGGTGAATTTATGGGGTATAGGGAGAACTTCTCCGGGATAGGAGTCTTTAGGTCCTCCCCCAAAGCCTCCATGGCGCTAACTTGGTTGGGCGTATAACACGCCTTTTCCAAGTTTCCCAAGGTCTGTTGCATGTTCATAAACTCGAGTAGCTCATCCAACGAGGCTGGAGCACTTAACAAACACGTTTTTACCTGTTTCAGGGCTTTTTTACGACCGCTCAAAATTCGGTTAAGGGTAGGTGGGAGGCGTTTATCGAAGATAATAGGGATGTGGGTGCCCGAAGCGTGGACCTTCGCGTATCTTGCATCCCTTGTGCAGCTTGGCACTGAACACATAAGCTTCCGGTGGGAGCTACGACAGCTTCGGCTCTTCTTAATGCACTGGACCGCTTCGTTTGCCCTATCAGGCGCCACTGAGACAGGTCGCTTCGCCGCTGGAACTGGTCGCTCTACCAAGGGAACCGGGCGCCTCGCCGCTGGAACTGGTCGCTCTGCCAAGGGAACCGGGCGATGTACTAAGCGAACTGGACGCTCCACCTTTCTCTGTTTACTGGGGGTTACCCCTTTCTCCCAATTCAGATTTACCCTCAGGTTTCTCACCTCTACCAGGGCTCCCATGGACATAGTTGATGGCTCCTTGCTTGATGTAGCGGGTCGCTTCACCATCCCTGGTTTACTGATTTTAACCTGGGCTTTCTTGTGTGACGGGTGCACAGGAACCTTACGGTTTGAAAGGGGTCCGGTTTCCTTGTCCCGAGGTCAAGTTAGGGGTTTAGGCACCACCGTAACTTTCTCCTGGGAGGTCTCTGGGACTGGTGCATGAGTATCCGCCACAACTGGACATGCCACTTCCTTTGAAGTAAGGTCACCACTTTCCTGCTGGTTTCTCCGAGAAAGAATCGGCGAATGGCGACGATTCGCCTCCTGAAGACTCGCCTCCTTCGTCGACTGGACAACTTAACTGGTCACCTCTTCACTCACTTCTACCTCCATTGGCTCCTTTTCCGTAGCTGGCGAGGCAATCAATGCCTCTTCGTCACTGGTTGTTACATTCGCTGACGGGTAGAACCGTATATCATTGCTGCCCTTCCCGGGCTCATACACCTGCTCCTTGGTGACTTGCGGTTTTGGCACTTGGTGGATAAACTCATGCACCTACGCCCGAGGGGCCACTTGGAAGGACACCAGGGCTTTGGCGGCCTCCTTCCGCCAATTACTCCGCTTCCTTCCCCTACTCTTCTTCTCTTGTTTGTCCACAGGTTTGGCCATCCTTAGCACTTAGTCTGTCGTTCTGCGCCTCTCCACACATACACTCTTCCACCTGGTCGGGGAAACTGATACATTTCTTTGCAGTCATACCTGCGAAAACCCAACAGCTTGCCAATTTCATGCCCTCTCGAACACCCGGCATCACTTCCTCTGCCATATTCACTTGAAGTTGGTCTCCCTGCAAGCAGATGTCAAACTGACCCTCTCTTCTGGGACAGTCTGTGGTAGTTTCATGCAGTATCTTGTCTGACATAGTGTCTAAAAGACACCTATCCAGCTTCGTATTGTATTCATTATTCGCTACTTGGCCACACGGCAAACTCATCTGAAGGCGACAACATGCCGGCGCTTCATGACAATTTCTTTTTTACGTGTTCCCCTTCATCGTAGACCCTGCAAATATAATTAATCGGATAAAATTTGAAAATTATGTAATTTGTAATGATCAAAAAAATAAGGGACCCTTTTCTTCTCTGAAAATCTAATCTTTCTTTCTAAATTAACCGAAAAAAATAAAGTTTCATTTATTTTCTTCATATTTGTATGTAGTGAAACCACCTGTGTACTAAACAGACATGCAAATGTATGTGTCATAGTTGAATACGGAATTCCGTTCAGTGGCATATTTATTCAAAACATTTTAAATGTTTGAATTTGTATGAACCTTTTTTTTCGAAGTCTAACTCGCCTGTGATTAAAATAATATACTGCATTTTGTCTGCTTCCCCTTTTAAATTGCATTATGAAAATCTACTGACCCTCCAAAAAATATGTAGGGTCACCACGTGAACATCTTTTGACCAATAAAAACGCCAGAAACTTGTAGGAGGTAAAACATATGTGAATGGACCTCTTTAAACAACCGTATTGTGGACCGTGAAGGGTGTAATGAAAGTTCGTTCATGTGTGTAAAACGCTGATAAATAAACAACAACTCGACACGTTTTGATGACAATTTAGATTTAGTATCCGGATAGACTATCCGACGAGCCGTTTTTCGGGCGTACAAAACATTGTTTGATATATTACTCTAAATTCATTATTTAATGCAGTGATATTCACCCACTTGAGTTAAATGGTTATAATATAGAGGTAAAACCGGTAAAAGTGAAATTAATGTTCACTGGAGCCAGTAGTTGGTCAAAAATTTGAAATTTCAATAAAGAAACTGACCTTAACCGTCGGTTTTCTCGAATGATTGAAGACACTGCAGTATAACTGGCAACAATCCCATATCTATGGTAAACTTAAATGATCTGTCGCTCGTACTGGCTATATCGTTACTTCAAATATATTTGATATCAATAAACAAACTGAGTTTCTTACCAACCCCTGTCTATTGTTGACAAAAGTGCCGATACTGGAGCGTACTATATGTAGTTGCCGTATATGCGGCGTTGACGGTGGCCAAGATAAATAATCAGTATGTTTTCTTTTTTGTCTACTAGAATTTGTAAGCGAATCGAAAGGAGCATGTAATGTCGGTTATTGGGGAGCGGGGTGCAAAGAGATATGCGCAGAAGGATGTTATTTTGGTGTAGGTTGTAACGTAGATAATGGCGTCTGCTCGAGCTGCATTGATGGTTTTTATGGGCCTCACTGCGACAGTAGATGTGTCGAAAACTGCATGAAGTGTGAGCAGGATACTGGTTTATGTACGCGTTGTGAGGCTTCGTGGTACGGTAAATTATGTAACGAAAGATGCTCCAGTAATTGTCGTTACTGTGACAGTACCGGTGGCTCCTGTAGTAGATGTATGGATGGTTATTGGGGATCCAATTGTGAAAGCGAATGTAAGCCTACAGCCGAATGTGATCGCAATTGCAGCACTGTTTCGAATGTAAGTCCTTGTGAAAACCCATGCAAGTGTCGCTCCTGTAATCAAGCTACTGGCCTGTGTTATACATGTGTATATGGTTTCTGGGGACTCGGTTGCAGCAGAAGATGTCCACAAAATTGTTCATCAAGTTGTAATATGTATGATGGACACTGTAGTAGTTGTATATATGGTTACTGGGGAAGCAGGTGTCAATATCCTTGCCGAACCGAACACTGCGAGCAATGTGATACTGATAATTATTGTTATCGATGTCAACATGGTTACTGGGGCCGACGATGTGAACATAAATGCACGAAGTGTGGTGTGTGTCATATAGATATGGGATACTGTACACACTGTCCAGGCGGTTTATGGGGTCCACAGTGTGAAAAGCAATGTTCGGAGTGCGGTACCTGTAATTCAGCTATGGGATATTGTCTTTCGTGTCAACCTGGTTTTTGGGGACGAAAGTGCGACCAAACATGTCCTAGTGAATGCGTTGGGTGCGAGTTTTATCATGGTTATTGCATACCTACTGGATGTTCATTGAACAACTGCGTTACAGAAGGTAAAACAGTTTTTCTCGTGTATTAAATGTGCATTCTTTTGATTATCATAAAGCATGTCGACATACAGATGTAATCAGTGGCATTAAGCTATACCGTTAAATTTAAAATTGATATATATCTATGGTTATATGATAGTATGATAAGTATCTACATTTTCAGTAAATGTTTTCCTATTTCGAAATTCCGCAAGTTTTTATTATTGGATAAATAGTACGAACAAAATCAAGTACACTTTGATCACAATTATGCTGTCATAATATACCATCGTTTTAAGTTATATAACTTTAATAGGACAATTATCAAGTGGGGGAAACATTTCTACAATATCTATTGTGGGTATTGTGATGATTGCTGTCGGCTCTATCCTGTGTGGTGTTTGTGTCATAATGATGATCTGTATGATCAGGTAAGACGACATTATCATAATGTAGATAGATTGGACGGACGGACGGACCAAATTCTTTAAGATGCGATATCTTTTTCGAACAGACGTTGAACCGACAAAAGCCGTGATTATGATCTTACTAGCTTAACACATGCATATGCAATGTAAGCGTAAAGTCAAAACACCAATTTGCAAAACTGTTGCCAATTTCTAAATAGAATTTAGGACTGTGAATTTGTCACTGTGCTGCATGTGAAATCTGGCTAAATATTTCACTTGTCAACAAGGCATTGTGGTTATTGAGCTAGTACCTACGACATGCATTCTCGGGTATTTGTTTTAGCCAGATATGATCATTATTCAGACAACAACGCTTATATAATTACCTGCTAAACTGTGACACTAAGGACGAAACATTTTGAAACATTTAAAATTACCCTACGTGTTATTTTTCAACGTCTTCCATCATTTATGTTTGTCTTTTGTCCATTTGTGTTGTGTTATTGTTTACATGTATGTATATTTCTGTATGTTTTCTTTTGCTTTTTTTCAAGTGGCGTTTTAAGTGTCCTTTCCTACTCGACTTCTTCATTCATGTAATGCAAATATACAGATTTTTTCCCTTAAACATAACAATTTGACTCTGGTAATGTTTTCCATGAGTGCATTATAAATGTTGATCTGATCAATTGACAGACCATTGCGTGTTTGTTTGAGCAAAATAAATATGACATTGATGGAAATATATTAACATGTGTAAGAAAATGACTATGTAGATGATATTTTGTTTGTTCAGCGCGATAATGTATATCATAATAGTGATGGTATTTTCTGATTTTAAGATGACTTTGTTTGATTATAACGATACTATTCACCATGACGATGACGATGACGATGTTGGCGTTTTGCTTGTTCATTACAATGATGTTGATTATGATCCAGTTAGAGACCTTAATGCGGAACATATGTCGACTGGATTAACTGTATATGTACATGTATAATTCTATCAGATAAAGCGACCTTGATCTTTAAGTGCCGGAGAATATACATAACTCCCAAGGGGCATTATGTGGATGTGAAGTACTTTGTACGGTCTCTCACAGTACTCCCTTTGTGACATAATGGTGGTCGTTTACGTGTATATATATCAAATACAGTCTAATCAAATACCGAAACGTCTATACAACAGTTTCTATATGATTGTAATAAAATTATGGTAACCTGTGCGTCGGTCGCACAGTCAGAAATCTTGCTCAACATGGAAAAAACAAAATGTATATGTGATCGGGGAGTTCACTAAAATGCAAACATGCCATATCTTTAGACCAAAGCTGATGTCTTCATCGGCGTTACTTATTTCAAAAACTTCTTAATTACCACTCAAGCGTGCGTGTGTAAACCATTCTTATTTATAGTTTAAAACATTTGTATTAAAAGAAACAATATTTCATTTACAGGCGCATGCATATAAACAAATATCAAACATCAGGATCAAAACCAAGCGATGGAAAAGATGGATATGAAAGCTCGCGTCAACAAGCAGAAAACAAAGATGGTGAAGAACTCTATGACAGTCCTGTTTATGAAGACACGTAGATATGGCCATTGCATCTATGTTGGTGCAAATACGTTCGGTGAATACTTTTAATTGTAAAGTTGGCCATTTCACGGATGTAATTGAACCTCAAAAACACAATTTAGTGATATTGTTTATTGTAATACAGTGTAGCACAATATTTATATATGTACATTGACACGCTTTTACTAATTACTTACAATTAAGGCGATATTTCATGCTTTAATATCAAGGTATGTTTGAAACATATCACTGATAGATCAATACCTTATTTATTCACTGCGAAGTGTCGAGAATACAAATTCAAAGTTTTTTTATATAATTATTATAAGTGTTTTTTTCCGTGATGTATTCGGTCCTTTAAATGTTCCACCTGTGATTGTCCTTATTTCTTCTTAGTTGTTTTTCATGGTCGGCCAGACAATACTTTCCCTCCTATTCCCATGCGTGTTTACATTGTCTTGTGTATGTGGCGTTCCCTTTAGGGACGTACTCACTCTCTTTTAACACAATGAAGTAGAAATTGAGCGTCCCTACTGTGATGTCTTGACGTTTTGTGTTAGTTCATAGTATTATGTCGTAAAATTAATCAATTATGGAAAAAATATGTTTCCCTTATTTTATTATTTAAATAAAAGTTTCACGCTTAAACAACTTTAAGATATTTTACTAACAAACTAACCATTATAATGTATTAATCTAAGAATATCACCAATCAGTTCTTCTGTGGTCTGACCATAGGTGATACTAGAATTTTAACACAGTATTGCATCGCTTATACGTGTACATATTTTGTCTGAAAATGGAAGTAAAAATTGAGAATCACTACGGTGATATCATGAAGAAATGGTTATGTGTTAGTTCACAGTATTATGTCACTAAATTAATCAGTTCGGAAAAAAAATATGTTTCCCTAATGTTATTATTTTAACACGAAGTTCAGGCATAAAGAACTGTAAGACACATTGCGTGTACACATTAGATACCGTGAGTAGTAAGCGTGATAAAATACTTGTTGGCGTGAAGGATACTTACCATCATAATTTTTGTTTCAAGTATGTCTTGTTATTTTATGTAAAATATTTAGTATCAGATATTGTACTAACAAACTAACATGTATAATGTATTAATCTAAGAATATCGCCAATCAGTTCTTCTATGGTCTGACCATAGGTGATACTTGAATTTTAACACAGTATTGCATGTACATGTTTTCTCTTTATTTTTCTTCTTTAATCCTTTTATTGCAGCATATTAAATGAATCTACGATTAGTACTAAATCTATACCAATCAAATGAGATTGTCACGTTAGCTCGCTTATCCCTTTGAGTGTTCTCGCCCTTTAACACGTATATATAAATATACTATAAAAATGATGAAGGGAGATAACTCTAGGATATATAAAGGGAGACAACTCATGGCAATTTCCTGTGATTCCAACTAGTAATTCACAAATATCATTATATTTTATTTGTTTCTTGATTCGATCACTCAAAGATATGCATATTTTCTAGAAGGTTTACAGATATTTTGTTCTATCGTCCGTGAAGACAATTTCTTTATTGAATTGTAACAAAAATTCGATTATTATAGACACAGTCCGTAAATTAAAATATGCTAGTTCTTTTACTGTAAATAGAACATATTTTAAAATCCGGTCATTTTAGATTGTATATACGTTATGTCGCTCATATGAATAAATATAAAAATAAATATAAAATGTTGTGTATATTTAAATATGACAAAAATATAACTCACCGTCTCTCTGATAGAAACCATCCACAATTCGAACTCAAACATGTTTGCTGTCTTCTAGTGTAAACGCAAATCGGCGACGTTGTTAGGATGCATTTCTGAAGTTCTAACGAATTTGTTTATAAAAGGAATAGTTTGTATTATAAATTATTCATGCTTAGAATTCCTTGCATTAAATATTTAGCTGGGATATATGAAAGGTGGAAACTGGAGATCATCTCCTTCGACATCACAGAGCAGTTGAACATGAATTGTAAGAATTAGTTACCAAACTGTTTCTTATCAGACGTTAAATGTAAAGTGACATGTTCTGATATAATATAAAACTGTAATTGTTCATATGTTAAGTTTATGCGTAAATGAAGTATTGTGCATGATATTTATCTGTACTAAAGATGTCGACTGAAAAGCAAAGCAAGAAGGACTGTATGTGTCGAAATCATACTTCACTAGTGTTTCTTTATAGACAAGCATTTAATTTTTTCAGTTTTAAGTTAAAAAGGTAATAAAGAATAGCACAAGAAAAGCGACATTCACCAAACGGAGCCTCCCAATAGCCCTAGGTTACGATGTTATAATTATCGTTAAACGGGGAGAGGGCGCATACATGTTCAAACATAAATGCCAAATCTATATAATATTCACCATTTAAAACCATGTAAGGGATTTGTTCGATTAATTTTCATGAGTACCTGTTATAATGTTGTTAGTGTTTACATTGTTAATTCATATTGTATATTGATACATTTTATATCTGTGTGGAAAACATCATATAAGCCTGTCTATTTTTCTAATACATGTTCAATAAAATCCACATACGCTTCGTTTTTATCGACTTATCCAGTTACATGTATGACTTTTATATGAATAAGAATGCACCAGTCAATTCGCTGGTTATGTACAGGCAGATCCCGTTTATTCAACAACCTTTCATCCGAAAACCTGGTATTATTCGATACAAATCTTTTTCTACGAGTTCTACTCAATATTTCTATAACAAAACATATGTGAATTATACAGAATGCATTTTTCGAATACATGATGTTATTCAAAGCGATGACATCATGAAGCATACTACATGTACGTATACTCATTGACTGTGGCGGATGTGGTAAAAAGTGTTTATCATAAAATAATTATGCGAATACCTAATTAGTTGTGAGATTCATTTGTAATCGTTCATATTTGCGTAAAATGCATGATGTTAGCGTCAATCCTTAGTCGCACGATGTAATACGCTCATTAATATAACTAGGAAGTAATGAAATAACGAAGTGCTCAAATAGCAAGATTAAACAGTCAGGCGTTGTACATCTAAAAATAAACTTTAAAGGACACTAAGAGTGTATTAAAGCAAGGGATATTCGTTATCTGATCGTATATGTTGGTCACGGAGATTAAATTATGTCATTTAAGGCTAGAGATAAGATCACATCACATTGGAACGAAACATGGATGTAACGGAATCCGTTAGTCTTAAAACTTTCGAAATTTCATTTTTTGTTATACTGTGTGTTACAGTTTATGCAATCTACTCGTCATGCACGTATACATATCTAACCTGTGTAGGTTTATTGTATGTGTGTTTAAAGTTAATTCGTAAAAAGTCAGCTGGAAGAATAGAAATCAAACGCCAAGGGATATTCATCACTGGATGCGACACTGGTATGTTAGCACGATTTTATTGTCAGTATATTTTACGCATTTCAGGTATTGAATATATAGCTATTAACACCTTTAAGCGACATTGTAAACTTTCATTCTGAAACGAGGCTAATGTTTTCGTTGATACACAGTAGCGTATCTGATGGGGTGCATGGGTTTCAACACTTGTAAAACTCTTAACGGCGTTAGTATTTCGCGCGAGTTGCAAATTATCAGACATGATTCTAACCAACTTACCTCACACGTCGCAAGATCTACAGTTATTATACCTAATGCACTTTTGTAAAATACAGCTAGAAAACGTTTAAATTTATTGTAATTCTCCGCTACAACAGTTCTAAATGTTGTCAGAAACATAATTCCGTGTGATGTTTTTGGTTAAATGACATAAATCATTGACCTCGTTTTATGAAATGTACTGGGCATAGAGGTGATATGATTGAATTTGTTTAACTAGTTCCCGCGACTAAGTATGTCGTGGGAAAGAGTTAGTAAGTCGTGGCCACGAGATAAAAATAATTTCACATATGTCACCTCTATGCAACCGTTGGAAGGTCAGACGTATACACAAATTAATTGCTCATTCACTCAATGACTTATACTTCGGTGTAGAGTACCCCACCCATGCCTCCACTATCTATACTAAATAAATACAGTAAGCCCTAAATAATAAGACAACCTTTGGAACTCTTGAAAACTGATATTCTTATTGGGATGGTCTTAATATCGAGGTTGAATACAGAGCAAAACAATGAAAAAGGACTTGAAAAATGAGGAACGACATATTTAAAGCTTTTTAAGAAGTCATCATTATCTAATTGAGCTTATGACCTTCACATTTAGCGACCCGACACATTATATACTGCACTACAACATTTCCGCTAATCCTGAATTTATTTGTTTATTGTAGGTTTTGGTCATGACGTTGCTAGGAGACTGGACTCCCTAGAATTTACTGTGTTTGCCGGTTGCTTACATCCAGATGGTGAAGGGGCCAAGAAACTGAAAGCGAACAGTTCTAAACGTCTACATATCGTACCTCTAGATGTTTCATCAGACGACAGTATGGAGAATGCGCACGATTACGTCGTGAAACATCTGCCACCTAGCGGTACGTATGTTGTACATTGAGACGATAAGACCATACACAAAAGAAACCATTTATTAGTGTAGGGCAAAATGGTAGATTTGATTATCAGATGTTAAATGTCGTATTTTGAGATACGAATCATACTCAGCTCACTTACTCGGTATAAGAGTATGTGAATGTATGCGGACAATTGTCACTATCTTAGTCTGTCGGTAGCAGAGCAAAACATGAAGCCCCAACAATATCGTTTACAGTTCATTTAATGTTACACATTTTACACATGTTTCATTTTACCTGTAAACATTAAGAAAAAGATACCACTCGTAATATAGGGGAAAATTGGTAATATAATGAAGGCATGGATAAAATTAAAGCGGCCGGGGAAAGAATCCTGTCTGTTTATAAATTTCCAATATTTTCAACAATTTTCTAGTTCCATGTCACAATATGAACATTTCTTTTTACATACTAATAAGGGATGTATTTAGTTAATTGCGAGCATTTGTTATCAACTTGTTATATATTCCCCGTCAAAAAAATATTTTATCGCAAACATTTTATTTTATTTAGCAATATCATTTCATTTTAAAATGGTTTAAACTTTAAATACATTTTATGCATTTGTGAAAAATGTGCATTCAATGTGATCACGAGACAAAGAACCTGCATTCAGTAATTTGAATAAGATTGCTATATGATATGTTTGTTATTTACGCGACGCAATATAATCATGTACGCATTCTTTCTTCCAACTTTGACGAGTTATAAGGAAAATAAAGTTAAAGTATTCACATAAAAACTATGCAAACTTGAAAATTCAATTTACAGATCAAAAGCATGAGATATAAGAGACTAACATATTTTTGGTCCTTTCATACATGGAAGATTTGCTGTGCGCTATGCAAATATCTATCTGTGTTAAAATGCACCTGGTTCATATTTATGTAAACCATATTCGAATGGACTTCGTTCAGTGTTGTGGCTACATTGGCTAACATATCTTTGATGTAAATATTTGCAAGGCCATACGGGTTCAAATAGTATGGTTTTGTTATTTATCTACGGTGGCATAGAAGTGACATGTGTGAAATGTTTTTAACTCATGGCAACGACGTACTAACTCGTTCCCACGACATACTAAGTCGTGGCCACGAGCTAAAAATAGTTTCACACATGTCACCTCTTTGCCACCGTATTTTGCGTATTGACAACAATGGTGAAAACACCCTCATGTTAAAGTCTGGAAGTTTTTTCTTAATTTATTGTTAATACAAACTTACTTTGTCGACACATACAGATAAACACATTGTTCATGTTTCCTTTGATTATGCATATTCATTGATGTTTGTACTATAGGATTTTGTCATGCTTGTTGAGATGAAAAACTGAAAAATGAAAGTAAAATCCAAATTGTCAATAGAAAACTACTTCCAGTCTTGAATGTAAATAATCATTATAAAATATGTTCATTGAATACCGTATCAGAAATTTGAGAATATTACGATCCTTCAGAATTAGCACGGCTATTGAGGCCTCTCGTTTGGTAAAATCTGTATGAAAGCATTGAACTACTTACTGTAGATGTTGGCATACAGTTCAATTCTTAAAGAAACGTAGAAAATACAGCAAACCTTGTTCAAAACAATTATGCTGTATATAAAATGTATTAAATCTATTTTAATATAGTTTATAGTTTTACTGAATACGCTGCATATTTCAATTTCAAGCAAATCTGGCAATGAAATTCAATGTTTATATGATTACAAACATTGCTGCAACTAAGTATGGGTATGTCGCGACGTTACCGTCCATAAAACCTGACGAGCTAGTACGGTGAATATTCAAAATGATTGACTTGAAATCTATGCAATATGACCTCATTCCAAAATGTTTTTCATGGAGGAAAATAATAAGATAATGTTCTTAAGTAAAAAAATGAAATCTGATTTTTGCCTTGTGTATGTGGCGTTCACTGTAGCAACTTAATCACTCTTTTGTACTCAATCGGCTTTTTTCGCGCTCACATCCAATTATCAAAAGGTTTATAAACATACATTTAGACGGTGCGCCGGCCGTACGTTCTTGGATACATAAAATACATATTTTTTTTAAGATATATTCAATTTACCGACCTTGTAAATAACACGATATTTATAGGGCATTACAGAGCTCTATAAATCCACTAGCCCGACCTCCCGGGCAATTCTAATTGCCGATTCGGGCTACCAACAGTTGATTTGGACTTAGTGTGTGACAATTCTGTTATGCATGTCTCCCTCACTGTTAATCCGTACCCTATTCTATGCATGTACAACTAGCCTCCCATGTCGGACAAGTCAAAATTAACATGTACACTAGTCCGAGACAACTGTATTTAAAGACATGTTCTAGAACCCTGCATTACATAATGTTATAGTATTATAATGTGCAGGTTTGTGGGCGATAATCAACAACGCAGGTTACAATGTACTTGGTGATGTGGAATGTTTGACACTGGATATCTACAAGAGAATCATGAATGTTAACTATTTCGGAGCGATTCGAACTATTCGCAATTTTCTCTACCTTGTCCGGAGAAATAAAGGTAATGTTCAATACACCTTTTAGATAAATGTAGTACTCACAAGGGGTCAAATCGAACTCCTCGTGTATATATCTTGTTCTTCCTTAACTATTACCTGTGAGCACCAAAAAGTCATCTACAGCATAAAGATCTCGTTGCTAAACTAGACAACTATGGTAATTATCTAACGTTACCGTTACGACACGCTCACACACAGCGCTTTGATTCCTCTTCCGTAACATTCACATTGATTAGGAAGGTATCGGAATAAGCGTCCGATGCTATTGGAGAGTACCGTTACGATATTATCTGTCATGTTGATGGTATATTCAAAGTGGACATTTTTTACTCAAATTAAGTTTCATACCACAATAATCTTACTGATGAAGTGTCAACCGGGAGATACTAAGTGATTAGTCTGACTACTATATTAACGTATGCAACCTTAATAACTGAGGGGTATCACGTATACAGGAATTGGAATCCACCAATGTCGACAAAATCATAGCAATTCACATTTCTTAATAAAATGTCGAAATGATTTTAAATCGAGAGTGTGGGACTGGTATTAAATATTATTATTCATTGAACGTAAAGTAATCGTAACACACTATATTTGACTTTTTTGGTAATTACCTATGTCAATGTTTCTGATCATTACATAAATGCTGACAGTACATGCATGTTTGTTTGTATTATAGTTGGTTATAGTTCGACAATATTTATACTTGCTTAATAAGTATTCGTAATAACTCTTGTAAGTTACCATCTGCAAAATGTAATGCGCGATCTTCAGTGTACGTAAAATGTTCACGTGACCAATCGATGAGACCGGCGATTATGCCCGAAGAGAGTGGCGGAGATTAACGAATGCCATTTCATTATTGTCTTATCATGACTGTTCATTTTTCAGGACGCGTTGTTATTGTAACGAGTTGTAAAGGAAGATATTCCTGGCCCAACAACTCAGCGTACCATATCACAAAGCATGGATTGGAAACTGTCGGGGACTCACTGCGTCTGGAAATGTTGAAGTTCGGGGTTCAAGTTTCTCTTGTTGAACCTGGCAACTTCAGTTCTGTAACGGCATGCCAAACCGAGCAACATGTATGAACTTTGATACAGTAAATACATAGTTCCCTAATCTACAAAATTACCTCCCTTGTTCTGAATTGTCTGCCATCTTGATAAAATGTCCTTAAAGTTTATGGGGAATATAATGTAAACGATGATAAACTAATCTGATATATAAAAAATAACTGATTCATTATGCTCATGCGGGCATTTGGCTCAGTTAGTTGAATAAAAAGTGATCGTCACATGCAACTTATCTTGGTATTTTCTCAGTTATCACGTATTTGGAAATTACTCCTATAAGGGCTTATCAGTTTTGCCTATCGAAATGGCCGACAGTTTAGAATAGGGGAGGTAAATATTGTAGATGCGGGAACTCTCGTAAAGGCTTTATTGATAACACCGTACTTTCTTGGATCAGTTTGTAATTTCTCGTCCGTATATTTACACGATGATCAGATCACCTCACAACTCAGTCCGTCTTTCTTCAGTGTCAATGGAAGTTTTATTAATGATGGATCAATGCATTTTCCACTGATTACTTTCATTGCTGAACTTTCCATTCATCAGGTGTCTAATATAGTTGTATGTCTGCTAAAGGTTAACAATAGACCTCTTGTATTGTGAATATTTTCAACAGAGATATGTTCACAGGGTGAACTGGTATTGTCTTCATTTTTGGAGTGACATTGGTAGTGAACGCCCCTTCTCTATCTATTAGCGGGATCGGGTTAATTCAGTATTAAACAGCAATCCTAATTCTTATTGAATCTATTAGTTGCAATCGGAATACATAGGCATGCGCATTGTAATCCTACTTGTAATTGGATCAATTAGTTGCAACCAGAATACATGCGCATGCGCACTTGAAGTAACTAAGATATTTCGATAGCAATTTACGTCAATGTTTTCAGTTTAAGCGATATGAAGAAGAAGCGGACGAAATGTGGAAGAATGCGAGTGACGATGTCCGCAAGACTTATACCAGGAAGTATTTTGACTATGCTGTTGCTCTTCAGAGAGTCAGCATTGGTGGTAGCGCCACAACAACAAAGCCGGTTATTGATGCACTAGAAGACGCTGTTGTCAGTGGTATGCCACACACGCGATATCTCGTGGACGGGGGAACGTGGTTTGATAGATATACGGTAAATTTGTTATCATTTTGTAATATAGTGAAGCCTATCTCCTAGAACACAACTGAATTAAGACCATCTTATTTATAAGACCGTGTTTTCATGGACCATTTTAATTGTATCTTAACTCGATAATCAGAACACCTTATTCAGAACCAATGGTGGTTATACCTTATGATCTGCCAGGCCATTCCTTGCGCCTTTGTTCCCTAACGTATGTACCCTTTAACCTCCTCTAGTGCTTTATGTTTTATGGATTGTTGTTTTCTCGGAGGTCTGTGTGGGGAGGCACTGTCTTTTGTATGTGGCGTTCCCTGTAGCCACTAATTATCTCTCTTGTATTAGTGTATTTCTATTGTATACATGTAACATTTTGTAACTAATATCTTTGAATGTACAGTCGACACAAAAATATAATATTTATACAATTATCCTTACACAAACGCTACAAGCAATTGAAAGTGAAAATTGAACATTATAGATGAAGTCGTTTAGTTTCAGTTTAAATACATTATGTATTCTTAATTGTAGCATGCGTTCATTGTTATACTACATGAATATTTATAATAATGTGCTTACACTGTCAATAACTAAGATATTTACTTTTTAACAAATGAAGCATTTGCTTGGATTAAAGAATGGAATATAACACAACCAATTATTTATAGCATTATTGCTAACGTTCTTCTTCCTGTAACAAGTGACAACAAACACAATGATACAAATGTGGAACTAGTTAAGTTGTCTCCCTTGTCCTAGTTTCTTCATTTTGTTGATGATATGAGATTCGATTCGTTCATTTTTTCAGACGCTGGCACGTTACTACTACTATTTACCAACACGTCTGACTGACTGGATCATCACACAGATGACAGGATGTGACAAATTTCCGGATTATTCCAAGTTAAAATTAGACTAAAATTCTTGCCAAATAAACGCAAATCATCCACACAATGATGTACTAGATCTCCGTATTGCTATGAAATATTCAATAAAAAAGATTCCGTGATAATACTTCTGTTATTGTTTGTAAAATACAGTAAAACCTCAATAATAAGACCACTTCAAAATTAAGAACACTATTTTTAAGTCCATTTTCACTGTGTTGCTCTTTTTTCAACCTCAATTTTAAGACCACCTCAATATTAAGATCATTTTTCAAGGCTCCCAGTGGTGGTCTTATTACTGAGCTTTTACTGTATATAGCATCAATGATGTCGCATAGTGCGTACTTCTTCCATAATCTTACAACCATTACGTTGTGAAAGTATGTGAAACACAACATGAGAATTGAGATCGGATTTATTCTCAATATGACAAACATAATAGGATGTAAATGATTCGGAATCGGAGAATGTGACCACGCACCTTTTGCAAACTAAAATGAAACAATTTAATGGACGGTAAGAACAAAACTCGGCAAATGGATAGGGAAGCGTATATCGGACATGCTGATGTCAAGTTGAGTCATCTGTTGTGTGAGTGTGTAAGACGATATTTGCACATACAACACAGCAAGTTGTCAAGAGCGGAGATGAAGTATACATACAACACGCCATATTGACAAAAGTGTACTAAACAAGAATTATCATCTACGCATTATTGTGACATTGTTAAATAAAGCAACACATTCATAAATTATGTTCTAAATCCGTACTTCTACTTATATGGAAGTTAACGTAACATAGAAGCGCATTTGGAACTCCCTGGTAGCATGTTCATGTTGCCTATGTCCGATATCACGAAATAACTGAACTTATACCCAGATCACATGTGAATTGCATGCTGCGAACGTGTATTTGTGTTCCTGGGTCAATCTGGCTTTATTTTTCTCTTTTCAACAAGACCTTGTGTTGATACACATTATAACCAGCATCACTGACATCGTCACAAATTTGTAAAAAAGAGTTTATATATTAACACATTGACACACCCCTACTGAAAGGGCCAATCATTATGAGACACCTAGTTTCTGAGTACATTTACTTCCCGATTCCTACCATTTAATGTCAGACATCAGGCTGGTAGGCATACGGTAACCTTTAATTAACTAGCTGGCAACTCACCAACCTGCCATATCAGAACGGAACCCTAACGGGATTCGAACCTTCGACCTCCCGCCACCAAGGCAGATGCCCTAACCACTCGGCAGAGAAAGACGATTATGAGCTACAGAGTGAACAGACAAAGCAGCTACATGTATTTAGTATTGATCACCTTCAGTAATTAAGGAGATTAGACATGCAAAATGAGTAAAGTGATTAGAGAATGAAATTTAAACTGACATACTAATTATTGTAAATTGTGAATCTTCCAAAGACTGTCACTAGTATGCTTATAGAAAAAACAACATTAGTGTCACACGATGTGTTACAATATGACATCGGTTTAAACCATAGGAGTTTGTCACGAGTTATTTCCCCTTATCCCATCTAGATATTGTACATGTCTACCTATACATACAATTACTATAGAATAACTTAATGTGTGATAAAGGGAAATAACTCGCGACAATCTCCTGTGGTTTAAACATTGTTGGTAAATACAGAATCTACATCAGTTTCGAGTTAACCGATACAGTGGTAAACGGCATCATACAATGACTATCTTACAATATACATGTATTTCGTTATCCGATGGGATCGGTTTTGACTGTAATCCTGGCCCATGTTTCGCAAAATGTCCATCCATTCACTGTTATTTTAAAAGTCACTCAAGTGATTTGAGGTTGGCATGTGGCTCACCTAATATTTCCGAATACTTGATGAATACATATTTGAGTGAGATCTAAGTTGACTTGATTATGAGGGAATGAGTTGTTTGTGAACGAGGGACCAACTTAGTCTCACATTTTAATCATTGAGTCTTCTTAAAATGCAAATGGAACTAAAACTACCGCTCAAACGCAATCCAGAAACACTTAAATAGCTACGCAAATATTCAGACAAGATAAACCGCACGCCGTATTTGTGGCGTGAGAACAGAGAGTTTACTGTGATATCATTACCAAGTTTATAATTGGGATATTCCTACTTTCGCTTTCGATTCTATAAATATAATTGTTCGTGAAGACATTCTGTTTATTTGTTAGATTTATACATTTTCCATCCATGGAATTATATATATATGGATTAAAGATACTTATATTCGCCAATCGCGGATAATCTTTGTAATCTCAAATATTGTAACAATGGAAACCAGACCAGTGTCAAATCAATCAACTTCACCAAATAAGAAACAAAAAACAACAAGTCGCGAAAAATCTCTTGTGTTAAACTGTGAGTTATTTGACGAAGGATGTTCGATAAAAGAAGACAGGTAAAATTACATTGTATTAAAATCTTTAATTTGAATAGTTGTAAATACTACACCTGTATGTCTTAGTCGAGTTTTATTATGTTATTAGATGTTTGGAATCACAATGCCTACAGTTTTATCATGTAAATTTGGGAAACTCCACTTTCTGTTAGACATAGGCCCTTATATATATGTGTTATCAAATGACCTAGCCTATATTCATGTAATTGCACATACATGTAGAGAGCATGAAACTCGCCATGTTGCATTTTCTTCAAATCGCAAAATTCTTTAAAACACAACTGATTATGTTTCTAATGGCATTTGACATATCAGCGTATTATCCTGATTTTAAACCTAATCTAGTTTTGCAGACGATGTCTTACTCCTTTATGTATGTCGCCAAGTTTTGGTTTCATGTAATGAGATACTATCTGTGGCCGTTTTATAAACATATGATCTTACATGTTAATTCTGCAACTATATACATATATAATGTGTTATACATGTTTCAGGATTACTAATACTTCGGTCACGAAAAGAAGGTATGTAAATACTAACTTTACTCCTAAATTTAATATAACAAAGCTATATTCAAACCAACGACTACCTAGGTGTAACCTATGATAAATAGCCACTCAAAGTGGTAGCATAACTCAGGTTTTCGTTCTAGTTTCATATCTTCACTGATCAAGATTCTTGTTATTTTGTGGAGTTCTCGTATCGTTAGACATCTGCCATATATCTTAGATTTTCTAACTGTTTACCAGTTTTCATGTACAAATATTGGCAATATGACGGTTCCGTGCGTGGTAGGTTTGCCTAGAAACTGACTTCAGCCCGAAGTATTTATACTTACAACCCCATAAATTTATACCGACAACCCCATGTATTTATACTGACAACCCCATGTATTTATACTGACAACCCCAAGTATTTATACTGACAACCCCATAAATTTATACCGACAACCCCAAGTATTTATACTGACAAGCCAAGGTATTTATACTGACAACCCCAAGTATTTATACCGACAACCCCAAGTATTTATACTGACAACCCCATAATTTTATACCGACAACCCCAAGTATTTATACTGACAAGCCAAGGTATTTATACTGACAACCCCAAGTATTTATACTGACAAGCCAAGGTATTTATACTGACAACCCCAAGTATTTATACTGACAAGCCAAGGTATTTATACTGACAACCCCAAGTATTTATACTGACAAGCCAAGATATTTATACTGACAACCCCAAGTATTTATACTGACAAGCCAAGGTATTTATACCGACAACCCCAAGTATTTATACTGACAAGCCAAGGTATTTATACTGACAACCCCAAGTTTTATACCGACAACCCCAAGTATTTATACCGACAACCCCAAGTATTTATATTGACAACCCCGAGTATTTATACTAACAAGCCAAGGTATTTATACTGACAACCCCAAGTATTTATACCGACAACCCCAAGTATTTATACCGACAACCCCAAGTATTTATACTGACAAGCCAAGGTATTTATACTGACAACCCCAAGTATTTATACTGACAACCCAAAGTATTTATACTGACAACCCCATAAATTTATACCGACAACCCCATGTATTTATACTGACAACCCAAGGTATTTATACTGACAACCCCATGTATTTATACTGACAACCCCATGTATTTATACTGACAACCCCATGTATTTACACTGACAACCCCATGTATTTATACTGACAACCCCATGTATTTATACTGACAACCCCAAGTATTTATACTGACAACCCCAAGTATTTATACCGACAACCCCAAGTATTTATACTGACAACCCCATGTTTTTATACTGACAACCCCAAGTATTTATACCAACAACCCCAAGTATTTATACCGACAACCCCAAGTATTTATACCGACAACCCCAAGTATTTATACCAACAACCCCAAGTATTTATACTGACAACCCCATAAATTTATACCGACAACCCCAAGTATTTATACTGACAACCTCATAAATTTATACCGACAACCCCAAGTATTTATACCAACAACCCCAAGTATTTATACCGACAACCCCAAGTATTTATACTGACAACCCCATAAATTTATACCGACAACCCCAAGTATTTATACTGACAACCCAAGGTATTTATACTGACAACCCCAAGTATTTATACTGACAACACCAAGTATTTATACTGACAACCCCAAGTATTTATACTGACAACCCCAAGTATTTATACTGACAACCCCAAGTATTTATACTGACAACCCCGAGTATTTATACTGACAACCCAAGGTATTTATACTGACAACCCCAAGTATTTATACTGACAACCCCAATTATTTATACTGACAGCCCCAACAAATTATAATTATCGACAACCACAAGTATTTTTTTAATTGACAACCCTAAGACTGTAATGTCGTTTATTTGCGACGTTTCTCTTAAGTAGTGTAGCTCCCCTTTTCTCCATTTTTACTTCATTTCATATTATCTTCTCATAGTTTAGTTTCAGGGTTCCAAATTCTCCATATTTATTTTATTTCTCATGTATACCCCTTCAAGTTTTCTTTCCGCATTCTTCTTGTTGTTTAATTTACACTAGTTTTGTACACAAGGATCTAGCCTTCCCACTTATCATTCTATGAGTTCATAGTCATTAATTTCAAAATAAATTGCTGACATCATGGTGAAGTATTAAATACTTAAGACATATAGTGCGATCTTCATTTTATTCTGAGATAATTTTGTTCGGGTTTGTAACATCTATTAAGTAATGATTATTGTACAGTAAAATCTCACCTGAAGACCACCTCAATAATAAGACCACCTCAAAATTAAGAACACAATGTTCAAGTCGTTGTTCCTTATTTTGCTCTTTATTCAAGCTCCATATTAAGAACATCTCGATAATACGACCAGTTTTCAAGGGTCCTGAGGGTAGTCTTATTATTGATTTACTGTATATTCTTGTTGAATCTCCGCTTCACGGAAATACATTACTGGTGCATGTTAAGAAGGTCATCATTATAACACTATTATTACTGTACGTATCTCCATCCAGTTTCTTTTTTTGATTTGGTTTTATGAATGAATTGAATTTATTTGAATAGGAATATTGTAAATCGTAAATAAACGCTCAATTTTCAAAAAATAACCATACTGAACAGAATATATATTGTATGTATATAGTTCATATTTATTTTATCAAAACTATTTACCATGGCTAATTTATCCTTTTCACACCCAAACAAGACTCTACGTTTGCCTATGTACATTACGTCCGTCTTTATACTGCTAGTCGTGTCTACTATCACACTACAATCAACGTCTTCCTCGCGTTCATCATCTATCCCATCAGCCCAGTCATCGCGTCAATTGATGTCTACAGTAAACAGTGTCATACATAACGACTAATCATTTACTAACCGCAGCTGGCGTGATATATATTTGTGTATAGTATACCTCTTGTGTTAATGGCCATCTGTCTTCAGCAGCCACATGTCTAAATATTAATGCATTCCAACCGGCAGTTTGTATTTTTAATTCACATGTATTAAAAATCCACCTGTCCCTTGAGAGGATACATCAGGCGGATTTAATTGTATATAACAAAACTACAATTCATACTTCTGATCAAATGTGCAGTGTAATGGTGATTCTTAAACTTGTAATCAACATTTTCAGACGAGACTTGATTGATGACCTTGGCACAATCAACCCAACGGCGAAACATTTAAAATCAGAACACACACTGCGAAATGCAACAGGAGCAATGAAACGTCTGAATGAAAAGAAAGCTGCGTGTATCAAAGAAATTGATAACTTTATACATACAGAAATAAACAAAAAACTAGATAATTTAAGAGAAGCGGCGATTACTAAGCTGAATGATGACATAAATCATCTTACAGCATCAGAAGTGGATGCTGCAGTGATTTCCTTTGAGAGGAATACAAACATTACAGAATTTCTAAATGGAATTAACTCACTCGGCGAATGTTTCATTCGTACATCACAGTTAAACGTCGACGACGCAGAGGAGACAATGGTGGAAGCTCCCACTAACACATCTACAACTTCAAAACCACACCACCAACCGAGGTATAGCATTCAGAAGCAAACGAAACACAACATCCGGTTAGCCGACGATGAACAACAATGTTCCATCTTCTCGTCCGCCATTCTGGACTCAGGAGATATACTACTTGCAGATAACAACAATAATAACTTAAAACTTGTCGATTGCGCTTCCTTTGATGTAAAGGCTTCATTAAAACTGAATGGTTCTCCGTGGGCGGTGTCGATGGTGAACAGCACACAAGTTGTTGTGAGCCTTATAAAGCAGGAAGAAAGTGTGTTGCAGTTTGTTGACACTGATGATGGAATTTTAAAACCTGCTCATTCCCTACAAATGAATCATTGCTGCATTGGCGTCGCGGTTTGTGGACGAGAGTTGTTTGTTACCGATCTTCAAAGGCGTGTCTATGTCTATACAATTGAAGGTCAATTGCAGTATGAGATAGGCAATGACGCAGCAGGTCATAATAACGGGGCTACATTTTCATGCAGTCTGCAGATATGTGTTAGCCACGACAGAGAGTTCATACACGTAACAGACCGAAACTATGGCCTAATAACTCTGGATACGCACAACTATCTGACGCACGGAGTTTTAAAACAGGCGGAGGCATGGGGCGTGACAGCTGACCAGCATGGCAATGTCTTTGTTAGCGCATCTAATTCTCACACAGTGGTCGTGATTGCGTCGTCTGGATGCCTTTTATGTGAAGTGTTGACCGCTGCAAATGGTCTTAAGCAACCAAAAGCTGTTTGCTTTGACACAAACAATAGTAGACTTTATGTAAACTGTCATCTTAATGACGAACTGTTTGTTGTGGACTTGAACTATGCGTAGTGATATCAAACCAACTTATGACAGGGAAACGTATCAGATTAATGTATCAGATACAGTATTCGTCTTTTTTCACTTGACATTAATAAACTATATCATGACATATAGTGTGTGTATTGTACATAAAGCAATGTGAGTTGCAATGAATATGTTACTAAGTCATAATGCAAGCTAGAACAGTGCTAGTCACAGTTATGTTGATATGGTAAACAATATTTGTGCACATTTGGTACGGAACTGGTATTAATTCATTTTTTGAGATATTTAACTTCAGTATTGTAAAACATATTTTCTTTGCATGTGTTCAAAAAGTGTACAGATATTGTGAGTCTATTTGTTTCAGATCACTAATCACACACTTGTTTTTACCATTTTACGGATACGTCACTCTCGCTCAAGTTTCAGAGAAATGATACTGACATGGTCGTTTACCGAAATTGCTTAAGTCAATCGAATGTAATTGGGAAAAGGGTTCAACTTGGTTTTAAAGGCATCGATGGTCGGAACCCTAAATATTTTGGTAGATATGATCATTGGATGACCATATTCAAAGTTTGCTAAAATAATTTAGATCCGTTTAAAACATAACCGTCTAGAGCCGTGACTGGTTGACGTTGATATACGAGTACAGGTAACTCTATGAGTGAGAAAGCTCAAAAGTACTCTTAAATGAAACCAGTGCTCTGACTACGACTTTTAGTTGGTATTATTGATCATTGAGTGACCCTCTACAAAATTATGTAACGTTAAGTTCATCTGTCGCTGACATCAAATTATTTGCCCAAACGCTACGGCTCAAACCTCACTCACGATATAGAATTGTAATATAGAAAGCCATCTAGCTGACTTACGGGAGAACGGTGGTTCAACTCAGGTGTCCGCTCAGCATGTTTCAACCTTCTGACTGTATATATATGAACAATATCGTATATTGTGTATATTATTCATTTAGTATTGACATTATTGTTCGTTTGTGCAGTTTTTGTATCAACTCTATGTCCACAGTTACAAGCATGACAGTTATAATACTAATATACATTCATTGTTTGCATTTAATCATCATTTATAATAAAATTACATATTCGAATACTTTTGTTGTCTGTATTGTTTTGGGGCGTATTGTAAGGTTGTTGGAATACCTGATCTTAAAAACCATGATAATAACTTTAATGCGTTGGACCATGCGACTTCAAAATGATAATGTACAATTCAAGTTTGATATTTTTTTTAGTTCAGTCTGATCAATGCACATACATGGATTATAATATAACAACCATTTCACAGTAAAACGTAAACGTAGTGTGTTGGTTGTCCTTTTGATAGGAGACTATAATCAATTACGATCACGTTCATACTTATCGTAAAAAACAGCTGACCAAAACTACCAACGTATACAAGTAAGAAAATCGGTGACTGAACTAACTAGTCCTTACGAATAAACATACATGAGACATACAAAACATCAAACCACTAGCGGGTCCATAATTTGATGTCGGTTATACTAGTTAATTGTACTATGAAGTTAAACATTAAAAGATAGATAGTGGACGTTATTTGCAAAATATCTTTATTCAAAACGCTGCAATAAGGAGACGACCTTTGTATAATTGTCCTGTTGAAACAATCCATACGATCCTCTGCCACTACCAGCAATACACTGTAACATCGGGAGGGATATAATACTGTATTTCTTAATTGTCTAGAATTATTTGTATCTGAATTTAATTGCTAGTCGCGTTTGAAAACCATGTGATTTATTCTCCTAGTACATAATTATTCAAACCTTTTAATCACACCGAAGTAGTCTCCCTTTAATCTGTAACATTTCCTCTCGGAAATGCAATGTAAAAAAGTACGTAATTCTCCTGTTTAATAAATCGCTTCCGGAACCTTTGCTTGACTGGGGAAAGGTAATATATAAGACAATATGGATGTTGGATTCGAATTGAGAATATTGATGCGCTTAACGTGCTTGTACAATAGAGACTAGAGACAAACGGATACTATATAATTCATGGAAAACAAGTAAGGTCTGCGTGAGGGGACGATTTTTATACTAGGCGGAAATTAATTGTTTGATCAGGAAAATTATAATCAAGGAGAGGCCATTGCTTTGTTAGCGAAATGACAATGATATCTCTATCTGAGGTTTATAATTATGATGTAAATGTTTATGCCTATATGACTGTTGCGTTGACTGTACCTTTTGTATGAGACATTTTCTGCTCGACGTCTTCGTTCAGTTTTACAATATGAAGTGAAGTTGTCTGATAGATTTCAAGGGGTTATGTACATAATAAAGGCATATTCATGTTATGACTTGATGATAAACTGCGTAATAAAAAAGCAGAATGTACGAACGGTCGACAGACGTTATACTTAAGACTACAATAATAGTGCACGATTCAGAAGAGCTTTGTTCAGAATGACTTAATGATAGACGTTTTAAAAGCAAAAAATACATAAAAAAAAGTCAAGCAGGAAATGCCACTTCAAAAGCACTAGGAGACGCGCAAGTACATATATACGAGGGGTGTTCAAATAGTTCGCGGAAAAGTTCTGTCAAGTTTTATTACTGGTTGAAATTTTATGAAACTATGCATAATGATGTGTTAACATATCACACACATGAAAATCATGACAAATTACAAATCACTTACTAAAGGACATATCCCGTACCACGGTCCAACGTCATCGCAACATCTAGACGTGATTACAAAAACCATGCATACTACATCAATGGGCATCGTAGATACAAAAATGTACATGTACAAGTAAACAATTACAAGGGCAAAATGGACACACGACACAAACATACTAGATGGTTTAAAGTAGGAGTACCGCCCAGGAATGGTCAGTGGCAGAACACCATTTGTGGTGTATAGACGGCTTAAGGGTACTGGATACCTCACTCCTACAATCGACAATATAAAACGTATAGTGTACGTGGGAGAAAATTCCCGCTGGCCAACCCCTCAACATGAGAAACGGCGGACACACGATTGGTGAAAGTCGTATTTTTTAGTGGGAATTTCAATAGTGAAGCAAACAAAACAACAACAAGTGTTCAAAGGGCAGCACAGTATGCATGTAATGAAAATTGTGGAGCCTCCATATGCTACTCCTTGTGACATTTGGAAAGTTAATCTTCATCCTTTAAAATTGATTGTCTGGCATAACCTTAACCAAATTTAATTGGGTAGGTTATAAATTGTATTCATAACTTTTTATGGTCATTCAAGTTTCAAATGTACAGCGAAAAAAATACTCGAAAAGTTTTTGAGTAGGGGTCGTTTTCAGGAGTAGGTAGGGTTTTCGCAATGGATAGTTTTAGCTCTTCTAGCCATTATATTATAAAATAAATGCGACGGTGCGTTTACCGTCGTCCGTGCGCATGTCCGTGCGTCTGTATTGTATATCTGACGTGAGTATATATACGGAATGGTCTGAATTTGTTGAAAACTGCTGTTCTTTTCATGTTAATGGTTTGCGTGAAACAACATACGACAAAAGAGTTGTCATTGCAGTTAAACGAAATTGAGTACAAAAATGGTCATGTTTTACGTAATTACTGATGTAATACATTGTATCCGCGAGTACGTTTCCAAACCATTTCCTTTACTGCACACACGACAATGCAATTGATTTATTCATCATCATTATCAGTAGTCATGCACTGCAAGTGTTCATTGTGCGTACATTTTGATGTCTTTGTTACTTCACTAAAGATGAAATTCCTATATTGCCAACACATGTTGTGAACAAGTACCAATTTGAAATCGTATTAATTTCACATGTTGTTTTGTTCGCTTCACTATTGAAATTCCCACTATAAATACGACTTTCACCGGATGGACAGTTACGTGACGCAGACACACACCTACGTGATGGTTGAGCAGTAGGATTGCCTAACGCCCTTATAAAACGTTACGTCAGATCTATGCGAAATCGAATTATTGCATGTATACATCGTCGAGGGAGCCATAGGCGATATGTAAAATAAAATCTCAAATGATAATGCTTTTTCAGCGAAAACGTAACCCTTCTGTCAGTCCACTGTGCCTATCCTAACTTTGGACTTTTAATGTTGACCTCTGTGCCGAATCCACAGCAAAAAAATAAATCGGCCAACTTTTAGAAACAAATCTGTTCATGAAACGTGCCTTAATAGTATCTACGATTTGAAACCGAACGTTACATGGTTCGGTCTTACTATATTCCCAGTGCCATTAAAACCTTGAGTGAACACTTTTTTTGCACGATTATATAATATATTGTTGCAAGTGTTGTATATTCTCATGCGGTTAGGCAATCTGAATTGAAAATTTGTCTTCTTTTACATATGCGGTGATAGTTAATAGCATTGTGTGATGGCTTCTTACTGTGAAAATGTTTGTGGTATGTTGCTTCTTCAGTGTTAATAGGCGACTTTGCTTCAATCTATTCCCTTTAAAAAAGCAACAATCAATGTATTGTGATGAAAACAAAAACATAATAATAATCTTTCTACATTAAACACGAGTGACCATACCTATTCACGCCGCTTTATCTATTAGTGCCTATTATTAATATTCTCGTAGAAATATGACAACACAGTCTTCCGTTAAGCCTTATAACGTCGCAGAAATAAAGCAAGCGACTTCTCATGTTGACTAAAATGTTTCCATCAAGGTAGGTTTATTGATATTTTATAAACGTTGTATAGATTTTTGAAGTGGTAATAAATGAAAGCATTGGTTGGCTGAGCAAAGGCAAAACGTCAATATGAACATTGAAGGAAATGATTCAAGCTGCGCTAATCTCATTACAACAGCGGGAATAGTATGGATAGAAAATTTCTTTCATAAAAAATGGAAAAAACGGTTTGCGTGCGGGGGAGGGCTTTTAGAAACAGCGGAAATCGATTGGCTTCATTGAAATACGATAATTAAAGTAATGGCATTGCTTTGTCAGCGATGCATGGGCCATATTTATGTCTGTCAGAGCTTACAAAGGGATATGGAAGACCCGTTTCCTTACAAATGTCTAGGGATTAAATGGTTATGAAATTGTAATATCAAACTATTTTTTTCTTTGAAAACTTACTCATTAATGAAGAATATTAGCGACTGGTTGTATTGTATTGGTAGTGGGAGGTTAGGTGCTCCTTATATCACGTTTGACACAATGCGGTGTTTTATCACTTACCATTCCTCGGCTGTACGCTTATGTTCACTGAGTCTTGCGTCCATTGTGCCTTAGTGATACAATACAGTATGTATATATTGTAACAACTCCATGTACACCCAGTTCCAAAGTGGCAACTCTACTTTCGCCCATATTTTTTAAGTATCGTGTGTCTCTTCTGCTTTTCTAATACAACTTTTCTAATACAACTTTGCTAATACAACTTTTCTAATACAACTTTTCTAATACAACTTTTCTAATACAACATTTCTAATACAGTTTTTGTAATACAATTTTTCTAATACAGTTTTTCTAATACAATTTTTGCTAATACATTTTTCTAATACAACTTTCTAATACAATTTTTCTTATACATTTTTCCAATACAATTTTCTAATACAATTTAGTATGACACACGATATGGCTCACGACGTATGTGTAGACCAAAATTGGATGAATTCATTATTTTATAACATTTGCTAATGAATTATGGGATATTTATAAGCAGTATTCAAATACAATGTTTAAATAAGTTTTAAAGGTTCAAAGAAGTAATGAATGTTTCAAATGAAGTAAATAAATTCCATTGGACATCCATATATTTGTATATGTTAAAGGAAAACACCTTTATGGAGAAGCTATCATTTCATGAAATTTGAAAATTATCTGCAAGTAAAAACTAGATTTCATTGTCCTGTATTCCGTTAAGTATAAAATGAATACATACAAATAACTGCAGATCTCGTTTTCAGAAGTGAAAGAATGACCGGAAGTGATCAAGTTGAACAACGGTCTTGTTTAACACATAGTTACTTCCACGTATCGGACAGTATTTAATACTGATACTTTGGGCTAATAGAAACGTTCCATGTTTAATACATACACGACGTTCTGCCGTTTTTATTATCGTTTATTTCATTCCTGGTAGGCGTTCACTATTTTTGAGATTCATTCACCAACGAAGCCATTATGCTCAGTAAGGCGTTTCAATTTACGGCGCCTTTAATGCTGTGCGTCATTTTTATTCTTATCCATATAATTTTTCTAAGCGATAATGGTTGCCTTTATGATATTGCAATTGATTGGAATTTAAAGATATAACATTGCATTTCTGTGGATTCGAAACATCTATTAGTTTCAAACCGGTAAGATTTAAGCTCTTAATCATATACTATTCAAACGTGTTAGATTTACGCTCTAAATGAATATGATGTTAAAATTCGTTAGATTTAAGCTCTAAATGAATAGAATGTTAAAATAGTTAGATTTAAGCTCTAATTGAATAGAATGCTTAAACTGGTTAAATTTACGCTCTAAATGAATAGAATGATCAAACTAGTTTGATTAAAGCTTTAATTGAATACAGTGGTCAAACTTGTTTGATTTAAGCTCTAAAGTAATAGAATGCTGAAACCGGTTAGATGTATCTCTGAATGAAAAGAATGCCGAAACATGTTAGATATGGCTGTAAAGCAAACATTTTGAGGTCGGCCAAGCCAACGATTGTGTTATGTTGGCCCAATTTATCACGAATGATTTGAAACTTTATTCTCGAAACCGACGTATACGTTTGTCGCAATTTTCTTATATCTAATATCGATTCTGTTTATATTTAATATAGAGAGAAGAACGTCGATTACCTTAAACAAGTGTTTGTACCGTTTTTTAGATGAACTATTATCGTGTTTCAACGGATATACAGTGCAACCCCACTCAAACATCCAACGTAGGAAGTATCAAATATTGGTTGTTCTCACTCAATGAGGTTAACATGGTAGTTAAAATGTATTACCTTTATAATTAATATATAATTGTATAATTATAAGTGTTACTGCTGGAGAGAACAATAATTTCATGCTATACACCAAGAATTGTGAATGTACATTGAAACTAGACTGCAATCAGAAATTATATGATGTAACCTATCATCGATGCTGGCAATTGTACATGTTATGTATGCCTACATATTGAACAGATTGACTCCAAAGTTCTCAATTAAAAGTCGGTGTACATGTATAATAGCTCACACTAGTGGCGTCGCAATAATTCATCAATAATTGTCATCAGTATTTTTCGGCGCAGCCGTACTAACATGGATGTGCTATTTAAATATCACTAACCAATCAAATCTTATTGGTTAAGGATACGTTACCTTACCGAAATCCACTGTATTTCGGTGAAATTACCCAAATCCATTTTGAATCTGGAGTGACCAGCATCGAAACATCTCGGCAATTTTTTTGTTGCACACCAAATATTAACCTTCTAATTGCGCCAATCATCTTCTTTCAAAATATTTGTTATTATTTGCAATCAAAGGGAATTTATATTAGAATTCGCATCTTTCCTTTACAGTACAATATATTTACAGTCTTAGACTAAATGGAGGTTTAAATTTTACATCACTTACACAAAAGTCAACTGTCAAATATATTGAAACGGGTTAAGTGTTGCACCTATGGAATGATACTACCAGGTACATTGTGAATCAACAGACAGACGTACGATCAATACATTATATATGTATATAATACAAGAATGCGCAATGTGAATTGTTGGCCTAAACAAGTACGTGTAGCATGTTGATACAAACAATGACATAGCAACTATAACACAATCACGAGTGGCATGTGAATAAAGTAAACAAGAATGATAATATCAGATATTGACAATGAAAAATATACTTGTCAAGTACATATTCTGTGTTGGGAGGCATTGTCATGTGAATGTGGCATTCTCTGTAACAACTTAACTTAATTCTTCCTTGAGAAGAATATTTCATTTCAACAATACATATTTTCCTTGTTTCTCAATTGATTTCGTTGTTTGGGGGCACAGCATGTAGGAGGAACATAACACAAATACACGTGCATATAATATTATACATCCAGCTGTTGTTTACATACATTCCTGTATAGAACAATAAAAAAGGTAATACTTGTTTTATGTGCAGTTATTAATTGATTGCCAGGAATCACATTATTCGCAAATGACATGTTTACCGTATTGACACTTACTGCATCACGTAACACACTTTGATGTTCAATACCATAGTTGGGTTGACACCATAATTCGTTCCTACACACCTTTTTTTAAACTAGTGTATGTGGTATTGTGAAACTGAAATGGTGCTAGTACCTTAAGTTTCCTAGTTGGTCGAGTCTGGCGTTTATCAAAAGGAAGTACTTAAAGTTTAAACGTTTTTAACTCTTTTGATAACTATATTTATTTTTATAATATTCTGTTCTTAAAACAATTTTAACCGTTCCAACATTTATGTATCAATATATTAATCCTGAATAAATATTTTTAAACTAATCTTTTGTTATAGTTTTTAACAAATTCAATTTGTTTTCAACAAATGGACATTATTTTTCTGTCAAATCTTAACAAGTGGAACACGTCAACTATTATAGGATTAAAAGACTATTTTGGTATTCACGCATGAAGTGCTAAACATCATCAGGACGCAGACATAGAATAAAGGAATATGTATCTGATAAATATATATATACATATATATACGCGAGAAAGAGAATTCAAGATGATATGCCACACTTAAGTCAGAATAATTGTCTTAATCAGTCAGTAAGGGTGCAGTTGATTTTACCATAGTTCGAATTAAAAACAAAACTTGTCAGTCAGTCTGTTTGTCATTTGTTTTATATGAATGGCTGTATTTCTCTGAGGTAACAGCTTTAAAGTTTGATGACACCAAGTAATACACATACTGCGCATTCAAATTATCTTAAATTGAAACAAAATTCTGAGCCGTGCTTGACAATTATTCCTCGGCAGATGTTGGAATATGACTCTTTGCTGTAGTTCTGTTGAGTTTCACATTTTTTCGAAAATTAGACTGAAGTATTTCAGACAAATTAGCAATTTCTGTCATACCTTACAGTTTCTCATGGTAATTTGATTAGAAGTTATATTTACAAAATGCATATTTAGTGTGTTCCGAGTGTTTGCACACCGTTTGTCTGTGCTCTTTATAGAACACGATGTGACAGACAGTGTAATGTATGTGTCTAGTGATGATGATAAGATGAAATAAATTGACGACATGAAGTAATTAATTATGTTATTGAAACATCTTTGCCTTATGGTGCATGCTGTACTATATTAAGAAATGGTTTTTGCTCAAGCAATCGATGCAGATATCATTGTTTGTATAAATACTAGTGTGAACAGTATGAACTGGATAGAGAACAATTAGAACCAAACGTTCATATTACCTGACAATTCCGAGATAAAATGGAAAGTAGAAGATAAGTAATAGTCCATGTGTTGTCACTAATATCAAATTTAAGGAAGAGTAACACATGGAAGTCAGCATTCACAACAACAGGGTCACCCAACACATGAAATGAGTCAAATATAACCAAAAATGGGTGTACAAAATACAAGGGCAAGAGATTGGGTAACAACATAGTATTTGTATTTTCTACTCACGTAAATGTTTATATTAAAATGCATTGCCTGTATTATCATAGTTGCACTTTGTGAAAGCATGGCTTGGTGCGAGCGCCTTCTCTCGTTGGTAAGAATACAGTGCACCTTCTATCGTTGGTAAGAATATTGTGCACCTTCTCTCGTTGGTAAGAATACAGTGCACCTTCTATCGTTGGTAAGAATACGGTGCACCTTTTCTCGTTGGTAAGACTACAGTGCGCCTTCTCTCGTTGGTAAGAATACAGTGCGCCTTCTATTGTTGGTAAGAATACAGAGCGCATTCTCTCGTTGGTAAGAATACGGTGTACCTTCTCTCGTTGGTAAGAATACAGTTACATACACGGAACAACCATCGAGGCAAAGACCACTTACTAGTATATAAGGAAACTATCCATATTTTACAGTATCTGATGATGTTTGGAAATGCGAGGAAAGGAACATCGTCTCACAATGGAACATAAGCTTAATAAAAAGGTTTCGTGATTCATGATGTACAGTGTTTTCTGACAAACACGTTTCACAAATGCAGGAGTGCTGTAATTATACCATATACCTTTTATTTCATGGCGTTTTATTGAATAATACTTCACATGTGATATTATTTAGACAAGGTTGAAACCAGGAAAACAGCTTGACTTTAATTGTTGATTAAACAATAGTATAATCCATTTTATAACGACAATTAACACGTCGTGGAGGGATGATATTTGAACAATTGTACTGATTGATGTAAAATGTTAACAATCGGAGCAAAATAGAACTCATTCGTGACAATGTCATACATATCGGAACGAATGATAGAGCAACATTCACTAGCCTTTAACATGTCTCAATATTGTTTTTATTAATAGTTCTACCATTTTGATTTGCGGTTTACTTTATAGCACTAGAACATTGGGATTGTATGCCATACGACAGTAAAAACAGAAGAAGATCTAAGTTACATTTGACATTTTGTTTTTTACACGTAAGTCTTGTAGTAGAATCTTTCTTGACTATTTTCCACACCTTATGTGTGATCTGAAAACTCCTATTACGGATAGCGCCATCTGGCATTTTGAAGGCGCATTTTGATCATTAAAAAACTGATGAGGAATATTTTGGCTGTTGTCATGGTTTGATTTCATAACAATGCCAGGCTTTACAATAAAACATTGCATATTTTATTTTTTAAGTCGCGTCACATGATTGAAAAAAAAAATGAAATGAACAGAAAATAATGCGTTTCCTTGAATTTATTGTACTAGTAATATCATGATCGTATACGGCAACGTACCTGGTTTATGTTTAAGACACTATATAGAACTCGCCATTGAGATATTTTTGCCACTACGCGTCATTATACAATTATCCTGCGGAGAAATGTACAGATACTGTGAACCTCACAGACAATTCATAAACAACGAATTCAATTAACCATTAAATATTTTCGAATACTGTTAATGTTAAACAACTATCAGAAGCTTCGAAACTTGCTCGCAGTCATTTGTCTGAAAATATAGGATCAAAAGAATTAATCCACTGCAAGTATATTATCAGGAGAATATTGTGTTAAGCGTTCGCGCAATGATACACAACTTCCAGTTGTGATTAACACAACATATTGCATTGCAAGCGTCTATATTAAACAGATAATAGTCTCAGATAGAGACACGTTTTGTGTCTATAGGATATAGATACTCATTTATTGATTCTATCTTTTTTCTATTCTGTACAAAATCCAACATCTTGAAGACAGAAAGTAGACCTAACAGACATGTATAAGGCAGCTATACATTTACATCCTACATTCAGCACGCCCAATCAGAAGTGTTCAAGACAAGCTTCTACATCGTAAGGACAAAGCACTTCATCACATTATGACATAAATATCTAACTGGTTCCTGTGTTTTTATTGAAGAGACCGTACCATACAAAATGTAACGTATCTATTGTGCAGAAATAAAAAAACTACATGTAATATTGCGAAATTTATTTACTTTGCCAATTAATGTAGAAATCAAACCAATGTATGAAAATGATGTAAAATGTGTGATGCTCTTTGAAAATCAATGTATTTCTTCTACATTGTAATTGTATAGTTATATTCACTTTTGTTTGCTGTAAACATTGTAACATGCTATTGTATTGTATTGTATTGTATCGTATCGTATCGTATCGTATCGTATCGATCGTATTGTATCGTATTGTATCGTATCGTATATTACAATTTAATGATTATTAATTTTAAGGTTGGTCCCGTTGATATTAATGCTGTGAATCAATTATTAAATGTACTCTATAATTAAGTTACTTATGAGTTCATACCAAGACGGAAAAGTAAATAGAAACGAGCAGTGGAAACATCTGTGAGTCTGGAAGTCATGTGTTGTACCAACACTCCTTAATTGTTGGATATTGTATTACCAACTGTAATATTGTATAAACATCAGAACATATACATGTCATAACTCACAATGCGAGCAATAACAAGTATTATTACCATCTGCCTTTTAATACTGATAGTTATTACCGTTATCTTCACACACTGTGGTGAGAGAATGGAAAAGTCACATACAGATTGTAAACTTTTTCCTGAATATAATTGCTTTGAGACAATCTTTATGTACAACATTGAGAGTAGCACAAAGCACCAATTCTATATTGAGAGGAAATGCTTAGAAATGATATAATTATATCGCATGAATGCAAGCGTCTTTATACGCGTTATCATTGTTGTACCGGGGATTATAGGAACGTATTTTGTCGTCATTGCATTATGTTATAGGATCTCATTACACCAATTAGGTTGAAAAATAAATCTTTTAAGCCCACGCACGTGAATCATGGCACCATTTGCAGAACACAAATAGTATATAGACAAAAATAGTTTCACATCCTATCAGTGGCATCTATTTCAACTATATACGACGTCCATAGAGTTCAGGTGGTCAAAGTCAGATAAATGACCTCGTGGCATCGTCTTCCCCTGTATAGACACGCACAAGTAGAATCATTATCTAGTACCTTTATTTAATGTAAACTCACAAAACAATACTTTACGCCTGTTACATTTCACATGAAATATTTGAGAAAAAGAATGGCGCATCAAGCAATACAGTGACATTGTTCTCAAACTTGTAAAGTCTGAAACTCAGATTTAGACATTAAATTTGCAAACTTTACCATCATTTTGTTTTCATCTTTTCTAAACGAATAAAAATCTGTCCAAGTAATTGTTGGTTCCGCGTGTACACTTTTGCCAAGGTTTATTAAAAAAAAATAATGTTACAACAACGTAGGAGCAAAAAGAGAACATTTAACATTGTCTAAGTCTGACTTTACTGTTTATGAATTAGTCCCCTGTTCACCATTACATTAAGCCTACTGAGAAGGAAATATAAATATTTGGTTGATATGGATACAATATTCAATATGAAGAAATCTTGCACGCCTTAAAATTTGTATTGACTGATTCAAAGTTTATAATAAAATGTTTGTGAATAACACATTATCGTAGAGAATATATAGAAAGTCGTTGAAATAATTTATTGACTAGTTGCAACTAAATTAATGCTGTATTCATTAATGTCTGAATTAAAGCTAGGTTATGTTTTGTTCAAGTGGAATAATCTCTGTGAAATATATTGTAAGTTTGCTAGCATCACCGCAAATCGTTAACGTATTCTATGTTCATAATGCATGAACCCTCTATAATAAGAATATTGGTTCTGAAGGATCTTAATGGGGTTGTCTGGTTATTGAGTTAAATGGGGTAGAAAACTTGAAAGCTGGTTCACGAAAATATGGTTTTATGAATAAGATGGTCTTAATTTTGAGGTGGTCATTATGTAAAGTTTTACTGTATATAATAGGGATCAGATCGCAATTCGAAAGTACAATACGACTGCCTAGTGTTAGTTAGTGACATTCTTGTACAACTGTTAGTGTTTTTGTATAATGTTGTTTGCCCCCTAAAATATCATGCTACATTTGATGTGACATGTGAAAAAGTGAACTAAACCCATATGGCGCCTCATGAACCAACAATGGCATCAATATATGGCGTTCTAGAAATAGACACAACTCAAACTTTCGATATAATTATATCTAGAAACTATTATACAAAATCGTAAGCTTATCAACGATTTTCTCAAAATTCAAGTCAGAAGAGAAAAAAACTCACAAGCACATTATTTATTTAATTATTTAATAACCGCAAATATATATGAAGTTGAGCACAACTGGCATGCCTACATTGCTATATAAGTCAATATAAATGTATGGAAATATGCGGACTATGTTGTTTTAAGACGTCTATGACAGAGATTCAATGACGTACAAAAGAGTCGGTTTCTATATTGGATATCATTTCTATATATAACCCAGCCTCATGCGATCCTTCTGATAAACGTTTCGACAGACGTCATATATAACCATCGTCTACATGAATACATAAATCGTGCGACGTAATTGACAAAAAACTACCAAGGCATGACATTATTACCAATGCATCCTCGATATTAATTGATAGTCCTAAGCTGTGTCTGACGTTAGAAATTGAAACGAGATAATATCAAACATTCTGTCGGAAATGAACTGCATAATAAATCAAGCCAAGTTATCTATTTGATCGCTCGATTACAATGATTAATCTGCCCATTCAGCAGAAATGTGTTGTTACAAGAAAATGCGAAGTTTTGTACTTAATGCGACACTATTAAACATTTCACAGCACAACAACAAAGCCACACACTAGACGAATCTTGCACACTACTGCTTATAAGGCTTGGACTTGCGGGAATATGAATACTTTTTATCATGAATGCACGCTGAAGAAAAATATCTCCAAGCAGCAATTTGAATTTTGAAATTAATTAAGTAATTATTGCAAACGATTGTCTTGTGGAATGCATTATATATGCATTGACAAATTGACCCCGATTTGTTGTATTCTACACAACACAAACATTAAATTTTATCTAGCTCCCTGTTTACATTGTATTCAGTGCAATAATAATAAGGATATAAATAGTACTTGACGCTACTGTACCAAATGTGCGATGTTTGATCATTGTAAAACTAATTGCTGTCCGTAATAAAATATGCTATTTATTACGCCGTTGACATGTATCCAGCAATAGAACGATATGGTGTCAAGTGTTAATTAACCTTACCCGATCGTTGTCCCCTTTAATTATCCAGGTGTTTTTGATTTCCAGTAGACAAACTCCTTTCTACCCCATTCTCATATTTGCGCTTACACTTCCTCAATCCATAATGTTTTGTAGGCTCGTGTTTCCCTGGGATCTGTTTGAGAAGGCATTGTATTGTGTATATTGCTTTTCCTGTAATATCATAATATTTCTTTAGCTACATTCACTGGAAGTGTTTTTTTATCTTAAATAAAACATAACCAGGACGAGCATTAACGACTGAATGCAACTTAGAACTCGCTGAAATCAAGCAACTTATCTGCAACATATTAGTTGGGAAAGGACCTGCCTAAAAACTTTGTTTATATGTCATTTTTCGTTTGAATACGAACATAATTAGTACTACAATAAATTATTTGTCTTCAACTCGTTAGTCCCTAGTTGTTGACTGTACGCGCACGTCTAAGGACGTTTTATTCCTTACATGATAAAAAAATGTGTTTTATTGATGTGCAATCTTACGATTGTCTCCCGTTTTTCTGTTTTGATCTTAGTTTATGATCTAGGCATCTGTGAGGGAGGCCCCATTTCGTGAATGTATCTTTCCCTGGGCAACCCCTCATATTCGTCATGGACGGTGATTAAAATCGCATCAGTCCAAATATTGGACATTTACCCCATAAGGCTGTTATAAAATTAATTAAGTTCAAACTTATTTATATTACATCGATGTTGACACAAGTTCTTACAACTTATCCTAAACACTCTCGATGACTGCTTCCTGGTTACCAACCAGAACTCGCGCAAAATTTAAGGATTGTGAATTATATAATTTCAGGCCGAGACATTTGTATAAATGTATCACAGGCATATTACTGAATTAATCTACAAAACAATCTCCACATAATCATATTGCAATTTAATTAATTTTGTTATAATGTCAAGCGGAACTGTTGCCCTTTGGTAATATCTTTCACCAGACGTTTCATTTTATTCTGTTGTGATTTACAGCTATTACTCGGTGGGAAAGTCGAATATTTTATGACATTGAAGTTTCCATTAATTACAAAAATAGCAGTCGACTGCATGGAAGAAGGCGCACACCCGCTTAATATCCATTTTATCTAGGCAGTTACTTTGTACATCTATTCCTCGCCACTGGAAATAAAAAGAAATCAGACATATCATATTGCAATTGCTGTAACGGAATAACTGAGCATCGCTTTCTATCATTTCGTCTTAATCATAAATCTACAGTGTCAGCAGAAACAAATTCGTAAAAGCCAACGTGAAGAGCTGATGCTAGATGCGATATCAGCAGCACATAAATACCACATACAAAGTACACAGGCACATCAAAATCACAAAGAGACATTGGCAAATTATGTGATCAATAACAATAACGAATTTATGTTTAATACCGCTCTTAAATGCTTCATCAACAAGGAAATGGCGAACCAGATTGATTTGTTTCACTGACGGGAGTGCACGGGTTTATCGGAGGAATATTTAAATTATGTTTAGTGTTCCACCAACTGAATGTTAACAACTTGTCTTCCGCTATAAAGGCGCGTCCAATAAACTGGCGAATTGTCGCTCCTACAGTATGTATAAATTGTGTGCAAATACGTAACAATTTCAACCAAACAATAACACTCCTCAATGGGCAAGCATGGTTAGCTTTCGACAGTCAAGTTGCCAATTTGGAGGCAATATGACGGGAACGTCTTTTGTGTAACAGTTGAAGAGAATATAATATATCCAAAGTCGTTTGTCGTCCTCATCCACTGAATCATGTGATGATGTTGTTAGTCGCTTGCATAAGGACAAGGTCAACTAACCGATAAACTGACATGTCTACAATTTGATAGTTTCTTTCATATTGCGATTTCGGTATACACATGTATGTAAGAAGCACCACAGATTTATGTCGAGCGGTATGATGTATTGCGTTCATAGGACGATGCCACGGTCCCCGATTGTAATCCGTAACCAAAGTGAACAAGTCTAATTGTATATCAACAAATGTTAAAATAGCGTGTTTAGATAATACTGGTCGCGTTCTATGAAAGTCGTTCGGGCGGGAATTGAAGTGGTCGTTTAATAAAAAAAAGTCGCTTAATACAGGTGGTCGCTCGAGCAATGTCTACTGTATTTGAAATCTTGGTGCAAAATGGTGCAAAAAGGTGTAAGACGCCAAAACAAAGTTAAAGGAGAATAATGGACTAATCATTTACATTATACAGATAAAGTAATCTCTAATTCCAAAGCTGCACCTTTGCGTATGGACGAGGCTTTATCTTTCAGATGATGAAGCCATATGTAGCTACGTTTCTTTTCCAGTATCTCATCTTGTTTTGCAGTCTTGTGCTGTTTCTTCCATCCTTTAAGTTACATTTCGTCCCCCACCTATGTGAATTGGATGTGAATTTCGCTGCTCTAATCCTTCGACATTTTTGGAACCATAACATGCATACAACTTCCATACAATAAGTACATACAGAAACATGTTCAATTCCACTGCGCGCATGCCTGCCTGTATTGTAATTCCAACGTAAGTTTACACCGAATTGGTTTGCATTTGTAGAATTATGGTCATGTTTTACGTAATTACTGATGTTACACAACATATCCGTTATGACCCATTTTCCTATTTGCAGCCGCGATACTATTAACACTAAATACTCGATCGAAAATGGTTCCAATCGCTAGTAACCAGATTGGACGACACGATATTTGTACGCTACATACTGAAAACGTCAAACGGGTTACAAATAATGCCGTTGTTAGATTCATTTAATTATCTTTTGGAGTACAACATATTTTACTTCTAATCTTACAGGAAATGCAATTTTAGCCACATTTATGAAAGGGCATACTATTTTTCATCATTTTAGTGGACAAATAGCCCTCCCATATTTCTATTGGATCATTTTTCACTCAAAACAAAATGTTTTTAACGACTGTAATACAAAACAACACAATAAGAAAAAAAATCACGTGAAAGGCAGCCAAGTAAAAGCAGCAGGTAAAAAATACCGAAATTCGATCATTCGTTCCCCATGGCTGCACTTAACATCGAATACAAAATTTGCGAAAGGTTTTTAAAAAAGTAATGCTATATAATCAGATGTCTGAAATTTCATAACATTTAGTACAGAATTAAGAAAATTATATCAAATTTAAATATGATGCGTTAGAACTTTGGGTGAGTGTATACCGAATGGGCTTGCGTTTGTCATGACCAATTTCCACATCATTACTGATGTTAAACTATATATTCGTGGGTATCCATTTTCAAATTTGCATCTGCGATACCATTACCACTAAATAATCCATCGAAACACAATTTCAATCGCTAGTAACCAGACTGTGCGACACGATCATCTTGGTACGCAGTATAATGAAAACGTCAAATGAGTTTCAAATGTTAATTTACGAAGTGAATTTCAGTAACGACCATTGTCAAACATTGTCCTACGTTTTCAAACCATTTCCTTCACTGCACACACAACAATGCAATTGAACAATTATTTGATATCATTATCAATTACCACTCACTCACAGTGTGAATTGTGCACACATTTAAATGTATGTTCGTTACTTCACTAAAAATGAAATATTACAATACACAACACATTTAGTGAGCAAATACCAACTTGAAAGCTAACCAGTACTGGCAGGTAGTAAGTGAAATTGTACAAACGCATTTGGAAATGCGCACATTAAGTGAACAACTCCATATGCAGTAACTACACTTAGGATGGTTAAATCAATACGGTATAATACACCCCCTACGCCCCAAGCTTGGTGTAAATATATTATCCTGGTTAATGCATTTCGACAAGCTTTTCTGAAAATTCAGTTCTTCCTATCAATGGCCGAAATTTGTTTTGTTCTTGTATCTGATATGAAATTTGATTCCTTATAATTTATTCCTAATGCCAAAATCTAGAAATACCATGTCTGTATACAAAGGAGGTAATAAACAGTTTACGTCAATACAACGTTTTTGAATTCCGCTATGAACTTAAATAACACTGTTTGCTTTTGGCGGCAATATAATTATATCGTAAATATACCGTTACTTACGTATTCTTGTTTGTACATCGAATTGCAACAGGAATAATACAGTTCGCTAATCCGATAAATTGTTCATTGTAAATACAGTCACTATGATGCATGTCTTTAAGTCAGTAGGATTGAAATCATTTATTATTTGGTAGTATTATTAAATGCGTTTTTTATAAAGATATTGTCTTGGAATGAAAAACATCAATGAACAGTCATACTTGCTATTTTCGGATAAATTTGAGTTTTAATTTTTTATAATCCCGTCATTGCATTTGTTGTTTAAAACGTTAATTTTACATATATGTCAAGTGTTTCAGAGTTGCGTTACTCTCATATTGTGTAATGTCGATTACATTGTTTACATCACTGCATTCTGAGAGACGCGATATTGTGGGCAGGATACTGAATGAAATAAAAGCAAGAACAATGGACGAATTACATTTTAAATGACCACGTGACGCAGATGAGTCTTTTTTCAAGCTTTGGCTTGAATATAATCTATCGGCAAAAAGAATAACTTTCTGGGTATTGAACCGATATATTGCTACCTGATGAACGTCTGTGGTGCGGAGTATATATTTACAAACAATTAAAAAAGTAAAGAATACCTCGGGTGAGAGTCGAACTGGTGCTTAACTTTTCAATAATACATCTAAATACAGAACGTTTAACCGACTGAGTTATAGAGGCACACACAGTCTAGTTATATGTAATTTATTGCTCAGGTACACTGGACTTGTGAAGTGGTATTTACAAGTTCACGCTGCGAGATGGCTTGCGTTCTCGAACATGACAAGAGAAACCCAAAGTCCATGCTGTACAATGAAATCTGTGTACTTGTTACAATATGTAAGAAAGCTGATGATTCTCAGCATTGCATTCGTTCCAGTGTTTATTTCTATCCAAGTATATATTGTAGATATTAACGACAAACCTTTGTCGCGAGGATGTCAACGATGTTACTTCACATAACAATATCAGCCAGCATGAAATAATGATCACAGTTCGGTCTTTTCATCTTCATTTCACGGTAAAATTGGATATATTATTGCTAACCGTCGTTTGCAGAGATTCATATCGCCATCATATCGAGCTAATCTATAGTTGGAATCAATCTTGTTATTTTATTCCAGCTCCGAATACAGTATTCATTAAACGAACGGAAGACAACGTGCACACCTGTAAAAATACCTTGCTGCGTAAAGGTAAAGCACCAGGGTACAAAGCTGGTTATATATGCATGTATGTAGTAAGTTCTTCTTCAAATAATTTGATTAGATTTTCTTTTCATATGATTATTATTACGCGGTAATTGTTTTTCTTAGGTTATGTCAGTTTCTTGAGACCTCGCAGTCTTTTACAGGTTGTACCTGAATTGGTATGCTCTGCAGGATATACACGCACACGTACCATTTTTCATTTATATTGCAAAAACTACAGGTATCATTCGAAGCTTGAATGTCCGTCTGTTTGTTTATCTGTACTGTCTGCATTGTAATTCTAACGTAAGTATATTCCAATCGGGCTTGCGTTTGTGGAATTATGGTCACATTTTACGTCATTACTGATGTTTAACAATATATCTGTTAGAATCTACTTTCAAATTTGCAATCAAGATACCAAATGACCCTAAATCCTCGATCGAAAACCTGTGTCAATCGGTAGTAACCAGATGTTCGACACGATCATCTTTGTACGCCACATACTGGAAACGTCAAATGCGTTGCAAATGTTGATTAACAAAGTATAATTCAGTAACCAGCATTTTCCTGCGTTTCCAAATCATTCCATTTACTGCACACACAACAATGCAATTGAACAATTGAACACTTATTTGATGTGTTCATCATCATTATCAATTGCCCTGCACTGACTGTGGTAATTGTAATGCAAATTTGATGTCTTTGTGTTCCTCAAACATGACTTTATTTTGTTATTTCACTAAAATGTGATATTTCACTTAAATATGAAATTCTTATACTGCGTACACAACACATGTTGTCAACAAATACCATGTTGAAAGTTAACCAATACTGGCGCACTAAGTATAGGTTATAGCTCATATATTGGAATTGTAAGCAAATTAAGTGCAAGGAAGCGTCAGCGACCGCAGCACTTAATGTGTTTATAATTCTAATATGTGAGTTATAACCGGCTTATAGTTTACAGTCATATTGATCACTTACCAGATTTACTTAATGAAAACACTTAATAGATATTGTGCGAAATGCCATAATAAATGGATCAGTTGACCAAACATTTGAAAATACACGTGATAATAGCGTACACTTTCATAAATGTAAAACAAATCAAGAGCATTTTAGCCTAGCAATACACCATACTGAAACTCGTATTAAGTACCTGATACAACTAAGTCTTATCGAAAGCGAAACAAAAGACAAGCGTGTACAAGAAATATGAAAAATAAGCCGACACAATCGTTAATAATTAAAAAGATAACATCTTGTGATGTACATGTACAGGAAATGAGCGACATAATAAATCCTCCATGCTATCTATTAGATCGCTTTACAGCGATCGATTACAGAGATTGTGTCATTAGAAATCGATTGTTTTGCCGTCCACAAAATGGAAATTTAAAAGCCTAAAAGTACATTAGATTTTGTACTGATCGCTACACTATTCAGACGTTTTTGTAAAGATTCTTCGGCAAAAAAATAATTACGTGCAAATGTATTGGAATTGGGAATTTGAATTTCAATGCCACAGCCATTAATGAAACAAACTAGAAAGCTTATTACAAATAAACGATTACATGGAGCACTTGTTAATATAGTAATGTTCGAATTTTGCAGACGGTAAAGATATTGTCGTGCTCCGAAGTTCCGGGTGAAATCTAGATTAGGAATTCTGTTATAATATGCATACGTAGCGTACCTAGATTATTTGCATAAATTGTGTCCAAGCTTTTTATGGAACATGATTTGACAAAAAAATAATGTATGCGTCTGGTGATGATGATAAGATAAAAGTGAAGCTGACGACAGGAAGTAATTAATCATGTTATCGTAAACGGGCGAAAGGTGCCTTATGGTGAAATTATTAAGAAAGTGTTTATTCTTATATAATCGATGCAGACATCAGAGCTTATGCAAATAACGGTGACAAACACAAAGAACTTTAAAGACGACAGACGCCCTGATCATCCAATCATATCATGAGAAATTGAGAAGATGAGATACAGATGTATTAAACAAACACGAATATTACGGACTGCGATTAAAACATACGATACAACACATAAACTAGAGGTGACACGGACATTAACTTGTGTCAATGTTACCATTACCAAAGATGTTATCAAAGGAGTCAAATCGTATCCAGTTCATATACAAGCGTTAAGAAGGTTGTATTATCCTCCAACCGTTCATAACATGTCATTTGCACATAAATTATTTATCTTCTATACATTATATTAAAATGTACGTGTTTTGTACTTGTTGCATTCAAACAAGATAAAAATGTCTCCAGATGTTGCCTGCAATTGCAATAATACATTTCATATGCGCTACTGATGGGAATTGAATTGGGAGGCGTAGTGGTCGAGAGATAGGGTGTCGGACTCCTGAGCTGAAGGGCGTGGATTCGAAATCCCGAACCACCAACTTCATAACACATGTATTATGCGCGCGTACTGATCAGTTATCCAGGTTGCAGGAATTGAGTGGAGTTTTGGCTATAAAACAATCAAGCGCAAGGTTGACATTATCATCTAGCTGGTTTAAATTCCCAGTATGTTTCGTTTCATTGTGTACTCTAGGTGTTAGTAGACTCAGTATTGTGATTGAAGCATTTCTTTTTCCACACTTTCTCACTTGTACTTATATCTGGTCATGCGAAATTTCCATTGACATTTGATAATCGGTCATTGATATTTCTCACTAGTACTCGAGTATATATCGCAAAGAAAAACCACGTAGGTAAACATGAATATTGAAGTCGAGTAGGAAATACAACAAACTAAGCGTTCAGCCACCCCAAAAGAACAATGAGACATGAAAATACATTACGTACATATAACAAGTAACAAAGACAGAATGGACAAAAGACACTAACATAACTGATAAGTGTAAGCAGGAGTATCGCCTCGGTACCAACAATGGTAAACCACGTTACAATTTAATGCTTAGCATCTGATTCGTCGTATACCATAACATTATCATAGTTGATAGCTATAATCGCTATAATCGTGCACCTCTTTGTCTGAAATACTTCAACATTGAATATGTTCAATAACCTTTCAAAAACCTTGTTGATCAACAATCTTCAAATACCAGGACGGTATAGATTTCGAAGCCAGCACAGTCGAATTTAAGTATACAGTAAACTTATTCATCCCTAGTTTGTGATTGTGTACGTTTGTAATAAAAGTGACACTGCATGCACCCCTAGTTTGTGATAGTGAATGTTTGAAATGGCTCAGCATGCAATTATCTACCGCAGAACAAAAACGCTATTTAATATCTTTTTAATAACCAGTAATCAGTTGATTTTTTGATTACTGTTTAGTTTTCAACAAACATTTTTCAGCTTTCAACAAACACTAAACCTAGCGTGGTAATTTATACCAGTTTTCACATACCAAAATGCTTACCCAATTTGAAAACGCGGAGCAGGAAAGACCGAAAGGCTAACCAGAAACTTTCCTAGACAGGTTTTGACAAATGAAAAGGGACAATACACGCACACTTGGAGAGGGACATAACACAATATCTGAGGTACACACAGAAAATGGACACATAAACCATACCGAACTGATGAAGACAAGGAAAATGAATAACACAGCATCATCATCAATTAAAATGTTCAACTAACACACGCTAAATACACCAACTTACCAAATAGTTGATATTGCAACGGTTAAGGCACTTTAATCATTGAAAACAGTAGACACAATACCATAATCAACTCGGATCAAAATTGCACCACATTGATATGTTAGTCCCATAAAAACACAGAAAAAACTACGTTATTTATTTTCATTTTCATCAACAACGTTAACAATTGTAATCAGGAGGGCTATGCTGATCCTAAGTCTGATAGCTCAAACAAAATACATGTATACATAAAGGGAATGTGACCCACCTTTTTCACAAATCCGTATAATTATTTGTACACTATTGGTATACCTGGGAACCCTAAGGAACATATATGAGAAATTTTATTAAACTTTGACGAGTATTTTAAGACAATGCCATTTTTAATATAATATATAAAACATATGTATATCATAAAAAAGTTAGATTTCAGCAGACCATTGCATCAACTCTTCCTTATGGTTTCATAACTCCTTGTCCAGCCGGGATTTCATCAAAGGACTAGTTTTACGCATGTTCAAAAGACTCTTAATCAAATACCAAATGGTTCCTTTTAGGCATTCGTAACTGAATGTAATTGTTTTAAATTGTTTTTTCAAATCAAATCTACAACAAGAACAAATGACTATACATGTATATACTGAAATTAATGAGACATACTCTTCGTAACATTTTCAGTATTACTGATTTAGTAAGTCACATAAAAACCATTCATCAAGGGATGTTAGAATACATTACTCTCCTCAATAAAGCTGCATATGTAACATCAGGAAGCCATTACTTCAATATGACGTGCTTATTGTTTCTTTTCTGCTGGCTAGACGCTACGTACGCGTGATATATGGCAGTAATTAGTTATAGGAGACAACATTGCTTTATGTGAATCCCTCCATGACATTAAGTTGATTTAGTAGTGAAAGTGAAAAAAATACTTTGCAGATGACGCCTTCACAAATCATACCTACCCTACACAGATCTAGACACTAGAAAACATTGGAGGCAAACAGAAGGAGAGGACAAAACAATTACGAATGTACGATTATGGTTGCTCAAAAAACGGAATTTCTCAATTTCAAATCATGTGATACAAACCCATGGGACACTTGCTAAATGTAACAGATATCTCGGTGGTTCTGACCTCAAAGCCCCAAATAGACTCAATCTTTTGAAATCCAATACGTACAATTCATACGAGTTTCATTAAATACGTGCAACAATAAATGTTGCCAATTATAACTCTTTAATGCTAACGTTAACAAAGTAATCCACTTAGAACATAAATGAGTTAAGAGCATGTCAATGAACCGAATTGCTATTTGTAATGAACTTTGATGTGACATTTACGACAGGCAGTTAATTTCCGCTTAACTTGATGCATCTGATGTGTGATGTTGAAACTACACACTATCGTAGAGGTAAATTACATTTGCCACACGGAATACAAGTAAAATACAATCTCATGGGCAGTAGTTGCCGAGTGGTTGCGTTCGCTGATTTCGAATAATTTGACTCTCACTACGTTAAAACGAGCTTCAATGGGGGTATAATAGTCTAGACCGTGCACGCTATTCCGCTTAACTGTGAAAGTTCGGTTGTTCTAAGACTACACCTAACTGTTTATGAAACAATAACTGGATGTGCACATCCGGGCCCATACTTGATGGTCGTCGTATGACATCGATTTGGTCTGTCCTATTAACCCAACACATTGTGATAGAAATTATAGGACGCTACTCAATATATCTTATTGACATGTTCAATTATAAAGTAATGTATTATTGTACAAGAAAACTGATTACTTTTCAGCAAAATTCCACATCAATGAAAGCATTTTCTTTGACCATGTATTTGGTTATGTTTTGTGGCAATATGTACAATACTGTTTATTTCCCAAAATTGATATGTGTGTCGTGTCGCTGTTGTCTTAATTCGACACTCTATACAATTTCCGTGATATATTCCCTTTGTGTTGTCACCCCCTTAATGTTCCTTAGTTATTTTTAAGGTCACCCAAACAATTATTTGCGCATTAGTTACCTGCACTTCATCAGTGCCTGGTTTGTAGATTTGAATTGCCCCTTCCGTTATTTTATCTTATACCCTAGGAAGGCGCTGTTTTATGTAACATTCTCGTATATAGTCATGGTGTAGAGCAGTACGTATTACAACAGTAAAGTATGTGTCGCTAGTTCGTTTATATTCCAAATCTAACCATTAGCTTAAAGTAAACATATGCCAAATAGTCTCACTTGACCAAACAAAATGTTACAGGCATCGATAGTTATAACGGAATGTCAAGTTCTATATAAGCATTGATTAAAATATCAAAACCAATTAAAATTTTAATACTCGGTTTCGTAAGTATTGTATTTAATGGAATTTTAAATGGGTATTCGATCTGAGAAGTAGTAAGCTTTGTTCCTGAGTTGTCCCGATTATAACGCATCGTGGCAATCTCTGAAATACCAATTTTGAACAAGAAGTAAGTACGAACATTTGATTGAGACGTGATTCACTATTTCTGAATTAAAATAATTGTCTGATTTAAAAAAAACTCCTATCGGTTGTAATATTTTAAGTGCATGACAATGGACTGTTTTAAACACAGTGAGAGTAAGTACGGCCTAAGTACAAATCAATACTAGTAAGTGGCAATAAACATGACACTGCTACAATGTCTCGTGTTAGAAACGACATTTTCTAACACAATATAAAACAGTACAAGTAATCCTAAATTGTCCTCTCACAATTCCTCTTCAAACATGTCGTAATTCGCGCGTATTTGCGCGTTTACTGCATGCAATATGTGAATGCACTATAGTTTTTCTGTTAGCTTTGCATTAAAAGAATGAGAACAAGTAGTTACATGGAACGCCACATATATAAGACAGTGCCTCCCCATGCAGACCTCCGGGAAAACAACAATACATAAAACATAAGGCGCTTGAGTAGGTTAAAGGGTACATACGTTAAGGAACAGAGGCACAAGGAATGGCCTGGCAGACCATAAGGAATAACTAGGAGAATCAAAGTGGACAGTGAATGACGGGGGGGGGGGGATTAATGGGTGGAAAAGTTCACAGGACAAGCAAGATAGCTGTTCAAAACAATTTAAAGTCTGAAGGATGTTTGCATACATTTGGTTCGCAGTCTTATCATCAATTTTCCAGCTATGTTAGGCGATCAGTCGATTTCCCTACCTTGAATCAGATGTAGTGGCGGTGTGCATTCTAAGGCGATCAGTTGACTTCCCTACCTTAATCAGGTGATGTGCATACTCTCTTCAGGTTCAAAACGGCATACTACATGTACAGTGATAGAGAGATTAAGTTGTTAAAAGGAACGCCACATTCACATGACAAAGACTCCCTACAAAGACCCCCGGGAAAACAAAAGTATTCAAAACATTAGGCACTGAGGAGGTACAAGGGTAAAGTTGTACGGGAATAGGGGTGTAACAAGGGGGAAAGTTTAAAGGATTGAATAAATCACGGAACAAGTCAAGAAAGTCAGTTATAATAGGCCGAAAGGGTGGTGGAGAAAAAATGAATATTATATTCAGTGAAAGAACATGGGCTTAAGGGGAACTTAATATATCTAGTATAACATAAATAGAAACAATAACCATACAGCGATAAACCTTTTAACATTACACTCATTTCAATTACTTATTGATTACTTAATATGGCAATATAATACATTTTAATCATGTTGATACCATTCTCATTTATTGACAAGGTTCGAATTTTTAGTTATTCACAAACGTGAGATTAGAGATCCACGTAAGAAATAACTTTAGTTTAAGTGACCAATCTTTCAAATCATGTTACATGTATGTTGATTTTACAAAGACGCCCGAACAAACGAACAGTGTAAATATGAAACATTCCGCACGACATAAGATACAGCGATAACAAATAACTCGTGTTGAACATAGATATAAAACATCAGTCACATAAGTACTCGATGACATAAGAAACTCCGGAACAAGTGGAAATAAGCCATAAAAGTCACGACAAGATTGGCAAATACAAACTTTAGGCCTCTTCTTTTCATTTCCGGGTTTGGGAAGGATTGCTGTCATGTGGAATCAAATTTCATGAGAATACACGTGTAAAGTATATCTAGTTCTATTTACAGAACCATGTACAGGAACTTTCATTGAAAGACTTACTTCAATTAATCAATGACCTCATTATACCAAATTAGAAATAAATTTGTCCCAGTTTTTAATGAAAAGTTCATTGAGCCATGGGTTATAGCTCTAATTAAGTTCTATCCTTAATGAACACTTCTATTCCACCTATATAATATTGGAAATTGTAATTAGATAAAATCACCTGTAATATCCACAATCAATCAAAAACTTCTCGTGAGTACAAGGATTACGTAACTAAATTGTTTGTCACAATTGGTAGAATAATCCGATATATTGAATATCGATGCTAATGTCCACAAGAGCTCAATTATATTGAAAGTCTTTTGAGGCCCAGATTTATTCCAATTATGAAAGTGAAATGCAGCTCAGAATAAAATGTGGCTGAATTGATAGTTAAAGGACAACAACACTTGTCTAGATTTAAGTGTTAAGTGTCCAATCAGTGACCCATTTCGATGTGTTGGACTATGCGAGGATGAACATGAACCAAAACTTTCTGACTTCAATTTAGAAAGCACGTTTGATTACTGGCTCAAATGATGACCGTATTAAAAGTGCTGTATTTCCCTAAAAGACGTCGTTTTGCAATAATATTTGTTTTGTAGTGACCTACACATGTCCATGTATTCAGAAATGTGTATAACTCAATTTCGCCCAGATATGTCGTTTGAGCGAAATGACACATACAAGCGTTATGAAAGTTGTATTATCCTACACCAGTTCAAAGCATGTCATTCGCTCAATTTTTCTTCTATACATTCTATTATTCTATTAGATACAAATGTGTCCCGGGAGACACCGCACTTGCAATAACACATTTTATATACGCTACTGCTATGGATTGAATTAGGAGGCGTGGTGGTCGAGAGCTAAGATGTCGCACTCCTGAGCTGAAGAGCGTGGATTCGAAATCCCGAACCACGAACTTCATAATACGTGTTTTATACGCGAGTACTAGTCAGTTTTCAAGGTTGCAGGGATCGAGTGGAATTTATATAAGTTGTAATTACTTGTTATACAATCAATGTAAAATAAATGCGATTAAACTCAAAGATGATGTCAGTTAAAGCGGTCGCGAGACTTCGATATTCTTACATGTTTTAGAACTCCACAAATAAACATCGTTGTAATGTTTCTATCAGCTTTTTCAATTTTGGTTAATGTGTGGGAATTTGGCTATAAAACGACCAAGGGCAAGGTTGACATTATCATCTAGCTGGTTTAAAACCCCAGTATGGTTGGAAGCCTTAGTATAGTGATTGTAGCATTTCTTTTGCCACCCTCTCATTTGTATATCTGGTAAAAATGCTGGAACGATATGCGATATTTTGCATTGACATTTAATAAACGGTCAATGTTATTTCTCCCTAGTACTCGAGTATATACTGCAAAAATAGAAAGGTAAACATGAATATTGAAGTCGAGTAGGAAATACAACAAACTAAGCGTTCAGCCACCCTAAAAGCACAAGGAGACATGATAATACATGCGTACAAATAATCATAAATGATGGACGTAAGCAGGAGCATCGCCTATGCATCAGCAATGGTAAAACCACGTTACAACTTAACGTTTAGCATCTGATTTATCGCATACCATAACATTATCATAGTTGATGGCTATAATCGCTATCAGACAAACACTTCTTTGTTTAAAATACTTCAACACTAAATATGTTCAATAACGTTTCAAAAACCTTGTTTTATCAACAATCTTCAAATACCAGGACGATATAGATTACGAAGCCAGCACAGTCGAATTTAAGTATACAGTAAACTTATTGACCCCTGGTTTGTGATTGTGTATGTTTGTAATAAAAGTGACACTGCATGCACCCCTATTTTGTGATTGTGAATGTTTGAAATGACTCAGCATGCAATAAGCTACCGCAGAACAAACACGCAATTTAATATCGTTTTAATAACCAGTAATCAGTTGATTTTTTTATTACTGTTTAGTTTTCAACAAACGTATTTCAGCTTTCAACAAACACTTAACCTAGCGACCAAACTTAACGCCTAACTTATCCACTGTATCCAACGAATTCAAACAAACAAACCAAGAACATTCTAATACATCTGTTGATCAATATCTTAATTGATCCCAGTATTTTAATAAGTTTTCAGTGCATTTTGTATTTTTATAAAATGCGCAATCGATGTAGCTTTTCAAAACCATTGGAAAATGATGACCTGCGGTGCATTCTGTTCAAAGTCATATGCCACCTGCTTAGTACGTTGACCGAATTTCGAAAGATATCTTTACAAAGGTGTATTACATTTAATTTAAACACATTTCTGAATTCAAGTTCTTGTATATGATCGAATGCAATTAATTAACGTAAGCACGCAGACCATGTGTTTTACATTATAAATTGATAGGCCTGCACATTAAACTCCATTTACTGTCGGTGGGAATGTCATTGTAACAATTAAAGATACATTTGATTTGTTTCTATAAACGAAAATTCTGCCGATTGAATTGATGATGATTGAAGGGAAGTAAAAATGAACTGGAAGTGTTTTGTACGTTGTTATATTTTTATGATCAAAGTAAAAAGTGCATGTTTGTTGTCTTCCTCTCCGCCTGCCAAACTCGCTGTACTCCGAATAATGTTATTGATCCCCGTGGGAATGGTGACCGGGTTTCAAGGGTCCCAAAGGTGGTCTTATTATTAATGTTTTACTGTCAGTAAAGATACAACCATTAGTTGCAAGAAGTGATTTTCTGCAAATGAATGCCTTCCTTCATACGCCATTTAAGTCTAGAAATTGAAAACCAAGAGTGTTGAGTATGGCATTAGGTACAGTAATACGTGCTTTTTACCTGCATTATGTTTCATCAGCGGGTTGTCTGTCGTGTCTCCTATTTCAGCAACTATTCATGTACAACGTCGACGATGCTTTGCTGCTAATAGACGTGATATCAAATATCAAACACGACACTAAGTATATCACGCTAATTACAGTTCTTTGACCAGGTATTATGTTCATTTAAATTGCCAGATTACCTACATATAATTATTGTTGAAATAAGCATATAAGACTAGCCTTTAACCGTCTACAAACAAAATATAAAAGTACTGCCAAAGACAACAGAAAGAGAAATGTGTTATTGTAAAAAGGCAATAACGGAAATGCCGAAAAACTGTCTGTCCCGCACACACATTCCAATCAAACTGAAAACGCGGAGCAGGGAAGACAGCATTCTCAAACCAGAAACTTCCCTAGGCAATAGAAGACGGAAAAGATATACTCGGAGAGGGACATACCACAATAGCAAACGGACATGGAGGTAAACACAGGGAGGGGACACATCAACCAGACCGAAATGATAAAGACAAGGAAAATAAATAACACAACATCATCAGCAGTTCAAATGTTTAGCAGAGTGGTCTAACACACACACATCATACACCACCTATACAAGTACAAACATGTAGTTGATATTGCAACTGTTTAAGCACATTAATCATTGAAAACATGCGACACAATAACATAATCAACTCGGAACAAAATTACACCACATTGATAAAAACTTTAGGCCTCTTCTTTTCAGTTCCGGGTCTGGGAAGGATTGCTGTCATGTGGAATCAAATTTCATGAGAATACACGTGTTAAGTATATCTAGTTCTATTTACAGAACCATGTACAGGAACTTTCATTGAAAGACTTACTTCAATTATACAATGACCTCATTATACCAAATTAGAAATCAATTTGTCCCAGATTTTAATGAATGAAAAAGTTCACTGAGCCATGGGTTACAGCTCTAATTAAGTTTTATCCTTAATGAACAGTTATATGCCGCCTATATATTATTGGAAATTGTAATTAGATAATATCACCTGTAATATCCACAATCAATCAAAAACTTCTCGTGAGTACAAGGATTACGTAATTAGGTTTTTGTCACAATTGGTAGAATAATCCGATATATTGAGTATCGATGCTAATGTCCACAAGAGCTCAATTATATTGAAAGTCTTTTGAGGCCCAGATTTATTCCAATTATGAAAGTGAAATGCAGCTCAGAATAAAATGTGGCTGTATTGATAGTTAAAGGACAACAACACTTGTCTAGATTTAAGTGTTTGTGTCCAATCAGTGACCCATTTCGATGTGTTGGACTATGCGAGGATGAACATGAACCAAAACTTTCTGACTTCAATTTAGAAAGCACTTTTGATTACTGGCTCAAATGATGACCGTATTAAAAGTGCTGTATTTCCCTAAAAGACGTCGTTTTGCAATAATATTTGTTTTGTAGTGACCTACAAATGTCAATGTATTCAGAAATGTGTATAACTCAATTTCGCCCAGATATGTCGTTTGGGCCAAATGACACATACAAGCGTTATGAAAGTAGTATTATCCTACACCAGTTCAAAGCATGTCATTCGCTCAATTTATCTTCTATACCTTCTATTATTCTATAAATGTGTGTTCGTACTTGTTGCATTCAAACAAGATACAAATGTGTCCCGGGAGAGCTCGCACTTGCAATAATACATTGTATATGCGCTACTGCTATGGATTGAATTAGGAGGCGTGGTGGTCGAGAGCTAAGATGTCGCACTCCTGAGCTGAAGAGCGTGGATTCGAAATCCCGAACCACGAACTTCATAATACGTGTTTTATACGCGAGTTCTAGTCAGTTTTCAAGGTTGCAGGAATCGAGTGGAATTTATATAAGTTGTAATTACTTGTTATACAATCAATGTAAAATAGATGCGATTAAACTCAAAGATGATGTCAGTTAAAGCGGTCGCGAGACTTCGATATTCTTACATGTTATAGAACTCCACAAATAAACATCGTTGTAATGTTTCTATCAGCTTTTTCAATTGTGGTTAATGTGTGGAAAATTGGCTATAAAACGATCAAGGGCAAGGTTGACATTATCATCTAGCTGGTTTAAAACCCCAGTATGGTTGGTAGGCTTATATTCTGTTGTTTCTGTTTATGTTATGAATGTGTTTTGTAATTCCCTGTCCCCTATGCGAATCTGTTACCTTATACAGTGTTCAGATTGTTTCCTGCCCATTTTGGCCTATTAAGGCCAGTTGTCTTGACTTGTCCTGTGATCTTTTCCATCCATTAATTCCCACTTCCCTTTCCCTTACTATCCACTTTGATTCTCCTAGTTATTCCCTGTGGCCGCTGGGCCATTCCTTATGCCCCAGTTCCTTAATATGTGTACCGTTTGACCTCCTTTAGTACCTTATGTTTTGTGGATTGTTGTTTTTTCCGGAGATCTGCGTGGGGAGGCATTGTCTTATATATGTGGCTTTCCCTGTAGTTACGTATTCTCTCTCTTTTAGTATAGTGATTGTAGCATTTCTTTTGCCACCCTCTCACTTGTATATCTGGTAAAAATGCTGGACCGATATGCGATATTTTCCATTGACATTTAATAAACGGTCAATGTTATTTCTCCATAGTACTCGAGTATATACTGCAAAAATAGAAAGCACACGTAGGTAAACATGAATATTGAAGTCGAGTAGGAAATACAACATACTAAGCGTTCAGCTAACCCTAAAAGCACAAGGATACATGATAATACATGCGTACAAATAATCAGTCACAAAGACAGAATGGACAAAAGACACAAACATAAATGATGGACGTAAGCAGGAGCATCGCCTATGCATCAGCAATGGTAAAACCACGTTACAACTTAACGTTTAGCATCTGATTTATCGCATACCATAACATTATCATAGTTGATGGTTATAATCGCTATAAGACAAACACTTCTTTGTTTAAATACTTCAACACTGAATATGTTCAATAAGGTTTCAAAAACCTTGTTTTATCAACAATCTTCAAATACCAGGACGATATAGATTACGAAGCCAGCACAGTCGAATTTAAGTATACAGTAAACTTATTCACCCCTAGTTTGTGATTGTGTATGTTTGTAATAAAAGTGACACTGCATGCACCCCTAGTTTGTGATAGTGAATGTTTGAAATGGCTCAGCATGCAATTATCTACCGCAGAACAAAAACGCAATTTAATATCTTTTTAATAACCAGTAATCAGTTGATTTTTTGATTACTGTTTAGTTTTCAACAAACATATTTCAGCTTTCAACAAACACTAAACCTAGCGTGGTAATTTATACCAGTTTTCACATACCAAAATGCTTACCCAATTGAAAACGCGGAGCAGGGAAGACCGAAAGTGCTAACTAGAAACTTTCCTAGACAGGTTTTGACAAATGAAAAGGGACAATACACGCACACTTGGAGAGGGACATAACACAATATCTGAGGTACACACAGAAAATGGACACATAAACCATACCGAACTGATGAAGACAAGGAAAATGAATAACACAGCATCATCATCAATTAAAATGTTCAACTAACACACGCTAAATACACCAACTTACCAAATAGTTGATATTGCAACGGTTAAATCACTTTAATCATTGAAAACAGTAGACACAATACCATAATCAACTCGGATCAAAATTGCACCACATTGATATGTTAGTCCCATAAAAACACCTATGAAAGAAAACAGAAAAAACTACGTTATTTATTTTTATTTTTATCAACAACGTTAACAATTGTAAGCAGGAGGGCTATGCTGATCCTAAGTCTGATAGCTCAAACAAAATACATGTATACATAAAGGGAATGTGACCCACCTTTTTCACAAATCCGTATAATTATTTGTACACTATTGGTATACCTGGGAACCCTAAGGAACATATATGAGAAATTTTATTAAACTTTGACGAGTATTTTTAGACAATGCCATTGTTAATATAATATATAAAACATATGTTTATCATAAAAAAGTTAGATTTCAGCAGACCATTGCATCAACTCTTCCTTATGGTTTCATAACTCTTTGTCCAGCCGGGATTTCATCAAAGGACTAGTTTTACGCATGTTCAAAAGACTCTTAATCAAATACCAAATGGTTCCTTTTAGGCATTCGTAACTGAATGTAATTGTTTTAAATTGTTTTTTCAAATCAAATCTACAACAAGAACAAATGACTATACATGTATATACTGAAATTAATGAGACATACTCTTCGTAACATTTTCAGTATTACTGATTTAGTATGTCACATAAAAAACATTCATCAAGGGTTGTTAAAATACATTACTCTCCTCAATAAAGCTGCATATGTAACATCAGGAAACCATTACTTCAATATGACGTGCTTATTGTTTCTTTTCTGATGGCTAGTCGCTACGTACGCGTGATGTATGGCAGTAATTAGATATAGGAGACAACATTGCTTTATGTGAATCCCTCCATGACATTAAGTTGATTTAGTAGTGAAAGTGAAAAAAAATACTTTGCAGATGACGCCTTCACAAATCATACCTACTCTACACAGATCTAGACACTAGAAAACATTGGAGGCAAACAGAAGGAGAGGACAATGTACGATTATGGTTGCTCAAATATCGGGATTTCTCAATTTCAAATCATGTGATACAAACCCATGGGTCACTTGCTAAATGTAACAGATATATCGGTGGTTCTGACCTCAAAGCCCCAAATAAACTCAATCTTTTGAAATCCAATACGTACAATTCATACGAGTTTCATTAAAGACGTGCTACAATAAATGTTGCCAATTATAACTCTTTTATGCTAACGTTTACCAAGTAATCCACTTAGAACATAAATGAGTTCAGAGCATGCCAATGAACCGAATTGCTATTTGTAATGAACTTCGATGTGATATTTACGACAGGCAGTTAATTTCCGCTTAACTTGATGCATCTGATGTGTGATGTTGAAACTACACACTATCGTAGTGGTAAATTACATTTTGCCACGGAATACAAGTAAAATACAATCTCATTGACTGTAGCTGCCGAGTGGTTGCGTTCGCTGATTTCGAATAATTTGACTCTCACTACATTAAATCGTGCTTCAATAGGGGTGTAATACTCTAGACCGTGCACGCCATTCAGCTTAACTGTGAACGTTCGGTTGTTCTAAGACTACACCTAACTGTTTATGAAACAATAACTGGTTGTGCACATCCGGGCCCATACTTGATGGTCGTCGTATGATATCGATTTGGTCTGTCCTATTAACCCAACAAATTGTGATGGAAATTATAGGACGCTACTCAATATATCTTATTGACATGTTCACTTATAAAGTTATGTATTATTGTACAAGCAAACTGATTACTTTTCAGCAAAATCCACATCAATGAAAGCATTTTTTTTTACCATGTGTTTAGTTATGTTTTGTGGCAATATGTACAATACGATTTATTATTACCAAATATCTATGTTCGTGTCGTGTCGCTGTTGCCTTTATTAGACACTTTTTACTATTTCCGTGATATTTTCTCTCTGTGTTGTCCCCCCCCCCCCCCCCTAATTGGTTATTAGTTATTTTAAGATTACCCAAACAATGTTTGCGCCCTAGTTACCTGCACTTACTCAGTGTCTGGTTTGTAGATTTAAGTTGCCCCTTCCGCTACCTTATCGTATACCCTAGGGAGGCGCTGTTTTATGCAAGATTTTATATAGTCATAGTGTATTACAGTACGTATTACAACAGTAAAGTTATTGTCGCTAGTTCGTTTATATTCCAAACCTTACCCTTAACTTTAAGTAAACATAATGTTACAGGAATCGATAGTCATAACGAAATGTCCAGCTCACTATAAGCATTGATTAAAATATATAAACCAATTACAATGTTAATACTCGGTTTCGTAATTATTGCATTTAATGGGATTTTAAATGGGTATTCGATTTCAGAAGTACTAAGCTTTGTTCCGGAGTTGTCCCGATTATAACGCAATGTTTGGCCATCTCTGAAAGACCAATTTTGAACAAGAAGTAAAAAACGAACTATTTATTGAGACATGCTTCAGTATTTCTGAATTAATATACATTGTTAAATTTAAAAAAAATCCGATCGAGTAACATTAATATTTTAAGTGCATGAAAAGCATTAGACAATGTGCTGATTTAAACACAATGCTAGTGAGTACGGCCAAAGTACATATCAATACTATTAAGTGGCAATAAAAGGACACTGCTACAATGCCTCGTGTTAGGAAACGACATTTTCGAACATTAAATAAAGAAGTATAAGTAAGCCGTAATTTTCCGCTCACATATCCTCTTCAAATGTCGTAATTCGCTGATATTAAATCTGTATTTTGCGCGTTAAGTGCATGCAATTTGTGAATGCATTATAGTGTTCTGTTAGCTTTGCATTTAAACTATCTAACTTCTGAGAAATGTTTGCATTTACGTTTGGTTGAAGGTTTTGCTGTTTTATCGTCAACATTCCAGCTACGTAAGGCAATCAGTTGACTTCTCTACCTGAATCAGAGGTAGAGGCGATGTGCATACTATCTTCAGGTTCAAAATGGTATACTATAGTGATAGAGAGATAAAGGAACGCCACATTCACATGACAAATACTCCCTACAAAAACACCTGGGAAAACAACAGTCTACAAAACAGTAGGCACTGATGATGTGCAATGGTAAACTTGTATGGGCATACAGGGTGTATGGAATGGTCTTGTATATTGTCGACCATAAACAACGAACTTTTTAAGGAGAATTTAGGGGGACAACAAGGGGGAACTTTAATGGATGGAATTCATCACGGAACAAGTCATAAAAGTCAGTAATCGTAGGGCCGAAAGGGGGTTTGAGAAAAAAAACATAAATAATGTATCAAGTGAAATAACTGCGCATGGGTATAACATTCATCCAAAACATAAATAGAAATAATAACCATATAGCGATAAACCTTTTAACATTACACTCATTTCAATTATTCATTGATTAATTAGCAAGGGGCAATACTATGGCAATATATAACATTATAATCATGTTGATACCATTCTCATTCATTGACAAGGTTCGAATTTTATGTTATTTCAAAAGTGAGATTAGACATCTACTTTAAAATAACTTAAGTTAAGGTGATCAATATTTCAAATCGTGAGTAATATAAACACATTTAATGTTGATTTTAACAACGACGCCCGAACAAACGAACAGTGTTAATATGAAAATTTCCGCATGACAATTCCGACATAAGATACAGCGAATACAAAATAATTCATGTTGAACCTATTTATAAACATCAGTCAAATATGTATTCGATGACGTATGAAAAACCGGAACAACTGGAAATAAGCCGAAAAATACACGACAAGATTGGCAAATATACCAACTTTAGGCTTTTTCTTTTCATTTCCGTGTTTGGGAAGGACTGCTGTCATTGGGGAAGAGATTTCATGGCATACACGTGTAAAGTATATCTAGTTCTATTTACAGAACCATGTACAGGAACTTTCATTGAAAGACTTATTTCAATTATTCAATGACCTCATTATACCAAATTAGAAATCAATTTGTCCCAGTTTTTAATAAAAAATGTTCATTGAGCCATGGGTTATAGCTCTAATTAAGTTCTATCCTTAATGAACAGTTATATGCCACCTATATAATATTGGAAATTGTAATTAGATAAAATCACCTGTAATATCCAACTTCTCTTGTGTGCAATGATTACTTTATTAAAGTTTTGGTGACACTTGGTAAAATAATCCGATATATTGAGTATCGATGCTAATGTCCACAAGAGCTCAATTACATTGCAAGTCTTTTGAGATACAATGTATTCCAATGATAAATATAAATTACAGCTATAAATATTGATGTATTGATAGTAAACGGAAGCAAATTGTCCAATCAGTGACCCATTACGACATGTTAGACTATTTCTGACTTCAAATAAGAAAGCACCTTTGATTACTGGCGCAAACATATGTAAAACTGTTAGTCCTAATTAACTTGTCATGTTTCAATAAGGAGACAAATTGATGTTATTCAAATTAAAAGATACAACTGTGGTATTGTTTATACTGACACTCAATGTAAGTTGTGAACACTCCATTGATTCTTTTGTGATATCAGGATAACGTCACATATATCTTCGAATCATTTCGGAATGTGTTGAGACAATTCTTTTACAAGCTTTAGTACAATCATGTAACACACTATTTAAGGGAAAGTGGTTGTGTAATTGATATAAGCTACGCCGCTCAACCAGCTTGTTGAGGAGGTTAAGGACCGGAGTAATTGTAATTTTCACCGAGTTTCTTAATGTTGTCATAATTATGTTTTTCATTGACAGTTTGCCTACCAACAATGCCAGTGTGGTAGGAAATAAATATATATGAAATTTGTGGGCGGTTGACCAAAGATTATTATTGAAGGTTCTCTTTCTTTTCATAAATCATTTTTTTGTAGTAATGAGTACTTTTATATCATGATCTGACAGAAACTGTGAAGTCAGATAATTATTATATTCTCTAAATGTAAGGAGATTGTAATTCGGCTAAAACACATCCCATGGCATATCGTATTTATTCTATTTAATAACTAGATTCTACATAATATATTCAAAGCCATTGCAACATGATGCTTGTCTCGAATATGATGTTACTTATACTTTTCAGTGCGATTTTCAAAAAATAGTATATCTAGAATAAACGTTACCACCTATAATAAGCTGGTGAAAAAAGCAACCATGACTTAGGATATAACCTTTACTTGTTTCTTGACTATTTTTTTGTATTCGATTACTGCGTTATCTTATATTGTCAAAAATATTTCCTTTACATTATTACAAGCAAGTAGCTCTTGAGTCTGCGTTTCTATCGTAACAGGATTTTGAATGCTTGTACCTTTACTTTTCGACTTTATCTTAGATAACTTAAATAACTCAGGATCTTGGTAGTTAATTATCTTACAACTGTAAGCATATGTTGGATCCCCAAAGTATTCTGCATAAGCAACTCATTTATCATTTCTAGAAGGCAAGTATAATCACTTTTTAGTAAGGTTTCTTAATCATTTCTGAGCGGAAGAAGCAGTATGTGTGTGTGTGTGTTTTGAATGCGACAGAACTCCTGGAATGTACCACTCATTTATATGGTGTTGTAAACGGCTGAAATATGCAAATTGACGAGCAAAGATTCTGACAAACATTTTGCAATATATATTGTTTCCAAATTACTGGGTAGCCAAGTATGGCGGTATATTCTGTCTCAGATAACCATTTCACTAACTTGATAACTGCGCTTAATTCTATTAATTGTTATCTAGTTAATACAATGTTCGTTTGTATGGACGTATGGAAGGGTCTATGGGACATCCTGATGGCGTAATCAGGTAAGGTAAAACCTGTTACGGTAGGTGGACTTGCAATGATAGACTACATCACGTCACCCATCAAGTAAATAGAATAAATAACATAAATTATCACTATTTGTATTGAGGCATACGGAAATGGACTTATCTTCGCTTGGCCACAAACAGACTTCCTACTCAAATATCATATTATCATGACCACCTCTTACATCTACAGGTACACATACAATTACTGAGCATAATATAGAAATTAGCGTACTAGTATATGACGAACACCCAGTAGTTTTAAATAAATTGGTATGATTTAAGCCCTCCCGGTAAGTTCAGTGGTTACAGCGCTAGACAAATTGGTAGAGGCTGTTAATTTTTTCCAGGAAAATTGGCATAGTTAGCTGACCGCCGTATATAATAGCAAAATTGTTGAAAAACGGCGTCAATCCCGATTCAAACAAAAACAACGGTTGCACAATCTACAAACCATCGTATTGACAACATTAATCCTGCATTATGTGATCGCGCTGTGAGATTCCTATATAACACTCTCGGGGTTCAATATGCATACCTTTCATCCAAGTAAAAAAAAATCAAGTGATTTCGGGAGATGTTACTAGTGGCGCAACAAATATCGTTTATTATTGTTTTTTAGGACAACGCACAGAAAATTGAAATAAATTACTCGATGATGTAGGCACGCACAACTATCGCCTTTATCAGTCTTAAGTAATTATTAATCAAATATAAAACTTTGAGTATATCACGAGACAATCCAAAGCGACTTACAATGGTTTATACATCTAGAAATTTCGGATTTCTCGAACACCCTAATGACGTTTACAAAATGTCATAATTGACAATTAACTGACATTTTCATTAAAGCATACGACGCGTCAAACTGTTAGTTACGGATTATCGACTTTGCCCCCTTACGCTCCGCGTTTTCACACCTTTCAGGTTTGAACATTTGTAAAAATTTACGGGGGTTTTCGATTTTTTTTTCCAAACTAAAAAACATAAAAAAATAGACGACTAACCTGTCGGTGATTTTACTAATCGATTACCAAATGTTCATACGTCCGGTAACCGGTTAATCGTTTACATTCCTAGTCTTATTACAAAATCATCATTTATACAATAGCTGTTTCATGAAACAACAGAAAAGTTTAATGACAGTATCGTTTAATCCCCTTCCACAAATAATTCGTAGAGATTAACATCATAGTATTAAAATGTAAGCTATGTTTATGTAATTTTGTTTCTATATAATGTAATTTTAGAGGAAGTAACACTCTATGCGGAATAATATCAATTGACTTCATTTGGCCGAGAATGAAATGTGATCTGAGACCAGTCGCCTGTGTACCATCGCCTTATTCCATGGATAGAATACTTGTCAGAAATTTCAGAATGTTATATACACATCTTGTAACTATCGTAATTCATAAAACCACATTATAATTACCTTTAACCGATGCTTTACTTTAGATGGTGACATAAGCTTACACTTCATAGTAATCACTCTTGATGACTATTTCCTGCGTTATTAACTAGTAGTCGCACATACTAGTAATTCAGGGATTGTGAAGTTTACAGGTGAACCTAGCTATAACAGTCGTGAATCAAACAATGACCGGAAGTTTATCCTTTACCACTATGACTCAGTATCTGATTTTAAGTATACGTTTCGACAAATCACTTAACACATAAATAGCCCTTTTCCCACCGTCAGGGGTGGTTAACAGACGAAATACGCTGTGTCGTGTCAGCAAATTAAGAATGAATGCCACCTTCATCAATTGACCATTGAAATGTGTATTGCCCTAAGTTGAGTCATATATTTCGGTTCTTCTCTTTTATAATTTGGCCCTCACTACATCATTGTGTATCTTCCAACAATCATAGTTTAATTGTTGTATTTTAGTGTTTTATTATGTGCTTATTACTGAACAACATCTATACTTAACCTGCATATTTGAGCAAGTAAGACTGATGCTTCCATTACATGGGAGGTGCGTTGTGTGCAATCGCTCCCTAATTCGTTAAAAAGCAGAGCTATAAACAACTTTTGCAATCTCTACCTATCTCAAAAATTATCTTATTATGTACACTAATACGATGAATTGATGTTTTAAAATCTTAAAAAAGAAACTGCCAAAATGCACTGGGACTGATTAATAATAATTTCACTTTTTGTATCTTCTGAGACCTTTCCTTCAAGAAATTCTGCACCCGAAGTTCCAGACAGCAGGTGACAGTCTTAGTTTCAATCCTCAACCATTTTAACTGACCTCTATAGAGCAACAACGTCTCAGCAACAGCAGCAATTTAGGAATTCTAAAGGGTGTTGTTCTGCAGAGATTACACTGTATTCCATTATGTAATGTACATCGTCTCTTGCAATATAAACTGGTTTTAAAGACATTTGGAGGGTTTTAAGTGTATATTAAATTCTATTATTTAAATGGTATAATGAAATCGCTCAACCTAAGTAAGTGCTTGCCTGGAAGATTTTGCATGAAATGTTACATATTTGGAGACATTTCGATAAGTCGCTATCATAAGATTATCAATTTATCAGAAAGTACTCCACATCATGAAGCCATATTGAATATCGGAACGGGACCGTTGCTAGACACACTTGGTTGAGGAGCATCAAAGGAATATTCCTGTAAAGTTTGATTGAATTTTGCCGCTCGGTTTCAGAAAAGCAGTCATCCGAATCATTGACCACTCAGAAATCATAATTCATACTATGCGGTAGAACTGGACCAGATGCGCTTGTGATTGATCAGGGGTTACATAAGGACCATTCCAATAAATTTAGTTCCATTCTTATCAGAATTGTAGAAGTAAAAACACACTTAGCACTCAGAAAGTGCTATTCACACTTGTGGCCAGATTTAATACAGGAATGTTCAAATTTGGTGGAAGATCATCAAAGAAACATGACAGCGTAGTGTGATGAAAGTTGATGCATCGGGTTTGGAAATGAAGATTAGAATGTAGAAACTTTACAGTATTGGACTAATATATTTATTGTTATCTTATAACCGTCATCAAGCATCTACCTCGCCGCATCTCTGTTCACATGGTGAGACAACGAGTTGTGTGATGCTTGCTACTTATTCAACTGTCAATATTCAACTTTCGTCATTTACTTATTCAACTTTCGAATGTTGAATGGTGAAAGTTGAATAAGTAAATGACGAAAGTTGAACATTCAACTTTCGTCATTGACTGAGAGTGTCTTTTATTGCGCCAGCTCAAGCATATGTTTTGTGCTACATGATAGAAACTTCATCGTACATTGCCTGCTTTAGAGCTGGTGTTTGTAGTAACATATGTGAGGAGTCAAAATCAGTATGAGAGCACCCGATCGAGTCAACTAGTTGTTCAAAATTTGAATTTATCTTAACTAAAGACATTGAACTAAGTTTGGATGGAGAGAATTGAAAGTTTATTTAGGGTAACATAAGTTGATATATATGTACCATGCCTTTAACAGGCAGTGGAATATTATTATATCATTTTGAAAATAGATGCATGAATGGAAGTGATACTTGGTATGGGCATGCAACTTTCACTTTTATAGTACCAACAATAAAGAAAAGAAAGCAATACCGTATGGTCTTGGAGTCAGGGTAAAGAATATATGCCCCACAAACAGACTACAAACACAATCGCAAACAGATACACCAACAACTTAGAATATGCAGCTATAGTGTGTAACTGTGTTAAAGAGAAGAACATGTTAATGTGCCTGATGATAAAAAGTTAAATGATGAAAGTTGAAGATATAAATGTTGAAAGTTGAAAGTTTAATAAGTAAATGACTCAAGATGAATGTTTAATGTTGAAAGTTGAAAGTTTTATAAGTAAATGACGAAAGGTGGATGCTTAATGTTGAATGTTGAATAAGTAAATTGTGAAAGATGAAGGAGTAATTTGAGCGAATATTGAATGTTGATAGTAGAATCAGTAGCTTGCTTCACTCACCTGAGACAATGAGAGATAATATGTCAAGAAATGTCACTAACCTTTTGGAACTGAGTGTCTGAAATGACGTGTGGATAATGTTATCACTTGTGGTTGAAACTGCATAGAAACAGTTCAGTTCAATATGATCGAGAAATCCTTGTTATTTTCAGGTGTCAGAATGCGGCTTATATAAAATATCTGATTCACGGCAGTTGTGTTCCGCGTTATTTAGTATTTGTTTGCTTTCCTCCGATTGAATGGTGTGTTGTCCAGAAACACATTAACCGTGTCTGTCTGGCAAGCATTAATCTTTTAGTGAGTTCTATAATCCTGTCCCTGCGGATAGAATTAGACAAAATGTGATTTTGTATTCGACTGAATTCGTGCATTCATGGTATATACAATATGGGTTTCCACACTGTTATTCGTAAGACATAAATACATAAACTCCACAGAGGCTGGCAAACAAATTGAACAATGCCATGTTCGTGTATATTTTACTTTCAATTTATACATGGCTAATGTGAACAAACTAAGGTAATTAAATGTAATGGTAGCCCAATAACACTGTCAGTTTAAGATCCATATTTTAACATACAAATATCCTACATAAGGGTCCAAGATAGTTTTTAATTCATGAAAGGTAATTGTCTGATCCTCTAGTGAATTCATTTTCAACATACACTTAGTTATGGTATATAAAAAAAAATGTATATTGAATTAAACGTATTTCAGAATAATTTAGTTTAAATATATCGATTTATATTAAGTCTAATTTTACTATTAATAACATTGGCTGTGACCTTAACCTGGATGTTCGAGATCTGACTCGTACGCGTGATACACATTCTCACCTGACCTGTAGGTGCAGACCAACTGCTGCTAGCTAGAGACGCGTCTTATCGTAACACATGTTATTTAACCTTGTCCTCGAGAGGTACAGACCAACTGCTGCTCGAGACACATCTTATCGTCATACATGTTATTTAACCTTGACATCGAGAGGTGCAGACCAACTGCTGCTAAAGACGCATCTTATCGTCATATATGGTATTTAACCTTGACATAGAGATGCAGACCAACTGCTGCTAAAGACGCATCTTATCGTCATATATGGTATTTAACCTTGACACGGAGGTGCAGACCAACTGCTGCTAGAGACGCATCTTATCGTCATATATGGTTTTTAACCTTGACATAGAGATGCAGACCAACTGCCGATTGAGACACATCTTATCGTCATATATGGTATTTAACCTTGACACGGAGGTGCAGACCAACTGCTGCTAGAGACGCATCTTATCGTCATATATGGTATTTAACCTTGACACGGAGGTGCAGACCAACTGCTGCTAGAGACGCATCTTATCGTCATATATGGTACAGTATATAATCTTGACCTCGAAAGGTGCAAACCAACTGCTGCTAGAGACGCATCTTATCGTCATACATGTTATTTAACCTTGACCTCGAGAGGTGCAGACCAACTGCTGCTAGAGACGCATCTTATCGTCATATATGGTATTTAACCTTGACATAGAGATGCAGACCAACTGCTGCTAGAGACGCATCTTATCGTCATATATAGTATTTAACCTTGACACGGAGGTGCAGACCAACTGCTGCTAGAGACGCATCTTATCGTCATATATGGTATATAACCTTGACATAGAGGTACAGACCAACTGCTGCTAGAGACGCATCTTATCGTCATATATGGTATTTAACCTTGACACGGAGGTGCAGACCAACTGCTGCTAGAGACGCATCTTATCGTCATATATGGTATTTAACCTTGACACGGAGGTGCAGACCAACTGCTGCTAGAGACGCATCTTATCGTCATATATGGTACAGTATATAATCTTGACCTCGAAAGGTGCAAACCAACTGCTGCTAGAGACGCATCTTATCGTCATACATGTTATTTAACCTTGACCTCGAGAGGTGCAGACCAACTGCTGCTCGAGACACATCGTATCGCCATACATGTTATTTAACCTTGACCTCGAGAGGTGCAGACCAACTGCTGCTAGATACGCATCTTATCGTCATATATGGTATATAACCTTGAAATGGATGTGCAGACCAACTGCCGATTGAGACACATCTTATCGTCATATATGGTATTTAACCTTGACACGGAGGTGCCGACCAACTGCTGCTAAAGACGCATCTTATCGTCATATATGGTATATTACCTTGACATGGAGGTGTAGACCAACTGCTGCTAGAGACGCATCTTATCGTCATACATGTTATTTAACCTTGACATCGAGAGGTGCAAACTAACTGCTGCTAGAAACGCATCTTATCGTCATACATGTTACTTAACCTTGACCTCGAGAGGTGCAGACTAACTGCTGCTCGAGACACATCGTATCGCCATACATGGTATTTAACCTTGACCTCGAGAGGTGCAGACCAACTGCTGCTAGAGACGCATTTTATCGTCATACATGTTATTTAACCTTGACCTTGAGAGGTGCGGGCCAACTGCTGCTATGGACGCATCTTATCGTCATACATAGTATTTAACCTTGACCTCGAGAGGTGCAGACCAACTGCTGCTCGAGACACATCGTATCGCCATACATGGTATTTAACCTTGACCTCGAGAGGTGCAGACCAGCTGCTGCTAGAGACGCTTCTTATAGTTATACATGGCATTTAGAATTTCGTTATAGCCGAGACTCTAAGTGTCTAGAACGGGTAGATTTGGACAAAATGTGATTTCGGTTCGACTGAACTCACAAACAAGCAGAACCTCCACTCTTTGAGGACATTAATCTCACAATTTGGCGTCACTTTAAATCCTTACAAAGCTCTGTGTTAATTGAAATTAAAAACACTACACACTGATTTGTTCAGATAATATCTGGTTCGTCTCAACATAAATATATTGCGTAAAAACGGAACGTGATTTGGATATGGAAATTATTGTTGCATCCCAATGATTTCAATTTTGCCGAGACTCAAATTGTCTAGGACTAACTAACAAACAAATAGACCCGCTCTATGGGGACATAAATCTCACAATGTGGCGCCAATTAAAATCCTTACAAAGTGCTGTGAAAATTAAAAGCTTTCACAATGATTTGTTCAGACGATAACTGGTTCATCTCAATATAATATATTACCTAAAAAGAGAACGTGATTTGGATAAGGAAATTATTGTAGCAGCCCAATGATCAGACATTCGATACGTGACATCTGGAAGTAATTAATGCCAGGAGACAACAGAACTGGATGGAAATTCTCAGCATGCAATAGTAATGGTTCGGAAATAATCAAAAATAATCTGGTCTGTGTTCTTAGTGTTTGTAACTGAGCGTTACTGAAAGTACGTAAAACATGTCGTTCTGAAATCAAATGGAAGCATCTCCAATGCATTTGTTAATGGGGATTCCTAGAAGAACATAACTCTGGATGCCAAAGCACACAATCCTTTTGTGTATTAATTATGTTGATAATGTAAGTCTATACTAGCACTAATGTGTGGATCGTATGTAAACAATGTTTGTAATAAACTTGCTGGTCTTTCTGTTCATATTTCTGTATTTGTATTATGTATACTTGTACTGCTTGTACTGGTGTAATGAAAAATGCCAAGTTGAATATAAAGGTAGAAAAAGTATAAAGTACGATTAAGGTTTTTACATTTCGTAACAATTGTTCCGATCGAGTGGATCATTCAAATGAGAAAGAAATTAAGCTAATTAATTAGGCTTATTCTAAGTACTCCACTTACTGTTATATTGAATGCAATATTTGTTTATAGGAGAACATAAACACAATCACTCGACTACTGTGTAAAAGTTTGTTCCGTTTTCAAATATTATAAGTCATTATTCCAATGCAAATTTCACCTTACATTATTTAAATCAATTTTTCATGAAATGTGGACGTTGAAATTATTTCTGTGTTGTTTGTTTAACAATTCATTGTTGTTTGCTCTTCAATAATACTCTTATTTTATCGTGTTTTCATCAAAGTGTAACGCAATAAAGAGATGTTTGCTGTATTGATTTATAACCCTTCTGGTTCCAATATCGTTCTTGGTGTAATATTTCTGTTGTTGCTATGAAAATCTAATGTGATGTATATGATATCATGTAATAGAATAAATATGATATTTGTATCAATATTTATAACATAGATAACTCACGTTATGTTTGTTATTAATATTGAGTTATTATAGAACAAAGCTGGAGGATATGAAAGCAACAATATTATATGGCGAGGTCCTTGAACAAAGCGGTGTACATTTGTGTGTGAAAGCATGCAGCGTTGAAGTATTTAAACATTGTTGAGCGACGGCAATTAAATACTCAACAATAATATCTTGAAAAAAGATTGACGGCGCAATTTGACGGTTACGATTCGTTGTGCAACATAAAAAAGCAGAGATGTTACGATTACTGGTCACTCCAGATCCAAAATTGATTTCTGTAAATTCACCGAAATTCAGTGGATTTCGGTAAAGTAATGTACCCTTTATCGAAAGGTTAACCACTCCGCGTTAAGGTTACAAATGTTAATCGGTTGAAGAGAAATTGCCTTGTTGTTTAACGTAAGATTTGATTGGTTTACACAGCACTGATATGCAATTAGCAAAACCATGTTAGTACGGCTGCGCTGAAAAAAAGACGGAAAAATTAAATTGTTGCGTATAATCATGGACAGTTACGCTACATTGCAAAGAATTTTCAGGGCAATTTAAACAAATAGAAGCGTGTCATTTTTTCTACGGAACATAGCTTGGCATACCGTCGTACTGGTTCAAGATAAGTTCAAGCATGTAAAGCCGTTGTGTTGCCGAGTTTCTCTTAATTGTTGTTCATGTTTGCGTTTAATTGTGATGCAATCGTGTTCCCCTTCCGTTCAATTAATGCTTATGTTATACACAATGCGTCTGTGTGGAATCTGTGTGGTGCTCATAGGTTTGAAATGTATAAATGTATTATCATCCAGCACAGCTAAAACTCAACTCTTTAAGTCAAAATGTTTTAAGATCAATTCTTAGGGATTACCATAGAGAGTTAAATATGTTATTCCATAATGCTGCCTGAGGTCATGAAGGTATTACAAGCATACATATATATATGACGAACAGTGAAATTACATATTGATTGTATCAAGCACATGACAAAGAATTTGTTGCTAATTTGTTCATTCCATCAAACTTTCGCAAACAATCATATTACATAATTTTGAGTAAATTATCTTTTCTCGATTTTGCCGGGTGAAAATTAGACGTGAAGCCAATGTCGGATGATAAACTGGATCCTAACAGACGTAATGTTATTTTGCTATTGTATATACTCTTTTATGGGAATGTCAGCAAATGAATTATTCCATTGATATTTTATTGCAACCGATTTTATATGTCACGTGTTCATATTTTACCCTTCTACATTAAGTTGTCCTTCCTGATCGTATCACTATTAATAAATGACCTTAATTCGAAACCACGGTCGACTATCACACAGAAGAAATAATTCATCGATTTGATTGAAATTAATCAATGAATTAAAGCACGCTTGCTGACATTTAATTAATTATTATGAGTAAAGCACACGTGCAACAGCTACACGCTGTCGAAGATTGAAGGTAACAAACGTTTATATGAATATTTTATGCGTTCATCAGTCGCATTGAGAACTAATTACTAATGTCGTCTGAAATTGTCCAGATGACTAAATTAAATTTATTTTAATGGTCATAGAAATACTATCAACGAACATTCCCCTTGTGGAACTAAGAGACTTGTTATTATTGTAAGGATATAGTAAGGATATAGTAAGGATATAATACGAATAAAGTAAGAATATAGTACGAATATAGTAAGGATATAGTAATGATATAGTAAGGATATGGTATGGATTTAGTAAGGACATGGTAAGGCGAAGTAAGGATATAGTAAGGATATAGTAAGGATATAGTAAGAATATAATAAGGATATAGTAAGGTATAGTAAGGATATAGTAAGGATATAGTAAGAATATAGTAAGGACATGGTAAGGAGAGAGTATGGATTTAGTAAGGTATGGTATTGATGTAGTAAGGATATAGTAAGAATATAGTAAGTGTTTAGTAAGGATATAGTAAGTGTTTAGTAAGGATATAGTAAGGATATAGTAAGTGTTTAGTAAGGATATAGTAAGGATATAGTAAGGATATGGTAAGGAGAGAGTATGGATTTAGTAAGCATATAGTAAGGAAATAGTTAGGATATAGTAAGAATATAGTAAGTGTTTAGTAAGGATATAGTAAGGATATAGTAAGGATATAGTAAGGATATAGTAAGGATATAGTAAGGATATAGTAAGGATAAAGTAAGGATATGGTAAGGAGAGAGTATGGATTTAGTAAGGATATAGTAAGGAAACAGTAAGGATATAGTAAGAATATAGTAAGTGTTTAGTAAGGATATAGTAAGGATATAGTAAGGATATGGTAAGGATATGGTAAGGATATAGTAAGGATATGGTAAGGAGAGAGTATGGATTTAGTAAGGATATAGTAAGGATATGGTAAGGATATAGTAAGGATATGGTAAGGAGAGAGTATGGATTTAGTAAGGATATAGTAAGGAAATAGTTAGGATATAGTAGTTTCTGTGACGATCCTGTCATTCCTGAGGATTCACACATTTATCATTGAAGCCAAAATACCAGCTGTAATACCTAAACAATAACGAGAGTCTCGCGCTAACAGTATAGTACGTCCAGCTATTGTTACCAGATAAAACAGTACTACGTGTTTCAATTGACAAGTAAACATTGAGAAAATGGACAGCTTGTAAAGACACATCCCTCAGCATTGGACTATGCTTTCTGAAAGTAAATGTAAATAAGTATTATGTCAGATGCACATTAATTGAAAGAAATCTGGTACAACCTTTTTTTATATCGACCCATATACAATGTATTTTTAGTTATGCTTGTTAATAACACTTTATTGTCATGGCACTGTATATGTGGACAATTGTAAAAACTGTTTGGTGCTAAAAAGACAGAAATCAGAAACTTGGTGTTTGCGTGTTTATTTGACGATAATTCGATTTTAATGGTGATACGTTTGCATGAGTTGATTCGACATTAAGGTACCTAAGTACTGAATATGTTATTAAATTTAATTGCATTTATACATTAGTTAGGCTGTGATGTGATATCAAGTGAAACATACATTGTTCTGGGTAACAAGTGCAATAATAAATTAAGTTAATTTATATAACCCTGGAATATACGCAGGCCAATGTCTTCAATCAGTTACTTTATTAAAATATATTGTCACGATTAATTAACGCAGTCGGCGATTAATTACTTTGTTTCGTCTATCAGAATATCACGCATATCCGAATGCAGTCTTACATTAAATGTCAATTGATGTAAGACAACACTTCACAACCCACGCAACGATAAAACATACTGTCATTGTCATGTAGCCGCCAGGAGTTATGAGGCTGGAGACTTGCAACTTTGTCTCTATACATTTATCGGGTTTCAATATGTATGAACAATTTCTTGGTTAAACAAAAGCGATATTTTACAAAGCTTCACTGACGTCAACTCTGGCTAGAGTAATAGCTGTTTCATTCTGAGCAAATACAAGGCGACAAATAGATATGCCATCAAAGGTACGATTGAATGATTTGAATAAATATACATGTTCATACGATGAATATAAATAATAATGGTTGTTTAATATTTCCTTAAAATGTTTTTACTATTGGTTAATCAATAAGTTTGTACCCAACACTAGTGACGCTCGTTCCTACCTCACAACAATACCACTTTTTTCCGATCATCATCAATTTATAACTTGATAAGACCAGAGTAAAAGAAACAAGAAATATCTTGAAAAAAGATAGTGGGCGCAATTTGAAGGTTACGAGTTGTTGTGTAACTCTAAAGATGCCGAGATGTTACGATTGCTGGTCACTCCAGATCAAAAATGGATTTCGGTCTATTCACCGAAATTCAGTGGAATTCGGTAAGGTAACGTGCCCGAAAGGTTAACCAATCCGCGTTATTCGGTTGAAGAGAAATTGCTTTGGTGGTTAACGTAGTACTTGATGGGTTTGCACAACACTGATATGCAAATAGCAAACCCAAATTTATGGTCAACTCAAAGTTTTCTGACCGTGCGAATAAATCATGCATTTTGTGACAAACTATATGTTTATAAATACATTAATGTTGCACATGTCAGTACTTCATTATGTGTAGGAGATTTGCATGCACCGTAAGTCAGAAAATATATGTCAGTGTTATTTGAAGTACACGACACGTATGAAATAAACGTTTGAATTATTGATAATTATATCAAATGCGGGTACAAGTATTAGTTTTAAAGCTAATTAAAGTTAGTTTGCTTATTAAATAAACTAAACGAATACAAAGTTTAAAGTCAATATTTGTCTAGAACACATTTCTATGTTCTATGATAGCTCTGGTCGGTTCTGTTCACAATAGTTCATTTATGATCAGGCTAGTTTTTATAACATGTTAAACAGAAAGTGCTTCATAGTGTGTTCCAGTAGTTTCAAAAAGTCGAAATATTATTTTTTCGGGCCAGCCGTACATATCAGTGTTGTGTAGACCAGTCAAATCTTACGTTAACCACCAAGGCAATTTCTCTTCAACCGAACAACATTTGTAACCTCGATGCGGATTGGTTAACCTTTCGATAAAGAGTACGTTACCTTACCGAAATCTTATTTTCTTGTAAAGAAATTTAATGTGTTGGGTTTTACGTCCTACCGACAAATATTCGGTTATACTGAGTCAGTGGAATCTCTGCAGTGCAACATCCTTTAGAATTCGCAAAGTGTTGCTGTTGCTGAGACGTTGTTGCGGTGTGTACTAGTAGCAAATATGGTGTTGTCACTTTATGATAACACTCTGTAAATAACATAATACCCCCCCCCCCTCCGAAGCATAAACTTGACACAGGCAACTACTTTTTTGAACAACTCTGCTATGTTACAGCTGGTGCTCGTATCCACGACCTGTCGCATCCGAGGCGAACGCTGTACCTTTGACCTCTCGGGCAGGTTTAAGATTTAGGTCACAAACATGTGTTGTTCATTTGCAATTGGAGAACTTTTTAATTTTGAACGACGCTTTGATAACATACATGTGAATGAACTTTATTAAATGTAATCATCCGAATGAACGCACATGTATATTATATGGCATTCAAAGGTTTGAAAAGCGCCCTTATCTAGCTCCTTCCATGGTCAAAATGCATGAATTACGCGCAAGCACGGCTAAGGAACATAGGAGACAGTATCAAGTGCGATTTATATAAATGGTAATATAGTTTTCCCAAACAGATGAATATAAATTTACTTTTACTTTAAATTTTGTAGAATTTTCGGAAGGGGGTATCTAATAACCTTAGTGTCATGGCATTTGAGATGCACAGAACAATTGGTGATACATTTTTTACTGAAAACATGTAACATTTGTGCAAACGTCCTTAAGTGTCCTCCGCATCTGGTTCGTGTGGTGGCCTTGTCAGGTGTTCGCAGTAGAACATGATTGTGCTGAATGGTAACACTGGATTACTAATAACGTCAACTGAATCAAGTACATGTACTGACATACTGTTGAGAGACTGCATAAAACTCCAAGCCAACCCATTCAAATCATTTATGAAAATATTCAGGGAAAAAATCTATCCTGCGACATTATATATCGAATATTTCTGTATGTAAGTTGATATATGTATCGGTAAAAATGTCTTTGAATCTATTTAATTGGACCAATGTGGCAATCTACGTATCCCGGCTTCCAATTAATGACTATAGACAGACCTACAATGTACGAAAGCTTCTCAATAGTATTATTCAGTCGCCAATTAATTGGAACAAGATTGGAGTTTTGGTTTACTTTATCTATGTTCTATATCGCAGTTTTATCGATTTTTATCTAATTGTCACGATAGAACATATTTTTCCGCAACTAATTATCGTTATGTTTCATTCCGATTTACTGTATATTTCAAGGACCGTTTCTTTCCCATATACAAATTGATTCTCAGACCACATCAAAACTAAGACCGATACTTTTCAGAACCAAAGATGGTCGTTTTATGAATGAGATTTTACTTTATGATGAAAGGTCTTTCATTATGTGAGCATTGCTTTGGGATTTACAACCTCTTCTGTAAGTGACGTCATTTCAAGAAAGTGCAACATGTGATGTCATCATTTGCAAGCAGGAAACAATATCTAGTCCATATGGTTACTTCGTTTTCATATTGCCATATGGGGGAAATATTGCTTACTGTCAGTACGTGGTGACGTCACATGTGACGTTTTCTGGAAATGACGTCACTTAAAGATGAGTTGGAAATCGTACAGTGACACTCATTATTATGTACATTTTAACTCAGCTGTCGCCCTCAGATTTTGTTTCTAAAAGAATACAGAGTTAGATACTACTGTTGTTACTGCTGCTACTGTTGTTACTGCTGCTACTGTTGTTACTGCTGCTACTGTTGTTACTGCTGCTACTGTTGTTACTGCTACTACTGTTGTTACTGCTACTACTGTTGTTACTGCTACTACTGTTGTTATTGCTACTACTGTTGTTACTGCTACTACTGTTGTTACTGCTACTACTGTTGTTACTGCTACTACTGTTGTTACTGCTACTACTGTTGTTACTGCTGCTACTGTTGTTACTGCTACTACTGTTGTTACTGCTGCTACTGTTGTTACTGCTGTTACTGCTACTACTGTTGTTACTGCTACTACTACTGTTGTTACTGCTACTACTGTTGTTACTGCTACTACTGTTGTTACTGCTGCTACTGTTGTTACTGCTACTACTGTTGTTACTGCTGCTACTGTTGTTACTGCTGTTACTGCTGCTACTGTTGTTACTGCTACTACTACTGTTGTTACTGCTGCTACTGTTGTTACTGCTGTTACTGCTACTACTGTTGTTACTGCTGATACGGTTGTTACTGCTACTTCTACTGTTGTTACTGCTGCTACTGTTGTTACTGCTACTACTGTCAACTTCACAGTGAATTTGTATACTCATCGTAAGTTCATAGCAAACAGTTTATAATTTATATTGTATGCAATTTGTTTTCGTATGTATAATGAATGACAAAAAATGAAAGTGAAACAACTTGTTTAATACTGGACCTAATAGTCTGCCAATCCAGTACAAAATACAATGTATGAATAGACATGAAATCACCGGTGACTTATACGAATCATTTTATAAGTAATTTTACATACAACAGAAAAGATTCATTTATTATTACGAACATGCTGTTTTCTTATAAATATTAGACTGGCATCTCAACAAAATCAGCATAATTATTATTAACTGTAATTTTAGAATATATTCTTTAATTAAATACCTTCTAAGGAAAAAAAGTAAGACTAACTTATCTGAAAAGATGTACGAATCGTTTAATATTGAACTAATTGAGTGTTCGCTCTTTGTTTACATGGGCATGAAATATGCAGTGTGTTTACATTGAACGTTGTGTGTTATTGCTTCACAGACTAGTAACCCATCTTAGCATATACGGTCCGTAAAAAGACGAATGCAATATTGTAACTGTCCTCTTATTTGTTTTATAAATGTTGGTGAACCTGACTGGGCGAAACTAGTCCATCCATTCGTGTTTCCTTCATGGATGGTCTTTTATATATGTTTGATTATTTCAATGCTCATGTTTATTCAACTTTGACATCGAAAATAGAGGTTTATCCACTTTAGCAAACTTCACACTTCAGTGCAAAACTATTCCACATAACTTCTAATTATAAAATGATTTAAAGATCACTAACTTGCCTAAACATCACATTATTCTGTGCAGTGTGCGTATTATGTTAAGGAAACACGATTGTTTATGTAAATGAGCTGAACTTCCGAGCATAAAACCCGTACAGTAGTAATCAGTTCGTCATGTTTTCATTTTTTGTCAACGTTCGTATTGATAAGACTTTGTGATCAGCTCACATTTTCATAAATACTCCACCAGTGGATAACGAGTAACAACACGTGGAAAATAATTACTCCCACGCCGTACGTTATGCCACGACGATAAACAAAATGTTTCCCCAGCAAGTGACATTGTCAATGATTTATAGATTCTGCAGACAAAATCATGATATCATGCATTAACAAACGACATTGCATTCAACTTTCACTAACGATGTCAGTTAGCCAATAACGACAGCTATATATATATTCTAACATTTTATGTTTCAAAATTGCTAATGGTGAGGTATAATTAATTTTGATTTCCAGATAAAAATTCCGAGCCAGCCTCATAAAACACTTCAAATTGAAGGAAATTAATTTCTCAACTGTGCCATAAACGGTTGATTATTTCGATACATTGTATAGAAATAAAATGATTAAACTTATTGTACGAGCGTATATCTTATTTAATAACTGTCTATTTGTGGCTAAATTAATGTCTTCGATACTTGTACTCATATGAGGCATCAATTAATTGCAAGTCAGTAGTTATGGAAAACTAATTTCATCATAGTGATTTAGACCTTTCACTTAATCTCACTTATTGCTCTATATTTAAAAAGCCATTTATCGTTTATTACTGTTTATGGTTCTGATAGGCATGAGGATTCTTCATTTGTAGTCCTGTAAAGAGTAGTTAAATGGCAAATTATATTGAGAATGTTACTAAGTAATTAACTTAAGTTTTTTTCTGAAACTAGGACTGGCAGGCATAAAGAAACAAACGTTAGTTTAAGCCTTTTCCTTTTATTGTTGTGACGTTTCGTAAGCGAAGTCAACGTCAAATCCAAAATGGCGGCGAACCACAAAATCGAAATCGGCAGAGAACATGGCGTGTGTTTATTTAAGGAAACTCGTTTCATTCGAAACTTCAAGTATTTATGACATATTTGTGAAATATGTTACCATAGTCGTTGTTTTGAAATAATTCACGAATAAATTAATACCACTTCGGTGATGCTTAATTTAATTCTCGGACGATTCAAGACTACGTTTTTCATGCAAAGGTAAAATAACCTATAATATAGCATGTATCATTAGGTAAGTAGGCTGGAGGCGAAAATGTGCTCACTTATGCTTCCTAAAGTGCATTTTAACACTCGCATACATATCTTCCTTATATATTACATTGTAAATTAAACCCAGAAGACAATTATTTGCATCTTTTTTTTAATTCATAATGAATGTCCTTTTGTTTCTAAACAAATCAGAATTCAAATTCAATACAATTAATTATGATGAAGCAATGTTACAATTTAGGCACAAATAGTATACAAAAGAAGCCATTTTAAATTATAGCCTCGTTTTCACAATCGATGTCCTGCACTTCCTGTTGGTACATTATATATCCCTCTCGCATAAATCTAGTCATAAATAAACACAAAAACTCCCAGCTTTCTTTCACTTCCGTTATGAACTCTTCACCAATCACAGATTCCCACGTATCTACCATACAGTTTGAATAAACACTGAAATACTCGTCTTTAAACCCTTCTATCATTGCATGTTTGGCACCAAGAATAAGTAGTGTTTGTTCTGTTTCTTTTCTGTTTGTATCCAGCGTATCAACCACATGTTCCAGCGTTTGCATAAATTTGTCTATGTGTTCTTTAAAGTCTTCGGTTTTAAGAATATCTTCGTCATGCATTTCCCTGAAAACGAGAAAAACAAGTATAAGACAGGAAAGACCGTAAACACAACACAGCATGGGTGTTTTTCACATAGGACTGGTTCATAACACCGAACCACTTTTCCAGTTGGTCACCCTAACATGCTGTTGTTTATTCATTTCGATCATAATATTACATTTTATAAGCAGATTTTCTGTAATACCATGCATGTATTTTGGAGTTTAAAATATTAAAATATTAAAACACCTTAAGTCAATTCGTATTACATTGTATTTGTTAGGACAATATAAAAAAACGAGTAAGTTTAAAGGTTTTTGAGTTTATACAACTGCAATGAACATAGGCATTAAGTATAGTACTTCCAACATATTCAAACAGCACAGACATATGAGTAGTTTAGACTACTACCATGGTACATGGCTGACTAATACGAGAGCACGTGAGAAAAATACTTCTCCACGGTACATGGCCGTCTGGACATGTATATCTCTAAAAACAAAACAGTAATAAATAAATAAATTCCAAATATATCAAATTATGACGGTGTTTTTTCCTTTTATAGCAGCAGGCAATCATTGGGTGACAATACATTCGTTTGAGATTACGCCTTCACTGAGAACCAATTATGATCACTACGATCGTGAATATTATACAATATATAGTGTAATGTAACAGCATTGTAACATAAACCATGCGCACGTGTAGTTCATTTCATAGGATAGACAGTTTTTACAACCAATTACTAATTAATACCAGACGATAAATGGATGTAAATTCAACCATTATATAAGCATATTCAAGTAGTGTCATCATACACAAAGAGAGAACTGTCAGGTATTGGCAATTATACGATCATTTGACAAACATGTTGATACGCCTTATGCAACCATTAGTACTACATTAAAGTCATACATGGTAACTGTGACTATGATGACTATTTTAGCTGTGCGTTTGCGAATAATCAAGTATACCTCGTAGATGAGGTCAACACAGGACAAGTATGTGCTCGAGGACTTAGGTGCGATAGATAATATTGTAGGAGGATTCGGTACATTGAGGTCAATATCTGTATCATATTCCAGCTACGACTGGCTTCATGACCTCTTAATTAACTGAACATCAGTATACATCGTACATTACGTTTCAAATGAATGGCATTTTGTATAGAATAAATTGATATGTACTACCAATTAATATGTTGTAACAATTTGCGTTGATGAATAAGAATTGTGAACTTAATACCTATTCTTGATGAAAAGTCTTTTAATCGTTGGTTCCGTCAGAAAGATTAATCTGAACAAGCTACAACCGGTGGTGGTTTTGTCCTTGGATAGCAAAGGCCATGTGCTTTTTATAGAGTCGATCTGATAATCTGTGAAGTCGTCATCTCCTTCTTGTATATCGTTCTCTTCACGACTTTCAGTCTTACTTGTGTCACATCCCATGGTTTACTACATACTCTCCGTCTCGGGAAGAAATGATCTGCAATAATTTTATAATATTAGCGCCGCTGTACGATTTCCAACCTCTTCTTTACGTGATGTCATTATCAGAAAACGTCAGATATGACGTCACCATCTACTGACAGTAAGCAATGTATGCCCCATATGGCAATATGAAACGAAGTGACCATATGGAGTAAATAGTGTTTCCTGCTTGCAAATAGAGTCATCACATGTTGCGTTTGAAATGACGTTACTTACAGAAGAGGTTGTAAATGTCATAGCAGCGCTCATACACTGAATGATTTGCAATGTACCTCCATATAGCAGACGAAAATTTAGTAAACTAAAACTATTTCATGTGTTGGTTTATAATCATGTAGATGTTGATCCTAAACAGTATCTCTCACCATACAACCATCACGACAACGTCATCGAATGGCTTTCCAAATACCAACTATCACAGTGGATTACTACAAATACTCATTCTCTCCTATGACTATTGTCTTGTAAAAAATACTGCAATTATATGTAGACAGTGCCGATTCAACCTCCGGGGTTAGGTCGGCGCTGCGTGCATCGATCGTCACCCTATAATCATGAACACTCTGCTTTCATCCTTTTTAACTATATCTTCATTTTTGTACTTATATGTAAACATTGCAGTTCAGGAACTTCATTCTTGCATATATTTCCTCACTGTCAGGTATAACCAGGCGGACTAAGTTGCTTGGTTACATGAAACCCTTCACGTTACAACTACCTACGCATGGACATAGTGCTACATATGGAACGTTTGAAATTAGTATATTAGAAAAGACAATAACTGTTGAATCTGAAGGAGTTCAATCATGTACGGCATTTAGTTGATTGAGCTAACTTGTATTTCCGGGTTGCCAACCTGAGCTCATCTATTCCTACGCAATATTTCTGACCACTTCCTTGTGTGAGTCAGAGGCGGGTGAAGTATGATTTAAGCATGATATTTTAATGTCTCCGCGTGCTTTTGGAATGGCTGCTGGCTTTATATGTACCATTTTCAGTTCAACTTTATAATTTATTTATTTTATATTCATTATTATATTTAGTGTTTGATTGTACTTGATAATCTATATTGTTTTCATTAAATTATTTAATAAGCATCGATATCTCCCACTTCCTCCTGATGTCCTAGTTTGATAAAACAATTGCAAACGTGATATCTATTTGTATCGGATCAGACATAATTGACATTTATCAATTGAACCGATTATAACAAAGTATGTGCATTCATAATCTATAAAACAACACGTGAGCGATAAAAGCTAACAAATCACTCGCTAGTGTATGCCTTTCAAATGTATGATTGCAACGTTGGACACTAAAATACCCAATCACCAGAAAATAAACCATAATATGTGAAAGGAGTTGTGACTTGCATCAACTTGCCGATATATCCCAAGCATTAAATGAAATTTAAAACGCTACACTTTTGAAAAGTAATTGTTGGATCGCCTTTTTCCTTATATTTGAGCCAATGAGATTCAAATAGCTAATACACAGCGGGATCAACTAAACCTTTACGATGCCAAACTGTGTTAATAATTGAGTGTTTGTTTATCTAAGATACACGAACTATAGAGAACCGTGGAAACAAGAGAACTAATTTATTTCTTATTTGAAACATTGATGCATTAATGGTTCGTAAGATTTTTTAATACCGTGGTATAATTGAAAGAAAATCTGGACAGACATTTTGAAATTATAGTAATATTATAGGATAATAATTTCTGGCGTTTGAAAATCTGTTAATTTTATTTTGTTTAAAATTGTGTTAGTAATTCTTAACATGTACGAAACATATAACAAGCCTTATGGAAGGAAGCGGTCCATATTTCTGCCGTAATTGGAAATTACATTTAATTCCAATAAATTGTTTTGAGGCCGTTAGTGAGACAAAGCTATTTGTAACTTTATGTAATAAAACCCTGCACTGTACGGGTCAATGCCATCACTTGAACGGTTTAAAATTCCTATCGCTAGATGTTGCTTACGGCCAAACTTAAGTGGTTGAAGAGTATCAAGTAGATTTGGAGCAGATGTCGCTCAAAGGAAATGTGGATTACGTACACCACGTGGTCTCAATACCTCACTTACGTCTTTCAGACCCATTTGAGCTAATAACCGTAATTACTACAAAACTAATATTATAATAACGTAGCAATGTAATATACCTTGTATCGAATATTTCCAAAATTATACATAAACTAATCTAGTAATGTCCGCACACCTTGTTAAATTCGATTATATAATTATCGACAAGTAATATTCCAATTGTTTTCTCATACACTCTCTACGGCGTGAACAACTGATGTATATGATTCCGAATACTGATCTTCTTGTCACATTTAACTGATATGATCCAGCGAGTTATATAATATTCACTGCCATCAGTCATACATCCAATACCAAGTTCTACTGTCGTGTATATACGGTCGCGTCGTGATACTTGCAGTCGAGTTTTGTCCTTACAAATGTTTTTATCAGCATCAAGTGTTCGTGAAAATAAAACCAATACTGTAGTCTGTGCATATAGGTGAGTGGTACCGGAGTGCAATAAAGCGTTATTATCTTACAATCACTGATTACTGAAGATAGGAGAGATTCAGAGAATTGGAGACACTGTAACGGACACGGTTTGTCAATAACCATGTAATATCAACAGATACTGTCCCTATCAGTACACCTAATACAGTAGGATATATGTTACAACATCACGATGCGAATTATCGTGAACACTATACTAGCTGTAGGTATAGTAATTTTGTCGGAGTATGTAACGCGCGGAATCAAGATGGCGAAATCTGAGAATGTAACATACTGAAACAAGATGGCGAAGATAACAAAAATAAACAGCTGTAGCTATAATAATTTTATCTGAGAATGTAACATACAGAATCAAGATGTCGAAAATAACAAAAGTAAACAGCCGTATGTATAGTGATTTTATCTGAGAATGTAACATACAGAATCAAGATGGCGAAAAGAACAAAAATAAACAGCCGTATGTATAGTAATTTTATCTGAGAATGAAACATACAGAATCAAGATGACGAAAATAACAAAAATAAACAGCTGTTTGTATAGTAATTTTATCTGAGAATGTAACATACAGAATCAAGATGACGAATATAACAAAATAACAGCGCACCAGATATTACAAACCATAACAATACGTTCGTGATTTTGATATATTTAAGAGGAAATATCCATCATTTTTATGTTTAAGTAGGATCCGTTATGTGCATAATGCCAAGGGCAAACAAACGTGATATTTATTTGATCTACGGTATATTACGAATAATTTTCCAAAATCGTATATTTTTATCGTTCAGAAACTTTTTTTCGTACAATATCCCCCTTTTGAAAAGCGTAAATTAATACAAAACGAACTAGAACGAGTGAAATCATAGTTATTATTATTATTTCATTTCTGTTCATTTCTTGGAAGGAAAACCAGCTGTGTATTTTAAAGACTCACATATTTGCTATATATATATTTATATAAGTCGTAGTGTTGAGAACATCGATATATTTCAACTACGTTAATATTATTATTATCAATGGGAGAATATCCAAGCGCCTCACGTTGTTCCTCTCCTACAAAGTCGTGGTGTAATTCCAACATTTCAGCAAGACAACGCGAGAGCCCACGTCGCACGTGATAACATTCGGTTTTTACAAAATAACAACATAATTTCATAGGCGACTGGTCCTCAAAAAACCCGGATATAAATCCAATAGAACATCTTTGGGATAATCTTGAAAGTAGTCTACGGCGACGCCCATCTCCACCTGGTAACGTCAATGTGCTCCGAGATGCATTACATGAAGAGTGAAATACTATTCTCCATCCGATATCAACAAGCTTGTACACTCAATGCGACGTCGCTGCAAGCCGTCATCAATGCACGTGGTGGTCATACACGTTTCTGATGTCAGAATTTCAAATCAGACCCTATCTAGGTTGAAATCTAATAAAACTATGACAGTGATAAGTCTCCTCTATCAATTGTTTTTAATGAATTGATAACAATTAAAAATCTATTTTAAAACTGGTTTCCTGAACTACTCTATTTTTAGAACACGGAAATTAAATGTAAAATCCCGACTGTTATCGTCAAGGTAAATACCCGTTTTCGTTTTTAAAAAATACAGAAGACTTTAAAGCTAAAACAAAGGTTAGTTATTTAAATGTTCATTATTTATGTTGTTATATATTGAAATACAATTTCAATTTAACATTATCTGTTCGTTACAATAGTTGTAAAAACTCGCTCATGTTATAAGCTTTTTATCGAGTTGTTTTTAAGTAAACTAAACACGAAAGTAAAGATTAGTCTGATGTATGTTTTACATTACTTTATATGAAGACAGTCTTATTTATAACATTTGAATTTTTCTTAATGTTATATATTAATCGGAATTATACACAACTTGGAGTTATGATACATCCGGTCCTAGATTCGGTTTCGTATATGTTTGCTTCGATCAAAAAAATGAGAAATACAGTCGTTTTCATCTTTAATAAACTGTAAATTCTTTATTACTATCCTGTTTCTATGCGTAGTATTAAACATAAAACGATAGAAAGTTATATTACTTGATAAATTCGTGTGTTATATATAATAGATCTACTACTTTTTTATTGTATAATACGCCATCGCATATATCATGTTAATTTATCACATTAAAGAGTATAAAATCATGTTTTAACATACATATATTTAAGACTACATTTTAATTTTCTTACGAGAATTCAAATTACAGGAAAATATAGCACATAATGTACCTATAAATAAATGCCAACTCAACAAATTCATTGTCATACCGGAAACACTTTGTCACGCAGAAAGATTTCCCGTTTCGATATCGAAATAATATTAAACTTGTCTACTTATGAATGATGATATTTCCGTATGCTTCATTCGAAATTCGTCTATATGAAATGTCAGTTGTAAAAATCAGGGTAATTTTGCATTTAAGTACAAATTTTCTTCCGGTAGAAATACATATTTGAAATATGCGCAGGTCACAGTATAGAATCTGAAAATCATGGTCTGGGACATTATCATGCTGCACAAAGTAGTTTTATATTAGACAGAGGATTTTTGTATACTTTTTATAACCAGCTCAAATCATTGTTTAATGTATTAAAACATAGTTACCTGAGTATTGCATTGAACGATAGTACAAGTATCATTATTGGCTCATCACAAGGAAATAAAAGCATCCATTGCGTGATAAAGGTACATGGAAATGGTGAAATATTCAACGACTAGACTGTTCTTTTAAAGGTCCGACGCGTTCCGCTAAAACGATCCACTTTTTGTAAATATGTAAAAGACATTTTCTGGATATTAATGTAGTTTTAATTAAGATTTGCAAGTACAATTTGAACAATGACATAACTGTCACATCGTGTCCTCAAAAATATAATAACAACGAACTACTCAATTAATTAATGATGTTTTAATAAAGAGGGGACAAAGATTCGTGAATAGATTCCTCCATAAATCTCATAGTGCTCGTTAGAAAATAGTCGTGACAGACATGATAAACTACGCATACACAGAAGGGGCACAATACATAATACTCCGTAGTTGTTCTTAATGGTCGGCCAGGTCATTCCTTGCGCCCATGGTCCCAAGCGTTTTTCCCTTTCACCTCTTTAGTGCCTGATGTTTAGTAGACTGTTGTCTGTATGTCCGAGCGTCTGTATTGGGAGGCATTGTCTTTTGTATGCGGCGTTCCCTGTAGAAACTTTATCTCTATCTCGTACATATATGTTGGGTGTCGCCTTGGAACGGTCAAAGTTAAACACCACTGGGAGAAAAACGTCTCTGAGAGTCATCCATAGAGTTAGTGGATGTTATTAACAGTGCGTGAAGTAATGGATATTCAGCGCCAAAACGTACTTATACTTTCACAAAATCTCTAGAGAAACACCTACCTGAGAACTCTTACCAAGAGAAATATATTTTCGTCTAATTCAAAACTTCAAACTAAGAACATTTCGTATATTCTTAGTTTGTATTTAACGCAATACCTGCTGCGTGTGAAATTCCTAACTCTAGATTCAACACGGACATTCTAACATTAAAAGTACCATAGCTTACTGCACGTAGCGGTTCAGAAGTACATGTACTAACATTACGTCAAATACTTCTCAAAACATACGAAACCGGTTCTAATAACAATTTAATGATATCCTATGTGCTTTTTGTTTTTAAGTGTTCGTAAAACATCCACGATCCCACTCCAGCACAAGTTCATGAGCTGCCTTCTTAACAATCTTTAAACATTTGTCAATATATCAGAAGTCAATCGCAGAAAGTTCTGCACGCAATGTTTAAAGTTGAACATTGGCCGTCTAACCTTGGTTTTATCGCTGGCACCACGACATCAATCAAATGTCGATGTTAAGGTCACCTCAATAAAAGATTCGTAGATTAACTTCTGCTTGATTTATCGCACAAAAGAAACTTCCATGCGTTTGCATGTGTCGTGCCTCCGTTTGCACAATGTTCGATTGTGATATGACGCAACACGTGCGTAGTTGACGACATTGCTTTTGTATTCAACATATTAATGACAGATGTTTCATTTCTTGTAACGCCATAAGTTTTTGGCTTTGGATTGACAACTTATTTTGAAATTATACTTTTTGCGACTTTTTGTGATTTAAACGAGTTTTTTTTGTCAAAGAATGGAAACGCGTGTTGCGTAACTCAACGTGTTATGACATATCAGCATGATATTTGGTAGAATTCTATGTAATTATTTTATGTATGAAAGCGTTTAAGATGTAAGGATACCATTGGCGATGTATATACAAAATTTTTTTTTCTAAAAAGCGTCATTCGGTATTTTTTGCTGACAAAGTTATCTAAGGCTTTTTGGTGTTCTAATAAATGTGAAAGGCATAAACAATTGTGATTCTTTTTATTTCAAATACACCAATACGTAAGTATCTGATTTTAAAATACTTGACAAGAAATTTGTGTTCGACGCAAATGAATGAGTACGGACGACAGAATCGTTAATTTCCACATAAAACATTCGGGACATCATCAATATTCATATTCCACGCGATTGACTTCTTGATTCACACTGCATCATCATGCGATTAAGGTTATAATGCCCAAGATAAAACTACCCTGCCTCATGATGCGTATAAATATTGTCGTAGTCTCATCTGATATTTTCCCCGCCGTGCCAAACGTTTAAGATCGGAGGAGGTAGAATGTACCAGACAAGTATATATTATCACAGAATTCCTCTATAGTTATATTGGGAATGAAACAGATCGTGATAGAATAAATAGTATCCAACGAACGCTCCTAGCATACTTGAAATATCAACTACAGCGCGACCTCTCCAGAGTGGCCCTCTCTTGAACAACAGTCCTTTTCAACCACCGCATCATTTTTTACTGAAGTAACAGTAAGAATTTAGTCATTATAACCTCTCCCCACAGCAATAATCAGAGTGTGTCTTCAAAATGGCCATATGTAGAGATTGTATTGTACTTCCTATTACAAGAGGTTAAACGGTCAGTAAAGTTGACCAATTTTTGACACATTGACATTATGTTTATTATTTGGATATACGATATGATACTTTGTTTCGAAATTAAGGCATTTTGCCCATGATTCATTATTACAAGTTACATAACTACATACATTTTGTTTAATCAAGAAATAATACATGTTTTGATTACTGGTATACATCATCCTTATAGAAAACACATATTATCATATGCAACACATTGTACATATGCATGTTAACCATAAATATATATAGGAATAAGTGGTGAGAGAAAAGAATGCACATCAAACATCATTTCATTTATAGCAATCATAAGTACTAAGAATGACTGAGGTAATGTAATACAGACTAAAATACAAAAAAACGAACATCAAAACCAAAAAACAACAACATAATGATTTCAATACTTAGAGATAAAAGTGCTCTTAATTTGTTTTACAATGATTGTTCTCTCAATTCTAAGCTCTTAAATAAATAAACTGACAAGTTTTTTACTACCTTTTCATTACTGGATTGTAGCAATTCTCTAAACTTTAGTATGTTTGGGTTTTGTCTATAATAATCAAAGCACAAAAGTGCTGTGGGACGGTACCACTCGTCTCTGTAGCCAAGCTGGCAACTCGTTGCATACAAGTTTCCGTTTTGTAACTAGACAGTTTATAATATCAAAGTTTGTGTTAATAGGTAAGATGGTTTGCATGGAATATGAAACAAAAATAAAACATAAGACAGAAATGCGAAAAAGAATAAAAAATTATTGAAAAATAGTAAACATTTTTCCAAAAGATCTTCAATCCGACTTGTTCTAGAAATGCTAGATTTTCAAACCGAAATAAAGAAAAATGGTCAGTAATAATGGTAGAACCTTAAAATTGTAAAACAAGTGAAATGTTTGTCACGATTGTAAAACAAAGATATCAGACCCTTTATGTAACGTTTGTGGATATTTAATTATAAAATGACATATCAAATTATATCAGCACGGACTTAGAGTAAAATCAGTATGCCCAGGCATAAAGTTATGATATCACTTGCTTGCCATAGGTTATGAGTTATCTTGTTGTAGTGGGGTATTTTCCAATTAATTTTCCAAGCACAGATTGAGGTGTACGTAGAAAGATGACACCGATGATTTTCGTAGTCGTGCGCAACGAGACCATATCTACGATAAATCCAAAACTGTAAACAAACTCGTGTGTATTAATACATTGCTTTAAACCCCAGCTGAACTCCCCAGAAACAGCTAATTAGTTCACAAAGTCACCTTTTCAACATTTCATTTTATTGAAAAGTTTAGGATATTATTTCGTTCGGTGAACTTTGGAACTATTTTGTTTGCGTAGTAATTAGGCCGATGTGGACGTTTTTGACATGTTACCGGCTTTCAGTCTTTTTCGTGTTTTGAAAACTGGAACCAATTGTTGTATGCCTCTCAAATTGCCACTACTATAGACGGTACCGTCCAAAAAGTGATATACTTGTTTCTATAGCTATAAATAGATATTGCAATATATAAAAAAATTATATATAGTATTTATTTTATCAACTGGCAAGTACAAAGTACATACATTATAACACTGATTAGGTACGGTTGATACATTTCATTTGGACTATGTCATGTAAGCCTTTAAATACGAGATTATACCGTAAGTAGTGTTCATATAACTATAAATATTGAAAAAGTTTACCACATAGATGACTATTGTATAAGAATGTTAAGTGACATAATCGTATGATTTAGAAACTTCCTCTGTGATTAATTACTCTTTTACTTAAATATACTAATGTATTTCGAAAGTACATACAATGTACCTGTATATGACCATAACATGACTGATATAAGATGTAACTTAATGATAACTTCGGTTACACTATAACTTACGTAATTTTACTCCGAGACAGATCACTTCATTATCGAAAACCGGCACATTCTCCGTAAAATACATCATATACTCATGTGTATGTGGACCTTTGAAAACTTATCAAACTTATTTTGACAGGTCCACGACTTTCTTTGCCTAAACGATGCTTAAATTGTTTAAAATACATGTTCTCTCATACATTACGTCTTCTCTAAAACGGACGTCTTTCCCAACAGCAATTTTCGATGATTTTAAGACATTGTAAATTTTGTGATTCGTGTGATATTGATTATGAAATACATCTGTTTGTTATGCCACCGTCATGAAATGGAGGAAGGGCATATCATATTACCCATATAATGTAACATATTGTGGTGTGTTCGTATGTCTGTCAATCTGTCCGTCAGTTCGTCCGTCCGTGCAAAATCGTTACTTGCCAAGAACTTTGCTGCCAACCGTGGGATTTTAACTTGACAGAGATGATCGCCACAATCGGATGTGTCTAAAAGGTAAACTGTCACTGTACATCGTCCGTTTCCGGACCAGAACTTTGTTGTCTGCAGTGGTATTTTAAAAACTTGAATACGCTGATCGCTAAAGATATAAATTAATAATCACTCTTGTAACTTTTATTCAACAAAATGTTTTTCTCTGCTTGAAAGGCCCGTTTAAGCCGAAAATATTGTTTTCGTTGTCATCAGATAATTATAAGTTTTACCTTGCGTTAAATATAGTAACTTTAAAAGGAGTGACATGCATACCGTGATGAGGTTATCGACTTGAATAACCACATTCTTAAGATAATAATTTAGTAACATAATCACATACCGTTTGTATCAGCTTAATGGGTTCACATATTTAGTAGTTACCTCAAGTCTGAAGAATGTAACCTTTGTTCAATTTGGTTAGGCAGCAACTTAGAAATACTTTTTTTAATCTACTGGCTTTATTGCCGGAAATCGCTTCGACGAATTTGTGTAACTTAGAATGTGCATAGTTTTAATATCTGATCCAAAGGGGATACAATCATGGAATGCATATATCGAAAATGAATAAGCGGACACATTTTACGAAAAATAATACACATATAAAGCATGACTGACCACCATAATAGCACAGGCGAGACTATTGCTAAAGCTGATTAGCTTAAGTAAATATGATATACAACTAAACATCAATAATGAGGCCTCCATTGATTCCTAAGAAAGTCGATCGTATTACACAGTTGGTCTGATTATTGCGGTAATGTGTGGAAGAAAAAATGAAAATAGGTTTATGCATGAGCATAGTTTATAACGTGCTTATTAGTTCGGTGGTTTTAATTTTGAAAGGGTCTTTGTAAATGGCATTTCAATGTACATGCATTTATACGACTTGTTTTTGTTTTACAAGACTAATATCAAGCACCAGATATAATATTGTGCAATGAACGTTTAATCAGGTGTTAGGAAATCAAACTATGCAATATTTCGATCATAGTGGTCCAGACTTTGATGTGATCACGCCCAAATACAATCCATTAGTAGATATCCACATAAGCTTACATCATACCAAGTTTGATAACAATAAGTAATAACGAAATTTGGTGACAATAGGTCAATCTAAACTAAAGCTACAGAACAGAGAACATGTTTCTACTTTCTGCCATAGTGACATTGACAAGACCACACCTAAATATAACCCAAAGGTATGTCTCCACATAAGCTTCCTACATATCAAGTTTGGCGACAGTAAAAGTTATTTAGCGGAATTTATTCAAAGTGATATTTACCTTGACGTGAGCACGCCCAACCAAACTCTCAAGGTATGTCTCTACATTTGCTTGTTACGCACCGAAGTTTTAGATCAAACTTGGTTAATTAATCGAGTCAGTAATTACTAAATAAGTAAGTCCCTATATTTTTATACTTAAGTATGAGTGAAACGCTCCAATTCCGTTTTAAACTCCTAGTATTCCTTCATGGCTTCAATGATACACACACTAGATCATCAGTTGTCAGATATGCTAAGCGAATTGCCGTTAGTAATACAGACAGTACATAATATAATTACAATATCAAAATATTACCTAAATCAGCAATTAATTATCAGAAATATATCCATACAACATACGTATCTCACAGACAGAGTGAACACCAGTTTGAAAATTCATTTCACTAAATAATATCGGAAAACAGGCACTTTATGTATGTAAATGAAAGCGGGGAACCAGTGGATATTGACTCGTATTTCATTTCATTTTCAGGATAAATTGTGTCTATGCAAATTAATTATACCACGGTCGATTCCATAATATAATAGACTATCTGGTAACGTCAGTAAAACAAATATTTATTCAGAGCTATAACAAAATAGAACTTCCAATCTAAAACCACCAGATCAATCAACCATTTATTCCATTTAATGCATCGTATGCTTCCTTCGATATACAGGACACGTTGTCCTTAGAAATGTACCGTTATGTGACAAACATCGACGCCCTGGCAATTAGAAAAGCATTGAGATAAATGATATATTAGACGCAATTAAAAACGCAACTATTTGAATTAGGCGGTATTTTGCAGTACCAAATTTCAAAAGCGAGTTACAGTTCTCTATGTTTTAATTCTTGTTCAAAATGTTGTTAAACTATAGACCAATTGTTTTCAATTTCATTATTGATTACTTTTATGAAATTGTGTTTGGGAAATAAAGAATGTGCTTGCCTTTGTTATGTCACTATCAATATGCACATTTATTTGGTTGCGTTTTTAATGTACAGTAAATCCTCAATAATAAGATCACCTTTGGGACCCTTGAAACTGAGAGGTCTTATTATTAAGTTGGTCTTAATACTGAAGTTGAATAAAGAGAAAAACAGTCAAAATGGACTCGTTGTTTATAGTTTTCCTGATTAATGTCTGTCATCGTTACCTGATCATTATAACCTGACCCTCAGCAGTATGTAATGTGTCTGATATATTGTCTGATATATTGATATGATGACTTGGTGAAACCATGATAAGTATACCACGATAAGTTGAGAGTGACGTCGTGCAATGTTTACATCGTTTGACCACCTTCATTGATCAAAATAGGTAAATCAAATAACAAGCAACCCTATTTATTGTGATATCGATTTCTTTAAACTAACAGCCGTGAGAGCTCCGATGATAGCGAGTCCGCGCCTTACAGTGCTAATTAAGCTTTTTAGTTTTGGGTCCGAGTTCGAGACCATCGGGCGGTAGTTTTTTTCTTTTCATTACAATATTATATATTTCGTTGGTCATCTACAGTTGTACTATCACGACTTATACTAATTAATGTTTGCTCGAATATGATTAATTAAAAACATTGTATAGCATGTGTATTTATAACCTATTAACTTATAACGATATGGTTTCATGAATTTTAAAGTGCACGATATCGATTCATCGTGCAGTAGATTTACATGTACATTTATCGCTACACACTCACAGTATATGGAATAAAGTTGATATGGCTACTTCGAAAAACGTAAGGGGTTCAAATGAACATTTTAGCGACGACGCTATATCCATCATTAAACACTTTTGATTTAACGACAAAGGAATAAGACGATAACAAAAAAACCCCAGACAGAAACGACAAACAAGAAGTTATTGACGAGCACTGAGTAAGGGATGAAAATTCATATTGTCCATAAAAAATGGGAGGCAGGAATGTGTCTCGAACTCACGCCCAATCTATTGGTCGAAGTTACTAGTCAGAAGCGCTACCAATTGAGCTATCGCTATTGTCTACATTGAGCGATAATTCATCAACATTTAATACTAATCCTGAAGATAATAGGCATGATAATGACCGTAAGGTGCTATACATGTATCGGAAAGTGGGTATGGTCGTGTTTACTATCGACTTATCTTAACTTAGTTATATCACAATGACTGCACACAGGAAACCAAATTACAAAATGAACGCAGGGCTGGTTCTCTGTCTTTACTGTCTTTGAGGCAGGGAACCAGAATAAAAACGAGGCGGTCAATACACATGCTTGGTCCTGAACAGTGAGCGGGCTATTGTTCGCCGTAACTGAACGAAGGGCTGGGATACAAAACACCGGTCAATAGCAAAACTCGCGCGCTGTTTCGTAACGTTTGCGACTGTTCATCTTACTGAACGCAAGGCTGTATTGTGAATAAAGTGGCATTACCGTGGCCACGCCCGTCCGATAAAGTCTCAGCAAGCTTATCTCCCCTTTCTCTTCATGGTGGGGTTATACAGGCAAACGTTGATTCAGTTGTATCCAGAGATTCTGTTAAGTTTTGTTAAAAAAACAATAAAATGGATTTTTGTAGTAACATTTCTATGACCTCTACTGTTATATGATTATCTGTGAAACCGTGGCTGCTGTGACCGTATATATAAAGCATCGAAAAGATTCTCTTTGCCAAAGATATCAACGTTCATTACGTTTCGTGTAAAAATCCACTCGATCTCAATATTTCGGCCACAGTTGGCCTGTTTCAAGAGCAATGCAGACGTATCTCAGTATAAACTATCCACAAATTGCTTCAATCACAATTCGTCGTCATGGCGACATTTAAACAACATACGCTAAGTACGTTAATAGTGAACAAGGCATTCACCTACGCAGCGAGAAGTCGAAGTTCCCGATATGAGTTCGATCCTATCGATAGGGATGACACTAAAATAATAAACGCATCACTGTTTATGTTCGCGCCCGATTAATTGTTGAACTTATTGAATTTCTCATCATTAAATCAAAACAAAATGTTATGAATACAAATACTGCAAGATATATTCCAGTAGTGCGAGGAGGAAGTGTAATTGAGTCTATTTACATGTAAATTGAAATAAAAATAAATATTGAAGAAACTAAATACTAATGTTATGTTCATTTAGGTAATCAACGACATTAGGTAATCAAACAAAAACAGTAGATAAACTCCAGACAATTTGTATAATTTTAGCACGTATTAAAACATTTTCAATATATATATTATATATGTTGATCAATTGAATAATGTTTTGATTATTCATATTATTGACGGGTAGCAGTTTTTAATCAATGAAGACATACATTTTTCGTTACAGGTAAATTGTCGTTATTTTTTTGGGTCAAAATATGCTTAGTCGTGATGGATTTTACATCACTGCATTGTCATTTCTCTTACAGGTTTCCCGATATTAGTATATGCTCAATTGAAGCGGTCATAAGATAAGATAAGATTAGAAATGTTTTTTGTTATTATAAATCAGTAAGGGAATTTAAATACAAACATGAGCTCAGTTAACTATTGATCAATATAACCACTACATATGTTTATCAAGGTGTGTGTTGATCGGTAATAAATGAATGTTACACCACAAATATTTTGGAGAATCTATCTAATGGTAAAACATCGTGTGCGAGATAATAAATTCGACCACAATGTCCTTACCACAGGGTGAGTTTGTCCTTTTAAAGTGATAAAGTACTGTATCACCTTGCAACTAGATAGGACATGACACATGTTGCACCACACGTAGTTTGTCTTAAAATTGCTTCTTACCTCAGTTGTCATTTCTTCAATTTAATATTGTGTAACATTATACTTTTTGTACTGCGTTTGCTGGGAGTGTTTTCACATTTAATCGGCATGTTTATATAACAACGAATAAAAATATCGAGCAGGAAAAGCCACCCACAAATGTGAAAGTTAACAACCACTCCTAAAGCACTAAAAGATATGGATACATGTATATATGCATGTTTATATGTGTATCTATACCCACATTACAAAGGCAAAATTGGCATAAGACACAAACATAAAGGACGGATGAAATCCCGTTTTTGGAACGGTCAGTAGGGAGTTTAATCTGATTTAAGAGTCCACCCAGTCTGTCTCACACCTATCCTACCATCAGCTGCGGCCCTTTATGGAGACGTATTCAGTCTTCTTTTATTCCGTTCATACAAAATACATTTAAGGTATCGGACCGGTAACAGCGGTCTATTTTTTCAGTTGCCTATAAATTACAATTATGTAAGAAGATTCAATGGTTTCTTTTAATGTCAGGAGAATTGGTTAAATGTTTTATGTTATTGCAATTATCTCGTAAAAATCCGAAACTGGCATAATGCAGTACCAAATGAATGTTTCAATCCGAATTCCAAATCCCATGACACCCTAAACAAAACACCATTGGTAAGGGAATTCATTTACGGTTAAAGAACCAGATAGATAGATAAATATAAAGGGAGTTTGATACTTTCTACATTGAAATGCACTGAAATACTTTTCTAATTGGTCACCCAACATTTCTGTTGTCACTGTGTATACATTATGACAGACATTTTGAAAGCATATACCTTTGTACAACCTAGTGTAAAATTTGGTTTTCAAAATATTGAGTTATGAGTAAGAATGAAGTTAAACCAATTCAGTTAATGTACAATTCTCTGTATTAATTTGAAATAACAAGAAGTAACTAATTAGAAAAGCCTTTAAGTGTACATACAATAATCACACCTGACGTCTCTTGATAATTTTTGCTCTTGCATCATCAGGACGAAAAACACTTCGATTCATTATGTTTGCTTTTTTGCATTTTGTTTATATATAGTTAACGGATCAACGTGATATATCGTAAAATTGCATGCGCATGTAGTCTTGTTAATGCCTGGGTTTTTAACTGTCTGACGTGACTGTGTATATAGTCCAGCAGAACCAAAAGTGGACGTAGATTTTGGGTAGATAAAATTGTTTTGCATGAATTTGGTTACCTTGGTGACTTATATCATTCTATTGAAGATTCCGTTTGATGACAAAATGCCACCATTGAGCGTCTTGAGAAATTCAAGATGACGTCCAAAATGGCGGCCAAATATAAGAATGTTTTGTTTGACACATTTTACGCATTGATCGTTCGGGCATTTGGTTAAAAAGTACAGGTTTTCAGGATGTCTATGTTTGATTTACCTCTTTCCGGCTTTAGTATACATTCCCGCCATATTTACTGCCACGATAGCAGTTGTTATGCTGTGTATGTCACATAAATACATGTATGTAACGAAAATAACCAGTATTCCCATATAGTAGAAGTTAATGTGTAGTGATCAGTATGACAGTAATATAGTAAGTAACACTCATTATAGCATGCATTTACATTCGTCAGAGATAATGTTGCAGGAGTACATACAGAGAAAGCTGGGCTCATATGAAGTGTAACTCGTATTTGACGGCTACAGTGAATACAAAATGTACCTGCAATCTCAGACAATACTGACGTTTTAGCTCTACTGGCAAAAGGCCTGTTAACTCTGTTAACTTTTCATTTATGAATATTAACAACACTACTTACTGGATAAATCTTGAAATACACTATACAAAATGTTAAACAATCTGCTTCAAGGTTACACATATTTTTAAATTGAAGAGAAATTGCGCGAAATTGCCTTGGTGGTTAACGTAAGATTTGATTGGTTTACAAAATACTAAATATGCATGTATCAAAACCATGTTAGTACGGCTGCGCCGAAAAAAGATCATGGAGGGAAATTGAAATAAGCAAAGACGTTGTAGTTTTTTTTAAAGAGTTTGTGTTATTGCACGAATAAACAGAATTAATAAATAAAGTAAACGAAATATTAAAATTCTGCGTTCATTCATTTGTGTTAACGCATAAATAAATATATTCAATAATAATAACATGTGTGGTAGAAATAGTTTGTTTCATGTTTAAGAAAATTTAGTATGATTAAATGTACAAACAATTAAGAACTATACAATGGAAAAATAGTATGAAGCTGTAGTCACGTTATTTTTTGTTATTTTTACTTCATTACACTATTTATGCTTCGCTAATTGCATAATAACGTTGTGCAAACCAATCAAATTAAACCAAGCGAAGTACGTATAGATCCGTAGATACCGCGTGGTAGCACACTTTGGGATCCCAGATTTGGATAGACTTTATTTGCAAGGTAAAGTGAACTTTTCACATTATTAACGACATAATACGTTAATTTAGAAGTACTTACTTAGATGTTCAGCTGAAAACATTGTATTTGATAATCGGTTAATATATGTACATGGTTAAACATACGTATACATGAAAGTGAGGCAGCTCCTTTCGTTTAGAAATTGTGGCAAATATTGTTGATTTGTTTTCTTTTCAAAAGATTTAAGTACATGTATTACTGTTTAAAACAAAAACATGAAAGGAAACACACCGGTTAAAAATTATGTGCAGTAAACACAAAAAAATAAATGTTTGAAAACAATTATAGATCCATTACCATGAAGATAACACATTTAATTGTTCTAAATATAGCATTAATTGGGAAATATTCAGTCTATATTTAGAATTTTGATCGTAAGTATAGAATACTGCGTACATTCAATATTTAAGTGACATCATGAATATTTGTACTAATCAGAAGTATGAAGATCAGTTTGAGTATATTATTACACCATTCATTTTCTGTTCGCTCAGTATCATATAGTCGATCTTTTTGTTTCGTTTATCTGCCATGGTTTATGAAAGCGTTAAATGTGGTTTTCCAGTTATTAACGATAAAAGTTATGTACATATTATCCCAGCAAACATGTCCATGCATATGAAGTGTTTTCGTCTTTCTCTGCAAAGTTAGTTTGCCTAGTTGTTTTACATGAATATGCATTGCCGCTTTAAATAAAGTCGTTTAATAAAGAATTAAACTTTAAAATGTAAGATGGTAGAGATTTTTTTTTAAATGGCACAATGAAAATTTGAAATGTTTTTGATGAAGAAAAAAGTGCATGTCTAAATATCGGTTAGTATTATTAAAACTTCAAAATATCGTGGTAATATAGTGAAGGCATTGGGAAAATACCAGTGGTCTGGAAAATGCTTCTTTCTGATTGAAATAAAATGTGAATATTTTTTTCCACATATTCAATAATTTTACAGTTTTATGTGTCACAACACGAACATTTCATTTAAAATATAGAATTATGTTCTTTTTAGTTAATTTTAACCATTTGTTATCAATATATAAAATCATGATTTAACTTATAAAGTGAGATAAGGTTAACTCAAGTCGACTTATATTACAAATTAAATAAATTTAATTTCATTGCAAACGTTTCAGACGTCGCGTCAGATGTTGGCGTCAGTTTGCGTAACGTTACGTCCAGTTTTTCATCAATTAACGTAATTAGACAATAGGCAGATGCTTCGTTATCGATGTGCGCTTAAGCGTGTTTCGAAAATCAAATAAGTAGTATGCATGAATAAGGTTTATTTGTTATGGTTATGCACAATACATGCGATACAAATACATAATAACTTATGCAGTACATGGTATATTATAGCTACTGTACATGACGTAAATGACTTTTATTACAATTTTTAAAAGTAGTCATATTTGAGGTGCTCTACAGCACACATAGTGTTCATATGGTTCGTCTTCATCAATGACAAGTGCTCCATCCTTAATCTTATCTTCTAGGATGTAGCATACGACTGAACTGAATACAACGGCCTTTCTTGATTTTATAAGTTTGAAAGTATTGTCCTGGTGTTCCTGGTCTTTCTGTTGGAAATATAATCTCAACACGACGCTAGAATTTGCCGGAAATATATTTCCCCAATCGTCGTTAACATCATGTGCCAAGTTGTAGGGAGGCTTCCTAAACTGAAAATGTAAATATATTTTTATAAAGAAATGAAATAAACAAGCGCGGTAACAGATGATATTTATTTTGATTAATAAATCTTTACTGCCAAATTTGCCAGTTGTACTTTTAAACTTTACGCGACGTAACAGCACAATAACGTTAAGCGTTACAAAATGGCTAGACATTGATACTGTCCCATTAAACACCGAAAGCGTTATCAGAATTACCCAAAATTACACACAAAATTACATTGACACAAGAACTTAATAGGGTCAAAATATAATATTTGTAAACTAAAGGACCATTTAGTAATTTAATAAACGATATACATAGTAACGCTAAAAATCTCTTTTTTCTCTGTGCGTTACATCGTGGCTAGACATTTATAATATAATAGTTTGCGTTTATTTTGCATACCAATCCACTTAAAAAATATATGACATTCAAGCTTAAGATAAGAACTTCAAGAATGTATTAAATATGTAATTAAACTTTATCAATAACTAACTAAAATTTTAATAGAAATAGATAGGTCTAAAAGAAAAAATGAAATCTTACCTTTTCACACTGCAATTCTTTATTCAATTTTCATTCACTATTTTTCCGTATTGCGCTCCATATTTGATATGTGGTCGAGCAGAAATGACGTAACGTCAGTTGGTATGGTTTCCCACGAAAATAATTGTAGCAGACGAGAATTATGCGCTTTTGAGTGTTGCAGAAACACTTTTTATGTTACATCTTACCAGTGAAAAAAATGACGCTACTCTACATTATTCGCTTTTTTCATACCAATAAGACACACTTTGTTCATTAAAATGTTAGCTATGATAAGGCCGGTTTTTTTCTGCTTTCAATAATATAAATATCATTGTTCTACTCTAACTCTTTGTATTTATTTTAAAAGTTTTATAATCATGGACTGTCGATGTTTCAAGTTGACGCCAACATCTGACGCGACGTCTTCAATCTTCTTGTGAATATAATTGCATGTTACATGTTATAAGCTTCGAATTCATATTATCTGTCGTATAAAGAATTTCAATTCAAACTAAAACTGACAAGGTATTCTTTTCAATATTTTGAATAAGTTGGCTAGATTATGTTTGCATAAACGCAACACAATATAATGCTTGTGTGCATTCTTTCTTTAGACTTTGATGAGTCACAAGGAAATCACTTTTTTATAAATAATGCAATCTTTCAAATTTATACGTTATAAATTAAGAGACCAACATATTTGTGCGCGTGATATGCAAACATATACGCTGTGTTAAAAATGTTTCTGGCTCATCTTGACGCAAAAATATTTGAATGGGCTCATTCAGTGCTGTTGCTACAATGCCTAAACCGTCTTTAATTCATAAGTTTGGGCTCCTTTTATACAAGGAAATTTTCCAGTGCGCCATGCAAAACACATGCTGTGTTAAATATTGGTTGATATTCCTCGAATTTACCATAAAATCACGAATAATGATTATATAACAATCAGTTTCTGCATTCGTTAAAGTTAAAACATATTGAAGGTCTCTTTTTAAAAACAATGCTTGGCCCGTTATGTTCCTTAATATGGTCCGAAGTGTCTGGTCCGTAATGCCCCTGGTCCGTAGTGTCCTGACACCCACGAGATACGTCTCATTTGACCTCCCCGTAAAGAGCGTGTACTGATTTACCCTGCGCACGAACATTCTTATTCGTAAGATCATTGTCATACTTACGACCGCGTTGATAAAACGGTCGTAAGTATTTTCGTAAGACAATTCTTACGAACATTTCGTATCTTACGAACGCTCGTTCGTACGAATAATTAAAACGGACCCAATGTTTTTAAGAAATAGCATTTTAGCGGACAGGCATATCTGCCGACATATCTTACTAAATACTATTCAGTGTTCTGTTACGTTGTCCCAGTACTTTTAAGTAGCTGACCACCGAAGTTTGCTCGTATTCCTCTGAGAAGTTAGTTTGCCTACTGACAACAGAAGTATCGGCAGTTATATTTTTGTTTCCTGACAGACGACTGAGAGACGGCGCGAGATACGTCTAGTTTGACCTTCAAGTGAAGAGCGTGTACTGATTTACTGTGTGCACGGACATTCTTATTCGTAAGATCGATGTCATACATACGAACGCGTTGATAAAAGGTCGTAAGTATTTTCGTAAGAACATTCTTACGAACATTTCGTATCTTACGAACTTTCGTTCGTAGGAATATTGATAAAACGGGCTCATTCTGGGTACCGTTATATTAACATACTTACGCTTGCGTATGTCAAAGATTTTCGTAAGTTTTTGCGTACGTACAAAATTTTACTAATATTTGCTTACGTAGGTATTTGCGTAAGTTCGAGCGTAAAGTTACGTTAGAAATTACCGACCGTAAATCTCTACGTTTTGCGTAAAAATGGCCGACCGTATGAACGCTCTAAGAACGACATTTCAGAGAACGACCTGACATGATAGACGCGTTGTCGGATCGTGAACTTACAGAAAAGTAGCCTACAGATTGTCACGATATCTGATTGTTAATGATAGGTGCGCATGATTCTTTCTTTGCGCCAAAACTAGAGCTTGCAGACGTACGGTGAATTGTAAACCAATTATTTCCTGTTTTTTTTTCATTTTGACGTGTTAAAGTTTACATAATTTTTTAAAATTATTCTAGGATCTGCTATTTAGTGCTGATCTTCCCATGTATTTGTGATGGTATTTATTTCTTTGGACAATATTTAAGTTGATTTGTCTTTTGTCACATGATTTCGCGACAAAGAATTACGAATTACCGATTTTGATAATAACTATTAATCAGTGCATGATCAGTTCACAAATATTGTCAAAAAATGTTCTGTTAAAATTCAAGGTTTGCATCGATTTCAAGTAGTGATTTTATCAGTATAAAATATCTCCAGAAGTGCTGTGTTACAACCCGTTTTGTAATAAAAATTTAAAGTTGACAGAAACGTCTTATTTCATCATGAAATAACTGGAAACCAGTGTGCAACTACAACATGATGAAATAATATGTTTCTGTCAACTTTAAAATGTTTATTACCAAACGGGTTCAGTCTAAAAAATGGTATTACAAAACGGGTTCTTAAAAAATATGTCTTTAATGGTCGAGTTTTCCTTTTAAGTCTTGTGAAATACGACTCATTTTATAGTTGCAGATTGGTTTCCAGTTATTTCATGGTGAAATAAGACGTTTCTGTCAACTTTGAATTATTTATTTATTACAAAACGGGTTGCAACAGTGCTGTTAACTGATTTATTACGATATTTGTTATGTTTATAGTCGGATTATTTTTAACTGACATATCATTCGAAAATTGTTGTCGGCGAAGTACGAAAATCAACTTTCAATATATTTATAGTTTGGGCTTAGGGGCGGCCGTAACCTTTTGGATTGGCTCAAGCCTTTTACGGCGGGATAATATTGCATATGGCATATGTATTAACATCATCATGATAGAATATAATGCTACAATAAATCAGAATCGCTTATTTGAAAATCTTATAATTAAAGATATCTGTATATTCGTATTTATACTCAGACATAAGAAAGGTTCTGGATTCTTTAGGGGGAGGGGTGGCGCCCAGCGATCTGTTATGTACAAGTGATAACAACGATTGTTGGCAAAGAATGTGGCAAATATTGATGAGTGCCAGTTTTATTATTTTTATTATTATTGCTGTTGATATTATTATTATTATTATTATTATTACGAGCTTCAAAATGTTGCGTCAATGGTAATGACTGGTAAATAATTATGTCCGACAATTTGACCTATTCGTGTACTAATTTTTGAAGAGAAATTTCATAAATAGGTTATGAATTCAGGTAATTTATATTAAAAAGGAGATGAGAAAGGACTGAAATGGGAGTCCTAAATTTAATTTCGTAACGTAAATTAAGTTATTTATGAATCACCTTGTAGGTACATTTGTAATTATTTACAACTGAATAGACAAACATTGCTGGTGGGCAGTAAATCGATATTCAGTTGCAGTCGTACGCGGCCTTAATGCGAAACGGCCTATATGTGGCACTACAGTTGTTGATTGCCGTTTCTGGACTAACTTTTAATATCAGTCACATATTTTTTAAAGATTTGATTGCTTTTTACATTGGTGTAAGTTAAATATATGGTACGTGTTGTGAAAATCCGAGAATTTATAGGAAACTTACCGCGAGTGAGTGAAGAAATTGTGCTTCCGCGTGTGCAACATAAATTCGCTACCTATGATTTCCTGAAGGCTATTAATGCAAAAACTTTAATATATTGTAACCTAATCTTTTATATGCTTTAACTTAATAAAAAAGCTTGATAAGAATAAATAAAATGTCCGATTTTTACGAAAAGCATAAATTTGCGTCTGAAAGTCAGAGGCGTGATTCGGCGTTCACGTGGAAATACGGTAAAGGAGTGATTCGGCGTTTTTTTGGAGTAAAGGATCTTTACTTTAAGTGAATAATGGTTTGAAAACCGTCATACCGAAGAATTTTCATCATCAGATTAGCCGATAGTTGTCGATGAGAGTATCGCAAATCAGTAGGCACGGTGGTCGGAAACACTCGGAAATACTCGGAAGCCTCCGTGATTTACCGATTTATGATATGATTTCATGATCATTATCGTTCACGCCTTAACTAGCCACCCCGCTGTGTTTAGCCAGCATAATGAAATACTAATTTATCAGAATGTATTATACATTCATGATACATATTGTAGCCTCTTTCGAAAAAAATATATTGAATTATAATGAACAAAACATAAAGTTTATTATGGACTTAGCAAATATGTACACAAATACATCATCATGACTTTGTGATGTGAAAAAAATACATATATTAATGAATATCATCAATAGCTTTGTAATATTTGTTTTTAAATTACCTTTTTCATACATAAAGATGAATATTACAAGTGATTGTATCAACAGATAATAACAAAACCAAGAAAATGGGAATAAACTCAATTAATTCTAACATTAAGTATGACATTTCTCTGGTTATGTGCGAGTTTAGTGAATAAGGCTAAGTTACATAAAGTTTTTTTCTCATTTGATTGAAGTAGTTCTAACAAATTAAACATAGAAGGTCTTTTGTAATAATAGTATTTCCTACGTAAAAGTTCGAAACAAGGACATATGCACGTGAAGTGAAATTCATCTTCTTAATCATTTAAATTACAACATAAACAATATCTTTCGTTACGTTGGATTTAATTTCTTTATGCATTATAAAGTTTTGCCTTGTACTTTAGGCGAATTTGTTTTGCACGACCTAGTTAAGGTTTGAGGTTTCAGTTTTGTTGTAGTTTGGTTAAAAATATTAAACTATTTATCTGGGACCAATAGTTATGAATAAAAATGACCCACATTATTTTGATGTACAAGAACTTACAGTGTCAGAAGACCATAACGATTTAGTTGACACAGTCGCATCAAAATATAATTCCATTTACTGCAGTTTTAACCGCTAGCATTATTGTGATTGCAGACAGGTTGGTGCTCGATAAGAAATTCAGAGTCGAGAACTACGTAATTTCTGTTTTGCAACGTTACAATGTGGACGATTTTATAGCCAGGTTCCGATTAAGCAGACATACATTTGACCTGTAGAATCGACCGTAGGTTGGTGATTTAGAATAACATACATTTAATACTCTCTATATCATTCGTTGTAGTTAAATGCGCAAAATATATATACATGCATGTTTATGTTTCAAGTGGTGTAACATTACAAAAGGAAAAATGTCAAACTCCTACATGAATAATTTAACGCACAAACTATATGATGTCGTTTTTATTAATGTTAAGGTATTTTGTATTAGCTATCTGAATAACAAATAAGTAGTTAGGTTTCAAATTCAAATATCTCTTTCAGGAACATGATATGCCTTATACCAATTAATGACAAAACATGCTTGGCACGCAAAGATTTGCAATCTCATTGCTTACTTTTCGAATAATACCGACCATCTGTTCAAACGATATAATAAACCCGTTTCAGAGATTTTTATTTATCGCGATTTGAAGATATTTTCATTCTATAATTCTATAGGAAGTTGGTCGGACAACAGTACCGCGATAGTTGGGTATGGGTTTTTGTTTTCATTGCGATTCGAGCACGATGTTAACTAACGCTATATTTGTTTGTACCGCATGGTTAAAGGGAATTATCCATATTGATATTAATCCGGAGTATGTCTAGGTCGCGTTAGAAATAAACATGTCCGATTAACATGAATGCAATTCTCCCTATCAAACATTAGTAAATGGATATATCGAACGGAAACTTAAACCTGGGATCAATATATACATGTATATATTAGTCCCAGCTTAACCGTTGAAACTGTATTAGCCATACCGGATACATAATATATGTGACTGGTTGTCATAATTTTTGTTTCTGCCAACTTTCTGTTCAGTAGTGATTGCTAAATGCAGTAACAGACAGATTGTGAATTCGCCCTTTGTTTCGGCTAGTTTGGCTGTGTAATGGTAGCTACTTAGCTCTCTAGCATCGCAATCATACATTTGTCTCTTTTCAATAGAAATTATAATGACACTTTTTTTGTCTGTTACAACTGTGTATATATTGGTCCCAGGTTACAATTAAAAACATCATCTTGTATTTTTGATGATGGAGTGCAATTATTTATACCACGGACATATACACCAGATGTCTATATTCGGGTATTTGTTTAATATATTTGCAAATAAACATTCAATTAAAAAGCAGGTTTTGGACACTATAATCGGATCCCGACTAGTCTATGATTTAGGAATAAAATCTGGACGCATTCATTTTCAAATATAACCAGAGACATAAATGATAAGTTTTATCATTTTTAGCAAACAAATCAAGCTAATCTGTCATACAGTGAAGTGAATAAGAATCAAATGTATATTATTCATGGAATGAACAGTTTTTTGTGTGATTATGCTGTGTTTTTCATAACAAATGGCCCATATTATACATGACCAGATCAAGGGCAATAGAGGTGAAAAAGGATTTAATGGTAATTAATAGTGATATTGACAAAAATTAGACTTATCAGCCTGCATGTTGTTTGAACTACATTTGTCTTTTATTGTCGCCGCACTGAAGTGCGGCGTACTGTCTGGTTTGGGATATTTTTTTGTACGTGGAGGTGGAGGGGCACGTGACTTAATTTTTTTCCAAGATTATTCGATTCAATATAATTTTACCCACTGACAATAACATTTTACAGAAAAAGTATTTGTAATATTGTTTTTATTGTTTTATGTTATTTTTAAATCATTTAATTTATTCCCTCATGTGGTGCACGATTTCAAATGGTAAAGGTCTAATTTGACTGATAAAATATTTGAAACCAGTCTACGGAAAGTTTATTTTTAGATTCCCTCATGTGGTGCACGATTTCAAATGGTCAAGGTCTATTTTGACTGATAAAATATTTGAAACCAGTCTACGGAAAGTTTATTTTTAGAAAGTTGAAAATAGTTCTCACGTGATGTAAACAATAACATTCCGCGTGTTGGTTGGATTTCTTCAATCACATGACAGAACTATCGATATTAACATTACTATATGTAAATGAACACACATAAACAGTTGAACTCTAGTCACCATGTACCTATAATTAGAGGTTGTTATTTGATTATTGACTAGGTTGCATGTTTAGTGACCATGACACGTTAGTGGACCAATCAAGTAAAATTAAGTTACAGTAGTTAATCTGTTTATAGACCCAGTTCCAACTTCTCTGTATAAAGCAAAATAATAATATTTAAAATTGCATTCTTTGAATCTTTTACATAACAAATTATAACAAATAGAAGTGATGCGTTAACTGTATGAAATAAATATTTAGATAAAAGTATTGCTTATTCTAAGCTTATTTTTGGACGGTACCGCTCAGGTCTATAGTAGTGGCAATTTTGAGAGGCATACAACAATTGGTTCCCGTTTTTCAAAACGCAAAACAGACTGAAAGCCGGTAATAAAAGTCAATTTTTTACGTACGTATGGATCAGAAAAGAAAATGTGTTCCTGTGATAAATTTTGAGTGTCATGATAGTCTGAGATAATTATTTAGAAACTTAATGAGAATTTATGTAAAAGATTCAAAGAATGTAATTTTCAATATTATTATTTTTGTGAACAAAGACCTTGCTATATACAGAGAAGTTGGAACTGGGTCTGTTAACAGATTAACATTTTTTGTTTACGTGTTTGATACTAAAATGGAGTGTAATGCTTTAGTTACATGTTTTTTGTACACAATAATGTAAATAACAAAATAGCATTCAATTCTTTAGCGGCGACCTTTGAAGCTTTGCATCAATGCTTTTCTTGATGCAACTTAAATGTGTATTTCTGATCTTCTCTCCCATGATCTAACCTTATAGAACAGAGTAGTGTCTATTTGTTTATGTAAGGTAAGGGACAAAGCAGGTGTTGTTAGAATTGATGAGATAGTTGCTAGTCTACCCGGAAATCATGAATAGAGCCTGGTCATCCACAGTATGCATCGGTAAAGTACAGATTACTGTCACAAACTGCTTGTAGTATGATGGACGGAAACGATTTCCTGTTTATATTGTTTTCGGCATATTGTTTTGGGGTTTGGATAGGAATATGACTGACGTCGACGGCGTCTATTACGCCAAATCCTTTAAAAGAATTTGGCCATTTAATCACAGATGGTAGTATGTGTTTGCATATCATCTCTGCAACATATTTCACAATAACATGAACGGTAGTCTCACAAACACCAAACAGGTCAGCAATGACTTGCAATGTATGGAGACATGAAACATATTTCACATAGATAGATAAGTTGTTTTTTTCTGGTTCAATTTTCATTTGTTTGCATCTGTTGGCTAAAACATGAGAAAGCTCTGCAATCAGTTGATTTAAGAATGTTCTGCTCATACGAAAGCGATCTTTAAAGTCATCGATGCTATACATCGTATAGCCACTCCGCTATTAAGACCATTTAGCAAAAGTACGGAAGGTGGTCTTAATAGCGGAATTCTACTGTATATAATTTGGAAATATGTCAAGCATTGATATAACATGCTTTCATAATTTATTAAAATCCACTATACGACCATGACAAGTTGTATGTTTGTGAATTAATAATATTACACAACGTTACATTAGTCAAAACGGGTAAGAGATAATCTATATTGTTGTTTTCTTCCAATATTTCCGAAATTAGAGCTACTGTTGTCGCCATATTGATGGAAACTATGAAGGAAACCATGCATTTGTTTCGTAAAGTAAAACTATTGAAACCGGTTTTAGTTTTTCTCAAAACTGCTCGAACCCTTGAAACCGGAACTGAAACTAGTTTGTTACCAACAAAAACGCTCTAAGTTAATTCCAGAGTACTTTTTTTCGCCTCTATATCTATATAGCATTGGTAACTGTTTTAAAGTTAAAAAAAATACCATTTTACTTTTATTTTAAATAAAAGGAAAAATATTTGAATGAATGGGGAATATTGAAACATTACAAAACCGTTTGCATTTATTTGATATCTTTAACGGATAAAAAAGTTATACTAATTTAAAGCTAACATCCTTCATAGTTCTATATAGGCATTTTTGCGCGGTATCGATTATCGGATGATGAGAATTCTGCCACTTAATAATGGTTTGAAAACTGTACAAACTTAGGTTTGAAATGCAATACCAAATGGTGTCGTCTTGCAGTTTTTCCGTTTATCGCCTGTCGAGAGATCGAGCGAGACTTCGTTCAATCGTCCATATTAGTTCCGCATTTGTGGTGTTCCAAAGTAGTTTAATACCGGATGATTGGTTTGTTTTCAAACGGGTTATTCATACAATATGGTAAGTGATCTGATCAAATATAATGTAAAATTACGTAGTTTGAAGAACTGTATAGCTGTATATGCTTTATACAATCGGTACATTAAAACAATAGGTATAAAAACAGGAGAAAAAAGAATTACATGTAGTTTCGATTTCGATTTCAAAATTGAATTGAAGCGGAAGAATAATTGCATTTTTAATTTATGTGTGAAAATAAAGCTGTCAAGTTAGCAACACTTTTGCATTTGACTTGTTTGTACACAAAATATAGGTGTGTGTGTGGCGATAGTTTGTTCAACTTATGAACCATCCGGTGAAAAAATAAGTTTTAGATATGCATAAATTTGGGATTCCAAATATTTATAATAAGTATGAAATGGCGTTCTGAAAATTACATTTCTATATATAATTTTGGAATCCCAATATGTGTGCATGTATATAGACATCACGCGATAAAAGCAGGCCCGGATCCAGAAATTTAAGACTGGGGGGGCCAATCATGAGGACCAATGATCCCTCCCTGAAGGGGGGTCCGGGGGAACCCCCCTGAAGATTTGAACAATATAGGTGTGAAATGGTGGCGTCTGGTGCATTTCAGGGTCTAAAATTTGAGGACTCATTCATGAGAATTGCACTAGTATTATTTTGTTAAAAATACAAAATCTACCAAATTATACAAGTACCAACTTTTTAAAAAATGTCCTGGGGACATCAATTCCTCTACCAACCCCAGTCAGATCTGGCTGCGCAGCAGCAGAAAATTAAAGATGAAAAAAAAGAAACTTCGTGTGATGTCAAATTATCATTATTGTACCTTTAGGCCACACCAAATTGATTTATAGTTCGTCGGATTTACCGCTCCTTTAAAATGCAAGAGTAGAAAATAAAATAAAAAATTACCCGCTCGCACCTCCGTCAAAAATCAAATTTTATTTTTTGCTGTGCGCGAAATTCGGCGCTAATAAAGGCAACTTTTCGCATTTAAAGGTACTCTCATTCATTTAATTACCTTTTGGAACAAATGCTACCGTTTGCTGAAGCGTTCGGGAGATCCCTAGAGTTCCGAAAATCGTCTGTCCAATATTTAAAGCTTTTAAGAGTAGTCGTTCTTGAATGTCGTTCGTAACATCTTTTCATTGGCTTCCAAATTCAATAAATAAATCGCTTTGCATTTCACACATGGTGTCGTGATAATATTACAGTTAGCTCCTCTAAACTGGCCCACAATTAACATCAATGATATAATCTGTCATTAAAATCACATCTGTACATCCTTAAAGACGACAACGATATTAAATATATGCCTAGCAACCGTAGTTAACACTCCCACAATGCATTGTAAACATGGGAGTACCTACAAGGATCGTAGACAATGTGGAGGAAATTTATATTCAATGCATCAAAACTTTATAGGCTAAATGAACTTTGATACACACACAGACATTTAAAGGTTTGGGATACTTGTGCAACATGAAATACTTGTGACAAGCTTGGAAAATCATACGAATACTGGAAAATTCATGCAGTCGCGAAAACAGATGACAATAGAAAATGTAAACGAATTCGGATAGAATAAAGCGAGCATGGAGCTGTATAATATGTGTTTGGTCAGTCTATAATTCTGATCAACACATATGTGTACGATTCGATGCTTCGTTATAAACATCTTGATTGGAAAAATGCATTAATATAGGTAAGAAGAAAAGCCTCACAACTAGAAATTAGAAAACAAAATGGTAAGCCCCCTTACTCTGAGGCTTTACAATATAACCATTATTGTGTCCAAAACAGAGGAAATCAGATGGAACTGAAATTCTGAAGTTGGCTGTTGAAATTCAGCCAAGACTAACATGGTGCTATTGAACATAACACTTTTAAACTTGAAATGCCATAAGAAGACTAGCTATACACTTTTCACATGGTTAAGAATCGCCCTGTCAGTCGGTGTGTCCAGGTATTTAATATTTAGTTTAAGGCAAGATATACTCAGTTCTCAAGGAAAAGTAACTTGGCAAACATAGTAATCAGATGTGTGGATGTGTAAGACATCTAATGCATATTATCCATGAAGGTACTTTTAAGGAGAATTTATGACCCATTACACAAACTAGTTGTGCATCTCATGGTAACATTCAAGTCAAAGTGGGTAGCTCACATACGCACAAGGTGCTTAATGCAAGCTTATGTAGTTGCCTGATGTCTAGTTTTAAGTTTGCAACCAGCATTTCTCAATGTTTTTGTATTTTCTACTCATTAAAAAGAATAGAATTGGGAAAAAAGCGCCGTCAGTAAAATATTGAGAAATATAACAAAAATAAAATTGTAAAAAAACCCTCGCCGCCTGTGAAATTTTGAGAAGTAAAAAATAAAATTAAAAATAAAATTTCGCTCGCTCGCCCCATCTTTTTCTTCAAAAAATCCGAAGAACTACTGATCAATTTGGTGTGGCCTTACTAGTATTACATGATAGTTCTTTTTAAACAAATTTTTAAGAAAATGTGAAAATTAATATGAAAGGAGGCTTATTCGGGATTTTTTTTGCAAAACTTCAGGCCCAAGTATTACATTCCCTTCCTTAAATTATTGAATTGACTAAATTTATTTTAAGAAAACTTAAATGAATTCAGTAGAGCTAATATCAGGTTTGAAATTTTTACAACTCCCCATCAATTCTTTATCACTAAACACCACCACCACGACAGACCTCTGTTACGTACAAGTACAAAAGTTGCTGCAGAATGCAGCAAAATGGAGGTTGCACGGCGATCAAAGTTGAGCAAAAATGAGGTAGTCAAAGTTAACAAGTTGACATATATTGTCAACCTTATTGCATCAAATTTTAATGCCAGTAATTTTTGATGTTGTAATTGATTTAGTAGTGCAAAATAAGCCTTTATTGCAAAATTATATGCAATATATATAAATTGCAACTAATTAAAACAGGAATATAAGAAAGATAATTTTGTAGAAAATGACTTGACCGTTTTCAAATTATTGGTCTGAGATCATTAATGAAGCATTTAAATAGTACAAACAATATTAATTGTATAACAGCATGTTATTTTTTTATAAGTATGTAAAACAAATACATTCAGAGTCATTACTATGTGTTTTATCTATGTCTGTCACACCTCAGTCCATCCAGCTTAGAATAGATACCAATAATATAGATACAATATGCTCTTTCTCATAATGTCATGTCATGAGTTGTATACTGAGAATGTAGAGACACACTTGTTTGGATTTCAACCCAACATTTGCTGCCGTCTGTGATATAAGCAACCACTATTATCAATCCTTTGGTTAGCTATGTGTTTAACTGTAGTATTACAAAGCTTGTTGAAAAAATCACAAGTCTCTACAAATGGTACTTTTCCCAACCTGATATTTTTCCTCAAAAGCATGCACATACAAACCTAGATGAAACAACAGCTTAGCACTTGTGATTAGTATATAGATAGTGCCATATCTAGATAACCAAGTTGAAAAAAACAATACACACACTATATACCAGTGATTACAATTTTATTCAAATAGAACTGCATTTCAAATCCTAAATTTCAAGATTGATAGAAAACTGTCAACTAGTTTATGTACTACACAATTGTTTACTTAGTCAATCACAGATTGTAATTATTTCAGTAACAAAATGTTAATTGGATTTAAAATGTACAAGGAAAACTTCAAGAGTATTTTCCAAGAAGTATTTATGACTTGTAGACCACTGTTTGTAAATTTACAGCCTATTTCTTGTTGTACCCGAGGTGACTTTTATGAAGCATCTTGTAAATATATCATGAAAACCTGAAACGATAAAGTGATAGCAGAAAAAGAGTCATTACATTTGTATTATGTAATTGATGTGTGTAAAAAGCTTTTCAAGCCCTACATTGGGTACATGTTTTCTCCTAGAATTACTTATATGTGGCAGGGGTGTTTGACGATTGAGCCTCAAATGCTGGAAGATGGAGAATTGAAGTGGTGTGGGGTTAGGCGGCAACCTGGTAAGCCGTACTCGTATTTAGGAGGTCTTCGGTTCAAGTCCAATATTTGGTGCAGTTTTTCCCCTTGAATGACTTAAATGGTCTCAAATGCTGGAAGAGGGAGAAGTGAAGTGGTGTGGGGTAAGGCGGCAACCTGGTAAGCTGTACTAGTATTTAGGAGGTCTTTGGTTCAAGTCAAATATTGGGTCCAGTTTTTCCTATTGAATTACTTAAATGGTGGCAACGGTGTTTGCCAGCCCACAGTGGTTGAGCCTAAATGCTTAAATGAGGAAGAGTGTTGTGGTGTGGAGTAAGAGAGCCGCCCACGGTGGTTGAGCCTTAAATGCATGAAGGGGGATGGGTGCTGTGTAATAGGGTTATAAATGAGAAAACATATTGCAGAAGAAGTTTGCTCATACCATTATAAGCGCTGAATTCCAGACATTCCACACCGAAGTCATTTCTTTCCTTAAGACCTTTCACACCCCAATTTTGATAGACCCTAGACTTTTCACTCCCACTTTCAGTATAATCAAATTTTTGTGAATTACATTATTAATATGATGTTTATTCTAAAATCAGATTGTTGATTTATAGATCAAAATTCCTTTATCTTCATGTTAAAAAAACAGTGTGATTTAATCAACACCTTTTGACTTGTTAAGAATGATGTGATTTAAATCAAGCATCTCTAGTCTCCTTATCAACAGACTCTGATCCAGTGGGACTCTAAGGTACATCCTTTCAATATTGGTGATAAAAGTCAATATTTTCAGATTAGATAAATAATTTTATGATCCCTAGTCAAGCAAATAACAAAGAAATAAATTGATGATTTCATATACCTATGATGTATATGATACACATGCACTACTCAGCATGGTAAAAAATAATGCCCAATTATTACCATGTTTCAACCACCATGTGTAAAAAATACATTTGAATAAATCTCCTTATTTCTGTTTGAACAACAACATCTAGTTTAATGTCACAGCTAAGTAACTGATTATAGTAATGAGCAGTGTATATAAACATTTTTATGCCCCCACTGTAAGGCAAATAAGAAGTGACAATGAAGTATTGCTTGTTAAAATAGAATTATACAATGTCTAATGAAATAAATAGTTTGAGAAAACAATGTATAATTTCATACCTCAACAAACAATGCAAACTTTTACTTTTGAAATTAAAATCAAAAGAAGCTGCAATATATGATTTGTTAAATGACTGAACATCAAAAATAGCTTTAAAAGTAATTAAAGGCAATTTAATCAACGTAATCAGTTTGATATATATATATATATGTTCACTTCTTTGTATGTATTTTTCAGCCAAATTTCAATAATTATACTTAAATACGTTTTAGAAGTATTAGAAATTAGATTTATACATATCATTTTATATTATCACCCCTATTATTCCTTTAGTCTCAGTTATAATGCATGTATTTAAATACAGGTGAGCCCTCTCAATATATAACACATTGCTTAGACTATTCACCCCCAAAATGGGGATAAAAAGTCTTGGAAGGCAGTGTTTTCACTCAGCTGTTATAATTGAGGGCCATTATGAAGTCCTAGTTTTCACATCTGAGGGTCATTTCCAAATATTGGGGTCATACAGGAATACAGCTGCATTTTTTAAAAGAAACTTTGTTCCACTGATAACAGTGGTTATACAATTAATTACTGATTACTATTCTCTCTGTCAATCTTTCTTTGTTGTTGAACCTCTTGCGAGGAATTGGACAATATTGCGCGTCAAGCCGCTAAGAATAGTTAAAAGAGGTAAAAGTATAGCCAAGAATTTAAAAACATAGAAGTAGGAATGGTATAAAAATGTAAGTGCTATTAACAGTTTAAAAACAGGTTGGAATGAAGTAAATGTGATAACTTGAAGGTTGTTTTTAGTCAATATATGTCCCCCAAAATCAATTTATAGGATTAAAAGTAAAAATACTGCAAACAGTGCAACTCGGTCAAAAACATCTGACCAAAACATGGTGACTTTAAGCACAACTAGACTCCATACCGAAAACTCCTGTGGTGTTTTGTTAAAATCTAATCAGTGATATTGGAGATGAAGAGCAGACAACTTCTCCATATCAACTTTATGTAGAAGAACAACAAAGGGTCATAACTAAGTAAAAAATCATCCAAGTGGAATTTGCTGATGATATGTGAAACTAGAGTTAATGCCGTCAATCTTGTGAAATTTCATTGAAATTCATGCAGGGGTCAACATTCTCTATGCCCACTGGTCTATTACTTAAGGTCAGAACAAAACACTTTTGCTAGTTTCTGCTTTAAATGTTAATATAGCTTGAGGGTGTAGTTTACATGTACTACATGTATATTCTTACCTGATGGCTATCTTCCAAACAGCTGCAGTGCACAACCCCTACTGACTTATCAAGGACAAACTCGACAACAACAAACTGATGGCTCATTCTATTCAAAATAAAATATGTAATTATGTAAGAATGGGCACTGTGCAGGTGATCTAAATAAGAAAAGGCTTGCCTCTATATCTATCTATCTATCGATATTGTCAAACCTCTTTCGAGGACTTAGACAAGTTGTGCGCGTCAAGCCGCTGAGGAAAGTTAAAAGAAGTAAAAGTATGGTCATCAAAATAAAGTATGAGTGATAAAAAAAATGTTAATGATATTAACAGTTTAAAAACAGGTGGGAATGCAGTCATGGTAAGATGGTATGTTCAATGTTACTAATAGCAACATTAAACTGTACCAGGGTGGGGAGACATGGAATATAAGGGGGTAGACTGTTCCAATGATGAACAGTCCGGGGAAAGAATGTGTATTTGTAGTAGTCTTTGGTTGCAGGAATTAGTCTGTACGACAGGGTGTGGTAGTGGCGGGATACTCTAGTTAGAGGGGTGAGATAACCTTGGATGGGGACTGCAACCAAATCATTTCTTATTTTGTACATAAGGGACAGTCTAGAGTCAATGCGTCTGAAGTCTAACCTGCGCCACTTCAGACTATCTAGCATTTCCGTAACACTAGATGTGCGTCCAAAGTCAGACATCGCCCAGCGGGCTGCCCTTCTTTGGACTGACTCTAGCTGATATATAAGGGACTGGGAAAAGGGAGACCAGATTTCTGAACCATATTCCAGCTGGGGTCGTACTAGGGTCTGGTAAGCCATGGATTTCAGTGGGGTTGATTTTGTTTTTAAGTTTCTACGAAGAAAGCCTAGAGTTTGATTTGCTTTTGTAGTTGACCTATTTATGTGGGTGTCCCATGAAAGATCACTGGAGATATCTACTCCAAGGTATCTTGCTGAGGTGACAGATTCAAGGAGGGTATTATGGAGGAAGTATTGTGAGGGTATAGTATGTTTTCTCCTGGTGATGTGGATGACTTGGCATTTGGAAGGATTGAACTCCATATCCCAGTCGATCTCCCACTGTTCAAGTCTTTTCAGATCATTTTGAAGGGTTTGGGACTGTTTAACCGTGGTGAGGGCCATATATATTGCAGTGTCATCTGCAAATAGGCGGACTTTTGACTCAATGTTTTGTGGGAGATCATTTATGTATGCGAGAAAGAGCAGGGGTCCAAGTACGGACCCCTGTGGGACACCCGAAGAAACTGGGATCGGATCAGAGCTTGTACCATTAAGGACAACGGACTGTTGGCGATTATCAAGGAAGCTCTTTATCCATTTAAGGGTTTGACCTCGTATTCCATAGTTATGGATTTTTAGAAGGACTTTCTCATGGCTCACTTTATCAAATGCCTTGCTAAAGTCTAATAGAATCAGGTCAACTTGTTCCTTGTTGTACACTGATTTAACAAGGTCATCAACCAGCATAATTAATTGAGTCACACAAGATCTTTTTTCCCTGAAACCATGTTGGAGTTGATATAGAATACCAAGATTGGTAAAATGTTTGGATATTGATGAGGATACTATGTGTTCCAGGGTCTTACATAACACACAAGTTAAGGAGATGGGCCTGTAATTTGCTGGGTTTGACCTGTCACCCTTCTTATAGACAGGCGCAACATTTGCATTTTTCCATTGGGATGGTAGGGATCCCTCATCAATGGATTTTTGGAAAAGTTTTTCCAGGATTGGTGACAGTTCTAGAGCTAACATTTTAAGGATTACGGGTTTAATTTTATCAGGGCCACATGCCTTATGTGGGTTTAGGTTTGACAGAAGTTTTTCAATACCATTTGCACTGATAAGTATATCAGGCATTTTAAGGTAGCTATTGCTGGTTTCGGGTGGTGACTGTTGGTTTATATCTGATAGATCTTGGAGTTTCATTTTGCAGTAAGAGGCGAGGTCTAGGTCTATACTGGGAATTGATAATCACAATTGAAATTCTGAATACTTCGGTTAACATTTTATACTGTCGTATGTAAAGATTTTACTTACTTAAAAGTATGCATTATCACAATATTGACAGATTTGGACTTCTAACATTATATGCCATGCATTCCACATTATTTAATTAGCTCCATAACTTCACAAATAACTAAAATCTCAGCATTTAGATTTTTTACATATTATAATAAATAAAAGGATACAAATCACTTATTTGACAACATTATAAGAATGATGTTTAAATTTTTTAAGTACATGTTTTAAATGATTTGTTGTCAGAAATATTGTATTGATGACTAGTACTTCTGATTTCATCATTGTTGGAATGTTTTTTTTGTCCTTTTCCTATTCACAGCAGGAGAATTCAAGAGGAATTTACCAAAAAAAATTTTTTCAAAAATCATTTACTTTTCAGGAGTTTTTGGCTGTTACAAAAATGAAGTAGTTTTCAAGGAGTAGGCATCAAATTAAAGGACTTCTCAAGACCTGTGTGAACATTGTTTATGAAAAAAGTTAAACTCCAAAGCAGACTGTTCTGTTCTGTTTTCAGAATGGAAAACAACATAATTTATGTTACACAAATGTATTCACTTGCATGAAATGTAAACAATTATCTGAAAAATTAATTAAATGTGGTCAAGCTTAAATGGAAACTGGGATATTTTCATTGCAAAATGGGTTGAAAATGAAATTGGCCAATCTTAACTAGGACCTTAGGTCACCTGTGCGCCTTAAATTCTGACACTGACAAAAACATGAAGTTGACAACTAACAGTTGACTTGTACTCAAAATTCACAGCAAAGGTATTCCAATTGACTGCGTGGGTAAAATTTTATAAATATTCATTAATTCTTTGTTTGTAACATCTGTATAGCCTATAGGCTAAGTTATTAGGCTGTGAGATTAATGGATTAATCATTTAATGCAGTTATTAAGTTCATCCAGACAAATTCCTTCTAAAATACTTTTGGCGTAAGCATATACATGCTTGTCCGTTCATCCTGCATACTATGAAGGAGGCGATCGCTACCAGAAAGGCACCATGGTTGTCAACTGGAGTTATTTCTGAAATTAAATTTAACAATGGTCAAACTACATTTGTTCTACATAGCAACTACATTTTTAAATACATTAGTTAATGCACAATTTAATTTGGCTAAAACAGGCCTATAGTCACAAAATTGATATCCACCAAATGTTTGAATAAAAAACTAAACAGTAGAAGTTACTAGAACGGTTAGTGGGTAGACAGATTTAACAAAAATGTGGCTCAACCTGGACTAGAACTAAAGGCTCCTGGCAGACTTTGCAAAAGCTACCATAGCAAGTAATTCAGTGCGCATAAGAATTTGTTTTCTTATATAAAGCAACTAAAAATCATGAATAATATCAGCGAATAAGAAAAATCAGCAAAAATCATTTTTAAATCTAAACTATTCACCCCACCCACCTGGAGTAACACTGAAACTGAAAGTTCATGTACAACTATTTCATATTATCCTATCACTTCAAATACAATATACATTTTCTTGATTATGCTTATGCGTATACATTTTATAATATGATTAAATGATTATATTTAACACATACCTGAAGTAGTATTTATTCTGCAAACTATCGAGGATCGATCGTTGTTTTGACACACCGATATAAGGGGAGATTACTGCGAATTACTAACGATTCGCCACATAACGATTCGCCTCATTTTAATAACGATTCGCCACAGTTGTATAACGATTCGCCTCAGTTTTGTATTATGATTATATTTTGATAATACTAATATTAATAACAATTAGTATTATTAAATATGACATATTTGTTTTGCGTAGGAGATTGAAACGCCATTCGAAAACCTCGGCCAACTACGTAGAGTAACCAAGTGGTACGGTAATATCAGAGAGCTAACGGTTAATAACGTCTGGTTCCCTGCGTACTATAATTCAAATAGTAACAGAGTGTAGAGGCAGGTAATCCAGACTAACGGTTAATACGGCGCATGCGCGAGCCCATTACACCAGTGCACAGTTCTAACGTAACCAATATATGCCCGGCGTTGATACGCCGTGCAATGATGTTCAATAATCTGTGTTTTACAGACGCTTTCAACTTATGTATATATATGCATGATAAGGAAACTGAAAGCGCCTGGTTGATATAGAGTGAGCATACTATTCTTCTAGACGGTTTCAAGGCCAATCAACACAACAGGGGGCCAAATTTTATGGCTACTGCTTCGGTCTCAAGGTCAATGAGCACAACAGGGGGCCAAATTTTATGGCACTTGCTTCAGCTATACTGGTAGTATACAAGAGGAAATCGACCATAAATTAATGTATTGCATTTAAAATGCTAAAATAGTAGTGGATATAATTTTGTATTTAGGAATAAAAAAAGGTCACTCCACAGCCGACTGGGGGGGGGGGCAAGGCCCCCTTGGCCCCCTCGGTGGAACCGGGCCTGAAAAGTGTGGCATGTCGAGCCGTCACAGCAAAAATGTTCATGAGGCGCATGAAGAGGAAAATAGTTCGCCCGGGAGGGCGCCGACTATATTTGATCATACACAGCTTTCCGTGCCTTTTAGCTGGCTTATCGCAGTGGATTGTCTCCCTTGAAAATGATCCGAAAATCGATATCGAGTTCCCAGCTCTACCAGTTTTGATCAACAGATTATAGAGGGGAATTATTTTCATACGTAAATTTAAACATTTTATGTTAATACTTGAATATTTTAGCAGTTATGACAATATTCTTCAATTTATTCTCTTTCATTTAGTGTAAAAATATTTATTCTAACTAAACATCTTCTTGCTTCCAATTTGATTTTAAAAGTATCACCTATCATTACATAGAACATAGAGTACAAATCAGTAAAATTTTCCATTTCCAAATGTTTAGGGGCTAATAAATCATAATTTCGAATAAGTGGAAACATTTTAGCAGTTATGTCTGTTTTCTTGATTAAATGAACAATATCATTGTGTTTTTTATAATTTTCAATAATTAATTGCTTCTTGCTTCCATTCATTGTTAAAGTTAGTACTGTACTAAAAAAATCGCGATTTCATTATTCTCGTCTGCTATGTTGTTGTAACTATCAATGGGTTAAATTGATTGCCGGTTGTTACTGGCTGGTTTTAAATATTATAAATCATTTTATATATTATATTTAAATCTTCATTTTGATATGATTTTGATCCGTTCTTGTCACAGCGGAATATAATTATTATTGAATTATTTTAATTATTGAATTATGAAGGGAAACTCTTTTCAAACCGTGATAAATCAACTTTCGTGCGCAAACAAGTGAACAGACTAAACTTTCTATACTTTATCGTAATGCATATATTATGTTTCCCTTTATAACATTGAAATTAAGAACAGCTGAAACAATAATTTATATTTTAATTTTAACACTATCCAATAGAGGTAGATACATTGTGCACATATATATTACGAGTATTGCTCAAAGTATGTCCTTTGGATGGAACTTTTTTGCTGTAATGTGGATTATCTTTCATTTTAGCGTTTTAGTTTTTAACGATTTTTGTATAGGGGGGGGGGGGGGGGGGTGTATTTTGGGAAATATAGGACTTTAATAGAATAGCCTCGAGATGAAATATTGGTATAGTCAATTATATTGGGTGGCAATATACAACTTGACGTTTTGGTCTGTAAAGGTGTGAACTTTAACACAGTAAAACTTGATTACATGTACAATCAAAACAATTTTGGCGATGATTCTGTTTAACTTTATACTGAAATGAAAATATTTAAAGCGATGCTATTTATATGTAACACACTTAATCCGATCCCTGTATTTATGTATATTGTTATAGAGATGTTGCAATCATTCAGACAAAGGACCTATATACAGTATTCATAGAATGATCAGCAAAAATGCCAAATCCTGTTTTTTAATTATTCACAGACGTCAATCGTATCATGTTAGTACTTGTAGCTCTAATTAAGGTTGTATGCCATGTAAAGTATAATGTCCACTACGACAGTTTACTGCAATTCTCTTGTTGTTCTTATAAGCTAGTTTTCCGATCTTATAAAATTCATCTTTAAACAATCTGCGACAATTTACCTGAATACCAGTATTAATGTTCGCATACTGAGATAACAAACTTATTTGCAAAAAAAATATTTTTACAACACATGTTCTGTTTCCACTGAAATGTTAGTTGTTGCCGTGATTGAAGATTTATTTGAAACATCACGTTTAAGTCATTGTTGTTCTACTGTCAAAGATATAACCTAAGTTAGGGATCAGTTATTAAAGTAGATGAACATTTGTTTTATGTAAGGAAGAGCGCTGTTACAAAAAGAAAGGTTTAGTGATCCTGTCAAGCGACTATTTTAGTAAAGTTGGTAATACATTCAAGGACTTCATGTATAACGTTGCAATTTGGTCGCTGTAATAAAAATATAAAATAATAACGCCTCACTCAATTTACATGCGCATGCGCAAGGCTCATGATTTAGGAATAGATAAACGCCTGTTCGTGCCGATCCGGACGTAACAGAATTGGGGACGAACCATTCCGTCCATACATTATAATATGATGAAATTCTACTTATTGCCATCAAATGGTTCAGAGGAAGTCTCAAAGTCTCAACAGAAGATATGTTCTAAAGACCACTCCAAATTGATTTGTAGTTCGTTGGATTAACCGCTCCTTTAAAATGCGCAGAATTCTGCGCTAGTGTAAAGGATACTTTCGCATTTAACGGTAGAGCTGCTCTCATTCATTTAATAACCTGTCAGTGACAGGAAGCGATGTAAGCGGCCATGCTAAGGCGGTGTCATTTACATTGAGTAGTAACCATTTTCAATAATTTTCAAATATTGGATAAAGTTATCGATTAATAAAAAGTATATACATCAAACGATAGTTGTGATCAACATATACAGAAAATCAATACTTGAAAAATGGACGAAATAAGTGAGAATTTAACCTCGCGGGAAAATTTCTCAGTGGAAAACGAAGAAAATGGCGGCATACATAACATTAGAGCGCCTATAGTGTTTATTAGAGAACGCAGTGTTTTCGGCGAAAGGAAAATTAACTACAAAGAATGGATTAAACACGAGGAACTTTATAAATCAATTGGACATGTAATCGACGTGTCACATATTATTGGTTTACAACGCGTAAACGGAATGTGGAGGATCTACCTAGACAACTTAGACGACAAGGCACAGTTAGTTACGGAAGGTATTTATCTTCGAGCATGTCATGTTCCAGTCCTCATCACAAATCCTCATCGACCAGATGGAGAACAAACTGTGCGTATAAGAGTACAAAACATTCCCCTGTCCATAGACGACAATATTATCAAAAGAACTTTGATCATCAAAGGCATCGACATAATCGATCTCAAACGAGAAAAACTAAGAATTGATGGTAAACTGACCAACTGTAATACTGGTGATCGTTTTAATCACAGTGAAACAACTTACATTTGTTAACCCTCTACCTAGATTCATGGAATTTGGACAATTCAAAGCCAAAGTGATTCACAAAGGACAAATTACAAAAACGGCTAAATGTAAGAAATGCTTACAAGAGGGTCATCGCACTGATGAATGTATTAATGATTGGAAATGCCTTAAGTGTAATGAAATTTGTCATAAACAAGGCGATTGTCCCATATCTGAAGACTGTCACAGTATGTTTTGTTTAGAAAATGTTTAATTTTACGTGTTCCTACGACCGCTTTTTTTCATAAGGACAATTACTTTTCATACAATGCTGTCTATATACGTACTGTACGTATATTGACGTATCTACAATAGCGTGTGTCAACATAAAATATAGTATAACTCTTATTTAAACTATAATATATATATTTATATATTACCGATACAAATTTTTGTGTAGAACAATGTTATACGAGTGTACATTTCTTCATACAACCGTTCAATTTTATTTTTTTAAAAGACTCAGTGATGTAATGTATCCAATCATATATAATGTTATCATTCATTACGATCAACAGACTGGTTTGTCTAAACAAAACATAGTACTCGTCTGCCGGCAAATTGTTTTTCTTACGGCTTTGTATTTTATTGTCAAAGAATACTGGGTGGAAGAATGTTATGTGATGTAATGTACCCAAGCATGTACAATGTTAAAAATTTTCACGATCAACACATTGATTTACTTTTACAAATCTTAGTTTGTACCTGTTGGCAAATTGTTTTTCTTATGGATTTGGACCACTGTTGTAATATACAAATACTGTTATCTGAACTAGTATACATAGACTGTGTATACTGGTCGTATAGTATGTGTAGATAGCATGTGACGTTTTTTCATACATGTAAAGCTACGCATACATGTTATACAACTTGTATTATCTGTTTATAACAAACTTGATGTGACTGTTTTCATACCTCGATACACAGATGACAGCTACTAAAATACACTTTCTTTCACTTAACGCACAAGGATTAAGAAATATAAATAAACTGAATAGGCTAAAACAGTATATGAGTCAGCAGAAAGTAGACATTCTATTTCTGCAAGAAACACATTATACAGTTGAAATCACAAACCGTCTAAACATTGAATTTAATGAATGGGAATCGTATAATTCTTTCGGTACATCCTCTAGTGCTGGATGCACTATTCTTATTAACAAAAGGTTACAGTATGATCCTATAGACTTGAAAACATGTATACACGGTAGATACGTTTTCGTGAATATTTCAATAGAAGATAACGTATACACTTTAGTCAACTTATACGCATACAATGATAGAAATAAGAGGAGTACGTTTTTTTGAAACAATTCATAATTTAATTAATGAACACTCTCAAGGCTCAGTAATTATCGGAGGTGATATCAATGAAACCCTCACTGAAGAAGATAGAATTTCTAAAAATGTACAAATTCAATCAAGCAAGTCATTAAGTTATCTAATAAAACGACTCAAATTATGCGATATTTGGCGAATACTAAACACTAATAAACAACAATTCACATGGCGAAGAATCAATGGATATGAAAAAAGTAGAATTGATTTATGGTTAATCGATGAAAACTTAGTGCCGATTATATTGAGTTCTGATATAAGACCCGCTAAAATAACATTTACCGACCATCAAGCAATATCATTAAAAGTAAATATTCCTTCAAAGCGTAGTCCAGGTTACTGGAAATTTAACAACAGTTTGTTAGATGACCCTGAATATGTTGAATACATTACTAAAGTAATAGACAGCTATAACAAAACAAGACAACAATTATCGCAGCAAACTTTATGGGAACTCTGTAAGTTAGACATCCAAAACCATACTATAGCATTCGCGAAGAAAAAATCGAAGTATAAAAAAGATAGAGTCTTAAACCTAGAAAAACATCTCTCAGTATTATACGAACAAGAACCAAAAACAAACGACATAAGAGCAAACATAAGGAAAATTGAAATAGAATTACAAACATATTACAATGAAAAAGCAAAAGGGGCTCAAATAAGATCTAAAGTCTTCCAACTGAACTACTCAGAAAAAAATACCAAATATTTTCTAAATCTTGAAAACTCAAGACAATCAAGAAAAACGCTTAATGCATTAAAAGTTAACGATTGTATCATTACAAATACATCTGCAATATTGCATGAAGAGGTCACTTTCTATAAAAAGCTATATTCCTCTAAAAATAAAAACATAACACAAATTGAGCAATATTAAATAATACAAAACCAGATTATGTTTTAAATGACAGCGATGCTTATCTTTGTGAAGGTCTTTTAGATATGAAATAATGTGAAAATGCGGTTCACACCATGCTTAATAATAAAAGTCCAGGACTTGACGGGCTTACCTGCGAATTCTATAAATACTTCTGGAATAGTATAGGAAAACTTGTTACCGACTCCTTGAACGAAGGCTACATAAATCAAAGGACTGAAGGTCCTGAGAGGCGCTTCCAGGGCACGTTTTCTATAATATTTGAAGGTGATTATTTTCAATAATCATCTTCCTATGCCATCCATCCGCTCACTTCTTGGAATTAACCCCATCACACACTCATACTTGATCGATATATATTTCCAGAAAATTCTATAAAGGAATTAGACTCGAAAACCTTCTAAACTGTTTTCGATAATCAGTTTAATATGGACATCTGGGTTTTTGGTATATAATTGAGAAATATTCTGTACTTTCAAGAATTAACATGATGAACTCAAGTAACCTGACCCATTCCAGATGGAATATAGTGCAGTAATAAATCTCAATGAAATGATTCAGTCTTCAACTTTAAAAACATATTGTTACTTTACAATTGTAAAATAACAATACGTTTGTATATAGCTGTAGTATATCACTATATGACTTGCAATATAGGAGTCTGGACTTTCATATTGAAATACATTTGTAATTATGCATACATAACCATCAACTTGCTTTTGTGAGGGCTAAATGGGATTAACAAATAATACCAAGAATGACAATTTTATGTATACAACGCAAAGTTTACGCTGTTAATTGTTTCAGCATCAAGACTCCCATTCATGCAGTGTATAAACTTGTTCAAGCCGTATAGACAGTATATAATACTATGTTTAATTGACGTACAGTGTCTTGCATACTTTTTGTTTTCAATGTTTTCCCTCTAACTCAGACTGACATAACATTTTACTTCCAACTTTCTTGATATCAAAAACCAATATAAAGATCTAATATTGTAATTTTATTTCCTTCATTCCATTGTAGTTATTTTGGTACACATTTATAGAAAAGCAATGAATAACAAGTACAAATACAGTAATATTTCTTCTCAAAAATACTCATCTACAAATTCAAAAGTTTTTTATCTTCCGACAATCCAGTATAACCATTGTCTCTCTGAATGTATACAACATCTCGAATCAAGTCACATTTTATCACAGATCTATGCTTTCTGTATTCATTTAACGTCTTTTCCGCATGGTCACATGTTGTATGTTCTAGTCTCTCGAAAAGGCGACTTTTACAACTGTCATAAATATCTGAGGCAAAAATAGTGGACAGGGTATACCAGTCATCTTGGTATGCGACATCAACATAGGAGTAAGCTTAGGGTTCTCATTTGGATTTAGATTTGCGTCCCTGGGAAGAAATATGAGTCCAAAAATCATAGGAGTCTAGTATAATTCAATTTGGGGCAGTAAGTGGTTGACTTGATTGTGGATGAAATTCATCAATTATCCCTTTATCTTCTTCACTGGATTTAAACCGCTGTCATCTAAAATAGACAAATTTGAAACATTGTCATAAAATTATCCGAAAATTGTGACTATCCGAAGTTGGTACAATCGAACAAATCTGGGTCATGATCAATCAGTGTTACTCGTTTAAAATGGCACTTTGATAATAATAATTAATAATAATATTCATGACAATCACAAAGGGAAATAACTCTCTCGATTTTGCGTAAACTACGATATAGAATATTGACAACTGTTGTATCATGTCAACTCATATTATTCAGATTTCTATCTAGCTGTAGCGGCCCTATCCGTCCAACACCAATAAACGAGAACCGATATTCTAACTTCTCAGGAAATGGCCAATTTGAGATCGCTGTGCTGTTGACGCAATTTTGCAGAATCTCGCTCAAATAATCAATCTTACCGGTACACAACATTGCCAACTCATTACAAAAACACATCATTATCATTATATACACGAGTAACAAGCTGACAACAAAGAAATTTAAACTTACCTTGATCAAATGTCGAGAAGTCCAGTAGCCGTAAACGACGCAAAATAAAAAATTTCACACGTCCCCACAAGTTGCCCAGATGTTATGGTGTGTCCGATTCCACAGGGACTTGAAACATACCATTTAAATGTTGACCATACAGATAAGGTCATACAGATATAAAAAAAGTATTTTTCAACAACCTGTGGGTCGGATTAACGACGCAGAATATAAATTTGCACACGATCCCACAAGTTGCCCGATGTTCTGGTGTCGATTCCAGAGGAACTTGAAACATACCATTTAAACGTTGACCATACAGATAAGGTCATACAGATAACTAAACAAATAGTTTTCAACAACCTGTGGGTCGGATTGATAACGCACTCGCAGAACTTTCATACAAATTAATACGCGACTATTCGAGAAATCTCGCTCATTCGAAAATAATCAAGGAAAGCCGTCAGTATATCAAAGCTGCCGCCATTCCACTAATTATTTATTCCTGACAAATCATAAATTACACTCTTCAAATCTATAATAAAATCATAAGACTTTACGTGTACTATTTTTCATGAGGAGGAATATGATTGTGGCGGTACTTCGAGTATACTTCCGGTTGAGACGATGATAGCAAAGAGACGATAAAGCGCCTCAAACATGAATTATCCGCATCTCAAAAATTAGGTGTGTTATCTTTATCTTATAAAAAAGGAGATCCATGCAGTTTAGAAAACTGGAGACCAATAACTTTACTAAATACTGATTACAAAATTGCAGCAAAAGTTCTATCCAACAGAATACAAAAAGTAATCCACAAAATAGTTAATACTGACCAACAAGGCTATATTAAAAATAGATTTATTGGAAATAACATTCGGCAAATACATGACATCATAGATTACGCGGAAAAGTTGCAAATTAAAGGCGCAATCCTATTTTTAGACTTTAGAAAAGCATTTGATACCGTTGAATGGAACTTCATGTTCAGCGCACTGAAACATTTTGGCTTTAATGATATGTTCATAAAATGGATAAAAACAATGTATTCAAATATTAAAACATGTATTTTTAATAACGGCTGGAGATCGCAATGCTTTAATCCACACCGTGGAATACGTCAAGGATGTCCAATATCCGCATTAATTTTCATAATAATTGTTGAAACAATGGCAATTAACATACGAAATTCGGATGACATTAAAGGTATTCAAATAACTAATTCAGACAGTATAAAACTTTCTCAGTTAGCTGACGACACGACATTATTTGTTCAATCAGAACAAGAAGTTAATTGTGTTTTGAACATGATTGAAAACTTCGGAAACTTATCAGGATTACAATTAAACAAAACCAAAACAGATGGTATCTGGATAGGATCTCTTAAAAACTGTCAACGTTCCCCTGGTGGCATACAATGGCTAAATAAACCAATAAAGGCATTAGGAGTTTTCTTTGGAACAAACCAAACTGAATGTAACAAACTAAACTGGAATAATAAAATTGAATCTTGTACGACAGCAATTCATAACTGGAAAAAAAGAAATCTTACGTACTTCGGAAAAATTGAAGTCATAAAATCACTTCTACTACCAAAATTTACCTATCTTTTTCACTCCTTGTTAGTTCCAAATAAGGTAATAAAACAAATTGAGACCATGTTCTACAACTTTCTATGGAACGGTAAAAGAGACAAAATTAAAAGAAAGACATTGATCGGCGATAAACGATTAGGCGGACTAGAAATGCTAGATATTGAGTCATATATAAAGTCGTTAAAAATAAAATGGGTACAAGCTATGTGTGATAATAACAATACGGCTAAGTGGAAAATGATACCCAATTTATACTTTAAACAATACGGTAAAACTTTCCTGTTATTTTACATGAATCTAAACAATAAAAAACTATTAGATCTAAAAATACCAACATTCTATGAAGACATTGTAAACATATGGTTACAGTTAAAAAGCACAAATTGTGCAGAAATTAAAAACTTCCGCGAAATACGCAAAGAAGTAATATGGGGAAACAAAAATATCAAGTACAACGGTAAGTGTTTAATATTCCCAAACTGGATAAACTCTAAGATACTCTTTATTAATGACCTGCTAGACAAACACGGTGATCTAAGTTCACAAACAATTCGTAACAAACTTATTAGCACACACAACTGGATTTCTGAATACAGCATATTACTAAAATCAATCCCTAAATCATGGAAGCATGCTTTAAAATCCACAGAGTCAAAACAAACATTAGTTAATACTCCTCTTGAGATAAAAATCAATAAACTAAGACTTGAAAATATTAACAGCAACTACATTTATAAGTATCTTATATCGTCAAAATTCACCAAACCGTACATGCATGGTCACTGGGAAGCTGTACTTAACTTACACATTGATTGGTCTGCACTATACGCCTTTATACATTCAATCCCAGATAACAGAATAAAACAATTCAAATACAGAATTATTCAGAATATAATTACAACAAATGAACTAAGATTCAAATGGAAAATATCCGAAACGAAAAACTGCTACATATGCAATGTTACCGAAACATATAATCATCTTTTCATCGATTGTCCACAAACGAATAAATTATGGACTGATGTTCAAACTGTATTCAATGTGTGTGGGATAAATAAAAATGTCCGGAAACTAAAACATATAGTTAATGGATATAAGATAAGTAATTGCGAATACCATTATATGAACCTAATACTATCATTAAGCATACTTTGAAAGCGACAATTGGACTAAAACCAGCAACCTATACAATATATTTACTTACGAATATAAAATACTGGCTATGTACCTTAAACAGCGAAAGGTCAATGATCGTTTTTTAACCATCTTTAACAAACACATGCCTTTAATCTAATCAAGAACTAAATATAACGTTATCAATGCTTATACTGTAAGCATTCCTCGTTGATTTTCCAACAACACTGTCTTAACCACACATCGAAATGATCTAGTCTCTTTTCGTTTTTTCGTACTGTAATAGTATACTAGACTAGATTATATCAAAGGTGTGTCTGGTTTCTATTTTTTTTTTCCACATACAAACCTTTTTTGTCATATTGTCACATTTCATCTTTTTTTACTGTGAATATATGAACTAGCAATATAATAGATATAGAAATACCTACAATGTAGTATATATTTAAACAACTGCCACGTTTATTATGCATTTATATATACATGTATATGATAAGCTCTTATATGTTATGTATGTATGTTTAAAAAAAAAAAAAAGAATTATTCAATAAAAAAAAAAAAAAAAAATAAAAAAATAACCTGTCAGTGCAAATGCTACCGTTACAAGCTCAATCGTTCGGGAGATCGCACTATTTCTGAAAAGTGTATATCCATATCTTAAGCTATCGAGAGTAGTCGTTCTTGAATGCCATTCGTAACATTATTGGTTACGGGTCTTTTCCAGAGATTAACAAGTTTTAAATAATGGAAAATCGATTGTTCACAGTATGAAATGGTGAAAAACAGAACAATTAAGTATACAAGAAAAAAATCTGTACATTTGTACATCCTTAAAGAAGACGACAACTATATTAATTATATGCCTAGCTACCGTAGTTAACACTCCCACAATGCATTTTAAACATGGGAGTACCTGCAAAGATCACTGACGATATGCAAGAAATGTACAATAAATGCATCAAAACTTAGGCTAAATAAAGGTTGATACAACCGCTACACAGACTTTTAAAGGTTCGGGATACTTGTGCAGCATGAAATATTTGTGACAAGCTTGGACAATCATACAAATACTGGAAAATTCATGCAGTAGCGAAAATGGATAACAATTTAAGGAAATGAAAACAAATTCGGATAGAATAAAGCGAGCATGGAGCTGTATAATATGTGTTTGGCCTGTCTATATTTCTGATCAACACATATGTGTACGATTCGATGCTTCGTTATAAACGTCTCGATTGGGAAAATGCATAAATTTATCTAGGATAACATGAAGAATAGCTACACAACTAGAAATTAGAACACACAATGGTAAGCCCCCTTATTACAAAGTATAGTAGCATTATTTTGTCCAAATGAGAGGAAATTAGATGAAACTGTTTTCAGACAAATCTGAAGTTTGGAAGGCTGTTGAACTTAAGCCAAGACTAACATCGTGCTATTGAACATTATAATTTTAAACTTGAAATGTTATAAGACTTGCTATATAGTTTTCACCTTGTTCAGAATCACCCTGTCTGTCAGTTGTTGTGTCCAGATATAGCATACATGTATTTAGTTTAAGGCAAGAAATACTTAACCAGTTTTCAAGGAAATGGAACATGGCAAACAGAAGCTATCAGAAGTGTAGATAATGTAAGACATCTTTGATGCATATCCACCAAGGCATTAATGAGTTATGACCCATTAACAGAAACTAGTTGTGCATCTCATGGTAACATTCAAGCTGGGACCAATATATACTGTATATATTGGTCCCAGATTCAAGTCTAAGGGGGTGGCTCACTGATGTCTAGTTTTAAGTTTGCAGCTCAATGTTTTTGTTACTCATTAAATGGATAGAATTGGAGAAAAAAGCACCGTCAGTGAAATTTTGAGAAATATAAGAAAAATACAATTATAAGGAAAGACCTGCCGCCTGTGAAATTTTGAGAAGTTGAAACAATAAAAATTCACATGTTAGCACTATAACTTTAACTAGCTTGCAAATATATGCACTTCATATTTTTTTCATATGGCCATTTCATTGTTATTGATTTGTTCAGTATTTCCTTGCAAGAAATATTTTGTTTCTCATTGTACGTTTGCATTGAAGATGTAATTACTTCATCATACCTAAATTATGTTTATACACTTTCATGTAAAAACTGTCCAGTTGGAATACTGTTCAATTTGTATTTTTGGACGGTACCGCTCAGGTAGCGTCTAAAGTAGTGTGGCAATTTGAGAGGCATACAACAATTGGTTCCCGTTTTCAAAACAGGGAAAAGGATGAAAGCCGGTAACATGTCAAAAACGTCCACATCCTAATTACTACGCAACGAAGTAGTTCAAAAGTTAACCGAAGGAAATAATATCATAAACATTTCAATAAAATGTTGAAAAGGTGACCTGCTTAAGTGGTTTGTGAACTAATTAGCTGTTTCTGTGGAGTTCTGATGGGTTTTAAAGCAATGTATTAATACACAAGAGTTTGTTCATTCTCGTCAGCTCTCGGATATTTCCGTACCACTTCGTTACTCTACACTCGAGGTTTTCCGAATGGAGTTTGTTTACAGTTTTGGGTGTGCTCATATTAAAATTTAATGAACGAAAAATGTTTGTCTCTTTTATATTCTTTAATGATGGTTAATTTGTGTACTTCATTCATGAAGTACTTACTAAATGTATATCTTGTTGTATTCCTTATTAATTTCATCGTTTTGTAAAGTGCGTATTTTAAGAGCGTCGACAGTTTTCGTTTAGTACAGATTCTTTCTTTTCGCCGGTTGAAATGTAACTAGACAGGTTCCCTACAATACCGGTTCTCAATACTTAAAATGACAGGTTAGCGCTATAAACGCGATAAATTCGCTAAGCGAACGCACGTAGAAGAGTGTACTCGGGTTCAGACTGCGTTTAAAGGATATATATATAAATCGATGACAAGTGATTACTGTTGTTGTTGTTCTTTAGTGCGATTTATCGTAACTATGGTCTAGTCGTGCACGACTACGAAAATTATCGGTCTCATCTTTCTACGTACATCTCACTCTGTGCTTGCAAAAATAATTGGATAACACCCCACTACAACAAGATAACTCATAACCTATGGCAAGCTAGTGTTATCATAACTTTATGCCTGGGCATACTGATTTTACTCTTATAAGTTCGTGCTGATATAATTGTATAGGTCATTTTATAATTAAATATTCACAAACTTTACATTAAGGGTCTGATATCTTTGTATTTTATTTATTTACAATCGTGACAAACATTTCACTTGTTTACAATTTTAAGGTTCTACCATTATTACTGACCATTTTTCTTTATTTCGGTTTGAAATCTAGCATTTCTAGAACAAGTCGGATTGAATGATCATTTGAAAAAAAATGTTTACTATTTTTTTAATAATGTTTTATTCTTTTTCGCATTTCTGTCTTATGTTTAAGTTTTATTCCATATTCCATGCAAACCATATGACCTATTTACACATACTTTGATATTATAAAACTGTTTAGTTACATAACGGAAACTTGTATGCAACGAGTTGCCAGTTTGGCAACAGAGACGAGCGGTACCGTCCCACAGCACTTTTGTGCTTTGATTCATTCATAAAGTCTTAAAGAAGTGCCTTCATATACAGGATTTCGAGATGTCTTTCATAACTCTCTGTGGCAAACACATGCATATATACATGTACATGTATTCTTGTACAAATGTACTTGCAATTTGCACTCTTTCAAAGCCTGCTAAGAATGACAGCGCTTTCACCTAATTTCCGGCACTCACCTGCAATATTATAGTGTTTTTTTTGTTAAAGCTTTAAATATCATATAACTTCAGATTCTTGTTCTGACATGTCTTTTTCCAGCCTAAAACAGAACTTTTATTTATATTTACAAATAATGATCCTTTTATTAGGTGTTTATGATCTTTATACCAATGCACGTGTGCAATCGCTCTACCATTGTTGCTAATGTCGCTCCAAGACGTTTCATAGCAAAGACATTTCACGCTGTGACAATGTGTCTCAAACTTGATAAACAGTCCAAAAGAATTCATATAAGTCATGAATAATTATATGAATAAACAAATGAAATAGTACATGACTGGCTAAACGTCATATAGATAGAATTTCATTTGCCAAAAGTGTTTATAACTCATGTATGATGACTATATACTATTTTTAAAACATCAGGATGGAATGTCCCAGTAAATATTTCACATGGCACTAATTGTCCCGAGCGAGCCACCTTTGGCACAAACAGTCCGTCACCAATTATGTAATATTTTTAATTGCAATTGCATGGTTGAAACACTTTCCTTAGAGACACATTTTTAACCAAACATCATCTCTTTTCCACACTCCCATAAATAATTAAGCTTTCTTTGTACAATAGGTTCTGCGCTGACTTGATGCTATGCATCAATATTTTTCCTGTATACCTTGTCAGCACCGTGTATATAGAATACTATACGCGAATCTTTAACCAATGGAATTACTGGATTTTTATTTGCAGTTTTATAAATATATATATCTTCACCTTCAAGCTTCTCTAGTATCTATAACTCATATTATGATGTTTGTTAACAAGGGCAGTTACTCGGAATTTGTGAACTTTATCTCCTATGTGCCTGGTTCGCTCCTCTCCGAATTTCCCTAATTTATTGGCCGATGTGCTCCAAATGGCGGTTATAGTCTATTGTCACAGGGACATATACATACATAGTTATAATTATATTTTGTCAAAAGAAAAAATGAAGCAGTAACAGTGCATAAATGGTGATCCACATCCATTACAACATAACTTGATCATCTTCGCTTATCGTGAACAGTTTAAACCATTTAGATATAAGTAGCGCGCGGACATGTTAGCATAACCAAAAGCGCGAGCGATGTACTTATTGTTTTAAACGTTAACAGTAATTTTATCTTACACTTAATTGATACTTATGCAAAAAAATAATTTTCGTCGAAGTTTTTGGCACAAATCTTGAAACAACACCGTCTAGAACATTACTTGATCAATACACCACTGATATTGAAAATGTGACTATACTGTAAATGCATACTTAGTACATTTATGCCCCTCGATTAAAATACTTAACTCAGTTGTCTTTATAAAATAAAATATGAACGAGGCTTTTAATAGAAACGAGTAAGCGTATGCAAAGTACGTTTGAAAAAGGAGAACATTTTTGCGTTGCAATGTTTGAATATGAATATGAGACACAAGGTTAGTATAAGCCTGCTTGTTTCTATGTGCTGGATTAATTACAGTGTGTCCGTTATGTACATAATGGTTAATTGCTTTTAATGATAAGTTACTGCCAACGTAGTCAATTTATGTGTATATGTTGGAAGTCAATGTCCATAGAGCGATTATGTGTGAGGTTAAAACTAGCTGTTAAATCGATTTAAATCCCCGTATTTTACTGACAGTTCCAAGGCTGTAAATCGCTGTACGGCTATTATTTCTGTTTGTGTTTTATATGTATGTTAAATTTCCCTTTCCCCTGTGCAATTGTTTCACTTTCTATAGGGTTCATGTTATTTTCTCCGCACTTTCGGCCTACTGTTGCCAGTTGTCTTGACTTGTCCTGTGATCTTTTCCATCCATTAAACCCCCCTGTTTGTCCTCTTTGATTCTCCTAGTTATCCCTTATGGTCGGCCAGGCCATTTCTTGCGCCCATGTTCCCTTACGTATGTACCATTGAGCCTTCTCAATGCCATATGTTTAAGGATTGTCGTTTTCCCGGAGCTCTGTGTGGACAGGCACTGTCTTATGTACGATGCGTTCCCTGTAGCAACTTATTCTTTTTCTTTTACTATGTATCACTGCTATCGCAGTGAATACAAAAAAGGCTTTGATAATTCTGCATTATGGTTGTATGTACGAGTATTTTACTAGAAAGACAACATTCAGGTCCAATCCGATTCTTTCATTTGAACGTTCCAATCTCTATAGACAATACTCGGCGAAGTTAGCATGATGTCATATGCGTTTATATGAACCAGGCGCAGAAAGTCAGACTGCAGGTACCTTAAGTATTAATTGGAAAAACATCCTGGTCATTACCAATTACTTACGTCCAATATCCAACAAGTACCTTACCATAAGTAGTGCATTTAAGTAGATACACAATGTTTTTTTATTTTTACTTCAGAAAATACAGCAGTAAGTGCATAGCAATGGCACTGGGAAGACTCCCTCCAGAGTAAGTACTGTCGATTCAATATTCGTTGAGAATAGTATTATTGTGTACACTATGTATATTGGTCAGTATTATGCAAAACTCGAGTAAATAACAACAGGCTATACATCGTATGTAACCGAAGTATGACCAGGTTGTATTTCGTCATATAATATATTTGTGTATTTTGAAAAGTTCCACGTGTTTCCAATGCGAATGCAAGTTTATGATATGTTAAACGCCATGTAGTTATTTTATTTCATGACAATTTAAAATGTCAGTATAAGGCTGCTTGTTTCTTCGTACTGGATTATATACATTGTATATGTTATTGTATGCGTATTAAATGGTTAATCAACTTTAATGATTAGTTACTGTCTAGTTAGTGAAGTTATGTGTATATAATTATGTTAGATTTCAATGACCATATAACGGTTATGTGTGAGGTTAGCTAGTTGTTAAATCCAAGGCCGTAAATCGTTGTGTAGTCACTATTAGTATTTAATATGTTTAAGATGTATGTTGAGTTCCCTTTTCTCCAGTTGCAATTCCTTGACTTGATATAATATTTGTGTCATATTCTTCCCTTTTCGGCCCGTGGACTGTGGCTTTCTTACACTGTTCTGTCGTGTATTCCATCCATGTAATCCCTTTCTTCCCTTGTTGTTCCAATAAATTCTACATTACTGTTTTATGGTGAGGTTAATAGACAATCCTATCTCCAATCTTGAGATGTTTGCCATTTCACCTCCTTAATCCCTAATGTTTAGTAGGTTGATGTTTCACTGGTCTCCGAGTGAGGAGGCATTGTCATGTGTATGTGGCGTTCCCTATATTAACTTAATCTTTCAATGTATTTTTTACAATATGTTTTATTTGTAGGAGGGAAGAATGGTGCTGTGGAGTTTATCTGCCATATAGACGTGACTATTTGACTATATTGTTGAAAGACTGTATTGGTTGTTTACCGACGCTTTCTAAATTGAATTTTCTGAATTCGGATAGGGAAATTAAATCATCGTCGGAAGATTCAAATGTATCTATGTTGTTGAACACTATGAGCAAAGTAGCATCTGTTGTTGAACTAACGATTTATTTGAATCATAAATATACGACAGACTATTCATTTATTGGATGTGCTGGAGTAGTTTCCACGTGGACCAATCGTCGACAACTGCAGCTAAGTATCATGCCAAAATGGCATCATGCATATCAACACGTAAGTCGAAAGTTAGTGATGTTAATAATATTGGTTGTCTTGCCATCACATTTCTGGTAATGTGTACATTGACTCAGTAATACATGAAACGAAATAATCCAGACTTTAATTATGCGCTACTATTCATGCTATGTTAATGACATCTGGCCGTCTTCGCATGTGTGTGTTACATAATCATTTGGTCTATTATGGTAGAGGATTTACGTGGTCTTGTTTTGGAAGCTTTGCATTTTGTGGTTTTTTTTGTGTGTGTTACATACACGTGTATAAAGGGGATAAGGGATTATGGGATTAGTACAATAACAGTTTTGTACAATTAATATAATCAGGGCATATAAACATTTCTGTTGTAGGTATGGGTGATTGACCATGACGAACAGCCAGTGATGGAATACATTGAAGGTACTAAATGTGACCATGTTAGTAGTGTATTAGGCAATCCCCTATAAATACTCTCGTTTGACCCAATAATAATGCAATTAAATAATCGATTTCCGTACGCATGCCAAGTTTTATTTGATGAAGGTGTGTTACTTAAATCAACATATCAGGATCTATGTACATAAAAGAGACAGAGAATAAGTTGTTACAGGGAACGCCACATACATAAGACAGTGCCTTGCCACACAGACCTCTGGGAATACAACATCTAATACAACTTAAGATATTTTAGGAGGCTCAGTGGTACATACGTAAGGGAACAGGTGCGCAAGGAATAGCCTGGTCGACCATAAGCGATAACTAGGAGAATAAAAGTTAAAGAATTGCATAAGGGAATGGGAAATTTAACATATATTCAAAACACAAAAAGAAACAACAACCGTACAGCGATTTACAGTCTTAGAATTTTCAGTAAAAATACTGGGGGTTTAAATAGATTTAACAGCTAGCTAACCTCACACTTTATAGCTAAATAATTATTATTTTTCTAACATATAGATTTACGCACAATTCTACTAAGTCGGCAGCAACCAACCCGTAAAAACCAACAACCATTATTCACCTAATATAATATAATGGCAATTAGTAAAAAGAAATTAAAAAACTAGACAAAATGTGACAAAATGTAAATCAATACACGGAGAAATAAATTAACGTCAGATTCTATACTAAGGACACATAAATATTGTTTGAAACTGTACCAAGATAGAATTGTCGCTTACGTTGAATGACGTAACATTTGGTGTATACAGGCATAAAATGACGACAAAATAGAAACGGACGCTGGTAGAAAGAAGCTGGAAAGGAAGGTTTAATTAAGTCGGTACGGGGAATCACCAACCTACGAAACATTTCGGAGTATGGTGGTCTAAGGACAAATATCTATTGGAATGTAGAAGTAAGGTATTGTCTAGCAGACAGTCAAAAACAACCATGGAGAAGTGTAAGGGACAACAAGGAAGAAAGGGTCTGAATGGATGGATTTACCATTGGACAAACTAAGTCAGTCAGATGCCATGGCCTCAGTGTTGGAGACAAGAATATTATATCAAGTCAGAAAACTGTATATGGGGGAAGGGAACTTAAAATATATCCAAAACATACGAAGAAATAATAACCACATAGCGATCTACAACCTTTGAACTGTCAGTATAAATACTGGGGGTTAAGATCGATTTAACAGCTAGCTAACCCCACACTTAAACGCTATATGGTTATTGATTTCCAACATATACACATAAATTAATAAAATAGGCAGTAACTAATCATTAAAAGCAATTACATTACATGCCTAAGAACAGACACACTGTGTATAATCTAGCACGAAAGAACAAGCAGGCTTATACTGACCTTGCTCCCAGTAACTAAATTATTAATATCAGAATGCGAAATAACCATACAATATCAAATCAACAACCTTGTGCTTATTTTTTAAACATACCCTTCAAACTGAAATTCACTGATGACTTATATTGTCCATTTTCATGCGTTGAACGCGTGTAGAGCACAAAAAAGCAAAATATCAAAATGTAAATGTCGGGCTGTGGTTGTACCTGGATTAATACAACAAGTTGGAAAATACAGAACAATAATTTAAGTATCATACGAGGTCTGTCTGGTACCAAAAGATGTACATGTATCAACTATGTGCAATTAAAAGAAGACATCTACGTACAGGAAGCAAATATAACCGATGTCATCGACGAATGCAATTTGCATGATGTGCTGTTTTCACAGATGGTTCTTCGCTGTTAACCCAGGCTCAACAAGAGCAGCCATTTTTTGAAAGATAAATTCCATTCCAATCCTTTTGAGAGAAAAAAGTTGGACAGAATAGTGACAACTGTCAATGCGAGATTGTGATAATTGAAATCGCTTTGCAAGTGCAATTTGAATTACCATTTCTTCGAAACAAAAATGTTCATTTCTTCACCGACTGTCGAGGGACCATTGTAGCCAAATTCAGCCACACCATACCAACAAAAAAATGGAGTCCATTATCAATTTTAAAATACTCATTGGAGGAAAATGATAATAACAGGAACATCCACTGGGTACTAGGTGGTCAAAAAATAATTCTGGAAATGAAATTGCAAATAAAAGAGCTGAAGCAATTGCAGCAGAAGCACACCGTGATGAAGAAGAAGAGATAGTCTAGGATATACAAAGGAAGTTATTACAAAATGAGAGAAACATATTGCTGAAATGGAACTACAGATATTTACTTGCTGACAAGGTTTATTTAAGAGGTAAATGACAGTGTTGGTAACAGATCATGTGTAGAAGAAGAAGAAATTCAGTGCGATCAATCAACTTCTCAGTGGTCACACGATTCTTAATGACCATTAGTCAAAGATTGATCCAATGAAGGATGGTAGATAGATAGATTTATCTCAACATAAAATCTACAATTTACATGGCAATATAATATTAAGACATATATTAGTAACAACAAAATGTATGAATCAATAAAGCCATATCAATCAACATTATATGTTAAGGATAACACAAAAAAGAGTACAAGTAAAAACTCTTATTTCCATTGTGGTCCTTAATATATAGTATTGTGTGACATAGGAAGAATTATAAGCTATAAATAAAGTTATCACAGTCAGTTAATCAAAGAAAGACATTGTGTTACATGTTTATAAACAAATAGATAAAACGACGAAACAACGAAATAATAAGTTATCTCTGACAGGATTAATGGGTTAAATAGCTAATCAAATAAAATTAAACATGGTATTTGGTTACAAATTTAAAAACTTTTAAAAAGGAAAGACAATACATTATTTAAGACGAGCTTAAATTGTTTTACTTTGCATTTGAAAGAAGAGATACTTTATAGTAACTGTATAGAATGTTTTTGAATGCAACACTTTTTCGCCAGAGAGAATAGAAATGCTAAGAACAAATGAAAGAGAGATTAAGTTGTTGCAAAGATTGCCACAAACTCCACAACCACAAGATCGACTGTTGCCACGTTGGTTGGTATTATTATGCAGTGAAAGTTTAGACTTTTCTCTTATCATAAATTTTAATTATTTTTTTATAGTTTGACATCTGTTGCTGTCTGTCAGCATTGACTGCGAAGCTATTGTTCTGTTATTAACACCTCATTTCTAAAATCTTTGATAACATGTTTCCTCTGATTAATTGTCATCACACAGCTATTGTTATATCTGATTGTTTATTTACCATCAAAACACTTAGGGTCTGGCTTCCTTATTATCTTTGTTTTTAGGTTTGTATAAATACTTGTAACTTCATATGCTAGACAGAAATAATAATTCAGCCTAAGAAGAAACTTAAATTTACGTTTTACTGGAGCACCAGCTTGATATTAATAACTTTGGAATAAATATTTATAACTTTATATCACTGGATTTCCAGACATTTTTAAAGTGTGCGAATAAAAAGTAATACAAATAGAAGGACTCTGTGAATCTTTGCTAACGCTCACTACAATCCATACGTACACAGAAATTCTACAGAAACTACTTCATAAAAGTATGATAAATTCTAACCTTATCAGGAAATTTTGTTTAGTTGTTGATTTAGACATAGATCTACTGGTGAATTTAAAAGAAAGACAAACTGAAATAAAATGTAAAATTATATTATTGACAAAACGAAACAAATTTACGAGTACCCTAAGGGAGGATTAAGTTGTGTTAAAAAGCAGCAGAACATAGAGACATGTGTCCTTGTTACTACCAAATGACGTCATGAATATGTTTTACATGACGTCATAATAAAGAAAGAAGCTTGGATAAATCTAACTGATAGAAATGCCTGATAATGATAAGTACGTAATGCAAACAAACTTAATCAGATCACGTGGGATAACAAAATGATGGATACGCCCCAAAAGAAAGTACAAAAAATGTATTACGCTTTATCCAGACTATCCCATCTCGGCGGGTGAGATTGGCTAAATTACATCTTCGCTTGATAGCACATGCTGTGAACACTATTAGCTTTGTCTACAGAATCAGTAATGGATAGAAATCCATTGTCACATGGTCAATATCACTCTCAAAAGTCGAGTCATATTTTTCTTTGCAAACAAACTGGTGCGTCTTTTTTTTACTTTTTAATCATTAAACGTCTTATAAAGTAAACAAGAAATATCTTTAAAAAAGATGGTCGGCGCAACCTGAAGTATGCAAATTTGTTGCAATCTGAAGGTTAAAATTTGTTGTACAACATAAAAAAATGCATAAATGTTACGACTGCCGGTCATTCAATTACGCTTTACTACAGAAACTCCGAGACCTGTAAGGGGAGATCACTGCTTAGTGTGATTAGACATAGACATGTAGTATAATTTGTTTCAATATAGTTCATCAATATGTAATACTTATATGTATAAGTCGTGAACTCACACATTCATGTTTATAAACTTGTTATATAGCGATGTATCTGATTAAAACGATATAAATGATCGCGACTGGTACATAACACCAAGAAAGTCTTCTTAATTCCAACACCGGACAATTCCCGTGGTGATGACTAATTAGTCTGGTGCTCTGCACACCGATAATGTAATGGTAAGGGCAGGTAATTCAGGCTAATGACTAACACTACTTACTGGATAAATCATGAAATACACTATACACTATGTCAACCAATCTGCGTCAAGGTTACAAATATTTTTCACTCCAGATCCAAAATGGATTTCGGTAAATTCACCGAAATTCAGTGGATTTCGGTAATTAACGTAACCCTTTATCGAGAGGTTAACCAATCCGCGTCAAAGTTACAAACGTTGTTCGGTTGAGGAGAAACCATGTTAGTAGAAGATTCGCGATACAGTGAAAATTTCCCCGTGAAATGTATACTGGTATCTGTTATAATAAAGTAGACCATATGAATTAATATTTATTTCATAATATTGGTAGATCTATAAATAACAAACAATACATAAATACCAGATAAAGCACAATACATAAATAATGAATACAGATAATGCACAGGTAACAAATGACGAACAAACAATTAGACAACAAATGAATTAAAATACATGTAACATTAATCATTTAATCAGTTGAACATATGTCACATACATAAAAGACAGACACGTAATATATGAAAATGAAGAACGTAGAATGATGATTAATGATTCTGAACACAACACATGTATAAATACTGACACATAATACAAAAAACACAATAGAATCTACATTAACACGCACTTTACACGTTGTTCACACATTCACATATCGCAACTATATACGAACTCCGTATATGTTCCCAACAGCTGACAGAAAGCCAGCTGTTGAGACATCTCCACTTCTGTAGTTGTCCCAACACTTCTTGATGTGGGACTCCTTTCGGGCGCATGAACCAGCCAATGATTCTATAAATTAAATTATGACTTACCAGTGCCACAGGTACAGTGCTGCCATCTCTTACACCAGTCACAATCGACGGCTTGTTGGCGTCGTGTTACTTCCTTACCACACGCAATGCACGGATACATCGCGAGAAATTCATAAATAGTAAGCACATACACAGACAATAAATCACAATAGCACAGCATATTTGGAATCCAAACGAATATTCAGCAAAGTCAAAGCATCTGAACAAAGGTCTAATTATGATACTGTGGATTTGAGTTTATTTACCCTCGCCACCGGGATATCCCATATGGGCGAGCAAATTATGATACTAAGGAGCTTCATGTATTATATCAATTACTTTTTACTCAACGTAATTGTATGTTGCACCTTCTCTTTTAATTACATTATTAACTGTAGAATATCTTTTTAATTCATATTGTACATCAAAGTTCATTGATGTTTATAAGGGTTTCAATTCAAACGGTTTAATAATTATGAGCCCCAATTAAAGACTCAACCACCATTCTGTAATATGCCGAATGTGTGAATATCTTCGCCTTTTCATTGCTATTAAAAAGACGACTTCTATCACATTCTTTAATATGCCGAATGTGAGAATATCTTCGCCTTTTTATTGCTATCAATAAGACGACTTCTATCACATTCTTTAATATGCCGAATTGCACTTCAAAAGTGGGTCGAGTCGGTCCGGAATGTGTGAACAACTTTGCCTATTCATTGCACTTCAAAAGTGGGCCGAGTCGTACCGGGCCGAGTCGGACGGGCCGAGATGACCCTTTACCATATCTTCGTCGTTGTAAGGGGAGATCACTGCGTTATAGTAGCTACTATAAATAGCTTTAGCGCATCAAGTTAAATATAGTTCGGAAAAACCTAAGTTATGTTTCACAATATTACAGAAAATAGACCTCAGGTTTCTTAGAAACAATACGTCATACAAGTAAATGAGGTTAGTATTGTAAGATTACTACTTCTCCGTAAATTTTCTGTGATTCTGTATCGCGTACTAGAAAATGATAAAGTAGATAGGTATTCGGATACGTATTTTCGTCTCTTATTGTTTACATTTACTTTAGCGGGTGAGAACAAAGGGTTTAAGAAAATGAAAAATAGGGGATAACGCCGTGACGTCACACTCACCGGCGCTATAGAAAATGTTAACATTGCTGGTGGGCAGAAAATCGATATCCGGTTACATAATCCGAGACTTCTCTGACCCTATAGCCTTTTTTTTTTTTTTTTGCGGCTTAGGGTCAGAGGAACTCCTATAGTAAAAACCCGGGGATTACTGAAAACCACACAGTCGTGTACAGTCGTGTACTTTCAACGGTGTATGTGGCGTTTGGTCTCATTTTAACGGAAAGTTAGCCGAACAAATCGGTAAATTGATATTTAATTTACCAATCTGCAATGATAAAACTGCCCCTTTATCTACTGTAGTTTCATAAAAAAACATTTATGTTATGCAGTACCGAAATCGTTACGAAATCGGCCATATTGTTCATTTGCATAATAATGCGGTACTCTCGCGAGGAAAAGTGACGTCATATAAGCGGTGAAGGCATTAAAAGTCCTCTCGTTTTCGATCACGTGACAGCCAGGTGCTTTGACCCAAATACATATTTACATGAAGAAAATTATTTTTTTAGCTTACTCTGAAATGGATTGACCGTTACAACGTATTAAAGGTTTTCAAAACAAATGTTACGGTTCAGATAGGTTAATTAATATATTGATGATAGATGTATATGCTTGAAATGTTAATCCAATGAATGTTTACATAGATATATTGATTTAAAGTTCCTCTCCCGCGCGGGAGAGGAAATCCCCGGGTTTTTACTATATGAGTTCCTCTGACCCTAACCAGCAACATGAAGTATCAAAAATCGTAAAAGGGGCTGGTTTAGGGACAGAGAAGGCTCGGATTACCGGTTACAGCGCCATATTGTTTATAACGTTCGTTTGCCTTTGTAGATCATGTATTATCACATTTATCGCAAGTTTTTTTAGATTCGCCCACATACATTTGTGACAGCTGTATGCTGATTTTTGTGTTCACAGTTCTGTTCTTTAAACTGTCTAAAACATAAACGTGTGGAGTTGAGTTTGTTTACACTAGTCACCGGGATAACAAAAACATAACATAAACATAAATGTGCTCTTGGGAAATTGAAAATAATTATTGTGAGTAACTGAAAACTATTGGTCGTCCGGGCGACCGTGTGGACAGGTTTGTTACCATATTGTTTCGTTTTTTTTTACAATTTATTTCTTTATCTTTTTAACATCGCAAATAAACAAAATGCAACATTTAAACACATACACTTTTAAATTTTCACAATACATATTTTGCAACAATAAATTCACTTAATTCAATAAATTTCAACATTTCTCACATTTCATAAATATTATATAAACTCACATCTTCTAAACACATAACATAATACATTACATAAATAATTTCCTCACATGACATAAATGCTTTAAATAGTTAATAAATTTTCATAAAATAAGCAGTAAAAAAAGCAATTTCAGTATTTCACACACTCACATAAACTTGTTGCATCTTACATTCGTCATTTAAGAGAGGTAAGCAAAAAGAAGAGAATATGATAATTTTGTACGATTTTATATATCATTAATGATGTAAGTATGAAACTTTTGTATAGTAGAGATCGCCTTTTTTTGTGTTTTAAGGATGTTAATTGCCAGCTGTAATTCTTTCTTAAACAGGTTTTTAATACTTCCTTGTTTTGTTCTCCTTTCAGTGACAAAGTATGACTTATAAATGCAAAAACGAATTAAGTTTATGATAATATTAATATCTGTGTTTTCTTTCAGTCCAGATTTGTAACCTAAACACATTATTATGTCATACAGAAAAGTCCAAGTCATACTAAAAAATTATTTTTTCGGAAAACTCGCACACTTCAATATTTTACATTGTTTGAAAGCTGGGTGCATTATCTTTCATTTGGTACCAACTTTATGCACATAAATTGATTTATACGAATTCTAATACCCACCGCCGTGTTTTTCGAACCTAAACAAATTGAAAATAATTTGTTGTAAAATGTGCTCATTTTCAGTCTTGGAAGCCTTTGATCTGGTATCGATTTGATGCACATATGTAAAAATGAGAATTGAAATACCTACAGCCGTGTTTTCGAACCAAAACAGTTTGAAATTTATTTCACGGAAAAATGCCCATTTTCAGAGTCTAATTTGAAAACCAAAACAACCTCTGATTTTCATTATTTTTATGTCGTGAGAAAGCTGGGAGCATTACCTTTCAATTGATGCCAAATTTATTATTGTATGTCAAACATTTAAGAAATTAATGGCTACCGCCGTGTCATTCATTCCATATTAGTTGTATAGTACGGCACCGCCGCCTTTTGCCCACCAGTTAACTGCGCATGCGCGGAATCGGGTTGTTTTGTTTACAAACACGTTATACCCTATAGACTTATAGACTAGTCAGAAGTAGAGGCATTAAGAATGAAATTAAGCACAAAAATGTGGTACTTGAACCTACGATCGTCTTAACATTAACTATGGTGTTCTAGCTACTGACTGAGCTGCCGCCTAACCCCAGTCCCCACACCACTACAATATTGTTGATAGTTATTTAAAACAAAAGGTTGAGGGAGTACACTTGATACAGAACAAATGTTGCTGTCTTAGTTCTATCAGTATAGCCATGTTTTTATCATGCTGGCAGTATATCAGTTTTAAGAACTTTTTCATCTGGTGTTTTTATTGTTTTAAATGGATATATTTCCATTGTAAAAAAATGTTATACTGGGTTATTGTTTTTAGATGAACTTGATTGAATTGTCATTGAGTTAAGGCTGTAAAGTTTTGTCTGCCTGAACGGGCAAGTCATGTTCGTGGTACAGTCTGACTACTTTTTATCCAAGCTGTCACAAAAATTGATGACGTAGTATGCAATACTTCGACTGGTTTTCATTTTTTGTCAATTTTGTTTGTGTAACAGCACTTTTTCATCAACTATTGTTACCAGTCTTTGTTTCTGATTTAACAAATTAAAACAATCATCAAAACTTCATGTTTCTTCGTTATTTTGGCGAAGCTGTTAATTTTATTTGGACAAGTGAAAGTGAATTCGGGCAAGTGAAAATTGCAAGCTGTGCGCCCGAATGAGCAAGTCCTTCAAAATATTGTTTGTGAAGACTGTAAATTTTCTACAAAACTACTGTTCACATATATATAAAGTATTTCAGTCAAAGCACAAGGAATTTAATTTGGTACTTTTTTTTATTTTCTGTGTATTTCAACATTATTATATTATATACCAGATTTTATAGCGCTCATTTCATATAAAAACACATGTTCAAAAGCGCTTTACAAGCTACATATCACAGATTATGGACAAACAATTCCAACATAAAATGAAAACAAAATACCTTTCATTATAATATTATGCTTAAAATAAAGTTCCAATGCCTAATTGTAATTTGAAATGGATAAAATTTAAAACGAAGAACATTGTATAAAACATACATTACAAAATACATGTACTTAAAACAATTGTAAAAGTTAAGTTAATATAAATATTATATAATATAGTTTTAAAATTATATATATCTATTTAACATTGTCTTTTTATATCACTTAATTTGATGTTATAGATATACAGTTCCCATATACTTCAGTGAAATAATGAGTTTTGAGTGCCTTTTTGAAACTTGCCAATGATTTACAGTCCTTTATACCAGAGGGAAGCGCATTCCATAACCTTGCAGCTGCTGTCTGAAAGCTCCTGTCACCATATCGTACCGTTCGACTTTTTGGCACCACAAGTGTTAAAGAGTTGTTCTGTGATCTCAAGTTCCTGGATGGCTTGTATATTTCTAACATGTTCACTACATAAGTTGGTGCTTGGTCATTGAGTGCCTTATAAATAAGTATGTGTTAGAATCTTGTACTCTACCCTGCACTGCACTGGAAGCCAATGGAGTCCATGTAACACAGGAGTAATGTGGTCATATCTAGATGTTCTGGAAATGATTTGAGCTGCCGTATTTTGCACATTTTGTTCATTGAGAGTTTGGGTATTCCATATGAAAGAGCGTTACAATAATCCAAATGTGATGTGACGAGAGAGTTAACAAGAGATTTGGTTGCATTCGTGGCTAGGTATTGTCTGATATGACCTATTGGCCGTAACTGTGCATATGTATTTCTACATACACTGTTCACATGTTTTTCCATCTTCATGTTTGAGTCCAGAGAAGCACCGAGGTTTCTTAAGCTAGACAATTCTTTATTTCAGAATTGTCCACTGACACAGAGACATTGGAAACTGATTGAGCATTGTTTTCAGATGAAAATATAATTAATTCTGTTTTGTCAGCATTGAGTTTCAGCATGTTGTTATTCATCCAGTTTACTATGTCTTTTAGACAGCTCTCAACACGATGAATGGTCTCTTCAATAGAAATTCTGTCCACAGGTTTGAAAGATAGGTACAACTGTGAATCGTCCACATAGAAATGATTGTTTAGTCTGTGCTTTCTGCAGATAGCTCCAACAGGTTTTGTGAACATAGTGTAAGGTTTTGTGAACATAGTGTAATTTTTTGGCCCCAGGACAGACCCTTGGGGTACACTTTAACTCATGAGCACTGGTTGTGATAGCTCGCCGTCTATGTATACTGTCTGATAGCAGTCACTGAGGTATGATGTCATCCATGCGAGGGGTTTGCCTGAGATACCAAAGTGACGTTCTAGACGATGAATTAGCGTCCCGTGGTCGATAGTATCAAATGCTGCAGAGAGATCAAGCATCACAAGAATTGTCACATTGTTCTTATCCAGCGATTGGAGAATTTCGTTTTGGACTTCGAGTAGGTTGGTTTCTGTAGAGTGGAACTTTCTATAGGCAGATTGATTGACTTCATGAAGGTCATTGTTTTCAGATGATTTTCAATTTTAACATCTACAACTTTTTCTAAGATCTTGGATAGAAACGGTAGATTGGACACTGGCCTACAGTTTTTTAGTACATTAGTATCTAGGTTTGGCTTTTTTAGAAGAGGTCTAATTAGCAAACTTTTGAATGACTTGGGTACATAAGCAGCGTCTAGAGATGCATTTATAATTTTTGTCATCACAGGTGTAAGTTCATCGAGACATTCTTTTAATAACCATGTCGGAATGGGATCTAGTTCACAAGATTTGTTTGCTGACTTTTTAATTATTTATTTCACTTCGTCTTCAGTGCTTTGAGTAAATTCTACAAAATTGACACCCGCATAGTCGGTTTCTATGTCATCCGGATCAGAAACAGATTGTGTTTGTGATGTTATATTGTTTCTCATTGTTTCGATCTTTCCAATGAAGAAGTCACTGAAATCATGTGCGAGTTGCTTTGGAGATGAACATAGGTGATAATGATGCTTTTGGTAACAAAGTTTTTAGTGATTGGAGCTTCAAAAAATTCAGTTGTCATGGATCAGTGGAAGTCGGTGACAAAAAATTGATAATTCCATCTTATTCCATTTAGAAACAACGGCCATTTGGCAAGGTTATTATCACTGTATAACCACAGTCAAAAACTTGTTCAATCATCTCTGATACCATTGGTCAGAATTGAAAAGTAATTTTGCAACAATCATTTGATGAATTAGCACCACAATTTCATAAAACTGTTGCATTTCATTGTAAAACATGACTACCAGAGGGGTAGTTTTTCTTGTTTAAAAGTTTACTAAAATATTGAAAATTAGTCTTCTATGAGACCAAGGGTATATATTCAAGCTCATATGGAAGAAATGATCAGCGAGTGGCTTCACAACATACAGGTAATTTCTTGAATCAACTTTATAGGTTGAAAAGCATTGCCGTCTGGGGTTAGGCTATCATAAACAGTCATTTTGAACTGGAAGGTCCAACAAAGATGTTTTCAAGTTTTTATTCTTGGACAGGATTTACAGTCTTACTATGTTATTTTAAGTCAGTCTAAGTTCCTGTTTCAGTGCATGTTTAGCTTATCATGGAAATATGAATTAAATCTTTATCCTGAAGAAAACATTATAACTCTTTATGAATCACAGACAAGACTTATTTTAAGTTGCTTGTTAACTTTTTGAGAGCGGTGTGAAATCAAGAAAATCACAGATTAATAAATAGGTTCGGGGCAAAAGGTACTTTTTTCAAATAATTGCAAGTTGCAACTGCTAACAAAATCACACAAAATATTACTATATTTCTATGAAATTGTAGTGTATTATTTATGTAGAATACAGATATAAGCATCTCATCCTATCTTGCTGCTAATATTGTACTAGGTGCAGGTCTTCACTTTAAGCTTTTTGATTGGTCCTTGTCTGTCCAGACGTACATTCGTCAATGTTCAATTGTAAAAAAATATCTGAAACCACAAGGTTACGATTCAGTAACAACAACACCAACAAAATATCCAACTTCCTGTTTTGGTTCGATTACATTTTCTGTGAATAAATGATACTAAACTATGTGAACTGAAGATTAACTGCTAAATGGATTTTATCCAAACTTCACAAAAATGGTCCTTAGGTAGGTCTCTTTCAAAGTTGCCTAAATTGTTCTGGTATGCTGCATAAGAATGTCTCATGACTGTATTTTATCTCTTGAACCCATTGAACGATTATGCCCTCATGTTCCTTTTGTTTACACTGGTACCTGTAGTTTTAAGTTTCAACCATCGTTCATGTGTTGTTTTATCTTAGTATATTATGTGATTTTTATTTGTCAGATTACAGAGGAGTTGTGGACCTTTATTTGAAAACAGATGTTAGTTTGGCAATAATGGCTATCTTAAATGGACAGAGTTGTAATGAAAACCAAGGTTAGTTTAAATTCTGTTTAGTTCTGCTTTTTTGTGTCATTATGCGTCTCTGATCTGTTGTTTGATATAATATTATAATGATTTTAATTGGTCTGATGTCATTAACAATTTTGCATTAAAGTTTTTTTTCCTGTCATAAGTTCAACAGTTTTTATCCAATCTTCATGAAACTTGGTCAGAATATTTGTCTGCATAAAAGCTTAGACAATTTTGAATATAGGTCATCTCAGGTAAAAAACTAGGTCAAATTTCAGGGACAAAAAATTGTGTTAAAGTTTCTTATTCCTTTCATGAATTCATCAGTTATTGCCAAACCTGTCTGCAGTGAGTTTGATATATGCCACAGTGGTGGTTCGGTGTATATGCATGCTTGTGTTTGTCTGTCTGTCCATCCAGATTTTTTTGTCTGGAACATTACTCTGTCATTTCAAATACTTGGCACAAATGTGCACCATGATGAGACCCCAATGTGTAAACTTTGAAAATCTTCTTGTCCAAAACCATCAGGTCTGGAGCTTTGATATTTGGTGTGAAGCATTGTCTAGTGGTCTTCTTACAACTTCTGTAAAAAAACATGACCACAAGGGGCGGGGCCATGGTCCCTATGTGTATAAAGTGGCAAATATAAACAACATTTCCTCCTTAACCACTGAATGAATTTTGACAAAATTTCGTAAAATTGATCCTTGGGGTCCTCTTTCAAAGTTATATAAATGTTTCCTCTCTTTTGCATAAGTAGGCCGCAGGAGATAAAATAGATTTTAAAAGTGAAAACTCTGAGACACTTCTTGTGTAACCATAAGGCATAGTGGTTTGGTGTTTGGTGTGTAGCATTATCTAGTGGTCCTCTTACGAGATTGCATAAATTGTTAAGTTCCCTATAGAAACATGGGCGCCAGGAAAAGAGGCCTTGTTATGTTAAGTAAAAACATAGAAAATCAAAACCATTAGGTGTAGAATTTGATATTTGGTGTGTGATCCTCTTCCAAGATTGTATAAATAATCAAGTTCTGTCAAAAAAGCATTGCCACCAGGTGGCATTGTGTCGTTGCCTATATGTATATAATGGAAACTATCAATGACATCTCTTCCTAAATTGCTGGTGGGATTTTTATTGAACCTATACCAAGTTATTGGCACATTAGTGTAATTCAGTCAGAATGGCAGTGTACTCAGGTGAGTGATATAGGGCCATCATGTCCATCTTGTTTTCTAAACCTATGCATTTCTTTTACTTTAAAAAATGGATTTGAGTAAAAGGAGCAGTTCATTTCCATATTTGCTGTCTTAATTGTCATGAATTTGCACATAAATTTTAATCATTTTTTAATTAACTTGTGATAAAATACCCAAACAATATTCAATGTTAGCGCAAAAGTCTAAGAGTGCCAAGATTTGAACATGAATTGTCTGCGTTAAAAAAGAGGTGTGTGTCTACTTTGCCACTGCAGTAACATATTTGTTGATATCTTTGATACTATATCCTTCTCTTGAAAAGTTGACAAGGCACCTCAATGATCTTGATTTTTCTACTTACCTACAATTTGATATAGATTGATCCAACCTATGACGTTTTGTAAATATTATTGAGCCTTTAGATCATGGCCCTACTATTACAAGATACCATTTTTGTAATTAATTCATATTGCTAACTTCATAGTATTATATTATATTGCCAACAATTGAAATGTACTATTAACTAGATCACTGTGTAACAGTTGCCAACTACAAAGAGACGTTGCACTATTTTGGCACATTTTTAGACTGTACCCATTCTCCTGTATTTTCCTGGAGTGTATCGAATATTGATCAACAGAAAAGATTGTTGATACATGTATATTGATTGTATCTATGACAGCATTTGAGTTTTAATTGTTTGACTTGGCGATATTCCACAAGTCTTAGAGGTATGGCAACTATAATGCATCAGATCATACTGGTAAGTCAAATACAAAAGTCTAGATTGACTGAAAATTAGTTTGTACTATTTACTGACATCCATCTTCTGAATCCTTTTATGAATTATAACTAAACATTCTTGCATTTTTTTGGAAACAAATGCGAAATAATAACATTTTTCAGAATTTTAAACTTTTCTTTTTAGATGAATTGCCACTACCTGCAGCATTACATTCATGTGATGAATCCGAGCATGACTCGAACAATAGTAGTCTCATGGAAGAAAACCTACCACAAAGTAGTGCTATAACTGAGGGTTTATGTGATACGATGAAAGCTGTTTCCAGTCAGAATCCTATTTTATCTGATCAAGAACCAGGAAAATCCAAAATTGTCTCTGACAGAACTATAAAACTAAAAACAGAAATAGAGTCGACAAAGACATCTGCTGAAGAAAATAAAGTCATACAATTGCCTGAAAGTAATATGGTGGATCCTCAACCTGCTGGTGACTCAATACTGCAGACAATTGATGAAGAAGATGAATCAGTCGAATCAAATGAATCAGTGTTGATTGATGATGAAATGCTCAATGGTACTGACAAATGTTGGCCTAAAGTTAGAACTGAAGAATGCAAGGCGAAGATACAGATCAGTACAGGTAATTATCACTGGTTGATACAATATAACAATCTTTCTCTTTCTGGAATGAATAGAAATATCCGACTTACTATCAGGTTTACTGTTTTGGCGGGAACAATGCTTGCGATATTTCCATCCAAACACAAAGCCAGTGAAGGATTGTTTGTCTTGTATAATTTTAAGAAATAAAAAAACAAGATTAATAAATAAAAAAACTAGGGTTCTACGGATTTTTTGTTATCTACAAAGTCATTCAAATTATTTTTTGCTGTATGTAATGTCATTATGTGACATCAGCAGGAAACTCATCATATACGAGTGTGGTGAGGATGTAAGTGTTCCAGTACCAGCTTAAATACGATGTTCTGATCTGGTATGCAAGAATCAGGCATAATATAGGTTTTTATCTGTAAATGCTGTATCAGAGTGTCAGATATTCATTTTTATATAATTATGTAAAACAGTGCAGTTATGTTTCTGATAATAAGCATAGTATTAATAGACTTAGTATTCCTTTAGATATTTTAAATGGAAATGGAATTTTATGTGTGAAGTTGTGTCTGAGTGGCAGATATTTATTTTCATATAATTATGTAATGTAATACAGTCATGTTTCTGATAACAAGCATACAATTTATATACATGTATCTAAGTATATGTATGTGTATTTCAAACAAAGTAAAATGGGTAGAAAAATGCTCATTCTTTGTATTTATTATGACGATTTTCTTTCCTTTTTTGTGTGTATATCTTTTTTCATGGGATAGGGCTCGGTATTCCCCTTTAGATATGTTTTAAACTTTGAAAATTGCTTCTTTATCTGAATGTCTGTTTCTAATGAAAGGATGAGTGCATAATGCCTTGATAAACTAAATTGTCAAAATGTAATTTATTTGCAGATTTCATAGGATGGATGCATAGCTATAGGTACAATTCATTTCACAAATTTCTCTGTAAATAATATTATGTCTACCCAACCCTTAATTTCTGCTTATTATGTTGGGAACATTTGGATTGATTGTATATAGTCATAACTGAATATGTTTGAACTAGGGTTGTCATCAATAGAAACTATATCCATATGTTATCTGCACAAACATGGTTGGACTCCATACCGCATTTGAAATATTGACACAAAAAAGTCATTGGTTTACTTCCAATAATTACAAGCGATTTATGTCCAATTTATTGGTCATTTATTGTCATTGACTCTCTGTGCAGTGTATGTGTATTTTAGTTGTTATTGATGCCTATAGAAACTGCACCTCCATTGTTTGTAGAGGGGTCTGAAAGCTGTCTTTAGGGAGGGGGGGGGGGGCATTTTTGGTCACTAAAATAGTGTCTGTGTAGCATCACTGGAACAAACACCATTTAAGATAATTAATTCTGGTTTACTCTTTTTATATTTCTACTCTATATATAAAGGGAATGCCATTTACATAAGTGCCTCCCCACACAGTCCTCCAGGAAAACAATTATCCATAAAACATTAGGCGCTTGTTGAGGTTAAAGGAGACGACTTTTATTTCAAATTTCGTATTTTTCTACACTTGAATGATACTGGAGAGGTCATTTAACAAAATCACTGAAAGAAACAATGGAAATTGTTCGCCATTATCATTATACCCCCACAAACGAAGTTTGAGGGGGTATATAGGAGTGAGCTTGTCGGTCTGTCGGTCGGTCTGTCGGTTTTCATGGTTTCCGGACGATAACTCATGAAAGGCTAGACAGATTTGAAAAATTTTTGGTACACAGGTGTAACATCAGAAGATACAGGTCAAGTTCGATATTGGGGCTGGTGGGGCCAAGGTCAAGGTCACTGTTACTAAAAATAGCAATTTGGTTTCCGGCGAATAACTTGAGTTACATTGATCATATTGACATCAAACTTGGTGTTCAATAAGAACATGTGGAGAGCTCGCTTGGGATTGCTTTTGGGTTCGGTCCGACAAAGGTCAAGGTCACCATTACTGAAAATAGCAATTTGGTTTCCGGCGAATTACTTGAGTTTCTTTGAACATATTGACATCAAACTTGGTGTATAGTAAGAACATGTGGAGAGCTCGCTTGGGATTGCTTTTGGGATCGGTCCAACAAAGGTCAAGGTCACTGTTACTAAAACTAGCAATTTGGTTTCCGGCGAATAACTTGAGTTTCGTTGATCATATTGACATCAAACTTGGTGTACAGAAAGAACATGTGGAAAGCTTGCTTGGGATTGCTTTTGGACCTGTTCTGACGAAGGTCAAGGTCACCATTACTGAAAATAGCAATTTGGTTTCCGGCGAATTACTTGAGTTTCTTTGAACATATTGACATCAAACTTGGTGTGCAGTAAGAACATGTGGAGAGCTCGCTTGGGATTACTTTTGGGTTCGGCCCGACAAAGGTCAAGGTCACCATTACTAAAAATAGAAATTTGGTTCCCGGCGAATAACTTTTGTTTTGTTGATCATATTGACATCAAACTTGGTGTATAGTAAGAAAATGTGGAGAGCTTGCTTGGGGTTGCTATTGGACTCGTTGATTTTGACCTGATTCCATACTGTGGTATTCATATCACCTCCGAAATATTAAAATGTACACAATTCTTATTATAACCCCACTTCAAAATATGCAATGGGGGCTATATGGGAATCACCACTTGTTCCGTCATGTCACATAACATGGTTTTCCATGAATTATTTCTACCAAGCCTAGTTGTGTATATTGTCGGCACATTCTGATTGTGGTCCTGTAGTGATAGATAGTGATAGATAATTTCATTGTCTTGACTGGCGGCCATCTTTGAATTTATCAAAAATATGTCTGACAAAGCGGTATTGTGGGGTATTAATCACCTTCAGTGATAGCTCTAGTTTTTATTGCTCTACAAGTTTTCTTGTCTATAACATGGCTGCCAGGGAATCTAGCTGTTCAGACGTAAATGTACGAAATTCAACATTATTTTGTGGAAACTTATGATCATTAGGTGACCAGAAGCACTAAAATGATTTTAATCTTGAACTACAAAACAGCTAGGGGTCTAGATCAATTTCTTCATTTAATTGCTTAGATAATCATCTAAATTATGCCTAAAAAGGCGGCCTAACCCCTTGTATTGAAAAAACTTGTTTCCTTTTTCCAGGGTATGGGGCTGTGACATTGACATGTAAGTGTTTTTCCCAATTTTATAACATAGTATATGGTGTAGAGTGGTAATAACACCCATGTATTATTTTTGATCATTCACTAGTGAAGTAACCACTCATGTTCTTGATGTCACAATAAATCAAGCATGACATAAATGTGCTCATGTGATGGTGACATTATTTAATATTAGGGTAATATTTAATTTCAGTGAAAACCATTGCTTGTTAATTTGAATATGATATGTGATATAATCATTTGAACTTCTATCTTGTACCAAACTTAGAATTGTCGGAACTACTTTTTGTTGTGCCAGCTTTTGTTTACAAAAGACCAGATTACACCTGGCCATACTTCGCTTGCATATTGGAGGACAAGTTTTGACGGAAATTAGATGTTATGTCATAAATAGAATCTTACATTTGTGGTTATTTTTTATCCAATTTATTAATCTTGTCATCTAAAACTGATAAAAACTGGACAAAGCTTCATTTTTATCATTATTGAAGTCTCATTTAAAAAAATTCAATAAAAAGTGACCACTCATATAAGATCCTCCATTTAATTGCTTGTCTGTAGGCCAATCAATCACAGACCTATAAACCATGAATTCGTAACAGGCTGATATTTGTGGTTAAACTTGCTTGAAGTATCGGCAATGGCGAGATTTTTCACCCAAGATTTAACAATCAGAACACCTCTAAAATGTTTACGATCCGAAAAAATTGCGATGTCCGCCATCTTATTCCTGAATCGAGAGAATTTGACATTTTGAACCGCCAAAATCATCATGTTTACCACAGCTATACATTTCTTGATGGTATTTATATATTTTGAGTTTATCCTGTTGTTTGCTTGTATGCATTTTTTGGTTCAATACCGAGTTGTTCGACGTCGTTTAATTGGATGATATTTCAATTTACAGGCGATCCGTAAATTACGGAAAATCACATACATGTACTTGATTAATAAGTCCGTTATAGAACGTAGTTTACTCCCTTCAATAGCTTGATTTATTTTGTTTTCCGTTATTTATCATCTTCTTGTTAAGAATTATTATAATTTAAATCCATTTTGCACGTTTACGGTCTAAATGTTGTTGTATAAAAGTTTGTATATATATTTCGGATACATGTTGGTTATAAAATGATAACATCCCGTGTAAATCCATCAGCTAAATACTAGTATGGCTCTCTACCGACCAAGCTTACCGGATGGCCGCCTAACCCTACAGCACTACACTTCTCCCTCTTCCAGCATAAATTTGAGGCTATTGTCAAACTGCTGCCACCATTTAAGTAATTCAAGGGGGACAAGTGCATCCAATGTGGGGCTTGAAAAGCTTTTTACACATCAATTACATAATAAAAATGTAAATACACTTTATTGACATATCTTTATAATATAAAATTGTTTTGGATCTGCTATAATGTTATATATTACTTTATTGTTTCAGGTTTCCTGGATATTTACAAGATGCCTCATAAAAGTCAACTTGGGTACAAAAAGAAATATGCTGTGAATTTACAAACATTCGTCAATGAGTTTATGCGATTTTTTTCTTGGAATATACTCCGGAACTTTTCCTTGTTCATTTTTAATCCATTTATCATTTTGTGACTGAAATTAATTCAATCTGTGATTGACTAAGTAAAAAACAATTGTGTAGTATTACATAAACTAGTTGTTTTCTATCGTTGTTGAATATTTTGCGTTGAAATGCACAGTTCTTGAAATAAATTTTTGATTACTGTTATAGTGTGTGTATTTCTTTTCCAACTTAGTTATGTAGATATGGCACTACATCTGCACTAGTCTTGTATATATATTATAATTACACTAAGCTATTTCATCTAGATTCGTTGTGCAAGCTTAAGAGGAAAATTTAGATTTTGCAATTGTTGGGTTGAAATTCAAACAAAATGTTTCTCTACATTCTCAGTACACAACTCATGACTGGACTTTATGAGAATGAGCAAGCATATTGAATCTATATAATTGGCATCCATTCATAAGTGGATGGACTGAGGTGTGTTGTGTTATTGTAATGTCTAAGGACATGCTGGATTCATTTAGTACTAGTACTTATTAGCCTCAACCACTAGACCACGACTTACCGATTGCATTATTCATGCTTAATGTCATTTCCACCAATAATTTGAAAGCGGTCAAGTCATTTTTCTACCAAAATATCTTTCTTATAATCTTGTTTTAATTAGTTGCAATTTATACATATGGGAGCTTATTTTGCAATAAATGCTTATTTAGCGCAACTTAAATCAATTATAACATCAATAATTACTCGCATTAATATTTGATCTAATAATTTTGGCAATATGAGTGAAACAAATAAATTTGGGTGACATACCAGTATTGGTTACTTACTTTTGAGTCGTTCTTTCAACAGTAATTTAAATTGAGAGGAATGAGAAAAGGTTTTATTTCTTCATTAAATATTTCATTTGCACTGGGTGTTTACAATTTATGTAAGTAGAAAAATGAGTAATATATAACGTATTCAAAACCAAAGTGTCGTCTAATTTTGATGTAAAAGTTCGAATGATAATTAACATTAATTAATATATTTTTTTAAATTTAATCTGATTAGTTGATGCTAATTGTTTTGCAATTCATAAGCCACGCCCTAGACAGAATATTAGTCCTACTGGTCACTAAATTGCCCCATGTGTCAGCTGTAAAACACAAGAGTCATAAAACCCCAGGAGGTCTTTATTATGTGTTAATTTCCTGTTAGATATAATTAATCTCATTGATAATTTCAACCAGTAGGTCATATCATTCTTTGATCTCAATTAGTAATTTGTATAATGGGGCTGCATCTGTCATCCAAAAATGTTTACTTCAAAGACTTAGCCAGCGACTGCAAACATCTTGGAATGTTAGTTCTTGCTCAAAATAAAATTGATGTCACAAGAATTTTTCAATACCTGGATTTGACCTACTTTAATATTGATTTTCAGCCTTGAGCTGGTGAAAATAGCAGACATGTGTACATAAAAAATGTCATGATGACATATTACTTGCGAGATCTACATCCATTGTTTGGTCGATTCTTTACACCTTTTTAAATAGTATTTAACCCAAATTGTGTTGTTTTTTCACAGCAGTCTTTTAAACAATTAAATTGTCGTTGAAGTGTATAAATAAACAACAACAAAAATAGAATTAAACTTTGATGAAAATATCAGACTTGAAGCGTAAATTACCCACTTGTTTATCTCATTTGTTTTACTCGGACATTTGATCAACAGAGCCTAAAACGGATGGAAATAAACGGAGATTGCCGACTTTGGCCGATCAATAAAAATCGGCAATCTACGATACTAACCGAGCGCGCTTAGGATTGTGGATAATTGCACGCTAAGGATTATGTTTTTTTTTATTAATTCTTATCGTTTCACGGATATCAGCCTGTAACGAATCCATGGTTTATAGATCCATGAATCCATGTAATAATGAAAACTTATATCATTGCTTGTATTTATATGAGTAGTGTAATGATTCAAGTTAGGTAAACATACACTGATATCGAGGTTTCAGCAATCTGAAATTGATGCGGCAAAGAGGAGAAAAGAAAATGATTCCCAAAGACATGCACTCTACAATTTTCAAATTCAAACGGAAGGTAATTTTAAAGATATTGGGATCTTGATATATTTTTGTCCACTTATGTCATTATTTGATAAATTATTGTTGTGCCCCTTTAGAGCTGATAATTATTAGAAGTTGTCTTACAGCATCTTCTGCTATCTACCCAACGATATTGATGCAGCAGAGAGGGAAAAAGAAAAACTTTCTCATGAGCTCCTAAAACGTCTGATTGGAGGTAATTTTGTCTATTATCGTCATAATTTGATAAATGATTTTTGTGCCCCCCCCCCAAATTTAAGTAGATAATTATTATAACTTATGGAGCGTGGGGTCACTAGGGGTCAAGGTTACTGTTATACAACTGAATTGAATCAAATTGTTAACTGAAATTGAACATTAGTTTCTACTCGATATCTTCATTTTAATTATTAGCATCAAACTTTGAATGCATATAGTTTTACACGATTGCAAAGGATATTGAAGAGGGTCTCTTGGGTCAACATTGCTGTTAATCAAATTGGAATGTTGAATTTGCCTAAATATTTTATGTTGTATGCATTTAGGTCCTATTTAATAACTGAACGTTTGTGCTAATGCCCAGTGTAATCTTGCACTTTAATAAAGCAAAATTTGCAAACCACACTGTATATGTGTACTGTTGTACAGGAATTGTTCAGTTTCTGGACATAGACGCTACGTAATATTAAATGAATTCACATGGAATTTTGATGAAAGCTGTGGCCAATTTCTCTTTCATTATTGTAAATGCAACCTCATTGTGACAAAGTGGTCCATACAGCCATTGTCAACAATGCCAGTGTAACAGGCAGGTTTTGAATTTAACTCACCATTTGACTTACCTGACCCTTAATTATATTTGCTATGTTACTATGCATTTTGACAGGTCGACACTTGTGCATTATCGTGAAATAAACACATGTTTTTCTGTATTGATGTAAGTTTCTATTTCATGTTTATTTTAGCTAATTGTGGTAAAGTTCAGGTACCACCTATGAATCCAGTATGGATTACTGGACAGAATATGACTTTAGAGGAGATAACTTGGGAACACTTTCTATACTGTTATGATAGGGGTAATAGACTCCACAATTTTGAATCAGTTAATTTTTGTATTAATCGCATTGCTCTCTGTGATAGAAATATCACATTGAAATTCATAAAAAATGTTACTGGAATTGACTATGTGTACGATGTTGAGATCAATGTGAAAAGCCCATTAAAGAATGCTACAGCTACTGGAAGTCAAAGTGTCAGTTTTAAAGTGCATCAGTGTGAAAGCAGTCAAGGTTCGACAGAAGAAATCAGTCGAGGTTCAACAGAACTTCATTCTGTTACAGGTAATATCATCTGTTAAATGAAAACTTTCTTGAAACCTAGTTTTGTAAATGGGAAAACACAGGGTATTGTAACTTTGTTGTAGTATGACTGAGCCGGCTTATATGGACTTGGTTGTCTATGATGTCAACTAATAGTTTAAGATTTTCCTACTGAAATACTGTGAATTTGAATTTTTTCACAAGTTGATAAGTGTGCAAATCACTGATTCTAGACATTTCGCAAGAGGAAGTGTTTGGGAGTCACTGAAACATGTATTGTAATTGCTTAATAGTAACTTGTCAACTCGTTTTCATGTGCAAAAAGTGGCTACTTTTGTATTTAGGAGACAGTTTTCACCAATTCCCTTTGGTGGTCGCTTACTGCAAATTGGACTGTAATTATTATTGCTTAACTCATCTTATCAAAACCCTTCGGTCGCACAGGCAAAGTTCACCTATCCATTTGTCAATGATTGACAAGGGTGTGAGATAAATATCAACTTGAGCGAAACTTGGGCTTTGACAATGTCATTTCATTTACAACTTTAAAAACAATCATTTCCTTCTGATGAAGAGGACATGACAGCAAATTACACCTGTTTAAAATCAAAGGCTGTAAAACATGATACATGTAGTTTTAATGAAGGTTCAGCCACAGGTGTAAGATTGTTGTAATAAGTTTCAGCACTTTCTGCAGATATTACAGTATTTGGAATTGTGATGTCCAATAAGTGTTTATTCCCATATTTTTTCTGTAGACTCTGGTGAAGATTTTGACATTCCAGTCAGTGAGATCCATGGGTCTTATATATCTGGTAGAGGTGACAAAGACACCTCTGTTGCTTTGTTTATATCTGGCATCTTTGGTGAGGGAACATTTTATATTTATTTTGCTACATGCTGTACTCTGAGATCTCAAAGTTCTTTACATTAAATTTACTTCCGCTTGCCATGGCTATTTATTTCGACTTTGTTTTATAGAATCAAACAAGTTGATCTGATATTGATACAGATATTAAAATATTAAAGCAATTTATGAATTCTCACTTGTGTACCATTCGTGATTATTATTTTTCATTCAGTTTTTACCTCAGTAAATGAAATAAACACTATACATGTACTATTAAAAATGCAGAATTTTTTTTTCAATGAATTTTTTACTGTTGATGTGGAATTATTCTGCACTACGGGTGTAACTCATTGTTCAATTTTTATAGGTCTTATTTGTAAACAAGGTTCTTCAACACTACTGGTAAGTGTATATTATTTTCAGGTCACCTTATGTTATGGCCCTTTGATTTTCCAAAAAAATGACCAATTCAGCCTTGTCAACTCTCTAACTTTGATAGTTCTAACACAGCCTTCTCCAAAGTTGCTATGATTTTATTGGTTCAATGTCTTGCCCAGGTTTAGACAGTTCTTACCCAATCTTCGCCAAAGTTGGTGTGAATGTTTATTAGCACAATATCTTGGCCAAATTTGATAACCAGTCTGATGGCACCAGTCACCCGGAGTTATGGCCCTTTGATTTTCCAAAATGTCCACACTCTAACTTAAACAATTTTTATTCAGTCTACACCAATACATATCTACCTGTTGTAAAACATCTGATTGAATTATATGCTGTGTTTTTTTTATATATCAGTTGGTTACAGCCATACTATTATTATGTGGTTCTGCTACTGCGACAGATGTGTCCCAGGAAAACAAAACACATGTCTCTGTGAAGGAAAACATGATCAGTGAGTACACCTGATAGAATAAGTATTATGAAAATGTGCATCTTGATAGTCCTTAAATAGTATTGATTTCTATGATAATGATGAAACATGATATTTTATATCATATGACTTGACACTACATGTCAAGTCAATGTACTACATTGTATCTGTTGTGCAATCTGTATTTTTTATTTCCAAGATATGTACTGGTTGTTAACAGTTTGAAATTTACTAACATACAGTTAAACCGCTTGTAAAGATCGCCTCAAACTTAAGACCTCATCATAAATAACACTATGTTTGCATGGATTAGTTAATCAGTTTAAAGCTCATCCCCCCTTTACTCTCCTATTTCTGAACCATTTTGGTGCTTAACTATATTTTTCATATAACTGAACTGTAACTGATGTTACGCGGGCCTGCTATGCCACTGACAATAAATTGATTTATTATTTGTGATTCTTTTCCAGTTTGCTCAGTTATTTGTTTGGATAGTTCTGAAATGCCACATTTGGATTCATCTGATATGAGTCGCTGCATTGATATTTGTAATGGACTTAAGAAAACCTCAAAGAACATAATGACAATGAGCAGTAAGCAAAGGGTCTGGATTACATATAAACTTTTAGAACCGGAAATTGTTTCCGGTGTAGCAACAGTTGATGACATTGACTTCTTCAATACTACAGACAACTCGTTAAAACATGAATACATCATGGAAAGGGGTCCACAAGTTGGTGAGTATAACCTATGATCAGGGTTGTATGATACAGTTATGCATTTATTTTAAGTTTCATCTGAAAAAATTAAGTTGAAATATTCCCATACAAAATGAGGCCTCCTTTGAGCAATTCTTATCTTTGAACGACATTTAAAATTCCTTTCATGCACTTTTAATGTATAATTACTCGCCTGATGTAATAACTTTACAATGACAAACTACCCTTGAAATGGGGCAATGTCCGGTTATAGTCCCACCTGATGTTAAAATGTGCGTTTTACAGAATGAAAACAATTGATTTCTTTTAAATGAGTATACATACATTCTTTAATTATATTTAATTTAATGAATTTCGTAAAACGCACGTTTTAACAACAGGTGGGACTATAATCCGACAGTGGCCGAAATGGCGTACTTACACTTAAAATTACCTTCCTTGATGTATAAAAAAATTAATAGCCAGGGTCAAGTGACTTTTTCGGCTCTTTGGATGGAGAAAGACCCCAGGCCCCATGTTCACAAAGAATGTGTTTTCAGTATCAAGATCAGATGTAGTTCAAAGCTAAATGTTTTAAGATTATGTGACATATATGACCGTTTTTCACAATTTTTAAGACTTCATTTAGAGAGTGCATACGAGATTTTTTGGAAAAAGGTAGCAGTCAATGAGTTAAGGCTGATTCTTGAAAATTGATCCTGATTTGATCTAGACCAGTTTCGATCTTAACTATATATAATTAATTTATCAACAAAAAGGTATAGGTCTGCAGGTGTTCACCACGTTAATATGATGCATTTCAGTTATTTTTGCATTTGTGTATGAAAAGTCCTGTACATGTATAAAGTATTTTGTTGCTGTTCGAAAATGACAAACATATTTCAGTATCAGCTTGATCCAGATCAGTTGATCCTTTGTGAACACAGGGTCATGAGCCTCTTCTAGCATTATTTTGGGAGTAGGCAGGAACCTGGGTAGAACATCCACATGTCAGGAAGACTTTCTTCTATTTTTTAGTTTGTCACTTAGTACATGTAGTAGTAATATGTTGAAGGTTATACTTGTAGTGATTTTTTTTCCATTTTTCAGCTTCACTGATTTCTGGTCTGGAGAATAAGTTAAGAAAACTGACAACATATTTTGAAACCCCACATGACTATCTTGAGGTCATTAAGAATGGAGATCTACTCCTATGTCTTGAAATTTTTCAAATGGTGTTTTTGATATGCATCATCATCATATTGGTAAAGATGCTAGTATCCGACAAAAATTGTAAGATTTTTTTGTGTTCTTTATTCCTACACTGACCCAAAATGAAAACTTTACACTTTATTTTTTGAATATTTGTTTTGTTAGTATATATGTTGTTGTAAGTGTTACACACGTTTATCACGATTTCATTGCGGATAACGATTATGCAATTGTTTTAAAATTCGCCGGTAAATGGTAAATAACGTAGCGCATCATTTTGGCTGCTCCAGACAGACTATTCATAATCTTGCGAACCGGTACAACACTACTGGATCTGTCAGAGATCGTGCAAGACCTGGTCGCGTACGTGCTACAACGTTACGTACTGATCGCGTTATCACGTTGACTCACCTATACGTAATCGTTTTTTACCAGCAACCATTACTGCTCGGCGTTACGGGGTTCATGCACAGATGATCATAAACCGTTTGAGACAGAACCATGTTCATATTCGTGTTCGTCGTCCATATACTGGACAGATTTTGACTGCTTGTCACCGAGCTGCCAGACTGTTATGGGCACGACGACATTTGCATTTCACGTGCAACCAGTGGAAATCAATACTTTTTAGCGATGAGTCACGGTTTACTGTCTGTCATGCAGATGGCAGAATATGTATCTCCAGACTTGAACCCAATAGAACACATATAAGTTTAATTGGGTCGTAGATCCAGGTCCAAGTATCAAAAAGATACCATAAATGAGCTCCAAAATGCACTTGTGTTATGCCAACACAAGTGCATTTTGGAGCTCATTTATGGTATCTTTTTGACGTATTCCAAACGCGGTCATACAACGTTACGTAAATTCAATGAGGCGACTTATTCTCCAATGCATTCGTAAAAATGGCGGTCACACTGGTTACTGATGCTTCTTATAAAATCACTCAGTCAGTACTTTCTTTTCTCCAAATGTTGTGTGATAATTTACATTTTTCTGGAATTTTCATTTCGACCCCTCTCCACTTAATTGTTCATAACAAAATATGTAAATTACATAAACACATTGATATTGCATTGAAGCTTCAATGAAAAAAAAATTAACTCCGAATATACATTTATCAACAAAATATATACTTTTGAAATTGATGTAAAGTTTTCATTTGGGGTCAGTGTATATATATATATATGCAGTCAAACAGTTCCTGGAATTGTTTTATATTTTATCGTTATGCCATGTTAATAGTTCAACAATTGTTCATTCTAAAAGAGCAACCAAAGTTTAACACTTGCAATCTAATATGCAACTATTTATGTGAGTCAATCGCTCCTAGTTTTTTCTACAGTGGAAATATTAATTTTGATTTATGTTGGTGCACCGGGTTGGTGATTATGATGTTACCATGGATACTGCAAATAACGTAAGCTGACTGTGTATATAAATAAAACAGATTCAACACTTTTCCAACAATATATAAAAAATGGTCACAACTTGAAACATATTTTTTTTAATTTATATTATGGAACAATCAAAATATATACACTTAATATGTATCATTCTGAGTGGTAGCTTCCTGACTTACTAACCAGTATTTGTGCCTAATTTAGAGATTGTTTGTGGTTCAACCTTGCCATGTCGAGATTTGAGCTCAAGACTTTCATATATGGTTTCAGGTGCTTTACCCCTTGACCACGTAGCTCCCCCCACTGAAGATTGGAAGATTGTCACAAGTTCTTTCTCTTTATACAATTTATAGTTCTCTCCCTTTGCCCCAGTCTTTCACCTACAACTTGAAGTATTAAAGATAGCATATTTCAGCGCAAAACAAGTTGGACAATGAATGGCACTGCCAACCAAAGACTTTGTTTCTTGCTGTGTCGACTTCAACACTGTTAGTTGCATTTGTGGAGATCCAATTGGGGTCTGAACGGAAGAAATTTGAAATGTCGACCTCAATGTCACTACAGATGGTATTCTGTCCGGCCATGTGTACTCTGTTTAATTGTTTGATTATATGTGCCAAACCTTCAGTCTATAAGTCAGGTAATGTAGACTTTTGATTTTTAAACCAAATTATTTTTACCATCCTGAATTTTAAACGAATGAACACCTATTAAGGCCACTGATAAACAAAAAAATAATAATGTTAGATGTCACATATGCACGCGAAAAACCTGTAATTACACAAGTTTTAAAGAGTGTTTATTATTACGAGTGTGAAAAAGAATTTCGGAAAAATTGCGTTATCACATGTTTCAGAAAGGGGAGATGTAATAACATTGAATTATGATTTTCTCTGAACAAAATGTTTTAATTTCTGTTCTTGGCATCATCAAATACCTGCAGTCATGCCAAATGTTCATCAGGACCAAGTTTATTTTGTTTATGTTCTTGGCATAAATGTGGCACGTTAGTTTTTTTTCTGAGCTTGAATAATGATTTAAATGTACAGTGCTTATCTCTCAGTATGTAATCTATTTCACTTTTTATAATGTTCAACATTATTAGAAATCGTTTTATCTTTCCTTATGTTTTCTTTAAGGTTTTTTCAAGACAATTACGCGCTGCGTGGCTTGAGCTGCATTTACCAAGTTCATTCTGCGAACATATTTAAATGACTGAAACAGTTTATATAAACGGCAATAGTAAGATCGACAAGTCTTCACGTATCTATGTACCAGTGTACATAAAACTGTTATCTCGGATCCGTGTTGTTCGTCCTAGAAAGCAGAAACTTTTCGGAACACTTAAGATCTATCTAAGTCGAAGTGTACCGGTCATGAACTAATCATGTATATAGCAGCCAGTCAAGCGCTATACAACTATCACATCAAATATACACAGTAATCGTGTCACAGATCAACCAATGCGGACGCCTGCTAAAAATTGCCGTGATTTGTGTGATGTTCCGAACGAGCGTACATAACCAATAGAATTTTGTATCTTCATATCAATTGTCAGTTCAATGAGTTTTGGCATATATGTTCATTATGCCCCGGTCACACATTCACGGATCGGACGCCGGATTAGCTACGGATACGATCCGGCATCATTCGTGGCAATCTGTAGTGGACCGTAGCTGTCCGTATTGTATCCTGGGTCAATCGTAGTAGTACTTGTATATCCGTGACAATTTTTGAACATGTTCAAAAATTCCCCACGGATCAGACTACCGTAGTACATCCTTTCTGATCCGTATTAGAACGTACTAATCCGTAGTAGTCCGTAATAAACCGTACTTATTCGTAGTACATCCCCGGACTCTCGGATCGGTACGGTTAGTTACGATGAACAACGTACTTGTACGGTTACACCACGGATAAGCCAAGGATACAATACGGTTTGTTACGGATTTGTCACGGATCAGCACGATCGCACTACGTTCTCTTGGGGATAGGTAGGGATTACCAAGGTTTCTCAAGGATTCCTACGTGACATCACGGCATAATACGGCTTACTACGGTCCACTACAGTTTATTACGGATTATGTCATCTAGGTATCACCCCCGTTCTGTCACCAGACTTCTGTATAAATACTTCCAGTTGATAGGGCCCTAGTTCATATCTGTTCCATCCAAGAAGTCTACATCTAACAACAAACAACATGAACAAACAACAACTGAGGCTGGCACTTAACTGACTGGACCTGGACATTGATATGGCACAAAATGCCAGGGCCATGGTGGAGCTGCTTGAGGACAGACTGAGAGGTGACCGGAAGCAGAAGAGATGGTTGACCAGGGACTGGCTCCTCCGACAACCCATCCATGGCCAGTATGAAGCACTCATGGCTGAACTGAGTGTGGAAAATCGAGCTGTTTTCAAGAACTTTGTGAGAATAGACCCACAGATGTTCCAAGAACTGTTACAAGTAGTGGGTTGCATGATTATGAAGTACATTACCTGGTACAGACCATCGAACCTGGAGTGAGGCTAGCAGTCACCCTGCGATACCTGGCTATGGGGGATAGCTACCGGACCTTGATGTATGGCTTCAGGGTGGCGCACAATACCATCTCTGGTATTGTTCGGGACGCATGCGAGACCATAATTGCAACATATGCTGGGGATGTTATCGACACTCCTACTGAGCCTGAACAGTGGCAGGCAAAAGCCGACCAGTTTTCTGCAAAATGGCAGTTCCCACATGTTCTCGGTGCTCTAGATGGCAAACATGTTGCCATACGGTGTCCTAAGAACGACTATAAAGGATATCACTCAATAGTTCTGATGGCCCTAGTCGACGCCGATTACAAGTTCCGGTGGGTGAATATTGGTGCACAAGGTGGTTGCCCCGACGCTCAGATTTGGAACCAGTGTGAGCTGAAAAACGCGATTGAAAGGGGTGTAATCGGCATCCCACCAGCAGCCCCCCTTCCCGGTGATGACAGACCGATGTCTTACTATATCATTGCAGACGATGCATTTGGCATGAAAACCTGGCTCATGAAGCCCTTCTCCATACGGGGTCTTACCAATGACGAGAGGATCTTCAACTACCGCCTCTCGAGGGCCAGACGAGCTGTGGAAAATGCATTTGGTATCCTTGCAAACAGATTCCGGTGTTTGCTCTCCGTCATGTTGCAGGACCCTGATACAGTACATGTCATAGTCCTCGCCTGTGTGTGCCTTCACAACATCATGAGGGTCAGATATCCTGGTGAACAGAACCCTCTCATGGATCAAGAGGATGTTAACCACAACGTCATCCCCGAAGCCTGGAGAGAGGGTGTTAACACGATGTGCAGAACACCAGGGGTGGCAACATAGACACCTTGGAAGCGAAGCAGCAGAGGTTGTACCTAAAAAGTTGTGGAATGAACACGCGAGCGCGGGAGTTTATGTGTACGGATTGCTTATCGTGGCAGGTTCGTGGCGTTCCGTGAGAGTCCGTACTTATCCGTGCCAGACCGTTCTAATTCGTGCTAACCCGTACTAAAATGGTAGCGAACTGTTGTTAATCCGCAGTGCATACGCCGTGACACTTGTCATTCCGTACTAAACCGTACCGAACCGTAGCAATCCTTATCACTCCCGTTGTCAACTAGCCCATTTTCTGCATTATCCTTCGTTGATCCGTCAAAACCCGTAGTCAAACCGTAGAGCATCCGTAGCGGATATAGTCTTTTCCGGGGTCATCCGTGAGTTTCCATCCGTAGTGGATCCGGCAAGACAATCCGTGAATGTGTGACCGGGGCATTAATCACCTTTGAATATTTCGTATATTTCACACATGCGATGAAACGTATAGTCTGGAATATTCCGTATATTACATACGTGCAAAGTATACCTTGGAATATTCCGTAAATTTCATGCTTACAATGAAAATTTTACCTTCGAATATTTCGTATATTTTACACATGCGATGAAACGTATAGCCTGCAATATTCTGTATATTACATACGTGCAAAGTATACCTTGGAATATTCTGTATATTTCATGCTTACAATGAAAATTTTACCTTCGAATATTTCGTACATTTCACACATGCGATGAAACATATAGACTGCAATATTCGGAATATTACATACGTGCAAAGTATACCTTCGAATATTCTGTATATTTCATGCTTGCGATAAAAAGTCTACCCCTGTATTTTCCGTATATTTCACGCTTACAATGAAAATTTTAGCTTCGATTATTTCATGTGTTCAGACATGTGATAAAAGGTATAGCCTGGAATAATCCGTATATTTCACACACGTGATAAAAAGTATAGCCTGGAATAATCCGTAAATTTCACACACGTGATAAAAAGTATAGCCTGGAATAATCCGTATATTTCACACACGTGATAAAAAGTATAGCCTGGAATAATCCGTAAATTTCACACGTGATAAAAAGTATAGCCTGGAATAATCCGTAAATTTCACACGTGATAAAAAGTATAGCCTGGAATAATCTGTATATTTCACACGTGATAAAAAGTATAGCCTGGAATAATCCGTAAATTTCACACGTGATAAAAAGTATAGCCTGGAATAATCCTTATATTAATTACAGTGAAGGGAACATCAATCATCCATGGCACACTCTCTATGAACCCTCCAATTGCATGTTACTCGGATGAGAGCATAATAGTGACTGTGATGATTTCAACTGAATGGCAGGACTTGTTACCACCAGAGAAAATATTTGAGGATTCATTCCATGCAAAGTGCAAAGCAATTACAGAAATTGATGATCTTTCTCAAACCTGTTCAGCAACTCCTCAATGGTATAGAAACGTGGATCCTGTGAAATCTGAGTATACTACTAATGCGGGGTCAACTAGACATTTGACTTGTACGTAGTTGTGTTTTTATTTGAAGTTTATGTCTGCCATCATTATGGTAATGTAAGTGTCTATTTATAATTGTGTCACTTTTGAAAGGGCCACCCGGTCCTGACTCATAAGACAACACATCTTTCTTAGCACATTTACACACAGAGTTTTGTCCTTTAATGCTGGGCACCAGGCATGTTGGTAAATGGCAACCATTCTTTAACTACTTGGTGGCTCACCGACTGATAGTTGTACATGTATTGAGATTTGGATCCAAACCTTGACCTCCTGCTCCAAAGACAGATTCCTTAACCACTTGGTTGTAAAATAATTATTGCAGTCTTTGTAAAAATGTCAAATAACTGTATAATGTGTGTTTCATGTCACCTCGAAGTAATACATATTTGTCTTTTCGCCTGGACCAATATGAAAATGTCAGTCTAACATGATATTCAAACGTTGTGATTGGTCAGCCGAACTAGTTCTTTACATTATTTAACTCTGTTGTTTACAAACTGATCATTAATATTGATTACCATGTCTATTTGCAGGGAGCCATGGTGTTTTTTCATTGTCACAATTAAGACTTGTTCTTCTATGCTTGGTTTATGGTTTGTTGATTACACATTACAACTTACATTGTGTAATAATTGATTGCAAGGATGCAGGTAATGAAATTACTGTAGCTGACTCTCAATGGAACAGTGCAGATAATGTTGATGAAGTCAATGGAATTATTGAAGCTGACTCTGAAGAAAACAGTGGAGACAATGTTGAAAATAAAATCAATGAAGCTGACTCTGACGAAAATTTTGGAAGTAATGTTGATGTAGTTAGTAAACTGATTGAAGCTGACTCAGGAAACAGTGGAGATAATGTTGATGAAAGCCAAAAGAAAGGTTGGATTTTTCAAATTGTAAATGTTTTAAATTTAGGTTTGATTCCTAAAATATTGATATATCTTCCATTTGACATTCAAACTATGTACTCTTAGCATCTTGTTTCATACTTCTGTAAATACTTCAAACTATTATATTAATTTAATTTGTATGATGATTTTCATCTTGTAATCCTGGAAGATTTTTCTGTACACAATGTGTTTTGTTTGAAGTGAATAATACCATTTTTACTAACTAAGAAAGGAATACGACCTTAAGTACAGTCCAACCTGCCCTTGCGACTCACTGCATTAAGCGACTCCCTGTCATATGCGACTGTAAATATTGCCCCCGACGAGTTTTCCTATATAATAACACTGAATTAAACGACTCCCTGTCTGACGCGACTAGCGACCATGAAAAGTGTTGCCCAAACGCACCCGTAGACTGTTTTTAGCGACTTTGAAACGGTCAATTTTATTGCAAATTGTCATGTCTGAAGACAATAGAAATGTGTGAAACTTTAATAAACAAACAAATGTCGTATTTTGATCATGTGACAAATGCGGTTAAAAGCGGATTGAGACCGGTTCTCAATGACTGTATAACTCGCGTGTATAATGACATGATTATTCACACGCTTGCCAAAAACAATCGGAGGCGGAGCTTGTCGCTTGTCACCAAAACCACTTTCAACAAATCAGATCACATCCTGCGTACCCGACACTTGTGATAGACATGTGAAGCACCTAATGATAACATTCCAGAGAACTAAATTGGTTCGCTTTTTGCAGTGTTTGATATGCCGAAATAACGATTGACAGTAGAAAAAGTTGCAAACTGTTCTTTACACTTTGAAAGGTGACTTACGATTGAAATAAGTATACCGTTCATTAATAAACGTTAATTCTTGAGCCAATGGCAGCTTTTCTACAGGAATTTAATAGAATCTAATATCGCTGAAAATGCCATCTCGTGAAATTAAAATTGCCGACGACGACGTAGAAAACGTGTATTTATTCAGCAACCCACGTTTAATTCTTTAACTATTTTACTCCAGCATCGCAAGACATCAACTAGGAAAATTAAAAAATAACCATGCAAGTACTTTCGTTTTCGAGTATACTACTCGAAAACGAAAGTACTTGCATGGTTATTTTTATACTATAGTATGCTGTAAAATCCGTACCGTACGGTCCATATTGCTGCCGGCTCCGTATTTTACGAGGAATAAAAATTATTATAGTAAATTCAGATAAGTATTATTTTTGCCTATATATACTGATGATTTATGTCTTATAGTCTGTGCTATGACTATTCACGTTTTTGTTTAAACTTTAATAGCAAGAATAAAATAAACAAGAAATAAAATAACAGTGCTACAGTGAATCATCCTACAAGCTATATATTAAAATGACATTGCATTTGGAAGTGGTCGTAAGTCACTGACTGTATTAACCGGTATTAAGAGACTCCCTGTCATATGTGACCTTATCTGCTGATTCCCAATGAAGGTCTCTTAAAACAGGTTGGACTGTATATGAACTATTCGGGCTTAACCTTGGCCCCTAATTTGCAATACATTAAATTTTGAGCAAAAATAACAGCATTTTCTATACATGTTCCTCCGCATTAATCGTATAATCCACTTTTCACTTCGGACAAAACGATCTAGTTAGGTTACCCCATAGTTAAGATCGTTATATAACTGCCAGCACATGTCAGCCGCATGCCGCCCCAGAATTTTCTGCCACAGCAAATTTACTAATTTGTCCCCCAAAATTCTACCCGCCTACTTTTCAACATACGTAATGATCTCTGAATAGCAATGGGTCAAATAGGCTAAAACAAACGCAGCCCTAAACAAACTTGCCTCAAAATCGGTATAGCAAACATGCCTAAGTGCCTGACAAATTTTGACTAGGATAGGCCTAGTAATGGGCGCTCTGGTGTCCAACTGCACCCTCGAGCGACGACATCCCTCCAACATTTTTCTTATTATAAAAGATGCCGAAGGATCTTGCCATCCTTTCATGTTATGGTAAAAACTTAAACCAGATATATATATACTGATCGTTGATGTAGCACGACCCATTTCGAAGCATCCAGCTATAAAGAGGACAATATGTGCTATATGGCTCCGGCTTTGCTTCTGGCGCAAATTCTTTGAAACGACTGACCTGCAACTGAGATAAACTGTCACAATTTTGGTTGCTTTCACCCGGAAGGTGAACAGCCCTGACTACAATATGATGAACCAAGCATTCTAATGTGATATTTCTAAGAATAGTCATTTGAAAAAATTCACTAAATTTAATAGCTGCAGACAGCTTAACAACCGGAAATGAAGAGAGGCATTCGTCCTCAAGCATTTCGTACCCGAAACATTTGCCCCTTTTTCGTACTCAACATTGTTCGTACCTGGGGGACCTAAAATAATACGTCTTGTGCGCAAATAAATGTGATTACGGCAAAAAGCTGTAATCCCTATTATGTTATAGTGCACAATTTAACTGCAATCATACAACAATGTGCATCTGAATGAACACTATATTTATTCAGTTGATGGTAAGTGGGGAAGTTGGTCTGGCTGGCAAGCTTGCTCACTGACCTTTGGTGGAGGGTATCAAAAAAAGTATTGTAGAAGTTCCAATCCACCATCTACCAACAGAGGGCGCTTTTGTCATGGACCAGAGGCGGAATGCAAAACTTGCCAACAGAGAAAATGTCCAGGTAAGGCTATTTGAATGATGATAGACTACGGTCTATTGTGTTTCCTGTGTTTGTCGTCTCCTATGTTTGGGAGTTGTCCAGCAGGGGTAACTTATTTACACTGTTTGTTTTATCCGAGTGACAGTATGATAAGTGTGAGGTTGAGTGCACCATTTAACCAGTTTTAACCCTCTGTGGTGTTATTTCACTGTCTGTTTAAGGGAGATGCTCCTATTTTCACCCATCATTCATGTTTGTGTTGTCTGTGTTGTTTGTGTTTAGTGTCCCCTTGCTATTTGTTATTGTGCCATGCTTCCATGTACTTTTGAGTGGTTTGCACTTTGTGGAATTTCCTGTTCATCTTCATGATTTATTTTTGGTGCAACATTGTACCTTCCAAGGGTGTACATGTTACTTAAGAATGGTTGAAATTTTCACCCAGTCAAGATTAAGGTTCTGGCATGAGGACAGACAACAACCAGACATCTAGAGATTAGAACCAAACATTAATGTTTATTTAATCAAAACATTGGGAGTGCTGATGGGAACGGTTGCTTTATATTAGTGAGTGAAATGTGGACACATCCTGGTATTAAGACACATTAGTGTATCATGCATTTGTTAATTAGTATATCATATACTTTACCTTTTATGGATACATGTATATACATGGCATAATATGGTCTATGTATGAAAATGATGGTGTCTCCCTGTCTTATGTGACCTTTTTGTTGGACTCCCCTTGATAGTCTAGAAAGTCTTATGTGCAATCTAGGCCATCATGAGACAATCAAGGGGAGTCTGACAATAAGGTTACATAAGACAGGGAGCCATTTTAGACAGACTTTCATTCTTTTATCAGACACCATCATTTTCATACATAGACCATATTATGCCATACTTTGTGCATTATTTATGTATATATAGACTTTTTAGTTCAAATTTTTTTTCTTTACACTTGTATTTCCAATGTTTATTTAATATCGTTGTCAAGATTGTGCTTTTGTTGACTTAGAATAAATCTTTTTGTGATAGGAATTTAGTCTGTCTGTATTTATGTCTATCTGAATAATACCCAACGTTTGGTTAGGCAGTGCATTTTCTTTTCATAAAACTATAATCTCTTCCTAATTTCTGACCAATATTTATTTGAAGAAGTCATTCAACAACCATTACTAAGCTGAATTGCCTACAACTATCCTAAAACTTCATTTATTTTAATTGATTATTCTTATATTTCAGAGGAATTACTATCAAATGATGAAAGAGTAAGTTTCATTATATTTTCTTAAACTTTAATTTTTCAAAATGTTATATTTTCCACTGATTAAAATGTATTAAGGGGTTTCATCAATGATTAATGAATGCTAAATTTAAAAACAATTAGTTGCAAATACAGTAAAACCTCACTTAGAGTCCACCTCAATAATAAAACCACCTCAAAATTAAGACCTCACTTATCAAGTCCATTTTCACTGTTTTGCTCTTTATTCAACCTCAATATTAAGACCACCTCATTAAGAAGACCAGTTTTCAAGAGTACCAAAGGTTGTCTTGTTTTGAGGTTTTATTGTATATGAGTATTAATTTCAAATACATACCTACTGGTACAAACAGAACATACATTTTTCTCTTTACCAATTGAAAGTAGACATTTTACGTGGATGGTGTCGACCTGCTCTGTATTTAAAATGACAGACTAGTGACTTAATGTTTCACCATTCTCATATAAGTTCATATTGTAGTACATGCACTTATTTCAGTTTAGAGTATTTTTTATAGCACTTGATATAAATATTATAGATATACATACATGTATATCTTACACAATACAATCATACGATTGTGTCACATTCTCATTATTATTTTTATGCCCCCCTTCGAAGAAGAGTGAGCATATTGGTTTGCACATGTCGATATGTCCCTTAGTCGGTATGTCAGTCTGTCCGTAACCTTTTTGTTTCCGATTGATAACTCAAAGAGCCCCTTAACCTCTCATCCTCAAACTTGGTCCACACATTCACCTTGGGTAGTAGAGGAACCCTATTGATGTTGGGGTCAATGCTAGTATATGTACCTTCATTGTTTTATCATGTTACAAATAATGGAATGCTACTTGTATGTTCAAGTTGACAAAGTACAATTGAACTTTAATTGTTTTGCCCATTGTTTTAACTTTATTGAACATTATTGCATGTATGATATAACACATGATTTTATTATTTTTAGGAAACCATCGTAACAAGTAAGTAATTTATTATTGAAAAAATACATCAAATCTAAATTGATGGGATATCTCTTAGTTTGATACTAGATGGAGTGATGGTCTTAAATTGTAAAACAAATTATAGTACATGTAGTAGTATGATGCTTTGAACTTAATCTGACCAGAGTTAATCTAGTGGTCTTGTCTAAACTGGTTGTCGAAATAACTGGCCATGTTATGTTAGAAAATTTGAATTTATATTTATTATTAAGATTTACAGTAAAACCTTACTTAAAGACCACCTCAATAATAAGACCACCTCAATAATAAGACCACCTCAATAATAAGAACACAATTTCCAAGTCCATTATCATTGTTATGCCCCCTTCGAAGAGAGGGCATATCAGTCGGTCTGTCCGTCCGTAACCTTTTCATTTCCAATCAATAACTCCAGAACCCCTTGACCTATCATCCTCAAAAATGGTCCACAGGTTCATCTTGAGTAGCAGAGGAACCCTATTGAGTTTGGGGTCATAGGTCAAGGTCACAGGGGGCATAAAGTGTTACAAACATCTCTTGTTTTACTCTTTATTCAACCTCAATATTAAGACCACCTCAATAAGTTTTCAAGGGCTTTAAAAAAAATTAATTCTGTTTTGAAACTATTTTCGTTGCACATATTAGTGGGGCGGCGTAGCGCTGCCGTAATTTTTACACATGAAGTACTTAAATTGTCCACCTTTTTAGAGAGATAAGTTTTCCTGGTCTTATTCTTACTGCAGTTTGAATTGCATTGTAATGATTTTAACTTTAAGGCACTGACAACTACCTAGCAGAGTATAACGAGCAGACAGATTCCTTGTCGTTAGCAGGAACTCGTAGGATTGATAACAGTTTGATTACGTTTCTCTATGAATTCAAGTCAAAGTTCATTAAACATCTGTATAGAAAGATATGTTTGGAATACCGGGCTGAAGTTACAGAGATGGTAGAGAAAGACAACATTGACTATGATGAAGAAGCTTTTGATGCTGTGGGTATTTCACTTAAGAAAAACAACACCGGAGAAATGTATCCAAGCAGATATACATTCAACAATAAAAAAGATGGAAAAACACATTGGGTTTTGACAGAAGATTATGAAGATCTCAAATACATTAATGATCAAGAAATGCATCATGCTGTATTTTCTGCGGCAGTCACTCCAACCAATGAGGTGAGATTTAACAGAAGTAAAATAGTAGAAATTGAAGTAATTGAACAGTCTTGCTCTAACGTTGAGAATTGTGAAGGGTCAAAGTACAAGCTTGCTATTGAAGATGACAAACAAATTAGGGCTGTCGGAGATGAAGTCTCCAGTTGTTCTACCGAACTTGCTACTTTAGTGACTGATTACTTCAACGACAACCAACAACAACAAAATAATGCAACTGTTGCTGCTGAAGGATGTAGCAACTTAATTGAGACTAATGTAAAGGAAGCAGAAAGTCTCAATGAACGTCTTTGCAACAGGAAGAAAACCAATCCATCAGACAAACAGAAGGATGTTGTAGACACTGTTGGTCACAATGGAAACATGGCTGAAATAAGAGCAATGTCGCTGGTATCGGACTTAACTGATCTTCCATTCCCACATATTGATACGAGTTATTTGAGAGCATTAGTGTATCGTATTGAGGAACCATTGCTGGCGGTGATAGATCGCCTAGCCAGTGACAATCCTCCAACACCACATATTTCTATGAGGTATGAGCTGCTGCGTTTTTGCACTCTTAGAACATACCCTAGGGGAGATAAACCGTACTTAATACGACTTGCAGCGGCTGGTTTTTACTACGCTTCCGATGGAGACGGTGTTGTCTGCTACTGTTGCGGGAGTCGACGCTACAATTGGACAGGACTGGAGGATCCCATGAAAGTTCATCAGGGAATTAAACCGAATTGCAAATTTTTGATAAAGAATGAAGACGTTAACGTGCCTGTTGTATATAAGGGACCATGGTCAAAGTCACTGGTAGCTATAGAAGCTATTCCTGAACCAAAAGTGATAACACAAGAAGTGGAGAATGTTAACAGGGAGTATGCTCCTGAAAGACAAAGGAATCAGGAATCAGTCAACGAGCAACAAACACTAGGTATGAGCTTATAACAAATGTTGAAACTCATGTGAAAAGCTTACATATTTGTTTCCATTTGTAGAAAGAAAAAAATGATATTAAGAAATTATAATTAGCACATGAATTAAACAGAATGTTGTGGCGTAGCTAAATTCCCTTTCGGTTTTGACTATATAGAGGTTTTATTTTCCAGTCACATCGATAGAGTTAACACACTAAAAATCAATAACACATTTTATTTCTTTCTAATTTTAATAATGATGACCGTACCGTAATGATGTTTGTTGAAGCTACAATCCAAAATTTCAATAAATCCAGGGTTAGAAAATCATCCAAGTTTAAATGCGAAATCTGCCTGGTCGAAAAATCCGATTACTATGTATACTGCAAAGGGAACCGTTACAAAGGACAGGAAAATTACCTGTAACGAAGCTCAAATACATCCTAAGAAAAATACAACGGTTCTGTTACAAACCACGAAACAAATGGTACAGCACCGTTGACCTAACAGTGTTCAGATAGTGTAACAAAGGACAGGAAAATTACCTGTAACGAAGCTCAAATACATACATGGAAAAATACAAAGGTTCTGTTACAAACCACAACACAAATGGTACAGCACCGTTGGCCCTATGGTGTTCAGATAGTGTAACAAAGGACAGGAAAATTACCTGTAATGACGCTCAAAATCAAATACATACATGGAAAAATACAAAGGTTCTGTTACAAACCACGAAACAAATGGTACAGCACTGTTGACCTTATGGTGTTCGTGTTCAGATAGTATAACAAAATGGGAGATAATTATCTGTAACAACCCTCGAATACATATATTGAAAAATACAACGGTTCTGTTACAAACCACGAAACAAATGGTACAGCTCTGTTGACCTAACGATGTTCAGATAGTGTTACAAAGGACAGGAAAATTACCTGTAATGAAGCTCAAATACATACATGGAAAAATACAACAGTTCTGTTACAAACCACGAAACAAATGGTACAGCACCGTTGACCTAACGGTGTTCAGATAGTGTAACAAAATGGGAGATAATTATCTGTAACAACCCTCGAATACATATATTGAAAAATACAACAGTTCTGTTACAAACCACGAAACAAATGGTACAGCACCGTTGACCTAACGGTGTTCAGATAGTGTAACAAAATGGGAGATAATTATCTGTAACAACCCTCGAATACATATATTGAAAATACAACAGTTCTGTTACAAACCACGAAACAAATGGTACAGCACTGTTGACCTAACGGTGTTCAGATAGTGTAACAAAATGGGAGATAATTATCTGTAACAACCCTCGAATACATATATTGAAAAATACAACAGTTCTGTTACAAACCACGAAACAAATGGTACAGCACCGTTGACCTAACAGTGTTCAGATAGTGTAACAAAATGGGAGATAATTATCTGTAACAACCCTCGAATACATATATTGAAAAATACAACAGTTCTGTTACAAACCACGAAACAAATGGTACAGCTCTGTTGACCTAACGATGTTCAGATAGTGTAACAAAATGGGAGATAATTATCTGTAACAACCCTCGAATACATATATTGAAAAATACAACAGTTCTGTTACAAACCACGAAACAAATGGTACAGCACCGTTGACCTAACGATGTTCAGATAGTGTTACAAAGGACAGGAAAATTACCTGTAATGAAGCTCAAATACATACATGGAAAAATACAAAGGTTCTGTTACAAACCACGAAACAAATGGTTCAGCACCGTTGACCTTATGGTGTTCAGATAGTGTAACAAAGGACAGGAAAATTACCTGTAACGAAGCTCAAATACATACATGGAAAAATACAACAGTTCTGTTACAAACCACGAAACAAATGGTACAGCTCTGTTGACCTAACGATGTTCAGATAGTGTAACAAAGGACAGGAAAATTACCTGTAATGAAGCTCAAATACATACATGGAAAAATACAAAGGTTCTGTTACAAACCACGAAACAAATGGTACAGCACCGTTGACCTAACGATGTTCAGATAGTGTTACAAAGGACAGGAAAATTACCTGTAATGAAGCTCAAATACATACATGGAAAAATACAAAGGTTCTGTTACAAACCACGAAACAAATGGTACAGCTCTGTTGACCTAACCATGTTCAGATAGTGTTACAAAGGACAGGAAAATTACCTGTAATGAAGCTCAAATACATACATGGAAAAATACAAAGGTTCTGTTACAAACCACGAAACAAATGGTTCAGCACCGTTGACCTAACAGTGTTCAGATAGTGTAACAAAATGGGAGATAATTATCTGTAACAACCCTCGAATACATATATTGAAAAATACAACAGTTCTGTTACAAACCACGAAACAAATGGTTCAGCACCGTTGACCTAACAGTGTTCAGATAGTGTTACAAAGGACAGGAAAATTACCTGTAATGAAGCTCAAATACATACATGGAAAAATACAAAGGTTCTGTTACAAACCACGACACAAATGGTACAGCACTGTTGACCTTATGGTGTTCGTGTTCAAATAGTGTAACAAAATGGGAGATAATTATCTGAAACAACCCTCGAATACATATATTGAAAAATACAACGGTTCTGTTACAAACCACGAAACAAATGGTACAGCTCCGTTGACCTAAAGGTGTTCAGATAGTGTAACAAAATGAAACAAAACATACTTCACAATAATGATGAAAAACAATCGCGTCATCCGCAAATAATGTTATATTTATGTACTTTTTTTATTATGACTTATTGCTGGCTTCGTGTGATGTAAAGTTTGCTCTCTTATACTCATTCATTTTTACTTTGTTGTTTAAAAGAAATTTGAAAGATTTCATATATTGAGTTTTCTTTGTTTAAAAAAAATTGATTGGATTTCCTCTTGTAAAAATAAATTGTTCTTCCCCAGTAGAAACGAATTGATTTTAGCCTTGTTAAAAGAAAACATAAATTTAGAAAAATAGATTGACTTTTGCTTGTAAAAATATGAATTGGTATTCCCAGGTAAAAGTAGATTGATTTTCCCCTTGTTTTAGGTATCAATAACGCCACGCCAAAGCATTCACAATATACTATAAAGTCACAGAGGTTAAATAGTTACAAGGACTGGCCAAAGACTTCCAAGCTGAAACCAGATGAATTAGCGGATGCCGGATTCTTCCATGCTGGTTAGATTTCCCTTTTTACACCTTTCCTAAGCCGAAATCTATGTATGGACTTTTGTCTCATGTGATGTATAATTGCTGGTACATTTTATGGTGTACTATCCTGTATAAACAAGTTGTCACAACTTATATTAATCTCTTAATGCTCTTGATGACTACTTCCTGAATTACTGATCAGTACTTGTGAAAATGGTGGTTTTGTGGTATTTTCTGTTCTGTGTAAATAACCAAAGGTTTATAAATGCCGATTTGTTAATTAAAATTAAAATCCAGCCCATAGTGGGAGTTGAACCTATGCCATCTGGATCAGGAGTCAGGAACTCTTCTCTGGAACCACTGTGTCTGCCTTAGTTAAACAGTCTTTAAACTAGTATCATTTAACAAATGATTGATTTGAGTGTTGTTACCTGTACTGTGCTGCATGTTTACTTGATTATCCTTTGAGAGATGCACAGCTGTTTTTGGGAGGTTGTTGCTGTAGCGAGGGTTGAGGAAAAAAGGATTCTATCATTTCAGAGGTTGTTTCTCAAGAGAGGGCCACTCCTGAGATTGTTTCTCAAGAGAGGGACACTCTTGAGAGGTTGTTGCTCAAGAGAGGGATTGTTTCTCAAGAGAGGGACACTCTTGAGAGGTTTTTGCTCAAGAGAGGGATTGTTTCTCAAGAGAGGGACACTCTTGAGAGGTTGTTGCTCAAGAGAGGGACACTCTTGAGAGGTTGTTTCTCAAGAGAGTGCCACTCTGGACAGGTTGTTGCTCAAGAGAGGGACACTCTTGAGAGGTTGTTGCTCAAGAAAGGGCCACTCTTGAGAGGTTGTTGCTCAAGAGAGTGCCACTCTGGACAGGTTGTTGCTCAAGAGAGTGCCACTCTGGACAGGTTGTTGCTCTAGAGAGTGCCACTCTGGACAGGTTGTTGCTCAAGAGAGTGCCACTCTGGACAGGTTGTTGCTCTAGAGAGTGCCACTCTGGACAGGTTGTTGCTCAAGAAAGGGCCACTCTTGAGAGGTTGTTGCTCAAGAGAGTGCCACTCTGGACAGGTTGTTGCTCAAGAGAGTGCCACTCTGGACAGGTTGTTGCTCAAGAGAGTGCCACTCTGGACAGGTTGTTGCTCTAGAGAGGGCCACTTTTGTGAAGTATAAGCATTATGATACCTGTTTCTTTTATTTTAGGATTTGGAGATTGTGTCAGATGTTTCTTCTGTGGCATTGGTAAACTATCATAAATCTCATTTCTTTTAAGTGAAAATTTATATTTTAAAAATGTTGTAGAGTTTTTATAATATATTAATCTTTAATGAATGCAATAATGGGTGATGTCAATTTACTTCAAAATAACCAAGTCAGTCAATCAGTATTCCACCCTTTGCTGCAGCTACTTGTAAATTATTATACAATTACATGAAATAATTTGTAATGTTTAAGAAAGTATTTGTTGATCGCAGTTATATTTCTAAAATTAAGAAGCATTTTACTTGGTTCTTGTTCTTATAAGAGACATAATGTAAAACATGTAGAAATGTAGTTGCACGCTAGTGTTCTTTGGTTGACAGGTTTGCGACACTGGTCAGATGATGATGATCCATGGATAGAGCATGCACGTTGGGCACGTACCTGTGTGTTTGTCAGACAGAAGAAAGGAGAAGAATTTGTCAATCTTGTACAGCTTGCAGTTCAATTGACTCAAGATGTAAGATGTTTACAACTGAATTCTGTGAAGTTTTTAAGTGTAATGGATTTGTATGATAAATAAAAAAATTCTGAGTTTCATCACTGCAAAACACGAAATATTCTGTCTTCCCCCTCTGACCTACCTTCAAATGTGGCCCCTACCTTAAATAGTTTATCACAGATATAATACAATATTATTTTTAGTAGGAAGTGTGGCTCTATTTCTGAAGGAATCCAGTCTTTATACTGTTTTTTATTCACTTTCATTGTACTCTGTATCACATTGCTTTTTTTTGCTTGATTCAGCTACAGACTTCTTTAAATAGTTTTATATGTAACCTCTATTAGACCTGTTGTTAATATCACTGAGTATATGTACTTTTTTGTATTTCAGAATGGTCAAGCAGGAGCTACTGTTGGTTAGTATTACTTAAGAAAATGTTTACAAATTGCTTGTTAAGTATAATGTCATATTCTCTGATTTTTAAAAAAAATACTAATATATTTACCATGTATATCAAGAAGGAGTCCATACTGACTCCAGAACTTGTCAAATATCAAATTGTCTGGCAACCTGATATGTAAAAAATATTTTTTCTGTCTGGTTATGGGCGACTCTATGAAGAAATGATTCATGCATAACATGCCTATTGAACGCCCATTGTTAGCTGTATGAAGTCTAGAAGTCTACCAGTCCACTGAAGTGAATAAATCTGTACTTGTGATATCTAAGTTAAATAGACATGAGCACTGAAATAAGAAAATAACATTTGAAATACCATTCATGAGAAAAATACCAATGGATGGAGTAGTTTGGGTTTGTCAAGTTCCATCAACATTTGTTACCCAATAATACGACAGTAATAAAGATATTAGCTGTCTTTCCACGTACCATATGAGCGCTGCTATGGGGCGCTCAAATGATAAATTTTTTCTTTGTTCAATGATCTATACATCTTTTGAGATATGTTTTTCTCACAAGCAGATCCAGGGTGCACCAAACACGTGCTCCTGTACAATGTATCAACCTTACATGTATTTTTTAGTATAAATACGAAAATATACAGAGATCTTTTATTATAAGATTTTCAAATATGAGATGCTGATTGATTGTAGCATTATAATATGTTATCATTAAATAATACTAACAATGAATAAAACACTGTCATCGCTGTTTTAGAAGGCTCTGGCAAAAAAAACAGCGTACCAGTGAGTACCATTGAAAAACTACTACTGTCTAAAGCAGCACTGAGTGCTGCAGAATTGGGATTTCACACTGAAATCATCAAGAGAGCCGTAGAGGAAATGATCGGAAATGGTGGTAAGGATAACAAATTTTTATATTACCGTATATCTGGTTATTTCTGTGAGTGAAATTTCTGTGTTTTAGCCAAAAATGGGTATAGTAATTTTGTGTATATAACATTGCATTTGTTGCATTAGCATAGTTATAAACAACAGCACAAAATTCATTATTTATTTACGGTAATTATGTCTCAAAACAAAAGACCGTACATTCCACTAAAATTTCAATCTTTACCAAAATTTTATTCACTCATTAACATGTTTGTTTGAAGCACTAACAGGTTAATTGATCCTGTAATATCTATTTAAATCTTATTATTTTCATTCAAATTGCGTCTACATGAGGATTGAATTCGAACAAAGATGTTCATGCTTGTTGGTGCGAGGTGCAAATAATCTGAATGAAGAGGGAATGTTAACTGGACAGATGTGTGTATTCGAATTCCACTGTCACTTCATAACATCTTGTGTTTGTGACAAAATGCAATAAAATCTGTTGAGTTAACAGTCATCACACTATCATTTCAACTGTATTGTGGTGTATAAACCAATCATAATAGGGACTTCATTCTGAAAATCTGATGTGAAAAAATTTGTGCTCATACCGTATTTGACCTATTTAATGCCCCAGCTCTATTAGACACTCCCCCACTGAGAATGTACATCGGCCAAGACATGAAAAATCTATCATTTTCTTCATGAGAAACCATTTCTCAATTAGTAAACCAGTTACATTGGCCATAATCACCTCAAAAATTGGCACAAAATTGTTATCATTTTAATCATTTAAAATAGACTGTAGGCAATTTAATAATTATATTTTCATAACTGTCATAGTTAATCAGACATTCAGCAGAATAAAATTTTAAACCATCACAAAAAAACAGTTGACTGGATCAATCGGACGTGAAACATGCGATGACCCACAGTTTTTGCACCATGTGCATTCATATTTATTACATATGTCACACCAATTTAGCAAAAACTAAATTGACAAAAACAATATCATTCATTAAATCACCACATGATGGCCACATTACGAAATTATGATGCGTGCCTTGGAAGTCTGCGAGAAGAAAACTCTCAAACATAGTGCCGACTACTGTTGATCTAACATGTCAAAACACAGCACGTTTGATGTCTGCATGAAGATTTTGAGGCACTATCTACATTTTGTGTCGATTTATCCATTCCTTTTTGTACTTAAAAAGTGAACATGACTATACACAATGACATTGTTAGAGAATGAGTAAGAGATGATGTATTTGACGAGTTAGTCCAAACAACACATGATGTATTTATCATAATTAACTCATTTGGATATGGCAAATCGGTTTGCATTGACATTGCTTATCATTTCTTCATTCAGACAAAACTAATGGTAATGATTATTACTATTTTCTTGTCAATTAAAATAAATCGAAATATGCAGTTTTTGCAGAATGCATTAAATAGGACAAATAAGGTATTTTTTTTAGTATAATATATGGGACACACAAAAACTGGCAAAAATTAAGTGCTCACAGAAATAATCAATTATACAGTATCAACCCCTCCTCCACAAGTTCATGTTTTCTTGAGTTAATTCCTTATGATCATGTTAATGATTGTTGATGTTTCACTTTTAATAGGGTTTAATATTGGGTTGAAGGGTTATATTATTCTAAACCTGGATTTGGCTTCACTATTGGGACGTTCACAGAATATTTTATAGAATGAGAAGGTTGTGGGCATATAAAAGAAGGATTTAGTTGGTTCAGGGAATGGCACATTCACTTTACATTATGAACGTTATTGTACTTCTATCTGGTGATTTTTGCATGAAAATTTGAATGAATACAGTATACTGAACTTGTGTAAACTGTTCTGAAAATCTTTTGTAGCAAATCTATATTTCTTAAATACCTTGTATACTTTAGATGACTTTATACGTTAAGCACTGTTTTATATAGGTAAGTATAATGCACACATATAGGTGTCTTTAAATAAATATTCATTCTCCTTTGGTATGTTTTCAGCAGTTTGTTAATTGGAAAGGTGATGGACTTTTGTTTACGCATTCATTTTGATGCAATTTGGTGTATTGTTTCAATGCATTCTTTTTCTGTGATCTGAGTTGGCATTATATCAGTTAATTGTAATTTTCATTGACACATGTTCATCAATGACACCACTAATATATTGACCCATTTTCCTTCTGAGAGCATTTGACATGTTAAATTTAACTTCTGTAATATAAAAAATACAAGTTGTACTACATTGCACACAAGTACTACCTCGATCGAACACATACTTTATGTGCTAAAAGCCTCATTGTTAAATACTTACAAGATTAAATACCAGCAGCATAAATAAGCCATTTTGGTTTTCAACTTTTACAATGATATGATAATATATATGATAGATTGATATACAGTCACATGGTAATTGAAAATCCTATTTATTTCAATACTTGGATAGCTCGATATCATTGTATGGTCACTGCAATGTGATTTAAGTGTGACCTCCATTTGAAAAATGAGCTTACTGAAAGATTTGATACAGTTTTTCTCACACTTTAATGGTTGGGTATGTTTGAATGGCCTATTTGCCTGTCAGCAGCTAAACAATAAAGCCCCAATAAACAGCTAAGCAGCTAAGTAGTCAAGTCATCTATGTGCAATTTGCAGATATTTCATTTTAATTATGAAAGTTTTCATAGCACTGAGTATGAAATAACTTTGTTGAAAGATAGATTTTTCAAAATTCCAAAAACCCATTCAGTGCCAAAAATAGTATGTTACAATGAAATGAGTTTTTACAGCAGATAGGGAGATAACAAAAATATTCCCGCATAGCTTCGTTCTTGGGACCAAAAAAAACCACTTTGTTTGCGTATTATCTCCTGGTAAAAAGTGCTATCCGCCAAAATATTTGCACTTTTTCATAAGAGTTACTGGTTAGATTTTCTGTTGATTTTGATTGAAGTAAGCTATAGCATTGAAATAAATTGAATTATAGCACAAAAGAAATGTGAACCTGTCAAAATTGTGTTCACCATTCCAGATTGCTTTGTCAAAATGTAGGGAATATTCTCTAAATGTGAAATGGCACATTATTTCTTTGTACCAGTAGATACACATGAATGTATAATATATATACAGTAAAACCTCACTTAAAGACCACCTAAAAAAAGGACCTCTTCAAAATTAAGACCACAATTTTCAAGTCCAGTTTCACTGTTTTGCTCTTTATTCAACCTCAATATTAAGACCACCTCAATAACTAGACCCGTTCTCACGTGTCCCAATGGTGCTCTTATTATAGAGGTTTTACTGTGTATTAAATTTTATAGAAGTGTGCCCATGTATATTATCCTACGTTCTGTCTCTTCTTTCAAAACTGAATGTTTCTTGAACAGTCCTGCATGTTACTAAAACATATACTGTTTGTATTGTTGGATCTGAGTACAGGTTCAAACCAGGGATGTTTATTGCAATCACTAGTTATTTTATCTGATGTAGTAAATCCTTAAGGTGATATACACCCTAGAAAATAGCCATATTTGCTTTTAAACGATATTTTGGAAACTACATAATATAGCCAGATGAAATATACTGTTTTATCGTTCTACAGTACTTCAACTAATACTGGTATAATTTTGTAAAAATATTAAATAATAATGAAGTTATTTGAACTTTTGGTATTGCCAATTGTACATGTTGGTTTGGTAAATCAGGCTAATTGCACAAGCGTTAATTTTGCAAAAGAAACAGATTTATATAAATATAATAATCAAATCTTTCTCATGCTATGAAGACTTGTTTTTAAAAAAACATAAAATTTAGTTTTTATTCCAAAATAACAACAGAAACAAGGGGAGAGTACTGAAAATCTAGTTATTTTTATTGATACAATTTTGAAAAAAAATCGATATCATAAGCTAGTATACATTACTTTCTCTCCTTTCCAAAGATACTTTTGATATTAAAAAATACTTGTAAAACATGATCAAAAGTCATTCTTCATGTACAAAGTTACTATACAGAGTATAGAGTTATCCATAAATATGTATATTGATAAACTAGTCAAAACACATGGCGACTTCACCACCTTAAGGACTTGAAAATCTAGATTCACTAAAGTTCATCCAGACAGTAAATTATTTTATTTTTTTATGTTAGCTTTAAAATATTCCCATTTAGTGATTTATAAGTTAAGAATGGATTCTTGTTTGATAGTGGTGCAAAAAAAATTGTTACAGATTTTTGTGTTGCATATATGAGCGCCGCTGTACGATTTCCAACCTATTCTTTAAGTGACGTCATTGCCAGAAGATGTCACATGTGACGTCACCATATACTGACAGTATGAAATATTTGCCTTATATGGTAGTAAATATTGTTTCCTGCTTGCATCACATGTTGCGTTCTCTTGAAATGACGTCACTTACAGAAGAGGTTGGAACTCCTATAACAGCACTCATATATGTTGTAATCTATGTCTGTGTTTTAGACTGTTATCATTGTATCTATGATATCAATGGTGTATCAATGGCAGGTAATCTCTCCTGTGTGGTTACAGTTGTCAAGAGGATTTAGAAAAATTGAAATGATAACTTTACTTACAAATATTTGAGGAAAAGAAGGCAATATGAATATGTTCTCAATGGTTGGAAGGAAGAGATTAATTACTTCTTATTTTCTTCTTCTTACTGCTATGTCAAAACCAAACACTAAACTTATGATTCCGATGAATTAAAGGATTACTTAGATAATGTGATGCAATGTATTCCATTACAGTTACAGACAATATAAGCCCAGATGACTTACTGTGTAAAGTTTTGGAAATTGAAGGACGTGATGAAAGAGCCGCAGCCTCTACTGCTGGAAGTGCCACCTCTCAAGATACTAACAGAGGCAATGGAAGTGAGAACAAAACATCTATTTCTTCTTCTGCTGAACCTTCAAAGAAAAATACAGCTAATGGTGATGAGAAGACTAAAACAGATAATACAAAGAAGCAGTCAAATAAAACAGAAAAAACAAAGCCAGATAAGGGCAATGATTCAGGTAGTGCAGTGTTGTAATATACTCCTAAATGTGAAATACTGATGGCAGTAGTACTATAGTAATATACTCCTAAATGTGAAATACTGATGACAGTAGTACTATAGTAATATACTCCTAAATGTGAATACTGATGACAGTATTACTATAGTAATATACTCCTAAATGAGAAATACTGATGACAGTAGTACTATAGTAATATACTCCTAAATGAGAAATACTGATGACAGTATTACTATAGTAATATACTCCTAAATGTGAAATACTGATGGCAGTAGTACTATAGTAATATACTCCTAAATGTGAAATACTGATGACAGTAGTACTATAGTAATATACTCCTAAATGTGAAATACTGATGACAGTAATAATATAGTTATATACTCCTAAATGTGAAATACTGATGACAGTAGTACTATAGTAATATACTCCTAAATGTGAATACTGATGACAGTATTACTCTAGTAATATACTCCTAAATGAGAAATACTGATGACAGTATTACTCTAGTAATATACTCCTAAATGAGAAATACTGATGACAGTAGTACTATAGTAATATAATCCTAAATGTGAAATACTGATGACAGTAGTACTATAGTAATATACTCCTAAATGTGAATACTGATGACAGTATTACTATAGTAATATACTCCTAAATGTGAAATACTGATGACAGTATTACTCTAGTAATATACTCCTAAATGAGAAATACTGATGACAGTAGTACTCTAGTAATATACTCCTAAATGAGAAATACTGATGACAGTAGTACTATAGTAATATACTCCTAAATGAGAAATACTGATGACAGTAGTACTATAGTAATATACTCCTAAATGTGAAATACTGATGACAGTATTACTCTAGTAATATACTCCTAAATGAGAAATACTGATGACAGTAGTACTATAGTAATATACTCCTAAATGTGAAATACTGATGACAGTATTACTCTAGTAATATACAGATAAATGTGAACTACTGATGGCAGTAATACTCTAGTAATATACAGTTAAATGTGAAATACTGATGACAGTATTACTCTAGTAATATACTCCTAAATGAGAAAAACTGATGACAGTAGTACTATAGTAATATACTCCTAAATGTTAAATACTGATGACAGTATTACTCTAGTAATATAATGATAAATGTGAACTACTGATGGCAGTAATACTAAAGTAATATAGGGATAAATGTGAAATAATGATGGCAGTATTACTAAAGTGATATACAGATAAATGTGAAATAATGATTGCAGTAATACTAAAGTGATATACAGATAAATGTGAAATACTGATGACAGTATTACTATAGTAATATACAGATAAATGTGAACTACTGATGACAGTATTACTATAGTAATATACAGATAAATGTGAAATACTGATGACAGTAGTACTCTAGTAATATACTGATAAATGTGAACTACTGATGACAGTAGTACTATAGTAATATACAGATAAATGTGAAATACTGATGACAGTATTACTATAGTAATATACAGATAAATGTGAAATACTGATGACAGTAGTACTAAAGTTATATACTGATAAATGTGAACTACTGATGGCAGTAATACTAAAGTAATATAGGGATAAATGTGAAATACTGACAACAGTATTACTCTAGTAATATACTGATAAATGTGAACTACTGATGGCAGTAATACTATAGTAATATACAGATAAATGTGAACTACTGATGGCAGTAATACTATAGTATTATTCAGATAAATGTGAACTACTGATGGCAGTAATACTATAGTAATATAGGGATAAATGTGAAATACTGATGACAGTATTACTAAAGTGATATACGGTTAAATGTGAAATACTGATGACAGTATTACTAAAGTGATATACAGATAAATGTGAAATACTGATGACAGTAGCACTATAGTAATATACAGATAAATGTGAAATACTGATGACAGTAGCACTATAGTAATATACAGATAAATGTGAAATACTGATGACTGTATTACTATAGTAATAGATAGATAAATGTGAAATACTGATGACAGTATTACTACAGTAATAGACAGATAATTGTGAAATACTGATGACAGTAGCACTATAGTAATAGACAGATAAATGTGAAATACTGATGACAGTATTACTACAGTATATTATACAGATAAATGTGAAATACTGATGACAGTAATACTATAGTAATATACAGATAAATGTGTAATACTGATGACAGTAGTACTATAGTAATATACAGATAAATGTGTAATACTGATGACAGTAGTACTATAGTAATATACTGATATATGTGTAATACTGATGACTGTCGCGAAATACGCGAATTTGTTTGTTTTATCTATGATATGTCTCCAGTGAAGACATTGCTCCAGTTATATATCTCCAACGGAGTATTGTTTATCTTTCTATTCATGTAAGTCAAGCTCTTCTTGCTTTCTTGTTCCCTATATAAAGGGATGTAACAACTTTTTTTTTTTTTTTTTATATTGAAGAAAGATTATAAAAGGTGTTGTGAATTCAGATAAGTAAAACAACGATAGAAAAGGATTGTGTTTTGTAGTATATATATTAAACCAATTATTTCCGATGTGGAAAGGATTTATTCGTGATCTTTGCCACATTGTTTGGGCAGGAACCCCGGACTCAAAAAGAAGTCAACTCCAAGAAAAAATTGAAACCGTGAATTCAAGATTGAAGTAAGCATTTGTATTTTCAAATTTCGTATAGAGTCATTCACTTAAATTATGGCTACAAATTTATCCTACATGAAAGGTGGACATACAAGGTACCGGAACATTCTTGAAAAGGAACAACATAATTGTATGGAAATGCTTAATGAGGATTACTCAGATATAGACAAGGAGTCATTCATAGTGAAAATAAACATGTGAATTTCAAAGCTAAAATTGTATAGTGAGAAGCTGGAGAATCAATTTGAAAAATTGGTGCTGTCATTGATGAAAGTGATGAAGAATTTGTGCAAGAAATTATTGATGAAGATTGTAAATTGTGTGATGAAACGACAGATTGTTTCCTGGAACTCAAAGAATTCAAGGAAAAGATTCTAAATACTGAATTAAAGGAAAGTATCAGTGTGAACAAAATAAAGCCCAAGAAATTGTACAGATACAGAGAGATATTCAGGATATTGTGATAAAGCAGCTTCATTAACAACAAGAAATATTGAAAAGGCAGGATATGAAAGATTCAGATAATAAATCTTCAGTAAGACTACCAAAGTTAGATATGCTATCAAAGTGATATTGATGTCAGCGAAGTTGGCAACCAAAGCATAGATGATGATGTGAACTTCAATTCAATAGTAACAATACTGATGTTTATATTTCAAATGAAAACAAAAATCAAAGTGATAGTGATGTCAGCGAAGTTGACAACCAAATTGAAGATGTCTCTACAAAGGAGTCAGAAATTGATAGTGATAATGAGACAGCTACAGCAATTGATGGTAAAGGTGTTGTGAATTCAGATAAATAAAACAACGATGACATTAGTACTATAATAATATACAGATAATTGAGTAATACTGATGACAGTAGTACTATAGTAATATACAGATAAATGTGTAATACTGATGACAGTAGTACTATAGTAATATACAGATAAATGTGTAATACTGATGACAGTAGTACTATAGTAATATACAGATAAATGTGTAATACTGATGACAGTAATACTATAGTAGTATACAGATAATTGTGTAATACTGATGACAGTAGTACTATAGTAATATACAGATATATGTGTAATAATGATTGCAGTAATACTATAGTAATTGACAGATATATGTGTAATACTGATGACAGTAATACTATAGTAATCTACAGATAAATGTGTAATACTGATGACATTAGTACTATAGTAATATACAGATAAATGTGTAATACTGATGACATTAGTACTATAGTAATATACAGATAATTGTGTAATACTGATGACATTAGTACTATAGTAATATACAGATAATTGTGTAATACTGATGACATTAGTACTATAGTAATATACAGATAATTGTGTAATACTGATGACATTAGTACTATAGTAATATACAGATATATGTGTAATACTGATGACTGTAGTACTATAGTAATATACAGATAATTGTGTAATACTGATGACATTATTACTATAGTAATCTACAGATAAATGTGTAATACTGATGACATTAGTACTATAGTAATATACAGATAAATGTGTAATACTGATGACAGTAGTACTATAGTAATATACAGATAAATGTGTAATACTGATGACAGTAGTACTATAGTAATATACAGATATATGTGTAATACTGATGACAGTAATACTATAGTAATATACAGATAAATGTGTAATACTGATGACAGTAGTACTATAGTAATATACAGATAAATGTGTAATACTGATGACAGTAGTACTATAGTAATATACAGATAAATGTGTAATACTGATGACAGTAGTACTATAGTAATATACAGATAAATGTGTAATACTGATGACAGTAGTACTATAGTAATATACAGATAAATGTGAACTACTGATGGCAGTAATACTCTAGTAATATACAGTTAAATGTGAAATACTGATGACAGTATTACTCTAGTAATATACTCCTAAATGAGAAAAACTGATGACAGTAGTACTATAGTAATATACTCCTAAATGTTAAATACTGATGACAGTATTACTCTAGTAATATACAGATATATGTGTAATACTGATGACAGTAGTACTATAGTAATATACAGATATATGTGTAATACTGATGACAGTAGTACTATAGTAATATACAGATAAATGTGTAATACTGATGACAGTAGTACTATAGTAATATACAGATATATGTGTAATACTGATGACATTAGTACTATAGTAATATACAGATATATGTGTAATACTGATGACAGTAGTACTATAGTAATATACAGATAATTGTGTAATACTGATGACAGTAGTACTATAGTAATATACTGATATATGTGTAATACTGATGACAGTAGTACTATAGTAATATACAGATAAATGTGTAATACTGATGACAGTAGTACTATAGTAATATACAGATAAATGTGTAATACTGATGACAGTAATACTATAGTAATATACAGTAAAAATGTGTAATACTGACGACAGTAATACTATAGTAATATACAGATAAATGTGTCATACTGATGACAGTAGTACTATAGTAATATACAGATATATGTGTAATACTGATGACTGTAGTACTATAGTAATATACAGATAAATGTGTAATACTGATGACAGTAATACTATAGTAATATACAGATAAATGTGTAATACTGATGACAGTAGTACTATAGTAATATACTGATATATGTGTAATACTGATGACAGTAGTACTATAGTAATATACAGATAAATGTGTAATACTGATGACAGTAGTACTATAGTAATATACAGATAAATGTGTAATACTGATGACAGTAGTACTATAGTAATATACAGTAAAAATGTGTAATACTGATGACAGTAATACTATAGTAATATACAGATAAATGTGTAATACTGATGACAGTAGTACTATAGTAATATACAGATATATGTGTAATACTGATGACAGTAATACTATAGTAATATACAGATAAATGTGAAATACTGATGACAGTAGTACTATAGTAATATACAGATAAATGTGTAATACTGATGACGGTAGTACTATAGTAATATACAGATAAATGTGTTATACTGATGACAGTAATACTATAGTAATATACAGATAAATGTGTAATACTAATGACTGTATTACTACAGTAAAATGCAGATAAATGTGAAATACTAATGGCCGTATTACTACAGTAATATGCAGATAAATGTGAAATACTAATGACCGTATTACTACAGTAATATGCAGATAAATGTGAAATACTAATGACAGTATTACTACAGTAAAATGCAGATAAATGTGAAATACTAATGACCGTATTACTACAGTTATATACTGATGAGTCTGAGCCTTGAAACCTTTGATGGTGGGCTGTGATGATCAGCAGTTATGAATTAATACTGTAGGACTTAGTCTGAGCCTTGAAACCTTTGATGGTGGGCTGTGATGATCAGTTATGAATTAATACTGTAGGACTTAGTCTGAGCCTTGAAACCTTTGATGGAGGGCTGTGATGGTCAGTTATAAATTATTACTGTAGGACTTAGTCTGAGCCTTGAAACCTTTGATGGTGGGCTGTGATGGTCAGTTATAAATTATTACTGTAGGACTTAGTCTGAGCCTTGAAACCTTTGATGGTCGGCTGTGATGATCAGTTATAAATTATTACTGTAGGACTTAGTCTGAGCCTTGAAACCTTTGATGGTGGGCTGTGATGGTCAGTTATAAATTATTACTGTAGGACTTAGTCTGAGCCTTGAAACCTTTGATGGTGGGCTGTGATGATCAGTTATAAATTATTACTGTAGGACTTGGTCTGAGCCTTGAAACCTTTGATGGTGGGCTGTGATGATCAGTTATGAATTAATACTGTAGGACTTGGTCTGAGCTTTGAAACCTTTGATGGTGGGTTGTGATGATCAGTTATAAATTATTACTGTAGGACTTAGTCTGAGCCTTGAAACCTTTGATGGTGGGCTGTGATGATCAGTTATGAATTAATACTGTAGGACTTGGTCTGAGCTTTGAAACCTTTGATGGTCGGCTGTGATGATCAGTTATAAATTATTACTGTAGGACTTAGTCTGAGCCTTGAAACCTTTGATGGTTGGCTGTGATGATCAGTTATAAATTATTACTGTAGGACTTAGTCTGAGCCTTGAAACCTTTGATGGTGGGCTGTGATGATCAGTTATAAATTATTACTGTAGGACTTGGTCTGAGCCTTGAAACCTTTGATGGTTGGCTGTGATGATCAGTTATAAATTATTACTGTAGGACTTGGTCTGAGCCTTGAAACCTTTGATGGTTGGCTGTGATGATCAGTTATAAATTATTACTGTAGGACTTAGTCTTAGCCTTGAAACCTTTGATGGTGGGCTGTGATGATCAGTTATAAATTATTACTGTAGGACTTAGTCAGAGCCTTGAAACCTTTGATGGTTGGCTGTGATGGTCAGTTATGAATTAATACTGTGAGACTTGGTCCAGGTTCACTAATAAATTTCTAAAGTAGCTGTGATATTAATTGCTCCATCATTCTTGAAATATTGAAATGCAACCTAGATAATGAGAATGAACACTGATCAATATAATTTGAATACTCTATAAGTTGATTTTTTTCAATAAATACAAACATTTACAATCTGAAAATGAAGAGCAAGTAATTATTTGTTTTATTTACCAGAAAATATCATTCATTTCTGCATGTTGTAATCATTGGCAGCATGCAATTGATCAGGTAGACATTTAGTAGGCTGTTATGTCATAATCAGTATAAAATTATTTACTCAATCTTAAGTAAACAGCGAGACAAAGATATTAATTTTGATCATGTTCATTTTTCAGATTCATTACAAGATCCTGTGGCCATTAAACATGAGAATGAGGTTCTTAAGGAACAAACTCTGTGCAAGGTTTGTCTCGACAACACCGTATGTATTGTGTTTCTGCCATGTGGACACCTTGTCACATGTGCTGATTGTGCGCCGGCGATGCGGAAATGTCCTATTTGTAGAGCGCTTGTAAGGGGAACTGTTAGGACATACATGTCATAAAGATTGTTTGAGGAAATAATACTAGTAAGACATTTACTTCCTTTATCTAATATAAAATACTATTTATTTGCAATATCTTATTTTTTTTGCTATTATTCACAAGTTTTCGATTGAAAACTGTGATATGTTCACCTAGATAATGAGAATGAACACTGATCAATATAATTTGAATACTCTATAAGTTGATTTTTTTCAATAAATACAAACATTTACAATCTGAAAATGAAGAGCAAGTAATTATTTGTTTTATTTACCAGAAAATATCATTCATTTCTGCATGTTGTAATCATTGGCAGCATGCAATTGATCAGGTAGACATTTTGTAGGCTGTTATGTCATAATCAGTATAAAATTATTTACTCAATCTTAAGTAAACAGCGAGACAAAGATATTAATTTTGATCATGTTCATTTTTCAGAATGAGGTTCTTAAGGAACAAACTCTGTGTAAGGTTTGTCTCGACAACACCGTATGTATTGTGTTTCTGCCTTGTGGACACCTTGTCACATGTGCTGATTGTGCGCCGGCGATGCGGAAATGTCCTATTTGTAGAGCGCTTGTAAGGGGAACTGTTAGGACATACATGTCATAAAGATTGTTTGAGGAAAGAATAAGACATTTACTTCCTTTATCTAATATAAAATACTATTTATTTGCAATATCTTATTTTTTTTGCTATTATTCAAAAGTTTTCGATTGAAAACTGTGATATGTTCACCGTCCGAATGTTTGCCATATCTGAAATCTGGTACATTAAGCGAACATGCTTTTCAGATGTTTGTAACCTCAAGACTTTGTGGTAGGTTCATTAAACTGAACATAGAACATAGTGAAAGCAACATTTTGGCAAATAAAGTTATTGCAAATTTTTAGTGTTTTTTGGTATATTGATTTGTATGGTATTCAAATATTAACTGCATCAACAATGACTGGAAGTACAATTTAGTGTGTCTTTTCTCTACATTAATGACCAGTATCTATTTCTGAGTCGTAGCACTAACAGACATATTCCTTTAAATCTGTCATAATGTGTATATAATTTCATTATTTTTATGTCTTTCATTATTATTTCTTCCTGTTGTGTGTTTTACTTTACCTACAACGACTACTGTAGAATTAACTATTTTCATGTGGACACATTTTCACGATTTTAGATTATCATGTTGTTAAACCAGAATGAGTGTTCATGAGTTTCTTCTTTCAGTTTTGCTAAAACTGATGGTACAGTAGAGTTAAAAACATATCAAACATTTATTTTATCTAAAATTGATTCTTAGCAAAAATGTCTAATTCTACAGTGATGGAGGCTTTTCATTTCATCTAATGTTTTAATCCAGAATGGTTTACTGCTCCATAACATTGAGAATGTCAAGTAATCAAAATCTGCCTGGAATGTTTTACAGCCTATCTCTGGACTCCCCTCCTGGGGACAAACCTTTTTGTTTCCAGGAGTGGACGTTCAGGATATGTTTAAAGCATTTTAGACAAGTGAATACACACAATGGTAGCTGTAAACCATTTTGGGCAGTTCATTCACCACTGAAACTTTGTGATTCATTTCTCTGTCATTGATAGTTGTTATTCTTTTTTTGCTTCTATGTAATGGTCTTACAACAGGCATGAGAATTTTCCACGGAATTGACTCTCATATGGCCATTTTTTAGATAAATACCCTGGACCCACCAGGGGCCTTCAGCAGCCCACTGGACCCCTTGTTGAATTTTTAGCTGATATTGAAATATTGTATTCTCATGCCTGTTACAACTAGTAAACATGTATGTTATAGTGCATCATTTCTTCCTGTTGTCATTTAAATATAGTTATTGGTTAATATGTTTTATTCAGTGATTTATCCTTATCCTGTTTTTACCAGTTCTTGATTGGCTTTCTTGAGTTTTTGTTAAAACTTAAGCTTTATGTTTACAATAATGTTTATATATTTTAGTATAGTACATAGATGCATTATAAATATGATACTGATGTGCTTTAAATGCTTCAACTTTCAAGTTGTTTGATCATGATGTCACACTATGTAGAGTGTGCCATACAGACAAATAACGGAATGGTGTATGTGTGCTCTTGATATGTGAAAGTATATGCATTTTCACGATGCACTCCCTGTAAGCAACTAGTTTATGTGAGTGTTTGTGACAGTATAGATGTTCACTTCAGTGTTACCATGTTTATGTGTATGAATGACTAGATTCGCTCAGCTTCTATTTGATTTTGCAATGACTCAAACTATATTGTTTGATAATTTGTATGACCCTGTATATACTCGTTTATTTATCAAGCAATGAGCCACATATTGCATAAACTGGTTAGGTGAACCAGCCGCCGTATATAACTGAAATATCGTTGAGAAACGGTGTTAAACACGATGAAACAAGCAAGCATATAACAAGCTGCTTTCCTTTTAAACTCTTTTTTTAAATTATTACATGTGAAATCTTTTTCGTCTTAAAATGAATTATGTATGTTGACTTAGTTTGTGTGTTAATAACCTACTTGCTAATGCTACTTTTGAAATTCATCCTTACCTGTATCGTTCATTATTTTGTATTTACTGTATGTTGACTTAGTTTGTGTGTTAATAACCTACTTGCTAATGCTACTTTTGAAATTCATCCTTACCTGTATCGTTCATTATTTTGTATTTACTGTATGTTGACTTAGTTTGTGTGTTAATAACCTACTTGCTAATGCTACTTTTGAAATTCATCCTTACCTGTATCGTTCATTATTTTGTATTTACTGTATGTTGACTTAGTTTGTGTGTTAATAACCTACTTGCTAATGCTACTTTTGAAATTCATCCTTACCTGTATCGTTCATTATTTTGTATTTACTGTATGTGAGTGTTTTGTTTGTTGTTTATTTCACTGTATTTTGTGTACTTTGTATGTCATGTATATATTTAAATACTGTATCTGTACATTATATTATACTGTTTAGTTATTTTTTTTGTATTATTGAATATTGCACAATAGTAATGCTGGAGTTAATGCTGTATTATACATAATTAGATGTATATGTACATTTATTGTAGACTAGGATTGAATATGTATGTAACCACCCCAAACTTCATGTGAGTGTTTGATTATCCATCATTGTAAGTTGAAGTTGAGGATACTACATTTTTGTGGAAGAAACAGGAAAAAGTCACTGCAGAGCCGCTGATATTGGATGATTGCAGGTACATTAAAAATGTCAACAATACTATTGCTTGCATGACAATGACTAAGATTTTACTAACTCTGCAATGGTTGATCATTTTACTTGCATCATTAAGAGAGGTGTTTGGATGGTCTTATTGTAATAATAGTTGCTTGTAGTGTGATACTATTGCATGTATTATGTCCTTATCTTATATTATCTTTGAAATTTGAGCCAATCACTGGTATATTGTCTTATTTGATATAATATGTGAAATTTTATGCATCTACATGTATATAATATCCTATCTTATACTATGTGTGAAACTTTCCCAATTTACCTCCAATGAATAATTCGCCTTTGGTATGTGATATTCATATCTTAGGTATATAGGAAGCCATATTAATAATGAACTTGTATTTTGTGTTATCTTACATGATTTGTGAAAATTTGATACAATTGCTTGTATAATTCCTTACATAATTTTTGAGGTAGTTTTACTAGTACAATATTTATATCGGCCTTCACTTTGATGGGTAAGAGTGAAACATATTTTTGCGTATGAATATTGAAACACATTGACCTATCAAGTTTTGGTCAGTGTCTGTTCAAAGTTGCTACTCCTTTTTTCCCCTTATGTTCCTTTTGTCTTTATTTGCATTTTTACATGTTTATGTGAGCGCTGCTGTGGGATTTACATCCTCTTCTGAAAGTGACGTCATTTCAAGAAAACGCAACATGTGATGTCACAATTTGCGAGCAAAAAAAAAAAAATTATAAAAAATATTGCTGTCAGTGCATGGTGTCGTCACATGTGACGTTTTCTGGAATGACATTTGAAGTCGTAAAGCAGCGCTCATATCATTATTTTTTTCAACAGTATTGTCATTACCACTAGGATAATGAGTGTGACTCTACATTGATTCTAAATCTTTCAAATCATACAAAACTCACTTCATTGTGGAGATGCTTACATTTTTTGTACTAATACCTTTGAAGGATTCATGACTTTAATATCCTTACATCATTGTCACACTTGTCTGGGGGACATATTGCAGTCCTGCAGTGTCCCATGAAACAACCCTGCCCCTTTTCACAGCATCTTGCCTCATTTGATACTCCAGATTAACCACTTACTCTGTAAGAATCTTTAAATGTATCTAAAAGTAATTGTCTGAATTGAAAAAGAAGAAATGATTAATTAGTGATGCTCTATGATGTTTTTTGAAATAATAAGAGCAATGCTTTGATTGACTGTGTTACTACATATTTTAAATTTTATGATTACCAATCATTCAGACACATTTATTGTATTTACATTATTCATTATGACTATGTTCTTCTTTTCTGGTTACTTATATCCATGGATTGTCTTTATATTTCTTAGTTGGTAATATTACTGATGTATCATTAGCAGTCTTTATAAATGTGTCGGATTTTTGCTGATGATGTTTGTAACATTTATGGTATGTCTGATAAAATATGCCCAAACCTAAACCAACATTTATATTGTGTGCAATTCAACTAATATGTCTAGGTGTGATAATGTTTAATTATAGCCCGATTTGGTTTATTATTTTATGTTTGTATGTTATTTTATAGTATGCCCATTAAATCGTATATAGAACCAAGTATTAAGTCAGAAATGATGACACCATGATTAATATTTGATTGAAAAGGTAAATAAATCAAGAAATTGATATACTGTAATATTGATATTGAAGTTTTGTTAGAAACACTAATATTATGTGGAAAAGAACACCAATTAGATGAATGTTTCATTTTAAGTAATTCATGTACATTGTAATTACATGTATTGAAGGATGTCAAATGTACATTTTAAGTATTGAAGGATGTCAAATGTACATTTTAAGTATTGAAGGATGTCAAATGTACATTTTAAGTATTGAAGGATGTCAAATGTACACTAAAGTGGAGAATGGTGTCAAAATATTGATGATATGTTGAAGACACAGATATTGAAGGAGGAAGCTGTTCAATGAGTTAAAATGTCTGTTGAAGTAATATATATAGAATAATGAGTAACATCAAACAGGTCTGTGTTTAAGTGAAGAAAAATATTGTTTTGCAAACTTGACATGTGAGGAAGACGATGAGTGTTTACAACATGAGTACATTGTATTCATGTTGTAAATATAAATTTGTAAATATGTTATAGATAATAACGTAAATAGTTAGCTGTTTTTGTTTTGTTTTTTATTCACTTTTTTGTTTTTTCTTACTATGTTTGGGTACAGTAAATTTTCATTCAAGATTTCATGTTGTTCTCATGTTTTATATGCAGATGTCCAATATACAAGGGCTTTCTGTTACCATAGATACATTAGCATTCATCCACGCTGATGAATTAATAAATGCTGACCTTAATAATGCTTTAAGTGAGTTATACAATTGTCATCAAGACCCATTGCAAGGTACAAAGCACGCGCTGTATGAGATTAATGCATTTGAAAACTGTAATACGTTATGTGAAAAGTCTGACAATATAGAACCCCACTCTTGAAATGACCGAATTCAGTATTTAAGGGATTTCATGACTAATAAATGCCTGTTTAATTTGAAATGTTGGTTGAATTTGGGATGTACCTATTTGCAGTTATCTTAGCAGAGTGTTCACCCTAGAAATTTCTGAACTGCTTTAAACTTGATGATTGAAATTAAAAGTGGAAAAATATTTAGAATGTGGCTGAACGTTGTCAGTTTTACATACATGTGTATTAAACGGGTGTTTAAATAAGATACAGCATTTTCTGAGTCTTGCAATTACAATATATGAATGCTAATTTATCTTTAACATTTCATGGTTTGTTCTCATATTGACAATACATGTTTACTCCACGCAATTAAAAATGCAACTAATAATTGTCTGCGTCATCATGGTGACATTATAAAGAAATAATTATAATTTAATTCTCAAACATTATTTCCTAGACTTAATCAGTTATGAAATATGTATACTGGGGCTATAGTTTAATTTCTTTTTGAAGAATTTTTTACTCATTTGTGACAATAAAACGCGATTTATACTTGGAACAAAATGAAGAAGTGATACAGTTGCGTTTTTAACGGCATTAAGTATATACAGGCATGGGAAGTTTCTGTGGATTTGACACTCACAAGGGCTGTTTTTGAGACAATTTAAGCCATCTTAGATGCCTAAAAGCCAGAAGCTTCAGCGGTCCCCTGGACCCCATGCCGTATTTTCAGCTGATTTTAAAATTTTGCATTCTCATGCCTGTATATACCGGAAAATAAATATATGTAGATAAACAAATTTCATATGTAATGCTTATAAATGAATGTATGTTGCTGCAGTAATTCCTGTTGTTAATTTGAAATCTAAATATTGTTCTGCATGTTTGTCGTGTTATCATATCTCACAACTTCTTTAATTTACAAAGTAATTGATTTTATTTTATTGATTTTATTGAAATGATGTATACTTAAAACTTTTCATAGCAGTTTTTGTTAAATACCCTTTCACTAGTAATATTTCATCCGTGCATTAAATTTTTGTTTGCTGTTCTGTAGCCTGAAACCCTTTTTATAATACTGACATTGTTTGCTTAATTACCTACTGTTTTATAGCGTTCATTTAATTTGTTTAACAATACATGTAGTGAGAACTCTTGTGTATATTCTGTTGTAATATACATATATATATTGTGTATAATATTCAGAAATAGTTGCATGTGGTATCCAGTTCTTAACAGGTTTGTATTCAAGAAAATAACCATAAAAACTATATTTTTCATCTGCTCAACATCACTGATATTTTGCCAGCGACTTTTGTATCAATACTATTATTTTCCTGGCTTTATACTGTACTGCGCATTAACGGGTTTAAAATTTATTTGTTAACATTGATTGTGAGACAAGTTATTACAACTTGTATGTGTTAATCAACCATGATGACTGCTAAGTGAGCGTCAAACAGGTTTCCTGAATAATTCAAGGATTTTGAAGAATGTGGAAGGATCTCATCTATGATGGAATAGTCTATGGCTCTTATCCAGAACCAACCTTGCCTCTCTCTGACTAGAAATGGGCTTTTGGGGAGACATAGTGGATAGCTCCTTTTGTATTAAGCTTAATGCTTATGCTCGGGTTTAGAATTGTGATAAAATCAATGCAAATACTATGAAGAAATGACCGCCGTGGGTGTTTGTGCAACATTCTGTCGTTCGTTAATCTTTTCTTTTGCACGGTGCTGTGAATTTCGTGTTGAAGTATGGGACCTTTTCAATTGAAATGATTGTTGGTCAATCCCATATTACACTTGCATAGGCAGCTTTTAACAACTGTGATAAAAAAACCCAGAATGTTTGTCAAACATGTCTTAACATGCCAGTAATGTTGCTATCTTTGTTGTCAAGTATTTCATTTTTGCTCATCTGATTATAATCATTCATTTTTACATCTTAATATTTTATAAACTTAAACTGCAGTAGACTAGTACGTTCCCTTAAGTGCAATGCAATGAATGATGTATATGGTCTCAGATCTCAGTACCCTTTAAATTGAAACATGTTTCGTTACATGATCGATACATTTTATATGATAGTGATCATGTGATGAAAGGCCATGCTGTTTATTACTTTTATTTCTTATGTCCTGTTTTCTAGATTTTTCATAAGAGAAACAATACTGTACTATTTTTTTTGAGAATTTAATTTTCCTGGTCTATAGGTATGAGTACCGGTAGGTCGAGAGCATCCCGCTCTATACCGTTAGTATGTAATATGATATGTATAATTATTATAGTATTTTTGTGTGCTGTAAATTATAAGTAAATATCTTTTATTATTTATATTGTTTAGTCAGCTACATTTTTTTCAACAATACTATGATACTGTCATTGAGTTAATTTACTCAACGGTCAACTGTTTGTCATTGGCGTAGTCGCAATTCTCTTTGAGTGACTACTGATATTATCAGGCGAGAAAATCTTGCGAAAAATCTTACGAAATTATTTCAGTGTGTTCTTAGATTAGTTTCCATATATCAGGAATGATATGTCTGAATTACTATAAGTTGTTAACTACAGACATCTATTATATCTTCTTTTTAGCATGTTGTTCTTGTAATTGCCAAGCTGTTTCTATATACTATCCAGTTTACTTTACACTGTACTGTTTATGAGTTTATTTTTTATTTTTACATAAAGGTAACAAAAATATTTTTACTCAGTCACGTTTATATAAGTTAGTCAAAGATACAGTTGATACGAAGAGAGTTAGGAATTCTGTTATTGTGCAAACAATGTCTATTGGCCAATATTCTGTATAACATGTTTTCATTGGCTAATCAGCTCAAAGTGTGTTTATATTTGTTCACAAGTAAATGTAAATGGACGATGGCTTGAATATCTGTTTTCTGAATTTCATACACACTGTATATAATTGTAATACTTTCATCATGGTTTTTGGCTCATACTGTGTTTATTCACCATATATAAATGATGTACTTAGCTTTCATAATTTCTGTTTTTGCATACTTTTGAAGTTTATGTTTATTGCTGCTTCTCACGGGAAATTTTCTTTAATTTTTGAATCCGTATTAAATAAATATTTGAAAAACATTTGGTAACTGATAGAATCGTAGCTTTAGTAAAACAAAAATGTGGACCAGTCTGGAAATATGATTTTTCAAATTTTTGACAAATATTGATGGTATAATTATGTGGTAGAAAAACATTAGCACCACACGTTTTTATGTCATTATATATATGTGTGCAAAGGTATTGTACTTTTTTTTAAATTTAATTCTTTACATTTAATTGGAAATTACAAACTGTACATACAATATGTAAGATGCATCAGGCATAAAATGTGTAGTACAACTTAATGTTTGATATGGGATTCTGTGGTGTTGTGGAATTGAACTACTGTTTTTTCTAATCATATTTGCTTTTCAGGTTCTTATTTAGTGTACTAGTTAATTATTCTGATTAATGTTTATGTTTGAATTTAGATTTTTAGCTCACCTGACCTTGTTGAGCTTTTGTGATCACCCTGTGTCCATTATCTTACACTATCAGTCCAACCCTTGTTAAAGCTGGTCAGAATGTTTGCTTCAATGACATTTAGGTCATGTTTGAAACTAGGTCACCTTTTGTCCGTTACTATTTTTGTGTTAAAACATGGGCGGCCAGATTATTAATGAGTCTGGAGGAAACGCACTCAGAATGATTGTGGTCACCAGCTTGTGGGCTTGATTGCTCAGATATTCTCAAAATTACGACACTTGAATTAGTTACCATATTATCCATGGGTAAGCAGGACTCGCACAGGTCTTGAAAAGTCCTTGAATTTGATGTCTTCTCCTCGAAAACTACTTGAATTTGTGACAGCCAAAAAGTCCTTGAAAACTACTTGAATTTGTGACAGCCAAAACGTCCTTGAAAACTACTTGAATTTGTGACAGCCAATGAGTCCTTGAAAAGTACTTGAATTTTGAAAAAATAGGCCTTGAATTCTTCTACTGCAAATAGGTAAAGGTATGTGCTATCATAGTTGCCTTATTCAGTTAGATATTCTCCATAGCCGAGTTCCTGGCATAGTTTCCATAACCTCTCATGACGGCCCATGACCACTCTAGTATCCAGGTGTGCTACATATAATTCGTGTTTTATAATGTCTTTGATTTTGTGTGCTATTTCTATGCTACATCATTGAAAATAAAATAGTTAGTCTTTAATTATAAATGTTCACAATCTTTGTATTATAAAGATATCCCAGACCATGAAAGGGGTGGTATAAAATAACAGACCCAAGAAGGGATTTGTATGATGGTACGTGTATTCACTGCTACAGTGGGCCCGAGATAACGTGAAACGCGGGAAAATGTGGTTCAATCGACAATAGGGTATTCAGATTATTAGCATTATAATTGCAAAATTAAGTCGCAACGGGGATTCGAATCCGGAACAAAAAAGTTGTACTCATCTTTCCGCTGCACAGCTCCGTATATAACCGCTCGGCTATTCCCGCTTCGATACTAGTCGAGTGAGTTACAAATGTTACCACTATTTTATGACACCCCTATTTTGGTACATTGAGCTTGTCTGTCTAATGTTTATAAACAAAAACTTATCCGGGGCGGACTGTACAGTCTAACGTCCAATGAATCATACTACAAAATGTACATGCATACAACATTCTAGGTAAACTCTCTTCAACCATGTGATACAGGAGGGTGGAGCTACAGTACATAGTTCACTGACCACTACTACCCCTACACACCGTGTGATACAGGAGGGTAGAGCTACAGTACATAGTTCACTGACCACTACTACCCCTACACACCTTGTGATACAGGAGGGTGGAGCTACAGTACACAGATCACTGACCACTACATCCCTACACACCGTGTGATACAGGAGGGTGGAGCTACAGTACATAGTTCACTGACCACTACTACCCCTACACACCTTGTGATACAGGAGGGTGGAGCTACAGTACACAGATCACTGACCACTACATCCCTACACACCATGTGATACAGGAGGGTGGAGCTACAGTACATAGTTCACTGACCACTACATCCCTACACACCATGTAATACAGGAGGGTGGAGCTACAGTACATAGTTCACTGACCACTACATCCCTACACACCATGTGATACAGGAGGGTGGAGCTACAGTACATAGTTCACTGACCACTACATCCCTACACACCATGTGATACAGGAGGGTGGAGCTACAGTACATAGTTCACTGACCACTACATCCCTACACATCATGTGATACAGGAGGGAATAGCTACAGTACACAGTTCACTGACCTCTACATCCCTACAGACCATGTGATACAGGAGGGTAGAGCTACAGTACATAGTTCACTGACCACTACATCCCTACACACCATGTGATACAGGACGGTGGAGCTACAGTACATAGTTCACTGACCACTACATCCCTACACACCATGTGATACAGGAGGGTGGAGCTACAGTACATAGTTCACTGACCACTACATCCCTACACACCGTGTGATACAGGAGGGTGGAGCTACAGTACACAGATCACTGACCACTACATCCATACACACCATGTGATACAGGAGGGTGGAGCTACAGTACACAGTTCACTGACCACTACATTCATACACACCATGTGATACAGGAGGGTGGAGCTACTGTACACAGATCACTGACCACTACATCCCTACACACCATGTGATACAGGAGGGTGGAGCTACAGTACACAGATCACTGACCACTACATTCATACACACCATGTGATACAGGAGGGTGGAGCTACTGTACACAGATCACTGACCTCTACATCCCTCAGACCATGTGATACAGGAGGGTAGAGCTACAGTACATAGTTCACTGACCACTACATCCCTACACACCATGTGATACAGGAGGGTGGAGCTACAGTACATAGTTCACTGACCACTACATCCCTACACACCATGTGATACAGGAGGGAGGAGCTACTGTACACAAATCACTGACCACTACATCCATACACACCATGTGATACAGGAGGGTGGAGCTACTGTACACAGATCACTGACCACTACATCCCTACACACCTTGTGATACAGGAGGGTGGAGCTACTGTACACAGATCACTGACCACTACATCCCTACACACCTTGTGATACATGAGGGTGGAGCTACTGTACACATATCACTGACCACTACATCCCTACACACCATGTGATACAGGAGGGTGGAGCTACTGTACACAGATCACTGACCACTACATCCCTACACACCATGTGATACAGGAGGGTGGAGCTACTGTACACAGATCACTGACCACTACATCCCTACACACCTTGTGATACAGGAGGGTGGAGCTACAGTACACAGATCACTGACCACTACATCCCTACACACCTTGTGATACAGGAGGGTGGAGCTACAGTACACAGATCACTGACCACTACATCCCTTCTGTGTTTAGATGTACATTTTTTTGTAATTTCTAAACATTATAAATTGTTCAAATGGTATTGAATTACAGAAAAGCCTCACCTTAAGATCACCTCAATGATAAGACCAGTTCAAAATTAAGAACACAATGTGCAAGTCCATTTTCACTGTTTTGCTCTTTATTCAACCTCAATATTATGACCACCTTGATAAGCAAACAGAGAGAATATGTAACTACTTGGGAACGCCACATACACAGACAGTGCCCCCCATGCAGACCTCCGGAAAAACAACAATCCACAAAACCTAAGGCATTTAAGGAGGTCAAACGGTACTAATATTAAGGAACAGATGCACAAGGAATGGCCCGGCAGACCACAAAGAATAACTAGGAGAATCAAAGTGGACAGTGAAGGGAGGGGGAGGGGGGAATTAATGGCTGGAAAAATATCACAGGACAAGTCAAGACAACTAAGGCCAAAAATGGGCTGGAAACAATCTGAACACTGTATAAAGTGACAGAATTGCACAGGGGAAAGGAAATACAAAACACATTCATAACACAAGATCAGTTTTCAAGGGAGCCAAAGATGGTCTTATTATTGAGGTTTACTGTACATATTATAGCCTGTAAATATTAACCTGATCCTCTCTACCTCTATTAGCATATAGTTTTCCTGTTGTATATTTGTCTATAATAAGCTTTGGCTGCTATGTATACTATAATGCATAGGTTATTTTCTCAGACAATGTATGGAATCAATAATGCACAAAATACTCTGGACATTGATATATCTGTGTAATATATTCATGCGGAAAGGTCAGGTTCAGGTTATTTTTTACAAGCTATATAATTATGAAACAAAAACGAGTCACTTTATTATGCCAATGAAATGATTGCTTTATGACATTGTATTTGTAGAATTTGAATAAGACTACATGTAGTAGCATTGTAAAATTAATTATTGTCAGATGCTACTGTAATATCATGTAACTAGAGACATATATTCCTTTCTTGCTATTGTGTGTGTTATGGCCAGAATCAATTAATTCCTAATTACTGTATAAGTAGTCGCGTTTGCGATGTGCAAATATTTCCCGTGTCAACAAAGTCATTAAAGATTCAGCTAGCATTAATTTCCTTGTTCACAGAAGTATGTTTTCAAATATATGGCAAGTCAATGTATCAATATTCATTGCTGCTTTTGTAAACATATCCAATCGCAAAACATTTGCAGTCACTAACTCATGAACGTTTCAACTCGCAAAAATATTCTCTAAAGCAGTAACTTCCCGGTCTATCCCCTGTTTCTGCGAGGACAGTAATTAGCTATATCATTGGAGTACCTGTAATGTTTTTATGACATTCTGAATATTTAGATCAACAAGAATAATTTAGTCAATCACATTCCTCGTTTTGTAATGTCCATCGGTATTTAACTTACTCAATGTTCAACATGGTAGGTTTTGTGTAGTTAACACTTTTATGTGTAGTTAACAAGAACAAACATTCTTGCAACCCGTTGGCCGGATATTTCTATCCGTACCAGAAGCCAGTAAAAGATTCTTATATTCTAATTTTGCAGTGCCTATTGAAAACATATGCCTCGGGATAGGTGTAAATTGTGCGTATACGCTGTATGAGTTTTTCTGTTTAAATTGTTCTCAAATTGTGATGAAGGGGAGGGGGGGGGTAGGGGTTGGCCATGGCTCTTGTTTAAGTTAGCTTTCCAGACTATGACCATTGGCCATCTGATTTAATCAGAACAAAGAAGTCAGTGCAGGCAAATACTTCTGGTCACTTCAAAAAGTGGAGAATGACCAGTTTCAGTGTACACGTTTGTACATTAAAAATATCCTACCAGACCACATTAATAACGAGCAATTATTAAATTAAACGAGACTTACCTGGTAAGTTGAAGTATAATTTGAATTCTATGAGTTCTGATTAATTATATTGAGTACTAAAATGAAATCGCCTTCCGTTCGCGCATGCGCATCAGTCTTTAACCCGATTTTCTGTTTTACTACCAACCGCGTTCCTATTTACTAGAGTATATACATACTAATAATAAATTTCAGGTTTACCATTCACGTCACATATGTAAATACATTTCAAAAAACCAATTTTTCTGAATTCCATGAGTTCTGGGTGGGTTTTGGGTGGGATTTTAGTACTCAATATAATTAATCAGAACTCATAGAATTCAAATTATACTTCAACTTACCAGGTAAGTCTCGTTTAATTTAATAATTCTATTTCGTTCAGAAATAATTATTTTCGTATAAAATGAGATTTCAACGTAGAAAAACAGAAAATCTCAACGAGAAACACCCAATCAGTTGAATAAAAAATCTTTTTACCTATGATAAATTCAACACAACATCACTGAAACATTTTTCATTCCTTATAGTCTTATTGTAGAACGTCTGGAATGTTCCCGTATTAGTCCATCCCCCCGCATGAAGAATGCTTTGTATCGGAACGCCTTTAGCACATGCTTTTGAAGTTGATGCGGCTCTTATTGTATGAGGTCCGTATCTATTTATGTCAATTCCTGACCTAGCCATAACTGTCTTTATCCACCTTGCAACAGTATCCTTTGTAACTGCCTTGTGTGGTCTTGTATAACTAATGAGAAGTTTACTCTCATCTTCAGCTCTCAGAAGTTCTGTGCGTTTCAAATATTCTTTAATCATATAATACACACAAAGTCGCCTGTCTGGCGGGTATGCTTCAAATTTCAAAAAATTAACATTAAATCCTGGACGACTCTGCTTGAGAAGTCCATCAACATAAATTACAAACTGGAACTTTAACTTTTGTAACTTTTTAACAGATAACATGTATAATGTCTGCACCCTCGTTGCATTCGTTAAACCCATCAGCATCACTAATTTTAGTGTCAGATCTTTTAATGTCAGTTCCTTGACAGGTGACAGTGTTCTCAAATAAATGAGTACTTTATTCACATCCCAAATATCAGAGTAACGGGGTTTCACTGGCCTAATATTATAAACTCCACGTAAAAATCGAGCTACAAGCGGATGACTTCCAACAGAAACAGAGTCCAGTTTTATTCCTAACGAAGACAATGCAGATCTGGCAGTGTTTATGCAACTGTAACCTACGCCTTTTTCAAACAACTCTGTTAAAAATTCTATTACATCATTCACAGACGGCTGTACTTCACTAACTTTCCGTTTATTTCAAAAACAAATATACAAATGTATTTATAACAATTATCATTTTTATTTTAATATACAAATATAATTTCACTGTTTCTGAAGCCAAAGATGTACCTCAGTTTCAGGTGAAGTCGGTGAAATGCTGCCAGTGTTAACTACAAACATACTGTGTATTGGTAATTGGTAAAATTTGCAATGTGGAAATATCCCACAGCGAATCTCGCAAATTAAAGAATGTCACACAAAAAGCCAGTATAATTTTCCTCAGTCACAAAAATACATTTTTAAGAACTTAAAACAATAGCAATACCAAATTCACAAAAAATTCTGGTCCCCGAACACCTGATATTTCCAACTTGTGAAGTTTTTGACTCGTGAACATGTCCACTTGCACAGTATTAACCTCAAATTTAATAGACTTTATACAAGTGACATGTTTAGCACAGGAACAATGAACACACTCGGTCTGTTATATTTAAAGACCCACATATTTGCACGAAGGCTTCATCTAAATAACACAATACTGTATGTTAAATAGCAATGATACATCAACCTCCAGGCTTTTTCTTCTTGAAGTAAGTAGGGGCTGTGTCATAAAGCCAAGATGCATCTACTACACATAGGTCCCTGTAAAAATAATATGTGTATGCTAGTGTGCAGTCAAGATATCTTCACGGGGAATAACTCTACAGGTAAATATGGTAACAAATGATACATATATAATCTATACCAACATTATGCTGAAGTATAAATATATATGGAGCATATAAAACTGGCTGTAACTATGCAACTTTTACAATGATGAACAAGAAATGGGCAATGCCCACAAACCAGTTTTTCAACCTAGTTATTTGTAACCAAGGCTCTATTTGTATAATGAATACATGATCATCAATGCTGCAAAGGTGTCGTAGGTTATACATGCATACACACTCACACTTAAATATATTATACATATATGCAACAACTATACACCAAGTTATATGTCGATACACCCACGCATAGCGAAGATACTAAGTGGAAACTGATTTTTAAATTTTAATTGACCTTCGACGGAACGAACCCAAAAGCAATCCCAAGCGAGCTCTCTACATGTTCTTACTATACACCAAATTTGATATAAATATGAGCACTGAAACTAAAGTTATTTGCCGGAAACCAAATTTCTATTTTGAGTAACGGTGACCTTGACCTTTTACAGAACGAGGCCAAAAGCAATCCCAAGAGAGCTCTCAACATGTTCTAACTATACACTATGTTTGATGTCAATATGATCAACGAAGCTCAAGTTATTCACCAGAAACCCAATATCTATTTTAGTAACAGTAACCTTGACCTTTAGAGGACCAAATCCAAAAGCAATCCCAAGCGAGCTAGCTATCTACATGTTCTTACTATATACCAAGTTTGCTGTCGAGATGATCTACGAAACTAAAGTTATTTGCCGGAAACGAAATTTCAATTTTTAGTAATGGTGACCTTGACCTTTAGCAGACTGAACCCAAAAGCAATCCCATGCGAGATGTCCAAATGTTCTTACTATATACCAAGTTTGCTGTCAAGATGATCAAAGAATCTTAAGTTATTCGCCAGAAACCAAATTTCTATTTTTAGTAATCTTGACCATTAGCGGACTGAACCCAAAAGCAATCCCAAGCGAGATGTCCACATGTTCTTACTATACACCAAGTTTGCTGTCAAGATGATCAAAGAATCTAAAGTAATTCGCCAGAAACCAAATTTCTATTTTTAGTAATGGTGACCTTGAACTTTGGCGGACCGAACCCAAAAGCAATCCCAAGCGAGCTCTTCACATGTTCTTACTATACACCAAGTTTGCTGTCGATATGATCAACGAAACTCGAGTTATACACCGGAAACCAAATTTCTATTTTTAGTAATGGTGACTTTTGACCTTTGGAGGAACGAACCCGAAAGCAATCCCAAGCGAGCTCACCATATGTTCTTACTATACACCAAGTTTGGTTACAATATGATCAACGGAACTCAAGTTATTCGCCGAAAACCCCTAGTTTGACCCCCGCCTGCCTGAGCGCCTGCCCAACCGCCCAACGACACACACCATTCTAATAACCTGGTTTTCTTTGAAAACCTGGTTTAAAAATGCTGGATCAATCCACATTTACATGGCAATATGGACAAAAATTCAGCCCCTCCAAAAAGAAGAACATACAGATGTGTGCACAATACAGTGCCCCTCTTCTGGGCACATCCCTATGAGAGACATCCATTTTGACTGTTGTTCAGAAGTTTTTGCTATAAACAGGCTAATTTGATAGTATTTTTTAAAGCAGACAAATATTATTATGTTGTTCATATGAGTTTTTTGCGAAAAAGGGGACACTCTATGGAGGTTGCAATGCATTAATGTCATATAAATACATCATAAGAAAGCAAGTAAGCCATTAAACACGAGTAATTTTTTCAGAAGCCTCATGTTTTACACAATGCTTATTAATGGGTTTAACATCTTTCATGACTTTTTTTCAGTTATACATGGTGGCCAGTTAACCGAACCAGTTTTCCTGGAATATATTAACAACCAGTACTAACTTGTCTTCCCCAAGCAACTGACCACTTCTCATGAATCAGAGGTACGGGACAAATGACCATAGCCAAATGTCATGAATAGACATGACCTGCCCGGACCTTCGGGGCGACAGCCTAGCACTATACCAACGATCGAACAGGGCGGGGTTTACGTCTACTAAGGTAATGTATAATGTCTGTCCCATTAAGACTAGGAACAGATGTACAGGGATAAAATGAAGATCATTTATTGGATAGGTATGAGTGTGATAAGTGATATTACCTCATGTAACACTTGCTTGTCTGTACTAACTCATTGTAGATCACATACGCTGGTTTACAACGGAAGAGGGCCGAGGATGGATGTATGGAAACGGTCTTCCGTGTGGACAACTGTAAATAATACATGTTTGATTAGTCATCATGATTTGATTTTTAACCATGTTATATGTAATGGTTCTTTCACACATAACATACAGCACATTTTATTGAACATAAGCTCACACAGGTAGCTCAGTAGGTAGAGCAATCACCCGGCAGATCTGGGTTCAATTTCCGGATTGAGCAGGTTATATTCTTCTGTGAAGAAGTTGTCAGTTGCCTACAGAAGAGCAAGTTAGTACTGCTTGATAATTAATTCCAGGTAAACTGGTTAGGGCAACTGGCTGCGGTACTTTGTTGAAAAATGGCATAGAACCCATAAAACAAAAAAAATTACTTTATCATAAAACTATGGGTGAGGAAAAATATAGTAATTGTCATTTGAAGTAAAATATCAGACCACATGACCACAAAACATACTTACAGATATATATTCTCCTTCTTTCTGCAATTCTGCTGAATTCATGAAAAATCCTGTGGCTAAACATTTCCTGCAAACAAATATAAGAAGTTCAATAAGTAGTGTAGCTTTGAATGGTAGGAGTGCCACTGATGGCTATGTCTGTGTTGATACAGTGAGTCAACTATATTGACAATATATCGATATTCAGACAGCAAATTCCCTGAAAACCAGACCACCATGTCTGGTTTTCAGGAAGTTAACTGTGTATAAAATAGAAAACCAAGATTCAAACAATCTTAACTGCAGGTTATCCAAGATATGAAGTGATGCTAAATGCATTTGCTTTTCCATTTTCTTCCTGATACCTTTTCCATCAATGACGCACCTGATAATTGGTCCAGGATATGAATTTACATGAATTCCTTAAATATTATGAATAACACTGAACTGAGTTATTTCTACTTGGAAGTTATATGAAGGGAAATAATTGCCTATTTGAATGAGAAATAAAGTCATGTTTTTGAGGAACACGAAAAATCGATCAATGACACTACCGGGATTCAAACCCGGGTCTACGGACTGCTGGTCCGTTATGCTAACCACTACACCACAGCGACATAACGTCATTTTCATGTAAATTTAACTTATATAAAGAAAATTTATATTTTATGACATTCAAAAGCAGTTTAGGGTTTAATGTAGGCGTTTTAATTGCATTGATTTATCAACAAACCTGATTGCAGTAGTATCGTGACCACAAGAATTAAATGGTAAATCTTGTTTCGCACAAATATCCCTGAGTTGACGTCGCACTTCAATTGCTGTACGTATATTTCTCTGATTGATGAAGTTCTCTTGACACCATTGCTAGAAGGAAAAGTTTGAAGATTACCATGAAATTTTTGGCAAAAGCAATAACATTTCCTTGAGAAATTCATGACAATCCATCAGCAAGACAACACTGCTTTTTAACAAATTTTTCTTGAAAGTCGAGAGATCTTCAATTAGCAGTATACATGAGTAGCAAGATTTTCTGTATCTAGGAAACATTACAAATCAAATGGTTAGTATAAGTTGTAAGAATGTTGTAAACATGTTTAAACTTAACTACTTTAGACTGAATATCCAAGGTTTTTAAAAGTTTAAGCATAACGTATGTTGAGTTTCAGAAGTAGATTTGTGACTGCCTGAAGATAAATATTAAACTTACCTTATTGCCATTGACCCCTTTGTAAGCCCTGAATATGTTGAGTAATGTGATGTGATCCCCTTCACTTGACATAAACTTGTCCCTGACAGCTAGTGCATGCTCCCTCTACAAGAAGGGCGCAGTTTAAGGTCAACAGAATGTTTCAAGTAACCGCAAAGCATATGAATGCTTCCACAACAAAACCTGTACAATGTACTAGTGACGGTGGTTATAACATCCAAGTATTGTCCAATGAAATTAGACGTCACAAACTAAGCCCTTTCTCGGAAGTGTCTTAGGACGCTTAATTTTGATTTATAGAATTAAATGAACATGAAAATGTTTATATGTGTTACATAAAGTTTTATTCCATTCGAAAAAACAGAACTTTTTAAAAGTACTTTGGGTAAAGCGTTTCAGAAGTGACATCATTTAGTAGTCTACTTTTGCATTTTGTTCCTAAGATTTTAAACGCTATCAAAAGAAAAGTAGACGTCTGATTTAAATGTTTTTATATGAAACTAGAAAAATATATCTGTAAGGAAATGTAAAAAACTGAAACTGGATTTTCGGTCACTAATACAGGTTTTGTCAAGTAACAACTCATATTCATTTGTATCAAAATACCATAATGACGGTACTTTAAAATCCAGTGACATCCTCATTTTCTTAAAAAAGGCTCAGTTACGTACCTGACATTCAAGCTAAAATGTAATTTCTCTAAGCACAACACATAAATCGCATACATTCTATAATGTCACTGGAGTGCATATATATTTCAATACATAGTTCCTACATCTACAATATTTACCTCCCTCGTTCTTTACTGTCGGCCATTGTGATAGGCAAAACTGATAAGCCCTTATAGGGGTAATTTTCTAAAAGTGTGATAATTTAGAAAATACCAAGAGAATTTGCATGTGACAACCAGTTTTTCTTCAACTTACTGAGCCAAATGCCAGCATGAGCATAATGAATAAGTTATTTTTTATATCAGATTAGTTTTATCATTGTTAACATTATATTCCCCATAAACTTAAAGGAAATTTGCCTATCAAAATCGCTGCCTATTCAGAACAAGGGAGGTAAATATTGTAGATGTGAGAACTATGTATATAATCGGTTTCAGATACAAGCTAAAACAAACATTATTACCAAAGAATGATGGGATAACAAAGCAAAGCTTAGTTCATTTAAAGATTCAATTACACCAAAAATATCTAAGATTTCCTGAACTTAAAAGCTTAATGTGTTATTATTTTAGTAATTCTGTTTTCTGTTTTGTTTTCAGACATCAACATGGTTATATTGAATTGAATGCAAGCAACTCTAATATACATGTTATGACCTTCTCCAAGTGTATATTTGAAATTTGTAATCAGTTTGTTACATTCAGTAAACTATATTCATGTGATATTGTTGTTAGATAAAATATTGCTGTATGGAAAATGTATGTATGTTGTACACTGTTCGTCTGTCTTGTATGTATGCTTATTGTATGTCCTGGTAGGCTTTATAGCCTAATTGGAATTTAAACAAGAAATGGGCAATGCCCACAAACCAGGTTTAAACCTAATTATTTGTAACCAAGGCTCTATTTGTATAATGAATACATGATGATTATCAATGCTGCAAAGGTGCCAGAGGTGATACATGCATACACACACTCACACTTAGATATATTATATATATATGCAACAACTATACACCATGCAAAGATATAAAGTGGAAACTGATTTTTAAATTTTAAGTGACCTTGACCTTGGACAATCCCAAGCCAGATCTCCACATGTTCTTACTATACACCAAGTTTGATGTCAATATAATCAAGGAAACTCAAGTTATTCGCCGGAAACCAAATTTCTATTTTTAGTAACGGTGACCTTGACCTTTGTCGGAACGAACCCAAAAGCAATCCCAAGAGAGCTCTCCATATGTTCTTAATATACACCAAGTTTGGTTACAATATGATCAATGAAACTCAAGTTATTCGCCGGAAACCCCCAGTTTGACGCCCGCCCGCCCAACGACACGCACCATTCTAATAAAATGTCTGTCTGTCTGTATGTCAAGCCAACAACAAATACTGATACACTACTTCTATAAAGCAATAGAAAAATCCAAGCGTTACCTTATTTTGTGGAGTGAACAGAATGGAATCCACTGAGAGCAAGGAGACGATTGTCAAAATCTCTTCTCTGAAAAAACAATGACAGCAGTATAATTTATGATCAAAATTGCACTTAGAACGTAGTAGGCAGTGAACTATAAGTTCTACAACTTTTTCCACTAGTGAAATGAAGTAATGAAAATCCTGTACGAGGGCAATATCTGCACATACTGTTAAAAGGAGTACCATGATAAATATATTACAACCCGACTGGTTGCTATGGGATGTTGTCATGGTGATAATGGTTCACAATAGGAAGAAAACAGTTAAAATATCAAAAACAACAATAAACTATTGAAAAGATTAAAACACAGGCAAACAATTTGGATATACAAATCTAGCACCATAAGTTATTCAGATGTGGTATATATCTCTACATGTACTATCAATTTTAACAATGCATAAGAGCAAACATGCATACAATATAATAACCACTATATCAGGGCTTATAATTAAAACCATTACCCAGCATTCTCAAGTCAAAAAGTACTATACCAAGCATTCACAACTCAATCATTACTCTACTAAGCACTGAGTTTTGAGACCAGAGTGTAAAGTAATAGTTTTAATTCCCAGCCCTGACTTAGGTAAACACAGGCAGACCATGTTTGATTAGTAGGTCAAACTAGGGTTTATTTTGGCTATCTGGAAAAATGACCCATACCCTTGAAAATGAGAAGTTTTGCATGTTAAACTTAGAAAGTGGGAAAGTACTAGTAATTACAGAAAAATATTAGGAATACAAGTAAAGGATGTAGTGAATAATTAATTTTAGCTAAATTGAACCATTGTTATTTATTTTCATCAGATGTATTGGGAATTTTTACATTCAAATAGGTAAAAAAAAATACTTTTTGGCATTGGGAATATATCTGAATAACAGCTATAAAAACAGCTGAAAACCATTGCAAACAGAATGTTATCTTACAGACAATGGAAGTCCTTTGCTGCTAGTACCACCTTAGACATTCTGGGGTCCAGAGGATATGCTGCCATATGTTTTCCTAGAGGCGTCAGCTGAAAATGCAGCACATAAACTTGATAAAACTTTGCTATAACACATGACAACATATAAAGGCCAAACTAGATGCAACATTACAAGCACAGGCTGTCAATTCACCTCTTGTCAAAAAGTTAGGTTTAAGTTAGGGCTATTTTTTTTTAAATTAGTGCAAAAGTAGGGATTTTGTTGCCTAAAAGTAGGGGTAGTAGGGATGATTCCTTACCTTTAGAATATCAAAAATGGTGAAATTTCACCACGCTTTATTTATCAGCCATTTTTATAGGCAAAACTGATAAGCACTTGGAGGAGTAATTCCCAAATATGTGATAAGTGTGAAAATACCAAGAGTATTTGCATGTGACAACCACTTTTTCTTCAATATTCCAAGCCAACTGGCCACATGAGCATAATGAATTCCGAGTTTTCTAGTGCAGTTGTCCAAAACTTCAATATATTTATGAAATAAATGTAAATATAATTTCTGTATCCACACGTTCTGCTGCCCTTGACATTTCTCATCATTTGTAAACAACTGGGGGAAATTGCGTACAAATTAATGGTAATGTTTAATTTTCGACTCTTACTAAATTGTCGCTTATTCTTAGATTTGTTATCGGTTTATACTCATCAGATGCTTCAACATGCAGATAAATTTATATTGCTATTAAAATGTATTAGAGTTATGGGAACTATTTCTCTCGGCGTAAGGAGCTAGCCACAATTATATTCAATATGTCACAAGATGTTCAATACCTCACAATATTAACTACTAACTACGTCACAATTAAGGGCATGCTACTCGGGCATGCTACTCGGTATTATTTGATATTAAAGGTATTTCCCATTACTTAATACATTAAGTGAGAGGATTAATATAATAATAGGTTAGTGATGTAGATGGTGAAAGTTTATCAGGCTCAGCTCCGGTATTTACCGGGTGGCCCGATGGCTCATCCAATAAATTCCTCCACCTCGTCTGATAAACTTTCTCCATCTACATCACCAACCTCTTATTCTCTATATAATAATGTGTTTTGTTAACCAAAGTAGAGCACAAACAATTATTGACTTACTTTCTCCTCTTCAGTGTTTTCCAGCGCTCCTAAAAGTTTCAGCTGCTCCACCGCTGTCAGTATAGCCTAGAGAATAAATATGTTATAATGTAAGATCTGAGAATACACATACAGTCCATTGAGTCAGAATGACTATAATAGATGGCAGAATACATATTCATGACTGGTAACTGTACAAACTGAATCTGAATGATTTTGCAAGATATCACCTAGTAACATAGTTAATAAGCAAAGGTGAATCAATGAGAAACTGCTCTACAATTCTGTGTTTCAACACAAATTCCCACAATTCTATGTTTCAAAAAAATCCCACAATTCTGTGTTTTTACAAATTCTCACAATTCTGTGTTTTTTACAAATTCCCACAATTCTGAGTATCGACAAATGTTCCCACAATCCTGTGTTTTCACATATTCCGACAAATTTCCATAATTCTGTGTACAGATAAATTATTACCTCATGTGAAGGTTTATCCATAAAATCAAAGTTTACAACATCCTGTATGCCCATAGCTAAAAGCTGTAAAACAACACTGGCCAGGTTACATCTGAAAATAGTTATATAATAAATTTTCTTTGTACTAAATTTAATAGAAGGCCAGACCTGAACTAAGATGTATATAACTTATGTACTTTATAAGTAGTATAGTTTGCAATGAAGAAATTTTGCAAATTTCACAAATTCACAAAAAATATTAGCCTACATAAATTTCCTCTTCAGGTAAGTATATCATTACATTAATTGACTGTGACAATAATATAAAGTCATGTTGATGATTGGCAAATATATACCGCCACAAAATGTCAATTTGTGAACTTGCTGACTCATGAAAATGCACTCTTAACACCGAATAGCTTACCGTCTTTAAATAAAGATATTATTATAATTCTTATAAAATGTGAGCCATTCTATAAAAATAAAAGTCAAAGAATAATCTTCTTGTTCACAACTTATGGTAAAATGTACAGATTCACAATACATTTGTATATTTTCTCAAGCACTCAATTTTCTTGAAGATTATGTTGTGCATATTGTGCTGTGCAATAGCTCTGGTCAAGTCAAGACTTATCCAAGAATATTCTTCAAAATAATGTACTTGAAATAAGAAAAAACAATAATGCATGCACTTAGTAAACTATGATTGCCTTTGCATGCACTACAAACAGACATTTAACACTATCCACACACATATATGCACAAACCTTTGAATTTCAGGGACTGTAGTTTTCCTGAATGCCTCATACTGTTGTTCAGTATAAAGTCTAAAACAAGTCCCCGGGGCTTCACGCCCAGCACGCCCACATCTCTGCTGTGCCTGGGCCTGGGATAGGTGTACGACTTTCAGCAAGTCAAGACCTCCACGGGAATTATAGATTCTACAAAAACAATATATAGGCCTTTTAGCGGGTTTATATTACAAATCAATATCCACCAAAAAGATATTTTCATTTTTTCCGTTTCTACAGATCATAAACTATTCCAAACATAAGCATGTAAAAAACAGTAGCCAAAACAAGAATAGTAACTCGAACCAGTAATTATCTCAATCAATTAACTCTATAGGCTCACAAACCTATGAGAGCTATGGAATTTTACTGGTAGAAACACACACTATCCTTGATTTAAGTGTACATCATATCATTACTTAATTTACCTTCCATCTCTAACTCATGAGGAAAGACTGTTTAATGTAGATTGCAGTGTTACATGGACACTACAATGTAGTACTAACATAACAAGGTAGTACTGGTTCAACATGAGTGTATAATCTATGTGTGTACATTAGGACTGAAAAGACAACATACTTTGCTTTCACTTTTCCAGAGTCTATGACAAACTTCACACCACTGATTGTCACTGAAGTTTCGGCAATATTTGTAGCCACAACAACTTTACGACAACCCTAAAAACACAATATTTTCAATTTTACTATTTCATGGAGTCTGTTAAAGTTAGTACTAACAAGCAAGTAAGAAAACTACTGAACTTACGATTAACCAAAATAAATGTTTACCATTTGCTCTATAAGGCAATCCAAAATTAGTCAAGCAAAAAGGATTTTTTCAATCTTCAAATCAAGATTGCGTTTAATGTTTCTAAAAGTAAAAATACACATGAATGGAGCAATGTCGGTTCCTTGTCTGAACAGGATTACTTTAGCATACCTATATCACATACATTGTATACAGTAAATACAAGAATATTTTCTGAATCACTGACATTAGCACAAGTATTTTTATCCATATACACACGCTCTCTAAACAGAGGCATAGTGGTCTAGGGGATGACTCCAAAACTGAAGGTCTCGAGTTCTAATCATGCCTAGGACGAGGTATCACCCTGACGTTCACAATCACAGATTCAGCGAGAGTACAGGTTAGTAACCAAAGAAGCAGTCAATGAGAGTGATCTATGTAAGTTCTAGTAACTTATTTCAGATTAAATCTATAATAAATTAGCTTGAACAAAATGAAAATGTCTAAAACATGATACTCTGCGAATATTCTCTTGAGTCCAGGTCAGTGGATTTGTGTCCAAATCAGGAAATGTTACAAGCAGAAATGTTTGCAACTCGCCAATATAAGAATTTACATTGTTTCATAGTGCGGCATGTAAAAACGTACTTCAATGAACAAAGAAAATTACATTGGCTGCTATTTTCACACCATTCTTGAACTCACGAAATTCTTAAACATTTCCATGTGGCAAACTTTACCACTTGTACAGTATGAAATATGATGATTGGACAAACCTTTGGTGTGGGTTGGAAGACTTTGAGTTGTTGTTGTGGTGGAAGAGCAGCATACAGAGGACATACCATCAGATTGGGTATATTACCAACTAATGTACTAGAAATATCTCTGATCGATTTCACAGCTGATTCAATCTCCTCCTGTCCAGTCAAAAATATCAAAATATCCTCCCTGAAAATTACAAACAAAATAACATACATAATTTTGTAATTAAGACAGCTCCTGTCTGCTTAAAGTATGCATACAAATACATCTGTACACTAGAATTTGGACACTGACACAAAAATTAATTATGACATCTGACAGTCTTAATTTATGTGAACTAAAAAATCTTTCTTAACTATAACCTATGCATCACATTATAATTATGAAAAAATATCATAGACCAAATATTTTCATTTCAATTAATACATATATAACAAGTCTCTTTTAAGACAAGCATCAAATTTGTAAAAAAATAAGAACTATGATGTAAGGACCTACTTACAAGATGAGGTCAAAGTTTGATAAGTAAAACTTCCACTCTAGTAAACGAGAAAATCACAAAACTACTATGAATGAAACATATCTATGTATTGTATTCAGAGTACCTATATAACTTACTGAGCAGGTGCTTCTCTGTGGATCTGGAAGAGTGTGACTAATGATGCGAACAGATAATCTGATTGTTCCTCTTTACTGTACATAACCTAAAATACAATAAATTCTACACTTCTTTTGCTTATTCATTTATGTTTACTTACTGCACATGCAATAAAATTTGACAATTACAGATATTGTACACATGGGATGAAACAGAACAAACCATAATTGATTACAATAATATGTGTAATATTCTATACTTATATACATTTTTTTAATTTATGACAAACACAATTGTCAAAGAATTTAACATTCTAACTGACTGATTTGGGCATTACTTAATACTAGAGAATATAGTACCTAGAAATACAGATCTGCTGAACATTTACCTCCTCTGTTTCACTAGCAGACAATTCATCTTTTTAAAATAAAAGATTTTAACAAAGTGTCTTGATGCCTACTTCGTACCTCATGGAATTATGAAAACAATTCATTACCTCTGTTAAGATAATTAACAACATGTTCCACTAATGTAAAGACAAATCCATAACAAAATTGTGAATACTTTGCGTCTGGCCAAACGACCAGAACAGGTTTACGTTATTACATGTACATGGATATTGATAACTTACCCTGATAGGAAACTGTCTACCCTCTAGGTAGAGTACCGGTGCTTTGTTAAAATACTGAGAAAAATGATCCACATCCATAGTGGCTGACATTACTATCACCTAAAAATAGGTACACATGAAAATCATAAGATCCAAACTTATACCCTTATGTCAGAAACCAGCCAATTATACTTTTATGTCAGTAATGTCCAACTTAATCATCAATGTGTATCAGACATGAGCCTTATAAAACAGCTGCAATCTTGTACTGGGATGGGCAAAGTGAAGCCAAAAACAGTTACAGGTAAATTAAGACAAAATGTAAATTCTACTGGAAGAATGGAAGATCATGCTAAGAAATAGTTATATACTGATACTGCTAAGAAATAGTTATATACTGAAACTGCTAAGAAATAGTTATATACTGATACTGCTAAGAAATAGTTATATACTGATACTGCTAAGAAATAGTTATATACTGATACTGCTAAGAAATAGTTATATACTGATACTGCTAAGAAATAGTTATATACTGATACTGCTAAGAAATAGTTATATACTGATACTGCTAAGAAATAGTTATATACTGATACTGCTAAGAAATAGTTATATACTGATACTGCTAAGAAATAGTTATATACTGATACTGCTAAGAAATAGTTACATACTGATACTGCTAACAAATAGTTATATACTGATACTGCTAAGAAATAGTTATATACTGATACTGCTAACAAATAGTTATATACTGATACTGCTAAGAAATAGTTATATACTGATACTGCTAAGAAATAGTTATATACTGATACTGCTAAGAAATAGTTATATACTGAAACTGCTAAGAAATAGTTATATACTGATACTGCTAAGAAATAGTTACATACTGATACTGCTAACAAATAGTTATATACTGATACTGCTAACAAATAGTTATATACTGATACTGCTAAGAAATAGTTATATACTGATACTGCTAAGAAATAGTTATATACTGATACTGCTAAGAAATAGTTATATACTGATACTGCTAAGAAATAGTTATATACTGATACTAACAGTTTCCAGACTTTAAAGGTGCTGAACTCCAGATTGAAAACAAATCGTCGTTTTTGCAATTCCGCAAAATATGTGTAGTTGTATCATCATACACGTAAATAAAAGCTGTAGATGGTGAATATTTGAATAATTTAAAGCAATTAGGCTAATTAAATCGCCGTCGTAATATCGAGCAATCGGAGTTTTCCAGTTTAAAAATACCGCGGAGTTCCCATCCAGCATGCACCTCACGAGTCACATGATCAATTTGCAAAATAAACATACACAATGGCGTGATCCACTACTGACATCGAGGAGATAATTGTTCAGTGATTATTTATTTTCGTTGCGTGCAAATAAATAGTAAGTGACTTATGCTACCTTGTTTACTGCATTTATTCTTTTCTTTGCGCTGATGAATTGTTTGAATGACAGAGACGTTCCGAATGTGCATGAGCTCAATGTTTACGGTTCTATTTTTAGATTTACAGGGTAGACTAACCCTAGTAAAATTTTCGATGGAAAAATACGAAAAACTACGCTATGACAATGTTTCGCAAGTAATGATGAATGAAAGTAATAATGTTTTAGAGCTTTACGTGCAACAATATCAAGATTTTGTAAATATTTGACAATTTTCTTTTTTTTTGCTCGCTCGTCAATCTGGAGTTCAGCACCTTTAATGCACAATAAGGCTACATTTATGCTTATCGACAGAAATGCGGGATGCCAAACAAAGTTCACAATGTCAGCATCACTGAGCTATTGATAAGTAAGTATACAGAGCCTGTCACAGTAATAAATTGTTACAGAATGAACATCATGTTATGGTAAGGTTATCATGTTACAGAAAAGACACCATGTTAATGAATGGACATGTAATGCAATAGACATAACATCAGACACCGTCTTACTTTTAGTGGTTTCACGCCCATTCTATGTCTCTGTTTCTGTGCTGCTTTGACAACACCAAATAGAACATCTGTTTGAACTGTCCTTTCATGAGCTTCATCCAATATCACTATAGAATATCTGAAAACACATTATTCTCATTAGGACAATCATAGAATGACATCTGAATTAATTTCCAACAAAATACGTTTTCTAACCTGACAATGTCAGTCTTTCTCAGACCAAATTAAGTATTAGCAAATGCAATTATGTCAGATTATACAACACTATGATGATTAAGGACATAAATTGGTAACTATAAATGTGAGAAGTCAGTCACTTCTTGTTACCATGGCAGGAATGAATGTCACACTTTTTTATATCAGTGTACAGTGATGATTTGGTAAAATGTGAAATAAGTGCTTAGTTTCATTAATTCATTTATTGGTGGTTTACGACAGACTACGATTATTATTATCTGATAACTCACGGTGAAATTATCAAAGTGATAATGACATCAAATAAATGAAGTCATGTAAAATATTAATACATTCAATGTGGATATTTCATGTAATTATGGAGTAAAATATAAAAGACCTGATGAAGCATAAAATAAATACAATATTTGTATGTTTTGGTTAAAGATGGAGTTATTTCACCTTGTGAGCATCTTACTTACATTTTCACTCATGACATAGCCACTCATGAAAACATTTCATCCACTGCTCACTCTGTGACTTAACTTTCCATCTTACACCGGAACACAAAAATATCTTCTATATGTCCAATAACACAGCGCCATCCTTTCTGTAATTCACATATCAATTACACATCATTCGGACACAGCAAATTACCTAAATTACTCTAATATTATAAGAGAGTGTTGATAAGATCTCTATTACCTTCTCATAAGTGGATCAGATATGGACTCCCTCAGTAGCATACCATCTGTCATGTATTTAATTTTTGTTTTCTCTGTTGTGGAATCATCGAATCTAACACAATACCCAACCTGTAAATATGATTCATCAATTAAATTAAACAGAACAGGTAAACAGAAAGCATTACATTCGTTTATACAGAAAACATGTAGGTTTGATACAAACAAAACAGAAACAATAGTCATGTACTAAACCCTTAACATATGCTCCACAAAATTAAAAGTTTAAAGAACACAAAGTGTCATATACGTATGATGCAAATAAGAAAGATTGGCATAAGATGATATTCTGTCACTTTTACCAGGGAAACAACTTCAGTAAAAAGTTATAGTACAGTCGTCTTGGGTAATATAATGTTTGTCTGAGCTACCAACCACTGATACATACACACTAATCATAATTATGGCCCAAGTCCAGTTATTACAAAATATAAATCATTAAGTTAGAGAAATTTTATACAATTCATGTATAGAAAAACATAGTCTTGACTGAATATACTGTCCTAGTGTATTGAATATTACTACAGAAATGTTGATGCATAGACACCACAAGCTAAACTTTCTTAATATTATAGAAATCAATTAGTTAGCAAATGTTATATATATCATGTTTATCTTGTCACTAACCAGGTCTCCAACATCGGATCTTTTTTCAAGAGCAACTCTCTCTGATACAGTGATAGCAGCTACTTTCCTTGGCTGTGAAAAGACAGATTATAGACATTTAAACAACATTGATAATATGAAGCAACAGATGAATAAAAATTGCTTTAATTCAAATCAAATTTTATAGACATGATGTAAGCGCTTGCAACCATTGTGACAAAATATCGTGTGTTAGTTATAGCAAACAAAAAATTCAAAAATGAATAAATTAAAATGTGAAGCAAATATTATAAATTTGAATTCTAATACAATGTAATTAAAGTTTACCTGTGTAATTGCAATAATAGAATTTCTGTGCACACCTGCTTCATACAAATACTGAAACAAACAGGAACAAAAACATATACCAGTAACATAGTCAAAGACTCTTTAGTTTAGTTTAGTAAAATATACAAAGGAAAGCCACACAATGTAGAAAATACCTACTAGTGAAACATTGAAACAAGTCATACCTTTTTTTCCTATATTAGATAACTCTAAGTCATTATACTAAAAATTCAAATCATACGTATACTTTATTTTTTGATAATTCAATAAACCATCTATTGTGAAATGTTAATGATACTTGCTGTAAAAAACCTGACCCTAATACTCAAAAAAGGTTCAAAATATACCATGGCTGATCAATATCAAAGAATATACTCAGAACAAGAGAACATGTGATGTTAACGTCCTTTAATTTTAATTAAATATTTAACCAATGTAATTTGTCCACAAATGTACAGAACAGTCGTCATAGACAGACATACACTTAGAGTAGATATATACCTGGGGGATTTGTGTAGTTTTTCCACTACCAGTCTCACCAATGATTACTACTGTCGCATTCCTCTGTACTTCTTGTATCAGTTTATTCCTCACTGGACGTATCGGTAACTTTAATCTATCTTCTTTAATCTTTGTGTAGTGATCATCTATGACATAGAAACAACAGAGTTAGTAATCAGTAAAATGTAAATATTTAGTCTAGACTGGACAAAGGTAAGGCTTTCAAAGATAGCACATGCGGAAAATGTTAATGTAGCAAAAACCTGAGGTGAAGATGCTTATAACCAAACTTGCCTCAAATATCATGCCCACATCATTGTGCCAAAATTTGGTGAAGACAAAGACTTTCAAAGATACAGAACAACAAGACTTTAGACTGAGTTTAGTATTAATGTTAAAAGCCTTAACTTCAAAAAGTCAGGGAAAATCTTGGCTGGTTATCAAAGTTAGTCAACATAGTAAGCCAATAAATATTGTTTGGCAAAAGTTTGATAAGAATTATAAAAATTAAAGAGTAGCTGCTGGCAGTGATAACATAATCATGTGTCCCATTAATTGATAAGCATAAAATTCATCCTTACTGTCCAGTCCAAGGAACAAAACAATCTCGATAGGATGCTTAATTGGGCAGGTAGATATTCATGTTGAATTTATTATACAATAATTCAAATCTTAGTTCTTACCTCCATTTTGGGAGAATTTCATTCTTTTGGGTGATGGTCCATTGCCATTTGAGTTGAACATCATTCTACAATGCAACAGACAACAATACTGCTTATATTGTAACAATTACTATGTACAACACCAACAAACAAAATAAAAGATCAGATATCCCCCATGATATTATGTCTCAAAACAAAGACATGTAGCTTACCTATGTACTCATATTAAAAGTTCAGTGGTTTATTTCAGGTCTATTCGTGGTTGAAATTGGGCCCCATTCCTCTCTCCAAAAGTTATATATTTTCTTCTATTCTATGTCAAATTCTCTCTCACAGTAGTGTCGATATGTTCAGTCAGAAAAAAAATCCCAGAAATATTGATAAGTAATATCACATATCTGAGGACACTGATCTGTAATTTACATGCTTGTACCACTCAAAGGTAATGAATACAGGGTATGGAAACAGAAATGTAACTTTTGCACAGTTTTGCAGTATGAATTATTTCTCTCCCCCCCCCCCCTCATCACAAACCTATTCCGCCCCTTCAAAGGGTCCCGTCACCATTCCCCTAAGAGTGGAATAAATATAGCAATTTAATAAAGGGCAACAACTCCGGATGGCAAAAAGTATATTTTTTCAAAAATCTAAACATAGAATTTTCTGAGAGTCATTCTGAAGAGTCTGAATAAAAATTTCAAACAGCTTTTTTCATTTACCGACAATTGCTAAACTAATTTGATAATTAACCGGAAGATGTGTTGTGTGCTGACAAATTAGGGGCAATAACTCTAGTAATACTTGGCTGATTTTTATCATATTTGCAAGGAAACTGCCATAATGATTGCCATTAAGTATAAGTGAATGCAAATAAAGAAAATTCAAGTAAGTGTGATGACACATAAAAGGTACGGCTGAGGAAAGATAGATCTATGGAGTTTCAGTTTTTTTATAAACATGCTTATATATGCTAGTACCACTCAAAGGTAATGCATACAGGGTTTGGAAACAGAAATGTAACTAAAGAAAGTATCTGCAGTTTTTTTAGAAACAGTATATAAAGAAACTATCTGCGCTATGTCCTGAAAATTAAGTATTTCCCCAAATTGGATTAGAATTTACCCATCCCATGGCCATACAACAGGTCAAGTTTCATTAGTTAAAATTAATTAATTAGCACTATCACTTCAGACATAATTACACTCATTGGTTTCTTTACTGAGATTCATCCTATAGATTAAACTAACCCATGCCTTGAATATATCTTGTGATTTGTGTACGATTAAAAATGTGTCCGAAATTATTGTCACTTTCTGACTTTGTAGTTTGTATGGCTCACAACGCATTTCCATAATTAAGACATCACTGCAATTTCGCGTAATGTAAAATAAACAGTAATTTACCTGCTCTTTTGCATGCAATTTGTGAACGGAATCCAAACTTATAAACAGACTCCTCGTGAATTTGTCTTGCGAATGGGGGCAGACATCTTGAATGTTAAATGAGCGACGCGGTGTATTGTTATGCGTACTACATGTATTCTAAATGGGGCGCTAAATGGTAAGTGAAGTTCATTTTTAATTGTGCATGACATTCGGCATATTATTAAAAATGAACTAAAGCTATTACTTTTATACTTGACATTTTCAAATGTTCTTTTATTTTTTAAGCATGATATCATTTTAGACAGTTTTTAAAAGTGGAAAAGTTTGCCTGATGTGGGGCTCGAACCCATGACCTCTCATTCCGCGGAGTGATGTGACTTCGACAGAGGGACACGTTCCCGACTGGTGAGTAGTGGTATTCATTTTCTTGTCCATAATTCGTAATTTCGGTGTTTCTCTATAATATTTTATCGTCTGAATGACCACAAAGACCTAAATAGTATAAATGGTATTTAGGTCTTTGATGACCATGACTGTCTAAATCTACTATAAAACCGATACGAAGCGATGTATACATGTGCGGAATAAAGCTGGAATCGTCCGTTTAATATTGACAAATAGAAACTGCTCGATATTAAGCGTTTTGCGATATAATTGAACATGTTTACCCCATATAATAAAACATATATCATCTACGAACAAGTATAGCGAGTTGCAAGTCTGTCGGTGCTCATAAACCAACGTTTGGTGCTTCCAAAGGGACCCTGGTATGCACACATATGATGCCGTTTACCGCAGAGGGTATTTTGCAATGATGACGTTTTCGGCTGAGGAACGAAAATTATGGATGACGTTTTCTGCGGAGGAAAACATATGATAAATGACGAGAGTTTGCTTTTCTAATCGTTTTTATAGCCGGTAAAGCATGAATTGTTTAGAACAATGCATGCCAGTGATAATTGTTTCACCAAATTGGGATTTTCAATGCCATATACTTCTGTAATTCATAAATATTCATATAAAAGGCCGTCACTATGTGCATTACTGACTTAAATCATAGAAAATAGTGACACACAACATAGCAAAATGCTCAATCAAATCATAGTCTGCATTCTAGTACATTTCCCGGACTATTACGGCATTACCCGTATTTTAAACAAGCCTCCCATAATGGGACAGGTGTAAAAGGCGGCGGCGCCGTACTTTACAACCAATGTTGAATGAAAAACACGGCGGTAGGCATTAACTTTTTTAATATTTCATATATAATAATAATTTTGGTATCAATCGAAAGGTAATGCTCCCAGCTTTCTAATGATATAAATATATTTAAAATCGGAGATTGTTTTGTTGTTCTATTTTGACTCTGAAAATGGTCGTTTTTCCGTGAAATAAATTTCAATCTTTTTGGGTTCGAAAAACACGGCGGTAGGTATTAAAATTCTCATATTTTACATTATGTGCACACAATTGGTATCAAATAAAAGGTTATGCTCTCAGCTTTCCAACGACATAATTATATTTAAAATCGGAGATTGTTTTGTTGATATAATTTGCCTATGAAATTTGGCATTTTTCCGTGAATTAAATTTCAATCTGTTTTGGTTCGAAAAACACGGCGGTAGGTATTGAAATTCTCCTTGTTTACAGTATGTGTACAAAATTGGTATCAAATAAAAGGTTATGCTCTCAGCTTTCCAAAAATACAAAATTATTGGCAATTGGTGGATTTTCTGCATCAGAATGTGACTTTGAAAACGAGCAGTTTTTACGAAAAATTATTTTCGATTTGTTTAGGTTCGGAAAACACGGCGGTAAGTTGTTATGTAAAAACATACACACTTTAAATGTGTAGAAAACAGAAGCAATTAATTTGTGTTATTTATATGTTATCTTTCCGACAAATTAAAGATATTCATCAATTAATGAGCATAAAATCTGTACCAAACATATTGAGAATCGGTGATTTTTTTGCATTTTCTGTATGTGTATATGCATAAATAATTTGTTATGAGCGTAATGCATAAATACTAATTGTTACCATGTATATAACAACGACAACAACATGGAATGTTTAATTGTGCTTTTATTTATCTTATCTTAATTTTACATTAAAAAATATTCAGTTTTTATTAGTGTCATGCATGCACGCACATACGTAATCTCGTATTAAGACATAGCGTCTGAAATAAATACACATATATCACTTGTTAAACAATTTGTCGAATCATTGCGCTAATCACAGTCAACTTCTCTACCAACTACAATGTCTACAAAGCCAAGACTCAGTTGCATCGATATGATCAATTTCTGTACAACTCACGTGGTACCACTTTATTATGCATTATTTGTTTTCACATCGTACGACAGTTTCAATAACATCAGGTAATTTACATGTACAGACTAATTTTATTGTTTGAGACTTATCTGCTTTACAAGGCATTTTCTGTGAATACTGGAGACATGCACAGTTGCCCTGAAATTTGAAATATATAGTACATAATTATGTTTCGCATCTAAGAGCTGTGAAAAAGTCATTACATGTTATTTCTGACCTTGGGTAATATTACTGTACGCCTCTTTATAACAACATACTAATCCTGCTGATTATTTAATAGGATTAACAGACATCTTTCACACCTATATTAACTACCAATGTAACAACAACTTTTATTCAGCATTAAGCAATTAATTTTCCAAGGACCGCGCTAGTACAACATGACAAGCATACCTGACATGGAATTATTTCTATTATTTATAGTGCATTCGATGTTAATTAACAGCTTGTATAATCGATGCAAGATTTATCACTTTAATCAGACGTCATGCTGCGTTCGCGCTGTTGGATACAGCCTCGAAAAATGTATTATATTGTCAATTGTAAATGCCTCATATTTGCATGTTGTGTACATGTATTGAGAGAATTAAAAAAAAGAGATGTACGATACAGTTAAAGCGTACATGTCATTTTGAACACAAAACATATCTCCACACACAGAAGCTACCCTTACTGAGTTTTACTTTGTCAAGATAGATTTGCAATATATATTTTAAAATATCACACAAAATATTAGTTTAAAATTGCTGCCTTATTATTTGAAATACGTCTTAATACTGATACATAACCTGACTATGTCCTACGATAAGAGCCATTTATGCACGATAATTAATGACACACAAAAATACTATGTTCATAAACTTATTTTTCTAGCGATTTGAAAATGTCACTGAATGAAAATACAAGAGTCACAAACACAAAATCAATTATATGATCAAATTGCGGCTAAATATTACGATTATAAGGCGAACATGTATAATTGAAAGTGTGACAACACTACAAGGGTCACAATTATCTGTTCGCACCTATCCTTTGGGCCTATGCAATAGTTTCTCTTAAAAGTAACAAATGAAAATTCCATTGTTTTGTCAGATTATATATTTCTTTGATAATTAAATCATTAACACATTAAACAATTATTCAATATGATACAATTATTTTCCTTATTTTCCTTATATTACAATATCACAATTACCCATTTCATTAACATTTTACTCAGATGTTTCAACTCATCGTTTACTTTATACTTTATTACTAACTATTTACACGTTTTCATGATTTCATTTATCTTTGTACAGCAAATATTAATTGATTATCTCTTTAATTTGTCGGAAAGCTAATATATAAACAACATTAATTAATTGCTTCTGTTTCCTGCACAGATAAATTTTGTATAACAACTTACCGCCGTGTTTTCCGAACCTATACAAATCGAAAAGAATTGCGTAAAAACTGCTCGTTTTCAAAGTCACATTCTGATGCAGAAAATCCACCAATTTCCAATAATTTTGTATTTTTGGAAAGCTGAGAGCATAACCTTTTATTTGATACCAATTTTGTGCACATACTGTAAACAAGGAGAATTAAAATACCTACCGCCGTGTTTTTCGAACCAAAACAGATTGAAATTTAATTCACGGAAAAATGCCCAATTTCAGAGTCAAATTATATCAACAAAACAATCTCCGATTTTAAATATATTTATGTCGTTGGAAAGCTGAGAGCATAACCTTTTATTTGATACCAATTGTGTGCACATAATGTAAAATATGAGAATTTTAATACCTACCGCCGTGTTTTTCGAACCCAAAAAGATTGAAATTTATTTCACGGAAAAACGACCATTTTCAGAGTCAAAATAGAACAACAAAACAATCTCCGATTTTAAATATATTTATATCATTAGAAAGCTGGGAGCATTACCTTTCGATTGATACCAAAATTATTATTATATGTGAAATATTAAAAAAGTTAATGCCTACCGCCGTGTTTTTCATTCAATATTGGTTGTAAAGTACGGCGCCGCCGCCTTTTACACCTGCCCCCCATAATGCAATTTTTATCATGGAAAGTAACTCATAGAAATCAGACGATGTGCAAGAATTTATACAAAAGTATATACGAGCAAGACCTTAGAAAATGTTTTATGGTTTGTTAAGCAGCATTTGAAACCTTTCAGAATACTTACACAACTTGTAATATTAATGTCAAGGTAGGAACACAATGAAATAGTGCTAAAAAAATAATGCATTAGCGAAATCAGATGACAATTGAAAAATGTAAACACATTCGGGTAAATTATTAACAAGCACGAGGCTATTTAATGTAGGTGTTTGGTCTCGTTTATGTTGGTTAAAAATATATCATGACCCGATGTGATTTTCTGTTGTCCGTCCTTCCGTATGTACGTCCCATTGTTATCAAACTTCACACAAATGTTTATTATGATCAGAAGTGGCACATCTTGGTTCGCCATGTCTGCTAGCATTTATAGTATTAACATGCTAGGTTGGAATATGGCCTATTCAAACTAAACATGGTTCATTTCATACTAACAAGACAGTACTCGGTGGCCACATAATGGTTATTGCGATCAGTGGAGCAAACAGATTTGTAAAATGCAGCATTTCAAAGACAGTGTCCCAATGCATGATATAATTTGATAATCATAATGTTACTTCAAAAATATGAGTCAAAATACCATGCATAAATACATACATGTATAGATCTATGTATTAATTTGAGAATGCATTATGAAGTTAAGTAAAGTTCTATGATGCATTGCAACAGACCCATTACTTAAACTTAGCAAATAGAAGCTCTCGCATTTGTTCAAGGTTCAAAACTTAAACTTCTCTTCTTTTATTTTTGTTGGAAAGAAATTTCCCTAAACTTGCCCTATTGTGTTCTTGATACAGTCATGTAAAATACTTTTTAATCAAGTTTTATTAATTAACTGAATGAAGTTTTCTTCATTGATAGAGGTTTTATACCCTGACCATTTTAGTTGAGGAAGGACATGCTTGATTTATTGCCGTACCTAGTTATAATAATGTAGATTCTGTCTTCATTGTACAAATTTTTTTCCACAAATTTAAAGTAACATTAACCAATGAACTTGACCAATTGACTGTTTAATATACCAGCATGGAGATATAAAAATGGTTTGTATGTCTGTGATACCGGTACAGTAAAATTACTCCCTGATAAGAATTTCACACATTCCTGATAGAGTTACAGCCCTTTCCCACATAAGATATCACAAACTGGCTCATTTCTAATTACATGATTAGGGAATGTTTATAACCCTGATTATATTCTTAAAAGGCATTAAAATCATAAAAATATCCAAGTATGTCACTATATAGAAATTTTCCTTCACCTGAGAGATAACATTGAAGATTTAAAAGCTCTACATTGATACAGATTGTAAGATAACATTGAGAAGAAATGAGACCATATTTTGCATACTTTTAGTCAATACAAGAATGTTTGAAGTTGCTAATGGACAGAGTGTAGTTTTATAAGTTTAGTGTATTCATTAAATGTCTGAAGGTCATTTGATGGATTTGTAATCTTATCCTTGGGTGTCAAAATCTTCAAATTTTGATCGGCTGATAATTTTTCAAAATTTCGACAGTCAAGCAGTTTTGTAAAAGTTATTTGAGAGTATGATTATTTTCATTGTATTATATACATTATGCAAACTCTGTGTTACAAGTTAACAATTATTGTGTATCAACCGAGTAGTTTTGGGTTTCTTGTTTGTGCTATTTAATTATTGACATACCAAGTGTAACGCAGTTGTATTTATTTGTAGCAAATTGATGTAATCTGCAAAACTTACAATTACCCAGTGCTATAGATCAGTGTAAAAATAGCAAAACATATCATACCACAATGCTTTATGAAAGAACTAACGGTTTTATGGAAACTTAGTATGTCTAGTACTACAGTAAAACCTCAATAATACAACCACCCTTGGGACCCTTGAAAACTGGTCTTTTTAATGAGGATAGATAAAGAGCAAAGGTGAGAAAATGGACTTGAAAATAGTGTTCTTAATTTTGAGGTGGTCTTATTACTAAGGTGGTTCTTTTGTGAGATTTTACTGTACTTAAGACTTAAATATTCAACAAAAATTGTGCAACAAGCTCTTGCTACATGTGCTTACATTAATCATTCATAATTACCATGTCCTGGATTTGTAACCTGTACATTAAGCAGCTAATTCAGGGACTGGGAGGATTCGAACCCAAGACATCTGGATCAGGATTTCAGTGCCTCACCCCTAGTCCAGGACCTGCCCATAGGGTGATTCAAACCCTACACATCTAGATCTAGGCTACCATGCCTATACCTCAGCCTATCAGCCTCAAGTACCAAAAGTACACGAAAACTTAAAACAGTAATTTTACGAACTTTAAATATATTATACAGTAGACCATCTCAATAATAAGACTGCCTCAAAATTGAGAACACAATTTTCAAGCCTTTTTTCCCTTCTTTGTTCATTAACCAACCTCAATATTAAGCCCACCTCAATAATAACACCAGTTTTCAAGGGTCCCAAGGGTGGTCGTATTTTGAGGTTTTACTGTACTTGCAAAGCAAAATAGCAGATATCAAGCTTGAAATTCAAATTAGCATTTTATTGTTGAGAAGCCTGTAAACTGCTCTATATTGTCAATTAGTCATGCATATATAGGGAATGCTAGAATATTATTTCCTAGAGTTAAAACTGGTACTTGCTCATTTCAAGTGTGTTATTCTATCTACGTTTTATGTTTAAATTTAATCTTGTCACACTTTCAAATAGATGATTAATTTCAACTTACAACTAGTATGGTCATTCGGTGTCTGACATAGACGGAACAAGACACTTATTAAATACTTGTGACATTTAATTTGCTGTTAAAACATGTTTTTTTACAGTTTGTCCCATGCAGTACCTGGTAAATTATGGTGGGAACAAAATGTGGTAAGATCTGCCAACATGGGCTCCCATCTGGAAAATTAATATCCGTTTTCTAACAAAGGCACATCTTGTGAAGGGTATGGTTACATACAGAGTGGAATTGATTGTTTCTGCTGTGACAGCTTTGATGTCTGAGTGGTTATAAAAAGCTTACATTTATGGCACAATATGTAATTGCTATTTGTTAAATACAGTCAGACCTCGTTTATTAGACAACCTTCTATACTTGGTAACATCCGAAATAGATATAAGGTCCTGATGTATCTTCTTAGGCACGTCAAATTGAGTAGGCTATTCAAAGCTATGTATTATTCAAAATAAAATTTCTAACCCAATGAATTCAGATTGTATATTGACAAGAGTTTTATGGCCACACAAAAATATTTTGATTACTGCAGAATATTTACTAATCAAATAAGGAAAATAAAGGAAGGGAATAAATTTGTTGCCTTTTATTGTGATATGTTTTGTTTGCATATTGAGGAGTTGAAAGCAGTAAAAGTCTATCTTTATCTCTATTCATAATGTAGATAGACTAGTTTTCGTATTCACCCTGCAATATGATGCTTCACTATGCTTCACTATGTTTCAGTGACAAGGTGCCAGTAGCTTCCCTGAGTTAATACTAAATGTGAAGTGAGAAACAATCGGAACACTGTGCAGGAGGATGGCATGCTGACTAACATGTTGTATGTGCATCATTGCTGTTCGTTTGATATGTACCAGCAACTGTTTGCTGCTTGGTAAAGAAGTAAAAAAAAGGTATTTCAGTATTAATGTTAGAAATCTATTTCAGTATCACTGACTGAGTGTATTGTTATTTTGTACAAGTGGTAAAGCTCACAGAGACAAAATATTTCGAATTCAAGGAAGTTGTGAAAATATAAGTCAGCATGAAGTTCCTCATTCACTGTGCAATAAGGCGTAAGGAATCAGCCTCTCAACCAACTCAGAGGTGGTGGGTGTGAACCCCACTTAGGTCACGACCATATTTCCTCATATAAGATGTCAGTACAGGTTTTTACAGAAAAATAGAAATGCTTTTCAGTGTTTCCAGCCTAACATGGTACTGGTATGTAACCAGGAAAGTACTGGGTAGACTCCAGGAAAGTACTGGTTAGATGCCTGGAAAATGGTAACTGTACGATGGGTCTCATTGGCACTGTGCAGGGACCGTATTTGGGTTGAAAATTGTCTGTTTGTCCTATACTGCTCTTCTAGCAAGTGCATTAGGAAAAATATATGCGGTGAGTGTCAACCTCATAAACACAGTAATTTGCTTTTTTTCTAGACAGTGAGAGAGACATTTAAATAAGCACAATGCTTTCAATGTGGTCCCCTTGAGCAACAACCTCTACAACAAATTCATCTATTTTTACTTTAATAGTAAGTTAACCTCTCTTGAGCAACAACTTCTCAGTCAGCAAAATGTGCCTCTCCCTCTGGTTGTCTGTCTGGACAGGTGACACTGTATAATTATATAAACAAGCATCATGATAAGTCTGTATATACCACAGGAAATTGTCACAAGTTCTTTCCCTTTAACTCATCTAGAGTTCTCTCCCTTTGCCCCTTCTATAGAATATGTATATTTATGACAGTAGCAGGAGAGAGAACTCTAGATTGGGTAAAGGGAAAGAACTCGTGACAAACTCCTGTGGTATATAATGTGTGGTTTCAATTTCAACACTTCCTAGTATATTATGAAAACTTGAAATTATTATTGGCTGAATTTTATACTGTTGAAATCCTAATCTTGTATAATGTGCTGAAAATTCTGCTTAGCTGGTCATAAAATTGAACCCGACATACTCAATTAAACTGAATATTGAATGAAAATCTGAAATCTAGGCACTTTGTTGAGTGATATTATAGAAATTGACAAGCAAAACTTCAGTGTTCTTAATTTTCAACGTTTTATGAAAATCTTGATATCTTTGAAATAATTAATCTCAAAACGTGTCATCGAGTTTGAGTAGGATAGATAAAAAATTGATATATTTTTTCCAACTTTTGATATAATATCATTGAAACTTACTTCAAAGTTGTTCAAGTGTTTTTCAATCAGTCTTCAGTTTTTCAAATGACTGACGCCGAGGATTGTTAAGATCTGAAAATTTCTGTTTAATGTTTATTCTATCTAAATATATTTTAATTTGCCAGGTATGGTAAACTGTCGTATCTACCAGAAAGTATGCATATTGATATAATAGTTTTGATTTCACATTCGGGTAGAATAAATTTGTGAAATTGAATACTTCACAAAACATCCTCTTGTTATACGAACTACAACCAGTTGTATGAATGCAGTTTGCGTCCCCCACCTCTATTTACATAATTTGATATTACGGAGATGTCAGATGAATAGAAACCTGATGCTTGTTTTTCTGTGGGCAAAATACCTTCCCTCTCACAAAGAAGCAATTTAGAATTTAATCAAAATAAATAATCGCAGTCATTTGACAGGCTCATATTAGTCGTGGCGAATGACTTATCGCTAGAATAAATTTAAAATGATTACTACTGTAAATTGAAAATTAACTTTAATCCACAAGTTTTTATCACAGTTTAATGATTATTTATATGGTACTAAATATGTGATTTCTGTAGTAAATTAGCCACCTGACCAAATTATTGTACTGACATCAGGTTGTACACATGTATTGTTGCCTACTGACTCATAAAACTGTCACCTTTCTGTGACAAAATTGTGGATGACCTGGTAGGAATGTTACAGTAAAACCTCGTTTATAGGCCACCTTGAAATTGTGGATGACCTGGTAGGAATGTTACAGTAAAACCTCGTTTATAGGCCGCCTTGAAATTGTGGATGACCTTGTAGGAATGTTACAGTAAAACCTCGTTTATAGGCCGCCTTGAAATTGTGGATGACCTGGTAGGAATGTTACAGTAAAACCTCGTTTATAGGCCACCTTGAAATTGTGGATGACCTGGTAGGAATGTTACAGTAAAACCTTGTTTATAGGCCTCCTTGAAATAGTAGATGACCTGGTAGGAATGTTACAGTAAAACCTCGTTTATAGGCCACCTTGAAATAGTGGATGACCTGGTAGGAATGTTACAGTAAAACCTCGTTTATAGGCCACCTTGAAATTGTGGATGACCTTGTAGGAATGTTACAGTAAAACCTCGTTTATAGGTCACCTTGAAACTCTGACCTACTCATTAGATGAGTCAGTTTTTATTCTTTGTCTGTATTTTAACTTGATAATCAGACCACCTCCAAATTAAGACCACCTTCTGCTGAACCAATGGTGGTCTTATTATTGAGGTTTCACTATACATGTATTTAGAATTAGTTTTAAACTTTACTTACATGGGTAAGTTCGTTTTATTGTATATTAATATCATGGTGATGAATCACTTGTGTCTGGGACCAATATATACTTGTACATGTGTACATCGGTCTTAGTTTGTGCGTATTGTATGGCCTCGTATAAATGTTTTGTAAGTGGGCCTTACCACTGTGTTTCAATTGTTGATTAGCCGGGAGTTCTTACTTTTGTACCACCAGTAAAAATCAGGGTAGGGGTTTTGTATGAATGTAGGACATTAGCCTCTAGGACATTAGCCCCAAAGCTCAAAATCATCCCCACCGGTTTCCCATATGGAAGAATGTTAGTCATTTTAGATTTTTGGAGGATAGTGCATGATACAGGATATGCCCCAGTTCCAGAAGCACCCCTGGTTCTTTTACATGCCTATGTAAAGCATCATACACGGGACCTCGGTTTTTAAAGTCTCATCCGAAAGACTGTTAGTACTGTCAGTGATGGAGCGGGGAATCGAACCTGCGATCCCTGGATTACTAGTCCAGCGTGTTACCACTGGACCACGGATCTGCTACCCTGGACTGAAAGTTATATTCAAATTGCTGTTTTCTCGTAAAGTTACCGAGACATTGTGACCAATAAATTAATCCCCATGCCTGTATGTTATAGTCTGCTTTTACTACAATTAAGTCCTGTAGTGTGTCCATTATGGAAGGTGGGAAGGACAGGTGATTGACTTTGAATAGCTTGTGAAAAAGTGACCATTAAAGTGTCACAATTTGACCAACAATAGAGCACCATAGGGGTGAATTAAGTACACAATGGACAAGAATAATTGATCTGGACTTGCTAGGATCCTTAATTGATCAATCTTTCAGGTCAATGGTCATTGTGCTGGATTATAAAGAGGGTGTCACGCTGGCATTTAAGCAAAGAAGACAGTGTTTGTTCAGGTAAGAACATAAAATGTGATATGCAGTTAATTACGCTGGCTTCTTGGTAAGTCTTTTATCTCATTATAATTAAGAGACAATGTCTTCAAAGCAAGAGATTAATTAATATATAATGCTGATTTTAAAATAATTAAAAACACTAATACATGTTTCCCACATCTATTGCATAAGAAAACACGCACTGAAATATGTGTCTAATTGTTTTTCACACTCGACAAAAGTTGACTTTAGTTGTTTACCGAATAATTATTCTCTGTATGAAAGAAAAAAGTTATAATTTCAGTGCATGTTCTTGTATACATAAATGTGTGTCTACTGTATGGAATTGGTACATATTATTTGGAAAATTTATATTTAATTATATAAGAGCTATCACATCTGTCATCATTATATGCTGGTGTTTACCAATATTGGATGAATGGGATATATAACATATAAATATTCGGGACGCATATTGTTGAAGGTAATTTTTTGTACCACAATATTATGAAAATTGATTCAGGACATAACAATTTACCTACATAAGGGGACGTAACTTGCTCTAGAAATGCTTAGAATTACTGTTTTGTATTCCTGTATCTTGAATTCTTAATGTAGACAATATAACACTAAAATCATGTATTGATTAGCGTCACAATGTAAATATAAACAAAAAAATTGAAAAAAAATTACAGTGACAAAGTTCAAGTTTTTATTTTATTATACATTAGAGGGCTTATGCACATACACAGTATGATATCATTATTTAGCTGAGCCAGATAAGCGGTTGTTCTGTCCTATCTCTTACTGTGGTAAAATGTCGTACATGAAAATCTTGATGAGGCCTCTTATGATTTGGTGCAATGTTTTATAAGCAACCAGATAAATGTATGAGAGTACATAATTTTTTAGAGTATTGCCTAGTTCTGACATGCCTTTTGAATTGTACAGATTTCGCCCACAAGCTATTGACTGTGATGTTTAAGCTTTCATAACTTAAATCACTTAAAGAAAGACATTTTGATGTTACAATGATTTCATAGCAAGGGTATTGTGCAGTACTATTGTAACCACAGGTGAGTTCACAAGTTATCTCCCTTTAACCCTTCTAGAGTTCTCTTCCTTATATTTATATACTATAGAAGAAATAAAGGGAGAACACTCTAGAAGGGTTAAAGTGAGAGATTTCTCATGACAATCTCCTATGTTGGAAACTGCATGCTTCATCTTGAAGACTGAGTAACACAATTTTGCACAAAATCCTGGATCGGGTCAGTATTCTGTATGAAAGGCAGTGCTGTAATCTAATTTGGGACTTGAACATACATGTATCTACTAACTGAGCTTATGGAGACTTTCTAGCCCAGTGTAACTGCAAGTACAGTCAAACTTCACAGACCACCTCAATAATTAGACCACTTTGAAATTAAGAACACAATTTTCAAATCCATTTTCACTGTATTGCTCTTTGTTCAACCTCAATATTATGACCACCTCAATAGCACATCCAGTGTCCCAAGGGTGGTATTATTATTGAGGTTTTACTGTTTATATTACACCAATGAAATTTCGTATCACGTCACTGTGTTTGCATATATAAGGTGTATTAATCAGTTGCTACAGAACTGTGTGTTTAGTTTACTGTAGTAACTAAGGTATGAATTATTCATGGATTTTATGTGCACAGTTCTGATTTACTCTGCATATTTCATTGTCAAAGGTTAAAGTGTTAGAAACAGAAATGCAACAATAACAATGCACTATCACAACATTATTACGGTCTGTGGCTGACCTAGTTTAGCTCAGTTGGTAGAGCGTTGGGTGTCATCACAGGAGATTGTCACAAGTTCTCTCCCTTAATCCCTGCTACAGTTCTCCCCCTTTGTCCCTTCTAAAGTATATGTAATTATGGTACTATCTAGTATATGTATATAATATAGTACTATACAAACATATGCTATATATGAGACAAAGGGAGAGAACTCTAGAAGGGACAAAGGGAGATAATTTGTGACAACCTCCTGTGGGTGTCAAATTTATGATACAAAGTGTATTGTTTTCTATTTGGTATTGCTGTATTTTGTTCTCAGTACTTGTAAACACTACCTGATTTCCAGTTTTTACAAGTTCTAATACCTCTTGTAATCATGTACTTTGATTATCTCCCGTACTTTTCCAATGTCATAGTGATCAGGATTTCACTTTAGTCTGGATTATCTGCCCCTTAATATTACTTTGCAGCACGACGGGAACCAGACTAGATTTCACTTGAATGCAGAATGCATGTCAAGTGGCCTGGAAAACTAGATCACTTCAAGAGGTCCCATCTTTGAGCTCCGTTATGGCACAACAATTATTTGAGACTACATGACATCTTAATTAACTATCATTTGATCTTCCATACTTGAAAAATTCAGCAGGAAAGGACTACATAACATACTGTGTCTGATATATCCAGGTGTTACAATATAAAAGTCAATGACAGTATAGATAAATTTGATGGACTCTGATAATTTTAATGACTGCATTTCATGTTTATGCACTACTGCACATTTTTGTATTCAATTTACAGTGAAGTTAAAGATTAAGATAGTTGAATATTTATGTACCAAGCTCTCAATGTATTCCTCGCTTACCTGTTACTTTGTATGGATTAGATTTTTTCCTTGGAAGTAAAGTTAAGATATCTATGTTATGAATAGTAAATGGTCAATGCAAGAGTATTGTATCTTTATCTTATTTGATACTTTACATATCACTGTCTAGCACCAATTAAGTAATAAATGCTTTTGAAATCATCTTAAAACTGAATTCAATTTCCATTTTACAAAATTTGAGCAGTATAAGGTACTTAGTGTGTAATATAATATGTAGACATTTGTGTGTGATTTAAATAGTCCAGGGCATGCAATTCATATCTGGTAACCAGGATGCATGTTACATAATATGTTCAGATGGGTGATGTTAATTATACAGGTGCAAAATTTAATCTCAAGATTGAGAAAAGAATGCCCAACAGCGGGTTTGAGTGGCGGGTAATGGCGTGATTTGTCGCTCTTTATCGGAAGATTAATGATGTACAACACACATGCCTTATTTTATTTCATACTGAGTAAAATTGTAACTTATTTCAATAAATAGGTCTCAGAACTTGAAACAGATTCGGAACCCCTTGTTGACTTGTTAAATATGATTTTTCAAAATGCCTGTATTGCTTACAGGTTAATCTAATCTTGTCAAGAAATTTGAAGTATCAGGTGTTAGGGTAAATGTTGTAATAAGCTTACTGTGGGGTGACAATTTTTTTATTATTATGGAAGGGGTTGCCACAAAAGAAGGACAAGCAATGCTTTATACCAAAATATACATCCGAGTCTGTAATACAAGGAAGTGCCAGTAGTATCAACACTGTCACAAGATGGCATTCAAGATGACACTTTTCTTCAAGAAGCAGCCATTTAACGTTTCTAGAATATTCTAGAAATACATTCTAGAATAATTCTTGAATAATTCTAGAGTTATTCTAGAATGTTTCACAGGGGAGAGATAACAATGCCATGTATTGAGAAAGCTACAAGTCCAAAAGATGGTGCTAAGCATTAATCATAGTGTTATGGTTTAGGTATCAGATTTGAAGGCCGATGGTTCGTTTAAACAAATAATGTAGATTTTTCTAATTATTACGGAGCTGTTTCCCACCTCAAAGCTCAGTTTCACAAACATTCATCCAGGCTTTATTTCAAGTTTTGAAATTCAAACACAATTTGTTTGAAATAATAGTATACATTGCTTACTGTCAATTGAAAGGGAATGGTCAAGAAATACATGGGTAGAAATCAAAAGGCTTCATTCTTTAGGTTTCTTTGGGTAGAAAGTGATTGAAAGATCACTCTATTAAGTTGTTAAATCTGACAGGAACTGAAATTGGGATTGACAAATGAAAACTTTTCTAATATTACTGGCCATATAATATTAGCTAAATTAAGACAGGTATATGTCGAGGAATAGGAACAGTACTATGCTAAGGACATAATATCTCCCTTAATTGGCCGAGTGGTTTAAGGCATCTGCATTGGGAGCGGGAGGTCGAATGTTTGAATTCCGGTAGGCATCTGTTCTGATATGGCCGGTTGGTGAGCCGCCAGCTAGTTAAAAAATGGTTACCATATGCATACCTGTCTGGTGCCTGGCATTAAAGTATTTAAATTGGGAAGTAGATGTGCTCAGAAAGTAGGTGTCTTATAAGTCAGAAATTGCTGGGCCTTTAAGTAGGGGGTGGGTGACACTGTAATAGATAAACACTTTTATAAATGAAGAAGCAGATACTGTAGTCTTATTTTGCTTTTCTATGCACAAAAATCATCACTTATCATATAATGTTAAAAAATCGCAAAATTTCATATCCACCCATCGCTCTCTAATTACAACTGTTACAAGCACTAAATCTGTCTGTATCAAATTTCCTTTGCTGTCTCACACTAGATTGAAGATTTTATGCTTGAAGATAACACAGATATCAAATTAACACCACATCATCTTATCTATAATTTAAACCTTATTGTTTTGCCCGACTGTATATGGTCATTTGAAACATATCCATGTTATCTAAGCACTTCACGGTTTTGCCCCACGTCTTTTATGTATCAATGTAGCCTACCCAGTTTACAGAAGCGTTATCTTCTTTAACGATCAATTTGCGCTCTCTCCACGTCTTGTCATTGATACGAGACTTCTCAGGTAGTTGTATTACCGTATAGTTCCTATTTTGTGTCACAATTTATCCATTTTTGAGTGATGTATACAGAAATTTGAGTGACCAGTTATTTTTAGAATAGTACATTCTATTTCTTTATAAAGGGGAATTTTGTGTTTGTCCATTAACACTATTTTGGGTCATCTATTTCAGCTAGTAATAACCACTGTGACTGAACGATGTTAATCTTCAAAATAGGATAATGTATTTTTTATCTGGCAGAAACTGTTTTCACTTTTAAAATCTATTTTTAGCTCCTTTGACCTACTTATGCAACAGACCGGAATCATTTATATAACTTGGAAAGAGGAACCCCAAGGATCAATTCTTCTCCTTTTTTTCAATAAATTTAATTGATTACCTCGCACTCCTTGAAATTCTAGGCCCAAGTGCTGGTTGGCAACACAGGAAGCAGTCATCAAACAAGTTTAATAGTGACTGTTGTAAAATCTTGTTTCACGATAGACATAAAATGAATATGTTTTTGTTAAGATTTGTGTATGTCAGTTGACACATGGGTACTTGTGGTCATCCATTTCAGTTACTACACCTTACTTATGAAAGAGAAATTAATTAATTACCTCCCTTGTTCTTAATCGAAAGCCATTTTGATGGGCAAAATATGTCAGTAAATACCAGGAGAATTTGCAAGTGACAACCACTTTTTCTTCAACTTACTGAGGCAACTGCCAACATGAGCATAATGAATATATCTGATTAGTTTATCATTGTTTACGTTATATTCCCTATAAACTTAAAGGAAATTTGCCTTTCAATATGTCCGACAATTCAGAACAGGGGAGGTAAATATTGTAAATGTCAGAACTATCTATCTACGTGTATATGGTCTTATTAATTTAGGAGGACATAATTTCAAGGTCGTTCTTAAATGAGTTTTTTTTCTGTTTATGTGATAAAGTCTTACTGCAGATAAGGTATAGCACTTTTTGTTATCTATGATTTTTAGCAAGTTTACGGTAGCTGGATTTTTGCCTTCAAAAGTACCGCCTGATTTCAGTATTGAAGTATTGGTTAACATAAAGTGAACGTGGGTTTACCTAGTCGCAATAGGCGGATGTCATCTTTTATTCCGAATATTGGATTTTACGTTGAGCAGATTTAAAGTTGATATACGCATTAAATTGGATTTTTCGAAATTTCGATTTAGTGATTCTGAATTGTATTGGTGTGATTTATAATTGTGGTCATTGTGTGAACGGAAAAAACTTGTGTTAAGTATTTTTTTTTTAACGTAACTTGTGATAAATATTTTTTATAGTGATTTTGAATACTGATTATTTGTCATATGCGACTCTTTTGGAATACAACAAACAATTATTCATTTTTCATGGAGACATAATGTGTGTTCAAGGTAAGAAAATTCAAAATAAAATATTTTTACCCATTCTTCATTATTTATTATAGTAACTCATTATTATACTATTTTGACAACCCAGTCCTATAATTGACTTTAAGTTTGATATATGTTGTAATAGATGTATATATATTATATTTCATATGCTAATTTACAGTCATTAGTTACACATAAATATATCGGAATAACACAGAAAAGCAGTAAATTATAGAGTAATTTATATATTATGATATCTGAGTGTTTTTAAATGATTTTATAAGAGTATTTTGCTGTAAAGCAGTTCTTATACGGGCATTCATTACTTGCGGAAACTTCAGGAAATTTCGTTTCAATATTTAATAATTACAGTCGTATTAAAATAGGGCTTTGTTTGTCCATTGGGTTTATGAGTAGGATTATACAAGTCTACCTGTTGTTTATGACTCTTAAAATCTTGAAAATCTCCTTGTCTTCATAGTAACTTGGTGATTGGTGATATCCTGTGTTGTAATTGAAATATCCCACAGTGTGATACAAGATTCTAGTATTTATATGATTAATAAAACTTAGACAAGACATGGGTACGGGATAACTTTGATGTTTGTCCATCTGTTGCTGTGATGGTATTTACATCAAGTATGTTCATGACAAAGAGGGTGCTGAGCATACCCTATTGGTCCCTTTCACAATTCAAGGCTTTTTCTCACAGCTCCCTATAATTTACAGAACAGAACGGTGGAACAATTGTGTAACAACATATAACCTGGGGTATGAGAAAATTTGACAAAATAAATGACATATACCATTGAAACTGATATATAGTGCAAACATTTAGATGTTTAACACCCGTTGTTTCACCTTTTATGATCCATCAAAGATCAAAATTGAAACAAAGCATTTAAGTGCCATCATAGTTTTACATAGCTAAACTGTTACATTGTTTGTACAAATTCAACTTTAAATAAATTTGAATTGTATTGTATTGGTTCTCAGAAGCTCCTTATTTGGAGTGTTGACCTACTTTCGCTCTGGGGACTCAATCATACCTTTTACCCTTTTCTGTTAAAATTTCCCAGAAGGATGCCTTATTTTATTAGAATCCTATCTCGGGATTCTTAGAACACCCATTTTGAAGTCCGCAGGTAAGAACTCTGTATCTTATACATAGATTTATGGAACTGACAGTTTAAATTATACTTAGTTTTTAAAGTAATGTTACGATTCTGACCTCGTGTGCACTCGCATGTTTTTGTGTCAGTGGTTTCATCAATCTTTATAAAGATTGTAACTGTCATAGAATTCAGGGGAATTCAGGTGATGCTTTGTTAAGAAATTGATTTATCTAAGAAATTGATTTATCTAAGAAATTGATTTATCTAAGAAATTGATTTATCTAAGAAATTGATTTATCTAAGAAATTGATTTATTTTGTATTTGGTAATTATTTTATCACACTACCTTTATGCAGAGGTCGCTGTTCATCTCTGGGCTGATAACCTTGACCTTTAATTGACACAAGGATTTTGTGCGCCTTGTTCGATAATTTACTGATACGTGAAAAAAGTTATCAAGAAATGAAATTGAATGGTTCAATCTGTACTGTTAATTTTAGACACTTCTCACGCTGTACTAGGTGTTTCTGTTGACCTTGAGCCAGTGTGTCAAAGTTTCACTTAAATTCGCAAATATTCTTTTTAAGATAAAATAATTTTCCTTTTTTCTATGGTATCTTGATAAATTTGTGCACTTTGATTTATGAATTTTTATTCACTTTAAGAGACTTTATCATTTATCTGTCAACAATATTGAATGTCAATTAAGATGTCCACTTTGATTGTACTGATGTAGTGAACAAAAGTGACATTTGGAAATATGTGTTTAATCTCTTTGCTGATTTTTTGGTGTGATATGACAAAAATCAATATCTCTCAAGTATCTTAGTGGTATACCATTCTTTAAATTAACCTTTGGGTTTCTTTGAAGACCTTTTCACTTATTTTCACTCTTTGGGGTAATTAAGATAAGTGGAAGAAGACAGAATTTGGAGGGAAAAGTAAGCGAAATTTAAATCATTTGACAGTTTGATAAGTATCTTGTCTACCAAACACCAGATGTGACAGGTGTATAAAACAGAGAGAAAAAATTGCCGCTTACGAATTATTTATGTATAGATTCCCTTGTATTATACTGAGTAATTATCCACCCAGTGGCCGATAAAGTCCTTGTCACCTTATTCTTTTACCTGTTCAGTCACAAAATCACTTTTCCTTTGGAGAATAATTCTGTATGATACGGATAGTGTCATTAGATGCGATCTCATTCATCGGTATTCAGCTATTATTCAACAGTGGTATGTTTTCAGTTTTATAAAAGAAGCTTTTTTATTGGTATATAATGACACGAAAATTTCAACTGAAAGCGATCCGCGATGTCGAATTGTGTGTCATCTGGCGTAGTTAAATTGAATTTTGTCTGGTTTGATGAACATTATTGGGTATTAAATCAGTAGGGAAGACATGTTAAGTTTTCAACAGATAAATATTATATGGTGTTGATTACCATGCTGTGGTATGTGGTGCATGCTGACTTGTTTATTATAATTACTGGGCGACTATTTCATTTGGAAGCGGAAATAAAATTATGTTTTTGTATCTTACATTTTTATGGAGCAGTGATTTGTGTGTTGTAATGTCAGTGTTCCTAGACTTAAAATATTAGCTTGAGCTACGTAAAAACTAATCAAAGCTGGAATTCATGATTATTGTTATAGTAGTGAAAAAAAATTCTGAGGTCTTTTACTTGGATTTTATAATTCATATGACTCTGGATGTTAAGTTACTACAGAATGGTACCTGGGTAAGTTATGATATATACTTCACTCGGTACCTGAGCTTATATTTGAAATGCAAATAATCACTTATACATTTAATTTCCATCCTATTTTGTTTCAATCGGGTTATACGCCATTTTTCAGTCATTATATGGCGACCCGTTGACCTAACCAGTTTCCTGGAATAAATTATCAACCAGTACTAACATGCTCTTCTGTAAGCAACTTACGACTACTCCACATGTGGAGGACATGACCATAGCCAATGTCATCGAAGAACATAACCTGCCCAACCCGGGAATCGAACCCGGATCTGCTGGGTGACAGTCTAGCACTCTACTTGTTGGGCAGGCTTTTTAAAGGTCAATGTAAAGACAAGAAAATGTATTCCTCAACCAAAGAGTGTATGCATTGTGTAGCTTAGCATGCACCTGACTAGTAATATTACAACGTAGGGTAGATTGTAAACATTGCCATAAATTTGAATTTTATTGTCATGGGATTGTTTTTGAATATGTCTATAGTCAAGTTTCATTGTCTGCCGCCATATTTAACTCTCCCTTCAGGTTAATTTATTATGGTCAATTTAACGGCCTCCTCTCTTTAATATATGCACCGTCACATTGATCCACATTTTTGTGGTAGATGTACATTATACAACATACAGAAAGCATTCACAGGATTATTAGATCTATAAGAGTTTGAATAGATTTATTATTTAATGAATCGAATGAAGTATAGAAATAAATCATGGGTCATATAGTGCTTCTTGCAATGGAAACAGGATGTTTGCATGAACGTATGCTGGAGATAAAATATTGCTGATAATGTCATTTTTAACTCCATGGCTAATACTGCTTTCATCATTATCAGGTCATTATGGTCAAACATTTTCATGACTTATATGATTTTATGTTATGTAGTATAATGTACATGTGCCGTGTGCGCCAATCCAAGCAATGTTAATTTATAAGGCATAAAACATAACCATCGTCATCAAGGTCTTTTCGTTATTTTTCTTATTTACTTTTAACAATATGAAGTGTTCATTGCTGTCCGTTGTAACATTTTTAATCCAAAACCCTAACATTGTTGATGTATTACAGACATTGATTGACATTTGAATATGTAATCTTTAAAGAAATTGTAATTTTTGTCTATCCGGGAGGTCTCTAGATAAACCGGCATGCTTCATAACAACAGCATGCAAATAAATAATCACTCCTATCTTAAAATCTAATTTAAGTCAGGGCTGGTTCCTGGCTTATCGTGGTATTAAATATTAAATAAAACTGTCTGAATGATTGGTTCCTGGCCCAACATGGTGTTGAATGTTGAATAAATATGCTGGTATCCGGCGCTGCATACTGAATATGCAAGATGTTTATGGGGAACGTGTGATTTTCTTCATATAGGATTATCAATACAAATAATACAAACATGTGAAAATTCAACATTATTGCACAAACTGTATTTACATTAGATTTGAGTAATTTATCATCTAAACTTTTCTGCTGCAATATATAAGAAAAACTATGTTACAACGAGGATTTAATTGGATCAGTGTAATGTATCATGTCATCTAAACTATGCTTATCTGTATTGTCAGTAACAATGGTCTACTGATCAGAAATTGGTTTCTGGTTGCAAAACTTGTGAGTGAAATCCCCAATCATCCTTGTGAATTCACTTTAAGTTCCAATCTGTCAATGTTAGAAATATTAGACACTACAGTTAACAACTTCTGTTTTCTATAAGTTCACAATTTAAATGTCATCAACTTCTTCTGTTTCTAGCTCACATATGTCCTTAGTGGTATCAAACACATTGTTAAGACAGTTTTTTTAAAGTATGCGTAAAAACCATAACTAAGGTCTTACACGACGCATGGCATTCTCTCTTTTGTCATTTAGGGCATTCTTACTGTCAGTGTCATCTACAGAAAATGCCAACACACTGCTGATAGATTTTACTGTAAATCCCGGCGAACCAAATAATGTCACGTCACATGTATAAAAACAAAATACTATCACCCTCGGCTGCCCCTAAGGTCTTTTTCCTCATTGTGACAATATTACCGCCCCACTCCAAGCTATATGATATTTATAATACTTGGCCGGGCAATCTCCCGAAGCAATTTACAATCTGAGCTAAATCTCAAGACTTATATTTGAGATTCTCTGGGAGATCGGACCTTATATAATAGCTAGCCAAAATAAGTTGAGATTGAAATTGAGATTTGAGCATTGTGTGTAATCTCAAATTTCATAATCTGGGACCCAGGACTCCAAAGGGTACAACATCTGTTCCAATACAATTGCATTAATGCTACCTCTAACTGTTGGGGATGTATTACAGCTTGTTTTACCTGTTATTTCACAGATTTACCTGTGTCTGTGTTTATTTAAGCATGAAATGTACATTGTATGTGCAGACTCTATTATTGACTCTCCTGCATTGGAAACCACTATTTGTTCACTTAGCATTAAATTACAGGTGCGTGACTGAGGTACATTGATTTTACTGTAAGTCTCCTCTTTGTTTACCCGGCTTGTATCAATAATAAAAGATGCCCCTATTATCTTGTCACTGTGTTTGAATAGAGTGTGATGAAAGTCTGTCAGCTGACCTGAATTATTGACATGAAATGATAATATTCAAGTTTTCTGTCACTATGTTTGTTTTGTGAGGGCTTAGACTTAAAATTTTAAATTTGGAAAACCTGACTTTGGACTATTTTGCTTTGATCAAAACTCACATTGTCGGTATGTTGCTGTGTCGTATTACACTTATTTGGATATTAATGAATTTTTACCAAATTTAAGTTGACAATAATTCCAGTTTAATTTCAGCCACATTATTTGCTGCTTTATGAATTTGTGTTGTGGACTTCTGTTATATGTGGAATCCAACTCTTTGATTGACAAATACTGTGCAAATGTAACAACCAGTTTTTCAGGTGAGGTGATGAGTAAATGCTAAATGATTATCATATAGTGATGCGGATGTTGTATACTGAAAGTGTACTGTTGGTCTAATCTGAACTTAGTACACCATCTTCACACAAGGTAACTGACTGTAAGGTCTTTTGGGGGATGATTTTAATGAAATGCTATGCTTGTACGCTGATTTTTGAGTAACATTTACAGATCAAAGAGTGCTGAACATTACAATTGCTTCCAAAACTATTGCGGAACATTATGTCTTATAAAAATATACAATGTAGCACAATCTTATTTTGTAAAGTATTGATGACATAGTATACATCAATCTCACTTTTTGATCACAATAACCCTTGTTGGTATAATCTTCTTTCTTCAAATATGCATTAAACTAATGTTTGTCTACGCAATAAGGGGTGAAAGAGAAACTAGCTTAACTGCGTATAAATGAAGAAGAGGATAGACCAGTTCTGCTGTCACCTCTCAATAAGTTACGGATATAGCATTCCTTATTTAAATTCCAACTGCAGCTTTTCTTGTTGGTTCTGGGTGAATATACCCCGTTGTTGCACTGTCAAGCTCTGATAAATGAATGATATAACCCTATTATTTATCAAGTCCCTCTCTCAGCATGGTGGAATAGTTTGACAGTGTTTGAGTCAGTTTTCAAACTTGTGTTTCCTTAAGTGACAGATCCGAGATACTTAAAGATGAATGGTCCTTTGTCGTGAATTCCGCAGTTTCCTCTAAGAAAGAGAAGCAAGATTTACTATATATTACAAACTATTGAGATTTTAGTCATGGAATAACTTAAAGATGGTATAGATATGTTTGATTATAAGAAAAAATTATTACATTGTATACAAGTTCAACAATATTACACGCCATAAGCTAAACGTCATTTTGAAAGCACTTACAAGAGGTCATTACTGGTATATATTCCAATGCCTATGTTACATCTCCTTCAAATCTTGAATTTGGAATTCTATATTGTATTTAAAAAGCTTTTTGACATAATCAGATGTGCAAATGTTTTAAATAAATATTACTGTGAGTAGGGGGCGTTTTTCTGACTTTGAATGATATAATAGTGCAAATTGTACACATATACCCTCTGTTTTTTTGAGTATATAAAAGATCTGGGGCCCAGTATAATGAAAATTGATCCTGCTTTTTAAAGTTGATTTTGAAAAATTCAACACATTGTTAATACAATTTGTTTGAAGGGACAGTTTTGATTACTAACAATGTCATTTGAAAAAGCAAAAATTGTGATCGTCCAATCCTTGTTTTCATAAGGAATATATAGGGATTGAAAAATGACATATTAAGTTTAAAAACTAAGCATTTGAGACAGATCCCTGGTCCAGATTTCAAAATGCCTACAGTTTAAGATCTCTCTCTAAAAAAAACAAAAATGTTCTGGAATTTCTGTTTTAAGTTATAGAACACCCATAGAAATTGCATAACATTTTGTTGCAATTATTTGCAAAAGGAGTGGACAATCACAGCATAGAATAGGTTTGGAACTCACTGTGTGCCTTTGAAATGCTATGTATATCATGAAATGTATGGGCAGGGTACACAAGAAATGAAATACCATTGACTTGAGAAAAAATAATCGGAATCATTGTAAACTCAGGACTTCGTTGTTGTAGGTATAGTTACTATAATATACTCTGAAGTAAGAATGCACCTGCAATATTGACTTACACTCGCCCTCTATTGTTTTTTATATTTCTGAAGTTCACAGTTCTGGGGGGTAATATTACACTTGGCTGTTTGAAAGTTCTGGTGGTAAACTATCACTTACTTGGATAAATTGTTGATGTAAATTAATATGGTTCTCAAGGATATGTTTAGAATGTGTGTTTGTGTGTTTAAAAATTCACTCCTTTAAAAGATTTTGTGCATATATGTGTTTACCTATAAATGAGTAAACTCAGCATGTTATTGCCTGCTTATCTTGCCATGTTGGTGGGGGGCTAATTGGGTTTGTTTTCATTTTAAAGTTTGACATAATTTGTGACAACTTTATTGAATCAAGAGAGAAATACTTGACAATGATACAGGTGGTACTGTACTGCATATGTGCAATGTAACCTTTATTTAGATTAATTGAATGTTGCAGAACTCGGCAGACATGTAGTGTTCAACATATTGTCTACGAACATTATTTGACTACAGATAATTCAACTTCTCACATTATACATGAAAACATCTGGTTCAAATGCTGTAACCCATATTACTTGACAAGCCGAACACACACAAATTGTTGTTGTTTTCTAAGAAGCACTGCCAAAGGAACATACAGTGTGCATCTCCACTCGCAATGATTTTCTTTGTTCAATTTAGTCCAATTAACAAGTTAAACTGTATTGAAATGAATGACTTATTTCAAATGGGGATAACAGTAATGTGCCATCAAACATGGAAAACCATATTGGCCCCACATTCATGGGAAATTAAGTTGCTTTCAATACAACAAGTACAAGTAAGATACTGGTTGCAAACTTACACCTTATGTGATGATATAACTGAATTAGTGTTTGGTAAACAATGTTCAGCTCAACACAACATCAACGTTAAAGGATATATTGACCTTACGTATCTTCATCATGAAAGAACAACTCCAGATACTGAGGTAAGTTTAAGGGACAAGTACGGTTTGGTTTATCTATTCCAATGACACCTTATTTCCTTATTTGGCCGTAGCGGTTAGTAATATTGTAATCTGGTTGTTTGTTGTACACAAGTTGTTGATTTAAGCTGGAATTTATTAGTATTGCAGGAGTTTATTGGTATCGGGTACGGTGCGGATTATTTACTTATAGTCTAATGAACTGATAGGCTGATAACAGCGGGTATATGTTGCAAATTTGTCGGTATTAATCCGAGGTAATCGCCATTTTAAGGATCGACAAAAATATCAAAGTTAGAAAGGGATTATTGCAAGTTTTGCTCGTTTGTCATGACTTTAAATGTATGAAATTTGAAGTTACATCGAGATACTTGGACCCAGAATTATACTGTTTGAAGACTTGTAGTAGAACACTTGGGCCAAGCCCATTTTTGGATTGTCTTTGATATTCTTATATTTGACTGTAGATTACTAAAATCTTTGAATGCATATGAAAATTACATTGCAAATCCTACCTGTTTAGAAACTATTTGTCGAATGTCAATCAAGTGCTGCTTTTAAATGCAATAAACACATCTCACTTATGATGTTAAACATTGCACTTTTTCTTTACCAAAGTTAAATATGTTAGTTTTTAATTTCTGGGTAAGTTTTTTTCGTTATTTTTAAATATCATATCCTTTGACAAACAAGTTTTTCAAAACAATGAACTCAGCAGTCAAGCTGGGAATGCCACATACAATATGCAGAGCCACTTACAAAAGCACAAGGAGGCGTGAAACATGTGCTTATGTGCAAACAATTGCAAAAGAGACGCAAGACATAAAGATATACGAAAAGTGAGGACAGGAGAACCATCTGGAATGGCGGTAGTCATGCAATGTTATTGTACACACGCAACTGGTAGAGCTGGTGGCAAATTATGCATTCTTATAATAAACAGTTTGAGTGCAAACATGTTTATCATTTACTTAAGTATATATGTTTATGAATTCTTTAATGCAAACCACTTCAAGATCATGAAAAAGTTATTGACTCGCGTCATTTATGTCAAGTTTTTTGAAGTCGACTTTCTCTAATACCTGATTTAAAAAAAACAGCATGAAATGTTCTTACGACAGATCTTTTATACATAGAGAGTCATTAATTAGGTACCCCTAATTGATATGTTTGATATCGTTAAACTTATAAATGACATTCTGATTGACACAATAATACCTTCATGCATTCTTGGCGTCCCTCGGGGACACATGGCTACTGCAAATATTTTGACAAGAGGTTTTTAACAGCGATTGTAAAATAGTTTGTATACGTACAGCTATTCATGGTGGGGTTTGTTTATGTAAGATTTTTGCTGTTTTATGTTGGTTAACATTAAGATTTGAATTTGGTACAAACTTTTATCATCTAATGTCTAAGTGGCTTGGGCAAAAAGAGTCGACATTTGGTACTAAATCATTCTGTTGGATTATGTACATATTGTGATTTTAAAATTGGATTTTTTCTGTCAGTCAGGTGAGGTTTAGGTTAATTTATTGAAATTCTTTGACAAAAATGGAAACTGTTTCTGATTTATATTTATTTTATTATGAGATTTATGGTGTGAACAGTGAAACTTACAGTCAATTCTTGTTACACTGCTATTTAGTACACAATAAGATTTGACTTGTATGTTACACAATTGTACTTGGTACAATGAATTTATGTTAACACAAATCATGTGGGAACAGATCGTGCGCATTGCTTCTTTGAATAAATTTCATTGTACAGTAAAACCTCGATAATAGGACCACCCTTGGGACCCGTGAAAACTTGTCCTAATATTGAGTTGGTCTTATAATATTGAGGTTGAATAAAGAGTAAAATAGTGAAAATGGACACGGAAATTGTGGTTGTAATTTTGAGGTGGTTGTATGATTGAGGTGGTCTTTAAGTGAGGTTTTACTGTATCAACATTATTCAATACAATGATATAAATCAAGGAAACAAACATGGTCATTTTAACTAGAGTTGACTGTAAAATAATTGTATGAAGACAGAATAGGACCTTAGAATATTGAAAAAAATATACTGTGATATCTGTATGATAAATGGCAGAACAGTGGGTGCTAAGTAAGGACGTATATGCCTGAAATCGTAAAATTAATATATGGGTATAATTTCACCAAATATTACGTGATCTTACGTTTTGACACTTTTATTGAATTGAAACCTTTTACTTACGAGAACAATATGTGAGATAAGCTTATAAGGAGGCATAAAATATTGCAGTATCTCGGTTACAAACTGATTTATAATCTCCGTTTATTCCTTGTTTATTGAAAATCCAGCACGAGTACCCCCTTAAACAGATGGTAACTTATCGGGAATAAATTATTTTCAAAATATTTTTTGAGAGGATTGTTATCCTTATGAAAGCTGTGGTAAAGTGTCCGACACTTAATACTAAACAAACATTATATATTTCTGTTGACCTTCATCAAACTTTGTTAGATATATTGCAAGTTCGTTACTTTCCTTCATAGTTAAATTAAGTTGTAATTCAACTAAATAAGCTGTGACTGGCATATTTTTCTCCTTTTTGGCTTAAATTTGGTTTCAATGAAATATGGTCACTTGTAGTCGTTCAGTCAATTTCCTTTTCAACTGTGAGTAATGGAACCTCATGATACATCTCAGCTGGCATGTGTGACGCTCGTCTGGGCATGGAGGGGCTGCCAGAGAGGTCTTACTTCGTCGTACAAGCAGGAAGACGGTAACTTGAGACTTTAAAAACCAAAATCAGACTGGCATTAAATATCAAAGCTTCATCTTGAAAATACATTCGATTCGGTCTCTTAGACATTCATTCTGATGTTCATTCTGTTATAAGAATAGCGTTTAAGCAGAAATCATCTAATGTTTCGCCTGTTGTCCACATCGCAGGACTATCCAAGCCTGCATTACTGCAGGTTAACCAATGAGAGAGCTGCAGGTAAATTGTCACAAAGCAATTATATATCTGCATCTGAAACCAGGTCAGGATACCCTGCTCTACAAACATAATGTCATTTTCATTTATTTTTAAATGAAATTTCATCTCTCAAGTTTCAACTAATATCTCTGGTACAAACATTAAAATTTAAACTTGTACTTTCTTTGATAACAATGCGTTAAATTATTCAATATATATACTTTTCATTATTTCATGGTTATTTTTCATTATTTCATGGTTCATTAGGTGATGTAATGATAAAAGTTTCGGCAATTAGAGGCATTATGTTGAAATTTATGGTAATATTTCTATCATATCAATGGTTAAAAGCTTTAGGGAACAATAAAATATTGTATGAAACAGTATGAATGATAAATGTACCCATATTATTTTCCGCATCATTAGATGGTAATTAATAGCTTGCCTAGGGGAGGAAAGGATTTGTAGCGAAGTGATTTATATCAAAGTTATGGTGACTATACGCGAGATATTTTATTTCATTTTAAATATGGGAACATAAGATTCCATGTTCATTGAGTGTGAAATTATCATAACCTGGTTGCATTAGGGTATATCTTGTCTTAACACTACACTGATAATGGGTTATTTGCCGAAATATTGAAGGTTATTGTTGTGTTGAAGTTTTTAGCCATTTTTCGACAGTATTTCAGTTATGTACAGTGGGTATGTCACGTGCCCGAACCAGTCTCCAGGGTTACTAACTGGGGCTAACCTGTTCTTTCATAAGTGAAGTAATATCGTAGGATACAACTGGTGTGTTACCATAACACCCAGGCCAATTTCTCTGTCTATCGACCATTTCGAAGTTTCATTGCATGTATAATGCACTATAATGCACCTTAATCGATGTTTCCCCCCCTGCATCAAGATGTGTTTGTGTGTGAGGAGGTGGAGGGTATTAGTGGGACTTTATACAGTGGTCCTGATTCCCCAAAAGTGGGAGTTTGATATTTGTACCCCTTTGACTTCTTTCGCACATTCTTAATAAATAATCTTGGTCAGCATAAAACTGCTTTACAACGACAGTTCATTGTTACTGCTCTAAGGTGGTTATAGGCATTCCTTCTTATGACATTTACCCATAATTGAAAAAGAAAAGTACAATTGTATTGTGAAAACAAATCAGACATATTACATAGAATTTATATTCAAAGTGTGTGGCAAATTGATCGTCCAAATAGTTATCTGTGTTTTATCACTAATGGTGATTTTTTATACCAACATCTGCCTCAGGTATTTGCATAATGTAAGACATATGTTGTTGAATGTTGAATGGTTTTATGATAAAGTGACATATTTAAATGTGAAGTTTATCTGTTATCATCAAAAGTCAACATTTTAGTAACAGTACGATTCAATTATGCTAAACTATATCACACACATGGATCTTATCATTGTATATAAATTGGTAGTTTAATCAATTAACACGGTAAAACGTTTATATTTCTTCTTAATATGGATACTTTGCATCTGTGCACTTTGCTAAAGGTAATTTATTGTGTTTTATTTATCAAATGCACTGGCTGTACTTTGACATTGCTCTTTTACTGATTGTCATTTACACTGTGCCTCAGGTTAGCTCTATTGGCCAAGCACTGAGAAGTCACCTGGGAGGAAAGGCAGGTTTATAATTCATTCCAGGAAATCTAGAAAAATGTTGAATAATGGTGTTAAACCGAATAAAAAAGGTAATATATTGTTTATCAATCAAAGCACTGGATGTACTTTGAATCTGCACTTTTATTGAAGGTTTAATTATTCCATTCTGCCAAGTAAAATTACAAAGTTATGAAGGGTTTTGGGAAAACATATTGTAGCAGCTTCTTTCTCTGGAGTTATCTCCGCTGTGGTAAAGAGCCTTGATACTATACTGTAACTATGGAAAACAATATTGTTCTTGTAAATGATTCTTTGCGGCAGACATGCCTTGCTGATTTAATGATTGCAGGGTGATTTCCTGCAATTGTTTGTGGGCAATTTTTGCAATTCAGCGATAATGACTGGACCTAAATGTCTTTGATGTGTGTCAGTTTGATTTTAATTAAGATTATCACAAGTTGCTGGTTATCTAACTACACTGTTTAAGGTTCAAGTTGCTACTCAAGTATTCTCTTTGACATTCTTTGTTGGATAACTTATCTAGTTAAAGTAAATTAAACTTTGATGATCCTATAAAATTCCTATCACATCAGACTGATAGCTTCTACTATCACCAGTAATTGTTGTAACTGTTTATGATTTTGTTGTTGTTACAGTTGTTATTGCTGTTGTTTTTGTCACTGCTGGTGTTATTGCTGCTGTTGTTGATGATAATGTTGTTGTTGTTGTTGCTGCTGTTGTTGTCATTGTTTAGCTGTTGTTGTTGATGACTCTGCTGTTGTCATTGCTGATGTTGTTGTCATTGTTGCTGCTGGTGTTGTTGCTGGTGTTGTTGTTGATGATGCTGTTGTTGTTGTTGCTGTTGTTGTCATTGTTGTTGCTGCTGTTGTTGTCATTGTTGTTGCTGCTGTTGTTGTCATTGTTGTTGCTGCTGCTGTTGTTGTTGTCACTGATGCTGTTGTTGTTGTTGATACTGCTGTTGTTGTCATTGTTGTTGCTGATGCTGTTGTTGTTGTCACTGATGCTGTTGTTGTTGTTGTTGATACTGCTGTTGTTGTCATTGCTGCTGTTGTTATTATTGCTGCTTTTATTGTTGCTGATTTGTGTTTGCTGTAGATGTTCTTGTTGTTGCTGCTGTTGTTATCACTCTTGTTGTTGCTGCTGCTACTGCTATTAATATTTTGTTGTTGCTATGGTTGTTGATATTGCAGTGATTAATGCTGTTGTTTTTATTTCTATTTTGCTGACACTTGAACTTTTGCCTGCCAGTACTTAATAGCCTTATGGTGACTAGATCACTAGATCACACTGGGACATATAGTACTTCAAATGTAGGCTTCAAACGTGCATGTAATCTATTTTATAGTTGTATTTATGCATAGTAATTATTAAGTGCACCTCCATGTATACCTTGTGTGTAAAATCCAATTATCTTGTCAACAATTTCACAATGGCATTATTTGAGAGCACACTTCAGTCCATGGATTATTATGTTGACATAATTATGATGTTATTATTTATTTGTAGTAACTAAGTTACAACCCTGAGATATTTGTTCAATACTATTTGTATTCTTAAATACAAGTTTGACCTTTGTGAGGTCAGCTCATGGACTCATCACAATATTTAATTTACAATTAATAACTTACAATATTCTTGCAGAGTACTAAGCTGTGAAAATATGATATAAAATGGTCTAATTCAGATTTAAAAACAGCATAAATTTCCAAAATTAAACTTTGATATCAAACTCCCAATCTATTCTTGGATATGTGTGTACCAAAAGTAGCTTATAATAATATATTATATTGGTGTAAATATTACGGGTATTGACGATTTGGTGCAAAATCACTGTGACTGCTAAAAGACAGAATCTGACTTACATCAGTTTTGCATCCTTGATCTGGGCTTACTTAAACCATATATTGTTTTCAATAAAAAATGTGCCTGGTTAAATTTTAACAATTTATCACCAGTTTGTCCATGGGGGATGCCTCCGTGGCGAAGTGGTTATGGTTGTTGATTTCAAATCACTTGCCCCTTACCACTCCGGGTTTGAATCCCACCCAGGATGAAGAATTTGTATGTGATAAAACTAGCTGGCTGGCTTGCAGAACCTGGTTGGTGGTTCTACCCTGGCGCTGCCTATGCTCTAAATAATGCTGGAAAGTCCTTGGCTGTTTGTGCGTCTTAAAGCCAAATTTCAAACAATAAATATTTTGAAAAAAGATGGACTACGCAAGTTGAAGGTTAAGATTTGTTGTGCAACATAAAACAATTTCGATTGCTGGTCACTCTAGATTCAAAATGGATTTTGGTCTATTCACCGAAATTCATTGGATTTCGGTAAGGTTGGTACGGCTGCGCAAAAAAGTTTGTCCTTACAGAATCGATGATATAATTAACACTGTGTGTAATCTTACCCTGCTTCACTTTATATCAATATAAATAATCGCACAATCACTTTCATTGTTATTCTTGTACTGTATTTACTTGCGTAATTGATTTTTACAAAAATGGCATTGTCCCATAAAGAGCTAAATTGGTATCAGGTAGCCATAAATCAAAATGAAAATAGCTTGTATATGATATTTGAGAACCTTGTTTGATAAAAACTACACAACATATACTGACTGTTTGGAAACTCTGTGTTTATTAATATCACATGTACACACAGGTGATGTCTGGTTCTTTATTTGAGATATTTATAATCACTTTTGATTATGTTTTCTTTCATTTTTACACATAAAGAGATGCTTTAGCCTGTTTATGTTTATTTGAGAACAGTTTTGTAAACAAATTGTGAGATTGTGAGCAAATGAAAACGTGTTTTGGAAAATATTGACCAATAAACATTATGTTCACCATAACAGTATTCTCAGCTAATTTTGATTCTACAATAGAAATATTGTCATGACTTGATAATCTTACCTGTCTATGGAGACCTCCTGTTAACAACAACCATGTATTTTAATACCCAAAGGTCAAGGGTTTGAAGCAAAATGGTTGTAAATCCCTCAAGGTGGTCTTGACAGAAAGGTTTGGCAAGCATCGTCGGCACGGCATGGCATACTTTCTGATCCTTTACAATTTATGAAGCATAACGTAATGAGCGAGCATGCCTGGCGTCCGATGATGTTTCAAAGATTAATGACGGAATTTTGTGCAACTAATATGTATTTGGCAACAGCATACATTCATATAAGCATGAACTTGTTTTGTTGCTTTCTTCCTTTTGACTGTTAAGTACTTTTATGTCAATGTTGCCTTTTAGAAAAGTGTTGTTTTTTGTTGACCAGTTGCCAATCATAAGTGTATCTAATAACTTGTTTATCTAACAGAATGGATGTATGATATATGAGAGTACCGTATGGTACAATTGCTGTAACTGTGAAGTGTTGATATTTTGATGCAAGGGTCAGTGCCCAGCTCACTCTTTCCTTAAAATCTGGCATTTTTTATGACATTATGCAAAAAGCATATAAGATTTCTGCATGCTATGTTTGCAAACATTACCGTAACTCATTATTGTAAATTCTATAGGGGGGGCAGGGGGATGAAAAAAATCGTCTCCTAATATTTCTCAAACGAATCTTGTATCAAATGTCATGCCCCCTCCAAATCCTGACCTCACCATTGCCACAGTAACAACATCTTGAACTTTGTTTTTTTTCTATTTTCAGTAACTATTCAAAATGAAGGAAATACAACTAGTGTGGAATATATAATATAGATTATCATCATTAGATAAGGTAAGTTCAGATGTAACAATCGCTCGCGGGAGATAAGGCTTACCCTATGGTCAGTTATTTGTTTGTTTTCATCATTGTTTATGCCATTCTTCAACAATCTTACAGTCATACACTGCATCCAGTTGATCTAACCAGTTTTCCTGGAATTAATTATCAACCAGTACTAACTTGCTCTTCCACGATCAACTGACAACTTCTCGACTTATGGAGGACATGTCTAATGTCATGGAAGAACATAACCTGCCCAACCTGGGAATCGAATCTGGATCTTCTGAGTGACGGTCTGGCACTCTACCAACTGACCAAGCCAGACGGGCTGGTCAGTTATTAAAATAATTGTGTTTGTTGCAATTAGTGGCACCAAGGACATGATCTGTGGTATTATGGGATCTTATTGAAGTGTCTGTTCTATGTATAGGTTGAAGTTAAATCTATTACTGGATGATATTCGTAGACACTTTGGGAGTTTTATTCATTTGTTCAATCATACTTTATCCTGTTCTAAATACAAGTATTGATATCATATCGTCACTTAAAGATGTAATAGCTGAAATTAATGACTGAAGGTACTCAAAGGTTAATGGACAAACAAAATAACTGCCTGAATACCCTTACCAAAGGAAATAGAACATAAGTTCCTCCTTGATGACAACTCATGAAAACACTGTGTCTTTGTGACGTGACTGCAAAGTTTATTGAAGTATTGTTGATGGGATAAATTTCTGTCTTTATTAAACAGAAAAAGTAGTTATTTTGGACATTTATTGTATTATGACCAGACTATTGATCAAGGTTTTTTTGGTGAAAATCAGATCTCGAACCATATATAGAGCCCTGAATTTGTAGATAATTGAAAGCCAGCGTTTTCACAGACATTGTTGATTTTATGAATTAACGACATTTATCTTTATGTCTTTCAATACATAACCAGGGATTGCTAATATTTACATAAATGCAGTTTCCAGGGATTGCTAATATTTACATAAATGCAGTTTTCCCTTCGTCACCACAGTTTACTTTACACGGCTAACCTTTTGTACAACCAAGTAGTGGGAATTGAAGATTATTTACTTTTCTGCCTCAGTTCTATACATAAAATTTATTACATGACGGCTGTTAAGTAATTAGTAAATTTTGGGTAGAGAATAGAAGAATTGAATTATTTGCTCGACTGTTGTAATACACAACAGGTGTAAGCATGATAGTTTCATGAGAAAATTTGAGATATTTTGTTATAAATTATGACATTTGTTGCTGCAAACTTTTAATGTAAATTTAAATTAGTATTGATTAGACATTGGACGTCTTAAATAAAGATAAAATAACACTTATGTAAACAACCTTACCTTATTTTCACAGAGGTATTTCTTATTGACAAAATATCCAGGCATTATTAGGGAGGCCTAGTAGTCTAGGGTAAATCACATGATTCCTGACCTGAAGATTGTGGGTTCGAATCCGGCCCTGTGAGTCATTTAATTATAGTCACATGGATATGAGAGTTTTCGGTGGTTTATGGAAGAATCTGTTTATCTTTTCTACAGTTTGGTAACAGAAACATTGGTTTGAAAAGCTGATTTTTGATTTGAAATTGTTGAATCTCAAAATATAAATATGATGGAAATGTTTGATCTGTGGTGAGATCCTGAATTAAATGTGGGATACTGAATCTAGCTGAATGTGTCGGGTCCAGCTAATACAAATGTATCACAGAAGGATTCTGGAATTCCCCTAATGGGAATCCCTTATATATTTTATCCTGATGGGATCCCAGATTTTCCGAAGTAGGAACCCAATTGGATCCCAGTCATTATTTACTTGGGATATATATCCAATGTGTTATGAAATTCTTACTATGTTGAATGCAATTGCTTATTTCCAAAAAAATAAATGAGATTTTTATGATTGTCTTCCTGATTGACATTAAAAATGTGATTCCAAACATAAATATTGAATGATTAATAATACTATAATTCAGCTGTACAAAGATTCATATTATTGATTGTCAGTTAGATTGTAGTGATTTCGAAAATAAAGTGATCATCTCCGACGTAACAAAAGAACACGTCAAACAAGATCAGTCTCGATAGTAAACAAGGTTGAAAAAATTGTCAAACATTGAGTGAAAAACGATCATATTTCCGTTTATAAGCGATTGGGGAATACAAGGGGACGTCAAAGGGCTTGTAAAAAATGAAGAATTTGTCATTATTAAAATATGATATAAAATATCTGGCTATGAAAGATTGTTATGCATTTTTTTCCTTTGAAATTTAAAATGAACAATCCCAACGAGCAATTAATGTTGTAACTGCCTATAATTATAATAATTATAAGCTAACCGTAGAAGGCCTTTCATCTGAACTGTTTGATTGTTAGACTGTATACGGGACTCAATCTTTTGCTTTAAAACCTATTGAAATACAAAAATATACCATGTAAAGTGATTATAAATGTAAGGAAAAAAGTTAACCCTACGTAATCGCTGGTAAATTGTAATTTATCAGTGCACTGTTTGTTTGCCTGAATTGTGCAAACTTTAGCACAAAAATAGGAAATAATTGAAAATTATGCCAATGTTCATGCCTAAGTATTTAAAACATTTTTTGGGGGTAAAAATGTGATTCAATGAACTGAAAATATATCTATGCATGCCTATGTATTTAAAACAATTTTTTTGGGTAAAAAATGCGATTCAATGAACTGAAAATATATCTACAGGTATGTAATTTTTTAGCTTTTTTTCACAACAGAATACATTGTATGGTTCTGAGGACAGAAAGGGTTAAATATGAAAACTATTGATCAGATATCACTCAAATACTTGGTATAACAAAACATGGGTACCCGACCTCATTTGAGACCTTATAATCAGCTTATATAGTCATTACAATGTTTAAAGTCTTGGATTTACAGGTTGTGATACATACCCGACTTTGATGCCTAAATTGGCTTGAAAAGTTAAATTGATATAATTTTGTTAGACATAATTATAGGGACCCTGTAGCTTCAATGGTGGTTGCCATCAACACAACCATGAACACGTCCCTGATTCAAAGACTTTGATTTCATCAGTCGTTGTGAGAATGTTGGCCATACTGTGGTACATGTATATATTACAATGTCAATTATCAGTCTTATCTGTTAATATGGATAAATACTGTATATTTTTGTGAGGTGAAAAGTTCATGAGTCCGCAATTTTGAACCCCAGTTAGTATATCGCTCAGGACCGTCTACTGAGAGGTCCAGGTTTGATTCCCAGTCTGGACAGGTCACATACTTAAGTGAAATTTGGCTACAGTTATTTGTACTCCATGACCCCTGACTCATGTGGAGAACAGTTGTCAGCTGCTCTCAGAAGAGCAAGTTAGTACTGGTTGATAATTAATTCCAGGAAACTGGTTTGGTCCACTGTGAGTAGCCGCCATGTATAACTGAAAACAAATGTTCGACACCGAACCCAATTGAACAAACAAATCAACAATCGCAGACATTTTCAATCGCCAAAATGATATCACAACCGTTCCAAAAAAACGTATGGGATATTTCTAACCATTTTAATGGACTTCTAATTACTTAAGAGTCGATATAATGATTAAATGTTGAATCTAGGTATTTATTCAAACTTCAGATTCCATGTAGGTAATTTGATGAATCAGAATTATATATCCATGTAGACTGAATATAATATTATGCATTTAAATATTGGGTTAGTAGAATGTGCTATTCACAAAATCTTCCTTTTATATTTATGTGACAGCTGCATTGAAACGAATGAAAATAGATCTTCTTTATGATATATGTATTAAGCATAAATTGTTCACCTGAGAAATACCTTCAGGGTTTTCATACAAACATATTATGTCAGGTTTTTTTCTTTTGCTTAAATTTAAACTGTTAGATCCATCCTTTTCTTTACAGATATAATTTTTCAATTGAACCGATATACAAACCTTTTCTCCTCAGTCTGGTTCCCCTGTCTATGGTGTCTTGTGAATGCATGATCTATTTTTACAAACTTGTGTGCATGTGTGTGGTATATGATTTTATGCCCTTTATCGCAATATATTTTGGCATGTATAATATAATACCCTTGCTGCGGTAATGGTACAGTATTTATGAATCTTTACCAAGATATGATGTATGTTGTGTAATCTTATAAAGGTTTGAAAGCATGCGTAAATACAGTAGATTAGCTTTTCACTCAAGTACAATCTTAGACTATGTACTCCTCACGTTTGATAGAGAGCTGAGCAGAGACGGGTTGATACACAGGGAACTTGACATTGACGGGTAGATACAGGGAACTTGACATTGACGGGTAGATACAGGGAACTTGACATTGACGGGTAGATACAGGGAACTTGACATTGACGGGTAGATACAGGGAACTTAATGGTGATAGGTTGATACAGGGAACTTTGGGTTGATACAGGGAACTTTGGGTTGATACAGGGAACTTGACATTGATGGGTAGATACAGGGACCTTAGGGTTGATACAGGGAACTTAACGGTGATGGGTAGATACAGGGAACTTAACGGTGATGGGTTGATACAGGGAACTTAATGGTGATGGGTTGATACAGGGAACTTAACGGTGACGGGTTGATACAGGGAACTTAATGGTGATGGGTTGATACAGGGAACAATGGTGATGGGTTGATACAGGGAACTTAACGGTGATGGGTAGATACAGGGAACTTAACGGTGACGGGTTGATACAGGGAACTTAATGGTGATGGGTTGATACAGGGAACTTAACGGTGATGGGTTGATACAGGGAACTTAATGGTGATGGGTTGATGCAGGTATCTTGACGGTGACGGATTGAGACATTAACATTGTTACACAGTTTTTGTCAGTTACACATGATATAATTGGATTTGTCTATTGACACAGAGGTACAGTTGAACCTCGTTCATTCTTCTAAATCATCGAGTCCGAAATTTTGTTTCAAATATTTGGAATAGCTGCATAAGAAGACAGAATCAGACCTGATATTTATTTCTAGGATAGAAGTTTGTCAAATAAATGAGGTCTGACTGTATATGTTGTATGGACCATCAATCATTAAAAGTCTTATTAAATAACTATTAATTATTAGCCCTTAAACACAGCATTTGCCTCGTCCAATAATACAAAGGCCTCCTCTATAACAGTGCCAATATCTATATCACTTTTCGGCCCGGGGCCGCTAACTGATATTGATATTGGCCCGCATTTTAAAGAATTTGATTTGCTAATTAAACAGGGCCAAAAAATGATAAAGATTCGCAGCTGGAAATTCGGAAACGGCAGCCATTTTATTTTAAAGTCAGTATTTAAACGTTCGTCGACAGTTTTTAGCACGGAACTAATTCATAGTTTTAGCGTATACAGAAAAAAAACATGTATAGTTAAGCGGGTATTCCATGCTTATTATCAGATGATGCCTCAGGTCTGCATGCATGTGTGAAATATCACATTGGGAGTGACCCATTCCTTAGTGCTGTTCCCACATCTGTCCCTACAGTCCAGGAAGATTGTCAACCTTAAGCAACATGCCTAGAAACAAAGCAGCATCAAAGCTTAGCTTTGCTAGAATTCTACAAGAGATATTAATCATTGAAAACTTATAGAACTTGTGAAACAGGAATGTTGACCTTGATTTACCATGCCCAATTTCCAGAAAGCAAAGTACATTGTAGTCTGTATCAATGTAGCAACTGAATATACATGTAGTGAGAAAACTGATTTTGTCATTTCTATTCATGTAGCATATTTCCTCTACCAAATGTAGTGGTAAAAGGGATTTAGATTTTATGAATGTATATAACAGATGAAAGTATACTAAGCTCTCCATAGATGCCAGGAAGCGACACTGACATGGACCATGGATCTATAGAATGCCTGCCTAAGCCAACTTACGTTGAAAGAAGATTGCAACCTGCTGTAGTAATTGCGTAATCAATGCTTGTTTCATCAAAAACAACATGTTTTGCAGTACACATGGATGTGTATAGTGGTACATGTAATGATTTACAGTGTCTTGAAATATTGATAGATATCGGAAAGAAAAATTGATCATTACTCTTTGCAATATTAGACCATGATGTAAAATGATATTTGATATATTTTCAATCAAAGCAGGCAGCAAGTCAAAGGTTTTTTTGAAAGCTCCTTAGAAGTACTTTGTCCAACTTAGTCATACATCATGCACAATTGGACATGTGTTACATTCTTACACCAAATTCTTAAGTTGCTGTGAGTTGTTTTGTATATTTTGTATAACGATATGGCTGACATTTTCTCTGTATCTTGTTTTACATGGATTATTTGTCTAGGATACAGATATATTTTGATCCCTGCATGTCTACTTCATAAATCTACATCAATATTTATCATTTTATACCAGACATTATACCATCATCTACGGAAGACAAGTGGTGACATCTTATAATTCATCGTTTCATATCATCATTTTATGTTGTAATACATAAATTAATGAATCTTAAAATTATAATGATTTCGCATTGTCAAAACATGAACATGATCTTGAACTATGAACTTCACATTTTACAGTTTGCAGTTTAAACAATTTGATCCAAAAATGTGAAAATCTGATCCAAAAATCTTAAAATCTGAAGTGGTGAAGTTTATGATTTCACATTTTAAGGATATGAAATAATGAGTAAAGAAGTGACCATCTTTCAATTTGCAATTTTCATCATGTCTGATAACCTGCGATTAATATAGTAGCTTGTTCTACCATCTCAGTGGTCTTCAATTATAATTATTGAGGATAATTTGTTTATTGAAGATCTGTCTTGTTTAAAAAAAAATTTAAGACACCTTTTTTATATGTGGAAAAGGGCTTTAATTGCGATAATACAGTAGGCCAGTTTAATTTGCATGCATGGCTAGTTAAGACTACATTGTACCAACCTTGATATGACATTTGTTTGTTTTTCTGGGACTGCCCTGGCAATTCTGGTTTGCAACAATCTGAGTCAATCATGTAAGATATAAGCAAAGTAGCAATTCAAATATTGTGATCAACCAAAAGTAACTTGGATTGGTTACTGGAATACTCAGGTGAATTATCTTATACATAGTGTTCTCTGATTACTAGAAGTATATGGAAGTCTGAATAGTATAATATAACTGGGCTATTGTTATGTTCTTTAAATAATCATGAATTATGCATGGATGAATGCTAAGTTTATCTATGTGATCAACTTCACTTGGAATTATTCATTATCTTGATTGGGGGACACGTACGTCTGTTTGGTCCGAAGCTGGCATAAACATTTGTGACCATCATAATTTTTTGCCACATTGGCCCATTGATAAGCAGTGGGTAACTACAGTGACCTTGTTACTTTTATTAAGGCTTATCATATATACACCACATGCTTTAAAAGTGAACATAACTAATATGTCCTATGATAAATGTGATCTTGTATATATTCTTACACTACAAGTTTGCTTCTTCTTTGATGAGTTTCTGGAGATTGTATCAACAGTTTATAGTACCATAGTATTGTAAACTCTTTCTTACGATGTATATATATCATACCATTATGCATTGAGCTATTTATTTGTTGGTTGAAGTACATCTATGTAGATATATAAGAACATTAAATAGATAATGGTGTCTCACATTTATACAATTCATTGATTTATGATGGAAAGGTCTACCATAATACTTATAAAGGGTCAAATATATCACTCAAAACATGGAAGGCGTGCCCGATCCCTTTATAAAAGTGGTAAACATTTGATGAATTATTTGAGTACTGTTACACAAAGTAGAAATCTGAAGCCTGTTGCGTCCATGGCCCACTTTCTAATGCTTACTGTACAGTTGCTCAAATATTTGATGAAGAGAATATATTGATATTGTGTAAATAAAGGTCCAATGGTTTCCAAATAAACTCAGATCTTTACCATTTAATGATATCATTTTACAAATTTGTTTGAATTCATTATTTACTATGTACTTTGAGTTAAAGGTTGAGACAAATGATTAAATTCTAACTTACCTATATATGGCAGCAAACCAAGTTTTCTGCTTCACTCTTAAGTCTATTTTAGTTCAAACTTATTTATTTTACAATTTGATTGTGTACAACTTTATTTACAACTTATATTGAATCTCTCTCAATGATTGCTTCCTGGATTACTAACAAGTACTGGTGCCTGATTAGGGATTGTGACGTATGCAGTCCAGCATTGCCCATGGTGGCATTGGAACTAACGTCACCTTCAGGGGCCTTGTTCACAAATATTTTAAGACTGAAATTCAGACTCAGACTTTAAAATGTTAAAGGTTTTTTTTGCGCTTACGTTGTTATTACAATATAGATTTTAATTGAAACTGGCAAAAGTGTAGAGTGGGAAATAACAAATATTTGTTCGTTTGGATTTAATGAAAACGAAAGGCTGATAAATAAATGTTTTTAATTTTAAGTCTTAGTTTGAGCTTCAGTCTTAAAATGTTTGTGAATAAGGAACCAGGACTATCATGGGTGCACATAACGCGGTAATATAAGGGTTTGGCACAAAACTGCCTTGTTTTGTATCCCTGGCCCACTGTATCCCCTTTGCCACACGGGACCAAATTGCAAACGTTACGAAACATTAGCCGCAAACACCTTTACTGAATACAGGGTTGTTGTCACTGCTCCTTCACCAAGACTTAAATACAACCGAATTGCACCCAAACCCTCGATATGTGTTGACCAGATTTTATTTCACCTTTCCGTGTAAGTCACAGTTTTGTTAGAAATTACATTTGTCATGTTTGTATCCAAAGGCTTAAAAATTACTTGTGGAATTTTATCAAGTTTGGCAATTGAATAATGATAGAAGACAATGAAATATGTTGATGTTCATTTAAGATCATGTGATCCATATGGGGAAATGTTTTCTTCTTTCAAACAGTGATCGTAATAGCGGGACAGTTGTAATATTGAGATCGGACCGTGGAACAGGTCATAAAGCGGAACTTTATTGTAGAATTACCAGTTGGTTCATTATGTTTAGGTGAGCGTTCCATAACCAATCTGTCCTGATATTCATTCATGTGTGTATATTCATATTGTTTCTTTGATCTTTCAGTCAAGTATTCGACAATCAGGTGGTCTCGTGAAAACAATACCCTCGGTTTTTTCTCCCTATTGTTTACCTGTCACTTGTCTGGCGTTGCGAGTCTCTAATTAAGCTTACACAAGGGTTAAGGTCAAATGTCTTTGAACAAATATGGATTTCTGGTCACAAAATTAAGAGTTTTATGTGAAATGTGGGCATTAATTACATATGCCATTAATTATTCAAGAAATGTGAGGAAATTTAAATTTGTGTTTGCATTTTAATTAAGTTGGTCCAATTATTTAAGAAAGATCGATTGTGTCGTGAAAAGTTTGTTGAAGTATTTGTGAATTTAAAAAAAAGTGAGGAATGCGTTTAAGTTTGAATATTAATGAATACGATTTTGTGAAGTGGGTAGCAAATTCACCATAGAATCATGCTTTTCAAATAAGTGTAATATAATTTGTGCGCTCAGTGGTTTTTGGATAAACACTTGATATTTTTGAGATGAAGTGCAGGGAATGTTGTCTCGTGATGCGTAATTGTGTTTAATAATGAAACAAACATCCAAATAGATAAAAAATCATATTCATGACGCTAAACATTTTGAATGAAAACATTGTTGATTTGAGAACTAACCCAACATGTCAGATGAAATGTTATTGACAGCTTGGTAACTGTGTGTGAAACTTGAAAATTGGGGACAAAGATAATATTTGGTATATCTCTGTCTTCATTCATTAGCTTTGTCGGGTCAGAGTGGCCTAAATTGACCTTATTAGGAGAGTAAATTAGTTGTGAAATCTGTGTGTACTTAGAAACTATATACATACGAACATAATAGTTGATAAATCTTGTCATAGTTTTGTCAATATTTTGTCAACATCTCAGCATTGTTGACATTTGTCTATTTATATAATTGTGGAATGCAAGTTGGGCTCTATTAAGTCAGTTATGAAAGGGAATTCATCATATACGTGCTTCTTGGTAGGCAGAATTTTGTGAAGTTTAAATCTAATATGACAATCAGAATGATTTGAAGACTGGATTATATAAATTAGAACAAATGTCTTTTTTTTTTTACATAACTTAATTGTATTTGTCAGATTTTTAGCTAAATTATACGGATTCAGTTGATTTATAATGGTACATGTTTACAGTGACCAGGGAACATTACAACTATAAATGCTTATAATTATACTTATAATACATCATTGAATGAACTCAGTGGCTCATCTTTTTTTTATGATGATAGGAGGATTTTCTTACCACATTAATTTGCAATTATACAATAAATGTTTGACAATTATGGGGACACAATGTTAACGATGGATGATGTTTTTGTTTATTTCATGATGGTCAGTTTGGTGACAGCTAACCCTTTGTGATATATCCCTGACATGTGGTTTCTGTATTCTAAATTGATGTATCATATTTGTGTAGTCATAATAGTAATGATACTTTTTGATACTTTTCTGTCTGCAAATATTTGTTACTATTTTCAAGCTTGTGTCACAGTCTGTATTTTAGGCTAACACATGAAGTGTCAGCTCTGTATTACTACTAAAGGGAACACCTGTGTAAAAACACTAAATTCCTGTGGTATTGTCTTTAGTTTGTCATATAATATACATAGTCATACAAATGTACTGGCCATTTCCTTGAAGGTATATGTATATTTTATCATCAGATTTTACAATATCAATTTTCATGATAACTCATAAATTGAAGGACTTTTACTAAATGATAACTGAAATTGGATGACTTTTACTAAATGATAATTGAAATTGGACGAAATTGGAGGACTTTTACTAAATGATAACTGAAATTGAAGGAATTTTACTAAATGATAACTGACATTGAAGGACTTTTACTAAATGATAAATGAAATTGAATGATAACTGAAATTGGAGGACTTTTACTAAATGATTATTGAAATTGATGGACTTATACTAAATGATAACTGAAATTGAAGGAATTTTACTAAATGATAATTGAAATTGGAGGACTTTTACTAAATGATAATTGAAATTGGAGGACTTTTACTTAATAATAACGGAAATTGAAGGAATTTTACTTAATGATAACTGACACTGAAGGACTTTACTAAACGATAACTGAAATTGGAGGACTTTTACTAAATGATAACTGAAATTTGAGGACTTTCACTGTGATAAAAATCTGGAACTTGTGTTTACCTAGATATGCTAAAGGATTATGACATGACTTAACTGGATACTGTAGATTTAGCAAGATATATTGCATTCTGTTGAAAATGAATTGAAACAATTTTATACTGTCTATAATTATACTGCAGTTATGTGTAATATTATGCATGTCTATAAGCTTGACTGATTAATGTTGTTCTGCTTTATGATTTAGTGGGCTAATTGATTAAGGATTTGGATTGTTAAGTGAATATTTGCTATAAAATTTTGCGCATCATGTATAGCTTCGACTGAGTCATAATGCGACTGATAAGGATTTTATTGCATGTGACAAAGATTTATAACAGGCTACTCACAGTACTGAAGCTGACAAATTCGACAGAAATAAGAGTCTAGATTCAGACAGATTGTGCTAGCCCTTTAGTTCACACTCGTCAGCTGAGGATTCGGTGCTTTTTAGCGTATTTCGTGGAATATTATCATCGGATTGGTACAAAACTTTCGAAGCAGAATTGAGTTGCAATACTTTTGCACCAAGAGTTTGCTATAGTGATTCACACTTAATCCGGATTTCTTTGGAATTAGTGGCTGACACTTATTGTATATATATATCCACAATCTTTTATAATATTCTCATATAAAAACTGGATTTGAGGACATAGATCTAACAATATTAGATATCTTGATTTCCTTTTTACTTTCTACAGAATGGCTGTCAACGGATCATAAACAAACATAACTTTTTTAGACTAACTTAATATTTAACGGATGCCAGTAAGGCCTTTGGAATGAGTCCTCAATAGATGTATTATACCATGAATGAATAGTGAATGAATTAAATGAAAGTGTAAATGAAAGTGAACCTTTATTCAGCAATAGTTTTTGAATGTGTGTTGAATGATATAATCCTATGAATTCATTGACTTGTATTTTGGATAATGAAGTTATCAGTAGAAAGTTTTTGTGGATTTTAAACTTGTTATTTTGGAAAGTTAAAAAGTGAAACCCTGGCAATGTGGCGCCACCTAGGTTGTGCTTCCTGTATGGGAAGGAAAGGACTTTGTGAGACTGATTGTCAGAGTAAAGGTACAGTGTGTTCTTTAATTATTATTATATTTCCATCCTTGATGATTTAAAACACAACTTGTCTTCAACATGCTAATAATGAGGTAACATTACTGTAAAAGGTGCAAACTTCTATTATTTTCTTTAAGGAAGTTGGCCCCTTATTATAGAGCTCATGATTATTGTAATGCATCAAAAACAATATTTTGTAAGTGTATTGTCTATTTTTTGCCATGTCCAATTCCTATTGTCTGTAAAAACACATTGTGATGTGAATAAGAGAGCACATATATAGTTAAATGATGTGAATACGACAGCACATTGTTAAATGATGTGAATACAAGAGCACATTGTTAAATGATGTGAATATGGGAGCAAATTTTGTTAAATGATGTGAATACGACAGCACATTGTTAAATGATGTGAATATGGGAGCACATTGTTAAATGATGTGAATACAAGAGCACATTGTTAAATGATGTGAATATGGGAGCAAATTGTTAAATGATGTGAATACAAGAGCACATTGTTAAATGATGTGAATATGGGAGCACATTGTTAAATGATGTGAATACAACAGCACATTGTTAAATGATGTGAATACAAGAGCACATTGTTAAATGATGTGAATATGGGAGCACATTGTTAAATGATGTGAATACAACAGCACATTGTTAAATGATGTGAATATGGGAGCAAATTGTTAAATGATGTGAATACAAGAGCACATTGTTAAATGATGTGAATATGGGAGCACATTGTTAAATGATGTGAATACGACAGCACATTGTTAAATGATGTGAATACAAGAGCACATTGTTAAATGATGTGAATACAAGAGCACATTGTTAAATGATGTGAATATGAGAGCGCATTGTTAAAAGATGTGAATACGACAGCACATTGTTAAATGATGTGAATATGAGAGCAAATTGTTAAATGGTGTGAATACGACAGCACATTGTTAAATGATGTGAATACTCATGTATTAATGCAAACTCATAAGGTTACCCTGGTCAAGGCATTCTTGTGTGCTTGCTATGATAATTTGATACAAGATAACAGCTTGACCTCTTCTTTACTATTTTGATTCATGTGAGCGTACTACACACTATTTGAAAGAGAGATTAAGTTGTTACAGGGAACGCCACATTCATAAGACAATGCCTCCCCACACAGACCACCTGGAAAAGAACAGTCCACAAAACATTATGCACTAGGGGAATATGGGTGTATATATGGGTGCAAGGAATGGTCTGGCCAACCGTAAAGAACAACTAAGGAGAATTTAGGGGAACAACAAGGGGAACAAATTTAATGGATGGAATACATCAAGAAACAATACAAGAAAAACAGTACATGTAATAACTAATTAATAGGCCGAAAGAGGGAGAAAAGGACATGAATATTATATCAAGAGAAAGAAAGTCTAAATACTTAGGTATAAATGAAGGAATTAAATCATTTGTTACACTCTGTCCAAACAAAACAATCTAGAAATACTTTCAAAGTGACAATTACCAATGCAGTGCTGGTACTTACTTGTACATGTTCATTCATTTCTATCTATACAATGTAAACACTTTGGGCTGCTACAAATGTAGTCTGATTTACTCTAATCAGCAGTTTATGAGATTGATAAATTAATCACATGTGCCTTTGAATATGTCATGCTAAAAATAAAAATAAATAACTTACAAATGTGTTCAATTTTGTGCTTAAAGGATGAAAACAGGAATTGCATGTATTGGCTACTGCAAAATGTTGTACTTGATCCTGTCAGATAAAATTCAATTTGGTACTTCTGCATTTTTTAAATTGGTTTGTTTGCTCAAATAAGCACTCACATTGTTTGTGTGGTCTGAATACTGTGTTGTGCAGACTATAGTTTGTGTGTATGTTAGGTATATTGTTTATCTTACTGCCTGATCAAATTGCACTTAATGAAAGAGATTACATTTATTTTCAAAGTTGCTGTCCAATCCTTTAGACTTGAACTTGGTACATAACTTTACTAAAAGTTCTGATGAGGCCAGTCACAATGATGTGTGTCTGAAAGTGACCCAAAGCAATACTTCGGTTTGGATCTGAATGGCAATGGTAATGTGCTTGCAAGTGGCACCAGGTTACAGCAATACTGCTCTACGTATCAGAAAGGGTCCTGGCAATGATAATGTGCTTGAAAGTGGCACCAGGTCTCAGCAATACTGCATTACGTATCAGAAAGGGTCCTGGCAATGGTAATGTGCTTGAAAGTGGCACCAGGTCTCGGCAATACTGCATTACGTATCAGAAAGGGTCCTGGCAATGGTAATGTGCTTGAAAGTGGCACCAGGTCTCAGCAATACTGCTCTATGTATATGAAAGGGTCCTGGCAATGGTAATGTGCTTGAAAATGGCACCAGGTCTCAGCAATACTGCTCTATGTACCTGAAAGGGTCCTGGCAATGGTAATGTGCTTGAAAATGGCACCAGGTCTCAGCAATACTGCTCTATGTACCTGAAAGGGTCCTGGCAATGGTAATGTGCTTGAAAATGGCACCAGGTCTCAGCAATACTGCTCTATGTATATGAAAGGGTCCTGGCAATGGTAATGTGCTTGAAAATGGCACCAGGTCTCAGCAATACTGCTCTATGTACCTGAAAGGGTCCTGGCAATGGTAATGTGCTTGGAAGTAGCACTGGCACTCTCAGCAATACTACTCTAAGTAACTGAAAGGGTCCTGGCAATGGCATTCTGCTTGAAAGTGGCACCAGTTTGCTGCTCTTCCATAGTATGTGTGTTGAAGTGGGTCAATGACACTATCATGTTTGTACTTGAAATGGTGTACAAGTCTTCAATGAAATGTTATTATACTTTTTCTCTATGTTTCAAAACATCTGTCTTTAAAAGTAAAGTCTTCTATTAGTTTGTTCTCCACGTAAATGCCAATAGATTTGACATGGTATTTATCTATCAAACGTAGGTGTTAATACTTCAGTTTGCAATAATGCTCATCTATCTACATATCGTTTGAATTAAATATTTCAATACTTTGAAATTTGAAAGGAGTTTTTGTAAGCCTATAGCTTTCAATTGATTTTATTTATCCATTGCATAATCAATTCAATCTGCAAAAGGCCAACGTTATTGAAAATGTTACAAATTTAATTTGATTTCAAATGAGGTGCAAATAACTTGAAATGGCTATAAATTACCTAAATTAATTATCAGTGTAACTGTTTAATTAATTGACATTATTTATGTATTGGAAAATACAAGAAAAAACTTTGGCATTTATGAACATTTTGCAGGTTGGATATCATTTTGGAATAATAATGAGAATTTAATATTAAATGAAGGAAAGATCTATACCCATTTATTGACTGCAATTTCTCATTTCTGCTTCATTTGTTCAGGAAGTTTCCATATACTCGAGCCATCATTCAGCTTGATATTATGACAGTAACAATATAGGTGTTAATAATCTGAGGTTTTCTTTTGTCCGTTATGTATCAGCTGTGTGTTCATTTGTAACTTGGAGCTTTTGTGATGAATGCTTTTCTGGCCAGAGCCACATTATTGAACGATCCATTTGCGACAAACGGGCATAAATAACACTTTGTTATGTAATGAGCTATTTGATTGGGCCATTGTACCAAACATTTAGTCCAATCAGAAAACATGTTACATTCCCGCAATCATGTTTGCCTTATTCTTCGGGCATTTATGATTGGTTAGGGGTGCTTCATGCAAGCACTCATCCCTTATGCAAACTGCTGTATGCTAGCCAACATTTGGAAAGTGCAAGCAATAATGAACATGTGACTGTATTCTTGTCTATAAGCTGAAAGATGAATTAACTTTTTGAGACTATAGATTGGGTGCTCCAAACATATTAATCCTTAAAGCTATGGAACTGTATATTGAAGAATGTCATACCAATGCTTTCTTGAAAGAAATAGCTATTTTAGTGTTATGTGTTGCCAGTTTGTATCTAACACACTTTGTGGAGCCTTGATCCTATCCTTGTGCTTTGATGTACAGTCTTAACAATGATCATTGCTCATACCAATGCAAAGATACCTGAATGCACAACCGCATATTTTTGTGATTGGATTTACTGTTATTGCAGAAGTATTCACGACTGTGACTTATCTCATAGTTTTGATTTTGTGATTTCTTTATTGTTATAAAAACCCACAGAAATATGACAAATTTTCTTCATTGATTGCTTTACTGCATAAATTTGTTTCCAAGTATTTGATACAAAGCCTAAGTTACATGCTCCCCCACAGCTTGTGTTAGATGTTATAATCATGGCTTGCTGATAACCTATGTATGATTTATTTAAATTTCTACCTGTATTATTTCATAACAAGGGTGTTCAACATGTCACATTACTGTATAAGTGGTAGCGTGCGATGTGGAAATATTTGCGAATTTTGCAAAAATTGAAAAAGTCATAGAAATATATTAACCTGTGAAAATTTCTTCATTCACAGAGGTATTATGTTTTAACATACTTGACTTTAAAATGTAAAAATACTCATATGGGTGATTTGCAAACATTTCCGCCCACATATGTTAGAAATAACTGATTTGTGAATTTTTTTACTCTCGAAAATATATCCTTGTATACTTGCATACCTCAGCATGCTTTTCTAGAAAAAAGAACATCCGAAGGACCACCAAGGCTTGCTGAAGCTAGTTTGTTGTTATCAGTACATGTCCAGTTACATGCATTCAATCAGAGATCAAACATAATTATACACCTGGACGAAGCAGGTGCCCTGAGGTTTGTGACCTGTGGTGCTTGATTATTACAACTTTTTATCCCGAATCCAGTTGCTAATCATGAAAAATGCAATCACTTTTGCTCTTGGTTCAATATATTCAAAGTCTTTGGTTTGAAATAGTATTACATAACCCACAGTATGAGTGGTATAATTTGCAACATAGAATTGTTTGCGATATATTGGCAAATTCAGAAAAATTATGAACAATTATCAGCGGATTTAATATCCTCATGTGTAGAAATACATTTAAATAATTACTTCACTGTTAAATGTAACAACTCTTTCAGGGATTTGCAAACGTCTCTGCTTGAGAAGCGTCTGAAATTGCCGATTTGCAACTTTTTCACTCACAAAAATATTCTCTTAACACTAAACAGTAATTAATGTTCTGTTAATTGGTTGATTCTACAGCTGAACATGGAAGCACCTGTGTGTTATGTGAATGTCTGTAATTGTGACAGGACACTGACGGGCCCCTGTGTTCTTCCACATTCAATCATGGCTTAATGTGTCAGAGTTACTTTGAACTCACTGTACAAACAAATAGTCGACTAAATGGACTCCTTAAAACTGCTTCAAAGAATAATATGCATTTCAAAAATGTGATTTCACTATACAACTTAACCTGCTTATATTGCTGCTGAATGGAAACATTGTATGGTAGAAAACAATTGGATTCCTATGTAGCCAAAATATTCAAACTTAATGTTTATTTTATATGAAATGAATTCTTTACTGTCAGAGATTTTTTTCTTCAAGACGATTTATATTACCTATTTTCTACCCTGATGACATTATTTTCAAAGGATTTGACGACCCTGGTAATTCATTATTGGCAATTTGGAGAAAAAAAATGGAGCCGAAACAAATCTATCATTATGAGTTTCACCTACTTGCTGTTAATTCACACCTGCTCTCCAAATTCATACAGCAAGAAGGGTCGTATCAGGCTTGTTACACTAATAATATAATACCTTCAATATATAAACGTTTTTGACCCCCACCACACAGTCGCAGGTGAATTCTCACTCTTTCATCTTGGTTAAATAAACACATTATCTCCTTGCATTTTATTCTCAATGCCTTCATTACCCACTTTATCTTGTGTAGATTGATAGATTTTATAACACATACTAGATAATTGGCCCCATAAAATGAACAGTCTTGTAGATTTACAATATGTCATTGAAATATCAAGTGAGTGGAATCAAAAATATATGGAGCTGCTTATGGAACTGACAGTAAGTGAATTAAGATTTATACTGGTTTCCACAACAGTTAAGTGACCAGTGACTTAAGAAAACACTTAACATTGATTTATTACATGAAATGGCAAAATTGACAGTTTCGCACCTTCTCGACAAGATATCTGGACCAAGTGCTCGCGCTGACTTATAAATAAGGACATTTTTTTAAGTATTAGCAAAATTATTGATGTCGTTATAAACTGTCAGGTTTTACTGTACTTGACAGCAGCTGTAGGTTATACGGTCCAGTATTCAGGATATTGTTGACAAATTAACGAAGCATTTTGGACTATATTTAGTTTTCGCTATGATCAATAAATGTCCTTCACGTCTTGGCCATAAATACGTGAAAAAATGTGTTGTATATGATATAATTTATATCTAAACATTAAAAGTGTATCAAATGACGTCAATTTGGGATGTAATTAAAATCGAGTCAACGATTCTTTTGCTGTAAGTGGATTTATAAATTTGCGCACATTTCAATATTTCGATAATAAACAGCGTGAATGGGAGTACCTTGTGTGTGTGTGTTTGCTGTCATGATTTTATCATAGTAATATGTTGATATAACTATGTTGATTAAAACAGAGTTTTATTTGATCAGTGCTATGTTATAGAGAATTCTGTATCTTCAAATTGTATCTATTCCTTGTCCAAACACTTGATGATTTCAATGTGTTTATTTTTTTGGAATAATAGGAACTAAATGAATATGAACATTGAAAGTTCAGTGTGTGTTGTATATTCAGACAGATAAAGACTGGTATGTTTTTGTCTGGTACATTTTGGACATTATTGTTTATAATTTGTTGGACATTAAGAAATCATTTGAGTATGGATTTTAATTTTTGGAAATAGTTGTATGATTTTAATGTGATCATTTATTCAATAAAAGAACATTGGAACTGATTGAAATTGTTGATATTTTATAGAAATTATTTATGCTGCACTTTGTGTTGATGTGCCAAGAATACTGTTGTGATAAATCTTATTGTATTAGTCTATACTTTAACCTATTGTTTGTGAGTTGGATTTCACATCCAGCTAACAAGTTTTCAGTTGTTCTAAGATGGTGTCTACTTGTAGTGGATATAGAGCCATAGGGTAGACATGCTGTACACATGTGATATGATATCATAACACTGGGCCAGTCAGTCCTTGAATCACCTGTATAATTCTGAGTATAGGCAAGTACCATTGTTAACGACTGGTATGTTGTGGCTAGGACTTGATCCTGCAACCTTTGTTACCTAAGGCTTAAGCAGCTCCACCATTGAGCCATTAAGCCTATTATTTGTACCTATGATTATCTACTATAACATTCCTGTCAATGTATAAATAATTCTTTGTTTATAGTGACAATTCTTTTCTACTTTCAGGAGGCAGAATGGATGTAGGAACCCAGAGACTTATTAGTCTTTCAGATAGATTACGACATGCAGCCAGTAAGGGTGAGATAGAGGAAGTCGCTGTCTGCTTACAGGCTGGTGCTAGCTTTGATCCTGATCAGGTAATTTTATCAGCATTCTCCATTACTGGAAGAGGTATAACATAGTCACCTATCTGTTCAAATCCTGGGGCCTATATTCACAAACATTATAAGGCTGAAAGTTAGACATTGACACTTTAAATGTTTAAAGCCTCTAACTGTCTTATAAATTCAGTTGTTACCCTTAAATGTCACTTTTATGCTAATACCTGAATGAAGTATACTTGAAGTACCCTCCAAGCATTGTACTCATACCTCCTCTATCAGTCTCAGCAGATAATATTCTAAGGTGTGAGTGCTGAGTTCTTTAAATAAGTAACAATTATAATTCTGGGCCACCTTGCCTGTCAAAAATCATACCCAGACAGTACCTTCCCTTTATGCGAGCTTTGCAGTTGTGTACATACGATTCTCAATTATTGAAAAATATAGCATAGTGTGGGGGAGCTTGTCGATCACACTGTTTAGCATTTTGCACTTAATTGGAGATAAACTTTCTGTACATACATTGTACCACACTTCAAAACTGACTTTTTATAGTGAAATTGCAAATTGCCTCTAGAATGCACCAAAGATGTTCTAGAAAATTTCATTTCGGGGAAGCAACCCCCCCCCCACACACCTAGACCTCCAAATAGTGCTTGCCTACTCATCCCACAAGCCCTTGCTATGTCTCTAATGCCCGTAAAGCCATAAAGATAACCTTACATAAAGTTTTTATAGCACTTCCTTCACCAATGTGTGTGTGTGAGAATCCAGTTTTTAAAAAAATTACCAATCTTATGCGTGTCACTTTTTTATACCAAACATGCCATATTTATATATTTCACTTTTTGTATCAATCATTTCCTATTTACTTTTGCTTTTCCTTTCATACTTATCAGCAATTTTATGTAAACACGGAGCTTATTGCTAGTAAGTTCAGTTCAAACAATGACGCTGCAAAAGAATTATTTTCCATGTTTAGTAGGAAAGCAGAAAATCCGAAATAAGTGCACTTTAAGATTTGAACTTTTAAAATTAGTTTTTTTTCATTGAGAACTATCCTGTTGTATGCACGTATACTGCGTTTTGAATTTAAAACTCTAGTCAAGCATTTCAAATAAGATAAGATTTGAATGCCGTATATAGCACCGTTTTATAAAAGTCAACTTGCACACAAAGGGAGTGTTATTTATGTTGATATCATTACCACTGAAAAAGGCAGGATGGTTAATATTACATTAATTATATTTGCTTGCACCGTGCACTAGTGATAAACGTTTTCCCCCCACTAAGTTTGTTCATATGTTTATCAATCAATGCATTTTACTACGCAGGTGATTTATTTACCTCGTAAAACAGGTTTTATGGGAAACTAATATGAAATACAACTGTACATTATACTTCAATACTGTGACATTTGTAAAATATTTTTAATTTGAGGTATAAAACTGTTGTTTTTTTTGTTAATTTAAACTGCAAATTATATAAAACACATGATTTTGATCATCCTGAAATGTGAATTAATGAACCAGTTCAGACAAGAACAGTGTGCTGCGCCGTTGGTCAAACTGTTCTGGTTGTCCGCTTAAAATTTTGTCAAATATTCAGTCAGGTAAAAACAGACTCACTTTGTTCAGTTCTGATACAACATTAATGGTACATGATTATATTTCATTTGTGTTTAGGAAAATATGGTAAAAAAGGATGTAACCAAATTAATAAATATTACTTTTCTCTTTGTAACATTTTCTGTAATGCCATGAACATAAATTGAACTCTTACGATAAAACAATCAGCCATTTTTAATCATGTTAAGATCTCATCAAGGGGGATTTATAATACAGTGAAACCTCACTTAAAGACCACCTCAATAATAGGACCACCTCAAAATTAAGAGCATACTTTTCAAGTCAATTGTCACTGTTTTGCTCTTTCTTAAACCTCAATATTACGACCACCTCAATAAGAAGACCAGTTTTCAAGGGTCCCAAGGATGGTCGTATTATTGAGGTTTTACTGTACTCTAATTCTGTTGAGGGGATTTTGAACACCAGGCCATTTCTGAGCCAATGGAATTTTGACCATAGGTCAAGAGTATCTGCCAAACAAACTTGACTTTCCAAATTGTTCACAATTTAAAATTCATTTTCAAATATTATCACTTTAAACAAACTTGTATGTTGATATGCTACTTCACACAAGGCAACATTCTATTTTGTATGACCCTGTTTCAGACCAGTCCAAATGGTAAAGATAATATTGTCTTTAAAAAAATAGATTTTAATCTTGTAGATAAACTTGCTCACTTTTGGAATATTGGTTCATTAGACCAATTAATTCTGCCTAATGAGGCATTTAATTACCTTTTTATTAACAAAGCCTTGCCCCGGTCACTTTCCTTAGGGTGAAAATTAAAGATAATAAATTGGTGATTAGCATAAGTGAAATCTTGTTGTTTTTTTGGTGGCCAAATATTCATGTCAAATTAATGTCAAAGATTTTATCATGTTTCACATATGTTTTTATCTAATTGCAATAAAGAAACATTTGTAAAGGGTCAGTATGAGTTGAAAATTCACAGGATCCAGTGAAGCAGACAAATGTTAATCAAATATGAACCTGACCTTGTAGGTATATGATGTACGGTAAAACCTCAATAATAAGACCACCCTTGGGGCCCTTGAAAACTTGTCTTTTTATTAAGGTGATCTTAGTATTGATCTTGAATAAAGAGTAAAGAAGTGTGGTCTTAATTTTGAGATGGTTTTATTATTGAGGTGGTCTTTATGCATGGTTTTAATGTACAGTTTAAACATGTAATAAAGGTTTCCTCAAATTTCATATAAACTTGCATAAGAATGTGAGACTGTTTGCCTAGTAAGTATGCTGAAATTGCATTGCTTTCAATTAGGGATTTTCTTGTAAAATTAGTTTTAAAACGCAATAAAAATGTTGCTTAACAAAAAATATTGCTGGTCTAAAACATCGAGTTTAATGTACCAAGTGTGGATAATGGTCTGACTTTTGAATTTATATGTATTATGTAATTCATCATGTAAATATTTTATGAAATACTTTACATCCCTGGTGAATAAATAATAGGTAATATACACCTGGTTTTATGTTAATTAATTGCCATGTGTCCATTTTCCCTCCAAATTCAAGATTTCATGTTTTATACTGGGGTTCAATTTCACTAAGCTAATCTAACGTTGGGTTTAAAAGTGTGAGTTTTCAAAAATATTTGCCTGGAGGCTTAGTGGTCGAGAAGTAGACAGAGTTCCAGACACATATTCAGGTCAGGAGTTTGAGCCATGCTTTGAGAAGGGTTAGATAAAAAAAATCACAATTCCTGAATTAGATATGAGAGGTGATTATAGTATCCCAAAACAGACATCAAGAGTTTTTTGTATAATTTGTGAGAACTTTTTTTTCTTAATGTGAAATAATAGTTTTAACTAATGTATAATTATAGTGGAGTGTAATGAGCATTCCTCCATGATAGAATTATTTAATATCAACACTGTCCTCTCAAACTGAGGAAATAATAGACAGACTTATTTAAACCTCTGTCTCAAATAGTTTTATGTTCAAGCAGTAACATTTGTCTTCTTATACTAATTTTTTCTAACATGAAAGCATACACCATGAATTTACCTGTAATGGCAAAATATGTCCTCATTTTTCCCCAAAGTTTGACAGTTTAAATCAATAAAATACTGAAATAAACAAATATTTGCCTACACAACTATTAAATTTTTTACAGGTAAATCTGAATAATTAAATATATGACACCTTTAAAGGTCAGCTTGCCATATGTTTAATCTGTTGTCATTAATTAATAATATTGACTTATGTCTTTAGGTGTCAACAATTTTCACTAAACCTGTCACAAACAATGCCATAAAAGAAATATGTAAATTAGCTTGGCACACTCCAGAAATGAAGCAATTTCATTGGTTGACACCAAAGTTTGCCATGCATGAGTGATTTCCTTACCTTATCAGCTTTATGTTTGTAAAAATCCTGATGATGTTTATGTCACCTTTAACATCAGTGTCATGGCCCTTAATATGATCCTTATCAGGGGCAGTAATTACTCAAATATACCTGACTTCTATCTGAACTACTATATTAATGAAGATAAAAATTATATTGTTATTCAAACATTATAATCTGTTGTTCAAACAACAAGTGAAATTAGAGCTAGATATATATTTTATTGTAATTTTTGTGAAAATTGTGGATGTTTAGTAATTGAACATAGATATAATGGCTTGTAGAGCATTATTTACTGATCATCATCATCATCACCACCAAGATGACACGGATTTGGATTATTGTGGTTGTGAGGTCAGTTAAATCAAATTTAATGAAATAGATGAAATAGTTAATGGAAAAAATATACAAATAAACATATCATTCATGAGTTGAAATTTACTGTAAATAGCTTAAAAGTTTGTATTGTCATTTTGATGCTATGTGTTTATTATAATAATAATATTAAGTTCACTTAATTACCTGTTTTGGTATTTTCGGCAATGAATGAGTCATCCGACATAGCACACCATTTGCATAAAAGTTATGTAAATGAGATATTTGTGATGTATCTGTTAATGTAAACATAAAATGCAAATTTCTTGTAATTAATTTCATATTCTGATATTTATTTTGATTTCAGGACGGGAGAACAGCGCTACATTATGCAGCCTTAAATGGTTATGTAGATGTTACTAGATTTCTACTTGAAAAAGGCTGCAATATCAACTTACAAGATGCGGTAAGTACAGAGACATTTTTCTCGTGATTTGCTCTCAATGAAAGCAAATACAATGTACTTCTTTATTTGCTTGTAGGACTTGGCGAATTTTGCAGTTAACCCTCAGATTGCACAATAAGTTATAAATCTCTGTACTGAAAAAAAAGTTTTAAACCTTACTTAAGTACCACCTTGATATTAACAAGCCTTGACTTTCATGACCACTTTTTATTTATCTTCCATATTTTTTACTTGTTAATCAAACCAACTTGGACTTTCTTCAGAACCAGTGATGGTCGTATTATTGAGGTTTCACTGTATTTTGTTTTATTATATATTATGTTATGATATTATTATGTTTACAGAGTGGATACACACCATTACACAGAGCCGTATCACAGGGACATGTTGATGTTATAGCTGTCATGTTAGAACGAGGTTGTGATGTGAATACACAAGATGAGGTAAATTACAATGAATTCCATTCTATCAATATTCAAATAATAACTGTATAGACAGTAGTGATAGCAATAGATCTTACAGTAAATACTCTCTATTGTACAGTTAAACATCTCCCCAGCAACATCCTTTGTTTCCCAGTAATTAATCTTTAAACAATAGCGATATATAATTTTCATTCAATACCAATTTTATAACTTTTTGCAAGAAAATCCAATGAGAGATGTATATGGTTGTTGAAGAGATGTTGTTGCTCAAGAGAGTGCCACCCTGATTAGAGTACATTGTAGTTTTTACTTTTACATAGATGAATATTTTTTCTGTCTGTTTTTCCAAGAGAATATTTCTAATTTTGTATTAATTGATGAATTATAATGAGTTAATGATTATTAATATTTTTTCAGCACGGTAATGCAGCAATCCATGAAGCATCCTGGAACGGTTATAGTAAGACACTAGAACTTCTTGTTAAATACGACGTTCACGTCTCCGTTGTGAATAAGGTATGTATAGTGATTTATAATTTGTTTTGTAATATGATATATATATTATGCATAAACACAGTCTGGTTGTGATAAAATAAAATTTTATGGAAATAAATTTGTTCATGTCTGATCGTTGTTTTATGGACAAAACACCATATGTTGTGTTACTCATTCATGTGGTATGTTGTATACACTAAAACCTATTCCATTCAAACATGTACTGAGAAGTTAGTACCCCATAATTCTTGATCATAAACGATAATTGTAATTAATTGAATTTTAATTCATGTTTAGAATGCAAACTGTTCATGATATAGCAACAAGAATCACTTCATCAGCTTAGTTTTAAATGCTCCGCCACATTTTTTATATTTATGCACATGTTAAACTAAAATTTTCATAATATGGTTTGAAAAATTTCTATATCAATGTTTCATTATCAACATCGCTGTTGCCGAAATGCATTGCAGTCATGGTATAAAACTTTTATTGTGCTTATTGTATCTGTAATTAATATAACTGAATAATAATTTATTCCAATTTTCGTTTTTTCAGGCTGGATTTACGGCGTTACATTTGTCTGTTCAGAATGGACACAATGAGAGTACACGAGTACTTCTATATGCTGGCTGTAACAGTGACTTGAAGAATAATGTAAGTGTTTTAAATGTGAATATTATATCATTTATTGCATCATTTTCATTTACTAATTGTCAAGATGTTATCAGAATAATACAAGATATGATAATTTAAACATTTAATATGAGTTTTTTTGCTGTTATTCAGTATATATATTGACTCAGGCTTTAAAATTATTCATATCATGGGTTGGCATATGCCATACACTTAGCCATCAGAATATTTCACATCAAATTTTTGATGATTTATCAATTATTATGTATATATATTTCAGTATGGAGATACGTCCCTTCACACAGCTGCTAGATATGGTCATGCTGGCGTCACCAGAATCTTGATCAGCGCTAGAACAAAACTCAATGAACAAAATAAGGTAAATATAAATCTTCGATAATCTAATATTGCTTACTTCTCTGGCAGACATGGAGTTTATGTTTGCCTGGGATAGCAGCATTCAATTAAGTTTTAGTTCTTTTTAATTTTACGTTCTCCAGTTCAAACCCCATCTATGGAAATATAGTTTGTAAGTTACCTATACACATAATAAGCTAATAAAACATATACATGTAATTATATATACACAATACATCATAATCTTGGTCATTACTACCTGATATATGTATATATGGAGAAGAAAACTAATTTTAGTAAATTACAAATCTATATAAAAGTTGCTCCAAAAGCTCTTGCATACATCCTGGATAAAAAAATGTAAAAAATCTGCCTGTTTTCACCATATGAATAAAATTTAATGCTTTCAGAATGGAGATACTGCTTTACATATTGCGGCAGCATTGAAGAGACGTAAAATTGCCAAACTGTTGGTGGAGTCTGGCATTGATGTTTCAGTTAGAAACAAGGTATGTATTTATGTAGTCAATGTTCACATCTTTTTGGCTGATTTCTTCTTTTGAAATTAACTTTTGTCAGGTATGTGCAAAAATGGTTATTTGTATAAGGGTAAAGTGGTGTATTGATTTAAGTTTTCATCCTTATTTCCGATGTGCATTCTTTATTTGCACATATTTCTTTAATGATAGGCACAGAGATTCTTGTTGCTTGTTTTTATTATATATGTATATATTATAGACATGTTATATTGAGTATGTTGCAGTATATTGAGAATGTCATTTTATATTTCAGCAAAATGAGACAGCTATTGATGTTGCCAGAAGAAAGGATCATGATGAAATCATAAAGATTATACAAGCATATTGTCGGGTAAGTGGTTATTATGTTATTATGCAATCACTCAAATCTGTCCCATCAGTGGCCTCCATTTCTACTGCTTATTGTATGTAGACAACTTCCATAAGTCCAAGCCATCTAAAACATAGTGACTTTATTCCATATACATAGCTGCTTGTAGCTTTCCCATTACATCAACAAGTATATCGAGGGTTCAGCGCAAGACTATCCTAACTCCTATGTATTTATATATGAATTAGTGTAGTCTTGCACTGAACCCTCGATATGCTCTAGTGTTCTTCTAAATAGTCACTATTACTGCTATGTATGTTACTATCTGCATAAACCTATATCATTCATATCTTTATAATGCAAATGTTGAAATGTACAACTTTATAAAAAATCATCTTTTAATGGTTTGATGAAAAACAGAACAGCATAGGGTGACCAAGTAGAATTTTTTTTAAGCGAATGCATAAATTATTTGAACAACAGTCTTGATAATTTGGAGTGAACTATTTATTTACATGTGTTTTAGCCATACAAACTAGGTAGTCATTCTTTTTAATCAAAAGTTGTTTACATTTTACAGCCACACAAATCTCCACTGAAAGAAGTGAACTTTGATACCAATGTATACCATATGGACGGTCCAGTTGTTGTACCTGACATGGACATGCCAGAGAAGCCAGACACGAAGGCAGACAAAGGAAAACGATTTCTGTTCTTCAAAAAGAAGAAAAAAGTATGTAAAGAAAACTACATGTTTCAACGTAAGAATTCAAATTTAATTTTAATTTCTTGCTACTGATGTTCGCCACAAACTTACTGCTGGACTCCACTAAAGAATGATTGGTTATTGTCATGAGAATCTGTTGTATGGTGGGAATTCCTCATGGTAGTGAAAAAATTGATGATTCTTGCTGCATTAAGAACATGACAGATGACCAGGGAATTGGGAATTTTGCACGAAAATAGTAAAAATTTGGGAAAATATCAGACACTTTACATGGTAACAGATAATTAATACACAGCACCCATTTAATTATTCATTACAGTTTTGGCTATTTTGTTTTATTTCAAATTTCAATTTGGCTATTAGTGAACTGTTTTTTAATGACTTGGGACATTCTACAATCAGTATGGGAAGAAATACACCTACTGCTTTTGAGAATTATAGAACAACTATAAAAACGGATGATATTAACATGCATGATGGTATGAGCTACTATGTCCATATGTCTATTGCGCATTTCTCTATAACATGTCTTTTATTGCTTCACAGGACAAGGACTCCAAAAGTCCTCCACCCCAAAGAGGTGGTATTCCACAGAGACAGTCTGTCCCCGGCGCTGGAAGATGCCAGCATGTGCCAGTACAGGGTTTCTTCAGCAAGTATGTGCCAAGAGAGGGAGTACAGTATTACAGGGACCTAGCTGGTAACGTCAAACAGGTAAAGGAGATTACATGTTCTCTATAAACATCTTTCAATAGCTTTGTATCATTTAGCTTTCAAAACAAACCTGCTCTAATGGTCACAAGTTGGAATTCCACTTTGGTTGAGGTGTAACCAAACTTCACAATCCATGAATTGGGCGAAAGTGATCGATAAAAATAATAACTAGTTTCCCAGTCTATGTTAAATAAATATATAAAATATAATAAAAAACATATACCAAAGAAATCCCTATGGACCCTTATTTGTTCAGCATATTACAGGAATCTGAAAATTTGTAAGGGCCTAGATTTTAAAAGTTGGTAACCAGATTTGATAAAAATAGACTTTTATTAGTCAAATCAAATTGGCTATTTTGAGACAACTTTTATAAGTCAAATCAATGTAACTGGCTATTTGGCAACCTACTAGTGTTAATTTAGATTTCATGAACAATGTGTATTTTAGCTAGCAATGATATTTATTTTTAATTCTTCTCCATTTTTCCAGGGTCCAGTTGGATATACCCCAACTTGTAACTGTCTACCTGCCATACATAGATTAGAGAAGAAAGTTCATGACACACAAGACCATGTTTATGGACAAATGTATACCAGTAATCGTGCTATACAAGACCAGATACATCAGGTAGACCATAAGTCAAGTATGCGAGTACAAGAACTCGAAAAGTATACCCAGGATAGATTCACAGAGGAGGAAAAAATGTGTCGACAGCGAATTAAAGAGAGATACACAGAATATCCCCCACAGGAACATGTGAAATCACAGATTCAGAACTGGTTAGAACAAAAGCTAGAAGGTTATGGACATTGTTTGCATCATCACCATGACGACACAGCTCTTCCTAATGAAAACATTTTCTCCGACGTGCATGAAACTGCTAACGGTCGATTGTTTAAATCACGATCTGACGAGACTCTATCACAGTCTGATAATCATAGTGGACGTTTTAGAAAACGGGAGTTCTATGAATCTCGACAGCAAGCAATGCAGCAGATTAGAGCTTGGCAGGTACCGAACTATAGTAAAGATAGAAGCCGAGTAAAAGTGCTTGAAAAACAAAATAAACAAAATGAAATACCAAAACGTTCTCATAGTCGTGTTCAGTTAAATGGTGAACATACTGAACGCCAAAGGCATTATCCAGTGGAGCCTAGAATTGAGGTGAAGACTAGAGCTCCGTCCCGTGGGGTTGCGCAACCTTCAAAAGAAGATCATACATATATGTCTATGAATGGTGCAAGTAATTCGGCAGGAAATATTCAACAGTCGGTCCGTCCTCAGCCACAAGTTTATCCTCCCTCTAGGCAAGGGGGTGGAAGTCGCGGCCCAGTGAATCATAGCACTCCAAAATCACGAGAGTCTAGTCCATATGCTTCATTCAATGGAATCACTCGTAGTCAGACTGATGGTAATATTAATAGAAATGTACCACTTAGTTCTACCTGGCAACAGAATGTGAACACTCAACCACATGACTTGAAAAACTCAATTTCTGTTAGTGATAAAAACCTCAGTGATAGGAACAATGTGCCACCTCAGAGTGTAAGTTATAGTCCACTCAAGTCGACTTCAAGTTCGAACTTTGTTACACCAGCTTACAGAAATTCAACATCTAGTGATCACATTATGTCCAACATTCCTAAACCAACATTTTCGACATTTGGCTATGAGGATGCGCAAATGGCTCCGCCAAATAGTGCAAATACTAACACTCAGATTCAGGATGAAGAACAGAATGTGACCACTCCAAGATCTAATCGTTCTAATAGTGAGGACAGAAATGTTCTCGCTCAAAGTTCATTAACTCGACAATCTTCGCAGCATTCTTATGGGTTTTCGACTGGCGGCCTTGATGAATATGTTGAGATGAAGACTCTATCACCACAGTTACACAAACGTTCCGCGTCATCTGAAGGATTGTTAGAGACCGATATTGATCATGTTAACTTTAAACGTAGCCAAAGTGAAGACAGAAATGTGACAAATGTCACACAATCACCTATTATACACAGAACTTCATCAGAGTTACATGGCAGCTTTAAACAAAATGTTGCAAGCGGCTATAATTCTGTTCCTTCACAAAGTGGATATTCTACCCATAACTCTAATCCTCTATACAGTAGTTCGCCTTACACAGTACAATCTAGCCAACACCGTCAAGGGGCTGGACCCCCACCAATTTTACCAAAACCAAGTGTTCAACAGACATCCAATCCTTATGCAAGTGTTGGTGAAGTTCAGCGTGGTAGTGAAATTAAGTTTAATGGAAATACAAATAGTTCTCAAATGTTAACCAATGGAAATAAAACTTCAGAACCCCTGTATAGCTCTGTGAGGGATGTAAAACTTAATAGGGATTCTAATCACAATGTGCCTGTTACTGCTGATGTTCATAATTCTGAGGATGTTTACTTTCATCATAGAATGGTAAATGGAAATAATGGGCAACAAAGCCAAATGGAACCCAGATCTAAAACTGCTTATCAAACTTATCTTACCGAGAATCCACGTTATTCGAATGAGAATTTATACCGAGAAAGTTCACCAAATATTTGTAATAACAGTAAAGAAGATTCAAGTAGTAATCCAGATTCCGGATATAGCAGCAAGATTTATGGTAACCGTGTAAATTCAGCGACGCCGGTCAGTTATGGTAGTACACCGTCCTCTTCATTCAGTACAGATCGAGGTTTACATAGTAACACTGACTCTCCTCAAAGTCAGTATTCAAATACCGATTACGAACGTTTACCAAAACCTCAATATGACGATGAAGTGCAGACTCATGTTCAAACCTGGTACCAGCGTAAACTGCAGGAAACCACTCAGAAAGTGTACGACAGCTGGAGGTCGGAGAGGTCACCAGGAAAGGTTCCGACCCAGCAACAAACAGGTGGACAGAGACCTCCAGTGAGGTATTATGGGAATAGTGACTATGCTAAAATTGACTATAGTGCTGTGAGCAGTCGACAGCCAAGCAGTACACCCATACAGTCTACATATTCCCCGGCAGGGCAGCAAAATCATCTTATTCCTACGTATGCAATGCATGGCAGTGATGTGTAATTCAACTGTATTAAGATTGACAATAATCATGCATTGCATAAAACATTCCATTTTTCTAGTCAAAAGATGGTAGATGCCAAATTATTTTCTACAATTCATACAATGTCATGAATATTCAAGTATTTTTTCCCATATAAACCAAATGTTTGGCTAACATTGATAGACTCACTGTTGAATCAATTCTATACAATATGTTTTAGTGCAATGAATTCATACAATTGTATTAACAAGTTAAGGGAAACAACTCTGCATTGAATGAGATATCGAAACTATACATTCCATAGTTAACTACATTCTACTGTAGTTTTACATGTGCTATAATTATACATATCATTACAGGCAATATAGAACATTTCTGCCAGATTCCTTCCGTGTACAGTTATATATTATAAGGGCAGTATGACAATATTGTGATTTTTGTGTGTACCAAGTATTTGTACATATATACTGAACTTTTCTATGTTATTTATTTTTGATACTGTACAGTTTATGTAATATGCCTATACAAATGTACTTTGTATTAAAAGATTGAAAAGAACAAAGTGATTTTTTATTTATTTAATCTATGATGACGTAGGCTCTTAATTGCTTGTGAAATAAGCAGCAATGATCAATTAGGGGTGTCACAATATGCCGGTATATGTACATGTTTGTTTGTTAATATTGCATTCATGAAAAGGATTTGAATATACGCTTTTCAGGACATTAAATAATCTAGTCATGAAAACCTCATGTTAGTAAAAAACTGAAATGAGTATGATAACAAGATCAGTTCTAGCTGATACTTTCTAGTTATGAAAACCTCATAGTTAATTACTGATCAAAAACTGAAACAAGTTGACCGCTTATGAATTTTAAAAAAAAAACATTCAAAGAGGATGCAGTTCACATAAAGTAAGTAAAAAGCGGTTTACTGTCATGTATTGGGTGAATGAAGTAATAGATATGACATAAATTGCAATATGTTGTTAATGTATTGCAATATATTGTGGTATGCTTCAGGTGTATTGTGACACCCCTACAATTGATTGTACAAATGATGGAGCAAGATATAGATAAAAATGTCACACTTTACAAATATCACTTTAGCACACCAAACACAAGTATTTGTCATATTGATAGTACAATGATTCCAAATTTAGCAAATCCCTGCATTGTGATTGGCTGAGCCCTATTAAGATGAGGCACTCACACATGCATGAACACACAAAATTTAATGATCAGGGAACTACTTTCGACCTAAAATGTCATAGAGGGTCGTTTCAGAAGTCAATTAGGACTTATAAGGATTAATGTCTTATGTCATACATGTCTTTTAATCCAAAAACTACACCAACCCCATCAACAAACTCACACAATATATCATACACACAACTGTGTTAATGTAAAACAGCAGCATTAATCTCATAACCTAAAGACAGACTGGCAAACCTGGTTCATATAAACAATGTAAGTAAATAATCATAAGACGGTACACAGAAACGAAATTGCTCATTCTAGAGGAAATTAAAATTAGAAAAGGAAAAATGCAATATTTCACATTTTCCCCCAAAATTTGACAGTTTAAATAAATAAAATACTGAAATAAATAAATATTTACATACACAACTATTAAAAATGTTACAGGTAAATCAGTGAATAATTAAATATATGACACCTTTAAAGGTCAGCTTGCCATATGTTTAATCTGTTGTCATTAATTAATAATATTGACTTATGTCTTTAGGTGTCAACAATTTCACTTAACCTGTCACAAACAATGCCATAAAAGAGATATGTAAATTAGCTTGGCACACTCCAGAAATGAAGCAATTTCATTGGTTGACACCAAAGTTTGCCATGCATGAGTGATTTCCTTACCTTATCAGCTTTATGTTTGTAAAAATCCTGATGATGTTTATGTCACCTTTAACATCAGTGTCATGGCCCTTAATATGATCCTTATCAGGGGCAGTAATTACTCAAATATACCTGACTTCTATCTGAACTACTATATTAATGAAGATAAAAATTATATTGTTATTCAAACATTATAATCTGTTGTTCAAACAACAAGTGAAATTAGAGCTAGATATATATTTTATTGTAATTTTTGTGAAAATTGTGGATGTTTAGTAATTGAACATAGATATAATGGCTTGTAGAGCATTATTTACTGATCATCATCATCATCACCACCAAGATGACACGGATTTGGATTATTGTGGTTGTGAGGTCAGTTAAATCAAATTTAATGAAATAGATGAAATAGTTAATGGAAAAAATATACAAATAAACATATCATTCATGAGTTGAAATTTACTGTAAATAGCTTAAAAGTTTGTATTGTCATTTTGATGCTATGTGTTTATTATAATAATAATATTAAGTTCACTTAATTACCTGTTTTGGTATTTTCGGCAATGAATGAGTCATCCGACATAGCACACCATTTGCATAAAAGTTATGTAAATGAGATATTTGTGATGTATCTGTTAATGTAAACATAAAATGCAAATTTCTTGTAATTAATTTCATATTCTGATATTTATTTTGATTTCAGGACGGGAGAACAGCGCTACATTATGCAGCCTTAAATGGTTATGTAGATGTTACTAGATTTCTACTTGAAAAAGGCTGCAATATCAACTTACAAGATGCGGTAAGTACAGAGACATTTTTCTCGTGATTTGCTCTCAATGAAAGCAAATACAATGTACTTCTTTATTTGCTTGTAGGACTTGGCGAATTTTGCAGTTAACCCTCAGATTGCACAATAAGTTATAAATCTCTGTACTGAAAAAAAAGTTTTAAACCTTACTTAAGTACCACCTTGATATTAACAAGCCTTGACTTTCATGACCACTTTTTATTTATCTTCCATATTTTTTACTTGTTAATCAAACCAACTTGGACTTTCTTCAGAACCAGTGATGGTCGTATTATTGAGGTTTCACTGTATTTTGTTTTATTATATATTATGTTATGATATTATTATGTTTACAGAGTGGATACACACCATTACACAGAGCCGTATCACAGGGACATGTTGATGTTATAGCTGTCATGTTAGAACGAGGTTGTGATGTGAATACACAAGATGAGGTAAATTACAATGAATTCCATTCTATCAATATTCAAATAATAACTGTATAGACAGTAGTGATAGCAATAGATCTTACAGTAAATACTCTCTATTGTACAGTTAAACATCTCCCCAGCAACATCCTTTGTTTCCCAGTAATTAATCTTTAAACAATAGCGATATATAATTTTCATTCAATACCAATTTTATAACTTTTTGCAAGAAAATCCAATGAGAGATGTATATGGTTGTTGAAGAGATGTTGTTGCTCAAGAGAGTGCCACCCTGATTAGAGTACATTGTAGTTTTTACTTTTACATAGATGAATATTTTTTCTGTCTGTTTTTCCAAGAGAATATTTCTAATTTTGTATTAATTGATGAATTATAATGAGTTAATGATTATTAATATTTTTTCAGCACGGTAATGCAGCAATCCATGAAGCATCCTGGAACGGTTATAGTAAGACACTAGAACTTCTTGTTAAATACGACGTTCACGTCTCCGTTGTGAATAAGGTATGTATAGTGATTTATAATTTGTTTTGTAATATGATATATATATTATGCATAAACACAGTCTGGTTGTGATAAAATAAAATTTTATGGAAATAAATTTGTTCATGTCTGATCGTTGTTTTATGGACAAAACACCATATGTTGTGTTACTCATTCATGTGGTATGTTGTATACACTAAAACCTATTCCATTCAAACATGTACTGAGAAGTTAGTACCCCATAATTCTTGATCATAAACGATAATTGTAATTAATTGAATTTTAATTCATGTTTAGAATGCAAACTGTTCATGATATAGCAACAAGAATCACTTCATCAGCTTAGGTTTAAATGCTCCGCCACATTTTTTATATTTATGCACATGTTAAACTAAAATTTTCATAATATGGTTTGAAAAATTTCTATATCAATGTTTCATTATCAACATCGCTGTTGCCGAAATGCATTGCAGTCATGGTATAAAACTTTTATTGTGCTTATTGTATCTGTAATTAATATAACTGAATAATAATTTATTCCAATTTTCGTTTTTTCAGGCTGGATTTACGGCGTTACATTTGTCTGTTCAGAATGGACACAATGAGAGTACACGAGTACTTCTATATGCTGGCTGTAACAGTGACTTGAAGAATAATGTAAGTGTTTTAAATGTGAATATTATATCATTTATTGCATCATTTTCATTTACTAATTGTCAAGATGTTATCAGAATAATACAAGATATGATAATTTAAACATTTAATATGAGTTTTTTTGCTGTTATTCAGTATATATATTGACTCAGGCTTTAAAATTATTCATATCATGGGTTGGCATATGCCATACACTTAGCCATCAGAATATTTCACATCAAATTTTTGATGATTTATCAATTATTATGTATATATATTTCAGTATGGAGATACGTCCCTTCACACAGCTGCTAGATATGGTCATGCTGGCGTCACCAGAATCTTGATCAGCGCTAGAACAAAACTCAATGAACAAAATAAGGTAAATATAAATCTTCGATAATCTAATATTGCTTACTTCTCTGGCAGACATGGAGTTTATGTTTGCCTGGGATAGCAGCATTCAATTAAGTTTTAGTTCTTTTTAATTTTACGTTCTCCAGTTCAAACCCCATCTATGGAAATATAGTTTGTAAGTTACCTATACACATAATAAGCTAATAAAACATATACATGTAATTATATATACACAATACATCATAATCTTGGTCATTACTACCTGATATATGTATATATGGAGAAGAAAACTAATTTTAGTAAATTACAAATCTATATAAAAGTTGCTCCAAAAGCTCTTGCATACATCCTGGATAAAAAAATGTAAAAAATCTGCCTGTTTTCACCATATGAATAAAATTTAATGCTTTCAGAATGGAGATACTGCTTTACATATTGCGGCAGCATTGAAGAGACGTAAAATTGCCAAACTGTTGGTGGAGTCTGGCATTGATGTTTCAGTTAGAAACAAGGTATGTATTTATGTAGTCAATGTTCACATCTTTTTGGCTGATTTCTTCTTTTGAAATTAACTTTTGTCAGGTATGTGCAAAAATGGTTATTTGTATAAGGGTAAAGTGGTGTATTGATTTAAGTTTTCATCCTTATTTCCGATGTGCATTCTTTATTTGCACATATTTCTTTAATGATAGGCACAGAGATTCTTGTTGCTTGTTTTTATTATATATGTATATATTATAGACATGTTATATTGAGTATGTTGCAGTATATTGAGAATGTCATTTTATATTTCAGCAAAATGAGACAGCTATTGATGTTGCCAGAAGAAAGGATCATGATGAAATCATAAAGATTATACAAGCATATTGTCGGGTAAGTGGTTATTATGTTATTATGCAATCACTCAAATCTGTCCCATCAGTGGCCTCCATTTCTACTGCTTATTGTATGTAGACAACTTCCATAAGTCCAAGCCATCTAAAACATAGTGACTTTATTCCATATACATAGCTGCTTGTAGCTTTCCCATTACATCAACAAGTATATCGAGGGTTCAGCGCAAGACTATCCTAACTCCTATGTATTTATATATGAATTAGTGTAGTCTTGCACTGAACCCTCGATATGCTCTAGTGTTCTTCTAAATAGTCACTATTACTGCTATGTATGTTACTATCTGCATAAACCTATATCATTCATATCTTTATAATGCAAATGTTGAAATGTACAACTTTATAAAAAATCATCTTTTAATGGTTTGATGAAAAACAGAACAGCATAGGGTGACCAAGTAGAATTTTTTTTAAGCGAATGCATAAATTATTTGAACAACAGTCTTGATAATTTGGAGTGAACTATTTATTTACATGTGTTTTAGCCATACAAACTAGGTAGTCATTCTTTTTAATCAAAAGTTGTTTACATTTTACAGCCACACAAATCTCCACTGAAAGAAGTGAACTTTGATACCAATGTATACCATATGGACGGTCCAGTTGTTGTACCTGACATGGACATGCCAGAGAAGCCAGACACGAAGGCAGACAAAGGAAAACGATTTCTGTTCTTCAAAAAGAAGAAAAAAGTATGTAAAGAAAACTACATGTTTCAACGTAAGAATTCAAATTTAATTTTAATTTCTTGCTACTGATGTTCGCCACAAACTTACTGCTGGACTCCACTAAAGAATGATTGGTTATTGTCATGAGAATCTGTTGTATGGTGGGAATTCCTCATGGTAGTGAAAAAATTGATGATTCTTGCTGCATTAAGAACATGACAGATGACCAGGGAATTGGGAATTTTGCACGAAAATAGTAAAAATTTGGGAAAATATCAGACACTTTACATGGTAACAGATAATTAATACACAGCACCCATTTAATTATTCATTACAGTTTTGGCTATTTTGTTTTATTTCAAATTTCAATTTGGCTATTAGTGAACTGTTTTTTAATGACTTGGGACATTCTACAATCAGTATGGGAAGAAATACACCTACTGCTTTTGAGAATTATAGAACAACTATAAAAACGGATGATATTAACATGCATGATGGTATGAGCTACTATGTCCATATGTCTATTGCGCATTTCTCTATAACATGTCTTTTATTGCTTCACAGGACAAGGACTCCAAAAGTCCTCCACCCCAAAGAGGTGGTATTCCACAGAGACAGTCTGTCCCCGGCGCTGGAAGATGCCAGCATGTGCCAGTACAGGGTTTCTTCAGCAAGTATGTGCCAAGAGAGGGAGTACAGTATTACAGGGACCTAGCTGGTAACGTCAAACAGGTAAAGGAGATTACATGTTCTCTATAAACATCTTTCAATAGCTTTGTATCATTTAGCTTTCAAAACAAACCTGCTCTAATGGTCACAAGTTGGAATTCCACTTTGGTTGAGGTGTAACCAAACTTCACAATCCATGAATTGGGCGAAAGTGATCGATAAAAATAATAACTAGTTTCCCAGTCTATGTTAAATAAATATATAAAATATAATAAAAAACATATACCAAAGAAATCCCTATGGACCCTTATTTGTTCAGCATATTACAGGAATCTGAAAATTTGTAAGGGCCTAGATTTTAAAAGTTGGTAACCAGATTTGATAAAAATAGACTTTTATTAGTCAAATCAAATTGGCTATTTTGAGACAACTTTTATAAGTCAAATCAATGTAACTGGCTATTTGGCAACCTACTAGTGTTAATTTAGATTTCATGAACAATGTGTATTTTAGCTAGCAATGATATTTATTTTTAATTCTTCTCCATTTTTCCAGGGTCCAGTTGGATATACCCCAACTTGTAACTGTCTACCTGCCATACATAGATTAGAGAAGAAAGTTCATGACACACAAGACCATGTTTATGGACAAATGTATACCAGTAATCGTGCTATACAAGACCAGATACATCAGGTAGACCATAAGTCAAGTATGCGAGTACAAGAACTCGAAAAGTATACCCAGGATAGATTCACAGAGGAGGAAAAAATGTGTCGACAGCGAATTAAAGAGAGATACACAGAATATCCCCCACAGGAACATGTGAAATCACAGATTCAGAACTGGTTAGAACAAAAGCTAGAAGGTTATGGACATTGTTTGCATCATCACCATGACGACACAGCTCTTCCTAATGAAAACATTTTCTCCGACGTGCATGAAACTGCTAACGGTCGATTGTTTAAATCACGATCTGACGAGACTCTATCACAGTCTGATAATCATAGTGGACGTTTTAGAAAACGGGAGTTCTATGAATCTCGACAGCAAGCAATGCAGCAGATTAGAGCTTGGCAGGTACCGAACTATAGTAAAGATAGAAGCCGAGTAAAAGTGCTTGAAAAACAAAATAAACAAAATGAAATACCAAAACGTTCTCATAGTCGTGTTCAGTTAAATGGTGAACATACTGAACGCCAAAGGCATTATCCAGTGGAGCCTAGAATTGAGGTGAAGACTAGAGCTCCGTCCCGTGGGGTTGCGCAACCTTCAAAAGAAGATCATACATATATGTCTATGAATGGTGCAAGTAATTCGGCAGGAAATATTCAACAGTCGGTCCGTCCTCAGCCACAAGTTTATCCTCCCTCTAGGCAAGGGGGTGGAAGTCGCGGCCCAGTGAATCATAGCACTCCAAAATCACGAGAGTCTAGTCCATATGCTTCATTCAATGGAATCACTCGTAGTCAGACTGATGGTAATATTAATAGAAATGTACCACTTAGTTCTACCTGGCAACAGAATGTGAACACTCAACCACATGACTTGAAAAACTCAATTTCTGTTAGTGATAAAAACCTCAGTGATAGGAACAATGTGCCACCTCAGAGTGTAAGTTATAGTCCACTCAAGTCGACTTCAAGTTCGAACTTTGTTACACCAGCTTACAGAAATTCAACATCTAGTGATCACATTATGTCCAACATTCCTAAACCAACATTTTCGACATTTGGCTATGAGGATGCGCAAATGGCTCCGCCAAATAGTGCAAATACTAACACTCAGATTCAGGATGAAGAACAGAATGTGACCACTCCAAGATCTAATCGTTCTAATAGTGAGGACAGAAATGTTCTCGCTCAAAGTTCATTAACTCGACAATCTTCGCAGCATTCTTATGGGTTTTCGACTGGCGGCCTTGATGAATATGTTGAGATGAAGACTCTATCACCACAGTTACACAAACGTTCCGCGTCATCTGAAGGATTGTTAGAGACCGATATTGATCATGTTAACTTTAAACGTAGCCAAAGTGAAGACAGAAATGTGACAAATGTCACACAATCACCTATTATACACAGAACTTCATCAGAGTTACATGGCAGCTTTAAACAAAATGTTGCAAGCGGCTATAATTCTGTTCCTTCACAAAGTGGATATTCTACCCATAACTCTAATCCTCTATACAGTAGTTCGCCTTACACAGTACAATCTAGCCAACACCGTCAAGGGGCTGGACCCCCACCAATTTTACCAAAACCAAGTGTTCAACAGACATCCAATCCTTATGCAAGTGTTGGTGAAGTTCAGCGTGGTAGTGAAATTAAGTTTAATGGAAATACAAATAGTTCTCAAATGTTAACCAATGGAAATAAAACTTCAGAACCCCTGTATAGCTCTGTGAGGGATGTAAAACTTAATAGGGATTCTAATCACAATGTGCCTGTTACTGCTGATGTTCATAATTCTGAGGATGTTTACTTTCATCATAGAATGGTAAATGGAAATAATGGGCAACAAAGCCAAATGGAACCCAGATCTAAAACTGCTTATCAAACTTATCTTACCGAGAATCCACGTTATTCGAATGAGAATTTATACCGAGAAAGTTCACCAAATATTTGTAATAACAGTAAAGAAGATTCAAGTAGTAATCCAGATTCCGGATATAGCAGCAAGATTTATGGTAACCGTGTAAATTCAGCGACGCCGGTCAGTTATGGTAGTACACCGTCCTCTTCATTCAGTACAGATCGAGGTTTACATAGTAACACTGACTCTCCTCAAAGTCAGTATTCAAATACCGATTACGAACGTTTACCAAAACCTCAATATGACGATGAAGTGCAGACTCATGTTCAAACCTGGTACCAGCGTAAACTGCAGGAAACCACTCAGAAAGTGTACGACAGCTGGAGGTCGGAGAGGTCACCAGGAAAGGTTCCGACCCAGCAACAAACAGGTGGACAGAGACCTCCAGTGAGGTATTATGGGAATAGTGACTATGCTAAAATTGACTATAGTGCTGTGAGCAGTCGACAGCCAAGCAGTACACCCATACAGTCTACATATTCCCCGGCAGGGCAGCAAAATCATCTTATTCCTACGTATGCAATGCATGGCAGTGATGTGTAATTCAACTGTATTAAGATTGACAATAATCATGCATTGCATAAAACATTCCATTTTTCTAGTCAAAAGATGGTAGATGCCAAATTATTTTCTACAATTCATACAATGTCATGAATATTCAAGTATTTTTTCCCATATAAACCAAATGTTTGGCTAACATTGATAGACTCACTGTTGAATCAATTCTATACAATATGTTTTAGTGCAATGAATTCATACAATTGTATTAACAAGTTAAGGGAAACAACTCTGCATTGAATGAGATATCGAAACTATACATTCCATAGTTAACTACATTCTACTGTAGTTTTACATGTGCTATAATTATACATATCATTACAGGCAATATAGAACATTTCTGCCAGATTCCTTCCGTGTACAGTTATATATTATAAGGGCAGTATGACAATATTGTGATTTTTGTGTGTACCAAGTATTTGTACATATATACTGAACTTTTCTATGTTATTTATTTTTGATACTGTACAGTTTATGTAATATGCCTATACAAATGTACTTTGTATTAAAAGATTGAAAAGAACAAAGTGATTTTTTATTTATTTAATCTATGATGACGTAGGCTCTTAATTGCTTGTGAAATAAGCAGCAATGATCAATTAGGGGTGTCACAATATGCCGGTATATGTACATGTTTGTTTGTTAATATTGCATTCATGAAAAGGATTTGAATATACGCTTTTCAGGACATTAAATAATCTAGTCATGAAAACCTCATGTTAGTAAAAAACTGAAATGAGTATGATAACAAGATCAGTTCTAGCTGATACTTTCTAGTTATGAAAACCTCATAGTTAATTACTGATCAAAAACTGAAACAAGTTGACCGCTTATGAATTTTAAAAAAAAAACATTCAAAGAGGATGCAGTTCACATAAAGTAAGTAAAAAGCGGTTTACTGTCATGTATTGGGTGAATGAAGTAATAGATATGACATAAATTGCAATATGTTGTTAATGTATTGCAATATATTGTGGTATGCTTCAGGTGTATTGTGACACCCCTACAATTGATTGTACAAATGATGGAGCAAGATATAGATAAAAATGTCACACTTTACAAATATCACTTTAGCACACCAAACACAAGTATTTGTCATATTGATAGTACAATGATTCCAAATTTAGCAAATCCCTGCATTGTGATTGGCTGAGCCCTATTAAGATGAGGCACTCACACATGCATGAACACACAAAATTTAATGATCAGGGAACTACTTTCGACCTAAAATGTCATAGAGGGTCGTTTCAGAAGTCAATTAGGACTTATAAGGATTAATGTCTTATGTCATACATGTCTTTTAATCCAAAAACTACACCAACCCCATCAACAAACTCACACAATATATCATACACACAACTGTGTTAATGTAAAACAGCAGCATTAATCTCATAACCTAAAGACAGACTGGCAAACCTGGTTCATATAAACAATGTAAGTAAATAATCATAAGACGGTACACAGAAACGAAATTGCTCATTCTAGAGGAAATTAAAATTAGAAAAGGAAAAATGCAATATTTCACATTTTCCCCCAAAATTTGACAGTTTAAATAAATAAAATACTGAAATAAATAAATATTTACATACACAACTATTAAAAATGTTACAGGTAAATCAGTGAATAATTAAATATATGACACCTTTAAAGGTCAGCTTGCCATATGTTTAATCTGTTGTCATTAATTAATAATATTGACTTATGTCTTTAGGTGTCAACAATTTCACTTAACCTGTCACAAACAATGCCATAAAAGAGATATGTAAATTAGCTTGGCACACTCCAGAAATGAAGCAATTTCATTGGTTGACACCAAAGTTTGCCATGCATGAGTGATTTCCTTACCTTATCAGCTTTATGTTTGTAAAAATCCTGATGATGTTTATGTCACCTTTAACATCAGTGTCATGGCCCTTAATATGATCCTTATCAGGGACAGTAATTACTCAAATATACCTGACTTCTATCTAAACTACTATATTAATGAAGATACAAATTATATTGTTATTCAAACATTATAATCTGTTGTTCAAACAACAAGTGAAATTAGAGCTAGATATATATTTTATTGTATTTTTTGTGAAAATTGTGGATGTTTAGTAATTGAACATAGATATAATGGCTTGTAGAGCATTATTTACTGATCATCATCATCATCACCAAGATGACACGGATTTGGATTATTGTGGTTGTGAGGTTAGTTAAATCAAATTTAATGAAATAGATGAAATAGGTAATGGAAAAAATATACAAATAAACATATCATTCATGAGTTGAAATTTACTGTAAATAGCTTAAAAAGTTTTTATTGTAATTTTTATGCTATGTGTTTTATTATAAAATAATATTAAGTTCACTTAAGTACCTGTTTTGGTATTTTCGGCAATGAATGAGTCATCCGACATAGCACACCATTTGCATAAAAGTTATGTAAATGAGATATTTGTGATGTATCTGTTTATGTAAACATAGATAGATAGATAGATTTTATTCAGTATTGGTTGCACAAACATGGAAATTTAAAAACAACATGTATAATAAAACAATTGAGATACATACATGTGAATTTGTAAACAACCATGACAAGCATACCAACACTAAGGATTACACAAAAAAGAGAGAACTCTTATTTCCATTGTGGTCCTTTAGTGTTGGTGGCATGACATAGAGAGGCATCTCTAGTAATGAGAATAATAATAATAATAATAAATTGCACAAATGTATCAGGTATAGTCTTAGGGTGGTATCACAGTTATTCTACTACAGGGTGCTAAGTTTAATATTACATGTAAATGTATCTACAATCAATATCACAGATTTTAGATAAATTAAAAAACATGTTTAAGTGAAACAGGTTCCAATACTGAAATGCATTAATGTGAATAAACAAGTAGCTAAATGAATAAATAAATAAATATATAAAAATAAATTAATTAAATTCTTAATAAAATAGATTCATTTAATGGATAAATAATATAAATAAAATAAATAAATAGTTAAATCACTTTAAGATTCTAATTTGTCTAAAAAATGTGTTTTTACTTTAGTTTTAAAATCAGCCAACTTTTCCGTGTGTGCTATACTAGCAGGCAATTGATTCCAAAGGGTTATACCAGAAAAGAAAAAGGATTTAGACCCAAAACCTTTGACCTTTGGCACCGCAAACCCCCCCTGTCCACTCAGTCTAGTTTTATAGGAATGTATAGAGTCTTGAGATATAAAATGGTCTACCATATAGTCTGGGGCTAAGTTGTTTTTAATTCTAAAAACATGACACAGAATAATTTGGTGTACACGTTTATTGACTGGTAACCAATTAAGGGATTTGAAATGGACATGACCTATGTGTGACCTTGCATCAAGGTCAAGCACAAACCTGATTAACTTATTTTGGGTGGTTTGGAGTTTGGATTTAAGGGACTGGGTCAGACTATTATACCATATAGAACAGGCATAGTCAAAATGACATTGGATAAGGGCCATAACCAGGAGTTTCTTGGTGTGTTGGGTAAGGTAACCTTTTTTACGATATAAATATTTTAACCTTGCATTAGCCCTTTTAAGTATAGAGCGGGCCATGAAATCAAATGATAATGTCTGATCAATAGTTGCACCAAGATATTTTACAGCAGAGGTGGGTTCAATAATAGTACCGTTACATGAAATATCAAGAGTAGAGTTTGACCTAAGTCTATGTTTAGACCCGAATAGAATGGACTCAGTTTTACCCAAATGGAGTGATAACTTGTTATCCACTAACCATTGACTAACAAGATGCAGGTCATTTTTTAAAGATGATTCTACAGTTGACTTACATTTACCTGAAACTAAAATACCAGAATCATCAGCATATAACAAAAGCTTGTTTTTAACCACAGCTGACATATCATTAACATAAATTAAAAATAAAAGAGGGCCAAGTATGGACCCCTGTGGAACTCCACATGTTATAGGAGCTGTAGCAGAATGGGTACCAGAGACATCTACTAATTGTTGCCTATCAGACAGATATGATTCAAACCATCTTAAAATATCATCCCCAAGGCCTGCAGCTCTGAGCTTCATTAGAAGAATAGAGTGGTCTACTGTGTCAAAAGCCTTTTGGAGGTCTAAAAGAATCATGCCTATTACATTACCTTTATCCATCTCATTCCTTATGAAGTCAGTTAGATGTATTAGACAGGTGTCTGTAGAAAACTTACTTCTAAAACCAGACTGAAATTTATACAATAATGTGTTTTCCCTAAAGTAGGTTTCAACTTGATCATAAACAATCTTTTCATAAATTTTAGAAACAATACTAAGAATTGAAACAGGGCGGTAGTTACCGACAGATGTTTTGTCATTTTTCTTGAATATAGGGACAACTCTAGCTGATTTTAGATCCTCTGGTACCACACCCTGAATGAGGGACAAATTTATGACATGGGCAAGTGGTTCAGCAATGATGGCAGCTCCATCTTTAATAAATCGGGCCGGAATACCATCTAAACCTGTAGCTTTGTTTGCACTAAGCTGAGTTAAATATTTCAATACCTGATTTTCAGAAACTAAAGAAAAGGAGTAGCTATTCAACACTACACCTAAATTGGCATAAAATTTTGTAACAAAAGATTTTCCAAACTTGTTAATACAAACTGGCAATTTTTCAACAAGCTTTGAAGCAACTGTAGTATAAAATGAGTTAAAACAATCTGCAATAATTTTCTTATCAAAACAAATATCACCCTCAATATTAAGACATATATTGGTACTTGAAGAAGATAACCCTTTCTTGGAGGGCAAACCAAGATTTTTAAGAATAGACCAGAGTGACTTGGAATCATTTTTATTGTCTTCAAGGGACTCAGTAAAAAAGCTTTTCTTAGCAGAATCAATCATATATTGTGTTTTGTTTCTAAAAGATTTAAAAGTACTATAATTTTCAGCACTTTTGTCATTTTTATACTTTTTAAAAGCCAAATCTCTCTGTTCTATTGCATTTAAAATATCAGTATTAATCCATGGTTCTGTTCTTTGTTTAATTCGAAGTTGCTTAACTGGAGCAATATTATCCACAACAGACATAACATGCAAATTGCTTGTAATTAATTTCATATTCTGATATTTATTTTGATTTCAGGACGGGAGGACAGCGCTACATTATGCAGCCTTAAATGGTTATGTAGATGTTGCTAGATTTCTACTTGAAAAGGGTTGCAATATCAACTTACAAGATGCGGTAAGTACACAGACATTTTTCTCGTGAATTGCTCTCATTTCAGAGTGAAAGCAAAAACAATGTACTTCTTTATTGTCTTGTAGGACTGGGACAATTTTGCAGTTAACCCTCAGATTGCACAATAAGTTATAAATCTCTGAGTTTCTGTACTGAAAAAAACCCTTACTTAAAGACCACCTTGATATTTACAAGCTCTTACTTTCATGACCACTTTTTATTTATCTTCCATATTTTTTACTTGATAATCAAACCACCTTGGACTTTCTTTAGAACCAGTGATGGTCATATTATTGAGGTTTCACTGTATTTTGATTTATTATATATTATGTTATGATATTATTATATTTACAGAGTGGATATACACCATTACACAGAGCTGTATCACAGGGACATGTTGATGTTATAGCTGTCATGTTAGAACGAGGTTGTGATGTGAATACACAAGATGAGGTAAATTAAACTGAATTTCATTCTATTAATATTCAAATAATAACTGTACAGTTAAACATCTCCCTAGCAACATACTTTGTTTCCCAGTAATTAATCTCTAAACAATAGCGATATATAATTTTCATTCAATACAAATTTTATAACTTTTTGTTAAAATCCATTGAGAGATGCATATGGTTGTTGAAGAGATGTTGTTGCTCAAGAGAGTGCCACCCTGATTAGATTACAATGTAGTTATTACTTTTACATAGATGAATATTTTTTCTGTCTGTTTTTCCAAAAGAATATTTCTAATTTTGTATTAATTGCTGAATTATAATGAGTTAATGATTATAATATTTTTTTTCAGCACGGTAATGCAGCAATCCATGAAGCATCCTGGAACGGTTATAGTAAGACACTAGAACTTCTTGTTAAATACGACGTTCATGTCTCTGTCGTGAATAAGGTATGTATAGTGTTTTGTAATATGATATATATATTATGCATAAACACAGTCTGGCTGTGATAAAATAAAATTTTATGGTAATAAATTTGTTCATGTCTGATCGTTGTTTTATGGACAAAACCCCATATGTTGTGTTACTCATTCACGTGGTATGTTGTATACACTAAAACCTATTCCATTCAAACATGTACTGAGAAGTTAGTACCCCATAATTCTTGATCATAAACGATAATTGTAATTAATTGAATTTTAATTCATGTTTAGAATGCAAACTGTTCATGATATAGCAACAAGAATCACTTCATCAGCTTGGGTTTAAATGCTCCGCCACATTTTTTATATTTATGCACATGTTAAACTAAAATTTTCATAATATGGTTTGAAAAATTTATATATCAATGTTTCATTATCAACATCGCTGTTGCCGAAATGCATTGCAGTCATGGTATAAAACTTTTATTGTGCTTATTGTATCTGTAATTAATATAACTGAATAATTATTGATTCCAATTTTCGTTTTTTCAGACTGGATTTACTGCGTTACATTTGTCTGTTCAGAATGGACACAATGAGAGTACACGAGTACTTCTATATGCTGGCTGTAACAGTGACTTGAAGAATAATGTAAGTGTTTTAAATGTGAATATTATATCATTTATTGCATCATTTTCATTTACTAATTGTCAAGATGTTATCAGAATAATACAAGATATGATAATTTAAACATTTAATATGAGTATTTTGCTGTTATTCAGTATATATATTGACTCGGGCTTTAAAATTATTCATATCATTGGTTGGCATATGCCATACACTTAGCCATCAGAATATTTCACATCAAATTTTTGATGATTTATCAATTATTATGTACATATATTTCAGTATGGAGATACGTCCCTTCACACAGCTGCTAGATATGGTCATGCTGGCGTCACCAGAATCTTGATCAGTGCCAGAACAAAACTTAATGAACAAAATAAGGTAAATATAAATCTTTGATAATCTAATATTGCTTACTTGTCTGGCAGACATGGAGTTTATGTTTGCCTGGGATAGCAGCATTCAATTAAGTTTTTGTTCTTTTTAATTTTACGGTCTTCAGTTGAAACCCCATCTATGGAAATATAGTTTGTAAGTTACCTATACACATAATAAGCTAATAAAACATATACATGTATTTATATATACACAATACATCATAATCTTGGTCATTACTACCTGATTATGTATATATGGAGAAGAAAAATAATTTTAGTAAATTACAAATCTATATAAAAGTTGCTCCAAAAGCTCTTGCATACATCCTGGATAAAAAAAATGTAAAAACAAATGCCTGTTTTCACCATATGAATAAAATTTAATGCTTTCAGAATGGAGATACTGCTTTACATATTGCGGCAGCATTGAAGAGACGTAAAATTGCCAAACTGTTGGTGGAGTCGGGCATTGATGTTTCAGTTAGAAACAAGGTATGTATTTATGTTGTCAATAATTTAAGTTCACATCTTCTTTTTGGCTGATTTCTTCTTTTGAAATTAACTTTTGTCAGGTATGTGTGAAACTGGTTATTTGTATAAGGGTATAGTGGTGTATTGATGTAAGTTTTCATCCTTATTTCCGATGTGCATTCTTTATTTCACATATTTCTTCAATCGATAGGCACAAAGATTCTTGTTGCTTGTTTTTATTATTGATGTATATATTATAGACATGTTATATTGAGTATGTTGTACAGAGAATGTCATTTTATATTTCAGCAAAATGAGACAGCTATTGATGTTGCCAGAAGAAAGGATCATGATGAAATCATAAAGATTATACAAGCATATTGTCGGGTAAGTGGTTATTATGTTATTATGCAATCACTCAAATCTGTCCCATCAGTGGCCTTCATTTCTACTGCTTATTGTATGTAGACAACTTCCATAAGTCCAAGCCATCTAAAACATTGTCCCATTACATCAACATGTATATCGAGGGTTCAGCGCAAGACTATCCTAACTCCTATGTATTAGTATAGTCTTGCACTGAACCCTCGATATGCTCTGGTGTTTTTTCTGAATAGTCACTATAGTTACTGCTATGTATGTTACTATCCGCATAAACCTATATCATTCATATCTTTATAATGCAAATGTTGAAATGTACAACTTCATAAAAATCATCTTTTAATGGTTTGATGAAAAACAGAACAACATAGGGTGACCAAGTAGAAGTTAAGCGAATGCATAAATTATTTGAACACCAGTCTTAATAATTTGGAGTTTATTTACATGTGTTTTAGCCATACAAACTAGGTAGTCATTCATTTTAATCAAAAGTTGTTTACATTTTACAGCCACTGAAAGAAGTGAACTTTGATACCAATGTATACCATATGGACGGTCCAGTTGTTGTACCTGACATGGACATGCCAGAGAAGCCAGACACGAAGGCAGACAAAGGAAAACGATTTCTTTTCTTCAAAAAGAAGAAAAAAGTATGTAAAGAAAACTACATGTTTCCACGTAAGAATTCAAATTTAATTTTAATTTGTTGCTACTGATGTTCACCACAAACTTACTGCTGGACTCCACTAAAGAATGATTGGTTATTGTCAAGAGAATCTGTTGTATGGTGGGAATTTCCCATGGTAGTGAAAAAAATGAAGATTCTTGCTGTATTGAGAACATGACCGATGACCATGGAATTGGGAATTTTGCATGAAAATAGTAAAAATTTGGGAAAATATCGGACACTTGGTAACAGATAATTAATACACAGCACACATTTAATTATTCATTACAGTTTTGGCTATTTTGTTTTATTTCAAATTTCGATTTGGCTATTAGTGAACTGTTTTTTAATGACTTGGGAAATTCTACAATCAGTATGGGGAGAAAATACACCTACTGCTTTTGAGAATTATAGAACAACTATAAAAACAGATGATATTAACATGCATGATGGTATGAGATACTGTGTCCATATTTCTATTGCGCATTTCTCTATAACATGTCTTTTATTGCTTCACAGGACAAGGACACCAAAAATCCTCCACCCCAAAGAGGTGGTATTCCACAGAGACAGTCTGTCCCCGGCGCTGGAAGATGCCAGCATGTGCCAGTACAGGGTTTCTTCAGCAAGTATGTGCCAAGAGAGGGAGTACAGTATTACAGGGACCTAGCTGGTAACGTCAAACAGGTAAATGAGATTACATGTTCTCTATAAACATCTTTCAATAGCTTTGTATCATTTAGATTTCAAACCTGCTCTAATGGTCACAAGTTGGAATTCCACTTTGGTTGAGGTGTAACCAAACTTCACAATCCATGAATTGGGCGAAAGTGATCGATAACAACTATTTTCCCAGTCTATGTTAAATAAATATATAAAATATAATAAAAAATATATACCAAGAAATCCCTATGGACCCTAATTTTTTCAGCATATTACAGGAATCTGACAATTTGTAAGGGCCTATTGTCTAGATTGTGCTAAAACATCAAAAGTTGATAAAAGATTTGATAAAAATTGACTTTTATTAGTCAAATCGAATTGGCTTTTTTGAGACAACTTTTATTAGTCAAATCAATGTAACTGGATATTTGGCAACCGTCTAGTGTTAATTTAGATTTCATGAACAATGTGTATATTAGCTAGCAATGATATTTATTTTTAATTCTTCTCCATTTTTCCAGGGTCCAGTTGGATATACCCCAACATGTAACTGTCTACCTGCCATACATAGATTAGAGAAGAAAGTTCATGACACACAAGACCATGTTTATGGACAGATGTATACCAGTAATCGTGCTATACAAGACCAGATACATCAGGTAGACCATAAGTCAAGTATGCGAGTACAAGAACTCGAAAAGTATACCCAGGATAGATTCACAGAGGAGGAAAATATGTGTCGACAGCGAATTAAAGAGAGATACACGGAATATCCCCCACAGGAACATGTGAAATCACAGATTCAGAACTGGTTAGAACAAAAGCTAGAAGGTTATGGACATTGTTTGCATCATCACCATGACGACACAGCTCTTCCTAATGAAAACATTTTCTCCGACGTGCATGAAACTGCTAACGGTCGATTGTTTAAATCACGATCTGACGATACTCTATCACAGTCTGATAATCATAGTGGACGTTTTAGAAAACGGGAGTTCTATGAATCTCGACAGCAAGCAATGCAGCAGATTAGAGCTTGGCAGGTACCGAACTATAGTAAAGATAGAAGCCGAGTAAAAGTGCTTGAAAAACAAAATAAACAAAATGAAATGCCAAAACGTTCTCATAGTCGTCTTCAGTTAAATGGTGAACATACTGAACGCCAAAGGCATTATCCAGTGGAGCCTAGAATTGAGGTGAAGACTAGAGCTCCATCCCGTGGGGTCCCTCAACCTTCAAAAGAAGATCATACATATATGTCTATGAATGGTGCAAGTAATTCGGCAGGAAATATTCAACAGTCGGTCCGTCCTCAGCCACAAGTTTATCCTCCCTCTAGGCAAGGGGGTGGAAGTCGCGGCCCAGTGAATCATAGCACTCCAAAATCACGAGAGTCTAGTCCATATGCTTCATTCAATGGAATCACTCGTAGTCAGACTGATGGTAATATTAATAGAAATGTACCACTTAGTTCTACCTGGCAACAGAATGTGAACACTCAACCACATGACTTGAAAAACTCAATTTCTGTTAGTGATAAAAACCTCAGTGATAGGAACAATGTGCCACCTCAGAGTGTAAGTTATAATCCACTCAAGTCGACTTCAAGTTCGAACTTTGTTACACCAGCTTACAGAAATTCAACATCTAGTGATCACATTATGTCCAACATTCCTAAACCAACATTTTCGACATTTGGCTATGAGGATGCACAGATGGCTCCGCCAAATAGTGCAAATACTAACACTCAGATTCAGGATGAAGAACAGAATGTGACCACTCCAAGATCTAATCGTTCTAATAGCGAGGACAGAAATGTTCTCGCTCAAAGTTCATTAACTCGACAATCTTCGCAGCATTCTTATGGGTTTTCGACTGGCGGCCTTGATGAATATGTAGAGATGAAGACTCTATCACCACAGTTACACAAACGTTCCGCATCATCTGAAGGATTGTTAGAGACCGATATTGATCATGTTAACTTTAAACGTAGCCAAAGTGAAGACAGAAATGTGACAAATGTCACACAATCACGTATTATACACAGAACTTCATCAGAGTTACATGGCAGCTTTAAACAAAATGTTGCAAGCGGCTATAATTCTGTTCCTACACAAAGTGGATATTCTACCCATAACTCTAATCCTCTATACAGTAGTTCGCCTTACACAGTGCAATCTAGCCAACACCGTCAAGGGGCTGGACCCCCACCAATTTTACCAAAACCAAGTGTTCAACAGACATCCAATCCTTATGCAAGTGTTGGTGAAGTTCAGCAGCGTGGTAGTGAAATTAAGTTTAATGGAAATACAAATAGTTCTCAAATGTTAACCAATGGAAATAAAACTTCAGAACCCCTGTATAGCTCTGTGAGGGATGTAAAACTTAATAAGGATTCTAATCACAATGTGCCTGTTACTGCTGATGTTCATAATTCTGAGGATGTTTACTTTCATCATAGAACGGTAAATGGAAATAATGGGCAACAAAGCCAAATGGAACCCAGATCTAAAACTGCTTATCAAACTTATCTTACTGAGAATCCACGTTATTCGAATGAGAATTTATACCGAGAAAGTTCACCAAATATTTGTAATAACAGTAAAGAAGATTCAAGTAGTAATCCAGATTCCGGATATAGCAGCAAGATTTATGGTAACCGTGTAAATTCAGCGACGCCGGTCAGTTATGGTAGTACACCGTCCTCTTCCTTCAGTACAGATCGAGGTTTACATAGTAACACTGACTCTCCTCAAAGTCAGTATTCGAATACCGATTACGAACGTTTACCAAAACCTCAATATGACGATGAAGTGCAGACTCATGTTCAAACCTGGTACCAGCGTAAACTGCAGGAAACCACTCAGAAAGTGTACGACAGCTGGAGGTCGGAGAGGTCACCAGGAAAGGTTACAACCCAGCAACAAACAGGTGGACAGAGACCTCCAGTGAGGTATTATGGGAATAGTGACTATGCTAAAATTGACTATAGTGCCGTGAGCAGTCGACAGCCAAGCAGTACACCCATACAGTCTACATATTCCCCGGCAGTGCAGCAAAATCATCTTATTCCTACGTATGCAATGCATGGCAGTGATGTGTAATTCAACTGTATTAAGATTAACAATAATCATGCATTGCATAAAACATTCCATTTTTCTAGTCAAAAGATGGTAGATGCCAAATTATTTTCTACAATTCATACAATGTCACGAACATTCAAGTATTTTTTCCCATATAAACCCAATGTTTGGCTAACATAGTGCAATGAATTCATACAATTGTATTAACAAGTTAAGGGAAACAACTCTGCATTGAATGAGATATCGAAACTATACATTCCGTAGTTAACTACATTCTACTGTAGTTTTTCATGTGCTATAATTATACATATCATACCAGGCAATATAGAACATATCTGCCAGATTCCTTCCGTGTACAGTAATATAAGGGCAGTATGACATTATTGTGATTTTTGTGTGTACCATGTATTTGTACATATTTACTGAACTTTTCTATGTTATTTATTTTTGATACTGTACAGTTTATGTAATATGCCTATACAAATGTACTTTGTATTAAAAGATTGAAAAGAACAAAGTGATTTTTTAATTTATTTATTTAATCTATGATGACGTTCTTAATTGCTTGTGAATAAGCGGCAATGATCAATTAGGGGTGTCACAATATTCCGGTATATATACATGTTTATATTGCATTCACGAAAAGGATTTGAATATACCATTTGCAGGCCATGAACATATCTAGTCATGAAAACCTCATGTTAGTAAAAAACTGAAATGAGTAGACAACAGATCAGTATTGGCTCATACTTTCTAGTCGTGAAAACCTCTTAATTAATTACTGATCAAATACTGATAAGAAAGAAGTTGATAACTCATGCAAGTTTATTTTTTTAAACACATTCGAAGAGGATGCAGCTCACATAAAGTAAGTAGTCTACTGTCATGTTTTAGGTTAATGAAGTAATATATATGGTACAAATTGCAATATATCGCGGTACACTTCAGATGTATCGTGACACCCCTACAATTGATTGTACAATTGATGAAGCGAGTAATATAGATAAAAATGTCACACTTTTAGGTTACAAATATCAATTCAGCACACCTAATACAAGTATTTGTCATGTTGATAGTACAATAATCCAAAATTCGGCAAATCCTTGCATTCCAATTGACTGAGTGGAGGCATTCATACTGTGATGATCGCACAATTAATTGGACTACTTCCGACGTTATCATGAAGCACTCGCACATGCATGAACACACAAAAATTATCAACCTGGGAACTACTTTCGCCCTGAAGCATCATAGAGGGTCGTTACAAAAGTGAATTTGAAATTACAAGGATTAATGTCTTATAATTTTATCATACATTTTAATCCTAAAAGAACACCAACTCTAACAACAAACCCATACATGTCATTATATCATAAATACAACTGTGTTAATGAGAAACAGCAGCATTAATCTCATAACCTAAAGACAAACTGGCAAACTTGGTTCTTATGGATCACTTAATCAATGTTAGTAAACAATCTGTAAGATGGTACTGTACACATAAACAATACAGTGTTGAAATTGCTTGAATTAAAGTAGGAAAGGAAAAATACATATTGCTTCTTAATGACATACTTAAGCCAATGTTTCTGCATTAGTTAAGTATTTTATAAACTTCCTTAACATCGCATAGTTGGATCATATATCTTGGAGTTGAATTTGGATGTATCCAATATATGTACTATTCAAACTGGTATTCAAAAAAGCCTAAGCATTAGTGAACTGAGAGGTGAGACTGCAAACTATTTTATTCATATTCACATGACAGTCCTTTATAGTTAATATATGATTACCCTGTGTCACCAAGTACTGGGACACCGAACCGAACCGAAGAAACACTGCAGCCAGTTTATGTCAGGATTGTCCCAAGCAAAATATTATAGTCACATGAATTATCATTGTTATGATTCTGCCCTTGAAAATGTCTATATACACTTGTACAATCCATGATTCAAACACGCAAATGGCAGAGATAGATTCACAAATCATTTACACATTATCACAGCATGTTATTGTTTATTTGTTCACAACTTTTCTATGAGAATAGCCGAAGCTCCGCCTCCACCATTACAGATTCCGGCCATACCCTTCTGTCCTGGCTTCAGTGAGTGAACCATATGTGTGGTGATTCTGTTACCTGACATCCTGAAAATAGTTACAAATACAGTAAAACCTCCGTTAAAGACCACTTCAATATTAAGACCACTTAAAATTAAGAATACAATGTTCAAGTCCATTTTCATTATTTTGCTCTTTATTCAACCTCAATATTAAGACCACCTTGATAACTTTTCTAGGGTCCCAACATTTTCAGATTTTCATGTAGAGGATTCCTAGAACCTTACCACCAGGGGGACTAAGCATTTCATGAAATACCAAAGGCAATTTACGTTTTGAGTCCTCATATCTTTTGATTTGCTATGCCCTTGTATAAACCAGAAGGGAAACATCAGATTGGTATAGTGCTCCATACTGCAATTTCTGTTTAAATATCTTTTTTCTCTTTCCAGAATGTCACTACATGTAAAACCATTTATTGTCTCTCCCTTTGTCCATTCTAAAGTACATGTATAGGATAGGCCAGTGTGATTGTCTGTAAGATATACAAATGTACTATAAAGCATTAGCGAGTGTATATATCTTAGAGACAATACCACAAGATTGTCTATCAAACTCAGACAACGTGAACTTCATGGACCATTGTATATATGATATAGATGGTTAAATTGGAGGCCGCAGACAGACAGTTTGCTGTGAGCATGTATATACATTGTATATTACTATATAGGATAAAGGGAGATAACTCTAGAATGGACTAAGGGAGAGAACCTGTGACAATCTCCTGTGGTATTGACTTACCCGATAGGGTGACCAAGGCTTACAGCTCCTCCATGTATGTTCACTTTATTCATATCCAGATTTAACATTTCAACATTAGCTAGAACCACAACACTAAATGCTTCATTGATCTCCCACATATCCACATCTTCAGATTTCACACCAGTTGATTCCAATACCTGAAAGTTCAATTTTATAAAAAGGCTTTAAACAAGTCTCAACACACATGTACGAGGGGTTTTCCAAAACTCACAAACATGTGATGAAGACAAACACAATGCCAGTAGTTGGTTCAGACATTCAAGATGGCTATTGGTTGGAGTTTAGTCATTCTCGACAGCTCTCCGATATTTCCGTACCACTTCGTTACTCTACGAACATCCTCTAGTGTATGTCAGGCGGAGCACTATGTGGCAAAATTCAACATTCAATCATAAAACAGATTTAACTAGAATAACTTCGATATATGAGAGATGGATTATCATTAAAGCACTGTATTTGAAGTAAAGTATATTACCGGCAATAGCTCTATTTCATCAATAAATTGAGGGGCGAGTTTTGGCTTAAAAAATCTGATGTTAACATCAACTCCTTCATAAATCGAGTGGGGATTTTTGTAATATTTATTTTTCATTTTGTTTTAACTTAATACACACACAGTTAATAAGTTGTATTTGTTGTATCATGGTAATCAAATTATCTGTCTTCACTTTAACAATAACTGCACTGAATAAAACCTATAAAATTTGCCAAATGTTCCATCTAAATGTTAAAGGACAAACAAATCCATTTTTATGAACGAAAGAAAGTGTTCATAGCTATACTTTTACTCAGATGCTACTCACTGACTTCTATATAACCCCTAAATTTCTTTGTGTGAGTATAATAAATCTGCATTAACTAAACAATAATTCTACAACACCTTATTATGATTATATTGTTTAAATATGAATACATTTGCAATGACATGACAATAAGGATGAAATTGTACACCTACAAACATGTGTTACTACATGTATTAAACATACAGGTCAGGTGATGGACACAGCCAGAGGATAGGGAAGTGACCATAAGAAACTTGTCAAAAAAATGTGGGGCCAGACATAATGGATAGAAATTAAAAACGATCAACAATTTCAAAATAAATTTGTTTATCTTAATACTTCATCCAAATAAATTCAAATGTTATACTAAATACTAATACTAGTTATATAATCATTAGCTAATTAATGTCACCAATTATACATCAAAAGAAGCAAGCTATGCAATTTGGTTAAACACATCACATCAGTATTATGCTTCAGGCATATTTTACTTGTCTATTTAATTGAAATTTGAACTGTCATTCATTAAAGTTAAACTAACCTTTGAGTAGCAAATCAAATCAATTTTAATTAAGAATGTGTTTAAATTGCATTAATTGTAGCTTAACACATCAATTGATATATTCTGCATATCAATATAAAGTGCTTTTCTAGACAAAAATGATAATTACTAGTAAGTGTACATTGGACATATATCTACAATAAATCAGATGGATATAAATCAGACAAGAACTTCTACTGGAATGTAAATATACACAACAGCCATCATGGAAGCAGTCTCAGGGTAAAATCATTTGGATAAATAGCTGAATAAAAACAGCCAACATTGGAACAGTCTTAGAGTTGATTCACACAGAAAAAAGCTAAAATAAACCCCAACTAGCATTGGAATAGTCACAGAGTCGATTAACGAAGAAAATAAATCCCATAGTTCAAATTGAAGTACAAACTAAGTGTTACCGAGTGTGTAATTGGAAGAATAGTAGTGTAATAATGAAGTATTGGGAAACAGAGACAATATTTACATTCACATGGACCCAGGTAGTACAAGGCTTCTGGCGCCGCTATCCTAACCCGGCCACTAATCACGTCTTGACGGAGGATGTATTGGAACGAAGAGTACACGATAGGAAACTTATAACAAAGCGTTTAATCACTAAGAAAGGAAAGGTTCCGTCATATTTGCAGAAATTCACAGGTGGCGTTAGAAACATTCATTTAATTGAAGAGTCAGTGTTGGATCTGGATGACCATACCCTAGTGACTTACACCAGGAATATAGACATGGAAAACATTATGTCTGTACACGAAAAATGCACATATAAGATTCTATCCACAGACGTCAACCAATCATTGTGTATGAGACAAATGTGGTCAGATTCCAATGTTACCGGATTTGGGAATATCATATCAATGTTTAGTGTCAAACAATACCAAAAGAATGTAGAGGCCACAAATAATGGATTTATTTATGTGTTAAGGACAATGTTCGATCCAGAATCAATTGTCAAGCAGGGCATTAACAACAGAAGCCTACAATGGACTGAAGACACAAAAGCTAACCTACTTGTAAAAATATTGAAAAATATTCACTCAATAGTTCGAAAAATCATTTTTCGTCAACAAAACACAAGACTCATATATTGTCATTGTTTAACTGACTACAGCCATCAATTAATTCATGAAAATGCTTCATTTTGTATGTGAACGTTCATCACCTATGAATGAACACTTATTTGCATTGCAGTTTATTCGAACTAGATTATGTTAAAGTTTGGAATATTAAAAGAATTAATTTGCTTACAAAAGTTTATCTGTTTTTTTTTATTCATGAAATATCTTATACATTAAACCTTATATGTTCATATATCAGGATGAGTTTAAAATCAGTCACAAATACTAATCCAGTAATTCAGTCTAGTTTTAAATTTAAAGACAAATTTAACTGTTTTGTTTTACTAATATTTCATGTGTAGTATTTCTTACACGAGTGCCCGACTACAGAAACGAATGTAATACCATCTCAGCAAGGTTGACACGCAAACTTCACAATCCCTGAATTAGCCACAAGTACTGGTGAGTAACCTAGGAAACAGTATTTGAGAAGGACTATAAATGTAAACTTGTTTTACCATCAATGTAAAATAAGTTTAAATTAAATGTGCAGTTTACATCAGAATTTTGTATATAATATTATCATATGATATATTCTGATGAATAACAAATACCAATTGATCCCTAAAGTAGAAAATGGAGGATGAATATTTATCTTACCTTTGGTACGGCGTAAGCGGGGGCAGTCGGGAAATCAATGGGGTCGATAGCAGCATCAGCAAAACCTGCAAGTTCAGTAAAGCTACACTTAAGTATAATTATCTACTTTCAAACAAAACCGCATTAAAAAACCACCTCCAAAATTAAGACCAAACTTATAGATAAGACCAATTCTTGATATTTCTTCCATATTTTAACTAGATAATCAGGTCAACTTAGGCCTGTAGCAGATCCGTAGTCCAGTGGTAACGTGCTCGACTAGTAATCCAGGGATCGCAGGTTCGACGAGACTTTAAAAACCGAGGTCCCGTGTATGATGCTTTACATCGAGCACGTAAAAGAACCAGGAGTGCATCTGGAACTGGGGCATCTCCTGTATCATGCACTATCCTCCAAAAATCTAAAATGACTTAACATTCTTCCGGAGACGTCGCCCATATGGGAAACCGGTGGCGACGATAAATAAACGCAAATACAAAACAAAACAACTACGGCCAACTTTCTCTGGAACCAATGATGGTCTTACCATTGAGGTTTCATTGTATGTAATATGCTTGTGAACAGTGAAAGTGCTCAATGATGAATTTGAAGAAATACTGGATAAATCTTCCAGCAGACATTACCAACACATCTGATCAATTCCAACAGTTTCTGTATCACAATGTCTAGAGGCCTGAAACTCAGTCTTAGACTTTAAAATTTCAAAACGTTATATTGACCAGCCTTTCGTTTTCATTTAATCTAACTGAATGAAACTTTGTCTGTAAGTAATTGGTGTTATTTACTCTACACTTTTGCCAAGTTTTATAACAATTTATACTGTTATGATAATGTAGGAACAAAAAGAACATTTTAAATTGTAAAGTCAAAGTCCGAGTTTTGGTTTTAAACTGTTTGTGAATACGGCCCCTGAATAAAAGAGATCACCTGCATAGATCTCCCACTGCAGCATATACCATTAAATCATGTACAGTAAAACCTCAATAATAAGACCACCTTTGGGACCCTTGAAAACTGGTCTTCATATTGAGGTGGTCTTAATATTGAGGTTAAATAAAGAGCAAAATAGTGGGGTTGTCTTAAGGAGAGGTTTGACTGTACTGTATAAGTGTATAGCTTGTTAAAGTTAACCTGATCCTCTTGACCACATTTAGCATAGATTCATGGTCGTCTAATTGTCTAAACATATTGTATCTTCCGCCTCATATGCGTTAAGTATTACGAATATACAAGTGATATACAATAACACCATTGGTTAATATTTTCTTTGACAAGGTATTGACACCAAATATGCTCAATTCGCTCACGGACATTGATATATTCTGCTGCGTAATAGCTGTGTTATAAATTCATTCATAAGGTCAGGATTAGGTTAATTTTAACAAGCTATATATATATACTCGTGAATCACAATGTTTGCATATCCGCAATTCAGGTGTTTCACAGGCAGAAATGTTTTGCAAGCACCAAAATGAGCATTGTTACATTTCATATCTCAAAATAATGTGAAAATATACTTCGGTGAACTGGGAACTTTATGTTGGCCGATATTTTTGCCATTTTCTTGATTTTGCAAAATTCGCAAACATAATACAATACTTACCTAAAATTCTAGCTAGAGGTTTCACCCCAAGTCTATCAGCAGCTTTCGCAGACATAAGAACAATAGCGCCAGCACCATCATTCAATGTACTCGCATTGGCAGCAGTTATGGTCCCTGAAATGTTCATTATATTGAATTACTGAAAATATTACAGCAAGATCAGCACACTATCTATGGAAGTGCTTCATTAAATAGGTTTACATCATTCTTAATATTAACCTGTGATAATAGAGAAATTTTGCTCGTTTTAACCAATTTATTTCCAATAAATTATGAACAATTTACGAATTATTTCAATTATTCTCCATGTCAGCTTCCTGGACCACAAAACCAGTACTCTCCTTAATTCTAGGAATCCTGGTTTAACCTCAGACCTCGCCAAGGCGGGATTCTAAAAACAGGCTGGCACTCTAACTCTGCCCCTTTACCACCATGCTTTCTTTCAGGATTTACTTAACTGAGGTTGTATTCATGCAAGTGTTAAAGGTTAAGCATAAACGGTCTCAATGAAAAATATCAACAAAACACGTAATAGAAAGATAACACATCTTTGAGCTTCAATGCATGCACCATTTTAAGCTTTAAACATGTATATTCTTTGAAAGCTCACTATCCAATAAGGACAAAATCTAGATCATTGTCATAGTTACACAAAGAAACCTCAATAGTAAATCCACCATTGATTCCGAAGAAAGGCAGCCTACATTATAAGGTGCTCGAATAATCCGGATAAAATATGGTAGAAAAATTAACTATTAGTCTATGGCAAATACGATCATATTACGTGGTATAAATTTCAATTGAGGTTTTAATGTACATACAATACTTGTCCATGGCTTATCAAATGAAATGTATAGTGATAAAAACTTTCATCATAAAAATTTGAATTTACATATTTTTGATCTTCAAACTCTTGTACCAGATAATACCCAATAATGTTTGTACAACACAAACGTTCCAACACATAGATAAGGTAAGGTATGGTAATACAGCAAACATTTATCTTTACCTTCCTTTTGAAACACAGTTTTAAGTGTTGGAAACTTGTCAAAGTTCACTTTCTTGTACTCTTCATCTTGTGACACAATTACTGGATCTCCTACAATATAACATAATCACATTCTTTCTACAGGTGTAATATACAGTGCAACCTCTCTACAGCAGACCTCTCTTGAGCAACAACCTCTCTACAGCAGACCTCTCTTGAGCAACAACCTCTCTACAGCAGACCTCTCTTGAGCAACAACCTCTCTACAGCAGACCTTTCTTGAGCAACAACTTCTCTACAGCAGACCTCTCTTGAGTAACAACCTCTCTACAGCAGACCTCTCTTGAGCAACAACCTCTCTACAGCAGACCTCTCTTGACCAACAACCTCTCTACAGCAGACCTCTCTTGAGCAACAACCTCTCTACAGCATACCTCTCTTGAGCAACAACCTCTCTACAGCAGACCTCTCCAGGGCTCTTGAAATTTTCTTTAAATACAGTTGTCCCGGACTAGTGGACATCTTCATTTTGACTTGTCCAACATGGGTGGCTAGTTGTATGAGCATAGAATATGTTATGGAATAAAAGTCAAGTTACACATGCTTAACAGACTTGTCCCCGACTAAGTCCAACTCAACTGTTGGTAGTCCGAATTGGCAATAAGACTTGTCCGGGATGTCGGACTAGTGGATTTCTAGAGCCCTCCTCTCTTGAGTAACAACCTCTCTTCAACAGTTTTTCAATAGTTACAATCAGGCCTATGAATAATTCTATAACTTACTACAATAAAAATAAACAGAATACATATCAAGGAGCCTTTAAGAATCCTGTAGTTGGTACTATAAACCAGTCATTATGTGTTGTCTGGGCATCAATTAGTGAACATTTAGCAAATGCATTTCATGTTAATCACAGATCTCAGATACAACGATGAGGTTAATTATACAGTATGTTACCTTTTCTCTGAGGAATAGTCACAGGAACAATTTCATCATTAAACACACCAGCCTCGGCAGATTGACGACTCAGTTTGTAACTTCTGATAGCATACTCGTCTTGTGCTTCACGACCAATATTGAACTTTTTGGCTGTAGTCTCACCACAGATACCCTGTTTATTATAATACATGTATTGTTAAATCTCACTTCAAGACCACCTTGAAACTAAGGCAACATCATTAGTTAGAATGTATTATCATGGAAAAGTTTACATTTTTTCTTTCTTCTTCCATATTTTAACTCCAACAGACTTTCTAATGACTAAGACCAGCTTTCCTCAAAACCAATAGTGGTCTTATTATTGAGGTTTCACAGTACAAAATTTATGTTGTAATCACATATCTATTCTGAGAATTCGAGGGGCGATGTAAAAGTATGTCTTTGCTGTGGTGGCATGAATAGGTCAAGCAGTAGAGCAATCGCCCTGTAACCAAGAGGTCCTGAGTTCAAGCCCAGGTCTGGTGGCACATTTTTCTGACCTTGTGAAAGTTGAATAACAGGGTGTCGTTTAACAGCAGGGATATGACGCCAAATAAACACAGAACAAATGAATACAGATGATGTAACGATTTCTTCTTCTTTCCTTGATAGCGCAATTTAAAAAAACTACTCAGTTTCTACTATAAAACAGAATTAAGTCATTAAGTTGTACTTTTAATAGAAACATGTCCCTGTACAATAATTTTAATAAATGATATGCACAGAAAAAACAGACAAGAACTGGAATGCATCAAATCTAACAACACATCGTTTGGACCATTACATCAATCATCAATTTATTCAAAATATTGGAGAAAATCACTCACCATATGATATTTTCCATATGCATCAGTAAGACCATCAAAAACAATAGCATCCTGAAACAGGAAATGTCAATGAATGCTTTGGTATTACAGTATGTTATGGACAGATCTAACATACAAACATATTTCATAAAAACAGGATAATCATACATATGTACAACCTCACCACAGCAGACCTCAATAGAGCAACAACCTCTCGTCAACAACACTATCAAATTTCCTATAGTAAGATTTCATTACTTATATAACCTCTCTAGAGCAACAACCTCTCTTCAACAACAATATCAATTATCCTATAGTAAGATTTCATTACATATATAACATTTCTAGAGCAACAACCTCTCTTCAACAACAATATCAATTATTCTATAGTAAGATTTCATTACTTATATAACCTTTCTAGAGCAACAACCTCTCTTCAACAACAATATCAATTATCCTATAGTAAGATTTCATTACATATATAACCTTTCTAGAGCAACAACCTCTCTTCAACAACAATATCAATTATTCTATAGTAAGATTTCATTACTTATATAACCTTTCTAGAGCAACAACCTCTCTTCAACAACAATATCAATTATTCTATAGTAAGATTTCATTACTTATATAACCCTTCTAGAGCAACAACCTCTCTTCAACAACAATATCAATTTTTGACAAGTAATAAATGTTGTTTTCATGACTAGAAAGAAAGCTAAAACTTCTCATTTAAGTTTTTGACTAACATTCATGAGGTTTTCATAAAAAAAACCTAAAATGTTCATTCAAGTACTGTTAAGCTGCTTATTGCAATATACCATTTATTTTACTTAAAAACATACCATTAATTCCACTTTCCCATACGGTGTCTGTCCTCGTTTCATGTAGAACGGGGCATTACTCATACTCTCCATTCCTCCAGCCACCATTACATCCTGTGAGCATTTAAAAACATCCAAGAATACATAAAAAACAGACAAAAAAATGCAATATTTATGAGAGAAAAATGTTACAAACGTGACACTATCAATCCAATAGAGACAATATGAAGGGTTATAATGTCAGTCATTTCACTTAAAAAACTATAAAATTTAAATTTCAGTAAGATTCATTTTCAGGTTCAAAGAGAAACCTTTAAAAAAAGGTGATGTTTTCGTTAGGACCAGCTAAGACCCTACAATGTTTACAGATTTTTCTGATAAATGCTGTCCTAAATTTTGCTCTGGAAAAGTCAAACTTTTGATCTGGTCTGTTGTACCCATTGAAAATTTTCAACAGGTCTGGGGAGGAAGAAATGTGTGTACTACAAATACCAAATATGGTAAATATTAATATAGTTACCTGACTACCACACATAATACTCTGTGCTGCCATCATAACTGATTTCATTCCTGAGGCACAAACTTTGTTCACCGTTGTTGTAGGTGTGATTATAGGGAGACCTGTAAGAACACATCAATATCAGTACACATGGTAAATATAGGGTATTTACAGTACATGGACTTGCTGAGTTAGTGGTGAAGATTTTGATACAAATATGTTTGTGAAAATACGCAAAATTAATAAAATCCCGAAAATATCAAACAAGCATAAATTTTCTTGCTGATTGAAGTATAGTTTAACATTCTTGACTATTAAATGCAACTACACTAAGTTTAGCCAATAGCAAACATTATTCAGGGGTTTTCTGTATGGAGACAGAACATGCTATGTGACCAGTCTCTTTCCAGGATACAGTAGGTAAATGGGCTTGGGTCTATAGAGTAAAGAGTTAAGCCAAAAGGTTTGTTTCCGGTTGTTTCTGACCAATTCTTGGTTTTTACCACCAACCCAAATATTGTTCGGCTTAAAAAATGAACCCGAAAAAAATTTATCAACAAGGAAATGTGTAAGTATAAACGATTTTCAACTTATACCTGAAAAGACAAAAATACAAAAAAAAAGAGCCAACTGCAAATACTGTCCAAAAAAGTTCCACAAATCAGATCATTGGAAATAAAAACATGATATTTACCAGCACCAAGAGTGGCTTGTCTACAAGGTGCCTGCCCTTCCATCCCCTGTAGAACGTTACCCATATATACTTCCTGTACAGCATCTTTGGCAATACCTAGAAAATACAGACATACACAATGTTTTATCAGCAAACTGCAAACATACTACAAACTTGCAATTTATACAGAACACATAAACGTGTACTTTAAAAAAAACACCTGTTTTAAGTTGATATGCTTTTAATATGAAAATCAGTATGTAGACCTTGGGAAGTCAACGTACAATATCCTTAAAAATAATAGACTGTTATCCAACGCAATCAGCAAGTTGTGTGTTCAGCTTCATGCACCAGTAACCCTTCTCAAGTCTATATTGTCCGAGGAAAGACGACTACTATTTTTATTACCGTCATCTTATTTATTTACAAAATTGAAATGTTGATGAACCTAAACTACTCCATCCATTGGTATTTCTTTCATGAATGGTATTTTATATATGTTTATTTTCGATTTCAATGCTCATGTTCATTCAACTTTTGACATAAAAAATACAGATTTATTGACTTTAATGTGACATCACAGACTTCACAGATCTTGCTAAACTTGCTTTCAGGTGATGTATCTACCTTCTTTGACTCTTTTATAGCTGCTGAAGGTTCTCAGTGAGTCAAGAAGATTTCGAACTAGGTCACTAACTTACCTGCTTTCTCTATGGCTCCTTCAATGGCAATAGACCCAAGTCTTGTAGCTGGAAGGGGAGCCAGACTACCTAGAAATGATCCTACAGGCGTTCGGACAGCACTAACAATAACTACATCCTAGAATACATGTATTTACACCATAATGTACATAACCTATAGTCATAAAGTAAACCACTTATAATATAATAAAGGTACAGCTGTCATCAATTAAAACATTTTCTACATTGTACCAATACAGTAAATCTTTATTATAATATCAAAATTAATTAAATTTGAGGCCATCCTTAAAGATTGTTTGTTTATCATAACCTTACCCAGCAAACTTATGTGGGTTGGTCAAGCAAGTTTATATTTCCATATCACTTTTTTATAACGTTATGGTCCTTCAAGTTTCAACAGTCCATTTGCCCTGCTCAGTCATGCAGAACCCTAAAAAGTTATTTGAGTAAAGGTCATTTTCAGGAGCAGGCAGGGTTATTGCAAACAAACATTTTTTAAGGCTGGCCCGAGTAACACTGGATGTGCAGATTTTATATTGAAAGGTTCCTAAAGATTATTTTATCCATTAGTATGAGAAGTATAGCAGCACTGAACTCAATAAATACTCACTTTTACTGCGGTACAGATGTTTTATAGTAGGTCTACACATATTTTTATATCAATGATAAATGGCAGAATTTTCAGATAAACAGGGGAACCAATGGTGATGATAGAAAGCATAGAAAGCGTAACGGCTTACATTCAATCCCGACACTTGTGTCAACCCTCTCAAGATCTGTTTTGACGGAGATCTCTGAAACATTTTACAGAATACATGAACCATACAATAAGTTCTCAAAACTTTAAACAAACTACCATATATATGCCTATTGCCTACTTGTACCAACAGCCCCATTTCTCACAGTTAACAAAAACCTACTGGATACAAGTCAGTTGATTGTGACTCAAAGTGCAGACAATCTAAATTGAAACCATTCAAGATACAAGATATTATTAAACTTATTAGTTTATCAAATTATTCTATAGATAATTATTGAAAATATTCATATTTAATTGCCTTACTTCACCAAAATAAGGTGCAGCAGATGTGGGACTTGCACCAATAACTGCCTAAGCACTAGACTAGTGTGTATACGGGTAGCACGATTTACCACACACTACCACACTTCAAAGTAATGGCATATAGTTGTTGTTTTTTTTTCTTCGTTTTTTAAATCAATAATGATGTTTTAATTATTATTTTTATTTTTTACTGGAGTTTAAATGCTTTAAAACCACAAATTTGTACATAAATTGATTACAGAACAACAACTATATGCCAGTACTAATTACTACTATGAAGTGTGTCGTAGTGCGTGGTAAATCGTGCTACCGAACATACTGTGCTACCATGCAGCCATCTAACCACAAACCACTACCCTCACCCCTTCAGGCATTAGAGGATCAACCATCAAGGACTGTCAAACATCACTGCCACCATTAGCGTAAATCATGGGTATATAGTGTGTCTGATGTTGGGCTCAAACCCACGACCCCCTCAATACAAGTATTTTTAAATGGCACTACATGTTAATGTTAACTACACTAACCAGACAGCCATCTAACCTGCACAACTACAGTAAATCATAGGCAAATATCTTTGTTGTAAAACTAATAACAACAGCATTAACCGCAACAAATCTTCAACCCTGACAAGTACGTTGTATTCCTGGTATGAGACAAAAACAAGTAAAGCATCATAGTTTTGCAAGGTCAACAAAACCAGGGCAGGAGTATGAATGTCAGTCAAGCAATACTGCAATGACAGTTCATATCGCTCACATATTATGATTGGTTAACAAATAATAATGCAACCTACAACACTTTTGAACAAAAGCTTCGATAACATTTTGCCGAAATTGCAATTCGATTCTTGTAATAGAATAAGCTTGGAAACTTCAACCTCCGCGCAGATATTTGACTGGTTCCGCTAGGGGAAGTAAATGCTGCGGGAAGTTAGAAAGATTTTATACCCTACCGAGAACGTTACTTCCCCTTTCCCATTTACGGCATTTGTAAAATAGACGGGTTATACCCACTTAGAGCAAGTGAACCGCAACTAATATTCAGCGCCAAATAAAATAGAGTAACTTCCCTTGAAATTAGGAGGTCCGGCACAGGATCTTAGTGGATGATACTACCAAAGACCTAAATACCTGTCGACATTATTTAAACCTTGGTTAAAAAATATAGAAGATACAAGAATAATTATTTTAATTATACATACACTTGGTGTATTTCAAAAAAATGTTTATGATGAAATTGGGTGTGTAAGTGTCTGAACACGTATAATCAATGTTCAAACAAGTTCTGTGTTCTCGTATCTGGGACCAATACATACAGCTCGTATGAATATTGATAATTGGCATTAAGTAATTATTTTCTTGTGTTTTAATTAATTTGATTGGTGGATGCCTATTGCTTTGTAATTCATAAACCAGGCCCTCGGCAGATTATTTCTACTGGTCACTACTGTAATTGAAATTGCCCTCTAGGTGACATGTCAACTGGTAATATATAGCTGTAAAAACACTAGAGTCATAAAACCCAAGGAGTTCTTTATATGCGTTAATTCCTATTGCTAAGGATTGTGGGTAAATTTCGCGCTAGTTTCATCGATATCTGCCTAGCCTGGAATCCTGGCCAAACCTCCTATTGCTCCGCGTCGGTAAGGCCAGGCGTAATAGAATCCACGTGACTATGTTCCAACGCTGATCAGGACTGAAGTTTATCACGTGATCAAGATACCGGATAAAGAAAACGCGCGCGCATATAAGGTTATCTTGTGATAATCGAAGTGATTGTATTCCGCCTGCCTTGCGTTCAGTAAAGGCTATCAGTCCAAAACGTTACGAAACAGCAAAGACCTAAATACCATGGTAATTAGGTATTTGGAAACAGCGAGCTAGTTTTGCTATTGACCGGTGTGTTAGCGAAAAACGTTTCATATCACTCGCTATCGCAACTCGGAGGTAGCACGCGAATATCTGAGCCTAACACTGCGTTCAGTTACGGCTAACAATCACTCATATTTTGTTTTGTATCCCTGGCCCACCGTATCACAATGACTGCACACAGGGAACCAAATTGCAATATGAATGCAATGCTGGTTCCCTGTCGTTACTGTTTTTGAGGCAGGGAACCAGAATAAAAACGAGGCGGTCAATAGCAAGGCAGGTGTTTAGGTCTTTGCATAATACATTGTGATTCTGCACAAACATATCAGAAAAATCGCTTAAACATAAATGGTTGATTGTGTAATTCACATACAATGACCCAAAATTAAAACTTTATATCGATTTCAAAAGTATATAATTATACTACTCAAAATTTGCTAAGTGTCACCTAAGGCTACTGCTAATAATTATGTCCTCGTATAGGCCTTCAAATTCGGCGAAATTGTACACTGGCTATAATGATACAAGGCTAAATTGTCCATTTCAAAAAATTATTATACATGTTGACTAGGATTGTACCACAAAATTACTTTAATGTGATTGTCCTTGCATAATGCCAAGGGCTATAACTCAAGAACAACTTCCAATGAGAAGTATGAAACTCCAGTAGTTAGCTTGATTTCCAGTCACATTTATGTCTGACTAAGGAATATAAAAATTGAACTGTTTCTTTTTTTTGATATGTGCTATCAAGAAATGTTGATCTTTATATTGACGTCATTTTGACGTCAGATTATGTGATGTTAACTTTTCTGACAAAATGCTAATATTGTCTCACAATGCCTGGCCACATACTCTTGACAATGATAAGCAGTTTGAATTTCTTTTAACAGCTTTATATACTTGAACCAAAATGATAACAGGTGGTCCTTAGCAAGTTTTGAGTAGTATATATTGTTGATAAATGTATATTCGGGGTTAAAAAAAATTTTCATTGAAGCTTCAATGCAATATCAATGTGTTTATGTAATTTACTGGGGGAAAATCAGACAGTGCATATTTTTTATGAACAATTAAGTGGAGAGGGGTCGAAATGAAAATTCCAGAAAAATATAAATTATCACACAATATTTGGAGAAAAGAAAGTACTGACTGAGTGATTTTATAAGAAGCATCAGTAACCAGTGTGACCGCCATTTTTACGAATGCATTGGAGAATACGTCGCCTCATTGAATTTACGTAACCATTGTGTATGAACGCGTTTGGAATACGTTGCACAATTCTAATACAAGTGCATTTCGGAGGTCATATATTTAATATGGTATCTATTTGATGCTCGGACCTGGCTCTTCGACCCAATTCATTCCACATGTGTTCTATGGGGTTCAAGTCTGGGGATACAGCGGGCCAAGGCAAGACGTTAACATTATTTTGAGCAAGGAATTTTGTAGTTATACGCGCCTTGTGAGGCGTTGCATTGTCATGCTGGAAAGTGACAGGTCCGTTATTTTGCATGAATGGCATCATTGTATTGTTTAAAACATTGATATAGCCTTGAGCATTGAGATTTCCTTTGATAATGACCAGATCAGTTTTCAGATTCCCCATTATCTCACCCCAGACCATAATACTGCCACCACCAAATCTGTCTCTCTCCTGAATACAACAATAGGCCTACGGCGATAGATGCGTATTCTGCCATCTGCATGGCTGACAGTAAACCGTGACTCATCGCTAAAAAGTATTGATTGCCACTGGTTGCGCATGAAATGCAAATGACGTCGTGCCCATAACAGTCTGGCAGCTCGGTGACGAACTGTCAAAATCTGTCCAGTATGTGGACGACGAACACGAATAGGAACACGGTTCTGTCTCAAGCGGTTTATGATCGTTTGTGCATGAACCCCGTAACCGCGGCGGCCGAGCAGTAATGGTTGCTGGTAAAAAACGATTACATAGGTGAGTCATCGTGATAACGCGATCAGTACGTAACGTTGTAGCACGTACGCGACCGGGTCGTGAACAATCTCTGACAGATCCAGTAGTGTTATACCGGTTCGCAATATTATGAATAGTCTGTCTGGAGCAGCCAAAATGACGCGCTACGCTATTTACCATTGACCCCGACGGCAGCATACCAATAGCCTGGTTTCTCTGATCTTCAGAAAGACTTGGCATCACTAAATGCAATTGATTATTAAAACAAATTCAATATTTTTTATCTGTGCTAAGCAGCAAATGATTACTTGTCAGTGTAAAACCTGTAAGTGAAACCAACGTTGCTGCGCACGTGCAAAGTAAGGAAAAGTTTTTCCTGTTTGGACGCATGAATATACCGGCGATTTTTAAAACAATTGCATAATCGTTATCCACAATGAAATCGTGATATACACGTGTAACACTTACAACAACATAATTATATACTAACAAAACAAATATTCAAAAAAAATAAAGTGTCAAGTTTTCATTTTGGGTCAGTGTAGGTGTAGTTGCACATGTATATTCGACGAGAGTACGACAAAATCCCCTTCGGACAAAATCCCCTTCGCTCATTATGTACAAGGTGGACAAAATCCCCTTCGTGAATTTGAAGTAGGACACTCACTGATATGTTTTGAATGTTAATTGATACAATATTAAATTATAATAATGACATGCATCAACTGTAAATCCAATTATAGTTTTTGATATATTTCTTGGTTTAGGCCTACTGTCCATGTTAAAATGTTCAATAAATGTTGAAACCTTATTTTGTTTAATTTTTTGAATTTTAAACCAAATTGAACTAAATACAAAAAATATCAGAGGGTGTTTTGTCCTACTTGTTAAATTCATGAAGGGGATTTTTGATATTCGACATGAAAGAAACTTCCTACAGATGTAGTAACAAGGTGAAATACACCACATTATATTTACACTAATCCTTTTTATTTCAACAGGAATTTCCATCAAGGACACTTATGGAATGGTAGGCCTATGGTGTTATGGGATCACATTGCCTTCTAAGGGAATATTATGCATAGATCTATGGCAAATCACTCTAGAGCTCTATTTTCAAAGACTGGTTCCCTAATAATTAAGTGCCTCCATAGGACGGTTTGTTAGTTCTACAAGTAACAGTTAGACTCATGGAAGTCTCATATACTCGGGTGTCTTTTGGGATTACATAGCTTTATATTGCCTTACGTGACTTAAATTGATCGACCTTGGCTTCTTCCTTGAGTGAACCACTTTACGGGCCTCAATACGTTATTGCGCATGCGTCAATGTGTTGTTTGCTAGCTTGCCGTTTCCCATGCGCGTCCATTATGAGAATATGACATTGAACAGAATGGAGAACAAATTACGTGGCGAGAAGCGAATAAAAGGTATCTGCATTTACTCTACAATCATATTTTATTTTATTCCAAAAACAATGCGAATCTTCACTGTTTATTAAACTTTATATATTTTATGCGGTATGACTAATATGATGGCTAATATGATAACAATATTTAGCCACGTATCGGGTATTTTCAACGGGATACGGACATTTGCCCCCGGACATTTGCCCCCCCCCCCCCCCTGTGTAAAAATGGCAAGGCGGACGTTTGCCCCCCCCCCCCCCGACTAAATGTAAGCTAGGACATCTGCCCCCCAAAGAAAGTTGAAGCTAGGACAATTGCCCCCCAGTGTAAAAATACAGGTAGGACATTTGCCCCCCATTTCATTGACTTTTTTTTAACAAAGCAAGTTGTAGACTTACCAGTTGTTACTAATAATTGAAACAGAAAGTATGAGCTTTTTAAGTATATTCAATCTGACAAGAATAATGTCACATAGCGACTGTAAGTAGTGTTAAGAAGTAGTCTCTTGGGTTTCCAGTACCACGCCTTGAAAATTAGCCTTCAATTGTATTTCGGTTAGTACTTTTTATGTCAATATTTTGAGCTCCCACCATATATTTTTTTAGTTTATTAAGGTCGGGATTTAAGGATGATCAGCATGAAATTTTAATATTGTTATCCGGCTTCCAATTATTTGCTAGTTTTGAGCCATGACATAGGACATTGTCTTCCTGAAGATCCAATTGCGATTGGCAAAATATCTAGCTCATGCAGGCCACACATTTTTGTCACAAGTTTGAATAAATTTATCACTGTTCTCATTTCCATTCATAGAAATAAGGATACTTACTCCGTTAAAACACATACACCACTAAAACATAGCAGTAGCCTTAAATTAACGCCTGTAAGCCAAGTGGCTTAACACATTGGCTAAGGATTGATATTGACCAAGGCATTCCAAATGATTTAAAATTTACATTCTCATAAGGGTGGCCTTACCTTAACACTGTAAAGTGTGATTCAGGTAGAAAATGCATGTGACTTGATAGGTATGGCTGCTTGAACTCCGGTCGACAGTGGCATACATTCAGACATTGGCATAGCAAAACTGAATGTGGAATTTAAAGATGTTCTTAACGTACTTCAATGTTTTTTCTTCCTTATTATAAAACAATGATTTTGGTAGTATTTTTATTTCGATGATTTTTTAAAAGATTTAAATAAATTATAAACTGCATATTAAATAGTTATCATGTCTTAAAGATTCACTAAGATATGAGCAGAACATTCATTTCTCTCTGCTATCATATGGAATGTGTAATCTGATCCCTATGTTCTGACCACAAGACTGACCAGTGCAGAGAGATTAATGGGCCCCTGCTGATAGAAATAAGTGATATCAATTACTAGCATAATAAACACTGAACTGTGAAGAGAGGCTTTGAAAACTGGGGAAAATCCAGAAAGTCGGTACATGTCTTGGACAAATAACAGTTATTCACAAGAGAAATCTTATGACATTAAGCTATACTTTTAGCTTATAACTTTTTTAACATCATATGATTTTTTTTCAATATGTCCATCTTTGTTCTGAAAAACACAGACACGTTTAAAGGATCAATATGAAATGTGTTTATCGAGAAACTAGATGTGGCTTGGATTTAGAGGTAGGGACGTTGGTCTTGCACGCGGCACATATACTCATAGAGTATAGGTAGTCTTGTCCGGGCTGTAACTTTGTCATGTACTGACGGATTTTAAAATAACTTGGCATTATATCATTCTATAATGATCAAACTGTGACATAGAGATTTGTGGTAGGGACTTGGGTCTGCATGCATTATTTTGCCTTTATATGCTAAACATATGTACTAAGTAATTTTAAAATCCGCCAGTATATGACAAAGTTACAGCCCAGATACGACCACCTATACTTTATGTGTATGTATACAGCATTCCATAATGATCAGACTCTAAGTGTGAGCTTGACCTTTGAAGAAGGGACATGGGTCTTGCACGCGACACATCGCCTAAATATATGCCGAACACATATGCCAAGTTATATTAAAATCCATCAGTACATGACAAAGTTACAACCTGGACACGAAAAATCAGAACAGATGGATAATGCGATTTTGATATGCCAACCTTCGAGGGGGGGGGGGTAGTAAAATACTCAATCTGGTCCTATCTTATGTATATATTACTGTTTTATAGTAAATAGGAATGTCAATTAGAGCCTATAGAACAATTGACACTAATATACTTAGGTTAGTGGGAAGATGTTTATGTTATCCAATTAAAACGGTATATTTTTCATTAATGAGTACGGTAAATTTCGATATCAATTTTTTTTTTAAACTTGTATTGTTTGGTCTGACCACAATGTCATGTTGAATATGAAATCAATAAAACATTTAGTTTTGTTCTAGTGAATAAGATATTAGCCTCTCACATACTTGTCACTTAGACAGTAGACAGAATGCATATCATTTTGATTACAAGCAAGTCAGTTCTAAGAAGGCAGCATTCAGGTGCTAAATAACACAGCATCAGTTACACAGGAAGATACAGTTCCTTAAAGTGATTGTTTGATTGACAAGCAGGTATAGGAGTGATTTGATCAGACAATTTGTGTGGCTTATCAATATCAGTTATTATATAGGGAGAATCTTGGAAGAGAGAAATTTAAGTCAGTTAGGAATAAGGATTGAGGATGTTAGAAATTTGTTAAGATAGAATAAAGATGTATACAGTAAACCCTCAGTAAGATGAGCACCCTTGGGATCCTTGCAAAAAATGGTCTTAATGTTGATGTGGTCTTAATATTGATGTGGTCTTTATATTGAGATGGAATAAAGAGCAAAACAGTGAAAATGGACTTGAAAATTGTGTTCTTCATTTTGAGGTTGTCTTATTATTGAGGTGGTCTTGAAGTGAGGTTCTACTGTAAATAAGTATTTCAATTAGCTGTGTTTTTGGCTTACTTGATAATGATATTCAATATTTGTCTGTGAAAATTATGTTCAGGCATGTTTTTTTGGAACTTTCTTGAGAACTGAATGCAATATATAGAAAACTGGAAAAGATTTATACTCAATAAATACAAAACAGATTTACTTGGAAATTTACATTTAACAGCTAAAAGTGACACAAATTACTTTATCATAATGTTTTCAATGTTGTATAAATTCATGCCATGTTTTGGTTTCAGGTGGATCTCGGTCACATCCAAGTGTGTCACAGAGACCATGCAAGGAACATTCATTCCTAACAGATGTGGCTGATGTCAGGGTTATGGAGCAAGGCTTGGTTCAACTTTTAGAAGATTTTCACTCAGGAAAATTACAAGCCTTTGGTATGTGTTTTATAACGTAGAATGTGCTGGGGGGGGGGGTCAGTCCATCTGCCTGATATGTCTCGAAATAGTGTTTTGCATTAATTAAGAAAATAATAATAATTTGCACTGATTCGCCTAGTAGAGCCACAAATACATTTCCCTTTATGTGTTTAAAACTTCCATTTCCTTACCGGACTGAATAAAATTTATCAGAAATGTCAGACAGTCTGGATCAGGTATATTTGGCACAACTTCTTCTTTACATTCAGGACTTCAACTGTTGTAATGTTTTATAAATAAGATTTAAATAACACTCTCAATGGTAAAATGCAAAAAAAATGGAATTGAAAATTCAGCCACTGTTGATTGCATTTCTGATTTGTCCTACATGGAACAATGCTTCTGTCTTCTTAACATTTTGATAGTGCTATTAATGAATTAAATGTATTTCATACCAATATTTTCAAATAAGGAAAAATGTTCAAATTGCACAAGAGATTTCCTGGTTTGCTGCGTCACTGACACAATTTTTGGACCTAATTGTATAATTAACACATTTCAGATATATACTTTGTGCTTATTCCTGTTCTTTTCGGTAATTAAATCAATACCATTCCAGCACTTGCAATATTGGTCTAGTTGTGTCTAAGGGGGTCCATTAATTGACCTTCAGTTTTCATCATGGCGGAATTGTCATGAAAAGATGACAATAATAAAAGTATGGGACCCTCAAAAGTTATCCGAGACTCCCAAAATGGCCATGTTGGGGGTTATGGGACCCCTATTTGAAGTATTTGAGGGAAAACCGTATAGCTCTGTGTTTTAATAATTGGTAAAATCCACGCATATTCATGGATAAATACATACAAATTTATTTTTATCCATCCAAAAGTTTGATATTTTGTATATTTATTGCATTCTTGTTGTGTTTTAGGTGGAACGAATATGTTTGAAAAGATGAACGAAATTCGTGGAAAACAGGAACAACTTGCTCAGTTACATTTTGAACTTGACTTACAACAAGACATGAGAAGGTACTTCAAGTTTCATAATCTATATTTGTATAGTTATAGCAATCCTTTCACTTTTTGCTACCCCAGTAATGATATATTCAACATTCTTATTTGACTGTCAGTAGGCTCAGTGGCTTATTGTTGCAGCTTTCGCATACAGGAAGTTTTTGGTTCAATCCACATCTGAGTACTAACATATTCTTAAAAGTGGTGCTCTTTGTTTCATTGTCAATGCTCAGCATGGTAGGGGTAGTTCTTAAACTGACTGGCCTTGTGTAATATTAATGTGACAGGATGTTGCATGTCACATGTGTATGACATGGTATTGCTTTGTGGCAGCACTTAAGCTGCTGTAGAAGGCTTGCGGAAATTTATTCACAGATTGCCCGACATTCCATTGAAGAAACTTACAATGTCTGAACAATGTTTACAGGTTTTGAATGCCTGGTAGCTTGTTAACATTTAGTCAGGGTCTGTGCAGAAAGCTACAACATCTGATGAAGTTTGTCTGACACAGACCTTAGCGAACAAACAGAGCTTCCTCAAATCGACCCTTAGCTCTGTTTTGGAATTGTGGCCTTCCCTGAGCTATTCTGTCTCTCCCTGCATTATTGTAATCTTGCATTAAGATTTCTACCTTGTTAACTCAAGGTTTGAAATGCTTAAATTATTATAATTAAAACATCTTATATTTTCAGAATAGCATCTGAAGAAGCTAGAGCTAGAAATTATGATAATATCACTAAGATGATAGACAAGGTAAATGCTCCCAATAGTTCTGTATCATTGTGGACATTATTCTTCACTGGTCTCCTTCAGTGCATTAATTCAGAAACAAAACTTTTCTGTAGTAGCCGTCTATGAAACTATGAAAGAGTTCTATACGTATAATTATGTGTCTCTTTGATTGAGTAGTGCTGTGCTTTCTGCTCTACAGTCGGTCATCCTCCACCGCTGACAGCTCCTTGTGGAAGGCCAAGATAGTACTGGTTGTTTATGAATTCCAGGAAAACTGGTTAGGTCAACTGACTGTTGTATATAACCAAAACATCGTAGAAAATGATGTTAAACTTTGAAGTGAATTCAAACACGTATTTCAATAAATATATAGATATTAGTGTGATTATATATGGTCCTTTTACAGCCTCATTGTGATTATGTTTTATAATTACAGTGATACTTACCATATTTATTTTATGTTTTCAGCTTCATGGCCTGAGTACTTCAATGTATCCTTTAAACTTTTTATATATGACAAATAACACATGTACATGAGATGAGGCATTCACTGATTTACGCTATATGTGTTTAAAAACTAATAATAACTTCTCTGATGTTCAAGGAATGCCACTCAAAATTATGTTAGCAATATTTATTCACATCAACATTCTGCCCTGTCCTAGATGGATGATTCTGTAAAGTACAACATTTAGAGTTAAATGTCCCTATTTTGCTGAATTTGTGAAGAATTGGCACCTTGTATGATTTTGAGCATTGAATTTATCATTATAGACAGATAGTCATGAATCTTTCGTCAAAATATACTTAGACGTAAAAATTAGCTAATTGGTGGTAAATGTCTTCATACAGATGTACACAGTCTCTGCAGCTACGCAGCGTCACTTTTCTTTCTTCTTTCCCAAAACTCCAAATGCATGAGTCAGATACAGGTATGTTCTATCCTGATCTATGCACAGAGTTTAGCGCTAGCCTAGGAAGTTCCTGTGTCAGACTTATGTTTTGCAGTTCTTGAAACCTTTTTAGAAAAGGAGTATGTCTGTATGAAGGCATTGACATGCCATTTTATCCAAGTTATAACTTGGCATATTTTGATAAAAATGAAACCTTTTCTAAAGGCATTAGAAAACTGTAAAACTGAATAGTTGGATTTTAACTTATAGTGAAGTAGAATGATAAGTAAATAGTAGTGATGGGCAAAATTGATTAGTTATAATCGCATAACCCAACCGATGCGATGAATCAACATAACTGGACCTTTGGAAATGTGCATTTCAGCTGGGAAAAGACATGGTGTAACTGTGGCTTGTTACAACATACAAATGAATCTGACTGTTAATTTTGATAAAGGAAAACAATTGTTGATCTAAATTTAGATATTTAAATGTTTACATATTCCGAGATATTCATTTTATTAGTGAAGTTTCAAGTTTTGACTCATAATTTTATAATTCAACCCAAGTAATTAATCGACTTGCTATGTGTTTCATGTTGGGCTGGCTACGCAACTGCAAATGCAGTTGACCTACCTAAAACCAAATGTGCTTAAGTTCTTTTAAAATAGGTTTGATATAGTGATAATAATTTTCATATAGTAATCTTGATGTGTATATTTTCCCTTAACTTTGATGTAGTCAACAAGTACAGAGGGATCCAACATACGAAAGTCAACAGAAGAAATGAGAAATTGCTACATAAGTACATGTAGTATGCGTGTCTTTGCAAATGTTGCAATTTTCATGGTGATCTCAAGAAATTTTCGTTCACTTTTTGAATCCGAATTAAATCTACAGTTTGTCACATTGACTTGTAACAGATGAAGTTCTACCGGGAACGTTGGACAGAACTGGAAGGAATAGTATATGTGCCTACAACTACGGATCACAGTATTTATTATTTACATATATAAAATATACAGTCAACTCTCGTTATAACAATCATGTTTCTTCCCTGAATTTTTGTTGTATTGAAAATGTCAATATTTTGAATTTGAGAAATGAACAAGGCTTTGTGCCTGTACAGAATATTTCATTGTAACGAATGTCGTTGTAATTTGAGTTGTCTGTACAACACTTTATTTATACAATGAAAGTTTACTGCTGTATCATTGATACTGCCTGTTACCTGTGACCCTGTTTCAAGTAGTATATTATATTTCTGTTGTTTTTTTTATGTTATATTGTAACTATATATCTTCCTGGTGCAGTAATAGTGGCTTATGCATTTTCTTGTAATGAAATATGTTAATTTTGGACATTGAATTTGGAACCACCTCTTGATCTAGGATTAGATATGGACAACCCTATTATGCTGCAATCTCAGGACCATTTGGCCCCCTCTGGATCTGCTCATAGGTTAAATGGGTATTTTAGTTTATTTATATTTTTGTATTTTTTTCTGCCCTTGGCTACAATTATTTGTTGGTGTCTTTCTTCTACAAATATGTTTATACACATGCATTAACAACATGCATATGCTAAGGTCTTCAGTTGAGTAATCCTTTGGCCAGGCTTATAATTATGTTTATATTTTAAATCGGGCATCTGTAAACAATTTAGGATATATGGCATTTACTGAATGGAATATTATACAATGTTTGTTCCGTCCACTTTTGTATAACCATCTACTCAGTAAGGTCCTATGACCTTTCCCTACTATTCCTTGAATATTGTACTTTTATGTGATACTCTTCTTTATATATTTTTCTATACCGCCTTTTTTCCAATGGATTCACATTAATGTATGACACTTTATGAACATGTCATTCATTTCTTCCATAGAATGACCTGGTTATAAATATTCTTTCCTTTCTCCAATAATTTGATGGTATCCTAGGAAAGGTGTCTTATAGCTAGTTCTATTTCTTAACTGTGCCCATGTGTTAACAGGGTTTGATCCTAAAAAGCAGTGAATATATCGCGTTATAATGGATATCGCGGTATGATTTTATTGAGGATTTAACATCTTAAAAGGCTGATTTTTACATTGGGGTAAGTTTAATTTACGATACTTGTAGTAAAAATCGATTTTTTGAACATTAAACATCAGATGCGTCCTAGTGCGTCTGCATGGAGATACAACTGTGTCAATTTCTACCTTCGTTTTCGATTGTCAATGTAGTTTCCCTTAAAATTGCTTTTTGAAGCCAGGGAAATTCCGATTCCCATGCACTGTGTCTGTTGTATTTTGAGGCATAACTTTTCTTCTTTTTTTCTGGCGTCTTCATGATCCGTGACAGTCAAGCGCGTGAATGGTTGTTGTACGTTTTACACGGTGGAACGTTCTTTTAATGCTATAATAATAACCAGTCTATGGAATCGTCTATTTATGTAATTTGATTGGAAGCAATTCGGAAATCCATTGATACGATTGGTTAATTTTCTCGCGGGATGCTGAGAGTAATTAAAAGTGGTCAGAACCGGATTTGGCAGGTTTATGACCAGTTGGAACTGACAGTTATACGAGTATATCGAAAATTTATGACATTTGGCACATCCTGCAATGTTTTAGTGATCAGAGAAGGCTAATTAGCCAAAAATATGACCCCCCAAAACGTTATATGGTCTGTTATTTTAAAAATCGTGAGAAAATGCGCCAAATTCGTGAAATCGTGACCACGACTTGAAATCGTGAAATTCACGATTTAAGCGTGGGACTTGACAGGTCTGGCCCTTGGCTACAATCATTTGTGGTGTCTTTCTTCTACAAATATGTTTATACACATGCACAGGGTATTGTTACAAATTTTTTTTATGAATATAGTGGTCCTGTATCTCTATAATACTATAAAGGGAGACAACGTACCAAAATAGTGCCCTTTTATTTCATCCTCGTACACATATTCTAACAAAGATGTCGAGAAAAACGTCTTGCTGTTCGGTAGGAGGAGGATTTATCTACAAGCAACACAAATCCAAATGACACTCGGGTCAAAAATAAGTCAGAAATCCACAAAACTGTCACGCAATTTCACACAATCGGCCCGATGTCGATATTGACGTCACTTCAAAACACTAGAATAACGAAGCACCACCGCAGTTTATTACGAAAATCACATTGTCAACACTAAAATCCTTTGTGAAACGTTAGTCCTATGTTATATCTATAGTAAACATCCAACAATTTTTAAATACTTTACGTTTTTTCTACACAATTCAAGAAATACTCCAGACGCATAGCCGCTATATTTTCGGTTTTCACCATTTTGAACAGAAATGCAGAGAATACTCAGCTTCTCCGTGATTGGTCAATAATAATAACTCTGGTAAGTATAAATATTTTTTTTAAAAGTAATAAATACATATATTTACTTTAAAATGAGATTTTACTAATATTTTAATTGAATTTGAAGTTCAACTTTATTTTATTTAACTTAAATAAGAAATTTGCAAAACTGACCTTGACCTTCCATTTCAAAACAAACATTGACGAGCGGGCTTTTTAAAGATAAATTTTCGCCAAAGTTTTCCGCAATTTCATATGCAGAATGTCTGTCATATCATGGTAATGTCCTAAACTTCATTTGAAATATCATTTTCATTTATCCAATATTGTAATTTATCCCCACTTATCATGAAACCATGTTTTTGAGTGGAAACTGGCCCAGTACTTAGAGTTGGTCCGCATTCTCAGGGCATGCATCATTATATCGGTGTAAACTACTGCTGTAGTATACAGTAGATAGTTGACAGGATCAAATGGTGTTGACTCTTATTGGTATAACTATTTCATGATCTGCTCCAGCAAATTTTCTTGAGGGGTGGCTACTGGTTTTCCCAGAGGGGTGTACTGTTTTATCAAAGCACTTACGGTGTTAAACCTTAAACTTCCCCTCAAATTTTATTACTCCCTTATTCTTTAAAAACTACCGAGTTGTGGTAAAGGAATTTGCAATAGTAATATTTTTTCAGTTAATGGACTCAAACCATACCTGCCCCCCCCCCCATTTAATTAGAGCGCAAGTTTTAAGATTTCCATAAATGCTTTGATAAAACAGTCCGTTGATTTCTAAGCTCTGAGAAACAGTAAATATGAAACAACCAAATTTCGCCCACAGTTTACCCTCTGGATCAGCACATGTATAGGGGTGTCCTGATCAGACTCACAGATCTGACAAACTAGCGTCAAGATACAAAATAACAACATTTTTGTCAAATCTCAATGGGATCTGGATGCTCTGTCTCTTAATATGCACGTGGAAAGAACACTAATAGCCTGGGCTATTTGGAATGAATTTATAAAACCTCTTTTCTGCTAAATTCAATTCTGTGCTCAAACTTCAAACTTCTGTATAATTTAATAAAATTGTGAAGTAAAAAGAAGCCAAGTAGTTGTTCTAATTCAAGAACTGTAAAGACGAGTTACACTCTGAAAGTAAATGAGCAATCAAGATTTAGTTGAGCATATAAAGTTAGTATTTGAGGGCTGTGTCTAGTAACAAGATGCTTTGGTATGTGTAACAATCTCTGTTTGAGTGTTATAAGCTGTGGATGGCATCTAGTTGGTAGCCTAAGGTCAAAGAGAAAAAAACATCAATGTAAATGCACCATACTGTTAAATTTATTTAGAAAACATATTCAGTCAACAAAGCATTAATAACAATGTACAGTGTGAAATACTATAACTGTCAAACGATAATGAAATTTCACATACAATAGTTTGAAATAAGGAGTATTATGCAAATTAGAACAATAATCACAAATACTTGATTTATGCAAGTATACTTCTTTTGGAGTGACGTGATTACATGAGATGTTGAACTTGTGGTCTGGACCCCCCTCCAGCTGCACACCTGTATAAATTTTTATCATCATCAACTGTATATCCAGACCTATACACTAACCATTATAAAGCTTTAACAGGAGGGGTCCACACCTTTAATATCTGTGACTCTGACAGACTAACTTAAGTTTATGGTGACATATGTCATTTGACTCTGTCAATCTCATATTGTTTACTTCATTATCAATGATTTGATACAATAATAATTTGTAGACAACCTAATTAGAAGTTTATACCACCATCAACAAACCAACCAATAATTACCTAACATGATTAATTTTTCAGTAAACTACATAAGAAATACAAAGACTGCCTCTTTCATCTTCCACATAACCATTTTTATTGACATTTAAACTGCTGATAAGAGGCTAGTAATCAACAAAGATACTTCACTATTCATTTAAATGGCCATTACAGTCAGGTATCTTACAGTACGAGCAAAATGTATAACAAGTATTCTAACACTACATGTATTTTACACTATAAATACTGTAAATAAACTGTATAACACAGTAGACTTTCAATTCTAACATCGCTAATGCTTGCATAATGTACAGTAAACCAACTAATTTTCACAATTACAAATTTTCGCATTTTATCTTTTGCTTTTTTTCTTCACGGCTACAAATGTTCGCTTATTCAAGTGAAGAAATTTGATAAAAAAACAATGTTGCAGATATTAAAGTTCGAGGATTGATAACAAATGCAAATACCATGAAATGAAATCGTGCAAAAAAATAAATGTTGGTTTACAGTAGCCCTACTATAGATGAAGTTGAAGTCAAACTACATTCTTTTTTCAGAACAAAACATTATTAAATTATGTTATCAAACAGCCATGTTTATTTCATAATCTTAAATGATTTGGTCAGTATACATGAAGACAGTCATCACACATGCTTTGTTAAAGTTTTATACATATGCAACATGCATATTTTACACTAAATGAAACTTGTAACAAATTTTGCTAATGTATTATGTGTTTAAAGTTAAGTGCAACATGCATATTTTACACTAAATGAAACTTGTAACAAATTTTGCTAATGTATTATGTGTTTAAAGTTAAGTGCATCATAAGTTTTCATTTTAACGATGGGTTCAAAATGAAACCAAGATACTGTCTAAATATGTAATTTAAACAAAAGCATAGAACAGCAAATACAAACTGTACATAACATATTTACTACATTGTCTGTCTCGGCAAAAATACTTCCTCATAGTATTCATAGAAATATTTTATGATGTAGAGGATTTATTACAAGTTGTCGATTGATATAACTTTTATTGAACAAGTTTTGGAAATTTGACTTAAGCCTTGGCGAGCTTAATAATTTCCTGCATGAGTTTAATAAAAGTTTATATCAACTGACAACGAGTGTTAGATTCTTTTTATCACATGACACAAAAAGACACGAAAAACTCATTAATGAGATATATTGACGTCATTTGTCAGATAAAGTGATGTCGTTTGACATTATACTACACTAGTGTGGTACAAGAAAATACATACTCATTATACTAACCCTGATACAAGCAAAGTCATGTGATAAACTTATATAATTATTTTAAAACCTTTTCTAAACGTACATGTACTTAACAGTCAAACCTGTACATAAAAAGACAATACATAATATTTACAGAAAAAGCTCTATCAAAAGAAAGAGCAAATCACGCCTCCTTGAGCTGCAAATATGCATGTCATATTTGATGTCTGTAAGTTAAAGATATACTATGCCCATTTTTGATCCTTTTTTCCATGTCAACAAAATGAAAAATATGTTGCATGTAGTTGTAACATTAGGAAAATGCATTATTGAAGAATAAACCTGTTATGCATTATACAATAGTTCTTGTTACAGATGGTTAGCCAATGAAACCATAAAAAGGGAATAAATAAATTTAGAATATTTTTTCAAGATGGGCCAGGTATATCTTTAACGTATATGTACATATATATCACTTTTTGTACTGCCACTGACATTACTGTACATTACTGACATTGCTGACAAAAGAATGAAGTATTAGGTTTTTGATACTTTTTCCACTTAAGTGCATTAGACAGGCCAGCACATTTTCTGTGATACCATCTTGAGCAGCCATCACAAAATATCCAATCCCCATTTTCTTGAACTTTTTTGTCACATTTGGCACAAGACTCTTCATCTTCAGAATCGGACAGTTCTTTAGAAGTTGACGGTTCTTGAGAAGTTAACGGTTCTTGAGAAGTTGACGGTTCTTGAGAAGTTGATGGTTCTTGAGAAATTGACGGTTCTTGAGAAGTTGACGGTTCTTGAGAAGTTGCCACTTCTTTGGAAGTTGACTGTTCTTGAAAACTTAACGCTTCTTGAGTATTTGATGCTAGAGGTGAACTTGGACCTGCGACAGCCATTGTTTTCTTAAAGTTTTTCTTTTTTTGACCAACATTTACAGATTTTTTTACTGCTGTTTTTTTTGTTGGTTTCCCAGTAACTGTTGCACTTGAAATATGAATTTGTTTTCGGTGTTCCATTTTCTTTTTAATGTTAAGAGATTCCATCAAATCTTTTGACAACTGTTTCAGAAGGACAGACACAGTTTTATCTATAATGTCATTGTATAGATCTTCTAGCACTTCCACCATGGTCAACAAGTCCATCAAACAATTATTTAAAACAACATGATCATGCAATGATTCATTCAAAGTTGTCATCTGATAAACATCAAATTCGGTAGTTTCATGATTGGCTGTCAGTAATAAAAACTTTTCATACAGATTAATGTTTTTAGAAAGCGATTCTTTAATGAAAAAGAACAAATTTGATCCTTTGGAAGAAATGTTTTTCGACACCATCAGAGATAAGACTTCAGAAACAGTTTCTCTGTACCATAAATAAAATTCATCACTAACATTTGTTAACCCTCTGTTAAGGTTCTGTTTACGCCTTATCTCTTCCAAGCTACCTAAGTGTTCACTACCTTGTAAAGAGAGCTCACATGTTTTAAAAGTGTCAAGTAAGGACATCGAACGTTTTCCATATTCATAATTGAGCCTGTGGTCACGTGATGTTTTAAAGGCAGATCTTTGTACTTTTTTTCCATTACTGAACCTTAGTTTTGCCACAACATATCCTGCAATATACCTAATTTTACCATTGGCAGTGTCATTCAAATCTTGATCTACTTCAAACGATCTTACATTCAATGTATCACACAAATTTTCAGTAGGCAGATGTTCTGCTTGTTTTTGTATGAACAACTCCCGTAAACATGATAGAATTTGGTAGCACAATGGATACACTACATCTTGATTTTCCCCATCAGGGAAAAAACCTAAGCACAGATCCGTGTATGTTGCTGATGTGGCAAACTTTTGAAACTCAGCAAAAAAGGCACTTTGCATGCTTGGCTTGTGAACACTAGCTTCAATTCCAAAGTTCTTAAAGTACATTTTACCAATAATAGAGTAAAGAGATGTAAGAAACTGTTTGACAGAAATCTCATTTTTACTCAAATGCTGAACAAGTCTGTTGTGGCACACTTGATTTTCATTGGTGGGACTTTCAAAGGCAAAGCTTTTTATTTTTCCGATAAAGTCAAAGTCATCAGGTAGTGAAATTGTTGGTGAAACTTCATTGATGAAACTGCTAAGGTCAAGTTGACGTATCTCGGCATCAAATTCATCGTCATCATATATTTCCCCTGTAGACAACAAACTATCAATATCGCACTCTGTTGGAGCACTAAATGCAGGCCTGGCAACTTCTGTTAGACATGGGTCACAACTCACATCACTGAAACTAAATACAACAAAATCATAAGAATATAGTGTTCAACAATAATACATTATAACTGTGAAAATAAATAATTGAATTAAATACATAAAATTATGTACATCTTTACATTACATTCTAAAGATATTACATTATATACACATGCTTTATTGCACAAACAAACAGTATTATCTCACCTATAGACCACTGAATAATAAAACAAGATCATCAATTTTCAGAGCCATTGTTAATGTATTGGTTTCATTCAACCTCAGTATCATGACCAACCTAACAGTGAGACCAGCGTTCCTTTTGTTGATGTATAAGTAACAATCTGGTATTAGCTATCCAGAGCAATTCATATATGTTGAAAAAACATGTTTTGAATCAACCAAAATTAAGCTTAAACTAAATATAACAAAATTTAAGTTTTTCATGTAAATTTTACCAGCAGTTGCTAAGTAGATTACAAAAATAATATGTAAAACTACAAAAATGCCTATACATCATGGGCCAGTCTTTTTGAAAACTTGTCATATTGAAACAATTTTGAAAATCAGTATAATGAATCATTAAAAAATGAAATAAATATCATAATAAACAGTTTCTGACAATTTAAGCAAACTATATCATCCAATTACAAAGATACCGACATTAAACACCAACGGTTGGACCATGCATGTCTTATTTTTGTAGTGAAATTTGTTATAACATTATTGTTCTTATTTTCTGCTTCAGGTTGACAGCACGACTGAAAGTCAACATAAATTCAGCCCTATGTGTAAAGGATATATATGATACTTTCATCATTGAAGAAATCATGGTCATAGAAAAGAAGATTGGTATCGATCCATTTAGTGTTCTCATACAGAAAACATTCAAAATAGCACCAACAAGAAAAAAAGTGGCCGGAAAAAGGCAATCCACATACCAACTGATCTGGAATTCTGAAACCTACGATTTTAAACAACCAATATACAGCACTTCAGCACTGTTATCAGTTCTACCAAAGGACTTTCATATTGTAGAACAAGATGACACCCAGATCGTGACTACCATAAATACTGGTGTTTTATCGAACAGCAACAGTATACAAATGAAGGTTACTTTTAACATATCAAGTTTGTACCAAGTTAGTATTAGAGGAAAAGAAATTTCACTTCAGGAAAACTACATTTCGACAAAATTTCAATGCTCTGAAACTGGACTTAATAATGTTGTTAAACAGTTGAAAGCAATACAACTGTGTGAAGGGATACTGAAAGACAAAAATAACGTTGAACAAAAAGAAAATTATTATTTTGAAACTTTAACTATAAAAGACACTACTAAAGTTATTATCAGATCTAAACAGTGCAAACAAGTGGCTCCTTTAACCACGAGCAAAGCAATTCGGTGTAATTCCTGTAGACGAATGAAGATATTTGAAAAGGAAAAACAGTTGTGCCCTGAAGAGCAATTAAGGAAACTCATGCCTGGGGCTTCTGATACATTACTAACTCTTATTTTTTCTCAAATTAAAAACTCTAACAACACTGATGCAAAACAAAACAGATGGGACAAAAATATAATAAAAGAATGCTTAAGCTGGTACACGCGCAGCCCACAAAGTTATTTACACATCAGACAATCTGGATTATTGATTCTGCCATCACCATCCATACTATTATTATACAAGAACAGTGTGTCACATTCACCCGGCCTGGATAATGATATTTTCATGTGGATGGAGCAAGAGGCAAATAGACTGGCTATTCCTGAGTATGGACGAGTTGGTGGCCTGTTACTTGATGAAATGTCAATTCAACAAAAACTTGACATTCATAAAAAAGGTATTTAATTTTTATTAAACATACAATAGGTTAATTCTGCAAAGTTTTCATTTCTGCAAAGTGGTTCTGTCCCAAAGGAATGAAATCCTGCACATTTTAATCTTTTGGCAAAATTTGTTCATGATTGATCTGTAACTTATCAGTGTCTCCTTAGTTTTTCGTTTTTCAAAACATTGTAATTCAATTAAGTCAACACATTTATGAAATGTACTGCGGAATCATTATTGTTTGTTGACGTGTAAGTTTCACATATTTAGTGCTACAATTGATGCCCATATTCAAGACACCATGAATATTCATCATGCAGTAAACAAACATTCCACTGACATAACATTCCTATGGTTGTCAATATAATCCCCAAGAGGATGTATTATGTATTTAATTTTAGCCTACTTAAAAAGCTTTTATACATTTAAATTCCTTTAGAAATCATGAAATATTTATCCGGCAAAATGACGTCGTGTGACAAAAGATCTCCATTGTATTACTTAGCGAAGCAAATTGTCTACTATTTTTCATTTTTTTCCCTGTAAATATAACCCTGATGAAAGCTTTAGTGTTAAGCCGAAATGTAGGTAAAAATAAAGATAAAAACACATCAGTTGTTAGTCATGTGGTTCCACTAACTTTATTATTTTACTCAAATGTTTTTCAGGTAAAGGAATGGAAATGGTCGGATTTGTCGACTGTGGAGAGGAAACAGACACTTTAGGGGCCCTAAGGAGGGGTTCGAAGAAAAAATCTGTGGGAACCCACATTCTGCAGTTCTATTTTCAAGGACTTACTGGATTCCGCTTTCCATTTGCACATTTTGTTTCAAGCCAGGTGTGTGCTGCAGACCTTTATATTTTAGTGTGGGACAGTGTCACAAAATTAAACCAGTTTGGATTTGATATTAAGTATATTAGCATGGATGGCGCCATGAGCAATAGACAGTTTATGAAGATTCATTTTTCATCACAGAGTGCAATAAGTAGCAAAATGAGGGCACCAATGCCATGCAATCCATCAAAATCAATCATATTTATAATGGATCCGTCACATACAATGAAAAAAATAAGAAATAATATTATTAAATCAGGTGTTAATAAAATGTGCACACGGTCAATTGTACTTCCATCTGGCAATTCTATTCAGTGGCAAATGTGGATAGATGCATACCAGTGGGACAAAGTTAACCCAATTCAAATTCATAGGAGGCTGAGAAATGAGCACATATTTCCTTCATCTTCTGAGAAAATGCGAAATCAGCTGGCAGAAGATGCCCTTGACGGAGAAATGCTCAACCTGATGACTGCTTATCAAGACTATCTTGGGCAAAAGGGACAAGCTCTGGATGGCGCTATAGAACTATTATATCATACCTCAACTATGATTGATTTCTTTCGGGACAAACGACCCATCATTGACATTAATGATGCACGTCTCATGAAACTTAATGAAGCACAGTTATGGTTCCTTAACTGGGAAAATAAAAGTAATTCATCAAAAGACATAATGTCGTATCAATGCCACGAAGACGTTCAATCAAGTTTGATTGGATTACAACAGTTGTGTCAAGATGTTTTCATTAAATATCCAGGATTTTCCATCATTCCTAGCCAAATTAACTCTGATGCAATTGAAAACATTTTTTGTCAGCAAAGAGGAAAACTAAATGGACTAAACACCAATCCAACGGCCTTACAATATCAACAAAATATTAATTCATTGATTCTTGGACAATCGTTGATATCCAAAAAGAGCAATGCTCAGAATGTTAACCAGACGGCAACCAATTACACATATGCTATTGAAAAACCACTGAGAAAGTCAATCAAAAGAAAAAGAAGTGATATTAACTTAAAATCTGTGAAATGCCTTAGAATGTAATATGGTAACTCTGTTCTTTTATACAGGCATTTTTAACAAAATGTTTAATGTAATTATGTCATTATTATTATTAAATCATTAACTATCAATATAGTACTGTCTGTATGGACTTAACCATATTACTGTGGAATCATTTAATTTCGCTGGTACTTAATTTTGTGGAAATGCTGAAAAATACCTTTCACTTAGGTCTTAAATTTGTGCATTTAAAATTTCGTATACAGATATATATTATGCTAAATAAATGTTCGCTTTGTCTTAAATTAGCTCATTTATTGTAGCGTGAATTATGGAAAAATTAAACCCCTGCATACAATAATGATTCCACAGTACTGTCATTACGATTATACATGTAGTTTATAATACCTTTGACAACAAGATTGATCTTGAAGAACTGGTTTGAATTCCTCTTGCATAAACAACTTGACAGACTCTGGTTGTGGAATTATGACATCTGGTGAGAAATTGATGACTCTCAAGCTCTCAGCAGATTTAACACGTCCCATTGCTACACCCAACTGACCGGGCTGAAATATTTGCCTGCAGTCTACTTCAACCCTGCAAGCATGTTAAGTTTCAATAATAATATATGTTTGAACAAACATTTTTAGTAAATGATGGATTGATGATGCTTAACTCAAGATCAACATCATTTACATATATTAACAATTTCAAATAACGCTACCAATTTTTACAAAAAAGAATTAATAGTTTAACACACATTTTTGATATAGCTAAATGTCTGATAGTGTGCATGATCTGTTAAAGAGCATATAAATTTTCATCTGCTAACAATGCTGTAACAACACTGAAAAAAGAAATTACTATAATAAAAGAACCCCTTCATTCATTTAATATGATGTTGGTAACATGACAGGAAAAGTAACATTTAAACAAAATTATTTTAAGTTGGTCTATCAATACTGGTACCAGTGCTACATTGTCAAACTGAAAAAAAAAATTCTCCAGAAGTATATTATTTTTGTAGTACCATGAGTTGAATAATTGGAAACTTTTATACTAATAAAAAATATAAGAAATAAATTATCAAGAAACCTTTCAAGTGTCATTCCTTGAGCTTTGTGAATGGTAATGGCATAGGAGAGCTTGAGTGGAATTTGTGTACGCACTGCCATGTTTCTTCCTAAGACAGGATCAAACACTGAAATATATAATTCATTTATAGATATTTTTAGTAAGTTTACATTTATAGATATTTTTAGTAAGTTTACAAATATATAATACATGTCAAAATAAATAAACTATTTATATATCATTATACCATTGCATGTTTTTTCTCAGTACACTAAAGTTTTGCATAAATAGTAGTTAGAAATCAGGTGAATATATTAGTAAGCACATATTATGAGAACCAATAATTAGTCAGTCAAAGACTAAGAATGGTCACCTACAAGTTCACTGTATTGTTGTTATTGAATCAATATCAACAACACTGTTCTGTCTGGTCTTATAAGAGAAATGTTGCTGTTACAACAATATGCAAATTAAATTTATGATTGATGCTTATAGCAAGCATATACAGTGTGACCTCTCCAGAGCGGTCCTCCGCAGAGTAACAACCTTTCTCAAGCAACATTATCATTTGTTTCCCAAAGAAGCCATTCACTATACATTTTACCTCTGCAGAGCAACAACCTCTTTACAACAACCATATTGTGTGCTTCCCAATGGGTGTTGCTCTAGAGGTTGTAATGCACAGTAAAACTCAAAATTAGACCACTCATTTGACCACTGGTTTCACTGTTGACATTTGGTTTAAATAAGTAGCAAAAGAGTGAACATGGAACTGAATATTGGAGTCTTAATTTTGAGATACATGTATCTTGTTTGTTGAGCAATATCAAAACATAATGATTTTATTAAATAAGAGCACCACATCTGGGTGCTGGTGTTTTGATTCTCATATGTGAAAGTACCCAGGCTCATCTGCACAAAACAATATAATGAGATTCAAGTCCACACTAACAGATTTGGAAACATTACCTGAAAAGTTCTCTAATGCATTGATAATACCAATAGCTTGACGTATTTTGCAAAATTGATCTAAAATGATAACAAAATTCTCTAATAATTAATAATTACCTGTGAAACTAACTCGGGATAATGTCACAACTCTGTCTATTCTGTCGAAATATACATCAACTTCTCCCTCCTGGATTCTAACAACTTGCCCCTGTAAGCCATTAACCAATTCATCAGTTAAGTTTCGCAATAACATTACGGAGGCACCTATTTTCATCCATAGAATTTTCTGAACCACTAACGAATTCAGTTGTCTCTCTTCCCCTTCATCAATGGACTCAAATGAATATAGTTCGCCATCCAACCCCATAATCATGTCCCTGTTGTACATATCTGCCATAATGTTTTGAGAAAATAATCTTGTTGGATAAGTTGAAGCTGTTGGTAAAGATCGATTTAAATTTCCAATAAAGTTTGCACACTGCTTGTCAATTTGTCCTATAGATACTTTTTTAATTACATTGAGAAATATTTTATCCTTTTGGCGCATCATAGTCGTCAGAAATATTTTATGATAAGGGAAAACCCTTGAAAGAAAACAAAATTCACCGGCATCACTATACCTCACATTCCTTACAGGTGGCAACTGCAGGAAATCACCTATAACAATAACCTGAATGTCCCCAAAGGGAAGAGAATTGTTTCTTATGGCACGACATATAAACTCAAGTTGTTCAAAGAGTTTCATACTGATCATACTGATCTCATCAATGAACAACAGGCTTGTACTTAAAATCCTTTTCTTTGCTTCAACATACTTGTCATCATGACGGAGAAGATCCAGTAGTATCGGGTTGAGAAAACGCCCATCTGACAGTCCTGCCCATTTGTGGATAGTCATGGGGTTAAGTTGCTGTAAAACAAATATATTCCATCATAAACAACTATATCTGACGAAGGCAAATACCCATGCATCCTGTTTTGATGCTCTGTGATTGATATCAATTAAATTTAATTAACGCCTGGTATTTAAAGATATACCTGTCTTATCTTGACAAAAATATTTTTATTTAATCTATTCCATTTTACAGTTTAGTTGGCTAAAATATCTGTAATTAGAACGATTGTAATGATAAAATTACTTAATCTATCATACTGTGGTGAAATATGTGGTAACAAAACTTGTTAAAAAAACAGCCAGTTTTTTTAATTTATTGATATTTAATTCAAGTATCATTTATCGACATATACGAAGCCATACACAGCTTGTTTATTCTTCAATTATGCATATTTCTTAATGTTACAACTACATGCAACATATTTTTCATTTTTGTTGAAGTCAACAAAATGATCAAAAATGGGCCAGGTATATCTTTAAATAATTTTTTGTATTGTTTGAGAGACTTGTTTATCATAACCCGGGATATTTCAGTTATGATAAATCAATATTTTGAGCAATAAAAAAGTAACCCCATGTGGGAATCGAACCCTTGTCCATATTGTTACTAGTCAAAAGCTCTATCAACTGAGCTATCCGGGCAGTCATGAATCAGCCCTTAGTCGAGTTTTAAACATTACCAGTAATGTAGTAAGCTTACATATACCATACTGGCACTGGCAGCTAGTTTATACATTTATGAGGATATAATACAGGTAATTTTCAATTGTAAAATCAAAAGCGAAAGTAGACTCAATAATAAAATCGAGAGCGAAAGTAGACAAGTTTAGTCATAAAAATTTAAAGGTTAAATCCATTCATTTGAACGCGGAAATAGATAATGCGTCTAATTCCATGATTAGTCTTAATTTAAAACGACTACAGTCCAACCTGTGCCAACGGCCACCTGCCAATAACGGTCACCTGTCAACAACGGCCACATGAATTTCCCCCCGTCGAAAAATGCTCTTAAAACAACCGCAAGTAACGGCCACCTGTCGACAGCGGCCACTATTTTGCTTCCCATTTGGTTAGGTTAACTGTGAACAACGGCCACATGAAATTTCATTCACACGTTTATTTAATAATTAAGTTTCAGCCAAAAAGAAGAGACTTATTCAAGGTGTTGATAGAGTCACAATGTGTCAACGAAAGGTGTTGACACTCAACACAAATTAACAATCAACTATGCAAATTTACGAGTAAAAAACGACTGCGAAAGGTGCGAAAATTAGCACTTACTGAAACTAATCAAACAATAGTCTATATAATCCATTTTTGTCTTGATAAGCATTTAATTGGTGTAGTAACAATAACAAATCACTAAATTGTGACAAACGGCCATTATCTCGTCAATTTCGATAACGGGAGACAACTACGACAGTACTTTACTGTATAGTATTGATTAACTGTCTGCTTGATTACGAGCAAAAATGGTGTTTAATCTTTTACATTGCTTTAATTATCGAAGGTAGGGCTTCAAGACAAAAACATTGTATTAGTTAACACTTTTGTATGTATATTTGTATATCAGAAGTACATGAAAAAACTTAAATACGTGATCTGTTTCAAACTGTACGCTTTTCGACTATGAAATTTCGGATACACTTAAAAATAAGACATACATTTTCTTTCATAATTATGTTATCACATATTGTTACTTAACTGCGAACAGCGGCCACCTGTCAACAACGGTCACTTTTATGATTTCCCTAGACTGGCATTTGTTCACAGGTTGGATTTTTCTTTCAAATAAGAAATTAGATATTTATTCCTTTTACCACATGTAAGTTCAAAATCAAAACAAAAATAATTACCAACCTTTGGATATACGCTACAAGCTATGCCTGTAGAACAGGTTAACGCCACGCTAATACCACGGGACCGCTGGTTAACAACAAGCTGTTGTGTCAGGAATGATTTCCCTGTCCCTGCCTGACCACCTATATACAGGTTGTGTCCTTTTTCTGCAATATCTATGGCAAACAACTGATCTGGAGTCATTACGAGATTCGTAGCCATTCTGTATTTAAGTTCTTCACCGCCAGAAATGGCAAAACCCCAGTTGTTGAGACTAGATAACTGAAAACACTACATAATTATATAATCCAAGTATCCAGGTAAAGCACAATGTCAATAAAGTTCACACAAATCCTCGTAGCCATTCTGTATTTAAGTTCTTCACCGCCAGAAATGGCAAACCCCAGTTGTTGAGACTAGATAACTGAAAACACTACATAATTATATAATCCAAGTATCCAGGTAAAGCACAATGTCAATAAAGTTCACACAAATCCTCGTAGCCATTCTGTATTTAAGTTCTTCAACGCCAGAAGTGGCAAACCCCAGTGTTGAGACTAGATAACTTAAAACACTGCATAATTATAAAATCCAAGTATCCAGGTTATGTCAATTATATGTCAATAAAGTTTAGACAAATCCTCCACCAGTACACTGTCACCGTTTACATATCAATAGAGTTATAGACAATCATAGACATAAGGCACAATGTCAATTAAGTTTACACAAACCTAAAAAGCACTAAAATCACAATTCCATTAAAGTTCACACCATCACATAAAATAAACTGATGAAGCACATGTATCGTCAATAAGTTGCGATTATTTACAAACTAGAAAGGTTGCTAGTTGTTGATTCCGTCGGATTTCTTTCAGAGAATATGTTTAAACACAAATGAATCGGCAGCCAATGCATCAATACAGCTCTAACACGAACACGAACACGAAGACGAAGATTTACTGTTTCTTTAAGAATAAAACGTACGTAGATAAAAAGTGTCCAGCCATTGTTGTTTTGGTTTGTCGTATACAATGAAAAAGACCGAAGTTTTCCAAATGGTCTCGCACCATCTCCCGCGAAACTGACAACCAATCAGATTGAATGATTAATTCAGCCCGTTACCACACGCAAAATGGTATCTGGGAAGCTGATTCTGTGATTTTTTAAACAACTTTCTTGAATTGTGTAGAAAAAACGTAAAGTATTTAAAAATTGTTGGATGTTTACTATAGATATAACATAGGACTAACGTTTCACAAAGGATTTTAGTGTTGACAATGTGATTTTCGTAATAAACTGCGGTGGTGCTTCGTTATTCTAGTGTTTTGAAGTGACGTCAATATCGACATCGGGCCGATTGTGTGAAATTGCGTGACAGTTTTGTGGATTTCTGACTTATTTTTGACCCGAGTGTCATTTGGATTTGTGTTGCTTGTAGATAAATCCTCCTCCTACCGAACAGCAAGACGTTTTTCTCGACATCTTTGTTAGAATATGTGTACGAGGATGAAATAAAAGGGCACTATTTTGGTACGTTGTCTCCCTTTATAGTATTATAGAGATAGAGGACCAAAAAAATTGTAACAATACCCTGTGTACACATGCATTAACAACATGCATATGCTAAGGTCTTCAGTTGAGTAATCCTTTGGCCAGGCTTATAATTATGTTTATATTTTAAATCGGGCATCTGTAAACAATTTAGGATATATGGCATTTACTGAATGGAATATTATACAATGTTTGTTCCGTCCACTTTTGTATAACCATCTACTCAGTAAGGTCCTATGACCTTTCCCTACCACAGGTGCAAGATACAAATTTTTTTTTCAGATGATCGGCCTCTATATGTATATATATGATATAAGGTACCCAACGGGAACAAAACCAGCATGCTGAACAAACATGATAAATGGTGCAACAATCGAGCAGATCTCGGGTTTCTCCTTGTGGACGTCACTTAGAAGCATAAATCTAAGTGTTGGCACAATTTATTTCATTAAAATCCATCAAATACCAAAAAAAATGATGATAAGTTTCACAAAAGTCAACGAATTTCAGTCCATGTCGTTTTCGACGGGTAGGGTTAATCACTAGTATAAAATAAAAAAATTGGTTAATCACTAGTACAATTATGAAATGCCGTAAAATTATTTTTTGTGAATAAACCATAATATTTTAATTGTTTCCTTTGAGTTTCACTTTCAATTGTAGTTTTAAATCACTTTGATATAATGAAATATTTTGTTTGATTAATTTGAACCGTTGTCGTAAATTCTTTTAAATTCGGAACAGTTCGGTCATTTTGGGTAGTGTTCTAGTATTAAATACGATTTTTGGTTAATCACTAGTACAATTATGAAATGTTTGAAAATAGAACACCGTGGTCAAACTCCTCACATATATCTTGAAAACGGTATTGTTCATGTTATTTTATGTGTATTATTTTGAATTTACAAGATATCCGAATCGTCATTTAAAGGTTTTGAATTGTTAATTGTTCGATTGGTATGAATGACCAGGGGGGGGGGGGGGGGGTGTCTGTAGATTACTGCCACCTTGGACAGAGTTATCTTCATCTATTATCGATTGGTATGAATGACCAGGGGGGGGGGGGGGGTGTCTGTAGATTACTGCCACCTTGGACAGAGTTATCTTCATCTATTATCGATTGGTATGAATGACCAGGGGGTGTGTCTGAAGATTACTGCCACCTTGGACAGAGTTATCTTCATCTATTATCGATTGGTATGAATGACCAGGGGGGGGGGTGTCTGTTGTTTACTGCCACCTTGGACAGAGTTATCTTCATCTATTGACGTTTGGTCTGAATGACGAGGGGTAGTGTCTGTAGATTACTGCCACCTTGGACAGAGTTATCTTCATCTATTGATGTTTGGTATGAATGACCAGGGGGGAGGGTCTGTAGTTTACTCCCACCTTTGACAGAGTTATCTTCATTTATTGACGCTTGGTATGAATGACAAGGGGGTGTGTCTGTAGATTACTGCCACCTTGGACAGAGTTATCTTCATCTATTGACGCTTGGTATGAATGACAAGGGGGTGTGTCTGTAGATTACTGCCACCTTGGACAGAGTTTTCTCCCACGTTGCTATACAGAGATAGGCCCGTTGCTAATATGAGAAAACTCTATCTTACATGAGCGTGCACGTGACTTTTGAATCTACGTGTTTTGTCTGCTTTAAACTTACAAAATGATCATTGATAGGCTCAGTAACATTTGAAAAACATTTCGCGAATAGGACATGGCAGCGAACGCTTTATTTATAGTATTTATATTGATTATTAAGAATATAAACGTTTGCGTTACGTCACGTTATGATGACGTCATTTTGACGCCATAACGTCTTCTTAATATTTTAAGTTCTTATTTTCTCAAATTCCGTGGGAGAAAAATAATCCATCATGAGACAGTCGATGTAGGATATGGATATCTCACCCTCGGGGTCGGAAATTTAACCAGGAACTCGGCAAGCATCGTCCCTGGATAAAATCCGACCCCTCTGGTGAGATATCCTTATCCTACATAGAAGCTCATGATGGATTCTTATAATCTTCATCTATTGACGCTTGGTATGAATGACCAGGGGGGGTTGTCTGTTGTTTACTGCCACCTTGGACAGTTATCTTCATCTATTGACGGTCTGACGGTCATGGAAACATGTAAACTAATAATTTTCTGCTATACCACAGTATGATACCCTGCATACCCGGTGTACCACATTTTGTTACTCTGCATATTACCTTGGTGTACCACATGTTGATACTCTGCACACAACATACCAGGTGTACCACATTATAATACTCTGCATATAGTCTGGTGTACCATATTCAAGTTAAGTCATAATAATGCTTCTGCTGCTTTTTGCAGTGTCTTGCATTATCTGGTAAATTAACTCAAAGTGTCCAACAGTGTCAATAAAAGAAACAAATCCATTTCAAATTTAAATCACATTCATGTTTTCTTTTATCACATAAGAATTGTTAACATTTGACTTAAAGGCCAGAGTCAAACTATAAAAGCTAGCCAATCAGTAAAATGGCCACTTGTTTTGAACTCTCTGAGCTGCCTGCTAGCAGAACAGAGAAATGTAAATTATGAACAGTGTCAATAAAAGAAACAAATCCATTTCAAATTTAAATCACATTCATGTTTTCTTTTATCACATGTACAAACAACAGGTCTATGACTAGAAACATTAAGACAGTTGTCATCAAGAATTTCACAATATGTTATACAGTCATACATTTCAATAGGCATACATATAAAATCCATCAAAGAGTGAAATTTACCATCATACGAAACATATGAGTTTTTGGCACCAACACACTTAGGTGTAGTATTAACAGGAACGACATTAGTGTCCATGCAAAATTTATGAAATAATAGATCCCTCGTGCGTGTGCTTTTAGATTCATATTTCGCGTTGAAATCGCCTAATATAACAACATTGCCACTATGTGCATAGGTGTTACATATATCATACAGTTTATCTATATAACTCCTGAAATAGTCTATAGGATGATTCACACATGGAAGATATATTTGAAATATAAAAACATAATGGTTCGGGGCCACCTGAAATTGAATACCGACAATTCTGTCATCAGATATAGGCAATGGAACCACATAGTTGTCAAGTCTACGGTGCCACATTAAGGCTACTCCTCCTTTACCAACTCGTCGTTTAGCTGAGGTGACACGGTCATTGTCACAAATAACATGTGACCGATAATCGGATATCAGAGTATCCATGAAATGTACGTTTTGCGGACGAAGCCAGTCATCAGAAATGCATATGCCGCATCTTCTCTAAATAAACGGCTTTTTCATTCACCAAGTCTGAAAACAAGCAAACAAAATTGTATTTACACGACCATCTCATCATAAGTATATTTACAACACTTATTCTATGTTATTTAATTTGCAAACAATCGTGTTTTAATATTTATATTTGAACAGACACATTGATGTAATTATTTCATTACAGCATATATTTTTATTCCACTTACAGTTTGCACACAACAAAGTTTGTTTTATGATATATAAAATTTACATCAAACTCTTATTTGTTTATCTATATTTTAAACATTAGTCACTTACAGTTCCAAATAAGATCGTTAGCTTCACGAGCTTTGGTTGCCTCTGTCTTTCTCAGTTCCTCATCAGCTGCATGATATGTGTCACCGCTAATCTGTCAAGTAAAGGAAAGTTGATATAGCTGATAAAAAATATATTTTCCAAAATTCATACTTATTGATCTGTCCATGCTGCACTGGGATCTGTATTTGCTTCAAAAACTGATTAATTGTCACCCATTTCGCAAATTATTGGTGGTGTCCTATAAAAATTTGATATTAATAAAAGTTAATTATGGCTCAATAAATATAGGTAGAAGTAATTTATTATGATGTAATTTGCTGTATATGCTGTTAAAATCTAACTTATATGCATCTTGGTATTGACTCAAAACCATGCAGTGATATGACTATCTTACGGCAGATTCAATATCATTCATTTATTATATTTACTTACCTCTGCTAAAATTGAGGTCATTGATTCCTTCAATAACACTGTTTCGAAATACCTCCCTGTTTCTCTATAAAACATTGATTATGTATATTAATTGAATTGCATGTACAGTCAAAATAACATGTTTTTTTATAGTAATTTTCTTATTCTTTCATTTATAACTGTAAATTTGCATATCATGTGGCACTTCAATACACATCCAATAACTCATGTGTAAGTTATTAAATTTGAATATCTTTTACTTTGCAAACGGTTTTGTGCGATCCTGATATCAAAATATAATGGCAGTTCTTATGAAAAGTTATGATTTGGTCAAGTTCACTTCAGTACTAATTTAAATAGTAATTATGAATAGTTTTTATTACCCCTGTTTCCTTTCCAATAAACTTCTAGTTTTATCATTAGACATGGATGGAATTGTATACCATCCTCTTCTACTGGAACAAAAAATGTTTGTCTGTTATACATGTACTTATAAGATTTATCTATTTCGGTGATAATTTCAACATGTACAATGGGTTACTTATAAATAAGTATACTTAGTTTATGTCTTGAAATGCTTTGCTCCTATAAGTTTCAAATATTCACTGATATTTAATCATAATATACTGAGTCAACCAACAATCATGTTTGAAGTCTTTTGCATTGCAAATTTAACTGCATTGTTAGCTTCAGTACAGATGCCGCTACTATTTCAGTTAAGTATTTAAAATAAGTGGTGTGTTTATTGAATTATGCTAGCAGTTTAGCAATTAATTTGCAAACTGTACAATGCTGTATCCCAAAAAATTGTAGGTTTATCTACATTATTGTTTTACTCACAAAAATCGTTATTGAATACAACAAGTGTAAATCACATTTTTCTAAAATATATTTGTGATATCTTATTTAGGAATGTGGTTATCAAAATTGTACTTACTTATTTTTCACTTGAAATCTTTCTATCAAATTCAATTTGATTGTATAAATGGCCTGTAACATAAAAGGTCATTTATTTATTACTCAGATTTTCTCTGAAATGTTATTTTAACATAACTGTGCTGTTGGTGTAAAAATGACTCAGAATCAGATTGACATATTTTGAAACATGTCAAAGGGAAATAAGCGTGTAAAGAATATACGGGTCATCAGGCTTTTAATCGTATCCCGGTGCATTTGGAAACTCGGTCATTATCCTCATTTCCGTCACCGACCACGCTTAATTTTTAAAAATGTATGTCGCCATTTTAATAATTATATCTATTCAATATGGCTCCTGAAAAGCGTAAGAAGATATTAGAGGACCGTAAATACCTAAATATGTACATCAGCAAGAAGTGGAGCTGCAGGACTATCGTGCTGACGCAGGTTAGGATTCCTTGTGTGCAATTGATTGAAAAGCAATCGCACGCTCATTTGATCTAGTTGTTTTAAAGTGGTAAATTTACAGACTGTGTACATTTACACTCTCTATGCAATTTTATTGTAGGTCAGTTGTAGAAATTTCCATAATAAGCAAATTTTATATTTTTACATGTAATTACAGATTGTGTTTTTTTGAATATATGGATGTTTATTATTGTAAATTATTAGTGTAAATTTACGGAATGGACGTTGTTTTATCTTACAAATACTGGGCCCAACATCTCTAACTTTATCTCTATATTTTACCTGTTGACTATAAGATCAATAAATTAATTACCTCTTGGTTGAACAAACCCTCGCCAAAACCAATACTTGTATTTCCTTTTTTAAAGTCATAGTGGCGCTGCATCCATGGCACATCACTTCGGTGACCCTCACCTCTAATTATGTACCAGCAACGCTGATATGCTGTTCTCATCTGCAAAAAGGGAAAAAATCTTGGTCAAATTTGTTTCTGGAACAACAACATGTCTCTTGTGTTGATGTTTGCCATTATTGTTTTAATGATTATTCACTGTTAAATTAGAGTCAATTAGATCTTCCGTTATAGCTCCCTAGGTTAGCATTAGCGGTCGCCAAAATCGCCTTTTGCGATTAATTTTCGTAGCTGGCGAGTAAAATTCGAAAAATGTTCATTTTCAATGATTTTGGCGATTACAAATTTATGTTGGAAAAAAAATATTTTTGACTCGAGATAAAATGTCAAAAACCAGCGACTATCACCTGCTGTGACTGCCACACTTTCCCCATGCCCCAATCTGTTATCTGATCATCAGAGAGGACCTTTTATGACCCTTATCAAAACATAATCGGTCGAATAATTACCAATTAGCACCTTTCAAAGATGTTATATAAACAAGTCACACGGCGCGTGTTGTTATTAGACCGATACCGTAAAGCGTATTTTACGACATCGACATTCACTTTAAAAAATATTTTCACCCGAGCGCTAGTAAAATGCTTATTAAAACAAATGCGAGTAGGCAATAATGGCACTCGAAAAATATTGCCACCACGTTCGAAAAAAAACAAATTCGCTCCTCAACTTTACCGATAATTATCGTGACTGCTTTACTTTTAAAAATCTGATCTCTGGAATTCCCATGTAACTATTATTAGTTTCCAAAAATAACCATCCAATGTGACCAACTAATTCACATGATCGACGCGTGATACCATTGAAAACGTTCGAAAATGTCAAGATGACTCCGTATAGACGGATCAATCTCCCGCGTTTTGGCGATGGAATAAAAACACTTGTTGACGATTTATTGCGTGATTTTTAACGATCCAATGCTAATGCATTAATAAATAACCTATAACTATCCTATAGATGCCAGTTCCTTTTGAGTCATTAAAATGAGTACCGTAGTTTTACGTTTTTCGTAATTAATTAATTATTCGTCCCCGACCATTTTCGACCCAGTCACCCAGCGTAAAAACGATTTTTTTCGAGTTATAAAATTTGGCTTGATAATTGCTAGTGGAACCCACTATTTAGTGAGTATAAAATAATATCACTAGAAAAAAATTACTAGTGGAATATAAAGATAAATTTGATTTATGTGGTTGATAAGATAATACCAGGAAAACTAGATGTAGACCTCCAAAATTATATAGAATCTATCGGATTATAGAACCTAGGCCATGCTTAAAAAAGTATTTGCTTGTGGTAACCCTTTCAACTACCAACTTAAATGATTTTTTTAGCAGTGTAATGCATACTAAATAAGCAGTGCAATGCATACTAAATGCAACTAAATTCATGATAAAAAATGCCTGCCTACCTACCTGTCTACAACTTGTTGGTAGTGTTACTGCAAACACATATCTTTAAGCATGACCCCAATATTCACTAAAACTCACATAAATGGCAGAAGACTCATGCATTGGCATGCTTAAAATCAGCTATTCACCAGCACATTTTGCATGCAAAAGATGCACCAGGAAGCACCTAAACAACTCAAAATACCAAAAATTTCCAGGGGGAGATCCCACTGTTACCCCCCTGGTGGGAGGGGACACCCCTCCCACACCCTCCCCACCACTGCTTACATCACGAATATTTTGGCTATTAAAATTTTTGAGCTAATGCTAACCTAGGCTCCACACATTACAAGCCTATTGCCCGGGACAACCATTTTTGCATTCAGACAACCAGAAATTATGCTCGGACAACCAAAATCTCAATTAGAAATAGGTGCAACAGCAGTCCAGATTGACAGTTCGGGCAATTACTTTCAAATCCTAATTTCACAGACTGTGATACATTAATAAATTATTAGTTAACTATGTCATTCTAATTAACATTCGATTATAAAAATAAACTGTTCTTATTCCGGGGATAAAGACCATGTTAACAGGCAAATTATGAAAAAAAATAAAGTTAAGAGCACACAAATAGGGAGTGTAAGCAAGTGAACCCTGCCTAAAATATTAACGTATTTGTTCACTAAAAAGGAATATTCTTTTTTTTTCATACATACATGATTGTTAACTATTCTCTTAGTGATGATATCCGTTCTTTCATCAGCCTCTTCGCCTAGCATTGACAAACAAATTTGTTTGTCAACCAAACCCATGGAGCATGACCCTTTCACCATGTCTGCTAGTTGTTTTACCGGCCAGTCCTTCAAATGAGTTTTCTGTATAAAAAGTCAACAGTCATGAATTGCCTTCAACATCTATTATATGCTCAGTAAAAATTACCTATTTTTTCAAATTAATCACAAGTATTAAGTTGTGTATGCTCAAATGTAATATGAAATAAAAAAGGAATGATGATATTAACAATTAAGTATTTTGAAAACAAGTTTTTTTATATATCCATACACGTTTAGGCAAAGTATTACTAAGAGTAATTTTAAGTTCACAGAGCAAAGTGGGTATACAGTAAAGATTTTAGTGCACATGATAGATTTATTGTAAGTATAGCAACAGTTGTTTTACCAGACAAGGTTCACACATGAAGGCTGTTGTCTGTCTGGGTGCCATCTCATTGTCGTCCCGTCCAATACAGCGGGGGTGAAACCATTCTTCACATACATCACATGCCCACATGTTGTCACTGTAAGCATTAAATTTATCAATTTTTCGACCAATTGATACATTTTTTCAATGAGATATTTTGTTGTTGTGTAATGGAACAACTCTACTCATAAATTTATAACCGTAATATTTAATTTGAAAATTTTGTGCGCATCTAACTCTATTTTTATGAAGCGCTCTTGTCTGTCTGCCCTTCAACAATTATTTCAAACAAAAACTTACATAAAAACAGTTATGCCATTTTATAAAAGAAGTTAACTTGTAGTAAATTATGAAAAATTTATGAGGTTCAAAAACTAGGTGACTGGTATAGTTAGAGGAAACACCTATAGTCCATTGACACATTGTGTAAAATTTACAGTTTAAGGACCCTGATTAATGGTATTGAAGGCAATCTATTATTAGATGGATTCAGTGGACTTAACAAAAATTACCTCTTTTTGTCGTAAGGCTGCTGACATAAACAAAACACCTGCTTATGAGAATTTTTTTTCCTCTTCAGTGGCGGATAAAAAAATGAAGAACGTTTATTCTGAAGAAAAAAAATGAAGACAGGGATCTTATGTAAGTTTCACTACTGTAATAACAATTAATAAGTCATTTAAACAATTGCCTATTATTACTTTGTTGGATGAGCAATAGTTCTAAAAATAAAATTGCTATAAAGGTATATATTTGAGGTAAATTATTCGACATGTACCTGAAATTTATCCGAAAGGTACCAAATAATCATATCATTGTAAAATGTAAAGGTATTGTTAGACCCTTGTAATTTATGCATTGTCTTATATTTCATATTTAATGAACTTAGATAATTTAAAAAAATACCTTCGGCTTATTCCGTTCTTCTGTATTTCTTTTGCTATCACTTCCTGAGGTATAAAAGCCATTATGACTTATTTTTATGACTTAAATTAATATGATAGATGCAATTACTTGTATAGCATATAAAAATAAGTAAGTGACTTCTACCCAGTCAAGAAATCACTCATGTTGAAACAATTATCCTTCTGTTACCATGGTTGATTCTTGAAAACTTAGGTGATGGGTCATTATTGAAAATGTTAAATTGAACTTAATTTTTGGCTAAGATTTTTTACCGAATATCTTTCGTATAATATAGGTAATGAGGTTGAACAATGATGCATACCTTTCTCAAGTATTTGGTAATCTTGATTTTCAATATTGATTTCTGTGTCATTGTTGTCTGTCTGTAATATTTTAAGGTTTACAAAATGTGTATTTATATCAAGGTTCTTACACTGAAAGTAGCCTATCATACTATATATCAGGATGTCTCATTGGTAACTATAGTAATAAATTTTGCTACAATACATAAATAATATATTTTACTGTAGTCAATGAAATTACCAGTATATATTCATGTTCAGCGTAACTGAAAACTGTTCGTTTTTAATCCAGGTAAGTATCAAATATTTTTAACTTATTTTAGCATAGGGAAATACTGCCCTGTGTCGTAATTTTACCCTGGAAATATAAAATAAACTAATCACGTGGTCAACTGACGATAATGAGAAGTTCCATAACCTATTGACTGATTATTAAAAAGTTTAATGGGCAGCTGATAATCGGCCGATTTTACTGGAAGTGACTTGATAAAACATAATCTGTAGGACATCTTCTGATATATAGTTTCATTATTTATACATACACTGAAATATTGTTTCATTACCTTTACATTCTCAATTTCAGTTCTGACCTCATCAGGTAAGATTTTCAGTTCTTCTGTATTGTGATGTTCAAGGTCATCTTAAAAAATAAATATTCACATTCTTATAAAAATATGTTTGAAAAGCAGACACTTTTATCATTGTTATTACATAGATTAATGTACATCAAAATATGAAACATTCAAAAATAGTAAGTATTATTATGGAGTTGGTTGCTGGATGTGTTTTGTAAGTTTGTCTTTCTTAGATTGATATTGGGTCATTTTTGATAACAGACTGTGTCAATTCGTTAAATTGGAGAACAATCTATGAACTTTGGTTATTACTAGAACCTGGTATATCTCGAGTATTTGGTCTGTCCCAATTAGTACTCGAGATAATAAAGTTTTACTATATATCAAATTAAAAGTAAAGTTTTAAATATTTGTACGTAATCAAAGATCATAGGTTACCTTTCTGTGCATTTGCATCAATAGTTGTTGGTGGTAAATCTTGCCAAACTATTTCAGCATCACTGGTTGTTTCATCTATGACTATGTCTTGAAAAATGGAAAGATATTAAAGATTTATGTTGTTAGAGTGGACCAGATGCTTCATTCCCTGTGTTATAACACATGTCTAACCATCTTTCAATGATGTTTTTTTTCAATTTTTTCCTATACTACTTGCCACTAATCTTGAATACAGTACTTAATCAAATGTTGCAATTCCTCAAATACCAACATCAACCGTTATGAAATGAACCATCAACGAATTGTGTGCAAAGACAGATTCACAAAGATGCTAACAACATGCATTAATGCTTTATTAATTGTTAAATATTGTTTCTATTTTCATTTGCACTCTAATATCTCTTTCAATGTTTCTTAATGGTTACTGAATTATTTACATATTTTTCCCTCTAGATACGTTATTCTCCAACTTGGAGAAGATCAATAGAACAGGAGATGAAGACGGAAAACTGGACCTGGGGACAGGTAGAGACATGGACGAAAGATAGAAAACATTGGAGATCTGGTGGGGTCCTTATGCGCAAATCAGCGCGAAGAGGATTAAGTAAGTGGGATACTTTACGTTGGTATGACTCTCACATTTTATGTTCCTTGTAAATGTGAGTTTCATTGTGATCCCTGTTAAATTGATTTTGAAGTCTCCTTAAGATTATGTTCACCAGTAGTACTTCCTAACATTACAATACATTGCTTGACTAAAACTTTATATAAACAGATTTGAATAGTCAACAGTGCAGTCATGTTTAAATCAATTTAGTAAAAACTTAAATACCTCTGTATGGGTTTCCACCAGTCAGCAATAACTCTGCAAGCTCTCTACGGTACATTTCAGGTAAAAAAAAACCCAAGTGCAAGTTTTTTTGCGAGAGTATTCGCTCAACAAACTGTAAATATAGAATTAAAAAAAATATTTGCTTGTGTGTTGTAGAGTATGATCAGTACTTAATTTTGTAAAAACTTCTTTACTCGTGGTCTATGCTAATTATAAAAAATATGAATTGTAGTCACAGAAAAATCATTAAATGAAATAAATTTTATTTTAAATCTAAGATCTTTGAGGCAACAATGGGAGTCAAAGTTGAACTAGAAGTGAATAAATATATATATATACTAGTTTGTTTAATTGCAATTTTATAAAATATGTCATTTTGTCATTAGTTTTCCTATTCCTTTGGTTTATGTACCTTAAGGCAGAACACTCCGCATGACATGCTGTCATTTTGCCTTGTGTGTGCAATCGGCTGCAGACTCCATCTGTCCATACGATTTTGATCTTCAATACCATTGGCTTCTCTTTTTTGTAGAAAAGAACTGCAGAAGTACTTTATAATGTTAACTTTGACTTGCAAACAATTTAAATAATATTTATTTTGTTTATTTTTATGCAAAAATATGACATTATTTCAAATACTGTTTAGTGGGACTTAACAAACAAAATGTACAAAGCATGTGCTGTTAATTCATGTAGTACCTTTTTTATGTGGAAGACAACAGGCCAGATTATATTTTCCATATCATTCATTGCTTGGACACGGTTCAATGTTATGTAGTTATCATATAAAATCTACAACATCATGTAATATATGTAAGAATACATGTAATAACTAAAACACCATTACATATGATAATTGTCTTACTTTCTTCTTTCTTATATGGCAACTGAACGGAGAAATTAACATTAAAAAAGTGGAAATTTGCTATTATAGGTTTATCACTAGTAGGGCTGTAGCGATACATTCGAATATTCGATTTATTCGAATCCAGTGCCATCTGATTTATATTCGTTATTCGCCATGTCCTAAACCGAATATTTACGAATATAGACAAAAATGCATGATTTATACCAGAACTAGTGAAAACTATGACACATCTTGGATTGTTATTGTTATATTGTCAGATTACGTAACCTAATAAACAGTTTGACACTTCAATACATTTGACTGTGTCTATCCTATTCATTTTAAGCCAAATAATTAGAACAGTGCTGTAAAACTTTTATTTCACTAGTATTGACTAGTAATAAAGTAATTATAAGCACTGTAATATAGACAGACTGTAACATAGCGTTGGCATAATATTCGTGAATAAATATTCGTATTCGTGACCCTGTATCATGATACGTATCGTATTCGCCCCATAGTGTATTCACTACAGCCCTAATCACTAGTACAATAAAATAAGGATCCGTCACGAGTTGTATTTGGAGATCAATATATCTTAAACAAGTATAAAAAACACAAGTTGTTAAGCGATCCTTTGTCGATCTTTATTCTTTGTCTTCTAGTTGAGTTTAAGAAATATTGATCTCCTAGAACAGTTTGGTCATATTGGAATATGTTAACCGTAAATTTGTTGTGTTCCGTCCTTACTGACAGGGAGGGTAGAAGATTTCGGATAATAGAAATTTTTACTAGTGTTAAACCTATATTCTAGTGAATAGAATTTCCCTCAAACGATACATTCAAACATTAAAATATATAAACAGTTCCCTCGAAAAGTCTTGAAAATAATTGTTCATTATTACATTGTGTTATATTCTGTTGATAATGCAGTGTAATGGTAATTTTTTGTGAAAGCTACTTTTTTATTGCAATTGAACAAAAAATTAGTTGGAAAGTGAAATTTAAGATGTATTTCAATTAATTAGTAATAACACTTGATATGGTTCAAGACTTTCATTTTTATACCGGTTTTGTGCATTTGCTTAACTATGCTACACTAACATACATTCTTTAAGTAAAACCATTAATTGAATATTTTGAAAAAAATATTCCCCCAAACGTAATTAAAATGTAATTTTTTAAAAAGTGCACCAGTCTGAACTGTTTATATGTACTAACAAAAATTGGCATAAAACTAAACTTTTGTAAACTTATAACATATATTTGTTACTCACTACCAATTCTCAATTATTCCACTCTCTGATTTGTATTGTTCGCCCAAAGGATTTATGTAAGTGATGTTTTTTTCCTTTGGCTTCAATACCTTTTTTCAATACAAATGTCATGGTTGAATTTGTTTTATTCCAATTAAGGAAAGATTGTAATAAATGTTAAAGAATACATGAATGAATGTTTTGACATTTTAGTGATTTGTTGCAAAACATCTAAAAAATAGATGGATATAAAATTGATATTATTATGTTATTTAATTTGGATAATCCAAATAATGTATAAAAGCTTGTATACAATGGTTTTTCACATTTCATTTATTAAATGTACATTATCAGTTGCAAAATTATGCACAAAATTGGAGAAGAGGAAATATTACTTTGAAAATCAATTTTTAAGTGTATCAATAGATAAAACAGTCTGCTATAGGTACTTCATGTTGAGTATATGAATCAATTAGTATAAACATGCTTACTAATAAAACCCAATGGTTCCCGCCTTCATTTGCTATGGCCAGGATCATGTCATAATTGAATATACTGATCTGTAAAACACACAATGTAAAATATATTTAATAGGCTCTAAATTGATTAATTATCATATACTTAGAATATGTATTTTTTAAATATATTGCTGTTTTTGTTTAATGGTTAATCTTGGACTTTCTTGTGGTTGTTATATTAAAAAATTGTCCATGCTATTAAAATTAATGATTTATAGCAATGGAATAAAATCCTAATTCTTGACTAATTATCTTCTATTACGTGATGGATATAGTCTCCGACCACAAAATTACACCTGCACAAATGAATATCCTGTTTTTAATCAGTTATTGCACTAAAATGCAATAATTTTAATAATAAAGTAATTATACACACAGATGAGAATCCATTTGTTTTGGTCCGGTCGGTTTGTTTGTTGTTCAATTAATTATTTATTTACATATGATCTTAAATACTAACCCCTGGTAGTAGGATTGTTGGCATCTGTGGTTGAGGCATGAATATTGCGGATGACTGCACGCAATCTAAATGTAAAATTTCCTTCTTGTCTTTCAAAAATAGATACATAACTGCATCAATCACCTGAAATATTAGACTATATATATATAATAGTAATCTTACTTAAGCATACTGAATATTGCTTAATAGCTTGAAATACGTAAATTTAAATGAGCAATTCATTGTATTAAATTATTAGCTCTCCTGCGCACTAAAATGTTTCACTGACTTAGTCAGTTAAGGTAAAAAAACTAGAACATAAAAATTTACCTTCTACTGGTTACATTTTTTTAACATGATTCAAAGGTGTATTTCAATACGTTATGTTTAAATATGTAAATGCATTTATTTTCTTAATGGACTTGTTTGAATAAAAATGTCAAAAGTATTTCGCACTTTACCTCATCTGACAAAGTTGTATTGAGGTAATGAAAGGAGTTCATGTACAGTGTATATGGCCCAACACTTAACACTGGCGTAATATCACACTCCTTTGCTGTCTTGAGATAATCTGCAATTAAATCATTTTCTTTAAATGTGACATTCTCGAAGGGTTAACCAATTAATGATATCATATAAGTGACTAAAAGTAATATAGAGAACTTAATTACGGAAATGCTTTAGATAAAATTATTCGTGGAAATGAAGTTTGTTTAACTAAGTACATACTATAAGGATCTGTATTGGAATTGGCTAATAGCGAAACTTAGCTTGACTCATAAGTCTAGTTGAGCATATAGTTGACAAAAAAACAGTATGATAAATTATCCCTGAGTTAATGCTTTTTTCAATGGCTATTGTGTCCCAGCTATTCCATATATATACATTCACCTGTCATTTAAAGTTCATGTTCAATAACTTTTTTAATTCACTGCATATATATATATAGGCTGATTTAATCAGATTTTGAAATTGCTAAATTAATTGCCCTACACACCTTGCTGACAGATTGCACTAGACTGTTCAGTAATTGTTTCTGAAATAAAGAAATTATATTTCAAATTGAGGATCAATTATCTAACAGAAAGATAAAATATTAAACTGAGTGGGAGAAGAGCATACAAAAAGTACATACAACAAAACTACAGATTACAAGAAAACGAAATACACAAAATGAACAAGCGACATTCATAATACACATTGTCGACCACAAAAAATGATACAAAATCTACAGAAATGACTGCACAGAGACATATAGGAAAACATTTTTGCGCCTAAAACGCTGGTTAGTGTACACAAATAAATCACAGGTACGGCCACACTGAACAATGTCAACCGCAAAGCAGCACCCAACAAAAAATACATATACACGCCATTACCAATAGTTTTTCAAACTGTATCAACAAGCCATTCTAAACGCTATACATAAATACTCCAACGGCGCTGCAGCCCAATACAGAAACTATATATTCCGAAATTGCCCAGATTTTGAATAAATAAGGCTTTACATAAATGAAAAATATCAACTATCAGTTTCTTAACACTAGAACTATGTTTTTAATAGTTTACCTTTCTTTTGAGTTTTTATAAAATGCCATCCTTTTCCAATTTTTTTCTTCTTCCTTAATGACAATGATTGTGATTTCTTTCTTTTGATAGTTTGTGGTGGTGGCATGTCCAAACTTGTTGGGATTATGTTATTTAATTCCTTTGCTTTGTCTATAATTTGCCCCAGTACAGTTTTATTTTCTATCAAAAAGGTCTTGTCTTTAATTAGACCCAACTCCTCTCTTGCCTGCCGCTGTAAACTTGTCAATGTCTCTTTTACTGAAAGAATATGAGTTTGTCAGCAGGATCTTAAGACCTCTCACAGTGATTGACCTCAACTGTCATTTAAATTTCATGTTCAATAACTGGTTGAATTCACTGCATATTATCTTATCTACTACTCAAAGAATGAGCAATTACAAAATCGAAATGTTTCATAAAATTTCAATATCAGTTTTTCTTTAGGCGATTTATGTTACATCAATGAAACTAGTTATACAATCAGCTGGTTAGTTAACAAGAACAATGTGTAAAGTTTGCTTATTTTGCCTTTCACTAAAAAAAATTCTTAATAATAATCAATTAATAATCAACATAAGATTTAATTCCTCTTTATTTTACTAGTCTAAGTTACACTCACCTTTTCTTAATTAATCTAGTTTAATTACCTTCACAGTATGGCACTTCTTCAATCTCCATGTTGTTTTCAGCAAGTAACGCATGGTCATTCAGCTCTTGTATTTCTGGTACGTCAGTATTAGAAACTTGATGTTCATCTATAATGAAAATTAAATTGTGTAATGATCTTTAAAAAAAATATAAAAATATGCACTTCCTGCTATATTAATTTAGAAAATTATAATAAGCAAGTCTGGAGCCTAACATCATTTGACATTAAACTACACTAGTGTACACAAAAAAAGAAACATACTTGCTTTTCTAACTTAATTACACGCAAATTCATGTGAACTTTTTCAAAACAAGTATACCTATGGCATCCCAGTCTACATTGTGGTACGGCGAGTCTCTGTAAATTTTGGGCAACAATTCCCAATCAATGATGTCTTCATGTTGGAGTACCTTAAATAGGTGTTTGCATGGAAGATTTTTTTTTCTAAAATCCATGCACTGACAACTAGGGTACATGTCTTCTTTTCCCAGGGACACCTCATAATCATCCACCACAGTATTCTGTTCTTGTAATGTAATACTGAAAAAAGAAAAGTTAAGAGTTATGTGCCCCTGCATATGCAGAAAGACAAGAACCTTTCAAAAATGGTAACTTAATGGGTCTAAACGTTTTCACACTATGCAACTCTCGGCTACAGCATGAGTGCTTGTTTTGATTCAATGAGAACTATAATGAGAGATAACAAAATCAACACATTAGAAGCATTTTAAAATCTGTTATAAAAAACTTTCTTTGAAATCTTTTTTACTTGTAACAAAGTACTATATTAACCTGCAGTGAGATGACAGGGCTATTTCCTTCATGCAGTAATTGATGAAATGCACTGGTCTTTTTCTGAGAAAATCAGGAATTGCTGCATTAAATCTCTTGTGACATCCTGCCATGGTCAGATTGCCCTCTCTATATCTGAAAAAAGATGGGGAATGCCATACTTATTAGGACTTTTACAAACATACAAATTCTAGAGCATTAATGAAAATATGATGCAATTCGAAGTTGGCTAACAATATGAAAGCTGTCTCATCATTGTTAAAACACTGGTATTTCACTAGAAATTGAAACCTATTTCCTTTTCAGGCATAACAGTCATAACAGTCATTACAGATATACAAACTATCACAGATCTGTTTTCAAAAACATGGAATTTGCAAGAAAGTATTCGTGAATATTCATTTGTCATACTTTTCCGTAATGTACTGCAGATAATTGTCTGAGTAATAGGCCACCTCAAGTGAAACAAGTAAGTTCTGCTATTTCTTAATTATTCATTATGTGTTGTTAGGCTGTTTGGATGTCCAGTATGCAATCTTAATGTAAAAATGATCTTTGAACCAGGGCCATTATGGCCATTTCTTTTTATTTAAAAAACAACAACATCATAATGGACTCATTACAGAAATGAAAATGTAATAAATAAGCTTTATTTGCAAAACTTAATTAAAAAATGACTTACTCAATATGTTTCTCCGGAAAATATCGCTGCACAAGACACTTAACCATACTGGTTAAAGTCATCAGTGTTTTCCCATTCAGATAAGACTTCTTGAATGTTTTGTGTAACTGTTCTAGGCCGTTATTGGTATTGATACCTACCAACATATTACCTGTTCTGTAGCACTGAGCCCATTTCTGAAATGTATTATATATGATTATTTTATGAATATTTCTTTCCTACTTGTAGTTTCAATTTTGAAATTAAATACATAACTTTATAGACATGTACATTAGTTTTATTGAAGCAACATGCTGTATTGGTAACTTGTGTAATCATCTTTGACTACAGTAGTTATAATATTTCCTATATTCCCTGCTGACAATAGGACAATTAATATTGTTAGAATGTATCTGCCTCCTGTATTTGGGGTGCCCTCACTATAGAGGGACAAGAATGGCAACCACCGTCTAACCCTTGCATGCATCGTAAAATCGACTAAATGAGCTTGAACATTTGGAGTCATTGTAACTCTTGCCTCCAGCAGTTGGGATGGTTTTGATTTCATGTGTTATATTTTTTATCTCGTTGTAAATAACTTGTGGAACCTAAATCATCTTTCCTGTTAAGGGGCATGATAACCTAAATTGTGTTGGTGCACCTTAAAATCTAAAAACACATAATAAACATAGATTGTATCTGGAAATACTATTTTGATTATACATGCATATTGAATTTTTAAGAAACTGGCATATTAAATTAACTTCAATGATTATCAGTTGTGTACAGAAGTTTTAAAACTATTTACTTTTTGCTGGGGTAGCCATATTCTACTAATGTAAGCTTCTAAATATGGCCAGTCCTTTGACGACTTCAATTCCAGTAATTTAAGATTGAAATCCTCGATGGTGATTCCATTGGCCAATCTCAACAAGGAACCCATAGCACTCATTCTCTTATTCTTGGTCAACCACCTTAACCATGCTTGAATCCTGTGGAAATCACAAAGTAAGCCGATTGAGTCTGAAAAACAAATTAAGTGTTAAAGATAATAAAAAATAATTTTTGAATTACAAAAATTAGAATTAATATTTAGACAGAACAAAATTTATGCAGTCACTGCATGTCTTGCTAATATGCCATTTCTGACATCGTAGACGTAAATAAGTAACGTAAGCATGGTTTTCAGTTGCAAATTTATGGCCAAGATCATTGTACAAAAACTTGTTTATTGGTCTAAGCCGAACTTGAGAATATAATTACTTGGAAAAATGGAGTCCATGGCTTTGATTTCTTTTTCATCAAAGTCTGTCATGTAATGCCTGGGTATCCAGTCAGGATTGTTGTCTTTTATGATTTGAATAGCCTCTTGTATTGCCAAACTTGTCTCATTTTCAGGAATGAAACAAGCGACTATCTGATGGTCCGTGTTCGTCTTCACAGCCAAAAAGAACAAAGGCAGATTAAACCGACTGGTTTTATATGTGGCGTCTAGTAGAGTCATGACGTTGCCGTAAAGAATCATCAGTCTTTTCATCCAGGATGCTTGGTATACCATCAGGAAAGTCTGTTATATAGGTATAAATGAAAGATGTACAACTATATTTAAAGGATATATTGTTAATTTTAATTACCACTGTACTTGTTGCTGATTTCTGATTTTTTCGTGTGAATAATGATTGCTTGAATTATAGTCAAATCTGTATTGCCTTTTATTTGAAAATTGAATATTGTAGGGTGAAATGGAAAGTTGATAAAAGTAAAGATACGTTTACTCGAAGGAAGATATAGTTTAGAAATAGTTTAGAGAAAGGTATTTCATTCATTTATTTTTATATGATTTATTAAGCTTTAAACAATGCCATGAGCTGCAAGATGATAATGGTTCACATAAGGTGTGACAAGATATATCACAGATCATTGGCATATTGGTACACATAGATTTACATGCCATAACATGAGTGACTGTGGTTGGTGCTCTTGTTTATTATTATATAAGCTAACTAGGGTCATTTGTGCCCTCTTTTTTCAATTAAACTAAATTTTATATATGTATATACACTGAACAAAACTTATAAACCGACACCTGGTAATTTCATGAATTGAAAGCCTGTTTACGGTTAAGACAAAACATAAATTTATGTGTAGGATTTTTATAAAAGTTTGTAGAAATTAGGTGAAAATGAGTATGTGTTTTCTACAATATAACAAGTATTTGCAAGGAACTCACAATTTATCAGGTGTCGGTTTATAAGTTTTGTTCAGTGTGTATATATATGTATACTAGTATTAACTAACAGTTACTCATTAAATTAAATGTTTAAATTCTTGAGGATAATATCAATACCTGATGATTGCCATTATTGTTTTCTGACTTTGTCCTCATAAAGACCAGGTCATCTGGATGGTTTGACTTCCATTCATCTAACTGTTAACAAAGTAAATTCAAATAAATATTAAATTACAAGACAGAATACTACATGCTATATCGTAAGTTATTTAAAAAACCATTTAAAATTGAATACAGCTTTATAATTTAAATTTATTGGTAATGAAAACAAAAAGCAAAATGAAAATTTTGTCCTTTTGAATGTATTCCTTGTAACAGTTATTGTCCCTTTACTCTGTAATAAAATGTTTAGTATATTATATAAAATTAACATGAAAAAATTATGCCTTGAAGTTATTTGTCCCTTTGTATTCTGACATTTGTTAGTTGGACCAACGTTGATGGGGTTTTCACCTATGGACTACAACATTTTTCCTCTACGGATATGCCTAGTTGTCCGATAGCTGACTACTCTAAATTTGTTTTCAATTTATTTTGAATGTAACGCGGTATCAAACTATTTAATTTTTTCAAACAAACATTCTATAATAATAGTACCTAAAAGATCTTCATTCACGATACGGTCAACTGTGAGTTGACAGACACATAACCCCTTCAAACACTCTTTGTTAGTCAATATAAAAAAATGAACAATTCAGTAAGCTGTTACATACTATTTTCTCTAGTTTTGCTTGTTCTTCACATTGATGGTCAATCTTTTTTTCTGCTATTCTAATGTGGTTTGCAATAGTTCTCATTACCGGAAAAAATCTTCTGTTGCTCCTTTGTGGATTATCATTGTTAATTAATGATACATACTGTTCCAGGTGACTTTTGACTTCACTAGTGCCTGTAATGCCTTCATCAACCAGACTAGATATTTTCTTTTTTAGTTTGTTGTCTATTGGCATAGCAACACCTGCATTCTGTAATCAAAACATTACATAAAAAATTTAATCATTGAAATCAATTAATAGCAAAGTACTACTATGGTGTTTAGAGGGCCATTTCATAACACGGATGCATGGCAATCAAATTTGTTGTAACATAGTAAATAAATAGTTAATAATATTACAAATATCCTTCATAATTCAACCTATGAGATGCAATGATTGAGGCATTTTATATAAATACATAATATAATTTGTAAAATGGTGCATTTTTAAAATAATATTTATAATGAATTTAAATATTTTGTTTTATAAAACTTATAGAGACATGATAATCAAAACGTTTCCGTCAATTTAAATATTTGCTTCAGCTAAAAGAACATAAGACTTCCATTTAAAATACAGAATCAAAGGTTTCCAATAAATTAAATACCTTCCCGGTGAAGTGATTCAAGTGATCTTCAACCGAGGGAATTGTCACTGTGAATACTTTTTTACCGGTGGACATGGAACGCTTTACTTCTACTGCTGCCTGCTGCTTTGATTTGTCATTAAAATCCTGTGGCTGTGTAGAGAAAGTTAAATGATTATGATGTAATGTTGCTTTATCACATGACTTTGCTTGTATCCGGGTTAGTACCGAGTACGTATTTTTTTATACTACACTAGTGTAGTATAACAACGTCATGACGTCAGTATGTCTCATAAATGACGTCAATATATCTAATAAATGGCGTTGTTTAGTTCGCGGAGACGTTAATCAGTAGAAAAATGAGTTCTTCATCTCTATTTGTGTCATGTGATAAAAAGAATCTAACACTCGTTGTCAATTGATATAAACTTTTATCAAACTTGTTCAGTAAATTGTTATTAAACTCGCCAGAGGCTCGCTTAATAAAAATTTCCAAAACATGTTTAATAAAAGTTTATACCAATAGACAACTCGTGACAGATCATCTATATATCATATTAAAAATGTATATTATAATGTCATTTATGAAATTGAGATATACTTCTAGGCATGGTTCAATCGGCGTGCGTGGCAAATGTGCTCCCTAACCATTAGACCGATACCTGGCAATTTTTTTATATACATTTAAAATCATTAAATATCACCCGACATGACTCATTTGCCTATTAAAAACCTGAAACAAAGACACAATACTGAAGATTCTTGTAATTCATAGCAGTGACATTAAACAATATTGTACCATTTGTTTGATTGCCTAGAAGTAAACAAGATTCAGAAATCAATAATTGTCAATTAAAAATCACTTTATAATTTGTTAAAACAACTGATACACTGTATTTCACTAAGATTTGTCATGCTGATGCTTAATTACCATGCTGGTTCCATTCACTAACTTAACTTCCTTAGAACTCTTAACCCTCAATACCCAGCTTTTTTGCCAAATTTTATAAGCCCTTGCTATTTCACATGTAATATAAAACCTAGACAGACCTTAAATTGTGGAAATTGATAATCTTCCAGAATCACTATTTTGGCTGGGCAGTCTTTTTTCCTCGATTCCAATGCGCAGAATCTTCCTTTTTTAACATAGTGATGGTCATCAGCTGTCTGTTCATTCTACAATGTATAAATTGTTAATGTGTGGCTCAAAGTATAATCAAAAAGCCTAAAACACTATTACTGAATGAGACACGCAGGCACACAATGTTCGTGTGAATAATACTGTAAAAACGACCTACTAGTAACTTGTTGACCAACTTATGAATTATCTGGGAAGTAAAAGGCAATACTTCCTATAGATTTAATGTTACAGGACAATGATTTCTATTGTACTATCAGCATATACAGTGTCGCCTTTGGTAATTACTGACTTAATTTTTTGGGAATTTTATTTATTTTATAATATTTGTTTGCTTAACAACTTGTGCCTATTCATAATGCTATCTGCAAACGAAAGCATTAGTTTTTTCCTTATAATCAATTGAACGAAATGAGAAACTAATGTACCTGCTTATTCTTCTTTAATTGTTTAGCTTTCTTGTTTTTATAGTAGTCTTTACCATGCTGGCAGTCCAGAACTTTTCTGCCAACATTTATGGCAGGTATTTGTCCACGCCAAACAACCTTCTTTCTTTTTGAGGAGTCAAGTTCTGAACAAAAAATATATATCATGAGGTCATGCACTAATTTCCGACTTAAAACACATCTACAGAAATATGTACAGCACTACTGCAGAATAAATTAACTTTTTTATAAACAAGATAATATGCATTAAGTCAAGTGATAAAAATAATATAAACAACAAGAGAGAGAAAGTTTATCCAGCACTTTCTCGGGTGAGTGACCCTGATAAAGTTTTACTACATGTGCATCAATATCCATTGGATATATCCCGTCAATTTTTCTGCCTATTAAGATGAACAAATATGTAAAGATATTGTAACTCTTTTCCAGGTTGGCCACAGACTGAGGAAACATGGATGAAATCAATTCCACCCGGAGAAAAAATCAATCAACTTGGTTAAAAAACTTTGTTAAAAAAATATATATATTATCTTGCCAAATTCATGTTTAGTGCTCATAATATACAATTGTTTAGGAAATAGAACATAAGTTTGCGTGCATTACGGTGTAATAATGCACGGTTTGGAGTTCATATGCGTATGAATTAATCACGAAGGCCGTAGGCCTGAGTGATTAATAACTACGCATATGAACGACAAACCGTGCATTATTACACCGTAATGCACGCAAAATTATGTTCTATTTGCATTCTAACACGCATAAGGGATGCAATCAGTACAAACTTATTTGTTATGCGGAAGGCAAATTACTGCAGTTCTTGTTTTATGGACTACAGCGGCTGTTAGATTAGCCTCCCCAGTACAAATAATGACAATAATGTGTTTATTTTCTTAAAAACGCTAATTCAGCACATGATTTCAATGGATATAATTCACATTTAGATATTTCCATGTAACCCGTTAACTAATAACTCATTATTATAGAAAAGGATAGAAATAAACTGAAAAGTCATTCGTGCACCTGCAGACGAAGTTGCAAGAAGCACCGGAATAATTATCAGTGAAATCACGTGGCGCACGGGATCGTAGTAAAACTATTTTACTACGATCCCGTGCGCCATGTGATTTCATTGATAAATATTGCGATATATACGTGGGGGGATTTGAACAGCCAAAAATAGTACGGCTTACGACCGTGCATATATGGTAGCATATATGCACGTTTGCTTCCATACCTGTATACAGGGTAAAATACATAGAGTGTTAGAATATAAATTTAAGCGGCACGATAAATACAATGTCCTGACAACGTTAGTTTTATCAGGTTTGATGTGTAAATAAAAGCATAAATTGACTATCTTCAAGCTAATTTGTGTTGGTGCAATGTTGAACATAAGTAAAAGAAAGAGTTGCAGGTTCATTGCATGAAGAGCAACATTTCAGCCAGTTATTATCACAAACACCATAGAGTAAAGTTAGAGATCTGTGACCCTAGAGTACAGTTAGAAATCTGTTACCCTCAAGTAAAGTTAGGGATATGTAACCCTCAAGTAAAGCACTAGTTAAAAACTTAAGTGTATTTAGTAACGGCCATATTACATGAGCAAATTAATATTTTTTTTTTGTGACTTTTGAACAACACATTTATGTTTAAAAATTTGTACAATGGTTGCATTTTAGTAGGCGATGGATGAAACCAAGACGGGCACAGTTACAATGGTCTTAAAAGCATCAACTGTGTCTGCTTGGTGTGCAATTAGGGGCAATATATTCTGACTTATTGTTCTTGGATAAAAAGAGAATTTGTACTGGTCACTTGAAGTACCGATATGTTCAAAGCCATTTCCACTATTGTATCGAGTTCTTTGGTCAGATGGGATAATTAAGTTATTTTCAGGGTATATGGCCTCAATATGATGGATTATTTTATAAAACATTATAAGACGAGCTGTAGTTCTTCTGATTTCTAAGTATAGCCAGTTAAAAGAGTATGTAACATGTTGGATACTGAACTGGTGTTATTGATTCGATTGTTGGTAAATCTAGTGGCCCTTCTCTGAACTTTTTCAATCTGTACTTTTTGGCCTTTGGCATGTGGGTCCAAAAAAAGAAGAGGATTATTCCTATTTTGATCTTACAATAGCTTTATATGCATGTTCTTTGACTTTAGATGAATTTATTTTTAATTTTCTGCGAAGGACGCCATGGGACTAGTTTGCTTTATTTGTAATTGATTTCATGTGTTTGTCCCATTTGAGATTGTTTTGTAATGTTACTCCTTAATATTTTGCTCATTCTACTTTCTTTAAATTGTGATTGTGTAAGGTGTATTGGAAATTTATGGGGGTATTTTTCTGCTTTACTGAGAGGATGTTACATTTATCTGGAAGATAATGCATTAGCCAGTTCCACCTGCTTCTAAGTCAGGCTCTTTTTTCGTAAGTAACACAATAAATTAATACATACCGGTAGTTGCTTACAAAATTTCAAGAAACGTTTTATTAATTCTTAAATAAATTGTGTTTGCAGGTGCAGGCAAAAGACTGAATCAACTGTAAGGGTGACATTAAATTTCCATACAAAGGGAGACAAGTCAACAAAGGGAGACCTCAATTTTTATTATTACGTGATTCTGCCATCTATGAAATTTATCGGTATTTAATTTTGAATACAGTGTCAGAAATACAATGTCTGTGTCTGTATTATGACGACTGGTCATGTATTGAAGAAATAACTGATATTGATGATAATTATTTACCTTACCAACATATAAATTATCGATGTTATTTGCAACCAAGTTTACCACTAAATCTGCTAGATTGTCATTAAGATCGTTGATGAGTGCCATTAAGACCAGTTTTAAGATTACATTACCACTTCTTTAAAGTGACGGTAACCCATTGCTCCTAAGCATACTGGTCAGGAATTTACGTCTCCGGTATCTAGGTAATGTCAGGATTAACAGTGTAATGGGTTTTTTTGAGATTCATAATTTAGGCAATGGGAAAACGTCCCTAATAGTGGAATTGGGACGACTCTTGTCGAAATTGGGAACAGATCTGTTTACTGGCACCGTCCAAAGAGGGAATAAACAAGCAGCCCTTTAACACAGAACATGTCTGCATGTGACATACCAATAACAGAATCCAGGGAATTGTATGTACATACTGGTGTAAATTATAAGGACAAATTCGACCGCTTGACAGAAAAACACGGTGATCGGGTGATACCAAATCTAGGCACCTGCTGTATACCCAACCTAATACATTTCTTGTACTTAACATAAATATGCTCTATATGTATACAATGGTTATGTTTTTCATACCACTTTTTCACGCTTTAATAATTTTCATATGTTTAATTCTTCTTGCATCAGTTTTAGAAGACACTTTTGGCATTACAGCAATATTTGAAAGGAGTTTTTGAATACTATTAATAATGACTGAAAGATGTTGCACTTTTTTGGTTTTGAAGACACCAGTTAACTTGAATTTTGTTATACACCGATCTGTGTGGGAGGACTGGTTTCTGTTGTATTATCATTATAATGTTATTACCATGTGAATAGTGAATTTTATATTATCCGTCTGCATATATGTTTGTATGAGTGAAATAAAGATATTGAATTGCCTTGTGGATTATGTCCCTTGTTTGTTATTTCCTTGTATTGGTGTATTTCGTGACCGTTTAGGCAACTTTATTTAATAATGAATTTGTCAAAATGCCTAAAAAAATCTTCATTTTATCTAGTCAATATGTGTTTAAAAAGATATTGAGCAACATTCTTTTTATAACTAAAAAAGCAAATATATTGACTTTTTATCAATGCCCCCATGAAAGCGTGGCAGCAAACTTTTGAGATAATTTATCTGAAACAATAACTAATTTATTAAGCCTAAATTGACTACTTATTCTTGCAGTATTTTGTTGCCGTATATTTTTCATGTAAGTGTTAATTAATTTGTATGGGAAGCTATACTCTTTACCAAAAACACAACATAATTCAGGACTAAGGTACAATTGATACATTAGTTCACTTGTTTTACGTAAATGTTAATATACCTGTGCAATAAGAACATGTTATGTACAGTTGAAAACAACCCAATGCTTTCGTTCAAGTTGAAAATCGTTGACCAATAGCTGTTAGGGGTGACTACTTGGGTCCATTTTTGACTATTGCAATAATATTGGGATTGCTGAAAGCACTTGCGATACTAGTGTAACAGGGTGTGTTTTATGAATTAAGTTCTAACCTAGTAAGAAGGATAACTCTGGAGGTGACTTGTTAAAATATGATTGAATTACTTCCCTTGAATCATTGCTATTTGTTGAACTCGTTCACGCATCAATTTGCCGCTTTTCTTAATCCTTTAATTGGTCAGGTGATAGATTTGTGCAGAAATAGTCAGAGGACAGTAAGATCTTGTTGGGAGAAGTTGTTATTAAAAGAGATAAATTGAATTTAACATTTGATTGTGTCATGGAGACAGTTTTGCCGCTTTTGTGGCAGTTTTGATGCGAGGAGTTATTTATAATTACTTTTTATAACGAGATGCAGCGGAAGTTGTTTTAAATTAATCATAAACTGTATAGAAAGGAAACTATCGTATCTATCGATAGGAGAGCTAACTATCGGCGATAGTAATTGGATCGAGACTTACTATAAATCCATACTATCGGGACACTGGATCGCCATGCATCGATATTTAGATGCATCGGCCCACCCCTAATAGCTGTAATGCAGCGGTTATTAATCTCATATTTAAAGTGAGACAATTTGAATCATAAAAATTGACTAAAACTGTGTTGATCAGCAACAGACGTTTACTATATCAAACTTGTTGTATTTTGAAAACATTTGTGTATTGATGTTTTCAACATTAAAACTGTTCAACGGCCCATGAATGAATAGTTTGGATTATGCAACAGTACTGTACACAACAAAATCAGTACAGTATTTGATGGTATTTCAGAGTTGACTAGTGTTTATTTTAACTTTTGCATATGGGTCGATTTGCATATAAACATAAAAATATATTATGTTCTCTTTAAATACAATATTAAGTACCAGAAAAGAGTTTATAATTATTAATTAAAAAAAAGATTGCCTACACGAAGGATTGAAACTTGGATCGCGTGATTTGTAGTCTGTGTACACACCCACTGCACCATTAGTTATTCAATTGTTAATATATATTCTTCTACACTGGTATGGTTATAAAATAGTAGGCCCTACGTGTATTCAAATAAAACAAGCCTTTAATTAGGACGTGATAAAACCAATTGAAGTACTGTCATGACCTTAGAATGGTATCTTACGCTGACATTTTTCTCATTTAAAAGACCGGTAGGAAGGATTATATCGTTTGCATAGTCATTTTTCATTACTGTAGAGTGACAAAACACATGGTAGGAAGGATTACATCGTTTGCATAGTCATTTTTCATTACTGTAGAGTGACAAAACACATGGTAGGAAGGATTACATCGTTTGCATAGTCATTTTTCATTACTGTAGAGTGACAAAACATATTTATTACATATTTCACTATCAATATCGAGAAATATGATGTATACTGTAATGGTAGACCAATTAAACGTTTGGTTTGTCTACATTTCTTGTCATTGCGGTGTGCAGTAGAGGTCTATACAGTACTGTAGGCATGTTAATCCATGGTTGCTTGTCTCTTGTCTTTTTTTTAAAGTGTACTGTGTCCTTCAATCACCATGGGCGTAGGAGCAGGTGGGCAGATGTCAGGACAGGGCGGGCCACCAAAGGAATATAATTAACTTGATTTTGTTATAAAACATGTCCGGTTTTAATACCAAATAAGGAACCTCAGAAGCCCAGAATTCACAAATTTATTTTTGACCCCCCTTCCTCCTCCAAATTGTTTGACCCCCCCCCCCCCCTCCCCCCAATGTTGAAGACGCTCCTTCGCCCATTCCAAGTTTTATCATCATTTTTCATTACCTGATATTAAGAACACTTACAATTGTAACTGTTCATGTTAGTTTGCACCAACAATATTTACCCACAACTCCAATTAAAATTCTTTGTTATCCACCCCCACCCCCCACCCCCACCCCCCCCCCCCCCCCCCCTTCACCAAAATTTTGAGGACGCTCCTAAGCACATGATCATAATCAAATAACTCGATCATATCTGTTTCTTTCTATCCAAAGAAGGATTTTTAGTAGTTTTTAGTGACTTCAGTGAATTTATTCGTTGAAGAATGGACCAAATACACTAACAGTATCGTCTGCACTGGGCCAACCTCAGCATTCACGTCTGAAAAATAACAAATAAACAGCATTTAAGTTAAACCGGACCTTTCTTCCCAAATTGTTTAGTAATAAACGACGAAACATATTTGGTCAAAGTTCCTATTTCGTGCTTATTAACGGCTTCAAGGCATTCAACCATGGAACTAAATTCAAATAGTCCCGCCATCAGTGAATACAGAACGGTTTGCGACAGTTCTGTTCTGTACAGACAGGAAGCGGTACCGATTTATGATAATTGAAATTGTACTAGTGTTTAACCTATATTGTACTAGTGAATAGTATTTCCCGTTTTCGACGTCCATTCCGTTTCATGAGTAAAACACAGTTTCTGCTCGATTCCTTCGATATTAAAGAGAAACGTACCACATGTCCACATGCATTCATCAAATAATCCCTTTTCCTGTCAGTCTGCGAGGTATAAACTGAATTATGATCTTCTACATACATAAACAACCTGAAAATACCAACAGAGCTAACACATTTCACGTACCGCCGGCCATTTTAATTTTGAAGTGACAGCAAAAAGAAGTGAAGCAGCAACGTTCTACGATTGGTCAATAATAAAACAGGGTAAAATACCATTATTTTTTATTTTCCGTAATTCTCACTTAATTTATGTATTATGGTGTATGAATATATTTATTATGTATCATATTATGCATATCGTAATTTAGACTTATCGGGAAAAAGGAGTTATTGAAACGACCTTCACCTTGCTTTGTAAACAACGTTTTCGAGCGCCAGATTTAAACTGTAAAAGTTCACAGATTTTTTTTTGAGAAATCATACTTCTAGTCTTCATATTCTTCTGATAATGCGTTGACATGATAAATATACTGTATATTTAATACTACATGTATATACACTTGTTTTGGCAATAAACAAAATTGGAATTGTCTAGCGTGTTTGAGTCCAAATACGGGAACAGTAAAGACGACGCAATTTCAGTGTCCCCATTATCGTGCATAAAATAAATTTGCATAAAATAATTACAAATACGCCCATTTTTTGTATTTCCATTTCCAATTAAAATTACAAACTAATTTTAGGTAATTTAAATACGCAAGATAGTGCCTATACTGTGGTGCACGCTAATAGTTATACCGAGTAAAACATATTTTCATATATACTTTTCCACATTGCCAACGTATCGCAGATTTGTATAATGATTTATATTAACATTAAAATATTTAAAGGAAAACCATAACAAAAGCCTTTAATTAACTTGATATATTCTGAATTATCATAACCTTCCAAGTAAAGAGCTAAAGTTTTAGCACATATAGGACTAGGCAAACAAATTTTATTCGTTACTTTTCCTATTGGTGGAGTTTTTGTTAGACACAAGTTTGAAACATTTACTTGCACCATGGGACTTTCCATCACAGTTAGAGCATTGATGCAGTAAGGAGCAGTTTTGTTTTGAGCAGGACTGTTTATTCTGGAAGTCCCAGCAGTACCCTCTCCGAAAAAGAATGTTGTGGGAAAGTTGTTTTCCCCTGATTGGTTTTGGGGTGATAGGGCCTTGGGTCCGAAAAGGAGCTCTCGTCATGGAGCAATAAAGGAATGTTTCAGTGTGGAGTTGGCCCCAAGATACCTCCCTGACAGCCCGTAACTGCCTAAACTTCTCATCATACGTTTGCCAGTTGACCTGTGGTTGGGTAGCCATCATTTGAATGAGAGACATGTATTGGAACATTTGTGGGGCCTCTTTATGATATTTTGATGTATAAATGTTGGCATACACCTGAAAGGCACGGGACCAGGCCATTATGTTAGTAATCTGCTTTTGGGCAGCAGTTTGAATGGACGTGACTGTTCCTAAGTTGGTTTTTTTGATTGTCTTAGTTTGGGAAGTTTGATCAGATGTGTAGTACAACTGTGCCAAATCCACATACTGCATGTTGAGAATCTGATCTCTCAACTTATTTGGTACAGGGTTATGTACAAATGAAAATATAGCAGGGAGCAGTTCACCTAGTCTAAAGAAGCCATGGAATGCGATAAGAATTATGGCTCTAAGCATGTTTTTTACATATCTGTTGGATGCATATAAATTGTCAACAGCACCGATAAGAGAACTAATGTGTTGTGACAGAAGTGGTAAACGGGTATCTTGTACAAGTTTTAGTTTCCTACATCCTAACATCATTCTTTTTATCATGAACCTGTTGCATGGGTCATCATGCCCTGCAAGTTGGTGAAAAAATGAAATAGCAGACAAGTGACTGCTTATAGTAGAAGGAGCAAAGCCTGTTTTGTACAAATGTGCAACAAATAGTGAAACATGATTTGAAGTGGATGGAAAGCTGAATGTTAGACCCCTAGTATTTGTACAAAATGCAATAAACCTATTCCAGAATCTGTTATATGAAAGTCTGGTTTTTTCTGCCAATGAGGACTGTAGAAGGGAATCTCTCAACGCAATAACTTCCTCGGGGACATCGCCCAAGGAATCGCAGTCGGGATCTTGTCTAGGTACGGGGCGATTTGCATGGCCTCCTCTACCTGAAAGCGTGAGAGTTTGTCACAAATAGTGTTGTCAAATGTGGAAATGTGTTTTGATGTAAAGCAAAAATTGAATTCTAAACCTTTTAACACTATAATGCGAATAAGGTTCATCATAATTACATCTTTGGACGACTGTTTGTTCAAACAGTAAACAACAGCCAGGTTGTCACATACGAAACATATGTTTTTGTTTTGCCACATATGGCCAAACAATGAAACTGCCAAAGCGATTGGGTATAATTCCAAGATGTTAATATGATGGATGTTGTCTTTAGGGAATCCCCCATAGGTCCAATGCGTGTTGAACATGCAAGCGAATCCTTTAGTACTCGCTGCATCAGAGTGGAGTTTCAGGGTAATGGACGAAATGAATCTGTCATTGGTCAATAAAGTACAGCCATTGTATGATTCAAGAAAAGAAAACCAAAGCCGCAGGTCTGCGCGGCATTCTGAAGACAACTTGATGAAGTGGTGACCTATAGTTTTACCTATTGTAAGGTCATATAACCGACGTAGGAAGCAGCGTCCCGGTTTAATAACTTTACAAGCAAAGTTTAGATGACCTAGTATGGATTGAAGCTCTTTAAGAGTTATTTTACGACGTTTCATGGCCTGTGACAACATGTTTTGGAGGGACATAATTTTATCCCTGGGCAGAGTGGCCATCATGGTGGTAGAATCAATAGTAATTCCATGAACCTCAGCCTTGGAGGTTGGTAACACTGTCTTACTATGTTTGATAGGGATGCCTAGATCCTTTGATAAAGAAAAAAAAAAAGGCATTTAAACTGTTAAGACACTCATCTGAATTTTCTTTACCCACAAATATGAAATCATCAATAATGTGTGATACTTTATCCACATTGAATTTGTGTTGTAAAATCCACTGAATACTTTTAGAGAAAGATTCAAATAATTGAACAGATGAGGAAGCACCCATAGGTAAAACCCTATCAAAATAAAATTGACCATTTAACATGAACCCCAATTTATTATAGTCTAAAGGGGATAGAGGGATGATGCGGAATGCATCCTCTATGTCTGCTTTGGCAATGAGTGAATTTGCGCCAGATAAGATAACAAGGTTAGCAACATGATCGAAAGTTTCCAGGGAAACCTCAAAATTCTCCCTAGGGATAAGTGAGTTAACAGAAAGAGTACCCCGGGAAAATGACAAGTCATGAATGAGCCTGTAACTATCCTTAGTTTTCTTAGGAACCACACCCAAAGGGCTGCAAATGAAGCCATTGAGAGGGGGGGCATCATACGGTCCTTTGATACGTTTTAGAGCTACTTCTGTTTTGACCTTTTTAGAAACAAATTCAGCATGTAATGTAGCAGAAGGGTGATTAGGAACTAAACGAGCAGGTGGTGTGCCTATACATCCTAATGGAAAACCAAAACAAAACCCTTTAACCAGTTTAATGTATTCAGAAGTGTTGTAACCTTCTAAGTAAAGGGCCAAGGTTTTAGCACATATAGGGCTTGGCAGACAAAATTTATTCGCTACTTTTTGTAGGATAGGTGCTCTTGTTTGATGCAAGTTTGAAGCACTTGCTAGCCCCATGGGACTTTCCATCACAGTTGGAGCATTGGTGCAACAGGGGACAGTTTGATTTGGAGCATGTTTGTTTATTTTGAAAATCCCAGCAGTAGCCTTTCCGAAAGAAAACGTTATGTGAGACTTGTTTCCCCCTGGTTGCTTTTGAGGAGATAGGGACTTGGGCACGAAAAGGAGCTCTGGCCATAGAACAGAACAGAAATGTCTCAGTGTGCAGTTGGCCCCAAGGGACGACCCGAACTGCACGTAGCTGCCTAAACTTTTCATCGTAAGTTTGCCAATTTATCTGGCCTTGGCTAGCCATCATTTGAATTAGGGACATGTACTGAAACATTTGAGAGGCCTCTTTATGGTACTTTGAAGTGTATATATTGGCGTACACTTGAAAGGCGCGACACCAGGCCAAAATATTAGTAATTTGTTTCTGGGCAGCAGTTTGGATAGATGTAACGGTTCCCATATTTGTTTTTCTGATCGTTTTAGTTTGGGCACCCTGATCATTGGTATAATATAACTGTGCCAAGTCTACGTACTGTAAATTTAATATTTGTTCCCTTAATTTCTGAGGAACAGGATCATGTGTAAAGGAAAACAATCCTAAATCCACTAATGGAGGTTCAATACTTCCTAAATTAACTAATGGAGGTTCATTACTTGAAGTATTACCGACAACAACTATACTGCTTTCAGGTTCATTGTCATTCTCGTCCTCCATATCATCACCATCTAAAGACTCTAAAGGGTCAGAAACTGACCTACCGTCATTTTCTCTCTCAGATGTAACTATACTGGCATCTGTTCCATCGTCTTTCTTACTGGGTCCAGAACACACCGTGTCTAACAATGATTTTAATTCACTCATGACATTTTCGTCCTTGGCTATGGCAGAAGCCAACAGGGTGGCTAACCTCGATTCTGAGGTAGCCTTTCCCTTGCCCCCAGTGGCATTATCGGGTTTAATTTTTGGCATTCTGAAATAGCAAGTAAAAAACAATACCTTTGATACAAGATGTAAGAAGTAAAACAGGCATAATGACTAAAAACAACATGAAAAATTGTAATGAAAGATCAATCTGCGGAATGCAAACTTTCACTGAGATATGGTCACACTCCAATAGTAAATACAACTGACAGATATGTGTAGGTGTCAAGCTGACAGACTGTAAACATTGATAAACAGTGGGTCAATTTGTACGAAAGCCTAACTAATGTTTTATAGTTACACACCAATAACTATTATCAAAAATTAAAGCTTAACTTGTATAATAAACACTACATACTGTATGGGTAGTTGTATAATATGAACATATGTTCAAATAGAGGTAAAGGTATAATAGACACACCCCAATGTCTATCACGACCCTAGACCATGAAATATAAGTCAATATTCAGCAAGCACATGAGTAGAATAATAAAATTTTAGACAGCACATGTGAGTCTAACATGGAGGAATAGACACACACCAATGTCTATTACACCGGCATAATAAATATATAGTGATGCAAAATAAAAATAACAGAACATGGTTATGTACAGTGACAACATTAATATGATGGATAGACACACACCAATGTCAAGAGCCATGGCATAATAATACAAGCAATTATACTTTACAATGAGCACATAAATTGGGGAATAGACACACACCAATGTCCATCACTCCAGTTTAACAATATGTGTAGCAATATATCAAAAACAATAGTTGCATAGTAATTTTTGAAATTATGGCACTGTATTATTTGACACCAGTATGTGGAAAAATTTCCGCCAGCACCAAAATGAAAAGCCGAAATTTTAGGACGGTGGTCTTTTTATGGTTCTACCTAAAGCCTTGCTTTGCTTCTGGTGGGGGGGGGGAGGTGGCTTCATCTATGGCACTATTAAAGCTGGAGCTTTAAAAATACGTGAGGGGTTAGTAATTGAGTGATATAAGCCACTACAACATACTTGTGGACGGGTTCACTCTTAGCAAACATAGTTGGAGTGTCTCACTGTCACACTGGCAGTCAGGGTTCGATCACTCGGGCCCGACTGGAGATTTATTTTTCTTCCTCTTCTTCCGGTAATGAGCAGGGATCATTAGGACCATTTTAAACTCAACCCCTCATTTACTTCAGCAAGTTTCATGCTTGTGGATTGTTTGATGTTTCACGTAACTATGACTGGAGACAAAAATAACAAAAAATATACAGTAATGTTGTTATTGTTTACCTGTGGATAAAGACAACATGCAACGCCAGTTGTGCACGTCAATGCCACTTTACTCCCCGATTTTATCGCACAGGTAACGATTTCCTTCACCAAATATGATTTACCGGTACCTGCACAGCCTCCTATATAGACGTTATGTCCATCCTGAACAAACTTTAAGGCATTTTTCTGTTCAGTGTTCATCTTTGTTTTTTTTTCGTTTAACTTATATAACCGAGGAGTTCCGATTCAATTCGCGGGAAAAGTAGTGACACTTTCCGGTAGCGGTCTTAACCAATCAAATCATCGCATAATATTAAGTACGGAACTGTATTTACATGGCGATGTAAACTGTCAAAATATAGATCGTTCGATGTATTTTCAGGTTGTTTATGTATGTAGAAGATCATAATTCAGTTTATACCTCGCAGACTGACAGGAAAAGGGATTATTTGATGAATGCATGTGGACATGTGGTACGTTTCTCTTTAATATCGAAGGAATCGAGCAGAAACTGTGTTTTACTCATGAAACGGAATGGACGTCGAAAACGACATGGACTGAAATTCGTTGACTTTTGTGAAACTTATCATCATTTTTTTTGGTATTTGATGGATTTTAATGAAATAAATTGTGCCAACACTTAGATTTATGCTTCTAAGTGACGTCCACAAGGAGAAACCCGAGATCTGCTCGATTGTTGCACCATTTATCATGTTTGTTCAGCATGCTGGTTTTGTTCCCGTTGGGTACCTTATATCATATATATACATATAGAGGCCGATCATCTGAAAAAAAAATTTGTATCTTGCACCTGTGTTCCCTACTATTCCTTGAATATTGTACTTTTATGTGATACTCTTCTTTATATATTTTTCTATACCGCCTTTTTTCCAATGGATTCACATTAATGTATGACACTTTATGAACATGTCATTCATTTCTTCCATAGAATGACCTGGTTATAAATATTCTTTCCTTTCTCCAATAATTTGATGGTATCCTAGGAAAGGTGTCTTATAGCTAGTTCTATTTCTTAACTGTGCCCATGTGTTAACAGGGTTTGATCCTAAAAAGCAGTGAATATATCGCGTTATAATGGATATCGCGGTATGATTTTATTGAGGATTTAACATCTTAAAAGGCTGATTTTTACATTGGGGTAAGTTTAATTTACGATACTTGTAGTAAAAATCGATTTTTTAAACATTAAACATCAGATGCGTCCTAGTGCGTCTGCATGGAGATACAACTGTGTCAATTTCTACCTTCGTTTTCGATTGTCAATGTAGTTTCCCTTAAAATTGCTTTTTGAAGCCAGGGAAATTCCGATTCCCATGCACTGTGTCTGTTGTATTTTGAGGCATAACTTTTCTTCTTTTTTTCTGGCGTCTTCATGATCCGTGACAGTCAAGCGCGTGAATGGTTGTTGTACGTTTTACACGGTGGAACGTTCTTTTAATGCTATAATAATAACCAGTCTATGGAATCGTCTATTTATGTAATTTGATTGGTGTCACGTAGTCCCTTGTGACAATTATAGTTTGTACTTTAAGTAACTAAACACTTCTTCCAGTTTCTAAGTATTTATTTCTAATATACAGTTCGTTAATATAGTAAGTACTCTTAGTTAGTATATTAAAACAACCCAAGTTCGATAATTTAGAAACCGGCGTTAAGACAAGCTCGGTTGATGCCTAAAGACGTTCTCCTTTAGTACTCTGCTACAATAGCTTATATACCCAATTGCTGTCAGCAGGTTATGACGTGTCTAATTAAGCTTATCAGCATAAACAGGACTGTTTCATTATACTTAATTAGAATATTGATAGTATTTACATCTAGTGTTGATAGTTTACAATTAATAATGTATAACATAACGATAATGTTCTCATACTATATAGATCGGTCAGTACATATAATTTAAGCTAATAGATAATGGTGTAACAAATGTATTGCTAGTCATGTTTACTTATATAATATATTGGCTTGAACTATGATAACCCGATGTCACCCAGGTGTACCATTATAGAATGTTTACACTGAACGATAATCACAAGTACTGTAATTAGTGTACTGGATAACAACTTTTGCTGACCAGACTGGTATTGACCGATGTGTGGTTAATATATTATTCATAACAATACAGTGAACCCAATGTACTAATTGACCTATAATGCTACAATTTCCTATCTTTCATTTTTTAAAAGTTTGATAATCGTAATCAAAAGCCCTATATAGTACCCTGATACATTTACTCATGAATAATCAGCAATAATTCTTAGTAAATGTCATAGTAATAATTGAAGTAATAATGAATACAAATATAACACACATTAGTATACACATAAAAACATGGAATCAATAATTAATACCTATAAAACTCATTTTTTCAAAACTAAAATGTCAGTTTTTTAAAACACTAAAAGGTCACTTATTGAAACTTATATGTCACTTTTCAATGAATACAAATATAACACACATTAGTATACACATAAAAACATGGAATCAATAATTAATACCTATAAAACTCATTTTTTTTAACTAAAATGTCAGTTTTTAAAACACTAATATGTCACTTATTGAAATGTCACTTTTACTGATGCTACTTCGCATGGACCTGGTAGGCAGGCGTAATAAAGTTGTTGAATGTTGTTGGTATCCATGTCACATACATGGACCTGTCACAAGACAGACGCAATAAAGTTGTTGAATGTTGTTTGGTGATGGTATCCATGTAACATACATGGACCTGTTACAAGACAGGCGTTATAAAGTTGTTGAATGTTGTTTGTTGTCGGTATCCATGTAACATACATGGACCTGTTACAAGACAGGCGTAATAAAGTTGTCGTAATAAAGTTGTTGAATGTTGTTTGGTGATGGTATCCATGTAACATACATGGACCTGTTACAAGACAGGCGTAATAAAGTTGTCGTAATAAAGTTGTTGAATGTTGTTTGGTGTTCTTAGTGATTTGTAGTGGTTCGTAGTGGATCGTAGTAGTTCGTAGTTAATCGTAGCACCCAACCATCGAAGAGGTTTGAGACCTCTCGCGAGTGATGTTGAATGTTACTTGTAGATTTGTTGGTTTTGCCCCAACTGTAATGAAGGATACAGTTGTCTGAGTAAGTTGTCTTTATCCGTGATCCCTGGGCTGGGTATGTTTTCCACAGGAATCGGGGGTTGTATGTTTTTCACAGGAATCTGAGTTTGTATCGTAGTACCATTTTGGAACGCACGCATGTCGACGGTGTCTGCAAGCCGGTAGTGAACTGTGTGATCCCTGGTATCCCTGAAACGCTTATCATTATTGGCAGATCGGTTGCATTTTTGTTTGAAGTATTTACAGTACAAAAATATCCCCAAAAGAACAATCAAAGTCGCAATAATTGCAATAACAATATAGTACCAATTCGGCCAGGAAGCATTTTCAAGATTAACATTTTCTAATAATTTCAGGTTTTGTATCAGGTCATTCATAGGAATTTGCTTAACTTCCTTTAGCTTCTGAGGGATCTGAATTTTAGAAATATTTTTTATTGCCGAATGAAATGGTGCCCAAATTTTCATTTTGGTGATGTTTGGAAATGTCGTTATATCATTTCTAGTTGGAACATTCTTAGTGGATGATTGATCAAACCACGCATTTAACGCAAGGTATTCGTTGAACCCACGACAATTCATTTTCAAATAGATAAAATCCATAGGTGGCTTAACTGTGACTTCCGATTTTTCCTTATCATTTGAATGACAGACCACAACAAATCGTAATGGGATATTAGTTGTGATAACCCAGTGACCTTTGTAAATATACTTCGCCATTGGTAATTTATTGTTTGGGTTGACCAAAGTGTGGCAGAATTTTGAAATTTTCCCTTCATTCCTAGTAAAAAGTGCGATTGAGCATCTTTCGGACAAGGATATCTGATACATAGGGGATTCAACATTGCAAAACTTTGTAATACTATCGCTACATTGCAATAATTCTTCAGCTGATAAAATTGAATATCTAGTACGTTCTGTATTAACCAATATACCTGGAGTATCAATATCGTACCTAGCAGTCATTTCTACGGGCGATTCGCTTATCGGCGTCTGATCTGAGGGGGCCTGGTAATAAGGTATGTCTAGATTGTGGATACGGTAAACATTAAGTTTCCCGTCCAGATCAAGTAATGGTATATTGATCAATATCGCAATCTGGTTATCATATAGAATGGTATCGCACTTTAATATTTTATAAAAATCCCAAAGATGAGTTTCTGGTTCTGCAGGCAAAACGAAAGTAGGTGGGAGCTGAGACATGATTTCGTTCAACACGCTCTTCAGATAATTGGGAGTAATAATTGAAGGAGATAATCTCGAAAGTGATAACATGTTTAACTGTCTCTCGAAATCTTGTAAATGGAACTGAGCCTGTCTTATCATTTGCCTAACCTCATCAATGACCAAATTTAAGTTATGATAAAGAAGAGAGTATTCCTGTAATTCTCCTATTTGTTTCTCCATGCGCCCATTCATTTTATTAATCTTATCGTCTATATCATGTAGGGACGAGATTATCTTGTTAATCGACTGCCTGTTCTGGGATATTTCCCCCCTAGACACATTAAGTATAGATAAGTTGGATTCTAGTATGTGGACGATAGATTTTTGCGTTTTGGCTAACTTAACTACATTATGTTTTAGTACCGACACATCTGAGTCTTCCGCAGTGCCGAATAAAACACGGAAGAGACCACCTAACGGAAGAAACGATCTTTTTGAACGACCACTTAATGACTGATAATTAATGTAGCTCTGAAATATATCTTGATAAAGATCTTTCAGGTATTCAATTTCTGCTTTAAGATTACGGATTGACCCTCTAAAACCGTCCGTGTCAGGTGACTTTAATGGGTATTTTCTGGCCTCTACTTCTGTAAGATTATATCTATTTAATATCTGGTGAGCTATCTGCTCAGCATTCTCAATATTTGTGTTTAATTTCTCTAAGACATTTCCGAAGGTGGAAATGTCCATTACAAGAGCAACTTTCCATTGCGACTTTGTCGTCGTAATTTCATTAACTTTTTGAAAAATAACATTATGATGCACTTCTAACAACTGAACCGTACCAATAATGAAGCTACACAGGACTAAATAATTCATCTTGTCCCTGAAACGATAAGAGTCTCTAAATATATACTTGAGCTTCTCATTAATAATCCTAATTATTAATGGTACCTAGTACGTACAATATGTATATACGCATATAGATAGACGACAACAATATATGCCTCATTCGCTGTCCTATTATTAATGCGGTAAATTATCCCCCTTTAAGTAGATACTCTCTACATAGGAGAATTTCAATTTCCCCGGAAGTGTGAATTTCCACACAATTTTGGAAACTTTTCTTACAGTTAGTCTTTGTTTACACGTTCATATCCTCATTGAATTGACTTGAATCATTATGAATATCTGTAAACTACAGTCCTCAAGATAAATCACTCTACATTTGCTGCCTAATCACAAACAAATTTCAGGTAAGTGAACTCTAATATAAATTTTCTTATTGATACAGTATTCGAATGCCCTTATTCGGATGCTATTTGTTACACTTTTCAAGAATGTTCATGAACATACTGTTGTACATAGACAACGCTTCCTTGAAATTACTGTTGCTGGTAGTGGTAACTGTATTCGGGTTATCTGAATTTGAATTGACTGGCTGAGTTTCAATGGAGTTTGGTGTGGCTAATACAGCACCTATTTCCATGTTATTGTCAGAATAGTCATTTTCTGAGCTTGGTCTATTTGAATGACTCTCTGTATTGTCACTGTTCAAAACAGGATCATAAATCTCTGTTTCTGCCTCATATGCAGACGTGTACATGTCACTGTCTGAGTCACTTGACATTTTATCCTGTATTTTATGAATGGTTTCTGTATCTGGGACCGATTGTACTGGTTTACATTGATTTCCCCTAGACCTACGTCTGTCGGATTCTGTCTCGTCACTCGAACTACTTTCATGTTCACTGTCACTTGAACTACTGTCACTTGGACGTACAACATATGTTGTCCCACGCTTTGCTGTGGATTTATCCTTTGGCCATTTATCTAAATTTGCTTTTCGCAATTGATCTGCATGTACTTTCATGATTTTATTGTCTAACTGATTTTTTATCAAGTAAGTCAATGGTGACAGCTTTTCAATAATTCTGAAGTGCGATTTCCATTTAGGCGACAATTTGCCTTTCGGACGGAAATTTTTGTAATACACAGCATCATTAATCTCAAAAGTAATGTCTTGTGCATTTTTGTCTGCATACTTTTTGTTTCTGCGTTTTGCATGTTTCAAATGTCTATATGCTAGCATAATATTTGCCAATAACCTTGTCTCATGTCTAAACTTGTAAAATATTTGGAATGGCCCAAATTTGCTAGTATATCATCTATATGAGGCAAAGGGTATGAAGTTGGAATAATAACCTTATTTAATTTCCTAAAGTCAACACAAAAGCGTTTGGAACTGTCATTTCGCTTATCGACGAGAACGACTGGGCTAGCATAGGGACTGTGGGATGGCCTTATTACTTTATCCCTCAACATGTTGTCAATTGCTTCACTCATTTTGTCTCTGTCATTGAGTGGTACCCTATAAGGTCTTTGTCTGACAGGCTGATGTGCTACTGTAGGTATTTTCATAGAGACGGTAGGGGTTTCAGTAAGCTCTGAATCATTATTTGCTAATACATCACGGTGGGTTTGCAACAGATCTGTGACATACGGAACATGTTCTGAAGGGGTGACAATTTCTGATTTGTCAATAGGGCTATATGCCTGCTGTTTACTACTTGAATGTAGATTATTTGTCACTGCGGATATGCATTTCTTATCAATTTGTTCTATTTTACCTATAATACATCCCCTCCTTAACCGTATTGTCTTAGTAGTGTTATTTGTAATAATAACTGGGAATTTCCTATGCTTTTGTAAAGTAAACAGTGAATTTGTTACATTTATCCCTGGTTCTGAACCAACAAACCCATTTTTAATACTATTTAGTTCATAGTGCTTAAAGTTTTGTATACCTGGGTTTTCTTTTAGTTTGCCATTACAATAAGATACAGTTTTGGGTTTAAGGATGGTAGTCTTATGAAGTCTTACTATGGAAGCTATATGTCTATCTTCTTCTAAGTTCACAAATGAACGTCCTACTTTCATACAGCCTAGGTCAAAATAAATTCGTACTCCATGGTGTTTCAACCAATCGCGGCCAAGTATTACATTTCTATTTATGTTTGAAACAACATAGAATACATGGGTCATATCGGTATTCCCGATTCTAAAATTTAGATTAACCCACCCATCTACCTTAAGTGATTCACCATTCACTGACTGGAGATTTATACTCTCCGTTCTCAGTTGTGGCCTAGGTCTTAGTGATCTAAATGTATGCCTACTGATTAAAGAAACTTCCGCACCTGAATCTACAAGAGCTCTGTGTCTATGTTTATTTATACGAATTATGCATGAATTTGGATTACCCGCTATAGCTATGTTGAAGATAGGCATATTTTGCTTCCGTCTCCGACCATCGACTTCTACATGGAAGGAGCTTTTTGGTTTAAATGACGTGACATTCCCCTACTATTTGTATTTGGTCTCATTTGACATTCCCGGCTGATATGCCCAACCAAACCACAGTTCCAGCACTCTACCTTATTTTTCCAGGACCCATTATTTTCAGTGCGCCAGGGTTTTGGTTGATTGACTGCATTGACTTGTCTCTGCCTACTACGACAATGCTCATAATTGTGACCTATTTTTTGACAAAAACTACACTTAGGTCGCCCAGGGTTTCTGAGATAGTCAACTTCCATAGGTTCCTGATGATCGGTTGAAGGATCATAGGACCTACGTCTGTCATACCTATCTTTAGAGTCATACCTATTTTTAGATGTGGGATGACTTGATGTCGTATGATCACTTAGTCTTAAATTAAACCTAGCCCGAATATTCTGCTCGGTCATGGCAGCAGTTACAGCGTCTTGTAATCTTTGAGGATTTAAGCGCATCAGTTTCATTTTAATTGAATCTTCTTTAAGACCATCTATAAAAAAATCGGTAATTTGCCGTTCAATTAAAGTTAAATTTGCCTGTTGGGTAGGACCCGGAGTCTGGCCTTCGAACGCTTGTTCAGCTAAATCTAACAATTTTTCCGCATAAATTTGGACATTATCCCCCGGTTCTTGTTTTAAATTTCTTAACAAGGAGAACGCGTGATGAGGATCATGTATTTCCGAAAATCTTACATTTAGTTCTGTCTTCAGATCCGCCCATAGACATTTAGGATTTTCCTGCAAATGTCTCTGAATGAAGTCAGATACCGGTCCCCTAGCAGTTTGAAAACATACTGTTTTCTTTCTAGCGTCATCTAACCCTACTAATACAGCATATTTTTCTAGTGATTTTATCCAAAATTTAAATTCTTTAGCTTTCCCGTCATAAATTGGTACTACTTGCGTTACCCCCTGATTACCTAATAAATCAGATACATCTTTCAATCTATCAGACAAACTTAAAAATATTTTTGAAATGTCTTGCTCTTGATCTGCCATAATGAATAAAACGTAACAGAATAAAACCAATTCACTCACCTGTCACTCCAAGCTTACAGGAACGTTGGTGTCGGCTAACAGGTGCTGTCTGGTTCCAGATCCTACGGTCACGGCACCAAAAGATTGTCACGTAGTCCCTTGTGACAATTATAGTTTGTACTTTAAGTAACTAAACACTTCTTCCAGTTTCTAAGTATTTATTTCTAATATACAGTTCGTTAATATAGTAAGTACTCTTAGTTAGTATATTAAAACAACCCAAGTTCGATAATTTAGAAACCGGCGTTAAGACAAGCTCGGTTGATGCCTAAAGACGTTCTCCTTTAGTACTCTGCTACAATAGCTTATATACCCAATTGCTGTCAGCAGGTTATGACGTGTCTAATTAAGCTTATCAGCATAAACAGGACTGTTTCATTATACTTAATTAGAATATTGATAGTATTTACATCTAGTGTTGATAGTTTACAATTAATAATGTATAACATAACGATAATGTTCTCATACTATATAGATCGGTCAGTACATATAATTTAAGCTAATAGATAATGGTGTAACAAATGTATTGCTAGTCATGTTTACTTATATAATATATTGGCTTGAACTATGATAACCCGATGTCACCCAGGTGTACCATTATAGAATGTTTACACTGAACGATAATCACAAGTACTGTAATTAGTGTACTGGATAACAACTTTTGCTGACCAGACTGGTATTGACCGATGTGTGGTTAATATATTATTCATAACAATACAGTGAACCCAATGTACTAATTGACCTATAATGCTACATTGGAAGCAATTCGGAAATCCATCGATACGATTGGTTAATTTTCTCGCGGGATGCTGAGAGTAATTAAAAGTGGTCAGAACCGGATTTGGCAGGTTTATGACCAGTTGGAACTGACAGTTATACGAGTATATCGAAAATTTATGACATTTGGCACATCCTGCAATGTTTTAGTGATCAGAGAAGGCTAATTAGCCAAAAATATGACCCCCCAAAACGTTATATGGTCTGTTATTTTAAAAATCGTGAGAAAATGCGCCAAATTCGTGAAATCGTGACCACGACTTGAAATCGTGAAATTCACGATTTAAGCGTGGGACTTGACAGGTCTGGCCCTTGGCTACAATCATTTGTGGTGTCTTTCTTCTACAAATATGTTTATACACATGCATTAACAACATGCATATGCTAAGGTCTTCAGTTGAGTAATCCTTTGGCCAGGCTTATAATTATGTTTATATTTTAAATCGGGCATCTGTAAACAATTTAGGATATATGGCATTTACTGAATGGAATATTATACAATGTTTGTTCCGTCCACTTTTGTATAACCATCTACTCAGTAAGGTCCTATGACCTTTCCCTACTATTCCTTGAATATTGTACTTTTATGTGATACTCTTCTTTATATATTTTTCTATACCGCCTTTTTTCCAATGGATTCACATTAATGTATGACACTTTATGAACATGTCATTCATTTCTTCCATAGAATGACCTGGTTATAAATATTCTTTCCTTTCTCCAATAATTTGATGGTATCCTAGGAAAGGTGTCTTATAGCTAGTTCTATTTCTTAACTGTGCCCATGTGTTAACAGGGTTTGATCCTAAATAGCAGTGAATATATCGCGTTATAATGGATATCGCGGTATGATTTTATTGAGGATTTAACATCTTAAAAGGCTGATTTTTACATTGGGGTAAGTTTAATTTACGATACTTGTAGTAAAAATCGATTTTTTAAACATTAAACATCAGATGCGTCCTAGTGCGTCTGCATGGAGATACAACTGTGTCAATTTCTACCTTCGTTTTCGATTGTCAATGTAGTTTCCCTTAAAATTGCTTTTTGAAGCCAGGGAAATTCCGATTCCCATGCACTGTGTCTGTTGTATTTTGAGGCATAACTTTTCTTCTTTTTTTCTGGCGTCTTCATGATCCGTGACAGTCAAGCGCGTGAATGGTTGTTGTACGTTTTACACGGTGGAACGTTCTTTTAATGCTATAATAATAACCAGTCTATGGAATCGTCTATTTATGTAATTTGATTGGAAGCAATTCGGAAATCCATTGATACGATTGGTTAATTTTCTCGCGGGATGCTGAGAGTAATTAAAAGTGGTCAGAACCGGATTTGGCAGATTTATGACCAGTTGGAACTGACAGTTATACGAGTATATCGAAAATTTATGACATTTGGCACATCCTGCAATGTTTTAGTGATCAGAGAAGGCTAATTAGCCAAAAATATGACCCCTCAAAACGTTATGTGGTCTGTTATTTTAAAAATCGTGAGAAAATGCGCCAAATTCGTGAAATCGTGACCACGACTTGAAATCGTGAAATTCACGATTTAAGCGTGGGACTTGACAGGTCTGGCCCTTGGCTACAATCATTTGTGGTGTCTTTCTTCTACAAATATATTTATACACATGCATTAACAACATGCATATGCTAAGGTCTTCAGTTGAGTAATCCTTTGGCCAGGCTTATAATTATGTTTATATTTTAAATCGGGCATCTGTAAACAATTTAGGATATATGGCATTTACTGAATGGAATATTATACAATGTTTGTTCCGTCCACTTTTGTATAACCATCTACTCAGTAAGGTCCTATGACCTTTCCCTACTATTCCTTGAATATTGTACTTTTATGTGATACTCTTCTTTATATATTTTTCTATACCGCCTTTTTTCCAATGGATTCACATTAATGTATGACACTTTATGAACATGTCATTCATTTCTTCCATAGAATGACCTGGTTATAAATATTCTTTCCTTTCTCCAATAATTTGATGGTATCCTAGGAAAGGTGTCTTATAGCTAGTTCTATTTCTTAACTGTGCCCATGTGTTAACAGGGTTTGATCCTAAATAGCAGTGAATATATCGCGTTATAATGGATATCGCGGTATGATTTTATTGAGGATTTAACATCTTAAAAGGCTGATTTTTACATTGGGGTAAGTTTAATTTACGATACTTGTAGTAAAAATCGATTTTTTAAACATTAAACATCAGATGCGTCCTAGTGCGTCTGCATGGAGATACAACTGTGTCAATTTCTACCTTCGTTTTCGATTGTCAATGTAGTTTCCCTTAAAATTGCTTTTTGAAGCCAGGGAAATTCCGATTCCCATGCACTGTGTCTGTTGTATTTTGAGGCATAACTTTTCTTCTTTTTTTCTGGCGTCTTCATGATCCGTGACAGTCAAGCGCGTGAATGGTTGTTGTACGTTTTACACGGTGGAACGTTCTTTTAATGCTATAATAATAACCAGTCTATGGAATCGTCTATTTATGTAATTTGATTGGAAGCAATTCGGAAATCCATTGATACGATTGGTTAATTTTCTCGCGGGATGCTGAGAGTAATTAAAAGTGGTCAGAACCGGATTTGGCAGATTTATGACCAGTTGGAACTGACAGTTATACGAGTATATCGAAAATTTATGACATTTGGCACATCCTGCAATGTTTTAGTGATCAGAGAAGGCTAATTAGCCAAAAATATGACCCCTCAAAACGTTATGTGGTCTGTTATTTTAAAAATCGTGAGAAAATGCGCCAAATTCGTGAAATCGTGACCACGACTTGAAATCGTGAAATTCACGATTTAAGCGTGGGACTTGACAGGTCTGGCCCTTGGCTACAATCATTTGTGGTGTCTTTCTTCTACAAATATATTTATACACATGCATTAACAACATGCATATGCTAAGGTCTTCAGTTGAGTAATCCTTTGGCCAGGCTTATAATTATGTTTATATTTTAAATCGGGCATCTGTAAACAATTTAGGATATATGGCATTTACTGAATGGAATATTATACAATGTTTGTTCCGTCCACTTTTGTATAACCATCTACTCAGTAAGGTCCTATGACCTTTCCCTACTATTCCTTGAATATTGTACTTTTATGTGATACTCTTCTTTATATATTTTTCTATACCGCCTTTTTTCCAATGGATTCACATTAATGTATGACACTTTATGAACATGTCATTCATTTCTTCCATAGAATGACCTGGTTATAAATATTCTTTCCTTTCTCCAATAATTTGATGGTATCCTAGGAAAGGTGTCTTATAGCTAGTTCTATTTCTTAACTGTGCCCATGTGTTAACAGGGTTTGATCCTAAATAGCAGTGAATATATCGCGTTATAATGGATATCGCGGTATGATTTTATTGAGGATTTAACATCTTAAAAGGCTGATTTTTACATTGGGGTAAGTTTAATTTACGATACTTGTAGTAAAAATCGATTTTTTAAACATTAAACATCAGATGCGTCCTAGTGCGTCTGCATGGAGATACAACTGTGTCAATTTCTACCTTCGTTTTCGATTGTCAATGTAGTTTCCCTTAAAATTGCTTTTTGAAGCCAGGGAAATTCCGATTCCCATGCACTGTGTCTGTTGTATTTTGAGGCATAACTTTTCTTCTTTTTTTCTGGCGTCTTCATGATCCGTGACAGTCAAGCGCGTGAATGGTTGTTGTACGTTTTACACGGTGGAACGTTCTTTTAATGCTATAATAATAACCAGTCTATGGAATCGTCTATTTATGTAATTTGATTGGAAGCAATTCGGAAATCCATTGATACGATTGGTTAATTTTCTCGCGGGATGCTGAGAGTAATTAAAAGTGGTCAGAACCGGATTTGGCAGATTTATGACCAGTTGGAACTGACAGTTATACGAGTATATCGAAAATTTATGACATTTGGCACATCCTGCAATGTTTTAGTGATCAGAGAAGGCTAATTAGCCAAAAATATGACCCCTCAAAACGTTATGTGGTCTGTTATTTTAAAAATCGTGAGAAAATGCGCCAAATTCGTGAAATCGTGACCACGACTTGAAATCGTGAAATTCACGATTTAAGCGTGGGACTTGACAGGTCTGGCCCTTGGCTACAATCATTTGTGGTGTCTTTCTTCTACAAATATATTTATACACATGCATTAACAACATGCATATGCTAAGGTCTTCAGTTGAGTAATCCTTTGGCCAGGCTTATAATTATGTTTATATTTTAAATCGGGCATCTGTAAACAATTTAGGATATATGGCATTTACTGAATGGAATATTATACAATGTTTGTTCCGTCCACTTTTGTATAACCATCTACTCAGTAAGGTCCTATGACCTTTCCCTACTATTCCTTGAATATTGTACTTTTATGTGATACTCTTCTTTATATATTTTTCTATACCGCCTTTTTTCCAATGGATTCACATTAATGTATGACACTTTATGAACATGTCATTCATTTCTTCCATAGAATGACCTGGTTATAAATATTCTTTCCTTTCTCCAATAATTTGATGGTATCCTAGGAAAGGTGTCTTATAGCTAGTTCTATTTCTTAACTGTGCCCATGTGTTAACAGGGTTTGATCCTAAATAGCAGTGAATATATCGCGTTATAATGGATATCGCGGTATGATTTTATTGAGGATTTAACATCTTAAAAGGCTGATTTTTACATTGGGGTAAGTTTAATTTACGATACTTGTAGTAAAAATCGATTTTTTAAACATTAAACATCAGATGCGTCCTAGTGCGTCTGCATGGAGATACAACTGTGTCAATTTCTACCTTCGTTTTCGATTGTCAATGTAGTTTCCCTTAAAATTGCTTTTTGAAGCCAGGGAAATTCCGATTCCCATGCACTGTGTCTGTTGTATTTTGAGGCATAACTTTTCTTCTTTTTTTCTGGCGTCTTCATGATCCGTGACAGTCAAGCGCGTGAATGGTTGTTGTACGTTTTACACGGTGGAACGTTCTTTTAATGCTATAATAATAACCAGTCTATGGAATCGTCTATTTATGTAATTTGATTGGAAGCAATTCGGAAATCCATTGATACGATTGGTTAATTTTCTCGCGGGATGCTGAGAGTAATTAAAAGTGGTCAGAACCGGATTTGGCAGATTTATGACCAGTTGGAACTGACAGTTATACGAGTATATCGAAAATTTATGACATTTGGCACATCCTGCAATGTTTTAGTGATCAGAGAAGGCTAATTAGCCAAAAATATGACCCCTCAAAACGTTATGTGGTCTGTTATTTTAAAAATCGTGAGAAAATGCGCCAAATTCGTGAAATCGTGACCACGACTTGAAATCGTGAAATTCACGATTTAAGCGTGGGACTTGACAGGTCTGGCCCTTGGCTACAATCATTTGTGGTGTCTTTCTTCTACAAATATATTTATACACATGCATTAACAACATGCATATGCTAAGGTCTTCAGTTGAGTAATCCTTTGGCCAGGCTTATAATTATGTTTATATTTTAAATCGGGCATCTGTAAACAATTTAGGATATATGGCATTTACTGAATGGAATATTATACAATGTTTGTTCCGTCCACTTTTGTATAACCATCTACTCAGTAAGGTCCTATGACCTTTCCCTACTATTCCTTGAATATTGTACTTTTATGTGATACTCTTCTTTATATATTTTTCTATACCGCCTTTTTTCCAATGGATTCACATTAATGTATGACACTTTATGAACATGTCATTCATTTCTTCCATAGAATGACCTGGTTATAAATATTCTTTCCTTTCTCCAATAATTTGATGGTATCCTAGGAAAGGTGTCTTATAGCTAGTTCTATTTCTTAACTGTGCCCATGTGTTAACAGGGTTTGATCCTAAATAGCAGTGAATATATCGCGTTATAATGGATATCGCGGTATGATTTTATTGAGGATTTAACATCTTAAAGATATACCTGGCGCATCTGAACAAATTTTTTCAATCGTACGATATTGCTACAGGAGCTTTAAACAACTTTAAAAAGACCCTTTAAATGTATTAACCGATGCGTACGTCCTCGTTTTTAGTAGATACAGACCAAAACATTTTTGTTTGCGAACGCTTTTCGCTCCCGTCCGACATTCACCGATCTATAATTTATGCATACCGGAAGGTCACGAAAGGTCAACATCAACTAACCAAAACAAAATGTCGGAACGTTCAAAAAACTCTGATGTCGAGTCTGACGTCGATTTGGTAAGTTTTTAGTCTTGACTTTCAATCAACTAATGTACCTAGTGTATAAAAGTGTTATTTTTTCACAATTTGGAGCTGCATATATTGTTTTTATTCAATTTTTACGAATTTATTGCCACAAAATGTGACAGATTCTGAGACTGAGTCACCGAGTGCTAACACGATTTCACGAGTCGTTTACGAAGCGTCGATAGTTGAGGTTTACCGTTATTGATGAATATTGTCGATGCAGTAGAACGTTAGTGAACGATGCAATTGATTATTAATGCTGAATATTGTGATGATTTTAATTAAGCCGCCAACTAGTAGTAGTACGAAGATTCGCCCCAAGAAAATTCAACCCACGCCACTACACTAGTACTGGCTGCGTAATATTCTTTTCAATGACTCATCCGTGTATTGAGGACAAGTAGTAGTTGCACAGAGTAGTGTTCAATATGTGAACATGTGGGGTGTGTGTCTCTATCAAATATGAAAATATAATGATATATATATGACAGTCAAAAAGATATATATGCCTAAATGTGTTTTTATCAATTTATTTATAGCGGTTTCCAATCTGCCAATAATACTGTATATATACATAGTTGACTCAACATTAAGCCACAAGAACAGTGCACACTGTTACAGATTTTATTTAAAGCGTTCCTTTTGTTAATTGTGATGATTAAAATGTGTTTACTTTACTCAGCTTGACGCAATTAATATTAGTCTGTTGTTCTAATAAAATTATTATTGTGACTGTAATAAGTTACACGGTTCATACTATTATAGGAAGAAGACTATAGCTCCAAATCAACAAGTCCAGAGAGGCCTGTCAGGGGGAGAGGACGTGGTAGGTCTCGTGGTGCCCGGGGTTCCAGGAGGGCCGGTGGAGGGAGAGGTAGAGGTCACCCCAGCAGTAGATCGAGGGGGAGATCAAGAAGTAGGTCTGAGCCAGGAAGGGCTGATGAAGCACTCAGACACATACAAGGGAGACAGGACAGCATGAAGGTAATGATTATGTATAGATTTTCCGCAGAAGATTGATCAATTATAAGGAATGAGCCATAGTGGTTTACAGATAGAGTGTCCGACTCATGATACAAAATTTGTAAGTTTGAGTCCTGCTTTTAGCAGAATTTGATCACAAACTTCACAATTTGGTGCGAGTACTGGTTTATAGCCCATGAAGCAGTTATTGAGAGGGATTAGTAAATGTTTGTAATAACTTGAGTTGTTTCCCAAAAGATGTAAAATAAATAAGTTTAAACTTATAAAAAATCCTCAAACATTTGAATATTTAGTCCCAATAATGGCAACCTTTGATTCCCATTATTTGGTTTTGCTCTTCACATTTTATCCTTTGATCTATGCAAAGTCAAGATTACATATAAATTATGTTCAAAAAATGTTGAATAAGTTGCTTAAACTGAGAATTGTAACTTCATAATGTCAAATTCGCTGAACTAATCAAATATGCAGGCATATTGAACAAAAATTGTTTCTAGTTATAGAATTAATGTGTAATACAGGCATGTTCATAATCTTATGTGCATACTTGATTTTGCAGCAATTTTAAGAATGGTGGTTATACATGTCTTTATTTGTAATCAATGCTTGGTTATATTTTCATGTACATCCAGGACGAGATAAACCAGATGAGTGTCGAGGAATGCAGGAAGATTCTTCTACATGTCCTTGAGAAGACGCCTACTATCATGATTGACATCATGCGTCCAGCCGTTAGGCAACCAGGTGGCTACCATCCCGGTCCTGATGTGGCGGTGCCAGAATGGTGTGTGTGCACCAAGTGTCGAGAGATGCCGACCGCCAATGAGAGAGTTTGTTGTGGAAAGGAGAATTGTGTGTCTCTTGTACCGGTTAGTATAATAAAACTAATAAATACACACTGACATTAGGTAATATGAAGAATACCCATGTTTTATTGAAACTACTGACCTGTAATCATACTAATGGTACAAGATCGCCTGTTCTCCCTGCAAGCAATATTTTATGCTTGGACTGATACTTCCATAGAATTAAAGACATTCCCAGTCAGGTACATGGCTTTCTATTTAACGCCCAACGACTTAACTACTCAACCATCAGCATTTTCTACGGTTGTTGTTTCCTCAACTTTGAGTCTGACCATGTCTATTTGGTTCCATGAACCCTTCATTGATACTATGTGCTATTTTGAGCAAAATTGCTTATGGGGATGATGTAACAACTAGACTACAACACCCATCCCGTGAAGAGAGAAACAAGTTTATAACAATTGGTTGCAATAACAAATAAGAGCAAAGGAATTAGCGCAGCAATGTCTCACAAATGCATTGATATTTCTCTGTTGTAGGACCTTGCACAAGTATGCATTATCTGTTCACTAAATCTTTTAATTTTGCCAAATTATTGTGTGCTTTTTAAAAGCACCCAGGTTCCTAATTCATCTAGATCAGACACATGTGAAATTACTGAAAAATATTATGATTTGAGCCATCTTTCCCATATGTACTAAATGTACAAGAGTAATTTTAATTACTGTTGATAATAGTTTGGTGTCACTTTCAGGATTTTCAAGTGCTTATCCTTGATGAGGCAGTGCTAGCTCTTGCACGCCTTCTACGCAGAGACATTTTAGTATATGATGAGGAGCCAGACCATATGGCGGCCAACAGACACACTGCCTACCGTCAATACGTTCTGTGGACATTCGGTCATTTAGGAGCTGGAGATAGGAGGGTGATTCCTTCATGTTGTGTCTGGAAAATTAGAGACAAGTTTCCAGACACATTTGGACAGTATACGGGGTATAAGCCATCTAGGCTGGGGTGATTTTTGTAAATACTGTTAGTGTTTTAAAATACTGTATATGTTCACAAAAATATTTCTCTTTCATCTGTTTTCAGGGTGGGTGAACACATGACTTTTTTGTTTACTACGAAAGGCTGGCAGCCGATCATCCAAAATCCTGTTGCATCGATGCCTATATCGACACATAGATTTCTGTAGATTTGCCAGAATGCGTGCCACCAAATTACAGTGAGGCGAAATGTTGTCCAAATATTTGTGGCACGCATTCTGGCCAATCTACAGAGATCTATGTGTCGATATGGGTATTGATGCAACCGGATTTTGGACAACCCGGTTTTAGGCTATTAAAAACTATTTCTAGCAAACAGACTGCCAAAAAACATACTGTTTTGTGATCGGCCGTCGGCTTTTGTGCCGCGTAGTAAACAAAAAAGTCACGTCTTAACCCACCCTGGTTTTGTGGTGAGCATTACATAGAGGTAGTACGATCAGCAACTATAGTGACTATGGTTGGATGAATAAACTCAATCTTGTTCATCTATGGTCTAGTCACTCTGATCACTCTTCGAACTTGGAGGTTTGAATACTATATAGGTGTTCCGAACATTAACTTTGGTTCAACCACGGATTTAGTATGGTTGAACTATAGTTGATATTCGGAACACCTCTTTAGGATGTTCAACCCTCCAAATTCTAAGAGTGACCAGAGTAACTAGACCATAGATGAACTAGACTGAGTTTTTCATCCAACCATATTCACTATAGTTGCTGATCGAACTACCTCATAGTATATTCAACATTAAATGCATCTTATACTATACCATTATTTTTATCTTCTCCTAAACTAGCTATATTAGCTTTATAATATGTAACATCATTTGAGAACGTCAATGTTTCAAAAATAGATAAATGGCTTCTGCCCAATATCTCTATATGGGAATGAAATATTATGACCAATTTCAGTTACAGAATATCAATTTATCATGTGTCACAATATGTTATCTATTGCTTCAAGTTCATGACTCCCCTAGAATAATATGGCAATTTTATTTGGCTGGTAAGCAAAGACATTTGCTGTTAATCAAGTCTGTTTTTCAATTTGTATTCGACTGCTTGAACTCTGGTTGACATTGGCAAATATTCTGATACATGTTTATTAAAATTACAGTAATTGGCATGCTTAAAATAGTTCATATTTTTTCTCAAATATGTATTTTGATATTCATGCCCATTTTAAGCACATGCATATCACTAGTCCTTTTGGTAATAAAGACCTTTAATAATATTTTGGATTTATACCTCTAGTCCTATAGGAAAGTGACCTTATGTTACTTTTTCTGCTGCCTTTTGTACATTATAGTGTTTGTATTATAATATATATGTGTGTTGAGATGATATATTTATGTCTAATTTGTCTACAATATTCATACAATAACTTGCTTGTAAATTTTATGTATCATATGTGTGTGTCGAATGTAAAAACCTTGAGAACAGCAGTAATATTAAATTTACTTTACATTTACATTGAAATGATTGTATTTTTTTCTTTTTTTATAGAATATATATCAAAATGAAATAGACAGGTAGATGTAGCAATGAAAGATCTACCTACATTCCAAATATCAACAAAATCTCTCAAGAAATAAAAAGTTATGATAATTTTACTAATTTGTTCACGCTTTGAATTTGTGTGCCATCGGCGCAAATCACATTTACTTTAAATTCATATAGCGAAAACTTCTGAGTTTTCAGATTCAAATTGGCATAACGTTTTTGTCTATCAACATATAACAAAAAGGAAAACAGTTCTGTGATTCTCTTAAAGAGATCTTTACAACACAACAGTCTGTTTTGAGGTTTAATATTTAAAAAATTTAGTTGGGGTTGCTAGACCAAACTTGGTCCAAACATACTGACCTGGATCAATGTCAAGTTCAGATATGGAGCCAACGTCAGTGTTAATAAAACAGAAAAATTACTAGGAAGACAATAAGCATTGTAAAAGTATAATTATTTCAAAGATAAATAAAACAAGCATTTACTGACAAACCTTCATTTACATAACTTAATAAGCAGATTTCTAACAGAACAAGAGGGTCATGATGGCCTTATATTGCTAACCTGAGTGCACTGCCATTTTGGCTGAATTATACTATGTGGCAATAAATTGGATTAGGTAACTTCAAAACTGTTGTTTGCATGAATTATTAACAGTTTAGATAAGACTACTTCAAATGTGATCCAGATTTTCAAGGTGGACAAATGTGCTTGCGAGACATGTTATTCCATCCAAAGGGAACAAAGCCCCCTCCCCCTGGCGGCCATGTTTCTTATAACATTATAATTTGACCAATATTAGTAAGGAACCACTAGTGACTGCTTTCCACCAAATATCAAAGCTCTATATATAATGGTTCTGGACAAAAAGTCTTTCGAAGTTTTCACTTTTAGAATCTATTTTTTCCTGTGAAGTTTCGACAAACTATTTAGTGGTGTAGGAGATATCATTTATAGTTTCCACAATATACATATCTGGAACAAGGCCCGTCCCATGACGGCCATGTTTTTTGGACAACATCTTTCAAGTTTAAACTTTAACAAATTTAATACTTAGACACCAGACCATTGATGCAACTTTGAAAGAGTTCCACCCCAGGATTATTCTAATGAAGTTTGGACTAAATCCATTCAGTTGTTTAAGAAAATGTTGACAGATGGCGCACAACAACAGACAACTAACCAACCTAAAAGCTTACCATGAGCACTTTGTGCTCAGGTGAGCTAAAAAACAGTATCTATGTACAATGGTCCATCATAATGTCATTTGTTACAACTGAAAAAGTCATCACAAGTGATTAATATCATTTGTTAAAACTTCATTCATACTAAAAGAATGGTGTTTGTTCTGTCTTTCTGCAGGCTAGTATAGACTTCTTCAAACACTTATTTGCAATTTAAAGAAACTCCAATCAGGGACATGAATAGTTCAAATTTTCATCAAAATCTTGACACCTTTTCCTGCATAATTTCTTGTGTGGATTTTGGTTCCTCTGGAGCCAGGTGAGCTGATATCCGCCTTGGATCATCTACCTCCAATTCCTTTTTTTTACGCATGCCAATCTTGTCATGGATACGCATTTTCAGTGCTCTGTTCAAAATTCTATTTACATACTCATAATTCTTTGCAACCTTCTTTGCATGTGCTGTCCATCTAGCACTCTTCTTATTCCAGTGTCTTTGTAATCTGAAATTGTGTAAAATAATATGTCTGTTAAATTTTTTTGCAAGATGCAGCTTTTTCGATAAAGATTTATCCTTGGAAAATCTAGTGTGGCCGTAACCAAATTCTGTACTGTCGAGATTGTTGTGGCTAATATATTTTAGCATTCATGAAATCTATTACTGTATACGCAGACATATTGGCGGTAGTTTTATTCCACTATATTGGCGTTCTACACTGATCCACCAACCAAATCAAGAAAAATGTAAACAATTGCCAATTTTGGTTGGCAGAGTTCAATGTGACCAAGGTATTAAACTTGAAGTGAAAGTAATGTCCGAGCCTTTGTAATTGCCTGAAGAACCGTGATATGTCACTTGTCACTTATACCCATCATGTATAATTAGACAAATTAAGTTATTAATTTCGTGAAAGTGACAAAAATATAAAAACATGGAAAAAACACCAAATTTGCACCCGCCAATTTAAGCTGCATACAGTATATTGGAAAATAAGTGGCCCAGACATGTTCTACATTATTTTGTCTTTCGATGTATAAGTTGTCACTAGACTTGTACATGGCTTTGTTTGTGATATACACAATTTTGCTGTAACATTGGTATGACAGTAGGAACAAGACCTCGGTATGCATAGAGCTATAGATCTCTTGTTTATCACTTGATTCCTAGTAATTGCTCAAGTTATACCTTTGTGTTCCGTCTTTGTTGACAATGACATCTCTCCCAAGATTCATGTTGTGATCCAGAGCAGCAAGAAGGTTTCGACATCTGTATACAGGTGGGGAATATGAAAACCTCTTGGAACAATACATGAGAATATGCTGATGGAATCCTTCAAGATCTGCTGTACTCCTGCAATATAAACAAGTATGAATGGTCAATATGAAAGCATGTGTTTCTGGCGAACATATGATATGTTAGCACTAACACTTATAATCCATTTCAAGTTATAAATTGCCCTAAATATATAATTTTACTGTAACTCAATTCAATCACAGACATACTGTTTACACATGTAAATTGTTTTTCTGACTCACCGTGTCCTATGGCATATTAAAAATTGCAATCAAGAACAAAATACCATAATCAAATACAAAATTCAAACAGGGGCGTTTGGAGTGAGTACATCAGCTATCCTTACTCTCAATTCTGGTGATAAGGTAAAACATGTAACTATTTAGGATGTACAAACCATGAAATCAAACATACCTGAAGTTCAAAAAGTAACCAACTTTGTTGAGAAGTCTTTTGTCAAGCACTATGCTTGACAAATCTTTCAACACTGCTGCATCCTTCGATGCGTCAAGCCATGGCTTATGTCTAATATCATCAGCACTCAAAGGTGCATGTAGGCAACCTGCCATGCCATCACCATCTGGAAGTATCCATTCATGTGTGTTTGTAACATGATGAAGAACACTTCTCCAGATACTCTGAAATAGAATTGCAATAAACATTTTTAAACACATCTCTATTAGTGACCAGAACAATCATATATTCGTATCAAATTGAAAATCTAATAAATAGCCATTATGACTAAAGCTGTTCTTTAGTCATGTATATATCAAAGAATCTGTAGTTTAAAATGTATTGTAGGCAAATATTTTTAATTGCTGGTATTCGTTTGTCCCCACATAATTAGGCTGTTAAAACACCCACTTTTGCTGATGACTACTTCTTCAGAGAGAATGTGTGTTTGCAGCTGTATAGTAATTAAGTTATAACCTCCATCAGTGGATAATAGAAGTACAGTAATGTTACAAAAAAACACCTGAATGAAGATGAGAAGAATGTTTAGTATACATGGTCTACATTATTAACTGTTGCATCTCATCTTGCAGATTTAATCGATGTTTCTGACTTCCTAAATTTACATAGGTACTCCCAAATACCCGTAAGTATTTGAGAAATGTCTTTCAGAAGAATGAAGTAATCAATTATGATATAAAATAGCGATGAAAATAAATGCTTACCACAAATTGCCTGCAGCTGTTAGCTTCTTTGCATGCAAACCAGAAATGATTCACAATGTCTCTCGACCACTTCAGCAAAATGGAATTCTGTTTTTTCTGGGCAACCTAAATTTGAACAATCAAATATGAAAGATGAAGCAATAAAGAAAATGAGGTATATATGTGAACTTGTGGAAAGCTGTCCTAATTTATTTTACTAATGACTAAATATTTAATTAGAAAATTCCTTGAATGATCCTCAAAATCTAATATTACCGTTGCAAACTTTAGGCATAGGTGGCCACTTGGTGTTGAACATTTGGTCCGAATCATGTAACCTAATTGTTTTCATCAAGAGCCCTGCTTGGGCAATCTTTATGAAATAAAAAATGTCCATTGACCATTCTATAAGAGCGGACACAACATTCAATCTAATTAATGTACATCATAACTGATTTAACTCCATAAGAATGTACAAGCTCACACTGATGTGCAGTTACCTTCACTATCTTTTTTCCAAGATTCTTTGCCACATGCCAAATATCGTGGGAATGCTTCAATTCTGCGTATCTTGACTCTGGAATATATACATTTCGAATTGCCTTACCCATACATAACAAAATTAACACGACAATATATATATAAAAACTCTGTTACTAGAGGGCAATGTTACCCCTGTCTAGCTCACCTGAATAACAGAGAAAGTTTGTAATTTGATATGTATTTCATAAATAAAGACAAATATTTAGACCTAAATAGAAGATTAGATATTAATTATAGAATGTTAAAAATAGTTTTTTATCCTAGTGAAATCTTTTTCACCCAAAGACACAGTAATAAACTTGTCCGAGATTTCAATGATATCAACCATGTTCCATAATGATTGGGTTAAATTGTGATATCGAGTGATAACAGGCCAAATGTTGAAGACGTGCATGTGCGAGCACATTGTGAACTACAAAGGCATGCCGAAGTCACTAATGAAACATATAGATCATGCATAAAAACCTGTTCACTTTAACACTTTGTCAGAAATTGATTAAAATTACACTGGTTGCATTCATACTAGAATATTTTGCCAAACTTACTCATCAGTGCTCCAATACCCAGATGAGCATCAGTGACGACTTCATTTACTTCAACACCTTTATTTTCCAGTTCTGCCATTGCTCTCTGGAATCCTACTTTCTCCATGTTAACTGACTTTCGATCTGTGATGCGTTTATCCAGTGTTTGTAGAGTCAGAATTTTCTTTGTAGCATCCTCCATCAGAGTATAAGAACAGTACTGTGAACAGTGTCCAGGTGAATCATTTCTTCCATCACCTGTTTGAGTATAATGAATAATCAAATATAAATTCTAAAAGGCGATATTGTTCATTTTAATGGGCCTGAACCTACTTTATTCTCAGATCATAAATAATTCAATGTTTAATTTTATTTTGTTTTATCGACTTCACAGTTTGTCTGAAAATAACATTTCAGTTATGTTAATGTCCTATATCTTCGTATGCAGTTTGACTGAACTATATTAAATACTTTTACAAACCGTATTAAATACTTTTACAATTATGCTGCGGACAATACAATTCAATAAAGGGAGGTTAATAAAACAAGAATTATGTCAAAAGCGCCTAGATGCATCCACTTCCCACATTTCTCAAAATAAGATCAGGTTTCTGTAATTATGCTCGTACCGAGTGATGACACAAACAAAACTTTGTCAAGCTTGACATTAATGTACATAAAAATGGGCCTGTTTGCACTAATGATGGCAATAACCATAAAACAGCATTACGAGTACTTGATAGTATAAAATAATCAAATCTTGTTCATATGCCAACACAGCATATACAAGTTAAAAATGCTTGTCTGATTTCTTACACAAAGTCACAATACACTATACAAGCATAATGAAAATAACAGTCAAATCTTTGGTGAAAATGTTGGCAAAACAGATGAAACCATTAACACACCTTAACCATTCTATACCAGATAGGGATAGTATGGTTTAAGGTGACACAATAACAAGATTGGAAAATCAATATGATCATGATTTAAAGAGACAAGTAGGGAGCAATTTAAGATCTTACCTAATACAACAACTTGCTGACCCTGGAAATTGCTGACAATCTCTTGTTGATGTTCCAGCCAGTATTGGTCAACAGTTGGAATGAGATACGTGGACTGAATGCGGTGAAACTGGTCCGATGAAGGAAACTTCAAGTTTAGCATCTGGGCCCATAAACATAACTTCCCATAGTTGTTTCCCGAGGTCAATATGGCACCACAAACCAGGAAATCTCCACTGTGGAGTCTTTTGTTTAAAATTGGCTGTGAGCACCAATCTCTGCTCACATGACCTTTGCAACACACCTAAAAATAAGTGTAATACTGTAATAAACTGTCATACATTATATTTAAACTAAACGTTCCTTGTCCTAAAGCTGCTGATTACGAATCCGAAAGTCCGGGATTCGATCCCTCACCCAGCCGGGTAAAATAGAAATGCTCTCAGTGTTTGCCACAAAATAAAGTACTGCTAAGTAACCAGGAAAGTATTGGTTAGACTACTGGAAAGTACTGGTTAGAATACTGGAAAGTACTGGTTAGACTACTGGAAAGTACTGGTTAGACTCCTTGAAAGTACTGGTTAGACTCCTGGAATGTACTGGTTAGACTACTGGAAAGTACTGGTTAGACTCCATGAAAGTACTGGTTAGACTCCATGAAAGTACTGGTTAGACTCCTGGAATGTACTGGTAAGACTACAGGAAAATAATGGTTAGACACCTTGAAAGTACTGGTTAGACTACTGGAAAGTACGGGTTAAACTCCTGGAAAGTACTGGTAAGACTACTGGAAAGTACTGGTTAGACTCATGGAAAGTACTGGTTAGACTCGTAGAAAGTACTGGTTAGACTACTGGAAAGTACTGGTTAGACTCCATGAAAGTACTGGTTAGACTCCATGAAAGTACTGGTTAGACTCCTGGAATGTACTGGTAAGACTACAGGAAAATAATGGTTAGACACCTTGAAAGTACTGGTTAGACTACTGGAAAGTACGGGTTAAACTCCTGGAAAGTACTGGTAAGACTACTGGAAAGTACTGGTTAGACTCATGGAAAGTACTGGTTAGACTTGTAGACAGTACTGGTTAGATTCTTGCAAAGTACTGGTTAGACTCGTAGAAAGTACTGGTTAGACTACTGGAAAGTACTGGTTAGACTCCTGGAAAGTACTGGTTAGACTCGTAGAAAGTACTGGTTAGACTCCTGGAAAGTACTGGTTAGACTACTGGAAAGTACTGGTTAGACTTCTGGAAAGTACTGGTTAGACTCATGGAAAGTACTGGTTAGACTCGTAGAAAGTACTGATTAGACTCCTGGAAAGTACTGGTTAGACTCCTGGAAAGTACTGGTTAGACTCGTAGAAAGTACTGGTTAGACTCCTGGAAAGTACTGGTTAGACCTAACTACAGGAAAGTACTGGTTAGACTCGTGGAACTCGGAATAAAATTCTCTACAACAAATTAATAATTGTTTCAAAACAAATATTTAGAACTGTCATCATTTGTTTCTTTTCAAAATATGTTGTGCAAAGTAAAGCATACCCATCTAAAGTACAGAGCTGAGCCTACAAAGTCATCCTTCAGTGAAAGCGCCTCCTTACAGCCACTAGTTGAACACTTGGTAACTGTTATGTCAGCCAACAACTTCAGTTGTGGTAGAAATGACAAACATAATGTGTCAGATGATAATTCATCACACTGACTGTCTGTTGATACTTTTATCACACCTGGTATATCATGAGACTCATCAACATCTTCCTCATCAATAGTGTTTGTGTCAAACTCTAACCCAAACTCTATTTCTTCAAATGCCATATCATCAATATCATCAGACCTAAAACAACATAACAGTACATGAATTAGCATTGTTATCTGAAAATGTTTTTTTATATATGACAACTTCAAAATGTTCAATTGCATTATCATAAATGTTGAATTTTCTGTTAGTCAATATAAAGTTGCCAGCCAAAAATATAGCAAGCAAGACAAGTTTACAGTGCTTTTACTTTTTATCATCATGAATTAAGAATTGCTATTACATGTATATTGTTCTACCACTTCTGACTGAGCTGTGTAAATATTAGTGTCTGCACTGTTACTCAAGGACAAACGCTTCAAATTCCCATTTTGATCATAGTCAACTGACTTAAATTAACTCAAAAATGTCTTATCATTACAGACAAATAAAACTTACAGGTTTTCTGACAAGACAAAACTTGGTTCGTAGTCTGGATCATCAGAGTCATCATAACTGGACTCCTGTAGGGTGATGTCAATGGAAATACTGAAAACAAAATTCAAAGTGTAAATAAATGATTTCAGACTTTCAATTGGGATGGCTAAAAGAAACATTCATTATGAAGACATGTGACCTAGCATTGTTAGCATGTTGTTAGACGTAGAAAACATTAAGCCATAGATGTACCTGAACAAGTTTCAAACCTTTTTTTCATCACTTTTGTTCTACATGAAAATATGTATAAAACTATGCTATGTTAAAAATATAAATAAAATGAAATTCAACTTACTCAAACGGATTTGCAAAAGATGACGACAATTTTTTTCCTTCAATGATACGCCCAACTTTGGTGGTCAGAGTCGGCAAATTTTTAGTCTTTGTACCAGTGGATCTACATATATAGAAATACACAAATAAAGAGTTAATACAAGAAAGTTGTTATGAAACAATCAGCTTTATCATCCAAGGTATTGAACAACCCGAATTTCAACAGAACTCAGTTTTTTTAACATTGGCTTCTGAATACAGTACAGAATAGCAAATATTATGCAGTACCCTAAAACAGTGTAGATAAGTCTTTTAATTTCCTTCAAATGTACAATTTGTAACTGCAAAATGATTAGTGAATTTCAGCATTTAGTATACGTTACCCTGAACTGGAATCATCAGAATGTATCACTTCCACACCTGACATTTCTGGCTGGTCTCTGAAAAGATATCTTGCATGAGAAATATACATTTTTTAACATAACTAAAGTATGTAAGACAGCTAAGAGTAAAATCTTACGGTGATCTACTACACATCAAGTTGAACACACTCGTGCAACAGAATTCAAGCCAATGACACTTTATATAATCTGTTAAACAAATTGATAGCTTTACTGGTGCTGTTTATTTTTAAAATGTAATGATCAGTGTTAAAATGGTAGAACTATAAGACTAATATGGCATGAGATTTTTTAGATAGGGCATGGAAAACATTGATGTTTACTTGTCTTGTGAGCTAAGCCCTGAGAGTTATTTTGTGAGACAATAGATAGATCTACATTCAAAATATGCCACTCAGAAAGAAAGCAATATATGTTCGTAAAAGAAAGAATTGTCATAATATAATTTTGACAGTAAAGTACCTCTCTGAACCACCAACTTCTGATGCAGATGAAATTTCTGAAATAGGTAGATTAAGTAGTCCTCGAAATCTTTGAGTGGCGTAAACATTTTCTTGTGATGGCCCTGGTGTTGAGCTTGGCTGATGAGATGGTCCAGGGGTTGAAGTAACACATTTCCGCAAATTGGATTCGTTGAATCTGAAACATTATTAATTGCTGGTATACAATGCATGCATTCAGTCAGTCGCGAATAACCATACAATATTTCAAAAAGCATCATACCATAGCATCATCAATAGTGATGGATATTAGCACTGCTAAGTAATATAGAAGAACTTTAAGTACGAACTTAAACAGGACGAAACAATAATGATCCATTTTAATACACAATACTACTAAAAATTTTAATAGAACCATAAACATTCCAAATTATGAATATACTATGATTTATGACAGTTAGACATATCGAAACATAAAGGTTGATATAATACTGGTTTGTCAAAAAAATCAAATTCAAAATGTTTTTTACCTGTCGATCAGAATTTTGGCAAATTTTGCGTCCGACTTTACCGATAACTGAGCTTTCAGATCTCGCCAGCGCTCAAACTCCTTCCCAATATGCACCCGGGCCTTATCAAACGCCAAATTATACGCCTGTTTGCGTCTTTTCTTCGCAGATTCTGTCACAACTGACTTGCGTTTTCTTTTCTTAGTCGGATCGTCCGCCATTTTTTCAATTTTTGTTTATCTCATTAATATTCACGTCACGTGGTTTGAACATCGTAAATTTCCGGAAACTCGTTTAACTTCGGCAATTTCCGCTTCTTAAAAAAACTTCCAGTTTTTTTAAGTTTATGAATATTTAAATTCGGTTTTCAGAAAAGTACGAAGGGATATATTCGGCCTTTATACGTTCATTATGTATATTTGTGGATATGTTAACTGTCTGTTATACGTTTATTCATTTTCTTTTTTGTCAAATATGAGCATAGTATTACTTTAAAAGGCTGATTTTTACATTGGGGTAAGTTTAATTTACGATACTTGTAGTAAAAATCGATTTTTTAAACATTAAACATCTGCACCCAATTGTATAAACATTGGTTAAGTTAACTAATAGTTAAGTCCTAACCACTGGTTAACTCTAACCAAAATGGTTAGTTAACCAGATTGGTTAACAGATTGTATAAACGCAGTTAACCAAAAGGTTAGCTAACTAAAATGGTTAAATTTAACCACTAGAATAATTAACCAATATATACCGTGATGCACCATGTTATTGTCGATGACGTCACGTTCGCGGATTATGTCAGTTTTGACAGACGATACCTGTATCCGATATAGTAAGATGGCTGAAGAAAATTTAGTTCAGAAAAAGCAGAGAATTCGGTCCACCAATTTTTCCTTGGCGGAATGTGAGGTGCTGCGGTCCAGTATTGAGGCTGGATGGAGTCTGCTGACCGCAAAGCATTGTAACTCCGACTCGGGAGTCACAAAAAAGATGCAGGATAAGGTATATTTGCTTCATTTTTGTTGATTTCTTAAATATAATTGCGTAACCTGTACTGATCTAATTTCTATTTACCTGAGTGTCCGTAATAGTGTTTAATCTTGAAAGCAAACACCATGACTATTATTAATACGGACCCTTATATTGTCATCTTTATAGGAGTGGGAAGCTGTTACCAGCAAGGTTAATAGTGTGGGCGTTGCGGTGAGGTCGGTGGAGGAGATCAAAAATAAGTGGAGGAACCTGACCAAAAAATCAAAAACTTGCGTTGTGGCGCAAAAGATTTCGGCCAGCAGAACGGGCGGAGGACCCCCCATTGCTCCGATGGATCCCTTCATGGAGCAGGTAGCGTCCATGTACGCCGACTCTGCGTCGTTTCACGGTGTTCCCGAGTCCCTCGACTGTGAGACAACAATTTACATTTGCGGTAAATTTATTTACTTATACTGATGTTGATTATGGTTTCAAAATTAGTACTTTTCTGAACCCACACCTAAATGTCCTCATCAAGGTGGGTAACATAATTATATCTAATAAATGATCTAAAAATAGATTGTAACATTGTTTACATGTACTATAGCAACAGCCAATCAATTTATTTGTCTAGAGTTGTCTTTCTTACCGTTCTACCACTAAGAGGTACCAGAAGGGGTAATTTGAGTTGTACTATTATAATTATACGGGCTTAATTGGCTATTGAAATTGGAAATATTGATATAGATCTAGATGTTTTACTATAATAAAGTGTACATGTGAGGTAAACATAAATCAATGTGAAATTAACTGTTCATTTTTATGCAGTTAGATCTAGCTGAGCAATATTCATGAATAGTGAGGCTTGTTTAGGCCTACTATATTTAATGAATAGTCTAGGAATAGAATTTTTTTTTTTTTTCTAGTGACATACCAACATATAACATGTACTTGAGAGATATTATAACCAAAAAAAAATGTTTAGGTTGAGATAGAGCAAATGTCTTATTCATTATATGATATTAATTTTGTAGAACAGGACAGTGAAGGAGTGATGGGTGTGGGTCAGACAGAAACCTCGGAAGTACATAGTAAGTAAATGAAAATACTTTATAGTCTCTCTTGTATTAGGGCCACCTTTGTGTTAAAACATTAATATGTTTTTCCAAGCCAGAACACTCCATGACAGAAGTGTAAATGGTTGAATTTAAGTTGCATAACCATGGTTATATACACTTCTGACCATATTCATGCACTTGATAGGCAGTGGTTGATTTATTTATATTGAATATGTAATGAAATCATAGATTAGTTCATCTGCACACAAATAAAAGCACATACACTATATCATTAAAAGTGAGTGTTATCAATGATATGTAACCAAAGATCATGTTAATTTCACATTTATATTTGAATTTCAGGATCAGTGTTAAATGAAGATGGGCACATGTTCCTATCACCACTACCATCAACCAGTACCGCATGTAAGTGATATTATAAGAGGGAAATGCACAATAAAGTTATTTCTATCTATCTATCTACTTAATACTTCCTACAGTCATTTTCTGACTATTACAGGAAGGCGACTATATTTTCTTGGTAATTTAATTGGCCCTCATAGTGGGCATAGTCGCATATTGACTGACAGGTGCAGACATGGGGAGAAACAGAGTTTGAGTTACAACGAATCCGGGTGCGATACACTAGCACTTTCTGAATAGATTCATTGGTTCTTTAACGTACATGACTGGTGTATAGCACCGGAACACGCGAGACTACACCTTGAATCCAATCCGTTCATCTCTAGTATTAGGTGGGAAATATTGAAAAGCATTTCTGAAATTTCCATGCGACCCGACCGGGATTTGAACCGGGAACCTCTGGATTGGTAGTCTAGAGTGTTATCCACTTATAAAAATGGCAACATAACAGTGAAGGCAAATTTTTAAATATTGAAATTCATTTATGATTGGTATTTAGACACTTATACCAAAGGAACTTGCACCAAAGAATGTTCACTGTGTTTTTATAAACAAAAGGCCTGATCATTAATTATCAATATAATATATTTACAAACATACACCTCCTTTCACTTTTGTTAAGACTAACATCTGACCAGCACTGTATATATATATATATATATATTACAAATAAGAGGTAGTCACATGTATAGTGGAGGCGGCTAATTTTTCACTGCGATTTTTCTATATATGTTCAAATGTATGAATTTATAAAAAGAGGGAATTTAAAAGGATTTATCTACTTTTTAAAGAAGATTTTCATATATTACATAATTCTATAATATTATATTTCAGTCTCATCATTGGCTACATCAACTGCAACCATTCCAACTGCAACACCTTCAACCTCGACAGCTTCATACTCAGCTGAGGCAGGAACAACCAAGTAAGCCTAATGAATTTGCTGTAATACTGGTATGAATAGAAGTTAAAAAGTAATTAGTCAAACACCATTTACTGTTAAGCGGGTGTTTATCATGAAATCTTAAGCCCGCCAAATATTAATGTTTACATATTCAAATTTTCTAAAATTACATAATTCATGATAAAAGTCAAACACCCAACATATTTGGAAAAAACCTAATTCAAACATCTCTTGAACAATGTAACAGATGCATGAAAATTACCCACTATACAGTATACATGCATATACTGTAGATCACTTAAACTTTGCGAAATCAAATGAATGATCCTGTGATAATATGCTAGAATAAGGTTCTTACAAATATATTCTTGTACATGTATTGAAATTTATATTTCTAAAGTTTTACAAGTACATGTAGCAGGATTATACAATACAGGCATAATGTATTTGAAATATAATGACAATTTGTGTTATGTTCATTGCAGGACAAAAAAGAGTGTGAAAGAATTGCAGTTAGAATATTTTGCAGTTGCCATTCAGGTAGAAAAAGAGAAACTGAAGCAGCATAAGGCTGTTAATGCCATGTTACCACGATTGGCAACAGTATTAGATATTGTTTGTAAACATTTTGGTGAAGAATAATTTTGTTTTTAGCTTAAATATTTGTAGATTTTAATTGCAGTAATGTCCCTTTTTAACTTAGGTTTTCTCCTTTATTAACAGAGATATTGCAATGATACTTACAACACCTGTTTTCCATCATTATTTAAATGCAGTTGTTTTATTTTAATATTACTATCTTGTATACCAATTATGGCTATATTTTATACCATATTATTGTTTCTTTTTTAAGAAAATCTTGTTACATAAAACATATAAATTTTAGTTCACTTGTTATAACTTAGCTGAGATTGTGTTGTCGTCCAATTTCCATTAAGAGTCATCCATTAACTTTTTACACTCTGTAGCTTACAACTTTCAATTAATATATGTGAAACTAGGTATGAATGTTTTCTCTTTGAATTAAAAACAATTTTGTTAATTGGTCATCTGGTGTGGGTGGGAATAGGTCAACTGGGTAAATAAAAGAAAATTCTTACTTCTTAAATTTTTAGTGTTGCACAATACAAATTAAAGCAAAAAATGTTTAAACACAAATTAATACGATGATAATATTTTTCTTGTTCAACTTTTTCTCACTTTCCAATTTATTGTCAAATTGTTGTACTTTTTTCAAGTCACTTTATGAGAATGTTGCTTATTAGGTTCAATATGCTTGTGTATAGCATTGTTTTACATATGAACTGTTGTATTATCAATTTACTCTAACTAAACTTTGTTACAATAAATTGTATTGAACATGAGCGCACTTGTTACTAGTATATATAAACCCAATAACATTTTTGAACTGTTATTTCACTATTTTTGTGGAAGAATTATTTATATTGACATATACATACATTTAACAAACAAATGAAACTTAATGAATGCCCTGAAAAGTTTTATTTTTTTATTCTTTGTTCTTCAAAATTCATGTGAAGAAAACTGATCCACAAAACATGATTTTACAACTTCGCCAGGAACAAGTGGACAGCCTTTAAAATAGTCTTTGGTTCTACTGTAAAGTCATTTAGTTTCGTTGGGACGAAATTTCGTGGTTTTGATGAAAAATTTAATTTCGTGGGGACATAAATTCGTGGAGTTGGCATTTCCTTTTATACATATATCATGGTTCAATATTTCGTCTGGGATTTAATTTCGTGGTTAAGCAAAACAACGAAATCCACGAAATTAAATCCCCCATGAACATTAATGGTTTTACAGTATTATGACTGATTGTCATCATCACCATAATAGATAATACAAGTACTTGAACATGTAGCTATGTTTCTTAAGATGAGTACTTTATAGTGATAGAGCATACTGGACAAGCAGTTAGTTTATACCAATTTACTTAAGGTCGATAGTGAAACAAGTTATTACAACTTATATTAATCACTCTCGACACTTCATTCCTGATGGAATCCATCGCCACGAGGGTATGAGAGAGAGAAGCAAATTTTCCCTTTTATGCTGAGCGCCTAGCAAGGGATTACTGGTATCATGTTTATTTCGTCTTTGGTATGACACGGCCTGGGATTGAAACCGGGACCTCCCGCACTCGAAGCGGACGCTCAACCACTAGGCTATTAAGCAGTTGTTATGTACATGTATGTAATCATGTGTCTGAAGATGAGTACCTCATAGAGATATAGCATTATAGACAAGCAGATGTTGTAAAAATGCATTTCGTGAATCGTCATATAAGTAAATTTCCAACCACTGCATGTCAAAGTTCAACATTTAACCGTTCGGCAATGTAATGTTTTTGGAGAATATAACTCGAGCAGATCTTTGACTAGCCGGGGTTAGAAATTAACTTGTATTAGAATCTAAACACTATTGTCAAACAATAACACTGGTCTAACTGTAAACTATTCTGTATTGAAAAAAAAATATTTCAATTTACATTTATAACAAAAAAATCATGAAAAAAATTGATCTGTAACAAATCTCCGGGTGCCACCTCCATCCTGCCTACCCTGGTACTGTTCATGCGGTGGCTGATCATCTACCAGGGGGCCGTCCTCAACTTCTGGTTCCTTCCACAGAATTGCGAGGTTGTGCAAAACAGCACAGGCAACAATCACCCTGCACACCTTTGCTGGTTTCATGCGAATCTGAAAGAACAAACATCATTCAACAAATTTGAAGACAGAATACAAACAAATATGTTTGTAAAGAACAAAAATAATGAATAACAGCATAAAAATCTCTACTCAATTATGTTTATTCAACAGGTTACTTATCATCTTATTTGTAACGTTGTGGTGTTTGATCAAGGGAGGTTCTTTAACACAGGTCTGTGTATCCTGCTTCTTCAAGTTGAATTGATATTGAGGAAATCCGAATGTTATATTATGCTTATGTGCAGCTGCATATATTTCCCGCAGTATAAATAGGTTGATATAATAATGTAAAAATTCAGAAATATATTAATAGAGGAAATATTTGCATGATTTTGAGGACAGTTACTGTATTAGAGTAATTAGAGTTAGTTATAGTCACCTCTGAATGCAATACATGAAACTTTCGTTTCCACACACCAAACATTCTCTCTACTGTATTTCTTGTGGCAATTTGAGCCTTGTTGTATCTGAAGATAATGTTACATGAAGGTTATTAGTTATATATATACAGTATAACCTCTCTAGAGCAACCCCCATTGGGAAATGTAAAAATTGGTTGTTGTACAAATGTAGCACTGGTATATTTTGGGGCAATTTATGTGGTCAAAGGGAAGTAATTAGTGTTTACTGTTTAATAAAATCTTATTTATCTCCCTTGCATTTTATCTTATTTTATATTGTTCAATTATTTCATTTACTGAAATAATTGGTTATTATTATGAAGCACACCTGAGAAGAGTTATTTGGGAGACACTTTGTCTCCCAAACATGTAGGAATCTATTTCTTGTTTCTAAGTAATCTCTTTGAGTAATGTTATAATGTTTGATAATTGTATTTTATATGTCTATAACATAGTCTAGCCACTAAACACAATAATTATCATGCATATGTTTATAATAATAAATATATATTAGGTCATTATAATTGATACCTAAACAATATATCTTATTATTCATGTTATTAATGCTAGTGTATTATTATTTGTTTCAGTGTGGTATTTTGTTTTCTATAAAAATTCAATATACAATCAGACTATATTGAGTTGACAGATGTTCCGTATAAATGAACTTTATATATTCAACAACTGGATTCATATAACACCTAAAAGTAATACAAAGGTTGTTGCTCTACAGAGGTAAAATGTATAGTAAATGGTTACTTTAAGAAACAAATGATAATGTCGCTAAAGAGAGTTTGTTTCTCTGTACAGGGCCGTTCTGGAGAGGTGACACAATATGTATATACATTTACTTTTAATTAATACAGTGTACATTAAAACCGTTAAATTGTATAGTGTATTATTCATTGTATATAATTATAACAATCATGTATAATGAAGACTTGAAAGAATTAACAATACCTCTCTTCTCTTGCATTTGCCGGATTAAGGTAGGGAGTTAATAAAAACTGTCTACAGGGATAGCCACTATCTCCAAGTAATACACCTTTTTCTAATCCTACATCAAACAGAAAAAGATACATATTGGTGATGAGGACAAAACATAACCTTGTATACTATCATTGAATTAGGCAATACTTAATAATGTCAATAACAATGAATGTGAGATGCATTTTCAAGTACACAAAGTATATCAGTTCTAATTCAAACAGTTTAATTCTATCATATCGGCATATATCAAGTGCATAATTAATTTTGACTTCAAATATTAAAATACACTAGGAATGAATTGTAAGACTAGTACATGTTTATATATTATATATATATATACTTTAATAGTGAAACTGGCCCAGAAAATTGGATGTCTTAAATTTAACAATTATAGCTATATTTCAGGGCAATTTAGATTACTCTTATTTTCAAGGTGGGTTTTAAATAGTGATTTTACAATTAAATTAAAAATGTAAATACCATGATGGTTGTCTTCTAGGTATCTACATAAATTTGACACTCTCAGAACATGGCTGTCATGAGCACTACCTGGCCATGCCGCATTAATGCTGGTAAACTCTCCTGTGAATATATAAAAAATACATATTTAAGTAATGAATTCTTTGACCAAATCAAAGATCTATATTGTATGTTTGTATATATAACAAACTAAAACACTCATTTTAATAAAGTTATGATTCTAGACATGGGCTTTATCATGAAGATGTTTCAATATCTATATAGACTGAACATACAAGCTTGAATGCATCAATTAATTCATTAACAATTACACTGTATACTATACATGTAGGCCTTAGTTGACAATACATAAATACTTAGATCTACTTTTGATGTAATGCAAAATAGGTATTCGTTCCCACAAGCATGCTAGTATTTTTCTTTTTCTCTGTTACGTTACAACCAATAATATCAGGGTTACAATTAATTTATTTTTTACCTATTTGGTGAATCGTGACATTGTACCGTATAGTTTCTATTCTATTCTATTCAGTTCAGATTAATTACCCCACATGAGGCCCCATTGGCAAAGGGGAACAACTTTGAGTGAACTCTTTAAAGACAATAATAAAGTTGACAGAAGGTTACGTACCACGATGGTTGCAGGTAGCTTGCACATTTATAGAGTGATACCTTTTCCTATTCACATATGCCTTCTCTTGGTCTTTCGGCGGGGATATAATTCGTATGTGGGTGCCGTCGATACAACCTACTACACCCGGAAACCGTCTCAGTCGGTAAAATCCTTGTTGCACGGTCCGTCTGTCATTGTCGGTGGTCGGAAACCTGATGAATCTGTCTCGTAAAGAGAACAGAATGTCCGTCACTCTAGTCACTGTCCGGCACACAGTGGCTACATCGACGCCGAATGTGTCCCCAATTAACTGAAGAAAGCACCCAGACGCGTAAAATCTGAGTGCAATCAAAATCTGTTGTCGTACAGTCAGTGCACGGTTCCGTTTCGTCTCACGTCTAAGTGGATCACCTATCAAAGCCTGAAGCCTGTCAAGGTTCTGCTGACCAAATCTATACCGTCTCCTTACTTCTTCGTCGTCTAAATCGTCCGTCTGTCTGTCAATTCGTCTAAATTGTCTTGGTCGTCTAGCGTTCGGTGCAACAAGAGCGTCCATGTTTGTTTTGGTTAAATTCTGGTTAAGAGTTAACCAAGCTACGGGAGGTGGGTTAACTTTAACCAGAAATATGGCCTGGTTAACTTTAACCAAAACTTTATACAATTGCTAACTACGATTTAGACAGAGTTAACCATTTTGGTTAGCTTAACCATTTGGTTAAGCCTTAACCAATGTTTATACAATTGGGTGCAGATGCGTCCTAGTGCGTCTGCATGGAGATACAACTGTGTCAATTTCTACCTTCGTTTTCGATTGTCAATGTAGTTTCCCTTAAAATTGCTTTTTGAAGCCAGGGAAATTCCGATTCCCATGCACTGTGTCTGTTGTATTTTGAGGCATAACTTTTCTTCTTTTTTTCTGGCGTCTTCATGATCCGTGACAGTCAAGCGCGTGAATGGTTGTTGTACGTTTTACACGGTGGAACGTTCTTTTAATGCTATAATAATAACCAGTCTATGGAATCGTCTATTTATGTAATTTGATTGGAAGCAATTCGGAAATCCATTGATACGATTGGTTAATTTTCTCGCGGGATGCTGAGAGTAATTAAAAGTGGTCAGAACCGGATTTGGCAGATTTATGACCAGTTGGAACTGACAGTTATACGAGTATATCGAAAATTTATGACATTTGGCACATCCTGCAATGTTTTAGTGATCAGAGAAGGCTAATTAGCCAAAAATATGACCCCTCAAAACGTTATGTGGTCTGTTATTTTAAAAATCGTGAGAAAATGCGCCAAATTCGTGAAATCGTGACCACGACTTGAAATCGTGAAATTCACGATTTAAGCGTGGGACTTGACAGGTCTGGCCCTTGGCTACAATCATTTGTGGTGTCTTTCTTCTACAAATATATTTATACACATGCATTAACAACATGCATATGCTAAGGTCTTCAGTTGAGTAATCCTTTGGCCAGGCTTATAATTATGTTTATATTTTAAATCGGGCATCTGTAAACAATTTAGGATATATGGCATTTACTGAATGGAATATTATACAATGTTTGTTCCGTCCACTTTTGTATAACCATCTACTCAGTAAGGTCCTATGACCTTTCCCTACTATTCCTTGAATATTGTACTTTTATGTGATACTCTTCTTTATATATTTTTCTATACCGCCTTTTTTCCAATGGATTCACATTAATGTATGACACTTTATGAACATGTCATTCATTTCTTCCATAGAATGACCTGGTTATAAATATTCTTTCCTGGTCGAGCGACAATAATTTGATGGTATCCTAGGAAAGGTGTCTTATAGCTAGTTCTATTTCTTAACTGTGCCCATGTGTTAACAGGGTTTGATCCTAAATAGCAGTGAATATATCGCATTATAATGGATATCGCGGTATAACCGACGGCGGTAAAACAGAGTTGCAGTGTATTACCTGTTGAAACTTAGAGAAGTGACTTCAATACACCTTAAACCTGGTCTTGTCCATTGCCTTTGGCAACTTCAATGTATTAAAAGGATTGTCTAAAAACAATTTTGTAAGCTCTCTTGTTGTTTCATTGCTTATTTCACTTGCTATTTTTTCAACGACATCCACTTTGGCCGTTAAATTCGAAGAGAAACATCAGCGCCACCACTGACGACAGATAACTCTCGTCACGAACGATAACTCTCGCACGATAAAAAAATAATTCTAACGAAATACTCAGCAGTTGGAATAAGTCTTTTAATAATCCAAGATTTAGTGTTATTTAGTTTATAATTTAAAACACTTCATTCTTTGGTAAAACATGACAGATAAATTGGCGGTTCGAAATTTTTTTTAAAAAGGAGATTGGTGAAGGGAAGGTGGGGGGGTTATCGGACTTCCAGTTCTAGCAAGGATTTTAATAAAAGTAATTAATATTATAACTCCCGAGTATGGTCACGGTGACAAGGACCTCTGGGTCCTTTTTTAGATGATCTTGAGTAGGGAGGCTTGTAAAACTATATATTACAAACTGAAGGGTATGATGCCGGATTTGAGATTTGCAAAGGGGAAATTTTATCTGAGTAGCCCTTAAGTGATATCCCTATATATATATAGTAATGTAGTTCAGCTCCGGATCATAGAATAATTTGCACCAATTATTCATAACTATTGCGTTCTAAACCTAAACATGTTTAGGCACATAGGGACCTACCATGTTAAGTTTATCCTTGTGTTTAGCTTGAAGCGTCTTGTGTTCTAATTCTAAACATGTTTAGGGGGATATCACGTTTAACATTGAAGTGTTTAAGGTTAGAACACAATCCTAAACATGTTTAGGCCTAAACATGTCCTTATAGTGTTCTATCTCTAAACGCGTTTTTTACTGTGTACGGTGCTTCATAATGTGTTGATGCAATCAAAATCAGTAGTTTCTTTGACAACACATACAGTATGTAATGAGGGGGCTAACATTTTGTTTTCAGTAAATAGGTTCCACAAAGCACTATTTTCTGGAACATGTTTTACCATTGCACACGGTAAAAAGAAGTCACTGGCCTCTTCTTATCTGGAATCTTGTACAGAAGGTCAGCTTTTAAATTTCCTGTAAGAATTTCAATTGTATTCTGGGAAAAGTAATTATCTCCAAAGTTAAACTTTTTCCTCTCTTCTTTTACCTTTTAGTAAAATTGGTCACAAACTGATGGTGCCGTTGATGATCTACCTCATTACACTTGAATACCACACAATTCAGCAATTCTGCCAAATGCTTCACAGCTGCTGAATACGTTTCCAAGGCTGTGGTGTCACTAATTCTTTTGCTACTACATGTAACGGACACATTTTCTTCTGTACTCGTGCCTGGCAAACAGACCCCCTTCCTGTGTCGTAGGATCATATTGGGTGGTTTCTTCCCAGTGGTATACTTCATATATTTTCAATACCACATATCCCATTCTAGTAGCTTTTAGGATTTCTGGTGTACACCATGTCCCGATCTTCGCCCGTTGTGCATTAGTACATGTACATGGATCTTGGTTTTCATTATCGGCACAAGTACGACAAAGTGGAAATTTGAGTTTTTCATTGGACCTGTACGGAAGAACAGGGTGATAGAGTCCTCACAGTGGTAATTTCTTCACTTTAGCAATTCCAAAGTACTTGTCAATGTCCTCAAAGTCTTTGGTGATAATGGTGGGGTGACCCACGGGATTCTGACAGTATTTGTTCACCCAAGGGTACAGGCTAGTAAAGTCCACATACTGGATTTCTTCTTTCTCTTGAACCTTGTAATAGAGTTGACTCGCACTGGTCCGCCCTCAAAAAATATATCTCTTGGATCTAATCGATCTTCTATATCCAAATGGTTGATAAAGGTTTTCATGTCTGTGCTGTTGTCCATGTAATCCATTCTTCTTCTTGACGTATATACATTTTTCCGTCTATCTTTTTAGCCCGAATCCTTTTTTTACCCACCTTCACTCTCCATTTTTCTTCAAGAAACTTGGTCCTGTACACATTCATACATACAGTTGCTATAGTGACTGAAATGAAAGGGTCTACGGCACCCACCCATACTGTTTCCATCTTTCCTTTGTCATTGATTATTTCTTCTTGTGTTCCTGTAGCTGACATCAAAAGCACATCGTCGGGGAGGACACACTTCAGATGGATTGGACCTACAAAAAAGACCTCTTCAAACGCCGTCACATCATTCAAACTCGCGGGTCTATCCAATGGATCATTGGCCAATTCACTGATCGCTACGGCTAACTGTCTCTGTTGATTCTGATTTTTATTGGTGAGATCCTTGTAGAAGGACAGGGGGACTATCTGATGTTCCAAGATCGGTTCTTAAATACTTTTCTTTCCTCTGGTCTTAGTGATTCTTTTCCATTCTTCTGGAGTACATCGTTTTAATTTGGCCCAACTGACCCCTATAACTCTGGCCATACACAGCTGATCTTCATTTTCGATGGTGACTAGGGACGTCTTCAACTGAAGTGAATTGTTTTTCCCTTTTAACCTAGTTATGCTGCGCCTTGGACCTCCGGCTTCTTTGGGTAGGTCAATTGAACCAACAGTGATGTCAAAACTGTCGTCCATCTCTAAATCTTCGTTACTATTCAAAACCTTTTTAACGGTCTCCATTACGGTATTGGCGGTGAGTTGGTCGGGTTGGAGGGGAACGAAAATCGGATTGTTAAGCCCTTCATGGTTTATAACCACCAGACCATAATCATTTCCGGCCCCTCGGGCCCGATCTAACACATCGTCAAACAGCTGGTGGACAAATGGTCTCCTAACTGCGAATATTAAGATGGTGAACGGAGTTTGCTAAATCCGTGTGTGTTTCGTTTTGAAACTAAAATAAAACCAAATATGTTTACGAGAAAGAAAAAGTACATATATGTAAAAAAAATGTTAGATAAACCTATAAGCCGAATTTATGAATACCTACTTCCAAACACGGAGACGTTCATCAGCTTGTGGAAGTTGTTTTGGAATATAAATAGCGTACAATTGCATGTTTCTATAATGCATCATGTAATGATGTTTGTCTTCTTATGTAGCTAGTAACTTCCCCACTCACCTCGTGTAGGTAGAGGATCATTTTCTGTCAGATTATACAATTTTCTCAACAACTGCTGTGCAAGTTTATACAGACACCACAGTAAATGTATTTATTTGAAACCTATTTATGTTACTCTGGTTGTGTTCTACTGTGTTATCCTCAATGTATAAACACAACAACAAGGTCTAAAGTTCAATCGTATAATTGTATTGTAATATCTACACTCTACAAAATATAAATGCACTTTATCAGTTTAAGAGTTACAAGATAATAATCACAATTGCAACACAATAATACAATACAAATAAAATCATAATAATGTACATAGACCTCATCAATTACAACAATTGCAATAAGCTAAACATAAAGTAGGATTTCCTTCATACATAGAAAAATGGTTACTGTACCCATAATTACCACTTGCTTAACTATAATACATTGTTTTATATAGTGTCCATTTAAACATGCTTTGGTGTTTACACAACCACAATTGAATCTTCAAAATTGTCACAAAAGTTAGGACCAATGGCCACAGCACAGAGATTGTGTTTTTTACTGTCTAAGACAGGCAAACATGTCAAATAATTATTTATTAAGGCCATTAACAGGTTTGTGGTGATTAACCATCATCCATGTTTGTAAACACCAAAGCATGTCCCAATTCGTGGAGAAGAGTTCCAAGATAATGTATATCAGAAACATGATGATACAAAAACAAATGAATCTCACACTGTCTTGGATTTTTACAATAGGTATATCCATACATGAGATCATCCTTCATTTCCATACTGCTATATCCTGAATGAATATGAATTTGCAAACGTTGCAGGTCCACCAGACGCGTATCTAACAATGTCAGTAGAATTGACATCACCTGAATAATATTATATACAATGAAGTTAAACACTGTCGCATCATACAATGAAATCAAGTACAATTTTTTAAAGAAGCATAACTATTTGACTGATTAACTTATGAAATTTCAGAGTTGAAATGTTATTTACCTCGTATGTTAATTCCATTGACTGTTGTATATTAATTCCATTGTTTTGATCTGTTGCTATGTTTGTCTCGGCGTTCATGAACGCCTTCGTCGTGTCACTGTTTCCAATTGCAACACAATCATCTTTCTTGACCGTAATATTATCATGTACAGTTTTAATCTCTACTACACATTTTCCAAACCTGTGCAGACCCTGTCCATTCATTAGCAAACACGACAGTACTTCACTAACCAAGAGGTTGACGTCATCAGGGCTCATGTTGGATGTTGACATTTTTGAGACATGACACCCACTCTAACCATTGTATAGATACTTTACTGTATTGGTCTTTTTTGTAGCCACCGGGGGTGGTATTTTGGCTATAGGTGTGGACCACAATTTCCCTTCTCATGATAGTGTCATCAGCCTTCTCTTCGGCCATCCATTCTTCTTCTTGACGTATATACACTTTTCCGTCTATCTTTTTAGCCCGAATCCTTCTTTTACCCACCTTCACTCTCCATTTTTTAATGAAAAACGCCATTGCATAAAAGATTGTGCCTTTTACCGTCTAAGACAGGTAAACATACCAAATAATTATTAATTAGGGACATTAATTGGTGTGTGGTGATTAACCACTCATCAGAGTGACTATCATTGGTATTGGTAAACACCAAAGCATGTCCAAGTTCATGAAGAAGAGTTCCAAGAAAATGCATATCCGACACATGTGACTTCAAAAAAATGTGAATAGATACTCTTTTTGTGGACCTCGAGTTTGTGGTATAACCATACATTGTAACTTCTTCGCTATCATCTGTACAGAATTCGGAGTGTAGATATACTTCTAGCTCTTCAAAAGACAATTTGTAGAAATTATAGACATTATAAAATAATAACTTTGAATCGTCATTTATGTGCAAAAATATGGTATTGTTCCACTTTGTGAGTGAAACACTCCGACCATAAGCAAATTTATTGCGCACCCTGACTAGAAATCCCTGGTTATCATATGACTCCTTTTTTTCTATCCCATCATGGTCTTTATTTATTTTTATTTTATTTTTTATTTAAATATTATTATAAAATAATTGTAACGCAGTCTTGTATTAGATAAATGTAACACTCAAAGCTTTTAAACTAGAAAACTACATACATACACACGAGAAAGCATTGTTTTCATTTGTTTTTTTTTATTTTACAATTTACAACAATCATTTCAATATTTCATCCAGCTCCCAAAGCTTTTGTTTTATTTCTGACAACTTTTTTCTTGCGTCTTTCTGAAGTAAGCGAAGATGAAATTCATGTAACAATGTTCATAATCAAAGTTTCCTAACACCGTTGTTTTAGTAACATGAATAGGTCCTACTGTTAAGCAATGTTGACAATGGGAACAATACAAATATTTAACGCATTGTAATTACTGCGTTTATAATATAACACATTAAATTCATTAAACAAAAGCGTCCGGACATCTGAGGAAATTATTTACAAAGAATACACTTACCATCTTTTCCTCTGTATCCCAGCGTATGGTCTGAAAAAGACTGTTAAACGCCAAGTGTGGACAGGATGAATGGATACAAGTACTTACATTTGTCTTGTTTCAATCAAAGCACGGTACCATAATTATTAGCAAGCAAATTATAAATTATAATCGCATAGTATACTTACAGAACTGGACCAGTCTACTTCGCTGTTATATTCGCTCATCTTCGGTGTCTAAAATTGAATTAAGAATAAATGTTCTCAGATAATATAACACTTTTTTCACGTATATTTGAATTAAGGATAATGGATGTTGACTGTATAATTACTAGATTATACTATAATACCCGTTTAAACGATTCTCTATTTTTACCACCAGAACAACATCGTTACTAGTTTAAAACACAATTAAAAATATATACGTCATTACTAAAATATATAACTGTCGTTATTATGTTATGTTTTTTATTTACAAGTGTAATTAATATTTACCGGCACATATCTACAGAATAAAAAAACATTGTCAGAAAAATCAAAACAAACAAAACTGAAACTTACGGAGCTAAACAATTTCTTGCCCTTAGCATTTTTGGTGGACACGTTGACAGGCTGTCGAAATTTCAGGACTCTATAAATAGCTTATATTTCCATTCCCAGTTGCACGTACAATTGCAAGTTTCTATAATGCATCATGTAATGATGTTTGTCTTCTAATGTAGCTAGCAACTTCCCCACGCGACCTCGTGTAGGTAGAGGATCATTTTCTGTCAGATTATACAATTTTCTCAACAACTGCTGTGCAAGTTTATACAAAAACCACAGTAAATGTATTTATTTGAAACCTAATTATGCTACTCTGGTTGTGTTCTACTGTGATCCTCAATGTATAAACACAACAACAATGTCTAAAGTTCAATCGTATAATTGTATTGTAATATCTACACTCTACAAAATATAAATGCACTTTATCAGTTTAAGAGTTACAAGATAATAATCACAATTGCAACACAATAATACAATACAAATATAATCATAATAATGTACATAGACCTCATCAATTACAACAATTGCAATACGCTAAACATAAAGTAGGATTTCCTTCATACATAGAAAAATAGTTACTGTACCCATAATTACCACTTGCTTAACTATAATACATTGTTTTATATAGTGTCCATTTAAACATGCTTTGGTGTTTACACAACCACAATTGAATCTTCAAAATTGTCACAAAAGTTAGGACCAATGGCCACAGCACAGAGATTGTGTTTTTTACTGTCTTAAGACAGGCAAACATGTCAAATAATTATTTATTAAGGCCATTAACTGGTTCGTGGTGATTAACCATCATCCATGTTTGTAAACACCAAAGCATGTCCCAATTCGTGGAGAAGAGTTCCAAGATAATGTATATCAGAAACATGATGATACAAAAACAAATGAATCTCACACTGTCTTGGATTTTTACAATAGGTATATCCATACATGAGATCATCCTTCATTTCCATACTGCTATATCCTGAATGAATATGAATTTGCAAATGTTGCAGGTCCACCAGACGCGTATCTAACAATGTCAGTAGAATTGACATCACCTGAATAATATTATATACAATGAAGTTAAACACTGTCGCATCATACAATGAAATCAAGTACAATGTTTTAAAGAAGCATAACTATTTGACTGATTAACTTATGAAATTTCAGAGTTGAAATGTTATTTACCTCGTATGTTAATTCCATTGACTGTTGTATATTAATTCCATTGTTTTGATCTGTTGCTATGTTTGTCTCAGCGTTCATGAACACCTTCGTCGTGTCACTGTTTCCAATTGCAACACAATCATCTTTCTTGACCGTAATATTATCATGTACGGTTTTAATCTCTACTACACATTTTCCAAACCTGTGCAGACCCTGTCCATTCATTAGCAAACACGACAGTACTTCACTAACCAAGAGGTTGACGTCATCAGGGCTCATGTTGGATGTTGACATTTTTGAGACATGACACCCACTCTAACCATTGTATAGATACTTTACTGTATTGGTCTTTTTTGTAGCCACCGGGTGGTATTTTGGCTATAGGTGTGGACCACAATTTCCCTTCTCATGATAGTGTCATCAGCCTTCTCTTCGGCCATCCATTCTTCTTCTTGACGTATATACATTTTTCCGTCTATCTTTTTAGCCCGAATCCTTCTTTTACCCACCTTCACTCTCCATTTTTTAATGAAAAACGCCATTGCATAAAAGATTGTGCCTTTTACCGTCTAAGACAGGTAAACATACCAAATAATTATTAATTAGGGACATTAATTGGTGTGTGGTGATTAACCACTCATCAGAGTGACTATCATTGGTAAACACCAAAGCATGTCCAAGTTCATGAAGAAGAGTTCCAAGAAAATGCATATCCGACACATGTGACTTCAAAAAAATGTGAATAGATACTCTTTTTGTGGACCTCGAGTTTGTGGTATAACCATACGTTGTAACTTCTTCGCTATCATCTGTACAGAATTCGGAGTGTAGATATACTTCTAGCTCTTCAAAAGACAATTTGTAGAAATTATAGACATTATAAAACAATAACATAAAATGTAGTCTCATTTTTCACTTTCACAAAGTTAACTTTAATTGAGGAAAATTGAATCAACTAATGTTGCTTAAGAAAATGGTTACCTGTTCAGTTTCCATCTGCTCGGCATAAGGTTTGAGCTTTATCAAACAATCTGCAAGAGCAATAGTATTATTCCAGTTCAAAGACAATTTTTTTGATTTCGTTTTATCGAATTTTCCGTCTTCAAAACACTTTGAATCGTCATTTATGTGCAAAAATATGGTATTGTTCCACTTTGTGAGTGAAACACTCCGACCATAAGCAAATTTATTGCGCACCCTGACTAGAAATCCCTGGTTATCATATGACTCCTTTTTTTCTATCCCATCATGGTCTTTATTTATTTTTATTTAATTTTTTATTTAAATATTATTATAAAATAATTGTAACGCAGTCTTGTGTTAGATAAATGTAACACTCAAAGCTTTTAAACTAGAAAACTACATACATACATACACACGAGAAAGCATTGTTTTCTTTTGTTTTTATTTTACGTTACAATTTACAAGTATCATTTTAAAATTTCATCCAGTTCCCAAAGCTTTTGTTTCATCTCCGTCAGTTTTTTTCTTGGGTCTTTCGTCTTTCTGAAGTGAGGGAAGATGAAATTCATGTAACAATGTTCATAATCAAAGTTTCCTAACACCGTTGTTTTAGTAACATGAATAGGTCCTACTGTTAAGCAATGTTGACAATGGGAACAATACAAATATTTAACGCATTGTAATTACTGCGTTTATAATATAACACATTAAATTCATTAAACAAAAGCGTCCGGACGTCTGAGGAACTTATTTACATTTACAAAGAATACACTTACCATCTTTTCCTCTGTATCCCAGCGTATGGTCTGAAAAAGACTGTTAAACGCCGAGTGTGGACAGGATGAATGGATACAAGTACTTACATTTGTCTTGTTTCAATCAAAGTACGATACCATAATTATTAGCGAGCAAAATATAAATTATAATCGCGTAGTATACTTACAGAACTTGACCAGTCTACATCGCTGTCATAATCGTTCATCTTCGGTGTCTAAAATTGAATTAAGAATAAATGTTCTCAGATAATACAACGCTTTTTTTCACGTATATTTGAATTAAGGATAATGGACGTTGACCGTATAATTACTAGATTATACTATAATACCCGTTTAAACGATTCTCTATTTTTACCACCAGAACAACATTGTTACTAGTTTAAAACACAATTAAAAATATATACGTCATTACTAAAATATATAACTGTCGTTATTATGTTATGTTTTTTATTTTCAAGTGTAATTAATATTTACCGGCACATATCTACAGAATAAAAAAACATTGTCAGAAAAATCAAAACAAACAAAACTGAAACTTACGGAGCTAAACAATTTCTTGCCCTTACCATTTTTGGTGGACACGTTGACAGGCTGTCGAAATTTCAGGACTCTATAAATAGCTTTTATTTCCATTCCCAGTTGCACGTACAATTGCAAGTTTCTATAATGCATCATGTAATGATGTTTGTTTTCTGATGTAACTAGCAACTTCCCCACGCGACCTCGTGTAGGTAGAGGATCATTTTCTGTCAGATTATACAATTTTCTCAACAACTGCTGTGCAAGTTTATACAAAAACCACAGTAAATGTATTTATTTGAAACCTAATTATGCTACTCTGGTTGTGTTCTACTGTGATCCTCAATGTATAAACACAACAACAATGTCTAAAGTTCAATCGTATAATTGTATTGTAATATCTACACTCTACAAAATATAAATGCACTTTATCAGTTTAAGAGTTACAAGATAATAATCACAATTGCAACACAATAATACAATACAAATATAATCATAATAATGTACATAGACCTCATCAATTACAACAATTGCAATACGCTAAACATAAAGTATGATTTCCTTCATACATAGAAAAATGGTTACTGTACCCATAATTACCACTTGCTTAACTATAATACATTGTTTTATATAGTGTCCATTTAAACATGCTTTGGTGTTTACACAACCACAATTGAATCTTCAAAATTGTCACAAAAGTTAGGACCAATGGCCACAGCACAGAGATTGTGTTTTTTACTGTCTTAAGACAGGCAAACATGTCAAATAATTATTTATTAAGGCCATTAACTGGTTCGTGGTGATTAACCATCATCCATGTTTGTAAACACCAAAGCATGTCCCAATTCGTGGAGAAGAGTTCCAAGATAATGTATATCAGAAACATGATGATACAAAAACAAATGAATCTCACACTGTCTTGGATTTTTACAATAGGTATATCCATACATGAGATCATCCTTCATTTCCATACTGCTATATCCTGAATGAATATGAATTTGCAAATGTTGCAGGTCCACCAGACGCGTATCTAACAATGTCAGTAGAATTGACATCACCTGAATAATATTATATACAATGAAGTTAAACACTGTCGCATCATACAATGAAATCAAGTACAATGTTTTAAAGAAGCATAACTATTTGACTGATTAACTTATGAAATTTCAGAGTTGAAATGTTATTTACCTCGTATGTTAATTCCATTGACTGTTGTATATTAATTCCATTGTTTTGATCTGTTGCTATGTTTGTCTCAGCGTTCATGAACACCTTCGTCGTGTCACTGTTTCCAATTGCAACACAATCATCTTTCTTGACCGTAATATTATCATGTACGGTTTTAATCTCTACTACACATTTTCCAAACCTGTGCAGACCCTGTCCATTCATTAGCAAACACGACAGTACTTCACTAACCAAGAGGTTGACGTCATCAGGGCTCATGTTGGATGTTGACATTTTTGAGACATGACACCCACTCTAACCATTGTATAGATACTTTACTGTATTGGTCTTTTTTGTAGCCACCGGGTGGTATTTTGGCTATAGGTGTGGACCACAATTTCCCTTCTCATGATAGTGTCATCAGCCTTCTCTTCGGCCATCCATTCTTCTTCTTGACGTATATACATTTTTCCGTCTATCTTTTTAGCCCGAATCCTTCTTTTACCCACCTTCACTCTCCATTTTTTAATGAAAAACGCCATTGCATAAAAGATTGTGCCTTTTACTGTCTAAGACAGGTAAACATACCAAATAATATTTAATTAGGGACATTAATTGGTGTGTGGTGATTAACCACTCATCAGAGTGACCATCATTGGTAAACACCAAAGCATGTCCAAGTTCATGAAGAAGAGTTCCAAGAAAATGCATATCCGACACATGTGACTTCAAAAAAATGTGAATAGATACTCTTTTTGTGGACCTCGAGTTTGTGGTATAACCATACGTTGTAACTTTTTCGCTATCATCTGTACAGAATTCGGAGTGTAGATATACTTCTAGCTCTTCAAAGACACTAGTCGACTATCTAGCACTGTCATTATGATTTCCATCACCTGAATGAACGAGAACAGTGACAGTAATCTAACATGTTGTAATATAATGTTGAAACTTGACATAATAATGATAAAAGTAAACATGAATATAAATATACCAAAGAGTGATTCTGAATCATTAGTTTTAACAGACAAGAGTATTATGAGTAGGATAAAGACTGAATAGAAATGAAACTAAAACCTATTTTAGAACATACTTTAAAGTAAAGTTACCTTGTTTGTCAGTTGCACTGTTTGCTGTATATTCATTTCATTAATAGCCAATGTTACTGGGTTGTTATCCTCAGTGCTTATTATAGCTTTTGTTAACTTAAAATTTTCAACTGGTACATAGTTCTCTTTCACAACATTTCTTTTTCCATCCTGCCAGATAATGTTAGTCTTAACATTTCCTAACCTGTGTACACCATGTCCATCCCTTATCAAAAACAATAGCACTTCACTAATCATCCTATACCACAAATGAAACATTTTTATCAATTTTATTAAATTATAACAGGACTTGACGGAATAAAAGAGTCTATACATGAAATATTTAGTGCCCAGTGAATTTGATATGTGATTTCAACTAGTCTTAACAAGTCACCCAAGTCTTTTCCATAGAAACGAATCCCTTTATATAATCATTGAAAAAATAGTTTTTTTACCAAATGGTATGACATAATTCACTGAATGAGCGAGTTTGACTTTTGACTTTAGAATGAATTTAAATATATTATAACAAAAGAATTACGATGAATACAGTAGTTTGAGGGTGGCAGAGCCCAGTCGCTAATATTTGCATTTTTTTTTTTTTAAATTTATACAGGCTGTCTTTAGGATAGTCTGACGTGTCGAATACTTCCATCGATGTGCGCATGTCATCGTAAATATCTTGCGTTTCGCAGTAAAACAAAAGACTATCTGTGTCTGTCATTTGGAGTTGAGCGCTGTGTCCATACCTTTGCTTGATGTAATTGTACCAGAAATCGTACATTAGGTATTTACTCAAGTCTGAAAGATACAAGTTAAACAACTTTCAGAACATTCAGGCGGACTGTCTTGCTGTGAAAATGAAATAATATTTACCTTATTTATGAAGGTCGGCTTCTTTTAAATGGACCTGCCTTTCCTGTTTCACTGATAGGTTTTGACGCAATGCTCTGTCCCAAGTAAATTAAATCCTTGTCCTCGCTGTCCTCGGAGTCACTAGCAATTTGATATGTGTCCCGAATTCCCATCTTTAGCTTATTATATTCACGCTTTACTGCATTTAATGAGATCTTCAGACTATCATTAAAAAAAAATTTAATTCCAAAATTTCAGACTCCTGGTCTGTGTTAAGTTTCTCACAGTTTTCCAACTGTGTGTTAATATTGAGCAAACTTTGTTGTGCATCATGCAAATGTTGATTCAATTCTTTAACTTCATTCTCTAGTCTGTTTTTTTTTCAAAATTCAACAAACGTATTGTGGTTGAATTTGCTTCAGATTCAGATATTAATAACAGAATTGTAACGAATACATTCATGATAATTTAAAAAGCACAGAAACTATAAGTATACTAATTTAAAATTTAAAAACTGTACAGTTCTACTGTAAGATTGTTTTTATTTTTTTCATCTTTTCTTCTATCTCTTCAAAAAGTACTTTCACCTCAGCCTGAAACAGTGACAGGTATACTTAAGAATATAATGTAAGGAAAACAAGAACTGTGCAGGGTAAACATTGAAGTAAATTTTAGTTAAAATATCAATCAATATAACATACTTTTATTCTCAATTAAAACAATGATCTCATATGTTTCTCGTACAGTGACCATGATGTCAGAATGAATTTAAGTAAGTAGCGTACACTGTTTATATAGTGCTTCCTGTATTCTGATTGGTGATTATTTATAGTAACAAACGTCATATCTATTTATAGAACAACATGTTCAAACGTGCGATGCCCCATAGCTATCGAGGATAAACAGCGAATTAATGATTGTTTAGTCCCTATAGAGGGACTGTTTTAAAGTGACTGAGAATGACTTTGCTTCCTACTTAATAGGATAGGCGGAAATGACAAAGCTTTTCTCATTATTACATATGACCCTCACTTTGTGAGTGCGGACCTTGGTATATCCCAGTATACCGATAGTAACTTCCATCTCTTTTACGAGAACCAATTTGTCAAAGGTTCTCTTTTCTCTGTCAGGAAACTGCATACATTGCTGAATACAAGATACCATGACAGATTTGCTTAAAAAGACAGAAGCATTTGTATTCCGGGCTAAAGTTTGTTTACCCTTAAAGAGACCCCTTTACTACTACCATCTTTACATCAGATAATATGACTACATGCAGAAAAGTGTAAAATGGATAGCAAACACGAAATAATGTCATAAAAAGCATAAAGCAAACTTGATAAAGTCCACATAATTGATTTCTTCTTTCTCTCGAACCTTGTTATAGAGTTGACACGCACTGGTCTGCCCTTCATGTATGGTCTCTTCATCAAAACAGCAGGGACTGCTGTGGAAGACGCAACCGTGAAATTCATAAGCAGTGTTGGTATCCTGGCAATAACCATCTAACTTGTATAGGGTTCCCAACAACATCTTCTCGCCACCATTTAGAGCGTGTTGGATGTTGACATTTTTGAGACATGACACCCACTCTAACCATTGTATAGATACTTTACTGTATTGGTCTTTTTTTGTAGCCACCGGGTGGTATTTTTGCTATAGGTGTGGACACAAATTCCCTTCTTGTGAGGGTGTCATCAGCCTCCTCTTCGACAATCCATTCTTCATCTTGACGTATATACATTTTTTCGTCTATCTTTTTAGCCTGAATCCCTTTTGTACCCACCTTCTCTCTCGATTTTTCTTCGAGAAACTTGGTCCTGTACACATTCATACATACAGACGCTATAGTGACTGACATGAAAGGGTCTACAGCACCCACCCATACTGTTTCCATCTTTCCTTTATCATTGATTTTTTTTTTCTTGTGTTCCTGTAGCTGACATCAAAAGCACATCGTCCGGGAAAGCAAACACCAAATAATGTCATAAAAATGCATAAAGCAAACTAGATAATGTAGAAAACAATAGAACCGATGTGGTTACAATTCCACGACAACAATGTTTTAATTAAGTCATTTTTATCATTTTGTTTTTCCACTCAAACGTTTTTATATCCGTTTCACGCCAGTCTCGACAGTAAATGTTTAATTTGTATATCTCAAGCAGCTCCAGAGAAGCATCTAGAGCAGGTGCTGCATCATTCCATTTTAATAATATGTCCGTTTCATCCACTACCATTAGAACATCTTCGAAATAAAGTTCTAGTTGCTGTTCATTTGTTAAATTAATACACATATGATCCAGTTGGGATAAACAAGAGTTCTGACAACCAAAACACTTCTTTGTGAACACTGTACGCATGTTCCTACTTATTTCTTTAGCATAGAAAAAGTCAAAGTATGACTGTAGTAACGTGACCTTATTAAATTCCATTTTAATCATAAATCCCACTTTAAATATCCAAATGTATTAATGCTCCAAATGACCAAGGAAAATAAGAATCTGAGTGTTTATCTCTACATGCAGTAAGTTTTATATAGACACATTTAGGTGACCACTTTTCGTGTTCGATGGCGGGCACGTCGCTAGTTCTCCATTGACTCACTCTTACACCACAGGCGAAACATTCCACGACATCACCTTCCTTGGTGTAAAAGAATCCCGCATTCGCTAGAGAAAATTTATCTTGTTTCATCTGTTTTGGCCATGTTTTATATGTACAAAGCCTGTCTTCATATTTCGCGTAATGGTCCGATTTCAATTTACATCTGAATATAACAATGTCATATGAATTCATTATCTAAATGAATGACAGGGATAACCAATCCTTGTAGTCTTCATAGGATGTAGGATTACACGACATTTATAGAATGAGATTTGATTGTAATGAGGATCAGTACAATCCTTATGTAAAGGAAAGTCGCTTGACGTGTTAAGTTTATTGAGCGACGTATTTCCGAATGAGTTGTCACTTCCCAAATTAGTTTGATGATTAGCGTTCTGAGAAGACTCGTTCAAACCACTTCCATCATCTAACAACACACTTTCGAAGTCCCAATCATCTAGAACACAGAGAATATTTTCCGGAATCTCGTTAAATTTCTGTTTCTGTTGCTCTTGTTCCGCCTCAAACAATTTTTGTTTCACCTTCTCATATATATCCGGCGAGCATTGAGGACTCTATCTGCGACATGTTTCGCGATCTTCATCTTTTTTTAGCGTATCCACTTCTAAAAATTTAAAGTCGTTTACGCTTTCATTTTTCTTCGCAATGCATTGCCGATCCAGTGATTGATATGTTAGATAAGTAACTGTCCTCAAATGTTAGAAAACTGGTCGTTGCTGCGTTTTTATTTTCGTGCTCTGCTTCATCACACGTCGTGATATTCACAGATTGATGAACACAATTTGTGTTTCAAGGCCGCTTCCGTGAAGTTTCAGATGTCTTCGCTGATTGCATTTTAACTTCAATTCCTTTATGATTAGAAGGCACGTGCATTTCGTCTAAGTGAGTCTTCAATTTAATTTCATCACTCCATTTGATCGAAATTGTTTTAGACTTTGTTTTATCAAACGTCTCCGTATCCCAACACTTAGAATTATTACTAATGTGTAGGTATATGCCATCATTCCATTTAGTTAATGTAACATCTTTATAACAACCGAACCTACCGCGAACTTTGGTTAAAATCCTTCACTATCGTAAGTAGGATCCATATTTGTATGAGTAGAAAGTGCGAAAGTGTTTTTTCCCATTTTCTATTTCAGCTAGATCACTTGCCATTATCATCGAAACATGTTTGATTTTTGTAGTAAAATTAAGAAGTTTATTTTTTTTAAATTTGACAATGAAGTTGGAAAGAATAGAAATAAATTTTGCAAATAACCGTTTACACATTTTTAACATTGGGATAATTTTTTCCAACCTAATTCAGTGTACATGTAGTTGTCCACTCTTCGCAACTTAACAACTGGTTGATTATTCTGAAAATATTCAGCTTACAAAATATAGCAATTTACATGTCATGAAAAAGTAACAATGATTACTTACACAAAGTTGATGACTGTCCTCATCTTCTGTGTACACATCGACACTTCTTGTTGAAATTACATGTTCACAAGACAGGTGGGAATCAAAGGTTGAGGACTTGATTGTCAATTTGTTAATGTTGATTGGCATGATAACATTGCTGTCCATCAAACGATCAAACACAACATGTCTAACTCGATCATCAAGCCTTAACAGCTTATACATTCCAGGTTGAATAAACTCACAGCTACTGTTGTATCATCTAAAGTATCTTTACAAAAAATAGGAATCATAGTCCCAGTGATGAAACTTTAGACCGATTGAAACCGTGCTAACCCGTTTCATGACGCTATACAATCAAAACAGAGAATGGGATTTAAGTTGAACATTTATTCACAAATTTACGAGTCATTGACAATAACGCATGCGTTTAAACATACAAATTGGTGAAGTTATTGAATACAGTGCTATAGTTACGTGATTAGAAAAAAACAGTGTCACTATATGCTGTTGGAATAATAGTTCTTTATGTCGCTGTATTTCCATTAGTAAGGCTTTTGACAATTTCCCATTTTTTTATTATGCACCATCATTTTGTTCTCCTCTGCAATATTCCTATTTTCGTGTCTAGCCAAATTTAGATTGCTTTTCATCTTCTCGTTTTTTTAGGCTTGCTATTTCAGACAGCAGGTCATTATCGCGCATCTGACTGTTCTCAAACTGCGTCTTTGCATTAAACAACGCTGTATTTAAATCTTGAATTTGTTGATTTAAGTAAACTATTTCTTGCTCAAGTCTATCTTTTTGCCTGTATAACGATTTTAGCTCGCGAATATATCCTTTCGATCTCCAATTTCGCTGAGCCAAAAATAGTTGCTAGGAAGTTGAAGCGGTAAAATAACTGATGAAACATTCGTATTGCATACGCCCGACGTAACATTTGATTGACTGCGAGCGTAAGGACGGCGACAAAATAGACATTTGTCCATTTTCCGAAAACAATCCTCACACACATTCCCTTTACATTGGCACTCATTCACGAAATATATTTCTTTCTCTTCTAAGCATATATCGCAATTAATTAACCACATTTCCCGAAACATGTTTTGACAATCCAACTTTGAATATTTATAAACACAAAAACAATATGTTTTATATTAATTTTGAAGAAAAATTAAAATGTGAAACCATGCATACGTTAGATAAATGAAGTGTCTTATATGTACCTTCATCATAAGTCTCCATAGAAACCGAAAAATGATTTGTCAAATGGAAACGTGACGATGAATGGGTGTGCTCTCAAAATGTTATTTTTATCAGATACATTTATAAAATTTAATGGCTCGTTTCCCAGTCTTACAACAGGACTATTCAAACATATTTGTGTGACTAAAAGCACAAAATGTGCTGACACACATATCGCCATAGAAACCACAAAATATATGATGAAACAAGTCCTTCAATCATCTTCATATCAGATTAAAGTGACAACTTAATGACTTGTTTCCTGTTTTACAAAGCACCATTCAGACATTATGTCAACATAAACCGATGACATAGAGCTAATGACCTTGACCGCAACATGAACCTGATACGATCCGGCCTTGAACCGATAACGTAGGACTGACCTACTGACTCGGATTTTGGGCAGGAACCGCCAGAACCGCCTCCACAAACCCTATTTTGCTACTACTTTTATCACTTGCCATTATCATCGAAACATGTTTGACCTTTGTAGTAAAATTAAGAAGTTAATTTTTTTTTTAATTTGACAATGGAGTTGGAAAGAATAGAAACAAGTTTCTCTATTTCCTCCCTACTGATCAGTTCATATATTTCCTCACCACAGATTTCCTGTCCAGATTGAAGCACCAACATCAGCAACACCTCAAGTCTTTAACTTTAACTTCATAAATAATAGAAATAAACTTTGCAAATAACCGTTTACACATTTTTAACTTTGGGATAAGGATCTAGTATAGAAGAGAATACATGGTCATAAGACATGTTTCCGTTCAGTAATAAAAAAGTATCTGGTATAGAAGAGAATACATGGTCACAAGACATGTTTCTGTTCAGTAATAAAAAAGGATCTGGTATAGAAGAAAATACATGGTCACAAGACATGTTTCCGTTCAGTAATAAAAAAGGATCTGGTATAGAAGAGAATACAGTCATGGTCACACAACATGTTTCCCTTCAGTAATAAAAAAGGATCTGGTATAGAAGAGAATACATGGTCACACAACATGTTTCCCTTCAGTAATAAAAAAGGATCTGGTATAGAAGAGAATACATGGTCACACAACATGTTTCCCTTCAGTAATAAAAAAGGATCTGGTATAGAAGAGAATACATGGTCACACAACATGTTTCCCTTCAGTAATAAAAAAGGATCTGGTATAGAAGAGAATACATGGTCACAAGACATGTTTCCGTTCAGTAATAAAAAAGGATCTGGTATAGAAGAGAATACAATCATGGTCACAAGACATGTTTCCCTTCAGTAATAAAAAAGGATCTGGTATAGAAGAGAATACAGTCATGGTCACACAACATGTTTCCCTTCAGTAATAAAAAAGGATCTGGTATAGAAGAGAATACATGGTCACAAGACATGTTTCCCTTCAGTAATAAAAAAGGATCTGGTATAGAAGAGAATACATGGTCACAAGACATGTTTCCGTTCAGTAATAAAAAAGGATCTGGTATAGAAGAGAATACAATCATGGTCACAAGACATGTTTCTGTTCAGTAATAAAAAAGGATTATAGGTTATTGACCGAATGTTAGAGCGATGTAAGAGGTTACACTCCCATCTGGCACGACACTACTTCCTCCCTAGTTAATACCAGATTAAAAATAATGGGCAAATGCTTCTGGTAAGCATGCAGTTCGGACAACCGCCTGCCACACTTTGGGAATGGACAATGTGGTGCAGTGGCAGTCTCGGACACCTTACCTCTACTTTCAGTCCCTGTAGGGCTGTAACGCTTTCGCTCCCTCCCTTTGCATGTGCAAAGTAAGGAAAACGTTTTTCCTGTTTGGACGCATGAATATACCGGCGATTTTTAAAACAGTTGCATAATCGTTGTCCGCAATGAAATCGTGATAAACGTGTGTAACACAACAACATAATATACTAACAAAACAAATATACAAAAAAAACTATTTTAAACTTCACTACTTGAGGTAGCTATAATAATAAGATAAACAATAATAATAATTAAAAAAGAAAAAGATGCATACTTTCATTGACAATCGCTTCTTTCTCCACTGTGGACATGCCTTCAAAATATTCCACACTTCCATTTTCAGGAATATTGAAAGTACCATCAGCTATTAAATGCACATCTGCATGAGGAAGTAGAGCTGCCAAGGACTTTCTCTTCATACCCTCATACCTTCTCCTCTTACTAGTGGAAGATTCCCAATTAAGTCCTTCTCTGCATCAGTAAAGTAATTGATATCTACTTGTTTCTCCTTTAGCTGTTGTACAGCCTTATGGTTTGACATACAATACAGGTTGACTGAATATTTTTTAGCAGCTCAATACATTCCTCCCTAATTGCCTTATCTGTGTGTGCATTGACCTCAAAGGTGTTACAATATATATATGTATCACTTCTGGTGAGTTTTTTCTTATGTATCAATGTCGTAATCTAGAACAAATCATGGCTGCTCTGCATACATTTTGATAATTGAAGCCCATTCAACTACCATCATGTGCATTATAACATGCAAAACATGTTTACATGGCCATTTGGTTTTCATCCAACCGCTGCAGTCACACTGTGGTATTTTATTTATAAATGTTACTTCATGCACTGATCCAGATTCGTTATTTATAATGACAAAATGTCCTCCATGATTGTTATTTTCTTTGATGCTTACATTTGATTCCAATCTAGTGAGACAATGTCTTGTTAATCTGTAGGGTTTCTCTTGAAGCCCCTCTCTTATAATGATATATTAATTATTATAGCAGACACTATAATGTGCTTGTTTAAATAGTAACATAATAAAGTAACTTCTTACGGTACATTAACACGCTGCTTCTTATTTTCTGCCAACTCTTGGAGTCGCTCAATGTGCCCATCTCCTTGATCTTGTTTTTCTGCTAAATGTGGTTATTGTTGTTGGGACACATTCCTGCAATAAACATGTGTAGATAATTCTTAATGTATTTATATTGAGTTATTATTAAGACAAACATCATTGACAATATGATATTCACTGTGTACTGCAATCAAGGTAAATAACTCCAATGTTGCTTTGTCTAAGTCATCATTTTAACTAAAACTGGTGTCAATTCAGCGTTTACGAGTGTGTTTGAGTGTGACTCTGCACTTGTACATCTTGTTTTTTTCGCCTCTATAGAACGTGTCTGTATTTAGACTGGCGATTGTCACCAACTTTTCTGTTTAGAGAAAACTTTCAAGGAGCCTAATCCTATCCTGGAGCTCTGTTATTCTTTCCACTAACGCCGACGAGGCTACCTTATGAATTACTCAAGTTAGACAAAATTGTTTAGGACCAAGTCCACAATTGAACATTCCAATCCTACATCTATATATTTGTATGTCGACGCCCATCTTTAACCTGGATGTAGGACCAAGTCTTTTATTGATCATTCCAATCCTACATCAATATATTTGCACGTCTAATCCTGATCTTTGATGTATAGTAATGTCACTGTAAAGCTTGAAACAGAGTCTACGAAGAGCAAGTTGTCGAACTTGGTTGTACTTAACAATATGTCAAGACGAAATGCCGCCCTAACGAATACTGGTTTCCCCCCAGGTTAGTTAGCCAATCGGTGTCGTTTCTCCGATGACGTACTGGGCCGCTTAGTTCTACCGTGACTAGTGCTGCTTAAGTATCGAAGGTCACAACAATAATATTCCAAAGGGATTTAGAATGACACTGTTGATAAAGTCACTCTTTCTTCGATATTTCGGCTTCATAGTCTTTGTCTGTCAAGAATAGAAAACAAATAAATATCACAGCGTCTAAATTGTCTTTTGTTTGGTAACGTCTGCCATCTAAACAATGGGAGGAAATGACCATCAATATCAATACCGTGCTTTTATTGGACGTCCGTTAACATTATCTGGTAGCGCACATCTTTGAGGTTACAGCTGTAGGGTCGTGCCGTTCCTGTAGGTGATTATCTTATGGAAGGTACAAGGTTCACACAGGTCGTAAAAAGTCCTTGAATTTGATGCCTACTCCTTGAAAACTACTTGAATTTGTAACAGCAATAGTATGGTAATACAGTACTGTATGGTAGGTTTTATGCCCTCTTAAAGTAATTCTCACGCAGTGTATTTTTATCTGTGCTGCGTTGGTGGTCATCTCGGGAGGATAAACTTGAAAAATACACTGGATCCCTTCTTCTCAATACCGATAGAATCAGCATTTCAGTCCTTGAAATTGGGGGACAAGTACTTGGAAAGTCCTTGAAAAGTAGTTGTATTTTGGGGGGGGGGGAGTTCTGTATGAACCACGGTTCAATTGTCTTCAGAATCCACAGTATTTTTGGGGGGGGGGAGTTCTGTATGAACCACGGTTCAATTGTCTTCAGAATCCACAGTATTTTTGGGGGGGGGGGAGTTCTGTATGAACCACGGTTCAATTGTCTTCAGAATCCACAGTATTTTTGGGGGGGGGGAGTTCTGTATGAACCACGGTTCAATTGTCTTCAGAATCCACAGTATTTTTGGGGGGGGGGAGTTCTGTATGAACCACGGTTCAATTGTCTTCAGAATCCACAGTATTTTTTGGGGGGGGGGAGTTCTGTATGAACCACGGTTCAATTGTCTTCAGAATCCACAGTATTTTTGGGGGGGGGGGAGTTCTGTATGAACCACGGTTTAATTGTCTTCAGAATCCACAGTTCAGTTTAGATACCCCACTATTGTTCACAGAAGGTTTACGTCCCTTGCTAACACTGATAAGCTGTTTCAACACAAACGAGTTCCCTCCTTCTATCACATCGATTATATGTAAGTCCTGAGCCAATAGGTCAACTGACAGCCGTATTTAAATGAAATACTGTGAAGCGCTTAAAGCTTTCCATAAAGTAATTTGTGCTTTTATATCTTCATTTAGTATATCATTGTCGAAACGAAATTCCTATACAGAATCATTAAATACTGTGGATAATAAAATGTACTAAAGCATATCTTAGATTGTTACAATAAGGAAGTTATATGTGATTTATACATGTATTCTTAAGTTACTGAAAGATGGAGTTTATAGTTGTCTTTTACATTGTATTTCGTGATGAAACATAATCTATGAATTTATATACTTGTATTTTTTGTATATTTGTGATTCACGAGAATAATGCCTTACTTTCTGGATAAATATATCATTGTTATATTTGTATGAATCTATGCTGATTGATGGAAATGTCATGTAACCATATGAATATGCTTATTTTGAAATGTTATTGAACAAAATTTGTGTATATTATTATCTACTGTGAAATTGTTTCTTTTTGTATTTTTTTTATCTTTTTTGTCTTTTATTATTCAAAATCTTATGGCTCATATTTTTAAGAGCTTGCCTTAAAGTCTTTAGCATAATGTTGAGTAATTTTCAGTTTTGTCAAATACTACCTACAGTAAAGTTATCTGATGATCGGTCAGTTTTATTTTTTGAATGGAGTACTCCATTTTCATTTTCCTAACTAGGGGTATTTGTTAAGTTTCAACCAAGTTTCAACCAATATTGTTGATTACCGGTACCTAAAATTTTCCAAAATAGAATGATCCAATCTAAAAATAGAACTGACTGGTCAAAAAATATCAGAATATGTATCATTTTATGTCTTTGGACATCTATTGTTAACAATTGTTTTTACTGCCAGTGACCAAGATATACATGTGCCAATGATTTTGACTAAAGATGAATTTATATCTTGTAAAATGTATGTACCTCAGTGAGACGGATCTGGCCTGCATTTACATGTTATTGTTGCTAATTATGGTCAAAATTATGAATTTTAGATCATTGTATGCTGCTTTGCTATTTTTATTCACTTTGTCAGTTTCCTGATATGTACATCTTTAATAAGAACTATTGCAATGTAAAACCGATTGAAAAAATATTTTTTTATCATATTACTTAGTCAAAACCTGTAAAATTGCCCGATTGTTAAAAAACTGGATTTTTTTTTAAATTTTATGATGTTCCAACATCTTTCATCAAATATGGATTAATACATTACGAGTTCATTCTTTGTAAATGCATGCTTAGTGATGTTTTAACCATAGGAAATATATTTTTCATGTTTGGTTTATTAAACAAATGAACACAATTTGAGCATAGTATAACTTTAAGCTACTTGTAAAATTATAATCTGTATGTGCAAAGTAGTTGATGATTAATGTGTATGCTCTTGTTTATGTATTAAAGAGGAATAAAATTAGCAAATGTTTTATGTCTTCGTTTTGGTTTTCTCTTACATTGATGAATCACTGCCTTCGCAAGTTGTCACATGGTTGGCTCATTTGGTAGAGCACTTGACTACCAATCTGGGGGCCATTGATTCAAACCTCGGGTGCAGCAAACAATTGTTTTCAGGGAATATTTGACTGAAGAAAAGTCATTCACCTTCTATTCACATGGGAGTTGCTGTATGAACTATGATTATGAAGAACAGCCCTGCGTTCAGTAGTGGTATTTGTGACTTTCGTTTCGTAACGTTTTGCCACTTGGTTCCCTGTGTGCAGTCAATGTGTTAAGGTGGGCCAGGGATACAAAACAGAACGTGAGCGACTGTTAGCCGTAACTGAACGCAGGGCAGGTTAGTACTTGGTAGTTGTGTTATTACATGAAAGTTAAACTTCAATAATACGACCACCCTCGAGACTCTTGAAAACATATCTTCTTATTGAGATGGACTGAGGTTGAATAAAGTAATAACAGTTTAATGGACTTGAAAATTGTGTTCTTTTGATGTGGTCCTATTATTGAGGTGGTCTTTAAGTGGGGTTTTACTATAGTAGCAAATGTATCAGCAACTCAACACCGAGACTGTGGATTGGAATCCCACATAATTATGTCTGACCATACCAAGTAATGCACCAGTACTGGTTTTTCTAGGAAATGGATGCATAATGACTGAAGTAAGTGTAGTGTATATCACCCCAATAGTGCTTGAATAAATATACTATCCTGTATCACACACACCCAATGCATCAAGGATTGTTTTAAATAATTCTTGTTGACAGTTAAAAATCCATTAGATTTTCATCTACATATTGTTAGCACAATAATAGATGTTTAGTTACAATACAATACAGAAATTATCTTCACCGTTGGCTGAACACGGACCGTTTCAGAAACTGCATTTCTTTGTTTCATTAAATTAAGTAATAATTAAATAATACGTTTTGTTCAAAATGGTGTGTTTGGAGTGTGAGACAGCATAGCTATCTATACAATTTCATACAGACATTTCATTTGGTAAGTGAACTTGTGACTTCTGATGGGTAGATCCAAACTGCACAATGGTAGATCTCTACATGTGTTATAATGTTGTTGTTCCTAGAAAGCTTAACACTCAACAAACACACTGATACAGACATTTATTTGCACGTATTTATTTACATATAGGTAAGTATACAAGCTATTCTGTGTTTTAGTGATCTCACTAAGCAGCAACACATAAAACAATGTACACTGATTTGCTACCCTTTATATAATACTCTAATTTTCAGCAAATTGTAATTCATTTTTGTACATGTCCATATCACACCACTTGGTGTATACTTGGACTGGACAAACACATTGCTGTTAATTCGGCAAGCTTACAACAAAATAAAACCAGACTATAGACGGTGGAAAGTGAACATTCCAGCAACGTGTCAATACAGCAATATCCAAGCAACAGTACATTACTGTAGACAATTCTCAGCAGTGCTACTGTATAAGTGGTAAATTTCACAATGAGGTTTTTTTGGCAAATTATACAAATCCAATGATTTTTTGGAATTATCAGCAAGTATAAATGTTAACATACTTGACTATTAAATGTAACAAAACTTGTTTCTGTAATTCCAAATAAATCCCAATCCGCTGAAATCACCAATTCACAAACATTTTAACTTGCGAAAATGTCCACTTATACAGTACAAAAATCACGCAATCTTGACAGTCGTCAACTTACTCTCATATTTCTCATGAAGGTAACACAAGATTAGTAAGAAGTTCTCTAACAGCTGGGTAGATTGCACATTCTGCATTAGGGTGAAAGCGTTCCATGAATCGCTTCAGTTGTTGCGACACAATCTGTAGATTAGCATTGGGAAGTGTCTGTCCTTTCTCTACTAGTGTCATAGTGTTCTCATGTATGTTATACAGTAAGGGAATGGTGATGGTTTGATCCGGTGCTTGTTGGGGCTGCCCTTGTGGTCCTTGAGGCATTGGAACATTTATCCTGGTCAACTGCAGCTGAAAAACAGGCACACAAGCCATTATACAACATAATAAAGGCAGGCATGAGAATGCAAAATTTCAAAATCAGTTGAAAATTTGGCAAGGGGTCAAGAGGACCGCTGAAGGCCCCTGGTGAGTCCAGGGCATCAATCTCAAAACGGCCCTTGCGAGTATCAAATCCACAGATTTCTGTGAATCCGTGGAAAATTCTCTTGCCTATAAAGATTAAGTAGGTACAGGGAATGCCATATTCCATAAGACAGTGCCTCCCTACACAGATACCAGGGAAACATCACCACATAAACACTAGGAATTAAAGTGCGAGAGCAAACATCCATGGCGATGAGGTGATATAAGGAATTTTATGGCCGATTAAGTGTTCATTGGCATGACCCTTCCTGGCAAAGTTTAGGGGTTAGGTAGATAATTTTTTTTTTCAAAGTTTTATAGTCATTCAAGATTCAATCATTTTATATGCAGCTCCTCCCAAATTTTCCCCTAATGACAATCCAAAGGGCCTTTTTCAGTAGTAGGTAGGGTTAGGCCAAACCTTACGGAAATATCACACCTTTTATAATGCCGAGTTTTACCAAATACTTCACAAAAACATGTCCTTTGCATTGTTAACCAAACAACCATTTTGAAATTTTAGAGAAGGTATTTTAGAACAATACAACACAAAGTTACATCATGTCACTTACCATAAGGATCATTTTCTGTACTACAACAATAGCTGGTGTACCGGCAGGAGCCATATGTGCGTAAGCTGGTGGTACGGTCAACAATAGCTGTACTGACCATTTCAAATTTCTGTCCTGATTTGGCATCTGAAATAAACAGCACAATATATAACTTCATAATATTTACTATAACAAAACACACATTTTATCCACACACAAAACAATATTTTTATTTTTTCATGGCTTAACATTCTTAATAATAGGACTTAATATTGCAATTGTTTAAAGTGAATATACAATCATATAAAGACAGACAACATAATTTCTTTCAATCACAAATGTAAGAAATATTCCTTGATAAATACTGCTTTTAAGCCTCAGATTATGAAAAATTTACTTAATTTATTTTTTCGGCACAAAATACTATTGCATCTAAGCATGTGTGTATATACATGGTCCATGGAAAGAAGACTCCTGTTTTATTAAAGTTGTCTTATTTGTTCACAAATGTTGATGAACCTAACAAAGCCAAACTACTCCCATCCATTGGTATTTCTTACATGAATGATTATTATAAATATGTTTATTTTCAATGATCATGTGTATTCAACTTCGACATAAAAAATACAGGTTTATTCACTAGATCATCTGATACTAAGAATATCATGAGATTCAGTGCTTTTTCAATAGCATCCAACTCTTCCATGCACACAAGCACAAGTGTCAACAATGTTAAACACAAACGGTCGATTCAAGGTACTGCATGTACCAGCACTGTGTGACACAACTATATCAACTATAATGAGGAAATAAAAAATAAGTAACAAGAACTTGTAATTATTATCCATTACATCATAGATCTCAATAATATTCTGAAATGAATAAAAAAATCAGCACGCAAAATTAGTGATCAACTAAAAGCCTTACATTTATTATGTCTGTTGCATGTACATAACATACTGAAAAAGTCTTTTTAGTTAGTAGACTTTTTCATTTATTATGTATCTTTTACATGTTTGTATCCAGGACAAGAGAGCACAGCCAAGTGAGGCGACTACGACAACTTTCGGCCATAAAAAATCGGGTCATGGGGTAAAATATTATGGTAGCTTGAGGTACAAAGAAACAAACATATATCTAGGCCTGCCCAAGTGTAACAATTTTATCTGTTCCACTACAAAACCTGTATCTGTGACCCAAAACGCCATTTTCAGATTTTTTACATTTTCTAACAGATATATTTTTCTAGTTTCATTTAATACCACGAATATTAAAATTGAACATCCACTTTTCTTTATATAGAGATCCCAATATTAAGAACAAAATTGCAAACTGCTAGTAAACAACGAATTGATAACGTCTGGCCAGAAATGCTTTACTCAAATGTACATTTATTCATAAAAAAATCTCTAGTTCAAATGGAAAACACAAATTACACAACACTTACAAATATTGTTCATTTAATTCTATAAATCAAAATCAAGCCATCAAAACACTTCATAGAAAGTGCTAAGTTTGTGACCTCAACATTCTCATTGGGAAATACTCGACGTCATAACCAACCACTCTCATACAGGCTTTGTCAGGGAAAAGCTCATTTAATTGTGAGTACTTACTAATTCCAATCTCATAATCTGTATAACATCTTTCAGTATTCTAGGCTGTGCTTTCAGTAGTCTAGCAAATGCTGTCAGTGAATTAGACTTGTACGGTGGACAGGCAACCTACATCAAGGTAATACAGAATGATAAACAATCATCAGAGAACAGACAAGCTACTGATACACGTACTGGAAATTAATTAGATTAATTGAATATAAAAATGAACATGTTGGCTACAGTATTAGACCTTGTTTACTATCAATAACTAAGCCACTGGAAATAAGAGTATCATGTAGAACAAATACTTGAAATAATTAAGCCATAAGTCTTATCTTCCCAGGCTCTCTACAAGTCATCAACAACAGTTTAAAATAAGTCTTTTCTTCCCAGGCTCTCTGCAAGTCATCAACAACAGTTTAAAATAATTCTTATCTTCCAAGGCTCTCTACAAGTCATCAACAAAAATTGACAAAATGCAAGTAATGAAAAATGGTATAATTGTACAAACCTTGTAGTCAAAATATCGCTCAAATATCTGTATCTCTTCTTGCGACCATTGGTCTTTATATTCTGTGAGAAAATGAGCACATTTTTAAATAATAGTGAAATAATATTATCCAAAATATCCACTTGAATGAAATACTACAAGAACAACAGATACAAATTATATACACTGTATAATGTAACTGATTTACTGTTGGAGAAATAGCATCTGATGATGGAAGATAATCGGATTTTTATGTCTCAGCCGAGGTACGTTCTCAAAATTTGTGGGGGGGGGGGCATGTCTAATAGAGTGGGAGCATATATGTTACATAACAATCAACAAATACCCCTATATAAGGAAAGCAGAACATACCATTCTAAAAAATAAAATAAAATTTCAATCTACGCAAATAAATAAAGAGCATAAATAAGACAAGAATAAACGTACCAGGTAACGGTTGTATCTTCATATGTAATGATTGTAATGTTGATGTGTTCAGTGACACTCGGAACTGTAATGTCTCGGCTTTGAACACATTCACACCTGGTTCATTGGCTTGAATGTTTGTCAACTGAAAGTTATACTCACATATTAACGACAGAACAAAAAAGATGAATAACAATAATAATCCAATAGCTCCAAATGTTGTAAATACATATTTTCATTAGAATTCTAATGTTTCCTTTAAAGCTGCAAGCGTTCCTTTTCACACAATTAACTAGCACTTATTTATTGTACCATGTGATATATCAAAGCAAATGGCCAGAAAATGTAACAATAAAAGTATTGCCGAGATAATTCTGTATGTATTTTTTCTCCTCAAATAAATTGTGTTTGAGTAAGTACACAATCTTTCAACAGTATTTAGTTATGTACAACAGTCAGGTGACCTAACAAATGCTTTTTGGTTGCTTATCAACCAGTACGACGGTTATGTTGCAAACAGCAGACAACTTCCCCACATAAATCAAACATGGAGGACAAATGACTAAGGTTGTATACATGTACCTTCAATAGGTCACTGAGAACGTAAGCCTATAACCCAGTACTTGTAACTACGACCTACTGATTGGTAGTTGAGTGCTCTATCCATTGAGATGGTATCGAGACTTTTCAACCCCAAGACTTTTCAACCCCAAGACTTTTCAACCCCTAAGGTAAAATATCCAAGACTTTTCAACCCCACTGTCATTTTCAACCCCTAATTAGCCTAAGACTTTTCAACCCCTGTTAAAATCAAGACTTTTCGACCCCTAATAAACCAAGACTTTTCAACCCCTCGAATATGTTTTTAATTGGACAATTATCATATTTGTTACCTGGAAAAATGTTGACAATCATGTTGTTTAAGTTTAATTTTTAAGTTTATTTACATTCCAAAATGAATACTTATAAAGATATACACACACAAAATACACACATTCATTCTATCACATTTTATGTGGCCTAAAACTGCAGGTGGAATTAAATTGGTATTTAATTGATGATGTGATTTGTTATTCTAATTAAGTCTAATTACGCTGTCACTTACACTCAAACATTATTTATTTATATATACATAACTTTATTGCCTCCATTTTCTGGAGATATATGGTTTAACAATTATTTATGAATATATACGTATATAAAGGAAGAATAGTGAATACTATATTACTATATACAGCATATAGAAAGGAAAAAAGGACGAATACATAGCCAATAGAATAGAATAAAACATCAAGTCTCTTGCACGTAACTAGTCTCACATTATGTTAATATTTGACCTCACGGAGTATGTTTAGTTCAAACGAAATGAAAATATATAATAACAATACCATTTCAAGGCATTAAGCGGGCATATATCACCTTAAACAACGTACACTTGACAGTTTACACATAATTAAAAGTGTGATGGTTACATCAATAGAACACAATTGCCTTTGATCCATTAAACAAGTGCAACAAATAAAAACAAACAAACATTTAATTGTATTAAACAAATAATCTGCTAATTATTATGATGATCAAACAAAATATAATGACAAATTAAAGGAATGCAATTTTCGAATTGCGAATTGTGATTTACAATAACATACATTTACTACTGTCTATACCTATCGTTGTAGTTTAATGCGCAAAATATATATACATACATGTTTATGTTTCAAGTGGTGTAACATTACAAAAGGAAAAATGTTAATCTCCAGTACATGACTAATTTAACGCACATACAGCTAAATATTGTCGTTTTTATTCAAGTTAAGGCATTCGTATTAATTACCTGAATAACAAATAAGTAGTTATGTTTCAAATTCAAATATCACTTTCAGGAACATGATATGCCTTATACCCATCAGTGACAAAAACATGCATCATATGACGTGCACGCAACGATCAAATATTTGCAATATCATTGTTTTATTTTCAAATAAAACCGACCATCTGTTCAGACGAGTTATCACATATCCGTGTATGTTTCTACGATACAATAACAGTTAATATCATATTGCACAGTGTGCATATACTACGCAAATGAGCGGAAAAACCTAAATGAAAATTATACGCTGCTTGTTTACAATTTACAAAACGAATAATGATGAAAAATATTAACACTTTTGATGTATTAAATAAGAACCCTCATGAACACTGCAGCAAACACAAAAATAAATATGGTAACATTTACAGTTAACATGCAAGTTACTTATATGACAGATTTACTAAGCATGTTCAGCAAAATTCTTCAAATGTACATATCCAATTAAGTGAGTTTATTCCATCTCAAATGATTCATGTTTCAGACCTTATCAACACATTTTCAGTTTACACAGGAACTTTTAAAAATTATATTTATCTTTGCACTAGAGCTCAGTCCTTTATCAATCAAAATGTATTAAATTCCGTACACTTGATTGCAATCCGAGTCAGAGAGATTCAACCTGGGACCAACATGTATATATATATTGGTCCCAGATTGAACGGACACGCTGAACGCGTGTATACTGAATGACGTCAGAGACTTGTTTATGTGATTACGCCATTAAATATATTTTTCGATGACATTTTGAGAGGAATTGTTTTCCTTTATTTACGAATTACAGTTACGCATGAAATAAGTGAATTGTTAGATACCAGTATATTTAATAAAATAGAAAATGATAAAAAAAGAAAAAGAAATAGGGGTTGAAAAGTCTTCAAAGTAGGGGTTGAGAAAGATAAATGTAGGGGTTGAAAATATTCAAACTTGGGGTTGAAAAGTCTCAACAGGTAGGGGTTGAAAAGTCTTGAAATCAGGGGTTGAAAAGTCCTGGGGTTGAAAAGTCTTCATTTGAAAAGTGGGGTTGAAAAGTCTTGGGGTTGAAAAGTCTGTAAGCCATTGAGATAACCAGGCAAACCTGTCACGAAAGGAGTATACTTACATGCTTTTCTTGTCCAAAGGACCTTACAATATGTCGTCTGATGAAGTTACACCCAAGGAATCTTTCCAATGGTGACAGAGCCACGTGTATGGGGAGCTGTTGAAGTGTGGTAGGCTTTAACAGGTTATCAAATGCCTCGTGTGATAACAGTGTAGGTGTGGAGGCTGCCCATGGTCTTTGTGGTAGCGTGCGAGATGGTGGACTCATCACTGTAAATATGTGTACATACATGTATATACATTTGTAATGGGATCAGCAAGGTTAATGTAGACGTTTCCAGCTATAAAGGTGGAGGAAGATCCCAGGTGCCCCTACTAGCATCACACAGACACCTGGATATAACCATAGACCTACTGTACCCAGCTGGATAGCTCCCTCACATACAAATTCTACAACCTGGATGTGATTCAAACCCCGCAGCAGTGAGGGGCAAGTGATTGGAAGTCGGTGACCATAACCACTTGGCCACAAAGTCCCTTACATATAGGTTTATGATATTATATGTGGATGAACATTTTTCATTGGGATTTTTATAATCAATGTGAGTTTATATTGAGGGACATACATAATTTTAAAGATATACATAAAAGAAAATCCTCCATCGAAAATTACTCATTCTGATGAATTTTCACCAAACTTGTAATAATTTTACATTAATGTGTAGAGAAAGGTATCAATCAATGATGTGGTTAATTCCTTCTTACATACTGTTTGCTTTAACCCACTCATCCAAAGTCCATGTCAGGTTATATTGATTTGGACAAGCTCAAAATGGTCACTGTTCACATTGAATATATAGCATATTTATAATATTTTACCATTGTGAACAACCGGCCTTACCCATCTAAGGCACACACTGAATAAAACAATTAACTCTTACATAGCAAGACAAAACAACCAATGTTTAAACATCAACATGCCAATAAACAGTGAACAAAGAACAAACCTGATTTAGCATGATCATCTTTGAGTAGTGTCTGTGGTGAGTGTAATGTAGGATGTCCGGGTGATGCAGCCATACCATGACGAGATACTGGAGACGGACCTTGTATAGATGGTGAGTTAGGCCAGTTTCTCTGTCCAGGTGAGGGCATAGCTAGACTTGTGTTTGGGTAAGGTGAGCCACTATCTCCCATACCTGTAACATACAGCATTCATACATTCGCAAGCTACTATAAATAGCTTTAATATAAATATTTACCAATTTAATAAAATTTAAATACACACAATTATTCTGAAAAAATTCTCAATCTCTGTGAATACAATTGCACTTTGTACTCCTCAGAGTTGGTAATCCACAAGTGCTGACTAAGCAAATATCGAAATAAATAGATAAAGATTAAATTGATCTGATCAGGAGTCTATTCAAAAGGTCAAGTAAAAGCTTTCTTACTGAGCAGAGTTTAAGGTGTATGCTGCACAAAGTAAGACCAGGACGGTAATTATAACAAATGTTTAAAGGATTTTGTTCAAAGTCAAAAGGAAGATGATTTCAAAGGTCCACACATTATTGTACTTAATCTGATTTAAAACTAAAGAGATTGAATAGATTCAAGCTTCACTCACCTTGTGGACTTATAAATGAACTAGCTGGTGACTGCATATGTATGCCTAGGGAGCTAGGAGATGGTGCCGGGACAAATGATCCTGGAGACGGAACATGAAGTTGTGGGTTGCCAGGAGACCCTGCTAGAATGTTACCTGGTGATGGTGTACCAATAAATGTAGATGGTGATGGAGCTATCTGCATAAACAAAACCAGGATTAACATAAACATGTACACATAATCAGCAAAAAATAATCATCTTGAAAATAAAACTACAGAGAATATAAACATTATTTTTTACATGGATAAAAATAATTGTAATTGATTAACTTAAGTATTTATCAAAGATAATAATTAATCAAATAATTTATTATCTGTATTATTTAATAAACTGTTATTTCAGGGATGTCACTAACTTGAATTAGCAGGAAAATCACCAAAGGGTCTGGGGGGTACTCCCCTTGATTATGATCACGCATACAAGAAAAGTAGCTGAGTGATGATACTTAAGTTACAGGGTAAATTTACCGCCTCCCGGCTCTTATTGACACCTCTGTATATACTATGATTTGTATTCATATGTGAAGCTGTAACTAAGAAAATTCATTTCCACACTTAATATAAGCCTTAGGAAGAACATTGTAAAGCATGTATTTGTATATTTTTAATCTCACGAATGAACTCACATCACTTCTTGTCCTAGATCCCGGCGATCCAGTGGATTGATGTGACTGAGACATACTGAACACGTCCATGTTATCCATAGGTACCATGGGAGATGGTGGATTATCATCTTCTGTTGTAGATCTACGATGTACATTACTTCCAGTCACTGATTCATCAACAAACATACTCAAAAATGCCTGAAAAATTGGAAAACATTTGTAATGATATAAGAATTATATTCACTAGCTATATAAAACTAATGCTCGTTTATTTCACATCAATTATGAAACAAGTTCTTACAACTTATATTAATTACTCACAATGACTTCTTCCTGGGTTACTAACCAGTACTTGTGCCTAATTCAGGGATTGTGAAGACCACACAAGGGTTTGGGGTATGGATCTTCTACCTCTAGACCACTATGCTCTCCTTACACCAGAATACCTCCCTCCAAACTAACACTCCGGAAGTTTCCATCTTCACAGGAAAATGTGAAAATTCACAACTCGTGGCTGCTAAATCTGTTTTCAAATATTAACATTGCTTCCAAATCTGTTAACAAAAACATCACCCCCCCCCCCCCAAAATTGGAAGAAAATTCAAATACTAACTTCAATGCCATAATTTAACTGAAATTAAAATTACAATATTTTTTTCAGATCATGAAAGTTCCCTTATCTGATAAGACACATGATAACCAATTATTCACCTCTCATAATAACATATCTAGACACTAAGTGTACGTAGCGTAATTCTTACAAACTGAGAAAAGAACCAAAAACAGGATATATACCTTCAACATAGGAATTGGTGTAAAACCTTCCGTAGCTTTACTTGTATCAAACAGACTGTAAGCACCATCACGTACAGCCACGGCTTTGTTAGTGCGGAAATGCACATCTAAACAATAACTGTGTTTTGGGTTAAGGATAATGTATTTATAGACATAGTCATAAGAAAATAATGAACAGAAGTCAATACAAGCCAAATGGAAACCACAGAAAGTGACATCTGACTCTATCCGATTGTAGTCAACTGTAAGTATTTTACATTTGCATATTCATTATTCCAGCAAAATTTAAAGACTAATGATAGGTACCTGAAACATAAAAATGACTTGTCTCGCTTATTCAACATCAGGCTAATTATTCCAACACAAGGTACATGTAGTTCACTATATAAATATCATGCGATACATCAAATAAATGACAGGAGAATAACTCCTCCAAACATTATGGATTCTAACCAAAATCAACCTTATTTCATTATCTTATGCTTATGTTCCCAAAATGAATTATATCCACCCATCCGAGAGTATTCAAATAGAAACAAACTTCTCACATGGACAGGGGTAACACTTAATGCCCCTTTGCCCTACATGTACTTCGAATGGTGGGGGCATTAAAACAAACTAGTATTATTTCTAGCATATACATGTGTGGAACTGAAGGATACTTGTTTCTGTAAGCAATTCTCACATGAGTAGATGATTGAGGAAGTACTGAAAACGTCTGTACTGATTGTTTCGGAGACTGAAAGCAAAAAATGTTTTATGAGATAAATAAATAAATACACACAGAGTCAAAACAGCTGCACACGGAATGACAACACATGATTGATAAAATAATGTTATAGTGCAATATGCCAGAGATATACCAGGGATATGCAGTATGGCATTAAGTTTATAATCAATTGAGATCATTAAGCTGAATTCATCAGAAGGAGAAATTCAAATATTAATTCACTATAAACATCAACGTTATCATAGCAAAAATGAAACTATCAAGGATAAAAGTTTACTGGGCTCAAATGTAACACAACAAATATTTAGGCCTGATTGCTACTGTATTCACAGATGTATAATAACATGCTGGCTATCATGCATAAATCTACATTCACATTTTCTGCATTCAATTCAAACTTTGACAAATAATTATTGTAAAGCTAATAAACTAGATCTCGCCAATAATTTAACATATCAAATGCACCAAGTGACTACATTTTATTACTTACTGTTCCCACACCAAGAATCACAGCAGTCGACAGTTTATGTAGAGAATTCATTGGGCCCCAGGTATCATGTAGAATCTAAAACAATGTGAAAGATTAAACAATAATAAATTAAGATGATCAAGATAAATTCAAGATTTTGCCAAACAAGGGCAGCCTATAGAAGACCTAAGTGAAAGCCAATTATACAATTTTTTCTACCAGACCACAAGAACTTTCACCAAACAAGTCAGGTAGTCAGACACACTTAACAAACTCTAGGATTTGAAGCCAGGACATTGTTAGGGCAATTCTGTCTTTAAACCATTAAGTTAAAATGATGAAGTAATTAATGAACAAGATACATTGTATGAACTGTCACAAAGAATGAATTTTCTGACTTTTCATTGAAAAATTATTATATTCAAATGCTGTCTATATACGGGAGGTAATGAAAATGTTTGTGGGCATGAAAAATCAGAATTGTAAATATATGTTAAACACTCAATCAACAATTTCAAAATAAGTTAACAATCGACTTTTAATAATTGTTCAGAAGAACAAAATATTCAGTAAAAAATAATCATTCTTTTACAATAAAATAAGCAAGAAAAATGTCTCTTCCCCAAACGTGCTCATAAATATTTGAGTTAGTATGCAGGGATATTATTTCATGCAATTGTATGGGACAAAGACCTGTACTATCTGCCTCAGGATTTTTAGCAGTTAAAAAGTTTTGTCAGGAGTAAAATATAGTCTTAAGCCTAAGACTTACCTGTGATAAATATGCAAGTGACTTTGTGGAGTTTAGATCATGTTGAAGTTGTGTTGTCATGACAACATGTGGATTCATTGGGCTGGAAGGTCCTTGACGACCAAATGAGAGAGTAAACTGTTTGACATTACATCTCCATTGTACATGAACCTAAAATACAGACATGTCTTGTTTTACCATTTTATCAAAGAATTGTGTATGCACTCACAAAAGAAAAATACAACATGCTTGTCAAACAACACCCTAAACTTGAAAAACAGATTGCTACATCTGTGGTGGCAGATATTAAATTAAAAAAATTTTTTAGAATAAAAATGGAATAAAATTACTATATAAATTTGTATATATTCGAATAACTATAATTAATACACTTACCAGACTGGTATTCCCAACACCATACAGAAGGCTCAGTATTTTATAGTTATACGACTTCACTTCTGCCAGAGATTGCAGTCCAGTCTGGAGATCTGAAAGGTAATCACAAAGTATATATATTTAGATTTTTTTTCACGCTATCATACATTTTACTCACAAATCTTACACAGAGCACAGCATTAGCTGAAAGAGGCTCATAATTATAACTCATAGTACACAGCATAACATCACTACAAATGTCATTATTATACTAACATCAGGGTATATAATTAAGCAATAGCGGCTGGAGAGAATTTACATTGATAGAACAAGACTGCATGGTTCCACTGCATGTCGACACCATAAGTCACAATAGTGATGAAGACGATTAAGAAAGTAAGTACGATAACAGAGATGATAAATACATATCCTTAACATAGAATATCACTCTGATCATTTGATAGCTATAATACTGTTCCAATAAGATGAATCTTAGGACACTGTCTTACATCAATAAGTGGATATCAGCCATAATATTTATGTGCCTCAAATTTGGTAGAGTGACCAAACTAATTTTAGATATATGGCGCAAACTGTTTACCAAAACTGTAATATAATAGTTTTGTGCCAAATCCTTGACGTCCCAAACTATGCAGCCTTCATTGTTGAATAAACAACATTCTCAGAGTAAACATCAAGATTTTAGCTAGTATGATCCAGAGATCACATTAAACAATATACATACCATAGTACATTTGTGAAAATGGTTTAACTATAGTGAACAGATTACACATAGCCATCCATTCGTCCCATAAATCTTTCACTGTCTTCTGACAATCTGACGTTTGTTCAAATGAGGAGAATACTCTCTGTGTGGGACCTACTTCTTGTTGATTCTGTGTCTGCATAAGATCTCGGTTGAATATGAACTGAAATAACCACATACAGGTATTGTAAGAATACATGACTTTAATTACAAGTAGCAATATGTAGAAAATATTTATGCCTTATAAATGACAATCACAATTGGAAAGACAAAAAAGTATGTCAAGGCCAAACCTATATTATTTGTTTCCCTCCCACAAACAACCCACAAAAATTGCCCCGGCCCCAAATATTGTATCACATTGAATTTATAAATTGGATATTAAGGCTAAAAGAACCATATTGCTTCAATGTAGTCAAGATTCAAGTGATAATGCTGAATAAAGATAACAGAGCAGAAAGGCAGTGTTGTTATAAATACAAAATATACCTTACCACGAATCACAGTTCAATGATTTAAGAATACGTTCATAAATGCTAATTAACACACAAAACATTCAGATCCAAAATTCACAACAATTCTAATTTTTAGAGTTCACTCAAACTCAAGATTTGTTCAGTTTTACTCAAAGCTGTATTCACGAAAGAGTCTAAGTCAAACTCAAATATTTAAGTAAGAAGTCTACATTGAATTGAGATCTTCCTCATTTATTCTAAGAGAAAATCATTTTAAGGAAATCTTGTCATAAATTGAGTGAATAATCAGATGAAAGTGTAAGCATGGAATCAACATCTAGTGTACACTGGACCAGGTGAGTGACTCCAAACAAATGGCCACCCTCAATACAAACATTAGCAGACAGACAAGGTGACCCAAACTGAAATCAGGTCACCTACCTCACAATTTGTCAGGATGGACTGGAAGCTGGAACTCGGACAAAAACAGGAATGCCCATGACAAGAAATGTAACTATTACCTCGATCTGCCATTTAGCAGGCCGTGTAACTATCCTGACTTTACAAGATAAAATTGTTCTCCTGAATGCTTCATTGTCTTCCTTACTTACACCAGGAACGTCAGGGAAGCTGTGAATATATAGACAATATTACATTAGTGGTCATACAATGTTAGTGTTAGAATTTATTAACAATTCTTTTTAAAACAACATAATAAGCCTTTGGCAAGTGTTATCATCTCCTGAAAACAAGTTGAATGAATTACACTATATTTCCTTATTTAGGGTGGTAAAGTTTCATTCAAGCTGGTAAAGTTTTGAGATTTCAAGTCCAACATGCAGGAGACAAACAGACTAATCCAGGGGAGATAACAGAAGTGTGAAGCTGTATATATATACATACTGTACGATATCCATAACAAATCCCATGGCTTCTTTGTCCACTTGTATATTGGTATGCAATATTCCCAACTCATTCAACTGAAATAACATCCCATATAAAACCATATACAAAACATTTCATTATACATAATTAGTCAGTATACTTTACAAACATAACTAATGAGACATAAATAAATAACAAAGATTTTGTTCTCAACTATGTTAATATAGGATATGGTAAAAACTGTAGAATTCTACAAAAAATGTATCTAAAACGCTTGACTTCCCAAAACTATGAATATGAACTTTGATCTCAATGTGTGACCATTTACCAAAATACCAAACAAAGCCAACAGTTGTGCTTTGCATGTCTTCTCATTATAGTAAATATGTGTTCCAAATTCATTCCTCTCCCCCCCCCCCGAGATATTTTCCTGGTATAGACCATAAATCATTTGTTCCTGTTTTTAAAGACATTGAAGTAATTGTTTTGGGCGGTTGGTATTTTAATTGATACTGATAAGAGTTTTGAGGCGTTTCGTTAGCTAAGAATAAATTTAATTTGGACCGATTGTTTATATACCGGTAATTATTATCTTCACCTCTTACAGAAACAAAGTGATCAGTTCACATTTCTTTTCGTACTAGCATTCGCTCACCAAATCATGAATAACAGGACCGGGTAGTTAAAATACTGAACAAATCCGACAGTGTTTACCTCTTCACCAAGAAATACAAAAGGCAGTTTCTCCTCACAGGCGGCAACAACGTGTACGAGATCAGTAACAAAATAAGGAGACATCTTTTGTTTCTTCCCCACTGGTTCCATGTATTCTCCCAGCAACAACTACAATATACAGTAGAAAACATACATTGAGCCAGGTACCAATATCATCAAAATGTATCATATGTTTAACCCTACTAGCATGTCAGTATTAATACTTATACCAGACATAAGATAAAGAATTTGGCCAAAAATTGTCAAATTGAGATTTTTCTTATGTCAAATATTTCATTTCTTGTATACTATAAAACTTGTACAACAAAAAGTAACACCACTAATAGAAGTGCATGTACACCAAAATGTAGATTACAAGCCAGATTCTATAATTAAACAAGAGATGTTTGTAAAAAACAATAGGGTTCCTCTGCTACCCAGTATGAATGTGTGGACTAAGTTTGAGGATGATAGGTAAAGGGGTTCTTGAGTTATTGATCAGACAAAGGTTACGGACCGACCGACGGACCGACATGTGCAAACCAATATACCCTCTCTTTTTCAAAGGGGGCATAAATATAAGCTCTTAAATTTTGAGTCTGTGAATAATCTCAACTGACATATTTTGTTAAACTGGGGTCTGAACTTGCTACTGAAGACATAATACATATGTAGAAATATTAAAACGAACTAAGCAATGCACAATTCTACACTGGAATAGCCCTAAGCCTCAACCTGGGTTTGAACTTACGACCTCCTAACTGGAAGTTGAGTGCCATGTTCTCAGCTACCCAGACGCGCACTATATGTTTCTATGTCAAACTGTCATTTTAGTTTTGTTTGTTAGCTAAAATATATGAACGATTGGTTGAAGTTACCTTTCTCTTTCTGTGAAAACTATCAATCTCGTTCTCCTCGGTCTCCTCTGTAACAGGAAAAGTATAACATGGAAATAAAGTATACCCAAGCAATATACCAGGCCTGCAATATACTTGAGTACAGGAGGTCCTCATTTTGGTGCTTTAAACAACCAATTAACTGAGTTAGAATTAGCATTAGAATTCTAATGTAAAGCTTTTTATAGACTTGTTTCATTTTTAGCATTAGTTTTTCACATGAAAATAGATATTCCAGCCCTCAGACCTGATGACAGTCCACATGACATTTATCACCAGGGGACCAAATGTTGTCTGCATACAGTATACATATTGAAGGATACAATCTATCAATAGTATGACTGTAATATGTGAGCAAGGATGTAGTCATCACTGGGCTGGTCTGTATGTTACGGTTAAATGCTTGAATATATTCTCGTTCAAAACTGAACTTATCTTAATGTAACAAATACGTATATCAATGTAAATCAAAAAAGCAAACTCATATTTTAACTGACTTAGAATTAGTGTTAGAATTCTAATGTAAAGCTTTTTATAGACTTGTTTCATTTTTAGCATTAGTTTTTCACATGAAAATAGATATTCCAGCCCTCAGACCTGATGACAGTCCACATGACATTTATCACCAGGGTACCAAATGTTCTCTGCATACAGTATACATATTGAAGGAAAGATCTATCAATAGTATGACTGTAATATGTGAGCAAGGATGTAGTCATCACTGGGCTGGTCTGTATGTTACGGTTAAATGCTTGAATATATTCTCGTTCAAAACTGAACTTATCTTAATGTAACAAATACGTATATCAATGTAAATCAAAAAAGCAAACTCATATTTTAACTGACTTAGAATTAGTGTTAGAATTCTAATGTAAAGCTTTTTATAGACTTGTTTCATTTTTAGCATTAGTTTTTCACCTGAAAATAGATATTCCAGCCCTCAGACCTGATGACAGTCCACATGACATTTATCACCAGGGTACCAAATGTTCTCTGCATACAGTATACATATTGAAGGAAAGATCTATCAATAGTATGACTGTAATATGTGAGCAAGGATGTAGTCATCACTGGGCTGGTCTGTATGTTACGGTTAAATGCTTGAATATATTCTCGTTCAAAACTGAACTTATCTTAAAGCAATAATGTAACAAATACGTATATCAATGTAAATCAAAAAAAAGCAAACTCATATTTTAACTGACTTAGAATTAGTGTTAGAATTCTAATGTAAAGCTTTTTATAGACTTGTTTCATTTTAAGCATTAGTTTTTCACCTGAAAATAGATATTCCAGCCCTCAGACCTGATGACAGTCCACATGACATTTATCACCAGGGTACCAAATGTTCTCTGCATACAGTATACATATTGAAGGATATAATCTATCAATAGTATGACTGTAATATGTGAGCAAGGATGTAGTCATCACTGGGCTGGTCTGTATATTACGGTTAAATACTTGAATATACTCCCCTTTTCAAAAAGTAACTTATCCTAAAGCAATAATGTAACAAATACGAATATCAATGTAAATAATAAAAGGAAGCAAACTCATATTTATCATTTGAAGAGGGAAAACATTTTGTCTTTCTCTTAATGGCTGTATGATAGATTAAAACCACCCCACATGGCATTTCATTTCTTAGTTTAATATTGATGTGTATCTGAATCGTATTTGGTAAACAATACTAAACATGCAAGAAAAGTGACAATACAGTGTTGTAGAGTACATTTCGAGGGTTCAGCGCAAGACTATCCTAACTCCTATGTATTTATATAGGAGTTAGAATAGTCTTGCACTGAACCCTCGAAATTTTGTAGGAAGTAAATTTCCACCAATTGTCTCATATTTATCACTAAGGATATTTGACAAAAACATAAGACTATGTACCTTTAAATGTCTTATTCTAATTACATAAAAAATGTTATGCCACTATAAACACATAATCAAGGGCAATAAAAGTATATAACTTACTGTAAATCTTTGTATAAGGACCATTTGTGAAGGCAAATGTATCAAGTGGTACCAATCTCAATGTTTTAAGGAAAGATTTCACAGTTGTATCTTCCCCAAGCTCAGCCTCAATACCTTCAGCCAGACATGGTAGAGTCTCTAACAGATAGTAGTTGATGTCCACTGATCTCGGTGGACTATCATCAACAACAACAACCTGAACGAGAGAAAACATTTATTTAGTTACACAGACAAACAAACGATTGAATGATGAACACAAGTATTTTCTTAAAACTACCAACTGAACAATACTGTCATTTGAGCTTGTTTATCAATTTTACAATGAAAATTGTAACAAATTGACCCAAGTTGATATTTCATTATGTTGTGTATATCTTCATAAGCAGATGTTTTTTGTACAATCATGCATACATTTTGTGTTTTTACAGTATGGATCCATATGAAATACAACTTCTTTTTTTATATATATGTTACAATGTATTTATTTAACGAGAGCACCGACTATCGCAAATTTTGCCCTGTTCTACGGTTATGTCACTGGAGTATAAAAAAATCAGTGTAAAATTATGTAAGACAAATTTTAGGTAATTTCTATAATTAAAGGGCTATAACTCCCAAGTGACTAGAGCAATATGGCTGGTTATCGAACTTGTCCGAGATATGATGCCCATACACATTCTGACCAAATTTGGTGATGATTGGACAAATGCTTCAAAAGTAATTGATCGGACAACTTACTGGATGTCACCCGCCCGCCCAACCGCATGCCACAGGTGGAACTATAATACTTCCCGTTCTATGAACAGCGTTTACAAACAATACAAGCATACAAAGCGGCCAATTTGAATGGCATTTAAATGAATATTTGAAATATGAGAAAATCAAGACATGACAAAGAGCTTACCACATAATGACTGGTTTGTTTTGGTACAGGAACATACAATCTGTGTTTGGATAACTCGTCCATACCGTGATCGGATTCATTCACTATAGGTAAACTGCGACAAGCTTGTGTATATAAACAGTTTACAGATCTCTCGCAGCGTAATAATGTTAACTGCAACCTGATAAAGATATAGGACATTGAGTTCACAACAGATCATCATATGCAACATTGTACAGTCAACTCTACTTACACAACCATTGGTTAGAACAGAATTTTAGTTTAATGATACAAACTTGATGCAGATAGTATCATTGATCAAATTTGACACATTTAATACATAAGAAATCCAGGTAACAAACATGGTCATTATATTGAGAGTTAACTGCAAGTAGAATGCATATTATTTAGCATGAATATTATTTTGTACCTACCGAACAGTGAATTAAATTTATTGGGAAGATTTTTTGTTGGGAGTTTTTTACCCTTTTTCATCAGTATTTCAGTTTTTGTGAAGAGGTCAGCTGATCTACCAAGCTTTCATAGGTTACCAACCTGTATTAACTTACTCTTTTGTTAGCAACTGGCAATTTCTCCCCATGAATAAGTGGTGGAGTACAAATGTATCATCGTGTCAAATTGTTGAGAGATTATACATCTCACCCCGGTTTGAACTCATGACCTTCAGATAAGCAATCAAGCGCTCTAGTGACTTAACTAAGTGGACAGGACTGTACTAGGAAGAGCACAGCTTAATTAAAACATCTGAATAAACACCTAGATGTAAATGTCTCCTAGTAATTCAAGTGTAAAAGATTTAGCTCTTCGACAGTAATTTTATGTGCATAACAGAATAAAATTCATGAGCGCTGAAGATTTAGCCTTACTTTGTCATAAATCTTAACTTCAAAATTGAGATTTTCCCATGTCCATGTCAGTTTAAGCTTTTGGCTGCAATCACAGCATTAAGCAAGTAAAAAAAACAGAGACAACATCTAATCCCACACACGAAGCAACTGACCATTCATAATTTACCCAACTGAGACAATACCTAATCCCACACACGAAGCAGCTGACCATTCATAATTTTCCCAACTGAGACAATATCTAATCCCACACACGAAGCAGCTGACCATTCATAATTTACCCAACTGAGACAATATCTGATCCCACACACGAAGCAGCTGACCATTCATAATTTACCCAACTGAGACAATACCTAATCCCACACACGAAGCAGCTGACCATTCATAATTTACCCAACTGAGACAATACCTAATCCCACACACGAAGCAGCTGACCATTCATAATTTACCCAACTGAGACAATACCTAATCCCACACACGAAGCAACTGACCATTCATAATTTACCCAACTGAGACTATATCTGATCCAACACACGAAGCAACTGACCATTCATAATTTTCCCAACTGAGACAATATCTAATCCCACACACGAAGCAGCTGACCATTCATAATTTACCCAACAGAGACTATATCTGATCCAACACACGAAGCAACTGACCATTCATAATTTACCCAACTGAGACAATACCTAATCCCACACACGAAGCAACTGAGCATTCATAATTTACCCAACAGAGACTATATCTGATCCAACACACGAAGCAACTGACCATTCATAATTTACCCAACTGAGACAATACCTAATCCCACACACGAAGCAACTGAGCATTCATAATTTACCCAACAGAGACTATATCTGATCCAACACACGAAGCAACTGACCATTCATAATTTACCCAACTGAGACAATACCTAATCCCACACACGAAGCAACTGAGCATTCATAATTTACCCAACAGAGACTATATCTGATCCAACACACGAAGCAACTGACCATTCATAATTTTCCCAACTGAGACAATACCTAATCCCACACACGAAGCAACTGACCATTCATAATTTACCCAACTGAGACAATATCTAATCCCACACACGAAGCAACTGACCATTCATAATTTTCCCAACTGAGACAATATCTAATCCCACACACGAAGCAACTGACCATTCATAATTTACCCAACTGAGACAATATCTAATCCCACACACGAAGCAACTGACCATTCATAATTTACCCAACTGAGACAATATCTAATCCCACACACGAAGCAACTGACCATTCATAATTTACCCAACTGAGACAATATCTAATCCCAACGAAAAAAAACGAACCAATCATAACTTACCTTAGAGTTACCAAATGTTTAGGAATATTCTTTCTATCTCCATTCAATGACTCTTCTAGATCTTGAAGGACTGGTAGCTCTGCAACAAAAGGAAGAACAAACTGTGTATGAAAACAAAACCAGTCTACAAGCAGACAGACTTGCTCCACTCTCACTACTAGCTATGCAGAGATATAGAGAAATACAAGAAATCAATTAGTATTTTTCATCGTCTGCCTGAAGACATAAACCAAGTTATGAACACTGTCATAGCAAATGTTTTGGCTATTCTTACAAATCTCTCCCACAAGTTTGTTCGGTCAGGCCAGCTACTTTGCTGTATATACCTCAGCTGATAATGTTCATTGAAAGCTTTTTCATATGAAACCAATATCACCCCTGTATGTGTTGAACACTATGCATATGTTTCAGCAAGTGATGACAATTTTGTGAAACTGTAGATTTTAAAGTGTGTAGTAGAAACTAAACTTCCAGTTTAGAAGCATAATTGCAGCATTAGACACACAAAAAGTCACACATGCATATAACCTTCAGGTCTCCACATAATGGTATGTCCATTGAAGCGTAATAAAAGTTAATTATAAGCATGATATGATTCTCTTAGCCTTACCTAATGACGGCAGAGATGCCAGCATCATTCCTCGTTGTGCATCAATAGTTATACGTAACTGTTCTGATGACGTACATGGATATACAACAGGCACATGTAGAGCCAAAGGCAGGTCTCGAATCTCACCTATAAAGAATTCAATCATTAAATAATATGGTTACTAATGATTAGCATGGATTCTAATATTTTACATTGTGTACTCAAGCTGTATTAGTGAACTTAGCACAAGTGAAGGTTTTTTCTAGTCCTGCTCTAAATGTGTCGATGAACAATTTGCTGTTTTCCAAATGAAAAAAACCCAGTTCAGACATCATTAATATCACAGCACCCTTTTCACAAACATTTATCCTGCCTTTAAACTTTCATATGGAACTTCTCACACAAACAACATTTGATCAAATTGATAGATTTTAAATAAACAATGTAACTTGAAAGAGAATGGTCAAGAAATAAACGAGTAGAAATCATAATACAGTATAACTTCACTTAAAGACCACCTCGAAATTTAGACCACTTGAGTGGTATTTTATGGACTATTTTAATTTTTCTTCTATATTATCAATCAATAATCAAATTATCAATTTCTCCCATCTGGGCAGTGTAAAACACATAGGCAAGGAATACTTATTGCTTAACTATTAAATTTACTTGAAGTCCAAACTTACATTTTCCTTCAATAAATCTCTGTATGGAATAAGATAAATCCTGAAAATATAAGAAAATACATAAAATGCTTAATACAATATGTACAAAGAACTTGTCAAACAAGCTTGTTTGAGATTCACTGATGAACAAACTATACCCAATTAACTAGAGCTATCACTGAAGGTAATTAATACCCCTGTAATACGACTTTGAAAGACAGTCAGCCATCTTAAATGAGATCCAAAACAGTTATGTTACACACTATAAATCATCAAGTAGATTATTTGTGTCAAGTTTCATGAAAATCCTCCAACAAACTGACCAACAAACCAACCAACAGAGTGACTCCTGTATATCCCCTCCACACTTTGTATACAGGGGTATAACTAACTAAATATATTTAGAGAACAAAATATATGTTAACATGTCCTGAGGACTATGTACATACTGGTTCGGAATTACATCTTTCCTGCTTTAACAAAACAAACAGTAGATGTATCAAATCAGATCTACGCATTTTATCATCATGTAATATAACTGATAAACAAATCAATACAAAACATAGGCCCATTAAAATTCATGCCAACAATTACTATATAAAAAAGTATGCGAATTGATTACAGTAGTTTCACAAGAGGAAATGTTAACCTAAAGATGGTTAGAATTATAACAGTCCAGTATCATAAATTTTTTGCAGTGAATGAGGAAAGTTATGCTAGTTGGTATTTTAATCTTATCTTAATTTCCTCCAATTTGCAAACCTTTCCACATGGTGACATTACTTCTTATACAGTAATATCACTGTAACACACCTACCTTCAATTTGGATCTTGTTCGAACCTCAATCGTCTGCATCAATAACTTCTCTATAGATAGATGTTCACTCTGTATGGTAAGTCCAATCGTTCTACATTCATCAGGTAACATTGATGGTACATGAGACACACATAACTTTTTAGCATCATCTTCATCATTCACATGTACAGACAGTTTGTATCCTAAGGTATAATATGCATAGATTAGACAGAACAATTGTTTTTTTAAAATGGGCTTTCAGGTCACATAAGTAGCCAGGGTCATGTTGTGACTGTTCTAGCAATCAGGGTGGAGGAAGATCCCAAGGTGGACATCTGGGTAGAACCATTGAACAACCTTCCAGAAGCCGACAGGACAGCTTCCTCACTAACAAATTCTAAAATACCATGTGGAACTCCCACCAACAGCATTCATTGGCAGGTAATTCGAAGACACGAACCATAACCACTCAACCATGTAGGCTCTAGGGTACTAATTTGCAGCAACTCTTTAACAATTAATCTTTTGAGGCACATAGCAAAAGTAGAAAAAATACTGATTTTATGATAAAAAATGCCACATTGATATTTTATGAAGTTTCATAGTTTGAGCAATGGAAGCTAGGCATACATATAGAACATAGAAGTGTTACGTAACATTCAGATGAAGAGAGCAGGACAAAATATAACTTGTAAAACAGAACTACATACTGATGGCATCTTGAGACTTTTCTTTCTCCTTCTTTGTATGATCTCTGAAAAATATGAATAAACAAGTTTAGGTTTCATTATCCCGTAAACGTTACTTATAAAAGCCTCCAATTGCAATACAAATGTAAAGCTAGTTGAACACAACACAGATGGATAACTTAATGAATGAAATATACAACAAGGAGGAAGTATGTATTTACATGAAGTTGTATATAAAAAAATGATAAGAACATTACAACCACCACCAAGATATGAGAACAATGATGTTAATAATGGATAATGCTGCAGTAACACATGTTGATAACAGCCTCACAAAAAGAGATTGTTTTTGGGGAAAAACCCAACACCCCAGAAGGACCATAACTCTGCTAAAAATAATCCAACCAAAAAATGCTGACAAAATGCACAACTAGGCTTGGTGCAAATAACTCATGTGAAGTTGCATTGAAATCCAACCACTGGTTTAGGAGAAGTGCAGACAACTTTTGGGACATCCAGACAGACAGATATGCAGATTACACTATGCGGACATCTCCTTGACACAACATGCATGAATTATAGAACACCTGAACATTGAAAATAACATTTTCAGGGTTTGACTTAAATCTATTGTAACTCAATTTTGTAATAAATAAAGAAGCTTTATACAACATCACATAATATAAACAAGGTATCAACTAACAGACACCCACCTGTGCTTATTTATCCCCTTGTTCTATCCTAAATAAACAGGGAGCCTAGTATTTATCATGTATTTGATAAGCTGTGGCCAGGGATCAAACCCATGACCTCCTGTACTCAAACAAGACACTCTACAAATTGAACAGTTGAGGCAGTTACAATACTTGTGCAATAAATGCTCAATTTGGGAGAGACCAAAATTTTCAGAGAAGCACCCGTCTCTGTATATAGAAAGAAAATTAAAACTAACATGCTTGTAAAAGTACTTACTTCCAATAAGACACAGATATACACTTTCCAATACCATATTCATCAATACTCAATGAATCACCCAATCTTTCGCGTATTAATTTCCGAGTCTGAAATAACGACATAATACAATACCTAGATATCAATATTCTATGAATACAATGTGAATTACTGAGAATAAATGCAAAACTTAATGCAATAAAAAAACAAAGTTAACCTTTCATAAAGAAGCAATATCAAGTGATACATGTATATAAAGAAGCAGATATACTTGTGTTTCTTTAACCTCCTACGATTTAAAAACAATATAACAATCAAATTCAGATGTCAAAATATTTGTTTTACATTACAAGATATGAGCGCCGCTGTACGATTTCCTACCTCTTCTTTAAATGACGTCATTTCCAGAAAACGTCACATGTGACGTCACAATGTACTAACAGTAAGCAATATTTGCCCGATATGCAATATGAAAACCAAGTGGCCATATGGAGTAAATATTGTATGTGACATATCATGTTGCGTTTTCTTGAAATGACGTCATTTACAGAAGAGGTTGGAAATCGTACAGCGGTGCTCATATGTCCATGGCCAAAACTTACCTGAGAATTGAGAACTTCAAGCTGTAAAGACTGACAGAATGAATCTAAGACACAAGTTAAGGACTATAACTGCACTTTACCAATGTCTTAATTTTTTCAAGAGGCATAAAAAGTAATTACAAGAACTTCTTTTTTCATTACATCATCAAAACAATGACTGAAAAATTTACATATCAAAATCACACAAATTTTCAGCTTTGTTATCCCAAAACATCAAAAACAGACAGCAGAATGTTATCTATGTAAGGATACGTAACACTCTATAGAGATCATGTAATGGTTTATCATTGTCCAGCAATCTAGACTGAGCCAGACGATGTATGTATCCAGTCTGCAGGGTATGTACCAGCGCTTTACCATCTAAAAATGATGAAACAATGAAACATAGAAATATCACTCAGTTTGATTCTACAGTCAATTAAAAGAACATTCAAAATACAACTTATAGAAAATTCAATAAACTTATTTTTTTATTTATTATTACAACCCTTTTTTCTAACAAATTTTAGCACAAGAGAATTAAGTACTCTTTTTATTTATATAGGTAACATAAAATTCAAGCCTTCATCCATCTTGATAAGTAACCATTTCATTGATTAAATTAGCTCTTTATCTGCGTTATGCAAAAAATAATTATTTGTCAATGATATTTAACTGATAATGTTATAATTAAATTAGAAAAGACATCGTACCTCCTGTCTCGTGATCTTCCACCAATATATCGATATCAAGAAGTCTCCACGGGATAACAGGGCTGTCCTCCATTAAGGTCAAGGTTACCTGGAACTCATTCTCCACCAAAAACTTCACACGTCCATTTTCTAAAAAAAAAATTAATGTTAAAATTAAGTAGAAACATGATGTTACAATAATATCATGTTTGTGATTTCACCAAATTATTAGTTACAAAAATTCTGGCCTGATATATAGGGGACACTACAAATCAGCTTGCTGACATCCTCCTCCCCACTTACACTCTTCTTATAAGTGCCCTTCACATCCCTCCAAGCTGATACTTCTCTAGAATTTTATGAATCTCACTTGTCACACTAAGAGTGGTAATTTGGGCATGTTCACAAAATACTAGGGCATATCATTGTAAACATCCAATATGTTTACAAGATCATGCTTACATCTGACTACACTAGTCGGTCACATCTAGTTACGTAGACCAATAATCATACCAAGCTAGAAAAATGTCCATGAAATATATAGTAGAGCCTTATTTATTGTATATGATATTCTTAAAAGGCTGTAGTTTAAATAAACCTCATAGATGTAAAGCTTATAAACATGAGGCATATCTGATGTGTTTGCAGATATCACATCAGAAAGTATGTGTTTAAAAAATAAAATAAATGAAAGATGAATAGGTGTACAATTTGATATTAACTTTAATACTTGAGCAATAATATTCATATGACTAGATTTAAAAGATTATAGTAACAGATCAGCTGTCAAACTGTAAATAATTATTTTAGTGTAAATCTCACCTATTTTAAGTTTCCTCATTTGCTGTGGAAGTTCACAGGAGACAAGCCTGTACTGTATAACTTGGGTCAATCGTGATAACACCTGTTTCTTCTCCACAGGAGTGATTGGATCAGGGGGGACAATCTTCTCCTAAAACATGACATAAATATTTCTCTTGACAACAATGTCAGACACCAAAACCAAGTTTATTAAATGTTCTTTTAGTTTAAACTTACTAATACTAAATTTTACATTGACTGTAATACAAGTTTGCAACTTTAATTAATCACACTCCATGACTGGTTAACCAATTCTCTGGCATAAGTCAAAGATTGTGAAGATCGGGGTTAAGCCTCCTCAAGACAGGATTCAAACTGACAACCTTCAGAACAGTAGTCAGACACTCAATCCCTAGACCATTGTGCCTCCCTTCAGTGGTGAAAATCTGAGCATGCTGCTTCAGAGCACATGTCATACACAAAACATCAGGCTTGGTTTTGATATATATCTCTTCAAGATGTATCGAGGTTATAGCGACATAGCTATTACATTCTCTAGTATGAATGTTAGCAGTTTGATATCAATCAATGAGTCATAAAAGCGTACAATCATACAGACATTGCAGGTACAATTCAGACATAAAACCTGGCAGACACTACTATTCCAAAGTACTGACATTAAAAATTTACATTGGTCCAATTCAGTTTAAACATCAATCATGAATCTACCAAACACAACTTATAACTAGATGTGTCCAAAGGACGCAGAAACCCTGCTAAACGCTTGTAAGTCGAAAAAGGGCCATAACTCCTCCAAAAATTGTGGATTATGACTGAAATCGAACTTGACCTGTATTTTATTATGCTATACATATATGTACAATATTAATTGAATCTGTACATCCTTTCAATAGTTTTTTCTCGCAGACGTATGCTTGGAAGGAAACGGTAACACTTTATGCTCCTTCATCTTTCTTCAAACAGCGGAGGCATAAAAATCACTATCCATGATAGCCTACTGGGCTTCTAACTAATATTGTGCCATATTTAAGGTTGTGATGACTACGTAAGAATGATGCCTATTACAGGATTCAAACTTACAACCCTTGTACCCCAAGTCTGACAGTCTACAACTAGATCACCATGCCTCTCTATCAAGTTGTGGGTGAAAGTTGGGTATGGCAATACACCAGATAGGAGATAAAATTCCAAAAGCTAGATTTATGTACATCTAGACTATCGCTAGGAGGTATCCAACTAGCAATTGGTAAATAATATTCCTATGTGGTAACTAAAATTTGCCAAAAATCCCTCAAAATAGCAAATTTTATAATAAAAGTGCTAGTTTACCAAACTAATTACCAAATCTGTCTGTCAACATTTGAAAACTAACACCTGTCTAGTACATCAACAAATACTCACTCTGATGCAAGTAGGTAGTCTAGGATATGTTCCCAGTGTAAGCACATCAATGGCACATGGTAGAGAAAAGTTGGGAAGTCTGAAATGTAAATGACACACAGTATTAAATCAAGGAGTGCCATGACACATTGCACTGATGTACAATAGAAGATATACAATTAGACAAAACAAAAATCTACAGCAAGAGCATTATTGATACTAACAGTTCCATGTTATAAAATGAACAGCAGAAAGTGTTGACATAAAATACTTGAGCATATACACTTGGTTAAAATTAAGAATTCCAATTTTATCCAAAAGTAACAACCAAATCAGGCTTCAAGATGGTGAAATTTTTGATGCACGATAATGAGTAGGAGTAAATATTTTCCACTTTCTCCAAATATTTTAATAAAGGGGATCCTCATTGTACTGAGGATCCTAATTTAGAGTAACAAATGTAAATTAACCACTCATTGTACTGAGGATCCTAATTTAGAGTAACAAATGTAAATTAACCACTGACCTTGCACTAACAAGTGTTTCTCTTGCCATCTTGGACATGGAATCTGCTGTCTCAACAAACCACATTGATTGTTGTTCTAAAAAGTTACAGATTTCCTGCAAGACAAAACATAGATATGGTACACATACAATCCACCACAGAACATATAAATAACATGATATCTAGTGATGCATTCTGGAAGAAGTTTTATAATGATATATATATTATAATGTCATGACATTTTCACATGATTAAACAGAATCAAGACAGTGTCTGTTTAGTTGACATATTGTGGTCTGTTATTTGTATAGAAAGTTCTGAAGTAGAATATCTATACTCAGAGGAGACATAGGACTAAATATACCTGGACTGAATCTATGAAGCAAATTCAGAATCACATACCTCTAAACTTCTACTATTTTGAAAACTGTAATCATAGTTTATACCTAGATCTTCATTATACTCATTTTACTTCCAGATAATTACAACTTACCACACATTTATCCACTTTGCTAGCACTATTCGCCCATTTCACAAGAGCCAAAAGTCGTATAAAAAGCTGCCGAGTACGACTAGCATATTGAACAATCTCAATTTTTCTGAAAAATGTAAATACATATTATATCAGTTGCTGCATTTTTTAAATATTTATGTAGTTGGAAAAGTTCTGTGTCAGACTAGCATCTGGTAGAAATCTAGATACCATCTACATTTGGTAAATTTTCTGTGATTTCAGCAACATTAAACCATTGTGCGGTGAGAAACTGAGATATGATATACATTCTACAAGGATTTGTTTTCCAGAAAAAATTCCTTCTTTGTTTATCATAAATATAAAGAAGTCTCCAGTATTATCTAGGGACAATGAAACAATATATTGAGGTATATATTGCAACATGTTGCTAGTGTATTGCAATCGATTGTGGTACACCAGCCATTTTTTATGGCAAATCTTGGGCTGATATTTGGCCCCATTCCCCAGAGAAAGGTATACATTTTTCCCCTACTTAGAAAGAAAATTACCCCTTCAGTAAAATTGCCTTATAAATGCCCAAATTTGGTGATTCATGATGCAAATTTCTCCTATCAAAAGTACCTGCCATACTTCCCCTAAAACTGAAAAAAATGGCTGTATGCTTCAGGTGTATTGGGACACTCTAATACTAATTGAAAGATTATCATCCATTTTTCACAATGGATAGGACATATTTTTCCTTTTTATTCCCTGAAAATTCCTATCAATTTTTCTAACAGTTGGCTTTCAAAGCAGTATTTGATTTTCAGGTTCATAGTTAACAACGATCAGAGAAGACGAGAAAATTAAGGACTCGACAGGGGAATAAACAGTCAATCAATTTATGATCTAATTCTAAATAAGAATCTGATAGAAAGAAAGCCAATAAATAAGCTCACCTTTCCATGTCTGTCTTTCTTGGCAATCTAAAATTACATAAATAAATGTAATGTAAAAACAAATTTGAATGGAACAAAGATGTAATCAAATTGCAAGTTTTATACTCCAAGGTTTTCTATACAATATGTTAGCATGATCATAATTATGACTACAATGTATCATTATTTGTATATTTTTAAAGAAGAAACACAGCCATTTTGACAATACTACTTTTAAAGCAAAAGGCAAGCAAGGTTGAAGTAAACATACAAAATTACTATAAATAATAATTGTATATTCATTTTTTTCTGTAATTAAAACACTTTACACAACAGATATTTTTTATGATTATGAGAGTATATTAAAAGATTAAACAAACACTTCCGGTGAGTGTGTAATATCAACAATTACATTATGTTACATTAGCATACATACATCTCAGACAACACGGTCAATTCATGATATGTTCTTTGAACAATGAAGTCAATAAGTGTTGCCAGGGAGATAGTGCCAACACCCATCCCCATGTGCCCCTGTGGCATTGACATGTGTCCTTCAGTTGGAGGCATGACTACTGTCTAACAGCCTGTAATAAGAAAAAAACAAAACACTTTTAATATTGAATTATATGTAGATCTTAAATTGAAACTACTGAAAGAAGAGGGGTCACGATGCACTGGTATATCGGTATATTGCAATATGCAGCCATACTGTATTGTACCATGATATGAAATGAACATACCATTTTTTACGATACATTTTTTCTGCTGTATGCTAGAAAAGTACTGGCTACAAACTAAAAAGATATGAAATTATCCATTTATGAAAACCTCATTTTAATCAAATACTGAAATGACAATTATAACTGTTCAGTTTTGGCCATGAAAACATCGTATTAAATTAGGAGTAAAAAATGAAAGGAAATTAATGTAAGTAAAAGACTGTTTTTACATATTCGACGGAAATGAAATCCTTGCCGACGAAAACATTATTATTTCACAGAATTTGACATAATTTGCAATAAATGAGACTTTTAACTTCTGACTTTCTTCTTAGCAATTTTGCTGTCAGTGAAGAACACTAAACATAAACTGTTGAATGTGACAATTTCTGAGATGAAAACACAGAAGAAAAACATTTTTGATGTAATGAAAACTAATGTCATTCCATGTTTGTTATCAAAACAATCAACCAAAAAATCCTCTCTGATCAGTCAAATCCCTACTTTCGTTTTGATGACTAAAATCAGCTACTTCTAGTTTGATATCAAACTAACAAAGGTATGTTCGACATGATATTGTACAAGCCATTTCGATTTCAATGTGAATGACAGAGCTTTACAGACTGGCATGTAGGGAGAAATAAACAGGTGTCAATGGGAACGTAGTGTAAATAATAAGTTTTAACAGCATTGGTAGGAGAAATTGATGTACATCAATTGATATTATGGCATTATTTAGAAGTTCAGACAAGACGTTCAAGTGTATTATCGCTTGTGCTGATGCTGCAGATATATTCGACGATTGGTCATATTGACCCTCCCTAGTAATGATGGATAATGTTAATAATTAAATACGTATATTTTTCCAGACAATACTAAACAGCCAAATGTTCCATTTTTACCATGAACGCAAAGAACTAAAAACATGTACTCCTGGATCAACTGTCAAGTCCAATGGCTCTGACACCCAAGCAATTTAACAACTAACTGAGAGGGGATCAAACAAGCCTATCAGACCTTTAACATCATTAAAGAAAGTGAAAATTGATGATTTTCTTGCAGACTTTGTGTTGCCACAATGTATTTTAGAGACTCATTCATTTCAGGTATTTACTCAGGAACTTGATCATCGTAACAACCCATCAGGTATACAGGGTACTTACAGTCCTGAAGATGTATATACATATTTAGCTGGTATAAAAATGACAACTCTAGAACAGGAAATGTTGCAGTGACTCATGATACTTGGATATTTGTAAGTAACCAGACTTATGATACAGTAACTGCTCATTATATCGACAATGATTGGCAGCTTAAATCAGCAGTATTCACTTAATTGGCAGTCACACAGGAGAGAATATAGCTGAAAGCCTAAAGTTGACCACTGAATAGTGGAATCTCAGTGAGCCAATTAAAGTTTCTGACAATACTGCAATGAATAAAAGGCACTTCGAATTTTGGGATGGGCGAGAGTTTGCTGTTATGGCCATTAAATCAATTGGTTGAGGATTCATTGATCTGAAACTGAAGGGTGGCGTGACAATGTAATTTTTGTAGGTTCTTCTCCTGTATTGTCAGATGAAATTTGACAGCTTAATTCTGAAAATTCTGACTTATTTATCTTTCTGAAGAAAAAAATTAAGAAGTATAATTAAAAACAATTCTGACAGTAATAACAAAGTATAGAGACACGTGTCAGATGTCCGTTTCATACAAGTTCCGAGCAAAATCACAATAAAACGTCAAGTGTGTCAAATAAACATCCCACAATTTATCATAAATTATATGAAATTTTATCATTTTGTCCACTTCAAACGTCAACAGGGCACCAACCACCGTGAAACAATCACAACGAAAAATGTCGAGATGCTCATTGGCCAATTAGTGGCTTTCATAGACAACAAAAAATCATTTAATGACCGCATTTTCCTCAATGGAACTTTGGAAGCGAATTATTTCGATGACGAATCCATCGCAAGGCACCGGTACGGAAGTCAGGACAGTTGTGAGGTCCTTATGACGTAATGAAATAAGAACAATAACTTCTGAAAAGCTGTAAGGCTTTAGCTCATCAGTGCATGGAAAACTTGCCTGTAAACAGAAACAAATAATACAACTTAGCGCATTCGCATTTGCTTAGGAGGACGCCATTTTGGTTTTACTGGATTCGAATAAAAACTCGCCGTAAATTATCCGGAACAGTTCCGGTTAAGTAACTGAGGTAACCACTATGTAGTATTATATATTTCAATTCGATAAATGCACTAACGTACAATAGTTTTCAATTACATTTCTTGGATTAGCGGAATATAATGTAATGATAATTTTCTGTGTCGACTTCCGTAAAATAGCGGAAGTTGCACAGTTCCAACATTAATTTCAAAGTTGAAACCAAAGACCTAAAAGGGTATTTAGGTCTTTGTTGAAACCAAACCCTTTTGTTGACAAATAATAAATGACAAATCCATAAATGACCATCTCGTATGTAAGGAAATGTGAAAGTTTGAGTACAATGCCGAATCTTAGGTTTCCTTATCCAACACAACCTGTTCGAATCTTTAGAAATGGAAATATGCTGTTCATTTGTTTGTCGATCCTCGACGTAGTTTTGACGAAGTTTAGTTTGTAAATTAATTCGACAACTAAGTAGAATAGTGTTAAATCCGTTCCACATATAAACAAGAAAGTGACTACGGTGGATTAGATACCTCAGGTGTGACAACTGAGACCAATGAGAGAAACACTAGAGAGAAGAATATTATACATGACTCCCAAGAAATTGATTTCAATGACAAAAAGTGTTTGCTTGGCATAACAGCACAATTAAGTGGGTAGGTAGGCAGGTAGGTGATTATTTTAATCATTATTTTATGGTCATACTGATGTTAACTATTGATAAGCTGTTAAAATCAATTTTTACTCAGACCCCTCAAAATGTTTTTGACAGTAGGGGTCATTTTCACTAACAAACAGTTTTCAATCATGGCATAGTGTTAAATAATAGAAAATGAAGATATCACAATATTTAAATTGAAAGCAAAACAATGCACAATTTGAATTACGAAGAAATGTAATAAAGTAATGAAGTATTAACGATATTTATTAATTTACTACCAATTGCATTTTTCTTTCACATTTTAACGGTCTCGTGAGACGTTATTTGACGTTACGTTAGGACGTCATCAATTTCCTGGATACAAACGTCATTGACGACGCCGCAACAATACGTACAGCTCTGATTCGACGCAAAATGGCATCGATTTTAAGATATCTGTTTGGGAACTTCCTTTTATGTAGAATGGGACCAGAACCGAACTTGCACGAAAGCACTGATGATCCAATAATTGAAACTTTGCACTTCGTTATACCACCTGAAGATTTTGAGAAGTTCATAAGAATGAAACCAGAAGACGAGTTTCTTAACGTGAGTCAGTATATGTTCTTATATAGATATACGAAAAACGTAGAACAAATCAACGCTCCTGGTCCAGACTATGACAGAGCCTCTTATTTGTTCGGAGATGGAATGGTAACATATCTGCTGAAGGGATGGGTGCCAACAAAAGCGACCCCTAAAATTGACAAAGTTGGAGATGTATTTAGCCGTCTTCTAGAGGCACAATCATGTAAAGTACATGCAGGAATTCCAAGAAGGAAATCGGCATATAATTGGGGAATCATAAACAACTGGAGTCGCCATTGTGCTGATACAAGTGAGGATAATGTTCCAATTCAGTTGTTTTCTCTTACCCGACCAACTGTGTTCAATTCAGACTTTATCTCTTACGAATCTTCCCCTAAATACTCCCAAGACACCCAAGAATCAGACAGAAGAAACATCAACCAAGCAGACGACACTGCAAGCCGCCGTGTTGGATCATGTGTAGTGATGACATCAACATTTAACACCAGAGATAGAAGATTGCGACCAAAGGCAGCCAAAGGACGAAGAACACGCCATTACTGACAATACAAACAAAAATGCACATACTTTTAAAGTTTTAATATAGTGATATTTTGAAAAAATAAAATAAACGAAAGCGAAATTTTGTAACTTCGTTTTTACTTCAAGTTTAAACCCTGGTAATGAATTGTGGCTATTTAGATTTATCGAACGTGTTATCAATTTACATAATATATAGTGTATGCGCGCTCTTGAATGCCAAATAGTAATTGCGTTTCATCTGCTGAGATATTTATATGTTCTTGGTTACATCTTATCTAAAGAAGGTATATGTTTGTGCATGAATGTCACGCCCATTTTGACAGTATTTCAGATAGGCACAGCCGTTCATCCTCCTGAAAAAAATTCTTCTGTGTACTGCACTTGGCATTTGATAGAGTTTCGGTAGCTCAACGAAAACTGACCGTGGTGGCGGCGTGGAGGGACTCGTATTTTAAAAAAATATAACTATTTACAATGTCATGTCTGGTGATGAACGGCCAGGCTACTCCGCTAAGAGCAACTAGAGGTGATTATGATAAAAAGAACAAGTTGAGGTATTAAAATGAAACCATTATATCTGTCTATAAATAAAGATGCGAATAGACATGTGTCGCCTTTACCACTACATGCACTATAACAATACTCAGAGGTGCGATTTTCTCTTAATACAGAGGTGAACTTACTTTTGAGGTGGTCATTTAGTGAGATTTTATTGTAATTCGACCGATATGTGTAGTGGAAACCGTAAACTGTGGGAAACCTACACATTTTTATAATGTTAATATTTGACCGATGTTCAACCAGACGCAATACATTTAGTTTGGTGGCAAGGATGCATGTAAGTCGAAAATCTAATTTTTTGACATCCCTTCGTGTATCATATATATTATATAATCATCACACGATTACACATAGTGTTGGTGTATCTTGCAATCCACCGTGCACACTCATATCACATTAATCATTCATTTATCTTATATTGCCAAAACTTGTATCGCTACGTATTTGTCTGGCTCTTACGTCTTTATGATGGAATATATACAACTTGTTGTGCCCCACCGACAAGTATGAATAGTTTCGTGTCTCCTGAGGCTTTTAGAGTAGATGTGTCATTTGTATCTGACATTCCATGCTCGACATTATCATTATTTTAATACTTCTACTTATCTATGTATAAGGAGTAACACTTTTGTACGGAACAAATGGAACATTAAATATATATAGCCATCTTTAATTTTCTGATACATATCCTTCAGTTCTGTGCCCCGAATTTCGCTTTTCTTATATATATGTAAATGTGTGTTGATAATTTGTTGATACCGAATGCATTGGCTCTGAATTAGTGACTGTTATTTGTTCTACCCTAAATTGTTTGTTCTATCACATTTGATCATCAGTTTCTGTTGATCATTGCTATACGAGTATGTTCGGCTTGGTTCTTACACTGGATACTGTAATACAATTGTTTCCAATTGTCTATAGCTCGACAATATATGGAGAAATCGAATATCAAACACAGGACTTTCATATCTACACGTTTTATTGCATTGCCATATTTAATATTTTTCAATATGTTCGCACTTGACAATTTCATTCAAAGCTAACCAGACACTTATAAATATCGGTACTTTGGGAAATGTTATTTTTGTAGGTACTAATGGTAGAAATTGACCAAGTATAGTAACACTGTGTTACTGGCTTATTGCATGTCATAGTTCAACAATACTGTTTTCCCCAGGAAGTGGGGTCGAATGTGATTTAAAAAAGCAAGATGCTTTCATCACTGTGGCGGATCTGTTTCTTTTCTTTAGAATTCTGTATATCTGTATCTCATTTTATTTTCACAGCCACATCGATTGAGAGAAAGCAATTTTATAAAACAAGCAACAACGAAATAATAATCTTATATTAATATCATTTTATTATTTCCAATAAAGCTCAAAGTAGAATAACACAGCGTAATGGGATTATATATCCAAAAAATCTATAATTTAGCACTAGGAATCATCCAAGTTTTAATGCGAACAATGGTAAGCGAGAAATCCGCTAACTATATATATATATATATCAAAGGTAACCGTTACAAAAGACGAAATAACGTGTAACAGCACTTCAACGAATCATGAAACAAATGGTAAATGTATCCGAATGAAGGACTTGTTTCAGATTAAAAAATAGAAAACTGTGATAGTCCTTCCTCAATTCATCTATTTCTCTTTTTACGTACCACGAAGCAGCTCTTACCAAAGAAATCTTAACCACAAACACTTAGACAATAATTCAACAATAATTCTGGAACCAGAAATTTCACTTTAAAATGAAATTCTCACGATGGATTCGGAAACGAAGATCTATTTATATTCCGAACAATTTGCAAATTTATCAAAGAATAGTACGGCGGTTAGTGATGCTACGATCAATTAGTCATATTGATTGGTCGTATGCAAATCATGCGCAGTGATACATCGGGAGGTATCAAAAGGCCCGAACTCTGCGATGACCGTTTCCAAAATTACGGTTACTAAAGACATGGGGCTAACGCCCAAGTCTAATAATACAATCACGTACTTAGCGATATTCTGTAACCGTTACGAAAGACATGAACATGTACCTGTAGCGACACTCAAAAACATGATAATGGAGAAACACGCGGTTCTTTAACAAACCATGATACATATGGTAAAGCGCACCGTTGACGTAACGGTGTTCAAATAACATTATTTCTATAGACAGCCATCCGTTAACGATGCAAAATATACGACGCGACAAAAAGACACACAACAGGCTTAACAATACAGTGTACTCCCTCAATACCGGACTCTCTGAAAACCGGAATTCTCAGAAAATCGGACGATTTGTTAAGTCCCGTTTTTTTCTCTTATAAATTCAACGTAAAACACTTCCTGAATACCGGACTCTCTGAATTCCGGATTCCGGACGGCTTTTAAGGGCCCATAATCGATATTGATGCGTTAATTAACCCCTGAATACCGGACGCGATTGTTTTTTTATCGGGTGTCAATCTGTTTACTGTTAATTGAACGTTTCGGACAAGTGTTGTGAAAACATTGTTTACAGGCGCGCGTGCAATTGATACAGGCGTGAAAAACACTTGTTGGTATGTATTATTATATGACTAATTACAACCGTGGTTGCTCCCGTGTCCACGACTTAACAATTAGCGCATCGTTTGATCGTGCAAATCATCGGCCCCTAAAATGTTTTGGCTCTTGCAAAATGTCTCAGCTTGCATATTTCTTTTCTTTTTAATTATGTAATTAACGCCAAATTATGGGTCCTGTGAACATTCACTTGATCGTTACGATTGGTCATATTGGTTTAACCAATACGATTAAGTCGTTAAAGTTTTGTGTGATTGTTGAATTTGCAATTGAAGTTAGATTTATTCTGCTATCACGCCTGCAAAGTCCGAAATTTAATATCCACTGCTCTTTCATAATTATGGCTGAACCTCCTTCGAAGCGTAGGAGAACAGAATTGTCCCTCGAGGACTGTGAGTGTGACAATGAAAGTGAAGTTTGTGACATCCCTCCTCCAGGAAGTGATATGTCTTATAAGGATTTTTTGGGATCGCTAATAAAAATGAAAAACTTTGCATTGGAAAAGGACACTGATTTTTTGGAAGGACTTTTAAAGATGCAATCTTTAGTTGAACACAAAATTGTTAAGGAGAAATGTGGTAGAAAGCAGCAGAAGACATTGCATGATTTTTTTCAGTAATGATGTGACTTTTTAAGTGTACATTTTGAGGGAGTAAACTGTATATATATATGCATGTACTGTACATTTTTGTATACATTGTACATTTATGTTTTATTGGGTTTGGCATTGTTTTCAAAAATAAAATATATTGTTGTTTACTTAAACATTGTTTGCATTATTTGTTTCAATTGAAACAGTCATTCAAGCTGTCTGCTTCTGAAAAAATTCAATATTTCAGTAAACCCCCTGAAAACCGGACCTCTCAGAAAACCGGACTTTTTGCCCGGTCCGCAAGGGGTCCGGTATTCAGGGAGTTTACTGTATTAATAATTGCGTAGTTCGCGACATTCACAATGCAACTTAAATGTTGTGATGTAGTGAATCTAAACTTGAATGTGACAGGAAAGATCGTCTGGTTTGATAGGCATATATTTATATCTTTATCAATGAAGAAATACAAACATGAAGAAAGCAAACTATGTTTCAAACTGTGTACAACACATGTACATGTATATAACCTAAGAATAAATTGTCAGTCAAATGTCCAGTGTATACACCAATTAAATACATGTAATACGTATTATATATCATTATATTATAGTTCAAAGATAATTACACATATGCTGTACTAGTTGTAACAACACCAGTTCGATCTTAAGAATTATATATTATTGAAACAATTAAATATTTATTTCTATCTTTATATATTTCTACTTCAGCCACCACATACGCCATCACAACTGCTTCAAAATCACTCAACAATCAATACCGCCCCAATTTGCAATCCCACTGTTTCCAATTGCGCCCCAATTTGCAAGCCCACTGCTTCCAGTTGCGCCATAAATTCCCATTTCCACAGCACCAGCATCATCAATTCCATCACATGTACCTACATCTACGTTCCCGGTATCTACCTGTCCAGCATAGATAATGCCGTCAGACCCAGGATAAAAATCCTTAAGTACTAGTATCTTGCGCTCGTCTACAGTAAACATATCTTGACTCCCGTCTTGTTCTCTCCCTCTGTACACCAAACATGCTCCACGTCCGTAATGATTTGTTATATAATGGTTGGATGGAGTGTTTGTAACCAGTCCAGCCGCGGACACCAATGCCATATCATCTGAAGGCACCACTGCAATCGTCTCCATACCTCTCTCACACTCGACAGGCTTCACTGGTTGGCATTCCTTCCAGTCCTTTAGCCTGGGTACACAAAGGACATGTAACAGAGCCACAGAAAATGCTAAAACAATATTTTCAGCGACGTCACCGGATGAAGTATTTACTCTAATCTTACCCTTCATAAGATCAGCTTTCATATGATCTAACTCAATTTTGAAATATGAATATTTATACCTCAGTTCATCTGACACATAGGTATCTTTATCTAGTTTAAAATATCTAACTTTTAAAGCTCCTGGATTTGCTTCTATGCCTTCCGATACTGAAAAAGAAAGATGTTACAGTATTAAAAATGAAAGTTTACAAATACAACTAATGTAAATGTATATACGAACTGTTACACGACAAAACCTGTATTAATAACCAAAATCTGTTCATAGACTTGATATTTATTAACAATATATGATCTACAAAATACATGATGGCCGAAGTCCTAACCGAAGAGAACTCATGACATCATGCTGTGACCAGATCATTGTTCCCAAAGTAACACAAACATTTTAAATAGCTACCATCTCTGGTACAACAATATATAACCACACGATGCGAAATGCTATTAGTTCGTTTTTTAGACAACATTTAACTGACACTCATTAGCAATCTTTGCCACGCTCTTCGTGCAGTCGTCGTTCACGCCGTGATGATACGTGATGTTATTATACTAATAGTCACCGATGATAATTTACGAATGTGTATGATTTCCAAGAGAGCAAGGAAAATGCTGTCCAACTATACCCGAATTTTACTTTCATCTGAAAATTACGTAAAATATTCGTTATCTGACTAGTCGGCCTGGAATGTACACGTTTGTTTTCAATTCTCGAGCTCATAGATTTCAATATCCAAGTTAAGGTTTTGTCTGTAAACCCGAAGCTGTCTCTGGCCCATCTGGATGTAAACTGTTACAAGGGCTTCACCCAGTTGCTGCATTAGCTACACACATCTTTAAAACGAAACATGGCAATGTGTTCCCGATTAAAAAATATTGTTTTATCTACTGTGTAAAACCTCTTGCATGTTATAACAAAAACTGACATTAAAAGATATTACATGTACTTTTTTTCGACATATATGTAGGAATGCACTGTTAGTCAAGTCTTTGATAATGCTTATTTATTGATGATTTAGCTACATGTACATGTATATTTGATGGAATATATGTTTCATGTTTGTTTAGGTAAAACGTTAACAAAAAATGAGCATAATATTGCATTAAATATATTAGTTAAATATATTACTCTGTGTCTCGGACACCCCAATTTGGAAATTCTTCCATTTGCCTGTTATAATACCCCAGTCCCCTACTTCATTTTTGATCAAAATTGCTCGCTCTCCAAAAGTTGGATCCAAAGTAGGTGCGTCACCATCGAATGTAATCTACAATATATGCGATAAAACAATAGCTTAAGTTTATATTATGATTCAGAATCTAGAAAAAAAATCGTATCAAATCGAAATATGAATGCATGTATAACCACCTTTACGCATCACATGCATTTTGGATGTCAATGTTGATTGAACATGAGTTTTTTCCTTATAAGCTACTTAATTAAAGAACATAAAAAAATTATATTAAAAATGATGGTTAAAAATAATTATGCTGATTTTGTTGAATTACCAGTCTATTGACTTTAAGAGGAAAGCGAATGCTATTTGAAAAAGAGATACTAGTCACTAAATAGTTTTACCTTTGTATACACATGTATCTCACAGTGAATGCTGTTTGTTTCCTATAATGGCTCGATGGTTATGTTTTCGCAAACAATGCAATTCAATATTCCATTCAGGTTTTCGATAAGTTTACCAATGATTTTGAACTACACTGTATACCATAATGTTAAGCCAAGTGAATGATTTACCTGTTTTGGTAATGGTAATTGTTCTGACCTCATCAGGTGACCAACAGCAGCCATTTTGTCGTGGTAGTACACTTGAATCACAGACATTAACAATGGCTGACTGTGAATTACCCTCACTGTAAACTGTACGTTACCAGCGACATCTGTCAATCTGTACAAATACAGCATTCAATGGAAATAAAGTCTGATTTCATAACAGTATTCGAAATATTTTTTTTTTTAAATCATGAAAAATATTGAAAGTTAATTTCCATATCGCCGAATATTAATTTTGATAAAGCTGGATTTTTAAAAAAATCATTGTTTATTTCGTCATACTCTGTTTTCTTTTGGGTGGTATATAATTAGTGTAAATCACATTTCCACAATGCCGTAAGTCTTTGGAATTAAAATTGATACGATAATGTGACGTATTTCCCGCAATTGCCACAACTGTACTGTTGATTCGATGCGGCGACAATGTAAGATAAACGTGAACAAATGCATGTACTGACCTGCGTAAAATTACCAGATTTCAGCTGCGTGTTTCGGGTTGATGACAACACCAATGATAACAGAGCAGCAATATATACAAGATTGAATATGTTATTCTTTAAGTTTTCAAATAACGCTTAGTTTAACGGCTGTTGTTAACACAATCATGTCAAAATGCAATTGCAAACTTCAAATATTTTGTAATTTGAACCTATTTTCTTCAATAAACATTTTGTCAAATTCATGGTAGGACATGTCATTTTACCATTGAAACAAACAAAACGAAAATTTCGCAATTAATGCATAACATAACAAGAAATGGGCAATGCCCACAAACCAGGTTTTAAACCTAATTATTTGTAACCAAGGCTCTATTTGTATAATGAATACATGATGATCATCAATGCTGCAAAGGTGCCGGAGGTGATACATGCATACAAACACTCCCAATGAGATATATTATATATATATGGAACAACTATACAACAAGTTTGTCAATACACCCACGAATAGCGAAGAGATTAAGTGGAAACTGATTTTTAAATTTTAAGTGACCTTGGACGGAACGAACCAAAAAGCAATCCCAAGCGAGATCTTCACATGTTCTTACTATACACCAAGTTTGATGTCAATATGACCAACAAATCTAAAGTTATTAGCCGGAGAGCAAATTGCAATTTTTAGTAAAGGTGACCTTGACCTTTGACAAAACGATTCCAAAAGCGATCCCAAGCGAGCTCTCCACATGTTCTTACTATACACCAAGTTTGATGTCAATATGACCAACAAATCTAAAGTTATTCGCCGGAAACCAAATTGCTACTTTAAGTAATGGTGACCTTGACCTTTGGCGGAACGAGTCCAAAAGTAATCCCAAGCAAGCTCTCCACATTTTCTTACTATACACCAAGTTTGATGTCAATATGATCAACAAAACAAAAGTTATTCGCCGGGAACCAAATTTCTATTTTTAGTAACAGTGACCTTGACCTTTGTCAGGCCGACCCCAAAAGTAATCCCAAGCGAGCTCTCCACATGTTCTTACTGTACACCAAGTTTGATGTCAATATGTTCAAAGAAACTCAAGTAATTCACTGGAAACCAAACTGCTATTTTTAGAAATGGTGACCTTGACCTTCGTCAGAACAGGTTCAAAAGCAATCACAAGCAAGCTCTCCACATGTTCTTTCTGTACACCAAGTTTGATGTCAATATGATCAACGAAACTCAAGTTATTCGCCGGAAACCAAATTGCTAGTTTTAGTAACAGTGACCTTGACCTTTGTTGGACCGAACCCAAAAGCAATCCCAAGCGAGCTCTCCACATGTTCTTACTGTACACCAAGTTTGATGTCAATATGATCAATGTAACTCAAGTTATTTGCCGGAAACCAAATTGCTATTTTTAGTAACGGTGACCTTGACCTTTGTCGGACCGAACCTAAACGCAATCCCAAGCGAGCTCTCCACATGTTCTTACTATACACCAAGTTTGATGTCAATATGATCAATATAACTAAAGTTATTCGCCGGAAACCAAATTTCTATTTTAAGTAATGGTGACCTTGACCTTTGTCGGACCGAACCCAAAAGCAATCCCAAGCGAGCTCTCCACATGTTCTTACTGTACACCAAGTTTGATGTCAATATGATCAATGTAACTCAAGTTATTCGCCGGAAACCAAATTGCTATTTTTAGTAACGGTGACCTTGACCTTTGTCGGACCGAACCCAAAAGCAAACCCAAGCGAGCTCTCCACATGTTCTTACTATACACCAAGTTTGATGTCAATATGATCAATGTAACTCAAGTTATTCGCCGGAAACCAAATTTCTATTTTTAGTAATGGTGACCTTGACCTTTGTCAGACCGAACCCAGAAGCAATCCCAATCGAGCTCTCCACATGTTCTTACTGTACACCAAGTTTGATGTCAATATGATCAATGTAACTCAAGTTATTCGCTGGAAACCAAATTTCTATTTTTAGTAACAGTGACCTTGACCTTTGTCGGATCGAACCCAAAAGCAATCCCAAGCGAGCTCTCCATATGTTCTTACTGTACACCAAGTTTGGTTACAATATGATCAACAGAACTCAACTTATTCGCCGGAAACCACCCAGTTTGACGCCCGCCCGCCCGCCCGCCCAACGACATCACCATTCTAATAACCTGGTTTTTTTCAAAAACCTGGTTAAAAATGTGTGCACTTGTTATGTCTTACAGAAGGAGCATAAGTTTGTAAAACAGTCATGTAAAACGCTAATGATAAAAATTCTCCACGTGCTTACAACACAGTATGTATCGTATTTTTTTCAGAAATGATATAGATGACTTACTTATGCGATGCAACTTGGCATTTGTTGTCAATGCGAGGTGGCAGTTTTTCCAGCGGAACAGGTCCCCACAGGGTCCTAATATCAGCTGGAATGATGGCTTCCGAGTATTCACCTTGTTGAAGGTTGAATGTAGCGAATTTGCAAGGTTTTGGTATCGAAAATGCACCATTAATATCCAAAGTATATCCGTTACCAATTGCGGTTTTGGTCTCAACTGGCCCACCAGGCATCTCAGCGCCTTTACTAGTATTAACCATAAAGGGTAGTACATCTACCACTGACTTCCCTAAATGGGTGTAGGAATTAAAACATAAGAATTTATTATTTTCCTTCAATTTGAAAATAAGTTTTGTGTCTTCATCTAATGAAATTTCATGGTGTCCTAAATCGGTACAAGTCATAGCTGAAGATCCTTTGTCCAGCCGTGGTTTCACTGCGAACAATTGCTGGCGCTCCTTATCGTCTTCGTCAGAGGTTGCGCACGTTATCCTGAAATCTCCATTTGAAATCAACTCAGGCAAGTGCAAAGTGAGTCTGTCTATTGTGAACAGGCACGATTTGTTGCAGAATTTATTAATATCATCCTGTGTAATTCTATACAGAAGGCCATTCTGAAAGCTCCCTCTGTACACAGCCCCGTCTAGTGTGAAGAATTCATCATAACACTCTTTCCATTTGGTAGTGGTAAACATGGTTGCATCACACAACGTTGATCCCGCATTTCTGTCTATTACCGAATCATCATGTTTAAACAGGGTACCAATGATTATCTCTGTATCTTCTTTGTAAATCAAAGGATTTAATATATGTGTATGCCACATTAAATCAATATCATAGCAAGGAACCAGAAAGTCTTTTGGTAATTTCGACTTCAGATAAAGAAATTGTTTGTATCTTTTTAAAGACTTTTCCAAAAAAGTGCTACATCTGTAATGCGGAAGAGATACCTGATAATAAAAATCGAATTGCCGCTCAGCAGCGGAAATCACGTCAAACGAAAGCGACGATGCAAAACTTTCCGTCTTAGAATAATCATACGACTCATTGAAATTAATACTGAAAGGTTCTTCATTCCCATATATCTCGTTCCAAAGAGAAAATGCAACTTTGTAGCACGTAGAGAAGTCCTTTTTGCCTCTCAGGACATGCTCGACAGTTCTGCCCACTAGTTCCTGACAGTCTCTTGCATAATCAATCGGGGACAGCATATGACAGTGCCAGACCCATTCAATGTCAATCGGGGCCGTGAGTGGCCCTTTATTACTTGATGCAGCTGCTAGTGGCAGCCAATATCTTTCATAGCGATATAAGGCTCTTTTTAGTACTTCTGGTTTTCTAAGGTCAATGACATTGTGAACGCTCTTCAAGAAGTCGAGGTGAAATTTGGCTTGCTGGATAAGATCTAGCCCTAAACGCAAATTCTTTGCCTCTTTCCGGTTTGTGAAACTCATCGTGTTGTATGATCTGAAAATATCAACACCTAATAAAACACAGTTTTCCAAATGGAACTGTCAAAATGGATCCTGCAGCTTTATAGGGAATCTTGTTTGGGACTTTTGGGACTGAACAAGATGCAGTCGACTTTAACCAATGTTGTATCGTGTACATTGATTATTTCCCTAGATGTTAGTAGAAAAGCAAATGCAATTGTTGAACGGGGATAACAGTAGATCGTACCGATATCTTTTAAGCAAAACAAAAATGACATGGCAATCGATTATGCATAAAATGGACAGATATGGTCTCGCTATAAAAACCGAGATTACCGGCTATCAATTTAAGAATCTGTTCAATACAATTAAACCACTGGAGCAACATTGAACTCAACGATAACAACCACGGAAACACCATGAACAACCCTCTTCAAACATTGACGTATATAAGACCGTAAGTGCTTGAATATAAATCACATTATTTATTTCTCATGCAAACTACATGTATATTACATGAGTGGGTATGTATTAAACTCGTTTTCGAAACAAAAGCGATAAAATCGAGCCACTGTATTTTATTAAATAAATTTTAACAAACCATCAGTTTAAAGTCAGTGCGATTATTATATGATATATGGTAGGTACATAAGGTCTAACTTCTTTTAACCTCAAAATTCAGACCACCTCATTCATAAGATGGTATTATGACAGACCTCATTTTCCACAGGTTATCTCGATAATTAGACCAATTCACAACTAAGACGGTCTTTCGTCAGAACCAATGTTGGTCTTATTATTGAGGTTTCATTGTACTAGGGTAGTCCTATAAATAAGACCCTACATAACTTATTTCACATTTTGACATTTTCCGGTTGATATGTAGGTTACATGCAAAGTGACACTCTCTTACACTATCGGCTATCATTACATGAGAGTGAGTGTAAGGAACGGTAACTCTGCAAAGGAGATTGGCAAAGTGAAAGTAAAATAACAACATAATGAATGTGTATGGTTAAATGAGTAAACGTCTAATATTTTGGACTACTAGTAAGTACTAAGGCTGATCTATTCCTGCCTTGGACAACCTCTCGGCGATCGTATGTACGTACAAGGCTGTAATACATCGTCGTTTATATCTAAACTAGTATTTGTGTTTCAATGAAATTAACCAACCATGTTAAAATATCAAATTTCATCCTGTGTTTCGGTTACACTTCTCATTCCCTGTACTTCAATTACGTTACTAGTAGTTGTCCACGAATACATGAAAGTTGATCATCCCTCGTATACAACACTAAGAATGTTAGCTGAAGTTTCCTACAGGATTCTTAATACCAGTGTCTCAAAATGGATCTTACATTTTACATGCATGAAAACACAACCGACAACCAAAATATTTTCACATTGTCAGAAGACAATTAAAACAGATACGAAAGTGTTACTATACTTACCTAGCAATAGATATTCATACAACACATATAACACGTTTACACAAGATTCGTATAGGTATAGATGTCTCTCACACTAACATCACTTACAATTCACTGTATTTATTGCGGATAAAATTCAAACAGTGTACGCCGTACCAGAGACACTGTTTATCTATCAACCATTTAACGTTCACTTCGAAATTCACATTGAGTGTGTCGTTGAATTTCAAACACCAATACTTAACAGTGCACTGTTGATGCTGAAATTTCGTAATTTAGCGTTCACGTGAGTCTGATTCTGAGTCTGATTCTCACACAGGGCTGACTAATACCATTCCATGTCAGAACATGTGAATATTGATAAATTCTCTACACGGCTGGCAGTCGATTTCTGTTGTCTGCATTGTATGTAATGGGTTCTCTCTCTACATTTACGCTTCGACCGTATCGTAATATGTTATGCTATGTTATATTAAGTACAAACTTATAAATACATTGTATTTGCTTTTAAATATGTGACGTTTAGGCCCATTGGGTCGGGGGTTTAACTTTATTGATGCATTATTTATTTTGAACAGTGTATTATATTGTATACATACACATGCCGTTATAATAATTAATTACTTACCTACTTACTTACTACAGGTTTCTGACATTATACCGTCTCACTAGCTCATATGGTAGTGAGTCCACTCTGGTCGTGGGTTCGATCCTTGACCTCGTCATATCAAGCACTTTCAGTATGGTACTGGTAGACATCCAGTATCAGAGGATAGTTTCAGCAGATGAATAACCCGAGTTTAGTATGTCATGGATACCTTGTTGGTCGCACAAGAGCTGTAGATATGTGTAGCCTATGATACTTATTGAACATACCCGACATTAAATGTAGCTCATTTTTCTGTATCATACAAAATTGTCGACAAACTGAGGTAGTTAATACGCGGGTAACACTTAACGGCGTTTCGTATGCGCATATTAATACAGTGCTAAGAGGGTTGTTTGCATGAAGAACACGATCAAACCAATTTGAAAATTCAGCAGAAAAATCGCAAGAACTGCATTTCATAAGGAGGTTGTTTAGGAAAAATCAGCGATGCCACATAATTCTACATTATATATATATTTCACATTCACACGAAAAATATTTTACAAAATAACAACACCCTTATTGCGCTGTTACATCTACCATGTATTAGCATTTAATGTAGAAAAACTCATCAAAATATGTTAAACACACACATTGGTGGTTTCCCGGTGCTGCTCAAGACGTCATTACGACGTTAATCGAATAGATCTAGGGTATAAGAAAAGTTTGTTTTTACCTTCACCCGTTTAAGCACTTTCTTACAAAAAAATCCAAAATCAAGCTGACGTAAACTGCGTGACTAGAGATTACCCTCACACAGATGTCAAACCAAAGGCGGGCGGGCGGGGGGCGGGCGGGCGGGCGTCAAACTGGGTGGTTTCCGGCGAATAACTTGAGTTCTGTTGATCATATTGTAACCAAACTTGGTGTACAATAAGACCATATGGAAAGCTCGCTTGGGATTGCTTTTGGGTTCGGTCCGACAAAGGTCAAGGTCACCGTTACTAAACATAGAAATTTGGTTTCCGGCGAATAACTTGAGTTACAATGATCATATTGACTTCAAACTTGGTGTATAGTAAGAACATGTGGAGAGCTCAACTGGGATTGCTTTTTGACCCGTTCTGACGAAGGTAAAGGTCACCATTACTAAAAATAGCAGTTTGGTTTCCGGCAAAAAACTTGAGTTTCGTTGAACATATTGCCATCAAACTTGGTGTACAGAAAGAACTTGTGGAGAGCTCGCTTGGGATTACTTTTGGGTTCGGTCCATCAAAGGTCCAGGTCACCATTACTAAAAATAGCAGTTTGGTTTCTGGCTAAAAACTTGAGTTTCGTTGAACATATTGCCATCAAACTTGGTGTACAGAAAGAACTTGTGGAGAGCTCGCTTGGGATTACTTTTGGGTTCGGTCCATCAAAGGTCAAGGTCACCATTACTTAAAGTAGCAATTTGGTTTCCGGCGAATAACTTTAGATTTGTTGGTCATATTGACATCAAACTTGGTGTATAGTAAGAACATGTGGAGAGCTCGCTTGGGATTGCTTTTGGAATCGTTTCGTCAAAGGTCAAGGTCACCTTTACTAAAAATTGCAATTTGCTCTCCGGCTAATAACTTTAGATTTGTTGGTCATATTGACATCAGACTTGGTGTATAGTAAGAACATGTGAAGATCTCGCTTGGAATTGCTTTTGGGTTCGTTCCGTCCAAGGTCAAGGTCACTTAAAATTTAAAAATCAGTTTCCACTTAATATCTTCGCTATTCGTGGGTGTATTGACATCAAAGTGTGAGTGTTTGTATGCATGTATCACCTCTGGCACCTTTGCAGCATTGATGATCATCATGTATTCATTATACAAATAGAGCCTTGGTTACAAATAATTAGGTTTAAAACCTGGTTTGTGGGCATTGCCCATTTCTTGTTCTTTATTGTTACAGAAAAAAGTCATAACTTAGTCCGTATTTGCTCGTGACAGAGCGCTGTATAGTCCAGTAATTAAGCACCTTGAAAAGTTCATTACAATTTCGAAAGGTCATAAAACACTGGCACACACAATCAGTGACACATCGATATCACTGCATTACCGTGTACAAACAATCAAAGTTATTTGTTTCTGACATCTCGTAATCATCCATAGTATAATTTGTAATTTCATCAACAATTTAGTAATAGTATGCTTCTGTTTACTTACTCAGAACAGGGACCATTATATAGTTCCGGGGGCTTGTACTATTATATGTTGCATACAAAACATAACAAGCATCTTTGTTGTTCCGTAGTGTTCCGTATTTCAGGAACGACCACTTGTCTAACCTCCGTAATCACGTAACAGGTACGGCTACACTACAGGAAGATATTCGAATCTTGTGTGTTCAGTATTTTAGCATCTTTGCAAGATGGCTGATGGGGGGAAAAGTCTCGATAGTTCAACAGATGGAAGTGACTTTTTTTACGACTTTCCTTGTTCACCTTGTGAAAAAGACGGACGAAACGTGGGTGCTGTTAAGTATTGTGTGGATTGTGACGAAAATCTTTGTTCGACATGTTTGACACAACATAACAAGTTTGCTATGATGCGAGGACACAAAGTGTTGGATCAGGTTCAAACATGTCATGGACAAGCGAAGCGACTTCCAAGCCAACGATGTAGCAAACATGGTGGAAAGATTATTGATGTTTTCTGTCCTACACACGATGCTGTGGGCTGTTCTACGTGTATAGCTACGAACCACAGGTAGTTTCTACTTCCACTTTCGATTTGTCTTAAATTATCGTTTTCACATATTTGTATGAGATATAACCCTGTATAATATATAGAGGATCTTACATGAGTGCTGATTTGTTATTGTTTTTATGAAACGAGTCGACTGAAATAATATGACGCGAGGCTTTGTCGAGCGTCATATTCGTTTCAGTCGACGAGTTTCATAAAAACAATATCAATTAAATAAGCACGAATGTAAGATTCTATTTATCACATAACACCATAAATCTTTAAATAAACAATATTTTTAATAAATGCCGAAATTCAGAACAATTGTAAACAATATGCTTTCATTTAAAGTGACGTCACACTGGCCATTTATGACGTCATAAGTGACGTCACACTGGCTATTTATGTAACTAGTTACATATGATATTTATGCCACTGCTTTATGCCACTCCTGGAGTGCAAGTTATGTGATAAATTCTATTACATCCCTTGTAGTTAACAGTTCGATGCTTATTCCAACGTTTATGTAGTAATTGTCCGTACTCCAACAAAGTACATGCAGGAATGATTAATTCACTCAACATACAGCCCTGCGTTCAGTTACGGCTATCAGCCCGATCGTTTCGTAACGTTTTGCAATTTGGTTCCCGTGTGCAGGCAATGTGCTGTGGTGGGCAAGGGATAAAATACAAAACGTTCGCCACTGATAGCATTAACTGAACGCAGGACGGTGTAGATATTTGATTACAACCTCATATTGTTTGCACAAACATTAAGATTGCTACACTGAAAGTGGCAATTGTGATCAAGCAAATTTATCTTACGTTCGACTATAGTATGTATACGTGTGTATATACCATCCAAAGCGTATGGCGTAATAAATCGTCTTTTTGTTATTGAGTTTCATGGATAGAATATTTTAGTATCAACATTCTTCCCAACCAGCATGTGAATGTTTCTACATGTACTTTGTAACACGTACACATACTCAGCGAATGATATTAATGTATTTATTTGATGTTCCTAATTCCTTATTTGCATTCGTATCAGAAATATAACGGATAAATTTTAAAATGTAAATGAAAGTGTCACAAGTCACTTAGTAGATTTTAAATCATTGTTAAGCTGCATATTTCATATCTGATTTAGCATATTGTATTTAAAGTGTATGATATGTCCATGGTGTTACACTGTAACATTGGGATGGTTATTGGTATATACATTGTTAATAGTAAACAGTAAAAACCTCACTTAAAGACCACCTTTATAATAAGGCCACCTCGAAATCCCAAAAATAGTTATACACAATGAAAAACAGTATGCAACAGTATAGATTATTTTTGTAATTTTTACGTCATTACAACTACATTGTTTTCGAATGAAATTTGATAATAATGGTGATATGAATGCATAGTTAATATGTGACAATCGTTATTCTACACTGTATGTCGTATATAATCATAAGTGTGTATTCGTGTGCATAAAATATTTATAATATATTTACTAAAAGTATGCCCCTCTTGTTAGTCCATCCTTCAAGCTGCACAAACGTAAGCTTAACGTGATTTTTTTGTGGCAATGTATTTTGTATGCAAAATCTTCAGCTCGACTACAATATTCAATTTAATATGAATATCAAGAATAGAAAAAATTCAATATCATATAAGTGTAATACTTGAATCGAAGTTTTCACTTTCCTAATTAGCGTCCTGGTCAACTGATGTGTGCTATAAGTAGAATATCCCTTTGACTATGTAAAGTATCACCTGTGGAAATTGGGAATTCGTTTTCAATTATAAATGATTTTATGGCACAATAAACAGGCTATACAAGGTGTGCTAATAAAGAATCTTACTGAGTATACTATGTCTAATAATTCAGAAAATCGATATAAGTCATGTGTTCATCCATACAACATATTCAGGAACGTGTGATACAAATATAATAAAACTATGATTCGATTTAATTTCTCTTTTTCAGGTTATGCGAAGATATAAAGTTTATCCCCGATGTATCTTCGGGCATCAAGACGAGCAAGGAACTTAAACAATTTGAGGCCGACATAAAAGCAATGAAGTCCAGGTTCGAATCATTGAAGACACATAAACGTGCAAATGTTCAACTTCTTAAACAAGACAACGATGCATTACAAAAAGAAATACGACTCGTACGTAAAAAGCTTAACGACCAACTTGACAAAATGGAAAAAGAACTACTAGATGAAGCCGAAGCGAAGTTTAATCAGAAGACAGAAGAAATCAATACTAGTATTGCCAAGGTGGATTCTGCTTTGACGCAGTTGGAGCATACTATGAAACAGCTGAAGATTGATAATCAAGAATCTGACGTATTCGTTACTTGTAAGATTGGAAAAGGTGAAAACTATGCCACCTTAGAAGAGCTGGAGCACATACATCCTGTACATAGCCTTGAACTAGACACTGACGAGATTGTACAACTGATAATGGAAGGGAAACGCATGTTTGCAGTAATAATCAACAAATACAACATACAGAAGGTTGAACACAAGGAAGACAAAAATATCTGCCTAAATGATGACAGTCTGAGATGTGGGATATATTCTATATGTTCACTTCCCGATGGGTGCTTGGTTATGGCAGATATGAGGAATATGAAGCTGAAGAAATTGGACCCACTATCCTACAATGTATCTAGTACATTGATCAAGTTGCCTGGTCGCCCACATAGCCTCTGTCTGGTTGATAACACTAGCATGGCAGTATCTCTTATGGACAACATGAAGATACAGTTTGTATCACTGAGTGAGCCAGTTACATTAGATCGTAGCTTCTCTGTTGATGATAGATGTCGGGGTTTGTCATATTGTGATAGTTTATTGTATGTTTGCTGTGGTGGATCACATAAAGGTAGAGAAGGTCGTGGTCATGTGAAAATCTTCAACTGCAACGATGAATTACTGCGATGTTTGTATGAAGACCTAAGTTTTCCGGTTCGTATTTCTGTGAATAATGACGGCCAGGATACCATGATGCATATTTCTGACAGGTATACGGGTGTACAAGTTAGAAGTATGGATGGCGTTGTCAAGCATCGATTTCCAACGACTCTGGATACTGCCCTACCATTCTGTCTGATAGGAAAGAAGCATATATGTATTGGTGAAGGCTCTACTAGAAATGTCTATATACATAGATCTACGTGGAATGATAAACGTGTAATATTGGACATGAAGGATGTGGAAGGCGAACTTTCTTGCTTGTACTTTGATGAAAGATTATCACAACTAATGGTCGCTTTTGAATCTAACGTTATCAAAATATTCAAGTTGAAGATGTAAAATTACATCGCACATACTATAAACCCTGAAAAAAAAATAACAGAATTGAATTAACCTGTATTTCATTCGTAAAAACAATCTCAGGAAATACAGCTTTCGAAGAAACGATTATGTCTTCCAATTAACAATGTTTTCATACGTTAAAATATTGGCTGCATTTTCCAAATATTAAACTAAGTATTCTAACCATGAACTAAGTTGGTAACTATATGAGTTTGACGTTTATCTCTATGTACAAGCTACATCTTGTGCTTTTCACGTTTTTATATCTTCCACAAACTACCCTGTATGTCTATTCAACCTATGTTTATGTGAGCATGTATACGTATATGATTTCAATAAAATGAATTGATCGGGGGTATATGGGTATGGAATGATAAAGTGTGAAACAAGAGTTTATTAAGAGCACCTGTAATTCATCCGCCTCTGCCATGCTCTCATGAATCGACAAGAAATATCTTTAAAAAAGATGGTCGGCGCAACTTGAAAAATGCAAATTTGTTGCAATCTGAAGGTTAAAATTTGTAGTACAACATAAAAGTTGCCTAAACGAATTATGACTGCCGGTCATTCAATTACGCTATACTACCGAAACTGCGATACCTGTAAGGGGAGATCACTGCGCAGGAGACTAGATAAAAATCACTCCGTATTGTGATTAGTCATAGACACAGTATAGTCTGTTTCAATATAGTTCATCATTACATATTGCATAAATCGTGAACTCGCACATTCATGTTAATAAACTTGTTACATAGCGATTTATCTGATTAAAACAATATAAATGTCCGCGACTGGTACATAAAACCATAGCATAGTTCCCGTGGGGATGACTAACAACACTACTTACTGGATAAATCTTGAAATAAACTATACGATCCACTTTCAGACGCAGTTGTTAAGGCAAACAATATTATGTTCATCTGTTTTCATTCATCAATGTCATGTTTACAATAATAAGATTAACGCCTCTATCGTGATCAAGATTTCTTTTGGCAAACATAACACCATTTACGCAATAATTGTCTTCATTACTAAAAAAATACGTAAACTAATATATATATAGGCCTTAACGATATGTTAACCAATCTGAGTCAAGGTTACAAACATTGTTCGGTTGAAGAGAAATGCCCTTTTTGGTTAACGTAAGACTTGATTGGTTTACAAAACACTGATATGCAAATAGCAAAACCATGTTAGTACGACTGCGCCGAAAAATACGTAACAATGAACACGTTAATATATTAAGGCTTTGTAAACAAATATATATATAGGCCTAAATTAAGTAACGATATGTTAACCAATCTGCGCCAAGGTTACATTGTTCGGTTGAAGAGAATGCCCTTTTTGGTTAACGTAAGATTTGATTGGTTTACAAAACACTGATATGCAAATAGCAAAACCATATGTTAGTACGGCTGCGCCGAAAAATACGTAACAATGAACAATTTCGTGTTGTTAGACGCCACAGCGGATTCCTGTGCATCCATTGCCAAAATTAGATTTGCAATAAACAAAGACAGTTGTTGTTGTTTTTAATTGGATCTAAATTGCTGTTTATTTTTCAACTGGTTAATGTTTACTTGATAAATATGTTATGAAATTAAATTTCCATTCACTTTATAGACATTAAATCATGTTTAAAATAAACAAAATAGAAAGCTGTCGACGCAAACAGATCTCCCAAGGGTTAATGATAAATGACACTAAACAACTGAAATGAACTGTAGAACATTACACGCACATAGCGAGCAGCTTTACCAACCAATGAAAATTCCCCGAGAATACGAGAAATTTTAAGCGCACAATCGTGACAAACATTTCACTTGTTTTACAATTTTAAGGTTCTACCAGTATTACTGACCATTTTTCTTTATTCGGTTTGAAAACCTAGCATTTCTAGAACAAGTCGGATTGAAGATCTCTTGGAAAAAATGTTTAGGCCTACTATAATTTTTTCAATAATTTTTTATTCTTTTTCGCATTTCTGTCTTATGTTTTAGTTTTATTCCATATCCCATGCAAACCATCTTACCTTATTTACACATACTTGGATATTATAAAACTGTTTAGTTACAAAACGGAAACTTGTATGCAACGAGTTGCCAGATTGACTACAGAGACGAGTGGTACGTACCGTCCCACAGCACTTTTGTGCTTTGATTATTGATTGCAAGTTTTATTTGGAGGTTGTATTTATATCTGAATACAATCACAATAATTCTATTATATTTTCGAAAATATTGGTAGACAGTTTACTCATTAAGGCCCCGAGAATACGAGAAAACGGGATATGCTTAATTTATACTGGGACCAAGTTTTATGGAATGTAGCTATTTTCGAAAGTATAAAAACATGTTAAAATATTTTCAATGGCCTTATCTAGTCTCATAAGAAATGTAAGCAGTGGCATGTTTACAATTGCTATTTCTCAGTTTACATCTTATTTTATAAATATGGCCGAACTACGTCGATCCGTGGTGACGTTCGATCAACTAATTGAGAAGGGAGATAACCGCTGCGAAACATTTATCCGGAACCGGAAATCACCTCATTGCGCGTGCGCAATCGGCGATAGCATTTTTGTTTGACAAGGCAACAGAAACTTTGACACTTTCAGGTTCGAAACTTGTCTTTCTCCATGGTTTAGATCGCTGTTTATTTTCATTTTTAACGCCAATTCTTTTACCTTATATTGTTGTATTCATGCCGGTCAAATTTTATTTTCTTTCAATTATTCTTCGACAAATTTCAGTCACTTCATTAAAGTCAGTGTAAACGGTAAGTCGGACGGTAGAACTGTCAAATTTTATTGAGAAAGACAATTTGTTATTCACGATGCATTCATAAAACACTTTGCTGAAGTTGAATTATTCTTTTGTAGTTCTCGATTCTTAGCATTTCACTGATCACATGTTGGATCAGATCACTAGAGTGCAGATGACCAGTGTTCTATCCTGTTTTATGTAGAAATCTTAGAATTTTCTTAAAGTATAACAAGAGTTCATGATAAAAGACTGTTGACAGCTTCAAACAAACTGTTTATGTATGAGTGTATAACACAGACACCGTGTCGGAGGCAAATTTGGTTTTCTGCTCTGAATATAAGAAGAAAAATTGCACCAAATGTGGCGAAAACTCATTACCCAAGAACACAAATTAGGCACTCATCTGACTGAGCTTACCGGCTATCTTACCACACACCACTACACTACTCAACATTCAAACATTTTTGGTTTAACCAGTTTGGGCCGTCTAAGGCTGCTGCCACCATTTAAGTTAATCTGGGGGATTATTCTGCAATGCTCTAAATACTAACACAGTGCTCTGGCAGCTGTCAAACACCAGGTTACGGGTCGTTTCGCGACATGGACGTTTCGCACCCCAAGTCTTTTCGCGACCAGGACGTTTCGTCCCTAGTCATTTCGCCCACCTATATAACGTCTTGTTAACCCTTTGAAGCATGTCTTTATTCAATAGTATAGCATAGAAATTAAATAATTAACTTACCGATTGATGTAGACCAACCGTTATTTTTTTTTTTTTTTACAACCAACACCATTACATTTTCTAAATCTTTATTATACATTAAAACTTATTTACAAACAATTTTCAAGTTATCAACAACTAAAATATAAATACAACATCATGAAAGATAATCAAAACAATCAACATATCTATTATAAATCATACATTACGTACATGAAACATTAGCCTAACTACATACAGCATCACACATTTTTTATTAAAACAATCAACCATATTTATTATCATTAATTACGTACAGCAAACATATCAAATATACTCAAAATTCATTTATACATGAAGAATTTGTTAAATAATTGATTATTTGATCATTATATATCTATTACATCAAATGGGGTCTGAGGACGTTTCACACCCATTTCATGAGGACGTTTCGCGACCATTTTGGGCGCGAAACGACACGGGCGAAACGTCTAGAGGCGAAACGTCCAGGTCGCGAAACGTCAGTATACCAAACACCACACCACTATGGCTCCTTACTAATACTGGTATACACTTTTATACAGAGCTGTCGGCTAATGGACACTTAAGAATACAAAGCTACATGTTAAAATTTACAAAGATTATTGTATGCTACATAAATTAATTGCTTTTTGTTCTTCAGAAAATATGTAGAAGGCTGTTGTGTTTAATGTCAGGAAATACTTTTGAGTTGATCAAAAGATGGAACCTCAGCCCCCTCGAAAACCTAAGGAGAACCGTCCATTTTATGCACCTCCCGAAGACAAACCAATTGCTGTTCAAATTATCAATGAAGCAAGATCATCGCTGAAAGATTTAAAAACAAAAAGACCTTTTACCCCTCGGGATGATAAGAGAACACTATTTGGTCCTAGGACCGTAAATTCTTCTGATAACCGACCTCCCAGTGCTTTCAGGTAATATACAATATAATTGATTTCATTTCAGACCTTGGTATTTACCTTTATATTGGAATATTTAAAAGTAAGATCAGATATAGAGGCACTGAAAACATGGCTGGTGGAGTTCCTTTTTAGTATATATATATATAAGAATAACATGTTCAAAACAGACGCAGTAATAAATAAGTATCAGTTCTATGCCTTGATGTTTATATTATGTCAAAAGACATACATTATATGTATGTGCCTTGTCCATGGATTATGTTTTTCACACTGGACAGAATATCTATTTGATACATAACTATTATATGTAGAATAAATATGACTGAGAGGGTAGTCAACAGATATCACAACTTTATCATGTCTTTTCAGCCTTGATTCTCGCCATTTTGATCCAGATTCAAGACCAGTTTCAGGAACTCGACTCAGTCCACTAGATCACGTAAGTGTTTAAGTAATTTAGCCTTATTTGATATGTTCTACAAAACCATTTCTTCGTCTGTTTATAATATATATAGATACATTTATGTATCCTTCATTAAAAATTTCATTTACTTTACCACCTGGCAAGTTTATCCCAAGCAGAATTTGCATCTATTCATTCGAACACCATTGAATATGGCTTCTTTAAGTTGAGTCTGTCTTTGGAATATAGCTTAAGAAATGTGGTATGCATAAATATGGTAAAAATCCTTTCTAACTTTCAGAAACCATCTATATCCACCCTTGAAGAAGATGTAAGACTATTTATGCATACTGATTCAACTATCTGTCATGTTGCTTTTGTGATTGCTTTAGACACTTACTCTATTCTTTGATTGCTTAGTTTCATCTACACTTCTATTTCTTGTGCTAACCTCTTTGCTATGTACTGTTTATAACTTATGGTAGTCGGCCTGGTTATCTCAGTCAGTAGAGTGCTTGACTGCCTGTCTGAAGATTGGGGGTTTTAACCTTGTGTGAGGCACATGTTCTCAGTGACAGTTTGACTACAGTTACCGTAATACATCCATAGTAATTTGTCCTCGACCTTTGATTCATGTTTGGAAAATGTGATTTGCTTTCAGAAGAACAGATTAGTACTGGTAAGTTGCCCAGGAACACTGATTCAGTCAGCTGATGATTGTACGTCACTAGAAATATTGTTGAGTAACTGTAGCCAACGCAGCTACAATCTAACTTATAAATACCCTTCTGATGAGTACATTATGTGTTAAAATCTATTAAATAATTTTCTTAATCCATGGAGCTGTGTACTTTCTTGGGATTTGTGTTATTCCCAATTTAAATGGATCATATCTTGTAAATGGTGTTATACACCCCCTAGAACTGTTGAGATTATCATAGCAATGATAATACTGACTTATAATGTCTGGAAACATAATAGAAGATAGTTTGGGATGTTGATTTTTCTCTTTTTCGTGCCATTGTTGCTGGCTATATTATATGTGAAGACGGTGTTGGATCTGCCCTTTAAAAATTTCCAGTATAGTTACGTCCCCTTTTTGCAATGATTTCAATATTGTTACATCACAAATTCACATAAGCACATACTTGCTATGTCTAGGTAACTTAACGAACATTCTAAATCTTTACAGTTTTATTGTGTGGTCCTCTAAAGTACAAATACTTCAATTTGAATTGAGTACATCTGCTTGTATGAAGCTGTTTGCTTTTAAGTATTTTCGAATTGCTACGGAGTTTGGAGTTGTTGGAAGATGACCTGTATGTTAAATGTTGATTCACTATACAGGTGCCGGGTCTGGGGTCTGTCCAGAAATTTAAACAACCATTTAAGGCAATATACTAGTAAACAATGATATTGAAATCTCCAAAAATTATGTAACTTCCCATGCATATCTGCATATAGGTACCTACATATACTTGTCTGGAATTAAATAATACACACAGGTTTTTAGTTTGCATATTCAGGGACTGTTTATTGGAGTACATGAATCAAATGCTAAATAACAAGGAGTTTTCAATAACTTTGTCAACAAAATCCTTTCTCTACATAATATAGGAACATTTCTGTAGCTAGTAGCGGTTTGGACTAATTATTGTGATCATTAGTATTGTATTGTGGCATTCTTAGTAAATCTCTGTGAAGTAGAGTAAAATAGCAATGTTGTATTGCTTGCATGTTGTATGTGTATACAAACCAATTTGTTTATGGTAAAATATTATAAATATTCTCAACATATTTATTCAAATGATGTACACTCAGTAAAATGGGAATAAATTGTTTATCAGTCCCTGTGACTAATACTTGTTCTAACATGCCTCTTATGACCAATTTTTGATAAGAGTGCAATTTATTCTTGTGTTTTAATTGGATGGTCTTACCCTTTAAAATGTTTGAATTGTTCTATTGTGGATTCAATTTCAGCTGTATAATGCATGAAAGTATTAAATTATATAGCTGTTAGATTAGGAACTTACAAAAATACATGTATTGTACTTCAAAGTACTTTATTTGAAGTATAGTACACCATTTACCTATTGACAGATGTGATTAAAATGCACTTATCAATGTTTACCTAAGGGAGGGAGCGACTGGGCTACACAGAATTTATATGCAAATGAATATTCTCGGCAGGTGGGAATTTGACATGCAAAATGATTCCAAGTCTCAGGAAATAGACTTGAGTTAAATTTGGGGAATTAAACACCTAGGTGGTGGAATTAGACCCCAAGAAAAGACAAATTGTCTAAATCCCACTGCTCTCCCATGAGGCGAATAATTTAAGGTGCATAATTTAACGCATGTTCATCTATATACAAAATCATGAAATTTCTTGCTGTGATGTAAATTGCTGTAACAGGAACTTGTTTATGTAGATGATTTATCCTATTAAGTGTGAATAATTTTGTTTTGAAATATAAAGAAACATATGAATAATGTGTTTTTTTTGCATCTTTTCCAGGTTGCTAAGATACCATCCGAGTCAGAAGTAGAAAGTTTGCTATTACCACCACGCCCACCTAGTGATGCCAGCAAACCAACGAGAAAATCTGGTCGTGCACGAGCTCAACAAGCCAATGGTGTAGACAGCTCCGTCTCGACTGAAAACATCAAAACCAAATCCAGCATCTTGCCAGGTTATACAATAATAATTCAGAATTTCAGCTATACTATAGATCTTGCTCATGTCTTTTAAAAATATACTGTAAAATGGCAGAACATTTGGAAAGAAAATAAATAAGTGGTATGGGAAAAATTCATTTATACAAACTCGACTTTAATGCTGATAATTTTGTCCACTGTTTGACTCCCTTTTCCCAGTTAATATTCTTTTTTTAACCTGTCTAGTGTTTAATTTCTTATTTGTTATTTCCTTTACAAAAGGAAACATAAGAATTCACTTTTGATTGGAAATCAACATTTTATGTAGCAAACATCTCATAGCACTTATCTCCTCTAATGACTGCCATCATGAATATCATGTGATGATGGATGTTTGAATAAAATTGATAGAACTTTACAATCTATGAAATTCAGTTGTTGTTAGTGATTTTTTAGCCTATTAAATTTATTTTGCATTTTACTACCTAAATTAGCCTTATTTCTCAAATTATGACTCAAACAATGTCAATATGTCTACAATATAAAATCAAAAGGAAAAATCGATTTATAGGTATACCTATAATTGTTTAAATGTTTCTGATGGCAGAGGTCTCTGCAGTTTGTAAAGATCACTGCATTTGATTCTGATGTTCTTCAAGTAATTCAAACTCTATGACATGTTTAGAATCTACGAGCAGTGAGAGGTTAGAGAAGAGAGTTGATGAGTCTCAAGATTATGTCCCTGTACTTGAAGAACGGGGTGAAGGGGACGGGAAGGAAGCTCCACCACATCGAGCCCCTAGTGTGGCTACAGCAGCTCCTGTATCCAGGTAAAGGGATTTTACAGTCTTGTATTTGCTTGCACCAAGTACATTTTGTTTTAGGGAATAATTCATGAAATAATTGTAATACAATTTTGCTCACTGAAAAGGATAGCTAATTTCATAAAGTTATCGCCTAATCACTTTGTTAAATAATTTCTATCTACAATATTTAAGGATTGAGATGTAATAGCTTGATACTTGTGATGACATTTGTTTTTTGTATTTTTAATAATTTTATCCAAGGTCTTGTTTATTCTTTCAGTATACGGACAGATGTTGAAGAAAGGTTAGGCAGTGGTGGATCACGACGTACTGGTCAAGATGGAGAACCCCGTGTGAGTAGTGGTGGGTCTAAACGTACTGGACATGATGGTGAATCTCGAGTTAGTAGTGGAGGAACAAAGAGAACTTCTAGTGCTGGTAGTAGGGGAGGTAAGAATTGTTTGACCAGAAAATATTATTCATATTTTTCACCATTGTAATGCCAAAGTCAATATAAAACTCTGTTTGAAAATTTAGAAGACATTATATTTAATTTTGTTAATTTAGGCATGCAATTTAGAGCTCTAGTCATATTTTGTATCTATATTATTTAAAGTGTTTGCCATATAGTGGAATTTTAGTCTGGGGTGCATGTTACAGATTTTGCTACTTAGTTATTGCTATATGAATATAGGAGAACTTTTTTCAATAGATGCTCATAATATTCAGTTTTCTTTAACATTGCATCTATGTCTGTATTTGAAAGTTGTTGTTTTTGTGCATCATTTTGCATAAAAAATTGTCATATTATGTTTTACTGTGTTGCAGATAGCCTTTGATTTTTAAGCATTTACACTGCAGTGTCACTAAGAATTCTCTCCCCTGTAAAAGATGCAATTGATTTGACAGAATATTTGTCTGTTATTTCAGGAAGTGCAGGTAAACGAGAGGATGACAGCCAAGAAGAGTTAGAATTTTTTTCAAGACATATTTCTCCACTGTTGGAATCTATGGGAGAGCATAGTCAAAGTAAGTAGTGTACTTGTATGATGTATATGAGCGCTTCAATGACAAAAACTGTATTTGTGCAATTGGTTATGGCATTAAGTATTTCCCAGTGAAAGTTTTGATGTCACGAAGTGTTTTGGTGTTTATAATTTATAAAATTGCATGAACGTGCATGAAATGTTGTGTATTTTTTTTCCATTTTGAATATAAAAGATTTATTGAGAATTAATGTACATTTGAGTAGTGTTTCTGAGGTGACATCATCATTAAATAGTTGACTTTTGCATTTTGTTTTTAATATTGGGACCACTATAAAAAGCTTATGTCTGATTTTAATATTTTTGGGATTAAATGAAACTATAAAAACATATCTGTTAGAAAATGTCAAAATATGAACATGGATCTGTTTTGGTCACTAATAGTTATACAGGTTTTGCAATGGAACAGCTCATTTATTATTCTTGGTAAAGAAGATCAGGGTCTTTAAATAATTTGTTCTTTGCAAATTTATTTGTTTACTGGATATTCAGGTACTAGATGATTTGATGGTATTATTGTACACAGTGATAAATATTGCAAATGGTAAAATAATATTTATATCCAAACATGAATAACTTCATGTGTTACTTGTAGAACTTACTGCATGAGTACACGTATGTGGACATATTGTGAATCTATTCCATGGGCATATAGCCTATTTGTCTGCAGTATTCTGATTAGAGATTGGTTAAATTTACTCAAGTTTGATTCAAGCAAGATTGTATCTCCAGTTATATTACATATCTGTGTGTAGTTTGGAAGGTTTTTGTAGCGGATTCATTTATGCTTTATATCGGGCACATAAAAGAACCAGAGGTGCTTCTGGAACTGGGCCATCTTCTGTATCATGCAATATCCTCCAAAAACTAAAATGACTAACATTCTTCCGGAGGCGTCGCCCATATGGGAAACTGGTGGCGACGATAAATAAACGCAAATACACACACAAAGTTATTTGCAGTATGACCTCTTGTGTTATGCATGTGTTAGATCTCTTTATATTCATGGAAACTATTACTGCTTCATTTCAGGAAAAGATGTTCAGAGTCTTATAACGTTATCAGATGAGTTATACGAACTGTTACTGAGGAATAATTTATTAACGAAAAACTACAAACAGCGATCAAGAATACTTAAAGCAATATTCAAAATGTTGGATTTAGAGGAACCAAAATTGCTTCTCCAGCTCGCAAGGCTTATTTTAGCTGTAAGTGTTCAAAAACTGATGCTTTTTCTGGTGCTCATATAAATGTAATTGGCTAAAGTCAGAAACAATCTGAAGTTAATAGTATTTACTTAGTGCAGACAGGTCAATATGTATGAATTGCTGGATTATTATCTAGTTTTTAAATGGGGCTGCAAGGGTGTTGGTTTTAATTTTGTTAACTGGGTTTTTAGGCAGGTGGGGGTCAAATGAATGTTTCCGCTCTAAACAAAATTTTGTTTAAAGGTAGCATATGTGGGAAAGAAAGATAGTATTGCTTATAGGATGCTCGGGTCAAGGTCAAAAGCTAAGTGTTTTATTGAATTTCCATGCCTCTTGTTTCATCTCTTTTCATAAACTCCCATGTCAGTTACTAGACTCCACAGATATTATTTTGTAATGATTAACAATTGAATTGACATGAAAAGAACAGCTCATTACTTTATAAAAATTGGAAAACTACTATGCCCTACGGTCAATAAATGTTGTTTATGGAAAATATATACTGCTGAAACTGTATGCATGTAAGAGCAGTGGCATTGTGGTATGCAGTCTATTTATCAAGGTTTCTGTATGATGTATACAGTTTATAAGATCTCTGCTTGGAAGTGGCATTGCTATCTGTTGTGAAAACAGTGATGATTTTGTACCTAGTGCTTAAAAAAAGTGAAGTGAACGGCTGACACGTTGAAGCTGAACATCAATTGTATCAAACTCATATTCATGTATGTAAAATGTAATGATGTATGAGAAACTGTATTGTTTTAGGCTAGAGACTTTTTTGGGGTATATCTTGTACATCAAATGCATAAGGGAAGGCCCCTGACATCATATATGCAGTATCATAGAAATATGTGCCTTTGTTACCATTTCTAAAAGTTGTGTTTAAATATGTACATTTGTCTCAAAATTTATGTTTTTTAAATTCGGTTAGCCCTTAATGTTAGTAGCAGATGACACTAATTTTATCAATATGATGTTAACATATTTTATGATCTATATTATCTAATTGATGAAAGGGTAATTTCCCTAGGCATTTGGTGTATTATTGTTAATTCAAGTTCAAGTTTGCATTCCATTCTTTATGCACTTGTTTTATAATTTCTGTTCACTTTTGTTTCTGTTTTATAAATGTAAAATTAATGGTTTATGTTTAAGATGGCCAATTTTACCTGTATGCTATGTTTGTGATTGCCATGTGTTTCATTTCGTCTTGCTAGATAAGTATTAATTCAGGTTTACCATGTCAGATGCTTGAGGTATGTGATAATTTACCTGTGAGGACACCTTTTAATTTAATCATCAACCTTGTTCTTTCATGAGTCCCAAATAAGCTCTTATCAGTGATGACCGTATTATTGTTTTTCTTAATTGTCTGCTAACTGATATAAAGTCTATGTATGTTTTATAATTTCAGTTCCGTGTTGGAGGCAACAATTTGTTAAATGTATGTAAACTTGTGTTCAAAGTAAGCAGAAATGAGAAGAATGACCCTGCTTTTCTCGATGGCAATATTTTAGGTACGTATTGTTGGGTTATACTATTATTCATACATTGAGCCTGTCAAATGATATTTTCCTATGATGACTGGACATTGGAAGGCATAGTGTTCCAGGGTCAGTGTGCTGAACTCCTGATTCAATGGTCATGAGTATTTTGTTTAGTTTTCTGAAGACTGGCTCCATTTGGTGTACTATGATATTGTAATTCATAAAATTTATGTGCAGTTTAAAAAATTTGAGTGTTTGAACTTTTTTAATGATGTTTGTTTGGACTGACAAAACTTTACCATCTGTAGTGACTTTTGAAATTACATATAAGCATCTGTCATATAAACGTTGATGTTCTATTTCAGAGTTACTATTGGAGACAGTGACTTGTATAGATGTGGTGGCATCTCATGAAGCATTAATCTACTGTATTGGTTCATTTAAATTCCTCACTGGGAATGCTACAATAGCTAAACAATTAGTTCAGAAACAGTGTATTGAGAAACTCTCTGCTCTTTTGGACAGTATTAACAAATTGGTAAGTGTTCTGTTTACTTTCTTACCGTCTTCAAGATAATTTGCTTCCCCAAAGCTCGGGAGAAGATGAAATCAATTTCAGACAAGTGAAACTTCACAAGAAACACAAGAATATAGTGGATTGTAATGTACTTTGGCAAGATGTGGCACATTTGGGACCCTTGGAAACTGGTCTTCTTGTTGAGGTGGTCTGAATATTACAGTTTAATGAAGATCAGACACGTGAAAATGGATTCCACAAAATTGTTCTTAATTTTGAAGTGGTCTTTAAGTGAGATTTTACTGTATAACAATTTAAGTCTAAGTTTCAGTTTTCTAATTTCTATAGATAAGGACCCTGTTCTTCTGTCAAATTACAGGTAAAAATTTCAAACAAACAAAACAATAATATATTTATTCATTTGTTGTTTTCAGGCCTCTGAGACAGGACATAATACGGAACAGCTAGGACATATATTGGTCCAGCTGACTGCAGCTTTACGTAACCTGGCAGATGCTGGCTCTAGTCGAGATAAAATCTTAGATTGTAGACTGCTGAATAGTTTGACTCAAGTATCTCACAATTACTCATCTGATGGAGAAATTGTATTAAATGTATCGAGAATATTTAGGTGAGTATATATACAGTGAAACCTGATAAAACCACCATTGGTTCTGATTGAAGTCATTCTTAGTTGTTAGGTGGTATGATTATTGTGTTAAATGTGATTGAAAATGGGGAAAAAACTTGTCCATGTTAATGTAGTCTTAATGAGGTGGTAGTGAATTCAAGATGGTCTTTAACAGATGTTTTACTGCGTAAACTTTGGAGTCTTCGACTTATGGTTCCGAACTAAATTTACTGTTACATTGTTTGTTCTGTGTCCGTATTGTAGCGATTTAAACTGAAAAAAATATAACATTGGTAATATCACTCATACCGTGTATATCCTAGATTCCTTAATATACTTTTTATACTAAGAACAGTTGATGCTACATTGTACTGTGTCCTTTCTATGAATGATTTTCATTTAAAACACGTTTTCATTTGACTGAACCTGTTTTCATTTAATTTCATTGACTGTTTATTTGATGATGTATTCTAGTTTAGAATCGTATAGTATATTAGACAGTAGAGTATAGATCTTGAATTTATTTATTTCCACTTTTACCGTATTACAGCAAAGTAACATTACACACAGACTGTTGTATGGCACTGTCAGAGAATGTTCTGTCGTACAAGGTGTTCCTTCATCTTCTGAAAAAACATCAAAAAAGACAGGTAGGTTTATTATACAACTTTCCTTTTTATACATATATATATGTAAAACTTTTGTTTGAAAAGAAAGTTAATGTTCTGTGTGTAAATCAGGTCAGTGACTATGTGCTTTTATCTTTTATTCAGAGTCAGAAATGTCTTGGGAGGTTGCTTTGTGTAGGCATTTTGTCAAACCATGCCTTAATGTTAATATTACCAAACTATAAGCCACATTTTGGCCTAGATATGTTAAATACATCTGGTAATACAGCACAACCTTTCCTGAGCAACACCCTTTGGGAGAAGCTTACCTTGGCTGTTAAAGGGAGGTTGGTGCTCTAGGGAGGTTAACTGATGGTGAATACATGTACTTGCCACAGGAAACAATTGATAGTATTGTTGAAGAGTGGTTGTTGCTCAAAAAGAGTTCTGCTCTAGAGAGGATGTACTTGCATAAAAGTACAGATATCCGTATAGTTGTTTAACTAAACTGTTTATCATTGGTTTAAACATTGATGTATTTTAGCTTGTTATGTTAGTACATTATACTAGTACTGTTATCTTGTTACTTATATAAAATGAATGCTTTAATCATAACCACATGCTAAAATAAACTGGTATGGAATGAGTTATACTGTAGTGATATATGTGTATAATGTGAATGCTCTGCTGTATTAAACCAAGTTTTGCGGTGATAATTCTATTGAACTTACGTGTTTATTTCAGGATATTGTTGTACGGGTTTGTTTTATCCTGGGTAATATGACTGCTAAGAACGATGATGCTCGTGTCCAGCTTTACCAACAGCCAAAGTCACTGGATATATTACTGTCAGTATTGAAAACACATCTTGAACTAGATTACAAGGTAAATATTATAAGCAGTAAATATTCTTATACAGTGATACCTCTATTATAATATCATCCTTGATTCTGAACACAGATTGACTTAGTAGTGAGGTGGTCTGATTATTCAGTTAAATGTGGGGGGAAAAAAAACTGGTCCATGAATTTATGGTCTTATTAATGATGTGGTCTTAATTTTGAGGTGATGTTTAGTTGTTGCATTATGTATGTAATAAAATACCAAATACATAACGATACCTAAAAATAATGAGTTATCAATATAAATGTTCCCGAAATGTATGAAACAACTATGTAAAAGCTGCACTTATATAGGATATTACATGAATTGTCATAAATTACAAAATCTATGAAGTCAGTTTTTTGAAAATGATACAAATAAACTTTTATTAATGAATATGAATGTAATATATTATTTGATGAATAAATTTCAAGTAAACATTTTATCAATGTTATTTAAATTGTTCGGGAACAATGGAAGCGGTCATCACTGTGAGGTCACGTAGCTTGTTATTTTTTCTTGTAAATTATAAAAAATTACGCATGTTTGTGATCATTTATAATATGAATGCATATATGTTTTCAGTCAAGAGGTAAAGAAAAGAAGGATAAAGGGAAGAGTGAAGGTGGTGATGATATGAAACATGAGGACGTTCTGGTCAAAGTTGTCAGAGTGATAGCCAATATATCTATCAATGAAGATGTCGGGCCACAAGTTGCCAGCAGTAGTGTCTGTGTTGAATTGCTTATAAGAATCTTAGGTAAGTATATAGTTTAAAATGGGTTCGTTAGAGTGCTTTTTTGTATCGAAATGTAGTTTGAATATCTATATAGTCAGACGATATTTACCTGGCACTCATGAATATTCATTCAAATAGTAAATTATCGCCAGGGTAGTAGGAAGAGCCGCGTTCAATATACAGTCAGACCTCGTTCATTTGAATTCATCGGGTCCGAAATTTTATTTCGAATAATGCATGGTTTCGATTAACCCATTTCAATTTGACGATCCTAAGAAGATACATCGAGACCTGATATTTATTTCCCATGATACCAAGTATTCAGATAGAAGGTTGTCAAATAAAGGAGTTCTAGATTATATAATGGGTATAAATAGAATACACTGGTGATAAATATATTGCAACCTCTCAAAAGTGGCCCTCTCTTGATAAAGGACAGTTCTTCAACAATATTTTCAATTTTTCATGTATTAAGAATTTACTATCACTTTAACCTCTCTATACCAACAACCTGTCATTAACAACAAATATTTGCACCTCACAACAGGTGTTGCTGTGGAGAGATGGCACTGTAATTTAAACTATTGTGTTGTTTTACAGATTACAAAGATATAGAGACTAGTGAAGAATTAGTGTTGAACACCGTAGCTTGTATAAATAATCTGTCATATTTCAACTCCAAGAATAGCTCTATAACTACACATCAGATCAGACTGGTTGACTGTAAGTATTTAATGTTATAGTACTATTAGTTATAGAATTGCTTGACTTTACTAAGGTATAACATTTCTACTTCTGTGAACTTTTTATTTATGATAATGAAATTTATGGGTTAATACCGAATTAATTATGTTCTGAATTTATGAATAACATTAACATTTTAAAGATAACTACATAAGAGTGACAATACTGTTATCTCTTCATGTGTTTATAATCAGACTTTTGCAAAAAAATCTTAATTAAATAAAACAAAGGAGAGAGTAAAAACAGTTAATAATAATGTTTTGTACTATCTACATAAATTGAACATTCAGTTTTAACTGTATTGCTGTAAATTTATTTCACAAAAGGTTCCTCAGGGAAGACTGGGCTTGTACAACTGTGGTGCCTTTTTACTAAAGTTGTTACTTCTTCATACTGTTTGGAGTCTGACAAGAAACAAAATGAGTCGTATTAAATTTAGTGTACAATTTGTTCTGGATTTCAGGTTTAATGAAGCTTATACTGGCCGAGAGTATGATGAAGTCTATAGTAGAAGTATCACGGGTATTTGGTAATTTAACAAGACAGAAACAAGTCAGAGACTACCTGCACCAAGAAAAAGGTATGAGATCCTACAAGGAAATAAAATTTGAAAAATGTTTGACTCAAACCTGTCGATTGTATTTTAAAAAAAATGACAATATTTGCAAAATTTGAGATTATGATGTGTTACTGGTATTATTGATAAAAGTGACTACCTCTGTTGTCTATTAGACATTTAAAATAAATACCAGATATATCTGCAGATATGAACATTATTCCTTAAACAAAACAAATGTTTGTTCACTGTCCCACCTACCTATTTACTGAAAATGTTGCACTCAAAAATGTTCTTATTGGCCCATGGTAGGAAAGTTTTGATCAAGAGAAGGTTTAATTAATGATAATTAAAGGAAAGTGTTGATGTCTTAAAGAGGAATAAATTGCCTGTCTACCTACCATACCAAACTTCACAAATTTTGCCAACAAAGTTTTTAATAAGAGTGTTCATGGTCAGTTCTGTTAGTGGTATCTTCCTCAAAATTTGTTATTATTAAAATGTTATCAAATAAGGTTTCTGATTGTGACTTTCCTTATTGATGTTAAGTTCTTTGGAGATAAAATGTTAACTGATTTCCATGTCCTAATCTTATCAGTCCCGTGTTTGTTTCCCCCATACCAGTGTGTACCTCCCTGTCCATTTAGTGTTGTTATTTTTTCCCCTCCTGGCATATGCTTCCTTGTCTTGTTTTTGTCACACCCCTTGTGTGTACCTCCTCCCTTCTGTTTTGTCTGAATCTGTCAAGGGAAGTTCTGATTTGTCAATGTGGGCTTTCCTGCCTTGTCTCTTCACTTTTGTTATCAACTTTGGTCAATATTGTATATTTAATATATCTTAATGTGTTTGCTTTTATACTTCAGTGGATCAACTGTTGATTACATTACTGGACTCCGGTGACAAGGAAGTGGTATATATTGCATGTGGTGTTCTCATTAACTTTATGGTGGATGAAGAAAAGAGAGCCATTCTAAAGGAGGAAAATGGCATTACTAAGTATGAACTTCATATTTGTGAAGGGTGAAAGGAAAACCAGGCTATCTGTATTTGAATAAAGAGGCAGATACTCTTGTTTTAAATTTACTTGGTTGCTTCTATCACTCGCCTAACATTTTGTACTACATGTGCAGTGACTGTCTTTGGATTCAAAATGGTCTGTTTGACATGTTTTGTCATGGAGAGTGATTGATAAAAGTTTTAAAAACGACTGACATAATATAAAGTTTAAAACATTGTGTTTATGAGTATATATAAGTTTTGAATAACATTAGTTGTAACGTTCGAGTTGTATTTCAGACTTGTTGAAGTATTGAGGGATTTTGGTCGTGGTGATTGGGAGCTAGCTGGTATGGTTTGTCAGACAGTGTGGAACTACAGTGGAAAGATTACCAGTAGTAATGCTTGCTTTGGAGTCATAGAAGCTCAGCAGTTGTCAGAAATCCTCATAGATTTCCTTGGTGAGTTTGTGAAAATTTAAAAGTTAATCTTATACAAGTATCAAGAATAGGCTCAATCAATTGTGTACATTTTTTATGTCAATACTGAGATACCAATATAAGAGGGTTGTCCTGAGATAGCATTATTTTGTTCTTTACTGAAAGGAAAAAATCCACAAGTTAAGCAATTTTTGAACAGCCCTTTCATGTCATGAGTCCAAAAATGCCATTTCGATGCATCATCTTCCTTTTAATACACACACATGTTCTGCAATCAGCCTTAAAATGATTAATTTGTCTGGCAGTGCTATTGAAATAAAACTTCGTAACCAGATCAAAAAATTTCAGTTTGACGTTTATTGAAGCATTTCTAATTTTTTGCTGTACATATGATTTTTTTCTGGGCAAACTTATGTGGTCACACATGGTAAACTCGGACTGATGTTTCTATTGACCACATGGTAAAATGGACTGATGTTTCTAGTGTTTCATTCATTGCATATTGTGTTTTTTTTGTCCAGACAAAGAGAATGTATATGCTGAGGTCTCACAGTTGGATGAAGATTATCAAGAGTACATTATGGATTCGTGGGAAACACAGTTCTGTCCTGTCGCCGAACAATTACTTCAAAGAATTGAGTCACATGGCTCAAACTTTGATCCATTGCCTCTGAACACGAGCTAACACAGTGTGAAATATGTGTGTATACTTCAACATTCCATGGCTTGTTAGATAGAGTGTATATATCCACTCAACATTCAGTGTCGGCTTTGTGACAAGTGTGCAGCTATGCTAGATAAGGATATGAAGATTTCTGTGCACTACAGGACAGTAAAGTGTTTGGATAAAACCCCAATTTTTGTGCATTTACTGATCATAAAGGATTTGGATAAATACCCATTACTATACGTTGAAGGACAGTAAAAGGTCTGACAAGTATCTGACTTTGTGCTTTAATACACAGTAATTAATGCGCAGTCAAGTGATTCTGAATAATACCTGATTTTCGTGTGTTACAGGATGGTTAAGGGTCCAGATAAATACCTGATGTTTGCATGGAAGGATGGTAAAAGGGTGTCTGATTAGTACTTAATTTTTGTGTCCTGAAGGACAGGCATGACTTTATATAAGTTCCTGATTCCTGCGCACAAAAGGGACAGTTATAGGATCTAATAGTGGCCTAAAGGACAGCATAAAGGAGTTCTATAAATACGTGATTATTGTGTAGTAAAGGTCAGGCCAAGATTGGATTGTCGATTTTCAGATATTGCTTAATGGGTACATATGATATGGTTCGTTCATTGCAACATCTTAGCTTCATCTTCTGTAGTAGCTGCAGCTGGTATTGTATCGTTTTTGGTAATTCATTGTTAGTTGGGTTAATGAGGACCAAACATATTGGGCATTTTTCATCAAGTTAACATGTATGATTTGAGAGATTCTGATGTTTACATATCATAACCCTGTAAGAACCTCACATCCCTTAGTGAACCTCATGTTATATCCGTCCATAAATCAGTTACCTACTAGATATTAATTTTGAATACCTAGTAATATAATACTGATGTTTGAATGAATTATACTGCTTTATGTCCGATTAGCCGCTATGAACTCTGCTTGGTGGGTAAATAAATGCTCATGTAATGTGGGATGTCATAACTTGTCAGTGTTTTCATGCAAGACACATGAATGATTTATAACTGGTATCACTGTCAAACAGACTTTTAGACAGTATATCACTGATGAAATGTAGAGTCGTGTTCGAGAAATTGAACTATTTTAATATGAATAAAAAGTAAATGTTGACAGAACCAATGCGCATATTCTATTTTCCCCGTCACTTCCCAAAGATTTAGCATTCCAAATAATCGTAAATATATATATAAATTTCATTGTGACTATGGACTCGTGTTGATAATATAACGTATTGTTGCTTAGCTTAGAATGAAACTTTACCAAACTTATTGTTGAAAGTCAGTATGTTATTAAAATTGTATTATGCAGGTATTTACACCCTTTTCATACTTGGGCTATTGGGATTTCATGTTTTTGGTTTGTATGGTTTGTATATCACTGATAGATGTGAAATTGTAAGCTATATCACTTGTGTTCCTGTTTTATATATATTGTGTTATTTATTTGTTTTGTGAGGCCGATATGTTTTGTTTTTTTCAAAATCTCCCCATTATCACATTTTTTGAAAGTCGAACATATTTAGATCATTTTACAAAAGTCCATGATCATATGTTTCATATAGTCAGAAGTATTTAAAACTAATGATAATTAAGTCATCACCACACATAATGAACAAAACTATTTCTTCTGCTTCAAAAGATATTTTTGAAATAAATTTTTGATGTTGTGAATTCAGTTTTATTTATATATATGCAACTTCATTTGTATCCAATTTATTGCATATAAAATTTGATAACTTTCATGCATTGAGTGCATTACAGAAATCCTGCTATTTTAGAATAACATGAACACTACCATTGCTTAATTAGGGAATTTATTTTCAACTTCAATCTTAATAAATGAATTACCAAAAATATTTAAAGACCATCTTCTTGAAGCATATACAAAAATGCATATTTGGTACATGGAATAAGATGCCTGAAATGACCTTCACTGGGCAGTCCTAAACAGTTGTTTGTTTGGCATAAACTTATTAAACAAAATGAAATTCAAGTTGGAAGGTAAGTAATCAAATTTTTGTTAAGTTTTATCAATTTTATTTTTATAGGGGCCATTTTCAGGAGTAAGTAGCGTTTTGTAAAACAGACATTGTGCTTATATTTGATACTGATGCTGTGTATTGCAGCTTGAAAGCTTGTTTGAACTTTGATACTGATGACTAAGCTGTTTAGGGATGCAAATTGTACAATGCCTGGACAAATGCCAATACACAAAAGCATGAGACTTATACAAGTTACCATATATAACAGTTGGTTGTCTGATGCAGGTATTACGCAGTAGATATTAATAGTCACATTTTCTTTTGCGTAATTAGATTGGTATTGTTTGTATGTCGACTAAGAGTAAGAGCATATATGTAAACAGTGTGCATTTGACAGATCATGCCAGCATGCCTGGTGTGTTTGATCTAATATATCTGACTTTAACATACAGTTCAGCACAGTATTGATTTACTGGAACTGTCAAACACAGAAACAATAATTATTGTTGGTCTAGATTTGTGTTTTTAGGTCAAATTTCATTAGCTCTGTATAGCGCAAACTCTTCTAAGCAATACACTTTTTGACTGATGTTGTTTCTGTAGAGAGGTTGAACTGCTTGTAAATTATTCCTACAGGAAAAAATTAGTGTGTTGTTGTAGAGAGGTTGTTACTCAAGAGAGGGTCACTCCTGAGAGGTTGTTACTTAAGAGAGGGCCACTCCTGAGAGGTTGTTACTTAAGAGAGGGCCACTCCTGAGAGGTTGTTACTTAAGAGAGGGCCACTCCTGAGAGGTTGTTACTTAAGAGTGGGCCACTCCTGAGAGGTTGTTACTTAAGAGAGGGCCACTCCTGAGAGGTTGTTACTTAAGAGAGGGCCACTCCTGAGAGGTTGTTACTTAAGAGAGGGCCACTCCTGAGAGGTTGTTACTTAAGAGAGGGCCGGTTATTACTTAAGAGAGGGCCACTCCTGAGAGGTTGTTACTTAAGAGAGGGCCACTCCTGAGAGGTTGTTACTCAAGAGAGGGCCACTCCTGAGAGGTTGTTACTTAAGAGAGGGCCACTCCTGAGAGGTTGTTACTTAAGAGAGGGCCACTCCAGAGAGGTTGTTACTTAAGAGAGGGCCACTCCTGAGAGGTTGTTACTTAAGAGAGGGCCACTCCTGAGAGGTTGTTACTTAAGAGATGGCCACTCCTGAGAGGTTGTAACTTAAGAGAGGGCCACTCCTGAGAGGTTGTTACTTAAGAGAGGGCCACTCCTGAGAGGTTGTTACTTAAGAGAGTGCCACTCATGAGAGGGTGTTACTTAAGAGAGGGCCACTCCTGAGAGGTTGTTACTTAAGAGAGGGCCACTCCTGAGAGGTTGTTACTTAAGAGAGGGCCACTCCTGAGAGGTTGCAATGTACTAGTTGTAGTTATCAAGTAAAAACTACATGACATGAATGCAACCTCAGGTGACTGTTAATAGGGTATTTACGTTGATGAAAGATAAGTGAACCAAGCAATGATCTCATCCTGCCCATTCTGTCATTGATTACATAAGCTACTTATATAGTATGGACTTCTTTATTTCAAATCAATTCCAACAACAATTATCTTGAAAAAAGATGGTCGGTGCAATTTGAAGGTTAATACTTGTTGTGCAAAATTAAAAAATGTTGATGTTAAGATTGCTGGCCACTCAAAAATGAAATAAGTTGTTTATGTAACTAGTTTACTGTCATTATGTAAATGTTACATCAGAGATTTGAGTCAGACAATTATGTGATGCTGTTCGTCTGTTACACAAGTTCTATTGCGTTGTAGGAATCACATGTTTTTACCAAATATGAAGTATTTACGATTTATATGGAAATTAGTGAAGATAATTCCCTATTGGTTACTTAACAATGTACAACATTATTTGCATAACATCTGAGATTAAGTGAATGAGAAACTTCTAGTTGGTGATATCTCTGGTGTACCATTAAGTTAAACCAGGAATTTGCAAGATATAAATGAAATGTGTTTACAACTTCTAAATATTTGTTGTTCATTGATATCATTGATATTTTGCATGATTCACAGATTTTATGGGTTTATATTATTAACCAGCTAATGGTCCAAAAAATCAGTGGCTTTGTCTTGATGGTTTTAGTGTTTAAACCCACATAGTTGTCTAATTGATGCTTTGTGTCATTGAAACAGTATTAGGTCACTTCAGTTCATGAAGCTGTTGACGTAGAAATTCATGCAATGTTAATAGTCTGATTTTCAAGTACAGTTTGTTTCTGTAGTGAATTATTGTGCTGCGTAGTTTGCTTTGTTTGGATTCGTGAGAGCATTGGAACATGAATCTTACACTTAATATGATGATAAGTTAACATAAATTTATAAAAAAAACTTACATTCGGAACAAACTTATCGTTACTTTTGGAAATGCTGTCTTTTTCTGAACAGTATTGTATGTATGCTCTTTACTCAATCAAATATTTATTTCCTTTCAAAGAAAATTAAAAATATATTTTATCCAGTAACTGTTGTATTGATGACTAATGCAATCATTTTATTGCATGATTGTGACCAGTTCCATAATGTAAAGTCTTTTATGTCTTAAGTGATATTGACATGTTATTTATTCCATTGCTAACCATTTGTGCATGTTAAGATATTATGATACTATCAAAATAACCTGTGCTTACTCTGCTTTGATGTGTATGAGGTGCATTGGGACATATTTCTCATTTGGTCTTTGTTTAAGACTTGAATGACCTTGTTCATTTACAATTTTATCCGTCCAAAAACATATCTTGATTATCTTTACGAATTGTGTAAATGAAATGTGCATAAAATGTGTTAAAACTATTTGTTCAGATTTTATATGTATATATCTTGCTTGTTTTATAATATATAATATATGAAGCTCTTTAATTTATTTAATGTTGTGTAATGTTTTTGTTCCGTCTTGTTTGTCTCCAGTTGGTTAGATTTCTCTGTAGAATCTTTACTGTCAAATTATAGTTTGCTTTATTATGTATTTAATACTGAATTCCTTCAGCACAAGTATATCTGAGTGTTATTGATAATACTCTATATCTGACACTTGGTAAAGCTATCGACTGTCGATATAAGGGTCATCGGTTTGAATTCCGGTTGGGATGTATGTTCCCTGTGACGATTTCAATGAAGACAGTCAATTCTCTTCCATTTCTGATTCATGTTGGGAAGTTGTCATTTGCTTGTGCAAGAACAATGTGGTACTGGTTGGTAACCCAGGAATTCTGTTTAGGTCACCTGACCTCCATCATTACAGCAATGTTGCTGAAGAAAGGCACAAAACATCTGACCAAGCCCAAGTTGTCCTATTGAATGTCATTTTCCTCTCTGCTTGAAATTTAATCTTTCTTCAAACTTTCATAGAAATTCAGTTCCTTATAAAACTAGATATATGATCTATTACCATTTCTTCAGACCATTGTAAGCTGTACAGAAACTTGAGTTTTTTTAACCCTCCTATGCATTCAACAGTTTAAGAAACATGTATATATTTGCTTGGCCTAATTCATGGTTCTACTGCTCTACAATATACAATAATGTATTATTTAGCTTCCTCTTCTTATGGCCTTAAAATGTTTCTTTCAGTAGATGTTACATGTATATGTTGTTGCTCACATTTATGTTGTCTATACATGATACAATGTATAGTACCACTATCCGCCCAAACATTTGTTGCTAAAATTAGCTTGTTTTTTTCATGTTTTGTTGTACTTTTATATTTATAATACCTGACTTTGTTTTTGAATGAGATGCGGTTCATTAAATATTTAAGATTACTTTGGGAGTTTGTTGTTGTTTCTTAATTTCTGATAACTTCACAGATTGACGGTTTCCAAGTTGGTAGACATAGGATTATAAGTTATGTCAGACTTCAGAAAGTGGACGTACAACATGAATTTCTCTAATGTCTGGCTGTGTAACGGGTCCAATACGAACCTGATGGAACTTATTCCCCGATTTAACCATTTTTAAGCTGTGATGCCATATTTCACAAATGTCTCATTTTGAGATTTTTCCCCAAGTCATTTATTTCATGTCTTGTATTGTGAAATCTGTTCAACATACAATTTTGTCATTGGTATAAGTGATGTTAGATTGACCGCGAACAGGGTGTATGAACTTTCAGGACCGATCCATGTCAATCTAGGTAAAGAAATGCTCTCGTCGTAAATGCGTAAAGATATAATTGCTGTTTGGATAACTTTCTATCAAAACACAACCAAGGCCTTTTCTCTGTCAAGCTTACGGACACCTATTTTGAAATGTAATGGTCCAGGTAATATTTTCATGCGTTCGCGGTTAATAAAACCGCACTATAGTCAACACTGTCTATAATTCAAAACCATTAAATTGCCATTATATTAACCACGAACGCATGAATATATTACCTGGACCATTACATTTTAAAGCAGGTGTATTGAAATGTTCGTGTTTGTCAGTGAGCTTGAAGGAGAAAACGCTGCGGTTCAGTTTTGATAGAAAAGTAAACCAAACGGCAGTTATAGCGTTACGCACGAGAGCATTTCCTTACCTAAATTGACATGGATCGATCTGAAAGTTCATGCGCCTGTTCGCGGTCAATCTAACAGCACTATACCAACTTGTCTGGAACGCATCACACGGCGGAATACACATCGGGTTGTATACCGTGTTACCCATGGCCGTCTTGCCAAACTTTCTCGATGAAATATGAATGGTTCCGTGCAAAGCACAAGTAACTAGATGGTTGTTTTTTAATAAAAACATATGTCTCCCAGAAGGCAGTTTGTCAGTAATTGTAATACTGACACAATATGTTAGATTAAAATATCACGCAAACGAGAATATAGTGTTTGATCAGTTCACCATGCACTGCATATGTATAAAAACATCGAAGGGCAATAACTCGGTGCAAATTATCCGAGCAAAGAACCTGTATGCACAACTACACTTGATGCTTATCAAGCCTGTGAAGTCTGGCTGAAATCCATTTAGCAGCAGTATTGGAGATGAAGCGCGGACAAACTCCATATGTATAAAAACATCAAAGGGCCATAACTCAGTGCAAAATTATCCTAGTGGAACAAAAAACGAAGATGCACAACTACACTTGATGTTGATCATTCCTATAAAGTTTGGCTGAAATCCAACCAGCAGTATTGCAGATAAAGCGCAGACAAGCATAAAGTGGACGGACGGACGGATAGACGGACAGACAGACAGACAGACGCCGAAGGCAAAAACAATATGTCTCCCACGGAGAGAGAGAGACATAATTACTCAACTACTTCTAAACGCAAAGGGAGGTAACTGCTGCAAGCAGTTTGGTCACGACCGACAAGGGTTTTAGTATAAAGATGTGTTTAGGGTACTGTTATTAGCCCAGGTTTTAAATCAAGAGAAAAATGCATAAAAATAACATTTTCACCCATGAACAAAATGAACAAGGAATAAAGAGTCGCAGCCTACTTTCAAAAGGTACGACATAAACATGATTGTGTAACAAAACCGATTATTTGTGTACGCAAAAGGGAGCATGCGTGGACACGTCAATAACATACAACACGTGACTGTCAACAGTATAGGAGTACATCACGTGACTGTAAACAATATAGGAGTACAACACGTGACTGTCAACAACATATACGCATTTCAACCAACCAAGGCATCGTCTACAATACTTTGATGGTGCCACTTTATTTGGCATTTAAACAAAGAGCGATTGCTTCTTAAAATGTAAGTTGGATTTGAACGCAATGAAGATAACACCGTGGAACATTTAACATCGCATATCTCAATATAATTGCATGTTTATGATCCCCTTGTTGCGTATAAGAGTTTAATTAGTACGTAAACCAGTTAGAACAAACAGTTATCTCATGTAGTTAGGTGAAGTGCACTGTTTGGGCATTAAGATCCAATCTTGTTGGTGTACCGTCTCCATGTGGTAATCTTGTATTCTGTCCTACGTAGTTTGCTTACTGCATAATTGATAACAAATAATGTCTTATACAATTTAATCTATGTTGGTGTTAGCAGCACATTCGTATTGGTCTAAATTGAATAAAATATCTGCAGCTTTCAGCCTTATATGCGATGAACGACTGTCGGCTGTCCAAAATTTGCTTCGACTTGCTTTTCGAGCTGGCACGTGATTATTATAAATACATCTATTGAATGTCTCTTATATTTCGTCGACAACAATTCACTTATGCAACACATGCATTTTTTTATATTTTTACATTTTTTTTATTGTACAAGTATATTATCAAGTTCTGATTTGACCGAATAACAACTGCACCATTTTCATATGTCTTAGCCAAGTATTCACCAGATTTAGACCATGTCATTCCGTTAGAAAGTAAAACCATGCATGTAAATATAATTGTTTTAATTATGTTTGTTTAAACACATATCAAAATTATTCTAGATATGCAATATTTTGAACAATATATTTTACATTAAGGAGATAAAGGACAACGAGTCTTTAAAGACTGACTCGTATGTTCTTGCTTTTCAGTGACGACCAAGAATGAAAGCATCATGTAACCCCATCGGAACAGTAAGCGTGCTACTGACAGTACAATCATTTATTGCGATAAATGCGGACATATAAGTGATTATTTCTTATAAATCAATACGAAATGATCACCAGAATGACATTAGTACAGGTAGCATGCTGCGTAATGATATACATCCAATTACGGTCACATTTCCTAAAACGTGATGAACGATTTATCTGCGCAGAATAACCCGGTACATATGAACCAAGTAGCCGATCAAATGATAAGTACTCGATGACCAAGGCTGACAATGTCCTTGATCAAGAACAAGAGCGTTTATAAGTTGGTCATCAATGCAAGTGTCCACTTTACTTCTTCTTCTCGTTCGCCGTAACACGGTCACACTACAGCATCACCAACACACGCTAGAGTCTTCTTAAGGTCCTCCACAGAGCCGTGCAGCCGTTCTGGTGAATGCTAGTTGGATGTGTGTCCACTTTACTTCTGCTGCTCGTTCGCCATCACACGGTCACTCCAACATCACCAACACACGCTAGAGTCTTCTTAAGGTCCTCCACAGAGCCGTGCAGCCGTTCTGGTGAATGCTAGTTGGATGTGTGTCCACTTTACTTCTGCTGCTCGTTCGCCATCACACGGTCACTCCAACATCACCAACACACGCTAGAGTCTTCTTAAGGTCCTCCACAGAGCCGTGCAGCTTCTGGTGAAGGCTAGTTGGCTGCGTGTCCACTTTACTTCTGCTTCTCGTTCGCCGTCACACGGTCACTCCAGCATCACCAACACACGCTAGAGTCTTCTTAAGGTCCTCCATAGAGCCGTGCAGCTTCTGGTGAAGGCTTGTTGGCTGCGTGTCCACTTTACAAGGGCGATGCTTCCCTTATACTATCGTAAAAACAAAACGCTCTTTGATCAAGTATTTGTCGGTGATAAAATGCCTAACAACGAAATGCGTTTTCCATATTATTGTACGCCATGTATCGAAACCTAGAATCCGTAGATCTAGGAACATACAGTGATATGTATAACATATACAATGTACTAGTATTTTGTTTAATGAGCGAGGAACATAATCCTACTTTGTAATTGTAATTGTACATAATTAGGGTACGGATGTTGACAAATTACTCTCAGATTTTGCTATTGTGTGACCTTTTGTGGTTATAAGGTAACGGTAACTATCAGAAAACGCTAATTGCATTAGTGAGCGATTGCTTGTAGAGCGTAAATAGAGATCGTTGAAAGAATTTGTAAGAGGAGAGGTATCAAGTTTTTTGTCATTGTCTTTCGTCACTACAAATGGTTTTTAACAACCATGGTAGATTGACAGAATATTTAACAAGTGCAAAACTGACTGTTCTATTCACATCTCGATACATTTTACAGGTAGGTTACAACAACCTTCACCTTTGACATTAAGTTGTTATCAGAGAATTTAGATGTTTAGTGGTCCGCGTCACGTATTGCAAACCAGATTATTGTGAGCGTGGTACTGTTGTTGAGAGGTTGTTGTTACACAGAGGTTAAACTGACAGTGAGTTATAACCACATGAAAACATTGATACTCTTGTCGAAGAGAAGTTTTGTTCAAGAGCAAGTCGCTTTGGAGAGCTTGTGCTAAACATTTATAGTTCAACACAACATATTCCGTAAAGATGTTAAATCACTCATAGCAATTCCGATCCGGCCACTATTTTCTTCATTTAAAACACTGGTGTGTGTTATAAATAATTAATGAGTCAGATTCAAGACAACTTAATTAACCGATCAAGGACAAATATAATACCTCCATCTCGTGGCAGTAGATACATTAATTTCCTTAATTATGAGTATTTGAAGAGTTCTGAATGAAACAGCGCTTAGAAGAAGTTAAAATGAGTAAGTATTGACGATTACACTGCTGCTGTAATTGAAACCAGAAACTTTCGACTACAGACAACGATGCCAAGTTGTTAATAACTAAATGTATGCTTAATTCTCTCGACTGCATGCCAATTTTAAATAGATCTAGCGGAAAAGGAAAATGACCCTCGGTGAATCGGGAAACGCTGTTAGTTTTGAAAGTTCTCAGCGGAGTTGATTAGCTAAATCTGGTACAGATTTGTAAGCATGGGTAATTATAGACCATTTAATAGCATTTCCTGTAAAATGGTGTGTTTAAGTACTCTTAACCAACAGAAAGAACAAATGATAAGCTAAACGGCTATGCAAGATCATTTAGTGGAGTTGTATAATCGATAATCGAAGTGAGTTGGAGAGGGTACTTCGATTTAAAATCGGTAAATAATCGAAGTGTTTTATTTTCTTACTACATGTTTACAATGTATACACGAATTACTCTATACAATTGTGCTTTTCATGTGGTACACTTGGGATTATAATCATATAACACAATGGAATACAGTTTCATTACAGTACAGCACATGTTATCAATGATTTCAATTTTATATAGACCTTCATTCCAGAGGCAAAGATATATACATTAAAATATTAAAGAACATTCATGTGACTAGCACTTAAAGAGTGTCAACATTAAAACTTGTAAATACTTTAAACAAAGACAACACGTTCATTATAACAATTAACATTCTTGAGTCATTGAAATTACTTGAAATATTTCGATAGCACAAAGACTGCAACACACCGTAGGTATCGGTTTCGATGTCGAGTCACGATATTAAACATCGATTATCACCGATATGAAATACTGCGATTATTCTATTCTTCTCGATAATAGCTTCATCGTTCTGCAAATAGCAACATCATTATCACTATACGTCCCGAGACACGTGACGAAGGTAATCCAAAGCATTCGTCAGTATACAACTCTCAACTCCATGTCTGTAACTCTAACAAATGATCAGCTAACAATGTGAGAGTAGTAAATGTCTAGTATTTCTTTGTTTTGGACAATAGCCATGTTCCAATCTCCGGTGTACAGACAGAATTCAGGCCGGTCAAACATACACCGTGATTTATATTACTCGTATTATATGTTTCTGGTAGAATGATTGAAGTATGTAGCATTTATACCATCATATGTGTGCCGTGGTTTTATTCTGTTTAAGAGATTAAATTAGAAACTCATAAACGAGTTACTCCTAATATGTAGAGTGTCGTTAGTTCTAGCTGTAACAATATTCTAAAAATATGCAGTTTGTCGCAAACACCATTGTAACTTAGTTTCGACATGAAGTTTTGAAACAGTTCTGCGCAAAACTCTCGATATATGAATATTTGAATTGAATGTTTTTTCTTCAGTTTCGTTAAACAATCGATTCAGTTAACAGATTCGTGGATATATATAATTCATTGTTGCGTCTAAACAGCGTATTTCTTCTATGACTAACAAAACTTAGTTTTTCTTAATTACATACAGTGCAACATTTCGAAGACAATACCCTTTTTTGAGAGATCAAAACTTCGGCTTTTGAGGAGAGGTTGTTGCCTTAAAGAGGTTAAATTGGCAATAACCGCGGGAAATTTGTTGGAAATATTGTTGAAGGGAGGTGGTGCCTCAAGAGAGGGCTGCACTTAAGAGGCTGTGCTGTATTGAAATTCACTTACTTATACTATTTGTATTTAAGCGCCGCTGTACGAATTCCAACCTCTTCTTTAAGTGACGTCATTTCCAGAAAACGTTAAATGTGACGTCACCATGTACTGACAGGGAACAATATTTGCCCCATATGGCAATATGAAAACGAAGTGACCATATGGAGTAAATATTGTTTCCTGCTTGCAAATAGTGACATCACATGTGGCGTTTTCTAGAAATGACGTCAGATACGGAAGAGGTTGTATATCCCATAGCAGTGCTCATTTATTCTTTGAGGTATACACGATCAAGCAAATAATGAGGCATTTATATGTACATTTATTTTCATTATTGTATATTTATTTCCACGTACGAGATGCTATCGAGGTAGAAAGGTATTGCTGTGAACCAAGTAATATCATTAATCACGTTTTCTATGATGGATGTATGGATTGATATGTTCAGGAAGTTCAATGTAGAGCAAGACATATTAACCATAACCTAGCAATGAATCTGTGTTTGTTTTCCTCTTGATATCCAAGGAAACCTGTAAACTATCGAATGTACACGTGTTTACTACGTTATTTTGGAACACATGGATCAATTCACGTTTTATATAAGGATTTGACAGTTAATTTTGTGTCGATTATCATCAAATTTTGACTGTGTATCCGTTGAAAACTGAATAATAGTTGTGTAGTATAATTTGTCTTTATATATCGCTACATACACTGTAGGGATGGGATTTGAAGTGAAACTTATTTATAACAATTAACAACCGCATGATTAGCCACGTAAATCAAGCAGCAGTTTGAAGTAATATGGAATAGGTCTTTGGATTTATTGTGAATTGGTCTAATGATATGAAAAGTATCATGCCGCTGAGATAAGAAGAATTTCTATTAACATTTTCGGATAATATCTTACAGTGCTTGGTGAAGGAAAATGTGTATATACATTTATATGTGTTACTTTTAGTGTGCTTAATAAAATACTGGTGTTGTAATCTAATTTCCTATTCGTCGTAACAAATGTGACATCATGAGAGTCAATAAGAGTTTACGTAAATGTTCCGTCGTTTGATCGAAACAGAGGTGAAATTGTATGCATTTAATATGAATTTATAATTTGGACAGTTCACACAATGATTGACAATTTGAAATTCTAAATAAGAAATGCATGAACACTATTCCTCTCTTGTTGTTTCGACATTTCAGTATTTAAAGAAAAACATATAAACAACGCAGAAGAATCCCCTCACGTGTCTGTCCTCCAATAGTCGTGTTCCTTGTGTGAATTGGTGACAAATAAATTACCAAGGATTGTCAATCAATGTTGATTGGTGATAGATTGGGTCAATCTCTTACGTAAACGAACGCATATAAAAACCTTGTTACCACCAGTATTGGAAATATTCACCGTAGACTAACAGCGAGTGGGGTAAGCTTGATTTTATTTCTTAACGTTTTCAATTTATTTCAAGTTGCTTTTCCTTTTAATATAATTTAAATGTTTAATATAGCTCTTCATGTACAAAATGTATTTATTTATTTACCAATTATATGCTTGTGTCATTACGAAGAAATAAAACAAAATCACTTTAACTTTAGTCAGTCAGAAACTGATAGAAAATACTTGTTTATAATGCTGCATATTTTAGATTACAAATTAGGTTCTTTATTCACGCATTCGACTGATAAGCCACATAACGAAAATGCATTATCTGGAGAATGATTTTTTTTTAAAAATCCGGATTTTTTACATCAAAAAATCATGTCAGAATAATGAAGTAATTCAAGAGATTATGGCTTACATTGTGAACAAGGTAATAGCTTCACGAAATGATAACACCTACTTTGTTGTTTAATGCGAATTGAGGAGCATGATTTATATCTTAGTATGTGAACCATTTTATGTGTATTAAATGGTATACATGTATACAGCAAACCCAAGTTATACAACCAGTTAGGTCTTAATGATGTCAGTGTTATAACTGTGGTGGTCTGATCATTGGTTTAGAATGTGAGGGAAGATATGAATACTGGTCTTATTAATGAGGTGGTCTTAATTTTGAGGTGAACTTTTTACACCATTGGATCTTATCTTTTGGTCGTCAATTAACTGATTATCGAAGTTTTGTGATGGACAATATGTCACACGAAAGCTGCAGTGATGCAACTGCTCGATAAATGAAGAAATATAAGCGTTCATAGCCAGTGTTGAAATAATAAAAACGGACAAAAGTGGTTTAACTAAATGTTATAAAATCATAACTATCACCCATTCATGGAATACAAATCGCATTTATTTGAGATTTTTGTTTGAAAACTTTGTAATATTAGTGGCTCATCTGTCAATATTGTTGAACTCGACAGAATGATAAAGTCTACGTTTATATCTTTGTTGAAAAGCTTGTAGGCATATACATGTATACAGATATTTACTTGGTCTTGATGAAGCATTTCCCAAGATTGACAGCCACACAATTTGTTGTATCTTATATATCTTTATACGAGTATAAGCCAATATCTGTTTCAGTATCACGTATTCCAAATAATCATATTTCACTATAAAACACTGTGTTTTTAATTTCTATATATTAAAGGAATTTGTAAAAAGAACTTAAAGTAGAATTTAACAATTAATGATGTTATAATGACGAAACATCTTATTCCATTTCGATTATTTCAATTATCAGTTTTTAAAATAACAACAGCAACAACAACAACAGCAACAACAACAACAACAGCAATTTTAATGTGTATCCTAAGTTATCGTTTAAATGGGAATGGGTTTTATGCACTTTTGACTGATACATTTATGTGCGCAAATCTGAAACAATGAATAAAAAAGAACGAATTTTATGCACAATCTTGGGAAAAAGCTTTAATGGGTTTTATTATAAAGCAGTAGATATAGTTATTTACTATTTTAGATAGAAACCTCACTTTCATTGAACTTTGAAATGTTATCATTAGTGAAAAATTTGAAATTTATGCTCAATAGACCACAGCTAAGATTTATTTAAATCATTTGAGGCGCATTTCATGGTACTCTCCTGTAACGGTAGTGGAATCAAAGCGCTTTGGGGAGCGTAATCTCATGGCTGATTGTCGTAAAATTATACATCTTTTCCTGGTCATAAACTATACAGTCGCTATTTCTAACAAATCAAGTCCGACATTCATACGTTTTCACACTGATTACAGTACAATATTTTATCCACAAATTACTGTAATCCAATATGAACAGGATTCTCATAAAGCCAGCCTGTACTTTCTCATATTTTATCAGAGAGATATGACACAAATGTAGTTAAAGGTCTCAGAAGCAGCCTCTCTAATGCAGTTACCATTGTTTGTTTGGCTCTGATAGTAACTGGCATATTGTATTAAATCAAATAAACTCCCAAGTGTATTAACAGAAACTTCGCAACAATGGCACCAATAAACTCCATATTTAGCGTAATAACGAACGTAAAATTCTGCAATAGTTCGTGCGTCAAGTCATTTCTTGACACATATCATATAAACTCTAGTACCGTTCACGGATAACATTCGCAAACGACGTTAAGGAATAACAAAAGACAATGTAAAACTAGAAATTGATTTTGACGATAACAACGATTACCCGCATTTAATATTAGCATGAAATTTACATAAACAATTGTAGACTGGATCGGAATTAAATCTATGAATTTGAACCAGCGTAATAATAATGAACCAGTAATAAAATGCAAATAAGCACAAATATTAAGAAAAATAAATGGGAAACATACTGAAATAAGAGAAGTTAAAGACAAAGATAAAGTAGCTGAATAGTTTGTTTACAACAAACTTTTACTTGGCATTATTTACGTTCATGACTGGCTTGTTGTCAGGATTTTTACGAGGGGCTTTCTATAAATTATGTCACTAATGGTCTTCCTTAGAAACCACGTTGCATAAGAGAATGTGATGATTTCATGTAATTGATTGCGGATGTTTATTTAAAACACTGACCTAAGCCGCTGTGAATCTTTCCTACTTCCCTTGCTAAAAGAATGCTCTCAGGTAAGCACTATGCTACTAGAAGTGCCATTGGTTCTGCAATTTGTCAGTGTATCAACAGTATACCAAGGGGAGACTACTTTGCAGCATTTAGGTCGTGGAAAGCAAGACTTCAAAAGTGTGTATCTGTGCAGGGGGAATACTTTGAAGGGTTGACGTGAACAAATTTCTGATGCAGTGAAAATTTTAAGCATACGAAACCCAGTGACATAATTGATTGAATACCCCTCGTATTAAGAGTTTTGATGGATTAATCAGTCAGTGTATAATAATTCTATATCAATACGTTGTCATAAACACTGTGTACCAACCTCTTTAACGTCTAAGTTAGCTAATCGACTTCCACATTCTTATCAACGCTTGCGTGTCCTTATCGTGTCAAATGTTCTAAACGAGAGTACAGTAAAGTGTTTATTTATTATAGTATCACCCTTACTTAAAGGGCCAGTCATTTCTGACTTATGAGACACCTACCTTCTGAGCACATTTACTCCCAATATTCCTGTAATGCCAGGCACATATACATATCATTTGCGTTTCTTTTTGTGTCGACATATTATGTATATGAGCGAATGTAAAATATAAAAACTTTGTCATCAGAAATGATCACAATTATTGCGGTCCTAGTCTTAGCAGAACTATCCTATATAAAGAGTTAACATGCAATTGCTATATTCTGATATGCTTTTATTTTTATTTCCAGACAGCAACAAAACGATTATTGAGATCAGACTACAGCGTCTCTTCACGACGTTTGAATTCCAAAAATAATATGGAGGCGGAACATTTAAATGTTATGTTCAACCCCGAGCTGGCTGTTCCAATATTTGGTTATACAGTGCCACCACTGGCAGTTTGTGTAATTCTTATCAATGCGTGTATGGTATGGACTCTATTGCAAAAACAAATGCGATCGCCAGTCAATTCACTGCTTGTCTGCATTGCCATATCGGACACGCTTGCTATAACACTGCCTGCAATACCGTTTACTTACTTCTACACGTTCAGTCATTACGAGGACTTTGTTCCATTTGCTTGGTGCCGGGTGTTCTTTTACTGTGTCCACGTCGTGCCCCTTTTGTGCAACATGGCGTCGCTATGGACAACCGTGGCACTTGCTGCCATGAGATGTTACTCAGTATGGCGTCCATTACATGCCAAGTCGACAATAACTGCATTTCGGACTTACATCGCAATTGTCATCGCGTATCTAGTGTCAGCACTGGCTTACGCTCCGCTGATGTTTGAATACACATATACACCACTCACAGCGCCATCGGTGACGGAGCAAAACTCCACCATGCTATCTTGCCATATGCAGAAAAGCCAAACACATACGTCTGTTGCGTTCTGTAGGTTCCATACATGGATACAAATCATAATGACGTCACTGTTGCCATGGTTTCTGATAACATTCCCCAATTTTGGTCTCCTTTACAAACTTAAGAAGGCAGACAATGAAAGGAAGGAGCTAAGCGCAGGGTATCGCGACATTGAATCCAAAGGTAACTCCGTATCAGTAAGCCTTAACAAGAAAAATCAAATCAATGGCAAGCGCATGACAAGTTGGATGGTATTCAGTGTGGTGAGCATGATTTGGCTGGTTGAAATTCCTTTTGCTATCAATTTTACCATGTACATGTCGCATACGGATGGAAATCTAATGCGCTCACGAGTGAGTAACAACGTCGTTGTCGTCTTCTTAATGAAGTACATAGCATACCCTGTTGTGTTTCTCATATTTTGTTTTATGAGCAAGAAATTTCGAGACACATTCTGCGAAGTCGTGCTCCGTCAGAAAAGGGGCCGCTACTCTCCGACGTCATCAAAAATCTCGAATTCCATCACGAAAGACTCGGAACCAGTTATATAGAACTCCGTTAAGACAATGGAAAGTGATGTCATAATTTATTCGCTAAATTACGCCAACCGTATCTTCCTTTAACATTTAGTTGAACAGTTCAACGTAGACATGACGTATTTAGTTGGGGGAGAGCTCAGTGTAAATGCCAAAATTGATCTACAACCGAAATAGACTGGTTATGTTACGTATAATAAAGCGTTTTGAATATCGGCAATTCGGCAGAAATACACGAACTCTTCGGTAATGATGCGGTAATATGGTGTTAATGTGTAAATACAAAATTCCATTATACAATAGTTATAGTACATGCAATGAAACTCGTTTTATTGATCAACATATGTTTCAGCTTTATTTGTACTATTCTGTGTGAATGTTGGTTTCAACAGATATGGGAAAGGTTAATTTCGAAAATTATTATTTAATTGTATATGACAATATCAATACTGATCTATTAGAAAAGCATTTGGGTGTGTCTCCCATTGGCTCGATTGTCATGCATCATTATAATACATTGTTGTAGCGCAGTATGATTACTTGTTGTAATACAGTTATACGTTGTTACGTGGTAAAATAAAACACTATGAAACTATTCTGATTGTATGTTTATTTTATGCGTAAGGCGTGAAAAATATATCTGTTTCATGTTTCCCTAGAACATTTTTTCGCGTGTTAAGATTTTTTTCTTTTTGGTAAAATTTATTTGTGTGAATTTTTCCTTAGGTTCATATTTCTGCCCCGTTATTAGATGATTTACGGGTATTCCAGCTAAAGAGTATTATATTCACATTGAAGAAACATTATCCATGTTAAAAGAGAAAGGGGATTTGTCTTTTAACATATATTCATTTAAATCTATGTTTATTTATCTTCGTTTGAAAATTAAAAAAATCCCCAAGAAAAGAATAATTTCCAACCAACCTACCCTATCTTTGGGGGCATGAAACCTGAAACAAACATATTTTCTAGGCGCAATTAGTATAAGCCGAAAAATGTATTGCACTGAAGATCCCTCAATAGCTTACATATTTGACAATTCAAGGCTTACAGCATACCAAATTGTATCTTCGTTTAGTATCAGATTCATTTTTCGAAACCTACTGACCAGTCAGGAAATAGCAAATAAGGTGTCGATAAAAGAGAAATTTATCTTTTGTGCAGACATTATACAACAATACATAAAATACAAACTACTACATTGTTGTTAACAAAGCAACCAAGAGTACCAAGTAAAGGACCAAATTTAATGATTTTATATCAGCTTTTGTACATGATCACTGGCAACCTGTTATATAACATCTTTGTTTGGGATTTTTGACATATTTTCAGATTTGTTGTTCTTCGATCAAACTGAGGTCTAGCCGTCTGAGGACACTTAACATTGATTCATATTGGTACTGCTCAAAACTATTACAGGGAACGCCACATTCACAAGAAATACACATTTTTGTCTGATAGTAACATTTCGGTACTAATTCATGATCACAGTATCAAAATACAGACAAGCTATTGTAATAATTAAATACCATCATTATGTTACAATGCCATTGGTTGTTCGATTTATCATGAGACTTTTAGTGTAGGGATTGTGACACCAAATCTTTTTGTACACATTTCAACAGGTCAAACATGTTTAACCCAATTGGAAAACAAACGAGCATACTGTATATCTCAAGGAGAGGATGAGGTCTGTTTGTAATACATGTCACTTAATTAAGAGGAATATGGCCGCGTCATATGAAAACAGGACTTGGACTTGATTATCAATTGTGTCTAAAGTTAAAGTTTAAGATGCCACCATATTTCCACCAGAACTGACAGGAGTAAGAACTTAATACTGATACTGTTTTTACTGCTTCTACTCTCAACTTAACAGCAATGTTTACTCAATCAACTCGAGGCAAAACAAAATAAGACTATGTTCAAAGTAGAAGAAATGGGGAGAAAGAACAGCAAAGTCAATCTGCGTTACTGACCAAGCTTTTAAAGGTATTGATGTGTCGATGTTATACATTCATGAAACCAAAGTCGAAAAAAAACGAATAAATAACACAAAAATATAAATAAATTGCTGGGGCTTTGAATGCTGGATACTTTGATTACATTTTACAGACTGACTGAAATATAATTTTGCGGAATGAAACAAACTCTTGTTTCAGGACGTCCCCTAACTTTGACAAACGGGGAACTTTTAATTTGTTTTGTTTTCAATTTCTTATCGTTCGAAGTTCTATTGTGGGTCGAAAATAATTAAAAAGAACTGGTTAGAAACGTAAAAAAAGCTACACCAATATGAAGTATACATCATCATCAAATATTGGTCTTACTCCAGAAAATCTCCTCTCATATTACCTAATAAAAGTAGACATTTTGCCGGAAAGCGTACGGAATGTAAAAAAGGCTGGCAAGTCAATAAGTATTCACCAGTAGCATATGCATTTGTCTTGTTGTGAATATGATTTATGTATTGTTATGATCGATAATGATGTTAAAATTATTAATTTAATACAATATAATATGGATTTTTAATGGTTTTAAACACTAATAGTTTGGTTATACATGTAGTGGAGCGTTCAAAGTACATTTCACATCGTGGCGAACAATGTATCTCTGACTTGATACTTTCCTGCTCTTTCTTGTTTGTTATCAGTCCCTGTTCTCCCTATTTTTTATAATATTTTGTACCCAAACGATCTAAGTGGGGATGCCATGTTTTGTGAATGTGACTTTCCCTGTGCCGCATATTCTTACTTTTATTTCCATGACTTGCTAACTTGGAACTTTTAACATAGCTGACGTAAAATTGTGCATACAATGTTCTCTTGTTACCGATGTTTAATGAGGTTCCTCGTGAATATTTGAGTTATTTCTATCATTTTCCATTTCAACCCACCACTATATATAAAACTATATCAGGGAACAATAGTGGTCGAGGTGTAGAGCGCCTTACTCCTGATTCGAATGTTGGGAGGTCGAAACCTCGCAAACCACAGAATAGTTTGCAAGTACCAATGAGTAGCCTAAGGAGCAGACAGCGAGAGTGATTCGTTTAACCGTTAAACAACGACATAAAAACGCTAAATTGTTAACACTAAAGCCGTATTCGGATAAATGTACTGGTAGCTTTATAAATATTTAGAATAGAATCAATCAACTGACATTTTTGTACTGGCAATAAATATACATATAATATATATGTTGGACAGTCATCATTTCCCGCATTGTCAGATTATGCAATGTAAGACATTTAATACAACTGGTGGTGATACTATTAGTCTCACGTTCACTTCGATTAACTAAATGTAGCTTTCTAATTTAAGACTATTAATTATCAAGTGATTTATAGAAATTCCCATAAGACACCAATATCAATATACAATGTACGTAATATCGACACATTATCAAGTTAGGACAGGTGGTTTTAGATTCTGAAGCAGTAGTTCCAAAATGGCTGCCGAAGTGAATTATGCCAGAGATCTTTTAAATATAAGGAATACGAGGCACAGATAACATTAAGATAATGTTAAATTGTGTCTTCCTGGTCAGATGTCTTATAGTCAGTACATGGTGACATCACATACGTCATGAAATTTCTGGAAATTACGTCATTTAAAGAAGAGGTCGGAAATCGTACAGCGGCGCTCATTTCAGAATGTACGGACATTGTCGAGATGTTGCAATGGCCATGTGACGAATGTTGACGTTGTCCATAACAAGAATAACCCATAGAGCAAGTGTGTTGTATGAGGGAGATATGATCCTTTTACATATTCATATTTAGATCATCAGAGGCTTGTCTTAAACGAATACCCATAATCATAGTTAAGAGAACGACGTCAGGATATTTGAGATCGATCCAAGGTTGTAAGTGAAATCATATTTGTTCAGTACAGGAAAAAATGTATCTACCATTTATTTATGTGGCTCATACCAACTTTTAACAAGCTTGAATTAATTTGACAACTCTTGTATTAAGCTTTCTGAAGGAGAAGCATATAGTCGCCGTCTCGTCTATCAATGCGTTATTGCTTGCGTCTCCCGCATTCTTGTCCCCGCTAATTCCCAGCAACCAACGAATCGGAATTCAATGAAACTTAATGGGAAGCTTCACTACCAAGAGGAGATGTGCATACTGTCGACACGTTCCAGTTCGATAAGATTTCACATACTTAAGTCCCTTTCCTCATGTACATCCATCGATTCTATCAATAGTCTCGTTTTCCTGAAGTCAAAGTAAGTGCATGACATCCTTTATTTTTATATTCTACTCGTACAAACAGGTGCAACATTTTACTGCGACGTTATTGTTAAGAAAACAACGTTTGACATGTTATTTACCATTCAAATCAAACTGTACTTTAAAGTCTGTAAATTAATATTACTATCTTATAACTTGATCTTCGTATTGAAAGCATTGGGGGGAAATAGTACAAGCACTAGTTTACTTCAAACTGTACTCAAGTCCTCCATATATCGAGTTAAATACTTTACAATATGTTCAGTGCATCTGTGTATGAAATGTGGAATAAGGCATACACGTTATCTTCCTGCATAAAATCCGGATGCACGAAACGCCTTTTCCGACACGAACGACAATGAATTCAGTGCAGTTATAATCTCGAGGTTACATTAGGTCACTTTTCTTGCTTATAAATAGTTTATCTGTCGATGCCGACCAAATTGTGGAATCATGGCGTGCAATAAAGGTAAGTCTAAATTCTATTATTTAATTTATTAATTTGAAAATGCCTCGAGGTGAACGATTCTAAGGCTTAATTCCCCCAAATGTTTGTCCTCTATGATTATCTTAGTTATTCCTTATGGTCGGCTAGGCCATTCCTTGCGCCTCTGTTCCCTTACGTATGTACCATTGAGCCTCCTCAAGTGCCTTATGTTTTATGGATTGTTGTTTTCCCGGAGGTTTGTGTCTTATGTATGTAGCGTTCCCTGTAGCAACTTATTTCTCTCTTCAATTAGGATTTTACATAAATTGCGGGTGAATGCCTTGTATCTTTGAGTGCGCATCATGAAGAACGCAAGCGATAACATTATCTTGTATGCTATGTTGATAGTGACTGGCATTAAGAATAATATCAGACTATATTGATAACAAAACTTACTAATAATTAGAAATAAATTCAAATATCAGACTTTGATATACACCAATCCATCGCAATTCCCAGAATCCTTTTCGTTTCACGACTGGACACCGTAGGTTACGGATTAAACCGGGGTTTGCCGATTGATAAAGCACTAACTGCTGAGTCCCGAATCACTTTCTTAAATGTCAAGTATGGATCCAAGCAAAAGCGGTAACAGTATTCTCAGATGTGAATAAGAACATATTTTTTATTAAACATAAATATAACAACATCACCACGTATATTTACGTTTTACACCCATTGAGAATTTTTTATTTTCTCTTTTGTTATGCTTTCTTCTACATGGTAGTTATATTTGGGTTTTTATGTCAGTAACCTACGTCAGACATTTGGTTAAACCCTCGTATCCATGTTTCTTACCAGAATTAGACTGCACTATCGCGAATACAGACAACCATATGCCAATTCAATTCAGAAGTTTATTTGTTATAAGCCACCAGCCCAAGCCAATATAATATTAATGTTATGATAATGTCAACACAGGAAACAAATACATTGTGAACAAAACGTAATGCAAATCACAAAAGTATAATTTATGATAATAAAATCCGGTATATGATATGAATATCAAAAGACATGTAGCATTGTAAAATAATAATACATTGTAGTTACCAATCGATACTTTTATCATAACTACAAAGCATACAGTAGATGTTACATTGTAAAATAAATATACGTACATTTGTATCTTTAATTTCTTAGTCAGTCAGAGGTGGGGGATAAATAACCTGAGATGTAGTATCTTCAGTCAAATCTTCTCGCAGAACACATTGCTTCGCCCGAGATTCGGATGAATGCCCTTCATATTATGCCTCATTTGTAAACTTCTGGACTCCACAATGGAAACATTTTCTTTTAGTTCCAAGGCTGTGAGGACTATTGTGGTTCAGTTCCTTTTCACGTTAATTGCTGGCAGCCCCTTTGTTATTTCCTATATATCCTTTAATGTCAGTTCAAGATGTCTGTGAGGGGACACCGTATTTGTGAATATAGCCTACCCCCTCAATTGTTTCTCAGATTTCATTTATGTTATTTGATTTCTCTTGCATGATCAGGATCAGCACTTGTACTATGGGGGATTGTATTCTGTCAAATCGTGTGGCCAACATCAGGTAACACTTTATTAATGTAATGTCAGCAATCGAGCACTGGATTTGGAGTTAGTCGCCGGGTTGGAACTTTGCAAAGTGCATCATCAACCCTACCTACTCATGGGACACCAGTACTAGTAATCATAGGAAACAGACTACTAACTGATTTGAATAAATAAATCTCCATTTCAATAACGATCTAAAATACATTGATGTATACTAATCTATTAAGTAACCATTTCATGCTATTCAAGTTCAAGTTGTATGAAATGTTCTTATCTAGATATTGTCATAATTGCGTCAATGGTAATAAAGTAGAAATTGTTACTTTGGATGTAACAATGGATTTCATTGAAAGTTGAGACATATTGAAGTAACTGTTCTTCTTTCTATAAAGACAGATAATTGCTTTGAACAATGTGTCATTTTGTCAAGACTTATTTGCAGGCGAATTTATTGGAAAATAGACGCCTGAGTATTATTCTTTTTATTCACACGAAATTTCAATACTCACACTCAAATTTTCGAGTTTTCCACCAAGTGCTATTAACAGATTTAAGATTGTTCTGTGCCACGATTATTCTTTAAGAGTTCTTAGTGATAATATATTTTAGTGAAAGCTAAACGTTTGAAAACGCTGCTCAAGCGTTTATGGAGTCTATACTTTGTCTTTGCAGGGTTTCTACTGGATACTAGCAGCACGCGACAGCCTCAGAACTCATCTTCAGTTGTTGTATCTAACCATATATCAACAGGAACTCTCGCAAATTCATCACGTAATTATCATCATAACTAGATTCATCGATGAAATAGTCATAACGACCGATATATTTGTGCTATTGCAAATAATAAATGTGTACATTATAAGTACATCGTGCAGGGGTGCTTCGTGACAAATTTGGAAGTCATTACTGAGTTGATGTGCACTTACTGCCGGTTGGAGCCTCACCCGGGGAATTCTTTTCGAAACACACGTAGAAGTATAATTGTTGGCTTATATTGACTTGGACAAATTTCATGTTTCATTTGGAATAGAACACATCAATTTAAAGATATCGCAAACGTCTGAGTCATGTAGAGATATCGTTCGTTGCTCGTATAAGTATTACGTGGTACTGGTTGTAAGGTTGGAAGGTTGGAAGCACATGAGTGATGGTTTGTTCAACTTATGGCTTTGAATAAGTCGACATTAACTCTCTCCCGATAATAGATTGGTTATTCTTTTCCCGACGAGATTTTTTTGCATTTTAATAATTTTTTGCACCTTTTAATTTATTACTTAGCGATGACAACGCCTTATTCAATTGGTTCTTCAACGGATTCAGGTGGGTAAATGTTTTAACTATAACTATTATCTAAGAATCTGTTGTGTTTTATTCAGTGCTTGTTATTGAAATATTTCTCGGTAAGGAATGTATATTTGCCTTTTTTCATTCCCTAATATTCCACATAGACTTGGCATAACTATATGTGTTAATTGACAGACTTTGCGGATCGTTTGGTTTCACTACATATAATTGAGCACAGGACTGACTCGACTTATGTTATCATATAATGTAAAATTTGCTTCAACCTTATGTATCACTTTTACGTGTTTGTATGCTATCAATCAATCTACTATGTTGATGGTTTTATGACCAGTACTTTTGTCTTTAGCTATTATTGTTGTTGCATTACCTGCAAGCAAGAGTTGCTCGTTTAGTCGTGTGCCATTTAAGCCGACGCAAACATACGCTTATGTTTGCAAGATAAAAGTCGCTCGAATTCCTCCAATATGTATATCTATTATATGATCACACAGTTTGTGAAGACCAGATTGACACATGTAGTACGTACGGACGTTACCAATGTACAGATAAGACGTATGAGGCGTGGGCAAGAAGTCAATGTCCTGTCTTCTGTGAGTTTTGTGCTCCAACAGGTAAATATAATAAACCGGCGTCTAAAAATTAGCCTTATTATTTTAACCGTACCTTATAGAATATCTTCTTTAATTAAAAGCCTTCTACGGATCGTTCAATATTAAATCAATTCATTGTTTTTTCTTTGTTTACATTGTCACGAAGTATTCAGTTTGTGTAATCTAAAGTAGTGTCTGTATGCTTGACGCACTTATAACCCTTCTTAGTATATACGGTCCGTGGAAAGACTACTACTATTTTCATTAATCACGTGTTTATTTTACAAATTAACCTGACAAAGTCAAATTACTCCATCCATCGGTATGTTTATCATGAACGGTAATTTAAATATGTTAGTCTCGTGTTCATTCAACTTTGACATCAAAACTGCAGGTTTATTCAATTAAATCAAATCGTCGACAGACAAAATGATCCTACTTTGAGTAAATCTTATCCAATCAGAAAGAGTTAATGTTATTCAAACCGTCAGCAAAAAAAATAATTAAGTTCATTGCAATGTGCATGAAAATCATTGGCACATGATAAAAGATAACACTGACCGTAGGAATTGATATAGATCGAACAACTTACCTTGACAACTTATCAGTTATGAGCAACGACCTAACCCGTGCTCTTGGGTTCCAACAAAATACTTTTCCATTTTTCCACAGGCATCTTACAACTTTCCAATATGAGATAGATATTTGGAAGCCTTTCAAATGACATATTTATTCATTTCTATTTCGTTATAACAAAAAATAACTCAAAGAGATCCGTGATAATTTGTTGACAAATGATACCAAATTAAACCTTTTCACTTAAACTATCACGCAGACCAGGTGCATTATTTACAAACAATTTAAACTGACACTTTAAATTTGCAAAATTCATATATGCTAGCATTTTGATAACACCAGTGTGTACTTAATTATAGCAATGTATACCAACCATAAATAATTTAAGTATGATAAATCCTTACTTCACCATTTATATTGTATTTTACAACTTAATACTAGAAATACTTGTTTATGTATCATAGTATTTTATTAATTTTATTAATTTATCAGTTCCATTGACGTCATATTGTCAGAACAAAGTTGTAAATTGTGGTGAATTTGACGCTGGTGATCTGTGCACTAACAACAAATATTACATCTGGGCTTTTGAGAATTGTAGAGGATACTGTAAATTTCAACATTGCGATGGTAGGTGGATGATATATAGAATGTATTTTACGGATATCTTAATTTTTTTATATAACAGTGTATGTAAAATTCAATAGCTATAAAATAAGAATCTTGCTTAAGCGCTTGAATGGTAGAAGAATGATCCATTTTGTGTGTTCAAGAACCAACATATAATTAAATAACTAATATGAACAATACTTTAACTCGTATCTTTTGTTATACCATTTCTGTCAAGCGCAATACTTATTTGAGATTATATTTTTAATGGAAAAACCACCGACGTATGTTCGATGCTGCTGATCACAAATACTCGATTTGATTCTCCTAGTTATTCCTTATGGCCGACCAGGTCATTCCTTGCGCCTCTGTTCCCTTACGTATGTACCCTTGAACCTCCCCAAGTGCGCTATGTTTAATGGATTTTTGTTTTCCCGGAGGTCTGTGTGGGCCGTGGGGAGGCACTTATTCCCTCTCTGTAATCTCGTCCTTTAGTGAAGGATGTCTCCAAGGTGTAAAACCAGCAGATTATTTCCAAAAACAAAATACTGAAGTTGAACAGGAAATGTCACATACAAGGCATATAGTAATCACAAACAGACAAAGAGACAGGAAATTATATACCAAATACAATTACCAACTGGACACAATTCACAGAAATAATGGGTGAAAGTAAGAGAACTGTCTTGGAAGATTCAGTGACAAAAACACTACCTGTATTTTAAACCTTAAAGATGTACCCACTCCGTACTTACTTAGCCATTACCAAGATCAAACAATGTTAATGAGCACATATAGCCTACTAAACAAGTCCCCAATTTAAGACACGGCGAACATAGGATAATTATGCATGTATAACACATACATAAAGCCTCATCCCCAGCAGCGTTCGAACTTACAGAGTTGAGAAACAAGTGATATTGGTTCCTCATTCATGGAAAATATCAAACATATACGTACCAAAATATTCGTTTTATTGCAGACAGTTGCGGAGATAGTCCTAATGTGAATTGTACCGAGCTGGATGTGAATAAGGACATATGTTCTGATATAAACAAGGCTAAAGCTATTTGTAGAAACTATTGTGACTTGTGTACTAATGCCAGTAAGTAGTATACATAGGAAGCATTTGGAAACACCCATGTCAAATAGATAACATTTTATTTGAAACGCCGAAACCGGGATGACCTTTTATCTATTTTCTTTTTGAATATGTCTGCTGAGATAAAAATGTAGACATGTCTACTGTGCGTTTCAAATATCTTTAGGTTATACATATGTACACCACAAGTTGGTTTTGAAGAACGCCAATGAAGCGGCTTGACTGATTTATTATAATAAGATGGTGGGAACAATGTTTTATCCTGGTCAATGTAATGAACCATTTACATTTTGTTAGACGATGGATACCGCAATAATCACAAATAAAAAAACAACTGATTATCAATGCACCTCTAATACGTTCTCGGTCACACGTCCTACGGCGATTATAATCATCTAGGAGCTTTGCATTTCATATGCTACTCTTTCTTCACTTTATGAAATGTTTAAGCTTGTAAAGATTCATCTGAATGTTACGCAAGAAGTTGAATATCCAAATCCGATTAAGTATTCCAAGAAGCAAAATTAATATTGTATTAAAACTTAAAAGAATTGAAAGAACAAATTATCTTTGTTAAATTAGACGGCCGCATGTTTGGTCTTGGTTGCTTGTCTTGAGTTATGACTGCCAATGCGAAACTGTTGAACTAGTTTTGATACAGATATTCCTGTCATAAATCAGACCGTTAGTGATGAACATGCAATAGATAAACAGAATATGTGAAATTGTGTTATAACACTCGTAGACTATCTTTAACATTTGTACTTTGGAACTGGGCCCAGTTTTGTAATTACTACAATATGTCTTGATTGACATTTTTTCTAAGCGTTAATTTTTTATTGTGATGTTAAAACAAATCCTCCAATTGAAGTGTTTCGTTGAACTTGAATCTTGACCGAATGTTCATAGACACCCAACAAACTCGTATTTTAAAGTTAGAGTCAATATGGTTTAAACAATGTTAATGTATTCAGAAACAATCCTTACTTTGAATTAAAATGTTAACGCTTTCAGCCGATGGAAGCTGGTGTTCATGGTCGTCTTGGAACTCCTGCGACGTCACCTGTGATAATGGTACCCGCTTGCGAACACGACAATGTGCATGTCCTGCCGCTGACAATGGCGGAGAAGTTTGTACGGGAGAAGACAAGATTTTACAAACCTGCACAAATGAGCATTGTCCAGGTATTGTCGAATGTTCAGTCAGTCCAAAATAGTGAGATGTGGACGGGGTCCATGCGCCAGATTGATCCGCGTTCTTCAGTCCCATAAGAAGAAACATGGTTTGGTTTAATGAACCACCTGCCAGTCATCGAGATTGTTTAATATAATTTGTAAGAACGAGTGTCCCAAACGAGATAAAATGGATAATTGCAAACTAAGTGTCATTTCTATGCTCCTTAAACATTCTCGTCATTGGAAACTAAATACTGATGCGCCCCTAATTTTAACCAGGATTAAACAACTCTCCTCATTGCATGAATATTTATGGACAACCATTGATAAGTTAACGTTTATGTTTGTTCTTAACCATATTGGCAAATTCCCTAAGAATATGACTGACGGTTACAAGGCTGTGATGCTGCGGCTTCTCTTCATATTTGTTTATTTACTTGTTGTGCTTACCTTTGTTGTCCTTCACTCACCTCCATTTATGTGTTTCATTTTATGTCCCTAATCATCTCATACTTTATTTGCTACCCAATGCATATATGTATGCTGGTTGTGTTTTGCGTATGCGTTTCCTGTGATATTAAATCTCACGTCGGTAACAATGTGATGGTTTATTCTGACAATTAATGTTTAAGAAATGTTTTTGTTTGTATCATAGTATCAGTTAATGGTTTATGGAGCAGTTGGCAAGATTGGTCAAGTTGTTCAGTGACGTGTGATATTGGCATGCAAATGAGGGATCGAGTATGTTCCAACCTAGCACCGAGTAGTGGTGGTTTAGCTTGCAATGGTGATTCTCATAATGGCAGAATGTGCATAGCTAAGGGGTGCGCAGGTAAAGTGTTTACATTTTGTTTTAGCAAGTAAATTGGTGGAATTTCAATAATGTATGGTATTTTTTTCAGTGTGCTTGGACAAATACCGTTTACATAAAGACATTTTCGCGATATGCTGCTTCACTTTAATCGCTAGGTCGCTATTTTAACTCATCAATTGCAAAGACTGGAATATTAGTGCTTACGTGCCGTGTATAAAGTGACTCTGCATAGTGTGAGAGAGGATAAACGTAGATGCCTCAACGGGGTTGCGGCAAGGATTTAGTCAGACCGTTTGTGTGTTGCTCTACGTTTGATAGCGATTTAGACCGCTGACTTGAACTTACTTTTTTGGGGATCTTACCTCGTTCGTGATACAATTATCTTACAAGAAGAAACGCTGTAAGCTTTGTTGCTGAACATTGGTTTATGCTACCATAGCGCCTACCCGAAACCTATATGACATGTCAGGTGGATACATAGAGTCTACTGCAGTCGTTACTGTTACTGTTGCTAACTTCACACTGACTTTGTTTATCTACTGTTTTGGTTCACTGTTTTAATGAGATTCGTTCATAATCAAAGTTACGTATAACAATTATATCATATACAGATACAAGAGGATACATTTGTCAATCATATGTTGTTGCTGATATGTAAAGCAACTATTCATATACAGCCAACTCTCTAGAGTCGAATATCACTCAAATTTACGCTGACAATAATATTGATGTCCTAACAATCGCACTATACTCGCAGTGTTCAGGAGTGTCTAAATGTCGTAAAATTAGTTGATAATACTGTAAATGTGTACACGATGTCGATTGGTCAATATTTTCCAAAACATGTTTTCATTGGCTGATCAATTCACAATCTTATGTTTCTTATTTTTCATACCATGTCGCACCACTGATGGCTTAATATGGATTGATACAAATTTAACTGTTACTCATGTTTCAGACGGCAATTGGTCAGATTGGAGTGGGTGGGGTAACTGTAGTACGATTTGTGGAGGCGGGTTACGTTCCAGATCTAGGGCATGCTCAAATCCTCGACCCTCTCTGACAGGCAAATACTGTGATGGTAACCCTATGATTGTTGGCACTTGCAATACACAACCATGCGGCGGTATGTTATATAAACTCATAGTTATAACCGATTCTGTATCAAATGCCTTGATACTTCTGTTAATCTACAAAATAAATATCTCTCGGCCATTCGCCAGAAACTGGCATTTGAAACAAAAGGGCCATGATGGCCCTATATTGTTGACCTGAGGACAATGCCATGTTGGCATCAAGAGAGTCCAAGTGGACCTTATGACCTACTTTTTGACATCACATGACCCAGTACCACACTGGAGTTGCATTTTATGAAGACAAAAATTGTCTGATCAAGTTTAATGTTGTTCCGGAAAAAAAATGCAGCCTCCCGAGAATTCACAACGATTTTCCATCATTTGATCCTGTGACTGAGTTTTTGACCCAGTATTTAACTTGAGTTGCATTTCATTAAGACAAACACTTCGTGCTTAGGCGAGCTAAAACATATTTATGTTACACAATCGGCAACATTGTGGTTCAGTTCTGTAATACGAGCAACACATCACTCGTATTCAACGTGAGTGTTAACATTCCATCGAAGTTGACACAGTATTTACAGTTTTGTCTTCAGAACTATCGAATTCTTCTTAGAAAGGGGTTACTTGTCACGTGTCGAGAAACCTCTGATCGCCCATCGTATCAAGTAGCGAATATAATGTAAAAATAAGACAGTAAAGTTGCAGCTATTGAATCTGATTGTTTTACATGATTTTATATCTTAGAAAAGGTACCAATTAAACCTAAACTTGTTCTGTTACATCTTTTATAAGATACTGATTGTTCAGATTATTAAAGGAAAATGCAACATGCCTATTGTCTGTATAAGTATAGATATAATACAATTACACAATATACAATTTTACACAATTATTGCTGTTTGGTCAACAAATATTTTATAAAGTGAAATACAATATGAATGTAACAAGCATGAAATAATTATTATATATTTAGTAAATATCTAACATGAAATGTATATTAAGCGGCAAGAATAATTCACACAAATATTGTTCTATGTATGTAATGTAATACTGCGCATCAGAAATTGACTACAAACCGTTGACCCAATCCCAAAACGTATTTTTTATTCAGTTTACTTCCCATGAAGCAAGTCTCAAGTCAAGGAATTTAATGTAGAACAATATTTTGATATTTTTCAGATCACAGAGTGGCATTTTTAGCATATGGTTGTACGAAAGGCTTCCCGAGCGATGTTATGAGTTTTCCAGTAACGAATATCAATTACCACAATGACTACAACGCCGTTACTGGAAAATTCACATGCGTAACACCGGGATTATACCATTTCGCTGTGACCTTGACCAAGGTCAGACGTTTTGTAGATCTGTTAAATGCTCATATAGTGTTAAATGGAGTGAACGTATTTGAACTTCACGCCGATCCCGCGGAACATGGTAATGCGGACTATAGCAGTTATTCTATCAGCGGGGCGGTAACTCTCCATGTCAATCAAGGGGAGGAAGTGTACGTGACCGGTGCATCAGAATATTATTACAATGATATTTCATCCTCTTTCACTGGATTCTTAATTCTTGCAGACAATTGACTTCGATAATATGTGGGTTCAGCGGTACAACTTTTTGTCTTATTTAACAAATATATAATATATACAGGGTTGGTGTTGCTGTTGTCATCTTTGGTATGTCTGAAATGCAAAAAACATGTATGCATTAAAATAATTAAATCTGCACGTGTGTTGCTTCGGTGAAATGAAGCTGCCAGCGAACGGACTTCCCAGGAGCTATGAACGGTTCCACATATCTTAGGGGCCAGGGAACTACCGTAGGTCTCATCTGACCGAGGCATGGGAGTTGTACATGCTCAACTTTCAGCCACGGGCTATACGGCGCCCCTACTGGTACATAAATACATGCGGGCCCGCATTGCATGCCGTGTTATTACCCGCGGGTTCTCATTATGTTTATCCGTACGGGCCCCATTAACTGCCCGGGAGCTTTGTGTGACGTAGGCATATAGCTAGTATTTAAAACATTATACACATCTGATGCGCAGTAGAATATGGGACCAAAACAACACCGACTTGGTGTGAAGGTAAAAATGTTGACACATTTATACCGTGGCACCCGCCTACGGAGACGTGCGGTATTTACGGCATTTAATGATAAGAAAAGCTGTTTATTTGAAATGAAATCATGCTGAAAAACGTTGCAGCCAGTGTAGCGTTAGATCATTGAAATGTCTCGTGATGAGAGTTTGCCCTGTAACACTACACTTTTGGAATCATTCGAGAAAAAGTGTACATCTGACCAATCTGTTTTCTTCAATGTTTGACGAAAATATAAAATTATTGACCACAATCGCATCACTGTAGGGAAAGTCATCTAATATTCACAATCTTATTTTTTACCAATATTGTTAAAGAAATATACTATGCCATGTCTATAATATACTAGAAATATAGGACAAAAATGTAATTCTGCAACTCTACAATCGAAACATTACGAATAACAAGGGAGATTATTTGGCAAGGTAGTTCTCTAAAGTTGGGTATGATATGATAGTTTTTTGATTCTTTGGAAAATCTTCTTGTCAAAATATTTAATTCAGAGAAGTAATTTAACAGATGTTTATAGTGCCAGTTTTCTTTCTAATTAACTCTAAATAAGTTGTTCCATGGAGCTGAGTCATAAGTGAAACCTGCAGTATTATGTACTTACATTTCTATGATGACACTAAATGTATACGCCTATCCATGCAATTCTGGCAACTAGTATGAATCCTAGCACGACTCCAATAGTTTCAACTGGAAAAAATATCAGAATATTTTCATAAATCATAGGTTGACTATGGGTATTTATGACTATATGTGTCATTGATGATGGGGTAAAGCGATAATTTGAATACACACCAAACCAGATATTAATGTGAACTGCATTAACCTATACCGAATACTCTTCGTAGGTAAATTATTTATAGAAAATGACATGTATATAAATATTTGACTATGACATTGGACCATTTTCCTTCACAAACAATCATTACATACCCATACACCTTTACAAGCATACACATTCACTATCATACAAATAATACATAATTCATGTACATCTGAATAATCATACACATAATTCTAAACGTTAAAGTATACGCGTAAATGATAACATAGCTTCATAATCATACACTTATATAATCCGGCACATTCACACCCATGCGAAGTCATTATCATTTACCCACACAGTCATTAACATTTATACTTACTCAGTTTATGAGAATTGCTATACATACATACTTGTATTATTTGTATGTCCCGTATTTGTTCCGGGCAAAGTATTTGTTGTACGTGGTCTTGTAGTAGTTGTGGTGGTTGCAATTACAAATGGACTGTCGTCACATTCAACAGTTATTAAAGGACGAGGCAGTTCATCTAAAATAGAACACAGCTTATCGTGTTTAAAGATACCCGGTTACTTGCGGAAGAACCAGGGAGTATTGATTGGAAACCTCGCAATATTGAATAGTAGTTCGAATAAACGCTGTATGTATATGTAATATATTGAAACATAATGCGGTGTATAACCAAACATAAGAAGCAACGGGTTCATTGTTAAAGCGTTCGGTCAAGTGGTTCAAATCTGACAATTGTAGCAGTAGACAGCCAAACTTTTGATCCCATTATTTTTAATAACGAGGCTTTATTTACAACATCATAGTGAGTAATCCATAAATGCAAAAGCAGCTGTTGTCTCCCTTTTCAATTTTCACTCTAATATGTACGACGTATTATCAAGTATTAAATATGCCATTAACCAGAGAAAATGGGCGGAAAATCAACATTCGAGGTGAGATGTCCTTCGGTTTTTTTCTGTCTGAATGGCAGGAAGGAATTTAGTTTTCGAGTTGGAGTTTATGTATGGTCTTTTACATTTCTCTCTCAATATCTCGCCAGTGCAGCTTAATAATATGAATATATTGTTTAATAAGTTCAAACAAAATTTGAAAAAAATTTGGACGCTTACAGCTAAAGGCGTTAAACTCGAATTTAATGAACTGAATTTATGGAAAATGTAAAGCTATCGATAATAGGAATGGCAAAGGTTCACCAATATATGGTTAACTGGTCAAACGTTTGTTAGTCGCCGACCGGAAGCTTTTTTATTCATTTTCATTTTGTTCATGGGGCTCGGATTTGAACAAAGTCCTTACGAGTTTTGTTCATGGGGCTCGTCTATTATTGAAGTACAAAAATACAACATAGGTGACGAATACAAATGAAAGACCTTTCCTTTAAGTATGCGTATTTTCATTGTATATCTATATACTAGTAAGTATGTCTGTAATAAAACTAGATGAAGACTATAATAATAAAAACAATGTAACAAACTTACGTTTAGGCTCTGCATAATTTGAGTCTGAAACACAATATAATAAAAAATGAACTTAATTATGAAGATCTGTTATGAAAGGAACAACTTAATCCTAAATGCTGATTTCATATTAAACTAGTTTTAACAGCAGTATGGGCTCATCCAGCTGGCTCAATATAAAGAAAACACGTTCAAAATAGTTCACCATGACGATTTGACCGAAGATTGTACATCAATAGTTTTGGGTGTAGAACGCCTAATTCACGGAGGTAGAATATATCATGAGAGCATGTTTGACCAGCCTAATGGCTCACTAGGAGATCGCTCAGATTCAACGCGCCGGCCTCTATAAGCAAAAGTCGTTTAAATATTACTTGCGCCCTTGCCTGCAATTGACGAAATATGAGTGGCACTATGACTGTTATACTGGTGAAAATATGCAGTTGTCACTTCGAACAATTACTGTTGCGAAAACAAATTATGGTGATTTTTACTCACCACAATATTTTGCAGATTCGTCGGAATGGTCGTGACATTGAGCAATACCATCGCATCTTTCGTCCGATCCTATACACTTAGTATTGTCGTCACATGGAACCTGACCCTCTACACACGCAATAGGACCTAAATAAGAGGTGTAATGTTTTATTTTGGTACGCACTTAACACTATAGTTATATATGTACAAAAATGCGTACAAAGCACAATATGTATATAATAGTCCGCTTGATTTGGTCAAGAAAGTTCTTATACATTTGTTAAGCAAACATGATTGCTTTGAAAATTAATCCTATCTTCACTGTACTTTGTGTTGAATCCGCTTGACAAGCACAACTATATAAAACGCATTAATTACTGTTGACTTTGTCTGATAAACATCAAACTGTTTTTATTTTGATTAACATAACTTTGTTTTTATATTTTGATTCATACAATACATGAAACTGCGACAATAATTCGACTGTAATTAACGTCAAGTTACTGTCCAAAAGGATGTGTAGCACAATCATCGACGTTTGTTTGCATTCAGACCATAATTTAGGAAACGTCCATTCTTATTTATATATGAACCAATCAGCTTCCCGTTTACAAAAGCAGTTCGGCTGTCCAAAATTTGCATCGACATCTAACTTTAGATTTGAATGGCTGACATACCGCTGTGGTAAAAACGAGCTTAGCACGGCTGCACCGGAAAAAAAACGACCCACATCACATTTTTCAATAAAAGTAAAGCTTTTAAGCGTATTAAGCGTATAACGTCGGTTAGTGAAGAACACATACTAAGCACTAAATATTAACAATATTAACAATTCCATATATTTAGTGACAGTGTAGTTTGTAATTACTAACAGTGATTGAGAACAAAATATATATTTAAATTGAGTTTTTTTCAAAACGTCCAAAAATAAAACATTGAAGAATAGATGTCTTATCCAAGAAAACGCATTGATTGTTATATTTGACAAATGTTACTTATTGCATGATATGATTCCACATAGTTCAATAAAGTTACCGCATTGTTCTTCATCAGAAGAATCGTCGCAGTCTGGCAAAGCATCGCACCGTCCATTGCTGTTTATACAAGTACCATCATCACATTGGTAACTGTTATCATCACAATACTCTGGGGAAAAGTAGTTTAGATAACATTTGCAGGACATACTACAGTGTGATAATCGCAATTATTAACAGAGTAACGACAAAAGAAAGTGACAGTTTGCAAACATCATTAACAACTTTTAATTGCCGACCATACACATCAATCGATGTTTTCAATAATTTATTTAATGATGAATGCTACAGTAGGTGACTGTTCAATTGATCTTTTGTTAAAAGAATCAAATTATCATTCTAGTTAATGAGCGTATTAGTGATTGATTATGTGCATTAATTAAATTCGTGATTAAGTTTGTAATATGTGCCTATGACTATACCTAGTTAATATTATAATGTACTCTGGTTTTGCATATCGCGATAAATACATGTGCATGCATAACATAACAGTGTTATAATATAGTATAAGTATATAAATACATGTGCATGCATAAAATAACAGTGTTATAATATAGTATAAATATATATAAATACATGTGCATGCATAACATAACAGTGTTATAATATAGTATAAGTATATATAAATACATGTGCATGCATAACATAACAGTGTTATAATATAGTATAAGTATATATAAATACATGTGCATGCATAACATAACAGTGTTATAATATAGTATAAGTATATATAAATACATGTGCATGCATAAAATAACAGTGTTATAATATAGTATAAGTATATAAATACATGTGCATGCATAACATAACAGTGTTATAATATAGTATAAGTATATATAAATACATGTGCATGCATAAAATAACAGTGTTATAATATAGTATAAGTATATAAATACATGTGCATGCATAAAATAACAGTGTTATAATATAGTATAAGTATATAAATACATGTGCATGCATAAAATAACAGTGTTATAATATAGTATAAGTATATAAATACATGTGCATGCATAAAATAACAGTGTTATAATATAGTATAAGTATATAAATACATGTGCATGCATAACATAACAGTGTTATAATATAGTATAAGTATATAAATACATGTGCATGCATAAAATAACAGTGTTATAATATAGTATAAGTATATAAATACATGTGCATGCATAAAATAACAGTGTTATAATATAGTATAAGTATATAAATACATGTGCATGCATAAAATAACAGTGTTATAATATAGTATAAGTATATAAATACATGTGCATGCATAAAATAACAGTGTTATAATATAGTATAAGTATATATATAAATACATGTGCATGCATAAAATAACAGTGTTATAATATAGTATAAGTATATATAAATACATGTGCATGCATAAAATAACAGTGTTATAATATAGTATAAGTACTGTATATATATATATAGTGCATGTATAAGGAATGAATAAAATACACTAAGTCATTAATTATGTTGTTGTTTAATGCTTTTCCTAAAAACTCTCTAAACCGGAAACCCCTCTAAACCGAACTTTTTATCCGGTCCGGACGAGGTTCGGTTTAGAGGGGCACTTACTTTGCAATCAAACAAAAACCTGCTGTGTATGATTAGAGTTTTTATTAAACGTTTGAAAACATCTGGCCGTACACAAAATTACTTACTTAGCTTTAATCGAAAGCAGAATGTTGATATGTACGGCGAAAAACGTCGATATAAGGACATATTCATATGCTGAGATGTTGGTATGAGAATGGATGCCGCATTGGAAGAACATAGGCCTTGATCCTGGATTCCGGTATCAGCTTCGTATTTTATAGTTGTTCCACATTTTTCATGTACATTCCCTGGATAATACATCGTACTATTCATTTGTTTCCCATGTTGTATCTTGATACTACACCGACAGACGAGTCCTGACTGCATTCCTGTCAAGACAGCAAGATCAGTGTCAACATACACCACTGTACCACTCACGGAACTACTTTTACACATTGTTGCAACTGAAAAAGAATACAACACATAATTTGTATAATTCAGCATCATTAAGGTGATTCTCGCGAGAACACAAGGACAAGAAGCTCTACGGAGAAATAATGTACGTGATGTTGACAAGTTTGTTCAGTGCGTTCATAATCATGTTTGTAAATAATACGCAATCGTTGGGCCACTGACGGGCACTGAATTGTGTTTTTTTTTATAAAACTCGAACACATAGGTACATAGAGTGGTTTGTGTTTCCGTGATATTGATGGAGAAAAAGTCACGTTAAAGCACACAATAAAGTGGGTGTATAAACACTAGATCATCATGGAACTAAAACATTGTACTTTGTTTTTCAATGCGGAAGTTTGTAGAAAAATGAGTAGATATTTATTGCAGAACACAAGCTGTATATTCTATTTGCGGTTTACATGTTACATATGTGCTACTTCCTTGAAAATTAGTATATTACTTCAAAACACTCTCGTCAACAGATATTTATGGCCACATTCAATTTTAACCGACCATACATGTATACTAGTATGTAACACAAGAGCACATACGGTGATGAAGGTGCTCGTTCGCAGATTGCATTATCATTAGAACTTCTTTGTTGTATTTGCGTTTATTTATCGTCGCCACCGGTTTCCCATATGGGCGACGCCTCCGGAAGATTGTTAGTCATTTTAGATTTTTTTGGAGGATAGTGCATGATACAGGAGATGTCCAAGTTCCAGAAGCACCCCTGGTTCTTTTACGTGCTCGATGTAAAGCATCATACACGGGACCTCGGTTTTTTAAAAGTCTAGTCCGAAAGACTGTTAGTACTGTCAGTGATGAGCGGGGAATCGAACCTGCGATTACGGATCCGCTACCGGAACTTGGAACTTCTCAAGCAAAGCGCCATATTTAAGATTTTGTTGACAGAGACCGAGGACGATCAAGGTACGAAAATATCTCTTATTCCTTTTCAAAACATACGAACTAAAATGATGATGGATGCAAATAATTATCCACACAGACATACAGATTACCACGCTGCCTTGCTGTCCATTGTTTCACGTACCTTTTGGTTCATTGACATTCATGGTCATTACGTCACATGTTGTTGCTCTGCTCAAATCTGAAAGTGAAGATAATAATAATTATAATAATAAAAAGAGAGAGTTTAAGTTGCTACAGGGAACGCCACATACATAAGACAGTGCCTCTCCACACATACTTTCGGGATATTAACAATCCATAAAACAGTAGGCATTTGAGGAGGCTCAAGGGTACACATACGTAAGGGAATAGGGGCGCAAGGAATGGCCTTGCCAATCATAAGGAATAATTATGAAAACCAAAGAGGACAAACAGGGGAGGGGGATTAATGGATTAAGGATCACAGGACAGCTGGCACCAAAAGGCCGAAACTGGGGATAAAATAATATGGACACTATATAAAGTTAAAGAACTGCACAGGGGAAAGGGAAATTTAACATACATTTTAAACACAGAAAGAAATAATAACCATACAGCGATTTACAGTCTTGAAACTGTCAGTAAAAATATTACCAGTTCTGGACTATGTCAGACACACAGATGTTGTTAGACACACAACCACAAGTCATACATCACATCAGAACATGGATGTTGTAAGGCCAGGAACCAACAGCCATTGACAATTTCAGACTTGTAGATGTTGTAAGACCGGGAAACCATCATTATGAATATGTCAGATAGATCGATGTTGTAAAACCGGAAAACATCATTTCTTGAATATGTCTGTCGCATGTCTAATGTAAGACTGGGTACCGCCAATTGTTTAATATGTAAGCCAAAATATGTAAATTCAATAATCTGGTCGATGATCAATAATTGTTATCAATAATTGGATTTTCACAATTTTGCCAAAAAGAACTTGAACTGATGATGGGTGAAAATATAAACAAATGCACAGGTAGTCGGCGCATGGCTTGGTCCAAACAATACACCAAAAGTGGTCCAAACTCACCAAAACCATCTAACCCTCCCACAAACATGTATATCTTACCATAATATTATTGAATAACATGTAATAAGTTGAGGTACGATTTTTAGATGATATTTCATGTTTTATTATTACTATTTTCGGTCTTAGCCGCCACACGCCGACTTCTTGTGAACAAGACAAAAAATGTATAATAATTATGTTGCATACCTATAAAACAATATAATCCTACTATAATGACTGTTGCAATCCTATACATCTTCGCAACTTCTTCACTTCCTTGCTCTGAATATTAAGACTAAGCTAAATAAACTGCACACTGCAATGTGATTGTATAATTGAGACGTAGTATAGTGTTACATACTTCCGGAGTGAAGTGCATAATTAATGTATTCATGCATGGAGCGCTTTTTATATAACGCGTGCAGCATTCTATTTGTAATCTTAGAGTTTCATGATTATAATAGAGTGACTTTTGCATGAAAAGATGCTTATTTCAAGGGGTAGGTGACCACAAGAGTTAAACAAACAATGCCATATACCAAAATGTTCGTCAGGGTAAGCAGTTTATCAGACCACCGGTATAAACAATTTTAAGTTGGTGCGGGTCTCAAAATCCAAGATGGCGTCCAAAAAAACCGCCGTTTTTGAATATAAATGTATAATATGAAAAAGGCCCTGTAAGTATATTTGGAAAAGAAATGTGGTTATAATTCTAAGATATCTAAACTTCACTATAAAAATGCAAATCCAGTGCATATTCAGATTGATCCAAAACGTCAAGGTCAAACTCAAGGTCAAATGTCAGATTTGTGAAAAAATAACCATTTCACCATATATTATTCTTAATAATTTTAAAGCTGTTTGATATGTGCATGCTTGCTGTATATCAAATTAATCTAGCATATATATGCTTTCAAAGCGTACTGTGAAAATGATTAAATTTGTAACCATGGAGTTATCCAAGGTGGCGGCCAATATGGCTGACAAAAACAGAAAAATCACAGAATAAAAGAGAAAAATTAAAAAATGCCCTACTGTAAATTTCAGAAAGCAGTTATATTTACTAAATGGAATTAATCAACATTCACTATGAAAGTGCAAACCAATCATATGTTCAGGCATTGATAAAATGTCGAAGGTCAAGGTCATATTCAAGGTCAAATGGTAAATAAAGTGAAAACAATGATGTAGATCTACTAAAAATGACTAAATTTGTTGAAGATTTGTCGTTTGTCATGTATATTGTAATATTTCGTTTGACTATGTTGATTATATAAATGTACTTGTACTTACTCTCATAGAGTATGTTAATATTATTATAGTAAACTGTATATATTGGATGATAAGTATTATACTAAAATTCAGAAATTAATAAATCATTCTGTTCTGTTCTGTTCTGTTTATAAATTAATTAATCAATTCAAATAGAATTTGGAAAATAATTATAAATATATAATTTTTGAATTATCGACCACTTTTTATCAGTATTTCAGGTTGCCCGTCTGTTCAATAGGCGCACATATGTACATTTGTTTCTGCATGCAGTTCTTATATTTCGACGAAATACCAACTGGACGTTTAGAAATTTTGTTCAGTGTAGTTCTGGTAAATGTATCATCTCTACAAATATTATGTATGTATGATTTAGTACTGACATCTAAATTCATGATTTAAATTTCACGCTGTGTTATTTAATCGAAAACTTCACTTACTGTTTTATTATAGTTAACGTCAATCCGATATCATAAACACTTTGGAATACCAACGCGTACAAAACAACATCTGTCACTTTAAATGTTAGAGATTTGTTTCACTGCCAGTTTGTACATGTATGTATGTGAATTTATATGGGTTAAATTCAACTTTTAAAATACACAACATTCCAACGCATTTCTATATTAAAACTGTACTAAATTGACAAATAATTACTACATGGAAATCGTTACTAACCAAACGCTTATTAAGTAAAGAAGTTAATTTAACAGTACACGAGAGTCACAATTTTACATTTATTCATATGTAAAGAATACATGAAGGAAGGATTATCTACGACGTTCCACAGTAAAAACGATAAAATATTCCTATTCAATGCACAGTGACAGAATGTACATGTGCAGCTTTCTGGGATAAATATCAAGAATGATCTCCCTTGATTACTGGCTTTGTTTAAGCCATTGAAATTGCCTTGGGCAATAGTTTGACTTCATATATTCTTGGGGGTGTATAGATCAACAATGAGTAATTTGCGACTTTGCGAAATTGAAATTTGATATTTCAAATAAATGTTCAATCACGGCAACAACTAAAATTTCAGTGTGTTGTAAATATAAATAATACGTTTTTGTTAATAAGTTTGTTATCTCGAAAGTATGTGAAAGTTAATACTGGTAAATTGTCGCAGATTGTTTAAAGATGAATTTATAAGATCAGAAAACTAGCTAATAAGAACAACAAGAGTATTACAGTAAACTGTCGTAGTGGCTTAAACCTGACTATTCTTAACAAAAATCGTTAAAAACTAAAAGGCTAACATGAAAGATTATCCACATTACAAAAAAGTGCCATCGAAAGGACATAATTTGAGCACTTATATATCTGTGCACACTGTATCTACCTCTATTGGAAGGTGTTTAAATTCAAATATAAATTATTGTTTTAGCCGTTCCTAATTTCAATGTGATAAAGTGACCATAACAAAACTTAAAAAAAGGCAATGAGGAATAAGGAAATCACAGAAACATAATAGTTGCATTATGATAAAGTATAGAAAGTTAAGTCTGTTACGTTTGTTTGCGCACGAAAGACGATTTATCACGGTATGAAAAATAGTCCCTTCATAATTCAATAATTAGAATAATTCAATATTAATTATTAATATTGATGTATTCCGCCGTGACAAGAACGATTCTAAATCATATAAAATGATTTATAATATTTAAAACCAGTCAAACACAATGGCAATCAATTTAACACACTGATAGTTACAACAACAACAACAACATAGCAGAAAAGAATAATGAAAATAATTTCCCTCTATAATATATTGAGCTGGAAACTCGATATCGATTTTCGGGTCATTTTCAAGGGAGACAATCCACTGCGATAAGCCAGTTAAAAGGCACGGAAAGCTGCATATGTGTGTAACCGTATCAGCAGAATATGACATTATGAACTATTGAACATACTAGCACTCTCCAGCCGTGATCGTATACACTGAACAAATTTTCCGCTAAACGTCCATGTAATAAAATACAATTTAAGAAACAGGTTTTATATGCCGACCTAAAATTTGGCATTCTAGTATTATACATAGTATAATACTACTGCTGCAGTCCCGATCCGGCTTGACAAAAGTTTCACGAAATAATGTTACTGGTTTATATTTGATTAAAATTCACACTGTTAAACAATTTATGCATATAGTAGAAAGTTCAGTTGTAACGATACTTATAGGAGTGTCAATATCAACTGACAATCACAAAATGAAGTAATAAAATACCAATAAAAGATAAATTATATGATATATTAATTAAGAAATGCATGATATACTCATGTGTCTTAATACCGGGATGTGTCTTCATTTTTTTTGAAATAATATACGAACATTTCTCTCACTAATATAAAACAACTGTTCCCATCAGCACTCGCAGTGCTTTGATTAAATAAGCATTAATGTTCGGTTCTAATCTCTAGATGTCTGGTTGTTGTCTTACCTCATGCTTGATGTATGTTTTTTCCGGAGTGGTAGGTGTTTGTTTCAGAAATATGACACAATTGTATTTTCGCATATGATGGGGAAAGGTTTGAAAGATAGCATACACTTGATGCAAACAAACATATTGAACTGGAAATTATATCACATATCGTATATCTAGGTATCCATTCCATTTTATTGTTGTTGTGTGTGAAAGAATAAACTTCTATGTTGGCTATTTATGGACAGCCTTTTGAACGCCTATACTTTTTAATAACCTCTTTTTGTGCGAAAAGTTGTCCATGAAAATGGTATGGGTGTATCACCAAAAGATAATTTAAAAAAATGTATATAGAAAGAATGTATGCGCAAATTCGTAACAATGTAGACAGATCAAATGGAAACGCGAGACTTTATTCACTTTCATTTTTAAAATAAAAGAAATGTATACGTATTGAAACAAACAATAGTCACAATTGAACAGAGAGCATAAGTTGCTACAGAGTACGTCACATTCACAATACAATGCCTCCCAATACAGACCTCCGGGAAAACAGCAGTTCACAAAACATCAGGCATTGAGGAGGTTCAAGGTAAATACGCAAGGGAAAAGAGGTGTAAGGAATGGCCTGGTCGACCATTAAGGACAAGTAACGTGAATTAAGGAGAACAAACAGCGGTGATTTAATGGATGGAATGCATCACGGAGCTAGCAACAATATGCCGAAGGGGGATAACATGAACACCACATCAAGTATTGCACATGGGGAAAGGGGCATTAAACATACATCTAAAACATAAATAGAAATAATAATCATACAGCGATTTAGAGCCTAGGAACTATCAGTAAGTTCCTCTGTGTTGCACATATGTGATTGGTTTGCTCTTTCGGCTGATGTGATGTTGTATCACATGCTTCCTCACAGAGAAAATAATACGGTTTATTTTAATATATGGGGAGTTGGCAAAAGTAGGAGCTGTAATAATATCTGTTCTTATTGCAATCAATTATCGTGTTCGATCTTCACGCCGATCCCATGGCGATGCTGATTACAGCAGTTATTCTCTCAGTGGGGCGATAACTCTCAAGTTCACGGTAAACAAGGGGAGGAAGATTCTTAGTTCTTGCAGACAATTGACTGTGATAATAAATTTAATATGCTGACACAGTGGTTACTTTTTGTCTTCTTTGTCAAATAATGTTATATTACACCGTTGCTTTTTGTTGTTGTCAACAATGAACATTGGACTGCGCAGCTTCAAATACATGTTAATCCGGTCTCTGAAATGCAAATATATATTACAATAAATAAAATAGCATAGCACGGACTTCCAGAGGTCTATGAACTGTTCGCAAATTTTTAAACACCTGGTACCAACCGTATGTCTCATCTGACCGAGGTATGAATGTTGTACATGTTCATCTTTCAGACACGGGCTATGTGGGCCCGCATGGCATGGCGTGGGTTTACCCGCGGGCTCTCCGGATTTTGACCCGTACGGGCCTCGTAAACTGCCCGGTAGCTTTATGTGACCTATATATATATATATCTAGTAGCCAAAACATTTTAGGCATCTTATGCACACTGTTGAATATTTGAAGTTTGATCTCTAGGCCACAATAGCTGAAAATAGTTTGTCCCAATATTGTTTAAAGTAATAGACAGTGCTATATCTATAATATACTAGAAATATACATAAATGTAATTCTGCAACTCTACAATCGAAATATTAGGAATGGCGTAATATTGATATTAGCAAGGGAGCTTACTTGGGTGAGGTTTGTTCTCTAGAGTTGGGGATGATATGATATTTTATCTTTGTAAAGTAAATTGTATTTGATTCAGAGACAAGTAGTTTAACTGTTGTTTATTCATTAACTTATTTTCGACATTTTAAGTTTAAATTTGTTCTATGATGGTATGTAACTGGTTTCCGTTATATAAGATCGCATCAATTCAACTTTGTTTGCAGAAGTATATAATACAATTACCAGTGCAAACACATTTTGGGAGATGTGTGTGTTGTTGAGAGGTTATTGCTCTAGTGGGGTTAAATTGGTTGTTAATTCTTACTTCCGGAAATATTTCCGAGGTTGTTGAAGATATGTTTGTGTTCGAGAGGGGCTGCATTAAAAATGTTGCACCATGAACTAATTGTCAGGATTGTTTTCTAATTAGCTCTAAAGTAGTTGTTACTTGGAGCTTTGTCACAAGAGAAGCCTGCAGTATGCTGTACTTACATTTCTATGACGACAGTAACAGTATACGCCTACAGCAACCGCAACTACTATAATTGCTGTGACTGCAATACCAATACCAATCGCAACTAGAAAAAATATATCAGAATATTTCCATAAATCATCGGTTATGTATAATACAACATAGTAATTATTTATGACGATATATTCGTAATTATACATGCGACATATGTGCAATTGATGATATGGTAAAGCGATAGTATAATAAACACATAAACCAGATATTAATGTGAACTGCATTAACGTATACACATATTCGCAGTAATGTAACAGTTAACGCATTCACTGTCATACACCGGAAGAATAATACATATACATCTGAATATTCATAAACATTCATAATTCTACACATAGTCATGCACATTTGTACTTAATGAGTTATGAGAATCAGTCATGCACATTTGTACTTAATGAGTTATGAGAATCAGTCATGCACATTTGTACTTAATGAGTTTATGAGAATTGCTATAAGTACGTACTTGTTTTATTTGTAGATTCTGTCTTTATTTCAGGCAAATGTTGTGTCGTTGATGTATGTGTAGCTGTAGTTGTTGTTGCGGTGGGTGTTGTAGTCGTTGTAGGTGAAGTAGTTGTTGTTGTAGGTGGCGTTGTAGTCGTTGTTTGTGTAGTTGTTGTTGTAGGTGGCGTTGTAGTCGTTGTAGGGCTAGTTGTTGTCGTTGTTGTAGGTGGCGTTGTAGTTGTTGTAGGTGTAGGTGTTGGTGTTGTTGTAGGTGGCGTTGTAGTCGTTGTGGTGGTTGTAATTATAAATGGACTATCGTCACATTCAACAGTTATCAAAGGAGAAGGCGGATCATCTAAAATAGAATACATATAATTGTGTTGAAAGATAATCAGTTACTTAGAACGGGGGCGTATTGAAAACCTCGGTATATTAAGTAGGAGTACGACCAAACGCCGTATGTACACTGTATATATGTTACAAATTGAAAAATAAAACGGAGTATAACTAAACATTGGAAGCAACGATATGTTGATACATATTATAAAAGCGTTCGATTAAAGTGGTTAAAAACTGACAAGTGTAGTCCTTGTGTTGTAGCGGTAGACATCCGAACTTCTTATCTCAAGGAAATTGGTTCGTATCCTGTCATGGGTGATATTCGTTTGCGTCGTACACAATCCCTAAATAAGGAGTGTGTATTGCTTAGAAACCCAGGAAGCTGATACCGAGAGTGAATAAAATGACTTGTATAAACTTGCTTCACAATCAATGTAACTTATATGTGTTTGCCTAACTAACAGAGCTGACCTGTCTGTTCTAATCTAAAACAGTACCACATAATCAATGTGAAGATAATACTGTCTTCTTACAGGGAACAACACATTCACAAGACGATGCTCCCCCACACAGATTCACACAGGGAAACACCAGCATGAGAAACATTAGGAGTTGATGAGGTATTAGGGCAAACATCTTTTAGAATGGGACAATAAGGAGAAAAGTTTGGTTGATTAAAAAATACAACCAATGACAATAGAAGGGGACATCAGGAGGGGAAAGTTGACAGTAGTATCCTTAACAGCATTAGCAGGGTAGTACCATTGCTGCTATCAGTGGTGGCAGAACTGTGACAGTAACTACTCTACATTTAGCATCCTACCAAGTGTGCTACATTCATAGCTATTTCATCGGATAATGAGAATAATGGTAACTTACATTTCCTATCATTTACTATGTCCAGTATTGGTTTTGAATTTACAAGTATTGAACTTACAAGAATTTGAAGTATAGCAACAAGTAACCTTCTTCCATACTCATGTAATGTTATTTCAATTTTTGTATTCCAGATTTGAGAAATATGTACAATTTCGTACATGATAATAGGAATGTCAAAGGTTTACCGATTATAAGGTTAACTGGTCAAAAGTTATTTGATCCTTTAAGTAACTTCAATAATATAACACATGTGATGAACATAAATGAAAAAAACAGCATTTGATCTTAAGCTAGCTTATTTCCAATTTATATCTATGTATGTATGTGATAAAAATGGATCAAAAACGATAATAATAAAAACAATGTAACACACTTACGTTTAGGCTCTATATAATTTAGATCTGAAACACAATATAATAAAGAATCAACTAAATTATGAAGATGTGTTATGTTATATAAGGGGATATTATATCCTTAATGTCGAATTCTTATAAAACTATAACAACACTACTCTCATTTTGACAAACAAGTTTTACAGCAGTATGAGCTCGTCAGGTTAACTCAATCTATAGATAACACGTTCAAACTTGTTCTTCGGATTATTTGACCGAAGATTGTACATGAAGTATTTTCTACCCACCATCATTTGTCTGCATAAACAGGGAGTCATTTTCACTTATTTGGGGGTAGAACGCTTCATTCATAGAGAACGGTTATACCACAAGCGCATGTTTGACCGGTCTGGCGGCTGATTGGTACAGCGTTCGCTAGGATTCAATCCCCGTCCACTATCTGCAAATGTCGTTCAAGTGGTTTTAGCTCCCTTGCCTTGACATAGTAGGAACGGTAGTAGGACTTGTTCGCTTCAAATAATTAGTCAGACCTAAAACCCGACAAACACAGATGCAATTTTCACTTCGAACAATTACTGTTGCGAAAACAATATCATGGTAACTTTTACTCACCACAATATTTTGCAGATTCGTCGGAATGGTCGTGACATTGAGCAATACCATCGCATCTTTCGTCCGATCCTATACACTGTGTATTGTCGTCACATGGAACCTGACCCTCTACACACGCAATAGGACCTAAATAAGAGGATTTATTATAGTACGCACTTAACACTATAGTTACATGATAGTATGTACAAAAAGCTGCATTTATGTGGAGTTCAAAGATTTAAATACATGTACATATATCTTTGAAAACGATGATCGGTTCCAGCTGAGATGTTGTAGTTTTATTGGTTAAGAGTTTTGAGTTATAATACGAACATGATAATTGAATCAATACATAAAGACAACGAAATATCAAAATTCTTCTTTCGTTTATTTGTTTTAAAGTATAAAATTATTCAACAATAATACCATGCGTGGTAGAAGAATATCTACAAGAAATTTAATGAAGCATCCATTGTGACATTGTCTATTGACCTTTCGGTGAATTCCATAAAATCACAAATAGGGTAATTCTTTAATAAAACATGTATATACTGCTCATTAATACGATATTTACCTTTATCTCGTGTCTGAATTAAAGATAAGACGCGAGGTACAATAAATAATGATTGGACATGTCAACTTTAAACTATATCAAAGATATTAGAGCGTTCTAATCGGTAAAGGCGTACAAAGCATTGACAATAGTTATCTCATAGTTCTCTTAATTTGGTCAAGAAAGTTCTTATACGTTTGTATAGCAAAAAATATTGCTTTGAACATTAATCCTACTTTCACCGTACTTTATGTTGAATCCTCTTGACTATTACTACTATAGAAAACGCATTAACTACTGTCTTGTCCTTGTCTGATAAACATCAAACTGATTTTATTTTGATTCCATAACGTTGTTTTGATTTTGATTCATACAGTACATAAAACAGCGACAATAATTGTCCGTAAGGATGTGTAGCACAATATTCAGTACCTATGTCTCAGTCAGACCATAATTTAGGAAACCTGCATTCTTATTTCTTATATCAGTCCAACGTTTACAACGTGCAAATATGAACCAATCGGCTTCCCGTTTACAAAAGCAGTTCGGCTGTCCAAAATTTGCATCGATATTTAACTTTAGATCTGAATGGCTGACGTACCGCTGTGGTAGAAACGAGCTTAGTACGGCTGCACCGAAAAAATAAAAACGACCTACATCACATTTCTCAATAAAAGTAAAGCTTTTAAGCGTATTAAGCGTATAACGTCGGTTAGTGAAGAAGGCATACTAGTCACTAAGTATTAACAATATCAACAATTCCATATATAGTGATAGTGCAGTTTTTAATAACTAACAGTGATGGAGAACAAAATATATCTTTAAATTTAGTTTTTTTCAAAACGTCCAAAACTCAAACATTGAATAATAGATAACCTTGTATCCAGGCAAACGAATTGATGGTTATATTTGACAAATGTATCTTATTGCATGATATTATTCCATATAGTACAATAATTTTACCGCATTTTTCTTCATCAGAATGATCGTCGCAGTCTGGAAAAGCATCGCATCGTCCATAGCTGCTTATACAAGTACCATCATCACATTGGTAACTGTAATCATCACAATACTCTGGAAAGAAGTAGTTTAGTAAACATGTGCAGAACAAACTACATGTACTTGCTTGATTTTAAACTATCGAAGGCACTAGAAGACCCCATGCGACCCTGCTGGCAAACTTAAAAGTACAAATTACTGTGTAGTGCACAAGTCAGCTGAATGGGCAATTATCGATTGGTAACTACAATGTATTATTATTTTACAATGCTACATAACTCTTGATATCCATATCAATATACATGTACCATCATATCGGATTCATTATCATAATTATACTCTTGTGATTTGATTTACGTTGTGTTCACAATGTATTTTCTTCCTGTGTTGACATTATCACAACATGTACATTATATACATTGTATATCATATATAATACTCTTGGGCCTATTAACAAAACTATTGTATGAGTGAACTGAATGTACATCTGGATAAAGGCATTGGTATAATACTACCAACATGTTGTCAAACATGTGGATGGCATAAAGGTCGATGGTTATAGCTGACAGAGCGAGGTTGAAACTGGCGCATCTCAGCGTAAGCTATCAACGGCCGACGGAGACGCGGCTTAAACGATTTGGGTATAAAACTTAAGTAAATCATCATCATTGTGTTCCGCTGGCGCTCATGTTGAACATGTTGGTTGCTTACTGTACAATAAACTCTTACTATACAACCCGACACTGACATAGAAACCTACTGTAAACGCTTAGAGCTGATAAACATTTTTGAAAACATTTGGATATGGACAATATTACTTACTATACAATCAAACAATTTAAACAGAAACCTGCTGTGAATGATTAGAGCTTTTATTATACGTTTGAAAACATCTGTCCGTGGACAATATTACTTACTTAGCTCTAATCGAAAGCAGAGTGTTGATATAAACGGTGGATTACGTCGATTTAAGGACATATTCATATGCTGGGATGTTGGTATGAGAATGGATGCCCCATTAGACGAACATAGGCCTTGATCCTGGATTCCGGTATCAGCTTCGTATGTTATAGTTGTTCCACAAGTTTCATGTACATTCCCTGGATAATACATCGTACTATTCATTTGTTTCCCATGCTGTATCTTGATACTACACCAACAGACGAGTCCTGACTGCATTCCTGTCAAGGCAGCAAGATCAGTGTCGACATACACCACTGTGCCACTCACGGTACTATTTTTACACATTGTTGCAACTGAAAAAGAATCTAAATACGAGTTTGTCCCAGCATTAACGTGATTCCCGCCCGCACACATGGGTGCATCCAGTAAATGTTATCTGGCAAAATAGCACTTTACACGTGTTTCATTTGACCAGTAAACATTTGTGATCAGACAAAGCTTGTACGACGACTTAACCCAACAATGCCTAGTTATAGTTCGTTTATATGTACGTGAGAACGGTCGTAAACGATGGGACTATAAATATAGTTCTTAATCCCATTTTTGTATTGACTCATTAAAACTTTACACTGAGCAAAATGTCTAATATGTCACGTTGTTTTATTGAAGAGAGCATAACATATTTTTCGTCGAAGCCGTATTAACAGTGTTAGTGCTGTTTTAACCAATACAATCTTACGTTAACCACCAAGGAAATTTCTATTCAGCAGAACAACGTTTACAGTAACATTGACGCTGATTGGTTAACCTTTCGATAAAGGGTACGTTACCATACTGAAATTCATTTTGCATCTGGAGTGACCCGCAGTCGTAACATATCGGCATTTTTTCTGTTGCACAATAAATCTTAACCTTCAAATTGCGCCGACCATCTTTTTTCAAGATATTTCTAGTTTCAAAATAGTTCTTGTTTAATTTTATGATTGATGTTAATCCGTCGAAAAGTTCAATAGCGGATAAAAGTGAATTAATATTTTGAGATAAATTCTACGGAGAAATTATTTACATGATGTTGATCAATTAGAAAGTTTGTTCAGTGCATTTATGACATGTTTGTGAATAATATGTTTTTAATAAAACACGAACACATAGGTACATAAAGTGGTTTGTGTTTTACGTGAGTTTGACAGAAAAAAAACACAATTGTGCCACGTTAAGGCTTACAGAAAAGCACAAAGAGTGATACCAGTTATCTAATTGTCATGAATCGGTCCGGAAAATTAAATACACCAGATCGCGGTCAATATAACAGCGCTGTATGCAGTAATACACAATCACTGTCATAAACTGTGTAATGTTATTGATAAAGCGCATGAACTAGATCTCCATCATCCTGGATGTAAAACTTTGGACTTCGTACTACAATGCGGAAGTTTGTACAACAATGAGTAGGCTAGATGTTTATTAGCTTAAACATATTGTATTTACATACTATGAACATCATAATAATACAATACAATATACAACATTTTACATGAAACGAGTTTGTTCAATAATGTAAACATGATGAGACCGAAGCTATAATGACTTATATAGGTCTTCTCCTTCAGTATTTACGTGTTTATTGCAGTACACAATACATTGTATGTGCATTCTAGTCGCGGTTTGCATGATTTTTGCGGCTGGTCCATGAACATTATAGTATCTGACTATAAAACTTTCTCGCCAACAAAGCCATGCCTTGTGGCCACCTTCAATGTATAACTGACCATATATGTAAAACAAGAGCACCATAAGCGGATGCAGGCGCTCGTCCGCAGATTGCTTTATCATTAGAACTTCCCAGAAAGTGTGCAAAGCGCCATATTTAAAATTTTGCGGACATAGACCGACGACAATCCAGCTTCAAAAACGTATGAACTAAAATGATAATATTAGATGTGAACAATAATGCTTTGCTATGCTATGTCTGTAATTGTATTAAGTTATGTGTAAAAGTGTCCATTGTTTCACGTACCTTTTGGTTCATTGACATTCTTGGTCATTACGTCACATGTTGTTGCTCTGCTCAAATCTGGAAGTGTAGATGATAATAATTATAATAGTGTAATAATATTGTATTAGAAGAAACTTATCTAATTCGAGACTATCCATAAACAACGACACACAATACAGCATCGCATAGAAGTGTACAAATACATACGTGAGTCCAATTACTGGTTGTTTACATGTGTTGCATGTTGTAAGTACATGTAAATGTATTAATACAGTTATGTAACTGGTTAGATAAGGGTTTTAATATTATAGAGATGGTTGTAAGATTTGAAATATGTCTTGTGATTATTCGCACTAGCGGATCCAGGGGGAGGGGGCGCACCCGGCGCGCGCCCCCCCTAAGTTCCCCAATCTTACATGTATGTCTACGATATAAATACGAAAATATACAGAGATCGCTCCATCGCTGCCAGTGTGTTGTATTTAATAAAGTCCTCCTGAATTGGTTTTATATGCAATAACTGAAAAACAAAGAATAAAACACAGTCATTGCCGTGTTATAAGGCTTGAGCATTACCAGCAAAATTACCAAAAAGTTACGCCCCTCCCCCCTAAGATCCCCTAATACCAAATCCTGGATCCGCCCCTGATTCGGGTCTTCAAACGACCCCCGTTTATGAAGCGGTGCCACTTTTGCGTGATTTAACTTATCCGAAAAAGTTTTGGAGCGAATACTGTTATTTAACGGCAGCGATAGGGATGACTGGAGGTTTTACATGAAATGCAACAAATATTCATAGAACTAACATCCGTATATTGACGAGTGGGTATGCCATTCCTGAAATGAGAACCCTTTGAAACAAATGTCGAATTAAAAATGATATACACGAATCGTCTGTTAGGAACACACAATTGGGACCGGTAGAAGAGTGCTCTTAAAAATGAAGTAATCTCGTGATTTAGCATCTGTTCTGTATATATAATTTATATAGACATCAACATGGAGGAGCTTAACACGTTTTACAAGTGAGTTTGACGCATACAGATACATTTAAAAGAGAATAAGATAGAAATATAATGTTCATTACGGTCACTGCTAACGCTCTGTACATACTAAAACGTCCGTATGCTATGGGACCGGTTCATTTCGGTACCTTGCAAATGAAAATCAAAGAATTTTCCCTGATGTTGTTGGTTGATTGTTTGGTAATCCACTGAATTCCGACCATCTTTGTTCAAGATATTTCTTGTTTTGGCTGTTATTGTTTTTGTCGTCTGGTTCACAACTGGTTCGCATTGAATAGCCAGGAGACGGCAAAGAAGATGTTATAGATGGCCTTTCATAAGTTTCCGCAGACTTTATAATAATACAGTAGACGCAAAGTGCTTTTTGCAGAGAAATAATCTATGTTCATATTAAACCTAGTACACAACAGCACCTATATAACTTCTCTAATTCAAAATAATTACACAGAGAGTGATTGTTATCAGTTATCCGTGTTTTTCGTATCGTAATTCTGAAAGAATGCAGGGTTCATTTATTATACAACATGAATCAGAATGTAAACTCTCACAGGAGATATCTGGCTTGTCGCGGGTAGATAAACTATATATGTATCAGCTATCAAAATCATGCGAGATAGTATTGGCATAAAGTTTCTATTTTTCAACCATTCACGCTGCGCGTTTAAAATAATTATAACAAATACACGAATTCTAACACATTCCCAGGCAAAACTATCTGAAATTATCCAAAATGGATCGATCACTATGTATTATACAAAACGAATGGAAAATGAATTTGACTTGAGTTGAGGTAAAATGACATCAAAATCGGCCTAAAAGACCATATTTAAGAAGTCAACGTTTTAGTGTAATATGTTTGCAGTAAAACCCGGAACCAACCGTTCTTAAAAATGATGCCAGACACGCGGATAATGTAAGACCTGGAACCACAAATCCTTGAATACGTCACACACATGAATATGGTAAGACCGGGTACCACAAGTACTTTGATACGTCAGAAACATCGATGTTTTAAGATCCGGAACAACAAAAGTCATTGACTATACGTCAGAAACATCGATGTTGTAAGACAAGGAAACAGTCATTGACTTGTTCAGACACATGGATGTTGTGAACCAGGAACCAACGTTCATTGACTTGTTCAGACACATGGACTTTGTGAGACCGGGAACCATCAACATTTGAATATGTCAGACAGATCGATGTTGTATAACCAGGAAACGTCAGTTCTTTGAATACATCGGACATATACATGTTGTAAAAACCGGAAACCACCAGCGTTTTTGAATATGTCTGAAACATGGATGTTGAAAGACCGGTTACAACCAGTCATTGACCGGGTACGTGTTTTAGCCCCTTTTTATTGCAATGTAAAAAAGTTGATCTTAAAAACCACAAAAAGGACAGTGAAGTAAAAATTACAGCATTATAATATTAACATCATCATAAAGTGAAGGTTAGATATCAAACAATACATTGTGTTTGCACACGAAAGATACATTTAACAGGTCTTGATTTATCGCGGTTTGAAAATAGTTTCCTTCTATAATTCTATAGGAAATTGGTCGGACCACAGTGAAACGAAAGTTGGGGATGTGATATGCGATGTTTAGATGATATAAAGTGTCTGCATTAATTTGAATTTATTGTTCGCTCCTAGTCAGGCATCGACTTCCTGTGAACAAAACGAAAGTTTATATATAATCATGTTGCATACCTTTCAAACAGTATAATCCTACAATAACGACTGTAGCAATCGTATACATCTTCCCACTTGTTTCACTTCCTTGCTTTGAATAGTACAACTAATCCAAAAATACTGCCACCGCCATGGATTTCTATAAATAAGATAGTCTGGAATATAGGGTTACATACTGCCTGATAGGAAGTGTTTCAGCCAAGTAGAATGTTGTTTGTTTAATCGTGTACGTTTCATGGATAAACCCATAGAGCGCTTTTTGTGCAGTATAGTTCATATGTGTTAAAGTTTGATTGTAAACAATGTCAGCCTACTGTTGATTAGATCAGCGATGATGGATTCATAGTTTCCCGTTATACACTGTTGCAATCCCGATCCGGCCTAGCAAATGTTTCACGAAATAATGCTACTGGTTAATGTTTAAGTGTCCCAAAGGTGGTCTCATTATTGAGGTTTTATTGTAGTATCAAGTTCAGTAAGGAGAATTATTGGATTATCAATGTCAACTAGAATCTCAAAAGTAACGAGGAAAATACTTATAAATAAAATATAGAGTATCTGACATATCAAGTTTAAAAATACATGATTCATGATTCATTCATGAACCACTTTACGATATTAATTTTTGAAACAACAGTCGAACAGTCCTCCCACTAATACAAAGCAACCGTTTGAATCATCTTTCGCTACGTTTTGATTATATAAGCATTAATGTTCATGTTTGCTAATAGATTTCCAGTTGTTGTCGGTCCCCAATCTTGGCTTATGGATTTCAAAGATAGCAGAATCAAACAAACTCTTTAAACTGGAAAGTTGATCAAATATCTTATACCGAGGTGAAAGAATAAACTTCCATGTCGGCTATTTATGGACATACTTTCTTTAACTTTTTTCAGACTGAAGGACATGGTAAAATTATTTTAAGGGAAATAAACATTTTTTCAAGATAAATCTAAGGGAAATAAACATTTTTTCAAGATAAATTGAGCTATATCTACAACATTTACCTCCCATCATCGTCAGTCATTTTGATAGGCAAAACCACGGACCTATATACCGTATATAGGTCCGTGGCAAAACTGATGAACACTTGTATAGGAGTAATTTCCAAATATGTGATAATTGAAAAAATACCAAGAGAATTTGCATGTGACAACCACTTCTGAACTTATATATAACAGTTTAACTTACATGTCCAACTTTCTGGCTCATCGCAAGATTCCCCAGATCTGATCGATATTGGCTCCATGCTATAACCGATTATATATACGCCACTTTAACGTCTCATGATCATTATCATTTGCGACTTAATTAGCCACCCCGCTGTGTTTAGCCAGCATAATGAAATTGCCCAGGGCTGTACTGATTTATCAGAATGTATTATACATTCATGATACTTATATTATAGCCTCTATCGAAAATAAATGTATTGAATTATGCACCATTTTCGTCCGATGCATTCTTTCTATAATCATTTAAAACTGATAAAAATTGATACAGTTTCCCCCTTCGACTTCGAAAAGTCCCTTTATGGTGTTCGGAAGAAATACCCATACCAGGTCGACCGAAATACCATAAATGTGCATTAATAGGGAAAAATGTGCGTAGCGAATGTCGACCAGATAAACACATTCATTTGCCTTTCTCTGCGCAGCCGTACTAACATGGTTTTGCTATTTGCATATCAGTGTAGTATAAACCAATCAATCTTACATTAACCTTAACATTAAGGCAATTTCCCTTCAACCGCACAACGTGTGTAACCTTGACGCGGATTGGTTAACCTTTCGATTAGGGGTACGTTACCTTACCGAAATCCACTGAATTTCGGTGAATTCACCGAAATCCATTTTGGATCTGGAGTAACCAGCACTCCTTACATCTCTGCATTTTTATGTTGCACAACCAATCTTAACCTTCAAATTGCGCCGACCATCTGTTTCAAGATATTTCTTGTTTACCCTGCCTCTTCACAGTCAATAACATGTCTAAACTATTCTGTTTTTAAAGTATAATTATAAACTATTCGCAGTTTTTCGCTTTTTCCGGGACAAAATGCGGTTGTTTTGAAAAAAAATAGTTATTTAAATCGAATCGTGATTGATAAAAGTAATGGCTTGTTGTAGACACCATTTTCTGATATACGATAAGAGACTTGAGCTGTCACGATGTTATTTCTTGATATGAATGTAGTATACGTCTCGCGCTTTCGCTAAAAAATAAAAAGCTCAATAGACCCGGATATTCGAATGTTGTTTTTTGTTCATACATTTTATCAATCAATCGGGCACTTTCGCATCTGTTACGTGTTAGTCCACAAGGATAGATTCTTCTGATAATGCGTTGACATGTTAAATATACTGTATATTTAATACTATATACACTTGTTTTGGCAATAAACAAAATTGGAATTGTCTAGCGTGTTTCAGTCCAAATACGGGAACAGTAAAGACGACGCAATGTCGCCATTATCGTGCATAAAATAAATTTGCATAAAATAATTACAAATACGCACATTTTTTGTATTTCCATTTGCAATTAAAATTACAAACTCGTTTTTAGGTAATTTACGCCTATACTGTGGTGCACGCTAATAGTATTACCGAGTAAAACATATTTTCATATATACTTTTCCACATTGCCAACGTATCGCAGATTAGTATAATGATTTATATTAACATTAAAATATTTGTTTGGTTTTCATCTGTGTATCCACCCACCATTATTGAAAGTTTATTAACAAAACAATAAATATTTGTTTATCTTCACGGTTATCTCAGGATTTGTGTAGCAGGACCTCCTCATGTTTATTTAAGAAGTTTTTACGCTATGGATCGGGTCTGTGGGACAAACTGTTATGAGAACACATGTACTGGTCATGGCGTCCCATACTATCCCTTCCCAGGCCCGGTCCTATGGGGGCAAGGGGGGGGGCTGGCCCCCAATTCGGCTATGAAGTGACAAGATTATGTCTCAAGGTTGCTATTCTTTAAGCACTTTAAGTTCAAACTAACATCAATTTATTATCAATATCCCTTTTACTACCAGTTTTTGGACGGTACCGTTCTTATAAGTCAAGTATATAAATGAGTTTGACATTCATCGTTCTGCAGCAATGATTAAAGAACATTATCGGCATTGGTATTCGATGACTGTTTCAATAATATAGTACTTTTTATATGTAACTCTTCAGTAAACGGAGGAAGTAAAGTTGTATACAATATATATACGAGGGGTGTTCAAATAGTTTAATTTTATGTCGGACTGATGTTCGATGCTCATTTTTTTCTGACGCACCTCAACAGTATGGCTGCCAAAAGGTTGTTTGACGTCATATTTAAAAATCATTTCACGAACGTCACGCCAAGCTTTGGAACGTTTTTCACCGAAAATTTGAAGTGAATATCTTGCATGATAAATAAACAAAACGCCATTTTGTCAATGAAATGCGTGCTTTTTCTTCAAATTTGGGCCGATTTATGTTGGACGCCGTTGCCATGGAGACTGTCTTCGCCATTTTGTTCGTACTAGGAGTATCACTTTTTGTACACTAAAACACAATACCCTGACCAACATGAATTTAAATTTTGATCAAATTTGAGATTTTTATAGTATGTGAATTGTAGTATTAGTACTTAACATTCCAATATAACATAATATTTCATTTTTTTCTATTGAAAAATTATGTCTCAATACAAGGTGTGAAATGTGATACATTTCAACCAACTGTTTGTCATCCATGTGTATTTTCACACATTTGTGTTAAGTAATTGACTTACATCAAAGGTGTAAAGATAACTAGTCAATTACTTCCAAATACAATTTATTTATCAGTCATAATATCGTGTTGTTAATTTCTTGTGTCCTAAAAGTCAATGAAAATATAGGTTCCCATATCGTGCGGTATTACATGTACTGAGTACTAAAATGTCAATATATCATTGATTAAACGTATACCGAAGAAAACAGATACAGTTTTGTTTGCAAATACATTATGATACATGTAATATTCGAAATATACACAGCTACATACATACTGATACATCAAGATAAAGGCTACAGCCCTAGGCAATTTCATCACGCTGGCTAAACACAGCACGCTGGCTAAACACAGCGGGGTGGCTAATTAAGTCGCGAATGATAATGATCATGAGACGTTAAAGTGGCGTATATGTAATCGGTTATAGCATGGAGCTAATATCGATCAGATCTGGGGAATCTTGCGATGAGCCAGAAAGTTGGACATGCTCATTTCACGATTCCTGTAACTTCTGGTTGGTAGAAGGGGCATTTTTGATGACTGGTTGTGAAGTGCAGTCATCATAGGTACAACTAGGGCAGGTTTATCCTTGCGGTGCCCATTCTTCTCCAGGCTTACACCTTAGCCGATGTCTATGTTACTCTATGGCTTACCTTGGTCTCGAACACACGGCCGTTTGGCTTCACAAGAACCCTTCCGCCCTGTAAAGGCGAAATAATCTTATTTGACACTAAAACAAAGTTCCAAAGTTTACGAGACTTATTCAGTTATGTTGTTTTCACAAATATGTCATTAAAATAACAGTAGTTTAGTACCAGTCACTTTCATAGTTGCAGAATCTGGTAGCATCATACCATTATAGGGGATGACGCCGTGACGTCACGCGCACCTGTTATACGAATGTAAACATTGCTGGTGGGCAGAAAGTCGTATCCGGTTACAGCGCCATATTGTTTATAACGCTTTATCTAAATTGTTAATTCTTTAAGTTATGATTCAGTCTTTCATAGTTGTTGGTTGTACACACAAGCGGGGAAAGGGGTCTAAGATTACAAGGCACATAATTCCTAATGAGAAGAATTACGAGCGAAGGAAACGGTAGCACGGACCTATATACATGTATATAGGTCCGTGACGGTAGCTTTCTGCCATAAACAGGAAAAACTGGACCCGTCGGCTCATCAACCTATGTAATGTCCGTCCCCTTATGTATAATATATTATTAAGTGTGAATAAAAGTCATTTTAGGAAATATTTATGTTCATAGACAACTTTTATTTTGTCCAGAAAGAAAGAAAAATCTACTTCATAGTTGATCATCTAACATAATTATTTTATAGGGGATAACGCCGTGACGTCACGCGCACCTGTTATACGAATGTAAACATTGCTGGTGGGCAGAAAGTCGATATCCGGTTACAGCGCCACATTGTTTATAACGGTAATTCGCGTTATCTAAATTGTTAATTCTTTAAGTTACGATTCAGTCTTTCATAGTTGTTTGTTGTACACACAAGCGGGGAAAGGGTTTATGATTTCATGGCACATAAGTCCTAATGAGAAGAATTAAGAGCGAAGGAAACAGTAGCTATCTGCCATTGACAGGAAAAACTGGACCCGTCGACTCATCAACTTATGTAATGTCCGTCCCCTTATGTATAATATTATTAAGTGTGAATACAAGTCATTTTAGGAAATATTTATGTACATAGACAACTTTTTTTTTGTCCAGAAAGAAAGAAAAATCAACTTCATAGTTGATCATCTAACATAATTATTTTATACTACTGCAACTAAAAATGCAAAGATTTGTCATATTTTTGATAATATAAGGATATTGTGTCTATTACATGTATAGATCCAAAAGATTTTATAATATATGTCAACAGTTCATCTAGTAAACATAAATTGACAATTAAAGTCTTTAAAGCAAATAATTTAGTGTGGGGACGGACATTACAAAATAGGGACAGACAATAATTTACACTATTAGGATTATTTCCGAAATCTTCAATAAATCCTGCAACACATACTTCTACAAATTCCAGAAATTATACGTATAAGATAACATGATAAAAATCAGAAACAGAGGCAGAAACAAGGCCAGTATTGGGTCGGACAACTTATATAATGTTATGCAATAAACAATAGTGTCCCCGGCGTGCACTATCTAGATATCAATCTTATTCAGCCCCCTTATCAGCATTTCACAGTGTCTGGCCCAGTGGGAGTCCAATATGCATCCAATCAGTTTTTGCTGTCACCATCAGACACATATATACAAATAAAGTTGAGAAGTGTCAATTATTTTTATAATGGGTAACGTCGTATAAAAACATTCAACTGGCTCCGTTTATGTTATGTTTTTGTTGTGGCAAGTGTAAACAAACTCAACTCCACACTTTTATGTTTTAGACATTTTAAAGAACAGAAGTGGGAACACAAATATCAGCATACAGCTGCCACATATTGCACTTTTTTATCACCAATTCTGCTAGAGTTTTTGATCCACCAATACTCGAGACACGTCGCCATTCATGTGTTCGATTTTATCACCAGAAATTTTAGATCGAGTTTCCAAACATGCAGGTACCGTTTTGCAGAGGCTGCACTGTATTTGAAATTGATATGAATGCACTTATAACGTTACTTGAACAACAATCTGTACATTGCCGTATAAAGTCGTCTGCTTGTCAGCCGATGTAAACAGATGCGCGTTATTTAACGGTATGAAAATAGAATTCTACCTAGCACTACGTAGGGAAAGTAGTTGTGCTGTTTCTTTAACATAGGACAAAATATTCCCTATCTTTATGTTGGACTATGTATAGTGGACGGACAGTGCTAGCTTTGCTAAACAAAATGGCTTCCGTGCGGAATACTGCCGTCCTGATCAGTTGGACGCCATTTTGATGCTAGCGAAGTGTTCTTAACGCGTTTTTAGACTGCTACCTATTCTACCCTCGCTGACTTTCCTCGATTACTTCCCCTGCCTTTAAGTACCGGCTCTGGTGTTCATTGTCGAAATATGTTTGTCCCAAAAGGCTGCTGGTCTAGACAGGTCGCACTGTATACTTAAATTTTAGTGGTTTTAAACAAATTTGTTTAACTTGTCTGAAATGAAACAGACGAGAAAAGCATGACGCACCAATCATCAACACAGAGAAATGCATTGTCATTGGCATACAGCATTCAATACGTGTTGCAAAATGACATCCGGGAACTTCGATAGGCCAGATATATTAAACAGGCGGTTGGTTTTACAATACGAGAACCCGAATGTTAATCGTTACAAATTTTCGAAGTAACAAATGATTTGAATAATGTTTTGAAATGGTGCAGGGCGCTAATCCTTCATTTCGGTGTCGCTGGTTAGAGTACACACTCGGACAAATGATCCCAGATTTTATGAACACATTGTTAACATCGTGATGTCATTCAGCGAATGTTAACAGTGTCAGGAAGTTGTTACAAGCTGTTACTAGATCAAGTTCTTGGATTAATAATGGCAGACGTGCATTATTATTTTCAATGTCATTAAATGCCTAGATGAAACGCCACGTGCGTAGTGACACGGTGTAGCCTCATAGACGTCTTGTTATGTTATATTGGGAGAAGTTGAAAAATAAAAGTTCGAGGATATCAATAAAACACATGAATATTTTCCTCCCCCTGGATGAGCTTCTACCTATAGGAATGGTTTTGGTATTACAAGCATCCACCCACTAACACTGTCCAGGAGCCTTATTCATAAATTTTATAAGACTGAATCTTACTTATACTTCAAAATGTTAAATGTTCTTTATGTTCGTTTTAACAGTATAGGGCTATAGATTTTAATAAAAATGGCAAAAGTGTAGAGTATAGGTAAAATAATTATTCAGACAATCTTTCACACGTTAAGATTTAATGTTGACAAAATGCTATTATCAGAGGTTGTTATAACTTTCACAAATCTAAAGTCTAAGTCAGAGTTTGAGTTTTAAAATTAAGATAAGTCGGTTTCTGTTTGTTTCGTTTAGCCGGGTTTTATGCCGTTTTATGCCGTTTTTCAAACAATTTCCAGTCCCATATATGGCGGCCAGTTGACCTTAATAGTTTTGCTGGAAGTAATTATCAACTGGTACTAACTTGCTCTTCCGCAAGCAAGTAACATCTCCACGCGTGGAGGTCATGACCGCAGCCAATATCACGGAAGAACCTAACCTGTTCAACCCGGTCATCGAACACGGATCTGCCGGATGATGATCTAGCGTTCTACCATCTGCACAAGCCAGCAAGCTAGATAGATAAGCTTGTATAAGATCGAAAAAAGTCGATAAAACAATCAAACAAGTCTTACAAATATCGAATAAACATGAGTAAGAATTGAATAAGACTGCGCCCGAATCCAACAAGTTTACACAAAAATCGGATTTATAAGCGAAAATCAAATACACCTACACAAGAACAAACGATATTTTTGTTGGCCTTTATCATGAACGTCATCCTAATATGGGATGAAATTCCATTTGCCGTTTCTACGCCCCGAAGCAATGTGATGAACGTATCTCAGGTGAGTCGTCTGTTGTGAAATCATACGTGTATAAAAGCTAGTGAAGCAGGTATGACAACATAACAGTAAACATGATGAAGACGTGGTTATACGGGACTGTATTTCTCACGATATGTGTGGAGTTAAGTTTTACTCGGACAATGGTTGCGAACAATTTAAATGTCATATCGATAAAGAATGGGTATGATATCGGACTTTGGGGCAGAACAGAATTTTGCCCTGATGGGATGTATGCGGCGGGATTTGAACAGAAGGTATGTTCAATGCAGACTACAATAAAATCTATACATTCAATATTTTGGTCACCCTGGTGTCTTCTTTAGTTGAACATCTAATTATCATATCATTTAATCAAAACTCGAAAGACATTCGATACAAGATAGCAATATTCTTTCATCTCTATCGAGCAATCGTTATACCCGAGTTGCCTACTTTTCTACATGAATGGGATACCATGTATATAAACATTATAACAAAAATTATTTTCAATTAGGGGTAATTCGGTTTTATTCTCTTATTTATTCTCTTTTTTCTTTTATTCTCCTAGGTATTCTTTATAGTCTTATTGGAGGCACTGTCTTGTGTATATGGCGTTCCCTGTAGCAACTTATTCTCTCTCTTTTATCACTTCCAAGACAGTGGCGTTCCCTGTAGCAACTTATTCTCTCTCTTTTATCACTTCCAAGACAGTGGCGTTCCCTGTAGCAACTTATTCTCTCTCTTTTATCACTTCCTTGACAGTGGCGTTCCCTGTAGCAACTTATTCTCTCTCTTTTATCACTTCCTTGACAGTGGCGTTCCCTGTAGCAACTTATTCTCTCTCTTTTATCACTTCCAAGACAGTGGCGTTCCCTGTAGCAACTTATTCTCTCTCTTTTATCACTTCCAAGACAGTGGCGTTCCCTGTAGCAACTTATTCTCTCTCTTTTATCACTTCCAAGACAGTGGCGTTCCCTGTAGCAACTTATTCTCTCTCTTTTATCACTTCCAAGACAGTGGCGTTCCCTGTAGCAACTTATTCTCTCTCTTTTATCACTTCCAAGACAGTGGCGTTCCCTGTAGCAACTTATTCTCTCTCTTCTATCACTTCCAAGACAGTGGCGTTCCCTGTAGCAACTTATTCTCTCTCTTTATCACTTCCAAGACACACTAATCAAACATTCGTCTTGGGGCGAAAGTAAAATTGAGCCGCATTCGAAACCGAATTTGTTCTCTTTCAGCTTTTAGGAACCTAGTGAAACCTATTTTAGTTGTAGAACTACTGGTTGGATAGTGTATTTTCTTTTTCTTTCCATAATTTTACAGATTTTTTCAAATCAACGGCAGGACAATAGCGCCCTAAATGGCATTAAACTTCTGTGCCGAAACGATACAAGTGGTGGATCTTGCTCGGAACACAGTATTACATCATCTGAGGGACGCGATGGGGAATGGAATGGACAATTGTTTTGCCCCGATGGTTCATATTTGATCAGTTTTGAATTGCAAATGCAACAGTATAGACATTGGGTATGTATTATGAGAATTATAAGATATCTGTAGCCAATTGTAAAAAATAGACTTACTTTAACCTGAGGTTACCTGTAATTTCAATCAATTTGATTGGCTCATAACTTGGCCAAACCACATTTCAACCAATCAAATCGAGTTTGTGGTTATCTTTAAGCCAAACCAAATGGTTATACAGTTTTATACTATTGGCTGCAGCTTGCAACGTTGGTCGTATGTTTGGTGTTCATAACCGATCAACTGAACAGGACAAAATTGATCCAGAAAGTATATGACATCTTCTTGAAAAATTGAATACACAACATTTAGCCTGATTTTTGATATCTAATAAAGTACAATACAATCGAGGGCTACATGTAATATGACAATACGTTTTAAATGTCAGCTATTTGTATTTTAGTATCGATCTTCAATTTCGGCCGCCATGTCGACGTTGCGGATTGGGTACCGATCAAAATCAAACGTTGTGTATCAAACAATCACAATGTAGTGTTTTGCTTGTATAATTGATTGAATCATGTTGGCATTGCTACCGTGTTACAAGTATCATAACCATTGATTTTCTCTGTTAAGTTTTATAGATCTCGCTTATTTCTTATAAGAACGATCATATGATGTCGTGACCAAAGATTAATTAACCAAGTACATGGCTTGTTTAATTGTAAATGAGATAATGCTTTGACTCTACGCTAAGTTTTGGGGCTCAATTTGTAACGTCAAAGCGTTTTTAAGGATCAAATAGTACGTTGCAATTTTTATCGTTAGATTAGCTGCACATTCTTTATGTAGCTTTGGCTCTTTTATTCATGTATTTATTTAATTTGAATAATTCGTCAATCACTATTACTTGACTGCTTAATATTTGACAACGTACATTTAGTAGAATCTGATGGACATGATGGAGTACCTTAATTATTATCTAACGCATTGTTATTTCTTTCGGCGCAGCAGTTCTAACATGGTTTTACTATTTGCATATCAGTGTTGTGTAATAAATACTAATTATCTTTTGATACACCAACCAAATGTTACGTTAACCACCAAGGCAATTCCTCTTCAACCGAACAACGTTTGTAAACTTGACTCGGATTGGTTAACCTTTCGATAAAGGGTACGTTACCTTACCAACAATTTACCGAAATCCATTTTGGATCTGGAGCGACCAGCAACAGTATATAACATCTCGGCATATTTTAGGTTGCACAACAAATCTTAACCTTTAAATTACGCCAACCATCTTTTTTTCAACATATTTCTTCTTTAATTTTACAAACATATTTTAATTATATCGTCAATTTTCAGATTGACCGAACGGCAGCCGAATTCATCTCCTTCCAATGCCAAGACAGAAATGATACCAAGAAAGTTCAGGATCTCATTCAATATCCTGGTTACTGGGGTTTCTATAGAAGTCCAGGTACAGGTGAAACTTGCCCACCAGGTACTCGTATTTGTGGAATAAAAACTAATGTTCAGCATGTTTACGATTCTGTCACAGACAACACTGGTTTGGGTGATGTTATCATGTTTTGCTGTATCTAGGGTACTGAGTTCTGAAGTCATACCAAACTTAGAATTGTGCACCTATCAATATTTTGCCCAGAGCGACCTAGGGGAATTAGACAATGTGTTTTTGGGCGGTTTCCCCACTTCCAGGATCAATTAAAAATCCGACCAAAGTACATGTATTCATCAATCGGAGCGTCAAATTCTCACCTGCGGAGAATCGTTTTCTGTCTGGAGTACCGGGTATCCCCGCCTCCCCTCCCTGAGGCAAAACATTGATAAGTACATGAACGAAAGTGTTGTAGTAGGAATTCTAAGAAAGGATCCACATCAACTTCGAGTGCACGATCTCCTACAAAGGATACAGAAAAATTGTCTTCAACATAGCCACGGACGTCACATCTCTATACTGTCGCTGTACGAAGACGCGTGTAAAAGTCGGAGTACAGAGACACGTATGCGGGACTATCTTCAACACAACCAAAGCAAAATGGACAGTTTAAGCAGACAATATCTGGTATTTCAAAAATATTTATTACACCTGACCAAACATACAAACAATTACGAATCTTATGTGCGGAAATCCAAAAACTACATGTAATCTTGCGAAATTTATTTACTTTGCCAATTTATGTAGAAATCAAACAAATGTATAAAAATGATGTAAAATTTGTGATGCTCTTTGAAAATCCATGTATTTCTTCTACATTGTATTGATTTGTTTGCTATAAACATTGTAATATGTTTTATGCAATAAAATGATATTGTATTGTAATTGTATTGATTACCACTTCCAAACCCCAATTAGCTTGTAGCGTTCATTCAAAATCCGTTGCAGTGTACAAAATGTCTATAAGTAAATATTTTGCAAAACATGTTTTCATTGGCTAATCACCTCCAATTTTGTTTACCGTTCTCAAGTAAATAAAAACGGACTATTGTGAATGCGTTTTGTTTCCTAAAGGATTTAATTATGTTTGTGTTGCTTACACAACGCAATGCTCTGGTCAATTTTCAATAATCATGACCAGTGGTTTTGATTGCTCATATCGTAAATTAACGGCATTGTATTAAAGTCCTTTCAGAGAAACTGGGCATTGGTTGCAGTGTACAGTTATGTGTAAAATACTAACAGTAACATTTTGAAAAGTACGTCAACAGTAGTTGATAATTATGTGTATTTGAATTGACGGTTGCCAATGCTGCCCTTTGCATGGCATATGCCGACAGTGTACTTAGAAAACTTGAAAGTCGTTTTCTATTAAAATTTGATTCAAACATCGAATTATTCTCTGATTGACTTTAACAACTGGCTGTAATGAAGTAGCATTTTGTAGTTGAATATACAAGAAGTTATTCAAATTGGAAATACATGTATGCTATTGAAGCCACCACATATGAAATTAATGGCGTTGCAATATTGCCCTCTGCGTGAATGTTACATACAATTGCCAGTTGAACTAACTAGTATTCTAACCAAACGTATTATCCCGCCTCCAGCAAGCAACGGACAGCTCGCCACATGAATCATAGCTGAATGTTTGTGCAGCGTAAAAAGTGTGATGTGAGTTTGCATATTTTGCCTATGAAACATGATATGTCAAACAAAGTTCAGTGTGTTTTAATATGACATATGGGTACAGTCATCAACTAGAAATGTGTCCAAAGGGCACAGATACACAAAAGCAAGGGCCATTATTCTGCCCTATAGTTGAATGTGCATCAACATTACCAGGCGCACAACTTCACATGCTGGTTAACAATTTTGTGACTCTGGCTCATATACGTCTGTAGGTACAAGTGACGCAAGATTTTGTGACGAACGGATAGGGCAAATCTGTATGCCCTCCCCTTTCATAGTGGGGGCAAAACGTGTAAGCAACTTTATAACAAAAAAACATGGAGAGCATGAAGTCAGACATTTTTATTAACATGATTTTCGGCAATTGCCTTCCCACACTGGCGTGGCGAGACATACTGATGTTGTAATGTCTATCTGTCAAAGTTTGTCTGACTTTGTACTCCTGAACTAGTGGTTGGATTTCAAAGAAACTTCACACGAGTTATAGGTATCAAACCTAGTTGTGCACATTATCAGCATTCCTGAAACTGATAGGAATAACATACCGTCATTGGAACTCAAACCATGACTGTAGGCATACATCTTTGTAAGAACATAATAATTTCCTTTCCATTCATATTAAGAACTCATAATTCCACAGCTGTCTCATCTATTTTTTCACAAATACGGAAAAATGTTTGCAGTTGTATTAAACACAATTCGTACCATAAAAACATCCATTAAAGCAATAGAACATTTTTACATACGGTAATAATTGTACTTCACTTTTTTACATACCAGATAAGGATTGGCATCCTTGCTGATGAAACTTGTTTCTATTTCCCTAAATTTGACATATTTTGCAAATAAATTATGACATTTGCTTCCTATACACTTTGTTGTCAGTGAGGAAAGTCTACACTAACTTGGATGCTATATGAAATAAAATATATATGAAAAACATGTTTTATATACAGTGCCCTCCAAAAGTTCCTTCACACTTTGACAATTTACTATTGCAATTAATGTATTTTCATATTTGTTTCACATGCACTAAATCGAAAATGCTTTTTAACACAGCAATCATTTTCTGTACAAATATTTACTAATTTGTACTGAAACAAATTATGTTATTTTCTGTGTCAGATCAATCAGTTACACATACATTGAGTTTCGGATGCAGGCCAATTGATGCTGCTGCCGAGATGTGCAAATTGTTGATTCTGAACTATCCATCAGAGAAGTGGGATGAATAATTTTACTTCATGGTCATACATGTTTTATTTAAAATTCTGTAAGAAAAAGTAGCGAAATTCAAAATATTCAAGTGTGAAGAACTTGTGTATGGCAGTGTACATGCAGCCTTAATGACACCTGTCATTTCTCATGCGTAATGAAACGATTAATTAGAAAATGCTCACTGATTTGACGAAAGATTACAGAAAATCCCTTCTTTCAATTACTTTAGGTTCATGAAGACATCAATAACAAACAAACAGTAGGTCATTTCGTTAAATTAAATGCTACTCAGAGATGGAAGAAATTACCATATATCCATCAGAGACGAGTACAAAAAATATTACGCCACTGAGTATGCAACAAAACAAGAGGTAACTTATACTGGTACTATCTGATGATTATATGACTGTTAATCTTTTCTGACGTCCATTTTTTATACATGTAGTATCAATTTATTCTGGAACAAAATGTTTTTGCTCCATTGAAGATTGAAGTACGATACATGTATAAAATATTGCATACCATGGGTGGGAGCAATACAATGGTTTTAGAATTTTCATTAAAAAGCAGTTACCATAGTTTTGCCCCTACTGTCCATAAACTATGCAGGATTTCAACCAATATACAAAGATATCAACACAGTATACAAACATACAGATTTAATACAATATGTTAAGTAACTGTAACAATAAAAACATTTAAAGAATTGAACCAAAAAATTGCGACACTTTATTTAAACACTTGAGTATTTGTAGGAACTATAGCTTTGATGATATTTTCTGCGCTCTATTCGAGAGAGAAACTTTATTTCAGTTTCACAACACTCTCTTCACTGCCAGATGTTGAAATGAAGAAACTACATAAACATATAACAAGCGGCTTCATAACTAAATATTATATATATGAAAGATGAGACCCTTATAAATATCCTAGCAATAGAAATAAAGTTGACATTTAAACAACACATTCAACAAATAATATACAATAGCAAAGCATACAGTTATAATATTGTAGCCAATTCAACTTCACCTCAGCACTCAAGACTTGATTCACAGAAATATGATCTAGGCCCTGGACTAAAACCGTAACTCTTCACTAAAAAACTTACTCAAATTTCTGAAAATGGATCCCAAAGAATACTCAGTACTCAATAACCTCGGGTATCCACTCAGTCCATCTAGATCTCCATACCCAAGCTTGACAGGTTACTAATAATGATTGCAGGTATATTGCAGATTATTAGGGAAACATGTATTCAGGTGAGTGACATTTGCATTCAAAGTAAACAAAACAAGATACTGTTTATTCCATACTGTTTTGTCCATACAAGAATATTTCAAAAATATCCTCAGATGAAGTGATGAATAAGTTTTATTGAAATGACTTCTAAAAGAAAATAGTTATTACTATATGCAAATCACTTAATGTTGAAACCTTACCTTGATAATCCCATAAATAGTTATTCAATACCCTGAATCAAAGTTTGAGAATCCAAATATTAGTGTAATCTGTCAACAGAAAATTAAGTCCATACAAGTTGTACAAAGTTTGGTGACGATTGGACAGAGGTTTACGAAGATAGATAAGTTACAGCTTTAATGAGACAAAATCAACAATTTTGGGCATTTTGTGTGCATTAAAAGGTAAAGAAATTATCAAACAATTAGATGGCTTAACACTGCAGTATGCTGGAAATATGAATAATAACTGAATTTGTCCAATACGTCATTCCAAAAAACATTGTGACAAAGTTGAGTCAGTATTTGCTACACATTATAAAAAAGAAAGAACAGACAATGGAATCTGCCCACCGACGACCATAGACAATAACCTAATACTTTTAACATAAAAAAGTATTATTCTGTAACAATGGAAAATGTTATGACAAATCAAAAAGCTGGTTTGAAATTAAAAAATACTTGTACAGGTACAGCAAAAATTCTCATTATACAGAATTATATACAAGAATGGCTTATCAGCGAGAAAATTAAGTTTCAATAAACTACAATAAGTATTTTTTAAAGCATTGAATCATATAAAAAATAGCAAGAAAATATTGCACATATCTACATAATTACAAGCAAGTTTTGACGAGTAAAAATATGGCAAAAAACGAGTGAAAATAACTCACATAATTTACATACAGATAAAGGAATAAGATATATACAATTGCAGTATACACACACTAATACTAGCCTGGGTAACACAGACATTCCATTACAGAGTGGTTTCAGGACAATATTGGCGTTTTCAATTACCGCTTACATTGACATCAATTAAGTTAACAAACACCAGTTGATTTGAAAAACCAAACCAAATATTCCAAGGCTATTAATTCGCTATGTAATACCCGAAATGTGCCATTGAAACCAACAAAACGAGATACATAAGCAAACATAGCATCCAACATTTTTATTTAAACAGTAATAGTTAATCAATAAACTAATGAACAGTTTTGTAATGTTTTTTTTGCAACAGTTAATTTTGTTATGTATATTTTTGATGATGTATTTTTTGACTAAATGTTCTGAGAGTCTGTCCAATTGTTACCCACCGTCAGAATGTCCTCTGAAGCCCATTAATAACATACATGTACGCTCTTTGTATTTTTTATATTTATACCTAATAATAAGCACTATCATTTATGATTTTATACAGTCAACTCCCGTTATACTGACCTTCGTTACAATAGAAAGAACACAAATCAAGTGGGAATGACATATTTAATACAACAACAACATAAAACCAAGGAACAAACATGGTCGTTATAACGAGAGTTGACTGTATGCCTCTACCAGAAAGGTTTCCCATCATGCACTGTGTCGGCATTATTACACACCATACTACATGTACTTCATCACTTCTCTTACTTGGAATGCATTGAATAAAATTGACCATAGAGTTCATAGAAAAAAACAATTCATCAAATTTCTGAAACAGCAAAATGTACAGTAAAACCTCAGTAATACGACCACCCTTGGGACCCTGGATTGACTGGTCTTATTATTGAGGTGGTCTTAAAGTGAGGTTTTACTGTACAAATTACTATAATGATGAGACAATTGCTATTGCCCGTATCAATCATAAACACGCAACTGTACATAGTATTAGAATTTCAAAATATATCACATAGGTTTAGTTTACAAGTTAAATACTGTATCACAATTCATCCCCATTTTCATCTTCAAACGGAACATAATACCTCGGACCATTCTCCTGAAATATAACAGAAAACAGTGTCAAAAAATGAAAGAAGAAGTCGACCATAGAATAATATTATAATCATCAAAATTTACAATGGATTATTGGCAATCTAACTCTTTGGAAAGAGTTGGCATTAACTTGTTCTACATGATAAATTAAAACCTAGAGTGTGGTCATGTACCTTAAATTCAAGCCAAAAACTTCAGGGTATATATAGCCAACAACAACATTTTATTTCAAGACATAGAGCAACGTAATGCTAAAACTCTCTAAACAAGTATTAATGTAAATTTCACAATGCAGAAACGGAGAGTAACCAGCAAGTAACAATTTGTATTAAATCTTAAAATTTACTTTCCTTGAATTCATAAAATTAACACAAACAGATATAATTGTACCATACGCTAACTTTTCCATACAACAGGCTTCCAGTTTTACAACGTTGAAACAAGTTAGTCACCTACACTAACAGACATTGCTGCTTAAGGGAAGATGTCCTTTAAAACTTGTCATGATTTAACTAATGAAGATTTCAAAACCAAGTAAAACTACCTCTCACACTGGAGGAGATACAATGAAAAAGACTGACAAGACCAATATGGTTTGTCCATTTTAGTTCACATATTCCCACTTAGCTGTGGATTCAACTAGCATGTCATGACTACAGTCTTTGACAACATTTTTGAAGGGCCAGCATTTCCCTCCAAGACTCCTATCTTTTCTTAATATTACTATACAATTTTGAATGAATAAAATACATATGTTTTCAGCCATCTTGAAGGACTTGGAGGCAAATGGTACAAGCTGGACCAGTTAGGGAAATATTTGTGCTAAGTTATTTAACTGACTGGTTATAAAAGCTTACCTGAATATCATAATCCAAGACAAATGGAGGTATATCAAGTTGATCAGGATTTATTTTAGCATACAAATATTGTACACCTTTCAATGAAAGTACTTTCTCTTTGATATCAGAAGCTGTAAATGTTGTAAAAAACCATGTAGCAAACTGAAATAAAAAGAGTACTACAAATATTACATATCTACTCCTCAAATGGGGTACATTCTACATAGACATCTAGCTCACTACAGATGGAGCTAAAACATAAGGGGAGACAAATGATATCAAATATAATATTCCGACATGAGAATGCAAAATTTCAAAATCAGCTGAAAATTCAGTAAGGGGTCCAGGGGGCCGCTGAAGCTCCTGGCTTTTAAGCATTTATGATGGCTTAAATTGTCTCAAAAATGGCCCTTGCGAATGTCAAATTCTTGGATTACTGCAAATCCACAAAATATTCTCATGCCTGAATATTATACTAAACATTCGATAGAAGAACAACAATTACTGACCTTTGACCACCATGTTGGATGGACAATATAAAATGACTTCAAATTCTTCTTATATCTGAAATTGAAACAAATCTGCAATATTATCAAAATCAACATTGTTTTTAAATACAATGTTTTAATGAAGGAAACAAAGACTTCATGGAGGAAACATCTGCAATAGTTTATATGAACAGTTATAACCCCGGGACAAATTGCAGGGCGTTGTGTAAATAATGTTTGTCTCAGTCGAACATTGATGCCTTGTTCATGAATATAAATATTGTCTACTATGCAGAGAAATATGCTACAACAGATCAGAAATTGAAATGTAAAAACAATGAATGAAGTTGGGCTGGATTAAATAAGCATAAAATTACGCTATTTCCTGTTGAAAGATGCCTGACTTTTTTGAAAACATGAATTTTCTTATGCCTTATGAGAGTATTCCAATTAACATATTCAGAGATTTCCTACAGTTTAAACATATAATGCAAGGTAGGATTAGTGGTCCAGGGCAAGAGAACCCGACACCTGACTCAAAGGTTGTGGGTTCGAATCCAGCCTTGGGCAAGGTTAAACCACAAACTTCCTGAATTATGTGTGAGTACCGGTTAGTAACCCAGGCAGCAGGTATCAAGAGTGATAGGAAAAGTGTAAGGTGATAGGGTAAGTTGTAAGAACTTGTTTCACAATCAATGTAAAATAAGTCAGTTGAAGTGTAATGCAAGGGACATAACTGCAAACAGGAAAATACCTAAGGCAACATTTTATGACTTCAACTTCAGACTATCAATTTTATTTGTAAAGCTCAAGTAGATTAAAACAATACAACATTTAGAGTCAGCTTTTACCGAACTGTAAAAATATTTCCTTATATGTTTATGGTAAAATTTCCAGACCAATGCATTTTTACCAAATTTGCATGGCAGTCAGAAATCTGAAATGGATATGCACGAAATTGGCCAAGCCTTTAAGTTTATGTTTCCATGACAACATAGTAATATTGGAGCATCCTACTTACTTATGATCTAATGTATGATATACATCCTTCAGAAAGTTCATTGGTGGTAAATTCTGATTTGTAATATTTGTATGAAAATATACGACAACATAGTCTCTATCTACTATTGGATCTAGCAGTCGGATCATGTATAACAATGCCTGAAATAGTATAAATGTTAGGGCTGTGTATCGCCAGACAAAGGGCGATCCGATTCGAATCGCGATCTTTGACTTGCGATCCACGAATCGATTCACGATTCACTAGGTATATAGCAATACACATATGAAAGTATAAATGAATAAATTAAAAATAACTAAAACCTCATTTTTAATGTTTTATGCTACAAAACATTTAAAAACAGTCTTCATTTACAGAATACAGAATAAATTTTGGAAGTAAACGATGCTGGTGCATTTCTGTACCGTGGATTTGAAGATGCCATGTTGACATTTACTGCACTCTGCAGACGATAATTTATGATAGCTTTCTTTACATGAAATTTCGCATTTTCATTTAATATCGTAGTTCTTCTTTTTATAATTTCTTACGTGCTCTGACATTTTATTTCTAATTTCTCAAAGCGTATACTTTTTAAAACATTATAAATCGTCAAAACCTTGAGAGACAGCATTATTCATTCGAACACCGTACAACTAATTGAATGCTAGCTCTGCATGAATCGACTTCCGGTTGCAACAGTGTAACGTTTTTCGGATATTTCGGATAAACAATGCATTATTATTTATTTTAAAACATCGCAATACTTGCTGGCATTGAATTAAATCATTTTATTTCATTCTTTAATTAAATTTTGCACTTGAATCGCGATCCAGCGATCTCGGCATTGGCGAGTATTTGTGTCGGATATTTTGCTTTGACTCGCGAGTACTCGGGTACTCGGATACTCGTTACAGCCCTAATAAATGTAGCAGTTATATTACTGTTCAGAATTTATAAATGCTGCAACAGTTACTCATCTACCAACTAGACGAGTCCTTAAGATACGGATACTGGCTACGGGCTTTTCAGTAGAGTGCAAACATTCGTTTATACAACTTTCAAGCATTAAGAATTGAATCCATCCACACTTTAAAGAGTTATTGATCAGAGACTTGGTAAAACAATTGGTCAAAAAAAGGCCATAACTCCTAAAAAAATTGGTGGAAAGTAACCTGTATTTTATTATCCTATGCTTTATGTGCTCAATATGATTTGAATCCATCCATCCTTGCAAGAGTTATTGATTGGAAACCACTTTTTCGCAGACGGATGGACATGGGTTATACTTTATGCCCCTTTTCTTATGACGGGGATATAAAAACCTGCATCAGCATCAACCAATTACCTTTACAGTTCAAAAAGATCTGTAACCCACATTACCAAATGTATACATCTTAAGTGGAAATTGTGGGGTATGTCAAACGACTGACAAGTCACTTCTACCATTTTTATATACATTTATGTCATAGCGTATGTGATATATTTCTTGTAACAATAAATAAGGATACTTTTTATAATTCATTCAATGCAATACTTGGGTCAGTTTTTCATTATTTATCTGTAATTTTGAATACTAATATGTAATAAAAATACAAGAAGGCCAACAAAAAACAACTTGTTTGTAACTATAGTAACACAATTTGAAATGTAGTTAAAACACATAAAATAAGTTGTTTATTTTGAATTTGATTCTCAATATTACTTATCGTTTTATATCAGAGCAGTTAACAAGCACATGTAACAATGAAGATTAAGACAGGTGAGACAAACCTTATCAAGATCAATAGTACCAGCTGGAAATTTCTTCCCAACAAAGACAATGACGGGTCTTCCAAATCTATCTTGTCCCGTACGATATAAACATCGCAATGCCGATATATCTGTGAGATCTTCTTGTCGTGCTCGTTTCAACAATCTTTCATATCTGTCAAATACAGTAAAATATCAATAATAAGATCATAATTGGAAACCTTGAAAACTGGATACCGAGGTTGAATAAAGATCAAAATAGTGAAAATGGACTTAAAAATTGTGTTCCTAATTTTGAGGTGGTCTTATCACTGAGGTGGTCTTTAAGTGAGGTTTTACTGTGCAATGTACCACAGAGCAAAAAAACTGTAACAATGAACAAAAAGACAAAATTATGAAGAACTGGAGTTGTCTGTACATAACAATAAGGGTTAAAAGATGTCTGCTTCGTTCAAAAATAGCAGCTAATTAAACACACACAGTTTATGTAGAATTTTGAATTTAATATTTTTCCTACAATGTATAACTCATAAACATGTAAAACAGAAGCATTTAAGTTTAAACTCAGCTGTACATTATCAACACAAAAACTAAAACTTTCTGGGTACAAGTTTTATGAAAGCTAATGTTTCTTTATACATCTTAGTGATATTTCGCATTAACTCGTGCCTAAAAAATACAACTATTTCCTGTAAATTGTTGAAAAATATAAGTTGGTAGGTAGAGATTTTTTTCCCGTATGTTTTTATACATTTTTATAATATTGCGGACAAAGATCTATATTTAAATGTTTTAGCCAAAAAAATTGCATAGTGGGTAAAATATTGCTGCTATCCTGATACAGGTAACAAATAAATAATTGTTGTAGACCTAAATGGCCGCATGTATAACTTCTTACCTTTTCTTTTGTTCTATATGTTTGATTTCACTCTCTGGACGTGAATAACGTTTCTTACGTTCATCTGGATCTTCTTCCATGCTAGCAAAGGGATGTTGGCCTACAGTACCGTTGATAGAACGACCAAATTCTGCATTTAAATCTACAGTTCTCTCAAACTCACATTCATCATCAGAACCACCAGCTGCAATTAGACAGATTGTATAACATCAATTACCAAACATGCGCTGAGTGCACCTGCACTAGAATGAAAAGGATAATAATGCCAACATTAAAGTTTAGGTGTGTAAAAGTGAAGGAATACATACAATTTTCTTCATTACTGTTAATGTGATAAAATATCAGGGTCCAGAAATATAATCATTTCTAAACAATCAATATTTACACTAAAACTGCAGATAAACAACTTAATCTCAAAGACAATGGATCAAACACTCAGCACTCAGTTAGCATTGTAATCCACTTTGAGTTCTGCTGTGTCATGAGTTCCCTCCCTTTATTCCTTCTATAGAATATGTATATACATGTATATATACCTCATATTACTAATGAGTCAAAAACAGGAAATGAGAATGATACCTGTTTACCTTTAGCTTATTACACCTAGTAATAAAAACCTCATATTTAATTACAATTGAAATAAAGTCATGTTTTGAGGAACACGAAAAATCGGTCAATGGCACTACCGGACTTGACTGAATTAACGACTGAATTAATATTGGTAACTGTTTTGTTTGACTTATGCTTGTTCATTTTTTTGCGGTTGAATAAAAGTTGTCCAAGTAAGAACAATATCTGCCATTGTAGCTTAGGTTAATGAAGCAATATACTATGATACATTCTGCCATTGTAGCTTAGGTTAATGAAGCAATATACTATGATACATTCTGCCATTGTAGCTTAGGTTAATGAAGCAATATACTATGATACATTCTGCCATTGTAGCTTAGGTTAATGAAGCAATATACTATGGTACATTCTGCCATTGTAGCTTAGGTTAATGAAGCAATATACTATGATACATTCTGCCATTGTAGCTTAGGTTAATGAAGCAATATAATATGGTACATTCTGCCATTGTAGCTTAGGTTAATGAAGCAATATAATATGGTACATTCTGCCATTGTAGCTTAGGTTAATGAAGCAATATACTATGGTACATTCTGCCATTGTAGCTTAGTTTATGAAGCAATATACTATGGTACATTCTGCCATTGTAGCTTAGGTTAATGAAGCAATATACTATGGTACATTCTGCCATTGTAGCTTAGGTTAATGAAGCAATATACTATGGTACATTCTGCCATTGTAGCTTAGGTTAATGAAGCAATATACTCTGGTACATTCTGCCATACATTGCTCAAGTATTGCAATATCATGGTATGGTTAAAGCGTATTTTGACACCGCTGCAGTGTAAAAACAACAGTACCTTGAGTGAATGTTGGTTTGTCCATAATTCTAATTTGTCTCTCTGGGATAACTGGTTCTCCCATTTCATTCCCGATATCCTCTGGGAGCCGGACAATATTCTCTAGTTCCTCTTTAGGATTTCTGGGAAAATACAGGGGTATGGTAGACTGATATACAGGCTGAAAAAAATACAAAGACAACAAAATATTATTGAAAAAGATTGTACAATCCATACAATGTTGTTCAATTCATTTCCAAAATGGTTCACACATAATTTAAGAGGGGTCTGCCATTAGACTGTTGTTATAAAATCTCCAAATTCTTTCTTGTTATTGGTATTGTTCTTAATCTAGAAATATGTCCACACAACACCAGGACCTTATTCACAAATACTTATGTGAAACATAGGCTTAGTCTTAGTCTAAACTCTAGACCTAGAAGTTTTGTGACTTGGACTAATTATTGACAGGTCTATGTCTAAGCACAAGTCTAAGAATAAGCCTAATCACAAGTCTAAGTTGAAGCACAAGTCTAAATATAAACACAAGTCTAAGTCTAGGCACAAGTTTACGTCAAAGGACGAGTCTAGTCATAAGTCTAAGTTGAAGCACAAGTCTAAGCAAGTCTAAGACCTAGACCTGAAATCGTTGATGAATAAGGTTCCTGGTGCTAACACTTTACTGTCTTAGCATTAGCAGTGACGAGTGAGTTGGATACTGTTAAGCGTAATTGCCTTACAATGGACCTAAAAACATGACAAAGAGATGTCCACAGGACGGTAATACAATCTATTCCTGCATGAATGCTGAATCTTCCTTGCAAATCTACTTCAAGTTGAAGCTTTTTTACCTGTACAAAACTGGAATGAAGAGCATTTTATGTTTGTATTCTGACTGGGATAATAGTGAGCCTATTTCAGTGACATGTTCTGGATAAATTGTATAAATATTGCAGCCAGTTGCTTTTAAAATCATTCAGACAATACTCATGCAAATCATTTGAATCATTAAAACAAAAATAGGAGTACATGTACACTTACGTATGTGTCTTCATCACAGACAAACACCACAATATCTACATCACTACCATACTTCTCTAAGAAACGCCGAACAGTTCCTATAAAACAAAACAGATTATACGATTTCAATCCAAAAGGGCAAAAAACCCTAAAATTCATCATTGCACGAAAAATAAAATGCTATAAATCAGAAGAAATTTGCTAAATATTGTTTTTGCATCATTTAGTATTTTACAGTTGATATGCTCCTTGTTAAACAAGTTAATCAGATTTCAAGAAAACAGAAATATAGAACAATCATGAAGACACCTAAGACATTTACATGCATTCGAATTAGTGAATTGCTTACTGATGGCAATGTGAGCGCCTTCCCTAGCTGGATAACCTCTTTTATTGGAATGTATGCAACATAATCCTAGTGACCGTACTGAATTCTCCCTACAAAATAAAAATAAATTATCAAAACAAGGTATAAGTATTTGTCATCAAAACAAGGTATAAGTATTTGTCATCAATATCAACAATAATTATGGAAAAACCTCAACCAAATCTCAAAATTAAGACCACCTCGTATACAACTTACAAGACAGCACTTTCATGGACCAGTATTTAATTTATCTTCTACATTTTACTTGACAATCAAACCACCTAACAGCTAAGACCAACTTTGTCAGAACCAATGGTGGTCTTATTATTGAGGTTTTTCACTGTCTTATGATTTCTGAAATTTAAAGAAACAGTTCTTTAAAAACAATATGACAGTTGATGCTATTCATAAGAGAAAAAAATAGGATTTTAGAACATCAGCAAAGACAGCAGAGAGACATATAAAATTTGCTTCCAAACACTATTGCATTCTTACATTCACAAATACAGTTATATCATATCTATCAATAGAATGCATGCGAATCTTACATATTATATAATAGACATTTAAACGTGGTTACAAACAGCACATATACACATAATATCTTCAGGTTGATAACATGATACAAATATCAGTAAAATGTAAAGTGCAAAGAAAGCATTGCGCCCTCAGAAAGTCTGCTTCTCGGAAAAAGCATAATTGTTCTAAAGTAGGGTATTCCCTTAATAATGGTATACTGCACAGACACCTGAGTTGAGTAGCTTATATGCTACAAAACTACACTTAATTATTGAACAATATAATACCTGGATAATTGTAGAACATTTCTGTAACTACTGTATAAAGCACCTTCTGCTGCAGTCACATATCTTACATTGTACCTTGGACCAACAGTATGGATAACATAACGACTGAGTAAGTCAAACCCTTCACTTATCTTGGCCTCGCCAGTTTTACATACTGAAAGAATATAACGGAACGGTAACAAATATATTACACAAGTGGTCATGAAAGTTATTAAACGAGTTTCTGAAAAACAATTTCATTAATTCAATAACTTATGAACATGAATGTAAAATTTCCTGTACATCAAAGATTGGAAACAAGATATAGAACAAATGAGAACTCCCAGAAGTATGTGAAAAATCATCGAACTGGAACATGCCATTAAGTTTCATTGAATTCCCGTCAGTGGTTGCTGAGAAATAGCCCAGACACGAATGTGGGACAGACGCACATACATAATAATGCCTTTTTTTATGGACGGACAGACAAAAAAAGTCAAAGTGGCAGCTATATGCTTCTCCTTCAGGGAGCTTAAAAAGCGCTGGTTAAATTAAAAATTTTGCACATAAAAGAAATCATTGCGGGGCAATATTGTGTTGTCATGGCATTGGTAACTTCACCACTGAATTATCAAAAATACCGGTAAGACATGGGTGTTCCTGTACTCCATGACATCATTTATGACATAAACAGTTACTAATATACAACTAGTATGCTGGTATCATAATAAAAAGAAATAATTTTAACATGCAACTGTAGCAAAATTACTTCTTTGTTTAACTTTTAAGATAAATACAAAAAACAGATCAAAATCCGTCACAAAAATGACAAAAGCAGGAAAATAATTTATTAAATTTAGATTCAAACGACGATGCATTTATCAATGACTAATGAATTATCAAAAATAAGACCAAAAACTTCCTGGTTTGCAATCTGCACACATAACAAATGACTGATTTTTCAATACATGGACCTGAACGTCCTATCTATACAGCTCTGTGCAAATAGTGTGCTTTAAGTCGTTATACTTTAAAAGCTAATATATAGGCTGGTGCGAGTAGGTACTCAAATAGTCTTAGGCTATTAAAACACCTATCTGCAACTAAAATTGCCAAAAATTGTCAAACACACCAAATTTAAAATAAAATTGTGTAATTTTACTTAATCAATTGCTCATTTATTAAATCTGGCTACCATTTTTAGAAAAACCAGTGCCAGTCTACAGAATATACAAACTTCAGAATTTTGATTCCATAATGCCAGGAAAAATCACCTGAACATCTTAATTAAGGAATAAAACTAAAGAAAAAGATATTAAACATACTTTTAACATTATTCCTGATATCAGCTTCAAACTTTGGTCCTGCTTTAGCGAACAATTTTGCAGTTGCTTGTGACTTATCACTAAGTTTTTCATTGGTGGAATGAACGATGGCATGTACGCTCAGATCCGTTATGTCTCCTTTCCTGCATTTGCAACAAAAATATGAATCACCATTATTGATCAATACAACAGAATTACAAAGTAAGTACATTGCAGTCACCTAAGGGTTCAGTATTTTTTCCTGCCTATTTGGGACTGAAATTGGGCAACATTTCCTTCTCTAGTACATTGTATAAAGTTTTCCCCTAGCCTTTCCACTCTCACAGCATGGTAGATATTTTCAGTCAGAAAAACAGAATAATTGACAAGAAATATCAATATCTATTATTTGTCCCACTGAAGGGTATTGTATGCATGATATGGATATAGAAATCTTGACTTTGTTGAGTAAATTATTGTCCCCTTGCCGAGCTACTTTCCCCTATCAAAGGTCCCGGCCACCATATTTTAGAAGTTGAAAAAGTACTGGAGTTACCATTATTGATCATTGAATACAACATAAATTTGTTTGACATCTAACGGCATCCTAAGTGTTTGCACATAAATGATAGTTGCAACAAACGGACTTGAAATCTTACTAATGACATCTACAATACTTAAAATCCAGGACTTAAACCTCATAATAAAGGCCCTGAATTTATCACCTAAGTACTATTATATGACATTTTCAATATCCTACCTAAATTTATATATGGTATTATAACTTCAACTGTTTCAAACTGCCTTATTCAGTACAGTGACAGTGTACCACAGTTCTAAGCATTCTATTGCTTTAACAGCTCAACTGCTAGAGTGTCGGCTTGTAGTGAAGGAAGTTGTGGGTTCAATCCGTGGCTGCGTCATACCAAACATGAAAAATGCTGCTGGTAGCTTCTTACTTATAAGGCATTCAGTCAATATTATAAGGGTAGCGTCAGGAGATAAATACAGCAAGGTAATTACCTGTTAGTAGACACTTTGTTGGTTGCACAAGAGCCTTGTAGCTCATGTCACTTGATGATTGTGAGTTACATTGAATAAAGTTTCTCTATCTTTATTATTTGTATCTTATCTGTATCAGCTGATGCCTCAATATATATAAAGTAGCATTCCCATTAATAAAAGAGTGTTTATAAATTGAACTATTTTTTAAAAATGTATGCTAATAGTAAAAACAGTAAAGTCTCCCTTATTGAACTTTTAATTAAATATGAAAATAATTTAAGAGTTGTCACCTACCATAATACAACTTTATTGTTGAGATCATTTCTCCACGGAAATGGTGAAACTTTCTTCTCATCATCAGTATTATTATCCGTTAAATCATCATCATCAGGAGCTAGTGGTAACTGAGTAAGATTCCATCGTGTTAATGTTTCAACCTGAACAACACTATCCCTCAGACCAAGTGGATCAATAGAATCATCCCCACCTGTAGGACTCCAGCGTGAGCTACTGCTTGGTCTGTTTGTGTCGCCTTGTGTTGGATGTAAATTAGCCATGCTGTGTTTATTACGTACACATTTCAAAATTCCAGTCACAGCACCTAATGAGATCTGTAAGCATAATGTTACAGTGTATCAATGTATATATGATAAATATGGGAAACACCACTTGACATCAGATCTTCCTGAAGTATGTACTTCCTTATTTGATAACATACATTCACATATTACTTAATGTTGAGTAATGGTTACTTGTCATCAGTATATAAACAGTTTGGTGTGCATATGCATTTTGTTACGCAAAGACAAAACCTCTAATCATGTATATGGTTGTGGCAGAAATATGGCACCGAAGTTAAAATTCATGTATAATTTGTATAGATCATTAGATGTAATTTATTGAGAAATTAATCTGAAAACAATTTGATATATCGTAGACCATGCAGCGCCGTAGCCTACTGAGGCACACCGAGGAAGCTGCCACGGTTAAAATTTGCAGGACGCACTAGAGAAGTCGTAGAAAATCAATTCGGGGAAACATGCCCCCTAGACTGCCTCGGTTTAAATATGCCTCTGGCTACGGCACTGCCATGTATCTTGATATTAATAAGAAGCTGATAAGACCATACTTATCCGTAACAATAAATTTCAAAATGTGAATTAAATTATGTTGGGTCTTATTTGTAGGAGTAAGTAGTGACAGATCTATGATAAAAAGAAGATCATATAATGATATATACAATTATAGTCAGTTTTACCAATTTTTCATGTTCGACATCAAATTTTACAAAAGGGCGCATCTATTGAGAAAGCCTTATTACAGCTATCTCGAATATTAAATAAAATAAGTCATTTTTGCATTGAAATCGAAGGCAACTTTCTAATTCACAACTTTCCGTTTCTTACCTGTAGGCTACCATTTTGATATCATGTGATTTGCAGTAGTAGGTATTTACGACTCAGATTTGAAATATATCGGTGTCGTCCATAAAGCGAAAACGCTAGCATCTGTGACTTTGGTACTTATAGATTTCTTTGTATAGATATATAAAGCAAAACACGATGCATTTTTTATGGATACAAAAAGTCAAATCTGTCTCGTTTGGTTTCTTATAAATGTTAAACCTCCAAGTGCGACGACGAGTCGGCGATTTTGAATAGCGTTCAGCGTTCAATTGCCACCTTAAAAATGTATTTATTGGTATACACTGAACAAAGTTTCTAATCGTCCACTTGGTACTTTGTCGAAATATCAGAACAGAAACAAATGTACACATTTGCGCCTATTGAACAGACGCGCAACCTGAAATATTAATAAAAGTGGTCAATAATACAAAATTATATATTTTTATAATTATTTTTCAAATTGTATTTGTATTGATAAATTAATTTATAAAGTTAGTCGAATCAGAGTACCAGCATTAATCATACCGCCGCCCTGGCGCGTTCTCCCGTGGTCTTTGTCGACATCTTTTCTGTTTTTCGTGTTGGACATACAATGTGGATTGCATTGAAATGAAATTCACCGCTTACTACATAGTACACGTGATCCTCGTGCCAACAGATGAAAATCGTACTCGCCGTCACGCGCGGTGAACCTTGACGATAAGAAGGTGTTTTATTTGTGAAGTCGGTAGAGTACTATGTATTATACTAGAATGCCAAATTTCAAATCGTCATGTTAAACCGTTTTCTTAAATTTGTATTTTATTACATGAACGTTTAGAAAATTTACTGAAGTATGGCATGCCTTTTTTTCACCCACACTGTTATCCAACTTTGCCACCATGGGTTTGACGGTATTTATTATGTGGTTCATGGTGTCCACATCTTGTGAAGCCACTTTACCATCATCGCCGTAAATAGCATCCGTTATCGTATGTCGGTCTGTTTTCCGATAACCGACCATGTCCTCCAAAAACTCGTGTTTTGGAGGTGGTGTCGTGTTGCACAAAGTGTGTGTCGCTCCTTGAAAACAGCATTCAGTTGCTACCTTAAACGCATTTTCCTCGTCCGACCCGATTACAAATCTCTCAATTTCCTGTTCCGTCTGGGTGTCTGCAATGTCGTGCATGAATGACGAATATGTTTTCCCGACGAATTTGTATGAATACACGTTGGCCCAAATGTTATTTGGTGTAGTTTGGTAGCGCGTCTAAGCACTGACAAGTCTTTAAATATTGTTGGCGTGACAAAGAAGTCCCCAAGGTTGTATGTCTTGTCGACACCTAGTATATGGTTCTGCCAGTTCCTCAGAAAGGTTTTTAATCTGTTATTTGTTGTTCGGTCATAAGGGTGACGACAGGGTGTCTTTCATGTGCTTTACCCTATACACAAAGTCGTGTGTTTTACCATCTCTTCTACGTGAATAATTTGGTCAGCGACATTGCTAGGCGTCTGGTCTGTTTTGTTTGCATTATATTTGAAATTTCTTAACTGAATTGCATTCCTCTGTTTTGAATAATCGTCACTTATGTTCTTACTCTTCGTCTGTTCAACTGTTTTTACGGATGCAGACTTACGTTGCTCCCTTTCCAGACACACTTCTGGCTTTGTGCGAATATAATTTGCACCATTGGCGTCTTTGTTGTGTTGGTGCGGGATTCGTCTGGGAAATGCCCATAAGTACTCCACAATGGCTATGTCTGTACTTAGTTGGGGCATTGAACTCGGGTGCTTTCGCGATCTAGGTGCATCTTCACTTGAAGTTGTTACTGGCCTTTAACGAGTTATACAAGCATCTAATAACTCCTATTTCGTCTTCACTTGGCTGTGATTGTAACGGTTCGAATACTCTCTTTGTCACTAATCGAATTGTCGCTAATCGGTGCGCAAAGCGCCGCATCCCGAAGGTGACTACCGACATTGTGATCAAAGGTGGCGTCGGGCTAGTTCACCAGCGAGTGTGGTTGTTCAATGTGTGTTGGTTCTTCGTCTTCTACAGTAATGGTTTCTTCAGTGTCACTCAGTGCTGCAAACCGATTGCTGACCGAAACTGTCTGTGCATGATCATAGTGCGTGATTTGGTCGTCTTTGAAGAAATCAGACATATAGTTTATTGGTCCTCTTTCAACAGAATCAACCATGGGCACGAAATGGTTTACGTGTCACGGTTCGGATGTTGTGGGTTTGCTCACTGGCAAATTCACGCGCGTCTACATTACAGTTAAAACCCATCGTCTTTGTCAGCAAGTGGTGGCCGGAAGACGTTGTTCATGGTCTTGAAATTGTAGTTGTTGGATACAAAACGTAAATAGTTCAGCAGTCTTGAAAGCGCAAGGCACATGTGCATGGGGGAAATCGTCCCGGGTCGCACAGTGCAGACAGTGTTGTTCAAATGGCGGACAGATCACTGTGAGGCGCTTGGACTGAGGATGAATCATAATTTTGGATTTATTTGTAGTCATCTCAATACAACATCTGTACCGTAGCTCAGTCGCGCGCGACTCGTCGCCTGTCAGGAGGATGGACACGGAATTGAATAGACAATCACCGTCCGGGCTGCTGTTTAAATTCACTTTATCCGAAGAATGGAAGTAACGTAATAGTGTGTTTGCGGTCTCATCTTGGGCAACAGTATCAAAACGTGTGTGGAACGACTTGATAATCGAAACATTCCTCAAGAAAAGGATCTCTCTTTCTGCCGCCTTATACAATACATTTAATAGGCATGCAAGGAAATGAATCAAGAGCAAAGTAAGATTTTTTGTATAATGAAAAATAAAATGGTTATTAATTGAAATTAGGTACATGTTTGTTTTTACTTTAATTACTTCAACACCTTACGTTAACGGGGTACCTAGCGACAATATCAAAGGAATTGGACCGGTCAATCATCAACGAGTAATGTTGTAAAATTCATTATGTTCTAACAGCATTTTTTATAAGCAAAGTATGACATTTGAAAATAGTTTGATATTATACTTAAAATGTTTTGTTTTGGTTTTTAATAAAGTCTTAGCCATGCTTTTGATAAATATATGTCCGTGATGTTACAGTTCCTCCACAATTGGTTAATTTGTTGAATTGTTTGGAGAACGCGCAAATCTTCGCGTTATGAAGAAACCTTTTTTTTTAAATATAGTAATTTTGAGAAATACATTCATAATTGTACTTCAAGCATTGCCTAACTCTATTATGACTATAAGTGTTGTTCCAGTCCGAAATATGGAAAGTCCATGCGATATATTCAATCCACTCAATAATTGTTTGTGATATGCAACTGAATGTTGATAAATATACTTATATTTATTGTTTGAATATTGCGTGTATGTTTCTTTAGAATATGACAACAGCTGTGCATTATATTGTTTCTATCAGCACATATCAATTCCTATCCGTACATCTCAATCCCTATCCACAGGCTTGATTTTCAATGGAAAGTCAACGTGGTATATTCAATCCACTCAATCAAATTCATATTTTGAGATATGTGACTGGAAATTGGTAAATGTATTTATATTTATCGTATGTAAACTGTGTGCGAGTTTTATATGATTTTGACAACAGTTGTGAAATTTATTGGTCCTAACCGCACATCTCAATTCCTATCCCCACATCTCTATAGATCCGCAGGCTTGATTTTCAATGGAAAGTCAACATGGTATATAAATTCAATCCACTCAATCAAATTCATATTTGAGATATGCGACTGAAAGTTGGTATATATATTTATATTTATAATTTATGTATTATATTAAAGTATTGATTGGTTACAAAGGGAAATGTTGTGTTGTCATTAAATTTACTAATCGCATTTCATCAACACTTTCTTCAAATGTGAACTTGACTGGCGGATCATTGCGATATCATTTAAACCTATTTTTTGTATTTTTAAAAACAATAACCAATTGTAACTTGGTCATTTATAATATTCTAGCATTCTTGATTTTGTCTGAAAGTTTGAACTGATAATATTAAGAAATATTGATTTTATCGCCCGTAGCCGCAAGTCTCAATTCCAATCCGCGGATAGGCCTTCTATCCGCACTTTAGCTATACCGACAAAATGGCGCGGGATTTAAACAAATTTATTTCCGACCACAGAAAAAGTCACAATCGATATATTTCAGCTGTTGACTCACTAATAGAAAAAGTAGTGTATATCTTTTAATTATTTTTCAATAATGAAATTAATTTAAAGACGTGTCGCACTCGTTTTAATTCATTGATCGATATATATCATCAGTTTTCGCGACCTTCGGATATTTGTTTACAATGGATTTTTCTATATTCTGCAAAAATATTCAGCACTTAGAAGTATATTAATGTCAACAATCATAACTATATATGCGTATACATTTTTTATCACGTTCAGTCATGCTGATCGTCTGCCAAACGAAAATTTGCGTGGACACTGAACTGAATTACAGAAATTGTTGAATTGAAGTTATTCAAGTGGAAAGTGATCCCAATGTGGTGCTCCAACCCAAGACCCACTAAGCACTAGTTTGGCGCTCTAACCCCCACACCTGTCCTCTTTACTCCTCCCCCTTCTGGCATTTGAAGCTCAACCACGGTGGGCTGTCAATCACCGCTGCCACCATTGATGATTGAAGTAATTCAAGGGGAAAGTGCGCCCGATGTGGGGCTTGAACCCAAGGCCCCTAAACAGTATTAAGGCGCTCTACCGACTGAGCTAACCAGGCAGCTGTCTTACCCCACATCACTACAGAATTAATTATCATGATATTGTTGATCAGAGGCATATTTTTGTGATGTAGGGGAAGTAGGGGAGAAAAGTTAGCTGAGGTAGAAAAGGTAGCTGTCTAAAACTTAGTAAAAGATGCTTGAACACTTCACTAGCTGCGCATTGGTAAACTGTACAGACTGACAAGACTCCTGGAAGACGAAGACGGACACTATATTGTTTAGCAAGGCTAGCACTGTCAGATCACACTAACTCTCTATTAAAAGGGTCAAATTAAAGTTTATAGGAAGTATTATCGGTTCTTTGAAATTTTATCAACAAGGATCATTTGTGACCCTCAACATATTGAAGTCTAGTCGGGGAAATGTGCACTGTTATGAAATTCTATAAAATTATAGAATTTCATAAATATAGACGTAGCTTAGAGTTAGGTATGACTTTACTGTCTTACTCTTAGTGCCCTTGTAGTTGAAATGCTTTCAACTTACATGTACTCATTGGTTTGGACATGAAACACATAAATTTATTATTTAGGCTATATATTTTTGCTGCATGCAGTCGCATATTAGCATCAAGTCACAGTTAGTGTGACATCACTTCATGTTAATTTGATTTTGGCTAGAAGTGTTGTTATTGCCTCGATGCCGAATATATGAAAATAAATGTAGTTTGTATGACTCTGTAGACTCCTGAAAATCACATGTTTTTTATATTTTACAGTATGGAGAGGGAAGTGATGAGGAATTAGATTCTGTCATCGATTTGTCAAGTTGTAAAGTAATAAAAGACACAAAAGGTATAACTTGTATGTAATGATTTTAATCTTTATAAAAAGTACTGGTATTAATTATAGTAAGGCTTTTTTACCCACAATTGACATATCTCCAAATACAATTAAAACTGATGTTTATTAATTCTACATTATATTATGGATCAAACTTTTATATTAAAAGTTTTAAACTGTATGAAAAAAAGTTCTGATACATTTGCTTCGAATGGTAATGTGTCTTTATTTATTTTCTTTCTTTCTTTTTCTTGAATATATCAAAGCATTTGTGTAGTGCAGAGACTAATAAATTTTCAAAAATTTCAAAGCAATATAATTTTCCAGGAGATTTGCAGTTTTCTTGATAACCCGCTTGCCCGAAGCCCAGGACAAGTAAAATTACAGTAGGACAAGTCAAAAATCCATTTCGTCTGCCCGAACGGGCAACTTGTGTTTGTGGTCCAGTCGGACTAGCTTTTATCCAAGCTGTCACAAAAAATGATGACATAGTACGGAATACTTGGACTGGTTTTCATTTTTTGTCAATTTTATTCATGAAACAGCACTTTTTCATCAACTATCGTTCCTAGTCCTTGTTTTCTGATTTAACAAATCAAAACATCATGTTTCTTCTTTTTTTGACGGTGCTGTTAATTTTATTCGGGCAAGTGGGAATTGCAAGCTTTCTGCCCGTTTGGGCAAGTTCTTCATAAAACATTATCATTAAGACTGCATTTATGTTCTCAGACATAAATTTACATTTTTTGAGTAGGGACCATTTTCAGAAGGAGGTAGGGTTATGCCAAATGGACAATTTTTAAGGATGGCCTTTTTCTTACTATTTGTAGGCTTTTTTTCCAAGACAAGAAATTCGGGTTCCACAAAATTTACAAAACATAGCTACACAAGTGAGTAGAAAGTGCACTTGCACATAGTTGCTTAGCATTGTTTATTTTACAAAAATCTGAGGAATAATTGTGTGTGGATTTGTATGCTAGTTAGTGTATCAATAAAAAAACAATATCTTTTAAAAGAAATAATATGTTGTCATAAATATTGGCTAAAATAAAAAAGGGTTTGTTAGCTGTATCCTGGTCTGTCTGTTAGAAAAAAGCTTCAGTGGCTTTAATGGCCTTTGATTGGACATTTTGATCAAAAGAAATAAAGTAGTATGCTAACTGTAACAATAGTTTGCCTAACCTACATCATAAACCAAGCTCAGGAAACAGTTAACAAAGACTTAAATGTGGCCTTGCCAAACTTATTTCACGAGTGATGACATTATTTTTCAATTGATATTTTGTCTGCCTAAGCAAGTCTTGATACCATATTATGAGATGGTCTTATAATTGAGGTGGTCATTAAGTGAGATTTTTTCTCCTTTCTTGTTTTTTCAGAGCATGAGAAACTTCAACTTAAAGAGTCAACGGAAGACGTAAGTATCCCATATCCCAAAATATGAATAAAATATTTAAATGAACTTGGAGAAATACTGTGTCACTCAGTTTATATTATTGAACATTAAAACCAGCATTAGAGCATTATGTTGAAATGAACAAAATATGGTATATGGTTTTGAGTAAACAGTCTTAAATTCTCACTGCTGGTGCCATTCTGAAACGATTATTAATTTGGCATAATCCTATATACTCCTGAAAATTGCCCCTTCTCAAAATCTTATTTAAGGTGTCTGAGCAGGGGAAAAAAAGTTGGAGCTTGAATAACTATAAAAATAATAAATAAAAAATAGATTACCTAAGAACCTTACCATCTAAATTATGCTGGGAAGGGTGCCAAACGCTCAAAATCTATTGGTGGGGGTCAAAAACCAATTAAAATTTTGATAGTGACCCCCTTATTTTCGACTCTGGTTTCTACTACCCTGAGATTTTCCTGGAATAGCCTTAAAAGTTTTTTGTTTTATTTTACAGGATCCATCATTGATCTATGTCTGTGATACTGGCTGTGACCTAAAGGATACTGAGGATTTCAGATTTCTGCAAGGTCAGGAATAGAAATTAACGTAATTTATCTCTGGCAATAATATCCAGTTGCTGTAAATAGTGTATACATTTATACTCTACTTTCAAAATGAGAAACAATGTCATTTTTGTTCTTGATTTTATAACATGTACTTTTGTTTTTGGTACAAACAAAATTGTTGGAGGTTCAAAAAAATTGCATAATTTTGATCAATTGTTTTCTGTACTAGACTCAGTCAGGTTAAGTTGGAGTGATATTTCCTTCATAATAACTGTGTATGTATGTGCCACATGGAAATGCTTGAAAACTTTGCGAACTATTTTACAATAACAGGACTCAATTTGGTGATTCGCAAACATTTCTGCTGAGCATATGAAGTAAATATTGTTTCCTGCTTGCAAATAGTGACATCACATGTTGCATTTTCTTGAAATGACGTCACTTACAGAATAGATTGTAAGTCCCATAGCAGTGCTCATATAGTGATTCTTTAAATAACATTGTGATTGTTACATGGATTTGACTGGTAGTTTGTCACTTTAATGTAACTTTGATCTAGGTCATAGTCTCAAGCCTCTGTTTTCTATTTATAGATGTGAGTAGCTGTATGGTTAGTTTCCTTGACGACGGAGAGGAAGAACCCAGTGATGCAGAAACTCTGAGTTCATCATCGAGTGAGTCGTTTGAGACAGTTAACAGTGATTGGGAGGTTACATCAGATAACCTAAGTGAAGTGATTTCAGAAAATGCAAGAAATGGTGAGCTCAATGGTTTACAGTCATGTACATGTACTTCGGCTGTATAAATCCATTTTTAATCTCCCTGAACGAGGAGCATATAGCTGTAGCTTTGTCTGTCTGAGTGTAAGTGCTAGTGTCTGCGCTTTTCTCAGCAATCTACAATCTGAATTCAATGAAACTTATATGAATCTTCAATACCAAGAGGAGATGTGCATATTGTCGGCATTCGATGCTTTTTCACCAACTCAAGACCCATTTCTCATGTTCATAGTTCAGGGAGCATCCATTAATTCTATCACTATTCTTGTATTTATATTTCCGGTTGCAAAAAAAGTATATTTTTCCAAAGATGAATACATATTTTGAGGTTTCCAAAAGTGATGGATATATTTCCAAGTATGTTAGATGGCTTACTAATCTTGCAAGCTCTGCCTACTATGTCTTTGCTGATCTTGTGACATAAATTGTATGACTAACTATATTATATTCAAGTCTAGGAGTCGGTTTGCCAGAAATGGACACTATTGAGTGAGGCTAGAATTAAAAAGTTTTGCTGTCTCTCTACCTACATGTTATAAGTACTGCTCTTGAAACAGTTTATTGGCGGGTGATGGGAGTTTCATAAGCTTTGATCAAGAGAAATTAAATAAATAACTTACAGAAAGAATTAATTTAAAAAATAAATACTTTCCCAACTTCACAAAGTGAAATGTAGAGACAGCAAACAAAGACTTTCTTGACCTTGTGTTTTTAAATTTATAAATTCTTAATTTGGAATAATATCTAGATATTATTGTAGCTGCAGCACTTTTGAAACTAATACTCTGTGTGAGACATGATATTCGTGTTTAGTTTTTAATGTTTAATTGGTTTTACTAAAAGCATTACATCAGTGTTATTGATTAAGTTAAATGAATTTATTATCTACCACAGGTATTGAAGAAAAGGATAATACATATGATGAAGTTGACGGTGATTTTGAATCTCTAAGATCTGGAAAGGTTGTCAATACTGTCATAAAATCTACTATTAAAAATGTAAGATATAAGCTTTTTACCATTGTTATCATGATCAAAACATGTCTTTTAGTCATCAGAATTGTGTTAGAGTATTGACAGTATTACACCATTTTTGTGAGTATTTCAGTTATGTACCGCTGTCAGTTGACCATACCAGTTTAGTTTAAACTTACATGTTTTGTATAGCTTTTATTGTACATTGTAAACCTGTTGTATAAGGAGAATCTGAACATAATTAGTAATCTGTATTCACCTTTGACCATCATTTGACCAGTATAAATACATGCATTGGTGAACATGGGTCGTTTCTGACCTGTTCACACATTTATATGAAATGTTATTTGTCGACTAAAGTTCTTCTATTCTATGTATTTTACCTGGATTGTGAAACAAGTTTTTCAGCTTATACCAATCACTGTCATTGACGACTTCCAGGGTTTCTTACCAGTACTTGTGCTAAATTCAGTGATTGTTAAGTTTGTTATCATACCTTGATCAACACTGGGCTCATGACCTTTGGATCAGGAGTCAGACTCTCTACCCCTTGACCACTTCATCACCCGCACAATGTTCCTGGGTTTATTATCAGCATTAATCAGTTCTTTCTCAAGCAATATGACAACTTCCTCACATGGATCAGAGATAGTTGACTATTGATGTATTTCTTCTGTCAAATTTTCATTGAGAACAGTATATAGAAGAGTTAAAACCAGGCCTTTGACAATTGTTCTGTATTATCAGAAATTCCTTTTTATCATGTTTTACTGTATAAGCCGAGTATTGTTAATGGCTGTTTTCTTTATTTGCAGAAATATCACAGGATTTCAGATGAAACTTTCACAATTGATGAGTCTAATGGATATGATGATAATGTTGCAAGTGGACATCAAAAGATAAATCATATGAATCAATTCATGCTCAACAAAAAACATATGGAAGCTACTGAAAACACTGATTCGCGACCAGAAAGTCGAACACATCAGTCGGAGTGTAATAATAATTATAAGTATGAAAATTATAACGAGAATAAATGGGAGGCAAATGGTACTGCGTATTGTGGAGATAAACGTGAGTCAAAGAATGTTCCCGTACAGAAAAGTAGTGGACAGAATAAGAAAAGAATTCAGACTACGTACACACCATTTGACCAATTGCCAAATCGTCAAGGGAGACAATCAATGCAGTCCAAATATTTTGATCAGAAATCCGAAAATATTAGTGATGACTTACTTCGAGCTGATGAAACTCAAGACCCATTTGAAGACAGTGCTAGAAAAAATGATGATTCGGTAGATGTTAGAATACATAGAAACATACCTAGTGTTCAGGTGTCTAATAAATTTAGTAATAATTTGTCACCGTCATTTAGGAAATCGCGTGTTAGAAGAAATTCTGATAAGATACCAAGTGATGCAAGATATCGCCAAGACACTGAAATGAACGGTCCACTTTTATCACCATTGCAGTGTAGAAAAGTTACTGTTGTCAAATCAACAACTAAAACCAATGTGCGTAGGTTATGTGAAAATGAACTCGAACATGAAGAATTGTCTAAGAAAGATTCGGGGGTTAGTACTTGTCATGATGAATCGTTTGCTACTTCTTCTCATACTTACGAAGAAATTCCTGAAGCTTTGACTACCAAGAATCTAAAACAGTTTAATAAATCTCTGATTGAGGAGTCAACATTCATTAATGTTTCATTGAATACATCTAGACTGAAAACTGACGAGAAAATTGGTGATGTAGAGAAATGGCTGAATAATGTTTCTGTTGAGATGGATAAGGAACATGACACGTCTGTGGAAGGGCATGTTAGTCCAATGTTTGTTGAACTACATAAGGGTAGGCATAGTTCAAAGCCTGATGTGTCTATGTCTGAGGTGAGAACAGCAAACAAAATTCGATTAGAAACTTCTAGAGACAGTGAACAGTATGCTGATAATAAAATGAACATAGTCGGCTCCCATGGCAACTGGTCAAGCCCAGTATTACCCAAGTCACCTAGGTCAATGCAATATTTAAGGAATGTTGAAATGATGGCTAGGTCTGCCCGACAGAGCAGTAATGAAACTACTCCAGAGAGTCACAGGGTTAAACTTCGGGGACAGAGGTTTCAAGCACCGTTGCAAGTGTTCCGAAGCTTACAAGCAATTCAAGTTGGTGAAATGATGAGAAGGAAAGGTGATTGTGATGAATATTTCTCACCTCGTAAAAACTCTGACTTAAATGGTAAACGCTTGATAAACTATGAGAGTGATGTGATTCGTTCGGAAAATGATAGCAGTGCATTACCTACTCCTCCAAAAAGTAGGAGGCTATCTACAAGTAACAGTTGCACAAAATCTACCCAAGTCGAAGCCAGAAATTTGTCAGGTATGTCCAGTAAAGGAAACCATTTCGTGCATCTGAATAATTCACAGGGAAATTCAAATAGCAACTTTGATCAGACAAGTGATGTGTATGACTATAATGAGGAATTCAAGAACGCTGGTAGGTTTGTAAATGGGGCAAATAATGCATATCAACTTTCTAGTTCTCAGAGAACTCAAAATGACGTGATTTATTCACCTCGTAAAAGATTCAGTGGATATAGCAGTATTGAATCACATGACATGTCTGAGTTGCTAGGGAGCAGTTTTAAATCCCCTAACAGGAGCAACTTCCTTGACAATGAAAACAACAGCAGTGTAAGTCGGATGGAAAACCCTGATAACGATTTAATCAGCTTGAACACTTATCCTGCTCAGTCAAGTGTAAGAAAACTAAATGTTAGTTCAAACTCTAAAGTAAGATACAATGGACAGTCTAATAGCTGTAGAAAAAATCCTGTAAACATTCAACATACAAGGAGGAACTCTCAAAATACTGACTTTTCCCAGAATACTTCTAATGATAGATCTGATAGCTATTTGAATGCTCAGGGTTTGCAGCAAGCCACTTACACAATGTGTAACTTCATGGATAGCCAGCCAGTCCCTGAAAGAAGCCAGGACAGCTGTCGTTCGACTACGCCAAAACGTAGGTCTAATTCATACAGACATGTTGACTCTCCAACAGCAGTAGTTAATAATGGACAGAACAGGTCTAATACTTCATACAGCAAACAACAAACTGCTCAATCCCAGCATCATAGTGGACAAATGTCTTCTGAGATTATGATGAATAGACAACATGAGACAGGTATACGTTATGACAGAAATAGAGCGCGTACACCTGTGAGTGGTTTGTATGACGGCATTCGTGACACAGCTGGTAATCATACAGATGAATTTTCTGAAGCAAGCGGGAATAGAGAACATTTTGACAACGTTATTGGTGAACAGTGGACGAATGAAAGAAAACAAGTGTCTGATTATGCTAGACAGAATAACGAGATATTGAGAAATAATCGAAATTTTGATTCATACTATGAGGAACAGGATAGCTCAGAGTTAGGTCCTAGTACTGTACAATGGTCACCATGGAAACAAAGGTCAGAATATTTGCAAATGTCCTCGGATCAAGGTCAGAAGATTGGCAATGAGTTTGTCAAGTCATCTAGACAAAATAATGTTCGACATAGACCTAGTGAACTTAGACCTACAGATGAGAATATGTATGGTGATGCTCTTCACTGGAATAGTGATGTGCATAGATCTGCTTCACTTGAGAGGAGAAAATCAAAGGCTTACGTACATCAGAAGTCGCCTAGTATGGATATTGGTAGACGTCAGTCACTTACTTCTGAAGCAGACATCTTAGATAAGTTTGGTTCACCTAATGTTCGAAGATCAACCCAGAAACAAAATGTATTTGAGTCTAGATCACCATCAACTACCTCAAAACAGTACAAAGACAGTAGTGCCGATTTTCAGTCACCAACCATCAGCAGAATGAAAGTTCATGAAGAATTTTCGCCCAGCACTTCATTAGCAAAAATGAAATTACATACGCCAAAGTCAAGGTCAAAACATCCTCAGCAAGTTGAGAGTGCTGGCAATAATTCAAATAGTAATTTTGATCAAAGTTCGAGTAACAGAAGGAAAGTGATCATTGATTCTAGTGGTGCTAACTCGGGACAAAGATTTATCAGTTTAGATCAAATGCAGAGTAATCCTCTTTTGTTTAAAATTCATATGATTGATGCTGAACAGGCTGATAGTGAAGAGGGAGCGGGGGATCATGTTGATTTTAGTAATAATTACATTTGTGATCAGTTCTATGTTCAGCAAAACCGAAATGGTGAAAGAGATATTTCTAAATCAAATGATAATGTTTATCATAAATATTGTGATGAAATCAGAGACAACAGACATGTATCGGATGATTATGGTAATAATGATTCAAGGGTAGAAAATCGAATATGTCAGGATTTTAATAATTCTAGGTATTTGCCTCAAAAACATTCCCCTAAAATGAAGAAAAGTTTATTTTCCTCGAGAACGGAAAATGGAACTTCAAGTGCCATCTCTCAACACAGAACACCTGCTCAGATTAATGCACAAACTTTTGACGATTTTAAAATGCCCAGGAGTCCAAATGTTGTATTGAAATCAAAACCAGCTATGCATAATAAGGAGAATGTTATGAACAGTAGTAATAGAGTCACACCATCGACTAAATCATCTGTATATAACAGTCAAAGTGTGCCTAGTGAATTTGCCAACAGATTGGGTAGGAAGTTTGCCGGGAGAGGCTCCTTAAATTATATGCAAAGTACTCCTGTAAAACCAGGATTTGAGTTCACTCTGAACACAACAATGTCAACCATCTTAGGTAGTGATGAAACTGAGGTCAATAATGAGGAGGAAGAGATTGTCCTTATGTAAAAAATCTTTGATTGTCTTTCGGTTCAAGATCGACGAACGATTAGCATTATTTTTATTTTTAGAATATTACACTTTGAGTACATCATGATTTAATTACTATATTACCCATTGGAACATTTGACTACTTACCTAAGCTTTTGTGTGTTGAAATTTTTATTTACTTGTAATTTTGAAGTCAAGCATTTGTTACACTTGAAATACATGGCAGCAAATATTGAAGCAAAGGTATTACATGGATAACAGGTTGACTTTTATGTGCTGTAACTTTGGTTGAAATCTATCAGTTTTATGCATTACATCAGTTTGTCATTCTATGTTTTGATTGTTAAAGTTGCTTTGTTGTACTTTATGTATATTTGAATATTTTTGTATTTATCAAAATCTTGTATGCAGCTAACCCATCAATTTGTACACACTAAATAATGACCAAGCATTGTCAAATGTTGCACGTGACTCACAGGAGAATGTCACAAATTAGAAAGCATATAGAAGGGGAGATAAATCATGACAATCACCTGTGACATGACTGACGGGGGTTTGCATCGTTTCTTGTCCCTGACAAGTTATTGTTGGCTACACTCAAACATTCAGCACACTCCTGTTCCCCTCTAGGAAACAGCATGAAACAATGCTGGTGGGTCTGCACTTTTGACTAGTACATTCTGTTGATCATACATTGCTTTACATTTGAATATAATTTATCCAGAATAATCATGTTGTTCACTATTGTTATTAGAACACATACGCAACTTATGTTTATGATTCCACTTTATTGAATTATCTGACTACATACAACAAGTACATGTGTAATTAATTGTTCTGTGGTTGAAATTTTTAATGAGATAGTGAACCTAGTTTTTTGGTATAATGCTGAAGTTTCTGAATGTGTCCAAAACAGAATCATAGACTACCTGTACTGAAGGTGCTTATTATTGATACTCAATGTCTTGTAAGGAACAACCAGGGCTTGAGAAATGTTTATGAAAGTCACTTGTCCCGGACTAGTGATACTTGTAAACATTTTACTAAAATAGATTTGTCCGAACTTTGAAACTGGTAGTCCAAATATATATGTCTTTACATTACTCCAAATTTTATTAGATAATACTAATATGTATTAAGTATTGTTGTTCAACTACCATCAAATTACAACAAAAGTGGTTGTTATGAGTATTTAATTAATAATAACTGTTTAAACAACATCTTGTGTCCAATTGAGCGCGCGTCTATTAAGTTACCGGTAACCATCATAATTTCATACTTGTAATTTGACTTATGTAGGTGGTGTGTTCGGTGACTCGTTTCATGTCCTAACATCATGATATAAGGAATTTGTTTTCAGTCTTTTGTATATTGATGTTTCTATTGTTACATGTTTGTTAGCACAATTTTTAAGAAAGATGTTCAGACAATACTCAAGTTATAAAGTTATATTCATTTATGTATATGATAAGATTTACTTCATGTATTTTTGTCAGTATGGAATATTTTTCAACATCATAATATTAAGAATGACCCGATATTTTGTGAGATTATTACATTGTATTATTGAATCTGTTTTCATGTTCTTCATTGACACGATGTTAAGGACATACCAAAATCTATCTATGTTTAGGCCTAAAAAAAAATATCTGTTACGGGTAGCCCGACCCTACCTGTCGAAAAAACCCGACCCTAGAGTTTTTTACGACCCTGGAGAATTTTGTTTTCGATTTTTAATTGTAATTAAAAAAAAACAAAAAAAAAACAACCTTTGTCCCTACCACGGACCTATATACATATAGGTATATAGGTCCGTGTCCCTACCTAGCATTTTTGAGACCGTTACCCTAAACACAGATATTTTTTTTTTGGCCTTAGCATCAGGATCATTTTGTGAAACGTACCTACCAGTAAGGAAACAAAAAACAAAGTGTCAAGAACAAAACAATTTTTTTCCCACAAACATACATGAAGTAACAGAAACAACACAAATTAAAATGATTACATTCAATGATTTGTTTTTCAACTGTTGAACACAATCATTGGCTACATTAGCTAATTGGGTCAATGTTGTTATGTTTTAACATCATTTTGTTGGGGATTTTTTCATTTTCAGATTTGATTTTTTATCAGACTGCCGAACATTTACTAAAATTTATTATATAATTGGCTTTTTTTGGAGACAATTTTAGCAAAGTTTAGTAGCCACATTGGAGCTTTCTTAGCCAATCACAGCTATTTGGCCCTATCCTGCTGTGTATGCAAATTATGTCATGTTATGACCTGTTAACAATTTATATTTTAAATAATAATTCAATGCAATGCTTGGAGTAGTTAATTATTATAATTTTGATTTTGAATGCTTATGAACTAGTATCTTTAAGAAATTTATTATGAAGGATATATATTTGTTTATTTTAGTTGGCTGACCCCAGTAAAATCAACAGCTCTGTCAGATTAATATGATTTTTACGGTTTAATCACTCAAAGTTAATTGGCTTTGTTCCTTTGTATAATGTACAATACATGCATGTTGTTGTCAGCAATTGATATCTATATATAGCAATTACAGTCGGTGTTTTATTATAGGAATCAAGTATGTAGTGTGTTAGAAATTTTATGATAGGAATGTAATCAGTTTAATATACCCTCTTAGAATGTTATATGGTAGATTTATGATATAATCGACAGATGTTTAGTTTGTGTTGTACCTTCTATTATATTGCAGCATTATGGCGTCACTGCCGAGAATTTGTTCAAATAAATACATGAGATATTAGAACTATTTGTGTTGCATTGAATATTTGATTTGGTGTCTAATAGTAGGTGTTATGACTCCTGTTGGTGTACAGTGAAACCTCACCTAAAGACTACCGTCTCACAGGCATGAGAATTTTCCGCAGATTCTCAAAAATCTGCGGATTTGATGCATCTTGGATGCTTAAAAGCCTCAGGAATCTCAGTAAGATATGGACCAGTTTTTTCTTTCATATTTTAACATGATAATCAAACCACATTGCAACTAAGACTTCTTCAAAACCAATGGGGGTCATAATATTGAGGTTTCACGGAACACTGAAGCATATAGCTGGTGACTTTTTGTAGCTTGTAGCAAGCTTAGTAGTAGGTGGTACTTCATACTGACCTTGACCTCCATCTTAAAGCTCGACATTTCATGAATGACTCTACTAACGGATCTACTCAGACTGACAATAATTTTTGAGGCGTACTGGTCAACTGACTCTTGATTCCAAGGTTGTGAGTTTGAGTGTTGTTGCTTGGGTTTAATTACAAACTTCACAAACCCTACATTAGGAGTACGTATTGGTTATTAATCCAGGAAGCAGTCATAAAGAATTATTAGTATAAATTGTAAAAACTTGTTTCACAATTGATGTAAAATCCATAAGTTTAAGCTGAAAAAAATGTTGAATGTAGCAGGTTTTGATTCACATGATTTTCCTTCTTCCTGAAGTAGTACTCCGTGGATGAAACTGAGTGCTTGCAGGATTATTTGAAGGGTATCGGGGATATACACCGGCCCACATTCCTGCGATGGAAAAATGAAATACAACTGCAGTTTTTAATTGTATTTGAAATCATAATTTAAGATCAGTTAAACTCTAGTCCAAGGAGCTAGTAATAAAATGGTAGTAAAAACAAATAATCGTTAATTTGGTCTTTTTTTGTACAGAAATTTATTTTATGAGGAATAGCATTGAACATAATATTGATATTAAATTTAGAATCTGGATACAAATTTCAATGAGGTATGTTCATCACCAGTATAAACCCCCAAAACAGGGGCTAATATTTAAAAGATAAATCATATATTAATGAAATCATAAAGGGAGCTAGACCCATGGGTTCGAATCTAGCCAAAGGTGAGTTTCTTCTGCAGTCTACTGTTTCTGAATTAGACATAGGTATCATTAAGTAGCCCAGAGAGAAGACATCGAGAGTGATTAATGTACATGTATATATCGAGGGTTCAGTGCAAGACTATTAATTGTAACCCCTATATAAATACACAAATATATGATAGTGTACGTTGCACTGAACCCTCGATATGCTCATTCAGATCTCTAACCTGATTATCTCAAGAGCTGTCTAATTCCACTCGGACCTGAACCAATGAGAAACTTAGGTTTTCGGAGCGTGTTTTGTATTCTATGAACAATAAAAAAAATTAACAAAATTTTAAGGGGAGATAATTTGATTCATATACTTCACTGTAGATAGGCTTAGCCGTGGTAAGGTCATTGTGTACATTCATTCAATATTATCACCATTTAGTATTAACCAACCATTGATTAACTATATATGTACCCTTTTATAAATATTCCCGTTAAAATCAGTCTGAGTGATCTGACCCGGCGACCTGTTATCACATCTATGTGATTGGTCAGAGAAACTGACGGAAATTTAATATACATAATCTACCGAAGACATTTGTAATACTGTTTTAGCCGAGGTGATAAATAATTGATCAATAGGTCTTTTCAAAAATGAAATAATAAAGATTAACTTTAAATCTCTCTGCACAATGGATTTGCAATGGATATATTGTTATCTCGACTGATTATATTTAGTTAATACTTATTGATCTGTATATATGGTAGAGCATGCATATTCATTGGGCATTGATTAACACTTGAAGGGGGGAAAAATGTGCTTCAAATCTTACCATGTATTATATTCGGTGATTTAACAGACTAATAAATTTCTAAAATTTATATTCTTTATTTCCGTGTCAGTTAAGGATACAATTAGGTAAAATTACAAGTATTCTTCAATGAAGTGTGTAGTTTAAATAGCACAGCTATTTGAAACAATCAGGGCATAAGACAATGACATTGTAATTAAAACTTTAAACATAATTATTGTCAAAACAAATACAATGTACTAGGGTAGAATGTTCATTTATTGAAGAAAAAAATTGTTCGTTCAAGTGATTGATCAAATATTAAATAAAATCATAAACTGGATGTGATCACTGGAATTCTAAACAGAAATGGAAATTATAGCTGGAGTGATGTTAACTTATCAAGTTCTTTGAGGGTTAAACCTTGGTGATATACAAAATAAATAATTTGTGTGAAAAATGGCAACAGTTGAAGTTCAAGGGTCTCCAGACTCTGGACTCCCTAGTTTGGCAAGAAATGGGGGTAAAGCAAAAAGGATAAAGGGTTCAACCCCTCCCCCAGCCATGAATACTGAAGATATACCATGGAGGGGCCACGGGGGACGGGCCCCTACCATGAGCAGTGTACTGTATGATAGACAATTAGATAAAGTTGCTGTCTGGTTAGAAGCATGGAATCATGATCAGGTTGGTAATTTCATCTACCAGTACTCCAGTATGTATATAATTATTATGTAGTGTCAACATTTGATGAAACATTAATGTAAGTCAGTCATTGTGAAGTAGCCAAGACTTCACTTAAGACAGTATAATATTTGTTACCGACTGTTGGTCAAGACCAATAAAAAACAATTTGCGACCCCATTAAGTTTGAGATGGCCTGCGACTGTGATGTTGATGTTTAATAATTAATCTCGAGTGGGATGAATCTGCACATTGCTTCATCGATTGATCAAATTCAATATAACAACATATTCAATACAACAACATATATCCAGGGACCAACTATGGTCATAATAATTTTGAATTTTTGTTTGTTGTTGAGAGATGGTTCCTCTAGAGAGTTTTATACTGTTAGCTTGTATTTTCAACTAACTTCGATTTTCTTTTGTGTTCAGTTTCTTATTTCAAATATTCAAGTACCCAGTATGTGAGAACCTATTTCATACAAAATAAAAATAATTCATCATTACATACTGCAAGTTTACTTATATATTGGATGTATAGTTCTCATTACTCTTGTTCAAGATTAACACATTTTAAGGCATAATGTTAAACCCTAAAGTTGTTAACTCAAAAATGACAAAAACTTGAAGTAAACATAAAAACTTTGTTTCCATTAATTGCCTGTTTTTTAGCCTATTGAATCAAAAGCTGCGTTTCTGCACATAAATAAAGGACTTTAGATGAAATGATAATATTGGATGTTCAATACATTAATATGCTATTGATGGGTTTTGTATTTCGTAGTAGACTTCAAACTAAATTGCCATTTGGGTTCACCTTTACTGTATGCCTCTGCTATCATAATAACAATACATGCCGCTTTATAAATAGGTTTAATATTAAAATCAATTTATTTCTAATTTTTACCAAATTCAAGGAGTGAATGGGTGAGTTAATATGAAAATGTGTAAAATATTGTAAAATCATTACATTGGGCGAGTTTATTTTGCTTTCAAATGTCTTAAATCTGACTTAAAATTTAAATTTAGGAAAAGAGAGTTTTATAGCCAATCTAATTGCTTTGTAAATGTCCTAGCAAATATTATAGCTTTGTAACACCATAATAAATCAATAAAAACAGAACAATGCCATGACAGCATTCATGTCTGATCACAAATATCCAAATGATGAGTGTCATAACACTTCAAGTTAAAATGAATACAAGAGGTTAACTTATTACTACTATCTACAAAATTTGACTTGTAACACACAATTTCTTAATCATTTTAATATTTATCTTTTTTAAAATGTTATTAACATCTAACTTATTTATTTGATAAATTACTGACTTAATGAGGAAAGTACTGTTATGACTGGATATTTTGACAAGTCAAAACATTTGATATTTGGCGATTTAAGACGTTACGCAAGCAGAAGTGTATGCAATCACCAAAGCATACTGTTTAATTTAAATCATAAAGTATATAAATGTGTACTCCTGTGAACAAGGAAAGTGATTGTATGCTGGCTGATATTATCATGATATTCTTGAATGAAGAAATTTTCAAACATTTCCTTGTCGCAAACTTACACAGTATGTGAATTACCATGAGCGGATACAGAGGGGGGACCAAGGGTCCGGACCCCCCCCCTTGAGATTTTGGCAAAAATATATTTTTTGCTTTAAAATCCTATACCCAGAGGGGGTCAACAAATTCAAAGGCCTTATACTGTAAGAACTGGAACCCCCCTGACAAATATTGCTGGATCTTCGCTTGAATTACTGTAACAAATATGAAACAAAACATTGCAAGGAAAGGCAAAAATAATCTGACATGTGATCCAGACAATGAACAATATAATACTATACAATACATGAAGATTTTCTGCATGAAATCTTCTATATGGATTATAGACAATAACCAAGATAAGTCTACTTTGTGAAAGAGTTAAAATAATCTGGGAAAATATTTGTAATACTATTTTACTAGGAGATTTGGTACTAGGATATTTATCATAACCTATCCTTATAATGTATGCCGTAATACATGTACATTGTATATACTTACCGGTGTGGGACACTCGTACTTGTTGCATTGGGAAACATATAAGTAACAGTGACAATGCAATCTTAAAGAGTACATTCTGTATGAGGGCAATAACCACTGATTTTCTCATATTTACGACTAACAAAATTTTGCCAAAACATTTAACCCTCCAATAGAAAATGAGTGTGGTAGTGTTATGGTCCAGGCGTTGTCTGGTCAGCCTGTAGGTTCGAGTCTGATCCTTACCCAGGTGACTTAGGGCCTCCTTTCTCAGACAACAATGATGGTCTTGTCTCTCCCACAATAGGACTCGTAATAGATTTAAACAATCAAATAATATTGCTAAAACCATAATTGATCTTAAATAAATTGATGTAAACCAAATGGAGCAAACCAAGATTTGTGGTCTAGGACAGCACAAATTGTACCTTTATTTGTCCCAATCACATGCATTATATTATACATATAATACTAGTAGTAGTAGTAGTAAATTGTTTATTAAAGTGACATGTTTATGAAGTTACAAGACAATAAATATATAACATACAACAAATACACCCAGCTCATTATGGACCTATAAGTCACTGTTTAACATAAAGTACAGTTTGATATGACATGAAATTAAATAAATGCAAAACATATTAAATACAGTTATATTATATATTATATATGCGTTAAGCATTAAACTTTCATCTTTATTCCCCCGTGGTATTAATCATGCCAGATTATTGTTTGTTAGAATTAAGATAGCAGAATTTTTTAATACAGTTAGCTTCAAATATCACAGTAAAACATAATATGCTAGCCTGATTTTTGGGGGCGGTCGTGCCCTCTCCCCTAAGTCCCTGCATGTTATAGGGACAAACATTTGTAGTTATCTAGAAAACAAATGTCAAACTGGTAGAGTAATCTAGCCCAAACAAATTGGTTTAAACCAAATTAACCTGAAAACATATTTACATGTGATCAAACAAAAAATCTATCAATATCAGGACACGATCTTTCAAACATTCAATAATTTACAGTATTTGGATATCATAGGATTATTTTGACAGCAGTTGCAGATTTGATTTATGTACAATTGGATGACATCAATATATTGACAATAGCTTATAGCTTTTAATATTTATATATACAACGCATCAAGTGCTCTTTACATAAGTTTGATTGAAGAATTTAAATGATTACATTATGCCATAGAAAGTAAATGGTTTGTTTCTATAAAGGGAAATGAAAAGTGAAGCCTTATAATGTTTGTTATTATATTTCTGTAGATATTTCTATTCTCGTGTGTCCTTTGCTCACATTTCTTTCGCTATTATAAAATCATCTTTAATTGCATAAATATGTAAATTTATATCGCCATACTTAAAGAAGGATTTTGGTTTAGTTTTTTGTCTATTCATTTGGACAGAGTTGGACAGCTCTGATTGGAATTTCAATCAAAAAATCCCTGATCTAGATCAGTCCAGACTGGTTTTAATCAGATTTCACACACTTATGCATTTTCGATAGGACATTAAATGGTTTAATGGTTACATTGCTTATTTAACATTGTTATCTATGTATGAAATTCTTATTTGACTTCTCTGTAACTAATTGTTTAATTTATAAATATATTTTTTTTATCAGTTTAATTATTTAGACCGTGTAAAAACAATATGAACAATATGTGACTACAGTCGGATCTTGTTCATTCGAATTCATATGTTCCAAAATTTTATTATGAATAAAAAAAATAGTTTCGAAAAGCTTATTTCAACTCAATGTGTCTTTAAGGAAGGTACATTATTGGAGCCTGATATTGATTTCTGATGATACAAAGTATTTTGATCGAAGGTTGTTGAATAAACGAGGTTCGACTGTAGTGTGCTTATTTGACATCAGACTGTCTAAGGTCAAACTTGAGATCTGGCTACATACTCAAACCTAATGTTATTCTTATTTTGTTAAAATTGAAACATACTTTTGTTCCCTTTTTTAGTAGTTGTTTGGATTAGAAGGACCTGGAAATAGTATACACATATTGTATATTGGTCTAAAATAGGACACATATACAGAATTATTGTATGATAAATTTCATACTTTTACCACAATTGATTTCAGAAATTTAATCACAAAAATGAGTTTTGAGATTTCAGATCAATCTCAAATGAACCAAAGTGACTTATATAAATGTGTGAACTTGGTGAGGAATCGATGTTGTCTACTACGTAATACTGCACCACCATTAATATTTCATTATGTAAATTCACATGAAAGTGAAGGTAATAAAGATACATTGTGCAGATGTCTGTACATTTACAGTAAATCTCACTCAAAGACCACCTTGAAATTAAAATCACATCATTAATAAGACTTCTTTTTAATTTTTCTCCCACATTTTAAGTCTATTGTCCCACCAACTTTTAGCTAAGATGAACTTTCTTCAGTACCCTTAATTAAGCTTGGTGGTCTTAATGTTGAGATTTCACTGTACATATACATAATTAATATCCGTCACTGCCAGTTCCAAAACATGAACAAAATATTTTAGATATTCACTTAAGAGTCATGCCAAGCCTGGGCTGGGTTGTTAAAACTATTCAAGTTCAGTTATTGTCAAAATTTGGTCATTTAAAAGTCAAGAGTCATTTGGAAGTGTCCATTATAACCAAGTTATGTCAGAAGGAAAATGTATCTGTTTATATGTAAAAGCACACAACAAAATGTCAAAAGTAGTTGTATTTTCAAGTTCAATTATAGTAAGTACAGTTCTTGTGCTCTTATTTTTTTATCCAGTCCATAATTGCAATTTGAAATTACATATTGATTTATTGAGTAAAGAATATTTGGTCAGTTTCTCAAATATAAGAATATAAATTTATTGACACATTAAACTATTGTATAAACACATTGTATAAGCCCTTCATTAAAAGATCATTGAGAGTATTACACAAAGTTCCTGGCCTTTTATTACACCTAATATGATCCGGCACAATACACTGGTCAAAGTGCCGACCCGCCAGTGCTATTTCACGTAGCGGTTCCATTGGTTCAGTGGTATCGCACTGGACTAGTAATCCAGGGGTTGCGGGTTCAAATCTCTGCTCCACCACTAACAGTACTAGCAGACTTTCGGATGAGACAAAAACCAAGGTCCTGTGTACGATGCTTTACATCGGGCACGTAAAAGAACCAGAGGTGTTTCAGGGTCTAAGGGCATCTTCTGTATCATGCACTTATAATCCTCTAAAAATCTAAAATGACTAACATTCCTCCGGAGGCGTTGCCAATATCGGAAACCAGTGGCAACAATAAATAAACGTAAATGCCATTTCTAAAAAGCTACAAGAAAAATCTTCAGTTCAATTTGATAGCAATAAGCTATAACACTCGTGATTCAAATGAATTTTAACTATTTAAGAATGAGATACAAAACTGCTAAAATAACATTTATCATTCAAATCGCTTTGTCAAAATGTAGAGAAGAGCTCATATACAGAAATGACAGGTTAGCTCTTTTGACCAGTATATTCATTTCACATGATTAAGCTGAACATGAATATTTATTGATAAATCTAACAATAGAAATGTAATGGGTTTAAATGCTCTTTTCTTTGCTGTTCAACATTTACACAAAGCAGATCAAACAATTTCACCTGAAGTCTTTTAATTTGTGGTCAATGATTATTCAATGCTTAACTTTACTGTAAGCGTAATCAGCAATTAACCACAGCTGAGTAGATAAACTTGCCATTAATCTCTGAGCAACAATAATTCACCTATGAAATGTTGTAGTTTAAGTACATATTGTTTGTTAAGATGAAGGAATGTTGCTGTTGCTTGGTGTTGTTGTTAGTTTTGGTGATTATTGCATTTTCTATCATTTTAGCACAACACCCAGACAAGGGATGCACACACATTTTCGTCTTAAGTTTTCCCTCAAACTCAAATCAGTCGAGTTTATTATTCCCACTATTCTGTTACCACAAAACATTCACAAGAAGAGTATACATTATGCCAAAGCATTGAATCCAGCAATTTTGTCAGGGGGGGGGGGTCTAGGTTTTACTGTATAGGCATTTGAATGTTGTTCCCCCTCTGGATGTAGGATTTTAAAGAGAAAATTCATTTTTTTGCCAAAATCTCAGGGGATGTCCGGACCCCCGGTCCCCCCTTATACCACGCATCCACAGACCATGCAGACTCAGATATATTTTGAGTGGAAAATCGACATTTAAGTTGAGATTTCCCTCAGTTTTTGTAAATGATTGGAATGTTCTTTATCTGCATTGCATGGCGTGATAAGTATGTCAGAATTATATTGTATCATCTATTATTATGTTTGGCTAAAACTCTGCATTAAATATGGAATCATGTTTACTTAAGATTGACAATGAAATTTGATCTTAGCTGTCCTTCACTTGAATTCCACAATAAATTTATTATTTAATACAAAAAATGAAAATTTGTTTGATAAGTTGAAGAAGTAACTTAAAACTCTACTTCAGTTTGTTTTTAATTTTTCAAGTATTTCATATTGAGTTCATCTCTTCCTAATAAATCTCTAGGTATAATCGATGTTTAATTCTACTTGAAGAAATTATTTCTATATGAGTAATTTTAAACGTTTTTCAGTCTGACTTCAGTTATGAAAGTTATGATTAATAAACATTGTGTTCAAATGCAATTCAAAATGTATGTTTACACAGCAATGTTTGAGTTCTTAATACTGGTACTTAGAAAAAGAGATTTTTTTGTCAGTCAATAGTGCAACACACCCAATTGTGAGTGACTGAATAAATATTATGGCATATATAAAGGTAATTTGAAGTAACTCCAAGCATTAAATGCAATTGTCATGTTGATTTGTGGTATTGCATTGATCAGACCTTTATCCCACTTTGGAGTGGGATGCACAACCAAAGGTGTGTTTATTCAGAGGGTGGCACTCAACAAGGGAGTCGAATTGAGAAGGGGACACATCAAGAGGGGGCACATCAATAGGCACACATTGAGAGGGGGCCCACAAAGGGGCACATTGAGAGGGGGTACATCAAAAGGGACACAATGAGAGGGTGCCCACCAAGAGGGACACATCCATAAGGGAGCACATCCAGAGGGGACACATCAAGAGGGGGCACATCAAAAGGGGGCACATCAAGAGGGGGCACATCAAGAGGGGAGTACATCCACAGGGAGCACATCCATAAGGGAGCACATCCATAAGGGAGCACATTCATAAGGGAGCACATCCAGAGGGGGCATATCAAGAGGGGGCTCATCAAGAGGGGGCACATCAAGAGGGGGCACATCAAGAGGGGGCACATCCATAAGGGAGCACATCAAGAGGGGGAACATCAAGAGGGGGCACATCAAGAGGGGGCACATCAAGAGGGGGCACATCCATAAGGGAGCACATCAAGGGGGGCACATCAAGAGGGGGCACATCAAGAGGGGGCACATCAAGAGGGGGCACATTAAGAGGGGGCACGTCAAGAGGGGGCACATCAAGAGGGGGCACATCAAGAGGGGGCACATCAAGAGGGGGCACATCAAGAGGGGAGTACATCCACAGGGAGCACATCCATAAGGGAGCACATCAAGAGGGGGCACATCAAGAGGGGCACATCAAGAAGGGGCACATCAAGAGGGGGCCCATCAAGAGGGGGCACATCAAGAGGGGCACATCAAGAGGGGGGCACATCCATAAGGGAGCACATCAAGAGGGGGCACATCAAGAGGGGGCACATCCAAAGGGGCACATCTGAATAGTGTAACATGATAATTATGTTAAATACAAATATAAACATATATAGCATCTTTAAACATATTTATTTCGTTGTATTGTTTGTCAATATACGCAATTTTGTACGTTTAGGTATTAATACACTGAACAAATTTTCTAAACGTCCATGTAATAAAATACAAATTTATGAAAAAGGTTTTTTATGCCGACTTAAAAATTGGCATTCTAGTATTATACATAATACTCTAACGACTTTCACAAATAAAATACCTATTTATCGTCATGGTTGACCACGCGTGACGGTGAGTACAAGTTTCACGGTTTGGCACGAGGATCACGTGTACTGTGTAGTAAGGCCGTAAATTCCATTGCAATGCAATCCACGTTGTATGTCCAACACGAAAACTGAAAAGATGGCGAGAATGACCACTGAAGAACGCGCCAAGACCGTCGGTATGATTTATACTTGTACTCCGATTCGATATGTATTACTAACTTTTTAAATTAATTAATCAATTCAAATAGAATTTTGAAAATAATTATAAAAATATCTAATTTTTGTCTTATTTAGCACTTTTTATAAATATTTCTGGTTGCCCGTCTGTTCAATAGGCGCAAATGTGTACATTTGTTTCTGTTTTTATATTTCGACGAAGTACCAAGTGGACGTTTAGAAATTTTGTTCAGTGTAGTTAGCTTTTATTTATCATCATACTAGGTCCATTTTCATTTGTTTCACATTAAGGTGTTTCAATTATAATGACAATTTTTATACATATGTATTTTTTCCTCAAACACCCTATGCCAACATTCTGTTCATTGAGGGATTCTGGTGACAGTTTCACAAAAACTATGAATTTTCTCAATTCAAATATTCATGCAGAATGAAAATCATGCAATACATTGACATCATAGTCGTGTTTTTATGTCTAAACCTAGTTTATGTATAATCTTTTTTATGGCTTTCTTTTTCACTTGACTAAACTTATAAGTTCTTGCAAAATGTGTTTAATGTAGATCTCGGCTGAAATGTTTTGTGCAAGCTGAGTCTTGGGTTCACCACGGACCTATATAGGTCCGTGGGTTCACTAAAGATCTTGAATGTGTACTCAAACTAAGTTCAAATTTTATTTTTTAATTACTGACTACAGAATAGTTCACTGCATTGCAAACTATGAATTATGTTAACAGCCTTTAGTAATATACCAATTAACAACTCAATTAATTTCCTTTCTTATCATAACCGACAGCATTGTTTAAAGTAATATTATGCACATTTTTTGTTAATTTGTTTACCTAAACAAACATGAAAAATATTTGTTCCTATTGTTAAAACATCAATAAACATGCAATAATAAAGAATGAAGTCATAATGTATTGATCCGTATTTGCTGAAGAAAGATGTTGGTACATCATAAAATTTATATAGACTTCCATTTTTTTAACAATCAGCTATTTTAGAAGTTTTGTCTGTTAGTAATATGGTAAAAAATATATTTTCAATCGATTATACATTGCAATGGTTCTGACCAGAGATGTTTTAGCCAATGTAACAACAATACTGGATAAAGCCAATTCAAACATTTTATGTTCAGATGACACAGATGCATCTTAAAGAAAAAATAAATTGTAGAACTTGAATGACTGAGGTAAAATCTTCTATAATTAAGAGATGTAAAATGCGAGTACAGAATATTTTCTACAACTGTTGAACATTTAATATCAATAAAAGTTAAGCATTCGATAAAAAGAAACTTCAACAACTCGATCGAAATTTGAAGAAATAATTTGAAGTTGAGTTTCAGAAGAAACGTAAGTTCTTTCGTGAACCTGGGATCAGAGCCTTAGGGAACACATGTTATACAATCTCACGTAAGGCCAGTTGTATAGCATATTATGCTTTATCAGCAATTAGGCTTTGAAATCTTTCATTACGTTTAAGTGTGATGAAAAAAAGCTCACTGTTTAAACAGGCAATACTCTATTTGAAATTCTTGGCCACTCTATGTGGTGGAAGGACCTTGTATCAGTAGATTAGTGGGGTGTATATACGAGATTTGTAAATTAAACAGTATTATCGGCCAATGTTTGAAAATCAATTTGAACTTGGTATAGATTACCTAAATGTTAGCATATATAGCAACACAAGTATTCTATAGTAACACTGCAAGCTAAATGACAAATTAATTGTTTGTTCTGATGCCAAGATAAACAAATTGTGTGTTTTTTGTTATGCAATAACTCAACGATGAAATAGTATACACATTGAGCGAATCCTCTTATTTATTTTTGTCACTTTTGCCAAATAAAATGTAAATTAACTTAGTTTGTTTCATTTCACTTTTTTACCCATACGTCAGTATTTTGAAAACTCAATTCACGCTTAATGATATAACACTCTGCTTGAAACGATTTATATCCAAATAAATAAATAGCATAAGCAGAGGGTGGCCAATTAGTGAAATATGTCAGTGTAGATGTCTATGTCTGTTCAATCTTGTTATTAATTATTCACTACTATTATGTTCCACACATGACAATGCTTAAACTAATAACACCATTACTTTGTGTTATTTTCGGAACTTGAAATATTTGACAGAGACAAGTTGGTCGTTTTGCCACAGTGTAGTTAGGGACCTGATCATATATTGAAGAACCCAGCTTTATAGACCATTAGGTAGTTGATAACGGACTCTGCAGTTATACTTATGCCCCAACGATAACGTGTTTTTTACAAACATAATTATCAATATATTTTGGAAGAGTCCATAAAGTACTTAGGGTATGCAGAGTTTCTTTAAAACATGTATGTATCAATATAACCAGAAACTTAATTCCTATTTCCTTTCCAGTAACCATAGCACCATGCTGAACAATTCATTTTCACAATGTATTGTCAGTTGACATGAAATGGTCCCACTGGCGTTAATGTTGGGGTATTTTACGTAAAATATATATTATACCGGTAAATTAAACAAGTATTAATGTTTTGTTTAGAGAAATATTGTATAGGTGGCTAGTACATCGTATTTCAGTATTTAACAAAAAATATGTATTTATATAACTTGTAATTGGGAATCAAGGGCATAATGCCCTTTCTAAATAAAGTATCATAAAGCAGTCCAATGATTGTAACACATCACATTTAATGCGACTTTTTGGCCTATTTTTTTAATTTAATTTTTAAGCGTAGACGGTTGTACTGTGCCAAGTATCAGCTTTACTTACACCTGTAAGATTGTATCATGCCAATAGTGTAGTTTACTGATCTGGCATTCATAACAACATGTGTTATAGTGCAGTTATATTGAATAGTTGCATATTAATTAATTAGCACATTAATTAATCGTGCAAAATGATAGCACTCAAACAGGTATCATATACTATCATACACTCCAACAAATCGTAATAATTTATTCATTACTTAATTTAAACACAGAAATGCTAATTTCCCTAATTTCGGAACAGATTGTTTAGTGAACTGTGAAGATAATTTCTTTTTTTAACAGTTCTGTTCTGTTCTGAAGATAATTTCTTTATTTGTATTGTGAACACTCTTAATTAGTCCATATAGTTAAAACATCAATGCATATGCATTATCAAGTAAAACACTTATAATGTATTCCTCTGTAGTTGTCGAAAGTCAAGTTTGTAATATATTTAGATTAAAAACTTCAACTTTTCTACAAGCTTGGGTTGGGTTAGTACATATATTTTGCGTGTGTAACATGATAACACGATTTTTAATCGGTAATACATTGCAAATTGTTCATATCAAAGATGTCTTAGCCAATGTAGCAACAACAATAGTTGGAAGTCCGTTCACATATATCTTTACCTCGATAACCGACCACCGTATAACTAAGACTGCTTTGGTCAGAACAAATTGTAATCTTATTATTGAGGTTCCGCTGTGATAACTTGCCAACTTACGGTTTAAATAACTTCTTGTGAATATATTGTCTGTTTTCGCAAACAATTTATGTTATTGATATAATCATTGCACTCAAGACGTCTTCAAAAATGATCGGAAAAAATATAATAATCAGTATTTACAACAAGACGCAGCTCCTATAATTGTTCATACCCTATAAAAAATTTCAGACCTAGAAATATTTTCGAATATAACAAGAAATGCCTGGTAGTGATGAAGTATTTGTTTTGCATAACGCACATTTCTGAGCATTTCTTGTTTAGTTGCATATTTGACAATTGAATTACACATATATTATTTGTGATTAATTTAATTACATGTTACATTATGCCATTGTTAACAACTATAACTTTCTGTATATTCATTTGTCTGCATTTCAGTGAAATACACAATTTTAGTTTTTTACACATGTACAGACATGTGGAAACTGTAATAATATTATATATTGTGATACATGTTGTACGATACAAACTGTACAGAGCAACACACTGCGGGAGTCACAAAGTTTGACTTTTGTTGAGAGGCTGTTGTCATTACGAGGTTAAACTCACTGTAATTCTTACTATCGATATAAAATTAATAATATTGTTGAAGAGAGGTTATTGCTCAAGACAGGGCCGCTTTGGTTGTTTTGTAGTTACATCGTCCTTTCTTGTTTGCTGACAGTCCATTTCTAGTTAAATTCCACACCACTGCAGTGTCATCAAAGAGACACTACACTTAAAGCTAAGGCAAATACATGTTTAACTTAATTCAGAATACGTAAGAAATACATACCATCCAAATAGATAGGTCGAAATATGGGTCAATTTTACATGTATATATTTGGGTATTTCATACATAAATGCTGATTTATCCGGACTACACGGATAAGTGGTGACATAGACTTGCCTGAATTAATTAAACATTCGATTTATCTGTTTTGTTGAATATAAGCCTTCTATTACGATTTAAACTGTTTAATACGGATTGAGAGCGGTTACATTTTATGGACACAAAAAATGGTCGAAAACTTGATATCAGGCGACATGCTCAAACTAAGTTTTCATTCTCAAATACTCTCGGTCAAATGCATAATTTTCTAACATGTTTTAGTACTTATTTAGATAAAACAGGACACATACAGAAATACTGTATAGCTTATGTCATGATATCCATAATTAACTTCGGAAAATTAATAATATAATTAAGTTACATCTTACAACATCAGACACAGGTCCAGGTGCGACTCCAGAGGGAAGACTTGGGGTTCGGTCCCCCTGAGAGTTGTCATAATAGGGTTGTCCTTATCTAAGCATAGATCGAGAGGGGGTCCTAATGGACAAAATGGATAAAATTCTAGCCAAGATAAAATTATCTTTGTTCTATATAAATATATAATAATATGAGTACATAAAAGAAAAACAAAACAGCTATCGACCCATCCGTTTCAACATGTCACGGGAAACATACTTTTTCAAGCCTTTTATTGAAATAAATGGTTGCACAGCATATATCCATTGTACAGCAATGTCGAAAACATGGAAAACAAATCTTCTATCTATGCATGCACGTATCATGAGTTCTTCCTGATTTAATATGTCTATACAATAATCTCATAACGGATTTGATTAGTCAAAGTTGTCAATATTATATTCATGCTAATGTTTCTGTTAATCTAGTCAATGTAACGATTATTTGTCATATGAACAAACACACTTCAACAACATCATGAGTCTGGTAAAAATCAGTTTCAAATTTGGGCCGTACCAACCCCGGTACCGGGGAAAGTCTGGAAAAATCTGACTGGAATTTATACTAAACCCATACTTGAACTTTGACCTCGACATTGGTAGTGTATAAAGTATGTTCTGATTTTGGGCCGTACCAATCCCGGTATAGGGACAGGTCCGGAAAATCGGACCTGAATTGATATTGAGCCTAGAACCCGATAATTAATGCATATTTAAACGGATGACTGAAGCTACCGGAGTGTTAACGATTATCGTCGATTACCGGTTTTGTAGTTTTGAACCGATGACTATAACTATCAAAGTTTCAACGATTATCGTCGATTACCAGTTTCGTATTTTTGAAACGATTACAGATTCTACCGGAGTTTTCACGATTACTGTCGATTACCGGTTTCAAATAATGGAATGATCCAATCTAAAAAGAATTCCAACAGGTCAAATAAATATCATAATTCATGTTTCTCTTTGCAGAGATGCAGCATAGTCGAAGGAATTTTACGTAGAAGTAACTTCAACCAATTCCAATTTTTGAACACAACATTACAACCTATTCTCCACAGAGATTTTATGTACACGGCAAAATCACAGTTCCCTGCTATAAACTTCCTTCCTATCAGCACACATACCAGTCGGAAATTGAAGGTAATTATATCATATTATATTTTATGAAAGATATGTGATGATTTCATAGAATCGTAAACTTCTCTATTTCAGAGTTTACGATTTGGAATGTCCACGATTTTCATGATTTGGATGCAATTTAATTATGATTTCACAATTCATAATTTCACGTTTTGTGACATGAAATGATAAAATATTTTATATCAGGTTATTTGTAATGTGTTGAATCGTTTTTAGTCTTCATGAAATGTGTTGAACATTATGAGATTATGTCCGCACTGTGATGAATATAAAGTTGTTTTGTCATTGCACATTGGCAGACGTCCGTCCATGGCGATACCACAGTAATACTTTCTGTTATGTTGTAGTAGATATACTGTAGTAGAAATATATCTTCGCCCGGTACTAACAAACTTATTTCACGCATATAAAACCTAAATCGAAAATGTTGCGATTTTTATCAAATATGCAATGTCTTTACTTATGATGACATTTACAACTACTACATGTATCTTTGTCTAAGAATCTTAATGATGTTTATGTTTACTATGTCACTGTATCGGTCTTTTTATATTGATATGTGTTTTTTAAAGACCAAAACAAATGCATATTGCTAATTATGTATGCAAATGCATTTGTAAAGTTTGACCATTGCACTTTGGTAAAATTGTCCAGAGATCGAGAATTATTGTGTTATGCTTGAATTGTTAATTGTTCTTGGAAAGCATTAAATGTCTCACATAAAGACCACCTCAATTATAAGACCACCTCAAAATTAAGAACACAATATTCAAGTCCATTTTCAGTGTGTAGCTCTTTATTCAACCTCAATATTTAGACCACTTTTCAAAGGTCCCAAGGGTGGTCTTATTATTTAGGTTTTACTCTATGATATTAATGACAAATGATGCACAAAATGAGCATGATTTTTTCGAATATTTTCAGGAAAAGTTGATATATACTCGACAAGATAACTATCATCGTATTAGCAGCGCTCATTTACGTGAAGATAATGATGCTAAACAGCAAGTTGTAGAAAAGGAAACAATAAAGTTACCACAATTGGCTCTGAGTAACATGTACGTTGTATTGGTTTTAAAGTTATTTTCAAGAGATCAATGAGATCATTCAATCCATCCTAAGTCGTATTGCTATACCTTGTAATCGGTTAACCAGCCAAACATTTTGGCATTTAGAATGAATTATGATATGGTTTCTTCAGCCGCTTTTTATAACACCAACCCATGTTTGCTGGGGCCTTGTTCACAAACATTTGAAGTCTGAATCTCAGACTTAGACTTTCAAATGTTAAAATTTTATTTTGCTCCTATACGTTGTTATAATATAATAGATTTTGATAAAACTCGTCGAAAGTGTAGAATTAGTAATAAGATTATTCTGACAACATTTCATCCGTTTCGATGTAATGAAAACGAAAGGCTGGTAAATTGAACTTTTAAGTTTGTGAATAAGGACCCCTGTTCCCATTCCTGTTCATTTTCGTTTCATTTTATACACTTCCACATTCTTTATTATCTTAGTTTGTACCCTACGGATCTGTATGAACAAACACTGATTTGTAAATAGTATGTCCCTCCATCACTAATGTAAACATTTTGATATCCAGTGTGTATTTCAATACAATAACTTAGAACACTATAACTTCATAAGTCACGTGATGGAGGCTATATTAAACAAGACATATATTCAATTAGTTTTTGTTAAAACTTCATTTATTTATACTGATTGTGAAACAAGTTATTTCAGCTTATATTAATTACTCTCGGCGATGACTGCTTTCTGGTACTCGTGCCAAAGTCAGGGATTGTGAATTGTGCGGTTCAGTCTCGCCCAACGCGGGATTGGAAGACATGATGACATGACCACTGTGCTTCCCAGTTTTGATTTCAAAAGTAATATTGTATAAATTAGAAGGCAATTTAACCTAGTCAGCGCCTTTTTGTCTTCACACTTCAGTTCTACAAGGCTTAATTGCTAAAATGGCGAGTTGACAAGTAAATAGCTCATAAATGACTCAATATTTACCAATATACTTGTACATTCAGTCTAAAACAAGTCTGAATTGATGGTAAAGTTATAAATTATTTAAAATTGTCCACTTATTAAGGAGAACATTACCTCGTCTAGTTTACACAATGATCTTTGATATCTTGAACAATATGTTATTATTGGTTACCACGTGTTTTGTGAAGTGGTTAACTACCGATCTAGCTATAATGTGGTTAGAAGCGACTAAATTAAATATGATTATGGCCATAAACTAGTCTGTTATTAGAAACCAGTCTATATGAAAGAAACATATGAGGCATGGTAAAATGGTTATTTTTGCGCTAATGTGATTTTTAACGGTTGATAAAGTTTACGTACATGTACAATTTGGTGAACTATGTTTAAACATGCTAATAATTGGACCCTTCAGTGAATGATGACATCTTTCCAAAGGCAGCAGGTACAACTATGAGTCGTGGACATTGTAGGTTAGGCAATCGGGTCGAGAGGTAGAGCTTTTGTTCCGTAAATCATATGGTGTGAATCCCATTTGACAATCGAGCTTAAATAAATAAGCTTAATATAATTGAAAGCACATTCATTTAAATTCATAGGCTTAAGGTTTTATATTTAGATATTATATGTGCTCACTATTAAGCGAATTTCCCGATTTATGTTTTATTCGTGTTCGCTATGTACTCATTTATAGGTTCTGTGTAAGCCTAAACTTTCAACCAGTAAACTGACACCTTTAATTAGATTAACAACTTTAAAGATAATAGACTGACATCTCAACATAAGCAGCACAACTCATCTTCAAAAATGTACAGATTGTTAAATATTGGAATGACAAACATTAACGGTTGTTTGTTTACATGGGCACGAAATATCATTGTGTTTATATTGAGGACAATATAGATCATTGATGTGTTAATTTACGTCACGTAAAACAAGGCTCGAAGTTATCAAACTTGAGATTAATCTATGAGCTTAGATCTCAGTTTTGTGTTTAAACATTTTCAATTTCATGGTCATGCATATCGAAAATTGTTAATACAGTCGGTTCTGTTTCCAAAAACTTCCATTTGTAAAAAATATGAAAACTAAACATCACAATTGTATGTTCGTCATAAATAAGTTGAGAATGAACCTTAATTTTAGAGACTGATCTCATGTGCTTTAAACTCGGACACTGACCCCTCGTCAGATAATTTAATCGGACACTCTTCACTGTCGCGTTGCGATATTGTGCTAAGAGGATATCTATTTAACCTGATGGCTGCCCTACTACGAAATCTACTTTCTGAATTTTAGCCACGAACCATCAGAACCTAAGAGATGGACACAGATATGGAGTGTGACGCCGAGAAAAAAGTCGAGACGACATTCTGATAATGAGGCCAATCAGGTTGACAAGTGGGTGGGGGAAGGTAACCCCTTGTATGCCAGCCAACCAAATATCAGGTACGGAATTAAACTGTGTTCACTGACTTGAATTTGCTAGACTTTGCTCCTATATCATTCCCGGTACGGTTAGAAATGTCTTCAGAGTTAAATACATGTTCAGTTAAGCACTAAATATATTTTACATCTTATATACATGTAGGGATAAGTTTATATATATATATAATGTATATATACAGAAATCTCAGACGTTGTGTACTTAATTTGTCGCGACCCTGATCAGATATGGCGACACATATACAGGCAGAAATAGAACAGCAATGTTTAAGCAAACTCTGTCTGACTATCTGGATGCCTAACTATCCCAAGTTTAAGGAAATTAAAATAAGCCATGTAATACATGTAATATTATTGTATTTGATGTCTTACAAACGACATTGGACAACGTAGATCTGGGGCCTTATTCACAAACAGTTTAAGACTGAAACCCAGACTTAGACTTTACATTTGCAAGTTATAATTACCAGGCATTTTTTCAATGAAACTAAACGTTCTGAATGTTTGTTGTTACCCACTGTATAATTGTTGCCATGTTTTATTAAAATTTATACGGTTATAATAATTTATGAGCAAAAAGAACATTTGATATTTTAATGTCCAAGTCTGAGTATCAGTCTTATAATGTTTATGACGAAGACTCCACGGGTCTTACTGAGTACAACACCAGTTTGAAATTGTTTGGACAGTATCGTCATGCAAGGACATTTTCTCGTTGATTGTATCAAATATTTTACAACTCAATAAAATGTGCCATTTTCAGTTATCACAATTTACTGTAAACCACTTTCACTGCACATATAACTTGAAACACTCTTCACAATAATAAATCAATTTTGTTCTATTCACTTTTGTTTGCAGATGAAAATGAAGTACATTATTTAACAATAGATATGGCCGCCCATGCTTCAGTTACGTTGTAATCTAAAACAGATTCCTAGTGAGGGATCAATATAGGTTCAATATTGTAGACATTGTTAAAACCTAATTACACGACAAATAAATGTTCATATCCGATGTTTAGAAACAACCTATTGTGTTACGCTACAAGGATAGTTAACTCTCGCTCTCTCACTGGAATCAAAATAATGTTTAATTATTTAAGACTTGAAAGTATGAACATAAAATAAATTGCTATAAAGAATATTGACGTCGACTTGGAAATGCGCAAAGTCAATTACGCTGTAGAAATATATGAACAATTCATGTAATTTCCTCTAAAGATATTTTCCAGAATATTTAAATACGTTTTACAAAAGTTTTTACAACATTCTCCAGAGTAAAACTTTCTTGAGATGCAAGATCGAACTCCACCCGAGCAATATTTTTGATACTGTTGTTGAAGAAAGGTTGTGGCTACAGAGGGGGCCCTTCTGGACAGGTTGCGCTCTATACCGTTTTTAAGTGGTTTTAAACTTCTTGAAAAATATTCTATTATAACGATACGAATGTCAGGCAGGCTATGGATGTCAAAAATGATTGTAGACATTTTAATGCCGTTATAGACAGGTTTTATCGATTTTTTCTCAAGATTTTAATGATTTTTTTCGAGATCTCAAATGCATAGTAGAACGGTATAAGTACGTCTAATTTATATTTGATTTATGAATGTTATCAGGTGGAATGCATTGCTCTTAAACTTTACAATTTAACCCTTTAGGCTGTCCTCCCCTGTAATTGACGTTTTCGGAACATCGATGCTGACGTCTTTATTAATTTTTCATGTAATCCGCCCGGTTAGCTCAGCCGGTATGGTGCTCTACTGCTAATCTACAGGCCGTGGGTTCGAAACCCGGCAAGGCGTATGTTCTTCGGTGCCAATTTGACTGAAGCTAATGTATCCAAAGTCATGTGTTCTCCACCTGATTTATGTGGAGAAGTTGTCAGTTGCTTGCGGAGGAGCAGGTTAGGTCTGGTTACGTCAACTGAGCGCGCCGTATATAACTGGGATACTGTTGAAAAATGGCGTAAAACCCAAAACCAACCAACAAATAAATCATTATTTCATTTTGTCCTGAAAACGTGAAATCATGAAATGTGAAATAGCGAACAGTTCACAATTCAAGACTTCACATTTAAGAATATAAACTGACAAATTAAGAAATTGTCACCGCTCTATTGTAGACATTGTATGTATTAAAATATCGTGTTGAACAATAACCCTCGGAAATCCTTTGCTTTTATAGTGTATATTGCACCCCAAGGTTAGTATTGTATCTTAATGCATGCACCAGGCTACATAGTTACCAACAAACATATTGCTTGGGTATTGAAATCTATCATAAAATATGTTAAGATAGGACGTAACATTTTTCGTTCAAAACAAATCGATGTCCGGACCCTGTGAATATGATCAACTACTTGTATTAGATGTAACATTTGTAACATATACAAGTAAGCATTTTTCGAGACGCTTACCTGCACTAAATGTTGTAAACTTAAATTCAGTGGCCGCGCTATGAACGTCAAGTCTCTTGGACTTACTGATACAAAATTGCTTGATGAAGTTGAACAACATATAGTGACTCTATTTGATAATACTTCGTGTGTTTGGACTGATTCGAGTTTATTTTTTCGGACCTCTGCAGACGCCGACTAATTTTGTTCTGGAGCAAACAGTTCACATGAGATTTGATCATGTATATATATGAAATTCAAGTTGTTTTACATGAGACGTATTACGGAAAAATCTTATTATTATTCATTGTCAAGATAGGAGCAGTTTGCGCTTATATGTGTTTCGTTGGTAATTATATCGCCTGGTATTCTATTTCCTTGTTAAAGCTTTCCTAACATTTGTTCATGTTGTGATTTTATTTACATACATGTACTGGTGTTTAGTTTTTGCTTTTAGTTGAGTTCTTTATTTTGCATGGAATTATTAAACCCTGTTTTAAATTCCTTGATGTTTTATTTTCTTACATCGTGGTAATCATTAGTATGTATTAAACGAAATCTACACAGCCAACTTAAATTCGACAATCGGCATGCTCTTGCTAACACTTGTCGTAACTCTATGAACATATTGGTGCAGTGTAACATCTCCATAGCATGGGAGATGGAGGGTTTGGTTGTTGTTGAGAGGTTGTTGCTCCGGAGAGATTTAAGTGATTCTTACAACAGCAAAACACGACCATGATGAAGGGACCGAGGGAGAGAGGGAGGGATAGAAGGAGTGCGTAACTCCGTTTTGGTCAAGAAACGGTTAAAACAGTTTTGTTCTGATCTCCGAAAATTTTACTGGTTGTGAGGCTTTTCGAAGAAAGGGAGGGGTGTTCCAGCTCCTGGTAAGGCATCGGATCTAAATCAGCCTTTGGAGTCCCTACACTTTTGAAATACCATGCGTTTTCCTGTAATGGAATCCGCTGATTTTGGACAGTGAATCCCTTTAATTTGTGACGCCCTCTTGATCTAGGATTAAATATGGAAAACCTTATTTTGCCAAAATCTCAGGGAGGGGGCCGGACCCTAGGAACATATTCTCGATCGGCACGTGTTCGTGATTCAGTTCTGAGGGCATACATTTTTAGATGTTTTGAATAGATTCATTTTCATTGATTGTTTTCTTTTATATACTTAACCAATATGTTGTTTTATTAGTCATATGTTGTATTTTACATTAATTTATAAGTTTCATAGAGTCAATGCCTTGATTGTCATCTTTTGTTTTATGACTTAGTTGTGTGTGACTATACTTTGCTTAAAATATTATCTCAATTTTCCTGTCGTCAAATCTATGCTGTTGTCAAAAACACAATAAAACTCTGAATGATGTTGGTCACAAACTACTCGTAAAACATTAGAAATGGACTCGTTTACATGTTATTTGATGTATCATGATTGTACAGACCGTATATTGTATTGTTTAAGACTGTCAGACTTTCACATTGCTTTATACGTAATGGACCGTAATTGATATTCCATTTTTGAAATTGCCACGTTTGTCCAAAACGATTCATTTGTATCATATTGTGATACAGAATGTTAATGATTTTTAATAAGTAAGCTTACATTGATATGGTAGCTTGTCAATTTCTTTTCAAGTGAAGCAGTTATGATTTATTAAGATTCAAGTGAAATTTGATTAAAAGCAATACGGTTTTAATGGAACTAAATGTCTGGATAAATAGATTGTTGTATATCTTTTTATTATAAAACTGCGGTCTTGTTTACGTGTGTTATTATTGTTTATGTATAGGTAATAAATAAACATTATTCACGCAGGTATGATATTTATGGTGAGTTCGCCTTGATATGATTAATGGACGAATATCTTGTATACATTCGTGAAGGTTATATCCTCAGAAGTTGATCAAAGATTAGAAAGAGATTATAATCGTTCGTTTCTGACACACAAATAGAATCAGTAGAGGAAATAACAATTTGTTTTATCATTATTATCTACTCACACATGATTGTATATCTACTTATCTTCACGATTGTGTAACTGCTAATTTGATTATTTATTGCGTCTTGATAATTAATGTGATACTCAAAATTTATAGCTCGTAATATGTTATATATATAATTTGGATTTGCCTGGACCTACTACTGCTTATGAATACCTGGTTTTGCAAATATACTCACACGAAGCGTTGCCATTAAATTACGAGAATCAAGCAGTATTGTTGGGTTCAAAGATGATATATAAAGTGTAAGATTCTGTTTATTCCTGTAGATACATTGATATGCCAATTCGACGTCACATACAAAATGAGAACAGTCCTCGTCTGCATTCCAACGTCACATCCGCTAACACCACATTGTTGTCGTCTCAATCGAGATCGAAGTCTTCGGGTACCAACATTTTGCACAAAAGCAACAGTACTTTAACGGAATCCCGAACGAAATCGAAATTGAAACTTAAGGTATTGTATGTTTCTTGCCATTACACGTTTCTCATTTGAGCGCTGCTATGGGATCTACAACCTCTTCTGTAAGTGACGTCTTTTCAAGAAAACGAAACTTCATGTGATGTCACTATTTTCAAGCAGGAAACAATATTTACTCCACAAGGTCACTTCGTTTTCTTATCGCAATATGGGGCAAATATTGCATATTGTCAGTACATGTTACGTTTTCTGGAAATGACGTCACTTTAAGAAGAGAATGGAAATTGTACAGCGGCGCCAATATTTAGGAGTTAAATCGCAGAAATTCACCTGACCGAACCGTTTTTGTAGCATCTAAATGTGAACGGTTGATCATACAAGAAATGCAATGTGGCCAAATGACTGAGTAAAATATTTCGCTGTCTGTAGAAACTCTCACAAACGCCCCTATGCTTTTCAGCATTGAAACTTGTTGCTTTATGTATTAAAGATGTATCTGACTCATCTATATTTACTCCATATGGTCACTTTGTTTTCATATTGCCATATGGGGCAAATCGTACAGCTGCGCTTAATTGTATATATTCTAACCAAATATGATATTGTTAAAGATGTATCTGGCTCATCTGAACATAAAATGTTTGAATTGTCTTCATCCAGTTTCGTTGTCACATTGGCTAAAACATCTCTAATAAGAACCATTGCAATGTATAACCGATTGAAAATATCATATTTTTTTACAATATTACTAACAGACACAACTTGTAAAATAGCCTGATTGTTAAAAGAACTGGATTAAAAAAAAATTATGATGTACAAAACATTTTTCTTCAACAAATACGGATCAATACATTATGAGTTCATCCTTCGTTAATGCATGTTTATTGATGTTTTAACTATAGGAAATATATTTGTCATGGTTATTTAGGTAAACAAATGAACAAACATTGAGCACAATATTACTTTAATGCATTTAATGGTCAAATACATGATCAATGTTGGCATATGTTTCGTCAAAGCGTTGATATAAATTGACATTCCTTTGTCAGATTTACTTAGATTGGACCTTCTGCTTTGATTACACAACTCGAAAAAAGTCTTTCCTTTTATACCTTACGACAATGTTTTGTTGCAGATATCATTTCAGCGAAAATAATGAATAACAACTTGTAGATATGCCATTTTTAGTAATTAAGTGTGCTATTTTGTGAACTCCATTATTTTCATCTTATGCCAGATGGATTCATTGTATATGTTTATTACAGTCGAATAGCAAACTGTCGCTAGATCTGTCGAAACAATCGATGCCAGAGGAAGCCACAGTATTATTTGATTGGTACACCAAGAACTGGTCCGGTAAGTCATGTATTTAAGTTGCATAGAAAAGAAAGTACTATACAATAGAACCTTAATAATACGAGCACACGTGAGACCCTAGAAAATTGGTCGTCTTATTGAGGCGGTCTTAATATTGATGTTGAATAAAAGAGCTAAACAGTGAAAATGGACTTGTAAATTGTGTTCTTAATTTTGCGGTTGTCTTATTGTCGATGTGGTTATTAAGTGAGGTTTTGCTGTATATATAATGATACTGGTAATTCGCTATCTTACGTAAATAACATGTTAATACACAAAGAGGGGCGTATATATATGTTCTAGCGTGCGCACACCTACCATGTTGGGGTGTATGGGGTAATGCCCCTCCGTAGTAGTTTTTGTTGCGTGTCTGTGGTGCAGCCTGCTGTTAATAGATTAAAATAAATTTCACATGCTTATGACTGATCGTTGGCCGTAAGTTTGAATTTTATCGCAGAATAGTAACATTATTTACAATGATCGATAGTAAAAGTATAAATGTCTACCTCCGATTTCACTGCTTAATTTATTTCATTTTATGACAATATATATGCAAGATAATCAACAAACATCATGTTTACAATGCTGCTTTCTATATAGAAATTATCACTCATAACAATATTTAAGGAACAGTCGAACCTCGTTCATTCGAATGCATCGGGTCCGAAATTTTATTTCGAATCACCAATGGTTTCGAATAGCCCATTTCAATTCGACGGACCTAAGAAGATACATCGGGGCCTGCTATTTATTACGGATGATACCAACTTTTTGGATAGAAGGTTGTCGAATAAACGAGATCCGACTGTATATTTTACTATACGCCTTGAATGTTTCTTGACAACCCGCCTAATCCATCTGTTGATATTTATTGGCGCCGATATCAAGACATAATACCTTAACATCAAACTTTAATATCCGCCGTTATAAGAGTATTTCAAGCATGGTAATAGTGTCTTGTTTTATTCTTGATTCAACTTTTTATCTTTTTCTTGAATTTGTTTCTGGATTAAGGTTGATTTAAAATCCTGATGACATCTGGCTGAGCATACACTGATCGCTATTTCGTTTTCAAGTTCAGTGTTGACTTATCTTGGCTTAAAATATTCAATATTCAGCCAAACATTTTTGAGACGACATTAATATATTACCAAGTCCGGTATTTATAAATGCTATAAACCTCAATGATTAAAACCGCCCTTGGTTCTTAAAGAAAGTCGGTCTTAGTTGTAAGGTGATCGATTAACAGGTTGAAATGTTACAGAAAAATGTATAATATCGTCAATGAAATACCTATTTTGTGATGAGGTAGGCTAGGCTTAAGATAGAGGTGGTCTTTACGCGAGGTTTTACTGTAATGTATTGTATGATAAGCTGGTAACACTGGTATAATTTTGTCACATTAATTTTATCGTCACCATATGGACACTATAGCTGCTACAGCACATATCTATTTTATTTATTATTAATTTCACAGATGTAAAAAGAAATGAATTCCTCCACAAGTTTTTGCTCAAGTTGGATCCAAGACAACATTACTTTGTATCAAGTTTTCTAGCAGTAAGTATACCCGACATGGATTTCACCAAACTAGTTCATTTTGATATGATTTTTTCTGCAGAAAATGGTTAAAAATGGACGTACTAATGAAGTGGACTTTGATTCGAGCTTGTTTCAATCTACATTTTCGCGTAGAATACTTTTGCAATGTACCTAATTCTGGCTTAAATTTTGAAAATACGGGTATATTGTTGAGGATTCTTTCGCCGTTTTAGTATTTCTTTGTTTCATTAACACACATTGGTCAGTTAATATTGCAAGTGCTCCTTGGTTACCAGCCAGTACTGACCTGTTCTTTGGCAGCAACTATGGATCAGAAATGCTAGACAAGTAACTTTGGGTAAAATTTGAAAATAAAACCGAGTGCATTTGTTTATTGACTTAATTCCTGATTTATTTTCATTACACGTAGATCTAATAACTGTATGGTATATTTGTTTGATATATTTATAAATGCATTTTACAGTCACGTCAAAATAAAGACTTTATCAGTCAGTTGCCGAAGAAAATTTCCTTGAAGATTTTGGATTATTTGCCTGTGGAAGATTTGCTCAAATGTTGCATGGTAAGCACTGCTTCTACAATGTTTTCATACATAGTAGTATCATATTTTTAGTATTTGTAATTGTATTTAAATCAATTTGGGCAATACATGTATATCTGTAATTCAGCTATTACAAGAGGCAGAGTGACTGCCCATGCTTGTCTGTCACTAGTAATTCACTTAAGGCGTAAAAAGTATCATCTTAAAAATCTTTGTCGCTATGGCATGAAATTCTACCGGTTGCAATGGATCTCACAATTTTCGCTAGGTTTTTTATTACAGTATGTACAACGTAAGTTAACGAAAGTGTCGTAAATATCACCAACTTCACGATTAAACTATTCACAACAGAATCATGAAAATGACAGACGATGTGGAACAGACAATGTCGCATACAAAGGGTACAATCAACCCATAAGCACATGCAATGTGAAATCCTTCATTTTATGATTTCAAAACCGGATCTGTTATTTCCCTGTGTGCATTCTGATTTAAATGACCCCCTCTCAAGTGCTAGAAGGCACTTTAAGATAATTCGTGTACTTTAGTAAGATAGTACACGTCGTTAAATGACGCAAAAAAACTTGGTTTGAGATTACCATTGTTTATTTGTACTATTTTCTCCAAATATTCGATGACTCATCACGAGGAGATGATCAGTGCAGACATCTTAATGTGTACAATGCACTTATCTTTTCAAGTATTTTCTATTTTTTAGTACTTAAAATATTGTTGAGACTTTTAAAAGTGGGAAAGTGATTATACCAACAAGCAGGCGTGTGTATTTATAGCGAGGTATCGATAATATTTATGGTAGATTATTTCGTGACCAAATACCTCATTGTCAATTGTGTAATCAAGAGAGGGTAAGGGATATGGGGAGACAGAGAGAGGTGGAGAGGAGGAAGAGAGGGACAGGGTTAGAAAGAGGGGGATAGGTAGGGATGGTGAGGACGGGGAGGGAAATAGAAGTAGGGAGGGAGAGGAAGATGGAGAAGGCGAGAGGGGTTTGGAGTGAGAGAGAGGGGAGAGAAGAAGAGAGGAGGCAGAAGAGAGAACAAGAGGGAGAAGGAGAGAGGGTTTGGGATGGAGAGAGAGTGGGGATAGGGAGAAGGGGAGAGGGTTTGGGATGGAGAGAGAGGGGGAGAGGGAGAATGAGAGAGGGGTTTGGAGGGAGATAGAGAGGGGTAGCGAGAAGGAGAGAGGAGTTGGGAGAGAGAGAGAGAGAGAGAGAGAGAGGGGGGATAATATCAATAATATGATCGCCCTTGGTTCTGAAGAGACTTGGCCTGTATTGTTAGGTTATCAAACTAAAATATGGAAGAAAAAATGAAAAATGAACCGTCAAAATACATGATTAATGAGAAGGTCTTACTTTTGAGAGGGTCTTTTAGTCGGAGATGTTACTGTACATGATAGGGTCATATGAAACACTCAGCAAAATGTATATGTATAATCCTAGTGCTATTGAAATGATCATAAACAATGACTTGGATTAGACAAAAAACATATTGAAAGTTTGATACCCACTTTCTCGTACTAGTAGTCGACTTAGGTCCATATAATCAGCATACTTGAACACTGATAAATGAGTGTTAGACAGAAGTAATGCGGCTTGGTACGTAATATTTCAGCACAAGTGTTCCATTTACAGTGATTGTGTCATATATTCGTCCAGTATCATATACTGTGCACTCATCATATACAGATGAGGAAGACTTTGGGACAGAAATTCAGAATAATTTTAACATGCGCAATACCTTGCCTTGCATTTCTTAAAACTCTGAATTATGTATCTTAAGTATGTAACTGTAAACTACATAGCTCACATGTCAATTTGAACTTTGTTTTGAATTCCTATGAAATAACTGCCATGTGTCTGGATTGTCTCGTACTGTTTGCAACCCAAATCCAATATATTGGGCCTATCCTAATCAGTTTAATTGATGGAGGCACTAATAATTTCAATTTGATTGGTCACATAATTTATACTTTGTGCCTCCCAGTCTCTGTGGTTTAATTTATGTCATGAATCAAAAAACAAAACTAAAAGTAATGCGTTGAAAAGCCAAGGCATTGAATCGTATCAGACGTATTAATATCAATATCAAAAGAACAGTATCACACATACTATCTTATTACCTCAATGGCCTGATATCTCTCACTGCCTATTACCAGTTACTGTACAATATGCATCAAGTTAAGACGGTCATTATCATAAATTATCATACTGCTAAGGGATATTGTATGGGTGTCGTTTAATTATTTGATACCTGTCTTAGATATCTACGATGTACGTTTCCAATACTACATAATCCACAATTGAATCGAGGGTATCTAGCATTGGCATTTTACAAATTAGAAAATGGAATTACACCGTAAAACGGCACCCAATATTGCTGAGTCAACCAATGGTCGTCTTGTTATACGGTTCGAAAATCATAACATTTACTGTTAAATTGAGTAGATTGTGATTACAATATTTCTTGTGTATTAAAGGTTTGTAAATCGTGGAATATTCTCGCCAATAATAATGAGTTATGGCGACATAAATGCTTGCTAGTGAAACTTGAGGTGCCAGTCGGAGGTAGTCCTGATTGGAAGAAACTGTACAAAGATAACAAATTTCTCCGAGTTAACTGGCACGATGGAAAATGTAGGATGACTGATCTCAAAGGACATACTGATAGGTACGTTAGTGACAGCATTCTATCGTATACAACAGTTGACTATGTATCATAGTGTAACCACTCCAGTGTGGCCCGATCTAAGCATCAACCTCACTTCAACAACATATATCAATTATTCATGTACGAAGTAAGCATTTACTATAACTTTGGTCTCTCTAGAGTAACACCATCTCATCCACAGCCAAAGTTTTCGTCCTCCAAAGGATATTGCTTTGAACGGTGTCAAAAGTGTCCAATATTGTCTTCATGAGTCATAGTTCATTACTATGATTATGTTATAAGCAATAAACGACAGTCTTGCTGGTCTTGATATGTACGAAAATATTTTAATAAAATTGCTTAAATTTATTTCATTTTATATCAAACCAAACTGATTAAGTACATTTGTACTTGTAGTTCTCATACAGCGTAAGTTATAATTCAATGTCTGAAATGCATTCCATCATTCAGCCATTTTAGTCTTCCGATATTGTTATGTGCATTGTATCTACATGTATAAGAAGGTGTTATATATTCTGTATTGTATATATTTCAGTGTAATATGTGTTATATTCGACCATTATCGAGTAGCAAGCGGGGGAGTAGACAAGACAATACGGGTTTGGGATATTAAATCGGGAAAATGTCAACATGTTCTAAAGGGTCATGTTAAAGGTGTATGGTGTCTGAATTTCTTCACACAAAACCTTCTAATCAGTGCTTCATATGATGGAACAATTCGGGTAAGACTGAGTATTTAGTAAATTAATATCAGCCATAGTAATGTCAGATTTATATTTTTGGCGATTCGATGTCCGTTGGTCGTAGTAATAATTCGGAAACACCGCCTATCACGTTTTTCTGTTTTAAATTTGTTTTTCGTATGTTTACTCGTTGGGTGTAAACATGCTATCCTACACATAGCGACATTCTTCATTTGATTTCGTGTATATTTATGTATTTGTTTAAATTCAATTTCAAAGTGATAGAGCTACTTGTTCTCGTTAATGAACAAAGCTTTGGTTATAGCCATCATTGTAAGGTCATATAATTATGTGTTACTATGATGATATTTGTCCATGGGTTATTTTTGGATTATCCATAGAACATCTGATATTCAAGTATTTATTCTGATATTATTTTCCGCTGAAAATATTCACCATTATTTGAATTATCATTGATCTAGGTGTGGAATTTACGGACAGGGAAATGTAACAAGACTATATTTGCCCATGATGGACCTATCTGGGCTATGGCTAGACACCAAGATGTTCTTGTCAGTGTTTCACAAGATAAAACGGTAAGTATAAGAAATACACACACAATTTTGTATTCTAAAAATTACGATCTATTACTTTCTTGCATGCTAATACAAATCGTGTGTGCTCTGCGATAATGTACATTTCAGGAAACGTGTTGATTTACATTTTTTATATTGACACAAAATCTTGATTTCATACATTTAAACAAGTCTGTTTGTGTGTTCTATAAATTTACCTGATTAAATACAATTTACACACTTATTTGTCTGTTATTAATTAATGTATTTTACTATTTTTCTAAGTCATAATATAGAGAGGTATGGAAGGATGGATCCATAATTTTGTGAATAAAATCATTATTTACTTTATTATTTGCTCATTTAAATGCCCTGTTCTGATTAATAATAATGGTGGTCGTTGAGAATTACCTTCGTTGCAATCGAAATGTGATATTGAACACTTGCAAGAAAGTATCACATTTGTCAACATAGGTACGTTTCGGTTTTCCTTATCTTGTGGAATGATTTATGCCGGGTATGTTGTAAAACAAGGGGCAACAAGTTCAGATATTTGATACAATCTCCGCCTTCACTTTCAATTGCTATAATGCCTTTTATGTGATTGTTCAAACATAATGCTGTTTCAGATGATTTAAACGGTTAGTTTCTTTTTTCGCGTGTTTCGGATTTATTGTTCATCTCTTGGTACATAAGAACTTGTAGTTCATTTCATGTAAATCAAAATCAAGAATGTTGTTTCAGTCCATATAACTGTTATCAGAGCACAGGAGATTGTCACGAGTTATATCCCTTTACATATTCAATACAGTATTAAACATATAGCATTCTATAGAAGGGATAAAGTAAGGGAGATAACTCGTGACAATTTCTTGTATATCTGAGTGTGGCGTAATCCCTGTCATAAAGAGACATACTATGAGTAAATTCCGATGTTTTCTAGAGTTGTGTGGGTTTGAAACATATTTATTGTTTTTAACAAAAATATTATCTCAACTGCATGACTTCTTGTTATTTTCTCCACGTTCTCATGTTTTCGACACTGTTTTTTTGTGGGCTGGACAAATTGATTTCTCGTACGCCCAAACAATGTTAAATAATCTTTAATTTGGTTTTGCATTCATCTATTCAAGCTTAAAATTGATTATCCTTTACTACCCATTCCATGTTTCGATGGCAAACTGTCATTGAATCGAGTATGCATTCTTAACTCACCATCACCGTTTTTCGATGGCAAACTGTCATTGAATCGAGTATGCATCCTTAACTCACCATCACCGTTTTTCGATGGCAAACTGTCATTAAATCGAGTATGCATCCTTAACTCACCATCACCATGTTTCGATGGCAAACTGTCATTAAATCGAGTATGCATTCTTAACTCATCATCACCGTTTTTCGATGGCAAACTGTCATTAAATCGAGTATGCATCCTTAACTCATCATCGCCGTTTTTCGATGGCAAACTGTCATTGAATCGAGTATGCATCCTTAACTCATCATCACCGTTTTTCGATGGCAAACTGTCATTAAATCGAGTATGCATCCTTAACTCATCATCGCCGTTTTTCGATGGCAAACTGTCATTAAATCGAGTATACATCATTAACACGTCCCTTACTGGTTTTCCATGACAAACTTTAATCTTCCACATTTTATTGATACAATCGTGTAACACACATTCAATGAATATTTATTTTTTTCAGGCGAAAGTTTGGGATATAAGTAGATGTTTACAGTTGAACAGCTTACTTGGTCACACAGCAGCCATCTTTGCTGTCGACATTAGTGAGGATGGAAAGCTTGTGATCACTGGTTCGGCAGACAAGGTAACTGGTCCTGGCTTTATAAGATATCTTGTTACTTAGCGCGTCGAGGTCACAATGTGAAATCGTGAGACAAATACAGAGAGTTGAAGATGTTTTACGCGTCCGCTTAATTATTTTTAAACTAAAGATATATCAGTCCTATCTGAGCGTAACATATTTCAACGAGCTTTATTCAGTGTTATTGAAACATCTTTAATACAAACAATTGCAAATAAGTACCGCTTCATACAATCCTGTTTTATGTTACGCATGGACAAAATTGCAAAAATCGTATATTGAAAAAACTGGAAGTATTTTTTAATTTAGAAATATTAGACTTTACTCTTTTTTCAACATTTACCGATGTTATATCTATATAAAACATATTTTACATATTTGTATAGGTAAAACATGAACAAAAATGAGCATACTATTTTTTAATTCATAAAAATGTTTATACATTGTAGTATTTTTCTTTTTCAAAATGTCAACTTTAAAGTTTAAATTGTTCGCTTTATTTCTGAAATTATCAATATTAAAATTGGAACTATCCTTGGAATGTACAAAGGCCAAGCCTTCATACACTGTTAAATTCAATAAAAAATGGCAATTAAATCTTAAACGGCATCATGAATAACATGAATGCTATTGAGGACTTCCTTCAGCAAATCAAATGAACATCTTTGGATCTCTTGTATTTCCAGAGTGTGAAGATTTGGAACATAGACACTGGCAAATGTTTACGATGGATCAGCGTAAGTCAGACAACATCCATCATGTCTGTAAGTTACAGTAAAGGTCACATTGCATGCTCGTATGGGGAAACAATCTGTGTATACAAAGTGGAAGGTCCAACACAGTTACTGAAGAAATACCTGGACATCGTTAATGAACATAGTAAAAGGTATATAACTCTATATAGTAAATAGTCAATCTTATTGAAAAAGAGCACCCTGGGAAAGCTGTTCTTTTTATCGGTTGTTCGCTATATTCACAATAATTTGAATGTAAAATGTTGCATCTATGGATTTAAAATGTGATCTCTTTACCCAAATGTTCTTTATATCAGTATATTTGTTCTTGACAATAAAACGAAACAATGAAATAAAGAGGTATACAAACATGACCCTTGTGTTATAGTGAGCATCCGCTATGAATTTCGTGTTTGGACCAACTATAGGTTTATCACAGGATGTCATTTTATTAAGTGACCAGTATATCGTGACTATTGATAGAACATTGATATGACTGCAGTTGATAGAACATTGCTATGAATGCTAGAGATAGAACATTGCTATGACTTGTACTGATGGAACATTGCAATGCCTGCTAATGATAGAACATTGCTATGAATGCTAATGATGGAACACTGCTATGACTGCTAATAATAGAACATTTCTATGACTGCTATTGATAGTACATTGCTATGAATGCTATTATGATACATTGGTATGAATGCTATGGATAGAACATTGCTATTACTGCTATTGATAGACCATTGCTATGACTGCTAATGATAGAACATTTCTATGAATGCTATTGATAGTACTTTGCTATGAATGTGTTTGATAGTACATTGCTATGAATCCCATTGAAAGTCCTTTGTTATGAATGTTTTTGATAGTATATTGCTATGAATGCTATTGATTGTACATTGGTATGAATGCTATTGATATAGTATTACTATGACTGCTATTGATAGTACATTGCTATGAATGCTATGGATAGTACATTGTATGACTGCTATTGATAGTACATTGTATGACTGCTATTTGATAGTACAATGGTATGACTGCTATTGATAGTACAATGGTATGATTGCTATTGGTAGAACATTGGTATGAATGCTATGGATAGTACAATTGTATGAATACTATATGATAGTGCATTGCTATGAATGCTATTGATAGAACAATGATATGAATGCTATTGATAGTACAATGGTATGACTGCTATTGATAGTACATTGCTATGAATGCTATTGATAGAACAATGATATGAATGCATTTGATAGTACAATGGTATGACTGCTATTGATAGTACATTGTATGACTGCTATTGATAGAACAGTGCTATGAATGATATTGATAGAACATTAGTATGCATGCTATGGCTAATACAATGGTATGAATGCTATTGATAGTGCATTGCTATGAATGCTATTGATAGAACAATGATATGAATGCTATTGATAGTACATCGTATGAATGCCACTGATAGTACAATGGTATGACTGCTATTGATAGTACATTGTATGATTGCTATTGGTAGTGCATTGGTATGAATGCTATGGATAGTACAAGTGTATGAATACTATTGATAGTGCATTGCTTTGAATGCTATTGATAGTGCATTGCTATGAATGATATTGATAGAACAATGATATGAATGCTATTGATAGTACATTGTATAAATGCTATTGATAGTGCAATGGTATGCATGCTATTGATAGTACATTGGCATGAATGCTATTGATAGTACAATGGTATGAATGCTATTGATAGAACACTGATATGAATGCTATTGATAGTACAATGGCATGAATGCTATTGATAGTACATTGGTATGAATGCTATGGATAGTACAATGGTATGAATGATATTGATAGAACACTGATATGAATGCTATTGATAGTACAATGGTATGAATGCTATTGATAGAACACTGATATGAATGCTATTGATAGCACCATGGTATGAATGCTATTGATAGAACACTGATATGAATGCTATTGATAGTACAATGGTATGAATGCTATTGATAGAACACTGATATGAATGTTATTGATAGTACAATGGTATGAATGCTATTGATATAACACTGATATGAATGCTATTGATAGTACAATGGTGTGAATGCTATTGATAGAACACTGATATGAATGCTATTGATAGAACACTGATATGAATGCTATTGATAGTACAATTGCATGAATGCTATTGATAGTATATTGGTATGAATGCTATGGATAGTACAATGGTATGAATGATATTGATAGAACACTGATATGAATGCTATTGATAGTACAATGGTATGAATGCTATTGATAGAACACTGATATGAATGCTATTGATAGCACCATGGTATGAATGCTATTGATAGTACAATGGTATGAATGTTATTGATAGAACACTGATATGAATGCTATTGATAGTACAATGGTACGAATGCTATTGATAGAACACTGATATGAATGCTATTGATAGTACAATGGTATGAATGCTATTGATATAACACTGATATGAATGCTATTGATAGTACAATGGTATGGATGCTATTGATAGAACACTGATATGAATGCTATAGATAGTAATTTGCCATGAATGCTATTGAGAGTACATTACTATGAATGCTATTATGATACATGGGTATGAATGCTATGAATAGAACATTACTATGACTGCTAATGATAGAACATTCCTATGAGTGCTATTGATAGTACATTGGTCAATATTTTCCAAAACATGTTTTCACCGGCTGACTACTTCACAATTTGTTCCAACCATTCTCAGATAAACAATAAAAATGGTTCATATCAATTGGTATAATAAAACATCCCGTTTAGGGAGATTTATTTGTTGCCTTGGTAAAATTCGTTTGAAATAAATTAAATATATAATATTGTTTTAGCTTCGAAACTATCAGTTGCAGGTAACCAGATATATACAAACATTATATGCACCTCTATCATATCTAGTAGACAATTTGTAGACGTTTCGAATGCTCTCTATTCTGTTTCTTTCGCTCTGCGAGTTTGTGCTTCGAAATAAATTATGTTCGATTCGTTCAGGGGCAATGAGAAGACTCTATTTCCTATAATTCATGTGATTCTAACAAAACAATTATATATTAAACGCATTAACATTACATTTAGTACTTGGTATACGTTTTGGCATAATTCAGTGACGTGATTTAAAGTTAGGCCTACATACAATAAGTTAACTATATACTTATTTTCCAACACGTACACAGAATATTAAACAAATCTGAAATGACAATTAATATGTATAAAAAAATTGTTCTCAAAATATAGAATGAGAATATTTATAGTTAATTTTCGATTTTTCTAACACCCTTCCTACTTGACCTTTGACCTCGACATGGGTTGGGTATTAAGTCCTGTCCGATTTTAGGGAGTACCAACCCAGGTACCGGGAAAGGTCCGGAAAATTCGGACCGGAATTTATACTCAACCCAAATTGAACTTTGACCTCGATATGGGTTGAGTATATATTAACACGCTAATAAAAGACATTGTGCTGCAAACGCTTGAAAAAAGCACAAAGACGCATAATGATTATATTTTAATTATCTCTGTAAATATTATTCACATTTAAACACAATGTAGATCAAACATTCTTATATTACTAGAAGATATTTTAGTCACGAACTAAATTGAATTAACACCAGTATTAACCACTAATACAATACGTTTGCACTAGGAATTTAGTCTATTTAATCAAAAGACGTGTTAAGCAGTTAAGTTGTATTAATCACAATGTTATCCGAATGCTTCGTCGCCTTCTGTGATATGTTTCACTTTGTATTTATACAAGGCAAAAAAAGAAAAGTCTACTTTTGACCATCAGAAAACTACGTAATCATGCTTATACATTTTTCCTGACAAAAAGAAATACACCTTTGTAATGAGAAAACGTATCTGTAATGAGGTAAAAGCTAAAATAAAGCTTGCAATTTCCGCCAAGCACGGGTATGTGTTTTCTTCTCTGTCAGTATCTTGTCTAAATGTCTAACTGTAAACAAGTGAATTACAATGAATTGTACATCTTGTACATACTCAAGGAAGCTGGACATGTATGCAGTCAAACAACATGCAATCTATTCCATGGCCACCAAGACCGCCCGACTAGGCATCTATTGAACACGTTTAAGACTACCTGACACGTCATGCGCATCACGAATTCTCTACGGTAGACCGAATATTGCAAGCGCTGCAACAGAAATGGCACGTACTCCACAACATCAGGGGGTCACATGCGTTCTATGAGACGCCGATATATCGCTTGTGTGCATTCTATGGAAGGCCATACGTTTTATTGACTGCTATTATTAATGACTTTGAACTTCAAGTTGACAGTAAGCATATGTAACGCGGAGTCTCTGCTAAGAAAATCGCCCAAAATTAATTATTGTGGTAAACCTGATAGATTATTAAAAAGTTTACAATACTGTTAATGGAATTCTATATTTAATAAACATTTGCCTAATTGCATACATTTCTACAGTGTGGACGTTTCTTCTTTTTGCCTGGTTGTATGTGTGACTTTTGTGCACGGATTTGTTTTATGCCATTTTGTTTTGCACTACCTACATTCAAAGCCTTTATTATGAAATGCCCATACAAGACGCGTATTCACAGCTTCCTGATGCTTTAATATGATAATACTTAACTGTAATTAAATTATAATAACTTATTATGCTGATCACGAGTAGTTAAGCAGATATTCAAATAATAACTCAATATAAACTTTTAAATCAGTCATGTTTCTAGATACTGATTTCTGATTGTGGTCAAGTATGATGAATAATGTGAATACGTTGACAATACCTGCAGTGTTATACCCTTATAATAAGACCATTGTTTGTTCTGAAGGAGGTCGGTCTTACAAATGAGGTAGTCTCGACATTGTGTTTAAGTGCGAAGAAAAATGAAAGCTTGTTTATGATAATACGGTCTTACAAAGAGGGTTGTCTTAATTTTGAGGTGGTCTTTAACTGAGGGTTTACTGTACTGTTTGTATTGGTTGATACAAAACTTGGTACATAGTTATTATTAAGTATCTTTATAGTATCGATTTCAACTGTACGTATGTGTTTGTAAGGGACATCACCCTGCTAATTCAATGTAAAGTTTAAGTAGTCTCCCTTGCACTGTGATACACTAAATGAGCTAAGAGCGACGTTCGAAATAGAAATATATGTACATGTAGATATATATGTTCATTGCAGAATTGAATGTTTGAAATTGGATATCACAAACAGAGACAGAAGCGAAGGAATGATTGTAAGTGCTGGAAAGGATGGGTCTGTGAAATACTGGGATATTACCAAGTAAGTACAATGGTTCCCAGTTCTGCTTGTCTTTAGGTGCAAGTATTTCATAATAAATGATCTGTAATTATGTATACATGTATCGCAAAAATGCTTATCAAAACTGGATTAGGTCTTCATTTCCAAATGAGCGATTTTTTAGGTCATTTTGGTTTAAATAAACAAATATTAGCCTGAAGTATTTCGCTTTCAGTTACTAAATTACTGTATAAGATTGCGATATTCATTCAAATATGACAAACGCTTAAATTTATGTGAACTAGTGAAAGACTAGAAGTTTGACAAAAAGGGATTTTAGAGTAATTTTAAAACTTAATATGGAGTTCAAAAACTGTTGGCGCTACAGCAACTTGGCAGACTGTTGTTGATGTATTGATTTGCCTTAGGATAGCGTTCATAGCAGGAATGTGATCGAGTCCCGTAAAGTGACACGTGTAGGCTAATATGTTGCGTGTGGAGATGTTGCGATCTAAGTTTAGTGATTCACACGCAACATATTAGCCTACACGTGCCACTTTACGGGACTCGAGCACATTCCTGCTAGGAACGCTATCCTAAGGCAAATCAATACATCAACAGCCTGCCAAGTTGCTGTAGCGCCAACAGTTTTTGAATTGTTTTTTTATGATTAAATAACATGTGTCTTCACATGTTATTTAATCATAAAAAAAAATCGACAATCATTGAGTTAAATATCCAGCCCGCCTCTAGTTCACATAAAATACAATTTTCTGATCATGCCATACTATATTGGAACCTGTTATGCTTAATTGGAAACTGTATTAATGTTTATTTCATTTGAAATTAAAATCAAATATTGATTAATTACTCAAATTAATTATATGGTATTAATAAGTCCATAGTGGCATAACTATCACTCATTTGAAAATGTGGACTTTCTCATTTTGTTCAGTAGAGTGTTGTAAGTTAATCGGTTTTGTGACGGGGTTAAACAATTGATAGAACTGGAATTTATACACAACGGGATGTATTTCGTAGTTTTTCAAGGAACCAATATTACTCATTTTGCTGGTTAATGATGAATAGTTACTTAGTAATGCTATTACGATTTATAATTCTTTAGGGACAAGAGTGTTCAGACGTTTAATGGCCACAGAGGGAGAGAAGTGAACGCCATTTATTTTGATGAATTGAGGATCGCTAGCGCCGCGGATGACTTCAAAATACGACTTTGGGATTTCAACATATAGCGCTTCAATTAGCATCGATCATATTTGAATTTTGTAAGTGTAATCAATGGCACTATTGTATCATTTCCTGATTGATGCGACAAACTTGATCATTATACAAATGCAAACATAATGTTTGAACTGGCTGTCATTAAAGAGACGGTGTGCGGGTTGTTGCTGTTTTGTTTTGATTATAAATGCTTTCATAGAACAAACAAACTAAAGGATTTTTTTGCAAATTTTATGATTCTCTATGACTGGACGCTCGCAGCTAAATCATCTCAGTAAATCAGCATGGTGTTTACTGTTATTTACAGAAACGTATACTCACCCGCATTATTTGGAATATAAAAGCATGTGTACATGTTAAAGTAGAAGTTACATGACAAATATACATCTATTGATTTAATGCATGTGTAAAACAGAAAACTCTGTTCTTCCTGGCCTCATACATAAATGAATCATTTTAGTAATACAACAAGAGGTACTTATAATATATAAATATTAATAAATAAACTAAAATGTATCACATCAATGTTATTCCAACAATAATACTGTGGCATTAAATACTAGATACATACGAAAAATAAATGTAAGTTTTTAAAAATGCTCAATTAACTTATGCAGAGCATATAAAATGTCTTATTTTTGTTATATGTAAAACGTTGGGGAAGTAGCTGTACCTTTCCGTAGCAATTCTTTCACCGCATGATCATATATAATATTCCAACATCACCTTATATAATTTCATTATCGTCTCATAGATTGTTATTTCCTAATGAAGTTTCTGATTTGTTGTGTAAATCGTACAGTATATACATCAGAAAGCTGTGAGTAATATCAGTGAAATGTATCACGTTCACACCATAACGCACATTGCAACCAAATGCCAATTACACTCACTATATTAAAACCGTAATGTATCTATTAAAGTGTTGCATAAGATCATTAATGACACTGCGCTGTTTCATTTCTCATGTGAGACATGTTAATAATACTGATATACATGTATAAGAAACATTTCTACAAGTTTGAAGTATAAGTGTTTTCTGCAAATATGTCCTGATTAAATTTGACAATGAGTTGTAATGGTTTTAAGATACAAAATGTATAACTAATGTTTGAGGCTATAGGATGTTTGAGTCCGTATCAGCATGTGTACTTCAACTATTTAACAGTCTTAAAAGAGTGTGCCTCTTATCTCTAAACACTTCAATAGTTTCCCAATCACATTTATTTATGTATGCACAAGAACGGCTAAGCACATGTTTTTTCACAATTTGATAGAAATGGACTTTGATTATTTCTCTTTTATCTTTTGACTGCAGTTTTTTTGCGCTTCACAATATTCCCCCAGCGGAGAGTTTGTGGTATTTACAGGACATTAGGCAGTGAATAAGTCCCGACTGGCAGGATTTTATCTCAGATAAAAGTCCTTAATGGCAGGATTTGGACTGGGAATATTTATATCTGTTCAAAGTTCCGTTCCTATGTCCTGACGTATGGGAGACCTTCTACGCTTGGGATCTTGACAAAACTGCTAACTGCATTTGTGGGAATTTGATAAAAATCACCGCAGTTTGTTACATCCCTTTGGTGTTTCCACTGCCCTCCTGATCGGGTGAAACATTTATACTTCCATGTATGTAATACATATCCATAGGATACAATCAGTCAGTATGTGCTTCATCGTTTTATCATCCATGATCTAGTATTTTTGTATTGTTATGTACATTGCTTAAACACTTTTGCCCGATCAATTCTCATGCTTTTAACAACTTCAAAGAACCACATTTGTCCCCAAGCTATGTATGTTCTATTTGCATCTCAGATGAAACTAATCCTGTTTAATATAATTGTGTTCCTCTTATAAGCTCATTAATCTTTGTCTACTTGCAATTATCTGATCAATATTTTAATACTTTAAACTAAGTATCTTACAACAATTAACATAATGAAGACGCTGATGTACGTGTTGTCCTAAAGCGCTTTGTGATCACAGATATCAGAATATAAAAATATGACATTGTCATCAATTATAATGTAAATCAGCCACTAGGCAATTCATCTTGCAGTTTAATTTGTTGAAGCATTATGTAAGTCAGAACTCGCGTACAGCGCATGTGTTAGACTGTACCATTGTTCTGATATATGCATTTGCATCGTTTATACTCACAGCACATGGCAACATTTTGTTACTAAAGAAAATCATGAATACATTTATTAAGAACAGTGTGTGTGAGGTTATCAGAAAACTATGTACAACACCACATGTGTTTTTGTGTTATTTTGTTTTGTACACATATATTGTACTGTCTATTTGAAAACATCACGGACAACGTATTGTATTCATTAATAACACGATGGAATGGCCTACTAAATTAGTGGCTTTGGTTAATAATATTTTCTCTGTCACGAAACGTCCTGTTATTGATACCGTTCATGTTTCGTTTTGTAATTGAAATTTGAGAAAAAACAGAGCTTGTACGACTTATACCTTAAAATGATTCTTACCAAAGTTTGAACACATGCATTTCTCTGTATTTACTGTGATGGCATAACGCACATTATTTTCTATGTTACAGAACATAATTTAATGAAATTATTTCGATTTATGTCAAGACTTGTACTGAAAAGGATTTTGTTTGTGCACGTTGTGTGTTAAGTCTCATACCACTTATTTGTTTTCTGTTACATTCTTAATTGTTTCTCTCTTGGTGGGATGTTTATGTATATACATATTTATATTTATTGATTATATGATTGTATTTATTGCTTTTGTTAATGAACTTTATTTTTTAATTATTTGTTGTTAATAAAAGCCTTTATATTTTGTATATGTCGTCGTATGGTGTCATTGAATATTTGTTCACAAAATGAATACTTGAGCGCTGCTATGGGATTAACATCATTTTCTGTAAGTGATGTCACTATTTGCAAGTAGGAAACAATATTTACTCCGATATGGTCACTTCGTTTTCATAATGCCATACGGGGCAATATTGTTTACTATCAGCCCATGTTGACGTCACATGTGACGTTTTCTGGAAATGACGTCACTTAATCAAATAATAGGTTGGACATCTTACAGCAACGCTCACGTAACCCTACATCTGGTACCTCCATGATCGTCGAACGGTTATGGTAGCTTACTTAAAATCGATTGCACCACACCACTGTTGGTTCGAATCCCAACGGGGTTTTCGAATTCGTAAGTAAGCCATTCATCTGGTTTACGATAGGTCAGTGATTCGACATCCACAATGATAGGTGGAATAGTCAATACATGACCCTGGCTTTGTATGTGACTTAAAGTCCATTTATAACAAATCCTACTTCTAATACTGACATAAGGACCAAACAACAGTTGTTTCCTGTTACATCATAAAACTAATTACAAAAAAATGGGATACGTATATTTTTACAGATTTTGTTTTTATTACAGGCACACTTACGTATTGCTATGATGATACTGGTGTTGATAATACGAGTTGAAATCGTGGTCACTGTTATTAACTGTTGTTCTTGTTGCGAACAGGTGGAATAAATTGTTTAAAAGCTTATCCATGTACCCATTTTAAGTGTTACACCGAAAAGAACAAAAAGGAAAGACATGCGCACCAGGGAATTTCTAATTAAGGGAAAAAAGCCAGGAATGGCTGAATACGACAAGGTCGGTTAGTGGAAAAACATTGACATTGTAATACCATCATAGATTTCCATTACATCAAACATTGACCATACTTGTAATACTCTTGTCTAATTTAATCTTGCTATTTTATTCATGATTACCGTGTTGCGTGTCAGATTCAGAGCAATAATTGAAATATAATTGGACAAAACTAAACCATTGTGAAAATAAATACGATCATATGGAGAAAATCTAAATTTGGAAAGATTAAATGATAAATATAACATAAAATAAGATACCGAAAATACATAATTATCGTCTGGAGACTCTATCTGAATATTCATGTTTAATGTTGGTGCGGTTATTTTACCAATTGCACATGCAATATAATCGTTCAGATGAGACTTAAAATCGAGATAATATTATCGGTGCTATACACCGGGCATGTAAAAGAATGAGGGATGTCTATGAAACTGGGATATTGTCTCTATATTGCAATATCCCCGAAAAACCTAACACGTGTCGTCAGTCTCTGAAATATTTATCCCAAATGACATATCTGGGAGAATTGAGTTATTAACTTTTCTGAATGCAGGGAAATCTGTAGGTCACTACAAAACAAAAATTATTGCAAAACGACATTTTTAAGGAAATTACAGAACTTTTAATATGGTGAACAAGACTAGATCTACAAAACTTTCTGAGGCTCACACATTTGATGTTTTCAGATACAATACTATTTTAGAAATAAATGTACATGTACATTATTATTTTCCTTAAGAAAATGGCCACCTCTATGTTGTCCGATAATTGTTTTGCTTCTGCTCGTCGCTAATTCATAAATGTTTTACTGAAATGTTTCAATTAGCTTTTGCAATTAAAGTGAAAACATGACGTCATAATGTGAAAACATGACGTCATAAAGTGAAAACATGACGTCATAATGTGAAAACATGACTCAAAATATAATCGCTCACATTGAAGGATTGCCTCTGTATATACAGTCTCCGTCAACATGTTTCAATACACGTGGAGGTTCAAATACATCCGCATAGGTGCTCTGAAATCTTTTTTACTTGACCTGTTCGTAATCTGTAACGTTTCTTTTTACAGTTCTAATTTAATTTAAGTGTAACTAAATTAAAAAAAGTTTGACTGAATATACTCTGTTTTAGTTTTGTTATAGAACTAATTTGTTCCCTTGGACAATGCTAAAAAAGGCAGATCGTCTAGAGTATATCATTATTACCCCTTATAAATTCATCGACTGTTTCTCTGCTCAGAAATATTCAGTAGAAGAAAATAAATATTACAATTTGTGCTTCGATTGTTTCTATAGTTAAATGTTGCAGATTTTGTAGATATGAAAGCCGATGCTGAAGAAAGACCAAATTGTTATGGAGTGGGTGCAGCGCAATGTAGACTGTACGTGTCAGTCTGCAATATCCATCCCATCACCATTATGTTGTCCTTTTACAATCCTACCAGCGGCATCATACGTGTATCACCGCAACCCTTTAGGGTGATTGTAGTAATATAATATGTTTCTAATGGGATATAACTTTGCCATTACTGAACTTAGCTTGCGGATCTTGTCTGTGTCGTACTTTAAGTGTCCTTGTAGAAATACAATCAATATCTGAAATGAATTATTAAGTTTGTGGTCTATGCTTAACCGAGCAGTAGATACGCAAGAGGAGTTACATTTGGATTGAGGTACACGTGTTCCGTATATGGTTCCACGTTCGTTCAACAAGGGAGCCTTATGCGGTGAGTATAGCTCCATAAGAATTGTATATTAACGTTAGCTTGGAATATAGCCCCTAAGGGAGATATATATTCTAAGGACCATGCTCTAGATCACATGAGTAACCAACGTTCAAAGGATTAGGAGCTATAGAAGTAGCAAGAATTTGATAATTTCTGTTCCATTTTCAGATGTCTTTGATCGCTCTGATATAGAAAAATATAACAAATATAAAAGAAAACGTATCATGTTGTCTCAGTAGAACATCAACTTAATTACCATTTTATGTTATATATGAGAACATCTACACTACTTTGCGATCTGATAATGAAATGACGTTACTGCCATGGGAAATCATGGTATTACAGCATGTTGCCGGCGGACACCTGGATAAAATATATTCTTGATAAAGCGTCGAACCTTTTTCGAGACTTATATATAATACAAATGCTTGAACTAATCTACATATCTCCATCTAATCATGCCGCTATAGTGTCAAGGATCACAAAACTGCGTGACCTTTAATAATGTACATATACAGTAAAACTTCAATAATAAGACCACATGTTGGACCCTTGAAAACTGGTCTCCTTAATTAGGTGGTCTTAATATTGATGTTGAATAAAGAGAAAAACAGTGAAAATGGACTTGAACATTGTGTTCTAAATTTGGTGGTCTAATTAATGAGGTGGCCTTAATGTTGATGTTGAATAAAGAGAAAAACAGTGAAAATGGACTTGAACATTGTGTTCTAAATTTGGTGGTCTAATTAATGAGGTGGCCTTAATATTGATGTTGAATAAAGAGAAAAACAGTGAGAATGGACTTGAACATTGTGTTCTAAATTTGGTGGTCTAATTAATGAGGTGGTCTTTAGGTGAGGTTATACTGTACTGGAAAAATAATTAACCGCCATTTCCTATTTTATGAATATTCTCTACGAGAACATAATGACAAATTGATCACTGAAACGATGGACGTGTTTTGACAGTTGAGTCAAGTTGGCGCGGCAATCGTACATCGTACATTGACATACCGACCCACATTGAATACAGAGCAAGCACTGACATCGTTATTCGACTAAATATTTGAATACAGAGCTATAGTAGCGAACCCAGAGCTAGCACAGACATCAATATTCGAACATTACCGTGGCGAATATATATCTAGAGTCGAATAACGAGCCAGCTCGTACATTGTTATTCGAGTTTTTTAAATATTTGAATACAGACCTAGTAGCGAATCCAGAGCTAGCACTGACACCAACATTAGAACTTGATCGCGGCGAATACATATCTGGAGATGAATAGCGAGCCAGCTCATACATCGTTATTCGAGTTTTCTAAATATTTGAATACAGACCTAGTAGCGAATCCAGAGCTAGCACTGACATCAACATTGGAACTTGGTCGCGGCGAATACATATCTGGAGATGAATAGCGAGCCAGCTCGTACATCGTTATTCGAGTTTTCTAAATATTTGAATACAGTACACGCCCTCTAAGCACGCGCTTTTTCTCCAAATTGAGAACATTTTTTTGTGGTTGATGGGGGAGGGTTGAAACCAAAAGTCTTCAGGGTGGGGCGGTTTCCAAACAAATATTTTTACTTTTTCAAATTATTTGCATTTCTTAACTCACAACAACAACAACAACAAACGTCTTTGGGGGCTCCCTCCCCCTCCACCTCACCGGAAGAACACCGTTTATCTTTTTTTAAATATATTTCTTGTTTATTCATCTTTTGTTCTTTTGACATGGACTTTAGAGAAATGCCCATTTCATTTGGGGAGAATATTTGACATTGAAAACAGTAGGACTACTGAAATGTATTTATAACGTTTATGTTACGTGTATTGTTATAGGTGAGAGTAAGTTTTTGTGTAGTTTGTGTATGGCCCCGGGGCACAAACATTAAATGTAAAGACGTAAAGTCCTGAACTTAGATATTATACTTTTGCTAATATCTATTTCATTAAACTGTCGGTTTTAATACAATATCAAAAACCAAGTTGTTTAATGCAAACGATAGCTTTTCTCAGAAACGCTATTGCAATTAATGGTAATTTAAATTTATAGGACATAGAAATACACCTGAATATCATCAGATCTATTTCAGTGAAAGCCATTTTAAAGTTATTAAGCAATCGTATACATATGGTTTGGGTATTTGTTCACGTATCAGTCAAGCGTATTGCTCATGATTATTAAGGGTAGTCACTCATACCGACTTACACTTAAAGTTTTTCAGAGTGACCTCCCCTCATTTTCAAGGGAAGTCACTCTTCCGGACTTAATTCTATTTTTTTTAGAGAGACCTCCCCTCATTTTCAAGGGAATGTACACTTCCGGACTAAATTTTAAGTTTTTCAGAGTGACCTCCCCTGATTTTCAAGGGAAGTCACTCTTCCGAACTATGTTATTATTTTTTCATAGTGACCTCCCCTGATTATCAAGGGAAGTCACTCTTCAGGACTAAATTTTAAGTTTTTCAGAGTGTCCTCCCCTGATTTTCAAGGGAAGTCACTGTTCCGGACTAAATTTTACGTTTTTCAGAGTGACCTCCCCTGATTATCAAGGGAAGTCACTCTTCCGGACTAAATTTTTTTTTTCAGAATGACCTCCCCTGATTATCAAGGGAAGTCACTCTTCCGGACTAAATTTTTAGTTTTTCAGAGTGTCCTCCCCTGATTTTCAAGGGAAGTCACTCTTCCGGACTAAATTTTTATTTTTTCAGAGTGACCTCCCCTGATTATCAAGGGAAGTCACTCTTCAGGACTAAATTTTAAGTTTTTCAGAGTGTCCTCCCCTGATTTTCAAGGGAAGTCACTCTTCCGGACTAAATTTTAAGTTTTTCAGAGTGACCTCCCCTGATTATCAAGGGAAGTCACTCTTCCGGACTAAATTTTTTTTTTCAGAATGACCTCCCCTGATTATCAAGGGAAGTCACTCTTCCGGACTAAATTTTTAGTTTTTCAGAGTGTCCTCCCCTGATTTTCAAGGGAAGTCACTCTTCCGGACTAAATTTTTATTTTTTCAGAGTGACCTCCCCTGATTATCAAGGGAAGTCACTCTTCAGGACTAAATTTTAAGTTTTTCAGAGTGTCCTCCCCTGATTTTCAAGGGAAGTCACTCTTCCGAACCTATGTTTTTATTTTTTCATAGTGACCTCCCCTGATTATCAAGGGAAGTCACTCTTCCGGACTAAATTTTTAGTTTTTCAGAGTGACCTCTCCTGATTTTCAAGGGAAGTCACTCTTCCGGACTAAATTTTAAGTTTTTCAGAGTGTCCTCCCCTGATTTTCAAGGGAAGTCACTCTTCCGGACTAAATTTTTTATTTTTTCAGAGTGACCTCCCCTGATTATCAAGGGAAGATACTCTACCGAAATAAAGTTTAAGTTTTTCAGAGTGACCTCCCCTCATTTTCAAGGGAAGTCACTCTTCCGAACTATGTTTTTATTTTTTCATAGTGACCTCCCCTGATTATCAAGGGAAGTCACTCTTCAGGACTAAATTTTAAGTTTTTCAGAGTGTCCTCCCCTGATTTTCAAGGGAAGTCACTCTTCCGGACTAAATTTTAAGTTTTTCAGAGTGACCTCCCCTGATTATCAAGGGAAGTCACTCTTCCGGACTAAATTTTTATTTTTTCATAGTGACCTCCCCTGATTATCAAGGGAAGTCACTCTTCAGGACTAAATTTTAAGTTTTTCAGAGTGTCCTCCCCTGATTTTCAAGGGAAGTCACTCTTCCGGACTAAATTTTAATTTTTTCAGAGTGACCTCCCCTGATTATCAAGGGAAGATACTCTACCGGAATAATTTTTAAGTTTTTCAGAGTGACCTCCCCTGATTTTCAAGGGAAGTCACTCTTCCGAACCTATGTTTTTATTTTTTCATAGTGACCTCCCCTGATAATCAAGGGAAGTCACTCTTCCGGACTAAATTTTAAGTTTTTCAGAGTGACCTCCCCTGATTTTCAAGGGAAGTCACTCTTCCGGACTAAATTTTTATTTTTTCATAGTGACCTCCCCTGATTATCAAGGGAAGTCACTCTTCCGGACTAAATTTTTAGTTTTTCAGAGTGACCTCCCCTGATTTTCATAGGAAGTCACTCTTCCGGACTAAATTTTAAGTTTTTCAGAGTGACCTACCCTGATTTTCAAGGGAAGTCACTCTTCCGGACTAAATTTTTTATTTTTTCAGAGTGACCTCCCCTGATTATCAAGGGAAGATACTCTACCGAAATAAAGTTAAAGTTTTTCAGAGTGACCTCCCCTCATTTTCAAGGGAAGTCACTCTTTAGGACTAAATTTTAAGTTTTTCAGAGTGTCCTCCCCTGATTTTCAAGGGAAGTCACTCTTCAGGACTAAATTTTAATTTTTTCAGAGTGACCTCCCCTGATTATCAAGGGAAGATACTCTACCGAAATAAAGTTTAAGTTTTTCAGAGTGACCTCCCCTCATTTTCAAGGGAAGTCACTCTTTAGGACTAAATTTTAAGTTTTTCAGAGTGTCCTCCCCTGATTTTCAAGGGAAGTCACTCTTCAGGACTAAATTTTAAGTTTTTCAGAGTGTCCTCCCCTGATTTTCAAGGGAAGTCACTCTTCCGGATTAAATTTTAAGTTTTTCAAAGTGACCTCCCCTGATTTTCAAGGGAAGTCACTCTTCCGGACTAAATTTTTATTTTTTCAGAGTGACCTCCCCTGATTATCAAGGGAAGATACTCTACCGAAATAAATTTTAAGTTTTTCAGAGTGACCTCCCCTGATTTTCAAGGGAAGTCAATCTTCCGGACTAAATTTTTAGTTTTTCAGAGTGTCCTCCCCTGATTTTCAAGGGAAGTCACTCTTCCGGACTAAATTTTTATTTTTTCAGAGTGTCCTCCCCTGATTATCAAGGGAAATCACTCACCCGGACTAAATTTTTATTTTTTCAGAGTGACCTCCCCTGATTTTCAAGGGAAGATACTCTACCGAACTATGTTTTTATTTTTTCATAGTGACCTCCCCTGATTATCAAGGGAAGTCACTCTTCCGGACTAAATTTTAAGTTTTTCAGAATGACCTCCCCTGATTATCAAGGGAAGCCACTATTCCGAACTATTTTTTATGTTTTCAGAGTGACCTCCCTTCATTTTCAAGGGAAACCACTCTTCCGAACCAATTTTTTTATTTTTTCAGAGTGACCTCCCCTCATTTTCAAGGGAAGTCACTCTTCCGGACCAAATTTTAAGTTTTTCAGAGTGACCTCCCCTCATTTTCAAGGGAAGTCACTCCTCCGACTTAATTTTTATTTTTCCCCTCCCCTGATTATCAAGGGAAGTCACTCTTCCGTACTAAATTTTAAGTTTTTCAGAGTGACCTCCCCTGATTTTCAAGGGAAGTCACTCTTCCGGGCTAAATTTTAAGTTTTTCAGAGTGACCTCCCTTCATTTTCAAGGGAAACCACTCTTCCGAACCAAATTTTTTATTTTTTCAGAGTGACCTCCCCTGATTATCAAGGGAAGATACTCTACCGAAATAAAGTTTAAGTTTTTCAGAGTGACCTCCCCTGCTTTTCAAGGGAAGCCACTCATCCGGGCTAAATTTTAAAAAATGAGAGTGACCTCCCCTGATTATCAAGGGAAGCCACTCTTCCGAACTATTTGTTTAAGTTTTCAGAGTGACCTCCCCTCATTTTCAAGGGATGTCACTCTTCCGGACCAAATTTTATGTTTTTCAGCGTGACTTCCCCTGATTATCAAGGGAAGTCACTCTTCAGAACTAAATTTTAAGTTTTTCAGAGTGACCTCCCCTCATTTTAAAGGGAAGCCACTCATCATGGCTAAATTAAAAAAAAATTGGGAGCGACCTCCGCTGATTATCAAGGAAAGTCACTCTTCCGGACAAAATTTTAAGTTTTCAGAGTGACCTCCCCTGATTATCAAGGGAAGTCACTCTTCCGGACTATTTTTTTATTTGTTATGAGTGACCTCCCCTGATTTTCAAGGGAAGTCACTCTTCCGAACTATTTTTTTAAGTTTTTAGAGTGACCTCCCCTCATTTTTAAGGGAAGCCACTCATCCGGGCTAAATTAAAAAAATTGAGAGTGACCTCCCCTGATTATCAAGGGAAGCCACTCTTCCGAACTATTTTTTATGTTTTCAGTGTGACCTCCCCTTAAGGGAAGTCACTCTTCCGGACCAAATTTTAAGTTTTTCAGAGTGACCTCCCCTGATTATCAAGGGAAGTCACTCTTCAGGAATAAATTTTAAGTTTTTCAGAGTGACCTCCTCTGATTTTCAAGGGAAGATACTCTACCGGAATAAATTTTTAGTTTTTCAGAGTGACCTCCTCTCATTTTCAAGGGAAGTCACTCATCCGGACAAAATTTTAAGTTTTTCAGAGTGACCTCCTCTCATTTTCAAGGGAAGTCACTCTTTCGGACTAATTTTTTATTTGTTATGAGTGACCTCCCCTCATTATCAAGGGAAGTCACTCTTCCGAACTATTTTTTATGTTTTTCAGAGTGACCTCTCCTGCTTATAAAGGGAAATCATTCTTCCGGACTAAATTTTAAGTTTTTTTGGGCGAGACCTCTCCTGATTATCAAGGGAAGGTACTCTTACCGACTTATTTGTTTTTGTTTTTTTAGAGTGACCTCTCGTGATTATCAAGGGAAGCCACTCTTACCGACTTATTTTTTTAGTTTTCTAAGGGTGGCCTTCCCTGATTATTCCGTCATTTTTCGGTAATTTTCATTATATTCTAGCATTTACACGACAAAATCAGTGAATCGTCACTGCACGATCGACTGGAGTTTGATTGTTTAAACAACGAAGTCAGCTGGATTATAATCAGTCCGGTTGACAACGTTACACTCTTTTGATTAAACAAATTGTTCAAATAACTGTGCCAAAACGTTTTCTGTACGTTTAAATTAAATGTAAAGTAGGACTAACAAACACAACATTGTTATTATCGAAGTAAAAGTACTTGGCTATGCTCTCTATCAGGTCCGCGCGCTATTTTTAAATATTGAAAAGAAAATAACGGCGGCTAGTCAAACTATGAGTACCTATGAGTACTATGAGTATTATAGCAGCATTAATTGAATTATACATTTCATCTTGCTTTATTACGTAGTTAGATAATCATTGCTAGAAAGCAAATTTAGCCATTTCCTTTTGCCTATATCACCTATATCACCTTAAATCAATAGTGTTTTGAGATGACCACATAAATTTAGCAAACGTAGGAATCGGTATAGGGAAAGCTGTCACATCTCTATTAAGCACACCCTGTCTAGATACGATAATAAGGCATTGTTTGCATGGTTTGCATATGTGTTTGTTCTACGCTGATGGATCACTGCCTTGTCTCCATATAGACAAAGAAGAAGATATTAATACCAATATTCTACTGACAGCGTTTATTGAAAGATTGGATTTTAATGCTAGGTAATCGGTTAACAAGACATGTTGGTAAATATCGATACATCGCTATTGTAACTTAAATATACATCAACTAAAATTTGTATTCTATTGACAAAACATTTTACAAAAATAAATCTTCATTTATTCGCCTGTTCCTAAAAGTGCTGTGTATAATATTCGCCAACTTCGTACTACATACAATCGTACCTTGGATTGTTACATTTTACGTGTCAGATGTTCTTATGAAAGACCTCTCTAAGAAGATGCGTATGACAGACGCTTGCTCTTACATTACTAAACTATGTTCTGAAATTGGAATGTTCTAAAACAAATTGCAGCCATCGTTTCACAATTTTCTACACATTCCATTCAAATAAATACATGTACGAAGATTGTCATTAAAGTATGCAAAATCGGCTTGATTTTTATCACCATTTATTTTCTTGCACGGCCACTTTGTGTTCATAGTCATCAATACTAATATCACTTACACTTTATGTTCAGTAGTCGTTTTACCTTCCTCTAATTATGGCAACAAATTGACACATATATTACGGAGCACTTTATTTTCTTTAGTGATCATGGAACACTTTAATGAGACGTCAAAACACAATTTCTCACAACTTACCCGTGAAATTACGACGCATCAACAGTACGGATTGTCCTTCAAAAATCACATATCTACGCATTCGGAAAACCTCGGCAAACTACGTCTAGTGTCTCGGATGTTCGTAAGGCACTACTTTCGAAATACCATTTGAATATCATGTTAACAATATGGCGGCGTGAAAGCTGAAGAAACGGGATTAGAATCACATATTTAAGCTATATGAAGACTGAAATATGTGAGTGTTTAACTAGAAATGACAACGATAATCTATTTCTTATGTGAATTTATCGAAGTTATTGAAGTTAAATCCGTTTTACGAGAACTATTTTTTGACCACACAAAATGTTGAATTTTGCCACATAGTGCACCACCTGACATACACTAGAGGATGTTCATAGAGAAACGAAGTGGTGCGGAAATATCGGAGAGCTGTCGAGAATGGTATATATGTACAGACTACGAGACAGAAAAATATGACGTCATATCCTTTGCGTTAAAATTTCTCAACAAAGGGAATTTCTCAAATGAATGTACTACAATGTTGGTCTTCAATAGTCAAATATGTTTTAAAATGAAAGACACATTTTATTGATCAAAAGAGAAGCAGGCCACCAACAGTGACAAACAGACACAGATATTCAGCGTTTGATCAATGTTATAGTCAAGAAATTTTATTCAGAAAATTAAGACATTATGTCCATGATTCACAATTTTACCAGTTGTTTGAAAATACGTTACATCATGAAATACAATGTACTCGACTAAACATGAACACATGTATAGAATACACATAATTAGCTTACTGTAAAAGTCTTAAAGATGCCTTAGTACCGTAAGATTTTATTATATCTATCATATACATGCTTGACAATGTATTATTAAATTAAGGAATAAAAACACACCGATAATTGCATTAAGGTATAAACTACACATGTTAAAGTAATATTATGCTCATTTTTTGTTAATTTGTTTTCCTTAACAAACATGAAAAATATATTCCCTATAGTTAATATATCAATAAACATGCATTAACAAAGACTGAACCCTTAATGTATTGATCCGTATTTGTTGAAGAAAGATGTTTGTACATCATAAAATAAAATAAAACTTCAATGTTTTTAACAATCAGGCTATTTTACAAGTTTTGTCTGTTAGTAATATGTCGAAAAAGATATCTCTATCGGTTATACATTGCAATGGTTCTTATCAGAGATGTTTTAACCAATGTTACAACAATACTGGACGAAGCTGATTCAAACATTTTATGTTCAGATAAGCCAGATTTTTAAACACGATATATACCACTAAAACATCAGTTGCAATTATTTAGAGGAGTTATGCCTCGGATAGGGTGGCGACCCTGCAATGTTCTGTATCCTTAGACGTATGTGCAGATTTTCGGATGTAATTTTGTTTAATGACAATTGACCAATTTTTGGAATAATGCTGTTAATATTTGTCTCCTTTCATCAAAACCTATTTTTAGATATTTGCAATTTGATACGCACTATATTTTGAAGACAATATGAGAAAGTAAATTATTTTTAGCCGATGCATATAAAATTTCAACACGTGATAGTTTGAATGTGCTTCACTTAACACCTATCCTAAAAATTACACTTCGTCAGAATATTAGCGTCAGTTTGTTGATCAATTTCTTGTGTTAAATACGAGAAGTCAAAACATATCGACATATATCTTGTATAACCGATTGCCACCAAATACGAAGTGGAATTTATATAAACCATGAGCTTGTTTTTTCTGATTGGTAGGTTTTATAATATACTGTTTGAACATTTATAACTATGTCATAATGTATAATGAAGAATGAATACTGTTTACACTAAAGTTAGTACTTGCAGGGGGGTAATGGAAAATATTTATATTTAAAGGTGCATATTTTTCATATTGACCGCTCCTGAGTGCAATATGTATTTTAAATCATTTATTAATTGATTAAAGTCCCATCTTTGAGCAATAAACATAATAACTGTACAATAAAGAATATAAAATATCATTGCACAAAGACATTCTAATAAGAATTTTAAGTAGATATAAAACAGATGTGTCATATATCTATTTGGGGCACCCAAGAATATGCTTCAATTAATGCAGTTCAACATAGAGCTATTAGATCCTTTTTAGGAGTAGGTAGATATGCACCCAATGCAGGAGTGAACGGTGACATGGGCTGGTTATCCACATTGGCTAGACAATAGCAATCAGTGTTATCACATTGGTTTAGGTTTTAAGAATTGGTGCTACAGACTAAGTATGAACGTGAATTTGATTATTGACAACAATTACAGCAATAATGATAGGAAAAAATGTATAAATAACTGTGTTGGAGACTTATTTAAACAGTATAAGAATGATTGGCTACACACTATCAACACTTGTCGAGCAATTCGAGGAAATGGAGAAAATAAACTACGAACATACAGACAATTCAAGCATTCTTATGAAATTCATCTTTACTGATTGGCGCAGTATAATATGAACTGCATGGATGTAAATAGTAATATCAAATTAGCGATGAATTCGCATTGAGCTTTGATGACAAATACATGTATGTCTGTCGAATAATCAGCTGCACGAACTGCTATATATACGATGTGTATAATTATGAAGTATCAATGAAGCGGAACAGTGGTCCATTGGTAACGCGCTGGACTAGTAATCCAGGGATCACAGGTTCGATCCCCCGCTCCACCACTGGCAGTACTTACAGTCTTTAGGACGAGACTTCGTAACCGAGATCCCGTGTACGTTGCTTTTCATCGGGCACGTAAAAGAACCAGGTGTGTTTCTGGAACTGGAGCATCTTCTGTATCATGCAAAATCCTCCAAAAATATACCGATCCGTCCTTAATTACACATGAACTATATATGAATCACCATGACAAAATCACAACGACAGAATAATATCACAATGCAAATTATAATATTTATTATACATGAGAAATATTAAAGTGCAATGGTATGTCTACCTTTTTATCATATACAATTGTCAAATGAAACCCGCGTGAAGTGTTCTTTTGCCAGTGAACACAATATGGAAATGTCGTTCTGTTTGCGTGGGAAATCAAGTCATTGGTGAGAAATAGTAGTACATTTACTTATCGCATTAATGTATAGAGAATCTATATGCGTAAAGTACTTCTATATAAATACATTGACTACGTAAATAAAACAACATATTACATTTTTGGAATTAAAAACTGCCTTAGAGTTCATACAACGGTCTTACAATAATGCTAATACTGATACATTTAGTTTTCGACTGTTTAAAGTACAAATGTACGTACAAGGACGGTTTATATCCCTGAGTAATATTTTCTACGTTTATTTTTCCTTGTTTATAATGTAATAACCGCCAGATGGCATTAAACGCACGAATAGTTCGTGCGATTAAGGTTTGAAGGGCATTCAGCTTTTGGGAACCGATGTTTTCACTTCGTCAGTAATGATTTTTAACTTTTAAAACAAGAAAACTGTTTGTGGTGAAAATTTGCAGCTTATGTCAGTGTATGATATGCTTCATGAACATGTTTTCAACCTGCTTAGGAAGTATTTATTTTGAAAGTTAAAAATATATGCATGTGTATAATTATTATACAGGTTATGAATATACTAAGTGAAATGTTTATGTATTGAAATGTTGTGTATATCGGTTTACCCAAGAACTTTCTCCAGCATGAGATTTCCAAATAACTCATTTGAAATGTTATTATTGTTTTATTGTTTTCTATAAACGGTTATGGGATGGTATTCAGAGTTCGGCTGTTTTATACCGCTATTCCTCTCATACATGTGGGTTGTCCGGGTAGAACGAAGACTTTTGATATAATATATTTAATCATACATAATTTTAATGAACATTCTCTGTAATAATATTTAACCTTTTATCTTTCAAATTGTAGCAATGTTCCATTACTTACGTCTTGGTAACTATGGTTTTCTCGTACCCGTACTCGTACAAAATGCCAGGAAAGATCTTTTGATCATTATGTATTGGGTGGCAAACAAATAACTACTTAACAATGAATTCGATGACGAATGTCGTATTTTTATCATCATTATTTTTACCATCTAGCAAAATACATGGACTATATATGTCAATGACTGGTCAAACTATATTTTTTACTATATAAATATATATATATATAGGGCCGATAATGTAACTCGAATCTCGAATTGTTATTATCTTTATTTCCTCCAATATCGGAGAGCATTTGTAACAAAATGCCATAACATACATACATCAAAACATGAAAGGAAACATATTGTGTTTCCATGACAAAAAGGCAAACATAGACAGCAAAAACACAAACGCAAATGCTAGATTACCTGAGACCACACTATAAGACAACAGACATACCTTGTTAACGTACAATAACAACATCTGAGCGCTACTATGGGATTTACAACCTCTTCAGTAAGTGATGTCATTTCAAGAAAACGCAACATGTGATATCACTATTTGCAACTAAGAAATAATATTTACTCCAGAAGGTCACTTTATTTTCTTATTGCCATATGGGGTAAATATTGCTAGTTGTCAGTACATGGTGACGTCACATGTGACGTTTTCTAGAAATTACATCACTTAACGAAGAGGTTGGTAATCGTTCATCAGTGCTCATATAGAAAATAAATGCTCCACCATTGACAGCCAAACATAGACATAGAAAACGAAGATGCAAGGTTATTTAGGATGAAACATTCCAATAAGTATACCAAAATAGCGTAAGTGGCCATTTTACATAGCAATCGCACTAACCAAATCTACAAAAACTTTTGTCGTAATTAATAATTATATACAAGCATTGCTCAAACCTGATGCACGGAGATTGCGGGTTCCCTGTCATGATACTGTTAAACTCAAGTTTGCCTGTATATGATATAAACTTTCAGAACGTGTCCCTTCAATGCTTTATATTTATGGAATGCGAAAATTTAGTGTGAATAATCACAGGGTCAAATACAAAAACAACTTTTCTTCGAGTTCGATATTTTTATTTCTTATCTGTTTTTAGTTCTGTATTTGCATATTTTACCTATATAGCTATAGTACGACCAAGCACAATAACATTGACAAAAAGACATTGGTTGGATCAGTCCGGCCATATCAAATCGCAGGTTAGTTTAATGATCATAATCATGTAGGCGCGAAAACATATAACATATAAATGCATACCAGCTTGTTTATTAAGTAGCGTATTGGCTACGCTCCAGCATCTCAACGCTGACTATCCGAGTTCGAATCCTGACATTATTACTCACATAAGCAATGGAAAACAAATGCCATGTACCAATCACGTTTGTCATTGAACAGTGCATATGTTTTTTGTTAATGTTTATGTAACACGCCTATGCTTCTCACTAGTCAGTAATCTGGAAATAATTTAGCTGTTAAATTATGGCTAGACAGTGCGTGGGCCCTTGTGAACTTATACGCCTTTTCACTTTCATAAATGTTAAACCTGAGCAAAAAAGCACTTTCAATGTACGCAAATGTGATAATATCACTACTGCAAGTTAATGTGATACTTTCTCGATGCGTTTCAACGGTAGAACATTCCCATAATTACGTGTACTTTACCAACTATCAGCTGTTGCTGTTACTATATAGACCGTGTTCTCGCATTTCGTACTTTTAATATTAATACATATGCGAAACTCCTGGGAATACGAATTGTATAAACGGTTTATGATGTACATAAACAATGGTTGACGATACCGACAAAGTTTCTAGATTTTACTTTTGCGGTAACAATCGTCTGTTTGAGGTTTTGTGCACCGGGAACTCCTTGCGCTGCTCGTTCTCATTCCAGAGATCTAAAGCTAACGTATTGCAATAGACATATATTTCGCATTATAACATCGATCTGTCGGGTCAGGTTCAGCCTGCTCGCCTGATTGTCTTCATTGTACGAGAGTCGAACCTACGCGAGCGGTTTAATAATATAGCTACATACATAATGAGTGCAGTGCTAATTCATTCATTTCTCAATTATACTGGGTCTGTGAATGGGTATTTACCACACAAGTATAAGCATTTACAATTTCAAATGCAGAGAATGCTGGCGTTCTCCAACCTGAGAAGGTAAATCAAAATTATATGCTGAAAAATGGAATGAGTTTGTTTCAAGCACGGATAAAGGTAAAGTTTCTGCTTTATAGTCTCGTGAATAATCCCGTTGCGACGAAAACTCAGTTACTGTTATATCCTACGTTATAGCCTTCCTGTCTGCCTGTCCGCCCACCCTCCTGTCCGCCCACCCGCCCGTCCTCCCGTCGGCCTACCTGCGTAAATATTATGTCTGCTGAGAGTATTCTAATGTTGCACAAAGTAGAAGTAATGTTTAAATACCGTCCATCACGATATGGCACAATTTAACAAGTTATCAACTTGCTGAATTGGACGATACTACTGAAGATATATTGATTGCACGTGGAAATATGAAAATCAGGTTTTGTTCACATGCCGACTGACGTTAGAAGACGAGTCATTGTAATAACAATACGCGTATACGTATATTTTTTAATATATTTATATACATGTAACAGTAGAAAACGAAAACCTGTTCTAAATAAGAAACTTCTGGAAAGTTTGAACATGACACTCACATAATTTACTACGCTTCAGATTGCTGGAGAGATGTTTATGAACGTTAGTGTTCGACACTTGGAAATGTTATATCAAATGACATAAATGTTCATAAGCCGTTTTTCAGGTCATGTATGTCGGTCAATTAATGTAACCATTGACTGTCGAGAACTAACCGTGTGGACCGTTTATCATTTACGTCGGTTAATGAATACTTTTCTACAGAGGGTTTCGCAAACTTTCAGAAAATATCACAACGACTCATGGATGGATACATTTACAGATTTAAAAACTCATAACAATCACGCGTTTTACTCGGTAATTAACGAGAACAGGAAATTATTCGCGCAGTATTGTATTGACCGCACGTGTAGAACATACTCTATCCCATCAATTATAAGGGATTGGTGATCAATATCCTTAATTTATTTGATGCATTTACTTTAATTTCAGGCGATGCTCTCATTAAACATGATGCAATCAGCTTCAATATTGAATATAAATACGTTGGATAAAATCAATGTGTGGACATGTAGAGGCAGAGTTTAATGATTTTAGATTTCGACATTTAATGAATAAACTAACTTCGACCGGCATGGTTGAACGGGCACCATTCAAATATTTTGCTTCTCAAGCTACGGAATTGTTGTAATTATTTTGATAAACCTTTTGAATGCACCATTAAGAATAATGTTTTGTTAATATGCAATCAGGCCATGCATTAATATCTTTATTTCCTTTATGTAATATGTATGAGTAAAAAGAGCACACACGTGGACGACACTTTTAGCTGTCACCTTAAAAGAGTTTATGTTGCCAGTCAATGTTAAATCTCCATCTGCTAATCCTGGTATAAAAGAGATCTTAAATAGCTTTGTCGCACTCCAACTTGTTACAAACGTTATATTTTTGCTCCTATCGTTATAGGTTTTTATAGACAAAATACAAACAAGATAAAAGCTATTACAGGTTTATCGAACGCGACATATTTACTTAAAAAAACTTCGTCACTCAGAACTTAACGCCAGAAACACTAGACAAACTAAAACATCATACCGCCATTTTTTGGAAATTCAGCTTGGTCCTAAAATGATAAATTTATCTAAAAATGGGATTAGGTTAATGAATAATACCCATACTTACAAATAACAAACCTTAAAACTGAAGTATGTAAAAACTTCGTGAATTGAGGAACATAGAGTTAATGCATGCAGCATTTGGCGAAACATTGACAAGCAAAAATCGCGATATAGATACTTCCAGCAACAGTGTAACTAAAAGATCCTCTATCTGAAAAATGTGCAATGTTTACACTTAATGAAATACTGGTATGATACTACTAAATGTTGAACCAGCATTGCAGAGAATGTTTGATTAACGAAAATATAAGTGAACCATTAGTGAACGTAATTAGAAAAAATGAAACAATTAATCGAAGGGAGGGGAAGTACCATTTCCTGCATGCCATAACTACATGTTTCAATGCAATGATGAAGGAGTAATACTTATGAAGACACGAACATTAATGTGATGTTTTCAAATTACTTTACAAAACATATTTTATAAATCAGACCAAACAGATAATGTGGACACGTTTTTTTGTGACAAAAATGAATATTAACGCAACGAATCACAGTTCGGGTGATAATTTGGTGACATCAGTGAAATAAAGCATGCACTCCTGAGTCCTTCGAGGATGCTGTGTTGTTTAGTCTGTGTCTCCAGTCCTGTGACGAGTTCATATTACGTACACTTTTTGTTGTCATTGGCATACGTGTATGACAATATCCTAGTTTAAAATATTGACTGAAATTATACATGTACATATGTGTCACCAAATTATATACATGTACATGTAAATGAAATTATATCACATATTATATTATTATATTAGTGTTACGACAAGTTGACGCATATTTCTTTCACATTTCTATATGTTAAGGAATCTTGTATTCACTTTATTATCTTGATTATTACGGCCATTTATAACCCTCTCCGTATTGTATTTTATAAATGGCTTGCTATATTATGTTACGTTAACTATGTAGGCTTTATGCCAAGGATAATTGTTCATAATTATAAACATTTATTTGACAAAACGAGGCCGAAAAATCACACTGCGTTTGGAATTGGCATGTTTTGCCAATTCCTGCCATTTTGGCATCACAGAAACACATACATGACATCATCAAACGCTCATATTATTAAAAACACTTTACTTAAACAGCTGTTATTATGTCTATTTTGTTTCAAAAAGAAAACTTAACGTGTTTTTGCAGATTTTTCCAAAAAAAATCAGTTTGATTTAATTCATTAATTTTCCCTCATGACTTGGTTTGTTTCTATTCCTGTTTGTCTTATTCAAAGTTTGTATTTTGTGTTTTTAGTTTATGTACGAGCATGTTTCATGCCGAATGGGTTAGGGTATCTTACATCTTAGTCAAGCCATGTTCTTCTTTATATATTACACCTCCGGTACTACAACGATTAAGAGATAGTCTAGCATGCTGTTCACAAACTTTAAGTCACCAGTAGTTGTACTGACAGTGCTAAGGCTGTATGTAGACTGTCGTAACGTCTTGATTCTCTTGTTGCTCTGTCGTGTTATTCAGTCGCTCGAGTTTAATGTTTTTCGAGTTCGTTGATTATTCTGTGTTGTTTGGCTTTCTTGATCTTATCATTTCGGTGTCGTTTTGTGTACCCTCACAGTGATTGACCCCTTGTCCGTATTTTGTGTGACCCTCATTGTGTGTGCCCTCCACATGTCTTTGTCCATATCTGTCGGAGGAAGTTCTGACTTGTTAATATGGATCTTCTTGTTCAACATTTTTCTCTTAACTTTAAATAATGGCCAAAGTTGAACAATACCACGTCGTGATAGGAGAATAAGACTTGAAGTTCGACTTTCAAAAACGGGTTTAAATGTATAATATCAATAGCTTATTACGACATGTTTCTAATTTGCAGTTTATATAAGAAATTGATACATTCTCATTACGTATACTAAAGTGCAATAAATAATTAATTCTTTTATCACATGGCACCTCTACTGACACGAAAGTGTCTAAATAAATACAGTCTGACAGGTTTATATTCAATCATTTAATGTCTTCTTCGAACATCAGATTGTTTGTCAAGTGTCGATGATGAATTAGATGAGACGGAACTCTTTTGACGTTGTTAGGTCGGTATAGGCGCTGCAATCAGTAGTGTTGAAATCAGTTAAAGAAATAATCCGACGAAAAGAAAATCGGAATTTCCAATAATCATGCAATTCAGATATGCTTTATGTATTTGTTCATCTCTTACACGATATAAACAGAAATAAAGACGTTAGGACCACTCTACAAAGACTCAGACACATCTGATGGCTATCCCTCCTTATGTAGGAGGAGAGCATAGATATGGGAAACAACCGCAACGCAAGTCCAGTGCTAAGCAGAATGACGCTATATATGTCTGACTAAAAGGCATATCACGGTGTCAAATCGAACCATTCTATATACCACCGTTATAAAACTAGTTAACGGTTTAATGTTGAATTGTGATAGTTTTAAGTTCAATAATTCCTATTCGGCTTCAAATGTAAGGACATTTTATAGAAATGTTTATATTACTCAATATGTGCAAGGCACATTGTATATCAAGCAGAAAATTAAAGTTGATGTCTTTACTTGTCCTTGGTCAATAATTGCGTCTCCGTGCATAATACACAAAGTATCAAACACTTGTTCAATGTATTTCTCACCTTCATTTCAATGAATTGGAAATACGTTGGAAAGACATGTCTCTTTGTATGTAATATATTCAGTACAATTGTCACGGAGAACGTACGCTACACTCAGGTATCGAAAGCTTGGCCTCTAGATTGGCAGTCGAGTGTTTTACCGACTTAGCTTGCCATGCGGCACTAACACGTATCAGTTAAAGTAATGACAGTATTTATGGTAATCAATTAACAACGTATGTCAGATTCCAGTCGAGTATTTATGTTTCATTTACTTTTATACCAACACCGTACTGATGTTGAAATGTCACGTTATTTAAACCACCCTGATATCCAATTAAGTAATGTTATTCAAACTAGTAAAGCCCGGTCACTGAATTATTAGTCACGCTCTTGTGAGACAACATAACTGTAATCTTTATCAGGGGCCTTTTCAAGGAATATTTGTCTGCACACAATACTGCTAACTGAGCTGCTGAACAATCTAAGCCTTAATTAAACTGCCACTTAAAGGGACCGTTCGGGTTTAGTTCAATTTTATTTTATTATACCAGTATAATTACTACAGAAGAAGTCTTATTTGTAATTAAAATCAAATATTTGTGTATCACTTATTACTTTACTTGAATATTTCTCACTCACTAACTGCTTTAGATTGTGAATACTTTCTGTACCAAGTGCTCACACAAGCTCAGTTTAACCATTCAGATTAGTGTACGTTGGAAATGCAACTACATTATCAGTTCATACTGATATAAAAGACACATCGGAGAAAGCCTGCTCGAATATTTAAAAGAATATGTATGAGTCTTTTGCAATTATACTATCTCCCATGGCCAAGTAGTTATTGCATCCGTCTTGGCAGCGGGAGATCAAAGGTTCGAATCCTGGCAGGTATATGTGCCCATATGGCCGGATGGTGAACTATAAGCTAGTTAAATAATGGTTATCATGTTCCTACCTGGCTGGTGCCGGGGAGTTACAGGAAAGGAAGTATGGGGTAAATGTGTTCAGCAGGTAAGTTTCCCATAAGTCTTCGATGGTTTGTCCTTTAGATAGGTGTGGTACCATAATGAATAAACACTTTCATTTTGCCTTTTATAGAAGTTAATATAGAAATCGAGCAAGAAGAAACGTAGATTCCAGCTTTTCTAAACTTGGCAAATAAATACAGTCTGATACCTTTAAATAGAATGGGATAGCGTTCATCAGTATCAGATCACTTCTAGTAGCAGTTAATGTGATTTCAATGTTCACTGATGTGATAATTATCTCATCGGAAATAATCAGGATAATTAGTCTATGTAATTAATATCCGAACGTTGGAGTGTCCGATAATGTTTAGCCTTGTATGGTGAGTCGGTGCGTTTAAATGTCAAGAACAAATTAAATGTATTGAACAAACCTGTCCAAAATTATTTATTATAGTTGACAGTTACATAACGTGTCTTTAATGTACTGAATTGTCATTGCAAGAACATGGATTTGAAGAAACATTATAAAGAACGGCGATAAAAATGAAACACGAAGATTCTATAGATATATGGTCACTACCATTTCGAGCAATTTTACGTCATACCACTCGAAAGCTTTTATACAAATTACATGCGTGAACTTTGACGTTTCATGTTTGCAACATCACATGACTATAATAATAGTCAATAATCGAATTCTGCAAATATACTATTGGAGCTGTGCTGGTAAAGCCAGTGCGGTGATGAATAAGGGCTTTCTTTCTCAGAGTCTCTCTCTATATTTTTGAACATTTTTGAACATTCTATCAAAAACTGTCCCAAACTCTGGTTTACTTCACTCTATATGTTAGCGTATTGTTTCTATTCTCTTTGAATATGCTTAGTTTATGTTTTATCAGAATATGAAAATAAGACCACCTGTCTGTTTACTCTTACGACCTACCGTACTCATTTTCCTACGCACAACTGATGCAGTTATGTATTGTTTCCAGGCGGATAAACACAGTTTTTTTCAAACAAAGAAAATGACAAAAATATAAACAAAACATATTTTAACGTCGCATATGATCACAAGTAGCATGAGCCACAAAGCTCTTGTGCTACAGGTATCTACTAACATATGCTTACCTGGGCGTATATATCACCTGATACTGCCCTTTATATACTAGGTGCACCTAGTACGTCGCCAAGTGAATGTAGGTGAACAAATATAATTATTATCATAATTATAATGTCAAAGCGTATATCATCATTTCAATTTACTGACAAAAACTATTACAAAGCAGAACATATAACAGCAACAAAAAAACTTGGATATGTTGAGATGACACCTCTAGATAACGAGGTATCACTGTAATTCAGTTAACAAATAGAACCAACAGTTTACGTTCTTTCAGATTATTTCAAACACATTTTGGATATTCACACAGAAGATCTGTACTAAAACTATAATTTTTAACAATATTCAACGAATAGCCACCTACGTCTCTTGCCACGTGTATTGCGTTGACAATTGAAGTACTTTTGCTTTGTCCGAAAAGACACCTTCGTTCCGTCACATTGGCGAAAACATCGCCTGGCTCAATATCTCAGATGAAGAACTTGTTGTTGACGTACATCAGCGTTCTAGTTTGTGTGATTTCATTTATATTTCCGTATATATCCGAGGTCAATAACGTGCTTAAAGGGAAAAGAAAACACGCCTAAAATGACCAAGACTCCATCGACTGAGGGTAAAAAAATGTCGTTTTCTCAGGTTTTGCTACGCGGACGTTGATACAGTTAAGTACAAAGAAGATATCGAAATGCATATTTCTCCACATCATTTGACTGTCTCTAAAACTTGTAGTTTTGTCCAAACATTTAAAACACGAGAAACTAGGATAAATAAACCGGTCTACAAAATAAGAAATAACTACTTTTGCATCAATATTGAATAAACTGAACTTTAATTTCTAAAATTTTAGTAAACTTCGATATGATACTATTCTGGATAATGCAGAACCATCGACATAACATGCATTTGCTACCAACCCTTAATGGGACTTCACTGTCCACTTTGATTCTCCTAGTTATTCCTTATGGTCATTTTGACAGAACTCATGTAAGTACTTTTTTCTTGTAAAACTTGTCTGTGATGGTTCTATCCTCTCCTCAAGGAATTTACACGACAGGTCCACTAGAATTGAAGAAAATGGCATATAAAACCTTCTTGGCGTTTCTTGGCCTCATTGCAATGACCGGCCTTGTCTGACTTTTAATAAGTTATTTATGCGTCGCTGGGGCTCAAAATAATAAACCCAAGTTTTATGCCAAGTGAGCAACTCAGAACTTTTAATAGGATAACAATTTTTATATTTTTTCAAAAGTATTTTGGCACTATCGAAACGCTTTGCTTCCTGGTCTGGTGTCAACAAGTAGAGGATCCATCTAGCACAAAGCTTCTTTAATTTCAAACAGTCAGTCAGAATATGATGGACGGTCCCTTCTGAAATGCCTAGACTATTAGCTAGCTGGGAAGTAGTATATCGGCCATCTTTATCTACCATAGCTCTAACATCACCAATGTTTCCCTATGTTGCTGCAACAACAGCCCTACCTGGATGGTTACTATCTTGAAGGCTATATAGACCCCCTTTAATTTTTTTAAAGAGATAGGGAGGGGATGGCGGTAGAGAGAGGGAGGGGAGGGCGGTAGAGAGAGGCAGGGGGAGGGTGGTAGAGATAGGGAGTGGGGAGGGCGGTAAATGAGGGAGGGGGAGGGCGGTAGAGAGAGGGAGGGGAGGGCGGAAGAGAAGGGGAGGGGAAGGGCGGTAAAGAGGTGGAGGGCTGTAGAGTGGGGGATGGCGGAAGAGAGGGGAGGCGGTAGAGAGAGGGGATGGTTGTAGAGAGAGGGAGGGGGAGGGCGGTAGAGAGAGGAAGGGGAGGGCGGGAGAGAGGGAGGTGGAGGGCGGGAGAGAGAGGGAGGGGAGGGCGTTAGAGAGGGAGGTGGAGGGCGGGAGAGAGAGGGAGGCGATGGCGGGAGAGAGGGAGGGAGGGGGCGGGAGACTTGTTTTGGTGATATTGCACTGTGTTCAACTTTTGTACAATACGGCTTTAATTTATCTCGCTTAAATTATTATTACTGACGTCAAGTTTGCATTAGGTGTCATTGCCAGTATGCCGGTCACAGCGCGCGTCGTTTCGTGTATCACGTGTGCTGTTAATAAATGTGTTAGCATCATTTTCGCGGGACTTAACCAAAGTTTCTTATATAATGGATACAATTTTTTATCTTAAACAAATATGTGTGAAATACGTTAAATAGAGGCTACAACACAACAGATGAAAAACACAATACATAACACATTTCCTATATTCTAACGGCTAAAGCGATAACACATTATGTATTTTTTTCCTTTTTTGGTACATGGAATTTGAACCTTATACTCAGTAGATAAAGTTCGAGATTTTGATTCATTTATTTTGTTTGGAGCCTCGCGGTTTCTTTGTTTCTTCTTAACATTTATCTCAGTTTTTGTCACACTTCCATTAAAATAGCATAGTCATGTCTAATACGTGCCATTTAAATTTTCACATTTCTTATTCAAATCTAAAACCATATATTTTTTAATCGACAAAAGTGTGAAGTTTTGGGCAGTGATAGCACGATTCACTATTACATCAAAATGTTTTCTTGACAAGTTTTGACAAAAAACTTGTAAAAAAACTTGTCATCAATATGTTTTCATGTTTTTTGTGAAATCTAGAAATAGCGACCTATTGATTAGCTTAGTGCTAGATTGCACAATGTACGGCTTCATTGTTCCTTCTTAGTATTAATAGATGATTATATCGTTTACAGCAAATCATGTATCAGTTAATGCATTTTCGTTGTTTAAAAATGTGATAATTATCTCAGATGGTATAATTAGGATAAATAGTATTTGTAATTAATATTTATTCTTTGACATTATTGCGTTGTAATGATCAATCGTTTAATTTCAAAAACACGGATGTATTAAACTGTCTATATAAGTAGTGTACAGTTATAAGATAACTGTACGACAATGACTATAGCGATTGTTATTGGTCATTAATTACTGTTTATCAATATTTTACGAATACATTTTGAATAAAACGCACACAACTATACATGTATTTTCATTTTTTATACCCCTAACTGGTAGTGGTATCTGGATTGGTGTGCAATGTTCTGGCCAAATACAGAGTTTTAAAATAATGAATAATTGTTTATGCTTTTAATAAAACAATAGAATCATCATTAATTTGTTATATACTAAAATAATATGAATTTAGATTGTGTTATGCCATAAGATCTATTTAATATTTCCTCTTTGATAGTATTTCTAATGTATTTGTGTTTTCAGAGGGCGATGCTTAGTCTGCTACAATTTATATAACGCTAAACGCAGACAACGGAAAGAATACTTTGCAAATATCGGGCGTTAATTAAATGCTGTCTACAATATTCCCTAAAGAGGAGGATTTCACCCGATGGCTCATTGCCTAAATAAACTTATAACTGTCCAAAACTTACAAGATGTAAATAGAGAATATTTGTGTTTCGGTGTAAGATCGAAAGTTATTTTACCGAGTGAACAGCGAATAGAATATTTTAAGTGAGACACTTACGAGGCGGAATAACTCTATCTTACACCGAAATATACAGATATTCGAATTAGTTCATGCTTTGTTTTGGTCCTTTTTATTTGATTAAAAGATGTCTGAAGTGTAAAGAGGGAACAACACTTTGACTGCAAGTCTTAGAACTGTATCACTTATCAATGATATGCTTGCCCCTTTTTGTTAGTAGCAACTATATACTGTTACCATAGCCGAAATTGTCTAATCAATGATGTATCCCATAATGTCTATAATTAGATAAATTCATGCATATCCTGTTATTAAGCCGAGGTATGTTGTATTTCTGTTTATTTTTTAATTACCTACTAGGTAGTGACACTTCTACGACATAATAAACGGCTCTAAAATCACAAATGATGGATTATGTTGATAATTGTTGCATTAGTCAAGGCAAAGGGGGCAATTTGTGACCTATACTTCTAACTTAGTTCCTTCAGCTGCGAGAAGATTCCATAACCAGCATGTCGTCTAGATTCATCCACGACATCACTCAACGCTCTGCAAAATAGAAATTTATTTAGATTCTGTAAAATAAATAATCGTAATTCAAGAGTATAGTCTGCTAGAACATGTACATTTAGTAATTCGTTGAATGACAGTACAACTATAAATGCTATTTATTTTCTGGGCAAATTGTAAAGTCAAACATTTGTACCCTCGTCACGAATTTGTGAGACGAATTGTAACCGTTTTGAGCAATAGCACAACTTCATTTTGCACGTTAAATGCAAATTGTATTAATATTCAACAAAAATGTCACAATTTCGTCGTACATATTTATTTTGCATTTGTCGATGACTAAAACGAACATACTCACACTGTTGCTCAAAATATGAACAAGAACATTGATAGGAGATAGATGCAGCGGCTGGTTTGAAACAATGAATATTAAATAGCGCATGGCAACATAGGAATCCTTGCAGGAAATTGCTTCAGAATAATGTAATTAGTTAAATAATATAGTCATTAGACTGGAACTAGATGTTAAACATTTATTAGGTCTTAAAAGCATTTATTTTGCGATTCATTACATGCATCATCTATTATTTTAGCGATACGATCGGATACATCGCATGGTCCAGTTTGATAAAATAGTAATATGTACTTAAAACTCGTTTTTAGATATAAAACACTGAATATGAAAGTTGTTTACAACATTTGAATGTATTGATTTGCTCGTAACAGTCTTAGAAGCGCTACTGTTTAATGAATCAATTCAGGTATTGGTTTTAATGTTGCTGGGTGTATGAATAAATATGTAAACTTCAAGGTATATACACTTAAATGCCTTCCTGATTGGTCACTGTTTTATTGCGATATGTCTCAAAATGGATATTAAAACTCACCCCAGTTTGTTGCAACTGGAAACAGACCCGTCTCACAATATATTACAACCAAATATTTACACGTGCGACACACATCATGTCGATCAACTTGTAACGTAGTTGGTGAAACACAGAAATCCTTTAACTTACCGTACATAGGGTGAGTGATAAGAAAAGAGTTTCAGTGTGCATAAACGGCTTCGAAACCATGCAGGTCATTCTTTTAGTCTTCTTCAAATAGAGCCAATTGGCTTCATTCCAACATTGTGCAGGAACTAAATTAACTAGCACATGAGTACCCTGCATACATTTAATTCTTTATTAAACACATGCTATTGAATCTTGAATCTTGATAAGAGTAACAAAATGTGTTACATTATTTAGTATAATAACTTACAATTATTCATTCATGTATGTATTTATACACATATATGTATGCGTACATCTATCATGGAGAAGGAAAGAGAGAAAATCATACATTTATATATCAGCTACTTGTTTCATAAATGTTACATACTTCCATACGTGCATATTGACACATACAACAGGTAGTAATGGACGCCTTTCAATTGTTGTGAAATAAAATGCCAAAAAAGAGGAAAAGCATTAAATATTTAGAGTAAAAACAATTGAAATTAAGATAATTAAGAGCGGAATTTACATGCTCTATCTCTCACTAGTATTGTACTAACAGTTTGAAGGCTTTACATAGGTCATTGGGCTACCCTAATTGACGTGTCGTGCAGTCACGTGTCGTTCATTATTCATGACCATACAGTGTTGTTTAGTAAGCATCCCCTGTTCATTCCGGTATTGGTTTGGTGTCCACGCCCTGTATGCTCCTCTTGGTCCGTTTAGTATTGTTGTATTGTATTGTTGTATTGTATTGTTGTTTTATATTGTTGTATTGTTGTGTTGTATTGTATTGTATTGTTGTATTGTATTGTTGTATTGTTGTATTGTATTGTTGTTTTATATTGTTGTATTGTATTGTTGTATTGTATTGTTGTTTTATATTGTTGTTCACGCACTGTAGTATTGTCTTATGATGCTTTGTATTGTTTTATTATATTGTTATATTGTATTGTTGCATTGTATTGTTGTTTTATATTGTTGTACACGTATATTATTGTTGTACATTATTGTGTTGTATTGTTGTGTGGTGCTGTAGTATTGCCTTATGATGCTTTGTATTGTTTTATTATATTGTTATATCGTATTGTTGCATTGTATTGTTGTATTATATTGTTGTACGTGTATATTATTGTTGTATAGTATTGTTGAGTTGTATTGTTGTGTTGTAGTGTTTTGTTGTGGTATTGCCTTATGATGCTTTGTATTGTTTTATTATATTGTTATATTGTATTGTTGCATTGTATTGTTGTTTATATTGTTGTACACGTATAGTGTTGTTGTATATTAATGTTATGTTGTATTGTTGTGATGTAGTGTTGTGCTGTAGTATTGTGTTATGTTGTATTGCATTGTTGTATTGCATTGTTGTATTGCATTGTATTCTTGTTTTATATTGTTGTACACGTATAGTATTGTTGTATATTATTGTTGTGTTGTATTTTTGTGTTGTAGTGTGGTGCTGTAGTATTGTGTTATGGTGCTTTGTATTGTTTTATTATATTGTTATTTTGTATTGTTACATTGCTTTGTTGTTTTATATTGTTGTACACTACATATATATTGTTGTATAGTTTTGTTGTATAGTATTGTTGAAATAAAGTCATATTTCAAGGAACACGAAAAATCGGTCAATGGCTACCGGGATTTATAGTATTGTTGTATAGTGTTGTTGAGTTGTATTGTTTTTGTACTGTTGTGCTGTAGTAATGTGTTATGTTGTATTGTATTGTATTGTATTCTAGTGTGGCTTGGTGTAATGTGCTGTGCTGTGCTGTAATTAATGTAGTGTTGTAGTCTAGTGCTGTATTATATCGTATCGTGTCGTACCAAAACAAAAGGGAGAAAATACACAATTACGTACCAAAGCAAAAGGGAGAAAAGACACAAAAATGATGGGTAAATATAAAAATACGACCATGGAACGGTCAGTGGCAAAAATGGCGCGAAACCGTGAATCAAAGTTTAGTTATACATGAACATCTTTCAGATGAACAATCCTAAGAATTGTTATCTTAATAGGATGTAAAAATAACAGTCAAATGGAATCATATTTTACTACAGGATTGATGTGTTTGTGAAACCTGAATGATTATAATGTCGTATGTTTACTCTTGCTTTGTTTTGACGTCGCCTAGCAGTAACACAAATAAAACCACTCATCCGATGTCGCAAACAACTGATTGTATTGATAGTACTTGCAACATGCGTGACACAATTAAAATTGGAAAACTCGCACATCATATCTGCATGATATGTGAGAAAATAGAATATAACTCGGATTTCAAAAGTAATAGGAGGAGTGTTGTATCACATTATTGACAGGGAAGTACTGATTATGGGATATTTATTTCATGCTTCCCGGTGGTGTACCGTGGAATTGCGGTGAATTATTATCCAATAAAATCAAAGTGTTAATGACGTCTTAGGACGTCATATACAATACGTCATATAAAATATTGAGGCATTCAACGGGGAAATTAGGAATTAAAAGAACTTTTAAAATTTTAATACTAAAACTGGGAAGTTGTTATAGAGAACTTAATTTTCTAACGAGGTCATATAATTATACTAGTTAAAATAGTGCATAAAAGTGATGATATTTGTTCCACTATAATGTCTCTCTGTCAACCATCTATCTGCATGACATGACCACTACCAAAACCTATCGTTAACAAAAGTGTTAATGTAACCCTGCCCTCGTTGTACAGCACTATATGAGCGCCGCTGTGAGACTTCCAACCTCTTTTTTAAGTGACGTCACTACCATAAAACGTCACATGTGACGTCATTATGTACTGACAGTAAGTAATATTTGCCCCAACAGGCAATACGACAACGAAGCGACCATATGATGTAAATATCGCTCCTATTTGCAAATAGTGACATCACATTTTGCGTTTTCTTGAAATGACGATACTTACAGAAGATATTGTAAATCCCATAGCAGCGCTCATTTGATTGTTTAACGTCTGAGTGAGTTGATTTTCTAGCGTTGTTTTCTTAGTAACTGATCTCATTAAACTTGTCTATGAATCACAAATGAATTCAAGTGGGTGAATCTTACAAGTGAGAGCTACACAGGGGACGTCACATTCATGAAACCGTAACTCTTAACACAGAGCCCGTGGCTACGGAATAACATGCATAAGTAATAACATAAACTGGCGTTAAAATTTGTAGAAATATTTACAAGAAGCTGGAAGTAGTTGTGTTATAGTACAAACTATCACATGCGTTTATGTTTCATGTATAAAGCATCATCAGTAATATAAACTGGTTTTGCATGTACTTGATTAATATTACACCGACTGAGTCCAATCCTCATATTCCTCCAACGTAGCGTACTTTACTTTGAAGACGATTTTTAACACATAACATGAACGTTGAATACTATCTGGAAGAAGTCGTATTACGGCATTGACGCTTTTACCAATAATTTAAGTTGTAAACATGAAACGTACTACATAGAGCAATGTATCACAATCAATTAAGTGATTGTTCTGTCATAATACAATGTCTGCCAGTATATGATGTATGGGCGTGTGTATAGTTAATTGCGTTTACTGATAAGGTTAGTCCATGTAATGGTGGGAGAACAAACTCTTAAGAAAACTGATCTTGGATACGGATAGACAAGCAAAGGTCATAACTGTCATGTAACAATTCTTGGCGCATTTCAGATAACCCGTTCGAAATGTTTACTTTAATAGATTATTCGTCCTTATTATTCACATTTTCTGATCCGAGTTTTATCACTTTCTTTAAGTACATAACACACTAACAAGAAAAGTAACAACTCGCGTTAAAAGCTCATATAACCATGGCCATCCTTAACGTTACAGTTCATTCAATGAAACCTGAGATGATGTGAATGGACCTTTTGAACCAAGCCTGCAATAATGCAGACAGAAATAGTTTGCATTAGAGATGTGTCAATTCGTAATTCAATACGTGAGTCAAATAACAAATTTGCATTTGAATTTTTATCTTCAATATCATATTGTTAGTTTTGTTTAGGGGAAGGGCAAAATACATGAGGCGTTGGGAACACCCTTAAATCACGTTTAAAAACCTTGTGGCGTTTAAGTCTCTGACCTTTCAAAGACAGAACTCCTATTTCTCAACCATCCTTCATATGTGCGCATTCTGTCGTCCAATTTAGCTTTTTGTAATTATTAATGCGTATGTATATATGCTCAGTACATTTAAAAAATCACACTTCTTTACAAACCATACTTCTTCAAATTTCATGTATTACTTTTGAAACTCATTTTTTATGTAATGTCATGAAATTTAGCATACATGTTGCGTACTCATTCATTAATATCCTGTCAAGTTCTTTTCTTGTATCCTGAAAGTGAGTCAATGAAAATATAGAAATCCCATATCGTGCTAAGTATATTTTATATATTTGTTTATGTCTCTTGGGTTGCTGTGCATCTTGTATGTGGCATTTACTGCTGTACCTCTTGAGTTGATGTGCATCTTGTATGTGCCATGTTCTGATGTACTTCTTGGGTTGCTGTGCATCTTATATGTGACATTTACTGCTCTACCTCTTGGCATGCTGTGCATCTTGTATGTTGCATTTTCTGCTCTACCTCTCGGGTTGCTGTGCATCATGTATGTGGCATTTACTGCTGTACCTCTTGGGTTGATGTGCATCTTGTATGTGCCATATTCTGCACAACCTCTTGGGTTGCTGTGCACTTTGTATGTGCCGTTTTCAACGCTACTTCTTGGGTTGCTGTGCATCCTGTATGTGCCATGTTCCGCTGTACCTCTTGCGTTGCTGTGCTTCTTGTATGTACCATTTTCTGCACAGCCTCTTGGGTTGCTGTGCATCTTGTATGTGTCATGTTCTGCTCTATCTCTTGGGTTGCTGTGCATTTTGTATGTGTCATGTTCTGCTCTATCTCTTGGGTTGCTGTGTATCTTGTATGTGGCATGTTCCGCTCGCTCTCTTGTGTTGCTGTGCATCTTGTATGTGTCATGTTCTGCTCTACCTCTAGGGTTGCTGTGCATCTTGTATGTGTCATGTTCTACTCTACCTCTAGGGTTGCTGTGCATCGTGTATGTGCCATTTCCATTTTCTGCTCTACCCCTTGGGTTGATGTGCATCGTGTATGTGCCATTGTTTTGCTCTACTCCTTGGGTTGTTGTGCATCTTGTATGTGCCATTTTCTGCACAACCTCCTGGGTTGTTGTGCTTTTGTATGTGTCATTTTCTGCTCTACCTCTTGGGTTGCTGTGTACCTTGTATGTGCCATTTACTGCACAACCTCTTGGATTGCTGTGCATCTTGTACGTGTCATGCTCTGCTGTACCTCTTGGGTTGCTGTGCATCTTGTATGTGTCATGTTCAGCTTCACCTCTTGGGTTGCTGTGCATCTCGTATGTGTCATGTTCTGATCTACCTCTTGGGTTGCTGTGTATCTTGTATGTGCCATGTTTCGCTCTATCTCTTGGGTTGCTGTGAATCTTGTATGTGTCATGTTCCGCTCTACCACTAGGGTTGCTGTGCATCTTGTGCGTGGCATGTTCTGATCTACCTCTTGGGTCGCTGTGTATCTTGTATGTGTCATGTTCTGCTCTACTTCTAGGGTTGCTGTGGATCTTGTATGTGTCATGTTATGTTCTACCTCTTGGGTTGCTGTGCATTTTGAATGTGACATTTTCTGCTCTATCTCTCGGGTTGCTGTGCATCTTGTATGTGCCATGTTCTGTTCTACCTCTTTGGTCGCTGTGCATCTTGTATATAGAATTCTCTGCTCTACATCTTGGGTTACTGTGCATCTTGTATGTGTCATGTTCTGTTCTACCTCTTGGGTTGCTGTGCATCTTGTATGTACAATTCTCTGCTCTACCTCTTGGGTTGCTGTGCATCGTGTATGTGCCATGTTCTGCTCTACCTTTTTGGTTGCTGTACATCTTGTATGTGGTTAGTTCTGATCTACATCATTGGTTGCTGTACATCCTGATGTGCCATATTATGCTGTACCTTTTGTGTCCGTTAAGTTTCTTTTAATTTGTATATTTCTTTCTTTTTTACAATACGCAAAAAGTCATTAGAAGGTTAGGAATGCAGGAATCTGAATCAGGTTTGTCCGAATTAAAAATGTGCGTATCGACTACGCCAGGAAAGGAACATTTTTTTTCTGTGTTGTTATAATCCTTATTTATGTATACATGTATGTATTGTAATGGAGAATGTTAAGTTTGTGGCATTTACTGCTTACCTTATTCATTCATGTTTAAACAAATGTGGAATTGAATGTCTCCTTTATGGTGCAAAAAAATCAGGGTTTGTTTGCGTATAGATGTTCATGCGTAGGTTAATGTATTATAAAAATTCAGTTTCGATCAGTCAATATTTTCTGTCAGTTTGTTTGGCAGTTTACTGGGTAAAACAGAAACCGCCGCCTCTGAAAATTTACCTCTTTATTTTCACCATTATGCCAAGACAATGTAACTTGTTCCATCATTTAGCATATCCAGAATAGTTATCCTTTCGATCTTGTGAAAGCAATCAAAACTCCCAGCACGGACATGTGCTTGTTCAATTTTAAGACGAGCACATATCAGTACTAGGAATCATTATGCTAGATTAGTGATATTTGTTCCATCATTTAGAATATCCAGAATAATTATTCTGTCGTTGTTGTGATAGCAATTAAGACTCCAAGCACAGGCATGTGCTAGTTCATTAATATGACGAGCACATATCAGTACCAGGAATCATTATGCTAGAATAGTGTTATTTGTTCCATCATTTAGAATATCCAGAATATTTATTCTTTCGTTGTTGTGAAAGCAATCAAAACTCCCAGCACAGTCATGTGCTTGTTCGGTTGTAAGACGACCACATATCAGTACCAGGAATCATTATGCTAGACAAGTGATATTTGTTCAATCATTTAGAATATGTAGATAATTATTCTTTCGATGTTGTGCTAGCAATTAAAACTCCAAGCACAGGCATGTGCTAGTTCTTTTATCAGACGTGCACATATCAGTACCTGGAATCGTTGTGCTAGAGTCGTGTCAATTGTTCCATCACTAAGAATATCCAGAATATTTATCCTTTCGCTGTTGTGTTAGCAATTAAGACTCCAAGCACAGGCATGCGCTAGTTCATTTATCAGACGAGCACATATCAGTACCAGGAATTGTTATGCTAGAATGGTGTCAATTGTTCCATCACTTAGAATATCCAGAGATTTATCCTTTCGATGTAGAGATGGCAATTAAGACTCTGTTTCGTTATAAGACGACCACATATCAGTACCAGGAAACATTATGCTAGAGCGGAGTTATTCGTTCAATTTCTAGCATTAGGCTTTCCAGAATAGCTTGGTGTTGTGACGGCAAGTACGACTCCCAGCACAGGTATGTGCTTGTTCATTTATCAGACGAGAACATACCAGTATCAGGACACATTGCTTGCTCTCGCGATGTCGTCTTTGTTGCGTAGTTTAGTATATCATGAATGTGTGTTCTTTCGAACTGTGAGTTAGAAAGATGAGACACCCTGCAATGAATGTACAATCGTGGAACTGTACCAAGTTCACTTCCATCATCGAGACTATCGTTAACATTTATATCTTCCTTCTTGTGGCAACAACTGTTGACTCCAAGCCAGACTTGTATTTGTTCATGTAAATGTGCTCTTAAACATAAACCGGGCCAATATGGATGCAAGCAGTCATTCTGTTCCACCGTTGAGGTGTTGCACAATATTTTCGATGTAGTGACGGCAATTATGTCTCCCAGCACAGGCATGTGCTAGTTCATTTTTAAGACGAGCACAAATCAGTACCATGAATCATTATGCAAGTTATGCAAGTACGGTGTTCTTCGTTTCATCATTTTGAATATGCAGATTTTTTATCATTTCGAGTTTTGATCTATGGGACTTCCAGCAATACTTGTTCATTCATACGACAAAGTTGTGGCAGATTTAGTTCTTGTGAGAGCAATTTAAGACTCCCAGCATAGGATTTTGTTTGTTCATTAATAAGTCACGCACAGATATGTACCAGACATCACACTGCAACCGTTGTGATGATGCAGGATATTTATACTTCCAATGCAGACTTTTTACCCTGGCGATGTTGTTACAGCAATTAAGATTCCCAGAACACATATGTGCTTGTTGAGTTAAAACACGAGCACATATCAGTACTAGGAATTATCATGCTAGATGGTTGTTTTCGGTTTCATTATATAGAATATCCTGAAATCATATTGGTGCTGTGATATCTGTACCAAAATTTAGAATAGCAGACTTTTTACCCTGGCAATGTTGTAAGCGCAATTTAGATTCCCAGAACAGACATGTGCTTGTTGAGTTAAAACACGAGCACATATCAATACTAGGAACTATCATGCTAGAAGGGTGTCTTCGGTTTCATCATTTAGAATATCCTGAATATTAACGTTTCGGTGTTGTGAAAGCAATTAAGACTCCCAGGACAGGCATGTGCTTGTTCAATTAAAAGACGAGCACATATCGGTACAAGGAATCATTATACTAAAGCTGTGTTATTCGTTCAATTTATATCATTAAGGCTATCCTGGACATTCATTCATTTGATGTTGTGCCAGCAAATAAGACTCCTAGTTCAGTTATTACACGAACACATAGCAGTGCCAAGAATCATTTTGCTAGTGATGTTGTGTTTGTAGCGTAATTTACAATATCCAGAATGTTTGTTTTTCGAATTGAGATTTAGAAATATTAGACTCCATGCAATTAATGTACAATCATACAACTGTATCATGTTCTCTTCCATCGTTATGGCTTCGTAGAACGTGTATTCCTTCCTTCATGTGACAGTAATTTTAGACTCCCAGCACAGACTTGTTATTGTTCATTTATGAATCACGCACATATATATACCAGAAATCTCTATGCAAGTGAGCAGCTATTCCGTTCCTCCTTTGAGACGTTGCGGAATATTTTCGATGTTGTGATAGCAATTAAGACTCCCAGCACAGACATGTGCTAGTTCATTTTAAAGACGAGCACATATCAGAACCAGGAATCATTATGCAAGCATAGTATTATTTGTTCCATCATTTCAAATATGCAGAATATGTATCATTACCAACTTTTTTTATCAATATTTCCAGCAATACTTGCTCATTCAAACGCGATCACATGATTTTTGCCTGGTTCAGTTTCATCCTCAAGTCCACCGATACCATCTGTTCTTTCTTTCTTATGATAGCAATTCAAGACTTCCAGCACCTGCGTCTGATTGTTCATAATAAGTCGTATGAATCACAATGCAAACAACCAGCTACCTTTTCCACTGTTGAGACGTGCCAAAGTAATGTTTATGCTGTTACAGCAATTAAGACTCCCATCACAGGCATGTGCTAGTTCATTTATAAGACGAGCACATATCAGTACCTGGAATCATTATACTAGAATAGAGATATTTGTTCCAGCATTTAGAATATGTAGATACTTGATCAGTTCGATGTTGTGATAGCAATTCAGACTCCAAGCACAGACATGTGCTAGTTCTGGTATAAGACGAACACATATCAGTACCTGGAACCATTATACTATAATAGTGATAATTGTTCCATCATTTAGAATATGTAGATACTTCATCAGTTCGATGTTGTGATAGCAACTAATACTCCCAGCACAGGCATGTGCTAGTTCATTAATGTCGAGCACATGTCAGTAATAGAAATCATTACGCTGGAGCTGTGTCATTTGTTGCATCATTTAAAATATTCAGAATGCTTATTCTTTCGATGTTGTAAATGCAATAAAAACTCCCAGCACGGGCATGTGCTTGTTCGATTATAAGACGAGCACATATCAGTACCAAGAATCAGTATGCTAGAATAGTGATATTTGTTCCACCATTTAGAATATCCGAAATATTTATTCTTTTGATGTTGTGATAGCAATCAGGACTCCAAGCACAGACATGTGCTAGTTCGGGTATAAGACGAACACATATCAGTACATGGAACCATTATACTAGTATAGTGATAATTGTTCCATCATTTAGAATATGGAGATACTCTATCTGGTCGGTGATGTGATAGCAATCAAGACTCCAAGCACAGACATGTGCTAGTTCGGGTATAAGACGAACACATATCAGTACATGGAACCATTATGCTAGAATAGTGATAATTGTTCCATCATTTAGAACATGTAGATACTCTTTCTGCTCGATATTGTGATAGCAATTAAGACTCCAAGCACAGACATGTGCTAGTTCGGGTATAAGACGAACACATATCAGTACCTGGAACCATTATGCTAGAATAGTGATAATTGTTCCATCATTTAGAATATGTAGATACTTGATCAGCTCGATGTTGTGATAGTAATTAAGACTCCCAGCACAGACATGTACTAGTTCGGGTATAAGACGAACACATACAATACCTGGAACCATTATACTAGAATAGTGATAATTGTTCCATCATTTAGAATATGTAGATACTCTTTCTGCTCGATGTTGTGATAGCAATTAAGACTCCAAGCACAGACATGTACTAGTTCGGGTATAAGACGAACACATACAATACCTGGAACCATTATACTAGAATAGTGATAATTGTTCCATCATTTAGAATATGTAGATACTCTTTCTGCTCGATGTTGTGATAGCAATTAAGACTCCAAGCACAGACATGTGCTAGTTCGGGTATAAGACGAACACATATCAGTACCTGGAACCATTATACTAGAATAGTGATATTGTTCCATCATTTAGAATATAAAGATACTTGATCAGTTCGATATTGTGATAGCAATTCAGACTCCAAGCACAGACATGTGCTAGTTCGGGTATAAGACGAACACATATCAGTACCTGGAACCATTATACTAGAATAGTGATAATTGTTGCATCATTTAGAATATGTAGATACTCTTTCTGCTCGATGTTGTGATAGCAATTCAGACTCCAAGCACAGACATGTGCTAGTTCGGGTATAAGACGAACACATATCAGTACCTGGAATCATTATACTAGAATAGTGATAATTGTTCCATCATTTAGAATATGTAGATACTTGATCAGCTCGATGTTGTGATAGCAATTCAGACTCCAAGCACAGACATGTGCTAGTTCGGGTATAAGACGAACACATATCTGTACCAGGAATCATTATACTAGAATAGTGATAATTGTTCCATCATTTAGAATATGTAGATACTCTTTCTGCTCGATGTTGTGATAGCAATTCAGACTCCAAGCACAGACATGTGCTAGTTCGGGTATAAGACGAACACATATCAGTACCTGGAATCATTATACTAGAAAAGTGATAATTGTTCCATCATTTAGAATATGTAGATACTTGATCAGTTCGATATTGTGATAGCAATTCAGACTCCAAGCACAGACATGTGCTAGTTCGGGAATAAGACGAACACATATCAGTACCTGGAACCATTATGCTAGAATAGTGATAATTGTTCCATCATTTAGAATATGTAGATACTTGATCAGCTCGATGTTGTGATAGCAATTCAGACTCCCAGCACAGGCATGTGCTAGTTCGGGTATAAGACGAACACATATCAGTACCAGGAATCATTATACTAGAATAGTGATAATTGTTCCATCATTTAGAATATGTAGATACTTGATCAGTTCGATGTTGTAATAGCAATTCAGACTCCAAGCACAGACATGTGCTAGTTCTGGTATAAGACGAACACATATCTGTACCAGGAATCATTATACTAGAATAGTGATAATTGTTCCATCATTTAGAATATGTAGATACTTGATCAGTTCGATGTTGTGATAGCAATTCAGACTCCTAGCACAGACATGTGCTAGTTCTGGTATAAGACGAACACATATCTGTACCAGGAATCATTATACTAGAATATTGATAATTGTTTCATCATTTAGAATATGTAGATACTTGTTCAGCTCGATGTTGTGATAGCAATTCAGACTCGAAGCACACACATGTGCTAGTTCGGGTATAAGACGAACACATATCTGTACCAGGAATCATTATACTAGAATAGTGATATTTGTTGCATCATTTAGAATATGTAGATACTATTTCTGCTCGATGTTGTGATAGCAATTAAGACTCCAAGCACAGACATGTGCTAGTTCGGGTAAAAGACGAACACATATCAGTACCTGGAATCATTATACTAGAATAGTGATAATTGTTCCATCATTTAGAATATGTAGATACTTGATCAGTTCGATACTGTGATAGCAATTAAGACTCCTAGCACAGACATGTGCTAGTTCGGGTATAAGACGAACACATATCAGTACCTGGAACCATTATACTAGAATAGTGATAATTGTTCCATCATTTAGAATATAAAGATACTTGATCAGTTCGATGTTGTGATAGCAATTCAGACTCCAAGCACAGACATGTGCTACTTCGGGTATAAGACGAACACATATCAGTACCAGGAATCATTATACTAGAATAGTGATAATTGTTCCATCATTTAGAATATGTAGATACTTGATCAGTTCGATGTTGTGATAGCAATTCAGACTCCAAGCACAGACATGTGCTAGTTCGGGTATAAGACGAACACATATCAGTACCTGGAATCATTATACTAGAATAGTGATAATTGTTCCATCATTTAGATTATGTAGATACTCTTTCTGCTCGATGTTGTGATAGCAATTCAGACTCGAAGCACAGACATGTGCTAGTTCGGGTATAAGACGAACACATATCTGTACCTGGAACCATTATACTAGAATAGTGATAATTGTTGCATCATTTAGAATATGTAGATACTCTTTCTGCTCGATGTTGTGATAGCAATTAAGACTCCAAGCACAGACATGTGCTAGTTCGGGTATAAGACGAACACATATCAGTACCTGGAACCATTATACTAGAATAGTGATAATTGTTCCATCATTTAGAATATGTAGATACTCTTTCTGCTCGATGTTGTGATAGCAATTAAGACTCCAAGCACAGACATGTGCTACTTCGGGTATAAGACGAACACATATCAGTACCAGGAATCATTATACTAGAATAGTGATAATTGTTCCATCATTTAGAATATGTAGATACTTGATCAGTTCGATGTTGTGATAGCAATTCAGACTCCAAGCACAGACATGTGCTAGTTCGGGTATAAGACGAACACATATCAGTACCTGGAATCATTATACTAGAATAGTGATAATTGTTCCATCATTTAGATTATGTAGATACTCTTTCTGCTCGATGTTGTGATAGCAATTCAGACTCGAAGCACAGACATGTGCTAGTTCGGGTATAAGACGAACACATATCAGTACCTGGAACCATTATACTAGAATAGTGATAATTGTTGCATCATTTAGAATATGTAGATACTCTTTCTGCTCGATGTTGTGATAGCAATTCAGACTCCAAGCACAGACATGTGCTAGTTCGGGTATAAGACGAACACATATCTGTACCAGGAATCATTATACTAGAATAGTGATAATTGTTCCATCATTTAGATTATGTAGATACTCTTTCTGCTCGATGTTGTGATAGCAATTCAGACTCCAAGCACAGACATGTGCTAGTTCGGGTATAAGACGAACACATATCAGTACCTGGAATCATTATACTAGAATAGTGATAATTGTTCCATCATTTAGAATATGTAGATACTCTTTCTGCTCGATATTGTGATAGCAATTCAGACTCCAAGCACAGACATGTGCTAGTTCGGGAATAAGACGAACACATATCAGTACCTGGAACCATTATACTAGAATAGTGATAATTGTTCCATCATTTAGAATATAAAGATACTTGATCAGTTCGATGTTGTGATAGCAATTCAGACTCCAAGCACAGACATGTGCTAGTTCGGGAATAAGACGAACACATATCAGTACCTGGAATCATTATACTAGAATAGTGATAATTGTTCCATCATTTAGAATATGTAGATACTTGATCAGTTCGATATTGTGATAGCAATTCAGACTCCAAGCACAGACATGTGCTAGTTCGGGAATAAGACGAACACATATCAGTACCTGGAACCATTATACTAGAATAGTGATAATTGTTCCATCATTTAGAATACAAAGATACTTGATCAGTTCGATGTTGTGATAGCAATTCAGACTCCAAGCACAGACATGTGCTAGTTCGGGAATAAGACGAACACATATCAGTACCTGGAATCATTATACTAGAATAGTGATAATTGTTCCATCATTTAGAATATGAAGATACTTGATCAGATCGATGTTGTGATAGCAATTCAGACTCCAAGCACAGACATGTGCTAGTTCGGGTATAAGACGAACACATATCTGTACCAGGAATCATTATACTAGAATAGTGATAATTGTTCCATCATTTAGAATATGTAGATACTTCATCAGTTCGATGTTGTGATAGCAACTAATACTCCCAGCACAGGCATGTGCTAGTTCGGGTATAAGACGAACACATATCTGTACCAGGAATCATTATACTAGAATATTGATAATTGTTTCATCATTTAGAATATGTAGATACTTGTTCAGCTCGATGTTGTGATAGCAATTCAGACTCGAAGCACAGACATGTGCTAGTTCTGGTATAAGACGAACACATATCTGTACCAGGAATCATTATACTAGAATAGTGATATTTGTTGCATCATTAATAATATGTAGATACTCTTTCTGCTCGATGTTGTGATAGCAATTCAGACTCCAAGCACAGACATGTGCTAGTTCGGGTATAAGACGAACACATATCTGTACCAGGAATCATTATACTAGAATAGTGATAATTGTTCCATCATTTAGATTATGTAGATACTCTTTCTGCTCGATGTTGTGATAGCAATTCAGACTCCAAGCACAGACATGTGCTAGTTCGGGTATAAGACGAACACATATCAGTACCTGGAATCATTATACTAGAATAGTGATAATTGTTCCATCATTTAGAATATGTAGATACTCTTTCTGCTCGATATTGTGATAGCAATTCAGACTCCAAGCACAGACATGTGCTAGTTCGGGAATAAGACGAACACATATCAGTACCTGGAACCATTATACTAGAATAGTGATAATTGTTCCATCATTTAGAATATAAAGATACTTGATCAGTTCGATGTTGTGATAGCAATTCAGACTCCAAGCACAGACATGTGCTAGTTCGGGAATAAGACGAACACATATCAGTACCTGGAATCATTATACTAGAATAGTGATAATTGTTCCATCATTTAGAATATGTAGATACTTGATCAGTTCGATATTGTGATAGCAATTCAGACTCCAAGCACAGACATGTGCTAGTTCGGGAATAAGACGAACACATATCAGTACCTGGAACCATTATACTAGAATAGTGATAATTGTTCCATCATTTAGAATACAAAGATACTTGATCAGTTCGATGTTGTGATAGCAATTCAGACTCCAAGCACAGACATGTGCTAGTTCGGGAATAAGACGAACACATATCAGTACCTGGAATCATTATACTAGAATAGTGATAATTGTTCCATCATTTAGAATATGAAGATACTTGATCAGATCGATGTTGTGATAGCAATTCAGACTCCAAGCACAGACATGTGCTAGTTCGGGTATAAGACGAACACATATCTGTACCAGGAATCATTATACTAGAATAGTGATAATTGTTCCATCATTTAGAATATGTAGATACTCTTTCTGCTCGATGTTGTGATAGCAATTCAGACTCCAAGCACAGACATGTGCTAGTTCGGGTATAAGACGAACACATATCAGTACCTGGAATCATTATACTAGAATAGTGATAATTGTTCCATCATTTAGAATATGTAGATACTTGATCAGTTCGATATTGTGATAGCAATTCAGACTCCAAGCACAGACATGTGCTAGTTCGGGAATAAGACGAACACATATCAGTACCTGGAACCATTATGCTAGAATAGTGATAATTGTTCCATCATTTAGAATATGTAGATACTTGATCAGCTCGATGTTGTGATATGAAATTCAGACTCCCAGCACAGACATGTGCTAGTTCGGGTATAAGACGAACACATATCTGTACCAGGAATCATTATACTAGAATAGTGATAATTGTTCCATCATTTAGAATATGTAGATACTTGATCAGTTCGATGTTGTAATAGCAATTCAGACTCCAAGCACAGACATGTGCTAGTTCTGGTATAAGACGAACACATATCTGTACCATGAATCATTATACTAGAATAGTGATAATTGTTCCATCATTTAGAATATGTAGATACTTGATCAGTTCGATGTTGTGATAGCAATTCAGACTCCAAGCACAGACATGTGCTAGTTCGGGTATAAGACGAACACATATCTGTACCAGGAATCATTATACTAGAATATTGATAATTGTTTCATCATTTAGAATATATAGATACTTGTTCAGCTCGATGTTGTGATAGCAATTCAGACTCGAAGCACAGACATGTGCTAGTTCTGGTATAAGACGAACACATATCTGTACCAGGAATCATTATACTAGAATAGTGATATTTGTTGCATCATTAATAATATGTAGATACTCTTTCTGCTCGATGTTGTGATAGCAATTAAGACTCCAAGCACAGACATGTGCTAGTTCGGGTAAAAGACGAACACATATCTGTACCATGAATCATTATACTAGAATAGTGATATTTGTTGCATCATTTAGAATATGTAGATACTCTTTCTGCTCGATGTTGTGATAGCAATTAAGACTCCAAGCACAGACATGTGCTAGTTCGGGTATAAGACGAACACATATCAGTACCTGGAACCATTATACTAGAATAGTGATTATTGTGTCATCATTTAGAATATAAAGATACTTGATCAGTTCGATGTTGTGATAGCAATTCAGACTCCAAGCACAGACATGTGCTAGTTCGGGTATAAGACGAACACATATCTGTACCAGGAATCATTATACTAGAATAGTGATAATTGTTCCATCATTTAGAATATAAAGATACTCTATCTGCTCGGTGTTGTGATAGCAATTAAGACTCCAAGCACAGACATGTGCTAGTTCGGGTATAAGACGAACACATATCAGTACCTGGAACCATTATACTAGATAGTGATAATTGGTCCATCATTTAGAATATGTAGATACTCTTTCTGCTCGATGTTGTGATAGCAATTAAGACTCCAAGCACAGACATGTGCTAGTTCTGGTATAAGACGAACACATATCTGTACCAGGAATCATTATACTAGAATAGTGATAATTGTTCCATCATTTAGAATATGTAGATACTTGATCAGTTCGATGTTGTGATAGCAATTCAGACTCCAAGCACAGACATGTGCTAGTGCGGGTATAAGACGAACACATATCAGTACATGGAACCATTATGCTAGACTGGTGATAATTGTTCCATCATTTAGAATATGTAGATACTATATCTGCTCGATGTTGTGATAGCAATTTAGACTCCAAGCACAGACATGTGCTAGTTCGGGTATAAGACGAACACATATCAGTACATGGAACCATTATGCTAGAATAGTGAAAATTCTTCCCTCATTTAGAATATGTAGATACTATATCTGCTCGATGTTGTGATAGCAATTTAGACTCCAAGCACAGACATGTGCTAGTTCGGGTATAAGACGAACACATATCAGTACATGGAACCATTATGCTAGAATAGTGATAATTGTTCCATCATTTAGAATATGTAGATACTATATCTGCTCGATGTTGTGATAGCAATTTAGACTCCAAGCACAGACATGTGCTAGTTCGGATATAAGACGAACACATATCAGTACATGGAACCATTATGCTAGAATAGTGATAATTGTTCCATCATTTAGAATATGTAGATACTATATCTGCTCGATATTGTGATAGCAATTTAGACTCCAAGCACAGACATGTGCTAGTTCGGGTATAAGACGAACACATATCAGTACATGGAACCATTATGCTAGAATAGTGAAAATTCTTCCCTCATTTAGAATATGTAGATACTATATCTGCTCGATGTTGTGATAGCAATTTAGACTCCAAGCACAGGCATGTGCTAGTTCGGATATAAGACGAACACATATCAGTACATGGAACCATTATGCTAGAATAATGATAATTGTTCCATCATTTAGAATATGTAGATACTCTATCTGCTCGATGTTGTGATAGCAATTTAGACTCCAAGCACAGACATGTGCTAGTTCGGGTATAAGACGAACACATATCAGTACCAGGAAACATTATGCTAGACTGGTGATAATTCTTCCATCATTTAGAATATGTAGATACTATATCTGCTCGATATTGTGATAGCAATTTAGACGCCAAGCACAGACATGTGCTAGTTCGGATATAAGACGAACACATATCAGTACATGGAACCATTATGCTAGAATAGTGATAATTGTTCCATCATTTAGAATATGTAGATACTATATCTGCTCGATGTTGTGATAGCAATTTAGACTCCAAGCACGGACATGTGCTAGTTCGGATATAAGACGAACACATATCAGTACATGGAACCATTATGCTAGAATAGTGATAATTGTTCCATCATTTAGAATATGTAGATACTATATCTGCTCGATGTTGTGATATCAATTTAGACTCCAAGCACAGACATGTGCTAGTTCGGGTATAAGACGAACACATATCAGTACATGGAACCATTATGCTAGACTGGTGATAATTGTTCCATCATTTAGAATATGTAGATACTTGATCAGTTCGATGCTGTGATAGCAATTAAGACTCCAAGCACAGACATGTGCTAGTTCGGGTATAAGACGAACACATATCAGTACATGGAACCATTATGCTAGAATAGTGATAATTGTTCCATCATTTAGAATATGTAGACACTTGATCAGCTCGATGTTGTGATAGCAATTAAGACTCCAAGCACAGACATGTGCTAGTTCGGGTATAAGACGAACACATATCAGTGCCTGGAACCATTATGCAGGCGTTTTGTTGTTTCTTCCATAATTGGTCTAGAATGTTTTTCCATTGTAGTATAACAATACTGCATTCCCAACACAGGTAGACATGTGCTGTCTCAGTTATAAGACGAACAATATTTTTTCCAAGAGTCACTAAGCAAACCGATCATCTATTTGTGTAAAGTTTTCATAATGTACTGAAGATTATCAAAATATAAAACGGCGGGTTAGTTCATTCGACTAGTATATATTGAAATGCTGCTTTAAGCTCCGGTACCATCAGCTGATATGGTGGTAAACACAAATTCCGTAATCTCTAGTGCTAGTTTATTAAACAGCACGCTGACAAGGAACGATGCTGTATTCGTCGCGTCAGCGTGAACTTCTGATTCAGACAATTCTAATTTTTGTTCAATCATTAATACATTTTTGATAATAACATTTATTACTGGATAAATACACAAAGAAATACCCATATCACAGTAGTTATCATTGTGTGAAAACAGTACTTCATCTCTATAGCTTCATTTAATTCGTGTATATAGATAATAATGTAATTATCCACATTGCGAACATTAATAATGTTAATAATTAATCAATACTTGTTGGAAAAAAAGTTTTACATATAAAATGTAACAGATATAGTCTTACTAGTTTTATTCTGTTTCAACAATGTTGTTTTTATCTCTGTACTTACTGTTCTTCAGCTCTTCAGGGTTGAATATTGTTTCTTAATGTTCAGGGGTTTATATACAAACTTTATTTCCTGTCCCCTTATTTTCACCTTTTTCTATTTCCTGCTCATTTGAGTCAAGTTCCTCCTACTTAAATTAATTATTTTTACTAAGTTCGATCTAATTAGAGTACGTATTGTCTTCTTTAACAACGTTACAAATTGTTTGGTGTAATTTAAATGATTTTCTTTAATGATTAGCTTAACAATTATGTATAATTACATTGTACCTATGTTAGATAAAGAGGTGTGATCTGTTTGTAATTGTTGATAACTGAAATAATTAATGTTGTTAATTACTGTAATATTGTGCTTTTTAAATTGACATATTACAGATAGACATTATTATTATTAATAGTTTATTAAAGTCTCATTCTTGCATTTATTACAAAATTTCATAAAAATAATACATAAATATTCATGCAAGACCATTCTATAAGAATTATAAGAGACTATTGCACAATCATTCTGGATATTTAATTTACAATCTGAAAAAAGTAAAATACAATAATTAATAAATTAAAAATTGAGAGGCTGGCATTAATCTTGACGCTTAAGTATTAATAGCGTAAGAACTTCACTTAACGAGAAGGATGTATTTTAATAAATACTGTTCATTGTGTTCTCATTGAGTTTTACTATGTTCTGTTCAAATAAGTTCTAAAATATGTATATAGTACATCATAATCATAATTATGACCGAATATTTACTTGAATATATTTTTAAAATGTTTATAAACTATAACTATTTTGTAGAATTTATCAGAAAGGCTAAGTAAACTGATAATTTCCATACAAAATACAATAGTTCACAAATTTATGCACTGTCAGTGTTTAATTAATGCAAACAACATCTTGTTTTTGCCTGAAATTATTTTATTATATTTGTTTTTTTCTTTATTAACATACTCGGCACGTACGTGCCTTTGGTTAATCAACACAAAACAGCACAAAGACAGTCATTGCATACATACAAAACATACAGAACAAACATAGAAACGCAGTACCGAATTGAAATACAAGTACAATGTAAAATGGTAGGAAAATTTAAAAAAAAATGAAAATAATATAAGAACAGAACAGAACAGAAATTTTATTCAGACTTGTACATAGTACATCATCTTATTTACATACAGTTTAATATACATAAATGTCACAGTGAAAATACATGGTATAATATACAGATTACTTATTAAACCACAAGACAAGTATATGTTATGACTTGTTCTATTATATTGGAATATAACAAATAAACATGTCAGTTGCGAAAAGGAACAGAATATAGTAATATAATAACTATATTCAATAAGGAAAGGAACAGAATATAGTAATGCAATAACTATACTCAATGGAGGATGAACAAAATGTAACTAGCGTTCAACGTTCATAATTGATTTTCTGGAAACAAGAGCTAATTTAATATACAAAGATAGTTTTATGAGTTCACATTTATCATTAGTTTTCAAAAGTTGGATAAATTTGTACACAGATGGATGTATATAATAACATCGTTTAATATATTTTTTTCTTATATCATTGTAGCATGGGCATATACAAAGAAAGTGATATTCGTCTTCAATATCACTTGAATTGCAACATAAACAATATCTCTCATGTCGTGGTATACGATTCCTATTATATCTTCCAGTTTGTATTCTTAATGGATGAACTGATATATATAAGGAACTACGTGGTTTATCAAATTAATATACATTGCCTAACTTGATGTGAAGATGATACAATGATATGATTTCTACATGGATAATCGTTTGGCCAGTACATTTTATGATAGTCAAAATAAGAAACTAGTTAAACATCAATAATAAAACCACCTGTGGGACACTTGAAACTGGTCTTCTTAGAGAGGCGGTCTTACTATTGAGATTGAATAAAGAGCAAAACAGTGCAAATGGACTTGAAACTTGTGTTCTTAATTTTGAGGTGATGTAATTATTAAGGTGGTCTTTGGGTGAGGTTTTACGGTATATGCTATATAAGCACTATAACTATTCTTACTGTGCCGTATAACCCAATGTTTGTATAGATAAATGTCTTTGTTATGACATGTCAGTTTTATTTTTTAAAATGATATGTTATACAAATATATAAATATCCTTATATGAGAGTATTTGTTGATTTTCTGTCATTCCATTGACACTCGGGTACTTTCAGCATCAATATAATCCATTACCCCATAGAGGCAGCATAACTACTTGTTATATTAATCTTTAGAGCGCGTTGTAATATTCCAAGCGATATTACATTTTTGCTTCCTTCTTAGACGGATATTTGACAGTTTCACACCACCCAAATTGCATTTCATGTTACAAATAGACGTTCTGTTAGTTTGATATTGACATCAAAACGAAAGTAGGGATTTTGACAGATCGGAGAACATTTTCTGATATATCGTTTTAAGCATTAGGTTTCATAACATAAAAAAACGTGTTTTCATGGCAGAAATCGTCGCGTTCAACTGTTTATGCTGGATTCCTCAGTGACAGTGACATTTCATCACAGAAATTCAGGAATTTAGTGTCAAATTCAGTGAAATAAAAATACTTTTGTCGGTAAGAATGCCATCCCAGTTTTTACACACATTAATTACATAAAATATGTAATGCCGCTTTTACTGGGTGACTGAATCTACCTAAGTTCTAGAGAATGGACCATTCCAATCTAAAATTAAACCTGACAGGTCATGAAAACTCATGATGGTTATAGTGTTGTTTTATTAACCGCGAACGAATTAATATAAATGCTGTCCAATTTAAAAAGGGATTGTCCACAGAATTCTATTTAGAATTGCCAATTTCACATTTAAAACATGGAAATAACATGCTTCATTTTCAGGATACAGGCAAAAGATTAGCATAAAAATAAAGATTGAACCTCTTTTATTCATTTAATTCATTAAAATATAGACATTTTGACAGTAAAAGTTCCGCCAACGGACAGTCTAACAAATATAAGCACCGTAATCAATGTACCGTCAATATAATATTACCTAAACCATTACATTTCAAAATAGGTGTATTGCAATGTTCGTGTTTGTAAGCTTGAAAAAAGATAGAAAAGTAAACCAAACAGCAGGTTTACGCACGAGAACATTTTCTTGCCTAAATTGACATAGATCGGTCAAGAAAGTTCATATACCTTTCCGCGGTCAATCTAAAAGCGCTGTTTGCATTAGCAAATTGCTTCCTCAATTAAAACGGCCTTTTCTATCATAATAACGTACTCACTTTTCAGAAAAGCAATTACACGTTGAAACGAATGGTCAACAGACATTTCCAGTTGCATTGTATAAGTCAATAAAATTACGGTCTGAACACGCGCAGCAATTAGCTTATCCTTCTACGGATACCAATTGGTGTGTCTAAATTTGGAGATAATAATCTAAACGTAAGAGAACATAGCAAATAGTCAGATTAATTGCTTTGATATTATTCATTGTTCTGACACGTAATGATTTATATCGTTGTTAAACGAACTAATTGTTTTTTCCATTTACGGCGTACAATGTATGGACAAATATACTCCCGGCGAATATCTGTATTTGCATAACGAAAACGTAATTATTACTCTGTTGCCTTGGCATGCATTTAAAAACATGCTTTGCACTGAATCCAATTAAGTCTCAATAACGAACAGAAATGATTCGATTTTTATGATTCACAGCACTCAATGTTTAGATTAAATCACCTGTTCTTTGTATTAAACGGATTCCATCAATTGTTCAATTTATTTGTGTGTGGTCCTTTGTTGTGATGAAACGCCTTTGTCACAAATTAATAGATTCTTTGTTTAAGGTAATTCACAGTACAAATCGTTAAGTGTCATCTTGTTTTCACGCGTCGGTATTTCACTCAGCTGAAAGTTAAATCAATTGATATGTTGAATAGTTTATGTACCTTACAAACATAAGCTCCATACGATTTAAACAACCGCCTAGAACAAAAGCTTTATTATAATATTTGATAATTTATGAGTGACCCCTATGGCTTTCGAACCCACGACCCCAATAAGGCAGCAGTACCTTGCTCTGACGTAACAGCGACTCCGCCGAGCGCGTCACATATTTAAAAGAAACACGTGTCATAGAACTATGACAACATTCGTTTTTACCATGAATTACCTTTCGCGACGGTTCGAACTGGGGTCACTATAATGGAACATCAGATTACTGTTAACATCTACGCCTGTTATTATATCGCAACATTCCCGATCAAACCACAACGCGAATCTCCCTGCGAACTTCAGTCACCATCGGTTCTTGAACGGACCTCCGATGTACTGTTCTAGTCTGTTCCAATCAACCAACCAACCAACAGAGGTGACTGAACTTACTTGAGTACGGCATCAAACACAGTCATGCTTACTTCACTAACGGAGATTATCCGGTGGAAGCTATCTAGCTGGCTTGCGGAAGGACGATGGTTCTACTCAGATGCACATCGATGCCCAAAGTCAGGTTATGGGACATCTGGGATACCCCTCTGCATTATAATAGTATGGCTCTGGCTGTGTACGTTATTAAACGCCCCAGCTAAAATCACGTAATAATATTGTAAGTACTTAAAACAAAATCGACTGATCATGTGTAACTGATGCATTGTGGGTAATTAGGAAACTCGTTTCTATACATTATTTATGTAACGAAACCCATTCTGCTCATAGAGGGGTAACCAGGCGTCGGAAGACAGATTAGTTGCAGCCATTTAACCGCGCACTTACCCTAAGCGATTTACGAGTTCTCGCACCATTGATATGCGAAATTAATTATATTTTTCCCAGCGAGTAATCGTGTGACTAGTAGAACAAATATTTCATACATTACGGGCTTCATAACTAAATACTTCAATTAGATGTAAACGTTATTAATCAGAGGATGAGAACAGATCGAGGAATGAAAGCGTAAACTAATCTATCAGCGAATGAACCAAGAAGCAGACTGGTTTAGCTTCCATCCCTTGATTAAAAAGGTGTACATGTATAATTAAAGACTGAGCAACAGTCATATTACAACATTGAAAGAGAAATGATTGCTGTGTAAACAGAGACGATTCGTTACTAGCTTTTACATGTGTTTAATGTCAACTTTTGCATTTATACATGGCGATCAGTTTACCTCACCAGTTTCCTGGAACTAATTATCAATAGTTTTGGGTCAATACTTATAAATGTATATTAGATTTATTGCGACGACATTGCTTCACTGTGTATAATAAATGTTGTAATATCTTGTGTGTCGGCCGGTTACCTTGAATTTCACAATAAATTCAATTGAAAGCGGCGATCAACTTTGTACTACCTAGCTCCTCCACTAGCAGCTGACCACTTCCCTACAAGAATCAGAGTTAGGGAACAATGACCGTAGCCAAATGTTACAGAAGGACATGACACGTTCATGCCTGGAATCGAACCCGGGTGACAGCCTAGCGTTCTGACCACTGAGCTAACATGATAGGCTTGTAACGTTACAAATATGCATTTTATGCTTGTAGTAAAACATGTATAAATAAAATTGTCAGTCTAAAAGATGTGATGTGTTATACGTGTTCCATATTTTTTATTCGAACGTGAAATGGAAATCAAAGTACAGGGCACTCTTCCAAGGACAACACCCTTTGAAAGACGCAGAATTTGTTGTTGAAAGGTTGTCGGCATAGAGAGGTTACAAAGTAGTAAGCCCCCTTAATTCTGGGAAATATATAATGTTACTGAAGAGAGCCTGATGCTAAAGTGAGGGTCGCTTTGGAGAAACTGCACTGTAAATATGTTATAGTATTTTCATTTTTGGATATGTCTCTTGAAGCCACTCTCGGAGCTTATATCTGATCTGAAATATATCCAAGATTTCATATCCTCGATGCCTGACCTCTATCTGTGGAAGATAGATGGTTCCCAGTCAAATACCATTTCTATGTGAAGCAAGAACGATAAAGCAAATAGGATGGTATCATTCTGGAGATATCATACAGATACGGGCAGCGCGTTCAATCAAATAAACAACCAATCTTGCCATTAACCCTTTATGTACAACGACATTAGAAAAATGCCTATTTGGACGAGTTCATTTCCAAGGTTGAAACGGTATTCGGAACATTTAAACGGAATATTTCCGACATATTATTTATTTAATTACTTACAGTATTTTCTAGTGCTGACCTCGTAGCGCGATGGTTGGAGTGTACTACTTAACAGTATGGACTTTCATATAGGTTGTCGAGACCACCGGATTACTGCTCTTTTATTATCATATTGTAATCGATGAATTGTATAATTATGATCAATATTTTATTTTTTATTTCAAATATTTATTTTAGTTTATTTTCATTAATATTTATTTGTAATAAAAAGTCATTTATATACTGCTTTGTGTATTTAGATATGCACGCGCATATCGTGCTAAGCGAAATTTAACAAAATAACGATTTAAAAATGCCGGGATTCCAACCCACGCCAAACTCACACAATGGGGTATACGAACTGCAGCTTAGCCAACTACGCTACTGGGCCGATCACACATAACGTTGTCAACTTGTGTTTTTATATTGATTGGTAAATACACACTCGTCTTACCTGGATTATTTTAGTTACGCTCATGTGCTTGGGACTTTTCTATATTATACTGGCGAGAAAAAGAAACAACTCATCAAAAATTGGTGTTAATTTCGTTACCAAGTTTAAATTTGGGGGAAACGTCAGAAATGTACATGTACTCAGAACGACAAATCTAACCAACCGAAACTCGTACGATTATATTCAGCCCACTGTTATATTCATGTACTTGCTCACGATTGACTCCGCAATCCGTGCGTGTCTACCATGTGGTTTTATCGAGTGAATTTTACACAGATACATGTGTTAGTCGACATACAACCATATTGTCTGACAATTATCTGAGTTTTGGCCTTGCTTGAATATGGGCGAACGCAAGAACAAGCGGTAAGATGTTTTAACGTATCTCGTTCTATAATTACATACGTCACGTTTAGTAGTAGTTAAACGTGAACGCCCTGTAAATCGACATACAGTCAGAAATTGGCTTAGAGAACGGGGAATAAGCTGCCGCAGGCCCTACCGCGGTATAGTTATTACGCGACGGCATCGTCACCAACGTCTTATTTGGGCCCGCAACCATCGCGGTCAGCGTTGGCAGAACGTAGTGTTTAGTGACGAGATACGTTTCAACTTGTCGTAGTCGACGGACGTATCCGTTTATACAGACGACGTCATGAATGCTACGCTAACAATCAACCGTTACCGTTGGGTTGGGGCGGAGGTTTGGTCAGGGCAGCCATCAACCATAGGTTTAAGTCCCAACTCGTCGTGTGCCAAGGTAATCTCACAGCCAGGCGTTACATTAACCAGATATTAAGTCATGTGGTCGTCCCTATGTTCCGCCAATGTCACGGTCTGGTCTTCCAGCATGACAACGCGCGACCTCCCGTAGCACGTGTCATCAGGAACTTTTTACAGACCAGCAACATTGACGTCTTGCCTTGGTCGGCGTGTTCACTGGACTGCAATCCGATAGAACACGCATGGGATTACCTTGGACGGCGGTTACGTCAACGGCAGCCTCCCAACGTCCAGGAACTGACAGCAGCACCCCACGAGGAGTGGGCCAGAATCCCACGATATCTGCTTCGTAACTTGTGCGGTTCCTTGGGGCGACGTCTTGCTGCTGTGGTTGCCAGTAGAGGTGGCCACACGCGCTACTGGTGGTGTCAGTGAAATTGCTCTGACCAGTCAATTGAAATTCAAGATTTGTCTAATTAATCATCAATTCTCAAAAACGATCAAATTTGCGAATGGAATTGATCTTTTCTAATTTTGAATCACAGTTAACAAAATATTGTACAATGAGTTAGAATGAGGCGTTTCTTTTTCTCGTCAGTATTGATTAAAGTGTTATGGTATCAAGCCGTGTTTTACAGTATTATAGTTAAGGCCTTCCCTACATAAATGATGCTTGGCATAAACCTACCCAGCAAATTTAAGTGTATAGGAAGGTAGGGGTCAAAATCAAGCTACCTGCTAGTAAAGTTAACTCACGTTTCACATATGATACCGTGCTGGTGTATACACATAACTCACATCTTTAAATACAATTTCTTTTTTTGTAAAACATGTTAAAATAAAATGCGCTATCAGTTACCCATGAATAGTCAGTTCCTCCCGTGAACAATGGAGAAATAATGTCACTTTGTTCAGTATTTTGTGACACATCATTCTGTTTTAAGTCTGATGCCTCGCTTATAAATTCGAAATTTGATTCGCTATATTGAGCACATGTGATGAAAGAACGAACACCACTTGCGACAAAATCCAGTGTTAACGAGTTTTTTTCAGCTGAAAATAGCTGCATATTTCTGTTGTCGCCCGACACCTGTCTCTTAAATAAAGGAATGAGGTTTCAAATTTCCAAAACATCATAAATACATAGTTTTATAAGCGAAATATGAGGTGAGTGTACGCGTCTGAAGCATATTGTAAACATATCTTATCTTATGTAATTTGTTTGTATATTAAACTTATGCAAGATTCTACGTCATAAATATATATAATATTGTTGCATAAGCGAAATATAAGGTAAATGAACGCCCTACAAAGCACTGAAAGAGCTGACAGCAAGGGGCTAACTGCTAGCTTGTTTTCAGTGCACTTCACGCGTGATACGGCTGCGGCGTAGGCAGACATTTTTGTCTGTAATTTGCAATATTTAATCAACAAGTTTCTTTCTTTTGCGTAAGTGATGTCAGCTCAAATCCGTTTTCTAAGGACTACTTTCTTCAGCAATATGTAGATTTTGGCGGTTCAGAATGACAGACTTGGGATGACTCATGCGATGAGTGTCCGCGGATTTCGCCTACTATAGAAATTGGCTCTGACTAGCCCCTTGCTAAAAACTGTGCAATGAAAATAAGAAAAAAATACGTGTTATTATTACATATATCTATAGTCTAAGTGTGATGTTTATTCTATCTGTTTTTAAGTTTAATTTGAAATGATCAATTTATTTCCTTCACTCTCTCACACACACATTGTTGTGAATCATTATCATGTTTTCATATATGTTTATTTGTTGTTTTGTTGTTGTTATTTTTCCATTACTTTACTTTTCTTATTTGCTATTTTGTTTGTACCTTGACAATATGTTGTACATATGTTGTATGAATAAGGAGCTTTGCTCAAACCCGAAATAAAACTTCCGTTTTGTTCTGTTAAAATATCTAGTCCTAAGGTATCATCCACGTAATGGGCATTTTAGGGGGCAAATGAAATAATTGTTGATTAAATATATTCAATAACGAGGATAACATTTGATTTATTTACCCTTGCAAAAACGAAATGAACATTTTACTCCCAGAAGAACGTTAGTTTTTTAAAAATAAACCGATTAGTGGAAAGTTACGTTTATGTTCTTTTTATTGCATTTTTCATTAAGTAAAACCATCGGTGTACTAAACAGACTTAATGCTGTCCAATTTAAAAAGGGAATGACCACTGAACCCTATTTAGAATCGCCAATGTTACCTTTAAACATGGAAATAACATGCTTCATTTTCAGGATACAGGCGAAAGTCTAACACAAATATTGGATTTTGAACCTCTTTTATTCAATTCATTAAATTTAGACATTTTGACAGTAAAAGTTCCACCAACAGACAGTCTAATAAGTATAAGCACAAAATCAAATGTTCCGTTGACGATACAACATTATCCATATCAAAGAAATGTGCTGTCAAAGGAACAATCGGACATATCTAAGCGCAAGGTCAAATGTTGCATTGACGGTACAAACTTCTATTAGAAGAATGTACCGTCAACAGAACAATCTAAAAGTTACAAGCTGAAATCAAATGTTCCGTTGACGGTACAAAATTATCCATAAGAAATTAACATTCAATAAAATAAAATGTACAGTCAACGGAACAAACGGAAATGTCTAAGCGCAAAGTCGAATGTATCGTCGACGGTACAAAATAATAAAAGCAAAAATATATAATAAATAAATAAATCCTGTCAAAGAAATGTACCGTCAACGGTACAATCAGAAATACCATAGCGTAAAGTCATAAAGAACATAAATCCTTTCCATTTCATATTAAGGTGACATGAATGTATATGAACAAGCATATGGAAACAATAACAACAAGAAATATCTTGAACAAAAGTGGTCGGCGCAATTTGAAGGTTTAGATTTGTTGAGCATCATAAAAACTGCCGAGATGTTACGAGTTCTGGTCACTCCAGATCCAAAATGGATTTCAGTAAACGGTATATTCACCACAATCAGTGGATTTCGGTAATGGTGCAGTCACACTATGACGTATTAGAGAAACTTATACCTAGCGTATGAACACTCATAAAATAATGTCAACACGTCGCCCAAAAAAGCATCGAAAATTCTACAGCATGAATAAATTGGGCGTATGCATAACGTATTGAACGTATACATATCGTACGTCTAACCTATAAGTAGCCTATCACTAACTTATATATAACGTATGGCAGCGTATCGCAGCGTATGACCAGCGTATGTCCAGCGTTCTCCACTTATGCCAAACGTATGAGTAACTTATGATAAACCTATGCGCAGCGCACTCGGTGTGTTACCGACGATCATGTGACGTTCTACGCCCAAAAAATGTGTGCATGCACAAAAAGTTATTTCGGCCTCTGCGTATAACAACGTATGCCAGTTTATACCAGCGTTCTTTTAGCGTATACAACTTATACCAAACCTACCCGTAACTTATGTCAACGTACACCAGCGTGAAAATTCTCATACGTCGGCATACGTTACTGCTATAAGTTATAGTGTGACTGCGCCATAAGGTAACGTACTTCTTATCGAAAGGTTAACCAATCCGCATCAAGATTACATACATTGTTCGGTTTAAGAGAAATTGCGATGGTGGTAAACGTAATATTTGATTGGTTTACATAACACTGATATGCAAATAACAAAGCCATGTTAATACGGCTGTGCCGTGAATAAACGTTCAATGAATCATTGAAATGAAATGTTAAACTGAAAATAAAATTCGTAAATTTCGGTGAAGTCAGATTGTCAGTTCTTATAAAGTCAATCGGTCACAGCCTTATATTGGAATGATAATTGAAAAGTGCGTTGATTCCCATATGCATGCGTAGTTGGTGAATAATACGTATTTAAATAATACTATTAGGAGTGGGTTTTGTTTCATGACCTGTAAGCAATTAGTCAACAACCCCCTTGTGCATTTTCGTTAAGTAGGTGTTATAAACATTTATATTTAAAATACAGTAAATAATCTTATTTTGTTGCACATAAATAATTAAATTTTAACTGGCGGCGGTAGATCATTTTGCAATTACGCAAATTGCAACGATTTTTAAGACAAATAATCACATGCAAATGACGATGTACCAAGAACCGTATCAATTAATTACCACAATGTCGATATGTTTACAGCACTGTGACAAAATTTCCATGAATTATTGAAGAAAAATTCTGACAAACGAAGTGGAATATTTACACTGAATATTTTATTTACATAAACGAGACTGAACAAACATTTTGGACGAATATAAACGAGCAATAGATTTAACTAGATGTAGCCATAGTGTTTACTTTATAAAGGGCGATCGGTTGATTAATTAAAACATCCGATGACTATTTCCTATCCAAATTATCAAGTAACAATAAAGTTATGACAAATAACGCAGGCCTCACTACTTTACATATTTGGTGAGGGGTCCAATTGTGTACTACTGTCTTCATAATACCTCAAAATGTTAAGTCAATTAAAATGATGCAGACATCTCAAACTACTAAATATATTTACCTTTATATCCATTGATAAAGTAGTTACTCAAACATTACGATGTAGAAACTATAATGCATACCTGCGTCGGACACCGTCTGATAGTTATGTTTGTTGGCACCACCCGGGATATATCATTTCTATTTGAGAAAGCCATTCAGCTGGCTTACAGAAGGTCGGTGATTTTACCCATTGGGCGCATGAAGTCTGCTTCATCCACCTTATTAACTGAAATAGTCGTAAACTGACCGTGACCGTTTATGTGACAGACAGCCCCATCACACAAATGATAGGGTAAACACAATAGAGTTAACAATATATATACTATTAACATCAATATTAAGATAGCAGCAGGTAATCAATAACATATGTAATATTAAGATCTCGACCACGATTCAGTTGAAATCGTCGGGGATTTACTATAATTGTCATACGTTGTAAACATGAGGGGAATGTAGATCACACTGGATTGCTTATGCCTTATGTTAAATGTAAAAGTTGGAAACAAATACCAAAACCCGATCGCCTAGAACTTGCATAACTTTCCAAAGCTTATTGCTGACATCGGCGAAATCTTGTTTTTTATGAAAAGTGGTATCGCTCTCTGTATTTTACCACAAATAACGACACACGTATAGCTTTATATTGACAAAAGGTTGTCTGTATACAAATTTTAGAAACATTTGTACACGTAAGGATGTAAGGATTAACTCGATTTTTGCCGGATATGGTTCCAATTTGCTCCAATTAGCAGGGGTGATTCCTTTTTTATCGTAACTACAACCAACAACCAGGGAAAACTTAAGTAGTTTAAAGACATAAAATGAAATATTAACATATGAAACGTTATTGCCCTTCCACAACAATATTATCAAAAATGTTTCACAGCACCAACTCATGAATGCTCCGAAACATTATAGCTGTCTAGCAAAAATATACACAGAGGAATCTACAAATCATAACCAGTAAATTTCCTCACACCTACCTGATCAGTTCAGTAAGTTCATTCCAGCACAAACGGTCCATGTTCTGATTCAGACGATCTACACGGAGGAACTTTTAACATAAAGATATTTATCCTAAATCGAAGAGATCTGTCTTACATCTATTTAAATGAATTATATTCCGCATACTAGAAAGTGATCCGAGTCAGTTAGATGGAACGGACTCACCGAATTCGTGTTTACATAATGAATGACTTCAGCGACATGCGTGTACTACGAGCAAGCATTACAAGTATGTAATATGTCAATTTCCGTTTGCAATGTGTGTTTTATGAGTTCCCTTAATTATCATCTAAAGTGGTTTATCCTTTTTATGCAATCAATAAAATTGTGTAAACATTTTAGTTTAGAAGAAAATTAAGAGAAAAATATTTTCATTTCGCTGATTTTGACAATCATAATCATTGCCAGAAATATTTAAGATTTTTACTTGATAGTCTCCCTTGATTATCCCCTGATTCTCCAAGGTGCGAGACTAATTGAATTGTCTCCCTTAGACATCGATCGCGGGGAATGCGTCACGGATAAAAAAATCAATACAGGGTCGATATTCGTTCGCGCCTTGATTAGCCACCCCGCTGTGTTTAATCAGCATAATGAAATGCCCCGGGCTGTACTAATTTATCAGAATGCATTATACATTTATGACACTAATATTGTAGCCTCTTTCGAAACAAATAATTTAAAATTGAATTATGCACCATAAGGTTTTGTCTTGTTTTTTGCAGATGGTAGCTACTTAGCTTTCTAGCATCGCAAAGCTACATTTGTCTTTTTTCAACACAAATTATAATGACACTGAAAAAATACAACTACTTATTTTGTATGTTACATTTAAAAACATGATCTCTTATTTTGACGATGGAATGCAATTATTTATACCGTCATCATATGTGCATTGGTGATAATATCTAATTGAACTAATTCTGATGTATTATGTACAAGTGTGTACGCCGGACAATATGTATAACATTCACGCCTGTAGTTTGAATAAAGTATAAGCAAAGACCTAAATAAATGGTATTTAGGTCTTTGGTATAAGTGACAAGTTTTATCATTTTTGCAAAAAAACATCAAGCGACGTTGTCTTGCTATTGAAGTGAAATTATGCATACGAAAAGTATTTAGTGTATAGTATTCATTGAATGATCTCTCTTTCGTCTCTTTTCTCGAAAAACGCTATAAAACGAATATCAAACCTAGTGGTTTTAAATTTACATTACATACGTTATGTCTAAATAACTGTAACATCTGTATTACAATATTAATATCATATTTTCACTTTTAAATATCAAGTTAAACAATATCATTATAAAAAAATGTATTTATTGTAATCGTGTTTTAAATTTTACACCTTTTAAAAAGTCAATTTATAATTAACCACTCCAATATTTTATTTCAAGGCTATTCTATAAAATGTCACATTTCCCCCAAAATATTTCCCTATAAAGAGCACTAATTGTTAATTAACAGCTTGTATAATCGCTGCATCCGGCTTGATCACTTCAGTTAGATGTCATGCTGTACACGCACTGTTGGATACCGATCACGCGTACACCGTAATATATTGTGTATTCAAAATTATTGGAAAAAAAATGTATTTTCAGTTTTTTCAAATACATTGCTAATTTAAATCAAACAGGGAAGCATGAAGATCACATTTAATTCGCATTTTAAAAACACCATTAAAATATTTATATTTTGGAGTTTATGCACATATGTGAATAAATATTGTACTTTAAATATAAATACTTTAAATATGTATCTAAAAATGGGATATTTTATGAAATTACAGTTTTTCGTGTGCTTTTCAGTTAAAGATATAAGGATCAATAAGGATCAATAATAACAATTTTAAATCAAACAGGGAAGCATGAAGATAATAATCAATCATAAAATAATTTATATCATTTTAAAAAGGAAACATTGAAGTTTGTGCTCATATGTGAATAAATTATGTGAATTAAATAACAAAAACATTATGATAATTTAAAAAACTGTTTACTCTATATTTCAATAGCCAGAAATTGAGCGAACTGACAAATCGATACCGCCGATAGCGTATTTTCAAGGGAGACAATTTCATCAATAAGCCAGCGATTTGCTTGGGATTTCTGGCAATGTATCTCTAAATATGACCTGTCTCCGAGGAAACATTGCTGTATCTCAAGAACACTAAGCATAAACAGTAGATTTTTACACTTTTTGACAAGAAAACACGGATGGAAATCATTTTGGACGTAATGACACTGATGTCCTTACTCGTTCTTAATAAAATTTAAAAATGAGACAATCCTCTTCGACTTGTCATTATTTATTTTTAATTCTCCACTTTCGATATTTGATATCTAAATAAGCCTACTTTCGGGACAGAAACACGTCCACGTCAAACTAACTGAGAGCATCTTTGTATAATGAATGACACTTTTGGATGTTTGAACCTACTGGGTAGCCGTCAGAGAAAAGAAACATATGTTTTCCCGCTTCAATACAGTGAACGCATGAACAAACTAATGATCGACTTAATTTTAAGCAGACTCTATCATGTGATTTCTCCTGGTAAAGAGTAGATCGCAAACAGTCTGTTAAAAGTCAAGTCAAACAGTGGTCCAATTAAAGGTCCATTAAAATTCAATCTTCCGATCATACAAACATTATGTGTTGTATTCACCGACTATTTGTTAAATAAGTTACAAGTTATGAAAATTATTTAGTTTCGATAGTATGTTCTATTTATTCTCACAGTTGTGTTATGTATTTTTCTAGCATTGTAATATCAGAATTGAAATTGTTTCATGTATGTGAACTACAGAGGCTAAATATAACATTTTGAAAAATATGCGCATCCAATCCTCAATGTGCCGAGTTTAACACTTTTGTTTACAGCAAAACCAGACCCTTTGTTGAAGGTATAACAGTAACGTGTAAATAAAACGGAACACAGTATTCAAAAGATTGAATGTTTTTCGGCGCAGCCGTACTAACATGGTTTTGCTATTTGCATATCAGTGTTGTGTAAACCAGTCAAATCTTACGTAAACCACCAAGGTAATGTCTCTTCAAACGAACAGCGTTTGTAACTTTTACGCGGATTGGTTAACCTTTCGATAAAGGGTACGTTACCTTACCGAAATCCACTGAACTGCGGTGAATTTACCGCAATCCATTTTGGATCTAGAGTGACCAGCAATCGTAACATCTCGACAATTGTTTATGTTGCGCAACGAATCTTAGCCTTCAAACAACGCCGACCATCTTTTTTTCTTTATATTTCTTGTTTCATTCTCGTGTGATAATAGGTCATGCGCTCCCGCGCCAAGCCATTGAGTGTTGAGGACACAAATACTGTGTATTCGTATGTATACTGGTCAACAGAGCTGATCAGCCATTTTGTTTGTTTTTGTTTGCATTGGGTTTAGCAATAGTTCATTTTTGTATGTTGACGTTGTCAGTTTTCCTGGAAGTACTTGTCATCATGTACCCGTCCTCAAGCCGCTGTCAATTTCTCCATACTTATCAGAGGTGGATGACAAATGTTTGTTATGGAAGGACATGACCTGTCCCGTCCGGACATTTCAAGTGACAGATTAATGCTCTACCGACTGAACTAACCGGGCGGGCTTTCGCCGTTTTAAATTTGAGATTTTCATAGTGACAAAGTGATCTCGAAAAGATGAACGTGATTTTGACGGTTAATGTCATTTTTTGCGATTACTCAATTCATTTGAAACATAAGTAGTATAGCTTACTGCAATGAAATAAACAGAAAATGTTATCAAAGCTTTTGAAACTAAGTGAGATAATGTTAGCGGGTAAGCACTTTTGACCAGTATATAATTGATAAATACGTATTACCGACACAGTGTGATAAACCAATATAAAGCATGTAAAGTGATCACTACCTCTTGATATTCTTTATTGTTTATGATAAGTTATTGATGCAAAAGAACTGTGGTATTACTTGTTGCTATGAACGTTGATTATACAATACACAGAAGCAATCCTAAAGTGACCTTAATAACTTTGTATTAATTGAATATCTGTCACGATCTGTTTCCAATTTAAAATATATTACAGATGTCCAATATTGAGTCTTTTATACCGTTATCTTAAATATTGCTCTAGATGAGTTAACACGTGATCGGAAACACATATTACTGGATCGATGCAGAAGCTCTTATTCATCTTGATTATTTTCAGAAAGTTTCGTAACTGAATAAATGAATTGCTCCATCAAGTGATTCAAAGCAGTTTTGACTAAAACTGGTAGTCAAGAATAATTTCTTAAAATACAATATATTGAGATGGTTGTGCAAGTGATCAGAATTGTCATTATGTCTTACTTAAAAAACTTTCAAGAAATTTAATTCATAGCGAGCGTTATTGTATTTAAGCAGATATATCCCTCGTTTTAATAGTTAATTATATATTGAAAGTGTATTGATTTAATTCGCACGGACAACGGGAGTGATTAAATCGATACTTCAGTTCCCTTACTCAGACAATTTTTCGGCGCAGCCGTACTGACTTGGTTTTGCTATTTGCATATCAGTGTTGTGTAAACCAATCAAATCTTACGTTAGCCACTAAACCAGCTCCTCTTCAACCAACCAACATTTGTAACATTGACGCGGATTGGTTAACCTTTCGACGAACGGCTCGTTATCCGCTGAATTTCGGTGAATTGACCGAGATCCATGTTGGATCTGGAGTGTCCAGCAATCGTTGCACATCTTTGTTCAAGGTATTTCTTGTTTATATTAATATTGTTTCCCAATCGTTCTTAGAGTGATGATTGACACTTACCGAGAAGTATTCATTTGAAGAACTCTATTTAAGAACTATTTAATATGTTCCTATATTTTCTCAGTGAATAAAATATGGGCGGGATTTTGGATGAGGAATCATACTATCACGAACGCGTAGCAATGCAGTACAATTTACAAAATAATAAAAGCAAACATTCTGTGAGTGCAAGTAAATGCTCTTTATACATACAACAGCAAGGTCAAACGAAAATATTACATTGTAAATATAGTGTCAACATTTTAAAAGGTACATCCTTATACGTAAGACCTGAATAACTGAACATATTTATACACACAAGGACTGCGCCAGTAATATTCATTAATATATCGCTAACACTTGAATTAAACAAACCTTTCGATAGTTGGACAATTTTGGCACGTACTTGCCAATTAAGCAACCGAAATGACAGCAATTTAATATTCTGAGCCATTCTACACCACATTAGAGCAAGAAACATATTACAAATATACCTTTCTTTGGTTATGTGCTCAATTTGGTAACAGCAGTGACATTATGGAAACACCGCCGGGAACACAATGACCTACACGACGATGGAATAGACATAAAACAAGACTTTAGCTAATTAAACGAATATGTCGCTGTGTATTATTGCATTATCATGTGACTGTACTGATTGCGTACCTTTGTTTGGTGAGTTTGCCATCGGCAGGTAGCGATTACATGAAAATACAACTTTACAGTAAACATGAATATAGAAGTCGTAGGCTCTATTACGTACAAAGCGCTCAACCATCCTATTAGAGTCACCAGAAACTGCGATGCATTTTACATTGTTACATAATTATAACTACATGTACATCTCTGGCTAAGATGATATTTATTTTTTTAAAGGCAAATATTTCAATTTTTATTTTTGAAAGTTTCAAAGTGAAAATCAGCACTGATGTCCCTATCTAGATACCAGCGCTTCGTATACTTTAATAGAGAGTGAACACCAGCTGTCTCGATTGGTTCTATTCGTTTAAGTTGGCTGCAGACAAACATGAAAGTTCTGATTTAGAACCAGAATTACGTTAAGATAATTAAACAAAATATAAGTATCAATCATTTATCGGCTCAGTGATAGAACGGACAATTCGGGTGCGGAAGGTCAAGGGTCCAAGTCCTGGCTGCTTCTTACCAAATTCGTATAAAGGTAATAGTGGTTCACAGGGCTAACATAATAACATAATAATGTTGCTTGATGAAACTGTATTGATAAATTCGTTTGACTGTTGTTATACTGTTTTAAATGAAACAAAGAAAGGTATTTACACAATTCACTGTAAATCAAACTTGGTCTTAGGGCACAAGAAGGAGTCACTGTACCTTAATTATTTTACAGGTGAGCAAAATAACAGGTTAACATACCCGCCACATTTGTCACTGCACCCCCATTTTACAGTAGTAAGATATGGGTAACTGTTCATATCGTTGGGGTAGAACTGTTTACGTACAATACATTTCACTGACTGCATTTCCAGTGTCATCAGTCAGAAAAAATCTTCATCTGATTATGTAATCCTGTGAACAAGAAGTGTATGGAATTTCTGTGGTTTGACCTTCTGAGGGATCAGGTTGTACCTTTTTGCTCTTCACTGCTTCATCAACAGATACCTCTGCTATTGCCTTCCCATCAACCACTTAACAAAGTCTGGCTTGTCTTTGAAGCTTTTACACTTCTCCGAATCTGACCATATTTAGCCTCAAGAAATGATTCTGCTGATACTGATGGTTCAGGTGACATTGTATCAGATTCACAAGACTGTTGAAGGAGCAACAGAAGCAGGAGTGATATCACTGGGGTCAAAAGGATACACGCCAAGTTCTTGAATGCAGCTCGATGTTAGAGGCAGTCAATATAGATGTGTACACTCTACAAACAATACTGCATACATCATTTCTGGCGATCAACTTTCCACCTGGCTCCTTCCGAGTGTTTGTGGCATGAAGAATTCCAAGCAAACGCAATATGGCCTTAACAACTTACGTCCATGTATTGCAATATGTGACTGCACTGTGTGTAATCTCAAACAGTACAATATGTTGCTGTATAGCCCATTCAATCAAAGGGATTGACTTCTATATCTACCAAATAAAATTTAAACATAGGATTCAACTATTTCAAGGGCGTTAGAAGAATAACTCAAATTGCTCATATTAATTTTATCTTGTGAATAGTTCGGAATTTGCATTTCTAATGGCATTAAGTTAATTTTGTGTACAATATATCTATTGATCATGTTCACCATCTCCGCTACCCAACCTTACAACCGTTTACAAGTAAATAAAATCTTTGTATGGATATAAAATGGAATCGATAGACAATTGCTGATCAAACTGACAAAGAATTATTCTGACTACGCATACACATGATGATAACAAGGCATCAGTCACATCCAGGCGCCCATTGCGTGTAATCTTTCAGTGTATGTTCACAGGTTTGACACAATTGCGTTAAATCATTTACTGAATCACTTTTCGATTTCTCTTTCGTATCCTAAATAACATGTACTGTATGGTCCATTAGACTGCCTCATTGGTGTGTCTCTGGAATTAAATTTATAAAGCAACTTAATTACTTTGAGTACATAACCAGTCCGATGTTTATACCATAAATACACAAGTCATTTTTAATATCGACTAGTCCTTTGTTGATTTCCCACTATAATGCACCGCTTGACTACAGACAATATTTCTTACCACAAAACAACATTAGTTCTATTGAATTCAGTGTTTGATCTCATTCTGAGCATCGTCTTTCACTGACGGATATCAATCTCTCATCTGAGTAGAACGGCTCAATTGTTGGATGAAGAGGCATCAATTGAACAAATCCGATTAAGAATCGTTACCGACAGACAATTGGGTGCTATCACTTGCCAGTTACAATGACATACATATCAATATTAGAAAAATACTCTTGTGATGCAAGTTATCAACCGAACAGGATGTTATGGAATATTGACTTAATCTCTCCAGATTAAATCCCTCTGATTAGAAGAAAGTGCTTTTATTTTAAGACTTAATGATCTAGTTTCATATATAACTAGGTGGATTTTTTAGGCATCGTTGTTGAGATTTTGTTTGGTAACCAGCTCGACTGCCACTCTGAAGGTCTCGTGCTATTACCTCGACTCACCTATGGTTTCAGATATAATATATATTCGAATACATTAATCTTGCCAGTCGTCATTTCAGTATCAATATGAAAGAAATGTTTAGTTATGAAATTACATTTGTGGAAACTGATGATGTTTGATGAGGCAACGTTGAACTTTCTCTAAAAATGAATGAAAAAGACGAGCAGGAAATGCAAATACAAAGGACACAGTCACCCCCATAAGTACAAGGGAACTTTAAAATATACATACATGTAAACAATAATAAAATCAAGAAGGACATATGACAAACATTAATTATTGATGCAGTCAATGGCAGAAACGCCACTGGCAAGGGTGGGTTTAAATCTTGTTGCAGGTGGACCCAACCTCACACTCATTATAACGTCGCTCAAATGAAACAAAACACCAATAGTACCCTACACGTTTTAATACTTGTATTTCAACTCTAATAGCAAGTCAATAAGATTTTACATAATATCGTTGGAATAACTCTCCTATTTATCGAACATGTTTTAGGACACACTGTTTTCTTCGGTTGTTGTTTTCTAAATTGCGTCATTGAGTTCATGTGGTTATGAAACAGTAACATACGTACATTAACTCGCTTGTATAATCTTAATTGTATAATTCTTTATCGTCTCTTAGGGTACCTTCTGACGTCATGTTTATCTCCAGTTCGCTATAAACACCCGTGAATTCACAAGTGACTATACCAACGGCAACGCCCTCACCTCTTGTCATATTGGCGATAGTTTTATTATCTACGGATTATTAGTTGAATTATTGAGACTGCTATTGCTTCTGTTTGCCCAATATTCTGCGGGGGCTCAAATTTATCCACTCACAGTTCTATGATACTCGATCAATATTGTGACGTGTGTTTAGTGAACTTTCTTCGTGAACAGAATATATAAAACATTTGAATCGTTGAATAGATATCATTTTGTGAAAGACGAACGGACAAGAACTGTTGAGACTTTTATTACTTTCCTGTGGAATTTCGAGCTTAATAATCTGGAGATATATTTCTACTTGACTTGAAATAATTTAATTCTATTTCTTTTTGTACATTAGTGTAGTGTATTTTAATTTAAAAATGCAGACGTCGACTTACGCTTTTCTCGCAGTCTCAGTGTGTGTGTATATTTCATGCACCTTCACAACAGTTTATGGTAAGTAGACTTCCAAAACTTTCATACTTTCTTTACTATCTAAATACATGTGGTTGAAGTTTTTTGTTGCCTATCTAATTGTTGCCCAACGCATTCCTTAAAAAAAATCTTTAAAAACTTACGTTGCAAACGAAATGTCTGGAGTTTGATTTGATTCTTTATTTCTTGTTAGTATATCCTTTTCCTACACCTTTTGTTTGAATCACATTGCGGTTTAGAATAAAAAAACGTTTTAGGACAGTATTAAAGTGCATGTTGGTCTTTATCTTCAAATAGACCACTGCTGATGTATTCTTTACTAGACTGAGATAAAAACACAAAATGAAAGTTTTAAAAAGCAAAATATTATCCTATGAAGCATTATATCGATGTTATTTAAATATTTTTTTATAAGCGAATAACCGACGAATATTGTTTATTCTGTGCAATAATTATCTTATTGTTCATTGAAACTAAGAAAAAATAATGATATGCAAAATTTGCACTTGCAGATCTTTCCTAAAGTTTATAGATTATATATTTTTTAAATAAAAAACAACCCAATATCGTTCATGAACATTCATTCCCGCAAATGTTTCATAATCAAAATCGATTTTATATATAAAAATAAAAATCTTCGTAATTGCATTTCATTAATTCTAGATGACCCTTGTCGTTTTCTGATTTTCTGCACTAAATTTATGCATGTGACTTTAAGAGTAGAAAATGAAATCAACGATCATTTTATTCGGTTAACCAAACGAGTCTGTCACAAGTTTGAGAAAGGCTCCTGTTAGTTGCACAATTGTTTGACGCAAGTGACTTTTTTTCATTGCCCGAAATGTCTAGATTCCTTGTTGAACTGTGATTCTAACCTTAATGAGAAATAACAAAGCGTATCTAATACAAGTACGTTCGTTAGAGTCATCTGGAGACACAGAGCAAACGATTTCCCCTTTTTTTAAACACCTATGCAAAACTACGTTCAGAGTATCACCTTTTAGTGACATACGTGTATTACACGTTCTGTGTTTTTGATGCGATAATTTTTCAAACTTCATGTTCACTTGTGTTTGTGGATATTTGAAACAAATTTCTCATTTATAGCGAAATACAAGTTACCAAACTAAACGGTCGAATTAATTCTGCTATGAAAAGAACAAAAACCAGGACATATACTGTTATAAAAAACCCGTTGTATATGCAGCTGTTGTAAATACACGTTAAAAAGATTTTATTTTGCTTTAGAATTACAACAATGTAAATATCCTAGCAGAATGTAACGAAGGACAAATAAGGCCATGCCGTAGAAAGTTAAAGCATATCTAGGGGTCAACTTAATTGGGTAGTATGTTTAACAAATGTAGTTATCAAAATCATTTAATTCACAAAAACGTCTATTTTAAAAATTTACAATTTTATACTAAACGTAGATCAAACTAACGCGTTAACCTACTATTCACTACAGCCATATATATAAATTAACGTTTCATCAATATTCAAACGCGCAAGAAGCTGCTATCACATTACATCAGATATCGCGAAACTTGCTATGAATGAAAGATTTTGAAGTATTTAGGCAAACTATGAATAACAATTCACATAGTTCACGAATGCTTGTGTGCAAACGGTCCGATGTTATTAGACAGACTATAAACATTCAATAAGCGATTTTGTTCCACCAGACAAAACGGCATCACTGTAATACACTGAACAAAATGCAGTATTACTTCTCATTTTGATTACATCATTTAATTTAAAATAAGGAATGCATTTTAAAATCTACAGCGGAAACAATTTTCAACATTCGCAAAGCGCGCACATTTTGTTAAAACCAATTAAAAAAAGTCTGTTTAATGCTACATATACAAATAGACCAATTTGATATAAATGGTAAATTGTATGCAAATATTTTGTGATACACACTCCCTATTCGACTATTACATCAGAATAAAACCTTGAAAGTGATAGGGTAATTGTGGATGGAGGTATTGGTAATTATTTTTAATTCATTGTGATGTTATGTGATTAAACGGCTTTATAATGGCAACAGTAACGTATACAATTTAATACAGAAACAACCAAAATATGTAAATGCCCATCATGGTACTTCATAACACGTTGTTTTATATATAGACAGGGGCTTGCTTGGTTCACCAGTATTAACTTAAACACTGTTTTAATATTGGAAAGAATACCACTGAAATCCATTACGCCATTTATGAAATGTAAAATTTACAGTAGCAACAGCAACACAAACACAGTAGAAACATATATTCACCATGAATATATTTAACATTGGACCCTAGTCTAACATTGGACCCTAGTCTACAAAGTAAAAGCAAATAGAAGAGGTACTAATGACCACATCCTCCAACAGGCAACTTCATAATCAGTAGAATTACTTCAGTTCGAGGGAAATTTAGACTCAATATTGCAAAACGTTGGGATCAAATTCGGAGTTAGTTTAAAACTAGACCTAGACGTGTTAAGTATTTGAGTGAAGACAATACATCTAAGACAATTCGTTATCCCCCGTTAACTCACAGCGTGGATGCTATGCTTGCAAATAAGTTAGAAAAAGTGGTTAGAGATTCGAAAAATCATGAAAACTGATTAGGTCAACCGTTCGCGATAAAATATTTAAGAATACGCTATAAAGCAGCTATTATTCATTTTTTTAAACATTAATGCTAATACGATACTAATATTTGGATTTACGAAACATAATACGCTATGAAGACCTGTAACTTTTGAAAGGTTCGACATCAAGAAGTATTGAGATAAATGAAAACGTGATATGTTAATATCAATGATCGGAAAATGTTCAACAAGGAGACTAACTTTGCCAGAGTGACTACGCACTAACGTTCGTCCTTACCGTTAAGTGCAATGCACATATAACCTCTATGTTCAACAGATACCGATAATAAATAGTTTAAATACACGCTATGTACTTTCACGACTGCGTAAAATAGATAAATAGAAGCTAATATGGTACTACAGATACATCAGACTAATTTGATATTGATTGCTGTTACATTCATCATTCGATTGATTAGTAATAGTCTCGTTTAGAAATGAATGTAACAATAAATTAAAAAAATATGGACTAAAATTATCCAAGAATAAAAAATCGACGTACATTGAATATTAATAATTGTAACGCTGATTTCATGATAACACTTTAATAAAGTTTAGATTGAATGATAAAACACGCCGGAAATTACTTCCAGTTGTCGGATATAATTGTGTCTATTTCCACATACAACCATTCTAAGTTTGGCGCCTTTGCATAACCGTTATTTCAGAGTTATTTCAATGGAGCTACTTCAGGAGCTTTGAGCAGTATAATTACTTCCACATACGCTACAACATTCAATGTGTCTTAATATAATGCATCGGTTTAATTAATCGGAGCTAATCAATTGGTTTTAATCAATATATATGATCCATCCCGATAAATTGATACAACAATCATTTCACAACTATTGTGTGTTGTCCAAATACGTGTAAGTAATACAGCAATACATTGCAAAACTGTATAAAGAAATCGAGATGGAAATGCAACACAAAAAGTGCATAGCCATCCCAATAGCAAGAGGAGCTATGGAAATATGTTCATGCATGTGAACAATTACGAAAGACACTCGTGATACAAAACGAAAGGAAGTCATTGGGAGGCCGCCTTGTTTGGTTGTGTTAAAGCATATTGTCTCCTTTAAATTCTATTTTACCGTTTATAGGACACATAATGTATTCGTAGATCAAAAACTTAATTCAGCAAAATTAAATATATTTTAACCTTCGCAATCGACATATGTAACCGCGCATATGCCCGGTGTCCTGAATAAAAGAACGCTGATTAAAAAATTCTAAGGATAATCTTCCACTTTTTCGCTCTTTGATGGTGATGGTTATAGTTTAACACATCATTTCACTCTTGGGACAATCGAACCCTAACCCTCACTAATAGATGTAATGGTATACTGGTCTTACAGTCACCGACATAACCCAGCATTTGACGACAATGTGTCACTAAAACTATCATTGGCGTAGATGTATCTCACCACATTAACACTACATGTATTTGCTAAGTGAAATTATCCACAAACATCATGTCACGTATTCTGTCCGCTGATTATTTTGTTTACGACGGATTTTACTATAGCCTGTTTGTATTAACTTGATAAGTTTGTGAACAAAATTTTAGGTGTTCAGCCTGTGATAACATGCTTTGGGAAATATTGACCAATTGACAACGGTATTCTCAACTAATTTTGTATCAACTGTAAGTGTTTGATTCTGGACAGCTATTAGACCGAGTCTCAAGTTGTCAGTATCTTGTTTGTTTTACTTCCCAGATAAAATGTCAAATAACAAACTATAAAAATATGAATATTTCTGTTATTAGTTCCATTTATTTGTTTCAATAAATCCAAGATAGCTCGCTTTCGTTATATCACATCCAAACACGTTATGCAAATATGCATCCCTTAATTACACATCTTATGCATACCTATGTGTTCTTGGTGTTTAAAAACTGCAGTATAGTTTTATCATTTAAATGGTTGTATTACATTAGTCCTAAATTACTCAGTGGATATGTAAAACTAACTCAATTATTAACATGAATGCAAATGTAACGAAGTCACTCAATTTTTATACGCTCAATTGGATATAAGTAGGTATGAAAAAACCCCGCAAATGTCACAGCTGAAAGCTTGTAAAAGACCTGTAAATTCAACGTGCAGACTTAATCGAAATGTGTGCGCTATTTGCGAACGAGCCAACACTTAAATGGTCAAAACAATAAAGCCACATGCTGAACTTTCACGTACTATGTACGATACTTGCTTCATGAAATATATATCAACCGCTAATAATATGATCAGTTGATGACTAGCATAGTCATCGTTTACAGCTCTTGTTAGTACATTATTTAATTACGTTGAAGTGAATGTTACTGAACTTCAATTTATGTAACAAATGATACTAATATAATTAAACTACATAATAATGTATTATCCTTTGTGTTCATGGCGTTATGAAAGAGACGAGACATTCACAGGTTATGCAACACGTTCAGCGCACTCATTAATAGGAAGAAAGGTATTTCTATCAGCTGTTTTGATAGAACAGACAACGTCTAGCACAATATCAAGTGTAGTTTGTATTAAAATAAGTATGGTAATTTTTAAGCCTCTGTAAAATCTGATAACAGTTTTACTATACTATCAAGAACGAATAGTTTCGATCATTATTGTTGCTTAAGTGCACTGTAATATGTGGTTATCATGCATAATGAGAACTAAATAGCATTTTGACCATAACAATTATATACGCGCGTGTTAACTACTCATCCATTACTTAAAATGGATCAAGAAGTCGAGTAGGAAATGTCATATGCAAAGTGTACATCTACACCAAAGGTACAAGAACAAAAACAAACATGTATCAATTTAAAGCAAATTGGACACAATGGTACGTGAAGAAAGGAGTATCGCTTTAGAACGGTCTGTGGAAACTAATACTACTGAATTGTTTTTTTTTACTTTCATGTTCTACCATCGATGTTAATTAATTTAAAATTATCGCTGGAAAATTGATGGACATTTCCCTTGAAACGTGACGCCAATTTAGCGCCTAATTGGTTGTGTATTCGATTGTACACACCTTTTAATGAATGTTGTATTAGTACTAGCCTCTAATTAAAACCTACTCAACTAAACATTAACCGGTTGAAATCGTTTAGTGTTATTTTACAACCTTAAGAAGATTAGAAAGTTAATTTTCACTGCATAATATCTGCTTTAAAGATTCAATGTCTAATGGAAACACTGGATTGAATTTATATAGCAAAACAGTAATTAAATCTGAAATAATAAGCAAGGATAACCTATTTTTTCCGTGGAAGAGCATCAGAAAGTATTATCCGTTTTATGCCTAAATGCTCTTATATTTTTACTGACATGCAGCCTGGGAATTATTATAAGAATGGATAACTCGAATAACTGCAAAAAAATTATTCCCAAATCTAAAATTATTGTTTTATGATTTCGTGTTTGTTAAAATGAGGCAAAAAGGTTTAATGATACTGGCTCATTCAGGTCGTATAACATAGCAAATTTAAAACATTTAACGCAGTGGGCTTAGTGAAATAAAAAATAAGTTGCATTCAAGTTAAAGTTTTAATACCGAAGCTGGTAAAGTGTAAGACGATTTAAAATTAAAAAATACACAAAAATCCCAGTCGACATCTCGAACTGGCAATTAAATATAAAACATATTTACAAGTGGAATTGCTTAAAGAAACAAAAAACATCTCCGAGATTAATGGATATGAAATTAGATATGACTGGTATGATTTTATGAAAACGCCGTTCGCTTTCCGCTCAAAATGTCTGAGTGTCGGGAATGTTTGAGAAGTTTTCCTTTTCACTGGAAACATTTTTAAAGATGTTAGCTGTTATTTTCTCTTGCATATTTGCATTTGTTTGAAATGCTGCATCATTGCATAACTGTAACGTTGTTTACTGTCCCATGTACTGTGGTCAGTAAATAATAAATGAACTGTTGTCGCTCGCTTTCAAGAGAGTTAGCCTGAGGTAATAAACGCAAGGTCGCATTCAATGTCAAGAATTCCCCTAGTATAAACACAGTACAGATATCTTAAAGACCATCGACAGCATGGACATTGTCTAATGAATCTATTTCTTGCAATCTTAGGATGAAAGCAAATGAATTCTATATACTGCATTTATTAGATGTTCAATATCTAATTAGCTATAGACGAATTATTTGATCATGTTCTGGACCTCAGCTGTGTTAATATTTATGATTAAATTATGCCGATATTCATTTCTTTGCTTATATATGATGTTATACTATATTCAGTTTATTTATTTGTTTCTTCTATATTTTCAGGCAGATGCTCAGGTAAATGGGCTATACATGCGTGTTATGGAGGTAATTAAATATATTTGTTATTTTGTATTTAATTATCAATGTTCGGTTATACAGTGAAGTATAAAATTGGTCCAAAGAAATGTTTCACTGTTTTCAAAGTAATTTAGTTTTACCCAGATATCCCAAGAGGACTCGTTTAGCTGAATCGGTAGAGCTCTTGATTACCAATGTTGCCTAATGTTTCGTTGGCTAGTGTTTTCCTGGGATGGGTGTAGGGAGGCACGTTTCCCCTGTAACATGTTAATCTTTCTTCAACATTTGATTCATATTATGAAGCTCTCAGTAGCTTACTGGGATACTACAGCTTCAGAATTCACGGGAGCAGGTATGGGGAAACTGGCCACCGCACATAACCGAAATATTGTTGAAAATTAGTGTAAACTCCAACAGACTTTATACACCATTTAGTTCTCTTTCATCTAGTCAGATGTGATATGTCTTCAGGCACACCACACGTTTTAACAATGTTTGTGAATTGTATTTGAAATATTTTACATCTAAGACGAAATTCGAACAAATTTAATAGATAATTAATAACATTTGGTTTATGCATTTCATAACACCGTTCCAACTGTAATGTACTAGCGCTCATCAAACCTCTAAGAGAATCTTAAGGAAATATCAGCTTTAAAAATGCCACTGGTATCGAGGTTTTAAAGTGATTTTGATAACAAAACGGATAACTGTTTAATATAAGGAAATGATTTTATGTTTAGAAGTGTATTTTATGATATTAAGAGCAGGTTTACTCGCCCATGTAAATATCAGTTATGATATTGAAATGATGTTATCGGGGAATTGACTTAACGCATCAAGTAGACTTATGAAATGAATGATTTGACAGATGTGATTAACCATAAATCATACTCGACGAATTCTGTCTGACTCTATGAGAACGGGTCAAAGTAACAATTGTACATTTAAATATCTGTCTGTACTGGTGTGTTAACATGGTCGTCAGGGAAGAAAATGTGCTGGATTAGTCTGGAAGCTATAACCTTCAATGGTGTGTCTTTAAGGAGTCCTTTGTTAACCACAAGTCAATGGAATAGTTCTTATACTGGCACTGTTGCCAAATATAACGCATTAGTAAAGTCATTTACTTTAGAATCAACAAGGAGCTTGCCAGATGATTTCAGATGACGCAAATTATTTATCATACTTGATTGAATTTCCGTGCCTTACATTTCATTATTCCCGTTGATTGATGTCTTCAAGTCATTAATATTGTAAAGCATGTTAAAGCTTTGTTATTAAAGTATGACATATGTGACCGTTCTACGTGTCTCAGATGATGTTTTGGCCTTCGGTCTTCAAGGAAACTTAAGAAAATGAGGAGTTCTACCGATACAATGTGAAGTATGATCTAGTCATTCAAATAACTTCCGTAAAAAACTCTCTCCTCACGTCCTTCACATTATTTGCTTTCTTTGGCAGTACAACTGCAATATCCTGTCAGTCGCGTCAAATAAGACACCAAACAAATAGTCCATCAAGTTACTCGTGCCCCGATCTCACCAGTCATCATTTACTGAAAACAACGAGTCACTCAAAAACTAGAACAGTGCAAAATGTACCCCCGCATAAAATGTACCCCCGCATAAGAGAAACTGGTTGCTTCCGAATATGGGTTTTCAGAGTAAGAATGTGTTGTAGCAGTTCAGACAAAATTGTGCAACTAATCCTTTCGTTGTATAGTAATTTAAAATTTCTATTCAAAAGACTTCTTTCCTAAAAACTTGTGAAACCTCCCACGCCATATTTTGGACATCAGATGCGACATTCGATTTCTATTGATTACTTTTACTGATAATGTGCGATTCTTGTTTTGTAAAAGCAGTTTACAAATATTTTAGTTAAAACGTTGGGAGTTAATTGACTAACTGGGAAGTATTTTAGAGACAACCGAATACTGAAGTTAAAGTTATATACATAGACGTGCTAACATACTTCGAACATCATCACTATTCGATGGTTATCCTTCGTTTAAAAAATCTAGTCGTTCAGTCCACTGTTATTTCATGACAGTACCTACATTTTGTTTATGGTTTATTAAAGAATTTTAGGTATTAATGCGGATGTGTAATTTATATATGGCATTTACCGCTCGAAGTATTCATTCATTTATCAAAAATAGAAAATAGGAGTGGCTCAAGGAAGGCCACTTACACGGAACAGGGTTTCCCTAAACAAATTCCTGGGGGTATAAAGTAAAAAGTAAAACTTGTTTAAACACTACAAAGAAGGGGCATGGGGAACACATAGTGCAATAGGGTATAGATAACAAGCAATCGAATGCAATAATAAGTCCACAGCACATTGCATTTACTTTACTAGAAAAGGAATGGTACATTGATGCCTTGTTTGATATTCCGTTTGTTTGAATAAAGGAAATACATCTCTTTCCAACTAGTTTCCTGACTGTTTCATTGTCTTGGTCTTACAAATATCAGATTATTGACCTTGTTGCATGGTTAAGCTCTTTTTCCCCATAATACCAACAGACAGTGATGAGGCAGTTAATATTAGCGCTAAAACTAAATTCATAGCGCGTTTTTCTAATTAAAACCATCACGTCTATACAATGAAACAAACGGCATGAGATACTAAAAGGCCTACTTTCAAAGAATATTTAATACACACACATCAGTTGATCAAACATTTTTTGATCAATTAACCACTAATCTATGTCTACTAATTTATTGTCAAAGGGGACTAATAATAATTGTTCATTCAAAACTCGAGTATTTAGTAATCAGTAGGTATAGATATCGTTAGTGACATCGCTCAAAATCCTTGAGCTAATTGCTCTAGTGGGACACTGACTCGTGAAAGGGATAATTATCGCAATACTGGTATATTTATTGCCATATCACTGGTTCACTTGGAGTATACGCCACTCCTTTGAGACATTGCCGTGGCGTATAACGGAGAATGTAATGATATCAATGCTGACGTTGATTGCAATAGGAGTACGAATATAAGTAACATGACATTGACCGCCAATATAAAAATGTTATGGTTACTCAATCACAAATCACACTGGTTTCATTTTCTACTTATATATATGGTATTCAATTGAATTAAATCTCCATCAATGTTGGAACAGACCAGTTTATGAGCCCCTTGTGTCGCTGGACGTATAATTAGGAGAGAAGAAAATGAGAAAACTTATATGATTAGGGGGATCTTTAAGTAACAGGCGGCTAATCGCTCAATATGATAACGATACAGGAGAATTGTTTAATATATCATATTCTTCAGCAAATACTTATTATCTGCAGCTAATCTGCAAGGATTATGCTATGTCTGTCATAAGAAGTGGTCCTAATATATCTATTCATTTTCCAACAACCATCGTTTTACACTTTATGCCGCTTTCATGCAGAAAGTCTCCCTTTAGTAGAAATATCTGCTTGATTAATTGTGTCCACCACTAGGAGCGTAAGTACCAGTTTAGATGGACCTTTTGTTATATCTGTAAATAAGAAATAATCACATATATCCATTTATGGCAGACAAGAGACACTCCTGTGATAAAAATGTCCAATAATATGTCAAATTTATGGTAAATATATATCGACAGTTGTATGATCTTTGTCTGTTATGTTTCCAAATAACAATATATTGGATTGGACATTAAACTCCATGCGTTTTACTTCAGTTAGGAGAGGTTTGTCTGCAGGGTATATGGCGTCAGTGATTCGTTGGAGAGAAACGCATTTAATCCTAAATGTCATAAATCCTATTTATTCCTGCATGATATATTGCAATGTTTTTTCAACTCTTGCCACCACAATTTGTCCTCGTTTGCTTCAAGGTTCCCTACAATCTACAGTATTAGAATACAAATTGTTTTTTTACGTTCTCTTCGCACGTTTTAAAAGAAATACTCCTTAACCCTCTTGTATGAGTGTGGACTTGTTGCTTTAATTCCTACCTTTGCATTAGTATGATGTGATATTGCACAATCCACAAGTTCAACTCAATGTTGGCTGAAGATGTATATGTGTTATTGCCATCCCCATAAAGGGTGGCTCTACCAGGTTATCTCAGTCGGTACAGCGCTTGGCTGTAACCCGGGAGGTCCGGTTTCGGTTCCGGCGGAGTAGGTCTTATCCTTCTGTGACATTTAGCTTCGGTCATTTTCCCTATATCTCAGATTCATTAGAAGAGGTTGTCAATTGGTTGTGGAAGTTAGTACGGGTTAATAATATATTCCAAGAAAAGTCGTTAGGTCAACTGACCGCCGTATATATAATGGACCAGTGTGTCGAACACTGGAATTAGACCCAATATTAAAGAAACAGTGTTAATTTATTTTATACGAATTCTACTCTTCTCTCCTATCATTATAATGGATAACTGCTACAACCTTAGCGTTTATAGAATAATAAATATTCATTCACGTTCATTAGACGAACGTTTAATGATGTTTAAATTGATAGAATATTTCCTTTTAGTACAGATTGTAAATTATATCTTCCACATATGGCGACTTTGATCCATTAATGTTTTAGGAAATCTATCTTAGGTATTATTGGAAGTCACAAACGTGCTCAGTAAAATAATTTGCGATGAAACTAAACTATATTTTATTGTCATGACGTACATTTTCGACCTACTAATATTGAGAAATGACAGGTTAGTGTGTTTCAGGTTCGGGGAAGGCATGAATGAAATACAGTACGAAGTGCATTCTATCCAAACAATGTTAGCATTTAAAACAACTGCCCAATAAAGAGACATTTGTTCGTAAACATGTATATACGGACTTTATAAACATATTTGTACTTGTATATGCTTCGAGGTAACGGCAAATTCGTGCTTCTGTTTCCGTCTACAGTCATTAAAATATATTTTATGACTGTTCACTTCAAAGGTGAACATAATTACTGTTTTATAACCGTTTTAAGTGTCTAGTATGATTGAATACTCCGGTTTGAGATTTGCAACTAGTATCCACTCTGAGGCTCTTTTGAAATGAGAAATACGAACGCGATCATAAACAGTTAATTGAACCACATTAACGATACAGTAAAGGTATATGAGACTTGAGATCGACAGTGCATCTAATATGTTTGAGAAAATATTCACTTATAGCGACTAATTTGACAAGCCAGACAATCTTTATGATCCCGCCTAATAGGGCGAAATGACAAACTGTAATGTTCCGATAAGTTATCTAGTGTAATATACACCGTATCATTTCTCACGTTTAGATTGAACTCCCTGCAAGTCAGTGTTATATATTGGTTAATATTCACATTTCGTATTTGTTCTCAATATTATTTTCAAATTGTTTAAGTCCAAAAATATCGCAAATTGGTTGGGACATTACTAAAACGCCTACCGTAAACTACAAGAACACACAAATACATCAATTACTTTACAATTAGTAGTCATAAAACAGCAACGTAATTGAGATGTATTGATTTTGCTCAATTAATTAAAAATGAAAAACTGCGTTCAAAAGCCTTGCCTATTCGGATTCTAATTGTAATGTTTTCACCTCAATTAACATCATTGGGGTTTTGCATTTATCACGGGTTTTGCAACAATCAACCTGTGGCGTATTTATCGTAAAGTAGTCAGTAATTGCCATTTAACGACAATTATGTCGCATTTATGGAAACTAGGATGAATAAGGAAACACGGTATGCAGGTACCTGATACAGACTGGCTGATACACATCAAACGTGAGCGACTGAATTATGGAATTAAAGGTGTATTGTGCTAAATTGTTGTTCATTGTTTACCTAAACAAACATGAACAAAATAATGCATATAGTTAAAACATCAATAAATATGCATTATCAAAGAATAGGAGCACACTAATAAATAATAACATATTTCTCAATATTTGTCGAAAAAGTTTGTAATATCTTTACTCCGAAATAATATTTCATTTTTTTGATAAATGGCATTTTTAACAAGTTTCATCCGTGCATCATATGATAAAACAAGTCATTTTAATTGATATTGCATTGTACGTATTAAAGATGTCTCAGTTGATATTGCAATAACATTGGATTAAGCCCCTTCAAATAGTTCAGATATATCTTTAAGATTCGAACACACACATGTGATTAGTATAGTGTCATTTCGCCAAAAGCGTCTCACTGCGACAAAGAGAAGGCAAACTTTTTCAGCGCTTACCCTCATTTCATTTGCCTTCAGAGCTTTTTGAAATGTTACGTGATCACTGGGATTTATTAAATCCAACAAATGAGATCCGTGAGAAGTTAACAGTATTATGTGTTTGCCTGTGAAACTGTGGGTCCAATTCATAGCACCTCTATTCATAGGGCATAAACAGAACGACGCGATAAATGCGAAACGGTACCTGCTGTTATTTACATAATATAAATTTCGGCGCAGCCGTACTAACATGGCTTTCCTATTTGCATATCACTGTTCTGTTAACCAATCAAATCTTACGTTAACCACTAAACCAACTTCTCTTCAACTGAACAACGTTTGTAACCTTGACGCGGATTGGTTAACCTTTCGATAAGGGGAACGATATGTCACCAAGACCGCTGAATTACGGTAAATTTACCGATATCCATTTTCCATTACCGAAATCCACTTCTAATACAACATCTTCACTATATATCACTAACAACTTGTTAAACTATTAGGTTGTAAATGTACATACAAAAATGTAAGTAAAATATTGCATATTAAGAAAAATATAGACTCCAGTGGATTTCGGTAGGGTAACGTACCGTTCGATAAGGCCTATACTATTATACCAAACCTTAAAAACATTTACTCGTTTATTGTTATGTATTTTGTCTTCCGAAGCAAAGGAATGAACACTATTATTGCAATGGTGTTAATTTGCTTGCTTCAGATTGCGCCGAACATCTTTTCGCCGAAGATATTTCTTGTTTCACCAAAAGTGGTTAATAAATGCAACTTTTCCGAAATAACACCCCTTGTGGATCCAAATTTGACGCGGTTTGTTGCTTTAAAGGGGGCCGCTCTGGAGAGTATCAGGTCATTCACAATGTAACCATTGGTAAAACATCACAACGACATAGAGATAGCGCTGTAGTAAATTGATGACAAGGACGAACTAAGTGAGTGATAATATCTCTGAAAGGCCAACAGACTCATACATGTACTATCCCCTTAACTGTAATATAGACAAATTATATTTGATTGAAAAGACAATTATATGATATACACAATGGCCTGAGAGAAAATCTGTCTGTGAACGGACTTTTCTTACTCCATTTCCAATATAATTAGAAACATTACTTCTATAGAAATGAATTATTTTTGTAATATTATTAACTGCAAGAATACTGTTAAAGAGTTATAGAAGTCAAAGTTATAAGTTAGTATGTATTATATCTTAGTCATAATTTGGTAATAATACCATGTAACACCGACACAATAGTATGAAGTAGTTTCATGTTTCTCTTTTCTGTCCTGAACTTTCTTACTTTCAGATTGTATCAATGTTTTTCTAGACCCTTTTCCTCGAAAACAAGCGCCATGCCTAAACTGGCCGGACTTAACTAGACAAGATTAAATCTCCTGGTTCCTGCGCCTCCTTGCATATCCGATTGGAAGAAAACATACAACAAACAATATTTGTATATGTTTTCGAATCTGCAAGAGAATCGGTCGTGTGTTGCCATCTATATCAACAATTATTCTAATAAGATTTATTACTATTGTAGACAAGTTAGCCAAAAAAACTGATATATATATACGTGTAACAATCACGCATCTGAACATCATATTACAACCATACGGGAAACAAATACAGTATTTAGTTATTGCACAATAATTGTGAATTAAACACCCAGCCAAAATTTAGATGAAATTGTTAGTGTTGCCAGAATTTTCTAAGACGAGATGAAGAACGAACGATTGAAAACGCAAATGCCCATATATAGATATGGCTGGGCAGACTGTAGTTCCGTTTATTTGCTTTGAAAATGGAATCCCTCACAAAATATTAGACACCTATATCCGTTGCATGTCAGAAATTAAAAGTTCTAATCCATTCCTCGGCCGTCTGTTTGCTGGCAAATATGGAAATAAACAAACATGCTTTCTAAATACGTATAGAAACACTTTACTTATGCATGTAAGTTAGTTATACGCGTAACTGAAAGCTCAAGCTGATGACGTGAGCATATGAATATAACTTCTTAAATTTTAACGGAATGAAGTAAATACGTAATGCACTTTCAAAGAAATCGATAATTCGTTTGACAACTAACATAATGAATGATGAAGTCGAGCAGGAAGTAACACATGAAATGTTCACAGCCATGGCAAAATCACAAGGAGACATTGAAAGCCACCTTCATTATATAAAACGATTTTGGAAGAAATGGCGCATTCGTCCTTAACTCGGACGGAATAAAACTTATAGAAGTCTTTGAAAATTCATTTGTAGGACTGTCCTAATATTCCGTATCATTGTATTAAATAATTGACCATGACGCACTGTTGAAATGGTGTATTGTGATCACATCACGGGCACAAAAAGCAATTAAATGCGTAAAAACAACCCGATGTCGTTCAATTGAAAATAAATGTATGTGTTACAAATGTATATGTATATAATGTCTTCCATTGCTTTATGTGTGATTGTGCCACTTGTTTGTGGCATTTCCTGCTGACCTTCATTTTTCATTTGTGTTATTACAGACAAATGTTTGAATACCCACTTTCAATATCACATACCATAATTAATAACACACGTTTGTTTTTCAGGCAATGGAAAAAGATCGGGTCCATCAGTAGCTGATACAGATTCCAAACAAAACGACAGACAATACATTTTACGACAATTATTACTGTCAGACAGAACCTCGCCTGAATTACCAGTAGAAACCGAACTTACTGCACCTCCAGTATTCGACGATATAGAGCCATTTTATCCCGATGTTGCCTCTTATAACAAAGACAAAGAACTAGAAAAAGTTAGAACGCTTCTCGGTGAATTGGTAATTATTTTGATAACACAATAATTTTTAGACCATTTTTGGTGATTTTGCCCTTTAAAAACAATGGAAACGATTTGAAAAAGGTAGTTGGTTACCAATCATGATGTTTTACAACGCATGCGCATTGAAATTAAAGTAATAGTCACTGTATTTCAAATCAGGTGATCAAATCATTGAAACGTTGATACGTGTAGTAGTCGAAACAGTAATATCCAATTCTGTTGTTATTAAAAAGAACACTTTTGGTGACAAAAAAATCAAAATAAATGGTGGTTGGGTTCTTGACATTTTGCAGCGATTAGTCTTTAATCATTTGTTGGTAAACTGCGTCTGCATCAACAAGTTTCCGAATTATTACTTGTCAATTTTTGGCGATTTCTCAAATGTCTCAACATAAATATTCCGGAGTATGAGATTTGATGTAATTATTTTGATGGATTGAAGTCTAAACATGACAAAGCGTCGATCGTAGACAATGTTTCTGAGTCTCGTACATAAAATGTAAAATATCATCAAAAATGACAGATGAGACGAATTGCTAGAACAATTTGATTTCCAAAGATTGTATTCTTTTAATGGTTTTTTTATAGGATAATATGGAATTCTTTTAGATTACATTTGCATGTACGTGTCGAGATTCGAGCGATATTATCACTTTCCATTCATCTTTGCTAGAATTTTGTGGCATCGTGACGAGATACATTTCATTTGAATATTATCTTACAAGTAATCGCTTACGCATATAATTTGTAAGAATATAATATTAAACCATTTAAATGACTGTTCCAAATGTGTGAGATACATACAAAAGTGATTCAAAATTGCAATCAATTATACAATGACTAAGTGCGTATTTAATGAACTTGATTTTATGGTAATCAAATCCTGAGGAAGTGTCCGTGTGGGGAAACCATACTTGTGAATGGGGCGTTCCCTGTTCTATTCTTACCCTTCAAAATAATGTATTCAAGTTAGATTTATTCTCTCAAATGTTGAAGATTATTTCGGCATGCATATATAATACGCACCAAACTGATTCATAAAAAACGCACATTTCCTGGCATATTTTCTATCTTAAATTGATATATGTTTATTTTCGGATGAAGAAAGAAGTGAAATGATAAATTGCAATTTACCGACCCGTTGCTTAATTGACTGCCTAGAGCCAATCTCATGTTTTGAATGATATGAAAACAAACTCTTGCCGCAGTCTGTAAGAGCTGTTATGCTATAGGAATTTTTGTTCACACTGGAGCTGGAAATTTGTTGTATTCTTAAATAGATTTTAAGGCTGTAAGATATTTAGAACACCAAGAAGACACTACTCGAGCAGAATATGGTGTACACACATCTACCCATATTAGAAAACCAAATACCACGGATCCTCTGACAAAGCGCTTACAAAGAACCTATATTAGGAACAAGCTTTCTTTGGTTGTTTACTTGAACCAACCATTCCATTCTGATGACGTAAACTAACTGCGTACGGTGCTAAAAAGCAACAAGGCGTTTTTTGTTTAATTTAAGTTTCCAAATGGGAAGATCGAAAAAAGGCCAGATGAATTGATGGGACTATTTCAGGAGTGTTAAAACAATATATGTGAATTTTAAACCCATTTTGAAATAAAGTCGATACCGATCACGCGAGATTCTGTCTTGAGAAAGGGCAATCGATTGTACAATTAACTTAGGCAAATCGGCGGGATTACGTAGTTACCACAGAAAAACACTCGCAAAACTTTCTACGTATTATTATATTTGATGCATTGAGCTTAATTTGTGCCACGTATTTATGATAAGAAATGTAAAAGTGAGAATGACTTGCACAGTGAAGACCGCACACAGCCCCTCTATAATTACCGAGAGTGGGGATATGAAAGAAAATTATATCGGAGGGGCCATTGGTCTCAAGAAAGGATGAGAAGACTAATAAACATGAAGAGCAATGGAATTTAACAACATAGAGTTTTTATTACTTTCAGAATAAACACTAACACTGAGAAACAAGGCCTCTTCACGGCCATCCATTGCTTAGAAAACGAGATAAAAATTAGTAATTATGTGTGGTTGGGACATGGGGAGTCCCGGTAGCTGTGCTTTACTAGTGTAATAATAAATAGTTCTCTAATTATACCATTGAACATGACGACAATATAATTAAAATTGTTATAAAATGAGAGTGATTCATATATATTTATATATTTACGTATAATTGAAATTGCTTTACACTTGAGTACTTGATAGATGCGTATGGGCAATTAATAATATATTCATTATTAATAATTCACATTAAATACTCTTTAAGTAAACTCAATTTATTTGTTCTGGCCTTAATTGGTATGATTTTAAATACAATTGCGCTCTTGAAATTCCCATGAAATCCGTGAATTAATAATTTATTTCCCGGTGATAATATTCTTACCACTTGATTGCCATCAAATTAGCGTTTACTCGCAAGAGATACTCGCTATGTCTATCGAGTTAGAAATAATATTTATTGCCAATATTTTCTGCTCAATAATAAATTTCCCCAAGCTTTCTGTTACTAATTGAGGCCTAAAAATAATTCCGTGTATCACTACTGTCAATAATATTAGGATATTGACCAAACACCTCCTTATATTCCCTATAATTAACTGAATCATTTCGATTTTACGAATATTTCTGTTGCAATCAGACAGATGATGTGTACGTACGTGTCGACATTTCACGCATAAAACAAACACCCCCAGATTAAAGAGTATAGTTGCTTTGTCAATAAATCAATGGGTGCGTATGAAACCAGAGAAAGTTTCTTCTATAAACTTGAACATTAGTACTTCAGAAAATTTCGCTGATATTTCAAGAGTATTTAACAGGCATGATAAACCAATAAATGTTCTTCCGAATGTTATTTATTGGTGTATCTATGTTTTAAAGGGTTTCGCCGCAGTTTCATGCAAGCGTATATTATCCGATATCTAGGCACGTGTTACTCGAAATAAGATTACAATCAGATTCATCATGTATGTGGCGTTCCCTGTAGCAAGTTATTCTCTCTCTATCAAAACTACAAACATAATCTGTAAACGTTTTCATGCGTAAAAGACGATTACATCTAGCAAGGCTTAATTTTCCGTTGCCTGACAATGTTATACATTTGGTCACCAGTGTATTGTATTTTTACTAAACTAACCATAGTATTGCTCTTGCTTTGCTAAGATTGTCTAAACCATCGTGCCTGATATGAGTGTACTTTAACTAAGTAGTATACCAAATATCTTGACAATAACCTACATTTATTTTATTACTTTTGCCTCAGAACTTAGCGAACGCTTCATTGTGTACTACTAGACTTTCTAGCAAATAGACTCATTATTGTCGAACTGATATATGATACTTAGCACCTTAAGACAATTTTAATCAAGTTAAGTCATGAAAGAGTCGCGGTGTTTGTTCCACTTTGACGCGCCTTTTCCGTATGCTGTTTTATTGTTGTGAGTCATGTAGACATAATTATATTGCGTCTTGATTTTTTAATCATTCGGTCAGATGCTTTGTTTTATTATACTGTGATGTTACTTAGTAATACATGCTTGGCTATATATGAACAATATCATTTAGTGAGTGTACAAGTAGACTGGTTTTTAATGTTGTATTTATGTGCCTACATGATCCAATAATTACGTTATCTGTCATGAAAATGTAGAAAATGTACCGTGTTTTGTTTTAGGCAAATGTGCTTAATTTGATACAGTACGCTGCTATTTGACTGCCTCGGGGCATTTTAACTTTTTTTACCAATAATAAAGTTTGCATTTAACAACATGCTCGCAGGCAAAAGGCAATATACGGATAAGTACAGAATTATGTGCAGCCAACTTGCTTTCATAACGTTGTGTGCTTTACCCTTACACTAGTCAGTTTTCTGTTCGATAATGCCTTCATCGTCGGCCAGAGCATTCCTTGCGCCTCTGTTCCCTTACGTATGTACCATTGAATCTCCTCAGATGCCTTATGTTTATTGGATTGTTGTTTCCCAGAGGTCTGTGTGGAGAGGCACTGTCGTATGTACGTGGCGTTCCCTGTATACGTGTAAAAGTAAATCTTTTAAATGGAGAACTTTAGGTATTTTAAAAAGGCAGAATGGTCGTTTAAAGTGTCATTCCAAATATATCTCTCAGTGAATACACGCTGTTTCTTATAATGGTTTGATGATGATGTTTGTAGAAGTTCAATGCTATGGTCGTGTTGAGATTTAAAACATTTACCAGGGATTTGGAACCATTTTATGACTTTCAAACACAATATGCTTAAAGTTATGTTATATCTATGTTGTTTTGATCGAATGATTATACTATCTTGTATTGATCAGGAACATATTCCTTTTGACGTGTTATTTTATGAACATGAATCGCATAAAACTACGTTACAATAACTATGCTACTTATTTAACACTATAAAAGTGTATTATATTGCTCACAAATTGGCTTTTTTAATTTCAGTTATTAAGAAAACGTTACAGAGGATCAATGGATGATGATTTCATGTTGAAGCGATAATGCCGAGAGTGGTGCCCTGTGTCCATTCATGGAATATCGCAGCAATTGAATTCTATGTGAACATTTTGAGCTTGATATATTTTGTCACAGAAATGTTTATTAATTTATTCAAAATGGTTTTAAATACAGTGGACATATTTTTCTGAAAGTTTATTAATTCTACAATTGTTAATTTAGATTCTACAGAGATGGTCATTTGTTTAACATCGTGTACTATACTATTTTGAAATAAATTATCATTTGAGCGTATGAAATCTAGCATGTTTCAACATATAAAAATTCCAAAATATCTTAAAAAGGAAATAAAACCATAAAAAGGTTGCACAAGCGTTTGTTGTATTTTTTAGCTATTAAAGCGTAGTTCTGGTGGGTAATAATTGCCCCAATTGGAACAATGACATATAAGGAACATTCGCAAGACCGATGGTGACATTCAAGCTTCATCAATTCTCGACTAGGAAAGTCACGATTTCAAGATTTACACTTAACGAATTTCCTGCTCGAATTCTTTTATGCACTTGTACAAATGTCGAACACTCAGACGTACATGTAAGTGTTCTCCTTACAGATTGCTACTCAAGCAGTGATTGATATCAGTAAACTGGTCATAAGTATCAACTTACTGTTGATCCGATTGAGCGAATAATCAATCAAGTGTCACATTTATGAACATTCACTCATGGAATCTAATTGTTCTCCAGAAGTTCGTGAATTATTCTATGCGGAATCTTTTGTGTCACATTGAATATTTTTACACATATACATGTACTTATGCCTTACTTATGAGTCGTAGATGGCAGTGACGTAAGCAGCACACAGACGAACATTATTTATGTTCTAATTGTTTAGGTCAGGGATGATAAGTCAATGAAACACACACAAGCCCATTTCTTCTGCATTTTAGAAACCTATATCTGAACATTTTGATAATACATTTTATTGTTCAACACACAAGACCTCATAAACAAAGATTCACCTAATATATTTTACTAAGTGAACTAAACATTTATTTTAAAATTTGGCTGTTGTTGACTTTCGGATAATATGTATGGAATGGCAAGTGAAATAAATATAAATCTTAGAAATAGACTGAATGTACTTCGGTAGCAAATGATGACGGATGTAACATTTCCAAGTACAAATAGTCATAAGTAATTTGACATCTGAACATAAATTGAATATATATAATGGTTCAGAAACCTAGAACATAATTATATAGATGCAAATGCATGCATACCGAGAATCAATACTGAATAAATGTCGAGTAAATTGTTAACAAGCCGAAAGAAAATATATTTACCATATTAATGTATACAGAAGACAATTAAGCGAATACGTGGAGTTTAAAAGTTATGACTATTTATATAATATGTGTCCAATATTGGATGCTTTTACTTCATCACTGTCCTTTTATTATCAAGTGTACAAATGCAAACTCTAGCCTATTTGAAATAATGTTTACAGTAATTTTGGACACGAATGTATCTGGACAGTAAATTGTATCTACAACTAAACATGTGACGAGACACTGCAATATTTATTTTACCATTCGAGCAGTAACGGAAATTCATGCGTCTTTAGTTCCAAACATATAGGATTGTCAACACGCTGTAGTGAAAATTGTATCAGGTTCTTTCAATAACTTAATAATATTTTGCTAATTTACATTTTCAATTTAAGTCCAAATGCAATTAACCATAGCAAATACCGTCAATGATAGTCATTGCTTCAAACAAATGGTTCCCAGTGGTAGTGTTTCTAACAAGAATCTCAAGCACATATATTTTACGTTCGTGTCGACATTACGATAATCACCTAACACATTGAAGCAAACGCAATCACGTTAGTGATAAGTAGTTCCTCCTTGTCAATACTCAATAACACTTGTGTCCCATGTGCGGTTGTTCTCCTAGCAACTGTTGATGTTTATATATTCCTGTCTCCTCATGATTATGATGTGACAGCCGTCTGTATATATGACATTTCCTGCTTCATGTCTATGTTTTCGTCTACATTATTCGGAAAGACGACTAAACAATAGTTCGAACTCATCAAGTCACAACATTACGGAAGCACAATAGCTAAACTACATTTGACACCATGGTCAAAATCTGCGTAGGAGATTGAAAACAAATAATTCCGTGGTGCGATAAGTCATATACAGTATAGTTTGTTTCACCAGTACTTATCATATCAGTCGTGAAATCACGCAATCATGATAACAAGCTTGTTACATATCGAATTGTCTGATTAAAACAATATACAGTAAATGTTCGTGACTTGTACATAAAACCAAAACAGTCTTATTTAAATTCGAACGCCGGACAATTTTCCTTGAGGTTTGACTAACAACACTACTCACTAGCTAAATATTGAGATATATTATAAATCTACTTACAGACGCTGTTGTTAAGGCAAACAACGTGTTGTTCCTTCGGTTTTCGTACAAACTTGACATGTTTAAAGTAATAAGAATACGCCTGCGTCGTAATAAAAGAATGTTATATTTGCAAACATAACAACATTGCAATAAGTGTATTCAGTTCTTAACTTCAAAAGAAGAAAATACATAACAATAAACAAATTTCAGTTTGGTATACAAATATACAGACCTTAACGAAAATTTACCAATCCACGTCAACGGCATAAACGTTGTTCGATTTTGTTAAGAGGTTATCATAAGATTTGATTAGTTCACACAACGCTGATATGCAAATACCAAAGCAATACTAGTACGGCTGCGCCGAAAAATATTGAACAGACATGCTTACATGCGTAGAGAAAGCAAAGTGTCCAGGCAGTGCTGAAAATTAATGATGACAAATAGTGCACGTTATGATACGCCATACGTTTGTTCAAGTGTACACGGCTCAAAACGTAAGACAGACAAACTCATGGAAAGATAATACGAATGTCCAGAAGTAAATTATGTAAACAAGTGTGTAGCTAAAATGTTCAATAATCCATCAATAAATATATACAATCATTTAAACACTTACAGAGGCAAAAGGGACACCATTCATACTTATCCCCCCCCCCCCATTCGGCCTATTATTGCTAGCTGTCTTGGCTCGTTTTGTGATGCATTCCATCCGTTAAATCTCCCCTTGGTTGTTCTTCTTAATTCTTCTTAGATGTTCGTTCGGCCATTCCGTGCGCCCGTGTTCCCATGTGTGTTTACTCTTCCACCTCCTCAGTGCCTTTTGTTTTGTGGACTGTAGTTTTCTCGGGGGGGGGGGGGGGGGGTCTGTATTGAGAGGCATTGTCTTGTGTATATGGCGGTCTATCTATCAACTTGATGTCACATCCAGAAGACAGGATCCTGTCACAGAGGTACTAAATTTACAAAGAAAATTAATCCGGAGGCGGAGTAAAAGGAAAAAAACTTAAAAGGAGATATGTGGAGTATGCAGCATTTAAAACCGATTTAGAAACTTTGCAAAAAAAATTGCTTCACAGCCTTGGAACTGTCAGTTCATATAGACCATTGAAATGCAAGTTATGAATACAATCATTTATCTTTCGTGAAATAAATAACACATGTCTCTGATGGCATTGTCATACGAGTACGTGTAGTATTTATTGTTCTGTCAGGTACATTGATATGTTGCGTATCGTTGATCTTAGTGTCTCTCTTTTTAGAATCACACTCTTGCGTTCGATGTTACCGCCTCATGTATGATGATAGACGCCGAAAATGAACGAATTGTTTATAAGCTTCAAATACCTCACAGTCCCAAAGTGCTTGCGAACAACCCATTTGCAAATAATGAAACATCGTTTATTCTATTCAGAATACTATTCTACACAATATGTCTATACGCAAAAATGAAGTTGTTGCACAAAGCGTCTTTACTTCTGACTTAAATAACGTATTTTTCCCTTTTATAAATTTCATCCTCTTAAATGGTACGCCTTAGAAACCAGTTTTGCATCACTGGAAGTGTATTGGATTCACACAATTTGTTGAGAATTATGGCAATAATAATTACACCCATTTTAGCATTAAACGCAGTGATTGTTGCTTTACAACGAAATAATTACAGTGTAATAGGTTTATTGAAGTGACGTGTACAATATATGGATCAATGAACAATCAAACGCGATTATAACAACTATTTAATTGCAGACAATTTGACCATAAAACCGGTTTGGTGTTCTTGTCTTCCATTATGTTTATGACCTTTTTGAGTTGTCAATAGATTAAATCAAATGGGTAAAAGCAGGGCAGGGAAGGACAAAATTCACAAATATAAATTCCCGTGATCAAGACAAAATAAAGGGGAAGAGGCAATCGCAGGGATGTGATACAAATTTTAACTTTAAAAAAGTTTAGAAATTTATAAAAACTATGTGACTTGTTACACTGTCTTATGTTTCTTGTGTTTCTCATGAAGGTAATAAACGCAATTCATAGAAACTATGTCTTCTACATTATTAACTTGGAATGCAGTGAAATTGTTTTACTATTACAGGAGTACTTTTACGGCGGCATTGAGGTCATACGTGTGATATCATCACTTGTTATACAAAACGCACAAGGAGACGTGAATAAATACGCATAACTGTAAACAATTTCATTTGTAGACGAATCTCGCAAGTCTATAAAAAGCTACATAAACGTTTTTATCATTCAGTAATACGTTTAATAAAACAAAACTACTAACTAAAATAAATCTTTCACCTTGCTATTGTATGTGGAAAGCATCACGTTATAAGAATACAGACGATTCATCAAATTATTTTGCTTTTTGGGCGTAGCTGTATAACAATGTATTTGAATTGCATTTCTGACCAATCAAATGTTGTCCTCGAAGTGGGCTTTTTAAAATCTGACCAATCCTATTTTCACTCAAGGGCCACCAAACGGGGGTTTTGTTCACCCAAGAGCCACCAAACGGGGGTTTTGTTCACCCAAGAGGCACAAAACGGGGTTTTCGTTAGATGTGTGTTCGTTAGCAGTTCGAATTTTGCCGGAATTGGTTAATATGGTAAAGTATATATAAAATGACCTGATAAGACCGGTCCATAATGATAGTATATATAGATCCGAGTTAATGTTTGTAAGGGTTTATTTTGCAACATGTTGCAAAAAAACATTATTTCATTTAACATAGTTTATCGGAATACATCATTCTATCTACGCCGTTTATCTTTTTTTTAATATTTCTTGTTTCCTATAAAAAATTATCTCATAGTTGAAACGATTTATATTTTGCAATGTGTCGATAATGATGCTGTTACAATTTATTCAATTTGATACATAGGTCAGTTCTAACCGAGATTTTGAACACAAATATATCTTTAATTACATTTTCTATCTCACATCCTTATATAAACTATTGATTAACTTTGTTATCACTTAAAGGGATATTGCTTAGAAAATGTGTTCGAGATAATATCACCAATTATCGGAGCATATAATGGAATTTAATGAGATTTACCGCTCCAGGGAGGCACAAGCGTTTGCTTGCATCTCGAAAATAGTTTGTAAGCTCGTTTATTTGATTTTTTTTCTGTACATGTGAAAGGTTCGTTAGTGTAAGTATATTAATCTAACGACAAGGTAGCACACTAAATTAAAATATCTTTGAAAGCGTTGAAACCCTTCTGGAACAATGTTTGAAAAGCTTTATTGCGCTAAGCACTAAGAGTTAACAACTTAGTAGCATTGTATTGATAAACAAGAAATATCTTGAAAAAAGATGATCGGTGCAATTTGAAGGTTAAGAGTTGTTGTGCAACATACAAAAATGCCGAGATGTTAGGATTGCTGGTCACTCCAGTTCCAAAATGGATTTCAGTAAATTCACAGAAATTCAGTGGATTTCAGTAAGGTAACGTACCCTTTATCGAAAGCGTAACCATTCCGCGCCAATGTTACAAATGTTGGTTGGTTGAAGAGAAATTGACTTGGTGGTTAACGTAAGATTTGATTGGTTTATACAACACTGATAAGTAAATAGCAAAACCATGTTAGTACGGCTTCACCGAAAAAATTTGGAGCAGGGAATGCCACATTCCATACACAGGCTGCCACATACCATACACAGGCTGCCACATACCATACACAGGCTGCCACATACCATACACAGGCTGCCACATACCATACACAGGCTGCCACATACCATACACAGGCTGCCACATACCATACACAGGCTGCCACATACCATACACAGGCTGCCACATACCATACACAGGCTGCCACATACCATACACAGGCTGCCACATACCATACAGGCTGCCACATACCATACACAGGCTGCCACATACCATACACAGGCTGCCACATACCATACACAGGCTGCCACATACCATACACAGGCTGCCACATACCATACACAGGCTGCCACATACCATACACAGGCTGCCACATACCATACACAGGCTGCCACATACCTTACACACGCGCAACTCAAAAGCACGAGAAGACATGAAATATACACATACATGTATACAATAACACAGGTAAAAATGATACAAGATACAAACATAAATGGAATGGTGAAAGTAGAAGTTTAGTAATGCGTCTGTTCTGCCGCAAAAGGTTCGCAAAACATAGATACAACTCCAAAGAAAGAAAGAGACGCATACACCAACATTGATATATAACAATTTGTTTTTAAAGATGATCGGAGTTCCATGATATATAACAATTTGTTTTTAAAGATGATCGGAGTTCCATGTGCATTTCTATTCAGATAACGACAATTCTGTAAGTCTCCATTGTACATCAGATGTATATTATTACTGTTATATAAGATGAATTAAGAAGGGATTTCGCCGGGAATTAAGAACCTGTTCGAGGCATCTACTGTATTCGAGCCAAAATTGTTCGAGATTTCGAAGTTTTTCTGTATTAAAATAGACAGATTTATATTATACAGGAGTATTATGTATATTATTTTCTTGAAGTAAGGCCATATTCGTTTGAAGTCATCTTAGAAAATATGAGGTTGGCATACACCAAACAAATATCATTATTTCGAACTAACCGTCATAGCAGTACGGCATCAAGACAAATCGCCTAGCGATATTCTGACATAATTGAAGGGTAGCCCACACTTAACAAAGTGATGTCGGATTCGAGGTAGGACTTAATTGTAAGTTATTTAATTACCGTTCGATGTTATTCCCATTGTGTTGATGTGTTTGTTGTGTTTTTTAAGTTCCATATGTTCGTACAATTGTGTTTTTGTCCTAGCGTATGGATATATCATGGCGTTGACATCGTAGTAAGCAGGCCTGGTGGTCTTTCTTAGTGATATTCTCACTTATACCGTCATAACAGTTATTCGATGGTACTTTTGGTACATTGTGTTTTGCATTTCATTTATAAATATAGTTTGCCGATTTTCAATTCTAATGTTGTTTGCTTGTATATTGTTTACACATACATAGTCACGTGTGATCAGTTCTTTGGGGTTATGACCGTTGCACGTAAAAGTATCTCTGTAAGTTGACTTGTGTTTCGTTAAGTATGAAATTGGACTTTTTAATTTATTTCAAATCATGCTAATTTGTTTAACTTAGTAATATAAATTAATGGTTTGTATTATTGGGATGTTTGTAGTATAGGATAATTTCAACTAGTCATGTCATGTCAATTTTCGTTATGTTGTTTGTTGTTGAAATATTTTAGCCAATACAAAAATTAGATGTGAGGATGAAAGTCCGTCAAACTATTTATAACTCTCAGTAATTGACCTGCTTTTTCTTAGCTTCTGAAGATTCTGTGTTGCCAAGTTATTATTAATCTTTCCTTGTTGTTGAATAACATTTCTGTATTTGTTGCAACCAAAAACGTCAACAGTGTTTTCGGAATTATCGGCAGTCCGACGCACCACGCAACTTGTTCAGAACAAAAAAAACAAAATTTACGATAATGCGATTATACAACATGCAGAGGAATATTCTTTCGTGGCGATGAGGAATATTAGTAATATAGTGTAGAATACAAATGCAATTTGAGAACCGTGATTACTTGTTGACTTAATTTACATTAACGTATACTTAATACTTAACCGTAGTAAAAATAAGGCGTCAAGCGTAAATATCATATTAAAATGAGACTTACTGTTCCAATTTGCGTAAATTTGCCTCAGATCCGTTGAAGTAATCTTGCGAATTAATTCTAAGTTACGTACGATTTCTCAAGTGTATGATCTACATTATCATATTACTAAGTCAGAATATATTTATCATGCAATCCCAAGTCGGTCTCCAAGTCGACCAGTACACATTTTGTTTGCATGTGATAAAATTGTTCGTCTCATATAGAAGTTAACTGTCTGCTGTTTTTACACTGAACACAATACTTTTTTTTGTATCTGTTATGATGTTGTTCTGATTGTTTATTATCCATTTGATGCCGATAGGTTGATGCTTGTCATTAAGTCGGAGTTTATTAATCTTCTGAAACATTTATTACACTATTTTCTGTTAAAAGTTCATTTCTTGTCTTTTAGGTATCAAATATTATTGTTCATTTTGTATTTATTATTACTTTCTTTGTCTCTATATTTAAACACATTTTTAAGGCAAGAACTTAAGGCATGAACGTTTCTTAGACCATTGCATCAATACCGCTGTAATCCATGTATCTCACATTCTCTGTCTCAGATTCATGGATACGAAAGAAAGATTTAGTTGTTACAGGGAACGCCACATACACAAGACAATGCCTCCCACACAGATTTCAGGGAACGCCACATACACAAGACAATGCCTCCCACACAGATTCCAGGGAACGCCACATACACAAGACAATGCCTCCCACACAGATTTCAGGGAACGCCACATACACAAGACAATGCCTCCCACACAGATTCCAGGGAAAGATCGGCTTACGAAACATCAGGAATTTAGGAGGTGCAAAGTCAAAAATCTAGAGTAATGGAGAAGTTAAGAATTACACATGGGGGAAGGGGAACTCAACATTCATTTAAAACACAATCAGAAACAATAACCACATTGCAATTTACAGCCTTGCAACTGTCTGTAAAATTACTCGGGGTTAAATCGATTTAACAGGTAGCTTACCTCACACTTACCAGCTATATGGTCACGGATTTCCAAAATATAAACATTAATTGACCACGAAGGCAATAACTAATTTATAAAAGATGTTAGCCATTATGTACATCACGCAATACACATGCTTAATACATTAGTATACCAAGTTAGCGAGTCTCCTCAGTCAATCCTGCTCACAGTTACCAATTTATTGATATCAAGAGTGCGAGAGAACAACAATTTATTATGTTTTATAAATACTCTTAAATAGCATGTATTAAATACGATTGTAAGTATTTTATGAACCTAAGAAGCGTTAGATTACTTCTAACATGCCTTTATTTACTTTATTCCAAAGCAAAACGACATTTCCAGCATATGTACCGTTAACATCTTGACCCATAGCCTATTATGCTATATTTTATGCGCAAGCACACTTAAACACATATTTGTTTACTTAAATATGCGACATTTATACTCGAAGGTTATAAACAAATATATGTAAACACGTGTCAAACCTAGCATTTCACCGCACTGGATTAGTTCTTGTCAGTTTGCATCTGATCGAATTTCTGAATAATGCTAAGGTCATTAAGCCACATTGACTTAATTAAGTCAAGTCAGCATCTGCTCTCCAGCATTTCATATGCACGTCCAGTCTTCCTCTGTCATTCCCAGACACATGCGCACACAAACCCGCATCATTCTTAGTTCAGATTGTACTTAAAAATTGATCGTAACACAACACAAAAATACTAATAAATTCAGAAGAGTTAAACAGGAATTACGTAGAGCTAACTGGTTTGAATAAACATCAACTGCATATTCTCAGACTAAATATTCTTAATCTACCAGTAACAGCTCATTGCAGACGAACGCTATTGCACGACAGACACTTTGATGATTGTAGATATAATTATATATTTAATAATCCCTATAAGTGTTTGCCTTACACCTTCTCAATTCAATTCTCATGTTTTGTGTGCTGATGTTTCCCTTATTGTCTTATGAATATGGCATTCACTGTACCAAATTAATCCTTCCCTTAAATAGCAGGAATAAGTATATGCATTGATAATATTCCTTGCTCCGTTGCAAGTAGACAAATGAAATCACCGAGAAAACACAGACATCTGTTGATAGACGTATATTGTAAAAATAGGCACCCAACCCAACTACATAGCAAACATTTTGCTCTTAACCACTTTAGACCAGTCAAACAAGCGATGTTGTGTGTTGCGATCTTCACTACTTCATTACGTTGAACATTTCAAAATCCAAACTCAACCAGTGAGCACGAATACAAACATGTATTAGAAATAATCTGTAGCAAGACATCACCTGACGGAATACATTTGACCATTACAAACATAGTTGTATTCAATGATGACCGCTTCTTAAGCCAGGGGGTTATTTCACTCGACGCCATCCATAACATAACATAAACATCATAATCATGCATACATACAATGTGCAATATAATACAAACATCCAGTCAATAATTTAACTATCACGCACACAAGCGCGCACATAATAGAATATGCACATTACAATGGACACATGTCCAAAATATCTGGTAGCATGTAATCAAGAATTAATTGTGTACAGTAATGTACAAAGAAATAAGTAAAGAAAATTCAAACAAGAGCCGTTGTCAAAGCATATGTCTGCGCAACATCATTCTTAACGTCACATTTTCAAAAACGTGACAGTTGTACAGATACTAAGCAGAAACATAGGTTACAAAAGAATAAAACTAAGAAGGTGGGGGAATAAAAAAAAAGACTTAAATGTGGGTTTGGGGACAACACATGACTGAACAAACAAATATACATGAAGACTAAACAAACCCGAGCAGAGTTGTTAAGGTGATGTTATAACACATGTGCCCTAAGCGAACTATTGTGTTAAGAAACCAATAATGCTTTCAACATTCCTTTTAAATCGTAAACGTTTATTATGAGTGTATATTACAGGTGACAAAACATCTGAGGCTTGTCAGATTACTGTATGGTAGTTTCAAACCATATAAATTGCATTTCATTTTACAAACAAACTGTCTTTTAGTTTAATATTGACTCGTATCTAAACCGAAACTATACGAGTTTAGACATCAAGCCAAATTAGAGATTTGGACAAATCGTTGCGTAATTTCTAATTTCTCGTTTTTATAATGAACAGGGAATGTCATTAGGCGTCATTGCATCAAACATGATTGTCACATTCCACCAGTTTATGGCTAGCGATCTTCAGTGACAGTAAAGTTGAAGAAGTTAGGAGTTAAATGTCTTATTTACTGCAAAGTATGTCAAACTGAGCAAAATGAGCAACTTTTTCGTCGGCAACAATGTCAGTCCTTACCAAGTAGGTAAAACAAAGAGTTTACGTTCCGTATGTTGTCCGCCGAAATAACATGTATAGAATTGTCTCTTACATAATGTCTTAAAATGCAGTATATATATGACTGCAGTTTACTTGGTCTAAAACTAAACAAATCCTCTCATAAAGTCGAGATTTATTATTGCATTTTAATCTTGATTTAAAATGTTAATTGAAGAGGAAAGTAGTTATTCCACGCAAAACTACACAACAGAGAGAGTGGAATGAGAGAGGAAGCTGAGGCCATAAAAAAGGTAGCACAATTTTAAAAGCGATAAGTTACAGTTATATAGGCATCACTATTTCTTAGAAGACCCTGCACATCATTAGAATTTAGGAGATATGCGTTACGGCTTAGCTGTATACGTTGACACAAGCTTGACAATGTGTAAGTTTAGTCAACTAGGAGACACTCGTCTTACTTCATTAAGCAGTGTATTGCCACATATAGTCCGATATAATTCGCGCACGAACTATATGTCACACTACAAAGCAGATGTTCACTAGCAAAGTATCTTGCCAAAGAAGGACCAAGTTGGTACAGGATATGCGACATTCACAAGACAATGTCTCCCACACACATTAGATAAACATCAGCACACAAAACGCAAGTTGAACATGTACAAGGGCATTGAGCAGGTGCAAGGGCAAACATCGATGCTGATTGGGCGAGAAGGAATTGTCTGAAAATAACATGACCGGGGAAAAGGGAGGTAATTCATAAAAGGACATAACAAATAAGATAAGTAGGACAGGGACCAGTAACAATATCATATACCTCACATTTAGTTGTCGATTTTCAAGAGATTTTTCTCATAATCTGTACTGCAAAATTGTGTTTTCAAATAAATCACATGTAACCTATGTTGATTTGATACAATGATTAAAAACAAAATCATTTCAATCACAACAAGTCGGAGTTTTGTATCGTTGCCTTACCTTCTATATGTACACATCTGGCAACTGGGGGGAAACCTGCAACATTTAACAGCCAATGGACTGACATTTATCGTATGAATGACGACATTATCATATAATGCATCATGCAATTATCACAATACTCTGGTGTGTGTTAATCCACAATGCAATGACAATCGTATTTATTAACAATGAGAATGGAAGTGTCGTTTTTATACAGTCACGGTATCCAGTAATGGTAGGTCTACAATTTAATCTATAATTACATTTCTCATGAAAATTGTCATGAAAATTGTCGCATTGCTTTCGATATGATCCATTCAGGTTTCAAATGCACTTTATATAAATATAATTGCATTATATATCAAAAAACAAGTCAAGGTCTGTCAGTTAGTGTTAATATCATACTTTAAATTTGCATCTGAATTTTCTTTTAATGTGGCCATATTTGTAAACGTTGATATTAAAATCAAATTATTTATCAAGAGTATAAAATAGTTTTGCATTACTACCAACGAGGAGAAAGAATAACACTGGATTCACATTCAGGTCTCCCCGCACAGATTCATCATTATTCAGAAATAAAGTTTTACAATAGTTTTGTTTAATTGTTCCATGTCATAATCAGTGTGCAATGTTGTTGATACACAAGTGTGATTTGTTCAATCTAATATTTAAAGTTGAAATACAATCCATCCAAGATGGGGTCACTTTTCCATCGTTAGTAGATTATTTTAAGAGAACTATTTCCATATAAATTGCTTCAAATTAACGCTCGCCGAATCATAATGGGACATTTGTTGGTAAACAGACATATGACTATTATGTTTGGAGTTTGACAAGCAATAACGACCGAACGTTATTATTGCCAAAATGTTTAAATACAAAATAACCTTGCACACTATGCTTAATTTCCTAGGTAATATTCGATATAGGATATTCCACTCACATTAATGATCACATAGATTCCATGGGTCATGTTTTTATATATTTATTTTAAACCCCCTTCTCATTTTTATATCGTACCGCAGGGATTTGTGTGTAACGGTCGTGGGTTTGCAGAGCCCAGGGCGAGGCGCATGTTCTTCCGTAACACACTGACTGAATTTAATATAAACACAATCTCTGAACTCTGAGTTATGCGGTGATGTTGTCAGTTGCTTGCGGAGGAACAGGTTAGTACTTGTTGGTAACCAAGGAGCACTGGACGTTAACTGAGCGCCGTATATGACGGAAATATTATTGAGAAATGGCGTAAAAATCCAAAACATACAAAGCAAATAGTTGGCAGCTAATATTACTCATGTTAATGTGCCAATAAGAGACTTAAAGGTAATGGTTGTGAAAAGATTCCTTTACAAGAAAGAGCACATCACTATTACTTCGCATTTTACACTTTTACGATTACTACTTCATGGCTTACATGTTATATTTTGGTTATCGTAATTTGTCACCTATTTTCCTTCAAGGGTTTTTGTCATTTTCTGAAGATTTATCAGCACGATATCCATTTTAACAATGTCTATGTTTTGAAATGCTTTTATCTCAGATATCAGTGTACTTGATATATCTGTAGGGGATTGTTTAGAAAATATGACCACGATTAAATCACCCACTATCGGAACACAAAATAGAATATAATGAGATTTTCCGCTTCAGGTGAGCGTGAGTGATTGTCTCCATACTGCTTTAATGTGTTATACTTCCCATACTATGTATGAAACAATTTACCAGCATCTCTTTGCACAGGACCAAGTTTCACAAAAATTGACCGATTCCAAATCTTAAAAGTGTACTCTTTAACCTTCATTTCATTTAGGTCTTGTTCAAATTAGCAGCATCTATTCGTATTGTTACTCACGTATACTTTGAAAGTAATATATACATTTGTAGTAAGTTTTATTAATTAGAATAAGATTTAGTCGTTGCTCTGAAGTTGTTAGTAATCAACAAATCATACTTAAGTGGTAGCTGTGCTTGTTTGCGACATTTCCTGCTTCCAGTTCAGTCTTCTCCAATTTGATTTCCCATTTGAAATGTGAAACATTGGCGAAATGTAATAGAAGCGTAGATATTATTTACGTACGAAATAGTGTAAACGCAATTTTACAGGTGAAAGTGAGGACATTGCTCATTTCTAAAGACCGTTATCTGAGACTGTTTCTAATTAGTTGGTCCAGTTTGATGCCGAAGTCATTGGTAAGTGTACAATGTGTCCAGAAACAAATGTAAACAGTATCAACTAATTAGCTTCTTATATATTTATTATATAATCTCTGGTCGGCTTAAATTCATTTTGATCGGTACAAGTTCGAAATTAGCTAATTGATGCGAGTACATCTATGGTGTACAGAATTGTAATACAATAAAGACATAATTAAGTATAAGTACCTGGTCTGCATAAATACTTTTCGCTTTGCAAATACTAATTTCACACGTTTTTATAAACAAAATCGGTTCGCTACAAACAGGTGACTGTTCGAAATATATTGGCCCAAACACAATGTTTCCGAATATTTTGTAGTATAAAGTTCAAAATATGTTGAGAATTAATAAAAATGTTATGTCTAATTATCATCGTATTTTTATGTTAACCAAACATATCTATGTGATGCTCTCCTACTGTTTTAGAACAACTAGTTCAATGACAATTTTCGACAGTCGCATCGCCTTAATACGTAAACTACTTTAACCGGAAGTGGCGCAAGAATAACAGGTATACTATGTGAATCGGTTAAAAAAAGTTCAACATCTGAGCGTTACCTGCATAACAATCTCAATACTGGTAGTACTCTTAACTGGGCAAGTATTGTTAATGGTTTAACAATGGACATGAATGATTCGTACTTTTTTGAATCTGCAAATGTTGAATAAAAACCAGTATTCAATACCGAACAACTACAGTTCTTTCTTCGCTTTGATTTTCAAATTTCCAAACTATGCAGCACATAATCAAATGGAGCTCACAAATCTAATATAGATACAAGTATGGTTGAAGTATATTGTTATTCCATCGTATTTCTTGGCCATCAGATATGTTTAAAAGAGAGAGAATAAGTTGCTACGGGGAACGCAACATACAAAAGACAATGTATTTCCACACAGACCACCGGGAAAACAACAATTCATAAAACATAAGGCATTTTTGTTAGGGAACAAGGGCGCAAGGAATGGCCTGGTCGACCATAAGGGATGAGGAGAATCAAAGAGAGGAAAACAGGGAGGGGGGTGGGGGGTGATTAATGGATGGAAAATATCACAGGACAAATCAAGAAGGTTGACAACAATATGCCGAAAATGGGGAGAAAATAGCATGAACACTATACAAAGTGAAATAATTGCACAGAAGGAAAGGAAATTTAATATTCATTTAAAACACAAAAAGAAACAATAACCATACAGCGATTTACAGCCTTGGAACTGTCAATAAAAATACTGGAGACTTAACCTCCAAAAATATATTTGTAGAGCAGTGTTTTCCATGAGGGCTTTGTAACTGTCAGATTTAGAATATATTTATTACAAAATGGTCGAAATTCGATATGTCAAGTGATATTTACGTAAGAACAACAATCCTTTCCGATTTAATAAGGAAATTGGGTTCTGGGTATTCTGACATGTCGTTTGTACATGGAAATTATTTTTTTCAATTTTTTAATACACATGTGTATATATTTCATGTAGTTATGAATTATCTTTTTCAGTAAATCATCTTAAAATGGGAAAGAAAAACATTTATGCCGAATTCGAAAATTGGTTTCAAGAATGAAATAGACACATGTCAATTTAAAGCTTCAATTGACAATCGTTTTCCATACCTTGCTTTCTAGCAATCTCATTTCAACAGTGCAAAGTAAAATTATGATATCAATGAACCGGTAAAAATAAACTGACCTAATATTGAAATAAAACTATAGTGCCAGAATGACTTTGTCATAGCATACAATAGTGATACATGTAGCACAATTATTTAAGCTACAACGTCCTCTTGATTCTCCTTAGTTGTCCTTTATGGTCGACCAGGCCGTTCCTTGCACCCCTGTTCCCTTGTGTATTTACCCTTGTACATCCTTAATGCCTGATATTTTTGGACTGATGTTTTCCTGGAGGTCTTTGTGCGGAGGCATTGCCTTGTGTATGTGGCGTTTCATGTAGAAACTTATTATATCTTCTAAAATTTGATGCTACTCACAAGCCTTTATTATTAGGCTTGTTTAATGGAAGGATTACGTTGGTACTGGGAATGCCACATTACATGACAATGCACGAGTCTAAATTGTTTTATTAGAAAGCAATGCATGTTAAAGACGTTTGTTTGTACTAAAGTCAGTCTTTTATGCAGTTTCTTATTCTGCTGCCATAATTTGTTCTTTAAATGGTGTTATTTCTGTAAAAAGTAAGTAATTGTGTGTTAAAGCGAACACATTTTAACTCTCAAGCGATGTACAATTTTATTATTACAATGTTTCACATGCGAATGCTTTATTGAGTGATTTATCAAACAGCACTGTCCTTGATGTTTCCTTCGCCGAAAATTATTGGAAATGAAGTCAACGGTAGCACTCATCAGTGTATTCAGTACTTGTTAATATCACAATTTCATTGATGATTTATTTTATTCATTTGCGCGAAAATCAATTGACGTTTTCGTGAGAAAAATCCCATTAAATTATCATTCAGTCTGCTTCCGGATTAAGCGGCATTTTGTACTGCGTGTAGTGAATTTAAGTCATATCATTCGGCATTTGCATGACAGAGTGTCAAACGCATGGAAACGGCAATTCCAGAATTCTTAAAAAAATGTCCCATTTATTTAGATCAACTTTTCTTTGAATCAATACTAAAAAATCACCAAATGCCGCATACATTTATTTATTTTAACCATTCTAGTTGTTGCCGGCTGTCTTGACCTGTCCTGTGATCTTTTCCATCAATAAATTCCCCCCATTCACTATTTGTCCTCTTTGATTCTCCTAGATCTTCCTTATGGTCGGCCAGACCATACGTATGTAACCTTGAACCTCCTCAAGTGCCTTATGTTTTATAGATTGTTGTGTTCCTGGAGGTCTGTTTTGGAAGGCACTGTCTTATGTATGTGGCGTTCCCTGTAGCAACTTATTCTCTCTCTTATAGTTACAAATATACGAAAATGCTGCAATGTTAAGTACATGCATTTAACAATTTTTTAGAAAGCCGTACTAACATATCTTCGCTATTTGCATTTCAGTGCTGTGTAAACCAATCAAATCTTACGTTAACCACTTAACCAGCTTCTCTTCAACCGAACAACGTTTGTAACATTGGCACGGATTTGTTAACCTTTCGATAAGGGGTACGTTACCTTACCGAAATCCGCTTAATTTCGGTTCATTTACCGAAATCCATTTTATATTACCGATTTCAACTTGTAATACAACATCTTCACCATATATTGCTAATTTCTTGTTGTAATATTAAATATTAGGTTGATGAACATACAAAATTTCTTAGGAAAATATAGACGATTACGCCTCCAGTGGATTTCGGTAAGGTAACGTACCGTTCAAAAAGGTCAATATATATGTTTACCAAACCTAAAAACATTAACTTGTTTATCTTCATGTTTTTTTGCCTTGAAATGGGGTTATGTTTGCAAAGATAATGTTTTGATCACGAAAGAGGCGTTTTTCTTATTATTGTAAACATGAAAATGTTGTATGAAAACCAGATTAAGATAACATTTTTTGCCTTAACAACAGCGTCGGAAAGTAGATCTACAGTATTTTAAAAATTTCAAGATTTATCTAGTGAATATTGTTGTTAGTCAACCCCTCGGGAAATTGCCCGGTGTTGGAATTAAAAAGATTTTATGTACCAGTCGCGAACATTTGTATTGTTTAAATCAGATTAATCGATATGTAACAAGTTTATTAACATGAATGTGTGATTTCACGACTGATACAATAAGTACTGATAAAATATCTTGAAACAGGCTATACTGTCTATGACTAATCTCACTACGGAATTATTTTACCCAATCTCCTACGAAGTCATCTCCCCTTACAGGTATCGGAGTTCTTATTGTGTAGTATAATCGAGTGACCAGCGATCGTATCATCTCGGCAATGTTTTATGTTGCACAACTAATCTTAACCTTAAAATTACTAAGAGCTTTAAAAATACTCTTGTCCGGAACCAATAGATTAGGAGCTTTCATATTTGGTATGTAACATTGCTTCGTGGCCCCCTACGCCGATTGTTCAAATTATGTCCCTAGGGTCAAAACTGGCCCCACTTCCGAGGTCACACGTTTTCTATAGACTATTTTAGAGAAATCTGAAAGTCTTCTTGTTCGGAACCATACGGCACAGAGCTTGAAAATATTTTTGTCAAGACCCAAAAGACCCAAAGGTTGGTATGTAACATTGTTTCGTGGTATCCTACCCATTATTATTAAAATTATGCCCCTGTGGTTAAACTGGCTCCGCTCTGGGGTCACAGGGTTTCTATATACTTATATGGGAACATCTTTGAAAATCCAAGGCCCATAACGTAGATATTTGGTATGTAACATTGTTTAGTGGTCCTCTACCAAGGTACTAAAAACCGGCTCCGCCCTTAGGGATCACGTGATTTCTATAGCGTTATATAGGGAATAACAATGATTATCAAAGGACCATGTGCACAGTGTAGCCAATATAGGGTCAGGCCTCGTAGGCCTCTTGTACAGAAAGGTGGTGATACTTGTTATATCTATCAACAATAGTACAGACATGTGGTGACACTTGTTATATTTATCAATTACAGTACAGAAAGGTGGTGACACTTGTTATATTTATCAATTACAGTACAGAAAGGTGGTGACACTTGTTATACTTATCAACAATAGTACAGAAATGTGGTGACACTTGTTATATTTATCAACAATAGTACAGAAAGGTGGTGACACTTGTTATATTTATCAATAACAGTACAGAAAGGTGGTGACACTTGTTATATTTATCAATAATAGTACAGAAAGGTGGTGACACTTGTTATATTTATCAATAATAGTACAGAAAGGTGGTGACACTTGCTATATTTATCAACAATAGTACAGAAAGGTGTGACACTTGTTATATTTATCAACAATAGTACAGAAAGGTGGTGACACTTGTTATATTTATCAACAATAGTACAGAAAGGTGGTGACACTAGTTATATTTATCAACAATAGTACAGAAATGTGGTGGCACTTGTTATATTTATCAACAATAGTACAGAAAGGTGGTGACACTTGTTATATTTATCAACAACAGTACAGAAATGTGGTGACACTTGTTATATTTATCAACAATAGTACAGAAAGATGGTGACACTTGTTATATTTATCAACAATAGTACAGAAATGTGGTGACACTTGCTATATTTATCAACAAAAGTACAGAAATGTGGTGGCACTTGTTATATGTATCAATAATAGTACAGAAAGGTTGTGGCACTTGTTATATTTATCAACAATAATACAGAAAGGTGGTGATACTTGTTATATGTATCACCAATAATACAGAAAGGTGGTGACACTTGTTATATTTATCACCAATAATACAGAAAGGTGGTGACACTTGTTATATTTATCAACAATAGTACAGAAAGGTGGTGACACTTGTTATATTTATCAACAATAGTACAGAAATGTGGTGACACTTGTTATATTTATCAACAATAATACAGAAAGGTGGTGACACTTGTTATATTTATCAACAATAGTACAGAAATGTGGTGACACTTGTTATATTTATCAACAATAGTACAGAAATGTGGTGACACTTGTTATATTTATCAACAATAATACAGAAAGGTGGTGACACTTGTTATATTTATCAACAATAATACAGAAAGGTGGTGACACTTGTTATATTTATCAACAATAATACAGAAAGGTGGTGACACTTGTTATATTTATCAACAATAGTACAGAAAGGTGGTGACACTTGTTATATTTATCAACAATAATACAGAAATGTGGTGACACTTGTTATATTTATCAACAATAATACAGAAATGTGGTGACACTTGTTATATTTATCAACAATAATACAGAAAGGTGGTGACACTTGTTATATTTATCAACAATAATACAGAAAGGTGGTGACACTTGTTATATTTATCAACAATAGTACAGAAAGGTGGTGACACTTGTTATATTTATCAACAATAGTACAGAAATGTGGTGACACTTGTTATATTTATCAACAATAGTACAGAAATGTGGTGACACTTGTTATATTTATCAACAATAATACAGAAAGGTGGTGACACTTGTTATATTTATCAACAATAGTACAGAAAGGTGGTGACACTTGTTATATTTATCAACAATAGTACAGAAATGTGGTGACACTTGTTATATTTATCAACAATAGTACAGAAATGTGGTGACACTTGTTATATTTATCAACAATAATACAGAAAGGTGGTGACACTTGTTATATTTATCAACAATAATACAGAAAGGTGGTGACACTTGTTATATTTATCAACAATAGTACAGAAAGGTGGTGACACTTGTTATATTTATCAACAATAGTACAGAAATGTTGTGACACTTGTTATATTTATCAACAATAATACAGAAAGGTGGTGACACTTGTTATATTTATCAACAATAGTACAGAAATGTGGTGATACTTGTTATATTTATCACCAATAATACAGAAAGGTGGTGATACTTGTTATATGTATCAATAATAGTACAGAAAGGTGGTGACACTTGTTATATTGATCAACAATAATACAGAAAGGTGGTGACACTTGTTATATTTATCACCAATAATACAGAAAGGTGGTGATACTTGTTATATTTATCAATAATAGTACAGAAATGTGGTGGCACTTGTTATATTTATCAACAATAGTACAGAAAGGTGGTGATACTTGTTATATTTATCAACAATAATACAGAAAGGTGGTGACACTTGTTATATTTATCAACAATAATACAGAAAGGTGGTGACACTTGTTATATTTATCAATAATAGTACAGAAATGTGGGGGCACTTGTTATATTTATCACCAATAATACAGAAAGGTGGTGATACTTGTTATATTTATCACCAATAATACAGAAAGGTGGTGATACTTGTTATATGTATCAATAATAGTACAGAAAGGTGGTGACACTTGTTATATTTATCAATAATAATACAGAAAGATTGTGTGAGTTGTTATATTCATCACCAATAGAACAGAAAAAAAGGTGGTGACACTTGATATATTTATCAACAATAGTACAGAAAAGCGGTGATATTTTTATTTATTTATAATTATCATAAAAACTACAGGGAGTTGACTACAATTCTGTTTTAAAAACCAACTGTAACCAATCGTACACGATGATGCCAATTCAGATTTGAACATATTGTAAACGTTAACATAAGATACATAGTAAGTTGCTACAGGGAACGTCACATACATAAAACAATGCCTCTCCACACAGACTTCCGGGAAAACAACATTACATGCCTAGTTTTACAATAGCTCATAAAACATACTTTGTAAATGCACACCCTTATAGTGAAAGAAAGGAGTAAAATAAACGTAGCCTGGGCATGTAAGTTTATTTTCTACAACTATAATCCATAGCGATCCATCGTTACCACTTTTCTCAAAATGAACTTAATGGGTTTTTTTCCAAACAAAATCTATAATATAATCTAAAAATAGATCCTCGTCATATTCCGCAACATCGCATATGTTACAACTAGGTGAATCGACTACTTTCCATCTAGGACGTAATTCGTTACGGTGAATAAATATATGTAGTAGTTTGTATTTAAATTATTTAAGTCTGTTATCATGTGCAAAGGGTATATTTGTTTTATAAATTTTCTTTCTAAAAAGTGTACATGTTCTAGCATCTGTGAATGAACGGTTTGGCACATTTCATGTTTACCATGAAGTTTTAAATTTAAATATGTATTAGTTAACTCTTGCATTGTTTTATAGAAGATATACATTTGTGGTTTTGTTCTTGCTGGCATAGCAAGTGATTGCTCTGCTTTTAATTTACGAGACCATGTTTGGAGTGCATTTTTCACAAAATTTATCTTTGATTCGCCTTTTCATCTTCATGCAGCAATCGAGTAATGTCGACTTGCAGAAATCTAGGAAGTGAACAAGGCTTTAAAACTGTCACTTACTTCGAGAAATAACTACATTACAAACATTTAAGTGTTGAAATAAATTACAACAGAACTAAATATCGAAACAGAAGTAGAAGAACTTACGGTCACAAGGAATTATCCATCAGTATACCGCAGTGAATGTCAGTGTTTGCTTTACAGATAAGGTTAGTGCTTTTACATCTCGAAAAAGTTGCGTTTGTTCGAAAATGATAAGTACATTCAATAATCACTAAAATGCATATAGATTAACATGTAATTCATTAAATTTTGCAAAAATGTATGGGGCAGTCCAGCAGGAAAATATCAACCCAAAAGCACAAGGAGGAATAAAAAATACATAATGTATATAAATACTAAAGCAAAAGGGACAAAAGAGAAACATAACTGATAGGTGAAGATATGAGTACATCCTTGGAACGATCAGTGGCAACAACACCTGGTATTCATCAAAATAACAGCATTGAAGTTTGTACAAAATCAATTCCCTTACTTAACGCAAATATACAAATTACCAACAAGTATCTTACGTCAGTAATAAATTTCTAGTCAGAATTTGGGGTAGTCGTTCTTGATAGTTGTTGATTAAACAAGAAATATATTTAAACAATTGTAAAATGTTGGTGGAATTTCATTTGAATGCAAATAATACAATAACAGCATTACAAAAATGATGGAACACATTTTGATTCTATATTATCGAAGTTTTCTATATTACAGTAACGATTGTATCAACAGTGTTTTGAAATATAAGTGTGCTGACGTATTAATCTTCAAATAAAATAAAAATACATATTATAGTTTGTCTCTCCACAAGATTTCAAGTAATTTAATACAAAAACGTCTCTTACCCACTCAATGTTATGAAATAAAATGAAAATGTCAATTTTTTTTAAAATTATAATAGCATGCTTCTGTGATACAAAAATCAGTTTTCATGCTTCGTTCATAAATACATTAATTGTTGGTTATGTGCAACAGATATCCAAATAAAACCCAAACACAGATTTATTTACATAATGTCATCATAACAACATATGATTCTCTTGAAATCTTGTTTTGGTTTTAACTGTGTAATTGACTTGTCTGTGAATTAAATAGAAGTATTGAGTGCATGAAAAATGGTATAAATAATTTCTCAAATAAAAAAGACTGTTCCATTTACTATATGATTCGATTTAACCAGATTTTCAGAAATTTGAGTTGATGAAATAAACGTTATATAAGTGCATTTATGTTCGTGTCTTTGCCCCCTGTTGATTCGGTTACATTAAGGTGTTAGTGTGCTAAATATTTGGCATTTCCTGTTTGACTTCCTAATTCATAGTGTATTTAAAGTTATGCTTCAGCTGAATGTATAAACATCTGCGTGATTTAACCACTAGAAAGCAGTCGTTTGTTTGTTTGCTGGAAAAATATAATACTATTGCAGCATTTGTTCCATTTCAAACGTTCTCTTTTTATGGGTCATGTGTGCCTTGCCTTCTATTGATGGGCAGTTGAAAAAGTAGCCAATGGAGTGACCACAAATCGCCCGGGTTGCTATGTCATCGGACGGTATCGCTGTTGTTCTGTTAAGTACAACACTTTCATTACAACAATTTATAATATTTACATTATTGTTGTGTATCATCATCGCCAACTTCTTCATCTTCTTCGTCTTCTCCCTCGACCACCTATTCCTCCTCCTCGTCCGTCCATTTTGTACGTTTAACAAAGGCTGTTATGAATGTTTGAAAATCTCAGAGCATTTGTAAACTGAAATTAAATACAGCGTATTTCGCTTTCCTAAAAATGTTGAATGTTCCACACGTTCGTGGTAAAACGAAATATAGTCTATAATGTTACTATTACACTATCATATAACAGTTTACATCGGTAATTCTTCATTAAAAAGTTTTAATCTTTAATGTATTCCCATTTCTTGAATTATTTCGTTTATGACTAGTTTCCCTCTTTTGCTCTGTATTATTGCTGTTTATGTTTCCAAGTCTCCTCGTGTTTTTAATGTGTCTGTTCTCTTAGTATGGGTATTGTAACATCGGCTTCTACAGTCTTTTAGTATTAACTATTACCGAATACATGTGACTGAGCAAAAACACTGCTATTTGATTAAAATCAGCCACGCCTTCACAAACAGTCAACACCCAAGTTGCTCGCGTAAACTGGTATAAGAGAGACAGTGACGGCTGTTTATGTATCTGAGACAATGCTAGCTTTCCGAACAGCTCTCGGATATTTAAGTGTACGTACTCATTGTATACACTAAATAAAGCATACATAAAAGAAAAGTAACACATCATTACCCAAGTTATAAACTATGTTTTACTTGTGACACATGTGACTTTCACTAAAATATATTATTAACCAAGTTATTAACAATTTAATCGAATGACGCATGTGTAAGTATTTTAGCTAGAGGGGCGATAGTAAATACAAAAAGTGTTTTTATTTCTGATTTTGTAAGTGTACACACTAGCCATAAATCAGAACCTTTTGAAAATACCGTTTGTGATATTACAGACGTTCTGTTTTTGATATCTGATAATATAACATACAGAGACTGAACACGAATGTGTTATCTGTAATTTCTTTCCGCTTATTTCATTAAGTGTTTATATTATTGAAATAAATAAAATATTATAATATTCTTTACCTATGAGAGCTATAATCGATTGAAAGCCGTTGTGTCGCATCGCAAGAGTGTATACGTATACTTTATAGTCCTCTGCTACCAAAAATACACATTACAAGTCATTGTTTTATTTTGATTTAGTTCCTTTTGTTTTAGAATAATTTGTCTGGCATGATAAATGGAACTGCAGAGGCGGAGAGGCGCAAATATAAATATAAATATCGAGGGGTTAGCGCCAGAATCTACCATCTCCTTAATAAATGTATATTGAGATAGATGGTTCTGGCATCAACATCTCCTATATACAATATACTTAGCTCAAACTGATATTACATGAGGCAAATGAATGAAGAGGCCGAACACGAAATGCCACATACAAAGTACACAGTCATTTCAAAATCACGAGACATACAAATATACATAAATCATTATATAAATAAAATTCATATACTTTCATGGTTTCCAATTACTCTTCGTGACGATGCAAGACACCACTTGGGGACATGATGTGTTGGCCTGCTTTTACGAGGTACGACATCCTTGGAGTAAAAGGATAGAGCGACATGACAAACGCCACGCAAGCGATGGGCGAAATATCTCGTCGAATTATTTCCAGAACCCCATAACTTGTTTTTCGTCTTTTTGAGAAAACCTGCTTTAAAGTTGTATCCTCTTAAGATAATTACATACAGGGTTATGGAATTGCATTTAAAAAAATGCGTGCATTCCAGAACAATATAGGTAGTACAGATAGAAAGAGCTTGGACGATACCAAATACTCAAAACCGCCAAAAATTGAGTAATGGGGTTCTGGAAATAAGGCGACGACATTCTGTCGTCCTGATAATTATGTTAAACTACCGTATTGTCGCGTAGCATTGTTACGATATTTGTGCTATTATTGTATCACGATGTCGCACCTCGTTATTGTTTTTCTGTGTCACGTTGTCAATAAGTTAGATGATTTACGCATACACGATAGTCGTTCAGGAAATATGTGACATTGTGGTAAGGAGCTCCGATTTAAGACTAGGGGTGGTCACGAGATGTTATGTGACTATTTCCGGCCTGTCTCGGGATGCTCTCTTATTGTCTCATACAAGTTGCATAATATTGCAGACTATTGTGTATATGTCGTGGGTTGTCCGGCGTATGTCACAAGACAGTAAGCGATTCATTGCGATCCGTCATGATAAAAATGGTTATCGGAGATAATTTGAAGCAATTTAGGTGTTGACAGATAATTGTACAAGTAATGCACAACAACCAGAGACAGTTCCGAATTACATCATACCCATTTGACGCATGCAAAATATTAAATAGGGTCGAATTCCAGTTTTCAGCAGGTAATTTCCCGCGATAACCCGATGTTTGGATGATGTTTTGCTATTTTTAACGATGGTAACGATCACGTCGCAAAATATAAAAATACCGCAATGATTAGATGATAATATTGTATTCATTTTTGTGCTTAACCTTGAGCCGTACCGAATAGGGCTTTTACCATACGTCTGAAGGATTCCACGATACTTTGCAATATATTAGCAACGTATTGCAATATGTACCACAATGTAGTGTTTTATTCAACTAGAAATGGCTCTATGTTTGTTCCATACTTGAACACTTTTAGTCAACTGCAAATTGTACATATGAGTTGCAAAGATAAAGCTAGAACAAAACAGTTATCATTCTCATTTATGTTTTGGTACCGATACGTTCATTTGCTATCTTGGTACAAAACAATATTTTGCTGCATATATATTGCAATATTCCGAAAAGCCGGTACATGATCGTATTGAACATTGACAAATTACATTGAAACTGCCCGAGATGTTGTGATGAACTGCGACTAATCTTCCGAATGGAAGTCTACGATAAATTAACATTGATAAGAAAAGATTTCTCAAGTGTATACGTCTACCTTATTAACTAGAATACATCTGTTGTTAAATCCCAAGTCTGTCTCCACTCAAGTCTCCTATCTGTACACATTTTTTTTTATTTATTACCTTACTGTGTATTACATTACAGATAGAGAGAATGCGATGCACATGTGTGACCCATGCATAATTTTTGGGCAAGACATGAGATAATGAATGGTACGAGGTAAAAATATAATGGTGAGGGAGAAAAATTATTTTAAAATTAGGAATATGGGAAACAACACAGAAGTGCATAAAAAGTACACGTGTATAGAAAGCAGCCCATTGGCTGTGTCCTAACATATGATACATGTTTTATATGTTATATCTGTATTTGGCTATGAAAAAAACAGAAACGCTGATTGAATTAAAGAGAAAAATTTTGTTTACAACGAATAACTAACTGAACAAACTCAATGTGCAACACAAACAATATGTATCCCTCGGAGAGAAATAATTATACAATTGGAAGTGTAAAGCGGCCGACAAGTTCAACATTCTTGGCTGCATAACCCAGAAAAGAAACCAGTAAAGGAATAGCAAAGCATATGTTGACTATAATCAATGTTACGTGGATTAACATCTTCAGATAGGGATTAAAACAATGATAATATAGAACGCAAGGCAAATACAACACGTTGTTCATATATTGATCAAAGCATACAGAAAGAGGTGTTCATGTTACACGTATTTCGCTAAGTAAATAAAGATGTTAAGCCATGTACAACTTGTAATTGGGATTAAAAGTAGGATTCAATGCCACGATATGAAAAAAATTATTAACGTTAAGGTAAACAACACACAAAGTGTACAGCCTCAGCTAGCAGCCAAGTCTCAAGGGGCCTAAATTTGAAGTTAGTTCACCCAATCTGGTAGATATTTTTCGTCTGAACAGTGACTTAGTATAGCTATAGAAAACAAAAACGTTTAGTGTACTCAAGTCTACAATGAATACACAAATTAAGTTAATTCACATTTCGATGCAGACAATACAAGACTAATAATGAATATGATTCGTTTGCGTGTGGCCTTCACTGGGCTACTATTTCTTACTGTTTCTAATACTCAATTCCTCGTTAATATCAAAGGCTTTTTCCAAAGATAATACACAAAAGGTCTGTCTGTTATCAATAATCTCGAAAATTGATATAACACTACATACATTTCAACCAATTATCAGTTAAGTAATGGATTAAAGGAGTAATTTGTTTGCATACTCAATTTATCTCAATTTGTGTTTCTTTTGACTATATACAACACTATAAAGCAATAAATAACATTTCGTCTGTCAAATTACTAAAGACAGTTTATGATAAAGAAAAACTGAATAAATTACGCGATAACTATTTGTAAAGCGTAATAATATATTCGTTGTTTTCAATGGAAAACTTATACTGTTTTGTTTAAAGTAATTTTCTATTTAACAAACTGCAATATATATCGCCGTTTATCTCGTTTTAAAGGTACTTTTTGTTTTTCATTTATTCTGTCTTTTACATGCGTATTAAGTAAGGATAGTTTATCTATATTACCATACATTAACATTTTGTTTAACTTCATTTATTTCACTAGATTTGTTATTCACTCGCAGACTGATAACAATAATTTAGATACTGAGAGAAGGACAGACGGAGGCTGCTTAATACATTTACTGCGTGTATTGTATTGTGTGCGTAATGATTAATATATTTTGCTTACTTAGTCCATTTATGTATCCATGTTGAAAATGACTGTATGGCGGTTAAGTGTGAGGTTAGCTAGCTGTTAAATCGATGTAACCTGCAGTATTTTACTGACAGTGCCAATGCTCTGAATCGTTACATAAATATTATTTCCCTTTATGTGTTCATATAAATATTAATTTCCCCTTACCCATGTATAATTCCCTTGCCTGGTGTAATATTCGTGCTATCGCCCCTTTCTGTCTGTATCTAACGTGCTTTATTGACTTGTCCAGTAATGTATTCCTTCCATTACATCCCTTTTTCCCTTTTGTTGTCCCGTCCAATTTTCTTAGGTTGTTTTTTAATAATAATTCACACGATACCTTACTTCCCAATAATATAGATCTGCTCAATTCCAAATATTTCGTATACTGATGTTTCCCTGTGCTCACTATGGGCATTCCCTATGCTTATCATTTATTTATACAAATATGAACTGACGTAAAATATAAATCTTCTAGTTATTACTCTGCCATTAGAAGATTAAACTTCGGTGGATAATGTGTACATAATTATACCGGGATGTGTCCTGGTTGCGTCAAAATATTCTAGATGATTAAATTTAGTGCATTTTCAGCTTACAGAAAACTGTAATTGTTTGTCAACATGGCGCAATATACTCATTTCCGAAAGGACTAACATAATTTATACGAAAGTCGACTAAAAGCGCTTCGATATCGCTTCTCGTGGGAAGATTGTACTAACATACATACGTTAGTACTGACGGAAACATTTTAACGCACAATAGTAAGTTATTTGGAAACATGATCAAATATTAAACAATGGTATCGGTTATCACTACGAACTACTTTAAAGAGAAATGTCATATCCGAACAAGGACATGTTTAGCTGTAATGGATATTTTTTGTAAGTATTGTTTCAAATTTCTGTATGCATTTAACACTTAAACGTTCATTTTCAAGTAGGATATGTTCCAATAATTTCCCAAGAGGACTTACCAAACATATAAAATGATTATAGAAGGCTATGTCTACTTTGAACATTAGCCAGTGCAATTTCGTCGCCCGACAGACATACGACAACAATGTTTGGACTGTCTGGCAGTCTGTAAGATTGTCTGGTAAACAAGAGAATGAGTCACCACTGATAGGATAAGTGCAATGTTGGGAGCGCCAGTCAGCCAGGTTAAAACCCTCAGTTGTGTTCGTACTACTAACTGTAACATCTCCATCATCGTTTATGTTTGTTTCTTGTGCCCCTTTTGCCGTTGAAATTGTTTGCATGTATGTATATTCGCCACGTTTCCCTGTATATTTGAGGCAATCTCCTACGCAGTGATCTCCCCTTACAGTTATCGTTATTGCTGTACTGCAAGGGAAGATAACCGCTGCGTGGAGTTTGTATTTGAGGTTGTTGTGTACTTAGTTTGCTGTGGCTTTTGCTGCTTTGGCTTCTGAAGTCATTCTATATTTTAAGTAAATGCTTGTGTCGTTTATTGTTCTTTTTTTGGTAACTTGCATGTATGCATATCTAACATAACAGGTTCTATCGAACTCACGATCTTGTCCAAATGAATGTTGTTGAATGTTCTTCAAAAATGTTTAAAGTAAAATGCTCTGAGCGTATAGTTGGAATCTGTCTGTATTTTGTTAATATTTGTCAATTTGTACCTATGAGAATCACGTCATGCACGCACATATTCTCACAACCATGTTTTTCGTTCGATAGTTCTGCTTTTGAACGTGTTGGTTTCTGCATGTCACTTTAAATCTGATAATACATAAATGTTTCCATCCCAACTTAATTTAGGGCTCTTTTATGTTATTTACCAGGACATTATTCGAATATGTGTCAGTTTTGGACGACGTGTAAATATATCTTTATAGGAATACAAAACACAGTAAAGAAGAATTCGGTTATAAACAAAACTGTTTTAGCTCTGACGTATGTAAGAACCAAATGATTAAAATGAATGTTTATCATATAGTTGTATTTTAAAGGCGTATTCGAACACTTGAAACCGTGTTGTTCTCTCTAAAATCCATACTATGTGATTTTAGTCTAAGCCTCAATTGTTCTGGTGAAAATTCAGACGGGAAAAATTATAACTATAATAGCAATCCATTCGGCATCGTCGATGTTTAATTAGTTGTATTAATCCAAGTAATAGATGGTAATAAAGTAAGCAACGGACTAAGTGTTATGTCATTTAGAAAAACGCATGTGTTAAATGATCTTTAAGTAAAATGAAGACGTTTTTTACAGTGAGAAGAGTTTGTTAATTAAAAAATAAAATATATCACGTGTAAAAGAGAGAGAATACGTAACTACAGGGAACATCACATACACAAGACAGTGCCTACCCACGCAGACCTCCGGGAAAACAACAATCCTCAAAACATAAGGCACTTAAGGAGGTCAAAGGGTACACATATTAAGGAACAGAGGCACAAGGAATGGCCCGGCAGACCACAAGGAATAACTAGGAGAATCAAAGTGGACAGTGAAGGGAGGGGGAGGGGGGGGGGGATTAATGGATGGAAAAGATCACAGGACAAGTCAAGACAACTGGCCGCTATAGGCCGAAAATGGGCAGGAAACAACCTGTATAAAGTGACAGAATTGCACAGGAGAAAGGGAAATACATAACACATTCAAAACGCAAACAGAAACAACAACCATATAGCGAATTACAGCCTTGGAACTGTCAGCAAAAATTACTGGGGGTTTAAATCGATTTAACAGCTAGCTTACCTCACACTAAAACTCAATTCCAAAGCGGAGTAAACCATGTTGTATATGCATTTAATATAATGCGTTGGTCAAACTAAAGCATCGGTTAACCTTTTGAATCGTGTGTTGGAGTTTTGTACTTTGTCTAAGCATACATTTTTTGTATTTTTAAAGGTAAATATATTGAAGGTCTTTTTTATATTTGCTTAGTCATAAACATGAGAAAATGCCTACATACAGTTTGTACACAAGTTCCCAAAACCACAAATACACGAGTCCGATACAGGAGTTTCTATCACGACGTATATGGCCTGTTAGCGCTTGCATATAGGAAATATCTGTTTCGCAATTCCGGAAAACTTCTAAGAAAAGTTATAATGCAGTATTTTGAGTATGTCTGTATGAAGGCATTAAACGTGCCTTTTCAATATTAATTCTTAGTGTGTTTTGATAAAAAAGAAGACTATCTAACCGTTTAATTGATATAGGCGTTGCAAACAAGTCCAAATTGAAACAAATTACATGAATACGCAACTACATCCAGTTATGAATGTTAATCATCATCATAAACTTTTATTTACTAGTATTCTTTATAGAAATTCGAGAATATTCCGATTCTTTAGAATTAGCACTGCTAATTATGGGTATGTCGCGACATTACCGTCCATAAAACCTGACAAGCCATACGGTATACGGACAAAATCCCCTCAGGACAAAATCGCCTTAGCTCATTTTGCACAAGGCGGACAAAATCCACTTCGTGAATTTTACAAGGCGGACAAATCCCCTTCATGAATTTTACAACTAGGACAAAATCCCCTACATTAATGTTACAAGTAGGACATAACACCCAGAGTCAGAATCGATAGTTTCGACTTGGCCGTTGAAATACTTTTTTATTAAAACTCCAATTCCACCAGATTTTTGAATAAACGACTGTTTACGTGGTTGGTTGATGAAACAATACTCCTCCAGGTTTACTTCATCATGTTGGTCAATCTTGCATTCGGTGCAGCAAAAGATATCATATGATTTCACGAGATCTATAGAAGTCTACTTTTAATTCCACATACATTTAGAGTACCAATTTTCAGATCGTATTTTACTGTGTTTGAATAGTCCACTGGCCCCTGTATATCCTATGTGTTATTTTGGTCTTGGGTTGTTGGTTGTACCGGTGAAGTCGTTCGCATTTGTGATCCAAAGGTCGACTCAGGTACCCCGTCAGTACATTTTGATTGCTTCGATTGCACAGGTCTGTTCACCGAGTGTTTCCTTCGTGAACGGGATCGGCTCTTTCTTTGCTTGTCGTACTTGCGAGGCTTGTCAGGCAAAGTATGGCTTTGGTGTTCATTGGAATACATACATGAGGAGTAGGTACAGGAGAGGCTGTCCCCTGGAAATGTGTATGGTCGTTCTGTATTTTTAACAAGATAATGCAAGTGCAATTCTCATGAATGAGTCCTAAAACAATAAGACCCCGAAATGCACCAGAAGCCACCATTTCATATATATATTGTACTTCTCAAGACTTCGAAAGGAACGCTTTTAGAAAAAATGAACTAGCTACTGAGTATATTTATCATTATTGCGAATTAAGTTGTTATAACGCCGATCTGTGCATTGGTATCAGAATAATACAATTACAAAAACAATTATACGCCGTGTCTATGCTTACAGATTCGCCCGGGGATTCCCATTTCCACGAAAATTAGCAATTTGTTATATAAGGGCAATGTAAATGTCCTTAATTTTACAAAAAATGTATTTAAAAGAAGTTTGTTAATTTTTTTTAGAATATATATCTGAAACTAAGAAATACGAAGTAAGGAAGGACAAAGTTATATCCCCAGACAGATCCAGGCAAAGAGGAAATTATGAAAGGGTTGTAGACGCTTTTGTACATAAGCATGGGAATAGTTATTGCCAGAAGACGGAGGCGGCGCTCTCCAAAATACATTTGTATGATATTCTGAATGTGTCTCTGTATGCGTTTGGACGTATTTGGATTAACAAAGTATCGCTCAAAAATATATTTTTGTTATAGATCTCGCCTGGTCGTATATCGAGTGATAATCAGTTCTCTGTAATATGTGAAGCAACACTTGAAAGATATATTGGTATTCAAGATTACTGTTAGAATCAGATGCTTGAGGAATCTGACCTGAATAAAGCAATTAGCGAAAAATAAAATCATCAATATCAATCAAATTCAGGAAACGGATCATACTCACAGTTATTATTACAAAGCGATAAAATATTAAAACGAAATATTAAAATTCTGCATTTGTTCATTTGTTTTAATATATAAATATGTTCAGTAATAATAACATGTCGGATAGAAATAGTTTGAGTCATGTTCATTTAAAAAGCGCCTAATTAAATGTACAGAAAACACAGCAGTATTGTAGCATTGTCGAATGATCTTTCAGAGAATTCCATAGAATCACTACTTGGGTATTTATATAAAAATGTTCATTGATGCGTTCGCATTTATCTCATGTATAAATTTAAAAAAATATACAATGTATAATAATTACTAAATAATAATTGGACCCGTCTACTTAAAACTATACCACATGTAATAAAACTTTTGAATCGCTGAAGGCGTAAGAAGCCTAGACAATAATGATCCCATTTACATTTTAAAGCAAACATGATTTCTTCGAACCTAGTACAGTTATTAAGTTAATAGCAGGAAGCCTTAAGACAAAAATAAATAATACAATTATATTTAAGTAAACTCAAAATTGTCCGCGGTGTTTTGTTTGTCATTCACTTACGTCTATTCCTACTCCCATTATGTATACACCCACACAATCACCTGCAGGGTTTTAAGGTAGGGTGGTAAGTTGATCTAAAAATCGAGAAATAAAGCGCATTTCTGAAAAAAATATCTCACAGCGCACGATAATACTATAAGAGTCATATGTAGTGGCCGGAAGGTCGAAGAGTAGAGCGCGTGACTCTTGCTACCAAACGTCGTGAGCTTTATTTCTACATATGTTGCTTGATTCCAGAATCTTTTATCTGATTCGAACCCCGGAAGTAGTCAACGAAATGGATAAGTTAAAGTGTTATAATCGATGTAAATGTTATTTGTCCGTCCTCCTTAATTCTCCTTAGTTGTCCTTTATGGTCCGGCCAGTCCACTCATTGCTCCCCTGTTCCCATGCGTCTTTGCCCTTGCACCTCCTCGATGCCTGATGTTGTGTGGATGTTGTTTTCCCAAGGGTCATGTGTTTAGTTGTGAGATCACGTAGGGAATTAGTTCGCACAATTAGTCATTTTATCTATAAACCGTAAATAAGGAAAAAGCTTTCACGTATGTCAACAAAATAATTATTTTCATGCAAAAACCTTCAATAAAACAATAAAAAGTTCTCTCGCTTATATTTAGTATATAGAAGGGATAAAGGGAGAGAACTCAGGAGATTGTGATGAGTTCTCTCCCTCACATTTAGTATATAGAAGGGATAAAGGGAGATAACTCAGGAGATTGTCACGAGTTCTCTCCCTTACATTTAGTATATAGAAGGGAAAAAGGGAGAGAACTCGTGACACTATATTAGGGAATTACTAATTCTGACATATGTGATCGTGTGGGAATTGCATAGAGTGAGTTGCAATAATACAAATGTGTTTCGAAGAATGCAGGTACTCTTGTTAATTACAGTCGAAAAGCAGTTTATTTCCGATTCTCTGAAGACGGAGAACGCGGGATTCTATTCTGTCTGTTCCGACATCACATTTTGTTCTAGTGTTTCACCCATTTTGCATAACTCTGCGTATAATACCCATGGGTTCTCACATAAGCTGCTTACCGCGTTAGTGTAATGCCGCATCTGGCGATCCGTTAGTTAACTTATAAATTCAGAATCATATTATTTACTCTATTAACCGCATCAACATCTAGTTATGTTGTAACCCACAAAAATATCGGCTGTCAGATATACGTTCTTCGTAGTCTTTTTTTCAGAACTTTTTTCACTATTTGATTAGTTGACCCATTAACCTGACGTTCGGAATGTTAGTGGCATATTGCTAAAACTAATGAAATAGTTAAAACAAAAATAAAAGATTTTAAAAATTCAAAAATTGGTTACCATTTATTCTGAAAAGGGGTTGGATAATATTTTAGAAAGCATCATTGCTCTTTAGTCAGACAGAGAAGAGATAGACTACGGAGCTAAGTCATTGAGTTTCATGTTCTTAATCACTTCAATGATAGGAGTCAATTTCATATCATTACCGTTGTTAATGCATATTCTTATTCGATGTCTAAGACTTGTACTACACTGTATAAAGCGGTACGTATTTATCATTGGTACATTGCCGAAACATTCAATCAGTAACAGGCGTGTTTGACCATTTTCACCCGGGCTAACACCGTATAACCCGTAGCGTTACCTAACGATACAATGTGTAGTTTCCCTACGACAAAACTGTGTTACATACAAATATAAAGGTACATAAAACCTAGAATCTTCTTAATTCCAACGCCGGGCAATTTCCCGAGGGGTTGACTACTCACTAGATAAATCTGGAAATATACTATAGATCAACTTTCATACGCAGTTGTTAAGGCAAACAATATTATATTCATCTGGTTTTCATACAACATTTTCATGTTTACAATAGTAAGAATAACGTCTCTATCGTGATCAAAATGTTTTCTTTGCAAAAGTAACACCAGTGCAATAATAGTGTTCATTTGCTTCGGAAGACAAAATGCATAACAAAAAACAAGTAAATGTTTTTTAGGTTTGGTAAACACATATATAAGTCTCATCGAACGGTACGTTACCTTACCGAAATCCACGTAATCGTCTATATTTTTCTTAATATGCAATGATTTCCTTAGATTTTGTGTATGCACATTTGAATCAACCAAATATTTAATATAATAACAAGAAATTAGCAATATATAATGCATAATTATGTATTAGAATAGGATTTCGGTAATGGAAAATGTATATCAGTAAATTTACCGAAATTCAGTGGATTTCGGTAAGGTAACGTACCACTTATCGAAATAAAAGTTGGTTTAGTAGTTAACGTAAATTTTGATTGGTTTACACAACACTGGTGTGCAAATAGCAAAGCCATGTTAGTACGGCTGCGACGAAAAATCTGTGATACACGGCAAATTTGTGTAGAACGAAGTGCATCTAAGACATGATATCATTAGGTAACGACTCATAGTTATTGGCTGTCGGCCCCCAGTGATTTTAGAAATGACAAAAATAGGCAATACTCTTACACGTTCGGTAGTATTCGTCAGGTTTACCTGCAAACTACAATCCCTGCAGTAAGGGGCGATGTACTTACATAAATGATGAATGAAACTCGGAGTACTGTCATGTAACTTATGTAACTTAATAAATATATAATGTACTGCTTGGGCGGAACATGAATTAACTCCATGATATGAATCGTATTTTGGGGGCTTATTTATGCATGTATACATAACATTGGACACATACTGTAAATTGTAGCGTTTTATAATTGGTGCATATTTATTATCGATAGTCGGACATAATCTGACCGTTTGTTACGATTACTCATTGATTACAAATCGAAGACTTGGTACATAGAGGAAATTTTAAAGAACAAAATGGCAAATTGTATGTAATAATGACACTGTAGTGTGTATTGTTTTTCATTTAGAGGAGAATGCATAAAACATATGTTTCTTCATCACACGCGTTTATCGTCATCATTCTGTGTTTGTTTGCGAGTAATTTTCGTTCGAGCCTTTCAACGAATGGTAGCAGCCATCGGCTCCGGACATGAGCAATCGACTATCACCGACTTATGCATCGTTGATCGTCGATCATCATTGAATCCACAGTGTATCATACTGAGCAACAAATGATAGCTGATGTGTGGTAGTATACGGTATATATTTTTCATTGGTCTTAGACATATTAAAATTAGCTTAAATAATTAATGTGTATACATGTATGTCCAAGTTACAAAAAAAAAAAAATAAAAGTATGTGTCAAGACGACATACAGCCTGATCGATCCTTACGTTTGGATAAATATTATACAACTGAGACGAGGGGTTATCATAAAAACAATATATTTTCATTTTTCTCGTATAATTCATTTCGTTTCTACAGCAAAATGCTGTATGTCTACTACGTGTAACTCTGAATAACTATTAATGGTTAAATCGTATTGTGGACTGCATCAAAATATTTATTATGACAAATGACATAATTGTTGCTGAAAATACTATTATGTTATTTCCTTTCTAGGAAAATTCAGAATCCTCCGTTGCATTGATTGGTGACGAATGTGTTTAACACAATATATGTCAGTGGACGAATCGTAACAAACCAAAGAGGCATGATTGTTTTTTTAGATTAGTTTTAAACAGTTTTTTGTCGCGGTCGAATTTTAATTTCGTCGTTTTGTTTGTCTTGGTCATGTATCCAAATCGTTTCTATATGCCGAGTAAAAACATGCAAAGCACGTCTTTTCGTTCGCCCACTGTGTGAACTCAGATGGAAAAGCTAATTGTTATGTTGGTTGGAACAAAAACAGAGAGAAAGAAAGGACGTAATCATAACATATTATGGATTTCAGTCTTTTGAAGTAGCAAAATAAACATGTTATATTTTACAAAGGGATTTCAGAAACTCTGTTTTAAGGTTACTTGGTCATTTTCTCTTCGAAAGTCTGAAATGATGCCTTATAATGCTTTATTTTTGAAATCATGTGTAATTTTATTTGAAATACTTACAAAATAAAATTCGCATGAATAAAACATTTGTGAAATTTTCGTGTTCATTTTCAGTTTTTATTTGCATGGTACACGACGAAAAAGTGTTAAATCAGGGGTGAAAATGAAGAGTATGAAATCAATGGAACTCTGTAAAGGTGCTGTTTATTAACAGTTATGCTTTAGCATTTTCTCATGGACCATTATATTAATGAGAGTATGGAAAAACAAGGAACAAACACTACAATTAATATTTCACAATACAGAAGAAAAATATGTTTAATGTTATTTGTATTGTTAGTAGAGACAGATCTAGGTCACATTCACAAAAAAGATCTTCCCTAGACAGATCTAGGCAAAAAAAGGATGCACACACCGGGAGGGCCACATTCACAAATCAGAACTTTCCTAGACAGATCTAGATCACATTCACAAATCAGAACTTTCATAGACAGATCTAGGCAAAGGAAGGGTGCACACACATGGAGGGCCACATTCACAAATCAGAACTTTCATAGACAGATCTAGGTCACATTCACAAATCAGAATTTTCCTAGACAGTTCTAGGTCACATTCACAAATCAGAACTTTCATAGACAGACCTAGGTCACATTCAGAAATCAGAACTTTCATAGACAGATCTAGGCAAAGGAAGGGTGCACACACAGGAATGGCCACATTCACAAATCAGAACTTTCATAGACAGATCTAGGTCACATTCACAAATCAGAACTTTCCTAGACAGATATGGGCAAAGGAAGGGTGCACACACAGGGAGGGCCACATTCGCAAAGCAGAACTTTCATAGACAGATCTAGGCAAAGGAAGGGTGCACACAAAGGGAGGGCCACATTCACAAAGCAGAACTTTCATAGACAGATCTAGGTAAAGGAAGGGTGCACACAAAGGGAGGGCCACATTCACAAAGCAGAACTTTCATAGACAGATCTAGGCAAAGGAAGGGTGCACACAAAGGGTTGCCATGGTTACACATCAGTACTTCTCTAGATAGATATTGGCAAGGGAAGGATGCACACATGGAGGGGGGGGGCACATTCACAAGCGAGCTCTCCACATGTTCTTACTATTCACCAAGTTTGATGTCAATACGATGAAAGGAACTTAAGTTATTCGCCGGAAACCAAATGTCTATTTTTAGTAACGGTGACCTTGACTTTTGACGGACCGAACCCAAAAGCAATCCCAGGCGAGCTCTCTACATGTTCTTACTATACACCAAGTTTGATGTCAATACTATGGAAGGAACTCAAGTTTTTCGCCGGAAACCAAATTTCTATTTTTAGTAACGGTGACCTTGACCTTTGACGGACCAAACCCAAGCGAGCTCTTCACATGTTCTTACTATACACCAAGTTTGATGTCAATACGATGAACGAAACTGAAGTTATTCGCCGGAAACCACCAGTTTGACGCCCGCCCGCCCAGCCGCCCTTCCGCCCAATCCGCCCGCCTAACGACATACGCTAAAACCTGGTTAAAAAACAGCAAAAGAGTATAGCTTCATCTACCAACTCAAAAACACGATAATAGAACGACAATCGACTACGCAACAGTGAAACAAGAGAGGTCATGTAATACAACGGCCTTAAACAGTCTTGGAAACCCGTACTTAATGTGGTGAGTGCTTTGTTCGATTTTGTAAATGGGTTCCATTTCAATACTATAATACAACTACTTAATTTTCTTACTTCACCTTAACATTTTCAACAATCCTTCATTAAAGGATGTCTAATATTACACTGCATGTCATTCACACCGAAAATGGTTTTTGATATTAAATATTTTACAATGATCTCACAACATCAAGGTACACTTGTAAGCAGATTAATTGGATTCCTATGGTCTGATATGTATACATATTATAAAAACAAAAACAAGAGTTTCTTGCAACTTCAAAGTAAAACTACTGGGAACTAAGAATTCTTAATAATGTTATGTGGTAATGACTTAACACACGCGTTGTCATGTAACCGCAGCATCGGAAATTGACAACAATGTATGAGTGCTTAATTCGATTTATTGCTTCCTTCATGACAATGAATATTTCAAAGCAGATAAATTCGTATGCTCTTATTTGTTTTTTTGATATAAATTTACCCAATTTAGTGCGGATTAAATGTGTGAACACTATTCAACTCATGATTAGCGTTGATTGTATAGTACTGTTACAAACTATTTCCGTTAATGAGTTTTTCATAGCAACTCTTCTGATAGTAATCTGTCAATATTTGTAAGACAGAATGCCTCGTCCTGAAGGTGGTCATGTTTTGCATAGTTTGTCAGACACATATCATATGAAATACATATACATCAACTGTTCTGTCAACTCCTGTTTGATTTTTCTAAACGGGTATTGTTTTCGAGAATTCTAGCTCTATTTTGAAACATGAGAAGAAAGTTAAGTGTTATTATTTGATTAATGTTTAAGTAACGTGTTGTCTGAGATGTTGCAGTTTGAAAGTATTACATTATAATTGGCAGCGGAAATTAACACTCAATATAAAAATCATTGATTCCCGATTAGAATAAAATATATCAGTTCCTTTTAGGCGCGTAATTTTGTATTTTTAGCATCAAAGCGTTTAATGTAACCATCCTAGTTGCTTTCCCACGAAACCTTTATATGTAAATATTAGGCACGAAATGCCACATTTATTCAAAGCACCAACCAACAAATAAAAAGCACAAAGACATATGAAAGTAACTCCTATCATCATTAGAAGTTGATGATAATGGTGACAATTTACTGAACGAATATAAACTTACGAGTACTCCTACAATAAAAGTCAGAAGTGTGCTATTTTCTTCGCTTTTGTTTCTACTGAGTATATGGATAATATCTATGTAATTCTGCAATATATTGTAATTTTGGGTTGTATCATGGTATGTATCCAATGTATAATATGTCTTGAGCGACATTTATTTTAATTTGATTATAAGTAGAATAGGAAATGCTACATACAATGTGTCAATCTCTGGAAAAAAACGTTTTTGGATATGCTTAATGACCCGTATTGTCATTCCAGGTTCGTTGAAAATCCTCTCCGGTTTGTATGAAATTTTAAGTCATGTAACAGAAAATTCCTCCTTTAGTTTTGATGTCTAATGGGCTGCTTTCGATTCAGAAAAGCGTCGACATGAAACTAATACAATGCCTTTTGTGGAATGAAATGCGATTTTAGCTGTTTTAAAATACCATATAGCAATTAATGAAGAGAATAAGAAAACGGTGTGTCTCTTTAACAGGCGAACATTCAGTAATTCCTTCTTTGTTGTCTTACATATGTACGAGTGAATATCGTATCGAGAAGAAGTACATGTACTAAAAAGCGAAGACAATAGCTGTATGTACCTTTAGATTATGTCTGTATTAGTTCAGTAACATATTCATACATATGTACGCGCTCGTACTTTCGTTATTCATGATAATGAGATGGTTTGTAGAACGAATACAATGCCAATGTCCTAAAATTAATCACGTTTAAAATAACTATGCTTATAAACCGTATTTTAGCTTACAGTATATTGACCACATAAACTTTTGTTGTTTGCATTTAGTTGGTCCTTATGCACTTGTCAAACACATTAACGCCAATATGCTCGTATAAACATTGTGGAAGTACATGTGTCTGTTAGATGCCATTGATGTCTTAGTTCTTTAAAATTAATAAACATACCATCGATAACAGACTAACCGTTTGAGGAACAAACATCGTAAAAAACAATAGGTCTTTATATTATCGTATTTGTACAGTTCCTGTTAATGTTGTGCGTCGAATGTATCACAATAAACTGATTATGACGTTATTTGGCTCAATTTCGATAACTAAATATGACAAAATTGCTTGAGGTATAATCGTTGCATCACAAAAGGCACTCAGACGGAATATTAGTTTTGTTTCGTTTTTTTCCATACTCACACGAAATATACAAGTTTACATAGGAACAATATTAATTCATATATACATTTGTATATGTATGTGTCATAAGTGATTTTATTAAAAAAATTGAAATGTTTATGCGATATCCCATTTTTACTAATATCATAAGAAGCACACCGAATTATTGTCAACACATAATATACATTTCAGACTAAACTGTATCGACGTAATGTTTTCTTCTGTATATAATTTATGACTCATTATTTTATCTTTTAGGGAAAATTCTTTTTGAAACTAATCTTATACCACTAATCATGTACTCATCATGCCAATAATCATAAAATGTCTGTTACACTGTTTTACGCACGCGTGTTCTTAGTTTACACTTATTGTATTTTACAGTGAATGTTAGACAAGTTTTCATCTGATATTAATCACTCTCGATGACATCTTCCTTTGTTACTAATAAGTAATCGCGGCTACAGGATTTATGAAGCTCGCAGTTCATGTGCATGTTCTTTGAAATGAATCAATCTTATCCGTCCACATAGATAGTCAGAGTTGGTCTGATATAATATTCGTGTCCCCTCTGTCCGTGGTCGGTTTGCTTTCTTGGGATGTCCTGTAATGTTCCCCTCACTTCCATCCCTTCTTTCCACTCTGTTGTCCCCTCCAATTCCCTATGGTCGTTTTCGATATTTAGTCAGACAAGTCCTTATTTCCCATTCCCAAAGATGTTGTTGCCCTTACACCTCCTCAACTCCTAATGTTTCGTAGGCTTATGTTCCTCCTGATCTGTGTTGGGAGCATTGTCTTGTGAATGTGGCGTTCCCTGTAACAACCTTATCCTAATTAGGGAATGCCAAAGTCACACCTCGAGGTACGAAATGACGAATGAACACGAGGTATAAACTTCAATGGCATGTGATTGCATGTATCATATGACATGTTCGATGGTCAATAAACTGAGTAAAAAACAACATGAGAGTTCACTGTCTCATTTCTAGACTATTTTATCAACAGCTCGGTAAATTAAGGTTACAAGCAACCAGTCGTTGTCCGATGTAAAGCGGTTATAAGCTGCTAGAATTGCTCCGTTTACAATATTTTATTATTACTGATAAAGTATAGGCCCAATATCTAATAAAATGCTGGTTTGCTATCTGCCTACGTAAACGTCGAGGATTCATTTTAGTGTTGATCAAGAGAAATACATCACTTACTTACAAGAACTTTTAATTTTCAAAACAATACATAACCAACTTCACAAATGGAGACAGCGAACAAAGACTTCTTTACATGAGGGCAAAGAGTGATACATGAATTCCAATTGAAACCCATATTCTGTATGTACACAACAAGGCTGACATGAAGAGATCATTTGTACACAATTTATTAGTCGCATTGTAATTTCAACTGAAGAAATTTTGTGGCATACAAACAATATTTCGTTTCGACATGTTATTGTAGATCTACATCATGTGATAACATTTGAATACAATAAATTCGTCGACTTATAAGGATTTAAAAAACGAAATCTTAAGATATAATCTTTAATATCATTATATTGGTGTGGTACAACGAGTCCTCAGTGACATATCTAAATGTTTACTGTAATTTAATGGCTCAAAAAACGACATGTTGCAGACATGCAATTAACGAGTAAATGCGATGTGTTTCTCACGAACGACCCGCCGAAACTTCTTTGGCCATTATATTTATCCTATAATCGTGAGGAAGAGTGCAAAGATGAATCGATTTTACATTTTGGTTTGAAATATTGAAATCGTGATACCATCATTGTAATATGACATGGCGTGATGTGTAAATAGGCATTACCGGTCTTCCATAGTTTCTGCTTAAGTGATATTGTAAGTGAACATACGATGAAGTTTTATGATAGAAGCACTATGGAAAAATGATGCTTTAAAAAGAATGCTTCGTTAGTCTTTAACAACGTAATTTATTCATTAAGCTTCATTTCGTTTCCTTTGTTTACAGTTTATACAGTGAAGTCAATCCCGTCTCCAAATTTATTCTGACTGCAAAATAACGGATCCCTAGACAGGTTATAGACCTAGGATTTCATGAAAAATGTACCCTTAATCCTCTATCTGACAGCAATCATCACAATTGCGGGCGGGAACATGTGATTTTGCACTTCTGTTGGTGTCTAGCAAATCGACAAGGTTTTAAACTTACGGCGCAGTTTAATGAATTTCTGACGAACAGTTATTTGTTTTTATGTATTGGTCACTAACACTGATTTGTATTATAAATAGGACACTCGTTCAACAACGTAGAATTGTTAAATTAGCCAAATCATAATCGATAAGGTTATAGATGGGAGATAGTGTAATTGTTTTTTACTAAAACATTGACCTCTCATGTCGACAAAATAGATCAGTGATCTGTTGTTTATGTTGTTTACAATACCAGAGAGAATAAGTTGCTACAGGGAACGCCACATACACACGATAGTGCATCCCCACACAGACCTCCGGGGGGAAACAGTCCATAAAACATAAGGCACTTGAGGAGGCTCAATGGTACATTCGTAAGGGAACAGAGGCGCAAGGAATGGCCTAGCCGACCATAAGGAATAACTAGGAGAATCAAAGAAGACAAACAGTTTTTCTCTACATTCTAGCCTCATGTAAGGGTCCAAATAGGGTCTTTACTCTTAGCTATGGCGTTTCGAGACTGTTGTACACTTTGCCAAACACTTACGGGATGAGGAGAATTTCAATCAGTTCCAGAGTCTAGTAGCGTCTTGTGATGGGATGAGTCGTTCATGTAGGTACTGTTCTGATTGTTAGAATAATCATTTTAACTGCATGTTTTAATAACAATTATTGCCAGTCATATCTCCAAAATACGTTTAATGTGATTGGCGTTTTATAACTGACTTATATGCTTTTTGATAGATAGGTAAATTATATAAATTTTGTATCGTATGGTCTAAGTGTTATGATTGTTTTAAGTTAAGTCATAGTTTTTTTATTTCTATGAATTTAATAATTTATTTGTGCATTTTTAAGGTTTATACAATAAACCTGCCGTAAATGTAAGCTATTTTAAATATGCATTATTATAATCTTTTAACACGTGTTTTCGTTCATTATTCATTTATTTATTGATGAATGTTTGCCAAAATCATTTTTTGTGCTGTTAGAAATGTCGACAAAAAGCCATACATGCATGGCTAATGTTATATATTTTATGAAAATATCCGACAATAAATAAATTTTGACTTGACTTGAAAGCTATATTTATTCTAATATAATATGTATCATCTAAGATGTAAAAAAGTACACTCACTAGCTAGCCCACCTGTAAGTTCTTGACACAGCAACACTATACATTATGTTCCACTGCTAAGTAATGTGTGAAACGTTTTTTTTACATGTCAATGCATTTGTAGAGATCTTTAAGATCAGTAATTAAGATGGATGATCGATGGTTCCAGCCACGTGTCCGCCTGGTGTCTTCCTCCACTCTTATAGCTGGAATAGTCTCTGCATGACCATCCTGGCTTTTTATGTGACTTAAAGTCACAAAACTGATATTTCTCAACTTAACACATGGAAGACTACCGAGGCATTATGTGTGCCTACGGGCCTCAGTTAGCAAACTATCGGAAACGAAATAGGCTTTGTCCTCTTTTATTCATCGTTCAATTTAAATAAGTAAACAAGACATTCACAGACTTAGAGGCCGTGACTTAGACACCAGACTGAGGTGTATGTTCTTCCTCGACACTTGACTGAAGATAATGTATCCAAAGTCGTTTGTCCTCCACGTCCAAACTCTGATTTATGTAGAGAATTTGTCAGTTGCTTGCAGAAGAGCAGGTTAGTACAGGTTTGTAAGCAGGAACACTGGTTAGGTCAACTAACCGCCTTATGTAACTGAAATAATTACTGATGAGAAACTGCTTAAAGACCGAAACAAACAGACTTAGATATACATTGCACATGTTAATTATCACTATGAATGTCAAAACATACAAGACCAAAGAGACTCACTGATGTAGTATTATATGTTTTGGTATTCAATGGAACCCATTTACGCTAACTGACGTAGTATTATATGTTTTGGTATTTAATGGAACCCATTTACGCTAACTGACGTAGTATTATATTTTTGGTATTTAATGGAACCCATTTACGCTAACTGACGTAGTATTATATGTTTTGGTATTTAATGGAACCCATTTACGCTTTTCTTACGCAAAGAGCGAGTTGTCGTTGCATGAACATTGGAACTCTTAAGTAAAACAGCGTGGTACCAGTGTCAACAAGTACCCTACTAGAAGTACGATTTACTCGTTTAAGTATAAATGCGTTAGGACATTACTGTTGCTCGACGGTCAACTATTCTATTTAACATAACTACCCTCATTAGTACGCATTTACTACATGCAACTACAACTAGCAACAATTACTGTAAATCTTGACTTGTATTGTGTTACGGTGCGTTTCGTTGGTATTGGCACATTGACTTCAGTGTTAATCAACAGCTATATTCCTGCATAATTATTGTAGGGAAACTATTTCATAATTGCTCTATACCAGTATATATGTACAAGGTATCAGTTTGTGGGCTTACAATCTACAACATAGCAGCATAGCCTTCATCTTATAAAAAATAAACATATCTTGGTTCAGAGTTTGAGATTGTGTGACGTTTTACGGGATTCCACGTGACAATTGTCGCGCATTCATAAGAAAATGTAGTAAAATAATGTCATGTTTGAGAAACACGAAAAATTGGTCAATGGCGCTACCGGGAATCGAACCCAAACACGCTATGTAATGTATGCTACGTCGCCACAATCTTTATTCCGTGTGTCATAAACAACACTGAATCTAAAATAGACACCTTTTGTTTGTATAATTTCTATAAACATGCTACTGTATTCAATATATCAGAGTACCCAGCTGCAAACACAACAACAATAATCAAACCATAATTGTAGCTATAAACTAATTTAAAATGGCGTTTTCCTGATTATAAGTCCGACAAACTTTTTGTGTAAAATCTCATTAGATCAAAACAGCATATGTTTTCGTGTTTACGACTGTAAAAACCATGCTTAATAGCAAGCAGTATTTACGCTGTCAACGAAATCTCCAATAGTTTTATTAGATACGAAAAAATATTAGTTTGCGTAACTGCTAGTTATTGTTATGTTTATTGTTTCATGTTGGCGAGTCGTCCGGCGGGGATGTGCTGACTGGCACTGCACGTTTTATAGGATGATGGTGGGGTAAGTGTAAGGTTGGGTCACCCTTACTTACCGGTCCGAGGCGGTCCGATATACACGATCTACACCATGCCTTTTCAAGCGGAATATTTGCCCGGATTGCAATACGGACGCAGAGTACTGGCAACTAATTGTTACTTTTTGTCGGCAGTGCGCAATTCGAATGTTTTGCAATCGGTCTGAAATTCGATTTAACGCTTACATTCAAAGACAGTATGCGGATTGAATTACACTCCGTATAAACATTTCGCGAGCGTAACAACGATGGAAGCGTGATAAGGTCTCACACCCTAAATTATAGCCAGAACATTTACCATCATGGGGGCCTTTTTATGTTTATTTGCTAGTACCGATGCCTAAAGTTTGACAAATAAAAACATGTATCAAAGAATTTTGTTGAATCTACTACGTACAAATATTCACATATGTTTCCTTTAAGTTATGATAATTTAAATTATAAAGATGTTTTGGTTGCTGGCAGTAATGCCGTTACTACTACCAGTAGAGAAATTATATTTCCAATTGGGCCAACAGTATTCATAAATGACACTAAATTGTTTAAGTGTATTAAATATCAAAACAAGAAATTGAAGCGCCTTCATTAGTACTACAGAAATGGCTACAAGTATAATATTCCTTTATCTCAAAAACTGCTGAAAAATATCGAATGCGTTAATGATGTTCTCCTTATTACACGAAATGGCTACGGCTGCTTAGTGCAACAGTGTTAACATGAATTAGCTGTATCGTAGACACAGTCGTATTACTAGCAGAACTGCCTACAATAAGAGAAGTAACATTCTTTGCGCCTCTGTTCCATTACGTATGTACCCTTGAGCCTCCTCAAGTGAATTATGTTTTATGGAATGTTGTTTTCCCGGAGGACTGTGTGGGGGAGGCACTGTCTTATGTATGGCGTTCCATGTACCAACTTATTATCTCTCTTTTCGTAATGCATGAATATTCATGAGCATTTTTCGACCAATGAAATGGACAATAACTTAAAAGAAGGAAACTTATTTGTGAAGAGCTATCCGTATCGCATGAGATGTGTGCCATGCAGCCAATCAAGCGGCTTGATTTCACCTCATTCATTATTCATGAGTACGAGAGTTTTACAGTCAGTTTGCCCAGGGCATCATATCATGTTATGAAAAGCCTGGGTACCGATGATATTGTTACAGCTACTGTATCTAATTTCACACCGTTCTAAACCACTCTAGCGTTTATGTCACTTCCGTGTTCTTGTTCATTCTATTTTCACCCGTTACTTTATTCACGGAGTTAATAACTTAATACAATCCCATTGTACCCAATAATTGCCAAACAATATTATAACACTTAGACTGAATTAGACATACATAATAATTGAATATCATAGAAACAACGTTGGTAAGTATTAGCAAACGTTCCTTCACGAAAACACAAGGCATTAACCAAATAATATAATATCACCATGCCATAAGGCACATTCTATATTTGTATATGATTCATGATTTTAGATAGCAGCATGATGGTTTGTAAATGTTCCATTATATCTTCATTAGGTAGACAACATGAAATCCTTAAAACGCATTCCATGTTTGCAAAATGACTCAAACACATTCCCTCTTTGCTTGCTAGACGGCAGGACGGTTTAATGTCCCGTAATGACCATTTTACCAAACCCGGAAACGGCAGCAGGACGTCTGATGTTTGTTGATTGTTTTTGCCCATCTCACTGTGTCTTGAATGTCATCTCTTCCGATGCATTTGCTCCTAATAAGTTATCCAGTACATATTCAAAAGTTACGAAATAAAACGATGAGGAAAAGACGTCGTTGTGATTTAACAGACATGTCCAACTGATGATGAATCTGTTTTGAATAATCGCCAGTTTCAAATTATGAGTTCTAAAATTTAGTGTTCTATAATCGTTTTGTATGCATTTGGGAGCTTATAAAAGTTATCAATAATTAGTTTGTTGTCAAAAATATTTGGTTTAAAATGTATATATAATTTCCTTCTATAATACATTTAATATATACGAGGGGTGTTCGAACTGAATTGTGTATTGCGAAGTCGGGCAAAATCCACGAAAATAATATATTTGTATTTATGCGCATTTATTACTCTAGGGGTTGTAAAGTTATTGTCATTTAAAAATAGACAGTCGTAAACATATGCTTAAAATTCATTGAGAAACTAATATCAAATATGAATGAAAGTTGGACTTGTAAATATCAATGATCGACCTAAACCCGTTGCTCTCAAAATGATTTTTTCCGAAATCATCCGTGTTTATGGCGTGGAAAATGTTATTTACAGGACAGTTCATAGCTGGAAAAGGAAATTTGATTCGGTGCAGCAAAATCTTTTCGGCCAAAAGCAGTAAGGAAAAACATGTGAGGAAACTCTGTCGATCACAAGAAAATTCCTCCAAATGATGCTCGATATTGTGTACGTAATATTGTACGCTTTGATGGCGTTTTACTATCCACAGATCATTTCGTTCGTTGGAAAACCTTAAAAGGCAACAATATGTTTGCTCAGTGAGGGCTCTACCTGTTGACTGTCGACCAAAAGGACACGTGTTGAAACTGCCAAAAATGCTGAAAATGTTTCGAGGATATAAATACAGGCAATTTCCCAATGCTGTTATTGGTGCCGAAACCTCGGTACACTAATTCGAAAATTATGAAAGGTTTGAAACAAAACATGGGCCACCAATTGGTACGTGACTGAATGTATATCATTGGCAAACATACTTTATATGCACATAATAGTTGTGAAACTTTCTCCTCTAGCGAAGGCTTATCAATACAGGTACCGGTGTAACGATAAAATCTTCCCCGATCGGAAGAAATGGGCCGGCCTGGTTTACCCCCCACGGAAAACTGGACTAATCAGTTCTCCCCTGGCCTCTTACCCCCACCCCTAACCAAGTTTTCTCTCACCTTAAATAATAAGGAAACCTATTGTAACATGTCTTACCATTATATAAATGCGTCAAGTGATGACAGTGATACAAAATAATGATAAAATGTCATTATCCAAATGTAAGTTATTATCAATATGTATGTGGGGGATGACATGGGTCGGAAAATATCCAAAAGATCAAAAGTAACTATTACAAGAAAAAATAAGGAAGGAAGTTACTGATATCAAAAGGAATATTGCTAAAAGACGATATTTGAAAGTACTTTCTGGAAAATCAAAATATATACTGCGTCTGATGAAATGTCAGATTTGTATAAGTTTCCCAAACATGGGAATTCTGGCGGGAACTATCCTTCATCAGAAAATGTAGCACATACAATCGATCAAATTTCAAAAAGTAAAGATCTTAAGGAAGATCATCCTTGATATGTATCCAAGAAAGCTGCACATGGCTTATGTCATAATAAACGAAAATAGAAAATGCAGTCAGCTTATTAAAAAAAACTGAAATATGTGGTGTCGATGTCATATTAAATGAACATGATTATTAACGAAGCTCTGCCCAATATGAAGCATACTAAATTAAATAAGTCTTATGTAAAACCTTTTTATAAAATTGAGTTTGACCATGAAATTATACCTGATAACGGGACCATAGGTATTATTAATCTGATATATATTACATTGTATATATATAAAGGAGATGCTCTTGACTCTTCGAACTATCGAACAATCACTTTATGGAGCTGCATTGGGAAATTATTTACGGCCGCTCTTAATAATCATTTATAGAATTTTGCCACGAAATATGTTATAATAAACGATTATCAATCAGGGTCCCGTTGAGGTTTCTCAACAACAGATAATATGTTTATTGCGACATATTTTCCATGACAAAAATAAATTGACATTTTTTTGTGTCATGATTTAGTAATATGGTCCGTGCCCATGAAATTAGGAATATTGTCATAATAATGGCCAAATCTGGGATATATAACACTTGATGCAAACAAACATAATATGATCATCTAATATCATCATGCATTAATTGTATTATTAATGCATTTTTATAATGTTCGATTCTTTGTGTAATAGCATAATGTTATACACAGATTGTCCATACCGTAGTAAAACTTGATGAAGTCACGTTTACCCGGGTCTTGTTCACGGACGTTTATCTATTTATCTGATTTGTCTAACGTGTAAGGGTATTGACGCAAATATTAAATGCCAATTCACACTTTCGCCCACAAACAGTTTATGATAATTTGAAATAATTAGCAGCTCTTTAAATATGGAGGATAGCTCTGCCATAGCATAAACATAAATAAGGGTTTTAACATGTTCGTATGGACTTTTGCATCGGTCAGTTTTTTCTTGGGTACACGAAAGTAACAAATGTCAGGTTCTTTTTTAAAATGTGCTAACTACTTGCCACTTTTTAATGTCGAATCAGCATCGAATTAGGTATGACTATAAATTCCAATTTTCAGAAGAGCGCAATGTAACGAAAACAAGAATATCTTTAAAACAGTTGGGCGGCGCAATCTGGAGCAAGCAAATTAGTTGCAATCTGAAGGTTAATATTTGTTGTGTAACGTTAAAAATTGCCGAATTGTATCTGTCGTGAAATCACACGTTCATGTTAATAAACTTGTTATACATCGATGTATCTGATTAAAACAATACAGATGTTCGTGGCTGGTACATAAAACCTAGAATCTTCTTAATTCCAACGCCGGCAATTTCCCGAGGGGTTGACTAACAACACTACTCACTAGATAAATCTTGAAATTTACTATAGTTCTACTTTCAGACGCGGTTGTAAAGGCAAACAAAATTATGTTCATCTGGTTTTCATACCACATCGCATCTATCATGATCAAAATGTTTTCTTTGCAAACATAACACCATTTCAATAAAAGTGTTCATTGCTTTGCTTCGGAAGACAAAATACATAACAATAAAAAAGTGTTAAGTTTGGTAAACACATATATAGGCATTATCGAACGGTACGTTACCTTTTCGAAATCCACTGGGCATAATCGTCTATATTTTCCTTAATATGCGATATTTTCCGTAGAGTGTTGTATATACATTTAAACCAACCTAATATTTAATAGTATTACAAGAAATTAGCAATATACTCGTATAGTGTAGATGTTTTATTAGAAGTGGATTTCAGTAATGGTAAATGGACTTTGGTACCGAAATTCAGTGGATTTCGGTAAGGTAACGTACCACTTATCGAAAGGTTAACCAATCCGCGTCAAGGTTACAAACGTTGTTCGGTTGAAGAGAAGTTGGTTTAGTGGTTAAGGTAATATTTGATTGGTTTACACAACACTGATATGCAAATAGCAAAGCCATGTTCGTACGGCTGTACTGGCGGTATGTATGATACTTATCTAAATAGCTATCACTTGGTTTATAGTATTTGTGTAGTAGTTTTGTAGTTGGGTTTTCTAGCGAAACTAGTTTGAGATACATGATAAATATGCAAATCATAAAAACCACATTGAAAACAGTTGGTAAAAACGTTCCCACTATAGGACTTTGAGTTATACATCCCACTACGAGGTGTTGTTATGGTTGTTCACATTTGATATATGCAAACCACTTAGCTAAACAAATTCCAGATATTTCGGTTTCGCAAAAATAATTCAGAGCACATTTTAGGGTATTTTTAAACATCCCTTGTAAAAATTAGTACGTAGGAGAACCATTTATCATTCGATTAATTCGCAAGTTAAAATATCCACAAATTTAATTTAGTCTACGCCAATTCTTTGATACGTACAGGAAGTGCAATCTATTTTATTTTCTAATATGTAGCTAAACAAATGTATCAACAGTGTACCTAAGTAATAAGAATAGTAAATGTGCATGTGTGCTGAGGTTGTACATCATACCGTGATTATTTTCATCCATACGGAGACGGTGTCTTCCTTTAGCAGATAAAATGCTGTCACACAGGAATACCACGTCGCAGACACGGACATGATACCACAACCAATTATAACGATTGGTACGATCTTTGGCACCAGAGGCGAATGCTGCGCCAACAGTGTTGTACTATAAACAATAATTACGAACGCAAAATATATCTTCCTAAATAAACTTCCTTTCTTAACAATTTGAAACATGTAATACTCACTGAACATGTGACTGTCTTCAAACAAAATAATCACATATATCCTCCATAAATTTCGGATATTTCAAACAAACATAACATGATGGTTTGTTGTTGTTTTTATTACAACAAACATCAGTTACTATGTGTAATGTGAAAGGAAACATATAAAGAACAGGGTTGGCAACACTCACAAATCAGAACCCCATTGACAGAACTTCACGAAACAGAGATGAGACACACAGAAGAAGGGTCAAATCAGAACCCATTGACAGATCTACTCAAACAGGGATGAGGCACACACAGGAAGGGTCAAATCAGAACCCATTGATAGTTCTACCTAAATCAGGGATGAGGCACACACTGGAAGGGACCAATAAGAACCCCTGGACAGTTCTACACAAAACGGGGATGACGCACACATAGGAAGGGACAAATCAAAACCGTCTTGACAGTTCTACACAAAACGGGGATGAGACATACTCAGGAAGGGACAAGTCAAAACCGTGCTGATAGTTCTACACAAAACGGGATGATGCACACACAGGAAGGGACAAATTAAAACCGTCTTGACAGATCTGCACAGAACAGGGATGAGACACACACAGGAAGGGACATATCAAAGCCCCCTTGACAGATCTACATAAAACACGATGAGGCACACACAGCAAGGGACAATACAAAACCCCCTTGCAAGATCTACATAAAACAGGGATGAGACACACGAAGGGACATAAACATTGTACAACTTGCTTAGTTCTGTTATCTTAATAGACATAATTACTTAATCTTAATTAATCAATTAGTAACATTTTCTCGTTTACCTCCCATGTTTTTTTCTTTCCGCTGTGTTTCAAGAATTTGCCACTGAATTGCTAAGTGTACAACGTGTAAGTAGGCAGACTATGGTTCATTGACTCGGTACAGTACTGCACAGTGTTTTCACATTGCTGGAAACAAACTATGACAGGCTGACACATTATTATTGAAAGACAATTGAATAAGTAAAATTGTATATTCAAGAGCGTAGGTAAAGTTCTTGAAACAGGAGCAAGATAATCTATTTAAACATCAATTTTCTTGTACATATTTTCTCCTGACAAAGTAGGTACCCTTATGTTGTGAAAGCTTTCAATTTCTGTTGACACAATACATAAAAATCCAAGCCCGCAAAGAACATTGAAGAACACTGTCCATTTCCCTATAAATCTAGCGTTCAGTCTGTAAAGCATACTTATTTATGAATAAAAGACATGTAAAAATAATGCAGTCATAATAAAAACAAGGATATCGGTGAAACCGATGGATGCTCCCCGAAGTATGATTATAACTTCGAACAAGACTCTAATTGGAAAATCTCACTTTGTTGATGGTTAAAATCTTAATGTTATATGCAGCACTGGAAATGTCCTGGATCTCCCAAGAAAAATGGTACATGTATACAAAAATGTACAATGAAATTGAGATAGTGAACAATTGAATTACATGTTGAGTTAGGATAATCCGGCTAAGTGAAAAATACCCTGAAAAAAAGGATATATGAAGCCTTTATTCACAATTAATTCAAGTGCCCATGTCAATGCAATGCATACCTTTACAACAAAGACTGCAGGTTGATACAAATCCATATCAGCTGGTGATCAGAGAAGTATGGTGTTGACAGATGGACCAGTGACTGAATGTCATTTTTGTTGAATACTATTTATCATAAGTTAAAAAAACAAAAACAAAGCTTATTGTTTGAGGTCTGACATGAGGTGATCTTGAAAGGTGAATAGTGAAGCTTCCCATAAAGTTTTGTTGAATTCCAGTCAGTGGTTTCTGAAGAGTAGTCCGGACAAGAATGGTACAATGTATACTATGTTGCATAATCAAAGGACCATAGCTCCGTGAAAAATAGTCCAACCAAAACCGTGTGAATATGCGCATCTCCTTTTGGTAGTGAAGCTGCCCATGAAGTTTTGTTGAATTCCAGTCAGTAGTTTCTGAGAAGTAGTCCGGATAAGAATGGTACCATATATAATATATGTGGCATAATCAAAGACCATAACTCCGTGAAAAATAGTCCAACCAAAACCGTGTGATAATATGCGCATCTCATCTAGGTAGTGAAGCTTCCCATGAAGTCTTGTTGAATTCCAGTCAGTAGTTTCTGAGAAGTAGTCCGGACAAGAAAAGTGGGACGGACGGAAGGAGAACGGGGAGCATAAAAAACGTACAATACTGCAAAAGCACACCATTCACTGTGTTTAAGTGCAGATATATCAACATTTGAAAACAAACCCCATCATTCATGCATGTATCATGTGTTCATTTTTCAGTTGTAACGTCTCTTCGTGCGTTTGACGTGGTGTGTCTCGCTCGACTTCTTCGTTCATTATATACTAATTTTGTATACTATTTGAAAAAAAGTATTCTAGGTTGCATTCGGTTGGGGACTGTTAGTGCTCTATTGTTTCAGGAAGCGCTCGGGCGAAGTCTATCTAGTATGTATGAATTGTCATATACCCATGCATGAATCTACGATGCCTTAGAAATCATATTGCACAGTGAGCATTCAATATGCAAATGAGTGGAAAAACTGCAATGCTACTTGTTTACATTTAACCAAATTAGAAATGATAAAAATATCCTCAACTTTTGATGCAGCAAATATGTATGACTATTAACTCTAAAGCAAAAACTAAAATAAATATGATATACTTTACGGCTAACGTACGATTTATGACAAATCTGCTTAATACGTCCTGTAAAATTCTCACAACTTATCAGTTCAGTTCAGTAAATTATCACACACGTTAACAATTGCACACTGGACCTGTCGTCAGTAAAGTCAGTACCATTAGTTCGTTCAGAGGAAATGTACAGTATACTTAGCCTAGCACTAAGTTGGTTGTTATAATGAATTATATAAAAGTAATAGAAGCAGTACAAAACACACACGCACGTAAACTAGAATTGATAATAAAGCGGTCTTGCTAGGACACGATCACACATGGACGTCCATGAAGTGATAAAATGAATAATGAATGGAGAAGGGGAGCAGGAAAAGTTTAATAATAACTGCGCGGTTACCCCCCCCCCCCCACCACCACACACACACACCAAATGCACTGAGGCATGAGAAATATACATACATAAACGACAAGACAGACTCAAGACACAAGCTAGTAATAAAAAGCTTGTTAACGATCGGCGGCAAAAACGCCACTGGTAAGTGGTCGTCTAATACATTTGCTTACGATTTCAAATAGAACGATTAACTTTCAAACGACCCTACGCTCTTTTATCACCAATCTATCCTTATTCGTGTCAATAATACGTTCATGGAAATATTATACATTTCTAGGCATATTAAATACCCAGAAAACAGAACAATCACATTCTTCTTTCTAACACGAAAGACGTAGTCGAGAAGGGCATGCAACAAATGAAAGCCACGGCAAAGCACACCGAGACATGAAAGCATATACATAAATGTAGAGGCATGAAAAAAATGAAAATATTAAAACTCCAACTTATGATTTGATCCAACATAGGATTAAATGGTATGTGAATGCATGTGGAATTCGACTGTTCCGTTGTCTATTTTGTTTAATGTTTGCTTACTACAACGGTTTTTATGTGGTACTTAAAGTTAGAGCACTCTAATACTCATCATCAAGAATCTTAACTAAACTGTTTCCATGAGTTTCTGGATCACATTAGACAACTAAGTGCAAAATATTACAAAGTTTTACCGTGCCGTTTTAAAGATTTTCAAGTTTTAAGATTAAGCCGACTTGCTTTGAGAGGTCACAAATTCCACCCATGTTCTTCATGCATAAAAAATATTTTTTTAGTTCAAAATGAGCCTATTTTATCATGGATTTGTGTTATTCTTAAAAAGAAAGTGCTAGTGATATCATAAGGATAAAAATCGAAAATAGTTTGCTTTGTAAAATATATACGTGGTACTTCATATGCATACACCCTCCTGTAAATGACGTAATTCTTTAATCTCAATAAGAAATACCAATTTTTAAGGTAGCATAATCATACACAATAACGTGAGTGCTCTAACATAATGGACATCAAAATTATCCTCAACACCTCTTTAACAAAATATAACAAAATGAAAAACTTTTACCGTCCAGTTTTGCTTTGATTACATCTTGTAATTTGTATGTATCAAATTTTACCATGCAGAATTATCAAACTTTGGAGAAATATGGCATTTTTTTAGAAACAAATTGATATTATTTATATTTTATCAATTGATATCAGTTTCCTTGTCAAAAAAGTCAGTAAAACAAAAAATGTCATGAAAAAAGCAAAGAATTGTTTTTTGGGCCAAGCGGGGATTTGAACCCTAGACCTTTCGCATGTAAGGCAAGAGGCTTAACACATAGGCTAAGAATTGATATCGACCAAGGTATTCCAAATGAATCAAAATTTACATTCTTATTAGTGTGCTCTAACCTTAATTGTTCGCCAGAAACCGTGTCGGTTTTATAAACGCAATGTAATTATATTTTGTGTCTATACAGACAAAGTGGCATTTGTAAGTTTCAGAAAAGAAGCATTTGTCGGCAGTCTGCCAACTTTGCATTACGGCTTTCTAAACGATTTGCCATTTTAACCAATACTTTGGAGACACATGCAGGCGGTAAAAAGAATTATAATTTAACGACAATGAACATTCATTATTCCTCTGTCAGCTCCGGTTTGATTTTTACTTTACTGAATTTACTCCCGAGAATTGTGTGATTCCTTTGCGAAAAGTGGGGAAAACAGACTTTAAGCGTTGCAATTTGGGGTTTATTTCGTCTCTATGGTCACATATTGTCTGAAGCACGTAATGTAAAATAGCAAATTCAAGTGTGTTGTTCCCTATCTTTTAAGTTTTATATGGTATCTCCTACATCATGTTTGGCTTTATTTTGTACACGAGGATGTCCTTGTTTTGAGAATGTGGCCATTCCTGTCCCTAGCTTGCTCACTTCTGTCAAATACAAAATCATGGTATTATGACAATGTGAAAGATATATGCTCCGTATATCAATTAAACCATGATCGATTTCTTCAAGGAAGCCGAAATTGAACTTCAACTTTTTTTGTGCGCTGTTACCATGATTGTGTCGTGTTGCTTTTTAATAATATAATTCATGAAGAAGACAATTATTCATTAAGCAAAGTCATGTTCTTCCTACTTATTCCAGGGAACGTTTTGGCAAATTACATGTTAATACATCTAGACTTTGTATCATCGAATAAAGCGTACACAATGATATGATCTGTATTTTTATCATAACTGTACGCTATAGTGCGACTTATAGCCCTCACGAACCTTCGTTTATATATAAAATGGTCAAACTATTGATGCTAAGATACGCGAATCATAATGATCCATCCCATTAATTATGGTAACAAACCTCTTCCGTAAGAAGCTTGTTAATGTTCGCAAATATGTTCATGTTAGTTACATAATCATTACGATAATAACCTGGTTATTTAGTTCGCGTTTCTATTTTATAAGTTACTAAATAATTAAAAAAGCCTCGTTTGTATCGTTTTTTCTAGAAGACTTGTTAAATAAAGTTAATAAAAATGACTACTCATGTAAAATCCTTCATGTACTCATGGTATCCATAATACAGTGTACATGACAACATTGCTTTAGACTTAATTAACCATTAACCAAGTATACTAAATTCAACCGGTTAGCTCAGTTGGAAGAGCACTTGATGGTGAGGTGTATGTTTTAGATGACAATTGGACTGATCAATCTATTGCATCCAAAGAAATGTGTACGTATCCTAATGTTCGTGATATTGTTCAGTGTGCACATAGTGGTTTACATTGTCATGTATCAAATGTAACTGACCTGCATGGACATGTTATTGTTTATCCTCTAGAAAAGGTTATTATATCAGTAATTTGTTGTTATTTAATTCTTAATATGGTTTCCAGACAATCGTGTGTCTCAACTATCAATAATTAAGGTTCGGTTTCATGGTTGTACTTTGTATTTCCCAGACATTGCTTAAACACGCGCAAAAGTATAAGTAATGCGCCCAATTATCACATACTAAATTTGTATATTATGGTTTATGATAAACTATATAACTAATACAATGTCCAGTGAACGATGTTACAGTGCAATGTCGACGTGATTAGTCCTATCTGTTGATAACAAGAAAGTTGATATACATTTCATTGACATCTAAGACTTAAACAGAAAGATAGGCGCTGCTTGTCCAGGTTGACGTACTTGTTGTTGGCTTGGCGAGGCCAGTCAAAGATACGACTCCAGTTAGCGTACTATTTTGAGGTTCACGAAAAGCTCTCTGACTTCCATCTACTTTCTACCAACATGTTAATAAATTAGTTCTGATTAAGACACGTATACAGTATATGCCTTTTGGTAGAGAAGCGTCACACCATTTGCTGTATCCGTCTCAACTATCCGGGATGCGAATCACCTCGTATACCAAAAGGTGTGTTTGTTATTCATACTAGAGTTCGTAAGATGTGTCTTTCTCCCATTTGTCTTTTTTTACATATCAGTTCAACCCGATCATTCTTATTTCTGGCCATAAGTTGCATTAAACTGGTTGCAGCGATTTTACCAGTTCTGGTAAAGGATCATGTCGTTAACATTTCTGAAAGATCGAGCACTAGAGAAAAAAATGTAATTTCATTCAAACGTTGATTACAATTTAGTTCGCCTATCTCACATATAAGCGTTGTTCATGGTATGTGTGGTAAACTTTTCAGAACTGTTGGTAAGTCTCAATCTACAACTAAAGTCGCTTCAAAATTAGTTGAGAACAACGTTATTGTGTACGCTATGTATCTTGGTCAAAAGTTTCCAACATTTGTTTTCATTCGCTTTGTATACCCGTATTCTAATATGTTTATGCCATTTATCAGATTTTAATGTACTTGTTAATATTAAGTGCGAGATTACATGTATAAGTTTCACTTGTTAATGATTTAGAAAATGGTTTCGATAATCGTAAAAGGCACCACATAGAGTACAACAACACTCTCATATAAGTCAATAACCTACAGTACTTCTATCGATAATTATAACTCTCCTCAAGTGTAATTACAGTACATTAGCCATATTATGATTAACTGTTTCGTATACTCGACAATCCCTCATGACGATAAGATAAAGTGTCTTATGTTATTTTACAATAAATATTTAAAAAACTTCGTCATTGAAGCTGTACACACTTGTTTATGTTTCGCCTGATGCAATAAACATACGTTACTATCAGTTACACCATATTATTGTGTTGAATCGGGAACTACGTTACTACAAGAAACATATACTTTGTTCAACGATTCACATGGATAACATTTCCAAAAAACGATTTGAAATAGTCTTGTTAAGTATGTACATCTAATGCTACCATAATTACAAAATGTATGAAGACACAATGGACAAAATGCTCAGGTTATATACATACGAACATATCTTGGCAAAATCAGTTTTGGAAGTGACCGACTTCAGTTTTTATATTAGACTGCAGAATTCTGCAAATGACTTAGAACTTAGGTTGTTCTACAACGAAGAAAATAGTTCAGCGAATATACCATCTGATTTGAAAATATTAATTGGATCAGTTTGACAAACAGGACATTGTCAATGTGCTTGGACCAGTGTTTAATGCGAACTGATTCAAAGAAACTCTTTTTTGTAGGGGTTAGCTATAAAAGAAGAAACATGACATATACCACTGCCATTACCTACGTTGTTGAGCAATTTGGAAGACACACATTCTGACTGTTATTTAGAGGTTGTTGTTCTTCAGAGGTTAAATTGATTTCTTCCTATTACTGGACAAATTGGTACTGTTGTTGAAAAGAGGATGTTGCCTAAGAGAGGACCACTCTGTAGATGTTGCATTGTACACCCATCAACTCAAAGTCATTCTTAACGATATAATTATGTTGGTTACAAATAAATTCAAAAAAACTTTATCTGTTAAAAAGCTCCAACAAAACTATAATTACAAGAGGACAGATGTACTATATGAAAGTAAATGGCAGGCTCCAATTGGTTCAGCAATATATCAGTTTTATATGTTAGATTCCAGACACCCCAGACTCCTGTGTCATTCTAATAAAGTACAGAATTGAGTGTATCATAGATAGATGTAGCAATATCTGATTCAGATTATAAATGACATTAGATGTAAATCTACTACATCCGAAGACTACTCAACTGCCATCAAATGTTAATTATAGACAATGTTATGTACCAAGCCATTCCCTGCGGCGGTCAGACGCATAAACCTTGACGATTTTTTTAAAACACCAGCTATTCCCTTGAGAATCTTAATTGTACTCAACACAAGATTTTTCACTGATAATTAGATAACTTGTAGTTAACTGTCTTTGACTACCGGGGTATTATGCAGTCCTAGGTTGCCCCACTCCTTTTCGTCCTCTTGTTTCATTTGATTTCGTGACCAAGTGATCTATGTTGGGAGTGTTCTTCCATATGCTCCTCATCCTCACCAAATGCAAGCAAAGTGGATATTTATGTACCTTCTTGATGAACGTATGAAGTTGCACTTTCCCAAATATTATATGCATGCATTTTATTACTGAAAGAGCGACATCACAACGTAATTGTAACACAGCGTATACAATGAATAGATTAAAAACCACGTGTTAAATAATCGTCGTTCTTTTGCACATGTCATTGGCCAGTTGATGACCATAAGATGACTTTTGTTCCGGCAATTTCAATTTGAAAATTACGTTTTCTCTTCATATGTACTTGAGCATTTCATGAGAAATAAATGTAATATCAAATAACTTTAATGACATCCACCACTATGTACATAATCATGAATGTAGCAGCCACAACAAAAGTACGGAAAATGTTAACATGAACAATAACAATGCCAATTATAGCCATTGGTGTCAGTAATTTGCATGCAAGAAACACAATAACAAACCTAAGAGTATAATGTTTAAACTAAATGGTGATATACATTAAGAAAAGCACGAACCCACATTATTAACACAAAAGCAAAGAGCAGTGCACTGGAGACTACATATGCACGTCTCGAGGGGTAAAATGTGAACAATCCTATCTGGGTCTCTATCAACTTTTTCGATCTCTTCCCTCAATCTTCAAGATTTCTTAACAAAATGGATGTTTTAATGTGTTTACAAAGACAAAATGTTTGTCTACAGTCTGCTTATACTGACAGACGTTCTAATTCTGAATGAATTTGGTAATTTTACCAATACTTAGGAGACATATAGAGACTGTAAAAAGAAATATATTTTAATGAAATTCAACGAACTCCCAGAACTGTTCTGTCGGCTCCTGTCTGAATTTTCTATACTGAATTCCCTCTCGAGAATTGTGCCTAATGTCCAAGTATCATGTTGTCGTACTGCAATGTGTCGATAACAGTTTATTTACTGAACAATTGGAACGAAACAAAACATTACATAAAAGGTTAAGATTTTCCCCAAAACACTTTTATACTGTTGATTTGGTGAAAATCGAGATATGATTATGTACATCGTCTTTCAAATTGTATCCAAACATATTTAGTAATTTTAGAATAAATTCAGACTGTTAAAATTTGATAGAAACAACGAACATATTAAGAGAAAACGATATTGCCAAAACACTAGTGATGTTAATATACATAAGAGATGATTAGATGTTTCACTGATCATCAAGTATATAAGTGTTCTTAAAAGCAATAGCCTGACTAAAGTCTGGTTTTCATGGAGGAAAATAAGCAATATCGATGACATATTTTTTAAACAGCAAGAAGAGACACATGAAAAAACATAGTTGTGGCATAAATATCACGCACAATACTTACAGAAAGCAAAACCATTGAAATTCACATACTTAGTAACAACAATTAATGCATCAAATTCAATGCCTGCAAGGCTATATATATCACATGTAGCAGCAGTTGTAGCCTACACATACCAAATGTTTCACCAGTATAAGTAAATGTATGCTTCTTGAAAGTAACAGGGGCATTAAGACATTAAAACGGCCTACAAACTTTACAAATATAAACTTTATCTAAACAGAAAACTGGGTAACACATCGATCAAAATAAGATAAAACAAAAAATGTCAATAACGAACAACATACGACTACTCATAAATGAAACAAAGATAGAAATATAACTGTTTCAAAACATCAAATCATGACTAAATCAAACATTTCCATCTACGCTGTTACGGTTTATTCTCGTTTCACTGCATTTAAATGACTGATGTATACGGTTTTAATTCGGCGCTATAACAAACACATAAATATAAATTGTTCCGTAATAAAAATGTTATGAAGCTGTTGTCTCAATCATTCAAAATTCCACGACAATCCGAGACAATGCAATCATAAAAACCAAATCTTCTTAATAGCATCGTAACGTATTACGCCTCACTTATTACAGTAAATTGTTTATGGCGGGATTGTGCTCAGGGTATATTGATGTCTATGTTTGACAATGTCGCTTGAGATTCATCGAAATATTACAAAATATACTATGTTGTAAACAATTGATATTTTCTCTTAGTATATTATGTGAAAAAAACATTGACTATTTTAAAATAATGGAATTGTCAAAATAAGTATATTTTTTACACTCTTAATTTAGCACATTTACACAAATTACATGTATTTTTGTGATCGCTTTTGATTTTATTACAAATATTTTATTTTCCTTTTTTTTCGATATTGTAATGATACTTTTCAAAATGTATTGTTAGTAAAGTCTACACACTATGCTTGTAAATTAAAGTTCTACTCTAATGTAGCCGTTTTCCATTAAATATTACATGTGATATTTATCATTATGTCATATTTTTTGTAATGCTAATGTTTCCAACTTCCTTGGGACTTATGCACTGTATAAATAATCTTGAAAAATCTTGAAATCTTTTTATATAGACACAATAGGGATATTTATATTCGAATGATTTGTTTGAATAAAGAGAAAATCAGGAGATATCCTTATTGTATGATTTATGAGTTAAAGGAGAATTTAATGCGTTGTCATGGCAGCCCATTTAGTTTACGATGGATGAAAACAAAGCATCAGATCGACTATTACAATCCTGCTTGCTCTTTATGGTACGTACTTGTGTATATAATATTCTTACTGTAAATATATTTAATTTACATTCTTGAAACAGGAAATGTATTCAAATGTATTCATTCTTACAAATAACACCGTATTTGATCACTAGAAAATGTAAAAAGGGTCAGTTCGAATGCCAAAAACGTATTTAGATATGTTGCACATCGCCTGATCTGTCCAAAATCGCCTCTTATGTTGTAATTGATTATTATGTAGATATGTAAGAAATTCGATTCACACGGACAAACAAATTGTTCAAGGCAAAGCAAAGGTCATAGTGTTGCTCGTCCTAGCTAAAGTGTCTTCTAGCAGATCCACGCAGAGAATTTCGAAGCAAAAGAAGTACATGTACCTGTAATCATTGTCTTTTAATATACAAATTCATATATGGTCGAAATGATTACATATATAAAGCGACTAAATTATACCACTCACAGCGTTCCAGTCAGTTTGTTGAAATTAACAATCATATTCAAAAAGACGAATGCTTTTGTCTACCAGAAAGCAAAGATAATAAATTTCGAATTTCCAAAAGAGAAATGGTAGTCTGCACCTAATCTAGAAATTTTATTTTGTTTCTATATCGTTGATAAAAATAGTAATACATTAACACATTCGCCGTCTACGATGTATTCCCATTATAAACTTACCAACTATTATTAAGAGGTTAGTGTAAACCATTTTTACTGATTTTAAGTACGGTACAAGTGGTGTCCCAGTAAATCGTAGACATCGTTATTTCATGCATGCTTCATGATTCTTTTACTTGTCCTGTGATCTTTTCCATCCATTAATCCCCCTCCTTTACTGTTTGTCCTCTTTGATTATCCTAGTTATTCCTTATGGTCGACCAGGCCATTCCTTGCACCTCTGTTCCCTTAACGTGTGTACCATTGGGCCTCCTCAGGTGCCGTATGTTCTATGGATTGTTGTTTACCCGTGTGTCTGTGTGGGGAGGCACTGTCTTATGTATGTAGTGTTCCCTGTAGCAACTTATTCTCTCTCTTTCATACGACGTCGTATTGTTACTGTGTTATAACTTTCTTCTTCATTTATATCTAAACAGTCAGTAAAGTTGTCATTGTATGTTTACTACATGTTAAATATACAGTTTATGAAACATGGGTACGGGTGTCCCCACTCTGAAATTTACAATGTGTAACCTTCTGTGCAATATAACAATATTAAACGTTCTAATACTGTCCCGCGCCTTTACAAAAATATGCAACATTTCATCAAACATCACTTATGTTTGTGTCCCTTATATCGTTGTGGTTGTTAACTTACATGAATTACATACTATATATGATTTTATATTCATATTTCATTGTGCTTTTGGATACCTGGGTCGTTTATAAGTATTCCCTGCTCGATTATCGTTATTATGCCCCCTTCGAAAAAGTGAGGGCATATTGCTTTGCACATGTCCGTTACATTTTCGTAGCCGATCAATAACTCAAAATATCCTTTACCTGTCATCCTACAACTTGGTCCACACATGCATCTTGGGTAGCAGAGGAATCCTATTGATTTTGGGGTCACGGAGTCAAAGGTCAATGTCACATGGGTCAATTGTACATAAACCGTTTCCAATCAAGAACTCGAGAACCGCTTGATCTAGCATTCTCAAACTTAGTCAACACATTCATCTTTGGTAGCAGAGGAATCCTAATGCTATTATGCATGACTAACTTTCTATATAAATTCTATGTCAGTTCATCGTATACATTTGATGAGCTCTTTCATTACCTACAGTTATCAAACAATCAAACAACCTGTTGTTACTGTTACTGTTTCCAATATAGCACTAATCAAACTTTGCATCCACAAAATCCGTTTTACCATTTTAAAACTGTTTAATTTCATCAAAAAATATCCAGTTAATCTGCTTTAGAATTTTAGATGTTATCAAATATTGAGTCAAACGTCTGAGCTATTGCATAGCTTGATACCAGAAGGAATCAGCAATTCATGTTATTCATTTGCAATGTTTTTCTTTTTCAATCATACCACAATCCCAGGTGTATGAGAATTTTCTGTTGACATTCAAATACAACCCATCCATTTACAAATTGAAATAACAAAATGAATAACAAAGCTTTTGATGAGTTTATTAAATACTGTTTATTGAAGTTAGAATTTTCCACAAAACATTTCCAGCATGTATATTTGAGCAGCATACTTTAAACTAGCTTATGCAAGTGTACAAAATATAACTCTATGACAAAAAAACATGAGTTTTACAAACGTCTCTAGTCCATTTTTGCAACAAGATTTTAAATAATTCTCACAATTAGTTACGACATTGGCTTTCGTTACTTACTAGTGCTGGTATGTAGCTGAATTATACGGGACCGAAACGTCGACGATGAAAAATGTAAACATCCTCATAATTGTGTTGAAAAAGGGTCTAATTGTATGAGGTAACTGTATCATATCCATAAGGAGATTTATTGTCGTTACTCTTTGACCAATGTCATAACAAATAATAAGTATACTTTTGGTACTTATGTATAAATTAACTGGTATTTCAATTTAATGGCACATGGTATACCGTACAATTGTTTCTAATGTTGAAGTTCCACGCCGTTTACAGCAATAATTCAGTTTTGCACGATGGTCACTTGACGTAACCTGTGTTCATGGGCTACCAACCACTACTTACATGTTCCTCCGCAATCAACAGACAACTTCCTCTCATCAAACTGAAGAAATTATTTGGCACATTTGAATCTATCTTCAGTTTAGCAACCAAGGAGTAAATACGACTCGTGCGGGGGTCGAACCTGACACATGCAGTGGAATTCCCCACAGACTGAGCCGACGCGGAGAGTGGACGACTTTCTAACGAGTCAAAATACAGACTAATGATTGTCTGTGCCTAATATTTAAAAAAAATCATAGAATATCGTATTGCTTCGTATCGAGTGGTGTCATTTTCTTATTATTGTTTAAAAAAAAAGTTCGTTCATATCCTCTCGGGACATCTAAGTTTAGTAATAACACATTTATGTCCATAGCAATATATAATATCGTCTGCCATGATTCATACAATATCTAATATGGAAGGAGCGGTACAGATGTAACACGGAACAAGTTCAGTGACCTATTATCTCGTACAGTAAATAACAATATTTGATATAGTATAGATTGCTGTTGATTCTATAAATTCATGTTGCTTTTGGCGAGTTTTCGGATGAAAAATAGTTGTAATGAGTGTATCATGATAATTGCTCATTTGCATAATAAAAACTGGTCATTCAACTGTTATCCACACGATTTGGTTTATACCTGTATGTTTTTAACTTTCATTAGCAATTATGTTATTCAATGTTTCCAGAAACAGAATAATTCCAAGCCACTTGAGTCATTGAGAACCTCGCAGCCATGATATAGAGCCAATAACACTGATGTATACCTCGCAGCCATCATAGAGCCAATAACACTGATGTGAAGGTATGTTCTGTCTTGTATTTTGATAGACATAGTAAATGAAAAGATAAAAATAACCCCCAAAATTACATCGAATGATATTGAAAGATCACACCCAGTGTGTCAACCAAAAGATGGTAAAATCCACATTAGATGCAAATTTAGAAGTCTATCTCAATAAAAAAATGACTATAACTGGAGTTTGGATGGCAAAAGTTTCTATCAAGTAGCATACAAATCAGGGAAAATACTTGTGAAAGGAATCCAAGACATCGAAATGTTGAGAAAGCGTAACAGCGACAAATCATAAATAGTCTGTTACAATAACATTGCAATACGATTTGCCATGATCTAAGTGTCTTCCACTTTACCATGCTTTTGCTACACAACTTTATCCGTAGTGGATTATAATCCAGTTATGTGATTAGCATATGTACATAGTCGCACATGTTAAATGTTATAAATGTTAAATGTTTACCTTTGGCGTTTATTCCTAGGATATTTTTTCTATCAACCAAATTGTACTTAATTGCATAATTATTGACATCCTCTAATACAAAGGGGATTGGCACGTTAAGGAAATGACCTAAAACAGACATGCAAGTCAAAATCAATCAAACCATTTAATATCATTAATGATATTAAATGGTTTGATTGATTTTGACTTGCATGTCTGTTTTAGGTCATTTCCTTAACGTGCCGACCCCCTTTGCTCTAATACATGTATATAATTAAAGTCCATTTATCAATACTTTAGACCACAAGTATTAATGCCATTATGTTTTGTGAAAATGTACATATTGTTTACACATGTAACATGCAAAGAAGAAATATGTGTAACTTTAATGTACCCAATGACTACCTGTAACCAATTTTAATATTGAAAGGTGTGATTACAATCTGGGGTAAGTTTCGACAGTATTTAGTACAAATACTTGAACAATGAATACTATGAATTATTGCATACCTTGATTTCCACTGATAGAATCTTGATCGTGTGTTGTACCAACATGTGCTTAGCCATATTGACGTACAGGAAATCCTAAAATATACCTACATTATTCTGTGAATTGATCGAAGTAAGATTAATTCAAATTATATGTTACTGAATCTTTTCATTTTATCAAATTAAAAAAGGCGAATTTATTTTTGCATACCTACACCTAGCTATAGAATATAGTCTTAAATGTATCAGGATTTTACATAGTACCAAATGGTACAGACAGATATGGAACCCCAGCACAGTCTTTCGTAGTCATGAAAATCTATTTTTATTTTTACACTATGATCATGGTCCTTACATTTTGTGCGAACATATTTACTTTATGTCCGTATACCGTTATATGTTGTGCCTTTGAGCATATATTTTGAAATATTTTGTTTTATTATGTAGATCTACATCTTTATATCATGTAGACAATTTACTACGCTATGTACATCCTAAATCATATTATGTAGCTACATCTTTATATCTTGTAGACAACTTATTTATGGAATGATAACTTTATTATATCCGGTGCAAACGTTGGTATGTAGTGGTAACTTTATTATATCTGGTGCATACTTTGTAATGTAGGGGTAACTTTATTATATCTGGTGCATACTTTGTAATGTTGTGGTAACTTTATTATATCTGGTGCATACTTTGTAATGTAGTGGTAACTTTATTATATCGGATGCTTACATTGTTATGTAGTGGTAGCTTTATTAAATCTGATGCATACTTTGTTATGTAGTGGTAGCTTTATTATATTGGGTTCATACTTTGTTATGTAGTGGTAACTTTATTATATCTGGTGCATACTTTGTTATGTAGTGGTAACTTTATTATATTGGGTTCATACATTGTTATGTAGTGGTAACTTTATTATATCTGGTACATACTTTATGTAGTGGTAGCTTTATTATATTGGGTTCATACTTTGTTATGTAGTGGTAGCTTTATTATATCTGGTGCATACTTCGTTATGTAGTGGGAACTTTATTATATCTGGTGCATACTTTATGTAGTGGTAGCTTTATTATATTGGGTTCATACTTTATTATGTAGTGGTAGCTTTATTATATCTGGTGCATACTTCGTTATGTAGTGGTAACTTTATTATATCTCTTGCAAACGTTGTTACCTCATGGTCAGGTGAGCTAAAAACAAATGACAAAGTTTTGTGTAAGCAATATTTATTTTCAATATTTTAAAGAAACAATACATACTTATATGCACTAAATTCTAATGCCAAACAAGTATCAATTTACATACGAAAATAACAAATATGAATTTAAAAATAATTTTTCAATGGCATATAATATTAAAACAATCGGTACAGAAAAATATAACAGTAACTTTTGGGTCAAATTTTACGATTACGAAAACATTCAATAACAAACACATCCATGAGAAAATGTGCATATATCTTCGACTTCACCAAACTGATAAACATGGTTAGACAATACATACAAGTTTAATGATTCAATGTAACATACTATTTTGGGTAGATATAACCCAAAACAAAATGGCATTTGACAAAAATCTGCTTCTGTTACCTACAAATTTAATATTTTACTCATAATGTAATTTTCAAGGCCGAGAAGTCTGAATGTCTGACATAGTGATCTATGTCTATATACAAGAGGATAAAAATACATTTAAAAAAGATTTCCGTCGAACACAAATATTCTCAGCATGTTATCATAAACAAGCATATTTCGGTCTGATATATCACATTAGAGCACTGCATATGACCCTACATGCCATGTGCTTAACAAACGTATAGACATACATTTCCAAAAATTGAAGACCTCCAATGCAACTTTATTAATACATACTTTATGTACAATTTAAAACTTACACTGACAAACAACATTCCAACATAGTTAAATATCACGGCTTACATAGAAATCTCGTTGTTTTAAATAAGTCCAGAGATTAACATCAATTCTAAAACACCATTTGTATAAAAAATTCATACAAAAATATAATCACGATATACAAATACCAAAAAAAAGATTTTTTTTTCTAAAATTCCAATTTGCGTAACAATCTATCAGGTTTAGTGTTTACACTTCAGGCAATCCCAAACTGTTGAGTAATTCTAATAAACTATCAGACTAAGAGTATCGTAGACTAAAATGGCAATATCTGATTGGGATTACGAATGACAGTTGATATAAATCTACTAGATCCGAAGACTAATTTGTCCTGATTTCCCATCATAAGTCAGACCATATAATGTAACAGTCATTTATTGTAACCAAACAGACACGTGTTTCTTTCACTGATGATGTATCAATAGCCTGTGGCTACGTGACTATTTCACACTGCTCGATATAGCATCGCAGTTCTTCTTAATTGTAAGAAATATTACCAAACACAATAATAAGTCTTACACTAGGTAACTCTTATTGTGAATAATAACACCCTGTGTTGACAGTAATTTCTAATGCATATTCATTTTCACAGCAAATGACAAGGTCAATTAAAATGTATGTAGTCAATAAAAAATGTATAGTCAGATACAGTCTTAAAACCCATCAATGTATTTGTTGAAATTTAGTTCTGACCATTCCATTGATAACAATAGTTATACAAATGACATGCACACAGCTGCTGAATCAATGACTTTGAATATTTACAAATGCAATCATAACACAAACAGCTCAGTCTGAGGTTATAAATCTACATTAGTAGACCAGTCTCAAACTGGTTGGTTATAAGCACAGTCTTTAAATCAACCAATGGGAAGGCTGCATTCTCAGACTGGTCTACAAACTCTGTTTCCTAACCTAAGGCCCATAGAGAAACAGTAAAACACAACATGATTACCAGTACAACATATAAAACCAACAAACAACAGCACATTTATCATATACTAACAAAATGAAATGTCCCACCTTCAATGATTGTAATTAACATATGACACATAAAGAAAACAGTGAGAATGACATGACATTCATGTAGCCACATCACATCACAGATCATACAAACACTAGCTTATTCCCCAGGGTCGAAATTTATAAAGCAACTTAATGCCAAATCTTAAGCTTGTTCTTAAAAGTGGAAATTTTCGAATTTCTTTAAAATAAAATAAATTTTCCAAGAAATTTTTATGACAAGAAGATTCTCTGGATACGAGATTATAATTATTTTCGTAAAAGATATGAGCACGTAATATACTTGGCTTATAAAAAAAGATTTTACTTAAAGGCCAAATAATCCATTTAAACTGCAAAAATAGGAATATATAGTTGTGTCAGAAACAATTTGAAGCTCATTGGTTAATGGTTATCAGTAATTTCTGTTTTCGTATTTGAAAAAAAATCTTATAAAAGACATCATGTCTTTTTTACAAAATATTTGAAGCTTGACCTCGTCATGATATTGGTACATTGACCATGTTCCTCCATGACTTTCCGTGTGCATTATAAATATTCATCAAATCATAAGCATTGACGGTTTAAAACTGCCTTCACATGATGAGACATCATCAGTTTATGTACATATGTCAGAAGCAATCAGGAATATTAGCACACAACAAGTATATCCAAAAACACAAGAAACTAGGTTAAGCTATCTGATCAACTAGATAAGAAATTACTGCTTTTTTCTACAAATTGACGGGACAGCATTGGCAAGTGATAAATCAAGTTTTAGGACTTACTTAAATGTGGGAATATTCAAGATAATGGCGATGTTTCAATGAAAATGTACCTATTGCCTTTAGTGTGACTGTAAGATGCTTTATAAATATGGGCCTAAAAGAACACCACTCACATGACAATACATTGTATACATGAAAGTAGTAGCTCTATCAAACGCTAGTTCCACCACACACACATGATTAAGGCTTTATGAAAGCCAAACTATAACTTAGATAGCAATAACAATCAAATATGTGCAACATGACCATACACATATACAAAATTTGTATAAAATAACACCAAATTTACAACTACATTTGTACCAAGTATAAAAACAAAGTTTGATTTAGGCTAAAGAAAATCTCAAACAAGAAATATCAGGTATGCAGATATACAAAAGATAGACCACATTGTTTCAAACAATTGAATAAAGCATTCAAAAAAGAAATTGCTAAAACTCCTTTCAACAACTTTGGAAAATGGAATCACCAAAAACAGGAAAGCCATATGTCTGTTTCCCCATTAAACAATGTTAATCTACATACAAAAATTACTCACACAATAATCTATATTGATAAATTATTGAACAATTTCTTAGCAAGAGAAAAAATATAATGCCCATACTTCTGATTGCCCACAACTATCAATGAGTGCAGGCAGACTAAATGAGTCCCATGCAACTAACACGACATGCCTGTGTCACTGGCATACACACAATATCAGTAGACAAATGCATAGTCAATGATTCTCAACAACAGGTATAAAATAACTCAAAACTTTTCACCATGTTGGCCTTCTTATTTGCAACCAGCATACATTATGATTAGTGATGTACAGTCAACTATCTGAACATAGGAATCCTCTGAAAATCAGACCATTGTCAAGTGCTGTATTTTCGTTTTATTAATTTAACGCATAAAATTCTCCAAAACCCGGAACTCTCAGAAAAACCATACCTTTGACATTGTCAAAGCAAGGTCCATTTTACAGGGCGTTTACTGTACATGTATTAATGATCAACATATAATCTCAGCTTTCAATGCAATATGATAAGGTGCTTTAATTCAGTTACAGGAAGCATTGATAATTATTAGAATGTAACTAATGCTATGTCTGTATAGGCCTGTTATTCAAATCAAATATCCTATATTGATGTACTATTTCTTGTTACAAGAAGACCACTGAATATCCTATATTGATGTACTATGGCTTGTTACAAGAGGACCACTGAATATCCTATATTGATGTACTATAGCTTGTTGCAAGAGGACTACTGAATATCCTATATTGATGTACTATGGCTTGTTACAAGAGGCCACTGAATATCCTATATTGATGTACTATGGCTTGTTACAAGAGGACCACTGAATATCCTATATTGATGTACTATGGCTTGTTACAAAAGGACTACTGAATATCCTATATTGATGTACTATGGCTTGTTACAAGAGGACCACTGAACATCCTATATTGATGTACTATGGCTTGTTACAAGAGGACCACTGAATATCCTATATTGATGTACTATGGCTTGTTGCAAGAGGACCACTGAATATCCTATATTGATGTACTATGGCTTGTTACAAGAGGACCACTGAATATCCTATATTGATGTACTATGGCTTGTTACAAGAGGACCACTGAATATCCAATATTGATGTACTATGGCTTGTTGCAAGAGGACCACTGAACATCCTATATGATGTACTATGGCTTGTTACAAGAGGACCACTGAATATCCTATATTGATGTACTATGGCTTGTTACAAAAGGACTACTGAATATCCTATATTGATGTACTATGGCTTGTTACAAGAGGACCACTGAATATCCTATATTGATGTACTATGGCTTGTTACAAGAGGACCACTGAATATCCTATATTGATGTACTATGGCTTGTTGCAAGAGGACCACTGAACATCCTATATGATGTACTATGGCTTGTTACAAGAGGACCACTGAATATCCTATATTGATGTACTATGGCTTGTTACAAGAGGACCACTGAATATCCTTAGATACTCCACTTCACAAGTCTTGAGATCAGTATGTCGAGGGTTCAGCGCAAGACTATCCTAACTCCTATGTACTTATATAGGTGTTAGTATAGTCTTGCACTGAACCCTCGATGTATGGTATTAAAGATATCCAGGGTCCTGGATTGTAATCTCTACTCTGCACTAAAATTTTACACAGCAGTCTGAACGCGGATATTTGGGAGTGCAAAAGGATTAAAATGTGTTCTAAGCGCTGATAATTCTGTATGATCCACAGTCTGTGAGAGTTGAGGGAGATTTTTCATTGAGGGCAAGTTTTTATGGCCGAGTATAACTGTTATATTAAATGCTTTACCCCTGCTATCTTAGATTCACTTGGAAATCCTCAAACAAAAAGGACTATCAAAAACTCAGTATCCATGTCAGCATCTTAATCCACTTCATGCTCTCAAACCTCAACACTCAATTTTGGAAGAGCAACGCTTGAGTTCTGAGCACCGTGTAATGACTTTAAACTAGAGTCCTAGACTTGTCCACAAAAATTGAGCCTGCAATGTGAGAGATGGTATTCCGACCACAAGAAAAGTTTCACATTTCCACAACATGATTGTAAGCCAAAATTGTACAAATTAGGCTAAAACACAATGATTCGTTTTCACAAGGAGCAAAACAGAAATGTTAAACAATGATCTGCAAATACATAATCGTAATATTAGATCTACATTCATGATTGTATGTTTTATGAAGCAAGCAAAATAATGAAAAAAGTCAGACGATTAAGTTTATATTTTTAAAAATCAAGAGTTTGATGTAAAGCCATTGTAACTTATATGTTATAGCAGCAGTTGTGTGCTAAGCCCTCGATATCCTGCAGCATCAACAACATATATTTTTCAGTATGTAGAAAAAATGAGATATTTTTGGATAATGTCCTTTTCTTGACAAAATAATATCAATGATTTAATCAAACCCTTATTCATAACTAGTCACTACTTTAACTTAAAAAGGTAAAGATTAGGAAAATGCTCAAAATGTATACAATATATGAACAGTTTTAGACAACTTCCATAGGACAATAAGAATAAGCTTGGGAGTTTTTACAAGTAGCACGTTTCTCAAACAGTCATTAATATAGAGTTTATCTACATTGCTACAGTTTTTAACATAGTCATAATCAATAAACTAATACTGAAACCAGTGCATACAATAAAACAGACCTGTGTAAAGTTTTACAGATAAAAATCTCACCAATCAATGTAACATGGTACAAATTCCGTTTTTTCCTAAAAATGTACACGAGACGGTCATCTAAAACTAAATTAACATTCAGGTATAATCCAAATATAGATTCCAATGTTCATGAAATATCTACGGCGACAATCTCTGGTTGCAAGTAATACATTGCAATTATCAAGAAATTAAGCATCATTAACACTGATATGTGCATATGAGACATATCATAGGGTAATTTTGTGTCGCATTCTGCACAATTTTTCAAAAGTCATCAGTTAGGTATGCTCGTCAGTTGACCTAAACAGTATTCCTGGGTTACCATCCAGTACTAACCTGCTCTTCAACAGACAACCGACATATGCACAGGAATCAGAGGATGAGGCCCAAAGAATTTTGAAGTACACCATCTTCAGTGAAATTATCATGGAACGTGTAAGCCATCTACGAGGTACAAAGAATTGATCCTCCAGACAGGCAGTTGAGTGTGTACCATCAACTTCAGATAAGCAAGCAGGCAGCAGGGTAGTGTTATCAAAAGCTTATTTGCTAAAGGAGAAGTGTAAGAGAGAGTAACCCCACACTTATAGGTAACCCCTTTGACAATGTACACTTATTGTGTCTATACTGCAGTGGTAATTTATACTATTTTCACATATGTGACATTCAGTCTGTCCAATATTTGCCATTAATTTAGTTCCTGAAAGTTCATGCACCAGTTCGCAGTCAATCTAACAGCACTATTCACTGTAGTAAATTGAGTAGACAAACTCAATATTAGGGTGACATTTTCGACCATTCAGGAAGAGAATGAAACTCCATTATTAACAACCAAATTTTACACAACAATAAGTATATTAACAGATATAAAAAAAAACATATCACAATAATTTAGACATTTTTCGATATAATAATTTGTCATGGACAATAACATACAGAGGAATAGCCTTCAAATATGGAATACAATCCACACCGTTTTAACTCTTCACATATGACATGAAACAGTAATTGCATATAACAATGATTCTCGATAGTTCTTATAATTATAGCAGAACATAAAGAACACAAAGTTTTTCCCTAGATTTTTGGAGATCTTGAAAACTTGGAAAGTTGCATTATCAACTTTTCATCGACATTTTTCAACAAAGTATGAATCTGTACCATAGAAGCCTTATTTTACCACAAAGATCACATTCAAAGAGTTACGTTTGAAATTTTTGAGTTTCTAACATAATTCGGTAATAATTCACACCACATCAGAATCATTAACATGGCATGGTATTAGTAGGTTAACAGAAAAAGTCAGGGCAGGCAGCCATTAAAAAAGTAAACCAATTTCAAAACAAAATATCTCTCCATTAACAGCACAGTCTCCGGGTTCTGATAGGGCACATTGATTGCATTTCATGAGTAAGTCAGTGTTTGACACTTCGCCTTATTCTAGTTGTTGCATCTCTGAATTAGACTAACACAAACAGATTTTGTTAACCCACTTTGAGTTCACTCTGTTTCTAATAACATCATAAGTAACCAAGACGAGCCAGCGCCATTTGTTTTCTTAATCTGACAATCTCATAGAACACTTCTTGGTCTGAAAAGTAAAGAAAACCACATCAGTAAAAGAAACACAAAATATAAAACTATCAGGTAAACATTGCCCTAACAATCGTGAGAATGCCCATTTGCAAAACAGAGGTTTTTTCGGCTATTTTTGGAAGAAAGTTCAGGATAAAAAAAAGTTCAACAGTCACAAATCTATAGCAAAGTAAATCCCTCAAAAAAACACATTCAAAAATAAAATCTCCTTTCCACCAAACAATTAGAAGAAATTGCACATGAGAAGTGAAGCAAGTAAAACAATAAAAGTTTATCTCCAAGTGGATGGGATTCGTTTCTTGAAATGTGTAGATAATGATTTTACCGTTTATTCAATGCAATACTCATGTCAGATTTTATCATTTTAACAGAGATTTTGAACACTAATATTATGTCTTTATAACAGTATATCACATTTTGCTAAAAGCATTCATTCTTCAAAGGTCAATTATGTGTTTCCAAGAACATTTCAAAACCAGGTGTTATTTATACATCAAGAGTGCATACACAGAGTGTCGAATGATTCACACTTTACTGAAAATGAAACTAGAAACTGCTAGACTTTGAACCTTTACCTTCACTTTTCACTAGTCCCTGTTGTATATATCTCACATAAGTGAAGAAATCACACACTGCTGCTATCTGTAATGATATAAGTGAGTAAACATCATTGTTTGGCATCATTCAATTTCACAACATTTTGAAATCTGAGAATTGACACAATTTTTTTGTTCACGGATATTTGTCAAACTAACACATCTGTCATCAAAAAGAGTTCAAATGGTAAAATCTGGTTCAAAATTATCAAGATGACCCTAGAGATTCAGCAGCTAGAGGAACCCCTGAGAGTTAGACTTGAAGCTTTGAGTCTCCCCCACTGTATCTGTCCCTTAGCCCAAAATGTCAGGCACATGAAATGATCTGAATATTATGTTATAGATATTAGCCGAAAACTATCCAATATGTCAGATAGCTCCCCAGACGATTCAATATCTGACATTGAAAGTTTCAGGTTTATATGTAACTTAAATTACTGCTTGATACCTGCTGTCTAATGTTTGATTGTCGGTAAAATATTAAGCTATACATATTTTATAACATATTTTACGGCTCGAGGTGAAACACAGTGCATTATTATCGATACGGTACCATGAGAACAAAGGTATGACATCAAAGTTGTAATTCAAGAATGACCACAGAGGAAGTTACACCTTATGACCTTGACCTATATACTTGTAATGCAACCTTGAATCATCAGAAAATTATGTTTCACACATTGTTTTAATGTCAGATATATTCACGTTAGTTTCGAAAAAATAGTTCAACAGGTTAGACAGTTGTTAAACAGATATATATCTGTTCGTCTTTTGATGTCATCATACGACCTTAGACTTGAATTAACGAAAAGTTGGATAATGTTGTCTTGTAATAACTTGCATATACTGTCAAACATGTCCTTCATAGCCAGTCAAGGAATAGACCAAATGTGGCCTATTTAAACAAGTGACTGATTAATACAGAGGTATTTAGTACAAAATGGCCAATAAGAATTCATTAATATTGACTGCTTAAAACAGTTGGCTGCATAATGCAGGTGACCACTTAGTCAGGTTCAACTGTATGCCCAGATTACAAAAATCTTTCATAGGGTATTGATGAGTCACAGAGTGACGTAACAGAGTCAACACAATCTGTGACTGATTCACAGATGGACAGAAACATGTATGCATCAGCATGACATGAAACAAGCATGTTCAACAATAGTTGTGATCAGTAATAGAGGACTTATTGAACATATATATAAATATATAAGAAGATGAAATTACATGACAGTGAATAGCCATGAAATTGTATTTTGTATCCAATTGTTTACTTTAAATGTGTAGCATAATAAAACTTCATTTACTACTTTGAACAAGATGGTAAAATCACTTATAAATGTCAAAGTGTGGCTGAAACCAGAGACCGTAAATCACAATTATCTGATTAGGTGATCTGTAGGTTTGCATGAATTATATGCTCATTAATGAAAAATTCACCAGTTTCAAGATCATTTAATTGGCTTCCTAAAGATGTATCAGTTGGAACATTGAATGATAAATATTGGTTTTATGGCCATTTAAGGTGGTACTGGAAATTATTGATTTCCCCTGATAAGCTGATAAGCCAATTGGCCTTCCTAGGGGTTGCTACTCACACATTGGCGTTTCATATATTTCTTGATCCATATTTAATCTTCCTCAAGAAAATAATTCACAATATTAACAAAAATCACATAACAATCAACTCATTTCAAGTGATATTTAAAAGGTACTGCAACCACACAGAGGACGGCAGTTACGCACCAATTTTGTCACACAAAAAGTCCTAACAAAATGATAAGGCAAAAACACTAGTATCCTGAGGGCTTCCGATAATCACTTCATTTCAACTGGTTAAATGTTCCCAAAGTTGAATAAAGACATATTTGCTGACAAAGAGTTAACTTTCCAATTTCGCAAGAGAAAAACGTGGGACATGCAACAAATAATGAAAAACAGAGAGAAAAACCTTACTCTATTCCTGCAATGTTGTGATATAGTGTACCGTTCCATATCTTCCCCGAGCTTCACCTTATAATTACAAACTTTTAGAATCTGCGAAAGTTGGCACTTGCTGTGAAAATAAAGAACAATTAAGTTGATTTAAAACATCAGCTTGTCATCAGATATTTCTAAAATATGTGGGAGGACAAGAAATGCCATTTTTTTAATTAAATTTCTTCTATCACTCTTGGTATTGAGAGAGAATAGTGAAGCTTTACAGAGTAAGTCATTGATAGAAAATCTGATACAACTAGCAAAACGTTCCCCTAACCTGGAATTACTGGTGAATATCAAACCAGTTATCTCACTTCCATCTTCAAGTTTGAAAGATAGAGGAATTCTCAGAAGTTCGGAAAGGTTAGAAATGCAAATAATTCATGTTCTACTTATTCAAAGTTTGTACACAAGCTTTTCAAATAAAATGTCCATTAATGAATTACTTTTATAAGACTACATATTGCCAAGCTTGTCACCGTTTTTAATACCATTTGGAAAACAATATGTAGTACAATTCTTTATAAGTCATCTGATTATTGAAGTATATTATTAACTTAGAATGTTAACCCTCAGCTGAATACAAACATTTGGGTTGGTAGAACAATCTTCTTATTATAACAGTGCAAGTGGATATTTCGGCGAGACATAATGTTTGTGAATGACCGAAATAATTATAGATAAAGTAAGAAGTAAAATCTATTTTAAAATGCACTTCAGTAAGCTAGGAAAATTACCCAGGGTAATACTTTTGCAACTTTTCTGCATTCATGAAATTCACAAATTTTTCGACATCACCAACTATACCACTTGTTCAGTAACAAAGAGCAACCATTATGATGCTACTTACATTTAATGTTTTGTTTTGGAATTGACGCCGTTTCTCAACAGCATTGCAATTATATATGGGGGTCAGATGACCTTATCAGTGCTCCTGGGTTACCAACCAGTACAGACCTGTTGCTACGCAAGCAACTGGCAACTTCTTCACATAAATCAGAGTTCAGAGGTGGAGGACAAATGACTGGATCTTCTGCAAATTGTCGCAGAAGAACATAATAAGCCTCACTCAGGTTTTGAACCCATGACCACCAGATCAGCAGTCAAGCGCTCTACCCACTAATCCATAATTACAAGATAAAAGAATGCATTGTACAGATAACATCAATCCAAGAATCAAACATGAGGACACTTACTTTACATACACATGATCACCTACTACTGGTTCTATGGCAAGACTATTGTTCTCTACACAAGTTAATACTTTTTCCGCTAACTGAAAAATACAACATAAATCACTTGTAATGTAACAAAATAGAATACAAAGACAATTGTGATCAATGTATTGTACTTTTGTAGTCCTTTTTATCCAATGGTTCAAACATTTCAACAAAAACGAGATATAACAATTGTTCTTGTATCTTTTCATTGATGTATAGACACATAATGTCTGTAAAAAACAGCAACAACAACATTCACAATAGTTAATTAACAATGCAGCATAATTGATTTCATCTCATGGGGCATAGGTTAGTCATGATGTTTCAATTAATAGTTTACACTTTGTGCAAACACATACAAATCGCCATTTAAAGTCAAAAGCTGTTTTCCACTCTAATAATGATAAGCTATTAATATCTTGACACCCAGTGTTAATTTGATAACAATAACAATGTTAAGTTTCGTTCACTCAAGACAATAATGATGAGTTTGATTTGATATACATACTCACATATATTGAATTCATAAACAATCACAGCATTCTGAGCATTCAAGACATGCAAACTCGTGAAAATTAAAATCTCAATTTGCAAATATTAAAATTATGAAATATTGTTTAGGGCTGCAATTATGAAAATAAGTACTTGAAAAAATACCACTGTTATACGTTTTAATACAGGAACACTGATAACACATATGTGAATTTGCATTTGAAATCCTTATAAAGTGGAATATGGTCTACTCTGTCAAATCATGGGGAATATATCATCAGATCTAAATAGCACAATTTGTCAGAACAGATTTCTACACAACAGACATCCCTTTCTTCAGAGACTTGTATCTATTCATAAATGCCTGTTATCTGTCCAGTGTAGTATGTCTCCATGGCAAAATATGTCTATTCACAGACACAATTTAAACAACAGTCGAATATCTTATCATCCTTTACCGTCAATTTGTAGCCGGGGGGGGGCACTGTGCCACTATAAGCTAATTGTGAGATTTACGTCTTGGATCAAGCTATACATAATTATACACACCAGAGTATTGGAGAAATTGAGACAGGTACATATATCCTCGGCAGCTATTCTGGCGATGAATGGACAATTTCTTGACATTGTTGGATTTCTTCTCCACGACTGGAACTCTTCAAAACAGACTTCGTCGATCTGAAATGAAAATTAATGAAGAGTTATAGACACAACTACAAATTACAAGACACAAACTAACCATGAAATATCATGTATGTTAAACTAGCAGGTTCTCAGACAATGACATACAGATTTTAAACTAACTTCAGAAAACGGCTGAATAATTTATTTTATGGTAGCACGAGAGAAGCAGTAAGGTGTCACAGCTAATACAAATTAGTTACTTTCTGTAACTCATTGATCTCAATTTCTCTTTTCTTCATTTCAACTTGTTTTGATTAAGAACATTCGTGTTATTTTCAACATGCTTGCAAAATATAGGAACAAGTCAACAACACAACATCATAATAAATCTGTTTACATTGAATACTTTCAACAAGGGAATGCAGTTTCTGTTAATTCTTTATGACAAAGACATCCCGTGTCTCAAGACAAATTATTCAGAAACAGTCTTTCAGAAAATGACAGTGCTCAAATTGCTTGGAAATAAAACAATTATCTTTTTACAATGACTGATTTATTGCTTGAAGTCCAGGTATTATAACCAACATATCGAGGTGTTGGTGCCAGAACCAGGTATTTCTATATAAACTTATAAAGGAGATGGTAGATTCTGGCGCTACCCCACGATATATCTGTTTATACTACAAATAAGGTACAAACTGTGCTCTGGAAAATGGACTTGTGACAGCTAGGCATGAGGTGTAAGAGATGAAAAAAACAACACTTGTAAACTTGTTCATATTAACTTTCACTGAACTCAATGAACATAAGACCATGTACCAGTACATGTATAAGAGTGACACATATCCATGCAGGGGAGGCCAAGCCGTCTGGAGTACAGCACTGAACTCCTGTTTGAGAGGTTTGAACCCCAACATGAATGAGATTCTTCCACAGTCTTCTAGTAAATCACTGTATTAGGTCAGTAACCCAGGAAGCGGTCATACAGAGTAGCTGGTACCAGTTATAAAAACATTATTCAACATCAATGTAAAATAAAACAGTTTAAACTGAACTAAGTATATCCACCCTGGATATTAGAATAAAACAGTTTAAACTGAACTAAGAATATCCACCCTGGATATCAGAAAATTTGAATATTATCCTTGTGACAAAGACAATTGGAGTATCTTCATAACATTACAGAAACACACCTCTTTGCATCTATCAGTTAAAGCATTATGTTGTGCCTCAGTTTCAAGTCTGTCTTCTTTCGTAAACTGATGATGACTCGTCGACCTGTAGTAATAATAAATTAAGTCATTGCAAAAATACAGGAAAAGTTTTAACATACACTATATAGAACACATAATAAGATACAGGAGACATCTCAAGCAGGTTACCCAGGCAAACTGAATTAAACAGGTTTTGTGATTGTAAAAAACTCTGATTAGAAATGAGAAATCAAAGATTGTAGCCAACACAGGTGCTAAGTTTCCATTACTCATGTGAACGTATTAAAACATGATTCATAGCAAAACATTTTAGGACACATATTGGTTGAGAAGTAGGAAGCCTGACTCCTGGTCCAAAGGAGATCAGTTCCAATCCTGCCTAGCTTCACACTACTGCCAAACTGCAAACTTCACAACCCCTGAATTCAACAGAAGTACTTGTTGCCATCCCAGGAACCAGTCAAGAGAGATTTATATATGTAGTAAGCCTGTTTCACAATCAATGTAAAGTAAATACATTTAAACTATACCTAATAGTTCTTACTGTAAAGGCATACACAATGCAGGCAATAGTGAATGAAGATAAGCATGACCATACAATTTTGCACAGACCTAGTGCATAAGTTACCATAGGAGCTAACAGACACCTTTCACACAAACTGACATCCAATATTCATTCATGATAATTAAGTTTAAAAATGTAGCCATTATCTAATTAAAACACAATGTGTTTGTTCAATCTTTTTTTTCCTTCTTGTGAATTGTTTTGTGTTGCCTGCAGTGTTTTGCGATACTTTTGTGACGTCCCATGTTTGGTGACATGAGGGTTTGGCTGTCTCCTTAGGAAGGTCCAATTAAATGTGTACAGTGTTCCTAGACATAAATTTTTTCTACATCATGTGAAACAATTCACTTATTTTCAATACTGATATATGACCGTGTACAGTAAAACCTCACCTGAAGACCACCTCTGTGGTAAGACCACCTCAAAAGTATGAACCATTTTCACTGTTTTGATCTATATTCAACCTCAATATTAAGACAATCTTAGTAAGAAGACCAATTTTCAAGGTTCTCAAAGGTGGCTTTATTATTGAGGTTTTACTGTACTAAGAATTCACAAGCCTTTGACAGTAAATGGTAGAGTACCCACTATTAAACAATTACCTACTGACTCACAAATGAGTGATTCTCGCAATCTAAGTCACATGCATTTGCTCATAGTTCAAACAGTTAATCACACCAGATGAGGTTATCTTGATTAAATCAAGTGCATACAGGAAACAGCTGGGAAATTAATGAGTTCATGTGTTATGACACCATTTGTGGCTTAAATGCAAATAACATCTAAGTGTATCCAGTTTTATTCTTGAAATATACAACCTTGTTATGTTAATTTTAGCATTTTTTGTAGCAAATTGAAATGCTGTTTTTTTTAGTCCAATTTGTAGCAAAAAGATATTCTACTAAAATTAACTTACGCAGTGTTAGTTAATTTTAGTAACACAAACACTAATAACACTATTGCTGAATAGGGCTGTCACATGAAACATGTTGCCTTATAACCGCCATGGGGCCGTTTGCACACTAATCAAACCTGAGCGTATGTCAGTCATTCATTTGTTCTGTGGTAAAAGGCTTAATCATATATACTGTTCCTGGGGGTTTAAATGTCCACATACAGAACTCTTTACAGCCCCATGGTCACATTTCTAAATATTACTTTGTCTATGTCATTGAAAATATGATTTACTGAAATTTTAAATGTTTTATTAATGCATGTTATGATTTAATTATGATGAAGATTTTCAAAAATGTTCATGAATTGTTGGTTAGAAAGTAAACAAAAAAACCGAATTGTTTCGTCATATTGTTACCATACAGACAAGTATATTTCAACATGATACAAAAAACAGATAAAAGCTTTAAAAAATTAACACAACAACAATATTTTGAACTACAGCAGAGTTAACATGTTTTGTGTGAACATACATACTATGACGCAATCAATTTATGTAGTGTAAACTGTTTGTCAGGTTGTAAACGTGTTCAGGTATTAAATGACGTGTTTAAACGTGACAGCCCAATTGCTGAAAATGATTAATAACCCCGTGATACCACTATGTTCCCAGAAATACAGTTATGTCCTATGCAATGTCAGAACAACATCAGAACAAGAAATAGCTTGAAAAAGATGGTCGGCGCAATTTAAAGGTTAAGATTTGTTGTGCAACATAAGACAATGCTGAGATTTAGTCCCATCAAACTTGATGCGAGTATTACAATACTCTGGACTTCTGTGTTATATATCTTCACAAAATATGGCATAGGGCGTGTAATTCAGAGGGTATGGTTGGGACTTACCTGCGATGAGTTTTCCAGAATGGTTTAAGATTTTTCTCTTTCTCCTTCTTCTTGTCGGACGCGGCTATCTGAGGATTTAGATGTTTGTTCGGTGAACTTGGTGTTGATGTTAGGACGAGTTGTTTTAATGCACTTACTTCCGCTAGTAAAACCTCGACCTGTAGATAAACAGTGATTATAAATATTTTTCGTGTATAAGAGGTGTAGTGATTGATGGGTAGAGCGCCTGACTACAGGGGCTTTATTCACAAACATTTTAAGACTGAAACTCAGACTTAGACTTTACCTTTGCAGAATTTATATTTACCAGCCTTTCTTTTTCATAAAATCAAAACAAACAAAATTTTGTCTGAATAATTATTGTTACCTACTCTACACATAAGCCAATTTTTATAAACACTGTAAAAACAATGTAAGAGCAAAAACACTTAACATTTTAAAGTCTGAGTTTCAGTCTTGAAATGTTTGTGAATAATGCCCCTGATCTGAAGGTGGCAAGTTCGAAACCCGACAAGCAAGATTTGATAACTGCTTCACAATCCTTAATTTAGGCACGAGTACTGGTTAGTAATCAAGGAAGCAGAGTGATCCGTATACACCGTTTCAATTATACCGTAAATAGAATTATCTGCCCTTCGATAACATCATCAGAGGATAAACTATAATGGTAAAACTCAGAGCGCGAAATGGCGACGTAACCAATTTAACCAGCTGTCAGAAATTGTTTCACAAAAGATGCAAAATAAATAAGTTTAAACTTGACCAACAAATGATGGTAACCAGCTTGGAAAATTTATGGAAAACAAAAAGATTTTATGCAAAAACAAGGGTGAAAATGCACCAATAACGGCCTTAAGAAAAAAAGTGTTCACAGATTCAGAATAGAAACTCGGAGTTCGAATGTAGATATAAGACAATATATATACAAAGTCAATAAATCATAATTACAGGTAACACAATCAAAAACAAATTCCATGCATTCTTCCAAACATAAATGTGAAAGGTGAATGCAACTTTAAAATTAGATTTATGATATAAAGGTAAATGAGCCATATATCAGTAATGGCAGACAGCATTTTACAAACTGGAAGTTCATTTCCTTGTAAAATAAAAATATGAATTGTCTACATTGTTACATGAATACATAACACAATTGCAACATCAGATGTTTAGGCTAATTAACAAAATCATCTAGGATAAAATTAATTAAAACTGTTTACAGAGAGCATGCCAGTATTTTGATCAGGTTGCTGAATTTCCTTCTGATAATTAATCAACTGTCATAATTAATTATGAAGCGGCACATTAACTCTCCACAAAAACCACAAAATGCATGATCTAGTTGCATGACAATTAGATCACTAATAATTATAACACTCATACATCTTATCCCATTTGAAGAAATATTTAAGCTAAGAAAAGCATGTTTTGTTATGCACATGACCGATGGACTTGGGAGCGAAAGCATTGGAACTGTGTCTCTACCAAAACTGACTTTGGCGACAAACCCTTTGTTTTTGTTGTAGTAGAAAAACAACAAAATTATCAAACAGACTGATCAGCATTTACACCATGGAAATAATTAAGTTTTACCTGTTGATTTGCCTCGTCCAGTAACTTCTCTGAATGCATTCTTTTGATGTTTGCATCTTGTACCATATTATTTGCTTCCTGAAATGCATACATGGTAATGTTAAGTTTAAACTTATTTACTTTACATCGAATCAAGAACAAGTTATAACAACTTGAACTAATCTCTCCTGATTGCAGTTTTCTGGGTTACTTACCAGCGTACGCACTTTATACAACAAATGTGAAGTTCGAGGGACAACCACACCTAAGGCAGGATTGAACCCACTACCTTCCAACCAGGAGTGAGGGGCAGCACCCCTTAACAACTATGCCACCCTTTTGAAACAATTGTACATCATGGTAACGTTAAATATCATATCTGCTGTACTATATTGTTATACTTTCATTCTCCAATGCAGAAAGCTATTGGAGATACACAGGCGAAAGAATAAAACGGAGGGGGACTATATTCACACATCCAAATCCAGAACCGTAACTGTTACTGAACGCACGACACTCAGCATTCACAACTGAAAATTTACTCCACTCAGTCAGACTCACGAGAGATTGCCACGTGTTCTCTCTCTTTATTCCTTCTAGAGTTCTCTCCCTTTATCACTTGTATTATATATACATACACTACAGAAGGGATAAAGGTAGAGAACTCGTGACAATCTCCTTTGGTCTAACTATGGAGATTTGTGTGAGTATCGAAATTATACTAAGACGTACAGTCGGATCTCTTTTGATCGACAACCTTCCATCCGAATACTTGGTATCATCCGAAATAAATATCAGATCCCGAAGTATCTTCTTAGGCATATCACATTAAAATGGGCTAATCAAAACCATTCATTATTTGAAATAGAATTTCTGACCCAATGAATTTGAATGACAGAGGTCCGACTGTATTTCTCTTTGATTATTATCCGGTAGCTATCGGGTTCGCCTTCGGCTTACCCGATAAATTCCTATTATTCTCTATATACTGTAACTTGACATAGTGTGAATATTTACAGAAACTATTTTGTGTATTACGATATTGTAGTGTCAATATTGACAAGTCTATTAATTATTATATAAGTTGTAACTTGACATAGTGTGAATATTTACAGAAACTATTTTGTGTATTACGATATTGTACATATTGTTTTCATTTCAATACCTAATATCAAATTCCACTGACTTGCAGACAGAATATGATACATTTCACACAAATCATTTGGCGTGTAAAATTCCCTTTAAGTAAATCTTCTTCTGTCTGAAGTCCAGTGCATCCCCGCAGCCCCTCTCACTGGGGCATTAAGTGTATCCCCGCAGCCCCTCTCACTGGGGCATTAAGTGTATCCCCGCAGCCCCTCTCACTGGGGCATTAAGTGTATCCCCGCAGCCCCTCTCACTGGGGCATTAAGTGTATCCCCGCAGCCCCTCTCACTGGGGCATTAAGTGTATCCCCGCAGCCCCTCTCACTGGGGCATTAAGTGTATCCCCGCAGCCCCTCTCACTGGGGCATTAAGTGTATCCCCGCAGCCCCTCTCACTGGGGCATTAAGTGTATCCCCGCAGCCCCTCTCACTGGGGCATTAAGTGTATCCCCGCAGCCCCTCTCACTGGGGCATTAAGTGTATCCCCGCAGCCCCTCTCACTGGGGCATTAAGTGTATCCCCGCAGCCCCTCTCACTGGGGCATTAAGTGTATCCCCGCAGCCCCTCTCACTGGGGCATTAAGTGTATCCCCACAGCCCCTCTCACTGGGGCATTAAGTGTATCCCCGCAGCCCCTCTCACTGGGGCATTAAGTGTATCCCCGCAGCCCCTCTCACTGGGGCATTAAGTGTATCCCCGCAGCCCCTCTCACTGGGGCATTAAGTGTATCCCCACAGCCCCTCTCACTGGGGCATTAAGTGTATCCCCACAGCCCCTCTCACTGGGGCATTAAGTGTATCCCCACAGCCCCTCACTGGGGCATTAAGTGTATCCCCGCAGCCCCTCTCACTGGGGCATTAAGTGTATCCCCGCAGCCCCTCTCACTGGGGCATTAAGTGTATCCCCGCAGCCCCTCTCACTGGGGCATTAAGTGTATCCCCCCAGCCCCTCTCACTGGGGCATTAAGTGTATCCCCACAGCCCCTCTCACTGGGGCATTAAGTGTATCCCCACAGCCCCTCTCACTGGGGCATTAAGTGTATCCCCACAGCCCCTCTCACTGGGGCATTGTGTCCCTGCAGCCCCTCTCACTGGGGCATTAAGTGTGTCCCCGCAGCCCCTCTCACTGGGGCATTAAGTGTGTCCCCGCAGCCCCTCTCACTGGGGCATTAAGTGTGTCCCCGCAGCCCCTCTCACTGGGGCATTAAGTGTATCCCCGCAGCCCCTCTCACTGGGGCATTAAGTGTATCCCCACAGCCCCTCTCACTGGGGCATTAAGTGTATCCCCGCAGCCCCTCTCACTGGGGCATTAAGTGTATCCCCACAGCCCCTCTCACTGGGGCATTAAGTGTGTCCCGGCAGCCCCTCTCACTGGGGCATTAAGTGTGTCCCCGCAGCCCCTCTCACTGGGGCATTAAGTGTATCCCCACAGCCCCTCTCACTGGGGCATTAAGTGTATCCCCACAGCCCCTCTCACTGGGGCATTAAGTGTATCCCCACAGCCCCTCTCACTGGGGCATTAAGTGTATCCCCGCAGCCCCTCTCACTGGGGCATTAAGTGTATCCCCGCAGCCCCTCTCACTGGGGCATTAAGTGTATCCCTGCAGCCCCTCTCACTGGGGCATTAAGTGTATCCCTGCAGCCCCTCTCACTGGGGCATTAAGTGTATCCCTGGAGTCCCTCTCACTGGGGCATTAAGTGTATCCCTGCAGCCCCTCTCACTGGGGCATTAAGTGTATCCCCGCAGCCCCTCTCACTGGGGCATTAAATGTATCCCCGCAGCCCCTCTCACTGGGGCATTAAGTGTATTACTTAACAAATGTCAGATCCAACAGGCATTATAAGCTTGACATTAAACCTAATACACACAAATTGCATTTACACCTGTGGAAACTGTTTCAACATGTTATATTATATATACTGTAAAAATGATATTTTTTGTGATAATTGAATCTTATGTCATCTCTTATGACTCCACTAATGAGTGGCTACTTTATTATGTCATTATTGTAATTAATGCATGTACTATGATGAGATGTAAATAAAGATTACTACAACTTACTACTGTAATATGACAGTAATACTATTCCATGATGGAAATTAAATATGATAGTTTTTCCTTTAACCTTTGATACTTTTTTCATCGAATGCTCAAATAGTATAATCAGAATTAAGTAATGTGTTACCCAGAGAGTAATTATAGTTCAACAAGAGTGACAAACTGTCACAAAATACGCCTGACCTAAGTCAGAGTTCAGAGTTAAAACACGACAAATGTTATATTTCTATTTGGTAATTTCTATAATCAAAGGGCGATAACTCCCGAGTGGCTTGAGCAATATGGCTTGAGCGACTTGTCCAAGACATTATGCCGTCACACAATCTGACCCAATTTGGTGATGATTGGACAACAAGTCACTTACATGGCAATCAAGCAAGTATAACACACACTTACCTCAAACAGACTAGCAGTTAATTCTTCCAATTCTTCACCGATCTGATCACGAACCTTTAACAGTTTGCCACATTCTTCATCTTTTAGCTTCAATTCCTGAGTGAAACAATACTTCGCATTTATACAAACTAAGAATACAGCAAGGATTTAGATAAAAGCTTTTGTAACCCTGACAGTTTGAGTAAAGAAGCATGAACCATAGTTTTGTGCTGACCAATATACAAAAAAATGGGCATAAAATTATTTTAAAGTAACACTATAAGGCAGGTAGCTACCTGTACACAAACAGTTGAGTATTTGTATGCAGTTTGGGATATAAATTTTCTGAATATATAATGCTTCAAAATTTACTGTATTGCTTGTGAAAATGTTACCAGATTGCACCAAGAACGTTCTAGAAGACGGGTTTTTCCAGGGTATAATGACATCTACCATGATAGTAATTATTTAAATAAAAGAAAGGCCTTGAACAATAACCGTATGCACTTCTAAAAGTAAAGTTCTCATAAACAACATGGAAATAATACAAGATAATGAACTGTCAGTGAACATGTTATGAAGAATTTCCAACAACTTACAATAGTTGGTGACAATACACCTACAATAACACATTAGCAAGTAGTAAAAAGTAATTTTCTATCAGTAAGATTAGCACATTTTATAAAAATTGATGAAAAATTAGCAAATAGTTACAAGTCATTTTCCATGTATGACATACATAGGATGACACCATCTACTATGTTTTCAGAAATCAATAACACATCATTATCTAAAATCGAAAACAAACTACAGAGAGGTTGTAATTGCTACCTTTCAAAATGTATAGAAAACAAGAGAGGTTTGAAAAACATTATGCCCCCCTGTGACCTTGACCTTTGACCCCAAAATCAATAGGGTTCCTCTGCTGGGGGGGGGGGGGGAATAATAATAGATAAGAATATTATACACATTCTATTCCAAACTTGCCAACATATTTCCATTCTGTGGCATTCTAGTTCATTTAATAAGTTCAAACATATTCATTTTATTGATTGCCAAACAAATTCTTAAAGAACACACCAATCAGTCTCAAAGACTGCTTCCTGTCCTTCTAACCACAGAAGTGTCAACAGAGCCAAATCCTGACAACTAAGCGGAATCAAAGAACTCATCCACAGACTTCTCTGCATAATGCCTTGGTTGTTATAATATGTTATTTTAAAGATACTTTCGTACTCAATTCCGTTCGTTCAGTAACGGATTCGCCCCTACCCCTATAAAAACTCATACAGATCTAAAAATCGATCGGTGGGGCTCTGAATCCAGGTTCCCAGATTTATCCAGAATTTAGACACCCCTGTAACCGGTAGCTGCTCTAAATTCAGGGATAGTAAAGTTTGTAATTAAACCCCACACATTGTGGAGCTCGATCTAACAACCTGCGGTTCTGAAGATGGAAGCTCTACCCTCGACCACTGTAAGCCTCCCTAATTCTCTAAAATTCATTTTAAATGAAACTTTACAGTAGACAATTTTTTACAGGATCATGTGAATTTACATATAGCAGAAGTCTCAATGGTTAACAAAACAACCGTACAGTAAACCAATCGTAACATAACACACATAACAAGACAGCTTAACCTTCATCAAAACTCTATATCTGTCAGAGTCTGTCACATGCATGTCATTGACTAGATGGCGAAATGTAAACAATTCACACACCACATTATTATGAATACCAATTCACCTATCCAAACACAATCACTGATCATTAACATATATATACATGAATTAATAGTTCTAAATTGTTTCTCATTATCCATGAATAAATTGTTCATTGACAACAATAATGTTCCTCAAAGGCGATTTTCAAACTTGATGTTAATCTGCAATTATGATTATTTATCTTATCACCATGGCAACTTTCCACTGGAAAGAATTGTATTTACACCATTTTATGTAGAATTTGAAAACAAATTATGGAGTGTATTAAGAAAACCTGTCTGATTGTACAGACATACATGTGTCCCAAGTAGCAATGTAGACTGTAAGACAGAACGAGAGATGTATCATTCAAACAATGATCTACCACTCATACTGGCTAATATCACAATTTTAAGCACATACAGGGATGACAATTGTCTGCCAATTGACTAATTTCTGCTTTTGTGACACAAACTGGCATCATTTTCAAAATTTTGAGGGGGGGGGGGAATTTGGGGTAACCGTGTGATGATCATATTTCCGCAACACGGCAGGAAACTCGGCGGAGTTTTTTACCAACCCAGATGTTTTGTAATGCTTTTTGTATACAGAGTATTTGCTTGTAATTATATACCCCCGGCCATTCCGCTTTTATCTTTCGCTAGGAATGCGATACTTTCCCGTAGAAGATGGCCACGAATCTAGCGTAATCAAATTTGATTTTGGAAAAAGAGAAAGTAACATAGAGGAAGATTTTCTGTCTAGTCATACATTAAATTAGGTTTGTCCATTGTTTGTCAAACCAGTACCATTATGGCTGTATAAATTTCAATCAACAGCAAATATTGGTTCAATGATTCTCCAGTATTTACACTGAAGGCTGGAAATTCTGCAACAAAAACAGAAGCCAGTTTGAGGCAACCTATTATAATTATATCTAGATGAAGACTAATGGTTATTATTTTGTATGATATTCGCAAATGGTAGCTTATGACCGATCATTGCCTAAAGAAGAATATTAGGATAAAAAAGGACACTCCTTTGCTTAATTAATCAATTTGTTTCACCAATTACAGAACAAAGCGAAGATATATCAAACTTTGACTTTTGTATTAGAAATACTTTTGACTTTAAGTGCGTTACTTATAATATACAAATCACATAATATACAAAGGGTCACTAGTCCTTCACTTGACTTTATGCACTCAAGTAGGCTCACTGTGAAAATGGCGGAAATGTAGCCAATTATTATACTTACTGATTGAGCTATATTCAGCTCTTCCTGTAGCCTGCCATAGGCATACTCCTTAGCTTCCGTCATTGTATGACTCCTACGCTTTAAATCTTCATTGGGCAATACCTCCGACAAAGCATGCCGCATTGGAGGACGCCTCACTGTCTCTCGTCTCGTCACCGGAACTTCTCCATCACTACAATAAGCAAATTGTATAATTCATTCGAAACCAAAATATTATTTAAATTGTTCTTTTACTTAAACCCTGTCACCAGATTGCATAACATATAAATGACCCATGTAAACTGCATATTAATATAACAATACAAATCAATAAGAACCTGTACACAGGGGTGTCACTAGCTCTTGATGTAACAGGGACATCACCAAAAAGTAGCCAGCCCTGAGGGGTCTGGGGGTACTCCCCTTAATTATGATGATCACTCATACAAGAAAAGAAGCCGGGTGATGATGCTTAAGTTACTGAGTAATTTTACTGGCTTCCGGCTCTTATTGATACCCCTGTGTATGTAACATGATACAAAAGAAAATGATCTGTACATATTCGGAAATGACTTGGCAATATGTTCACTGTATCAGTGCAACCCAGGTCACTGACTATACCGCCTGAAGAGTGAAGTATTCAAGCATAAACTTAACAATGACAATAATAAGGATGAAGGAAGTATTAACTGTTGTTTAATCAGTGACATCTAGGAATGTGAACCATTTAAAAATAATAATACCTGAATTCTTATTCTGTAGGTATGAAAATGTCACATGTATCTTATATAGCTTTTAACTCATAAACAGAGATTGCATGGGACACTCTCTCAGAAAAGATATTCACTGGCTGAGAAAGTAGGACCAAGTTCACTAATGAAGAAGATATGATACAGAGATTTTAGCCTAGATACAAAATGAGGGGCTCTGAATGAAACTTGAAGCGCTGTAACTTATACACTAGAAGAGATATCTTGATAATTCAAACTTTATTACTGAGTACAAATGAGCTTTTTAACTTGCACCAAGACGTTCAATGTCATTTTGCATGATAAAAAATGACCGAGGATTGTTACTCTTAAACATATTCAAAGTATTTTAATAATCTGTTACAGTGATAGGGTAGTAACATAAATCAAACTATTCAGATATTTCTATTGAAACACGAGTATGGATATTCTGATGATTTTCTTTTCTGACAACAAAATGCCTGTCAAAGCATTTACACAAATGACGAAAAACAAGTTAAAAGAACAGAACCAGGCACCAGCTGGATATGGATTGTGGTATATAACTACATGTATAGTGACTATTTGACTATCAAACCAACATTCTTTCAATGACTAATGAACAACATTACAAGGAGGTCAGTATTTGACTGATGAAACTTCACTTATGTTACATACATAATCACCATAGCATTTGAACTCTGCCCTCATTCTCAGCAACATCTTGAGAAAAACAAAAATCATCATTCCATACAAGGGTAAACAAACCACTTGAACATGATACTTGACAAGGAAACCATTAAGCACCACACTAAACATGACCATTTATAGGTTATTCAGCTTATTCTGATGATTTTCATGAGATTCTAGTGTTAACATACGAACATTTCCTCCATTTTCATTCATGCCCATTGATTTTTTTCGGCACAGCCATACTTTCATGGTTTTGCTATTTGCATATCAGTGTTATGTGAACCAATCAAATCTTACGTTAACCACCAAGGCAATTTCTCTTCAACCGAACAACGTTTGTAACCTTGACACAGATTGGTTAACCTTTCCATAAGGGGTACGTTACCATACCAAATCCACTGAATTTCGGTGAATTTACCAAATTCTATTTTCCATTACCGATTAAAACTTGTAATACGACATTAAAATTCCCGAAATCAATTTTGGATTTGGAGTCACCAGCAATCGTAACATCTCACCATTTTTTTATGTTGCACAACAAATCTTAACCTTCCAAATGCGCCAACCATCTTTTTTCAAGATATTTTTTGTTTAACCCTCATAAGGTAACATTAAGTATGTGATGGAACATATATTCTGACCATCATTTATCATGTTGTATAGTAAACTAATTATTGTTTTCTTTTTTTATGTTTATCAAACATTATTAGAACATATAACATGAATAATTTGTACAATTTTAATAAAAATGTCAAATAAACAGTATGAATAAACAATTTTTTATTTTGAGAGCTATGTATCATAAATATTTTGAATAATTTAGACAAAAAATGTCAAATAAACCAGTATATAGACATATTTAAATGTATACGGCCCATTAAGAATGTGTAAGAAGCAACTGATCAGAACATATGTATGATAATAACAAGGATATACTGCTTGAAGTGAAATAGATTTATACATTTACATCATTAGTTAAAGAAAAAAAATAATATATAAACACCTCTAGCAATGAAATCATGTAAATATCTTCCTCCATCATCATCAGTTCAATATGAACAGAGGGCAAATATTGGCTATATCATGTACTACACAGAAGAAGAAAATTGTTAGTGATTTATTTAACTTTTTCAGTTTCTTTTTTTTTTACTCTGAAATTTTACAGACGAACCTCATTTATTCGACAAACTTTTATCCGAATACTTGGTATCATCCAAAATAAATTTCAGGTCCCAATGTATCTTTAATTCTTCATATGCATATCGAATAGAATGGCCTATTTGAAACCGTGTATTATTCGAAATGAAATTTTGGACCCGATGAATTCGAATGAACAAGATTTGACTTTTTTTTAAATTTTTGAGCGATAACAGTAAATTATAAGTTGAACAGATTCAGTACTTTGTCCATGTTGTCCCAAATTCAATCTTTATAATGGTGTTATTTCTCAGTGTGTTAAAAAGGCAAACTTAATAATAAAACCACCTGAGAGAATTTTGGTTTTCACGTTTTCTCACAGGCATCAGATGAGATACAGTCGGTTCAACTTGAACAGTTTTCAACAAGATCATGTGGGAAAATATCAGCCGATTTTGACCTCAATCCCACACTTTGTAAGTCATTTGTTAGTCACACTTCAATACCTGAGGTTTCATTGACATCCAACAAACTGTTGGAGAGAGTCAAAAAGTCAATGTACATTTACATTGTATTAAGACTCATTTAACTGAATAGTCATTTTATTCAAGACGTCTATAATTATAAGTAATAAAGAAGTTTCCAATCACATTCATGATTGGGGTCCGGTTGAACAATTATACTTATACCAATGTGCTCTAAGGGCAATGGTTCATTTAAATAATTAAATGTCCAAAAATGGATTCCGTTCAACACCAGGATTAAGGCCATTAATGAAAAATTGTACAGCATTCGTTACCTCTACCTACTGCAGAAAATGGCACACATACAAAAAATGCATGAGGAGTCAGATGAAATATTTTTGGGGCTGCTTAATTAGATTTGAAGGTTGAATAACCATAAAAAGTAAATACCTGTGGATAAAAATTTAATTACCTACCAAATTACAAACCTAAATTTTGATGCGTAGATTATGCTAAACAAATTTTTTGAAAGTCAGACTATATTATTGATTGAAACATTATCATAACCTGTAGAGAAATTTAGTCATATTATTAAACGGTTTAAACACCAAATTTGAAAAAAATTTTTATATAAATTATCAAAATATTACATTTTTCGAGGTTTATTAATTAAACAATTCAGTGAAACGCCAACATAAATGCTTTTCTAAATAATTATTTTTAGATAGAAAGCGTGACAGGTTTCATTAAAATGATAATGACTTAGTCCTTCAAAGGTATTAAAGTTAATAAGAAACGATGCATCAACAAACCACAAAATGTACTTTTGTACTGAAGAGTAGAAACCACAAACTTTGTATTCTAAGAAAACCAAATTCATCATATTGTTTATTTACCTTCAACCATAACAATACCTTAATTAACTTACTGATAATTGCAAATCATACATCATCATCATGTATACATCATCTTCAATAAAACGCAATATGAACAATCATTGTACCATTGTAGACGGTTGCATGGGATAATACACCCAGTTTGTTTGATTTTAGTCCTGGGGAGTGCGTTCCCTTTTGATTCTCGGTGTTCAGTTTAGGGACTTGGTAGATAAACTATATTGTTTTTACATGTAAAATACAAACTTGTGTACAGCTGTAGTGGGTTTTGACCCTGGGGATTTCATTTCAAGGACTTGTTTGTAACAATGGTTAGGTATAGCAATGTGTTTTCTTATCTGGACTAGGCACTATACACCAATACAACAATGTAAGTCAGATGGAAAAGTACAACACCATCCCTGCACTAAAAATCAAATTATAACTGTGTTATACAAGCATGTAACCTATAAAATCATCTTCAGTCAAGTTGTAAAAATGCTAATATAATTCTCTGACCTATAAATTAAACTGAGTACAGGATTGTCACAGTCATCTGAAGTTATATCAATACAGTAAATAATTAAAAAGAACAGTTATTTCGAACATCAAATTAGTATCAGTACAGTACCAGTCACTGGTAACAATTAAGTCACAGGTGCGTCCCTCTACCATGTTATCTTCACACCATTCTATCTTTGCCATTATATAATCAAAGGACAATAAAGTGACAATACGTATATAATTATAGTACCAGTGTGTGGTAAACACTGACTGGGGAATCAATAGTACAACATAAAACATCCATACCTTCACTTTTATTTGCATTTTATGTCTTAAATTGTCTTTACCGTTTTTTGAAACAACATCTGAAGATTGACCCAGTAACACATATTTACCACAATTTCAGACCTAAAAAATATTTTGACATACCTGCAAAAAAGGTCGGGACTCTGTTATCATGAAGTTTTTCATCTCCATGTAAATTTAGTGTATGTTTGAAGAGAGAGTCTATATAATGACTGATATATAATTTTCAGAATATTTAGCCATAAAAAATGTTGCAGTGTAGTAGAGTATTAGGGCCTGAAGTAGGCCTCTTCAAGCATATTCTTAAGTCCTTCATGGCTATTTATGAACAATAATATTGATAAAATACAAGCAACTGAGGAATATTGGTTATGATTGCTTAATTTGAATGCTTGTATACACTGCATATATACAAATCACAACAAGAAATGGGCAATGCCCCCAAACCAGGTTTTAGACTGGTCAGTGTCTGTTCTTAATTTTTGGAACGGAAGTGTTCTCAAAAAAGTGCTTTTGAATTGCGAATATGAACAGTTCATTTTGCAAGGGTAAGAAGAACTTGCTGACAAACATATAGCTGCTGGACAGAAGCTACACATAATAAACTGGGGGACCTATTATATCTTGCTTCATAAAATCTAATTCCTGTGTGTTAATTCGTGTAAATCTAAAGGTTTTCATATACAGTAAAATTCCACTTCCACACCAAAATCAAGACCTGAATGGTCACATTTAAGACAATAATTAATGGACCAGTTTTCAATTTTCCTTCCACATTTCACTCACTAATCAGACCACCTCGTTACAATTAAGACTGACTTTCTTCACAAGTTCAGAACCAAATGTGGATTTCTTTATAATAACAGAGATTCGACTATATTCCTTTAACGAAAATATAACATATTGGATAGTATATTCATTTTACAAAAATAAAACAATCAATTATCACAACCCTTATAATTAATTACAGCAATATATTATCCTACAGGCAGTAACAAGTAAATAGTTAAACTAATTGATATCTATTAATTAGAAGTAAATAATTAATCACCTGTACGATTCCTGGCTCAGTTGGTACCTATTGTTGTTTTCTTCAAAAATCACACACAATGTGCCAAGCATGCTTCTTGTCTCCAAGATATATGTGAATAGTCCAAAATTATACCAGGCTTTTATTGTCTATAGTCCACAACTATACAAAGATGTTCATTTATAGTCCACAAGTATACAAAGATGTTCATTTATAGTCCACAACTATACAAAGATGTTCATTTATAGTCCACAACTATACAAAGATGTTCATTTATAGTCCACAACTATACAAAGATGTTCATTTATAGTCCACAACTATACAAAGATGTTCATTTATAGTCCACAACTATACAAAGATGTTCATTTATAGTCCACAACTATACCAAAATTATTGTCTAATTATAGTCCACAAGTATACAAAGATTTTCATTAATAGTTCACAACTTTACCAAGATTATTTTCAAATTTCAATAGTCCACAAGTATACAAAGATTTTCATTTATAGTCCACAGCTCTACCAAAATTAGTTTGAATAATCCATGACAACAAAAGAGAATTGTCAGTTTCTACAAATCATAAAAGTCTGATGATTAGTTGTAAGTACTACTTATTTTGATACTATCTAAAGTGCACATGCAGCTGTCAACCAACTTCTTCAAATGTATGTCAAAAGTGCAGTGCTATAGTAATAGTTTTATATCCAATTCATATATTCTGTATAAATATATACACATACAAGTATCATTAACCATTTTAAATATATTAACACTTATTAGAAGTAGCACTTGAAAAACATATCGTTATCTCGACCAAAAATATAACATCGGAATGCCCTAAATTCATAAAATTCCCCACTTCTTTACATAGATGATGTCATAAGGATCTTAATAAAGCGTTTCTTGATAAATACAATAATTCATTCAAGATTTAACCTTCCGTTTGTGGTATTTTAAAAAAAGACTACATGTTTTATTAACGTAATTCACACGAGTGCAATGTACTGTAAGCTCAGACATGTGATATTTGCATACATACACTTAAATTTATTCACGCATAATCTGCATGATGAATACATTACGAGAGATTCAATTATATAAGGTTACATCTTTTCAATAACACAAAGATTTGGCGATATTTACATTTACCATGCAATATCAAAATTCCTTTACAAAACACATAAGGAAAAGAATTCAGTGAAATATGAGAAAAGCCCAGTTTCACAGTAAAGTTCATATAAAGATATAGAGCTATAGAAATATAATCTGTAAGTAAGAAAATAATATAAAAAAATGTGAACTCAAAATTATACAATCTCTACATAAACTTACATAATCATGTTACCATAGTTCACATATTAATGAGGTATTTGATAATAGTCTGTCTGAATAATTTGCAGTGAAAGTAAAATATAACCTTATGAATACTTATTGAATCAATTAGTGTAACCCTGTTCAATTTAAGTGTAGATACTGATCAGATGACATTATTGGAATTTGTACATTATAAATTGTCTCCTAGGGCCAAAGGTCGTTTTTCCCAAAAATGACTTGTTTCACCTAATGTAGACTCTTATAGTCATTAATGTACTTTAACTTGCAATTACATACAATTACCGGCATATCCTTCCACTTATACATGTATTTTGTTTCACTAGCTGAGGCAATCTTTAATCAATTGTTCACTTATCCAAATTCATACCCAGCTTCATGCATTTACAATTAACATCATACCAATAACAACAAATTTCAGCCTTCATTATGTAAGCCAAAAGGTGTTAAACCAATTTGCTGAAAATTAATATGATTTAATCCAACTGTTATGAAGTCCTCTTTGGGTAATACCTTTAGCTTCAAATTATTTCACAGATTTAGAATAATACACAAACATAAGATTTCACAATAATTACCATGTTACGTTAAATCCTTACTTAATAAAAATGTTTGCAATAACTACATAGATATCAAGTGTGCATTAATTAATATACACCACACGCATTCCACGGGGTTGACAGGTCATCTGTCACTATAATAGATTCAAACATACGTCACAACAGAAAAACAACATACGTTAAACAAATACGTAGAATTGTTTTTTTTTCCATAAAGAAACATTAACATTAATTACTTATTTACCAATTCATAATTATGAAAAAAAACTTCTACACCAAAACACAGATTTGAGAACGCAAACACGATAAACAGATCCGGGTTCATGTACCAATTAAGGTGAACAGACAAAATAATGTTAAATCCTTTCTCATAAACTAAGTTAACACACAAAAAATAACTATCAAAACATCAAAACAATGTCAATTGTTTTTCTGAAGGACAAGCTTTAACAAACATATTCAAAAGATTTCCCCTCAACCACCCAAGCATAAACATACAACGTAACTCTATGTAAACAATACCTTTTCACCATGTAACATCATTAACATTTTTACCAAATTGCCCTTAAACTGACAGTATCAAGTTTTTCACCAGGATTATTATAGTACCAGTAACGTTCTATCACAATAAAAAAAAAAGCAAGAGAGTACAGGGAAAAGTAACTGAAGTATATCCTATTATCAGTCATTTAATTGACTACAAGTGGTCAAATAGTACAATGGTTAAGTAAATAGGTACATAGATATCTTTGTAAGTTTGTTATCACCTGAATGTCCAGCTACACCATCTGATAATTGACCCATTCAGAATCTGATGTCAAAAAATGACAACTATGTGGTGGAATGCACTTACTGTACCTTAGCAACAAATATACTACATTGACAAATACCATCAACATTCCTTTGTATTATCTCGAGTATCTAAGTTTCAGACCCATATAGATATCACTGTAATAACCCTTTATCTTAAACAAAGAAAATCAAATTATAAAACTATATAACGTCAATTAGTATTTATTATATATTTACGATTTAATATAACATAGATCTTAATTGAGATTTAATGGTCTTGTATAAATTATACATTATGTTTCAGACATACCATGCATTTGTGTGAGTCTGAAGGGTGCAGTTTCCCGAAATAACAGTTAAATAAAAGGTTACTGAGACTAAAAATGATTTGCAGTTCTCATTTTTTGTTGCAATGGAGTTTTACACTTATTTTTGAAAAGTATTTCAGTTATTCAAATGAACAGCATTGCTTACCTGCAGTCATACAAAACATATCTTAAGCAGATCTTATGTCAAAATAGTAGTGTTTCTTCACAAGTTTTAAAGCCTGTCCGGCTAACTCAGTTGGTAGAGCGATAGACTATCACCCAACAGATCCGGGTTGATTTCCCAGTTTGGGCATGCTATGTTCTTATGTGACATTGGCTATGTCTATGTCCTCCACATGTGGAGAAGTTGTCAGTGAATTGTTTGCGGAAGAGCAATTTAATACTGGCTGATAATTAAATCCCTGAAACCTGAGTTTGGACATTAACTGGCCACCATTATATGACTGAAATATTTTTTGATAAACGGTAAAACCTGATTAAAACAAACAAAAGATTCGGAAGTTTCACATATACTGACTCAATATCCTTGTGTAACCATTAGTCTTACCCAGATAAACTAAAAATGTTTTGTTTCTAGTTAAGTGTTTAGAAGTTCTTAATGTTAACAGACAATGAAAATTGCATACCAAGCACATACATCACATCATTAATATGTTAATCATCACAGAAGTATTTTAATGTCTATGCAAGAGGCAAGCCTAAATGATAACTGAGATTTTAAAATGGTTATTATCTGTAAATGTTTTATGCTACATGCAAATATTTCCGCATCACTTCACCCACCCACTTCATTTTTATCAGCTTTAACCCGTCCCACTTTATTTTATTCTGCCCACTCTTTTCATATCTGCTCACTCTTTTCATATCTACCCACTCTTTTCATATCTGCCCACTCTAATTCTATCTATCCTCCCTACTTTTATCCTCCCCCCTCGTATCCTCCTACAATACTTGTATCCTGCCCCTTTACTTATATTTTGTATTTGCGTTTATTTATCGTCGCCACCGGTTTCCCATATGGGCGACGCCTCCAGAAGAATGTTAGTCATATTAGATTTTTGGAGGATAGTGCATGACACAGAAGATGCCCCAGTTCCAGAAGCACCCCTGGTTCTTTTACGTGCTCGATGTAAAGCATCATACATGGGACCTCGGTTTTTAAAGTCTTGTCCGAAAGACTGTTAGTACGGTCAGTGATGGAGCGGGGAATCGAACCAGCGATCCCTGGATTACAAGTCGAGCATTTTACCACGGATCCGCTACTTATAAATTTCTCCCCCTCTACTTGTATCCTCCCGTTCTACTTGTATCCTCCCCCTCTACTTGTATCCTCCCCCTCTACTTGTATCCTCCCGTTCTACTTGTATCCCCCCCTCTACTTATATCCTCCCCCTCTACTTGGATCCTCCCACTCTACTTGTATCCTCCCGTTCTACTTGTATCCCCCCCTCTACTTATATCCTCCCCCTCTACTTGTATCCTCCCCCTCTACTTGTATCCTCCCCCTCTACTTGTATCCTCCCCCTCTACTTGTATCCTCCCCCTCTACTTGTATCCTCCCCCTCTACTTGTATCCTCCCCCTCTACTTGTATCCTCCTCCTCTACTTGTATCCTACCCATCTACTTGTATCCTCCCCCTCTACTTGTATCCTCCTCCTCTACTTGTATCCTACCCATCTACTTGTATCCTCCCCCTCTACTTGTATCCTCCTCCTCTACTTGTATCCTCCCCCTCTACTTGTATCCTCCCCCTCTACTTGTATCCTCCCCCTCTACTTGTATCCTCCCCCTCTACTTGTATCCTCCCCCTCTACTTGTATCCTCCCCCTCTACTTGTATCCTCCTCCTCTACTTGTATCCTAACCATCTACTTGTATCCTCCCCCTCTACTTGGATCCTCCTCCTCTACTTGTATCCTCCCGTTCTACTTGTATCCTCCCCCTCTACTTGTATCCTCCTCCTCTACTTGTATCCTACCCATCTACTTGTATCCTCCCCCTCTACTTGTATCCTCCTCCTCTACTTGTATCCTACCCATCTACTTATATCCTCCCCCTCTACTTGGATCCTCCCACAATACTTGTATCCTACCCCTCTACTTGTATTACCCCAGTCCACTTGTATCCTCCCATCTACTTTTATCCTCCCCCTCTACTAGTATCCTCCCCCTCTACTTATATCCCCCCTCTACTAGTATCCTCCCACTCTACTTATATCCTCCCACTCTACTTATATCCTCCCCCTCTACTAGTATCCTCTCCCTCTACTAGTATCCTCCCCCTCTACTAGTATCCTCCCACTCTACTAGAATCCTCCCACTGTTCTTATATCCTCCCCCTCTACTAGTATCCTCCCACTCTACTTATATCCTCCCCCTCTACTTGTATCCTCCCCATCTACTTGTATCCTCCCCATCTAAATGTATCCTCCCCTCTACTTGCATCATCCCCCTCCACTTGTATCCTCCCACTATAATAAGTATCCTCCCCCACTACTTATATCCTTCCCACTCTACTAGTATCCTCCCCTGTATTAGTCTGCATCATACTAAATCATGTTCATAAGCGTGCTCCATTTGTATATAATCCCACTCTATTTTCATGCATCCTCCTGCTATCAGTAAATCTCCCAGGCCTTTTGTTTTATTTCTTAATCTGTCTTCATTTCCCCTCTCTTTTTTGTTACGCGTGATGGAAATTTTATGTGGTAAAAACATCAAATAAATTTAATGCGTCACAACAGAATTCAGGAAAATAATACCATGTAATTAAATGTTAAAAAATTGTATTATCTTATGATAGCAAACCTGGTGACTCTCTTAAAAAGGAAATTTCCTTGCATAAAATGAAGATGGGGGGGGGGGAACTTTGAAAAAATTATACAGAAGAAATTACATTAAAGGTAGTGAGTGTCACTTTATCAAAAAAATCGATCCTCGTAAATTTCGGAATTTTGCATGTTAATACCTTTGTACAGACCTGTTCTTTCATTCTGCATTATTTATTTTTTTAAGAACCCTCTATAACCATACAAATTTAAGCTTAAAACAGGTATTTCCTATCTTGGCCTACGCGCCTAGTTAGAGCTATTTATATTTCGCGCCAAAATTTCGAAATGCATTGTGGGAAGGTCTCGTGAGATCACAAGGTGAAGATCGCGACATTCGAAGACTACAATGCCTGGTCCGCCGAAAACGGTTACTGGTTCGACTAAAAAGAAGCAGAAAGCTGCACAAGCTAAACAGAGACGTGTCGAAAGCGTCAGGATTGGGCCATTTATTGACACATGGGTTAATATAAAGGCCGAAAATGGCTTGGAAAAAGACGAAGAAGTCGCCGAGATGCTGATTTCATGGTGAGGGATAGTCTCAATATTATTCTTTTCAATTTTCGCAGTACGTCGTTTATTCAATTTCCTCAGTTTAGAGCTGTCAACAAATGAAACGGTATCGATGTATCCTCGATATATTTCCATCGATACATATTAAAAAAAAGATAGTTATGAACATTAAATACATGCCTGAACGACGAAAAATAACGCAAAACAAAGATGGAAGATGCGCAGTCAAATTCAAAAGCATGAACATATTTAGCTAAAGAACGTATTCCCTGATAGATGTGCGATTGGTTGACCTATTGATTAGAGATCAAAATAATGCAAACAATGATTTCACAGTGATGAAAGCTGAGCTATACCAAGAATAAAATGCGCAATGTTATTTTCATGTTGTAGTTAAATAAAGAATCACATCAAAGAAAGAGGAAAAAAACATTCACAGCCCCATCATCTGAATCGTCAAGTATTAGCGGGTCCAAAAGGTGAGGGATTTTTACTGTACTGTATTGCTAATGTTAACTTATTGTGCTATTGTATTTATAATACTTATAGCTTGTAAAACAGCTGTAACTTATGTATAAGCTGCACATCCACATGAGGTCATCTGCTGAGCGCCGTCCATCACAGAGTGATTCGATCCTTTTAGCTCAGGACAGCGGATCAGTAGTGTGATCACTACCCCTCAGTGAATAGCTTTCAGCTCTTCTGATCTCTTTTCATCCATAACCAGCTGGATGCTTTCTCTGCAGTCTGCCCGAGCTCTTTCACTGAAGCTCTGCATTGCTTCCCGACTTATGCCTAGGGAGCTCAATGTGGTCCATACAGATTGGGCTGCGAGTGTGAATCCTCTGCAGCCCATCTCTACTGAAAATGGCCAAGTCTGTCACCCACACTCTTTACACAGTGCTTGAATATCTGTGTACTTGGCCTTCAGTTTGTATGCACTCTGGCATCTTTCTTCCCATAACAGTATATAAAATTTAGCAATATCAATGCCAATATCATTGAAATACATCTGTATGTTCATTGTTTTGTAGTGAACAAATCTGAGAGCAAAATAGACCTTCCTGTTAGCTTATGTGGTAGTTATTGTATCATTAAATTTTCTTTTCATCCCCTGGTGGTTTCACCCATAGTCATTTCACTTCAAAAACTTTGAAAACAAAATATAATAATAGTTTATCGAAATATCTTTGAGTACATATCTTTTAGGGAAGTTTGTTCCCAAAATATAATTATAAAGCTCACTAATAATATTTCATTTTGAATTATTGAATAAGTTTACTTCTAAAGAGTCAGTAGCAATGAAAGAAGTGTTGCCCAAGAGATCCAATTTCAGTTAAAATCAATTATGGTATATTGATCCATAAATTTCATATGAAATAATATATATATTTGTTGTATAATAGACACTAACATCTTAGTATTTATATATTGTAGGGAGGTGCAAATGTCTGGTATTGAAGCACTGTCATCATAATCAGATATTGGGTTAGTATTTAATAAATTTATATAAAGCAAGGTAAAACAAATGTCACTGAAATTATCCTAATCAGCAAAATCTATATGATGCAAAATTACTTACAAACATGTGTATGCATTATTATTTCATTACTTTTGTTATTTTTGTATTAATAATCATTATGCATTGTATATTGTCAGTAGAGCTTAAAGAATCCATTTGTTACATTGAACACCATGGTACATAGTTAGTAATGTGTGACTGCTAATGAATGTTGACATTATGTGATTGTTGTGAGACTATAATTTGTAAAAAGTATAATTCTTAATCTGTTTGCATGCTCTTGTGATTTTAATTTATGTAGGTATGTTTGTGTGTATGTTCTTTGTCTGAATATGTTATGTAAGATACAGATAATGATTATTGTTATAACATAGCTCCATTAGAGATGATTACTGCTACACTTGGCAGATATGAACAAATACAATGTATCGTGTTTCAATATTTTACAGAACTTTTGCTGTACCATCAACATCAACCCCTAAAGTAGTCCAGAAACCCATCATAGTTGATGCACCAAGGTTAGCAGTTTTTCATTGTAACTGTTTTGTATCATTGACAATAGCAGAACTGATGGTTCAGGGAAGTGTTGCATAATAGTTATATGTAACAGCCAGTTTATGGATTTACAGAACATGCTAAAACACAAGAATGACCAGTATTGCTTGGTTACCACTCACTTGTTATAAGTTTGTATTTTCTTCATAAAACTGTAAGTGGATTTGAGTTGATAAGCAATATGTTATTTACATTTTTATATATTGTATGCCAGAAATGGTTATCAAATGTACATATTATTGCTAGTTTTGTTAGTTTAACGCAGTATTCTTTTTTTAATGTAATAGGATGACCAAGTTTTCAAGTATGGCAGCTAATCCAACCGGAAGCAGATGTCCAATCGAATTGGAAACTTCCTTTCAAGTTTCGTATGTACAGATATTTTGTTGTAACAATAAGTGTGAGTGTCGCAGTGTATTTCTGTTAATATTTCCTTTCTTTGAATACATTTGAAGATGTATCATGTAAGTTACAAATTGTAAGTGTCTTCAGGGTCACTTCGAGATCAATGTAAATCTGATGAATATTTTGGGGGGTAGGTGCCGAATCGCGACTGGTACGAAACGTTTCGTGTACGAATGCGTTTCAATAGTCTAGATCATCAGACGTCTGCATCTGATAATGTTGGGTCATTGAAGCTTCAGAGCAGCTTGCAGTCCCCCAAGCCCAGCAAATCTTCAGGATTGAGAACATTCAGTTGTTAGAACCCCTGTGTAAAGAAGGACTGTTGTTGCAACAATCATTGCCGCTTCAGAGTTGCATTAAACTACCAGATTAAGCAATGTCCATATCGTGTAGATATAATGGACATCCAGCATTCTATATTGATATTAACCAGCATAAGCAATAGCAAAAATATCATGTGTATTTATATATATTACAGAAATAATTTCATGAAATTAATGTCATAGTATTTGTGTTTACAATATCACAATTATCTGTAATTTGTAGATTTGATGATGGAGAGCTAGATGCTGGAGAAGTGATGGATGAAAATGATCCAGAATACATTCCATCTGACTGGGACATTTCCATGAATGTGTAAGTCAGTCTACATTAAAGTCTTTTTTATTAATTAAGGCCTGGCAGTATAGTGCCTTATAGTAATCACCGCTTCTGTCAAGTGATTAGTTTTTGTTGAGCCCGCTTGGGTTTAAAACATCTTCTCTTGACCATTACTCTGCCCCCCCCCCCCCCTACAGGAACGCTGCCCTTGATCCTGATGGGTGTCTGCGACCCTCAAAACCTGGCTATTTTTCAGGATATAGAATATTGATCCAGTAGATCTCCTGATTGACTGGTTAAACCAGTTTTGACGGCTGGTATGTTCAGTACTCATAATCCATTATTATTGACCTCCACTTTACACACTAATAATCTGTGTACATCATGCAAAGGTCGATGTCACACTTAGGGGTCAAACGTCAAAAAATTGGTGTAATAGATATGCACTGTATAGCATTATAGAACTATTCTCTCTTGGGAATATGGTCCTCAAACTGTACTTTTTAACAGACCTGCTGGTTGTGACAAGTAAATGAACCTTATTGATGTTTAGGTCAGTAAGTCAGAGGTAAAGGTTATGGTGACATTGACTTGAAACATGGTTTTCTGTTAGGAAATCTGTGACACTCGGGCGTATGGTCCTCAATCTTGATAGGTCTCCTGGTTATGACAATAATATACCCCCTATAAATTAAGAGATCAATAGGTCAGAGGTTAAGGTCATGTATTTTTTTAAAGAAATTTTATTTGCATTCCCTTTCAATATATTTCATTGGCTGTGTCAAGTCCATCGTGCTGAGCCCCGATCATGTTTTTATGTTCCCGCTCTAAAAGGGGGGCATATAGATTTGCCCTTGTCTGTCCATCTGAAAACTTTACAGTGAATGTTCTTCAGCATGTGTAGTTGCGCTCATGGGGTTTCATGTCTGGCTTCGCCTAGTACGTGCAAAGTTATGGCTCTTGACTTATTGATCATATTGCATACAGAGCATGCAATCTTGTGTCGTGCATATAACCAACAGTATATCAGCTAGACTCACAAAACTTTACAGGAATATTCACCAGCATGTGTAGTTGTGCGGTTTCATGTTTGGCTCCGCCTTGTAAGTTCCAAGTTATAGCCCTAAATCTGTTGTTCACTTGGTAATTTTGATACACATTTACAGACTATTAGGAGAATAATAGCATTTGTTTAATGTTTAAGTTGGGGCATATTATGTCCTATGGACACATTTGTTGTTTTTCTACTGTTTTATGTGCTTCCATTTTTTGAGTTATAATGACTATTTCATTTTTCAAGAATATCATAATTATGATTCTTGTATAGCATAATTTATATAGCACAAAACTGATTTCTTTCAAATCATTAATTATTAGATCTGCTTTGTAAATTATATTGCTGTTGAAAGGGTAACATAATATATGTTGTCAATACTTCATTAGAGCACCACCTGAAGGTCTAGTTGTGGAAATGGATTTGGAAGCTGATGTGCATGACATTGGTTTCGACGAAGAAGACAGTGATATTACATCTAAAGAAACCACCCGTAAAAAAGACAGTGATGTTGCATCTAAGGGAACCATCGGTTTATGTCATGTGACACCATCAGACCAGGAGGAGTCAATGGTTATGGTGTCGGCTTCAAGTCTTCAGAGATTGACCGACCTTCTTCCATATACCATTTGTACGAAGTGCAAAGAAAAAACAGAGGTGAAGAGGCACACAGAAGGGTGTGTTTGGAAGCTCAGATGGGTAGGTTATTTATTCCCATATAGAACGATATAATTGAAATGAAAATTATTGAGTATTGAGAGTAAATTTCTGTAACATAGACAGATAATGATGTTCTCATCTTTGGTTCAATTAATGGATGAGATTTTCATCCATGTTACAGTCAAACCTGTGTTAAAGACCACCTGCGAACAAAGACCACTATTGCAAAACCTGTCTGCAAAGACTACCAACTTTATCTCCAATCAGACCATTTTCAATGATATTTAATCTGTTTATAGAGACCACCTGTAAACAAAGACCACATTTTGCTGTTCCCATGGTGGTCTTTACAGACAGCTTTGACTGTATAGTGAAATAATCTCCATTAATTTTGAACAAACCATTCAAGCGGAATAAGTATTTATATACCCAGGTTATATTTGATACTTTATATGCTGACCTTTACGTCAATTTTCATTACTTATGTGTGTTTTTGATTAAAGGTTGCATTTATTGTTGTACTGTGAAGTCCATCTACTTGATATTTGTATGAATGAAATATATTAATTCTATAAACGTGGCTTCATTCACAACGTCCACTGAGAGACATGATATGTACAGACATTATAACTCAATGTAGTTTTCAGGATATTTCTGTATTCATAATTTCAATAATAGAAAACATGAGATGCTAGATAATCCAGCCAACAAGTCATTCAATGTCATGTTCTGAATGTTGATTATCTCAGTTCATGTAAGATTAATTAGGTATATGAAATTTACGTGGCAGATTTTGTGATATCTAATTTTCAGTCTTATATAGTTTATCTTACAAATATTTTCTTGATAATGACAGGAGTGCAAAAATGCACATTCAAACTACACCTGGTCCAGCCAACCTGTCCTGCCAAACGGGGTAATGCTAGGAAATTTTCATATGGCTGCATCAATCATCTTGTCGGGCAACAATTATGCCAAAGTTGCACTGCTGTTCAAATTTCTTCGGGTTGGCTTAACATACATGTATATTTGTGTCTTATTATCATAATAATTTATTGTATTGATTCAGAATGTACCATTGTTCAATTAGTGCTGCTCTGTGGTTTGCTTACAGCACTATGCTGAAGTCACTTTTATCATAGAAAAAGTCGATGGTATGCATAGCCTATATTTAAGTAAATAGTGGTGTTAGTTATAACAAAGTGTATTTTCATCTGCACTACTCCCTTCTTATAAATACAAGTCCCATGTTTGATTGTTTATTTTGTACTGTTGTAGGAGATGGAAGAATGGACAGTCCTGGAATCACTGCCAACTTCTGTACATATACCATGATGAACCAGGATGGTAAAAAAATTCTAGCCATGGAAGTTATAGACAAGAGAGAGGTCCAGCTGAAGTCTGGCCGCATGGAGGCAAAAGGTTTTGAAAGAGCCATGGCTGACATACTTGGAGCTGGAGTAAATGTAGAAGTGGTTACTGACGCACACACGCAGATTTACTCGATAATGAGTAAGTTGTATCACAAATACCTTCAAACTTTTGTTGAATTATTTACTCATCCTGCAGACGTTAAATTGTAAGCCACTGATATTCTAGGAATGGTTTGATATTTATTGCAATCTACAAATGTTCAACTTAAAAGTCCATATCTGTGGACACAATTAGTTTATTTGTTTAATGTGCAAGTCTTTAACAAAAGTATTTATTGATTTTATTTCATATTTTCCTAAATGTAATGTAGTGTTATATGTGTAAATAATGCTCACTCTTTTTTTTACATCCTACATCATTGGTTGTCGTTTTCTGTTCTTATTTTATGTCCGGAAAATTTTGATCCTTTCCATCCACATGAATAACATTTGTGGTGGCACATGAGAACTTTACATTTTCATATTTTTTTCTCAAATTCTGCACCAAAAATATTAACAAGTTTCGCACATGTCTTTAAAAGTTCTTGAATTTGAAGCCTACTGATTTGAATAGAAAAAGGACCAACAATGATTAAAACAATTAGCTGTTTACGACAGGGCCTATCGCTGAGTAGGCGATAGTATGGTAATACAGTATGGTACGGTAGTTGACAGGTGTTATGCCCTCTTATAGCAGTTCTCAAGCTGTGAAATTCTATCCGTGCTGCAGTGATGGTCGTCTGGGGGGGGGATAAAAATACACTGTGTCCCTTCTTCTCTATACCGAAAAATCTACATTTTTAGTTCTTGAAAATGGGGAAATTATCAGTGTGACATAAAGTTGGAACTTCAGATTATTACCATGAGTCTTTTCGGCACAAGTTTTTGTTAAGCCCGCTGCTGTGGGCTTGACATATTGGACCATTACTTTGAGAATAAATAAAATAGATGTGCAATTTACAGCATTATATATCCCTATTCTCTTCATCTTTTGACAATTAGCTGGCTTGACGTTGCCCTTTGACATCTTGTTTACAGTAAACTAGTATGTGTAGCAAAATATAAAAGATTTACTATTTTCTATCATTCAGGTTTCCAGTGTATGGACGCAGATCATATTTGGCTGCTATTGATTACATGTATCATAGGCATATTGTGTTGGTCAGTGTAAGGACGTAAATTTTGCTGTGTTTAAACTTGGACCATATATGATTAAATAAACTTAATTTTACTGAAAGTTATACCAAGAGAAAGTGTTTTAAATGGACATTATAATGGAACTTTAAATGCAAGGTAATACATTTGTGAATTTGTACAATTTAGTGAAATATACTTTGTGTTAAACCTATCTACCTGTGTGCAACGGACCATCACAATAGCCTATAGAGATAATCTGAGCTATACAATACACAGTGTACTAACTTTACACTGGACACCACCGATTCACATGATAACTGTTTACATAAGTGTCACAATTACATGTATAGAGTGGTCTAAAAGATTTAAACATGTGGGACACAGTGACATCCTGTCAACTTCATCCATCTCGTGTTACATATGAAAACCAATATGAAACATACAACAGGAGAATACTATTGTTGTCATCAGATGTCGAATTAAATCCAGGACCAACGGAGGACACACAGCTTATACTGCAGGCTATTGATGACATGAAATCTGCTATCGGCCAAGTCAGATTTGAACTGAATCAAATACAGTCAGAATTTGTTATTGTCAAATCTCATCTAAATAGTGTATCAAGTGGTATGAATTCAATGAGGCACGACATGAACTCTCTACAGACAAACCAAGAAAGCCTTGGTAACAGGATACATAGTCTTGAAGAAAATGTTGGTCGATTGAATAACACCACTGATGACTTCTATGAAGAAATATCAGGATTGTCAATTAATGATGAAAATAATTCTGATCGCCTTAAAGATATTGAAGATCAAATTAGTATAATGGAATCTACTAGATTGAAACCATACATGCGCATTTTTGGTTTTGAAGAATGTGAAACTGACAATGATAGCTTGAAATCGAGGGTTGATGAGAAGGTATTAGGTGTTGCTAAAGAGACTGAAGGTTTTGATGAAAATACTCTAATGGAAGCCAGGCGAGTGGGTGAATACAATGAAGAGTCACCAAGAATGGTCCTTGTAAAATTCAGAAATACAGAGGATAAATATAAAATATTTCGATACAGAGACCAACTGCGTGAAAACAACATTCGTATTGCCAATGATATATCTTATAGGCAGAGGCAACAACTGAAACAATTAAACAAAAGGGGTTATAATGGCTACTTCAAAGGAAATAAACTTATCTCATATCCCCAAAAGAAACTTGACAAAATTGAAAGTCGTGTATTTAAACATGGATCAAGAAAGCATGACAGGTACAGGGACGAAAATCAACATGAACCTGCTACAACTAGTACTGAAATGGACCACTCATCCAACATTGACTAGGAAAATGGTCAAAGTCCACCACACTCGAATAACTTACGTTTTTTATCATGGAATATTGAAGGTCTAAAGTCGAAATCTACTTCAAACGATCTGATAGAGACACTAACAGACTATGATGTAATAAGTTTGCAAGAAACATGGGATATTGATAGTGATTACCTACAAAACACATTTAATAGTTATACCATATATAGTTGTAATGCTAAAGCTTCTAAAGTAGGCGGGAGACCATTAGGTGGTGTAACTGTTCTCATAAGAAGTTCATTGGACCATCTTGTAAGAAAAGTGTGTGATGAATTCAGCTTTGGAGTGATTCTGTCTATTGACAGAAACCTGTTGAAAACAGAAAGAGATGTAACTTTCATATCGATATACTTCCCTCCTGATAATTCACCATTCTATCATGAAAATAATTTAAAAGGGATTGATACTATTACAGAAACGTTAGTAAGTAATAACCTAATGGATAATGAAATACTACTGTGTGGAGACTTTAACGCACGTACTGGTACTGAAGACGATTTTCTAGAATCTAATAATTTTATACCTGAACTAAGAGAATTTGATGATATACTAGATGGAGATATTGGTGTACCACGAACGTCACCAGACAACATCGTTAACAAAAATGGTCGTGATCTTCTCTTGTTATGTAAGACGTTTGGTTGCTATATTCTAAATGGTCGTTATGGTCCGGGTTGCTTTACATTTATAAATCAAAATGGAAAAAGTGTAATTGATTACTTCATCGCTACCAGAGGCATTATCAGTATAACAAATTCTTGTCAAGTTTTATCCTGGACTGAAAGCACACACCTTCCACTAGAATTATGCCTAGGAAACATGACATATATGCTTGATTCTTCGTCCAATAACAACAATCAGACGTCATTTTCTACATCCTATGTAATCAACAATGAAAATAGTAGCTCATATGTAAATTCATTGTCTGATAATTTATTAGCAGGTAGTTTAAATGATATATCTAAAATGATTGAGGATAAAACAACTTCTGTAGACATAATCATATGTGAAATAGAGAAAGTGATACTGAAAAGCGCGGAGCAATTTAAGAAAATCAAATCCAGTAATAGAAATCATTCAAGGAAAGGTTGGTTTGATAGCGAGTGTAAGCGAGCAAAACAAGCGTCGAGGTCAGCATTGAAACAGTTTAGAAGAAATCGCAGTGATAGTAACCTGCAGCATTATCTACAGCTTAAGCACAATTACAAATCAATTTGTAAATGTAAGCGTATACAGTATGATAAAAATCGAGTGAACAAATTAGAATCATCTGTGAATAATTCAAAATTATTTTGGCAAGAAGTCAAAACCATTCTTGGAAAACAAACTTCTAGTACCCCAAATATATCCCTTGATGCTTGGTATGAACACTTTAGTAACGTTTTTGCCTGTGATAATCAGGATGATGGCGATCCAGTACATGATGATATGCATGCACCAATATTTGACGAAGCAGAATTTGATGAGATAGAACAATTAATTTTTAACTCTCCAATCACAGAGCAAGAAATATCTGACTCTATAAAAAATGTTGATGTTAATAAGTCTTCAGCGGGAGATATTTTACCACAACATATTTTGTATGGTTTAACTCAGTTATTGTCTATTTTGTGCAAGCTATTTAACAGACTATTTGTATCAGGCGAATTCCCAAGTTGTTGGACTGAGTGTATTGTTGTTCCCTTACACAAAAAAGGAAATAGAAATGTACCTAACAATTATAGAGGTATATCATTATTGGATAGTGTTAGTAAAATATATATCTCAATATTAACAAAAAGACTGACTTTTTATGTAGATGCATATAACGTTGTAACAGAATGTCAAGCAGGATTTAGATCCGGCTATTCCACCATAGATAATGCCTATGTTTTATACTCTATTGTAAGCAAGTATTTAAATAAGAAAGGTAAACCTATCTATGTCGCATTTGTCGACTTCCAGAAGGCTTTCGATTCTGTTAATCGAAGTACATTGTTTGAAGTTTTGCAAAGGGATGGTATTAAAGGGAATTTGTTCAAAGCGATTAAATCCATCTATAATGAAGTTAAGGGGCATGTTAGAACAAAGTTAGGAAATACAGATACTTTTCAATGTCCAATTGGACTACGTCAAGGGTGCAATCTAAGTCCAATATTGTTTTCACTGTTCATCAATGAGCTATATGTATTGCTTTGTAATAATGACATTCGTGGTATTCAGCTTTTTCCTGATATTGTTGAGATATTTCTATTAATGTTTGCTGATGATATAGCACTTATAGCAGACACCATTGTTGGATTACAAAGGCAATTAAATATATTAAGTACTTTCTGTAACACCTATAAACTTACTGTAAATATTAATAAAACTAAAATTGTTGTGTTCAAGAAAGGTGGTCGTTTAGCAGCTCGCGAGAGGTGGCACTACAATAATATGGCCATAGATGTAGTCAATAGTTTTACCTATGTAGGTGTATTATTTACGAATAGGATGTCACTTTATAGAATGTCAGAAGCTATGTCAATCAAGGCAAAAACAGTGCTTATGCATATACTGAATTGTTTTAGTAAATCGTCTTGTTGTCCGTATAAAACTTTTTTCAAGTTGTTTGATGCGAAAGTTGGTTCAATACTATTATATGGTTCCGAATTGTGGGGTTTACAAAATATTAATAGTCTTGAGAATGTACAAGTTTATGCATGTAAACGTTTTTTGAAAGTTAACAAACATTCATGTAATGATGCTATTTTAGGGGATCTGGGTAGGCTACCCATGTATGTATATACTTATAAGCGTTGCATTAAATACTGGATGAGACTTTTGTGTATGCCACGTAAACGTTATATACGTTTGTGTTATGATATGCTTGTGCACCTTGATAACATCGGTCAAACAAACTGGGTAACTTATGTAAAAAATAATTTGTTTGTGAACGGGTTCGGGTATATTTGGGAAAATCAGTATGTTGAAAATCCTGAGGCATTTTTGAAACAATATATTCAACGATTAACTGATCAGTACAAACAATCATGGGCTGCCAGATGCCTTGAAAACAGCAAATTGTATCACTATGCACATTTTAAAACTGATTATAAAATGGAATCATACATTCTATACATTGACATTAATAAATTTAGATATTGTTTAGCTTCATTTAGAAGTTCATCTCACTCCTTGATGATTGAACAAGGTAGACATTCTGGTGTTCCCAGAGAATATAGAACATGTATTTATTGTGAAGGTTGTGTTGAGGATGAATTTCACTTTGTTATATGCTGTCCTCTGTATGCTGAATTAAGATCTCAATACATTCCTAAGCATTACTTGGAACACCCTAGTGTTCAAGCATTTTACAACCTGATGTCATGTTCAAATAAATATGTTGTCCGTAATATTGCTATGTATATTTATCATGCTCTTAGATTACGAGATGATTTTATGTCAAGATTTGTTTGACTGTATATATTAACTTATAGGGTTATGTCTATGTCATTCTACAAATATGTTGTTTTTACGTTATAATGCCTCCAGTTTTGGAACCTTACGTATGTATTGCATATATTACAATGACCTAACTACGCTGTGTAATATATCTATTGTATCATCTTGTGTGTGGGCCGGTGGCCTTATATATTTCACAATAAATATATATATATGTATCACATTGATAGACCTCTTAGAAAAAACAAGAACGGAGAGACATAGTAAGTATGCATAGTGTTGTACACAAGAAAGTTTTATGCACTAAAAAAACTAAAAGTATTGGTTCATTTACATACTTGAAATTACAAGAAAACTTTAATATACTTAATACTTAGGGGTTCTACAAAAATCTTAGGGTTTTGATTGTCCAAAAATTTTAATTAATAAAAAAATGGGGAGCAGAACCATTTCCCCTGAACGTATATAGTGGAAACTTCCAAAAATATTCTTTCCAGAAATGTATACATTATAATCATAGTGATATTCTTAACCTGTTGGGAATTAACAACTTTGCTCACGACCCTCTAGTTGCAGTTGTTTTCAGTTTTGCCCAGTGATCATTCTTATCCCTGAATAATATTTATGTGGGTTTTATTATTTGAATTTCATTCTTGTAGTTGTGTATAATTCTTTTTCACTATATGTCTTTACAGGTAGTCATTGGTGTTAATGTCTTCAAAAATTACTTTTACAATTTTCTTTGTAGCTACAGTAGGACATATTCAAAAGCAGCCAATCACTGGACCTTCAAGTTTGTGAAAGTTCCAAAAACATGTGAATACATTCCCGAAATAATGCTACAAATTGTCAATACGTACACAGCACACCACAAAGAACAGCCTATAAGCAGAAATGTGATTCAGGATCCAGACGAACCAATGAGGATGTCGCGCACCATTGCTCCATCATCACCACCTCCCACAGAAGCCATTGTAAGGAAATACCAGTCTCGACTGGAAAAATGGCCAAGACCCTCAACTAATACAGAATAATTGTGACTTCTTATTATTTGTGTTTGAATTGTATGTTAAATTTCCCTTTCCCCTGTGCAATTATATCACTTATGTTATTTTCTCCCAAGTTTCGGCCTATTGTTGCCAGTTGTCTTGACTTGTCCTGTGATGTATTCCATCCATAAAGTACCCTGATGTTTGTCCTCTTTGATTCTCCTAGTTATCCAGTACGGCTGTTCCCTTATGTATAAACCATTGAGCCTCCTGAAATGCCTTGTGTTTCATGGATTGTTGTTTCCTTGAGGTCTGTGTGGAAAAGCACTGTCTTATATATGTGGCGTTCACTCTCTTTTGTTATTGAAACAGAAACAATATTTTACAACCGTTTTGTATAGTATTTTCAGTTGGTGTAAGACAGATTGTTACTTTAAACACAACAGAAACAACATACAAAGTCATAACTGTCGACTGTGTGTGTGCTACCTGAATTTTATTTGCAAATAATTTATATAACATGTGTCCTATTTTTGTACAATTACATAACCATAGCCTTGAAAAATTGTATAATTGTTCTTCCTCATACACGAGAGAGTTGGCATAGACACAATGCATTTTTGAATCTAGAATATTGAGTTTTTATGCGACGGATTTATGATCATTCGGTTTTACTTATTTCATTATCATAATACATTTTCCTTTTACGACTGTTTCATGGTATACATATAGTTCATTGTACTCGGCTCAAAAGTGCATGTTCTCAGGTTGAGCTTTTGTGATCACTCACTGTGCTTCTTGGTGTTGACTTCCATATATATTGTTATATTTGGTTAGTCGAAAAAGGGTCAGATGGTCACATGAAGGAACAACTTCAAACTCTTATGAGAATGAGATAACTGGTCTGATCTTCCTGTAATTTGATTGCAACGTTCCTTTATACAATTTGATACAATGATTGTTCAGATTATGTTGAATATTCACAAAACATGGCCACTATAGGTTTCTGTCACTTGCTTTTGACGTATGTATTATAAAGTATATTTTGAGATAATTTTTCACAAATATTCATTACACAGGCTTTTGGCCAGATTATTGCAATACTCTAAAATGGTCGCTAGGGAGGGCATGGACTCATTCCCTTTATGTATACAGTGGGTATTTTAAAAAAATGCATTTCCGAAACCACCCATTCGATTTTGAAATAACAACAGGAAAGATTATTGAGGACCCTCGACCGAGATTGTTCAGAGATTTCAAAGTGGGTGTGTTGAAGGAAAGTATGTAGGGGAACTTGAGTATTATCCTGTGTATGTAGCTAAATTATTCTTACTCATCAAAAACAACGGCGAAAGGGACATAGTCACTTTCAACATTTGTATAATTATAATGTTTGAGCTTGCAGACTATTAGGAACTATATCAAGGCCCTAGTCTTTAGAGATGTAATTTCGTTATAGTACTTGCAGTTTGTGTCATTTGTTTAGTACATTTGCTTTACAATAATTCCTGCTTCTTTACAGTAAGACCTCGTTCTTTCGACAACCTTCTATCCGAATTGTCCGAAATAAATATCAGGTTCCGATGTATATAGTTACGCACATCAAAATTGAAATGGGCTATTCGAAAATCATATCATTCTATGTAAAATTTTGGATCTGATGCATTTGAATGAAAGAGGACAGACTGTATTCAACACTGTAAGAAATATGTAAACTTGGATTTCAGTTATTTTTCACTAATCTCTTTCTGTATTAGTATGTACAAGGTCAACCAATATCAAGTTGAAATATTTGTTGGGTTGTGAAAAGTGAATTACACATCTGTCATGTTGACCTGTTCACAAAGAAAACTTCTCTGTACCATAAACCTAATGTAGTTTACCATATAAGATGTGATTGTTGTTAGCCTATGACTGTTAAAGGTGCTGAACTCCAGATTGACGAGCGAGCAAAAAAAAGAAAATTGTCAAATATTTACAAAATCTTGATATTGTTGCACGTAAAGCTCTAAAACAATATTACTTTCATTCATCATTACTTGCGAAACATTGTCATAGCGTAGTTTTTCGTATTTTTCCATCGAAAATTTTACTAGGGTTAGTCTACCCTGTAAATCTAAAAATAGTACCGTAAACATTGAGCTCATGCACATTCGGAACGTCTCTGTCATTCAAACAATTCATCAGCGCAAAGAAAAGAATAAATGCAGTAAACAAGGTAGCCATAAGTCACTTACTATTTATTTGCACGCAACGAAAATAAATAATCACTGAACAATTATCTCCTCGATGTCAGTAGTGGATCACGCCATTGTGTATGTTTATTTTGCAAATTGATCATGTGACTCGTGAGGTTCATGCTGGATGGGAACTCCGCGGTATTTTTAAACTGGAAAACTCCGATTGCTCGATATTACGACGGCGATTTAATTAGCCTAATTGCTTTAAATTATTCAAATATTCACCATCTACAGCTTTTATTTACGTGTATGATGATACAACTACACATATTTTGCGGAATTGCAAAAACGACGATTTGTTTTCAATCTGGAGTTCAGCACCTTTAAATATTGACAGATTTCTTGTTTTTTAAGATTAATGGAATAAAAGTTAATTGCTCCATAAATGCAAAAATGTTTTGTTATAGCTCGGTGGGTATTTCCTGACATTTGATCTCTTCTTTTTTTGAGTATTCTCACATCTGGTATGAATAGCAGGGTTTTATTACATATAACACATTTGTATCATATGACATAAAACGAGAGCATAATGTGTAATGTCCCATACATAAAATTTGTTTGAACACTAATGGGTTAATTTTCTTCTGCTTGGCTAACCACTTCATGCTTACTATAGAGCCAAGACCGATTTGTATAAGTTACAAGAAAACTGTAAAAAAACAAAAGCTAAGGCATGTACATACAATTGGACATTTATTTTGTGTGTAAAACCTACACTATGATATAGATCTTACAGGCTGAACACTTGAGCACAGGTTTGGTCCATTCCACAACACACATTCTCTGTCAGTGGGCATTTCTCTGCACCTTTGGCAGATGCACCAAGACGACCAGTCTTGGCTACCTAATGGTTCAGGTTCTGGTGCATGCTGCCGGGATAAGGTCGCAGAAATGTCCAGCAGCACAGATGGCATCTTCTGTGCTACCTTTCTTAATAACTCTTTCGCTTCAAGTTCATCTAGTTTATCAACTAGTTCCTGAAAATAATTAAACAAAATCTCCAAGTCGAGCAGGTATGCCAAAAAAATGCAACTTCTTCCCAATATTCATTCACTGCTGACAAGATAAAAGTGGACGGACGGACAGAATGATGGACAGACAGACACGGAAGACAAAAACAGTGGGAGAGAGGGAGACATAATAACTCAGAATTGGAAAATAATTGAGACTTTCAAAAAATAAATAGTTGACAGGGCCTAATACACAACCATTTTCAGTAATGCAATCAACACCTTTGAAGAATATCATCTTATATTTAAAACTGATTTGTTTTACATAGATTGTGAAACAAATTCTTACAACTTATACTTATCTCACTTAATGACTGCTTCCTGGCTACCAACCAGTACCCGCACCAAATTTAGGGCTTGTGAAGTTTGTAATGAAACCCAGCTCATTGCGCAGCTCGAACTCACGACCTTTGGATCAGGAGTCGGGTGCTCTACTCTTCGACCACTGTGCCTCCCTTATCATGATACATTAATTATTATAGCAGGTCACACTCATATGCTTGTTCAAATAGTAACACTTACATTAGCAAGTTGCTTCTTATTTCTGCCAACTCTCGGAGTCGCTCAGCATCCCCACCACCTAGTCTTTTGCCCCTCTGCTTCCTCTTTCCCCTCACGCTACCTCCTCTACCCCTTCCTCTCTTCGTCACACATCCCCCTCTTACACCTCTCACTGGCAAATCAAAACTGTAATCAAGTGTTGTATTGTCCTGTAAATTAAATAATTTATTAATTAAATGCACTGACTGAAGTATTTCAAAGTCAAAAAGATATTAGTGACCGATTGTCTGTAATATCTCAACTGACAATAGAATCCATTCACACAGTAGCTGTACCAACCTATTGGCCATTTCAATAAACCACTCGAGTGTCAATTATATCAGACCTTCATTTAGTGGTGTGGGTTAGATGGTACAGAGCGCCATACTAGTGTTCAGGGGTTTGAGAGTTCGAGCCCCACATGCGCATTTTCCTTGATTTACTTCAACGGTGGCATTGATGTTTGATGGCTAAAGGTGGTTGAGCCTCAAATGCTGGAAGTCGGAGGAGTATAATGGTGTGGGTAAGCTGGTTGGTTGGTTGGCTCAGTTGGTAGAGCGCCATAGTGTTTAGGGGGTCCCGAGTTAAAGGCCTACATCGGATCAGGCACTCTTTCTACTTTTGATTCCTTCATTTGCATGTCTAATGTTTAATTTTCAACATACTAATTATTGGTTATAAACAGAGATGGGTTTTAACTATGCAAGTACATGTTATTTGTACCCCTTGAAAACTAATAATGCATGAACATGGCCATTCTTGATTGCCACAGCGAATTTTGAATGCGATAACAACAAAAGCATGCCCTGCATATTATCCACATTTTTCCATATCTGGTAGATCGTACCAAGTTTCATACATGTCCCTTTCAAAGTTAAGCAATTTCTTTTTTAACAGAATCTACTGATCAAATATTGCCAAAACCTTGCAGATCTATCTAGATCTATGCTGGTCAATCATGGCAGTATATCCACATTTTGTTAAATACAGACCCGTAAACGGACGGACAGGAATAACCAAAGCTATAATTCGTTGAAAACATTGTACGTCAATAATGAGCTAGTTTTACAAAAAGTAAAACCGGGCAGTCAAACATCTGATCGGCAGTACACGGATCGAAGTCCGCTACGTCATATGCTACGTCATATTGTTACGAACAGAAATCGTTTTGAGATGACCCCCACTTAGCGCAATTGTCTAGTCAATAATAGACGATCGAACAATTATAATCTTCGATAGGTAATAAGTTTCACGACAAATATTATAAACAAAATCTAAGTTTTCGTATTTTCTTTAATTTGTATACAAAAAAAACACATACTTACCGAAGACGTAGTAGAGCTAGACTCTTGCGATTCCTTGACTGCTTGTTTACAAATTATCACGCTGTGCGCGCATGCTCAGAACAGTCTTTAAAAATAGATCGAGGATTCCGCAACCGGCGTTACTTTCGGTTTGCTGACCCCAGGTATAACTCGTATTTTATCAATAACCAGTTGAAATCTTTCGGATTTTTGGCTGATGTTTGTTAGTTTATGTTGATTGTATGTGAATTTGCCGGTTTTCAGCGAATAAGTGAATTTGACGTTAAAATCACACTCACTACCTTTAATTACAGCAAAAAAAATCTGCACACTCTAAACAAAATAATATGTTTAAACTAGAACTAGCATAGACATGAGTATTTTTCAAATATAAAACAAACCAGCAATTAAATTTAAAAGCTATTCAATACTTTTACATTTTTTCACAAAAATAACACAACATCAATTGAATAACATGAAATATAAGGACAACACAATGTCATGTGATAGCAATCTTCTAAAGAAAACAATTATACAACAAAGGGACTGTAGACATTATTGTACAAGGAAGTAAGAGATTGTCCTGTATATACGAGTGACATAACCACTGTCTTCCTTGTCCTCACACAATGACGTTGAGAAAGCTTCCTTGTTTTTACTTCCTAGTGTGGTCCTTTTCCATACATGAACACAAGGTAAGGTCAAGGGTATGGAAATATCACGGACAAGTTAACATAAATCTTGGTTGTCCGCATCCAACATTTACTTGTCCAAATCTAAATAAATAGCTGTAACATATTTTTATGACAGCAAACGTATGTTAAAAAGCAGACAGTTACACCAACCAGATCAAATGCATCAAATGTGAATTATAATTTATACCATTATGTACACTATTTATATACATATTTGGCCTTAACTAAATTTTACATGAGCATTTATTTTTCACATGTGTGCTGTTTTTTAAATACTTCATTTTTGAAACAGTTTATACACTGTTGTGTTTTAGCATTGTTGTATTCGAATAGAGGGTAACTGTCTGTTAAGTTAAATGTGATTTGGAATACTTCAATTCATCATATATCGTATAATGTTTGAAATAAAATGAAGTTTTCTTAAAAATAATTGAAATGATTGATATTTCTTTTATAAATTATGTTCGAAATTAGCAGAAATAAAACACTATCCGAACTAGTACTAACATCAGAATATAGGTCTAGTCATGGTAACAATATACACGACAACATACGAAACACGTAACAAATGTCACGTTCGGTTAACCGGCTAACGGTTAGCAAAATAACCCAATATTGACATCCCTAGTTTTAGATGAAATTTTGATACCTAATAGAATGTATAATGTTTTCTACACTGAAGTAAAAACTGGAGTAAAAACATGAGTAAAAATCTTATTGAATAGATCAAAACCTGTGTGTATACCTAGGTTGTCTAAAGACAAACACTGTGTTGAACTAGATTACAATAAACCATTTTCTATACAGTAAATCAAGCATTATAATGAGCTAAATTGAGGTTACTTAACCATGCATGTAATTGGAAATTTCAATGAAACTAAAAGTAACGCCCAACATTTACCTGATGATTTAAGATTGAGATTTTGTCTACACTATTTTTTCAATAATCTTCATACAATACGTAAAACATTTATTGTACAAGCCAACATCCAAAGAAATCGCACTTAACACACTTGATAACTTCATTAAACAATCTCATAGCAGATTTTTATCATTTAGACATACATTGCCATTACAGCACATTTCTCAATGTAAATACATGTATATATATATACAAGTATACATAAACAGACAAACATACACACTGGTCAAAACAGCTAACCAAAAATTTGTATGATGAGAATTTTCACTGAAGTATGAATAAAATGATCATGATTTTGACAGGTTATGGCCAACCTTTAGCAACGATTAAATTCATTTTAACCATAGAAGAAACAGCTTACTGCAATAAAAATCAGAAGAATATAATTATGTACCCGGTTACTTTTTAGAAACAATGCGAATTATTGCTGCTGTGTAAGCACTTTTGACAAGTATATATACAAACACTGCATTCATATCTAAATACTGTACATAAATCCAGGCAGATGGTGCAATAATGTTTGTAATGTAAACAACAAGGACAGAGCTCTGTGTATTCTATGGGCTGAAACATGGGTTGTAACTACCTGGCAGAAACTAGAACAAGAATTTATCAGAAGCAGGCCGAGTCCGGGGCCATTATCTCACAAAAAATTAAATGAAGATAATATGTGTCCCCTACCAGCCAGAATGTCCGTTGGGTCCCATAAGGGTCTTGTACAGGCTGTCACGACTGTTTACGGCATTCTTGCAAGTATATAATGGCAAGCATTTTGAATAAGGTAATCAGTCAGATGTCAGTTTACACACACTCATAGCTTCATTTCACATCTTCATATTCTGTTTATATTCGATTATATATCATGGGTCCAAATATGAGACACATATAATGTTCTGCCAAGTATATTAGGAGATTACCCCCAAGGATACATACGAGCATTCACTGGTCTCAACGAGCCCCACACAGGACCCACATGTTTAGGCCCCATATGGCCCAGCATGACTGATTGTATCAGTGTTCCCAAGCCTGTACTGTGCCTGCACGTACACATTACAGAGCCTGTAGGGAACATGTACAGACTCTTACAATCCCGTGCCCAAAAAATATAAGAACGCTGCAGACAGCCCATATGCATGTGACAAAAACGTAGGAGGGTGATTTTGTATGGACTTCACAAAGGCCAAAGGCCCGTACATATCCCAAGTCTTATGAGCCTTATTAACAAGAGAATTAGTTCAGCACGATGTCTGTTTGCCCCATTTAAGGTGCAAACTATACCCCATTTTTATCTACATGAAATTGTAGTAAATAAATTGCATGGTTGTCAGCCAAGGAAAACATGTTTTGATAATATTGACCAATAGACAGAGAGTACACAATAATAGTATTCTCAACAATTTTTTACCGACAATACCCCTCCCCCTCAGAATACAGCTGCCTTGATATCTTAAGTCAACTTCTTGGAAGGGAAGCAATCAAAGCACACTAATATTTGATAAATCGTACACAATTGCCTCCCTTGGTTGCAAAAAAAACTAGGGTCAATTGTTCTCTTGCCCACATATATAATTCTTCAACCAGAAAGATGAATTAAGGAAAAAAAATAAAGTGGCCTCAGATTTGTTCACTCCAGCATGAGCTAAACAGAAAGAGGGGTTACATTATATAATTTAGTGCCTTCTTTAATTATTCAATTTCTTTGCAGCTGTTTTATTAAGTTTCATATGAATTATGTATTTTTTATTATAAACAATTTGTTTAACAAATATTTCACATGAACAGGCATTGTATTTTTGTGCCCTCTATCTGTAACATAGTGTATCAATAATTATTCACCAAACCAATACATACAATACACAATAAGACTTCACATAACTGCATACTTTTTGCTTATCAATGTGAGTCATGGAGACCAAAAAAAAAGTAATAAATTACACAGAGGTCAACCTTGATAACAGGTAAACCATTTATGTAAAACATTGTGAATTTCATAAAATAGAAATAATGTATTATTATTATTAACACAAATTTCCCCCAACCGATTTCAAGGTATGGACAGTCCAGTTCTAAACTTTGCATCACTGAGTTCCCAAAAATGTGCCTTATCATCTTACAAGTTTACGTACAATATTGTTTAATTAGAGTAAAAACATGGAAATTTTGCAAGACACAAAGAAGAATGTATTTTTCAGAGTGGTTAAAACCACAGGAGATGGTCACAAGTTCTCTCCCTTTATTCCTTCTAGAGTTCTCCCATTTCTGGCATATATAAAGCAATCAGTGCATTAGCAGCTATATAGAAATGACCTCTACCCTGGAGACCAAACTGTCCTTAAACTCTTGATTAAACCAAGACAAGAACAGTGTGATGACAGCAGTGTCAAATAATAAGTAGCATTATCAAGAAACTTGCAGAAATACAAATATCAACAATCTTCAATGGCGTAACCCGTCATTTCCTACCAGTGGAAGAGATTGAAACTAATGATGCCAAAACCAGAAGCATTCTGTTCAGTATTTGTAAAACCTGCCTTCATGTAAAATTCAGTATTTGTAAAACCTGCCTTCATGTAAAATGCCGACCAAACGATGACAACTGTTCTGTAAGAAAAATTTCCAAGAGTTGAGCTTAAGTGTTGAAAATAAACTCACCTCATACTGCTTGGTAAAACACGTTCCTTCACTCCATTGAAACTTGGCAGCTCAGTTTCACTCATCGGTGACTGGGCAGCATTATTGGGCTTACTCTCTTCCATTTTATTCACACCAAAAACGCACACTGTATATAAAATTCACGGACACCAGATCTACTTGCATTCCATGGCTGACTTCAGTGGTAACATACATCTGACATCATCATGGATTTAAGTAATCTCATATCGCTTACAAACCTACAAAAATACAGAAATTGTAAAAACAAGATAAAAAGCAGGAAGTTAAAAGCATACTGGCAGAAAACTTAGGTCGAAAATGTCAGATAAAACAGCTCAACCACTATTTACTGTTTGAGTTTCGGAGTCAGAGAAAAATGTGTTATTAATAATTAAGCATAGAACGTACAGGACTATTGAAGTCACTCATTAAAGATCATTTTTATATAAACTCAAAACTCGTGTAAGTAATTACAATGTACAGTAACAGGGAGTTCCCTGATGCAGAAATCTTGAGTTCCTGACTCACTTTTCATTCTAGGGACTCCCATTTCAACTTACTGTGCATCCCTGGGACCCCTAAAATAAACTTTGGTCAAGTATAAACCTACTTATCTGGGATCCCACAAATTTAATAAGGACCCCAATTATTCAAACACGAGGGTCCAAGGAACCCTAGCTGAAAAATCATAGAAAAAACTCAGCAGTGACAAATACTAAATCGACAAGTAATATAAAACATACACAGAGTATATACCGGTATACGTAATATATAGCACACAACTGCATAGAAATAAATCAAAACAGTGCTAAGTAAATATCAAGGATTTGGCGTAAAACTGTTTCATCTGCTACTTTACCAGAACTGAGTTACAATATGCACGCTCCAAACCCTCGATTTATCTTAAAATTAAATGTCCACAAAAGATTAAAACATACCAGTACATCTTTTGAACATATTTCCTCTCGTAAACCATTGACAATTATATAACATTCATAGAATATAATACCTGACTTCAGAAAGAAAATGTAATATGTTCCTTGTAATGGTATGAAGGGCAGGTAAAAAAGTTTCACAATACATATTATTTTCCTCATTTGGTATTCATGGTATTACACTGGACAACCCTACTGCTGTTAAGTACTAGTAATAATTTATAGTTTATAGTGAATTACTCGTCTGTCCTTGCAGGAAGTATTTCAACAAGATGTTTTTCCCATAAATGATGAATGACACAATGCAATACCTGAGCAAACAAACACTTTACCATTACGTAATCATTATATATTGAACCTTGAAAGATATATCAACTGATCAAATCTTATATTGAAGTATTGACAAAAGTGTTTAAACTTTAAAGGCCCAATGTGCATTTTAGTTTAAAGATAATAAAACATTCTGCTAACAGTATACAGTATTATCCATAACATATTAATATAAGCCTAGGCCAGGAGGGTTACATTTTTTTCTATCTTAAAACAAATCTTATATCGGCAACCATTCAACAAGATATTATTCAAGAACAAGGTCATTCTTAAATTTGTTTGTATGATTGGCATAACCCAGCAAATTTTAGGCAGGTAGGTAAGTGGGTAATCAATTTCTTTAATTATGTTTATGGTCATACTCATACTAGTGTTAACTGCTAATACGCTGCTTAAAAAATTTCCCACTAAATAGACCCCTCAAAACTTTCTTTGAGTTGGGTCCATTTTTGTGGGTAGATAGGGCTAAGTCAAACAAACGTCTTTTCGGCGCAGTCGTACTAACATGGTTTTGCTATTTGCATATTAGTGTTGTGTACACCAATCAAATCTTACGTTTTTTACCAAGGCAATTTCTCTTCAACCGAACAACATTTGTAACCTTGACGCGGACTTGTTAAAATTTCAATTAAGTTTACCGTACCGAATCCACTGAATTTACAGAAATCCATTTTGGATCGGGAGTGACCAGCAATCTCGGCATTTTTTATGTTGTGCAACAAATGTTAACCTTCAAATTGTGCCAACCAACTTTTTTCAAGAAATTTCTTGTTTTGAGTTGGGTCCATTTTCATGGGTAGATAGGGTTAAGTCAAACAAATATTTTTTTAAATTGTAGTCTGGTACAGGATTACTATCAATCTTGTAAACATTACGCCACAAACATATTGACCAACCCTTGTCACCATGTTTTGTCCAACAAAACACCAAACAACAATAATAGTGATCATGTTTCAGGAAGACGTGAAACATGACAGATTAACAAGATACAAGGAAAAGGAACACAACATGACCACAATATCTTACTGGGTAACCAAGTGTGTAGGCTAACATTATATGTCACTGTAACCAACAAGTTTTCTGTCACAAGTAGGTGCAGTCTTCACAATAATATTTTTGAAGGACTTGCCTATTCGGGCAGACAGCTTGCAATTTCCACTTGTCCTAATTCACTTTCACTTGCCCGAATAAAATTAACAGTACTGTCAAAAAAACCACCAAGAAACATGATGTTTTGATGTTTGTTTTGATTTGTTAAATTGTAAACGAAGACTGGTAACGATAGTTGATGAAAAAGTGTTGTTACACAAACAAAATTGACAACAAATGAAAACCAGTTGAAGAATTGCATACTACATGTATGTCATCAATTTTTGTGATAGCTGGGCCGAAAGCTAGTCAGACTGGATCAAGATCATGACTTGCCCGTTCTGGCAGACGAAATGTTTTACTTGTCCCACGGTAATTCTACTTGTCCCGGGCTTAGGGCAAGTGGGTTATCGTGAAGACTGTAGATGGTGTCTACTTTTAGCAATTATAGTAGTACAACACAGTGATATCATGCTATAGTCACATGATATGATGCTATACCTACGCACACTAACACAGGGCCATCCAGTGCCCTAGCACCCTCATAATGCTGACCATTATCAAGGCAGTTAACTTATACCATTTTTAATGAATTGGTATGTTGCAGCTAGGATTGAACCTGATACCTCCTACTTGTGTGATAAACACCGCTAAGTAACCAGGCCAGTGTTAGTGGGAACTGACAACTAATATATCTTAGGATAAGCTCACCCCAGGCCATCCTTAAAAATTGTTTTGTTTGGCATAGCCCTACCCAGCAAACATTTGGTAGGTAGGTAGGTAGGTAATTTACTATTTATTACTTATTTTTATAGTCACACCAGTGACAGATACAAATATGCAACCCAACTCCCAACCCTTAAAAATTAGGGGCCATTTTCAGCCTGGATGCCCGGACATGCCTGGTTCTGAGGTCCATAAACTTGACATTGGTCTCAGAGCTCAAATCTCAATTTTGCATTCAAATGTTCTCCTGTTAATTATGATACCATTGTATTATTAAGTTAACCACACAGTAGTCTATGCATGTTTATTTGACAAATTAAAATTAACAATCACAACCAGAAGTATAACAATAGCCTGTTTATGACCCGAACACAAATTGAGGATGAAAATTTGCATTCAGCATAGAAATCATTCTCAAGTTTTACATTCTCTCACCCTGTTATTTAACGACAATCAGAATATACAAGGGCTATGTATATTTAAATATATATATACAAGTCAACATTCAGCACTTTCTTCTTAATTAATTCTAGTTATCAAAGATACCTGAGATATAAAACTGACTATTATTTACCAACTTTCTTTCATTCTGAAATTGATATACATATATATATGAAATTATATATATCACATGATGTAATGATTAATAAGACAGATTAAGCTTATGTAGACAGTAAAATATACTTCCTTTTAAACAAGATTATTATTTACCTAACAGTATGTAAGTTTATAAGGATATGTACCACAGTTTAAAATATTAACCAGACACTACATGGTTTTTCAAATATCTTATTCTCTATATTTTAAGGATTTGGCAAAAAGGTGTAGAAGCTGATTTTTTACCAAAATTAAGATAAACTAGTATTGAGCCAAGACTTCAATTTGAAGTTAGTCATTCCGTGGAAACTGGAAATTACAAACTACTTAGTATGAAATAGCATCCAATAGAAGCCGAAAAATCAGACAAAACTCATAAGTATTTTGATGCCTTTAAGCTCTACAGTTTCAGCTGAGTCCATGTTCTGTTGACAGAAAAGGGAGAAACAATATATAGTTCCCACATTTACAATATTTACTTCCCTTGTTCTGAATAGTCGGCCATATTGATAGGCAAATTTTCCTTAAAAGTTTATAGGAAATATAATGTAAACAATGATAACATAAGCAGATATAAAAAAATAACTTATTCATGATGATCATGTGGGCAGTTGGCTCAGAAAGTTGAAGAAAACGTGGCTGTCACATGCAAATTCTCTTGGTATTTTCTTAATTAACACATATTTGGAAATAACTCCTAATAAGTGCTCATCAGTTTTGCCTATCAGACTGGCTGACAATTAAGAACAAGGGAAGTAAATATTGTAGACGTGGGAACTATCTATACATGTAGTGTGTTACGAATACCCATTTTTGTGTGTTGAAATTATGTGAAGTAGTGAATTGGTATGATTGCTTTAGGACTATTTTTGAAATATGTTTAAGTATTAACCTCAATTTTTTATAAAAGGCTCTAAAATGACAAAATACTGATGTTTATGATGGACAATTAAAAATTTTACACAATTTACCATTTTTAAGGCTTATTTTTCATTCAAAAGTTTGGTCTAGTTGACATTAGGTCAGGTCTAGTAAGTTTGAAGGCCAGTCTGTCCACTGGTCTAGTCCTAAAACTAGAACTGTGTCCATAGGACACATATGCCCCCACTTGCAGCCTTTGTCTCAAAAGCAAATGCCATTATTCTATTCTTAGTTTGTGAATGTGTATCAAAATTACCAAGAGAACAACTGTACTGATTATAGTGATAAGTCAAAGGCCACAACTTTGCACTTACTGGGCGTAATCAAAGTGCACAACTATACAGGTTGGTGAGCCTTCCTGTTAAGTTTTATGACTCTGGCTCATATTGTATTGGAGATATGCGCGACACAAGATACTCTGTAGGCTATATTTTAACGAAATCAAGGGCAATAACTTTGCACTTACTGGGCACAGCCAATCATGAAAACTAAAGTGCACAACTACATAGACTGGTGAACATTCCTGTAAAGTTTTATGACTCTGGCTCATATTCTTTTGGAGATATGAGTGACACAAGACAGTCAAGATTTTATGATGGACGGAAGGATGGACAAGGCAAATCTATAATATGCCCCCCCCCCCTTTCAGAGTGGGGGCATAACAATTAATGTCGAACCCTGGCTAATATTTTTTTTACAGGAGCGAGCACATTTTGAAATTCATTTTTTCAATGGTTGCATGAATATCGAGTAGATCGCATTTTTAGTGATTATTTACATATACTATAGAATAGTATTCAGTCTAAAGTCACAAAAACTCACATTTATAATTGCAGCCCAGGTCCGGGGGTATACCGGGGAAATTGGGCCGTGTTTTTACCTTCGAGGTGGCCCCGCAGTGCTGAGTGAATGCGGTGGTTTTGTTTTCGCACCGAAAATAGCGGGGAATGGGCCTTTTTAGTCAATTTATGTATATGTTGGAAATCAATGACCATATAGCGATAAGGTGTGAGGTTAGCTAGCTGTTAAATCGATTTAAACCCCCAGTATTTTTACTGACAGTTCCAAGGCTGTAATTCGCTATATGATTGTTGTTTCTGTTTGTGTTATGAATGTTTTGTATTTCCCTTTCCCCTATGCAATTCTGTCACTTTATACAGTGTTCAGAGTGTTTCCTGCCCAATTTTGGCCAGTTGTCTTGAATTGTCCTGTGAGCTTTTCCATCCATTAATTCCCCCCTCCCCCTACCTTTACTGTCCACTTTGATTCTCCTAATTATTCCTTATGGTCTGTTGGGCCATTCCTTGTGCCTCTGTTCCTTAATAAGTGTACCGTTTGACCTCCTTAAGTGCATTATGTTTTGTGGATTGTTATTTTTCCTGAGGTCTGCATGGGGAGGTATTGTCTTGTGTATGTGTAGTTACGTATTCTCTCTGTTTTACCTAGGATGTCCCCGGGGTGCGGGGGCATTTGGCATGGATTTTACCAGCAGTTTGTCCAGCAGGGCGGGGATTTTACCTGGGATTGGCTGGACCGAAAGTCAAAGTCCCTGCTGTTCCCCGGACCTAGGGGGCCGTGGTTACAATTGACTGGTGCATTAGAGGTTTGTATGGTTAGTTTAGACCATTATAGAATGCCTTTAAGTTACCAGTGTTTAGTGGGTCAAGGGTTTGAGCTTCACATCAGGCCTCTTTTCCTGTGATTTACTTCAAAAGTTCAATCAATCAATGCCAAGACTACAGTTCTGTTATCGTAGCTACTGTCATTTCAATAGTGACAGTGTAACTTCGTACCAGAGTTTAGCAATGGTTTATATAGCAGAGTGTAAGCAGGTAGAATATTCATATATTGCTGATCCCACCTCTTTCTCAGTTTCTGTCAAACTTTTGGACTTTAGCAAAGTTTAGGCCGTTATTAATTTGGACTAGTCCAAATATCTAGACGTCTAACGATTGCCTTTTCACCATCTATATTTATCATCTGTTATTTCACATTTTCCAGTCATTGTCACTTTGTCAGAAACTAACAAAATTCTAACAAAACAAAGCGATGTCAAAACCGACCAGATTTTTAACAAGCTTTCGTGTCTTTGATGAAGGTAAACAAGATGAAATTTTGCAGTCGGCAAAATAATTTTTACATGTCATGATTGGTGCAATTTATCGTAAATTTTATGTAGGTCATTGCATTCATTTAATTACCATACGGAATGTTTTGGAATAAAAACAATTACCTTTCATAAAGACGAAAATGAAGCTTTGATCGGGGTCTCCTAAACGCAAATCGTGCACCTGCATAATAGTGATTCATACGGCCTCAATAGCCTAAAACAGTTAGGCATAAAGCTGGTTTCCCACTGATGCTTCACTGATATTTACAATAATGGTACGGTAACACAGGGTGTGTCAAACACTTGCATAAAAGTATAAATATTGCAGTTTCCCAAAATCCAAAAAGAACACTATTAATAACATTTGAAATTTTATTTTCGACGGGAAAAATAATTTGGCAGTCCACTCCATGCTCGTGCAAGAACGAAACTCTCGTTATAATGGACGTTTATATGTCCGTTGTTAAATATTAGCACGAAACAGTAGGGTTGGCGGATCAAGAACCCTAGACGAGATTTAACTTCAGTAGATCTATTACACATAAATGCTTTTCTATTTGGTCACCTCTGTTAGTGTAATAGTTTTTCAAACAAATACAGCGACATAGATCTAGGCCTATATACTAACTAAATGTGTTTTAATATTCATTCAAGTGTACCCTTGTTCAATGTCACGGTGAACTTGAACTTTGACACAATGACTATCAAAACAGTACCAGGGTTTCCATTTGACCATTGATTTGACCCCTGGAATTTCCAAAAAGTCTCATTTTGATCCTCAGGATTCTGCCTAATTCTGGTAAATTATCGGTGTTTTGGCTATAAAATTGTAAAATAGGGTAAACAATCATAAAAATGACCCTTAGGATTCAGCATCTAGTGGAACCCCTGAGTACGTGGTCATCTATATACTGACGACAGACAGGATCTTTCAGATATAGTGTAAGTTAAATACTTACCCTAAAACACATGGTGAGGACTTGACAGTCATATGCCGAGACAGATGGACAGAAAGATAGACACATACCAAAGCACAGGCCATACAAGTTGGCATACATGCTAATAAACAGACAGTTAGACAGGTATACGAACACAGACAGACACGTACAAATCAGACTTCTACAAGATAATGACTCATTTACTTCAGGGAGTTTCATACGTTACCAATGTAAACCACATGCGGCAACGTACTATTATATTTTGACACGAACAACGACTTGTTAGAATTCAGAATAAACACAATACATGTGATCTGGCATGTTTTCGCAAACATTTGAGCTGCGCCACGACACAACAGGTTTTAGTCACCAAAAAATTTATTTTCAGGTTTTTAAAACAGATATATGTTCAACTTTCATTTAATGTCAAAAGTATTAAAATCAGATGTCTGCTTTTCGTTTTATAGCAATTCCAATATGAAGAACAAGATGCAAAGAGTAAGCTACAAAGTAACGACGGTGCGTCAGAATGTACATAATTGTTTAAAAAAATCTTCCACTCGTCAAGTGGGAAAACAAATAATGCAATGCTTATAAATATTTCCACGTTCGTTTAATTCTACAAATCACAATAAGGCCTCCAAAAACGTCTTCGGACAAAGCGCTTATTTTGTGACATCAGTACTTTGATTGGGAAATATTCTAAATGTCACTAATACAGGTTTGTCATTGCAGCGCTCATTTATAATACCCTGTATGAAGAGTTCCATTGCTTACTGTTACATGGTTTTTGCAATTATAAGTTAAATATTCCATTCAGTCTATGACGTGGAGTTCAATGTATTTCCCACAATGTCCATATACATTTATTTTCTCTCTGCGAAAGTTAATTTTGTTCATATTTCGTTTATCAGAATAAATGCAATATTATACCACGGCATGGTATAACGTATCTTTACAAGACCACGAAAACATCGAGCGGTGAAATCTTTCTTTATTTTTATAGACTAATTTCACATTCACCCCTCGACAAAATTGTCTGTGCATAGACAAACATAGAATATCATGAATGGTAAATACTTATTCGCATGACTTCTCATAACGAACGAAAAAAGTCGCGCAGCAAATATCACATACAAAATGCACAGCCATCCCAAAAGTGCAAGGACACATGATCACATACCAGTAAACAAGTACACAAAGGGAAAATGGACTCAAGACACAAACATGAATGATGAAAGAAGATTACCGCCTTAGAATGGTGAAAGTTGCAGTACGAAAGCACGAAATTAGTAAATAACATAAAATCAAATTACTATTTTTGTTGATACACTATAAAAAGTCATTTTAATTGTTACGATATTATTATTGAAGCATAGTTATGTAGGACCATGATACCACAGACCGTTATCACTAAAATATGTATCATTAATTCAATACATCGACTTTTAAACAGGGGCTGTAATTATGATCCACACTGCGCGATTACATTTTAAAACTACATGCATTACCTCCCTTCAATTGATATAAATTACAAAGTTCGAAATAAATGAATGTGCGCCGTTGAGGGGTTCCACTAGGTGCTGAATCTCGAAGGTCATTTTGATACTTTTTAACGGGATTTGACCATTTAATAGCCAAATTACCTATGATTCAGAAAAAATTTGACCCTTTACCCAGAGTCCTAATGGTCAAATTGTGGCCTTTCGGAAAATCCAGGGATCAAAGGGTCAACTCAAGGGTCAAATGGAACCCCTGACTGTTATTTGTAGAAATATGTTAAATCAATCTGTTGTTTCTTCAAATTGTAAAATTCTGCATGTGAGTGAATAAACCAACAAAACAAGGGAACGTATCATAGACAGTTTTGCTATAAAAGGTGTTTTATTTTTTTTTACAATATTTTTCATATTTTATTTTATTTCTGTTGTATCGTAATTTTCAGATAAAATGTAGGTGCTTTTCATGTATATTAGTATTTTACTCAAACTATTATCATTGATATTGTAGAAAAAACTTTATCGTTTTCAGTGAAATGATATATAAATACATACAATTTTAAAGCTTCAAACTTAGGCTTACCAGAATTATTATTTTATTACACATTATTCACATAATACATATTTTAGTACATTGGCACGTACAATGGAAAGTGTATCTGCTTTTGTAATGTGGCTTTAAGTCACACGAAAAGCCATGGTCATGTAGTGACTATTCCAGCTATTAGGGTGAATGATGATACCAGGCGGACACATTGGTAGAACCACAGAACTCTTGTTACTCCCTTACACGTACTATATTCTGGGTGGGATTCGAACTTCCTGAGTTGAGGAGCAAGACATTTGAAGTCGGCTACAATAACCACTCCACCATAAAGGTGACATTTGGAGTCGGCTACATTCACCACTCCACCACAGAGACTCCTGTATCTACTTGTACAACACGATGTTGTCTAGCATGTATTAGTGCAAATGTTAAATGTTTTATCTATTTGTTCAAAGACTGTTCGTCTGGTGTTCTCCTTTATTAGAACAAAACGCACAAAAACTCTTTCATAAGAAATGTATTTTAATGTTTAACACATGTATAGGGTAAAATACCAGCAGTCAAGCCAGACACATATGGTATCTAATTTGGGTGTAAATCTGTCCTTTTAAATTTTGCAAAAGGAATATTTAAATACGCATACAACTAGAGCTAATAAATTCCACTGTCAAAGTTATAATAATAATAATAATAACATCTTTATTTTAAGAAGGTTGTTACACATTATGATATAAATATAAAACTATAAAAACATCATATATTCAATGTGGCCTTCTGTAAACAAAACATAATAATAATTAAAATTTAACATTTGCACACTATAATCACATGTATATAAATAAGATTTTCACATTGTATTTCAATATAACAATTTAATTCAATATAACAATTTAATTCAATTAATTAACTTACCGACAGACACTCGATCAATTATATCATACAAATTGATGTGAACATAATATCACGAACATATAAACGGTTTATATGTCCGTGATAATATATATTTATATATTATGTCACAATTAATAAAATGAAACGTAATTACTGCGATGCAGTATTTAAAAGGTGAGTTTTATATTCATGTTTGAAGGATGCTAACCTTTCCGCATTTCTTATGGCATCTGGAATGTCATTCCATACCTTCATACTGTAATAAGAAAATGAATCTTTAAAATAATTAGTGCGTGGTGTTTTCTTTATACATAAGTCATGTTTTGAAGCCGATCGAAGTGAATAGTGTTCATTATTTGGAAAAACAAGTAACTCAGTCAGGTAAAAAGGGGCCATACCATTTCGCGTTTTATATACAAGAGCGCCACAGTGGTATTTACATCTGTCTGTAAAAGTTAACCACTGCAGTTCTCGTAATAATCCATTGGATGGCGATCGCTTGGTATTTTAAAGAACAATTTTTGCAACTCTTCTTTGCAAGGTATTTACTTTATTTATGTGACGATTATTGTCTTTGCCCCAAATATGACAGCAATAGTCAAGTATTGGAAGTATATACGCATTGTAAAACATACGTTTCATCTCCTCTACCACACCACTCTAAACTACTGATGTGAAGTATTGACGATAGCTGAGAGCTTAGTATTTAAGAGACTGACTCTTTCCATCGACAGGATTCCATTCCGCTAACTAAACTATCAATATTGTGCCCCAGGGGACTGACCCAGGGCAATTAGACAATTTGCCTTTTGAAGGTACACACTTCCCAACCCTAAAGCCAAGCATTTTGTCTAAATACCCACAATTGGGGAAGCTAATAACCCTTTTCTTGGATCTATTAAACACCCGACCAAAGTCTACTTCCTGGGATCCGTAATCATTCGACGTGTCAAATTCCCACCTGTTGGGAATCGTTTTCCGTCTAAAGGCCCATGTATCAAACTGAGGCAAAACATTGATAAGTGCATTATAAATAAGACTAGTCCTTAACTCAATGCGAAGTAAAGTTGCGACTGTGACACAACACCGGGTCATGAACATGGAACACTTAAGAGAGAATAAGTTGCTACAGGGAACGCCAAATACACAAGACAATGCATCCCCACACAGACCTCCGGGAAAACAACCGCCCACAAAACATCAGACATTGAGGAGGTACGCAACGCAAGGGAACAGGGGCACATGGAATGGCCTGGCCGTTCATAAAGGAAAACTAAGGAGAATTAAGGAGGACAAACAGTGGGGGGGATTAAATGGATGGAATACATCACGGAGCTAGCAACAATATACCGAATCTAGCTATATCGAGGCATGGGAAAAGTTGTTCAAGTAAGTTTTCAAATTCTAAAATATCATTGACTCTAATGTGTTAATAATTGCATGACTAAAGTATTAATTTTTCATTGTACTGACCAGTTTGTTTACATACCATATCGCAGCAAATTGTTTTACCAATGAAATACAATACAATTGTTATTTTTATTACGGAATGCCTTGTATTTATAACTTATAAAATACGTTTATTCCTTTGTCAATGCGCATGTCATGACAAACCGAAACGCAATTAGTGACATTGCATTTCTCTGGTAACATAATAAAGGTGATATAATGGGTTTCGTCAAATACAAGCACATTTACATAAAAACTCTAGACTACTAGCATATGCAAAACTATGAAAGAGTAGCGCATGGAATGCCGCATTCACAACCGTATTATTCGATGTTTTATCATCTGGTACGAACACAAATTTATCTTGGAACATTTCTTTAAAAAATGAAACATTTTGGAATCCTTTGTTGGAAATGTCGAATTGGATAATAGATCTGAATCCGGTATTCCATATTTTTATTATTTATGATTAAGAACCACTACACACATTCGAGTTTAAAACACGATTATACGTCAAACAGACACGGATGTCATGAGTCCTAATGAACTAGGTACATCTGATGAACCAACAATATTCATTGATTTATACCGAGGAAGTGCATGTTTGAGGCTAGCAACAGAAGCCGCACTGCTTGGTCTGATAGAGATTCGCTCAGATGTCATTGGCACGCTTTCCGGCGTATCCTTGCCAAAACCAATATCTATTTTAGGTAATTCGAGTGTGAGGGATTGTTCAATGTCCTGCGAGAATTTACCATTGCCATATTTACTGTAGCGGGAGGCATCTTCTCTCTTTACAGTCTTTGATAGTGATTTCATTGGCTTATGTCGCTTTTGTTTCGGGAACAGCACTAACTTCGCCCGCTGAATGTATCTGCTGGCTTCGTCTCCCTTTTCATCATTCACACATCTATAACACATATCCCTTAACTCTATCATTGTCATTTCACGTCTATTATCACGTTGTCTTATCTTCAAATATCTTTGACGTTCCATTTCTAACTCAGGTGGAACACTACGCGATCCATTAAGACCCAAGAAATGTTTTCCGCATCTTAATCTATAGTCCTGACCAGCAACCTTAGCTTTGCAAGCCTTTTCGTCGATGGGCTTACCGTATTCATCTAGATCCTTAGTAAAGTCAACTTCAGATCGGATATGTTTGAATTCTGATTTTATTATTTTAATTTCATCATCTAGTTTCACCAGCGTCTTTCGCTGCTTGATTTGTAACAATGCAATATTCGCTTGAAAACGTTCATCGAACACTTTATTCACCCTTCCAAGATCTGATGTCTTTGTCTTCATAAACCATGGTGTCTCTAGAACAGCCATCTTTAGTCATTACACAAAACGATTTATTTTATGTATTTTCTGTCGAAACTACTAAAACAATCCGTCTTATCCTGCTACCTTTTACTATTTTTTTGCTATATCTCATTGAAATTTAAGTTCATGACACAAAGTATAATGTCTAGAGTGAATCACATACACATATGCAAACAAGAGACAAGTAGAAACTACTCAACACGAGTCTCAATGCCGTTGATAATATGTTTTAATTTGTTTGAATATCTCAACTTAATTATAGGTTGTATTGTTCAATACATGTACAATGAATTCAGATGTTATCTAATTATGGTTGGCATTGTATAAAAAGGCGATCATTGAATTTAATCGTTGTCATCACTTTGCATGATACGTACAAGGTAAATATCGATGAATACCCATGTGTCATTTAATGATCTGCTAAGTTAGCCTACTAGATTCTTGTATGGTATAGCGATTACTTTAATAGATATATATTATGAAGTATATAAATAGACTGTGGCGATAACTGTATAATTGTAACACCAAGACACTTTGTTTGGGAATGCTGATTCATGTTTTTAAACAATCCAGTGTGTGATTGTGTGTCACGGTCATACCGAACTACAACTTTAAATATTAGAGTATTGACAACTGGGGTATCACATTTGCCGATAAAATCAAACGAAATAATTACATGGTTGTATCAAGTACTTAACCGCGCTAATAAAACTCCGTAACCGTACCTAGTCTAGTTGGTGAGTTACGTGTAAGAGTTTGTCGACTACGGAACGCGAATGAATCAATGTTATACGTCATTAAATGTTGATCTACCAGAGCAGAATATTTATGATCTTGTTGATTCTATTTCTTCATTATAATTACTAGATAAATAGTGATGATGTTTTACAGTAACTGTGTTACGGAGAACATTGCAGGAAAATAAATGTGTTTGTATAAACTGATGACGTCCATATAATTGTGGGTTTAAGGGATAGAGAAACCATTCAGGGTTTGAAATTAATGTACTTGTTGTACCCGATACAGTGATACACTGCATGTAGGCCTTACACATTCTCGACAGCTCTTGGGTATTTCCGTACCACTTCGTTACTCGGATAACATCCTCTAGTGTATGTAAGGCGGAGCACTATGTAGCAAAACTCAACATTTTGTGCGGTCAAGAAATAGTTCTCGTAAAACGGATTTATAATTTCAATAACTTCGATAAATTTACGTAAGAGATGGATTATCGTTGCCATTTCTAGTTAAAAACTCACATATTTCAGTCTTCATATAGCTTAAATATTACATTCATGCCGCTATCTTGTTTTCATGACATTCGAATGGTATTTCCGAAAGTAGTGCCTAACGTACATCCGAGGCACTTGACGTAGTTGGCCGAGGATTTCCGAATGGACCTTACAGTCAAAGCAGAGAAAATGACCTCTATTCTGTCAAGTACATTTTTGGATATAAAATGCGAACGCCTCACAAATACAGTTATCCTATAGAAATTATGCTTAATTTCTTATCTATGTGAGTTAGTCATGTGCTTATATGAATAAAGGAACAGGTCGGGTAGGAAAGGCCACATTTCAAGTGCCAACCCAAAAAGCACAATGAGAAATGAAAAAAATATACATACATGTAGAAAATGCAAAAGCAAAAGAGTTACAATATACCGACATAAATCATATGTGAAGATATGAGTACCGCCTGGGAACTGTCAGTGGCAAACCATCACTGGGGTTAAAATCTCGTATAAGAGTGCATTCAACCACACACACTTGTCCTATCACCATCTAAATAAAACAAACTGTGTAAACAAGAACCCCCTGGACACACTTTTACGACGACTGTACTAAGCAAATGGCTTCTTATTCTTTATTGTGTCTGCGGTCAGTTTAATGAACCACATTTTATGGGTTCCCTGTGCAGCTTAGTTGACAATATCCGTTACTAAGCACATGTGGAGAACAAAACAGCTTTCTCTTACATCAGTAAGGAGATCATAAATTACGCCTCTCCCGAATACCGTACTTTGGACTTCAGATATCGCCTGATCCAACAGACCAGGCCAGGGGAGCTCGCACTCAACGACTCTGTTGTTAACATTTGACTTACATTTGTACTTTGTTTGCGATACAACATTTGGGGTTAATTACCAGAGTTCACACAGTGTGACACGGGCTTTAAAAATTAAAAAGTGTCCACTTGACAATTGAATATCTTAACACCGAAATTCGATCTGCTGTGAAAAGTTTTAAGCTCTCCCATGGCTTATACCGTTACGGATTGCATACCGTATCATTGACAATGACAACAGGTACACAAAATGTCTTTGCTTTGGATATGGTTTGCATTAAACTGTATATTTTGAACATATTCATGATTCTGTTTTAATTATTCTGTCAGTATCGTGTTGGCTAAATGAGTATTTCTTTGGGATTTGGTCCATTGAAATTGCAATTATAATTATATACATGGTAGACGATAACACACGTGTTTTCAATTACACAATGTAGTTTAGTGTCTTCAGTTTAAACAGTTTATTTTCATTTCTCAGTTCATGTAAAACATGACAACATCAGTTCATAATATACAAAATACTAATACAATGGTAAAGAGGCAGTTACCACAAGAAAATTAATGCATCATGCACAAGAGATACAATTGTAGAATGCATGATAAACAACTATTCCGGGAGAAGGTATTTTTATACTCATTTTGTTTAAAACATGTATATATTCAAGAAAAATATGTTGTTTTCGGATGTTTTAAGTCTGGCATTTATTTAAATTTACAAATAACTTCTTAAATGAGCACACAAAGTTTCCTAGTTTATATTATGTTGTTAAAGTCTTGGTCCATGAGTACTTGTAATTTTAATATGTTAGGGTGACGATAAAAGGTTTTGGGGATACATTTTACATTCACATTCAAGTAGATAGTGAAATTTGTCACCAATACAATTTTTTTCACATAAACGACATTTTCTCAAATCACTCCTTCCCAGCTTAATTTTCTACCGGAAGTCGATTATTTCTGGTTCTAAACTTGATTATATATCTTAAATACTTGGGTGAAATTTTTACTAAATAATTCTCAAACTTAAACTTAGTTTTAGTTTATCGATAAAATTTACATTTACTTGAAGAAATAAGAATAGAAAACCAGTCGTTAATAAAAAGATCGCTTAGGTATTGTTTGATATAACATTTGAGCCATTTATGGTTTGGAAAATTATGACTTTCCCATATATTTCAAAAATATCACTATAACATTTCTTAGCCATTTAAATATGTTGACGTTGTTTGAGTGAGTGAAATAACTTAATGCAATATTTTAAAGTGATACACAGAGTTTTGGAGCTTCTGGAATAACTAGTTTTGACCAGTATGAGATAATTCTAATTTCGATTTGATTTGAAGTGGTTGTACACCGGTTTCGCCATAGACTATGCAATTTAGATATTTGCTTTTAACCCCATTACATGTTTCAGAAACTTTAATTGAACCTTTTCTAGAACATCGTTATTTCCATAGCCCCAGCATTCACATCCGTATAAAAGTATCGGTTTAACAATTTTGTTAAAAAGTTCAATCTGTAAATCTACTGATAAAAATAATTCCTTTGCTCGTTTTAATAAACTGAACATTGCTTTCGTAGCTTGTTTTGCGATACTGGTTTTATCTTTTGTAAAACAACCGTTTCTACCAAAGAGTATGCCAAGATATTTATATTCATTTACGACTTCCATATTTTCGTTTCCAAACCTGAAATCATTCTGAATAATACCAATGTTTTCGGGTGACTGTTTGCATTAGTTGGCGAATGGCCGGTTCGACTTCTTTGAACAGTTACCAATACAGGGAACCCTCACTTAAAAGAGAGAGAATAAGTTGCTACAGGGAACATCACATACACAAGACAGTGCCTCCCCACAATGACCTCCGGGAAAACAACAAGCCATAAAGACAAAAATAGATTTCTGAAATTAAAATAATCTCTGTCTGTATAATTTTGTCCCATATTTTAACTCGATAATCAGATCATCTCAATACTAAGAACGACTTTTTTTGAAACTAATATTTGTCTTATTATTGAGATTTTATTGTATATATTTCGGTACAAATGTGTGAATACGCATTTATAAATATCATGTGTGTATCAGCGTGTAATCTCCAAGACATAGTTTAAACACCTACCGAATATGAACTATTAATTTGTGAATTAGATTCCTCTTTGTAGAAACGTTTTAAATGCAACAATTTAAGTTAACTAGTGCACTTGTGTAACTTACTAGTATGAGCGTACGCAAATTGGAATTCCTATTTTTCAACACCAGACGTATATTGAACGAAGTACAACACATGAAAAAAGTAATGATTTAATAAATATATTAAATAAATATAAAAACAACAATAACGAAGATGATAACACGAACACAATAATTATATTCAGGAGGCACAGTAAATTGTTGTTGTGAATTATCAGTTAAGCATAGTATAACTTCTCCCAATAGATAGTTGACGTCGTAATATGTTAAAATCTAGAGGCCCTAGTTTGGTTTGTGAAGCATGTCTTCTTCTGACATTGTTTAAACGTTCCCTTTCTGCTCTTTCATTATATGAACTTTGACAGAATGACAGTTTGCACTTGAAGTTTGACCGTTGTTTGCTTCGAAAATTTGCAATGTCATCTTGTCTGACTACGACTTCCGATGTTGGTGCTTTTTTGACAAACACTTCGGAACGAATTTGTTCAGCGTCAATATTAATAAATCGATTTGCTCGTGAAAACTTTACGTTCTTATGTTTTTCCCCAGTTTTTGTACTTTCTTTGTTAAACACTGTATGTATTTCTCCATCACACATTGTTGAAACAGTTTTCTTCACTTCTTGTTTTGATCTTTCTTGTATTTGCACTTTGGTCAGATGAAGTTCTTGATTGTCGGTTTCGGGAATACTTTCCTTTTTCGAATATCTGCTTTTATTGATAAAACGCATTTTATCGTTCTCACATAAATCATGAATTTCCGGCAAACCAAAACATAAATCCTTACTTGGCGAAACTCTAAGATGACCTTGTTGGGCTAGAGGTGGCAGCTGTTGAACCTCAATGAGTGGTAAAGAGGACGAAGTCTTTACACTAACATCTGATGTATGCGATAAAGCAGAGTCCGAGCGGTAAAATTCCATTGCCGACTTAGTCAGCAACGGTGTGATAGACTTTCTTCTCTCTGTCTGTTCAAACATTAGATCTAATATGCTGTTGTGGATTTTATGCACAGAATTACGCTGCTGTCTATCTAAGTTAAAACTGTGATCACGAAAGTGTCTAAGTTCACCTCGATTTGTTCTCTCGGCGTAATCTAAGGCCGGTGATGTATATCCAATTGTGTGTTCGCTCGGTGTAGGACTGATATTTTCATCTTGTGGCATATACTGATTCTCGGTGAATCCAATCACATATTTGTCATCGAAAAATTCACTTTCGCCCATGTTTTCAAGCATTCTATCCACAACTCTTATATATAAACTGTTTTTCCAAATGTTCTATGCACATTCATTTCACAAGCTTAAATTAAAATTGTAATGCGGTTATCTTTTAATCGCTAAACTTATACGGTTTAAAAGAGAGAGAATACGTAACTACAATAGTAACTACAAGCATAATTATCGTTAATTGTCAGTGTTTACCTTCATTTTAAACATATTCAATGATAACATGATTGAGACCGCTTATTCTGAAAGGATATAGTTAAATCGTGTCACTTATTTAACTGTTATTGTTCTTGAACTGTATTAAGTTACGTTTTTTTGTTTATCAATTAGTAAAACAAAGCAACTCTATGTTTAAAACGCAACACGATACTCCGCGTGTCTCCATTTAAATAAAAAAGAGAATACCGTGCCACTAAAAGAGGCCAAAATCTCGCTCCTTTCATGAACAAGAAATACAGTACAGTACAGTAGAAATTAAGTGTTAATTATTGTATCACTCAGCTGGTGTATGAAGTACATATAATCCATTCATTCCATCGGTGTGAGTTATTATCTGTTTAAAAAATGAAAAAAAAAGTAAATAAGGACGACATGTCACGAAGTGCACAACTACCACAAAAGCACAAGGGGGCTTAAACTATACAAGCATATAAACAATTAAAAAGGCAAATGGTAGACACGACACCAAATATAACTGATGCATGGACATAATAGAACCGCCTTGGAATGGTCAGTGGCAGAACATGAAAAGGGATGTAAACTTGGGTGCACCCTAACTCAAACATATCCTAAAATCATTCAATCAAACGACCAGTCTAAATAATACAATACCCACTAGGTGGAGAAACACCTCACGAAACTGTTCATACTTGTGTATCTTATCGCTATGTTAATTAAAGTGAAACACTATCTGTTTGGAAATATTCCATGCTCAAATGATATGTGTCTGACATAATGTTATACTGTTTTATTTATTGTTTTTGTTTTATTTTATCTTTGTTATGATTTTTTGCGTTGATACATTACTTTTATATGTTTATATGGTATAAAGTCCATTATGTTCTCCCTATTAGTATGCGGCGACTTAACACGCATGTTTTAACTGTATACCTTCTTCCTGTTTTTTTCTACTCTATGTACCACATGTATCTGTTAGGGATGACTCTGTTTATGGAATGACACTCTTTCTCATTGTTTTACCAAGAAAAGTGTTCTTGTCTTTGTCGTCTTTTTCTCTCAGATGAAAAAAAACAGGAATATAACTACGTGTGACGGAATCGACAATTGCCACGCAATTGAAATATTTTTGTAATTACTTTTTCGTGATTATCTATAAACGCATGGGCAGTTAGTCCGTTTATTCATATTTAAACCAACATGCTTGCAAAACTGAAAAAGTACAATCAAGTTTGGATAAATCAGCGTAATTTCAAAAAACGTATTTATTCACCCCTGTTCAGTACATAAACTATTTAGTTTATTTTATAAAAAAAATAGCATGATTATGATAAAAAAAACAATACCCAGAAAACCAACAACACATTGTTGATACAGATGATACAGTCGTTAATTTGTATCAAGTTTCTTTTGAAAGAATAATACGTGCTCATCGTCTTTTAAGTCTTCTTATGGGTAATCATAGGTACAACTTAAATAAGCATATACTTGTCACGTAAAATCAACATGCTGTTTACTCACGTTAATATTGTATATCTTTTAAGACCAGTTGAATGTAATTATTCTTTCTTTGTTAACGCATTGTTTAAGTGCTTCCCATACACGATTAGACCAACTGGAAGTATTCTGTTCCCTTTCACGAGTTTTATCTTGTGAAGTAGAACGGATTGACATTGTCAAAGCACGAAACCAAGCTAATGATATACTCGTTGATTACCCACAGGAAGAACAAATCAGAGTAATATATACACATGTGTACTACTTTCACCAAAGCTAACGATCTCTTTTCAGAGCTTTTCAATAGCTAAACAAACAATTGTTGTGGTTTAAATAATTAGTGTGGAATAAAACACCGATTAAGATCTTCATTATAGGCGAGGAAAAAAGACTCCCGCGAGTACCACCCAATGTAAATCACACAGGGTGTTTACCAGTATAAATATGGATATCACTTGCAAGATTCGCCAAACGATTTTAGGTAGAGTTCGATACAGCATCGAAACGTAAGAAATATTGTCACGTATTTTTTGGAATTATTCTCGATTATATAGAACGATATAAACAAGATGCCTGCTCCACTTGTGATACCGATGGCAGAAAATATGTCGACATTCACCAACTTTGCTGAAAAGGCAAATCAAGTGTCAGAGAACAAATATAAGATTGAAGTTGGAATCTTGGAAAGTAAAAATACAGAAAAGCTGGCGAAAATGACGAAGGAGATGAATGAATTGAAATACGAACTGTCGCAGATTAAACCTGTCAAACGTGGCAAGCGGGACAGTGTTAAAGAACCTGGAAGAAATTCACCACAAGCAAAACATAGTAAAACTGTTAATTTGGATGTTCGGAAGGATAATGATGAAAATGTGGAACCAAAACGAAAAGCAAAATCTGGTGATTCTATGGCTGAAAGAGCTGCAAATGAACGTATTTCAAATCTAGAAAGGCGGTACAAAAATCAGCTCGGAAATGATGTGACATTGAACAACAGAAGCATCACAAAAATTAAAGGACAGAAACGATGAAATTGAACTCTATTCGATTGCTAATGACCAATGAACGTAGTGATTATTCGATTCAATACTTCATTTAAGAAGAACTGTGTTGCCGAGAGACCACAATCAGATTAGAGACATGTAGACGGCATTGATTTGGTGGAGTCGCCATGTTCCGTGTTAATTGTGCTACCATATATATCTGCATTTGCTTTGTCAGTAGTGGCATTTACTGAATAGTGTGGTTCAAACAGATAAGTGACATTTACGAGTACAGAACTGCTTTTATGTGATAGCAAACTGGTGCTATTATGATATATGTACAAAGGTTTTGTAACTGTATTACTAGTAATTTATTTCATATCATCATATGATTTTATGCCATAAATAAATTATGAAATACATGTAGTTAATTGCGTTGTGTTACTTTATGTTGCCAGCGTGTAAATGCTGCTGTTTTGTTTTAAGTATTAATTCTAAATTAGTTAATTGAAGACACATACTACCGAGAATTGTGCATTCCATGTTATACATGTAGGTGTTTCGTTTAACGTTACTTGTAGAATATAAAGCAATACCGTTTGGAAACTTTGGATATTCCCTTTCTACTGTTGTTTTGGGGTTGTTGCTGCAGAGAAGATAAATTTGTAGTAACGCGTAACTATGGGATAATTAATGATGGTTGCTCAAGAGCGGACCGCTCTTGAGATGTTGCACGTTTTATTTGTACTTTCAAACATGCAACTTATATTCTATCTTTTGTAATGAATCGTTAACTTTTGGTTAAACTTGAAATATCAATAAGCGTTCTTATTTTATGACGCTGCATGAAATTAATCACAAACTAATTTGTTTAAAAATGAATACAGAACTCGAGTAGGAAATACCTCATAAAACAGCACACGTGGAAGGATACATGAACAAATATATTTAATACGTACAAAGTCCAAAAGAAAATTCAATGATATATAAGAAGTTAAAGACGACCAATGGGATAATTACCAAATAACGAATACGAGTATTGTCGTCATATACTCTGATCAACAGCATGTTGCATGTATGGTACTTAATGTTTGTCTCAATATTTCGTTGAATATCGGTTAGATACTGCATAGGTGTTTAAATAAGTACAGTGAGATATAGATATAGACTTAAATCATTTTAATTCATGCATATTTAACAATATTAATGGGTATGAATGCATATAACCGTCATTAATTATATCGTCGAGTGGCTATATACGGTCACAATGGCTATACATATATGCATCATTTATATCAAAAGTGTTTTTTCCTTCATATTGTATGGTGACAGGTTTTACCGTTTTATTTCAAATACACACAGTAGAGGTGACACCATTTATAATCTGACATAGAAATCAACCATACATATTTTTGTTTCTGCTTGAGACTCTGCAAAATCTGGAAAAATACAACGTTAAAGGCAGATCGTCTTATTTTGAGCGGTAATTTGAGAAAATGGCACGTTAATGCCTTCGTACAAAAATAACTCTAAAACACTGCTTTATAACTTTTCTTTAAAGAGCGAAGGTCAGGATAGAAAATACCTGTATCAGACTCGCATATTTTGGTTTTGGGAAACATATACGAAACGTGACAATGCTGTAATGTACAGTACATCTGTATGAAGGTATTTATCACCGACTTTCTCATGTCTAGAAGAAGTATATTTTAACAACAAAATCTACAACCTATTTTTAAAATGTACAATCAAGTGGTTTTCGATGCTGATGAACGCAACGTTTTTGTAAACATTCAATGTGGAGGCACAATACGATTAATTCAATTATGAATGTAAGTTATTCCGTTGTGTTATCATACATTAACTTCCTGTGACTAAAACACAACAGATGAAATTGGAAAAGGGTGGTGAAGGATATGCAACAGTCACAAATAATGTTCTACCCATCGAGATCCTTACAGTGCAGAATAAACACGTTTATAGAGAAGATTAACAAGTTTATGGCATCAAAGCCCTCGGAACCGTTATTGAAAATGCTAGGAAATATACTCAGTTTGACGACAAACCAACCTCTTACATAAACGTTTTATACGTAGATGTATTGTCAAGAGTTCTCAAATTAAAAAATAAATAAACTGGTAGAGACTTAACCTTTGAGTCAATACCAAACAATGAAAACGTGAAAGTAAAAATGTTAAAGTAATCAACAATAACAATGCATTCATAATTCAATTCATTCAATAACCGAGGCAATAACATGGTGAACAAAATCAGTAAACTCGAGAAAATACGTGTAAACCTAATGAATGACACACACAACATAAACCAATCGGTATATTCGAAGAAGTAGATGATTTCAAGTGCTGACGTTGTCTAATCACATTAAGTAAACACAAAGACACAAACCACATGCTTTGACAGTATTTCTTATTGGCGATGTCTAAAGTATGTTTATCTCAATCATGTCACCGAGAAGAAATTACGAAGATATCTGTTTTACAATGAATGCACATTTCACAGTGTATATTCTCTACGTTAAATCACGTTTCTCATTCAATTGTTTATACGGGGTAAAACAGAATGTCGTTAAAATGTCAAAACAAAAAATATCATAAATTTCTTCACACAGGGAGGCCAAAACGGCTTAACTGTTTAATTTATGGACACTTTTCACTGAATGAACGATCTTTTCAAGAGTTGAATAAGGACACTTTTCACTGAATGAACAATCTTTTCAAGAGTTGAATAAATATGTGTTAAAGTTTGAACAATTTCAAATGAAATAAAAACTCCATGGGGAATGAAAATGGTCACCTACTCCCCTGTATTGTATACAAGGAGAACAGTATATAAATGAAGCAGAATAAAAAGTACCCTATCAAAATCTTGAAACTAGCACGCTCATCCTTCGAATACGTGCTGGGGATGGTTTTGTTTTATTATAATTAAATTGATCGAAAACCAACCACGATGCCTGCTCCTCTTGTGATACCGATGGTTGCCAATATGCCTACATTTACATGTTTTGCAGAAAAGGCTAACCACATTTCGGAGAATAAGTTTAAACTCGAAGTTGATATTCTTGAAAGTAGAGCAGCGAGTAACCTAGCGAAATTGACGAAAAAGATGAATGATGTGAAACAAGAATTGGCTGTGATTCATCCAGTTAAATGTGATAAAAGAGAAACATATCTAGATGGAAGTCTTCCTGCATTTAAAATAAGTAAACGTTCTAACTTAGAGTTTCGAAAGGGTATGGAACGTATTGTCAACCTTAAAAGACGATATAAAAATCAACTGCGTGGGGATGTGGCCTTAAGCACAATCAGACATGCAGCTAAGCGCAATGGATTTTCATGACGATATTTAAATGCACAAAACAATTCATCCGCAAATAAAATGAATGATGTGAGGACATCAGACAAAACAACTGACAATGATTTATTGTTCTATAAAAGGAGTCAAATATATGTACTACATAGCGACATGGTTGATCACACGTTTGATGCCCGTGAAGTCCAAGGGAAGAAAGGAATGAAGTGATATTTATTGGAGAGACATGGTTCTGTAAACCCTTAATTCAGCGCACCATTACGTGTCAGTGAGCAAGTAATACCAACGTTTGTCCCAATATGTTATTGATAACACTCTCAATGCAAAGATGTGATCTATGTTTTAGTTTTTGTCAAGTTCTAGTTATCATGTGCTGCTGTATTATTGTATATTGTTAACAACGAATTTTATCTTAGTTATGTGTGATGTTTTCTACAATGTTATTATTTTGTAATGTTGTTTTGCATCGTCTAAATTGAATATATTTTAAGTGAAATGTGAGTTAGGAATCACTCCTGCACATTATTTGACCAAGCTAGCCAATATAATAATTTAAGAGGAACCTCAGTGCTAGACTTTCAATCTAGTGGTCGAGGTTTTGATTCTCGGGAGTAGCGTATGTACACTATGTCGAAATTCGACCGAAGATATTCACATCAAAAGACATTGATTGATTCATGTCGGGAAGTTATCAATTGCTGGCGGAGGAACAAGATTGCTTATCAACAATCGATCAGTCAATTGTTTGCATAGACTGGAACAATTGAATGTGTTATATATCATGTGAATCTGTGTGTACCATGCTTATCAGCGAATGTAAGTGTAATTGTGTTACTTAGTTGCATTTAAGTTATTTGACCGAAGAAGATTCAATTGAAATCCATTTAAGTGTGTTTTATTTTGTCTGACACAAGTATATATTTTCTGTACTAACATGTAAAATGACAAGAACGTTTCCACCGATTGCAGCTTGTAAATCAGTTAAAACAAATTAGAATTCAAAGCTACCGTTTTGTTTTGGTGATAAGGTGATAAAATAGGGGCCTCTGTCGTCATACCGACATAATGTTCAATGAGTTATTGGCATTGTTGTATTGTACATTCTCTGGATTATCGTGGGGGGGCTTCCTTTAAAGAAAAAGAATACAGAAGCCGAGCAAGAAATGTCTCATACAATGAACGCAGCCAACCAAAGAGAAAGAGGAGTAAAGAAAAATAACATTTCTGGAGATTTTCACCGCTATATCACGCTTAAGTTAACAATGAATTGTGTGACTGTCATAATATCTTACCCTAGCTTCTGTAAATACTAGGGATATAGAGAAAATAAATGCGCACACAAGACGTAGGAACTGCGCTTACTTATTGTAGTAATAGATTGTACTATTACTAAATAAGAGCATGTATAAACTTGAATTGTGAAAGCCGGTTTAACCTGACGTCATGACACCTAGACGGTAATAATTCTAATTTTAACCATTGGGATTATTAAGTCAATTTATGTATACACTCACCCAAAGTTCTAACGCATCATATATAAATTTGATATAATTTTCTTAATTATCTACTAAATGTTATGAAAATTCAGATTTTTCCTTTCGCAAAATCCTTATTTGATGTTAAGTCCAGCCATGCGGAACGATTGGTATTTTTGACTTGCTGCTTTTACTTGGCTGTCTTTCGCATGATTTATTTTTCTAATTGTGTTGTTTCGTAATAACAGTCGTTAAAAAATATTATGGTTTGAGTGAAAAATGGTCCAAAAGTAATATGAGAGGGCTATTTGTCCACTAAAATGATGAAAAATAGTTTGCCCTCTCATAAATGTGGCTAAAATTGCATTTACTGTAGGGCTAGAAATAAAATATTTTGTGCTCCTAAAGATAGATGGAACCGGAAGTGTCCGTGCTCTTCGTCTCTACACCAGTTAAGGGGACTCGTGTAATGCTGCAAATAGGCATAACATCATAAACCATAGCTGCCTTGCACACCCTCTGTAATTAATTACAAAGAGCACATTTCTTTTTAATTTAGCATAAGAAATTTTTTTTCTGTGACATTTAAACACGTTCATTTGCTTGAACTTATTCAAGTACTTATTTTTTGTTTGATTTCATTGTATTTTTTGTTTCTACTACAATGACCATAAATTGCCAACCCTTCGTTCGTCTTTTTGAAATCAAGTAAAGCCAAAGCGATGCGTTAGAACTTGGAGTGAGTGTACATGTTGGAAATCAATGACCATATAGCGATTAAGTGTGAGGTTAGCTAGCTGTTAAATCGATTTAAACCACCAGTATTTTACTGACAGTTCCAATGCTGTAATTCGCTGTATGGTAAATAATTTTTTTGTGTTTTGAACGTATGTTATATTTCCTATTCCCTGTGCATTTGTTTCACTTTATAAAGTGTTCAGGTTATTTTCTGACCAGTTTCGGCCTATTGTTGACAGCTATCTTGACTTGTCCTGTGATTTTTCCATCCATTAATTTCCTCCCTTCACTGTTTGTCCTCTTTGATTCTCCAAGTTATTCCTTATGGTTTGCCAGGCCACTCGTTGCGTCTCTAGTCCCTTACGTATGTACCCTTTAACCTCATCAAGTGCCTTATGTTTTATGGATTATTGTTTTCCAGGAGGTCTGTATGGCGAGGCACTGTCTTATGTATGTGGCGTTCCCTGTAGCAACTTGTTCTTTCTCTTATAAATTCTCAGTATGCAAATGTATACATATAACCACACAATAAGATATAAAGCTCAAATAAAGACAATTATACAACATGTTGTGCACCTTTTCTGCAACGTATTAAAGACGATGTTGTGTTTTTACGAAGTTCATCAACTGTTAGAAAGAGAAGGGCAGGGAAGAACATTTTAACAAACATCACAATTACATGTACACCTTCTGTGCAATGTGCAAAAATATGTATAAAAAATGAACGAAGAAGGAAATGACACGTATTGAGTGCCATCCATCCCAAAAAGCAAAAGGAGACATGAACAATATATATATACAGTATACATACAAGAGCAAAGAGGACAAAAGGCACTAACATAAATTAAAAATTTAAGAGTTTAAAGCCGGATCCAGACTTCCAAGTCGGCACTTAAACCAAAACAGTATTATAGTGGGTGACGAAATAACTCATAATTTATGTAAATATTATGCTAGTTTACGTCTAGTCCATGAACGAAAATACTGCTGCAGGCCATAAACCCGTTCAAACATAAACGCAGTTTTATCAGAAACAATACATGGCGTATCTGGTTCCCGTAGTGCATTGGTAAAACAGTATAACACTTGCTTCAGTCGAATTTTAAGATAATTCGGTACGGTGATGAATTTGCAGTATTTAATCAAATATACAGTGAAAAGTAATTTAGTTGAATTATGCTCATCTCAGTTAATTTATAGAATCGAAATTTTAGTGTTAGTGACACTTGAGTGTTGAAGTGAGCTAAATAGGTAATTACAGTAAAAAACAACGGTTGTATATTAAAGATAAACGAACCTAAGTGTGATTAACAACCGAAGTGCTATTATTCAAACTTAACTTACATAAAATCGTGTGGTTTATGGTTTGAATCGATTTTCGAGTGCCATACTACATCCTTAAATGTGTTTGAGTTATCTTCAACATTGAAATGGCCTTCTAACCGGAATAAAAGATGAAGGCGTTTGAGACAATCCATGCTAGGTACTAGACATATTAGTCATCATGTTCCTGTTTCTTCAGATATTTCAAGTATCAAAAAGACATTCAAATAAAGCTTTCTTATCTTGAGTGGTTGCAGAAATAGATAGAGTAGTTCTCACTAAAAGCCATATTGAATACTTGATCCCATAATATACGCTTAAACACTTTTCTAATTTGTCACCGTATGTACATGATGTTATTAAAGAATTTCTATTCTCATTCAAAACAGTTACAAGTTGATTTATATGCAGTCTTACATTTGATTAAATTATTTTAAAGATTGTGATAAGGGTCAGTTCGGACTGCAATAAAGCTGGTCAAGTTTTATTTGTTAGCAAAAATGGCGATATAACAGTGACCAATTAGTAAAGCATTTGAGTGAATGTTCAAAATGTAACATAAATCCTAGATTTATGTAGGGGTCAAGAGCAAGACGTTAACTTCAAGCGACATTACATATTTATCACGTAATTAAATATGTGAATGAGGGATAACGTTGTACATAACGGGGAATGCTAATTTCACAAGACAATATAGTGCGGCCAAGATCTGAAGGCACAATAGCATTGAGACAAAACGTCATTAGATGGATTAGTCCATATCAAATTGCAGGTTAGTTGATCATGATCATATAGGCGCATTTTCTGATTTTGAAAAAGAACATATAAATGCATCGATATCAAATATGCGTGTTTATTACATAGCGTAAGGGATATGCATCAGAATCTCAACGCAGACTTTTGGGGTTCGATTCCTGACATTCACATTTTTTTCATAGAATATTTTAGCGCGAAAGTATTATGCTTTTCATGAAATATATGTGGGTGTATCGCAGTAAAACTAGATAAATATGCGTGGGTGTATCGCAGCAAACTAGATAAATATGTGTGGGTGTATCGCAGCAAACTAGATAAATATGTGTAAACATAAAACTATTTTTTGCAGAAAAAATTGAAAAGCGTTTGGTGTTGTCGCAGCAAGACAGAGAGATTGTTTCAAATATTCACGACTTCTGTGTACAAGAGGCTTCTATGTAGCAGCAGCCTGTGATTCCGTTGTCTTGCCCAAGATAAGGAGCCATAAAGACTGTGTTGTCAGAAAGGACGGTGTCGCGAATTAAAGGGACGGCAGTGAAAAAAAGTTTCAAGAAAACAAGAAGTAAAAAGTAACATACCATTGGATTGCTTTGATCTCGCTGTGGTTCGCACGACAGTAAATGATATGATTTAGACAAGATGCATCAGCTTGCTTTAATAAGTCCAGCATAGACACAGCTGATGAACCATGATAAACTGTATATATACATGCTAAAGCAATATTTTTCATAAGAGTTTGTTCAATATTGCTATGCTTATGTTATTGTTTCAATTGTTCAAAATAAAACGAATATATGATGATAACAAAGAACAGAATGTGAATGGAAATAGAATATAACTTAATAATTTACCTATATAAGGACAAATTAAGAAGCAATATCTTCTAGAAGTATAAAATATTTTATCACTGTGAATAAAAATAAAACATATGTGAGGCTCGAACCAGTAATCTCTAGATTGCTAAGTGACTACTCACCTAATTGAGCTACAGAGGCACACGTAAGTACATGCTTGAATAATTCTTCATGTTTCAGAAATTTTGTACGACACAAGCGTTTATTGACCCAGATGCTAAATGATCACCCCTTTTTAAGCAAAGTGAAACCGTCGGCTAATTAGCATAAGTAAATAGTAGTGTGCCATCAGTGAAACATCAGCATACGAAACTTTAGGAATTGAGGAAACGTAATGGCAAACATCTATGGGAATGGAGAAGTAAGAAATTTCTCACTGATTATCAAATATGGAGAATTGCAGGGGACAACAAAACAAAACAAATACTTTATTTAAATGTATTATTGACATCCTTACCGACGAAAATAATTTTTATTTCACTGAATTTGACATATTTTGCAATAAATTAAACATCTAACTACCAACTTTTTTCTGCAATACACTTCCGTCTAGCCATATGCTATTGAATGTGACAATCTCTTAAATGTAACGCGCATGAAAATGTTTTTAATGTATGCATAATAACGCCTTATAGCACAGAAAGTCCACTCGGAATTGTCAGAAGTTATGCTTAAGGTAACAGAAAATTCCTACTTTTCTTTTGATGTCTTAAAAGAGACTGCTCCTGGTTTTGAAACGGGTCGCCAATCAAACTAATAGAAAGCCTTAAAAATAAATACCAACATTTAGCTATTAATGAAGAGAAGAAAACATGTTATGCTACTTTTGGACTAAACACTTACAAAGTCAAATGGATGTCACTGAACGTTTTGAACTAGAGGTGATGCACGAGATTAAGTTGTTACATGGAACGCCACATACACAAGACAATGCCTCCCCACACAGTCCTCCGGGAAAACAACAGCCAACAACACATCAGGCACCAAGAATGTACAAGGGCAAATGCGCATGGGTAAGTTTATATTGGTATGCGCATGTATTGTTACTACGTGTATCTTATTTGTATGTAATGTTTTATTAATATTTTATAATAATGTTATATTTGTATGTGGATTTATTATTAACATTTTGTGTAAGGTGTAGCTATTGTTCAAGAATGCATATGCATGTACTGAACACAATTGTTGTGAGCCGAAGAAGTAATAAACAAACAAAAAACAAGACATGTTAAAATAATTTAATGGAACGATATTACTTATTAATATATTATACATGAGTAAATATAATTGTAGTTTATTACCATGTCATATGTGTATAATACATGTACATATATATTGTGTTAACAGGTTGATTTTTTTGTTATCTATTTAACTTTACACCCGACTTAGAGGCTCTCAATGTCACCGTTTCATTTAAAACTTAAATGGGTACATGAATAATAATGAATAGATTATTAAAACTTGTTTAATACATGGAATATGATAACAGTCGGACCGCGTTTTTTCGAATTCATCGGTCCGAAATTCTACTTTGAATAATACACGGTTTCGGATAGCCCATTTTAATTCCACGTGCGTAAGATACATCGGGACATGATATTTATTTTGGATGATGAGAATTCGGATAGAAGGTTGTCGTATAAACGAGGATCGATCGTATATTTATTGAAAACAGAAGCAGATCTTAAAAAAAAGAAACGCTTTACAGATGAACTTGGCAGTGTTCCTGGATATTTTCAATCAAAATGATAGATATATATATTCGTCATTGATATTCAATGAAACGAAGTCTTTCATATAAAAATATATGTAAAAGAGAGACGGAATAAGTTGCTACATGGAACGACACATACATAAGACAATGCCTCTCCACACAGACCTCCGGGAAAACAAGAGTCCATAAAACATAAGGCATTTGAGGAGGCGCAAGGGTAAATGCATAAGGGAATAGGGGCGCAATGAATAGCCTGGTCGACCATAAGGGATAACTTAGGAGAACCAAAGGGGACAAGTAGTGGGGATTTAATGCATGGAATACATCACAGGACAAGTCAAGACAGCTTGCAACAATAGGCCGAAAGTAGGGAGAAATTAACATGAACACTTTATAAAGTAAAATCTAAGGCTCTAAGAACGATACATACAGACAGAGTGTAGAGAAAATAAGTAGAATATATACTACATGTATATATTAATTCATACTGAAAAGTGCTGAGTGTACGATTGTCAACAATCTATTTTTGTATGTAACAAGTAATAAAATCGAAATAAACGGCCTCAGTAAAACAAAGCATAACAATCAATATTCAGCGAGATAAGGGTTTACTTGATGATACAGCACAAGTATCGTAAGACAAACAGAAAATCAGAAGCTGTAAATACTTGTTATCTTTATATTAAATGTTGATTTCATACCCTGGGTGTATGTGTTTCTATACGTTCCCGTATATAGGTGATACCGTACATGCGCACATAGAACTTCATGTACATCACTTATACAGTAAGTACTCAAGGGTAGATTTCATTCCAGTGGTTTGTACATTGTAAGTAATAAATCAAATTGGTTATCAATAAATGTCGATAAGTTTGTGCACTAATAATTTAGCTAAACTAATTATTTCCATCGAAACAAAAAGTTGCATACTTTTACAGTTTGGTTGCATTGGATTCCCACACAGACGAACTATTTGACTAATCCAGGTACCAGTACTATTTTCCAATTTTAGATTGTGTACACGCTTTTGAATGCCTGTATCGTCTCGTTGTATTTTCAAATGTGTGTTGTTCTGATCGCCTGGAACTACACTGCCGTCCATTTTGACACGCCAAGACACTAACCGTTTTCTTTTTAGTCTTATTTTCCTGCTTTTCGTCGTCACTCGAGTCATCCGAACTACTGCCACTCCCGAGTTTTATTCCACTTTTACTTTTATTTTCGGATGGCTTCAACAAATATCCATTCTTTTTATCAACTGGTTTATGTCCATTGATTTGAACAGAGGTAGCAATCATGTGAGACTCTTTAGAATACTGTTTAGAATTTTTCATTTGACGTTCTCCTCTAGGTGAAGCTGGAGTCGAAGTCTTAGCTTTCGTCAGTTGAACATCTCTTGGCATCAAGGTATGTGAGTTATGTACGTGATTCAGTTTGTCTAATGCTCCAGTTGATGCACTTTTCTTCATTCTGTTGAGTTTGGTCAATTCCTCAGCAACTTCAAGCATATCCACATTCAACTTTACGATACTTTTGTGAAGTTTTTGATCTAGTGTTACTTTTTTCTCGCATAGTTTGTTCTCGGCCCATACGTTACTTCTTTCAGCCAACGATGCTGATGTAGATTGATTTCCCGAAACACATGGCAATAACAACGATTCGTTTGTTAACTTTTTGTCTCTTGTATCACTGTCCGCCTTTTTGTCGTTAGTGTTCTTCATTTTACTCCCTTATTGATGCTGTCCAAATACAACACGAACTAATGACCGTTTAAAAGAAAACACCTCTTTCACTGCTAACCTCTAGTAGCTTTTAAATATTGTCACTGAAGACGAAATCGTAAATGACAATAAATTGATGTGCGTTTCGTAACAATATAAAATAGCAAGTTGATTGTGCGGGATACGTTGGTATTAACGAGCACTCGAGAAAATACCTCGTGTGTTTATAAAGGCTTAATTTATGGACGAATGGATGCAATAAATCTTGAAACCGCTTTGGTAACGGTTGTTTACACTTTATCTTTGATCACTTGCCGAGATGATTGAGGATAGCGATGTGATCCTCTTTGGTAAAAGTGAACTTCAAACTGTTTTAAAATATTATCAGGTGGGGCAACAAGCAAGTATTGCTTCCATAAACGCGGATTTTGATTACTGTAATAAATAATATTCATGTGTCACTGTAAAAAGCTGGGCCCGAAATATTTGGTTTCAAGTGGCATTTACCAGCTTGTTTGAATAAATTACTTATTTATTTTGGAAGTCATTCTATCATCGGTAATATTTTAACTACAATGCGTGTGGTGTATTATATTCACATTTCGATAACCACTGCTGCCATGACGCAAGCATTTTTGTAAATATTTATCTCATGTGAAAACGTCAGAGACTCATTGTGAGATCTATAGATACCGCGGCATGGAAACAACATTTCACATTGTTATAGACGGTTATCTCAGTGAGTGGAATTAATTCAATTCCCTTCAGAGAGTGTCGAGTGTCAGATAAAATCCGTATTTTCTTTATGTCACAGTTATGTAGGCCTTCTTGTAACATGATACGTGTAAACAAAACCACTCATTACATTTAAATTAAATTTCACTTGGTGACCGAGTTGTTTATGATAGTGAGTAGATACAAGTTTGAAAACTAAAACAAAAACGAACGAATTGACAGGCTCGGCTTTAAAGGGAACTTGTGGGCATGTGTCTTCTCTTTGGGGACCACTCATTCGGGTCGGGTCATAAATCATGTATCGACCATTCGAACAGGAGTCGAGTCAGGAGGTTGTTTTAATATAAACCGTAAACTATAATAAAACTACACTTGATAGACAAATTCACATATTAATTAAGCCTTCTCATACTTAAAAAGTGGATATATATCATAGCGTATTAATAGTAGTACAATTACCATTTAGGATGACTCGTATAATTATGTATATGACCTCTGTATTTCGTAAACCTTAAACCTTAAATTTCTTCAGTACCTAAGCGCCTGTATGTGGTAAACGTGTGGTGCAGCAGGAAGTTAAAATTGTTATGATTGGATTTTAAAGAGTCGGTGCTTCAATTGCTCTCATGTAACACAAAAGTGTACGTACAATTTCATTTCTTAGGGCAGATCTCGTAACGCCAAATTCACGAAGGGGTTTGATTCCATCCCGAATATATCTACCCAAATTATAGACGAAACCGCCTGTGGACCGACACAGCCCAGAAAAACGGCCCAGATCGTCGGACGAAATAGTCGATTCACTTTATTTACTAGATATTTAGATGTTATAATAAATTCAAATAATTATAAATGTTTCGTTATCCTGCCTTTAGTACATTGGCGTTTGTGGTTTTGTTTTCCATGATGTTGTCAAACATCAGCCCTGCGTTCAGTTACGGCTATCAGCCCTATCGTATCGTAACGTTTCGTAATTTGGTTCCCGTGTGTAGCCAATGTGATACGGTGGGTTCGCCACTGATAGCCGTAACTGAACGCAAGGCAGGACTCGAGTTTGAAAACACTTTTGATCACATATGTGTGAATTTCCATGGAATCACTTAATAACAAGGTATATTTATCTTGTACCCAATTTTTTTATAACTGACTACTGCTAAACTGACCGATAAACCTAATGCCCAAGGGTATGCAGTCAAAACGGCCCGTTGTCAAAACGGCCCGGTCAAAACGGACCGGAGTTTCGGTCAAAACGGCCCCGATTGTCGGTCAAAACGGACCCGATTGTCGGTCAAAACGGCCCGCTTTATGAAAAAGATATTTACATGTTATAATAAATTCAAATAATGATAAATGTTTTGTTATCCTGTTATGAAGTACATTTGTGTTTGTTTATCTTTTATTTCCGAGTAGAAAATGATATTTATACAAGAATCATTTTATTTAATATGTTCCAAAATGCCATTTAAAACTCTCTAACTTGTGTAATATTGTTATGGCATGCATTATTTAAGAATAAGGTTACTTTGATAGAAATACTTTTTGAGTATGAATATGAATTAGGATTTAAAAAAATGGTATGAATATTTACTATTCTATAACATATACGATACTCATTAAAACACCAATTACTTTTCTATTAAAAAAAAGAAAAGACATTGACATTTAAAACTCTCCCATTTGAAATTATTTTTATTTCATATTTTCATTCAGACAGTGACTCTCACATACTTGTGGCAAATTTGGAGTTAAAGAAAACTTAGGACCTACAGGAGCATGTGGATTTATCTTTACATTGGGATCTAGTTATATTTAAGGATTAGTTGGACACAGTATAAAAGACATTGTCATTATGAAGTAACGAATCACTCAGTCCGTTATAGCGTGTTGGGTATATTATTAAATACTGTGGGATTAAAAATTGTGGAGCTGACCTCGTGTTTCTGAGCAATTTCCCCCCATAAAACTTGGAGTTGTTACACTATAATATATGAAATATAATATAAGTTGTAAGAAAATCTCTCCGCTGGAAAAACATAATTTAATGTCATTTAGTAAAATTGTATCGATGTTTCTATATATTGTTGGATACGCCTTTAACCGCACGCGTCATGCGGGGGATTAGGTCGTTAATTTGTAATGGTAATTTAATCAGCACGTGTCACATGATATTTGATATAATGTAGTTTAATGTAATACCTCTGTAGTTTTTTGCTTCATCTGGATTACCTCCATTGAAATAACTGTTCATTATAATATAATAATCTATGGTTTATGTTTGATGTTATTTATTCGTGATGTTTAACTAATTGTATCATTGCCATTCGTCATGTATGTATATTAGTACAAAGCTCATCAACGCTTTGAAGTCTATGTATTTAAATGTATTTAAATGTCAAATCATATGTTAACTATAAGTCTATGAAATCTGATCAAATAACGTCAAAGATTGGTGTAAAACAGGGAGATCCTGCTAGCAGCATATTGTGTTTATTCTTTCTAAATGATATCCTTTCGCATATCAACTCAAATATAAACGGTATACTAACTATTGATGATGTACAACTATTCCTTTTATTATTTGCCGACGATGCCGTTGTTTTCTCACACGACCCAGAGTCTATAGAACTATATTGTAGTACATGGAACTTAAAAATCAATGTAACGACAACAAAAATTATGATTTTCGAAAACATACCAATTATGACTTTTATCTGTATAATACTAGGATTGAAAATGTAGAATCCTTTAAATATCTAGGTATATATCTTTTCAAAAATGGAGAAACATTAAGAAACATGTTTTGTTTTTATGCAATAAACTATTTGTATTGTATTGTATTGTTTAGCAATATATAAGGAAATTCTAAGATAAATGTGGATGTAATTGAACTTTTTATATTCACGAGGAAATACTTATAAAAATATAGAATTAATTAATTTCAATACACTGGTGATTGATATATTAAGTATGAATATTTTGCCACTTGATTCATGACGAAAATACTATTTGTTTATATTCGGCCATCTGCCGTTTTACGTTTTGCATCTTAAATTTAATAAGACGAAAGGTTTGATAAAATCTTATGAATATTTAAATGCCCCAGCTGATAAGCTTACTGATTTCATCGCATGCAAATCCTTCTGTGTTCTGTTGTGTTCATAATAACACCAAAAAAGTCAACTTAAGCAGTTGGTTTTATAACGTAATCAATAGCTACTTCAATAGTAACTGAACAAACAATCATAAATAGTCACTCACAAGTACTATAGATTGTATGCAAACACACATTAAACATTGATTTCGACATCTTTTCATGACAATCTGGGTCGTTTCGTCCAGAAATCGTATAATATAATAAATACATGTTTCTAGCTTAAAGCTTTTTCTACTCTGGAAATAAAAGATAAACAAACACAAATGTACTCATAACATGATAAAACAGCATTTTGGAACATATTAAATAAAACGTATCTTGTATAAAAATCATTCTTCTACTCGGGAAATAAAAGATAGACAAATTCAAATGTACTCATAACAGGATAACAAAACATTTATCATTATTTGAATTTATTATAACATGTAAATATCTTTTTCATAAAGCGGGCCGTTTTGACCGACAATCGGGTCCGTTTTGACCGAAAATCCGGTCCGTTTTGACCGGGCCGTTTTGACAACGGGCCGTTTGGACTGCTATTCCTGCCCAAGCAGCCTTACATATTTAGGTTTCTGAAGTTACATTTCATTAGCATTCAAAATGGCTGCGCCCATCTGATGCAATGTGTAGTAATATTAATATGCATTTATTAGCGCGTTACACTTATTTGCGTGTAAATGAGGCTCGTATCCAGACGTCTAGTTTCATCTATTCATAAGATATTTCCCCGAACATCGAGGATGAATCTCAAAGAGGAGAAAATCGTAAAGTTGCTTGATGGAGGTTTGTTTCCATGGCCATGGGTTCAAATTTAATGTTTCTGCATAAATTTGTAGATCTAGATGTCATGATTTCTTTATGAAATTATTAGGATTCTATTTTTATCAGTGGAAAAAAATTGAGATATTGTTGATAGAGAATATCATGGATGGTTAATATTAAGGTATGGTAGGCTAGCTGAGCAACTAGTTAAACAGCCCACAGTAGTTGAGTCTATGTAGGACTAGACTAGTTTACTGTCTGATAGGCGGCTTTTTTAATTTCTGACTTTTGCCGACTAATGTAGGACTAGTAGGACTCGGAGTTCATTTCTCCCCAAGTCGGTTCTTTCCCAAAGATGTTTCTCCCCCAATATTATGACAATAGTAAATGAATGTATTATGTATGGTTATTTGTTTGTGAAAAAGATTTTAAATGGAGCTTATTGCTCATGATTTTAAATTTTACAAGGTTTATCACTCATTAGCACCTCTTACGTTATACTTCATTCTTACATATACATGTAGGAGGAGAAATGACCAGGTAAGAAAATCTTTGAAAAAAACTTCTTGGGTGAGGAAAAGCTGGATACCATTTAGGTTCAGTATAAATGGGGGAGGAGAGTAGTGGGGTAAGACTAAGACGGCTGCATGGTTAGCTCATTCTGTAGAGCAAATTTCTTTGTTCCCTCTTGATTTATTTCAGTATTATTACGCAAATGGTACATTTATATTTTTTACATTTAGTCATAAAATAATTTAAAACAAGGATAAAAATTATAAATTGTTTTATATTTTATGAGGGCCACATGTGTTTGTGATTGATCATGGCCACCAAGTTACACTTACAGTCTGGTCCTGTTCTTCTACCTTTAGAACCCAAATTTAAAATGGCAATCATAGGATGAAAACCAGCTGTGTAATGATTTTAAATGAAACTAGCAGGTGTATGAATTATGGTACTTACTTGATATTAAGGACACTAACTTTCAGTGTATATTGCATTTTATCAATATCATTCTTTGAACAGATCTTGAGAAGCATCTTCATAAGGCATCAGACAGTTTGTTGAATGGACACATCATTGCTGTACCAACAGACACTATATATGGGATAGCTGGACTAGCCCAGAACTCTGATGCTATAAGGAGAATTTATGACATCAAGAAGCGAGATCATAATAATCCTATTGCCATCAGTGTTGGAAGTGTGGATGATTTCTACAAGTAAGTTGTGTTTGTGGCAGATTGACATCTCATTCCATTCTGTTTAATATTGATTCTTTTTATCAGTTATACCTGACAATAGGTTTGTTTCTGGTTGCCCTATTAACCCTCATTTTTTACCCTCGCAAAATTGTTACTAGTTATAGAAACAAATGCGAAAAAAATTGTCTGATGTCATGGTCATTATTAGCAAAGCGTGCTAACATTTCCCAAGCATAAGCCTAGGAATATGACTCTAAGACAAGTTGCATTCATGAGAAATATAATAATTTCAACATATTACCTGACTTGGAAAAAAATCTTTCCTGACATTAGTTTCAGTCAGTAAACAGAAACCAACTTATTACTGTTTTGGCCTTATATAAGAATGAATATTGTTTTGGCACATTTTTTTAATATCTCCCGTGGTTAAGGCATTGACCTTGGGAGCAGGAGGTCAAAGGTTTGAATTCCAGTATTGGTCTGTTCTGATATGGCCAGTTGGTGAGCCGCCTGATAGTTAAGTAATGGTTTCCGTGTGCTTACCTGGCTAGTGTTTGGCGTTAAAGATTTGTATAGGGAAGTAAATGTACTCGGAAAGTAGTTGTCTCATAAGTCAGAAATGGCTGGCCGTTTAAACAGGGGGGGGACACAACCATAAATAAACACTTCTTGTATAATTATATGTGTGAACTCAGTTATTTCTGGAAATTTTCTTCAGCATTATGTATGTAATACGGTTGGACCTCATTCATTCAACATATATCTGAATACTTGGTATCTTCAGCAATAAATATCGGATCCCAATCTTTGTTCTGTATAGGCTATTTGAAACCTTGTATTACTTGAAATAGAATTTCGGACCCAATAAATTCAAATGAACAAAGTTCGACTGTATATGCTGGTATGTTAGCTATTGTAAGTGTTGTTTGATAAGGAAGCTGTTATAGTTGCTTACAGGAAAACCCTGAATATATGTGTTCTGTATTTTGCAGATGGAGCAAAGTTATCGTTCCTCAGGATTTACTGTGTGAATTATTGCCCGGGCCTGTGACAATAGTGCTGGAGCGATCTAGTGATCTCAACCCAGACTTAAACCCCGGCAAAAACTTGGTGGGCATCAGGATTCCTAATCATCAGTTCATTATCCAACTAGCTCAGAAATGTGGTGGACCAATTGCTTTGACCAGTGCAAATATATCAGCTGCAAGAAGTACACTATGTGTTGAGGTATTTCTTATCTTTTATAAACATATCATAGGGGGCTGGGACAGCCTTTTGGGGACTAGTACTTACACCCACAAATGGGGAATTTTCGTCTTTATTAGATGAAATGGGGAATGTTAAGCCAAACTTATTTTATAAATTTTTATGTTTTTGATCAATTATGACTATTAGTATTATACTGTATTTTCTGGCAAATGTATTGATATATGTTTAAAGAATTGTGAATCAACACCAAGTAATGTTATAAGAATTATGTTTCTTTTTGCAAGGAGAAATTTAAATGGAAATAAGGAAATACCCATACTATTTTAGTAGGGCATCTTTTCCATAAACAGCCCAATAAATTTATGGCAAAAAGTGCCTTGCTTCTTTGTGCATTGTATTAACTATTTTAATAATTTATCATTTAAGATGTTTAATATTTTATGCATTAATTTTAGCATCTATGCTGTCAAAACTTGGAGCAAACCCCTTGAAATGAATTTCTTAGGGTTTTAAATCAGCAAGGACATTGATGTCATAAATCTGAGAAAAGATTCATTACATTTTTGTTATATTACATTCAATAAGAAATAGGGATTATGCTTTTTCAGGAATTTCAGGAGTTGTGGCCTAGCTTAGATGTAATATGTGACGGGGGTCCTTTAGGGGCTACAGACTTTTCTAGACAAGGGTCCACTGTAATTGATCTCTCAGTGAATGGAAAGTACAGAATTATTCGACCAGGAAGGTAAGTTATTTCAGCATTTTTTATCTGAAAACTCTACTACCATAGATTATTTCTGAGTTCAGGCTTCCCGAAAGTTAAACTCAGTTTAGATATTTTCAACATAACAAGTCATTGTTGTATTGATTTAATGCATGGTAAAAAGTTAACTTGGAAACAATTGGCGTATTTGACTAGAAATTAAATGAAGCATAGCTTCTGTGAACGTTTCTTTTCTAGTGCAATCCGGGTGTAATTTGAATAGCTTATCAAAATACAACCTCATAATAAATGTTCTGTTGTTCATTTCATTTGTTTATCACCTCCACAATTATAATGTTTCATGTGAGGTCAAATATGTTGCAAATTCAGATACAGATATGCATACTGGGTGTAATTTAAAAAGCTTATCAGAATACAACCTTATGACTGTTCTGTTATTTATTTAGTTTGTTAAAGACCTCCATAATTATGAAGTTGCAAAACTTAATCTGCAGAATCTGATTTAAATCTGACTTGTTCTATGTACAATGAATAACACATGTAAAGGATACGTAATGTGTTTTTATATGTTTGTTTTCCTTTTTCAATGTAGTTAAGGGGAGGTAACGCAAACATGAAATATTATATATAAAATCACATAGCTTTGAGTGGGACAGTAATATTGTCAATCTGAGGAACCTACTGTCCCCCAGGCTCAATTGAGGGTTGACATTATTTCTGTCCAAGGAAAAGTTATGTCATCTTTTATTATACAGAAAAAGAAGAAATCAAAAGATCTAAGATTTATGCTATAAATATTGTTGCAAGTTGCTTACTCTTTTTATTTATTCCGTGCCTATGACATGATGTCATTGGGTTCGCTTGGATTGACAGTATAAACTGTCACCAGGTTGATAGCAGTTTTCATTTTAAACACAATGTCACAATGTCATTTGATTTGCCAGACTTGAAAGTAAGAACTGTCTACCCGTTGGTAGGATTTTCTGTTGATGGCAGTAAAAATGTCTCTTCTTAGGTAAATGGGAGTTTTGTATTGGAAGTGAAATAGTTGTACAAATGTATAATAAAAGCATATGCTGGTAAATGACAAACATGTGGCTATTGTAAACCGGAAACTGATGTACAAATGTATAATATCAATCAGCTTACATATTGTTTTTCTGATGGTTGAATTTTTCACATATAATGATCAAGTTGTTTCATAGCTCCATTACTTAATTCCTGACCCTTGCATTACTTCAGACTTACTTTATGATTTAGTTGCCACTGTAAACCTAGGAAATATTTCGCAAATTTAAGCAATTCTCACAGATGGCATCTTTCCTTGATGTTAAAAGCCATGAAAACCGGCCTTCTTGATATGATGGAATGCAAATTATATATAGCGACTAGGGTAGAATGTTGGTGTTATGAAGAAAGCTGAACATTATATTCACTATATATATCATTGGTTTACAGTATATAGTTCTATAGTTCAATTTAATTTGAGGAAATCACCAAGGTGATATGTATGCATTATTTATTTCAGTGCCAGAAAGGAGACGATGCAGTCACTGGAGAAATATGATTTGGTAGAGCTCACCTGATTGCATTGTGATAACTTATTTAACAATATCTGTGATATGTTCAACCATTCTAGAATGCATTCAGGAGGAAAGTCATAAAGCATTCAGATTGATACTTTCATGTTCAAGATTGTGGAGATAATGCAAACATTTTATTCCATGTCATTTGGTTACACTTAGACTAATTATGAAATCATTAATATGTCTGGTTTTTAATTGATCATTGAACATAATTGGCCATCGGATATTGATCAAATTGTTTTTAATGCCATGGATCCAGAATTTCTGCTTGTTAAAGCTAATATCCTATAGTGACAACTCTTTATGTTGATTTGGTAATAACATGTTGGGATGTGTGGTTTTGGTGGCGAGTTGTCATGGGGCCGTATTCACAAACATTTTAAGACTGAATCTCAGACTAAGACTTTAAAATGTTAAATTTTCATTTTGTTTCTACGTTTTTGTTTCACAATATATTTTGATAAAACATGGCAAAAGTGTAGTGAGTAACAAGAAATATTCAGGCAAAAATTTATCCTTTTAAATATAATGAAAACGAAATGCTTGTAAATTGAATTTTTGCAATTTTAAAGTCTAAGTCTGAGATTCAGTCTTAAAACGTTTGTGAATATGGGCCCTGGACTAGTGGCAAGTTGTCCTTAAAATTGTTTGTGGTGAGTCTTCTTGTTGGTGAGTTGTTCATATCCCCTGCGTGCTGCAGCAACGGTAATTGATTATTCAAAATCATTATCGGTTGTTAGTGACTTCACAAATTTTCTATCAATATTTTATTATAATTTATGATCACAGCATTCCTAAACAAGATATTATTCATCACTATGGATGAATGTAATAACACTACTGACTGAGGCAAAATGTAAATACAACAAAAAAAAGTGTCTAGTGAAACTACATGAAAATATTTTTGCTGTTTATTCTATGAGGTCTAAAGACATATCGGTTGGTCAACTGCAATAATGTCATGTTGAACTTTCTGTCTGGTTGATGTTGAATCCCTTTGTCTGGATTTAATTCTTTAAACCTTCACAGAGGAAGTTTGAAGGGGTATATTGTAGTAATCTTATAGTATTATTTTGGACTGTTGCAAATGATTTTTGTTTGTTTCAAAGTAAACTCCATATCACCATGACACAGAGATGCATGAGACATCTTCAAAGTTGGTCCAAGCAATTCAGAGTTTAGCGCCCTTTATTTCTGGAAAAATGTGTTATATAGTATAATATACATGGTAATATAGGTACATATGAGTGTGTTTCAATTTTGTTTCAAATGTCACCATATATTATTTACAGGTATTATTTACTACATGTAATAAAATTATGGGAAATTATGTCTTTTTTTATTTCCTTTGATAGTGTGTAATTGCAGGATCATTTTCAGTGCTATTACCAGTTTGGCTTTGCAATATTTGAAACTCGTTTTAGCAATGTTTTACATATTTGAATAAAAACATATACACCTATAGTTGCACATTTGTTTTAGTATTCATGTATTGCTGTTGTATGGTTGTACTGATTGCATCTAGATGCAGTTTCCTATGTAAATTTTGGTCTGTCCAGGTAATTTCATTATTCTATTCAGGGATTTTGTTGGTATTATTATCCAACTCTCTTCTTGTTTTTGCTTGTAAATGAATGTGAAATACTTGATTTACTAATTGTCTGCATTTTTTTTTGTATATGACATTATTTGTTTATAAGGATGCGGTGATATCGTTGGTTAATATTGTCAATGGTGTGATATTAGATCGTTGACTGTCCATCGCCTGTCCATTGTCGGTTGGCCGCAATTTGATTGTATACTCAATAGCATCTACACTTCTTAAGCAATAGTAACCAAACTTTGATACGATGTACATAGCCATCAGTTTTCGACCAAGTTCGATTTGGGCCGAATCGGTCAATTAGATCAAGCGTTATGGCCGTTAGTTTATCATAAAAATGCCATATACAACCATGTTAACACTCTAGCTCCTTTATTCTTCGCCAATCTATATAGTAATACAGAATGTGTGTACCTTTAGGATCTTGGTCAAGTTTTAAGATAGGACAAGCAGGTCAAGATTTATGTGTCGTTGAGTTACAAAAAAATGCTGTACTTCACTATATTTATACTTTTAGTCTTGTTTATGCTGTAGAGGCCACATGTTTTAACCAATTTTGATAAAACTTGGTCACAATGTCAGTTTCTTTAAATGTAGGTAAAGTTCGAAACTGAGTAACCTAGTACTGTAGAGGTCACATTTTCAACATGGCTTAAAGGAAACTTTTTATATCATAATCTAGAACTTGATATAATCTAAGTTCAAAACTGGGACACCTGGGATCAAGAAGTTGATCAACAGATCAAATTGTAGAAAAACCTAGTTTACGTTCTAGAGGTCATATTTGCTACCTGATCTTCCTTAAACTCGATTGCGAAGTATTTCTCTATATCAATGTTCACTCCTTAGTCTAATTCAGCCAAAATGTCGGTGCACTCTGGTCGGCGATATAGGGACATCATGGCCCTCTTGTTTACTATAGTTTTCATGTTAATTTCAGTAAAATTGATAACAAAACTATATATTTTGGAAATATAAATAATTATAAACATGAAATTAAACACATAACAAGCAACAAACAACAAGTGTGATGTAATGGTATTGATCATTTAAGAAAAGACATTGATTTTTACAACTCTCACCAAAAATCAAAATTAAACAATGATGTTACATGAAATGGTACACATTGTAGGTCAAAGCAACTTAAAATGTTCAATTATATAATTCTAATTAAATGTTTAATCTCATATTTTTAATATTGACATATGAAAGAAATTGTGTGCAACTTCATCACTGAATATTAATAAGGTGCAATATTTAATCAAGAAAAATGTGTGAGTCAATCGTGGCCTCACAATCGCTGTTTTTGGACTAACTTTTAATGTTAACCACATATTTATATTGACGATTTTCATCTTAAAAGACTGATCTAAACATTAGGGTAAGTTATATACATACATTAATATATGATACTTATAGTGAAAATCTACAAGTTTGGAAATAAAATACATATTAAATAATGATCATCTTAAATGAACAAAATAGCTACATTGTATACTATATACAAATAAATCACGTTCTGTATATATTTCTATTATGTATACAGAACGTGTATATTACATACGAATATCTTTGCCGCTCATTGGCCGAAGTAAAATCAAGGTCACCCACCAAGGGCAGAGGGCAAGGTCATTTAAGGTCAAATCAATTAAAACATAACATGGTGCTAATCTTTTATTACAAGCGATAATGAGATAAATGTAATTAGACTTTAATACTAAATATGACACTACTTCCAGTCCTTTTCATTCAACTGACAAAAACATTTATCAATTCATACATGACCAAATCAAGAGACTATGGGACAAATATTGTCTAAGCTTTAAATGCCTTTATCGATTTGAAAGTTTTAAAATCTTTGATATGGTTTAAGGTAGACAGACCCAATTATTATTTATAATACATTGTATCATTAAAAACATTAATTTAAACACGAGGTAAATGCGTTAATATTGTATTAATGTACCGATATATGTTATTTTATAAAATATGCACGTTAACAGTAATTTTATGGAAATCTGTGAAAGGTCAATGGACATTACCACAAGGGACATGTAATGGAGATTTGATGTAATTTTATTAACGCGTTTATTATATTCTGTCGGACATGTAACAAACTATGTCTACCACATTGAGTGAAAGCAGCGTGAAGATGAATTAAAACGACATTGGGTAAAAACGCGTTTTTTAATATTTATTTACATTTTGACCTTTATATGGCCTTGACCGTGACTTTTAGTGACCTTGACAGGGAGTGCATTAGAGAGCTCTGTATCTGTACATAAATTATCACACACATTTAAATCAATATATGTTTGCACTTAATAGAAATAATCGTTACAGTAAGACTAGTCAAGGGTTCATGAAATGGCCGCCATCTTGGCCGCCATCTTGGTTTCCATGGAAAAAAAATTCACACAAATAAGTCCAGGGACTAGACTTACGAGTATGTAACACAATCCTTATAATTTGAACTACATAAACAATGAAAACTTCCCATTACTTCATTGTTGAAACGTTTTGTGATGATAATGTATAACATGCAGAATGCGTGCATTTTTGTGTGGAATTTCAGTAACATATAAATGCATGAATGCACACATTTTGGGGCACAATGTGAAAGCAATACGTTTTCATCACAAAACTTTCAACAAAGAAGTTGTACCCATTCTAAAAACCATACATACGAGAGAAAACATATTTATTTATATATATAAAAAAAACAGCATTTTCTTTTGATTTCATACTGTTTTTACATGATTTACCTTGATGAAGACCTGTACAAATGCAATTATCAGTTGCTGATGTCATACACTATTCACTGTCTCAGTAAGTATATACAGAAAGTCTCAAGGATCCACCACAAATCTGTGTATCACCAGTGCACAAAAAATCACAATCGCTGTCTGGTACCAATTGATTGACCTGGTAACTGTGACCACAGTAACACTCTTTGGAATTCTATAAAAACAAATGTGCGGCATTGTTCAAAAGTCATGCACATCAACTGAAGTGTTTTGTGTGTTGATGTTTCCCTGGGAATGGTGTGATGGGGCATTGTCTTGTTAATGTTACATTCTCTGTAACAACTTAATCCTTCCTTTTCCCAAAAAATGATAACTGAGGGTATGTTTAGCTCAAGAGCTTTCTCATATACATATAAATCTAATGCGCTGCAAACAACATAGTGTGATGCTGCGCGTCACTGTTTTGCATAAGTTACCTACTACATGTGTTACTTCGTTAAACACTTAATTAATTAGATAATTATCTAGCTAACAAGATACTTATCGCGTTAACTACTTAATTGTTATCTGAAGTAGATAGTCCGTACTGGGTTCAATTTTCTAGTTAATTAAGTAGTAAACTGGTGGCAGAAGTATGCCGCCATAGTTTCATAATGAAGCTTCTGTATGATTTGCATGACTATGGTGGCATATTTCTGCCAACAGTTAAGTACTAAATTAACTAGAAAATTATGTTTGTTATCACGTTAAAGTAACTGAATAACTACTTAATTGACTAAATCAATATTAGGTTTACTAGATATGCATTGCCATAAATTTTCATACAAGATAAATATCTTAACATGGAAAATTGTTTGATAGTGCCCGTAATCACATAATGTTCTAGTTAATTAAGTAGTAATCTAGTTTCTTTAACGTAATAACCACATACTTTTCTAGTTAATTATGTAGTTAACTGGTGGCTGAAGTATGTCACCATACATGACAATGAGTGAAATGACATCACTTAACTGTACAAATACGCACGGTCTAACGTCAAATGACCTTAGAATATAAATGCTAGGGTATTTAATAAAGGAATGCTGCATTAAATAATACAATGTACATTATAAAGCTAATACAATGGAACTGAATATGTTTTGTATCTGATCATTGTTGATGCTTGTTATTCATGTAAACTGCGTACGTATATCATGCAATATTTCTAGAATAAAACGCAACAGCAGAAAAATGGGTGTCTCTAGAGGTTGTATATAATGTGATACTAATACGGTCGCATTTAAAGACCATGTGAAATAACAATGGCAGTTTTGATAGTTCGAAAGACAGTATGGAAGGACATTTCTGTCCTGTGCAAGAACTGTTTAAAGTACAATGCAACCTCTTTAGAGCAGCCCTCTATGGAGAAATGTCCTAATCAACAGCATTCTCAATTTTACCTTTGCAAACTTAAATACCAATTTAATATATCTAGAGCAACAATCACTCAACTACTAACGAAATGTGCATCTCCCATGGGGGTGTTGCTATTGGATGTATGCACTGTTCCTAAAATGCCTAATGTTGTCTTGTAAAACAAAACGAAATAAAATATTTGAAATATATTACCTGTGTTCCAGCATATCGAAATCCCCTCTCTGTTACACAGTACTGAAAACACTTCTCGTTTGTCATCGAGTTTGACAAAATCAACATAAGTCCGTTCAACATACGATTGTTACCATTGTCTTTAAAGCAGCCCAAGTAAGCCATCACAGTTGCTTTTGGAACTGAAACTGATACAGAGATAAATTCTTATTGCACGTCCAAGTACAGACCGTTTTTATTATGCCCCCACTCTTAAAAGGGGGGCATATAGAGTAGCCCTTGTCCGTCCGTCTGCCCGTCCTTCCGTCCGTCACAAAATCTTGTGTCACTCATATCTCCGAAAGAATATGAGCCAGAGTCATACAACTTTACAGGAATGTTAACCAGCATGTGAAATTTTGCACCTGGGGTTTCATGTTTGGTTGTGTCCAGTAAGTACAGAGTTATGTCCCTTGACTTAGTTAAAATATAGCCTACAGAGCATGCAATATTGTGTCACTCATATCTCCAAAAGTATATGAGCCAGAGTCATAAACCTTTACATGAATGTTCACCAGCATGTGTAGTTGTGCACCTGAGGTTTCATGTTTGGCTGTGCCCAGTAAATGCACAGTTATAGCCCTTGACTTAGATAAAACATAGCCTACAGAGTATGCAATCTTGCGTCACTCATATCTCCAAAACTATATGAGCCAGAGTCATAAGACTTTACAGGAATGTTCACCAACCTGTATAGTTGTGCTCCTGGGGTTTCATGTATGGTTACGCCCAGTATGTGCAAAGTTATTGCCCTTGATTTATCACCATAATCAGTACAGTTGTTCACTTGGTAATTTTGATATCCATTCACAAACTATGAGCCGAATAATAGCATTTGCTTTTGTGACAAAGGCTGCAAGTGGGGGCATCTGTGTCCTATGGACGCATTCTAGTTTACTTAAGAACGGTTGTAAACAAATCGTGAGGTTGACAGCCAATGAAAAACATGTTGAAGAAAATATTGACCCATAGTGACACTTTTATAGTGTACTACTTCAGACTCGTGAAGTCATGATTCATGTTAAATGTTCGTGACTAGTGCATACAACCAAGAAATACTTCTTAATTCAAACGCCGGACAATTTCACGTGGGGTTGAGTAACAACACTACTTACTAGATAATTTTTGAAATGTACTATAGATCTACAATTGTTCAACATGTTCATCTGGTTTTCATACAACCTTGTCATGTTTACAATTATAAGAATAACACCTCTGTCTTGATCTTGTTCATTACTTTGTTTCGGAAGAAGAAAATATATAACAATAAAGCATGTATTGATTTTAGTTTTGGTAAACAAATATACAGATTTGATTGGTTTACACATCGTTGATATGCAAATAGCAAAGCCATGTCAATACAGTTGCGCCGAATAATTTGTCAAATGTCGTTTATTTATGCTTATTTCAGTCAATTCACAAACATACTATCTCGGACACTCATAACTTCAAGACCTTAGTGATAGTATTGCGTAAGTACGGCATCCCGCGCTGTACAGCTATATGAATCTGAAACTTAGTTAGCATAATGATCACAATTTCAGAATCATTTGTACAAGACGAAACCAATTGTCATGTACATGTAGTTCATTTTTAAACTTAGTCCATATTTACTGTTAATAAAACCCTGTACATAACATGTGTCAGATGGCACCTTGTCATTTTAGCGCAAGCAGATAAGCGCATGGTGCATTAGTCTTGCACATGTCATAATAGACTCTTCACAAAACCTTATATTTTAGAAGCTTACAAGAAACAGGGAAATTTACCTCACAGCTTTATACTGAGATACCTGTACATCAAAAAGTCAAATTTGCCCGAATTGTCAGATGATTTCTCCTTGCGTTAATGGGGCGATAAAACAACGTATCGCTGTATATTGTAATGTGTTTGTAATGACTTATATTAATTCAGGCGAAACATAATGGCAAATTCGTTTTTACGAATGGAGCAATGTGTAAGAATACAAATGAATAAGTTAATTTCGGTGAGAGAACTTCACATTCACAAGAGTTCGTACACAGTTCCGAGGGAAACAGCAGGAGTTGAGAAGCCATCAAAAAGCGGACGTTCATCACGAATGTACGATGATTTTTAGTTATTGTTAAGGGCAACTGTAGATATTATTATAATTGTGTAGCTTCATATAAGAAATAAGGGTTCATCAACATATTTACTGAAATAATCATACCGTAACTAAGGGCACCGTTAATTCCTGGTATTTGGTATCGTATTGTCGAGCAACTCATGCAAACCTTTATTCCATCATGGTAGAATATCCTCTTGCATCCATACAACCAGCAATCAACTGCACAATGACTTAAACTGCTGTACGATTTCATGAAAGTAACATTTGTGTCAGCACATTGATAGCCGTCCAATTGTGGTGCTCTCTGAATTAAATAAAACTCCTGTGCATTGCAATAATATGAAGCAAAGCAGAATAAAATCACATTAACATACATCGTTATTTCTCAGTGCGCGTCCGGGAAATGTCGCATTAGCATTAAACTCCGGTACATTGCTCTGAACACGTTACGCGAATCGTATTTATATCAATGCTTCGATAAATATTTAATCCGTTCTGTCCCAACTTTTCAAGTGGTGTGATATATAACATATAACGAATGTGTTTAATCAAGCAGAAATGTTTGAGTCGATCTTTATAGAGGCAGCAGAACTCGATAACAACTTATGAGTGTTTATCGTCATCATAAAATTGTTGTTAACTCATTTTGTCATGGCAACAGTAAATAAGCTCCACAAGATCCAATTAAATTTAGATTGGAAGATTTAATTCCCCATGTACTCCCAATCAATTACATATACTGAATATGCTACTGAATTATATATGGTGCTTGGCGAGAAGCTGTCTGGAAAATTGAAATTTTTGACACCGATAGTTGCCACGTCGTTTGTCACTGCCTTAAAGACCCAGTAATTTTGTAATTGCTAAAATGTGTCTGTAACCGATGACTATGTACAACAATATATAATTTTTCATAGCAATCATCTTTTAGATACCAGATTATTTCTAGACACGGCATTATGTCACAAAGGTTTGGGTAGGTTGAACTTCCAAAGAGTTCGGAGTAAAATTAAGTACAATTGGATGAAACGAGTTGGAAATTTTCGAAATTCAAGTATATGAGACATACTCGTACTTGTAATGTTTGGGACAAAGTGCATCACTGACTGTTTCTGTGAAGACAGTGCGTACTTTTCAGTTAATTGGTCTAGACTATTGGCGTCTTCCTTATTGATATTTCCTCTGTCTTCAATGGTCATGAACAATTCGTCATGGAAAGTGGTTGTCCCAGGATATGTGCGCGTCATTAGCATACTGATCCAAAGCAAACTGATATAAAACGCATTTTCCCGTACCTGACACTCTCTGGCGCTAATAACCGAAATGAAATACTGTATTATAAATGTGATAAACGAAATATCCTTATTATCTTAGTAGACACTAGATGAATTGACATAATGAATCAATGACAGACATTGTCGGCTTCATAGTATTATATCGAAGGGGTAGAGCCAGAACCTACCAACTCCTTAAATTTATATGAAGATAGCTGGGTATGGCTCCATCACCTCGATATGTACATGCATATTGTTTATTCGGATTAAAGTGAACCATCATTAGTAGTCATTTTGATATACAATGTAATCCAATACTATTGTGTTTAGTGCATAGTACTTGTTTTCTAATCGTCCAGTATATTACATGTTTATGATCCATGATCCATACATTGAGATGGTACACAGTGACAAGTGTCGCCGATGATTTCATCGACAATATTGTTAATTGACGGTGTGCATTAATTACGCTACGTCGTGTGTACTAGTTGTTTTTTTGTCACGAGTCCCATTTGTCTTTGTTCACGTCTTCATTGTTTTATGATTAAATGTCCATGCCCCGAGACAATCCGAGTAGTCCACTTGGTAGAGCATTAGACTGTCATGCGGCAATTCTGGGTTCTATTTCCGGGTTGGTCAGGTTATGTTCTTCCGTTCTTGGCTACGGTTACGTCCTCCACATGTGGAGAAGTTGTCAGTTGTTTGTGGAAGATCAAGTGAGAACTGATTGATAAATTGATTCCAGGAAAACTGGTTAGGCCACCGTATATGACTGCACAATTGTTTAAAACGTGTTTAACAGCACTTAAAAAATAACTGCTCCTAATGTCAACAAAAGGTAAAAGGAATTAAAATAGCCGAACCCGACGACTAATTACAATATGTTACGCATTTATAACCTCAAGTCAACGAAATGGAAAAGTTATATTTTCTAGGAAAGGGAATTTTTTCTATTTGGTATTAAATAATTCATATCTTTAAAAACAGTTATTGTTTCATCCTTTAAGTGTTGTGTTTTATGGTGTTTTATCTTCTGAATTTGTAAAGAGAATGCGACCTTCTCTGATTCTGTAATTTTTCACTCTGATAACATCGAACTTAAAATATAGATGGACTAAGAGAATATTAATTCAGAATTATCTCACTTTAATGTTTGTTAATCAATACGTTATTTGATCATTTGGGAATGCCTCTTCGATGGAAATGCCTGAGATGAAGCGACAATTGTGACAAAGAAGGAGTTAAGTTATTTAAACAGTAAAAAGTATCAAACAAACTTACTAATTGAATATTTATTAATAAGACGTAAACTATAAAGAAATGTTAAGAGCTAGGACTAACTGATATGGGCAATTGGAAAAGGGTCTGAAAAGGGTTTTTAGCAATTCGCGTTAGCGGTGCCATTAGCGTCTTAAATATGTCATAATAACATTGATAATTATTTTTTTTAGTTCAAAATGATCTAAAATATTGATACAAAACCTTGGAAAAATTGTTGAAGCAATTTCCGGGACTGAGTAACTGCTTCACATGGGATTTAATGTTAGTTGAATTTTGTTGGTTGCATTCCCTTTGAAACTTAAATGTTGATAGCTAAATATACTTAACGAAGCTTTCAACGTTACGTTTTGATATGTATCTATAATTTAAATGGTTTAAAGATGAAACAACGAAAAAAGACATCGAATAGGAACATAGTCGAAGGCCGCACCCATCCTCACACATATCTAAAAAAAAACGCTTGACAACTCCCAACATAAAAGACACACAGAATAATGAATGCAGGTAAAACATAGATAAGTATATCAATAGACCCATGACTTATCAGAAACCAACTTTTCATCAGAAAGAATTTAATATTAGTACTTAATATCGCCATATGTATTCTTTTTAAAACACCTATTGCGATATCAGGCATTATTCGTAAACTACATAGATTGCAATATCAGGCATAATTTATAAAATACATAGATTGCAATATCAGGCATAATTTATAAAATACATAGATTGCAATATCAGGCATTATTTATAGAATACAAAGATTGCAATATCAGGCATTATTTATAAAATACATAGATTGCAATATCAGGCATTATTTATAGAATACAAAGATTGCAACATCAGGCATTATTTATAGAATACAAAGATTGCAATATCAGGCATTATTTATAGAATACAAAGATTGCAATATCAGGCATTATTTATAGAATACAAAGATTGCAATATCAGACATTATTAAAAAATATATACACTCATCAAACCTTCTAACGAATCTCTAGGGGTTTCCTTGATTTTGCAAAAGCGCAAAAGAGGTTGCAAACTTACTTTATTTTATTTCTAAGTATATTCAAACTTAACAAGTAGAAAAAAGAAACATCAAAATATCACAGTAAATAAAAAAGAAATAAACATATGATTGTTTGTGGTGAGATGTTCTGTTGTTGGATGCCGACAACTTGTCTGGAAGTTTCTGCTGCTGAGCGCATGCAGCCCTCTGGTGATTCACGGTCATATACAGATCTTGCGCACGGGTGGTCACCCTTCGCCTGGGAGCACGCCGGATGTCTCGGACACTTCCGGTGCCTAGAAACTTATCCCGACGTCTCTATATTGTTGTTAAGGCTCTGTTGAAGACTCTCGCGACCTATAAAGAAAAACAATGATTTTCTAACAAATGCCTTATTTCTTTCTACGTGCCGAAAATTATGTCATTATTTTAAGGATTTTTAGCTTAACCGACGGACGGAAGCTCCTGTAGTCAGCATACTGACTGCGCGAGAACGCCCTTTATTCGACATTCGCCGGCATTATAAATCACAAATTATGTTTTTTGTACAAGTACAATAACTACTGAAATGAAAAAGCACATGGTAGATGGTAAGCACGTGCTGCACGTGGGAAATACCAATGCTGCACAAATTATCCGATATGGATTTTAGAGTCATTTTCTTAAAAGGGTGGTCAAAAACAGCAATACTGTAAAAGGTCACATTGCATCGTCGGTGTCAAAATCATGTCCGGCCAAGAACGTTGTTGTCTCGGGTGGGATATAGAATAAAAGCGTTTCAGTAAACCTTTCTTACTTAAGCAGTTATTAATGTTTTGCGTAACTTTAAGATGAAGTATCCTACATCTTTCATAACGCGAGCGTTCTTGTGCAAACATGACCGCCATTTTATCTATAACGGAAACAGACGACGGGTACATGAAAATCTTAAGAAAATGAATTTAAGAAATGCTTTCTGCAACGGTTTAGGAAACTTCTTAAAGACCGAAAATTTAACATAAGAAAACAGTTAAGATAAGAACGTTAATGAAACGTCACCCTGGTTTGTAAAAAGGAGGATTACAATTTTTACCATCATTAAAACATATTCGTCGTATTCATGGTTTGTTATTATTTCTTTTCACACATTTTTGTACTTATCGTCACAACCTATAATTGAATAACAGCTCACATATTCCTTCTTTGAGCAACGAAATTTCTTTTTAGGAACGATTACAACTATATGCTTTTTGAGATTTCCTGAGTATACCTGACCTGCAATATGCACCCTGACATTGTGTATCATGTAGACATACTTTGTAAGAGACTTCTGATCCTGGCGTTTACTTATGCTTATTTTGGTCAATTCACAAATATACAGTCTCCGACACTCATAATTAATAGTATTGCGTAAATATGGCATCCCGCGCTCCTCTGTGAGTCATCATTTTGCAGTTATGTGAAGCTTAACCTTATATTGGATGATCATAATGATTCATTTGTACAAGAAGAAATCAATTGAAACTTACAGCAACGTCTATATTTGCTGTTAATGCAACTCTGTAACATGTGTCACATTTGTGTCTTAAACTTGCACAAATAAATTTTTATCGTCCTCTTTACAAAACCACATAGTTTAGAAGCTTACAAGAAACAACGACAATTATCTTACGGTATTATTATGAGATACATGTTTATCAAACAGTTAATTTGACCGAAATGTCGGACGATTTCTCCTTGCGTAAATGGGGCGATAAACATAACGTATCGTTCTGTGTGTTTGTTATGATTTATATTAATTCAGGCGAAAAATAAAGGCTAAAGCGTTTTTACAAATGAGGCAATGTCCAAGAATACATAGGAATGATTGCAGAGAACTTCACATTCACAAGACTCCGTGCACATATCCGAGGGGAACATCAGGAGTTGAGAAGCCATAAAAAAGCGGACGTACATCACGAATGTACAATGTTTTCAATTGATTATTTAGGGCAACTGTAGATATTATTTTAGTTCTGTAGCTTCTTGTAAGAAATAAGGGTACATCAACATTTTTACTGAAATAATACATACCGTAACTAAGGGCACGTATTTGGTATCGTATTGTTGAGCAACCCATGCAAACTTTTATTCCATCATGGTAGAATAGCCTCTTGCATTCATACAACTTCCAGCAATCATCTGTGCAGTGAATTAAATTGCTGTACGTTTTCATGAAAGTAACATTTGTGTCAGCGCATTGATAGCCGTCCAGTGCAAAAATATGAAGCAAAGCAGAATAAAATCACATTTACATACATCTTTATTTAAGCGAATAGTATTTTTATCAATGCTTAGATAAGTAATTAATATTTAATTTTCCCGTTATATCCCAACATTTCCAAGTGGTGTCATATAAAACATATAATGCATGCGTTTTATCAAACAGAAATGTTTTACAGAAGCAGAAGAACTCATTAACAACTTATGAATGTTTATCGCCATCATAAAATTGTTGTTAAAGTATTTTGTCATGGCAACAGTAAATAAGCTTCACAAAATCCAATTAAATTTAGATTGGAAGATTTAATTCCCAATGTACTCCCAATCCATTTCATATGCTGAATATGCTACTGAATTCTATATGGTGCTTGTCGGGAAGCTGTCTGGAAAATAGAATTTTTGTCACCGATAATTGCGACATCGTTTGTCACTGTCTGAAAGACCCAGTTATATGTTCATATTGGAATGAACATTGGTAATTACTTAAGTTTATCTGTTACCGACGACTATGTACAACCATTTTTCATAGAATCATGTTTTAATCACCAAATTATTCCTACACACGCAACTATGTCAAAAAGGATTGGGCAGGTTGAACTTCCAAAGAGTTCTGAGTACAATTGAATAGTATTTGATTAAACGAGTTGAAAGTGTTCGAAATTCAAATATATGATACATACTTGTAATGTGTGGGACGAAGTGCATCACTGACATTTTCTGTGAATATAGTGCGTACTTCCGTTAATTGTTCTAGCCTATTGGCATATACGTTATTGATATGTTCCTCTGTGTTCAATCGTCATGAACAATTCGTCATGGAAAATGGTTGTCCCAGGGTATGTGCGCGTCATTAGCATATTGATCCAAAGTAAAATATAAAACGCAATTGCCCGTACCTGACACTCTCTGGTGCTCATAACCGATATGAAAAGTACATGACAATACTGTATTATAAATGTGATAAACGAAATGTCCTAAGTATATAAGTGGAAACTAGATGAATTGACAGAATGAACCAATGACAGACATTGTCGGCTTCATAGTACTATATGTACATGCATATTGTTTATTCGGATTTGAGTGTACCATCATAGCAGTCATTTTAATATACAATGTAATCCAATACTATTGCATTTAATACAGTGTTATTCTTTCTAATCGTTTAGTATATTCCATGTGCTACAATGAGTGTTGCATGATTTTGGATGGTACACAGTGTCAAGTGTCGCCGAGGATTTCATCGGCAATATTGTTAATAATACCGAAGTTAAACAAACAATTTTTGCAGATGATGCAAGTTTCTTCATGGATGGATCCGAAAGCTCCTTTTTGAATCTTATAAAAACTTTTGATAAATTTAATCAAACTTCAGGTCTTAAATTAAACGCATCAAAATGTACTGTTTTAAGAATAGGATCATTGCTCCATACATATATCAAATTTTGCAAATCAAAGAAATTTAATTGGACTTCAAATGAAGCATCCACTCTTGGAATTCACTTCTCAAATGACACTTCCAAAATACTAAAACTTAACTTAGACCCAAAAATAGGTGCCTTCCAACATACACTATATAAATGGAAAAGATGGAAACTATCTATTATTGGAAAAATTACAGCTATCAAGTCGTTTGCACTCCCAAAATTAGTATACCCACTGACCGTTTTAATAACTCCTGATGAAAAGAGAATAAAAACAATAACAAATGCAATGTTTGACTTTCTTTGGGACTCTAAGCCAGATAAAATATCGAGAAATACAAGTATTCAAACCTACAAAAATGCAGGCCTAAAATGTTAGATATTGATTTTTTTTAACATCAATTAAAGCTAGCTGGGTTAAGAGAATAGTAGACAAAAATGATCAAGAGATACTAGCATCATGGTCAACAATCGACTTTACACAATCTACACAAAACATATGAAAAGAAATACTATGGAATAACTAAAATTTAAAACAAACAAATGGCAATATGTTTCTCTATAAACCGTGGATAGAAAAAAAAATTTAATACATAGAACACACTTGTGACTCCCAAACTAAACAATTCCTTACATTTGAACAGATGCATAAAAAATATGGTATCCACAAGGGCGATTTTTTAAAATATTTAACTCTGAAAACAGCAATTAACAGACAATGGAACACTCAACTATGGGAAGATCAAAATAATATTCCTGAAACCAAACATCTTATTGATGAAATTAAAAACACAATTAAACCGAATAAAGTAATATATGATTTACAGCTAAAATATAAACAAATAAAGAACAAGCAAACTGAAAAATGGAACAAAGAACTCGCAGGAAATGAAATAAATTGGAAACATATTTTCACTATCCCTGTTAAATGTACTGTTGATACAAAACTACGAGAATTTCAATATAAATATTTAATGAAAATAATTCCAAATAACTGCTACCTTTACAGATGTAACCTTACCAATACAAGAGTATGTGATTTTTGTTTTATGAACGTAGAATCTCAAAAACATTTGTTCTGGGAATGCAACATTACTCAACAGTTTTGACCGGAATTAAAATATTTCTCACAAATAAAGGAATACAAGTAGGCAACCTAAATTATATGGAAGTGTCTTTTGGACTTGAAAACCCAAGTAAAGATCAAAATAAAAACGTTATAAACTACATTTTAATATTACATAAAATACTACACCCATAAATGCTAATACACTAAAAAAATACCGGAAATCGACTCTTTTAAACAACATCTGTACAGGCGCATCGAGATTGAAAAAATGATAGCAACTATGCAAAACAAACTTGATAATTTTATTCTGAAATGGAATGTTCTCATACCTCTTACTTAAAATATCATGCATGATTTTTGTTATTTTTGGCAGACTGGACGATCAAAATTTTGAAAGCTCAATTTTAATTTTCTATTTTCTACTCACACACGCTGTATATTCTTTTCTGTACATTATACAATTATAAGATAACTGACAACTTTGCTATGTACAATTGTATTATGTAATTATGTATGTTCACTGCCCCGTTGTCTGTGTTCAGTATTCATTGTTATATGATTAAATATCCATGCCCTCAAGCCAACACGGGTAGCTCAGTTGGTAGAGCACTAGACTAGACAAAGCAACTTAGTACTGATTGATAATTGATTCTAGGAAAACTGGTTTGGTCAATTGGCCGAAGTAGATGACTGATCAATTGTTGACAAACGGCGTATAACCCGATGCAACAACCATGCCTCTCTCAAGCTTTTGTGGTGGCTGCGTGCTTTGTATACATACATTCCTTGCTTGACTTCCTATGTTTACCGTGAACAATAAATACGGATGACATCATAAATTTGACGAAACACTGAATAAAGAAGTCAAGCATGAGATGACACATACAAAGTGCGTAGCCACCCAGAACCGCAATGAGGCGTGGGTGAATTAATAGGCTTACCGCCTTGGAACGGGTAGTGGCAAATACACAAATGTGGTTTAAATCTGGTTGAAGGGTGTACCCTAGTAGAATGTAAAAGGGGGGTTTGGGGCCACCCCCAGTTTTTAGTATATATAGAGCATTTTAAACCTTACTATCAATTTTAACGACCCCAGTTTTTAGTATATATAGAGCATTTTAAACCTTACTATAAATTTTAACGACCCCAGTTTTTAGTATATACAGAGCATTTTAAACCTTACTATCAATTTTAACGACCCCAGTTTTTAGTATATATAGAGCAACATTTTAGGCCTTACTCTCAATGTTTTAACCACCCCAGTTTCAGTATAAATATAGAGTATTTGAACCTTACTCTCAATTTTGATCACCCCTAGTTTTTCGGCGCAGTCGTACTAACATGGTTTTGCTATTTGCATATCAGTGTCGTATAAACTAATAAAATCTTACGTTAACCACCAAGGCAATTTCTCTTCAACCACACAACGCCTGTAACCTTGTCGCGGATTGGTTAACCTATCGATTACCGAAATCCATTTTGGATCTGGAGTGACCAGCAATCGTAACATCTGGACATTTTTTTATGTCACACAACAAATGTTATCCTTCAAATTGCGCCGGCTATCTTTTTTCAAGATATTTCTTGTTAAGTATATTAGAGCATTTTAAGCCTTACTCATCATTTATAATTTTTGGGGCCACCCCAGTTTTTAGTATATATAGAGCATTTTAAGCCTTATCGAGAGGCCGGCGACAACAGCACCGTGGTATATCATATTCACGATATGCTTTCCGTCCGGTGTATCCATTATTCCATATACATGTAGTGTGCCTCAGCTTTAAATGGTGGGCCTCGGGTGCAGGCACCACGAGGCGCTAGGGTGGCACAGCCGCTGCGTTGGTGCGACGCTGGAAGACAACCGCGGCCTCTGGCTTAACTGCTGGGGTGTCTGACTTAACTGCTGAGGTTACTGGCTTAATTGCTGAGATATATGGCTTAACTGCTGGGGTATCTGGCTTAATTGCTGGGGCAACCTCGCCGGATTCTTGTGTAAGAGCTGCTTTGTGCTGCCGGAGCTCGGCCAGGAGCTTTTCCTCGATGTTTTTCCTAGCTGCAGCACCCTTCTTGCCTGCTACGACCCTCTTGGCATTATTATGTGTCGTCACTCTTAATGGTGTCACAGGGGGTGAATTCGGTGGCGTTTCTGTCGCCTGGGGAGGCGTTTCTGCTTCCTCCATCTTCATACATATCATTTCTCGTGTGTACAAATTGACAATGCTTCACAGTAGTTAAGGCCGCGGTAAGCGGAGCTAAGAACATGTCGTAGTGATGGTATAGCTCGCAGGTAGCATTACTAAGTGCGGGTTCAACAAAGGGATCATCCTTAAGATCGGCGAGTAACCTTGGCTGATTTTCGAGCTAAACCGGGAGGAATAATCTAGCCACTGTGGAGTACAGCTGCAATGCCGCTTGTCATAAGGTCTTCGTAAATGCAGCGTACAGGCGCGCCTCGTAGCGATTATAGAGCTTCTCGCTCTCAGCGTCAGCCTTTTTGTCAATTTCTGCAGCCGCGAGGGATCGTCTGAGCTGCCCCCCCCCCCATCAGCTAGGGCGCTAATCTCACCTTTTTCATAATGACATCGTCGGGTTTCGACACCACATTGCGCTCCGCGGGTACAACCGACTGCTCTTCTGTCAGTAGCGCGTCAATAAATTCGTCGCAATCCATGCTCAATTGCGTTAAATGTAATAAAGGACCTCTGTTATTATGCAGAGCATTATGCAGAGCATGGTGATGAAATATATAATATTATAGCCAGTTGGTGGGTCTGTTTTCAATACCAGATTATCATGAGGTCGCCAGCGCCCGACGAATCGCTGCCTGTTGTTCGCAGGATATGACACATTTCTCTCGCAGCAGGTCGTCGAACGAGTCACGGTCCTTGCAATGAAAGAGGGCGACCCAGCGGGTTTGCTCCCGGAGGTCTTTTAATACAGCGTTGAACTTCTGAGCAAGCACCCAGACGCTCTGGTCCGCGTGACGACCTGAGAAGGCTAGCTCGGACAGCATGTCCTTTTTAGTCAGCGCCTTCGATGCGCTGCAGTCGTCGATAATATAAAGGGTCGGCTCACCTTCGAATAATCGGTAGAGCGCCCTGAGATAATCGTGGAGCCGCTCGACATGGTCTACCGCATAAACCTCGGGGTCGGCCCATATACATGGACGGATGCAGTATGTTTTGTTGTTCTTCAGCGTGGGGCAGAGGATCACGACGTATTCGAAAGCGCCACGGTATGACCCTTCCAGTGGGTCGAGTACAAAAACTGTTTTCTCGCAGCAGTTGGTCTGTTCCGCTGAGCATCCATGATAACGTAGAGGTATATGTTCAAAGTCCCATTGGTTTCGGCCTATTTGGAGATTTGAATGGTTATACCATCGATGACATTCTCAACGCGCCGCCGACCATTGTCGTGGAGCGTGTCGTCGTCGGTTGACCTGATGTCTAGCCAGAGAGCAAACTCTGAACTTGAACTTTTCCAGGTCACACGCGGCCAGACCAAAATCCTTAGCCACTGCAGCCACCTCGGGGTTACGCTTTGCGCCGCCTGCGAAGAATTTCCGGGCTTCGTCCCACTGCTGGTGCAGCCGCATCCCGTAAGAGAAGAGTTGGTTGGGAATTCCCTCTATCGTGACCTCGACCTTAGTAATCTTCGGGTTGTAGAAGGCCTCGAACTGCCGACTGAATGCGGCTGCTCGTTCTTCAAACAATATTAAGATTCCCCTCATATAGCGGGCGGGCACGTTGATGTTTAAGTTCCAGAGCGTGTCGCTTTTGTCTTTTGCAATTTTGCGATTGCGGAGAACCCGGTCATAGAGGATGGAGAGGCGGCTGGCATACTGGTTGCGGATCATAGTGGCCAACTCTGGTAGGGTGACCATGTCAAACTCCGAAGTCCGTTTGCTTCCAAGCGAAGTGCTCCTTGATGTGCACGTCCCCCAGCCCCACATAGCCGCTCGAAGGTCTTCATCACTAAGCGTTTTTACTATATAAATAGTATCTATTTAACGACTTTTCTATACAGCGACCAGCGACCGCATTAAACCAGTCCCGACAGGAAAAACATATAGTTAAATTATCCATTAAACGACCGCATGCACTTAATCCCATGGAGCAATTTACACCTGATTTACAACTGAGAACAAATGAATAAACAATGAGGCGTGATATATGTTTGTTTATTTCTCAATACATTAGACTTTACAATATATGTGGTCAATTGCCACATTAATACTATCATAATATACGTATATAGTTTCAACAGTTTTAGTACAAAATGAGATGCTATGTAAATAGCGTTAATTTTACATATAATAATAATATCTAATGAACCTATATAATTATAAACATTGTACCGGAAAAAAACACAATAGTATCTATAAATTAATGTAAGTATAGTAAGACACAGGATACGTGGAGTACTAAGCTGCATGAGAGTATATTTATTCATATAAATGTTTTGTTTCTCATTTCAAATGATTTGTAAGTATACATGGCAAGATTTCTTATAATAGTTTTGTTATTTGAATTGATCAAGTCAATAAATTTAATGATATTTGCATTGTTCCAATAATATTTTTAATATGGACTTGACGAATTTCTTTATATAACGGAGATCCTAATAAAAAATGAAACTCATCTTCAAGGACATTACATAATCTACATTTTCTGTCGTTATATGGTATTTGTACAGGCTTACGCCATATTCCGGCTTCTACTTCTAATCTATGAGCAGATGTTCGTAGAAGACAAAATGCAAAGCGAAAATTTTCAATGTTAATAAAATCTAAATAAGGTTGAAAACCAAAAGCACTGTATAATTTATAAGTTCTAGCTCTAAATGAATTTTCTACATCACTTTTCCAAATTTGTAAATTTGTAAATTATCATAAATTCGTTGTATGAATATTGATAAAAAAGCGTCTACATCACCAATTCCTTGCTTCAGCCAAACATCAGCAAAACCATTTGTTTCTAATATAGTTTGATATATGCCACCTGGCAATTACTCGGCCTCATAGTTATATCGAAGGACTGAAGGTCCTGGGAGGCGCGTCCCAGGCATCCATAATTCAAAGCAAGTATTTTGATGTATCATATTTACAAATGATGAAACCGATAAATGATGTTCCTATCGGGTAAATACTTAATATTTTATGACTAAACTTAATTAAATCGACTGACTTTGCCTGTAATGAGGCTGTAAGGTAGTAAAATTATATTAACATTTACTTTTGAACATTTCGGTACACTATATTTTTTCTTTGTCGTTATAGTATTCTTGTATGAATCTTGCTTATTATGTATAAAAAATTCAGTGGAGTCGCGACTGGGGCGGCAAGGGCCCAAACATTCGGCAAGCAGCGGTCATGCGGCTATCATAAAAATTCCGTGGAATGTCGAACAAATGCTAATATGGATAAACAAAATCAACCTCACGACTTCAATATCATAAACGTTATTTTGGTAAAAAGGCACCAGCACAGCGTTCATTTAAGGCAGTATGGTTTCTGAATTTCTCGTGGCTTCACCATGATGAGGTATGATAAAGGCTTATTCTTTTGCTGACTTATTGCTTATTCACAGAGACGCTAATGATGCCATGGACTTTTACGGTCTTGCAAATGGCTTTATAAGAGCAAACAAATCTTATCTTTCGAGAATCAGTTTAATATGGACATCTTGGTTTTTAGGTATTTAATTCATTATTGAGAATTATTCTGCAAGTTTCTGAAATAAATCAGAGATATTAAATGCGCTAGGAAAAGTAGTCCCATAATGACACCTTTTAAAAGATTTGACAATGTACACTACCGATATTATAAAGGGTATGGAGTGAAACAAAGTAGTGTATCATACTGGTTGTTACATAACTCCATAGGTATTAACATGGTGAATTTTAGTAACCTGACCCTTTCCAGATGGAATATAGTGCAGTAATCTCAATGAAATGATTCGGTCTTCAAATTAAAAAAAAACATATTGTTACTGGACTTTCGTAGTGAAATAATTATTCATATAAAACTCTCTATGAATATCAGTGTTATAGTCCAGACAAGTTTTTTTAGACCCAATTTTGATGTTTGACCTCCAAGTGTGACATTGACCTTCAGGCTACGGACATGGGTCTTACGCGCGACACTCTCAGGCTCATCATGGTGAACATATGTGCCAAGTTACTTGGAAATCCTCCAATGTTCCAAAGTAACGGTTCGGACAAAGAAATTCTGGACGGACGGCCTCACATACACTGGACTGCCATTGTGGCGGCTTTGTTAAAAATAATCACTTGGAAGATAGTATAGTTATGTGAGGTAAATATTTATAGCACATATCGATATTTTTTGAGTAAATTTGAATAAAGTACCAATACAGTTATGTTGACTGTTTGCAAGCTTCACATAGCACATACAATATATGTAGTATAATTTAGAAATTCAAGACATTATGGAACAATAACTAATGCTTCATGAGCGGCGGAGCACTTTTGCACTATTTTTTGAAACTGAATTCTGCATTACGCGTATGATACCCATTTTCCAATTGTTCATGCTGAATCTGAATATTGTTTGTTTTGTTGTATCTCAAATACCAAATATGGTGTTGCTGTTACATTATTGAAAAGAATGACAATTGCATGTATTCATGTTGTATCCAACGCAAAGTTTACGTCGTTAATTGTTTCGGCATCAAGACTCCCATCCATGCAGAGCATAAACTTGTTCAACCGGTATGACAGTACTTATTACTATGTTTAATTGATGTACAGTGCCTGCATGGTGCCGGCTTTAAATGTAGAAAAACTACGCCGTTAATTGTTTCGGCATCATGACTCCCATTCATGCAGAGCATAAAACAGAGAGAATACGTAACTACGGGGAACGCCACATACACAAGACAATACCTCCCCACGCAGACCTCAGGAAAAACAACAATCCACAAAACATAACGCACCTAAGGAGGTCAAACGTTACACATATTAAGGAACAGAGGCACAAGGAACGGCCCAACAGACCATAAGGAATAATTAAGAGAATCAAAGTGGACAGTAAAAGGAGGGGGAGGGGGGAATTAATGAATGGAAAAGTTCACAGGACAAGTCAAGACAACTGGCCACAATAGGCCAAAATTGGGCAGGAAACACTCTGAACACTGTATAAAGTGACAGAATTGCATAGGGGAAAGGGAAACATAAAACATTCATAACACAAACAGAAACAACAATCATATAGCGAATTAATACGCGTTTATTCATGTAAACTCATTCGCCAATAATGACTCAATAATGAAGTTCATGTAACGTCGTTGCTAAGCGACTTACGTTGCTTGACGTCACCGAGAAGGAATATGCGATATGTGTTTTTTCTGCCGACTCTTTCTATCTTGACTTGAAAGATCGTCATGCCGACAAAGTTTTTTATATTCACTGAGAGAATAAAAATGTCAGACAAAAACACATCGCATAATTTAACACTGGGTTCGAATGTGTAAATACTCACTTTGTTTCGTATGTTATCCTTTTAAATAGACCCCGTAAAAAAAACATTTATTACTATAAGCCTGTTTTAATACGCACATGAATCATACCTTTAGTATTATTCTAGTTAAGGTAAGACCACTCTAATACTCATCTTCAAGAATCTTAACTAAACTGTTTTCATGAGTTTCTCGATCACATAAGACAACTAAATGCAAAATATTACAAAGTTTTACCGTGCCGTTTTAAAGATTTTCAAGTTTTAAGATTAAACCGACTTGCTTTGAGAGGTCAAAAAGTCCACTCATGTTATTCATGCATAAAAAAATTTTTTTTAGTTCAAAATGAGACTTTTTTATCATCTGTTTGTGTTATTCTTAAAAAGAAAGTGCTAGTGATATCATAAGGAAAAGAAATCAAAAATAATATGCTTTGTAAAAAATATATGTGGTACTTCATATGCATACACCCTCCTGTAAATGACGTAATTTTTTAAGTCACAATAAGAAATGCCAATTTTCAAGGTAGCATAATCATACATAATAACGTTAGTACTCTAATATAATGGACATCAAAATTATCCTCAACACCTCTTTAACAAAATATAACAAAATGAAAAACTTTTACCGTCCAGTTTTGCTTTGATAACATCTTGTAATATGTATGTATCAAATTTTACCGTGCAGAATTATTACGGAATTCATGACGTCACGCCTTGCACAGATTCGTGTTACTGTGATGAGTACAGATATTTATTTATAGACTGAAAACTGTTATGTACCCGTGTAAATGTGTGTATCAGTGTTTTGCTTTTACTTTCGCGCGTGTGATAAGATAATTCTTGAATTTAAGCACGAGGCAACTACACCTATAAGTACATGAGAATTGTCACATTGGATAACATACAGGGAATTTAAGAATTAGGCAATTGTACATACTTAATGTTCTATTGCCTAATGAGCTGATAGAATGGTTTTAATTTACGAGCTTTGTTTCACAACATAGATAAATTTGAATGGAAAGAGGATGGTATTAATACGTTTTGATTGTTCAGTTGGACATTCATTTGTACTTCACTTTTCGATATCTATTAAGTGAAATAAAGAAATGTGGAGTTGGATGAGAGGTTATATTTCCTCAGTTCTTAAGCTATGCGAAACATCCAAAATGACAACAAAAGGTATGAAAACTATCAAATTTATATTATCAAAAAATGACTAAACTGAAAATACCTGCAAAAAGTAACAGCGTATACGTGTATATAGTGAAAACGTTTTTATACAATGCATTGAATTATAAAGTACATTAAATTAATTATGTAAGGATGTTTCATTTTCGTAAAAAACGCTTGAATAACACATGGCGTGGTTTTTTTATTTTGATAAACTCATAAACAGTCACGTGTGCTACACGCCTTGACAAGAAGAAACGTTTATAAATTATCACATTCGTTACAAGTGTTAATATAATTCCCAGATCAGTATTTTGCAAATTTTATAACTTTTGGCTTGGGATGATCTCAGTTGTTCGTCTGTAATTCAAAAACATGTCACTTGATTTTAATTACTTCTTGTCGACAGCTGTTTGGTATATTAGACACTATGCAGAATTGCATAAACATCACGGAACGGATTTTACGGAAATTTGAAAATATTAAATATTTTCACATTCTCTCTCCTATAGTATATGTGTATACAGTACACAGGAGATTGTCACGAGTTCTCTCCCTTTATCCTTCCTATAGTATATTTGTACATACACTGAACAAAAAAAGAAACTTCCGATTTGTACACATAGTGTTTGTTGTGTTAAAGAAATCATTGTGTAAAGAAAGTAGATAGGTCATATTAGCATTGACCTGTGTCTTCAGGATTCATGAACTTTAGCGATTATGTTTGCACTGTTAATCGTCAACAACGTGAACGAAAACGCTTCAAAATTTGTAAAAATTAAAACAAAATTACATTGTAGCATTTTTAGTATGCCAAGAATACTCAATAATTTACGCGAACGTGCGATTGGTATGCTTGATGCTGGCATGTGGACATAAGACGTTGCAAGGCATGTTGGGAGTTCTAGTCGAGCGATACGAAATCTTCGCGCACGATTTAGAACGCCAGGACACACCGACGAATTGCAACGTCGTTGACGTCCGCGTGTTACAATTCGTGATCAAGACCGCTATATCATGAACACACCCATATGCGCAATCGATTCAAAACTGCTACTCCTGCTAACACACCAGGGCTTCATAATCTCCGAATCAGTGGGCAAACTGTTCGTAATCGTCTGCTGGAGAACGGTTTACAAGGATGACGACCTTACGTCAGATGCGTTTTAACGCAACGTCATCGTGTAAGTCATCTTAATTGGGCACGTGTACACACTCGTTGGACACGACGACGCTGGAATACCGTTCTTTTCGGATGAATCAAGATTTTGTTTACATCGTGGTAATGGCAGTGCGCGTCTACCGTATAAGTAATGAACACTATACTGACTGTTGTATTCTTGAACGAGATCGTTTCAGAGGTGGGGGTTCTGTCATGGTTTGGACAGCCATTTCCCATGGTTATCGTTCACCACTAGCCGTCATTAATGGCAATGGTGAAATAATTTATTGTCAGAGGACGGCAAGATATGTTTTCAAATCTATTATAAAAACAGATTTTAAAACTTGTGTAAAAGAGTGTCGATAAAGGACAACCGTCAGGAAAGCGATGTGAGCTTAATTCGATATTCTACGCGAAACTAATCAAGAAAATGTACTCCAACCATTGAGGAATGACTGGGTATATAGTCATGTAAACACCTCGAGTGCCATAGATTTATGGCAATGCAATTACCACAAAATTGGACAGGTTTGTATAGAAAATGCTAATGGTTACGACTGCTAGAACGAAGGTGCCAGTCTGTCGACATTGCTTATTAAAAATGGTGTAGTGAAAGGCAGTATGAACAATGATGGAGCGAAAATTGCTTTTGAATGTTCCCCATCGCACGTCTTGTATGGACGACGAGTTACTGGATGGAGTGAAATACCAGTTTGTGACTTGCGTTGTCCAGTTCTGGATATACTTCTGAGTTCTATACTGCAAATAATCCAAGTGAAAATTCTTGCAGGAAATGGACATATACTAAATACAGTGCCTGATCATTACCATACTTCAGATATGCATGTAATTGAAGTTCTAACATAACATTTCAGTACACATACACCTTTAATGCAACAGTCCTTACCAACTTAACATACACGGTGGAACTTCGACATTTTCACCCTATAGTTTGTCTAATGAAACAGCATATGACCTTGAAACAAGTAACAATAGGACAATCTCTGATAACTGCATCAATGACATTTGCCACTGCAAGTAGTTTCCACTACTCCCAACACGTATGTGTCTCCAGGTGCCCAGGTCAGTTAGCAAACACATTCACCAAATTCTATGATATCGGCTTGTATTCTCTACATCACTTTGACATCTACAGCAACATCACATTCGAGCAGTGTTTACATCATTGTTTGCAATCAACCGATTGTTTTGGCTTTCAGTACGAACAACGGTACGAACGGGAATGTTATATATATGTACCAGACAATTGCGTTGACCAGTGCAAATATATCAGCTGCAAGAAGTACACTATGTGTTGAGGTATTTCTTATCATTTATAAACATATCATTGACAGCCTATTTGGGACTAGTACTTATATCCACAAATGGGGAATTTTGCGTCTCTAAAAGATGAAAAGGGGAATGTTGAGCCGAACTTATTAGATCAACTGTTGCGTCTTGATACCATTTTTGATAAATTATAATTATTATGCTGTATTTTCCGGCTAATGTATTATAATATGGTTAAACAATTGTGGATCAACACCGACTAATATTGTAATAATTATCTTTCTTTTTGGCAAGCGAAATGTTAAATAGCAATAAGTATATACCCATACTATTTTAGTAGGTGATCTTTTCCATAAACAGCCCCAAAAATGGCAAAAATGTACTTGCTTCATTGTACATTGTATTAATTATTTTCACCATTTATCATTTAAGATGTTTGATATTTTATTCATTAATTTTTGCATCTATGCTTTTAAAACATGTAACATGGAAATTAATTACATAGGGATATAAATCTGGAAGGGCATTGATGTCATAAATCTGAGAAACGATTGTGAGCCAATTACTCTATAATAGCTTCAATGATGTGCAAGATTTTAGTGTTTAAAATACTCATCTCAAGAAGCATTCATTACATGTTTGTTATATTACATACAATAAGAAATATGGATTTTGCCTTTTCAGGAATTCCAGGAGCTGTGGCGTAGATATAATATGTGACGGGGGTCCTTTAGGGGCCACATACCCTTTAGACAAGGGTCCACTGTAATTGACCTCTAAGTGAATGGAAAGTACTGAATTATTCGATCAGGAAGGAAAGTAATTTCAGCATTGTTTATCTGAAAACTCTACTAACATAGATTATTTCTGAGTTTAGATATTCTCAACATAACAAGTCATTGTTGAATTGATTTAATGCATGGTAAAATGTTTAATTTGGAAACAATTGGTTTATTTGAACGTTTCTTTTCATATCTCTATATGTATACTGGGTGTAATGTAAATAGCTTATCAGAATACAACCTTATAAATGTTCCGTGACGGTTGTTCATTTTGTTTGTAAAAGACGTCCATAATTATTCACATGAGGTTAAAAATGATGCAAAACTTAATCTGCAGAATCTGACTTAAATCTTAATTGTTCTGTGTACAATGTATAACACATGTAAGGATACATGATATGTTTTTCTATGTTTGTTTTCCTTTTACAATGTAGTTAAGGGGAGGTAACGCAAACATGTTATATTATATATAAAAATCACATATCTTTGAGTGGGACAGTAATATTGTCAATCTGAGGAAACTACTGTCCCACAGGCTCAATTAAGAATAGACAAATTTCTGTCCAAGGAAAAGTTATGTTTTTATTATTCAGAAAAGATTTATGCTATAAATAGTGTTACTCTCATTGTGTTATTCATTCTGTGCCTAACGCGTGATGTCATTGTGTTTGCAGGGATTGACAGTATAAACTATCACCAGGTTCATAGTAGGTTTCATTTTAAACATAATGTCGTGATGTCCTTTGATTTGCCAGAATTGAAAGTAAAAGCTATCAACCCCATTGGTAGGATTTTCTGTTGATTGTAGTAAAAATGCATCTTCTTAGGTAAATGGGAGTTTTGTATTGGAAGTGAAATATATAGAGTAAGTAGCCACAAGGAACGCCACATACATAAGACAGTGCCTCTCCACACATATATTCGGGAAACAATACTCCATAAAACATAAGGCACTTAATGAGGTTAAATGGTACAAACGTTAAGAAAGAGAGGCACAAGGAATGGCCTGGCAGACCATAAGGAATAATTAGGAGAATCAAAGTGGACAGTGAAGGAGGGGTGATTAAAGGATGGAAAAGATCACAAGACAAGTCAAGACAGCTGGCAATAAAAGGCCGAAACTGGGCAGGAAATAACATGAACACTATATAAAGTGAAATAATTGCACAGGGGAAAGGGAAATATCTGAGGGTTTAAATCGATTTAACAGCTAGCTAACCTCACCCTTAATCGCTAATTGGTCATTGATTTAAAAATATATACATAAAGTGACTAAGTAGGCAGTAACTAATCATTAAAAGCTATTAATCATTATGTACTAGATGTACTAATGTATAATAAAGAAATGTTTGTACATGACAAACTAGAGGCTATTGTAAGATTCGAGACATCATGTTTCGACTTATTAACATTACATCAATTACTAAACTACTTTTTAACTTACAATAATCACTGTCGGTAACCTGTGTTACTAACTGGTACTCACACCTAATTTAGAGATTGTGAGGTTTGCAGTTCAACTTTGCCCAAGTCAGTGTTAGTTTCATCTTGATGATAATGTGAGGGAAGTAAATCTTGTATGCTTGAATATATTGTAAGGGAGATAATTTGATTCTCCTATTGGAGAATGTATTAGTGTGTTGTATGTCTTGTGAACAATTAAACGAGATTTGACTTTAACAAATGGTAGCAAAGCGAACAACTGGGGAAAAACGTGTTTAGAGACAATGTAAGAAAGTGTAAGAGAACTTTAAAGATGTATATGGCTCATCATAACATAAAATGTTTGAATCGGCTTTATCCAGTATTGTTGTTACATTGGCTAAAACATCTCTAATTAGAGCCGTTGCAATGTAAAACCGATTGAAAAAATCATTTTTTATCATATTACTTACAGTAAAAACTAGTAAAATAGCCTGATTGTTTTAATTTTATGATGTACACACATCTTTCATCAATAAATATGGATTAATACATTCTTCAGTTCATTCTTAATAAATGCATGTTTAGTGATGTTTTAACCATAGGAAATATATTTTTCAAGTTTGGTTAATAAAACAAATGAACACACAATGAGCAAAGTATAACTTTAAAGTGTTAACTGACAAGATGACCTCAAAATAAACCCACCTAGCCTGACCAAAGGCTACTATGAAATGTATAAGCACGAGCTGCTCGCTTGGAGAGAGGTCACAGACCTGAGCAAGGACAATAAAATAATAACCGAATAAGAAAATTCAAAAGTTACGTAGTTGAAGGTGGAGCCACATCTGCCTTCAAAGTAGAACCAGCATTCGTACCAGAGTTTTATGGAAGCAGACGAGGGGGATACAATAGGGGGAGGTACAACAGGGGTATAGCGTGGATGACAGCGTGTGGTACAGCAAGTGCTAACAAGAAAATTAATCCAACGGGGGCGGACGGTAAGCCATTGACTGCACGATCGTGTGTGTCATTTAGACATGTGGTTAATGGACGGAAAATGACATTGATGTCTACTTGCATGGAGGGCCAACAAGGTCAGGAGGGAAGTGTTATCCACGATTGCCGCGGAAGATTTGGGACTACAGGAAGGAATAGAAGCTGGAATATACTATTGATATATGCATCACGCATTCTCAAAGACAATTAAAATACCAATACATGTGTTCATTGATAACAAAGGTGTGATTGAGGCAGTTTTCTCAACCACTCTTGTAGATGACAAGCGATTACGAATTGACATAGACGCGATCCAGGAGAAAATCAGACATGTTAAAGTGAACATTCACTGGATACCAAGAACCATTCAACTGGCAAATTGATGAAAAAACGCGGGGCCTCGGGTAGCCAGTTTCAGCATGTGTGACAAACGGGGGCGATGCTTGCAACAATGCTTGACATCATCGGAAAATAACAATTTAGGAGCATTTTCTCTGAGCAGTATGAGGGAAAAAACACAAAAAATATTTTGTATCATGAAGATAAACTGTTTTTGGAACTTCTTGTGTTAAATCCTTCTGTCTTTATCTGAACAATCACTACTCTCTGTTGTTTTAAATTGAGTGTTTTACTTTGAAGCATGTTCTAGTTTTGTTTATTTTATCGTGAATCATCATTTCAATTTAATCTGTTTAACTTTGAAACATGTCCTTGTGTTAGTTGGTTCATTCTGGGTCGTCAACAATTTAGATTGGTAACATATTTTACCTTATATACATGAAACTTGGTCAGAAGGTTTATCTAAATACAATCTAGTATAAGGTGGAAACTAGTTCATCTGGGAGTCAAAAACTAGGTCACTAGGTCCAAATATAGTAAAACCTTGTTAACACTCCAGAGTTCATATTGTATACTTGATTTGTATGAGACATGGTCAATGCAATTTAGATCAGGTTCGAAACTGGGTCATCTGGAGTCAACAACTAGGTCACTAGGTCCAATTACAGTAAAACCTTGTTAACACTCCAGAAGTTACATATTTTTTCTTTATCTACATGAGACTTGATCAAAACGTTTGCCTTATTTAAACCTAGGTCAAGATTGGAATTGGGTCATCTGTGGTCAAAAACTAGGTCTCAGGATCAAATGATGGACAATCCTTGTGGATTTTCGGGAGGCTCTATTTTCTACAGAAACTACATAAAACTTGATCAGAATGTTTGTCTAAATAAAATGCAAGTCCAGTGAGGTACTGGGTCATGTTGGGTAATAAAATAGGTCACGAGGTCATATCAATGAAACTCCTCATGGACTCTCTTTCAAAAAGTAGGTCACGAGGTTATATCACTGAAAATCCTCTTGGACTCTCTTGATGTCAACATGGCAATGTACTCATGTGAGCGATTTAAGGCCACCAAATTCTATGTAAACTTCCTTCCTGAAAAACGTTATAATCAGATTCGAGAATAAAGTAATGTAAGAAACAGCTACAAGAAAATTCTTTTTTACATTTATGCATATAGCATTTAAGAAATGGGCATAGTTCCTTTCAAAATTAAAATATTGTTATTAGCAGATGACCTAGCTAAATAGATGTACCAATGGGGCATCAAATTGTCTGTAATAAAATTATTAACATTATCTAACACAGAATATATCAAACTTTCAGAGACTTTTACCGTCCGGTTACAGCGCAATCTCATTTTGAACAGAATGACGTGCACATTTCTCTGAGAAAAAGTAACACTTCTAAGTGGTTGTGTTTGCTTTTTCATAAAAGTATTAGTTTTGTTCTGGAAAATTCAACTTAGTGCTGTTGTAAAACAAAAATATTGACTGTGCAACAAAATCGTGGTAATTTTTGGTCTCTTAATTACTTAAGTTTGTTATTTTTCATTATATTGTCAGTGAATTACCTCCCTTTTAGAAATAAATCAGGGGTTTTAATCATTGCAATTATTTGTTTTTAGAAAAACGAAGTGAGGCAATTTCAAATATGATTTTATTATTCAAATAAATGTTTAATGATTATATTTTGATATCAAATGTTTATATTTTGCTTACTGAGCCATACAATGGAAATAATATATTTCAATTATGGGTGGAATACCTTAATAGAGATTTTACTTTAACAGTCAGGATTCACACTAACAACCTTTGAAATCAGGAGTCAGGTGATCTACCCCTTGACCGCTATGCCTGCTTGAGACAATATTTGGATGTATGACAGTCATATCTACATTTTCATCCTTATATTGTCTACTTGGCTAAAGATATTTCCTTGTGCATAAAACCATAAAATTGACAATCAGCTTACATAATTTTTTCTAATTGTTGAATTTTCACATATTATTGATCAAGTTGTTTCATAGCTCCATTACTTAATTCCTGGCCAATGTATTATTTCAGACTTACTTTATGATTTCGTTGCCACTGTAAACATAGGAAATATTTCGCAAATTTAAGCAATTAACCAGGTGGCATCTTCCCTTGATGTAAACCGGCCTTCTTGATATGATGGAATGCAAATTATATATCGGGTAGAATGTCAATGCCATGAAGAAAGCTGAACATTATATTCACTATATATGTCATTGGTTAACAGTATATATTTCTTTTGTTCAATTTAATTTGAAATCACCAAGGTGATATGTATGCATTATTTATTTCAGTGCCAGGAGACGATAAAACATGGCAAACGTGTAGTGAGTAACAAGAAATATTCAGGCAAAAATTTATCCGTTTAAATATAATGAAAACGAAATGCTTGTAAATTTATGTTTTGCAATATTTAAGTCTTAAGACTGAGATTCAGTCTTAAAACGTTTGTGAATACAGGACCTGGAATAGTAGCAAGTTGTCCTTAAAATTGTTTGTGGGGAGATGGTGAGTTGTCCATATCCCCCGCGTGCTACAGCAACGGTAATTGATTATTCAAAACCAGTATCGGTTGTCGGTGACTTTACAAATTTTCTATCAATATTTGATTATAATTTATGATCACAGCATTCCTAAATGAGATAATATTCATCACTATGGGTGAATGCAAAAACATTACTGACTGAGGAGAAATGTAAATACATGTACAACAAAAATAAGCGTCTAATGAAACTACTTAAAAATACTTTTGCTGTTATTTTACGTGGTCAAAAGACGTATCGGTTGGTCAACTACAATAATGTCATGTTGAACTTTCTGTCGGTTGATGTTGATTCCCTATGTCTGGATTTAATTCATTTAAACCTTCACAGAGGAAGTTTGAAGAGGTATATTGTAGTCATCTTATATTTGGACTGTTGTAAATGATTTTTGAAACAAAGTACTTCAAAGTTTTTAGTTAGTTTCAAAGAAAATTTCATATCACCATGACATAGAGATGCATGAGACGTCTTCAAAGTTGGTCCAAGCAATACTAACATAGTTAGGCGCCCTTCGATTCTTCAAAAATGTGTTATATAGTTTAATATACATGGTAATATTCGTACACATGAGTGTGTTTCAATTTATTTCAAATGTCGCCATATATTTTTTGCAGGTAAAATTATGGGTAATTATGCCTATTTCTATTTCCTTTGACAGTGTGTAATTGCAGGATCGTTTGCTTTGCAATGTTTGAAACTCATTTAAGGAATGTTTTACATATTTGAATAAATACATATACACGTATAATTGCGCATTTGTTTTAGTATTCATATATTGCTGTTGTATGGTTTGAGATGTACTGATATGCATCTAGATGCAGTTTCTATGTAAATTTTGGTCTGTCCAGGTAATTTCATGATTCTATTCAGGGATTTTGTTGGTATTATTATCCATCTCTCATCTTGTTTTTGCTTGTAAATGAATGTGAAATACTTGATTTACTAATTGTCTGCATTCATTTTTTGTATATGACATTATTATATTATTTGTTTTTAAGGATGCGGTGATATCAGTGGTTAATATTGTCAATGGTGTACTGTTAGGATCGTTGGCTGTCCATCGTCTGTCCATTGTCGGTTGGCCGCAATTTGATTGTATACTCAATAGCATCTACACTTCTTAAGCAATAGTAACCAAACTTTGATACGATGTACCTAGCCATCAGTTTTCGACCAAGTTCGATTTGGGCCGAATCGGTCAATTAGATCAAGCGTTATGGCCGTTAGTTTATCATAAAAATGCCATATACAACCATGTTAACACTCTAGCTCCTTTATTCTTCGCCAGTCTATATAGTAATACAGAATGTGTGTACCTTTAGGATCTTGGTCAAGTTTTAAGATAGGACAAGCAGGTCTAGATGTATTTGTCGTTGAGTTACAAATAATGCTGTACTTCACTATATTTATACATTTAGTCTTGTTGATGCTGTAGAGGCCACACTGTTTAACCAATCTTGATGAAACTTGGTCACAATGTCAGTTTCTTTAAATGTAGGTAAAGTTCGAAACTGAGTAACCTAGTACTGTAGAGGTCACATTTTAAACATGGTTTAAAGGAAACTTGGTCAAAATGTTTGTCTTTTTATATCATAATCTAGAACTTGATATAATCTAAGTTCAAAACTGGGTCACCTGGGATCAAGAAGTTGATCAACAGATCAAATTGTAGAAAAACCTGGTTTACGTTCTAGAGGTCATATTTGCTACCGATCTTCCTTAAACTCGATTGCGATGTATTTCTCTATCAATGTTCACACCTTAGTCTAATTCAGCCAAAATGTCGGTGCACTCTGGTCGGCGATGTAGGGACATCATGGCCCTCTTGTTTACTATAGTTTTCATGTTAATTTCAGTAAAATTGAAAACAATACTATGTATTTTGGAAATATAAATAATTATAAACATGAACTTAAACACATAACAAGCAACAAACAACACGTGTGGTGTAATTTTATTGATCTTTGAAGAAAAAGACAATGATTTTTACAACTCTCACCAAAAATCAAAATTAAACAATGATGTTACATGAAATGGTACACATTGTAGGTCAAAGCAACTTAAAATGTTCAATTATATAATTCTAATTAAATGTTTAATCTCATATTTTAATATTGACATATGAAAGAAATTGTGTGCAACTTCATCACTGAATATTAAATAAATAACAATATCCAAGGAATAAGGTACAAGATTTAATCAAGAAAAATGTGTGAGTCAATCGTGGCCTCACAATCGCTGTTTTTGGACTAACTTTTAATGTTAACCACATATTTATATTGACGATTTTCATCTTAAAAGATTGATCTAAACATTAGGGTAAGTTATATACATACATTAATATATGATACTTATAGTGAAAATCTACAAATTTGGAAGTAAAATACATATCAAATAATGATCATCTTAAATGAACAAAATAGCTACATTGTATACTATATACAAATAAATCACGTTCTGTATATATTTCTATTATGTATACAGAACGTGTATATTACATACGAATATGTTTGCCGCTCATTGGCTGAAGTAAAATCAAGGTCACCCACCAAGGGCAGAGGGCAAGGTCATTTAAGGTCAAATCAATTAAAACATAACATGGTGCTAATCTTTTATTACAAGCGATAATGAGATAAATGTAATTAGACTTTAATACTAAATATGACACTACTTCCAGTCCTTTTCAATCAACTGACAAAAACATTTATCAATTCATACATGACCAAATCAAGAGACTATGGGACAAATACTGTCTAAGCTTTAAATGCCTTTATCGATTTGAAAGTTTTAAAATCTTTGATATGATTTAAGGTAGACAGGCCCAATTATTATTTATAATACATTGTATCATTAAAAACATGAATTTAAACACGAGGTAAATACGTTAATATTGTATTAATGTACCGATATATGTTATTTTATAAAATATGCACGTAAACAGTAATTTTATGGAAATCTGTGAAAGGTCAATGGACATTACCACAAGGGACATGTAATGGAGATTTGATGTAATTTTATTAACGCGTTTATTATATTCTGTCGGACATGTAACAAACTATGTCTACCACATTGAGTGAAAGCAGCGTGAAGATGAATTAAAACGACATTGGGTAAAAACGCGTTTTTTAATATTTATTTACATTTTGACCTTTATATGGCCTTGACCGTGACTTTTAGTGACCTTGACAGTGAGTGCATTAGAGAGCTCTGTATCTGTACATAAATTATCACACACATTTAAATCAATATATGTTTGCACTTAATAGAAATAATCGTTACAGTAAGACTAGTCAAGGGTTCATGAAATGGCCGCCATCTTGGCCGCCATCTTGGTTTCCATGGAAACTGACATGATGTCAACTGTCCACCCTCGCTAAAATTGAACTTCAGGTATCTCTCTACACGAATATACAAATAAATGCTCTGGACAAATAATTCACACAAATAAGTCCAGGGACGGTCAAGGCCATGTAAAGGTCAATGAAAACTTCCCATTACTTCATTGTTGAAACGTTTTGTGATGATAATGTATTACTTGCAGAATGCGTGCATTTTTGTGTGGAATTTTCAGTAACATATAAATGCATGAATGCACACATTTTGGGGCACAATGTGAAAGCAATACATTTTCATCACACAACTTTCAACAAAGAAGTTGTACCCATTCTAAAAACATACACACGAGAGATGAAAAATATAATCAAAATTTTTATTTAAATATATCATAAAACAGCATTTTCTTTTGATTTCGTACTGTTATTACATGATTTGCCTTGATGAAGACCTGTACAAATGCAATTATCAGTTGCTGATGTCATACACTATTCACTGTCTCAGTAAGTATATATAGAAAGTCTCCAGGCTCCACCACAAATCTGTGTATCACCAGTGCACAACAAATCACAATCGCTGTCTGGTACCAATTGATTGACCTGGTAACTGTGACCACAGTAACACTCTTTGGAATTCTATAAAAACAAATGTGCGGCATTGTTCAAAAGTCATGCACATCAACTGAAGTGTTTTGTGTGTTGATGTTTCCCTGGGAATGGTATGATGGGGCATTGTCTTGTTAATGTTACATTCTCTGTAACAACTTAATCCTTCCTTTTCCCCAAAAATGAATACTTACAAAATAAGGGTATGTTTAGCTTAAGAGTTTTCTCATATACATATAAATCTAATGCGCTGCAAACAACATAGTGTGATGCTGGTCACTGTTGTTGCATAAGTTACCTACTACATGTGTACCGATAAACGAACCAAAAATGCTAGTTAACTAGATATATCGATGCTTAACTCGTTAACCACTTAATTAACTAGATAATTATCTAGCTAACAAGATACTTATCGCGTTAACAACTTAATACTTATCTAAAGTAGATAGTCCGTACTGGGTTTAATTTTCTAGTTAATTAAGTAGTAAACTGGTGGCAGAATTATGCCGCCATAGTTTCATAATGAAGCTTCTGTATGATTTGCATGACTATGGTGGCATATTTCTGCCACCAGTTAAGTACTAAATTAACTAGAAAATCATGTTTGTTATCACGTTAAAGTAACTAAATAACTACGTAATTGACTAGATCATTATTTGGTTTACTAGATATGCATTGTCATAAATTTTCATACAAGATAAATATCTTAACATGGAAAATTGTTTGATAGTGCCCGTAATCACATAATGTTCTAGTTAATTAAGTAGTAATCTAGTTTCTTTAACGTAATAACCACATACTTTTCTAGTTAATTATGTAGTTAACTGGTGGCAGAAGTATGTCACCATACATGACAATGAGTGAAATGATATCACTTAACTGTACAAATACGCACGGTCTAACGTCAAATGACCTTAGAATATAAATGCTAGGGTATTTAATAAAGGGATGCTGCATAAAATAATACAATGTACTTTATAAAGCTAATACAATGGAACTCAATATATTTTGTATCTGATCATTGTTGATGCTTGTTATTCATGTAAATTGCGTACATATATCATGCAATATTTCTAGAATAAAATGCAACAGCAGCAAATGGGTGTCTCTAGAGGTTGTATATAATGTGATACTAATACGGTCGCATTTAAAGACCATGTGAAATAACAATGGCAATTTTGATAGTCGAAAGACAGTATGGAAGGACATTTCTGTCCAGTGCAAGAACTGTTTAAAGTACAATGCAACCTCTTTAGAGCAGCCCTCTCTTGAGAAATGTCCTCTTCAACAGCATACTCAATTTTACCAATTTAATATATCTAGAGCAACAATCACTCAACTACTAACGAAATGTGCATCTCCCATGGGGTAGTTGCTATTGGATGGATGCACTGTTCCTAAAATGCCTAATGTTGTCTTATAAAATATTTGAAATATATTACCTGTGTTCCAGCATATCGAAATCCCCTCTCTGTTACACAGTACTGAAAACACATCTCGTTTGTCATCGAGTTTGACAAAATCAACACAAGTCCAATCAACATACGATTGTTAGCATTGTCTCTAAAGCAGCCCAAATAAGCCATAACAGTTGCTTTTGGAACTGAAACTGATACAGAGATAAATTCTTATTGCACGTCCAAGTACAGACCGTTTTTATTATGCCCCCACTCTTAAAAGGGGGGCATATAGATTTGCCCTTGTCCGTCCGTCCATCACAAAATCCTGTGTCACTCATATCTCCAAAAGAATATGAGCCAGAGTCATAAAACTTTACAGGAATGTTAACCAGCATGTAAAGTTTTGCAGCTGGGGTTTCATGTTTGGCTGTGCCCAGTAAGTGCAAAGTTATGGCCCTTTACTTAGTTAAAATGAAGCCTACAGAGTATACAATCAAATTTGCCCGAATTGTCAGATGATTTCTCCTTGCGTAAATGGGGCGATAAAACAACGTATCGCTGTATATTGTAATGTGTTTGTAATGACTTATATTAATTCAGGCGAAACATAATGGCAAATTCGTTTTTACGAATGGAGCAATGTGCAAGAATACAAATGAATAAGTTAATTTCGGTGAGAGAACTTCACATTCACAAGACTTCGTACACAGTTCCGAGGGAAACAGCAAGAGTTGAGAAGCCATCAAAAAGCGGACGTTCATCACGAATGTACGATGATTTTTAGTTATTGTTAAGGGCAACTGTAGATATTATTATAATTTTGTAGCTTCATATAAGAAATAAGGGTTCATTAACATATTTTCTGAAATAATCATACCGTAACTAAGGGCACCGTTAATTCCTGGTATTTGGTATCGTATTGTCGAGCAACTCATGCAAACCTTTATTCCATCATGGTAGAATATCCTCTTGCATCCATACAACCAGCAATCAACTGCACAATGACTTAAACTGCTGTACGATTTCATGAAAGTAACATTTGTGTCAGCACATTGATAGCCGTCCAATTGTGGTGCTCTCTGAATTAAATAAAACTCCTGTGCATTGCAATAATATGAAGCAAAGCAGAATAAAATCACATTAACATTAACATACATCGTTATTTCTCAGTGCGCGTCCGGGAAATGTCGCATTAGCATTAAACTCTGGTACATTGCTCTGAACACGTTAGTATTTATATCAATGCTTCGATAAATATTTAATCTTTAATTTTCCCGTTCTGTCCCAACTTTTTAAGTGGTGTGATATATAACATATAACGAATGCGTTTAATCAAGCAGAAATGTTTGAGTCGATCTTTATAGAGGCAGCAGAACTCGATAACAACTTATGAGTGTTTATCGTCATCATAAAATTGTTGTTAAATCATTTTGTCATGGCAACAGTAAATAAGCTTCACAAGATCCAATTAAATTTAGATTGGAAGATTTAATTCCCCATGTACTCCCAATCAATTACATATACTGAATATGCTACTGAATTCTATATGGTGCTTGTCGAGAAGCTGTCTGGAAAATTGAAATTTTTACACCGATAGTTGCCACGTCGTTTGTCACTGCCTTAAAGACCCAGTAATTTTGTAATTGCTAAAATGTGTCTGTAACCGATGACTCTGTACAACAATATATCATTTTTCATAGCAATCATCTTTTAGACACCATATTATTTCTAGATACGGCATTATGTCACAAAGGTTTGGTTAGGTTGAACTTCCAAAGAGTTTGGAGTAAAATGGAAAGTGGTTGTCCCAGGATATCTGCGCGTCATTAGCATACTGATCCAAAGCAAACTGATATAAAACGCAATTTCCCGTACCTGACACTCTCTGGCGCTAATAACCGAAATGAAATACTGTATTATAAATGTGATAAACGAAATATCCTTATTATCTTAGTAGACACTAGATGAATTGACATAATGAATCAATGACAGACATTGTCGGCTTCATAGTATTATATCGAGGGGGTAGAGCCAGAACCTATCAACTCCTTAAATTTATATGAAGATAGCTGGGTATGGCTCCAACACCTCGATATGTACATGCATATTGTTTATTCGGATTAAAGTGAACCATCATTAGTAGTCATTTTGATATACAATGTAATCCAATACTATTGTGTTTAGTGCATAGTACTTGTTTTCTAATCGTCCAGTATATTACATGTTTATGATCCATGATCCATACATTGAGATGGTACACAGTGACAAGTGTCGCCGATGATTTCATCGACACTATTGTTAATTGACGGTGTGCATTAATTACGCTACGTCGTGTGTACTAGTTGTTTTTTTGTCACGAGTCCCATTTGTCTTTGTTCACGTCTTCATTGTATTATGATTAAATGTCCATGCCCCGAGACAATCCGAGTAGTCCACTTGGTAGAGCATTAGACTGTCATGCGGCAATTCTGGGTTCTATTTCCGGGTTGGTCAGGTTATGTTCTTCCGTTCTTGGCTACGGTTACGTCCTCCACATGTGGAGAAGTTGTCAGTTGTTTGTGGAAGATCAAGTGAGAACTGATTGATAAATTGATTCCAGGAAAACTGGTTAGGCCACCGTATATGACTGCACAATTGTTTAAAACGTGTTTAACAGCACTTAAAAAATAACTGCTCCTAATGTCAACAAAAGGTAAAAGGAATTAAAATAGCCGAACCCGACGACTAATTACAATATGTTACGCATTTATTACCTCAAGTCAACGAAATGGAAAAGTTATATTTTCTAGGAAAGGGATTTTTTTCTATTTGGCATTAAATAATTCATATCTTTAAAAACAGTTATTGTTTCATCCTTTAAGTGTTGTGTTTTATCGTGTTTTATCTTCTGAATTTGTAAAGAGAATGCGACCTTCTCTGATTCTGTAATTTTTCACTCTGATAACATCGAACTTAAAATATAGATGGACTAAGAGAATATTAATTCAGAATTATCTCACTTTAATGTTTGTTAATCAATACGTTATTTGATCATTTGGGAATGCCTCTTCGATGGAAATGCCTGAGATGAAGCGACAATTGTGACAAAGAAGGAGTTAAGTTATTTAAACAGTAAAAAGTATCAAACAAACTTACTAATTGAATATTTATTAATAAGACGTAAACTATAAAGAAATGTTAAGAGCTAGGACTAACTGATATGGGCAATTGGAAAAGGGTCTGAAAAGGGTTTTTAGCAATTCGCGTTAGCGGTGCCATTAGCGTCTTAAATATGTCATAATAACATTGATGATTATTTTTTTTAGTTCAAAATGATCTAAAATATTGACACAAAACCTTGGTAAAATTGTTGAAGCAATTTCCGGGACTGAGTAACTGCTTCACATGGGATTTAATGTTAGTTGAATTTTGTTGGTTGCATTCCCTTTGAAACTTAAATGTTGATAGCTAAATATACTTAACGAAGCTTTCAACGTTACGTTTTGATATGTATCTATAATTTAAATCGGTTTAAAGATGAAACAACGAAAAAAGACATCGAATAGGAACATAGTCGAAGGCCGCACCCATCCTCACACATATCTAAAAAAAAACGCTTGACAATTCCCTACATAAAAGACACACAGGATAATGAATGCAGGTAAAACATAGATAAGTATATCAATAGACCCATGACTTATCAGAAACCAACTTTTCATCAGAAAGAATTTAATATTAGTACTTAATATCGCCATATGTATTCTTTTTAAAACACCTATTGCGATATCAGGCATTATTCGTAAACTACATAGATCGCAATATCAGGCATAATTTATAAAATACATAGATTGCAATATCAGGCATAATTTATAAAATACATAGATTGCAATATCAGGCATTATTTATAGAATACAAAGATTGCAATATCAGGCATTATTTATAAAATACATAGATTGCAATATCAGGCATTATTTATAGAATACAAAGATTGCAACATCAGGCATTATTTATAGAATACAAAGATTGCAATATCAGGCATTATTTATAGAATACAAAGATTGCAATATCAGGCATTATTTATAGAATACAAAGATTGCAATATCAGACATTATTAAAAAATATATACACTCATCAAACCTTCTAACGAATCTCTAGGGGTTTCCTTGATTTTGCAAAAGCGCAAAAGAGGTTGCAAACTTACTTTATTTTATTTCTAAGTATATTCAAACTTAACAAGTAGAAAAAAGAAACATCAAAATATCACAGTAAATAAAAAAGAAATAAACAGTTGATTGTTTGTGGTGAGATGTTCTGTTGTTGGATGCCGACAACTTGTCTGGAAGTTTCTGCTGCTGAGCGCATGCAGCCCTCTGGTGATTCACGGTCATATACAGATCTTGCGCACGGGTGGTCACCCTTCGCCTGGGAGCACGCCGGATGTCTCGGACACTTCCGGTGCCTAGAAACTTATCCCGACGTCTCTATATTGTTGTTAAGGCTCTGTTGAAGACTCTCGCGACCTATAAAGAAAAACAATGATTTTCTAACAAATGCCTTATTTCTTTCTACGTGCCGAAAATTATGTCATTATTTTAAGGATTTTTAGCTTAACCGACGGACGGAAGCTACTGTAGTCAGCATACTGACTGCGCGAGAACGCCCTTTATTCGACATTCGCCGGCATTATAAATCACAAATTATGTTTTTTGTACAAGTACAATAACTACTGAAATGAAAAAGCACATGGTAGATGGTAAGCACGTGCTGCACGTGGGAAATACCAAAAATCACGATTTCATTCTGCATGGCTGCACAAATTATCCGATATGGATTTTAGAGTCATTTTCTTAAAAGGGTGGTCAAAAACAGCAATACTGTAAAAGGTCACATTGCATCGTCGGTGTCAAAATCGTGTCCGGCCAAGAACGTTGTTGTCTCGGGTGGGATATAGAATAAAAGCGTTTCAGTAAACCTTTCTTACTTAAGCAGTTATTAATGTTTTGCGTAACTTTAAGATGAAGTATCCTACATCTTTCATAACGCGAGCGTTCTTGTGCAAACATGACCGCCATTTTATCTATAACGGAAACAGACGACGGGTACATGAAAATCTTAAGAAAATGAATTTAAGAAATGCTTTCTGCAACGGTTTAGGAAACTTCTTAAAGACCGAAAATTTAACATAAGAAAACAGTTAAGATAAGAACGTTAATGAAACGTCACCCTGGTTTGTAAAAAGGAGGATTACAATTTTTACCATCATTAAAACATATTCGTCGTATTCATGGTTTGTTATTATTTCTTTTCACACATTTTTGTACTTATCGTCACAACCTATAATTGAATAACAGCTCACATATTCCTTCTTTGAGCAACGAAATTTCTTTTTAGGAACGATTACAACTATATGCTTTTTGAGATTTCCTGAGTATACCTGACCTGCAATATGCACCCTGACATTGTGTATCATGTAGACATACTTTGTAAGAGACTTCTGATCCTGGCGTTTACTTATGCTTATTTTGGTCAATTCACAAATATACAGTCTCCGACACTCATAATTAATAGTATTGCGTAAATATGGCATCCCGCGCTCCTCTGTGAGTCATCATTTTGCAGTTATGTGAAGCTTAACCTTATATTGGATGATCATAATGATTCATTTGTACAAGAAGAAATCAATTGAAACTTACAGCAACGTCTATATTTGCTGTTAATGCAACTCTGTAACATGTGTCACATTTGTGTCTTAAACTTGCACAAATAAATTTTTATCGTCCTCTTTACAAAACCACATAGTTTAGAAGCTTACAAGAAACAACGACAATTATCTTACGGTATTATTATGAGATACATGTTTATCAAACAGTTAATTTGACCGAAATGTCGGACGATTTCTCCTTGCGTAAATGGGGCGATAAACATAACGTATCGTTCTGTGTGTTTGTTATGATTTATATTAATTCAGGCGAAAAATAAAGGCTAAAGCGTTTTTACAAATGAGGCAATGTCCAAGAATACATAGGAATGATTGCAGAGAACTTCACATTCACAAGACTCCGTGCACATATCCGAGGGGAACATCAGGAGTTGAGAAGCCATAAAAAAGCGGACGTACATCACGAATGTACAATGTTTTCAATTGATTATTTAGGGCAACTGTAGATATTATTTTAGTTCTGTAGCTTCTTGTAAGAAATAAGGGTACATCAACATTTTTACTGAAATAATACATACCGTAACTAAGGGCACCGTTTATGCCTGGTATTTGGTATCGTATTGTTGAGCAACCCATGCAAACTTTTATTCCATCATGGTAGAATAGCCTCTTGCATTCATACAACTTCAAGCAATCAACTGCGCAGTGAATTAAATTGCTGTACGTTTTCATGAAAGTAACATTTGTGTCAGCGCATTGATAGCCGTCCAGTGCAAAAATATGAAGCAAAGCAGAATAAAATCACATTTACATACATCTTTATTTAAGCGAATAGTATTTTTATCAATGCTTAGATAAGTAATTAATATTTAATTTTCCCGTTATATCCCAACATTTCCAAGTGGTGTCATATAAAACATATAATGCATGCGTTTAATCAAACAGAAATGTTTTACAGAAGCAGCAGAACTCATTAACAACTTATGAATGTTTATCGCCATCATAAAATTGTTGTTAAAGTATTTTGTCATGGCAACAGTAAATAAGCTTCACAAAATCCAATTAAATTTAGATTGGAAGATTTAATTCCCAATGTACTCCCGATCCATTTCATATGCTGAATATGCTACTGAATTCTATATGGTGCTTGTCGGGAAGCTGTCTGGAAAATAGAATTTTTGTCACCGATAATTGCGACATCGTTTGTCACTGTCTGAAAGACCCAGTTATATGTTCATATTGGAATGAACATTGGTAATTACTTAAGTTTATCTGTTACCGACGACTATGTACAACCATTTTTCATAGAATCATGTTTTAATCACCAAATTATTCCTACACACGCAACTATGTCAAAAAGGATTGGGCAGGTTGAACTTCCAAAGAGTTCTGAGTACAATTGAATAGTATTTGATTAAACGAGTTGAAAGTGTTCGAAATTCAAATATATGATACATACTTGTAATGTGTGGGACGAAGTGCATCACTGACATTTTCTGTGAATATAGTGCGTACTTCCGTTAATTGTTCTAGCCTATTGGCATATACGTTATTGATATGTTCCTCTGTGTTCAATCGTCATGAACAATTCGTCATGGAAAATGGTTGTCCCAGGGTATGTGCGCGTCATTAGCATATTGATCCAAAGTAAAATATAAAACGCAATTGCCCGTACCTGACACTCTCTGGTGCTCATAACCGATATGAAAAGTACATGACAATACTGTATTATAAATGTGATAAACGAAATGTCCTAAGTATATAAGTGGAAACTAGATGAATTGACAGAATGAACCAATGACAGACATTGTCGGCTTCATAGTACTATATGTATATGCATATTGTTTATTCGGATTTGAGTGTACCATCATAGCAGTCATTTTAATATACAATGTAATCCAATACTATTGCATTTAATACAGTGTTATTCTTTCTAATCGTTTAGTATATTCCATGTGCTACAATGAGTGTTGCATGATTTTGGATGGTACACAGTGTCAAGTGTCGCCGAGGATTTCATCGGCAATATTGTTAATAATACCGAAGTTAAACAAACAATTTTTGCAGATGATGCAAGTTTCTTCATGGATGGATCCGAAAGCTCCTTTTTGAATCTTATAAAAACTTTTGATAAATTTAATCAAACTTCAGGTCTTAAATTAAACGCATCAAAATGTACTGTTTTAAGAATAGGATCATTGCTCCATACATATATCAAATTTTGCAAATCAAAGAAATTTAATTGGACTTCAAATGAAGCATCCACTCTTGGAATTCACTTCTCAAATGACACTTCCAAAATACTAAAACTTAACTTAGACCCAAAAATAGGTGCCTTCCAACATACACTATATAAATGGAAAAGATGGAAACTATATATTATTGGAAAAATTACAGCTATCAAGTCGTTTGCACTCCCAAAATTAGTATACCCACTGACCGTTTTAATAACTCCTGATGAAAAGAGAATAAAAACAATAACAAATGCAATGTTTGACTTTCTTTGGGACTCTAAGCCAGATAAAATATCGAGAAATACAAGTATTCAAACCTACAAAAATGCAGGCCTAAAATGTTAGATATTGATTTATTTTAACATCAATTAAAGCTAGCTGGGTTAAGAGAATAGTAGACAAAAATGATCAAGAGATACTAGCATCATGGTCAACAATCGACTTTACACAATCTACACAAAACATATGAAAAGAAATACTATGGAATAACTAAAATTTAAAACAAACAAATGGCAATATGTTTCTCTATAAACCGTGGATAGAAAAAAATATTATATACATAGAACACACTTGTGACTCCCAAACTAAACAATTCCTTACATTTGAACAGATGCATAAAAAATATGGTATCCACAAGGGCGATTTTTTAAAATATTTAACTCTGAAAACAGCAATTAACAGACAATGGAACACTCAACTATGGGAAGATCAAAATAATATTCCTGAAACTAAACATCTTATTGATGAAATTAAAAACACAATTAAACCGAATAAAGTAATATATGATTTACAGCTAAAATATAAACAAATAAAGAACAAGCAAACTGAAGAATGGAACAAAGAACTCGCAGGAAATGAAATAAATTGGAAACATATTTTCACTATCCCTGTTAAATGTACTGTTGATACAAAACTACGAGAATTTCAATATAAATATTTAATGAAAATAATTCCAAATAACTGCTACCTTTACAGATGTAACCTTACCAATACAAGAGTATGTGATTTTTGTTTTATGAACGTAGAATCTCAAAAACATTTGTTCTGGGAATGCAACATTACTCAACAGTTTTGACCGGAATTAAAATATTTCTCACAAATAAAGGATTACAAGTAGGCAACCTAAATTATATGGAAGTGTCTTTTGGACCTGAAAACCCAAGTAAAGATCAAAATAAAAACGTTATAAACTACATTTTAATATTACATAAAATACTACACCCATAAATGCTAATACACTAAAAAAATACCGGAAATCGACTCTTTTAAACAACATCTGTACAGGCGCATCGAGATTGAAAAAATGATAGCAACTATGCAAAACAAACTTGATAATTTTATTCTGAAATGGAATGTTCTCATACCTCTTACTTAAAATATCATGCATGATTTTTGTTATTTTTGGCAGACTGGACGATCAAAATTTTAAAAGCTCAATTTTAATTTTCTATTTTCTACTCACACACGCTGTATATTCTTTTCTGTACATTATACAATTATAAGATAACTGACAACTTTGCTATGTACAATTGTATTATGTAATTATGTATGTTCACTGCTTTGTATAATACTTTAAAAATAAAAGTTATCTTAAAAAAAATATTTAATAAAATATTGTTAATTGTCGGAATGCTTCAGTTACGTATGTGTCGTGTGTTATTAGTTTGTCCCCGTTGTCTGTGTTCAGTATTCATTGTTATATGATTAAATATCCATGCCCTCAAGCCAACACGGGTAGCTCAGTTGGTAGAGCACTAGACTAGACAAAGCAACTTAGTACTGATTGATAATTGATTCTAGGAAAACTGGTTTGGTCAATTGGCCGAAGTATATGACTGATCAATTGTTGACAAACGGCGTATAACCCGATGCAACAACCATGCCTCTCTCAAGCTTTTGTGGTGGCTGCGTGCTTTGTATACATACATTCCTTGCTTGACTTCCTATGTTTACCGTGAACAATAAATACGGATGACATCATAAATTTGACGAAACACTGAATAAAGAAGTCAAGCATGAGATGACACATACAAAGTGCGTAGCCACCCAGAACCGCAATGAGGCGTGGGTGAATTAATAGGCTTACCGCCTTGGAACGGGTAGTGGCAAATACACAAATGTGGTTTAAATCTGGTTGAAGGGTGTACCCTAGTAGAATGTAAAAGGGGGGTTTGGGGCCACCCCCAGTTTTTAGTATATATAGAGCATTTTAAACCTTACTATCAATTTTAACGACCCCAGTTTTTAGTATATATAGAGCATTTTAAACCTTACTATCAATTTTAACGACCCCAGTTTTTAGTATATATAGAGCATTTTAAACCTTACTATCAATTTTAACGACCCCAGTTTTTAGTATATATAGAGCAACATTTTAGGCCTTACTCTCAATGTTTTAACCACCCCAGTTTCAGTATATATATAGAGTATTTGAACCTTACTCTCAATTTTGATCACCCCTAGTTTTTCGGCGCAGTCGTACTAACATGGTTTTGCTATTTGCATATCAGTGTCGTATAAACTAATAAAATCTTACGTTAACCACCAAGGCAATTTCTCTTCAACCACACAACGCCTGTAACCTTGTCGCGGATTGGTTAACCTATCGATTACCGAAATCCATTTTGGATCTGGAGTGACCAGCAATCGTAACATCTGGACATTTTTTTATGTCACACAACAAATGTTATCCTTCAAATTGCGCCGGCTATCTTTTTTCAAGATATTTCTTGTTAAGTATATTAGAGCATTTTAAGCCTTACTCATCATTTATAATTTTTGGGGCCACCCCAGTTTTTAGTATATATAGAGCATTTTAAGCCTTATCGAGAGGCCGGCGACAACAGCTCCGTGGTATATCATATTCACGATATGCTTTCCGTCCGGTGTATCCATTATTCCATATACATGTAGTGTGCCTCAGCTTTAAATGGTGGGCCTCGGGTGCAGGCACCACGAGGCGCTAGGGTGGCACAGCCGCTGCGTTGGTGCGACGCTGGAAGACAACCGCGGCCTCTGGCTTAACTGCTGGGGTGTCTGACTTAACTGCTGAGGTTACTGGCTTAATTGCTGAGATATATGGCTTAACTGCTGGGGTATCTGGCTTAATTGCCGGGGCAACCTCGCCGGATTCTTGTGTAAGAGCTGCTTTGTGCTGCCGGAGCTCGGCCAGGAGCTTTTCCTCGATGTTTTTCCTAGCTGCAGCACCCTTCTTGCCTGCTACGACCCTCTTGGCATTATTATGTGTCGTCACTCTTAATGGTGTCACAGGGGGTGAATTCGGTGGCGTTTCTGTCGCCTGGGGAGGCGTTTCTGCTTCCTCCATCTTCATACATATCATTTCTCGTGTGTACAAATTGACAATGCTTCACAGTAGTTAAGGCCGCGGTAAGCGGAGCTAAGAACATGTCGTAGTGATGGTATAGCTCGCAGGTAGCATTACTAAGTGCGGGTTCAACAAAGGGATCATCCTTAAGATCGGCGAGTAACCTTGGCTGATTTTCGAGCTAAACCGGGAGGAATAATCTAGCCACTGTGGAGTACAGCTGCAATGCCGCTTGTCATAAGGTCTTCGTAAATGCAGCGTACAGGCGCGCCTCGTAGCGATTATAGAGCTTCTCGCTCTCAGCGTCAGCCTTTTTGTCAATTTCTGCAGCCGCGAGGGATCGTCTGAGCTGCCCCCCCCCCATCAGCTAGGGCGCTAATCTCACCTTTTTCATAATGACATCGTCGGGTTTCGACACCACATTGCGCTCCGCGGGTACAACCGACTGCTCTTCTGTCAGTAGCGCGTCAATAAATTCGTCGCAATCCATGCTCAATTGCGTTAAATGTAATAAAGGACCTCTGTTATTATGCAGAGCATTATGCAGAGCATGGTGATGAAATATATAATATTATAGCCAGTTGGTGGGTCTGTTTTCAATACCAGATTAGCATGAGGTCGCCAGCGCCCGACGAATCGCCGCCTGTTGTTCGCAGGATATGACACCTTTCTCTCGCAGCAGGTCGTCGAACGAGTCACGGTCCTTGCAATGAAAGAGGGCGACCCAGCGGGTTTGCTCCCGGAGGTCTTTTAATACAGCGTTGAACTTCTGAGCAAGCACCCAGACGCTCTGGTCCGCGTGACGACCTGAGAAGGCTAGCTCGGACAGCATGTCCTTTTTAGTCAGCGCCTTCGATGCGCTGCAGTCGTCGATAATATAAAGGGTCGGCTCACCTTCGAATAATCGGTAGAGCGCCCTGAGATAATCGTGGAGCCGCTCGACATGGTCTACCGCATAAACCTCGGGGTCGGCCCATATACATGGACGGCTGCAGTATGTTTTGTTGTTCTTCAGCGTGGGGCAGAGGATCACGACGTATTCGAAAGCGCCACGGTATGACCCTTCCAGTGGGTCGAGTACAAAAACTGTTTTCTCGCAGTTGGTCTGTTCCGCTGAGCATCCATGATAACGTAGAGGTATATGTTCAAAGTCCCATTGGTTTCGGCCTATTTGGAGATTTGAATGGTTATACCATCGATGACATTCTCAACGCGCCGCCGACCATTGTCGTGGAGCGTGTCGTCGTCGGTTGACCTGATGTCTAGCCAGAGAGCAAACTCTGAACTTGAACTTTTCCAGGTCACACGCGGCCAGACCAAAATCCTTAGCCACTGCAGCCACCTCGGGGTTACGCTTTGCGCCGCCTGCGAAGAATTTCCGGGCTTCGTCCCACTGCTGGTGCAGCCGCATCCCGTAAGAGAAGAGTTGGTTGGGAATTCCCTCTATCGTGACCTCGACCTTAGTAATCTACGGGTTGTAGAAGGCCTCGAACTGCCGACTGAATGCGGCTGCTGGTTCTTCAAACAATATTAAGATTCCCCTCATATAGCGGGCGGGCACGTTGATGTTTAAGTTCCAGAGCGTGTCGCTTTTGTCTTTTGCAATTTTGCGATTGCGGAGAACCCGGTCATAGAGGATGGAGAGGCGGCTGGCATACTGGTTGCGGATCATAGTGGCCAACTCTGGTAGGGTGACCATGTCAAACTCCGAAGTCCGTTTGCTTCCAAGCGAAGTGCTCCTTGATGTGCACGTCCACCAGCCCCACATAGCCGCTCGAAGGTCTTCATCACTAAGCGTTTTTACTATATAAATAGTATCTATTTAACGACTTTTCTATACAGCGACCAGCGACCGCATTAAACCAGTCCCGACAGGAAAAACATATAGTTAAATTATCCATTAAACGACCGCATGCACTTAATCCCATGGAGCAATTTACACCTGATTTACAACTGAGAACAAATGAATAAACAATGAGGCGTGATATATGTTTGTTTATTTCTCAATACTTTAGACTTTACAATATATGTGGTCAATTGCCACATTAATACTATCATAATATACGTATATAGTTTCAACAGTTTTAGTACAAAATGAGATGCTATGTAAATAGCGTTAATTTTACATATAATAATAATATCTAATGAACCTATATAATTATAAACATTGTACCGGAAAAAAACACAATAGTATCTATAAATTAATGTAAGTATAGTAAGACACAGGATACGTGGAGTACTAAGCTGCATGAGAGTATATTTATTCATATAAATGTTTTGTTTCTCATTTCAAATGATTTGTAAGTATACATGGCAAGATTTCTTATAATAGTTTTGTTATTTGAATTGATCAAGTCAATAAATTTAATGATATTTGCATTGTTCCAATAATATTTTTTAATATGGACTTGACGAATTTCTTTATATAAGGGAGATCCTAATAAAAAATGAAACTCATCTTCAAGGACATTACATAATCTACATTTTCTGTCGTTATATGGTATTTGTACAGGCTTACGCCATATTCCGGCTTCTACTTCTAATCTATGAGCAGATGTTCGTAGAAGACAAAATGCAAAGCGAAAATTTTCAATGTTAATAAAATCTAAATAAGGTTGAAAACCAAAAGCACTGTATAATTTATAAGTTCTAGCTCTAAATGAATTTTCTACATCACTTTTCCAAATTTGTAAATTTGTAAATTATCATAAATTCGTTGTATGAATATTGATAAAAAAGCGTCTACATCACCAATTCCTTGCTTCAGCCAAACATCAGCAAAACCATTTGTTTCTAATATAGTTTGATATATGCCACCTGGTAATTACTCGGCCTCATAGTTATATCGAAGGACTGAAGGTCCTGGGAGGCGCGTCCCAGGCATCCATAATTCAAAGCAAGTATTTTGATGTATCATATTTACAAATGATGAAACCGATAAATTATGTTCCCATCGGGTAAATACTTAATATTTTATGACTAAACTTAATTAAATCGACTGACTTTGCCTGTAATGAGGCTGTAAGGTAGTAAAATTATATTAACATTTACTTTTGAACATTTCGGTACACTATATTTTTTCTTTGTCGTTATAGTATTCTTGTATGAATCTTGCTTATTATGTATAAAAAATTCAGTGGAGTCGCGACTGGGGCGGCAAGGGCCCAAACATTCGGCAAGCAGCGGTCATGCGGCTATCATAAAAATTCCGTGGAATGTCGAACAAATGCTAATATGGATAAACAAAATCAACCTCACGACTTCAATATCTTAAACGTTATTTTGGTAAAAAGGCACCAGCACAGCGTTCATTTAAGGCAGTATGGTTTCTGAATTTCTCGTGGCTTCACCATGATGAGGTATGATAAAGGCTTATTCTTTTGCTGACTTATTGCTTATTCACAGAGACGCTAATGATGCCATGGACTTTTACGGTCTTGCAAATGGCTTTATAAGAGCAAACGAATCTTATCTTTCGAGAATCAGTTTAATATGGACATCTTGGTTTTTAGGTATTTAATTCATTATTGAGAATTATTCTGCAAGTTTCTGAAATAAATCAGAGATATTAAATGCGCTAGGAAAAGTAGTCCCATAATGACACCTTTTAAAAGATTTGACAATGTACACTACCGATATTATAAAGGGTATGGAGTGAAACAAAGTAGTGTATCATACTGGTTGTTACATAACTCCATAGGTATTACCATGGTGAATTTTAGTAACCTGACCCTTTCCAGATGGAATATAGTGCAGTAATCTCAATGAAATGATTCGGTCTTCAAATTAAAAAAAACATATTGTTACTGGACTTTCGTAGTGAAATAATTATTCATATAAAACTCTCTATGAATATCAGTGTTATAGTCCAGACACGTTTTTTTAGACCCAATTTTTATGTTTGACCTCCAAGTGTGACATTGACCTTCAGGCTACGGACATGGGTCTTACGCGCGACACTCTCAGGCTCATCATGGTGAACATATGTGCCAAGTTACTTGGAAATCCTCCAATGTTCCAAAGTAACGGTTCGGACAAAGAAATTCTGGACGGACGGCCTCACATACACTGGACTGCCATTGTGGCGGCTTTGTTAAAAAAAATCACTTGGAAGATAGTATAGTTATGTGAGGTAAATATTTATAGCACATATCGATATTTTTTGAGTAAATTTGAATAAAGTACCAATACAGTTATGTTGACTGTTTGCAAGCTTCACATAGCACATACAATATATGTAGTATAATTTAGAAATTCAAGACATTATGGAACAATAACTAATGCTTCATGAGCGGCGGAGCACTTTTGCACTATTTTTTGAAACTGAATTCTGCATTACGCGTATGATACCCATTTTCCAATTGTTCATGCTGAATCTGAATATTGTTTGTTTTGTTGTATCTCAAATACCAAATATGGTGTTGCTGTTACATTATTGAAAAGAATGACAATTGCATGTATTCATGTTGTATCCAACGCAAAGTTTACGTCGTTAATTGTTTCGGCATCAAGACTCCCATCCATGCAGAGCATAAACTTGTTCAACCGGTATGACAGTACTTATTACTATGTTTAATTGATGTACAGTGCCTGCATGGTGCCGGCTTTAAATGTAGAAAAACTACGCCGTTAATTGTTTCGGCATCATGACTCCCATTCATGCAGAGCATAAAACAGAGAGAATACGTAACTACGGGGAACGCCACATACACAAGACAATACCTCCCCACGCAGACCTCAGGAAAAACAACAATCCACAAAACATAACGCACCTAAGGAGGTCAAACGTTACACATATTAAGGAACAGAGGCACAAGGAACGGCCCAACAGACCATAAGGAATAATTAAGAGAATCAAAGTGGACAGTAAAAGGAGGGGGAGGGGGGAATTAATGGATGGAAAAGTTCATAGGACAATTCAAGACAACTGGCCACAATAGGCCAAAATTGGGCAGGAAACACTCTGAACACTGTATAAAGTGACAGAATTGCATAGGGGAAAGGGAAACATAAAACATTCATAACACAAACAGAAACAACAATCATATAGCGAATTACAGCCTTGGAACTGTCAGTAAAAAATACTGGGGGTTTAAATCGATTTAACAGCTAGCCAACCTCACATGTTATCGCTATATGGACTTGTTCAAGCGGTATAGACAGTATTTAATTATATGTTTAATTGATGTACAGTGCCTGCATGGTGCTGGTTTTAAATGTAGAAAAACTACGCCGTTAATTGTTTCGGCATCATGACTCCCATTCATGCAGAGCATAAACTTGATCAAGCGGTATAGACAGTATTTAATTATATGTTTAATTGATGTACAGTGTCTGCATGCTGCTGGTTTTATAGATTCTCTAGCAAAACATATAGTAAAATATCAATCTTTCCCTCATTAATTCAGACTGACATAACACTTTACTTGATATCAAAAAGCAATATTAAGATCGAATAATGTAATTGTATTTATTTCCATTCCATGGTAGTTTTTTTGTCCTATCAACAAAATATCATAAACAGCAATGAATAACATATACATAACAGTAAAGTACAAATAAAGTATTATTTCTTCTCAAAAATACTCATAAACGAATTCAAAAGGGTGTATATGTTCCGAAAATCAATCTCGACATCTCGAATCAAGTCACATTTTATCACATAATCTTTCTGTTTTTATTTAACGTCTTTTCCGCAAGGCCACATGTATAATCTAGTCTTTCGAAAAGGTGACTTTTACAACTGTCCAAAATATCTGAAGCAGACATAGAAGAAAATACTATGCGTCACTGGACAGTTCATTAGCAAACAAAATTGGTGATGCGAGATTCACGTTTATAACTTCGCTGCATCTTAACCTCATTGCTACAGGTAGAAGTTATTTCTTGCAACAGATTAATGAATGTTGGAATATACAAAACAACTACCCTAATTATCTAGTGTTCACTCATAATTTGTAAAATGGTCAACTTGCCAAAAGTGAATCTCATGATTCCGCAATATTAACATTGCATGCGGAACGTACGAAAAGGATTTTCGCAAAAGAGATAAAACAATCGAACGGATTTTTATTCAAATGTTATACAGCAGATTCTACATGTTGTGGTTATTACTATTTGTTTCATCATTAATGCAGTAATTTATGTTGAAATTAATTTGTTTCGATTGCTGTTACTTTGAATTGAGCTTGAAATTTGTCAGTACTTTGATCATATTAGAAATATATACGCGTTTATTCATGTAAACTCATTCGCCAATAATGACTCAATAATGAAGTTCATGTAACGTCGTTGCTAAGCGACTTACGTTGCTTGACGTCACCGAGAAGGAATATGCGATATGTGTTTTTTCTGCCGACTCGCCCGCTTTTATCTTGACTTGAAAGATCGTCATGCCGACAAAGTTTTTTATATTCACTGAGAGAATAAAAATGTCAGACAAAAACACATCGCATAATTTAACACTGGGTTCGAATGTGTAAATACTCACTTTGTTTCGTATGTTATCCTTTTAAATAGACCCCGTAAAAAAACATTTATTACTATAAGCCTGTTTTAATACGCACATGAATCACACCTTTAGTATTATTCTAGTTAAGGTAAGACCACTCTAATACTCATCTTCAAGAATCTTAACTAAACTGTTTTCATGAGTTTCTCGATCACATAAGACAACTAAATGCAAAATATTACAAAGTTTTACCGTGCCGTTTTAAAGATTTTCAAGTTTTAAGATTAAACCGACTTGCTTTGAGAGGTCAAAAAGTCCACTCATGTTATTCATGCATAAAAATTTTTTTTTTAGTTCAAAATGAGACCTTTTTTTTCATCTGTTTGTGTTATTCTTAAAAAGAAAGTGCTAGTGATATCATAAGGAAAAGAAATCAAAAATAATATGCTTTGTAAAAAATATATGTGGTACTTCATATGCATACACCCTCCTGTAAATGACGTAATTTTTTAAGTCACAATAAGAAATGCCAATTTTCAAGGTAGCATAATCATACATAATAACGTTAGTACTCTAATATAATGGACATCAAAAGTATCCTCAACACCTCTTTAACAAAATATAACAAAATGAAAAACTTTTACCGTCCAGTTTTGCTTTGATAACATCTTGTAATATGTATGTATCAAATTTTACCGTGCAGAATTATCAAAATTTGGAGAAATATGGCATTTTTTGGGGAAAAAATTGATATAATTTATATTTTATAATTTTATATCAGTTTCCTTGTCAAAAAAGTCAGTAAGACAAGAAATGTCATGAAAAAAGCAAAGAAAAAAATTTGGGCACTGCGGGGATTTGAACCCTGGACCTTTCGCATGTAAGGCAAGAGGCTTAACACATAGGCTAAGGATTGATATTGACCAAGGTATTCCAAATGAATAAAAATTTACATTCTCATTAGGGTGGCCTTACCTTAATAACTGTCATTACAACGTCATTACGGAATTCATGACGTCACGCCTTGCACAGATTCGTGTTACTGTGATGAGTACAGATATTTATTTATAGACTGAAAACTGTTATGTACCCGTGTAAATGTGTGTATCAGTGTTTTGCTTTTACTTTCGCGCGTGTGATAAGATAATTCTTGAATTTAAGCACGAGGCAACTACACCTATAAGTACATGAGAATTGTCACATTGGATAACTTACAGGGAATTTAAGAATTAGGCAATTGTACATACTTAATGTTCTATTGCCAAATGAGCTGATAGAATGGTTTTAATTTACGAGCTTTGTTTCACAACATAGATAAATTTGAATGGAAAGAGGATGGTATTAATACGTTTTGATTGTTCAGTTGGACATTCATTTGTACTTCACTTTTCGATATCTATTAAGTGAAATAAAGAAATGTGGAGTTGGATGAGAGGTTATATTTCCTCAGTTCTTAAGCTATGCGAAACATCCAAAATGACAACAAAAGGTATGAAAACTATCAAATTTATATTATCAAAAAATGACTAAACTACGGTGGCACAGAGGTGACATCCGCAACACTTTATTTATATTGTGGCCACAACTTATTAAGTTGAGGCCACAACTTACTAAGTTGAGGCCACAACTTACTAAGTTGAGGCCACAACTTACTAACTTGTGGCCACAACTTACTAACTTGTGGCCACAACTTACTAACTTGTGGCCACAACTTACTAACTTGTGGCCACAACTTATTAAATTGAGGCCAAGACTTAGTTTAGTCAATCAAAACGGCCGTTTCATCTTTGCCGCTTTATGGTAATAACACAGCACCCCAGATACTAAAACTCCCTACAGCAATATTCTCTCTACAGCAATAACCTCTCTACAACAATAACCTTCCAACCACAATAACCTCCCTACAGCAATAACCTCTCTACAGCAATAATCTCCCTTCAGCAATAACCTCTCTAGTGCAATAACCTCTCTAGTGCAATAAACTCCCTACAGCAATAACTTCTCTAGTGCAATATTCTCTCAACAGCAATAACCTCCCTACAGCAATAACCTCTCTACAGCAATAATCTCCCTTCAGTAATAACCTCTCAACAATAACCTCTCTAGTGCAATAACCTCTCTAGTGCAATAAACTCCCTACAGCAATAACTTCTCTAGTGCAATATTCTCTCAACAGCAATAACCTCCCTACAACAATAACCTCTCCTCAGCAATAACCTCTCTACAGCAATAACCTCTCTACAGCAATAATCTCCCTTCAGCAATAACCTCTCAACAATAACCTCTCTAGTGCAATAACCTCTCTAGTGCAATAAACTCCCTACAGCAATAACTTCTCTAGTGCAATATTCTCTCAACAGCAATAACCTCCCTACAGCAATAACCTCTCTACAGCAATAATCTCCCTTCAGTAATAACCTCTCAACAATAACCTCTCTAGTGCAATAACCTCTCTAGTGCAATAAACTCCCTACAGCAATAACTCTCTAGTGCAATATTCTCTCAACAGCAATAACCTCCCTACAACAATAACCTCTCCTCAGCAATAACCTCTCTACAGCAATAACCTCCCTACAGCAATAACCTCTCCTCAGCAATAACCTCTCTACAGCAATAACCTCCTCAGCAATAACCTCCCTACAGCAATAACCTCTCTACAGCAATAATCTCCCTTCAGTAATAACCTCTCAACAATAATCTCTCTAGTGCAATAACCTCTCTAGTGCAATAAACTCCCTACAGCAATAACTTCTCTAGTGCAATATTCTCTCAACAGCAATAACCTCCCTACAACAATAACCTCTCCTCAGCAATAACCTCTCTACAGCAATAACCTCCCTACAGCAATAACCTCTCCTCAGCAATAACCTCTCTACAGCAATAACCTCCTCAGCAATAACCTCCCTACAGCAATAACCTATATACAGCAAAATCCTCTCTACAGCAATATCCCCCATAGAGTAATATCCTCCCTAGAGCAATAACCTCTACAGCAATAACCTCTCTACAGCAATAACCACCCTAGAGTAATGTAGGGAGGTTATTACTCTAGAGAGGTTATTGTTGTAGACAGGTTATTGCTGCAGGGAGGTTATTGCTGTAGGGAGGTTATTGTTACATTTAGTATCAGGGGTGTTATTACCAAAGCGGCAAAGGTGAAACGGCTGTTTTGATTGGCTAAACTAAGTCGTGGCCTCAATTTAATAAGTTGTGGCCACGATTTAATAAGTTGTGGCCACAAGTTAGTAAGTTGTGGCCACAAGTTAGTAAGTTGTGGCCACAAGTTAGTAAGTTGTGGCCACAAGTTAGTAAGTTGTGGCCGCAAGTTAGTAAGTTGTGGCCTCAACTTAATAAGTTGTGGCCACAATATAAATAAAGTGTTGCGGATGTCACCTCTGTGCCACCGTACTAAACTGAAAATACCTGCAAAAAGTAACAGCGTATACGTGTATATAGTGAAAACGTTTTTATACAATGCATTGAATTATAAAGTACATTAAATTAATTATGTAAGGATGTTTCATTTTCGTAAAAAACGCTTGAATAACACATGGCGTGTTTTTTTTATTTTGATAAACTCATAAACAGTCACGTGTGCTACACGCCTTGACAAGAAGAAACGTTTATAAATTATCACATTCGTTACAAGTGTTAATATAATTCCCAGATCAGTATTTTGCAAATTTTATAACTTTTGGCTTGGGATGATCTCAGTTGTTCGTCTGTAATTCAAAAACATGTCACTTGATTTTAATTACTTCTTGTCGACAGCTGTTTGGTATATTAGACACTATGCAGAATTGCATAAACATCACGGAACGGATTTTACGGAAATTTGAAAATATTAGATATTTTCCCATTCTCTCTCCTATAGTATATGTGTATACAGTACACAGGAGATTGTCACGAGTTCTCTCCCTTTATCCTTCCTGTAGTATATTTGTGCATACACTGAACAAAAAAAGAAACTTCCGATTTGTACACATAGTGTTTGTTGTGTTAAAGAAATCATTGTGTAAAGAAAGTAGATAGGTCATATTAGCATTGACCTGTGTCTTCAGGATTCATGAACTTTAGCGATTATGTTTGCACTGTTAATCGTCAACAACGTGAACGAAAACGCTTCAAAATTTGTAAAAATTAAAACAAAATTACATTGTAGCATTTTTAGTATGCCAAGAATACTCAATAATTTACGCGAACGTGCGATTGGTATGCTTGATGCTGGCATGTGGACATAAGACGTTGCAATGCATGTTGGGAGTTCTAGTCGAGCGATACGAAATCTTCGCGCACGATTTAGAACGCCAGGACACACCGACGAATTGCAACGTCGTTGACGTCCGCGTGTTACAATTCGTGATCAAGACCGCTATATCATGAACACACCCATATGCGCAATCGATTCAAAACTGCTACTCCTGCTAACACACCAGGGCTTCATAATCTCCGAATCAGTGGGCAAACTGTTCGTAATCGTCTGATGGAGAACGGTTTACAAGGATGACGACCTTACGTCAGATGCGTTTTAACGCAACGTCATCGTGTAAGTCATCTTAATTGGGCACGTGTACACACTCGTTGGACACGACGACGCTGGAATACCGTTCTTTTCGGATGAATCAAGATTTTGTTTACATCGTGGTAATGGCAGTGCGCGTCTACCGTATAAGTAATGAACACTATACTGACTGTTGTATTCTTGAACGAGATCGTTTCAGAGGTGGGGGTTCTGTCATGGTTTGGACAGCCATTTCCCATGGTTATCGTTCACCACTAGCCGTCATTAATGGCAATGGTGAAATAATTTATTGTCAGAGGACGGCAAGATATGTTTTCAAATCTATTATAAAAACAGATTTTAAAACTTGTGTAAAAGAGTGTCGATAAAGGACAACCGTCAGGAAAGCGATGTGAGCTTAATTCGATATTCTACGCGAAACTAATCAAGAAAATGTACTCCAACCATTGAGGAATGACTGGGTATATAGTCATGTAAACACCTCGAGTGCCATAGATTTATGGCAATGCAATTACCACAAAATTGGACAGGTTTGTATAGAAAATGCTAATGGTTACGACTGCTAGAACGAAGGTGCCAGTCTGTCGACATTGCTTATTAAAAATGGTGTAGTGAAAGGCAGTATGAACAATGATGGAGCGAAAATTGCTTTTGAATGTTCCCCATCGCACGTCTTGTATGGACGACGAGTTACTGGATGGAGTGAAATACCAGTTTGTGACTTGCGTTGTCCAGTTCTGGATATACTTCTGAGTTCTATACTGCAAATAATCCAAGTGAAAATTCTTGCAGGAAATGGACATATACTAAATACAGTGCCTGATCATTACCATACTTCAGATATGCATGTAATTGAAGTTCTAACATAACATTTCAGTACACATACACCTTTAATGCAACAGTCCTTACCAACTTAACATACACGGTGGAACTTCGACATTTTCACCCTATAGTTTGTCTAATGAAACAGCATATGACCTTGAAACAAGTTACAATAGGACAATCTCTGATAACTGCATCAATGACATTTGCCACTGCAAGTAGTTTCCACTACTCCCAACACGTATGTGTCTCCAGGTGCCCAGGTCAGTTAGCAAACACATTCACCAAATTCTATGATATCGGCTTGTATTCTCTACATCACTTTGACATCTACAGCAACATCACATTCGAGCAGTGTTTACATCATTGTTTGCAATCAACCGATTGTTTTGGCTTTCAGTACGAACAACGGTACGAACGGGAATGTTATATATATGTACCAGACAATTGCGTTGACCAGTGCAAATATATCAGCTGCAAGAAGTACACTATGTGTTGAGGTATTTCTTATCATTTATAAACATATCATTGACAGCCTATTTGGGACTAGTACTTATACCCACAAATGGGGAATTTTGCGTCTCTAAAAGATGAAAAGGGGAATGTTGAGCCGAACTTATTAGATCAACTGTTGCGTCTTGATACCATGTTTGATAAATTATAATTATTATGCTGTATTTTCCGGCTAATGTATTATAATATGGTTAAACAATTGTGGATCAACACCGACTAATATTGTAATAATTATCTTTCTTTTTGGCAAGCGAAATGTTAAATAGCAATAAGTATATACCCATACTATTTTAGTAGGTGATCTTTTCCATAAACAGCCCCAAAAATGGCAAAAATGTACTTGCTTCATTGTACATTGTATTAATTATTTTCACCATTTATCATTTAAGATGTTTGATATTTTATTCATTAATTTTTGCATCTATGCTTTTAAAACATGTAACATGGAAATTAATTACATAGGGATATAAATCTGGAAGGGCATTGATGTCATAAATCTGAGAAAAGATTGTGAGCCAATTACTCTTATTTCAATAATAGCTTCAATGATGTGCAATATTTTAGTGTTTAAAATACTCATCTCAAGAAGCATTCATTACATGTTTGTTATATTACATACAATAAGAAATATGGATTTTGCCTTTTCAGGAATTCCAGGAGCTGTGGCGTAGATATAATATGTGACGGGGGTCCTTTAGGGGCCACATACCCTTTAGACAAGGGTCCACTGTAATTGATCTCTAAGTGAAAGGAAAGTACTGAATTATTCGACCAGGAAGGAAAGTAATTTCAGCATTGTTTATCTGAAAACTCTACTAACATAGATTATTTCTGAGTTTAGATATTCTCAACATAACAAGTCATTGTTGAATTGATTTAATGCATGGTAAAATGTTTAATTTGGAAACAATTGGTTTATTTGAACGTTTCTTTTCATATCTCTATATGTATACTGGGTGTAATGTAAATAGCTTATCAGAATACAACCTTATAAATGTTCCGTGACGGTTGTTCATTTTGTTTGTAAAAGACGTCCATAATTATTCACATGAGGTTAAAAATGATGCAAAACTTAATCTGCAGAATCTGATTTAAATCTTAATTGTTCTGTGTACAATGTATAACACATGTAAGGATACATGATATGTTTTTCTATGTTTGTTTTCCTTTTACAATGTATTTAAGGGGAGGTAACGCAAACATGTTATATTATATATAAAAATCACATATCTTTGAGTGGGACAGTAATATTGTCAATCTGAGGAAACTACTGTCCCACAGGCTCAATTAAGAATAGACAAGATTTCTGTCCAAGGAAAAGTTATGTTTTTATTATTCAGAAAAGATTTATGCTATAAATAGTGTTACTCTCATTGTGTTATTCATTCTGTGCCTAACGCGTGATGTCATTGTGTTTGCAGGGATTGACAGTATAAACTATCACCAGGTTCATAGTAGGTTTCATTTTAAACATAATGTCGTGATGTCCTTTGATTTGCCAGAATTGAAAGTAAAAGCTATCAACCCCTTTGGTAGGATTTTCTGTTGATTGTAGTAAAAATGCATCTTCTTAGGTAAATGGGAGTTTTGTATTGGAAATGAAATATATAGAGTAAGTAGCCACAAGGAACGCCACATACATAAGACAGTGCCTCTCCACACATATATTCGGGAAACAACACTCCATAAAACATAAGGCACTTAATGAGGTTAAATGGTACAAACGTTAAGAAAGAGAGGCACAAGGAATGGCCTGGCAGACCATAAGGAATAATTAGGAGAATCAAAGTGGACAGTGAAGGAGGGGTGATTAAAGGATGAAAAAGATCACAAGACAAGTCAAGACAGCTGGCAATAAAAGGCCGAAACTGGGCAGGAAATAACATGAACACTATATAAAGTGAAATAATTGCACAGGGGAAAGGGAAATATCTGAGGGTTTAAATCGATTTAACAGCTAGCTAACCTCACCCTTAATCGCTAATTGGTCATTGATTTAAAAATATATACATAAAGTGACTAAGTAGGCAGTAACTAATCATTAAAAGCTATTAATCATTATGTACTAGATGTACTAATGTATAATAAAGAAATGTTTGTACATGACAAACTAGAGGCTATTGTAAGATTCGAGACATCATGTTTCGACTTATTATCATTACATCAATTACTAAACTACTTTTTAACTTACAATAATCACTGTCGGTAACCTGTGTTACTAACTGGTACTCACACCTAATTTAGAGATTGTGAGGTTTGCAGTTCAACTTTGCCCAAGTCAGTGTTAGTTTCATCTTGATGATAATGTGAGGGAAGTAAATCTTGTATGCTTGAATATATTGTAAGGGAGATAATTTGATTCTCCTATTGGAGAATGTATTAGTGTGTTGTATGTCTTGTGCAGTAAACAATTAAACGAGATTTGACTTTAACAAATGGTAGCAGAGAGAACAACTGGAGTAAAACGTCTTTAGAGACAATGTAAGAAAGTGTAAGAGAACTTTAAAGATGTATCTGGCTCATCATAACATAAAATGTTTGAATCGGCTTTATCCAGTATTGTTGTTACATTGGCTAAAACATCTCTAATTAGAGCCGTTGCAATGTTTTTATCATATTACTTACAGTAAAATCTAGTAAAATAGCCTGATTGTTTTAATTTTATGATGTACACACATCTTTCATCAATAAATATGGATTAATACATTCTTCAATTCATTCTTAATAAATGCATGTTTAATGATGTTTTAACCATAGGAAATATATTTTTCAAGTTTGGTTAATAAAACAAATGAACACACAATGAGCAAAGTATAGCTTTAAAGTGTTAACTGACAAGATGACCTCAAAATAAACCCACCAAGCCTGACCAAAGGCTACTATGAAATGTATAAGCACGAGCTGCTCGCTTGGAGAGAGGTCACAGACCTGAGCAAGGACAATAAAATAATAACCTAATAAGAAAATTCAAAAGTTGCGTAGTTGAAGGTGGAGCCACATCTGCCTTCAAAGTAGAACCAGCATTCGTACCAGAGTTTTATGGAAGCAAACGAGGGGGCCGGCCAGGACGAGGTGGATACAATAGGGGGAGATACAACAGGGGTATAGCGTGGAGGACAGCGTGTGGTACAGCAAGTGCTAACAAGAAAATTAATCCAACGGGGGCGGACGGTAAGCCATTGACTGCACGATCGTGTGTGTCATTTAGACATGTGGTTAATGGACGGAAAATGACATTGATGTCTACTTGCATGGAGGGCCAACAAGGTCAGGAGGGAAGTGTTATCCACGATTGCCGCGGAAGATTTGGGACTACATGAAGGAATAGAAGCTGGAATATACTATTGATATATGCATCACGCATTCTCAAAGACAATTAAAATACCAATACATGTGTTCATTGATAACAAAAGTGTGATTGAGGCAGTTTTCTCAACCACTCTTGTAGATGACAACCGATTACGAATTGACATAGACGCGATCCAGGAGAAAATCAGACATGTTAAAGTGAACATTCACTGGATACCAAGAACCATTCAACTGGCAAAATTGATGAAAAAACGCGGGGCCTCGGGTAGCCAGTTTCAGCATGTGTGACAAACGGAGGCGATGCTTGCAACAATGCTTGACATCATCGGAAAATAACAATTTAGGAGCATTTTTTCTGAGCTGTATGAGGGAAAAAACACAAAAAATATTTTGTATCATGAAGATAAACTGTTTTTGGAACTTCTTGTGTTAAATCCTTCTGTCTTTATCTGAACAATCACTACTCTCTGTTGTTTTAAATTGAGTGTTTTACTTTGAAGCATGTTCTAGTTTTGTTTATTTTATCGTGAATCATCATTTCAATTTAATCTGTTTAACTTTGAAACATGTCCTTGTGTTATTTGGTTCATTCTGGGTCGTCAACAATTTAGATTGGTAACGTATTTTACCTGATATACATGAAACTTGGTCAGAAGGTTTATCTAAATAAAATCTAGTATAAGGTGGAAACTAGTTCATCTGGGAGTCAAAAACTAGGTCACTAGGTCCAAATATAGTAAAACCTTGTTAACACTCCAGAGTTCATATTGTATACTTGATTTGTATGAGACATGGTCAATGCAATTTAGATCAGGTTCGAAACTGGGTCATCTGGAGTCAACAACTAGGTCACTAGGTCCAATTACAGTAAAACCTTGTTAACACTCCAGAAGTTACATATTTTTTCTTTATCTACATGAGACTTGATCAAAACGTTTGCCTTATTTAAACCTAGGTCAAGATTGGAATTGGGTCATCTGTGGTCAAAAACTAGGTCTCAGGATCAAATGATGGACAATCCTTGTGGATTCTCGGGAGGCTCTATTTTCTACAGAAACTACATAAAACTTGATCAGAATGTTTGTGTAAATAAAATGCAAGTCCAGTGAGGTACTGGGTCATGTTGGGTCATAAAATAGGTCACGAGGTCATATCAATGAAACTCCTCATGGACTCTCTTTCAAAAAGTAGGTCACGAGGTTATAACACTGAAAATCCTCTTGGACTCTCTTGATGTCAACATGGCAATGTACTCATGTGAGCGATTTAAGGCCACCAAATTCTATGTAAACTTCCTTCCTGAAAAACGTTATAATCAGATTCGAGAATAAAGTAATGTAAGAAACAGCTACAAGAAAATTCTTTTTTACATGTATGCATATAGCATTTAAGAAATGGGCATAGTTCCTTTCAAAACTAAAATATTGTTATTAGCAGATGACCTAGCTAAATAGATGTACCAATGGGGCATCAAATTGTCTGTAATAAAATTATTAACATTATCTAACACAGAATATATCAAACTTTCAGAGACTTTTACCGTCCGGTTACAGCGCAATCTCATTTTGAACAGAATGACGTGCACATTTCTCTGAGAAAAAGTAACACTTCTAAGTGGTTGTGTTTGCTTTTTCATAAAAGTATTAGTTTTGTTCTGGAAAATTCAACTTAGTGCTGTTGTAAAACAATAATATTGACTGTGCAACAAAATCGTGGTAATTTTTGGTCTCTTAATTACTTAAGTTTGTTATTTTTCATTATATTGTCAGTGAATTACCTCCCTTTTAGAAATAAATCAGGGGTTTTAATTATTGCAATTATTTGTTTTTAGAAAAACGAAGTGAGGCAATTTCAGATATGATTTTATAATTCAAATAAATGTTTAATGATTATATTTTGATATCAAATTTTAATATTTTGCTTACTGAGCCATACAATGGAAATAATATATTTCAATTATGGGTGGAATACCTTAATAGAGATTTTACTTTAACAGTCAGGATTCACACTAACAACCTTTGAAATCAGGAGTCAGGTGATCTACCCCTTGACCGCTATGCCTGATTGAGACAATATTTGGATGTATGACTGTCATATCTACATTTTCATCCTTATATTGTCTACTTGGCTAAAGATATTTCCTTGTGCATAAAACCATAAAAATGACAATCAGCTTACATAATTTTTCTAATTGTTGAATTTTCACATATTATTGATCAAGTTGTTTCATAGCTCCATTACTTAATTCCTGGCCAATGTATTATTTCAGACTTACTTTATGATTTAGTTGCCACTGTAAACATAGGAAATATTTTGCAAATTTAAGCAATTAACCAGGTGGCATCTTTCCTTGATGTAAACCGGCCTTTGTATTCACAAACAGTCTTAAAACGTTTGTGAATACAGGACCTGGAATAGTAGCAAGTTGTCCTTAAAATTGTTTGTGGGGAGATGGTGAGTTGTCCATATCCCCCGCGTGCTACAGCAACGGTAATTGATTATTCAAAACCAGTATCGGTTGTCGGTGACTTTACAAATTTTCTATCAATATTTGATTATAATTTATGATCGCAGCATACCTAAATGAGATAATATTCATCACTATGGGTGAATGCAAAAACATTACTGACTGAGGAGAAATGTAAATACATGTACAACAAAAATAAGCGTCTAATGAAACTACTTAAAAATACTTTTGCTGTTATTTTACGTGGTCAAAAAGTCGGTTGGTCAACTACAATAATGTCATGTTGAACTTTCTGTCGGTTGATGTTGATTCCCTATGTCTGGATTTAATTCATTTAAACCTTCACAGAGGAAGTTTGAAGAGGTATATTGTAGTCATCTTATATTTGGACTGTTGCAAATGATTTTTGAAACAAAGTACTTCAAAGTTTTTAGTTAGTTTCAAAGAAAATTTCATACATATCACCATGACATAGAGATGCACGAGACGTCTTCAAAGTTGGTCCAAGCAATACTAACATAGTTAGGCGCCCTTCGATTCTTCAAAAATGTGTTATATAGTTTAATATACATGGTAATATTCGTACACATGAGTGTGTTTCAATTTATTTCAAATGTCACCATATATTATTTACAGGTAAAATTATGGGTAATCATGCCTATATCTATATCCTTTGACAGTGTGTAATTGCAGGATCGTTTGCTTTGCAATGTTTGAAACTCATTTAAGGAATGTTTTACATATTTGAATAAATACATATACACGTATAATTGCGCATTTGTTTTTGTATTCATGTATTGCTGTTGTATGGTTTGAGATTTACTGATATGCATCTAGATGCAGTTTCTATGTAAATTTTGGTCTGTCCAGGTAATTTCATGATTCTATTCAGGGATTTTGTTGGTATTATTATCCATCTCTCATCTTGTTTTTGCTTGTAAATGAATGTGAAATACTTGATTTACTAATTGTCTGCATTGATTTTTTGTATATGACATTATTATATTATTTGTTATAAGGATGCGGTGATATCAGTGGTTAATATTGTCAATGGTGTGCTGTTAGGATCGTTGGCTGTCCTTCGTCTGTCCATTGTTGGTTGGCCGCAATTTGATTGTATACTCAATAGCATCTACACTTCTTAAGCAATAGTAACCAAACTTTGATACGATGTACCTAGCCATCAGTTTTCGACCAAGTTCGATTTGGGCCGAATCGGTCAATTAGATCAAGCGTTATGGCCGTTAGTTTATCATAAAAATGCCATATACAACCATGTTAACACTCTAGCTCCTTTATTCTTCGCCAGTCTATATAGTAATACAGAATGTGTGTACCTTTAGGATCTTGGTCAAGTTTTAAGATAGGACAAGCAGGTCTAGATGTATGTGTCGTTGAGTTACAAAAAATGCTGTACTTCACTATATTTATACATTTAGTCTTGTTGATGCTGTAGAGGCCACATTGTTTAACCAATCTTGATGAAACTTGGTCACAATGTCAGTTTCTTTAAATGTAGGTAAAGTTCGAAACTGAGTAACCTAGTACTGTAGAGGTCACATTTTAAACATTGTTTAAAGGAAACTTGGTCGAAATGTTTGTCTTTTTATATCATAATCTAGAACTTGATATAATCTAAGTTCAAAACTGGGTCACCTGGGATCAAGAAGTTGATCAACAGATCAAATTGTAGAAAAACCTGGTTTACGTTCTAGAGGTCATATTTGCTACCGATCTTCCTTAAACTCGATTGCGATGTATTTCTCTATCAATGTTCACACCTTAGTCTAATTCAGCCAAAATGTCGGTGCACTCTGGTCGGCGATGTAGGGACATCATGGCCCTCTTGTTTACTATAGTTTTCATGTTAATTTCAGTAAAATTAAAAACAATACTATGTATTTTGGAAATATAAATAATTATAAACATGAACTTAAACACATAACAAGCAACAAACAACACGTGTGGTGTAATTTTATTGATCTTTGAAGAAAAAGACAATGATTTTTACAACTCTCACCAAAAATCAAAATTAAACAATGATGTTACATGAAATGGTACTTATTGTAGGTCAAAGCAACTTAAAATGTTCAATTATATAATTCTAATTAAATGTTTAATCTCATTTTTTTAATATTGACATATGAAAGAAATTGTGTGCAACTTCATCACTGAATATTAAATAAATAACAATATCCAAGGAATAAGGTGCAAGATTTAATCAAGAAAAATGTGTGAGTCAATCGTGGTCTCACAATCGCTGTTTTTGGACTAACTTTTAATGTTAACCACATATTTATATTGACGATTTTCATCTTAAAAGATCTAAACATTAGGGTAAGTTATATACATACATTAATATATGATACTTATAGTGAAAATCTACAAATTTGGAAGTAAAATACATATTAAATAATGATCATCTTAAATGAACAAAATAGCTACATTGTATACTATATACAAATAAATCACGTTCTGTATATATTTCTATTATGTATACAGAACGTGTATATTACATACGAATATGTTTTCCGCTCATTGGCTGAAGTAAAATCAAGGTCACCCACCAAGGGCAAGGTCATTTAAGGTCAAATCAATTAAAACATAACATGGTGCTAATCTTTTATTACAAGCGATAATGAGATAAATGTAATTAGACTTTGATACTAAATATGACACTACTTCCAGTCCTTTTCATTCAACTGACAAAAACATTTATCAATTCATACATGACCAAATCAAGAGACTATGGGACAAATATTGTCTAAGCTTTAAATGCCTTTATCGATTTGAAAGTTTTAAAATCTTTGATATGGTTTAAGGTAGACAGACCCAATTATTATTTATAATACATTGTATCATTAAAAACATTAATTTAAACACGAGGTAAATGCGTTAATATTGTATTAATGTACCGATATATGTTATTTTATAAAATATGCACGTTAACAGTAATTTTATGGAAATCTGTGAAAGGTCAATGGACATTACCACCAGGGACATGTAATGGAGATTTGATGTAATTTTATTAACGCGTTTATTATATTCTGTCGGACATGTAACAAACTATGTCTACCACATTGAGTGAAAGCAGCGTGAATTAAAACGACATTGGGTAAAAACGCGTTTTTTAATATTTATTTACATTTTGACCTTTATATGGCCTTGACCGTGACTTTTAGTGACCTTGACAGGGAGTGCATTAGAGAGCTCTGTATCTGTACATAAATTATCACACACATTTAAATCAATATATGTTTGCACTTAATAGAAATAATCGTTACAGTAAGACTAGTCAAGGGTTCATGAAATGGCCGCCATCTTGGCCGCCATCTTGGTTTCCATGGAAACTGGCATGATGTCAACTGTCCACCCTCGCTAAAATTGCACTTCAGGTATCTGTCTACACGAATATACAAATAAATGCTCTGGACAAAAAATTCACACAAATAAGTCCAGGGACTAGACTTACGAGTATGTAACACAATCCTTATAATTTGAACTACATAAACAATGAAAACTTCCCATTACTTCATTGTTGAAACGTTTTGTGATGATAATGTATAACATGCAGAATGCGTGCATTTTTGTGTGGAATTTCAGTAATATATAAATGCATGAATGCACACATTTTGGGGCACAATGTGAAAGCAATACATTTTCATCACAAAACTTTCAACAAAGAAGTTGTACCCATTCTAAAAACCATACATACGAGAGAAAAAATATTTATTTATATATATCAAAAAACAGCATTTTCTTTTGATTTCATACTGTTATTACATGATTTGCCTTGATGAAGACCTGTACAAATGCAATTATCAGTTGCTGATGTCATATACTATTCACTGTCTCAGTAAGTATATATAGAAAGTCTCCAGAATCCACCACAAATCTGTGTATCACCAGTGCACAACAAATCACAATCGCTGTCTGGTACCAATTGATTGACCTGGTAACTGTGACCACAGTAACACTCTTTGGAATTCTATAAAAACAAATGTGCGGCATTGTTCAAAAGTCATGCACATCAACTGAAGTGTTTTGTGTGTTGATATTTCCCTGGGAATGGTGTGATGGGGCATTACATTCTCTGTAACAACTTAATCCTTCCTTTTCCCAAAAAATGATAACTGAGGGTATGTTTAGCTCAAGAGCTTTCTCATATACATATAAATCTAATGCGATGCAAACAACATAGTGTGATGCTGGTCACTGTTTTGCATAAGTTACCTACTACATGTGTTACCTCGTTAACCACTTAATTAACTAGATAATTATCTAGCTAACAAGATACTTATCGCGTTAACTACTTAATTGTTATCTGAAGTAGATAGTCCGTACTGGGTTCAATTTTCTAGTTAATTAAGTAGTAAACTGGTGGCAGAAGTATGCCGCCATAGTTTCATAATGAAGCTTCTGTATGATTTGCATGACTATGGTGGCATATTTCTGCCAACAGTTAAGTACTAAATTAACTAGAAAATTATGTTTGTTATCACGTTAAAGTAACTAAATAACTACTTAATAGACTAAACCAATATTAGGTTTACTAGATATGCATTGCCATAAATTTTCATACAAGATAAATATCTTAACATGGAAAATTGTTTGATAGTGCCCGTAATCACATAATGTTCTAGTTAATTAAGTAGTAATCTAGTTTCTTTAACGTAATAACCACATACTTTTCTAGTTAATTATGTAGTTAAGTGGTGGCTGAAGTATGTCACCATACATGACAATGAGTGAAATGACATCACTTAACTGTACAAATACGCACGGTCTAACGTCAAATGACCTTAGAATATAAATGCTAGGGTATTTAATAAAGGAATGCTGCATTAAATAATACAATGTACATTATAAAGCTAATACAATGGAACTGAATATATTTTGTATCTGATCATTGTTGATGCTTGTTATTCATGTAAATTGCGTACGTATATCATGCAATATTTCTAGAATAAAACGCAACAGCAGAAAAATGGGTGTCTCTAGAGGTTGTATATAATGTGATACTAATACGGTCGCATTTAAAGACCATGTGAAATAACAATGGCAGTTTTGATAGTTCGAAAGACAGTATGGAAGGACATTTCTGTCCTGTGCAAGAACTGTTTAAAGTACAATGCAACCTCTTTAGAGCAGCCCTCTATGAAGAAATGTCCTAATCAACAGCATTCTCAATTTTACCTTTGCAAACTTAAATACCAATTTAATATATCTAGAGCAACAATCACTCAACTACTAACGAAATGTGCATCTCCCATGGGGGTGTTGCTATTGGATGGATGCACTGTTCCTAAAATGCCTAATGTCAAAACGAAATAAAATATTTGAAATATATTACCTGTGTTCCAGCATATCGAAATCCCCTCTCTGTTACACAGTACTGAAAACACTTCTCGTTTGTCATCGAGTTTGACAAAATCAACACAAGTCCGTTCAAAATACGATTGTTACCATTGTCTTTAAAGCAGCCCAAGTAAGCCATCACAGTTGCTTTTGGAACTGAAACTGATACAGAGATAAATTCTTATTGCACGTCCAAGTACAGACCGTTTTTATTATGCCCCCACTCTTAAAAGGGGGGCATATAGATTTGCCCTTGTCCGTCCGTCTGTCTGTCCGTCCGTCCGTCCTTCCGTCCGTCACAAAATCTTGTGTCACTCATATCTCCAAAAGAATATGAGCCAGAGTCATAAAACTTTACAGGAATGTTAACCAGCATGTGAAATTTTGCACCTGGGGTTTCATGTTTGGTTGTGTCCAGTAAGTACAGAGTTATGTCCCTTGACTTAGTTAAAATATAGCCTACAGAGCATGCAATCTTGTGTCACTCATATCTCCAAAAGTATATGAGCCAGAGTCATAAACCTTTACATGAATGTTCACCAGCATGTGTAGTTGTGCACCTGAGGTTTAATGTTTGGCTGTGCCCAGTAAATGCACAGTTATAGCCCTTGACTTATATCAAACATAGCCTACAGAGTATGCAATATTGCGTCACTCATATCTCCAAAACTATATGAACCAGAGTCATAAGACTTTACAGGAATGTTCACCAACCTGTATAGTTGTGCTCCTGGGGTTTCATGTATGGTTACGCCCAGTATGTGCAAAGTTATTGCCCTTGATTTATCACCATAATCAGTACAGTTGTTCACTTGGTAATTTTGATATCCATTCACAAACTATGAGCCGAATAATAGCATTTGCTTTTGTGACAAAGGCTGCAAGTGGGGGCATCTGTGTCCTATGGACGCATTCTAGTTTACTTAAGAACGGTTGTAAACAAATCGTGAGGTTGACAGCCAATGAAAAACATGTTGAAGACAATATTGACCGATAGTGACACTTTTATAGTGTACTACTTCAGACTCCATTGCAAACATCCTTTTCATTTCTACTGATTGATTATGAGGCACTGTCATCATGCCCTCGCCATGAAATGACGAAAGGGCATATCATGTTACCCCTGTCCGTGTATTCATCCGTACGTGTCAAAATCGCTTCCGGTTCAGAGCGTTGTAGTCTAAAGTTGAATTTAGAAACAAGAAATATTAAAAAAGATGGTCGGCGCATCCTGAAGCTGGCACATGTCTTGCAATCTGAAGGTTAATATTTGTTGCGCAACATAAAAAAATGCCGAGATATTACGATTGCCGGTCACTCGATTACGCTACACAACAGTAACTCCGATACCTGCAAGGAGAAAAATAACTCCGTAGTGCAATTAGTCGTAGGCAGTATAGTCTGTTTCAATATAGTTCACCAGTACTTATTGTATTAGTCGTGAAATCATTATTCATGTTAAATGTTCGTGACTAGTGCATACAACCAAGAAATACTTCTTAATTCAAACGCCGGACAATTTCACCTGGGGTTGAGTAACAACACTACTTACTAGATAATTTTTGAAATATACTATAGATCTACAATTGTTCAACATGTTCATCTGGTTTTCATACATCCTTGTCATGTTTACAATTATAAGAATAACGCCTCTGTCTTGATCTTGTTCATTACTTTGTTTCGGAAGAAGAAAATATATAACAATAAAGCAGTTATTGATTTTAGTTTTGGTAAACAAATATATAGATTTGATTAGTTTACACATCGTTGGTATGCAAATAGCAAAGCCATGTCAATAGAGTTGCGCCGAATAATTTGTCAAATGTCGTTTATTTATGCTTATTTCAGTCAATTCACAAACATACTATCTCGGACACTCATAACTTCAAGACCTAAGTGATAGTATTGCGTAAGTACGGCATCCCGCGCTGTACAGCTATATGAATCTGAAACTTAGTTAGCATAATGATCACAATTTCAGAATCATTTGTACAAGACGAAACCAATTGTCATGTACATGTAGTTCATTTTTAAACTTAGTCCATATTTACTGTTAATAAAACCCTGTACATAACATGCGTCAGATGGCACCTTGTAATTTTAGCGCAAGCAGATAAGCGCATGGTCCATTAGTCTTGCACATGTCATAATAGACTCTTCACAAAACCTTATATTTTAGAAGCTTACAAGAAACAGGGAAATTTACCTCACAGCTTTATACTGAGATACCTGTACATCAAAAAGTCAAATTTGCCCGAATTGTCAGATGATTTCTCCTTGCGTTAATGGGGCGATAAAACAACGTATCGCTGTATATTGTAATGTGTTTGTAATGACTTATATTAATTCAGGCGAAACATAATGGCAAATTCGTTTTTACGAATGGAGCAATGTGCAAGAATACAAATGAATAAGTTAATTTCGGTGAGAGAACTTCACATTCACAAGACTTCGTACACAGTTCCGAGGGAAACAGCAAGAGTTGAGAAGCCATCAAAAAGTGGACGTTCATCACGAATGTACGATGATTTTTAGTTATTGTTAAGGGCAACTGTAGATATTATTATAATTTTGTAGCTTCATATAAGAAATAAGGGTTCATCAACATATTTACTGAAATAATCATACCGTAACTAAGGGCACCGTTAATCCCTGGTATTTGGTATCGTATTGTCGAGCAACCCATGCAAACCTTTATTCCATCATGGTAGAATATCCTCTTGCATCCATACAACCAGCAATCAACTGCACACTGACTTAAACTGCTGTACGATTTCATGAAAGTAACATTTGTGTCAGCACATTGATAGCCGTCCAATTGTGGTGCTCTCTGAATTAAATAAAACTCCTGTGCTTTGCAATAATATGAAGCAAAGCAGAATAAAATCACATTAACATTTACATACATCGTTATTTCTCAGTGCGCGTCCGGGAAATGTCGCATTAGCATTAAACTCTGGTACATTGCTCTGAACACGTTACGCGAATCGTATTTATATCAATGCTTCGATAAATATTTAATCTTTAATTTTCCCGTTCTGTCCCAACTTTTTAAGTGGTGTGATATATAACATATAACGAATGCGTTTAATCAAGCAGAAATGTTTGAGTCGATCTTTATAGAGGCAGCAGAACTCGATAACAACTTATGAGTGTTTATCGTCATCATAAAATTGTTGTTAAATCATTTTGTCATGGCAACAGTAAATACGCTTCACAAGATCCAATTAAATTTAGATTGGAAGATTTAATTCCCCATGTACTCCCAATCAATTACATATACTGATTATGCTACTGAATTCCATATGTTGCTTGTCGAGAAGCTGTCTGGAAAATTGAAATTTTTACACCGATAGTTGCCACGTCGTTTGTCACTGCCTTAAAGACCCAGTAATTTTGTAATTGCTAAAATGTGTCTGTAACCGATGACTATGTACAACAATATATCATTTTTCATAGCAATCATCTTTTAGACACCAGATTATTTCTAGACACGGCATTATGTCACAAAGGTTTGGGTAGGTTGAACTTCCAAAGAGTTCGGAGTAAAATTGAGTATAATTGGATGAAACGATTTGAAATTTTCGAAATTCAAGTATATGAGACATACTCGTACTTGTAATGTTTGGGACGAAGTGCATCACTGACTGTTTCTGTGAAGATAGTGCGTACTTTTCAGTTAATTGGTCTAGACTATTGGCGTCTTCCTTATTGATATTTCCTCTGTCTTCAATGGTCATGAACAATTCGTCATGGAAAGTGGTTGTCCCAGGATATGTGCGCGTCATTAGCATACTGATCCAAAGCAAACTGATATAAAACGCAATTTCCCGTACCTGACACTCTCTGGCGCTAATAACCGAAATGAAATACTGTATTATAAATGTGATAAACGAAATATCCTTATTATCTTAGTAGACAATAGATGAATTGACATAATGAATCAATGACAGACATTGTCGGCTTCATAGTATTATATCGAGGGGGTAGAGCCAGAACCTACCAACTCCTTAAATTTATATGAAGATAGCTGGGTATGGCTCCAACACCTCGATATGTACATGCATATTGTTTATTCGGATTAAAGTGAACCATCATTAGTAGTCATTTTGATATACAATGTAATCCAATACTATTGTGTTTAGTGCATAGTACTTATTTTCTAATCGTCCAGTATATTACATGTTTATGATCCATGATCCATACATTGAGATGGTACACAGTGACAAGTGTCGCACATGATTTCATCTACACTATTGTTAATTGACGGTGTGCATTAATTACGCTACGTCGTGTGTACTAGTTGTTTTTTTGTCACGAGTCCCATTTGTCTTTGTTCACGTCTTAATTGTATTATGATTAAATGTCCATGCCCCGAGACAATCCGAGTAGTCCACTTGGTAGAGCATTAGACTGTCATGCGGCAATTCTGGGTTCTATTTCCGGGTTGGTCAGGTTATGTTCTTCCGTTCTTGGCTACGGTTACGTCCTCCACATGTGGAGAAGTTGTCAGTTGTTTGTGGAAGATCAAGTGATAACTGATTGATAATTGATTCCAGGAAAACTGGTTAGGCCACCGTATATGACTGCACAATTGTTTAAAACGTGTTTAACAGCACTTAAAAAATAACTGCTCCTAATGTCAACAAAAGGTAAAAGGAATTAAAATAGCCGAACCCGACGACTAATTACAATATGTTACGCATTTATTACCTCAAGTCAACGAAATGGAAAAGTTATATTTTCTAGGAAAAGGATTTTTTTCTATTTGGCATTAAATAATTCATATCTTTAAAAGCAGTTATTGTTTCATCCTTTAAGTGTTGTGTTTTATGGTGTTTTATCTTCTGAATTTGTAAAGAGAATGCGACCTTCTCTGATTCTGTAATTTTTCACTCTGATAACATCGAACTTAAAATATAGATGGACTAAGAGAATATTAATTCAGAATTATCTCACTTTAATGTTTGTTAATCAATACGTTATTTGATCATTTGGGAATGCCTCTTCGATGGAAATGCCTGAGATGAAGCGACAATTGTGACAAAGAAGGAGTTAAGTTATTTAAACAGTAAAAAGTATCAAACAAACTTACTAATTGAATATTTATTAATAAGACGTAAACTATAAAGAAATGTTAAGAGCTAGGACTAACTGATATGGGCAATTGGAAAAGGGTCTGAAAAGGGTTTTTAGCAATTCGCGTTAGCGGTGCCATTAGCGTCTTAAATATGTCATAATAACATTGATAATTATTTTTTTTAGTTCAAAATGATCTAAAATATTGATACAAAACCTTGGAAAAATTGTTGAAGCAATTTCCGGGACTGAGTAACTGCTTCACATGGGATTTAATGTTAGTTGAATTTTGTTGGTTGCATTCCCTTTGAAACTTAAATGTTGATAGCTAAATATACTTAACGAAGCTTTCAACGTTACGTTTTGATATGTATCTATAATTTAAATGGTTTAAAGATGAAACAACGAAAAAAGACATCGAATAGGAACATAGTCGAAGGCCGCACCCATCCTCGCACATATCGTAGAAAGCCCCCACTTGACAACTCCCAACATAAAAGACACACAGGATAATTAATGCAGGTAAAACATTGATAAGTATATCAATAGACCCGTGACTTATCAGAAACCAACCTTTCATCAGAAAGAATTTAATATTAATACTTAATATCGCCATATGTATTCTTTTTAAAACACCTATCGCGATATCATGCATTATTCGTAAACTACATAGATTGCGATATCAGGCATTATTTATAAAATACATAGATTGCAATATCAGACATTATTTATAAAATACATAGATTGCAATATCAGACATTATTTATAAAATACATAGATTGCGATATCAGGCATTATTTATAAAATACATAGATTGCGATATCAGGCATTATTTATAAAATACATAGATTGCAATATCAGACATTATTTATAAAATACATAGATTGCAATATCAGACATTATTTATAAAATACATAGATTGCGATATCAGGCATTATTTATAAAATACATAGATTGCGATATCAGGCATTATTTATAAAATACATAGATTGCGATATCAGACATTATTTATAAAATACATAAATTGCAATATCAGACATGATTTATAAAATACATAGATTGCAATATCAGACATTATTTATAGAATACATAGATTGCAATATCAGACATTATTTATAAAATACATAGATTGCAATATCAGACATTATTTATAAAATACATAAATTGCAATATCAGGCATTATTTATAAAATACATAGATTGCGATATCTGGCATTATTTATAAAATACATAGATTGCAATATCAGACATTATTTATAAAATACATAGATTGCAATATCAGGCATTATTATAAAATACATTGATTGCGATATCAGGCATTATTTATAAAATACATAGATTGCAATATCAGGCATTATTATAAAATACAAAGATTGCAATATCAGGCATTATTATAAAATACATAGATTGCGATATCAGGCATTATTATAAAATACATAGATTGCAATATCAGGCATTATTTATAGAATACATAGATTGCAATATCAGACATTATTATAAAATACATAGATTGCAATATCAGGCATTATTATAAAATACAAAGATTACAATATCAGGCATTATTATTAAATACATAGATTGCGATATCAGGCATTATTTATAGAATACATAGATTGCAATATCAGGCATTATTTATAAAATACATAGATTGCGATATCAGGCATTATTTATAGAATACATAGATTGCAATATCAGGCATTATTATAAAATACATAGATTGCAATATCAGACATTATAATAAAATACATAGATTGCAATATCAGGCATTATTATAAAATACATAGATTGCAATATCAGACATTATTTATAGAATACATAGATTGCGATATCAGACATTATTATAAAATACATAGATTGCAATATCAGACATTATTTATAGAATACATAGATTGCAATATCAGACATTATTATAAAATACATAGATTGCAATATCAGACATTATTTATAAAATACATATATTGCGATATCAGGCATTATTTATAAAATACATAGATTGGATATCAGGCATTATTTATAAAATACATAAATTGCAATATCAGGCATTATTTATAAAATACATAGATTGCGATATCAGGCATTATTTATAAATACATAGATTGCGATATCAGGCATTATTTATAAAATACATAAATTGCAATATCAGGCATTATTTATAAAATACATAGATTGCAATATCAGGCATTATTATAAAATACAAAGATTGCAATATCAGGCATTATTATAAAATACATAGATTGCAATATCAGGCATTATTATAAAATACATAGATTGCAATATCAGGCATTATTAATAGAATACATAGATTGCGATATCAGGCATTATTATAAAATACATAGATTGCGATATCAGGCATTATTTATAAAATACATAGATTGCAATATCAGGCATTATTATAAAATACAAAGATTGCAATATCAGGCATTATTATAAAATACATAGATTGCGATATCAGGCATTATTATAAAATACATAGATTGCAATATCAGGCATTATTTATAGAATACATAGATTGCAATATCAGACATTATTATAAAATACATAGATTGCAATATCAGGCATTATTATAAAATACAAAGATTGCAATATCAGGCATTATTATTAAATACATAGATTGCGATATCAGGCATTATTTATAGAATACATAGATTGCAATATCAGGCATTATTTATAAAATACATAGATTGCGATATCAGGCATTATTTATAGAATACATAGATTGCAATATCAGGCATTATTATAAAATACATAGATTGCAATATCAGACATTATTTATAGAATACATAGATTGCGATATCAGACATTATTATAAAATACATAGATTGCAATATCAGACATTATTTATAAAATACATATATTGCGATATCAGGCATTATTTATAAAATACATAGATTGGATATCAGGCATTATTTATAAACTACATAGATTGCGATATCAGACATTATTTATAAAATACATAGATTGCGATATCAGGCATTATTTATAAAATACATAGATTGCGATATCAGGCATTATTTATAAAATGCATAGATTGCAATATCAGGCATTATTTATAAAATACATAGATTTCGATATCAGGTATTATTTATAAAATACATAGATTGCAATATCAGGCATTATTTATAGAATACATAGATTGCCATATCAGGCATTATTTATAAAATATAAGATTTCGATATCAGGCATTATTTATAAAATACATAGATTTCGATACCAGGCATTATTTATAAAATACATAGATTGCAATATCAGACATTATTTATAGAATACATAGATTGCGATATCAGGCATTATTTATAAAATACATAGATTGCGATATCAGGCATTATTTATAGAATACATAGATTGCAATATCAGGCATTATTTATAAAAAACATAGATTGCGATATCAGGCATTATTTATAAAATACATAGATTGCAATATCAGGCATTATTTATAAGATACAAAGATTGCAATATCAGACATTATTATAAAATACATAGATTGCAATATCAGGCATTATTTATAAAATACATAAATTGCAATATCAGACATTATTATAAAATACATAGATTGCAATATCAGGCATTATTATAAAATACATAAATTGCAATATCAGGCATTATTTATAAACTACATAGATTGCAATATCAGACATTATTATAAAATACATAGATTGCAATATCAGACATTATTTAGAAAATACATAGATTGCAATATCAGACATTATTTATAAAATACATAAATTGCAATATCAGGCATTATTTATAAAATACATAGATTGCGATATCTGGCATTATTTATAAAATACATAGATTGCAATATCAGACATTATTTATAAAATACATAGATTGCAATATCAGGCATTATTATAAAATACATTGATTGCGATATCAGGCATTATTTATAAAATAAAAAGATTGCAATATCAGGCATTATTATAAAATACATAGATTGCAATATCAGGCATTATTATAAAATACATAGATTGCGATATCAGGCATTATTATAAAATACATAGATTGCGATATCAGGCATTATTTATAAAATACATAGATTGCAATATCAGACATTATTATAAAATACATAGATTGCAATATCTGGCATTATTATAAAATACAAAGATTGCAATATCAGGCATTATTATTAAATACATAGATTGCGATATCAGGCATTATTTATAGAATACATAGATTGCAATATCAGGCATTATTTATAAAATACATAGATTGCGATATCAGGCATTATTTATAGAATACATAGATTGCAATATCAGGCATTATTATAAAATACATAGATTGCAATATCAGACATTATTATAAAATACATAGATTGCAATATCAGGCATTATTATAAAATACATAGATTGCAATATCAGACATTATTTATAGAATACATAGATTGCGATATCAGACATTATTATAAAATACATAGATTGCAATATCAGACATTATTTATAGAATACATAGATTGCAATATCAGACATTATTATAAAATACATAGATTGCAATATCAGACATTATTTATAAAATACATAGATTGCGATATCAGGCATTATTTATAAAATACATAGATTGGATATCAGGCATTATTTATAAACTACATAGATTGCGATATCAGACATTATTTATAAAATACATAGATTGCGATATCAGGCATTATTTATAAAATACATAGATTGCGATATCAGGCATTATTTATAAAATGCATAGATTGCAATATCAGGCATTATTTATAAAATACATAGATTTCGATATCAGGCATTATTTATAAAATACATAGATTGCAATATCAGGCATTATTTATAGAATACATAGATTGCCATATCAGGCATTATTTATAAAATACATAGATTGCCATATCAGGCATTATTTATAAAATACATAGATTGCAATATCAGGCATTATTTATAAAATACATAGATTGCGATATCAGGCATTATTTATAAAATACATAGATTGCAATATCAGGCATTATTATAAAATACATAGATTGCAATATCAGACATTATTATAAAATACATAGATTGCAATATCAGGCATTATTATAAAATACATAGATTGCAATATCAGACATTATTTATAGAATACATAGATTGCGATATCAGACATTATTATAAAATACATAGATTGCAATATCAGACATTATTTATAGAATACATAGATTGCAATATCAGACATTATTATAAAATACATAGATTGCAATATCAGACATTATTTATAAAATACATAGATTGCGATATCAGGCATTATTTATAAAATACATAGATTGGATATCAGGCATTATTTATAAACTACATAGATTGCGATATCAGACATTATTTATAAAATACATAGATTGCGATATCAGGCATTATTTATAAAATACATAGATTGCGATATCAGGCATTATTTATAAAATGCATAGATTGCAATATCAGGCATTATTTATAAAATACATAGATTTCGATATCAGGCATTATTTATAAAATACATAGATTGCAATATCAGGCATTATTTATAGAATACATAGATTGCCATATCAGGCATTATTTATAAAATACATAGATTGCCATATCAGGCATTATTTATAAAATACATAGATTTCGATATCAGGCATTATTTATAAAATACATAGATTTCGATACCAGGCATTATTTATAAAATACATAGATTGCAATATCAGACATTATTTATAGAATACATAGATTGCGATATCAGGCATTATTTATAAAATACATAGATTGCAATATCAGGCATTATTTATAAAATACATAGATTGCGATATCAGGCATTATTTATAAAATACATAGATTGCAATATCAGGCATTATTTATAAAATACATAGATTGCGATATCAGGCATTATTTATAAAATACATAGATTGCAATATCAGGCATTATTTATAAAATACATAGATTGCGATATCAGGCATTATTTATAAAATACATAGATTGCAATATCAGGCATTATTTATAAAATACATAGATTGCGATATCAGGCATTATTTATAAAATACATAGATTGCAATATCAGGCATTATTTATAAGATACAAAGATTGCAATATCAGACATTATTATAAAATACATAGATTGCAATATCAGGCATTATTTATAAAATACATAAATTGCAATATCAGACATTATTATAAAATACATAGATTGCAATATCAGGCATTATTATAAAATACATAGATTGCAATATCAGGCATAATTTATAAACTACATAGATTGCAATATCAGACATTATTATAAAATACATAGATTGCAATATCAGACATTATTTAGAAAATACATAGATTGCAATATCAGACATTATTTATAAAATACATAGATTGCGATATCAGGCATTATTTATAAAATACATAGATTGCAATATCAGGCATTATTTATAAAATACATAGATTGCGATATCAGGCATTATTTATAAAATACATAGATTGCAATATCAGGCATTATTTATAAAATACATAGATTGCAATATCAGACATTATTTATAAAATACATAGATTGCGATATCAGGCATTATTTATAAAATACATAGATTGCAATATCAGACATTATTTATAGAATACAAAGATTGCAATATCAGACATTATTAAAAAATATATACACTCACCAAACTATCTAACGAATCTCTAGGGATTTCCTTGATTTTGCAAAAGCGCAAAAGAGGTTACAAACTTACTTTATTTTATTTCTAAGTATATTCAAACTTAACAAGTAGAAAAAAGATACATCAAAATATCACAGTAAATAAAAAAGAAATAAACAGTTGATTGTTTGTGGTGAGATGTTCTGTTGTTGGATGCCGACAACTTGTCTGGAAGTTTCTGCTGCTGAGCGCATGCAGCCCCTCTGGTGATTCACGGTCATATACAGATCTTGCGCACGGGTGGTCACCCTTCGCCTGGGAGCACGCCGGATGTCGCGGACACTTCTGGTGGCTAGAAACTTATCCCGACGTCTCAATATTGTTGTTAAGGCTCTGTTGAAGACTCTCGCGACCTATAAAGAAAAACAATGATTTTCTAACAAATGCCTTATTTTCTTTCTATGTGCCGAAAATTATGTCATTATTTTAAGGATTTTTAGCTAAACCGACGGACGGAAGCTCCTGTAGTCAGCATACTGACTGCGCGAGAACGCCCTTTATTCGACATTCGCCGGCATTATAAATCACAAATTATGTTTTTTGTACAAGTACAATAACTACTGAAATGAAAAAGCACATGGTAGATGGTAAGCACGTGCTGCACGTGGGAAATACCAAAAATCACGATTTCATTCTGCATGGCTGCACGAATTATCCGATATGGATTTTAGAGTCATTTTCTTAAAAGGGTGGTCAAAAACAGCAATACTGTAAAAATTAATGATGATTCAGATAAAATTAAGTGAAATATAGCCATTGATGCGTTAGAATTTTGGACGAGTGTATGCATTGTTGAAGGGATAAAGAGCGAGAGAACTTGTGATAATCTCCTGTGAGGTAGATTCTTTAAGCGTATATCTGAATGTCATAATTATAAATGAATTGTAATATCCGACACTTTCCACGTAAAATAACTACCTTAATTTGATAATGCGGGTAGAAAATCTTTTAGATTGGTAGAAATGTGTTTGAAGCTATTTAAGACAGTATATTTGTAACATATTTTAAAATGCTGAACCATAATATATAACTTAAACCATATAAGAGATCAAAAATCGGGGTTTTATGTCACAATAGTGGGATAACAACGCAAGTAATCAAACTGTGTTATCTTTATTTTTAAAACGTCTAACTGAGCTAATGTGATTGAGCAACTTTTATGCCAAATTTGCTGAGAATGTTCTACAAAATGTAACGGTAACTTTCTTGTCTAATGACAAGTTACTACGGAAAGGAACCAATTCCTTCGAGCGGTTACTGAAGTTTCGGCTTAAAAGCTTATAACGCTAAAAAAACTTCGATAGATAAGGCATGTTCAACGTTCAATCACAGATTAAACGGCACCGCTACGGGTCGAAAATTCTTCGAAAAAATCGTTTGGGCTCGCACTACATGACATGCAATTACCCACGGGTTCTCGGGGATTTTACGGGGTCCGTGAACCGCCCGGTAGCTGCATGTGACCGAAGCATTAGCAATCAAAATTGCATGTTTGCTAAGTATACAACGAAATCTGAAACTTATCCAATGTTTCTATTTTAAACGTGTCGCGAGTTGATCGACGCCATGTTGAATTTGATAGCCTCTTTCACAAGTTCCAAAATTAACAAGTCGAAAATGTAAAATGTCAGACCGTTCCCTACCGTAGATGGACACAGATTATGTCACGAACCGAACGTGTTATTAAACCGTTTATTGGTTGCATAATTATGGACTTGTGTAAATGACTAGGCCGTTTTCATAGATTTAGATTAGTAGATTTACCGAGGCATTCATTTCAGTTTTCTTTCGGTTTTCCTCAACATAACGTCTTCTGCAAGACATTACAAGAAGATGCAACGGTTCGATCAAAAACAACTATTGTCCGTTGATTTCCAATACACAATTTACGTTATATTTAAAAAGATCAGACCAAAAACAAACGACACTGACCTGGTCAACAGTCACGTCCTTGAAAACACCGCGTTTTTTTTGACGTACAGAGTTTCAATATAGTGAATACATAGTTGTGGAAAGGTTTTTTTAAAGGAGTAAAATAAATATAAATGAAAATATAAACATGCGTTGTTACAGGTTCCAGCTGTCATGGATGTCGATTTACGCCAAACTTCATATATATGGTGTTTTCAGAAAGACAATTGTGAAGTCAAATATGGAGAGCGATAGAAGAATCAAGTGTTGCATTGGGTCGCTGCCAGGTTGAAGGGTCACGTGGTATATTAACGAAGGCAGTCTTTAAAGAGAATATGAACGCCCGGTTTAATCGCTGGGAGGAGTTTTGCATAACTACGGATATAGTGAGAATTTGCTGTACAAGCATCCTCCTCAGTTATAGTCTTACTATTGGAACATTTACGTCGTACGGCCATTTCTGCACCAACCGTCGTGTTATCAGTGATCAGCATACCTTGTTGTTTTGATATGTTACTGTCGACATGATTTTGATTGTGATTTGTGTTTTGTGTTCATTAGTGAACTTTTCTAATGGTGAAATCATTTATGGTAAGAGGACGACAAGACACGTTTTTAAATCTATTATAAAAATAGATTTTAAAACTTGTGTAAAAGAATGTCGCCTGAGACCAGCTTGTTTGTCGCTAAACTACAACCGTCAGGAGAAGCAATGTGAGCTTAATTCTGTGTTCTACGCGAAAATTAGCGCGAAAAAAAACTTTACAAAATTGGAAAAAAAATGGGTATTTAGTCATGTAAACACTCCGATATCCATTGATTTAGGAAAATGCAATAACCACAAATGCGTGATTGGAGAAGTTTGTATAGAAAATGCTGATGGTTACGACTGCAAGAACGAAGGTGCCAGTCTGTCAACATTGCTGATTGAAAATGGTGTAGTGAAGGGCAATATGTATAATGATGGAGCGAAAATTGCTTTTGAATGTTCCCCACCGCACGTCTTGTATGGACCACGCATTTCGACTTTTTCAGAGGTTACTGGATGGAGTGAAATACCAGTTTGTGACTGGCGTTGTCCAGTTCTGGATCTACTTTGGAGTCCTATACTGCAAATAACCCAAGTGAAAATTCTTGCAGGAAATGGACAGATAATGAATGCAGTGCCAGGTTATAACAATTTTTCAGATGTTATTGATATCAAGACAAGTTCTTACATAACATTTCAGTGCACAGACGCCTTCAATGCAACAGTCCTTACCAACTTAACATGCAACGATGGAACTTGGAAATTTTCACCATATTGTTTGTCTAATGAAACAGCATGTGGCCTTGAAACAAGTTGCAACAATACATCCTCTGATAACTGCATCAATGACGTTTGCCACTGTCCTCAAGCGACTAGTTTCAGCTACTCCCAACACGTATGTGTCTCCATGTGCCCAGGTCAGTTAGCAAACACATTCACCAAATTTTACGATATTGGCTTGTACTCTCTACATTACTATAACATCTACAGCAACATCACATTCGAGCAGTGTTTACATCAATGTTTGCACTCAACCGATTGTTTAAGCTTTCAGTACGGACAACGGTACGACTGGGAATGTTATATATATTTACGAGACAATGTTTGGGAAAATGAACGTTACGATAATACATTGAAAGGAGAAGCTGTTTATCGGCGGGATTGTTTGTGAATTGCTTTACTCAAACGCTAACAGCTCCGTACATTTTTAATCACACATGGTGTAGCAGATGTTGAAGGCACGTTTATTATCGTGTTTAATTTTATAATAGACTTTAAATGCTGTTATCATTTCATCCACCAGAGATAGCACTTATACATTCATAGTACTTTTCCCTCCCCACTCACATTGTTGTATTGTTGTTTTCCCGGAGGTTTGTGTGGGGAGGCACTGTCTTATGTTGGTGGCGTTCCCTGTAGCAACTTATTCTCTCTCCTTTACTTATTTAAATGCCTCGTGTATTATTCTCGACGAATTGTTCATTCTCTTATTCAGAAAGGTTTGTAAAACTATTCCTGTTTTTTACAATTGGTATCATATTAAATATACATCATACGATTAAGTTATGTAATATGAACTTTTTAATGAGTAAAATAAGTTTCAACAGAAAAAGATCCATTGTCGAATTTTTATCCAGATTTGGAGTAGATAGTTTAATATAATTATGTTAAAGAAATATGTGCGTTCACAGTTGCCGGGTGGCAAAGAAACGACTTACATGTTATGTGTGCCCAAATAATAAGTAATTATTTAACATTGACCAAAACAAAAACGAAATATAATTGTTATATCATATAATTATAATACACATAATGTTCGGTTCATATACGCATTGAATACTCATTTTAGTGCAAAATTAAATGATCCACTCTTTACTTCTGAACACAAGACGTAAACACCAAGAACGAAAACACATAGCACTGGGAAATGCCAGCAAAATTAGAAGGAGGAGTTTAATTTTTTATCAGAAAGTATGCAAGAGTACTTAAAATGAACTAACTGACAGACACCCCACAAAGGTTGTCCCAAATGCAGGTTTTCAATGGTGATGCGTTATTAATTTGATATGGCGACACTTCAAATTCATTACTCTGGTATTTGAATAGACATTCAGTAAAACGGTGATTACTACCTGTATATATATGTCCAATGAACACTTGTACTTACTTTCATATCTCTTTGTGTTATTTAGATCCCTCGTCGTTAGAATTTAGTGTTATTCATGTTGCTAACAGCTGCAAAATTTGTTTTTAAATATTTTTATCTACCTATTAAGTACTTAAAGAAAGGAAATTGAGGAAGAAATTGTAACAAACAGTTGTCGGTCAAACTTGGTCGGTCGGATTAGATAATAAAGAACAAGTTTTACGCCCAATGAGAAAACCAGAGCTTTTCCTACAATCATGCCCGTATGTCAGCCACTTTGAGACTCGCTCCCTCTACAACGGTCACCCAGGTCGTCTCTTATCTCATTTACGCTGTTGGTTCATTATTGTATCGTCAGTTGTGGCTGTTTATGTTGTAATTGTTGGTAATTTGGCGCATTTAATGTCTTGTCGTTGAAACATATTGAAATAACTGCTGACAATTGCCACAGTTTTTTTAATGGCTCACTGTTGTTACAGATTGCCGTTGTTGCAGTTAAATACATAGCTATTTGTCGCTTTAATGCTTTACCCAAGATACTTACCTGTGTGAGCAATATTGCACTTGTATATTTATGTTAGTAACTTTGTATAATTATTTTCCTTGATTGGATACCATGTAAATATGACTGACTTTGTATGTTTTATTGTATCAAGATATAACCTATATATGAGCGCTGCTATGGGATTTACAACCTCTTCTGTAAGTGACGTCATTTCAAGAAAATGCAACATGTGATGTCACTATTTTGCAAGCAGGAAACAATTTACTCCAAATGGTCACATCGTTTGTGCCATATGGGACATATATTGTTTACTGACATTACATGGTGACGTCACATGTGACGATTTTTGGAAATGACGTCACTTAAAGAAAACATTCGTTTCAGCTTGTATATACTTGTACATGTTATGTTATGTACTCATGGGTCGTATGGCTTATTGGATTAAAAATTTTACTTTTGCTTCTGTAGATTCTACTATGTACTTATATTGGTAAAATATGTTTATATAAATGAGCCCTTCCTCTGAGCATTACCTTTTAAGTTTCTGGTGTAAGAAACAAAGATATACATGTGGATTTATGTTTCAACGCTTTAGACACTTATTTGCTATGTAATGCATTTAGTTAACCACGGAGTAAAATATTCATTATGTTTCGTTTGTTCCTCGTAACTTATTCATTTGTTTCACTTAGTGACACAGGAATCAATCAGAATGTTATATTGCTTCTCCGTGTGTTGTTGCTCATGTACATAGTAACACGTGTGTTCACTAAGTTCAATAATGTGGTTGCCATAACAGTTTTACTTTTAAATCCGAGTTCAAAACTATATGCTTTTCGCGTCATATTTACCGTCGCCATAGCAACATAGGGAATGGACAGGTGCCGAAACACTACCATGTTTTCATTGTTACTTCCTCACGCCGTTCCTTTCCATAATACATTTTATTATATTTATTATATTGTATTTTTTCATAATATTTGTTAACATATTATGGTGGCATACTTCTGCCACCAGTTAACTACATAACTAGAAAATTATGTGGTGGCAGTTGTGGGCACTATCAGACAAATTTTCGTGTTAAGATATTTATGTTATGCAAATTGATCACGATACTTATCTAGTTAACCACACACTTTTCTAGTTAATTTAGTAGTTAAATAGTTTCTTTACCGTGATAACCACATAATTCTACATACGTTATTTATGTAGTTAACTGGTGGCAGAAGTATGGCACCATAACATAAACATCTGTTTTATACAACACTTAACTGTATATAATCATATTTGTTGATTTTGTCCAAAGACCTAAATGTTGGTAAATATTTAGGTCTTTGTTTTGTCCAATCTAGGATATTTCAGAAATATTATCAATATGTATTTCATGCTATACATTGTACGATGGAGTTAATTTTCTTAAATAAATGTTTTCTTGCACTGGAACTTAGTCATATATACAACCAGGGTATAATAGTGATTATTCCAGCTAGAAGGGTGGAGGAAGACGTCAGGCGGACATCTTGGTAGAACCATCGACCTCCCGTAAGCAGGATGGATAGCTTGCTCACAAATTCTACATCCGGAATGGGGTCCAGACCCACAGAAGTAAGGGGCGAGTGATTTGGAAGTCAGCGTCCATAACCGCTTGACCACAGAGGTCTCCTTAATAATTGTTACTTTTTAAACTAAAGGATACCATTATAATAGCTTTGTCTATTCACCCTACACCCCGATGTATATCATATAAAAACTTTTATGAGTTGAAATCAGACTTCCAATTGCCGTGTTCGGTCCAGATTGACAGAAACAAACTTAATGGTTTCTTGGTGGAATTCAAAAGATTGCAGTAACATCATACACATTTACAGTAGGATTCAAGAAACGAATGACACAAATACGAAGTGGAAGTTTATTTCAATTACACACATTTACCAGTAAACTGTACAGTGATATATCAGATTATTATTTACATGTACAGTAAGATCTTGTTATTCAGTCAAGTCTGTTATTTATATAAAGGCAATTTTATTAGACAAATTCCAGCACAGTATAATGTACCACACACCAGACCCTCTGTAGCTAAAATAATGGTTATGGCTGCAACCATTGACCGAAGTTTGGTTAGCTTCGGTTAGTTTGGCTCTGTTTCGGTTTGTGGTACTGTTCTGCAATTATTTGGTTCGAGTATATTAGAGTATCTGCAAGGACAGGCTTGACTGTTACATAAATAATGCAACATATTGAAACGTAAATGAGACATAATGACAGTAATAGCATATTATAAACTGAAAGTTAACAATACTCGAAAATATACATATAGCCATTATCACTGAAAAAGAATATCATAACTGTAAACATTAATTATATTCAGTGAAAAAAACAATAACTTTTTAACACAAAATTATCAGTGATAAACCAAAGTTAAACAGAAGCCTGCTGTTTCCATATTAGCAACTCCAATATATTATACTATATATATATAATCTATCACGCATGTACAAATATATCTATGATAGTACTGAGTGTAGTGATAGCCTACAAGGGAATACTGTAACACCGCAAAATATATACAGTAAAACTTCGAAACCTCGAACTGCCGTCGGATCTAGCAATTAGTTTGAGCCATCTATTGTTCCACGAATCTATGGTGGTGCATGTGTATGTACAAACTGAGTGTTCCTGGTATGAGTGAACAATGCATGATGAAAATTATTAAGATAAAAAAATTCGGATCAAATTTATACTAATTTTGAGACTTCATTGAAGATAGAACTTGATAAATTGTTGTTTTAGAATTTTATTTTATTTGCAATTCAATAGATAATTAACAAATCTTCGCCGTGGCTTATGGCTTAAGAACCTGTTCGAGGTACGTATTGTGTTCAAGCCAAAACTGTTCAAGGTTTCGAAGTTCTTCTGTATATTGAAAGAAATATTACATTTGAATACTAACACTGTCATACAATTGTAGTGACATTCACAAACACTAAATTCAAGAAAAATAAAAATATATCAGCATTTGCATTTGAAAGGAGTTTTAGCAAAGTCGGTTTAAAAAGTTCCAGTTTTAATGAAATTTATTTCAATTGTACCACAAAAATTAAATTTAAAGACTATTTCTTTGATCCGCAAATGCATAACAAGATGTCGGCAAAAAACCTAATGATTTGTTCACTACGCCATATTTTTTTCAGAAACAAATAAAAGTAAACATAACAGAGATAGATGGTTCAAGATAAAAGGGGAATATATCAATTATGTAAATTAAAATTATTTTTTATATAAGATGTGGTTTTGATTAAAAATTCAATCATGAACACAGATGCCTGTAAATTGGTCCACTGTTGTATTCTCAAAGTTCATTAATGACAATTTAAGAGAATTAAAAGTACAAAATATATTTTATAATGATGTATGGTACGAAATTATACTCAAAGAAATAGATATGAGTTGTAACTAGTTATGTAATGTAAATGAAGCAAGCAGCTGGTTGTGATGATAACATATCTTTAAAAAATGCACTCTTAAAAAATAATTGACACATAATCTCAAAATTTTAAAACATACACTGTGCTACGAAAGTAACAACATCACTGACATTCTGTATAGTGACAGAACCAACTACAAAATGTATACTCAACAAAATTAAGAACACACCATTTTGATGCCCACTATTTTTTTGCACATCTCAAGGATAAAAATATGTCCCCAACGGTCATTCATTTTACTACATTGTGATATTTAAAATTTTATAAATCAACTGCCATATTTAAAGGCAAAATAAGGAAATTTTTCACCATCTAACAACAAAAACTGTGATGTATACTTGTATAAGAAACAATTTAACACTTATTTGTTCATGGTTAGGAGTATTTCTGTTTTTCTTTGAAAAGAATGCCGAAAAAAGACGGCAAATGTTTTTTACAAAATGTCATGTTTGCCCTTGTCGGGATATGCTTCAGTGATATCAGTATACATCAGAGTACAAGTATTGAAGACATCAAACCCAACTACAACAACTAATCAGATTGAAAACCTCGATCACAGAATGTGATTTCACTTATTTCTGTGCGACTACCTGACACATCTGTTGACAGTGACAAAAATATGATAAAAAATGACTACTTTTTGCATCAATATCAGATCGTCCGAAATTTGATGGGCCAACTTAAGTATGTGAATAGCTAAGTCTTTGGACCAATTTAAGTATGTGAATAACTAAGTCTTAGGGCCAACTTAAGTATGTGAATAACTAAGTCTTAGGACCAACTTAAGTATGTGAATAACTAAGTCTAAGGATCAACTTAAGTATGTGAATAACTAAGTCTTAGGACCAACTTAAGTATGTGAATAACTAAGTCTTAGGGCCAACTTAAGTATGTGAATAACTAAGTCTTTGGACCAACTTAAGTATGTGAATAAATAAGTCATAGGACCAACTTAAGTATGTGAATAAATAAGTCTTAGGACCAACTTAAGTATGTGAATAACTAAGTCTTTGGACCAACTTAAGTATGTGAATAAATAAGTCATAGGACCAACTTAAGTATGTGAATAACTAAGTCTTAGGGCCAACTTAAGTATGTGAATAACTAAGTCTTAGGACCAACTTAAGTATGTGAATAACTAAGTCTTAGGACCAACTTAAGTATGTGAATAACTAAGTCTTAGGACCAACTTAAGTATGTGAATAACTAAGTCTTAGGACCAACTTATGTATGTGAATAACTAAGTCTTAGGACCAACTTAAGTATGTGAATAACTAAGTCTTAGGACCAACTTAAGTATGTGAATAACTAAGTCTTAGGACCAACTTAAGTATGTGAATAACTAAGTCTTAGGGCCAACTTAAGTATGTGAATAACTAAGTCTTAGGACCAACTTAAGTATGTGAATAACTAAGTCTTAGGACCAACTTAAGTATGTGAATAACTAAGTCTTAGGACCAACTTAAGTATGTGAATAACTAAGTCTTAGGACCAACTTATGTATGTGAATAACTAAGTCTTAGGACCAACTTAAGTATGTGAATAACTAAGTCTTAGGACCAACTTAAGTATGTGAATAACTAAGTCTTAGGACCAACTTAAGTATGTGAATAACTAAGTCTTAGGGCCAACTTAAGTATGTGAATAACTAAGTCTTAGGACCAACTTAAGTATGTGAATAACTAAGTCTTAGGACCAACTTAAGTATGTGAATAACTAAGTCTCAGGACCAACTTAAGTATGTGAATAACTAAGTCTTAAGGTATACTTTCAAATGATGCAAATAGTTTGAAACAAAGCTTGTATTTACGACCCTTAGTGGGACATTAATCTCTGTTGAATTATTTCTTCTAGCATTTGCAAGTAAAAGGTACAATGAATCTGTTCAAGAAATAAAATTTATTGAATGAAAATTAAATGGTTTCCTTTTTTCAGCGAGTATGTACAAGCCAGTTAAACAAACTACATGACACAATTGAATCAGAGTACACTTTGTACATGAGAGGGCGTTGTTGCGACAGAACTGCGGATTCATGTTCGAAGAAGCAAAAATTGCATATCAAATCTGTACAATTTTATACCACTGAGAATTTCCTCACAATAATAATAGTTGTATACCATTAATAACATGCACTTTGTGTCCAGGGCAATGTGTGCCATTAACTATATACACTTTAAAATAAAAAAATGATGAAACTCAATATTTTGCTGTACCACAAAACTTACATAATTGACGAGTATTTATAAAACACTTAAAAATTTACAGCCAGGTGATTTAAGTAAAAATATACAATCAAGAAAAATTAAAGAGCTGAAAGCCATAACAATAAGCAAAGGAAATGTTATCTTGTATTTTGCAGTCATTACGATTACTGGTACCATGATATACATTAGCCAAATAACACTTTAAAACAATAAAATGATGACACTCAATATTTTGCTGTACCACAAAACTTACATAATTGATGAGTACTTATAAAGCACTTAAAAATTTACAGCCAGATGATTTAAATAAAAATATACAATCAAGAAAAATTAAAGAGCTGAAAGCCATAACAATAAGCAAAGGACATGTTATCTTGTATTTTGCAGTTATTACGATTACTGGTACCATGATATACATTAGCCAAATAACAGTAATGCTACAGCTTCATTTAGTTTTCACATAAGCTCTTTTGATTGGCTACGCATATAAATCACATTGTACGGTCTTGGTCATTCGAGTTTAAGACAGAACTCAATTGTGAAACTGAGGCTTGCTGTACCAGATAAAAACAATTACAATTACTAACACTTACAATATAACAATTATATGGCCAATGCATTTACCCCAACAATGTTCTTTTTGTGTGTAATATCTATGGCATACCAAGCATAAATATGACCAAATACCAAACATTATACAAATACAAATGATGTTTGTTTGAATTAACATTAAATTAAACAGAATTCAATGCATTCAATAGAGTGTAGTGTAGTCCAGACTTACATAAATGCTATAGTAACTGATAAATGTTCGTCTTGAGAATTCAAACTGACCAACAGAAATTCATACAAGTATTTCTTTTCCATGCGAGACAGAAAATGAGGTATTTTTAAGATATGACATAAACGAACAGGCAGTGTGCATGATAAAACCACACAAGACTAACATACATGTATAACACAGTATATAATAAGAAAATAAATCTAAGATAAATGCAATTATTAAAGCACATTTACATTTTTATCCAGCAGACATGGTAGATAAATTGATCCAGAACAGAAGTCTGTTCTTTGTCATGCAGGAAACATGACACCAGGGCTCCACTAGCCCGACATCCTGGACAAGTCTAATTGCCATTTCAGACTACCAACAGCTGAGTTAGACTAAGTTCGGGAGAAGTATGTTATGCATGCCTACTTAACTGTTAATCCATACCATATTCTATGCTCGTCTATGCTCCCATGTCTGAGTCAAAATTAACATGTACACTAGTCTATAACAACTGTATTTAAAGAAAATTTCTAGAGCCATGGACACTCTCCAATATCAAAACATTTGTCAACAAACTATTACAGTTTACACAAATAAATGTATACAAAAAAGGAAGAATATAACTACATGTACATATATAAACTAAATATATAGAAGAATAAATCATTGCACAAACTAGCCACAAATAATACCAGTACAAAGCATCACTTCAAGACATTTTGCCACGTAAATACCAACATATGTGTACAACATGGGAATATAAAAATATGCAACATTTGGTCATAAGATTAAAAATTACTTCAGTCATACACAAAGTCCAGGGTTCATTGACTAAGCCAACTTAAAATTCCATTGCAATGCTAAGCAATCCGTAATCAGTTCATCAATACCATGACAAACAAAACTACATGCATTCCAATGTTATCAACCTTAAACATACAGCTGCCAGCATATTTTCAACGATGCAAAGTTCGAAGATAAAAAACATGTTCACTCAAATATATACAATACAAGAAATGTTCATTGTCAAGTCTGAATATTTTATCACGCCAAACTTATATTAATGAAGAGCAAAAACTGACTAAATTTTCATAATATACCTTAACACATAATGTATTGATAAAAGGAAAATAATATAATTTCAGATAAATATCTGCCTAAGACATGTATTATCTTTGCAATCAATAGAATGTTCCAAGGAAAACCACAGCAGTTAAGTAAGACACTTTGACAAGTATGTATGAAATAAGCACAAATGATGTCACAACTGATGAGCAGATTAACAAAATATGGCACTTACTACATTGCCATATAAGTAAACATTCCAGAAACACTGTACTAAGTGTATGTTAGGTGTACATAATTCACTCGTATATTTCTACATTTTCTACACCCCGATTCCTGTATAGTCAACATATAAATTGCAAAAAAACTTTTAATTACATATTAATTGTTCACTTCAAGTAAGAGACATGTATGTATGACTGTGTCCATTATTCTCGATACAATGCTGTTAATAACAATAATGTATAATATGCAATTAAAACACATTAAATAGTTAAAATGTTTGGAACGTTTAAAACGAGTGTAAATTAAAAACAATGGGATACAAAATATTTGTGTAGCTGTTTTCACATGCTTTAAAAGTTTGTGCTCAGAGTTTAAGGTAAAACTAAAAGTTTGTACTATCCTCGAGAATGATTAATACTCCCAACAACATCACTTTGTCACAAGAAATAAGAACAGTTATAATTTCATTATAAATAAGTGCATACACTTCCAGGTACAACTAATGCCAGGCTACACATGCTGAGTGCAAGACCCACTAACAACAATACTAGGACTGACCGTTGAAAATGACATGCTCGTCTTCACGGTGATCACATGTAGAAAGTTTCATTAAAAGTAAAAAGGTAAAAATGTTCCAAAGATGAATGTGTACCATAAAATATTGTAAAATATCACCAGTGTATTGTTTTAACAGTAAGATAATTATACTGTTGACCCTGCAAATAAACATTAACATGTTGAAGACATACAACGACAATTATGACATGTAAGTTTTAACATACGACTTGATCAAGCTTCGACATATTGGGCACTTTTTTAAGGGCTGTCCACATTTCTCACACGCAACTAAATGTCCACAAGGAGTAAATGTGATTTCAACATCTCGTTCCATACATATCTTACATAACCTTTGGTCCTGCATTTGTCTGTACTGGTCTTCCAGAGATGATGCATCTACAAGGGTATAGTATACATGGATTTATACAATGTGATGATGCTGTTGTGTCAAGTTACACTCTTAAAAATGGAATTATTCATTGTAAATATGCAATTAACATAAACAAGAAATATCTTTAAAATAAGATAGAATGGTGTCTTCCGGTATGTTAAATGAAGTAATGTTATTTGCAACATGTTGAAAAATAAATCCTTACAAAAAATTAACTCGGATCTATATATACTATAATCATGGACCTGGCCGGCAAAATTCGAACTGCTAACGAACACACATCTTACGAAAACCCCATTTGGTGCCTCTTGGCATTAGACTTAAATATCTAGGCAGTTACATACAAGTAATGTTACAGTAAATAAATGCTTGTATGAATAAATTATTGACTCCAATGATCATTCCAAGATGCAGGATTCTCTGTTTTGAGAAAATGCATGACCCTAGAAATTGGCTTTTGTTGGAAGGGTAAATATTGCAAAAGATAGCAGACATTTGATGCAAACATAATTAATACTAGAGACATAAAAATTATCTAACCACAAAATAACTAGTGTGGTGTCTATGCAATTTAGACTATGGTCTGTGATAAAAAAAAATGTTTGGATCTAACTTTCAAAAAAACCATACTTTCTATGTACCTTGTATAGAAAGGATTGAATATATACTAACCACTGGATTTAGATCCATGTGCCATAGAGACGGTTTTTTGTTGGACTCTCAATTTCTCAACAGCATCAACAAGTATATTTAGGTCTGTGATTTCTTCAACTAAAATACAAACGACAATTTATTTAAAAATATGAAAAACAATTCTGTCTAGATTGATTACAACATAAACATTAACTATAGAGTCACTGTAAAGACAGAGGCCTCAAATACAAATGCAATTATTGATGGTTGAGTCGGGTTAAGCACCATTAACACTTTGTACTTAGCGGATATTTTCCCAAGTGAAACATCTGAAAATAAGGAAATTCAGACATTTCACAAGTAGAAAAGTTTGAGAATCCCAAAACCTGAGTATTGTTACATTTGATAACCAAATAAGTTAATATGAATGTTGGTGAACAACGAAATTTATGTTGGCTGATATTTTTACGTCTTTGTGCATTCTTAAACTTCAAAGAAAATTAATGTGTCACAAACTTTACTTATACAGTACATGTATACACTACGGTCAGTTGACCTCAGCGGGACTTCCTCAATTTAAAACCAATATTGCCTGGTTAGCCATTTAGTGAGAATACAAAGCTATATATGACTTTGCACATAAACTGGATGCAATAACAGTAAAAGCAGAAAGCAGGTGTACTTACGAAATACAATATTAATTGTAAATGCATAAAAAAGGCTTTAACTTGACAGAGTGAAGTTCAAATGACAAGTGGTAGGAATCTGATTATTCTTAACTGTTCTATTTCAAAGAAACATACACTAGGCTGACGCTAGTGTTCAGAAGTAGCCAGATTTAACTCATTGATAAACTTCAAAATTCACTATATAACTAGCTGTTTATGGCAATGTTTAGTAGACGGATTGGAGTTTTAATAGCCAATGGCTATTCGGATACATTATCTAAATATCCTTAAATATGATAGTCCAAACATGGCAGAAGGAAAAAGTTATATACAGTAAAACCTCAATAATAAGACCACCCTTGGGACTGATCTTAATATTGAGGCGGTCTTAATATTGAGGCTGAATAAAGAGCGAAACAGTGACAATGGACTTGAAAATTGTGTTCTTAATATTGAGGTGGTATAATAATTGAGGTGGTCTTCAAGTGAGGTTTTACTGTATAGGGTTTTATTTTGAAACAACCAAACATTTCTTCACAAAGACACCTACCTCCAGATCTTCGTTTTCTCGCTACAACATTTCTAACAAGGTCCATATCATACCCCATATCTGTTACCCTCCTCATTACAGGGGTTATTTCAAACCTGAAATACACAGAATACTATCATGAATATAAACCTTCCTGGTATATAACAGAACAACTATTCCTGCCAGGTAAGCAAGAAGTGAATATAATGTAACAAACATAGAATAACACAATACAGTTTTTCCACTCTATTTTACTCAACTACTTTTAAACTGATATAGCAATCAAATTCAAAATGAACAAGCATATGAACAACAGAAAGTAAATTTAAAGGGTTTATAATCCAATGTAAAATATTTATAGTAAGGTATACATGCAATTTTATAGCATCCAGCAAATAACTAGGGGTGTCACAATATATCAGTAAATCATTATATTGCAATATGTAGCCTAACTGAATTATATCGTAATATGACGTGAGTGTACAGATACTTTTATTACATTTCCTGCTTCCTGCTTGTAGGAATTATCAAGTTATGAAAACTTTTCAAACCTTGTAATGATAGACAAGAGGCCAAAGAGGGCCTGACACTGGCTACATTGTGCATATTGATGTCAGAAAAGCAGCGATGAACATATAAATTAAACTTTTATTGCCCAAGTAATTATCGTAATTTGAAATTTAATTCAGGAGGGAAATGAAAAACAAATTACAATCATTCAGTAAAATAAAGTTTATTGAGAAAATGGCGAGAACATAAAAAATGTACATATTATAGTCACAGTAGCACTACACATCAAAGATTGGAAAGTACTCTTCAAAAGTAAAAAATTCAAACTGGGAGTTTTAATTTCCATGTATGTTTCACAAGATGAAACTTGGTTTACAAACAGATACGGCAAAACTGATATGCACATATGGGAGCAATTCCGAAATATGTGATAATTGGAAAACACCAGGAGAATTTGCATACAGTTGTGACAACCACTTTTTCTTCAACTTTCTGAGCCCACTGCCCACATGAGCATAATGAATAAGTTTCTTTTTAATATAAGATTATTTTATCATCGTTTACATTATATTCCTTATAAACTTTAAGAAAATTTGCCTAACTGAAATGACTATTCAGAAAAACAGAAGTAAATGTTGTAAATGTGGGAACTATAATAATCTATTTCCTAGAAAAGTATCTGATTGAGCATAAATATGCAGTGCACTTACCAGCAATACAAATACATCAGCTGATCAGTAAACTCATGATTGATATCTATTCTAAATGGATCTTTCAGCATAAATAAAACAAGATCGCTATGAGCTTTTGAAGCATTATTGATTGGAAACAAAGTCGTAAAAGGTCCATAACTCCTCCAACAATCAATGGATTGTAACCAAAATTGATCTTTACCTTCATTTTATTATCCTATGCTTATGTGCCAAATATTTATTGAAACTATCCATCCTTTCAGGAGTTAATGATTGGAAACCAATTTTTTGCACATACAGAAAGATGGATGAGGTAACACTTTATGCATAAAAATAAGGCATTTAATATAAACTAAACATGTTACACCATTATTTGTATAGTGACCTCTTCTTGTTTAAGCTAAAATCTTGCCCCATACTGGATTTTTCATTGTAGTAATAACTGGTCAAAATTTCCCAAAGATTTAGGCAGGTGTACAATTAAAATACGCAGTAATATATGGTCGGACCTCATTCATTCGAATTCATGGGGACTGAACTTTTATTTCTAATAACACATGGTTTCGAAAAGCCCATTTCAATCCAATGTGGATAAGAAGATACATCTGGACCTGATATTATGTCGGATGATACCGAGTATTCGGATAGAATAAACGAGGTCCGATTGTATAAATTAATTTTACATAATAAAACAAAGTAAAATACAAAAATTAAGGACAACAAATAGAGTTGTATCCCAGTCCAAAAAAGACAAGAGACAAAATACTTTAGCCTCCCCACTTACCATTATAAACAGAACCATAGGCACATTTGTGAATATGTAAACAGGTATACATGATCCATTTACTCAGTAAATCAAGACACTAACCCCAAAAACTATATCAAGATTTCAAATACCTTTAGTTTACTGAAAATTATGACTAAAATGTTTTACACCTAATTACTTTGATATAATAACTGTTAATTTCATACAATTCTAATTTTGTTTTTACATCGATTGTGAAACAAGTCATTACGATATGTATTAATCACTCTTGATGCCCACTACCTGTGTTACCAACCAGTAGTCAAAGTTTCAAACCTCATTCGGGGATGGTGGAGTTCACAGTTCCACCTTGCCCAAGTCCTGAATCGAACCAACCACTTTTGGATCCAGACTTGTGGGCTCTATTCTTCGACCACTATGCCCTCTCAAAAAATATTCACACTGATATTAATAGTAAGAATATAATCACTGTACATTCAGCGATTTATTTTTGTTCAATTTTACTGCCAAATTTCAGCTGTTTCCCCTAGCAAGAGCCTCCATTTTTCCCAAAAAAGTTTTTGAGATGAGGAGGGAAAAGTAATAATACATTCAGCAAAAGCAGGAAATAAAAACATTAATTAGTAAAATAACAATGCTCTTACTATCCCAAAGTTGGGACTTATCGTGTATATTTTCCCAAATGAAAAGGCACAGGCAGTAAAACTATTTTCAAAAAAATCATTGACCTTTAATTAATAAGTGTGTGTGTATGGTCTGAGAAGTTCAGTCCAAACTCGCAGAATGATGTTTTTTCACATTTTAAGTTGAAATTTTGAGACAAGAAGGATTTACACAGGATCAAAACAAAACGATCTTAGTCTAGGGGTTAGTGTCTTCAAGTACAGGAAGGTAAAAACATATTCATACAAAAGATGTAACATGACTACACAGTAACTGAACCCTTGTATGTGTGCACACAAGTATGTACCTGACTTCCTCATTCCATCGTTTTGAAGGTGATACCCACCTTAGAATGCATTAGGATAGTTGAATAAACATAAACATGCAGACAAGAAATTATATTAATTCTTCACAAAACATGCATGACCTTTTACACTGTTGATCACTATTTATTTACAAAAGTCGAATGTGTCACAAAGTAATTTCTCTGGAATACATCAAAACACCAGCTAAATCCGAATGTGAATCCAAATATTTATGTTTTGTTGAAGTGCAAAGTAATGACAGCTTGAAATGATCGGAAATTACAAATCAGTCAGTTCTGCAAAATAATGCTGTAGCCAATTCATAGTGATCTACAGTATACTAATACTGTATATAGTAAAACCTTACTTAAATACAACCTCAATAATCAGACCACCTAAAATTAAGACCACAATTTTCAAGTCCACTTTCCCTGTTTTGCTCTTTATTCAATCTCAATATTAAGACACTTCAATAAGAAGACCAGATTTCAAGGGTCCAAAGGGTGGTTGTATTATTGAGGTTTTACTGTATACATAAACAATGCAAAACAAATCACCATGATTGTGATGACTGACTATTACTAATTTCACAATGTTTATAGCTGACTATGATTAATTTCAACTAAAATGAATAAGACAATGTCACTAACTTTTTTCTGACAATAATGGACAAGAAATGGAAATTTCATGTACATCACATGAATATCGATATTTAATTGATACATTAACTTATTATATGTCACAATCAGCAAGATATTGACTTCAACAAATTGCCCAATTTTACTTCCAAAAAATATAAATTTAAGCTTAATTTAATTTATATCAAGCATTTGCTTTCAATTAATTTTATACTTCCCATAGTTGATTTCATTGCAAATATTAATGATTTGTAATGACCAGACATGAACATTTGACTAGATAAATAGAATAAGAACCATGTGTTATAATATAAAGTAGAACAAAGACTAGAAATAGTACTTCATGTCCCATACTGAAAGTAAACAGTTCCAATAGCTGTGTAACTAAAAGATATTGAGCATCAACTTATGGGTTCTCCGACTACAATATGGCTTCAGGAATAAAAATGTCTTCTGACGGACCGAACCGTATATTAGTAAGACAATACCAAACTGAACTGTAAGAAAAACTAACTGACAATAATTGATCTTTCGTTAATTGATGCAACTCCACCTACCAACCTAACTGCCTCACAACATGCTACAGGAAACATACATTATCATTTATTTGGTCTGAAATCAAATTCAATCATTAACTTCCTACATGTAAACAAATGTACAATGTGCATCTTGAACCTTGACAAAACGTCAAAGTGTTAATCCCTTTGATTCTAACTATTACACTCATTCTTACAACATGATTTGTGTAGAATACATACCTTTCATGTGACTTAGGTCTAGATTTTAGGAATTCACAATTTGGAGACCAATGTTGGTGTTCAGTCCAAGGATCATCACCTGTCTCCCAATTTCTTATCAAAACACCACAGTGAAAGCAACGAACGCAATCGTCTTGACCTAAAACCAGATTAACAGGAGAATAGTAACGTCTTTCATTGCAGCAAACAAACTAGACTTACAATTCTTTCCTTTCATCCACACATAATCTGTGATGGTGGTAATTATTATACAACAATACATGAACATTTTACTACATTATCCAAAACTGCCCCGGGGAAGAACTGGACCGGTCCAAAACTGCCCCGGGGAAGAACTGGACCAGTCCAAAACTGCCCCGGGGAAGAACTGGACCGGGGCAGTTCTGGGCTGTTACACCGGGACCCAAATGGCCCATATTATGTTCCAACAATAAATAATAAAAAGTTAGAACAAACTTGTATTAACCTAATGTTATATAGGATAATTCTAGGTACACAACATGCATTCAGGGGTTCCACTAGGTATTGAATATCAAGGGTTATTTTGATAATTTTGGACAGGATTTTGCTATTTTACAGCCAAATTACAGATGTAATGTAGAGAAAAATTGACCCTTCAACGAGAATCCTTAAATGGATTTTACTACTTTATAGCCAAATTATATATAATGTAGAATGCCGAAACCTGAGGGTCAAAATGTGGCATTTTGCAAATTCCAGGGTTCAAAGGGTCAACTCCAGGGTCAAATGGAACTCCTGTGCAGTAATCTTATGCAGACTATATTCACATACTGGATAGGGACAAATGATATGTGTGAGATAACTGATGCTAAAACATGACAGATTTTTAATGAAACTCTTCATCAACTTCTCAGAAGTCTTTCAGGAGACGTAACATACTGCTTATAAAATACTTACAGGTATCAAAGTGTCATCTTTACAGACCAGTAATATTTAAATGTACTAACAGGAAAAAATAGTAGAAATACACGGAAATGATTAGCCACCTTACACACTAGCGAAGGCCTTACCTTACACACTAGGGAAGGCCTTATTTGTCATTATTATACACATACTATGTAAGTATATTATACAATTAGTTTATACATAATTTTATTATATATATACATTTAATAAGTTTACATAAAAAAATGGGATCTTCCCCTGAAGTTTTAGATATAGTATTCACCATGCATTTTACCGTTTTGAACAAAATAATTACTCCACAAATGAATATAAACTATCTATCATAAATCTAGACTACTGATGTCTTAGAATGCAAAGACGAAAATATCATCAAATGTAAAATATACCCATATAAAAGAATCCAGCTTCCACAAGATCATCCACAGACTGTTTCATAGACTGTGGCTTGTCATTGTACGACCCTTCACGTGCAGCAGGCTTACTGTATTCTGGAAATCTTGGAACCAGTCTTGAACTTCCAGCACCAGAACTGGTTCCCGGCTCAGGAATTGGAATATTTCCAACATTTCGTTTCAATAAAAGAGTACAACATGGGTTAAACTTTCTGTGTTCTTCATTTACAACATCTCCTGGTTCCCAGTTTTTTAACACTAGGTTACAAAATATACATTTAACTCTATCATCAGTTTTCAAAGAATAAAATCCATCTTTTGCAAGTTGTTTTGGTGTGACTGGTAAATCTGCTGACCATTCACTGAATGTAGCCAGTCTTACCTGCTCTGACTTCAAATCTTTTTGAAATTGCAAATCATCCTACAAATGAAACGAGAGATATTACTAGTAAATAACCTATATTCTATTTAATAGAAGTACCAAACTGAAGAGTAGATAACAAATATGTGATATTTTACAGTATCAAAAGAGGAATTCAGAGTGGGCAATAAAGTTTGCAAAAAGTAAATTCATACAGCTTTTATCTCGCTGTAGATATCTTTCAAAATATTTCACAAACCAAGATAGAATTTAAATCTAAAAAGTCTTAAAGATACGGGTGTCGGATACACAAAATACTCCCAACAATTTCTTTCATAATTATACTATCTATATATAGCCCCTCAAAACAAATCTATTATTCTGGGCGCAACCATATAGTTTCTATAGGTTACCACAGGGGTTCCATCTGACCATGAACTTGATGAAATTGACCCTTTGACCCCTGGATTTTCCAAAGCCACATTTTGACCATCAGGATTCTGGCTGAAGGGTCACTTTTTCTCTACATTATATATGTAATTTGGCTATAAAAGGGAAATTCTGGTCAAACATTTTATCAATATGACCCTTGTGATCCAGCACCTAGTGGAACCCCTGTATGATAAAGACTTAAACAAGCACGACTAAGCACTGCACACCACTAGGACAACAGCAAATGAATTAATAAGTGATAAACTTCTGGTACCTACCACTCAGTAAAACAAACCCTTTCTTGAGTTGAATCAATAGTTTCAAATCTGTATCAATATCGTATTATCATATAATAACGTATTGGTATCACTTATATCAAGAACATTCTAGCTGAAGAATTCAACCACTTGTGATTAATAAATGTAAGTATACCTCATTGCAGTCAGTGTAGTCTGACCCTTCATGATCTTTTCCGTCAACACTATCTACAACATTACAATGTTCTTGGGGCATTTCTAGGCCAGTTTCACCATGTTACCGTTGCATTTCTACAAAAGAAAACATTAGTTTATACATGCATTTTATTCTTGCTGCATACAGTAAATACTGTCAAACTCTGTAAATAGATAACATAGATAAATGAGTGAACTATTATAGACTTACAGATGCTGCTGATAAACTGTGATGACACCCGTACTAGCAAGGGCATATAAATTCATATCATGACCTCTGGCCCCCAGCTTTGAAATATCACACACTCTGACTCAATCTGACCCGTGACAACTTTGTCATGAATGGTGTTTCAGTTTAAGCCCCTATTCTATCCATCGAATCTAAATGATTGTAGCACAATGTTCTATAAGGAAATAAAACACACTGCAGGAAATTATATGTATCCTCAAGTGCTGTGATTTTATGCCCCTTACCACAAACACACTACATGCAAATCATTCATTCAAGCACAAACTATACCAGAAAACTATTTTTTCAGTTTTGTTAAAACTTTCATACATGTATAATTATGACTATGACTAGTTTTTTAATTACCTCCCCTTATTATTTTGTGTCCAGTGTCAACATCCTGTCTAAAGTAATACCCGCAAGGGGAGTCTGACAGTATAAATAGATAGATAAATTCATTCAAAACCAAAAAAATGTTCATGATACTGAAGTTGTCATATACTAAAATGCCAACCAACTAATAATATATTATGGAAAGAAAAATTATGTTTGCTACAGAAAATTATAGCCCTAAAACATAGAAATGTAAGTCCGGAATAATAATATCCAACATTAATCAAAATCACACTTTAAGTCTTTGTGAATGAATGAAGGAAAGAGGGAAGAAATGAGTGACAAATCACTACTACTTTCAGTCATTTTACGAAAACACATTGTTATGTTTTCATGGAAAGAGCATTTTAGTACACAATAATTGCATATAATTCCAAAAACAATTAAGAAAAAATTAATCACAGACACATTAAAACATTTGAACATACACATACAGAAAAATAGGACTTATTAGTCTATTAAAGGAATTAAAAAATAAAACAGTGACATTAATAATAATATATTGTTTGTATTTGTCTTTCAATATATCTATATCAATATAGACGATATGCAAAATTTTGAATCGATGACTGACGTAATAATTTGTCAAAAGTTAAAATCTAGATACTGTCCATAAGGATGTGTAGCACAAGTATAATACATGTGTACATTCAAACCCTGCCCTCCCCGGATCCGCTAGTGGTATAAGTTGCTGTAATTTTCAATGGAAATGCATGCAAACTAAATTAATTGGATTTATCATTGCATTGAAGTGTCCTTCTTTCTTAGTATCATTATTCTCAGCAGTAATACCTATATTGGGGATGGAACGCCTTCATATTAATATGCAATGAATTACTCAGGCTTTTCATTTTGAAAACATTTTTGGAGGAAATGACTTCAGTAGGGAACATCTGACAACCTGGCTTACACACCAGCCTTGCGTTCAGTTACGGTTAAGGGAAGCCGCTCACAATTTGCGTCTCTAACAAGTGTATTGGCTGCCTCGTTTGTATTCTGGTTCTCTGCCTCAAAGACATTGACAGGGAACCAGCACTGCATTCATTTTGCAATTTGGTTCCCCATGTGCATACAATGTGATACGATGCGTCAGGGTTACAAAACAAAACATGAGCGACATATAGGTTAGCCATAACTGAACGCAGTGTCTCAAATTTCGCGTGCTACCTGGCAGTTGCGCAAGCGAGTGGGCACACAGTGGGCGCATACTTTTTGGCAAACAGTGCATTCAGTAGCAAACGTGTGCACAGTTTCGTAACTCGAGCGAGTGTTAGCCTTAACCGAACGCAAGGCAGCCCAGTGGAGCAAGTCCCAGAGTGGGTAAGTGAGTAACTGTACGACCAATTGCTACGTTCATTCCTGTAGTTAATAAATTATTTACTCTATCCATGTTGGACATAAACTCAAACAATACATTTGAACAAATCACAAATATAGCTTCCAATTCATTCACAATGTACATTGTCTCACGTTTGGTGGTTTTTAGAGATAAACTGTAAGCACTTGGTATGTGACATGTTTCCATCATATCCTAGCGTGACCTCATTCTGGTTGGGTAAGGAAACAATCCGGAATGAGGGCCTTTGACGATACTTTATACATGTAGCTATGCATGGTTATAAATTAATAATTAGTATACATTCTTCAATATTAACCATACGCAGTATAAACTCCTTCAATGTCGAAAGTTATAAGACTGATGAATGCCAGAGTTTGCAAATGTTAATGAATTGCTTAATATTGTTATTGATAACTGAATTTATCCGAAATAATTTATCCAGATTTACTTCTACTTACGATTTAACACAAACCCTTCATTTCTTTGACCAGACTTTGTAACAATTTTAATCCGTGCACCAATATTTGCAACACGTTGTCAATAACTTAACCTCAATTTTCGAAAAATATTTATTGCTTTATAGCAACCATTGAACTTGTTTACAATCTAACGTAGGGGATTTTTTTTCGGTAACATTAATTCTCCCCTGTTGAACGTACGCACGCATTGAATGTACGTTGAATAATTCATTAGGTGGGCGTTAACATTAATTGCAGCGTACCGTCTGGGACCATATCGAGGGTTCAGTGCAAGACTATACTAACTCCTATACAAATACATAGGAGTTAGTATAGTCTTGCGCTGAACCCTCGATATATATATATACATAGGTACCGTATTATATTTTCATAAACTTTATCGGAATAGCTATAATGTTCAATATTCAACGTCAACGTATGTATACATGAGATTAAACGGACGCCAGCCTTGCGTTCAGTTACAGCTATCAGCCCTATCGTTTCGAAACGTTTTGCAATTTGGTTCCCGTGTGCAGCCAATGTGATACGGTGAGCAAGGGATACAACACAAAACGTTTTCAACTGATAGCCGTAACTGAACACATTTTCTTTGCGTTCAATGAATATACGAACGCATTGAACGTACGATGACTAATTGACCTTACGCCAGATAATGATTGACAGCTCGCAGACATTGGAACTGACCAATCAGCGAGCGCCTGCGATAAGGCTTGTTGCCATCCGCCATTTTCTCCGACAAGCTGACTAGCTCCGACAAGGAGAACGATATACGGTTAATTTATTATTTAAAAAAAATGGTTAAGCGCTGTTGTTACGGAACTTGCAACACAGACTCTAGGTATAAGGAAAGGTTGACTATAGGTCTTAATTTCATTCCGTTCCCAAAACCAGTACGAAATTTGGAGAAATGTCGGAGGTGGATTCGTCTCTGCGGAAGGCCGCACGAACAACTGAATGAGAACAAACTGCGAGATCCTATGAAATCGAAGCATTTCTACGTATGTACAAAGGTAAATGGACATAATTTTATGTTTACCTACATTAGTGTCCTGTTAGCTATAAAATTCTCGAACTATCGTTTGTGTTGTGTTCCGACATGATTCAGGGTCATCTCGGCCCACTTACAGTCTCGGCCCGGTCCGACTCGGCCCACTTACAGTCTCGGCCCGGTCCGACTCGGCCCACTTTTGAAGCGCAATGAATAGGCAAAGTTTTTTCACATTATTTAAGTTAAATGTAAGTTGAAAACATTACTGAATATTCTCAGTGCATTGAAGATTCGCGGTACAGTGGAAATTTCGCGTGAAATGTATATTGGTATCTGTTATAATAAAGTAGACCATATAAAAAATTTAATAGTTATGTCATAATATTGGTATAAATAACAAACAATACATAAATACCAGATAAAGCACAATACATAAATAATGAATACAGATAATGCACAGATAACAAATGACGAACAAACAATTAGACAACAAATGAAATCAAATACATGTAACATTTGTAATCATTTATCTTTACGCATACAACAAACTATACACATAAGTTGAACACAGAGTCACATATACATAAAAGACAGACACGAAAATGAAGAACGTAGAATGATAATTAATGATACTGAACGCAACACGTATAAATTATTAAAAAGACGACTTCTATCACATTCTTTAATATGCCGAATTGCACTTCAAAAGTGGGCCGAGTCGGACCGGAATGTGTGAATAAACTTCGCCTATTCATTGCACTTCAAAAGTGGGCCGAGTCGGACCGGGCCGAGACGGACCGGGCCGAGACTGTAAGTGGGCCGAGATGACCCTTTACCTTCCGACATGACTCCGTATCATATGTCACTTCGTGTCGTTGACTCGACCTCAGAAATGATCATACAGATTAGCTAGATTCATCCATTAATTCAAATGTTTTTATGTGATATCCTCGTCGAAGAAGCTGTGAAAATGCCTGCTTATTGCACACATAAAATAATGTCTTGATGTAAAATACTGTACGAGTTTGCTTCATTAAATGTACCTGGTCATAACGTCCTCGAGCAGATTCGCCCCTAATTCCGAACACCACATTAAGTTATCGTTAGAAGTGTGTTGATACCCGATTATTCGAATGTGTGATGTTTATGTCTATCATGTTTATTTGATAAATAACCGTGTTTTTCCATTTAAATTTGTTGATGATCGAGTGTGATTTTAACCATGATATTTGCATGGAAGTCAAATTAAAGATAAATTGGTAACTGGATATTTGCAAATGGTTGATTTATTTACAAGTATTCATTCAAACCGTATAGGAAATTCTTTTATATTGATGTAATAATCAATTTCAGCACTTTGTTGACGGGAAGCCTACTGAAGAAAATCCAGACCCACTGCCAGCTATTGCTGTCGATACATTTACACCAGCACGTAGGCCACCGAAGATGCGCTCACTGTCAGAGCCCCCAAAGAAAAAGAGAAGAATTTACCTAGATGAAGCTACTGGGTATGTGACATTTATACATTGTGTGAAAATTTTATAGGGGGTCATAAGGTTAAAAACAAATGTGTGGTTCAGTTAACTAAACAACCTAAGTTTTTTCATGTCACTTCTTCAATTGAACTAAAAAATAATCAATATCAAGTGCGAAAAGAACCACTTGAATGAAGGAATTATAGAATCAATTTTCTGAACCTGTTACTTGAATCACACATTTGTATTTGGCCCAAAGGAAACGACAACACTGCTAACTATTTGTTCTTAAACTTTACTTGTTTTGTGAAGTCATAAAAGAAATATATGGTATAAAACAGATCATATAATCACAATACAACACCAAGAGTATTGTACAAATTTATCGCTCCTGATAGTTTTTTTATACAGGTGACTACTTTACATTCATGTATTTACATTGTTAAACAATTCCCATTTCAGATATGGTAACACAGACAGTGTGCCATCCACAGTAGATAAAGAAAACAACATAAATATTGACAATGTTATGAATATGCCAGGTTCTCTAGACACCTTGGATGAAAATTCAGTATCCAATCAAGTTACAACAGGTTAGTTTTCACTTTTTTATATTTACTTATTCATGGAGCGGAATGGCTTAAAGTGCTCTACATATGTTTTACAAAGTGTTTTCAACAACGAGCTCATTACAATTTTATCTGGGTAAATACGTTGAATGAAAAAATCTAGTTTTGTATACACTACAAAATCACAGAATGGGGCTCCACTAACTAGCAACTGCCCTTGAACTTGGAATGAATGAACATGTGAATATTTCAGCTCTACATTTTCTCCATTCAAATGTAAGCAGAAATCTTTAATTTGAGCAATTGCTTCTCTAATTGTCATGTCATGGGCTGAATAAGGACACTTGACTTCAATCAATCCAGTCTGTCCGTCACAACATATAGTAGCATCAGGAGAGGCACCTAAAAATGGAAATTTAGGGTTAACCACTAAACCAATGTCGTGCATGTGTGTACCCGTTTTCTTGATATATATCGCCTTGGCCACCCTCTCATTAACTTGACCATAAGTCGTTGGTTTACTAGAGAACTGTTTTTTGTTAAATGTATTGTTCAAGAAACTTGAATTAATGGCCTTTTTCCTTGTCATAACAGCTCCGAATGAGGAAGCTGTGAGTCTTTTCCTCCTTTCCTCGTGCCACACTTTGGAATAGTTTTGCATTCTGGTTCTTCTTTCCAAAGCCAAGGCTTCTTCATGCGTGATGTTCATCTCATTCCACTCTGCTTCGTTTTCCGACAGCAAAACCCCGCATTCCTCATCAACAAATACATCCAAAGGTAGCTGAACGTTTCCACATCTGCTAACATCCCTTGGTTGTGGAACGAAATCTATTAATGGACCCTGAAAACAAAATGATGCAAATATAAAGTATAATATAAAGAGCATGTGCTTAATTTCTGACATTCATTTCAGTTGATAGATCTCTGGATTTATTGGCTCTAGCGGCTGAGAATGAAGCTCTTAAGAGACAGACAGCAAGGTTGTTGATTGAAAATGAACAAATGTTGCGACATAATACAGTTCAATGCCAAAAGGGTAAGAAGTCTGCAAACCCTCGATTAATGAGTGCTTCATCTCTGCGAGAAAATAAGAAGAGAGACGAATTTATATACTACACTGGGCTAACAAGTGAACAATTTAAAACTTTCTATACGTTTTTGATGTGTTCAAATGAAAATGAATTACCATTTGTAATGACGAGAACAGTAACCAGTCAAAAGAATATGTGTACTGAAGACCAAGTGTTACTGGTCATGATGAAATTGAGACAAAATTTTGATTTTGTACACATTGGAAATCTTTATGGAATTTCGCAACAGGATGCTAGCGCTATATTCCGCAATTGGCTACAATATATGTTCTTTAGATGTTCATCAGTGTCAATGTGGCCGCATCGGGAAATCATAATAAAAATGATGCCAGACAAATATAGAGAAGAATTCCCGACAACCATGGTCATTATAGATGGAACCGAACTTAAAATCCAAAAACCAAGTTCTATGACTAGACAGAGTCAGTGTTATTCTGATTACAAATCTGCCAATACACTGAAAGGACTTGTCGGAATAGAACCACGTGGTGGTGTCGTTTTTGCATCAATGCTGTTCAGTGGTGGAATATCTGATAAGAAAATCACTACTGAAAGTGGATTCCTCAAAACACTTAAAACTCTGAAAGAAAATGGAATGCTAATGGAAGGGGATGGCATAATGGTTGATAAGGGGTTCAAAATCAATGATGAAGTCGAGGAACTGGGTTTGAAACTGAACATACCACCTTTTAAGCGCAGTGGTTCACAAATGAGCTCGGCAGACATTAAACTGACAGAAAAAATTGCAAGACATCGAGTTCACGTAGAACGAGCCATTGCAAGAATTAAAGCATTCAAAATTCTTAGCCACAGAATTGATTTGAGTCTTTTCAGCTGTGTTGATCAAATTTGGTTTGTTTGTTGTTTTGTAACAAATTTCATGAATTTTTTAATAAAGTAAAAAATGCTATTTTGTTTAATGTATGCAGTACCTTCAAACAACTTAAGTTGTAACAGACATGTCACATTTTAGACTGTATCTATTCTCCTGTATTTTCTCGCCATAATATTAATATTTGAGTGTGCAGAAAATATTTATTGACAGAAAAAAATGTTGATGCATCGATTGTATTAATGCCAGCCTGACGAGCAGTTTATTTCGCGATGAAAATAACATACATCCAAATTTATCAATTATCAACATGTTTTGATAGGTAATTATTAATTGTCATCTATATTGTGCTGCTTTTCATACAATAATTCATAATGCAGCAACTGCCAGACATTTAATCGGTTAAAGGTTGGTGGTATTTCATTAACTTACATGATATGACAAAGCAGAACCTGGAGACTGTAAACCAAATGGAGTTGGTACACATTTTGGTGAGGCACTATGCACGAGATAGGATATTGAACTATTTCTCAACCTTTTTAGACCATCTATATCATCTTCAGAGATGTCTTTCTTCCTGAAATTAAATTGAATATTTGTCAAACTCTGTGTGTAGAAGCACTAGAACTGTATGATTATGCACCAGTCAATTGTAACCACGGCCCCCCCTAGGTCCGGGGGAAAGCGGGGGAAATGGGCCGTGTGAATGCGGTGGTTTTGTTTTCGCGCCGAATATGTACATTAAAATAGGCATTACCTAGGATGTCCCCGGGGTGCGGGGGCATTTGGTGGGGATTTTACCAGCAGTTTGTTACCTTGAATTGGCTGGACTGAAAGTCAAAGTCCCCGCTATTCCCAGGACCTGGGGGGGGCCGTGGTTACAATTGACTGGTGCATTAAGTTTTAAGTTAATCATATTGTCTCTAATATAACACTACAATGTGGTCTCCAACTTTAAATCGTGTTAAAATTCTGTACTTATTTCCATCAATAGTAGTGTGTTTTAACAGATATTCAAATGAATTTTCAATACAAAATAAATCCATGTATCATTATTTTCATTGAATTCATATACAAGAATAACCTTATATCACACTTGCACTTGTGCATCATTGAAAGACATATTTTATGTGTTTGTGTTTTGACATGTTGATAATAAAATATCAATAAAACATGAGTGAAAATATTAACATGTTTGTTTTACCTGTTGTCATGAAAGTCTGCCATGACAGGTCTGCGTTTCCGCGACAGGTTGGTTGGTCTGGATATTACCATCTTGGAAACAGGTTCTGCAGTTACCTTCGCTCCCCTAGGTTTGTCCCACTGTTGCGGCAGACTAGTAGACGATAACATAGCCGGAACCTCTTTGTACCCGGCAATCTTCCACTGCTCAATTAAATATAGTATTGCCACTACATGTGAGCAACTACCATCATACCTGAAAGCAAAAATATAATTCATATTCATAAACAAAGCCTAACAGGAATATGAGAAAAACATGATCATGTATAAAATTAATGTGGCACAGACCTTTCATAATGGATGGGGGTGTTTTAGTTCACATTCCACTTTATTCCCATAATAAGATTTGTTTGAGAAAGTTGGTACACAATAATCATGATAATAAAGTGCTATATTCAAACTTGAAAGTTCCAAAATCAAATGGAAATCAGTTCAATATACATCAAAGAATATAATCTTGCTCGTCCACAGACCAAAGGCAATGTGACATAATTGGTCAAATTACACAAATGAAAACACATGTCTCACTAAGTAAGTTACATGAACACTGTCATTGTAATTATCTAAAAACAAATCGGTCACATCCCACCCACTTACTGAACTCTAGTATTAACTTAATGAGCACAACGTCTCTAACAACAACATTATTGTTAGAATCGTTTGGAAAATATCCAAACCCAACACAAAAGTAACAGAGTGTCGTGTAGAATTAAAACAAAACAATCACCCCACCCACCCACAAAACACTGCACGAAGATAAATACAGGAATGTCAACAATTTATTACGACACAAAAATGCTTAAAATGCTTTGAAAAATCAAGTTACCCTTGCTGGCATTTACAATGACTCTCCGTTAATTTCTTCTCAACCTTGGAAATCTCCATGCTGACAATATGGCAGGGGTCTGACTTCCTCTGGCTCGGGTGAACCTCGCCTCGTAAACAAACAAATTCCTCCCTTTCGATGTAAATTTTCAAAGATTCAATATATGAACCGCTTATAAAAGCATGCGCTTTCTGCTTTTTCTTCAAAGAAATATTAGCCAGCAGATAATCTACGCCAAAATCGTCCGGAATATCGTCGAGAGTTCCTAAAACACACGTGGTAGCCATTTTGAACGCTAATGTCGGAGTTTTTACGAGTAGCTTCCCCTGAATTTTGGGGGCGTGGTTAACTTGCTACTGGCGTAAGGTCAAATTCATTCGGTGGGCGTTAACATTAATTGCACCGTATTGTAAAGACTGCATTTTATTTCGTCGATCATGCAGGCAACTGATTAGGAATCATGCATTTGCTACACTGATTAGGAACGGGATAAACAACGATATATAGCGACGTATCTATTCAACTGGACATAAATGGGAAAGTCAGTCGTTAGCCGTGATTTCATTATTAAATTTTAAAGAATGTTGAGAGTTTATTTTCTTGATGAATCGTGATATTTAGTTATTTACTCAGAGACTAGATACAATTTTATTGTTATAGTCGACATTGGTAAGGTGTTGCTGGTTGGCAAAAACGGTGGATAGTTCAATACACAATTTAGGGAGGCGCAGTGGCACAGCGCCAAACTCCTGATCCGGAGGTCATGAGTTTGAGTCCAACCAAATACCTAAATACTTGGGTCTTTGGTCCCACGATGAGCGGCATTTGATCACAAACTTCACAATCCCTAAATTTGGCGCGAGTTTCGGTTGGTAACCAGGAAGCGGTCATCGAGAGTGATTAGTAAGTGATAGGTTGTAAGAACGTGTTTCACAATCGATGTAAAATAAATAATTTAAAATAAACTAATAACACTTTTTATCAACCAAGGGCACATAGCTATAGACCACCTGTCTGAATTGGACCGTAACCTAACTTGACTCATGTCTCTATTTGTAGAACATGAGTGATATACTTTATTTCATAATCCAATAAGCCTTACGGCCCATAAGGACACCATATTTACATAAACACGTACACGTATGTACAGGAATATTCAAACATAGACAGTTGCAGAGAAGACACAATTAATTGACATTAAATTAAACAATGTGTTTTGACCGAAATGTCATCTTTCTGCATAACAATGCATCCATGAATATTATAATGATTATGCAAATGATTATTATACTAACAACAATTAAATGTTAAAGGCTACATGATGTTTACTTACACTGGGTATGTTCATGTACATGTATTATTCTACACACACATGGGTTGATTCTAACAAATTTACAGCTTATACGACCTTTTTTACAGAAACATCAACCGTTTGCAAAAGTTACAATAATATAGAAATAAACAAAACCAACAAACCCAAGATTGTATCCTGTCGATACGAATTACATGTCTAAATATCATACAGATTGGTAAAAACGACAGGTACAGTACATAGCGTAAAAATTGTGAATTATGGCAAACATGTATTTTGATAAATCAAGGGCACATTAACCTAGCAACAAGTTCTTAGGCTATTGGTAATATTTAGAAACAATTTGCAGAACGAAACAAAAATGTCACAGGAAACCATCGACGGTAACTGAAAAGACTATGTCACCAAAACGTGTTTTTGATTTATAACGTGTATCTAGAGTACAGTAGACCGAAATATCGTAAATGAATGTTTGAATTTTAACATTTTCGGCCATTTTGTCCATTAAGTTTACTTCGTGGCTTTGACTTGTATCACTGATTTATGTACTGTCGCCAAATTGAAATTATCTACGAGTTCGAACATTAAATGCATTTAGAACAAATGTTACAAAATGCGAGCGATTTTACCTTTTGTGTATTCATTTTATATCAAGTATCCATATAAAAATACTTTAACATAACATGTATGCTTCTAGAAAAATGTCAAACGTCATACGCTAAAAATTGAAAAGAGAAATTGAGCTTTCAAATCTACGAGTCCTTTACTTAAGAATGTGAATTTAATGGTGCATCATATAGAAATGATATTGTTCATAGTTTGTAGACTTGATACAGCAGTATCTACTTACAGCACGTTTGGAACGTTCCAGTTCACAGTAGTACCACGTCGATACTTTGTATTTACTCTTTATGTTTGATTTTATAATCTACGAGGCCTGATTTACGGGACGAAACCTAGTATACACTCATAATGCTATTGGATTATTCGCATCGTTTAGCTTATTTAGACCCCTTTCGTTGTCTACGACACGACTGACAGGCAACTTTCCACACAAACCGTCATAATTTCTTAAAGTTATGGTCTGCAAAACTGCTCAAACTATGTGAGTATTTATAAGTGCATTCTAGAAGCAAACAATTAGTGATAATGGATTCTTTGCATGAATTTGCATGTTCATTTATTGCTGATAAATATTCCATTACAATACATTATAGAAATTGGTATATATCTTGGTATTTCCCCTTCAAATGTGTGGCTCGTCGGTTAGAACTAATGTCCAGTAGAATAGAAACAAAAACATAGTTCGATTTTAAATGCTAATAATATGATGATGTTAAGATTTTATGTCCAATGGTTTTAGAAACCGATTCTTAAGAGGTAAATATATACATAAAAACAATTTGATTTATTTTTCAATCTACATGTATCTAAATGGCAAGATTAGCCTGTGAAATTTGAATTCATTATATAGAATGAACAATGTAATCTAGTAAATACATACATAAAATGACAAATAAAATCTCGTAATGTCACTATACAGAAAGAACAATGTACTCTAGCAGAAGGCATATAAAGATTAACCAATGTTATACAATGGAGTTTATATGCAGAATAACCTATCATTATATTCCAGCAGTGGGCGTATACAGAATAATCAGTGCTGTACAGCAGTGGGCGTATACTCCCATCAATTAACGGGCGTATATTCCAGTCAGTGAGCGTATACAGAAGGACCAGTGTTGTAAAGCAGTGTATAAACTTATTAACGGGCGTCTATTCTAATCAGTGAGCGTATACTTTAATAAATGGGCGTATACACAATGGACGGTATTGCACAGCAGTGAGCGTATTGTCCAGCAATGGCTTATCAATCTGTTAAGCTTTGGCAGCTTCTGTTTCTTTTCACTTTATACATTACGTCATTCAGTAGATATATCAACGACACATAGCTATCTACACTACTGCTTCATTACACAATTTAATCATTCCTTAGTACAGACGTAAATTTGATTCGTTTCTCTATGTAGATTCTAATAATTATATTTTCCCTTTCCCTGTTACCAGTATTTAAGGCCATGTCTAACGATTCAATTTCTTTTTCCTGTTAATTTTATTTATGGCTAGGTTTGATTAATTGTTCTCTCGCATACTGATAAATTTAGTTACTGAGAACACGACTGATAGGCGGCTTGCTTGTTTGGTATACCAACACAGAGGTGTTCGTCTTCGGGGGGTCATCTGTTTTCGGATGTATCTGAAAAATGTCCAAACGCCTCATTCAAGACTTGTTCTAACAAGCCAAATTTACAAATATAAGGTGAGCGAGTTTTTTTTAGTTCGTCGTTATTTTAACGCATTTTCATGAAAATATAAGTATGTAGTTCGACTCTTTTGATGAATCTTCATTTCCAAGGGCGTTATTTTGTACCATGTCTATCAAACGTCGCCAAATTTCATTTCCTCTATAAGAAAGGTATTTGTGTTTATATCAAAACTGCCAATTGCAGTGCGTTTTTTCATCGACATGAACATATGTGGATATGTTTCCATAGAACAAGATGTATATCAATTTGGGAAGACAATTAGGCAATACCATTTTATATGTTTGTCAAGCGTCAGCCTCGGTTCGCGAAACCTAGCTACCTATTCGAAAAAAACACCCAAAGTCGTTTCGAAAAAAACGTAAAGCCAGATAACAGATAATCATTTCACATGTTTCAATGAGGTAAACATGATAAAATATAACTAGACAACCTGTTTGTTTATGAACCATTATAATTCTAACTGACTAATTTTCACTCATGAGTTTCAAACAAGCAAGTTAACAAATATTTACCAAACCATACCGTACGTAAATACGACACAACGGGTACTTCCCTTTGTGTGTTTTTAAACTTACGAAAATGTTTACGTTTTGACCCAAAGAGGTCTAAACCTAGACGCACGCGGACGCTTAACCAAAATATAAAACGGCATGGCCTAATTACAAATGCTACTCTGATTTAAGAGCCTTGTGTGTATATTTCATTCATTTAGTACTGTAATCTTATGTTGAATGATTTAACCACATACTGACTTGCAGTGGACTTACAGGTTACTTTGCAGTCATGTTCCATTATTATTATTAGTGTACATGTTTAGCATGTTTTTTGTACAAGTTCTAATGCTAAATGATTGGACTCACACTGTCACACATTACATTTGAATACTTATTTAATGACACAAATCCGGTGGGATAAACTTGCACATTGCTTCATTGACCAAATTCAATATAATGACATATTTTATACAACCACACAAATGCTGGGAGCAATTGTGGTCATTATGACGAGAGTTGACTGTACTATAATATAATCATCAACATGTGTGTATGTTGCTCACACTTCTGTTCTAGAATCTATTAAATTGATGTCAATTTCTTGCCTTATAGGTGACGGTGATTGAAATCCAGTATCATGGAAGTTATCTTGCACCATTGAAGCAGTAATCATGGTAGAAGTCATCAGATTAAGGGAAAGACATTACAGAACACAATATAAAAGAATCACACAGATAAGTGACTCTCTTTAATTCATTGTTCTAACATTTGTCAATTCCCATTGTCTATTATGTTCAACGTGGCTGGTTTACTCAGTAAGGAGAACTAAAGACCACCAATCATGATGTATGCAGTACAAGTCAGTGTCTGTTTTGTTCCATTTTGAACAAAGATGTCTAGTTATGGTTGGTAACCCAGGAACATATGTTTGATCTACAGAAACTGTTGAAAACAGTCACTACCATAATCAATGTAATTATGTATCATCACTATAAGCATTGTTTGTATCTGTTCATATAATAATCTAACAAATAACATCAAAAATCATCATCATAATCATCTAGAAGTAGACAGAGTGATTGACTGGAAGAGTAGCGACAATAAAGTTCTTTACTTTACTATAATTGTGTTTATTTATCTGTTTATCATTTGTCATCATCTCATTCATTTTGTATAAATTTATTGCTTTAAGATTGTTCTCTTCTTAGATGTATTGTTTTCATTACCATTCATAGTTTGACCTTCCTCAAACAAAGTTTGAAGGGGGTATATAGGAGACATGTGATTGGTCGGTTGATTGGTTTGTATGTTTATTGAACAATGTTGGAACTTCTTCCTCACATTGAAGATATTCTTATGGATTGTCATAGCCACCATGAAATGTAATCGTATGTGACATATTTTTCTTAGTGATTCGAAGCATTGTGGATTTCATTTTTTACTGGATTCCTATGAAACTTCATATATGTAATTATTCTGACTTGTAGATTATAAAGTCTGACAAACAGTTCTTCTTTTCTGACAATGCGGTACTACTGGTGTATGACTCACTTTCAGTGATAGCTAGTGTTATGTTTATTATCATCCTTGGTTGATGTTTGTGGTATTATAGAGATGTCGGTTGAGATATTGAATGGTCCTGGAAGGCGACTTTGTCTAATTAATTGGTAAGTTTATGGATGCAATTGTTACACTGACTGGTTTCTGTGGTAGGTAATGCATGGCATAGTAACCTATAAAAGTAAAACAAGGTGCAGTAATTCATTTCAAATTTTGTGTCGTACATTGCATAGAAAGGTTTTAAGTTGTAGACTTTTCCACCAAGCTTTGATAAAAAAGCCTCTGTCTGGTTGAATTTACCACGGACATGTTTGTGAATTTACAAGACATCAACAATTGTGTGAGAGCATGATTTGTGGTGAGAATAGGTGTTTATTCTGTCTGATGTACTTCCAATAAACTGTGAAATATAATGTGATTAAATATTGCATGAAGAGAAAAGCTGAGCATGAGTGATTTTTCAATGGACTGATATAAAGTTCGTTTCTCCAATTATTCTGTGCATTTTATCTATGTCAGCATATAATAGTGAGTAACAAAATAAAAACATATTCACATTCATTACTATATGGAACGTTGTTACTGTCTTTAATACAGCAAAGCAGTTTTTAATATTATCTTAGGCGTCCAAGTTTTACATTTTGTGATCTTTTTACTAAATTAAGAATGTGATTCAGCAAACTTTTGGACTTCCGGCAGTAAACTGTTCCAGAACTCCATGGATCTGGCAGCAAGGCGTTGCTTCAAATTTTGTCATTGATCTCGAGATAACTTTCGCCCGTACCAACGAATGCTGGCCACTTGACATCGTGGAGTGGTTGAATACTGGTGAGATAATTTGGGTTCCTGGAATTTTGGAAGATAATTAATAAATGTTGTGTGTGGTAGTTTGGCAGCAATTACAAAACAAACTATATACCTTTTTATCGGACTTAATTATCAGTTAATTGTTAAATTTGACCTATGAGGTGCGTTTTTTCTCAAATTTGTTTCAAAACACCTGCTCTAGTTAGAATATTCCCATACGTAATGTTAATCCAATGCTTAATTATTCACTTGTAAACTATTGTTACCCATCACCTTTCAGAAAATTTAATAACGACGCAAAACTGTTATTTGTTTTCTTATTAACTGATACAGTAAAACAAGTTATTGATGTTTTTACACCTGCTGCCGACCGATGTTCCCTTTCGCTAACGGCATGTGTACATAAGTCAGTGACGCCCCATCACATGACTGATTGTTTTTGTACATGACTTAGACGCCATCAATACATGAACTATGATAAATATTTATATCACACACGGAAAGTCTTGGAAATCCCAAACCAGGTCAAATATGAGGTATCTTGTGAAAAACATATCGTCGACGTAATTCTAAAATGTCGTATGACATATTTGGCGCGATTTTTTTTATCGTCCGTTTAGAAGAAACTAACGCTGATACATCTTTTGCGAAGTCTTTCGTTTTGATAGCAAATCAGTTACTTCAGATAAAGTATGTGATATTTTGTCGTATTTTTTTTGTCAATTATTTTGTTCTTCTAAAAGGTCGTATATTATGTATTTAAAAAACCCTTCAGGGAACAGAACAGTTCTGCAGCCAATGGATGCTGGAATTATTCAGTCTGTGAAGCTGAAGTACAGAAAGCGACAACTTCAACACGTTTTGATGGAACTGGAGAAGAACCCTACAAAACTCGGTCCCCAGATCATCAGAGAAGTTTCTATTCTCCAAGCCATTTATTGGACCTCTTCAGCCTGGCAAGAAGTTGAAGCCTCAACAATTGCTAAGTGTTTTGCCAAGTGTGGGTTTTCTCCTTCCATAATTGCTAACTCAAGTGAGTCTGTAAGTGAAAGTGAAAGTGCCAGTGATTGTTTTGAATTTGAACAGGAGGATGACTTTCCACTTGCAGTGTTAAAAATGTCGAGGGAATTTATCGACTGTGATTTTCAGGAACTTCTCGGAATTGATGAAAAGTTCTCCACATGTGATAATAACATGTTAGACTGGGACAGACCAGCAAATGATATTCTAGAGGACATAAATAGGGTAGATCAAGAAAGTGATGATGATTGTGAAATTGAGGAGAAACCGCCAGTCTCATTTGTGGAAATTGCTGACTTTCTTGTAAAGATGAGGCACTATGCTGTGTGTAAGAACAAGCCGTCTTTGTTAGATAAAGTCATGGACTTTGAGGACTGTTTTGTTCAGTCAAGGATTGATGCAAATGAAAAGCAAACTAAGATCAGTGATTTTTTTAAGAAGTGACTTTCTTAAGTACAGTGTTGTGACTGAAAATTGTCGGTTGATGTGATGTACAAAGTGTACATTATTTTGTGTAATAAAAATGATTACATGTTATATGTTTATCATGTTTATAAATGATTAAAATGATAAATCTTTATCAAATAAATTGATTGAAATGTTTTTATGTTTACTTGTTATTATATGTACTATACAACAAAGTAAACAATTTTGGTACAAGAAATCTTCCCAAAATCGGGCATTCTACCAACCCTGCATTAAGTGGTCACCTGGCTTAAACAGCCAATTTGGCTGCTTCCCTTGGTTTGCTGCTTAACACAGGTTAGACTGTATGTACACAAATACATCATCATGTGATGTGGAAAAATAACATATAATTGTGTCTGCGACTGCGATTTTTGGGCTAGTGGGTCAAAAATCACATTTTAAGTTTATTATGTAGTTGTAACCATTGATGTTTAAAATTCCAAATACTGAAAATTTCAAGTTGATATCTTGAATATTAACAGAGTTGTGACTATTTTGTTGTTACTAAATAACGCTGATTTCCTACAAAATTAGACTATTTTCATTCAAAATCTAGTAAACATTAGGATATAATAAGCACATTTAAACAATAAACAAACAAAACATATATAACTTCATACTTGTTTATTTGTATACCAAATATTTTTATTGTCATTTAACTGTAAAATAACGACTGACATTTTTGTGGTTGCTTAGCAACCAAGATAAAATAAAAATTTGACAAAATTTGCCATAGACCTATAAATTTACTTGAAACAGCATGGCAGGTCGAGTCAAGAACATACTAAACACATGCTATATAGTGTATTTACATGGTGGAGTGTATATTTTAGGTGTTTTCTGCAGAAACAACTTAACAAGCAATTCTATTTGCTAGTTTTCACACAATTCCTTTTTGCTTATAAATGATTGCATTTAAGAATGCGCTGGTATACAGTGCACAATCATACTTATTGAAGAGTCTTATGCATATATGTAAAAGAATAACTATTACATCCACACAACACACTGACCAGAAAACGGCAATTCCTTTGTTGCTAAGCAACTATAGCATTTAAAAGCAAGCATTCACAGAAAAACAATAGGCATGTTGTACAGGTACATGTACAATAGAAATATTATATCTCTTCAAAAAGAATTACTAATTTATAATGTTTGCATGAGAAAACAACAAAGTTAACAAATTCCGACATAAAATATGTGGCTTGCATTAAGTTTTGAATGACTTTTCACTAAATTATGGCATCGTGGGTAGTCACTGATTTTCCGACAAACAGTTGAAATAGTATACAAGTGTCAAGCTTGACACAACAATGTCTCAATCATACCAATCTATGTATGTTCCATTAATTTTCATAAAGATAATATCCATTTTAATTCATGTAAATTTCCATGACAACAGACTTGCATATATAACATACAATACATGCATTTTGCATAGCAACCGTAACAATTTGGACTGTATATCAAGCTTCAGGTTATTATACAATGTCCCCCACTTTTTTTGGTAACATAATTGCACCACATTTTATTGTACTTATTACAAATATTCAGCAATTTATGTATGTACTTTTTATACTGTACAATTCAATCCAAATAATAAAAGATCTAACAAAGTAGTCATTTCATACACATATTTGCAACTTGTATACGAGTTTTGGTAAATCTCATTAAAGATTTATCACATTGCTTATTTCACACTGAAATGTCAGAGATTCCATGAAGTGTAATGTTAAGAAATACTGTCCAACTCACTCCTACCTATCAACAAATAATTAGTTCATACCTGTCATTCAGTACATTTATACACAAAACTGTAATTCACAAACAACAACATTATTACAACAATATACATTCTTGTGCTGGTCGACTTGATCTAAACATAGCAACCGAATTGTTCATTTACATATTTTCTAGGGCATTTTGTTTCAATCTTATTTTTAAGATATATATAATTATGATCTATTACACAACAACTGAGAACAACAATATACTGTTATGAAAATTGTGGACAACTTTTAACACATGTTGACAATGTGTATTCTGGATAAATCATAAATCCGAGAAGCATTTCAGTTATGACAATTATTTAGTACTGTGTTTTGGACAATTGTGCTTAGGGCACACAAGGTCCTTTGCATCTTCAGTTCGAACAAACTCCCTTATATTGCCTGTCTGGGTCCAAAACTTGAGGAATAACTTCAAGTATGAATCATGTTACATCACCAAGAGAGCAATTAAGTAACCAGAATTTCTTTCTGCCAGACATAAAGCATTTTCGGCCATTTTGTCGATTAAGTTTACTTGGTGGCTTTGACTTGTATCACTGATTTATGTACTGTCGCCAAATTGAAATTATCTACGAGTTCAAACATTAAATGCATTTAGAACTTTACAAATATTACAAAATGCGAGCGATTTTACCTTTTGTGTATTCATTTTACATCAAGTATCCATATAAAAATACTTTTATATAACATGTATGCTTGTAGAAAAATGTCAAACGTCATACGCTAAGAATTGAAAAGAGAAATTGAGCTTTCATATATATGAGTCCTTTACTTAATTAAGAATGTGAATTTAATGGTGCATCATATATAAATGATATTGTTCACAGTTTGTAGACGTGATACAGTAGTATCTACTTACAGCACATTTGGAACGTTCCAATTCGCAGTAGTATCACGTCGATGCTTTTTATTTACTCTTTATGTTTGATTTTACAATCTACGAGGCCTAATTTACGGGACGAAACCTAGTCTATACTCATAATGCTATTTGATTATTCGCATCGTTTTGCATATTTAGACCCCTTTCGTTGTCTAAGACACGACTGACAGACAACTTTCCACACAAACCGTCATAATTTCTAAAAATTATGGTCTGCAAAACTGCTCAAAATAGGTGAGTATTTACATGTGCGTTCTAGAAGCAAACAATTAGTGATAATGGATTCTTTGCATGAATTTGCATGTTCATTTATATTATTGCTGATAAATATTCCATTACAATACATTATAGAAATTGGTATATATCTTGGTATTTCCCCGTCAAATGTGTGGCTCGTCGGTTAGAACTAATGTCCAGTAGAATAGAACAAAAACATAGTTCGATTTTAAATGCTAATAATATGATGATGTTAAGATTTTATGTCCAATGGTTTTAGAAAACGATTCTTTAGAGGTAAATATATACATAAACACAATTTGATTTATTTTTCAATCTATCTAAATGGCAAGATTAGCCTGTGAAATTTTAATTCATTATATGACCAATGTAATCTAGTAAATACATACACAAAATGACACATATAATCTCGTAATGAACTTATACAGAAAGAACAATGTACTCTAGCAGAAGTCATATAAAGATTAACCAATATTATCCAATGGAGTTTATATGCAGATTAACCTATCATTATATTCCAGCAGTGGGCGTATACAGTATAATCAGTGCTGTCTGTACAGCAGTGGGCGTATACTCCCATCAATTAGCTGGCGTATATTACAATCAGTGAGCGTATACAGAAGGACCAGTGTTGTAAAGCAGTGTTTAAACTTATTATTGGGCGTCTATTCTAATCAGTGAGCGTATACTTTAATAAATGGGCGTATACACAATATTGCACAGCAGTGAGCGTATTGTCCAGCAATGGCTTATCAATCTGTTACATTTGCCAGCTTCTATTTCTTTTCACTTTATACATTACGTCATTCAGTAGATATATCAACGACACAAAGCTATCTACACTACTGCTTCATTACACAATTTAATCATTCCTTAGTACAGACGTAAATTTGATTCGTTTCTCTATGTAGATTCTAATAATTATATTTTCCCATTCCCTGTTACCAGTATTTAAGGCCACGTCTAACGATTCAATTTCTTTTTCCTGTTAATTTTATTTATGGCTAGGTTTGATTTATTGTTCTCTCGCATACTGATAAATTTAGTTACTGAGAACACGACTGATAGGCGGCTTGCTTATTTGGTATACCAAAACAGAGGTGTTCGTCTTCGGGGGGTCATCTGTTTTCGGATGTATCTGAAAAATGTGCAAACGCCTCATTCAAGACTGTTCTAACAAGCCAAATTTACAAATATAAGGTGGGCGAGTTTTTTTAAGTTCGTCGTTATTTTAAGGCATTTTCATGAAAATATAAGTATGTAGTTCGGCTCTTTTGATGAATCTTCATTCCAAGGGCGTTATTTTGTACCATGTCCATCAAACGTCGCCAAATTTCATTTCCTCTATAAGAAAGGTATTTGTGTTTACATCAAAACTGCCAATTGCGAAAAACCTAGCTACCTATTCGAAAAAACACACAAAGTCGTTTCGAAAAAACGTAAAGCCAGATAACAGATAATCATTTCACATGTTTCAATGAGGTAAACATGATAAAATATAACTAGACAACCTGTTTGTTTATGAACCATTATAATTCTAACTGACTAATTTTCACTCATTAGTTTCAAACAAGCAAGTTAACAAATATTTACCAAACCATACCGTACGTAAATACGACACAACGGGTACTTCCCTTTGTGTTTTTTTAAACTTACGAAAATGTTTTCGTTTTGGCCCAAAGAGGTCTAAACCTAGACGCACGCGGACGCTTAACCAAAATATAAACGACATGGCCTAATTACAAATGCTACTCTGATTTAAGAGCATTGTGTGTATATTTCATTCATTTAGTACTGTTATCTTATGTTGAATGATTTAACCACATACTGACTTGCAGTGGACTTACAGGTTACTTTGCAGTCATGTTGCATTATTATTATTAGTGTACATGTTTAGCATGTTTTTTGTACAAGTTCTAATGCTTAATGCTTGGACTCACACTGTCACGCATTACATTTGAATACTTATTTAATGACACAAATCCGGTGGGATAAACTTGCACATTGCTTCATTGACCAAATTCAATATAATGACATATTTTATACAACCACACAAATGCAGGGAGCAATTGTGGTCATTATGACGAGAGTTGACTGTACTATAATAATAATCATCAACATGTTTGTATGTTGCTCACACTTCTGTTCTAGAATCTATTAAATTGATGTCAATTTCTTGCCTTATAGGTGACAGTGATTGAAATCCAGTATCATGGAAGTAATCTTGCACCATTGAAGCAGTAATCATGGTAGAAGTCATCAGATTAAGGGAAAGACATTACAGAAAACAATAGAATAGAATCACACAGATAAGTGACTCTATTTAATTCATTGTTCTAACATTTGTCAATTCCCATTGTCTATTATGTTCAACGTGGCTGGTTTATTCAGTAAGGAGAACTATAGACTACCAATCATGATGTATGCAGTACAAGTCATTGTCTGTTTTGTTCCATTTTGAACAAAGATGTCTAGTTATGGTTGGTAACCCAGGAACATATGTTTGATCTACAGAAACTGTCACTACCATAATCAATGTAATTATGTATCATCACTATAAGCATTGTTTGTACCTGTTCATATCATAATCTAACACATAACATCAAAAATCATCATCATAATCATCATCATAATCATCTAGAAGTAGACAGAGTGATTGACGGGAAGAGTAGCGGCAATAAAAATGTAAGTTCTTTACTTTACTATAATTGTGTTTATTTATCTGTTTTATCATTTATCATCATCTCATTCATTTTGTATAAATTTATTGCTTAATATTGTTCTCTTCTTAGACGTATTGTTTTCATTATCATTCATAGTTTGACCTTCCACAAACAAAGTTTGAAGGGGGTATATAGGAGACATGTGATTGGTCGGTTGATTGGTTTGTATGTTTGTTGAACAAAGTTGGAACTTCTTCCTCACATTGAAGATATTCTTATGGATTGTCATAGCCACCATGAAATGTAATCGTATGTGACATATTTTTCTTAGTGATTCGAAGCATTGTGGATTTCATTTTTTACTGGATTCCTATGAAATTTCATGTATGTAATCATCCTGACTTGTAGATTATAAAGTCTGACAAACAGTTCTTCTTTTCTGACAATGCGGTACTGCTGGTGTATGACTCACTTTCAGTGATAGCTAGTGTTATGTTTATTATCATCCTTGATTGATGTTTGTGGTATTATAGAGATGTCGGTTGAGATATTGAATGGTCCTGGAAGGCGACTTTGTCTAAATAATTGGTAAGTTTATGGATGCAATTTGTGTTGTTACACTGACTGGTTTCTGCTGACTGGTTTCTGTGGTAGATAATGCATGGCATAGTAACCTATAAAAGTAAAACAAGGTGCAGTAGTTCATTTCAAATTTTGTGTATATACATTGCATAGAAAGGTTTTAAGTTGTAGACTTTTCCACTAAGCTTTGATAAAAAAGCCTCTGTCTGGTTAAATTTACCACGGACATGTTTGTGAATTTACAAGACATCAAAAATTGTGTGAGAGCATGATTTGTGATGAGAATAGGTGTTTTTTTCTGTCTGATGTACTTCCAATAAACTGTGAAATATAATGTGATTAAATATTGCATAAAGAGAAAAGCTGAGCATGAGTGATTTTTCAATGGACTGATATAAAGTTCGTTTCTCCAGTATTTATTCTGTGCATTTTATCTATGTCAGCATATAATAGTGAGTAACAAAATAAAAACATATTCACATTTATTACGATATGAAACGTTGTTACTGTCTTTAATACAGCAAAGCAGTTTTTAATATTATCTTAGGCGTCCAAGTTTTACATTTTGTGATCTTTTTACTAAATTAAGAATGTGATTCAGCAAACTTTTGGACTTCCGGCAGTAAACTGTTGCAGAACTCCATGGATCTGGCAGCAAGGCGTTGCTTCACATTTTGTCATTGATCTCGAGATAACTTTCGCCCGTACCAACGAATGCTGGCCACTTGACATCGTAGAGTGGTTCAATACTGGTGAGATAATTTGGGTTCCTGGAATTTTGGAAGATAATTAATAAATGTTGTGTGTGGTAGTTTGGCAGCAATTACAAAACAAACTATATACCTTTTTATCGGACTTAATTATGAGTTAATTGTTAAATTGGACCTATGAGGTGCGTTTTTTCTCAAATTTGTTTCAAAACACCTGCTCTAGTTAGAATATTCCCATACGTAATGTTAATCCAATGCTTAATTATTCACTTGTAAACTATTGTTACCCATCACTATTCAGAAAATGTAATAACGACGCAAAACTGTTATTTGTTTTCTTATTAACTGATACAGTAAAACAAGTTATTGATGTTTTTACACCTGCTGTCGACCGATGTTCCCGTTCGCTATCGGCATGTGTGCATAAGTCAGTGACGCCCCATCACATGACTGATTGTTTTTGTACATGACTTAGACGCCATCAACACATGAACTATGATAAATATTTATATCACACACGGAAAATCTTGGAAATCCCAAACCCGGTCAAATATGAGATATCTTGTGAAAAACATATTCGTCGACTTAATTCTAAAATGTCGTATGACATATTTGGCGCGAAAATTTGTATCGCCCGTTTAGAAGAAACTAACGCTGATACATCTTTTGCGAAGTCTTTCGTTTTGATAGCCAATCAGTTAATTCAGATAAAGCATGTGATATTTTGTCGTATTTGTTTTTGTCAATTTTTTTTTTTCTAAAAGGTCGTATATTATGTATTTAAAAAACCCTTCAGGGAACAGAACAGAACATAAAGTTTTTATGGGCTTAAACAATTACAGCTCATCGTCATTAAAAAAATATGCACACAAATACATCATCATGTGATGTGGAAAAATAACATTATATATATTAATGATTATTATCAATTACATAGTAATAGTGTTGTTCTTATATTTCTATTACAATGTACAAGTATTTCATACATACGTAAATATGAATATTACAAGTGATTGTATAAACAGATTGTAACAAAACAAAATATAATCAAAATGTTCTACGTAATGTTATGTGTAAATGAAATGTTTCAGAATCGAAATATTCAACTAAATGGTTTTAGATGTGTTAGACACGTGGTGCATTTATATATTCAACGAAATTAGAATTTTATCTACCACTTAGTTGAAAATGATTATGAAATATGAAAAGGTGCGAATGATATTACACTTAGCAAAACTTTTTAAAATGCTTAATACCATTTTATTGATTGCTGAACTCTTTTGAAATCATTTAAAAAAAACTTTATCTAACACCTTTCGAAAAAAATATATTTGTTGAACGTAATTCTGACATATGAAATGGCGCCTATGATAAAACATTTAGTAAAATGTTTTAAAGTGCTTAATAACAAACTCTTTTATAATCATTTAAAAAAATCGTTTACAAAAATATAATGAAAAGAATGATTTTAATACCTTGATTTATGATACCAATTCATTAACATAATATTATGTTGACTGTCTGACTGACCGACTAAAGAAGCTTCATTTCTACAGTATTTAAATCACAAAGTATATCAGATTCAAAACACTGATGAAAACTTTATAACAAACAGTAACTGCTGTTAAAATACAAATGTAATCAAACAAAACATTTTTAGAATACTTCATCTTATTTCAATGTAAATAATAAAAGATGCAACGTCATGTTGACTGACTGACATGACTCTCACTCACTGCCTCATTGGCTGACGTGACTCACCTAACTGACCTGATTTACTGACTGAGTGGCCTGTCTCACTCATTGACTGACATGACTCCCTGACTGACTGACCTGAATCACTAACACCCATCGACAATCAAACGATTTAAATTTGTTGTAACAGAAAACTTTTTTTCTCAAAACAATGTGAAGTGGTTTGTATGTATTTCCATACTCTAACCAATATACACAGAAAAAGAAAAAAATACGCAAACACCATTCCTGAACTACGGAACGAAACAGTCAACATGATATAAAATAGTAAGTGTCATAACCTCTGATTCACTGAAATAGTTCTAACACAAAACAGTACTTTAAGTGAAGAAACATATATATAGTGTATTTCTTACATGAAACAAAAAAGTACAGATTTTGATTGCAGTAATACTTTGACTATATCTTAAAAGAAATTTTACCAGCCTTAACCGAGAAAACTTGTACCGGCACTATGATACAGATACATTTTGAATACTGCTCAATTTTCTACATGTAGTAAATTGTCATAGAAACTGTGATAATCTTTTGCCAGCACTGACTTTAGCTGTTGAAAATGCTGATATTTAGTGGCTTTAATTTTGACTGGTCCACATGTGAAACACTAGAAAATAAAAATAATATTTTTTATGATGGCCAGACTACCCCAGTCCCTTAGGACGTCCCGTTTGCAAAAAAGGACCACGGATAATATTTATATATACTTTTATTACCTCAAATAACTGGAGAGCGTAACATATCTACAATTGATACAAAGAAATAATCATATGTATGCAAACTATGACACATTCAATCTATGAAAATATTATTTCCATTGTCAGATGAAACACGTAGATTCAGAGAAAAATAATATTATAATCTTAAAATGAGCATATAAAGAGAGATATAACAAAATAGTAAGAACTCTCAACGTGATGCTTAATGTTGGACATTTAAAATAATGAGTCAAAAAGAGAGAGAATGCGTAGCTACAGGGAACGCCACATACACAAGACAGTGCCTCCCAACGCAGACCTCCGGGAAAACAACAATCCACAAAACATAAGGCACTTAAGGAGGTCAAAGGGTACACATGTTAAGGAACAGAGGTAGAAGGAATGGTCCGACAGACCACAAGGAATAACTAGGAGAATCAAAGTGGACAGTGAAGTAAGGGGGAGGGGGATTAATGGATGGAAAAGATCACAGGACAAGTCAAGACAGCTGGCCTCAACATGCCGAAACTGGGTAGGACACAACATGAACGCTATATAAAGCGACAGAATTGCACATGGGAAAGGGAAATACAAAACACATTCAAAACACAAACAGAAACAACAACCATACAGCGAATTACAGCCTTGGAACTGTCAGCAAAAACATTAGACACGTGACATCATGGTACGTTTTGAGGATTCCAAGATGGCCGACAAGATGACCGCCAAATATTTGAAGGGAGACTAGAAAATATACAAAATGAAAATTTATGATAATATTATACGTTTTCTTGATTTTCAACGATGGCCAGAATGGACAAGCAATACATTTCATTTGTATTGTATTTTCTCGTCGCTGTTCGATTATTTTCACATAATGTTTCAAGTTATTGTCATATGAGGAATTCCAATGGATAAGGTAACCTATGGAATAATGTTTAACATTCTGAAAATGTTTTATTAAATGAAGTGTCATTCGTTTTATTTCATAGTTCATAATAATGTTGCGTCTTTTATTATTTACATACAATGTTATATGAAGTGTTCTTAAAATGTTTTGTTCGATTACAGGTCTGAAAACATAAATCTTTATCTTATTAAAGGTCGTATATATTTAGAAAGAAACATATCATTTTATTACAAAATGTTGTATTTTGCGTATACTTCCTTAAGAAGGAAAAAAACTGGTTCTGAAATATCGTATGTTTTTTTTAAATTGAAAAGATGATGTTCACTGTTAGATTTAAATATAATGTTCTAATAATCACTTATAATGGTGACTGTACTAAATTTCATAGAGATCAGTGCTCAAACGTTCGCGAAAAAAAGTTTTTCTTGATTATCCAAAAGTTGCAGAATCTGACATACGTCTTTCTCGAATTACGTTGACGATATAATCTCTTTCATTGACTTTTTTCAAATACTAAACATCATTTCTAATAACGCCAATTAACCAATAAGAGCAAAATTGTTGCTGATTTTAGTAAAGGTCCGAATTCTTGCCATATAAGTTGCAAAACATGAAAAAATTCCATTCGGATCAGGTCAGAAGCGGCGCATATTACCTGAACCATGGTATAAATCAGACGGTACCGTTAGGTAGTAACACGACCGAATATAAAATTGTATTAACAGTCAGTAAAAAGCAACAGTGTTTACATCAGCCAAGTGTAGACCGACTAAAATGTTCAATTAAGACGACACACTATAGATACAAAATGTAGTATATTTGCACCTGTTTTACTTCATTAGAAGTGTTGGAATGCAATCGTGTTGCATAAGTTATTACAACATACGCATTTTTGATGTTATCATATTTCTATTAATTTATTTAGTATGGATGTAAACAAAACGTTTTTCTTTTTTTAAATAAAAGAACACACTCAACTACGCGTGCATCTCATTTATGTAATATTTCCGTGTCATAAATGTGTAAACAAACCATGCAATCAAGTTGCATTGCACGTTTCAAGCATGTTAATGATTCATATTTCTTTCTAAAACATGTTCCACAACACTTTTACATAACCAGTTGTTTGATTAATGTCTACTTCTATTAAGAATACAGACAGAGAAAATGGTGTTAAATGTAACTATAAAACACTCAAACGAGATCGAATTTTTAAAAACACAACTACGAGCTATATTTTCTTCCTGAAACTTAAGTTGCGCGACATCATATAATGCAAACTTTAATAGAGAGGTTGTGAAGGAAAATTTATCAAGCAATATGTTTCATTCTGGTCAGTTCTTATTATATACTATATGAATATACAAATGTATTCAGTACATTTAAAATACATATCACAGATACAAAAATGCGCCTTTTTAATTGTACTGAGTATATTTACATGATGAGAAGATTTATCAATATAGTTTAACATGGAATTTTACTTTAATACACGGGCCATGAGGCATGCTTCCAAGAATGAATGTTCTGTAAAGATAAATGAAGAAATCGAACAGGAAATGCCACATACTCATCGCAAAGCCACTGCCACTGCAAAACCCCTACCGGTATTCGAATCTCCGACCTCCCGCTCCAAAGGCGGATGAATGAAGAAATCCAGCAGGGAATGCCAGTAATACATAGCCACCCCATAAGTTCAATGAGGCATAGTAATTTGTACATGTAGGTAAACAAATACAAAATAAATTGTTAAAGAAACAAGACACAAACACACTCGTAAATAATGTGTGAAAATAGGAGTACCACCTTTGAATGACCTATGGCAACATAATTTAAAGGATGCACACAACATTGCGCTTAAAACATTCATCTAAATAAAACGAACAGTATAAATACCAAATTCCCCGCCCTTCCAAATATTTTGTAGAGCCCTTAAATGTCTTTCTTCAGTTCCTTTGATTGCAGATCTCTCATCTAGTACATGTTTGACTGACTTTACGAGTCAGTTGTTTAATACATAGATGTTCTACATGCAAGTATCATGTGGAGTTTTCTAGCGGGGATATTCTTGTAGTTTTGATTGTACCATTAAACAAGGCATACATCCCCAGCGGAGATGTGCCAATAACCGTTCTAGGGTGGTTTATTTCGTGCCTACTTGTTGTTCACTTGTATATAATTATAATCATGTCTCTTAGTTTTTTTTGAAATAGCGGTGCTCTTGAGATTATACTGATGCGTATTTAAATTGATTTGCTTTCAAAATGCCATTTGGAATGGCATTGGCAGACGTTTGCATATTCATTCGATTGCATCGAGGATTATCTATATTATTAGACAATGAAATTAAATTATCAAGCATTATATGTGTAAATTACTAGAAATACACGCCAATGTTTGTTTTTTCTCTCTTCTTAAATGGCTGAATGGTAGTTTCCAGCCATCCAAGTGGCATTTGATTTTGGAAAAAGACCTTCACTTAGTTTCATATTGAATTATTTTGAACCGAAAGTAGTTATTTGCCAAAAAGGACAGGATTTACTAATTTATCGTTTTGGTAGCAACCATGGAATGGCATTAGGCTTCATTGTATCAAAACCTTTTCAAGTCAGAAATAGTCTCATTTGAAATTAAGTTGTCTTTTATGGTCGGCCGGTTCATTTCTTTCGCCCCTGTTCCATTGCACGTTTGCCATTGTACCTCCTTAAATGCCTGATGTTTTGTGGACTGTTGTTGTCCGGGAGGTCTGTGTGGGGAGGCATTGCCTTATGTATGTGGCGTTCCCTGTAGCAACTTATTCTCTCTTTTATTAAACGGTTTGTTTCTAGAGTTCAACAGTGATAGCAAAGTTTCTTAGAAGAAAGTCGGGAGTTCAATGTGACAGACTTAGAGTCTTAGTAATCCAAATTGTGTATAAACATGTAATGCTGCTTTAATTGCTTTCAATACACAAATTCATTTAGTAAACACGCAGTGAGACAACTTGCCGAAAAACGTGCAGCCAATCAGAAACAAGTTTACTGTTTTCCGGAAAAGAATATGATAAATTTGCGTGAACAGACTGACAACTTGACGTTAAGCCTTTCGCTATTTAGGAAACTTAACAATTGTCTGTAATTGCTTTTTGTTTTCAAAATATTCTTTACTTTTCCGATGGTTTTCAAAATATGAAGAAAACAACACGAATGTGAAATTTTCCTACTCATAGAAATCGGTCAGTAAACCTTGTCATGTTTTATGGCATTATTCCAAGATATCAAAATCACCATACCATTATCAAACTATCACATATACCGAAAATGTACATTACGCGTGATAGTAACAATCCTCTGGATGTTGTTCACGAACCTCCAATCACAAATACATCAGGAAAGGTGGATTTCATAAGAAAAAAATCTGCCCTTTCACGTGATGCGTAATCGAATTGCAGCATCTCGTAGCAGACGATAATTAATTACAGCACCAACAGAAAATCAGTTTTAGTGATATAGTGCAGACATGCAGGCAATTTCGCAGTACGATTAAACGAACACATCTTTTATTCGCAATTAGATGGTATGCTGACATTTAGCATAAGTTACTCGGTTGCGGTGTTTTCTTATATTTCGTTCACAACATTATTCAGGACAAAACAAGCCACAAAGATAAAACGACTCGCACAAGAGTGAAGATGATTGCAACATTCTTGAATGTCAAACATGATTAAAGTCAACATGTTTGAAAATGTCTGTAGAAATTCCTTTTGTTAATCTTTGAGCTGCATTCTCTTGCATCGTATTTCTGTGGTAGATGATATTTAACGATACACTTTATATTTGTGTCTCTAATACTCTGTTTTCATCAATAATAAACCCAATATGTAAAACATGTTTCCCAGCAAGTGTTTATTAACACTCGCATATTATGAAGAGTGAAGTATGATTACAATTACAGTAATCTATTCTGGGTAGATATTAAATATTTAAACCATTGTTTGGTATGTAGAAAGGTTCCCATAAATCTTTTAACAACCAATTTAACATTCACCGACTAAGCTTATGTAATAGAGGAGCGTTCCGAATATTGAGGTTTTTGCTTTCACCCAAGTGTATTCGGGAATAATGCACTAAAACGTTCAAGAGATGCAATTTCTGTTTAGGCAGACTGTTGTCACGTCCTGTGAAATTTGCATATATACTGTCATAATGTACTCCTTTATACATTGCGCGCGCGGAAGCAGAGACGGACCTAGTGATGTAACGACTGTATGTGCTATAGAACAAAGACACGGACCTAGTGACGTAACGACTGTATGTGCTATAGAACAAAGACACGGACCTAGTGACGTAACGACTGTATGTGCTATAGAACAAAGACACGGACCTAGTGACGTAACGACTGTATGTGCTATAGAACAAAGACATTCTGCCAATGTCGATGCTCATCGCTTGTATTATTGTCCATATCATCACACCCACTATGGACTAACCTTATACATGTTCAAATGTTCCATCCATTTAAACGTTGTTCGAAAGAATGCAAGATTGCTACCTTGAGCCATGGGGTACTTGATAAAGCCGAAAAAAAACAATATCACGGCTACAGACATATAAGTCTCTTATAATCTTATGTATTTAATAACATTACATCAAAGAGGTCGATTGCCTATGACAATCTTATTCGTGATTTTAACTGAATTTTGTCTAGTATTAAATTGTCCTGTACGATTGCTGTTTGCTTACACGTTTTCCAGAATAACAATTTTTTCTGGTAATTCACATCTAGATGTTTTAACAAGCTACTAGATGTAATGCAAATATATATATACATGTATATATTCGTCGTTTGCGTGCATTTCTTTCAATTGAGGGTCGTTTGATTTCATCCAATGAAAATCAGTAAAAAATAAGGATATATAGCGGCATTATGTACATGATTGTTATTTTTTTGGGCCTAAAACTATCTACTGGTATATCATATAAATGGGCATATCAGTGTGTTTGTAACTAAATTATAACAGATAGACTTCTAGTCACATTATGCTAAACACGCAAAGCTAATTGCAAATAATGTGCATAATAATATGACCTACGTCAATAAATACTTGAAGCCTCTGTAATCTGGTTGCGATTATATAGCGTGTACAGACGTTTAAATATTTTGTATTGACGATGAAGCTAATTCATATATAGTATAAGTACTCCACAATAAGACGGCGTGGGATTCTCTAAGCTATTTGGTTGTGTTAACGTCCCTAAGGAACAAAACAGAATATAACCACAAACTTCTAGTAAAGACAAGAGAGACAGACCAGCAGAGGGAAAGTCACATTCACGTGACAAGGTTTTCACCACTCAGATCCCTGTTACGCACAATCCATTGTATTGTCGTTACCCGCCATATAAAGGTTTAGGGTAAGGAGGTTGCATCATCGTAAGTGCTTATTATTTTATACAGACATAAGATATTGTATTGTGCCTTCGATGTTTGTTCTGAAATGAGACTTTAAATATGTTAAACTACATCAGCATATATGGATATAAAGTGTTTTATTTGAATAGCCTAAATATAAATGAGTTTCTGCCGTACTAACAACGTACGTAATAAAGATGCCCATATCAGAATGTTGTTAGTATTCTGTTCAGAGCTCTAAAAGTATGTAACGTATGTTACAGTTTTGGTCGCTTGAGCTCATTCCAATCTGAAGTTATTGAACGGATATGAGCCAATATGGTATCTTACATAAACACTATGTAAGTTCTAAGGACCATAACTCTTGTACATTAGGGTAATCTGAATGAAAGTTTCAGGCTCATAGATTCTATTGTGCAGTGAAAAAATTTACCAAGTTTTATTGCACCATCCTGCCGATGTCTTAGATATGGTTTCTGGCGGACGGACAGACAGAGGGACGCAAAATGGTCGGACAACGGCGAATCTATGTCCGTTTAAATCAATGAAATATGTACTCGTATTGCCGGGTAATAACTCTATGATTTTATTCCGATTTCGATTGGACTATTCAATCTTTCGAAACAGTTAATATCTTCTAATCAACTGAAACTCTGGTAATTTCATACATTCGTTTAATCGTACACTGTTGCGTTCTAGAGATTATAATAAAACAGCCACTGGGGCGTAAGTGCCCGATTTTAATCGGACATACACACAGTTAACAAATACCCCTATACGATGTTATAGCACATATCTTTCTAGAAAATATAACTGTTCATAAAATGTCTCGTTAATTGGTTTATGTGTATTATAATCCTACACTATCAAAGAAGTATTGCTTGGTATACCAAGCATGCACTTATATAACAATATTCTAAGCGCCAAGTCGTCTCAGATGTCCTGAAAGCCATTAACACACGTCTCCAATTGCTCATTACGACTATAGAATCACGCAAGTAAGCAGAAGACAAATAATCAGGAAGTATTAGTGTCAACAATTGCTACATAATCGTAGTGAACCATCACATAAATTTGCAATAACGTACGTTCGGGAAATTAAAACATCAAAACAAGTAGACATTCGAGCTACGTACTTAAGTATTTGTCAACAATCCAGGCTATGTTTGTGTCGTGAATTGCACTAGAACGCAAGCTCATTCCAAACAACTCTCGCCTGAAACACATTTGTTAAGACTCGTTGCAATCACGAACTAGTATTTTCACTAGTAGTTTTGCACATAAAGTATGTGTTATATGTGCGTTAATCAACCCGTCAGTGTAACTTTAGAGCAATCTTCAGTAATGAAAGCTGAACAAGATGTCGTTAATACAACTTGTTGATACATTTCTTCATGGTTGCAATGACACACATGCTGAGTAGACATATAGGTAGAAAATGTAATCATCTTTGTACGTTGATGTTCCGTATATAGCATGCACGTTTCTCATAAAGAAATATCGCACCAAGACTAATACATTTTCTCCAATTCTCAATGCCGACCATGAAGATTGTAATTGGTTAGTGTAGTTTTCTTTACTTATAACATGAATAATATGAAAGCGGGAGTTGTGAACGATTTTTGTGGCAGTATTTTTATCCATTTAATTATCCAAGGCGAAACAAATAGCCGAACTCGTGTGATTTATGAGCTTGGTGAATCATACAGGGATTTCTTACCTGATGATTTGTTAAATCTTTATTTTAACGATAACTTTACTATTGCGTACAGACTTGGTGACATCAAGTATAATCTAGTAAATAATGAAACATTGGTCGATCAATTTCAGAAAATCTCCACTGGGAACCCTTTATTATTAAGAGACAAAAGCTATAGGCTTGACATCTTGCGGTATTGCAGCAAATATAATCCATTCCATGAAGCATCTTCCTGAAGAGTTAAAGTGGCTATTTGATGATTTAAGGCTAGACTGTTTCGTGATATATTTCATCGACAGGAAATGATTTGCCTGGACTTATCCCATGCCAATTATACGTCCTTTGCAAACAATTTACTTAATAGACTGGTAGTCGCAGATAATGAGGTAACACACCGTGATAAGTATTCATTGCGCTGGAGTCACTCCTAACAGGACACTATTGAAGTTAACCGTTAAGTTTGATATATACTTAAGGACTTTGAAAACGCACGCTTTGGATATGTGTCTTTTCACAAAGAAAGCACTTACTATATGATTATATATATACACGATAGTTGTAACCTATTCATTGCCGCCATTTAGACACCAACACATTTAAAATTGATTGAGTAATAACGAAATTATCGCATGATAAAGACCGTGCTCCAAAAATCGAAAGTAACACTTTTGCCGGCTACTTGTGATTAGATTGCAACTGTCAACATGACGAAAATTCGTGGTTACTGAAAAAACGTCCACTGAAATTTCATGCAAACCATTTTCAATTATAAAAACAATTCATTAATATCATTGCACTACTTGTGTAACTTTTATAAACCCCTTTCATAAATCCCTGATCTGATGAATAAATCACTACAATTGGTGCATTGTCATGTTGACAGTTGCAATCTAATCACAAGTAACCGGCAAAAGTGTTACTTTCGATTTTTGGAGCACGGTCTTTATCATGCGATAATTTCGTTATTACTCAATCAATTTTAAATGTGTTAGTGTCTAAATAGCGGCAATGAATAGGTTACAACTAACGTGTATGAATATAATCATATAGTAAGTGCTTTCGTTGTGAAAACACACATATCCAAAGCGTGCGTTTTCAAAGTCCTTAAGTATATAATCATACAAAATAATGCACTATTATCTCGTGTACTTTTGCTCAGATTCATTCAAAACATTACACCACTCACGGTAACACTGAGACTGGTGTTAAACAAAATGGGTTTCACGTGTTAAATTTTCTTTTGTGACATTGAACCGTCATCGATAACTTGAGGGGGCGCATACAAATTTGTTCTTATTCGACCGTTCGACGTACATACGTCCCGAAAGTCTGGCGGCACACACTGTTCCTTTACTAAAGTCTGGCGGCACACACTGTTCCTTTACTAAAGGATCTAAACTTCATACACGTCATAAATGTTTATGAGGATAAGAAGATGCGCACCTGTGTTTTGAATTTTATATCAGACCAGTAACATCAGAGTTATGGCCCCTGATTCAATTAAAATCAAAGTATACAGCAAACCAGATCAGGTTTTAATAATCAACTGAATCTGATAAATCGTTATACACATGTGAGCGAACGGAGTGCAATAGAAAGTGCGTATAAGCCGCCATGCACTGGGTATTGTAATGTTATACTTTTTGAAATGAACACGTTTGGTAAGATTTACAGCTTATGTTACCTTGCATTGATACATGGATGTCCATTCAAGTGTAGACACCCTGAAATATTCGACGCTCAGTTTAACTTCCGAGAAGTTGATGTAATACCTATAACTACATATGAAAGTGTTTCGTAATACTACATTAACATAAATAATCTTTACTGCCATACACCTGCCCTTTTACAACATAATGCTTATCGTGAGCGTTTTTATTATAGACAGCTTTATATACATTCTAGTGAAGGACATATAATGTTGTGATTGATACGGTCTTATTGTGATAATGCGTTTCCTGTTCGACTGCAATATTCGTTTTGCGATTGCTAATGTTTCTTCAGGGTTTCGGCCATTCTTTAAAATATTTTCCATTTCTATTCAATTTTGCTTTTGTGATGACTGTGTACTCTGTCTTTGTTACTACCTGTTCGACTTCTTCATTCATTCTGGTAATGTTTTTGCCATCTCGTCTCTCAACACATACTTCTTTTCACTTATCACGTATGTTGGGGTCTTATTTACTCAAAAGCACTATCCATCGCTATCGGGGTGATTCTTATTGTATAACATATGTTAAATTTATAGGCAGTTCACGTTTGTTTCTGTATTTCCAAGTTCAACAGGTTGTTCAGTGGTGCTATGAATTCACGACACGAGTCTTCAAATTGTCGTTGTTCTTAGTATATGACTACCTAAACACCAATATCGGTAAGAAATTATATTTAATAATATATGTACTCATACAGTTAATCACGGGACAGAACTATGGCACTTAATATACACAATATAAACATACAATACAAATCAATAACTATTACACCGAACAATGTTAGTGAAGGACATTAATTGATGGTCAATGTTTATTCTTCCTCTGAACGAATCCTTTTCATTTTAAAATGAATTGCTATCTCTTTATTTTCTATTTCAATTCTAACTCGGTAACCGTTGTTATATGTTGCAGACGATGAATATCTAGCGTTGTTTCCAGAATATTTTGAGAACACGGTATGGTAAGTCTTCAGCCTGCGCGGGAGTATGACCTTGTTGCTTCTTGGTGTTTCAATAGACAAACGATGCCTCTGACTCGAACTTCTGTAACAACCAACATTTTTAACGTTGGTACAAAAAGCTCTCAAAGCAGTACGAAATTTGGATGAAACAAAGTTGTATACAACTGGATTCAGAGCATGGTTCAAATAGAACATGATTCGTGTCGAGTACAAAATTAGCAAGAATTTCTCTAACCCCAGTCCCCAAATTACATATTTGTCAGCAAACGAGAACCACAATACCGCTACGCGTATTGGTAACTGGCAGATGAAAAACAAAGCGACGATTGAAACAAGCGTGTTCGCAACCTGATGTAGCTTCTGTTTCGTTTCATTTCTTCTGTTGGTCATTGCTTGCCGATCATCATTTATCCTGTGAATACTACTTTTGTTTAGAACTCGACATAAATGCCAGTAGAGCACAAACATGAGCAAACTTGGAATCAGAAAGAACGTAACAGAAAATCCGATGATGTATATCTTTTGCCAGGGTCTTGTTATTGGATTACGGCACACCTGAAATGTAGTTTATTATTGATTGTTTATTTGTATATATTATGTAGTTTATTATTACAAAATAAAACAAGAAATGTGTCACTGCATTCATAAATGTCACAGGAAGATGGATAATTGAAACTAGACGCCCAAGGCAATATGTCGAACCCGCCAATTGTCAAGAGATTAAGAGAATACGGTTATATAATGCTATACAGTGCATATATATTAAACCCATTTTTACATTTGAATTCTAAGTGTTATCTAGACCTTTGTGCTATGTACTGGTAGGGTACGGGTTTTGCACTACGCATGAGGTCACCATGGTAAATATTTGTGCCAAGAAATTTGAGAAAAAAACACCAATAAATGACAGTGTTTTATTCGGGACAAGACTCATTTTTTGACCTCCAAGTGTGATCTTGACGTTTCAGCTACGGACATGGGTCCTGTGCACAATCTCATCATGGTGAACATTTGTGTCAAGAAATTTAAAAATCCAGAAGTAAATGACAGTGTTATGGTATGGGCATCATGTCTTAAACTCTTTTTGACATTTGAGCTACAGACATAAGTCTTGCGCGCAACACGCCGACTAATAATGGTGAACATTTGTGCCAAGTAATTTAAAAAATCCCTCAAAAATTGTCAGTGCAATAGTCCGGAAAAGATGTTTTACACTAATTTTTATGTTTGTTCTCCAAGTGTGACCTTGACGTTTAAACTACGGACATTGTACCTGCATGCGACGCGCCGTCTCATTATTTGAACATTTGTACCTTGTTATTAAAAATCCCTTTAAAATTTACAGTGTACATTTCTAACCACGTTGATATACATGTACCAGTTTTGATGTGGTAGCGCTGAGTTTTGGCAATCTATTGATTGTCACGAATATGCAAAGATGGAAGTCTCATCTTCGTGGTTCTTTGCATTTAATACTGTATCAGTACACTCAAAACACGAATAATATTTGTCCATGTATACATTCATAACATCTTGTTACGACCAAGGATTGTGACGCTCAGAAAACGAGCATATCAAACCTGATACTTACTCTAGAATTTACTATATATTGACTTGTGTGTTATATCAATAAAAGGATAATGCTTGCGTTTCATTTACGCATATATTGCTACAATCATGTTGCTCTGTATATGTAAGACAATATTAACATCGTAATGTGATGCACCATTTGTCAGTATGTATACACTGGAAGAATTGACTACACTGAGCGTATGATACAGCGCATTTTAAGACACAGTATAGTGGATATACAGGTAACAGTAGACAAACACCATTTTACCAAGACTTTTTTTCCATATTATCATTATATTGCTCTTAATATGCATCACTGGTGATGCACGCGCTGTAGTATTCAAAAACATTTGGTTTGAGTACTTAAAAAATTGTTATGGGTTATTTTATTTACAAAACTTTAATCGCGTTTACCATAACTGGTGTTCCATCCATCAGTTTTGACGACCGTAGGATCGCTATCATGAACCATGGTATACTTGACAAAGACGATATTAACCATATCACGACTACAGTCACCCATATCTTAGTCGGGCTATTTCCTATAACCTGAAAAATACAATAACGTCACATCAATGAGGTAAATTACTATGGCAATGCTAATTGTGATTTAATTGAACAGTCTTTACTTTTCTTAGCCTTGGATGTTGTTGCTTATCGCCGCAGGACATTATTCATGGAGTCTATATAATCACATATTCAATATTACAGCGAGCCATAATTTGTATACAAATAATTCTACAAAAATTGTCGTCGGCTTCCAAGTTTGCCATTTTACTCTCCATTTCAACTTTGATCCGATAAGAATTAGTCATATGTTTCTAAATGAAGCAGCTTAGACGGAAACAAGGCATAAAACGCCACCACAAAAGGACAGGTCGACATGAAACTATAAACATAAATGACAAAAGTCAAACCGCACGGGAGACGCCAATGTTGATTATTTCGCTGTATAGCGTCATCTCTCGCATTGTGATACAGTATAGTAACCGATGACAAGGTCATCATAAAGCTGCTTGTTAAACTGTTACTATGTTTTATAACTTCTATAAAATAATTACTGCCATGTTAGTCAATTTTTGTGTAAATTTTATGTGTGGAAAAAAATGACCATGTAGCGAATAAATGAGAGGTTTGCTAAATGTTACTCGATTTAAAACACCGGTATTCATTTCCTTTTCTCCCCCACTATCGCCCCTTGGCAACTGTTTTTTACTTGTCCTGTGGTGTACTCCACACATTTAATCCTTTCCCATGTTGTCCCCTAAACATTTCAGTGGTGGGTTTTGATGGCCAGATAATTCCTTGCCTCCCCATTCCCATACAAGTTTGCCATTGCACCTCCTCAATCCCTAATGTTTCGTCGGCTGTTGTTTCCTGGGTGTCTACTACTATTTTAAATATACATATGCATTCAGCTGACAGTGTGTTTTTAATGACCATTAAGACGATGACGATTCTCCCTTAAAAGTAGCTGTGCTCATATCCATCGAGAACAATACATGAGCGTAACATTAACTTCCAGTAAACAAATATGCAAACATAGTGGCAAATGGAAAGCCACATTCACATACAACAATGCCTTCCCACACATTGGTTCCGAAATACAATATAACTATAAATTAAGACGTGGGGATGCAATCAGCCTATACAGAGGCGGAATGGAACAAGAAACAACACCATCCAGCTCTGAACTTAAAAATACAAACGACTGGGCATCAAATAAATTGGAAAGAATCAATGATCAGAAAGATTAAGTGCGAATGGCGCTTCCGGACGAAACAGTATGATAGTGATATGTTTGCAGTTGTTTGATGAACTGTATAAGTGTGTTTGCTTATAGAGCAACATTTCGTATTGCACTGACAGACGTTTGAAGGTTTATTACTTTCATTCATTTTCCAATGGCTGTATCCGAACTGTATCCTCCGAGTAGGAGTTAAACAAATGGCATGATATATGTATGCTTAAATCAATGAAGAATTAATGACTAAGAGCAGCTAACGCCGAGTAAAAAAAATCTGACAAGTTTATGGGAAAGGTCGATATGGTCAATATTAGAATCTACGGATTGTGTCCATCTTCTATGTAAACATACTGTATAAATAAAGATATGATATACCGTCAAACTATATCCGTACGAGTCGTACTAGCGCTATATCTTTTTCCATTTTCGCTGAATCCGTATCATTCTGATATTTATTAACAGTAGTTTATATGACAATGGCCGTTCCACTCAAGCGTGAAAAATCAGTTCTTAACGGACACATTTAGGAAGATTCTTTGCGCTTTCATATTAATAACAAACTAAGTGACAATGAGAATTTAGTTTTCACACAGTATGTACAAAAAAATATCAAATATATTTTATAATACTGCAAATAAAAATCCACTAATTTCATTGGTTAAAGGCTCGCGTATAGGATTCTATATACACGGCGCTGACAGGGTATATGACGTCCGAACTCATTTCCCCTTCATGCGCCTCGCGACTCGAAATCTTTTATCACTTGATGTCTGCAAGTTACAAGAAATTGACAATTGATCTTCACACATGATTTAATAAATATTGAAAGATTACATGTGTGCTAGTATTAATATTCAAAACGATAGTTTTTTTAAGGTTTGAGCAAAATTCAGTTCGATAAAGTCCATGAGATCAGACGCTTAAAAATAAAAATTAGAGTGCAAGCGCGCGCTTAACCATGTGTATTGAGGTAACTTATGGCGTAATGCAATTAATTTTTAGGCAATATAACGTGTGAGTGAAATAAAAATATTTGATCTACAGCAAGTAATTCCCGATATATTTTAAAAGGAAAACGTTTTAATTACTGATATTATACATTACTAAAACACTCTACACAATTTTAAGAACCAAAAAACAGCACAGATCTAATTCTTAGACTAAAGCTAGGCATTGAAACATCGCTTGTTAAGCTAAATTCTTATGAAAATACGGATTTGCAGTATTATAAATTCGTTATACTGGTTGTTGACAGTGTATATGGGGGAATATAACCCCATATACCCTGTCAACAACCAGTACAACGAATAATATATGTACGAAATAAATATCGAATAAATATTATGTACAAAAATAAATATCGAATATATATACATATGTGTGTACAAAAAATATCGAATATATATTATATATATCGAAAAAAAAGCGACTTCGACTTGTTTATCCAATTTAATAATATTTTTTCTATGACTGTTTCAAAGGCCTTATCTCCATAGCGTGGAAAAAGTCAGAAACAATACTATGTTGCTGTCTTAAAGCTTGAGCATGGCACTCGTTAGTAATGGCGTTAACAATAAAACTAGAATTAAATTGTTCTGGCGTCATGTATAAAAATCTATTACTCTGATGGGCGTCAGATGCCTTGAACGGTCCAATTGTAACCCTATCAATAATCACAACCCCTTACCGAAATGCATGTTACGCTCATGCAATGTACTTGATATCTAATAAGGTTGGATGACCGCAGTGTAACGTGCTCAGTTTGTTAATCAACACACACTAATATTCCTAACCTTATCAGTTTACATCTATTGAAAATAAAATATAAGTGACAAAATCAACAATTATTGTCTTGGATTGTACAATTACGACCGTAGGATCATATGTACTCGCATATTAGTGTAGACATTTCGTGATTATTGTTGGTAACTTTCGAATTAAATTAACAACAATGCACGTTCGGGAAAGAAGTGCCGCTTATTAAATTCAACTTTCATGGAAAGGTTCAAATTAACAAATTGTTTTCTCTGAAATTAAAACGAAATTACGAAATAAAGACTCGTCAGTTGCAAGACATACATACCAATATTCGTGTAGTTCAGTAGGTATTGGAAATTAAGCAGCATGAATGTTTTTGAAACGTTGCTCTTTGACAAATGGTTCTATACACTTTTGCTTTTTTTCAAAATTTCCAAGGCTATGATGCCTTTCTTGTTCTATGTCTTTAAACCTGGTACTAGCGGATTTTGAACAACTTTACTCAATAGTCTTTGGTGATTTACAAATTGTTTGTACAAATGTTTTAGATAATTATACTACAAACGTATACTCACCTCCAGACTGAATAGTCCAGTAAAAAGTATGATTGCATATATATATTTATGTGATAGTTGTTTTAAGGAAAGCAGATCGAGACTGGTCAGAGAGTAACGTCCTACGAAGACAAAAGAGAATGACCTCGGCATCAAACCAAGACGACACAATTGTCATCTGAAAAGACCTAACTCAAAAACTCAAACATTTATTTAATGTAGTAAAGGCCTCCGGCCCAAAATACACAAATAAACAGACACAGTGAGAGTTTAAGTTACTATAGGATAAAAATACCACTTTTTGGCGTCCACACGTATGTAAACCCCGATCAGAACGAACACATTGAATAAAGCCCCTAAGTTCACGTGAGTCATTGTTTCCGTAAATAACGATGTAATGCCCCCTTCATATAATTGGATTTTTCTAACGAGTCCTTACGGATCGCCAACTCGTAGTCAATCGCAAGCATCCGTAAATAACTCGCTGGTATCTGTAAATAACTCGTCACAATTCGCAACAACTCGCAGACACTCTTAAGGATCCGTGAAAGGAGAGGCAAATATTTTGACATTTTTCCGTAAATAACTCGTAACAATCCGTAAGTATCGTAAACCGCTCGCAACAACACGTAACCATCCGTAAACTGCTCGCAAGTATCCGTAAATGACACGTAACAATTTTGTGTACGATTTGTTACGGTAAGTTAACGGATTATTTACGGATTATTACGAGTGCTTACGTGTTGTTTACGATTTCATTCGGGTCGTGTTACGATGGCTTTACGGATTGTTACGAGTTATTACGAGTACTTTACGAATAGATACGTATACTTTACGTATTCTTATTTGGGGAAAGGTATAAAAGCTGCAAAATCGAACACTTAATTTTCAGTTGTTATTAAGAAGTCATAGAAGTCACATCTCTGCATATCTACTCTACAATATCTACAAGCATGGCTTCAAAGAAGAAGGCAGTCAACAAGAAGTCTCCTGCTCTTCGAAAATCTCCGCGGAAGAAGAGGACACGCTCGCCTTCCCCTGAACCACCACCGCAGCTAGACCCTGTTGATGTAGAAGACGACGAAGACACTGAAATTGAATTTGATATAGTAGCCAGTGAACGTGACTCCTCGATCTCAAAAGTGAGGCTTCGGATGATGGTGCAGCTACAGCTACTGCCACGACCACTGCAGCAGTAAGTCAAAATTATAGTAATACATAAGGAACATAGTAATAAATAATATAATATGTAAAATGTAAAATATGTATAATTTATAATATGTATAATATCATATATGGGCCGTTCTCTGGCAAAACCGGTCTTAATACAGTACGTTCTTTCATAATGGATATGTGAACATTTCAGAGAGAAATACCTTGTAGTTTTCAAGATATTCATCATTTATGTACCCCATCTAAGCGTGTTAGTCATAAAATTTAGTTGACATCGTATAACGTCAAAATGACGTTGTAGTCATATCGTATTTCCAAGGTGTAAAATAAGCATGTGTTGTATCTAACTGTATATAGAAATTTTGATTGATAAGTCAAACTCATGAAATAAATGTGTTATATATGTGTATTTATCTTGTTGACAGGTTATGCAAGTAAACAATCAAGATCGGTCTGCATATAACGTCCATGGCAATACATGTATATCACTACAATCCAGTGTTATTACCACATAAAACCCTTTTATGTTAATCTAACGCAGTGTAACTGTGTAATGTTACTATAATGAGTGTATAATAAGAAAACACGTCAACATGCCTCTTTTCTATAGTAGCGTCTCCCCTGCGAAACAGGTTCATGAAGTTCATGAATAAGTTCTTGAATAAGTTCATGAATAAATTAATTCATGAAAAGCAGAATTGAGGTTTCATGAACAAATTCATGAACAAATGCATGAAAGGTTGTAATGAACATGTTGGAACATGATGAAACATGTGCGTTAAATGCCACCATGATCTAACACAATAACACAAAATCATGGTTAACAACAATACTATGTTAAATTTTCCAGAAAAAAACTAATACTTAATATAAAAATGTATCTATTCGCTATGGTGTATTACTGGTCCCAGACTTCATGAACCTAATACACATTTCATGAAAAGTTGACTTTTGTTGCCATAACATTTCATTAACTAATAATATATTCATGAACTTCCAGTTCATGAATTTGAAGTTCATGAATATTAATTTGATATTCATGAATTATTTTGTCAATTCATGAAATAGTTCATGAAGTTTGTGAAGTTCGTGAATAACTTCATGAAGTTCATGAACCTTTTTCACTGGGGCTAGTATGTTTTCAATAAATCAATCAAATTGTGAGATAAATATCAATTATGATACCATCACTAATAGACATAGACTTTGTATACATAAAAACAAACTCTAATGAATATTGACACTTACTCGCTAAAATGATAACATGTAGTTCAGTTTTCTGTGTGTCACTTGGTGATATTGTTTAAAAAGTACCACAGTTTTCAATACCTTACAGAAAGACGAGCATTTGAATTGAATGCAGGTTTATATACTACAGGTACTATAAGCTCATAGAATTAACGGACCTGGCACTCTACAGAGTGTTGTATCAAGTATGTAAACAGTTATTCAACACATTGAATTAATCACTACATAAAAAATCCAGTTATCTGATGTCATAATCTAGTTAAATCACGCATACTATTTATACAGTATTCACAACCAATTTGGGCGTGGACATGTACTATATTGATGATGTGGCCTAACGTACTGTCGCACACTCCTATACAGATATGCTTCCCTGGCTTGACTTAAACCCAAGTGGGACGATGACGTCTGGTTTCTGCAGTGCGTCAAGTTGGGGGTTGGAAACTTTCATGATGTTTATTTTGATTTCGTCAGAGTTGCACGATTCCTTCACTGTAACAATACCGGGTTCACCACTGTTGAATGTGAAATGTTTCCTGATTCCTTTCATTGGCTTGAAGTATTGGCCGCGAGAAATGTTTTCCAAGATCGCCATTGCCAGGACGGATATAATATTGCATTGTTCGTAACAGATGAATTGTTGACGACGGTTTCAAGTTGCCTAATTTCGTCACAATCAGAACGTCGATAAAGTTTTTTAATCGTCCCAAATCCACCGTCAATCAAACAGCGCGCGTGACCAGGGACTTGCATACTGTATGTGATCTTGTTGTGCTGCCTAGTATTAAGAACACGCCACATGAAATAACCAATAACGTATTGGTTTTTGTTTTGTGCCCCACAATTGTCGGCGTGAATGGTGCATTCTGCTTCGCCATAACCGTGGTGTTGAAGTGCCCAATCTACCATGCAGATCACTGCGTCTGGCCCATGTGTAGATGCTCCATCTTGTCCTATTGTTTGGTGTTCATCCATAAGAATGTTTAGCTGTTTTGGTTGTCCGTCTACTCTAAATCCGAATAATTGAATCTTTCTTAACGATAAAAAATACAAAGGTCCCATTTGATTAGCATGGTATGGAATAGTGACACTCTGACTATAGTCAAACGTATAGTGAACAAACCTTCCCTCTTCGAACTGATGAGTGTATTTGGCAGTTTTGATACAGTCATTATACAATTCGCGCTCTTCTCTTGCTTTAAGTACGTGCTGTTGCATTTGTGTAGTTGTTGCTAATTTGTCTTCTTCCGTTACAGAGTCCATTATACGTTTCCGTACCTTTTCGCAGGTCGCACACACATCATCTTTCGGTTTCGCGATTTTAATATGTGGTAAACAGTGATTCCAGATGTTGCAGAACGTTGAATATTTCACTGAACGCATAACAGTTTCTTCATTTGTACAACTTGACAGGTATAGGCCATTTAGTCTTTTCTTTGTCATTTCCGAAGAAAACAGGGGGAACGTCATCTCGGCCACGTGGGGCAGCTGGTTGCGGTAAGCCATATTCATCGCCATAGTTGGAAATGAAGAGAACAACTCGCTTAATGTCGTCGAATTGCAATGCATGACTAGGTTTATTGCCTAAATTTCCGTGTTGACGAGGTGAAATCCCATGCTCTTGCATATGGCATTTAATCTTTTGCAGCGCATGCTTTCCTATATCAAAAATAAGCAGAAATGTATGTGTGCACACTTGTTTGCTCGAAAAAACAATGCATGTCTAGATCTCTGTCTCTTACGACCACGCTTTGTTGTATCTCTGTCGTTTTCATTTAAGGACCCCATAACGTACACCTCTTTCTCCTCCTTAGTCATTTCTCTCAAATCAAGTATGTGAGAGTAGATTACTTCTTCACTGAATTGAAGAGTACAGCGGGCTTTACATCCACAACCACTAGCCAAGAAATGTCTGATTTTGGCAATGTCGGGGTCGTCAGATTGTAAACGATTCCCGTCAATCCTACTGGGCTCATCGCCATTTTCACTGTCACTTAAGCTTGCATGTTCAGCGTGCAAATTCTCATCAACATAATGACCGACACATTCGTCAATATCAACAACTGATTCCGCATCAATCTCACTATCCGTGTCGGAGTCCACGAGTTCCTGTGATGCTGCTGGAGTATTCAATGGAGTTCTTCCAAAATGTTCCGAAAACAGACTCTCTAGTTCCTGAAATCATAAACAATAGATGTTAATATTGTCCATTTTTAACTACAATAATGATACAATTATAGACGTTCAGTTCCTATACAAAGTAACCACACCTTAATTCAAATGTCAACTTCCATTTCTACGAAAGAAAAAGTTAACACATACATCGAAGCTATTATTAAAAAACTTCTTAACAAAATGCATTTTCCAGAGTCTGTTACACAAGGAAACACTGTACAATTATAAGTACGATCACATCTTGAAAAAATAACTGTCCGTTCAATAATCTTGTTAATTTATCTGGGACCAATATATATATTGGTCCCAGATTTTATTAAAATTTTATTCCTCGTTTCCTTGTCATTTAAAATTAAAATCTAATTACAATTTTATCATTTATCGGGAAACGAGCGTGTTGAAAAAAATATTCAAAATTTTTTTTGAAATCAGCACACATATCACGTAATAAATTTTTATTTGTAAATAAATTGACTTTTGCCTTAATTAAAAGCTTTGACGCAGGGGTGATTCGAACCAGGTACCTTGTGATCAAAAGACTATCGCTCTAACCTCACGGCCATCCCAACTACAAACTTATCACGTCTTATAATTTAATCTGTTTTGTTGTAAGTGGCAAAACACAACTAGATCCATTTTGAATTACTTTTTAAACGTACTCGTACATGTGTAAATCAAATCATTACACGTTAAACCAGAGTTATATTTCATACATCCGGACACACGGATCACTCCACACAAATTATTTTGTACACAATGGTTTTCGAACTAAACATGGGATGAGTGGGTGGGGCATGACCTTGATTAAAACGTAAACAAGCCGGGAAAATTGGACATTGTAATCATGTTCCATGCTGTAACACTAACAGTATGTACTTACTCGTATTTAACGTTAACTGAATATAATTCAAACGCTTTTCAAGCTAGAAATGAGCATAAGCTTAACTTTTAATAAATCATGTCAATAGTGACAGTATTCGTTCTCGGAATCGCCGCAGTATATATACAAGTTCAACGTTCATGCATATGATTACACTCAAAATAAACATAAAATAGTGAATGCTGTACTCACCTTCAACTCACTATCCATTCTTTTCCAAACAGAATTATCCAATAACTGTCAATAAACTCACATAAACACTTGAACAGTATTGCTACACCGTGTATACGTAAACAAAGCGTGTGTTATCGATGACGTCAATTGTAACGTCATTTCGTTTATGTCATTAAGACCGGTTTTGCCAGAGAACGGTATATTATACTTATAGTAATTGTACAATTATTTGTTTTTATGTGTAATATGAAATTGGCTATTTATTACATTTAGCAAGAACAAGAACAGGAAGCCTAAGACTAAGATGGCCAGGTCCCTCACGAAGGAAGAAGAGGATGAGGTTATTGAGTGGCTGAAGTCGAACCGATTCCTTTACGACAAGTCCAGTTTCGAGTTTAAGAACCGTCACAAGAAGGAGAGCGCCTGGCTGGAGATGGATCAGAAGATGCGGCTGAACCCTGGCGACCTCTACAGATGGTATACTTCGTTGAGGACCCAGTACGTGAAGGAGGTGAAGAAGAAGGAAAATGCAACACGATCCGGCGCCGGTGCTGTAGATGACATCATGACGCCTAGAATCACCTGGTTGTTGGAAAAGTTTGAGTTCGTTAAGCAGTATGTCTGTCAAGCCAGAGCCACCAGATGGTCGAAGATTAGATTCAGAGACCTGACCAGCACTCTGACTGCAGTGAGTCATCAGTGACACCCCGACTACCCTTGAATGTACACCACAGTCGGGGACAACATCAGCGACGACTACCTCGACAAAGTCTCGCAGCAGCTGACTAGGCCGAAGAGTGACATAGAGAAGACCTGCGACTTCCTCGGCATGCTCATGGCGAAGATGACCCCTTCCTGCCTGGAGTATTTCACCCATGAAGCCATCTCCAAGGCGATGGAGTTTGTGAAACAGTCCAACATGGAACGTCGTCAAGCGCAGCAACCACCGCAAGTCACCTTTTTGCAGCAACCACAGCCTCCGTTCAGATTCATGCAGCAAGCCAGCCATCCAGCAGCACCACAGTGTTGAGGCAGACCCAGCAGCCCCAACTGACTACCGACTACATCATGGCACGCAACCTGGCAGCATCCAACCCACCTGCTGATGTCCTGCAGCAGCAAGGACAGTACCCGTGGACAGAGTTTCAACCGGCCAACCTGCAACCCGTCCTATCGGATCAGCTGCAACCCACCGCCTACTTCACCCCAGTCCGCAGTAGAACCCAGGCATCCACCACTACAACTTCGACGGATACTGCTGAAGCCTTGACCGGTGCTTTTCAGACACTGAACCCCAACACTTCCTTAATCTCGGCCTTCAACTTGAGTGACTATATGCCTGCTACGGCCAAGGCGCCGCCGACGCCGAATACTGACGCCCAGTGAACACTGAGTAAATGAAATATCTTGAACAGTGTAATATCGAAAGTAAAACGTATTGTAACTTGTATAAGTTGTAAACTGTTGAATATTATAAATAAAGAAATAAAGTTGAAGAAAAGAAGAAAATATATATATTTTTTTCCTTTTTTTTCTTTTTCTTTTTACAATAGTCACATTTACAAATTAAAATACAGTACAACAAGTCCCTTTAAAGTATAATAAAATTAGAGTCAAATCATTTCCTCCTGCCATTCCACAGTCCCTGCCTCGGAGTTTAAGTACTCATTATTAAGAGTGCCTTTGTGCGGTACCAGCAGCATTGGCAACATTTCTCTGATAACCTGCCTCTCCGTCAGCAAGTTCCGTATCCTGTCTCCATTGTCCTGGAATTAGGTTGTGACTGTTGTCTTCTTCATCAACATACTGGCGTAGTGCATTAGGCTGTCTGATCCTTAGTATGTTGTGGAGGACAGTACAGGCCAAGACGATGGAATCTACTGTTTCTGGTACTTGTTGCATAGTTCCAAGCAGAATCTGGAATCTCATGGCAATAATGCCAAAAGCATTATCCACAACTCTACGTGCACGAGACAGTCTGTAGTTGAAGATGCGCTCGTCATGGTCTGAGTGGAAAGGCATCATCACCAATCAGAAAGTAGGGAGTGCATGTGTCATCATGTGGAAGGGGAGTCGGTGGTGGAAAGTCCAGGGTTCCTTCTTTCAGCATTGGTCGCAGTTCTGAGTTGTTGAATATCTGGCCATCAGAGGAACTTCCAAATGAACCAACACTCAACCATATAAACTTGTAGTCAGCATCCACTACAGCCATCATCACCATAGAGAAGAAGTTCTTGTAGTTGTAAAACAACGAACCAGTCAGCAGGCTTCTTGATTCTGATGTGTTTGCCATCCAACGCACCGCAAGCATGTGGATGGTTCCAGACTCTTTCAAACTCAGCTGATATGCGCGACCAATCTTCTTCGGGGATGTTGTATGGCATGACTTCTTCTTTGTATGCTGAGATGATTGCTTCGCAGACTTCAGGTACGAAGAGTGATATGGAGTTTCGGTCCACACGGAAGTAATACATCAGATCTGCATAATTCACACCAGTTGCTAGACGCCTGAGTGTTACAGCTAACTTCAGTCCAGGCTCAAGTGGCTCCCTGAAAGTAGACAAAAATTGTACACATCTTTAACCCTTATCATGCTAAGCACGAGATATCTCGGTTTTACAATGCCCACAGCCAGTGCGAACCACGAGATATCCCGGGTTTCTACATCTAGTGGATACACTATTGCAATACACATCCTAGTATTAGGTTACTGATAAGCAATTATAAGCAATTATAAGCAATTATAAGTGAACGGTGTGGGAACACCATGGCAATGGTTTTTGACATGTTGATAACACATTCAAGACAAATGATAACACAAATAAAGCTTGATTAGGTGTAATGCATGTGTGTTTAATTCAGAAAAATGCATCAAAGAGACACATCTGCTTCATACTTATTTTCTGGAATGTTCACAGCACAAATCTATACTGAAACCTTATAAATAGAATAAAGGACTGCTTTTTTAGTGATAATAAATGATTGTTTTAATATTTCATTGTCAACGGGTGTCATGATTTATGATTTAACTAATATTTCCAAATCTAAAACATGTTTTCTTTTTCTTTTTTGTGTTTATAAATTAATTTTTAAAATTGGTGAGTTGTACTGGGTTTTTTATATCATTGCACAGCAAATGTTCTTGTTTCAGAAAATATTTGGGTTGTATGCAATAACATTAATAATGAATTAATTAGAGCAACTAAAAACAGTTAACCCCGTTAACCCAAATTTCCCGGCGAGCTGCTGAGAATTTATTCAGCAGTGAGGGGTATGATAAGCCATTAGATAGCCAGAACGTTAAGAGAATGTAATGACAATGGTAGATTTATATCAAATATTAGCAAAACTACTATAATTAGGTAGAAAATAAAGAAATATGTACCTGAACGAGGTGGACTCTTTCTTGATAGCAGGAGTAACCCTGTCAAGAATCTCTCCAAACAGCTCAGCATCAACTCGAAGAAAGTTCTTGTAGCTAGCAGGGTCTTCTTGGTTCAGGTCATGCAGGAGATGATCATACTGTCCAAAGAGGGTCCTGCGGGCCAGCCAGGTCCAGCACCAAACCCTTCTGCGAGCTGGACGCCTCCTCCGCCTCGGTCGCGGAATATCTGGTAGCTGCTGGGCCTCGTCCTCTTCCCTCTGGGCTAGTTGAAGAAGCAATTGTAGAAATTGTTGATATAACTGCAATCTGTTTTTCTCATATTCCATGTTGTCTCTATGGATGTCAGTTGTCGAATGATGATACACTGAGATTTGCAGGATTTATATATTTTTTGGCAAAAAATCGTCAGGACTCGTAAATACTCATAACTAACTCGTAACTATTCGCAACAACACGTAAACAGGTCGTAACTAACACGTAAAAGCTTCGATGAATAGTAACATTTCGTAATATACTCGTAACAATCCGTAAAAAGCTCGTAAAATGCCCGTAAGTTGCTCGTAGTTATCCGTGACAACTCGTAATAAATCGTGGACTTTTGCCGTAAATACATCGTAATATCTCGTAATAATCCGTAAAAAACGTAAATAGCTCGTAATAACTCGTAACAACTCTTAAATCGGTCGTAAAAGTGACCAAATCGTAGGGATCTAAACTTGTTTCAACAATATGTGGTGAATTTCCAAATAAATACACAATGTATTTGTTGTTTCATAAAATATTATTCTCAACTTGTTCATACTATTGTTTACCTCAGATTTAGGTCGAACAATTGGGCGTTCATGCATGTGTGATCGGATTAGCCAATCAGAATGCAGGGATTTGCTGATTTGGAATTATATCCCTATCATATACATATACTCATCAAAACGATGTATTAAATATTGGACACGTTTATTACATATGCCTAACACTCGATACCCTACATTATGTTATAATATGCTTGTTTATTATGATAGTAATAGTTTTAAAAACTGGGCAACTTTGGTAAAGGGAGCATTTGTATAGTAACGGATTTGGATACATATGGGATAGGCAGAGCATTAATAATGTCAAATTATTTTTATTTACTTATGTCAATAGGTTGAAAGATCAATATTTACAAAATTTGAGAGCAAGATGTTTAGAAAATAAAAAGCTGTCTTTATATGTATACTATAAAACAGAGTTTACTGTCGAACAATATGTGAGTGTTCTAGATGTAGCGAAGTTTCGCAAGTGTTATGCGTCATTTAGATGTTCTGTTCATAGTCTCCTTATTGAAACCGGTAGGCATTATGGTCTAAATAGGGAAAAACGCATATGCCCATATTGCGAGACCTACACTTAAGACGAATATCATTTTATGTTGATTTGTCACTTGTATACTGATTTAAGATTTTTTTATATACCTAGTTACTACATGGAATTCCCTTCACTAGAAAAAATATTACTCTTTAATGTCCAGTTCACATGACATAACTATTCGCAATATAGCTATGTACTTATATTACGCTTTTGAAGAAAGGAAACGGTTTTTAGAGGTTTTTAATTAGAAAGTGTCCATGTATCTATTATATAACATCCTGTATATGTCTATGTCACTCACTAACACCTATGATGTTTGTATATATAAATATATGATGTTATGTTTTGTGTGTATGAGCCGGAGGCGTTTATACAATAAAAACTTTGAACTTTGAACACATTACGATATATCTGTGATTACATGTATGTTAGTAATTACAAAATTATCTTCAAACAAAGTGGTATCAACACAAGAGTCATAACAGTACGTTCCAGTTTCAAAATAATAGAATTAATGCTAAACGTACATATAAAAATATATCAATTTATAACGGTAAAAGTTTAATATAACTTGCCGAGTTAATATATACTGAAACGAAAAAGAAAGTGTGCACTTGGATAGAGGGAATTTTTTATACTTATTGAAGCAAAATATTGGCAAATTTGGTATCAAAATGTGCAAAAATGTATTGGCAACACGATGTTTTACTTTTAAGTGAAATTTGATAATTATCAGAACATTGTTTTACGTGTGAATAACGTAGGGGTGAAAAGTAAAAGTTGCAGATTTGTAATGTTTTGTAACTGCTTTTTTGCCTTCGGATATTTGTCAAGTTACGTGACAATTAATCAGTATCTGTTGTGGCCTCCTCATCTACGGATCAACGCAAGTATTCTAGATCGCATGGACCTGACGTAACGTCTTATGACGTCGGCGGGAATGGCGTTCCATTCATGAACTAAGGCTGCACACAAGTCATTGATATTGTTGATAACATGGTTTTTCCTTGCTCTCCGACCAAGCAAATCCCATAAATGTTCAATGGGATTCATGTCCGGAGAGCAAGCCGGCCAAGGTAAGACGTTAACGTTATTTCTAGCGAGATAATTCCTGGTAAGTATAGCAGTATGTGGCCTTGCGTTATCATGCATTAAACAACCAAGGTTCTGTTGTAGGAAAGGAATAACAACTGGGCGTAAAACTTGGTCAACATAACCTTGGGCATTTAAATTACCATGAATAACAACAAGGTCTGTTTTCCTACCGCCCATAATACCTCCCCAGACCATTACACTACCCCCTCCTAAACGATCTCGCTCTAATAAACAGTTCTGGTCAAAACGTTCCCCTTTACGTCTAAATACCCGAACTCTACCGTCAGCAGTGCTAAGGTTAAATCGCGACTTATCACTAAAGAGCACCCTAGACCACATGGCACGGTTCCAACGGAGATGACGGCGGGCCCAGACCAGTCTGGGAGCACGATATCTGTTATTAAGGATCTGGCCTACATAAGGCCTCCTAGCCCTTAACGGGTTTGCATTGGCCCGCAGTCGGTTTAGAACCGTATCCCTACATACGCCAAGCTCTCGCGCAGTGCTTGTAGCGGTTTTGAACCGATGACGTAAGTGCGTCAACGTCATATGTCTATCCTGACGTGCCGTTGTCACCTTCGGTCTACCGGATCGTGGACGATCTCTAACGCTTCCATTCTGATGGTAACGTCGTCGGAGTTTTATTATGGTATTTCTATGGCAGTTAAACTGCCTAGCGACGTCAGCAAACAGCGAATCCCGAAGAAAAATTACGTTCTAAATTTTAAATGTGTGTTTTGGTCGCTGTTTCCCATGACCAATGTATTGCAACAGAACGTTAACAAGTGCTGAATATGTGAAATGGCCTTTGCGCAAAAATTGAAATTATTTTGCTTTTGTGCAAAACATTATTGGATTTTTACAGAACGTTAAGTAGTGCTGAATATGTGAAATGGCCTATGGGCCAAGATTGAAATTATTTTGCTTTTGTGCAAAACATTATTGGATTTTTACAGAACGTTAACTAGTGCTGAATATGTGAAGGCCAAGATTGAAATTATTTTGCTTTTGTGCAAAACATTATTGGATATTTACCCTGTGGGGACTGTTTAAGCCTTTTGTGGCACTTAGCGTATTGTGGAGGCAGGTTGCCCTATTCGGCAAGTTGCCCGGTGTCCAATTGCCCTAGTGGATTCGGGAGTCATGCCTATAACTTCCAAACAGAGAAAAATTCCAGTTATGTGTAATTTGGAAAATAAATTTTAAAATAGAAATATTCATGTATCTGTATTTTTTTAGGTCAATAGATGCTGAACCACTTGATTCAGTGTTGCATCTGAGATTCTCTTTTATATGCGGCACTTTCTATATTTTGTTGTTCAGTAATCGTTGGCCTCGAATCCCCAATAATTGTCTGGTAATCAAGCTTAGTGTAGGAGACTTTAACGAGACGGTTTTTTCCTGATGATAGGATAACAGACACTATAAGCCTCATTGATCTCATAAAAGTGCTCGATTCTCACTGATATATGGAGAGAACGCAATTATAATCCTTAAATAGCGAGGGAACTAATTAAATATGAAACAAAACAACGTAGATCTTCTATTGATTTCTCAAAAATGTATCTAAACAAAATAAAGATAATCTAAATACACTAGGGAAAAAACTCCTTCTGATATCACAAAATTGCGAATCAACACAATCACAACAGAAATACAAAATATTTACGAACAAAAGGCGACAGGAGCAAAAGTAAGATCACGAATTCTAAATTGAGAAAATGAACAAAACAGCGAATACTTTTCAAGATAAGAAAAGGTCAGACAATCCAGAAAGGTTATGTCCTCAATAACAGTTAACAATAAACAAATAACAAACGTACATGATATTCTAAAAGAAGTTAAATTCTATAAAACATTGTACAAAACTGACCATATCGATGATGATAAAATATGTAGATACCTTTCAAACAGAAACGTAGAAAGCACGTTAAATAAAGATATTTCTTCCCAATGTGACGGTCTCCTAATTAATGAAGAATATAAGAATGCGATCTTTCAAATAAAAAAAAACAATAAAAACCCTGGTGATGATGGTCTTACTGTCCAATACTATCAAACATTCTGGCAGGTTCTAGAAAACCACGTCGTTGCTTCTTTAAATAATAGCTATACTAAAAACGAACTATCTTGTTCACCAACATGGTATCATAGCTTATTATATAAGAAAGGAAATCCCGAAAACATAGAAAATTGGATACCAATTTCATTGCTGTCAGTTGATTAGAAAATCGGTGCCCGAGCTTTAGCTAAACGACTTCAAAAATCTTACCTTTACTAATCAGTTGTGACCAGCAAGATTACTTTAAAATTCGGTTCATAGGATTCAATAACCGACTAATTCAAGACACAATTGATTACACTGAAATATTTTATGTCGATGGTGCTATTTTTTTCTTAGGCTTAGACGTTTCGGCATAGGTAATTCATTTATTGGATGGATAAAGATTTTATAGTAATATCACTGTCTGTATTTATAACAACGGTTGGCGTTCTGATAAGTTCAATTAAAAGCTACACTCAAAACTTCCAGAACATAAAGTACATTCTCTAAGGTTGCAAATCTTGACCTTTAGAATACACTGATATCAAAATTATCATAGACATTTGTCACTGAAAGGGGAACAAAACAAGGAAGTATTAAAACCTTGGTTATGAAAGAATTACAGTGGGCAATAAACGTCGTCAAATACAAGAGAATGCGTCCAATTTCATAATTACATCAGCACAGATAATAAGATCGTATAAAATTATCACATTCTCTTCTTTTGCTTACCTTTCTTATAAAACGAATGTAAGAATTTGTGTGGATGCAATAAGCTTATGGTATGTGAGTGAAATGTTGAAATTGTTTATATACCGTTTATATAATGTGAGTGAAATGTAGAAATTGAGGGAAATTGTTTATGTACCGTTTTATGTAATGTGGAAGAAATGTTGAAATTGTTTATATACAGTTCATTTGATGTGAGTGTAATGTGTTGAAATTGTTTAAATACTGAATATGTGATGAGAGTGAACTGTTAAACTTGTTTATATTGTGATAACGTGATGTGAGTGAAATTAAGAAACTGTTTATATACTGTTTATGTAATGTGAGTGAAATGTTGAATTGTTTGAAATATACTTTGTTAAATGCTTAATACCGTTATATTCGTGAGTGAAAATGTTTATGTGAATGTTATGTTGAAATTGATTATATACTTAGTGAAATTGTTTATATACTGTGAGTGAAAAATGTTTTTTGTAATTGAATTATTGAAATTGTTTTAATACTAAATATAATAGGAGTAAAATACTGAAATCGTTTAGTTAATGGAATTGTTTATGTTATGTGAGTGAAATGTGGAAATTGTACAGTGTCTAAGTTTAAATGTTGAAGTTTGTTTTTAATCGATGTAACAATGATAAAGAAAACAGGGAATCAGTCATCGACATTGATCGAAAAAAATGATTGATATAAGTGATTGATATAAGTTTTAATAACTTATTTTACGATCGATGTTGAATAAATAAAGAAAGAGAATAAGTTGCTACATGGAACGGCACATACACAAGACATTGCCTCCTCACACAGACCTAACTATGCCAAATAAATCTAAAATTACTCCACACAGACCTCTGGGAAAACAACAATCCTTAAAACATAAGGCATTTGAGGAGGCTCAATCGTACACAAGCAAACTTAAAAAGAAATATGTACGAGAGCATTGTATTGATATTTTCACTTGAATGTCACATGTAACATTATGTTTGCAATGTTCTTTGAATATTTGTCCTTGCTAGCTTAATGTTCGCAGTTGTTTTTACTCCATACATTAAAAATGAATCCTTGTGGCAATTTGTTCGAGGTTATGCATACACAACCTTGAATTGGTTTGATATTGAGCTTAAATTATGCAATTTATGCTCTAAAAATTCAAAACCTCACACATATATGATAATGTCATGCTATTTTCATATTTGAAAATTATAACTGCTGTATGTGTTACCCTATTTCTAAATTCTATCCATTCTAGATCTTTGAAAAATAAATAAAAAAGAGGATTTTATTGGTCGGTTCAGAATAATCATCGCCGTTCTGTTTTTGAATTACTCGTACTTTATTGATAAGCATTTCCTGTCTTCCCTCAAACCACACGACAATAATCAAGAATTGAATGAATATAAGCATTATATTACATTAATTTGGCTTCATCAGTTTGTTAGGTAAGTGCCACTATCTTATTATTTTTCTCGGCAAATGTCTTTATGACGAATTGATTTTAATTACAATTTCACGGTACTGTTCATTTGACGAAGCAATTCAAAGCCGTACATGCTGTGACTTGGTGGAGGTTCATTAACAGTTCTTGCGAATCGCTTTAAACACGATGGCATCGAATGTGTCACATACGAAGAACGCAAAGCAATGCAGCCAGTAGCCTCGGGCCGAAAAGAGGGAGAGTAGAACATCAATTATGGCAATTATGGGTACAGAATGTTTCTTTGCATACAATTGTGAGTGTGTGTTTGTGTTGGTGTGGGAAGGGTTATTGTACATTGAACAGCAATATTTCATCTCATATTTTGTCACCTCTTATAACTGAACCATACTTCGAAGTATCAAACATTAATTTAACCTAGAACAATAAAATGCACCGAATAAAAGCATAATAAATTTGATAAGAAATAATATATCACATTGTCATTTTGACACTCTAAAATATATATGTTTAACACGATCATGGATTACTCAAATATGTAGGGGATGGATCTATACCCAGCCAAACAATGCAAAGGAATTGAACAATCTGTTGACTATTCTTTACACCCACGATTTCATATACGTTTGATTTCATATTTCATAGAGGCCAATTAACACTGGTGGGTGGGAGAAATTGTAATTTTCTTTCAAACACTGATTGCTCTTAAAAGTTCGTTCATGTATGTGTGTACATACAATTACTGGCATTAGCAAGTAAAGGAAACCAAAATCATTAACTTCTGTGGGGGAAAACATGACTTACGGCAACTCTCTCGATTACACCACCATAATTCCATATGTTTTAATACATTTTATCTTGCACTGGATTAAGCTAACACTACAAAATAAACTTTTGATGACTTATTTAAACGCTCGGAACCCACTGACACACTTATCAAGTTTGTTTACATCTTTTTAGTTGTCATAAAACAGAAGTTCCAAAAAGGTTTCAGAACCAGACATCACATTACGTCAGCTCAACTAAGACGATGATCAATCACCCTTAGTCTATAAAATAGTTAATAAATAAACCATGTTCCCTCTTTACCCAGTAGACAGTAGACAGCTTTCCTCTTTATAACCCAATATATTAATAACGGACAAGTGTACTATGATGTATCATACATAATGTGAAAGGTATATGGCGGATTTGGTAAAATAAGTAGTTGATGTATCGCTTAGAAGACTACGTAATGTTAACACTCTTGGTATTGCAACATATTGCATCACCAACATAATGGTTCCATGCGGATCACTGACTGATTGTACCGAAAAATGGCAACGTGAAATGTAATTTGCTATCTCATTGTTAATTAAAGGGAGCAAAAACAAGCATGCAAATGCGTTCACTTAATGATACTTGTCTATTTGCCATTTCCTTCTGTCATACTATAGAAGGTGAATACCTTAATTTATTTGAGAGGCCTGTGGCCACATGTACGGATATCGTTAAAGACGATGTGGAGCAAATCGTAAGGCAGGAGTTACAATTTCCTGACGGAGATAACAAAACACTATTTCAAACAAGTTTGCAAACCAGTCATAATACTTCGCTCCGTAGTTATTTATCGATAAGAAATAATTTAGTTTGACTAATTGGATTGGTAAGCTGTTCAATATGAGAGTGATGTTTTTTTCAATAAACGCATATCAAGAACAAAATAGGGAATATATTCAAAGACAAGCAAGGAAAGCATAATCAATCGAGTCGGCGAAAATAAAACAACGTTGCTTGATTTGTTTAACAACCATGGTTTCAGATATTGGAAACTGGACATGTTGGTTTACATTCCATAGACAAATTGAAATTAGCTTTGATTTGATTTGTTACAAAAACAGACGTGTATGCAGCTTGAATTACGATTTCATTAAATCTGCAAAGTAATTCCATAGATAAAATCTAATTAAGCTTTCGAGTCAAAGTAATAATCCTGTTTGAATTATTCTGATCACGTCCGTCATTAAATTGCGTCAGTACTATGATCCTAAAACAATATTTATGTTTCTTTTTTATAAAAATACCTAGCTTCCATATCAAAATTAAAGTAGTGGAGCATCAATTGTCACATAAACGTGAACGACCACCACACAAGCACAATAAACATATACGATAACAATTTTAATTGCAGAAGGAACATAGAACGTAAACATAGATGATGGGTGAAGATAGGAATACTGCCCTGCGTTCAGTAAAGGTATTTTTGTGACGTTTTGCAAATTGGTTCCCCGTGTGCAGTTAATGTGATACGGTATGCCAGGGATATAAAACAAAACGTGAGCGACTGTTAGCCGTAACTGAACGCAGTGCAGGTCTCCTTCGAGCGGTCAGTGAAGTCAGATTCCCGTATAGCTTTACAACTAAACTTCTGTGCGTTCGGTTGGGTTCTAATTCTGAAAGAATGCTTTGAAGAAAGGTGCTAATTTCAGTAAGTTCACGTGCATTGCGATACAAATGATTTAAAGAAAATGGCCTGAAGAAGTTTCCAGCTTCTCTTAACAATGGATATCATTTAGGAGCTTAACGTTCAGTAATGTTCGTTTTTTCCTCTTGTGCCAATTAGTGTAATTTTGAAATCAGTACTATAATATAAGATATATATGTCAAGTTTTCCCCCGAATTCCAACATCAATATGCGTTACCTTAATAGCGCTATCTGCTAAATAAATTAGCATTAAGTAAGCACGCTGCCAAAGTCCGTCCACGCTTAAGTGTATGTTTTCAACGCAAAGGGGTTTAAAGACGTATCCGGGAGTAGTTTGCTATTTTCTTTAACGATGCAAAGAATTTTACTGAACGTTATAGAGTCACCAATACCATTACAAATAATGATGTTATTATGTTTAATTGAAGGATTTCATTATATATGTTTGCAGTTTTCCTTCTACTTTCTTTTTCCACATACTTTAATTAAAAAAATGAAAATTAATTGATATTTACAATTCTACATTTGAAATAATAAAATGATATTTAAAAAATATCTAAAGCTAACACTTTCTATGAAAATGTAAAAACGATAATAGTTTACCAAGTGTATTATGGTTAAATATTTTAACTTTCACTTTCCATATATATTGCATTTGAAACACAATGAATCAATCTTTATCTTAAAATCAATCATGGTGACCTATTATTTTTATTTCATATTTTCATTCTGACAGTGACTCTCATATAGTATACCAAGTTGTAAGAAAATATCTCCGCTAAAAATGCAGTTTAATTGCATCGATTTGGCTATATCTTTGTATTAAATATTCACGTTTTATTCTTCATTATCATAAAATCGAGCAAGGTGACCCGTCATTTTTATTTCATATTTTGATTAGATAAATTACACTGATAAAATGGAAACGAAGAAAATCTCTCCGTTAGAAACAAATGTCCTTATTATTGCATACGCCTTTAATTATAGAAGGCAATATAAATGGAAATGGAAAGACAGACATGCGAATTCGTAACACATTCAGTCATGGTATCTCTAGATATTATGTGCACAATGTTTCAAAGGTTTCCAGTCATTCCCATTTTGCTAAAGAAACGAAGAGATTTTGATGATGGAAGTCGTCGATAATGGAATTAAAAATATACGAATTCATGTCATGTCGGAAAAAATACTGTTATTTACTTAAAAACGAAAATACGATGTGACTTAATGTTTGCAAAGGCTTACGACTTACAAAATGTTATACAATTTAGTTTAACTCGTAGTGTCATGCGGAAGCATTTACCACACAAATCGTTCTTGATACCATGAATAGAAGAATACCTGTCTGCAAATATCCGGTAAGAAGTACATTATTAGACGGCGCTCTTCCACGGGCTGCCTTTGACTGACATCATATTTTCAAGTCACTCCCAAACCGAGTGCAATAGTGTGACATAATACCTTCATTATATAGTTTGATTTTCGGTGATCCACTTTTGATCCAACAAGTACGGTTAGCTTTATTGTACTAATACCTTCTATAACCTCGCATACTTGATACGGTATGGAACATATTTATTGACATATTTATTGTTGGAGTTTGTTTCGATCAATGTACATATACACTGTCCTCGCGTCAATAACGGAACAAGTTCGGACAGCCGGTACCATGCACATGCCATGACAGGACGGGCATGGTAAAACGTAACCTGGAGCACATCTTTCTTCACTATAGTAGCTTTGCATTAATGGGTACTACGATGATAGTCTTTCAATTGCGTTTAATTTGTCATCTGTATACATATATTTATACAAATGTAGTTTATTTGCGTGACTAACAGTTGTTAACCATAAAACAAAATGTATTTGTATGATGGCGATGGATGTGTTAAACTTACCTTAAAAGGGTAACAAACGACTCTGTAACGTTCAAAACTGATGGCCAGAATTGTTAAAACGGATGCGTTGGCGACTGTGTTCTCAAGGAATGGAACAAATTTACCTGAAAAACAAATCACATGTTGAAGATACAGACTCAAAGTTTATAACATGGGTCACAGGCTCAATATACCCAACATTCTTCAAACCACAAAATACAATAGAACAAAACACATAACACTTTAAACGCATATCTCTCCCAAATAGAACTCAAAACAACTGTAAAATAAGAAGTTTATCAGTAAGGCGTTGCTTCATAAATATGTTTTTGTTTGTTTTAGTCTTGAATAGTCTCCATGTTCAAGCGCTTACTGAAAGTCTTATAATATTTAGCCAAATTTAATCCATATTTAAATGCAGTGCGTATTACGTGATGCTTGACCGATGCAAACGTGTCCAATTAGATAGTTGGTCAATTAATGCGCTGTGCCTGCTGCGATAAGTTATCACATCAGCTAACACCTGTTTTCACACCCATAGCAATGGAAGTTATGTATGACCTTACAACCTGTGTTTTGCAACACACAAATTGCTATGTTATATCCAAATTTTCGCTTTATGACCGTGTAGTACATTATTAGAATACAATAAAATATAGAAAAGTTTGGTTAGGGAAATTCAATATGAATATTATGTACTATCCGATTTTTGTAACAACCGAGTACATTATATGTTTATTACACTGTACGCTTCTCCTACATTAACCGTCAAGGTCAGCTCAACTTGATTCTATGTTTTCAAATAGTGAAACGTTTAATCGAACAATATGTTGCAACAGTGTGGTAAACTAAACAGAACCTTTTCTAAAGTTTGCAGTTTAATTTCAATTGTTGTTGTTGTGGTTCTTTATTGATATTTACAGTAGCTATGGTCTCGTTCAATTTTCTCTTTTATGTTCTGGAAAATGTATTACTTATAGAAATTGCTTCTACTGTTTTCTGCTAAGTAACTGCCTGTATAAATGTTTGGTTATCTGTTGTACAACTGCATTTTAAATGTTCGCCTACAGGGAAACATGTCTGAGACTTATACTTCGGACAAAAAAGGAAAACATCTGCAATAACAAATGTTCCAGTTTCTACCATAAAGGATCGTGTCAGGCGCAGATACAGCAATATAATTGTGAAGCGTGGTGGGAAAATATGCTCTAACTAATTCAGAAGATAAAGCCCTTTCTAATTACATAAAGTACAGAGGAGACGGGGATTTCCGGCGATTCGTAAGATAATTCACAAGCTTGCCAATGCCATAGTGCTTCAATCAAGGCTCCCTTGCTTATTCAACTCTGAGAAATGTCCGAGTAACAAACGGCTGGGAAACTTTCACAAGAGACGTAAAGAAATATCTATCAGAAAACCACATAGTGAAGAGCGATTCAGGTCAGAGCCAAATAGAGCAGATTAAATGTTTGTTTAGACATTACTTGACAAAACATTAAGAAGCCTATTAATAAAAATGACCAAAATCATTACATCTTGCTATGAATAAGATATCTTGTTCTTGTATAACATCATCATATTCTTGCGTTGGAATCTGTCGAGTTGATCAAAACAAGACCTGACCCTTTCTAGGGAGTACAAAGTGTGCTAGCAATGTCATTGCTAAAATCATTCTGAAACGTGCGTCGAATGTGGATTAGTAAGAGCAAAAAACGAAATGAAAAAAAAGACTCAACGTCCAAATGAAAACTGGAAAGAGCACGAGCACTTGCATGTGTTGAAACTATGATATGAAGGGTATATGACGGTGAAATGAATGACTAAAATACGCATGATGAAACCCATGAAATAGCTGAAGTTGTGTGTGAGGTTTGTATGACAGGAAGTTTTGATGTGACTCGATGAATGAGAGACACGTAAGATAATTCACAAGCTTGCCAATGCCATAGTGCTAGAATCAAGACTCTTGTTTATTCAACTCAGAGAAATGCCGGAGTAACAAATGGCTGGGAAATTTTCCCAAGAGACGTAAAGCAATCTATATCAGAAAACCACATAGTGTAGAACGAGCGAGTCAGATCTAATCTTAAACTAGAGCAGATTGAATGATTTTTTAGTAATTATTTGACAACATATTTACTAGCCTTGGTATAAAAATGACCACACACGTATCTTTAATTTTGAATGAAATGGGTCCAAAAATGGAAGACAGAACGACACTTTTTGTAATTAAAGGCACGCAACATCAATATTAACCAGCTGTTACAGTTAATGATTCGGTCATGTAACCATGCATTTGGCTGCTGCATATGATTATCATTAAATGCTATTTTTGGAAAAGACCGAACATTCCTAAATTTATTGAACTAATCTCGTCCTCGAACCAATCTATTGTTAAAAAAATATCGATTTATGTATTTAAGAGCTTTGAAAGACGAGATAATTTATGTTATCTTAACTAATCTTTCTCCACTCATGTACTGTACTGTAAATTACTAAACCTTTTCAAAACGTTGTATTACTGCTATTGATACAAATCAGATATATTCAATGTTATTACGACATGTTATCTTACTAGATTTATAAATGTTATTCTAGTCTGTAACTGTCATTCACCGGAATAGATCAATAATTATAATTACTACTGTACAATTTATGCTGAATACTATATGTACTGTGTACACATGTGACTTTATATTATATTCTCATGTGATTCATGGGCCAAAGTCCTACAATCTTGAAATAAACTATCTATCTATGAAGATGACACAAATTGTAGCTCTAATGCGGCGGACATGTGCCTCGGCGCCGCATTTAGGTCACTTCTCTTTAAAATGTTTTACTGAAACGAATATTTGAATAAGATAACAATATAAAATAACATAACCAACATAACTAATGCGGCATGACCATGCCTTTTCGCCGCATATAGTTCGCCTCGTTACGACCTAAATGCGTCACGCGTTCCTAAATGCGTCACGCATTAAGATCGTACGCGGCCTTAATGCGGCACGGCCTATATGTGGCACTACCGCAGTCAAAGACAGTAAGTTAGTTAAATAATGGATGTCAAAATCACTGACAAAATTGTAAGAAACTGAACTAAGTATTACAATGATGAATAAAAAACCCATCATAATTATGAATGAATATGGTAATATATTCAGTAACTGTTAGTCCTATTGAATTGCATGATACGTTGTCCCCTCATCATGTCAACTTTATTTTGTAACCAAGAAAGAGCTTTTCTTTTGTACCTGCCGTCATGGTTGTAAAGATATTTACTAGACACGGAATTGTCTCTTCAGTAGATATCCAACCATAATTTGTTTTAGAAAATGAAACTACAATCGTTATGTTGTATGTACCAGTACAACCATCCGGGCATTCACTGCGTGTAAACCAGTGGAAAATCCAGGTATCAACACAATGGATGTCTGTGATTAGAATGACAATACTACTGTTGTGTATCAGGGATTCTAGAAATGTCTACTTATCGTAGTTGTGTACAATATTTAGTGTAAAAATACAAATTGAGAACGCATTTGACAGATTATCTGTATCACAGATCAGACATTTGTCTATTTTCTCCATTTCCCTTCATTGTTGCTTCATTGTAAACATTTACTTTCTTATTTAGTTGTATCATATGTCCATTACCCATACATACCTCCTGAGCGATGACATTTAGTTACTATTAGGCAATACTCGGTCTTACCTTCAGTGGCGTCCGTTTTATGTCAATGTTTGTTATTACATTAGCTTTACACAAGCCGCGTAATCACGTTAGGACCTCGTAAAAAGAGCTGAAGTTACGACGTCCGTACCCGACTGTTTGAGTTCGCAAAATAGGAAGGTCGTAGCACTGTCGTAAAATTTAATTTAACATTTCGTAACTTAACGAATTTTGAGTTAGTCACCTCAGTACTAGCACCTAAAAACCCTTAGTATTTGTGTAAGGTGGCCATGTGTTGTGAATGTGGCCCGCACTGTGTTAGTCTTTCTCATATCATTAACGATAAATCTGTAAACAATTCAACATGACTTTAAACCGAAACTGACGTATATTGATTTGTTTCGGATACTAATTTGGATGTATAACATAAGAAGCTAAACACACACATAAAAGTCAATATTATTTATCTTCAATTATTTAGGTCCATACACCTAAATAAGCAGACTTGGTATGATTGTATTAAATATGTCTATCTTTGAAAATCTATGGTTACTTATTTATGAGGTACAATTTATGTGAATTCGTTTTGGACAATTTTGGCCAATCCTGCACGCAGTTTATTATGGGCATCGTTTATGAAAATGAATAAAGACGTAGTGTATAAACACGAGGTGCGTAAATTTTTGAAAGTTACTTTTCCACTGTCGGATTGTCACTTGTTTTATCAATAAGCAATTAATGTAAAACTAGCATGAATTTGCAGCATTTTATGCAATATGATTTGTTTATTATATGGATATCCTTATTTTGTAAAGAAAAATAGAATTCAATTAGATTACTGTAAATCTACCTAGTTATGAACACCAAACGTGTTATCCCCAATAGCATCTTATTGGTCTACGGTATCGCACAAGTTGATCCTCGTAATAGACAATGCGACAGTTGAAATTGAAAAAACACTACAAAGATATCGCTAAGTTTCAATATAATATTACACTTCCAAATTAGTTTATTGTCATTTATGGTTAGGCTCAAACCAGACGAAAATTACCCTTTGCAGCGTCTGATAAATACGAAATAGCTTGCAGTGCAATATGTTTGTGTTGCACATGGCATGTCTTGGTTTTACAACCTTATACTTAAGAGAAAATATATTGAATATATACGTGCTGATGGCGTAGTCTGTCGCAAAGATATATAATTGTTAAGTCATATTGAAATTATTAGCAATAACAAGAAACATCTTTAAAAAAAGTTATACTAAACTATGTATTGCTGTGGTAAATTGATATATATCTTATTAGAAAGTTATGTGTAATGCGCTCTTCATGGGTACATCATATGAGGAGATATAGCACGAAACACATTTGTTCGAAAGGATTTCCGGTAGAGAAATAGAAACGCGCAGAATTGATAGGTATCATTCATTTTATGGGTTGTATCAGTATCAACAGCATGAACATCCGTAAACCTTATTTAATGATAAGTATCGCTGTTATTGACGAAACTCTACCTTTCATGATACAAACATAAAATTCACATTACAAGAGCGGGATAATAAAATAAATTCCATTCTACGTCTCATAATAGAAAACAGAATAATCTAATATTGACCCAACGCAAATGCGGAGAAAGTAAAATGCATAATGTAGCATTCGTCAGAGGTTATAACTGTTAATGCGGTTAAAGATTTTTTCTCGATTTTATTCAGCTCATGACAGAAATTGTCGGAAATATTTCGGAAATGAAAAGAGTCATTCCGTATTATTTTTGACGCCTTCAAGAGGCCCTAGGATATAATAGAGAGTCATTCCGTAAAATTAGTTAGCTATGGCTCAATTGACAACAAAAAGTGAGCTAAGGATGGAAAACACCATAATCGAATCATCGATGGAAAGAACATTCACTTCGAGATAATTGGTTTCCTATCCAAAGTACTCTGATAACACCATGTCATAGATACAAGGTAATCCGTAAGCGGGTCAAGTTCCTATTTCCCTAAATGACGTATCTAAAATGCCACCGATGTATTTATCTTACTATGCATTGTCTTAATATCAAATTTGTGTCTATGCTTCTATTCGCAACAACGAAATTACTCAAGGCCTATCAATTATTTCAGGACCACAAATCGTATATGACACTAGAGCCTGTTAATGGAAACATAACCCTAACGCCCGCAGCAAATGTGACATATATTATGACACACATCAAGGGTTTTGTTTTTTAAGTTCCTTTGTCGAACGGCCAAAATGTGGAACATGAACAGCAAGGATATCGCCAAAGGTTTCACCATTAAAGGAACATAACTCAACCATATACAATTGTTCAAAATATGCACACGCAGAATTACATTATTAAAATGCCACTGGAATACAATCAGTGGTTATCTGAGGACATTGCCAAATTTGTCCATTTTTCATCACTAACAGGCTAAAACTCTGCCCAGGATGCTGACAATATGCACAAATAGGCTTGCTACCAATAAGTCATGTGATTTTTCTTCCCTAAAGGGTCAAATCTCTTCAAAATAATTCGATCAAAAATGCTGATAATATGCACAACTATGTTAAGTACATTGTCATAATACCGTTGATACCCAACCACTGGTTCAAGAGAATAAGCGAGAAACATGCGATATACAGACCGATAGACAGTACAACAACAATGTCATTGGGAAACGTGCGATATACAGACCGATAGACAGTACAACAACATAGTCATTGGGAAACATGCGATATACAGACCGATAGACAGCACAACAACAATGTCATTGGGAAACATGCGATATACAGACCGATAGACAGCACAACAACAATGTCATTGGGAAACATGCGATATACAGACCGATAGACAGTACAACAACAATGTCATTGGGAAACATGCGATATACAGACCGATAGACAGTACAACAACAATGTCATTGGGAAACATGCGATATTCAGACCGATAGACAGTACAACAACAATGTCATTGGGAAACATGCGATATACAGACCGATAGACAGTACAACAACAATGTCATTTGGAAACATGCGATATACAGACCGATAGACAGTACAACAACAATGTCATTGGGAAACATGCGATATACAGACCGATAGACAGCACAACAACAATGTCATTGGGAAACATGCGATATACAGACCGATAGACAGTACAACAACAATGTCATTGGGAAACATGCGATATACAGACCGATAGACAGCACAACAACAATGTCATTGGGAAACATGCGATATACAGACCGATAGACAGCACAACAACAATGTCATTGGGAAACATGCGATATACAGACCGATAGACAGCACAACACCAATGTCATTGGGAAACATGCGATATACAGACCGATAGACAGTACAACAACAATGTCATTGGGAAACATGCGATATACAGACCGATAGACAGTACAACAACAATGTCATTAGGAAACATGCGATATACAGACCGATAGACAGCACAACAACAATGTCATTGGGAAACATGCGATATACAGACCGATAGACAGTACAACAACAATGTCATTGGGAAACATGCGATATACAGACCGATAGACAGTTCAACAACAATGTCATTGGGAAACATGCGATATACAGACCGATAGACAGTACAACAACAATGTCATTGGGAAACATGCGATATACAGACCGATAGACAGTACAACAACATAGTCATTGGGAAACATGCGATACACAGACCGATAGACAGCACAACAACAATGCCATTAGGAAACATGCGATATAGAGACCGATAGACAGTACAACAACAATGTCATTGGGAAACATGCGATATACAGACCGATAGACAGCACAACAACAATGTCATTAGGAAACATGCGATATACAGACCGATAGACAGCACAACAACAATGTCATTGGGAAGCATGAATAGTGATGTACCTAGTGACAAGTCTGTCTTACGTACCTGCATAAAAAGTCTATTTGGTAATGATGAAAATATTTGTTAATATAACAGACATTATTAAAAGGTGTTGACATGATTTTGAAGCGGTTTGTGTTTAGATTTGCTGCTGTTTTTAACATTTTTTTTTAATTTCTGACTCACGATCTTACTTTTAATTCATATACTAGACTACTTTGTCGTTTAAGTGTATGTTAAATAATGTAATAACGGAAGTCCATTTTCAATTAAGGTTGAACATTTTGTTAAAAGTGATTACTCGGACGGGAGTGGAAGTGAAAATTATTTTCTCGTGGCGACCAAATAAATCTTTAGAAGAGACAATATATTTGCTAATTTGATTGTTGTCCACAGTCTCAGTAGATTCAGTTCTTATAATTCAATATGTCTGCACTTATAAAATCTTACTCCACAAGCCTTTTACGTGATTGCCGATGAATCAAACGAGATTAGGCGAAATAACATTTAGCTAACATTTAACACCACTGCAAGGATAAAATGATGCAGGTTTTACTTTTACAATATATGAGTCATGTACGAACATTTAGACGCCTTTATGGCCTCTTTTGAAATGTCGAGAATACGTCGCAAAGTGTTGAACAGCTATAACTTTGAACAATTTGTAAGCTCTGTAGGTATGGGTCTTTATTTAATGCGTTCCACATAGATGCATTAAGTATATTGTAATGGATCTAAACAAGACGAAAACAATGTTAAATCTAAGTGTCCCCACATGGTGAGGTTCAAAATTGGATACATAATATACCAGACTGACCATGGTTTTTAAATACTAACACTCAAGGCTATTAGCGTGTATTAGGTATGAACGCTTATTATTTAAATCGCATACAAGAAAAATACCTCGCGTTAATTTCATTTTTAAATACGCTCTTTTCTGGACTTCTGTTCTCGAAACAATGCCACGAAGCATCCCTTGGCCGCTTGCTTAAATACGTACATTGACTGTGGATAATCCTGTTAAACGCTCTTCTAATAACACTAGTCACATTTTAAATCATTATCTTTTTTATTAAAAGAAGAATAGGAAAGACATAGTCAGCAGACTATTTGATTTTCGTCCGGTTGGTTAATTTCATTTCTATCCAATTCAATGATTCCCAAACGGCAATAGAAGTGTATGTAAATATGCCACCATTACACTTTCTCGCAGAATGTCTCAAAGCAGTCGTTACAAAAGATATGGTTTACAGTTTTAGAAGAAGACGAACGAATTTCAATACAGTAGCTAACTGAAATAATTAAGCTGAACTTAGATGCTGATTTAACAATGGTATACATCGCAGTATAAAATATCATTTGCGTCTACTTGAATTTAACTTTAACCGACTTAAAGAAGCTTCCAAAATCGAATCAGAATTTCGCTGGTGTGGACAATTTTATTTTGTTTTCGGGCGAAAGATCTGTTACTGGTGAGGAGTAAACTTTAGTGTTGCTTAACTTAGTATGTTCATGAAAGGCGTTTTTCCAATGTTTATCCGTCAGTCTCAATTCCTGATCACATCAGGCAATCATCAGCCATTTTGTCACTCCAAATTTTATCTAGGGATGCATATAAATGAAGCAAAAACAAGCATGATTGTTAAAAGGACTTGTACCGAGTAAAATGGTGTTCGATATTTCCATTCCATTTATTCTGATGATGATAACAATAACTCGCAATTTTATTGTAAAGTTTAAATAAAATTCTGCAATTAATAAGTGACGGAACCATGGCAACAACAAGAGTGACATTAACGCTCTCAGCCCGAGATAAACATAAAATATATTTTCAGACCAAACAAGACCGTGCAAGAAATTGATGATAACCATAAAATATAATACTCCTTCATTTTTATTGATATTTTCATCTCGAACATTCGAATTGTTAATGTTCGGACGTATAAATGACATTATTATTGTATAAATATCATTTGTTGACAAATCTAGTTAATTTGCATACATAACCATTGTATTAAATGCTCAGTGTCGTGTTAGTTCAGCGGTTTGCATGAATGCGTTGAGTGCAATGTCTGAGAGATGTTGCAGCAAAATAATCGTATTTGATTACTGTATTCCGTTCTAGGTTGTAATTGACCTTTCTGCAGATATTGATTGACAGCTCGCGTTAGCCAATCGCGTTGCAGTATTCGCGCACACCTCCGGCATTGTTTTATCGACGCCATTTTGTTAGACAAGCGCTACAGTTGTCAACAAATAGTTTTCTGGAAAGCAAATTACAGGGTGTTTATTATTTCCAAAACCTAAGACAAATTTGGAAAAATGCATGCGGTGGATTAAGTTGTGCGGTAGCCCGCATCACGAGTTAAATCCGTCTAAAATTAACGCAAACAGATATGCCCCATTGATAAAAAGATAACTTTTTGTTTGGTATTTGTTATTTTTACCTTTAAATATCAGTTTGACTGGGAGGGGACAAACATTACATGTGAATGAAAAGACTGGACCCTAAATCATGAAGAAACACAAATTTACAACTTAAAATGTGTTTATTTCACATAATCAGTTGCAATTTATATATGTGAAAATATATCAAATCAACTATATTATATCTGCATGTTGAGGGAACATAATATTATTTTTCTAAACGAAAATTTTGTTTGTATAACTAAAATTACCAGAATCAATTATAAAATCAATAATTATTGCGATTAAAAACATGAAACTGAAACATGTATTGCTATAAACATATATACATGGAGAAAAATATCTTAATTTTGGTAATAATAGATGAAAAATCTAAATACATGTGATATACCGGTATTGGTTACTCACTGTCAAGTATTTCTTTCGAAAGTAATTTATAAGTCAGAAAAGTTCTTATTTCTTCATTACATGTATTTCAATTGCATTGGGGGTTTACAATTTATGTACGTATAGAAATTAGTAATATATCTGGTTTAAAATCCTAAATATCACATCTACGAGTTTGTTGATTTTGTTAAATAAATAAACCTATATTCTAACATTTAACACAAGTCTGATCATTTATTTGTATAAATGGTCATTTAGTTAAAGGCTATAGAAATAATTTACATTTCTCAATGTTGCTGTATATATGTGTCGGATGGTGACAGCAAAAACTGATTGGATGCATATTGGACTCCCACTGGGCCAGACTGTGAAATGCTGATTACGGGGCTGGATAAGATTTACATCTAGATAGTGCACACATGCGACATTATTGTTTATTGCATAACATTATATAATTTGTCCACCCTATGTACATGCCTTGTGTCTGCCTCTGTTTCTATTTTATCATAGTATCTTTACAGTATGATTTCTGGAATTTGTAGAAATATATGTTGCAGGATTTGAAGATTTGAAAAATAATCCTGATATCCTAATGTCCATCCCTTTTTGTAATGTCCATATCTCCACACAAAATAAAGGTCGTTTATGTACACAAACATAACTATACCTAAACTGGATGACTAAAATGACTTTCATTCACACTAATTAACATTATACATAAGGGGACGGACATTACAGATAACGTTTCATGTTGTTTTTTGGTAAATACTTCCCCTGTAAACCCGCAATAAACTGCAAACATGGACTTACATAGAATAATAATGATCACATGTAAATGTATTACGTAATAATTGATTCGGGGAAATTTATCTGATATAAAGGACATTCTAATATAAAATGAAATTCGTCTTCTAAAACATTACATAGTTGACATTTTCTTTCTGATCGTGGTATAGCATTTAAGGTTTATTCCATCTTCCCGTTTCTATGGCTTGATACTCTTAATCTAGTCAAAGCAAATCTATATTAAGTAATATTTATTTTGTCAAGATATGGTTTAAAGTCGAAATATCATATAATGTGGAAAAATCCGATAGAATACTATCTACATCAGCCCGTTATAGTTCTTTGTTCGACGCCATTTTAGACATGGCTTGTCTAACGTGGTTACAGCGATAACCTGTTACTAAGGGGGGCGTGGCTACAACGCGTCTGCAGAAAGGTCAATTATGTTACAGACAGTTCTTGATATATAGAAATTGTCCTTTCGAAAATAGATAACCTCTTTATAGCAGTTATCAGACCAAGTAAAGTAAACACCATATTGTTTCATTGATTTAGACCTGACGTCAAAGCACTTTCCTGAAGATCAAAAATGATACTATATTTAACGAACAACGGTTATTTCTGCGTTTATTTGATCAAACTCCTAGAAATTATTAAATCACAAATAAATGGAATAATTATGACAAGATGCTAGAAAATGGATTTAATAGTTTTTTTCTTTTGCGTTTAAAATGAAACTTCATAGACCATATACGATGGTACAATGATTAAGAACATCTTGCGGTTTCAAATACGAGTATGTCAACAAGAAAATCATTGATGCAAAGCATCAAAGGTCGCCGCTAAAGAATTGAATAATATTTTGTTATTTACATTCTTTTGTACAAAAAACATGTAACTAAAGCATTACACTCCATTTTAGTAGTATCAAACACGTAAACAAAACATATTAATCTGTTTACAGACCCAGTTCCAACTTCTCTGTATATAGCAAGGTCTTTGTTCACAAAAATAATAATATTTAAAATTACATTCTTTGAATCTTTTACATAAATTCTCATTAAGTTTCTAAATAATTATCTCAGACTATCATGACACTCAAAATTTATCAGAGGAACACATTTTCTTTTCTGATCCATACGTACGTAAAAATAAGCTTAGAATAAGCACTACTTTTATCTAAATATTTATTTCATACAGTTAACGCATCACTTCTATTTGTTATAATTTGTTATGTAAAAGATTCAAAGAATGCAATTTTAAATATTATTATTTTGCTTTATACAGAAAAGTTGGAACTAGGTCTATAAACTGATTAACTACAGTAATTGAATTTTACTTGATTGGTCCACTAAAGTGTCATGGTCACTAAACATGCAACCTAGTCAATAATCAAATACCAACCTCTAATTATAGGTACATGGTGACTAGAGTTCAACTGTTCATGTGTGTTCATTAAGTAATGTTAATATCGCTAGTTCTGTCATGTGATTGAAGAAATCCAACCAATGTGCTGGATTTCCGCGGGATTTTATTGTTTACATCACGTGAGAACTATTTTCAACTTTCTAAAAATAAACTTTCCGTAGACTGGTTTCAAATATTTTATCAGTCAAAATAGACCTTAACCATTTGAAATCGTGCACCACATGAGGGAATCTAAAAATAAACTTTCCGTAGACTGGTTTCAAATATTTTATCAGTCAAAATAGACCTTGACCATTTGAAATCGTGCACCACATGAGGGATTTAATTAAAAGATTTTTTTTAAAAAAACAATAAAAAAATATTACAAATACTTTTTCTGTAAAACTTTATTGTCAGTGGGTAAAATTATCTTGAATCGAATAATCTTGGACAAAAATTAAGTCACGTGCCCCTCCACGTACAAAAAAATATCCCATTCCAGACAGTACGCCGCACATACATTGCTATCAAGCAGAAATGAGAGTCTTATTAAAAATGTGGCTTTTTATATTCACTTTGATTCATTGCGTAAAAAGATGATACTGCAATTATAATTAAAAACTGTTTTGTCTCTACTATACTTACCTGTAGTAGATACGATTGTAAAGCTCATACTATATGGACTGTTATTATGTTTAGGTTATCGAAATGTTTATATGTACATTGCAATTGTACAATTATGTTATACGCATTGCATTTACAACCTTTGTTCTTGTCTAACTACTTACCTGTGTACGCACAATTGAAAAATAACATATACATTGTAATATATTATGTTATGGTCTGGAGGCCTAAGTCATCAATAAACTTATTGTATTGTATTGCATTGTATTGGTAGCAAACTGGAATGTCGAGTGAATACTTTAAATAGTACGTCTATCAGTCAAACAACAACACTCCAATTACTAGAGAAAAGTAGACAAAAATACTCCTCGGTCTTTCAAAAAGACAGATCAAAATATACCATTTGTAGTTGTCTCAACAAGAATTGTACATTGTTTCATGCAGTAGTCTTATATTGATATTTGTATCGTCTATTCAATTAAAAGCTCAGAATGTAAGAGTGTCTTAGAACTCCTATATATCCTAAACATTTACAAAAGACATATAAAGGGCCTTAATTGCTGAATGTTATCACGAGACGAAATAATTACTCCTCAAGACGGATGACATATGGTATAAGGACGCTGTAATATCACCGTAAAGATTATTTTAAGTCCCGTCCAATTATTAAATCCTTAGATTCTTCCATAAAGTGGAATGCTGATGGTATAAAACATTATTACACGGCTTCATAAAACATACAAAATAACTCGTTTTAAAGATAATCTGGTCCGTCTGAATGTAAACATCTGGTGTTGTTGCTACATCGGCTAAGACGTCTTTAATAAGAATAAATAGAACCAATTTGAAAACGAAATATATTTTAAAAAGTTAAGCGGCGTAGACGGAATAATATTGCACTATGGTAGATAACAGTTTAGTTAAATCAAAACCGTAGAAGTTTTCCATTAATAGAGAAGATGTATACACGCAAGTGACTTTTGCATAAAATAGTGCGTTTCTATCTAAGGTGCAAGAACTGAAATGACAGGACAAAAAAATCTCCCCTTTTTTCTTAAAAATGGGAACATATTATAAGAAAACCAGAGGATAATTTTATACAAGGAAACATGTCGGCTTCATTGAAGAGGAAGTGTGGCAAATAAAAAATAATCGAATTATTGCAGCAAAACAACGGTCCGTTACTGCACGTAATGTATAACATACAAACCATAGCATATCATGAGTTCATTCGGAAACAAGAATTATATTTTAAAAAGATTGTCGGCGCAACCTGAAGTGTGCAAATTTGTTGCAATATGAAAGTTAAAGTTTGTGGTACAACAACAAAAAATGCTTAAATATTACGACTTCCGGTCCTTCAATTACGCTTCATCACAGAAACTCCGAGACCTGTAAGGGGAGATCACTGCGAAGAAAACTGGATAAACATTACTCCGTAGTGTGGTAGGTCATAGACACCGTAGAGTCTGTTTCAATATAGTTCATCATTACTTATTGCATAAGTCTCACGTGAATTCACACATTCATGTTATTCAACTTATTACATAGCGATTTATCCGATAAAAACAATATAAATGTTCGCGATTGGTATATAAAACCAAGAAAGTCTTCTTAATTGCAGCACCGGACAATTCCCTGTGGTGATGACTAACGGTTAAATATTGAAATACAATATACACAATGTTAACCAATCTGCGTCAAGGTTACACACAGAGAAATTGCCTTGGTGGTTAACGTAAGGTTTGATTGGTTTACAAAACACTGATATGCAAATAGCAAAACCATGTTAGTACGGCTGCGCCGAACAAGGATATTGTCAAATCAAATTAAGACGTGAAAGTTTTGAAATATTATAATAACATCAGACGTACATTTTAGATAACAATAGTTTTCATGTGATAAACTATTTACAGGTCAAAATTTTCATGGTAATAATATGTTCAAGTTTGCTCTCCAAAGATTTCCCAGGCTTATGAATTTTCCAGACAAACTTGACCACGTTAGTCATACCGGTCGCTAAGGGTTATTCTTTAAGAAACATTAAGTGACAATGTTTACTGGCATACTGTCTGGGTCAATAATAAAAAATAATCGAATTATTGCAGCAAAACAATGGTCCGTTACTGCACGTAATGTATAATATACAAACTATAGCATATCATGAGTTCATTCGGAAACAAGAATTATATTTTTAAAAGATTGTCGGCGCAACCTGAAGTATGCAAATTTGTTGCAATATGAAGTTTAAAGTATGTTGTACAACAACAAAAAATGCCTAAATATTACGACTGCCGGTCATTCAATTACGCTTTACTACAGAAACTCCGAGATCTGTAAGGGGAGATCACTGCGAAGAAAACTGGATAAACATTACTCCGTAGTGTGGTAGGTCATAGACACCGTAGAGTCTGTTTCAATATAGTTCATCATTACTTATTGCATAAGTCGTGAATTCACACATTCATGTTAATCAACTTATTACATAGCGATTTATCCGATAAAAACAATATAAATGTTCGCGATTGGTATATAAAACCAAGAAAGTCTTCTTAATTGCAGCACCGGACAATTCCCTGTGGTGATGACTAACGGTTAAATATTGAAATACAATATACACAATGTTAACCAATCTGCGTCAAGGTTACAAACAGAGAAATTGCCTTGGTGGTTAACGTAAGGTTTGATTGGTTTACAAAACACTGATATGCAAATAGCAAAACCATGTTAGTACGGCTGCGCCGAACAAGGATATTGTCAAATCAAATTAAGACGTGAAAGTTTTGAAATATTATAATAACATCTGACGTACATTTTAGATAACAATAGTTTTCATGTGATACACTATTTACAGGTCAAAATTTTCATGGTAATAATATGTTCAAGTTTGCTCTCCAAAGATTTCCCAGGCTTATGAATTTTCCAGACAAACTTGACCACGTTAGCCATACCGGTCGCTAAGGGTTATTCTTTAAGAAACATTAAGTGACAATGTTTACTGGCATACTGTCTGGGTCAATAATGAGCTGTTTTATTCCTATCGCTGTAGAGCTGAGACCTTTTGATTGCATGGGAACAGGGGCGCAAGGAATGGTACAAGTATTTAGCTTGTGTGCTTATCATTAAAATTTAATGTCTATTAACGCGAACTTTATGAAAAAATAGGTGTAAAATTTGATGAGATTTAGTCGAAAGTGCTGTCATTTAAAGACACTTAATACATTTTTTCCTCATAATACTCACATGTGTTAGCCAGTTGATCCAATGCAAGCTTACTTGCACTGTACAATGACATCTATGAAAAGCTCAATAATCCCCAATGAGATCTTTCTCAAAGATCAATATCTTGTAATTTCCATACTTACAGTGATACTCCGGTAAATTCTAATTAAATTTTCCAATTAAGACAATATTATGTTGTTACAGGGAACGCCACATATATAAGTCAGTCGTGGATGGTAATGAGTGACAGATATGCTACATAGTAATTTGACATTGGCTGCATGTTAATTATTTTCATGCAATTACAAGTTTTGCTTGTTGTAGTAATTGTGATAATAAAACAACAGCAAATCCATGTTTTTTTATATTCATTTTATTGCACTATTGACGACAAAATATTTCGTCAAGACAGGAAACATTCTGTCTTTGCACTTTGTAAAATTGCCATTTTTTTACCACATGGAACAAATTTTTACCAGACCGTTGTGACACCTATTTGTGCTTCTGATCAGCCTCAAATGATTATTCATTCATGTCCCATTTTTCTCATCCATTTACCTGATCTAACATTACCATTAATGATCAACATTGCAGTTCACTATACTTGCATTAAGATATTGCTTCAATGACAAGTACAAACCAAGTCGAAACCAAAAGACAATATAAGTATCTAAAGTATACATGTAGCACAATGTGAATTTAGAAAGTATACACAAAAAGAAGAACCAATTATAAAAAATATACCCTGATATTTCCATAGAAACTTAACATTGTAAACATTTAAATGGTAGAGCTGAAACCTTATATAAAATATTGTACAGTGACAAATATTGCAAATTAGGTAAATATATTACAGGAGTTCAACAATGTATACAATGATTAACGATGTATCGCAACTGATTTACGAAGATGAATTTAAATATAACAACATTAAAAAATGAATAAATGAATATTTTAAGTCAATGAATTTTCCCCAAAGGTTGAAATTTCAATAAACCGGTGTAGAGAAAATTATAGTGTCTATTTTCCATTTAAATTGAAAGATGCTTTGTATATGTGATACAGAGCGATTTCCTAATACAGAAATCCACGGTTATATATGGCCGTTTTTTTCAGCTCACCTGAGCACGAAGTTTGATGTCCGTCGTCGTGCGTCGTGAATCGTCCTTCAACATTTTCTTTAAACCACATCTTCTCCTATACCACGGCTACTAAACGCCAGCTCCACCACTTATCGGTGGTGCAAAGAAAATGAGCTGTCGACACTTCCGTGGTGCAGCTGTGCCTTGTGTTTACTTCTACACACGTGAGTATGATTTATATTTTATTTGATAATTTTATTAAACGGACATATTTCGAAAATCGGAGAATGTGATACCGTGTAAGAACACCTTTACAGCAGGTTTGGTGCCAGGAGCTTTCTCCCGAATCGGACTTGTGCATATTTTGAGATCTGCTAGCATTTCAAGTACACTTCGTTGCTTACATATATAACTGTTATTTATAGTAGTTACGCCGGAACACAACAGAACTTATAAGCACTTCTTAAAAAGGAAATGTGCACATATTTATAAAAGCGGTGGCCTCTTGTATGAATATTCATGTAAGCATTAGATATGTCCCTGATATTTGTAGACATATCCTTGACAACTACATTAGCAGCGCTTGCTGCACACTTTCTGAAAGTATAAATACTCATAATATACATAAATATTCATAATATACACATAGGCTACACGTGATTGTCCAAAACAATTATTCATAATGCTGTGTTGGTTAAAACTTGCCTCAAAACAAAAAATGATGAACAGCTCAAGGCCGTGCAAGTATAGTCTGGTTTAACTTTGTAAATAATCATAATTCCAAAATTATTACATTATTGGCATCTTAACTTAATTTCAGTGACGTGGATTTTGCATTAAGTCTCTTGGTTTAATAAATAGGTATCAGCAATTACGCACTATATAATTACATTGATCTATGGAAGATTCACAGCCTGATCCTCCTATATACAGGCAGTTAAAAATGCAAATATATATTATTGTACAACCTAGTTATTCCGATTTATTGCACAAACGATGAATATTAAAAGGAAAGTTTGCATAAAATATTTTTCATACTTAAGTCAATAAATTTCAGAGGAACTTACTAAATATTATAATGTTTGTGCAAACACATGGTATTGTGTAGACGTTGTACAGACGAGGTTTTCTCACGTGGATGACCGTTGAATTTAGGTAACAAAGGTAAGCTTTTCGACGTCATTTTCCGTTGGAAAAGTTCATGAAGAATAAGTAAGCGTATCGTGTTTCTCCGTGGAAATATTGTAATCAAACTTCTTCGCCATCGCGTTTTCCGTCCTTTATTGCAGACGAGCATAAAATCGTACATTACTGACCGCTAACCTTACTGTTGAGTCTAATGGCCAAAAATCGACCGAACTTTCATCCAGCTATTTGAAGATGATAAATTGTATGATTTCTCATATTTAACAATTTACTTAAAGCAAAAGCTCTTCTCTACAAAATCACGAAAATTTCGATCGAAGTGTCTCGCCATTGTTGTCAAACTCCTCACAGTGCTTATCTAACGAAGCAGTGCATTAATCACTGCCTTCACGAAATCATATAATGCTGGAATAATTGAATTAATCGATCGAAACATTTTTAAATGGCCGTCCTTATTTTTTTAAGACAGGAATTACTAAAAGAGAGATAATAAGTTGCTACAGGGAACGCCACATACACAAGACAATGTCTCTCCACACAGACATCCGGGAAAACAAACAACTCATACAACATATGGCATTTGAGGAGGCGCAATGTTACATACGTAAGAATACATGGGCGCAATAAATACAAGGCCGACAATAAGGGATAACTAGGAGAATCAAGAAAACTGGCAAAAATAATAGGCCAAAATTTGGGAGGAAACAACATGAACACTATATAAAGTGAAAGAAATGCACAGGGGGGAGGGAACATTTAACATACATTTAAAACAAAAAATAGAAATAATAATCATACACCGATTTACAGCCTTGAAACTGTCAGTAAAAGTAATCAACCAAATTTTTATGGAGATCTGTAACAAAAAGTTAGCAAAATTGGGTAACAGTTGTAAATTTAAATCAGTTATTTTTTAAACATAGAGAAGTTTAAAAGGAAAGGTTATAATTCTGACATACTGAGAACTACTGCCGGTAAGATTGATATCATAAAATAGCTAGAATACGTAACTAAAGGGAACGCCACATACACAAGACAGTGCCTCCCCACGCTGACCTCCGGAAAACAACAATCCACAAAACAAGGCACTTAAGGAGGTCAAAGGGTACACATGTTAAGGAACAGAGGTAGAAGGAATGGTCCGGCAGACCACAAGGAATCACTAGGAGAATCAAAGTGGACAGTAAAGGAAGGGGGAGGGGGGATTAATGGATAGAAAATATCACAGGACAAGTCAAGACAACTGGCCGAAATAGGCCGAAACTGGGCAGGAAACCACCTGAACACTATATAAAGTGACAGAATTGCACTGGGGAAAGGGAAATACGAAACACATTCAAAACACAAACAGAAACAACAACCATATAGCGAATTACAGCCTTGGAACTGTCAGTAAAAAAACATTGGGATGAGAGATTTTCGCACCTTTTTTGACTGCAAGCCGGACGCTAATGTTTTAAGACTATAAGTATTAAGTAGACGTGTTCCCTGAAACAAGTTAATCTCTCTTTGATGTATGGCAGGATAATACGGATGAGAATGTCTTTTAAGATCAAGTTCGGGAGTTTGTAAGCAATGACTTTTGCTCTGGAATTGACAGAATGTATGTGTATATATTGGTAATCAATGACCTATATAGCGGTTTAGTTTGAGGTTAGCTAACTGTTAAATCGATTTACCCCCCCCCCCCTGCAGTATTTTACTGGCAATTCAAATGCTGTAAATCGCTTTATGGTTATTAGATGTATGTTAAGTTCCCCTTCCCCATGTGCAGTTCTTTTACTTGATACAATATTAATGTTCTTCCCCCTTACGGCCTAGTGTTGCTGCTTTCTAACCGGTTCCGTGATGTATTCCAACCATTAAATAATTTTCTCGCTAGTTGTCCCCCTATTATTTCCTTAATTGTTCTTTATGGTCGGCCAGACCATTCCATGCACCCATTTTCCCATACATATTATTCACCCTTGCACTTCGCTGATGTTTTAAAGACTGTTTTCTTGGGGTATATGTGGTGAGGCATTGATTTATCGGGCGTTCCCTGAAACACTTTAATTTATTACACCAATGACGTCATGTGTATTACATGAGGGCAACTTAATAAAACAAACTCGAGCTCGGCAACTACAAACATGGTCAAACTTTGGACAGCACAACATGAATCAAGAGACAAACATCAATATGAACTTTAGACCCATTATTAAACGACTCGGCCATATCAATTTGGCCAAGCGATATTTTTTTGCAATTTCATTATTTCAGATAACGTTTTTGTACTAAGTACTAGCTCTCTTTAGAATACAACCTACATTTTCAGCCAATGAAATGACAGAACGGCTCCCGTTAAGTACTATTCATTAAGAGTTTCGACTTTTCGCGGGCTTTTTAAGCTCCGCCTACTGCGAATCTGTGTGAGCGTTACCATATGTTACACACATGTTCAAGATTGCGCGTTGAAATTTGCATGCGTATCGGCCAATCAAAATGTAGAGTACATTCTAAGTCAGTTAGTAGATATTAAGTAAAATCTTATTGGTTAAGAAAAGGGCTCCCTCGATACGCTCGCTCCGCCCCTTCTTAATCAATAAGATTTTACTTAAAATCTACTAACTATTACATATTGAAATTACTTTTTGCTTAAGGAATAATTATTATAAATAGATCTAGATCTACATAACATTAACTAATGTCTATCCACTTTAGATAAAAGAAATAGGCAGATTAGCATAATATGTAAATTTGTGTATTATCGAGTATTGCTTACCATATAAGACCCACTCATTTAGAATGAAGGATTTGTTTGTAACCGATTGTTTCTATAGCAACCAGGCAACAGTTTCACACTTGGAATAAGATTTTTTGCATTAAACGACGATACGTTATAAAATGATCAAAGCACCGAATGTGCTGGTGGGAACAATTTCCTTATATTAGTGGGAGGAATGTTCGACTATTGCCACAAAATAAAAATGTGTTGCATAAATTTTGTAATAGTACAGTCATTTTGTGACAAATGAGGTCTGAACCAACCACAAATTGCAACAGAATATCTGACAAGTGTTTATTACTCATAAAAGTGTCATCTATAACAAAACGTCCTAAGGAATCCAAGTGGTGGACAGTATTTAAAAAAAATGTTTCTTAACCCTACTCTGGTACCACTTTTTGCTACTTTATATTCTCTCTGTTTTTCTAACAATATATTTATAGCTAAACACATATTTGCATAGTAAGATGGTATGGTTTTATTAGTGAGATGACCATTGCCTTCAGATAAGACCTCCAGATGATTTGCATCCACTTATAATGGCCTGACATATATACTTTCATAGTGCCTGCACTGATGTTCAACACAAATAATAATGCATAACGATCAGAAGTCGTGTGCTTCCTAAGACAATATTTTAAAGAAACATCACTATTATACTTTATAAGGCAACATAAATTGTTAAGACGTCAGACATTGTCTGGTTGCTCAGGCACTGTTTTCAAGATCGTCGAATTCACCGTTATCACATTCAGCCTCTTGAAATGAATTAGCACACCCTGATCCTTTGCAGTCGCTACATGCAACAGAGCACTCAATGTTATGCGTCTTGCCTGTGCACCTTAGGCTTCCCATTGTACAAACACACCAAAGCATTCTCTGCTGCCACAACATCTGCTGTGGATGCTGACGGTGTGCCAAACAATGTAGTTGCTCACGGAAGTCATAACTGGTTATGAATTTCTTGAGGGCGGCTCCTTTACCAATGTCATACAGGCGGGATGTCGTGTCACACCCAAGGATCGCATGCATGAAGAGGAAGTGAGTGCACACTCTGGGACTCGGCTGCTGCTTGAGAACATTGATGTTCCAGACACGTAGGTTCTTCGTGCTCTTCTTTGGCTTAGGTTGGAAGATGAGGTCATGTGACTCGAGGTTGGTATGGTAGTATGAGCAGATCTGTATCATCACCGATGAGCACAGTGTTTATTGTGGTGGCAGACTCCACTGCTTTCTGCACTATGAGGTGATCAGCATCACCTGGGGCATGAAACTTCTGGCAGTTTTTCTTCTGCAGGTGGCCACTGAGCATGTTGATGAACTGTTGCTTGTTTGTGTTGTTTGCGAGGAACTCATCTTTCTTCATTGTAACAGGCATGCCCTCATCAAAAGTAACGGTTGCTCCAGTCCTTCCACCTGCTCGTCTCTGGTGTGTCATGTCCTTCGTGGATGTGCCCTCGTAACCATCAAACACAACAATTGCCTCTCCATACTTCCTTGTGACGTACTCAGTGTACAACCTGCATATGTAATTGTATGTGGATCCACGTGTCCATGGGATGCGCTGAACAAGTGCTCCACCATCCAGCTCATACTGAACTTGGCCTGTGATCCCTGGAAGGTCAGGTGTGAGGAGGGCCCAGATGGCATATGCTAGCACTGGTTTCTGTGGCTGTCGAAGCAGCAGTGAGGTGTCAAACAGTACTAGTGGATGACTGCACAGCTCATACTTGAACACTGATGCTTTTGCAGACACTGTGAGTCGCTGGAAAAGAAGTTGAGGATCCACCTGTACTGCTTCGCCACATATCTTCACTGAGGATTGAGTGCTCAATGTGATTGCCTGATCCTTCTTCTTGAATGTGTACTCAGCAGTGGTTTGTCCATCCATCCTGGCCAAAATGGTGTTCCCGATGGTCTTTGCTTTGGCAACATTCACAGTAATGTGTGCATGGACCCCAGTCGAAACACTGCGCAAGCTTTGATCTGGGCAGAAGGGGTTTCTTTCAAGGAGATAGTTCAGAACTATGTGTGTGTCCTTCATGTCACGTGCTTGTCTTGCATCTGTCATGTCCTTGTTCTGCTCACCAGTGTTGTAGTTGACTCATGTTAGCTCTTGCATGGCATTGTTGACTTCAGCACAAGCTGGCATAGCATGAAGCCATGTTACACGCTGCTGCTCTGTCATCCCTCGCCCTATTGTGAGGCCACCACTGGTTTTCATACTTCTCATCAGCACCTGCTCGATGATAAGATCTACTGAGAGGCCAGCCCTTAGGCGATCAATTCTTCTGACCACATGGTATCCCTCTGGATGTTCCACCTGAAGCTAGCACATTTGCTGCACATATATCCGAGCAGATTTCGTATAGAGATTGTGCCCAGATGCTGCCATGAAAGGAAGCATTTCTGATATTGCCGCAATGTGCAGGGTTTCAGGGATTCGGTTTTGCAAAATGCAAATTACTGTGTTTATGAGGTCATTGTCGCCGCGCACATTTTTATACAATGCACTTAATGGTATTTTGGTCGACCCGGTATGTCCCCCGCACACCATAAACATACTTTTTGAAACCGAAGAGGGAAATTTACCTGCCAGTAGAGCAGTATAGGTCAAACAGACAATTTTGAAGCCAAAGACGGTCACTGCACAGTGGCAATGAGACAGATCGTACAGTTACCAATTTCCTGGCATCTTACTGGTACCAGTACTTTCCTGGAATCTACCGAGTACTTTCCTGGTTACATGCCAGTACTATGTTAGGTGGGAAACACTGAAAAGCATTTCTGTTTTACCCGGCTAGACGCGGGATCGAACCCACGACCTTCGGATTCGTAGTCAGCAGGGTTAACCACTGAGCCACAGGGCCACCTGGGACTCGGTTTTGTTTCTGAGCTGTTCCTTTATTCTGAGCACAACATCAGCCCGACAAGCCTCATCGGCAGGCAATGATCCCTCCATCACATGTACATATAGCACAGCAACTTCATCCATATCAGGGTTTCTTATTCCAACTCTAGCTGGAGTATCTTCATCTGATGCCATCTGTACATCAATGATTTCCTGTGAATCTGCATCTTCTGGCTCACCAGGCTGCTGAGAGAGAGCCACATATTCTGGCTCTCGAGGCTGCTGAAGGAGATCCACATCTTCTGGCTCTCCATGCTGCCGAGGGAGCGCCACATTAAGTGCATCAGACACAATCATGGCATTGATGACGCCATTGACAAGGAGGTGTGCAAGCACAGCCCGTGAAATTGCCTTCCCTGTCATATGCGTTGGCTGCATAGATAAGCTCCATAACTTCTTGTAACCCAGATCCAGCCATTAAATGCCCAATGGCCCCCAGGAAGCTCATCTCAGTATGGAAGCCTCCAAGTCCCAGGACTATGTTGTTCAAGTCGCTTCCTTCTGGCTCAGGACAAATGATCAGCAGGGCCTTCCACCAGAGTGGTTGATCAAAAGTAATGATGGGTGTGACATGATGGCGGCGGGCATGCTCACTTACAAACTTCAGTGGGGAGAAGATGCATGCGGCGTCACTGGGATTCATGTCAATCATTGTGAGAAAGACGAAGGATGATTTCCCTGGATGGTTGCCATGTTGTACAAACTGCATCATCCCAGACCATGCTGACCTTGGTAAGGCAAACAGGATGGCTGTCTTCCATATGAGGTCCATGTCTGCTGTTGGGTCTTGTGCGTCCATAGTGACAAGCTTCTGATACGTCACTGCGTCTGTTCCACGACCTTCTTCCTTGTGGAACACGATTGGAACTCAACCCACCATGGATATGTCATGAGGGGTGACCTTTGTTCTAAGGATTGGATTGGTGGACTTGGTAGCTGGTGTTACGGCAGCAATCATCCCCATGCCATGGAAGGTGTTGTTGCCATCCAGTGTGCGAATGTTGTGGTCCATATTGTCAACGGCGTACTGGATGAACTCACCGGAGAAGCCAGGAATGTCAGTGTTATGTGACACCACAGCATTGGTCAAAAAAGTGTTCACCTCCTTGTAGGAGCAGCAGAATCCAAGCTGGTGAAGAGTATCGATCAAGAAGCGTGATGAAAAGTGGTGGTGGACCTGGATTCCTAGCCCAATTTGCAGTGGCGCCAGAATAACTCTTGGTCGGGTCGCTCGCATGATTGCTTGTCCGAGGGAGGCACAAATGAACCAACAATTTAATTAAATATTACAAAACATGAGGCTATTAGAAAATATATCCGAAAATTATGACTATCCAAATATACGGACACAAAAAATACAATGTGTTGTAAGGACTAATCTATGTTTTCAAACAAATCTATGTATCCAAACATAATGCAATGACAAGAAGCTAGAAACATATTGTAACAACAGTTTAAAGTATAAAATACAGAAGTTATGAACTTACATGGATGCCTATTGAAAGTGCTATGGAAATCTTGTAAATCTTGTTTCTCGTGCTAATATTTTTTTATTAATCAGACAAGTGTAAAAGAAGGAGCTGACCGGAAAAATAAGACCGGGACATGCACTGTACTGCATCCAACTTCATGTCTCATATAAACCAAAGTTTCTGGTAGATTGTGGATAGTACTGAACCATTTGTGTGGGCATCAGACAAGCAGATATGCAAAAATCACCTTTTTCAACATGGGTGGCAACGAGGGAAAATGCCATCACCGATTTCCGTACTTTTCAATACTTTCCACCACTTGGATTCCTTAGGAGAATAAACCAGTTGAAAGAAATTCTGTTGCAATTTGTGTATAATGCTTACAAGTACTAGAAGAATAGTTACGCATACTTTTGTGGGGGGAGGTCAAGTCTCTAAATTCTATGTTTACGTAGTCTTCGCCTTACTGAACAGTGATTTTAATAACTCTGCGATTCAAAGTCTCTCTGAATTGTGATTGTTTTACCTAATCTTAGATGTACTCGTATATGTCTAAACCATAATGGGATCCATTCATTAGAACGACCTGCGATTTAAGTATAAAATATATAATCGCTCCACTCAGTGGAACTGAACTTTATACTACGTAAACTTTGTTATAATTTGAGCGTTCGGTTTTTGTAACAGATAAAAAAAATTACGAAAAAATAGCTCGACATTTATACTATAGTGTACACTGAAGTAGTTTTGACAGACTTATGTGTGTATTTTATCAATTGCTTAGTGTCGTAGTGTTCAATAGATCAGGATTACATCAGTATCGAACGTATTCAATATAACTCTAAAAACAAGGGGATTGAATTTTTATTATGATTCATTGCTTATCTTTCTAGATTTTTTTATCCCATTGTCAAGGCTGTCATGTTTTTCATTAAATCATTTAAGGAATGATACATGTTGATTTTCAAGCTAAACTTTCTAGTTCGATGTGTCAGAGGGCTAGTCAGATGTATTTCCAGCAAAAATACTGACCTGTGCACATGGTGTTTTTTATCATTTTATTGAATGTATGAGCCGTATTTGATGCGAGTTTTTTATAACAATTTGCATAATAGTATTTTTAAAACACTGATTTTGTCCATTAATGAACCTTTCATGTCATTTATAACCGTAACAAAAAATATCAAAAAATCGCGATATTAAAGTTTTTTTGTTTGACTGTTTACGTATTGCTTTAGATGATTTGAAATTTCAAGTTCCCTACCTCTGTGTGTAGTATAATATTATAGTTCTTAAGTTATAATGTGTGATGACTTATTTTTTTAAATAACATTCTAAAATTTGGCATACCCCGCCCGGAAGAGACGCATGTAGCGGAATTCGAATCCGCTACTTTCGTATCACCGATCTGGCGATGCTTAGACTCTTGTCATGTTTTTTTTTTTCATCCATTGACAAAAACTTGAAAATATTGTTAAGATTTAAGACGGCTTTTAATCATTTATTGTTAATTTTTACCATGGAGAGTTCAGCGTGGGAACTCATCTAGGTGCATTAAGTTCGCGAATCATCATGCTTTCCTTACAAAATGCACACGCATGTGTACTACTTCAAATTAAAACCCCTATCTGTGAAATAGCTTCAGTTGAATTTAAAAGCCAACTTTTCTAACCGAGAAATCGAACCGTTATCTATATCAAATATACAACAAAAATACTTACACATGAATTCTCCAAAGTACCATACTTCCTTGGTGTAAATATCAGCCAAAGCAGTCGGCATACAAATCACAATAACAAGCAAGTCAGCTACACAAAGATTTAATAAATATTTGTTAACTGTCGTTTTCATTGAGCGGCTGTATGTGATTATCACAATCACTAAAATATTCCCAATAACACCTATGAGAAATATTAAACAATATAGAAGTGTCGATGATAAAACTATATAAAACGGTGGTTCTAACGCATCGCTGTCTTCTATGTGCGCTTTACTTTCATTCAATAAATCAGTCAACGAATTATTTGTTGTTTCATTTATAGTCAATATATCAGTAACGTTCAATACCATGTCTGGTGTCATGGTGCTACCGATGTCCAATAGTTCTTTAAAACATATTTTCCGTTGAACTCATATTCACTACAACATTGTGGCGGTCACAAGAGTCTGTGCAGCTGTGACGAATTGCCTTCAGTGGCTGACAAGATATCGTCGCAGCTATTTAACGCATACGCGAACCTGTTGCCAGAATCAAAGTGCTGAAAGCGCAGATGGTCGGTCACTGAGAGTATTGATTATTTGAACGGATGAAATAGTATGTATATGAGAGATATTATATGCCATGACATGACGGTATGGTAAATAAATTCAGTATATTGTACACTCTCATTTGATTAAATGCAGAATCAAAAGAAATTGAATCAGTAGGTATTTCGATAATACTATGTTCAAAAGACTGCTAATTCGCAAAATAATTATCTGAATATTATATAGTATGAAAAAATAAAAATGTAATTCTCGATCCTTTTCAAGACAGAAATGGTATCATCTAAGAGATATACGTCAAGTATTTATATGGAAACGGTAAGCAATACAGTGACTAGCCAGCCCTTCTGATAAACCGCACGTTGGTCCCTCAAAATACATTCGTTTCACTTGCAGACACATATTAAAGGTAATTATTATATACGGAGTAATAAACGTATTTGCCTCATTGCAAACAGCCGACATGTCTTGAAGCAGGCAGTAATTCTGCTAACGAGGCGTAATGACAATAAATCCGCAATGTATAGACTGTGGTTTAACGCAATTTTAAATATTTGCTGACAGCTGTCTTATACTAAGTACATGTAAAGCTATATAAATGCAAGTAATACTAATGTGTTGAATCAAAGTGGGAGCAACAGTCGGCATTTATCACGTGCACCACCAGTACAAAGTGGGAGCAACAGTCGGCATTTATCAAGTGCACCACCAGTACACGTTTAGAGGTGATAAAATAAAAGTTCAAATAAACTGATTGTCACAAAAGCAAAATAATACGATACATACATAAAGCGAAAATCATGGCTGTAGGCAATGGACCGGCGTTCGGATGAATTAGTCACACCTATTATTCAAAATAATAGACTGCACATCCGTGTTTTTATGTCTGCGGTCTGTATAATTGTATGTCTATAGTTTTAAACACCTATTATTCAAAATGATAGACTGCACATCCGTGTTTTTATGTCTGTATAATTGTATGTCTATAGTTTTAACTGGGCTATTTAACCAGACTTGTTCAGTTTTTTTTACATAAACTCGGTCCACAAAACCATCAGAATACGCTTTAATCGATCTCTTTGTCTGTCTGCCTCATTTTTTAGCCGTGAGATATAACTCATTCTCCTCCTTAGCATATTAGCATAAACTATTGAGCGGAGTTAAAGTTGAATTAACGAAGACAAATTTCTTATCAATAATTAATTTATTTATCAAAATACTTGTATTGCTGTATATATCTTGTGTTTGTACATGCATATATTTGTTCAGTTATTGTGTCGTGGTTAATTATATTTTGAATTGGGCATTTCGGGAGCATATTCTTAAAAAGAAATTGCATATTGGTGCAATAAACTGTGACATTAAAGAACATCAAAGAATATTATTCTTTTGTGAAAAGGACCGTGTTAAAACACTGCGATGTGCTAACTATGACGATGAATTATACTTCCCTTGCAATTTACCGATTTCAAAATAATTATTTTATTAACAAAGCATGTGTTTTCTGCAACAACACTTATTACGACAATTACTTGTTCCAGTATATGATTATTTCAGGCAACAATTACGATCTACAATGAAAGCCCATTGTTATGCTTTTATTTTTAATTTAGTCACAAAATACATTGTTAAAACGTAAGGGTCGAAGTGTCCATCGAGTGGGGGTCGAAGTGTCTTGAAATAATGGGTCGAAATGACTAGGGGTCGAAATGTCCTGATACCATTGTAGACACCCGTGCTCCATTCCAGTCCGTATGACATCCCGTGCAACAGGAAAGAGCTCCCTGGCACCACTCATGCCCAATCCCCTTCAAAATCCCGAGAATGCATGACTCTCAGTGGTTTGTATTTTGCAGATACTCTAAAATAGAATGAAGAGAAGAATCTAATCAAATCAAAGTGTCAAATAGTCCATACACTATGTACCAGTAACAATTTCACTGAACAATGTTCTATAAGTACAAATGTACCCATATGTCTTTAAATACCCGAAACATTAAGTGAAAGAAGGTAAAGACATGTTTCCATAAATGTGTACGTCTAATATTTAGTTCAAGGCCATGTTAAGCCATTTGACATTTTAGCAGACTGTTTATCACCTACTAATTATAAGGCTAACATAGGTATACGGCCATTTATCAGCCGAATATCGCGTGTCTTTGTTCCAACATAATTTCGAGATTTGTTTTGTAAATATTGTCTTACTATAGAATAGCAGACTACGACAATTGTACAGATGTTTAACCCACATAATCAGTACCAGCAGTTCTCATTGACTGCTATATGTTATGAAAGCTACCATCGTCCGCAGGATAACCCATGCGAGTCAGGTATAGACCGATTCCATTTCTTCTTGTATGAAAGCATGTGTCTGTTGACAAATAATTGTATACATTTTAAACCAGTTAAACATTGCAAGTCAAAAATGGATAGGCATAACACTATAGCTGTGTATGAGTTGTGTCAAACCAATCAGATAAAGGCATCACCATTCTCAGCAAAATTTACAGCGTCACTTGTAACATTACTTTGTTGATCGCATCTTTGCTACATTTTTAGAGTTAATACGATTGTTTACATCGAGATTTTAGTCGTAAACCGTTATACATACTGTGACCTTTGGTAAAGCATTTATGTTCACTACAGCGCGGATGTGATTATCAACTAATTTGATGTTTTGTGCAATTTTTTGAGGGACCATTTCTTCTATGGCCGCGTCAGTACAGATATTAGGACATCCTTTTGTTACACATCTCAAGAGATATATTCGGGATCACACCCATTTGAAATTTAACTTGATTTTGAATTAATTCCCTTTAGTGCAGTACTCGGGATGTTCAGGAGTTCGTGTTGAGACACTATTGAGCAATGTGTCGTTGGTAGCGGACTTCATCCAGATATTGTTGTTCTACTTGTTGGAACGGACGATTTATACAATTTGAACCCAGCTCGTTATCGGTTTCTATTCTGGAGCTAGCTAAAAAGTTAATATACATAGAGAATGTGATTGATTGATGTAAAAATGTTAATGGCTTAGCTATATTGATGGAAATAGAAATATTTTAACAGTATGTATTATTTATCATCATAAGTTTCTCTGGGTGTATTAGGACTGAGCTTTTATGTCATGTGATACTGCTCTCGGAGCACCAAAGTCCCATGACTGTTGTAAGAATTGGAAAGGCAGCAGTAAGACGATGGAGCAATACATTGAAATTGATATGGTACCATCACTTTCCAAATATTTCCACCATTATTGCTGACGATGACACTACGACCACAATCGTTAAATTGAAATGTCAAGAAATCGTCAAAAAAATATATGTGGAAGTCAAGATCTTATCCAGAGCCTACGCTATTCAATTGTCTAAAAATATCAATTAAAGTCATACATTATCTTCTAAAATGCATAAACTGCTTAATTCAGAAAAAAACAGGACAATTCCGTTCGTATCAGCAATGGATTTGATGCCTTATCACGCTATCAATTTAATGGTTCCTCCTTGAGTGACAGATCTTAATGCTCTAATGTAATGTGGTAAAATACGGGGCAGAAACTTCAGTCACTCGCATTTAGTAGTGCATAAAATGACAAGCTTCTCCAGAAACAATTGGGGGAAATGTTTGATCATTACAAGAACTCAATAGAATAAATCATTAAACAAGACTATTGCTTCCAAAGCACCCAAATCACACTTCTACAGTGGATCAAGCAGCCTCATCCATAGGATCGCAGCAAGTGTTGCTAATGAAAACATTGAACATGGCTGCATTGCCAATGTTTGATTATACTAAGTTATATACTTATTGTTAATCATTAAGCACCAACTTACCTAGACTAGTATATTATCTTCCCACAGCAATTTCTGTTTTGACTGACTTTCTTTCAGCAATAATGGTTTCAAGATACAAGCCAAAACATCAAAGCTTTAGATAGAGTACATATAGGCCAGTGAAAAAAAAATTGGGGGAAAATGAACAGAAATAATTTTGGTGGATTTGTGTCATATAGGGCACCACATTTAATATGTTAAAAGTACAGAACAATCACACGGTGCAAAATGTGATTTTGGCGGTAAATGGTTGGAAAATTTAAATAAAAATGGGAATTTCTGGAAAGTGCCAATAACTACGTCAAATTGTGCAATAACACTACCAGGATTACTATATTTAATAGATATTGTATTTCAGTACAAAATACATAAAGTGCAAATTCCAGAAATTCTCACTTTCATAAATAGTTTTAACATTTTACCCAAATAATCACCTTTCTCATTGGAAGATATTTTGCACCTGAGGTATGTTGTAGAGCAGTTGATATCTGTTAAATACAGTTATTTGGGTAATTTTATAGCTAAATTTCGTCTAGTTTTTGACGAACACAGGAATTCCCACTTGTTTATTTTTTCAACATTTAAACCCAAAATTCACAGTTCGCAACAAACAACGTGTCTATACATTAGGAACGTTATGGTGCAATATAATATTTATTAAAGTACAGTTATTCTGGTATTTTGTTGCTAAATCAGATTTTATTCAACAGCAGTGACACTGGACCAATAGTAAAAATTTTGTATCAATATTTTCAGAACTTTTTCAAGAGAACGAAGTTACATTGCTTCATAGCAAATATATTAAGAAAAATAGTTCATGCATTATCAATATAATTATGAATAGAATTGTTCAAGCCTATAAAATATATGTGACAATCTTTGCTTTTTATCAACTAACCATCTTTGCGATTGTATTCAATGTTTTAGGTAAGTAGAAAGTTTGTTCAATCCCCTGGCTAGAATACAAATAAGTAGGCTTAACCGCGAGATCGACACACAGGGGGAAGAAAGAGGCGCCTATTAAAACTGGAAACTCGTCGGTTTTAAATTAAAATACTTTGTCCCCTACCGATCAATGATCAATTCAGGGGAATATATTTGCTCTATCAGGAAAGTGGGGGGGGGGGGTTCAACACGAACAGTATATCGGGCCAAAACGGGTTTAAATAAGTTTACATAAAATGTGAACGTACGAACCGTAATCCCCTTCACAAGGATGCAAATTACATAAATTAACAAATCCTTAATGTGTAAAACTAATCTACTCGTGCACTGGCTCAGTGATTACCGCATACAAGTTTTTCTCTGAAGTGAAAATGTAGATTATAATTATCCGTACAAATATTTTGTGGTGTTAAACACATACAAATAGTATTAACAACCTAATATATATACTGTAATTTTCGATGAATACTGTAATAGAATTATACTGAGTGTAATGCACAAATATTGTAAATGAAAAAACACTCTTATTAGATAGTTCAGCCTCTTCGGCCATCTTAATAAAGGTGGATGTTCAATCTTGGTATCACACTAACGAGTCTCACTGGATCTATGTTTTGTTACGATGAGTGCAATTTTCGCGTTTGAAAGGTTTAAAATCATTAAATAATATGTAATCGTTGCTAGTACTAGAATTGCACTTAACACAAGTGAAATAATTCTATGAAATTGGTTGTATACATTATATAAAGTAGGAATTAAATTGCTACAGAGAAAGCCACATACACAATGCCTCTCCACACAGACACCCGGGAAAACATCAGTCAACAAAACATCAGGATAACTAATTATATGACATTGGTTTTATACATCATAAAAAGTAGGGATTAAGTTGCTGCAGAGAAAGCCACCTACACAATGCCTCTCTTCACAGACAACCGGGAACACATCAGTCAACAAAACATCAGGATAAATAATTCTATGCATTGGTTGTATACATCATATTAAGTAGGGTTTAAGTTGCTGCAGAGAAAGCCACATACACAATGCCTCTCTTCACAGACAACCGGGAACACATCAGTCAACAAAACATCAGGATAAATAATTCTATGACATTGGTTTTATACATCATATAAAATAGGGATTAAGTTGCTACAGAGAAAACCTACACAATGCCTCTCCACACAGACACCCGGGAAGACATCGCGATACAGCCGCCTACGCCTAAGAACTTTGCATTAATTTCTCTTTTTTTGAACTTTCAGTAATTCTATTATGAAATTCAAACCGCATTCACTGTAGAAAGATCTTATGTACACACAAACATATTGTAACATGAGGCACCCCAGTTACTTATGAATTTGGTGATTTATTTTAATTAATCCTGTAAGGTCTAATAATATTGAGTACGAATCTGCCAGTTACATGCAAATATGTTGTAAGTCGCGAAAACATATGACATTTGCTTGCACCGTTATTAATGTATGCATAGCCCGATGTTACGGTCATAGTTCATTTAATTTGACTTACTGTCCGTTAAAGCTTACTTTTTACTCAGACTTGAACATCACTATACGCCGCAATCTGCTTCCGTCTCACTGTTATGATTTGTATTGAACGCGCCATCGTCACGAAATTCTGTTCTTGTTCGTTGTAGATTATAACCTTTATGAATCTTACTGAAGTATTTATCAAAGGACTGTATGGTCATTTTGTGTACGACTGATGATAATTGTGTTCCTTTTTATGTTTTATGTACTTATAATTGTATACTGTCTGAGTACTAGATTTTGGACGGCGTAGGAAGCCTGTTTACATATCAGGCGGAATTTTCCGCCTGAAATATGATTGGCTTTATTCTAGGACTTACGGGAATCGTATGTTTCCATTGGATCATTGACATCACCTCATGATATAAGTATTCTGACACATCTGATAAGTATAAAACCCGGGAGAATTTAAGATCTCGATCTTTTTGGATCTGACCTCACTCAGGGAATTTTAGGAATTTTTGGAATCTCAGCTCCGCTACGGAACTGAAACGGATTGACCTCGACTTGAAAATCTATGGAAGGAACCGAACATTAGATACGGACGGGAAAATGAAATTATCGTTTAATGTTAATGTACAAAGGATTTATTTACTTTAGACTGTATGAATAATCATTATTCAACTTGAATTTGATCTTGTAAATTTGGTCTCTTAATAAAATTATTCCATTTGCAATTTTAAATTGTTATTGTTGTGATTTGCCTCCGTCTATATCCTGACACGAACTATTAGACGTGTAGGCCCTATACAATATTTAAAGACTTGTAGCACAACTGATACGTCTGTAGGTGAAGCAGCCCTTTGTGTTATTCCCGTTACAGTATACTGACTAAGCAGATAGAAACTACCCTACTTGGTAAAAACCAGACTACATGGCGATCCCTGTAGCAACTTATTCTCTATTTTAAATAAAGTAAATCACACGAAGTGCTAGTATATGGGAAATAGGAAAATAAATATGAATTAATGATAAAATTGGCCATATGAGAATAATAATAGAGATGTTAAGTATTCTAAACGAAAAATTATGAGAGCTTGAATTTAAAATATTAACACATAAAGACAAAAATATAGAGAGAAATATAAATAACGGTCAACTCAGATAGACACTAAAATGAATTGCAAGATAAATCCGAACATGTAATGACTGTGTGTCACCATGAGTAGCTTTTTTAAGCGCGACACATTCAATAAAAGTGAAAACTCGTGGAGCAGTGAAGGCGGCATTTATGATCCACAGAAATCACTTGCACAAAACTAGACGAAGAGCGGTACACTTGAAGAGAAGTAAACATAACAACAAACGAATCAACAATATTTTTATATCGGCAAAATTTTATCTACTGTTTCCTAGCGATTAATTTTATCGGTGGTCTATATGTCTGTTGGTGAACAAAACATCATTTATTCTATGACCTAGACATCTTAAGTTAATCAAGTATTTGAAGGATCGGTTTATTATATTAGAAGGCTGTTTATTAGAGATAAGTTAGATAATTTTAGACATTTTATGTAATCTTCTTTAGCATTGAGCGCTTATTCCGATACTTTCATAATCACCATCTGCTCTTTTTTAGACTGGCTCTTCGACAATCATCCATAGCAAATCAACAGGCCGCTTGCAACGACTTGCTTATGTCCAAAAATATGACGGTAAATCTGAGTACAGAGTAGAAATATCACTGCCGCAAACAGTGCTTTGACAATATCAATTGTAAGACAAACAAAACAAATCGAACATAGAGACTAACGTTACGTCGAGAACTATTCCGATATCTGTAAGCAGCAGTCTGTGCAGCGGAATCTGCATATTTAAAAAATGCATCATCCCGTTACTAAATATTCGGGGGTATTTGAAAAACGATCGCCGCATTTTTTTAATTTCTCGATGATGGAACGAAACAATGCCTTCGGAAAAGGCCAACTGATGTGTTGTAAAACTGAATTAATAGATCATAGAAAAATTCCCTTGACACACGTAATTACGCTTTACAATCAAAACGCTGTATAATCAAAGATCTAGCTTTGTTCTGTTTGGTCTCTATAACAAATTCACAAACATAACATATAAGCATATTATTAATTTCTTATTGCTACATATAAGTACCTGATTACGAAGTTTTTAACTTCAGAAGTTATTTGAAACGAAGGCGTATAGGGGATAATTTAATAAACCGCGAATAATGCAGATTAGTTAAAACACTTCCATAAACTTTTCAAGCATTCCAACCTACGTCCTCCAGTATGGCAATTGAGTGCTCCACCCACTAAGCTGACCGAAGTTGTTACAATTACAGAGATATTATATAAGATAATTTTATTCCATACATGTACATCTGCATACCAGAATACATAACTGTGAATAAAAGGTTTTCTAGTGTGTTAAATTAAATCTATACACTTGTTTAAGGTGATAGCTTGCCATGTGTTTGGCAAGTCTATCAATATACACATTTATGGATTAATTCTATACATCGTATAGTAAATTTGTACATGTAGAAAGTTTTTTTCCAAAATTATATCAATAAAAATATAAAAACTAGATGTTGCGTACTCACCCCTTGTTTCTGTTGTTGTTATTTTTTTTATAAAAACTTCATTTTATGGTGTGGTTTTAAAAATCTCGATAGCATTATGTAAATTTGATTATTATCTTTGTATACATGTGTTTATTTTCAAAATTAACGCTTGTGCAATTAGCCTGATTTACCGGACCAACATATACAATTTGACAGTACCAAAAGTTCAAATAACTTCATCACTGTTCAACATGTTTACAAAATAATAGCAGTTTTAGTTGAAGGGTTGTATAATGATAAAACAGTATACATTTCATCTTGCTATATTATGAAGTTTCCAAAATATCGCTTAAAAGCAAATATGGCTATTTCTAGGGCATACGTCGCCTTAACAACTGTAATTTGCATGTGGTATTTGTGAACATTGCATTTAGTCTCTGACAATGCCATTACTCTACATGTTATCTTATGAATCATTTTTGTCCTGTATGTCTGATTGCTAATAGTTTGGTATGTTCGCGGACGTGCTTCTAAATAGATTTTAAACAAATGTCTAGACCTATTTCGTTCTCTTGTCTCTCCGTATACTAACAATGTGTTGGAAATCTGTACTAGCCTTAGTTCAATAGTTTATTTATGTCTCATATGTTCGGATCATAACATGGCATAAAGTCGAGGCCATTCACAATATGAATTACACTAGACATATTCATAAAGCTAAAAGTTATCACACGATAAAACTACATTCATAATAATATAGTGTGTGTTTTAAAGATAGCACTAAACGAAGAGACACGATGCGTCATCTACATATGTCTAAAAGCAACATAGCATGGTATTTCCGAGCTTCTTATGATCATCTTGAGCATAATGGTGCTATCTTACACGATAGATAGATCTATCTAGTTAGATTTATGCTAAGTGCACATTGTGACAAAATACATTTTAACAACATCTATCTTGCATACATACGTACAATAAACATTTAGCACACACTTTTATGAATGAATGAAAACAAAAAAATAGTAATTAAATACGTCAAGATCTAAAATGAGCGGAAGAGTAAATTTGCAAAATATACAAAATCATACTTTGGAATGGGATTTGAACTTGTAATGGATAATCGAAATTGTCAAAATATCCTACGCAATTCAGTTATGATATAGCTCCACTAAATAATGCGTCTTGCAAATTTGTAAACAAAGCTAGGCTTTTAACATGAATTGACTCTTATAAGAGATGGTATTGATTGTTAGTTTACGTGATTTTGACAGAATCAATAGTATCACATCAATATTAAAGAATATAGTGTTGTGTTAGCAGTATCTCTCAGTTGGTTTGAGGCTAGTTAAAAATTTCAAAACATTGTACCGGGCATTGATATCGATCTGTATAGTTGGAACGTTACAAACGGAGACATTGAAGGAACAGTAGATCGATTACGGACCCTATCATATTATATCGTCTCCACTGTACGAATCTATATGTCGGACTATATTTACTTAACACTCATGAATATTCATATTTATATCTATCAACTATGGTCGGTGAACTACTAAGCGCGTGTTCCGGTTTGTGTTATAAAATAATACTATTATCATTAATTTTGCCTACGCGACGGGGAGTGATATGTGCCAGAAGTGGCGAAGATTAGTGAGTGTCTAATTATACATGTACCACATTTGTGATTTATTATGATTTTTGTCGAATGACAGTGTATGCAATCGTTTCAGATGTACTCGTTCCTCTATATGATAGTGACATTAACACGACATTGTAAATGCAGTATGAATAGCAAGTCACCAAACTCTTGGAATGGTCAACATCGTCCAATACCTAGTCGTATCTTTTTATGTTTTATCATGGATTTACGAGTAATGTCCAAAAGCCATCGAGTCATAAATTAACATTTGCAAAATAATTAAATATGTCATCTGCATTTCGTATTATATTCACTTATAGTCCAGTCAATCTAAATTTAACTCTCAAATAATTGCAACATAAATGTTTTCAAGTACATTCGTAAGAATACTACTGTGTAAAGAACGTAAGAAAGTCTTAACAAAATCTTTAATGCGCAAAATGAAAAACAAAAATGTTCATACGTTCGGTGTATGGGTCTCTGAAACATAATATAATTTATGAATAATCATTATTTTATATTTAAACCTGCAAAATTCACTAATCTCGTAGCGTGCTATAAAATATTGATCAATGTAATAATTATTTTCGGCGAAAAATAACGAAGACAAGATAGTTATGCTGTATCTTAACTTTTCAAACGAAAACACAAGGCATGGAAATATTGAAATATTATGGAGCTACGTAAAGTAAACAAAGAATAACTAAAGGAACGGTATATTTAAAGGTTATATTCACTTATCTAAATCTAAGAAGGAACATTCCCTCGATAACATAGACAACTGGTAAAATATGACAGTTAACATGTGTAAATAAAGATTATGCGACTCTTTTACCGAGTAGAAAGCTTTCACTGCTACAGTAAAAAATACTAAGACTATGTAGTGGAGAGACTTTTGTCTGAAAAGAGTAAAACCAACAAAGTCATATTCCAAATTGTTTGGCAGAGTCTGTAGTTTACCGGACAACCAGTATTTTGTTTCTAGTTCAGACCAAAGTACATTATTTATGATATTAACATTAAGTTACATCCGGCAAAGTTTTTCAAACCTTACCACGTTCATTTGTGACATTGTGGACGCCATCTGAACATTTGATTGGTTTGCACTTTCATAGTGAATGTTGATTAATTCCATTTAGTCACTATAACTGCTTGCTGAAAAATACAGTAGGGCATTTTTTTAATTTTATCCTTTTATTCTATAAACTTGGATTTTGGGGCTCGCACCAACTTCAGAAAATTTATGCCGATGATCCGATAAACTACATACCCTGACAAATTTGGTATATGACAATGTTTGTTTTACGCTTGTGGTTACCTCACCTTAAATTCAGCCTATAAAGTCACCCCACTAATGTGAGTTCAATGGTAGAAAAACTAAATATACGACTCACGGCGACATTACAAAGTTATTCCCATTGCCTAAACATGCGTAGTTATTTAAAAAAAGAGAGAATAATACAGACCTCCAGGAAAACAACAACCATTGTGGTATACATAAAAAGTGTAGTAACATATGTGAGTGGGGGGGGGGGTATTAAGTATTATGAATGTATAAGTGCTATCCCTGATGGATGATATGATAACAGCATTTAATGCAAGTGCTGGGGCGACTTTTTACGGCCATCACACTGCACCGGCAAAACAACTGTAATGATAAAAGAGACTGAAGCCATATTAACATCTGTCTGTGCTGCGGAACATGTGTATTTTAATATGCGTCATCAAGTAACTGAGCATTCGGAGGACCGTAAAAAGTATAATACCTTACATATTTACAATATTTGTAATGCATATCACTACATAATTCTCGATGCTGGAACGAATCACTGCCTTCTTATAAAGTTTTCAGGACTAAAAATTAAACTGATTACCTAGATAATGATCAAAGTTTCCCTCTACAAGTTAGGCTATGATATTGTATAGACATTTGATTGGTTAAAATATAGGAAAATACCAGTGTATTATAAACTCAGTAGTCACGTACCTTACCGACAAATAAAAATTAATATCACAAAGCAGTGATACCGTATTCTGCTAAATCAGACAAGCTAAAATGTCAAATATCAAAATATGCTGGGTTGTAAACTATAACGAAAGTGGAATCAAAGCGCTGCATACATGTATGAGAGCATAACCAAAGTCATGACAAGCTCAACTTTTGTTCAAAACCATACGTTACCAGCTACAAGTTCAGCAGCACGTTACCACAGTATGCGTGTATCTTTAAGCGCAAGATTGGTTAAGTGATACTAAGGGTATGAATCCATGTGCATGGAGTTAGACCGATGATGGAAGCATGCTGTCGCCAATTAAGACCTATATGCCACATGCATGTGTTGATTTAGCTAATCGATTCAGATGTTACTGGTAAACTAACTGTGACACTAGGCATTGTACTTGCAGGAAGCATGGGTTCGACTGTTTTTCAGGGTGCGTTGACTGTCAAGGAATACGTTTTTCCAATGGACAAACTATATCACACACGATACAGAAAATGAATACATGTACATAGAATAAGCTTTAAGAGAAATAACATGAATACAAGAGTTCATGTACATGTATTGATAAAAATGCTCACATTTGTTCTTTCAGCACTTTTGATTTTTTTCTTCCAGATGTTGGTACATGTATTTCTTTTTTTCTGATCATTATTATTTATATCAGGTGTGCGTTGCGAGTACTTAAACATTTACTTTTCGTCTTTATGTATCACATGCAATTGTGTCGGCTAACAGTTTGGTAATGTTAACTGCATTAATAAAAGAGTGGGTGGGTATTATGGCTATGAATTATAATCATTTTGGAACACAATTAACAATTGTAACTAAATTTAGCTAAATGCTGATTATGTCATTGCTGTGATTGTTAAGGTACGCTATACTCATTACTGCGCTGTTTTTCAAACATTTCATCATCAGATCTTATCTTTGTCAATCCAAGAAGATGTTGAACGCTTTTGAATACATGTAGATCTAATACACTTTTGACTATTGTTTAAAGCTTTTTGACTTAAATGAATAATGTTTCGGAGTTAATTAAAAGAATATTACTGGTGACTTTATTGAGTTAAGATTTTACCTTAGTGGATGGGGGTAATTTCTATCATTTTAACTTAAGCAAATATTCATCTTTCCTTCTAATTGGGCATTGTTCTTTATAAATACACAATGTAATATAAATATTCTGCTGTCGAGAAGGTTTTTGGAGTATTGTATTCAGCAAATGCACACATATCTTGTCATTTTTTTAATGAGGTGGTGTTAAAACAGACTAATTTCAATAATCTTTTCAGCTGCAATTATTTTAAGGTTTGGCCTTTTTTGGCGTAGAAGGACTGGACTATAAAGTCGCATGATAACATGAAAACGGTGCAGTTGTACAGAATCAGCGTTAGAATTCCGGTACATTATTAGTTAAATTATTCAGTTGACTCATCAGAAAGGGAATATTATCAGAACAATGCAATGCTTATACATTAAATGTCTTCGGAAAAATAATGAATAAAGGTCTTCGGGCATTCATGTTCCCGATTTAGATGCTTGCTTGGATACGAGCACTGGCTATATTTTTTTGGCTAAAATGGTTTCAGTTTTATACTTTTTCACGAATAAATTAACTATAATTGATTTATATTACACAAGTATTAGTTTCTTCTTACATATTGAAACAGGCTATGACTCGCTCTCTAGAAACATTGCAATGATGGACAGTGCTTTCTGTGATTTGTGAGGTGCCTCCAATGATTATGATTAGTCAATTAATCGAACTCATGTCACACAGTTTTCCCGGAGTTAATTATTGTCGACCCTGGACAATTACGACGTTTGTAATTCTGATGGTAACGACATGACTTCACTGACAAATCGAATCCATTCGTCTCAATTATCCTGTCAAAATTACAACTATTCAGACCTTAAACACATCTGTCTTGATGATTGAAACGTGTAAATGTGCTACGGGAATTAACATCGACTTGTTTAATGCCGCAAAGTACAATTATCGTATTCGAAACCCATTTGATTTAGAACGCATTAGAAAATTTTACCGGATTAATCGACCAATGGCGACTGTGACTGTGACCATATTAAAATCGAAATACTACAGGAACACTAATCAGTCTTACAGTTTATACCACTCCTGAGCATCATAATGATGCTCGGGCTTATCAGCAGAACTAATCGGTGATTATTGTTATAACTGTAAACAGACCACACTTGACCCCATCCCTGTTGGGAGCCGAGTTTTATAGCCTCTGCTGGGCTGGAAATTTGGATCATATGGTACATGTGTAGTTGTTACTTAAGATACAAGAGAAAGTTGATGCAAGGCATCAAAGTCACCGGGAGGGGGGATGTTTAGCAAAATAGGCCTAATTATTGTGAAATATTTGAAGGGAATATGTAAAAAAATAAAACAAAAGTGACGTTATAACACAAACTGAATTTTGCAAATATCGAGCACGCAATATTTTTTTGTAATGAAACCATATTGTTATTAGTGAATAGCTTATAAATAAACATGTTATACAATGTTTTTAATTAATGATATTCGAGCGATCAATCATTAGTATAAGTCGTGTAAGTACAACTGTAGATGACCAACACAATATATAATATTGTAATGAATAATGTCTACCTCCTGATGGTGTCGAACTCTGACCCCGTATCACTGTTGGCATCCCTGGGTTCATTACGGATCATCCCGAGCTTCCACGGTGCTGCCACGGTTGTCTTCCCGTTTTGACAAGGTTTCTCCCGAACCATCATCCGGGACGTACTGGGGCACCAATCCGGGACAGTGAGAATGGGGCTTAACCAACATCAGCAATTGTTCAGTTGTAATTCAAACCTTAGAATCACACAAACACATACATGTGATTATTAATTTTAAATAGTGGAGCTATCATTGTGTATGTTTACTTGTTATTATATTGGCCGATACAACTAGCTTCCTAACAAGTCAAATTTTATATTTCTATTTGTACGGGACATTAGTGTCTTTGAAAAACATTTAGCGTCTTTGAAAAATATTTCTAGAGCCCTATGTATAATCATTCTTCTTTTCCCGTCACAAGGTAAATACAGAGAAAAAGTCTTACAAGCAAATCAAACACAGAAGATTCAATTGTATCAGTAAAAGATATTTATATTGCTGTTACAAAAGCTTCGTTTTTCGTTTGTTCGTATGTTCGTTCGTTCGTTTGTTCGTTCGTTCGTTCGTTCATTCATTCATTCGTTCGTTCATATATACATGTGTACAATTGTAAAAATATTTATTCTTGGATAGTAACATTAGTAGACAGCTTGTGTTATTTTAATGAATAGCTAAATTAACATTTAATTAGAATCCCATATATGAGGTTATGCTATTTGAAATTTGACTGCAGATCAAATGATACTAATGGAAGATTTTCTAAATGTACTTCAGTGTTGTTGTTTTTCTTCCTTTAAAACAATGATTTTGGTAGTATTTTTATTTCAATGAATTTAGTAAAATTAAAATAAATTATATAAACTTCATATTAAATATTAATCATGACTTAAAAATGAGCAGAACATTCATTTCTTTATCATATGGAAGGTGTAATCTGATCCCTATGTTCTGACCACAAGACTGACCAGTGCAGCGAGATTAATGGGCCCCTGCTGATAGAAATAAGTGATATCAATTACAAGCATAATAAACACTTAAGCTGTGAAGAGAGGCTTTGAAACAGGGGAAAATCCAGAAAGCTGGTATAAACTGTAGGACTGTAATGAATTTAATGACACAGGTGTAACTGACGCCGGAACTACTGGGGATTACGATGAAAATGATGTTAAATGATGTTAGGTTCTGATGGTATTAATCAGGAACGGCGCCCTTTAAGCTTAACGATATCCAATAATTGATGAAATATAGTCATCTTTTGAGGAACACGAAAAATCTGTCAATGGCGCTACCAGGAAGCCCACTTGGTATGGTAAGTCGACACATTGCTCGTCCACTAACATGATATCCGAACACATGCCAACGTGTATGTTCTCTATGGCAACATAATTGGAAGATATGATCTACCAAACGAAGACTTTTACTCATGCAGAATAATTTGTCGAGAATATGTATTTACCAAAGGCTCACAAAATATAACGACACATGCGGCATCCAAATTATTGTAGTATTTTACGTGTCCATGTTATAGAAGAGAAAAAATGCCAAGTACTTGTACTTAAATACAGTTCTGGATATGCAATTAATGGACATATATAGTATTATTTAATCAATATAGAGAACATTTGGAAGCAATGGAGGCTATCAAGCAGAATAATAGAATTTTCGGTTTGACGCGTCTATGTATGGGAGGTAATGAAACGAATGACATAACGCTTCTTTACCTTGTGATTAAATATTTAATAGCATCTCATAGAAAAATCAGTGTGAGGCATTTGTCCAGTGAACGTGATGTTCCTGTTCCACCTTCATCCTTCCCCCATACGACATTCCAGTTTTGCATATATTTACGACCGATAATTGCTTCTAGAAAACATAACCAATATTCGGGCACTTAAGTTCATGAAAGTCAATCCATCCAGGTTTGAATATTTCATGGAATGGATTCTCTGTCGTAGAATGTCTCTTTACGAAACCATTGCTACTTTCTCAAATATAGTGTACAGACAAGTTTCCTTGATAAAATTTCCCAAGCTGGAATTTAAGTTGAATATGTTCCATACAATGCAATTATCGCAAATCAGCAAAGGAACCTCCAACTTATTTGACAGGCAGAACTAACATTTCATTTACTCAATTACTGTTGATGTTTGTAAAAAGATGCGTTGCACACCAAACCAAGTTCAATAACGGAAAAATCCAGAATAAATGGGAATTATCAGTAGGCATTGCGTGGTATTTTAAAACATAATTGGCGTTTCCTGAGATACAGTTGGAAATAGCTCTCGTGTTCCCATGACATATCGACGACATTAAGATCATTAAACAAGTTTACCGTTTAACTGCTCGATTTAGCAATTGACATCAACTGCCGAGTGTAGGAAGGAAAATATACCAAATATTCTTCTGCGATAACTATCATCTAAGCTTTCATCATATACTGAATCCGGCCCGCCGTTTCACTTTTTTCACAATTTTCGAAATTGTCCCTAACTCTAAAGAAAACATGTAACCCCTGGTCGGGGGCTGTTTTTTACCCTAAAGGCATATGAACAATCTTTATAGGAGACCACTAAACAGTGCTACATTTCGCTATATAAGTCTGTAGGAAACATGAGATACATGTACCTGGGCGGGGCGAGTTTTGACCCCAGAGACATAATTTCAACAATCTTGGTAGGAGACCACTACACAAATATCGAAAGCCCCGGGCCATGCAATGTCGAAAAGAATATTTTTAAGAACTTCCCATGTAATTGTATAGAAAACCTGTGACTCCCGTTGTGGAGCCAGATTTGACCTCGTGGGCATAATGTGAAAAATCTATATAATGGATCATATATACAGTGCTATATTTGTGCTATCCAAGTCTATGTAAAACATGTGACCTCTGGGGCGGGGCTAATATTGACCCAAGGGGCATGATTTGAACAATCTAAATTTGAAACCTGTGGACCTTATGGTTCTGAACAAGACTATATTTTAAAGTTTTCAATTGTAAAACATATTTTAATTCCTGTGACCTAACTTTGCAACAGAGGACCACCCAAGGAACGGTCATGTGAAGTTTAGTCAAACTTGGCCAAGCGATTTCGGAGAATGTGATGAATTTAACGTTAACACCCACGCGCTTACGATGGACAATAAGCCATGACCTTTGGCCAGTAGAGCTAAATCCATAATTTGCGCATATGTTATGCATCAAAATAATGTCCGGGAACAATATCAACACATATGCAAAAGCCAACAGACGTTCATGTGGTTATGAAGTATCATTTGCAATGAACATAATGATAAAGTTGAGAAACAATTCAATAAACTTTTGCTGTAGAAACAAATTTTAACATCATTTGATGTGAATTGCATTACAACAAATGCAATCATATCAATATTTGCAAGAATACAAATACAATTTAAATTTGATATACATGTATTAATATATACTGAAGGAAAAAAGTTTAACAAGGTTTGATATTACCGTTATGGTTATTTTATATAACAATACACCTGCATAAAATGTTTATATAATAGCCAGCACGACCCAGAGAACAGGTTTTAAGTAAAATTGTATGCTTCGATGAATTTGTTAGACTGAAACATCTAAAAATCGCCAAACAATAGGTAGCACGTGCAGCACGAAACATTTTCAGTATAAAAGGTCAAAACCAAACTATTCCTGTCTAATATATACCACAGCCATATAAACCGTACTTAAAAATATATGATCACGCAATGAGACGTCGCCCAGGAATGACGATAGAACACCATAATATAGCCGTCGGAATGATGACCGCCGGTATGAGTGCTAGATATGTTGCCAGACATTTTCGTGTACACGAATCTACCATTAATCGTCTGAGGGTTAGGTATCAGTTGACAGGAAACGTCAAGGACAGACCAAGTTTCGGTAGGCCACGAAAAACAACGCCGATAGAAGAGCGTTATATTATGACGACGTCAAGACGTAACCGGTTCATGTCACGTTTGAAAGATAGCAGTTCGCCTCAGGAATGCAACTGATACGAGGGTTTGCGATAGAACCATCCGTAATAGGTTGCGTGCGGCTCAGCTTCATGGTCGTCGACCTTACGTTGGCATTCCTTTAACGTTAAGGCATCGACAGGCTCTTGTGATATGGGCAAGACTTCATCAGCGATGGGTCCGTCGACTGTGGAACAACGTTCTCTTTACGGATGAATCACGATTCAACCTTTCGTTTGCCGACGGACGGGTGCGTGCTTGGAGAAGAACGGGTGAAAGACTCGATCCTAAAAATGCAATTCAGCATTATCGTTACGGTGGCGGTAGTGTTATGGTTTGGACGGGCATTTGTCAACATGGTAAACTGAGCTTGTTACCATAGCTGGTAATCTCAATGCAGTCCGATATTGTGATGAAATTGTCGAGCCCGTGGTGATACCATTTCTGCGTGAGGATCCTGCGACGCTGTTCCAGCAAGATAACGCCCGCATACATACTGCTAAATACAAACAGGATGTCCTTCACCGGAACAACGTCGCCGTTCTCGAATGGCCTGCCAGATCTCCAGACTTTGCGCCCATTGAAAACATGTGGGACTACCTCGGGCTGAAGGACAGGACAGTTCAAGAAAGCTTGCAATAATAGACTGAAACTGGGGGTAAATAACACGAACACTATATAAACACTTTGTAAAAGAATTGCACTGGGGAAGGGAAATTTATAAATAACAACCAAACAGCGAATTTCTCAGTAAAAAAACGGGTTTAAATCGATTTAACAGCTCTAGCTAACCTCACACCTAATCGCTATATGGTAAATTGATTTAACAGCTAGCTTACCTCACACTTAATCGCTATATGGCATAAAAGCGGCGACTTTATGCTCTCACCTTGGGAACCTAATAGTGACCTGGCAAATTTCAAAACGCGTACATGAGAGTTCAAAACTCGTACATGAGCGTACAGTGGAATCAGTTTGTTCTTTTCTTGAGAAGAAGCTTATCCCACATTGGGAACCTAATAGTGACCTGGCAAATTTCAAAACGCGTACATGAGCGTTCAAAACTCGTACATGAGCGAACAGTGGAACCAGTTTGTTCTTTTCTTGAGAAGAAGCTTATCCCACATGCACTATCTTTTTTACTAACATGGTTTTGTTATTTGCATATCAGTTTTGTGTAAACCAATCAAATGTTTCTCTTTAACCGAACATCGTTTGTAACCTTGACGCGGATTGGTTAACCTTTCGATAAAGGGTACGTTACCTCACCGAAATGCACTGAATTTCGGTGAATTCATCGAAATCCATTTTGGATCTAAAGTGACCAGCAATCCTAACATCTCGCCATTTTTTATGTTGCACAACAAATCTTAACCTTCAAAATGCGCCGACCATCTTTTTTTCACGATATTTTTTGTTTCTACTGTTGTTTTGTGGAAGCATGTGATAGGCGCAGTTTTATGTGGAACTTATGAACGGTTTTTGTATGTACTGTAAGCTAACAAGCATCCACGTGGAGAAAACGGTATTTTCCTGAATACCATTCCATAACCTTTGATAGAAAACAACAAAACAATAATAACATTTCAAATTTGTAATTCGGAAATCTCATGCTCGTGAAAGCACTTGGGTAAACCGATATACACAACCGATTATACACAACCGATTATACACAGCCGATACCTTTCAATACATTTCACTCAATGCATTCATAATCCGTATAATAATTAAACACATGCATATATTTTTAACCTTCAAAATAAATACTCCCTAAGCAGTTGGAAAACATGTTCATGAAGCATATCATATACTGACATAAATTTGTATTAAAAGTTAAAAATGACGAAGTGTTAACACATCGGTTCCCCAAAGCTGAATGCCTTTCAAACCTTAATCACACGAAATATTCGTGCGTTTAACGCCATCGGGTGGTTAATACATTATAAACAAGGGAAAATAATTTTCTTCTTATTCGCTACACTAAAACGTAGACAATTATATTTCCGGCTTGTTAAGCCGGAAGACAAACACAGTATGATAATTGAGGTATGTAATATGGTACTGTCTACTTGCGGAATTAACGAAGTGGATTTCTGTGTTTTCTGTCGTCTAGCAAGCACTGTTAATCAAATAGTGTGATAACGCGGATCATGGCGGGATGTAATATAACGGTTGTTATCGAAGCGGGAAGAATTTGTCTGGAATTGAACATAACGAGATAGATTTATAATCACCTAATTGAATTGTGTACTTTATCAACTAAAGGATTGGGAAATGGGAGCTTTCAGTATGCTTTTTCATAATTTTAAAACTCCGAAAATTCTATAATTTTGGAATGATTCCAAAAGTATAGAATTTTCGGAGTTTCAATTCTCGATAGGTACCCAGTGGCTAAACGCACAAACATGATTTTCTATGCCATACGAAACATCTATCAAAATGCATTTACTTAACTACGCGACTTTAAAATTAAAAATATGATTATAACACTTATTTTACATTTAATCTAAAGTTTACAAACGCCACACAATAGCACATTTTATTTCTGAAATATATCTGATTAATACACTAAATGAGCTAATTTTCTTATTGGTCACTTTGGTAAAACAGTAGATCTAGATACATTTTTAATTATGTACATATTAGGTGGTACATATAAGGTTATAGTTTATTTTCTACAAATTATTAGTTCATATTGACGGACAGCCAAATTTAAAATATCAACAACAACAGCAACCTGAAACTCTAAAAAAACTCAATTGTTACACTTTCCGCACTTCATATTGTCCAACAGAAGAGATTTCCCGCAATTTAATTAGCGTGCTTTAAACGTCATCATTTTTTTCTAGATCGTTCCCAAGTTCGTAATAAAGCCTACCACCCTAGACAGGTATTATAATTGCAATACTAACCACTTTCACAAGTCTGAATACACCTTTTTGTTGTAAACACTTTTAAGTCGTGTGTACCCTTGTAGGACAGTGCTAAATGCTTGAAGTTGAGAATGAGGTTCTTTAACTTTGTTTTTGTCATCTATATCCCCATATTTTTTAAAATATAAATCACTTTAAGGATGTCAATCATCAGAGCAGTTATCAACAGATGCTACAGCATAGTAAATTTTAGCTGCCTTTCAGGCTCTATCTGCACCAGTTTCAAGAGATATCAATAATAGAATCATAATAAGCATGAGCCATGTTCACTGCTGCGTCCACAGAAAGCCAGCGAGCACTAGTTTCCTCAAGGATTTTCAACAGGTCGCTCGTTTGAAATTAATTCCATTACAATTCCAATAAAGCATTCATAATTAACAAAATTAAATAGGTTTATCCTCAAGTGCCTTTTGTTTCATGGATTGTTGTTTTGGTGGTCTGTATGGGGAGATACTGTCTTATGTAGGTGGCGTTCCCTGTAGCAACTTATGCTCTCTCGTTTATTCTATCTGAAATTATTCGTGTTTCAGATGACGTCAACACATTGTCAGTCCATATCTGACATGAACTCGAACTCGCTATCAAGTATGTGGAATCTAATTCAGTGTGATTCATCTAGCGCTGGACATCTCATGATCTCGAACAGAAGAGAGAATAAGTTGCTTCAAATATTACTCTGTGCACTGACCATGTGAAAAAAACAACAATGCCGGAACCGGTGAAAGTGCATCGGAACCATATAACATGTACTACGGATAAACGTAATGGTTTAAATCAATAATCGATATATTTTTTGAGAAATAATTGTTTTTAATGAAGCAGATTAGTTGCATTATAGTGTTTATGGCGCAAGTCATGCACTTTTACTAGTGCCCATTGTTTTGGAAAGTGCGTCAAAGAACTAGCCAACGAACTGTAGAGGTAATGAATAGCCGATAAAGATACCTTACTTCTGAGGCAGTTGTTATGCATGTACTTTCAACGAATGTGGCAACGATGGATTGAATTTTTAATTAGTGCGGTAATAATTGTGTTAGTATAACGCAGCGATTTATCGAGACAGTGTATTAACGTTAATTAGTATTGGAATACAAGAAAATCATTGATGCAAAGCATCAAAGGTCGCCGCTAAAAGAATTAAACAAGAGCAAAGGAAATGTAGAATGATATTTTGTTATCTACATTCTTTTGTACAAAAAACATGTAACTAAAGCATTACAATCCATTTTAGTAGTATCAAACACGTAAACAAAAAATATTAATCTGTTTACAGACCCAGTTCCAACTTCTCTTTGTTCACAAAAATAATAATATTTAAAATTACATTCTTTGAATCTTTTACATAAATTATCATTAAGTTTCTAAATAATTATCTCAGACTATCATGACACTCTAAATGTATCATACATAGATTCGTTTTGAGAAATCAACTGTGTAAGGCAAGTCGAACGTATATGTCATCTCATTTCTCGAAAATCTAAAAATAACTGACCTCTACATTTATTTCAACCCTTCAAGTGTTAATATGAATGTTTTCTGAAAATCATCTTAACTGTACAAGCAAAGCAATCTTCTCATTTCTGGAAAATACAAAATAGACCTTGACCATTTGAAATCGTGCACCACATGAGGGAATCTAAAAATAAACTTTCCGTAGACTGGTTTCAAATATTTTATCAGTCAAAATAGACCTTGACCATTTGAAATCGTGCACCACATGAGGGAATAAATTAAAAGATTTAAAAAAAACACAAAAAAACAACAAAATATTACAAATACTTTTTCTGTAAAACTTTATTGTCAGTGGGTAAAATTTTCTTGAATCGAATAATCTTGGAAAAAAATTAAGTCACGTGCCCCTCCACCTCCACGTACAAAAAAATATCCCATTCCAGACAGTATGAAGTGCGGCGACAATAATTGATTCGACGTCATTAAGACAAGGAGACGTGACTATATATATACACACATGTAAACAATTGCAAAAGTCATACTGTAATGCTAACTCGTACACAAAGCCTTAAAACGTGAAATCAGAGGTGTCTATGGTCGATGAATGCATCCTGTCTACGCTAATTACATAATTACGTACTTCCCGGTGATTGATAGATTAAGATTTCCGTCTTAGCGAAAACACATTCAAATGCAAGATTCAAGATGGAAATGTCATTCATTGTAAAATTAATTCTTATGTTTCGTAAAAACAAGGTTGTTCGTTGTCTAAAAAACGGTGAACATAATGTATCAGTTGCTACGATACATTCAAGCACATTAACGTAAATGAGATATTTCTCACGCCAAATGTATTTCAAGCTTGATGGATTATTCAATTTTAGCATAAAAGATTGTAGGAACTGCTACACTATTCTATTATATTCAATGTGTACTGTAAATGTTTGCATAATTCTGCTGAATTGTATTTTAAATATTTTACTTGTACGCATTACGTCTTTTTATGCTCCACCGAAGGAGGATGGACATAGTTGCCACTTCGTGCGTCCATTTTATTCTCGGCAACCACTGAAAGGAATCGAAACATCATTGGAAGCTTCGCTACCATGAGGAGATCCGCACAGTACCAGGTGGTTCCCGTCAGATTTTTTTATGAAGTCAATGCCCTTTGATTATGCAACTTATCTAATATATATTGCACCATTCTTGTCCGGACTAGTTCACGGCAACCAGTGACAGGAATTTAACACAACTTTATGGCAAGCTCCACTACCATGAGGAAATCCGCACAGTACCAGGTGGTTTCCCGTCAGATTCTTGACGAAGTAATGGCCCTTTGATTATGCAACATATCGTATATATTGCACCATTCTTGTCCGGACTAGTTCACGGCAACCAGTGACAGGAATTTAACACACTTTTATAGAAAGCTTAACTACTATGAGGAAATCCGCATAATACCAGGTGGTTCCCGTCCGATTATTTTTCATGGAGTTACGGCCCTTCGGTTATGCAACATATTGTATATATTGCACCATTCTTCTCCGGACTAGTTCACGGCAACCAGTGACAGGAAATTAACACAATGTTATGGGAAGCTTCACTACCATGAGGAAATCCGCATACTACCAGGTGGTTCCCGTCCGATTATTTGATTATGCAACATATAGTATATTTGACACCATTTGTGTCTGTACTAGTTCTCAGCAACCACAGACGGGAATTTAACAAAACTACATGGAAAGCATAACTTCGGAAAGCAGATTCAGATATTGTCAGCAAGATCCAGTCAAAGTACGTTTATATGCACGTTTTCGGCGGATCGTAAGGTAATCAATCAATCAGAGTGTCTCAACTGGTCTATTTACGGTGGATCAGTGGTTTTCTGTTACATACTTGCAGGATTATCATAGCCCACAATGTAATCAAATTGTTTTACTATCTTTATTACTGTAACTTCTTGTATACACTGACAACATTTTCTAAACGTCCACTAGGTATTTCGTCAAAATATAAGAACAGAAACAAATGCGCATATTTGCGCCTATTGAACAGACGGGCAACCTGAAATATTAATAAAAAGTGGTCAATAATACAAAAAAGTATATATTTTTATAATCATTTTCAAATTTTTATTTGAATTGATTAATAAATGTATAAAGTAAGTCTTACCTGTCGAATCGGAGTACCAGCATTAATCATACTGACGGCCCTGGCGCGTTCATCACTGGTCTTTCTCCCTCTTTTGTGTTTTTCACGTTCGACATACAACGTGGATTGCATTGGAATGAAATTTACCACTTACTACACAGTTCACGTGATCATTGTTCCTAAAGTTGAAAAATCGTACTCGACCCTAAATATTTACTCTTCTTGTGAAAGTCGATCGAGTATAACTCAAATTCGCTATTTCTTTCATTATTGTGTTTATCTAAATATTATAGGGGTGTTCCCGGCGCTTGATGGTTAACGTAAGATTTGATTTTGTTTACATAACACTGATATGCAAATAGCAAAACCAAATTAGTACGGCTACGCCGAAAATGGGAGAAAAAAGGAAATCAGTCAGCGCCTAACGACAGACTCGTTCATCACTATCTAAGAGTATAATATACACTATGCTACTAAGGCAATGACATTCTTAAAATGCATATAAGCCGTCGTCAATGTATTTTTGAAAAACATGCATGCTTGCCCTTGCACATTCTCAACGCTTAACGTTTGCCACTCGTTTGGTGTGCAAATGTTTTCCTGTGATCTGTGTCGCGGTATTAAGACAATATAGTAATAATATATTATGTATATATTGATATATTACAAGGAACTTCACATTAGTTTAGCTCTACGACGAACTAATTTAATTTGTAACCAACGCAACAGTAAATTCGATTCATTTAACTGGGCGTTGAATTATTAATCATTAATGCATATGAACCGACAGGACTTGAAAAAAAACATAATCACAAAAGCGCTTTTTTAACTGCGAGACATGTGTGGTATGTGGTTTTGATTCAATTGACTTTACCGTTTCGTTCGTTACAATATCAAACATGTCCTTGTACAGCCAAAGTTATATATGTTCTAGTTACTTGCCACATTTTGCCGCATTTGTGGATTGTTCTGGCTCTGGCTGTAACGACATTGCTGGATTTAACAGAGATGGATCGGTACCAGAGCGGAGAGGGTACATATGTGACTATACTAACGGAGAGGTTCTGTTTCGTCTTAATACCGTGTGTGAGGGGAGGCATTCTCTTTTTGAATGTGGTGTTCCTAGTACCAACTTGAATCTTCCTTTAGACGTAAGCAGCGCTACAAGAACAAGTCAAGTCTGTTATATTTTGCATATAAAATAAAAGTCGCATATATATACAGTCTGCGCCACCGCAATCCATTTTATATGGTATGGAAACTTCATGACTGTATGCGTCTACTTTTCAATAACGAATGGTATTAAACCACGAACTTAATGGTTCAATCGTCTCGGTAAGGTTTATAATTTACAAATATATTGGCATTTATTTTTGTAGTTTGGTATGGAAAGTTTGTTTAGCTCAAGAATAGACCAATAACGAATGGTATTAAACCACGAACTTAATGGTTCAATCGCATCGGTAAGGTTTATAATTTACAAATATATTGGCATTTATTTTTGTAGTTTTGTATGGAAAGTTTGTTTAGCTCAAGAATAGATCAAATCGGAAAGACATGGTAAATGAAGGTTTTAGAAGTAATCCGAATAAAAGTATTATTTATAGATTGCTGACATTGAATTATCATAACCCGGGTTAGCTCAGTTGATAGACCACTCGCCTGACATTCACATGTTTGAGCCTAGCGTGATGTGCATGCTCTTTGTGACAATTGGACCAAAACTAATTCCTGAGTCAAGGAATGATGTCAGTTGCTTTTGGAAGATGGGATAAGTACTGACTGGTAATCAAAGAACGTTGGTTGGTCAACTTGTACCTTTTAACAAGGTCAATAAATTAAATTAAATGTAGATAATATAGATTTTTGTCAAAATATACTATGTCGTAAAATTGATTGTAAATGCCTTCATACGGTTGTACTATACCGCACTGCATTGTCTCTTTTCTTACATGTTACCCAAAATTACCAACACGAGTCCGATAGGTGTATTACTATATGATGCAGTGTACTAGAATACGTCTGTATGGCGGCATTTACATTTCCTTTTCTCAAAATTATTACATATGATATTAAAACAGACTACCTGTAATTTTCTTATGTAACTTTTACTATCAAGACTTGACCTCTTCCATCCATTAATCCCCCCGTTTGTCCTCTTTGATTCTCCTAGATATCCCTTTTGGTCGACCCTTGTGCCCCTGTTCCTTTACGTATGTATGCAACTTATTCGCTATCTTTTACATATAGTCATATGTTCGTGTGTAGAAAACCCATTTTAAATATCTATTTTATACCTTCTTATTCTTTGTACTAGTCTTATTGTTGATGTGACCTATCCGGTGCAATTTATATACATTTCTATATTACACATTAATTTGAGATGCCCTAATGGTTAAGTTAGCTAGCTGTTAAATCGCGTTAAACCTCCAGAATGTGTACTGACAGTTCCACGGCTGTATATAGCTGTGGTTATACTGTTAATGTTTTACATGCATGTTAAGTTCCCTGTATGCAGTTTCTTTACTTGATATAATATTAATGTTATCCCACCCTTTCGGCCCATAATTACTGAAATCTTGTTTCGTAATATAATCCGTCCATTAATCGTTCCTCCCCTTGTTGTCCCCCTGAATTCTCCAATGTTGTTATTAATGTTCGGCCAGACCATTCCGTAGACACCGATCCCAATACCCTTGCACTCCTCAGTCGCTATTGTTTGTAGGCAGCTTTCCCTGGTGTCTGTGTGGGGAGGCATTCTTTTATGTATGTGGCGTTTCGTTCCGCTCAGATATTTTTTCACTGTGCTATGGTCCTTTGATTTTTTTATACATATACAGTGCATGGTGAACTGATCAAAGAAAGGTCACATGACACTATTTCTTGTTTCAACGATATTTTATTCTAACATCCTGTATCAGTATTACAATCACTGACAAACTGCCATCGAGGAGACATATATAACCATCAAGTTCAACTTAAAGATGGCATGTCCTTGTCTGCTGGGCATCGATACAACACACTCGCTAACATAGGGACACACTTTCATATATACAAGGTTTTCAATCAATCTGTTTACGACTATCACAACTTCATTTCCGGTCTTTTTCACAGGCAAAATGTGTTTTCCAGCAGGTAGATTTAAAAAGTGGGCATCAGTTGAAGTTGCATATGTGTCGAGGATGGCATAAACGTTGTCTGAGGTAGTACCATTGCAAAAAACTTGACATAGCCAACCTTGTTGCCATTATATGCAAAATATAGCTACAAAAACGCTTTTTCAATCGTGTATAAAATGAGGAGCTGAACTGCTTTCCACTTAAACTTACTCTGTCAATTATGTTTACATTCTTTTCATGATCAACATCAAGTTTATCTAGCAATGTGTGCTCTACTCCAGAAATTTCAAATGGCATCATTTTCCCACAAATATCACAATTACTTGCGGAGTAGGTTGTTTTCAAAACTCTTGATTCCACCACAGTTAATGACTTGCAGCGAAGAGTTGCCTGTATTTGTTTATACAACATAATTTGCTTCATTACGTTACCAGTTCCATGAACAGCCTGCAATAGCATAGCATAGTTGTCTTCGAAACCAATGGTGCTCCAAGCCCAAAGTGGACACCAAAGTTTAAAATAGTAAACTAAATGAGCACAGGTATTATGTACAGTAATGTAAATGAGGCGTAGAATAAATTTAACAGCTGTTGTGCTCTCTGCAAATGTGTCTGTGTTATGTTGTCCCCAAGAAGAATATAAATGGCCTCAGAAAGGTAGCTAAAGTGTTTCAAATAAACTTGTGGCAAAATTCCTATTAAACATGGGATGCTGTAAAACAACAACCAAGCTTGCAACTCAGTTGCTTTTTTAGGGATTCGTAATGCTTTTCTAAATCTCTTGCCACCTGAAATAAGTTGAAAACGGAAATAACCACCAATATAATGGCTACAAACAAATAATATCAATATTCGTATGAAATTTCAAAAAATAAAACCCACCTGTCGTAAATGAGTTCCGGCCTGTATCATTCCGACGGCTCGGGCGCGTTCTTCTTCAGTCATTCTCACCATGTTTTGTGTTTTTCAAAAAGGATTTTCATCAGCAATGACAAACGTGTACCCGAACACGTGCAAATATGTGTCCATGCCCCGCACGTGCAAAACGTGCTATAAACGTCAATACGCCTTATATGATTAATTTCATAGCGAGCCGGCTAAAAAAAATCGATAAGTCGCTGCATAACCTGTTCAAATATCGGTATGTGAAATTTTGTGTGAATACATGCATTATTAGAAAAATAATAATACAATATAAACTGACCGATTAGGAATTTTGTTGAGTGTATATTAACAAGAGCACGACAGAGTGAACACTCATCTTGATATTTGAAAATCAAATAGGGGTATTACTCAAAAATTATTACAGCCCGAGTTATGCACCTTTTTATACAAGTGCACAATGTTTCTGCCTACTTTTCAAACACTCATTTGAATATATTGAACCATCTTTTTGTAGTTAGATAAACTGTTTTGCATGACACTGATGACAGGCTATCACAATTGCCTGACTTTCGTCCCTAAAAGCAGAAAGCGAAAATACATTCCAAAAACAGACTGGTCAACATTGTGATTTAATCAAATGTGTGGCCAACATTGTGATTTAATCAAATGTGTAAGTTCATTACCTGGTGACTGCAGAAGATCAATAAATTGCTTCTCTATATCAGTCACAATGAAACATTTCATTGGCTGTCGGTCCTTAGTTTGCTGTTTTGATAGTGGTCCTTTGTAGCGGAAACCTTCGCATTCCTCGGTGATGCACCTAAAATCATCTGGGTCCTCTGGAAACATTGCAGTACAAATTTCACAATAGTGAACTTCATGCACCTGATATTTTCCAATAAATGACATTAGGTACTCGTAGGTTAGAATTGTTGCATGATCAGAGTCAAAAAATATTGATTTCATTGTTTCAATTATGTCTTTGGATGCACAAGCAGTCAAATTATGTCGATGAAAGCATGATAATATGTTCAGTGCTTCTAGCTCATTGGTCACTGAGCTTGTTTCATTTTCGATGGAACAACAAAGAAAACTCTCAAGATGAGAATCTGTCTCTGACAATTCAGAGTCAAGACTTCCACTGTCATCTGAGTCTGACAACATGGATTCTTCTGAATCTGTTAACACTGATTGATCAGATTATGTAATGTCAATAGAGTCGGCTTCTTCTGAATTATTTGACTTTGTTTCCTCCGTCTTTGAGCCAAGGCTAGACAGTTCAGGATCTGTTTCTAAGCCTGAATAATGAAAAATATCTATTTGATACAAACAAGTACATTTTTTTTCAGATTCCGAAATAATTTGGCCCATTTCTTAAAGATTCATTGATTCGATTTTGATTCTAGGGACGTTTATGCACGCTTGAAAGACATCCTAATTACAAAACCTTTTAAAGAAATTAAATACCAATTGAATATATTGTATCTGTTGTATGTTATTTGCAAGTGTTTGTCTTGTTGCTTTTCTTGCCATAGCCCTGTGGTACTAAACAGGGTTTGTTTGAATTTTTACATGCTGGGCTTGTCCTTGTAGTTTCAATAGTATTATTCATAATGAAACGGACGGACCGACTGACATACCGACCGACATGCGCAAACCAATATGCCCTCTTTTCTTCGAAGGGGGGGCATAAAAATTACATTGAAGTTTTCTTATTACCTTCCAATGATTGAACAGTGTTACTGTCAGATAGATGCTCAGATGGAGATTGCATCATCACCCTTTATAACTGTCTCCTTCGGTTTGTAGTGCGTTCAGGAACTGGTTTTCTTCCTTATCAATATAGAGTTTCTTCACCCGTTTAACAGAGGCTAAAATGAAGAAAACAAACTACAGTGATAATACATTGTTATTTACGTTTGCACCAAAAACCGTGTAATTGTCAAAAGTCATATTTTGTAATTTCTACTTTCTACTTGGTCGAACATCTTTGGGATGTTTCACTAGCACAAACAGAATGTAAAATGATGATAAAGTTTCTTGGTGACAGTGTGAAACTGTGTGATTCAAAATTGCAATGTAAGCGAATGTGCTTAAAAAACTAACACATATAGAAAAAGAGGTTAACTGAACACATTTTCGACTGGAAGAACTAAAACATAAGAGCCGTGGTGGCCCTATATCGCTCCCCTGAGTACATTGCCATATTGGCTTCAAGGGAATCCAAGAGGATTTTCAATGATTCGACCTTGTGACCTACTTTTTGACTCAACATGACCCATTACCACACTGGACTTGCATTTTATTAAGACAAACATTCTGATGTTTTATGTAGTTCCGGTAGAAAGTACAGCCTCCCGATAGTCCACAAGGATTTTCAATCATTTGATCCTGTGACCTACTTTTTAACTCAAGGCAAACATTTTGACCAAGTCTCATGTAGGTAAAGTAAAAAATGTAACCTCTGAAGTGTTAACAAGGTTTAATAAAATTGGACCTTGTGACCTAGTTTTTGACCCCACATGACCAGTTTCGCAATTGGCCTAGGTTTCATTGAGACAAACATTCTGACCAAGTTGCATGCAGATCAGGTAACAAATGTTGCCTTTATAGTGTTGACAATCTAAATTGTTGACGACCGACGACGACGACGGATGACGACGCTTACAGGGCGATCCCAATAGCTCACCTTGAGCACGTGAACTAAAAATGCTTGACACTACGATGTAAACAAATGTGCGACGAAAACTAGCAGAGTAATATGACATTTTCGGTTTCCGCCGCTTTTCAGTGCATACAGGTATTCAGTGCCACCAGTATATACAGATATGAATTAGGATTAACTGCCAATTCGGATACATAAAGATCGGATTTAATTATTTTTTACTTAATTTGTCCCAGAAAGAAAACACGCGACCGGTCGGGCTAGTGGTTTAAAATTAGATCCGACAGATGGGAAAACGGCTCTTTAAACCGGGCGCCTTGGACTTACCACCACACCGGCACTACACCCTCCCCCCTTTACCCAAAGGCAAATATAAATGTTCTTACTCATATCATGTACGAAATGTAAATGTTGCAGAATGTTCCTCTTTGAGCTCAACTTGCAACAGTACAACAAACACTCGTAGTTTCTCCTCCCATCCAATAAAACTTTGTTCATGTTTTCGAATTTACTGGAGGACGCCTTTTTTACAAAACTATATTTGGTGACATAATCGTTCTAGAACTGCGAGTTATTGAAGTAGAAACATGTTTGTTTTGTTTATACATTATTTTCAGATAACATTTAACAGTACAGTACATGTATATACATTATTTGATGCTGTTTTCTTATAATAGTCTGTAGTACAAAACACGGGGGAAAAATCGCGAGATTTTGGACGAAGACACCAACATAAAGAAAAACGATTTTCGATTGGAATTGGAAGGAATTGAACTAGCCAATTAGATGTGTTCTAAGATATGAGCGCAGAACCTGCGCCACGCCATGCTGGAAAGAACGATGAATAACCGGTTTGCTATGATGAGATGGATAATGATGGTAATAGACTTTCAGTTCATAGTATGAAGCAGATAGTAGAACCAAAGCTCCCATTGGATGGCTACAAGGTCGGAACGTGTGGGGAAGTTTTGTACAAAGGCTACCCGGGAATATGGCAGTTGGGAATTTTGAAGCTTGGAGGTAAAGTACAGATTTATTAGAACAGGATGTACTTTTCAATTTTGTTCTGGCGACGGAACATTTGACTAAACACTTAGAAATTTCAAATTGTTCCGGCGACGGAATATTTATTTTATTTATGTACATTTCAATATTGTTCCGGCGACGGAACATTTCTTTTATTGGATGTACTTTTCAATTTTGTTCCGGCGACGGAACATTTGACTTTGAACATAGAAATTTCAAATTGTTCCGGCGACGGAACATTTCTTTTATTGGATGTACATTCCACTAATATTGTTCCGGCGACGGAACATTTGACTTAACACTTGTACATTTCAAATTGTTCAACATTTCTTTTATTGGATGTTCTTTTCAATTTTGTTACGGCGACGGAACATTTGACTTTTCACATAGAAATTTCAAATTGTTCCGGCGACGGAACATTTCATTGCTGTATTTATTTATTATATATTTAGTTGTATATGTCTGTTTGTTCCGTTGACGGAACATTTTGTTTTATAGAATGTAATTTCATAGTTGAATTTTGTTCCGGCGACGGAACATTTGACTTCCGCCTCCAAATTTTAGATTGTTCCGGCGACGGAACATTTCATTTTTTCGAATATACTTTTATAGTTATTTTTTTGTACCGTCAACGGAACATTTGATGTTCAGACTGTTCCGGCGACGGAACATTTTACTGTTCAAGGGCTATATTTTGATGAACACTTAATAAAAGAGGTGAAAATTTCACTATTTGTGTCAGACTTTTGCCTGTATCCTGAAAATGAAGCATGTTATTTCCATGTTTTAAAGGTGAAATAGGCCATTCTAAATAGGATTCTGTGGACAATCCCTTTTTAAATTGGACAGGCTTAACTGCGGCTGGTAGTCAAAACAACACGAGTTCCACAGAAACATGACACACGAGTTTTAGGTAATGCATGACTTAGGGTCTCAATCTCATCTAATTATTTGCATTTCAAAACGGGCAGATAATTTTTGTGAGGACGCTGATAATGAATGCATATCGGCATTTTCTCAACTTGTATTTTGCATGCTTTCAGTTGAGAAATGCGATGAAAATAACTATTTTAAAAATCTGTCTCTCCAACAAAACTCGCTTGAATGTAGTTTTTTTCCCATAAAATCTGCTCATATCAGGACCGAATTGAGTGCAGAAATTGTATTGTCACATGTTTTCGCGACTAATTGTTTTGCCTTATTACGTTAATATTTCAATAAAATTTAGCATGAAAGTGTAAAACAACTTCATTACAAGAGCAATCAAGTCGTAATCACAACTATCCTGACATTTGTTATGTACAATTGAACAAGTTTTCTGTATACCAACAACAATTTGATAAAAAGATCTATTTGATTTTGAGAGAAAAAAATGAGTAATTACCTCACTATTACCAAAATAATGAAATATTTAAATATTCTATTTTAAATTACATATGGTGTATGTGACAGGTAAAAAGAATTGCATAAATTGTTGGACAGTAACATCAGTTCACTTACAGAAGATGTGACGGACACGTTTTGTGAAGAAATTGAAAAAGGTACTTATTAAGGTATTAAATACAAAGAAGTGGTATTTGGTAAATGCATACTAACCTTAATCAGACTTTCTTAGTGTTCAAAATTATATTTTTGTTTATCAAGTCACTACCTGCACTTGTTAGCTGCCTGTAATCGATGTATTTTTGTCTAATCAGAGCTATTCCTAATGTAAACACGCTATACATTGGTACATGTGTTGACATCTAGTTTATGCACAAAAATAATAATGAAACTGTTGACTTATTAGGTTAATGCTAACCTCAGCTTTATATTTTAATTAAACACCAAAGTTTCCGCAATTGGCCCTCGTCGGGGTGTATCAAGTCTAGTAAAAGTTATGGGTGACACGATTAATCGATGCATCATGATGTCATCTCTCTCGATACATATGTCTCGATACGTTTTGATAAAAATCGATGTATTTATCCGCCATTTTTATTCATTAAATGTAACAAAAAATATTATGCTCGTCCACATTCTTCTGGTAAACTTGCCCGAGAACTCGTAAATATGTTGCAAAAATCAAAACCGCTAACACAACTGTCACGCATTTTGCAACTAAGTATGGAGATTTGTTACGATTTTACTCGTTATAATTTGGAGTGCATTGAAAACATTGCAATTTAGTCATAAGTGTTTTGTTCTTAACTTGATTTGAAAGCGTGTTTTAACTTAATTGTCTGACTTAACTTCATACCACAAAACAAACAAAAAAGAGTAAATTATGACAAAACAAAACAAACGTATATAAACTCGCGCAACGACATCACAATCCACTAATCAATATGATTAAACAAAAACTAACGCATAATAAATCAGCTGAGCAACATGGCGAAGGACCCGGCAACGGGGGGGATAACCATGTCAACTGTTGGAAAAACAATGACTGAGCAACTTAGTGAAGGACCCGGAAACGGGAGGATAGCTAAGTCAGTCACAGGAAGACAGGGAGTTAAAAGAAAACTTGACCAGAAGACTTTAGAGACTAAGTACAACGCTGCCATGGAGGTCGGTAAAGGGCCTCAAATCAAAAACGGAAATTGCCAAAATGTTCGGTGTTCCGAAAAATACGTTGTCAGGATGGTTGAAGAAAGCAGATAACATCAAAACTGGGATGCTTAAATTTGGACCAAAACGAATAAATATGAGAGCGGGGGCCAATGAAGAACTTGATCTAACTGTTCTTCGTTGGTTTAAAGAAGCCCGTTCAAATGATATTCCGATATCCGGACCCCAGTTGATGGAAAATGCAACTTCATTTGCTGAACAACTGGAGTTTGAGGAATTCAAAAGCTCAAATGTCTGGATTGATCGTTTTAAGGAACGACACGGAATTTCATTTAAGAAAATATGTGGAGAATCATCGTCAGTCGACATGTCGTCTTTAGACACTTGGTTTGTTCGTCTGAAAAATATCATGCAGAATCAGATATTTACAACGCAGATGAAACTGCGCTTTTTTACACCAGGCAGAACACTGGAATTCAAAATGTCAATTGTCACGGTGGTAAGCGCAGTAAAGAAAGAATAACAGTCCTAGTTTGTGCTAACATGACCGGTGACGAAAAAATTCCATTGTTAGTCATTGGAAAATCAGCGAAACCCTGATGTTTTAAAAATGTAAAAACATTACCAACGGAATATGTTGCATACAAAAAAGCGTGGATGACCGGAGCCTTATTTATAAAATGGCTGCAGAAACTTGACAAGCGATTCAATCGACTTGGCAGAAAAAATGCCATGATAGTGGACAATTGTCCTGCTCATCCAGCAGTGGTCTGGGGTTTAACAGCTATAGATTTGTTGTTTCTACCGCCAAACACCACCAGTCATACCCAACCATGTGATCAGGGGATCATAAGAAACTTGAAAGTTCACTATCGCCGACAGGTCATCCATAAACAATTACAGGCGATGGAGACTGATTCTCCAACCCCAAATAGCATAATACTAGACGCTTTGCGTATTTTAAGACAATCATGGACAATGGTCTCGACCTCTACAATTAGAAACTGCTTCCGTCATGCGGGATTTCGCTTGACGGAAGAAACAGTGTCAGACGACGAATCCGACGATGATATACCCATCGCCAGTCTTGTGCGAATGGCGAAAGTTGACATGGACGCGTTTATTAACTTAGATTTAAGCATACCCGTCTGAAATGGTCATCAATCTTTTTCCTCTGAAACTAATATGGATTTATTTAAGTTATGGATTATTACATCCAAACTTAAGCTGTTCAAAGAGAGGAATAATTGAAAATCATTTCGCATTTTTACGAATTAGCATGTATTTTTCAGTTGTGTCTGGGGGCAGATGAAGCCGAAAAAGGCATGCAGGCGTCCGGTTCCTGTTCTGTAAAGACCTCGATGAGTTGCTCATCCTCGAAACGTCCTGAACATGAAGGTAGATTTTGCTTATTGCTCAAATTTCAAATAAAAGATGTTAACAATATATCGGAATGATTTCTTTCAAAGATATATACATAGAGATTATCTGAGACCTCATTTGACAATACTTGTGTGTTTAGGTACATTGTAAACCCTACCTTATTTATAGATTATTTATAAATGTGTACAAGAGCTGAAATTATTAATGCGCTTAAACATACTTTTAAATGTTAATGTTAAAATGTTAAACTGCATGTAAACTTAAAAGGTTTTGTTCATTTCAATCATGCAATTTCAAAGAGGTAAGTATAGAATTGGTGACAAAGAAATTTGGTTCTTTACCATCTTAATTGTTCTTGCTGTTTAGACACCAATGAAGATGTATCAGAAGACTGAAGACCACACATCAACGAAACCCACTCCTCATACTGTAGAGAAAGTTGACGGTAAGTATTTATACAACTGAAAGATGGTTTACTGTCTTGAACACAAACACTTTTAATTAACATGTTTGCTTTTCTTTTCAATATCTCACTATTTCATGAAGTAGATTAATTTTGATAATACAAGCGTTTATTAAGACTAAACTCTTGTAGTGTTTGCTCTTTAATTGCCCTAAATCTGTGGACACCTTTCACTTGTGCTTGTAGCTTTTCAGTGAGTAAAAATTAGGATTGTTATTATTTATGAATGTCATAAGAGGTCCTGTATTTATTAAAATAGAGTTTAGCATGGTAAAATGTTTGTCATGAAAAAGTTGAATAACCACTAAAAATGAACAATATACAATATACATTAAGATTGTACCAATAGTATATTGCATTATATTTTGAATGTTAAAGGGTATGACAGATTCCAGTACATGAACAAGGGAGACAGGAAAGATCCATCCAGGTAAATTTTATGTAAAACAAATTTTGCTCACTTCTTTTGAGAAAGACATATTATGGTGAAACTTTGTACTAACATGCTGTCTGTAAAGAGCTGGGGTAAATGTCGTAGTTTAATAGGGCAACAACAGGCTTAAAATGTACGAGCATATTTCAGTTTGAATGGGGTTTATAATGTCAGGTTACTACATCTATGAGGTGCAGGGATAATTCTGTCTCAAATATTCATGAGTAAATTTCTCATTCGGCCAAAATGAAGTGTTTTTTTTCAAGTTTGATTTGTATAACATTTTTGCATTTTTACATTAGATTTTCAACCATTTAGCAGATTTTAATGAGAATTTAAGCCAAAAAGTTAGAAAAATCTCGCCCCAGAATTATCCTTAAGATACTGTGCATTTACTTAGTAATTGATCCATTACATTGTTTGATATTTAAGCAGCACACATATTTAGTATTGACTGTTCAAAAGTATATACATAAACTTGCCCTCACTTTTTTGAATTTGAGGTTCCTGGTTGTTAAAATGCAATGTCAAGATGACATACTGGTAGGAAGCACTTGCGTTTTTCTCACAGTGCAATAATGTTCAATTTGTTATGTTAAGGTCAGAGCACACTAATGAAATCGGCAAATATATTTTTCATACAACTGTATATATAAAATATACGTATGTATAATCTAAATAAGAGTTACAAACTATATCAAACACCTGCCAGGCAGCCTAGCCTGAGGCTACCAGATGATAAAGGATAATAAGACCAATGATATTTTTCTGCTGTCATTCATCTCCCAGCACTCATTTGAGTTGGAAAGCTGTCAGGGGATTGCTGTGGATCAGTGTCGTTGCTGGTTTGCTAACTCAGGAAATACTTGCATGTACATCGACCAACATGCAATAAAAATAAACAGATTGTATCACCATGGTCCCAGATCAGAACCGTTATCGAAGCCAGAATCGGAATTGGCACCGAGTCCCAGATCAGAACCAGCAGTAGCCGTGCACACTCTTGAATCATTCCGAGCTCAGCGTGCGGCATTGATCAAGATGAGACGGCAAACTAGGAAAATAAGGGAGACGCATTTTCCATTTAAGCTATTACCACTTCGTGTCCAAGAAATGATTGTATCTAAAACCATAGATCAAAATCCAGCAACGAGATTCGTTTGGATCGACATTTTGTAGACCTTATTAAAAGTATGAATATTCCAAGACCAAGAATGTACGTATCTCCTGCTTTATTGGACAATGTTCCTAATATTTTAATCTTATCTATAAGACTGAACCGAAATTTTGGTTATTTGAGCCTGGTTAATGCAGTTTATTGTTATTTCAATGCTTCGATGTCACTGGTTGTTGCTGCCACAGACTTGTCCTACTTGATTTTTTGTGCTCATGTGTGTGCGTTTTCGGCGGCTAATGCAACGTATTTGGTCGAAATAAAAAATAATATTGATATCACCGTAAAGACATTCTGAAAATATGGACATATCTTTCGAACAACAGGATTTCAAGATTACCAGAATGGAACAGGTACAACTTCAAGATAGACGGATTCTGACCATGAAGACCATCTGCACTATTGATGATAATATCAAAGTCTACAGAGCCGTACAAACACAGATCAGGGATAAAGGTTATATGTATTTTGTATTATATCTTAGTGATTTTTTTTTGATTTTCCAGCTGAATTTATTTAGTGATAAAAATTCGAAGGACGTTATCAGCATTTTTAATCAAAAGTTGGACAGCATATAATTCAATGGTAATGGTAATCATATTGATAGTCATGTCATAAATGTGAATGCTACTTTCATGTTTGGTGCTATTGTAGCTGTGTTTTAAAAATATCGCTTCGAAATGCATAGGCTCCACACTTAAGCATGTAGCATTTCGTCTTTATTTGACGTTTTGTTGTTTATCAAATCTGGAAAGTGGGGTTGTTACATTAATTTGTTTTTGTAAGTAAACAAGTACAAAACAAAAAATAGACTAAGTGTGTTTCGTTTTAAATCATAACACTCTCCATGTGTGTTTATTAATTTCAACCATAAAGAGTGCTTCTGCGGTGGTATACACTGCAGATTATTTAGCCGACTAGCCACCTGATCTCTCCATAACTTATAGTAATTTTAACAAACTACACGTGTACTGGTTGTTCAGGTTCAGGTGAGTATTGACACATATATGCGAACCTTTCAACATTTATAAATTGTGGAATTCATCGATTCAAAACATTTCGGAAACACAACTTCGTCGAACAAGTCAATCATCTGTTTTTGTCCGTCTCACGACCGTGTCAATAATATGCATGACAACAAAACTGCATCTAGGACAGCACGCAATGAACAGTGTTAGAATAACTAGGTTTCTTTGTTTCTCTTTAATATTAAAGAAAAACTTCTTAATAAACGTGCATTTTAGCATTTCAATACAATTATGTGCATCACCAGTAATGCTATAAAACAATACATGCACGATAAGGCAAATGTGCAGTTCTGGAGATGTTACAATAAATTACGCTCTATGGAAATTCGAATGAGAGATGTATAATTATTGCTTTTGTAAAAGTCTTGTTGTATCATTTCCGGCAATGAGTCTACAACATTTATATACGGTGCGTTTTTATCAGCTTTGTATTTGCGTTTATTTATCGTCGCCACCGGTTTCCCATATGGGCGACGCCTCCGGAAGAATGTTAGTCATATTAGATTTTTGGAGGATAGTGCATGATACAGGAGATGCCTCAGTTCCAGAAGCACCCCTGGTTCTTTTACGTGCTCGATGTAAAGCATCATACACGGGACCTCGGTTTTTAAAGTCTCGTCCGAAAGACTGATAGTACGGTCAGTGATGGAGCGGGGAATCGAACCTGCGATCCCTATATTACAAGTCCAGCGCGTTACCACTGGACTACGGATCCGCAATGTTTTATGTTTTCATAGCCTTTACTATATGTATAGCTATGCTTTGTACAAAGATGAGACTTTATTAAATAAACACATTAATAAATAAATAAATATATGGTATAAAAATTACGTAGTGGCCTCCATGGTCGAGAGGTTATGGACGCTAACTTCATGACGCATGCCCCTGGCAGCTGCGGGTTCGAATCCCAATCCGGATATAGAATTTGTAAGAAAGAACGCCATCTAGCAGGCAGACGGAAGGTCGATGGTTCTACTCAGGAGTTCGCATGGAGTCTTCATCAACCTGATAACTGGAATAGTTATAGTTTCTACGTTACCCATTCTGTGTATTTGACTCATTTATTTAAACTTAAAGCTTCTTTATAAAAAGAGATTACGTGTCAACAGTACATGTATAGCTTAGTTTTCCCAGGGATCTGTGTGGGGAGGCATTGTCTTGCGTATGTGGCGTTCCCTGTAGCAACTTAATCTCTCTTTTACATACTAGACTTCTCTTTCCCTTGGTAGATCTTACATCAATGTTGTTTTCGTCTTCTTGTTATGACCTGAACAAAATCAAATGATCATTTAACATCACCTTGGAAAGAGAGAGAGTACGTTGGTGCAAGGAACGCCACAAACATAAGACGTAATGATTTGATTTTCATAGAGTACCGATTCTTCAAATTAGTATTATAATTATTTACGCACAGTCAATTTGTAGATAAAATTAATTTAATGAAATACAACATGTACAACATTACTTCTAGTATATGTGATGTCATCTTGCCAAGTCACAAATGTCTTCTGAACACATAAAAATCTGACAAACGCGTGTAAGTAATAGTTAGTAGATATTAAGTAAAATCTTATTGATTAAGAAGGGGCGGAGCGAGCGTAGCGAGCGAGCCCTCTTCTTAACCAATAATATTTTACTTAATATCTACTAACTGACTTAGAATGTCACCTACATTTTGATTGGCCGATACGCATGCAAATTTCAAATAAAAGCTATAACGGACAAGAATAGTAAATTTCCAAATATAATAACGCTCACACAGAAATTCTTAATGAATAAGCGTATCACTTAACGGGAGCCGTTCTGTCATTTCATTGGCTGAAAATGTAGGTTGCATTCTAAAGTAATGTTTGACAAAAAATAGAGGCAATTGAAAATCTTTTATTAACAATTTAATAAAATAAAGTCATGTTTGAGAAACACGAACAATCGGTCAATGGCGCTACCGGGAATCGAACCCAGGTCTACGGATTGCCGGTCCGTTATGCTAACCTCTAAGTTACATTTTAATACACCTGCATCCAAAATTAAAATACATGCGTGTAAATTTTATCTAGCTAGCAAGGGTAGGTGAAAGTGTTTCCGTTTGATGAGAAATATCATTTACATCCAGTAGCGAGTATCATTGAAAGAAACGAAAATCGCAGAAAGATAGTTAAACAATTTGACTGTACATGCAAGTTTTGTTGTACATACAATCAGAATTTCTTTGTGAATTCCCACTTGTAAATAAACTGTAACATATAATTGTGTACTTTTCGACCGACACAATCTCGTGACAAACGCGCACGTGCGAACCGTGCGGCAATTCATACCTGCAAACATGGGGGTCAGAGCGGGGAATTTTGTTCGCCTCATTAGGCGCGTTATTGGCTATTTATATGGTATGTCGGAAAGGAATTGGAAATTCAGAAAAACAAACAAGTTATTCACTTTTTTCATTGTAGCGTTTCTTTTTGACGTCAGTATAGTTTACAATGTTTGATAATAAGTTGACCTGTTGGTGAAACCATATAGAAACTTTGCTGAGAACTTTAATCTACCTTCAAATGACATAAACAGATAGGCCTAAACTATTCAAGAAGATGTATAATAATCCTTCAGATCTTCCAAACCTTAAACCATCTCGGTATATGTACAAGCAGCAATACTGCTCGAACAATGGTTGATCATCCAACCAACACTTATGACACATCCATAAAACAATTGAAAAGCGAATTTGAGGAAATGATTCAAAGTATAACTATTATTTTGTCTTGCCAAACCGTAGTCTATATGTATTTACATTGTTTCATTTTATTCTAGATTTTGCAAATATTGCAGGGACATGAAAGAAGATAAGTTTCACTTTTTTAATGTTCTGTCCATTATATCAATTATATGCTGACATCAGAAAACAATATATTCCAGAAAAAAATGCAAAGCATCCGACTCAATCCAAGTTTAATATTCTTTAAGCTGGTAATAATGACTTATTGATTAAGAATGTCTCATTGTTCGTATAATATATTATAAAGCTTTTAAATAGCTTCATCTCTGCTTTGACCTAGACTTGTGTACGTTGTATAAAATGAATAAATTTCTCAACGTTTGAAAGTTGTTCATTGTATAGTAATCCTATCGAAGTTTGTTAGTAACTATACATTGTATATAGGTGAGTAAACGATCATTCATTAATTTATTGTTTTGTGTATTGTATTATTTTTGTGTCGATCATTCATTAATTTATTGTTTTGTGTATTGTATTATTTTTGTGTCGATCATTCATTAATTTATTGTTTTGTGTATTGTATTATTTTTGTGTATGGGCCGGAGGCCATTTATGCAATAAATATTTAAATTAATCCTTCAGATCTTCCAAACCTTAAACCATCTCGGTATATGTACAAGCAGCAATGCTGCTCGAACAATGGTTGACCATCTAACCAACATTTATGACACATCCATCAAACTATGTAAAATCGAATTGGAGGTAATGATTCGAAGTATAAATATACTTTTTTTATTGTCTTGCCAAACCGTAGTCTATATTTATGTACAATGTTACATTTTGTTCTAGTTTGTTTTGATCACCTAAAGAATAAACTGAGGCAAGTTTGTAATTAAACCCCGTATGTTGTCTCTGTATATCATGTCTCTACGTATCAGTCAACTGCCCACAAAATACAGCAACTTATTCTCTCTCTCTTACATGTATTTGCATTATCTCACACAACTCATTATTCAATTTGTACGAATAATAGGTTTTATTTGTTAATCAGGCCACCATACTGGACAAGATTACTCATTTTGATCTAAATAATAAAATGATATAATCTGCATAAGAAACTGCTTAACAAAAAAAAACACCGACTGCATCATACGATTCCATTCAAAATGGGACAGAGAAAGGAAACTCCGTCAAGAAGTAAAGATCGAAATGAGTCCGAACCACAGGCCGACGATGTGTCTGTCGATCACTCACTGGACGATGATAGACCAAACCTGATAACTGAAATAGAAATGGAAAGCAACTGTGTTTTCAAGAGAGACTTGATAACATTACCAGTAGTGCGTGGATGTAAAAGAAAATGGGACACGTCCGAGCTTGAAGTATTACATTTGGTTTATGCCAAGAAATTGAAAACTGTGAGTGAGACATATGAGCAATTTAAACAGGAATGTATGAAAAGACAAATTCCTTTTAGAACGTTTAGAGCATTTGAGACAAAACTACTAAGAATGTAAATGGCGTTATGTTGGACAAATGTGAAATCCAATATGGCTACATATAATATTTAAAATAATCTTAAACAAGTAGCTCGTAACATTAGAATGATAAGAATGCCTTATGTCTGAATGATTTTGATAGGGTTGTGAATGTTAGAATTTCCCCCAATGTATTACCCAGCCTCTGAACTGATGGACACTCAGATTGTTTGTAATAGTGAATACGCCAGCCTCTGAACTGATGGACACTCAGATTGTTTGTAATAGTGAATACGCCAGCCTCTGAACTGATGGACACTCAGATTGTTTGTAATAGTGAATACTCCAGCAGCCTCTGAACTGATGGACACTCAGATTGTTAATATATATAAACTATCGAGTACTGTAGGAAAGTAGTCAAACCTAGCGACAGTGAGTCGGGTGGCGTCCGATGATACCCCTGCAACAGAGCAGCTAATACGGGTTGAAACCAACCCGGGGGACTAGGTGCCTGTATGACTGAAAATTGACGCGAAAATAGTTTTCTCCTTTCTACTAATGAACATTAGTGAAACATTAGTGAAATTAGCAATTGCTTTAGCAATATCTTAGTATGTACGCGTAGGCCGGCCGGTCGGCCGATGTATTACCTATTGATTGGTGCATAAATTATGAATATATCTCACTGAATGATTGCGATATTAAGGTCTGATGTATGGCACTGCACGCCTTCAATTTGTTAAAGAAATGGCCGTCTGTGCGTGTTTTTGGTCCAAACGGACAGCCCCTGGTCATGTTCGTGAAATCAAGTCAGTGCTGCGAAAACACATGGACCTCAAGCAATATTCTGGTGTGGCACTAAAATGTTTTAGACACAGTGTTGGGTTTCAGCTGTTTTATGAAGGAGGATGGGAAGGATGGGTTGGTGTTGTTCCTCGGATGAATGGTAACCGTTCGTTGTTAAATAAGGAAGTGATTGAACAATTGTCTGTGAAATACTTTGAACGCTTGCAAGGCAACTTTCAGAGGAAACTGTTTAGATTGAGACACTGTCTTCGACGTACGTTGGCTAAAAATGATTTATCTGACATAAGCAAAATATTTGTGTTGCCAGACGACAGACACCTGATTTTAAGTACATTTCAAAAAGCTATTGATGACACTGTCTTAGAAGAAGAGTTTCAAGTGATAAACTTTTGTTTCCGTTTCGGAGAGAAAGCCAAGGACGGAGTATGTTTGAGACCCTTTAAGAAAGAGCATATGAAGTCGGTGACAGTGCATTGTGCGATCAACATTGGGTCTGATGTGATGGAATTGATGTGGGCATCAGCAGGTGTACAGCAAGTTGTTGGAAGCAGAGGTGTTATAAATACGTGTCTCTCTTTCGGCGACTGTGTAAATTTTCAGAGCTGTCTGAATGGTAGATATCCAGATGTATCGAATGAGCTGCGAAAAATTTGTCGTCACCCGGAGAAAATGCGTTTCGTTCAGCTGTACACTGACACCGCACACAGGAAACCCAAAAGTCGATTTCATCCCGTGTCGGGATGCATAGTAGGTGGACTGGTGTTTGCGAAAGAAACATACGGCGCTTATCGAAGAGATGCTACAAAGTATATATCTACTATAGAGAGCAATTTTGTTCTTTTAAATATTATTGAATGCCGTATAGATCTAACTGATACAGTTGTTGCGACGGATTGTTTAAATTACGAGAATTTGCACATTCTTCTTTCGCAGCAACCGATGTTGGCACCTTTCCCAGTCGGTACTTCAGCACTTATCAGCGCGACCGGTGTCTGGATTGCCAAGTCATTGAGGTCATTACTGGATGAGTTCTCAGGAACTGGTAACGTAGAAGCGGTATGGAAAGCGTTTCAGTTGGAGTTATGCGCTGAAAAAATGTTGTGGGGCTATCCTCTTTGTTTTCGAAGCCACTTCTCTGTTAATTTGGGGCCTGGGCAGATGAGTCCTAGCAGATGTAAAACGGACCAATTGGGGTTTTTGGCTGTAGAAAGGTGGAGTGCATGTATGGCGACCGACGACTGTATTCCATCTTACCAGATCTGGACACAGTCCCCTGCCATGGGTGCTAAAATCCAAAGATCCGTTGGAATGCGTGACGTTTTACAGAGCAGTCCGGTTGTCTTAGGACGGAGGCTGCTGCACGCGTTGTTAAAGGACTTGTATGAGTATGCAAAGTTAGGAACGATTTTGATTTACGACAATTTCCAGAGTGATTTATATAGCGAATCCACCAGGTACATGCCAGTGCATGGCGCATTCACATGCAGTCGCCTTGTCACTTTACTATGCGCGGACAGAAGAATACCACCGTCAATGATATTTGGGGTTCTTTGTAGTGTTTTCGTACCCTTATAAGTCTGTTCGGTCGATAATAAAGGCGTCAGAAAAGTGTCGTTTAAATCGTGCGGCAAAATTCCACGTTATTCCAATGGTCTTCAGCGTGGCTCTGTTACGAAGACGCGTGTAAAAGTCGGATTAGAGCTAGTATGGTTACCCAAGAAAACTGAAATACTGTCGATACTGACATACTAGTGCAACAATGAATCCCTATCATATAAACTACTTCATGAAACAACTATACGTTATCTGTTTAATGCAAACTAGTGATAAATTATTTTCAGAGCAACGAATCCGAAGATGTCTTTTTGTCGAATACTTTAATTCCAGAAAGTGAACGACCGAATATTTATCGGTAATTAAGATCGTTAGTTAATTTCTATTTGAGTGATTGATGGCTTGGTGGTTCGTTATCAGTATTAAATAAGAATTGTATCCACATGACACGAATGCCCCATGCCAAGAATAATGAAGCCAAGTTTGTTGTCACGAATGTAGCATCTTTGTTTATTTCTTGGTAAAGATGTTGGAGTTGCACACTTCACTTGGTTGCTGTTATGGTCAAAGAAAGTTTGGATGGAGTTGTTGGGGTAGTCATTGCTGTCGATACCATATTCTTAGCGATCTAAAAAATAGACCACATGCCTACTAGCTACAAAGCAATACAGACGAGACAATTAAACTCCATTTCCCTGTCACCAGTATTTAAGATGATGTCTTATTAACACTTACATTTTGCATAAGGTGGTTTTGTTGTGACTAATGGGTGGCAAGTTTTGTTGTTACTCAAAGAAAGGTATCCACAAGGGATAGCACCGAAAAAGGCGAAACACTTAGAAAGGTCTAAACTACAGCAGAGTCGTCTGCCGCATTGAGTGACGAATCAGCATCAACGCTCATTGACACAGTAGGCATTCATCAACACTTCCAGGTGTGCGAGGAAAAAACTGACATCACTGACGCCAATGCTAGCAGTCCAGTGGTAGTGGGTGCCGACTGTGAAGCACCAGAAGCTGATTCCGTTACTTCCGGAAAGGCAGACACTACTGATAAAAAAACGGACGATGCTGCAATAGCCCATAGTACTGGAAAGGAACGGTGTTTCTTTGAACCTCAAATGCAGGAAATAACTGCAAATTGCGGCGCTTCTTACAAACGGGTCTCTTCACAAAGCATTCCCATTCCCTTGTTCTCGACGATTCGTGGAATGTAGAGTTCGATGCAAGTGTACTGGAACAAGTAACAGCTTTTTTCTGCAATTGTACGCGTAGAACGACTTTTAGTCATATTGTTGAAATGTCATCTATTTTTAGCGTTTCAACAGCAAACGAAACAGTGATGGGGAATTTTTGAAAACATTAAATTGGGTAGTTAAATAACCAAAGAAGCAGGGATTCCAAGAATAATGTTTATAGACCAGTCATTTCCGATCCGGTAAACCATATTAACGTTTACACGGGATTATACTGGTGAGGGTCAACATGCTGAAGAACATCTGTAAAAATCGTTAATCACAATAGTTAATGCGCATCGCTTTTGAGCAATTCCTATAAATCAATGGAACAGTATTTTTTTGTTAAATTTGGCTTTTTATGAGCTTTTGTTGACAATTTCAATACATATTCAATTTACTATTACTACACGTATTACGAGATTTACATAACGAATCCCCAAAATAATGGGAACCAGGAGGTGTTTAAAATTTCTCTATTCTATCCCGATTATTTCAGGAAGTTTTGTCGTCGTGGGCCAAAGATCGGCCATGGTTACGCTTCGATGATGAAAGAAAAACAATGTTATTTAACTGGCGTCTGATGAAAAATTGTCGTTCTCGTCGAAATACGGATGCGACAACCTTCGTCATTTTAAGACAAATCCTGCCATGTGATATTTATATAATATCGTCAAGAATTCATATTTACTTTCTTGTCATTGGGCATGTCCATCAGTTACCCCCCCCCCCGGACACCGTTTTTATTATGACGTCATTTAGCATCAGCAACATATATCCCGTTATATAACCGTTTCATAGCCAAAGAGAGGGAACGTATGCACAAGACGATGCCTCCCCACACAGACCCGGAAATCGCTTACGGGACACCAGGGAAAAGATGTATCGTGAAAACACGTAACCGCCTTCCGACACTTATGCGGGACACATTTGCAAACGTCGCTGAGACAGTATTCAAAGTGGGTTTTGTCGTTATCATCATGGCTTTCTCCAGCGATGTTTTGCAAGTAGATCTGTATCAGTCTTAAGTCCAGTCATCGGTCGTAAATGTGGCGGCGATAATAGGTGCCGTTGTTGCTGGGGACAAAGGGAGGAGGGTGTCGAGGCTATTTAGAGACCGGAAAACATTAATAGGAATGCGGGACTTTGAAATTCTCGGTAATTACAGAATGACGCGAGAGGGCATTGAAAGTCTTGTCCAGCTGTTTGAGCCGAATTTAACCAGAGAAACCAACCGATCCAATCCCATTACTGTTTTGACTCCGGTTTGTGTTTTTCTTATAAACTGTATAATAGATATCAATCTAGATAGCTCTAATGTTGTATTGAAATATCTATGTTACCCAAGTTTTTCGAGTACGTGTTACGGCACTAGTTAATTGCAAGGGGAATAATTGTGACTGAACTGAAAATTCCGAATCGACGTTGTGGATTTATTCTAAAACAACGATAAGTTTATTTAGCTCTACATGTACTTCATTTTTATATTATAATTTGTGAAATGTACCGATCATATGAATGTTATTCTATTGGAATTCCCAGTCTGTCTGTCTGCTGTCTCTTTGACTTTGTTGTTTACAGTAAATATAATGCTTGTTGCAATTACCCCACCCACTCGTATTTTTTAACAACAAAACACTATCGTACTTTCTGTTTCTATGTATTCGAATTAACGTTATTTGATGTGGATAGAAATTTAAAAAACACTTGCTTTTGTCAACTTTCATAGTTGATATAATTTGTTAAATGTTGGTTAAATGGTTTTGACTACAAAAGTGTCGGAATATGTAAACAAGGGATGTAAAGTTGCACACTGTTGGTAGTGTGGGTATGGTTGGCAAGATTCAAACGTAAGAGGGTCCTTAAGTCTGTACAATTGTTCATTCTTGAAGATTGATAATGTGCAGCCATTTGAATGTACAAAATGTATTATTGAATGGATAAAACATTGCATGGACAATAGACGAAGCATGTGTGTTACTGTTAATAACACTCATGTTAGTTACAATTTGCCTACAGTATCCTAGGAGTTTTGACGAAACGCACCCCTGATAAGGAGCTGTCATAGATCAGTTGCGGAAATCCATGGTATTAGTCGGTATGTTGTGCTGTACATGTTACTTGTTTTACAAACAACTGAAAGTCTAGTTTTATTATGTTTGAATACTACAGAGTAAAGTTGGCATTGATTTTTCTCATGCAAATATTTAATAGGGCCTGGAATGTTTTCCGTGTTTCGGCATGAAGAGATTTTTGTACATTCATGTCCCACAATGAAAGCATTCACAAAGTCTCAGGCATCACAATGTTTACTTTATAGACATCTATAAAATCTTCAGTAAGAAAAAACATTAAAACATTTGTACAACCTGTCAATACCATAGTTCAAAATGAAAAACCATATGAGAACCAAGCTGCAGAAATGCATATTTATAGATAAAAGATTTATATAATTATTTTTATAAATTGATGTATTTCAGGTCCAGTGCATGCAGCCTCATTGATCTTTTAGTCAAAGCAGTTAATGAAAAATTGAACAACATCAGGTAAAAGCAATATGTTGGCAATTTTAGCTAATTATCTGTAAAACTAATTATATAGTTATTATATATATCCTGTTCCTAACAAGACTTGATGAAAGGAAAAAAAACTTCAATTTGTAAGTTGTTCATAAAACGGTCAACTGATTTATCTCAAAGTTGATCTGCATCACTTTGACCTACTACTTTCTAAAGATTTTACTAAGAGCTCCATTCAACAATTCAACAGTGCATCTTATCATGAACCTATTAATAAATTAAGTACAGGGTGTCTCAAAATATGCGTTACCATTTCAAATGTCTGTCATTTTATAATCTGACAACATATACTCTTGATTTATACATCAAAATAATCTTGGGTGGATTGAAGTTTCTAACAAAATAAAGAACGGGAAATATTTGAAGTCACATTACAGGAAATGACGTCATATGACGTCAGTTGTAATTCAATATGGCGTCGTCACAAGCTTTGCCCACTGGATATATGAAAACTCAGATATTGTTAATGTTCTTTGGTTTTCTGGTGAAGCCCACTTTCATCTAAATTCTGCATTTAATAAGAAAAACTGTCGTTATTTGGGAACATAAAACCAGACTATTATCTTGAAATCCTGTTGCACAGTAAAAAGATTGGAGTTTGGCGGATATGAGTTCACAAGGCGTAATTGGCCCATTCTTTTTGACGATGAAGATGAACACGTTGAAACCATCAACAATGTGCGATATATAAATATACTCAAACGCAAATTCGTGCCAGCACTGTGTTGGAGGGGTATCAATATTACTCAGATATGGTACCAACATGATGGGGCTACCCTGCACACAGCAACAATCATCGTGGTTGATAATTTACAGTAGACATTTGGAGTCTGGTTCATTTCATTCAGGACTAACAGCGAGTGGCCACCACATTCACCAGATTTGAATACGCTAGAATTTTACCTGTGGTGATACTTAAAGGACAGGGTGTACAATCCTTCCCCAAAAACTCTAACTTTATTATGTATACAAATTAGTAGTATCATTTTTTTCAGGAGTTATTAACATCAAAATAGAAATATTACCATTTAAATGGTAACATATATTATGGGACACCCTGTATTATCGAGAACTTATTTCCTTTTTTAACTAATTTCGGTGACACATTAGCCATGTTGAAAGGAAATTGTTGTATATCTGTATTATTTTGTATAAGATACCAGAAGAATTACATTATACACTATATTAATATTGTCTGCAATAATAGGTTATACGGTTAAAGTATTACAGGTGCATTGTCTGCAATTATAGGTAATACGAGGGTCATGCAAAAAGTTCTGTCACTAATGGGCTTCCGTAGTTTTATCCCAGGTATTTTTTAAAACGCTTCATTGCACTTGAATGGTGTGTCCAATAGCTAACGATATCCGTTTATTTTGTGCAAATTGCTTTTCAAATGACCGAGTTATTTCAAATTGAAATACATGCAGTCATATACACTGACCAATTTACTTTTCACATTGTAAAATGGACGAAAAGACTGAAATTCGTAGCTATATTAAATGCCGCATTAAGCTTGATATAGATATTTGATGAATTGTGTGGTATATATGGACCTCATGCCATTTCAACGCGCACAGTTGTTAGGTGGGTTAAAGCTTTTAAAGCTGGGAAATTATCTGTCGAAGATGATACCCGTTCTGGTAGGCCTAAAACCTCTGTTTCCAAGGCAATCATCGCTGCTGTAAAAGTTGTGGTCGACCAGGATGCGCGATTGTCGGTGAAAGATATAACCTTGTCCATCTGGCCATACAGTCACTGGACGATTCTACAATAACTATGTACTGAAGAAAGTGAAAGAGTTTTACAATAAGAAACGTCCAAGCAAAGGATGGTCAGGAGTCCATCTTATACACGACAACGCCTCCTCTCACAAGTGCGAGGTTGTTAAGTCTTTTTTGGCTTCTGAAAAGGTGGAAGTTGTAAACCATCCGCCTTAGTCACCTGACCTGACTCCCTGTGACTTTTTTTTATTTCCAAGGCTTAAGAAAATACTTTCTGGAAACAAATATAGGTCCAGAAGTTCTCCTGGCAGCGCCATTTATCAGTGTCTCCAACAGATACCAAAAGAAGACTATGTATCTGCTTTTCGCGATTGGGTAAAAAGGTTACAAAAATGTGTTTCGGTAAAGGGGGAATGATTTAAAGGTTTGTAATAAAAATAGTTTTGATAAAACGTAGCACTTAAGAAATCTGAACCCAGTGACAGAACTTTTTGCATGACCCTCGTACGGTTAAAGTATTACAGGTGCATTGTCTGCAATTATAGGTAATACGGTCAAAGTATTACAGGTGCATTGTCTGCAATTATAGGTAATACGGTCAAAGTATTACAGGTGCATTGTCTGCAATTATAGGTAATACGGTTAAAGTATTACAGGTGCATTGTCTGCAATTATAGGTAATACGGTCAAAGTATTACAGGTGCATTGTCTGCAATTATAGGTAATACGGTTAAAGTATTACAGGTGCATTGTCTGCAATTATAGGTAATACGGTCAAAGTATTACAGGTGCATTGTCTGCAATTATAGGTAATACGGTTAAAGTATTACAGGTGCATTGTCTGCAATTATAGGTAATACGGTTAAAGTATTACAGGTGCATTGTCTGCAATTATAGGTAATACGGTCAAAGTATTACAGGTGCATTGTCTGCAATTATAGGTAATACGGTTAAAGTATTACAGGTGCATTGTCTGCAATTATAGGTAATACGGTTAAAGTATTACAGGTGCATTGTCTGCAATTATAGGTAATACGGTTAAAGTATTACAGGTGCATTGTCTGCAATAATAGGTAATACGGTCAAAGTATAACAGATGCATTGTCTGCAATTATAGGTAATACGGTCAAAGTATAACAGATGCATTGTCTGCAATTATAGGTAATACGGTCAAAGTATAACAGATGCATTGTCTGCAATAATAGGTAATACGGTCAAAGTATAACAGATGCATTGTCTGCAATAATAGGTAATACGGTCAAAGTATAACAGATGCATTGTCTGCAATAATAGGTAATACGGTCAAAGTATAACAGATGCATTGTCTGCAATAATAGGTAATACGGTCAAAGTATAACAGATGCATTGTCTGCAATAATAGGTAATACGGTCAAAGTATAACAGATGCATTGTCTGCAATTATAGGTAATACGGTCAAAGTATAACAGATGCATTGTCTGCAATAATAGGTAATACGGTCAAAGTATTACAGGTTGGATAACAATTTGAGTAATTTATTAAATGGTATAGACAATACTATTGATGTATTTGAGTTGTATTAGCCATATGTGTATTACTGTTGTACTGGTAATACCAGTGTTGTATTATAGCTGTTTTAATAAATAGGTTATACGAGTAATGCGTTCTCAACTAAAATTTAGAATTCTCACGAACGAAAAAACGCACTTATTCTATGATTAAACAGCCAAATAGCATCTAAATGGAAAAAAATGCCAGTTTTGTCCCATACGGTAAAATTAGCCCATCGTTTTATTATGCATTAATATTTTTGATAATGTGGCATCTTTTTGAAGCATTTATGCTATTTCCGTGTTAATATGTGTTTTCTGCATTAAAATGTTGTGTGTATGCTGGTTTTCAAAATACTGTGGACATCAGCATCCAAATACAAAGTAGATGCCAGTAATCCCCATTTGCTGGGATTTGACATCCCAATTGCTTCTGGATGCTGAAATGCTAAGTTTACTGGATGCTGGCATCCCAAATCCTAATCGTCTATGCTGGCTTCTCAGACACTATAGATGCTGGTTTCTGAGACTGTATGGGTGCAGGTATCCACACTTTTCTGGATGCTGGCGGTTTTCTGAAAGGGCTGGGCTTTATTCAATGTTTGCGTTCTGATCGGCGTTTACACATGCATGAACGCTAAAAAATTGTCGTTTAATGCTTAAAATTCCAAATAGTGGTCGTTTAATCCTATAATATACTGAAATAACAAAGTGTTCTTGATAGTGTGATGTTTTTTCGGGTTAACGTTATTGTTGTCCTTGTTTCATTTGTTCTGTGACGTTCTCTGCAACTTAATCTCTCGTATAGTAGTCAGTTTTATGACGTCATTAACATTTTATGACGTCATCAATAATTTATCATACATATGACGTCATTTGGCACTATCGCTCCATAATGCTGTTTTATTTATAACACATTTTAATATATTCATTATTAAATAGTAGTCTGACGTTACTTTGCTACATCGTGATTGATTTTTTGGTCACTTTTTGTCGAGGTATTTAATTTCTTTTTACATATAACCATTATTTAAGGTGCATAATGGTAATTGTTTTTTATGCGATGGCCACTAAAGGTGGTGTCATAGGAGATGAGTCATTTTTACACTGCGTTATTTAAACTCTAGTTACAATTTTTTTATAACGGGCGTATTTTGCGATGGTATGCGCTCTAGTTTAAGATACTGTTTTCAGGTTCCCTATTTTTACAATTTTGACCATTCAATATCATCTTTGCAACAGGCAATAGCTAGATGTACAACTTGAGCTAATAGAACTCTTACTTACAATACTAGGTGACCTAATAGTCTTCATTGGAACATAATCATCGAAATAAGGGGATTTGGACACATTTCCATTAACAATAACATTGCATGTTACATTTGTGACACAAGTATTTCCATAGCTAAAACAAGGGGATAACTCTACTCCTTTCAGCATTTCAGGTCAAATATCTTCTGTACCTGTTGACATAGTGTCAAGACCGCAGGTAATAACAGCTTGATGCAGGGTTGAACTCGTTTCCTCTTAGAGAAAATAACCTCACTTTCCTCTTTACATAACCTTTTGATATCGGATTATAAAACAATATATTGTTTTAAATTGTGAAGTAAACTGCCATGTGCATTAACAAACACGCCATTGCTTAACATAGCGTCAACAGTTACAGCATGTGCAGGATAAACACGTTGTTGACATGGTTTTGTAATTCACTCTGAGACATAGTGATGAACTTGCAAATGTTACTATAGAAAGGAACTTGATCGATTGCTACATGCTTTCTATAGAAATATTGCAGGACGTTCGCCCGCCCTTTCCCCTTCAAAGGGGTTATTGTCACACGGCCTCTACAATTAATTACTGCCAACTTAGTCAATTTATGTATATATGTTGGAAATCAATGACCATATAGCGATTAAGTGCAAGGTTAGCTAGCTGTTAAATCGATTTAAACCACCAGTATTTTTACTGACAGTTGCAAGGCTGTAATTCGCTGTATGGTTATTTGTGTTTTGAACGTATTTTATATTTCCGTTTCCCCTGTGCAATTCTGTCACTGTATATAGTGTTCAGGTTATTTCCTGCCCAGTTTCGGCCTATTGTTGCCAGCTGTCTTGACTTGTACTGTGATCTTTCCATCCATTAATTCCCCCCTCCTTCACTGTCCACTTTGATTCTCCTAGCTATTCTTTTTGGTCTGCCAGGCCATTCCTTGTGCATCGGTTCCTTAACGTAGTACTCTTTAACCTCCATCAAGTGCCTTATGTTTGTTGTTCTGTATTCTCTCTGTTTTATGGATTGTTGTTTTCCCGGAGGTCTGCGTGGGGACGCGCTGTCTTATGTATGTAACGACTTTATGTTATATATATCAGTTTCTCCAATTTATTCAGGCTTCTTTCTTTATTATGACGGCACTTCATGAAATTAAACTTATTGTTCTAATGCTATTTGTCAGTGGGGGTATATCTGTCCGTTTTATGCCTTTCTTTTTATGACGTCATCAACAATTTATGACGTCATTTGTTGATGACGTCATTTTGTGATACAAATGACGTCATTTGACACTACCAATAAAATGTTCGCTCTATAATGCTGTTTTATAACACATCTTAAAATTCATTGGGTACAGTCGTATTTTTGGTTTAGTTTTCATAATAGATATATTTGTCTTTATTTTAAATTCCCTATCACTAGTATCTAAGATTCGTTTAGTTATTAACTACGTCATCCGGTTGAATTTACTTTACATTAAGTTATTAATTTGATATTTTTGTTACTGGGAGCAAGGCCAATATAAGGATGCATGTTCCTTCGTGCTGGATTAATAACTGTGTCCGTTGTTCTGTAATGATTAGTTACTGCCTACTTAGTCAATTCATGTATATATGTAGGAAATCAATGACCATATAGCGATTAAGTGTGATGTTAGCTAGCTGTTAAATCGATTTAAACCTCCAGTATTTTTACTATCGGTTGCAAGGCTGTAATTCGCTGTATGGTTATTTATTTTTGTGTTTTGAATGTATGTTACATTTCCCTTTCCACTGTGCAATTCTTTCACTTTATATAGTGTTCATGTTATTTTCTGTCTTGACTTGTCCTGTGATCTTTTCCATATATTAATCCCCCCCTCCCCATTGTTGATCATCTTTGATTCTCCTAGTTATTCCTTATGGTCGGTCATGCCATTCCTTGCGCCTCTGTTCCCTTAAGTTTGTACCATTGAGCCTCCTTTATACTTTATGGATTGGTGTTTTCCCGGAGGTCTGTGTGGGGAGGCACTGTCTTGTGTATGTGGCGTTCCCTGTAGCATCTTGTCATCTATCTTTCATCGTAATATATATGCATATTGACCAATGAGAACTAGATCTAAATATATTTTAACAAATCCAATCGAGTTCTTTGATTCAGCAAAATTGTCCTAATATCGACACGTCTTTCCCTAATATCCATACCCTATTAATAATACCAAACAGATGTTTTACAGCAAGTTCGTTTATTTTTAACTGCATTAAGTATTTAAAATTCTTAGTAAATATGTCTTGTAAATCATTAACTTCTGTACTGTCAGATATCGGTAGAAAAGTTTCTATGATATACACTGCACACTGCATTAACACACACTGCATTAACTTAGTAATATGCAGTATGGTTTACATTACCACCGTTTTTTTATAACTTATAGAAGCCAGGTATGCTATGACCATCACACCAGGGACACTCGGTAGATTGCTTTATCCATATTTAAAATGGAAAGAATCATACCACACTCTCTTGTGCATAACTGAATGTACCACCATCAACGTTATAGACATGGAATTTACTGTTATTTCAAACTTGGCTTTTTTTCGTTTTGTCTATTTTACTAAAAAAGCTACGATAACATTTTGCTCTCGTTTATAATGTATGAATAGCTGATAAAACTATGATCTTCACAGCTTGATTTGTTAATGTACTTTTTTTTAAACTCATGTAGATCTACATTGCGTCAATAAAATACTAGATCTAAATAAAAATAAAACAGTTTTATTAAGAGCCAATATTGTTATTTTCAAAACAACCAGCTTTAACATTACAGGGGTTAGACAGCTGCCCGGTTAGCTCTGTCGGTAAACCGTAGACCCCTCCAACTCAGACATACTTTCCCCATTATTCACCTCGGCATTTTGATCCTCACATGTACTCGTATGATCAAGGGAGTTCAAATAAATCATCTATTAATATGCAATCAGAATCAGCAATGATACAACGTTATCATGATTTCCCGGACCGGAATTGACCGGTCTATTAACATTATTATTGGAATCCCTGTTTCTTTTGTTTGTCTTAGTACACAATTTATTGTTTTCAAAATTGCACCATTACCGTTTCGTCAGCTGTTAACATACTTTAAATGGCTGATTGAAAAGTTTATATTTGAACAATATTGTGTTACAACTCGTTCTGCGCGCACAATGACAGAAAAGGCTGTTTACTTTTCCAATACACCAGCATCGAACTCTAAATTCAACGAATCGACGAGAACAAGGAAATGGGCATGATTTGTGAAGTGACCCGTTTGTAAGCACCGCAACTTGCAGTTGCTATTTCCCGGTTTTCAACGAGACACTGTTCCTTTCCTGTACCATGGACTCTTACAAGATCGTCGTTCTTTGGTCAGTAGTGTTCCCCGAAGTAACGGAATCAGCTTCTGGTCGTTCACAGTCGGCAACCACTGAACTGGTTACATCGGTGTCGGTTTTGTCCTCGCATAACTGGAAGTGTTGTTGAATGATACTGTGTCATTGGGCGTGGATGCTGATTCGTCACTCAATGCGGCAGACGACTATGTTGTAGCGGAGACCTTCGATGATCACTTGCTACCGAAGATACAATTTCATAGTGTTCTGCCTTTCTTCGGTGCTATCCCTGGTGGACATCTTTTCTTTGGGTAACAGCAAAACTTGCCACCCATTATTCACAGTCGGCAACCACTGAACTGGTTACATCGGCGCGGTTTTGTCCTCGCATAACTGGAAGTGTTGTTGAATGCTACTGTGTCATTGGGCGTGGATGCTGATTCGTCACTCAATGCGGCAGACGACTACGTTGTAGCGGAGACCTTCGATGATCACTTGCTACCGAAGATACGATTTCATAGTGTTCCGCCTTTCTTCGGTGCTATCCCTGGTGGACATCTTTTTTTTGGGTAACAACAAAATTGCCACCCATTATTTACAGTCGGCAACCACTGAACTGGTTACATCGGTGTCGGTTTTGTCCTCGCATAACTGGAAGTGTTAATGAATGCTACTGTGTCATTGGGTGTGGATGCCGATTCGTCACTCAATGCGGCAGACGACTATGTTGTAGCGGAGACCTTCGATGATCACTTGCTACCGAAGATACGATTTCATAGTGTTCTGCCTTTCTTCGGTGCTATCCCTGGTGGACATCTTTTATTTGGGTACAACAATATATATAATTAAGATATTGTAGACATTATTTGTTATTAGGCCACACCTTTTTTATTTCTTGGTTTACAAGAATTTTTTGAAAAAAGTTAGACTGGTAGGTCGAAAAAAAAAAAAAAAAAAAAAAAAAGATTAGGTATGTATAAATTTGGAAAAAACAAACAGTGTACTGCTAACCCTTTACTCAATAGACCTCTAGCCCATTTACCTACTGTATGCTGGTAAGACTGGTCACATAGCCTACTCTATCTCCATACAGGTTATTGGAAAATAATTGGTGATTGACACCTGTATACTTAAACATAAAATAACAGTGTAAAGTATTGGTTTAATCGCTTTTACATGAATGTATAAATTTTAGGGAATTAAATTTTCTGTATAATGAAGTAAATTTTATTATTGTGGGTTTTACTATAGTCACCATTTTAGTCAATACACTGTATTTATATTTTGTTATAAAATGAATTTATACAAGCAAAATCTATGTTCAAACTCAAATGCAGATTTACTAATAGTTACAGTTACATTGGCATATGTTGGCACATGTAAATAAAACAAAAAGTCCTAAATGTTAAATTTGACTTCAGTATTCTCACAGCTAATGATAATATTAACATGAATTAATATATATTTCTTATGGTTCATTTAATCTGATTGGTTGATGCTAATTGTTTTGCAATTCATAAGCCACGCCCTAGACAGAAGATTAGTCCTACTGGTCACTAAATTGCCCGATGTGTCAGCTGTAAAAACATAAGAGTCATAAAACCCCAGGAGGTCTTTATTATGTGTTAATTCAATATGATTAGGTCATATCAATCTTTGATCTCAATTTGTATTTCACAACGTGGCTGCAACTGTCATCCAAAAATATTTACTTCAAAGACTTAGCCAGCGACTTCAAACATCTTTGATGTTTATTCTTGTTGAAAATTAAATTGTTGTCACAATAATTGCAACACAGACAATAAGTACCTGGATTTGACCTACTTTAATATTGATTTTGTGCTGGTGAATTTTCAGAAAATAGCAGACTTGTTTACACATAAAATGTCATGATGACGTATTTTTTCTGTGAAAATTTCTTTACATGGGATTATTTGATGGCCGCTTTTGGAATAACTTTTATTATTAACCATATTTTTTTGGTGGAATTAATATCTTACAAGATTGCTTTTTACATTAGGGTAAGTTAAAGTTATGGTACTTATTGTAAAAATCCGAGAATTTATTGTAAACTTGCCACGAGTATGTGAAGAAATTACGCTTCCGCGAGTGCAGCGTAAAATTGTAAAATGGTATTAGGGCGTGAAAACGAGTGATCATGTCATTTTAATATATATATATAACACTTGTTTAATATTCAAGTCGAAATGTCACTTCTTCTGTTTTTTTCACGGCATCGGGAGAAAAAAAAATCCGAAATCGTATTTTTATTTTTTTTCCACTTTTGCAAAAATTACGTTCGCCGGTTTTGTAAACCAAGAAATAAAAAAGGTGTGGCCTTACATTGATAAAATAATCTGTGAATTATCCCACATGACACTCATTTTCTCAAAATAAGGCCTCTGCCATTGTAAAAATCTTCTCAGTCTAGAATTCGCTCAGCTTCTAGAAGTGCACATATACATACATATTGTTTAACTGCATCTATTAATTGATTAGTGAATCAGACATTTTGAACAAAGAAAAATAACCATTACATTCCATTCGTCTTGTTTAAATCCACTCATTACAAAAAGGAAATATAAGCTGCTTTATACTTGTGAATTCTAAATCTATTATATAGATTTAAAAGAATGTTGAATAAATGTTGTGTAAGCATCTAAGGCAAAACAAAATTATGTTCGTTATCATACATTTGTATTTACTTTTTGGGGCACTGTGATTCATATAGAAACATGCCTCATTGATAAACAGTACTTTTTGCTTGGTATTGATATTTTTTATCTTTCAATAGCAGCTTTACTGGGAGGGGCAGGCATAAAAGGTTAATTAAAAGTATAGCCCTAAAAGGTGAAGAAACGCAATGTAACAACTTAAAATGTGTTTGTTTTACATACACACGCGAGCAATAACATACTGTTAAACAAGTTTACACTGATAAGCTAAAGTCTTGCTTAATTATGTCATCTTAACAAATTATTAGAAAGCGGTGAAGGTTTAGTTCTCATTTATATAGATGTCTGTTATCATCAATATTTCTGCGTGTTGAACATTATATTATTTTGATAAACTACAATATTGTAACACCTCGCTCTCTCTATGGTTCTCTCCGATGTGTGTGTGGATAAATGTCCCAAATGATATATGCCTTAGCGTGACTAGGGACAGGAACAAGGTGTTCTGACAGAAATATCTACCTGGCCAATAAACTCTTAAAGTTCAGTAATACACAAGGCGGCGTAACGTTTCAACCAGATTTAATAGATCCAAGACAAATAAATAACACACGAAATATATATTTAATATGCAGATAAGCCTGGCGGGTGATGCCGGTCGTTTTTCACGGTATTGGGATAAGTCGAATCACAAAATAATAATAGATCTAACAATCTACAATAATAAATAATATTTACCAATAATGGTTATGATAATGTAGATGTAGAATCTGTGTTACATATACTCTATATATGGAAACTATATAGCAACTCTATAATATGGAATTGTCGGATGCCAGTCGTGGAGTGAGGTGAGGAAGCGCGGAGACCTCTGGGCCCGGGATTATAACCAATACTTACCACTCTGCACTCAGCTGAGGCCAGTGAATGGGCCAAACTGGCAATGAGTGGCACCACTCGACGTACACATCGTCCTACAGTCGACTTAGACACAGACATGCCGTCGCCAATGACATTATAAAATGCGCCGGTTGCCAGAAACCGTAAACAAATCAATAGTTGAAGAAGCGCCGACACTGGCTGATTTCTATCGGTGAGTGGGCGTTCTAAATCCTCACCTATATTGCCCAACAAACCAGTATAGAGCGTTTACAAAACCTAAAACGCTCATATACGGCTTCGTCGGACATTTCATTGATATCAAAATCCCGCCTTAATCGACGCATACGGCGAGTATTAGCTAACAATCGCTGTTGGCGTTCTTGACGCCTGACAAAAGACGCCATTTTGTTTCCTCTGAGTAAAGGCTGAGTTTGGTATTAATCACACTCAGCATTTGCACTCCAATCTGAGTAAACTCGGAGTGCAGAGTGCTGAGTATTCTTTGTGATCCACTAAAACCTGAGAATACTTCAATCCTGAGTGTAAGTGCTGAGTGTAAGTATTGGTTATAATCCCGGCCCCAGTTCCTTAACGTAGTACCCTTTAACCTCCCTCAAGTGCCTTATGTTTGTGTTTTATGGAGTGTTGTTTTCCCGGAGGTCTGCGTGGGGACGCGCTGTCTTATGTATGTAACGACTTTAGGTTAAATATATCAGTTTCTCCAATTTATCCAGGCTTCTTTATTATGACGGCATTTCATGAAATTAAACTTATTGTTCTAATGCTATTTGTCATTGGGGGTATATCTGTCCGTTTTAGGCCTTTCTTTTTATGGCTTCATTGTTGATGACGTCATTTTGTGATACAAATGACGTCATATGACACTACCAAGAAAATGTTCGCTCTATATAAATGCTGTTTTATGACACATCTTAAAATTCATTGGGTACTGTCGTATTTTTGTTTAGTTTTCATAATAGATATATTTCTATTTGTCTTTATTTTAAATTCCGTATCACTAGTATCTGATTCGTTTAATTATTAACTACGTCATCCGGTTGAATTTACTTTACATTAAGTTATTAATTTCATATTTTATGGTTATTTCACACTCTGAAAATGAATATTTTTTGTTACTGGGAGCAAGGCCAATATAAGGATGCTTGTTCCTTCGTGCTGGATTAATAACTGTGTCCGTTGTTCTGTAATGATTAGTTACTGCCTACTTAGTCAATTCATGTATATATGTAGGAAATCAATGACCATATAGCGATTAAGTGTGATGTTAGCTAGCTGTTAAATCGATTTAAACCTCCAGTATTTTTACTATCGGTTCCAAGGCTGTAATTCGCTGTATGGTTATTTCTTTTTGTGTTTTGAATGTATGTTACATTTCCCTTTCCCCTTTGCAATTCTTTCACTTTATATAGTGTTCATGTTATTTTTCTGTCTTGACTGGTCCTGTGATCTTTTCCATACATTAATTCGCCCCCCCCCCCATTGTTGGTCATCTTTGATTCTCCTAGTTATTCCTTATGGTCGGTCATGCCATTCCTTGCGCCTCTGTTCCCTTACGTTTGTACCATTGAGCCTCCTTTATATTTTATGGATTGGTGTTTTCCCGGAGGTCTGTGTGGGGAGGCACTGTTTTGTGTATGTGGTGTTCCCTGTAGCATCTTTCATCGTAATTTATATGCATATTGACCAATGAGAACTAGATCTAAATATATGTTAACAAATCAAATCGAGTTCTTTGATTCAGCACAATTGTCCTAATATCGACACGTCTTTCCCTAATAATAATACCAGCAAGTTCGTTCATTTTTAACTGCATTAAGTATTTAAAATTCTTAGTAAATATGTCTTGTAAATCATTAACTTACACTCAGGATTGAAGTATTCATCCGTATCTGATTCGATAACTGTTATCTTTCTGTTCTTCGTTGGCCTGGGAGTATCTTCGTCACTAGTTTCTGTATTGCGTTCATCATTATCTGTAGTAGTAGTTGGACTATCATTTTTATCCTCTGTTTCCTCGTCATCGGATCTTTTTCTCTTAGGTAAAAAAGAAGTTTCTGTTAATTCTTTTGTTGGAGATGCTACCCACCATAACACGTTTGTATTTTCGCTGCTTGCTTGAATTACTTCGAATAAGTATGATCTCATACTTAGCAATATCTTATTGATGATTGCTTTGACATTTTGTATGTCTGTTTGTTTGTAAGTCCACGTATTTGGCCATTTCCTTGTTTGTGATTCATTGATGGTTGTCATCATCTGGTATACATCTTTGAAGTAACTCACATCACTGGCTGTGGCTGATTGTCCCGTTACTTTAGTTCTGTCATTTGTATGCAATAGCTTGATGTTCTGTAGATCGTACACGTGCCAGTAGAAGTCGTAGTTATGTTGTCTCTTACAAATGTAACATATCCATGCTACGATTCTGAGTAGTAATTCTTTAGAGTCTGCCATGAGTTCTAATTCGTTCCTGTGTTCTACCATCGAGTACATATTATCTGTATATGCTCTGTAGTAATCATTTATGCTTCCTGCAGTTAATGATAGATCCGTTATTGTTGTCAATATTGTTGGTCCGAAAACTAACATCTTGTTGAGCTCTCCTTCTATGTAATACATTAGTTCTTTCTCATATAACTCTCCTTTCTTGTCATTTGTGATCTTTCTATCTGGTTCCTCTTCTAAGAACTCTCTAATGATACTATATACCCATCTGAAGAAATCTGGATGTGGAGTCTTGCTCGTCTCTAGTATTGCTGTCTTTCTTAATCCGAAGTATCCTTTCATTCTGTTTCTTATGGTACTACTTTCCCCGCTGAAGTTCTGCCATGGCAACATGTTGCATGTTAGGATGATAGGAGTTCTTGGTAGTATTCTCCCTCTCTTAGATTTAACATTGATCATTAGCTCCATGCCTTCTGCTACTTTCTTGAATTCCTCTACTTCATCGTATTTGATCAGAGATAATTCTGGAATTACTATGATTTCCTTGTCTGTACATTCCTGGTAGTTGAAGTCCGCCGATGGGATTGTCTGTCCTACTATATCTGATAGAGGACAAATACATTTTTGCCAATATGTCTTACCGGCGTTACTCTGCCCTTGCATGATAAATGTATTCTTCTTTGGATCTGACTTATTCAGGATTTGATATAAGCCTGTCAGGAATTCTGTAGCCTTTATGTTCTGTTGATCACACCATGTTAAAAAGATCCTAGCCGTTGCTTTGACACTCATCATATCGGGGTCATTTTCTTGCATCTAATCCAATGCTTCTTTGTTCTTAATGATGATGTCTACGTACGTTTCGTTGTTAATCTTTTTTTCAGCAGCTATTTCTGCTAATGCCTGTTGACGGATTGACGCAATTTGCGGACACGTATTAAGTGTTCTCCATTCCATCATCTCTTCGTGCTCTCGTCTCGCTATCACTTGCTGTTGGATGGTTTCATTGCTTGTTGTAGCATATTTGTCAATAAAATTTTTATACAATTCTACCTTATCCGCTGTCTTCGTTGGCTGCAATCGTTTATGTCTCATGTCTGTGTTCTTGCGGAAACAATCTTCGTAGTTACTTCCTGATGCTATTGTTCTACCTCTATGTTGCGAATCGTCAAGTTCTTCTTGTGTCTTGTTTCCTCGCAGCATTACATCCATTCTACTGGCTGTTAGGCTGGTTTCTGATACTGGCTCATTGGTGTCTACATGCATGTCGAAGCTACCTAGATCTTGGATATCCTGTGCATACGCGTTGGTTTTGAACGATGTTAAATCGTCGATCATTTGATTGTTATTACATCCAAGCATGACACGTGGTGCTCTCGCCATGTACGTTGCCAGTTTGTCAAAATGTTGTACTTTCTGTGACCTAACGGTAGTATCTACGTTCCTCAATGCCTGTCTCATTGATACGAATCTTCTGTGCTGTGCCAAGTTCTTACAAGCGACAATTAGATGAATATGCATACCATTAAATGAACACGTTTCGTCAGCGTCACCATTGTGCCAATAGAATACGGTCGGTTTACTGTTGATGAATCTTTTCAATGAATCTAGTGGGTAGGTACTTGTGGATTGGTCATTTATATATCTCGGGTCTTGATTTTCGTCTTGTTGAACTCCCCAATTTGGTATATCGGTATATACATCCTGTCTTGTTTTAAATTTCTGGACTGGAAATTGGGGCATTTGGTCTAGCTCATCTGGCTCTAAGTATCTTCCGTGTATAGTTCCTCGTTCGGATCGGATGTATTCTCCACTTTCGTCGGTTTTATAAATGAATGCTTCTATGGTTTTTGTTGTTATCGAACGATGTAATTTGGTAATTACTACGCTATATAAGTCGTCCTTCGTCCATATCTCATTGAGAATGTCTTCGGACTTGATAACTCTAAATAATATAAGGAATACATGTCATATAATCAGTTTTATCTTCAATTGCATCTACTCTAGCTCTTAAACTTATCATCGCGTTTTTAAATGTTCCTACATCAGCTGTTCCAGTTGGTCTGGATACACCTCCTCTTTTTACATCTCTTTGTAATAATGCTATTAGTGCGTTAGTATCGATTCTGTATTGTCTAAATGCTTCTTTTTCTCCTTCTAATTGACTTTTATTTTCATTAATAGCAGCTTCTAGTTCAAAGTATTTTGTAGTTAATGATTCTGTTGCAGGATTTAATACTGTTCCGGAACCGGATGTTTTATCTACTGTTAAATGTTCTATACTTGCTAATAACTGTTTTTCTGATACCATTGATTGTTGACGTTTTGGAGTTGGCATTGATATATTTGCATCAAATGGTACAGCTCGTTTAACTCTATTAGGATCGTCATAATCGAGACCAAATACTGATGTTGCTCTTAATAGTTCTTCTACTTTATATTGTAATGACATTAACCATTTATGTATATAACCGAATCCTTGATCGTTATTGTTACTTTGTTCTATTACTAATGTTAATGCATTTTTAAATGTTATTCCTATTGTTGTATCTATAAAGTCTTTGACTGCTAGTTTTTGTGTGTCAGGATCTACGTCAGTTGGTTTTATAATTCCGGATGTATTTTTAGCTATTTTTATATTGTTAGATAGTATATCTGTTGATATTTTTAATAACTTTGTTCTTACTTCATCTTGTAAGTCAGTTATAGCCTTTGGATCTGGTAATGGTACGAATGATTGTGCACCTGAACTTCCTGGTGTTTGATAACCTGAATTTTTCTTCAATGTATTTACATCTTGTTGTAGATTGTATATATTAGCTGTATTTGTTCCTATGTTTTTATTTAAATTTGTTTGTATTACACTTACTGTTGATATTGGTTCTTGAATTATATCAATAATTTCGTGTAATGTTTTGTAATCATCTTTCCATAAGTATCTTAGATTCCAATCTTTATATGCAGCATATACTATTAATATTAATCCATCTACTATTACTTCTTCTTTATCATTTATTATAACTGTTGATACGAATCCTGTTTTTGAATGATTTATTGTTATATTTACTAATAGTTTATATAGTGTACCAGACGCTAATTCAATACTGGTATTTATTAATTTTAATGTATTGATATCTGTGTGGTATGGTATGTCACTTGTTACGAATTGTAATGCTTGACCTGGTGCGTTTATATGTGTGCTGAATTGGTAAGTTATACTACCTATATGATTTAGTATATTTCTATAATGTTCTTCTTGTGGCCATGCTGGATTTAATGTTTGATTAGTATATGTACTACCTGCGAATCTATGTTCGTACGAAGTTAATGTTACACTTAATTGTTGGTCAGCTGTTGTTAAGTTTTTTATATCATCTACATCTCGCTCTGGTATGTTTACCCATTCCCATATTTGTGGTAATATTACTCTATTTGCATCAGAAGGTTCTCCCTTTTCTCTATAATCTTGATAGTAATAATCTGAGGGTTTTTTAGGTACTGCTCTACTGTCTCTACTTAGTACGAATAATGGATCTGTTGTTCCGGGGTATTTTGCCGGTGCGTTTTTAATCTCTACATGGTAATCTTTTTTATTAGCTATTTCGAATAATTGAGTATAAATACTATGAGATAATAATGACGGTTGATTAGAATCAGAATTTTCGGCCGTAGTATCCCATAAATTGGAAAAGGTATTAAAAGCGTACTTACTCATCAGAAGTGTAGCGCTTGTTACTGTATCTATACATTATGGGCTGGGGGTTTCTTCTCTTCGTCTCTTTGCGTAACGTACTGTTTGTGGACTGTCAAATAGATCGTCTTGACTATCGTAATCAAATGTTTCGTCGGGACTTTGCCAAGCTGTTCTTGCTGGTGCTTGATAATTTGGTATTCTTTCTGGTAACTGTAATGGTAAGGATTGAGATACACTTAAGAAATCTGCCTTTTGTTTACCGTCTTTATCGGTTACCTTTTCGTGGTCTTTTATACTACGTTTTAATACATTAACTCGTTCGTTTCCTACTACTCTTTGTTGAATCATTTGTTGATTCATTTTAATGGCTGCGTCCCAATCCCATATTTCTACATATTTTCTATCTCCTGATCCAGGTATTAATCTACCGATTTTTTGACCTCTTTCGTCTCTTAACCTCGGCCATGGTGTATAAAACCCACATCCCTTCTTTCTAGTACGTACTGGTAATGATTCAGATCCTAGTTTTTTCCAAGTTTGTCCTAAGGTTAATGGTTGCATATTTACTGTAAATGTACTTTTACCTAATGGTACTTGAGAATCTAAAGTTTCTATAGGATTAACCATAGTTGTCGCAGGTAGTAAAGGAGTATTTGCTGGTATGAGAACGGCTCCGTCTTCGTCAGTTTTAGCGTACATTTTACTGTGTATCTTTGTCTTCTCTGTTATTATATGTAATAATATCCTTCTTTTTCACTGTTTTACACTCTATTTATCACTGAAATTCTTAGCGTGGATTCGTGGTATATAGTTGTAGTTCTCAGTTGTTTATGACATGACGTAAAAAATGCGATTCCTTTTATAGTGCCCAAACTTGTTATTTTTTCATAACAACTTTATGACGTCAAAGGCTCGTAACTTTTGGCGGAGTACGATATATGACGTCACATTAACATCAAAACACACGTGCATGTTGGTGAACATATTGGCGCCATTTTAATTTTTTGCCTCGTTCTGAAAAATAGTTAGAATTTTTTTTAACTTTTTTTTATTATATAAAAAATTTTTTCCCTGGATTACTAGACAGGGGGCCGTTTCATTAAACTTCGTACGTAGACGATCTTCGTAGTCCTACGAAAGTCTTCGTACGAAGTTCTTACGAAAATCTTACGTGCGTTTCACTAACACCTTCGTACGCATTTTCGTACGAACGTCGCGTCTACGAACTTCGTAAATACTCTTCATTTCCGGAGATACAATTAACCGCACAACAACGGTAAACATCCGGTCGCGCGGACCAGATAGAAAGCATAAAAGCAGACGATGTCAACAATGTCAAACGATAAAAAAAGGAAAGGAAAATGGGAGGAGGGGGAAACCAGTGTGTTGGTAGAAGAAGTAACAGATAATATTGCTACTATTGAAGGGAAGTTTTCCGCAACATTGACCTCACATCAAAAGTTATGTTTGTGGAAGAAGATAACTGATTGGTATATATCAAAGAGTCTATACATACATTTAAAATTTTTTTTGCTTATCAATGACAAAGTGTGATCAATGTTTGTCATATCAATACTGATCACTTAATGTTTTATATAATGAAAGGAATATATACATTGGATAGAGAATGTAATGTACAATGCAAGTAGATCTACCATTTCACGAGAGGAATATGATGCGCAGTATGTATCATGCTTTAAGACACGTATAGTCTAGTTTCATTAATACTATAACTAAGTATATGTATATTTGAATATAAAATTCAGATCTCCTTAAATATACAAGTGGAAAAAAATGATCAATATAATTTAAAGTGCCCTTTGAAATAGTTTGTATTGTATTGTAACATAGCTCTGTGTTTTAATAATATATTTTGCATTTCCTCCTGACACACACACTCGGACACAAATCAGTAAGTCAGCGCATTTACTTTAACTTGAAACAATTATACGTTTAGTCTTAACGGCTATTTTCATTTAAGTATAGAGGTTTTTAGTGAGCATATTTTTTCTATAATTTGATAGAAATATATCAATGCATGAATGTTATTTTTATATTATCTTCAAAATCACATGTATACATAATTGTAAGTGTGTTTGTGTGTGTACAGGTGTATTTGTAATAAAGTAGGACAATTTATATGATTAATAAATATTTAATGATTCATTTCTCCTTCTCTGTATATATAGTGTAAATGCACAAGGTTGCATTTTTCGAACCGTGGATGAGGTTAAAAAAAAATGGGCAGACTTGAAATCAATAATCAAGAAAAAAGAAAGACAGAGGCGTGAACTGTCCAAGATGACTGGAGGAGGTCCTGCACCAAGTGGTCTTAAGGAATATGAAGACAAGGTTATATTTCTATCTAACTGGAGTGACTATCTTATATACAGTAAAATCTCACATAAAGTTTGATTAACACCACCTCAGTCATAATCTTGACCCGAGACCTCAAAATTAATTGTTGCTGTTTTTCTCTTTATTCAACCTCAATTGTCCCATAAGTGATTAGTATTGAGGTTTTCCTGGATATAATAGAACATACATGTACTGCTAAATTATAACAATTTGATCTAAACAGTATTACTGAATTTAAGTCAAGTTATAAATTGATTGTGATAATTAATTTGACATATTAGGTATATATATTATGTAATTTTAATATGTTTTTGCTAAAAAAACATTTTGTACAATAATTGTTAATAATGAATTGAAACACTTGTATTTTTCTGATATATACCAGTTGAACCATACATGTATATTATTCAGTTATGCAAAATTTAAATGACTTTATATACTTATGTATTTAAAAAAAGGAGTTATTTTTATCATTTCATTCACACTGTATTCAAAACAAAGTTGAATTTCAATAACCAGATACACAGAATATGTAATATATTTATTCATGCATTATTACCAAAGTCTGCATATTTCTTTCATTCAGATACTTGGAGTATTGAGCAACACTGCAATTGAAGGAATAGAAGGAGGAATTGACACATTTGCCAAAAGCTCGAATGGTATGTAAGTTTGCCTGATTGATATATTTGATGCAAATAACATATCCGTTTGATAGATGGATATCGGAACTCTGAATATATTGATATTTTATACAAATTTAAAATATGTATCTATTCATACACATTATATTATTGTATTTTCCTGTTGTATTGCTAGATCAAAAGGATGAACCAGTTAGATACACTGACACAGAGGAGCCATTACCTGGATATTCTGGTGGTAATGATAGTGGTCAGTAATATTTCAAAATAATAAACACATTCTATGTAGTAACATGTCTTTAATTTTTAAACATATTAAAATGGAATAATCTAATAGTCTAATGTAATAAAAGCATATTTAAACATTACTCAAAGTTAATGGTCATGGACAAGTGAGATACTGTTGGCTGTAATTTGTACACAATAAAATTTCACATTAGACTAACTTTGTGTATTTCTCTTCATTTCTATATTTCTACATATTACACAGACACAACAAAAACAAAAACAACTGTGTAAAAACAAAAATGTAAGTACTGAAATTTATTTATTTCAGGACAGGTCAATGATACAGCAAATGAAGAAAGAAACAAATCAGACAAAATTGATCAAATTGAATCAGGTAAATGGTAAATGTTTGTAATGGCATTGTATAAATTTGACTTGTTATTTACAAAAACATGTAACACTTACAATACAAAATACATAAACAGAGTTATTGAGTGTTTTAAATAAGGGTTTCATAAAAGTATAAAACGATAGATATATCAGCATGCATTGAATGAGTAATATCATGATTTAAACTTTCAACTTGAAAAAAAAAATACTGAATAAATCTTATATTACTTTCAGACATTATAATGGAAGAAGTGTGTACTTCAAGTAGGACACAATCAATGAAGAGAAAACGCACTAGTATGTATGGTACTATTTTGACCTTACTTATCAATTTAATTTTCAAAACACACATATCTTGCATTTTTAAAGTCTTATAATAAACATTAACATTGTTGCAAGTAGGGTATTATTTTAATTCATACAGGTACAAAATTATATTGTTTTAAAATAGATTTGTTCATCTTAAGTGATGAAAGTGAAAATAATGCAATTCTATTTGACACTGTTTATTATATCTACATATTATTATTCATATTCAGATCAATGTGACTGTCACACAGACATACTGGCGATAGAAAAGGAACGCCTATCTATTGAAGAAAGGAAATTACAGTTAAAAAAAGAAAAAATAAGTTTAATGGAAAAACAACTTGAACAGATGAAAACAACCAACTCATTCCTCAAGTCAATCTCATTATCTCTAATGACTACAGATTCCTTTTTACAACTTTCTCCTGTCATAAAATTTCCAGAAATGTAAACTAAATTTTCTTTTTTTTCAGGATTTCTGCAACATCTGAAACAAATATAAATTTGTCAAATAATAACTTTAAAGTAGAGCTGTTGTATATTAATACAGTTCTGCCACCTTCAACTTTTATTTAAATATGTCAAGATATGACTACACATTATATGTATAAAATCAAATAATAGTATGTTCACATTCAGGTTTATACCATATATTGTATTAAACAAGGTGTATGTTTAATTATGACAATACACTCAACAAAATGCCTAATCGGTCAGTTTATAGTGTATTCACACAATATTTCACATACCGATATTTGACCAGGTAATGCAGCGAATTATTGATTTTTTTAGCCGGCTCGCTATGAAATTAATCGTATTAGGCGTATTGAAGAAGAACGCGCCCGAGCCGTCGGAATGATACAGGCCTGAAAGTGCAAAACGTGCTATAAACGTCAATACGCCTAATACGATTAATTTCATAGCGAGCCGGCTAAAAAAAATCAATAATTCGCTGCATTACCTGTTCAAATATCGGTATGTGAAATTTTGTGTGAATACAATCATGCATTATTAGAAAAATAATGATACAATATCAACTGACCGATTAGGAATTTTGTTGAGTGTATATACAAATACAATGTAGTTGTTGTAGAACTTTTATTATATAGTTACTGTTAAGATAATTGTTAATTCTTAAAATACATGGATTTTTCAGTGAAAACTAATGACATGTTCTTACTGAGTACATTGATATATACATTGAAAAATGGACTACTGCATTCACATTGTTGTTATTTTATATGTAGATATTATGTGAGTGATTTACACATGATACAACTGTATTGGAATAGAGGTTGTTTTATAAAAACAAAACAAGTCTATCACATGTGTAATATGATGTAAAATATTAACATCTAGTAGCAATATTAATAATTACCTTTAAAACTGACCAATCAACTGATTTCTGATAGCATTTCCCTGCGCATTGTGGTCTCCAACAAACACATATCCATCATCTTCCTCTGCATCATTCACATAATTTGGAGGTGCACAGCCCATATCCAGGCACATGTTGTGCAGCCTCATGCACACTGTCACTATCTCCGCCGACTTGTTTGGGGAAAAAAGGAGGCAACCACCAGATTTGTGTATGCATCTGATAGAACACACAAAAATATATATATCATGTAGGGATTAATGTCAGCTGCATTGGAAATATTTTTGAAAGAATTCAATACACTTTCAATGAGTTTACAAACTGAATTACTATTGTGAATTAAGATGAATGAAAAGGTACATTTAAAACTCAGCAATTTAAGAATAATTTAATTTAAGTAGCAAATAACACTGCATTGTATATATTAATTTTTATTTCACAAATTTATTTTGTTTTTACCTGAATCTAGACTTTAAAAGTCCAAATGCCCTCTCAACAACAATGCGTGTTCTCGAGTGGGCATGATTGAATGATATTTCCTGTTGAGTGCTAGGGTTTGGTTTTGGTGCAATTAAATAATTTCTGTTTGGGTATCCGGAATCACCTAACAGCCAGCCATGACTTCCATCTTCTAAGTACCTCTTCAGCCCACATGTCTGAATTATAGTGGCATCATGGGTTGACCCCGGCCACTTTGCTACCACGTCTGTGAACCTTATCAGAAATAGTAAAGAAATACATCAATGTAGTAATTGCAATTTTTGTGAGTTGTATTGTCCCATATAATGGCATGCCATAAAGTTCCTAGCTAGTACTTAGAGAGAGAAAACATATTTGTAACAGCAAAGTGCTATAATTAAAGGAAATGATCATATATGATAATTTGTGTATATAATATGAACATTTTATGATTTATGTATCTCATTAACGCAAACAGAGGAGACACTTTTCACTATACCATATTCACATATTTCTTTAAAAACAGACAGATGTTTACTTACCTCAAGTTTGCATCAACTACTGCTTGGACATTCATCGCATGGTATCCCTTTCTACACACATATACAGGTTCTTCAACACCTGGTGGTGCAATGATTGGTATCAAAGTACCATCAACAGCCCCAATAACATTGGGAATTGATGCAATTTTGAAGAAATTTGTTTTTATTCTTCTTATATCCTCATCTGATGTTGGGAACTTAATATTGTCCAACTTTTTGTTGATGGCGCTCACAACCCTGCTGATACTTCTGCAGACTGAACTTCTTGATACTCCATGCAAATCTGCAATTTCACTATAGAAATCTCCCTTTGCCAAATACCTCAAAGTAATAAGGGTCTGAAAAAGAGTCATAATGATTATATAAGTTAATCAAGGGGTTGAAAGATGCATGAGTTGCAATGTATTTAATAACGTTTAGTTGATATTTTTAGCCACATATTATTTCATACACCTTTAATAGTAAAATTGCAATCATAAAATGTTCTGAGAACTATCAAAATTACTAGTTACATTTTAATGAGTAATTGTTAAATTACAGAAATTGCAAACACAATCATATGAATATTCATTGCACGTAATTGCTTTCAAATATGTAATGATTGCAGTTGATTATAATTATTGATTATCATTACTACAGGAATTGTATCAAAACCATTTTTTTAGACAAATTGTCTGAATTGGTCATAATTTAAAAACATATATGCAACAGTGTGTGTTGTATGTTAAATTGCTATCATCAAACATTGTGTGTTTAGATGTTGAATTGATATCATCAACCAGTGTGTGTGTTTATAGATTGAATTGATAATCATCAACCAATATATGTTTACACGTTGAATTGATATCATCAACCAGTCTGTGTTTAAATGTTGAATTGATATCATCAACCCAGGGATGTGATACTTGTACTTGTACTCGTACTTACTCGAGTACCAATTTTCAAGTACTCAGCACTACTCAGTACTTGTCTGAAATTATGAGTACAAGTACTCGTACTTACTCAAGTACTGAAGCAAAATGGTCAGTATTCATGAGTACTTTGCGAGTACTATCGGGTAAAACACAATAAAGGGAACAGTAAGGTTGCACTTGAGGTCAAAAATAAAGGTCAACACAATAGAAAAAAAAATTGTGATCCTGAATAAGTAATGCTTGAAATTTGTAAAACTCATTCGGTTAGTGGAAAAAACAATGAGAAATGTTTTTTATTCTACTTTGTATGGGGTTAGGTAAGTGCTGGTTACGGACACTACTTGTAAAATTAACCTCTGGAAATTTATGCCTTTAATGAACTATACCAAGTGTTTTGCAAAATTATAATTCAAATACAATTAATTAACAAAATATCAACCAAAAAAATCATAGGAAAAAAGTTATAACTTTTACATTCTGCAAAATTATACCCCCATTCTTGATTAGTGAAAAAAGGATTATTGTAAGAACAGCACAACTCTTAAAATGAAAGACTTTATACATGTAGCCCATCAAAATCATCAAGTATTGACCTATGATTCATGGGAATATAATCAATATATAAATCACAGAAGAAAATGTATTTCTTACGTAAATGGTATTTAAAATGAACTTGGTAAGTTATTTGAGTTACGGACACTACATTGATCTTATGTTTTATAATTTACTCAATATGAGTAACATATTAAATTTATGTATTTTCTTTTTAATGTTTACATTTTTTAACAACAGAATGCCGCTTGATTGTAAATAAATATATATATATAATATAATGTAATGTAGTGGTATAGACAAGTTTTATATAAAGCCATGAAATCAGAGATGTCAAAAACATACATGATAGGTAGAGAAGCTTAAACAATTGTGATTCGATGTTAATAATATATTATCGAGAATATTAAATTAAAATCTAGATTTTAACGATGTAATTAAATAGGGTCTAATTGTAATCTTATTTTGTTTGCAAAATAAATGTATTTTGAAAGATATAATATTTCTTTTTTATTAACGGATGACATGATTTTATCAAATTTAAAGAGAGTTGGCCATCTGCAGTAATACTTTTTGAGATATTTATTTCGTACATCAGAGAATGTGGGACAAATTAATAGAAAATGATATTCGCTTTCAATTACGTTCATATTACAAAATTTACAGATCCGATTTTCGCGTGCGATGTTATTATATCTTCCACATTCTATTTCAAGACTATGTGATGATATTCGGAATTTAGTTAAAGCAATTTTAAATTTTCTTTCAGTTATAATGTCTAACATAAATCCTTAAAACTATTAAATCTGAATGTGAAAATCTGACTAAAAATACATTAATAAACTTCTATTCATTTCAATATCAAATAAAAAACAATTTCAATGTTGCAAATTATCAATTAGTCAAATGATTTACACTAATTGACTGGTTGGAGGTGACCCCCTGAAAGACACTAGTCCATTGTCAAATCTACAGGGGTTATAAATTAAACAAAGAACCTGTGAAAACACAGTCAATGTACCCTTCAATTATCAAGTATCATTAATCAGTTTGTTGTCAGAGCAATTAAGACCAACCATGACAGACAGATACTCTAGCCAAACACTAAGTAGGTGTGAAATGTTAAAAACAATATTGACTGACTTTTTTACTGTATACTTTAAACTTATAATTCCAATTGCATTCAAAAATAATTTCTTCTGATACTCACAGTCTGTATCAAACTCTTCCGTCAAAAGGTTTTGCGCAATATGTGAAACTTAATATTGAGACTTAATTCTTGTCCGGTTTGAAGGGTCGTGAATTTATAATGGAAATATCCATTTCGAAACAAAATTCTTGACCGGTTTCCTGAATTTATGGATTAAAGGAAAATTATACAGTAAAAAAGTTGGGACCGTACGATTTGTCCTGTTTAAAGGGGTTTCCAGAATTAAAGGGATTCCGGTTTAAAGGGGTTCCAGTGTATATTTCTGTGATGAATATATTTCTGGGTTAATTTAATTTTATCTACTGACGATTATAATGCATTATTAAATTTATTCTACATAAAGTTGAATAAGTTAACATATCGTGTTTTATTTGCGACCCATTTTGACAGTTATATATTATACAATAATAATTTAAAACATTCTGTACTCAGTACTTACTTGAGTACTTTAAGTAGTACTCAGTACTTACTTAAGTACACACACAAAAGTGAGTACTCTGTACTTACTCGAGTACTCCCTAAGCATCCAGTACTCAGTACTTACTCAAGTACTATCCCCCAGTACTCGACCCATCCCTGCATCAACCAGTGTATGTGTTTATATGCTGAATTGATTTTGTGCAGGCCTAGTGGGAAGAAATTGAAAGACACGCCAAATCAGTGAAACCATGGGTAAAAGTACGATGAAATGAAAAACAACAATAACGGTCCGAGTTCATAATGCAAGATATAAGAAATAGATTAGCCCCTGATCAGAAAACTCTTTTAGGCCCAATGCTCAGAGTAGCTAAACACAACAAGCATATGTCCAGCCAATTTGAGCCCAGAGAAACTTTGCTTTACAATTTGCCTCGTCAAAGTGAAAGTAGAGCTTGTTTACCATGCGGTGCAAAGCATCAACGTCAAACTTAGCACAACAATCCTTGAACAACAAATGCAAATATACGGACATCGCAGTTACAAAATCCCGAAACCTTTATAAATCATATTACCGTACCAATTTTATGAAATCCGTCCAATGACACCTGGAAATTGCAAATTTCTAGTAAAGGTTTCTTCCCAACGATTTTGCTCATGGCTAAAACCCGGAATCAACAAATCGGCCGTCAGCGCTCCAATCAAATCGCTTGGTTTATAGTGCTAAAAACAAACCTTTCGTACACACACCCGTCCCATACAATGTTCACACCAAACAATCTCATACCCAAGCATTTCTGCGCATACAGATATCATCAACCAGTGTGTGTGTTTATATGTTGAATGGAAATCATCGACCAATATGTGTTGTATGTTGAATTGATATCAACAAACAGTGTGTGTTTATATGCTGAATTGATATCATCAACCAGTGTGTGTGTTACTATGTTGCATTGATATCATCAACCAATATGTGTTTGTATGCTGATTTGATAATAAGATTATATAAAATCAGTAGGTACTGGTTGCCTAATAAAAGTGTACGAGTTGACCAAAATTCAGTTACGCGTTAAATTAATGCACGAATTGACTGGTGTACGCGTCGGCCAGTTGCCATGTAATTGTTTACATTAACACCGGTGATAACATCCGAAACTCCCGTCTATTGTCATTGTCTTTCAGCTTTTACAAAATAGACATGTACAGTTAGTTTTCAACATCATTTACCTTTATAGTAGCGTCTAAAGGATGACTTCTCTGAACGATAGGGTTGATATCGTGCTTTATCAAGTCTACCAACTGGTAGATGCCCTCTCTCGACAACCGGTACCGTTCTACAACCTCTTTGTCACACAGGTGTTGAAGCGTGTTCTTTCTCTCCCTAAAAACTCGATTTCTTCGCTCAATACGATCACCGAGAAGTAATAACGCGGCCATTTTATTAATTCTACGCAAGCTACTCACCTTTCGTAGAGTTACGAACGAATCTACGAAAATCGTAAGAAAATTCGTACGAAATTGTTGTTAGTGAAACGCTCTTTTACGTCCACGAAGTTCGTACGAACAGATGTACGAAAATAACGTTCGTACGAAGTTTAATGAAACGGCCCCCAGGACACCAATTAGGAAATCTTCGTAGCCACACCGACCCTTCGGGGAATCCCTTCGGGGTAGAATACATTCTCATGTGTGGCTACGAAGATTTCCTAATTGGTGTCCTGTCTAGTAATCCAGGGAAAAAAAATTTTAAATAATAAAAAAAAGTTAAAAAAAATTCTAACTATTTTTCAGAACGAGGCAAAAAATTAAAAATGGCGCCAATATGTTCACCAACATGCACGTGTGTTTTGATGTTAATGTGACGTCATATATCGTACTCCGCCAAAAGTTACGAGCCTTTGACGTCATAAAGTTGTTATGAAAAAATAACAAGTTTGGGCACTATAAAAGGAATCGCATTTTTTACGTCATGTCATAAACAACTGAGAACTACAACTATATACCACGAATCCACGCTAAGAATTTCAGTGATAAATAGAGTGTAAAACAGTGAAAAAGAAGGATATTATTACATATAATAACAGAGAAGACAAAGATACACAGTAAAATGTAAGTTTATTTGATTTTATATTGATATTTATTTTGATTTTGTTGATAATAACACAGAAAATTATTATCATTATTTATTTAATGTAGATGGCACCAGTAGATCAACCACAAGCGGGTACTTCCGCTAATACATCAGATACCACTACTACAGATGCAAACAAACAGGATACTGAAATGCAAAATGAACTGGGACAAGGTCCCGGTGTTAGTGGTACTGGTGGTATCTCACAAACATGGACTAGAGAAGAAGATTCTGGATATAGTCATAAGCATACATTTTCTAGAACATATATACATTTTCTAGGTCCAGGCACAGAGTCACAAGGTTGTACTATCGAGACTAACGAGTTAGATAATGCAGTATTCAGTTACGATTGGGGTGCTAGTATTGTACCATATAATATTATGAAAGCTGCAGTTAGACCTACCCAATTGCAAAGGTTTTTACCTAGATGTAATTCATATAGACTATTGAATCATAAATGTTATTTAACAGATTTAATAACTAGTAGAGACGAGACACAAGCAGATGGACGCATTGTAACAACACCTCAGATGGACGATATAGAAATATTTGCAGATACTAATGGAAAATTTAGACCTGTTAACATTGTGCCAGTACACGGCGGAGATATATATAGTTTAAACTCAGATTTTAAAGTAGTAGAACCATTAAATAGAGCAGATGGTACATTACCGAGAGTTAAAGTACAATTTCCAAAAGAAATGTATAATTCAACTAGAAATGAAGGACTAAAAGATTACGCACTTAATGCATTTGATCCATATAACGGATTATTTACAGTAAAACACTGGCGGACTGGAGAAACATTTGTTCAAGAACATCATTTTGATTCAGGTAGAATACCCGTAGGTAGTTTTGCGGGTATTGACGAAGTACCATGTAATATAGGGGGTAGAAAAACAGCCAACTATATTTTAGATACAGTATACGGAATACAAGCTAATATGGCTACCCAAGCCAATAGATATCCTATACAACCACCCAAATTTAACTTTTTAAGATTCGCTCCGTATTATACTGCAACTGGCAAAGCACAACGGTCTGCGCAATTTAAAGCAACATATAGTTGTGAAATAGAATTTTATTATTCACCACATTGCGGTATAGAAATGTTTATGCAAGGAGATCAATTTCAGAGAATGGGTTACATGCATGACGATACTTTCCAAAATGCCGCAGCAGATCCTAAGAGATTTAACTTCGGTTGTAAACCAGAAAACTTTGTCATTCCATTAACAGGTTACGCATTAAAACATGACGCACTAATAAGTAGATTACCACAACGAGATATAGCAATGGACAATGAAACTTTAATAGAAGGTTCGACTGAGGCAACTGAAGTAAAGGGTTCTCAAGGCATTAGACGTAAGGTTAAAGGACACGAAACATTAAGACGAATTAAAATGAGTACACAGGAACGAGCAGAAAATGATATGAAACAAAGAGGATACAACTTAGTAAACGAATTTGTACAAATGGGAGGGGATATTGACCCTGAATTCCAACTATTTGCGGCTAAAAGAGTTAAAAATAGTCTTCATACTGACGATCTGGACGTACCAGCAAATTTATCAGGTGTAGCATTAGCTAGTCAAGGTTACAATGTAGATGAAGCAGCGGCATTAAGAGAAATAATCGGTAGTGGTATAGACGATAATTTAATGACACAAGATGATGAATTATTAGTAGACGCGGCAGATCAATTATTAAAATTACAAACCGCTAAAACTGACGAAGACGGAGCCGTTCTCATACCAGCAAATACTCCTTTACTACCTGCGACAACTATGGTTAATCCTATAGAAACTTTAGATTCTCAAGTACCATTAGGTAAAAGTACATTTACAGTAAATATGCAACCATTAACCTTAGGACAAACTTGGAAAAAACTAGGATCTGAATCCTTACCAGTACGTACTAGAAAGAAGGGATGTGGGTTTTATACACCATGGCCGAGGTTAAGAGACGAAAGAGGTCAAAAAATCGGTAGATTAATACCTGGATCAGGAGATAGAAAATATGTAGAAATATGGGATTGGGACGCAGCCATTAAAATGAATCAACAAATGATTCAACAAAGAGTAGTAGGAAACGAACGAGTTAATGTATTAAAACGTAGTATAAAAGACCACGAAAAGGTAACCGATAAAGACGGTAAACAAAAGGCAGATTTCTTAAGTGTATCTCAATCCTTACCATTACAGTTACCAGAAAGAATACCAAATTATCAAGCACCAGCAAGAACAGCTTGGCAAAGTCCCGACGAAACATTTGATTACGATAGTCAAGACGATCTATTTGACAGTCCACAAACAGTACGTTACGCAAAGAGACGAAGAGAAGAAACCCCCAGCCCATAATGTATAGATACAGTAACAAGCGCTACACTTCTGATGAGTAAGTACGCTTTTAATACCTTTTCCAATTTATGGGATACTACGGCCGAAAATTCTGATTCTAATCAACCGTCATTATTATCTCATAGTATTTATACTCAATTATTCGAAATAGCTAATAAAAAAGATTACCATGTAGAGATTAAAAACGCACCGGCAAAATACCCCGGAACAACAGATCCATTATTCGTACTAAGTAGAGACAGTAGAGCAGTACCTAAAAAACCCTCAGATTATTACTATCAAGATTATAGAGAAAAGGGAGAACCTTCTGATGCAAATAGAGTAATATTACCACAAATATGGGAATGGGTAAACATACCAGAGCGAGATGTAGATGATATAAAAAACTTAACAACAGCTGACCAACAATTAAGTGTAACATTAACTTCGTACGAACATAGATTCGCAGGTAGTACATATACTAATCAAACATTAAATCCAGCATGGCCACAAGAAGAACATTATAGAAATATACTAAATCATATAGGTAGTATAACTTACCAATTCAGCACACATATAAACGCACCAGGTCAAGCATTACAATTCGTAACAAGTGACATACCATACCACACAGATATCAATACATTAAAATTAATAAATACCAGTATTGAATTAGCGTCTGGTACACTATATAAACTATTAGTAAATATAACAATAAATCATTCAAAAACAGGATTCGTATCAACAGTTATAATAAATGATAAAGAAGAAGTAATAGTAGATGGATTAATATTAATAGTATATGCTGCATATAAAGATTGGAATCTAAGATACTTATGGAAAGATGATTACAAAACATTACACGAAATTATTGATATAATTCAAGAACCAATATCAACAGTAAGTGTAATACAAACAAATTTAAATAAAAACATAGGAACAAATACAGCTAATATATACAATCTACAACAAGATGTAAATACATTGAAGAAAAATTCAGGTTATCAAACACCAGGAAGTTCAGGTGCACAATCATTCGTACCATTACCAGATCCAAAGGCTATAACTGACTTACAAGATGAAGTAAGAACAAAGTTATTAAAAATATCAACAGATATACTATCTAACAATATAAAAATAGCTAAAAATACATCCGGTATTATAAAACCAACTGACGTAGATCCTGACACACAAAAACTAGCAGTCAAAGACTTTATAGATACAACAATAGGAATAACATTTAAAAATGCATTAACATTAGTAATAGAACAAAGTAACAATAACGATCAAGGATTCGGTTATATACATAAATGGTTAATGTCATTACAATATAAAGTAGAAGAACTATTAAGAGCAACATCAGTATTTGGTCTCGATTATGACGATCCTAATAGAGTTAAACGAGCTGTACCATTTGATGCAAATATATCAATGCCAACTCCAAAACGTCAAAAATCAATGGTATCAGAAAAACAGTTATTAGCAAGTATAGAACATTTAACAGTAGATAAAACATCCGGTTCCGGAACAGTATTAAATCCTGCAACAGAATCATTAACTACAAAATACTTTGAACTAGAAGCTGCTATTAATGAAAATAAAAGTCAATTAGAAGGAGAAAAAGAAGCATTTAGACAATACAGAATCGATACTAACGCACTAATAGCATTATTACAAAGAGATGTAAAAAGAGGAGGTGTATCCAGACCAACTGGAACAGCTGATGTAGGAACATTTAAAAACGCGATGATAAGTTTAAGAGCTAGAGTAGATGCAATTGAAGATAAAACTGATTATATGACATGTATTCCTTATATTATTTAGAGTTATCAAGTCCGAAGACATTCTCAATGAGATATGGACGAAGGACGACTTATATAGCGTAGTAATTACCAAATTACATCGTTCGATAACAACAAAAACCATAGAAGCATTCATTTATAAAACCGACGAAAGTGGAGAATACATCCGATCCGAACGAGGAACTATACACGGAAGATACTTAGAGCCAGATGAGCTAGACCAAATGCCCCAATTTCCAGTCCAGAAATTTAAAACAAGACAGGATGTATATACCGATATACCAAATTGGGGAGTTCAACAAGACGAAAATCAAGACCCGAGATATATAAATGACCAATCCACAAGTACCTACCCACTAGATTCATTGAAAAGATTCATCAACAGTAAACCGACCGTATTCTATTGGCACAATGGTGACGCTGACGAAACGTGTTCATTTAATGGTATGCATATTCATCTAATTGTCGCTTGTAAGAACTTGGCACAGCACAGAAGATTCGTATCAATGAGACAGGCATTGAGGAACGTAGATACTACCGTTAGGTCACAGAAAGTACAACATTTTGACAAACTGGCAACGTACATGGCGAGAGCACCACGTGTCATGCTTGGATGTAATAACAATCAAATGATCGACGATTTAACATCGTTCAAAACCAACGCGTATGCACAGGATATCCAAGATCTAGGTAGCTTCGACATGCATGTAGACACCAATGAGCCAGTATCAGAAACCAGCCTAACAGCCAGTAGAATGGATGTAATGCTGCGAGGAAACAAGACACAAGAAGAACTTGACGATTCGCAACATAGAGGTAGAACAATAGCATCAGGAAGTAACTACGAAGATTGTTTCCGCAAGAACACAGACATGAGACATAAACGATTGCAGCCAACGAAGACAGCGGATAAGGTAGAATTGTATAAAAAATTTATTGACAAATATGCTACAACAAGCAATGAAACCATCCAACAGCAAGTGATAGCGAGACGAGAGCACGAAGAGATGATGGAATGGAGAACACTTAATACGTGTCCGCAAATTGCGTCAATCCGTCAACAGGCATTAGCAGAAATAGCTGCTGAAAAAAAGATTAACAACGAAACGTACGTAGACATCATCATTAAGAACAAAGAAGCATTGGACCAGATGCAAGAAAATGACCCCGATATGATGAGTGTCAAAGCAACGGCTAGGATCTTTTTAACATGGTGTGATCAACAGAACATAAAGGCTACAGAATTCCTGACAGGCTTATATCAAATCCTGAATAAGTCAGATCCAAAGAAGAATACATTTATCATGCAAGGGCAGAGTAACGCCGGTAAGACATATTGGCAAAAATGTATTTGTCCTCTATCAGATATAGTAGGACAGACAATCCCATCGGCGGACTTCCACTACCAGGAATGTACAGACAAGGAAATCATAGTAATTCCAGAATTATCTCTGATCAAATACGATGAAGTAGAGGAATTCAAGAAAGTAGCAGAAGGCATGGAGCTAATGATCAATGTTAAATCTAAGAGAGGGAGAATACTACCAAGAACTCCTATCAGCCTAACATGCAACATGTTGCCATGGCAGAACTTCAGCGGGGAAAGTAGTACCATAAGAAACAGAATGAAAGGATACTTCGGATTAAGAAAGACAGCAATACTAGAGACGAGCAAGACTCCACATCCAGATTTCTTCAGATGGGTATATAGTATCATTAGAGAGTTCTTAGAAGAGGAACCAGATAGAAAGATCACAAATGACAAGAAAGGAGAGTTATATGAGAAAGAACTAATGTATTACATAGAAGGAGAGCTCAACAAGATGTTAGTTTTCGGACCAACAATATTGACAACAATAACGGATCTATCATTAACTGCAGGAAGCATAAATGATTACTACAGAGCATATACAGATAATATGTACTCGATGGTAGAACACAGGAACGAATTAGAACTCATGGCAGACTCTAAAGAATTACTACTCAGAATCGTAGCATGGATATGTTACATTTGTAAGAGACAACATAACTACGACTTCTACTGGCACGTGTACGATCTACAGAACATCAAGCTATTGCATACAAATGACAGAACTAAAGTAACGGGACAATCAGCCACAGCCAGTGATGTGAGTTACTTCAAAGATGTATACCAGATGATGACAACCATCAATGAATCACAAACAAGGAAATGGCCAAATACGTGGACTTACAAACAAACAGACATACAAAATGTCAAAGCAATCATCAATAAGATATTGCTAAGTATGAGATCATACTTATTCGAAGTAATTCAAGCAAGCAGCGAAAATACGAACGTGTTATGGTGGGTAGCATCTCCAACAAAAGAATTAACAGAAACTTCTTTTTTACCTAAGAGAAAAAGATCCGATGACGAGGAAACAGAGGATAAAAATGATAGTCCAACTACTACTACAGATAATGATGAACGCAATACAGAAACTAGTGACGAAGATACTCCCAGGCCAACGAAGAACAGAAAGATAACAGTTATCGAATCAGATACGGATGAAGAAGGAGAAAGTATCACATTAGAAGAAGCACAAGAAACATTTTCTGACATCAATGAAGCAGATTATGCAGATCAATTAGAAGAGGCAGAAAGAGAAAGAAGAATTACAGAAGGTTCATGGTAAAACAACAAACAACAAACAAGTCCATATATTGATATTATAAGGGTCACTATATATAATAGTTGTACTAAATAATATCAATCATTGTATATACGTTAATGTTAATAAAGTTATAGTTTATATATTAGTTTTAGTTATAATATATGAAAAAAAGAGATAGAGACGAATATGCGCTTACTAATAAAAAGTGTGTATTTGTCTCTATCTTTTTTTTTTGGCTCTATTTATTATTTTCCCGCCATAAAACACAGACAATATAAGTGGCTATTATTTTTGCTATTTTGACAGACAGGACACCAATCCGGCGCTAGCCGGAATCAGTCATGCCCTACGGGGTACCCTTCGGGGAAACCACGTAGTGGCTTTGCGTTTCTACGCTGCTGAGTGTAAGTATTGGTTATAATCCCGGCCCCAGTTCCTTAACGTAGTACCCTTTAACCTCCCTCAAGTGCCTTATGTTTGTGTTTTATGGAGTGTTGTTTTCCCGGAGGTCTGCGTGGGGACGCGCTGTCTTATGTATGTAACGACTTTAGGTTAAATATATCAGTTTCTCCAATTTATCCAGGCTTCTTTATTATGACGGCATTTCATGAAATTAAACTTATTGTTCTAATGCTATTTGTCATTGGGGGTATATCTGTCCGTTTTAGGCCTTTCTTTTTATGGCTTCATTGTTGATGACGTCATTTTGTGATACAAATGACGTCATATGACACTACCAAGAAAATGTTCGCTCTATATAAATGCTGTTTTATGACACATCTTAAAATTCATTGGGTACTGTCGTATTTTTGTTTAGTTTTCATAATAGATATATTTCTATTTGTCTTTATTTTAAATTCCGTATCACTAGTATCTGATTCGTTTAATTATTAACTACGTCATCCGGTTGAATTTACTTTACATTAAGTTATTAATTTCATATTTTATGGTTATTTCACACTCTGAAAATGAATATTTTTTGTTACTGGGAGCAAGGCCAATATAAGGATGCTTGTTCCTTCGTGCTGGATTAATAACTGTGTCCGTTGTTCTGTAATGATTAGTTACTGCCTACTTAGTCAATTCATGTATATATGTAGGAAATCAATGACCATATAGCGATTAAGTGTGATGTTAGCTAGCTGTTAAATCGATTTAAACCTCCAGTATTTTTACTATCGGTTCCAAGGCTGTAATTCGCTGTATGGTTATTTCTTTTTGTGTTTTGAATGTATGTTACATTTCCCTTTCCCCTTTGCAATTCTTTCACTTTATATAGTGTTCATGTTATTTTTCTGTCATGACTGGTCCTGTGATCTTTTCCATACATTAATTCGCCCCCCCCCCCATTGTTGGTCATCTTTGATTCTCCTAGTTATTCCTTATGGTCGGTCATGCCATTCCTTGCGCCTCTGTTCCCTTACGTTTGTACCATTGAGCCTCCTTTATATTTTATGGATTGGTGTTTTCCCGGAGGTCTGTGTGGGGAGGCACTGTTTTGTGTATGTGGTGTTCCCTGTAGCATCTTTCATCGTAATTTATATGCATATTGACCAATGAGAACTAGATCTAAATATATGTTAACAAATCAAATCGAGTTCTTTGATTCAGCACAATTGTCCTAATATCGACACGTCTTTCCCTAATAATAATACCAGCAAGTTCGTTCATTTTTAACTGCATTAAGTATTTAAAATTCATAGTAAATATGTCTTGTAAATCATTAACTTCTGTAATGTCAGATGTCGGTAGAACAGTTTCTATGATATATAGAGAACACCGAGTCTGGGTACACATACTGCATTAACTTATATGCAATATGGTTTACATTACCACCGTTTTTTTCATAACACTATGAAGCCAGGTATTCTATATAACCATCACACCAGGGACACTCAGTAGATTGCTTTATCCATATTTAAGATGGAAAGAATCATACCACACTCTCTTGTGCATAACTGAATGTACCACCATCAACGTTATAGTACATGGATTTTACTTTGTTATTTCAGACTTGACTTTTTTCGTTTTGTCTATTTTACTAAAAAAGCTACGATAACATTTTGCTCTCGTTTATGATGTATGAATAGCTGATAAAACTATGATCTTCACAGCTTGATTTGTGAATGTACATTTTTTTAAACTCGTGTAGATCTACAATGCGTCAATAAAATACTAGAACTAAATGGGGAAAAAACAGTTTTATTAAACTTTTATTTTCAAAACAACCAGCTTTTAACACTACAGGGGTTAGGCAGCTGCCCGGTTAGCTGTGTCGGTAAACCGTAGACCCCTACAACTCGGACATACTTTCCCCATTATTCACTTCGGCATTTTGATCCTCACATGTACTCGTATGATCAAGGGAGTTCAAATAAATCATCTATTAATATGCAATCAGAATCAGCAATGATACAACGTTATCATGATTTCCCGGATCGGAATTGACTGGTCTATTAATATTATTATTGAAATCCCTGTTTCTATTGTTTGTCTAAGTATACAATTTATTGTTTGTCTTAGTACACAATTAATGTTTTCAAAAATGCACCATTACCGTTTCGTCAGCTGTTGACACACTTTAAATGGCTGATTGAAAAGTTAATATTTGAACAATATTGTGTTTCAACTCGTTCTGCGCGCACAATGATAGAAAAGGCTGGTTACTTTTCCAATACAACTGCATCGAACACAAAATTCCACGAATCGACAAGAACAAGGGAATGGGCATGATTTGTGAAGTGACCTGTTTGTAGGCACCACAACTTGCAGTTGCTATTTCCCGGTTTTCAACGAGACACTGTTCCTTTCCTGTACCATGGACTCTTACAAGATCGTCGTTCTTTGGTCAGTAGTGTTCCCCGAAGTAACGGAATCAGCTTCTGGTCGTTCACAGTCGGCAACCACTGAACTGGTTACATCGGCGTCGGTTTTGTCCGTGCATAACTGGAAGTGTTGTTGAATGCTACTGTGCCATTGGGCGTGGATGCCGATTCGTCACTCAATGCGGCAGACGACTCTGTTGTAACGGAGACCTTCGATGATCACTTGCTACTGAAGATACGAATTCATAGTGTTCCGCCTTTCTTCGGTGCTATCCCTGGTGGAGATCTTTTATTTGGGCAACAACAAAACTTGCCACCCATTATTCACAGTCGGCAACCACTGAACTGGTCACATCGGCGTCGGTTTTGTCCTCGCATAACTGGAAGTGTTGTTGAATGCTACTGTGTCAATGGGCGGGGATGCTGATTCGTCACTCAATGCGGCAGACGACTCTGTTGTAACCGAGACCTTCGATGATCACTTGCTACTGAAGTTTCTTCGGTGCTATCCCTGGTGGAGATCTTTTCTTTGGGTAACAACAAAACTTGCCACCCATTATTCACAGTCGGCAACCACTGAACTGGTTACATCGGCGTCGGTTTTGTCCTCGCATAACTGGAAGTGTTAATGAATGCTTCTGTATCATTGGGCGTGGATGCTGTTTCGTCACTCAATGCGGCAGACGACTCTGTTGTAACCGAGACCTTCGATGATCACTTGCTACTGAAGATACGAATTCATAGTGTTCCGCCTTTCTTCGGTGCTATCCCTGGTGGAGATCTTTTATTTGGGTAACAACAAAACTTGCCACCCATTATTCACAGTCGGCAACCACTGAACTGGTCACATCGGCGTCGGTTTTGTCCTCGCATAACTGGAAGTGTTAATGAATGCTTCTGTGTCATTGGGCGTGGATGCTGTTTCGTCACTCAATGCGGCAGACGACTCTGTTGTAACCGAGACTTTCGATGATCACTTGCTACTGAAGATACGAATTCATAGTGTTCCGCCTTTCTTCGGTGCTATCCCTGGTGGAGATCTTTTCTTTGGGTAACAACAAAACTTGCCACCCATTATTCACAGTCGGCAACCACTGAACTGGTTACATCGGCGTCGGTTTTGTCCTCGCATAACTGGAAGTGTTAATGAATGCTACTGTGTCAATGGGCGTGGATGCTGTTTCGTCACTCAATGCGGCAGACGACTCTGTTGTAACCGAGACCTTCGATGATCACTTGCTACTGAAGATACGATTTCATAGTGTTCCGCCTTTCTTCGGTGCTATCCCTGGTGGAGATCTTTTATTTGGGTAACAACAAAACTTGCCACCCATTATTCACAGTCGGCAACCACTGAACTGGTTACATCGGCGTCGGTTTTGTCCTCGCATAACTGGAAGTGTTAATGAATGCTTCTGTGTCAATGGGCGTGGATGCTGATTCGTCACTCAATGTGGCAGACGACTCTGTTGTAGCGGAGACCTTCGATGATCACTTGCTACCGAAGATACGATTTCTTAGTGTTCCGCCTTTCTTCGGTGCTATCCCTGGTGGACATATTTTAGTTGGGTACAACAATATATATAATAGAGATATTGTAGACATTGTTTGTTATTACATTGATAAAATAGTCTGTGAATTATCCCACATGACCCTCATTTTCTCAAAATAAGGCCTCTGCCCTTGTTTAAATCTTCTGTCTAGAATTCGCTCAGCTTCCAGAAATGCACATATACATACATGTTGTTTAAAATACATCTATAAATTGATTAGTGAATCAGACATTTTGAACAAAGAAAAATAACCATTGCATTCCATTCGTCTTGTTTAAATCCACTCATTACAAAAAGGAAATATAAGCTGTTTTATACTTGTGAATTCTAAATCAATTATATAGATTTAAAAGAATGTTGTGTTAGCATCTAAGGCAAAACAAAATTATTGTACGTTATCATATTTACTTTTTGGGGTACTGTGATGCATATAGAAACATTGATAAAGAGTACTTATTGCTTGGTATTGGTAATTTTTATCTTTAAATAGCAGCTTTATTCGGAGGGGGTTGGCCTTAGACGTTAATTACAAGCATAGCCCTAAAATATGAAGAAACACAATGTAACAACTTAAAATGTGTTTGTTTTACATACACACGCGAGCAATATAACATACTGTTAAAACAATTTTACATTGATAAGCTAAATTCTTGCTTAATTATGTCATCTTAACAAATAATTAGAAAGCGGTGAAGGTTTATTTCTCATTTATATAGATGTCTGATATCATCAATATTTCTGCGTGTTGAATGAACATTATATTATTTTGATAAACTACAATATTGTAACACCTCGCTCTCTCTATGGTTCTCTCCGATGTGTGTGTGGATAAATGTCCCAAATGGTATATGCGGTAGCGTGACTAGGGACAGGAACAAGGTGTTCTGACAGAAATATCTACCTGGCCAATAAACTCTAAAGTTCAGTAATACACAAGGCGGCGTAACGTTTCAACCAGATTTAATAGATCCAAGACAAATAAATAACACACGAAATATATATTTAATATGCAGATAAGCCTGGCGGGTGATGCCGGTCGTTTTTCACGGTAATGGGATAAGTCGAATCACAAAATAATAATAGATCTAACAATCTACAATAATAAATAATATTTACCAATAATGGTTATGATAATGTAGATGTAGAATCTGTGTTACATATACTCTATATATGGAAACTATATAGCAACTCTATAATATGGAATTGTCGGATGCCAGTCGTGGAGTGAGGTGAGGAAGCGCGGAGACCTCTGGGCCCGGGATTATAACCAATACTTACCACTCTGCACTCAGCTGAGGCCAGTGAATGGGCCAAACTGGCAATGAGTGGCACCACTCGACGTACACATCGTCCTACAGTCGACTTAGACACAGACATGCCGTCGCCAATGACATTATAAAAGGCGCCGGTTGCCAGAAACCGTAAACAAATCAAGAGTTGAAGAAGAGCTGACACTGGCTGATTTCTATCGGTGAGTGGGCGTTCTAAATTATCACCTATATTGCCCAACAAACCAGTATAGAGCGTTTACAAAACCTAAAACGCTCATATACGGCTTCGTCGGACATGTCATATCTCGAAATCCCGCCTAAATCGACCCATACGGCGAGTATTAGCAAACAATCGCTGTCTGACAAAAGACGCAATTTTGTTTCCTCTGAGTTTGGTATTAACCACACTCAGCATTTGCACTCCAATCTGAGTAAACTCGGAGTGCAGAGTGCTTAGTATTCTTTGTGATCCACTAAACCTGAGAATACTTCAGTCCTGAGTGTAAGTGCTGAGTGTGAGTGTAAGTATTGGTTATAATCCCGGCCCCTGTAGTTTATATACGGAACGTTTCCTCACAGTTCCTCACTGAGCACCAAAATTACTCACGGAAAATACCGAGTACAAACCACGTTAAATTATTTAGTTTGAAACATAGCGCGGTACATCAACCGTAAAACTAGTCGGATAACAGGACAACAAACTAATTATAATTTCAATATGAAAATAACGATTTGTATACACACACGAGAATTAGGTCAAGTGAGGAAAACGTCATCGCGCATGCACACGACGTACGTCAAAGAATGGCGGCTGCTAGACACATGTGAATGAATGAAGTACACAATTCTGGATATCCTGTATTAAATAAAGTAATATGAATTGATTCATTGGTCCAGACAGACAACTAAGGTACACTTCTAAGTGCCGACGTGGGTAAATATGATTGACATAGTTCGACATGTTTGTATTTAAGACATAATGTGATGACCTAATTCTCAGATTGTCAAAACATAACGATGCATATAAATATCCCAACAAGTTAAGAATGATAATTTTACACAATAAATCAAACGACACGTTCAACAATTGCTGGTGTAAACTGTATATAACAAGCCAATCCCCCTAAGGCCACACCTAATTGAGTTGTAGTTCGTCGGATTTACCGCTCCTTTAAAATGCAAGAGTAGAAAATAAAAAAAATTAATTACCCGCTCGCACGTCCGTCAAAAATCTAATTTTATTAATTGCTGTGCGCGAAATTCGGCGCTAAGAAAGACTACTTTTCGTATTTAAAAGTACTTTCATTCATTTAATTACCTTTTGCTACAAATGCTACCGTTACAAGCTCAAGCGTTCTGGAGATCCCACGATTTCGGAAAATCGTCTGTCCATATTTAAAGCTATCAAGAGTAGTCGTTCTTGAATGTCGTTCGTAACACATCTTTTCATTGGTTTATAACTTTAATAAACCAATCGCTATGCATTTCAGGGTGTCGTGAAAATATTACGGACAGTTAGCGCCTCTAAACTGGCCCAAAATTAACACCATTGATATAATCTGACATTAAAATCACATTCGCTGACATCCATATAAAAAAGTCAAAAGTAATTACACACCATCATGGAAATGGACATTGGCTCAACCATAAATTACTCCGATTCGAATTGTCTAGTTTCAGGCCTACTATACTGTATACTGGACGTGTTCACTAACGAAAACCAATCGACAACATCCAAAAACATTCGGAAACAAACGTTTTGCATTGGAAATTGCTTTTTAGCCATTATATCACACCATTGTTTTCCATTAGATTTTCAATGACGCCTGGCAAACAGTTAATGAGTTCGTTCAAATCAGAGTCATTAATGGTTGAAACGGTTTTTGGATGTTTTTAATTAGAAAGTGTCCACGTATCTATTATACAATCGCCCTGTATATGTCAATGTCACTCACTAACAACTATCATGTTTGTATACTACACATGTAGGATATAAATATATGATGTTATGTTTTTGTGTGTATGAGCCGGAGGCCTTTACACAATACAAGTTTGAATTGAATTGAAACTATTTCCACTTTTTGGACTAGTCACCTATACTATTTTTAGCATTTTTGGATCTATTTCATTTCCAAATTCATAAAGCATTTCTCGCATGTCCATTGCTTTCGTCCAGTTCTAGCTCTCTATACGTCAGACATTGTTCTGTACATGCCAATATACCAGGTGGTCAATGACTTCTACATAAATATCGAAGTCACGTTCGCAATAACTGCACTTTATGCAGATATGTTAATCTTCATATTGGAAAAAATGAAGATTTTATAAGCAATTGCAACGTTGTTAATTTGGCTGCGGGACAACTCGACCCCTGAACAATTCGACCCCCTACCAAATCGGCCCCTAAGTCAATTCGACCCACGTCAACTCGACCCCTAAGTCAACTCGACCCCTAATTTTGCTAAGTCAATTCGACCCCTCTGTATTGTTATCGGGTGTAGTGTAAAATATTATTTACCCTCAAAATAAATTATAATTATTATTTTGTGTAGCAATGTTTTAATGGATAAATGTAACACATGTAATTGCCGTTGTCTGACCCGATTGGGTTAATGTTTGGTTGATTTATCCATTGTTCTTCATTCGAGGTGTTAATTTCTTCTTTTATAAGTGTGTGTGTGTAATTATCGAAACATTATAGTTATGCTTTGAAATTTTAGAACGTAACAAAAGTGTAGAGCGAGTAACAAGAACATTTGGATAAATTTCAAGTTTATGTCTGAGTTTCAGTCTTATATTCATTCAGAATATATTCTAAAAAGATAATAATCTGTTGGAAATGTGTATGAAATACCTCTCTCAAGGCATGCCACAAACCTGGAAGTAAAACAATTTAAATGTAAAATAAACTGTCGCTAACATGAAAAGCCCGTGTCCTTTGATTGCTGGATAAAGTTTTAACGCGTCATAATTTGCCAAATATTTTACAGAACAATCAATCTTGATTTCATTAAGTGGGCCAGTTAATTGATAATTAACGTGTTTGTAGCAAACATTCTCATTACTTATATGTTTATGCATGCCGTACAATAGAGATGAAATAATGAGTATATAACACCTGCAATACAAAGGAATTGGTAGATTCAAATAGTTTATCAATGTACATTTAAAAGTCTAAATTTGTACAGTTATTACTTTAATTTATTTTATTTAAAACACCAAAATGCCTTAAGAATACACAAAAACTAACAGTTTTAATACTTTTATTTCGATTTTATATTACAACATAAGTCATATTCGGCGTTTATAAATCATTATTTTTTATTAAAATTTCATAATTGACGTACAATAATTAAAATATTTTCATATCATCTGAGGGGTCGAATTGACATGCCGAATAATCGGAAAGTAGGGGTCGAATTGTACAGGGGTCGAATTGACTTTGTTTATTTTCGGGGGTCGAATTGGTCAGGGGTCGAGTCATCTTGATACCGTACAAAATAGGGGATGAAATCATCGAAATATCTAGGTAAATCATTGAAAGTACACCGATCCACATCAAATATTATATTGAGAACATCTAGAAGAAATTATATGCATACATAAGTACACCAATCCACATCAAATATTATATTGAGAACATCTAGAAGAAATTCTATGCATACATAAGTACAAATATTATATTGAGAATTATATGCATACATTCACTTCTTAAGTACTTATAACATTTCTGGTTGAACCGAAAGACTATCAAGAATTAATATCGAAGAATCGCAAACGTGCATGGCCTTGGAAGAACGCCTTGTATAAAAACGAGTAGAAAAGCAAAAATCCGTCTTTTTATAACGTGTTTTCCTCGGCCGAAAATGTCTCCCATAGTTATATCTCCCCAGCCGGCAACGTCATCATTGCAAAATATCCTCTGCGGCCAACGTCATCATATTTGTGCATACCAGGGTCCCTTTGAAAAGATCAAACGTCGGTTAAATAGCAGACTTGCAACTTGCTATAACTGTAAATGATATATTATATTTTGATATGTGGAGTAAAACTATCCAATCCTATAGTATAAAGGCGATTTTTACACTTTTTTCAATATGTCAAATTTAAACGACGATGCAAGCATTATTCCGCAAAGACATCGCTTTGTATTGTTGTCATAGTACATTTAGACATTCACCGTCGTTCAGACGATAAAAGATCTTACAGAAACGTCGAAATTACGAATTGTTGATAAGAAAATGAACACCACTACTCGCCTGTCTGGAACGCTTACCGGAAAAAATCGGGTTATACAATGTGCATGTGACCATTCAATATATAGTGTTACTCATGGATCGTGACTTTGCGAAGGGACATGGAGTGTTACACCTGTCTGTACGTCTATGTGTCAAGTCAGTGCAAAACAATGGGTACTGGACAAAAACATCTATCGGTCCTTGCTGTCAAGTCAGTGCAAAACAATGGGTACTGGACAAAAACATCTAATCGGTCCTTGCTGTCAAGTCAGTGCAAAACAATGGGTACTGGACAAAAACATCTAATCGGTCCTTGCTGTCAAGTCAGTGCAAAACAATGGGTACTGGACAAAAACATCTAATCGGTCCTTGCTGTCAAGTCAGTGCAAAACAATGGGTACTGGACAAAAACATCTAATCGGTCCTTGCTTTACATTAATGTTCTGTTAGATTGTATCTATTTAAATCTATTTCTACTTGTGGCACAAGAGACAGATTTCTCATGGGTGACTTTGTTGCATTCCGGGGTGACTCTCATGCGTATATTCATTAATTAAGGCCATATCAAAATGGTCTATGTTTAGCGTCCTCAGGCGGGTACATTCTCGGCAGTCTGATCGATATAAAACCAAAGCTGAAATGTCAAAATTCCCCAGTAATTATGTTACAACGTAACGCCTTTGGCCCATTGAGCCAGTAACAAATATTATCAATGTGTGGCATATGTAACTAAAAGCTCATTATTTCCAGCCGGGAAAATTACAGAAATGTCGATAAACATGAGATGTGCACCTATTGGGTGGTTACTGAGATTTGTATGGTACTAAGTTAATTTGCACATGGTTATTGGGGTCAGTTTTCAGCGTAGAAAAATATGACTCGACTACAGTTGATTAGTTTTCTACGAGGGTCAAATTTTCACGCGAGGAAAGGTCTTTCTTTTTTACAGCCAGGGTCAACTTTCAATGCTAAATATTGATCCATTATCCATTGAAAAAGGACCCCTGTGTCGGCCGAGCAGTATGTGGTCATGCATCGTCGTGCGTCAGCACACCGGTATGCGGAGAACATGGTAAAATAACGATTGGCATTTAGAATGTTGGGAATAGTGTCCAGGTCTATTTTTCGAGACCAATTACCCCGCGCAAACGTTTAATGAAAGGTTTATCTAGATATGCTGTATTGAATCGCGGTACTGGTAACGGTTTTAAACCTATAACGTAGATGCGTTTACGTCATGTACTGGTCTCGACATGCAATCGTTATGTTTGACCTGTGATTGAATGTCATTTCTAACGCTTCCAGAGTGGTAAAAAGGCTGTCGCAGATTGATAATTGTGTTGTGACGACGATTAGCTTGTCTTGAATCATCACTGACCCTTAATGCCAGGCGCAAGAGCATGAATTCTGTCGTTTTCCCAAAGCTGTGTCATCTACACGATTCGAATTCAATGTCAAATGTGATTTATGTATTGTATAAATTGGTCAGAGACAAACAGAAAGTGAAAAAAAGTCGCTCGATGTGAACGTTTAATAAGTTTGGTAGCACCATTCTGAATGTTCGGAGGACAAATATCCGATAAAATGCAAGATTAATTAGTGCAGTATGTACGCAAGTAAGCGTTTACTTCAGTTATTCCGAGAAGCAAACATAAAAGTACACAGTTTTCATTGCTTCAGTACGAAATACTTGTACTTAGTAATAAAACACATGAACGTTCATTTAATCCAGCAATATTACTGTGATATTGAGGTTATTCGTACATATAATAATTGTTTCCACATCACATGATGATGTATTTGTGTACATATGTGTACATGACGATGATTAGCTGTAATTGCTTTATAAACTACATGTTCTGTTTTATGTTCTGTTCTTTACAAATTCATCCATGAATATGACTACCCTTAACCTATGAAAATTTCAAATATGTACGTAATTGTTAAGTAATATATAAAATACGTTGCTAAGTGTAATGCAATGTAATGCATTCCCTTGTGTGTTTTAAAGATAACATAGCAACATTATAGATAAATCGCTCTCTGCATGAGAAAGTGTTTTTGAAAGAGTAATTGTATCGCGGGAACACACGTACATGTGTCACACAGCCCACATGTGTTACAACACGCGACAATAAATTAAAAAATGGTACGTACATATTTTTTGCTGAAACAGGAGCGGAACTGGAAAAGAACTCATTAATTTTAAAAATTACAAAAAAAATGTACAAAATGACTCCCTGTACTTTACCCCACTGCATCGCAGTAAAGTGAAACATTCTAAACTGTACCCCGTTACGGGTCGTTCACTTGTAGACATAACCATTATGACACGCAAAGATGTATGCAAAATGTTGTAAATAACAGGTAAGACAACTTTTAGAACCATCTTCACATTTTTGTATTGCAAATACAATGTACGACCTAAGAAGACACGCCCAGAATGCTAGACCATACAGAACATAATTATACATATTAGTAGATTCTTTCAGAAAACGTGATTACAAATACATGTTGAGTATCAGAAGAAATGCTTACTTACTTGTCCTATCTTTCTAGCAGTGAAACAGAAATTAAATCAAAATATAACAATTTAATTATTATACTATGGAGAGTGATTTGACAAATCTGTCGAAGATTATGTCCACCAATGGTCCTTCCAGACATTGTTAATTGAATTTTTGTCAAGTAAAGCACTTTATATTGAGTTTCCAGCCAATTTGATTGATGAATAGCAATTTGAACGTACTATATAGTATTATATTAGTACCATATTTGGAAGTGGAGCGGATTCACAAAAAGTATATGGGCGATAAATTACCTCGTACTAGGCGTGTCCAGAACATTCGTGGACACCTACCTGGTGTTAAGCAACGTCACTCGTACATAAGCAATGTCCTAGTGAGAAAGTGAAAATACATACGTATTTCACATGTTGCACATGTCCAGTTCTTTTTGCTTACATTTTGTGAATGAACAAGTGGACGCCTTCTGTGTAGTGGACAAGCTGGTTATCACTTCACTGTGATTAGTGTGAAAACAAACATAGATACATGTATATTGAATAAAAAATAATTATATAAAGATATAATTAGAAATCATACCTCCTGTGTTCTGTTCTATGAGATAAATAGCTATAGAACGATGAATTGTTGTAAATTAATTAATTAAAATGTTCAGTATATTTTGCTTGTTGGGGTACGAGACATGGGTGCTTAATACGAGCTCAATATGAATGGAGATTTAATATTTCAATTGTAGTGATTCACAGCATTCTTAAATGAGAGGAACTTCGAGAATATTGACTTGTCATGGCGCTTTTGTTTTCAACATTTTGCTTCAGCTCGCAGTCAATATGAGAACGGGAGATTGTTTTGGTACTTTTTGCCAACAGCAATGGTCTGGAACTCGTCAGTGTTGGTTTTGCAACTAAGCAGAAGCCAATCAATAAGCATTATTCTTTCATCCAGTAGAATTGTTAACAATTTCTCCGAAACCAGAACAGCGGAAGACCATTGTTGTTTTCTGTATAATTCTATAAAGGTGCGTCTTCAAAAAAAAGAAGATACATCACTTGTAAATGCATTAAACAACACCTGGCCAGATATACATGCTCCAGGAAAATTGAATTACTGCTGTAACACTTCATGTGAATATCTCTACATTGTTTACCCCCTAGTGGTTTTACGGACAGATCCAAGAACCTGTGGAGAGCTCGCTTGGGATTGCTTTTGGGTTTGGTCCGTCAAAGGTCAAGGTCACCGTTACTAAAAATAGAAATTTGGTTTCCGGCGAATAACTTGAGTTCCGTTCATCGTATTGACATCAAACTTGGTGTATAGTAAGAACGTGTGGAGAGCTCGCTTGGGATTGCTTTTGGGTTCGGTCTGCCAAAGGTCAAGGTCATCGTTACTAAAAATTGAAATTTGGTTTCCGGCGAATAACTTTAATTTTGTTGATCATATTGACATCAAACATGGTGTATAGTAAGAACATGTGAAGAGCTAGCTTTTGATTGCTTTTGGGTTCGGTCTGTCAAAGGTCAAGGTCACCATTACTAAAAATAGCAATTTGGTTTCCGGCGAATAACTTGAGTTCCGTTCTTCGTATTGACATCAAACTTAGTGTACAGTAAGAACGTGCGGAGAGCTCGCTTGGGATTGCTTTTGGGTTTGGTCCGTCAAAGGTCAAGGTCACCGTTACTAAAAATAGAAATTAGGTTTCCGGCAAATAACTTGAGTTACGTTGGTCATATTTGCATCAAATGTAGTGTATAGTAAGAACATGTGGAGGGCTCGCTTGGGACTGCTTTTGGAATAGTTCCGTCAAAGGTCAATATCACAGTTTCTAAACTTAGCAATTTGGTTTCCGGCGAATAACTTATGTTTCGTTTATCATATTGACATCAAACTTAGTGTATAGTAAGAACATGTGGAGAGCTCGCTTGGGATTGCTTTTGGGTTTGTTTTGTCCAAGGTCAAGGTCACTTAAAATTTTAAAATCAGTTTCCACTTAATATATTCGCTATGCTAGGGTGTATTGACATCAAACTTGGTGTATAGTTGTTGCATATATATATAATATATCTAGTGTGAGTGTGTATATGCATGTATCACCTATGGCACCTTTGCAGCATTGATAATCATCATGTATTCATTATACAAATAGAGCCTTGGTTACAAATAACTACGTACTAAAACCTGGTTTGGGGGCATTGCCCATTACTTGTTTTTATTACTTGTCAAATTTATTCAGAATGAAAAAGTCGTTAGATAAGAAGATCCGCTAGTGGCTCTTAAAATTAGTACATGTTCTTCAAGTTATTAGTGTTGTATACAGAAATCATCGAGAACAAACAAAAATCGTTTTGTATTAATCAGAAAATCAGATTGTCATATTTAAATTCAGGCTCTGCACAGTGCAGTTCATCGGGTACTGCCAATTATTGGCAATGAAAAATCGTGTACTCGTGTGTCCGTATATGAACACAGAAATATATTCAAAGATATTTGCAGAAATATATACACTGAAAAAAATTCAATGCAACTATGGCAGGTAGTACAAAAACACGATTCTGTTGGTTTGACCAATGATCCTGAAACTAAGTAGGCACACAGGACTTGGCAGTATAGATAACGTCTACTTATTTAGTTATATACAACAAATAGAAATGAATAGCTGAATAAATACCTTTATCATACTGAGTTCCGTATGAATATTGTATGAATAATATTAAATCGGCCATATGCAAGCGAATTGCAGCGCACCATGTCAATCATAGTGAAATGTATTGGATGCTATAAATACAGGTCTGCAATGCTTTATGTCTTTCTAGTCTGGAGAAATTTCATTATAAACATTTGAATCCTGTTTAATTGTAATTGGTTATCTGAGATTGCTTATTGCATAGTTCTAAAGTTGTAAACTAACTGTCTGAAGGCCATGATGTCGTGTATGAGATAAATCAAAAGTACGGGAACGCGATGTTTAAACGTAAACTGAAGTGCACAAAGTTTCTTATGTGTCCATAAAGTACACGATCATTATAATTGATTTATACCAAGCGTATCGATAGCAAAATGTTACAAATACCTTTGAAAAGGACACAAGGTTACTGTGCTTGTAAATGAACTGAAAGTAAGGTGCTTCAATTAAGACTGGGGGGTTTCTGAAGACAAAAATGAGTTAACATACACATTTACCGCAGTGATCTGTTTATCTGATTTTGGATCTGTTTAAAACCTGCGCATATGATATTTAAGTTCTACATAGAAAATACACTAAAGTCTTATGTAGCAGATGATAAAATCCCACGTTTGAGATATCAAATTCCTGTGTAAAATATATTAAAGCTCCCGTCTACCATAGAAGATCTCAAAGTCTTACACAGGAGATATAAAAGTCCTACGTTGGAAATATTAAAGCTCTACTGACGGGGATCAGTATTTGGCTGAATATATATAGCTCTACTGACAACCAATAAGCACAGCATACTAAACATAAGGACTAGCTTGACCATGTCGTAAAAAAAGATACATATTGACCTTTTTTGTATATCTTAACATGTCACCTACTTAAAATAAAGATTTATTATTATTACCATCATCATTATCATCATTATTAATAATTTATTATCATACGTGTGCTTATATCAACAGTAACAATGTTTTTAAGATTACTTTAAAATTCTTTAATTGAATAGCGAAGCATATTGGTCGAGCAATTGAGCCGTTAGTGGTAGGATAAGTATAAGTTGCGATGCACCTTTACAAAAAGGTTTAAAACCCCAAGTGGTACTTTCACCAACGCCCATTCCAAAGCAGTAAAATTGTAAATGTTTACGTTGCCTTGTACTTTGAATGGCTGTAACCCTTCGTGGCATTTTCTGATCAGACTTCAATTTTCCTTTAAGGAAGCTAGGATTGTCATTAATTTCAGTTGTAATTACGTGTGTTTCACAATTTATGTAAAATAAATAGGTTTTATATTTTAAAAAAACCATTGAATTGTGAAATGTTATTTCATACAGGCGAAGTTGTCAGAGCTAACCATGCCATGTTTCATCAGTTGTGTTTATTTCATCCGTTAACTCGAGTTGTATCTGGAAATAAGGATAGCAGTGTTTTATTGACTGAAAAAGTACAGAATGAAAAACCTCTCGGAATACATTGTTCAGATAATTATTTTCTTTCTTATAAATGAGCAGTACTGTTTAAGATTATAGCCAATCTGTCATAAGTTAATACACTGTATCAACATGGTCCATAATGCTTTGACATCTAAAGGACCAGTTATCTCACATTTAGTTTCTTGTCTTGACAAGATTTAAATACTGCAGAAATTCAAGCAGTTTGTATTCGAATTCAACTACTTTATCAGCATCGGATGTTTTACCACTTTTCACCCTCTTCTTGTTTTTACTCTTTAAGTTTAAACATTTAATCTGCCATCTGCTTTTATTTTTCTCACACTCGCTGTCTATACAGAACTTTCCTAATATAGTATCATTTTCTTCTCCCCGATTTGTTATGGTACACACTCCAGTCCGTCTCTCTAGAAAGAGAGGTTTGACAGTACCAATAAATAGATACTGCCAATGGCATGGTGCATCTTTATTTTTTCACAGAAGCAAGGTATATGACATCTACTAAAATGCGAGGGGAGGCGCAGTGGTCGAGGGGTAGAGCGCCCGACTCCTGATCCGAAGGTCACGAGTTCGAGCCCCGCGATGCACGGGGTTTGATCACGAACTTTACAATCCCTAAATTTGGCGCGAGTACTGGTTGGTAGCCAGGAAGCAGTCATCGAGAGTGATTAGTATAAGTTGTAAGAACTTGATTCACACTCGATGCAAAATAAATAAAATAAGTTTAACCTTTAACCTAACCTGTAATGCTGTGTATAATTAAATCTTTGCCAAGTACATGTGTACCAAGTTTCATAAAAAATATAATATCTATTTTAAATTTCTGATCACAGTACACGTAGTTTGTGGACAGGAGGGACGTCACGAAACAACACATTTTCTCTTAGAAAAAATCTTTATTATTTATATACATAAATATATATGTTTTGTATTGATTATTTTACACTACACTATTTACACATACATGTACTGGTAAATCAGTTTTATCAACATACATAACTATACAAACAATCATTCTGTTCTGTAATGTCTAAGATTTTATAGAAATATAAGCGCAACAGTTCCAATCAAACCAGTATATTCAATGACTAAATGTAAAAAGGTATCGGTAATGCCAACGTTTCTGACATCTGCCTTGGCACATGAAATTTACTACTTACAAATAAATAAATACAAGTGTCTATTTGGAAATATGCACAAAAATATCTACTACAGTCTTTACGTCAAGCCTGGCAAATCAGACTATTTTTTAGCACTTACAAAAATTCATTTCATCTAATATAATTATATGAGATGAATTGTAATTGAATCATTCCAAACCTGTAAGCCTAACAATTATTTTCATACACTTAATTATTCAAACAATTATTCACTAAATAATGTCAGCAGAAAAGTACATCAAAAGCCATTATATTTTCTGAAAACACATTTTTAAAGGTAAAGAACTATGGGAAATATAATTTTTAATTGTTTGGTAAATTATGTTGTAAATTTTGAAAACAATAATGAATTGTGTCATAAAGAAAAATAAATAGACATATAAATGCACACACAATTGTATACTATTGTATATGACGACAAAAAATGTGCGTAAATGGACGGAAATTATCACAAAATAAATACAGTGAGGGAATCTGGACCTAATTCAATATCTACATCTTTACATATTCTAAGAAATGACAAGTACAGTGTATATATTTATATACCAAGACAAGTGGATGTATAACATCTATCACAACCAATGAACTACTTTCTATGTTAGTTTTATTGTATGTAAATTTGTTTCTATCATATAGCATTATTTTTATATTTAATAATCATTTGTGTACCATTCAATTCAATGTACTGAAAAATACTTGTATTAATAACTACACGGAACAGTAAGTTCTTAGCTTTCATGTAATCACAACATCATGAGGTAAAAAGGCAACAAGGCTTTACAAATACAACATGTATAACATCGCATTTCACAAATGTTTGCAGTAGTACATGTATAAGAATATTCATTCCCTTAAATCACATGTACTGCAGTATGCACGCTTAGTACAACCGCAATGTTACATTACAATACTCATTTCTCTGTAGGCATGTTAAAAAAACTCAATCACAAACCGAAGTATTAATAAATTAGATTACTTTCTCAAAAATGCAAATGAAACTACTTATACAATGATTTTGGACACAGATAAGTATTTTGCACTGTTCTACGACTATTACAATAGTCTCTGGTGAACACTAATGATGTTATCAGAAACCAAACCTTTTGGAAGTGTCGCCTATTCCTCTAAAAACACTTTACAGAACATATAATTATTGAAATAATTATATGTTATTATACAAGTCATTTCCTTTTTAATATTATTGAAAACTGATTTGGTATAATTGCACCAGCGTGTAATACAGATTTGTGATTATTGTTTTGTTGTGTTAAGTTCAAGACATTAAAATTTCCCACAAAAAAGTTTATAATTTAGAATTGTAATTATTTTTTATTGGGTTAAATTCAGTACAATCAAAATTTCTCACATCTAATTAATTACTAGGTTGTGAAAATCGCAGCTCAGTTATATTTTATCACACACTTAAATCTCCTGGTGCTACAGTGCAATTCTACCAAAATGTAATAATCCTTGATATGCATATAAAAACATGACACTGAAACTCAATCTGTGAAAACAATCACTATCGCCTTTTCTCAAATTCCTTTTTAATCCAATCCGAGTCTTGATAGAATCTAGGATCACCAAGTTTAAGACATGTCCGTTTATAAAAGTAATAATAAAGGACGGCAGCTGAAATTACAAATAAAAGCAGTGCTTAGCAACAGGAAAATTACACAAGAAATAGGATTTTGTTGCACAAAACACTGCGACTAATGTTAGTAAGATATGGACATACATACATCATCAGAGTAACGAAACTTACCAACAGCAAATATGATGGAGTTTTAGTACACTTAACATATTTCAGTACTTGTCGAGCAAAATTTAGGTTCAAGAAATGAATGAATTACTTATCCAGGTTAATGAAATAAGTCAGTCTTATGAAACATATAGAACAGCTTTGTAGACCTATAATAAAATGAAATTAATAGATACCAAAATAGAAAGTTCACATTTATGCATTCAATGATTTGTTACAGAAATAGTTTCTCCAGATTATGAATCTTTGGTACTGGTTAGTTTTAATAGTTTTGACATAATGCCACTGTCTGTCTAATTTCAATTAGTAAGAACTCTACGATTAGACCACAAATAGGCTGATATCTAATACTATGAATAAATAATTAAATCAGTTAGTACAGACGGACTCCACACCACCTGATCATCTTTCATACTAAATGGAAGCAAAATGATGGAGTGGTAAAGAACCTGACACTGGATCTGAAGCCCAGGAGTTCAAATCCCGACTCGGACTAGGTAGGATCGCGAACTGCACAATCCCTGAATTGCACATAAGTACTGGTCACTAACCTAGAAACCAGTCATTGAAATTGATTAATATAAGATGTTCACTTGTTTCACAATCAATGTTAAATACTATGACCAATCCATGTCACAAATTGAAACAGTTCATCAGAGAGAGCTGATGATAATTCATGTAATTTGAGTTGATGACAAAATAAGAATAAAATTACCTGTTCTCTGAATAATAAACAAAGCTCTCAGACCAACATTGTCCCATATATAGGCATTGGGGTCTTCCCATCTGCTTGTCTGAAAATACATTCAATACCATTAGCTATGTACAAGTTATTATGAAAAAAACCCATTAAGACTAAGAGCCTTAGGGGAAATTTTAATGTCATCACTGATGCCATATAATGAGTTAACAACCGCTTTTTCATAAAAAAAATTACTGTCTATACTATTAGTATCAATTGAGTTGGTGACACCACCTACAAAAATGACTATTTGCATTTCAACTTCTGATGATTAACATAGAAAAATATGCTACACCAAAGGCAAGGTCTAAAGACAATGTTCATGGCATAAAATGAAAGCTTTTTAGATAAACACTTAATTCCCTTTATTCAAAATGTGTCCATTAAAGTCTACTTTGGCCACGCAGAATAAAATATCATCATTTTAAACCAGTAAAATTCCTTAATTTGAACAAGATCAAATCGATAATATGCAACAAATCAAGTACTGGTGGACAGATGAATTTGGGAACTTGAATTCAGATTTAATGTAACAAGGTCTACATACCATATACCAGACATGCAGGCCAACACAAAGTGAGAAGTACACAAAGATGACAGTGATTGGCAGTCTGAATTTGTTGACTAAAATGTTGACGAGACCTGCTTGAAAGATGTAAGTGTTGAAAAATAGCAGGAAGACGACAATAGCTGCAAACATTATACAGATATCCTGGACACTGAAAAACAAAAATATGTAATCAATAAAGATACATATAGCGATACGGTAGTAAATTTGATGCGTGTCTTTGAGACTGTGTCTATTTCATAGCAAAAGTCAGTAGGACATGTTGAATATATATAAATGGGGCATTTAAGTTCATAATCATACTCACACTTTTAAAGCACAAGTAGAGGAAAATACTCAGTTACACCTAACATGCCAAACTAGCATTATGTAAATATATGTACAAGATCATGATTAATGTGATGACAGAATTACTAAAGTGAAACATTTTTCCACTAGGCATGATACTTCATGATTTGCTAAATTGGAAAGGTCACAGGATTGATTGATCCATTAATGTCACTTAGTGTTTGGAAAAAAACAGATATCATTTCCAATGAAAAAATGAATGAAAAAAAGTGAATTTACGCAAAATTACAGGTGTGTATGAATTGCAGATAAATTAGGCAGCTGAATTCATAAAAAAATAAAATTACTTACACTAAGAGCACCAGAAGTATAACATTTTCAAATCTGATCAATTCAATGAATGAGTTCATAAATAAGTCAACTAGCAGTAACAAGTACTGCAGGTACAGAACTGGTCGATATCGTTCCACCAACATCTTGACACTTTCTGATTGTCTTCTTTCTTCGAGTAAAATTCAATTATCACTATCCTGAAAATAATTTAATAATTGAATGTATTTAATTATAGGCAATGGCTAGATATCTGGAAACATGAACAGCTAGCATTGGGGGTCTAGCCATCCAACGACTGCATGGAAACATGTAGCCTGCCTAATAGGGTTTGCCATTTAGCAACATGGCAATAAAACTGAAATATCAGTATTGACAGTATAATAAAACAATTAGAAATATGCCAAATAAATTAATAAATAATGACAGAACAAATATTTACACTGTGTCATAATTGTCATCTCAAAACAATGTAATGTCAGTTAATGATACATCTTAACTGATGCCTGTTGTTTCAAGTTATTGTTTGTAAGTAAGGTATATATGAAATTAATTCATCTCTGAAATCACTACCAAGTTTGGGTTTCATGTGTACCATTGACTTGAAAATAGAAAAATACACCAATGATGGTCAATTCCAATTATCAATCATTAATTCATTAAATATTTGAAATTAGTTGTGCCATTTCACCAGTTTCTTTGTCTGCGAAAGTGTAATATTGAAAAAATATGCAATTTGAGTACATGCTTCAATCATTATTTAACTTATTTTATCAAAGATCAAGGAAAAATAAATTAATGATTGTAATTTTAATTGACAATAACACTGTATTGTTAATATTGTTATTTATAGGAAACATAACAATTATAGATCAATTACACCAAATACTTTTGGATAAACATTTTAAATCAGTAATGGAGGCATGTAGAGACATAAAAATTGAATCACAAAGTAATTATGTAAAAATATGATTCGCAATCAATCGAAGCACATCACAAATTTATGTCATGTCCAGGCAACTATTTTGGAGATACGGTTAAAAGCAGAAATGAAATACGCTAGTAAATCTTTTCATGGAGGAAAAACTCTAATTTCACTAGATTCCATCAGAAAACAAAATTAAGGCATGTACAATTTCTAACTCATCGAGACAAACCATTCGTACGAGTTGTAAGTCAAAATGGAACCAACTGGAATCAATGCACATATGTACAAAATAATCACAGTTTTTATCATCATTATTCTAGAACTTATTTCAGATTAATACCTAATAACGTCAAATTATTTCCTGTCACATTGCTTTGAAAGTAGCATATATATAAAGTAAACACACATATATGCCCATTACTAGATGCCTAGCTAAACCTTTTAAAGCAGGCTACCTGGTTACTGGACCCTGGCTAGCTGTCCAGTTTACAATTCACTAAGTAACCTCAATTATAAATACAAAATCGGGCCATATGCAATGTGATGTAGCATTAATTGATGTAGAAACAGTTAAATGTACTGTAGAATTTCGTTTTGTACTAACAAATTAATGAAAATCACCTTTAAAGCTTAATTTTCGATAAAATGTTCATCGTGTAATCTTTCCTAAACATTGTCCACAACATGTTAGCAAAATAATATATTATACGAAATCGACATGGACACCTGGACGAAATAATTTTCGTACATGTGTCATTTATCCCACTTCAAATGATGGCGGGTTCCGGAATCCGGCTTTTTCACTATTCCAAAAATTTGTCTAATTTTCGATTTGTATAAAAAAAACCCCGGTATATTGACCTAGTTGATTAACCGGGTACATCACGCAGCCATTACGCCGAATCTCTATGAAATCTGCACTAGATGGAAACAAATGCACATCTTTATACAATTAACGCATGGCATTAGGAATTCTTGACCTTATCTGGTGTAGAAAGCATCAATTGAGCTATTGGAAATGTATTTTCCCCGCTGGTCTTGTTTGATAGTTCAAAATTAGTGGAAAAAGAGCGACACAAAATCGTGTCGGAAAGTGCTACATGACATTGATAGGAAGCTGATAAGACCCTACATAACCGGAATATGTCAAAATGTGAAATAAGTTATGTAGGGTCTTATTTATAGGACTACAACCATATAAAAATTAAAAGAACGATGAGGAAACAAGTACAGTCAACATATCACAGCAAAATCTGCTCGACGTACAACTCCATTACAATTAGTATGAAGGCATTCTTTCCCCGGACTGTTCATCAGTGGAACAGTCTACCCACTCACATCCCTTGTCTCCCCACCCTGGTACACTTTAATGTTGCAATAAGCAAACATTGAACATACCATTTTACTATTCCCCTCTGTTTTTAAACTGTTAATATCATTAACATCTTATTATCATTCTTATTTTCATTCTGTTGACTATACTTTTACTTCTTTTTAACTTTTTCTCAGCGGCTTGATGCGCACAATTGTCTAAGTCCTCGAAAGAGGTTCGACAAAACCGATAGATAGAAGGCAGTGGGAGTTTTAACTTTTATAAATACACTCATTCAGATCAACCAAAATGGCGGTTTCGTAGTATAACTAACGACAAACAAAATATAAACACTTATATAGCGTATTACTTATATTTGTTATATCATTTTACAATTATTTGATCCGAATATGTGTATTTATAAAACTCCCGTACCCGTAGTCACTGCCTAGTACGAAACTACATGAGTGCGAAACATGATTTATATTTTATTTTGGATCTTAACGCGAGTTTCGAGTCATAAATCACTCAACGGTTTGAACAATGAGGTGCAATTATATGTTGCTTACCATTTATCGAAATCATTTCATCGTAACAAAATTTAATTCGGTCCAAAAATGGCTTTATCATGTACATACACTTGCTCCATCACGCTCAAGATATTTGTTTACAATGGTGACATAATCTCTACACTCTATGAGTATAAATTACATAAACAAGATAACGTATCTGAATTAGAATTAACAAAAAACAGATAATGAATTATTTGTTCTGTAATAATTATATTTAGATTAAAATCATATTGAGGTGATCGATATTTCTGCGAATGTATTTGCGTAGAGATTATGTATGAAGTTTCTGCGACGATAAATAAAGAAGTCTTCCGACTGTGTAGCAGCGGGGAAATGTTTTCGTTTTGACTGTGTTTAATTTGATCTAACGCTTGGATTTGGTAAGTTGACAGTTTTGTACATTTTGAGCAATACCTCAACAAACATAATTTAAAATGTATTTATAAAATTTACATGTTTAATGCCAAGTTAACGTAGAATTATTGAGGTATTGTTTTTCATTAAGTCTGTGTCAACAGACGCTCTTTGCCAAAATGTGCTATAAATATCCCTAGATTTATATGAGTGATTGAAACTGCAAGATCTTGTGTAGTTTCTCATTATCACGACGTTATAAATTGTCTTGGCCATATGGTTGTAATTATTGAAGTAAATCAAGTGGTGAAGATTTCTAGTCCTGCCGTCTCAGCCGGTTGCATGCCATGCTAGTGTTTAGGGTTCGAGCCCCACATCAGGAGCACATTTATCTCTTGATTTTCTAGTGTGCCCGATGCTGGGCTTTAATCCATTACCCCACAACACTATCATAGTGCTCTACCTACTGAGCTACCAACAGACAGCTGTCTTTACCCACACCATTACAATTTATGTTATTTATAGTCAAAAATGTGCAATTGTAATTCAAGTTAGGGAGGCATATTGTATTCACGATAAGAGATGTTAGTAAATATATTTCTTTGGTCATGTAAGTACATGTCTCTTGTCATGATATTGTTCTAGTGGTACACCGTAGTCTCATTGATATGATTTCATTGTTTTCTAATTCTTTGAATGTGTTATTGATGTAAATATACATGATGTATTTCAGATCTTCTGTTTTTTACAGATAATTCATCAAGATGAGTGAGTTCAAAGTTCATCATCATGTCAGTGCCCTCATGGACCAACTGAAGTAAGTTAAGGGTCCAGCACTTCACAGAAATTTCATTTAAATGTTCATTTATTTCTATGTCTGTTGTTGACAACTGCTGTAAAATAACTTTTCTTTCAGTATTTTAACTTAATGTTGATTAGTCTGTGAACGCTAGTTTTTTCATTTGTTTGGGTAAAAATTGCACTATTATATAATCATATGCATTTAGATTACAAAGACAAAAAAAAAAATGTTTTGATTTAAGGTAATAAAACAGTGTATTTAGTTCAATGACTGGTCTCTTGCATCAAATCTGTTTCGTAACTTAACTGCTTATGAGTCGAATCTGCTTATGAGTGTTGTGTTTGATAGCGAACATTATTGATGTAACTTTTAACAATATGACATTGTAGTGTACGAGGGACAGACACAGTTGGTGCTGAAGTCTACACTGAAATGTTACTGAAGAATACAACCCCATATGTGACTACGAATGTAAGTTTGTTAATTACCAACTTATGCTTGTAGATATTTGGTTGAAGTTTCTGGTTTTCTGAGTAGATCAGTACATTTCTGGTGTATTTTGCTATTTAGAATAATATCTAAAAATTCCTTAATTTGTTCAAAGAAATTTACTGGTACACACAGGTACATTGTTGCTGACAAGAATTTCTCATCAAACTGTTTTTATCTGGTAATAGCCATAAAACATGTAATTTTGTCGTGGCTGAATATTATCGGTGTTGTGAAGTGTTTGCAAATCTATTGCACACTATATATTGCGTGAATCATTTCAGGTCTCAGCAAATCAGGCTAAACGAAAAATTGCAGAATCATCAAAAACACCGATTGAGTTTCTAGCGAAATATGATGAACTGAAGTCAAAAAAGTAAGAATCTTTGCTTGTAATTAATTAAACATTTCTTATTTATAAAGACTTACTAAATAGGAATAGATAGGTAGTTATCATGTTGTGATTAAGTTGGTCAAAATGTGAATGTCATGATACTCTAAGATTTTGCATCTACACAACAAGTATAGCCAGACAGTCAATGTTTACCTGCTGTAAGCATCGAAACATTATCATTGAAGCGTAATGCCGTGGAAAATAATGCAGCAAAAATTGATTGTTAAACTGGTTGCTATTGTGTAGTGTATAAGTGTTGGTTTGACATAAAGTTGCATAGACATACACTTTTTGGAAACCTTTCACTTTGTAACTAAGGAAGTTTTCAGGGAATTGAAATGTTTATATAAATATATATGTCTGTTGTTACCTTTGTTCCATTTACCACATACAAGAACCTTCTACAAAAATATAATCTATCTTTCATTTTAGCGTTCGAGAATTGGATTCACTTACATTTCTGCTGTCTAAACTTAGTGATGATGATCAGGTAAGTATTGGTTTGTCATTAGTTTTAGAAAAGTTATATAAAAGTACCTTTAAGCAAGTGTAAGCGAGGATTATCCTACTTTGACTTGTTCATTGAATAAAGTACTTCTTTCATTATTTCCTTATTTGGACCGAGAAGAAACTTGTAACCATACATAGAAAGAATCTTCAGTGCTTATTTATGACAAAAAACAGGGAAAATGTGAAGTAAACTGTTTGAGACTATTTATTTGCAATTTATATGGTATCGTCATGTCAAAGTTTTGTCCAGTACTATTACTACAGTATCTTCTATGCCTTTATGGCAATCTTTACACGAAAGTCAATTTAGCTTGTATGCTGGTTCATTATTAAAAGATTCAAAGGTATAATTCAGAATGTGATAGATATGCAATTCTTTGCATTTTCTAGTCAAAATGTTGAATTTAACCGAGTATTGCTAAATTGTCTCGGCCTTAGTGATGTATATTAAATGAAAGTTACATTTTATAAACATGCAGAACATTCACTCATAAACTCCACATTTTAGACAAAAGAAGTATTGGAAAGAAATTTCAAGAACAAAGCAGAGGCACTGGGTGCTACAACAGTAGCTCATGACATACCACAGTTTCCTCCCCCTGGACAGAAATATACGCCACAGGAAGTTGTCGATGTAAGTTTTTCAGTTAGAATTGTATTATTATGCCTATAAATGAAAATGTAATAAAGAGTTGTAATAACATCATTGGTAGACATTGAGCCTGTGTGCAATGTTCGTGGTTCAATCTTAGTTTTCCAATAATTACCAAACATATTGTTACGGACCCCTGTGGAAAGTATGTGCAGTACCATGTTTTGGTCATGAGAGATCTCATTAATTTCCAGGTAATTTCAGCAAGATATTCTCCTGTTTGGTTGGCTTATCATTTAAATCTTACTTGAAGAATCTAAATTGTGGCCAACAGAATATTTTGACAACCTTGTATGATGATATAGCTTAAACATATTTTCTCTCCTAAATTGTCTATCTGATAGCACATGACAACTGAACAATTGTCACAATACAAGTGGATTGAAATGAAAGTTAAGTTAATTGAAATTTTCTCGAGGTTTTGTTGTTATTTGTTTGAACAGGTACAGATGCAGTTACGGAAGCTGAAGGAAGGCCCAGCTGTCTCACAGATCACATCATCTGAAGTGTTGAGAAAAGCTTTAAGAGAAAAACAGGATCAAAGAAATGGTATAATTATCTCATACTATCAATAAGATGTTTTAAATAATTTTAACCCTGAACTGTTAGTTAAAATATTCTGATTTGTTGTTATTTCTTACTTCAGAACTGCATATATATTTATATTTTTCAAATGATTTCCTGAAAAGGACTTGCCATTAAAATGTACATTGATATCAACTGTCCATATCCTTTGTGTGAACTTAAAAATGATCAAACATATAAATCCATACACTTGTATAAATTTTGTCAAAATATTAACAAATGTTAATTATTTCTTTTATCAGTGAATGTGCCCCCACAACCTGACTGGTTGTTTCAGAGGCCTGCACTAACAAGAGATTTCATGGTCGGTGTTGATGGACCTGCAGATGCTGTACGTAGTGTGTAGTTACTATTTTCCAATAATTGTATACATGTGTATTCAATTTGCCTTAAAACATATGTTTAAAAAATCAGTTATATTTGTACCATTGATCATGGAAAATAATTTCAGTAAAAAAATAATCATGCTTGTATTTGGTTGAAGAGTCATTTTTATAACATATGCAGCTCTTATATTGCATATTTTCTACAGACTAATGCAGAACCATTGCCACAGGACTAAATCTAAATTTACAGTAGCATGTCTACTAATCAAGTTATGATTTTGGTTTTGCTTCATTGTTATGTTGTTTAGACTTCTGCTAGTCATTTATCCTCTGTGATATTTCATGTTCTATTTCAGAATATTGTACCACTTGGCAATCTGCCCACTATGATGCAGGAACAAGCTATATTAGATGATCTACTGTATTGTATGCAGGTTTGTTCCTGTTTACTGATTGATATAGTGAAATAAATGTGAACGTTCTTTCTACAAATTGTCAGATTGGAAGTGTAATGAAACATTATTGAACTGCGTATGACAATATGACTGGTGTATACTGTAGCATTATCATCTAGAATGTCATAAAATGTATGGGAGGAATTGTGCATAGCGGCATAAGGCAGAGGCTTATTTGTAAATAGTGACCCTAAGGGCAGCCTCAACTGCATTAATTTGTATAAAGGCTTTCAAAAACATGTCTTGTAACTACAAAAGCATATTATTATATGATCCTAAAGTAATTACAGATATTTCTATTCACCTTGTGCTCTTTTGGAATACGTTCAGGTGGCATACCTTTTAGGAAGCCTTTCAGTGTGAAAGTTTATTATGTGTCTCTTTGATTCAACTTACAACTGTTTGTTATTCCAGGGTATTGAAGGAAAGTACATTCTGGCTAGAGCCCTCACTGATAGATATGTTGCCAGAGAATTCTTGATAGATCAGAGTCTTGGTAAATACATATATCTTATTGTTATGAGTTTAACTTTGTGTTCCCATGATGTAACACACCATTGTTATAACTGAACTGGTAGCTGTTTATAATCAACCCCTCATTGACACACGAACAGAGTAGCGGATCCGTAGTCCAGTGGTAATGCGCTGGACTTGTAATCCAGGGATCGCAGGTTCGATTCCCTGCTCCATCACTGACCATACTAACAGTCTTCCGGACGAGACTTTAAAAACCAAGGTCCCATGTATGATGCTTTACATCGAGCACGTAAAAGAACCAGGGGTGCTTCTGGAACTGGGGCATCTTCTGTATCATGCACTATCCTCCAAAAATCTAATATGACTAACATTCTTCTGGAGGCGTCGCCCATATGGGAAACCAGTGGCGACAATAAATAAACGCAAATACTACTACAGAAACATTGTTATAGATCAGTAGCCAATAATATGTTGTTCAACACACGGAAATGTCAGATATCTTGTTACACATACACAGTTTCTTCTTGATCTGGTCACTTTACATCTAGTTACTTTAATGGTGATATGTGATGTTTCCAATTTTTAAAACATGCAGCAAATCATGTCATTTTCTTAAATAATTTCTAGTGAAAGTCTTTATTGACATTAAAGATATATTATGTTCATTTTTTGTTCATTTGTTTACCTAAACAACATGAAATATATGCTTTATCTAGTTAAAACTTCAATGAATATGCATTATTACAGAATACAATTATAATGTATTTCTCTGTATTTGTCGAAAGAAGATGTTTGTACGGTATTATCATAAAATTAAAAAAAAATCTATTTTTTTAACAAGCGGGTGATTTATTACTACTTTTGTCTGTTAGTAATTTGATTAAACAAGATTGTTTTAAATGGTTAAAAATGGCAATGGTTCTTATAAAATATGCAAATACATCTTTAATCATTATTTTTGGATTATGGCGTACTGAGTCGTGTTTTGAATATGAAACATTCAATACAATGTGAATAGCTTGACATTAATATTCTTTGTTCTGTCTTGATCTGGTTGGCTTATTGAAGAGCTGTTTATGTTCTGTTCTAGATGTATCGTTGATGGAAATGGTGAGAAGAATTTTACCTTTAGCTTCAAACTACTCGACTGTTGTACGTTTTATTGAAGGTACGTGTAGTTTTATTGATACTGCAATAATATATCTACAGGGTATCTATTTATACTGGTAATATAAACATATTTGAATATGTAATGTAAGCAGTTTGGTCATAATGTAGTGTAAAGGCCTGATATCTGAGTACTGTGTGAATATGTGTCTGTTGGAATTACCTTGTTTCATGAAATTTGCATTGAAAAAAATTGTTCCTCTCTGCTCCTTGACTTGGCGTAAGTGAACTTTTGACTTTGATGGCAATTATTATTAGTAGAATCTTTGCTGTCTTTCCTTGCCTCTCTTTGAAGATATCCAGTTATGTTTTGTTTGTTATGATCACCTATTTAATATTTGTTTCCATACTTGATTCATTAATTTTACTTTATAACTTAAGCCAAATGTTTTCGTTCTGATATTTCAGAAAAATCAGCATATGAGTATGGAATGGTAAATCATGCATTGAGTGCTGCTATGAGGACTCTAATCAAGGTAGATATGCATAGATAGTTAGTAAGACGTGAAGCTCAACACTTGCAACATATTATGCATAAATAATATCCATAAAATCAACAATGATCATAGGAAAAATGTTTACAATAATTGCGCAAAAATCTGTATATGCAATGGTAGGAGGTTGGTCCAACTTTTTCATACGATATTGAAATTTATATGGATGTTGAATCCGAAGTAATTAAACATTTATAACTTGTCTTTCATTTAACCACATAAATGTTTAAAAAAAAAATGAAATCTTTCTTTCATCTTGTCTATGATGATTGTGCATTTAATATGTTTCTTGATATTTCATATTTGAGACTATCATTTTATTTTACTTGGTCATGTAGATATTTTTTCAATCGGTTTGTTTGTTACAATTTATAAATTATAAGGATATGCCAATAGAGATAATATGTTATTATGATTATTCAAAGTAAGGGAAATGCTCTTACGTAGTTGATAGTTAAAAATGTATCACTGAAAAACTGTGCATTTAATTTACAGGACTACTTTGTTCTCATTGCCCAGTTGGAGACACAGCTTAGAGTGGTGAGTGAGGAACCTTTAATTTATTCAAACGCAACTTACTTCATCATAACCGTAAACGAGCTGTTCCGCGAGAAAACCTGTGTTACCAAATAAACAATCCATTGTCAGATTTTTACATTTTTTGATAAAATATGTATATTTTTTCGTTTTATTTAGTTCCACAAATATTAAAATAGAAATGTAAACTAAGAAATGATGATGTTGCCACAGAAATGCTTTAATTTTTAAAATAAATATATTCTGTTTTCCAAATAAAAAAACAACACCTACAAACATTTTCGCATACATTTAATTCTATAAATCTAAATTAAGCCACTAAAACACTTCCGAGAAAGTGCTTAGATTGTGACATCAAAACTTTCATCGAGAAATAATTTATGTCATAACCAACCTCACTGATAAAAGTTTTGTCATGGAAGTGCTTGTATGTTTTGTTCAAGAAAATCCTTCATTTAAAGGTGTAAAGGACATAATGTCTAAAAATCTGAGCTGTATGTTTCTTGCATAACTGAACTCTGTTGGAAACTCTCTATTAAACTCAGTACTGATTTTCAGGGAAGTTTGTCTCTACAAAAATTATGGTTTTATGTTCAACCTTCTATGAAAACCATGGAAATTATGGCAACCGTGGCAAATTCTTTAAACCGGGTAAGATGTTTTATTTACAAGTATTATTTTTTATCTCTATAAACAATTTAATTCTACAGTAAGACCTTGTTTATGCGACAACCATCCGAATACTTGGTACCATCTGAAATAAATATCAGGTACCAATGTATCTTCTTATACATGTCAAATTGAAATAGGCTATTCGAAACCATGTATTATTCCAAATAAATTTCTGACCCAATGAATTTGAATGAATGAGGTCGGACAGTATATGTGATATTGCTACAGCCTGTTGATACTTTACTGCACTACACATGCTAAAACTGATGCTTTAATGTAAGACTTTGTTATCTTGATCAACCAAGTCATTGTCTTTATTGCAGGGAGAGTGTATTGGTGGCGCTGTATTAAGTTTACTTCATGAAAAGACTTCAAGTTTGATTGGGTAAGTGTACTTATAGTTATGAATATGAAAAGTGTATAGTAATATATAATATAATTTTGAACTTCATTAGAAATGACGTCCCAGACATGTGAAAAGCCTCATGTAAAAGTTTTGATAATTCACAGGGGACATAACAAATGACATGACATCACAATATTGCCATACAGCTGTGTTTGTTTCTTTCATAAGCAAACAGTTTATGGATGCCCATGTATGTATGTTTTGTTAGATTTAAAATTTCCTCCCATGTTTTCTTTGCATTATTTAGATAAAGACTATATGAATATTTTCCTATTGCATATAACACATCCATGTGTTCTGTATATTTCAGTGATCAAAAGGGTCAAGAACTGTGTCTTTATCTTACACAATCGGTTCGTATTACATTACCTATATGCAGCAACTCAGTTACAATATCATACTGTATAGCTGTGCCTGTTGTCCATATTTCTATTGTATTAAATATATTACAACATGTCTTACTCACAAATGTCTTCCATTGTTGATGGAATAAAAGGTTACAGATAGATAAAGTTGATGATCAGTATAAACTGTCAAGATGTTATGTCATTAACAAATCTACTTGTTTTATTTTAACAACATTTAAAGCCGTCTTCACCAGGCTTATAAAGCTTGTAAACAAGAACTTGAAATAGAAACATTTACTCCATTCATCTAAAGTTTTTCTTAATATTTCACTATAATGGAATGATTTGAAGTGACAGCGACTTTTCACGATTTTCTTTACTTTCACTTGTTTTGAATTGGTCATTTGTAAGTGTTGTAATGCTTTTTGTGTGTATGCACTTGATGTTACAGGCCTGTGTTCCATACTTTGAAATACTGGAGAAATGGATCTACAAGGGAATCATCAGCGACCCTTATGCTGAGGTAGGACTTAGGATGTCTTGTGATAATAATGTACTTGGATAATTGAAATCTTGTACGAATGGATTGCGACATACAGTTTAATTTTGAACATCTGTATGATATATTTGCTGCACTTTATATTTAGTATAGGAGTCATCTTTGCAAACAATTATTAATGTGTGTATCACTAAATTTAAAAACAATACTTGAATATATGTTTTTCATTGTGTGAAGTACCTGTCTCCAGAAATACATCATTCCTTCAGTAGTTTGTGTATGCTGTTATTTCAATCAGAACCCTTGTTTGTAAGATCCTACGTTAGAACAATCACATAAAACAATATGATTTTGTGTTACAGTTCTTGGTAGAAGAGAATCAAACAATTGACAGAGAGAAACTGCAGGAAGAATTCAACCATGAGTATCCTTTATAAAACGGAATGGAGGAGCAAATCTGCACCTTGCTTCATTCATCACATTCAATATGAAAACATTTTCAGTAAAACAATGTAAGTTCAGGGCACAAACAAGGTTGTTGTAAAGGAGAGTAGACTGTAAATTTTACTGAAAGTAATTTATTCTCTAATTCATGTTGGTCAATCATAAATTTCAGTTTGACTACAAACTTTTTATGGAATATTTTAAAATACCAAGTACAGCAACTAATGTTCAGTGAAGTGTGTTACCCTAGATAGTTCTGTCTACACTTGTAATACAAAAGCGATTTAGCTAGAACTCAAGAATATGCCTCTTGTTTACCCCAATCATATACTTATTGCTCATAAGTGTTTTTTACAATCTTTAACACTGTTTATTTATTGGGAGCATCACTATACAGTGTGTAGAGAGCGTATACCAGTATTCCTTGAAACTGTTGCAGAAAAAATCTTGAACACTGGGAAATATCTGAATGTTGTGAGACAGTGTGGTATGTATAGATATTCTATTGTTGTTAAATTGTATTTTATATGATCTCGGTTGTGTGCATATCAAGCGATGAAAGAAAGTTTATCTGAATTTTTACTCATTTTCAGATAGACTTGCTTGTGTTCACCTCTCGATATGAACCAAAAATACCACTTATTCAATTCATTTGTCTTGATCATGTTTTAACAATTCTATCATTCTATCTCTTCATTGTTAAGCTACCTTGTATGTCCATTGTTGTCAACAAGTGAAGTGGACATAGCGTTTGAGAGGAAGTGAGTTGAGCCCTGCATTGAAAGGTGTTGGAACACGAACTTCACTGACCCTGATTTTGGTGCGAGTCCTGGTTAATAAACCAGGAAGCAGTCATTGGAGTGATAAGTATAAGTTGTAATAACTTGTTTCAGAATCAATGTAAAATAAATAAGTTTAATTTTAGTATTTGGCAATTTTAAAAAATATTGCAAGCTTTGTATAATCTTTCTTGTCTATATCAGGACGAGATGTGAAATGTCCCAATGCTGCTGAAGTTGTCTATACTCTCAAAGAGAAGAAATATTTTGAACAAATAGAGAAAGCTTACAACTACGCCAGCAAGCTTTTATTGGATCTGCTTATTGATGAGAAAGAATTATTAGCTAGAATCAGGTATGAAATAGAAAAAAACATGTACTTGTAACATACAAATGAATTGCATCAACACTTGTATACTGTTTGCTTGTATTTTTGCGGTATTAACAGCATCCATTGGCTATAATTATGCGGCATTATAGTCTGATGTCTACTGCTAGATATGAATACTGTATTGAGAACCTGTTCTAACATATCAATATCTGAAAATTATTGTTAATCTTTGCCTGTAAACAAATGCTTCAATACTGGATTTCTCACCGCATGTAAATCCAATAAATGGACTAATGTTCATTTTTCATGTGTTTATAGCATTATTCCTAATTATGTATAAAAAGGTTGTGTGTAGTCAGGTAGTCTTCAGTGTTGCCATAGATATAAAGTTATGTTTTGAAGAAACTCAAAAAATCAGTCAATTGCGCTTCCGGGATTTGAACCCGGGTCTACGGATTGCCGGTCCATTATGCTAACCTCTACACCACATCGACCTAAAGTCATTTTCGTGTAGAAAGTTGATTAAGGTTAACTATATTTGGATGAAGAACGGGGCAAATTTTTACATCCGCAACACAGATAGTCTTAACAAGAACCAACATAATGTAATCCTTCTTTGTGGTAACATTTCAGAAACTTTTACTGGATGGTATAACTTTTACAAGAGCTGTCAGATTGTCTGACACATTTGATTAACTCTGCGAGTGTCTATGCACCATTGGTTCCTTATGTAGACAGTATTTTTCCTATATTGTAGATCTATGAAGCACTATTTCTTACTGGACAAAGGAGATTTTATTGTACAATTTATGGATATGACAGAAGATGAAATGAAACAAGACATTGAGAACATTATGCCATCACGACTTGAATCTCTGCTTGAACTTGCCTTACGAACCAGTACAGCAAATGTTGATCCGTATAAAGATGATCTGAAGTAAGTACTTACATGCGTTCACTAAATACTGTATAAAAGAATATTTTGGCAGTATTAGAAATTTCGTGAGCAGAAATTTTTGTCAATAACTTGAAGAAGTATTGATATAGTTTAAAGTATTAAGTAAAGTATAAATTAATAATGTACCTCTGTGAAGAAGGACAATTAGACCAACTGATATTTTCTCGGCATTCTTGACTTTCCAAAATTTACAAATATGTTGTGTGATTTTCTATGTATACAGTATGTCTTGATGTCTGAGTTGACAGACTCCTTATAGAAACTGTTGATAAAAATAGTAATCATGAATAGATATGGTGATGGTTTTATATTAAGACTGGGAAAGACTGTTATCTTTTTTGAGGAATTATGATACATGAAAAAACTTTACCTTTGTTTCTACAAAAACTTAGACATGGTTCTCCAAAGATTTCTTTGTTATAACATTTCCTGTGTTGGCCTTAAGCTACCTTTTTCCATTTATATATTTAAAGCATCATTACACATTTTTTCTCTTCTCAAATGCCTGTATTGTGGTTTCTAACCATGCATTGTATATCATTTTAAATTACAAAAAGACCTTCTGTTAGTTTGATATTGACATTTGAGTCATCGATAAGAAAGTGGGGTTTTACAGATTGGAGAGCATTTTCCAATAATCATTTTGATAACAAACTTTGAAAGACAATAGGTTTCATTACATTAAAAACGTTTTTGTATGTGTTTGCTGTCAGAAATTGTCACATTCAACAGTTGATGCCTATGCATTTATGTTCTTCAGAGACAGTGAAGTTTCGTAGAAAAGTCAGGAGTTAACTGTCTTATTGCAAATTATTTCAAATTAAATTCTATGAAAGAAAAATGTTTTCGTTGAATAGAATGTCATTCCTTACCAAATATGTAAAAGGTTTTTAGATTACAAACATTAGTTTATACTTAAAGATGTTTATTTACTTGGCATACAACATGCCGTAAGGAACTCCTGTTGCAAGAGAGATGTTCATCTGTCTTAAGAAATATGTTTAACTCATTTGTCACTAGCTGACTACCATCTGCTGTACAATGTACCAGTGAATCATTACTTGATTATTGCATTGGTATATTTTCAGGGTTGACTTATTACAGTTTGATCTAATCACACAAATGTTCAAAATTTTGTCCATAGACACCAGTCTGGATAATGGTAAGATGTTGTCTGTACTGTGCATGTTTTAATTATATATTGATATAGTGCCTGTATTGAAGCTTGACACATATAAATTTGATTTGTGTCTATAATATATATATATATAAGGCTGTCTGAGCATTGATTTTTGATGTCTGTATTCAATAGAGCATGTTTTTCTGTATGTGATTTAATATTCATTAACGATTTCAGATTACAAGAAATATCGCAGTGATCCGACTGACCTTCATCTCTCGGGTCTAGAATCATTTTCATTTGATTATGTTGTGAAGTGGCCAGTATCTCTAGTCCTTAACAGAAAAGTATGCTTCTTTTATTTTGTACCTTTGCAGTTATTTGAAAACGTTTCTAAAGTCCCATGTTTTCATTTTGTATTTTCATGGCTACAAGGTTGTACTCTAATAAATATAAATTTTGTTGAATACTTTCAATACATGAGTTGATTAATTTAAATTTAATTTGGGTATGCAGTCATTTAGCAGTATTTAGAGATCTAATCCAGCTAAATCTCAGGAACTTTCTTCGTCCCCCATGGTCTAGACATTGCCATGGACCTATATGAGGTCCAGTTCCCCCTCCCCCGGCTCAATTTTCAGGTTTTTTCAGTTTTCACAACTTTTACCACTGAATATGTCAATTCTGAAAAATATGTATTTTAGTTGTATACCTACACATTCCTGTGGAATTATATTCAACACTATGAGCTGGAATCGTTATTGTTTTCTTACAGGCTCTTACTCGGTACCAGATGTTGTTCAGACATTTGTTTTACACAAAGCATGTAGAAAGACAACTCTGCAGGTAAATAGAGGATATCAAATAAGTAATCATAAATTATGGAAGTTTTGAAATGAGTTTTCTGAAAATGATAAAAATGAGTTGAATACATTCCATACTTTATGAACACATATGTGATATTCTACATATATCATGAATTGTAATAGATCATCATTGTAAGGCAATAGGGAGGTCATTCTATTTGTTATTTCACTACATGTAGTGAATTATAAATATAATGAGACATGTTCGAATGACGGGTGGTGACGTTCACACTACATCATTTCTCTCCCAGGAAAGTCACGATTTCATGATTTCAACTTCACAAATTCTTTACTGTGAATTCCCAAATTCATGATTTCAAATTTACAAATTCATAATCTTGAAATTGTGAATTCTTGATTTCACAAATTCATGATTTCATCTTCCTGAATTAAATTACAAATTTGTGCTGTTGAACTCACAAACTCAAGATTATAAATTTGTGAAGTTAAAATCGTGAATTTCTGAAGGTTGAAATCGTAAAATTCATGAAGTAGAAATCTTGAAATAGTGACTCCTAGGTGAGAAATAATGTAGTGTGAATGTCACCATTGGTCTTTCCTAGGTATGGGTGTTATTGTGTGTCTGCAATGTTTTTCCCAATGATTTAGTCATATCGGTCAGAAAACTGATTATTTATGTTATGGTGTCTTGAAACTATTTGATGATTGAAATTCTTAATGTCCCAAAAATAAGCCTCTACAGGAAGTGTTGATAAAGAAACTCCCTATTGCCTAGAATGTTTCCGACAAATTCATAAAAAAATCATTTAGAGACCTTTAAAGATTCTATTCAGATAGATATCAATCAGTAGACTGAGCTATAGATATTTATATTTATAAACAGCTTTTACCCAGGTACTGCAACAAAAACCAATGAATATAACTACCTGGTTTTGTTATCATAGTGAAAGATATTAGGGTCAGAAAATTATTTATCAATTCCCATTTGGAATATATATGCTAACAGGGGTTGGATTAGATCAATGTTGGTAGCTATACTTACATTTTATCAGCTGGACTGTAGAAAACTGGTCAGTGATTTTGATCAGTTTTAAATTATAAATGGCTGTAACAATCTTGTTTCTTCAGAATTTGTTAAGATCGGGGTTGCAAAACTACAGTAAGTCGAGATATACAAACTTTTTCATATGGCTATAGAAAAGTCACACTTCAACTTTTATTTTGTGTAATCAAATTGACATTTTGTTTTGTGTTTGTTTAGTGTATGGGTTGGTAACAAGTCAGCAAAATTATACAGTCCTAAGTTGTGTAGATGGTATTCGGCAGCATTTGCTCTACGACAGAGGATGTTAAACTTTGTACAAAACTTTGAGTATTACATGATGTTTGAAGTTGTTGAACCTAGCTGGCACGTCTTCCAAACTAACATGTTATCAGTAAGTTCCATACACTCTATTCTTGTTTCAGTACATTGTATTGACAAGTTAAATACATTTCAATTAGGCCATCCTTAAACGATTGTTTGTTTGCGGTTACACAACCCGATTTTTTTAGTTTAGTGTTGTAAGGGCTAAAAGACTGAAAACAATTTTTCATCGATGAACCTAAAAATAAATTGAGTCGCGACATTTTCATGAGGTGATCGAGTAACTGCAAACAATTTTTCATTGATGAACCTGAAAAAATTAATTGAGTCGCAACATTTTCATGAGGTGGTCGAGTAACTGCAAACATTTTTTTTAGGATGGCCTTAGGTGTAAACATTATTCATACTGAGAAGTGAATGTGAGAATTGTTTTTCTATGTATAGATAAAGAAGTTGATAGGCTTGTTCTGCTTACACTCTTCCATACCCTGTTCTATATAAATATTTACATTTTTCTGTGAGTTGTTAATTGACCCATTTACGATTATTTGACTTGAATTAAAATCAGGTAAACAGTGAGCTAGTTTCTGAGAAGCAATTTGGTGCACACTTAGAATTTGGACTTGTATTGATCTCAAACTATGCTCTAAGTGGGGGTGCTCGTACTATACAGTGTGATGCTGTGAACATAAACATATTGCTGCCGGGATTGCTTCTACACTTTCATAATAACATGAATTTAGTTCAGACTTTTATAGGTAACTCAATGCAATTGCAAATAAAGTTAAACATTGTCTATTTCCAGGTATCCAATGTTGATGATGTGTTGGCCTACCACTTTGACTTTCTCAATACATGTCTCAAGGATTGTATGTTGACCAATCCACAGTTGTTAAAGATTGTACACAAGCTTATGATGGTCTGTGTGACTTTCTCAAACTTTATCATGGTAAGTCCTACCATTTTATTGTGAATATTACAATAGATATGTGAATGCATTTCAAGTTCATATTCAGTATATGATTTACCTATTTGGGCACAGTAATTTCATACATCAATACATTTTGAGCTCAATGGTGACAAAAGCTAATTCGATTCAATCTCTCGTCCACATACTGGAAAAAGCAGTAATGTCGTCTTATGTGGAGATGTGCTTGTTAGGGATGGGCAAATCTATCGGATTTACCAGTCAATTAATAAAAAAAATCGAAAAATCCAACCAATATGATTAATCGACACAATAGGTTATGTCCTTTGATGATGAATCTTACCAGTAACATGTCATTGAAAGAAATGAATCTTCTGACTAAATTGAAATCTTGCCAGTTTTACATCTTTCCATATAGTCGTATTACAAGTAAGTTTCAAGTGTTTATTCATAATTTTCCAATAATTGATCAGCTTGCCTAAAATTAACCCGCCAATCGTGATAGCAAAACATGGTGACAATTATTTGATTGTCGCCTATTATTGGCCTATCACTAGTGGTTGTGAACTTTTTGGGTACCAGCCCACATCCTCAGTGTTAAAGCAGCTGACACCTTGGTGTTTTGTTTAGATTTTGATGTTGGGCTAATAACATGAAAACATGAAACTGCCAGTGTTGCATTTTATGTACTTAATATATGACTATATATAGAGACTTGGACATACAACAGAAGTGCAGATGGATGAAATATTTGACATGAAATCTCGACAAACAGACAAAGGCGCTGATAGTAGAAACAAATTCAAAACTAAAGTGAGTTTTTAGTCCTTAATTGCATTTTAATTTAAACTTTTATATTGTGACCTATATTTTTAGATTCCTACTAGTATAAGCTTACCAAACAGCTTCGAAGATATACTGATGGATGTCTTACTATTTTTGTATGGAGAAATACACTGCCATCCAAAAGTTCCTTCCCACTCATTATTTTTTGCAGTAACCATGTTTGATGCAGATAATGACTTAACAATTTAGTGAAATTATGACAGGGGTTCCACTAGGTGCTGAATCTCAAGGTTCATTTTGATTAATTTTTATACCATTTTATAGCCAAAATACCTAGAATTTAGAGAAAAAATGACCCTTCAGCCAGAATCCTCAGGGTCAATATATGACTTTTTGAAATTCCAGAGGTCAAAGGGTCAAATCAAGGGTCAAATGGAACCTGTGATTATGGCTTCTTCTTTCTATTATTTCAGATTATTTCAGAACATGTTGATGAACTTATGAAGAACGAGAATTTTGAGCGTACCATTGGCAACTTTGATACAAATTTTGAACGTCTATTGTTGGAACTGTTAGAGAAGATCATGGCATTTGCTAATCATAATTCTGAAGTAAAACTTCTAAACATGGTTTACAGGTTAGTATTGAGAATATTGAATTCAATGGTGATAATTGTATGGACATGAAAATGAATTCTTGTATCATTTTTAAAACATGCATGAGAACCATGAGTGATTTCAGACTATGTATGGTTCTAAAGCTGTAAACTTTGTCATCAAACTTTCTTGTAGTTCTTCTATAAATGTGGGGTTTATTTTCTGCTGATAATAGACCATTCTGTGGGTATTTCTTCAATTTTTGAGTACATACTCTTGTTCATAACTTATGTATGAAGGCTTTGCCTTATTTTTTAAAGCACTAGACCGTTCAGACAAGTTACCCAGTAAAACCTCCCAGCTTAAAGGTTGCTTACAAGCTCAAACACACGCAATACTACCTTGTAAAAGTCACAGCTACGTTTCTACATATACATTTTGTAAAAATAAAAAAATAAATGGATTTTCTTTTTCACTTATACCGAACATCATAGTTTACAAAGACACTTACCCCATCTCTTATATTAGCCAGCGATTAAATAAAGTCACTATTCTCGACTTAGGGCTTGTCAGTTATGATGAAAACAATGTGTGTTTGTATCGAGAGTCTGTTGTTGTGATTGTGGCCTTGTGATACTGATCAAGTTTTATTGTAGCACATGGTATGTACGTAAGTATTGAGTTTTAATTAAATATTTTGTTTTTAACTTCAGACTAGACTTTAATGGATTCTATACAGAGAAGTTAGAAGCTCTTGGTGCAGAGAAAGCTGCACTGGACACATCACCTCACAGTTCCGAATCTGGTAAATACAATTTAAGCTTATTAATATTAATTTAATTTTTTCTAGGATAAGAGCAGTAAAAGCTGAAATGCTCATGATTAAAGAATTAGATTGCTTTTGCTTTATTTCACTATTAGGTTTATTTCCTAGTGATGTATTGTTAGAATATTATTGGTGCCATATGTATATTAGTTTAATTAATCTGATGCAAGGATTAGGATCAGCAGTATTTTGAAGCTGATTACAGATTCAAGCTTTGCTTTCAGATTACTAGAGTGCTAGTTCAGACACGTTCCTTAGTTAAACCTATAGCTTGAAAGCATTCTTACCAGCCCAAACATACAACACTGTTCTGTTAATCATAAAGTCACCATTATATATCTATGTAATTGGTCTAAGTCATTGATGGATTTTATTTTTCTATACTTCTGAGAAAAAAAGTATTTTCACTAAAAAAAGCACTTGCCTGGAATTAAAAGAAAACATGCCCCAGATTAAGGGCTGGTGGGGTATTGTGAAGACAGCAGCTTCTGATAAGGGTACATATCCCTTGGTATCACTTGCATTGAATAATAATTGTTATTGCATCTTGTAGTGAATGTTCGTTTCAGAAATCTCAATATTTATTTTTTACGTATTGCTTGTAGTATGCATTATACATTATAATTACGTGTATATATGATATTTCAGGTTAGATATACGTTATTAGGTAACATATTATTGAATAATGTTGCTTTAATTGTTTGTTGTTTTACTTAGTTTTAGTTATATTTAATTATGAAAATAATTACTAGTTCTGATTATACAGTTTATTGTTTCAATTAAACCTGTGAGGCATTTTCTGCTATGATGTTGCTAGACCCTTTGCTTATCCTTGGGAAAACATGTTTACCAGTTTGTTATATGCTAGCAGAGTAGTGTTTTCATTATTAACACATTGTAGGGTACCATACATTTCTGACAATTTCATATTTTACCAGATTTTCTTGTTTTAAGTTAATGGCCACCTGTCAGTGGATATGTTCATATTTAATTCTTCCACATGAACACAAAATCACCGACATCTGTGCCAGTAGATATTTTCATTCAGTAATTCATTGCATTGGTGAATATTCCATCACTTAATTATTTTTTTCATTAATAACATGTGTATCACGATGATACATTTCAAGGTCATAATATTCTGTGATGTGAAACAATTGCAAGTTATCTGAATATAAAACAGAAGTCAGTATTAACACTATAAAACTGGTTTTGGTTGTTCTAGATGTGCTTGTGCTAGAAACCAGCTTGAGTTTGTGGACAATTCATTTGATACAAGTTTCGTACAAGCAATGTCATATTGTTCTGTATACAGACTGTGACCCTAAGCGACTTGCTCTACGTCCGAGACAAGTACACTTACTAGTTGTTCAAATTTTCCATAAATCTCCATAAACGATTCACCACATCAGTAGACTGACTGACTTTAAAACGATAATTTTATATTCCAAGTGCTGTTACTCAGTAGTAGTCAGTATAACATTAATGTCACTAAGTACTTTGGAAACACCCGTTGTATATCACTTCTGTACATAATTTATCATCACTTAACATGTACTGCATCATACATTGTACTTCAATTCATTTCAATTTTGCTTCCATTCGTAAGACTGTTGGAGCAATTCGTTTGTTTCAATTGAAGACATTTTTTAGATCTGGTTTAAAAAAGTACAAGAATTATGTGCAAAACGAGCACTGCATATTTAGAATTCATTCAAATAAAATGGCCTTAATTTCATCACATGTGGGAGATTGTAAATCTGACTTTGCAGGCCAGTGTCAAGGCTCAAGTCTCCGATTGGTTGATTGTGGCTGAAATATAGACCAATGGCTGTATTCTGAGACCGGTTTCCATACTCAGTTTGATAGACTTGGGTTAATATCTGTCTCAAAGTGAATCTATTATCCTGTGTACATGAAATTTAATGTGAAAGTTTGGTGTACATATTTAAAGTTCTTCCATTCCCTATCCTATGCTACCACACATTATTACTCAGGAGTGTTAAAATTCAGATAAATCTTGATTCAGAGTCCCAGAGATTGATTTTCAGATTGATATAATTCCAATGATCCATTTTTATGTGTGGGGGGAGGGAGGGGTGAATCTGATACTGAACAAACGGAATTGAGTATGAATGTTTTTCTTAAAATTTCATACGATAACAACCAAAGGTGTTCCATGAAGTTGATTCCACCGCTTAATTTTCAGGATTGAGTATTTTGGCTCTGTTGATTAAGTGTGCAAGAAGGATTGGAGACAAATGAAATTGATATGTGATGACATTAAGGCCAAATAGTTGATAACTCTAACATAGTTGGTGTTATAGTACAATTGTAACATAAAATAACCTGCAAAATACCTGCAATATTTTAGGGTAATAGTGAACTTTTGCCTGTCAAAGATTTTATGATTAGGCCATCCTTAAAAAAAGTTTGTTTGGCATAACCCTATCCAGCAGAATTGAGGTGGGTAGGTGGGTAGGTGGGTAGGCAAGTATTTTTTAATTATTTTTTAAATTCATACTATTGTTTACTATTTTAAAATATGTTGCTAAAATCATATTCAAACCCCTTTTAATATTTGTTTGAGTAGGGGCCATTTTCATGGGTCGGTAGGGTTATGCCAAACAAACTTTTATTTAATTATGGCCTTATACTTGTCAACAATGATATCGGGATTTATTTACAAAATAAGACTAAAGCTATCACTGACTGATTTATTGATGATTTATTGCATTGTATTGAATAGAGCAGTGCAGTTTGTGTAGGTCTGTTCTGCTTGTTGGTGAATGTGGGTTTGGATTCAAATCTTTTAGTTCATGTCTTTATGTAATTGTAAAAAATAGTATATATTTTCTTGCATTCAAATGGTTTGCTTATCAGATATCCAGGGTTTAATACAAAACTATTGTAACTCCTTCTTTACTATAATGGAGTTACAGCAGTTTTGTCTACAAACCTGGGATTTGTATGGTAAAAGGTGCTATAAAGTAGACATAGATGGTGTAAAGTTTGTATTACATTTTCATTCCAAATTATTAATAATTGTATGGAGTAATTAATTTGTTGTCAATGTTGTTTAGTTTCCAGACAATGACTTTTCAATGGATGCCACTTCGTAAAATTGTTACATATTATTTAGGAATTTCGATGTTGCAATAGCAAGTCTCTATACCTGTATGTTTGTCAAGCAAAGCAATTGTGTGCTTGATAACTAAACAAATATCATTCTGTATATTATGTTTGATATCCTTTAGTATCTGAACAGATCTTTACATCAAACTCTTAAAGCATTGTAAACAGGTGCATTTTTGTCTCCTCAAAACCTGGCCAATCATTATAGGGAATGATTATACCTTTATAAAGATGATGTATGTTTTGTCTCCAGAGCAATCTTTCTGCAAATTACTGTATTGTTATCAAATGGGTAATGTTTGCTTTGATACTGCAGCGATATTCCAGTAATTTTAATTTCCATGTTTTATTGCACTTTATGTATATAACAATACAGGAGTGCCAAGAACTGTTTGTACAACTGATGTTTTCTGTATGTATGACTTTATCTGTGTCCATCCTTATTTCAGGATCAACTTGTTCCTGGCCGACGTCATCATTTACTACTTTAAGACCAGAAAATGTCAGATACGTTCCTGGTAAACATCAAACTGCTGGACGACACGGATCTTCATCTGGATCAGTTAGCTGATTGGTGTGATCACAGATAATTGACAATAACTGTGGCTTTCAATGTGAGTTCCATGGAAAATTGTTGAAAAGTGTTCAGCAATATTTGTGATTCCTGATGGCAAATTCTTATATATGTCATTAGTTACTGACGGAAGGGAATGTGGTGTGTACAAAAAACTGTGGCACATCTTGTGTGTTTGATACTTGAATAGAGAAGATATATATATATGTATATGTCAGTTACACACAGTACTGCTGTTTCAATGTGTATTTAAGAATTGTGTTATAAGATGAAAGCATTATAATTGATAACAGATTTATTGCATAACATTTGTTGCTCAGCTGTTATAAATTTTTCAATATTTATGCGCCAAACCCTCGATACATATGTAGACTTCCTATTAGTTTGATATCAACTTGATTCTGAACCGAAAGTAGCCTATTTTTGGACATCAAAATGAAAGTAGAAATTCTGAGAAATCTAAGGATTTTCTATCAACAGGGAATGACATAAGTTGTCACCAATCATACATGTACATTAAACACATTTTTCATACATGTTCTGTTTCAGAGATAGTCACATTAAATACCAAGTGTATTCTGGAATAAAGTTGGGAGTTAAATGTCATATTTCTTGCAAGATTTGTCAAATTCAATGAAATAAAAAAAAAAGCGTTGACAAGGATGTCATCCCTATCAACTACACATAAACAACTAACACACATTTTTACATGCATTATTTACATAATAAAATGTTATGCCGCTTTAATATAATTGAAGGTGCAATATTTATATGGAAAGATTGTAGATTAGTTAGGAAAAGTGGCAAATCTAGGTACATTATTTATTTAGACGTACCATTACATGTATCATCAACACTTCAGCTTACAGTGTGAATGAAAACTTTTTTGTTGATCTGTTATCTCAGTGTTACAAGATAAAATTATTTTTCTTGTTTTTACTTTCAATATCATCACATTAGAAAAATCTTGTTTACAGCAGGTTTTCAGTTGGATATCTCATTCAATATGTCTGTCATTGATATTGTTTTGTTGTTATGCATTTACAGCCAACTTGCATCAGCATAAATTATTATTTATTGTATTATTTTGTTTATTGCTGTAAACTATCATTTAAGCTTGAGATATATATGTATTGAAAAGCAGTATGGTGGAGATGTATGAATAAATTTGTACTATTATTTCATCTTACTGTGATTGTTTTGTATTTGCCTTGACTATATTTGACATATTTCATCATAATAAAATATGTACAAATACCATCAGCTCTGTGACAGGTATGACACCATTTTATACTTGTAAATGTGGGATAAAGGATTTGATAAATGCTTTTTAACTATACAGTCGACTTTCGTTATGTCAAATTTTTCAGGACCGTAGTAATTAGTTTGTCATAACGAAAATTTGACTTGATAATACTTGATAAATCATATTCTCAATACGAATATTCATCTTAACCGACAGAATAAATCATATTCTCAATACGAATATTCATCTTAACCGACAGAATAAATCATATTCTCAATACGAATATTCATCTTAACCGACAGAATAAATCATATTCTCAATACGATTATTCATCTTAACCGACAGAATAAATCATATTCTCAATAAGAATATTCATCTTAACCGACAGAATAAATCATATTCTAAATACGAATATTCATCTTAACCGACAGAATAAATCATATTCTCAATACGAATATTCATCTTAACCGACAGAATAAATCATATTCTCAATACGAATATTCATCTTAACCGACAGAATAAATCATATTCTCAATACGAATATTCATCTTAACTGACAGAATAAATCATATTCTCAATACGAATATTCATCTTAACCGACAGAATAAATCATATTCTAAATACGAATATTCATCTTAACCGACAGAATTTCATAGACAAAGATGGATAAAATTGGGACTTATGAAAAACTTTGAGGTAGAGAAAAATTTGTCTTAAGCAAATTCGACATAACGAGAGTCGACTGTACTTTCTTAATTCTATTTCAACGGTGCTAGATCTAAAGAGTAATTTTGATAATTTTTGACCAGATTTTACAATTTCATGGCCAAATGTCCTATTACATAGAGGTACTTGACCCTTCAGCCAGAATCCTGAAGGTCAAAATGTGGCTTTTTGGAAATTCCAGGGGTCAATTCCAGGGTCAAATGGAACCCCTCATAATTTCTAGTACAGTTTGTATGTAGTGTACCATACAGTGATAGTTGTACAGAGGAGACATTGCAGAGAAAGGCAGCTGTTGTACATTTTTATTCTGGTTCTTCTTTCAATATACTTGATTAATAATAATACTGATAATAATAGAGATTTTATTTCAAGAGGCTGAACATTTGGGACAAAGCAATCTTCCATGCCTGCCCTCAAGTAAAACTATGGCACATTATATGCAATATAGAACAATATATGACAAGAAAATTGAATACAAAAAAGCATACAATTATGACTTATTTACAATAAGTGAATTAGGATTTATCTACTAGAGAACTTCCATTGTAAGTATGTCCGTCTGAATTTATTCAAAAAAATTGCAATTTGAATATGTCGTGGTATTTCAATCCATGAGTAAAGTAATGATTTATGAAAAATTTCTGATTTAGGTTTGGGAACATACAAAAGCATTTGGTCAGTAGATCTCAAATTTTAGTTTTTTACACATTGGATGTTTTCTAGTAGATAACAGATATTTTATATCTCAAAATACAAAGAATATCACTGATATTGTAATGCTTTAATGTAGGGTAAGCAACAGTACCATAAGATCAAGGTTCTACCATCCCATTATCACTTTGTTGATGCAGTCATACAGAATACCAGACCATTTTTCTCCCTGCATTAAATTCAATGCTGCCATACAATACTCGAGACTTTTCTCGGTTGAAATCTCTGCTTCCTGTCCCCCTGTCTCTGTAATCACCCAGCCTGGATGTATTGCTGAACACAGGATACCGTCCTTCTTTAGGTCCAAGCTGAGACAGGATGTGATCATGTTCAGTGCAGCCTAAAATTAACATACAGTGAAACCACGATAATAAGACCATCCTTGTAACCTTAGACAACTTGTCTTGTTATTGAACGGGTCTTAATATTGAAGTGGAATAAAGAGCAAAAAGGGTGAAAATGGGCTTGAAAATTGTGTTCTTAATTTTGAGTTGATCTTATTGTTGAGGTGGTCTTTAAGTGATGTTTTACTGTAGATCTAAAATACATTGTGTTTCTGCAAAATAATTGCTCATGATAAGATGGGCATATTTTACATCAGCTTCTGTAAATAAGGGGTTTCACCATCATTATTTATTGTGCCTTCCAATTTTCTGCCCTGCTTCGGAGGTAGGGTGGGGGCAGTGAAATGTTGATACAAGCAAAAGTTGCAGACCTACCTTGGAAGCTTTGTAAGGATACAGTCCACCATGATAAATCCCTTCAGTATTATCAGAGATTGAACCGGAGTCTGACGAGATGTTGATGATTGCTGCCTTGCTACATGACATTTGTACATCTTGTTGTTGGCTTGCTGCTTGCTTCAGTAATGGAAGAAAAGTCTGAAACAAGAATGATAAACATGAGTGAACCAGTCCCAATTGATCAATTCAAACATAAGTGAACCATTCTCTTCACTATCAAATTGAACGTGAACCAGTCTCGTCATAGTTGAAACTAAACAGACGTGAACCAGTATCTACATTGATCAAATCAAACATAAATGAACCAGTCTCTGTTTAGATGAAATCAAACATAAATTAACCTGTCTCTGCTTAGATCAAATCAAACAAAAATTAACCAGTCTCTGCTTAGATCAAATAAAAATAAATGCACCAGTCTCTGCTTAGATCAAATCAAACATAAATTAACCAGTCTCTGCTTAGATCAAATCAAACATAAATTAACCAGTCCCTGCTTAGATCAAATCAAACATAAATGAACCAGTCTCTGCTTAGATCAAATCAAACATAAATTAACCAGTCTCTGCTTAGATCAAATCAAACATAAATGAATCCGTCTCTGCATAGATCAAATCAAACATAAATGAACCAGTCTCTGCTTAGATCAAATCAAACATAAATTAACCAGTCTCTGCAAAGATCAAATCAAACATAAATATATCCGTCTCTGCATAGATCAAATCAAACATAAATGAACCAGTCTCTGCATAGATCAAGTCACCCACAAATCAACCAATCTCTGCATTGATCAAATCAAACATAAATGAACTCGTCACTGCATCTATTGATCAAATCAAACATAAATGAACCAGTCTATGTTGATAAAATCAAACATTCGTGGACCAGATGCGTGTAAACCCCTTTGTGCAATTTTAGTTTTGCTATTAATGATTATTCTCCGATCTAGAAATGAAACATATGATGAACAATTAAGAATATCACTTCTGTTGTGAATATAATAACCCACCCGTGTACACTAGTTGTGTTTATGTTTTACGAAAAATAGGTGTATACCAACCTTCACCATCATCAAGGGTCCAATTGTATTAACATCAAAGTTTATTTTCATCATTTCCCTGGTGACATCAGGAAGTTCCACCAGGTTGGCGTGTACAGCATTGTTGACGAGCAGTGTAAGACCATCCTCATCCACTGTAGACTTGACAAAGGTATAAGCTTCGTCTACCGTGTCTTGGTCAGTTACGTCTGTGATGTAAATATTACACAGTTATAGTGTTCAATCGATAATATGCTATATATAAATGTGATAATAAAAGTAATTTGGGTGAGTTGTCTTCAAATATGTATCGATATAAATCAAATATTTATTTCTACATCTACATAGGTATATCCTTTTCAGTAGTCATATTGCAATGCTAAGCATGGTAGCTTTACAAGATATGTTTAACCATGTTCATTTGTATAAATTGGTCCCAGGTTCAATGAAAACGAGTACAGTATTGCTTTGCCATACATATATTAATTGAACACTCCTGGCGTCCTATCGTTTGTGCGGACATCACGTCATCGTTAGGGTCCTATAGTAAAATACCTTCGATATGATCAGCAAAATACAAAGTATCATATTAACATTCAATTGCTTTTTTAGGGGCGTCTGCAATTATATAACAAATATATTTAACCTCGATTGGATGAAAGCGTTTTGCTAATCAAAGTCACTATCTATTCTGCTTCATGGAAAGAAGGTACTGTCATCTCATGGCGGGTGTAGTCGTGAACTATGCAGTGTTTCAGCCCACTACATCCAGACTGAGCGGCCAAAACGGCACCCCTCTCCTCATCTGCCATTCGTATAAAATATACTAAACAATCGTTGGAAGTATAAATTATATCATTAAAATCCAGTCGATGTTTGTAGACAACTGGCAATAAAACGTACACCCTATACACGTATTGTGTAATGAAATTGTCGTATTCACATCTACTGGACGACACTAACCTAATTTGACGATCTTTACTGAACTGTTTGCCTGTGAAACTTCTTGGAGATCATGCAAAAATCATTTAATGGGATGATATTACATTTAATAAAAAAATAACGTATTAACATAGCGTGTGTATGTTCTTTTCAGATGTGAACCCCTATATCACTAGACGGATAATATGAATAATACTATATTTGGAATATGAGATATTTGTGATAAATACTTTGTATGATATTGCATAATACTAAACATGTTTTAACAAATTGACATACTCAAATATACATTCTTATTGTACGGACAGTGGAAATACGGCATACATTGTATACATATTACTACATAGAAAACACAATAATTGTTGGCGATTCATAAACGTATAACAATATCAATGGGTATATGTGTTGGTCACGATTAGACGTATACCGAATAATCTCCTTGTTCCCCACCATCGAATAAGCTTGGAAACGTGTGCAGTTATCACAGGGTCCATGTTGATTTATGGTAGTTTCACTATTTCTATTGCCATAGCAACCACCATTTTTTGCCATATTGAAAAAACAAAATGACATGCATTATCTCCTTGTATCCCATTATTCACATGTCACGTTTCATACCTAGCTACGAAGCTTTTTTAGTCATCGCAGAATCCAGACAGACAGTTGAAAGGACAGACAGACGGCGGGTAAACCAACAGTCCCTCCGGTGAAACCAGTAGGGGACAAGTATGACTTGTTTCTCTTCTATTGTCTTAATGCGTTAGCTAAAGTATGCAGACCACAGCAGTTATGAGCATTAATTTTTTTCTGCAAGACTATATCAAAACTCTGAATAAGTCGATTTCCATTCACTGCACAACTAACACGATCGGCATCTAGGAAACTTTAATTATAAGAATGTAGCTATAAAAGGTTCCGACTCGCAAGATTTATAATTTAAAAAAAACACAACACGCTGTCAACAATACAAGATCCACGCATAACCACTTCACATGTTTCCTTGTTCTGAATTGTATACTCGACGTCATTAAAAGCGCAAACTAAACTCTGTACAAAGGCCAGTGAAGCGGCATTACAAAGACAAGTATACGCTATAGTTCTCATATATAAGTTCATGAAATTAATCAATAATAAAACAAGAAAACCATTGATGTAAACATCAAAGGACGACTTTATTAACAATTGATCAAATTTATTGTTACATTTTCATTTTATTAAGCTGAAAAAAATGTCCAAAGTACAAATGTACAACGAATCTATATTTTATTCATAGTCTTTTTCTTTCGCTTCCAAATCATTCTAATATGTTTCTCTGTTGCGGAGACGTTTTAATATCACGTGTCTAGGGGAGATCACTTTGTGCGACTGAACTTTATCCCAAGTGATTGTAAATCAAATAAAGCAACGTAAGAATGAAATGGCCAAATTATATATTATGTTGTTTACATAGACCAAGTTTGACATAGTTTCATTTGATACCATATGTACCGGTGTAAGATTAGGAAACTGTTGCCGTTATAGTTTGAGTTTTAGTTGTTATACACTACCACGGATCGTATATATATGTCCGTGACATGAGGTAATAGATGCAGACATATTATTTCAGGCTATACCCAATTTAAATTGCATATGCTATATCACGGGTTATAAGATCCGTGGTCATATACATGTATATATGTTCCTCGTTTTAAATTAGCAAAGTTACAATTTTACTGAAGTTCGTGTTATTTGTACAGACAAATACGATTTAGTCTGGGCAGGAACCGTATTCCAAGTCTGAGTAAGTAAAGTTTTGAGTAATTTAATGGACCGGTGACAAGTAAACTTTTCTGAGATGTCTGTACACCTGGCGTTTAACAACCTCACCACCGACCTTGACATGCAAACAATAAATTTCCGACAAGTTTACAAGTTTATTACATTTTCTCAGTTCATGTAAAACATGACAACAGCTACACGCCTCAACTGAGCAGTTTGTTTCTAAGCATTGCATGTTATACAAAATTAGGGAAAATGATTGGCAAAAAATTAGAATGACTACTAATTCATGACCGCTCTTCCCCAAACACGCAGCGTTATGGATGGTAAACATGATTACATACCTTTGCGGAATCCGGATTTCTGCATCCTGCGAACACATATTTCGGCGCGTTTGGTAATTTCAACAGCTGTTTCACGAACTCCAAACCTATACCTCTATTTGCTCCAGTTATAAAGACAGATTTCGGCGAGATCATTTTCTGTTCCTGAATCAAGTACTTATCGATCGTCATGCAAAACACATGTATATAAACGAAGACAAGAGCGTTCAGTTTTTCAAGGGAAATAATACAGATTATGCAATTAAAATATGACTTTAGCAGTTGCCTCCCTTCAAACTGGAGCGATTTCACTGCAGACGCGATTTAAACTTAGGATTTTAAATGCCCATTTTAATACAAAACAAAATGGATCAGTGATGATGCAAGTCCGAAAGAATAGCACAGGGAAGACTGCATATTTCCTTGTATTTATTCACCTATCAATATTTATCGGGGGGGGGGGGCAGTGGGCTGACCCAAGGGAATTAGACATTTTGTCATTTTTGGGAGAGCTAAATCCTAATTCCCTACAAGATTCAAGATTTGATTGCACAACATTCGGAAGCATTTTGTCTAAGTCCCCACAGTGAGAGAAGTTTAATTCCCCTCTTCCAGGATCTATTAAAACTGCCGCCCAAGTCAATTTCACGGGACCTAGAATCATTTGTTGTGTCGAATTCCCACCTGTCGATTATCGTCTTCTGTCTAAAGTCCCTTGTATCCCTGCCTCTCCCCATGGGGCAAAACATCGATACGTGCATTATACATCTCTTAAACACAAATACTCAAGTTTTCTGACCCAATTTGTTATGTTTTCATATAATAATGATAATAAAAAAAAAAAATCTACGGATAGGAGACATAATCGGTATTTAGCTTCCTAGGTTACCAACCAGTACTCGAGCTTAATTCAGTGATTGTATAGTTCACAATCCAACCCCCGCTCAACCCTGGTCTCCAACTCACAACCTTCTGATCATTAGGCAGACACCCTAGCCCTCGAACACTGGGCTTCCTTAGATGCCTCGAGGTCTAATGTACAACCACTCCTACATCATAACCTCCCATGTTAACTAGTCAGTCATCTATAAATTATTAATGATGATATCACTGAACTGAATACACACTGACCAACATTTTATCTTAAGTTCAGCTTTGCCTCGCTGGCGCAGTGGGTATGGTTGCAGTTACTTTAGTGCTAGGTGCGGAAGTCGTTGGGGTCGAACCCTTCTGGGTTCACTAATAAATTTCCAAAATTATCTCAAGTCAGTTTTTACTAAGCCTAGCCACGGACGTCACATCTCTTTACTGTAGCTGTACAACTCTTACTAAGATGCCTGTAAAAGTCGGAGTACAGAGACACATGCGGGGCTAGTTTTTACATAATTGTAGCTGTGCCCAACAGAGCTTTTCTGTTATCTACATTACATTGCAATTAATTTATTAATTAAATTATAATTTGCAACTCTACATAATTCATTTCTCCAAACACTAAACAAACATACAAAAACAAAATTGGATTATTCTTTAAATAATAGTTTATTTCATTTCACACAAAAACTCATCAATAAAAGTGAACAACTTGTTGAATGACAACTTCCCAAACATCCAGTACTTTAATGCTTCATAATGAAAATATGAACTTTATGCACTAATGACTTGAGACACCAATCCCTGTTATGCTTGTTTTATACACATTCAAAAGCTGTAATATATATGGACTTTTCATACTATGTAAGTTGCCATTACAAAACCAAAATGACCAGGAAATTATTTATTGGAATTTCTATACAAATTGTTTTTGGTATCCCTACCCACATTTGGTTTGTTCCATAGGTCACCGTTTTAAATTTCTAGGGTAAACATTTTGTTTGAATCTGGGGTGATTTTACAGGGTATATTGATGAATCACAAGCAATTATTAAGAACAACCAAATAGGGACATTTTGGAGATATATACCTTATTGTCATAGACAGTTATAAGCACCGTCAACTCATGTCGAGTACATTTACTTTAACACTAAATTACCTCTTCCACAGAGTAACAAACATATCGGACACTTGTTTGAAGGTAGATTTTCCTAGCATGGGCAGCTGTGGGTTTCATATAAACAAGTACTTTTAACTAAAGTGTATTATATAAGCATATTATTGACTGAACTTTTTTTAACTAGTTATTAATTTGTTTCTGAACTTAAATAATTTGTAATTTTGGTTGTTTATTTGTAATTGTTGTAAGCACTTGTATTAGTTCTTTCACAAAGTTCTCGTTCATTCAACACACATTATGTTCACATGTTTGTTTACATGTTTATGTGAATTGGCCGGTGGCCATTATCACAAATAAACTGTTTGTAGTTTGCATTATTCATTTTCAGTTGCTTCCTTCAATGCAGTAAATGGTTTTAATTATACACAATTATCTGAACCTGTAACAATCAAAGTTGTGTATGGATATATAAAAATTCAATAACTGTCTTTACAAAATTCAGCAGAATTAATCTACATCAGATAGAAGATTTTCACCAAGTTTTCAACAAAACAACAATCAAGATCCATGCTCAGTTATATGCTGCAGAATGGTATACTCTTTTCTTTACAAGTAATTCCTCAGATGTGTATGTTTAATACTATGACTGTGTAAGTGCAGAAGGATCTACATCTATACTATTGATGACTAATACTGTCACACGATCCTGGTGCACTGAAAAAACACAACAATAATTGTATTGAAAGATTCTGCCATATGTTTTGTTGAACAGATACAGAAGCCCTCAAGTGCCAGAGGTTAACTTGAAGCATTTCAACAGTTACACATCCGAGCATTTTCATCTACAATATCTGACACATACATGTATAATGCTCTCCACTCATACACAGCACTCATTACTTAACTTTATTAATATTGAAGTTATATAAAAAATTTAATGATATTCTGTACATCGTTAAGTCACTACAGTGTACAGAGACAGATAGTGATAACACACATGGATTTAGCGGTATTAAATTTTAATATATGCCACACTTTCTTACATGTAGCTTTATATTATTGTCAGAACTTCAGAATACAAGTTAATAAATAACCTATGTCATGCATCTACATGCATCTACATGATCAATTTGTAACAATACATGAATCTTAAGTACTGTTATACATTGTGGCTTTAAAGTACATACTTAGAAAACTTACATTTTAATCTTCGGAATCTTTTCAACTGCGTGTAATGAACTCTCACATGTGATAATGTCTTCTCAATAACTGTTGCTTCTATTCTGACAAGATTGCGACTGAAATTTTACAAAAATAACTAATTACTACTCCTAGTGATGAGACAGGTACTCATGTATTCAACAGTATGACAAATAAACTAATACTATGCTATATACAGTGTACCTGGATAAAATTAATATTGACAAGTTATTATGATCAAGCTATAAGGATACATTGCACAGCCGGTTAGACGTGACCCAATTTCACACTATTTCTCTATTGAGATCAATCTCAAGTTATCAAGCCCTTGTATAAAGAATAACCGAACTCAAGAGTTAATCATATAAAAGCTGGTAAGTAGACTAGATTCAGACATACTAGCATGAATATCAAAGGAGACACTGTTAGTTGCAGATCTTTCCCAGGGGCAAAATATTCAGGGGTGCATAATCATACTTCTAACTGGAGCTAACTTCTAGTAATAAGAGACTCAATTGATATATATAATTGTAGTATGCAGATTACCAGTGTGTAGCAGGGTTGATTTAACGAAGTCATTAATATTATTTTTTAAACCACAAGAAAATGGACAAATAGACATAAACTGTACTATTATAGGCAGTCAAATAAACATGCAAACCCCAACACTCGTGACAATCCTTTTATAATACTTACTCAAGAAGTGGGCGACCAAACAAAGTGAAATCTTTTCCTCCAACTAACATAGCCTGAAGAATTAGAACAATTGTCATTTAGTTTTAGAAAAAAAGAACTAAAAGATACTTAAACACCAGTCTACATTAAGCAGTAGTTCAAATCAATGACAAGGAAAAGATTCTCCATATTTTATGAAGTATTTATAACAAAGATGACACTTGTAACTCAACACAGAATGGTGGTTACTGATCTATTTCATGGGTCAGCAAGCATAAACTTACACAATAAAGCTTTTTTACACTGAATGGTAATCATTTGTTTGAAATATTAGCACATTCTTCTTTCCATTCATATTTCTTTTATCGTAACAGCCATAGATGTATCATGTAATATAATTGTAACAACAAATCTCATTGGCTTGATCTGGTTCCCATCCTTGCTATATACAAACAGTAACCAATCTGATTGCAGCTTTCATCCATGGTTTACAACGGGTCATACGGCATCAAGTGAACAAAATCTAACAACTGGATACAAAATTAATTTGATGCGACAAATTCATGGTTTCATTTCCGCCAGCATTACATGAAATTCGACACTGTGTATATTTCTTATCGATCTATTGATAGCAATAGAATATATGACAAGCATGGTTTAGTTCTGAAAACTAGTGGGACAACGTCTTGTCCGGCCTCGTCATTTTGCTTGTCTACCCATGAATAATTGTTGACAACAGTAAGACCGTTGGGTTTGAACAAATTGTTTTGTGGTAATAAGGGGTCATCATTAGGCCATACATAAATGTATTGTTGGTATAAAAAAGTCCTTCACTGTTTAGAAGACGTGTCAAACTGGGGGCAAAGTGAAATTGTCAATTTTGGGAGTTGCTTCCCTTGTACATATTAAACATATAGTAGACTTAAAGTTACTTTTCCCCGTCTTTAAGCTGTGTTGATTTTGTAAAACTATTTAAACAATGGTCAAACTCTACAAAAAGAATTCTACATCCTGATAAAAATAACAATCACCTTTTCTAATCTGATTTTGTCCCCTATCTGCGGAGGAAAGAATCCATTAACTAAGACTAAATCCTCCGTAGTTATCTTTCTTTGTTCTCCACCTATATGGACGATAGCAAACATTCTTCCTAAATTATCTTCCTTTGCAGCTTCTTCAACTTTCCTTGCCAATTCTGCATCAAAAATAAGAGTATAAACAAACAAAAATATTCAGATAAAATCAAAGAACTAAAGTAAAACTCCCAATTCAAATTAGTACTGATTAATGAATCAATGTATGTTTTTCTCCGTCAGAAGAGGGCGCATTAAGACAGGATCATGTTCCTGCCAGTGGGATTTTTACATGCCAGGTAAAACCAACAACCAGGACATAGACTTGGCGGAAATATCTGAGTCTGTCTAAATAGAATGCGAGACACATCCCATTAGTCTCTTATAACTCAATTTGAGTAGTGATATACATTTTTACTGAAATAATTGTTGTAGTTAGTATTGTATATGTATGTTAATGAGACTTAAATAAATAAATATATATATCCCACAGTTGAGGACAAAAATTCACAGGAGAATAAGTCCATTTTAATTGACAAAGGAAGTATCAACAACATTCATACCACTAAGGTTAGAAACTGGATGCTATGTAGGAGAAGTCCCAAATCAGAGACTATGTAAACATTGTAATATGCAGATTGAAGATGAAATCCATTTTTTAATTGTTTGCCCATGTTATGATTATATAAGAAATGAAATATTTATTGACAACTTATCAGAAAGTTACTACGAATTGTCTGCAGAAACTAAACTTAGAACATTGATTAACGATTATCATGGAAGAGTTGGGAAATATTTGGTTAAATCGATCTTAAACGTAAAAATTTGTCTTATATTTAAACAAAGTACTATATACCATCTGAAACAATACTTCTTAAGAAACATTGTGTATTATCTCTCAATTACAAAACTATGAAATACAAGTGCAAATGTTTGTCAAATTATTATACTTGTAACATTTCGTATATAGAATTATTGTTCAATTTGTCAGAGGAATGTTAATAATAATATAACTGTATTTAATATGTTATTCATTTATTTAATTTCATGTCATATCAAACTGTACCCTATGTTAAACAGTGACTTATAGGTCCATTGGGCCGGGTGTATTTGTTGTATGTTATATATTTATTGTCTTGTAACTACATTCACATGTCACTCTAATAAACAATTTACTACTTACAACAATGGTCCAGTCATAGAAAATAGATACCCAACTTCATATCAGATGGAGCAAACAGCACATACATAATGTTCTCATTTATATTTGAATCAAATGTTCTAGAATTATTCCTTAGCAAATATCTATCAATCCCACAGAAAATTAAGCTATTGATAACTATATATGTAGAGATAAATCACATACCTGGACCATTATTTCCAAGTGTTGGAACATGATGTAAGTCTAAGTGTGTCTTCTCTTCTGGTCTAAGGATTGGATACACCAAAAAGTTAAATATTAGGAACCAAATATACACTAATCAATGCTAGGTCATCCTCAAAAAATGTTTGTTTAGCATATACAGCAATTTACAGTTAGTTAAGAAAGTACGTTATTATTTTTATTTTATATGCTCATCTAGCAGTGTTCACAAATAATATGCCGCTTTAAAAAAAAACTAAGAGCCATCAAAAATGTTTCTGAGTAGAAGCCATTATCATGAGTAGGTAGGGTTATACCAAACAATTTTTTTTTTATTATGGCCCTATATACAAAGCATTTACATTCTGGACAGAATAGTTAGACTTAGCAAGAAAGATGTTGTCAGTTTACAGAAATATTCATATTTAACTTAACAGACAACACATAAAGAACTTGGTTAACTTTGACAACACATCTTAGTTGAACCTGACAACTTGCTTTAAATATGATAAAGTTTAAACAAGTGTGAGAATATGATAGCAGTTTTACTTTAAAACGTTAAGTTAAATAATCAATAGTTGGCCCAAAAATGTCATTCGTCATCACATGGAAATATATTTCAATCTTTGTTTATTATAAATTTCTAAAGTGTTTCAAATGTTAGTTTACCTCATCACATAAACCAACACATTTGAAGTAGTTATATAAAGCACAGGTTGACAAGTTTAATACTTACAAAATATAGTACTCTGGATCTTGTTCAAATGGGTCAGGATAAATCGTTCTTATATTTCTAACTTGTTGTACCATAAGGGGTTGAGTCTGTACTAATCTATCACATACAGTATGTAAGCGTCTATGAGGAACACGACACTCAGGTGGACTTCTTGTTGAACATGTGTGTTGACATATTAAACTAGCAGCAGGTGTAAGAGATTGAAGACCTGTAAAAGAGAACTTTATTTTTGAAGAAGATATTATTAATTATCCAAACTATACTTATATAAATTTACCAATCACCACAACATTTTGAAGATATCAATGATAATCGCATTCGACAATGTTTGAATTAATAACTTAAATAAGGAACGTATCTAGTCAATTATCTTCATTGATTATACAAATAATTGGTTGATACGCAAAATCAGTTTTTTACTATTTATACCACCTAGCCGATTCAGGGTCAGCTCGGCCCACTTCCAATCTCGGCATGGTCCAACTCGGCATGGCCCAACTCGGCCCAACAATTGAAGCGATATATATGAACCTTTTAAGTGTTGAATTTTGATATGTACATTGATCGTTAATATTTAAGTTAAAACCAATTAAATGTAAGTTGAAACATTATTGAATATTCCCAGTATTAAAAGATTCGCGGTGCAGAGGAAATTTCCCTGTGAAATGTATTTTGGTATTAAAACAATTATGACTATGAGAGGTATTTCTTTCTCATTGTACATCAAAGTTCATTGATAGTTTAAGCGTCCGCATATACGATTCAAACTTTTAAATAATTATTACCCCACAATTAACAACTCAACCACCTTCAGTGTGATTATCGTCGCATTTCATTGCGCTTAAAAAGACGACTACTATCAATCACCTTCTTTAGTATGCCGAAGGTGTTAACAAATTTGCCTTTTCCTTTCTCTTCAAAAGTGGGCCGGGTTGGACTGGGCTGATAGGACCAGGCCGAGATTGGAAGTGGGCCTAGTTGACCCTTTAACAGCTAGCCTATCCTAACTCAGTAACTGGTTTGGCCAGCCATTCAGTTATTGACAGTGTAAAATAAAAACAATAAACCATAATTGTTTTTCGTTTGGTGTCCCACAAACTCCCATAATGATAGTCTGTACAGTAAGTAGTGTGAAGATTTACATGCAAATCAATAATTTAAAACCCACATAAGTAATTTGTAGCAGTATTAAAATCCTTGTAAATTGAGGTTAATCTGAACACCCCACCCACTCTTTAGTATACCCCAATAGCAAGCCCGTGATATTGAGACGGAACTGTCAATGCATTTAGGCCTATAAGCAGTTTAATTTCTCGACGGATACCTCTGCTTAGGTCCTTCGCCTGATGAAAACTTCTTACAAGCGTGCTAAATGCTGAAATATTCATGATTTCGGTTATTGTTCATCCGAATTACGCGAACGTCCAACGTGCGCCTAGGTGATCCGGTCTGCATTATAACTACACTTCGTTACAATTAATACTTCCGTAAACAGAAACACGTGTTTGGTAAATATTTCATACTCACAAAATATTTGTTCGGCTATGTTGCCGATGCATTGATCTTTGTTTTGATTAGTGTCGTTTTGTATTTCTTTAAATTCAGATGCCTTCATCTTCCAAATAAATGGCCATATTCATCTTTAAAAATGTAAAGCAGTCATAAAACTCACCAAAAACACATGAAAATCTATTTAGAATTTTACCAAAACTAATACTATCACAATATGTCGACCACAATGTTTGCCTAGAAAACTCGTTTGAGGCGTTAACTAACTGTTTATGAACGTCTTGACGAAAAATGAATAATTTATAAAGCCTCATAAATCTTCAGTGGCCAGTATACATGTACTGGTACTTTCATAAATAGGAATTAACTAGAAAATTATGTGGTTATCATGTTAAAGAATTGTACCAAAACGAAAAAAATGTTAACACGCGAAAAAATGTTCTAGGGTTGGGGCAAAAAAATGGGGTAGGTCATTGCATTTGCATAATATATATCTATTAAATTAAATTTTGCAATACAAATGTATACATTTCTGACTAAAATTCATAAATTTGTATTGTTTCTTTGCAGCAACAATTAGTGACCCTTCAATTATAATGGCATCAGCACAGTATGAGAACATGGATGACTATGATGTTGATGATGTTGATGATGGTGATGATGATGCTTGGTTAGAAGAAGGTGAAGAAGAACAGATAATGTCATTGTGTTTGTTTTGTGGGAACCAGTATGTCAATGCTGATGAAGTGTTTGTGCATTGTGCTTCTGAACATAATTTTAACATTAAAACAATTTGTCATACATGGAACTTAGATTGTTTTGGGTATATCAAGATGGTGAATTATATACGTAAACAGGTAAATGTGGTCTGATTTTTGTTGCTTTTAGAAATGTTACTATGGTGACAGTTTGATATAATTTACATTAATTATAAATTTTTACATTAATCATAAATTGATACTAATCCATTCATAATGCGATCATTCAAAAATCTAGTACTGATGATTTATTACAGAAGTTCATTTATGTTATGTAACTTGTAAGACATTTTTAAGCGAAATGAAATTTATGCTATTCATATTCAAAATATATATGAAAAAACTACTGATTACAGTATATTGACTTACTAGGACTTCTTTAATAATGCATGTTTTGTCCTTACTAATTAATAATTATGAAATTTTATATATCTGTACATGCATAATGAATAAAAGAATAAATTATGTGTTAGCTGTGATCTTGGGCGGAAATAGAGTCTGGGGGATAATACAGAATCATTATAAACTTTTCCTTGTAAATTATCTGTAAATTTCTGACAATCATGTGCTGTAAATATTGCATTATTCTTGTAGAAACCATCAGAGGAAGTATTTAAAACATCAGACAATTTAAGCAAGCCTCCATGGGATTCAGATGACTTCATGCATCCAGCTGACCCTGAAGATCCAATGTTACAATTTGGTAAGAACTTGCTTTGGATGACTTCAAGACCTGCATGTGAAGATGCAAATATGAAGCCCTGTTTCTGAGTTATTTTGCTTGTGCTCTGACAGATGTCCCTTTACTATAATACAAACCAATTTTTTTAATGATTAGAAGTTAGTATTAATTTTCAGAAAATAGGTGGATCCTTCCTTTAAAAATTAGCTATTAGTTTACAAGCTTCATATATGAGAATTTCAAATGAGCATGATTAAACTTTCCTGGTATTGCCCAATACCTTGGACTGATCCATTCTGTTAATCCCTTTATATCATCTGCGGGTTATCAAGTTTGAATTTTGTCTTTTTTCCATTTTTGTCATACCACCATTTTTTTGGGCGCTTCATTAGTTCATAAAGACATTCAAACAAAATGAAAACATGAGCACTTCAAAGGAGCAGTATAATTTGTTTCCAAAAAAATTAATGTTGAGAATTTCCGGAATTTCAGCAAAATAGACTGGTTTAGTGAAAATGGTGAATTTTTGTCATGGGGGACTGACAATGCTGTTGTATATACATGTATGTAGTTATTGATCCTATTTTCAGATATTGATGATATTGAAGATCTTAAAATAAATGACAACAGTATCACAGAATCTAATGTTGAAAATAATTCTAACAAGAACAGTCCTAAACTTCAAAATAAAGATGAGAATAATTCAGTGACCATAAATACTGTTGAATATGAGACATTGTTAAGTAAGTTACACCAGTCAGAAGAGAGGGCTAGACAATTGGAAGAAAACTTGCAGCGTGCTCTTGAAGATATGGAAAATGTGAAGTAAGTTTATATGAATATTTCTTGTTTCAGGGGTCACTTATTCTTGAAGTAGGCAGGAAATCACCAAATGTAGGCGGAGTCTTGGTGGTCCTTCCCTTAATTATGATCATTCATACAAGAAAAGTAGCCGGGTGATGATGCTCAAGTTACTGGGTAATTTTACCGACTCCTGGCTCTTTGTTTGTATTTGCGTTTATTTATCGTCGCCACCAGTTTCCCATATGGGCGACGCCTCCAGAAGAATGTTAGTCATATTAAGAGTTTTTGGAGGATAGTGAATGATACAGAAGATGCCCCAGTTCCAGAAGCACCCCTGGTTCTTTTACGTGCTCGATGTAAAGCATCATACACGGGACCTCGGTTTTTAAAGTCTCGTCCGAAAGACTGTTAGTACGGTCAGTGATGGAGCGGGGAATCGAACCAGCGATCCCTGGATTACAACTTCATCGTTTTACCACTGGACCACGGATCCGCTACACTCCCGGCTCTTATTGACACCTCTGTATTTTATACCTATGGATGACGTCTGGTTCCTGTTATGTGCTGTAAAATGATTGGTTGTTACAATTTTCTTCTGTGATAATTATTAATATTATTGTTAATAATGTTATTCATCTGTTTATGAAAATGGGATCTGCATCTATGCAGGCATTAAATAATAGAAATAAAAAATTCAAAAATTTAAATGAATTCTCTATCTATGGTATGTCTTGATTTTAGATGTGTTACTAGAGATCTTATGTTATCACAACCCAGTACTCCAGCATCTAGGACTGAATCAGTGGGTGAGGAAGCTGTACCTACAGACAGTACACTGGAACAAGAAGATGATCCCTACTTTAGTTCATACGGTCATTTTGGTATACACGAAGAAATGCTAAAGGTAAAATTTGTTTCGATATTTGACTGTATTTCACTATTTATTCAGAACTATCTTAGTTTCTTGAAATCAAAGCTGTTTCGAATATTAACTTTAAGGTGGCAATAACACGCTAGCTGTATCCAAGAAGTTGTACATTTTGTTGTAAGAAGATTATACATTTCAAAAGTAAACTTCACCAATTCACCAAAAATAGAATACTACTGATTTCATAGTTACCTACAGGAATATGTTTCTTGTCATACCCGTGATTGTGTCATTTGGAAGGATTATGAGTGGTAAAACAGTGTTACAGTAGCATGACACAAGTTAAGAACTTTTTAATTCCGATATCCAATTTCTATATACGGTAAAACCTAAACAATAAGGCCACCCTTGGGACCCTTAAAAACTGGTCTTCTTATTGAGGTTGTTTTTTTATTCAGGTAGAATATAGAGCAAAACAGAATAGAGAAAATATTGACTGATATGTTTCATCTTTTTGATGAATATTTTCCACAATTTATGCAGCTGTTTCTCTTTAAAATGAAAAAAGAAGCATTGTCTTCTGTCAATCTTATATAAGTTTACTTCTGCGTGAGAGTTTAATATAAAAAAGATATTCATGAAAAACGCAGCAGTTTTCATTCATTATGTGAAATAAAGCCAGTGTACAAAGCATTACTTTCATTTTTATAGAAATTCAAACTTTGTGAACAAACTTTTTAACACCTTTTACATGTTCATATTTCCATTGCATGCTTTGTTCAGTAAATCAATATGAAAACGATTATGTACATTATATGATAACATTTTATAATATTTACTTTCCTTCTTTATTTCTAGGACAAAGTGAGAACAGAGAGTTATCGAGATTTTATGTACAACAATCCGGATGTGTTTAAGGATAAGGTTGTACTGGACGTTGGTTGTGGTACTGGTATTCTGTCCATGTTTGCAGTACAGGCCGGAGCTAAACATGTGTATGCTGTAGATATGGCAGAGATCATCTATCAGGCTATGGATATTGCGAGGTGTGTATATTGGTCAGTAGATGTTTTCCTAAGGCCTGGCTTATATAAGGTGTGGTACTCTGACCAACATATTTAAGTTGACTCTGACTCAACATTTTTGGTCCTATGTTTTCTTCACTGCCAATTTCCTGTTTGTTACAGGTGTTTGCAGAGAAGAAGAAAATGTACCAGCCCATTAACTGTAGATATTGTGGGTGGGGTACTTGAAACAATTTTTTTTTAAGAATGGCCTTACTGTTCATTTTCATTTTAATCCCCATTGATAAAAGTTTTTCAAATGAATAAATGGTTTGAAGCGTATGTGCTCGTGTGTTCAGTAAAGCAAAGGAGATATTGAATCACTGGACCATTGTCAAATTCAACATGCTTGTGAAATGTCCAGTAATGTCAAGGGAGTTTTAGAAACCATTGGCCTGGAATACTCCTTGTTGGATTTCAGAAGCATTTAGTATAAAGTATGGGCAGCAAGCCTAGTTGTGTATATTTCAGTTTCTGTTGGTTAAATTTTTTTTGCGGAGTTATGGCCCTTTGAATTATGAGGGGAGAATGGCTTTTTCTGAATGCAAACTATAGTTATGGATTTTTTCTCTCTAGTAAATTCCCTAAAATTAAGCACATGTCCATCAGGGCTAGCACTCCATTATTTCTGCTTGTCCCAAATCAAAGTTATTAGCCACTGGCTTTGGACTAGTTGGTGACTATGAAAACTGCTATTACAGTACTGCTATAATTTATTTCAGGGAAAACAAACTTGCTGACAAGATAACATTTATCAAAGGAAAATTAGAGGACATTGAATTACCTGTTGAGAAGGTATATTAATCATCTTTTGCATTTCACCATGAACCACTATATATGATAGGAATTTTATTTTGTGACTTACCTGTTGAGAAGGTATATGAATCATCTTTTGCATTTCACCATGAACCACTATATATGATAGGAATTTTATTTTGTGACTTACCTGTTGAGAAGGTATATGAATCATCTTTTGCATTTCACCATGAACCACTATATATGATAGGAATTTTATTTTGTGACTTACCTGTTGAGAAGGTATATGAATCATCTTTTGCATTTCACCATGAACCACTATATTTGATAGGAATTTTATTTTGTGGCTATCAGTTTTTATGAAGGATGTATGCATGAATGTTTCTGTAATGTTTTGTTGAATGGGTATGTGCACTGTTAATTCAACTTTTTTTGTGTTTATTTGTGTTTTTGTAATTCCTGTGGTAAAAATTTACATACAAATATAATTTCAATGGATTTAAGTGAAGTTCATTTCACTTTTATACAGAAATGGCCATTGTTTATTGTGCTACTTATAGGTTATAATTAGAAAACAATCGGTGTCAGAAAAGGCTTGACTTTATGTTATGATCAGGTTTGTTTATATAATACGGTTGCTTTGTGCCAACAATGCAAGGCCAATATTTGTTTTATAACTACTCGAGATATGGATGCGAAGAAATTAAAATACGAACAGTTTTTCCTTAAAATACAGTTGGTGGTGCATGTACAGTGGACCATTTTGAATTACTTCAAATTACATACTTAGGCACTTCCTTTGTAAAATGAGCTGATTTTTGTACCATTTCAACTATTTAACTAAGTGTGCAACAACATAGATTTTATTGATTAGTGCAGCAATTAACATCAATTTGAACTCCCATTGAAATATATTTGGAAAGTTTAGCAAAGTACAGGGTTGGAAAATTTTGCCATAGATGGAAAAAACAGAAAAAAATGAAAAAAACAGAAAAAATGGAAAAAACGTAGAAAAAAACGGAAAAAAGGCAAGGAAAGAAGTAAAGTAGTTGCAACTGAATACATGAAGTATTGTAGAGTGTAAGGTTATGTAACAGTATTACTACTTTGTTTCAGGTAGATATTGTAGAGTGTAAGGTTATGTAACAGTATTACTACTTTGTTTCAGGTAGATATTGTTCAGTGTAAGGTTATGTAACAGTATTACTACTTTGTTTCAGGTAGATATTGTACAGTGTAAGGGTATGTAACAGTATTACTACTTTGTTTCAGGTAGATATTGTACAGTGTAAGGTTATGTAACAGTATTACTACTTTGTTTCAGGTAGATATTGTACAGTATAAGGTTATGTAACAGTATTACTACTTTGTTTCAGGTAGATATTGTACAGTATAAGGTTATGTAACAGTATTACTACTTTGTTTCAGGTAGATATTGTACAGTATAAGGTTATGTAACAGTATTACTACTTTGTTTCAGGTAGATATTGTACAGTGTAAGGTTATGTAACAGTATTACTACTTTGTTTCAGGTAGATATTGTACAGTGTAAGGTTATGTAACAGTATTACTACTTTGTTTCAGGTAGATATTGTACAGTATAAGGTTATGTAACAGTATTACTACTTTGTTTCAGGTAGATATTGTACAGTATAAGGTTATGTAACAGTATTACTACTTTGTTTCAGGTAGATATTGTACAGTATAAGGTTATGTAACAGTATTACTACTTTGTTTCAGGTAGATATTGTACAGTGTAAGGGTATGTAACAGTATTACTACTTTGTTTCAGGTAGATATTGTACAGTATAAGGTTATGTAACAGTATTACTACTTGGTTTCAGGTAAATATTGTACAGTGTAAGGTTATGTAACAGTATTACTACTTTGTTTCAGGTAGATATTGTGATATCAGAGTGGATGGGCTATTTTCTTCTGTTTGAGTCTATGTTGGATTCTGTTCTGTTTGCCAGGGCAAAATTCCTGAAAGCTGATGGTGCAGGTATGATATAATGAACTGTTGAGTCTTATTCTGTTTTGATTATCTAAAGGCACTGTTGAGTGACCCTCTTTGTGACGCTATGTTAATAATGTTCTCTTATTTGCCGCCATTTATTGAATGATATTTAACATTGTTTATAAAATTACCCTGCTCAAACTATTGAACATCCAAATATACACCAACTAACATACAGTTATCTGCATTTATATCCTGTACTAAAATCCTCAGCCAAACGAATTCTTCTAAAGTAAAACCTAACTTAAAGACCACCTCAATAATAAGACCACCTCAAAATTAAGAACACAATTTTGAAGTTCATTTCGACTGTTTTGCTCTTTATTCAATCTCAATATTAGGACCACCTGAATAAGAAAACTGGTTTTCAAGGGTGGTCGTATTATTGAGGTTTTACTGTATTTTGTCCAATTTTCTATCTCTATGAAGAGAGTGACAATGTATGATGTACGTTGTTCCATTACTTGCAGTGTACCCAGATAGATGCAATATAAGTATATCTGCTATCAGTGACCTTGACCTTTACAACAAACATGTCACATATTGGGACGATGTGTATGGATTTAAGATGAACTGTTTGAAGACGTGTGTGGTGAGGGAAGCCAGTGTGGAAGTTGTTAGTAAGGATGTGATCGCATCAAGTGCTTGTGTCATAAAGGTATGAATAATTTCACTGGGTCCTAGTTTCATGAAAAAATATATAACTCCGTAATATGCTCAACTTAGTTTGCCAATCGTTTACAGGACTACAAAGAAAGAAAGAATGATATTTACCGATTTACAGGGGTTCCACTAGGTGCTGAATCTCAATGGTCATTTTGATATATTTGACTGGATTTTACCATTTTATAGCCAAATGCCTATTGTTTAGAGCAATATTGACACTTGGGTCAGGATCTTGAGGTCAGTTGGTCAATTCCAGCATTAATCATGTTGATATACAGTTACAGACATCGTTTGCAGAAAAAAATGGTTTTAAAGCGGCATTGCATATTTATGTAATTAAAGTATGTGTCTGTTTTTACAGATTTGGTAAGGAATGACATATTTGCCTACAAAAATATTATTTATTTTGCTAAATTTGACATAATTTGCAATAAAAAAGACATGCAACTTCTGACTTTCTTCTTAGAAACTTTGCTGTCACTGAATGTGACTATTTCTGACATGAACACAGAAATTACAGCTAGTAAAAAATAAATGTGAATGGCTGATACCGAAGTCCTGTTCTAAATGGACATGACTTTCTAATCAGCCCATTTGGCCCATTTAACCCATTATGTTGCAATTCAGAGCTATAATATATTTTAAAAAAGAGTGACCTATCTTCTTCAAGATTGCTATACAAAAATTGCTCTCTTTAGAGTGTAACCCTCTGGTAAATATTGGAAAAACTGGTATATACTGTGACTGTTTTCAGGAGTTGGATGTGTGTAGATGTCATGTTGATGATCTGCAGTTTACCAGTGATTTTTCTCTGACTATCAGTAAAACAGGACCAGTTACAGCCCTAATTGGTTACTTTGATATCTTCTTTGAAAAGAACTGTTCACAAAAGGTAAGTTGAAGGCTGTATGATGTTATGAAGATCGAAAACTGTTATATATGGACTTGCTTTAAAAATAAAAATATGCATCTGATTTTGAAATAGAAAAATATACCTGTTGGATAAATACACGCAGCAACACTTCCCTCGGGAGTCAGTATCGGAACTTTTTTGCATGGGACTGAGTTATGTGAATAATGCATAATTATAAAGCAGTTGGATTCAGACAATATAGTACTGTAACATCATTCATGATTGGCCTAGAAATTATTGCATAATACTCTTCTGTGTCCAAAACATTTGCAAAAACATCAAATCAAAATATGCAGAAATTAATGTACTGTATCAGTTGGAAATTTATTTTATAAATTCATATTTTCCAGGTATTTTTCTCGACTGGTCCAGAAAGTACTCTAACACATTGGAGGCAGTCTGTTTTCTTACTAGATACACCTATGGATTGTCAAGAAGGTAAGTTTGGTGTACAGTCAAGTCTCAGTATAATGTAGATCCTTGTGAATTCACTTGTAATTTCTTTTGAAAACTACAAAATAATTTTTATAAGAGAGGGCGTATTGGTTTGCACATGTCGGTCGTTCAGTCAGTTCGTCCGTAACCTTTTCGTTTCCGATCAATTACTCAAGAACCCCTTGACCTATCATCCTCCAACTTGGTCCACACATTCATCTTGGTTAGCAGAGGAACCCTATTGATTCTGGGGTCACAGGGGGCATAATGTTGTACAAACATCTCTTGTTTCATTTATTTCGTTCGATTTTTAATTCATGCTGCAACTGTACATACATAAGTTCAGGTATAAGAAGTTTTTAAAAAAGAATTGAGGAAAGATCTGTTGCTTGTGTTTAGTTTAGACATATAGTCGGTCCTCGGTTATGTAACAACGTTCTATCCCAATACGTGTTATCGTCCCAAATATATTTCAGGTCCCGATGTATCTTCTTAGGCATTTCGAATTGAAATGGACTATTTAAAACCATGTATTAGTCGAAATAAAAGTTCAGACCTAGTGAATTGAAATGAAGGAGGTCCAACTGTATAATAGTATTTACTTTGTGTTTTGCAACCAACTGGATCTGGCATCAAGGTTTTAAGGTTTCTCCAAAATTATTACAAAATAAATACAACATGGAAAGTATACATGAACTCAAAACATTTTTCAATTTCACATTTCTCATCCTTTTATATGATATGATAGCTCTGGTGTTTTTGTTGTTAAACTGGTGTTTTTGTTGTTTAACTGGTGTTTTTGTTGTTTAACTCAAACATTCACTCAGTGTTTAATTTACTGTTTTATTTTTCTCTGCAGGTGATGTATTACAAGGAAAATTGAGCTGTCGGAAAAATAGAAAGGATACAAGATCACTAATTATTAAAATAACTCTTAATGACAAATCTTTTACGTACAATATGGAATAAAAAAATGCTAGAAAAAGTTTATATAAACTTGTTCATTCATTTCCAAGTAATCTTCTGGTTTTTGCTTCTTGATGAAACTCTCGGTGTTTAGCCCTACCAGTGGATGGGGGTTGATATGACAGGCACAACCAGGGGATTTTATTCATCTTATGTCATCAAAATACCTCACTTGGAGCAGACTTTTATCAAAATTTCTTGGGTCAGAGATTATTTTAGGCCTATTTTCTTTTAATACAAATTAATCTGATCCTCCTGACCTCTATTAGCATAATCTCACAGTAGACTCCTTATCTAAATTTACCTTTGTCTCTAATCCGATTAACTGCGGCTCTTGTCATATTGATGAACACGTTTGGTCATTTAATAATATATAATGAAAGAAATTCAATGATTTCCGTAACTGCAACAAAATAGTGATGATGGACGATTATCTCACGGAAAATTAGAAAGCCCGCATGATTTGCTGTATAATATATTCATGCATTAAGGTCGGGATCAGGTTTATATTTTCGAACTATAACTGATTGAAATACAAAGTCGATTTTTGGTAAACTCTTCAGAAAAAACATTCAAGAGGGATAAGAGTATGTTGGGAAATAAATCCTGAACTTCATACCATTTTGTATAGATAGTTCCCACATTTATAATATTTACTTCCCTTGTTCTGAATTGTCGGCCATATTGATTGGCAAATTTCCTTAAAGTTTATTAGATAGGGAATATAATGTAAACGATGAAAAACCATGGACTGTATATGAACACATGCAAATTCTCTTGGTATTTTCTCAATTATACATATGTAGGAATTATTCTTATAAGGGCAGGTCAGTTTTGCCTATTAAAATTGCTGACTTCAAAACAAGGGAGGTAAATATTGTAGATGTGGGGACTATGCATACCCAACAATATCGCTTATCAGATAAATCCAGTCGATGCAGATCGTTATCGATTGGACTTTTGGTCAGCAGACGATTTGTCTGCCGGCAGTTTCCGTAAATTTTCCGATGATCACCGATTAATGACTTGTATAACACATTAGCATATAGCCTCGGGCTACGTTAGATCTATGTATCCGATAAACGCTTAAAACATTGTTTTATGATCATAAAGAGTTCGACCTATATATTGGTCCCAGATTAAACACGAGATTATTTCATCATTTAAAACCTATGTATTAACACGGATATGTCCGTGGTGATAGGCAAATGTTTTCTTATAAAATAGAAAAAAACAAGGAATTCGTTTCACTTAACATGTGTAATAAACACTTGTCTTGCAGTTTCCAATTAAAATTGCAAATACAAATTTATTTTGTGTACTTTAAATACCAAAGATACTGTGGTGACCGCTTACAGTCACTACTGCGTAGGGGCCTAATATATACGTATTTTATTAGTGGTCCCTGATAGGTATCAGAAAGGATGGTATTACATGTACATAGGATGTCTGAAAGGCTGAGAATAAAATGTTTTACCCCAGGCAAAGACCTAAATACCATTAAATGGTAGTTAGGTCTTTGCCCCAGGCGACTTTTGGGTGAAAAGAATAAAATCACGGACATATATAAAATGTTTAATAACTATTCAGTTTTATTTACAGTAGATTTATTGAAATCAGTTATATAACTTATGCAATAAAACTGTGGACGAAAAAAGTGAAAAAATGAACAGATTCCATGTTACAGAAAGCAACCGTTAATAACAACATAATAATAATGCTTGGATATTCATTATCACACCCTCCGCATTAAATTTAGCATGCGTATATATTTGAATGTTGTTCAAAACAATGCAGTTTACACCACTGATGGCATTTAATAACTCCAACTGTTCATGTCACGACTTTACATGTTCAACAGCAGTTCAATAAGTTTTCCTTTCTTTCTTAATTTTGTTTTTACCCCTTTTTCATTCAGCATGTACATTATACACCGTTTTAGGGATTATTATAGTAGAATAATTATGAAAAAGTAACATTATGTGGAGATGAACAACATAATTTAAACATCAACGTTCAAAATAGTAGGACGTTTACCCAATGCTTCTTTTACAAAAAAAGATATCTTGATAAGTTCAGTTTTGTTTACAGTTTTTAATCAAATTCATATACCTGGTGCGAAGGTGTGAACAACATCATATCTAAGGTAGTGACACAGTAAACACTCACGGAGTATAATCCTGTTGTACAACTCTTTCGAAAAATGAGGCTATTTTCATGACAAGAGGCTGTCTAATAAACCATACTTTTACTAAATGTTTATTTGCAAAAGCAGCTTGTGTTTGTCAAATCCTGTGCATCTTGTCTGGGTAACGACAGACACATGCATGGTTTGGGACAGAATCTTTGCACCACCCCTTTGTCTGAAACATCATGTGTTGTATCAATGTAATTGTCCACAATGTTTGCCTCGTGTCATGCGGTTGGTTGTTATTCGCCGCAATGTGAAACAGAGAACAACTTTGTAACTGATGAAGGATACGGTAAAACGTCTATAATAAGACCACCGTTGGGACTCTTGAACATAGGCCTTAATATTGAGGTGGCCTTAATATTGATGCTGAATAAAGAGCAAATCAGTGAAATGGACTTGAAAATGGTGGTGTTAATTTTGAGGTGGTTTTATTATTGAGGTAGTCACGCCGATCAGTACTAGTACGTGCAGTTTGATAGTGTTACGCTAGGTCTATTAACACATTGCATTCTTAAAGAATGTCGGCGCAATTTGAAGGTTAAGATTTGTTGTGCAACATATAAAATTGCCGATATCTTACGATTGCTGGTCACTCCAGATCCAAAATGGATATCGGTAAATTCACCGGAATTCAGTGGTATAAGGTAAGGTAACGTACCCCTTATCGAAAGGTTAACCAATCCGCGTCAATGTTTCAAAGGTTGTTCGGTAGAAGAGAAATTGGTTTAATAATAATAATAATAATAATAAACTTCATTTATTGAAGGTAACTCCTTAAGCTAATACACATAAAAACTTACATACATAAACTTATCTAACAAGAGGCCTTCATACATACATAAATTATTACAATACAAAGAGAACACAAAGAATATAAGCATTTTTATAATGCTTAACCAATAAATCATAACTCATTTTCAAAATCTTCATTAACAATATGTATGAAAGAGAGATTAAATAATTACAGGGGACGCCGCATGCACAATACATTGTCTCCCCACACAGACTCCCGGGAAATCATATAAGGCATCGAGGAGGTGCTAGGGTAGAATTGGGTGCAAGGAATGGTCTGTACGACCATAAAGAACTACTAAGGATAATTTAGTGGGACAAAAGGGGGGAAATCATTATTGGTTGGAATATATCATTTAACAATTTCAAGATAATCAGTAATAATAGGACGAATTGGGGGAAAGAACATGGAGCATATGTTACATGTATAATCATGAGCGATGAAAGAAGTGCTAATGCGGAAAGGGGAACTTACATTAATTTCTATTAAATGAAATAATTTTAGATAAAAAGAGAAAATTGACATCATATAATAGAATACATGGGGAAGTAAATAACGTCTATACTATTTAGTGGTTAACGTAAGATTTGATTGGTTTACTCAACACTAAAATGCAAATAGCAAAACCATGTTAGTACGGCTGCACCGAAAAAGAATCATGTGACTGCTGGTTCAAAACTATTTTAACTGCTTTACCAACAACAGTGTTTGCTAAACGCTCGATTGACAATCGTTCGCTAGAAAGAGCCTGCCATAAGATACATATCCTTGTAAGGGAAAAGCCGTTTAATTGTACCGCCTTTTAATTTTTAAACCTTATAGATCTTAGGCTTTAAAACAAATCATTGTCTATTGATCAAAGCTGCATATCAATGATCAAAACAAGCTCAGTTAATATTCCTCGAGTACTTTGATTTCACGCACAGTAAGCCATGTATAAAATTGTATTATTTAAGATTAGACAATTATCCATATTTGTCATCCATATACTTGATTATATACGTACAAACAAGGTTTTGTCTTAGTAATGTGCAAGCGTAAACGTTAGACAGCGCATGAACATGATTCCAGCAAATAGTTCACATATTTAGAATTATACTTAATATCATAATGTTGTCATAATTAAGCCATTTATATGCATTTTGTTTTATATGTTTAACGTTTATCTGTTTCTGTAATAAATAAACATATTTCCACTCCACCTTACAAATGATGTATTGCCACACACGTGATTATATATTCCGATTTCGTGTAACCATTACACCGTTAGTTACAACTAGGTTTTGATTTAAACAACGTCTATGTCAGTTGATTGTGGAGTCCGATATTCCAGTCCGGTGGTCATGGGTTCGAGTATCGTGGTGGACAAGCAAATATCACTGCAAAGCTGAAAAGAGTCGCAGGGCTTTTTCAAGCGATGAGTTCCTTTTATAACTTATCTCTGCGTCATACGCTGAACTAAACGCTAGGCATGGTGGTCAAGGGGTTATGGTCACTGTCACTAAACGCTGAAGTCACAAACGTTACTCAAAAAGAATTACAAAAATGATATGTATATATACATGTACAATGTATATGTATTAGTATCGCTTTTATCTGATGAAACACCAGTAGTTGTATGTGGTTGTAATTAAGAAAATAATGTCCTGATATTGAATCTTACTGCAATCCATGGGTTCTCCATGTTCGAATGGTTCTGGTCACTGTCTTGAAATACCTTGCCCCTCACCGTAGCGGGTTTGAATCCCACTTAGGATATATAATTAATAAGTAAGTGAGGAAGTCATCCGGCTGTCTTACGTAAGTTCCGGTGGTTCTACCCAGGTGCTCACCTGTGTCTTCTGGAATAGCCCCTACGTGACACCGCCTGTTATATGACTTAAAGCCCTTGTAGTACAATGCTGATGAAAGAAGGATACATGTACACACAGATAAAAGGTCAAGTCACAAACCTAAAATATGTCATTGTCAATTGTTGAGTGCGTTGATTAATTAATACATTAATAGTCATACAAATGACAGTATGCACTATAACGTATGCTTATGTGAATCGCGCGACAAAAACTGAGTATAAACTTAAGTAATTAAACATATTCCTGAGGCAATTAACTGCATAACAGTTTTGTAGGTAAAAATTAGATTTCTTATTAAGTAGACAAATGCTTAACTTTCTTATTTCGCACGATATTTAAAGTTTTACACATTCACCAAGAATGGGTCTTAGCATACTTTATTATATACCAGATTTATATAGCGCCCGTTTCATGCGAAACACGTTCACAGGCGCTTTACATTTGTTGCAGCCACAAGGGCGCAGGTGCATCCTCTACCAGTGCAGATACAGCGTGATCTGACCAGAGGGACAGACTGAGAACAAGCCCCCAGAAGGGAGAGAGAGAAATTGTGATACAGAAATGCCCGGCATTTCTGCCTAGCTCTTATTTCGAATAGACAGTCTGGTTCTTTAATGTGCCCGGTGTATAGCACCGATACACAGTACTTTCCTGGTTACATGCCAGTACTATGTTAGGTGGGAAACACTGAAAAGCATTTCTGTTTTATCCGGCGAGACGAGGGATCGAACCCACGACCTTCGGATTCGTAGTCAGCAGCGTTAACCACTGAGCCACAGAGCCACCTTTGGCCACCATACAGTTTGTTGTTTTGTTTGTTAAAGCACATGGTTAAAAAATACACGAAGTGCTATTTTGATATCGTATAACGTAGTAAGTGCAAAACTGCGGTGTAGGGAAGCCCACATTCGACACTGAAAAAAAAAAAATTCGGTAATTTTATTTGCAGTATTGCCCATCCATTTCTCATTTGTGTCAATTCCATACATAACGAATGTTAAAGGACTATGTATGCCTCTGACATTGGAGTGTTTATGCATCTTGCACTATTTAAAAAAATCTACAATCTCTTAACACGTTTCTGTGGACTACGCCTATATATCGACGACATATAATGTATAAAACCATCTCTTTTTCTGGCTGTCAAATAATGTAGATAACAACCAACAATTATAGTATTTTACGAATTAATAAGCAGACGTTTGAGCGATTTAACTTGAAGCTGACCGAAGCATATCGAATAGAACACGTCTTACCATTGACCGATTTTTCGTGTTTCTCAAACTTGACTTTATTTTACCACCTGCAACCTATGCTGTGAAATTCCCCATTTCGGTTAAAGTGTACCAAAATAATAGTATCAGATTAGGTAAACTAAATGTTTCGTTAGACCGTTCTCAGTGGATAAAACTATACTACTCTGACCCAAAATTGTCGTTTACATAATTAGTTCATAGTATCATCCTTCTATTCATAATTTGTAAAAATACAATAGTGTTAGTTTGAAATTATTAACATATATATTACGCTTCGTCGCGCCTTGAAAATAAAAAAAACTCGACTGAGCGAGTCGTACGCTACAAATTATACATAATTGATAGCGCTAGCAAGTGTTGGATAATCAAGACGTACGGTAAATATAGATTTTGTTTTAATGGACAGTTTCAAAACTGCGTGACTCCCGAGGAATTTACGTCGATATTAATGGTTAAAACCGGAGAAAGTAAACATTGATACACGAACTTAGTACAGTGCAACACCTGGTTGTCGACGTGAGTAATAGTGTCAAAATGTTAACACGTGTTGGGGATTTAGCGATTTGTTTAATAGCCATCAACGTTGTTCAACTAGTGTTTTCTAATTCTCATGAAGTGACTACAGAACTTGGAAACATAGCTGGAACAATTGAAGAAGTTTTAGTTTACAATGAAAATGGAAAATCTTCAACAGTAAAATATGTTCAATACCTTGGAATACCGTACGCGGAGCCGCCAGTCGGAGAGTTTCGGTTTAGAAAACCTGTTCCTAAAACTCCATGGAGCGTTCCTCACAACGGATCGTTCTATCGGCCTATGTGCGTTCAATTACAGACTGTGCTGACGGGACCGATAGCAGTAAAAGATGGGAAAATGTCTGAGGATTGTCTAACATTGGATGTTTATGCACCCATTGGATCTATTAGAGATGAAGGTCCTTATCCAGTTCTAATATTCTTATTCGGGGCGTCCGGAGGCTCGCAGGGTTATGTAGGCGATGCATTAAGCGCTTACGGAGAAGTGATTGTTGTGGTGATCAACACACGTACGGATTTACTTGGATATTTCAGTACTGGAGATGAAGCAGCTCCTGGTAACTTTGGACTTTGGGATGAGAAAATGGCGCTCCATTGGGTACATGACCACATTGCTGATTTCGACGGTGATAAAAACCGTATTTCTCTCGCAGGGTTTTCTATGGGAGGATCCAATGCCATCCTACAGGCGCTACATCCTGGTAATCAGGGAATAATTAAAAGCGTTATTGCCCTTGGTGGCACGCCATTTCCGACTTACAAATCAAGTAACTTTGTGAAGAAACCAAACGGTCTTCAATTTGTTGAAATTGTTGGCTGTACGTCAGACACATCACAGGAGACGGTTAAATGTCTAAGACAGAAGTCACTTATTGATCTGTACGACGGACTTAAATCTTTACCATATTCATTGTCATTTACTCCAGTCGTTGATGGAGATTTTGTGATTGCCGAGCCACATACTATACTCACTGGTACTGACAGTGAATTAACGAAAGCTAAAGAAGCATTTGGTTCTGTCGATCTTCTGTTGGGACTCGGCAACATGGAGGGTGGTGTACACATTGTCCTCATGTGGTCTAATATACTGCACCAATCCCCCAATACATTTGCATTAAACAATACCGAGTTTGCTGAGAGCGTTGTTCCTACAGCTATGGATATAATATTCGGTGAATACGTTCCTGAATCTGTTATACAAAACGTTATTTATCAATATAGTGATTTAACAGATCCTAACAACGCCAGCAAGATAAGACAAAGTGTTGTAGACTTGTCTACGGACATCGATGTGGCAGCACCGATTTCAAAAACAGCGAAGTTTCATCATAATATCAGTACGAAGAAAACATACATGTACCAGTTTTCGGCTAAATTCAGTCTAGATATGCTGCTGACGCCAACTTGGCTTGAAGGAGCTAATCATGGCACGGAGGTGTACTTCATGTTCGGTTTGAGCCAGCGCAACAGGGAGGCGTGGACGCACACTGACGGGTTTATACCATCACTGGTGGAAGTAATAACTTCCCATAAGATGATGACGTTAATTTCGAATTTCGTAAAATCTGGGTAAATTTGTTTATTACATTTTTAGACATTCAATAGATATGTGTTCGTTTTTTACCACTTAAAACAAAAATATCGTTAATTGATACTCATTTCTCAATGTGTTTTATTATTTTCGACATCTGATCTGATGTACATTCGCTAAGCAGGCCACGGGTCTTGGCCACCTAGGAGCTGGCCCAGGGCAGACGTTTCAAACAATGATAAGGAAAAAGTGTAACTCTGAAAAGTATGTGGAATCACTTCATTACCTTGGTTCATAGGAGATTGTCACGAGTTGTTATCTCTTCTATATTACATGTATATACATGTAAAGTACTAGGCATAAAGGGAGAGAACTCCAGAATATATAAAGGGAGAGAACACGTGACAATCTCACGTGCCTTGCTTTATGTGACTACAAGCCGTGCATAATTGTAGGTGTATTCAGCCCTGCGTTCAGTTACGGCTATCAGCCCTATCGTTTCGTAACGTTTTGCAATTTGGTTCCCTTGTGCAGCCAATGTGCTATGGCGGGCGAGGGATAAAATACAAAACGTTCGCCACTGATAGCCGTAACTGAACGCAGGGCAGTAATAGTTGTTTTACGTACAATGAAGCAAATCACAAGCTGTAGTTATGCAAATACCACGAGATACTAGTTTAACAATATTTAATTTATTCATAAACGAAACATTTTATCGAGAAATACACAATGATGTATATATGTTTTATGATCGTTTATAGGATGGTTTGGTATGATGAAAGTTTGAGTTTATCAATATTACTTGAAAGAACAGTGTAGTTTAGAAGTCATTACCGGATCGCTTGTTTAGAAATGAAATCGATTGCTGATAAACATTGCACTTTATTGTGATTTTTCTCACCAAGTGTTTAAATCACTCCAACCACTCGTAAAGTATTTACGATTATTGTCAATGAAAGGCAATTTTAAAATCTGAAAGTTTCATATAATGTGTTCCACGTCGGTAAACATCCAATCCGCCTCATTTAACATCGGCAGATTATGTGTGAAATAGATAATTTTGTTGAATTACCACCTCTGCTTACATAATAAACATACAGGTATTGTGATATTGTGATGCAAAATGTTGTAGCTCGACAACTACGATCATATGACAGGTGAAGTTTATTGTCACATCGCGCGTAATTTGTAATCAATTAAAATGTACTGTTTTTAGTTTAAACTTATTATTTTACATCGACCGTGAAACAAGTTCTCACAACTGATGTTAACCTCTCTCAAAAGACTGTTTCCTCGATTACTAACCAATACTTGCGCCTGTTTCTGCGGTTTGACCTCGAGCGAGCCTGTTGGATCAGGATCGACCGCTTTTTCCTGCGAGCACAATGTATCCTTTCGTGATATTATACAGTAAAACCTCACTGAAAGACCACCTCACTAAAAGACCACCTCACTAATAAGACCATCTCACTAAAAGACCACCTCAATAATAAGACCACCTCACTAATAAGACCACCTCACTAAAAGACCACCTCAATAATAAGACCACCTCACTAAAAGACCACATCAATAATAAGACCACCTCACTGAAATACCACCTCACTAATAAGACCACCTCACTGAAAGACCACCTCACTAATAAGACCACCTCACTAAAATACCACCTCAATAATAAGACCACCTCACTAAAAAACCACCTCACTAATAAGACCATCTCACTAAAATACCACCTCACTAATAAGATCACCTCAATAATAAGACCACCTCACTAATAAGACCACCTCACTAATAAGACCACCTCACTAAAAGACCACCTCAATAATAAGACCACCTCAAAATTAGGAACACAATTTTCAAGTCCATTTTAACTATTTGCTTCTTATTCAACCTCAGTATTAAGACCACCTCAATAATAAGACCAGTTTTAAGGTTCCCTAGGGTGATCGTGTTACTGAGGATTTACTTTACGTATACGTCACTTACGCCTTCACTGTTATATTTACGCATGAATACAGCTTTATGTTGCCACACCTAATCTTCCACGTAACGCAACATGGGATATTTTAAATTATTCGAGCCAATTATTATAAAACTTTGGCATGTAGGCAATATGTCACTTAGTTGAGTCTTCATTAATTTAACGCTGTAATAATGTTGAACAATTTCTTACAGTATGTTAAAGACGATACATAGATTATGTTTAGCATTAGGAAAAGATAACACAAGACCATGTCTGTTCCAGCTCACAGTTGTCTATGTCAAGCGTTGATTTATACATATGATAGGATGTTGTATGAACTTTTCAGTAATGATTTTCCAAATTCAACATTTTTAGAATTTATTATATACTGAATCTACCGAAATGGTATGCATATAACTGCTACCAGTTAACATGATTACGTTCGCGAATTGTTTCGTGTTAACCACTTAATTATCGAGATAATAAGCTATCTGACAATATGTCGAAGAACTGATATTAAGTTCATTAATGTGCATGTTGAGAGAGACAGATTGTTGCATGTTTATTATGAGTTAACGGTGCATCGTCTCGACATTTTCGTCAAAATATTCTTAGACGTTATATGAGAATATCGGTGGTAAATAGCTTCATACTTTACAATACTGAATTGTCACTTAGCTTACATGTTTCCCGAAACAACAAATACAAGTGTTTGATAGGGGTATATTCTATCCTGACCTAGGATATACCAGAATCGGACTCGTGTCCTCTTTTAAATCCACTATACGATAAAATAACTGAGTTATAAAATGGCTTATAGGGTTACACAATGATCTTGTAAATGTTGTCTTGTACAATGTTTCCTGCGATTTACAATAAATCGATCGATCATAAAGTTATACCATATACTATACGGTAGTGGCATCACAATGGTTGCAGAGTATCGTAATAATAACAACGTACAACTCACATTAATTTTGCCTTAATTAGGTTTGGGTCGTTGTAGACAAAGTAACAATTTAATACCAGTGTGTAAAAACATTTTTCAGGATACAAAATTTCTTTGATGACTCATTTTTGCTTCATGCATATAATGTACAAATGTATATGCAAGTTTTTTTATATTTTTTTTGCAGAAATCCTAACATTCCAGTTGAACTAGCGCCGAACGATTCTGAATGGCAGCCATACAATGATAGAACAACGCCATATTTGGACATAACACATGACCATATATCAGCCAATCAGTACTTCCGTGAGCCTTACATGACATTCTGGACGGACATTGTACCATCGCTTCTCCTAATGGTAGAAGATACGGAGGACGAACCCACTTGTGACTGTGAAGAAACGAACCCAGATCCCAGCCTGTGGTTTAATTTAAATTCACGTGTTGCTGAGAATGTCATTCTTACTTTAACTATCATGTCCGGTTGTATACTCCTTGCATTTGTGATTGTGTGTTCATTAACGATTGCTCGACACAATTCAGCAGGGTATATTGTTAAAGCAGCGAACAAAATGTGACACAAACTACTAACAGAATCATTTCAATTCTGAAGACGAGTTCAGATAAATACAATGTTTGTAGACTTGTACAGCTTGCCATGTGACGAACATTATGCGGAATCATAATTGTTCAATTTCATTGACATTAAAACTGGGAGCAATTTTCCTGCTACGGTGATGAAATGCGGAACAATGCCTAATCTACAAAACAGCCTCCTTAGGGTGCAGAACAATTTAGATGTTGTTACGAGGTGTTGCTTTTGAGATGCTACATCGGTAATAAATAAGAACTGTAGTAAAAATTGATACTGTAGTTCTAAACTATTAAAGACAGGTCATTGCTCAAGAGGGCAGTTTACAGAGGTTGCTATATGGGGTATACATTAACGTGTAGTTTAAAGGGTGACAAGTTTGGTGGATGTCAACACACACATGTATATTGAAATGGTGTGTACAGCTATTTATCCACACGTTTTATTTGGTAAACAGTACAATATATTTCGAGTGAATGAACTCGGATGTACATCAACATTTCTAAAGTATAGTAACAAAACTACAGCTTCTCCTTCACTATACCATAACACGAACAGTTATAATTAAAGTGGATTAACTCAGTGGGCGGCGTAAGACGGTACTTAATCACACTCTGTATTTACTGTATTTATTGTTACATTTTAACAACCGTATGGTTGCGTGTATTGTTCAATTCAAGATCTTGTTATTACCCATTGAATAACACGTTGTCACTTGTAATGTACATGTTAACAAAGCTGTTATCTTCAACGTGAGACAAGTCCGTTTATAGTATAGTAAACATGTCTAGGGAGGAAAGCGAAACAAGTGTATTTGCTTCTTTGTTTATATACAGATAGACCAGTCTGACTGGTTTCCCTTCACCCCTCGATATGTAAAAGTTCTTATTGTAGTTACTAGCCAATGCACTTTGTCAGAAATAATGTTTTCAGAGACTTTACGTTTCATACTATTTACATAGCTTTACAGGAACAAATAGAAGGGAGGGAATACATACAAATCTTAATGCTACTTGATTCATATGCAGTTAGTCTAGACTAGTTTCGCACCTTGATTGAAACGATTGAATAGATCACTATCATTCTGACCAATATTTTCTCTCAATGTGAACACAAATTGTATCATATAACTAGACTCACAACTGCTTTGTTATTATATGATCAAATATATACATCATTATAAATAATTGTATGATATATCTACAGCACACTCTCTCCAGAGCAACACCCTTTGGTAAATTGGCTGACATAAAGTTTGGTTGTTGTTGACAGGCTGTTGTTCACGAGGGGTATACTTGATTGTATATGTTACCACATGAAAAATTGATAATGTTGCCGCTAAGATGTTGTTGGTCTTGAGAGGTGACGCTGTAGGGCCTACTGATAATATCACCGCTGTACGATTTCCAACCTCTTCTTTAGTGACGTCATTTCTAGAAAACGTCACATGTGACGTCACCATGTACTGACAGTAGGCAATTTTACCCCATATGGCAATATGAAAACGAAGTGACCATATGGAGTAATTATTGTTTCCTGCTTGCAAATAGTGACATCACATGTTGCGTATTCTTGAAATGACGTCACTTACAGAAGAGGCTGTAAATTACATAGCAGCGTTAATATATCCTTCATAGACACATATTACTATCATTGAAATTACTTTCTAATCATTTTCATCATTGTATTATAAATTCATTTCTATTTTTCTGTTGCTTATTTACATGTAAAACAGAACCATGCTATTAATTATAAATATGTATATACATGGGTGTATGAATATGAATGAGATTTCGAATGTTGCAATATTTAACAAATTAATGTTGATTAAATGTTGGTCTACGATGAAAATTCATCAGTTTGTTTTTATTTGAGACATTCGAAGTTACTGCAGAAAGCGACGATTAGTTCATATTTTTATATAAATGTGTTCATAAACTCCATCTTGAAAAGGTTTAACCATGACTATGGCAATTATGTACTCTACAATTCATCAGAGATCTGACTAAGTTCCAGAACGAACACTGACTAGATTCCAGACCAGGTACAAATCGTGGAAAAATATCGAACCCGCACCGATTGGTTTGTTTCACAGTTGGAAAATTTTGCCACTGTCATAGCACACTTGAAAGGACAGTGAGTGAAAAGTATTAACATGCATACAACGGGAGATAACTCATACACTATAAACACCTGTCATTACCCGCTTGTTTCTCTTTGATACAGATTTAAATATTTGATATTTATATACTAAGAAAAAACGGTTGGTGAAACCATCGAACTTCAAGATCTACCACTTCACAATTTTCACGATTTAAGGTAAAAACAATAAATGATTAAGATAAATTGGACTGAAATCATGAACTCGTTCTTCTACATTTTTGTGATATGGAAATCACGACGAAAGAACAAGTATCCACTGGTCGTTCTTACAATACACAATATTACATTACATAGAATATCATAGACATTACAGACGACTAGCTCATATTCATGCGCTAAATCGAGCGCTAACTAAAACAATAAATTTGCTTGAATGAAATGTTAAGCATAATGTAACCGCTTCGCTGACTTCACACTGACAAGGCCATGAAAATGAAATCATTGAGTTAAATCATTCAAACATTTACTTGTAATACCGTATATACGATTATCAGAAACAAACGAGCTTTCGACATATCTAAACGCATACAATGTATTTGTTAGTGAATATCTGTGATATAAACCAATTTTATTCACTTAGCCTGACTACTCTGTTCAAATACAGAGACGCCGGTCATTTTTTGCGTTGTGAGGTGCTTCACTTCAAGAATGGATAAATGCCGGCTGTGTTTCGGGACGTACATTAAACCCAAGCTTCTACCATGTTTGGATACAGTGTGTTTCACATGTCTGGACGACTTTGTATTGAAACATGGACGAGATTCCGGCAGTTTTCCTTGCCCTGTATGTAACCTAGAGATAGAGTTACCAGAAGGAGGCATTACCAAGTTTGATGATAATCAGCACATTAAAGGAAAACAAACATTAGTGAAGGTCGAAAATGCTCCACGCATCTGTGAGGTAAGAACTAGTTCTGCTGTTAACTTTGAGTTTACTAAACGTAAAACAAAGACATAAACGACAGATAAGAACGATCACGAAAATTGGAATATACATGTTTTATAATGTATATAAACCAGTCATTTAACTAGTTACAGCATATTTGATAAAATGATCCAGTTTATATCATGTTCTTTAGGTATGTGACGATAAACAAGATGCTGTACAGACGTGTATAGATTGCGAGCAAAATTTCTGTGGACCATGCAGCAAGGCACATCTACGGTTAAACATTGCTAAAAATCATACTCTGGTGACAATTGATTGTCCAGATGGAACACACTATCTTATATCAACAGGTAAGTAGAATTTGCTTAATGCTTTGAGGTCAAGGTCGTACGTTCATGTATACCACACTAACTCGATTACTTATTCAACAGTTGAACTTCTGATAGCAAATGTCGAAATTCTATTAAAAAATATGCGCTATATACACTAAATATTCTTTTCGTACTATGCTTGAAAACTCTTTTGTTTAATTTCATTTTCTGTAAGTTTGCATGTACATTGTATATCGGAAGTTGATTTTGCAGTCGCATGTTTTCTTACTTTCTTATAAATATGTTATAATGTGCTATCTTTATGTTATTGCTAATTGTGGTTTTATTGCTTTATTTCAGGTTACTGTGACAAACACAAGAGCGAAGAACTCACGTTCTACTGCCGCACTTGCCAAGAGCCCGTATGTATGCGTTGTCGTCTGACAGTACATGAAGACCACACGACAGAAGATCTGGTAGATTTCGCGACACGAACAAGGAAAGATCTCCGTGTTGCATTGGATGAAAACAAAGGCTGTCGCTGTCACATGTTGAATGAGATTGAAGAACTGCGGGAGTACAACAATACATTGACAGAGAAAAAGAACATCGCAAAGCGGTCGATACTACAGAGGAGACAGCTATTCCATAAGACTATAGATAGCATATGCGACGGTTTATTAAATCAGTTGGAAAGAGACATTACTTATGAACAAGAGAGGGTCGCGCAAGATAAGGAAATAGTGGAACAGGATATGTTGACATTGTCGAATAAAATTTGCACGGCAAATGAGATGGTGGATTTTGGTTCTGACATCGAAGTTGTAAGAGGTAGACAAGGCATAATAGGAAGCTTAGAACTGGCTAAAAAGGACGTACCACAAAGCATTACAGGTATTAAACTAAATGTGGAGTTTACATGTCAAAGACAAGCCGATGCCAGTCTGAAATATTTGATAGGTCGATTGTCCACGGATATAGTGCCACCAACATATATCAGTGTCAGTGAAGTTTCTACGTTTCGAGTGGAGAACACATCAGATGTCATTAATGCCATATGCCCTGCTCCAGACGGCAATTGTTGGGTTGCTTGTGGGTGGAAATCAGAAATATTGCTGTTTGACCGGTTTGGGAAAAGGATAAAAGAGAAACAAGTAGGGAGGGACGTTGACTGTCTTGCTATTGATTCTGACGGTAATGCGTACGTGTCATGCAGAGAAGAACATTCGGTGAAACGGTTCGATAGGAATTTCCGACGACGCATGGCAACGCTCAATATAGAATATCCTCGCGGTATAGCAACGACCAATGACAATAAACTCGTCATTTGCGTCAACAATACAACGACCTATTTTGATTACGAGCCAAATCATCACAATAAAGTTCTTAAGCTCGGACCTGACGGAGACGAGTCAAAGGAACTTAAGAATCCAACTCTATGCTTCATGTACCCAATACGAGTTGCTGTGAACACCACTGATGAGTTATGTGTATCAGACAATTTGAAACATGCAGTTATGTTTCTTCGGCCAAATGGCGAATTAAAATCTTCATACACAGGTAACAGGCTAACAAACGAAATAGATCTTGTCAAATCACCAAGTCGTCTAGCCCTGACAACACCTCGACCTGGTGCAGTGAGTTTCAAACTTCCAGACAGCAGAAAGGATCAAGATGGACCGTTGGAGGATACACCTAAATCTATACTTGATCGATCTCGAACTCCCGTTAACAGTCCAAAAACAATCGAAGGTTCTGAAAAAGCTCTTGCACCAATGAATTTCAGTTATGAAAACACATTTGATTCAAGTGTTACCATAGATACGTCCTTGAAACAAATAGAAAGCCCAGAGAAGCAAGTACCTGCTTATATTAAAGCTCTAACGGGAATGACGGGGGCATTGGATGTGGCCAGCGTCACCGATGTCGATTCAGAAAATGAATATATACCAAGCATGCCTGCTTTTGATCCAAGGGGAATAACTTGTGACAGTTATGGTCATGTGATTGTGGCCGACTACAGCAGTAATATGGTTCATCTATTAGATAGACATGGAAGATTCCTGATGTACCTACTTACAGAGGAAGACGGCATATTTGGACCCACGTCTGTTGCTGTTGATAAAGCTGGATTCTTGTGGGTTGGTGGAGGAGATGCTACTGTTAAAATCTACCGGTATATTAACTCTGTTGAATCCGCACACTAAATCCGCACAATAGGGGAATAATCTTGAAGGTCCAGCAGAGTATCTTTCCACACAAACTGAGTGGCAACATGTCTTTGACATATACTGGTAGGAAGATATTGGAGTGTGTATTTATAAACCTTTATCAAGTTGATTATCTGCAATCGAGTATTACCCAATAGTTCATCAACATTTCTACTAACCAAGGGCGGATTCAGGGGGGGGCGGAAGGGGCGTACGCCCCCCCTAAAATCGTCCGTGCATACGTAATTTTATTTTGTTCTGAATGAGAAAAGGACTAAATGTGTATTTTTTTCGCTCGCTCCGCTCGCAATAATACTAGTACTTTTTCTTAGAAGGTAAGCAATTATCACGTTTCCGCTATTTTGTTTCAATTTCGTTGATTGACACCATTCCGATATTTAACAAAGCATTGACCTAGCAGCCGACGCATCGGCAATGTCGAAGAGATTTAAACATCCTCAGAATGCACCAGATGGATCCATTATTTTCAAAATTTTCCGGGGGAGCATGCCCCCGGACCCCCCTAGACCACTTTACGCCCCCCCTAACCCAAAATCCTGGATCCGCGCCTGCTAACTGGCAAATGTATAAGTTGACTGTGCACTTCGGTTGTATTGATGCAAACAGACAAATGGTATCCGATATAAGCATACACAGAATGATCAGCCCTATAAGTAGAGCGCTGGCATTTTTGAAGGTTCATTGCACTCTTCACTTTGTTTGGACTACAATGTACATAGTTTTTTGGATATCAGTATATCGATTTTTTTCTTTTGTGTATTTTTAGTTTGTATAACTTTTTAAGCGACATCTTACTGGTTATTGAATATTATTGCAAGTAAAAGATATAAGCCAAAAACACTTCAGTGTTCAACATTGAATTGTCCGAGACTCGTAGTACAAGACAGTTCAATATGTATATGCTCAAACCAAAGCCGCCAAGATGTTAAACTAAAGTGTTCACCTTCATTATTAATATTGATTCACGTTGGTAAAATGCTTAAAACTATTACTATTTCAAATTATTTTTTTGGAAATTCTATTCTTTATACTTATATCAATTTCTGGAATATGTCCCCCTTCTCATCATCCAATCTTTCTTATGTTTTGTTTCCTATTATCACAAGAGATGTTAGTAAAACATTATGCTCCCTGGTGACCCCAAAATCAATAGGGTTCCTCTACTACCCAAGATGAATGTATGGACCAAGTTTGAGGACGATAGGTCAAAGGTTTCTTGATCAGAAACGAAAAGGTTACGGACCGACATGTGCAAACCATGCCCTTTGAAGGGGGGGCATACTAAAAATACAAACAGTAACTCTTAGGACAACTTGACCAAGACTTACTCAATTATTAATATTCAGTATCACTATAAATGTCATAACCCAATGTTGCAACTGGGAGAATTAAAAGATTTCTTCTGTTTAGATTAAAAGATGTTCTCCTCTCAAGACATTTAACTTCTATCAATTAAGCTTAAATTACTGTTTGATACCAGTCATCCAATATATTTATTGACTGGTACAGTATGCTATACACACTTGACAGGCAGTGTAAAAATACAGTACAGCAAGAGCATCGTCACAGCTTTATTGAACTCCATTTATAAGGGATTCCATTAAGAGGCTGAATCTAAAGGGTCATTTTGATAATTTTTGACCAGATTTTACCATTTTTTAGCCAAAGTACCTATTAATTAGTGAAAAATTGAGCCTTCATGCAAAATCCATGGGTTCAAAATGTATTTTTGGGATTCCAGGGTCAGATGAAACCCTCATTATGAATAGTATCATTTAATAAAACCTTAATTGCATGGAAAAAAATATGTTTGTACCATTCTGGTTACATGTTTACCGCTACCCTTTTTATTAACTAACACAGCCACAAAGTTTGGGTTGTAACATTTGACCAGGGTCAGTTTTGTTTGTTTTCATTTGAATGTAAGTAAATGTATGAACATATCAAAATAAAGCTTGTTCTTCTATTTTTGTTACCGTTGAACTTGGTCCCAGGAGTCCCAGATACAATCTGATAACCATTTGTTTGGCCTAAGTATGCAGCTGGCTGTTGTTAAAATTGACTACAAATTTAACCTCTCAATAACCCTTCAACAGCCAAAATCTGCATTTTCCAAAGGGTGACACTACACAAATGTTACACTGTAGAAGACACATCAGCAATGTGACATAAACGACAAACACTTCAATTCTCTTCAGCGGTTTATTAATGTCTATAATAATTTACAGAAGACTTCACTGACTCTTGCTGGCCATTCTTCTGTCTCTCTCCTCAGCAATTGACAGTTTCACTCCCTTACCGCGTGGCAATGACACCCATGGCTTGTTTCCCTTGCCAATCACAAATACGTAACTCAATCTGAAACAATGAAAGTGGTAAACATTAACAAGATGACAGAGAACATCATCCAGCCATTTAAAGACAACAGCGACAGTGTTTAAGGGTACAGAAACATAATCAGCAAAGAACATTTCATGGGTAACATGTATCATCAATGTCAACTGTTTACTTCAGATAGGGGCGAAATTATTTCACTCAAATGCGAGTGCAAACTTTCAATCATCATTCAGTAAACAAGACAATGGGATACATAACTGAACACGGCAATATGAAAACCATCGAAAGCAAAATTAAATAAAACTTGAATCTAGTTACAACTCTTCAGCAATGATTGGTATAATTAAACAAAAACAAGCATTGGTGGAAAAAAGGAACAACCATGGACAATTGTTAACATTAAATTAATAACACAGAAAGACATGAAATGAATATTTATTGAATCACCCGACACTAAAAGACATCAATTAAATATCTATGGCGACAATTTCATTGTGTGACCTAATTCTCTGGCTGTTTTGGTCAAAGAAATTTGGAAATCATGAATGAAACCATATTTCATGGTACATATATATCCTTGGTGAAATTACTTATGAATGAACAAAAATGGCAAGTTCACCCAACTATTCATTATTCAAATATAGTATCTCACAAAGCATTGACCTTTGACTTCACTATGCACCAAGTATCACAAATACTCACGAGTCGTGAGCTGGTAAAATGACCAAGTAACTTAAGCGTCATCACCCACCTACTTTTCATGTAGAAATGACCATAATTCAGGAGAGTACCCCAGATATCTGCTTACTTTAGTTGGCGATTTCCCTGCTACTTCAAAAATTAGTGACATCCCCGATTTAACTTTCTCCCTTTGTTTATCTTAACACGAAACAAGTCATACTGAAGCATTTTCTCCTTATATAGCAAGTTTATGGTACCAATGTAAGTTTTTTAACCAGATAGCATTGTGAAAGATTTAACAAGCCTATACAGGCATATGATAAACTTGTGTACACATACAAAGGCTTCAAGAATTGTGGAGTGTTTCATGTTTACTTCAGATAGGGGCGAAATGTTTCACTTAAAGACAAGTGATACTTTCAATCATCAGCAATAAACACAGAAGACAATACAACTAATATTTTGATACTATACAAGCATATGGATATATATATATACAAAGGCTACAAGAATTGTGGAGTGTTTCATGTTTACTTCAGATAGGGGCGAAATATTTCACTTAAGAACAAGTGATACTTTCAATCATCAGCAATAAACACAACTTATATTTTGATACTATACAAGCATATGGATATATATATATACAAAGGCTACAAGAATTGTAGAGTGTTACATGTTTACTTCAGATAGGGGCGAAATATTTCACTTAAGGACAAGTGATACTTTCAATCATCAGCAATAAACACAACTAATATTTGATACTATACAAGCATATGACGATATATATATATACAAAGTCTACAAGAATTGTGGAGTGTTACACGTTTACTTCAGATAGGGGCGAAATATTTCACTTAAAGACAAGTGATACTTTCAATCATCAGCAATAAACACAACTAATATTTTGATACTATACAAGCATATGATGATATACATATATACAAAGTCTACAAGAATTGTAGAGTGTTACATGTTTACTTCAGATAGGGGCGAAATATTTCACTTAAAGACAAGTGATACTTTCAATCATCAGCAATAAACACAGAAGGCAATACAACTAATATTTTGATACTGTAAAAAGTTGACAAGAAGTCAATTGGTACTACAAAATACACATTCACGGGCAATCAACTTCATAATATCAACACTCTTGAAAGAATAAGTTATTCCTGGAGGAATAGCTGACGAGGGATAAGCTCCTCAACACCTAGGTTGAAACTTTCATGATTCCTACTACTGTTACGCCTACACCTCCGACGACACCAGTAGTGGTTTTTCCAGGAACTGATTCAAACAACCACAATGTCTTACATCACATTCGAGCTTAAATGAATTAGTATATCTTCCCTGATATCAGGTACTGAGAAAAAATGATGCTATTTCATGTATACCTTGTGGCAAACAAGTGTCCGACAGCATCTTTTACTTGTACAATATCAAATCCACCAGGATGTCTGTCTCTATGCTGGATGACACCAACACGTCCCAAATTATGGCCTCCTGTGATCATGCACAAGTTACCTGAAAGGTTGGAATAGTATTCTGATTAACACTCATCAAAAACTCTATCAGTTCTATGTTGAATCAAATTCTCAGCAAGTCCAGTTAATACACCCAACTACTGCTGAGAATAACAAAGGTCGTGTAATTGCAAGTCTTGACAATAATTATTTTGAAATACAAATGCAGTAGAGATCATTCCTTATCATTATTAAAATGTGATAGATAATTATTCCAAAATACACAATCCCAAAATGAATTTTCCAACCAGTACAAACATACATTCACACAATGTACTGTACACCTACATTGTAGTAATTTTCTGTTTTTTAGCATTTCATCGATATATCAGGGGTGAGAATGCTCTCAAGCAAAAATCCCTGAACTTTATGCGGCGGGTCCAGGGCAGCGCTTTGGTGGGGGTCACAGGGGGCAAAGCCCCCTGAAGCTCCTTGGTTTGAAGCATTTTAGGGGCCTAAGATTGCATTTAATCATATCTGTAGCAACAAAACTACTATAGGCTTAATTTCTCACCAAAAAGTCAACTCATTGACAAGTTATGTGAAGATGATATTTCCTAAGTTCTTCCAGTGTCAAAGTGTGGTTCATTTGTATGTAGCATTTGACCACTTATTACTACTTGCATTACCGACCATCAGTAATTAAAGGAATTTCAGAATATTTTTTTAATCTCCTCTGAGAGTCTTCTGTGATGACAAGGCGGGTATCAGCACTGGTTTTAACCAGGAGATTTTAGTCTTTCAATGAAAGTCATTTTGGCTCCCATATTCAGTGTAGGCCTATATCAAATTTGGTGCAGGGCTTGCATTAAGTTTGAAATATTTTTAGCAAGTCTTGGTGTTAATGTTTGTTTTATGCCCATGTACTTTACTGTTTTGTGTCTATACATTTGTAGTGAACAAATACATTTTTAACAGAAGCAGACCTAGAACCGCCTCCCGAAACAGACGGATGGGACAAATTAATTTTAAATGCGACTTTATAATCGACGCGTTTCCAGAATGGGTTAATTTAGTGTAGCATAATTTACCTACAGTTTCAGATTTTTCAGTAATTTGCCGACATTAAACTCGTATACTGGATGTCCAAAATGCATCCAATCTTCAGATTTAACCGTAGGCGGTGTTGTCAGGTTAAAACTTTTTGCGATGTCTCTATCGTTAACTTCTGCCTTTTTGATTCACCGACAAGAACTGTAACTCTAGCGCGACTGTTGGTACAGACTAAAAGCCATTCGGACGTTTTCCGGAACCAATTCGGCACCTATTCGGTGATGTTTTAAGCCTAACAACTAAATGGCGGACGATAATTCACATCGATTTTTCTCAAAACATGATCGGGCGTGATTGTTCAGAATATAATATTGCTTTCTAATAATGAGTGCGTTATGAACAGCATTGACCCTACCCCCCATCAAAATTTCTCCTCGGATTTACATCGATCTCAAAAACGGCCTGGGAGACCAAAAAATCCCGGAATTCCGCAGAAAATTCTCACCCCTGATATATACTCTATACCTTCTATATATAAACTGAACGAACGATGTACCACATTATGCTTCGTTGTAACTTATGTATCACTGTGACCTACATAACTTGTATTTTAAGATAAATAAGTAACAGATAATGCAGAACAATGGCATACCACTGTCAAATTTGATGTAATCCTTGATTTTGCCACTGGAAATGTCAACCATAACGGTGTCGTGGACTTTCACTAAGGGATCAGGGTATCTGATTGTTCTACCATCACTGGTGGTTACATATGGAACTCCCTTTGGTCCAACTTCCTGCCTTCTGACACGGCACAGCTTATACTAAAATTGAAGAGAAACAGAAGATATATAGTGAAATAATGTACACTTTTAGTGTCATGTCAAAAAGTTCGGTATCAGTGATTTCAGACATTATGCAAGCAGAAATATTACATTGTTTCCATTTATATAAATACAAGGAAATTTACAGTAGTTGACACGCTTGAAACGACACAATTTGCCTAGATTAACCTCCTTTACTACACATTTGTTGTGTAGGGTTTAACGTCACATCTAAACAGTAATAAGGGGTGTCAATAAGAGCAGGGAGCTGGTAAAATTACCCAGTGATTTAAGCATCATCACATGGCTACTTTTCTTGAATGAATGGCCATAATTAGTTGAATACCACCCCAGACTTCTGCCCTACTTTTGGCAATTTCCTAGCTACTTCAAGAATTAGTAACACCCCGAGTAATTCAGACATACGCAGCGACCAGTCGACTTGAACAGTATAACTGTTTTTATAATTGGTGCCAACTTTTTTTCTTCAAGTGCCAACCTCCTTGCACAAACCAGAAAGATGAATAACTTTAAATGTATCGTCTTTATCTTCAGTTCTGTCATCACAACAAATATAAGCCAAGCTTCAACGAGACAGACTGACCTACAAGTCTGGCGCATTAAGACCAAGACCATCATTGTTTAGACTAGATAAGAATTTTTTTTACACTAATCTTAGTAGGAAAATAATATCATGTGATTGAGCTGCCAAAGCAACTATACCTTGGCCTCTTCTGGCTTGATCCTGTGGACTGTGAACCTTCCTTTAACATCGTACAAAAGACGGAAGTTCTCACCGGTCTTCTCAATGGAGATCACGTCTGAAATAACCCAAAAATGTGAGGTAAGCACCTTTTGATTTCTTTATATAGCAATTAACTGTAGTCGTCAATTAATTTGAATCAGGGGCTTACAGTATAAAAAAAGCAGACTTGAACTTTTTTAAATGGTATGAGCTAGAAAATGTATTAAGACTACTCTCGAGTTTTAATGTTTCAACTGTTGGTATTGCTGCATGACTAAATAGATCAAGCAGCGACCGTCAGTTGAACTTTATTTAGGCATTAGTTTGACAAAGAATATCATAATCACAGACTCTGCTTCGATAAATGCCGCATGGTTTAATACACGCACTATTTCATTCTCAGGTGTTTCAAAAATCCTGAATTAAAACAAATGCCTAGAGGTATCTTTACCTCTAGCATAACAATTGAAGCAATGTATCACATAACTAAACTGCTAAAGGTATTTAAGACTTAATGAAATTAGAGTAAACTTGCAGGAGAATGCCAATGCAGGAATTGGTATAAAGTAGAACAAGATAAAAAAATATAATTTGATATTTTAATTCAAAGACATTAAATGATTATTGTTCATGTGCTTAAAAGCATACATTTGTTCTTCAACTTCTTGTAAAGCAATGTTAGATATATATAGTCTATGTAATGTATCAACTGTTGGTATTGCTACAAGACTACAAAAATCAAGCAGCGACCGTCAGTTGAACTTTATTTAGGCATTAGTTTGACAAAATACATCATGAGACATACCATGCTTCGATAAATGCCACATGGTTTAATACACACACAAATTCATTCTCAGGTGTTTCAAAAAGCTAAACTAAAACAAGTGCCAGAGGTATCTTTACCTAATACATAACAATTGAAGCAATGTATCAGACAACTTTACTGCTAAAGGTATTTTTTTAACACTTACTGAACTTTTGAGTAAACTTACAAGTGGATGCCAATGCAGGAATTGGTATAATGTAGAACAAGATAAAATTTTGTTTAGATATTTTAATTACAAGACATTAACTAATTATTGTTCATGTGCTTAAAGCATACATTTGTTCTTGTAAAGCAATGTTAGAAATATATGAAAGTCTATGTAATGATATATGTCTATGTATATATAGCTGGCGTCCAGGGCAGTAAGTATGTAATGTATCAACTGTTGGTAATGCTACAAGACTACAAAAATCAAGCAGCGACCGTCAGCAGAATTTATTTAGGCATTAGTTTGACAAAATACATCACAAGAGACATACCATGCTTCGAAAATGCCAAATTTCTTTTTGGGTATTAAAATTTCTGCAATGCTATGATGGAGAATGATCAACTCCTACTCTGTTTTCAAACCACTCATTACATATGAATTTAATTAGAGCTAGTGATCACACTGAAATGATGACAATACCTATTAAATACACTAAAAATACACGACGCAGTATGCTTACCCATGAAACCAGCTGGGTATCTGGTATCAGTCCTGATTTTACCGTCGATCTTGATCAGTCTCTGTTTCACAATCTTCTTAACTTCATCGGCAGTAAGGGCATACTTAAGTCTATTTCGCAAGAAAACGACAAGGGGCAAGCATTCCCTAGACCTGTGAGGACCAGTACTTGGCTTGGGGGCCTGAAAGTTTAATTAAAGTGCAAAAACATTAGAACTCACAAATAAATCAAGAATGTCAATATGTCGACTACATCTTTATAATGAAGTTTACAGCAGACAATTAATTTACAAATAATAATAATAACATATTTATTTTTCAAAACGGTAACAATTTATTTACTTACAAAGCAGCCCCCAAGTTTGTCCAACATCCATGCCTTGGGTGCGACCAACCGCTTCAAATGCCTACGACGGCCTCTGTATCCCTGAAAAAAAAGGAACAAATTCAGTGAATGCATAAGTTTAGGAAATGTAGATGCATTTCTTGCAAAACAGTATTTTTTGGTATCGTACAAGTTATTTCCATGCATATTTATAAAACATTCGAAAACTAAAAATAAATATATGTTTAACATAAATGAACGCTGTACAGAAGAAAGAATTAACAACTAACATTCTATTTGAAGTATTTCTAAGCACTTTCAACAGTGGTTAAACCGACTGACGTGAAAGTATCTGCAAACTAACTGCACCAATACTTCGCTAAACGACGAGATTGAAACACCTAAGCTTTTATTTCTACATCGGTGTCATTCCTACCGATCATAATAAGTAACGCGAGAACATAACACGCGTTGACATTAAGAATGAAACATAGATCGTCGGTACTAAAAAGTCTAACCAACTTCACGTATCTTTAATCCCCAATATTTAGATAATTAGACAATATTTACAAATAATATACAATGAAGGATAGAATTTGTTGATCTATAAACCTTCTGAAAACATTAAAGTTGAATATCAACCAGTGATAACCGAAGATCAATGCGATTTTTAATGATATATAGAAAATTGTCTACCATGTTGGAATATTGGTGAGGAAAAGGAAGTTCAAACAGGAACCAGTTCAGTCTGCGTGCATTTACAACCTTATAGTTTATAAACGCGGGTACCAAATTCCGTACGGCTTATATCAACGAAAAAAAGAAATTTGTTTACTTGACGGACGATAATGCAAGAAGTTGATGACTATTGACTGTCATTATTTATTGTGAAACATATTTTTTAATTGTTTTCAATTGTTTTCAATTTGTAATTATTTTACATTAATATTAAAAAAAAATCCATGGCTGAGAAGTTTGTCACACGAACTTTGTTATTTTTGCAACGTGAAATAAACGGAAGCGGGTCAATTCGGCCTAAAAACGAAATTCGGTCCGGGTCAATTCGGCACACTTTTAAACCAGGGTTAATTCGACACACTTTTAATATATAACAAAACGGGGAAGTTGTGATCCATTTACGGTTATGGAATAGCATTATTTTATTTTACAAGGTGTGTACTTATATTTGTATGAATTGATTTGCATCCATTTCCTATCTCTTTTACATAACCAACAGAAGGCGATAATGCAATTAGTAGTTATAATCCAATTACTATCTATAATACAACCATGTTGACACATACCAGCTGGTGAACAAATTTTAATGGGGTCCTTTTAATTAATACTGTAATATAAAGGTTTTTAAAAAGGTAATTGACTTGATTCAAGAAGACTGGTTATTGACATGTATATATAAAGTTTATTAATGTAATTGAGATAATGCGTTATGAGGTGTAGAAAATAATCCTATGTAATCAAATCAACAGAAGGCGATAATCCAATAATCGACAATATAATAATTTCGATACATGTATCGTGTAATGTATCGTTTGATATCAATGCATAATTTCACATTTCTGGGAACAAATCTTCATAACGACAAATTAGACAACCAAAGGCACCTATTGAAGTATTGATGAATATCATTTTCCAAGGCTTCCTCTGGCATAATTTTCACAATAACAGATGTCGATCCTAACTGATATCTGAAAAATAAGGTACGGGTTCAGTTGACCAGTTACCGAACTGTACACATCAGCCAGAAGAAATAAATACACAATCTTTTGGCCTATTACATACAATCGGAGTGTATTAAAACAATGTTTATATAAATAGCAAAGTTATTCATAATCAATTACCTCTGCATGATTTAAATCCCACTTATTTTCGTAGTAAAATCGCATAGATATTCATAATATTAATATCACTTGGTATGCTTAAACTCCGATAAAAATGTCAGCCTTTAAGCTGAAATATCACTGAAGAGTTGTAAAAAACATAAATGAATCTTGATTCATCAATTTTTCACAAACAATAATACTGTACTCTATAAAGCATATTTTTAAAAAGTGTGCCGAATCACGGACCTATATATACATTCTCAGTACACAACTCATGATTGGACTTTATGAGAATGACTAGCATCTATTCAAAGTGGATGGACTGAGGTGTGTTGTGTTCTTGTAATGTCTAAGGACATGCTGGATTCATTTATTACTAGTACTTATTCTCCTCAACCACTAGACCACGACTTACCGACTGCATTATTCATGCTTAATGTCATTTCCACCAATAATTTGAAAGCTGTCAAGTCAATTTTCTACCAAAATATCTTTCTTATATTCTTGTTTTAATTAGTAGCAATTTATATATATCGATGCTAAATTTGCAATAAATGCTTATTCGTAAGCCACGCCCTAGACATAAGATTAGTCCTACTGGTCACTAAATGCCCCATGTGTCAGCTGTAAAAACACAAGAGTCATAAAACCCCAGGAGATCTTTATTATTTGTTAATTTCCTGTTAGATATAATTAATCCCATTGATAATTTCAACGATTAGGTCATATCAATCTTTGATCTCAATTCGTAATTTGCACAATGGGGCTGCATCTGTCACCCAAAAATATTTACTTCATAGACTTAGCCAGCGACTTCAAACATCTTGGAATGTTAATTCTTCCTCAAAATAAAATTGATGTCACAAGAATTGCTGCACAGACAATAAATACCTGTATTTGACCTACTTTAATATTGATTTTTACGCTTTGTGCTGGTGAAAATAGCAGACTTGTGTACATAAAAAATGTAATGATGGCATATTGCTTGCGTGATCTACACCTTTTTAAAGATTATTTAACCCAAATTGTTTTCACAGCAGTGTTTTAAACTATCAAATTGGCGTGGAAATGTATTAATAAACAACATCAACAATACAATTAAACTTCGATGAAAATATCAGAATTAAAGCGGAAAATTACCAACTTGTTTATCTCATTTTGTAAATTACACGGACATTTAATCAACAGAGCCTGAAACGGACGGAAATGAACGGAGTTTGCCGACTTTAGCCGATCGATAAAAATCGGCAATCTTCGATACTTACCGAGCGCGCTTAGGATTGTGGGTAATTGCGCGCTAAGGATTATGGGTTTTTTATTCGTTCCTACCGTTTAACGGATACGAATCCATGGTATATAGGTCCGTGGCCGAATTGACCAATGAAAAACACCCTATTTTGGCCGAATTGACCCGGGACGAATTTCGTTTTTATGCCGAATTGACCAGTATCAAATAAATAGTGGACCCGTATAGTAAACGCAACTTTTACACGGTGTCGTGGGTAGAAAACACACCTCTGAAACGCCGAATGTCATGAATTTTAGTAAAGATTGTGACGAAAATGGGGGACAGGATGGCTCCTCCTTCACCCATGTTTCGTTTGACAACACTAGTGACTCCTTTAATTCTCAAAATACTGATAATTTTGACGACAATTTAGGAGAAGGTCACTCCAACCAGTCTCTCTACTGTAGTGTTGGAAATGATGGTGAAGAGGATGGATATACAATTGGGTATGGACATACACAAATTGTCTTGATACTAGAGTAGTTTACGGTTAGATTGCAGATTGGTTAGCTCTGATCTAAGAGTGCCGTACTAGTAAACAGGGTTCGTGTGTTTGAGCGCCGCATCCAGTGCGTCGTTTCCCCAGTTAACTTCACTGGTCATTAAATTAATAAATGTATTATAATTGGTTGTTGGACGTTTCTACCGCAAGTCATTTCCTCCCAAGACGTTTCACCCCCAAAATGGGTGTGAAACGTCTAAGTTATTTATCACATTGAAGACGTTTCACCCCCAATATAAATATAAATTAAATATTTAATGTAATATTATTATGATAAATATAATTATGTATGTGTATGAGTGGGTGTATGTATATTACAGGGCTCAACACTAACGGTTGTCCGATGGATTTTGACCAGTAATTTGAAGGTCCGGGCAACCAATTTCCAAAACTACTTGCCCGATGTGACCAGTAACTTTCAATGGAAGAAATTGTGTCCAAGTTACCCGATGGGCTTAATAAAATTGGGGGTGAAACGTCTTGGGGGTGAAACGTCTGGAATTCAATTCTATGGTGGTACTTGTGTTTGGCATCCTGTAGTGGTGTGTGGTAAGACGGCTGCCGGGTTAGCTGAGTCGGTAGTGCACTAATTGAATGTTTAGGGGGTCATGGGTTTGAACCCCTACATCAGGCACACTTTTTCCCCTTCATTTACTTCAATCAGGTGGCAGCGGTGTTTGACCCAGGGTTGGCATGCTTTTTACCAGTGCGGTATTTACCAACTGTTGGTAATTCCCGGTATTCCTGTACTGGGAAATACTCTTTAATTTAAGAAAGTGGTAAAACTGGGAAATACTCGAAATTTCAGCAAATTGTTGTTTATTATGACCAAAAATGTAGAACCATCAGAGTCAATCATATCATTAAAATTCCACACAGGATCTTTTAAGGCTTCATGCATTACTGTCAGGGGATCAGAGGTTGAATGTGCATTTCACCATATTATCATAGTACATAATTAAAGCAATTATTTTGAGAGAGTGAATGTTAGGAGTCGAGATTTGTTTCACTCTTTTGACTATTATTGGATTTATTACATGTACAACAATGTACTGTTACTTTGTTTGTAGCTTACTATTTAGTAAAAAAGTGTCTTGGGCTATGCTCCGTGTTTTTTGTCCCTTAATAGTCCATCAATCATCTGGTGTAGAGAGGGTATGACCAAACCTAGAGGTTAAACTTATGGTCTCAACAGTATTTCCCGGGAATTGCCAGTATTTCCCGCCGTCCTGTGAAATACGACCGATTACGAGTATTTCCCGTCTTTTTGCCAACCCTGGTTTGACGGCCCACAGTGGTTGAGCCACAATGCTGGAAGGGGGAGGATTGTAGTGATGTGGGGTTAGACAGTAGGGTGAGGTATCAGTATCTCATAAGACACCAGTACTGGTTGAATCTGGTTATTTCAGGAAGTGGAATTGAGAGTGATTCAAATAAGTGCACCGCTTTCTTGACAATCAAGCTTAAATAAATTGGTATAAGTAAAAAATAAAAATTTCTTGTGATCAGAATTTTCCTGCCGCGAGCCAAAGAAATGTTTTGGAGTATTTTTAGTTATAGGGAGACAGCAAAACATCACTTTAATTTTGGCTAAAAATGGTTATACATGATTTCAACCCAATATACCTTGATGTCTTGCAAATCATTAATGAAATCATGGCCTTTAATTGCCTGGTTATAACAGTTTCATGATTGTACATTTCAGGTACATTCAGAACACATTATCTGACGACCAAATCTACATGCAGATTAATCCTGGTCAACATCACATGCCAGAAAATCCCACACATATTACATTAACAATAGAAAGCGAGAATCCAGAAACAAAGGCTAAAGTTATCAGAAGGTAACATTCATATACATGTGTTAATGTCTTCTTTTTTTATTTAATAGTAATATTGAATCTTCCTGTTTCCTTTGACATGATGAATTTGAATGTATTTTGTGTAAAAAGTTATATATTCCCAATTTTGTATAAAGGTTTAGTCAAAGCTTTACTTTGACAGTTGATTGGTTGGTCGGTTTGTAGACCAGTTTTTTTTTAAAACTGTAGAACACTTAAGCTTACAGCATTAAAACAAATGACTGCATGTGGTTGATATGATAATCTCTATTGTTTCGAGGTTAGTGTCATGAGTATGGCCTAGGTTTTAATGATATTTTCAAGTTTATGACGTTTTAATTTGTAAAAAGTTAATTTGTAGAATTTACTAGAAATTAGTGATTCTGTACTTTCAGAGTAAAACTTGGTTCATTTGGCTTTATTGATAAGTCGGACATTATAGATATAAACATGATTGTTGATATTTTAGATTAAAATGTGACTATGCTGGATGCGCAAGGACATATAGTACACCTGGTAATCTTAAAACACATCAGAAAACACACAAAGGTAACATTTTTGTGATCAATTGTTAAATCGTAGTCTTGTTCCAATAATACTAATTATGAATATGTCCTTAAAATATTAAGAAAGAACTCAATTTAAATTTCATCAAATAACTGTTGGTTGGATGATTTTTATTCATGAATTTTTAAAAAAAAATTCTTGTTGTATGCAATTATAAAATTGTTAAACATGTATGTGTGGACCTGTGCACATATTTGTTATCCCCCTCGAAACTTGGTGTTTAAATTTGGATGATTTCCCTTGATGAATGAATACATGACTACAAATAGCATTTTTTCTCCAAATATACAGTATACAGTTCTCTTCTTTGTGATCATTATTTAAGTACTAAATTGCAATTTGTTATAGGAGCATACATTGCACATTATATATTCCTAGGTGATGCAACAAATGTGAAACAATTATGAATTGTTAACATCATTGATATTATTCTGTGTTTATTGTGTCATCATTTTTACTGCATTGCCCAACAATGGCATTTTGTTGTTTATATATATTTTCGAAGAAGGATTCTACTCTATTACTAAAAACAAAACTATTAACTATCTTCATTCATTCCTGTTGAGGATTAAACATTCAAATATCTGTTCTTAATATTCTTTATTGACAAAAAAACAGGCTGCAGAAGCTCTTATTTTGATGTTATAGATAGATATATTTATTTGCATATTAAACACTGAAAAGTTTTTTTTTTTACAAAGCAGCAATAATCATTTCTACAGTAATTAGCAGCGTGACAAATGGCTGGCGAGAAAGCATGTACTTTGTGTTTGTGAATTTTAGAAATTTCATTATTTCGAGACATAAATCATCTTTTTGTTTATTTGTTTTCTAAATAGTCATAAAAGATTACAGAAATTTTAAATGCGTTCTTGGGAGGTTGTGATTTATTGCATACACTATGCAATAAATCACAAAATTATGGCATAGATTACATATCACCATTCCAAAACAGCACATTTAAGCCAAAATAATATTATTATTATGCAATACAACATACTGTTGAGCCATACAATTTCTGTGCATATATTTACTCATACATACACATACATACTCACATATACATATATAGATATAAACATATAATACTGCAAAGAAAAATCCAGTAATTTCATTGGTTAAAGGCTCGCGTATAGGATTCTATATACACGGCGCTGACAGGGTATATGACGTCCGAACTCATTTCCCCTTCATGCGCCTCATGACCATTTTTGCTGACGACTCGACTCGAAAACTTTTATCTCTTGATGTCTGCAAGTTACTAGAAATTGACAATTGATCTTCACACATGATTCAATAAATATTGAACAGATTACATGTGTGCTAGTATTAATATTCAAAACGATAGATTTTTTAAGGTTTGAGCCAAATTCAGTTCGATCAAGTCCATGAGATCAGACGCTTGAAAATAAAAATTAGAGTGCAAGCGCGCGCTTAACTATGTGTATTGAGGTACCTTACGGGGTAATGCAATTAATTTTCAGGCATTATAACATGTGAGTGAAATAAAAGAAATTTGATCTACAACAAGTAATTCCCGATATACTTTTAAAGGAATATGTTTTAATAACTAATATTTTACAAAACTAAAACACTCTAAACAATTTTATGAACCAAAAACACCAAAAATACACAGATCTAATTATTAGATCTAGAGAGCTAGGCATCGAAACATTGCTTGTTTAACTAAATTTGTATGAAAAAATGGAATTGCAGTATTATAAATTCGTTATACAGGTTGTTGACAGGGTATATGGGGGAATATAACCAGTCTGCGATTCATATATGGCACACAAACTGGTTATATTCCCCCATATACCCTGGCAACAACCTGTATTACTAATAATATACATTATAGATTTCAACATTACTTGATCAGTTTTCTTTCTCAATTGTTAGTTTGAAACTTTAATTGACTCTTATATTTTGTAGGAGAGTACACATTTATTTGCAATGAACCTGCATGTGGAAAGCATTTTCTGACATCATATGCTTTAAGAATCCATGTACGGGTACATACCAAGGAGAAACCATTTGAGTGTGAAGTGTCTGGATGTGAAAAAAATTTCACTACTGTTTACAGGTAAGAACTGAAGGTATTAGAAATGGCAATCTATAGTAATCCAGTTGTGAACTTATAAGTATGACTTTTATTTTTGTAAGAAGAACAACATTAGAGTACTTGAGATTTGTACTCTGACATGTATTTCTTGATTATGCCTTTTAAGTTGGCTTTGTTGCCAGGAAACATAAACATTCAAAATAATTTATGTGTTTGAATTTGATAACTTTTTTTAAAATGCCCAATTATTGTTGGTCAGACAGACCATGGACTTTGTGAAAAGAAACAGATGTAAATTTCCTTTTACTTTACAAATTGTCAATTTTACTGCCATCTAAAGCTTGTGTTTGGTACCAAACTGTTGTTTGACTGTCTTACTTCGATTATTTGTTGCTAGGTTACGAGCACATCAGAGAATCCATACTGGTCTCACATTCAATTGTGATGAAGGTGGTTGTACTAGATTCTTTACAACATTGAGTGACTTAAGAAAACACATACGTACGCACACAGGAGAAAAACCCTACAGGTATGTTGTATCTCATTTGTATGAAAAATTGTTGAATTCATTTGAACCCAAGACTGTAGATCAGGGGTTGGGTGTTCTACTCTTTGACCACTATTCCTCCCTTGTTAAATATTTGCCCTGATTTAGATAAGACAGAATATTCTTAAATATTTACAATTGATTAAAGCAATCGATAAAAAGTGGAGGAAACAACTGACGGAAGAGGAATTTACCCTAGTTCTTGAGACGGAATATCTTGTAGATCAAGTAAAACAAACGAATAAAACGAACAAATTGTTATATGAAAGACAAATCAAATTAAAAAACACCAAAAACAAACTTCTTGAAAAATGGGACACAGAATTCATTGGGGAACATATCACATGGAAACAGGTATTAACAATTCCAATCAACTGCACTATAGATACCAAACTAAGAGAATATCAATATAAATATTTGATGAAAATAATTCCAAATAATGATTATCTGTACAAATGTAAACTTACAAGCTGTAGGTTGTGTGATTTTTGTTCAATGTTACCGGAAACACAGAAACATCTTTTTTGGGAATGTCAAATAATTCAACAATTCTGGCTTAATTTACAAGATTTTCTCAAAACCAAAAATATTCAAGTACATATACTTAGCTATAGAATAATATCACTAGGTTTAGAAAACAACAATGATAACAAAAAAAGAAATATAATAAATTTTCTTCTAATACTAGCAAAATATTTCATCAGCTACTGAAAATATAACAAAAAAGTGCCAGAAATTGAAATCTTTAAACCTTACATATCTCGACGTATTTGCATTGAAAGAATGATAGCAACTCAAAAAGACAAACTAGAAGTATTTGAAAAAAAATGGAAAGAATTTATACATAACCGGATACTGTAAAACATGCATAAGCAAGACACAGAAAATATCATGATAACATATGATTGCTTTAGGTTTTATATCTTCATATTCTAGCTCACAAAGACTCAGACTTTTTTTTTCTTTCTTTTCACCTTTTACTATTTTTTTTATAATTATATACAAAAAACCCATTTAAGTTTAGAACACTACACATACGGATACTATTGTAATCAATTATTTAATGTCATTAATATCAATGTTACACTACTTTACTTATTGTGTATTAATCTGTAATTTTCAACATTATTGTATGTGCACTGTATAAACTTAAATGAATAAAGAAATATAAAAAAAAAAGAAAAGAATATTCTCTCCAAACAATTATTATAAATTCATTGAGAGGTATTGCATCTCCATGTTTCTTATAACTATGATGTGTTCATTTTGTATTATTGGTATTGTTACAGGTGTGAACAGGATGGATGTGGGAAGGCATTTAGTGCTAGTCATCATCTGAAAACACATAAACGTATCCATACAGGTAAATTTCATGATGAATTACACAGTGTCTGCAAAAAAAATCCTTTTAAAAAAATCTCTCATTATAAATGTAAAACATTCAGGATATTACACAAGTAGTCATAAGTTACAGTTATTAAAAAAGTTTCCTGAAAACAAATAAAAATGAGGCTTTGGGGAGGTTTGATCATTCTCTGACAACAAATAATCATTCAATGATTTATGAATTAAAATTATGTTATTTAAATCATAAAATGCAAATAAACATCTTTTCGAAAAAATTCTGAGCGTAGTTAAGTGTCCATCACTATAATGCATTTGTGACATCATGTCAATTATTATCTCACTCGTGAATTATTGAAAATAATGCAGGGATGTTATTACTGCGGCATTACTTATGATATTAATATTGTTATCTTGTTATTTTGTACAGGTGAAAAACCATTTCTATGCAATCAGTGTGAGAATAAAGGATTTACTACATCCCATAGTCTGAAGAATCACATCATCAGACATAATAAACAGGAACTCAAACAAGTCAGTATTTATCAGGGTTGTCAGCTGTTTTTGTAGCCATTATTCGGCTATATTTCCAATGCTAAAAGTATATATTTTTCCCAATTGGAATGTAAAAATCCCAATAAATCTGAATTTCAATTTAGCCTTAAATTGACTAATTTAGAGACTTTTTTCTCAGAAGCAGTTGATATAAATAACAATTGTTGATTAATTAATCACTACATTAGACTTTTCCCCAAATTTCTAAGTTTAATGCGCAAAAGTTCCTAATTTGAAGGGTATGTGTCATCATCTCAAAATAGCCAAAATAAACCCTATTTATAGCATTCTAAATGTTTTATTTCATGTAATATATTATTGACTGTCCACAGTTGAATGAATTTAGGTTGTTGCATAAGAGTCTTATGTCAACAGTTGACGAAACCCGTGTTCTTGGGTTACCAACCAGTGCTAACTTGACTTTTCCCAAGCAACTGGCAATCTACATGAACTAGAGGTGGAGGAAACTATGAATGTAGTATTTTCAGTGAAATTGGCAAGGTGAACATAACAATGTATGCCTCATCTGGGATTCTGTGTGAATTTTCGATTAAAGACAAAAATGATCGGGGATGAAAAAGTGCTGTCTGTCCTTCGTAGAATATGGAACTTTATTATGGCTTAAAGCGTAAAATGCTCGGAATATAATCTCATTTTGTCAACAGTGTGCATTCTCATACATGTATCTCTTGAAACTGATAATGTAAATACTGTACTTTTTATATTTCAGAGCATACAAACTATACAGTTAACAAGGGAAATAGAGGTATTAATTCTGTGACAATTATAAATAACTTAGATGTAATATGTAAGATATATAATCACTTGCATTTCATTGTAGTCTACTTTCTATTTTATGGCATTTGTTAGCGGTATATTAATAAAATTGAACATTTACATCTATTTATCAGTCCTTTAGCTGCTGTGGAGGTTGTCACACAACATCGTAGTATATAAATTCATTAATTGATTAAACATCATTGTTATGAACCAGTGTTATGTAATTACTTTTGTGGAACATCTTTTTATGTGATTGAATGTTGTTTTCACAGAATTCAAATACTGCAGTTGATGCTGAAGAATTTTGGCAAACAATATCAATATGCGACAATGATCAAGCAATAACAGATAATAATACCATCACTTGTAAGTGTACAGTTTATAGAGTTATCGAGCATTATCTGTTACCCACCCATTATGTTTCCCCTTCTTGTATCTGTTATCAACCCTATTGTCTGTCATCCACCTCATTATCAGTTATCCATTCTTTGTTATCCAACCCATCATTATTTATTCACCTTGTTTTATGCTATTCACTTCATGTATTTGTTATTCTCCCCCCCCATATTATATTTTATTCACCCCTTTATAATTATGTTATTCAGCCTTGTTAGTTGATATGTTCATTATCCGTTATCTACTGTATTGTATAACATTGGCATCATCACCAATGGGCGATGTTGGTGTTCTGAATTATTGGAGTAACTTTGTTGCTTAACTTTATTACAGTTTGTGGTATGTTACTGCTTTTACTTTTTATCTTTTTACTTCCAGCAATGTGAAATTGTTGTCAGTTATTATTTTGGTGCCGATTTTATTTACTTTGTTCCATGACAATTCTGTGCTCCAAATATATCAGATCCTTTGTTTGTTGACATGATAACTCATTGGTATTAGATCACCCTACTGTTTGTCTACACGTACAACGTATTATATATTGCAGTATTTCCTGTATCCGCTGATGTTCTTGAAGCAGACGAGACCGAAGGTGTTCATCTTGAAAGTGTTAAGCCTGTTGTAAATGTTCCACTGTATTCTGAAATACAAGAAAATGAGAAAAATCGACAACATAATTCTAACAATGAAAATAATAGATCTGTGAAGTCCAATACTTGCTTCATTGCAAATTCAAGGATTGATAAAAAGACAGTTGGAAATGTGCCACGAGTTAAGAGAATAAAAGCTAGAAAAAGTGAACATGTCAGTTGTTTAAAATCAAAAGTATTACCTCCGTCTTCTGTGATTATTAAAGCTGGAAATGTAGTTGAAACAGTGACTAAACCATCTATACCTCATGTAATAACAGTGCGGAAACCAGTACGAACTGCGACCGTTACAGCTACTTCAGTTTCCGATTCCAGTGAAGATGTGCCTCATAGTTGGACTGACAATATCACACCTTCTAGTGCTGCGTCAGATAATATTTTGATAGATTCAAATCAGGATTCAAACTTGCCTGTAGTGACTGTAGACAAAACAGGCTTGGTGTCTGTTAGTGATACCATTTCAACGTCAATGCATGTGGCTAATGTCATTCCATCTGGTGATGGGGAAGAAACATACCAAGGTATGAATAGTGATGGAATCGATGTACTAAGTATTGAAGACATCCCAGATGATGCCAATCAGCCTTTGCCTTGTGATGTTAAAATGGAATCTGTGCAAACTATAGACGGAGAGAATGTCACGGTGCAGCATTATCTTCTAACTAGTATCATAACAAATACATCGACAGGTCAACAGACAAGTCAGCTTATAACGACACCAATTGTACTGCCAGATTCTACCGACGTGTCGGGTGACAATATTACTACAGTCCCGATCCAGTTCATTGGAAATCCTGTTATCGCTAACAGTGAGAAGGAAACGGGGGAGATAACTAGCCTAGCAGAATCAAACCCTTCAACTTTTGAAACTGTGTCTGCAATGGGTACTACGTCAGATAATTTTATTCCTAGTGAAGAACATAATAGCGCTATTGAGGAAGGTGCTGCAAGTATGACCAGTGCTGCCAGATGTGTGCCTATCTATCCTAATAATACTGCCAAAGACAAAATCAACATTTCATTTGCCGAGCAATCATCCGGAAATCAAAGTGAAGATGATTCTTCTAATCCTATGGACATTGTGCGGGTGTTTGAATCAATTATAGAAGATCCTGGTTCAGAAATGATTACAGACTCTTCCGATCCTGATCCACACTGTGCAGATAGATGCTCAGATTATACAGAACTTGTTGATACTGACAAAGAGTATTTATTGATAAATCCCGTCAGCGATGGTTTCCACTTTCAAGATGACTTAGAAAATTCCATTTCAACTACAAGTCAAGAATCAAGTACAGAAAATTCAGATGTAATCAGTCTTTCCATCGCTGCCTCACAAGAACTTATTGATGCATTATCTAGCCTGTAGACAAATGAAAAAAAGTCTGTAATTTGTGTACAAAATTTCTATAAATCATGTGATAACGTAAAGTAGTCGGACAAACTCTAGCTATAAAAAAACTTTGTTCACAGTGTACCGTAAACCTAGGAAACAATGTAAGCCAGTTTGTACTCTCTTTGTCATACTTAAAAGTATGTTCTGTAAGTACATTTCAAGAAAAATGTCTTGGCGATCAGTTTGCTTTAGAGAGTTGATATACCAAGTAACTAATATAGATGGATTTTAAACATGTTATTTCCCTTAACTAAGATTCTTAGTATGCTTGCAAACTGTGTTTTGTTTTCAGCTAAGCACAATAACAGACAAGCATACTGCTAAGAATTTATTTGATAATTTACTTTCATGCAATGTTGTCCCGATAGTCACTGTTGAATTTGTTACATTCTGTTTGATAGGTAAGAATGTTGAAAATAGGTTCTTCCAAGGTGAAAATCTGATAAAAAAAAGAAAACTCATAAACCAATTGTACTGTCAATAGACTATCAATTGTGGTGTTCCAATTGTCGTTTGTGATATTGGAGTCATATACCCAACACTACTTTCATGCTTGACCAGTCCTGGCCCCGGTTTCACGAAAATATTGTCTAATTGTGCTGTTTCGATTCTATACATTTCTAATATCAAAACATAGGTTCTAAGAAAAAATAACTTGATAGCCAATTAACCTTTTTTAGAGTTTTTTGCTTAGTTAAGTAAAAACTTAAGTATTGTCATGAAATTGGGACTGGCTCTCATTCATAATGCTTGCCAAGTATAAATCTAAACTTACTTGTTTTCACATTAACACAATCATAGAGTATTGTCATCATTTCTACTGACATATTTCTTGGCCATGTTTTTTTATCTGACACATTATCCTATCAAAATTTCTGTATGTGTTTAAAGTTTCACACTTAAAAGTTGACTTACTGTTTTTGAAACGGGGCATGAATGAACTTCTACAAGACTTGTCAGTGTGCTTGACGTATTTGACAAACTCTGAATAAACAAAGAAGATAGGTTTGACACCATGTCACTCATTCTAACATGATGTATGAAGTTGCAACAATGTGAAGTCCCGATACCTGCCCTTACTTACCTTTTACATTGTTCATTTATACTTTTTATTGTATATTGCCTTACAAAACAGCCATTGTTTTCATTTTTCGGCTATTAGTTTGATTCTTAATTCATATTTTATGTCCCTCTATTGTTTGTGGTTATGGCCATCATGTTACCTCACAACTATGATTTTTACATTCAGCTTTAGACATGTTATGGATCGAAGGTATTGCTTTGAAGTGGCATCAGTTCTCAGTGCTATACATTAGTATAACGCTTACATATGTTGTTTTGGATGAATACATTTTTTGGTACTGTTTCATGTATTTATCTATTGAATAAATAGATCAATTCGGATGGAATTGTTGCATGCCAAAGTGTTTTAGCTTCTAAAATTCATACATTGATTGTATACCTGTTTGCATCTAGTTTTATGATTACAATTGTGTTCAGTAATTTCTGATTCATAGACAGTGCAACTTGTACAGAGCAGCCCTCCCTTGAGCAACAACCTCTCTTGAGCAACAACCTCTCTTGAGTAACAACCTCTCTTGAGCAACAACATCTCTTGAGCAACAACCTCTCTTGAGCAACAACTTTTCTTGAGCAACAACTTTTCTTGAGTAACAACCTCTCTTGAGCAACAACCTCTCTTGAGTAACAACCTCTCTTGAGCAACAACATCTCTTGAGCAACAATCTCTCTTGAGCAACAACCACTCTTGAGCAACAACATCTCTTGAGCAACAACCTCTCTTGAGCAACAACATCTCTTGAGCAACAACTTTTCTTGAGCAACAACCTCTCTTGAGCAACAACCTCTATTGAGCAGCAACCTCTCTTGAGCAACAACCTCTCTTGAGCAACAACCTCTCTTCCAAAAGCATACACACTGTGGGATTAAGAGGATACCACCAATTTAAACTATGTGGAACAATTATCTCTCTTCAACAAGATTATCATTTTTCTGTAGTACATAAATACTTCCCAATTAACCACCTGTGAAACAAAAAAATTCATCTCCTTAGTTGTGTTGCTCTGGAGTGATTGCACTCTGTTAAGAAACTTTTGTGTGCCAAAATGTCTGTAATGACTTGGATGCTGTCTTGATACGCTTCAGTTAGTCTCTGCTCTTATCTATGTATCCATATACATGTATATCAGTGCTGGAGTGATTGCACTCTGTTAAGATACTTTTGTGCATACTTTGACCAGTTCATACTGTCTAGATATGTGCTACAATGTAGATTTTGCAATTACCTATGCATTTATATACATGTATATCTGTACTTCCGCTCTCAATGCATGTGCTAGTTATGGATTTCTTTAGATCACCTGTTTTTAGTTTTTGTCCAAAACAGAGTTTGTAAAAACACATTTCATTTGTTGCATTTTTGTAAGAAATATTGAGTAGTGCCTTGACATATGTTATAAGGTTCTTACTTTTTTGATGGATAATTGTTTGTTCCCCTTCCATTTTGAAGAAGAGGAAAAGTTTGTTCTGCTTGTGTCTGTCGGTAAACCATTGGTTTCTGATCGATAACTGAAGAATGTTTGAGCGTAGTGTAGTGATACTTCGTAGGATGATTGCCTGTCAATGTCAGATGGCCTGTCTTGTTTTTTGGTCAGTTGCTTAAAGGTCAAGTCTGAAAATAATTTCCTCTTGAGAATGCTTAGGCCTAAGGCCAGTTGATTTCATAGGGTGATTGCCGATTGTCTTCACTCACAACCTCTGACACGCTCTCATGGTGACATATGTGTTTTACAAACTGCTCTTGTTTTATTTTTTGTTAAAGTCTGTACTTTAATATACTTGTATATACTGTGTATATTATTGTAACATGTTCATATATTTGTATACTATGTATACTCTGGGATATATATGTACAGTTTGTTGTAGTAATCAGATATACAATGTATTTATTATTCATACTACTTGTATACAAATACATAATATATTGATGAGTTCTTTGAATGTATACTGTGTATATTTCTGCATGGGTGTTTTGTGTTACAGTTTGTGTAAATGTGTCTGTATTGTAGGTTCCGTTGATTAATAAACTAGCTATTGGTGATCATGTAACACAACTATTGAAAAGTTTCTATTAATAATCATGTCTTGATTAGAGTCATTAGTTGGAAATTAATGTAAGAATAAAGTGCTTGGTTTATTGTTTAAGGAAATATTTAGCTAACAGAGAGCTTACTATTCAATTTGCTCACTTGTATGTACATAATTACTTACATAATTTACTAGTAGAGCTTTGTTTACATTATTGGGAGCTTTTTTAATTCAAATTATGACACATTTGTATGAAACTTGTCAATAACTTTGACAGCCTTGCATGGAGAACTACTGTATACAGTTAAGTTCATTGTTACCAAACATGTTGTTGTTCAATGTTATTGTATATTCTGGTCAAAAAACTTACCTGCTGTGTTGTATTCTGAGAATCTTCACAAAAAGGTCTTAAATGATAACTGTGATTTTGACAAGGTTTCAATGTACTGTGAAGATTTTTGATCATTCACTTCATCTGTATCTTAGCTGTTGTAGCTTACTGGATTCAGTAAATGAATACAATGTACTCATTTCAGCGATGGAAGACCATTTCTGTTTGTATAACGTCTGAATTTTTTACTTTTTCCACTTATACAATTGATGGAGAATATATCTCTGGACTTGTGTTTCATTTTGCACTTGATTTTTGTCATTTTCATTCTGCATTATCACAGATACAGTAAGCATTTGTGTCAACTTTAAAAGCATTCCCTGCAATGTGACAAAATGGCAGCCTGCATATGTATGCTTAGCATTGATAACTTGTAGGTTTTTATTTTTACCATTTAAGTTGAATGAAAATCAAAATTCAGTCAATGCTATTATTAAGGAGTGAACATGGAACTAGTCTAATTGTATATGAATACAGAAACTAACAGATATCGTCCCTCAGTGTGTTGTCTGATACTGTAGTTATTTTGAAATTGTGAGTACTTTTATTTTTTAATATTATGATTTTTGAAAATCAATAAAAAAAATCCTTTTTGCAATTAGTTTGCAAAGTGTTTAATGTGTACTGTATCAAAATGGACATATTTTGAGATATATCTGGTATATTTACTCCATCTGGTATTTTGATGGTGATCATTTTTTACGCAATTTACCAAAAATGAAAATGTCACTAATCGATACTGATCTACAGTATTACTGTCAGTCAGACTGTATACTGTTTGTTATGTCCCTTACTGTGCTTGGTATGCTGACCAGTGCTGCTGTATTATTCCAAACATCTCCTCTTCTGTTATACTATACAAACTGACAATAAATTAATAAATACTACAGAATCTTGTTCTTTATTTCCTCCATTGTAATCAAAGTACCCATATCATGATGCCGAGTTGAATTGTGTACTTCCAATCTACCCATTTTGGGAACTGGACAACCTCCGCCTCCGGACAATACCCTTCCTGTGATTTTTAAACATTCTTAGCAGCTAAGAGAACACAGAATGATGACGAAGGTTATCATACTAATAGCAGGATAGACATGTTTCATTGTTTGACCTTTTGTTACTGTTGTTTCTATACTCTAGACAAATTATTTTAATGTTCGAAATGGCCTATTTACTATATTATATTCTTATTATAGTAAAAAGGCCATATAGAACATTAAACTATTGTTTTTTAAGTACCCTGTGTTTTATATGATGTACCAAGTATCACTTGAGTGTGCTCAGCACAAAGGAAATTTTGTGTCTGGTTGACCTCAGTCTGACCGCAAGGTCACTAAAGATCTCAATTTAGTCTCAAACTCAAATTTCCAGTAACTTGTTTTAAATACATATCCAATCGAAAGAGTTGGTAAATGATCAAAATTTAGATAAACTAACACTGCATTTATGGTGAGACGGCTATGAAAATGAAAAACATGATTGACCAAAAATGTCAATTTGACATGTGAAACTCGTAACTACATGTAGTAATGTTCCGTTATCTGAGTTATGAAGGACTGCTGGCTGTTATTTTCTCATATATAACTATTGCAACCGGAAAATACTTGAAAGTGATTCAGAAGGATGCAAAATAAAAAGCTGATATTTGGTGAATTGTGCTGGTAATCTATTACAAATGAATGTTCCATAGTCTTTTATCCTGTATTCGCCGTCTCTCATGTTGGAAACTTGTCCAGCAGCGATTGATTTATGAACATCGTTCGTTATTTTTGGGTTGATGATAAGATAAGGTTAAGTGGAACTTTAAACCAGGTTTCAAGCCCAGTGTGTTGCCACCGCGACTATTGCAAAGCGGTACTCCTATTTTCACTCGTTTGTGTTTGTCTTGTCCGTTGTGTATTTGTGTACATATGTATATATGTTCATGTCTTATTGTACCTTTCGAGTGCACTTTGGGTATGGCATTCCCTCTTCTTTATTCATTTTTCCCTAATATTTGATATAAATTATGACCCAGATGGAACACGTATCATTTATTGTATATAATGTACAAATTGATGGTTTTGTCACATAAACCCGGTGCCCTCAGACCTACAAGCTAACACAAAATGCATTATCGTCTTTCATGAACAAATAACTGACGTGGCATAAAGTTGCAGTTCCATCAACATATGAATATTATACATACTTCCTGGCTGATAATAAAAAATGTATTACATTTGAACATTTAAATCATCATAAAAACTTCAAGATTCGACACAGAGTTTGCTGTTGTTTAAGCTAGGAGAATACAACTGTAGACAATGAATACTAAGCCAAAAAGGAAACACATGACTCTGTCAAAAACAAGGGCCACTTGATACCATTCCGTCCGCGCATGCGCCCGTGATTCTGTCAACACGCTCCGTAATAACAGACTATTCACATGTCGCAGAATTTCATCAATATCTCTTTCCATCTTATCTCCCTCACTCTTGGGTGTTTCATTGGCTGCTAATTGTTTTTCTACACCTCGAAACGATATTGTTTCTGACTCTTCCAGTGGATAGTAATTGTCTTCACTTACACAAACAATACTCTTCAAGGTCTTCAAGAAAAGCTGAAAGACAATTCATTGAGAATTATATTCACGTAATCAATTAGCTTTGTTTTTTTTAACATAATCAGGAATGCAGAGCAAAGTTTGCTCGTGTTAAATCACCAATGGCTTACTTTCGGTTTACAGTTCTTTGAGTACACTAGCACACGTTTTTTTGTAGAATTGCTGTTGCTTTGCCCACAACTCTTACGAGAGATGGAATATGCAAATAAATATACATATATTTATAATTGAATTAAGCGAACGATAATCAAAGTAAAACCTATGTAGCAGGGAAGGCCACATTCACAAATCAGAACTTCCCGAGAAAAATCTAGACATAAGAAAAGACAGGAGGCGCACGTTGGGAGGAACACAAAACATAATCAAGGTGAGTAATCTGACGATAGTGTGTCAATTGGTTGGGTTGAATTCTTATAGTATGACTTGCGACATGGATGGATTTGTTTCCGTATTCATTTAAAGTAAAAGGAACAAGATGGTCCTACAGGTGCGTATACATTTTGAAATTAAGTGAGACGATTTGAGTTTCATTCATTACCCCCCCCCCCCCCCGCCAATGAATCGACTGCTTTTACCTAGCCCTTTTCAGGTTCGGTATTTGTTCAATAACAATCGTTGACGAAGTCAAATACTGCGGCCTCATCACAACTTTCTTTTCAAATTTCCATTAAAACAGCTTCGAATTTACATTAAAACAGCTTCGAATTTCCATTAAAACAGCTTCGATTTTACATTGGAAAAACAATCTTGAAGTGAAGGACTTCTCGTTCGTCCAATTAGCATCTTAAGTCATATGACATTAAGGCCATGTATGCCATAGAAAATACCCATATTTGCTTTTGCTTTTAAGCGATATTTTGGAAACTAAATAATATAGCAAGATGAAATGCATACTGTTTTATCGTTATACAGTCCTTCAACTACTAGTACTGCTATAATTGTGTAAAAAATATTTGAACTTTTGGTACTGTCAAATAGTACATGTAGGTCCGGTAAATCAGGCTAATTGCACAAGCGTTAATTTTGCAAAAGAAACACATTAATAAACTTGTCAAAACACATGGCAATGCTATCGGCTTAATATAGTCAATACTTTCGTAATTGAAAATATGATAATGTTACAATGATCAGTCGACCTAATCTAGAATATTTTTACTGTTCACAGCGTAATCGAATAGCTCAAAATAAAACTGTTTTGTATTCAATTTATGTTTTATAAAATTCTATTTATCGGATGATTAAGTCAGTATGGATTAATTTGTCTGTCGTAATGGTGCATTGATGTTTTTTGTTTCTTTTAAACGGATTTGCTGTGCCAAATAATAAATCGCGAATTAGACGCTACATTTTAATGCCACGATCACACCAGACAATTTCTGCTTCTGACAAGCGACTTCAGCTAGAAGCTACCAGTTGAAATATGGACGCCTTACTGAGGTATGTTGTGTAATATTAAGCGGATTAATTTCTTTTGGGACCGATGCATTTTGAGTGGTCATTGTCAGTGAGGGTAAGAAATGGAGTGCTGCGAATGTGAATTACTGCATGGGGTTTCGCTGCAAAGCTTGTGTCAAGTTATTGTTAAGCTACCTTTATGGTGCGTCAAACATCAATCACAAACAACAGCCGACACAATAAGCAGTCGACCATAGCATATTGCAGCATATAAAGAAAACATTGTAATGTTATGCTTAACAGCCTTGAACACAATCCATGCATCAATGACACCATATCCCCGGGTTGCTTACATTGTGGGAGAACCTGTTGTAGTCGTGCATTCGAGAGTTGTTTTCAACAGTATCTCAGATATTTACGGCCGTCAGCTAGCCTAACCAGTGCTGAAAGGTTACCAGCTGTGACTAACCGGTTCGTCCACATGCAACAAGATCGCCACATGAATCAGCGGAGGAGGACAGGTGAATTTGGTTTTACTTTTTTCAGTGAAACTCACGTGGGGAACATGACACTTCAACTTCGAAATTGCTGTTTTCACGTTAAAGAAGTCTGAACAAAGTCATGAATTTAGAAATCAGTTTCTTATAAATATTTATATCACTTTTCCTTTGGAGCATATCGGAGATAATAGCAAACAGAGATCCCCTTACCTTACGGATTACTCCTGGAACTTTGTGTTTACTCGGTCCTCGACCTTGTATGTTCATCACCCATATGGAGAATACCATCGATAGTGCTATCCATATCATAGTTATACAGTAATATTGCACTGTAAAATAACAATACATTGATACACTTGTAGAAACTGTACAAACATGTCACTTGAACGGATGTTTTGTTGCCATTAAACTTGTAATAAAATTGTAAAAAAACTAACTTTAAGGAATATCTTTACCCTCGTACAGAACTTCATATCAAACAGTAATTTAAGATTTTTGGAATTGTGACGAAACAGCGAATGTACTTGAGGTAGTGTCTTTATTCTCTGCTCTACATGTTTACTTCCCTCCTTTGATAAGCACATATTTATCTCTGCGTATTGTTTCTTTTCCCAACTCAGCTTTTTACACTGTTTTTCTTTCTTCATTCATAACACAAGTAGCTCAAAGCAAAGCAAGCCGATGAAATTTATTGTCCGACATTTATTTAGGTCTTCTTCTTCAAGCTACTCTCATTAATAACATTGAAGATCATGCGCTGGCGCCAGTTAATATGATAAAAAAGAAACATGTTTGAAATATATGTACATGTAGTACTAAATACTTTGTATTTTTTCCAATGAATTGAAAAAAGATTAAAACTTTGTACATTGGTTGCTGTTCCACGGTTACTGAAACATGCACCGACACAGTGACAATGGTTGTGAAAATCAAATGCGGCTATTTTTTTGCGACAAGTGTTGTCATGGCCCACTGATTAAATGTTCGTGGGTGAGTAAATCATCATTAGTACTATCATGGGCTTACGCAATGAAATACAATACTTACCAATATAAGGAAGAGTTGGGTGTGCCTCTGGTAAGAAACCTTGTATCATTGTAATAAGAATAATCATCCCAAGTAGTAAAGCTGAACCTGTAAATGATGTACCCATGTACGTGAATATAACAGAGAGTATTTTGTCCTTCTAATAAATACATTTAACGTGAGACATTTATGACACAAATATTACTACAAAATGAATGTGAAATTGGTACGCGTTGTGATAAATTGAGTCCATAGAGATTCTTAAGTATAAAATGATTCAAGAAAATATTCACTAAAGATGGATATTTCGGCTAAAAATCCCTTTTCAAGCATGTGAAATATTAATAATGATAGAATTATTCTTTTATATATTCACATACAAGAATTACATAATAAATAACAAGGTGACAAAACTCATGTGTCACGTAATTTACTTCTATACATACCGATGGTTAGTCTCTCTTTGGAATCTGGAGGTAAGAGAAACTGGAAAGGTACTAGGAAAGCTAATATCACAGCTGGTAGTATGAATACATGTGTGTAGTAGACTGTGTTCCTCTGAAATATAAATACATGTGTGTAGTAGACTGTGTTCCTCTGAAATATGAATACATGTGTGTAGTAGACTGTGTTCCTCTGAAATATAAATACATGTGTGTAGTAGACTGTGTTCCTCTGAAATATAAATACATGTGTGTAGTAGACTGTGTTCCTCTGAAATATAAATACATGTGTGTAGTAGACTGTGTTCCTCTGAAATATAAATACATGTGTGTAGTAGACTGTGTTCCTCTGAAATATGAATACATGTGTGTAGTAGACTGTGTTCCTCTGAAATATAAATACATGTGTGTAGTAGACTGTGTTCCTCTGAATTATAAATACATGTGTGTAGTAGACTGTGTTCCTCTGAAATATAAATACATGTGTGTAGTAGACTGTGTTCCTCTGAAATATAAATACATGTGTGTAGTAGACTGTGTTCCTCTGAAATATAAATACATGTGTGTAGTAGACTGTGTTCCTCTGAAATATAAATACATGTGTGTAGTAGACTGTGTTCCTCTGAAATATAAATACATGTGTGTAGTAGACTGTGTTCCTCTGAAATATAAATACATGAGTGTAGTAGACGGTGTTCCTCTGAAATATAAATACATGAGTGTAGTAGACGGTGTTCCTCTGAAATATAAATACATGAGTGTAGTAGACTGTGTTCCTCTGAATTATATATCATGTTGTATATGGTTTTTGGAGTCTCTCGCCGTTTGTCAACAGTATTTCAGTTAAGTATGGCGGTCAGTTGAACTAATGAGTGTTCTTGTGGTACCTACCAGTATTAACATGCTCAGCTGTAAGCCGCTTACAACTTCTCCACATGGATCAGAAATTCATCACAAATGAGTTCGGTTGTGTTAACTTCAATCGAATTGTCAGAGTTCGAACAGACTACCTCCAGATTGGCTGTCGAGTGTTCTACTAACTGAGATAACCAGACGGGCTGTTATACACTTATTAACTCTTTCGTACTGTTAAACCATTGCTTAACCCTGTTTCACTTCAGTTATGAAGATAGTCTGATCACCATATCCGCGCCTGGTTATTTTTTTCTTCCAAACTCATTAGCTATCCTTCTTTGACAGTATCAGAAGGAAATATATCGCTGGTTGTGTGGAATCTCACATTTCATAAAATAATTAATAAGACAAATGGAGAATATTTAGGGAATTCATTACAAATTGGCATAAATGCAAAAAGTAATAACCTCAGTTTGCCCATGTAATTATACAAGACATCAATAGAGTTTATTCAAGGACGCTGAAGCAATTTCCTAATTTGATTTATTTCTTAATCAACCAATACCATTAACGTAATACCATTAAAGCACGCGTTTTCATTTAGTCTTATTTCATTACTGAGGATATTTGTGGATATTACGAACAAGATTTCTAGATATTCGAATTGGTTGGTGTTGATATATCAAATTATGGACAATTCTGTTTTACGATTTACAGATCATTTGCGTGTAATACACCTTACGTTTTAATATAAACACGTCTGTACTTCATAAAACTGCTTTGCGAAAATAAAAACAAGTTAGATCTTTCTCTTTATCTCAAATCTTAAGGTAGATAAACGATTTGGAAATGGCTCACCCAGTTCAAAATTTCCACCCTCTACAAAATTGATAGCGTGAAATATGTGCTTAAACATTCATTCATTCATTCGTTCGTTCATTTCTTCATTCGTTCGTCCTCTGGTTCGTTCGTTGGTTTGCTTGCTTATTCGTTCGTTCTCTCTTTTCGTAAGGTATAGTTTACCTAAATTAAACATTCTGATCAACTCACCGGTTAAAATGTATTCAATGCTTTTAAAAATACGATATAAGATTATGGACATGGATAGAAAATCTAGATCAGTGATAAAAGACAAACCTTCAGTTTGAGGTCAAAACGGACATGTTGGTAAGGTTGATCTGGACAACAAGCATAGCGTTTGGTTACTATGGAAGCAGACGTTGACGTTATCCCCCACTCGTCATTTACTTGATATTCTGTCGTGTCAAATGTGTTATTTTCCTGAAAAAAAAACAGGCAGTCAATTAATGATAAATACAAATAATCAGTCATATATTACAAATATAACGATTTTCAGCCGCTTCTCCGTTTTTCGAGGACGAACTTTCAGTATTCAGCTTGCTTCGCATAGTCCGATGATATTTATCTGGTAGGTATGGATAATCGTAGAAGTTTGAGAAGACAGCATAATAAGTTCCATTATCCTATCACGAACATTGACTTCGGAATCTTCAACATAAAATTGAGTTTGGGACTTGGAAACCAATTTCAAGTTTTATTGCATTAGTTAATAAAGAACAAAATAAAGCAATTGGATTGACATTAACGACAATGTACACAAATCGATCGCAAACATCGCGTACATGGTATGTTCTGTAACACACCGTGACACGAAGTACATCACGTGTACTGGTGACATACGCAAATAAATGGTCAATATATTCCATGTGATAATTACTAAGATGATATTACATATATTGGCCAATTTGTGTAAATCTAAGATCAATCGGCAGTTCGAGAACTTTATGATCTCCCCTGTATATCGTATTGTAACCCATTCAGACACACACTTTCAGGTTGGGGAAACCCAGGTAGTACGTGACGTCATTCTTTGCACTTTGTATTATGTATTGCGAGTTATTTACAAGCTTACCGCAAACATGGACAGTTCCATCATGCGACCATCATATGTGTAGGAACCCACATTAATCGAGCACATCTGATGATCAAAGGGAAATCTTGTCATGTCCATCGCACACATTGTACGTATACGGGATTTTGGTGCGTAAAACACTTGACCATTGTTGAAAATCACTGCTAGCGTATTCATGGCTTCCAATCGTACATCGGCACTACAAAAAACATAATGTTTATTTATGGAGTAATAATTTCCTGTAGCGTAAATTTCTTGCCTCATATGTATACATTATATGTTAACTTTATACCCACTTTTCGTTTATTCATCTGTTATTTGGTCACTTTGCAATCTGTGTGGGGCAGTTCTGTCATGTGAATGCGATTTCCATGTGCACATTCTTGTCTTTCTTTCAGCAACCCAGCCAAGAACTACCGGTACATTTATATATTGATATCATAATAACGTCCACGAAATTTTGAAAAAAGGTTCAATTAAGTTTGGGATTCTTATCACCTTCAAACGATCCTCTAAATCACTTCATGCATGCATTGATAATGTTAAACCCATTTGTTACGGAAGCGTATTAGAGCGAAAAATTATTGATATCTTGGACTGATCAACTTCGAGAAAAAAAACACAAATACATGTATGTAATAATTTGGCCCTACTAAGGCTCCAGTTATTGGTTGTAACTTATGATAAGTAAACTATTATGCTTTCATACAGCGTTACATCATCATGTAGCATTCCGTCTTCACTTTCACTATACGACTGAGAAATCTACAATACCAAACTCTAGCCACGACTGGGATGGCGATAATTTAAATGTAGATGCTGAAATGAGTGGTTTTCCTGTTTTTGCGTGTAGAGAGCTTGAACTGTGTGTATGAACACATTTATATCTTTATCAACTTACCCTATACCCAATGTACTTTCAGTACCTTGATTTGTTTATTTGACCATAACGCGCGTGTACAAATACATGTATGTTCATCCCGGGGCAAGCATGCTGGATTAGCATTCATGTATTGTATCATGAAGAAGAGATCAACTATCGTGGAATACTAGTGACATGGGTATACAAAAACTTAGTCTGATTAATCCATTAACATTTTCAGGTTACATTACAATACATATCTCCACAGTGGTCATGAAGGAAAAATAGGCTGAGTAATTTATTACTTGTTGAATAACACAATATCCGGTTGCCACAATTCTTCCACAGGAACGTGTATCACAGTTATGCGTGCATACTTGGATGGATCCCAGCTCAAGCGGAAGTCGGTCCAAAACATTTGCAAATACATGCCAGTTTCCAAAATTTCCTCATGTTCAAACTGAAAAAAGGGAAATATAATGAAATAGCTTAATACATTTGTATACCGTAAATAAATGTCTATATAACGGTAACTGGCGAAATGTCAATGATTTTTTAGTATATAAGAACGTAGCCCCGCATACGTGTGTCTCTGTACTCCGACTTTTACACGCGTCCTCGCAACAGCGACAGTGTAGAGATGAGACGTCCGTGGCTGAACTAATAAGAACGAAACAAATGGAAAAATATCTAAATATTCAAAATAACGATTACTCACCAGTTCAACCACATTGATAAGTCTGATTCCAATGGACAGATTTACGGGCCTTGTAGAATTGATCTGTGGAAGTATACGCTTGTCATAATCCTTTAACAGATTCTTCAGTAACTGACTTTGTACATAAACAGTTGTATCTGTCTTATCTGGAATAAAACATATTGTACATTTTTACATTGATGTTCAATTAAGACCTTTAATCAAACTTCTCACTGCGCTTATCTCCCTGAGCGATTTATAAATAATTGCTTTCACAAATGCCTCGTGATGATGGATAATTGAATAAAAGTTTCGGCGCAGCTGTATTAAGCTCGCTAGTGTTACTTTCGTCACAGTGGTGCGTAAGCCAATCAAATTTAAAGTTAAATGTCGAAGCAAATTTGCGTTTGTAAAATGGTCGCTGATTTGTTCAAATCTGCAGGTTGTAAACGCTGGACTGGAAATAAATCATGAAAATCGTCTGCTCATGAAATAAGAAAGGACGTTTCCTAAATTATGGTTGAGTGTAGACTAGTCCAGCAACGGACGTTACATCTCTATACTGTCGCTGTACGAAGACGCGTGTACAAATTGGGGGTACAGAGTATGCGGGGCTAAGTGTAGACATACGTACCTATGATTGTGCTACACATCCTTATGGACAGTAACTAAGGTTTAAATTACTGACGAATATAATATCGCATTTTCATGTACGGAGAGGGTTGTTACTCGAAAATGCCACGTATGTACACAGTGAGGGTAGGTACCAGACAAAGCTTAAATGTGTGTGATGACTGATGTACCAGCACTCTGTAAAGGGAGAATACTGCGTATAATGCTGGCCTTCGTTAACCTGGCGTATCATTTATTTTATTACCAAATTGATACAGTTTTCACTTCGCATAATGCTGGAACAACTTCGAGCCAGTCTTGTAGTTTCAATATACATGTATGTTTCCATTTACATGTTGGAGCTTACACATGCGTTCAGTTACAACAAGACGTATGATATTATAACACAATGTAACAAGGAACTAAACTCAGTTATTTACTATAATGTCTCGCCCCTGACGGCCGCACTTGTAAACAATAAAGTTTGATTCCACCATATTCTTTTACATTTTTACAATGGTTTTATATTAGACAACTGATCAATATGTCTGACATGTAAAACAATTACAAAGGCACAATGAACACAGGATACGAATATAACTGATATGCCAGAACCTCATTTGTTGGCAGAAGACGCGTTTGTCCATCATTTGCAAGATTAGAAAAGTCACTAGATGAAGTAATTGTCTTGTATTATCAATTTTAAGCCATTATAACTAGTTTAGGCATGATGGTTTTAGATTCTTGGCGTGAAGAATCCGTACACAGCCAAACTGTCATTTTGAAATTTGGTTTTAGACGATGTCGTACAATGCGGGTTTTGTCAGGTCTTCCTACTCTAAAAACAATATATCTTCAAATATATTGAAACATAATTTGAGGGAACGATTTGTTCTAACCAAAAAGAAGTCTGGGAAATGCCACCATTAAATTACTGCCAAATCTAATTTACATGAAGACATCGACTGCGATTTGTGTTTTGATAAGAACTGCACTCGTGTTATACACGTAACCGACAACGACTTTAAAGCAAATATTGTTCAGATATTTTCGCTATTCGTGGAATGTATATAATAATCTGTATTTGATCTGTACTGTTTCATAGACCATTTATAACATTTCCTATCTATTTATATCAATATGATAGATTTAAGTGGCTTCAGATGATCAAAACACCGCCGTTAAACGCTTCAGCACATACAGATTGACGTGTTCCAAATCTTGACGTAAATACAGACATATGCAATGTTTTTATCACGCTTGCATGTTAAAATAATTGATTTATTATCTCATTGGTCCACTGCACACTGAAAATAAATAACATGAACGTGCCAATGTACTTCTGTGGTAGACCAATGTCTGTTGTCTTATCCGGAATCTCTTTGAAGGTGGCATCGAGTTCTAATAGTTGAATTATATTGTCTTACGTTTCATAAAACGTGCCAAGATTTCGCTGCACTTGATATTTGGTGAAAAATATAATATTTTATACGAAATGCTGTGAAGGCCACCGGAGCGTCGTGATACTGTCCATAACGCGAGATACACGAAGTACATACGTATATAATACACTGAAACACCGTTTTATTGTCAATCATACGTTTCTACTGCTTATTAAAGTTGATGGAAATCTTCATAAACAGGTTTATGATACAATCATGGGTGGGTTTCAAACGATCGATGTATGAGTAAGAATGAAGTAAAATAAATCTTGTTTATTTTTATGTAGTCTCTGTATTTATTTTGAATATTGTTGAGCGCCGCTGTACGATTTTCAACCTCTTCTTTAAGTGACGTCATTTCCAGAAAATGTCACATGTGACGTCACCATATACTGACAGTAAGCAATATTTGTCCCATATGGCAATTTGAAAACGAAGTATTGTTTCCTACTTGCAAATAGTGACATCAAATGTTGCGTTTTCTTGAAATGACGTCACCTTACAGAATAGGTTGGAAATCCCAAGCGCTCATAAATGACCAATTAGAAAAGCAATTTTGAGTAACTTTGAAGTGACTGGTATAAAGTGTAACATGACACATTTACAGACAAATTAGTATCGCTTGGCGCCTTCTGATATGAATTTCAAAATTTCAAGAAATGCTACGCTTCACGCATGTCTTTTCTATAAGAATTAATAGTTCAACGGTATACATTTCACTTAACAGGATTTAAATAAATATGACTCAATCTTTGCATGTTACATTAGTAAGTCCAACAGTGTACATGCTATGCTTATATTTAATCATTGTTTACAGTACTTCACTTTTATCTTGGAAGTTATTCGCCAGATGTGTTATACAAGTGATTTGTTACACCGGGTATCTGTCAGGTTAATATAAACACAACTTCCTGTTCTATAGCCTGTGTATCTTGGAAGATAGCATTATCATAGTATTGTTTTACAATCAAGTATTATGATGTGCCGGTACCAACTGTTTAATGTTTAGACGTTGGTAATGCTACATCAACGATAATGATAAATGAATAAGTGAATAGAGAAACATCTGAACAAAAAGTTTCAAAAATGCACCAAGGTTGTTTATGAATACCGATTATTTACATTGTCGCATTATTTCCAGAACCCTATAATTTGCTTTTCGTCTTTTTGAGAAAAACAACTTTAAAGTTTTACCCTCTTGTAGAGAATTGTTACACACGGGGTTAAGGAATTGTATTTTATTTAAGTAGTGTGCATTCCAGAGCAATATAGGTAGAACAGATAGAAAGAGCTTGGAAAGACGGTTTCAACGAAGCCAAATAATCAAACCCGCCAACAATTGAGTAACGGGGTTCAGGAAATAAGGCTACGATATGTATACAATTCCTGGAATTTAGGAAATGTGATGATATATTGTAAGTCTGATTTTGCTTTGCTATGAAATTAATATTTGTCCGCTAACCATTTTTTTTTCATTTCCAAAAAAAGTATAAATGTTTGTTGTTTCGAACTTTAGTCATAAGAATGTGCGACTCGGGTTGAATACATGAATTACATACTGACCGATACAGCTAACTCCCCAATTTGTATTTTGAGAATCTTTACTACATGATTACACATTGATCTGAAACGATGAACTTGTTTAGACAGGCATACTTGTACTTTGGATATCACAATTCATTTGAGTCATAAATGCCATAGCTTACTGCAACCAACCCAAGTGAAAAAAGTATCAAGAAGATTTCAAGAATAAAGTGTAAATTCCAAGAAAAAGTCGACATTCTGAGAAAGAACTAATAACGACTCGAACACGGTCTGGAGTAATATTTCGTCTTGTTAAATTGTTCTGTCTAGCTCTAAAATATGTAATAATTTCACAAAAAATCATAGAGTTAATCATATATTAACATACATTTTATCTGTTTTTATGTCGACATATTTATAGTTAGTGAATAATATCACACTGACAGAAGGAGAATAAAGGAAATCCTGGTACAATAGGATACAGTTTGACATTTTCTAGTAGAACAGATTCTTAGTAACTGACTCTTGTAAAAGCCCTGAACTCTCGCGCCTTTGTTAATTAGCTACATGTGTTCCTGTAATGCCGTGACATGTTTATCGAGCAGTAAATTGTGCTTACTGTCAGATACGTATCATACTTGTACATCTGTTCTTCACTCACTCAATTATTTGTACTCCATCATAGTTCTGTTTGTTTGTTTTGACACTGTAATTCAAACAGTTTTCCAGTTACGTGTAGCGGTCTGTCGAACTACCTAGAGACTGAGATTGAGACACATTTAATTTAATTCTCTTGAATTGTTTTTGAGAAAAAAAAACTCATCTCATCTTTTTCGTTTTGTAATACTGTTTTTGAGTATTTTGAGTCCGGTCTCAGATGAGGAAAATCTCAACGATTTGAGACAATATTTGAGCTGTGATTTAGCTCAAATTGAGATGCTTCGGTGTCCCGACGTTACCAACCAGTGCTATCATGTTCTTCTCCAACCTACTGACAACGTCTCAACATTAATCAGAGGTGGGGGACAAATGACTTTGGAAGCATTATATTCTTTCAAATTGTCACATTTCGAGCGAGCCTCTATTCTTATAAAACCCAGAATGCCTGAATTGTAATGCATGACTCAACCCCTACAAAACTTGAACTAGTAGTTGATATTTTTAAATACAGTTCTATAAACATAGCATCGAGAATCGAATGAAAATCAAATACCTAGCTGAATTATATATTACTTATGTTAAAAATAATTGTTGTTTAATGTAACTTTTTCATATGAATTTTTATGTTGCGTTTTTTGTTTTATATAAGTATTCCATTGTAACGGGTTGAACACAGTTTTTGTTTTGACTGTTTTACTTGGAAATCCTATAATTGATTCGATAAAAACTTAGTCCTGATTTAATATAAGATTCATTACTGAATTACCTTACAGCTTGTTACCTCAGCATTCTTACAATGATTCATGTTTCCAGAAGACCTCCACAGACAAGTGGACACCAACATATATCAATACAGTAAAACTTCAATTAAAGACCACTTCAGAATTAAGACCATCCCATTAATAAGCCCGTGTTTTTATCGACCAGTTTTAAATTTTCTTCAATTTCCCACTCAATGATTAGACCGCCTTAAACACAAGAACAGCTTCTTTCAGAACCCAAGTTGGAGTCATTTTTTAAGGTCCCTCCTCTGTTTGTTAGTAAGGAAGTGTCAATTACAATATCGAACAATGTTTTACCTGGTTTTTGTGGTGGTAATCCTTGTACCAACCAAGTACTGAATATCACAAACATCCATAAAGATATCATGTTTAACAAATGATTTGTACTTATCTCAAACACAATAAGCTACACAATGCATGAGTTCATGGTTCAATATAATACATTTTACAAGCAAATCCAAAGTCCAAATTTACACTCATACTTAGAAGAAGACACACTTGAACTGTATACTGCACGAATACCACGACAAACAATAGTTAAATTGAATGTCATTGTTACATGTTCAGTGAGTAGACAAAGTTGCCGGATACGTAGATTGTCGAAACTACATAATTGCCAATTATCCAACATTCACTTACTGCACTCAGGAACTGGTAAACAAAAAACTTTATAAACTCATGTAGATATCCTTAGTGTTGTTGTACGCTGTCTAATCTTCTGATCCTACAGTTTGAGAGTGTTCACTCTTTGTAAAAAGATTAACTTCAGTTTAATATTTCTCACTCCGACAAAACATGCCTAACTTCATGCATCGCACGTCTCACTGACAAGCGATGTAAGTGTATGTATAAATATCTCTTAGAACTTAAGCATGGCAAACTTTTAGATCTAGATAATGTATACATTAAACATTCTAGAAGTATCTCCTCTCAAAAACTAAATACTTCCACACGATGAGATGTGTGTGCTGTATATTAGAATATTTTGGCATGAGGAGTATCGCCCTACGTTTGAATTACTGAAGATTTATAATGAAATAAAACACGAATCTTGGGAATTCTTAATGATACTACCATGTGTTTATTACATTTATATATAACCTGAATTTCAAACACCGGAACTCGTTTCTTGAGCACTACTGTGTGATCGAAGCACTTATAAGAGGGGGTCAAATATTTAGAAACATGTTTAATTACCATGTATTTACAACTTATCTATCTATTCGTTCATCAATTGTTAAAAAAGTCCTTAAAACTTATATAAATCACTCTCGGTTGAAAATTCCACTGAGTACTTCAACTTTGTTCAGGGATTATAAAACCCTTGAAATATCTCGTCTATAGCGGATTTAAACCCACGACCTTGAGATAAGGAGGCTGGCACTTCACCCCTAGACTAGCATGTTCCCGAACTCCGACATATGTAGCCAATTGTATAAAAATGGGACTACTCTAACATGATGTTACCTCTATTTCAATCAATTTGATTGACTCATTATTTGGCCAAACAACATTTCAACCAATCAAATCCAGTTTTGTTTATCTTTTAGCAAAACCAAATGGTTATTCAGTTTTATACAACTGATTGCTGAGGTTTTGAATCAATCGCCACCACCCGACTACCAATAAGTTTTATTGTTGACAACATTTATGTCGCAGAGTTATTTTTATAATGTTAAGTTATTTATCTTAACATAATACAGTATAGTAATTATATCAGTCTTTTACATTTTCTATTTCCCATGCCCTCTAGCTAGGCTACATTATAACATCAGAGTTAATCCTCATTGATTGGGAAATAGTTAGTTTGCGTGATTTTACTTTTTGTGAGATATGTTTAAATAGTTCTCATCATAAATGGCATGTAGGAGAAATCAACCATGGCCATTTATCGATAATACATATCATTCTTTTGGTTTTGTCCATTCGATGTACACGTTATCTTTATACGCATATTAAATAAAACAATATATTATACATACATTGCAGGTAAATAACTTACTTTCTTTATTCTATACTGTATTAACCTTTAATTAAGTAAATATTTGTTCTGTTTTAGTAATTATGATTATATTGTATTTGTTGTTATTGATTCTATATCAATCATAGAGACAAAGAAATATTATGTCCACCGATAGTTAATATTATGTACATGTTATAAATGTAATACATTTATGCTTTAAGTAATTATATGATTCTTTTGGTTTTGTCCATTCGATGTACACGTTATCTTTATACGCATATTAAATAAAACAATATATTATACATACATTGCAGTTTTGGGTTGTGTTTACCTCCCGCCAGATTAACCCACCCCCGACCCTGGTGATTGATGTCCTGGTACTAACTAAATAATCCCAAGCCGGTGACATTTATATAGCGTATGCAATCTAGTCGGACATTTCATTTGTCATTATAAGATTACGATATAAGATAAGATAATTTATTGCAAATTCAGTAAGCCAAAGGCCCATGTGAACATAAATACATGTACATACAATTTCACATTACAGACGTAACAAGTGGCAACTAGTAAATATCAAGAAAACGTATACATGTATCTTACTGTAAGAAATAAGTGAAACGAAAGTCACATGTTTTAGATATTGAGTCATTGAAAGTCGCATTAAAGAATACGAGAAGACGAGAAAAAAGAAGAAAGCGAAATCGTTCGGTGGGGGCGGAGAAGGTGTGCAATATAATAGTGATTTGCTTGATATAAGTGTCATTATCAATCTAAATAGATAGATATTTTATTTGCATATAGCACACTGGAATGAGTTTTTTAACAGAGCAGCAATAAGCATTATTTCAAAAATAAGCAGCGTGACAAATTGCGAGAAAGCATGTAATTTTGGAAAGTGAGTTTTAGAAATTTCAATTTATCGAGATTTAAAGCATGTTTTTGTTTGTTTGTTTTAAATATATACTAAAACTGTACTATACCGAAATAAGCAGGTACATACATTAAGATTTTGAGTATTAACTTTTCTTTATTTTCACCGGACCTAATTCTCCAAAATCTGTGATATTTAATATCCTGCATTTGTCTTAAACAAAATTGTATGATGGGATAGGTAAATGTAGAATCTATGTTCACTCGCGTATACTCAGACACATAACATAGAAAATCTAAAGCACTTTATAATCAAGATGATGTTTAACATCAAATCGCGCGCTGTACGAGATTTAACGAAAATGTGTTTAATATTGTCTAGTAGCTCAACGTATACGTATTATACATATCACTAGATATCGAATATATTCAGAAATATATTATCCGCAATGCATAGATTATCGTCATTGTATTTTACCCCATTCCTACCGTATATAATTGTCAATCAAGTGTCGATTGCAGAGAAATTCTGCAAATGTATCACCAATAACATGCGTGGATCCAGCACATTTAGGTAAGGGGGTCCAGCTACTTGTAATTTTGCCAAAATCTCAGGGGAGTTCGGACCCCCGCCCCCCTCTGGAACCGCGCATGGATAAGAGGTTTCTATACTCATGTGTCTGTATGTACTTTTATGCATGATGTTATTTATGTCATATATATGTTATATAAAGCATCATCGATCACGTGATTCCCTCGCACGAAATGTATGTTCTGTAAGTTAAAGACCGAAAATAAATTGTATAAAGTAGATTCTAATGACACGTAGCAAACGTTTACCGATAAAGCTGAAACTGTTGACATACTCGGATAGTAAGACAGTGAAGTCTGTAAAATAACAAATTACGTATTAAATTTATATATCGCTATTGAGTAAACGTTAAACTTTCAACGGCAAAGAAGAATTTGTGACTTTTATAAAATAGAAAATTTTGGTTCGGGTGATCTGTAGTTATACTTTAAGAGACTAACGCTATAGACTAAATGATATCGAGTATACCTCACTGGCGATATTCTTATAAAATACAGTGCAATATCCGTAAAACACCCCTCTCCTGAGCAACAACCTCACCTCAACACCCCTCTCCTGAGCAACAACCTCACCTCAACACCCCTCTCCTGAGCAACAACCTCACCTCAACACCCCTCTCCTGAGCAACAACCTCACCTCAACACCCCTCTCCTGAGCAACAACCTCACCTCAACACCCCTCTCCTGAGCAACAACCTCACCTCAACACCCCTCACCTTAATCCGAGACTTCTCTGACCCTATAGCCATTTTTTTTTTTTTTGCGGCGTAGGGTCAGAGGAACTCCTATAGTAAAAACCCGGGGATTACTGAAAACCACACAGTCGTGTAGTCGTATACTTTCAACGGTGTATGTGGCGTTTGGTCTCATTTTAACGAGAAGTTAGCCGAACAAATCGGTAAATTGATATTTAATTTACCAATCTGCATCGATCACGTGACAGCCAGGTGCTTTGACCCAAATACATATTTACACGAAGAAAATTATTTTTTTAGCTTACTCTGAAAAGGATTGACCGTTACAACGTATTAAACGTTTTCAAAACAAATGTTACGGTTCAGATAGGTTAATTAATATATTGATAATAGATGTATATGCTTGAAATGTTAATCCAATGAATGTTTACATAGATATATTGATTTAAAGTTCCTCTCCCGCGCGGGAGAGGAAATCCCCGGGTTTTTTACTATAGGAGTTCCTCTGACCCTAACCAGCAACATGAAATATCAAAAATCGTAAAAGGGGCTGGTTTAGGGACAGAGAAGGCTCGGATTACCCTCACCTGAGAAACAACCTCACCTCAACACCCCTCTCATGAGCAACAACCTCACATCAACATCCCTCTCCTGAGCAACAACCTCACATCAACACCCCTCTCCTGAGCAACAACCTCACCTCAACACCCCTCTCCTGAGCAACAACCTCACCTCAACACCACTATAGACATTTCCTGCTGTGAGACTTTACTATATATTTAACCTGATTAGATCAACAACCTCTCAAAAACAGTCATAGTTTGCGTCTCATATCGGGTGTTGTTCTGAAGAGGTTGTACTGTAGAATTAGTACATTGTCCCATTTTACACTCATACCAACCTGCTGGGTAGCAAGCACACCATTTATTTGTCTATTCATTCAATTCATCTTCATATTTCGCAACAGCCTTGAGTCATTAGTTTCGTGTAAATCTATAATCATTGATCGTTCCTCGCCTTAAGATTTTCAAAACTATTAAAATGTATTCTTTATACCAAAAATCTACAAATACTTTGTCTGTATTAAAGGGAGGTAATGCACAAGTTACGTTACAACAGCTATGAACTTACATAGCATTGCTGCATTGCTTTTGGCCGAACTATATATCGTAAATATACCGTTACTAATGTATTGGTGTTTGAACATCGAACTGCAACAGGTATAATACACTTTGCTAATTCGATAAATTGTTCTTGTAAATACAGCAATGTATGTCATTATGTAAGTTAGAGTGAAATCATTGATCAGTTTGACAAATTCCTATCCAATATGCAATGCTTCATATAATTATAAAGATATTGTCTTGACATATATGATATCATACATATATGACAGTCATACGTTGATTCTTGACATTCAAATTTTTAAAATAATGTCATTGCATATGCTGATTAAAATGTTTCTGTTTTCATATATGTAAAAGTTTTTCAGAGTTAAATGTAATGTAAATTTGATGACTTTGTATATTAAGTTGGTCTGATTATTGAGTTGAATATGGAATAAAAAATTGTCCCTGAAGATGGTCTTATTAATAATGTGGTCCCTATTTCGAGGTGGCCTTCTAGTGAAATTGTGTTGAATAGGATTTGTGTGAGTACTGTATGCAATATAACAAAATAAAACAAAATATCCATTGGTCCTAAGTTTATTCGTTGTAAAACATTTTAACATTAACAAATGTTCTGATCGTAAATCCTGCCTTGGTAAGGTATCTAGTTGATATTATAATCCTCAAATTAACGGAATAATACGAGTTTCCATCGATGAAACAAGTTCTTATAACTTATACTAATCACTCTCACTGACCGCCTCCTGGGTAACTAACCAGTATTGGCGCAAAGTCCATTGATTGTGAAGTTCATGATCAAATCCCGCTCAACAATGGGCTCGAACACACGACCTTCGGATCAGGAGTCGAACAACCGTCGACCACTGCGCGTGTAGATGCGAGAAATAATATCATCATTGAAAATGATAACAATACTTTCTATTCAATCATTTTATATTTAATGAGTCAAAACATATCTCAAACTACGTGGTGGGTCTCTCAACAAAGGTTTCATTGCTCCCGTGTATGTATACTGGTCAAAAGAGCTAACCCAATGTTTCGTATATTGAGTATCTTTATTACATCACGACACATTGATCTGATGTGGGTTTGACAGATTTACAACCACTTATTTTGATTGTGCATTGTATATGAATGTTAAAGTGTACATACTCGAAGTCAACAGAATGAACCCAATAGCTGTTGGACACTACGTGAAGTAGTATTGTCGGGTTTGCACTTTGGACCAGTATATTAATTGCATCTTATCGAACAAATATAATGATTATAGAAAATCATTTCAAAAATGACTTAATGAATTAGGCAGGTTAAATTCATGAACAACTTTCCAATGATCTTGATAAGGAAATATGTTCTTAACATTACGTGGTTATAAGACTAAACACACATCATTATCTTTACGGTATTTCAAAGATATTTTGTATCCATTTAACACAAACAATAAACATCACGTATACAACAGACAGTAGACAGACATCACAAAATTAACATTACTAAATAGTGTACTCCTTTGTAGTCATAAAATACAATATTGTATAATGTATACATTCATATATTGTTAGTAGTTGTTAAATATAACAAATCATAGATCAATCATACAAATGATAGAATATTATCATCATAAGTTCTATCGTCGTTATGGTGAAGAGCGCATCGATGTTAATAGAATACATTTTTCAACACTCGGTGATAGACACTGATAAAGTGAAGATGAAGAGTTGATAAGAACTGAATGGAGATACGTCAATATGATAATGAGATCGTTTATCTAATCAAGAACATTTTTATAATACTCTATGCAAATGCAGTCAAAATCAATGAAATGTTTAAGCACTAGACAAAACATTTTGTGGACAATGTATCCAACATTTTACACAATAAATTTTCAAAAATCCAAAATATGCTTATGACTCCCCACACCATTCATGTTTTTGAAAAAAATTATTTGTTAAAAACAGTTTGTCAAAGGTTTTAGAATATTCCCATGGCGTGGTTATAAAGATTTAACTTTTTTAAACTTAGATCTTGAATTATCCACAAAGAATGCAAGGACATACGGACGATGTATACAAACAAATAAACAAAGTAGTAAACACGTATTGTTAAAGGACACACAAACTACAGACACTTCGGCTATAATATTCTGTTACGCCATGATGTATTAAGTCACTAGGTGGCGCTGTTTTATGTTTTACCGATTAGTTTTGATATTGTATAAATGTTTACCAATGTTTTCAGCCGAATGAGGTGGTAAAGTTCTTACATATGATTTAAATATTTTCACTGTTCGAAGAAAATTTGACGGTACACACTTGATGATAAATCATCCATATTGATATTTAAAGGACGGTTGTTTTTACAAAGAATTAATCCATCATTTTCATAACTTGAATTGACGTAACCGAGTTTTTAAAAACATTTTGTCAATCTGATCACCTCGGCTATTTTTATTCGTACTGCACTGAAATTGCCGAGATGTTGCGACTGATATTTTGTATGAAAAAAACATCCACCGGGGCTATGATTAAACAAATCATGGCCCACTACATTTTCGATCGATGTCTTTTTCCAGGGTACACACGTCCAGTTTTGCTTACATGAACATAGCAATTGAATCTCATTGAAAATGAAAGTCAGTCATGCAATGTTTAGATCATAAGTCGGACGGTCTTCACTTAGATCTATTATTCTGTGTTAGTAAATTCCCAACCAAATGGTTGTGGTCGATAAGGGGGGAAATCTGAGAAGAAATTTATCAAAATCTTTCCTCAGCGTTCCCAATGGTTTAGATATATGTATCGACTGTTGTAGTCGATTAGTTTAACAGTTTGTTTTAAGTACGAAACACGTTTCTAAGAGATGATATTTCTCAATTCAGCTATTCGTTGCAACTAGTTACTTAACAAAACATTATGATACTTTTTCCTCACATATACAGTTTGATCTAAATTCTTGAATCGTAATATCACGATAAATAAAAGTATTATCGAATGACTTTAAAATTAAATTAATATCGGATTAACTAAACAAATTTATCAAAAACCAGACAAATGACTAGAAAGCACTTAGTCAACCATTTGTCTTTTGAGCTAAATATCACTAATGAGAGACAATGTATATAAAATAAATGCATGTCCAAAGGCCGACATAAATGTCAACATTGTTCATTTGTCGTCTTGTCTATTTATTTATAGACTCTCCTCCTCCGAATCTGCTCCGAACGGCGAGTCACTGTCGTCACTATCAGACGATGAATTTCTTCTGTATCCCCAAAACGAGGCTCCGTTGTTCAATGACGTCACACTTCCACTGAGTGAGGACGCGTCAGATTCGTCTGTAATAAGTAGACAGAAAACTTTAAACAATTTTTCAATTGTAGTTTATTTGTGTTCAATCTATGCATAACCCCCAAAACCCTTTAAATATGACGTTGAATAATGTAATCAAATTGAATTTATTTCGAGAAGGTAATGATATTTCGTCTAAATAAACAAGCAAACTGACGTTCACATGTTGTATGATAAAATGTTTAAATGCTAAACGTTATCATTTTAACTTACCGTCGCTTGTAGTTGGACTGTTTTGTTCACGCTCTTCAGGAATGACGTCACAACATCGCGTCATTCTTCTTTTCCTCATTTCTGAAATCGGCCTGGAAGGCGTCGTCTGGGATTTCTGGCTTGTTACAACAGATCTTTTGTTGCACCTTTGGCGTGATTTTTGTCCTTTGCTGAGACTACGAATTTTATCGTTCATCGTGATGAATTGACTCATTAATGTGACGTCTTGATGACGTAATGATTTCTGAAAATGAGACAAATCGTGTAGTAAGTAAGAAATATCTATGATATTTGGATATTTTTAACATTGATGCATAATGCAAATCAGAATTAGATCCCCAGCCGTTGAATACCAGAGTCGTCGAGACCCTTGACTACGCTCGGCATTACAAAGGTAGGCCTACTACTAGGACTGCTTGGCCCAGTGTCTATGGAATGCCAAATCAACATAAACTCAAATATTTGAAGAGCTCTTCAATTGATTTGAGGAGGTATCTACTTATTTGTTGCTATCATTATGTAATTATTGCAAGCAACACTTCATTTGGCGTTCCATATTGCAGCTATCTACAAATCATTTGTTCAGCCCTCATTAATTGAATTAGAGCTCTCTTCAATTGATTAGAAGAACTGTCTAATTCAATTGGTGAGAGCAACAAATGAATTGCTAGCAATTATTATATAATGATACCAACAAATAATCAGATATATTTACTTTTTAAGAGCTCTTCATATAATAGAGTTTAAGTAGATTTGGCGTTCCACAAGTGTCAGATTAATGCGACCGGGTTCGGTATTCATTTGCCATGTCGCATGTGCACGGCGTGGTACCATAGTTTCAACAACACTTGATTAGTTATAAGTAGACACCGTCTATGACTCAACATTGTTTATGGGACGTTAAGCGAACGCTTTAAGATAGATATAATAATTAAATTTTGCATAAGAAGCTATTGTTAAGTACTGGTAGATATATTTTAAACATAATACAAATGTATTTAATGACAATTCCGTTTTAATCGTTGCATTAAGTGAATTTACTGGTACACAGTTTATATATCAAAATCCCTAAGTACTCGTTAAAATAGTTTTTAAACTGTAAGTTTAAGCAATTGTACAAGCAAGGCCACAAATGGTCACGTTTATACTGTACCCCATGTAAACGGGAGACATTTAACTAATGTGACATTATTACAATGGATTATGATAACTTAAGTATCGTATTATCATATTTAGAAATTTAACATGACATGTCCTTTGTGTACTTTAGATCTAATCACGAGATACGTAAATATAGAATACTTAAAGTGACTTGCAAACTCGCAAAACATATAAACTGTATTTTATTAGCCAATTCACGAGATGCGTAAAGGATAATAAAAAAAAAATGGAGACATAATATTTCTTTTTAAATTCGATGCATGCAATTTTAATGTCGATTTAGCAAAAATAAATCTTCCATCTTTGACGGAACCATTTTTGCGTTAATAAATGTCAAAAACGAATTTCCTTTGCAAAAAAGACACATTCTGACGTCAAAAATGAATTCTACAATAAGCAGATCACAAAATCAATGCTGGAAAACCAGACAAAACTGGCATACAATGATGGATTTCATTAATAATGACTCTCAAATGGCCATATATCAGTACGATCTTCTTAAAAGAACTTTCAGGTCGGTATAATCCCTATAGAAATGGCATTATCAGATATCGTTGAATATTCTTATTTATTTGTTGGGATTTGCAAAAGCTTGCAAACGCAGAATTTCAAAATACAGACATATTTCATTGAATAGTAATTTGTCGTATTAAGTTTAGCCTCCTAAGTAGTTTTGATCCCTTAACAGACCAGACTTGGTAATAAAATCTAACTACACTGGACTTTTGAACAAATAAGTATAATTGATATTTTAAGTTCTTTACTTAGATTACTGCAAAAAGACCGATTTGATGGTAGTTTCCCATTTAGCCATAAACAAACAAAATAGTAAAAACCAATTTAAATAATCTGGTAAAATTGTGTGACCGTGTGGTAAAATGTAAAATTGTGTAACCGTGTGGTAAAATGTAAAATTGTGTAACCGTGTGGTAAACTGTAAAATTGTGTAACCGTGTGGTAAAATGTAAAATTGTGTAACCGTGTGGTAAAATGTAAAACTGTGTAACCGTGTGGTAAAATTGTGTAATCGTGTGGTAAACTGTAAAATTGTGTAACCGTGTGGTAAAATGTAAAATTGTGTAACCGTGTGGTAAAATGCAAAATTGTGTAACCGTGTGGTAAAATGTAAAACTGTGTAACCGTGTGGTAAAATTGTGTAACCGTGTGATAAAATGAAAAATTTGTGTAACCGTGTGGTAAAATGTAAAATTGTGTAACCGTGTGGTAAAATGTAAAACTGTGTAACCGTGTGGTAAAATTGTGTAACCGTGTGGTAAACTGTAAATTGTGTAACCGTGTTGTAAAATGTAAAATTGTGTAACCGTGTGGTAAAATGCAAAATTGTGTAACCATGTGGTAAAATGTAAAACTGTGTAACCGTGTGGTAAAATTGTGTTACCGTGTGGCAAAATGCAAATTTGTGTAACCGTCTGGTAAAATATAAAATTGTGTAACCGTGTGGTAAAATGAAAATTGTGTAACCGTCTGGTAAAATGATAAATTGAGTAACCGTGTGGTAAAATGATAAATTGAGTAACCATGTGGTAAAATGAAAAATTGTGTAACCGTGTGGTAAAATGTAAAATTGTGTAACTGTGTGGTAAAATGTGAAATTGAGTAAACGTGTGGTAAAATGAAAAATAGAGTAACCGTGTGGTAAAATGTAAAATTGAGTAACCGTGTGGTAAAATGTAAAATTGAGTAACCTTGAGGTAAAATGTAAAATTGAGTAACCTTGTGGTAAAATGAAAAATTAAGTAAACGTGTGGTAAAATGTAGTTTGTGTAACCATGTGGTAAAATGTAGATTGTGTAACCGTGTGGTAAAATGAAAATTGTGTAACCGTGAAAATCACATAACGGATTTTGATTTAAAAAGCAAATTCATGGAACCACCAATTCATAGTTCATGATTCATATCGTCCAAATGTAAAATCGTGAAATTCATAACATAATTATTAATGAGTTTGCTATTATATAATATTATCGAATTCATCGCTCATATAACGGTTTTCTTCTTTACCCATTGAAGAGTTAACACCAAAAGTTTAGTCTGACGACAGAGAAATTTCCATACAATTGTGTGATGTAAACATATCATAGTGTATAATTGTCTTCAGTTGTTTCCGATGCAATCATGATATACTACAGTTGAATATATGTGTGCAAGTAGGTTCCGGAGAAATCATGAGTATAAGTTTCCAACTAATGTTATTCCCCAATGCAGTGTATATATGTCAGTGACAATACAATTCTCTGTTACAGAATATATACGGCACGTTTTGGACTTGTCTATGAGACCAATGTAATTGCAGGCTTCTTAGTACATTTCTAGGGATTCTACTGGTAGTCAGATCGACTTTCGGACTTTATCTGCTACAGTTAAACTATCTTCAACATTATGTTGAGAGACAATAATGGTATAAGATAAAATATCACTTAACATCAATGAAGAGAAATAAAACAATGGGTTTTGTATATCACAATCTATGATCTAATCCACCGTACTTGTCTTATCTTGATATATCGAACTTAAAACTACAATACGATATAATCTGTAACATTAGTTTTATCTTCCAACCGCGCAAAGTGAACACAAGCCAGCTGTGCCCTCCTACCAAGCTAAACACACATAATTGAACATAACGGAACACGCACTGTCGATTCAAAATTAGTTGAAGTACCGTTAAGTACTGTGCACACTGTTTCGATTGGTCAATATTTTGCCAAACACGTTTTCATTGGCTGTCCGCCGCACAGTTTGTTAAGAACCACTCTCATGCAAATAAAAGCGGATTATAAGAATCGTACATCATTTGTGTACAGATTTTTTTTTTCATTTCTAAGCTTTAAGAATATATGGCAGCCTTTTATTTAGTTTAAACTCAATTATTTTGCATCGATAGTGAAACAAGTTATTTTAAAAAATACATATGTTCATCCCTCTCGATGACTGCTTCAAGGGTTACTAAACAATACTCGCGCCTAATGCAGTGATTGTCAAGTTCGAGGTTCAACCTCGGCCGAGGAATTCTTTGAATTAACCGTACGCGGTATCCTTCAGAGTTGCACTCTTTGGTCATGACACATGCACTATGCACGAAATAAAATTTAAATTCTTTGACCGTTTCTAGTTATCATTCTTGGAGTAAATTCGAATATTATCGAATATGAAGTGTTTTAAAGGTCGCTGAAGTGTCAATTTTGCGTTATTTTGGCAACGACGCAACGTATTCTAACATACGTTCAAAGACTTCCAAACCTTAAGTCTTATCTTCCACGTTTGCACGGGTATTATAGCATTTAGATTTTGCTTTACAGACACGTGGCTTCTCAAGGAGCACATGCCATGGGGATTTTTAACGATTTATTTGTTTCATTTAGTTTTTTAAATACACCGAACAGTTTCTGTTTTCACGTGGTTCGATGACGCGAGAAGTAGGTCACATTCCTCCAAAGTTTTGACAGATAAAACAAAAGAACCAATGTTTCTGTTCGTTTCCGATTTCTTTTTTGTTTTAATGTAGCGATAATGTTTTGCTTTAAACAATACTTCTAACTCTCCAGGGGAGAGAAATTGAAACAAGGCGTTGTTTAATTGTATTGTGTTAAAATATTTTTTATTTTTAATAGTGGCATTAACATTTACATTATGTTAGATATACATGTATGTATTACATTTTAAATGAATGCATAGTTACGTTTTTTAACAATATAACAGACATGCTTTTCTAGCGCAAAGATTTTTGTGACAATTTGTTCGTTAATCAGTAATAGTACAAGGCGACCATATTAGGTATATTTATTGCGTGCTGTATTGTTTTAAAACCAGCAAAATAGGCAAAAGTGCCTTAAAGTCTTTTCATCTTCTTTAAAACTTCTGCCTTTACTTCCTTGGAATTACCAATTAATCAGTTCCCGAGAACTGGAAAACGTGTTGGAGTAAAACAAAGGTACATAAAACTTTTGTTCAATGTGTGTGAAAAAATGCCAATTTTACGTAAAAATATTTTAAAAAGAAGGTCCTGCACAACTTCGTAACTGAATCCAGTCACATAAATAAAATGATTACGCGTAGGAAGTACAATTTTGAAGAAAAAATGACTTGCAAAACAATGTAGCTTGCATTGCCAAAAACACCAGATATATCGGGTGATCGTTAATCTTCAAAAAATTCTTTACCGTGACTTTTTTGGCACAAATCTTAAGCTTGGTCTATTTTATAAGATTAATTCTGAAAACTTATGAAATTTTCAACAAAAAAACTATAAAAAAACGAACAAACTGTGTGTGATGGTGTAATGTGTCCTTCAAGAAAATATTAACTATATATATATGTTCATTTCTAACACACTAAGGCTAGATTACATTTATTTCAGTTATTTCTTAAAGTAACCATTTAATTGTAAAAACATTTCGATAAAAATATATAAAGATCTCTTTCTACTACTGATAATATATCGTGTGTCACTACACGAAGTAAGATATAACCCCAGGGCATATTTATAATCAAAGTGTGGAATAATTACGAAAATAAATAATGAATAATAATTGATACAACTGTATACATGTACATCATATTCTTATGTATTATAGCAAACTTATTACAGAGTTGTCCTTTGAGCGAAATTTTGCGATACACAAGTGATCTATTTGGTCCATTTTAAGCCATACCCCAATATTTTGAAACCCACAATTCACGCACGATTGTACAAAAATCTGCTAATAAAGATTTAAATAAAAAACAAAAAGTACGGTGTCCAATTAGAAATGTGTTTCAATGTAGTACTAACTAATTGTCACTAGATTAAAAATGAAGAAAGGTATTAACTAATTGACACTTGGTTAAAAATGAAGACATGTACTAACTATATATAATTGTATTGCCTCCATTTTCCGGAGATATATGGTTTAACAATTATTTATGCATATATACATACATAAAGCAAGAAAAGTAAATATTGTTTACAGCATATAGAAGAGAAAAAATGACGAAAACATAGCCTGGAAAATAGAAGAAAAACAACCAAATGTGTCTCGACAATAAATTTTCAACTAACAATTAAAGTTATATAACATATACGTTCTTACCATTTCGTCACGTAGAACTTGTAGCGCCGAGTTAATTCTGTCGGTGGCGGCATTGTATTCCGCAGCGTCGTTCACAAGTAGGGATTGCATTTTTACACAAATAACTGTTTAATCTCTTTATGAAAAATATTAATTCTACAACGACAATTTGTACGTTGGTGTCTTGTATTGTGGTCTGAAGAATAAATGCCGTTATATTCTTTAAATACGAACTACCTGTTACGGCTCATTGGTTCGTCACCATGTACGGGTATACTGACATAGATATGACCTCGCGTACTCGACTGTGAAATATATACCCTATACACAAAGTGTCTTTAAACTTGTTGAAACAATAAGACGTACGTGTATTTAAGAAGCAAATGCATATTGTTGCATCAGTTAAGTAAGTTATTGGTTTTCATCGGAATATTATTTTATCGTTTACATGAAATTAATGCAAGTCACCCAAGAATGTTTATAACAGAGACCCAGTATATCATAATTACACAGATACGGGCTGGATCTTTAACCCATTGAGATTTATTTACAGTATTTGTTAAATGATTTAGATGACTTGAATATTTTTTAAAATGTAAGATAAAAAAACATGATACTTGTTTTATTTTCGACGTAGCATTATTACGATGCCTTCTGGTAACTAGATGACAGCGACGCGTATACCGATAACATATTTACTTGAACAGCAAACAGAATTTCTGCACGCAATCAAAGTTTGCTGCTTGGTTAAATCTGTCTAAGAAGGTCTAATAAGGTGACTTCTTATTTATCAATAATTACAAACTTGACTGAATTGTTTCGCATTCTCATCTTTCGAGACAAACGATATGAATACATGATATTCAATAAATTCGATTAAAACACGTTAACATGTATTTTGTCAATTTGTCTATACATTCACACGCATTGATCAATCAATATTTATTATTATTACTCTTAGTTAAGCTAAGAAAAACTAGATATATTATTAAATTCAAGCTTGATCACCAGTATAAAGATCATAAAGTCACTTTATGATTTATATTATATAACTCTGTTTCCGAAATACCATTCAGTATTTTATCAGTGGTAAAATTATTATTACGAAATATTTTTAATCATAAAAAACAATGGTAAAACACCATTTGAAGTGATTACTCAAGAATCATTATGCCCGCCATCGAAGGGTTGGGTACGTTCCCACTAAGGGTTGGTGTATAATGATTTACTCTAATTGGTCCGTCGGATGACCATTTGGTTTCCGACCACATAATGGAGAAGGCTCGAGGCTACGACCGTCGGACTTCATCGGAGGATTGTATGTTGTCAGGCGACGATCCCCCCTTTTTGGGAGTCACTTCGTTAAAGGTCGGCTTGGACTGTACTATACATATACACAGGCTGCCATGTTTGACATGCGTGTTTCACAACCATCTGCCAAATATAGCCTGCTTACAGATGAACAGATAATATAATATAATCATATTTGGTAATTTAGTATCCATTTTATTTTCATTTTACCTCTTCTGAAAAGCAAACTTTAATTTTAGCTTTCTCAATTATGTGTTTTTACTGACAGTTCCAAGGGTGTCAATCGCTGTATGGTTATTATTTCTATTTGTGTTTTAGATGTATGTTAAATTTCCCTTTCCTCGTGTGCAATTCTTTAACTTGATATAGTGTTCACGTTATCTCCCCTTTCAGCCTACTGTTGCCAGCTGTCTTGATTTGTCCTGTGATGTATTCCATTCATTAAATCCCCCCTGTGTGTGCTCATTAATTATTTTTAGTTGTCTTTTATGGACCGCCAGGCCATTCCTTGCGTCCCTGTTCCCTTGCGTATTTACCCTTGTGCCTTCTCAAAGTCTGATGTTTTGTGTGAGGCGTTCCCTGTAGCAACTTATTCTCCATTGTATGCGAAACTTTTTAAATGTGCATTTATGTTAAATTTCTCTTAGTTGTCAGTTTTAAAATATTATATTTATAAATGAATTAGAAAATGCATCATTGTTCCATAGTTTTTTTGAAGAAGTTTTGCAATCATGTAAATACCCATGAAATTTGGTGACACTTGATTCGAACATATGCTATAAAAACAGGTAGCGTTATCACACAACACACACACTGGTATTCATTTCAGTTTTGACTGTCTGATGTCAAAGAAAAATAAGATTTTAATATAAGATTCTTTTCAGACAGACTTTGGAAATTTCCCAATTACATAGATGTGACGTTACATACACCGTCTCTCGTGGCCGAGTTTATACACGTCTATATATACACTAAGTAGAAATGACAACCATTTGATAAGGGAGACATTTTATTACATGAACTGCATGTTGCAGCAACCCTATCTTTGACAAAATGTCTCCCTAATCAAATGGTTGTCATTTCTACTTAGTGGAATTAAAGATAAGTCCTTTAGAGTCTGAGGTAATGTTGACATATCCCCAAACATATTTCGAAAAATCCTTTTCAACGTGACAACTATGCCTTCAAAAGCAAAACAGCGTCTTATATTACAACATATAAAACTAACTGTCTATGCAGTCTGGATTGTGTACATAAATTCTAATCCTTCTGCAGACATTTCAGAGACAGTTCGCAGTGGTATTGAAATTAGACGTCATTTACAAACAACGCGCAGACAAAATATGTTAACATTTTCTATGAACACTGAAGCTCAATAATTCTCAGCTCATTTTAAACACGCCAGTGGTTTAACAAGATTGCCAGTCTGAATTACTAGGCGAAGGAGATCCGATCGATTCATTAGCCGAAGTTTCAAATGTCAGTATCATTTGAGAATCAGATAAGACAAGCTAATGTAGATAGACTTATCTTCTCTTCCGAATCATAACTACGTATAGTAATGATGACAGGTATGATGACATACTGGGTATGAAACCATTTAGATTTTAGACGTACGAATTAAATAACACCAAATGGATGTTTTACAGCTAATCTCACCTTTAGGGACACGTGACTAGATATGAAATTCTGCGTAATTTGGTCAAAACACGAGACAAGTAATAATCTTTTTCAAGCATATCGCATGCTAGGAACTGAAATGTCTTTCCTACTTCTAGCTGTGAGATAATTTATATTATAATCTCGAGTTTTTGCGAATCTTCCTTATCCTCCTTTCTGATAACTTCATTACTATCAATTACGTACTTATTAAGTCCGTAGCGCTAAGGACACAATTTCAAAGAACAAAAGACAGGGAACTCTCAAGGACAGATTAGCACCAATTATAACGAAACTGGGAGGGTTGAGACTCGTAAAATATTAACCTAATGAAAGTCAACAAAATTCTTCTTCACCACAGCAACATCCAGATTAATTTGACAAACAGTACATTAATGGTCCGCAATAAGGCGGTCCCTTATGGAATGATAGTTTCCACGTTTTCGGTGTTTTAAATTATATTATGGTTCAGACAAACAAGAGCCCCATGAGGGCCAGATGCTTTACTGGCTACATTGTGCACATGCACCTTTGATAAGCATGATTCTGGATAAAAAGATTTTCGAAGTTATTTCCTATATAACTCTATAGAAAACAAGTGACCCCGGGGCAGGGCTAGTTTTGACCCCCAGGGGCATGATTTGAACAGTAATGACAGGGAACTACTGGACAATTCTACGTACCAAATATTAAAGCTCTTGGGCAAGCGTTTTCGGAGAAAATATCTAAAGTTTTCCTTATAAAAGTCTAAAGAAAACACGTGACCCCCAGGGCGTGGCCACTTTTGACCACAGATACATCATTTTAACAATCTTAGTAGAGGACCACTGGCAAATGTTACATCCCAAATATGAAAACTCTGGGTGTTTTGGTTATGGACTAGAAAGATTTAAAGATACTCCCTATAAAAGTCCATGAAAAACATGCCTACATTGATCACATGGACATGTTAAGAACAAAGAGGACCACTAAATAATTTTTATTCTAAATATGAAAGCTCTTGTTTTGATGGTTCTGGCCAAGAAGATTTTTAAATGTTTTAAAATCTATGATTAGCTCCCTTGACCTTTTTATGCAACTACCTGTAACCATTTGAACTTCTTTGCAAGAGGACCACCCAGAGCACGTTCCTGTGAAGTATGTTCGAAATTAGCCAGGCTGTTTAGGAGGAGATGTCGTTAGAATGTAATATTGAAACGCCCCCAAAAGGGAGTTCTAAAAATCTAGTCTATCAACGGATAATGATAAAACTCGGCATACAATTATGGAAAGGCGTAACACGATTACCCTACAGCTTATTAAGAAACTCGAGAACACCCAAATTGAATTCAAAATCTACTTAAGATGATCACGGACTTTGTTTTTGTAGCTTTATCATTACTGTATTTGTTGAATGTTGTTGAAGATGTAGTGTCTCTCCGTAAGCGTAATGAAGCCGAATTGAATTATCTAGAAACGGGATTTATCTTGAACTATTGATTTAAATAAAATAATTCCGCGCCTTTAATTAACTCCTGCACAGAACTAAGTGTAATTTAGCTTTTCTGTCATCGCTGCTTTTGAAGCCAAATGGTCACACAGAGTTAATAACGAATTCATATTTATTTTGATAATAAAGCAGAAAGAATCAATTAGATGTGCGCAATGAAATCTAGACGTTTGAAACAGAATATAACGAGGCTCTTTTAGCGATGATTTACAGCAATACATTGATGTAAATGCATTCATACTACACACAATAAGTCTAAAGTTGTTCATCGATAGATAGAAATTTAATTGAACTGTCGGTTTATTTTAGAATGTAATTTTCTATTTCCTTACATAGGGCTCTTTGATTATTTGGAGCGCATTCGTTGACACACGTGCACTTTCTGGCAGCCGTTTCAGCTCTTACACACACGCATTAGTTGCTGTACGACACCAATCTTAAGAGCGTGATAATGTATGATATAAAGGATGACCATAGCTACCCGAGTTTCAACCATTATCATCGATTACATATCGTTTAAAAATGGAATAAACAGGCAGATCAACAAAATTGTATTGTACTCGAATAGAATAAATAACAACTGTTTAAGTTTGTCAAGCATTTATTATCGTTGTTGTGTTGGAGGATTACCCCGTTGGTGAACAGTATTATACTTGTGTACGGGCGACAACTTCCCTACGTGAATCAGAGATGGGGGATCATTTTCTATGGATGTATATCTTCAGTCAGATTTTCACGTAGCGCAAAGATATAACTCAGGATTCGAATCTACGATCTCTATATTGTCAGTCGAATGATTTACTGACTGAGCTTACCAGTCGGACTACGCTACAACCGTTCTAATTCAGACGTCAGACAGATCAGACGAGTATGGTCACTCAGGCAACAAGCATCCGCGGTTGTAAAACTTGACATCAATCCTGGTGGTCAAAACAAAATTTAGCTCTCAATTAATTTCAATTGTGTTGTGCACCTAGTATTGCATGTTTTGATAACATATTCAGATACATTATGTCACATACAGATTACCGAACGCTAACTTTCAAACTCTTACCACCATTCATTTGAGAAATTCTAAACAAAATCTATAAGTTGGAGACTGATCTGAATTGTAATAACGTCACACCCGTATTAGATCTCTGGTGCGCGATGATATTTTCAAACATGTCAGTAGATGTATGACTACCTTCAATTTTAGTGGATAGTGTGCGTTTCATCTCTGATACGTGTAAGGTAAGATCTGTCCTCAAATACATTTTTCAAGAACTGATATTTTAGAGAGTTTAAGTGAAGAATGCATGAGTAATAAAGAGCACTGATATGTGAACTAGATTTAGATCACTGATTGCAATGGCGAAAAGCTTGTATGCTAAATTTTCATTCAACATAACTTACATAATTGACTAGCGAAGAATCTAAATTTGGAATGTTTTGTTTATGTGGTACATAAGTCATTCTAAAGCTCTTTGTCACATAATATATGTTGTTTTTTTCTCGGCGTAGATGTATAATATTGATTTTGACCTACATTTAGACCAATCAAATATTGCATATGCAACAAAATAGACGATTTGATTGGTTGAGGCACCAAACGGGATGATTTGAAAAGATGATTCACTTTCCGTAGCGTATCCCTCTGCTGAAAACAGAGTTCCGAAAAAGGGCGATTCTTTAGACTTCATTCTATCTACGCCGTTCATCTTTTTAAAGATATTTCTTATTTCATTTAAGAGTGTTTAGTTACATCTGCTCAGTTTTGTTGCCAATGTGTTCGTGTTTATCTTACTGTTATCCCCAAGTATTCGTCAGGACCTGTTTTACGACCGGATCATTCCCTGTTCTCATTTTCTATGTTTTAGTGATAATTAACGTAGCAATGTAAGAGAGCCTCATTTGAATAGCATCTGGGATATACGTAGATCCTTGGCAACAACGAGTGTACTTTAGAAGTCAGAGCCAAAGATGAATAATTCTTTGGGGATTTGGAATTTATGTATCAATCCATAAACACAGAATTATTCCGAACATTGTTATTGCTTTTCTCAAAGTCTCAGACGGTTGGCATGATCTGTATTTTGTCAATACGATGTATTTGAAACATGCTTATTGTAACGTGCTGTATACGGAGTTCCTTTATCCAAAATTCGGTATTTGCTGACATTTCTCCAACTTTCGTTTCTTTTTTCATCGAGCTTTCTGAAACGTTGCACAATGTGTTTTAGTTTTTCATTGATGTAGTCCAGAGAACATTCATGTATTAATGAATACAGAAAGTATTTGTTTCCCATAAGCAACCGAATCCTATTAATTGTGACTCATAGGATAAATTGTTGCTATATAGTGGCATATGTTTAGAAGAATACGATAATGCAGCTTAGTCTTAAAGCAAGGTGAAGTACGAAACTGAAGCATATGAAGACAGTTATTAAGATCGATACTAACAACGAAATACTGGTATGCTCCTTTTGTGTGAAAGCGTATACATGTAATTGTTGTTTGTATGACATGTATACGCTTGAGAGATTATGTAGATACAAAAAATAAGGCACTGAGATGGTGCAAGGGTAAATGGTTGGGTAGACCATACACATAATCATGGACAATTTATGGGGGACAGCAAGGCGGGCATTTTGACATTGATTGGAACAAGAACTGATCAAAAGTATTGACTTTAAGCCACAAGGAAGACCGCCATGCAAGGAAAATACGTTTAAACGATAAATTAGTGTTCAAAATCACCACTCAAATTATCAAAAATTGACACCAGTATTGCATGAAATTAATGCAATACATTATCATTGTCGATCCAATTTACGCCAAATCGAAACCACTACGCGATGAATACATATGTAAATGAGAAGTGTTTTAGTGACTGGTCTGTGTTTTTGAAAAAAAGTTACTTCCAGCTTTAATATCAAAACATGTGTAATGTGGAAAATTGTCTAGCATTTACTCGGAACATTTCTTATTTACATGACGACATATTTTAGAATTTACTTGACATGGATGCATCTAGTTCGATGATTTTCATAATTATACCGTCATAAATAACTTTTATGTTTCATTTTGGTCAAGAATGAACAAAAGTGTCATATTTGCAAATATACGGGAAAAAGGTGAGATACATTTAAAGGTATGTCTACAAATATAAAAGAAAATTTACTTTCAGCAATTGCATTAACAAATAAATATGGACATTTTAAGCGGAAGGCGCGGGGTATATAAAACACAAACACAATTAACATTTTATCATTATCTAATGAAATTCAAATCTCGCATTAGATACGGTTTGTGTCTTGTAGTCGTTATTTGTTTTTATGGTCGCCCAGACCATTTCATGCACCCCTAATCTCATTCATGCTTACCCTTGCACCTCACCAGTACCTTATGCTTTGTAGGCTGTTGTTTTCCTTGGCATCTGTGTGGGGAGGCATCGTCTTGTGTATGTGGTGTTCCAAGTGTCAACTTAATATATCTTTTGTAATGGTTTGCTAATGGTTAGTCACTAAACACGAGAACGTTCCCTTACGATCATGTACTTGACCTACTATTATGATTATCTAATGCAATTTCGTGACGAGCATTTGCTCTTCAAAAGAAACAAATAATGTCAGCCGCATTCTATAATTGTATCACGATTTGTTGTTGAAACACGGCATAACATACACAAGCCTGTACATGCGACTAAAGAGATATAGAGCATTTCAAAGAATTTCACGACGCCAATGCATAACCACCCTATCCGTAACACAAGATTTTCTCAAATTTAATTGGATCATTCCCTTTTTATGACAATGGGCCAGTAGTTGACCAATGACATTATACTTTATAATTCCGGTGTTATTTTGATGCACCTATGCTAACATATTTTGCAACCGCTTCAGATTTGTTTCCATTGTGGCCTTTGTTCGCCTGCTTCTCTTCTAATCAGTTGTCTTCCTTATTCGAAATATGTTCGTCATTTGTGCATCAGCACTGTGGGACACTAATTGGTGGGATTCCCTCTGCTTTAGAAAACAAACGTACATAAAATTTCTAGTCGAGTGCACGAACGTTACGGAAGGCATATATTCATCGCGCAGTGGGCTCTATTTGTGTCTTGAAATTAATGATGCTTATACACATTATTAAATACACTGCAATACAAGACAGTTTGTAATGTCTAATACACTGATTTTGAACAATTAAATGCATGTAAGTTTAAAAAAGATGTTTGTTCGTCATATGTTTATTCCATTACTTATACATGTACTTATGATCGGATTCAATGTATGATTGGAATGCTCATGTATAGTTGGCGTTCCACGTTCGTTCGACGAATCATTTCCTCCAGCAGAATAAAAAACTGAAATTGTTTGCCTCCGTAATGTTGTTTATTGAAAGGCTTCAAAATATGCATCTTCCTAGCCGCATTAATCAAACTCTCGAAATAATCTTATAGGAAACATCAATTTGTATTTTATCTGTTCCAGACTTAAGCTCATCACGAGCAAATACAGAAATAATACATACAAATTATGAGAACGCCAAAAGCTGTCAGGGTAATAAAGATGCAATATTATGACAATGTCTCATATTTGTAAACAATCTATATCAATTTGTGTCTGTCAATTTCTATATCCGCGTTATCAAAGCTGTATTTTACGTTCAGTCATAATGCAAAAATCGTTAAAATCGGTCTACGAACGAATCAACAATTTGTATCTTAAATGCCAAATAGCAAATACCCATTTCAGAATCGTAAGATGTCGGATTAGTTTCAGCTTGTTTATGTCATTGAAGGAAATTGCCTATTTTGAAAGGAAAGCATATTTTGATTGGTGTTTATTTCGCAATGATAATTCTTCTTCTGGACTAGGCTGAAATATAAACAGCTTACCTCCAGAAAAAAGCACACATTCGTACACAGACTACAGTGACTGCATCAGTGAGATGTTTAATCTAAAAAGCTTATATAACCTAGTTTTTCGGCACAGCCGTACTAACATGGATGTGCTATTTGCATATCAATGTTGACGTGTGAACCAATCAAATCTTACGTTAACCACTAAGCCAACTTCTCTTGAACCGAACAACGTTTGTTACCTCGACGCGGATTGGTTATCCTTTCGTTAAGGGGTACGTTGTATTACCGAATCCACTGAATTTGGGTAACATTACAGAAATCCAGTTTCCATTACAACTTCTAATACAACATCTGCACGATATATTACTATTTTTGTTATAATATTTAATATTAGGTTTATTTTTTACATACACAAATCTAAGGAAATGTTGCATATTAAGAAAAATATAGACGATTACCTTCCAGTGGATTTCGGTAAGATACCGGTTGCAGATGAACATAATAGTATTTGTCTTAACAACGTTGTCTGAAAATAGATCTATAGTATATTTCAAGATTTATCGAGAGAGTAGTGGTGTTAATATCAATGCCCACAATGGATTGGCGAGGGACGCTTGTTCTTCTTTTTTGTGCTATCCATGGCTTCAGTATATGTGATATTTATTATATTTTAAAGTTTCTGAATTATATATATATTTTTTTTTTCCATCGGGTTTACGCTACTTTTAAACAGTTTTAGTCCTGTACGGCGGGCATTGGACCTGACCAGTTTTCCTGGAATTAATTATCAAACAGTGCTAACTTGCTCGTCTGCTAGAAACAGACAACTTCTCCACATGTGGAACATATGACTGTAGCCAATGTGACAGAAGAGCATAACCTGCCGAACCCGGGAATCGAACTCGGATCTGCCAGGTGACAGTAAATCGCTCTACCAACTCAGCTAGCCGGGCGGGCTCGTCTATGATATGCTTGCTATTGACTTTTTGTTTGTTATACCAAACTATAATTAAATCAGCCAAGTAAAAAATGAGATTTTTTGGTGTACTTCAGATGATTTTATTTTCCACTTAGTAAATTCAGAAAAACGCACATATTTAGTTTGTTCACATTTTAAACTAGGAAATTAACAACAACATACCATTTATGTCACAATGTCCAATACCTAAGGCACTATTCTCTCGTGTTAGGAGTGAAGAGTTCAATATACAATCAAATATTATACAACAAGTAATAAAATCGTTGCTAAACATAATAATAACATTAAAACACCAACAATACGGTGGTCGTAGAAAGTCCTTAGGTTATAAAATAACAAATAATGATAATATATACAAAGACAACTACAACAAATGCACAATATGTATTCAATAAATTAGATTGTCTTTTAAAATCAATTATCACTAACGTTCCTGGAGATTTAAAAAATATTACAACCGGACTTCATCTCATTTTCAAGCTCGGAGACTCACACCTAGGCTATAACAGAAAATGTATATTTTTTACTATAATCATACTAGTATATTGCTTTAAATCGCAGTTTATCTTTTGTGAAATATATATCATTTCAGGGAAAAACACATTCGATATAAGAATTTATGATTTGTAATGCTATAATAAAATCTTTTTTTGGCAAAAGCATAAATTTGTGTTCGAGTGCACCAATGACACCAGATAACCGGACCGTGATCAGTGTGGGGTACTTATTGTTGTCATATACCATATAACCGGACTGTGATCAGTGTGAGATACTTGTTGTTGTCATACACCATATAACCGGACTGTGATCAGTGTGGGATACTTATTGTTGTCATACACCATATAACCGGACTGTGATCAGTGTGGGGGTACTTGTTGTTATCATACACCAGATAACCGGACCGTGAGCAGTGTGGGATACTTATTGTTGTCATATACCCGATAACCGGACTGTGATCAGTGTGAGATACTTGTTGTTGTCATATACCCGATAACCGGACTGTGATCAGTGTGGGATACTTATTGTTGTCATATACCCGATAACCGGACTGTGATCAGTGTGAGATACTTGTTGTTGTCATATACCCGATAACCGGACTGTGATCAGTGTGGGATACTTATTGTTGTCATATACCATATAACCGGACTGTGAGCAGTGTGGGATACTTATTGTTGTCATATACCATATAACCGGACTGTGATCAGTGTGGGATACTTGTTGTTGTCATATACCCGATAACCGGACTGTGATCAGTGTGAGATACTTGTTGTTGTCATATACCATATAACCGGACTGTGATCAGTGTGGGATACTTATTGTTGTCATATACCATATAACCGGACCATGATCAGTGTGGGATACTTGTTGTTGTCATATACCCGATAACCGGACTGTGATCAGTGTGGGATACTTATTGTTGTCATATACCATATAACCGGACCGTGATCAGTGTGAGATACTTATTGTTGTCATACACCATATAACCGGACTGTGATCAGTGTGAGATACTTATTGTTGTCATATACCATATAACCGGACCGTGATCAGTGTGAGATACTTATTGTTGTCATACACCATATAACCGGACCGTGATCAGTGTGGGATACTTATTGTTGTCATACACCATATAACCGGACTGTGATCAGTGTGAGATACTTATTGTTGTCATACACCATATAACCGGACCGTGATCAGTGTGGGATACTTATTGTTGTCATACACCATATAACCGGACTGTGATCAGTGTGGGATACTTATTGTTGTCATATACCATATAACCGGACCGTGATCAGTGTGGGATACTTATTGTTGTCATACACCATATAACCGGACCGTGATCAGTGTGAGATACTTATTGTTGTCATACACCATATAACCGGACCGTGATCAGTGTGGGATACTTATTGTTGTCATACACCATATAACCGGACTGTGATCAGTGTGGAATACTTATTGTTGTCATACACCATATAACCGGACTGTGATCAGTGTGAGATACTTGTTGTTGTCATACACCAAATATCAGACATGTAAATGTATCTGATACGACATTTTGCGCCGTGTTTGAACAGTAGATCAGTTATGTACGGCCGTCAGTTCTAACTAACCAGCCCTTCCACAAGAAACTGATATCTTCCCGACACATGAATCAGAGATCGAGGAAATAGGACTTATTCTCTTTAGTCAACATGACACACCAAAGCAAAAAAATCGTATGGATAATGTTTACCATTGGCATTGTTCGCTTAGACACTTTTTGTTGTCGTAAATGTAGTAAACGAAACATCGCGAGTAAACTGAACTTAAAGTTGCCATTTTTCATGTCATAAAAATTGAACAGTGAGAAGATTGTCCTAAATCCTCAAACAATTATGTACACAATATCATGACTTATACAGATAAAACACCACTTTTGTTGTGAACGATAATAAAAATCACAGTTTATACAAAGTATCTAATTGATAAAACTAAAAATATAATTACACTTATACTAGTTTTTTTTCGTGACGTCATCAACGTCGAAAGACTGAGACATTGTAAACGAAAGTAGAGCCCGAAAACGTGAAAATGGTCTCAAATATGAGTAGTATATAAACATGAATGTGATACCTAGTGGTTTCTCCTGTCTGTCAGTTTCCAAATTGAAATATTAAATACAAATCATTGACATTGAGCCTATTGCAGAGAAACGAACGGAAAATCTGCTCGAGGATTACTGGTACTAATATCACATTCTTTCAAACTTGAGAACAATTTCAAATACGCGACCACTTTCATACTTTCATACGATCGGATACAATGTACATTGTAGAAAACTAAAACAGATAAGAATATTTAAAAAGAAAATGAGTGGAATATTGAAATGTTTTGAGTAAGACAAATTGTTAAACAGGTATAATGTTAGATAGGATTAACGATCTCCTTACATGTTAATGTCTGGTTACACACTCGTCTCATATGTTCCATTGGATGACAAGTTGCTAGTATGTTCGTTGTTAACTATACAGCCTGAAACACATTCCCGTTAGAATACGTTGTATATTAACATATTATAAATGCTTATAAATTACTCCCTAACGGTATATGAATAGGTAACTGGGTGTGATAATGGACAAGTTGGATGATCAGTATGGTATAGGACAAACTGCTATCAGAGTATGGTATAGGACAAGCTGTTAGCTCAGTGTGGTATAGGACTAGCTGTTAGCTCAGTGTGGAATAGGACAAGCTGTTAGCTCAGTGTGGTATAGGACTAGCTGTTAGCTCAGTGTGGAATAGGACAAACTGCTATCTGAGTATGGTATAGGACTAGCTGTTAGCTCAGTGTGGAATAGGACAAACTGCTATCAGAGTATGGTATAGAACTAGCTGTTAGCTCGGTGTGGTGTAGGACAAATTGCTATCTGAGTATGGTATAGGACTAGCTGTTAGCTCAGTGTGGTATAGGACAAACTGCTATCTGAGTATGGTATAGGACTAGCTGTTAGCTCAGTGTGGTTTAGGACAAACTGCTATCTGAGTATGGTATAGAACTAGCTGTTAGTTATGTATGATATATGACTAATGTGTAGCTCAGTATGGAACATGACAAGGTGGTAACTTAATAGTTCATAAGACAGTGCAGAAGCTCAGTATTTTATAGGACAGTTTGGCAGATCAGTATGGTATAGAGCAAGTTGGTAGCTTCGTATGAATAAGAACAATATGATAGCTCGGTATCATTAATGTCTATGTGGAAATCAGTATAATATAGAACACGAAGACAGCTCAGTATGGTATAGCACACAGTTGTAGCTCGGAATGGAATGGGACAAGTGGGTAGCTCAGTATAGGATATGACAAGTTGGTAGCTTAGTATGGTATAGAAATATCAGACATCTTGTTACGGTAAAGGAATAACGGTTTTTAGATTTATTATATATGCATAATGTTCACATTGTGCGGTGTTAAACGCCGGTCCACTACATGTGGATTAACATGGTGGCCTTAATATTGCGGTGAGCACGCTCCATAGATTGAGCTGACTTCAAGATCTTTCAGGATCAACAAATGCTAACATTATTATATATAATAGAAAATGTACTTAAATAATACTTTTTGAACTATAGTGATGCGTACCATAACATCAGTCATTCCATTCAAGGGAATCTTCACCAAAAGTATGAATACACTGTTTATCCAGCCCTGACGTAGACGAATCGGCCTCGCTTTGTGAAAGTTAACATAGTGTTTCGAACCATTCTACAGATCTTCATCAAACTTTCACATAATATAGCAAATTGTATTTATATACAGTGTCCAATGTATAAATGTAATCACACATGCAATACATTTGTTGGGTAAAACGACAATGCAAACCGTAAAGAAGTTCGAGAAAGAAGAAAAAGTTCTAATTATAATATCACGCTATTAGTTGTATTTGATATTTTCATATTCATGATAATTAATTACCTTGTAAACAGTTAAGTTTGTTCAAGTTTGTAGTTGAGCTAGATACAATACTGTGTCTGACATTCACCATAGAAGAACGTCTAGTATTAATGTTGTCAATGTAGCCACTGCTTGCCATCAGCCGTTCCTGTATCTCGTAGAGTTTCTGACTTATATCTTTGCCTATCAGTTGGTTGAATATATTCTTGAATGCTGAATCACGTGCCAAGTGGGTAATAAGTCGTTCATATGGCCATGAATATATCAAACTATCTTCTACTGCACTTATGGTAACCTGAAATAAATAAAACAAATTTAAAAACACTGAATCATTGCTTGTAGTATGCACTGCTTGTACAATGTGAAAATGGCAATGAGGTTGTTTATCGTTCAACACCTTTTGTTACTAACCAGTTCTTGCGTCAAATTTGTAGATAGTGAAGATCGCGGTTCAGACTTGGCCAAGGCATCATGTGAACTCGCCACTTTCCGTTTAGGAGTCATGCGCTCTTTGCTACTATATAACCAATATTGAAATTGAAAGTAATTATGGTAAATTTATTGAAGAGTAATATAAATGAATAAAGCAACAAAAGAAGACATTGGGCTGCTAAGTAATGGCAAAGGCCATACTACGATACCTTTGAAAGCAGGGACAGAAATGACAGCACAGTAAATGCACATACTAAATAGCAAGCACAAGTATATTTGAGCGCTGCTATGGGATTTACAACCTCTTCTGTAAGTGACGTCTCTTCAAGAAAACACAACATGTGATGTCACTATTTGCAAGCAGAAAACAATATTTACTAATTTTGAGGTCAACAAAGAGCAAAACAGTAAAAATCGACTTTAATATTTTCTTTATTTTGAGGCGGTCTTCTTATTGACGTGTTTTTTAAGTGAGGGTTTACTGTATACGTATCCAGGCTATGATATTTCACAAAAGTTGAGCAACTTAAATAATTGCAAAGATTGTGGAAAGAAACATTCTGAAAGTGAAACAAAAATAATTATACATTCAATACAATACGAATTAAACATACGTCGTTGGATGAGGTATAAGTTTAATATTTGGTTAGATGATGTGACAGAAAAATAACTTAACAGCAACATTGAAAAAGAAAAAAGCGAGTGCACAATACCAGTATGATGTTAACAGAGACACTGAAATAACCTTTAGCATAAAGTGAAAGATGTATTTTTGCTGAATCGCGAACATCTTGGTCGAGTAATAAACGACAGAAAAGCGTGTCTGCATCCTTGGCTGAAATACTTAATCATACAATAGCGTGATATCACACCATTTCAAACAAAACTGGATCGTTTTACTACAAAGTCATACACACAGTATCGCTGTATTGTTATTTCGAGCCGCAAAGAATGATTTACACGATTCCAAGATGTTTTATGGAGAGATTCCTGATTTTGCCGAAATTGCAATTTAGATTTGGACATTTGCCAAATATAGCAAACAACTATATAAAATAATTTTAGAAGTATTCGAATAAGATTTTATAACCAAAGCAATTTTGTATGCTGCAGTTTACAATTGATTTATTAATCGATTTCGTTTCAATTTCTTTATTCCGAGGAGAACCGGGCCCAATATATGCATTGGCAAAATACACAGGAATGACATTTGATTAGTACTGAAAAAACACTAAATATTTATACCTCAAGGGAACCAGCTTTTCATTTTTTGCATACAATTGCATCCAATTTTAGATTTGTAAAAACAATTTTCAATTTACATACAATTTGTACTTGAATTACTTTTTGTAAACTATTTACAAGTAACCTCTCCTGATATATATCCAAAATACTGTCAAATGGTTACAAATTACTTTGTATATAGCATGTGTAAACGGGTGGTAAGACAACAAGCATGTTTAAACATCAAGTAACTTAATAGGTTCCATAAGTAAACGGGTTACAAAACATCAAGTAATATATCACATGCAATGTGACTGGTTACATGTAATCTTGTATGTTCAATGTGTAAAACGGTTTCCCGGAGGTCTGCGTAGGGAGGCCCTGTCTTATGTATGTGGCGTTCCCTGTAGCTACTTATTCGCTCTCTTCTCGTATAAACTGGTAACAAGTATTCCTTTGGGATTCACTAAAGAACCAGTAGCGCCTGAGAGAATTGAGCAACTTTCCTAATGTTCAAATTAATGCAGACATCAGATATGAAGCCAATGAAGTGCTACTACATTAATGCATATGTCTGTGTTGCATACCCCATAGTAAAAGAAAATTGCAGACAGATTACATTTTATTATATCGAATAGACATTTCAATCATAATGGAAAGATACTTGGGATAAAAGCGTTAACAAGCTCAAACCAATCATGCTCAAAACACATTTAAGATTATAAATGTTTCTACGGCAGACTAGTAACAAAAGGAATGATTATTCTAGTCTTGGACTTGCTTTCTTGTTCATGTTGTTAACCAAACTATTGTTTAAACAAAAGAAATTCAACTAGTGGCAATTATCTTACATATTCCGTAAAAAAAAGTAAAAAAGTAAAATTGATTATTTTAAATTACCAACTTTTCAAATCACAACATTACTTTCTGGATCGTCATTTATTATAGGATTAAACGACCATTTTTGGCGTTAATGTAGTGTAAACACCGATCAGAACGAAGGCTTTATGTTAAATGTGTGCGGACTGTTCGGCGTTTACACATGCATGAACGCCAAAAAATGGTCGTTTAATCCTTATAATTCTAAATAGTATTTTGAAACAACCCCACTGATGTTTTTTTTCGTCAATACTCATCGTGACCTCACGCAGCGTCAATTGAATGCGCGGATAAATACACAAAAAATAGTACCGAGTTGAACAGCCAAAACAACACTTGAAAATAATTTTCAGACCATAACAGGAGCCATATTTGATATTGACTTAAAATTTAATAACATTTCTGCGTAACAGTATTTATTCCAAGCCAATCATTTATTCCGTGTAAACAGTAGGCTAGTAATGCAGTTCAAGGTCGCGCTAGATAAACATGTAGGGTAAACGCGCATCGGATGAAATTCTCACGTTAAAACGTCGATGTAGGGAGCTTTCAAGCAGAAACTAGGATAGATAAACTGGTAAACATACCCGATTTCGTATAAATATGGAAAACGTGCTTCTAAGATAATACTATAGGCTGTTGGTAACACGTTTTGTGAAACGGAAAGAAATGGTCGCGAAATCAGATGAACAAGATTAGATTAAATACTAGCTAAATTACGTAATGTTTGCATGTTGTCGTGCAATATAAATCATGCCAACAACAAAGTTCACGTGCTGCCGCTAGTAATAGCTTTGTTATTGAAAGGACGGATTCTGAATCAACTAAGTAGGACTAAGAGTAGGAGGAATGAAATAGAATATTCTAGAATTCTGGACCACTCTTAATTAAATCGTCTGTCATGTGAGTCTTTTTTCCCATAAATAACGATGTAACTAATAATACCTCGGTCTAAACTCGTTTCTAAAATATGTGGTGAATTTGCAAATAAATACGCTATATGTGTATTGCTTGAGAAAATATTGTACCCAACTTGTTCATATTGTTTACCTCAGATTTAGGTCGAGAGTATTTCCGTCAATGAATTTTGGACGTTCATGCACGTGTAAATGCCAGCGATTAGCCAATCAGAATGCAGGGATTTGCTGAATTTGGAATTATATAATGTTTTAAGTATATTACCAACCACAACATGTCGGACATATTGCAATGCATATTTTAATGCATATTCGAACATAAGGTTGTTTCTTTGAATACAAAGGGTGAGATAAATAAATCCTCTGTAATAATATCGTCGTTATGATTTCTAAACCAGCTGAAGTTTTAAAGTTTTATCAAATTCGAAACTCAGATCAAAGATTGGTTTGGCATTAGCAGTAGTACGAGCAACAGCAGCAGTTGTAGTTTAACTGATCTTCCTGCAGACACTGCATTCAGGATACGGCCGTTACTCCTCAATGGCAAACACCATGTCGGTAGTGTTGTACTGTGTAGTCTCGGCAATAGCGTGCGATAATGATTATACAATTAGCGTATAAGGTGTTTTGAAAATTAACAATTTAACAGAGTGTAACTATGTACTTTCTTACACACTTCCTGCGATGAATGTTGCTTTTATTTATGGAAAACTATACAATTAATTAATGTTATGCCAATTTTGTTCGTTCTATACTGAAATAATAATGAAACATATATTTCAAAATGTATAAATATCAATAAATATGCATTATCAAAGAATAAACTAATACAATATTCCTCTGTATTTTGTCAGTTTTTTAACAGGCCGGGGTTTTACTAGTGTAGATGATAAAACAAGAGCTTTTGGTTATGTAAATACATTATACTTGGTCGTATAAAAGATATCTGTTTAGATGATTCAGAATTTATTAATAATGCTCACATGATCAAATGAGTAAAACAATTAGTAAGTAACTACAGTTATCCATTGTATAGAACCGAAAATACGTTTTTGTTTTTTCTTCATATCTTACAGCAACAACGATTACAAGACAACAAACCTCGTGTACCTTGAATGTATCTTGCGACGACGACCAAATGATGGCATCAAATTCTGGGGAATCAACGAAATGATTGGCGTCTATGGAATGTAAATACGAGTCATCAAATGACACTTTCAACCTGAAATATAGAAATAAATATATATCTAACTTCGCCATGGGTTTCATGAAGCTCTGCTCCTACTCAACTTCATCTGTTAAGACATCATCCGTCAGTGAAGACGATTTGTGTTCTTGAAACAAGTCCTTCAAAACAACACATTTTATAGTATCAAGATCTGTGTCGGGGGCTTTGTTTTGTGAATACAGCCTTCTATGTGCTACTGTTTGTCCATTTGCATGTTTTATTCTGTTGTTGTAAAGCCTTGCTATATTGTTTATTACATATTTTACATGGATTTCGGTAGTAAGTATTTTCGAAATGTTCTAACTCATTGAACTTCATTTCAGTAAAAGTGTCCATTTTCTAGATGTATTCTGCATACATACTGTTCCCACGAACCATCATACACCAACATGCAAGTACTCATTATCATGTAGACATCAGTTGGTTGAATTCATATTTATAAGTAGTCTGTTCTTGGCATTGTACATTTCTGATCAAATGATACATATGCGTAAAGCATTTTTCTACATGCCAAGTTTACAAGCAGTTGTATTGTTGTTGATGTGATCGTTTTCAGTCCTTGTAACTTAATGTAGATCTACAGCAATATGGTTACCGTTTAATGTTAGATAAAACTGACATCGTGTAATTCCTTGTAATACAGTCTCATACTGTGTAAGATACACTCATTACATTGGACATTACCTTATTTGGTCATACTGTTCGCCTCATAATTACTGTACCATTATTTGGTACATTATTTGTTGCAACGATCGGAATTTTAGTAATAAAACGACATAAAATGAATAAAGAAGTTGAACAAGTTGAAGATGTTATACAGCTACGCCGAAAATATGGATGTACGAGTAGTTACTGACATAATGGCGAGGCATGCAGTACCCGTAGGATTACCAATTTTTTTGTATGAACCAAGATTGCTGTAAAGTTATAGGGATATTACATTTTACGCAAGTCGACAGCTGCGTATACAGTTAAATTAACTTTGACATGTTTTCCATTGATGATGACATAAAGTCCTTAATATGTAACAAACATCTCTTATCAAGATTTACCAGGCAGCTTACCGTCATTTATGACGTATCAGATTGACAGATTATCCACGAAATCATTAATTTGTATATCCAAGTTGGCATTGATACGTGTGAGTAATTAAAGACATATCATCATCTAAAAACTGTTCACCAACAGGCGGCAGATAGTTTCTGCCATGTCAGATTTATATGTTTACTTAAAATAGCAACATTTATTGATGTTCGTGTACGACCAGATTCCAATTAAAATGTCACTATTTGCATATCTAAAACCGGTTACATTGAATACCGGTAATTAAAGAATTAATTCTGATTTAATGAATAATTATTGCCTAGGATCAGTCAATATCACATATAACTCTTAGATAAATAAACTTTGAAAGCGTGTTAATCGATGAAATATGTCGTATTAAACACATAAATAACAAGGCTATAACTTTGTCAAAGCGAATTATATAAGCAAAGCAATTTCATAAACTCAAGCAATGAAGAAAAGATCTATATTTTTTCCATCAACAATTTAATTTCTTATGAATAGCAAATATTGGAAATATTACAACATGGGGATTTAATATGACACTAGTTATATGAATATCGAGATTTATTAAAATGATCGTTTCTTCAGGTCATCATTTTATTTCTCAAACTTTACTGGGGGAAAATATTGTACATAGAAACGGTGCATTTGTTTGTCGTGTACTATATTGATCACTTATGATGTGTGTGGCGTGGAGTGAGAGAGCAAAGAACTGCATGTCAAAACACCGGAAATGTTCTAAAAGTGTTCAATATTAGTTATAACAGTTATGCAATATGCATCATTAATACAATGATGATCAATTCCGTGATGTTATTTACAAAGTATCTCTGGGCAATCCACGGTACCCTGACACACACAACTTGGAGTTGGTCGATCGGTTGATGGTTTTACAATTCCTCTCTGTATAAAACTGTTACAAACGGAGCAAAATACCGAGACACAATGCAAAATAGAACAGCAAGAAACCAGGATGGGCATGTTTCCATGGGTCCAAACAATCGAGCGCTTTATTGCCTCTCCTCATTATGAATTTTGCAAATAAAGCATATTAGGATACACTGTATATATAAAATCCCTGTAGTAAAGAAATAAACCCCAACAAACTTTAGTTGATGATATGTTTAATGTTTGTGTCTTGATCTCTTTTGTCCCCTCACCGTTTGTGCCTCCCGGTACGTTAGGTCTTGGTTTGATGTGCTCCTCACCGTTTGTGCCTCCCGGTACGTTAGGTCTTGGTTTGATGTGTTCATCACCGTTTGTGCCTCCCTGTACGTTAGGTCTTGGTTTGATGTGCTCATCACCGTTTGTGCCTCCCGGTACGTTAGGTCTTGGTTTGATGTCCTCCTCACTGTGTTCCTCCTGCATATTTCTTTTGTATAGACTTGTGTATAGGGAAGTGCTGATTTATAAATGTTGCGTTCCCTGTTCCAAGTCTTGTCACTTTTATCGTCAACATTGCTATTGTGAAGTTATAGCCGTCAATACATTGCATTAGTTTGCTTCATTGAGTTGCTGTGACATATTTATGATTATCTTTGACATGTATCTGATATTTGATTCACTGTATCGATCGAGTTCGTGACCATGGATAAGCGCAAGGTAAAACACTGACGATCACAGTTTAAGTAGCACGCATGTTTGCAAACGACAAAACAAAAGTTAATGTATACTTCAAAGTATAAACACCGGAGCAATAAACGGAATTAAACTACCACATCGACAACATCATGAAAACCAAACAGAGCAACCAATGAGGAGAATTTACCAGTCAAAGGTCAAGGTTGACCTAGCAGACTATTCTCCAAACTCAGACATGTAATTGTCTGTTTCTGGCTAAGTTTGAGACTGACCTAATCAGCTGAGTTCTGGGACTGTTCCCCAAACTAAATAATATAATATCATACCCAGTTGCTGTAAACTCTCAAGATAAACAAGCGAAATAAATGAAGTCCGTTGACATTTACGTCGTAGTTAGATTCAAATATTGTCTTGCAGAACAAAACAGAATGATTTGAAACATAATTATAGCCAGAGACAATGACAGAACACAAAGACAATACCGCGTACAGATATGTGTGTGTTTCTTCCTCTGCAAGACAACGCGAGAAGCCTCATTCAGACAAGAAATGCACATCGTAAAAAAACAGCCCACACTAAAGAATGCAATCCGAATTTTAAGACATTCGTTTTTTTAATTATAATTATTGTAATTCCTGAACGTTAGAACAGAACTGTGAGGATGATTAGTAAAATGACTTGTAGTTTTCGAGATTTTCGTTTTATTTAATCCCATATGATAATCACCATTTGTCATCATGGGCACACGTACATGTACTCGTACAAAGTTTGATCTCCACAACGTTGTTTCCCCATCAGAATTCGTCAACAACTAATATATAGAGTACATATGGCGGTTTCTAAAAGCTAAACTATTTGACATTATGGAGGTACGTGATTCTTATCTTGTTTCAGTATTTTCAGAGTCGCTAAACAAGTTAATAAACTCGAGCATTCGACGGTTTAAGCCGAGAATGATTTGTTTTATACCCATATCGATTGTCTAGTAAGAAACATAAGCAAATTTGCCTGTAAGACGAGTTCCATTCCTACGTTATTATCACCACATTACGTACATCCCATATATTCTGTAAATGTAATTTACACACAGATTTGTTCTTTGTTTTATTATTCAAATGCTTGATTAACAAATCTACCGTCTGGTGTTCTCAAACAAATCTTATTCTGACACAGCGTGCATGCAAAATTAAATCAAATATTCTAATCTGATATGTTTTAGTTTATTATCGATGTTGGTCTTTGTCTGGTTCTAGACGTATCTCAATTCATTGCTTTCCATCATGAAGACGATCAACATTTATTGAAAATTAAACGTTTAGTCTTTCACCAGATAGTGATAGCAATGTCTGTCTTAGTTATTTACAACAAATAATGTGCAAATGTAAAACCTAATTGAATTAAAGTATATATACGATATATCAAAGTCACTGGTAAGTGCATTGGATAAACAAAGAAAATGCCATTTATCGCCTCGTTTAAAGAAACCAGTCACATCAATGACGAGGTCACCGAACATGAAAATGGTAACATATTAAATTTAAGGCATGTTTTTTATGGTCGACAAGGCCCCTGTTCCCATGCGTTTTTATCCTTGCGCCTCCTCAGTACCTGGTGTTTTGTGGAATGTTGTTTCCCCGGGGGTCCTGTTAAGGGAGGCATTGTATTGTGAATGTGGCGTTCCCTGTAGCAACGTAATCTCTCCCTTAGGGTATTTACTTGGAAGCTTCTTCGTAGATTGTAACATAAGCAAATTTGTATAATTACATAATTCTACAAGAGCTTATAATTCGATACCATAATAAGCATTCCGATTAACTGTATTCATATATCCATGTTGGTCTAAGATCAATTCAATTCTGAATATACATTTACTTACAAACCTCCATTTCAAAGTTACAAAACGGTACATGAGAAACTAAACGTATTGGAATACGAATAATTATGTTTTAAAACTTATTAGAAAGCATTTATTAATAAGCATTTATTGTAATTTTGCTTGTAGAAGTCAGAAAATATAGAACAGGAAAGACTACATCCAACAAGCATGGACACCCCTCACACATTACTGGGGTTAGGCATTCATTGCTTCATCAAGAATGGATGTAGACAGACTGGAACAGTACGCGGAAACTTTTTACAGCATTTTAATAAACTGTGTAAACTCAGCTGTGTTTCAAACCATCGGTCTTTGTAACTTTTCAGATAAATCCTTGATCTAAAAGTTATGGGAAATCGTGATTGTAAACAACCTACTGCGCATGCGAAGTTTGGCACTGCACGTGCTACAGTCACGGCCAAAATAATTTGTGCTATTTAACCAGTACCCGGATACCAACATACACTTAAAAATAAAACCCCTAATGAGGAATCATTTTCAGAGAAGTTCCTTTGATGTTTAATTTCAAGGTGTTAAAGCCTGGAAGAATGAAGGTTTTATTAAATTCCATTTATTTTGGTTTAATTAACCACATGTATGAACAGAGAGTGTAGATACGCGTGTATTACGGAGAACACTAAATGGATACTAAAACGAACTATAAAATAGCCATTTTTTTTTCTTCTTCATAAAATGAAACTATGCTCTGGGTGGCAACAATAAGTAAAACATTTGGCGCATAAATGTACACATCGTGTCACATTCAAATGCCCAAATGATTAGGATGATAGGTCAGGAAGTGTAACGAAATATTTCTGGCTTAATATTGAATATTTTGGCGAGACTTTGTAGAAACGGCCTTTTGATTATTAAAGCCTTTCAATATTCTTTCTCTTTTATTGATTTGAGGATGATTTAAACAGACAGCCAAAATGTATTCACCCGTTGACTGCAAAAACAATGTTTGTTTACGTTTCTCAACCCGAGTTCGTCTGCTTGTAAGTTAAAAACCCGGAATAGTACAAATACGCGTTCGATACCAGATACCGGAAGAAGAACTAGTACAGTGAGAATAATTGTGAGCAATTTTGACGTCAGTCAAGAAAGTTTAAATCGTTTAAGAAACGCTAAATATGGAGGTGTCCGCGTACTGGTAGTGTCCGCGAACTGTTCCGGTCTGTCTACGTATTTATCAAATGCCGGATGCAAAAGGTGGCATGAACTTACATCCATTATTCGTCAGAAATCGAAATTTTGCTATAACAATAGAAGCAATACATGAAGCGTGGTTATCTAATTACTGACCTATAAACAAACAATTCACACACATTCAGTGACGTATAATCCTATCATAAAAATTGACTCGGATGTAATCAGCCAAGTATTTTATTGTTTATGACAGTTTCTCCTTTCTGGTCAGGTTTCTGGTAGAATTGTACCCAGTAGAGAAATGTCATGCGGAAAAACATACACTTGGGTCACAACCAAATTATTTTCCGAAGATGATTTTATCAGACTTGACTGATACTACATCAGTTGATGAGGAAATTTATACGACAATCTTTATATTATTCTTGCAAAGCCACTTACGTTACCAATAAATATCCATCAATTCATTCTTTCATGTGTTTTGGTTAATCCATATTTGAGCGCTGCTATGGGATTTACAACCCCTTCTGTAAGTGACGTCATTTCAAGAAAACCAACATGTGATGTCAATATTTGCAAGCAGGAAGCATTATTTATTCCACATGGTCACTTCGTTTTCATATTGCCATACTGTCAGTACATTCTGACGTCACATGTGACGTTTTCTGGAAATGACGTCACTTATAGAAGAGGTTGAAAATCGTACAGGTCATATAATGTCAACCTCAGCAATATTGAGACATTTAACTGGCCTGGTTTTTTCATAATGGCATGTTGTACTTATTTAACTATGGGCATTTGATAATTTTGTGTACTTTGGTGGATTGAACCCTATGCCTTCGACGTTGTATTTCAGTATCCTACCCATTGTCTCACAGCGGCTGTGTGCTTTTATATACGACTTTATATTCGTCAATTTCTAAAGAGGTTTAGAACGCCTTACTGTATGGTTTAACGGATGACTGTACTTATCTATTTCAGCAAATATTATCAGTTACCTATTTCCGTAAATCGGATAATCCAATCCAAAATATTTCTTAATTTTTTTAAACTAAAATGATCATCGAATCAAACGTGTTGCTGCACTGTAAAATTAACTGATTGTTTTAAACATTACCCTGATCATTGTTTGTTTTGCTATGTTTAGTCTGGTGAACTGTTCCAGCGTCATGTTTTACATGAATAGGACAAGCTATTTGTCGTATAAGCTGCATACATTTAATGACGAGTGTGGTCGTATTTTCGTTTTAAGAGCAGCTAACCGGGGTAAACTAAGATCAATTATAAAGAGCGATAAGTGATTGTGTCAAATCAGATACAATGTACCAAATAGAGATAGTGAAACACAGACTATACCTATTAGGAAGTCTAATGTACACAGCGAATATAGACGGCATTAAAATAATAAGAAGCGTGCTATTGAATAAATTAATATACGAAGACAATATTCCAAACACAGACATCGCAACCCATATTATATCTCAGACTATTGTAACCTACATACTTCACATCAAATATCTGTGTGGGGTGTTTTGGTTTGGTGCATGTGGCGTTCCCTTGAACAATTTAACGTCTCTTTCTCTAAATGCGGCTATTGAACTCACGACATTCGGATCGGGGGGTCAGGTGCTCTCCCCTCGACTGCTACCTTAAATATTTATGTCCGTCAAACTTTAGAATATTTTAAGTATAAGTACCAAAAACTGTATGTGTGTTATGTAATGGTACTTTTTTTTAGATTTTTGGAATCAATTTGAAAATGAAATGTAGAAATTAAAATTAGACTTATTTTCATAAAGTCATATTCTTTCACTGTATTTTCTAGCCGATCCACAGTAATATTTCTGAATGGTTTTGTTCCACACTATATTTTTTATTTGGAAAGTTTTCAGTTCTCTTAGTTCGACAACAATGCCTTTAGAATACTGACCAAAACATTCTTTGTTCTTGTCACCCAGATGATGCATGACAAAAACTTCGGATTAAGTCATCTTACAGGACCTTGCTTCCCGACTTCATTGATTTCTACATAATTCATCTACAATGAAATTTCCTTTGAATACCACTTTCCTCTTTAGTCTGCAGACTAAGTAGCTTCTTGAACTGACAATGACATTTCTTACTGCAGCAGAGGAGGATTTCCTCATCAAACCGTCACTTTTGTCTGCCATGAAAAAAAATTCAACGCAGCTCCATGTTCGGTGTCCTTGACCGTCACAAATACTGACCTTGATGGGAATTCGCCAAATAATCATACAATATCGTCTGGTTGACCGAAATGACTGCATGTTAAATTCATTATCATGATTATAAGCAGTTCAGTGTCAACGTATTTATTTTACATCGACTGCAAAACAAGTTTACAAATTATATTAATTACTCTAGGTGACAGTTTCATGAGTTCGTTACCAGTCCTAAATGTTTTGCCGATGGTTAAGTATTTTGCTAATGGTTCTAGAGCAAAACAAGGGAGATGTATCAATTTGATTTAACAATGTAAGCGGTTTTCGTTATTCAACTGACAACATGCAACAACGTGATTATTTGGGCAGGAAACATCCAGAACATTACTGCCCCTAATCGTAACGACAAGCATAGTTTCATATGTTTGTTTTCCGTGTAGAAGGATACACACATAAATGAATATGACCAGGGTGTTGGTCTTTAAACAGTAATAGCTACCATTTTGGCCGAGTAGAAATTGTATTGCAATGAAGTCATGGAGGAATATATGTCGAATTTGGTATACAATAGTTGTATGATTGAAAAAATGAATAACAAAGTTCAGTATGAATGGCCACAAACACAGGGCACAGCCATCCAAAGCACAAGGAGACATGTAAATGTATATCGACCAGTAAACATCTAGAATGGTAAATGGGACAAGACACAAACATAACTGATGGGTGAATGCAAAATGGAACGGCCAGGCGCAAAACAACAACGTGGGTTTAAACCCAATTTTAATGAGAAAAGTGAGGATGTAAAATGAATAAAGACGTCCGTTGCAAAGTCTTTTACATTGAACATAAGTGTGTCATAACATTTTATAAGGTATTAAGGTCAGAACAGCTAGTGCAATAAATACAATTGGTAAGGCAAACGTAACAGGGCTATAACTGTATTAAATCAAAGCAAGCAATTCCATTTAAAAATAAATAAAGACGTGGAACAGAAGATATCACATACAAAGCATACAGAGAAATGGAAATACAAGCAGACAAGTTAACAATTACGCAGACAAAAGGGACACATGCCATAAACATAAAGTATACAATCTCTTTTATGTCACTAGAAACTGTAGAAGCAAAACGTGCAAGTACACTTTATCGTGTATTATCAATCTGTCAAACACAATCTAATCTGCACAAATAATAGAGAAGGCTACAATCCTTACGTCTAATAACAAAGGGTAAGGTGATACTATGCCTAATGATGTCTATGTTCCCATCGGACTGGAAATGATAATCATTTTAAATCAAAGCATCAGAACTTGTAGGGAAAGGCAAACTAATCAACTAAATTGTGAATGCGGTCGTCAATACTTGTACTGTACTGTATCATACAAGGCGTTATATACAATCATAAAGGTTTGCTTTCACAGACAGACATAGCATAACTCTAAACTATTGAAGGCATATTGTTGAAATATCACAATGGTTGTTTTTACTGATTAAACGATATGAATTGCCTTTGATCCAGGCATTTTTCTGTCCATTTTGGGAAAAAGACACTAGATAAATTGGGGAAATTTGGGTCGTAAAATTTGCCAATTTGGGAAAACTTTAATCGGTTCAACTCCAAGTTTGGGAATTTTCATAGTTAAAAGAACAGGCTTTTCATATCTAAATTTTATATAAACAAGCATCCTCATCTACATTTCTTATATAAACTGTTAAAGAGACACATAAAATGTCAACAAGCATTTATGACACAAGGGGCAATATTATGAATAATGGCCAGAGTTATTCAAAGAGCTTTCGTAGGTGCTTTTGATTGGGAACAAACATGTATTTGGCTTTGGGAATGGGTCAGATAGGCTGACCCGTGGGAACTATAGAAAAAGACCTGTGATCATTAACATTACATATACTCATGGCCAAATGAATAACCTTGGATAGAATATGTAACATTTTACTGTACGTTTTGGCCCGGCGTGTTTTGTCTGCAGCAAATCCCTCTGTTTGTTCATTTTTCTATCAGTGATTCAAGTATTCCCGTTAATAACAATCATATCAACCTCATAAAATATGTATAAAACCGTGTGATATCAGACATTGATTTACTATGGCTTATATTAACCCTTGTATAAATCTTATTACGTTGCTGCTAATGTCGCACAAATGATTTACCATGTCAATTTTACTGCCTACTGAATGAATGAAGAGGGTAATAAGGCCAATAATCAAATTTACACTATGATGTGAAATACACGATAAACTATTTAAATACAGAGGCAGCTTACATAGACGAACTCGGAAAATACTTTGAATACATATCTCTTAATGCTAATCCTATGAATTTACATTTCTATTATTAGGTTTTCCATCTATACTCCAACTGACTTAATTCGGTTTTAACGTATTTATTTTACAACGAAACAAATGTTTTTTAATTTACACTTGTCAATCTTTTTTAATGGAATTTAAATGTAACTTATACCTTGTCACACTGACCGTTGTGGAAAGAACGTATATTCTGGAAACGAGCGTTTAAAAAGTCAACTTTTCCTATTTCCTTCATTGCATCATCTCTGATAAATGTTTCCCTATTTACTTCTTTGCATCATCTCTGGTATATGTTTCCCTATTTCCTTCCTTGCATCATCTCTAGTAGATGTTTCCCTATTTCCTTCCTTGCATCATCTCTGGTATATGTTTCCCTATTTCTTTCCTTGCATCATCTCTGGTATATGTTTCCCTATTTCCTTCCTTGTATCATCTCTGGTAGATGTTTCCCTATTTCCTTCCTTGCATCATCTCTGGTATATGTTTCCCTATTTCCTTCCTTGCATCATCTCTTGTATATGTTTCCCTATTTCCTTCCTTGCATCATCTCTGGTAGATGTTTCCCTATTTCCTTCCTTGCATCATCTCTGGTATATGTTTCCCTATTTCCTTCCTTGCATCATCTCTGGTAGATGTTTCCCTATTTCCTTCCTTGCATCATCTCTGGTATATGTTTCCCTATTTCCTTCCTTGCATCATCTTTGGTAAATGTTTCCCTATTTCCTTCCTTGCATCATCTCTGGTATATGTTTCCCTATTTACTTCCTTGCGTCATCTCTGGTAGATGCTTCCCTATTTCCTTCCTTGCATCATCTCTGGTAGATGTTTCCCTATTTCCTTCATTGCATCATCTCTGGTATATGTTTCCCTATTTCCTTCCTTGCATCATCTCTGGTATATGTTTCCCTATTTCCTTCCTTGCATCATCTTTGGTAGATGTTTCCCTATTTCCTTCCTTGCATCATCTCTGGTATATGTTTCCCTTTTTCCGTCCTTGCATCATCTTTGGTATATGTTTCCTTATTTCCCTACTTGCATCATCTCTGGTACATTTGTCATTACGGGTACAGAAATATATTTAAACCAATATTGACGTCTGTTTTGAGTTTGCCTTTTTGGGAAAATATATCTAATTGGCTTCGGAAATTGTCAGAAGCTGTTCTAGAATTTAAATGTCAAACGAGATCCAATAAATGAGTGAGTGCTTGGACAAATTATTCATCTCAGCGTCCGGGAGTTGTATTTATTCATTTGCCCTCGTCATCAGATCTGTCTTTGTGTGTCGTGGTTTGTCAAGTGTTTATTTTGTGACAGCTTTCTCGTGTAGAAAGTAATTGGTTTCGTGTCAACAAGTGATTAGGTCCTCTTAACAAACTCTGTAAATTAGATTTCTACTGTCATGAAATATATAATGCACTGAATCAATGCCTGTTTTGTTGACAAGAATGATTTGATTTAATTTTCCATCTCGTTACTATGACTGTAATCAGTTTATACACATCCATAAAGGAAAACAAGAGTAAAACTGATAGGAAAGTCAAATGTAATAAGGAAATATCCGCAGAGATTGCTGGTTTTGAAATTCAGGTATGAAAATATTAGATCCATATTTTTGAAAGTATCTTAAGGAACGGTGGAGAATTCACCGGACGAGACGACCTGTTGCTATATTACATTTAAAATCTATCAACAAAATTTCGAAACAATATGCGATATAGTTTACGGCATATACTTAACTGAACCGAACTATAATAAAAGAGCGCTCGATATACTTAACTACAGCTACTTTACCAGCATCAAACTTCAACAGTTCTAAATAGCATTTAATATACTTTACGACATCTACTTTACGAAATTAAAGTGCATAGGTTCAAAACAGTTCTTAATATACTTTACGGCACCAAGTCAAACTACACTATAACCGTAACCAATATATTGTGTCGTCCCATATACTGGTATCACACAAAGAACCGTATCGATTACGCTCCGTCTTATATTTTTGTCTTTGTTTCCTTTTCGGTACAGTATGAATATGCACAACTTAAAACAACAATTAAAACAAGAAATATCTTGAAAAAAGATGGTCGAACCAATTTGAAGTTTAATATTTGTTGTGATGTTACGATTGTTGGTCACTCCAGATCCAAAATGGAGTTGGGTGATTTCATCGAAATTCAGTGGATTTCGGCAAGGTAACGTACTCGCTTATCGAAACGTTAACCAATCCGCGTCAAGGTTACAAACGTGGTTCGGTTGAAGAGAAACTGGTTTAGTGGTTAATGTAAGATTTGATAGGTTTACACAACAATGATATGCAAATAGCAAAGCCGTGTTAGTACGGTTGCGCCGAATAATATCCTACCTTTCAATGCAACGAATTAGCCATTGCTAATGATTAAAAAAGTAGTGGGTGTATTAAATATATTGTATTCTTACATTAATTGATCTACAAGTGCAAGTTTATGTACGCTATCGATATCCAAAATATATCCTGTCCATATTACTAGTCTATCCACTCTATCATAGACCAGTAAGATCGAGTGAACAATGTTATAATTAAATACAGTCGCCTGATATGCCAATCTTTTATATATGATGCATTTATCAACTTGTACGCAATAAACACAGCTATGAAAATGAAGAAATATTACATTTGTAAACATAGATATTTTCAGGGTGAAGAACTAATACAAACTGGGAACTGTACATCAGAAATGATCATGCTACAGAGGTACGACTTTCAACTGAAACATACGCTATTGTGACATACTCGGAATTGTTTTTACCGGAATCAAAACAATTCATGAGTAATATTGACAATACCTTAGATTTATATTATTCATTGTTAACGATGTCTCGGGCTCATCTGAACATAAATGTTCGAATTCGCTTCATCCAGTATTGTTGTTACATCGGCTAAAATATCACTAATAAGAACTATTGCAATGTATAACCGAGTGAAAGTATCTTTCTTACCATATTACGAACAGACAAATCCAGTAAACTTGCATGAGTGGATTTGTTTTTATAATTTAATGACGTACAAACATCTTTCTTCAACAAAAACGCATCAATACATTATGAGTTCACTCTTAGTAAATGCATGTTAATTGATGTTCTACCTATAGGAAATGTATTTTTCATTTTTGTTTCGGTGAAACATTTAAAAAATGAGCGTAATATTACTTTAAACAATGAATGAAGAAGAGGGCCAGGAATGCCACATACAATTACTAAGCCATTAAATAACGCAAGGAGACATGAAAACATTTATCAAAGCTGATGGATTTATCATAAACTTTCATAATTTCATTTTCATTCAGGACAATCTAACACAAAGGACGACCAACGAAATAGAATCATACGTTAAAAACCTATATTCGCTCGATAATCAAACAGGCAATCACTATAACTAGGTACATGTACTCGTTTCAGTTCGATCTTTACATAAGTACATCGTCTATCTCTATCTCTACTCCTACAAAACCATAAACCAAACATTTTCTCCCTACGAAATTTGTTTAAGAACAATCCAGTCAATTAAAATATAACAGACTCACGTCACATACTAAACTGAGACGCTAATATGGCAATATATTATCGATTTTGTGCAAAACTGGAAACCAATTAAAGCGATCGTAGAGAAACTGTTAACAGAATAGTGAAGTTCTAAGCACCGAGAATAAATTTAATTCATGATTGCCAATTGTAAAGCTATTTGTAGTCAGAAGAAACCACTGTTTACAAAAGTAGTATAAATGTAACCGAATCAAGGCATATAATCAGAGTTTATGTGTGTGATTATTGAAATAAACGAATTAGTTCACCACACTAATATAAAATAACTGTTTAGCACCCACCGTACTTTTCTTAAAACGTTTTAGATCATCACGGTAAGAAAATCAGTTTTATGCGCATCTTGTTCTGATTTCATTTGTAAATTGTTCATTCGTAAACCGTCACCACTAGCCTAGATAAGTTATGTAACTGTTTTTATTTGAAGTTATTCTATGGCTCGGACTCAGGCTCAATATAAAGAATTTTATTGTTGAAAATCTACGGAAATGCCAATTCTGAATACATGCCTACATGTCAAATAAAAAAGCAGTGACTCTCTTCACCAGATTATCAATTGAGAGTAGACAGTTTATGTGGAAAGCGAAAAGTATTTATATTTATGGTCACTTAAAATTTAACCACTTTCGCAAATACATATTATATATCTTGTGTTTGACCCTATTTTCTTTTCTTGTAACGTGTCGTGACGTTTGTATCATCTATTCAATGGAACGGTCAAGTTACTAGAAGTCTTTCACAGACTTGATAGTGATTTTGAAAACTAATACTTGTATATCTTTATAATATATATTTACGTATCCTGAAAGTTCAGGTTTTTGGTTAAAAATGTTGAAATCGTGAACAGACTATTTCATGATACATCATACATCGGCTTTCTGTATATTTGAGACCTAGTGAAGAAAGAATTTCACTTTCTTGGTTGATTTACAAATGCTTCAGCATATTGATAGATAACACTTGTGTCTAGATGTATGACAACGTAGTGAAACCAATGTAGTCAGTCTGTTGTGAGAATTTACTCCGCTTTTATAATAACCACCTTTATGGTGACCTTCGCCCAATTAGTCTGACGGATCGTATGTCAAACACGTCGAAATCAGGAAATCGTACTTACGAAATCAGTCAATATTCCAACTGACTTTACTTCGGCTGTCGGAAGTCGGACATTATGATGTATTTTTCTTCATTCAATCCCGCATTCTTCAGACAGAAATTAATCAAATCTTTGGCATTTGTCGCAGATAATAGCTTACCCAGTCCGTAAATTGTGCATTGGAATAAACATCTACGACAAAATGTGATTCTCTCACGGTCTATTAAGTTTGAGGGCCAGTTTCCAGTTATTGTGCAGCAAAATGTTAACTGGAATTAAACTGAGAACACTGATGAGAAGGGTTATAAACATTTATCTCTAGAGACGAAGTATCTTTTACCAGTCAATTAGACATGTAATGTGTACCAACAGAACACAGAATAGATATACTTGACGTCAATACATGTTCAGCTGTTTACAATGTTACGTATAGCATTTCACTCAATCATTTTGCTGAGTTCTCTGATGTTTCGGGGACTCCCATATTTTGCCCTTTATTTGTCGATTATATAAAGTTATTAATGTTTCTAGCGTACTAGCCTAGTAACAAAGTGGGCCACTTATGCAATATAGCACTTGAATGTGAGGTTTGCGTGTCGACGACCAATTGTAAACATGTTGTGTTGTAATTGTCTACATTATTATTGTTGTGAAGAATTTCTTTCAGAGCACCAAGTCATTTATTGAATCTACCGTGTGGTTTAACTTTTGAGGATCATTTATTGTCTGTTACAATTCCTTATATTGTTTCTTTATTGTTTATATTATGAATTTAAACAAAAGACTATTTCCGCCTTCTGACATTTTGCATTTAATATTTTCTTTTCTAAAGTTAAAATCTTGCGAATGATAGCAAATATTATGTTTGATAAGCATAGCTATTGACTTTTATCAGCAAGAGTTTACTGTGTTATGGAGTATATTGACACTTTCTACATCTGCATAATGGAGTATATAGACACTTTCTACATCTGTATTATGGAGTATATTGACACTTTCTACATCTGCGTTATGGAGTATAGACACTTTCTACATCTGCATTATGGAGTATATAGACACTTTCTACATCTGTATTATGGAGTATATAGACACTTTCTACATCTGTATTATCTCCAAGGTATTTCAGACAATATACGGTAGCAGCCTATTTATATTACTTAGCATATTCAGTATTATAATCATGCAAACATATGATGTACCGGAGATTGAACAGTAGCTGACAAACGTGCAACTCCCATGACCAAACGGTACTGAAATAAAATACATACACAACATTTGCATTTATTCTTATACAAATAGTCGCTTATGTCTGCTCCATTGGCCATGCGAAAGGGCTTAAAATAAATATCTGCTTTCGTTAAATTTCATTTTCATTTCAAACGTGAATAATGTTTTAGGCTGAAAATAGTTTAGTTTCAACATTTTTATTTTACATCAATTATGAAACAACGTTAGAACTGACATTGATCCCTCTGATGGCTAATTCATGGGTTAAATGTGGGGATGGACCTAAATACTAAATCCGTGTTCTGTGCGTAGAACATATATATGATCCATCGTACAGTAAAAACTTCTATATAAGTACGCACATACACGGAATGTGATTAATTCTGTCTGTAGTGATGTTCAGTATATGGAATTGTTTTTGACAACTTCTCTACTTTTCATTGTGGCTTCTGGTATATCTTTGTTCCTTGGAGAAAACTAACAATGCATTTCATAGAACGAACAGCCAGTCGTATATTTTATGGATATATTATTCTTGAGTCTGTACCAAGTGTTATTGGCAAAGTTTGCATTTCATCAGAAAAATATCCACTTCATTGTCAATGGTCAATGTGAATCAATATGCTTCCGGAACAAATATCACACCACGAGCAGCAAGTATATTATCGTACTGTTCTGATGTTTGATCTAGTAACAGAAATTACTTTTTGATTCATAGTATTCATGATAATCACAAAATAATTAATTCCTCTATCCACGTGCAAAAGTTACAGTAAACAGGCATGGTCATTAAATATTCTGCCCAAAGGCAATTGGAACAAACTTTCAAACGATGCCAAATTATACATTTAAGCGAATTAAATATTAAATGACATTGGTTAGGAATAAATCCACTACGAATGAAAGTGGCAAACATCTATCATTGTATAGAAATAGAGAATACTGGCAAATACTCAAATGCCAAGATCTGCATCCAGTATATGCAGTACATTGATATTCCCTACAATGTTACACACATTCAAACGTAGGTATATAGATACAGGCCCGTAGCTACGATGAGGCACACTGAGGCAGCTGCCTCGGTTAAAATTTCCTCAGCAACCAAAAATAATATGAATAAATATCTAAATAGAATGCATGAAGAATTGCCCGAAACAATGAATAATTATTGCATTATTAGCCAGAGGTAAAATTAAACCGATGCAATAGTAACGGGCCTGATATATTGTTGTTATCAGGTAGAAACCATTTTGACATAAAAATATATATATGCCAAAATCCAACAAGTGTTGCAACTATAATATATAATATAAATAACATTAATTGTGTCAAATGCTTTCAATTTGATTTTGAAAGAATGCGCTTTGTAATGCAATGCAGTGCAAACGAACCGGTGCATTTTGTAGTAAGCGTAGTAGTATTTATATCAATTAATGATTTTATTCTGATTTTACAGCGGACAAAAATCAAGCATCTAATATTGCAGTTAACTCGTAATAATAATGACAAAGTTCTTTCGGTACGACCCAATATGATCTTATTAATGTTTCTGGATGGAATAAAATGATATACGACTTACAATAGACAAATTGTCTGTCTGGTGTTATGTGGTATGTGCAGGATCAGTGGCGACGATATCTAGAATGTCATGTAAAGGAACACACTCGAAGGAATCATTGAACTCAAATGGAATCAGTCTGGAATAGTAGGTCATCATGGTCTTGTGTTTTACTTTAGTTCAGCCATCTGATAACAATGTCTCTGCTCACCCTTAACTACCAGGCAGTACTTCATACACTATTTTTACATACAGTCAGCACTATGGATTTGAGGAAAGATGATAGTCGTATAAACAGTGTGCAGAACCAGATATAATAAGGAATGGTTTGAACGGTTGGATTCATCCTTAACACAGGTTTAAACCCACAGTGGTAATTTTCCATAGACCTTTCAAATTATATTTTCAACATAATGTATATTGTGTCTTATGTCGTTTATGCCTTTGTGATTGTTTACATGTTCGTGTGTATGTTCATGCTCCTCCTTGTGCTTTGTGGGTTTCTGTGCACTTTGCATGTAAATTATTTCGTTCGACTTTCGTATTTAACACTTTCACTTCGTTTTGTGTAAGCGATTCATTCTTACGTTTTCATCTAAGTACGAGTTATTACATGCACTTCATGTACATAACAGGTATGCATATAGAGCTAGTTGGGTGACAGTCTAACGCTCTACCAACTGATCTAGCGGGCGGGCTGCAGGAAAATTAAAATGATACGTATTATACAAATGATGGTAACAGTAATTCCAAATGATATGGATACACAGTAGATAGCTGTTGGGATTAGGCAATTGACATACCATTGACCACAATGATTATCCATTCTGTTTTCACATAAAGCTGTTCACAATCTTATCATAACCACTAAATAAAGAAAACTAAGATGTTGCATTAAATAAAGCAAAATCCGCCAATGAATGAAGTCACGCTGGTAATGTCACCCTAAGTACACGATGACCATGAAGCACTATGGGACATGAAAATATATACGTACACGAAGCAACTACAAGAGAAAAATGGACAAGACATGAAGCTTAATGATGGATGATCATGGGAAAAGGAGTACCGCTTTGGAACGGTCGGTTGCAAAAACACCACCTTTTCCGTTCATGGAGTAGCCCTCGACTGTATTGCCGAATTGGTAGAAATTCTCAATGGAGAAGATGCCATCTCGTGTTTGGACCACTTTAATATCAACTGTCAGGGCAGAATTCAAAAACAAAATAGATGCAACATGTTTACAGTGAAGTATTTACTGCAGTAGGATCGATTTTGCCTGGAAAATTATTACTGATTTTTGTACAGTCTTCATCCGAATTCGCAGACATGATTACTTTATAAACTGCCATTAACATTTCAAACATCGCCAGAGGAAATCATATGTATTATGGTTCATGTCTAAACACCATAATTGTCCATGTCTTCTATGAAAAATAGTATAACATGCTGTTGTGTGACGCCAGTCGGGGCGCCAACACGATGCTTCTGTTTTCGTAACAATTATTCAACTTTTCGTACTCAAACTACCAAATATGTCCGATTTATATGACGAATAAGTAACTTGCAACTTGTCTGCAATTTCTATTTTACGTTTACAACATTTCTTATAAGTGTTATCAAGTTATGTAGCTCATCCAGTACGTGTTTTTGTTTTACTGGGCTACAACTGACGTATAAAGCTATCCGGTGAGCGTTATTGCAAGGAGAGGCGTCATGTGACTCCACAACGGCTACACCAACAAGAAATGGTGATACCTGAATGATCTAACTTATCATCCACAATAGAAATATCGACAGAAATACTAGTGAGATGAAAGTAGGCATGATTCCCAAGTAAAAGGAAATCCCTTTCAAGACACCGTAACGTCGATACTGTTTTATCAGAAACATATTCTTATGATGTACTGACTCTCTAATTTGTGAAAGAAGTTATATGAATAAAAATACTAGATCCAATATACACCTTACCCACTTGTTTACACAAAAGTCTGATGATACTACCACTAGTCCGTGTCCATAACATGACATATTTGAGCGCTGGATCAGAAGCCGTGGAAATATAGATTGTAGACACGTTACAGGGGAGGAATATGTTTATAATAATAATTCCACAAAGTTTTCTATTTTGCAGTTTAGCTAAATGAGTCTAAAGTGCATAATAATATGATATAAATCTACGACTGTGTACATATTAAAACAATGTTATTGATGTCAATAAAACAGATTATTCGTCCATTTACAAATCCTGCGTGCATTTTGTAGATAAATATTGTTTTTTATTGCAGGCTTAAATATACAAGTAAACATTTGTTGGCAAGGAGCCGATATGGGGAGTCTGGTTTCTTTGAATGTGACTTTCTCTTGATTGTTCCATACTTTGGCTTTTGTTGGAATCACAATTACAGATTGTCTGTGGATTCAGAATAAAATATAACCTATAAAACCATCAGGGAGAGACATAAAGGAAAAATACTCTATTTTATCTGAGCTCGCCTTTAAAAATCTGTCTAGGTTCTAGATGTGTTTATCGTGTAGTTCTCCTCGTGACAGTGATTTGATTATTGGTCTTATTACCCTCGTCATTCATTCTGGGGAACAGACAATTGACAACGTAAACTGTGCAGGCCACACAAACAGCATGTCTGTATGATTTATTTCGAGATAAGAAAACACTATCACGTTTAAACAATATTGATATTGTGACGTAATGTCGCCATATTTACTTGTATGACGTATGCCATAAAATGTGTTAGAGAAACAAATTATTAGAAAGGGATTTTCCAACAATACCTTTCAGTGTTGCTAAGTTTACTTTAAATTAGGGATGTCAACGAATATTCGAATATTCGAATATTCGTTTTATTTTCGAATATTCGAATCATGTTTCAATATTCGAATATTCGAAAAAATAAACTTAATAAAACATTTATGAAAAATAAAAATTAGTGTTTGTTTATTTATTTGCCGACCCCGATTTGTGAGAAAGTATGAGAGTAATAAAGGATGTTGCTGTTGTTGTTGTCGCAATATACGCGCTTGTAAAAGTGTCATTGTGTATATTGGGGGGGTGCTAATATAATTGTATATCGTCGAGTGATGACATTTTGTCTCTTTCGATAATCCTTTAATTACTGTGCGTTTGTAATAGTTTGATAGTCCATAGTCTCAAATAGAAGAAATAGGTGTCTAATTGTCGGTAATTTTGTTGTTGACGAAAGGTGTAAAAAGTAGGCAGTTAAAACCACCGACAGGGACTTGAGTTTATGACTCGCTTTTTAATTAAGGAAGATCAAAGATGGAATTGAGAAAAGAAACATGCCGAAAATAGGGTGATGGGAAACAACATAATTTGCATACTAATTTTTCACGTAGGTCATATCATCCAATCAAAATGACTGTTTAAAAACATTTTACTCAAAATACAACGTGCTGCCAAGTTGTCATGTTCTTGATTTCGTATATTTATGAATGCATAAATGATAAACGTTGAATTCTTGTATTAAAACTTGAAAACACAATGGGTTGTTATTACATCTTAACAATAACAGAACTGATTCTTTTTTCATGCTTTATTTGCAAAATAATGAACAATTGACGAAAACAAAACACTAAACACTTCAAAAAGATATTCATAAACATGAATATTGGCATTCAGAAGATGATCTGTTAACTGCAATACCTTCATTCGTCAGAGTCTTAATTTCCGGTGAAAACGAAAGTAGAATAAACACAGCACGTAAGGAACTTTGGTATATGAAATATTTTTTTTTTTATAATTTTGTCTAAGTTGTGTCGAACGAATATTCGAATATTCGTTCGAAATGAAAAACGAATATTCGAATACCTGATTTGCTATTCGTTGACATCCCTACTTTAAATTAATTGTGTTAATTGCTGTGTAATATTTGTGTTGTTCCCCATATTTCACTCCTTTCGGCGTAGCCGTATGATTAAGCACGGTTTTGCTACTTGCGTCACAGCGTCGCGTGAGCCAATCAAACGTGAAGTTAATGTCGATGACTTGACGCCGATTTGTCCAACTCTGCACTTTATTAACGCTGAACCGGAATGAATAAATCAGCTCAAGAAATACGAATGGACGTGACGTATCTATGATTGCGCTATACATCCTTATCGACGGTAACTAGACTTCTAATTACTGACGAATTTTTATCGCAGTTTTATGTACTTTATACTTCAAAATAAAAACAATATCATCGTAATCAAAATAAAGAAAAAAACAATGTTATGTTAATCAGAAAAAGTCAACATTAATTAAAACGTGTTGTATAGTTGTAATAGCCAACGGATTCAACAAAAAGTACGGTGATAATAGGATTAATGGTGTGCTTTAAAAATGAACTTTTTGACCAAGTGAACAGGACTGTAGTATAAATATTGTGTAAGCTTTTACGCCTGCATACAATTATTTAGTATACATTGTATCTTATCTTTAATGTAAACGCGAGAAAAATGCGAATATATCATATAAATGAACATATTCCAAAAATGAATATTTAAGTGGTTCTTTATGGAAAGCTCACGAGACAATGCCACAATGGTCATGTAAGTGTGTTTTGATGTACATTTATTTACGCGCTTAAGTAAATTTTACTGAATGGGTCATAAACTATTTCTACCATGTATGTTATTATTGTTGACTATATTTTTCAGCTAAACAAATGAACCAAAGGATTTTAATATTTGGTTGTATTATTATTACGTTTATGCTATCAAATATTAACCAATTAAACAACAACATATTCGCTTATTTCAATATGCGCCGATCGTCATTTTCAAAGATATGTCTTGTTAATTTTGATTTAATTTTTTTATGCTATTCCGTACAGTTGGAATCTGCGTGTGGAGGCCATGTATGGGGAATGAAGCTTTCCCTCTGCTTCCCCACAACGTCTCCAAACATTCCCAATTATCTCCAGGGGGGCGTTTTATCAACGTGTCTTACGACATTCCCTATGCTTCCCCACAGGCCATGTATGGGAGTGTAGCCTTCCCTCTGCTTCCCCACAGGCCATGTATGGGTAATGTAGCCTTCCCTATGCTTCCCCACAGGCCATGTATGGGTAATGTAGCCTTCCCTATGCTTCCCCACAGGCCATGTATGGGTAATGTAGCCTTCCCTATGCTTCCCCACAGGCCATGTATGGGTAATGTAGCCTTCCCTATGCTTCCCCACAGGCCATGTATGGGTAATGTAGCCTTCCCTATGCTTCCCCACAGGCCATGTATGGGTAATGTAGCCTTCCCTATGCTTCCCCACAGGCCATGTATGGGTAATGTAGCCTTCCCTCTGCTTCCCCACAGGCCATGTATGGGTAATGTAGCCTTCCCTCTGCTTCCCCACAGGCCATGTATGGGTAATGTAGCCTTCCCTATGCTTCCCCACAGGCCATGTATGGGTAATGTAGCCTTCCCTATGCTTCCCCACAGGCCATGTATGGGTAATGTAGCCTTCCCTATGCTTCCCCACAGGCCATGTATGGGTAATGTAGCCTTCCCTCTGCTTCCCCACAGGCCATGTATGGGTAATGTAGCCTTCCCTATGCTTCCCCACAGGCCATGTATGGGGAATGTAGCCTTCCCTCTGCTTCCCCACAACGTCTCCAAACATTCCCAATTATCTCCAGGGTTCTAGGACATAAAGTATGCCACAATGTGTTGTTATTTACTTAGGGCGCGATGAAACCTGTTAATAAACACCGTTTATGTGCACTGCATCGATTAAGTGTTCTATACGCGATAGTTTATGTCTTTACTTGACATTTGATATTTGATTTCATTTATTACTGGCACTATGTAATTATTCCTGATAAGTTTATGATTCTTTGCTTTTATGTGTTTCAATATTGCAAGTATTACTTGCGCGCGATTGTTGCATCATGAATCAATAATGTCTTATATTTTGCACGGCTGTTTATATCGTAATCTTTCTCACAACAAAACGTTCCTGCACTATTAGGTTTCCATGCTTCTTTTCAACTCCTGTCCAAATATCTAGATAACATTTCTGAATATTGAGTATGCTGTTCTTAAAGACGTATCTGGCTCATCTGAACATAACATGTTTGAATTGGCTTTATCCAATGTTGTTGTTGGCTTAAACATCTCTAATAAGAGCCATTGCATTGTAAAACCGATTAAAAACATATTTTTTCATCATATCACTAGCAGTCAAAACCTGTAAACTAGCATGATTGTTAATTCTTTTTTAAATTTTATGAAACAGTAAAAACATCTTACTTCAACAAATATGGATTAATACATTATGAGTTCATACTTTGTCAATGCATGTTTATTGATGTTTTAACTATAAGAAATATTTTTTTCATGTTTGGTTAGGTAAATAAATAAACAAACAATGAGCAAAGTATTACTTTAAACATATACAAAATGTATTACAGTTTGACGACCGAACACTAGAATTTTCTCATTCGACCGTCAGATATATAAGGCAATGTGATACGTTCAGTGTTGATACTTTCAAGTTAAATTATAGTTCATAATTGAAATAAATGCTGTAAGCGCAAATTTACAAATGTGCTGCATCAGTATTTTAACCCGTAGGATCAGATATTATATAAAGAGTAATACATTTTAACGATTGGAGAATTGATGATGCTATTAAAGAGAGAGTGTTGCTCAAGATAGGGCCGCTGTGGCGACGAGAGGTTGTTGCTCAAGATGGAGCCGCTGTGGAGAGGATATGTTGTTGGTCAAGATAGTGCCGCTGTGGAGAGGATATGTTGTTGGTCAAGATAGTGCCGCTGTGGAGAGGATATGTTGTTGGTCAAGATAGTGCCGCTGTGGAGAGGATATGTTGTTGGTCAAGATAGTGCCGCTGTGGAGAGGATATGTTGTTGCTCAAGATGGAGCCGCTGTGGCGACGAGAGGTTGTTCTTAAGATGGAGCCGCTGTGGAGAGGATATGTTGTTGGTCAAGATAGGGCCGCTGTGGCGAGGAGAGGTTGTTGCTCAAGATAGAGCCGCTGTGGAGAGGAGAGGTTGTTGGTCAAGATAGGGCCACTGTGGCGAGGAGAGGTTGTTGGTCAAGATAGGGCCGCTGTGGCGAGGAGAGGTTGTTGCTCAAGATAGGACCGCTGTGGAGAGGAGAGGTTGTTGCTCAAGAAGGGACCGATGTGGAGAGGAGAGGTTGTTGCTCAAGAAGGGACCGATGTTAAGAGGAGGGGTTGTTGCTCAAGAAGGATCGATGTTAAGAAGAAAGGTTGTTGTTCAAGAGAGGGCCGATGTGGAAAGGAGAGGTTGTTGCTCAAGAGAGGGCCGCTATGGAAATGAGAGGTTGTTGCTCAAGAGAGGACCGCTGTGGAGAGGAGAGGTTGTTGCTCAAGAGAGGGCCGATTTGGAGAGGAGAGTTTGGTTGTTGCTCAAGAAAGGACCGATGTTAAGAGGAGATGTTGTTGCTCAATATAGGGCCACTGTGGAGAGGAGAGGATGTTGCTCAAGAAGGGACCGATGTTAAGAGGAGAGGTTGTTGCTCAAGAAGGGACCGATGTTAAGAGGAGAGGTTGTTGCTCAAGATAAGGCCGCTGTGGAGAGGAGAGGTTGTTGTACAAGATACGGTCGCTGTGGAGAGGAGAGGTTGTTGCTCAAGATAGGGCCGCTGAGTAGAGGAGAGGATGTTGCTCAAGAAGGGACCGATGTTAAGAGGAGAGGTTGTTGCTCAATATAGGGCCACTGTGGAGAGGAGAGGATGTTGCTCAAGAAGGGACCGATGTTAAGAGGAGAGGTTGTTGCTCAAGATAGGACCGCTGTGGAGAGGAGAGGTTGTTGCACAAGAAGGGACCGATGTTAAGAGGAGAGGTTGTTGCTCAAGATAGGACCGCTGTGGAGAGGAGAGGTTGTTGCTCAAGATAGGACCGCTGTGGAGAGGAGAGGTTGTTGCTCAAGATAGGACCGCTGTGGAGAGGAGAGGTTGTTGCTCAAGATAGGACCGCTTTGGAGAGGAGAGGTTGTTGCTCAAGAAGGGACCGATGTTAAGAGGAGAGGTTGTTGCTCAAGATAGGGCCACCGTGGAGAGGAGAGGTTGTTGCTCAAGATAGGGCCACTGTGTAGAGGAGAGGATGTTGCTCAAGATAGGGCCACCGTGGAGAGGAGAGGTTGTTGCTCAAGATAAGGCCACCGTGGAGAGGAGAGGTTGTTGCTCAAGATAGGGCCACTGTGTAGAGGAGAGGATGTTGCTCAAGATAGGGCCGCTGTGGAGAGGAGAGGTTGTTGCTCAAGATAGGGCCACTGTGGAGAGGAGAGGTTGTTGCTCAAGATAGGACCGCTGTGTAGAGGAGAGGATGTTGCTCAAGATAGGGCCACTGTGGAGAGGAGAGGTTGTTGCTCAAGATAGGGCCACTGTGGAGAGGAGAGGATGTTGCTCAAGATAGGGCCGCTGTGTAGAGGAGAGGATGTTGCTCAAGATAGGGCCACTGTGGAGAGGAGAGGTTGTTGCTCAAGATAGGGCCACTGTGTAGAGGAGAGGATGTTGCTCAAGATAGTGCCGCTGTGGAGAGGAGAGGTTGTTGCTCAAGATAGGGCCACTGTGGAGAGGAGAGGTTGTTGCTCAAGATAGGACCGCTGTGGAGAGGAGAGGTTGTTGCTCAAGATAGGACCGCTGTGGAGAGGAGAGGTTGTTGCTCAAGATAGGACCGCTATGGAGAGGAGAGGTTGTTGCACAAGATAGGACCGCTATGGAGAGGAGAGGTTGTTGCTCAAGATAGGACCGCTATGGAGAGGAGAGGTTGTTGCTCAAGATAGGACCGCTATGGAGAGGAGAGGTTGTTGCTCAAGATAGGACCGCTGTGGAGAGGAGAGGTTGTTGCACAAGATAGGACCGCTATGGAGAGGAGAGGTTGTTGCTCAAGATAGGACCGCTATGGAGAGGAGAGGTTGTTGCACAAGATAGGACCGCTATGGAGAGGAGAGGTTGTTGCTCAAGATAGGACCGCTGTGGAGAGGAGAGGTTGTTGCACAAGAAGGGACCGATGTTAAGAGGAGAGGTTGTTGCTCAAGATAGGACCGCTGTGGAGAGGAGAGGTTGTTGCTCAAGATAGGACCGCTGTGGAGAGGAGAGGTTGTTGCTCAAGATAGGACCGCTATGGAGAGGAGAGGTTGTTGCTCAAGATAGGACCGCTATGGAGAGGAGAGGTTGTTGCTCAAGATAGGACCGCTATGGAGAGGAGAGGTTGTTGCTCAAGAAGGGACCGATGTTAAGAGGAGAGGTTGTTGCTCAAGAAAGGGCCGATGTGAAGAGGAGAGGTTGTTGTTCAAGAGAGGGCCGCTGAGTAGGGCAGATGTTGTTGCTCAAGATAGGTCGGTGTGGAGAGGAGAGATCGTTGCTCATTATAGGGCCGCTGTGGTGAGATTGCACTGTACGTTACACTCATACATCCTAGTAAGTAAAGTTGCATCAGTCTTTGATGTGTTTATCATGTATGTCTCTTCAAAAACACTAATTTGATTATAGGTCTATGTCTTCCATCATAGAGACAAACAAGTGACAATATAAACTGCACAGGAACCCTGAACAGCTAGTCTAGTATATATTAATCAATAACAAGTAGGAAAATACCTTTATAATTGACTGATTTTAATTGGCAGTTTCGTGTTGGATAAAAAGAAACATAATATATATTTGTAGTTCACTTAAAATAATTATCATGAATCTATGAAATTTAATTACCGTCTTAGTTCGATGATATTTACTTGCAAACAATATGTTAAAACTCGGAAGAAAAATGAAAACCTAATAGATCTACGTGTTTAATAATGAGGTGGTCTTAATTTCGAGGTGACCTTTAAGTGAGGTTTAACTGTACCTACAATCGCACGACATTGACTCGCTGATATGTTTAGAAATGGTGTGTTACTGAGTAACCACGTGACATTGCCGATGGAATATGGAATCGATCGACTAACTGAATAAATACAAAAAGTGCAAGTTTTGATATACAGTTATGTGTACATCAACCATTCAGCAAACATTAGTCTCGACAAGGTATTCATTTGAAGTAATTCATATTGATATTCATATTGCTACCAGTCACATTTAATCTCAATGCAATAATTTCGTCGTACGTTTGTTATTAATTAGTATATGAACTACATATATATATATCTATAATACAAATACATGTATATAATGGAAATATCGAAGGTGTGCTTCTTTTTTGTTGAGTATAAAATAAGATGAAACAAAATTATCCAAAGCTAGAACTATTGAATGTATTATTGAATGTACTATTGAATATACTATTGAACATATTATTGAGTGTATTATTGAACGTACTATTGAATGTACTATTGAATGTACTATTGAATGTTTTATTGAACGTACTATATAATGCACTATTGAATATACTATTGAGTGCTATATTGAATGTACTATTGAATGTATTATTGAACGTACTATTGAATGCACTATTGAATGTACTATTGAGTGATATATTGAATGTACTATTGAATGTACTATTGAGCGCACTATTGAATGTACTATTGAACGTATTATTGAATGTACTATTGAATGTATTATTGAACGTACTATTGAATGCACTATTGAATGTACTATTGAACGTATTATTGAATGTACTATTGAATGTATTATTGAACGTACTATTGAATGCACTATTGAATGTAATATTGAACGTATTATTGAATGTACTATTGAATGTATTATTGAACGTACTATTGAATGTACTATTGAATATACTATTGAATATACTATTGAGTGCACTATTGAATGTACTATTGAATGTACTAGTATATTATGTGGTTTAAACAGAACTGATGAAATAAAAGATAAGATCAGACAGTTCAAATATGCTGCCTAATGCCTTGTGGCGTACGTATTATACTGGTTAAGATTGTTAGAATATCACATTGTATGTCGCATACGTCATTTGGAAAGGGATGCCATTTTTGACCTCACTTATAACCGTCTGTGAAACATTTTATGTGGTACATCTTGTAATATAACTACTGTTTTTCAAGTAGAACACACGCGTAAATATATACTGAAATTTGATATAGTACAGTTGAACGTTGTCATCGTTTTCATATCTAAACACTGTACTTCTTGCATACTCGTAATCGTGTATATACAATCAGTGAAATCCACATAATGTTCTGTCTCAACTATATAAACACTGGTTTCCAAATCACCCACTTTTACTTTTTGCAAATGTTACAGATGATTATTTTCAATTATGGGCGTATTGGAGAATGCTAAAGTACACTTGACGTCTTGGAATCAAAGTATGTGAATTTCGGTGTCATGGAGTCTGTTTATATGGAGCTATATGTGCGATACCACTAAACCAATAAGAAAAACTATTCTGATACAAAAGAAGCATAGAAAATACATTAAGCCTAGAATATAAAACAACGCAAGAACATATTATCCTAGCAATGTAAGACAATTCTATGAACATAGGGGAGTGCAATACCTTTCATAGAAACTTGTACGGAACACTTCTATAATAAAGATAACATATAACAATAATTTTGGCGGCGGGAATGAAACAATTTATTCCTCCAACGCAATTTCCCTATTTATGTAAATAACTTAGAGACATATCTACAGATCGTTACCGAGAACCATACCACTGCTGAGAACATTCTGTACGATACAATGCACTCTACACGAACAAAGTTAACCAGAAATATTGACAAGTGAGACAGCAGAGCCCATTTGATTTAATATACTGCATGTTTCATATTTTGAGTGATCAAACATTATCTTCATCAATGCAACCACGTGACCATTGACACTTTTTCTATAAGTTTTTAATGATGTTGAATATTGATCACAGTTTTATAACCTTGTTCACGAGATATGTAAACTTTATTGCTTCATATTTCTAGTATTTGTTCGAAATAGAACTAGTTGTTAACTAACGTAGCTCAACATTACATAGTACAAAGAACACAAAATACTTACTTTATATCGAGTCATAAAATCTTAAGATCAAGTGCACAACCCCACGTTCTTTAACTAAGACGTTGTTGTCGGGGAAAAACGGGACATCATACAAATAATGAAGACAAACACAACAGCGTCTGTGTGAAACTGATAACAAAATTCAGGAATGGAGACAGCAATAGAAACAAAAACAACAGCGTCTGTGTGAAACTGATAACAAAATTCACGAATGAAGACAGCAACAGAAACAACAACAACACTTACACAAATAGAGAAACAGACATTTGAAATATTTGGCAAAATCTGATTTGGCTAAGAAAAATGTATTTTCCCGACAAAACTAGAAAATGCGAAGATTAAATTGTTGTTCTGACAGACTGACTGACGCGTGTGTGTCTTTGAAATGCAAAATCAACATTAGAATAAGCAGGTTTATGATGATATAACATGAATATTTCTTATACTAATCCACCCAAAACCTTTGAAGATCAGGAATCTGCTATCATAAATTATATATGTATCTACTGTTTTTACTCATTTCGTTAGAAATACTTTTAATATGTCCACTTATCATGTCCTTTTTTGCTTATTCCACGTGAAACACAATGGCGCCTATAACTTCTGTTGTTTAAAGACAAAAAAAGTATTGTTAATATTAGCAATTGACCAAGACAACATTAATATAAGGAACGGTATATATATATATATAAATATATGCGTATAGCATTTTCCTTATAAATATACTGGAAAAAAATGTCAACATTCAAACTATATATATACTTGAGTTAACTTTGGCAGCAGCGAAACAGCATCGAATTCGATTTCCATTTATATTCATGACAATCAGTAAGTCATTGAATCACGTCTCCATGAAACGAGGTTTATCGGGAATATCGGCGGGAAAGTAGTCTGATCGGATTGGAAAGGATAATGGAGAATTTGTTCGACTTTGTCGATTAAGATAAAATATCCATAAACGGTTTCAATAATTTATTGTTATGTTACCATGGATATTGTAAGAAGTGGTATATTAATAGGAATTGCTACTAAAAACAACACGAGTCATCCTGTCAAACTAAACAAACCTCAGCGGTCAAATAATGTTAGATATTTCTTTAGATTTCGAATAAGTTTATTATCACTCAAACCGTAATAACCTGATCACAAAAATTACTTATCTGTGTTAGATGATTACAACGCATTGTGTAACATGAACATTAGCACACAGTGAAACATGATAACTAGCACACTGCGTAACATAATAACTAAAACACCATGTTACATGATTACAACTCACTGTGTTACATGATAACTAGCACACTGTGTAACATGATAACTAGCACACTTTGTAACATGATAACTAGCACACTGTGTTATATGATAACTAGCATAATGTGTTACATTATAACTATCACACTGTGTTACATGATAACTATCACATTGTGTAACATGATAACTAGCACACTGTGTTACATGATAACTAGCACATTGTGTAACATGATAACTAGCACACTGTGTTACATGATAACTAGCACACTGTGTTGCATGATAACTAGCAGCAATGTAATGTAACATGATAACTAGCACATTGTGTAACATGATAACTAGCACACTGTGTAACATGATAACTACCACACTGTATAACATGATAACTAGCACACTGTGTAACATGATAACTACCACACTGTGTAACATGATAACTAGCACATTGTGTTACATGATAACTAGCAGCAATGTAATGTAATGTGGTAACTAGCACATTGTGTAACATGATAACTAGCACACTGTGTTACATGATAACTAGCACACTGTGTAACATGATAACTAGCACACTGTGTAACATGATAACTAGCACACTGTGTAACATGATAACTACCACACTGTGTAACAAGATAACTAGCAGCAATGTACTGTAACATGATAACTAGCACACTGTGTAACATGATAACTAGCAGCAATGTACTGTAATGTGGTAACTAGCACAGTGTGTAACATGATAACTAGCACACTGTGTAACATGATAACTACCACACTGTGTTACATGATAACTGGCAGCAATGTACTGTAACATGATAACTAGCACAGTGTGTAACATGATAACTAGCACACTGTGTAACATGATAACTAGCATAATGTGTTACATGATAATTAGCACACTGTGTTACATGATAACTAGCAGCAATGTACTGTAATGTGGTAACTAGCACAGTGTGTAACATGATAACTAGCACACTGTGTAACATGATAACTAGAACACTGTGTAACATGATAACTAGCACACTGTGTAACATGATAACTAGCACACTGTGTTACATGATAACTATCACATTGTGTAACATGATAACTAGCACATTGTGTAACATGATAACTAGCATGCTATGTAACATCATAACTTCAAAGGTGTATACATGTACCATGATACGTAATACATTTTGATACCTGATTACTCAGACACACTCGTAAAATAATAAGCCTTTGTAATAACAATCACTTTAGATCATTGATTGAAACCCGACGTTACCTCGTGATGGTAATGATTCCGTAATGTACACATATCAATTATCACACGCGCGTACAGCAATAATAGTGCATGTTTTATCAGCGTTAATGCTTCAGAACAGCTTGAACAACATTCTTATTAGCGAGAAATTATTTAAATCTAAAATATTAATGACACGGTAATACGTCCCCTTATTCTCGTTATTTTGAAATAATGTTTTCTATCATTACATTCGAACAACTGCACACCACCACAGCAGGCGCCGTCAGAATCATCTTATACGAGCAGTAAAGAAGTGCGCCGAACGAGGATTGAATCTATTATTATTGTTTTAACAGGTGGCATGATTAACCGGATGAAGTATCCTAGGTAGACGGTAACACGACTGTACTAATATCAAACTTGACAAATTAGATCATTTATTTATGTAAACTTTTCGACGCAATAAATTAAATAACAATTTTACCATATCGATCATAAATATCATACCGCCTTCCAATAAGGTATAAAATCAACACTGACATTTGAACATTTCTAGACGCAAGCATTTTGATATATCGGTCGGGAGGTTGGGGCGTAAGAGTAATATATAAAATACAAATGAGCTGTTCTCAATAGCGACTTGGTATTCTAAAGGGGGCGTAATCATCGGCGCGTGTTAGACATTGCAGTTTTTAAATTCCTACCAATCTTCAACATTTGAGACTTGTTGTGTCTTGAACTACAATATGATCAATGTGTTTGAAATTAATACACTTTATTTGACTAGACAGTTGATAGTTATTTCATAATTAGAATTGTCAACAACTTTGTTTTGTATCATTTTCTTCTCATTCGTCAAGAACCCTATTGATTTCTGATTTCTTCAAGGAATAGGATCTTAATCGAGAAGCGCTCTGTATAGAAGTTCTCCTTAATGGTACAAACACAGTCAATGCATTATTGTCTACTTTCATCTTTGCATTAGCTTCGTTATTTCTGTCCGCCACTTACGTATCATATGTTTCTTCTTTTAGTCTCGTGACACATACTTGAGTTTAAATATTCTCTAGTGTTTAATAACGTTTTCGTCATAGAATGTGTTTTATTTTAATCTTTAAAACCATATTCCAGCAGGTTACCAGTCTGGATTCTCTGTAACAATCTCTCATTATTAGAATCGTACCCTGAGGACGAAAATGTTTAAAAAAACTGTGCAAATCAAATGAGAACAGAAAATAAGCCGCTTGAAGTGTTTGCATTCTTGATTCATCTTTTAGATTATATTAAAACAAACACTTCAAGTGGTTTAATTTATGGTATGATTATAACAGATTTGTGAGAAGCTTTCATACTGTTCAATAGTTGATGAGGCGAGACATGCAGGGAAGGATAGCACGACCAGCTAGCTCAGTTGACTGCCAGTCCGGAGGACAAAGGTTATAAATTCTGATGAAGAGTATATTCTCCGTGACAATTTAAATAAAGATAATACACCCAAAGGCATTTGCCACCGACGTCTGATTTTGTGGGGAATATATCAGTTGCTAGCAGACGAACCGGGTAGTACTTGTTGGTAACACAGGAACACGAGTAAGGTCAAAAGACCACCGTACATGAAATATATTTGTCAGACGGTGTAATTCTCCTATACAACGACATGGAGGATGGAATGCAGAATATTTCCTATACAACGACATTGAGGATGGAATGCAGAATATTTCCTATACAACGACATTGATGATGGAATGCAGAATATTTCCTATACAACGACATGGAAGAAGGAAATGTAGAATATTTCCTACACAACGACATGGAAGAAGGAAATGTAGAATATTTCCTACACAACGACATGGAAGAAGGAAATGTAGAATATTTCCTACACAACGACATAGAAGAAGGAAATGTAGAATATTTCCTACACAACGACACAACTACAACTAAAATTCAATGCCGCTGTGCAAATATAAGTTTGGGCGTGCCAATAAGCACTTAATGTATGATATTGCTGTTTTTTTATTAAGCTGTTCTTAAATGGTATTGGATGGAAGAACGCCACCAAAAATAGTGTATGCGTCATTGAAGTCAAATAAACTTTGCACCTACATAATTAACGACGGAAAAGTGAAGATGAAACTGACCTGTGCTTATAATTTGGGTACCGCAGATTGTCCAATATTTGGTATTATCATTCATGTTGAATCATTTCGAACGTTAACAACTTTGCGTGGTTTCAAGCAATAGTGTATGAACAAAAATGATTTAGTCAAACAGCCCAAATGTAATTTATTCGCCAGTAAAACATGAAACTACGCAGTGTATCCATTCAATTATACCATACAATAAGCACTAACAGAACTGCGCAGCTCAAAACAATAATCATTGCATTTCAAGGTTCATTATTCCCATCAGGTATCAACTTTGGCATTTACTTCCATGTGCTTACAATTTCCATTCCAAAAAACGAACGGTTTCATTTATGATATTCCTGGATAAGCATCAACATTCCATCTCTCGTAATGTGTTCCTGAAACGAGCCTCTGGATGACAAAACAACACAGTTTTGTCATGTCTGTCATTTCTTTACCATGTCGTGAACATAAGGCAACTAAAATGTATTTGGTGGTCTTTGACGGGAACAGTTGTTACAATAATTGACACCATCTGGATGTTTGCAAAGTGTGAGTTGTCTTGGGAGGTTTTGGTGTGTGTTTGCCGACACTATCGAGATGGGAAAAGCTTTTTGTGAGTAGATGTCGACTGGAAGTCAGTTTTTCCAAACACATATAATTCAACACGCAACAAGTATTCGCTTGTGATTTACTTAACATGTTCACTGTCTGACATTATCTGCCAGGAGAAAGAAACAGCAACAAATCTTGCGTTTATCGCTGCTTTCCAGTGAGGTCGACTTTGAAACCGATAGGCATATAGTTTAGTAAACATTAGTTAACTTTATTCGGATACCAATACCAAGTATCTAATGACTAATAAACGGGGTCCGAAAGTATTCTGCATTTCCTTCTTCCATGACGTTGTATAGTCAAACATTTTCATATTCAAACCATTGACGATTCAATTGAAAAGCTTAGAGCTGTACCAGTTCCAGAAGCCGCTCTTCCATTTCATATGATTTGTCAAGTGTTGCTGGACGGCTATATGACCTTTCTTGTCATAAAACATTAAGCCTATACATTTGCTGCAATAGAACTGTAATTGTTTGATAATACTCTTTATTGTGTTACTATAATGATACTGAGAAGCAATTAAATGAATGCGTTATTTCCTTTTAGACATAATTTGATATGAAGCATTTCCTCCAACCAAATCGATAATACAGAGATAATGTGTCTAGTATTGAATGCAGGGTGAATGGTGTATAAGATGCTATTGTTAACTTGTTAGTCTGATATAGTGATCACAAACCGAAACAAAAAACAATCCAGAACCCACAAGGCCGGAGCCAGTTAAAATGAATGCACACACCGAGCAGTAAATATCAAATACAGGGTGTTCAAAAAGTTCGTTCACAAAGTTTGAATTTTAGTATCTTTTTAAAATGCTCTTTATATAATCATGTATGTTGCTATGGACCAATTGTTAACTTCTGTGTGAGAGTTCTAAATAACACAGATATTCTTGAAACAAAACAATATCTTTCATAATACGAAATAAAACCAGTCTTCACAGCATCATTTTCATTTTTATCTCAATTCAAACTTTGTGAACAAACTATTTTAACACTCTGTTCTAAAGTGCACAACCACCACAAAGGCGCATGGAGACATAAAAATATATACACCCTGTAAACAATTACAATGGTAAAAGGGACGCACGACACAAGCAGACATGATATCATTGAATATGTTTATGTAAATGGATGGACTTTTGAGCCTATTGTAGCTTTAACATCGTGTATTACTATTGTTGTATCTCAAACTATTGCGGCGGGTGATATTTTTTTAACTTAATTACAGTCACGCTATTTCAATTGTACACCGACCTTACGTGGGTATTTTGTCGCATCATTTAGGAATTGCTATTAAATTTTAAAGTTATATTATTCTCATTCTTTGTTTACCTACACAAACATAAAACAATTCTTTATATAGTTAAATCATCAATAAGCATGCACTTTCAAAGAATACACTAATACTGTATTTCTCTGTAGTTAAAAAAGATGTTTGTACAATGTAATATCAGTAAATTAAAAAGAAACGTCCATTTTTTTAACAAGCAAATGGTAAACATGATAAAACCAAAACAAGGACTATCTTGAAAAAATGATGGTCGGCACAATTTGAAGGTTGAGATTCGTTGTGCAAAACTGCAGGTCACTCCAGATCCAAAATGGATTTCGGTAAATTCAACGTGATTTAGTGGATTTCGGTAAGATAACGTACCATTTATCGAAAGGTTAACCAATCCGAGTCAAGGTTACAAAAGTTGTTCCCTTGAAGAGAAGTTGGTTACTTAGTTAACGTAAGATTTGATTGGTTTACAAAACCCTGATATGTAAATAGCAAAGCCATGTTAGTACGGCTTCAACGAAAGAAACCTATTTTGTAATACATTGCAATTGTTTGTATTAAAGATGTTTTAGACAATGTAGCAACACCACAGGGTGAAGTTATATATCAAATAGTTTACGCTCAGATGGACCAAACATATCGTTAAACGGTAAAATCGAACATACGAGTATATAATACTGTTTATGAAGAAAAGCCAGAGAAAAGTATATCAAACAATACTAAGGAGACGGGTATTTGACACATGTATGCTAAATCGTGTGTTACAATAGATGTAAGTGAATCGTCATTGAACACCGGAAAGAAATTCACCGTAGCTCACTTGAACATTCATGCGTCACAAGTTATCATTAAATATAAATATGAAATTAAGTACAAGCATTATCGACATGTTGAACTTCCTGTTTCGTAAATTTCTATTTGACACATTCATATTTAATTGAATCATCATAAATATGTCAGCAGAGTACTTAGCACTTTTGTTAATTGTGAAAATGTATTTAAATAAATACTTAACTGTTACGTTACATCATAAGCTTGTTCTTAACAGTAACATTGGTGCTTTGTAGTGCCACATATAGTCCGTGCCGTATATGTGTTCACGCATTTAGTTCGTGACGAGGCGCTGGATTAGTTATTGTATGTCTGTTGATATGTACGTGATGGTTGGTTGTTTTTAATGATTAGTTACTGCCTACTTAGTCAATTTATGTATATATGTTGGAAATCAATGACCATATAGCGATAAGGTGTGAGGTTAGCTAGCTGTTAAATCGATTTAAACCCCCAGCATTTTATGCTGACAGTTCCAAGGCTGTAATTCGCTATATGATTGTTGTTTCTGTTTATGTTATGAATGCGTTTTGTATTTCCCTTTCCCCTATGCAATTCTGTCACTTTATACAGTGTTCAGATTGTTTCCTGCCCATTTTGGTCTATTAAGGCCAGTTGTCTTGACTTGTCCTGTGATCTTTTCCATCCATTAATTCCCACATCCCCTTCCCTTACTGTCCACTTAGATTCTCCTAGTTATTCCTTGTGGTCTGCTGGGCCATTCCTTGCGCCTCAGTTCCTTAATATGTGTACCGTTTGACCTCCTTTAGTACCTTATGTTTTGTGGATTGTTTTGTTTTTCCGGAGATCTGCGTAGGGAGGTATTGTCTTATGTATGGGGCTTTCCCTGTGGTTACGTATTCTCTCTCTTATATGCGGTGAAAGGGCATGGTCATGACGCATTTAGCTATTTTATGTCTTGTCCTATTTAAAGTCATCATCATCATCATCATCTGCTATAATTTAAAGAAAATTTGTATTTCCTAAAGCTGCCATATACACATTCAAAAAGAATATAACTTTGTGTCACCTGACTTATTATCCCCACATCAGACAGTTGAAAAAATAATCTCCTGGGCCAGTTCGGGGTATGTTTAATAAAATAACAGAAACAAAATATGCTTAAATATAATAGATAGTTAGGTTAAGTGTTGCTTGATTAAAACTATATCAATAGCTTCGAACAGTTAAACGCAAACAAATTTTAATATATTATTTGATCACATCGCCACAGACGTAGACGGTCGGACTCAGGATCAAACCCGTGACCTTCGAACTGGTTATATAGTGCGATACCGACTCCGCTTGACGGGAATTCGTGATAAACTTACTAAATGTGCGCAGTTTGGTGTCAACCCAACTATAGTATAAAACACCAAACATCGTTATCAGTATCATCATTATTATTATCATTATTACTATCATCATTTCAACAGATAATGTGTTTAAACTTTCATTTCTGTGAGGTTTCGTTAACATCCACAAAACAGTCATACAAGTAGAAGGCGAAGCGCTGACAAACATCTATATGCCCTCTATAATGTATTTGTACATAAAGGGTCATAACTCAAGAGAAAATATTTCTCTCGACAGAACATTTGTTATGAAACATAAATCAGTTTATCTCCTTTTCAAATTTAACATTTCTGATATTGTTTTCTTATTCAAATGTTCGATTATTCTTAAATAGAAATGAGCTAAATGCAGCGTCGAGGCACATGTCCGTCATATAAAGCTAACGTGAACTATATGCGGGACGGACTATATGTGATACTACAGAGCTTTACGCTGTTGTTACTAATACTAGTAGTGAACTATTGTTGAAATGGTAATTTATTCTTCCTAATTGTGTGTTTTTCAGAAGCATTTCAGTATTCTTGGGATACTAACCTGTACTAACCTGTTCTTCCCCAAGCAACATCCGCGCGTAAATCTAGAAATGACTTTGGATGCAAAATCTTCGAACACGGGCGTTCGAACCTTCGGTCTCCAAATTGTAAATTGATTGCTTTACCAACTAAGCAAACAGGGCGTGTAATTCAAGTTAAAGGATACATACTTCATACTCGTTTTAACTATTATAAATCAGCGAAGGCTTGCTGTTAACAACCAAGTAACAGCTTCTTATATGTAAATCGTTACCTTCTCGGGAACACGTTTAATTGGTGCTGCTTATTCGTCCAACGTTGTCTGATTCGTAAGTCTACATACATTTGCCTGAATAAATAATTAGTTTTGGTTTGTCGCCATATATACGCCTGAATAATGAATGGATGTGTCATTTTGTATGACATTGTTCGCAATTAAAGCAACATGAAATCAGTCTGTAGATACATTGGAAATTAGCGTATGTGACGGATTAGCCTTGGTTTCCGGACAACAGGTTTGCTTTCAATTTTACTGTCATCTTCCAAAAAAAGACATGCCTGTATGAATATCAAAACAAGGATTCAGGTATATTGATATACCGGTGTATCGTCGTCTAGACTAAGGGTGCGAACCAATAGACCATTTACAGTGACTGTAAATATAATATACTGTGATAATATAGAACATCTCATATCGAATAAAAATGTATTTTTAATGTAAAATTATGATTAATATTATTTTTAGACCTATCGCAATAGTCAATGAATTGTATAAAGTGATTGACATACTAGCTTAAGAATTACAGCTAACGGCTGATAGCTAACTCCTGAAGCGTATACAGTGCTAAGCTATATAATCGTAAAATTAATAATAATAAATAGAATATTATATTCACAATTATGTCTGACTTGGAGCTCTATATTATGCTTAGCTAAGCAACATGTATTCTCCTGGGTGTGTTATACGGGAATGTGTCTTGCTTCAAAGAGGAATATTTCATAGGCTAATTGGAATTAATAATGCTATGCAGAGAGGCCGTATTTCTTCAGATATTTATAAGTGAGAACTCACGACTATGTCTATGCGACGTGCGAGTAACATTGCGTGTATCAAATATTACAATATCAGGGACTGTTTGTTTACAATGGTAAGGCTTTCATTTACAGGGAAAGAGCAACATTCATTAACTATAATACCATTATATTCGTCATGTCTGTTAAACTGAGCAGTTGTAAATAATAATCATTTCCAGTATCATACATTCTGAACTGTATATGAACGTATACGAATATTGAAATGTGAGTATAATACATAGATATTCCGTCTTAAGGTTATATAAGCGTATCGCAGCTAGTTGTTATATAATATTCAATATACAAAGAATTGTTGACAAGAATAAACAGAGCTTGTATATCCTCGCCTTTCTTGAAAAACGTAGTTTCCTTTGTGTTGTCTTTGCTTTAGATGCTTAATGATACGTTTCTATATCCTAGCAACATCGAATGCAAACATACCCGCGTCTACACGTGCATTTGTCTACGCTATCGTAAGATATATCGTAAACATCTCCGCACAATAAACATACATCAATCGATTTCGACAACATTGCAATCGTTGAACAGAATCTGTACATGAAGATAAGATTATCAGGAAAATACATAGTTCACAAATTGAAACTGCTCCAAGACCTTCAAATACTTGATAACAGACCAATAGTTTGCACTTATTGTATGTAAAAATATAAATAAATATATATAACGCTTGAAAGTAGCAATTTAACATTTGCAGCCTTTCTAACAAAACGCTTTAATGTCAGAATCAATTACATACACGTGCATCGGTTTCAGTAGGGAACCTCAAAACATGATCTCGAAGGAAGAAACACACTTTGAGAACTATTTTATTTCTTGCTTATCTGACTAACACTTAATAAACTCACCAATGATGTAAGAATTAGAATATGCAGGAATGTTTAATAATAAATAATTAAAAATAATAATAATAATTAATAATAATAATTAATAATAATTAATAATGATCAATAATAATAATATTTATTATTGTCGCATTTCTTCAATGATGCAACACATTTGGACGAATCTAATATTTCGTGTGGGTCTCAAAGTCAAGTAATGAAATAAATGCAACCAAATGACGAGGGAATTACTGAACAGGCATATTTGTAAAACATATCCAGAATGTTTGATGACTTCAATGTTCAACTTCCTGAATTATTTCGCATATTTTAGTGCTTATGTTGTTCATGTGTATAAGCATGGCAATTTATATGCGAATTTAACCAGAGTATCATTTTATTTGAGTTGCGAAATGGGACTATTAATATTTCATCACGAACATTGCAATAAAATGCGATATTGATGATTAAAACAAATTGTTTTCTAACAAGTAGGCGTCAAAACCGACTATGATATCGAACTATCAGTTCACCACTCACAATATGTTAAATACACTTCCGTACCGAAGAGCTTGTTTTGTTGATGTCTTGCATATAATTTACTAGTGATTACCCATTGTAGTTTTATACATAAACCTTTCAAATAGCGACTCCTGGTTACATCATTAACGCTGCTCATGCTGTTGATGCCAACACAGACTGTAAGTGTTGTCATGTGTAAATAAACGCCTATGTAGGCGGAACAAAGCATGTTTTTGTTACGTTTTATCAATTTGCTGAGAAAAATAGCATAATTATGTTGGTAGCATTTCAGTATGACAATTTGTGTAGTATGAAATATAATAAAAATAATAGAAAGCCAAATATTCAAGCTTACCTGCCTTTTAGTAATAAAGATAACTTCTGTCCCGTTTTGCTTTGGTCCTGTTTGGCGTATATAACGCCTTCACCCAGTAGTTGCATAGTTCCAAAGTCTGCTAACTCTTTGAATTGTTTCCGTGTCACTCTCAATGGTTTGAACGAATGTAAATACACGTCCTCCAGTGTCTTCGAAAACCTCACCGGTACCTCCATATATCCAATGTATATGATATACGCAGAATTTATGACAAGAAAGAGTGAATTCCATATCACAATGTCGGACATACACACAAAAGCCGCACTCCAAATTATACAGAGAAGAAATCCTAAATTGAGCATGATTCTTAGGAAAAAAAAGTGAAACTTAAATTTAATGGGCGTCAGAAATGAGAGTAAAATACAAAGGTTCGATAACTGAAATACAGCGTGTTGTGCGGGGAGCCAACCCGTGCAGTATCCATCTGTTGTATCCTCACCAGAATTGTTGTAACCCGCCGATGCCATTATTTGTTTCTCTATTAGAATATAATCGCTTAAATTACTCGCATTAAAGAAATAATATCTTTACTATTTTCTACTTTTAGTCGTAAAGCAATATAACAAGTCAGTTGAAATAGTTATCCAATCACACATAAAACGTTGAATGCGGTTCTCAATCATGTAAGTACATAATCACACGAAATTTCAGTTTCAAGCCGTCCGTAAGACACACTGCGCGAATAAGAGTAAGAAATACATCCCTTGAATCACACTTCCTTACATAACTCATCACTAATATTCATGTTGAAACGCAATTGAACAATTCAAGTCGCCCATTCATCTCTTTTCATTCAGAGTTGATTTTTTCCCTTTCATAGAACTTGTAGCAATCGCATGGCCATAACAGAACATGCTATACACGCTGCCTATCTGCAAAACGGAAGTAAGAATTTCTCCTCCAAATGAAGAGCCTGTTTCTAACAGCTGAATGTCTCCGATGGCAAGCAATTAATAACTCCACGAAGGCATTATTCTTGATCTAAACTTCATTAGTGGCATCCACAAACTGCGGTCAGACATTACAAGTGTGGTCAATACAGCTGTAACAAAATAGCATAAAGCATTGGGAAATGAGGCATTGGTATATTCTGATCAAACAGTCTGCTTGAAATATCATACGCGTTCCAGTTCTCTGCGCTGGCATTTGCATCACATACGTATACACAAGTATTGGAGAAAGATTACATTGAGCAACGAGCGTGTATTGAACATTGAATGTATTGAGAATTGGTATCTGTAGTATACGATATAATCAGTTATTTAAGCACAAGACTTCTGCTCAAATGCGTAATAATGTTTAATTGATTGTTGCATATAATTATTTTAACATTTGGACAACTAACATCCCATTAAAACGACGCATTAGTTTGAATTGGGATTACTAACTTGCGCTTCCGCAATCAACTGACAACTTCTCAAAAAAGGACATGATCGTAGCCAATGTCAAGAATCTAACCTGCTCAACCCGTGAATCTAACCCGGATCTGCAGGGTGACAGTCCAGAGATCTACCAACTAAGCTTCCCGGACGGGCTCGCAAGTGCTGTAAGCATTGCAAAAAGTACAATGACAATTCGATATCATACGAATGAGACTCGCATCCTTTTACAATTTTCAGCAGAACTAGAACCAAATTTGTTGTAAACTAATCTTCCTGCAGCTCATCTTTCTTTACCAACCTGGTGTTCTAACCGTGACCGCAGATATAATGTTATCTCATTATTCTAATATCCCATAAAGCAACACTTTGGGCAGCGTAGATCCAATAAATATATATATACACAGACACGTGTCGATAAGGTTTGTTGTTATTGCAACATTTTAACTATAATTTCCTGTACTTATACTGAACAAGACAATGCACATATCTTGAAGGAAATGCTCCAAGGCGTGTGTATGTGTGTAGTTGCCCTTGTACTTGAGAGCAAACATTCAGGTTAATTGAATATTACGATGGAACCATTATAACTTAATTTGAACGTGAACATACGAAGAAATAAGGGTAAAAGTTTTGAATGATTTATTACAATTATATTAAATACAATGAAACCTCCATAATAAGACCACCTTAGCGACCCTTAAAACCGGTCTTAATATTGAGGTGGTCTTTATAATGTGGTTGATTAAAAAGCAAAACAGTGAAAATGGACCTGAAAATTGTGTTCTTAATTTTGAGGTGGTCTTATTATTCAGGTGGTCTTTAAGAGATATTTTACTGTAATAGCATTTTATATAATACAATAACATATACCTGAGTGACCAAGATATCTCGACACAGATCGCTGAAGTAGGGGACGAAATAAAAATGAAGTGGGGAAAGACTAGAAATGTCCATACAGCATAATAATAACCTTATTGTTATTGCTTAAGATGACAAATATCCAAACTAAATGTAATGATAACATTTTTGAATAAATTAACAAAACTGACATTGAATAATTATTAATTAAATGAAGTAATGTTTCAAGCACGCATGTGCGAAGTATGTTATATTGATGCAGTATACAGTAAAACCATAACTTAAAGAACACCGCAATAATAATACCACATCAATATTAAGACTACATTTTGTACATCAATATTAAAACTACATCAATATGAAGAACAAAATTTTCATATCACTTTTACCTGTTTCCCTTTATTCAACCTCAATTTTAAGACCACCTCAATTTTAAGACCTGTTTTCAAGTTTCCCTAGGGTGGTTTTATAATTGAGGTTGTATTGTACTACCATATAAATAAGCATTCAAATACCACGTGCCAGACTACGTTTGTACATCTATAAATACTATGAGATCTCTGTTTCAGTATTTCTGATTGACAACTGGATTTGAAATCCATAATGTATTATTGTGATTATATGATAATGTCTTAATCATTTAAATGTTAAAGGTGTATACATCATTTTCAGACGTTTAAATAACCAATCAATAAACTTTATGTTATTTTAATTTCTGCTACACGTGATTAGAATCTTATACGTGTTAAGTATAACATGAACATTCAATTAAAACATACTACGACATTTACCATACTTATTTAATGCATATAAATATACGATAGAAAACATATATGAGTTAATAATTTGCAAATAATTGAGTAATTCAGTGCAATTTATGTCCTAAGGTATGGCATTCCAATTTAGATATGATATGCTATGTTTGTTACCAATTTTGACAGATATCTCTAAGATTCCTAAACATATTGGCAATAAGTAGCAGCAATTCAATGACTTCAAGAATATTAGATATTTCGTTTTAATAGTCAGGCAATTATGTTGCCAAGCAACCAAGGTAAATTGATATGTTTATACATACGGAGTAATGTTTTATTACGTGGAAAACATCACATTACCACTAATAAAAAATAAGAATTATACATGAACGCCGCTGAACGATTTTCAACCTCTCCTTCAGTGACGTCATTTCCAGAAAACGTCACATGTGATGTCACCATGTACGGACGGTTAGCAATATTTGCCCCATATGGCAATATGAAGACGAAGTGACCATATGGAGTAACTTTTGTTTCCTGTTTGCAAATAGTGACATCACGTGTTGCGTTTTCTTGAAAAGACGTCACTTACAGAAAAGGTTGTAAATCCCATAGCAGCGCTCAGATATTTATTGATTAACCAAAATTGGTAACACCAACCTTCCCTAAATTGTAGTGAATATTAATGCATAACGGTATTTTATCATTTGGATTGACAATCTAGTAGCACTTTGTTGTATTCTGTTATTGCCTGTCATTATACTGATAAATGTGACAAGACGGGACAGTTTTACGGCCTGCAGACTACATTACACAACACTCAAGGAAACAAGTTCAACCCATCTAAAACACAACGAGCTTTCAAGCAATTGTACAATGGAGTAAACGAAATAATAAATAAAAGAAGTCGAGCCGGAAATGCCAAATATATACAAATGAACGGCCACCCAAACGCACAGGGAGATATGCAAATATTTATTCATGCATGTAAACAATTACCAAGAAATATCTTTAAAAAAAGATGAACGGCGTAGATAGAATGAAGACTAAAGAATCGCCCTATTTCGGAATTCGACAGAGGGGTACACTACGGGAAACTAGATTATCTTTACTAGACACCCGTTTGGTGCCTCTTCGCTTAAAATGTGAACCAATCGAATCGTTTAATTCGTTACATATTAAACATCGCGCTTCATGTTAAACATTTGATTGGTCTAAAATGTAGGTCAAAATCAATATTATACAGCTACGCCGAAAAAAGCAAAGGTACAGAAGCATATCATAGTATGATGGATGAGAGTAGGGTACTGCACTGGCACGGTAGGTGGTAAAACACCACTAGGGGTTCCAACGTGCTCCCAATCACAGTAACAAAAGGGACAATGCAAAAAAGAAACTACGCGAGTGATCGTTCTGAAGTTAATAATGGCAAATTATTTATTGTAGAAAGAATGTGACATTAAAATGTTTTAATTATCTTAATTTCGCTCACAAAAGTATTTCATGGAAAGGTCATGAACAAAATCGTGTTCTTAAGTATGAGGAGGTCTTACTATTGACGTGGTCTTTTAGTGAGGTTTTATTGTAGTATTACAACAACTCACTGCAAACGCTTAAATTTGATTTGTTTAAGGTCTAGACGCAGGACATTACAAGTGGACCAATACTTTTAATGTTTCTGGATTTATCGTTATGTACTTTCTTTGTTTGTTAGATAAAGCGTTTTAGAACTTTTTATCAGTTTGAGACAAGTTTTATTAAATTTTATTGTCTGACAATACAAACACGTAAACGACTAACTCAATACAAGTTATTATTAAATCACTTTAAGCACTTAATAATATTATCCTTTCTTATAAATAAGTTTTAATGTACTTATACTTTTCTGATTACTGATTCAAATAACATACTTGAAAATAGAAAATTCCAACAAAATGCTATTTGATAATCAATAAAAAATCTATATCTACACATATCACGGTGGCATTGTTGTCACATTTTTTTACTATGGAGAATGACAGAGAACTGAAGTATAGTAGGGAGAAGCAAATAAGATTCATGACAACTGCATCATACGGACAAGCAAAACAATCCAATTATATAGTCGAACCTCGTTTATTCGACAACCTTCTAAAAAAATGTTTTGGTATCATCTGAAATAAATATGGTCCCGATGTGTCTTATTGGACATGCCGAATTGATATGGGCTATTCGAAACTATGTGTTATTCGAATTAAAATGTCGGACCCTATGAATTCTAATGAACGAGGTCTCACTGTATAGTGAACACCTGCGTACTCTCAGTTAGAATACTATCGTAATGTCAAGGAGCTATCATGAGTCATACTGGCGGGGCCAGGCATTAGACTGACTTTCTATTTACCGTTGTCACGACCGACTTGAGTGCATTTTAGTGGGTCTTATACCTTAAATTTAACTGCACTGACTATACGTATATACTCCGGTAGAAGAAGTAGTGCTCCATAGTTCCTGCACCCTTTCAAAGGTATCACAGGCTCTCTTTCGACAATTCCACCGTGATTTCGATTTTGTATCTTTGTATTAATTCAGTATGGCGCACATGATGTACATGTAATACCATGTGCAAGATAATTGCTGACATTGTTGCATAACGCATATACCTTTATAACATGTCATGAGAACATGCAAAGGTATGCGAATATCAGCTTCGTAAAAAATGCGTTAAACAGTCTTGTTATGACGCAGGAATGGTGAACACTTGCCAATAAATAATGTCTGAATTGTTTGAGATGGTTTACCACTCAGGTTTTGCTTTAGCGTTAGTTCCGAAGATTCTGGTTTTATTTTGGTAAATGTCATGAATAATGTGGCAATTATGAAAACATTGCGATCGATGTGAAGTTAGAAGCTGTATGAGTTACAACAATATAACACATATTGTGTACATGAATTGTTATTATTAAATATTTAAATCTCAAAAATATAGATAATTGTAAACATGTGTATTTGAATATTATAAAACAAGAACATTATTTTACCGTTGACTGTCTCCTATGGTGTCTGTTTTAATGTTTTAATTGGTAGATGCAGTTTGATATTTTAAAAAGCATGTAATTCTATGCTGTTCTGTATATTTCGAGTGGTTAAAGCCAAAATCTACCATCTTCTCAATAAATATATATGGAGATAGCTGGTTTTGGCGCCAACACCTCGATTTTACTGCTGGAAGTATTATTACTGACATCACTACTACCGCTTACTCCACATCTCATAATTATGTGTCATTTGAAGGCCGGGCTAAAATGGCGTCGCATTATTTCCAGAACCACATAACTTGCTTTTCGTCTTTTTGAGAAAAAGATCTTTAAAGTTTTACACTCCTGTAGATAATAGTTACATACGTAGTTATGTATTGCATTTTATTTACGTTCTGTGCATTCCAGAACAATATAGATAGAAAGAGCTTGGAAAAACGGTTTCAACGATACCAAATACTCAAAACCGCCAAGAATTGAGTTACGAGGTTCTGGAAATAAGGCGACGATGTATTCTCACAGAACACCGAAGGTTATCGAACAGTTGCCACGACTGTGGATGGCAACTAACCGTTCACATTCTTATATTAACGCGCCCACATGATCTCCATTATCTCAATCTACATACACACGGTCATGATTTATACTCATAAATTCTATTTAGTTTTATAAAGAGTAAGTTATAAGTTATTAGAAAGCAACTCGTAGACGCTCGATACGACGTAACGTAACATAAGTTGTTACCTTGGTTACTGATATTCTTTGGAAATAAATATAGAGAAATTGTATTTCAAGGCAGGCGTGTCAGACTACGACGATACAATTCGTCGATTTCACCTATTTCATTATATTTGTTAGGTGTTTAATGAAAGAAACAGGGTTATCTTGTGTCTAAAGTGTTTTAATTCAATGTCCTTAAATTTGAATTGGCGAGTTGGAGAGTTTGCAGTACATGTATTTTAAAGTTCCAAGGTCCGGTGGTCAGTTTATCTAGGCAACTTTCCTGAGATATCAATCAGTGCCAGTGCTTTCCACATAAATCAGATATGGAGCACTAATGAATGCGATGTATAATTGTCAGTCACATTGTAACAGAGAACCAAACATGGAGTTCGAACATTCGTATCTCCAGATTGACAGTTGAGTGGTCTACTGAGCTAACCAGATAAGCTTTATATTTTCACCAAACATACTTAATTCCAAATGCTAAAGAACAAATCAAGTAAAATCAATATTTGTTAATAATTGAATGTCATTTGAACGTTGAAATTTTAGAACGTAAAATACTGATTCAGTTTCCGTTAAAATATGATGTAATATATGTTTCTGACATTGTCACTGTGATTGTGATACCATTATACAGACCAGCCTTAATATCTATCGCATGCATTTATCTATATATCCATATAATACATGTTCGAATGATCTGACATGCCTTATCTATTATGGACAAACGGTTCTGTCGTCTGATACGCTGTTATCGTTTTCCCTATTGATATCGATTGCTGCGTATCAGACATAGAGATTATCTTTACTTCGTTATTAAAGTGGCGAAATACAAAAAATGTGAACATGTAGTTTGTGACAGTAATGAACTTGTAGTTAAAACGTACAGTCCGATTGTTTTGACCTGTCGTACATGCTATAAGCCTTGGACATTCAATCAATGAGTCGCTGAGGTCAGAAAGGTAAAGTACAAAATGTAGTATGAACAGGAAATATCTTGAACAAATATGGTCGGTGCAATGTGAAGCAAGCACATTAGTTGCAATCTAGTTGAAGGTTAAAATTTGTTTTGCAACATAAAAATATGTATCATGGAGAATGGATTACGGTAAATTTACGGTAAGGTAACGTATCCCTAATCGAAATGTTAACCAATCCGCGTCAAGGTTACAAACGTTGTTCGGTTGAAGAGAAGTTAGTTTAGTGATTAACGTAAGATTTGATTTCTTTACACAACACTGATATGCATATAGCGAAGCCATGTTAGTACGGCTAACAATTATAAATATGATCAAGGTGAACAATGTATAGTTGATAACATACACACGTTCGGCGAGAGATACAGCATTACATTAATGTTTTTTTAAATGGGCGGTTCAACCACAACCACGTCGAGATTCGAACCCGTTGGGGGGCCTTCTTGGACAGGGACTGGTAAACAGTTGGACTATACAAAGTCATTGTCTATTCATAATCATGTTCTCATATAACACGTTAACGTCGGGGCGATATATATCGCTTAATACCCAGTCAGGTTTGTAAACAAAACGCGAATATACGCCCGAAGTTGTTTACTCTTTCATGATTTGTTTCAAAACAACGCATGCTGCAAACGCATTTGTTTTCTGAATGAGCGCTACTATGGGATTTACAACATCTTATGTAAGTGGCGTCATTTCAAGAACACACAACAAGTGATGTCACTAATTGCAAGCAGAAAACGATATTTACTCCATATGGTCACTTCGGTTTCATATTGCTATGTGGGGCAAATATTGCTTACTGTCAGTACATGGTGACGTCACACGTGATTTTTACTGGAAATGACGTCACTTAAATAAAAGGTTGGAAATCGTACATCGGCGCTCAATTAATGTTTGCATTTTTACCTTTCAATGTTCGAAACTTACCAAACTACAAGCAAATATAGTTGAATACCAATGAATCGTATAAAATGTGAGAGGTTTGAAACGCGCGTCAAAATGTTACAAATAATTATATAATAGTCTTAATTATTTACCTTAAACGTTTTGCGTTACCTTCAACATAATAATTCACATCTGTTCCATATATATGCAAGAGCCTTACATTTGTATGTAACCATTATTTTGAAAATTTTAAACACAACTGGTAAATATAGTCTTTCCATACGATCAGTTACGTCTTGATTTTCCACGCAGGCAAACATTTACCGGTACGTCGTTTTGTATACGTGTTACCTTGGTTACGGTTTTCTAGAAGAGTGTAACTGAGCGATTGGCTACTAAAATATATCCGATACTTCTAACAACTTGTCTCAGCGCCTTGGTATTGTGTTGTTCTTTTATTGGTAGTGAATCGTTGTGCAAAATGTACATTGCTAATTATTTGAATTTAATTAATTAATCACGTAATTATGTACTATATATAGATAAGACCTTTTTTTATATCAATTATATATAATACCTATTTTATATCAATTATATCTACGACCTATTTTATATCAATTATATATAAGACCTATTTTATATCAATTATATATAAGACCTATTTTATATCAATTATATATAAGACCTATATTATATCAATTACTTATAAGAACTATTTTATATCAATTATATATAAGACCTATTTTATATCAATTATATCTAAGACCAATTTTATATCACTTATATCTAAGACCTATTTTATATCACTTATATCTAAGACCTATTTTATATCACTTATATCTAAGACCTATTTTATATCAATTATATCTAAGACCTATTTTATATCACTTATATCTAAGATCTATTTTATATCACTTATATCTAAGACCTATTTTATATCACTTATATCTAAGATCTATTTTATATCAATTACTTATAAGACCTATTTTATATCAATTACTTATAAGAACTATTTTATATCAATTATGTATAAGAACTATTTTATATCACTTATATCTAAGACCTATTTTATATCAATTATATCTAAGACCTATTTTATATCACTTATATCTAAGACCTATTTTATATCAATTATATCTAAGACCTATTTTATATCAATTACTTATAAGACCTATTTTATATCAATTACTTATAAGAACTATTTTATATCAATTATGTATAAGAACTATTTTATATCACTTATATCTAAGACCTATTTTATATGAATTATATCTAAAACCTATTTTATATCAGTTATAACTAAGATCTATTTTATATCAATTATATCTAAGAGCTATTTTATATCAATTACATCTAAAACCTTTTTTATATCAGTTATATCTAAGATCTATTTTATATTAATTATATCTAAGCTCTATGTTATATCAATTATTTCTAAGACCTAGCTAATATCAATTATATCTAAGACCTATTTCATAAGCAGGCACAATAACTTTAAATCAGTTATCGAAATTATACAAAGCACGAGATATATACTCTTGCTTCTCCTCAACTCCTAGTAATTTACCTGGGATGAATGCGGAACAGCATTGTCTTGCGAATGTTCCCTGTACCATATTAAACCTTCCTTTGAAACCAGTTTACGAAATCATCCAAAACAAAAATACAAGAGCGCTTGTTTCCTATTTAAGAAATGGGTTTTATTGATAATTTTGTTTACTTCGACTCTAGTTGTGATGCAAATTAAATAACGTTTTCCAGGCACCGCTATAATTGTCGAGTTTATTCTACCATTAGAAGGAGAATAGTTTTGTTTCCTTTAAAGATGTACGAAATAATGAGACTTCAAATAAATCCCGCAGTTAATAAATACTTTGCACACGTATGATTGACTGCAGTTGAAATTTGATTTGATTTATTTCGTATTTGAATTATTCTTCTTCCATTCATTAAACTATGAATAGTAGAAGGGCATTCATATACGTATACACAAACATAGATATACGAGCCTCGGCTAGTCAGTGTTTACTTTGATGAGTGACTGCGTGGATAAACGTTTATACGTTTAAAACGTTCATTTGCATACGCTTGGCGCCGCGATCACGACAGCAGATTGCTCCGGGTCTGACGGACGGATGCATTCTGATTGACCTAGCGATGCGAAAACATTATTACTTTCCATTTAGAGAGCAATCAAGCGCAAACTATGCGTGACCGTAATTTAAGTCAGCATCTCTTTCACTGCCCTTATGATTTATATGATTTCCGATCAAACATCGTAGAGCAAAGTTATCGCTAGTAAAAAGCCCATTGAATTTTGTATACACACTTTCTTCGATCTTTCGGCACTCCCACAACGAGAGAAGACAATTCATGGATATGCTATCAACATCATAAATGCTTTTGACAGTCACATGCTACTATATCCAGTATACCGGTATGTATACACGGACATGTTCAGTCGAGTAACCTCAATTAGTGGTACTTCTGTAAACGTGGTATGAGAATATTTCGTAATCAATAAATATTGATGTATAAATCTAAAGAAAAAAACTTGGACAACAATAAAACACTTGTATTTTAGTAGCGGTTTTAAAAAAGAATATAGCTTGACATTGATAAATCTAAGATAGGATGAACGTTTAGGTAAGTGGTACAGTGTATATTACCTTATAGAAGAAGTAGTTTATTTTCAATTTCAGTAGGTCATAGGCCCATGTGAATATACAATACATACACACATATATACATACGTTGACAACAGGCGACTGCGGGTCAAATTCAAAACGATATTTTATACTCAGGTGTACTTAAAACAACATCACATAAAACATGAAATACTCGATATGACGATACAATGAGCGCCGTGGACAGTGTTTGTATAATGATATTATTATTTTTTCAATTGAGACCGATGTATATACATAAAACGCACGTAAAGGATTATATGATGTTAGTAACAGGTTACAACAGGCGTACTACAGAACAATAAGGCAACATAATAAACATGGCTACTGATAATGTTAGTTGTACAATAATATTCCAGTTAAGATGAGATGTTTATGCTGAGAAAGTGTAACATAGTCTTATGTTTATACCAACATTGTACGTATTACCTTATATGTACAAAATAAATGTTCATGTCATATGTAAGCACACGACGACAGAGAGTATCAGCCTTAAACACAAATACATGTATATAATTCCAAATTCAGCAAATCCCTGCATTCTGATTGGCTAATCGGAAGCGTTCACACATGCATGAACTTCCAAATTTCATTGTATTGATGACGTAACTTAATTCTGCATTCTGGTTGGCTAATCAAAGGCGTTTACACAAGTATGAACGTCCAAATTTCATTGACTGGACTACTTTCGACCTAAATCTGAGGTAAACAATATGAACAAGTAGGGTACAACATTTTCTCAAGCAATGCACATATAGTGTATTTATTTGCAAATTCACCACATAGTTTAGAAACAAGTTTAGATCGAGGTATTATTAGTAACATCGTTATTTATGGAAAAAATACTCACATGACAGACGATTTAATCAAGAGACGGAGTGGTCCAGAATTCTAGAATATTCCATTTTATTCCTCCTACTCCTAGTCCTACTTTGTTAATTCAGAATCCGTCCGTTCAATAATGAAGCTATTGCTAGCGACAGCACTTGAAATTTGTAATATTTTCTGGCTTTATTCAATGTGTGCGTTCTGATCGGCGTTTACACATGCATGAACGCCAACAAATGGTCGTTTAATCCTATAATGAGCGCTACTATGGGATTTACAACCTCTTCTGTAAGTGACGTCATTTCAAGAAAACGCAACATGTGATGCCACTATTTGCAAGCAGGCAAACAATATTTACCCCATATGGTTACTACGTTTTCATATTACCATATGGGCAACTAGTGCTTACTGTCAGTACATGGTGACGTCACATGTGATGTTTTCTGGAAATGACGTTACTTAAAGAAGAGGTTGAAAATCGTACTGCATAACAAATATGCATCATAGGATTACCTGGCATTTAGACAAAACATGTATAAATTCATATGAATTATTACGATCGCTACAATTCGATGTAGCATGCTGAGATGTATGCCTTCATGTCGTTTATCGTACGGATATGTAATACATTCCCATACTGTTAATATTACAAGCATACCCACGCTGCATGATCTGTCAGTCAAACAAATTGTTTCAATGCATGCATCTATATATTGGTTTGAAGTCTGACATGTCTAATACATCCTGACATAGCAGTATATTCCTTAAAGCTGATAGACGGATTGGAAATCAATAATGTTACAATTTAGAACCATATCAACGAATCATTTAGTTATTATCTACTGAATAACCCCCGTGTTATCTAAATTGCACGAATCCAACATGTGAAAACATCAGCTATATCAGATGATTGTTTAAATCATTGAATGATCTTAATGATGTTTTAATCTCTAATACGCGTGTATGAATTCATACAATCGTATGTGAATTTTGATAGAGAAATTGGTTATACAATTATGAACTGTAAACTACTTTCTCTATGAAAGGAATACAGTCGGATCTCGTTTGTTTGAATTCATCGGGTACGAAATTTTATTAATAATTAATAATATACTTATGCATGGTTTCGAATAGCCCATATCAATTCGACGTGCCTAAGAAGATACACCAGGACCTGATCTTTATTTCGGATGATACCAAGTATGCGGATCATAGGAGGTTGCCGAAAAACGAGGTCCTACTGTATTAGAGTTAGTTTATGGTTCAGGCCTGATGAAAATATATTGATCAGTTGTACATCCACGTAAAACTGATTCAATGACATAGAAATACGGTTGAATATATGCCTACGGACAAACATATAAAAAAAAATTTCACGTTACAAAATCTTTTTTTAAAGATTTTTAAACGACTAGTCACCAAATATATTTCGTTTTTATATACATGAAGATAATTATATGGTCGGATGGAATTTAGTTCTATGATTCTATGGTTTTAACAATACAATACTCGGGTAATTTTTCATGGATTTATCCGTATTTTTGAAACATTGATATCTCTTTATCAATAAGTATCTGACTTGAAATAATGTCAGAAATTAAAATCATCATAATTGAGCGCTGCTTTGGGATATATACCTCTTCTGTAAGTGACGTCATTTCAAGAAAACGCAACATGTGATGTCACTATTTGCACGCAGGAAATGTTTGCTGCATATGGTCACTTCGTTTTCATATTGCCATATGGGGCAAATCTTGTTTACTGTCAGTACATGGTGACGTCACATGTCACGTTTTCTGGAAATGAATTCACTTAAAGAAGAGGTTGAAAATCGTACAGCGGCGCTCATATTATGTTTGAATAATTTTGCTCGTTATATATCGCTGTATGTTTTAAAGTGATGAATACAAATTGAATATTTTATATGCCACATGTTAGACTATAATTGTGATAGAAATATGGTGAATTTAACAAGCACTTCTGGTGTATTGAACCTTGGACATTTAATGGGATTTAGTATAGAAGAGCTCAGTCTATTGAATTGAATAGATAACATTGGAGTGACATTGTCATATTGTTTTCATCAAACAACTTAGAATAGATCAATTAAAATATGCCAGTAGTATGGTAATATACTGAGAGGAGGATTGGAAAATAAAATTGGATTTTCACAAGTAATGAATGCGATTAGCATGGATATTGAATCTTGTTACTACTGATTATACATACCTGGGAAGTGCCTGTCATATATTTTGTAGTTTCATACACTCTCTATCTGACTGTTCAATCATAAGGGTATTCTTGTAGTGCATCAACAAGTGTTTGAACATTGGGCAAACCTCATTTCTTATTGTATTCACCGTGGGGAACCAAGGTGACTTTTCTGGCCAAGTGCGGCGTTTTTTTCTGCGCAGTCGTACTAACATGATTTTGCTTTTTGCATATCAGTGTTGTGTAAACCAATCAGATCATCTTACCTTAACCACTAAACGAACATCTCTTCAACCGAACAACGTTTGAAACCCTGACGCGGATTGTAATAATATATCAAACATATAAGAGTAATACACAACAAATATTTTTCTATAATTATCCATTTGTAATATATAAAGGTAAATTCAATGAGAGAATAGTTTAAAGTAAAATGTAGTTAGAAACAAAAACTAATTATCTCCTGAATTCAGATAGAATAGTTTTGATAAATTTTGCCAGTTTTCAAAACACATGGCAAGGCTATCGGATTGAATCGATTGTGAAACAAGTTATACAAACCCCAATGACTGCCGGCTAGGTTAATGACCAGTTTGTGGGCCAAAGTGACGGATTGTGAAATAAGGCGGTATAGTCGAAATCTCCACCTCGGATTAGGAATCGATCACTCTAGCCCTCGATTATGTTGCCTCCAAGATAATTCAGAATGAAATCATATATCTATCTATCTATCTTATAATTGAATTAGTATGTCAATTACTTAATGTGATCGAACGACTTGATGAATCACACAGATAGCTCATTGCTTGTTTGTAAGCGAAATCGCTTATATTCAATTTGTTTGTTAATTAATTAAACATAGCAACAAATATTTCAGCAAGATATTTTACAGTCTAGACATGAGGACCCCACAAGTTATCTAATGCTTTTAACGCCTCGTGATTCAGCCTATAGTGTTAGCTTTAAATCTGCGTTAAGATAGTGGCGCAACTTTAAGTTATTTGTCTGGTGACATGATCTATTTTTGCGGTCGATATTATATTATTACATTTTTGTACATCGTTATTTCAAGCAGCCTTGTTATGATATTAGAATTAATTACTACATGATGCGTTTACAAAAGAGATACGATAACTCAATTAACCTACATGCTTAATCGCTTAATGAAGTGAAAATGAGCTTAAAAATGATTCTATTGATATTCCGAATGAACTTAAAAAAATACAACATTTGTAGATTAGAATCATTCAGACAGAACTATGTCGAATTAACACGAATTTACCTAAGTTGTAGGAATGCATGTTAATAAATGTTCAGCCTATGCACAATAATTAGAAAACGTATCATATCATGTTTACATTGTTCCCTAACTGTTGTGCTATTCGGTAAGTATGAAAAATATTTCGATGTTTATCTAGAATACAATTGGCCTTCGAGGTCTAGTGGTTATGGTAGCTAAATTGAAACATTTGTCCCTCACCGCTATGGGTTCGGATCCCACCGAGATATGGAATTTGCCAGCTGGCTTGAGTAAGGTCGGTAGATCTACACAGGTGTCCTCTGATGCCAATAAAGCAATGCTAGAAGTCACCTTTCTCCACCCTAGTAGGTGGAGAGTCACTACATGATCCTGATTGTTTATATGACGATAAAGTCCCCTTACACAATGAATTCTCCAGAATACGCTAAAATGTATTAGTGGTCAAAACACTTTGTTGAAATCATGACAAACATACATTGGGTAAGTATTGAATAAATGGTAAAATCTCATAATCTACGCGTAACATCAATCAAATCTATTCACTGCACGGTAAATGTATGTGAATATGGCGGAAAATATTAAATGTCCCACGCTTGACGATTAAAATGTCTACTTTAATTGGTAAGGTGGTACAGAGGGTTTCTTTATTACTTTTTGACGCATTGAAAGGAATTTACTTTGTAGACCTGTCACTGTATTCAAAGACGTACTGAACCATGATATCATTTTAATATCTGCTCACTTTAACTCAACGCTAGTTATGTCCCAAGTCAAACTTAAATAATTAAACGCAGAAAACCATCAACTACTCGACAAGACGCTAAGTCACTTTATTTGTAACCATGACAACGTTACCAGCTTTCGTAATGATCAATAGAGACAAATTAAATTTTAAACCAACACTTTGCATATTATCGTTTTTATCAATTTTGTGCGTCAGTCCCTCGAATCAATGCGAATCAATGTAGATTATGTTTTAACGAAAGACCGGTGGTGACATCAACATTCATATTTCGTCTATTACAACGTTAAATCATGACCTGTGATTTCGTTAATTTATATTTCTGAATTTCATATTTGCTATCATACTACTTCTGATTGGCCACGTACGGGGCCCGGAAGGCGACTACACAGCGCGTAGCCGCCGCAACAACTGGCGCGTTTAGTTTAAACGTATTTTATTTACATTATATGTACTACATTTACCCCAATACAGTACACGACATTATGCATAAAAAAACTTCGTTCAATTGAAATGTAAAAATGATAAGACCAAAGGCCAATGACTAATATAGGTCTTCTGCTAAACAATTAACATTCATTGTAACAGGTGCGCAATCTTAAGCGTTTTGCATTAATGTCTGGAGAGATGGACTTCGTCTTGCACTGTTACATTCATCTGTCTCTATTAGTTTATACGTGGACAAGACTAATCCGTCTCAACAGTTATCTAATATTTTCAAAGAACTACTTAAACATGAATAAAGATTATTGGATTTCTTGGTTATCAGTACAACGTACGGTAAATGTTTTGAATATAGTACGTATTCCTTAAGTAGGCATGTTCCACTTTTTCTTATTACTTTTATTTCGAAAACGTTTGATGTTATTATCGATATACAGTCACACAAAATACGAAACTGCTTCTATTTTAGGTTTGCTTTATTGATAATTCAGTTCACTTTGATTCCAGATTTAGGCTTTTATGGGGGTTTTGTCGCAGCAAGTAGTATTTAAATTAAATAAAGTTTCTCCAGCAAGATTATATTGTTCAATTTATAGCCCCATAGTCAGAATGATTATGTTGTTTCTCCTTGAACATTGTGTAAGATATTAAGTTTGCCAAAATAATCACAAGTTTACAAACTTCGATACCTGCACCTACTCGTACATTACCACACTTGAATACGGGTGTTCAAAATTCAATTGTATTGATATACGCAGGTTCCATACAATTATGGGATATGAGGTACATAGAAGGTCTGTGTTGGGATGTATCGTCGTGTGCATGCGGTGTTCCCTATTACAATTTAATCTCTCTTTCATACATACAATGTATAGTGTTACTGCAGATTATGAAAATGACTTGTTAGTATTTATTGTTTTAGCATTATAATAATGCTTTTTCTTTATGTTTTTCTTGTTTGTAATAACTATAAGTATGAAGGCCTCTTGTGAGACAAGTTAATGTACATGTTTTATGTTTTATGTACACATCTTAATGAGTTACCTTCATTAAATTAAGTTTATTATTATTCTTATTAATAATACATTAAAGTCATTACTGTGACATAGTGTGTATGATAGACAGAAACCGACATGATGAGAGGATGATGGAATATATTATGTAGAGCTTTTTGACATAATTTTACAAACCGTTACACAGTAGATTTTTCTAAAATTTACATAAGAAAGACATTTCTAGGATTTATACAGTACATACACTTGGAAAGATAATGATGTGTGCGCAGATGCATTTTGATTACAATTTCTCGACCTTAAAAAGCAATAACGTCCTTATAGACATCTGCTATTTTCAAAATACATCGGTTTAAAGATGTATCTGGCTCATCTGAACATGAAATGTTGGAACTGGCTTCATCCAGTTTTGTTGTTACATTGGCTAAAACATCTCTAATAAGAACCATTGATTGCATTGAATAACCCTTTGAAATATATTTTTTTACCATATTACTAACAGAAAAAATAGTCTAATTGTTAAAAACCTGGATTTTTATTTTACTTTTATGATGTACAAATATATTTTTTCAACAAATACAGATCAATAATTATGAGTTCAGTCTTTGTTAATTCATGTTTATTGATGTTTTACCTATAGGGAATATATTTTTCATGTTTTTTAGGTAAACAAATGAACAAAAAACGAGCATAATATTACTTTAAGATATTTATAATAAGTGATATTAATAATAAGTATTATTGATGAAGTTTACTCACTACTACAGTTTATGGTATATGCGTGTGAATCATAATAGGGCTAATCAATTTGGAAAAAACCCATATTTTTGAGAAATGCATATCAATTTATTAAAACATAAACTACATTGTATATGACATTCAATGTGCACGTATTTATGCAATTTTCCACAATTACCGTCACTAACTATAAGAATAATTTGCCTTAAAATGAAAATTACAAATAAAATGTCTATCATGTCTTGTTAGTTGCTGATTGTGTCAGGAATCCATGAATTTACTGAACATTAGAGATCTGTTATCAAAGATAAGCAGAAAAGTAAAGGATTTAATTAACATAATTGCGCAATTTAGTGGTTTTAATACATATTCTTGCAATGCTGTTACCATGCATCGAGACAAAAAGACGGAGGAAAATGGTTTAAATTTAGCATGCTTATCAAGTTATGCCATTTTACAACTTTCGTAACAAATTGGAGAACAAATTGTATTTGAATTTTTTCATAATCATTTCAGAGCATTTATTCGTTACAAACAAAATTAAGGAAAATTACTGAAACTAATGATATTGATAAATATGGTTCCTTATATAATGCTAGGTTCCCACGATTGGCCATTCGTAGCAGATCTTGGAATTTCTCTGAAATCTCAGGTTTGGATACGAGGTGATACGAGTTGATTCGTTCTGATACGATTTGTTGCGCTCGGATGCGATCTGTTCACGATTTGTCAATTTCAGGCGTCACGATCTGTCACGGTCTGATCTTCCGTTCAGTTACGATCACATACGTTCCGATAGGATTGTTTCGATTGGGTCCACGATTGGGTCTCGAACTGACACGATCACCACGATCGGGTTCCCCGAATTGGGATGATCTGGTACGTGCAGATACGTTCCGATACGTTCATCAGGAACCGATGCGCTCCGTTACGTTAGGATACGATCGTGGTCGCGATGTCTTTCACGATCATGATCGAGGGTGATCACGATTTGAGCTACGACTGGACCCCGACGGGTATATATAGAGCCCGACTGACCATGGACTTCATTGTTTCTTGAACTTTTACAGAGTAAACACTACAACCCTCAACCATTAATGATGGCAGGAGTTGCGGATGATGACAGCGTGGTATTTGCAGTATTACCGTATACTTACATTATCGCCAGAGAGGAAGAAGACGAGCAGCAGACAGACCAGCTACAATCTCAACCACAAAGGGCCAGGAGAGCTGCAGTCAGGCAGTTCTGGGTGCGACCATGGCTCAGAGAGGAGAGGAGACAACAGCTTGGTCAGTTCTCCAGCCTCATGGACACCCATTTGAGGCTTGAGGATCCAGTAGCGTTCCAAAACTACACAAGGTTAACACCACAGATCTTCGATGAAGTCTTGCAGAAGGTAACCCCAGCAATCGAGGGGGAAGTCACCAGTTTCAGGCAACCCCTCTCGCCTGGACTGAAACTGGCAGTGACACTGAGGCACCTTGCAACTGGAGACAACTATCGGTCCCTTGCGTATGCCTTTAGGTGTGGAGTGTCCAGTATCTCAAAGATGGTTCCAGAAGTGTGCAAGGCAATTGTGCAAGCGTACAAAGATGAAGTGTTCACCCTACCTGTGACCCCTGAAGCATGGAGAGCTGTAGCTAACCAGTTTGAGCAAAGATATAACATCCCCCACGCCATTGGTATCAAGAAGCCACCACGCACTGGCAGCATGTACTACAATTACTCCTGGCCCTAGTGGATGCAAATTACAAGTTTATATGGATCGAGCTTGGTGGAAAAGGACACATGTCAGATGCTCAGATATTTGGCGACTCGGAGCTGTTCAGCGGCCTGGAAGAAGAGTCCCTAGGACTCCCCCACCCTGCCCTCTGACTGCAAGCCCCGATGACCATCAAGACATGCCCTTCTTCATCCTAGGGGATGACGCCTTCGCACTCAGGAACTACCTCATGAAGCCATACGGCAGAAGAGCGATGTCCAGGGAGGAGATGATTTTCAACTACAGACTATCAAGGGGGAGGAGAGTGGTGGAAAACGCCTTTGGGATCCTGGCCAATATATTCAGGTTTCTTCTCAGGACTCTAGAGCAGAAGCCAAATACTGTGAAGGATATAGTGGAGGCGGCAGTGGTTCTTCACAACCTACTGAGGCTGAGGCATCCATGCATTGCAGCACAAGAGGCGGACCATGACAATGAAAACCACAATGTCATCCCAGGGACATGGAGGGACCAAGTGGACTGGCTAGATGTGGATCAACCTCCTGCACCTAGCAACTCAGCTACAGCACAGGCAAAGCATCAGAGGGAACTCCTGAACGCCTTCTTCAATTCACCACAAGGTGCGGTCGCATGGCAGAACAGGATGGCCGGGCTGCATGACGCGGAAGGTGGAGAGGATGATATTTGACATTTTGTTTCTGAAAGAAATCGAAGACCTATTCATACGACAATTCAAAACTTGCCTAAATTGTGGTTAAATCGTATGACAGAGTAGAAAACTTTGTGACAAAAGGAAAATTTGCTCGTTATGAGCAAATTCTCCTTTTGTCACAAAGTTTTTAAATTTCTTTTTTATTGATGTGTTGAAATGAGTATCTTTACCATTCAGTGTACATGTAATATGAAATAAATATTCATGCAGACAAGTAAGTTCACGACTTTCGTTTTATGTCATTTTTTATTTTCTATTTCTTTTATTTTTTGTTATCATAACATATTCTACAATGACTCTCTACTGATCGTCCAGGGGCTCTTCCTGTTCCTGGTGCAGATCTGTGTCATCATCCTTAGCAAGTGGATCAGGGGTGTTGAGCTGCGAGGAGAGGTTGAAACTGCCGGCATCTGGTGTACTGGGTCCCAGTAGGCTGACGAAGGAGGGTCCTGACTGAGGCTTATTGGTTTGTGGGCAGGTCATCTGGAGCGTGGGGAACTGTCGCTGGACGTAGCTGCGGTCCTGACTATCCCAGATACTGGGTGGAGGTCCTATAGGGCGAGGTGGCCACTGGGAGGGTTGAGGCTGCCACATGGCCTGCTGGAACTGCTGCTGGAACTCGATGGGGACTGCTGGTCTTGGCTTGGTGGTGGGTGCGTATGGCTATGCTCAGCTGCCCGTTGAGCCCTGTGTAACTCCTGCATGATGTTCGCCTCAGCATCCCTCCTAATCGCCCCAGGCAACTTGGACAGGATCTCATCCACATACTTTCCAAAGTAAGAGCTGCCACACGCAGAATCGCTTCTGGACATGAATTCAACCAGCAGTTCTTCTGAAAGAGAAAAAGTGAGGGATTATTTTTAGTGGGATTAAAATTATTATTATTATTATTTTAAGTCTCACTAAACATAATATTTTCTACCCTCCCGCTACACCAAATAGGGAGCCTTTTCTTTTTTAGAAATGTTATTATTTCTTGTAATTATTGCATGGTTGCGGCCTATTTTCGTTGTTTTCGGCAGTATGGTAAATTCGTGAGATCACGGATTCCTGTGTGCTATCTGCTGTGTAGAGTGTTATTAGGAGAGATAATACTTACTCAGTTCTGCAGAGGTCATCCTATCCACACTGCCCTGTCTGGAGCCGACCCACCCTGACATGGAGGCTGTCTGGGAGGTTGGTGATGCGGCTGCTGGGAGTGTTGGTGTTGGAACCCTGCTTGTGGTAGAGGCAACTACTGAGTTTTGCTCGGTGGAAGGTGTGAGTTCAGTGCAACTGGCACTTGCTGCTGCTGCTGCAAAGGAGGCCACATTTCTGGCATCCACCGTCTCAATGTGAGGGATAAACAAAGAGAACTTATCCCATACCCACTTCTCTGTGCTGTTCATGCCAGTAATTGCATCTCCTCATGTCCCACTCTTCTTGGCACGTTTCGTCAGCCGGCCCATCATGGTCCTCATGCTTGAGTACCATATTTTAGCTGCTCTACAGTACTATTCATCTTGGCAGCCTGTGCAGCCCAGAGATTCTCCTTCTGGGTAACATCCTTGAACCCCGAAAGGCGTTTGCTGCACAGGACCTCATTTCGCATGAGGAACTCAATGATTTCCTCCTTTTGCTGTTCAACGCAGTGACTGTTTTCTTTCTCTTTGCTTTCTCGGAGGGGTAGCTCTCATCTGTCTCCTCTGGCTGGACTGGTTCTGGCTCCGGGTGTGGGACAGCCTTGCCCTTTCCCTTTCCCTTCTTGCCTCTGGTACCCTTGGGTGGCATGTCGCAAAGGCTCAAAAAATTACTTGCACTTGCAGGTTACTTAGATGTGCTCTCTTCAAGAGTAGATCGCGGAATGAGACGCATTAAATCTTCTCCGGTATATAAATATGGGCACGAGAACTCGTAACAGATCGTGAGCGTTCGTGTAAAAACGTAACTACTCGTATCTACTCGCATTTACTCGCATCTTCTCGTATCAACTCCTATCTGCTCGTGAGTTATTCGTGTCAGGTCTTGAGCAATGGGACCCCACAGAGCGTAACATATCGTGACAGATCGTGGGAGATCGTGGGAGATCGTGGAAGATCGCAACACATCTCAACAGAGCGTGGTTTTTGTCTTGTCTAAAATCGATCCCGATCACCACGATTTGCAAGCACGATTAGATGCGATCCGTCGCGCTTTGTTACGATGCAATACGATCTGATACGATGATCCCGATTGACAATTGATCGTGTTGATCGTAGAATAATTTTGAACCGTTCAAAAAGTTTCTACGATTAGCACGATTGCCACGACTGACCTCAAGATCTGATAAGATCTGATAGGATATCCACGATTAGTCCACGATTGAGACCACGGTTTTTAATCGTGCCGCGAATCGTGATAGTGGGAACCTAGCATTACAAATGTATTATATCAAATTACATAATTAATAGACGCGTTCAACCAGAAATGTCTCAATATAGTGACGTAACAACACATTTAATTCCTAAATTGTGGTCGTAAAACGAGATTTAATTCTACAGACTGTACACGGCTGTTTTGTTAGTGTTATTTTATATTTCATCTCGATTTGTGGAATTATTTTAATGGAAACAACATAATGATGCAAATGAGATTTGCTTCAATTCTTCACATCAAGTGTTGGTTCTTGTATGGTTTCGTAATTGTATTTTTTGTTCGCTGATTTAAACTTTTTTAGAATTCAACAATTACGGTGTTGATAATAATAATATGTTTATTTCTTCGCAATATATGAAGATTTGAACAAACAATATTTCATACAAAAGACATCAGCATATATAACGATCCATGTAAAAAGTAGATGACCTATTCATAAAGATGAGCATAGAATGTGCATATGATATCACATATAATAATATATATAATACAAGACATATCTTATAACAATCAGCATACGATACGCACATTATCAGACACAGGAGCACATATAATAAACAAATTGCATTATCAAATATAGATATACATATACATTGCGTCACCTCAATAATGTCAGGCTTTAGAGATGTACAGGTAGAACAATTATTAGATTGTGAAAAAAGAGACATGCATGAAAGTGGTTTCATTTCATATTACATTCATGTGAAGATAAATATAACACTTTATCTGATGCATAAACTATGACGGAAATAATATGTGCATTAAGAAAGAGTACTATTTGTTATTGATAAATGAACTTCATTTGTAAATTCATCTGACTGACAAAGTGAAATAAAGACAAACGGTGAATTCACAAAAACATATTATTTTCGCAAAATTTCTTTCAATAATTTCCATTTTCAAAACGCCAGGTCGATATTACTTACAACAGCATGACTGGAGAGTGCGGCAATCTTTTATAAGAGATAAATAACTGAGGTACATTGTAAAATATCAGATATCAGCAATAAGGTTATAAGATTGAGTTTTGTATACCAAGTCTCAGAAATCCTTCATGCTATTGGTCAAATTCAAAACAGAAAACAGAAACGAGCTAGCAGATGTTTAAAGACTAGTTTCCAAATAAACAAAGATCGGAACCTCAGTCCCGGATACAAACATTAAAAGATCTAATATAGCTCAGAAAACAGAAACAAATAGCTCATAGTTTTATCACGAACGCATTTGTTTTTACTCGTAAGTTTGTTTAATCGTAAAAAATATTGATTCAGTTTTATGTGAATACCTACGAGGCGAACAAGTTTTTATATTGAATCCAAACGATCCACTTTTCTTGAAATCAGAAACTTACACTAATTCTACATAACGTCAAGTAATATTGTTTGTCACCTTGGTTACAGTCTTTTTCAAAGAACAATCCTATATCAAAGCAAGCGTCTGGCTACAAGGCGCCATATCACTGTCATCAACGTCATGTAAAAATACAACGGTTTGTCATATTTTATCTTATCCAGACACTTCGTGTCTATGAATAAGAATTACCTGGTCAGTGGCATTCTAAAGTGGCCAAGTAGGCGTCTGTTAAAAGATATACCAAGGAAAATGTTGTTTTGATCTTTCGGACATCAACCCGAGCGGTCACAAAGCACATCGCCCCACAACAGCATATTTAACGAAAGAAACATGAACCGTTATTTATCGTAGATGTAGTTTTGAAAAAAAAATCAGTACGAATATCCAGCGAGTTCACTAATGGAAATTACACTTATTTGCAAAATTTTTAATATATACTCAACAAAAATCACAAAGCATCGTTTTTAGTATCAATAATTTTGCAAGTTATAGTTTAAATATAAACAAAACGCCTGGTACTGAACCATTTAAACAAAATAAATGTTACTGCCGCTTTAAAAAACGGTGTTTTAATTTACTCTTGCATTGACGCTAGTAATTAATATCTGCTATAGAAATAAAACAACTCAGGGGTAAAAATGCGCTTTCTTTGTCGTGAAACTATTTGATGTACATGCAGTTTACGTTCTTATGTTAATATACTAACACCAAAAAGAAACTGTGCACTGACTTAGAAATAAAGTTTGTAACCATTTAGATAAAACATATAGGCAAATTTGGTAGCAAAATGTGACAGCTTTTATTGGCTACATGATGCATTATTGTTAAATTAAATTTAGGTCATTCTCGGTACAATGATAACGCTTGAATGACGTAGGGGTGCAAAGTAAAAGTTGCACACTTTTCTTTCTATTCTAAATGTGTGTTTGCCCTCTGATATACAACAGTACATATGGACATTTACATTTGACCGCAAGAATACTTGCGTTGATTCGTAGGAGAGGAGGACATAACAGATACTGATAAATGTCCATATGTACTGTCATAAACATGATATGGCATATTTTTCAGGATAATTATTTGGCTAAGTGAATGCAGAAATACGCCTCCATAAAAATATCTGTCTCGTCATTAAAATACGATTTTGAAGTAAATACGGTATTGTTTTGGATGCTACCGAAACCAGTTTACCGTCACCAGATAATAGGACAATGGTTCCTGTTTTAGACTTGTTTTATTGATAATTAGTTAACTTTGATTCCACATTTAGCCTTTTATGGTGTTTTTGTTACAACAACTCGTGTTTAAATTAAATAATGTCTCCCAAAGAAGGCTATGGTGAAACATTCATGACTCTATAGCGAGAATTATATTGCAGAATGCCCTTTAGACTTTAGTGGCATATTCAATTTGCATGCATGATTATCAATTAATAACATTTGATGCTGTCTTTCAACTTTTGCCTGGTAGCACTTTGATTTAATTGAGCATTGAAACAGTTAGTTATACCTCTAATACTTTGTGGCTTCACTCAATACAATATTCATGTTCTTTTCTCCCCACATTCGGCCTAGTATTACTGACTTTCTTGAATTATTTCCTGATGTATTACATCCATAAAAATTGCCCCTTGTTGTCACCCTAAATTATCCTTAGTTGTTCTTTGTATGGTCGGCCAGACCATTCCTTGCACCCATATTCCCATACATGTCCACATTTACACCTCCTCATTACCTGATGTTTTGTAGAATGTTGTGTTCTCGGGAGTCTGTGTAGGGAGGCATTGTATTGTGAATGTGGCATTCCCTGTAACAACTAAATCTGTCTTTCAATAAAGCAAGCAATAATTATCGTAAGCAAGTACTTGAAATGTCATTTATATTATTTTGCAAAATGTTTTATTCAAATATCAAAAAACTTCTTTATACATTTGTATATGTAATAGCACTCTAAATAATAGTTCTTGAGATCTTGATATATAAAGAGGGCACCACATTATTGTCGTATAATCGCCTTTGTTTACGACATGGCAACTTGGTCTAGAAAAGATTATATAATCTTATCATATTGAAAATACTAACAAAACCATGATGTTACATGATTCAAACAGTTGGTATATCTAAGCGAGGTGCCTCATACTCGTCAACAAGAAGGTAACTATAATATATGGTGTTGTAAGCGCACCTGTTGGTGTTTGCTCATCTTCCCTAAATTAGGAAAATGTTGTTGTTGGTAGTTGGTTAAGTTGTCGATGTAATTTCTTAATATTACCTTCACAAATGTATGTGTGATAGTTATAGTGATGTGCAAGGTACATCTCAGTCTTACACAAAGGAATGAACAACACTTGTTGAACTTTTTAATCCTCAGAGTAAGATCTAGAACACGAATTGATGTTCAAAGTCGTTCCAAACATATGTTAGTCAGTATTGGAAAATACAATAGAAGGATTGAAATAGATACTATGTTAGCCATTAGTTAAAAGGCTCTGGGCTAAAATGATTTCTGCAAGCGATATGCTTGAATATTTTACATTGTTATGAAGCATGGCTGTTGAACGTTTAAATTTCAAGAACTGATCTTAAAAAGTGTGGACAGGGAAATAACATTTGACTAATAAAACTGAATGAAGAAGTCAAGCAGGAATCCTACATGCAAAGTGCACAGTCAGAAACTTACGGTCAGAACAGAAAAGAAAAAGTGGCCACGTATTGCTCAAATATGTACACATTATGGTTTGTTTGTATATATCCATGTATACATTAATTTAAAAATCCATTAAAATTACATAAATAGATTATAATAAAATTAATTTGCTGAATATGTGCAATGATACAAGAAGCTTTCCAGGAACTGCCAAACACGAGTCTGATACAAGTATTTCCAATGATAGCATTAACAAGGCGCGTAGGACAGGACACAATAACTGTATCGGACTTTCGTATTTGTGTTTTTTTGGAAATATGTAAGAAAAATGGCATTGCATAGTTGTAAAGTACAACTGTATGAAGTCATTTGCATTATCACATATATACGACTAAGCATATTTTACAGGAAATAACGATCTACCTTTAAGGCAACACAATTTATAAAGTTACTGATCTTTATAACTGGTTGTTTGTTGCCATGGTGACTGATTTGTAAATTATCGAAGTTGTGCAACTATTTAAATCCAAACTATGAATTTGTTTTTGTCAATTTTATACAGGTGAAATAGCTAGCGGACAAAAAACACAAAATAACCTGAATATCTTGCCTCAAAATAACCTGAATTATGCAATAAACTAAACTAAATGCCGAGTTATATATACCAGAATCATGCATTTAAATAAAATAAATCATACATTAAAAAATACAAAACGCGCATCTACTTCAACAAATACCACGATATATTCACAAAATGTACATGTGTATTAAAATAAACTGAATCAAGTATAAAGTTATTGAGCCATGTTTTAAAATAAGCCGAATATTGCATTAAAGTGACTAGCCATACAAAATGTCAAAATATCACATTTTAAGAATTTTCAAAATGATAACATCTTATTTTTAATATGAAATTATTGTCGAACACGACATGTATCACTTACATTAAATTACATAGACAATAAAACGCAGTCAAAATGGTCGACTTTATACATCTCCCAGTTTACATGGAGTGTTTAGAGTCGGTTTGCCGACCGTAACGAACTATGTTGTATTATGTTCGAACATTTTACATGAGCAGAACGTACGTTTGAACATTTATATGATCAGAACGTATAAAACACATGCAACTGATTTATTATACCTACCCGGTGGGTCAGTGGGTAGAGCGTCCGCCTGAAGTGCAGAAGGTCTCGCGTTCGAGCCCCGGTCGCGACTGACTAAAGTCAATGGCGTAGTAAAATGTTTAGCGCTACATAAAAAAGATATAATTTTCAGTTATGTAATAACATTTATTCTGTTTGTATAACTGTAGACATTGTATAACATAAAGAGCAAATACAATATGATTAAACTAGTAGATATAATCTCCAATGCGCGTTAAATGACCCAAGTGTCGATGCCCCATAAAACAACATAAATATATTTGATTGTACATATCTAATAGCACATAAATCAGAGGACACTCAGTAAATTACTGTCTAATGATTTGATGGAAAGCACAACAAACAGGGTGAAAAATTGTTCCAATACAAATAAAAGACTCAACCAGAATAACAAATTTAGAACCACTCTATCATCGCCTTTTTTTGAAATACGTATGTTCACTAATTAAACACACGAGACACAGATAACACATTACGAAACATCACAAACATGTATTTTATTATCTACAATAAAACTACAAAGACGGTCGTAAACTGACATATAATTCAGGCGTCGAGCTACATGGAGTTAACAGGTCGTAAACTGACATATAATGCATATAATGCAGGCGTCGAGCTACATGGAGTTAACAGGTCGTAAACTGACATATAATGCAGGCGTCGAGCTACATGGAGTTAACAGGTCGTAAACTGACATATTATGCAGGCGTCGAGCTACATAGAGTTAACAGGTCGTAAACTGACATATAATGCAGGCGTCGAGCTACATGGAGTTAACAGGTCGTAAACTGACATATAATGCAGGCGTCGAGCTACATGGAGTTAACAGGTCGTAAACTGACAGAGAATGCATATAATGCAGGCGTCGAGCTACATGGAGTTAACAGGTCGTAAACTGACAGAGAATGCATATAATGCAGGCGTCGAGCTAATTGGAGTTAACAGGTCGTAAACTGACAGAGAATGCATATAATGCAGGCGTCGAGCTAATTGGAGTTAACAGGTCGTAAACTGACAGAGAATGCATATAATGCCGGCGTCGAGCTACATGGAGTTAACCTGGTGTTCTCCCATATACACTTAAAAAAACTAACCAGTGTGCACTTTGTAATGTCGAATATTTTTTTTTATTGATTAACATATCTACACGAAATTTATCGGTTTAAATAACACGATGCGTCGAGTGCGGGTGGGCACACACACTATTAGGCTCTTTCAAATCAAACATATCATCTTTAAGTGGGAGCTGCAGTACTGATTTTTTTCACATCATGACATTTATAGATTTCATTTGTTTAATCTGTGGATTATTATGCCAGGTATCTACGCTATATTTGTTGAAAATTTCAGCTAGATCAGACTAATATTGACCAAGATACGTTCATTTTCATACCTGCACACTTATAAATTTTGTTAAGTGTATTTCATGCCAGGAACACGCAACAACTGTACGATACCGTAAACCGTTAAATAGAAAAGAACGTCAAGATTTTTTGTTAGTTTTAAAATGGATTGAAAACGCAGTACTAAAATGTTAAATTAATTACTATAAAAAATTCTGAAAGAAAAATCTGTATTTAATTAAATCAATACGTTGATAGAAAACACTCTCATACTTGAGAGAGTGCAGACACGGCACAAACAGGTCATGGTTTCAACAACGTCAATCCGGGATAAATTTGATTTTGATTTTAGCTTTAAATTGGAAATATATATTGTGATATGATAATAGGTATTATGTAATATATTCATGTTATATAATATTCTCTCAATAACCTGTTTTTTATGTTTAACTTCTGTTTTTTCTTACGTTTTATGTGATATGTATCTGTTGTATATTAGTCTATCGTAACTCATAATGAGTGGTTTTAAACGTATGCTTTATATATTTTAAATGTATGTGTGAAACTTTAATAAATTATCTGCCTGTCTGTCTACCTATAATTTCTCAACGATAACGTTTATTCACACACAGGACACACATATATGTTGGATCAAAACAAAACTACGGTTGTCGCGGTGTGTTTAAAAGCATCAATATAAACCAAATATTTAGTTCTATTTCCCTTCTGGCAGAAATAGTGTACCACTGATTTATGGTAAAAAAGAACTCATGTTTTGATTGTGAAATGAACGAGTGACACTCCTTATGCTCCTTATAAAATCACGTTATGCTCGTACACAGTATTTCCGCTGTACGCCATTACATTATAATTATACAACCCCTTGATTTCCATCAGGACGTGAGCAATCAAAACTATGATTTTAAAATTGGATTTATGTCCGTAAAACCAGGGGGAAAAGGATTGAGGTCACTTGGTGATTTCAACAAAAAATAATCTCGGGATTTCTTTTAAAAAAAGAGATTTGGATAATATGATTTCAACACCAAAATTCAGGATCAAGCTTTATTCAATTGACATTATCAAAAATCAAAAATAATCGTCGTAATAATTTTAATCAGTATGTACTTTTTCAATTAAAACGTGTCGGATTGAACCCATTGCGTTGTCGGGGTCACTACAGCCGAGGTTATTAAGTGAGCATATTTTTATCAAATGTTTCATGTCATGCATATACATCATATGTTACTCTTCATACTCATGTAGTCAACCAGTAATTAATGTATGCATGTTTGGTTTCCTCGAAACACAAACTTAATACATAAGGACAATCCTTATTGTGATAAAACGTTAGAATAGAGTCAAAGTGATCGAGGGATAAGGCTCATTTGGTAGAGCGCTCAACTACTAATTTAGAGGTCGTTGGTTCGAAACCCGAGGCTTTGTTCTTTTTTGACAATTGGACTAAAAAGAATACTTCCTAAGGGATTTGTCATCCACCTCAAAACTCTGATTTATTTGAGAAGTTGTTAGTTGCTGGCAGAGGAGCAGGTTGGTACGGGTTTGTAACCTGATAAGGTAAACTGACTGCCGTATATAACTGAAATACTGTTGAGAAAACAAACTGAGTTTGATCTCCCTCCCCCACCCCCCTTAGTCAGCTGCAAGCTGTAAGAACTCCTTTGACAATGGATTTAAAATGTATATGTTCAAATTCAATGCATTTTCCACACATACATATTTCCATACGTTCAGATTAAATCATCAGAAATGTTTCTCTTTGTCAAGTATTACTAAATAATTTAAATGTTGTTGAAGTAAGCACGAGCATTTACTGTCAGTGGATTGTCATTGATATAACTCACTAAAAGTGTTCATTGTTCAATTACTTAATCGACGCAACTTCTCGGTCCATATTTAAGTAATACTTTTCTCCTAAATGGATTACGTTTATAAGTTTGTCAGCGCGTCTTTGAGAATTCCTTACTGGGGTGGAAATGGATGAGAATAATATCACGCGACGACCATCCCACAGAACAGTTGTCGACGTATCTAGACTAGACGACGATTAGGTTGTGATTGTATATTTTAATCAAATCATTTATAGGAAAACCACATTGCATAAAATCCAACATTTGATCTCTGCGACAAAATAACAGAATACAGATTTTCCAAATACAGACACATTTCTGAATGCGCTACATCTATATATTGTTTAATTGCAATGAACGATAGCATGAATGCAAGATAAAGCGATATAACGAATATAAAAATATTGTTTTATCAAATGATCGTTTACAATATTACATTCGCATTCTAACATCTGAGTTTTACTCGTCTTTAAGACAGGAATGTGTTTTATTTGTCTGGAAAACCAAACTCAACAGTCGATAAAATCTTATCTAAGAACGGAACATCATCTCCTCTTCATGCGAGGTTTTTCTAATTACTTTGTTGATTATATTGAACAATTATTTTTATCAATAAATGTCGCTGAATCTGTTCTGGTTTCGAGGAAGAATTCACTTAATTAATTGCGATAGAGCAGACATGTTCCTTTTTCAGAACTATGTTTGTTCCATCGTGTAAATAAAATGATTCCATATTTACTAAAATTCGCAAACATTACTTTATATAGATTTTGGACGAGTCAATTGAAAACGTAGGTAATGCTAGATTTCTTAAAGAAAAGATGTGTAAATATAAACTATTTCCGGTAAAGTAAGCATACGACTATGGACTATGGTAACCTTTACACCTTGCTTGCTATTCCTTTCCACCATGTTAACTGGTCAAATAAAAACAAGCGTAGGCCATAAAATGGACGCTTCCAAAACAATTGCCCGGGAATCGCGTTATCGTTGAAGAATAGTAGGCTTTGGATTTTCCGATAAAACAATTAAATGGATGAACAAGTTGTAAGTAATTATCGCTATCAGGCAACACACATTAGATAATAGAACATTAAATGCTAGATATCATACAAAGAAGCTACGTAAAACTCGATGTTCATAATCATCATATCAATCAAAGCCCGTCAATTTTATTCAATTCCACAGACACTAATTTCAGTCCGTAGTCATTTTCTGTGGTAATGGTTTTAACTGTCGCACTGTCATTTTTATTCCCATGTTGTAATGGAGATTAGTGAAGCTTGTGTGGTAAAATTAAAACTGACACAAATATAGAGCCGCAAATGAGTATTATTTGACAAAGCCACAGCACATCCGAGTAGACATTTTTATGTTTTAGTTTGATTGATCTTTTTGAAAGTTCCACTGTAAAGAACTGGGCGAAAGGCTCATATATAGCCTTTATCCTACCATCACCCAAATGTTACAATTATTAACAACGTTTTTAAGTTCGCGTTTAAACACTTTGACAAAACATGTCCTGGTTTAAGCCCTAGGGTGCACCCATCTTAAGATTAGTCCTATCATCGTCCAATGGACACACCGTGTTAATATGACAATCCTTCGTTCTGAAAACCGCCTTTGGGTAAGTCTGTCTTAACCAATGAATCACAAGCTATGAATTGTAACGGTAACAAAAACATGCGAAAAACCATTAACACAAAATGTCATCAGACGTCATGTTGGTCCTTTAGTAAGGATTGTTCACAATGGAATGAACTTAAATTATTTCTTTTATTTAAAATTGACAAGTTATTTATACTAAAACTAATCAATCTCGATGATTGATTCCTGGGTAACTAACCAATATTTGCGCCTACTTTAGAGATAGTAGATTTGCGGTTCAACATCACCGGCAGTGGATTCGAACTCACCACCGTTGGGTCATGAGTCAGCCGCAATGTCCCTCGACCACTTAAATCTCGGCATCCCTATGGTAAAAACTTGTTGATTTAAATGAAGAAAATGTAATCGGACTTATAAAAGACAAATACATTTAGGAAACCTAGGACGGTATTAACAACAATTCGGAAATAATCACCGCTCTCTAATTGATAGAAACGTAGTTATTGTTAATAAATTACTATAATCAATTACAATAATCACGTTAATGCTTTGTGCCGTCTGATTACAGCATGCAATTAGTTAATGTTATTGAAACACTGTTGAATCAGAGATAATACATTGTACGAACAAGGTCCTCTGAGAGACCGTACAATACACAAGCGTGATAACACGCACTTAACCAGAGAAATATCATACTTAAGGTTAGAATTAATTGAGTTTATTCCCTTTATTCCCTTTATTCCTATTTCTTTTGTTTTATTATTATCATATATTATATAATATACAATCACTTGTAATATTCATCTTTACGTAACTATGAAATATATAACTTTTAAGAACAAATATTACTATGTAATTGTTCTTCGTTAATATATGTATTTTTTCCACATCACATGATGTATTTGTTTATGACGATGAGCTTTAATCGCTCAAGTCGATTAATGAACTTTATGTTCTGTTCTGTTCTGATAATTGTCAGATTTTGGATGAATCAATACAACATAGTTATTTCTATTTCGGTAGCAAATGCATTGAGCAATGGTAAGCTACCATTAGCGAGATGGTAGAGTCAAACTGCAATTGAGTCCGAGTCGCATAGGCATCCGAGTATACAGTAAAACGCATAAAGCAATTCCCTTACTGAAGTTAAAACTGGCCATATTTTCTATTTCATTCATTCCTTCATTCATTTAACCTCCTACAAAAGCCTCAATTATTCCTCTAAAAATAACCAGATCAATGTCATTATCCAGTGTATCAATTCAAAATAAACAAGAAATGGGCAATGCCCACAAACCATGTTTTAAACCTAATTATTTGTAACCAAGGCTCTATTTGTATAATGAATACATGATGATCATGAATGCTGCAAAGGTGCCAGAGGTGATACATGCATACACACACTCACACTTAGATATATTATGTATATATGCAACAACTATACAACAACTTTGATTTCAATACACCCACGCATAGCGAAGATATTAAGTGGAAACTGATTTTATAAATTTTAAGTGACCTTGACCTTGGACGGAACAAACCCAAAAGCAATTCCAAGCGAGATATTCACATGTTCTTACTATACACCAAGTTTGATGTCAATATGACCAACAAATCTAAAGTTATTAGCCGGAGAGCAAATTGCAATTTTAAGTAAAGGTGACCTTGACCTTTGACGAAACGCTTCCAAAAGCAATCCCAAGCGAGCTCTACATTTGTTCTTACTATACACCAAGTTTGATGTCAATATGATCAACGAAACAAAAGTTTTTCGCCAGAAACCAAATTTCTATTTTTAGTAACGGTGACCTTGACCTTTGACGGGCCGAACCCAAAAGTAATCCCAAGCGAGCTCTCCATTTGTTCTTACTTTACACCAAGTTTGATGTCTATATGATCAAAGAAACTCAAGTTATTCGCCGGAAACCCCCAGTTTGACGCCCGCCCACTGGGTAGGGGATTTGGTAAACTACATTATAACTATTCGGACTATATCAAAGTTTATAGTCCGTCCAAATTGAAATATTTAAAACGTTTGTACATGTATATGACAATTAGTATGCCCGTCAGATATAAAACCATCGGTATATCAAAGACGCGTTAGTAAATTTGCATTTCTATTCTTAATCACAAATTCTCCTTGATCTTTCAAGACAGGAAGGAAAAATATTAGTCTGGAACAATAAAGTTATCGATCGATGACATCTTATCCTGCAACAACATCGCCTTCTCCTAATGCCCATTTGTTTTTGACTGCAATGTTGATTACTCTGTACTGTTAATGTATTTTATTTAATGTATGTGGACATGTTTTGAACAACCATTCACTTCATTACTGGCGTTAACTTATATTCATTTTGGTAGGATTAGGTTCTTCATTGTAAATCAACAACATATTATTAACTTCCATAAAACAGGCGACTGGTGATAAGTTCAGCTTCAATTCTGCAATTTAATGTTTTAACACATTGTAAGTAATACGTGTGATAAAGTAACCATCATATATTTGTTATTAATCACTTCATGTCATGATTGATTAATGTCTGTAGTCTATTTATTCAGTTTTAAAGAATGGTTTGGTGTTCATAATCACTGATCTAATCATTAAAAACAGTCCTGAACTCTGCATTCCATTGTAATTAAAAAAGCATCATTATCGATTTATTACAATAGATAAATGAATTCAGTTCGAGTAGTTTTACTATTCGAATACTAATTATGTAATTTTGCCACGACACACGACAGTCCTGCAGAAAATACAGCATTAGTGATGCTTAGTGAGTTCCCCTTGTTATTGATTATAGATTATGATACAGGAACGGGATGCCTTACGGCGATATTGCCATGCTAGATGATTAGCCCAATAACGGCCTAGTATGCAAATGTTGAGTTGACTTTGTAGCTTTAGTACATTTATCAAACCGTCCGCGTCTATCACGACTAGTGTCGTTCATTTTGTTGCTCATGAAAAGTCACGTGACAGAAAACAGCCAATCAGTTACTACAATATTGGTATAACGGATTTTGACGAACAACGGTCCGAAATGCTACGGAAACGGTCGAAGATTGCCGAGGCCATTAGAGTTGAAAAACCTTAAGCACATCAGTCCTGTTTATACCCTTTCTACTACATACGTTCGACTCCAATGTAATGTTGCACAATGTTGTCAGTAACAAATATCGACATCTAAATCCCAACAGCCAATACATCAACCATTTGAAATTCACCGCTCAGTTTAACGCTTCATTTCCGAAAGTCGATATTCAGCCGCTTTACAACCACTACTTCGGAATTATGTCTTAATGTCTATGTTTGACACACTTGGACGTATACAAATATCGGCGATATTTGGCATACCAGGTCACATGACCAAGACCGTGGTCTCAGGTTGTCTAAATAAGTTAATACACAGTGAATTTATTTCGTCATCTTTAGCCTCAATCACATAAAGCTCCCGGCAAATGGACTTTCCACGGGCTGAAGACCCTCAAAGTTACCTAAGTCAGACGAGCCCGGGACCACTCGTAGGTCTCATCTGACCGAGGCATGAAAGTTGTAAATAATTCAAATACAGCCATGGACTAACATTATGAATGTCAATATTTCATTTTATCGTTTGAATGACGCCTTGTTTTAAAGATGTAATTTTATTCGACAGCCACTCAGAGCACAAACGGGAATGGTGTAGAAGTCCTCATTTTCAATACGAAATATCTTTAAAGAAAGACAAACGGCGTAATTAGAATGAAATAATGTTTTTTGCAACATGTTGAAAAATAAATCCTTACAAATTTAACTCAAATCTATATATATTATAATCATGGACCTGTCTTATCAGGGTCATTTTATACATGCTTAAACATATTAACTATTACCGGCAAAATTCGAACTGCTAACGAACGCACATCTTACGAAGACCCCGTTTGGTGCCTCTTGGGTGAACGAAAATCCCGTTTGGTGCCTCATGGGTGAAAATATGATTGGTCAAATTTAAAAAGCCCGCTTCGAGGACAACAGTTGGTTGGTCAAAAATGTAGGTCAAAATCAATGTCATACAGCTACGCCGAAAAAGAATTGAAAACACAAACAAACACAAGGAAACGTGAACATAAACGTAAACAACTAAGCAAGCAAAAGGGACACAATTCACAAACACAAATAATAGACGACACGGCAGAATAAGAACGGTCAATGGCACAGACCTTTCGCTAGGGTTCAAAGGCGCACCCATTCTCACACATAAAACGAACAATTGTACACAGGACAAACATGACTTTATTTAAAGACCAATTGGTCGAAGCATGTTATCTGTATTAAAGTATATGTTGTATATTATATCAGACTGTTTCTACTTAACTATTTTAAGAAAGAAACCAAAATACAACAAGAGAGTAATACGAGCAGAATTCAACATTATCACATTTCGCTAATTGAATGTTCCGCTTATATTACTCGGATATATACAGCAATAGAAAATAATCTTTGCCTGAAAAGCATGTAAAACTTCATAAATGTATCAACCGAATATATTTTATATCATTTGAACACGAAAATGCCTTTGAAATGTATCCAAACTGCGTGTTTTGCCAGCTATATATTGTCTGGACCATCTTTATCGTAAGTATTGCTTTCTCAAAATGTTCCCGATCGTAATGGTGCTTACTTCTAAAAGACAAAATATCACGATTACGTACTCCATGGAGAATACTGAATTACGCTTTTGATTCCAGATCGGTATGCATATCATCACGAGGTATCTATCGTTCAATTCATGTGTACTAGATGTATACATCATTATTTGGCATAATCGTTGCTGCGCTACCTTAAGCTCCAATAATACGCATGGTTGTAATCGCCCTGTCCTGCCTTGTCACTCTGTGTCTCAGCTATGACTTTCAAACGATACAAAGCATTTCATCAGTGAAGTTTTACGCAAATGTTTGACGTGATAATGTGAGTAAACAAGTGATATCTTGAAAATTAGGAAAGTTTGTCATGCGGTATTGTTTGGTCCTTACATCCAATGTGAAGGCTGTGTGCAAGGAGCGACAGGGGCACATTATTCTGGTGCATTCGTCGCTCTTCGAATGGGTTGCTGTACTCGGTGTTCATGAATATTATTGATAGCCGGGGTTCACAGGTGGAAAGTAAGGCATGCCAGAAAGCATGTGAGAATATTTAGCATCTAAAAATAAATTCGTTTTGCGACTTCTCCTGTACCCATTACATAAATGATATGCATGATCCACAGTTAGATTATCGTTATCTAATTCACCTTTCAGCCATTTGTGACAGTACCAGTTCCATTTGGTAAAGGAAGATTAAGTCTGGAAATTTATCAAAAACAAGGTATAAGGAAGGAAAACATATGTTGGTGAAGTGAAATCCATTAAAGGACAAGCTAAGGCATCGGACAGAAAGGGAGATGAACACGAATATTATATCGGGACAAAGAGTCATATAATGGGAAATGTGAAACATATTAATAATTTAGTAAACACAAAGGGGAAAAAATAATAACTACATAGTTAAATACTGTGGTTTTATCAATCGGATAATCTCACATTTAAACGCTATTTACAGTTATAAATTTCCAACACTCACATAATTCGATTAAGTATCTATCTGGAAACTAATCCTCTGAAGCTATTAACCATAACGCATGATTATAAATAAATATAACTATTGAATACTAGGACATAATCAGCTTTGAAGCAGCCTTGCTCTCAGTAACTTAAATATTTATATCAGAATAACACAATTGAGCACAACATTATTAAAAAAGAAAAAAAATATAAAAATATACACTTAACAAAAGTGCTAAGTATTCCGCTGACAAATTTAGGATATTGCGATTAGATACGAATATATCAAATAGAAATTTAAATTCAACAGAACGTTCAATATTTATGATATGCTTTTACTTAATTTCAGCGCAAAATACAGTCAATGACATAACACCACACAGATTAACTGAAACGGTCATTGCCGAGTGTGACCGCCGTTTGCCTGGATAACGGCTTGGAATCTACTGCTCATTGACATAATGGAATTACAAAACAATTTAGGGGAATATTTGCCCATTCTGTGTATATCTTCCTGGTACTTTTCTCATCTATAGACACGGTATGGGAAGATTATCACTGACAAACGTTACTCAGACAAACGGCGATCACATACGATAGTAATTGATTGAGCTAATATGTGACTTTTTGTGATATGTTCTACTGATAGATCATTTTGTGAAACGTTTAGGGCATTAATTATATACGAGCGACCATATCATTGATACCTCAACTATCAGGATAAAATTACACATGCTAAAAGAAAAGAAACGATACTGTTCCTGACTTTATTTTATGATCAAAATGCACGCACCTTTCACGCAACCCAATTTGTGTTGACAGTAATTATAATTCTTACAAAGAAAACATTTGTGACAAAACAAGACGTTTTAGACATGTCACCAAATAGACAAACACTCGTACACTGTGGAATTGGAATATTGATCAACACACCACAGTTAAGTTTTTGCTTTCGATCAGAGATGTTTTCAGCAATGCTCTCCTTGGCATTCTTTTAGAAAAAGATGATTGTTGCGATGAGTTCAGTCGGATACGAGATATGGATACTTCTAACGAGGTTAGATAGGACACATTATGCCTTCAGAAATGTTGGAGTTTGCATTCAGCGACACAAATGTCTTCCAAGTCCTTATCGTTATGAGAAATGCGTTTTCGTACTTATTCATTTTATGGATATAAAGCAAGTAATAAACACAAACATATATCACAGTATATCAATGGAAATGATCGGACGAGGAAATAAGAGGTCATAAATCTTGTGATCATTTTGAATACCAAAGGTTGTTGCATTTCTAAATGCTATTTGTTGTGTTGGAGTTTTATGCTGTTTTCAACAGTGTTAGGCACGTACATTGTTGTGTTGCAGACAATCGTTTGTACCATAAGCAACTTCCATATAGTTATCAGAGGTGGAAGAGACAGATGACTTTGGATACATTATCTACGGTTTCTTCGAGTTACTTTCAGGTGTAATTAATAAATATGCTTGATACAAGGTAACTCAAGTTCGGATACTGGGTCGCCTATTCATCTCAAAACTTGCAACACGAAACAGTTCTCCTTTATGAAAAGGTTTTTTTCATGTGCTTTAAATATCTTCAAGTTATGTTATAGGAACAAAAGATGTAAATGTAATAAAGTGGCTTTAATATAAGCAAAATGAGAAAATGTCCAATCGCTTATTTGATGACATAAGCACGTACTTCGATAATTTGTTTATCTATAAAAACTTTTGAATCGATGACGACGTAAAAAGGTTAGAGAGTATTTATCCCGTAGTCCTCTAAATCGATCGAAAAAGGTCTTATTCATTTTAAAGTAAACCTTATTTGTTCGAATATTTATCCTATTTTCACGTACTGGTGTTGAATCCGTTTGACTATCACAACTATAGAAAAGATATAGAATTACTGCTGACTTTGTCTGATCAACATACCATTGTTTTATGTTAATGTTTAAGGTACATAAAACTGCGGCAATAATTCGTTAGTATCACAATCATAGATACGTATGTCTAAATTCAACCCAAAATTTAGGACATACGAATTTATTCCGTTCCAGATCATCGTTTACAACGTGCAGCTTTGAACAAATCGGCTTCCAGTTAACAAACGAAGTTCAGCTGTCCAAAATTTACATCGACATTTATCTTAATATTTGATTGGCTTACGCACCACTGTGGCTGAAGTAGCAAAAGCGAGCACAATACAGCTTCGCCGAAAACCTGTAATATCAGGTAGTGCAATGTTAAGTGTTTGATGTACTAGATGCTACTGTATCAAAATATTCAATATGTATATGTTTGTCTTCATTTTCTCTGTCTAACAACAATAAGTTATAAAAAAAGTTACTGTTGTTAAGGTTTTCTCCGAGACCAATAGAGTCTCAATTGATTTCATGTCTGCAATTTGAGGCCTCATCGCAACCATGTTTTGTATCAAAGGATTTATTTCAAATGAGCAAAACCGTTTCAGATTAAAATCATGTAATTGAGTCTTGGTCTATAAAAACGACATGCACTGTACAATTAGTTGGTCATATGAGATGAACTAATTATCTTCCATACAATCCTATTGAGTATTGTTTTAAATCTCCGCGAAATACGAAATATTTATTGCTCATTAACTGCCATGGATACATTTTATCCGGCCTCAATTGTATACTAAAAAAACATTAAAACTATATAAAGCGTTTCACAAGAGCTAATGACGATTGGTCGTTAACATAACTTATTCTATACAATGAATTTCAGCAATGCCGCTATTTTGTTATTTGATATTGTATTCCACACCATGACAATGTAAATAATTGCAAATGTCGCCTGCAGGAGAACACTTCTGCCTTTAACTTGACGAGGGAGTATGCAGTTTTTCGGCCAAGGATGTCAGTCGTTAGTGTTCATGCTGTTCCTGGAGCGGTGGTAAGTCGAGTTGATGAAACCCCAAATCTGCTGTCAGGTGAACACAGGTCTCGATCAAGAATGTCAAAACATTGAAAGCGCCAGTCCCATTTAACTATTTGATATTTTTTTACAGTTTCAACATGATAAGAGCCAGGTTGGCGTTCTCCCGAAAATCTTTATGACAGTGCCTAATGTATGTTGATAGAACAAAAATACAGACACCATTATTCTTTAAATTGCTTATCCAGTTACGAAAACTTTAGTGTTTAGTCAGTTAAAGTTTTTGCAGTTTCTTTTAAGATGATTAGTAACATTGTCAGTCCTTTCAATTTATCATAAATCATAGCCAGTAGCTTGAATTTTGACCTTGGCTTAGTGGATATGTATATCATCATCAAGTGATTCAACAATCAATGTTACGCTGTTTACAGAACAGAATATCATAATTCTGCATCGTATTTATTAATTTGGCCGTATTATGTACCATGTTTGATAACTCTATTGTCAAACCGTCACGACCGCTTCTATAATAGGCCTAAACGTGTTATTGATAATATAAATATCTAAAAAACAAACAAATTATGATATGATAAATTACATTTAAGGTTGATAACGTATCAAATATATAAAAATAAATTGTACTTATTGCATTGTACGTGTATCAAAATCGATAGAAATAGACCAAGGCTAGTTTTATCTTGGTTAGACTGTTTGTTTTATTCTTTCAGTATTTCATAACAACTCGTACAATTTCCTCTCCTTCTATAGTTATAGTGGTACACTGGTCTACCGTGCGAATTTTGAATTACCAGGTGACAATATTATACATATCTTAAAGACATCCCATGTACACCACAGTAATTTTACATGAGTAACTTTCGTGTCTGTGAGTACTCGTACATCAGTTGGTCATATACGCTCCATAGTAATATCGAGTTCTTGCCGATAATAAACCTTCAGTAGCATTGTCAAAACTGATTATGGTCAATTTAACTATTCGTTTTCATACTTTAAATAGCTCTACAAAACATAGATTATAATCATAGAAGAATAATTATATAATACATCTAGTTGTTCTACTACTTTCGTTTCGTAAAAGATTAACGTATTCGATGTTACTACTTGAAACATCTCACCTACCTGCTTAAATACTTCATGGTAAGAAAGATCATATTTCTAAAATTGTTAAAATTTCTATATGTTGTTGATATGACAAAATATTCTATATTGTACATACAATTTTATTGAAATAAACGATTAAAAAAAAGAATTAAAATCGTGACATTGCATGTTACCCTACAAACATAAAATATCCATTAAAATAATATCATAGATGCTTCTGCTTAATGGCATGTAGAGATCGGAGTCTGTAATCATTTTCGATTCTTTGAATTGAGGCGTTACTTTGCTTCCACTGTTTATCGCGGCACATGAGCATATGTATTTATTATTATTATGAAATGTGCATAAGCTCATGAATGAAACAATATAAGAGCACCGCTGTAAGATGTCCATCCTCTTCTTCAAGTGACCTCATTTCCAGAAAACGTTACATGTGACGTTACCATGTACCATACTGACAGTAAACAAGAAATATCTTGACAAAGGATGGTCGGCGCAATTTGAAGGTTTAGATTGTTGTGCTACATAAAAAATGCTGAGATGTTACGATTGCTGGTCACTCCAGATCCAAAATGGATTTCGGTAAATTCACCGAAATTCAGTGGATTTCGGTAAGCTATAACGTACCCTTTATAGAAAGGTTAACCAATCCGCGTCAAGGTTACAAACGTTGTTCGGTTGGAGAGAATTGCCTTGGTGGTTAATGTAAGATTTGATTGGTGTACACAACAGTGATATGCAAATAGCAAAACCATGATAGTACGGTTGCGCTGAAAGATATGCAAATAGCAAAACCATGTTAGTACGGCTGCGCCGAAAAATGCTTACTTCGAAGGTTTGCCGTTTCTTATAGTTCACCGTATACAGTAGACAATAAGAAACGGGGATCATCAAAATATGTATCTTTGTATATGTATATAAATATAAGCATACTCTCGCTATGCATACATTTCGACATTTTACTGAGTGGCACAGTCGGATAGTCCAAGCAGACAAAAATAATTGTTTTTATAAAATATTATTTGGATGCGAGCGAGTGAATATTTTTGATTATTTTTGATGAGGTCGTTGCGAAGAACTATACAGATTAAATTAGTATGGTCTAATGTCAATGTTCGTGGTAAGAAAACATATTTTGATAGACACTTTGTTTTTCCCGAATGCTGGGTAGGCTAAACAATACATTTGGCTTAATCATAAATTTATTTATGATAAATTTACACGGAAATGACGTCAGGTGGATGTGGTGTAGTGGTTAGCATAACGGACCGGCAATCCGTAGACCTGGGTTCGATTTCCGGTAGCGCCATTGACCGATTTTTCGTTTTTCTCAAACATGACTTTATTTTACTAAGTGGTTGTATAATTTGATAGGTTTTTGTTTTCTTCCCCGGAAGGAAGTGGGCCAATCCCGGAAGTACTGCAATACCGGGCCAACCCGTGGCGAGAGCGGAGCAAGCCCCTGACATCTCACCTGTGTCCAAAAATCAGTTTAATATCGAAGTCCCCCAATGGGGGACGTATCAGATATTAAGCTGATAAGAACAGATACTACACTTTGATCTTAGTCAAAAGGCCGAGAAGCGATACGGTATTGTTGTTGTATATGCTTTTATTTATCGTCGCCACCGGTTTCCCACATGGGCGACGCCTCCGGAAGAATGTTAGTCATATTAAATTTGGAGGATAGTGCATGATACAGAAGATACCCCAGTTCCAGAAGCACCCCTGGTTCTTTTACGTGCTCGATGTAAAGCATCATACACGGGACCTCGGTTTTTAAAGTCTCGTCCGAAAGACTGTTAGTACGGTCAGTGATGGAGCGGGGAATCGAACCAGCGATCCCTGGATTACAAGTCCAGCGTTTTACCACTGGACCACTGATCCGCTACAATACGGTATTAAATCAACCATAGATTATATACACACCGTATGAAACTTACAACAGGTTTCACACCGAACATGGTGACTTAATTTAACTATGTGCATGAAATCAACGCATCTGCAAAATAACAATATAACAAGGCTGCTCTTTGTGTATATCATTATACAATGTATTTCCGTAATCAATTAAGTAAATATTTGTATTATTAACGTTAGACCTTGATAAATATTTTTGTAGGTAGTATCATAAAGTTTACGTTAGTGCAAGGCAACTGTGCGCAATAACACGTATCACTACTTATACACTACTGATCATAATGATAATGGTATATATATCTAAGTTATTAATTCGATTGAGCGAAATTATCGAATGAAGAGATCAACGAGATTTTTAAGTAATAAAAGTTTAGTCACCTCAACCAGCGTACGTTATTCAAGGTCTTTGAAGTTATGTAGGGTTTATCTCCCTGAAATGGAGCTCCGTTCTGCTGGGACCAATACAACCATTGGTCCAAGGTTTCTGTGAGGATGATTGAATGAAGAGCAAATTAGTAGCTCTACTGATTGATAATTAATTCCCAGAAAACTGGTTAGATCATCTGACCGCCATGTAAACTGAAAAATGTTTCAATATGGCTGTCAACCGCATAAAACGAACAAACACATTTCTAGGGGGATATTTGTAGCTCAGCAGAAGTGTGATACACTTCAATAAGCGTGACTGTAAATACGCGGAATCGTCTGACTCATTAAGATTGAAGTGTTATTTTAAAACAAGGAATATCTTTAAAAAAGATGGTTGGCGCAACTTGCAGTATGCAAATTTGTTCCTATCTGAAGGTTAAAATGTGTTGTACAACATAAACAAATGCCTAAATGTTACGACTGCCGGTCTTTTAATTACGCTACACTACAGAAAATCCGATACCTGTAAGGGGAGATCACTGCTTAGGAGACTGGATAAAATAACTCCGTAGTGTGATTAGTCATAGACACATTATAGTCTGTTTCAACATACAAATGTAGTTTATCACTACGTATTGCAGAAGTCGTGAACTCACACATTCATGTTAATTAACTTGTTACATGTAGCGATTGATCTGATTAAAACAATATAAATGTTCGCAACTGGTACATAAAAGCAAGAAAGTCTTTTAATTCCAACACCGGGCGATTCTCCGTGGGGTTGACTAACAACACTTCTTACTGGATAAATCTTAAAATACACAATACGATCGACTTGCATACGCAGTTGTTAAGGCAAACAATATTGGTTTTCATACAACACTGTCATGTTTACAATCATAAGAATAACGCCTCAAGATTTCTTTTGGCAAACACATAACACCATTTACGCAATAATTGTGTTCATTACTTTGCTTCGGAAGTAAAATACATAACAATAAACAAGTTAGGTTTGGTAAACAAATATATTGGCCTTAACCAAATGTAAACCAATCTGACTCAATGTTACAAACATTGTTCGGTTGAAGAGAAATTGCATTAATGGTTAACGTAAGATTTGATTAGTTTAAAAATACTGATAGCAAAACCATGTTAGTACGGCTGCGCCGAAAAATATTGGCCCCATACGGCATTATGGAAACGAAGTGACCATATGGAGTAAATATTGTTTCCTGCTAGCAAACAGTGTAATCACATGTTGCGTTTCTTGAAATGACGTCACTTACAGAAGAGGTTGTATCCCATAGCAACGCACATAAACAAATAAATGTAACGACCTGTATAAGCTTTAATTATTAATTTGAGAAAAAACCAAACCGTTGACAATACCACGGACATATAAAACAATCTCCGTGACAATATCTTATATAGTAGATATTAAACCATTGATATATCAAAGATCGTTAGCAAACGTACTTCTCTATTCTACTTCTGAGTTCTCCTTCATTTTCAAGACAGGAAGGAAAAATATTAGTCTGGAAATATAAACTTATCGATCGTTGAAATCTTATCTTAGAACAGCATTGCCCTCTCTTGATATCCATTCGTTATTTGACTGCCATGTTGATCACTCTGAACAATGTATTTGTATCATTTAATGTATGCAGACATGCCTCCACAAAGAGCATAACACGCCTGTCAAATGGGTGTATTATGCTCTTGGTGCGACATTCAGGTATGGCAAACTAAATTAAAATGAGGAACCGCTTTCAAATATAGTGTTGTCCACAATAGCTTGCAGTTATGAGGATAAGGTAAAACAACACTCATACCTTGTATGAACTTTAACTGTGGACGTCTAACATATTCCCAGTTGTCCAGTGAACGGTTCTTTTCAGAACGTTAATTATTTGAAATTAATGAATGAAATTTCAGAATGTCTTGCTTAAATTCATTAAATAATAAAAGCGGTATTTGGGTTCGGACGTAAATTCTACTACACAATACTTCCACTGAACAACTGGGAATATGTTAGACGTCCACAATTTAAGTTCATACAAGGTATGAGGTTTTCTTTACCCTCTTCTTCCAACTGCATGTTATTGCGGACATTATTCAGAGAAACTCCACATAATAAACTATTTACGTTTATGTATCTTTCTTATATCTTTCATTGGGCATTATAATATGAATCACCAATACCATTAATTCACCTTACAGACTATTTGATCGAACCATTTATCTTAATTTAACGAACTCTCGAACACCCGACAGATTTCGACTTAAATATTGAAAAACAATCACAATTTCGGAAAGGGGTAATGTATTATCATTATCACATTTCGTTAATTGTATTTTCCGCCTATATTACTCGGTAATATACAACAATTGAAAATAATCTTTGCCTGAAAAGCATATATAACTTCATAGATTTATCAACCGAATTCATTTGATATCCTTTGAACACGAAATTTCCGGCAAAATGTATCCGTACTGCGTGTTTAACACGCAATTTATTGTCAGGAAATCTTAACCGTTAAGTATTGCTTTCTCAAAATGTTCTCGATCTAATGGTGCCTAATGCTGAATGCCAAAATATCACGATAACTCCCACAATGCTTATAAATACTGCATCACGAAATTACAACAAAGCTTCTGAGTCCAGTTCGATATGTATATTATCACGATGTATTTGCTTTTAAATTCAAGTAAGCAAATTGGAAAATTGTTCCGCATGATCGTTTTTCTATGACCCGATTTATGGTAATCGTCAAATCCGTCTGTTGATCGTCCGTCCGAAACTTTTATCTTTTAAACCATTCTGTGGTATTCAGATGATAAGCACGGTGGGAAGGTTTGTTAAACAAGCCAGACTGTAGCGGTCTCGTCTCAGACTAAAATTGAAATAATTCTGATGTAAGTAAGCTCAAATATTTAGCATGACTGGAAAGTTGGTCATAAGCAGATGTTGGGTCCTTACCTTACAATGTGCGTTCTTCGGGTACAGTCGTCGCTCGGCGATTTGGTCGCTGTACTCGGAACACTGTATATAATTAATAGCTGTGATAAACAGATAGAAAACAATAAATGCAGCCTCTGCAATATACGTATGGCGAGTTCTTACTCCGATAACCATTGCAACAATGCTATTCATTATCAAAAGCCAGAATAACTTTCATTCAGCCATTTGTTACAGAGATAATAAAACAATGTTCACTGATAGGATATTGTCATTAGAATAACATTGAGCCGCAGTATATTGGAATTTTTCTGTCATTTATTTCTACATAACCATCACAAATGTGTCTGGCGCCCTAATGTCACCAAGTACAGAGGCGTAAATACCTGATATTGTTTGTCAACTATTCAACAGTGTTCATATAACAGAATGCATATCTCATGTTTGTGTTTTATAATTATGGTAACTCGTTGTTTGTTTATTGTTACTGCTCGTCAACATTTACTCATAAGTTACCTAATATCCGATTTCAGTTCATAATCATTTGTATCTCAAATATTGCAACTATCTGGATAATATAGTACATACTAAAGAAACAGAAGAAGCCATAATGTTCAAGCTAATTATATGACTGTATTTGTGAAAGACGTTCTTCGCATTTAATACTGTCTAGACATTGATGATCCTGACGACTTCGATAGAGCTCAAGTAAGCTAATATACTTTTCTTCAATAATCAAAAATTATGTAACCAAGTAAATGTTGCGGGTAATTATAATGCTTGCAAACATTTGTGATACAACAAGACGTTTTTAGACCTGTCACCAAATAGACAATTCATGTACAATGTGAACGTGTTATATTGATCAACACTGCACTTTTACGTTTTTCTCATTTGTTTTCCATCAAAGAGATGTATTCAGCAATGCTCTCAGTGACATTTGTTCTGAAAAAGATACTTGTTGCGATGAGTTCAGCCGGATACGAGATATGGATACTTCCAATGGATTGCAATTAGAAAAAAGTGTTTTTCATATCGACTTTATACAGAACGCATTAGGCATTCGGAAATGTTGGAGAATACGTTACCTAAATCGCATCTTTCACATCCTAGTTTTGAGAAATGCGTTTTTGTACTTATTCATTAACAAGTAAAAGAACATCAATAAATGTCAGAGGATGTCAATTGAAGTGATCGGATTTGGAAATTAAGAGTTCGTAAATAATGTGATATATGAAGTCAACCTCACTAATCAGAGTAGAAAGACAAATGACTCTGAAAGTTGATCATCATGTTCCATCTTTGCTCCTCTATAACAATGATCTATTCAAAACCCGGAATCGGAATAAAGGTGTCTGCTGTTTGTGATATGCCATTGTTTAATTCTTTAATTCTACATACAGTAACATGTGTTCCGACTTGTTAAATGTTGGGGAGGTGTAATGGTAGGAAATATACAAGGTTTGGTGCAGCCAAAACCAGGTTTTGTTCCGGTGATATGTTTGCGTGGCAGATATTCTAGTCTAAGTATGGCGCGGATATACAAAGTGCTACTGCACAAAACTAAATGTATATAATATATAATGCAAATATCTTATTCAACTCTATTACTTATTTGCCCATTCGAGTCCTGTTTTTCCCAATAGTTTGTTATAACATTCGTTAAAGTGGTTACGGTTTTCTCAGAGATCAGTCATGTCTAAAATGATTTAATGCCTGGCAATTCAAGCCACAGCCGGTCCTGTTTTGTATCAAAGGATTTATTTCAAATTAGCAAATCCGTTTAAGATTCGGTTCAATCATGTTCTAAAACGATAGAATCATCCGTGGTATAATTTGTCGGCCACGTGCATGGATTGAATTATCGTCCGAATAATCCTATTAAACATTGATTTCAGCCGCCGCCACTGATGCATGTTTTGTTACTACATGCATTTTATCCGACACAAAACATTCATTGCTCCACATCAAAACGTGTAACATATTGTTAGTGATGACGTCCGTCTTAATATCTTAGTCTACTTTAGGTCGAACACCCCAAATGGACATATCTGAGCAGGCAAATGAAACAAGTATTGATTTTATCTGTACTATAATACAGGTAACAATTTAAAATTTCGTTATTTTTTACAGTTCCAAAAAAGTTTTGACCTTTTTTTACTATGTAAACTTCCTTCCTGAAAAACGTTAGCTTTTCAAATATGACCAGTAAATGGAAAATTAACATTTCATTTCCCATGTAATATTTCTTGTATACGCAGGAAAGCATCACGATTGTACTAATCAGACATGTAGAATAAAGAAATGTAAGAAAGGGTTACAAGAAATTCAATGAAAATATTATTGTTTTACATTTATGTATTTACATAATGTGTATTTAAGAAATGGGCAAATTTGCTTCGAAATATTGTACTGAGGAAAAGGCAAGTGATTATTATTCTGGTCCAAAACGCTTGCTGTGATAAATTTGTAAAAATAATTAATGATAGTAATATATGTTCTGAAAATATTAGCTATATGAAATTGTTAAATAATAAAAACCGATGCACCAATGCACTTTGTATCTTGGTAGGAAGGCTCTTCTAGTTATTAATTATGTTTTTTATGAACATTCATGCACTACCATTTATATGTTTGTGCAACAAACTGTGTAAACTCCAATGTAATTTATACTACCTTATATATATTTCGCCCAGTATTCAGCACATAACTGTTACATATTTACCTGCCTGTTTGTAACCATTTGTAACACAAGATTATCAACAAGCTGGACACAAAAAAGACATGCTAGAGATCCAGAGGAAGTCATAATGTTCAAACTAATCACATGACAGGATTTCAATGGAACTTTCCTTACATTTAATACCGTCTAGACAAAATGCAACTTTATTATAACAGAGTAAATATTGATGGTGATTATAACGCTAACAAACCATTTGTAACTTGGATAGATGTCTTCACGCATGAAACCAAAAAAGAGACAAATACATATACAATGCGCACGTATTATATTAATCAACAGAAAGCCGTTTTGGTTTAGGTTCTCTTTTGCTTTTACTTCAGAGAGATGTATTCAGCAATGCTCAGAATGGTATTCGTTCTGAAAAAGATACATCCTGCGATGAGTTCAGTCGGATACCAGATATGGATACTTCGAAAAGATTGCAATCAGAAATTAGTGTGTTTTCCTCATCCAGCTTAAAAAACGACAAGGTCGAAGGATATTTTCATGATTTACTTTTAGTAACACATGTCTGTAGATCTTTCAAATCCTAATACTTGTGAGAAATGTGATGTCGTGCTTACTCATTGTATGAATATAAAATAAGCAAAAGAAAATAAATATTATCATGGAAAAAGTCAATAGAAATCCTCGCATAAGGAAATAAAGAGTTCATAAATAATGTGATCCAATAAGTAAACTCAATGTTGTTATATCCATTAATGATTTTGTATTGGGTCAGAGTTTAACTCCAACAGTATACTTAACCAATGTTCCATGGTTACAGACCAGCATTATTTGTTCTACCACAAGCATTGACAGCTTCCCTACCTTCCTGTGGAAGACAAATGACTTGGAAGCATTATCTTCTGTCCAATATATAGTTCTCATATCTACAATATTTACCTCCCTTGTTCTGAATTGTCGGCCATTTTGATAGGCAAATTTCCTTAAAGTTTATGGGGATTATAATGTAAACGATGATAAACTAATCCAATATATACAAAATAACTTATTCATTGTACGCATGTGGCATTTGGCTCAGTAAGTTGAAGAAAAAGTGGTTGTCACATGCAAATTATCTTGGTTTTTTCTCAATTATCACATATTTGAAAATTATGCCTATAAAGGTTTATCAGTTTTGCCTATCAAAATGGCCGACAGTTAAGAACAAGGGAGGTAAATATTGTAGATGTGGGAACTATATATTGTTACTCAGAAAATGTGCATCTCCATGGACTTAAAGATGAAATGAATAAACATGAATAACGGACTGTTTTATCAAGTATGGTGTGATTTGTATCATGTACAAGATGTTACTAACCAAAATATATTTTTTATACATTTAACATGAATCAAATTTTGCTTTTACACTCCTTTATTTTGTTTTTACTTCTTCTCATTTACAGTTTCTAACAATTAAGTCTCAAATGATTCCATGTCTGGTAATTCAAGCCTCGACGCAAGCCTGTTTTGTATTAAAAGAGTATTGCAAATTAGCAAAACCATTTAAGATTACATTCAAGTAATTGAGTCATCCTAAAAAACGATAAAATCATGCGTTGTGTAATCTGTCGGCCACGTGCACTACATTAATTTTGTTCCGAAATATCCAATTCAAAAGTTTTTTGTCTCCACAAATGATGAACCATTTGTTAATTTACTGAATGCATTTTATCCCATGTCAGCCATATGCTACAACCACATTACATTTATCACATCAAATTGTTCATGATAATGTTCCGCCTACATACCATATTCTTTATTATGAACTTCAAGAGGTCTGCGATTGTGCTATTCAATATTGTATTCTATACAGTTATATGGTTCTTGCATGACCTATACCTGTTATCTGTATATATCTGTATTGATTGTTGGTGAAAGTAACTACGTTTACTTTTAACTTGACGGGAATGGGCAATATACAACACCAACGTTTGGCTTTAATCTTCCTATATTGTCAGGTTGCACAGAACTGTCTCTACATATTCTATGAAGAATGGGTAGATTTATTTCCTCTTTAAATCACTGTTGTTTGCATACATTTGGTGTAAGCAATATAGGTTGTTGTTCAGACAGCATTGTACAATGTAACTTCCTATGATCGTTACGTGACCTTTCACCACTTTGTACAAGAATGTCAACTGCTAGTTTTGATGCCGTTCCTGGGGTGTGTTTATGTCAAGATGATGTACCTACCATCTCTGTGGTCTAGCCTTTCAGTCTGCGAATGTATTCTCTTATAACAAAGTCGGTTGAAATCGTTCGAGACGGACAAAAGCATCGATAGTGAGGCCCCATTGAACATTTTCATACATGCATTGAAAGTTCTCTGTAAATTGTTTATCAAATTATTGTTGCGTCGATAAATTTAGCGGTTAGTATTTGAGACATTTTTAAATCGTCTGTGTTTATTATCACCAAACAAGAGACATCCTTGAACTGGGACCGTGGCTCGGTAGATATATATGTCACCATTAACTGATTTGGCTTATTACTAATCCGTACATAAAGGAAGGATTAAGCTGTTGTTACACGGAATACCATATTCACAAGACCATGCCTCCCCACACAGATCACAGAGAAGCATCAGCACACACACACCACCACAGGAGTTTAGGGGGTTTAAGCGCAAGCATCTATGGGGATGCAGCAATTAGGAATTGTCTGGCTGATTACTGATAGTAGAAGGGGACAAACAGAGGGGGGAAGGGAATACATTACAGTACAGTACAGATTAGGAAACAAGATGACCATGGACAGGGATGGGGGTGAACACGAATTTATTAAAATTTTAAAACATCAATATAAAATCAATATGGCCTGCATTCTTTTGGTTAGATAACTCGGATTCTCAGATGTAATTATTTCTTTGATCATATCCAGAACAATGCAAATATCTAATAAAAACAAATAACTGAAAACTCCCAACATTCTTCTATTGACATGGTGTAAGCGTACACACAACGAAACATTTATTTATTTATGTTCAGTATATTGTCACTGAATTACAAAGTTCACGTTTTTTAATTATTGCAAGTATTTGTTTTTAGAAGCAATTGCGAATAGAATTGTATAATTTAAATAAAATATAAACGATACTTTGATATTAAATTTTGTAACATGTGTCGTATGTAGCTTATTGAGCCATACATGTACAATGAAATAACGTACACTAATTAGGGGTGTTCTGCCTTAAGAGGAGATGTAGACTCAATATTTTAAATCAACTTTAAAGAAAAGAGCAAAACGGGATATAAAGTATTTTAAATCCATCTACTTTCGTTCACATAGGATTTACATAATATATAAAGAGAACTGAATATGCAATATGCTGACCACATTCTTCATTCGGCAGTTATTATCACATTATTAATCCTAAAAACTTACTGACTATTTTATCTAGGCATTTATAGAAAATATGTATATATTATCTGACAATTGTCGGATTTAAATATTAAACCAACTACCAAAATTGCACCAAGGGATAATATATCAGCATTATCACATTTCGTTAATTGAATTTTCCGTTTACATTACTCGAATATAAACAACAATAGAGAAAATGTTTGCCTGAAAAGCGTATATAATTTCATAGATGTTTCAAACGAATTTATTTTATGCAATTTGTACACGAAACTGCCTGTAAAATGTATCCACAGTGCGTGTTTTACCCGCTATATATTGTCTGGACCATCTTTATCGTAAGTATTCCTTTCTCAAAATGTTCTCAATTGTAATGGTGCCTAATGATAAATGCCAAAATGTCACGAGAACTCCCAGTGATTTATACCAAAGTACGAAGTTACAACAAAGCTTGTGAGTCCATTTCGATATGTATATCGTCACGTTGTGTCAACTTTTTTAAATTCTTAGCATTGTTCCACATGATACTTCCGGTTTTTTATGCCGCGTGGGCAAGCATTACAATAATTGACATATCCGTCAGTGAGTTAACCGACTTGTCCGTCAGTGATTTAGTTATTGTTCGTGCGTCCGACCGAAACACTTCGCGTTGTATCTTTTACACTTAGACGATTCGATGTATTCAAGTTATGTTGATAATTAAGGATATTCTACTAATTGGCTCAAATGTGAAGCACGATGGGAAAGTTCGTCAGGAGCAATAATATGGTCGTTACCTCCAAGGTCATGAGAAGTGACAAGGGCACGTTCTTCGGATGCATTCATCGCTCGGCAAATGGGTTGCTGTATTATTGAATATTATTAACAGACTAATAGATGTAAACTATGTATAGTATCTTCTCACTTCGGTAACCATTCTTTCAACGATGTTTATCTGTAAACCATGCTGGATATGGCAAATTATGACAGATCCTAATGTCTTTAGGGGTTATGTTCGGGACTTTGTGGACATTAACCTTTGCTCTGGGACTAACAAAAATGTTCCATTGGGTATCTAAAAACTTTTATCCAGTCCTTTTGGGGTTGTGTTGTGTTGTTATGTCTATGATGTTTCGGGTTTGCGTTGGTGTTTTCTTTGTTTCATTTTGTTTGTCCAATGTTCGTCCATACGTACATGTATGTCGACGTGTTAGTGGGTTGATAATTTTTATTAATCGGCCTTCCTCTTCTCTATGCATTACGTACATATCATTGGGTTATATATATCAGTTCGAATTTCTCCAGGTTTCTTTCTTTAATAATACTATGACAGTAGTTCATAAAATAACATTTTATAAAATTAGTTCTCTACGCATAACATACTTATCATTAAGGCATGTCTCATTCTTCATTATGACGTCATCTGGCATTATCAAGGAAACATCACTCCATATATATGTATAATGCTGTTTTATAAAACATCGTAATACTCATTTGGTACATGTTCGAGTTTTCTTAATATACCTGTCCAGTGGCGGATCTACCGGGGGGGGGGGCACGGAGGGCACGTGCCCCCCCCAGCTGGCCGGCAAGTAATGTTTTTTGGGGCACATCTTTATTGATTTAACTGTACAAATAAGTTGTTAACATCGACGAGGTTGTCACAGACTTTGCAAGGATGCAGCCAAGACGGTTGAAGCTGCCAAACATCCTTGACAGCGACGACAAATGTTAATTCCATGTCATTATATGATTAAAATAATGCATTCAAAAAAAGTTTTATATGTTTATAATTAGTTGTGCCCCCATTTAGAAAGTCCTGGATCCGCCACTGCTGTCTATATATTATTTCTATTTGGCTTTATTTTAAATTCCATTTCCTATCGCTAGTATTTGTTATAGGATCAAACGACCATTTTTGGCGTTCATGCATGTGTAAACGCCGAAATGGTCGTTTAATCCTTATAATTCCAAATAGTACTTTGAAACGGCCCCCAATGATGTTTTTTCGTCAATACACATCTTGACCCCACGCAGTGTCAACTGAATATGCGGATAAATACACACAAAAATAGTACCGAATTGTACAGCCAAAACAACACTTGAAAATAATTTTTAGACCATAACAGGAGCCATATTTGATATTTACTTAAAATGTAATAACATTTCTGCGTAACAGTTATTATTCCACGCCAATCATTTATTCCGTGTAAACAGTAGGCTAGTAATGCAGTTCAAGGTCGCGCTAACATGTCGGGTTAGCGCGCATCGGGTGAAATTATCACGTTAAAACGTCGCTGAAGGGAGCTTTCACTCAGAAACTAGGATAGATAAACTGGTAAACATACAGGATTTCGTATAAATGTGGAATACGTGCTTCTAAGAGAATACTATATGCTGTTGATAACACGTTTTGTGAAACCGAAAGAAATGGTCGCGAAATCAGATGACCAAGTTTAGATTAAATGCTAGCTAAATTACGTGATGTTTGCTTGTTGTCGGGCAATATAAATCATGCCAAAAACAAATTTCACGTGCTGCCGCTAGCAATAGCTTCATTATTGGACTGAATTAACAAAGTAGGACTAGGAGTAGGAGGAATAAAATGGAGTATTCTAGAATTCTGGACCACTCCGTCTCTTGATTAAATCGTCTGTCATGTGAGTCTTTTTTCCATAAATAACGATGTTACTAATAATTCCTCGATCTAAACTTGTTTCTAAAATATGTGGTGAATTTGCAAATAAATACACTATACGTGCATTGCTTGAGAAAATGTTGTACCCTACTTATTCATATTGTTTGCCTCAGATTTGGGTCGAAAGTAGTCCAGTCAATGAAATTCATACTTGTGTAAACGCCTTTGATTAGCCAATCAGAATGCAGAATTAAGTTACGTCATCAATACAATGAAATTTTGACGTTCATGCATGTGTGAACGCCTCCGATTAGCCAATCAGAATGCAGGGATTTGCTGAATTTATGACCAAAGAGAGAATACATGTATACATAAGACAGTGCCTCCCCACGCAGACCTCCGGGAAAACAAGAATCCACAAAACACAAGACACTTAAGAAGGTTAAAGGGTAAATATGTTAAGGAACAGAGGCAGAAGGAATGGCCTGGCAGACCATAAGGAACAACTAGGAGAATCAAAGTGGAAAGTGAAGGAGGGGGGATTAATGGATGGAAGACCGGATTCCGAGGTCACTTACACCCCCGACTTTATCTAAAAGTGCCGTGATTACTTCTAAATTTAGAATTTCAGACAACTCAAACCAAAAAATTACAAAGAAAACGTCCCATTTAACTATTGCATGGATTTGTACGCCATATTTCAAGTACCAGTTGAGCAACACCCACAAGTAACTGACAACCTACCAGATGTCCCTAGGACATCTCCACACTTCAACCCTGTATCACCGGCTGATCAACCACTCTTCCCTATCTTGACCATAATAGTCCCCAACTCCTGGAGCAGCACGGGTTGCCAATGTGAGGGCTCGGTCGACGCAATCCTCCAAATTTTCATCCGCATTATGCACAGCTCCCTAGCCCCAAAACGATGTTCTAACTTTCTCATGAGGCGCCTGTACTCCAGGTCTTCCGTCCTCTATGTAATGGTTGCATAGAAGTATGCCGCCTTGCCAGTCAGACTCCAATACAAACAGCACAGACACTCCTGCTCTGTCCACCTATTGGCCTCTGCATACATTGTAAACTTTTGTTTAAATGCTGCCCAAGGTAATATTCTTTGGGACAGCACAGGGACCCCTACTCCTACCTTTCATAGGCCTGAACTCATCCTCAGAGCTCTTCGACTCCGACCGCAACTTAAATTTGCGCATGGCCTTCTTCTTGTGCCTAGTGGGCCTAACCACCGGCTCCTCATCCGTTTCGGTGTCCGAGTCTGCAACAGCTGGCCCCGGAATCACACGAACCTGTAAATCCACAAATTTACAACGCTAATTTATTAAAACCAGCGACAATTTCACCGCGCACAACGTTAGTCCTAAGGCCACACCAAATTGATTGGTAGTTCGTAAGATTTACCGCTCCTTTAAAATTCAAGAGTAGAAAAATAAAATAAGAATTTACCCGCTAGCACGTCCGTCAAAAATCTAATTTTATTATTTGCTGTGCACGATATTCGGCGCTAATAAAGGGTACTTTTTGCATTAAATTTCGGTACAAATGTTACCGTTGCAAGCTAAAGCGTTAGGGAGATCCCACGATTTCCGAAACTCGTCTGTCCATATTTTAAGCTTTCTTGAATGCCATTCGTAACATATCTTTTCATTGGCTTAACACAACAATGAACCAATCGCCAGGGCCGTAAATTGCCTCCCCTGGAGCCTTTTAGACAAAAAATCAGCCCGCAATAGGAGGCAACTGCCTACATGCCTCCATGTAATTTACGGCCCTGATCGCTATATGCATTTGACGCACGGTCTGATTATCATGGTGTCTTTAAAATATTACGGGCAGTTAGCGCCTTTAAACTGGCCCACAATTAACATTGTCTGACATAAAACTCAAATTATTTGTACATCCTTAAAGACGACGACGATATTAAATATATCCCTAGCAACCGTAGTTAACACTCCCACAATGCATATCAACATGGGAGTAACTGCAAGGATCACAGACGATGTGCAGGAAATTTACATTAAATGCATCACAACTTAGGCTAAATAAGGTTGATACAATCGCTTCACAGACATTTAAAGGTTTAGGATACTTGTGCAACATGAAATACATGTGACTAGCTTGGAAAATCATAAAAATACTGGCAAACTCATGCAGTAGCGAAAACAGATGACAATAGGAAATGTAAATAATTCGGATAGAATAAAGCGAGCGTGGAGCTGTATAATTAGTGTTTGGTCGGTCTATAATTCTGATCAACAGTAATGTGTACGATTCGATGCTTCGTTAGAAACATCTTGTTTGGAAAAATGCATAAATCTAGGATAGCATGGAAGAATAGCTACGCAACTAAAAATTAGAATACACAATCATGGTAAGCCCCCTTATAATGATTCATATCCACCAATTTAAGGCATTAAGGAGTTATATACCTTTATTATAACTTTATTATGATAGGAAATTTGTAAGTCCTGGATGGCTTGTCATTCCCCTCGTTGTTTCGTTGTTCGATGTCACCGGTTCCGGTATTCATTTTTTCACACTTAAACAGTTTTTCAGTTGCATGTTCAGATGCAATGCTCAATATATGTCGGGCTTAGATTTCCATGCTTTGTCTAATCTAGTTTTGAAAGTGTTAACACTCTCGGCACATACAATTTCACTTGCAAGATTATTCCAGTTGATTGACTGAAACTAGTTGTGCATCATTGTAACATTCAAGTCTAAGTGGGTAGCCCGCCTACACACAGGGTGCTTAACGTGAGCTTCTGTTATTGCCCGATGTCTAGTTTTAAGTTGGCAACCAGCATTGCTCAATGTTTTTTTGTATTTGCTACTCATTAAAAAGGATAGAATACGAGAAAAAGGCGCCGTAAGTGAAATTTTGAGAAATATAAGAAAAATAAAATTATAAAAAATACCAAATTTTGAGAAGTAAAAAAAATTCGCTCGCTCGGCCCCATCTTTTCTAAAAAAATCCGAAGAACTACTGATCAATTTGGTGTGGCCTAACAGTGATTTTAATTAACAATCCTCCGATCGATGTTTGTTGCCTCTTCCACGAACACCATTCACCCCACCCGCGATTCTCAACGCTCGACCAAACCGCATCTTCGATGATGATTTCCGTCCCAATCCACCACCAGCAACAAAATCGATCCTGCAGACAACGCCAATGACGCAAACTGTTAAGATTACCCGAACTGTCAGTCTCGGGACTGCTGCCAATACATCCAGAATTCGCAGACAACTTTCAGACGGCTGCTTCTTACAAGATGGCTTCCACAATCTCCCGCCAACCCACGTCATCTCGCCCGGTTCTCGCATAGATAAAACCCGTGCGAACCGTTCCGGGACCAAGATCGGACCCCAAGGTCACTACAGGAGCAAGGTCAATATAAGGCTGCTTGTTCCTTCGTGCTGAATTAGCGATTTAGTGTGAGGTCAGCTAGCTGTTCAATCGATTTAAACCCCCAGTATTATTACTGACAATTCATGCTGTCCTGACTTGTCCTCTGATGTATTCAATCCATTAAATCCCTATCTGTGTGTCCTCTTTGATTCTCCTAGTTATCCTTTATGGTCGGCCAAGTCATTACCTGTGCCCCTGTTTCCTTACGTTTGTACCATTGAGCCTCCTCAAATGCCTTATGTTTGATGGCTTGTTGTTTTCCGGAGGTCTGTTTGGAAAGGCACTGGCGTTCCCTGTAGCAACTTATGCTCACTCTTTTATAATAACGATCGGATCAAAATCCGTTAATGCTTCATTCAGACATCATAACACAGATTACATATAGGATATCGATATTTAAATAACATAATCACAGTAAAATAGGGCAATCTAATTTTTTTCTGTCGTATATATTGTCCAGTGTTATTTTGTGTTTGTATATTCAAAAATCGAGTGATTTTTGTGATGCATTGTCTTGTGTATGAAGCGTTCCCTGTAACAATTTAATCTCTCTTGCCTTGACGTACTCTACACGGACAATGCAATTGTATGTGTCGTATATCCTGCACAGTACGTCATTTTATTGTTTTGTTTGTATTGTTCCAAAATCGGTTGCACACTGTCAGTAATCTTTTAATGCCGAGTGGTGGCTCTTCTACAGTCCTACATTAAAGATGTATGGCATTGACGTGCTCTAAATAGTCAAGAGGTCATGGTCATTTGTACCATGTAACACGCAAATATCTGGTCGCAAGAAGACATACTAAGGAAACAGACGAAACCATAAATATAACAAACTAATTATATACTTTATTCTAGCGGACTTTCTTTGCATAGAATGCTGTCTAGACATGGTGATCTTCTCGACTTTGATTGACACAGGCAACCATAGTACTTTTCTTCATGTAGCACAATTTTGATAGTAATTATAAACCGCAAACCTTAGCTTCATAGGGTGTTTGTACACATGTCACCAAAAAGACAAAATTTGTTGTTACAGGGAACGCAATGCCTTCTCATACAGACCTCCGGGAAAACAACAGTCCAAAATAATTGTACATATTGATCATGGTAATGATGATGTTACGTTTTTCTGATTTGCTTTCGATTAGAAAGATGTACTCATAAATCCTCTCAATGGCATTCGTTCTGAAAAGGAGTCTTATTGTGATGAGTTCAGTCGGATGCGATGTATGGATATTTCGAACGAATTGCAATTAGAAAAAAACGTTTGTCCGTATCGAGTTTTAAATAGAACGCATTAAGCTTTAGGAGAAGTTCACGTTTTATATTCAGTTACACAAATGTCATATTTCAAATCCTTGTTGCAATGAGAAATTCGTTTTCGTACTTATTCATTTTATGGATACGAGACACGTAAAACATTAATATATATAAACCTATATCAATATACGTATATAATTGGATAAGGAAATTAAGAGTTTATAGATATTGTGATGTAATACGTAAACCCAAATGTGTTTCATTTATTGTTTTGTTGGAGTTTGACGCCGTATTAACAGTATTTTACGCGTGTACAACTGTCAGTTGAGCTAAATAGTGTAACCGTTTCTTCCTCAAACGATTGACAACTTTCCTACATTTGTTCAGATATGGAAGACAATGCTACAAGATAAAATCAAAGTACTCGAAGTACATATAGAAGTTGATTTTGACAGATATCAACATCAGTTCGAATAAACACTAATTAAAACAAGATAAGTTTAATACAAATCGATGTATTTATGATATAACAAATAAAGAAATTGACAGTTCTAAAAACGACATGTAGAGTATTCTGTAAAGATACAAAAGTCAATAATAAACAAAATATATAACATGTTGTATAACATTTAATCAGTTATAATTGTGTTAGTTAGTTAATGATTAATTAAAATTTAATTTACTGGTTTGAAAATCACCTACGCACTGTATAGAGAAGAAAACACGCAGTATTATGTTTCACCTGCAGTGGTGGACAATTGATTTACGACCCATTCATGCTGATACTCTAACAATGCTAAGGAGATAATAAGCAGCACAAAAGTGTACTATATTCTGCGGATATAAGAAGGGCTGAGAAAATAACGTCACTCTGGCACTGTTTTGGAGCATACGAGGGACGTTCGGAACGTTTTGAGACTAGCTGTGTTTTTTAATGTAAAGTCGGAATCAGTAAATAAAGATTTGCACCGTGTATCTTTAATTCATAATCTACTGAATGGTACACTTTTTATACAAATAACACAATATATATATATACAACAATACATAAACTGTATCCTTGTAATGTCGTTTGAACGTAACGTCTGAACAATAACACTGTTTTAATCCAGTTCCTAATTTTACTCCTCAAAGTATCGCCTGTTGCACTGTGTGCATTTCTAATGTTCATACCACCCCTGGTCAAATGTGGAAATGATTCTCGTCACCATTGACCTCAGCTCTTCGAGATTTTCGAAGCGAATACCACGGATACTTAATTTCTAGCGCTTTAATATTTGTAAAGATATTCTTTGAATTACTAGATTAGTGTTCGATGAAATACGTAAATACGTAACCCCCCCCCCCCCCATTTCCATATCAAACTAATGCTCGAAGACAGTTTAGAGGGTTTTTGAGTCTAACATAAATTTCTGGTTATACATATAAATAAAGTTCTGATTGTACTCCTCTTTTCCTCCTCATGTTCTGTTCTAACAACAATTATTATAAATAAAGTTCCTATTGTGATGGTTTTCTCTGATAATAATCGAGTCTCCAATGATTCAATGTCATGAAATTCAGGTCTCAACGCAACCCTGTTTTATATCAAATGATTTATTTCAAATCAGCAAAACCGTTTTAGATTCAACTCGTACAATTGAGTCTCGCTCGAAAAACGGTGGATGCATGCGTGTAGCAATTTGTCGGCCACATGCATTGAACGAATTATTTTCCGGAATACTCGTATTGAACACTGTTGAAGAAGCATTTGTCAAATGACATGATGCTTTATCCCGCATCTGTTATATGCTACATTCATTACACCCCATTAATCGTATAACATATTGTAAGTAATGATGTACCACCTACATACTGTTGTCTACATGATGAAGCTCAGCTACTTGCTATATGTTATTTAATATTTAATTCCTTACATATTTATGGTTCTTGTATCATAAAACATGACTTGCGTTTCAATACGTCTAAGTAACCACGGATGGCTTTAACTAGACGGGAAGTACGCTGTATTTCGACACACTTATATTTGGTTCTAACTACCTCTCCATTTTCGGGTTGCTCAGCAACCACTGTCACTATAACTGTTTTCTACAATGCTTTGAAAGTAACTTCAAAACTACTACAGTACATTCGGTCTCGGTGATAAGATGTGTGTGATTTTAGTGGTCGTTACGTGTCCCTTTCGCCAACTTATAAAAGTATGCCGACAGCTGTTGACAGTGCCGTCGCTTAATGTCGGCGGTCGAGTTGACGTAGCACCAAAACTCTGTGAAGCAACTTTTCTGTCTGTAGCGGCAGTGATGAAGCGCACTGTCGGTTTAACACTGGACACTGGACTCCTTCGAGACGGTTAAACATATGTGTTTAGGGTCCCATATATTTAAATATTAACCGGATGAGAGGTTGGTTGGCGTTCTTTCTAAAGCCCACAAGACAGCACCTGGTGTATGTTGCATGCCTATCTACTGATATCTCTTTGCATTTAATGTTCATCGGGTTATTGTCGCGACAAAATTTGTAGTGATTTGTATGTGAGAAATATTCAAATTCATCTTTAAAAAAGTTTAAGTAAATTTAATTTATCATAAATCTTAGTTAATAAAACAACCTTTGGATTCAGGCCGTGGCTTTGTGGATATCTGTGCCATAATCATTTGATTCAACAATCAATGTGCTGATTACGGATCTGAATACCATCGTTTCGTATTGTGTTAAAACTTTTACCGATGCGTAAAAACAATTTATCATACAAATAATAAATAACATTAAGTTTTCAGAAAGTATTGAATGTATTAAAATGTTAGGTATTATTCATCAATAGAAAATCACCAAGGCTTGGTTTGGTTAGAAAATTAGTTTAAGTAATCCGTAATTTATTACTTCTCACACAATGTCCACATAATATTGATACAATGAATGAATTAATTGCATTCTGTACAAATTCAGATTTTACAATACCAGGCGACATTATACAAACGTGTTTTAAATGCGTTATTGGTTCAGACTTACTGTGTTATGATTAACCTGTCTGTTTGTGTATTTTCGGCCTATTGTTGCAAGCTGTCTTGACTTGTACTGTGATCTTTTCCATCCATTAATTCCCCCTCCCCACAATTCGTCCTCTTTGATTCTCTTAGTTATTTCTTATGGTCGCCCAGGCCATTCCTTGCGCCCATGTTCCCTTACGTATGTACACTTGAACCTCCTCAAGTGTCGTATGTTTTATGAATTGTTGTTTTCCCGGAGGTCTGTGTGGGGAGACACTGTCTTATGTATGTTGCGTTCCCTGTAGTAACTTATGCTCTCTCTTTAATCAGGTAATGAAAATTTTGCACATGTAATATTGATAACACATTTCCTCTAGTAAGCTATCATACACTGATTGTATCGTAACATCGTCAAAATTGATTACGATCAAACTAAACATTCTTTTTTATACAAATAGATTAAAATCGTGACATTGCATGTAACTCTACAAACATAAAATATCCATTAATGTCATAGTTGATTCTGTTTAATGACATGAAAAGATTGGACCTGTAATCAATACGATTATTTGAATTGATGCGTTATCCGCGGATTATTGTAATTTCACAGTGTATTTGGATACAATGGCTTTACGGCTGACTTATATTTATACTCAGTACAGGTTAAGTAAGTTAAATAATATCTTTTGCAATATTGGTAGAGGCGTATTTCGGTGTTGAAATCAATTCAGATTATTTAATACCTGTGGAAAAATTAGTTACTGCTGGTAAAATGGGAGCATCGAATATAGTAGAGAAGTTCTCACACATTGGATTGTCGCCATGTGTATCTTTAAAGATCGAAACTCATCATTGTTTTTGAAAAAGTGACAGCACTATCATCTGCATTCAAACCCTGTGCTTCTTAACATTGGCTTGGAATCTTATACATGATTCACAGATATCAGTATGACAGCTACATATTCACGCGACACATATATTTGTATGACAGTTATAAATCACGTATCGTAGATGTATTCACGCGACACATATATTTGTATGACAGTTATAAATCACGTATCGTAGATGTATTCACGCGACACATATATTTGTATGACAGTTATAAATCACGTATCGTAGATGTATTCACGCGACACATATATTTGTATGACAGTTATAAATCACGTATCGTAGATGTATTCACGCGACACATATATTTGTATGACAGTTATAAATCACGTATCGTAGATGTATTCACGCGTCACATATATTTGTATGACAGTTATAAATCACGTATCGTAGATGTATTCACGCGACACATATATTTGTATGACAGTTATAAATCACGTATCGTAGATGTATTCACGCGACACATATATTTGTATGACAGTTATAAATCACGTATCGTAGATGTATTCACACGACACATATATTTGTATGACAGTTATAAATCACGTATCGTAGATGTATTCACGCGACACATATATTTGTATGACAGTTATAAATCACGTATCGTAGATGTATTCACGCGACACATATATTTATATGACAGTTATAAATCACGTATCGTAGATGTATTCACGCGACACATATATTTGTATGACAGTTATAAATCACGTATCGTAGATGTATTCACGCGACACATATATTTGTATGACAGTTATAAATCACGTATCGTAGATGTATTCACACGACACATATATTTGTATGACAGTTATAAATCACGTATCGTAGATGTATTCACGCGACACATATATTTGTATGACAGTTATAAATCACGTATCGTAGATGTATTCACGCGACACATATATTTATATGACAGTTATAAATCACGCATCGTAGATGTATTCATGTGGCACATATATGGTATGACTGCTATGTATTCACGTGGCACATATATGGTATGACTGCTATGTATTTACGTGGCACATATATGGTATGACTGCTATATATTCACGTGGCACATATATGGTATGACTGCTATGTATTAACGTGGCACATATATGGTATGACTGCTATATATTCACGTGACACATATATGGTATGACTGCTATATATTCACGTGACACAGATATAGTATGACTGCTATATATTAACGTGGCACATATATGGTATGACTGCTATATATTCACGTGACACATATATGGTATGACTGCTATATATTCACGTGGCACATATATGGTATGACTGCTATATATTCACGTGACACATATATGGTATGACTGCTATATATTCACGTGGCACATATATGGTATGACTGCTATATATTAACGTGGCACATATATGGTATGACTGCTATATATTCACGTGACACATATATGGTATGACTGCTATATATTCACGTGGCACATATATGGTATGACTGCTATGTATTAACGTGGCACATATATGGTATGACTGCTATATATTCACGTGACACATATATGGTATGACTGCTATATATTCACGTGGCACATATATGGTATGACTGCTATGTATTAACGTGTCACATATATGGTATGACTGCTATATATTCACGTGGCACATATATGGTATGACTGCTATGTATTAACGTGGCAAATATATGGTATGACTGCTATATATTCACGTGACACATATATGGTATGACTGCTATGTATTCACGTGGCACATATATGGTATGACTGCTATATATTCACGTGACACATATATGGTATGACTGCTATGTATTCACGTGGCACATATATGGTATGACTGCTATATATTCACGTGGCACATATATGGTATGACTGCTATATATTCACGTGACACATATATGGTATGACTGCTATGTATTCACGTGACACAGATATAGTATGACTGCTATGTATTCACGTGACACAGATATGGTATGGATATGGTATGACGGTTATGTATTCACGAGACACAGACAGTTGTATGATTCATGAAAGAAAGAACATACTTGAATTGAATAAAGTTTTATTCTAAAGCAAATATTAATTAGTTTTTTTGTATAAGTGAAATTAAATACGTACACAAAACAATATACAGATTCCGAGATCAAGTTCGATAATCAAAGTTTTTCTAGGACAGTAGTAACTCTCCGATAATATCCCCTGATGTGTATCAGTTTGTGACAAACGTACATTTTATGTCATCAGATTAAACAATAGGAAATATGCCACCACACGCAAAACGGAGCGAACCGTGATACATGAGGGATATACTCGGGATGAGAACTTGCACCTTCATCTAATGATATTTTGGGGACCGCCCCTGGAGACACATTTAGACATAAAGTATCAATGAAGGCTTCTAGTGACATTTCTACTTACTTAACTCATTAAATAGAACTTTCGACATTACAGTGACAAAGGTAAGCAGTGTTTAATACAAACACACAACTTCTTTCTCACATCAGAACATCTTCTATAACGTCGTGTTATACGGTTGTCGTAACCCGAAACACAAAAATATCTAAATGTGGATTACACACATATGTAACAAGAAATATCTTAAAAAAAGATGGTCCCACAATTTGAAGGTTAATATTTGTAGTGCAACATAAACAATGCCGAGATGTTACGATTGCAGGTCATGCCAGATCCAAAATGGATTTCGGTAAATTCACCGAAGTTCAGTGGATTTCGGTAAGATAACGAACCCTTTATCGAAAGGTTAACCAATCCGCGTCAATGTTACAAACGTTGTTCGGTTCAAGAGAAATTGCCTTGGTAGTTAATGTAAGATTTGATTGGTTTACACAACACTCATATGTAAATAGCAAAACCATGTTAGTACGGCTGCGCCGAAAAATATGTGTCAAGGACCGAACCAATCATGCTTAAAGGGTTAGTTTATTTTTTAAGCTGCGAGTATTCAGAGTTATCATGCTTGACCTGGCGAGAGTGTAAAGCAGAAAATGTATACAATTCAGTAGCTAACTATCAAAACTTGTAACAGTTATCAAAAGCAGAGTATGAAATACAGGGCATTACCGACAGCTGTAACTAACATATGTATCGATGTAAACATGGATGAGGTGCCAGAGATCATGTCCCTTTTACATGCTTCAAATGAATTCATGTCGAAATTATCAAACCCACACACAATTGACTCACGACATTTATCGTTGCAGGGTTCCAAAAGATTATTCGGTGGACTTACGGTATAATGCTGCCAGAATTTACTCAACATCTGCCCACCATTTGACCCTTGCATTGTTCTAACAACTGATTCAATGTCTGAGCCTGTTAGGGATTGTGTACCATATATGTCGCTGAAAGTATATTCCAATTCCCAGTCCGCTACGCCCTCTTTGTTTGCACTGGTAAGATCAAGGTAGTATTGCTTTATATCTATGTGTATACCAGTTGTTCGGTCATACTCCACTAGTCTGATGCCGGGATTGTGAGCTGGTCCTATCTTGTTTGGTATGACATATCGCCATGGAGTCACAGAAGGCGCAATAAAGATTGGGGCTTCATGATGACCTGGAATGTATAAAAGTAGTATCGATACCACCAACATACTGGGGAGCCATCGAAAACGATAAACAAAAGATGAGTTTTTCGACACATTTTCGACATGTTTCTAACTGGTTCCTGTTAAATCCACATATAGTAAAAAATAATGATAAAAGAGAGAGAATAAGTTGCCACAGGGAACGCCTCATACATAAGACAGTGCCAAATCAAATTTGAGACGCATTGTTAAGACCAATACCACAACGCAAATGTTCAATCTTAGAAACTGGTAATGATTTTGATGAACATAAGCAACATAAGGATACGGTGACCAATTAGAAAAGAGGCTTAACGTGATTCATAAAATGAGTCTCAGCTGTATGGTATGGGGCTATTCGACACGCACATTATATGATTTGATGTAGGTGATTTGGGAATACTAACCAGTTCGATACAAGTATAACTTAAGAAATGTACAGCATAAAGTTACGAAATCATTTTATTTACATCATCAATGTCTCGGCTTTATACAATATGCGAGTACATAAACTCACAATAGGGTGTTATTGAAACACGAGAGGTTTTTTTGTAAACAACCATCTACAAACAGTACATACACTACTAAGGCTAGCGTGCTTTGGCAACCCACCAATAAGATTTATATCTTGTAGTTTTAAGAATTAACCAACACAGGCATAAAATAAATTTATGGTTTAATCCCCTGTTAAATTTGCTAAAAGATACTAGTATTTAACAAACCAATAGAATCGCGTAGAATTTTAAACCCATCCGCATGATCGTGTCCGAAATGCATGCCAACAATGATGTCAATATACTGGCGTAAAATTGCTACCAACGGATTGTGATATTTTTCATGCATCCAGATAAGGGCGCCCGGTGTGTGAATCCCAGGCGGAATGTGGGCGGTTATTAAAACCTGAAAAGAAGATTTGATTGAGATATAATGGACCGAATACAATATAGTATAAAAACGAAATTAATTATTTCAGTTAGGCATGCTCTATGATTGTTAACTAACGAGTAAATAACAGAAACTGTTTACATTGTTAATCCCGGAGGAATTCATAAGCCCATCCGGTCAGCTCTGTGCAATAGCACTCGGCTATCCATCTGGATAGGACGTGAGTTCGAACCATGGATGAAACATGACAATTTGACTACATCCACAAACATTTATACCCATCACTGATTCATGAGGGAAGTTGTGAGTTGCTTGTGGAAGAACATGTCGATTACCTGTGAATTATTGTTCGGTCGCCCGATCGCCTTCTTACTTAAAGGAAATAATACTAAAATACGACTTGAAACCCCAAAACACAAAGATTACGTTAAGAAACAACCTTGTCGTCGCTCATTCTGGCGGCATGAAGTGTTTTGTTCAGCCATTGAAACTGGTCTGCAGGATCAGATTCGTTCAGTGTAGCTTTGTTGGATGTATAATACAGGTTTGTGTTTAAGGCGACAATACGCAATCCATATTGGGTTTTCACCGTGTAGTACCCGCCTGGAATATGAAAACATACTGTTGTTGGTTGTATTTCATTATTTGACAATTCATTGATACCATCGGGTGTATATTTCATGATATGGAAATATTTCAGAAACTCGCCCTTCTGAAGACGAGAAATTACGACAATCGATCGAACATTGGAATCTAGCCTTGGTAAGAAATTCAAAGCCATTGAAAATATGTTCGGAGCATCTGAATACATGCGCACATATATATACGCATACACGCTATACCATTGTAATCAGTTCATTACCTTCTAACAAATACATAATATAAGTCATGAAATGAAGACCGTGTTGCCAAGTTGAAACGTACAACCGTATCTCACAAAAAATCTTATAAACAGATATCTACCTTTTCTGAAATCGTTTTCTTGTGTTGGGTCGTTTACCCATTCCTCCCAGCGGATCCACGTGTCATCATATAGTAGATTATTATGCGGAGGAAACTGGTTATTCGGCCAATAGTCATGGTTACCGTACGTTGCATAGACAGGTACATCCGGTAAAACATTTCGTAGAATATCGGTGGTATTGTCCAGCACTACGGCATTTATAGTATAATTGACTTCGTCATCTGTACCATGCAATATTGTATCTCTGAAACAAAAGATCCAGTATATCGTTGATGCATTCAATAGGTCACGTGACTCCGAGTAAGTTCCGTGCAATTTTGAAAAAGTAAGCTGGATAGAAATCATCTGTGTTGTTAGGTTCCCTATTGTTAGTGCTTTGTGTTGTCGTATTCAGTATTCTACTATTTTGTTGTTATGAAAACAATGCAGGGAAAAAGAAAACTGAAAATATGCGACCAGCTGTGCATTTACTTTTCGTCCCTTAGTCACGTTGATTGTTGTGTGTAAGACAGTTTCAACTATTTACAACACTGGTCGTTTCCATATTGTCATAAAATACGGGTTATTTCAAGAACATACCCTATACGAAACCACAACTACTCCAAAAGCCCCATATTTGTTCAAATATTTCGTATCACAGTTTTGAAACAAAATATATCATTTAGGCCAGTCTTGCAAAGTCTTAACAACACTTTGAGGAATGGGTTAATGGATAAATTTTAAAGATGTATTTTCGGTTTTAGTGTGAAACTAATCCTACGAGAGGCACATACAGTTTTGTTAGGCCCCTCGGGATACTACCACCAAGCATTTTTATGGAGGACCTTACCATCTGCTTACAAAGTCGCTCCATTGCTTATATTTTATATACACAAATCCCTCATCAAATAAATTTCAACCATCTTCAATCCACAAAATTATATTTACAGTTTCTGATCATGTGTAGGAAAAGGAAAACAATGGTTTGAAAAATATGGCCATGTGCGACATTCAGTGACAAAGACGTTGTAAAATATATTGTAAGACGCACGCCGGAAGAATTATGGCTCTTCAATGATTTCGATTTGCAAGTTTTGTATTTATCATGGCGAAGGTCGAAAGGTAGCCAGCTATGTCTTCGTTTTCAAGAGCAGTTTTGTAACATTATTACATTGTATTACGGTAACAATTTATTACCAAAGATGAGTGTAACACTAGCACGCTATCAAACTTCTCCTTCGACTCAGAAAAAAAGATAAGCCCAAAAAAGAAACGACACAACAAACTAGTATCAAATGAAAGGAGTGATTTAAATCAAAATGAACGTCCTTGCCATCTAGTACACGCTATCACGTATCTACTTGGCTCTCGCATGTTCGTGCTGCTTATCTTTTTATCATAATCACTGAGAGGGATATTGTTAAACAATCATGCATGAAGTTTCGATTTTAAAGATTTGGTATATGTATTTACATATAACAAACTTTAAAATGTTTGTATGAATCCTTATACACGAATTCAAGCTCTATCACAGACTATGACCAATAAGAGAGGTACTTGAGTGTATCCATTGTATAGAGTAGATTCACATAGAATTCCATATAGCAAGTTCTGCACATTAGTTTAAACTCTTATTTTACACAGAATGAAAGGGAAAACTTGCATTATGAGGTTTTAAATGTACTGAGTTTATATATTAATCAAATACCCTGTCCAGAGAATGAAGTCCGCATTTGGTTGTATCCGTGCCATGGCATGAACACTGCTGTTTACGAGAGACCATGGCGAGTCACACCAAAAATCACCAAACTTGCCAGGGTCTGTGGGCAGCTGGGCGGGGTTACATGATAGTTGGAGATCATGGTATGTGAAGTCGTAATGGAAATCTGTTATATGCCAGAAATACCCTGAAAAAAATACCATGTATGTAAATATTCAGCTAAACGTTAAATATTAGCAGCATGTGCTCGAAATTATAACACATGGTCATTCCTCACCACTAAGCATTCTAAATTTACTCCGTTGTGGCTGAGTATAGACATTTGACAATGTCAAGTAAATTATAACGCTTACCTAGTGGTATGTAGTTTTGTGATGTACATGTACTAACTCTTAGATTTAAATGCGAAAGTACGATTGAGTGTAGAAATCAAGCGCCGAGTTCCAAGTATCATAATTTCACTCAATCTCAAATTCACACTCAAATCAAAAGAAAGATAAAGAAAGTTTGTGTTTCATTTTCCACTTAAATGCGCCTTTTTTTCAAAATCAACATCAGACAACCGTGTTTATAATTTGTATAATGGAACATTCTGTGTTTGACAGGTATTTCGTAGTGTTATGAAATATCCATTTAAATTAATTTCATAAACAAATAAAAATGGTAAAACTCGCGAGCGATCAACCTTGAAGCAATCAAGTATCGCTCACAGCATTTTACAAAAATTACGTACATTTGAAAATTTAATTTACAGTTGTATAGAACAAAAGCATACGTTATAAGAGACCAACATATTCGTGATACTTCGTAAAAGGAAGATTTGCAGTGCGATATATACAATACATGTTGCGTTAAATGTTTGTTGATATTTGAATTCATCTATATGTCTATGTAAATTATCACTATGAAATATGTTTATTCATTATAGAAATTTCAGAAATACCGATCTCAAGCTATCCACATAGTACGATGTATTTTCAAAACGCCATACTTGAAAACTATGCACAAAATTATTCATTTCAAAAGATTTTTCGTAGTGGAAAATAATGATACAGCTTGTGTAAATGTTAGTTCCCACATCTGCAATAGTTACCTCCCTTGTTCTTATTCATCAGCCATTTTGTTAGGCAAAGCTGATAAGCACTTATATGAGTAATTCCCAAATATGTGATACTTTAGAAAATACCAAGAGAATTTGCATGTGACATCCACATTTTCTTCAACTTACTGAGCCAACTGCTCACATGATCAAAATGAATAAGTTATTTATATGATATCTGATATTTTATTATAGTTTACATTATATTCCCTATAAACTATTGCCTAATAATATGGCCGGCAATTCAGAACAAGGGAGGAAATATCGTAAATGTGGGAACTATCAATAGGGATGTGTGTACCCAATGGGCCTTTTTTCTGCGCTCACAGCCATACGTTGTTCGTTAAACAATTACCACCGCATGTTTTCACAACACTATATCTACCCAATTATTCTTGATGATTGTTCACATAATGAGTACACCTCGTACCCGTTCTTACCTTGTTCCCATCAAAACGGAATGCATACGATGATAACGTCTACACCCCGAGGCAATTAAAATTATTTTGGAAAATTATCGTCCCCGTTTTTGGAGGTTTCTTTTACGTCTAAAATAACAATTCGTTCGGATTCCAGAGTAGAGAGGATCCGAACTGTGGGCAATTTGTTCATATGTTGTATTGGAGGAACTAAAACGGGACCGAGAAAATTGTACGGTTAGAGGAAATTTCCGTACTGGAGAGCTTCTGGGTTAAAGAGTTTACACTGTACTAGCTTAGTCCATTATATGATACGTGTGCAGTTAATTAGCAATGGAATGCTCTATTATATTCATATTTACATACACTTTGTAAATAAACAACTCGAATGTTCGGTTGAGGTTCAGTCACGTACAAGCGAACCAGTTAAACAACTTCACAGATTTACTATTTTCTGCAACGTAATACATATAACTGATTGATAGTAATGTGCTGTTTTATTAGGAAGATTAAGTAGTTAAGTATTGTTTATAGTTTGCCTTAATCAAGTGCGCACAACGTGTAGGCCCATCAATTCACTTGGTGTTTTCTCGTTGTCTCCACTAAATACTTGATACTATATAGTGTCGTGTATTGTGGGTGTTCTAAGTGGCATCGATCTAACTATTGACAAACCCGATACCTGTCACAAACGTGCATTCGGCTCTGACTATCGAAGCTATCTTAGGTACTTGTTAATAAACACGTGGGAACAGATTACCTGTGCAATTACTTTTACCTGCTCTTATGTGCATTCCGAACACGACTAATTTACAACAACTGATCATTTTATGTGTGCAGTACTCAAAATGTTTTATTGCAGTAATGTTGATGGCCTGGACAAGTTTTAGCCGACAAGGTGAATTAAGAAATGTTTTAATTTACAAGGTTATAAGAGCTTAATGATTTACACAGTATTGAGTAACGAAGGTTCGAGTTATTTGCATAAGCGAAGTGTTTTATACTCTCGTTACACAGATAACAACCAGATAGTAACCCAGGAGGCAGTCATCGAGAGTGATTGTTAAAACAACTTGTTTCACAAATCTATGAACATTTGAGTCCTTAGTACAAGAATTTGACACGAGTTGCAACAGGCAATGAGTACTTAGGTAAGAAACGTAATTCATCAGTTTTCAATAAAACTTTATACATTTTTGTACATGTATTAGGCCATTTTCAGGTGACAACACATATAACACGTGGTGTAAAACCTGCTTAGGGACACTGTATTGTTGGTTTTGTAAATAAAATGCAGCGTCAGGACTTTATCGAGATAAGACCGTGCAATAGCTTATCATAACAGGTATTTTGTATTTTGCGCGACGCCATATATTTATTTAACACAACATAAGACAAGCGTACGGTGGCATAGATGTGACAAGTGTGAACTTTTTTTTTCGTGGCTACGAGATAACTATGTCGTGTGAACGAGTTAGTAAGTCGTGGCCACGAGAAAAAAATAATTTCACATATTTCACCTCTATGCCACCGTACAAGCGGGCTAAAGTGTTCTGAAGGAATAAACATTTGGACAAACTTGAAAGACGACCATGATTTAAATATACAACAGAACAAACGTTATGCAACCTTAATAGTGGTCATGAGTACAAGTCGTTTAAGGTACCTTTCCATGTATGGTTCTGGTGGTCCCGAAATGCAGTGGAGCAGAACCAACCATATGAATATCATTGAGAGATGACCATATTAGGATGCCATAAAACCATGTTGGTTACTAGTATCATACTTCGTGTGGTTCGTAAACGTTTATGAACGAATGACGAACGACAGAATGTGGTCATAATGGCTACCGGTCTATATTTCGAGAATGATAACTGACTGGTGTTCGCACGGTTAACGCAATGCAGACCTATTCCTCGAACGATAATTACATGTATATATAAAATGTTGGATATGCATAAACGCAATGGTGTGCGACGTTTTTAAAATATGTCCATGAAGTTATACTTACATATTTACATAAAACTTAAAGTATACATACGGTTTGCATATAATGATAAACTAACCATAGTGACTGAAGAAAATACCGGACGTCCAGATGTGCAAATTGGAGGTGAAAGTTTAAAAGTTTACCTGTGTCTGCCAACACCGACCTAGTTATCAACACTACAAGAAAACATCTACTTAAAAATCCACACTCCATCATTATACAACGCAGTACAACTTTCACTTCTCCCGCTGTAATATTAACTATATTAATATATGAACATGGAAGATATGCGTTCAACGATTTAAGAAGTTAACCAATCAGAACACTTAATCTAAACATCATTTAACTACGAGCTGAGGTAGAAAAGGCGAAGTTAACCCGCACAACTACGGGCATTATTTTCAGGAGCGGATCTAGATCTGGGATTAAGGGCTGGAAACGGTGCTATACAGTTACAATCATAATACAGTAGAGTGTGTAATATGCGTGTAGAAGTTCCGCGCGTGCATGTGTTTTGTTGTTTTAATAACATTGGATGTAACGTGTTTGAGGTTTAACGCCATACACAGAAAATCTAAAAGCTAGCCAGATTTAGGGGACACAGACTCCGCCCCTTCGAATCGGCCTATGTTGAGGTCTGTAAAGTTGGCTGTTAGTTGTTAGTTGTTAACCCAGATGTTCATTCCCGAATACACAGCTATTAGTTGTTAGTTCAAATGTTTATTCGCATATGATGCGGCGAATACACAGCTAGTAGTTGTTAGTTCAGATATTTATTCGAAAAAACATTGCCAGAAGTTAGATGTGAGTTCGAATATGATGTAGCGAATACACAGCTATTAGTTGTTAGTTCAGATATTTATTCGAAAAAACATTGCCAGAACTTAGATATGAGTTCGGATATGATGGAATGAATACACAGCTATTAGTTGTGAGTTCAGATGTTAATTCGATGAAACATTGCCAGAAGTTAGATATGAGTTCGGATATGATGGAATGAATACACAGCTATTAGTTGTGAGTTCATATGTTTATCCGCGTATGATGTAGCGAATATACAGCTAGTAGTTGTTAGTTCAGATGTTTATTCGAAAAAACATTGCAAGATATTAGATATGAGTTCGGATATGATGGAATGAATACACAGCTATTAGTTGTGAGTTCATATGTTTATTCGCATATGATGTAGCGAATACACAGCTAGTAGTTGTTAGTTCAGATGTTTATTCGAAAAAACATAGCCAGAAGATAGATGTGAGTTCGGATATGATGGAATGAATACACAGCTATTAGTTTTGAGTTCAGATGTTTATTCGAATAATAGTATACAGTTATTTCATGGTTATTTGGGTAACAGTCAAAACTGTTGTTCCGAGGTGGAGGGGATGACATATGAACTGTTGCCTGAGGCCGGTAGGTTGTTACCCAAATAACCATGAAATAACTGTATATTATTACCTGATTCCTTATATAAATACAAATCAGCTAGTAGTTGTTAGTTCAGATGTTTATTCAACAAAACATAGCCAGAAGTAAGATGTGAGTTCGGATATGATGGAATGAATACGCAGCTAGTATTTTTTAGTTCAGATGTTTATTCGAAACAACATTGCCAGAAGTTAGATTTGAGTTCGGATATGATGTAGCGAATACACAGCTATTAGTTGATAGTTCAAATGTTTATTCGCAAATGATGGAGTGGATAAAACAGCTAGTATGTGTTAATTGAGATGTTTATTCGAAAATGCATAGCCAGATATTAGCTTGGAGTTCGGATATGATGTAGTGAATGTACAGCTGTTTATTGCTGGTTTAGATGATTGTTCCCGTTTTTTCAGAAGTTAATTCAAGTATGCACAGACAGATGTTAGTTTAGACCGAAATAAATTGCATTTTAGTGCGTCGGTCTCGATATGTATTTGCTTATCATAAAACTCAGAGTAACGTGATTGATTGCCCCAAACAAAGGCTAAATATGTGAAGGTTATTTTGAATTTCATCATAAGATTAGGCTACAGCTCTTAGGGTGGTGTCATCACCAAACATGACAGTAAGATTTCTGTTATTTCAAAAAGCATATCTTTTTAATGTACATGATAAACAGTATAGCCCATGGACAGATCTTTGAGGGACGTCTGATGTGATGTGACCTACTTCTGAGACCTATCTAGATACATTTTCTTTTTGATATCTGTTTGTCGAATACAATTTGAACCACGGAAGTGATGATGAATTGAAATTGTTTGATTTTTATTTGTCAAAAAGAGTTGAATATTTCAGTAGATCAAAGGCCTTTGATAAGCCCAGAAAGACTGTTCTGACAATTTTACTTCCATTGATGACATTTATCCACCTGTCTACTATAGATGTCAATGCAGTTTCAGCTCTGAAGCCAGACTGAAATTGGTGTATTAATTTTTTTTTCTTCCAAGATACATTTTTAAATGATCTGAAACATGGCTATAACACTATATAGTATATTTCAACTTATTTGCTGGTGAAGTCAGTAATTTCCGTGAAATATCAAAAATAAATTACAATCGCTCAAACTTTTATTGATATTGCCAGAAATCCCAAGCAAATCGCTGGTTTATTGATGAAATTGTCTCCCTTGAAAATACGCTATCGGCGGTATCGATTTGTCAGTTCGCTCAATTTGTGGCTATTGAAATATAGAGTAAACACTTTTTTAAATGATCATAATGTTTTTGTTATTTAATTCACATAATGTATTCACATATGAGCACAAACTTCAATGTTTCTTTTTTAAAATGATATAAATTATTTTATGATTGATTATTATCTTCATGCTTCCCTGTTTGATTTAAAATTGTCATTATTGATCCTTATTGGTCCTTATATCTTTAACTGAAAAACACACTAAGAACTGTAATTTCATAAAATATCCCATTTTTAGATACATATTTAAAGTATTTATATTTAAAGTACAATATTTATTCACATATGTGCATAAACTACAATGGTGTTTTTAAAATGCGAATTAAATGTGATCTTCATGCTTCCCTGTTTGATTTAAATTATCAATGTATTTGAAAAAAAATGAAAATACAATTTTTTTTCCAATAATTTTGAATACACAATATATTGCGGTGTACGCGTGATCGGTATCCAACAGTGCGTGTACAGCATGACATCTTTTAATATTACAATGACTAGGACGACCCCATGGGGATTAATTAATATATCTTAAGATAGTAAATTGTACTGAAAACTTGTGTACTTTGGGTCCAAGGTGAGGGCGTGCCCTCAGCTAATCACGGAAACAAAAATGTTTATAAAATCGAGAAAACGCACGATTTGCATGCATTATTGGGTATTATTGACATATTTCTCCGGTTTTATTTTAATATGTACATTTCTGACCTGTTTCTGAATGTTACGTGTATCTTTGATTTGTAAAACGACTTCAGTCAACTGTTCGTCCCAGTTAAGAAATATCTTAGTGTGTTGAATAACAACGCAAAGTCCACATTCACACAAAGTGTTTCGGTTCGGGTTTTATTTTAAAGTCCATTTGATTTGTGTTTTGAAAGGTCAATGGCTCCATAGACTACATAATTGCTTAATAATGAACAGTTCAGAGTAAACATGTCATACTTCTAAATAAAGCCAGTGGTCCTGCTTTGAACCCCAGGCTGTCGGCAATACGACTATGGGAGGACGTACGCGTGCAGTCTGAATGCTCTCATTTAGCATGTCTTCAAGAAATATTTATAGATTAATTGCCTTTTTGTGCAAAAGTGTTCATACCATTATTTGCATACGATTTGAGAAAAAGGTGTTTTCATCATTTCGTCTCAAACGTCGCATTGTGTTACGTTCATTTAGTCGTTACCGACGTTAAAATAATTTTACTAACATTCTTACGTTTTGCGTAAGTTTTTGCGTAAATTATCGATTTACACAAACCTTACCTTTTTCAAACCTTTTTCCACTTACGTGAAATGTGTTCGTAACTCTTCAATCAGAGGTATAAATTTTGATGAAATATCGCTCAAAGTAGACAGTAGCAATAGCTCAATTGGTAGCGCTTCCTTCTAGTAACTTCGTCCAATAGATAAGGTGTGAGTTAGAGACACATTCCAGTCTCCTATTTTTTGGACAATATGCATTTTTATCCCTTACTCAGTGCTTGTCAATAACTTGTAGTTTGTCGTTTCTGTCTGGGTTTGTTTGTGTGTGTTTTTTTTGTTATCGTTTAATTGTTTTGTCGTTAATTCAAACGTGTTTAATGATGCGTCGTCGCTAATATGTTCATTTGAACCCCTTGCGTTCAAGTAGCCATATCAACTTTGTTCCATATACTTTGAAGCGATAACTGTACATGTAAATCTACTGCACGATGGTATCGTGCACTTAGTGAATAGCTTATAAATACACATGTTACACAATGTTTTTAATTAATGATATTCGAGCAAACATTAATTAGTATAAGACGTGTAAGTACAACTGTAGATGACCAACGAAATATATAATATTGTAATGAAAAGAAAACAACTACCCCCCGATGGTCTCGAACTCAGACCCAAAACTAAAAAAGCTTAATTGCATTGTAAAGCGCGTACTCGCTACCATCTGAGCTATCACGGCTGTTATTTTAATGAAATCAATATCACAATAAATAGGGTTGTTTGTTATTTGATTTACCTATTTTGATCAATAAAGGTGGTCAAACCATATAAACATTGCATGACGTCACTCTCAACTTATCGTCATATACTTTATTATCACTAATTCCAATCTTGTCCAGATTAGTTCACATTTTACCTTCAAATGGTTGATTCACTGTTTTGACAAACATAAATTAGCCTGACATCCTGATAAATGTAACGAATATTTACAGACTTATCGTCTGTTTTCATATTCTCAGAAAGTACTCGTCGAGTTGTATTTAATGCATCGTGGGATTGAGTTGTGACGTAATAATACAAGGGAGTTTTGAAGTGCCACATATAGGCCGTGCCGCATATAGTTCACATACGAACTAAATATGTCACGCATTTAGTTCGTGGCGAGGCGAACTATATGCGGCGATAAGACATGGTCATGCCGCATATAGCTGTTTTATGCCTTGTCCTAATCTAATGAAAGTCATCATCATCATCATCTGTTCTAATTGAAAGAATACATGTTCCTCAAACTGCCATATACACATTAAAAAAGAAAATAACTGTGGGTCACCTGAAATATATTCCCCACATCAGACAGTGGACAAATCTTTAGGACCAGTTTGGGGTATATTTAATAAAATAACAGAATAAAATATGCTAAAATGAAATAAACAGTTTGGTTTAATGTTGCTTGATTAAAATTCTACTAACAGTTTCGAGCAGATAAAAGTGAGCAACCATTAACATACTTGACTTATGTTTCAATGTTTCTAAACCACTGTCTCTTCGCCGCATATAGTTCACGCATGAACTATATGCGGCACGGACTATATGTGGCACTACAGAGCTTATTGTGTAAAAAACATGTGATGCTAGTAATATGTAAACTGTATAATTTAGCGTTACCTACCTTCGTCATCGCTGAGATAGGGTAGCTCCTATCTGTACGAGGCTTAATGGGCCCGTGTTATCAATATTCGTACGAACGAGTGTTCGTAAGGTAAAATACGAAATATTCGCAAGAATTGACTTACGAAAATACTTACGACCGTTTTATCAACGCGGTCGTAAGTATGACAGTGATCTTACGAATAAGAATGTTCGTGCGCACAGTAAAACAGTACAGGCTCTTCACGGGGAGGTCAAAAGAGACGTATCTCGCGGGTGTCAGGACACTACGGACCACGGGCATTACGGACCAGACTCGTTGGATCATATTTAGGGACATAACGGGCCAAGCATTTGATTTTTTAAAAAGACCTTCAATAAGTTTTACCTTTAACGAATGCAGAAACTGATTTGTTATATGATCATTATTCGTGATTTATGGTAAATTCGAGGTTAGATCGATACATATACATGTATTCGAATATCAACCAACATTTAACACAGCATGTATTTTGCATGGCGCACTGGAAAACTTCCTTGTATGAAAGGAGCCCAAAATTATGAAAGACGTTTAAGCCATTGTAGCAACAGCCCTGAATGAGCCCATTCAAATATGTTTGCGTTAAGATGAGCCAGATGCATTTTTAACACAGTGTGTATGTTTGCATATCACGCCCACAAATATGTTGGTCTCTTAATTTATTACGTATAAAAAAAGTGATTTCCTTATGACTCATCAATGTCGAAATAAAGAATGCATACAGGCATTATATTCTGCTGCGTTGATGCAAACATATTCTAGCCAACTTATTCAAAATACTGAAAAGAATCCCTTGTCAGTTTTAGTTTGAATGGAAATTCTTTATACGACAGATAAAATGAATTCAAAGCTTATAACATGTAAAACTGCAAATATATCCACGAGTAGATTGAAACGTATGCATTGAAATAAAATGTATTCAATTTGTAATATAAATCGACTGGAGTTAACCATATCTCACTTTATAAGTTAAATTATGATTTATATATTGACAGCAAATGGTACATTCTTCTATATTTAATTGAAATTTTCATGTTGTGACATAAAACTGTAAGATTATTGAATATATGGAAAAATATTCACATTTTTTAAATCAGAAAGAAGCCTTTTCCGTCTGTTATTTTCCCAATGCCTTCACTATAATTATTACCACGAAATTTTGAAGTTTTAATAGTACTTACCGATATTTAGACATGCAAATTGTTTCTTCATCAAAAACAGTTCAGGTTTTCATTGTGCCATTTTTAAAAAAATCTCCACCAACTTACACGTTAAAGTTAAATTCTTGTCATTTATTAAAAAATACTTTAAATCGGCAAGGCATATTCATGTCAAAAACGAGACAAACTAACTTCTCAGAGAAATACGAAAAACTTCGGTGGACAGCTGCTTTAAAGTACTGGGACAACGTATCAGATCACTGAACAGTGTTCAATAAGATATGCCGGCAGATATGCCTGCCTTATATTTCTTAAAACATCATGGGTGATCAGGTTTGCTATTGCAGGCCTGAAGACTTATTATATAAGATGCGGATGCTCACCCAACAGGGGCTGGTCATAAGGGACTCGAACTGAAATATGAAAGTACTGTAGTGACGTGGCGCTTGATGAGGTGCTCGAAGCCACGCCCCCTCTACACCAGCAGGGCGCTCTACCAACTGTACTAACCAGTTAGCTGTATCACCCCACACCGCTGCTCTCCTCCCACGTACGTCACTATACTGCTGCTACCTTCATATAATGCGGATGGATGTGCACCCAGTGTGGGGCTCGACCCCTCCCCAACTCTCGTAAGGTGCTCTACGGTTTTGTCACACTCTACTACACAGCCTAAGAACTAGTATATTGAGTGGTATTCTAACTCAGAGGAATAAAAACTTGCTAAACTAATTTATTATTTTCTTGAGTTTGAACTAGAAGATTTAATTTATTGAGGATTTAATACTTTATTTTGCAGTCAAATGTCATTGAGGATGTCATGCAGCTGGTGATGTTAATAATGCAGACTACTGTTAAAGAAAATGCGAAGTGCTGCTTAAAGTCACGACCACTGTAATTCTAATGACTTATAAGAGTTCATAAAATAAATAGTAACAATCAAACAAACCATTAAATTGCCAAATTATAATAATTCGTGTCTTAATATATATTCATCCAGTTCATGTCTTAACAGTTTAAAATTAGGCTTAACAGTAATCAAATAACAATATTCAATGACATAGTTGATTCCGTATACCATACATTTTAAATCCATGTACAATGCCACATACACACGTCTTATATATTCCTTCTTCAAAGTACTTTTTGGTTGTCAGTAGTTTTACTTTGTGACTGATTATATATCTTTGATTGACTACTGTATCAGCTAGTATGTATGAAATCATCTTATACTTATACGAACGTTACGAATGCCTATAACCATTCGTAGCATTTTCATTAAAACTTACGAATTCGTAGCGACTGCATGCGTACGAAAATTTGATAAAACGCTCTTGAGATCGTAAGAACGTCGTAAGAAAATCTTACAAAAATTTCGTGCGTAAGAACGTTGATAAAACGGGCCCATATGAGTGTAACCGTTTCCAGCCTTTAACCCCAGATCCAGATCCGCTCCTGAAAATAATACCCGTAGTTGTGCAGGTTAACTTCGCCTTTTCTACCTCAGCTCGTAGTTAAATGATGTTAAGATTAAGTATTCTGATTGGTTAACTTCTTAAATCGTCGAATGCATGTCTTCCTTGTTCATATATTAATATAGTTAATATTACAGCGGGAGAAGTGAAAGTTGTACTGCGTTGTATAATGATGGAGTTCGGATTTTTAAGTAGATGGTTTGCTTGTAGTGTTGATAACTCGGTCGGAGTTGGCAGACACAGGTAAATGATTAAACTTTCATCTAGAATTTGCACACCTGGACGTCCGGTTTTTTCTTTAATCAGTATGGTTAGTTTATCATTATATGTATACTTTAAGTTTTATGTAAATATGTAAGTATTACTTCATGGACATATTTTAAAAAAGTGGCACACTATTGCGTTTATGCATATCCAACATTTTATATATAATTATCGTTCGAGGAAAAGGTCTGCATTGCGTTAACCGTGAGAGCACCAGTCAGTTAACATTCTCGAAATATAGACCGTTAGCCATTATGACCACATTCTGTCGTTCGTCATTCATTCATAAACGTTTTCGAACCACACGAAATTTGATACTAGTAATTAAATTTAACCTTAAACGTGCAAGAAATCTCACTGGGCACATACTCTTATGAGTGCATGTTGACAATCACATAGGCTAGAAATGCAAATAATGATATTCATATTATTATTATTAATTGTGTGTGCAACTGAACACGCTTCATTACGTTTTGAGTGTTAATTCGGGCTAACTTGTACCTTATAAATATAATTTACATTCATCATACAATGTTATCCTTACCCTACGTATAAATAAGACATCAAACATTATGCTACCAACGTTGATGACAGAAATGTTACATATTGCCAACATTAGGAGTCATATAGCAAGGTTGAGGCCTGAAGCGAAAACAGATTTGGATTTAAAAGCAAAACACACCACCAACTATATAAAAATCAATGTATATTCAAAATATGGAATAGTCTTTTACCTATGTGCACAAACAATTTCGAGTGTAAAGTTTCACGCTGTAACCAGTAGAAAAGGTTTCAATATCAAACTTATTTTGATTTTTTTTATAGAATAAAGGTCAACCTCGTTTATTGGACAACCTTCTATTCGAAAACTTGGTATCATACGAAATAGATAGCAGGTCCCGATGTATCTTCATAGGCACGTCGAATTGAAAATGAAAATGGGCTATAAAATATCGGACTCGATGAACTTGAAAAAACGAGGTCCGACTGTATAGCCATAGTCCCATTGTTTGTTACTGCTCAATAGCATAATAAGAATATCAGCATGTTCATTTTTCTCGGAGATAATGCATTTAACCCTGTACCACAAGAAGTAGCTGTGCCCTAAAATCAAGTAAAATTGCATACATTCGTGTTTATCTGTGTTATATACTTTTGTAATTGCCCTTACTTGTATGTATATACTTTAGGTCTCCGTGTGCGTGCGTTGTGTCGTGGTTGTGCATTTCCTGTCCAAAGTCCTATTCATTTTGTTCGAAGAGAAATTAAATTAAATTAATTAAATAAAGAGAACGCCACTTGCAAAAAGACTATGCCATTCCACACAAACTTCAAAGAAAACAACCGCCTACAAAACACCAGGCACCGAGGAGGTGCAAGGGTAAACATGAATGGGAAAATGGGTGCAAGGGTAAACGTGTATGGGATTAGGGGTACAATGAATGGTCTAGCCGGCCATAAAAACAACTAAGGGAAACAAAAGGGGAAAATATATGGGTGGAGTACAACACGGAACAAGTCAAGAAAGTAAGCAATAATATGCCGAAATGGTGAAAGAACATGATTTTTTCGGCGTTAACCACCAAGGCAATTTCTCTTCAACCGATCAACGTTTGTAACCTTGACGCGGATTGGTTAACCTTTCTATAAACCGTTCGTTATCTTACCGAAATCCACTTAATTTCGGTGAATTTACCTAAATCCATTTTGGGTCTTGAGAGACCAGCAATCGTAACATCTCGGCATTTTTTATGTTGCACATCAAATCTTAACCTGCAAACTACGCCGACCTTTTTGCAGTATATTTCTTTTTATATTATGTCACATGGGGAAATGGGAACTTAAGATCGAGCTTCATATAAATCATAAATAGATATAATAACCATAACTTCAGTGTTCTTTGTGGAAAGTAGTGAATTCGAAGTTTAAATGTTTAGTGGACAGGCAAGTGTATTTTAAGCAATATGATGACAAAAGATGATTTTTGGACGGTACCGCCCAGGTACCGTCTATAGTAGTGGCAATTTGAGAGGCATACAACAATTGGTTCTCGTTTTCAAAACACGAAAAAAACTGAAAGCCGGTAACATGTCAAAAACGTCCACATCGGCCTAATTACTACGCAAACAAAATAGTTCCAAAGTTCACCGAACGAAATAATATCATAAACGTTTCAATAAAATAAAATGTTGAAAAGGTGACCTGCTAAAGTGGTTTGTGAACTAATTAGCTGTTTCTTAGGAGTTCAGATGGGGTTTAAAACAATGTATTAATACACACGAGTTAGTTTGGTGTCGGCCCGATGCTTTTTCGCCCTCTTTATTCTATAGTAAAACTACAAGATTTGCACTGGAATTGTGAACTCAACAATATGGCCCCAGCTATTTGCAATATCTAGTCTTCAATACAACACTAGCACAGTAAATCCACACCAAGAAAACACCACCACGACCTGGAAACTTTTCTGCTATCATTCAATGTATACAGTATCTGTCAAAATATTCAAAACACAACAGCCGACACCGTTTACAGTTTTGGATTTATCGTAGATATGGTCTCGTTGCGCACGACTCCGAAAATTATCGGGGTCATCTTTCTACGTACGCCTCACTCTGTGCTTGGAAAATTAATTGGAAAATATCCCACTACAACACGATAACTCTTAACTTATGACAAGCTAGTGATATCATAACTTTATGCCTGGGCATACTGATTTTATTCTAAGTGCGTGCTGATATAATTTGATATGTCATTTTATAATCAAATATCCACAAACGTTACATAAAGGGTCTGATATCTTTGTATTTAATTTATTTACAATCGTGACAAACATTTCACTTGTTTTACAAGTTTAAGGTTCTACCATTATTACTGACCATTCTTCTTTATTTCGGTTAGAAAATCTAGCATTTATAGAACAATTCGGATTGAAGATATTTTGAAAAATTTAGGTAAAATATCATCCACATTAAAAACTGAGGCAGCAAAATGTGTCTTACAAAAAGTTCAGGCCCGGATCCACCGGGGGGGCAAGGGGGCCCTGGCCCCCCAGTCGGCTGTGGAGTGACCTATTTCTATTCCTAATATATATTATATCGACTGATTAGGTCCTTAAGGTTACTATTCTTTTAGCACTTCAAATACAATACATTGATGCATGGTCGATTTTCTTTTGTATACTACCAGTATAGCGGAAGCAATGTGCAATAAAAGTTGGCCCCCTGATGTGCTCATCGGCCTTGAGACCGCCTAGAAAAATCTTGTGCTTTTCACTCTACATCAGACAGAAGCTTTCAATTTCCTTATCATGTTGAAAGCGTCTGTAAAACACAGATTATTGAGCATCAATGTAACAGAGACAGATAATCGTCGTGGTGTTGTTTTAGTGTGAAACAGTGAAAATAAAAGTTCTTAAAATAATTTTAAACAATTCAATAATTTATTGAAGGGAATGTAATACTTGGGCCAAAAGTTTTGCAAAAAAAATAATTTTGTTTTTCTAGAACTTTGTTTTTGTTTTTCTCTACTTTACTATTTTCACATTTTCTTTATTAGAATTGCATTTCAAAATGCTTAAATCTTAAATTACATTTTCCTCATCGTATAAAGAATTTGTTTTAAACTAAAACACACAATTTTTTTTATATTTTGAATACGTTCGCACTACAGCGACGAAACATTATACCTGCATGCATTCTTAATTTCAACTTTACCGAGTCATAAGGAAATTAAATAATTCAAAAGATTGAGTAACAAGACACCATCATAATTGTGGTCCTTTCATACAAGCAAATTTTGCAGTGTGATATGCAAAATACGCTGTGTTAAATGTTGGTTGGTATTTTAATGTATGTATCGCTCTAACCTCGAATCTACCATAAAATCACGAATTATGATGTTTTATCATCAGTTTCTGTATTTTTAAAGGTAAATATATTGAAGGTATTTTTTTAATTTGCTTAGTCATAAACATGAGAAAATGCCTACATACAGTTAGTTAACATGTTCCCAAAACCACAAATACACGAGTCCGATACAGGAGTATCCGCTAATTATGAGTATGTCGCGACATTATCGTCCATAAAACCTGACAAGACATACGGTATACGGACAAAATCCCCTCCAGACAAAATCCCCTCAGCTCATTTTGCACAAGGCGGACACAATCCCCGTCGTGAATTTTACAAGGTGGACAAAATCCCCTTCATGAATTTTACAAGTAGGACAAAATCCCCTCAGATATCTTTTCCACAGTTGAAAAACATTTCAAAATAATAACAATTTTAACCTGTTGTCTGTCAAAATCCAAGCTCCAAGAAGTTATTTTGCAACAATAACAAAGGCAAAGATGAAATATTTAAGGGATGTTATGTTTACTGTTGAAAAAAAATATCAGAGGGTGTTTTGTCCTACTAGTTGTAAAATTCATGAGGGGACTTTGTCCTACTTGTAAAATTCATGAAGGGGGTTTTTGCCACCTTGTAAAATTCACGAAGGGGATTTTGTCCAACTTGTACAAAATGAGTGAAGGGGATTTTGTCCGGGAGGGATTTTGTCCTACAAGCCATACGTACACATGGTAGGTGTATTTTTAAAACGCTATACTTGAAAACTATGCAACAAAACTTTACTTCAAACAAAAAATTATAGAGGCAAATAATTAAATAATGTTCTCGTGTAAAAAAATGAATTGTGATTTCTGTGCCAAATGGGCAATTTTTTCTGCGCTCACAGCCAATTATTTTATGTCAGAGATGATAAACACATTTATATTATTTCAGGGAGCTTACATAAACCTGTTTGTAGTTTAAGTATATACTTTAGGCGGTTAACAGTTAATACAGCTTTTAAGTGTGCTCCCTGATCATGTTCATTCTGGACATTAAAAAGAATCATTTTCTGCAGTTTTGTTAGTAAACCAAGACGATGCATTCATTCGTTGACACCGAACCCACCGATCAAGTTGCTTTGCGCTAAATTCAATCTTTTCGTTTATTACGTAACGTAGCGGCGCTGTGATTATCGCGGAAGTCGTTGAATCGTTTTAAAAATTGTGTAACACTCATCTGATATTGGAAAATACTTTACTATCCAGCTTTATTTTAACTCATTTTGTGATATTGTTGAAAAAATACGCACATAATGTCTTCTGGGTACGGGCAGGTTTCGTATTCCGACAAAACGCATTTTAGCACAATGGCGGATGATCACCAGTATTCGGATGACTATAGAAACGGTGATAAACATGCTAACGGAAATGGGGTTTACAACGATTATACCGTTGAACTGAAGCCTAAAGAGTACGGAGCAGAATACAAATGTCTTTGTTTTTCCTTCAAGAACACGAAACGTGTGAAATTTGTTATGTTTGGAGCGTTACTTGTATTTGTCCTGGCTCTTGTTCTTATTATAGTATCAGCCGTGGCGCATCATCACAGCTCTCAGTCTGGATCTAAGCAGGCACAAAAAGCATATGGTAATGTATCATTGCAAAATTTTGTTCGAATAACACAATATTGACGAAATAATAATCATAATACAGTTGTCACATTTAGCAGAATTTAGCTTTATTATAGTAATGAACTAATGATTGAATTGATAATCAACTAATTATATTTCTTTAACTAGTGTTTCTTGGTCTATATTGAATTGATAATGTCTGAAAAGTGTTGATACTGAAAACAAAGAAACTGTTGAAATGGCACATGTGCGACCGAGTCACTGACCATTTATAAATTGTATTGACATTAATTTTCTATTTTCAAGTCCACAGATTGTGACAGAATGCATGACAATAAGTAAATATTGTATATATTATACACCGCGGGAAACTTCTAGGCTGAAGTTATAGCGCAGATCAAGACAACTTTACAGTTGAATTTGTTGTGTTATAAATATAAGTTTTGCTGTATTGCTTTTAAGTTAAAATATATTCCAAGTGACCATTTTGTCTTCTACAAATTTATATGATAAATTTTTTAATACTCACAAACTCTTCTTTCAGGCTTGTTTGCTTATGGGCCTGATGAGACTGGTATGCTTACCTTTGATCCACTGAATCACAACACGTACATGAAATATTTCTACAGACTGGAAGACCAACTTAATGGTAAGGCCATCATAAGTTCATCAAGTTGTTCAGTTTGTTATATTTGTAATTTTGTTTGAGCTACAAAGGCTTAGCTGAACTTAAGTGACTCGTCGTCTTCCAGGGGTTCTATTTGACCTGGAGTTGACCCTTTGACTCCTGGAATTTCCAAAAAGGCCACATTTTAACCCCTTAGGATTCTGGCTGAAGGGTAAATTTTTCTCTAAATAATAGGTATTTTGGGTATAAAACTTATGGTAAATTTGGAAAAAAATATCAAGGTGACCCATGTAATTCAGCACCTAGGGGAACCCCTGATCTTCCCATCTATATGTGTCAACATATACTTTAAATTAATGCTATATATATACCTTCTTTGAAACGATGGGGCCAATTTTCCTCAAACAACTAATGTTGAATTTTAATAATTAAACAGTGATGTTGAATACTATTAGTCTTTAATGTTTTTGTCTCTTTTCTTTTCAGGTTACAATATAATCTCGCAGATTTCAAATACAGAAAAATATGAAAAATGTGACAACAATATGACATCAGTACCAGAAGGCAAAGTATGCATGCAGACAGCCGTGCAGTTTGGTGATCAATGCCAGCATGAACGCATGTATGGTATCCAAGAGGGAAGGCCCTGTATATTGTTGGTTCTGAAGCCTGTAAGTTTTGGTGTGATTGTAATGTGTAAAATTTGATTGAGCAATTTAGCATTTAGCCATTACACCTATGTGTTGAATTCATTCAACATTTATGATGAATGCCTGTAATTTGGATGAAAGGCAGGTCTGTAAGTAAAATTTTCAAGAAAAAACAATAAGTTTCCTATATGATTGGATTTATAAAATGGCAATATTGCTATGGTTACGATATAGAACCGAACATTGGCATTTCCTGTGTTAATTGTTGACATCAGTTGAGATTTAGAGGAAATCAAAATATGGCAAACCCAATAGATAAATCTGCATTCTGAAAATTCCCTTTCTTGAAAATTTGGGGTGAGTATCTTCCTCTTTTTAATTGTTTACTCCTTTTGGGCAAACATTATGAAATAAAAGTAACCTTATTTTTTTAGTTTTATGGGTGTAGGGGTATCTTCTCATTTTTCCTTTTTTGTTTTGCATGAGCATTCTCACTCCAGAAAAATGATCGTTTTTGGTCAGAGTATAAAATATGAGTGAATTAATACTTCTGTGATCAATTCAAATGGTTGCTGAATACCTACCGGTATATTATGTATTGTTTATGTCCTGTTTTACATTTATTTAGGAGAAAGGTTTGATGCCGAAGTTGTTTAACTTATCAGGAACACAGAATATAGAGCTTCACAAAAAGTTACAGACCGCTGATACTAGGAAAGCTGTCCCTGTCATTTGTGAGGGAAAGGTTTGTGTGTAAAATATTCTGTTTACTCACTGTGGCCACCATCGGTAGTATTAATAGCAGTTGATGTAGGTCTTTTGAAAACAAAGATGGAGTGTGTTAAAACAACCTGTTCATTTGTATGGAAAATATATGTATCTAACATAGCAATGTAGCAAGTATGAGCACCAGATCTTTTATGTTTCTTGGTGTAATGATATTTTGCTCTGTAATACGAGTGTTTCTCCAATCATTTGAGAAAAAACATATTTTTTAATTATAAACTTACTTGTCAGTTTTATTGACTGTTTGAAGAGTCAGTAGTACTATTGGTCTAAATCACATGACAAGGAAATCTTCATTGATCTGGCACTCATACAGTTTATATCACTGATTTCATCACATATTTTCAGTAAAAATAAATGAGTTTTCTAACCACACTCAGACGTTTGTTAATAAATATCTATTCTAAATGCCTTACTTTTCCATAGACAGTGGCCACATTGTTGCAAGGTTGTCTGTAAAAGCTCAATGCGGGGCTCAAAGTCGTGACCTTCAGATCAGGAGTCAAGCACTCTACCCCTCGATCACTATGCCTTTTTCGTATACATTACTAAATACATTACGGACCTGGTTTTGAATAATTAACGCAGGATATTTGTTGATATTTACAAACAGTTAGTTTCAGTATTCTGATGTTTGTATTTGCAGACTGATGAAGACAAGGCTGCGCTAGGAACAGACAAATATGGTGGAGCTCCAGTGGTGTACAATCCACAACAAGGATTTCCACTCTACTATTTCTTACAGCGAGACACAGAAGGATACATCAACCCAGCTGTCATGGTTCATTTTAACACTGTTCCTACACATAAGAAAGTGACCATTAAATGCACAGCGTGGGCAGCAAACTTCAATAACGGTAACCCTGAGAGCAGTCCGTATTACTCAACGGAGTTCACACTAAACATTTTTTAAGCGTATCTCTCCCTCTATTGTCTGCACAGAGGTCAATTTAATAACTAAATGTTTGAACATTGAATGCTTATGTCTCTGCAGCTAAGTTGGGTTTTTTTCAGATGATTTCTATGGGTAAATGCATTGTAACGTCTAATGTACTATAAATCAATTAAAGAAACATCTTACTTTTGTCAAAAATCTTGTGAATTTATGTTTTAAGAAAAGTATTGCAAAGTTTAAGATATACTAGATGTAAGTCAGACTTGACTGTTAGGACTTTTTCATGAAGTGTAACTTATGAATTTGTGTTTCTGTTGATCATATCATTAATTAGCTTTTCTTGGACCATTTTTCACATTTTGTAATATTTTCTAATTTTCGATGAGCTTATTATTACATTCATGTAAATTGCTCTTTAGGCAGTAAATATGGACAGGATGATGTCACGTTGAATAGGTATGGAAATCTGCGACTGAGATGCCATACTTACTACTGTTCCTTGTTTTTACATTTGATGACTCTGACAGTGTTTTTTATTCAGAGTTTGCCAAATGTGTCTTGACTGCCTGACATGACTGATATAAATTCTTTCAGTCGGATGAAAAAGGTTATTTTACAGCACACAATTTTTTTTATATTTTTTCGGCCTGATTTAAGATGGACTCTGTCAGATTCGGATAATGTGTAGTTTTCACTTTGTAAATATGTTTTGTGATATCATTTTTATGCATACATGTAGTTTTAAAATTGATTATTAATTGAAACATTATGTACAAACATTCTAGCTAGAGCTCAGATATGTTTGATATATTTCTAGATCAGTTTGAAAATCAATTTCAATCTTTCATTTTCAATTAAACATATGGAGTAAAGTGTCATAATTTTGTATTAATTATATTTACATACATATAACACATCCATGGAATATATAATTTTTAGTTTAATGGGTAAATCCCAGCTTAGTTTGTGCATATCAACACATATTGAAGACAGTACAACTTACCCTAAGTTTTACATATGTATTTTTCAGACTTCGTTTGCTCATTAGATTAGAACTGGTTTGAATCGGCTTTTCATTGATTTTGAATTCCATTGTTTTCGAGACTGATATGTGATACATTCCTTTGTTTTTTTGTCAATGAATGATTAGCAATAGTTTTGACCTTATTGTGACTTCTAGTATCTAGTAAGTACATTTACAGTGTGGTGAAAACTTGTGAAATGTTTAGCACACATTCCCAATTCTGCTTTAATCATCGTTTGTACATAGATCATTATGCTGGTAGAGAAGTGAATAATTTCATGCTTTAATTTTACACTCTATGTTAGTCACATATAAATATGCCATTTATTCCTGTACATGTTGATGATTATACATCCGTATATCTTAAGTTTGTTTTTTCGATTAAATGGTGAATAGTGTTTAAAGAGGGGCCTCCATTGTTGAGTGGTTATGGTCGCTGGCTTTAAATCACCACTAGCTGCTGCAGGTTCGAATCTCGCCCACAATGAAGACTTTAAGATGGCTTATTCAGGTCGCTGGTTCTAAACAGGTGCTCGCTTTCTCCAACCTGGTAGCTAAACAAGTAATTACATGGACCTGGCTGTTCAAGCCCATTTTGCAAAAAGATGTTTCAAACCATTCCAGACTTTGAGCTATGTACTAGTTTTCTTGTATTACATTGAGAACAGTAAGAACAATGTTATTGCCACAACATGAATACTATTGCAAATTTATCTCATTTCCATTGTAATGATTACATTTTTTATTTAACTATATTACACCTCCTGGTTACTAGGGTATTTTTCATTTATGTTTGAGTCAAGTTCTGCATCAAAGTTGTAACAGAATTGTTACTGTCTGTTACATGTTTCTGAAAGATCTGATTTGTGAACAATTGAACGGAATTTTGATAATGTTGCACAGTATCCAATTTCTGCCGACATTAAATCTTAAATGCACTTTGTTATGACCGTATATCTTTCAAATTTTGTTAAGCTATTCAAAATGTGGTAATTATATTTATAACCAGTAGTTTTCAAATAGCTGATTAAAATGACTGTACTCCAATTTGAAAAATTTCATTGTCTGGTTAAAATTGAATTTCTTATAAATTGTCAGCACTGAAACATAACATATGATTTAAGTAAAGATATTATGTGCACAAATTATTCATTTAAATATTCATTGGGTTATACAACTTCAACATATTATATTGTGCATAAAGTCAATTGACAGGGTCCATCAGGAACACATTGATATATAAATATATGTACAGCAGTCGTATTTTATGAGACTGTAATGTATAAGTTCGGTAAACCCTGAATAAAGCAACTACCCTTGGGACCTCAAAACTGGTCTTAATATTGAGGTTGAATAAAATGCAGAACAGTCAAAATGGACTTGAAAAGTGTGGTCTTAATATTGAGGTGGTCTTATTATTGAGGTGGTCTTTTTCTGCTGACCAATTTTATGTACATGTCTGATGAAAACTTTCATTCCTCACTATCTTGTATCTTTAAGCATTCTCTTGAAAATATGTGTATTAGTTACTGAGACATAACCATATCATGAACATATATAATTTGTAGTTAGGAGCAATAGTTTGTATGCTCTTTGTTATTTTGCTCTGATTTGTTATATTTTCCATCGAATCCATTGATGGGTGAAAGCCAAACTAGTCCATCTGCCTACTTTAAAGTGTTTTGGTAGATAAAGGGCCTTGCAGTCATTTGATGTATAATGCTTATTTTGTTCATGATGCTGGGACTGTCGTAGAGTTATCTTATTGATCAGTTGGCTGTTGACCTATCTTGTTGTTGTTAATAGCAGAATAACAGAAATAATCAGCATTCTACATGAAATTGTTATATTTTTATAAAAAAGCATTGTTGTGATTACGTACGGCAGTTTGTTTTAATAGAGTTCAAAATTGTTAAAATTATTTTACCCTCCATACCAATATTGAACGGAACTTGGACCACTAACTGTTACATTCTCTCACCCGGTATTTGTTGAATTGTTGAACAAAGATAATCAAAACTTTCTGTGAACTTGTTGTATTGTTTCTTCATCTGTTGTGTATTGTACTGTTGTTTGTACATTGTTGTTTCTACAGGTTGTGATGTTGTAATGAAGTGCCTTACTTCCATTTTCTGGATTCTATATAATTGTTATCTTCTTTTAAAAAAATTATTGTATTTTTATAGATTTTTGATGAAGTTTGATACTTCATTTCCTTTTACTGTACAGTAATGTTAATCAATGACTTCACATGCAGTTTATGGTCGAGATTTACTATCCCAATGCTGATAGTGCCATTTTTGCAATTTTTTAAAGTATGTTAATACCAAGTTTAGTGTATATTTTGAAAATTTCTTCGACTTTGTGGAAATGCAATTTAGGCTAATTATTGGTGTTTCTAAAAGTAACAGTAAAAACATTATGAGATTGATGATACAAGCAAAATGCAACCAAAAACTTGAAATCGAGATATTGCATTGTGTTTAATAGGGCAACAATTTAGATGCACACATGTATACATGTCTTATACATCTTTAATGGTTTGAAATATTTGATATTTTATTATTTTATATATTGATTGAGCTTAGGAACGAAATTCTCATTTGTATATTAGGAGGATAAGAAACTCTTCTCACAATAATTGGAGCAAAATTCTTGGGATTTTAGTTTATGAAATAAAGTTATGGTTTTCCATTGTCGTGAATGTACTTTTATATGAAAATGATTGTTTTACCTTTTTGTTTAAATAAAAGATTACTATATAATTATATGTGGACAGTATTACCAGTAACCTTTGAACTTTGTGGATTTTATACACCTATATATTATTGTTTTTATTTGATTTCACAGTGATCATAATTAACAAAAGGATTTGCCTGCACAGACAAATGTGACTCGTGTTCGTTCACGCATATATAAAATGTTATTGTAATCTACCTTCAAGTTATTTTTGATAATATAATTTTAAAAAAAATGCACACATATTTAACACACCTCGTAAACAAGCTTTATTAAGTAAACAGATCTGTTGTTATGTCCTTAAAGTAGTTTTTGGGACAAGGGTTTGACTTACAAGTACAAAATAGTGTTTTTGGCAAAGATTGAAAAATGAACTGTTCAGGCTAGAGATTTTGATGTTCAATATATCAACACTATGGAAGATTTCAGTGTATTCCTATTAGACATAATACTCTAAAATTTAATGGTCTAGTTTAATTTTTGCATCAACATTTTATCCTATTTTACCTTTTCAGAGATAAAGCACATGGCTTTACTCAGTTTCACTGGTCTATGATTTGTATTGAGTTCAGTAGCATTGCAGTGAGCAAGTACATTTGCTATTCCTATAGCGATCACATTATTGGACATTTTGAATTTGCTGTTGTGAAATTTTTGAATAAGAGAAGTTTTTGTATTGTATGTAGTACATATCTTTGCTCTATGTGATATCTTACTATGTTTGTATATATTCATACTACATTGTATATCTATGAATATAGTTTTTCTCTTTGAATCATTACATATTATGAAGTAATCTATGAAGTAAGATGAAAGTTTTATTTTGTTTTAACCTGTAGCATAAGAAATTCACTTGTACTACCAAATCTTTTATTGAGAACACTATTAGATAGATTGCATTTAAGGCAATCTTGTGTTTCTGTTATTTGGAAATGATGTAGGTAAAATCTTAAGTGTTTTGAGTTACTGAAGTAAAAACAGGTTTATACATTAACCTTCTCATGTTTGCTGTAACTGGTTTATTGATTTTAAAACAAATGATTACATCTTCAATTTGGTCGACTTTAAATTGTAAAAGAAATTTTAAAAGTGTTTATCAGTTATGTGTATGTATGAAATATCACAATTTTCCAAACTAAAGAATTTTGTCTATTTGTAAAAGATATATCAACATTTTGCAAAGAATCATTTTTAAATTATTCTACTGCTCGACCTTAAAATGAAACTATCGAGAGTTAGTAAGAGGATAGTCCAGCTACAGAAGTCACATCTCTATACTGTGGCTGTTGGAAGACGCGTGTAAAAGTCCGAGTACAGAGATACGTAGGCTGGGGCTAGTAAGAGGTCAAAGAACTATATTTATAGCACTAGCAACGTCTGCTTGAAAGTTAGATAGAAAAAATTTGTATAACCAATATTTTGCAATCATGTTGTAAGTACTACTCGTTATCTATTACTAGATTGTGATATTCAATGTTAGCCAGTTGTAGACGTGGCAATCATGTAATTGTATATTTTATTAGTAGCGACACACTAGATGACACAGAAGAGTGAATGAACTGTAGTCTGTCAGCATTGAAGTAACGAAGCAGCCAGACCTTCGCTTTCATACATTGACTAAACATGTATCTTGGTCTGTTAATGGCCATCATGATAAGAACAAATTTCTTCTATTTATTTTAAATTGTCTCTTGTTTGTGATTATGGAACTAAATATTCAGACTAATTAGAACTTTTGTGCATTCCTTGAACTGGACTGAGTTTTACCATTTTTACTGTTAATAAAATACTATTGCTTTATGATCTTACATGCCTGAAATCTTGACATTCCAGATTATATATTTTGCACTTATGATAATTATCAGAATGGTTGTATGTTTTATTCCTGTAATCTTTGTTATTATATTATTTGTTCTTATAAAAAGATATCATCTTACATTTTGTCCTTTCACCTTCCTTCTCATCGAGTATGACTATTATCAAACATCAGTTAAAAATTATTTCCGTATATGAATACAGATTTATACTGCGTCTATTCATAGATATTTTGAAGTCCCTGTATTATTACGCCTGGTAACAATCATGGTGAAATTTAATTAAGTCACGTCATATTGATTTTTTTCAAACATTAACCTTATCTTTAAGTGAAATATCGTTGAGAAACGGCGTTAAACCCGATGAAACTAAACTTAGCTTTTAAGATATCAGCATGATCCACTAAGATATTTTCCACCCTTATCGTAAAAAGTAGTCACTGGGTAATGGAAATTGTAAATATTGTTCCGCAGTATCTATAAATGTACGTGACAATTGGACGAATATGAATGTGTCACCTAACTGGTCCAATCGGATTACATTCCTTTTTCATTATTACAGAATACTAATATTTTACTAACATTTATTTAAACTGGAGTAGTAAACAAGTATTACGCATATCTACATTCTGCTGACTGTGTGTCATTATTGCATGAATGATTATAGCACAGTATCTATGTTTGGTATTTTTTTGTTTGTATTGTAGTATAATAAAGCTTGCTTCAGAAAATTCATAAATTTTATTCTTTATGCATTTCTACATGAATATTAGGAGACCCGACTGGGACCAGCATCTCCATGCTGCAAAGTTGTGCAAGTAACCTTGATAACTTGATCTTTATTGCACCACATCAGTGATGAAGATACATTGATAACATGTTTAAACTTGGCATTCCACAATATTTCGGATAGACTAACATGCTAATATCAGTGTTAGTATTCGATGCAAGAACAGTAAATTTTGACACTGAATCGTTGACTCAAATTTCTCACTGGAAACTTGCACCAATTTGTTTTCATCCGTGAAACATAAATGAAACATTTTCAATCCCAGAATTTAATCACACCGTCCCATCCTGCGGAAGCCACTTTAGATGTTTCATGTGGATGCCAAATGGCTTGTATACACACATCATCGTGTGCTTTGAATTTAGAATACAGTTTTGTGCTTTTCCAGTCCCAAATATACAGTTTCCCATCAGCATCACCTGATATCAAATATCTGAAACAGAGAATGGAGAGTTTATCATAATGCAAGAAGGAACAAACCTTTTTAATGCCTGATATTTGAAGACAATTTTGTGAAAACTAGCAGATGATCTTTTCACATGAGCTAAACTTTATACTGGTTGTTCACTCTGTCATATTTAATTATAGACGCATTCATTTCTAACAGTATAGGAATTAGCACTAGAAAGTATGATACAAACTATTTATTTCACATCAACTGTGATACAAATTCTTACGACTTTAAGTCACTCTGGATGATCACTTCCTAGGTTTCCAACCCATACTAGCACCAAATTCATTGATTATGAAGATGGAAAAAGAAAAAAGGAAAACCCAATCTGGCACTCCATCCCTAGCCGGCATGGCTCTGATGTAAATGATATAAAATAGATTATATAAATTATATCATGATTTATGTACTTACGACATATCCGGAGAAAAGTCTACTCCACATGCATACCCAGCCACCTAAAAATAACAAACAAAATTTACACAAATCATTAAATAAATTATGTTCTATTTTAGCATATGTAATAAACAAATTGTACAAATGAAATCGACACCTGCCCTAAAATAAAACATGATATCTTCATTACATACTCTTTGAATGATGTACTAAACGTAAAATAACAAAATATAAGTTTGATCCATCAAAATACAAGCATACGTAAGCACTAACACAGATTGTTTCAATTTTCAGCGTATCTGTTTTACATTTATTGTGTAACATATTATTACTATTTATATTAATCACTGCCAATGATTGCTGTCTGAGTTACTGACCAGAACTTGCACCTAGTTTAGAGATTGTGAAGTTCACAGTCTAACCATGCCCAAGGCAGTATTCGAAATCACGACCTACGGATCAGAAGTTGGGCACTCGAACCCTTTACCACCTTGCCTCCATTCAGTGCATATGCAAATTGTATCGGTCACAGAAATGATGATGCAAACCTAATGCAAAACCAATACAGTTCAAGAAAAATGTTGTTTTTGATTTCCAGAACAAATGAAGTTTCTAATATAAATCAATGGGATGCCACATAGCAATAAAATTATTACTTGATCTATACATGCAACTTACCATATGACCAGTAAACGTTTTCTTTCTCATGTATTTAAATCTATTTAATACATTGAAAACACTAATTTTGTTGTCCATAGACTGACATGCCAACCATTTACCTGAAACAATTAAATAACATCTCAAATTATAAGAACTCCCATGATATATACAGCGATTTTATTAAACAAAAAATGTTCTATAACAATGATACATGGGATATATTGTATTGTTATCATGGAGACATACCTTTGAGTTTATAGTTGTCAAAAGAATAGTCCAGTATTTATTTTCAATGAAAGCTCAATGTAACAATGATTGACACGAACCAACCCAACCGTTGGCATCTCAAAAGCAACCATACACAAATAAACATTTTAAGCCATCTTGCAACAATTACAATGTAGTTTTAACTACAGACTAGTTACAAGACTTCGGAAAAATTAATTCGATAGAGAAAATGTTTAGGACTCAAAAAGTGAACATGTTTTCACATACAGTCTAACCTGCGTTAAGCAGCCAACCAAGGGAAGCAGCCAAATTGGCTGCTTAAGCCAGGTGACCACTTAATGCAGGGTTGGTAGAATGCCCGATTTTGGGAAGATTTATTGTACCAAAATTGTTTACTTTGTTGTATAGTACATATAATAGCAAGTAAACATAAAAACATATATATGTTTAATGAACTGGCATGTATGAATTCATATCTTATGTGAAACAAGTCATTAAAGCTTCTATAAATCACTCAAGATGACTGCTTCCTAAGCTTCTAACCAGTACATGCACCTAGTTTGGTTGACTGTGATGAAAGCAGCAGAATCTCATCTATGCAGGCGTTCTAACCTGTACGTTCTAACTTGTATGTTCTAACCTGTACGTTATAACCTGCACGTTCTAACCTGCACGTTCTAACCTGTTCGTTCTAACCTGTACGTTCTAACCAGTACTCTGAAAGCACTAAGCTTACTTGCACAACTCTTAAAATTTTTACAAATAATAAATAGATGACTACTAACCATTTGGTGATAATTGTACTGCAGGCATTGAATGCATAGTTGGATCTGCAATATACTTGAAATCAACCGGTACATCCCTGAAATGACCACAACAATATATCAATATATGAAACACATTAAGTGGAAATACAGCTAGACTTCCATACTGATATTCCTGGTTAGTCTCTCAATATATGCTTTTTCTACATACACCAGTAATACCTTTATCATAATAATTTAATGTGTCTTGTATTCCAGGGAAAAGAAAATGTCAATGTTGTGTATATTTAAATCATATTTCATAACATGATATTCGGAATAAGACATTGAAATGTTCCATTATGATAATTCCCCTAGGAATGTCTATTAACAAAACAGTAAACTACAGTAAATCAAGTTTGTGAACAAAAATGTCATAACTACACTAAATCATGTTTGTGAACAAAAATGTCATAACTACAGTAAATCATGTTTGTGAACAAAAATGTCATAACTACAGTAAATCATGTTTGTGAACAAAAATGTCATAACTACAGTAAATCATGTTTGTGAACAAAAATGTCATAACTACAGTAAATCATGTTTGTGAACAAAAATGTCATAACTACAGTAAATCATATTTGTGAACAAAAATGTCATAAACTAGCAATCAATATAAACTTAATACGCACATATGAAAAACATTTCACAAAGCTTACCATTCCCAAACTCTCAAACTTTTGTCATCTGATGTGGAGACAAATCTTCTGTTTTGATCAACAAATGTGATTGAGTTTACAGCACCCAGATGTCTGTCATATTCCTGTACAATCTCTCCTGACCTCGTGTCCCACTGCAATACAAATGGCGATACATTTAACTTGTCAAAAAGTAGTCCTCATGAAACGTTAACAAAATATCGAAAATGAAAAATCTCTACTACGGTCAGATCCAACTTTATATCAGCATGTTACAGGCCACAAGCATGGGTGAAAGTTGAAAATACTGAAAGTTTCATCCTAGATTTTTTGTGCTTTGGAAGATGTTCATGATGTATGAACTTTAAAAAGCGAAATGGGAATTTCAGCTTACAATCCTTATAAGAAATCAATAATAATTAATCACAAAAACATTACAAATTGTATGTTACATTATATCAGTCTTTACATAATTTTAATATGTTTCCAATGTCACTTTAGGGAAGACCAGAATGGAAATGTAGAATACACAATATGTACATTTTACTTACACAAATAATTTTCTTATCTGAAGTTCCAGCAACAAATAAATGTTGTTTATCTTCTTCAGGGTGGTATTTAACACAATATGCAACTTTTTTACTTGTAAATCTAGATTTACATTCACCTGAAATATTAATGATGTATGAAATAAATTAATGTCAATATATAATCTGATCAAAAACCTCGGAGCTTATATGGCACAACATGATACAAACCAACAAATAAAGACTTATAGGTAGATATTATATAATGATTGTTCATTTATGCTTGAAATACAAGTACATCCAGGGTTTATTTTCAGCTGTTTTTATTGCCACTATTTGGCTACATTCCCAATGCCATAAAGTACATATTCTTCCCAATTTGAATGTAAACATTCCCAATAAATCTGAAGAAAAATTGGAACTTACTACTACCACCCTGGCTATCATTGCATGAATGTGAGCTATCCAAGTGGACCATAAACATGAATACAGTCAGACCTCGACCATTCAAATTCATCGGGTCGGAAATTTAGCTTCGAATAATACATGGTTTTGAATGGCCCATTTCAGTTTGACGTTCATAAGAAGATACAACTAGCCTTATAATTATTTCGAATGATACGGTCCGGAGTATCCGATAGAAGGTTGTCAAATAAACAAGGTCAGACTGTATATCATTTCAAAACACCTCTAACTCACCAGTCTCTGTATCCCATAGTTTACAGTATCTATCATACCCACAGCTGAGAAATTCTGTACCACTGTTATTGAATGTAATATCTCGTACAGCTTGCTTGTGACCTAAATATGTCCGTACACAACGCCGATCATTATACACCTCCCAGATCTATAAATAAATAAAGTGATCTCTGGTTCATAACAATACATTCCAACCTATATTAGATATATTATGACCTGTGTGTCAACCAGTCAACTACCTGAAGGACAGCGTTTGTTATCTATAGGAAACTCAATGCCAATCTGACAGTACTGGTTGAACAGAGTAAGAAGCATGTGAACATATTTCCAAGTATGATCAATTTAATTAATTCAATAATTTGGTAATCAGAATTATGACTGTCTCATAAAAACTGAAATTTCCTAAACGCTACCATCAATGGGACTTGTGTAGTGACCTATTTGAGTATTTGGTAGAAAACAAGAAGAATTAAGTGAAATCTAACATGACTGATAACACAGACAAATGACTTAACACAGCACACAATGTCTCTAAATGAAGCATTGAATTTGCCTGCATTGCTGAAAAACACGCGCCAATCTTACATTCTCATCCACATGAAACAAGGTACAAGTAACATGTGATTGTTTACATTATTAATAGTCTGTTCTTTACCATGATGGAGAAGATTTAATCCCTTTTTATCATCTTGATGAACAAACAGCAAGGGATCACAAGTCAAAAAGGAGGCATAGAAATGTTCTTCAATACTTTTTCTACTGACCTCATCCCAGAAGCTAGACTATGAACGGATATGAGCAGTAATTGCAACAGGTACAATGCCACATAATTTGCACTAATTAAGGCATAATTGAGTGACTGATGACAATGCCAGAAATCAAGACTGTTTCATACAGAATAGGGGATATATTAAATTAAAATATATATAATACCTTTATCTTGCTGTCCATACTGGCTGAAAGTAATAAATGAGCTGATTTAGGAAACCATCTGATCTGAGCAACACCCTTAGTATGTCCAGCCCAAGTATGAATGAGTTTCTTAGGTATAAAACATTTTTCCGGTGGATATTCTGATTTAAGATTGACACCAACATCTTGCGGTATGTGTAGAAATGAACGACCCTGGTAGTCATATGCATCTTTGACTGAAAAAGAAATACAAACATATATTTGAAATGTGTAAGATTTGTGTTCTTTCAACACAAAAGCCTTAAGAAGCAAATAACATTGTCCAACAGAACCAATATGTATGAATAATGTATTTAATTCATATTCTGCAGACATTCGACAACCCTACATTCAAGTATCAAAATACAGTTACATAAATACAATTTGTTTACTCTGTAAATATCAAAATGATAAAAAAATGTATAATTGTCATTCAAATGTATTACAAAGAGAAAACCTGGAAAAACAGCAACAGAAAAATGAAGCAACAAGCGGAAATAATAAAGATCAATCCTATAGCAAATCATGAAGAACTTGACTTAACTGTACAACAGTACAAATTGAGCAATTTAAAATAAAAGAACAATTTAGACCGGACCCAAAATGTCCGCTAAGAAGAACCACGATCAGTACAAAGAGACAAAATAGACGAATGGATAAATACAAGGAATGTACATACTGTGTAATGTTGTTTTCTCTTCAACTGTTTTTTCTTCTGTGTTTTTGCCAGTTTTTGCTCGTTTTGCTAGAATCACATCCAACTCTGCTTTTTCCTCCTATAAGAAATCATAATTTGTTGAAGTTCATTTTATCACAAAATAATGTAGAATGACATAAGGTCAGACTTGCAGAAATAATATTGAGAACTTTAGACCCACAAATAATCATTTTTTCCTCCAATACAATTTATATGGCATGGGGTGTAACACCCAATTTGGTTCAATTCCTCCATACAGTCTTGGATGATGGGTCTTTTGAAGATCACAATCTTCCTAATACCTCTCTAGGATCACACAGAGGTTTTTGAAACATATTCTCCTCTACCTTAGCAGGGGTGTCAATAAGAACCAGTAGCCGGTAAATTACTGGGTAACTTATACATCATCACCCAACTATTCTTGTGCTAGTGATTATAATGAAGGGGAGTACCCCCCAGACTGCAGCCTACTTTTGATTTTTTTCCTGCTAGTTCAAATATAAGAGACACTCCTGCCTAGACAGAAATTTTGAACTTAATTTATTTTAGTAATTTTGATTACAATATCAGAATGAAGCCAGTTTTGTTTTACTAAGCATGAATGGTAATAGAAAATGCCTAATTTACTTGCTACAATATTTTAGAGAAAATACATAAAAAAGCAGTAAACCTCATTGGGTGTCATAACAGTTTTTTCATCGACAAATTTCCCCCATGGTCCAATAAAACCCTCAATATCATCAGGTTGATCATTTCTATGCCTTTTTCTTTTGTCTTCTTCTCTTTTCTTCACTTTCTCAAATGCTGTGAAACCTGTGAGGATATAATACATAGTATTATATATATACTATTCTATGAAAGCCAATTTAAGATTTTAACATGACAGTTAAGAATATTGTACTAAAAGAATGTAACATCTATAACACACACACTACTGGTCATTGATACATCTGTTAAGGCACAGAGCAAAATAGGTAGAAGTAACAGAAACTGAATGTGGCTATAGGACATGGATATCCCCATCTAAGATGAAAAAGCGCCATAACTTCTCCAAGAATTGGTGGATAGTGACTGACATTGAACTGAACCTGTAATTTATAATCCAATATTTATGTGCCAAATATGAATTAAAAACATCCATCCTTTCAAGAGTTATTGATCTGATACCAATTTTTCGCACAGAGGGATGGACAGACAGGGATTACACTTTATGCCCCTTCGTCAATGCTTTGAATGGCAATAGCGAGGACACAAAAACCATTTGGAAATATTCAAAAAATAACACTCAAGTATGGACAGGTTAAAGTAAAATACCAGTTTAATTACATCAAAGATAAGCATCCACTTATCAACATGGTCAACGAATAGCTGCAAATATGTGCTGTTATAATTTTTTGTCAACTACAAAAAAAATCGTGAAAGAAATATTAATAAACCTTTGTTTTTCTCCAATGCCTCTTGATCACCAAGTATTTTCTCTTCTGATAAAACCTGTGCGTCTACTGTGGGATCTATAGCATAGCCTGAAAGCATTCGTAGTAACTACATGATAAGTGTTCATAAAAAAACATTCAAAAGAACAGTCTGCTGTTGTGCAAAAGAAAAGGACACAAAATTAGATCTTTGCTAAGAATATACATGTATGGGTAATCAAATTATTTTAAATTACTTGATTGCCTAAGTAAATATACCTGTCTTACTACCATTGCAATGAAAACGTGTTTTTGTTTACAACATAATCTCACATAAAATTATTAAATAAAAACAGATTAAATAGAGTTTTAGCTAATAGTGCAACTGTTTCCATGTGTAACAACAACAACACAAGTACATGGAACAACAAGGTCATGATTTTTACCAATACTTACCATAGCTATGAAATGTTTTTCTCTGGTTTTCAAACTGAAAGGTGCTGACATGTGCTTCTTCTACGTATCCTGCTAAAGCATTCCTTGTAGAATTAGCCTGCTGTGTTTTGAATGGGTTCTGGGGCCCTACCTACAACAATAAAATTTAACAAAATCATAATTAAGTATTAATCTTTTTTATAAAAGATCATTAAAGGGACAATTATTTTGAATGAGATGCTTTTTTGAATGGGATGCATTTAAAGTATGTACACATATTATTTCTCTTTAACAACCAATTAATAAATCACAATATGACTATATGAGACAAGGGAAATATAAATAACAATTGATGTTCAACCTGACTAGTTTGAAGTTAGACATGAAACAAAAATCAGAAGTTTTTCAATGTAAAAGTTTAGCATACCGTAGGTTTATATAACTCCTCATACTTGGGATTGTAATTCACTTCCTTGATCCCAGGATCCAGTATTTTATGTGCATTTGCATCTCGCTGAAATTTGAAAAAAAGCAATAATATCATCAAATATGAAACTAACGGTGACCGATTGCTCCAGTTGACATTATCCACTCAGATGGTCTTACAACATAAGAGCGAGTTCATCTGATATTTCTTATTCTTCGTTTTCTTCCAAAACTGTACTATAGTCTATATCACACTCTCGGGGCATAGTAGTACACTTGTTTAGGTAAAAATTGAAAATATTTTCACTCCTGAAGGTAACCGGTCAACTCGTACCATAGTCAACTCGTACTGTGGTCAACTCGTACCGTTTTGGGTCAACTCGTACTGTGGTCAGCTTGTACCGTAGTTAACTCGTACCTTTGTCAATTTAACTCGTACCTTTGTCAATTTTTACCTGTTTTGGTCAACTCGTACCTTAATATTTGGTCAAGTCGTACCTTATATAACTTTAATCTGTATACTAATGCATATTTTTTAGTGCTTTTTCAGATATCATTTAGGATTGATATAAATTATTGTGAACATTTTGCCAGAGGAAGCCTAGGAAAATGATACTCATCAATACATCAATTGGTGCATTTATTTGTATACTTTATCGTTATGAAGATCGTTTGTTCCAAGAAATGTGTACATTATACATTAATATAAAAAGATATATTAATTAGCATAAAAAAAATGACTTGAATTACGAAGGTACGAGTTGACCAACAGGCGTTATATGCCGTCTATTAAGTAATGATTAAGGGTACTGTGAAAGTTTGATATGTTTACACTGGTCACAAATGAGCCACACAATACAGGAAAAGCTTACTTTTAATCATATTAACTCCATTAATAAGTGTTTGTATGACTTGAATATGACTTGTATTACCGAAGGTACGAGTTGACCAACTGGTATTAGCTGCCGCATAATAAGAAATGACAAACATTTCCAGTATAGTTATACTGTTCAAAATTGTTCACCAAATACAGGAAAATACAGTAACACTTAATTCTATAATGAATAACTGTTAATACTAACTGTTAAAAAAGTTAAGGTACGAGTTAACTACGGTACGAGCTGAACACGGTACGAGTTGACCAAAAACGGTATGAGTTGACTGGAAAACCTCCTGAAGGTCTCAACACTTTCGACCTAGGTGAGCTGGACCGGGAGTAATCCGAGACTTCTTTGACCCTATAGCCTTTTTTTTTTGGCGGCTAACCAGCAACATGAAATATCAAAAATCGTAAAAGGGGCTGGTTTAGGGACAGAGAAGGCTCGGATTAGACCGGGAGCTGGTGCCAAAGTCGGGCGTTGGAGGGGAAGAATGAGTGGCGGTACACGTCTGTTCGGCAGCAGTTACTTTTGGATAGCCCCTCCCGTGTTCATGCTTGAGGTCATGGGTTTGATAAGCTTGTCTGCTGGGATGTCCACCAGATTTCAGATCACATGGAACATCATCACAAGCTTTGCGTTGGAGCGGCGCTGTTCAAGGGATTTCCAGCCAAGTGATTTTGATTTTCTGATTGGATTTCAACAAAATTGGTATTGCCTAAAATTCCAACAATTAAGAATTGTTGACAAAATATTAAATAATTTCAAAGTTCTGTTCGTGTTATTTTTCGGCTTCCAACTTAGTTATCATTGTGTTACAATGTCAATATACAAGTAGAGTGAATTATTTCAATTTATTGCTCTAGTTTCCGCATGCTTATATGTAATACAGTGCTGATTAAGAACAGTTGCAGGTGTCAGATACCACACTCCCGTAATCATAGAAGTTAGAACGCGTGTCTTTGATTGCGCATTCGTAATATTGTAGCATCTACTGTCTACAGACTTCACTTCTTTTGATCACCGGATGCCTAGCCAAGCAGGCTTTTATAATAGTAATCTGACTAAGTTAACTGACTAACACTGCAACATGTATTTATACATGTACCGGAATATTAAAGTTACAGAAAAGGTAACAATTTAAAACGTTTATCACACAAATTGCGCAAGTTTTTTGTGAGTGTTTACATACCGTCGGTACGACCACTGGTGTCGAGTTAAGAGCGATAGTTTTAGAAATCGAATTTGTTGTATCAACAGGCTTCAAATGTGAGAACAAATCCGTTGCGGCATTGCCCTCATTGTCTGATGAATTACTATTTTCATCAGAATCAATGTTGTCGTAGGACAAGATCGCTTCCATCTTTGAATAGTGGTTCCCAAATGTGTAAATTGAGAAAATAACAAAAAGCGAGAACCAGCAAGAATGGCATAAAACTCAATCATTCCGTACCAAACCGTATTTTTTGTAGCGGTGTCAATCTAGAAGAAGCATAAATGATCGGACATTTAAATGGTTTATATGTCCGTGCATACTGACATTCATGAAATGTTACAATAACTCCTCTGACTTCAATCTATCAATTTCAATTTTAAAAATATATTAATTCCTAATGGATAAGGAAACCATCTATTGGCATGCTGACGTCACATTCGTTGGCGACGTCGTAGCTATTGGAGACGACGTTGTGATTGATACGTATTGAATTGTTTCACGTTTTGCTTAAAATATGTTAAATTAATGTCTTTAACTGTGTTTTGACCATTAAAATGTTTGTTACGCTTCAATATGGAGGTAAGTGCAAGTGATTATAAAATAAGGGTGACATTGCGCTATGTGCAAGCAGATCCATATCTGTAGATGTATTTTGTGTTCTTCAAGTCAAAACTGCTGGGTCTATACAATATTACAATAATTCCTAAGGGAAGCATTAGAATAAAAGTCAATGCAAAAACTTTCCGACTAAATGTATCGACTGACAGTACATTTTTCTTCAAGAAGAATAAATATAAAAAGTCACATACTAAATATTACGAGTCCTTTTAAATGTAGAAGTGACACATTGTTTTGGTTGGGAATACAATAATTTAATATTACTTCTTCTTGAAATCAGTTTTGAAACCCGAAATATCAAGTCTTAGTGAATATTCCATTGATTTATTTCAACCACATCTAGATTCAAATTACTGTCTGTCTTAAGTAGGCCTAGTCTGAGCGCTACATGTATTATAAAACAAGACTATACACATACATGTATAAGTATATTAAACCGTGCATTATTTTTATAGACAGGAAATCCAAAATGCATAATTTTAACTGACGAAACAACTATATAACCAGAATTGGAAGATCAAATCAAACGTGAAAATGCACCGTGTAATTCCGACCAAACCATATCAGAAATCCGTATAGAATCTACTTCGCAAATTTTCCACAAACTTGACATAGTTCGATATAGTTTGCTTGCATTTTAACATTTCAGAAAAAGAACAACTGATAGTCAATCCAAACTGTCGGCAATTATGCTTTATGGGATATATTCGGGACAAATGCCAGTATGACAAAAAGGGTAAGACGAGATCTTTGATAGATTGTTTTCTCTACTATAAAATAACATTTTTTTTTTTACTGATATCGTTTACGATTTTGCCGGAAAAAAGAAATATACTAAGTGTACTAAACGAGAATAAAAGAAAGAGAATACGTAGCTACAGGAAACGCCACATACATAAGACAGTGCCTCCCCACACAGACCTCCGGGAAAACAACAATCCACAAAACACAAGACACTTAAGGAGGTTAAAGGGTATATATATTAAGGAACAGAGGCACAAGGAATGGCCTGGTAGACCATATGAAATAACTAGGAGAATCAAAGTGGACAGTAAATGAGGTGGGGGGGGGGAGAGGAATTAATGGGTGGAAAAGATGACAGGACAAGTCAAGACAGTTGGCAGCAATAGGCATAAACTGGACAGGACTAAAACTTATTCATAAAATGTATCTAGTGCTACAGTGAACTCATATTGAACTACTCGCTATATAGACTCATAGATCATATGATAATTTTTAATTTTCTAGAAAATGATTAAAATCTGAATTATCTTTGGTCCGATGCTTAAAATGAATAAAGGCGTCAATCAGAAAATGTCACATACAAGTACATAGCCACACCAACAGCACAGTGAGGAAGGGAATGTCACATACAAGTGCATAGCCACACCAACAGCACAGTGAGGAAGGGAATGTCACATACAAGTGCATAGCCACACCAGCAGCACAGTGAGGAAGGGAATGTCACATACAAGTGCATAGCCACACCAGCAGCACAGTGAGGAAGGGAATGTCACATACAAGTGCATAGCCACACCATCAGCACAGTGAGGAAGGGAATGTCACATACAAGTGCATAGCCACACCAGCAGCACAGTGAGGAAGGGAATGTCACATACAAGTGCATAGCCACACCAACAGCACAGTGAGGAAGGGAATGTCACATACAAGTGCATAGCCACACCAGCAGCACAGTGAGGAAGGGAATGTCACATACAAGTGCATAGCCACACCAGCAGCACAGTGAGGAAGGGAATGTCACATACAAGTGCATAGCCACACCAGCAGCACAGTGAGGAAGGGAATGTCACATACAAGTGCATAGCCACACCAGCAGCACAGTGAGGAAGGGAATGTCACATACAAGTGCATAGCCACACCAACAGCACAGTGAGGAAGGGAATGTCACATACAAGTGCATAGCCACACCAACAGCACAGTGAGGAAGGGAGTGGATGAGCGCGATGGACATCGATACCGGAAACAATAATACATGTATTTACAAAAAGATTGGCTGCTATAATAGCTGCTCGTACTGTTGGTTGGTTAGGGTTCTCTTGTTTACACAAGTATGCAGAGTTGCTAATGCACTTATCAATACTTAGTCCCCACCGGGTAGGCGGTAGGGACACCCTGTGGATTTGAAGTGTAAAACTGCAAACTGTGTCGTCTAAATCCCACCTTGAAGCATTTTTCCATATTCTCATTATCGGAATTTTCTGAGCACGAACAATGCCTCATTTGAAATTTCGACCAAGTCTATGTTTGTCTTAGACCTGTCAATATCCCACGTTAAGACCCTAATATGCACCATTTTCTCCGGTGTGACAAATATTGATAAATGCATAATGGACACGGAAGATGTATATGTTCTTGAAATTGTTGATCGTTTCGAATCGATGAAATTTCTGTTTTTGTTTCGCGAATTGGCGATAACTACCTCATGCATGTATTAAAGCTGTCTTTATAAATATTTTTTACTGTACATTTTCAGCATTTATAGACTTGTTAGACGAGACTGGAAAATTAGCAATGCTGCATACAGTTGATCCACAGGACAATATATTGGACAAGTTCGAAGACAGGGTTATATACATCCCTGTCATGTTAGAAAGTAAGTCTTAAATGCAGCAATAATACAATACATGTATCTGTCACTACACAGTTGTTGTAAGTCTGGACCCAATACTAACATAAAGCTATATATATACGGTACGAATTGTCATGCGTCACGGATAAGTTAGAACCATATTTGTTAACTATTTCGTTAAATTAGACAGGAAAACTAAACACGCTTCCTTCACAGCAATCATCCGAAGCTTTATTAGAAAGGGATTGGAAGCATATTTTGGGGAATTTCTGTGTAAGTTTTTGTTATAAATTTGAATATTTCAACTCATTTGAATGTTAGTTACACGTACGCATACAATAGCAAATATTAACAATTATAATTAACTCGTAGTTATACGACAATATGGCAAAGCATTGCTTGCTGCAGGTCAGCGTACTTAATCAGTTAAACCAAATCTAGCGGTAGCTCCTCACCAAAGTGTTGAGAATCTATATTACAAAGTGTCTGACTTTTGATGGCATCATTTGCGCGAATTCTTAATATTGAAACACATCAATAGTATCTAATTTGCAGATTGGGAGTCTTTTGTATGCATGTATTGTGCTTACCCATAACACTTTTATTTTGTTGTTTATTTAGAATCAACAGAACCAGACACCTTTAAAACAGTGAAGCCACTTCTAGAAGACTGGGAGAAAGCATTTCCACAAATAGAACGTAAATATATCAACCCCATTTAAGTTGATGTGTTCTCCACGCCATTAAAAATGCAACTAAAATTGTCCGCGTCAACACGGTGTCATTATAAAAAACAATCATATTTTAATTCTCAAACATAACTTAAACTTAATCAGTTATGAAATATGTATACTAGGACCATAGTTTGATTTCTTTTTATCCAATGATTTACACACTGTTGCAACAATAAAACGCGTTTTACACTTGGAACGAAAAAGACTATGTGAAATAGTTGTGTTTTTAATGGCGTTAAGTATATAACTAGCTTATGTTCATATGTCACCTAACAGTATGGGAACCTCTTCGACTGGACACTACATGTGCATCATTATTGTGTCATTTGAAAGTAGCAAAACTGTAATTTGTCACATACAGTTCAAAAATGCGAGCTTGTCAGTCCTATTTCACTAACAGTCGGGCTTCGTACATTAGAATTCATCGGTACCTGAAGAGTCGTATATGATATGGCGGATTATCTCTTTTGACCAGTACATATAACTTGTTCGCACAAGCCGTTATTTTTTATACTGATAGTTCTAGTTGATTTTCTATTGAATGTTGGACGAAGATCATCTTCCATTTAAACTGTTGCAAATCCGTCGTTACAGCTGAAATAAATGGCAAGAATAACATTATGTATTGCCGTAGATTCTGTGATTTGTTTAAAATGCACAGTAAAATATCACTTTTAGATCACCTCAAAATTAAGAACACAATCATCAAGTCCATTTTCATTGATTTGCTCTTTATTCAACCTCAATATTAAGACCACCTCAATAAGAAGACCAGCGTTCAAGAGGCCAAATGATGGTCGTATTATTAAGGTTTTACAGCACTTAAGGTTGTTAAGATTTCGTGCGGATACCTCCTGTTTTTATGATAAATCATCATCTCGTATGAATGCATTACAGGAAAGATAAAGATTCTAACTGGCGAAGTGAAGAAGAGTCCTGTGAACAGATGTAAGTTATTGTTAATGAATTTACAAATACTAGTATAGTAAATACCCTTGTAGCACCAACACATTGTTCAGTATAATTATTTAGCGATAAAGTTAGAAATATATATAACCCAAATTCTGCGCTTAAAATATATTGTGTTAATGCAATTTTGCACATTTTATCAAATTGGACGAGCGCATATCAGCGTGTATTCATGTTGTAAACAACAACCCAAACCACACGAAATCTAGAGCAGGTATTTCCCCTTACAAGAAATGCACATTATGACATGGTTTGGTTTAAGTAAAACTGATTTATTTTACAACGATTGTGACACAAATTGTAACAACTAATATTAACAATTAACGCTCGATAACTTCTTCCTGAGCTTCTAACAAATACAGTCAAACATTTGTAAAAGACCACCTGCGAACAAAGACCACTATTGCAAAACCTGTCTGCAAAGACCACCAATTTTATCTCCCATCAGACCATTTTCAATGATATTTAATCTGTTAATAGAGACCACCTGCAAACACAAAGACCACATTTTGCTGTTCCCATGGGTAGTCTTTACAGACAGGTTTGACTGTACTAATAATAGCACAAGTCGTGGATTGTGAAGACCGCGAATGAATCTCTGCTGTACATAGATCAGAACCCATGACCTTCATATCAGAATCCTGCGCTAAGAATACTTCCCTTATAACCAAGAACATTCGATCCATATCACTTAAAATACGCTTGTCATTTTATCTGTTCATGTAGTAATGATTTTGTTGTACTTGTAATGTTATTTATACAGTAGGAAACCAGCATATTATACGAGTATAAAAGTAAACTTGGTATTTACCACTAAGCGAAGTTGAACGTTTCACCGACTTCAATTAACCCCAATTATCTACGTAACATTTGTTTGCTTACAGCTTTAGATCCTAGAGGCAACAAAACCCTGGACAAGAAAAGTTCGTCGACTGCGAGATCGGAGATGTCAGGGCGTTCTTCATCCATTTTAGGTCGACCATCTTCTATTTTACAACAGTCTGGGAGAAACTCAACAAACAGTAGTGGCAAACAATCAACCAGTGGACGCAAAGCTATTTCTGGAAAAGCCGACGTGGGAAAGTTTGGACAAAAGGCTAAGGGGAAAAGGAAATAAATAAGTTTTGCATAGAATTTAGAGCATTTTTCTCGTGTCTTCTTTCACATTTATTAATAACACAGTGGTTTCCCCTTAAGGCAAAACCAGACCGGGTTCAGTCACTAATACATGTTTTGCTATTCCTGCTACGCACTTTTAATAATACTTTTTTATGCATGTCGAGCTACCTGGCGTTGTAATGAGAGATGACGTCACGTGGCAAACGACAGGCTGGAATCAAGTCTACGACAAAATTAGTCTTACAATTTAATGTGAATGAGTGAGTGTAGCGTATATAACTATATTCTCAACAAGACTAAAAACTCACCATTTTGATGTGCACTAATTTTTACTCATGAAGGTTTGAGGATAAATTTAAGTACCGAACATGTATCCATTTAAGTACATCGCAATATTCATATTGCTGCTGTAAAATTTGAATGCAGTTTTATAATTTCTTACTTTTTATAATTTCTCTAATCAGCAGGTACTATACAATATTTTACAATAAGACTAAACGACATATTCCAACACTGCTTACATGTCACATGATCTTCTAGAATCGCACTAAAAGACTAACAAACACGAACTATACGTGTATTGCATAAACGGGCAGAATTATCTGCCATGCGGAACTTTATTTAGATAAGTCACTGTTTGCTTTTGGAATGTGCAGATTAATGTACGGACGTTGGTGCCTGTATTCTTATGACAGTCTACAATATCTATATAGAGACTGTTATACACCACTTCATTTAGCAAATAAGGAACAAAGCAAAATGCAAAAAATCGTTTAATTAGCTTTAATATATTTGTACATAATAACTGAATTCCGAATCCTCAAAATTCAATATTCCGACTGGCGTAGATTTGAATAGTCACATTTGTAACATCACGTTCAAACGTTTAGACTTGTGACGTAAATTTGTCAACACATTCATCTATAGATGTGCTCATGTTTAGTAAGCCTGGGTCCAGTCTATACTATATCTTATTATTCCTATGGCCTGCTTTTGATATGAATGCACCGGTCATTAGCGGGTTATCTACGATGTGGCGACGTTTCGCTTCAGATGAAATAAGGTAACATTGTAACGTACGAAGAAATAAGAAATAATCACAATGGAACAACTGACTATCTAGAACCCAGACTAATGCTTCACATTAAAAAAACATCGGATTGGAGGCGGCAATAAAGTATTTCCTCATATTTAGCACAGTATTAGTTTATGTAGAGAACGACCATACACAACAATTAAAAAATAAATACATACAAAAACACTCACATAGAATATAATACGTGTATAGAACATATAAAGCATGGAAACTGAACCGAATTAGTTTGACCCACATTGAAAGTAAAAAAACTATAAAATTCAACGAAGCTCCTTTGTGACTTAAGAAACAATCATCGTACACGAAACAATGAAGGAATGTGATAAATTTGAGTAGTTGTTGCCTAAATTTGACAACAATTTGAAAACGTTTGGTTCAAATATAACCATAGAATACAATTTACATGTAAAGATCTTATGAGTAAAACTTGTTACCAATAATATCTATGAATAATTTACCGGACGGCGGAGCTAAAATCATTTGGTAATACGTTGACTCGTGTTAAATACGAAAACAAAACAGAAATGGTTACGAGTCAAGTACAAGGAAATTTTCAATACAAATATGGATTACAGAATAAGATAAAGAGGCAGAGATTTCCAGGAATGTGGATGGGGAAAATCAGACCGCTTGTTGTGACGTACAGTATAGTACTAAATATATCCACGCACAAGAAACAGGTTCAATAACTCCTCGGTTGATCAGTCGAGCTGTCAACTTTTATGTAAGACTTACAAGCATAAAACGGACCACAAGTACGTAAGTTTACAGTGTACAAGTACAACATTATAACAGATGTATCATTTTGTCAGTCCAGAATCATTCTTGCTTTCCCAAAGTTCATTCCTGCTTGGTTGGCACCTTTGTTTGATCCATACTGAAGACCTATGACCTGGTGACCTGCTTTTAGCTGTGCCTCACTAAATGATCGAATATTATGTTCACATTTCCGTGGCCAAATCGCTGGTCCTTTGTAATCAGGCCGACTTTGTGCCTAAAATGAAACGCAAGTATAATGTTCACACACATTTCTTTATTATAAAGTACAATAAAAGTTGAATTATTTACAAAAGGTGCCACGTTTACTTCAAGTCGAAAGCTTCAATTTTAATTCTTAAAATGAATTACCATAGCTGCATTGTATATATACATTAAGGACATTGAAATTACTCCAAATTTCTACAATATGAAACACCAAATCTCCATTTACATTGAACTCGTATTAAAAAACAACAGTTTTTCAAACCCTACCCACTTTTTACAATCAATCTAAGGGACTAGTCTTTGACATGATTGTAATAATGGAAACACGTTTGTTAAATTATATCAAACTTACAAGCAAACGTACGGAGTCATAGAGGTGACATGAGTGAAATCATTTTTATCTCGTGGCCACGACTTACTAACTTGTTCCCACGACATACTAAGTCGTGGGAACGAGATAAAAATAATTTCACTCATGTCACCTCTATGCCGTAAAAACGTTACATAAATGAGTACAAAATTTAAAAAAGTTATGCAGTAGACAAAATCACCTCAATTCCTATCGCCCTTATGCACGTACACACTTGCACTAAATTGGTTTTCTCATATAAATAATCTGTTTGAAAGATATTAGAGTCTGGTACACCATATTCCTGAGTTTTCATTAGAAACATTCCGATACGTTCCCTTTCCCGCGCCATAGAAAATGCTTGATTGGTTGTAGGTTGGAAGGTTTTCCTAGAAAAGTCTAATTTCTGTGCTTGTGGTAAAAGTGCATCTATAAGTCTGTAATGCAGATACAAATAAATGTTAAGGATAACACAAATAGTACAATAAACTAGTATGACCAAACTCATCAGAGCTCAGACGAAGCATAGACAATTGATTTCGACACGTGACCTTTAAATTCTTTCGGGATCGGTAGCTTAGCAACGAGGAATTTACCTTTAAAAGTATAGTGTAATTTATGATACAACACTTTCAGAAATATCATATGCTTTAAATATTTCCAGATTTTCATTTTGAAGCAATAGGCGTAATTCCTCCCTCTAATATAATCAACCGTTCCAGCTAGCACTCACAGTGCTTTGATTACCGTCGATATCACCATATCAACAAAGAAAAACAGGAGCGCACATGCCTTTGCAAAATGTTAGAATTCAACGGACACTGGGGTCGAGATATACTATGAATGTATATACAGTGCTATCTCTCATTAGCAAAACCCTTCGGAAAACAAAATGATTGACTGTTGTTGAGAGGTTGTTGCTCTGAAGAGGTTAAATGGATAATAAGTTCTTACAGCAGGTAAATGAATACTGTTGTTAACTATCGGGTGCAGTTCGAGTCAAGGAAAGTGTTATACATTGTGCAATACAGTGATTTTTCCACATACATCTATTTTGTCAGACTGTGTATAACATATTTAAATTTTGCCGAAGAAACTATGCCAGTCTTTAAGCACAAGTCGCCTTAGATTAACTTCAGTCCCATAGCTAATGTTTAATCAACTATCGACATATATGTTCACGTAATTATACTGTCAGCGTACTGTACATGTATATAACGTGGTTTGTGATAAATACTAAATGGGAGTCGGTCTGATTAAAAAGGTGGTCTGATTATTGAGTTTAAATGAGGAAAAATGCTGGTCCATGTAAAAATATGGTCTTAATAATGAGGTGGTTTTAACTTTGATGTGATCTTTAATGCAGCTTTACTGTGCTCGTTACAAGAGCAAACTTCACTATAAATATATGAGGTAAGTGGTTAGTGGGTCGACAGTTGCTATGCACATACAATGAATGGTTTTATATTACATCAGATTTATTGCACAATTAAAGTGTTACAATTCACTGCTATCTGAGAATGTTATTCGATTTTACGTAAAAAATAATTGCAAAAAGTATGCGTATCAAATAACGTATGTGTTTAATGGTCCTCGAAGTTCTCTCGTCATCATTGTTAGTATCTTCTACATTTTTAAGCATCTCGTGAGCGAAAAAGTACATGTTGAAACGATTTAAACCAACCATTAAGACACTAATACACGTGTAAAAAATTACTTCTATTGAATTATGTACATGTATACTCAGAATGATAGATCCATATCTTCCCATAGCATAATTTATGATCAGGTGAAATGATCGACGGATATTTTTTCGCAGGATTTCAAATGAGCGAGCAATATTACAATAACAAATAAATAGTTGACTAAACATTCATCATTCAGTGCCGAGACAGCCTCACCTGATCAATCTAAAGTTGTATGTTGTTGGATAAAATGGAATTCACTTAAACACAGGTGTTCGGTACGGGTTAATTTTTCTGACACATACTGATTGTGCTATTTTATGTTACAATTTAAAGCCACGCGCCGAGCACCAGTAGTTAAGAAGCCATATCGTGCCGATAATCAGAGTTTAGCGACACCACGAGTAAGCAACATAACTGAAATATACTCATTTGTTACAACTTACTTGCAAAGTAACATGCCATCTTTCAATATGTTGTAGAAACTATATGACATTTCTCGTTTGTCCTCAAGTGCCGGAATCTCCAATGCCTCTCCAGTGATCTCTCCAATCCAGTACAAACATTTCTTGGATTCGTCAATGTCGAACTGTGAGTCAATCTGAAAACAAATAAATTACTTGAAATTCAGAAACATGACATTTTTAAGTTTAGTATTGTTGTGCTGTATTGCGTTTTGTTAAGTCGTGTTGTGTAACGTTTTATTGCTTTGCATCACCTTGTTTTCGTTGTACTGTGTTGTGCTGCATCACGCTTTATTGCTATGCGATACGCTATGTTGCATCACGTTTTATTGCTATGCGATACGTTTTGCTGTGTTGTGTTGCATCACGCTTTATTGCTATTCGATACATTGTGCTGTGCTGGGATGCACCACGTTTTATTGCTATGCGATACGTTCTGATATGTTGGGTTGCGCCACGTTTTATTGCTATGCGATACATTCTGATATGTTGGGTTGCGTCACGTTTTATTGCTATGCGATACATTCTGATATGTTGGGTTGCGCCACGTTTTATTGCTATGCGATACATTCTGATATGTTGGGTTGCATCGCGTTTTATTGCTATGCGATACATTCTGATATGTTGGGTTGCGCCACGTTTTATTGCTATGCGATACATTCTGATATGTTGGGTTGCATCACGTTTTATTGCTATGCGATACGTTCTGATATGTTGGGTTGCATCACGTTTTATTGCTATGCGATACGTTCTGATATGTTGGGTTGTACCACGTTTAGTTGCTATGCGATACGTTCTGTTGAGTTATTTTGTTTTGTGTTGCTTTGTATTGCATCACGTTGCATTACGTTGAGTGGTAATGCTTTGCGTAACGTCGTGCATCATTGTGTTGCATCGCGTTACGTTGTGTTGCGTTGTTAACATTGTGTTGTGTTGCGTTGTTAACATTGCGTTGTGTTGCGTTGTTAACATTGTGTTGTGTTGCGTTGTTAACATTGTGTTGTGTTGCATTGTTAACATTGTGTTGCGTTGTTAACATTGTGTTATGTTGCGTTGTTAACATTGTGTTGTGTTGCGTTGTTAACATTGTGTTGTGTTGCGTTGTTAACATTGTGTTGTGTTGCGTTATTAACATTATGTTGTGTTGCGTTGTTAACATTGTGTTGCGTTGCATTTGTTTTATATGATATGGACCGAATCAACTTTTTTTCGTCGTAAGACGAGAATGTATGGTAAATTGGTTAGGTTAAGAAAAACACAACGAATCTGTTTGGTAAAATACTCTCATATATCAAATAAACGACGTTTGTAAACTTATCTCAAATGTACATGAGTATGATTAACAACCAATGTAGACTTCGACTTTTTCTAAGGACCTCACAATACGAGTTTCATTGTCACTGGACGAAAGTTTTTGCTAATTATGACAGGCGAGTGTCAGCTATGAATTGAATGCCATAACATATCCATATAGCGGCATTTAGACGGAACACATCATTGTATTGTTGCCATTTAGTGATTGAACAGAATGGTATTAAGAAGAAATACTTTCAGCCACATACGTCGCTAGATATCATAAGTTGTCCTCGCACAGTATGGTTTACTGATAGATGATGGTCACTGTGTGATACATGATGGTCACTGTGTGTGATACATGATGGTCACTGTGTGTGATACATGTTGGTCACTGTGTGTGATACATGATGGTCACTGAGTGTGATACATGATGGTCACTGTGTGTGATACATGATGGTCACTGTGTGTGATACATGATGGTCACTGTGTGTGATACATGATGGTCACTGTGTGTGATACATGATGGTCACTGTGTGTGATACATGATGGTCACTGTGTGTGATACATGATGGTCACTGTGTGTGATACATGATGGTCACTGTGTGTGATACATGATGGTCACTGTGTGTGATACATGATGGTCACTGTGTGTGATACATGATGGTCACTGTGTGTGATACATGATAGTCACTGAGTGTGATACATGATGGTCACTGTGTGTGATACATGATGGTCACTGTGTGTGATACATGATGGTCACTGTGTGTGATACATGATGGTCACTGAGTACGATACATGATGGTCACTGAGTACGATACATGATGGTCACTGTGTGCGATACATGATGGTCACTGTGTGTGATACATGATGGTCACTGTGTGTGATACATGATGGTCACAGTGTGTGATACATGATGGTCACTGTGTGTGATACATGATGGTCACTGTGTGTGATACATGATGGTCACTGAGTACGATACATGATGGTCACTGAGTACGATACATGATGGTCACTGTGTGTGATACATGATGGTCACTGTGTGTGATACATGATGGTCACTGAGTACGATACATGATGGTCACTGAGTACGATACATGATGGTCACTGTGTGCGATACATGATGGTCACTGTGTGTGATACATGATGGTCACTGTGTGTGATACATGATGGTCACAGTGTGTGATACATGATGGTCACTGTGTGTGATGCATGATGGTCACTGTGTGTGATACATGATGGTCACTGAGTACGATACATGATGGTCACTGAGTACGATACATGATGGTCACTGTGTGTGATACATGATGGTCACTGTGTGTGATACATGATGGTCAGTGTGTGATACATGATGGTCACTGAGTACGATACATGATGGTCACTGTGTGTGATACATGATGGTCACTGTGTGTGATACATGATGGTCACAGAGTGTGATACATGATGGTCACTGAGTACGATACATGATGGTCACTGTGTGTGATACATGATGGTCACAGAGTGTGATACATGATGGTCACTGAGTGTGATACATGATGGTCACTGTGTGTGATACATGATGGTCACTGTGTGTGATACATGATGGTCACTGTGTGTGATACATGATGGTCACAGAGTGTGATACATGATGGTCACTGTGTGTGATACATGATGGTCACTGTGTGTGATACATGATGGTCACAGAGTGTGATACATGATGGGCACTGTGTGTGATACATGATGGTCACTGTGTGTGATACATGATGGTCACTGTGTGTGATACATGATGGTCACTGTGTGTGATACATGATGGTCACTGTGTGTGATACATGATGGTCACTGTTTGTGATACATGATGGTCACTGTGTGTGATACATGATGGTCACTGTGTGTGATACATGATGGTCACTGTGTGTGATACATGATGGTCACTGTGTGTGATACATGATGTTCACTGTGTGTGATACATGATGGTCACTGTGTGTGATACATGATGGTCACTGTGTGTGATACATGATGTTCACTGTGTGTGATACATGATGGTCACTGAATGTGATACATGATGGTCACTGAGTTTGATACATGATGGTCACAGAGTGTGATACATGATGGTCACTGTGTGTGATACATGATGGTCACTGTGTGTGATACATGATGGTCACAGAGTGTGATACATGATGGTCACTGTGTGTGATACATGATGGTCACAGAGTGTGATACATGATGGTCACTGAGTACGATACATGATGGTCACTGAGTGTGATACATGATGGTCACTGTGTGTGATACATGATGGTCACTGTGTGTATCATACGAATGTTTCAAGTTGTAACGAGTATGTTTGTAAACGCAGAATTCGGTTCAGAGCGGCCACCCCAATCTCGTCATAAAATGAACTTATATGTTTGTATAGGCAACCTCTCCGAATCATCCCTGCCTTTAACTACCCAAGATAGTTTACAACAGTGTCCATGTTCCCGTTGTAAGAATTTACTGTTAATTTAACATCTCTAGAGCAACAAACTCTCAACAACAGCAGAAGTTAGCATCTCCAAATGGATGTTGCTCTGAAGAGATTCCACGGTATCTGTTTTCTTATTCTTTATTTTGATTACTTGTATAATATAAAAAAATATTTGCACAGATTTCTTCCAACATACACGTATTCTCATTCGTAAAAACTGGCAGCCTTCTTTTTTTTCGCGCCATCACAGTTCTTAATATTGTATCATATTTAACCGATTTAAAATCTTGAGAACATTTATCAGAACACGTAACTTTTTGTGATCGTGATATGAATTAACTTTGAAATGCGTACGCGCGTATTCTTACTGACAAGTACTTAATGACAAGTGTATACATTTCACTATCCCAGTTGTGGACTTTGTGTACATTTAGGTAATTATTGATACAAAATTGCCCTGGTCAAACGTGTCCGGAGAGTACCAAGGTGTGTTTCGATTCCACTTGTGAAATACGAGATAGATGTTACTGATAGGCTGGCGCTAGTTTTCAAATGTTTGTAGCTAGATTTGATAACTAAGTGATTAATTTGATAAATCAATGCAATTAATTATTTGTCATAACGATTTTTGTGACAATGTTTGCAAATTCTAGCAGCTAGATTGGTGTTTGAATATCCAGTTGCTAACTACAAGCGCTAGTCTAGCTAATGGAAGAGTACAATAGCGAAATCATCGACATAATGTCTCATTTGCTAAATGCGTTTTTTACATATATCAATTACGCTTATAAAATGTCTTCGCCGCGCGGCTGCATTATACATATATCTATAGTTGACTTTAGCAGATTGTTGACGTCTTTCTCAGAGATGACCCTTTAAGCCTATTGTAATTCTATAATGCTTAACGTGATATGTGACACCATCGTGCAAATTATACCAATGCAGATATTGCACGCAAGCTTTTTTGTTTTTGTTTGGCATTCTTCCCTTTCTTGATAAGTATCATATTAACACATCAACATAATGTTTAGGCAAATGCTATTAGTTCATGAGCATGAAAATATGTTTGTGTGTGTGTGTGTCAACGTTGCCTAGAAAATGCAGCAACCGTTGACATAACTCGTGAAATCATAAACCTCTATCCCGTACACTATAAACTGAATATTATGGTCTTAATTTGCGATACTGTTATGGATAATAATGCGGTGTTGAATAGATTTGTACACTGAGCCATATCAGCGGACTCTAAGAGAACGATTTACTGTACATAACATACAAATGTATATGTATAAATAATATGTAACGCCGCTTCCAAAAACATCAGCTCTAATGCCTCATGATGATGAAATAAATGACCAGCAGTAAACACGATGTATGGGGGGGGTGGGGCTAATCGAATGAGTAGCTCGTGGGCACGGATCAGAAACTTGTAATCATGGCTTAATATCGTCCATTCAAGATTGGTGGTATATTTTTTCTGATTGGTCGATAACAAGTCATGACCAAAAGCCACTAAGTCTTAACCATGGTATAAGAAAGTCGTAGCTGTGAGTTATTACGAGGTGATCATTACTTATTGTGCCTCACACATCACACCCATGCCGTACGTCTGGTAAAATATTGAAACAAAATCATCGAACTTTAGAAGCAAACACAGAAGTGCTTTTCATGCAAAACCTCAATCTCGCAGACGTTCGCTGAAAACGTTTATCAGTATATGTACAATATAAATGCAGTGTACAACTGATATATTAAGTAAAGTTTTGATCTTTTATCTCAATTTGAATGTTTGAATGAATTTCGTAAACTCTTGCATTTCTTTAACATTCTAATCAATATCTCTTGTTGACTGTTTGTATTCGAACCGAAGTCTACTATTGGTTTACGCTATCAATTTACCTGTTAACACGTTCTTTGCTTAATATTGAAAAGAGCAATGGTAATTAATAAATATCAATCCAAATGGTACAACATTATACCGAACACGTAGACTGGTTTTAAAATGCAAGCCTTGACTTAGGTCAATATACGGAGGTGAATGCATAAACAACGATCAGTCGCGGGATCAAATACATTAACTATTCGGGAGCTGTAGTTAGACATCAAAGGACTGAAGGTCCTGGGTGGCGCTTCCAGGGCAAGACAATACGTTTTCCATTTTATTGTATTAGAAATTAATACGCGACAATTCGGGTAAACCCATTAGCCAAAAATGACACAAATAATCCAGAAAAGCCGTTTTTACCAAGACTCCCGCCATGCCACAGTTGATATTTCCCTAACAAATCAACCATTATACTTCCTGAGTTTCTTACCAGTATCCGTGATTAATTACGGTATTGTGAAGTTCGCGATTCAATCTCGCGTGATTCGAACCAATAACCATAGGGTCAGGGTCCGGTGCTCTACCCCCGATCCCCATACCTCCATATTCCATGAGTAAAATAAAAGAGCTTTTATAAAATCATGATTAGCATTCCCACAAAAGGAGTAATGGAGCATTTGAAGCCTCATATACTATTCAACATAGGACGAACCAACTCACAGGAAACTTCCGTGAGTCGAAATAGATAATTCCCACATTTACAATATTTACCTCCCTTGTTCTGAATTGTCGGCCATATTGATAGGCAAATTTCCTTAAAGTTTATAGGGAACATTATGTAACCTATGCTAAACTAATCAGATATAAAACAAATAACTTATTCATTATACTCATGTGGGCAGTTGACTCAGTAAGTTGAAGAAACAGTGGTCGTCACATGCAAAAACTCCTGGTATTTTCTCAATTGCCACATACTTAGAAATTACTCTTATAAGGGCTTACCAGTTTTGCCTATCAAATGACTGATTATTAAGAACAAGGGAGGTAAATATTGTAGATGTGGGAACTATCTATACAAAAGTCGAACACTGACCCTTTCTTTACACCTTATCGCAGTCATAAACATTGAACTTTAGTCGAATTTTAAAACACAATGTGTCGGGTGAAGTGGTCGAATGTGATCAAATGTCAAACGGTACGATAATATTCACAGTAAAGCTTATTCTTTGAGAGAGAAATGTCATTGAATACATTGTTATGTAGTCATTGTCATGTTGGATATTTTGACATACATCGTGTGATATCTCTGACATATATCACGACGGACCATTTGAACATAACAGCGGAATTTAAATAATGACCGGCTACAGTAGTTTTGTTTAAATTGAACTTTATCAGACAGGAGATATTTTGTGTCAGCTTATTTCCGATTCGTGAAGGAAAGTGGTCTAACTTCAAATACCGACATCAAGCAGAGAAGTTTTAACGCAAACTGAATGAGTTATTTTAGTGACGTTCCGAAATATGTAACGAGTGCGTTATTGGTGAAAATAAGAGAAAATAAGAAGAAAAGTAAAAGTATTTATCAGCCAGTTATTCGACTGTGTCGAAAAATAAACTTATTGCATTTAAAATCGTTAAACGTATTTATTTATTTTAAACGAATTCTCACAACTTACACTAATAAATTATTTGCGCAAAATTCAGAGATTGTGAAGTTCGGGTTCAGACCCGCTCAAATCGGGGCTCGAACTTACAATCATCTGATCAGGAATTAGGGTAGTCTACCACTCGACCACCATGTCTATCTCGATAAGAATAGCAAACGGAAAATGAACTAAATCACATAAAATTTTGTTTTGGCAATACTTATTGGTAATTACTAGCCTTGAAAATAAATTGCCGTGAAAATAACTTGCCGTGAGTTTTGACTTCTATTTGTGCGGAAACAGAAAATGATTTGAGCTGATCATCTGACAATGTACTGTATCAACTTGTTTAAATCAATACGCAGAAATGTTTCCACGATGTTTTTCGTCAAACCTATCAGTAGCACTAGCTTCAAGTACCCTTTGTACTCTTCAACTAATCACCCAATTTGCTACTTGAGTTTGCCGAGCTAACATTCACAGAAGTAGAAACAAACACGAGGCAAGATACTGTCCACCCCTTAAGTAGTTAAGACTTTTACAAGGAATCAATCGTGATATACCACTAAAAGGAATTGAAGTAAATTTAAGGATTATACATCCAGGAAATACAGACTTCTTCTATATATAGTAATCACCTCTTTATATCGCTCACTCATGCTAGAATAGTTAAACTTTCAAATTACAACCGCACCTACATAATTTATTTCTAAGTTCATGTTGAGTGACTGAACGCGATCCTAGACTATATATACAGTAAAACCTCACTGAAAGGCGATCTCAATAATAAGGCCACCTCAAAAATAAGAACAGTTTTCAAGGGTCCACATGGTGGTCATATTATTGAGGTTTTACTGTATACTGCATACAAACATACAAACAAAGAAGCAGACGGTTATGTTTCGCTTTGTTACGGTGTATATGGGACCGATATTTCTTATATATCAAATGCATGTACAGTTCGAGTACGAACTAATGCCATGAACGACATTGTCGACTCATTCAAGAACTTTGGTTTCTGTCGAAAAAATTGTTTCAAACATTCAATAGCGAGGGGCCTATGTAATCGTTTGTGATCAAAACTGTTTACACAATATGATTATGTACGTCCTGACCACAAAATGAACACAATGGCATAATAGATATACGGGGTCAAAAACATGAACAGCAACAATACACTGTACTGCCTTTGAGGTCAAATTTGAATTAATTTCGTAAATTGAATAAAGGTTTGAAAAGGATGTTATTTGGTCAATTCAGTACGGCCATTTCATGACCTCGAATAATCCAATGAATGCACAGGGGTCAGGTTGGTTGAACTAGCGTTTAAGGAGGGGGTTCATGTACACCGGAGTGGCTATTGTGAAAATACAGACGATTTTAACCCATAGTAAGATAGATTCAGCAGCGTCTTATATAGGGCACATTAAAACGTTTTCTAAATATTTTCACGGTGACGTTTCGTTACAATAAAGGACATGATCTGAAGTGGTCGAGGACATTGGCTTAAGTACGTTACAATGAGGATATTGTCGGGCATGTACACATAACCAACGATTAACAGAACGAAGTCCGTCCGATTTACAGATTAACTGCTAATCTTGAGGTGGTTCGAGTCCTGGGAGATGGGTATGTTCTCCGGCCTCCACATGGGGAAGCAAAACTGTCAGGTCAATACTGGTTGGTAACCCAGGTTCACTGACCACCGTACATGACAGTAATACTGTTGCAAAACAGTGTGAAAACTCAAACAAACACACATATATGTAGAAAGAATAGACGGGCGTTTGAACAATCATGTTTTATTTGTAACTAGGTGAACTTGCACAATTGGCATTCAACAGTCTACCACACTTTTTGAATTGAATTGAAACACGGGGAAACAAAACAATCTAATCGTATATATACATGCTATATGACGTTTTATGTGATAAGAATAATGATTAGTTCCAATACAAAACGTATAAGTACTAAATACTATCTTTCACCTTTAAAACAGATTTAACACAGTGTGGTAAACGATTTACTGAACAGATTCATACAGTCACGCACTAACATAACTAGAATACACTAGTTGTTAGCTTTGTCTGTCATGTTTAAACAGTACACAGATATAAACGACATGATATATGATACTATTATGTTTGATAAATGGTTAAAATACGAGCAGGTTCTCTCCAGAGAATTAAGTAAACTATCAAAAGGTTTTACCTGCAAGTGTAACGTATATACGCTTATGATTAAATGAACAAACACGCGAGTGGAGAGTTTTTAAGAGATTACATGTAGAATAAAATTGTTATAAATTAAGGACAGCAACGAATTTCATGTTATATATAAAGATACGAGTACATTTACACGCTGTCTCAACTGATTGAAACAGGATGCCTACTTCATTTCGACATGAATTATGAGGGAAAACATGAACTACACGTACGATGTATTTAACGATCAAACGAAACAAAATTTACAAACAAATTTCCCATACATAGATGGAAACCATTCTTTATTCTGACACAGTATTAAAACTAGAATTCAGACAATAAATACGCAAATTAAACGTTCATTTTACAAGTGTAAGACATAGCTATAAAATGAAATATAAATACACAAATACACTAGAATCCATTAGTTAATAGTAAAACATTAGAACATAAGTTTACGTACTAGTATATCAATGACACAGTTGTATAAAGAATACATATTATACAGTTATAATGAATGAAATGCTTTATCATTTTGTCCAAATAAAGCCAGCTCAGATATTCAGATTGCGACGATTCAATCAACATACATTTTTGTATTTATTTATAACTATTTCAGTACCATGAGTACACTCGTCTTAAGCAGTTGAACACCGTCATAGACTTAATTCCAAACTGTCTATGCCATTAGGCAGCAATGTAAACACTGACAGAAAGAGACATTATTAAATAAATCATCATCGGGAAGCTGCAAAGATTATTAAGAAAGGAGGCCATTTAACTACATAATTATTAATGTTTTATGGAGTTCAAACAATTATTAACTATACGCATCAGTAACAATGTACCATATTAAGGTATAATATTAAACGGACAAGAACTTTGCACACCTGTGATCACAATTTTCCACCAACATTCCCACGGTCAAATTTCTCAAGCGATGTTGTATTGTATTCTGATCTCAAAATACAAGCTCGTGTTTCTACGTAATGATACAAAATAAATCGACAATTTAATATTATGTAAAGACACATACCGAAGTGGTAAATAACGGTTAAATATGGCACTTAAACCAAACTCACCTTCACTTGCGTATCTCTAGCTAATCCAGCTTTAGCCGCTCTATAAGACATTTTCACAAGCTATGCACTAGCAATTTACAAATTTAAGTAAAACGTTTCACCCCGAGTGTGTACCTCAAAACAAGGCGTGGTCTTCTAAAAATAGACAGTGCTACTGTATTGAAATGTGTACGCCATATAGACGCACGCTTTAAGTATTGAATACGGTAAATCGTTTTAGCGACTTAATCCAAGTATCATTTTAAGTATTAGCAATGTCTGTTGTCGATTTAAACAGCGAATCCGTAAATCGTGCACATTTAACAATTCTCTGTCGTCACGGCTCAGTTAAACACAGACAATAAAACAAAACGTGATCAAATCTCAGGTATCTCGAGATACAGACGACATTATAGATCAAACATTAGACATGGACGTGAAACTACATTAATTGCCCAAAGGCGTAGCTAGGATCGCATCCCCTAATCGTGTCAAGTTCGATAGTGTTTTCGCTTGAAATGTTCGATATAAATGCGTGTGAAGTTATCAGTAATAGCAGTGACAACAGCAGCAACAACTATCATAGCAGTAACAGCAGCAGCAACATCTTTCGTAGTAGTAACAGCAGCAGCAACAGCTTTCGTAGTAGTAACAGCAGCAGTAGCGCAAGTAACAAAGCAGAAGTAGTCGTAAAAGTAGTCCGGCGTTGCTATAACAACAATAGTATCATTAACAACAAATTGCAAGCAACAGGGGTAGTAGCAGTGACAGTAGCAGTAACAGCTACATCACCACAAGCACCACAGCAATAAAAGCAGTAACAACAACAGATGTAGCAGTAACAGCATTAGGAGCAGTCACAATAGTTGGATCAGTAACAGCAATAGTATCTGTAATATACTGTACTACCAGTTTCGTTCATTTCGTTACTATGTATCATTTCATTACATTGTACCATTTCGTATAATACTCTTTAGTAAGGGAGTTAATAAATGTTGTAGTTCCGCCATGGTTGTCTTTGTTTATCATAATATTACATGGTGTCAGAATCTGACGAATCCAAGCCCATCTGATGAAAAGGAGATGTAAGAATTAATGAAGATTGAAGTATAAACATTAATTTACGGATTTGTGTTATTAGTTAGATGGCGTCGTACGGAATAAGACCGCTTCAACAGTTTAATCCGACAGAATCTGGTGCGCCCGAATGGGAATTGTACAAGAGGGATTTTCTGATACATATCGATGCTCTGGGGCTGGACGATAAGCCAGGTAGGAGGAAAGTTGGTGTATTATTGTCGAATCTTGGAAGAGACTGTGTTAAGATATATGATGCTTTCGAGTGGGAAGCCGCAGTTGACGCAGACGAGGAACACGGAATCGTTGGACGTCTGGCTGAAAACAAATATGATTTGGAGACTGTATTCAAAAAGTTTGATAGACATTTCGGGGTGCATAACTATAGAAACATTAAGCGTCAAGAGTTCTTAAATACGAAACGTAGTAATATGTCAATTATGGACTATATCTCGGAACTGAAACGAAAGGCAGAATACTGCCAGTACGGTGAACAGAAAGAAGGTCTTATCTGTGACATGATAATCAATGGAATTAATGACAAGAAATGTTCAGAGAAATTAATGGAAATTCCCGCCGACCAATTAACTCTGGATAGAGTTATCAGTTTGTGCCGTCAAGTTGAGCTTACGTCAGCTCATTTAAAGACTTTGGGTGCAGAGTGTGCAGATGTGAATGTTGCACGTAACCATGGCAACAATTATAATAACCGACAGAGGTTCACAGGAAATCGTGACACGCCACCGTGTAGGAAGTGTTGTCGTCGTCACTCTCCTAGAAACTGCCCAGCTTACAACAGACAGTGTGATGCATGTGGTCTCCGTGGACATTTTAAGGCATCGACCCTATGCAGGTTAAATAACACCTACAGTAATCGTGGATCTCGTGCTCGAGGAAGACCCAATTATAATCGCGGACGTGGTAGTTACCGTGGTAGGAACTATAATTATAATAATAGACAAGTACATTATACGGATATGGATGGTGAGTCGGTTGAAAATGAGAATTTAGGTGAAATGTTTGAACAGTGCGTCAATGTACAGGATGTATTTTCAACTAAGACTAGTGGTAGAAATGATCCAGACTGGAATGTTAACTTTGAGGTAGGCAGTGCGAAATTGGTTCTAGAAATTGACAGTGGTGCTATGTGTAACGTGTTGTCGATGGAAACCGCTAAACGGTTTGAGAAGTTATCCAGGATTTCCAGTAGTGACTTGATCATAAATGGTGTTAGTGGAAAACAAATTAAATCATCAGGTAAAATTACGTTACCATGCAACTACAAAGGCCTGAAACGAGACATTAAGTTTCAAGTGATAGACACTCCCAGAAATGTAAACTTACTTGGTCGTGAAGATTCGGTGAACTTTGGGCTTATAGCAAGAGTAAATGCTGTTGAGATCAGTACAGAGAACCTACTTAGTAATTTCAATGACGTAGTTAATGATGAAATTGGGTGTTTACCAGGGGAATATGAAATTAAGGTAGATAGTACAGTATCACCTGTAGTTCATGCACCAAGGCCAGTGCCAGTTGCTATTCGTGAACAGTTGAAAAGCGAGCTTTCGCAGTTGGAACGCAGTGGTATTATTGTGAAGGTTACAGAACCTACCGAATGGGTGAACAGTATGGTATGTGTTAGGAAGAAAAGTGGCCGAATTCGTGTATGTATTGATCCGAGAGATCTAAATAAAGCAATCATGCGTGAACACTATCCAATGAACAGTATTGATGATGTGGCTACTCGTTTACATGGTAGCAAATTCTTTACAACATTAGATGCGAACATGGGATACTATCAAATTAAGTTGACAGAGAAAAGCTCAAACTTAACTACATTCAATACGCCATTTGGCAGATATAAATACCTACGTATGCCAATGGGGATCAAATGTGCTAGTGAGATTTTCCAGCGGGAAATGCAAACATGCTTCGGGATTATGGAAGGTGCTGAAGTCATTGTAGATGACATATTGGTCCATGGGAAAACGTTGGATGAACATAACGCAAGACTAAAGAGGGTTCTTCAGAAAGCAAGGGAGATAAATCTGAAACTGAACAAGGGAAAGTGCATATTTGCGAAGCCGGAAGTTAATTATGTAGGTCACAAGTTAACCGGTGAAGGAGTTATGCCTACGGATCAGAGAATATCCGCGATAGTGAACATGAGAGATCCTGAAAATCACAGTGAATTAGAAACAGTTTTGGGTATGTTATCATACGTGTCGAAATTTATACCAGGACTCAGTGAACTGAATGCTCCGTTGCGTGATTTACGGAAAGATGATCAGTGGAATTGGAATGCCGATGAAAAACAAGCATTCGCGAATATTAAAAATGTGCTAACTTCTAACAAAGTGTTGAAATACTATGATGTTCATAAACCAGTGAAACTAACAGTAGATGCGTCGATGAGAGGACTTGGGGCCGCGATTATTCAGAAAAATGGTGTAGTGGCGTATGCTTCACGCGCATTGACACCAGCCGAACAAAGATACGCGCAAATCGAAAAAGAAATGTTAGCAGTAGTATTTGGATGTGAACGGTTTCACAAACTGATCTATGGGAAAGATGATGTGACAGTCGAGTCAGACCATAAGCCACTAGAGAGTATCATGAAGAAACCAATCCGCACAGCTCCTATGCGTATACAGCGAATGATGCTCAAATTACAGCCGTATGAATTAACGCTTGTTCATAGTAAAGGTAAAGACGTTGGTTTAGCGGACTGTCTTAGTAGACTGCCGTTAGAAGGGACAATTAATCAGTCCATTGACGATGAACTAATGGTGCTTACAGTCGACACCTTGTCCTGCAGTAATCACGAGAAAATTGCGCAAGCTACGATGAAAGATGATCAGTTTCAAATTCTAAAGCAAGTGATCAGTGCAGGATGGCCGGAGATGAAAGGTGGATTGCCAGTAGAGGTAATGCCATTTTGGGACTACCGAGATGAGTTGTCAGTGTATAATGGAGTAATTTACCGGGGTGAGAAAGTGTGTATTCCTGTTGACTTGCGTTCTGAAACATTGAAAGTTATTCACAATTCACATTTGGGTGTAGTGAATTGCAGGAAACGTGCTAGAGAATTAGTATTTTGGCCAGGTATGAGTAAACAGATTGAAGATGTAGTCAGCAAGTGCAGTGCATGTTTGACATATAGAAACAAACCAGCTAAAGAGCCAATGATCATGCATGAAGTACCACAGCTTCCGTGGAGTAAGGTTGGAACCGATTTGTTCGAATTAGAAGGCAATCATTATTTGATTATGGTAGACTATTATTCTAACTTCATAGAAGTCGCTCCTCTACAACGTGACACGCGTACAAGTGTTGTAATCAATCAAATGAAGCAGAACATTGCTAGGTATGGAATTATGGACACGCTAATAAGTGACAATGGTCCACAGTTTACCAGCGCAGAATTTAAAGATTTTGCTATGAAATATAACATCAATCATATTACGTCGTCACCATTACATCAACAAAGTAACGGTTTGGCTGAAAAAGCAGTACAAACTGTGAAAGACATGATAAGAAAGTGCAGAGACTCAGGTGATGATATCTATCTCAGCTTATTAGAGTTACGGAATACACCGAGGGACACTGAAATAGGGTCGCCAATGCAAAGGTTAATGGGACGTCGTGGGAAGACACTCATTCCAATCACACAAATATTGAGAAAACCTATGTCTTCAGACACAGAAAAAGTTCAGTCACGCCTGACTGAATTTCGTGAGAAGCAGAAATTTTATTATGATAAGAATACCAAAGTGAGACATGATTTAAAGCCGGATGATGCTGTCAGGATTCACACTCCAAAAGGATGGAAACCAGCCGAATATGTGGAGAAATCGACATATCCTCGTTCATATATAGTCAAAGCCGGGGATAGTGGTCGAGAGTACAGACGAAATTCCAAAATGCTGATAAGTACAAGGGAGAAACCTCATATTATAACAGCTAGAGACATTCCATCTACTCAGCTGATACGGTCTGATATGTCTGAACATGTTAAACTCGACAAGAATGTGTTACCATCAAGGGAAGTAACTCCTCAAGATAAACCAAATCAACCACCAGTGGTTCAAGAATCCACAAGTCAGTCATGTGTTAGTAAATCGAGGTTCGGTAGAGAAATCAGAAGACCAAAACACCTGCAAGATTTCGTGTAAAATCCAGTGTTAAGTGCATGGGCATAATAATCCCTATATGCATAATGTTAATTGGCTAAGAAGTCATACTGTATATAGTTATTCATCCATAACAGAATTTGAACACTTAAGACATTTCCGTGTATTCAAGTTGCAGAACAAACCAAATAGACATTTCCGTATATTCAAGTTGAAGAACAAACAGACACTTATATATATTCATGTACTTGAACTGTTTAAAATATTGAATTGTATGACACTCAAATTATAGGACAATGTGTTCATTTTTTTATGACAATATATGAAGACAAATATGCTAAGCTTTAAACTTGTGTTTAACATATTTTCAGGAACAGTTCACAAGAATATACAGACATTGTTTAATTGATTGTTGAATTATCAGGACAGTGCTTATTTGCTTGTTAAATCATTCAGTTTAAGAAGTGTTGTGATTTATCTAGTCATGTGTTTAAACTTCAGTATTATTAATGTAAACCATACATTGTTTGAAATATGTTTTTTTTAAAGAAAAGAGGATGTAATATACTGTACTACCAGTTTCGTTCATTTCGTTACTATGTATCATTTCATTACATTGTACCATTTCGTATAATACTCTTTAGTAAGGGAGTTAATAAATGTTGTAGTTCCGCCATGGTTGTCTTTGTTTATCATAATATTACAGTATCAATAACAGCAGTTATAGTAGTAATAGTGATAGCTGTAGCAGTAGAAGTAGAAATAACAGTAGTAATGACAGTAACAACAGTAGTAGTAGTAACAGCGGTAGGAGTAGTTACATCAGTAACAACAATGGTAGAAATAATAAATAGTAAAAGTAACATTAGTAGAAGCAGTATATTTCCTGATCAATTAATGGATTCGTTAGTTGTTCAGGGGGGTGTTCAAACTATATCCGCAAAAGTGCCATTATATTTTCATAAATAAAGCCAAGATGAAGAAAATATATTTAGGTACGCTGATTGCTAAATAACTTACAAACAATCGTTGTTACTGATCGAAGAAAGATTGAAAGTAACGTCACTCAATGTCATTCATGATTACAACATCTGTACCTCTTTCAAAGACCATCTCGAAATTAAGAGTATCACTTACTTCCAATGACCAGTTTTGATATTTTCTTCCCTATTTTAAATCGATAACTAGACCACCTCACAAGTAAGACCGACTTTTTTTCGGAACCGTAATGTTTTTTTATGATTGACGTTTCACTGTACAACAAAAAATACATCGAACATTATAGAAAATATACTTTATTTAAAAACATGAGGAAGTAAACATGTATATTACAAAATACATTTAATACCAGTAAAGTACAAGTAAAGTGGTTATTTATTATAGTGTTACCCCTATTTAAAGGGCCAGTCATTTCTGAATTCTGAGACACCTATTCCCTGAGCACATATACTGCCCGATTCCTATCCTTTAATGCCAGGCACCAGGTAGGTAGGCGCACGGTAACCATTTTTTAAATCGCTGGCGGCTCACCAACCGGCCATATCAGAACGGACACCTACCGGGACTCAAACCTTCGACCTGCCGCTCCCAAGGCGGATGCCTTAACCTCTCGGCCACGGGAAATGAAATGGTTCTAGATCTAGCCGGTGTATAAATTGCATCCACAGTTTCATAAGTCTCATTCAACGTGTTAAAACGCGGGTGACTACACTCATAGTCTTCGTTATCATGAACATTTTGTATACTGGTGTAAAGTGCTAACGCACGAGTACTGTGTCAAATAGTTTTAAAGAAGCTTCTGAATACATCCTCTGTGTATTTTTTTGTAGTAAGTTGAAACATGATGTATGATACATGTATTTGAGTTATCGAAAACTAGTCGTTATAAAGCTGTCAACGTGCCGTTCATCGTTTCAGATTACTTCGTCATAATGTAGTGAACAATCTCGTTGAACAAAGTGACATATTCGCTCTTTTGACCAGTGTATATTACATATAGACTATGCCGGCACAATACATGTAGTGTTAAATCTGTGACTTCTCTATGAAGCATCTATAAACGTAATCGGAGAAGTGTGATGTGACTATGATACATTTTCTACCATCACTTTCGGCAAAGCAAAGGGTTTGCGGGGATCCAATATCACTGGACGCTTTCACGAGCTCAAACAGCTTGCCATTTTCTTTATTGTATTGGAAGACATTTTTAGAATCACTTCCACAAACAAATGCGCAACCATTCCCATCAGTACATACTCCTAATGGAAATTTCAATGCTCGATGCGAGACGGTAACGATATGGTCCCCATTCGTATTAAGAATAACAAGACCTTTCTTGGCGTCAGCTACATATATTCTGCCTTCGTTTTGATCAGCTTCAATATTTCGAGTGTTGAAAAATATTTTGTTTCCAGATTCATCGGTGGTTATTGTCATGATTAACTGCCCACTAAGGTCGTACATACAGACATTATCATTATAAGATGTCGCATACAGTTTCCCAGAGCTGTAAGCAAGATCATCAGAATAGTGACATATGTCAATGATCCTAGTAATGTGCATTCGGCCGACGAGGGATAAAATATAGATGCCTTTTTGGTAGACAGTCACTGCCGCTTCTTCTTTGTTTATGCAACAAATTCCAGAAGTTGACTTCGGTAACTTGCAATGATCTTTGAACACACAATTGCGTACTTCAAAACGTTTAACATTGGCATTGTTCAAATCAGAAACAAGAAGATACAAACCATCTAATGTAATACAACTACCTGTCATATTGCATGTGAATCTGTCTGCATCCGCATTCTTGACAAACAGCTTTTGTATATGGGAAATTGTGTACAAATTCGTTTTCTTCACTTCTTCTATTTCTCCCAACGCTAACTTGTGTCTCAGTAAACCTATAATGTCAGGGTCTTCTGTGAATTTGACTTCAAACCTCCCCGTTCTGGTCATTGAGTTCAGAGCCTCCTTAGCCTTTCTTATTTTCTTCTTTTGCTGGTTCAGTGCAACAAACTGTTGTTCCGGGCTTGCAAAGGGCATTTGTTGCTGAAACCGTGCGTGTTGCAAATCGAACTCGTGGTTCTCTGCTGTTTCTCTTTCATTCAGTAGTATCGTCGCTAGTTTGTCATGAATCGCTCGCACATAGTCTATTGTAAGACCTTCCAAACGAAGCAGACTCAAATCAAGCTCTCCTCTGTAAGATTTAATTTCTATGATTGCTACATCCTTTGATTGGTCTAAGTGTTCCATTTCTTCGTTAAGGGTATGAACAGTCTCGTTGAGACGTTGACCGATCTTGAGTGACTCCTGAACAACACTCGTCATTTCCACTGCTGTTGGTGTATCCCTCGCAGCTTCGGCTAGTTCATTTACATTTGTACAAGAACTGCAATGCAAAAAAGCAACACCTGGCGAATCGGGTATACGAAATGTATCATGCATCGACTTATATAATGTCAGTGTGACTGTACTGTATTTGACGGGTCTTATGTCCATGGTATATGAGTAAAACTTGATTGAATATCAGCTGAACTGACTAACTAATTAACGGTGAAAATAAGGAACACAGACGTTAAAAACAATACACACGATCGTAGATTTAACTTTTTTAAATTTGCATAGCGTTAAGTTTAGCAAAATGGCTTGTTATTTAAGTTAAAGAATGGCAAAAAATACATACAAAAGTAAAAACTATACCTGTGATTCTCTTTGAGACATTTGGCACAAATAACATCATCGTGTTGTGGACAATACGAATCTACTGTCTCCGTGTTGTGTATGTCACACATTATTGTAACAGATGACTCGGGTATGCCGGTACCAAAACGATCATTAGCTCCATACAGTGCATGGTTCCTTAGTGCTGGGAACCAATTATGTTTGTCCACACAATTCTGGCAGTAATAATCTTTACATTCCACACAATATTTTGCTGCTATCACACGTTCATTATTTTCAGAGCATGGAGAACATTTGTTACTTATTAACTCCATCGCTTCTATTTCTGTCCGACTATTTTGCTCAGTATCCATTGTTATACCAAAAACCTGACTCAAAATACTTCATAAACTAGTAGAAAGTGTCGAATATGTGGTTTATTTGAATACGTATACAAGTAGTTGTTTACGTGCGAAGTGTCTTGTGTATATAGTGTAATACTTGTAAACACTCCTGACCCGGAAAATAAGTTTACCATTTCAGACAATAATATACCAGGTTATGAGTGAATACAATCTGTTTATGTTAAATCATACTCTGTTCTATCAACTTGTTTGTAAACAATATCTGTTTGTCGGTCTAGTTTAAGGATAAACACTATATAACTGCTTCGTTTGGTTCACTATAGTGGGCAGCGGCTGTTCCTGATTATGCCCAAATGTGTATTTAAATATTTCATTATATATGACACATGTTTGAATAAATGAATTAATATCTCATGTATGACAATTATGTCATAAAATAGATTTAGCATTAGCCTAAATATTCTGCACTTGCTAGCCTGTTAGCTTAATCATCCATATTAATGCAAAGAAGAAAAGTTGTAGAATATATTACAAGGGCACACGTAAACATTTTGTGAATGAAGTCATTGAATAGATGCATGTAATAATGAGTTTTAGTATTTGCCTTTGAACAGATTTTGGCTTATCTATGTTGATAATTTTGCTTGTTTTTTTCATGGATCATGTATATACATCATGTTATGTTTTAAATATTCTTTTGTCATAACAGTATTGTTATAGAACCACCTGTACATGGTGTTCGGGTTTCTCCATTTGTGCGGGAATCGAGTATCACAGTATACATATACATGTAATCGTACGTTTGTAAATACACGCACTGTCTGTTCTAAAGCACCGTCCGGCCTTAATAATGTATATCTAAATTATATTTCTCTTTCTGGTTGTTGAATAGAGTATGCAATCTGGGACCAATATATACATGTATGCCAGATGTAATCGGCAATTTTAAACAGCAATAAGTAAATAGATCACCGGTATTGACTGATTACGTAATGCATGTATGAAGATGTCGATGGTGATTTTAACCTTAAAGTACGCTTTAGATGTACTAGAAAGTGGCAATGTTCGGATATAGATGTTACTAAACTTAGTGCCGCAGCATACTATGGGTCTTGGCATTGAACGTGCGAATGCTAGAACAAATATACACAATCGTAGAGACAGTGGGTATCAGTGCAAGATAATGTACGATTTTCATCAAAATCATCGTTTTTTTTCCCTAAAACATTTTTTGTGTACCTGTGCATAATGTCAGTAACTGAATATAACCGTCTGAACGCGAACTGAATTTTATCAAATTCTTATCCACAGTTCATAAAAGTTCCTTTCCGACTATAAAATATCTTTGCGCTCAATAAAAAATAGAACCAGACGGGCGGTATTAGCTTATAACCAGTCGGACAGGAAGTAAAGTAACCTAGCAACTTCAAAGCATAATCATAATCACCTCCCGCTTCTATTTTACATGTTTTGGTAAGTTGAATTATATTATTCAGTGTGTTTTATTTTCTTGCTATAATGCAATTGCTAGACTGAATAACTGGACGTATCGCTACGCTGTGTGTTATAGAAATTTACTGAATACTGCTTTGAATTGCAAACTCTTCGTCAACATATAGCTGTCGAATCCATTATTGTTGATGACAACGGTTAAAACAACAGCTGTGACTTCACTGATGGACAGTTTTTAGATTTAATACACTATCGATATTCTGGTAAATATTTGGAAATATATCCGTATTCAAGTGTATTGATGCCGTGTTTATTTAACTTGGCTATCTATTATAATTTTAATTTCTAGTGTTGTTGTTTGTCTAGGATATGAATCCTAACTTGATCATATGGTGGGTAATACTAATACTAGCACCTATGAATTTTGAAGGTACTGATTACTTTGATATTGGATTGACAATTATATATTTTGTTTTTGCATAGTCATCTAACATGTTATTCAGCTTGATAAGCAGGTGGTGTTTCAAAGTAAATATGAGTCAGTTACAACCAAGCATGTTTACTCATGACACTGATTACAGGTGCGTACTGAACACCGGTGGAAACCAAAACGTCTGATTACTATTATAGTTTTCGTCACACATTGGTTTACATCAATCATCATAGTGAATAAGAATATTTTAGTTTTTCCAGAAGAAAATGTTAATTGTTCTTGCTGGCAAAAATATTGAAAAACAATAAAGGAGTTCAGTATACCTCCTTTTCTATGATATGTGTTAGTTTTTAAACACTTGCTTAAATTGCAATTTTGAATCACACAGTTTCGAACGGTCACAAAGTAACTTGATTATCATTTTACATCGGATACTGCTTGTGCTAGTGCAACATCCCAAAGCTGTTCAACCAAGTATAAAGTAGAAATTACAAAATATGATTTTTGACCTTTACACCTGTTTTTCAAACAAAAGTAAATAACAATGGCGACAAGTGGTTGGCTTGATTGAAAGCAAATTTCATCTAAAATCCAGATTTAATTTAAGTTTTGTAAAGTTCATTTACAGAAATGATTATGTATTTTATAAGATAATTGTTTGCACACATGTACACTTTCGAAATTTGAACGCAAAATGCATTGGTTAAACTGAACACATTGGAAAGCCAGTAAATACAAAATTTCAACTAGATTGGTGTTAATGTGGTTCAACTGTTCAATACAAACATTTGTCACTTACCTTTTTCTTAGTATTTCTTTTCAAAATTTAGCAGTAATTATTTGATGCATTTTTTGTATGATGTGAATTTGGTCTTGAAGAATTACCATGATTGAAGTGGTGGAATAATCATTGCGAATGCTGTGACATAAATTTTTGTTACTTGTTTTAATGGTAGTGCAAAGTCTTACTGCTTACCAATTATTTCTGTTTTCAGTATTCTTATATTTTAAAATTATAACATGGAATTTAAGTTCTTCATGTTTTGTTCCTTCAGATTTTCCTCATTAATTGACAAGATGACTGCCTTAGCACCACCAAAACAACCGGGGACATACACATTTGCCAGTCAGCCCCGGGCAGTCCCACAAAGAAAAAAATATAGAGATCCTCTCGGAGCACCACAGGAGTAAGTTGTTTTATTTCATTAACAGTACAATTAAATGCTTTTAATTTTTAAGAGAATTTCTGGATGTAAGATTGTTGGACAACTAATTTTATTGCATGTTTTGTCATCTACACCTTCATTGTTACTATTTTACTTGTATTTTCATTTCAGAAACTTACACTTTCATCATTTTAATATTTTCTAAAATGTATGTATAAATTTGTGTACCATATTCAGTTCTAATTTGATAATCTGTTTGAACGGAAGTAATTGGATGCCGGTAAATACAATGAGATTTTATAATTTAACCATTAAATTCAAGTATGCAATATATTGAATTTTGAGTCATTATTTAATATATCTTTCAGAGAAAGTAATCCACCTCTATATGGCAATATTATGTACGACAGACGTATTGTTAGGGGTAATACATATGCTCAACATACATTACCAGCTGTAAGTATACATATTTATTTGTGTTGATGTACGATGTTTATTTATCAATAGTGACTGAAACACATGCACTCAGCTTCTTAATTCTAAGTTCTGTCTCTACAAACAAGATTTCAACATATTAATTTGATAGCATTTGATGAGTAAATAGCAAGTCAAACATGATGTTTGATTATTGTTTTGTCATTCCTAGATATAGATCAATTTTATTAAAAGTAGTTTGTTATACGTCAGTGTTTGAAAACACATGGTAAAGAATTTCTTAATCCAGGGGTATAGGTCTAAACTTTTTTTAAAATTTTTTAATCAGGATTCTTGTTTTATGCTGAAATTTTCACAAATGATAGTAATAAAACTATAAATTTCCATATAGCATGCACAGCCTGATGCCATCGAAATCCAAAGACAGCAAGAAAACAGAAGGCGTGCCATTGCCAGAAAACGAGCGAAGGAGCAATTGCGACCACGCTCACCTGAACCAGTTGAGGGAAGAAAACACATGGATGTTCAAACTGAACTTTATCTAGAAGAACTTAGTGATCGGGTTGAAGAAGCCGATGTAGAAATTCAGACAGATGCCTTCTTAGATCGTCCACCTTCACCCATGTTTGTGCCCTCTAAAACTGGAAAAGACATTGCTACACAAATATTGGATGGAGATGTAAGTGGAACATTTTTGTCAGAATTTTGTTGTTAAGTATTCAGGTTAATTGGAGCTTTTATTATATGCGGTTATGCTTCTTTTTGTACATGTGATCTAGCTGTTCATGCATATCTGTCTTCAAAAAGTTGTAAGAATCATGATCATTTAGGTTTTAGTATGATTTATTTGCCCGGTTTGCAGTTATTATTTTATATTTGTTCCTTACCTTGTTCATAATAAAAGCATGTTATATTTTTGCTTATGTTTGTGTTTTATATTTCAGCTGTTTGACTTTGATATAGAAGTAAAGCCTATTCTCGAAGTGTTGGTAGGTAAAACTGTTGAGCAATCATTGCTGGAAGTTATGGAAGAAGAGGAGCTTTCAAACCTTCGATCACAACAGAGAGCATTCGAAGAATTGCGCAATGCTGAGTTTGTTGAACAGCAGAGATTGGAAGAACAAGAACGAAGACATAGAGAAGAAAAGGTAATTTGTTCAGGACTCTGTACATTGTAGTATTTACAAGTATTGTTGATAAATGCCTTTCTTGTCTGTGAGTCTTTTATTTGTATACATAGTAAAATTAATAAAAAATTAAGTTATAACCTATGTGATTACATTGTCAGAACATTGTTGTGCCCACACAACTGTTTGTGACAGGCACTTAAATTTACTTTTTTATAGATTTTTTGGTTGATAAGCTAATTTGAATGTTGAACAGTAATTTCTCACATTGGAATTCTATTGCTATCCATTTATGAGTATAACTCCCAGTTCAAAGTTAATTAAAAATGGAATACTTATCATCATGGGCAAGATTTTTCTGGTCTTCACAATTTCTGAATTAGTCTTGAGTTCTGGTTGGTAAGTTAATCCAGGAATCTGTCACCCAGTTTAATTAATGTAAGTTGTTAATAAATTTTTTGTTTTACAATAAATTTAAAAGTGAATAAGTTTTGTGAAAATCTGTTGTTTTTCTGTAGGAGCGAAGAATGAGACAACAGAGAGAAGTATTACGGAAAGAAAAGGAGACTGCAGAGAAGATTGCAGCTAGAGCATTCGCTCAGAGTTACCTTGCAGATCTTGTACCTACCGTGTTTGGTACTCTCTCTGATAATGGTTACTTCTATGATCCAGTTGAAAGAGGTATGACTAATATAAATATATTTTCCTTTATATTTCATGTCAACAGCACAATTTATATAAAATATATGTTTACTTCTGATGAAGACTTGAGGCTGAGGTTAGTTTAGTGTTTAATCCATAGCCATTACACAAACTCCTGATTTTTTGTTGAACTCGCATAAAATAACATCTATTTCGGTATTTATTGTGTGGCACTTTATATGCCGCAGTAATACATTGAACAGCAGTATATTCACTTACTGTAAATACAAGAGTGGATATCAAACAGGAATTAGTTAAATGAACTAAACTTGCATATATGGAACAAGTTTTAAATAATGTTTCTCTACATTTAGATATCGAGCAAGGCTTCATGCCATGGTTAATGGACCGTGTTACTGACCAGTTGGAAAAATCAGAGCGTGGACGTATGGTGCTTGATGGTCTCTTACGTGAGGTGGTCAGTAAGAGAAGAGAACTATATGAGAGATTGGAGCAGACAGCTCAACAAGGAGATGATAATACACAAACTGAAGACAGGAAAAGTCCTGATGCTGCACCTCAAGTGACAATAGACACAGCACCTCCACAAGCTGCACCTGCAACAACCACAGAGGTACGTTAACGTTTATTTGCTGTCTTACCAATTGTAAAAGTGAAATTAGATTCAGTTTACAAAGTTGAATTGTAGCCGAAAACATATGTTTTATAATGTTCAAAATGATTCCACAAGGAAACCGTAGAATAAAATTCCATTTCAAATCAATATTTCAACTTGAATATTATATTTGAGAACATAAAACCACATTATTTGCAGTATTAAGTGGTAGTACTTCGTTTTCAATATAACCAAAAAATGGATGTTGAATGAATATTTGATCGAAACCTTTTTATTAAATGATATTTTCTGTAATCTTATTTTGTTGAAATAAAATTTCAGTCTTGCCCTGTATTGTGTGCTTGTATAGATACTGGATCATTGGTAGTGTTGTGAGCCTATAATCATATTGCTACATGTATTTTCTTGGTCCTCTATTTTCTTATTTTATATATTTCCAGACTGAGAGTGAAGAGAAGCCAGCAGAACAAGCTAAGGATGATGATGATGAACCCCAACAGACTGAGGAAGATGGAGGAGGCGAGGATTAGATAAACAAACTTTAAAAATATAAAATAACAACAGACAGTTATAATTCTTTCAAAACAAAACACACTTGTTAAAAACTTTATTCAAAATTGAAAGTATATAAAAATTCTTTATTATTCACCAGTATGTGCCTGTTATTTCTATGTGATTAAATTAGCAGATATTTATAAGTATACATACTGGTTCTGAGTGATAGAAACACGTAACTGGAACTCTAGCATTATTTATTGTGCTTATAAATTAATGGGATACATCACATTGGTAACACATTTAATATTGATCATTTGTTTTCACTGACAGAGTTAAACGTGTAAAGAACATAAAAAATAGTGTTCAAAATTAACAAATAATGCTTTTTATATATGATCATATTTGCTGTTAATAGATACTGAATTGCTAGCATTGTTGATATTAGCCATGCATATGGTGATGATGATCAGTAGACTTCTTAGCATGGTTAATATTGTATTGGCTATAATTTGTATATATCATATATTGAGTCAATTAACAACTGTCCATTTACCAAGTATCTATTATTGCTGATATACATATTTTATTTTGATGTATAGAGGCAAGATAGAAACTGTTGGTAAGTTGTGTTTGGATACAAAATATATATACATGTACATAATGAATACATCATGACCATCAATACATACTGAATTGTATCAAACTTCAAAAAAGTAATAAGCATCGAAATGGAATAATGTATCTTGTGTTGAATACCTGGATGTCAAAAAATATGTAGTGCTTTTTGACAGAAATTGTTTTATGTAATCAAAGTGTACTGGATGTGAAAATGTCTTTAAATGTGTAATATAGTGGTCAAATTTTCATAAAAAGGTCATTGCATTGAATTATATTTTTAACAAAGCTCTGGATGTAACACTATATTTGCCAAGATATTATATTCCAAATTGTTACAATAAAGATATTCTGTACTAAACTGTGATACTGATACTCTAGTTTGTTATTTCTGTTTTTTTAAAAATTTATTTGATAACATCAGGGACCATAGTGTTCCAGATAACATCAGTGCCAAAATCACTTATACCTGTATGTATATAGAAAAATAATCAACAAAAAATTCCAAAAGATAACTTATTAATACAAAATTTAGTTGCTCAAGATGTAAATTGACAACACAAATTTAAACAAGATAACTTATTAAAACAAAAAAATTAGTTTGTCAAAATGTAAATTGACAATGTCATCAGAGAGAATAATGTTCATGCTTGTAATCGTCTCGTGCTGTTTATCAAAGCACCAATCAGATATTGGCCATGTTTCTTGTATGTCACAGTTCAAAATCTGTAAAAAAAATTAAAGCATTATCACAGATATGTCCATGACATTATGCATTCAATCAAGTGGACAATTATGCAGTTGTACAATGTACCAAAGTGACTGAATATGCAGATATATATACATAGGTTGAGAAATTTATTAACAATCGTAAACAACACGAGCAAAATTAGTATATATTTGCCAACAGTATCATACTTGTTAATATCAAACACAATCCAGTCTATATCTTACTGGCCCGAACTACTTGTGATATATTTTGGTAGTGAAACGACTGACAACCCTTGTGAACCCTAAACACATAGGCTAAGGAACACCTTGATCAATATCAATCCTTAAGCTATGTGTTAAGCCTCTTGTCTTACATGCGAAAGGTCCTGGGTTCAAATCCCCGCTAGGCCCATTTTTTTTCTTTGCTTTTTTCATGACATTTCTTGTTTCACTGACTTTTTTGGCAAGAAAACTGATATTGGTATCTAAAAAAATGCCATATTTCTCCAAAGTTTGATAATTCTGCATGGTAAAATTTAATACATGCATATATAACAAGATGTTATCAAAGCAAAAATGGACGATAAAAGTTTTCCATTTTGTTATATTTTGTTAAAGAGGTGTTGAGGATAAATTGATGTCCATTTTGTTAGTGTTCTTACGTTATTATACATGTCATGTATGATTATGCTGCCCTTGAAAATTGGTAATTCTTGTTTTGACTTAAAAAAGTATGTTATTTACACGAATGTTACACACTATGACGAATGTTACACACGTATGAATATGAAATATCACCTATACTTTTTACAGAGCTTATTATTTTTTCTTATGATATCGCTAGCGCTTTCCTTTTAAGAAAAACACAAATTATAAATATAGGCTCATTTTGAATCAAAAAAAATAATTTTATGCATGAAAACATGCATGTGTGGAATTTGTGACCCCTCAAAGCAAGTCGGTTTAATCTTAAAACTTGAAATCTTTAAAACCGCACGGTAAAACTTTCTAATATTTTGCATTTAGTTTCCTCATGTGATCCAGAAACTCATGGAAACACTTTAGTTAAGGTCCGTGATAATGAGTGTGGTCTTACCTTAAATTTATACATGGACAGATTATGGAGTGATGTAATTGTGTAACTGTTTTCTTACCTTCATTGTATAATACTTTCCTGTATTTATACAAAACTCCCCAGGAATTCTGAAAAGCACTAAAAGAAATTATAGGCAGGCGCTGGGGAATTATTAAACGCGTCCAGTGAGGGTAACGAACGATAACTCTGCAAAGAAAATTGCAATCGGGACTACCTTGGCTTAAAACAGAAGCGTGATGATAAAAGACTAGTATTTGTCATAAACGACAAGAAGAGCGTCGTAAATGTTTGTATATTAAAGTGCAATTGGTGATTATTTTATCTATCTGTAGGGATCTAAAAGTGGTTACACAGTGTTATTGACTTGTTCGAAATTGTTGCGGATTTCTAAATACTTGCTTAGTTTTCGGACACTCCATTTCGGACATGGTTTCAAAGAGAAGGTATATTAAACAGGGACGTTCACTTAAAATCAACGTTATCAGATAGAAGGAGTTCATGATGCAGTTTCAGCTTTAATCTATCTCTGTGAGTATTTGTTGAATGATGAGAAGAGACATGTGTTGTATTCATTCTTAATGAAGAAAATAAAGATTAATATAATTATAAAAGTGAAACCGAAAGCAAAAGGTTCATCAACAATATTTTGTGACATTTTTTAATTCTTGTCTTGAAAGTTTCACCATTCAAGAATGTACGTATAATCAAGGAAAATGCATTCTTGATATAGAATGTGTGTTTGTGGTATTTGGGAACATTTTGGGATAAAACATTTTAATTCTGCTGGTGCGGGGGGAGGGGTGGCACAATTTGCTTCATAATATTCCCAAACACCCAACCTCTAACATTATACAAATTTTGTATATAACTAGTTTTTTTTTAGTATAAATTCATGCAGCTAGAGAGGCAAGTCTTGATGATCCAACTGGGGCTATCATGGCCCTCTTGTTTATTTCATGGTTTTATATTGACATTGTTCTGGTTACATTACAGAGAATTAAAACTCATTTATGTAGGTGGTTAAATGAAAATATGAATATGACACAACAAATTAAAGACCTTGTCTTCAAAGTGTTACTGTCGTATTATTCAAATATCCATGATCATGTGCTTGCATTTACAACTGACTGTGCATCCCAAGAACTTGCAAAAATTATTGCGTGGTCCACATTTTAGATAAATTTATTCTTTGTGCTTACGGTATTCCTATTCTTTTCAGCATCTAAATTTACCCAATATCATTCCCGCTCTTGCATTATTGACAAGCAGTAACATTTAATGCATCCAGCGACTGATCTTCAATTTTCATCAATGTGTGGGACCATAAAACTTGGGACCCCAATTTGAAGAAAACTCTGCATTTACATGACTGTGTTTGAACTGAAATATACATTTGTATGATTTTAAAAAACTTATTGCTCATGGAAATTCTAAGCTATGCAGATAATGTCTCTGAATCAATATCAAAACTTTACAAGAACTGATCATGCAGGGCTTTGTTACTTTTAAAGTTGGGTCCGGTAAAGGGGCCCATTCTCAATTGAGAATAGTATGTCTTACAGGTAAACAAGTGCATGTCTGCAAAATTCCTAAATCAACAAGGGCTTCAAATGGAAATTCAGCATTGAATTTGATAGATTTTAAGTTCGACATTAAGTCGAAAAAGTATTATCTTGCTAATTTTCTCAATTGCACTGAACCTATTCCCAAAATGGTGAAACAAAGCCCTGTCATGATGTGTACCCATAGTTAAAGCAAAATAGTGATGGCTATGCTAGCACTTTTTTGAATGTTTGGAAATTTATTTTATTTCAGAATATGAGTAAATCTGCACCAGATCCAGTCTATGTACTGAGAGGATCGGACAGTCCTATTTCATATCTGAAGGTAAACCAGTAAACATTGCTTGTTAAGCGTTATGTTGTTCAAATTTAAAAAGAAAATGATGATAGATATCATAATTATTTCAGATTGTTTAATTATAAAGAGTTGGCAGTCATTCCATTCCCTCTGATAAGTCTTACTCTGTATGTGAGTATATCTTGACAATGGACTTATGTTGGGGAACTTATTAATGAAATATATGGAGTATAAATTATGCATAGAAAGAGGAATATAACTATGTGACTTTACTATTTGTTAAACTATCTAAAATAATATGTTTTTATTAGTGTATCTAATGAACTTTTTATGTATTTATTAACACTGTAGGTGAGGAAAACTATATGTTTGTTAATAAAGGTGAACAAAATGTCTGAAAGGATTTAGAAATTGGTGCTCATCCAACATCCAGTGTTCTGCAAAGGAATGCATCATTGTGGCTTTCCCGCAAAAAGTAATTAAATGACCAATAAAAATCGAAAAAGATGTGCCCACCTTTCGAATTGAACAAAATTTGAGCACAGCACTGTCGCTGCTAATTGATTCAATACACTGATGACTTGTACATTTGCTTGGTTGTTAGATGTTAACCAATCAATTAGCTTTTTATATCATTTTCTGTTTTGGCTTTGAAAAAGCCTGCTAGCGAGCAGATGGGGAAGTGCTCTCGGACAGTTATGAGCTTTTTGGCATATCCAAAGGCAAAATAAGTTGAATTTGATCATAGTAACAATAAAACGTCTGATAATGGCCATCCTTCCACTTTTTATAGTAAAGAGGTCCATTGTCCCCAGATTTTTAAGACCTTGGCAGTACACTTGGCAACTGCATTGGTATTTATAGTCGGCAACATCCAACAAACAGTTTAGATAACACATCACTGGAGCATCTATACCTTTTTGATACTGATGCCTTAAACAGCTGATTCACCTAAACATTTTAAGATGACTTGTAAAAGACCTACTTTATAAGTGCTTATCTCAGATCGAGCTTCTCTTCAATTTGGTTTTTATAATTTTATGTATTTTCTAATATGTATGTTTTCAGTTTGTAAACAATGAGAGTCTGTTGTCAGGTAGTTACAATGGCAACATTTTTACATGGTCCATGGAAACAAAGAGAATTATTCACAAGATGACAGCTCATCCTGACACTTCTGTATTGTACATTGGACTTGTTGATGATAGTCATGTGATCTCCCAAGGTAGAAATGGTTTCATTAAGTACTGGTCAATAACAGAATCAAACTGGACAGAAATGGGTATGTGATCGTATTATTGATGGTTTAAATCATTTTGTTCTATGGTGCTGAAAACGAGTTCCAGTAAATTATGGTACAACATCAGTGTAATAAATTGCAGTTTTTTTCCTGACCTATTTGGGGCTGAAATTAGGCCCAATTCTCTATCTGAAAAGTATATAGTTTTCCTATACTGTGTCTAACTCCCCTTTGTACTGTAGGAATTTTCAGTGAAAAAATGGAAACTTGGACCATTAATGTGACATATGAAATTGATCATTTTACATTTTGGCACAATCGTGAATTATTGTATTTTTTCTTGTTTTCCCTTGCAAAGTTTTTCCTGCCTCTCACAAGGCCCCGCAACCATTCCCTTAAAATGGGAAAAAAACACTGTAAATATAGTCATTGATTATTACACAACCAGAGACAGTTCTTGATCTTACCCATCTCCATCTCATCATTGAATCAAGTAGGAGTGAACAGTTAGAGGGAATAAGAAAGTAAAATAATGTCAAAGATAGGGAGTACATGTATGTATTTGTATTTGCAGTTTTTGCAAATATCATGCCATTTTGTGGTATAACGGAAATGGTGATATTCTGAAGTGGAAACTGTTTTGCAGGTGTCATGAAGTGTTTAGAGATGGGTTTCTGCCGTTGTTGTTTATTGGATGAGAGAACTCTTGCTGCACCTTCAGATAATCAATCTGAGGTGGTCTTATATGACCTGAACTCAAACAATGTTACATGTCAACTACGTCCCGAAAGCTCGGTGTATAAACTGGGTAAGTAAATAATGGAACAAACATGATTTTTAGACTGATTGTTAGCGACCAGTCTTGTTACATTGTATTGTCTTCTCGGCATATTTATTTCTCTTAAACAAGCCAACTTTTTCAGATGAAACCATTGGTAAATAAAGTCTTTCATGTGAGTAAAACATTGAATTCGAAAGCCATATGAGGTGTGAATAACATAAGATAAGTGCTAATGTTCCGTTAGGCAAGGTGTTGTTATCAACAGTGTATTTTAATATGTAGTTTGCAGTACTTTTGCTTGGGCGGTTTTGTCATGTCGGATAGGGCAGGTTGTCGTTATCAACAGGTGTTGTTACAGGCAGTTTATACTGTATATTACGTATTGCAGGAATGTGTATGAATATTAAGAGTGGAGATGAAGATGGGAATAATAGAAGACTTTTGATTGGCTATGAAGATGGTAGTGTAGTATTGTGGGATTTAAGGAACAGGAAAATTGTGGACAGGTTGAAAATTCATGATGAATCTTTGATGTGTTTAGATTACTCCACTAACCTTAATAAAGGTTATTCTGGATCGGTCAGCGAAGTGGTCAAGTCTTGGACAATCAGTAATGATAAAATCAAAGAGAGCAATGCGGTTAAAGTTACTAATTGTGGTTTTAATGATGCTTTAATTAGACCTGATGGGAAGATTGTTGTATTCGCAGGATGGGATGAAAAAATTCGTGTGTTTGGAGCTAAGAAATTAAAACCATTGGCTGTATTGAATTATCATAAAGAGAGTATACATTGTTTGACATTCTCTGAAAGCAATATGTTAGCTTGTGGATCTAAGGACCATCAAATATCATTGTGGGATATATATAGGTGATGTCTACTGAAGACATTTTCTAACATGTTAGATTTCTTTAATGTTTATGCTTGAAAAACGTGGTATAAAAGTAAGTTTCCAGTGCATTTTATGAGAAAACGTTTAAATTCTTTTTTAGAAAGATGATAACTTTTGTATTTGTGGGCATACACATGAGATCATCAATGTTTAAACACGTATATTTCCGAATCATCACCTCCTGAATGGGTGTAAATTTATTTCATTAGTGGGTTAAATGTGTTTATGTTAGTGTTAATCTGAAGTCTATCATGAAGCATCAATTGTGTGACGAGATTTTGTGATCACTCAGTTCTTGATCTTGTGCCTTTTTCAACATAGAGTCTGGTTTCTGTTGACAAACATTGTCAAAGACTTGTGTTTAACACAAACAAATGGCTGATATTTCATTGTAAGTAATGTGTGACACAACAACAAAAATAGACATATTTTTAATGAAGGTTAAGAAACACAAGTTGCATACAATACAGAATGTCTGTGCATGGTGAATAAAAGTTATTATAATTCAAGTGGAGGAAAAACAAGGTAAACATCTTCTCCCTCAGCTCTTTCACAGTATGAGGCTTATCTATAGCTTTACACCATTGATAAAACAAGGATATGTCAGCATTCCAAGGTATACTTCTTTGGGAGGACCTGATTGGGTTGGACAACACAATACATTCTTGTATATATCATGATGGGCGGGTGGTGTCCAGCATGTTGGTTCCCATACGACCACACAAAAGAAGTAAACAACATGTTATTGCTATAATAAGTAATTGTACTGTACACAAACATGTGTTCTTACTAAATAAAATACAGGCACAAGATATTGCACTTCCCCCTCCGTTATTAAATAATCCTCCGGGATTATACACATTTAACAATAACAACAACATATCCATGGTCGAACTATATTACGCATATATATGCAATACAGATCAACATATATTCTCCATAGACCACTCTGAAAATAAATAACAGACAAACTATCTATAACAACACAGAACATGACTTAATGTCTCTTGTAATTCTGACTGAAACAAATTGATTATCATAATAAACAACTGCATAGAACACTAAACACTTTAAACACTCAACACTTCCTGACAGTTCCGTACAAATATTGTTCTAGCCATAGTATGCAATAAAATTAGGTCTATAAAAACTTCAACTTCACACCGCCGGAATCCAACATATCAGTTATTTCATCAGTTTCAGTCCATTGATCCGCCCTTTCTAAACTCTTGACCATACTCCATGCCATTCGTGAATCTCCTATCTCACCTTTCACAACACTTCTAATATAACTTCTAGTTTGTCAGCATCCTCTTCCTCCTCCTTTGGATTTTCTTCTCCATCCAAAGCTAAGAAGTTATACTTATCTAGTAAAGCCTTCATGGATATTGAAGGAAAGTATGTCATGGTCCTTCTTTCTAGAAATAACACTGCATATTCCTTAGCCACGAGTTTCTGATCTGCTGTTAGGGCTTTCCAATTAGTTGGAGGCCAGCAAATGTTTTGTTCAATACATTCAATGTTCACCTGGCGGTATGGCATACCAACATTGCCCCCCTCTTTAAAACTTTGTATGCCCTCTCCTTGATTCCCTCCCCAAGTCCTCAACATAGAATGGTACTCCAGCTGGAGGAACTTGAGGAACTACTAGACACGGAACTAGTCTCACTCCATTTCAGACCTTGTAACTTCCACCACCTCTCCGTCCCCAATCTCAATATCTTCCTCATACATATCCAGCCCATCAACATACCTATCAACACTAACCCTTGGTTGTTTAACGCTATCATTCCTATCATTCATTGTTCGTTTCATCTTTACTACACACCTCAGTTCAGTTCTCTCCTTCGTTCTCTTGTCACTAATCCTTCTCTCCTTATCTCTACTCTCGCTACTAACTCGTTTATTCTCTTTACCAATCTCCTTTGTACCAACATTCCTCTCACTATCCACTACTATCCTACTACCCCCACTCTCCCTTGACTTACTCCTTTCCTTTCCTGCAGCAATCTTCACCCCTGCTTTCCATCCATCATTCCATCTCTCTTTTCCCCCCTTCCTGTCCACAAAGTCCTCAGCCCAACTACTAATTGCCTTCCTAATCTCGTACGCTTCATCGCTGTCATATGCTGTTATCGACTCTACAATCTTTGCATAGTCCTCTGGATAAATAGCAAAATAAAACCCATTTGATATGCTAAAGCGATCATTGGGAAGCTTGATGTCAGCATGACAGTTCCTCATGTGTATCTCTAGATCGCTTATCTTGGTAAACGTCTTCGACTTCCCTCGACACTACAGACAGAGAACTGTGAAGCAGCGTTGTTCTGCTGACACAAGGTGTTTAACTAGGGCGGTCTGTGTATTGAACATGGCCTCACATAACCAACAATCTTCCCTGAAACTTAGAAGAATTGTATAACGGAAAGGACATAGTAATTTTTAAATACAAGGCAAAACAACAAGTTAAAATTAACGTTGTATTTTGTAGTTAAGGGTGATACCTCTAATTTTGCAATGTGTTTTATTACCATTTTTGTGGGGTTTTCATAATTGCCATAGTTTTTTGGTCCTCCTGTCACAAATGGCTGTATACGATTGTGCGAAAGTTTGTCAGTCAAGTCACCTAAGTAATCACCCAGAGAGGGTTTCAGCTCACTTGCCTTGGTTGTAAAAATGATTGATATGCTGATTCAATTGTCTCAGTTAGCTGAAGTCCTAATAACAGTTCACAGTGTTTCAGAGCCACATTTGTTTGCAGAAAGAAAGGCCAGTCTACCAGTTGTTCATGGGATGTGCTATCATTTATGTAATGTCTTAGAAGGCTATATGACTGCTCCATTGTTTCATACACTTTCGACCAATCACCATCCTCTACCATACCGTACATATATTGCAGCTCTCTTCGCACTTCCTCTTGTGTTTTATATTTCCTTGTCAGTAGGCAAAGGTCCCCAGTTAACACAACCGTAACTATCAGTGTCCACTGATTTTCGTTTTTTAATTGATGGTGATTTCACAACTTCAGATGCTTTAAAGCTCTTTGAACGGGCATTTCTTCTATTGAGATTTTCATTTCTTGCTATCAGTTGCTTCTTGACAGAATCTACCCTGTTCCTATTTTAACCTCACCAATGTTGTCTTCAAATGTGCTAAAATGAACTATTGTCTGGGCTGTTTTCAGAAACTCTTTCTTTGAACATTGCTCCTTCACTAGCCTTATCTCGTCAACTACTTGCCGGATAAATTTCCCCCTGGAATCCGCTTGAAGCTTTTTTCCATGTTCAATGTCGGGTACAATGTCAGGCATTTTCTTTAAGATGGCATTAATATTGATATGGTTTCAACTTTCCTCAAACATTGTTATTAACATCAGGATATAACTTGTCTATAAATAATTTCAGTTAATCTTCCTAAAGTTAGGGTCACCACTCATGATTTGTCAATTGAGATACACTAATGCATTGGTACTGAACTGCTGAGCTGGGTTCCGTTTTGCATAATCCTAGAGTAAGAACATGTACAAACTGATTAAGAGCAACAACCAATGATAAAGCACCATCTTTCACTAGAAACAGTTGAATGGTGCCAGTACTGAGTTATCTATCTATCATCATCAGAAATCATGTCATAATTTCCTTCTTTATATACTACATTTTTGTTTGAATGTACTCTGAAACTTACAATGGTAAAAAAACTGACATACCCTATTCAGCAATTATGTTTTGAATTGAACTGTAGTTCACATTTGTATGCAATGGAATGGCTTTGTCACATAAAAAAGTCTTCTCTGGAAAAGGAAACCAGACGTATAGTATGTCTGGAGGGGCTGATGTCGGTGTGCTAATGGTTTTGCTAAACGCATAACATTTTTAAGCTGCTTGGAACAAGTTTTAAAGTAACTTTGTTGGCTTTCAAACCTCATAGACCATAAATGAATCAAAGGGCCAAATGCTTAAATCTGATCTGGATAATGCAATACAAATGATGTTTTGGTTTCAGAGATCTGTCTTGAAAAAGGCGCCTAACATAAATGTACTCTTCAATCCACACACTAACAACGGCAACTTGTGACAACATAATTCTATTTGAACACAAAATGAAAACATCCTAAATACCCAATTTTGAGCAGGTTGCTCACCTATTTGTTCAGCATTCTCAATAAATTGTGCTGGTTTGTCCAAAGATTCAGATCCAGCATATGGCCTAGAATCAATTCTGTAATTCAGCTGTTCACAGGTATTTCACCGAAATCCATATTGGATGTGGAGTGACCAGCAATCGTAACATCTCGGCATTTTCTTATGTTGCACAACCACAACCTTCAAATTGCGTCGACCATCTTTTTTCAAGATATTTCTTGTTTGACGATAAGTGTGAGGTTGAGTGGATCTTTAAACCAGGTTTTATCTTGATATGTAAACGGCAACATTACCTTTCACTTATCATTCTGATAATTATCACATATCTGATGCCATATGTGAAACATTATGCAAAGCTGAAGAAATATCAATTGTAACTGTGAACGTGTATGATGTGATTTGTTGAACGTTGTACTGGATTATGTATATGCAACATATATCTAGTATTGCCTTAGCAAAACCTTGTAATTTATATTTGAAAATGGTAAATGTAATTATTTAATATTAGTTGTATTACTTTTAATGTTAATTATGTATGTTTGTTATAATTTTGTATAATAATTTTTGTTAAACTATCAATGTTAGGGACCATGATGGAAATAAGCGATGGCAATTCTATTTTAGTTTCATCTTTGAAATTCATGTGCACAACATGGCTATTGTCCTTTTGTGCGAACATGTGTTTGTGTGAATTAAGATTCTTTAAGTGATGATGCATGTAAATTTATTCATCTATAAATCAATCCAATGTGCCTTAGAAGAATTTTACTACATGTATGTACACACATTTTTGTATATATATATTGTATAATTTGAGCCGGTGGCATTTATCACTAATAAAATTTGTATTTATTGGTGTTGTTGATTTTGTTACTAAAAATAACAAGGTCTGATTACTTAGCAAGATGTTTTATTACATATTTAGTCATAAAGAGTATAACTGCTAATACCATCAATAACGCGTCATTTGCAAAGATGCCTATTAATAGACTTCGGATGAGACACTACAGAACTATGATTTATTGTCCATTTCAGGTACAACGGCATGCAGTAAGCTTTGTAACATTTCAAGCGTTCTCTGTACATTGTATCACTGATCAAATGAAGCTCAATAAAAGGGCTGTCTCATCATCTAACACAACATGGACACATCCTACAGTATCATCATCTAACTTAACATTGACACATCATACTGTTTGCGTGGGACGCACGTTATTGATGGGGAATAGTACTGAGAAAAAATAATAAAACCATTGAATAAAAAAGTACAAACACTGACAAGCAAGTTTACAAGTTACTCAGTTCATGTATACATGAGAGCACGAGTATGAAAATATTACAGTAGTAATGAATACAACAAAGCATATTATATAATATCAGTGAGATTACAAGAGCAACAGAGAAAATAGTCGAGCAAAACTTCAAAATACATGTGCTATTGAGTAATTAGTACGAGATAAAAATAATATCACATGTACAAAAAGAGAGTATTTTTTATAAATTCTTTTTCATGAACATAGAGTTGCATTGAGTGATCAAACAGAAGACAATACAATTAAGGTCACATCTTACTTCTTTTATACTGAGAAAAATTTCCGAAATAGTATAATCATTTTGGCACTTCTTTTTAAAAGAAACAGTTAAACTATATTCTTACCCCCCAACAGCAAATAAATGTCGTTACTTTGTACCAGGGTGTGCCTGTAGCATAAACTACGTTTCATAACAAATGCTTAATGACTTGAGTTTTAATTGACTATTCAAATATGAAATAATCTACAGTGTAAAAGAATGAGACACACTTGAAATTGTTCTGTCAATACTGTGTAAGTAACTAAACATGAAAATGTTATCTTGCAGATAAGTCATTGTTTCAACTGGACGGTTGGGCATTAAAGATTGAGATTCCTTTTACAGACGTTGCATTATAGTTTTTCTCAGTATATACAGTTGTGAAGATGTGCATACTATCGATAAACAAAGGATCTATTACAATGCTATACACATAGCAATTGACGTTGTTATTACATATACGCAAAACACCAAAATAATACATACATTGTGACAATAATGTTGGTTGTAAAAACAACTAGGTAAATAACTTCTATGTTTACGTTCTTTTTCATACACTTCAATGGTGAAAAGCAAATGCTAATTATGCATAAACACGGATAAAAGTTAGTCAGGGCCGAAACGTAGCGAGGTATAGTCACCTCAATCAAGTATAATGTTATATGCCCGCACTGGCGCAAACAGAAGAGAGCTTCTGCCGTGACCAGTGATAAACTGGGTTCAAACCTAGGTTAAGAATATTTTTTTCATGTAATAAAAATCGAAATCCACTGATGACATTATCGTCGATTTTTCTTAATATACAATATTGTCCTTAGATTTTTTGTATGTACATTTAAATCATACAAACAATATTATAACAACTTCGGAAATTAGCAATATACAGTGCAGATGATGTAGTGGATTTCAGTAATTGAAAATGGAGGTCGGTAATTTTAGGTAATGAACCCCTTATCGAAAGGGTTAACACGTCAAGACCACATACGTTTTTAGTGGTTAAATCTTCAATAAGATCACATTCACACAGTCATCTTCAAGTATAAACAAGCAATTATGTCAGTTTATTAAGATACACATACACAATATAAAGACAGACCTCTACAATTATTGAAGCCCTATATACAAGACGAGTGTTCCGCTGGCGGCTTTTGCATGTGTCCTTTTGTTGTTGTTAAGCGTCCGCGTGCGCCTAGGTTTTGCGCTCCTCAAGCCAAAACAATATTTTTTTTCTAAGCTAAAAATTCTCAAATATGTTCGATGTCCATGAATCGATAAACGGCAATTTTTATTGAGATCCGACAACGATGTGATTATTGTGTAAAAATAAGTCAATTTGTGTGAAAACGAGTCAGGTTTTAAATTAGATTTATTCATGTATAGATTTAGTTTTGAAACAAACCATTTTGTTTTGTTTTTATGATGTTTCTTTCATTAAAATATTTCTTTTATTATCTTTCCGAGATTCTTAAATACACGCTTTAACTTTGACCTGTTCTTATGGCACGTAGAACATATTGGGTTTTCACAATATTCAGTGCATGAACAAAAGTCGACTCCATTGCCGTCATATAAACAGGTTCCACCATTCTGGCACGGATTTCTACTGCATGGACCAGTATCTGAAATGAACAGAAACTGCAAATGATTTAGTCTTTATTTATTGATTACTTTGAGTGATTTTATGATTGTATTAGTTTTAAGCCCAACATGTTTTCCATCAATTAGGAATAAAGGTCTTACAACTTATACTAATCACTGCTTCCTGGTATTTGAATTTCGTTTTTGAACCCCACCCGACACTGTGCTCGAACGTAAGATCTTCGAATCAGATGTCAGACGATCTATCCATTGACCCCTGTGAACCTTCTTGCATGTTCAAGAGACGACAAGAAAGTAAAACCCGAAGGTTGTTACAAAAATGCGTGATATTATCTATATCAACCGATTTAATACTTTAAAATTGTTATGAAATTAGGTTATGGAATAAATATCTTTGACATGCATTTCACCGATTTTCATAAATACATCTACATGTATGCTATATTTATCTTGTTGGAAATACATAACAACATACCTGCGACTGGTACAGGCAGACCGCGACAAATTAACCCGACGTCAACAGTTTACTATTTATAAAATATTCTCCTTGGTGCTCAACACAACAACTTTTGTGTTTAATTCTGTGTTTAAGTGACGCACAACTTTTATCTTTTTGCAAAGCAACTTATTTTAAATTTCATAGAATGATTTGATAAAGTTAATGTGTATGGATTTTGTGCCGGGAACTGGACGTCATCGTAAAACCTCGACGTGGAAAGTTAATTAATACAAATATGATGCCCTTGTCCTACCCCAAACACACGCATTTTACTTCAAATGAAAAGCAAGTTTTGTCTACATACAATATTAAATGTTCAAAAAATTCCAGCAATGTATTTCAACATTTCGAAGATTTCGTCTGTGAAATATGATTTTCAAGCGGCGTCTAAATAAGACGTGTGCCTGTACTATGTTTTGTCACGCTATTTCGGGACATCTCTCGTATTTGTAATTAGCATAATTAGCAACGACTTAAATCATTAAAATAATCTCATGTATTCATCACAAATCTAAAATTAATGAAATATAATTTTGAAGGAAGTTTTCTTTGATGTATAATCAACTACTTAAATACTACTCACTGCTAAAATCATACCATTTACATGACATTCAGTCTTATTATTAATAGTGACAAATTGAGGTACAGAGAAGGAAATTGATTCCTGAATTTAAGATCATTTACAAAATGTATCAAATGATGTGCTCAGATTCGGTCTGCTGAACTTTATTTCAGGGACATAATTCGGCATGATACTTAATAAAAATGACGAAATTGCTAATTACTTGAAGATACTCATTTGTACAACACTCATTCCATCATCACGAACACTTATAAATGAACATACCTTTGTCGCAGTTTTTACCGGAATAGTTTTTATTACACTGGCAATTGTACCCGTTTACCTGATCAACACATTTACCATTGTTTTTGCATGGATTTGATTCGCACTCATCTATTTCTGTGTGAGATAACAACTACTTGTAACATATAAATAGTATTTCTGAGAATATTTATAAGAGTTACATAAATGAAAATACGTGCCCAGCCTTTTTGGTCACATGATCAAACTGTTCCAGCATACTTTCTTTACAGTGACTCCGCTTTAAATACTAACCATTGATTTCAGTGAAAAATAATTGTAAATACATTTTTATGTCGCTGGTCTTTAGTTAATATATCCACAGCGTCATTTTGCATAAGTAAGACACAGAAAAGACAGGTTGAGCTTGATTCATTTGGTAAGAGGTCCTCGTGCATGAACCCTGAAAAGTTTGGCAATTGATTTTGTGATAATTAATTTAAATACCTGTACATTTGATAGACTGGATTTCAGAACCGTCCCATTTACCGGTAGATGCACATTTTATATTAGCATTACCCAGCAATTTGTAACCATCGTCACATGACATTGTCACTGTTTTACCGAATGTTGTACCTTCAGGTGCACTCATCTTACCATTGACAATTTGTAGTTCGCCACAATCTGTAAAATGACATATGTTAGTATACAAAACATGTTCGTTGTCAATTGCATATACTTTTCCTATTATTTCAAACAGCAATTTATGTTTTATATATTTAATTCATATGATGCATTAATATACAACTTTTACAACGTTTACTTTGAGTAAGGGAACATATAATACAATAGATTTCCTTCGTCGTCATGTTTTGTAGATTTAAGGAACATATTAATACAATATATTTCCTGTATCGTCATGTTTTCAAATGGAATCTGATAGTATGAGTACACACCTTTCACTTTGCATGTTGCAGATCCGTCCCATTTACCGGTAGATGCACATTTTATATTAGCATTACCCAGCAATGTGTAACCATCGTCACATGACATTGTCACTGTTTTACCGAATGTTGTACCCTCAGGTGCACTCATCTTACCATTGACAATTTGTAGTTCGCCACAATCTGTAAAATGACATATGTTAGTATACAAAACATGTTCATTGTCAATTGCATATACTTTTCCTATTATTTCAAACAGCAATTTATGTTTTATATATTTAATTCATATGCATTAATATACAACTTTTACAACGTTTACTTTGAGTAAGGGAACATATAATACAATAGATTTCCTTCGTCGTCATGTTTTGTAGATTTAAGGAACATATTAATACAATATATTTCCTGTATCGTCATGTTTTCAAATGGAATCTGATAGTATGAGTACACACCTTTCACTTTGCATGTTGCAGATCCGTCCCATTTACCGGTAGATGCACATTTTATATTAGCATTACCCAGCAATGTGTAACCATCGTCACATGACATTGTCACTGTTTTACCGAATGTTGTACCCTCAGGTGCACTCATCTTACCATTGACAATTTGTAGTTCGCCACAATCTGTAAAATGACATATGTTAGTATACAAAACATGTTCATTGTCAATTGCATATACTTTTCCTATTATTTCAAACAGCAATTTATGTTTTATATATTTAATTCATATGCATTAATATACAACTTTTACAACGATTACTTTGAGTAAGGGAACATATAATACAATAGATTTCCTTCGTCGTCATGTTTTGTAGATTTAAGGAACATATTAATACAATATATTTCCTGTATCGTCATGTTTTCAAATGGAATCTGATAGTATGAGTACACACCTTTCACTTTGCATGTTGCAGATCCGTCCCATTTACCGGTAGATGCACATTTTATATTAGCATTACCCAGCAATGTGTAACCATCGTCACATGACATTGTCACTGTTTTACCGAATGTTGTACCCTCAGGTGCACTCATCTTACCATTGACAATTTGTAGTTCGCCACAATCTGTAAAATGACATATGTTAGTATACAAAACATGTTCATTGTCAATTGCATATACTTTTCCTATTATTTCAAACAGCAATTTATGTTTTATATATTTAATTCATATGCATTAATATACAACTTTTACAACGATTACTTTGAGTAAGGGAACATATAATACAATAGATTTCCTTCGTCGTCATGTTTTGTAGATTTAAGGAACATATTAATACAATATATTTCCTGTATCGTCATGTTTTCAAATGGAATCTGATAGTATGAGTACACACCTTTCACTTTGCATGTTGCAGATCCGTCCCATTTACCGGTAGATGCACATTTTATATTAGCATTACCCAGCAATGTGTAACCATCGTCACATGACATTGTCACTGTTTTACCGAATGTTGTACCCTCAGGTGCACTCATCTTACCATTGACAATTTGTAGTTCGCCACAATCTGTAAAATGACATATGTTAGTATACAAAACATGTTCATTGTCAATTGCATATACTTTTCCTATTATTTCAAACAGCAATTTATGTTTTATATATTTAATTCATATGCATTAATATACAACTTTTACAACGATTACTTTGAGTAAGGGAACATATAATACAATAGATTTCCTTCGTCGTCATGTTTTGTAGATTTAAGGAACATATTAATACAATATATTTCCTGTATCGTCATGTTTTCAAATGGAATCTGATAGTATGAGTACACACCTTTCACTTTGCATGTTGCAGATCCGTCCCATTTACCGGTAGATGCACATTTTATATTAGCATTACCCAGCAATGTGTAACCATCGTCACATGACATTGTCACTGTTTTACCGAATGTTGTACCCTCAGGTGCACTCATCTTACCATTGACAATTTGTAGTTCGCCACAATCTGTAAAATGAATATGTTAGTATACAAAACATGTACGTTGTCAATTGCATGTACTTTTCCTATTATTTCAAACAGAAATTTATGTTTTATATATTTAATACATATGCATTAATACACAACTTTTACAACGTTTACTTTGGGTAAAGGAACATATAATACAATATATTTCCTTCGTCGTCACGTTTTCAAATGGAATCTGATAATATGAGTACACACCTTTCGCTTTACATGTTGCAGATCCGTCCCATTTACCGGTAGATGTACACTTTATTTTATCATTACCCAGCAGTGTGTAACCATCGTCACATGACATTGATGCTGTTTTGCCGAATGTTGTTCCCTCAGGTCCACTCATCTTACCATTGACAATAGGTAGTTCGCCACAATCTGTATTATATAACAAGTGTTGTGATTTCAGTCTAACCCCTTTCAAATGTCCCGCGGTCACTTAAAATATGGTTAAGATACATGCCGGTAGAATGAAATTGATTTCAAATTAGCCCCGCCCCCCTACGATGTCAGATTATTCCATGATTCCTTTAATGATGTTTTTATGCATATATTGACTAGAACAACAACAAATGATATAAATAAAACTGATAAGCGTCAAAACAACCACACGAAAGCAACACCATCAGCAGGAATGGCAACGGCAACATCTCATGAATAGTTAAAAGTTTGAGGCTAGCTTTCAATGTTGTCTGTTAATGGAATCTGAAAATATGAGTACATACCTTTCGCTTTACATGTTGCAGATCCGTCCCATTTACCGGTAGATGCACATTTTATATTAGCATTACCCAGCAATGTGTAACCATCGTCACATGACAGTGTCACTGTTTTACCGAATGTTGTTCCCTCAGGTCCACTCATCTTACCATTGACAATTGGTAGCTCGCCACAATCTGTAAAATGACATATATGTAAGTATACAACATGCATGGTGTCATTTGCATGTACTTTTTCGATTATTTCAGACAACATTTTATGTTTTATGTCATAACTTCATTTTACTTATAAATACATAACCTTTACAGCGTTTACGTTGATTTAAGGAACATACAGATACAATATATTTCTTGCATCGTCACGTTTTCAAATGGAATCTGATAATATGAGTACACACCTTTCGCTTTACATGTTGCAGATCCGTCCCATTTACCGGTAGATGTACACTTTATTTTATCATTACCCAGCAATGTGTAACCATCGTCACATGACATTGATGCTGTTTGTCCAAATGTTGTACCCTCAGGCGCGCTCATCATACCATTTACAAGTTTAGGCTTACCACAGTCTGTAAAATATCGAATAAGTAAGTAAAAATAGCTGGCGCAAACATTGCTGATGCAAATATCATCGTAATATGTACCTATATAATTGGATTTATGAGGATTTATTTTCTGAAGGTTTATAATGTTTAAAGGTAATACTTGTTGATGTTTTGACTTGTTATGGTGCGTACGTATTGATTGACATATGGCATAAGGCCAATAACCTTGTCACGGAATATTACGTTCATTAAATTGAGCGTATGCATTGACATATATATTATTCAACTTCCGACACTTTTATTGCAACGATTCTATCCGTTGAAATTACTATAATTTTGAACGGAAATGTTTTCGGCACCCTGACGTATTGTAGCGGTATTTTCATCCATTATCTTAGTTCCTTAAACTAATACTCATTTTTCATCGAAGTGATAGAACCTATGAAACAATTCAAATGTACTATAAACTGATGAGCATCCATAATCGTTAAACTAATTAATTTCAAATTATCTGTTGTAGACAATTAATTTAAGAACGCTATTGAAATAGTTTTGTCTGTTTTACGTGATTAAAGTGTATATGCAAGATGCTTAATAAGTAGTTATTACCAATAATTTCACATGATGGCAATTTGCTCCATGTTCCGTCATCCTGACATGTTATGATGGAATTTCCCTTCATTCTATACTCTGTTGAGCAATTCAAATACGCGTCTGTTCCATACTTTGTGCCATTAGGTGTCGAGACCGTTGCTCCAGGAGGCACCGGGGGTGCTGAGCAATCTAAATTAGAATTCGAAATAATATTAATACATCAAAAGAGGAATCAAGGTATCATTTTAGAAACTTCATCACTTCTTCTCAAATACTTTCTGAAAATTCAAGCATCAAACTACTGATGATTTGGAAAATCAGAACCATTTTTTGTCGAATGCCATAATGTTAAAGCCATAGGGTCGGTATAATTCGATACAAGGCACACGTTATTACACAGATAAACACAAATAAGTTACCACGTCATATTTACGTTTACCACATCTAGACACACGTGTAGATATGTTACACGGACTTTGTGTATATGTACGACCTCCTTAGGAGATTATTTATATTATTCTGATTTAAATAAACACCGAGAAAATTGTATTCTTACCAGATGCGCAGATACATGCATCTCATTTTTTATTAATATATCTTCGAATCTGTTTTATATACTACTTTCAACTTATATGTGATAGTTGTTTAGAGGCTTATGCGAAGTAGTTGTAGTCTTACTTATTTACCCGCTCCTCAAATCCCTGATGTTCTATGAACTGTTATTTCCCCGGAGGTCTGTGTGCAGAGGTATTGTCTAATGTATGTGGCGTTCCATGCAGCAACTTATTGTCTCTCTTTTATAAGACAATGATCTCACATGTGATGTTAAGAGAGAGTAAAGATAAGACTTTATGACATACCGACAATAATACATGAACCGGAACTGCTCCATTTTCCAGAGGACATACACGTGGTCGTAGACTCACCATACATCTTGTAACCGTCGTTACAATGCAGAGTTGCTGTGTCTCCCACATGGGTTCCGTTCGTAGTTTTCAACTTTCCATTCGGGACAGCGGCTGACTTACAACTTATTTCTATGAAATACAATAATGCATACGACAAAGTATTGTTATATATGTGCAATAAACCACAAAACAGTGAAAACAGTGTTAACATCCTCTGTAAGAAATAGTCACACATACTTGTTGATTTACAAATTCTAATGATCTACATCTACTAAACAGCCCCAAACAGTGCAAAACTTTGTTTATTCGTGCACTTGGTTGTGTAAAATGTGTTTGTTTTTAGTAAATACTTCTATTCTATTGATTGTTTGCATAACATGTTCACATTCGTAAAGGGTGCGGTACATATGTTTTAAGCTTACTTGTATTGTCATTCGATAACAACAACTGGGTAAATTTAGAAAAGATGTTATGCATACCTGTAATAGATTCTGGAATCTTCTCTTGAATCGTGTCATCTGTTACCGTGGTTTCGTTTCTCGTGTCAACGAAATATATTGGAGACGATGATTTATTATTTGATTGGACGCCTTCTAGCGTATTAGGTCTGACTTGAGCAATAATGCAACTCTCCAGATTCATGCAGGATGTCCTTCTATTTATCTGCGAATCATGGAGAGCATCTCTATTAAACTGAGTGTCGGAGGAACCATTGTTTGCCGAACAATGTGAAAGCAATGTCAGTATAAGAACTACAGGAATTATTCCAAATGTACCCATCTGAAAAAATAAATTCATTTCATTGTGTTAACAAGTCAGATGAACAAAAATACGCACATTCTAGTAAACATTCTATAAAATACTTACAGATTCTTATCTCAGTAGAATGATTTCTATTCTATCTAGTCACATGAGGCATACATGTGGGCATAGTAAACTGATTAAATTAATTCTGTATTTTGACCAGTATCCCCATATGTTCATTTTGCCGAATTGTGTTAACTAGAAAAAAATCATGAATAATTTATTCTTCCATTTCTTAAAAGTGAATATAGAAACCGAGCAGGAACAACCATATGTAAAGCGTACATGCATACATTCCAAAGGCGGGGATAAACACGAAATATTTAATTACATAAACAATTACACAGACAAAATGGACTCAAGACACAACTACAAATGAAAGATCAACATTTAAGTCTTATTCATAATGATGAAAGACACTAGTAACCACCTTGTTACCCGTTTGTAAACATGCTAATTTAAAAGCTATGTTAAAATACCACACGCGTCTTTTTAATGATTGTCTAATTGTAACGATTGGATAAGTACTCAAACTAAATATATTGATGCTCGAGTCATATATCGGTGAAACGTATTGTGTTTCAAAAAGCATAATATATTTTATGAAAAAAAACGTTACTTACAGAATGGAACATAATGACATTCTTTCTATGGATTAGTTCTTTTTATTTCACTAAATTTGCAAGCAATAAGACATTTAATTCCTATATTTCTCCGGACAAATTAATAGTCATTGGCTTTAACTGATGATGGCGATGATTTCTGACAGAAAACACGTTTTTGATGTAGTGATACCTGATATCATTCCCTACTCGTATTCAAAACGATAAAATAGAAAATCCTCTCCGATTGGTAGAACATTCTACTTTCGGTTTCGAACAAATAGCAAACTCGCAGTTCTAAAGTCTTTTTTTGTGACATGAATCGCCATTGGAAACAACGATATAGCCATCTGAGATAGAAAAAATGTCATGCCGATGTTTGACGTTGTGAATGATAAATCCCAGTAAATGGCGCATAAACGAGTAAATATATAAGGAATTGATAATATTACATTTTCGTAGATTCCAGTTACTAGAGAGGGTCTAATATATTTTGTAAAAACTTTTGTTCATATTGGAAAACGACTGCTTGAATTACAAATACTATTATGGTAACGTCTTGTTTAAATACTGCTGTAACTTTTTTGTTATAGCGCATTAACAATTAGTAAATGTTAACTTTACATTATTACACAGATCTAAAATTATAACGTATCGGAAATTCCTGTGTGTCTAAAACTTAGCAATTTATTTGTAGATTACACGATAGCCATAGACTCCACCTATAACTGTATAGTGCGCCGGCGTTTACCTGACCACCGAAAACATACTCAACCATTATTTACAGGGAGATTACGATTCATTTTACAGTAAAAAATTATATTCTATGATTTAGAAATAAACATACCTGTGCTGAGACTCGAACACATACCTTGCGCTTCAAATAACCGCGGCACTTACCACTAGACTACAACGCTTATAGTCAGTAACGCATACAATACGAGCATATCAATTAGACAGTTAACCATGTGATAAGCTGATTTACCTATCCAGGTATGTTTACATTGTCCGATTGCCTGTTAACAATGGTCAAGTTAACGCCGGCGAACTTTTTTTTGATACTGTAAGTCTTGGTTTGTTTATTAAGGAATACCTTGGGACATAATTAAATGGTCGTACGTGCTTGTTGTCTACCAGCCAACTTGCCATGACGTGATTATTTTATTCTTGATCAACACATTAACTAATACTTTCAATAATGGTAAAGAAGTGTTAATTTAGATAAACCTACCTCCCTGCTCAACTTTACAAAGTAGGGTCGACTATATGCCTCGACTAGTGTATCAAATTGAAAATTAAGTATTGAATGTGAAACATGGAGTTTAATGTGCATGACAGTGTGAATGAGTAGCTCCCCGCTGATGGCAATATCAAAAGAAAACACCACTTTAAGTAAATAAATAATACAAAAATGAATTTATACCGCAACACAAATTGCCTTTTCTATAATGTAATTAAACATTATTTATGTTGTTAAAACCGTGAAAATGGCAAACATAGGATTTTTAAATGTGGTCAATATACGAGTACCAACCACACTGTAGAAGTGTTTGTTAATATAAACGATGATCTCTTTAGTACTGCTCCAGGCTCAATACAAATCGAAAGTAAATTTTTCTAGTTACCACCAGTTTGCGCCGTTAATTACATAAAACCGATAGTATATTGGTGATGTTAGCAAGTTTAAATCAGCGAATGCAAGTACATGCTGGTATGACTTGGCCATAAATGCCAATTTTCATACGTGTTTAAGCACACATACATTATGAAACTGCATTCAGAATAAACTTAGTATGTGTTTTGCATGCACTGCTTGAGGCTATGATTACTTAAATCATGCTTACCTTATTCCAGATATCAAAAAACGCCAGTCAGAAGTATTAAGCCCGGGCACTAGTATTTTGTATTTGTCCGGGTACAACGCTGAATGCGGCTTTTATAGCTGAATTAAGGGACACGTTGCAATGGGATTCCACATATGTGGTTGCCATAAAATGCCATTATGAATATCTATTAATAAACTGAACTGGAAATCCCATTCGGCTATAACAATGGATAATTTTTTATTACTTAAATTGGATTAGTAGTTGTTATTTTTAAACATATACGATGTACACTAATATGGGTATTTGTTAATCTGTTTAGACATGAAGAAGTTTTTTTTTATCAAACAAAGATTATACACCACAGCGTTGTGCTTGAGTAGTTTATCAAGTTGAATCGGCATTCTTACACACAGTAGATTAGGGATTGCGTCCTTGTTTACGAAAATATTTGTTGATTTCACTGAATTTTGCATATTTTGCAAGAAATAATATATTTAACTTCCAACGTTCTTCCTGTATCCACTTTGATTTATGCGTAAGCGATTGACCATGACGAACGCTGAAATTAAACACTCATGACAATAATTTATAATGTATTTGTATGCTTAATGACCGTGAGCTAATTTATGTCAGTAGAAAATGTTTGGCTTTTCAGGTTTTAAAAAATCCCTACTTTCGTTTTGATGTTAATGAATAGCCGACTTTAAGAAACGCGTTGATAACAATTCAGCATATTCGTTTTTTGGCCTGGGGCGTTAGCCCAAGGCCATAGTATCTATGCTACATTTCAGATGATGTCCGTTTGACTTTATTTCCCGAACTCCGAAGTACACAGTTCCATGCGCGGGGAGTTAGTAGTTCAGCACATGCCACTTTACATCGCATAATAAAAACGTTGAACAGTGTTGAAATATATAAGAAAAGCATATTAAGTCAATATTTAAGAATTTCTAATCCATTATGCCACATTGGTTTATACATGTGTATGTTTTTCATTCCGACACAATGATATTCATGCGCTTGTTGTTAGCCTCTACTACGATTTCATTCATGGAAATAACTTGCCGTATATTGCGCTCTTGACTCTACGATGGAATTCATTCATAAAAATAGCTGCTCGCATGAATATCTCTGAAAGGGGTTCCAAATAGGTCTTAAAAAGTCACAGTCCACGCTGTGGGTCGCCATGGAGCCAGTTCGCGCATTTGTGGTCAAAGTAGCGATACCATTGCGATTTGCGAAATCGGCGATTTCCTGCTTTAAAATTTGAAAGATGATGATAAAATTCGACCGATTTATAAATTAATTACATCGACCGCCCCTTCAGCTGCCTCGTAAATTTCGATACACTTATAGTACATGTGTATACAAGTGGCACTATTGGTAGTCGGAGTCTATCGCCTGTCAATAACGTTAATAGATGAAATCCGGAATTCGCTAAGAAGGGTTTTTTTACCAGCGGTACGAACAAAGTCATATTTAAAATTTAAGTTTTTAACAGAAACAAGGGGTGAGTAGATCTACGGAAAATCTAGTTTTTTAATATTTATATTGATATAATTTTTAAAAAACTCGATAGCATAAGCTAGTCTACTTTCTCTCCTTTTCAATAATACTTTTGTTTTAAAAAAATACATTTACCGGAATGTACAACATCATCAAAAGCCATTCTGCTTGTACAAATTTACTTTACAGTGTATAGAGTTAATCCTTAAATGTGTATATTGATAAACTTGTCAAAACACATGGCAAGGCTATCGTCTAGCGGTACAGTGGAACCCCTCAAAACCGGAACCTCAGTAAACCGGAATTCCCTCTAAACCGAACAATTTGCGTGGTCCTGATTTTTTCTGTTCTATTTTCATTGTGAAAAAACCTCTGTAAACCGGAACCCCTCTATTCCGGAAACCGAACAAGATTTCCATTATTTCTAAACAATTTCAACAGTAATTTACCCCTCTAAACCGAACAGCAATTTATGACACCTAAAGTGTTTAGACAATAAATGTGTTAACACGGCGTTTTCTTCACACCTTATCTGTTATGGCTTTAATCGGCAGTAGCTACATGTTTGTTAACTTTATGACGGTGCGCGGGTAAATAGGTACAGTGTGATAATCGCCATTATTAACCGAGTAACGACAAAAGAAAGTGACAGTTTGCAAACATCATTAACACCTTTTAATTGCCGACCATACACATCAATCGATGTTTTCAATAATTTATTTAATGATGAATGCTACAGTAGGTGACTGTTCAATTGATCTTTTGTTAAAATAATCAAATTATCATTCTAGTTAATGAGCGTATTAGCAGAGTAAAGACGAGTGCAGGTATTGTTGTTTAAACTAACAATAATGTGGAACAATTTTGTTGTTTTATCAATCAGTTTCTGTCAGATTGATTTATAATATTGTACAAGTATTTATAAATACATGTGCATGCATAACATAACAGTGTTATAATATAGTATAAGTACTGTATATATATATAGTGCATGTATAAGGAATGAATAAAATACACTAAGTCATTAATTATGTTGTTGTTTAATGCATTTCCTAAAACCCCTCTAAACCGGAAACCCCTCTAAACCGAACTTTTTATCCGGTCCGGACGAGGTTCGGTTTAGAGGGGTTCCACTGTATATTGTTTTTTACCGGTATATTTTTTTTGTACCACAGGGTTAAAGGGAAATACCCATATTTATACTAATCCGGAGTATGTGATGTCAGGGAAGTGTTGAAATAAAAATGATCGTTTAGCAAACATGCAATTCTCACTTAAGCCTTGATAAATGGAGATAATCAAACGGAAACTTGAACATTGAAACTATTAGCCATACCGGATACATTTGTGACTGCTTGTCATAATGTTTGTTTCTTCAAATTGCCAATTTTCTGGACATTTAAATCAGGGTTAGGGTTATCACTGAAGCACAAGATATACTGACTTGTATATTGCAAAAAATAACTAATGGAAAAATACTGGTAATTTAATATGGAAATACAGTAGTAAATATGATAATTTCTTTACAAACAAGTAACTAGATGTATACAGGGCAAGCAAATCCACGATTCAGCTATCTGCAGCTCCAGGCCTTCAGCGCTAGTACATAACCACCAGAGAACAGAAGAAAAACTACTACTAGCTCTGTTAGTTCCAATGTAAAGTTAGTATTGTGTGAGTTTTTATCTGGAAGAGTTAACATTTTAAGCGTTCATTAGTATGCGATGTTTTCTGGTAAGATCTTGAGACGGCGTCTCAACAACAGTATCAGTAACAGTATTTATTATAATAATTTATTATCAATATAACCTCTCTAGAGAAACAACCTATCAGTAACAGTATTTATTTTATAATAATTTACTATCAATATAACCTCTCTAGAGAAACAACCTCTCAACAAAAGTATCAGTAACAGTATTTTATCATAATAATTAACTACTTATATAACCTCTTTAGAGAAACAACCTCTCAACAACAGTATAAGTAACAGCATTTTATTATAATAATTTACTATCAATATAACCTCTCTAGAGAAACAACCTCCCAACAACAGTATCAGTAACAGTATTTTACTATAATAATTTACTACCAGTTTAACCTCTCTAGAGAAACAACCTCTCAACAACAGTATCAGTAACAGTATTTTATTATAATAATTTACTACCAATATAACCTCTCTTGAGAAACAACCTCCCAGCAACAGTATCAGTAACAGTATTTTACTATAATAATTTACTATCTATATAACCTCTCTAGAGAAACAACCTCCCAACAACAGTATCAGTAACAGTATTTTATTATAATAATTTACAACCAGTATTATAACCTCTCTAGAGAAACAACCTGGACTGTATATAAAATCGACGATACCGGATCCCACTTAATTTCAGTTGCGCAAAAAGCCATGTACACAGTAATTAATACCAAGGCTCTTACATCTCTACTTAACATGATACAGCTATGACTACTTATATAGCGACAGGAACAGATACAGTCATCACTTACGTCTTGCGGATGCAAAACGATTGACGTTGATTTCTATATTACTAATCAACAAAATACTATGTACACTTACTCAGACAGACATACTCGACCATTGAAATCACATCGCATGCTTCAGAACAATTTTATAAACTAACTTGAACATATATACTCTTAACAAAACTTATAAGTGTGCACGTTTTAATGTCGAATATTTTTTTATTGATCAACATGTCTACACAAAATTTTGTTTATTGGCAATGAACTACACGTAGATCATGATTCTTTGTCATTGTTTTGTCTCTCAGAAATGTACGACAGTGCTTTCATGAAACCATTAAATGTACAGAATGTGTGTTTTAGTACTAATGAATAAGCGTAATTGCTATGTATTTGTTTCATTTACTAGGTTTGAAATATCGAGGATTCAGCGCAAGACTATCCTAAAGCCTATGTATTTATACAGGTTTTGCACGGAACCCTCGACATGTGACCATGTCTTTCTGTTGTTTGGTAGTGAAGTGAAAGTGTTTCTTTAACTTACAGTGTCAACCTTGTTTAAAGGGCCAGTCATTTCTGATTTATGAGACACCTACTTTCTGAACCCATTTACCTCCCGATTCCTATCCTTACAATCAGGCCCCAGGCATGCAGTTAAACTGTAACCATTCTTTAGCTGACTAGTGCTCACTAAACGACCATCTCGGAACGTACCCCTACCGCGACGGGCACATTCGACCTCCATCTCCAAAGGCGATGCTTGCCCACTCGGCCACATTAAGTAGCGTACATAATACACGACAGACTTACACCACATTCAGACACAAGTTCAAACATAATGCACGTGCCACAGATATAAATATATTTTATACACCACCGAAATATACTAAAATATAGTTAAACATGTTATTTCAATTGGTAAAAACACTACAAATTGTTTTTGTAACAACAAACGTCTTTATACACGTATTGAAATGTATCAAGAGTACTTACTGAACTTCGTTTCCGAAAACATTTACAGTATTTGTAAATACAACGCGAGCAGACCACGTACTTATTGAAGATATTAATGATTTAAAAACAAAAGCTAAGTGTATGAACGGAACATACACTTGTATTTGATTGTTGTAATTTTGCTTGAAAATTGATTACTGACATCAAATACTTCTTAGTTTTGCCCAAGATCTTTGTACACACACTTGAATATATAAGTCATAAACAACGTTAATATTTTACGAATTGGAAACAATGGAGTACATTGTAGTTTTTGTGACTTTAGAAATAATATTAGCATCAATTCACGGTAAGCACTCTTTACCAGTCTGATTATACGATGCTTTATGTATGCTTGATTTTCTCATATACATTTAGTTTCTTTGTGGATTCATTTTCATGCCGCGACATCATTATTCCATTCAAACTACCGAATGTTAAAATTATTATATTTTTAAAATTGTTGTCTTGGATTGAGAACTTTTAATTGTTGACCAGCCAATGACTTGGATATGACAACGTTCGTGTTCGGGGACTTACTGTGCTGTACTTAATAATAATCTCAATTTTGTGTCATTTTTGCAGCTTATCCGAATGTATATGTTGGATGTTATGAAGATAGAAGAGGTGACAGAACACTAAATGGGCCATATAAAGATATGAATACAAATGGGGCTGGATACTGCACAGATTTCTGCGTAAAAAGGTTTTACAGATACGCCGGTACAGAGGTAAATCTATACCTATAAAGCTTCCATAGTTAATCACACGTACTAGTTTTTTTGTCGGAAGTTGATATCACAAGAAAGAGATGAGGTTACAAAAATGTTTTACTAAGCTCAATAACAGACTTAAGCATATGAGCGCTGCTATGGGATTTACAACCTCTCCTGTAAGTGACGTCATTTCAAGAAAACGCAACATGTGATGTCACTATTTTACTCCGATATGATCACTTCGTTTTCATATTGCCATTTAGGGCAAATATTGCTCACTGTCAGTACATGGTGACGTCACATGTGACATTTCCTGGAAATGACGTCACTTAAAGAAGAGGTTGGAAATCGTATAGCGATGCTCATATTGTTAATAACTCAAGTAATTTTGTGAAAGTGGAGCATGTTTATATTCAGAGACACGTAACAGTCGTCATGGTATGCCGTGGGATAACAACACGTGTCAGATATCACCCTTTTTATACATGTATAACATATGCATTGCCGTCAGCTGGTCTTATGCGAATACTAGCCATGCATTGATATTTCTATGTAATAGTAATATTTCAAGCAGTGATGTTTTTGTGGTTTTGGCCATCTTACGTACATTTTTACTCATTAAATATATAATAATTATAATGCGGACTGTAGGGATATTTGCAAAATACAGCATTTGTTTTAAAGTATTGGTTATGTAACTAGAGTTGTGATTTTAACAAATTATAAAACGTTTGTTGTTTATACGAGTAGTGATAACACGTACGAATACTTTTGTTTATCTTTTGATCGGTCGGGAGTATTTAGTGCATATTGCAGCACCAGAGAGTTCAATATGTCTGTTATGTTTCAAACGTGGAAAATGACATTGTCCTATTACTATCAATATCCCGAATTTCCAAGAGTCTGTCATAGTTGAAAACAAATTCCACCGAGGTCACTTGTGTACGCCAGGTCGACAATTCATCTTGGGTGTTCCCCTTTAGTGTCCGTAATCGATGTCTTTTCAATTAAAAACGCCTATCGTTGTCAATTAAAAACTAGCCATCGACTCTGGTATGTTTTCATTCTTACCCCATTCATCTTCTCGTGGTCTGTGTTGGTATTATATCTATTGCATGCACATTTTCCTGACTTAGCGAGATTCCACGGATTTCCTTGACGTCGTCATTTTCCCAATATTGTTTGAAAAAGTTCACTTGATCAACTGCATCGCGCGAGAAATTGGTCGTGATTTTATCAAAAAAACACAACGGTTGCAAATTCCATTAATCTCATTGTTCTCTGTGAATACGGGAATGGTAAATAACACCTGATGGATTTTTTGTAAACAGTATTATTTACACCGTGTTTCGCGTTTGTAAAAAGAATGTATTTGCAGCAGCCATGACTTGTTATTTGTGAACGTGGAGATTGAATGCAATACTAGCTCATAGCAAAGGAAATTGGAATGAAATATTCCGTACCACTTCAAAGATTATATACGACAAAAGACGTACTTTTTTATAATTTTTATTATCCCTCTTACATTGAATAGAAATTCTGAAAATTTAAAAGTAATCTTATTCGTTTTAGTATAGTTATAAATGTTTTTGTGGCGACATAATCCGAAGAAAAGAACAAAGTGATGGGTGTAACTCAAAATGTCGTAACAACAGGGGTAAAGTTTGCGGTGGTTATTACAGAATATCAATCTACGACACTTGGCGTATGTATCCATTTTTATAGTACGGAAAAATAGCTATCATAAGTACTGGTAAAAACACTAACCTCCATTTTGTATTTAAAAAAAAAGATAAAACAATCAAAGTGATTTTAATAGGTTTACATGGACTTCTTTCAATAGTGTTCAATTCATTTGAAATATAAAATGGTAGAGTTAAGTGCTATTATATTCAGCATACAAATGTACCCATTACATGTTTTTAGAAACTGCGATAAAAAGTACTGGCCGGTTAGCACTTCTGACCAGTACATGAGCATGATAGTTATCAATTTACGAGAAATTAATCTTGACTCGCCGCAAATGATTTTGAATACTGTTTTCACAGTCGAGTAAAGTTTACAGGATTAAAATGTACTGCTCATTTATTGAATGGTCACAATTGTAGTCAGAATATATTCAAGTAAATAATACATAAAAATATTGTCATTTTTGCTGAAATAAACTGATATCTAAATACATTCAGAACAATGGTCTGTATAACATTGATTTGCATGTCGCGAGCGAGTATTTAGATATTAATTACCACGCTATTTTTTCAACATATTTTGCTATGTCGGTATGTTTGCTTGTTTCGCAGATTGTGCAAAACAACCGTGCAAGAATGGTGGGATTTGCACCGACAAAGATGCAGACGTCTACATTTGCTCCTGTCCTGAGAAATGGACTGGGCATAATTGCGGACAGGGTAAGAGAATAAAACGTTATAAAATGTTATATCCAACACATTTTTCTTAAACAAAATATGGAACGATACTAGCAACCTCTTGTAGGAACAGGGTGTCCTGATTGTATATTTAGTTTCACTTAATCAAAGCTACTGCCAGTGGGATAAACGTATCTGTTTGTTAGTAAACCACAACAACCGCCTTTGGGAAACACATTTTGTCTGTTGTTGAGAGGTTGTTGCGCAACTAAGGTTAAATAGGTTGTAAATTCTGTTACTACTGCCGGACCTCGTTAATTCGACAACCTTCTACCCGAACACTTGGTATCATCCGAAGTAAATATCAGTTCCCGATATATCTTCTTAGACACGACAAACTGATAGTCTATTCGAAACCATGTATTATTTAGAAATGAAATTTCGGTCCCGATGAATTCGAATGAACGAAGTTCGACTGTATTGTTGAGGAGAGGTTGTAGCATAAGAGAGGGACGCTCGGAAGAGGATGATGTGGGATTTAAAGTTTTGAATAAATTGGCATCTAGTATTTACTGTATATATACTTAAGGTTGGTAACAGTTTAAGTTTAACGGTGGAGCTATATTTTCATTAACGCGAGAGTAATCGGTTATACACCAAATAACAACTCTTCAAGTGCATTATACACATATTGTACGTATATTGAGTGTTTGACTTCAATTTAAAATTACAGCAATTAGTTTTATCACGTGTCGACAGAGGCTTTAAGTAAGGTGCATCCGATAGGATGTCTATTCTATACACAGGCATCCTATACATATCCACATTGTGCTCACGCGAAATGTGTATGCAAAACTCATCTTGGAAAAGTATTCATGAACAGGATTTAGTTGAAGGCTGAAATTTTCCTATATGCAATTCTGGATAACTTGAATTTCTACGATACATACAGTACGTGAATCAATGTGATATTCAAACTCCTAGAGATGTCATTTGCATGGTCTGTTATGCAATCAATAGTATTAATGAAAACGAAACCATTCCATCTTCTACAACCGTTATGTGCAAGAAAACACTGTCTCACCAGAATTAAGAGATCGACTTCCGTTACATTATTAACGCACTCAGTTTTAAAACTTTACTCGAATTTGCTATTTCCCAGTCATAGTGTCTGTTATATTCATAGAACTGTTTCATTGTTTAAAACCTGCTTGGTTTCACGATATGATCATTGTTCGAATTCATTTTTCAAAGCAAGACACCTTATTTCTAACTCTTACAACCAGTTAAAATGTCGTGTGTCTGCGAAAATTTGATTTGTGTCGTTTTACTACAGAGGTTACAACAACAACAACAACAACAACAATGACGACGACGACGACGACGACGCCGACGACGACAACAACAACAACACCGACCACCACGATTACAGAAATACCAACAACAGGAGATTTAGTGGATACAACTGAGACAACGTTGGACGCAAACATTGCTAGTAGCACCAGTTTCATTGAGAAACAAACAGGTAGCCATATTGTCATGCATGTCGGCCTTTTTTATAAGACTACTGCCGGGCAGTAATGTTGTGTCTTTGTAGGATTGAAACTGGATTTTGAACATTTAAAAACCATAGGAATGATGTTGCACCCAAGTTTCTGGAAACTTATATCATATCTCAGTCTATTTCTTTGTATCGGTACTTATGAACAGCTCCCTCCTTCAAAACATTCCACTTGAAACTGTTAGACTGTGTGTGATGTATGTACTGTTTTGAGATAACTTGTTTGGATAGTAGATGTTTCGTTGAAATTTATTATAAAAACATTTATTCGAATAACAGCATTACTTTGATGGCAGTTGGATGAATCCACGAACTTAAGGGAAGATCTATGTATAAAATGCGATTTACTCGGCAACTGGTAATTTGTATCATTTTTGATCATTGTGGACAATTCTAATGGACAGTTTGATTATTTATTACGCTATGTTTTATGTACTAAGATAAGTTATAGTTTCGTCTTTACTTAACTGAACTAAGAAGTCATTACGGACTGAAAATAATGCAGAGTTGTGCTTTACATTTCAAAACAAACTAACTGACGTGATATTTCGAACAACACCTTAGACCTTCTTTTCAATGTTTACGTTTTCATTCGCAGATTTAGACGGTCAAACAGTCGTAATAACTTACGCATCTGTAGCATGTGGTGTGGTAGCCATGGTTATTATAGTCATAGTTGTATTGTTCATTTGCAGGTGAGTTAACTACAATAATCGTACATACTATATTGCTCTGTAATGGCATAGGCGATATATGTTTGAAACACTAATTCAATCTTTAGTGTGTAAAATTACAAAATGCCCTGTGCTCACAAATGTCAACAAATGTTGGGAAGTTCCCCAAGGGAAAATTTCTTCTTTACAGTGTTCGTATTGTGTGGTTAATGGTAGGAATAGTGTGAGTGTGGTTGCACACTTAAAACAAGTTTTAACCCCCATGGGCATTTTTTCTACTGACCGTTCCAATGCGGTACTTGTGTCATTTTGGTCGGTCTGTTAAACTTGCCAACGTGCATTGCTTTTTAACCAGTACTTACTTATTCTTTTTCGACGCTGTCATACCAACAGGTCTTTGCTATTTGATTGAAAGTGTTGTGTAAACCAATCAAATCTTACGTTTAGCGCTAAACCAAATTCTCTCAACCGAACAACGTTTATAATAAAGACGCGGATTGGTTAACTGTTCGTTAAAGGTTACATATTTGATTACCAAAACTAAAACAATCGACTTGTATTTTGGTTTGCATATTCTTCTTCCGAAGCAAAGCAATGAACACAATTATTGCAATGGCGTTATGTTTGCAAAGAAAACATTTATATCAGGAAAGAGGCATTATTCTTATTACTGCAAGCAAGATAATGTTGTATGAAAACCAAACGAGCATAGTATTGTTTGCCATAATAACTGCGTCTGAATGTAGATATACAGTGCATTTCTAGATTTATCTAGTGGGTAGTGTTGTTAGTCAACCACATTGGAAATTGCAAGACGTTTGAATTAAGAATAATTTCTCGTTTGTTTGTGTAATAGTCGTCACGAATACATGCATTTATATTGTTTTAATCAGATAAATTAATATGTAATACGTTAATTAAAATAAATTTGTGATTTCACGACTGTTACAATAAGTACTGATGAACTTTAATGAAACAGAATATAAGGTATATGACTGATCACACTACGGACACTCATTTACCCAGTGGTCTCCCCTACATATTTCTGAAGCGTATACATGATAGTTATGGTAGAGATCTATTAATTCTATTTTTTCAACTTCCATTTACGAGAAATTACCCAGTACTTTTATTTAAACTTGCTGCAAAATCCTTTTTACTTTTTAATCTAACTGTTTAAATAACTAAATGAAACTGTCACTAAGACATTTAGACATGTATTTGATTCAGTCAGATAAAACGAATAAACAAATATTGAACGTTGATAATGTGTTGTCTTGATTTATTTCGTCTTCATTAATGTTCCAAAACAAATTTTAACCTTTCGATTGCAACAAATTTGCTTGCTACAGATTGCACCGACCATCTTTTTAAAACAAACTTCTTGTTTATGCTTTAATTTAAATCTTCAGATTACGATAAATTACATTTTCATCCTTATCATTTGATAGGCGAAAGAAGACGGAACATTGTAAAAACGATAAAATGACATTGAACAATGTAGAAACCACAAACCAATCTATAAATGATGGGGCAAACAACATATCGTTCATAAGAGCAGACACACCATCCCGGAGAACAACATTGTACAGTAATGAACATGTTTCAATGACAGCTGATGGTGAACATGTGAATATCGAATTTCATGGAACTGATTCAAGGACGTACGATTGTGATGACTATAATACCTTGTGCCTAAGTGGAACGAGTGCCGCTAAAGGTTTGGACAGTAACACAAGGCCAATCAGGAGAGCAAACCAAGTTGATAGTACTTATTCTCGTCTAAGTGAACAAAATACAGACCACTCACCAAGTGACACATATTCTCACATTACAAGAAACAGACAAAATAATATATCTCATTTATGCGATAGTACGTACTCACATATAGGTCAGGGAGTAACACAGTCAATGGTTAATGAGAAAGTAACGCCATCTGATGGAATGTACAACACTCTGAACACGTTACCAAGGACACAGGATAGAAGAAATAATATTTCTAATTTTAAGGCAATTAATTATGACAATGAGGATCAAGTTTACAGTAACGTTTTAAGAGCAGACCCTGAGAAAGAACTGAGTGAAGTTGAAGATAATTATTCACATATAATAAAGGTTAAAGCTGATCAAATAGGACTAAAGAAAGAGATTATCACAGTAAGTTACAATTCCAACGCCGAAGGCAACGTTTATGCTAAAGTTGTAAAAAAGATAAATAACACACAGAACTACGGGAAAGTTGATGCTCCGGCCAAACAAGCGGATCAGAATAAGCCTCGATATTACATATCTGAAAAGTTGGATAAAAACATACAAGAAAGCGATGAATATAATAATGATCACACTTACTACAATGTTTGTTTGACAAAGGAACACGACTAGTTTTATGTTCATGTTTTATGTTGCTCTCCTATACTCTTTGACAAAAACATATATCTATCCTTTCTTGAGGTCATTTATTTGCACATTGCGGATTATAGATACTTGTTCGGCATCTGAATAAAACCAAACATATTCTTTTATTGAATATTATTCTGTCGTATCAGAACATATTTCTCAAGAAATGCACAGAGTCTTCAATCCAGATACAATAATGTTTCCATTCTTATGCAAACACTGACACCAGATATACATTAATGATGTATCTGGCTCATCCGAACATACACTGTTCGAATTGGCTACATCCAGTATTGTTGTTACATTGGCTACAACATCTCTAAAAAGATCCATTGCAATGTATAACCGATTGGAAATATCTTTTTTTACCATATTATTAACAGACACAACTAGTAGCCTGATTGTTAAAAAACTGGATCTCAAAATATGCACAAGTCGGATTCGGGAGAAAAGCTCCTGGCACCACAGTTCGCACAATATTGAAACGAAATCGAAGCCAACCTGCTGTTAAAGTGTTCTAACACGGTACCACATTCTCCGATTTTCGAAATATGTCCGTTTAATAAAATTATCAAATAAAATAGAAATCATGCTCACGTGTGTAGAAGTAAACACAAGGCACAGCTGCACCACGGAAGTGTCGACAGCTCATTTTCTTTGCACCACCGATAAGTGGTGGAGCTGGCGTTTAGTAGCCGTGTTTGTGTTAAACTATCAATGTTAGGGACCATGATGGAAAAGCGATGTCCATCCTATTTTTGTTTCATCTTTGGTATTCATGTGCACAACATGGCTATTGTCCTTTTGTGTGAATATGAGTTTGTGTGAATTATGATTCTTTTGATGATGATGCATTGACATTTGTTCATATATAAATCAATCTAATGAATGTTACTACATGTATGTAGCCACATATTTGTGTATATATATTGTATAATTTGAGCCGGTGGCATTTATCACTAATAAAATTTGTATTTGTTGTTGATTTTCTAAAGATAACAAAGTGACATTGATAAGCAAAGTGTTTTATTATATATTTTAGTCATAAAGGGTATAACTGCTAATACCATAAAAAAAGCGTCATTTGAAAAGATGCCTATTAATCGACTTCGGATGAGACAATACAGAACTAAGACTTATTGTCCTTTTCAGGTGAAACAGCATACAGGAAGCGTTGTTACATTTCAAGTGTTTCCTGTACACTGTTTCACTGACCAAATGAAGCTCAATAAAAGAGCTACCTCATCATCTAACACAAAATTGACACATCCTACTGTTTGCGTGGGAGTCACGTTATTGGTGGGGAATAGTACTGAGAAAAGCTGTAATAAAAACAATGAATAAAAACAGTACAAACACTTACAAACAAAACTTCAAAATGAGTGTATTCTTTTTCATGAACATAGAGTTGTATTAAGTGATCAAACAGAAGATAAATAGCAAGGCGACGTTATATTATTAGTTAACTCTTGAAATGTAAATAACAAATGAAAGTTTCTAGAGTTGTCTTTCTTATATTATCATCATGTTTATATACCATATAGTGCTTGTATAAAATGTAAATGCATGCCTCTTTGTTATGAGTTGATGTATGACTGTCATACTGATAAGTACACATTAAAATATACTACAGTGCGAATCCTGGTTATTTATTATTATTTATATGGTACATTCAAATACCATAACATGGTGTCAGAAGTGGGATGTGCTAGTGATTATGATAAAAATGATCAACCCAGCAGTCCAATAAAACCACCTGTATCAGCAAATACTTCAAAGCAACCAAATCAATCTCCATATATTACACGATTTGGATGGCAAGTTAAACCAAAAATAATACAATCTATGTAACATTTATACAAGGATATAAAGTTCATATGAGCTTGAAAATGGACAGTGAAATGCTATTGTTTAACATTTAACATGAAAGTTAAGCAGTTGAAATCACACGGAAAATTGTGGATATATCATTAATCTGTGTTTATTTTACTCACAAATTCAGACTATAGTTTCAACAACAGTGATTGAATTGATTGACATTTTCAATTATTTGGATTAATTTGATAGAGAGTAAACTAGACTCATGTTCATATATCAAAATGACAAATTTGTAAACTCCATATGCTTGTTTGTTTTGATAACATGCAACCTGATATTTTATTCGTTGAGAATAATGCATTCATTAAACAAAACAAGTGCCAGATGTGTGGTAACATTTTGTTAGCAAATTGATTGATAAATAATCGTTGTTTTAATCACTGAAAAAAGGGAAATGTTATATTACTAGGGCGAATTTGTTTGTACCAAACCGGTTTGAATCCATATGCTGGTGCGAAATCAATAGTTGAAAATATTTTGAAATTTTATTAATTTGTTGACCCAGTATTAATTATTACGTATTACCATAAAATTATAATATATAAAAAAAATACAAAAAAAAAGATGAAGATCAAGGCAAATAATAAAAGAAATGGAAACAATTAAAAATGGTAGTTGTTGAACCTAAACATTTGCCTTATTATTTCATAAAGAATATATAATTTGATTTATCCTTTGAAAGACAATACAAAGTTGTGCTCCAGGGAAGTTTTACCAATTTAAGACTTCCATGCAATCGGTTATATCAAACAGCACCTAATAAGCTGTTCACCTACTAATCTTACATGGTAAGTAACATTGTTATATTTTAGTTATGTCATTTAATGTAACCTTGAACTATACTACAGATATCCTTTCAGACACAGTGCTTACGGCAAACAATATTACCCGTATGTTCATTTGGTTTTCATACAACATTGTCATGTTAACAATAATAAGAATACAACCTTTATCGTGATCAAAATGTTTTCTTTGCAAACATAACACCGTTGCAATAATATTGTCCATTACTTTGCTTCGGAAGAAAAAAATACATAACAATAGACAAGTTAAGGTTTTTAGGTTTGGTAAACACACATATGAGCGCTGCTATGGGATTAACAACCTCTTCTGTAAGTGACGTCATTTCAATAAAACACAACATGTGATGTCACTATTTGCAAGCAGGAAACAACATTTACTCCATTTGGTCACTTCTTTTCATATTACCATATGGGCAAAACTTGCTTACTGTCAATACATGGTAACGTCGCTATGATGTTTTCTGGATATGACGTCACTTAAAGAAGAGGTTGGACATCGTACAGCGGCGCTCACATAGGGTTTATCGAACGGTGCGTTATCTTATCGAAACCCACTGATGACATTTTCATTGATGTTTCTAAATACGCAGTATTGTCCTTAGATGTTTTGTTTGTACATTTAAATCAACCAAAAATTCAATATTATACAAGAAATTAGCAATATACAGTGCAGATGTTGTATTAGAAGTGGATTTCGGTAAATTTACCGAACGTCAGTGGATTTCAGTAGGATCGAAAGGGTTAACCAATCCACTTCAATGCTACATACGTTGTTCGGTTGAAGATAAATTGGTTTAGTCTTCATACAATATTCTTAAATAAGATCACATTCACAAGTCATCTTCAAGTATAAACAAGCAATAAGATCAGTATATTAAGATACATATACACAAGATAAAAGCAGATCTATACAATTCTTGGAGCGCATTGAAAGACGAGTGTTCCGCTGGCGTTTTATCCATGGTACGAAGAACATATTCTGTTTTCCCAATGTTCAGTGCATGAACAATAGGCATATCCCCTGCCGTCATATAAACAGGTTCCACCATGCTGGCACGGATTCATACTGCATGGACCAGTATCAGAAAGGAACAGAAAACTGCAAATGATTTACGTTTCATGTTTTGATTACTTTGAGTGACTCTGAGTGTCTTAGTTTTATGTCTAACACGTTTTCCACTAATTAGGAATAAAGGTCTTACAAATTATACTAATCACTGCTTCCTGGGTTGGTAACAAGTTCTCGATCCAAATTCAGGAATTGTGAATTTCGTTTTCGAACCCCACGCGACGCTGTGCTCGAACGCAAGATCTTCGAATCAGATGTCAGACGAGCTATCCATTGCCCTCTGCGCCTCCCGGTGTCTTCTTTTGATTAATGTACTTGCTTTGTGAACCTTTTTGCATGTACCTTAATCAAAAGACGACAAGAAAGTAAAAACCGAGGGTAGTTACAAAAATGCGTGATATTATCAATCAACCGATTTAATACTTTACAATTGTTATGAAATTAGGTTATGGAATACATATCTTTGACATGCATTTCACCAATTTTCATACATATATCTACATTTATGCCATATCTATCTTGTTTGTAACATAACAGCATACCTGCGGCCGGTGCAGGCAGACCGCAACAAAATTTAACATGACGTCAACAGTCTTTTTAAAATTTTCTCCTTGGTGCTCAACACATCGACTTGTGTTTAATCCTGTGTTTAAGTGGCACACAACATTTATCTTCTTGCAAAGCAACTTTTTTTAAATTTCATGGAATGATTTTATAACGTTAACGAGTATGGATTTTGTGCCGGGACTTATACGTCATGGTAAAACCACGTTCAAATAAATAGCAAGTTTTGTCTACATGTACATACGATATCAAATGTTCAACAACTTCCAGCATTATATTTCAACATTACGAAAATTACGTCTGTGCAATATGACTTCCAAGTGACGTCGGGAAAAGGCGTGTGCATGTAATATGTTTTGTCACGCTATTTCGGGACATCTCTCGTATTTGTAATTAGTATAATTAGCAACGACTTAAATCATTAAAATAATCTCGTGTATTCATCACAAATCTAAAATTAATGTAGATATAATTTTGAAGGAAGTTTTCTTTGATGTATAATCAGCTACTTAAATACTACTCACTGCTAAAATCATACCATTTACATGACATTTAGTCTTATTATCGAAAGTGACAAAATGATGTGCAGATAAGGAAATTGATTCCTGAATTTAAAATCATTTATAAAATGTGCTCAGATTCGGCCTGCTGAACTTAAGTTCAGAAACATAACTAGACGTACTTAACGAAAATGACCAAATTGCTTAGTATATGTACAATACTCGTTCCATCATCACGAACAATTATAATTTTATAAATGAACATACCTTTGTCGCAGGTTTTACCGGAATAGTTTTTGTTACACTGGCAATTGTATCCGTTTACTTGATCAACACATTTACCATTGTTGTTGCATAGATTTGATGCGCACTTTATTTCTGTGTTAGATTACAAATACTTGTAACATATAAATAGTATTTCTGCTCAAACAGTTAACAAATATAAATTCTGAGTGATTGTTTCTGAGAATAATTATAAGAGTTATATAAATGAAAATACATGCCCAGCCTTTTTTGGTCACATATGATCAAACTGTTCCAGCATACTGTCTTTACAGTGGCTCATCGCTTGTTTCCCACCAAACCGCTATAAATACTAACCATTGATTTCAGAGAAAAGTAATTGTGAATACATTTTTATGTCGCTGGTCTTGGTAACCTCAATGTTTTGTAACATAACTTGTATCATTCTGTAGGATTTGTTAACTGACCCATTTGTTTCAGAAGATGTCATGTTAAATCAAATCATGTTCATGACAGCATAGACAGACGCCCAACAACGACGAAGACCAAACACAAAAGCCCACCACAACCGCAAGCTAACAATGGACATTTTCACATTCATTTCAATCAAAACCATGCTTTTTTAACACGTTACTCCACGAACACTCGTTTTCACGCCCTACTCGTATCTCCGTGATCACTCGATTACACGCCCTAATTGTATCTCCATGATCACACGTTTCACTAACTTGTTTACAAACTGCTATAAATCCATTTTTTCTTAAAGTACAATCACTTTTCATTATTCCAGTTTAAACATCAATCTTTATCTATTGAAAGCATGTGCAAAATTATGGTGTTTATATTCAAACTTTACCCAAAACTTTACAGACACCTTGCAATGTTCCAATTTGCTTCACTGGTAAACAAAATCTTTAAGTAGGTCAAATGTTACATTCTGCAACAGTCATACTCAGAATTTAACAGATCAAAGAAAATATTTCAAGGACTTCAGTAGATCAGAGGATCTTTCAAATATTGCATCTTCTTTCATTTTCGCCGCCGCTATTCATGATGAAAAGTGTCAATATCACATTCCGGTCAGTGTGAACCGAGTGCGGTATTGTTTTAAAAATCAAAGTGATTAAGTCATAACAACTGGTAACTGTCCATCAACATCACAGACAAGTATTACGCTGTTCAAGGGATGGACTTGGCCCTTCCATCCATCTCTTGGTTCGTATCCATTGTCACATTTAAGTTGAGCTTTTGATCGGAATCTAGTATCACCAGTATCAAGTGTTGTTTTGCCATTTGTAATATATGATGGTGATCTGCAATCTGTTACAATTAAAAAACAAAGAACTATATTGATGAATAAATTTAATACGATATGGTAATTTAACCAAAAAAGCATGGACACGATTGTAATAGGCAGACTTACTAATGGCCTACTATTTAACCATATTCAATTCAATGTGTTATTTTAATTCACTGAATTATTTCTTCTTTGTGTTGTCTTTCCGGCACACAATCGATTACGGGTGACTGACTGTGAAATTAAACTCCAATTGGATTGTAGAAGTATGCCCATACAAGACATCATGATTTTATACAAATAAACGACTAACCGGTTAGTGATTTTACTAACCGATAACCGCATGTTCGAGCGGTTTACATCCCTAATATAAAGCATTTCATATCGAAGTTCATGTCCAAAATATATGTACAGGTATATATAATATGAATTCTTTAGTACTGCTAAAGACTCGATACAATCCGAAGGTAGAGACATTTATTTTGTACGAATATCAACCTCAATTAATATTTTTCTAGTTAGCACGAGTTTGCGTCACGTTGAAATGCGTTCTGAATAATTTATTAGTTAATTACATAAAACCGATATTATCCTGGCGATGTTAGCAAGTTTAAATCAGCGAAAGTAAGTACATGCTAGGATGACATGGTTATAAATACTAATTTAATTACTTTTTAAGCACTCTTGGACATAATGAAACTGCATTCAGAATAAACTTAAGATATGTTTTTTCATGCACTGCTTGAGACAATAAACACTTAGACCGTGTTTTATTTATTTCGGATATCACATAACGCCAGTCAGTAGTATTTAGCCCGGAAACAACGTGGCATGCGACTTTTATAGCTGAGCTTTTAGGACACGTTGCAATGGGATTCCATAAATGGGGTTGCCATAATACTTAGAATGAAATACTATCTGAGATTCCGATGAATTTGAAACTGCAAATAAAGTAAAGTACATTAAAACGGGTTTAAAGGTTTAACATACGAGCTCTGTACGATTTGTTTATTTGCCAAAATCATTCGTCAAGAAGCAACATATTTATCATAGTCATTTGAAACAAGGCGGGGTTTAATTAACCATTTTTATTGTACTATTGCCTGATTTCTGATAATATAAGTATGAAATCAGCACGATATGACATAAAATGTGAATATAAAAGTCGATCGGGAAATATGTCACTTAAGCCACCATTTCACCAAGGATTGTTTTGGTCCCGATAGTACCCGATCCTTTTTTTGGTCGATCGGCCGCATTTTTGCGAAAATAGTCGGGAACCTGCGAGCACTGTCGAGCACTACCCTATACCTTCGGGGGAAGATCTGGCGCGATCGCCTCAGTCCTCCGAGGGTCGGGTACCGAAAAAGTGATCGGCTACTGTTTTTAAACATGTTGAAAAACAGTAGCCGATCAAAAACCGTCGGCCCGTGGTCGTCTTGGTCGTCCGAGGGTCCCCTGAAGGTCCCATTGTCTCGCCCGCCCTCTGGAGCTTTGCCGTGTACTTGCGCGTACTTTCGCATACTTGCGCCCCGGAAACGTGTCGATCGCGCGAGGAACGTCCGTGATTCGTCCCCCTGCCATGGTCCATTGGTCGGGACTCAATCGGGTAAAAAAATGGGACGATTGGAGGCGATTCATGACGACAATCGGGCCGATCAAAAAAATTGATTCATCGGGGACAATCTGGTCCAGATCGGGCCGATTGGAAAAAACAATCCTTGGTGAAATGTTAATGTTTTTTCTTGTATCCTAAAAGTCAGTCACTGAAAATTGAGAAACCCCATATCGTGCGTTATTGAATGTTCAGTTTATCGCATTTGGTTAATAAATGGACACAAGCATAAATGATGGGTGAAAATAGTAGTGGTTTGAGGCTGCATTCATCATCTTACTTATAAATAAACACCCACATAAAACGAGTTGTGTAAATAAGAAAAATCCACCAGGCAACTTCTAGAACAGCAAACACAGAATAATGAATGACATTGTACTATACTGAATGTTTTGCTACTGCGTATGCTTCTAACTTGATCCACTGTGTACTAAATGTGTCACTAGAATGCGATGAAAGATTCCTTATATTAAATATTTGTCTGCGTATCAATTTCATTTTATATCAATGTTATTAAGGTAATAACAGCTGCCACCGCAGAAGCAGAACATTATTATAGTTTTCATGTCTATTATGTCATTGCTAAAATCACTTCGTGATCAATATCGATTAAGTTTCATCTCATTTTAAACATGATAATTATGAATATCTAACAATAAACTGAACTGGAAATTCCATTCAGCTCTAAAAATGGATCACTTTTTATTACTTGAATTGGATTAGTAGTTGTTATATTTAAACATATGCGACGTACACTTATAAGTGTATTTGTTAATCTGTCTAGACATGAAGTAAGTAAGTAAGTAAGTTGTTTTGTTGATTCGGATAGAAAATGTGTAAACAAAGAATATACACCACTGCGTTGTGCTCGAGTCGTGAATAAAGTTAGATCGGCATTCTTACACACAGTAGATTAGGGATTGCGTCCTTTTGTACGAAAATATTTGTTGATTTCACTGAATTTTACAAATTTTGCAAAAAATAAGATATTTACCTTTCTACGTTCTTCCGGTATCCACTTTGATTTATGCGTAAACTATTGACCATGAAGAACGCGGAACTACATCACGCATGACAATCATTTATAATGTACGAGTATGTGTATGCTTAATGACTTCTAATTAATGTCCGGAGAAAATGTTTGGCTTTTCAGGTTTTAAAAAATCCCTACTTTCGTTTTGATGTTTATGAATAGCCGACTTTCTGAAACGCGTTGATAACAATCCAACATATTAGACTAGCACATAACTATCAAAGAACAGAAGAAAAACTGATTTACCACTTGCTCTGTTAGTTCCAATGTAAATTGAGTGTTTTGTGAGATTTTGCCTGAAAGAGTTTATATTTTTAAGCGTTTATTATTACGCGTTTTTTTCTGGTAAGATCTTGAGATGGTGTCGAAGTTATGTTTCTGCCCCCCCCCCTCTTTCATGAGTGTTAATTTACATTTTTTGTGCAATATTACCCCTTATTGACCTCAAGTGCTTACAATTTAATGATGAAATAGAAATCAAAAATTTGTAATTTAAATTCAAACGACGGAAACATACATTTTACACTGATAATTATTGTTTAATTATGCTAATTGTTTTCGGAAATTGCTAGTAATGAATTACGTGCTAAACTCTTTAAACACTGTCGTAAATACATAGTATTTACAATAATAATTACAGTTCATCAGAGTTAACTAGTGATATGCTTCTATACTTACAAACATGACTGTAATCATTCTTATAAGTATTCAGTGAAAAATATCTTCTAATTCATGTACATTCTACATGTACTTACACATAATCATAAATTATTATAAAGCCTTCATAACACCACCGATGACAAAGGCTATAGTGTCATAAATGTGGTAGTAAATACTAGTCAGACTTTCATGGTTCACTGACACTGCAGTTAAACCACTCGAAAGCAGCCCTCTAGTTATAACCAACCTCTCTTCAACAAAAGCATCAGTAACAGTATTTTATTATAATAATTTACTATCAATATATCCTCTCTAGAGAAACAACCTCTCAACAACAGTATCAGTAATAGTATTTTATTATAATTATTAACTATCAATATAACCTCTATAGAGAAACATACTCCCGACAACAGTATCAGTAACAGTATTTTATTATAATAATTTACTATCTATATAACGACTCTAGAGAAACAACCTCCAAACAACAGTATCAGTAACAGTACTTTATTATAATAATTAACTATCAATATAACCTCTCTAGAGAAACAACCTCCCAACAACAGTATCAGTAACAGTATTTTATTATAATAATTTACTACCAATATAACCTATCTAGAGAAACAACCTCTGAACAACAGTATCAGCAACAGTATTTTATTATAATAATTTACTACCAATATAACCTCTCTAGAGAAGCAACCTCCCAACAACAGTAACAGTATTTTATTATAATAATTTACTACCAATATAACCTCTCTAGAGAAACAACCTCTGAACAACAGTATCAGCAACAGTATCAGTAACAGTATTTTACTATAATAATTTACTATCAATATAACGACTCTAGAGAAACAACCTCTCAACAACAGTATCAGTAACAGTATTTTACTATAATAATTTACTATCAATATAACCTCGCTAGAGAAACAACCTCTCAACAACAGTATCAGTAACAGTATTTTACTATAACAATTTACTATCAATATAACCTCTCTAGAGAAACAACCTCTCAACAACAGTATCAGTAACAGTATTTTACTATAATAATTTACTATCAATATAACGACTCTAGAGAAACAACCTACCAACAACAGTATCAGTAACAGTATTTTATTATAATAATTAACATCAATATAACGACTCTAGAGAAACAAGCTCTGAACAACAGTATCAGTAACAGTATTTTATTATAATAATTTTCTATCAATATAACGACTCTAGAGAAACAACCTCTTAACAACAGTATCAGTAACAGTATTTTGTTATAATAATTTTCTATATAACGACTCTAGAGAAACAACCTCCCAACAACAGTAACAGTATTTTATTATAATAATTTACTATCTATATAACCTCTCTAGAGAAACAACCTCTCAACAAAAGTCAACTTTTCGTCCTGACTGACGATTGACGTTGATTTCTATATTACTAATCAACAAAATACTATGTACACTTACTCAGACAGACATACTCGACCCTCGAAATCACATCGCATTCTTCATAACAATTTTATAAACTAATTTGAACATAATTATATACTCTTAACATGACTTATAAGTGTGCACGTTTTTAATGTCGAATAATTTTTGTATTGATCAACATTTCTACACAAAAGTTTGTATATTGGCAATTGACTACACGTAGATCATGATTCTTTGTCATTGTTTTGTCTCTCAGAAATGTACGACGGTGCTTTCATGAAACCATTAAATATACAGAATGTGTGTTTTAGTACTAATGAATAAGTATAGTTGCTATGTATTTGTTTAATTTACTAGGTGGATTCGAGGATTCAGCGCAAGACTGTCCTAACGCCTATGTATTTATATAGGTCTTGCACTGAACCCTCGATATGTGACTATGCCTTTCTGTTTTTTTGGTAATGAAGTGAAAGTGTTTCTTTATTTTACAGTGTCAACCTTGTTTAAAGAGCCAGTCATTTCTGATTTATGAGACACCTACTTTCTGAACCCATTTACCTCCCGATTCCTATCCTTACAATCAGGACCCAGGCATGCAGTTAAACTGTAACCATTCTTTAGCTGACTAGTGGCTCACCAAACGGCCATGTCGGAACGTACCCCTACCGCGATGGGCACATTCGACCTTCATCTCCAAAGGCGATGCTTGCCCACTCGGCCACATTAAGTAGCATACATAATACACGACAGATTTATACCGCATTCAGACACAAGTTCAAACATAATGCACATGCCACTGATATAAATATATTTCATACACCACCGAAATATATTAAAATATAGGTTAACATGTTATTACATTTGGTAATAACACTACGATTTGTTTTTGTAACAACAAAAGTCTTTATACACGTAATGAAATGTATCAAGAGTACTTACTGAACTTCGTTTCCGAAAACATTTACGGTCTTTGTAATTAAAACGCGAGCAGATCACGTACTTATTGAAGATTTTAATGATTTAAAAACAAAAGCTAAGTGTATAAACGGAACTTACACTTGTATTTGATTGTTGTAAATTGCTTGAACATTGATTACGGGCATCAAATACTTCCTTATTTTGCACTGAATATATTTATAAGTTATAAACAACGTTGATATTTTACGAATTGAAAACAATGGAGTACAGCGTAGTTTTTGTGACTTTAGAAATAATATTAGCATCAATTCACGGTAAGCGCTCGTTTACAAGCTTGATTATACGATACTTTATGTATGCTTGATTATTTCATATTCATTTAGATTTTTTGTGGATTCATTTTCATACCGCGACAACATTATTCCATTCATACTACCGTATGTTAAAATTATTACATTTTTAAAATTGTTGTCTTGGATTGAGAACTTTTAATTGTTGACCAGCCAATGACTTGGATATGACAACGTTCGTGTTCGGGGACTTACTGTGCTGTACTTAATAATAATCTCAATGTTGTGTCATTTTTGCAGCTTATCCGAATGTATATGTTGGATGTTATGAAGATAAAAGAGGTAACAGAACACTAAATGGGCCATATAAAAATATGAATACAAATGGGGCTGGATACTGCACAGATTTCTGCGTAAAAAGAAATTACAGATACGCCGGTACAGAGGTAAATCTATACCTATAAAGCTTCCATAATTAATCACACGTACTAGTTTTTTTGTCGGAAGTTGATATCACAAGAAAGAGATGAGTTTACAAAAATGTTTTACTAAGCTCAATAACAGACTTAAGCATATGAGCGCTGCTATGGGATTTACAACCCCTCCTGTAAGTGACGTCATTTCAAGAAAACGCAACATGTGATGTCACTATTTGCAAGTAGGAAACAATATTTACTCCGATATGGTCACTTCGTTTTCATATTGCCATTTAGGGCAAATATTGCTCACTGTCAGTACATGGTGACGTCACATGTGACATTTCCTGCAAATGACGTCACTTAAAGAAGAGGTTGGAAATCGTATAGCGATGCTCATACTGTTAATAACTCAAGTAATTTTGTGAAAGTGGAGCATGTTTATATTTAGAGACACGTAACAGTCATCATGGTATGCCGTGGGATAACAACACGTGACAGATATCACCCTTTTTATACATATATAACATATGCATTGCCGTCAGCTGTTCTTATGCGAATACTAGCCATGTATTGACATTTCTATGTAATAGTAAGCTTCCATAATTAATCACACGTACTAGTATTTTTGTCGGAAGTTGATATCACAGGAAAGAGATGAGTTTACAAAAATGTTTTACTAAGCTCAAGAACAGACTTAAGCATATGAGCGCTGCTATGGGATTTACAACCTCTCCTGTAAGTGACGTCATTTCAAGAAAACGCAACATGTGATGTCACTATTTGCAAGTAGGAAACAATATTTACTCCGATATGGTCACTTCGTTTTCATATTGCCAATTAGGTCAAATATTGCTCACTGTCAGTACATGGTGACGTCACATGTGACATTTCCTGCAAATGACGTCACTTAAAGAAGAGGTTGGAAATCGTATAGCGATGCTCATACTGTTAATAACTCAAGTAATTTTGTGAAAGTGGAGCATGTTTATATTCAGAGACACGTAACAGTCGTCATGGTATGCCGTGGGATAACAACACGTGTCAGATATCACCCTTCTTATACATGTATAACATATGCATTGCCGTCAGCTGTTCTTATGCGAATACTAGCCATTCATTGATATTTCTATGTAATAGTAATCTTTCAAACAGTGATGTTTTTGTGGTTTTGGCCATCTTACGTACATTATTTACTCGTAGGGATATTTGCAAAATACAGCATTTGTTTTATAGTATTGGTTATGTAACTAGAGTTGTGATTTTAACAAATTATAAAACTTTCGTTGTTTATACGAGTAGTGATAACAAGTACGAATACTTTTGTTTATCTTTTGATCGGTCGGGAGTATTTAGTGCATATTGCAGCACCAGAGAGTTCAATATGACTGTTATGTTTCAAACGTGGAAAATTACATTGTCCTATCACTATCAATCTCCCGAATTTCCAAGAGTCTGTCATAGTTGAAAACAAATTCCACCAAGGTCACTTGTGTACGCCAGGTCGACAATTCATCTTGGGTGTTCCCCTTCAGTGTCCGTAATCGATGTCTTATCAATTAAAAACGCCTGTCGTTGTCAATTAAAAACTAGCCATCGACTCTGGTATGTCTTCATACTGACCCCATTCATCTTCTCGTGGTCTGTGTTGGTATTATATCTATTGCATGCAATTGGTCGTGATTTTGTTAAAAAAACCGCAACGGTTGCAAATTCCATTAATCTCATTGTTCTCTATGAATACGGAAATGGTAAATAACACCTGAAGGATTTTTTTAAACAGTATTATTTACACCGTGTTTCGCGTTTGTAAAAATAATGTATTTGCAGTAGCCATGACTTGTTATTTGTGAACGTGGAGATTGAATGCAATACAAGCTCATAGCAAGGTAAATTGGAATGAAATATTCCGTACCACTTCAACGATAATATACGACAAATGACACTGAATAGAAAGCATTTAATTCTGAATAAATTAAAATAAATCTTATTTGTTTTAGTATGGATATGAATGCTTTTGTGGCAACACTATCCGAAGAAAAGTAAAACGTTCTTGGTGTAACTATGAATGTAAAAACAACGATAATGAATATTGCGGTGGTAGAAACAGAATATCAATCTACGACACGTGGCGTATGTATCCATATTTATAGTACGGAAAAATAGCTATCATAAGTACTGGTAAAAAAAGACCCCCCATTTTGTATTTAAAAAAAACGATAAAACGATCAACGTGATTTTAACAGGTTTACATGGACTTCTTTCAATAGTGTTCAATTCATTTGAAGTATAAATCGTAAAGTTAAGTGCTATTATGTTAGCATAAAAATGTACCCATTACATCTTTTTAGAAACTGAGATAAAAAGTCTTGACCGGTTAGCATTTTTGACCAGTACATGAGTATGATAGTTATCAATTTACGAGGAATTAACCTAAACTCGACGCAAATAATTTTGAATACTGAAGTGATGCTTGTGTACTGTGTTCACAGTCGAGTAAAGTTTTCAGAATTAAAAATGTACTGCTCATTTATTGAATGGTCAAAAATGTAGTCAAAATATATGTTGGTCTGTATGCTTGTTTCTCAGGCTGTGAAAAACAACGATGCAAGAATGGTGGGACATGCATCAACATAGATGCAAACCATTACCAATGTTCGTGCCCAGAGCAATTGACTGGGCCTAATTGCGAACAGGGTAAGAGAATAAAACTATGTTATATCCAACACCTTTTTCTTAAACGAAATATGAAACGATACTAGCAACCTCGTGTAGAAACAGGATGTTCTGATTGTACATTTAGTTTCACTTAATCATAGCTACTGTCAGTGGGATAAACTTATCTGTTTGTTGGTAAACCACAACAATCGCCTTTGGGAAACACAATTTGTCTCTTGTTGAGAGGTTGTTGCCCAACTTAGGTTAAATAGGTGGTAAATTCTGACTAAAGGAACATTTGATACTACAGTCGGACCTCGTTTATTCGACAACCTTCTACCCGAATACTTGGTATCATCCGAAATAAATATCAGTTCCCGATGTATCTTCTTAGACACGTCAAATTGAAATTTATTAGAAACTATGTATTATTTGGAAATGAAATTTCGTATCCGATGAGTTCGAATGAACGAAGTCCGACTGTATTGTTTATGAGAGGTTGTTATATAAAGGAGGGACGCTCGGAAGAGGATGATGTGGGATTTATAGTACTGAATGAAATGTGCATCTAGTGTTTACTGTATATATATTTAAGGTTAGTAATGGTCTAAGTTTAACGGTGGAGCTATCTTTTCAATAACACAGCAGTATTCGGCTAAAAACCAAATAACAATTCATCAAGAGTATTATACACATATTGTACGTATTTGGGTGTTTGACTTCAATTTATAATCACAACAATTAGCATTATCACGTGTCGACAGAGGCTTTAAATAAAATGCATCCGATAGGATGTCTATTCTATACACAGACATCCTATGTACATATCCACATTGTGCTCACGCGTAATGTGTGTGCAAAACTCATCTTGGAAAAGTATTCATGAACAGGATTTAGTTCAAGGCTGAAATATTCCTATATGCAATTCTGGATAACTCGAATTTCTTTGATACTTACAGTACGTGAATCAATGTGATATTCGAACCCTTAGAGATGTCATTTGCATGGTCTGTTATGCAATCAGTATTATTGATGAAAACGAAACTATTCCTTCTTCTACAACCGTTATGTGCAAGAAAACACTATCTCACCAGAATTAAGAGATCGACTTCCGTTACATTATTACGTTACACTCAGTTTTAAAACTTTACACGAATTTGCTATTTCCCAGTCATAGTGTCTGTTATATTCATAGACCTGTTTCATTGTTTAAAACCTGCTTGGTTTCACGATATGATCATTGTTCGAATTCATTTTTCAAAGCAAGACACCTTATTTCTAACTCTTACAACCAGTTAAAATGTCGTGTGTCTGCGAAAATTTGATTTGTGTCGTTTTACTACAGAGGTTATAACAACAACAACAACAACAATGACGACGACGACGACGACGACGACGCCGACGACGACGACGACGACGACGACGACAACAACACCGACCACCACGATTACAGAAATACCAACAACAGGAGATTTAGTGGATACAACTGAGACAACGTTGGACGCAAACATGGCTAGTAGCACCAGTTTCATTGAGAAACAAACAGGTAGCCATATTGTCATGCATGTCGGCCTTTTTTATAAGACTACTGCCGGGAAGTAATGTTGTGTCTTTGTAGGATTGAAACTGGATTTTGAACATTTAAAAACCACAGGAATGATGTTGCACCCAAGTTTCTGGAAACTTATATCATACCTCAGTCTATTTCTTTGTATCGGTACTTATGAACAGCTCCCTCCTTCAAAACATTTCACTTGAAACTGTTAGACTGTGTGTGATGTATGTACTGTTTTGAGATAACTTGTTTGGATAGTAGATGTTTCGTTGAAATTTATTATAAAAACATTTATTCGAATAACAGCATTACTTTGATGGCAGTTGGATGAATCCACGAACTTAAGGAAAGATCTATGTATAAAATGCGATTTACTCGGCAACTGGTAATTTGTATCATTTTTGATCATTGTGGACAATTCTAATGGACAGTTTGATTATTTATTACGCAATGTTTTATGTACTAAGATAAGGTATAGTTTCGCCTTTACTTAACTGAACTAAGAAGTCATTACGGACTGAACATAATGCAGAGTTGTGCTTTACATTTCAAAACAAACTAACTGACGTGATATTTCGAACAACACCTTAGACCTTCTTTTCAATGTTTACGTTTTCATTCGCAGATTTAGACGGTTAAACAGTCGTAATTACTTACGCATCTGTAGCATGTGGTGTGGTAGCCATGGTTATTATAGTCATAGTTGTACTGTTCATTTGCAGGTGAGTTAACTACAATAATCGTACATAACATATTGCTCTGTAATAGCATAGGCGATATATGTTTGAAACACTAATTCAATCTTTGGTGTGTAAAATTATAAAATGCCCTGTGCTCACAAATGTCAACAAATGTTGGGAAGTTCCCCAAGGGAAAATTTCTTCTTTACAGTGTTCGTATTGTGTGGTTAATGGTAGGAATAGTGTGAGTGTGGTTGCACACTTAAAACAAGTTTTAACCCCCAATGGCATTTTTCTACTGACCGTTCCAATGCGGTACTTGTGTCATTTTGGTCGGTCTGTTAAACTTGCCAACGTGCATTGCTTTTTAACCAGTACTTACTTATTCTTTTTCGACGCTGTCATACCAACAGGTCTTTGCTATTTGATTGAAAGTGTTGTGTAAACCAATCAAATCTTACGTTAAGCGCTAAACCAAATTCTCTCAACCGAAAAACGTTTATAACAAAGACGCGGATTGGTTAACTGTTCGTTAAAGGTTACATATTTGATTACCAAAACTAAAACAATCGACTTGTATATTGGTTTGCATATTCTTCTTCCAAAGCAAAGCAATGAACACAATTATTGCAATGGCGTTATGTTTGCAAAGAAAACATTTATATCAGGAAAGAGGCGTTATTCTTATTACTGCAAGCAAGATAATGCTGTATGAAAACCAAACGAGCATAGTATTGTTTGCCATAATAACTGCGCCTGAATGTAGATATACAGTGCATTTCTAGATTTATCTAGTGGGTAGTGTTGTTAGTCAACCACATTGGAAATTGCCAGACGTTTGAATTAAGAATAATTTCTCGTTTGTTTGTGTAATAGTCGTCACGAATACATGCATTTATATTGTTTTAATCAGATCAATTAATATGTAATACGTTAATTAACATAAATTTGTGATTTCACGACTGTTACAATAAGTACTGTTGAACTTTAATGAAACAGAATATAAGGTATATGACTGACCACACTACGGACACTCATTTACCCAGTGGTCTCCCCTACATATTTCTGAAGCGTATACATACATACCATACAATTACGTTATGTTATGATAATTATGGTAGAGATCTATTAATTCTATTTTTTTGAACTTCCATTTACGAGAAGTTACCCAGTACTTTTATTTAAACTTGCTACAAAATCGTTTTTACTTTTTAATCTAACTGTTTAAATAACTTAATGAAACTGTCAATAAGACATTTAGACATGTATTTGATTCAGTCAGATAAAACGAATAAACAAATATTGAACGTTGATAATGTGTTGTCTTGATTTATTTCGTCTTCATTTAAGTTCCAAAACAAATTTTAACCTTTCGATTGCAACAAATTTGCTTGCTACAGATTGCACCGACCATCTTCTTGTTTATGCTTTAATTTAAATCTTCAGATTACGATAAATTACATTTTCATCCTTATCATTTGATAGGCGAAAGAAGACGAAACATTGTAAAAACGATAAAATGACATTGAACAATGTAGAAACCACAAACCAATCTATAAATGATGGGGCAAACAACATATCGTTCATAAGAGCAGACACACCATCCCGGAGAACAACATTGTACAGTAATGAACATGTTTCAATGACAGCTGATGGTGAACATGTGAATATCGAATTTCATGGAACTGATTCAAGGACGTACGATTGTGATGACTATAATACCTTGTGCCTAAGTGGAACGAGTGCCGCTATAGGTTTGGACAGTAACACAAGGCCAATCAGGAGAGCAAACCAAGTTGATAGTACGTATTCTCGTCTAAGTGAACAAAATACAGACCACTCACCAAGTGACACATATTCTCACATTACAAGAAACAGACAAAATAATATATCTCATTTATGCGATAGTACGTACTCACATATAGGTCAGGGAGTAACACAGTCAATGGTTAATGAGAAAGTAACGCCACCTGATGGAATGTACAACACTCTGAACACGTTACCAAGGACACAGGATAGAAGAAATAATATTTCTAATTTTAGAAAATTAATTATGACAACATGGATCAAGTTTACAGTAACGTTTTAAGAGCAGACCCTATGCAAGAACTGAGTGAAGTTGAAGATTATTCTCATATAATAAAGGTTAAAGCTGATCAAATAGGACCAAAGAAAGATATTCTCACAGTAAGTTACAATTCTAACGCCGAAGGCAACGTTTATGCTAAAGTTGTAAAAAAGATAAATAACACACAGAACTACGGGAAAATGATGCTCCGGACAAACAAGCGGATCAGAATAAGCCTCGATATTACATATCTGAAAAGTTGGATAAAAACATACATGAAAGCGATGAATATACTGATGATCACACTTACTACAATGTTTGTTTGACAAAGGAACAAGAGTAGTTTTATGTTCATGTTTTATGTTGCATTCCTATACTCTTTGACACAAACATATATATATCCTTTCTTGAGGTCATTTATTTGCACATTGCGGATTATAGATACTTGTTCGGCATCTGAATAAAACCAAACATATTCTTTTATTGAATATTATTCTGTCGTATCAGAACATATTTCTCAAGAAATGCACAGAGTCTTCAATCCAGATACAATATTTTTCTATTCTTATGCAAACACTGACACCATATATACATTAATGAAGTGTCTGGCTCATCCGAACATACAATGTTCGAATTGGCTACATCCAGTATTGTTGTTACATTGGCTACAACATCTCTAAAAAGATCCATTGCAATGTATAACCGATTGGAAATATCTTTTTTTACCATATTATTAACAGACACAACTAGTAGCCTTATTGTTAAAAAACTGGATCTTAAAATATGCACAAGTCGGATTCGGGAGAAAAGCTCTTGGCACCACAGTTCGCACAATATTGAAACGAAATCGAAGCCAACCTGCTGTTAAAGTGTTCTTACACGGTACCACATTCTCTGATTTTCGAAATATGTCCGTTTAATAAAATTATCAAATAAAATATAAATCATACTCACGTGTGTAGAAGTAAACACAAGGCACAGCTGCACCACGGAAGTGTCGACAGCTCATTTTCTTTGCACCACCGATAAGTGGTGAAGCTGGCGTTTAGTAGCCGTGTTTGTGTTAAACTATCAATGTTAGGGACCATGATGGAAAAGCGATGTCCATCCTATTTTTGTTTCATCTTTGGTATTCATGTGCACGACATGGCTATTGTCCTTTTGTGTGAATATGAGTTTGTGTGAATTATGATTCTTTTGATGATGATGCATTGACATTTGTTCATATATAAATCAATCTAATGAATGTTACTACATGTATGTAGACACATATTTGTATATATATATTGTATAATTTGAGCCGGTGGCATTTATCACTAATAAAATTTGTATTTGTTGTTGATTTTCTAAAGATAACAAAGTGACATTGATAAGCAAAATGTTTTATTATATATTTTAGTCATAAAGAGTATAACTGCTAATACCGTCAAAAACGCGTCATTTGAAAAGATGCCTATTAATCGACTTCGGATGAGACAATACAGAACTAAGACTTATTGTCCTTTTCAGATGAAACAGCATACAGGAAGCGTTGTTACATTTCAAGTGTTTCCTGTACACTGTTTCACTGACCAAATGAAGCTCAATAAAAGAGCTACCTCATCATCTAACACAAAATTGACACATCCTACTGTTTGCGTGGGAGTCACGTTATTGGTGGGGAATAGTACTGAGAAAAACTGTAATAAAAACAATGAATAAAAACATTACAAACACTTACAAGCAAAACTTCAAAATGAGTGTATTCTTTTTCATGAACATAGAGTTGTATTAAGTGATCAAACAGAAGATAAATAGCAAGGCGACGTTATATTATTAGTTAACTCTTGAAATGTAAATAACAAATTAAAGTTTCTAGAGTTGTCTTTCTTGTATTATCATCATGTTTATATACCATATAGTGCTCGTATAAAATGTAAATGCATGCCTCTTTGTTATGAGTTGATGTATGACTGTCATACTGATAAGTACACATTAAAATATACTACAGTGCGAATCCTGGTTATTTATTATTATTTATATGGTACATTCAAATACCATAACATGGTGTCAGAAGTGGGATGTGCTAGTGATTATGATAAAAATGATCAACCCAGCAGTCCAATAAAACCACCTGTATCAGCAAATATTTCAAAGCAACCAAATCAATCTCCATATATTACACGATTTGGACGGCAAGTTAAACCAAAAATAATACAATCTATGTAACATTTATACAAGGATATAAAGTTCATATGAGCTTGAAAATGGACAGTGAAATGCTATGGTTAACACTCAACATGAAAGTTGATCAGTTGAAATCACACTGAAAATTGTGGATATATCAATAATCTGTGTTTATTTTACTCACAAATTTAGACTAAAGTTTCAATAACAGTGATTGATTGACATTTCCAGTTACTTGGATTAATTTGATAGAGAGTATACTAGACTCATGTTCATATATCAAAATATCAAATTTGTAAACTCCATATGATTGTTTGTTTTGATAACATGTAACCTGATATTTTATTCGTTGAGAATAATGCATTCATTAAACACAACAAGTGCCAGATATGTGGTAACATTTTGTTAGCAAATTGATTGATAAATAATCGTTGTTTTAATCACTGAAAAAGGGAAATGTTGTATTATTAGTTAACTCTTGAAATGTAAATAACAAATGAAAGTTTCTAGAGTTGTCTCTCTTGTATTATCATCATGTTTATATATCATATAGTGCGCGTATAAAATGTAAATGCATGCCTCTTTGTTATGAGTTGCTGTATGACTGTCATACTGATAAGTACACATTAAAATATACTACAGTGCGAATCCTGGTTATTTATTATTATTTATATGGTACATTCAAATACCATAACAGGTGACTATAACTCAATCAAGTGCAATGTTATATGCCCGCACTGGCGCAACCAGGAGAGAGCTTCTGCTGTGACCAGTGATGAACTGGGTTCGAACCTAGGTTAGGACTATTTTTTTCATTTAATAAATATGTTTAATCCACAAGTTTTTGTATTTCTAAATTTCCTTGTATTTCACGAAGTTTTAATTAGAAGTATTTGGACTACAAAATTGCACGGAAAGTCATTTATCTGTCGTCGAGATCTATATTTGATAGGCTACACGTTGATTATTTATTGAGTACTGGTGCAAAATCAATAGTTGAAAATATTCTGAAATTTTAATAATTTGTTGACACAGTATTAATTATTACGTATTACCATAAAATAATATTATAAAAAAACAAATAATAAAAGAAATGGAAACAAATAAAAATGAGATAAACTGATAAAAATATGCCATGTTAAACCTACATCCCACCTATAAACATTTTGCCTTATTATTTCATAAAGAATATATAATTTGATTTATCCTTTGCAAGACAATGCAAAGTTGTGCTCAAGGGAAGTTTTACCATTTTAAGACTTTCATTCAATCAGTTATATCAAACAGCACCTAATAAGCTGTTCACCTACTAATCTTACATGGTAAGTAACATTGTTATATTTTAGTCATGACATTTAATGTAACCTTGAACTATACTATAGAGCTCCTTTCAGACACAGTGCTTACGGCAAACAATATTACCCGTATGTTTATTTGGTTTTCATACAACATTTTCATGTAAACAATAATATGAATACAACCTCTATCGTGATCAAAATGTTTTCTTTGCAACATAACACCGTTGCAATAATAGTGTCCATTACTTTGCTTCGGAAAAAAACCAACATAATATTAGACAAGTTAATGTTTTAGGGTTTGGTAAACACACATATGATAGTGCTGCTATGGGATTAACAACCTCATCTGTAAGTGACGTCATTTCAAGAAAACACAACATGTGATGTCACTATTTGCAAGCAGGAAACAACATTTTCTCCATTTGGTCACTTCGTTTTCATATTGCCATATGGGCAAAACTTGCTTACTGTCAATACATGGCGACGTCACATGTGACGTTTTCTGAAAATGATGTCACTTAAAGAAGAGGTCGGAAATCGTACAGCGGCGCTCACATAGGGTTTATCGAACGGTGCGTTACCTGATCGAAATCACAAGTAGATATAATTTTGAAAGAAGTTTTCTTTGATGTATAATCGACCACTTTAATACTATACTCACTGCTAAAATCATACCATTTACATGACATTTAGTCTTATTATCCAAAGTGACAAAATGAGGTGCAGATAAGAAAATTGATTCCTGAATTTAAAATCATTTATCAAAATATGCTCAGATTCGGCCTGCTGAACTTAAGGTCAGAAACATAACTAGACGTACTTAACGAAAATGACCAAATTGCTTAGTATATGTACAATACTCGTTCCATCATCACGAAAAATTATAAATGAACATACCTTTGTCGCAGGTTTTACCGGAATAATTTTTGTTACACTGGCAATTGTATCCGTTTACTTGATCAACACATTTACCATTGTTTTTGCATAGATTTGATGCGCACTTTATTTCTGTGTTAGATTACAAATACTTGTAACATATAAATAGTATTTCTGCTCAAACAGTAAACAAATATAAATTCTGAGTGATTGTTTCTGAGAATAATTATAAGAGTTATATAAAAGAAAACACATGCCCAGCCTTTGTTGGTCACATGATCAAACTGTTCCAGCATACTTTCTTTACAGTATCTCATCGCTTGTTTCCCACCAAACCGATATAAATACTAACCATTGATTTCAGAGAAAAATAATTATGAATACATTTTTATGTCGCTGGTCTTTGTAACCTCAATGTTTTGTAACATAACTTGTATCATTCTGTGGGATTTGTTAACTGACCCATTTGTTTCAGAAGATGTCATGTTAAATCAAATCATGTTCATGACAGCATAAACAGACCCCCAACAACGACGAAGACCAAACACAAAAGCTCACCTTAACCGCAAGCTAACAATGGACATTTTCACATTTATGTTCAATCAAAACCATGCTTTCTATTTTATCACTTTACTCCACGAACACTCGTTTTCACGCCCTAATCGTATCTCCGTGATCACTCGATTCCACGCCCTAATTGTATCTCCATGACCACACGTTTTCACTAACTTGTTTACACACTGCTATAAATCCATTTTTTCGTAAATTACAATCACTTTTCATCATTCCAGTTTAAACATCAATCTTTATCTATTGAAAGCATGTGCAAAATTATGGTGTTTATATTCAAACTTTACCCAAAAATAGCGCATAAACAATCACAGGTAAATATTTTCACCACACGCGGCTTATCTACAAATATGCACTGCAACCCAATTTACAGACTCCTTGCAATGTTCCAATTTATTTCACTGGTAAACAAAATCTTTAAGTAGGTCAAATGTTACATTCTGCAACAGTCATACTCAGAATTTAACAGATCAAAGAAAATATTTCAAGGACTTCAGTAGATCAGAGGATCTTTCAAATAGTTCATCTTCATTCATTTTCGCCGCCGCTATTCATGATGAAAAGTGTCAATATCACATTTCGGTCAGTGTGAACCGAGTGCGGTATTGTTTTAAAAATCAAAGTGATTAAGTCATAACAACTGGTAACTGTCCATCAACATCACAGACAAGTATTACGCTGTTCAAGGGATGGACTTGGCCCTTCCATCCGTCTCTTGGTTCGTACCCATTGTCACTTTTAAGTTGAGCTTTTGATCGGAATCTAGAATCACCAGTATCAAGTGTTGTTTTGCCATTTGTAATATATGATGGTGATCTGCAATCTGTTACAATTCAAAAACAAAGAACTATATTGATGAATAAATTTAATACGATATGGTAATTTAACCAAAAAAGCATGGACACGATTGTAATAGGCAGACTTACTAATGGCCTACTATTTAACCATATTCAATTCAATGTGTTATTTTATTTCACTGAATTATTTCTTCTTTGTGTTGTCTTACCGGCACACAATCGATTACGGGTGACTGACTGTGAAATTAAACTCCAATTGGATTGTAGAAGTATGCCCATACAAGACATCATGATTTTATAAAAATAAACGATTAACCGGTTAGTGATTTTACTAACCGATAACCGCATGTTCGAGCGGTTTACATCCCTAATATAAAGCATTTCATATCGAAGTTCATGTCCAAAATACATGTACAGCAGTGCGTTCGGATAAGGCTAACACTCGAACGATTAAGAAACTGTGCACGCATTTTGCAACCGAACGCTCTGTTTGCTAAAAAGTACGCGCCCCTTCGCTAGCTACCTCGAAAATGTTCGAGCGAGTGGGCGCACAGTTGGTGCGTACTTTTTGGCAAACAGAGCGTTCGGTTGCAAAATGCGTGAACAGTTTCTTAATCGTGCGAGTGTTAGCCTTAACTGAACGCACGGCAGGTATATATAAGTTACCACGTCATATACCACGTCATATATACGTTTACCACATCTAGACACACGTGTAGATATGTTACACGGACTTTGTGTATATGTACCACCTCCTTAGGAGATTATTTATATTATTCTGATTTAAATAAACACCGAGAAAATTGTATTCTTACCATGCGCAGATACATGAATCTTATTATTTATTAATATAATCTGTTTTATATACTACTTTCAACTGATATGTGATAGTTGTTTAGAGGCTTATGTGAAGTAGTTGTAGTCTTACTTATTTACCCGCTCCTCAATTACCTTATGTTTTATGAACAGTTGTTTCCCCGGAGGTCTGTGTGGAGAAGCATTGTCTAATGTATGTGACTTTTTATGTAGCAACTTATTGTCTCTCTTTTATATGACAATGATCTCACATGTGATGTTTGGAGAGATCAAAGATAAGAATTTTATGACATACCGACAATAACACATGAACCGGAACTGCTCCATTTTTCAGAGGACATACACGTGGTCGTAGACTCACCATACATCTTGTAACCATCGTTACAATGCAGCGTTGCTGTGTCTCCCACATGGGTTCCGTTCGTAGTTTTCAACTTTCCATTCGGCACAACGGCTGATTTACAACCTATTTCTATAGAAATACAATAATGCATACGACAAAGTATTGTTATATATGTCCAATAAACCACAAAACAGTGAGCAACATTGCAATTCTCCGGTTTCATGCAGGATGTCCATCTATTTATCTGTGAATCACGGAGAGGATCTCTACTAAACTGAATGTCGGAGGAAGACTGATAACCACTGTTGTCATCGTCATTGTCATCATCATCATCATAACTTCCACCACTACGATATCCTCGTCTGTCTGGTTTCCTCAGCTGGTTGCCAGTTTGATCTGCAGGGCGCTTGTCAGCAGTCTGCGAGTTGTGCACTCTATCGGTGGCGTGCTGATTAAGCCCTGCGTCAGCGCCTTGCAGAACATGGAACTGTTGGCCATTGATCGGAGGAGCAAATACTCCGGCCATTTCTACGGAACTCGTTTCATTTAACTTTTCTGAACTCTCACTTTCATCAATTTCAGCGTATGCCGAACAATGCGAAAGTAATGTCAGTATAAGCACTGCAGGAATAATTCCAAATGTACCCATCTGAAAAATTATTTCATTTTATTATTCGTTTCATTGTGTTAACAAGTCAGCTGAACAAAAATACGCATATTCTAGTAAACATTCTATAAAATACTTAAAGATTGTTATCTCAGAAGAATGATTCCTAGTCCTATATAGTCACATGAGGCATACAGGCGGACATAGTTGACTGATTAAATTCATTCTGTATTTTGACCAGTATCTCCATCTGTTCCGATGATTTTGCCGAATGGTGTTAATTAGAAAAAAATCATGTATAATTTATTCTTCCATTTCTTAAAAGTGAATATAGAAACCGGGCAGGAACTACCATGTGTAAAGCGTACATACATTCCAAAGGCGGGGATAAACACGCACTATATAATTACATAAACAATTACACAGACAAAATGGAACCAAGACACAAATACAAATGAAAGATTAAATTTAATATTTCTTATTCATAATGATGAATACAAACTAGTTACAACCCGGTTACCCGTTTACATGCTGATTTTAAAAGCGCTGTTACAGTACCACTCGCGTCTTTTTATTGATTTTTTAATAATTACGATTTGTTAAGTAATCAAACAAAATGTATTGATGCTCGAGTCATATATGGGTAAACGTATCGTGTTTTTAAGCGGCATAATATAGTTTATGCTAAAAATAGTTTCTTACAGAATGGAACGGAATGAAATTCCTTCTGTGGAATAGTTTTTATATTCAACTGAATTTGAAAGCAACATACATTAATAATCATTGGCCTTAACTGATGAATGCGATGAATATTGACACGAAAACACTTATGAAAACATTTTTTTGATATAGATATCTGCTGTATTTCCCTATTCTTATCAAAACAATAACAAAGAAAATCCTCTCCGATTGGTAAAACATTCTACTTCCGGTTTAGAAACGTCAATAGCAAACTCACATAAAAAGTTTTGCGACATTAATCGCCATTGCAAACTACCACATAGCCATTTGAGATGGAAAATCAAAGTCAATTGCGCATATACGAGTATATATATAAGGAGTTTATTATATTACATTTTCGTAGATTCCGGTTACATGTGAGGGTCTAACCTATTTTGTAAAAACTTTTGTTCATCTTGGCAAACGGCTGCTTGAATTACAAAAAATATTATGGTAACGTCTTGTTTAAATACTTTTGTAACTGTTTCGTTACAACGTATTAACAATGGGGGACTTTAGTCGGTTATCCGCCCTTGTCTAACAGGTGTCCGTTTGGTGGCGCTGTTGTCGAGTAGGTCCTTTGTTTACTTCCGCATTTCAGATTCAGATCGATATCAGCGTCAATTCTGATATATTCATCGACGTTTAATTGTATTGTTGTTGTTGTTTATTAATACATTTGCACGCCAATTTGATAGTTTAAAAGACTGCTGTGAAAAACAATTTTGGTTAAATAATCTTTAAAAAGGTGTATAGATCGACCAAACAATGGATGTAGATCACGCCAGCAATATGTCATCATGACATTTTTTATGTACACAAGTCTCCTATTTTCACCAGCACAAGGCGTAAAATCAATATTAACGTAGAGGTCAAATCCATGTATTAATTGTCTGTGCAGCAATTCTTGTGACATCAATTTTATTTTGAGCAAGATTTAACATTCCAAGATGTTTGAAGTCGCTGGCCAAGTCTTTGAAGTAAATATTTTTGGATGACAGATGCAGCCCCATTGTGCAAATTACTAATTGAGATCAAAGATTGATATAACCTAATCGTTGAAATTATCAATGGGATTAATTATATCTTACCGGAAATTAACACATAATAAAGATCTCCTGTGGTTTTATGACTCTTGTGTTTTTACAGCTGACACATGGGGCAATTTAGTGGTCTTATCTTCTGTCTAGGGCGTGGCTTATGAATTGCAAAACTAACTAATGTCAATTATCATTCGAATTTTATATCAAATTAGATGACACTTTAGAATACGGTATATTACTCATTTTTCTACTTACATAAATTGTAAACACCCAGTGCAAATAGAATATTAAATGAAGAAATAATACCTTTTCTCACTCCTCTAAATTTAAATTACTGTTGAAAGACAGACTCAAAAGTAAGTAACCAATACTGGTATGTCACCCAAATTTTATATTTTTCACAAATAATGCCAAAATTATTGGATCAAATATAAATGCTGGGACCAATATATACATATATACACATATTGGTCCCAGATAAATGCGAGAAATTATTTAAGTTGCGCTAAATAAGCATTTATTGCGAATTTAGCTCCGATATATATAAATTGCAACTAATTAAAACAAGAATATAAGAAAGATATTTTGATAGATCAGATTATATGTTGTTTTTTACGGCGCATCGACAGCTTTGGTCATTTAGCGCGCAACGAATGTAAAGAATATGTGAAACTAAAAAGGCTACGTGATATACTTGTATGTGTTAAATAGGTGTAAATACAGTGGGTAAAAATTTGGGATCATTAGGGTAAGAATATATTTTATGTACCAGGGTGAGCGAGGCAATCCTCATTCACCGGTAAATGTAATATATATGTTAGTATGGATTAAAAACTTATCATAGTTTGTTGTAAGCAATCTCTTTGATGTAGCTTATAATTTTTCCAACTTGTATAGTCTCAAAGAGACTTTTAATGTCAGTGGTATTGAACAATTGGGAACGGACTGGTTGAAGGTTAACACAGTCGATAAGAAAATGTTGTACTGTGAAAGGCGTATTACATGGAATGCAGTCCAGTTTAGCATCCCGGCCAAACAGCCAGGAGTGTGTAAGACGTCTGTGCCCACTTCTGCATCGGGCTATAATAACCTCTTCTTTTCGGATGGGCCTGTACGCAGGTTACTGATGAATTTTTCAGGCATGATTTATCACTTTCAATGTCTAACTGTCAAAACTGTCAAACGCTTCGGTAAACAACAATGGCGTGGGCGGAGCGATAAAATCCGAGATTATCCGGATTAAGGACCTACTCGACAGCAGCGCCACCTATAGTGCGATTAAGGGGAGATAACCCGCTAAAGTCGCTCATTAGTAAATGTTAACTATACATTATTACAAAGATCTAAAATTAGAACGAATCGGAAATTCCTGTGTGTCTAAAAATAAATGATTAGTCATTTAGTACCTTGCACTTTATTTATAGAGTACACGAAGCATGTGTATACATGATCGTTGACGACTTGTAGCCATAGACTCCACCTATAAACATTGTACTGTATGTCTTGATTTGTTTATTGAGGAATACCTTAGGACATAATTAAAATGGCCGTACTTATTGAGGTTACCCGGTCTACTCGCCGTGATATGATTAATTTAGTCTTGATCAAAGTAAATTCATTAACCATGACTTTCAATAATGGTTAAGAAGTGTTAATTTAAATAAAGCCTACCTCCCATCGCAACTTTAAAAGTAGGGTCGGCCAGTGTATCAAATTGAACATTTAAGAAAGTATTTAAATATTAGATGTGAAACAGTAGTGTGAATTAGTAGCGCACCGCTGATCTAGTGTCGATGTCTATATCAAAACACATCACAACTTTTAATTAATTAAAAATACACAAATTTATTTATACCGCAACACAATTAAATTGCTTTTCCTATGTATTAATGTAATTAAACAAAATGTATGTTGATAAAACCGTGAAAACAGCAAACAAAGGATTTTTAAATCTGGTCAATATACAAACTGTACTAATTAGAATAGTTTGTTTATATAAACGATGAATTATCTAGTACTTCTAAAGACTCGATACAATCCGAAGGTAGAGAAATTTATTTTGTACGAATATCAACCTCAATTAAAAAATTTCTAGTTAGCACGAGTTTGCGTCACGTTGAAATGTATTCTGAATAATTGATTAGTTAATTACATAAAACCGATATTATCCTGGCGATGTTAGCAAGTTTAAATCAGCGAAAGTAAGTACATGCTAGGATGACATGGTTATAAATACATATTTTATTACTTTTTAAGCACTGTTAGACATAATGAAACTGCATTCAGAATAAACTTAAGATATGTTTTCTCATGCACTGCTTGAGACAATAAACACTTAGACCGTACTTTTCTTATTTCGGATATCACATAACGCCAGTCAGTAGTATTTAGCCCGGAAACAACGTGGCATGCGGCTTTTATAGCTGAGCTTTTAGGACACGTTGCAATGGGATTCCATACATGGGGTTGCCATAATACTTAGAATGAAATACTATGGGAGATTCCGATGAATTTGAAACTGCAAATAAAGTAAAGGTTTAACATACGAGCTCTGTACGATTTGTTTATTTGCCCAAATCTTTCGTCAAGAAGCAAAATATTTATCCTAGTCATTTGAAACAAGGCGGGGGTTTAATTAACCATTTTTATTGTAATTTTGCCTGATTTCTGATAATATTAGTATGAAATCAGCACGATATGACATAAAATGTGAATATAAAAATCGATCGGGAAATATGTCACTTACAGAGTGTACGGTAGGAATAATTACGAACGTATAAGCCAAACCAAACCCACTATTTAAACAGTTGTTAGTATACAATGAATATTCATATCTTGGTAACAGATAAAAAGCAGGGACCGTTACATCGTCCCATGAGCGCATTAAAACGTGGTGCGCAATGCATCAAGTCTGGAAGCTTCCACAATATAACGAAATTGCAAATATACTTAGTACATTTAAAAATGCACACTATTTAACCAACCATACTTCATTAAAATTCATTTTAATACATTTGAAACTCATTTTTTATGAAAATGCTTTTCATTTGTCATGAAATTTAGCATACATGTTGCGTACAAATGCAAAAATATCATGTTAATGTTTTTTCTTGTATCCTAAAAGTCAGTCACTGAAAATTGAGAAACCCCATATCGTGCGTTATTAAATGTTCAGTTTATCGCATTTGGTTAATAAATGGACACAAGCATAACTGATGGGTGAAAATAGTAGTGGTTTGAGGCTGCATTCATCATCTTACTTATAAATAAACACCCACATAAAACGAGTTGTGTAAATAAGAAAAATCCACCAGGCAACTCTTCTAGAACAGCAAACACAGAATAATGAATGACATTGTACTATACTGAATGTTTTGCTACCGCGTATGCTTCTAACTTGACCCACTGTGTACTAAATGTGTCACTAGAATGCGGTGAAAGATTCCTTCTATTAAATATTTGTCTGCGTATCAATTTCATTTTATATCAATGGTATTAAGGTAATAAAAGCTGCCACCGCAGAAGCAGAACATTATTATAGTTTTCATGTCAATTATGTCATTGTAAAATCACTTCGTGATCAATATCGATTTTGTTTCATCTCATTTTAAACATGATAATTATGAATATATATTAATAAACTGAACTGGAAATTCCATTCAGCTCTAAAAATGGACCATTTTTTATTACTTGAATTAGATTAGTAGTTGTTATATTTAAACATATGCGACGTACACTTATAAGTGTATTTGTTAATCTGTCTAGACATGAAGTAAGTTTGTTTTGTTGATTCGGATAGAAAATGTGTAAACAAAGATTATACACCACTGCGTTGTGCTCGAGTCGTGAATAAAGTTAGTTCGGCATTCTTACACACAGTAGATAGGGATTGCGTCCTTTTGTACGAAAATATTTGTTGATTTCACTGAATTTTACAAATTTTGCAAAAAATAAGATATTTAACTTTCTACGTTCTTCCGGTATCCACTTTGATTTATGCGTAAACTATTGACCATGAAGAACGCGGAACTTAAACACGCATGACAATCATTTATAATGTACGAGTATGTGTATGCTTAATGACATCTAATTAATGTTTGGCTTTTCAGGTTTTAAAAAATACCTACTTTCGTTTTGATGTTTATGAATAGCCGACTTTCTGAAACGCGTTGATAACAATCCAACATATTAGACTAGCACATAACCATCAGAGAACAGAAGAAAAACTGTACTTACCACTTGCTCTGTTAGTTCCAATGTAAATTGAGTCTTTTGTGAGATTTTTCCTGAAAGAGTTTTTTTTTTTTTTAGCGTTCATTATTATGCGATGTTTTCTGGTAAGATCTTGAGATGATGTCGAGGATATGTTTCTGCCCCCCCCCCCTCCTTCATGAGTGTTAATTTACATTTTTTGTGCAATATTGTAATGTTCTAGAATTTACCTGAAACTTGGGAGTATGGTACATTCATCCTTCACTTGCTCCCATCTTGATAAGCTTCTTGTTTACTTTTACACTTTGTAGCTACTGCTGACGACAGAACATGAAGTTGGTTGCTGACTTGGTTTTATTTAACAAGACAGCAACACAACGTTACATAATGTGCCAGCTTTTATCTATTACATCATTTGATTCTATTTTCGTTACGTTATGTAACATGTTTCCGCGTCTTGTCACAATTTATCCTTTCTAGTTGACTGTTTGCAACCATCAGTTTATAAATTCATGTTGAAAGCACTCACTATTTGTTAAATGCACGTTTCTGTAAGCCTATATTATCCAATGTATTATTGTATCATCAACTTTAGTCCTATTAGTATCTTGCATCGTGCAGAACATGTATTTGTCAGCCATGTTGGATTTCACTGTGACGGTTACTTAGCAACCACCACAGTCTACTGCACCGCTGTTTCGATATTTTATCAGTACCTGTTAAGATGTTTTCTTTGAAGAGTGCCCGGAAAAGGCCTTATGAGGTTATTTGATATTTAATTTATATTGTTTAAGAGTATTTTATACGTTAAGGCCTGTATTATTGTTTATGTTTATAACAAGCACCCGACGTTATTTTTGCCACGACACACACTGTGGACTGTGGACCACAACGCCACAGTTGTGGACTGTGAGTGCCACACTGTGGATTGTGAATGCCACACTGTGGATTGTGAATGCCACACTGTGGGTTGTGGATATCTTAGGAGTATATAAGCTCCACTGCCCGTCATTCGGGGACTTCCAATACTTTTGTTTCTCAGAGACCGTTTGTCTATTTTTTCCTTTAAAGGTGCATTTTCAAATCTTATTTTAAGTAACTCATTAAACAACTTCTATACATTATCTCATATTTTTGATACCTCAAGTAATAATTACACTGTAGTAACAATCTCTAAACTCATTTTATTATATGTGACTTAGTGGATGCGCCGACTAGTTTGTTTGTTGTTTAGATGTGTACTAGTTAGTTATCTATAGATACCAATATTAATAGAGAGTAAATTTCTTTGAAACGAATCTCATAGTCTTTGTTTTAGTTTTCATGGCTTGAGTTTTATTTATTTACATACTAGTATCGATCTTTAACCGGAAGTCCAACGGTTATCTAACAGTATTCCAACTCAGTAGTTCACACCAGTTTGTATATCAGCACTCACACAACGACACTTTCGCACACATACCGAGGGCGTAACAATATTACCCCTTATTGACCTCAAGTGCTTACAATTTGATGATGAAATAGAAATCAAAAATTTGCAGTTTAACTTCAAACGAAGGATCTTTAAACAGTCATTTTACACTGATAGTTATTGTTTAATTATGCTAATTGATTTCGGAAATTGCTAGTAATGAATTACGTGCTAAACTCTTTAAACACTGACGTAAATACATAGTATTTACAATAATAATTACAGTTCAACAGAGTTAACTAGCGATATGCTTCTACTTTTAAAAACATGACTTTAAACATTCTTATATTTTTGTCAAGTAATCAGTGACAAATAACTTCTAATTCATGTACATTCTACATGTACTTACACATAGTCATAAATTATTATAAAGCCTTTATAACACCACCGATGACAAAGGTTATAGTAGTAAATACTAGACTTTCTTGGTCCACTGATACTGCGGTTAAACCACACGAAAGCAGCCCATTTGTTATAACCAACCTCTCTTCAACAACAGTATCAGTAACTGTATTTTATTATAATAATTTACTATCAATATAACCTCTCTAGAGAAACAACCTCTCAACAACAGTATCAGTAACAGTATTTTATTATAATAATTTACTATCAATATAACCTCTCTAGAGAAACAACCTCTCAACAACAGTATCAGTAACAGTATTTTATTATAATAATTTACTATCTATATAACCTCTCTAGAGAAACAACCTCTCAACAACAGTATCAGTAACAGTATTTTATTACAATAATTTACAATCAACATAACCTCTCTAGAGAAACAACCTTCATAACAATTTTATAAACTAATTTGAACATATATACTCTTAACATAAGTGTGCACGTTTTTAATGTCGAATAATGTTTTTATTGATCAACTTTTCTACACAAAATTGTGTATATTGGCAACGAACTACACGTAAATCATGATTCTTTGTCATTGTTTTGTCTCTCAGAAATGTACGACGGTGCTTTCATGAAACCATTAAATATGCAGAATGTGTGTTTTAGTACTGATGAATAAGCGTAATTGCTATGTATTTGTTTAATTTACTAGGTGGATTCGAGGATTCAGCGCAAGACTGTCCTAACACCTATGTATTTATACAGGTCTTGCACTGAACCCTCGATATGTGACTATGCCTTTCTGTTGTTTGGTAGTGAAGTGAAAGTGTTTCTTGAACTTACAGTGTCAACCTTGTTTAAAGGGCCAGTCATTTCTGATTTATGAGACACCTACTTTCTGAACCCATTTACCTCCCGATTCCTATCCTTAAAGCCAGGCCCCAGGCATGCAGTTAAACTGTAACCATTCTTTAGCTGACTAGTGGCTCACCAAACGACGATGTCGGAACGTACCCCTACCGCGATCGGCACATTCGACATCCATCTCCAAAGGCGATGCTTGCCACATTAAGTAGCATACATAATACACGACATATTTATACCGCATTCAGACACAAGTTCAAACATAATGCACGTGCCACAGATATAAATGTATTTTATACACCACCGAAATATACTAAAATATAGGTAAACATGTAATTATTTCATTTGGTAAAAACACTACAAATTGTTTTTGTAACAACAAACGTCTTTATACACGTATTGAAATGTATCAAGAGTACTTACTGAACTTCGTTTCCGAAAACATTTACAGTATTTGTAAATACAACGCGAGCAGACCACGTACTTATTGAAGATTTTAATGATTTAAAAACAAAAGCTAAGTGTATGAACGGAACATACACTTGTATTTGATTGTTGTACATTTGCTTAAAAATTGATTACTGACATCAAATACTTCTTAGTTTTGCCCAAGATCTTTGTATACACACTTGAATATATAAGTCATAAACAACGTTAATATTTTAAGAATTGGAAACAATGGAGTACATTGTAGTGTTTGTGACTTTAGAAATAATATTAGCATCAATTCACGGTAAGCACTCTTTACCAGTCTGATTATACGATGCTTTATGTATGCTTGATTTTCTCATATTCATTTAGATTTTTGTGGATTCATTTTCATGCCGCGAAAACTTTATTCCATTCGTACTTAAAATATTGTCTTGGTGTGAGAACTGTTTATTGTTGACCAGCTTATGACTTGGGTATGACAACGTTCATGTTCGGGAGCTTACTGTGCTGTACTTAATAATAAATCCTATTTTACTGTCATCTCAATTTTGAGTCACCTTTTGCAGCTTACCCGAGTGTATATGTTGGATGTTATGTTGATACAGCAAGTAACAGAACACTAAATGGGCCATATACATATATGGATCCAAATGGGGCTGTCTACTGCACATATTTCTGCGTAAAGGAAGGTTACAGATACGCCGGTACAGAGGTAAGTCTAGACCTATAAAGCTTCCATAATTAATCAAAGTACTAGTATTTGTGTCGGAAGTTGATATCACAAGTAAGAGATGGGTTTTTCCAAAATGTTTACTATGCTCAATAACAGACATATAAGCATATGAGCGCTGCTATGGGATTTACAGCCTCTCCTGTAAGTGACGTCGTTTCAAGAAAACGCAACATGTGATGTCACTATTTGCATGTAGGAAACAGTATTTACTTTATTTACTTGAACATATTTACCCGTATTTTGTGGTCACTTCGTTTTCATATTGCCATTTAAGGCAAATATTGCTCACCGATAGTACGTACATGGTGACGTCACATGTGACATTTCATGGAAATGACGTCACTTAATAGTCCAGTCAATCTACTGAAAAAAAGGCAAATAAAGGAAAAAAAATGCACAGAAATGATTTTGGCATTAATGTATTGTTTAATATCTGCCATGTTATGAAAAAAAAGTATACGAAAATCCTACGGTGCAAAATGCTTTTTTTGGGGTAAAATGTACTAAAAGGTAAAAAAAGTATGAATTTCTGGAATTTGACTATATCAAAATCAGATTTAGCTATAAAAACTGTTTTTAATCGACATTATGTTGCACCATAACATACCTTAAGTAATGACACATCATATGTTGTGAACAGTGATTTTTGGGGTAAAATGGTGAAAAAAACAACAAATTAAAGTGGGAATTTCTGGAGTTTGTCAATAACTCGACGAAATTTAGCTATAAATTTACCTCAATAACTGTATTTAATAGATATTAAACTGCTCTAAAACATACCTCAGGTTCAGAATATCATACAGTGAAAAAGGTGATTTTTTGGGTAAAATAGTAAAAATATAAATGAAAGCGAGAATTTCTGGAATTTGCCAAACATATATTAGACCAGTGGAAAAATAGGAGGGAAAATATGCACAGACAAACTTTTGATGGATTTGTGTCATATAAAGCACCACATTTAATATAATATCAGTATAAAACTATCACACTGTGCAAAATGTTATTTTTGGGGTAAAATGGTTGAAAATTTAAATAAAAATGGGATTTTTTGGAATTTGCCCAAAACTATGTCAATTTGTGCAATAATACTACCCAAATTACTGTATTTAATATATATTATATTACAGTACATAATACCTAGGGTATAGAAACATAGTACCGTGTAAAATGTGATTTTTGGAGTAAAACTTCAAAAAAAAAAAAAAAATGGGAATTTTTGGAATTTGTCTATTACTATGTCAAATTTTGCAACAAAACTACCAGAATTACTGTATTTAATATAAATTATATTGCGGTACAAAATACTTAAGTACAGAAACATTGTATTGTGTGAAATGTGATTTTTGGGGTAAAACTAAAAAAAAAGAGAAATTTTGGAATCGGATAATTTCCCGTTCATTTTCACTGTAAAAGTTTCAAAACAGTAATTTTCACCAAATGTTATATTGCAAAATCAATAATATAAATTATAGAAACAGTTTATGATGGGGAATGTAATATATATTTGTAACATAAATCCACATAAATTGAGGTCTTGGCAACCTTTTCAACACACGTAGATGTAGCATACAATGTTCAAACCATACAATTTTGATGTAGTGTCACATCCAAGAATTGCATGATGGAATATAATATTTTTCACACAACTTTCATCTGAGTCCAGAAGTAGTTTCTAAGGAGGCCAGAATACGGTCAGGGAACAAGCATTAGTTTGCATATATGAAAGGGAGTCGGGGCAAAGTTTGAACATTGTATGCTTTTTTACGTTTGTTGAAAAGGTTGCAATAACATCAATTTATGTGGACCCCAAACAAACTACCACCTACGTCTGATGCATCTATGTACAATAGTTTGTGAGTATCTCTAAAATACAGGACTGGAAAGGACATGATGATTTGGACCCATTAGAATGGGGGTTGGGAACTAATAGGTAACAAACTATATCCAGTGTCAACTGGAAGAGCGCCAGCTCGTGCTCACATAATGATAGTTGTACGGTGCATTTGTCAAACTGGCTGCCGTACAGTAGCATGTATCTACAAGAATGTTGGATTTGAATGTAGTTCAGCCTGATTCACATGCAAAGGAGTCAGCTGTGAGATTGCCATCAGCCCAGATTTGGCATTTGACTAATACATTGTGCATATCTTATGCTGCATTAAGACACCGACATTGCTTCTATTATAATCCTATAATTGTGTGATCAAATTCATATGGCTTCCGGAAAATAGCATTTTCGTTTATGTTTTCAGAACTTTTACCTCAAAACCACATTTCTAGTTTGATTTGATAGCATAATGTTATCATATGTTATATTGAGAGATAACACGTAGCTTATGTCATTTCTGTGACTTTCATTGTTTTGTTTTTTTAATCCAGGAATAGGCAAAATATACCAGAAATTGCAACTTTTAGTTATTTCTTTTTTGATATATTTTTCAAATAAATATTACATTCCGCATTATAAACTATTTCTATGATTTAAAGTATGGATTTTGCAATATAACATGAGTTAAAAATAACTATTCTGAAAACGTTATAGTTAAAATGAACGGGATATTAACAGATTGTCCCAAAAATCACATTTCACACGATACAATGTTTCTATACTTTAGGTAGTTTGAACTGTATTATAATATCTATTAAATACAGTATTTCTGGTAGTTTTATTGCAAAATTTGAGTTAGTTATTGGCAAATTCCAAAAATTCCCAGTTTGTGTTATTTTTTTAAGTTTTACCCCAAAAATCACATTTCACTCGATACAATGTATCTATACTTTTGGTATTTTTAACTGTAATATAATATCTATCACATCAAGTAATTCTGGTAGTTTTATTGCAAAATTTGACTTAGTTATTGGCAAATTCCAAAAATTCCCTTTTTTTTGTTATTTTTTTAAGTTTTACCCCAAAAATCACATTTCACACGATACAATGTATCTATACTTTAGGTATTTTAAACTGTAATATAATATCTATCACATCAAGTAATTCTGGTAGTTTTATTGTAAAATTTGACATAGTTATTGGCAAATTCCAAAAATTCCCATGTTTTTGGTCATTTCTTTTAAGGTTTTACCCCAAAAATCACATTTCACTTGTTACAATGTATCTATACTTAAGGTATTATGTACTGTAATACAATATCTATTAAATATAGTAATTTTGGTAGTTTTATTGCAAAATGTGACAAAGGTATAGGCAAATTCCAAAAATTCCCATGTTTTTGGTTACTTTTTTAAAGGTTTTACCCCAAAAATCACATTTTACACGGTACAATGTTTCTATACTTTATGTATTATGTACTGTAATAAAATATCTATTCAATAAAGTAATTCTGGTAGTTTTATTGGAAAAATTGACATAGTTATAGGCAAATCCCAGAAATGCTCATTTTTGTGATTTTTCTTTTAATTTTACCCCAAAAATCACATTTAACACTGTTCAATGTTTCTATACTTAAGTTTTTTTGTACTGTATGCAATATCTATTAAATACAGTAATTCTGGTAGTTTTATTGCAAAATTTGACATAGTTATTGTCATTCTTATTTAAATTTTCAACCATTTTACCCCAAAAATCACATTTTGCACCGTGTGATTGTCCTATACTTTTAGTATATTTAATGTGATGCCTTATATGACACAAATCCACAAAAAATCACATTTCACACGATACAATGTATCTATACTTTAGGTATTTTAAACTGTAATATAATATCTATCACATCAAGTAATTCTGGTAGTTTTATTGTAAAATTTGACATAGTTATTGGCAAATTCCAAAAATTCCCATGTTTTTGGTCATTTCTTTTAAGGTTTTACCCCAAAAATCACATTTCACTTGTTACAATGTATCTATACTTAAGGTATTATGTACTGTAATACAATATCTATTAAATATAGTAATTTTGGTAGTTTTATTGCAAAATGTGACAAAGGTATAGGCAAATTCCAAAAATTCCCATGTTTTTGGTTACTTTTTTAAAGGTTTTACCCCAAAAATCACATTTTACACGGTACAATGTTTCTATACTTTATGTATTATGTACTGTAATAAAATATCTATTCAATAAAGTAATTCTGGTAGTTTTATTGGAAAAATTGACATAGTTATAGGCAAATCCCAGAAATGCTCATTTTTGTGATTTTTCTTTTAATTTTACCCCAAAAATCACATTTAACACTGTTCAATGTTTCTATACTTAAGTTATTTTGTACTGTATGCAATATCTATTAAATACAGTAATTCTGGTAGTTTTATTGCAAAATTTGACATAGTTATTGTCATTCTTATTTAAATTTTCAACCATTTTACCCCAAAAATCACATTTTGCACCGTGTGATTGTCCTATACTTTTAGTATATTTAATGTGATGCCTTATATGACACAAATCCACAAAAAATAAGAAGTTCGAAATCGTATAGCGATGCTCATATTGTTAATAACTCAAGTGATTTTGTGGGGCGTGTTTATATTCAGAGACACGTAACAGTCGTCATGGTATGACGTGGCTAAACAACACGTGTCAGATATCACCCTTCTTATACATGTATAACATATGCATTACCGCCAACTGTTCTTATGCGAATTCTTGCCATGCATTGATATTTCTATGTAATAGAAATCTTTCAAACAGTGATGTTTTTGTATTGGTTATGTCACTAGAGTTGTGATTTTAACAAATTAAAACTGTCGTTGTTTATACGAGTAGTGATACAAAGTACGAACACGATTATCTTTTGATCGGCCGGGAGTATTTAGTGCATATTATTGCAGCACAAGAGAGTTCAATTAAGTTTGTTATGATTCAAACGTGGAAAATGACATTGTCCTATTGTGGGTGTTTCCTTTAGTGTCCGTAATTGATGTCTTTTCAATTAAAAACTAGCCATCGACTCTGGTATGTTTTCATACTTACCCCATTCATCTTCTCGTGGTCTGTGTTGGTATTATATCTATTGCATGCACGCTTTCCTGACATAGCGAGATTCCACGGATTTCCTTGACGTCGTCATTTTCTCAATGTTGTTTGAAAAAAGTTAACTTGATCAACTGCATCGCGCGAGAAATTGGTCGTGATTTTGTTAAAAAAACCCGCAACGGTTGCAAATTCCATTAATCTCATTGTTCTCTATGAATACGGGAATGGCAAATAACACCGGATGGTATTTTTTGTAAACAGTATTATTTACACCGTGTTTCGCGTTTGTGAATCGAATGTATTTGCAGCAACCATGACTTGTTATTTTTGAACGTGGAGATTGAATGCAATACAAGCTCGTAGCAAGGACAATTAGAATGAAATATTCCGTACCACTTCAAAGATTATTCGACAAAAGACGTTCTTTTTATAATTTATATCATCCCTCTTATACTGAACAGCATTTAATTCTGAAAAATAAAAATATCTTATTCGTTTAAGTATGAATTTGAATGCTTTTGTGGCGACATAATCCGAAGAAACGAACAAAGAAATGGATGTGACTATGGATGTCGAAACAACACGGATGAAGATTGCGGTGGTAGCAACAGAATATCAATCTACGACACATGGCGTATGTATACATTTTTTATAGTACGGAAAAATAGCTATCATAAGTACTGGTTAAAACACTAACCCCTCATTTTGTATTTAACAAAATGATAAAAAATCAACGTGATTTTAACACGTTAACATGGATCTTTCAAAAGTGTTCAATTCGTTTCAAAAATAAAGTGCGAAGTTTAGTGCTATTATATTCAGCAGAAAAATGTACCCATTACCATTTTTTAGAAACTGCGATAAAAAGTCTTGACCGGTTAGCACTTTTGACCAGTACATGAGTATGATAGTTATCAATTTACTAGGAATTAATATTAACTCGCAGCAAATAATTTTGAATAAGTGATGTGTTTGTACTGTGCTCAAAGTCGAGTACAGTTTACAGGATTAAAAATGTACTGCTCATTTATTGAATAGTCAAAATTGTAGTCAGAATGCATTCAAGAAAATAGTACAAAGAAATATTGTGATTTTTTTCTGAAATAAACTGATATCTAAATAAGTTGTAGAAATATATTAAGAACAATGGTCTGTATAGTATAGATTTGCATGTCGCGAGCGAGTATTTGATGTTGATTACCACGCTATCTTTTAAACATATTTTGCTATGTCGGTTTGTTTGCTTGTTTCTCAGATTGTGCAAAACAACCATGCAAGAATGGTGGGACATGCACCGACATAGATGCAGACCTCTACAATTGCTCCTGCCCTGAGAAATGGACTGGTCCTAATTGCGAACAGGGTAAGAGAATAAAACTATGTTATATCCAACACGTTTTTCTAAAACGAAATATGGAACGATACTAGCAACCTCTTGTAGAAACAGGATGTCTTGATTGTATATTTAGTTTTACTTAATCATAGCTACTGCCAGTGGGATAAACGCATATGTTCGTTGGTAAACCACAACAACCGCCTTTGGGAAACACATTTTGTCTGTTGTTGAGAGATTGTTGCTCAACTAAGGTTAAATAGGTTGTAAACTCTGACTAAAGGAACAGTTGATATTACAGTCGGACCTCGTTTATTCGACAACCTTCTACCCGAATACTTGGTATCATCCGAAGTAAATTTCAGTTCCCGATATATCTTCTTAGACACGTCAAACTGAAATGAGCTATTCGAAACCATGTATTATTTGGAAATGAAATTTCGGACCCGATGAGTTCGAATGAACGAAGTCCGACTGTAGTGTTGAGGGGAAGTTGTTGCATAAGAGAGGGACGCTCGGAAGAGGATGATGTGGGATTTAAAGTACTGAATAAATTGGCATCTAGTGTTTACTGTATATATATTTAAGGTTAGTAACAGTCTAAGTTTAACGGTGGAGCTATCTTTTCAATAACGCGATAGTAATCGGCTATAAACCAAATGACAATTCTTCAAGTGCATTATACACATATTGTACGTATATTGGGTGTTTGACTTCAATTTATAATTACAACAATTAGTATTATCACGTGTCGACAGAGGCTTTAAGTAAGATGCGTCCGATAGGATGTCCATTCTATACACAAACATCCTATACATATATACATTGTGCTCACGCGTAATGTGTGTGCAAAACTCATCTTGGAAAAATACTCGTGAACAGGATTTAGTTCAAGGCTGAGATTTACCTTTAAATGCAATACTGGATAGCTCTTATATCTATGATACATATAGTTCGTGAATCAATTCAAACCACTAGAGATGTCATTTGCATGGTCTGTTATGCAATCAATATTAGTAATGGAAACGAAACTATTCCTTCTTCTACAACCATAATGTGCAAGAAAACACTGTCTCACCAAAATTAAGAGATCGAATTCCGTTTCATTATTAACGCACTATATTTAAAACTTTACACGAATGTGCTATTTCCTCGTCATAGTTACTGTTATTTTCATAGAACTGTTTCATTGTTTAAAACCTGCTTGGTTTCACGATATGATTATTGTTCGGATTCATCTTTCAAAGCAAGAGATCTTATTTCCAACTCTTACAACCAATTAAAATGTCGTGTTCTGCGAACATTTGATTTGTGTCGTTTTACTACAGAGGTTATAACAACGACAACACCGACCAACACAGATTTAGCCGATACAACTGAGACAACGTTGGACGCAAACATGGCTAGTAGCACCAGTTTCATTGAGAAACAACCAGTTAGCCATATTGTCATGCATTTTTATGAGACTACTGCCGGGCAGTAATGTTGTGTCTTTGTAGGATTGAAACTGGATTTTGAACATTTTTAAACCATAGGAATGATGTTGCACACAAGTTTCTGGAAACTTATATCATATCTCAGTCTATTTCTTTGTATCGGTACTTATGAACTGATCCCTCCTTCAAAACATTCCACTTAAAACTGTTAGACTGTGTGTGATGTATGTACTGTTTGAGATAACTTGTGTGGATAGTAGATGTTTCGTTGAAATCTATTATAGACACATTTCTTCGAATAACAGCATTACTTTGATGGCAGATGGATGAATCTACGAACTTAAGTGAAGATCTATGTATAAATGCGTTTTACTCGGCAACCGGTAATTTGTATCATTTTCGCTCATTGTGGACAATTCTTATGGACAGTTTGATTATTTATTACGCAATGTTTTATGTATTAAGATAAGTTATAGTTTCGTCATTACTTAACTGTACAAAGAAGTTCGACGAAATCATTACGGACTGAAAAGAATGCCAAGTTGTGGTTTACATTTCAAAACAAATGGGGAGTACTTAACTTCAACTAACTGACGTGATATTTCGACAGCACTTTAGACTATCTTTTGAATGTTTACATTTTCATTCGCAGATTTAGACGATCAAACAGTCGCAATTACTTACGCATCTGTAGCATGTGGTGTGGTAGCCATGGTTATTATAGTCATAGTTGTACTGTTCATTTGCAGGTGAGTTAATACTAATCGTACCAAATATATTGCTCTGTACTAGTATATACGATATCTATTTGACGACAGAGGCGTTATTCTTATTACTGCAAGCAAGATAAGGTTGTATGAAAACCAAACGAGCATATAATTGTTTTCCTTAATAACTGCGTTTGAATGTATATATACAGCACACTTCTAGATTTATGTAGTGGGTGGTGTTGTTAGTCAACCACATTGGAAATCGCCCGACATTTGAATCGTTTTTTTGTGTAATAGTCACGAATACATACATTTTTATTGTTTTAATCAGATAAATTAATATGTAATACGTTAATTAACATAAAAGTGTGATTTCACGACTGATACAATGAGTACTGATGAACTATATTGAAACAGAATATAAGGTATATGACTGATCACACTACGGACACTCATATACGCAGTGGTCTCCCTTACAGATTGTTGTCACGTACATACATACCATAAAATTACGTTATTGTATGATATCTATGGTAGAGTAGCGTAATTGAGCAATCGGTGCGTGGAGTTTGCACTACGTTTAAAGATTTTTTCTGTTGCTTCCATTACACCTTAAGTTTATGGTTATTATCAACATAGTTTTACTTTATAAGTGAAAGAGCCAACTGAGAATACATTTCATCACTTTCGCTTTAAATATGAATCAATATTAATAGAAAATTTTCAACTTCCATTTACGAGAAGTTACCCAGTACTTTTATTCAAACTTACTACAAAATACTTTTTGCTTTTTAACCTAACTAAATGAAACTGTCAATAGGCATTTAGACATGTATTTGATTCAGTCAGTTAACACGAATAAACAAATATTGAACGTTGATACTATATTGTCTTGATTTATTTTGACTTCATTTATGTTACAAAACAAATTTTAAACTTTCGATTGCAACAACTTTGCTTCCTTCAGATTGCGCCGACCATCGTTTTAAAACATACTTCTTGTTTTTGCTTTAATTTAAATATTCAGATTACGATAAATTAAATTTTCATCCTTCTCATTTGATAGGCGATGGAAGACGAAACGTTGTGAACAGGATAAAATGGCATTACACAATGTAGAAACCACAAACCAAACTGTAAATGATGGGACAAACAACATATCGTTCATAAGTGCAGACACACCATCCTGGAGAACAACACTGTACAGTAATGAACATATCTCAATGACAGCTGATGGTGAACATGTGAATATCGAATTTCATGGAACTGATTCAAGGACATACGATTGTGATGACTATAATACCTTGTGCCTAAGTGGAACGAGTGCCGCTAAAGGTTTGGACAGTAACACAAGGCCAAGCAGGAGAGCAAACGAAGTTGATAGTACGTATTCTGGTCTATGTGAACAAAATACAGACCACTCACCAAATGACACATATTCTCGCATTACAAGAAACAGACAAAAAAAAATGCCTCACTTATGCGATAGTACATACTCACATATAGGTCAGGGAGTAACACAGTCAATGGTTTATGAGAAAGTAACGCCACCTGATGGAATGTACAACACTCTAAACACGTTACCAAGGACACAGGATAGAAGAAATGACCTTTCTAATTTTAAGGCAATTAATTTTGACAACATGAATCAAGTTTACAGTAAAGTTTTAAGAGCACACCCCGAGAAAGAACTGAGTGAAGTTGTAGATAATTATTCACATATAATAAAGGTTAAAGCTGATCAAATAGGACCAAAGAAAGATATTCTCACAGTAAGTTACAATTCCAAAGCCGAAGACAACGTTTATGCTAAAGTTGTTAAAAAGATTAATAGCACACAGGACTACGGCAAAGTTGAAGCTCCGGACAAACAAGCAGATCAGAATAAGCCTCGATATTACATATCTGAAAAGTTGGATAAAAACATACAAGAAAGCGATTACTACAATGTTTGTTTGACGAACGAAAAAGAGTAGTTTTAGGTTCATGTTTTATGTTGCATTCCTATTCCCTTTTACACAAACATACCTATCCTTTCTTGAGGTTATTTATTTACACATTGTGGATTATAGATACTTGTTCGGCATCTGAATACAACCAAACATATTTATTTATTGAATATTATTCTGTCGTATCAGAACATATTTCTCAAGAAATACACAGAGTTTTCAATCTAGATACAATAATGTCCATTCTTATGCAAACACTGACACCAAATATACATTCAGTCTCGGAATTCTCAGCTTTTATTTATTCTACTATGGAGAAGATGATAAAGCTTCATAATAGTTTGAGTTAACATGTTAGAATATTATAAGTTTTCTAATATACAATCTTTAATATTTCTCTGATTTTTTCGGCGCAGCCATACTATTATGGTTATGCTATTTGCATATCAGTGTTTTGAAAACCAATCAAATCTTACGTTAACCACAAAGGCAAATTCTCTTCATCCGAAATAGGTTTGTAACCTTGACGCAGATTGGTTAACGTTGTGTATAGTGTATTTCAAGATTTATCCAGTAAGTAGTGTTGTTATCATCATCACGGGGAATTGTCCGGTGTTGGACTAAAGAAGACTTTCTTGGTTTTATGTACCAGTCGCGAACATTTATAAATATTGTTTAAATCAGACATATCGCTATGTAACAAGCTTATTAACATGAACGTGTGAGTTCGTGACTTGAATGCAATAAGTAATGATGAACTATATTGAAACTATACTGTGTCTATGACTAATCACACTACGGAGTTATTCTATCCAGTCTCATATGCAGAGATCTCCACTTACAGGTCTCGAAATTTCTGTAGTATAACGTAATTGAATGACCGACAGTCGTAACATGTAGGCATTTTTTATGTTTTTCAACAAATTGTAACCTTCAGATTGCAACAAATTTGCATACTTCAAGTTGCACCGACCATCTTTTTGAAGTAATTTCTTGTTTAAAATATAATACGGAATGTCCCCATGTACAATTCATTTATAGCAGTGAATGTGCAGATCTGCTGTTGATACAGCATTGAGTCCTACAGCTTATATAGTATAAATGTTGTTCATACAATGTGTGAACAAAAGACGTCTGAATATTACACATTATATTCAATAAAAAAAGTTAATGTATCTTTAAGTTCCGTAGCGAAACAAATGTACATTGTCAGCTCCCGTACAATATTTCTTATTAAATATGGTTTCATTCGGATGAATATATATTTTTGTGTTATTCATGTATATTTTATTTATTTATTTATCTATTATTGTCGTGGAGGTGTAATTTACACGACCGAAGAAGGTGATATATCTATATTTGACCATTGCTAACTTTATACTAACCGTGTGACAAATGTGACACTTCAAATAGACCAAACAATACAAGGGCCGAATGTAATAAAACACAGTCGTGGTTGAGTAAGTAAAGCTAGACATTCCTCTTCCAAAACTCCTTGGCAACCGCACAAGACCTAACAATTCTTGGTAACAATTCCCAGCAATTATTTATTAGGCGAATCTCCTTGACGGTGAACATCTTCTGATTCTCAAAACATTTACACCTCGAACGTAGGGTGCATCACACACATACATGTACTCGTATATCTTACTGTCACTATAACATTCCTTTGTTATTCTTTTTTTTAAAAACAATACATAAAATAAAAGGACAATGCACATTATATGCCTTATGTTCTATTTATGCAAACTTATTTGTTTTGCTTTGCAACACGAAAACGAAGGGACGTGTTTATTCAGTCAGACTAAATTATGATATTTTATAGAGAATAAGAGGTTAGTGACATGGAATGAGAAAGTTTATCAGGCAAGGCGGAGGAATTTATCGGGTTAGCCGAAACTGCACTAGAAAACAATGAATTAATCTGTGGATTCAGTCTATTAGTGTCATTATGATTAACGATTGCAAAGGAATTTTCGGCACACATCGATGAAACTGGACTGGGATTCTAATATTGAGAAGATGGGTGGGATACGTACTGCTATTGCTACTGATCAATATGTTATTTTCATGAGAAACTCGAACGCACGGTCACCTCTGATGAGGTCAAACGCAGATGGACGCAAATTTCCGAAATAATGTTGACCCAATGGTGTAAACAGCCGACAATTTGTTTGACTACGTTGTTTTCTACGTGTTCCAGTAAGCACTTACATTCGGGTCAAAATACAGACCGGGTTTGTCTAATAACGGAAAAGATTTAGCACCGATTGAATTAAATAGAACGATTTTGACATTCGATTGTATGGATTATGCAAAAAATATGAAAAGTGTTATAGTACTCAATTGAAAAATCCATTGTTTTAGTAAGTCCGGAAAAATGATAACATCGCGATACTTAACTAAAAATAGTCCGGCTAGTCACGTGGTCATGTGACGTGAGATAAAAGTCATGTGACCAAGTGACCTGATAAAACAAAACATATCAGGCACCCTGTTATCGGGTCGAAATTACAGCAAGTGGATAAAATGATATAAAAACAAACTCTTATGCTGAAGGCAAACATTTATACCACTTGTGAAAAACGCTAACAAAACGTTCCAAACATAATATACAAAGCACCCTTGTACACTATCTCAATAGAATTACGAAATCCGGGAGTAAGGTCTGCAAGATAAGTATACAAGACATTACAAATAGCAATATAAGTTATTGAAAGAACGTATGGAGTATCCGAACATATGTCAAACTATAAACTATTAAAGTACGTGTATACATATTACTTATATTCTTATATTACGCTAGGTTAGACGGTAATGTTTAAGTATGTATAATAACAATGATCAATGAATTAAGAAATAGTAATACACCACTAATTAGTTTTCTAAAACGTCGATTCGACTAAAGATCAGACATCTTATACATCCATGAAAGATAGATGAGAACTAAGCTGCAGTGAAAGATCAGAACTAAGCTGCAGTGGAAGATCGGAACTAAGCTACAGAGAAAGATCAGAACTAAGCTGTAGTGAAATATCAGAACTAAGCTGTAGTGAAAGATCAGAACTAAGCTGCAGTGGAAGATCAGAACTAAGCTACAGAGAAAGATCAGAACTAAGCTGTAGTGAAATATCAGAACTAAGCTGTAGTGAAAGATCAGAACTAAGCTGCAGTGAAATATCAGAACTAAGCTGTAGTGAAAGATCAGAACAAAGCTGCAGTGAAATATGAGAACTCAGCTGCAGTGAATGTCAGAATTAACATGTTAGTGAAACGTCAATACTATCATGTACATTAAAGGTGAAGGTTACAGTGTCAGCGAATCGTTAGTTAGAGTATACACATTTCTATCTCTCTGTCACAATATTTTTTGAGCTGATCAATTATATAATTATTATCTCACACTTCATATAGAGTTACCATGTCCCTAAATCGATATACTTTACTGTTTTAGATCATACTTTTGATGTATTCAACCAATATTTAAAATAAAAGAAATGATGACTTCATGTAAACTATTTGTAATTATGATTTCAAATGTTTACTTGAAAGCATACTCGTATGACTATGTATGTCTGATAACAAAATGTATGTTTATTGAACTGCTCGATATTTCGTCGTTAAGAAATAGTACAACCAGCCGTATTTAGCATGCACAGTAACATACCCGCTTGGGTTTTCGCAAATGTAGTGAAGTAGTCCAGTACAGTGAAAGTCATTCCATCCACCTGTAGTGTTGGGTACTATTCGAGCACAGTTTTCATTATCATCATGATTATTAGGTTGATTAGGTAACCAGTTTTGGTAGCCAATGTTTGTCAGTGTCTCCTTACTGTCCATCCATCTCCATACACCTTCTACCTGTACATCACTCAAGCCAATCCAGAAACTGTCTGTAATTGTATCGCCATTATTACGGAATAACAAAAAAGTTAGCTCACTCACTCAGCTTCTGCTTCAATGGAAGTGAGTCATAGGTGGTGTATATTCTGTTTACACAGACAGATCGGCCCACTCTTATCTTAGCCTATAGTACGCGCCAATGTCGGATAGATGAAGATCTACTAACCCGGGCGATGGAATGTTCTCCATGACAATTTGACTTCAGATAATGCATTAAAAAAACTTTTGTCTTTCACCACGTATATTGAAATCATAACTGAAAGTCTTGCTTTCAATACAAGTAGTTAAGGTATATATGCATTATTATAAAATGAAAATATATTATTCCCTAAATATATGAGTCGTATTAAATGCCTTCTTCGGCAAATTGTAAAGTTGTTTCACACACTCAATGTTAACTAAATAATATTACATTTAATTAGAATATTACTTGCACTTTCCTTTTGAACATTAACTTCCAGAACATTTCTATTTACTATGTTTAACATACACTTATATATTAGAGGCCGACCTATGTATGTATTGCAATACAAATAACGTTTGATTCTCTATGGTAGGACCAAGATCTGACGACCAATACTGATTTACCTTTGTTACAAAATAGTTTGCATTTGTTGTTTCCGTCTGTAATATATCGATATCCCTATGCGCTGACTTATGTTCAGGGGGTAAGGTGATTAAAGATGTAAATTATGTGGATTTCAATAACATGGGAGGTGTTCTATTCAATCTGCTGATAGAATGATTCAAATCGAAGATTAGTAATTGAGTAAACTTACGCCCGAAGAGATCTATGACTTTATACAAGAACGTGTTTTCTTTCAATGTTTCAACTTCGGCAAGTTTACCTCCGAATGATGAGCATAGTATCTGGTGATAAAGGAACAATAGGTCATGCATTATAATGGAATCTATAACTTGCATCTGCTGGCACCAGAGCAACACAATACAAGTTAAAGCAGTATATCATCGTTTAGGTAATTACTGTATATAAGTGTATACATATTTGGTGAAGAATAGCATTCTTGCTGACGAAAATACTTTTATTTCGTTTGATTTGACAAAGTTTGAAATAAATAAGTAATATAACTCCAAACTTTCATCCAAGAAAGTTCGCTTCCACTAAAGATATGTCGGCATAAACTGACTTACTAATATGGAAACACGCATGCAACACTTATTAGATGTAATGACACCTTATGTCATTCCCTGTTCGTAATCAAAATGATAAACTAGAAAATCCTTTCCGATTTCTCGAAATCCCTACTTTCGTTTCGATGTGTCGGTGATGGAACTAAAATTGTTGCAAATTGAAATGGGATTTGGGTGGTTTGAAACTAGCCATCTTAGAAGCGAACAAATGTCACTTCGCTTTACATACACTTGTTCAGAATTCCACCTGTTATGATTTATCCATAAACTACACTTCAATGATATCATAAAATATTGTCCTCCTCTGATTTATGTCGGGACATTTTTGGAACTTTGCTTTGGGAAATCTGGATAAATACTGGTCGGTTACTCAGGAATACTGGCTAGGACAACGGACTGCCTTACATAACTGGAGTGTAATTGGGATACGGTGTGGAACTCAAACACAACGACATTAGATTACTAATACCGAATTGTTTTGATTCCTACAGTATTGTTATAATATACTCTGCGTGGCCACGAAAAATGAATATTTGGGTATAACCGATATATTCAACACTCTAACATTGGCAGCACAATTGCTATTTGTCTCACCGCAGCGTGTGTCCATTGCTCCTCTTCATGTGAAAACAAGTAGCATGATGTATCATGATGTAACCACCCATGAGGACAGTCCGCAGCTGAAAAGGATATGACACACTACGTTTACTGTTATACAAAATTACCAACATTTATAACTTGCGCTAGTTGATACGAAGTGAATTCTGAATGTTCTTGCTTTATTTCATACACTCTGCTGATAGCATTATTTCAGAAATATTTACGGAATATCAGCCCTTTAGTTTGAAAATATGTGTATTTTTTTACATATTTATAGTTATTAATTATAAGTAATTATTAAATTGATGGTTCATACATGAAAAAGCGCCATCATTTATAATCAGTGGTGTGTGTGTATTAACATATGTAATCTATAAATAATGTATCCTCATCACCACCTTATATTTTTTACTTAACCATTCCAATCACAATGGCTTGTGGTCAATACGCCTGAACGCAGTTGATATAAATATATAACTTAACGTACTTAATCAACAAAACTGTGGAATGGTAAATATGCGTATAGTTTTTATTTACTTACAAAATATTGGTAAATTTACAGCGCACACAATGACTCATTCTCAACTTTGATAACTTTAAAAATTTCATACCGATTATTCCTGTCAAGCATTATCAACCGACTAAACAGGCTATTTATTCTCTCTCTTTCAGTTATTCCTTATAGTCTGCCAGGCCATTCCTTGTGCCTTACCGTATGTATCCTTAAACCTCCTCAAGTGTTTTATGTTTTAGGGATTGTTGTTTTCCCGGAGGTCTGCGTGGGGAGGCACTGTCTTATGTATGTGACGTTCCCTGTAGCTACTTATTCTCTCTCTTTCAACCACTTATATTGAAAAGTAATTTACTAATCAATATAACAAGCAATCGTGATTATTTAAACAAATGTAATACTAAGGAACTAACCTGTTGAAGGCTGCAAAATCATAATGAGGGACAAAACAAATATCATTTTTGTTAGTTTGTCCACCTTCAATCCGTTTTAAACTTTCGTCTATCTTTTATTTGACCTGATAACAGGCTGGAAAGATAAGACAACTGCCTCTGGTCGATTAGGAATAAGTGTGCCAGTAACCGAATAAACTCCGGAGTGTGGTTGAAGATTTTGGGCCGTTTTCCCACGGTATTTCAGTTAAGTACGACAGTAAGTTTACCTAACCAGGGTCCCCGGCTTACCTACCACTGTGAACCTGTCCTTGGCAAGCAACTGACACTTTTCAACACACGAAGGCTGTGTAAAAGTGTTACAGGTTATGGAGTGGGCCTCTTAAATTAGTGACTGGACTGTTTAAGGGTTTCAAGTAATGTAACATTGAACGTTGTGGAGTTACGTCTTTATATTCTGTTGAACTGATTGTTTTGAGATCTCTTTCACTGTTACTATGATTTCAGTTAAACTTGACATTGTAAAAAATGATTATTATTTTAATGGGAAGTAACATATTTTCTTGTTGATTCCATTATGCATCTAAACCAAGTGTGTCTTTTTGAAATACAAAATCATGTTGACATGTATATGTATTTGCTTGCAATGGCATTTATGATGGAAAGTAGTATTGAATGAGCCATTTAGAAACTGTTACTAAAAAGCCATTTTCAAAACCTCTCACAAGTTTTTTTTATCATAAATCAAGTCATTTTCTGTGTACACTTAATTGTTGAGAATACATGTATGATGTAATTTTTATTTTGTTGTTTAAATTCGTTGTTTTTGTCAAGAAAAGTGCTATAAATGACCAAGATGAATTTTGTCTTGTTATCGACACTTTCTATCGTTAGTTTATTCCTGTCAGGTAGGTAGATTTTGATAAATGAACCAAACACAAAACTTTTATATTCAATTTAGTATGGTTTGTAAGGCATCCGAATAAATGGACAGTACGTGAACTTAGCTCAAACCTACCTTCGTCGCCAAACACTTCTGAAGTCGTCTAGAGTAATTTGTTCCCTTTTCGTCTTAACATTAAAACGTTTCATTAGCAGACGATCAAATTGTCGTGATTACTTACGCGTCTGCAGCTTGTGGTGTGGTAGACATAGAGGATATTTGTTGATTTCGATGGAAGATCGAATTTTACTTCACGAGTGGTCAATATAAATATATAAATACTTTTCTTTTGATCACGAGTGAAATAAAATTCGATTTTCCATCGAAATCAACGAATATTCTTTTTATTTTATGCTTTTTTTAAAAATTAAGCATTATTTTAACTAAATAATTACTCGAGCGTCTCATTTACTACCCTGTGCGGTGCCTCTCAGTAGCCGTTTAACACTATATCGATTGTTTATCAACCGCTGACAAAAAGTGCGAACTTTTACCAATTTATTCAACGACACAGCAATAGAAAATCGATAAAACAACAATTTGATATGAAATATGGTGACCATTTTATCATTTTTTCACATGAAATTATACATAAACAATTTTGTTTTGAAATTATTCATCAAATTATGGCGTAGCAATTTTCATAGCTCATCGATAAATGATCAAAGCGCTATATTGTTAAATGTTGCAGACGAAAAATAAAGTAGTTGTAGTTTTCGACACGGTACAGGCACTTTAATAAAAATACACGCATGGCAAGATATCGCTATGTAAATAAATATATATAAAGAACATTCATTTGTTCGAAATTATGTGAAATACAAGCGGAAAACAACCGCATCTTACTTCGAAATGTCAACAAATATACCGGATGATGACGTCATGGTTTTCTAGTACTTGTACAAGAGGGAGGTAATTTTGTGATTTATTCTCATTTCAATACAAAGGTAGGCAATTCAATTTAGTTTCTAAACAGTGATTTCCCTTTTGGGGTTACCAGTGGGGTAAAAATTGGAACAGTGAGAAATATCAAAATGATATGTTCACTGTTTCAAACAGTGAAAGTGCGATTTTTATTTTACTGATAAATCTGTATAAACCAATTCAAAGCATAAAATAAATTGTTATCTTTATAGTTATTGTTGTGAAGTTTATTTGCAAGTGAGATAGTTTCAGTACTCATACCGAATATATTGCTCTTTCGTCGATTATGTTATATCTGTTCGAAGCGATTATTTATTTGGCTGTAAACTAATGGATTGTTTGGAAGATGTTTAGCTACCTTGTTGAGTAATGGTGAATGGTGAATGGTTTATCGACACTCATTTAGTCCAGTCAATCTAATTTTGACCCTCAAATAATTGCAACAGAAATGTTTTCAAGCATATGTTTTAGAATAATACTGTATAAACAACATCAAAAGTCTAATAAAATCGTTGATGCAGAAAGTGAAGAAAAAATTAAAATTAAAAATGTAAAAACACATTTGAAGGAATGGCGCATATTTAGTCCAGTCATTCTACGTAAAAAAGGCCAAACCTTCAAATAATTGCAACAGAAATGATTTTCACTGTTTATGAAACTTAAATCTATGTAGAACAACATATCAAAAGTCTAACAAAATCTAAGTTGCGGAAGAACTTCAAATTCGTCCGTTTTAACACCACATGAGTTTTACTAAAACTTTTTTGAGTCATATAAAATAAGACAATATGTACATTTGTGGAATGAAATACACCTGAAAACTTCTCCACAGTAGAACATTTCTACACAGACTTCATTTATGGTGTATTTATGAAGAACAATGCCTTATTAGAACGAAAAAAGTGATATTTGTATAATTTAAGTGATAGAAATTACCCCACCCACTAATATATACAAGCTTCAATTAATGAAGTCACTAGAAATATTCTTTCAATTAACTCCAAATTATTATTAACCTTATTTTAAGTAAAACTCATAATAAGTTAATCAAAAAATATATAAGATCTTTGTGTATTCAAATATGATAAACATCTTATTGGATTGAATTACTACAAAAGTAATCTAGATCTACATAAATGTACATACATCTAAATTTTACGAACAAAATAAGGCCTACTGATGAAATCTTGAAATAGCAGTGAAGTATAACCAACCATAACAATCACAGGAATGACATCATCAACAACAAACTACATTATGTTGCTTAATCCGAGCCTTCTCTGTCCCTAAACCAGCCCCTTTTACGATTTTTGATATTTCATGTTGCTGGTTAGGGTCAGAGGAACTCCTATAGTAAAAACCCGGGGATTTCCTCTCCCGCGCGGGAGAGGAACTTTAAATCAATATATCTATGTAAACATTCATTGGATTAACATTTCAAGCATATACATCTATTATCAATATATTAATTAACCTATCTGAACCGTAACATTTGTTTTGAAAACCTTTAATACGTTGTAACGGTCAATCCTTTTCAGAGTAAGCTAAACAAATAATTTTCTTCATGTAAATATGTATTTGGGTCAAAGCACCTGGCTGTCACCATATTCTCATATACATGCAACACCATTTCGAATATGTCAGTCTACACAGATACATGGGACACGTGAAACGAAAAGTGAATATTTTTGAAAAAAACAACACACCTGATATAAAAATAACAATCAGTAAAAACTGAAATAGCAACAACTGTACGCAAAATCAAAGTGCTGAAAGTACCCATTTTGAAGCATTTATCTATGGCCAGCATTTTTTACGGGATCGCCGACCCAATTTTTACCAAAAACAAAATAGTTCTGAGTTCCTTTATTATTTTATATCCGCCGACCTCAAGATTTGAGTTAACAAAAATAAAATTTGAAGGTTAATAGACATGATCTCTCAGATGTTCTTACTGAAAATGCTTTATGTGATTTCAATCGTCCGCATTATTTATAATACGCGTTACCAGTATGAAATTACGGACCAGAGAGCCAGCTTCCAGACGACTTGGGCGAAGAAGTCGTCGTCTGTTCATTCAATTCGCCAATTTTCGAAAGTTGGGCGGAACAACCTACGTAAACTTCTAAGGCATGTCATTAAGCCTTCGTATTAACAAACGAGATGTCCGAAAGGCATTCATGGTATAAACATACCTAATATCGGGCAGCTTGGGGATAACCCGATAATAGGTATGTTTATACATGTACAATGAATGCCTTTCGGATGTCTCGCTTGATTACACGAAGGCCCAATGAGTTTAATAAAATGCCCAAGAAATTTACGTTGATTTTTTCATTATTGACCGACAAACAGCCACAAAAAACACATGTGTGAGAAGTTAAGCTCCGCCTGTCGCTATATTTTGTAAAGCGATATCTGATTGGATAAGCGACTACTGCTGACCAATGAGCGCTTAGCTTTGTAATGAATTTCGATGAGAGGTGACATAGATGACAAGTTAAGCCTGTCAATATTGATCAAAAGGACGACCAGTGGAAGGTGCTATATTGAAATGGATGAGTAATTTGAATTGCACAATTAGGGCGATTTCTTCGCGATTTTTCACCGTGAACGCTGTCTAGAAATTTATTGAATATTTCTTTCGTTTTCAATATTGACTCGCGGATATTTTCTATAACGTCTGTCGTGTCATATGATGTATACTCATACTTGATATTGATGTTAATTCTAAAACACAGGTTATAGATTTTATTTGCATTGAATTTCGTGGGTAAATTTTTTCATTATTGCATAATTTGACAATTTTTAGTGTAACATTAACGTGTTAGGTCAGGTTACTGTTGGTAAACGGGTTATAGGAGTAAAGGTTTTTACTTTACTTTCGAGACTTTTCTCACTTTGATGGACTATCGAAACAAATAATACACATAATCACATGACTAAACCAAAGATTATAGTAAGCACACTATAGTTTTCTTTAGTTTCTAACTAGAAACATGCTAACTAACATATTATCATAGATTTATATGTGAAACATCAACTGACAAGAAGATATGCACATTGTATAGCACTGTATGTTTTACAACTATCAAGCATTATTAATTAAAAGATCCAGTGTTAAATAATGAAGCCTGATCAGAATTGTTAGGACGACCACAAGTTTTACGTTTCTTCATTATAAAATGCCACTGGAATGTTTTTATTTGCTCCAAGGTTTACACTACATTGATGAATGGTAAACATCGCAAAGTTGCGAGGGCACCTGTATAAAATCGCAAATATTAGCGACTGGGTTCTTCTACTCGTAAACCAATGTATTCATCGCAAAAATGACTGATGTTTTATGAACTGTTGTTTTCCCGGTCTTATGTATGTGGCGTTCCCTGTCGACACTTACGCTCTCTTGTAATATAACCTCATTTTATATGTTGTGCGGTTAGTTCTCTTTAGACAATTACACATGATTGTGATGTATGTGTAAACATGCCCTACATTTGTATTTATATAGTTGTGTAAGTTTCTCATACAGGTATATACATGTTGATCGAAATGAAATATTGCAGAAACATGTAAGTAAAAGTAATAATATGAAATTATATATTTTTGTTTTCCCTAAGTAAGCTGTATATTTTCAAATGTTAAAGATGCCTTAACCAATATAGTAACAATACAGGAAATACGGCCAGTTCTAATAATTTACGTTCAGATGGACCAAATGCATATTTAATGAACATAAGGTGGCTGATCTAGGAGTTAAAATTACGGGCCGTCTTTATATTTGTGTGGTAAAACAGTATATATAGATAAAAAGTGAATGATGAAGTCGAGCATAAGGTTTAAATCTTTATCTCTATTTGACATTTACAATTGATTTTAAATTTTGACTTTGGCCTATCTAGAAACAAATCTTTCTAGGTATTGTCAAGAGATAGTCATGAAAGCTATTAAGTGATATGACGAACATCTCAGTCAACCCGGATTCTTGTAAACAATAAATTACATATAAATAGTAAATAGGCTGCTTGAATGCTTTGATAAATTTACTCTGATAAACAAACTTGTATCCTGTAGATAACTCGCACCAACTTGTACGTGCTTATCTACACAGTATGGCTTTGAAAGTGGTCTTGATTGCAATCTGTATCTGGTGTTGAAATTTAATTAACTCGGAAATCATCTTAGTATTATAAATGCTTACGTGGTTATATCGTACACGATTAATCAGAATAACAGGAAACAGATTCGATCTGACCTGGACGAGTTACAGAAATCCCCTCCATATTACTTTGTAAAATCCTTTTATTAGCGATTATAGCAGTTATGTTACATGTTTCATATGTAAAATTATTATGAGTGTATTTTGCTTTTGAATTAGGTGCATGCGTTCAAGTTTCAATGTGCTTTTTGAATGGCTGTGCACTTTGTATGTGTCTATTCATACTCGAGTTATTTATTCATTGTTATAAACATTGCGTCAGCAGTGATGCACAGTAACGACAGTTCAGATACTGCGAAGTTTAGCTCAAACATTCTTTCACATATTCATTGATAACATCACGTATTACATCGTGTCAACCAGTGCCAAAACATTCGACGAAAATGTTGTGTTAACTTGTAAATCACGCCCTTGGCTATACTCTTTATCAGGTCCGCGCGTTAAAGAAAGGATCACGGTGGAAAGTTCAAATCCCGGTAGGGGTCCGTTCTGATATGGCCGGTTGGTGAGCCGCTAGCTAGTTAAATAATGGTTACCATCCGCCTACCTGCCTGATCAGCCCATGGGTCATGTCTGTCCCTTTCGATATTTTCTCACTGGAAACACTTTTAGCATTCTTACCACAAGACAAACAATGTGTGCTAAATTGAAATGGCATTATACAATCGAACTAGATATTGTGGAGACTCACATATTTTAATTGAGTCTTTGCGATTGTCTTCTTTATTTCATTCGGATTACAATAAATGCGTCTACATTCTTTATGTAAATTTGCCCTGGTTTTGTAGTTATAGTGTCATTTCGGTTTCTGCTACAATTACATCAGAACTTTCCTTGGCTCGGAGTTATACGCAGTTTTTGTCGTCCTCGAGTGCCGACTGGCAGATACAATATATCTTGCACATACAACACATCATTATTTTATTACATGATACGAGATTGGTATATTATGTGGCTTAACAATGATTATAAATTAATTATATCATGGTTTTAGATAAACATACGTCGGAAAACTGCATTTTCCAAATTTCTTCCAATTGTTCCAAATTTTTGGCACATACCCGCCTCTGTAGGAAAATAATTTTACAAAGTAGAATTCAAGGTCACAACATTAATTTTGTTCTTAAACGTTAAAATGGCACATATTTGCGATTTATGTATTGAATTTATTCTTAGGTAGGCCAATATGTGCTTTTTATCTTAAACTTTAACAGTTTAAACGAAAAAATATGGCATGGAAAAAATATTGAAAATCGCTTAAATATGGATTGATAACAATGTAATTTGCAAAGGAATGACTATCACATACATATTATGTACTTATGACTTCATATATTATTGGAATTATAATACTTACCTCATTGTCAGCAGTATTTATAATGATTTAAACATTGTTTATAATTCTGTACAGACGAATTCATCTTGATCAATAGGCGTTTGCGAAAACTATTCTAAGTATGGTGTACATTAAGCGCCATTTCGTTCACATTGTATTTTATATATTTCTTTTTCTTTCTTTTTTCACTTTCTGCATCAAAGATTTTGTAAGACTTTTGATATGTTCTTTATACAGTATTATTCTAACGAATGTACTTCAAAACATTTCTGTTGCAATTATTTGAGGGTTAAATTTATATTGACTGGACTAATTGTACATCAAGTTATCAATATTATTCGCAAGCGCCCATTGATCAAGATGGATTCGTCAGCACACACATGTAAACAATGAATAAAATGACTATAAATACTGCTGGCAATAAGGTAAGTATTAGATTTTTAATAATATATGAACTCATAAGTACATAAAATATATGCGATAGTCATTCCTTTGCAGATTAGATTGATACCATGCCATATTTAAGTGATTTTCAATTATTTCTTCTTGCCGTATTTTTTCGTTTGAAATGTTAAGATTATTAATAAAAAGCACACATTGTCTTAACAAAGCATAAATTTGATACATAGATCAATCGCAAAACCTTGCTATTTTAACGAATCGGATGAAATTTACTTTTGTGACCTGGAAATATTTCTTGTCAATTTATTTTCCTACGGAAGCGGGTATGTGCCAAAATTTGCCCAAGATTGAAGAATGGCGAAATTTGACATTTATATCTGTAACTGCATTTGATTGTACTTCACTTCACCATAACCATCACGAAATTACAACACGACAATGTACTATTTTTAGAAGAACAGAAATAACAAGTTTGTCGTTCATGGAAGACATACAGTAAGAACTTTTATACATCAATTAATGATTCAAATCAAATACATTTCCGGTCGAATTCATACCAATCATGACACCGGATTTGACAATGAAGTTTGCCCTATTGTTTAAAATTGCTCTTCTATTGTTCATAAAGTATGTAATGATAAGGCCAACCTAATAAGAATGTAAATTTTGATTCATTTGGAATACCTTGGTCAATATCAATCCTTAGCCTATGTGTAAAAGATTTTCAATTTGTTATAATTTGTTAAAGAGGTGTTGAGGATAATTTTGATGTCCATTGTGTTAGAGTACTCACGTTGTTATGTATGATTATGCTACATTGAAAATTGGTATTTCTTATTGTGACTTAAAAAAATACGTCATTTACAGGAGGGTGTATGCATATGAAGTACCACATATATTTTTTAATAAGCATATAATTTTCGTTTTTTTTATGCTTATGATATCACTAGCACTTTCTTTATAAGAATAAAAAACAAATGATAAAATAGGCTCATTTTGAACTAAAAAAATATGTTTTATGCATGAAGAACATGAGTGGAATTTGTGACCTCTCAAAGCAAGTCGGCTTAATCTTAAAACTTGAAAATCTTTAAAACGGCACGGTAAAACTTTGTAATATTTTGCACGTCGTTGTCTTAAGTGATCTAGAAACTCATAGAAACAGTTTAGTTAAGATTCTTGATGATGAGTATTAGAGTGGTCTTACATTAAGTATGTAAGGATGTACTTAACGATTGTTTGTCAAATACGTTCATAAATATATTATATATACAATGTAGTTCAACAGTCAAGTACTTAGCACGAACATGTATACATCAATTAATGATTCAAATCAAATAAATTTCCGGTCGAATTCATACCAGTTATGACATCGGATTTGACAATAAAGTTTGTCCTATTGTTTAAAATTTCCCTTCTATTGTTCATAAAGTATGTAATGATCTACTTAACGATTGTTTGTCAAATACGTACATGAATATATTATATATACACTGTACGTGCGAATAAAATATGTTGCCAATCTCACTTGTCAACAAACAAAGAATATCAACTGATCAATCAAAGTTGATGTGTACTGTATTGTTCGACCTATTTATGGGTGGAAATGAATGAAATGGTAGCTAGGGACCGCAAAACATGTTCGAGAATTGAATCTATCACTGTTCGAGTGATCTACTGTTAGATAATATGAAATGAGAAGGGATGTTGTCGGGACTTAAGAACCTGTTTGAGGTATCTTTTGTGTTCGAGCCAAAACTGTTCGAGGTTTCGAAGTTCTATTGTATTATAAACTCAGAAGTCACGTGTCTTTAATACCGACCAATGAAAATTAGTACAACAAAGCAGTTATACTGTATACTGCAATATCTCATTGGCTGAATCAGACATGTTAAAAGGTCAAATATCAAAATATGCTAGTTCATAAAGCAATAAATCAGCGGTCCTGTAATGAAAGCGCTGCATTAATGTATGGGAGCGTAACCAAAGTCATGACAACCAGAGTTTTGTTCATGAAAGTCCATGCTTTACCCCTACAAGTGCAGCAGTGTGTTTATCTTCAAGCGCAACATTGGTTAAGATATCCGTATGGTATGAATCCATGGTTTTGGACCGATGATGGAAATATGCTGTCGCCAATTAAGACCCATGTGTGACCTGCATGTATTGATTGCGTTTATCGAATCAGATGTAACTGTAAAGCTAAGTGTGACCAAGTGTTGTACATACAGGAAGCATGGATTGGATTGTTCATCAGAGTGTGGTGAATGTCAACGAAGAAGTTGTTCAATAGGACAAACCACATCTGATGACGATATTACATGTACAGAAAATAATTACGTGTACATAGAATAAGCTTTAAGAGAAATAGCGTAAATATAGCTAGTATTGTTGGACTACTTATGTTTTTGGCAATCCACTGAGATGCATAACGATGTATAGTTGAATACGTGTTCATATAATATATAATGTTTCGAAGTAACTTAAACGAATATACTGGCGACTTTCTTAATTTAACTTTAGATTTTGTATAAGTGGGGTAATTTCTATCACTTTAACGTAAGGAAATATTCATTTTTCCTTGTATTTGGGCAGAGTTCTTCATAAATACACATTGAATGGAGTCTAGATTTGAATATTCTGCTGTCTTCTGGTACGTAATATTCCACAGATGTCATTTTCATTTTAGCACTAAAAATACATTTTTGTAAAAATGAGGTGGTGTTAAAACAGACGAATTTCAAGTATTTCTGCAACTTAGATTTTGTTAGACTTTTGATATGTTGTTCTATATAGATTTAACTTTCATAAACAGTGAAAATAATTTATGTTGCAATTATTTGAAGGTTTGGCCATTCTTTACGTAGAATGACTGGACTAATTGTCAGCAGTCCTAGAAGGAGGTTCATTAATGTTAACCAACATTCAAGTACTCACTTATTGGTATGTCTTAAATTAATAAGATTGTTTGTTTTCTACGGATCTCACACATGAGAAAAACGACGACATTGTACTATGGACAGATTTGTTTTTTTTACTTTTACAAAAAAAACTGAAGTAATAATATGAAATGATAATTTATCTAGATACAATCGAACAATAAAAACAAACTACTGCACTGTTGGAAACATTTAACTCAACTATCTAAAATGGATGCTAACATAATATCGGAAACAAAACAATCGCCCATGCCACTCTATCATTGGGCTACAACCGCCATCTCGTTACAACATCTATGAGGTAGGCCTGCAAGAAAAAGTATACAAGGCATTTAAATAGCAATGTATTTCATTGTCAGCACGTATAGAGCATATTAACAAAACTTAGTTCCTTTAAAAGAAATATGCGAATGATAAACCCAGGAATATTGTAGCGGAGGCGCAGTAGATTGTTGAGATAATTCACGTTACATGATATCCCTTCACACATCTTTACTGGTAAAATGAAACGCGAGTTTCGTCAATTAAAATACAATGGAGATGTCATTTCTTTACGCGAGCATTACGTCTTCGTTTGCGAATAGTACAACCAGACTTTAGCATATACAAGAACTGACCGCCTTTCACAAATGTAGTGAAGTAGTCCAGTACAGTGAAAGTCATTCCATCCACCTGTAGTGTTGGGTACTATTCGAGCACAGTTTTCATTATTATCTTGATTATTAGGTTGATTAGGTAACCAGTTTTGGTAGCCAATGTTTGTCAGTGTCTCCTTACTGTCCATCCATCTCCATACACCTTCTACCTGTACATCACTCAAGCCAATCCAGAAACTGTCTGTAATTGTATGGCCATTATTACGGAATAACAAAACAGTTAGCTCACTCTCTCAGCTTCTGCTTCAATGGAAGTGAGTCATGGGTTGTGTATATTCCGTTTACACAGTTAGCATTATTATGGTATAAATATGCGCGCCCGTTTAGCTCAGTCGGTAAAATGCTCGTTTGCAAAATTAAAGGATGTGGGTTCGAACATTGCGTGAGGAATGTGTTCTTCCGTGAATATTTGACTGAAGATACAGCCTCAGATTCACTTGTCCTTCACCTCTGAACTCTGGTTTAAGTGGAGGAGTTAGTTAGGGCATGTTAGGTCAATTGACTGCCATATATGACTATAACAATAATTGTGGGAAACGGCATTAAAAATTAATGAAACAATTAATATACGGAAGAAATAATACAAGAGCACTGTCTCAGTTTCTTCAGCAGTAAATGCGAATTAGGAACGACATAATTATTGTCTCCTATTGTCAATCACAACGATACTCAGATACCTCAACCCACGTGGTTAATTCAGTCGTTAGCACTTTGTACTGCCAAACCGGATGCAGTTAAGTTCAAACCCGGGCCCGGTTATGTCTGCCAGGTCATGCTTCTGATATATTAGTCAATGAGTACACTTACCCTCGAAAAGATCTATGACTTTAGCCAAGAACGTGTTTTCTTCCGATGTTTCAATTTCAGCAAGTTTGCCTCCGAACGATGAACATAATATCTGGCGATATAAGGAAACACTATGTAATGGATTACAAATTAGAAATGATTCATGTGAGAATGTTGTCGGTTGCTTGCAGAAGTATATATGTTAGTACTGGTTAGTACTCGGAAACACTAGTGAGGTAACTACTGATATACACCGTACATAACTACTGATATACACCGTACATAACTACTGATATACACCGTACATAACTACTGATATACACCGTACATAACTACTGATATACACCGTACATAACTACTGATATACACCGTACATAACTACTGATATGCACCGTACATAACTACTGATATACACCGTACATAACTACTGACATACACCGTACATAACTGAATTGTTGTCATAAAAATAACATGAAATGACAAATGCAGACTGAATTGTTGAATTTCAGAAATATGCTTTACGTAGAAAATCCTCAAGAAATGAAACTTTAAATGCGACTGATGCTGAAGGATAAATTGAACTGTTACATCGACAGTACAAAGTAACACTATGAGTTACCGCAGCGTGTGTCCACTGCTCCTTCTCATGCGAAAACAAATAACATGAAGTAGAATGCTGTAACCATCCGTGTGGACAGTCCGCAGCTGAATAAGATAATACTTGGAGTAAGTTTACTGTAATATACTTTATTATAATTATGCTGTTAACAAAAATAATCTCGTTTTCATCTTACTGGCAATGGTTGGCGCGAGTGTAGACTTACTACCTTATTTGTTTGCCCTAAACCTTTCTTTGTTGTTGCAATATGGACACTAAACAATATATAAGTGATACTGCTCATAAACATAAATTATGAAGTTAACACACTAAATCAGAATTATTTTAAAATAAATATCAATTCAATGTCATCCAATGCTTTAATTTTGAAGTTCATTTATGTCACAGTAAAGACACAAGCAAGTGTGGATTGGAAATGTCTGAAATCTTACCAATGTCAGACATTTTATTGAATACATGTATATAAGTAGTTAAGTAAACAATCTATAAAGTTGTGAAAATGTTCAGTTTGAATACACTCATATGATATGCGTTTAACATGCTTAGTACACTTGCACCGGCGACAGTCGGTTCGTCCATAGACACGTATACCTTAGATGCCTCGAACAATAGATGGCTCGAACTAATTGCTAGGTCCGACGGCAGATCGAGGTTTCAAAGTTTTACTGTATATAAGTAGTTAAGTAAACAATATATTAAGTTCATATTATTATCAGTGTGCCATAAAGTTGGACACTGCAAAGTTCACAAACCAGTCCTACCAAATTTAACGACAGTATAGTACATAATTATACTACATGTACTTCGAATAAACGTAACGAACCAACTACAACGTGTTTAGGCACTCGTAATTACATTTATTATAAGGATTTTCCATTTAGACAAATGAATAATTATGCTACCAACCTGTCAAAGACTGTAAAAGCGTAACTAGGAACAAACTAATTAACATGTTAATTTGAGTTCGTCCACTAAAATTCCACTTAAAAGGATGTCGGACCTTATCAGAGTACTGATAAATTTGACATTAGCCTTCCGTAGATTAGAAATAAGTGTGTCAGTAGGTGTATGAGTGGTTTAGTTTAATTTAATTTTAATTTAAGCGTTGTTCGCCCTTTTCAACAGTAATGAAGTTATGTTGTAATTAGACATAACCATTGGGTTAGTTAAATACCTGAGAATCAGCATTGGGGGGACAAGTTAAGTTGAATGTATTTTCGTCAGTCAAGTCAATGCGGCAACCAAAGTCCTCGTATTTGTATACATGGAAAATATTTAATTATTCATTCAAATTTCGTAGAAACTGAAAATCAATCCAGTACGATGTTCCGTTAGGGCCATCTTTGCATAGCCCCTTCGCGCACTGGGCAAGGGCACGATGACACGATGCGATGGCATGATTCGATTGTACGATGACACGATGCGATGGTACGATGACACGATGCGATGGTACGATGACACGATGCGATGGTACGATGTTCTATCGCATCGTCCCATTGTGCTATCGCATCGTCTCATCGTGCCATCGTCTCATCGTGCCATCGCATCGTGCGATCGCATCGTGTCATCGCATTGTGTCCTCGTCTCATCGCGTCCTCGTCTCATCGTGCCATCCCATTGTGCCATCGTGCCATCGTGCCATCGTGCCATCGTGCCATCGCATCGTGCCATCGCATCGTGTCATCGCATCGTGTCCTCGTCTCATCGCGTCCTCGTCTCATCGTGCCATCGCATTGTGCCATCGTGCCATCGCATCGTGCCATCGCATCGTGCCATCGCATCGTGTCCTCGTCTCATCGCGTCCTCGTCTCATCGCGTCCTCGTCTCATCGTGCCATCGTGCCATCGTGCCATCGCATCGTGCGATCGCATCGTGCCATCGCATCGTGTCCTCGTCTCATCGCGTCCTCGTCTCATCGTGCCATCGCATTGTGCCATTGTGCCATTGCATCGTGCCATCGCATCGTGGCATCGTGCCATCGCATCGTACTACCGCATCGTGTCATCGTGCTATCACATCGTGTCATCGTACCATCGCATCGTGTCATCGTACCATCGCATCGTGTCATCGATTGTATCGTGCCATCGCGACATCGTCTTATCGCGTCATCGCGTCATCGTCTCATCGTCTCATCGTCTCTTCGCACTGGGCGATGGCACGATGACACTATGCGATGGTACGATGACACGATGCGATGGCACGGTGGCACGATGCGATGGTACGATGTCACGATGACACGATGCGATGTCACGATGACACGATGCGATAGCACGATGACACGATGTGACAATGGCACGATGAGACGATGCGATAGCACAATGGGACGATGCGATAGCACAATGGGACGATGCGATAGCACGATGACACGATGCGATGGCACGATGACACGATGCGATAGAACACCGTGCCATCGCATTGTGTCATCGCATCGTGCCATCGTGCTATCGCATCGCCTCATCGTGCCATCGCCCAGTGCACGAAGGGGCGATGCCACGATAACCCTAACGGAACACCGTAGTCCAGTTAGAAAAATGAAGCAAGACTAGTTGTGAAATATCATATTTAGCACTGCCATGGAATATTCATGATAAAACATTTTTGCGTATCAACTGTACCAAGAAGGTAAAATTTGTTCCTTTGAAATACTGCGGATGATCCTGATCGTAAAACATAAATTATAAATGCTCAAAACACAATATTCGGAATTTGCATATTTTATCGTATACAAATTATACTCACACCAATGGTCATAATACTCCAAAACAAAGTATTGTAGGCGTTTTTGTTAAATGAATTGTATGCTGGTGCTCAGGTTTCAGTGTGTTTATTTCAGCTAGGTTTTATTTAGAAATTAAAACTGTTTAAGATTGTTTCTGACGTCAATACAATGTCGGTCCTCCTGGTATCGCTAAAAATATTGCACCGGAGGTTATCATGGGCATACAAACGACGATCGAAATAAAGAGAAACACATTGATTAATTATGTGATTCCTTGTAGTCTCAATTCCTGATTATGTTAAAGAGCAACGATGATAATAGATAATTAAAATTGATATACAAATTATACGTTTATTGAAAGAAGTTGATCAAACATTCATATACAGCCAAGGATAAGTCTTGACAGTCAAAATTGTCAATCAAAACAAAAATAACATACAGTGTTCAAATAGACCTGAACAAATATTGATTAAGCAATCAGTTGAGCAATCTTCTTAATAAAACACCGTGGACTTCGTCGTTTGCATAACATATATGACTTGAAGTGGTCTCAACGCAGAACTCTAGTAATTTTCTATAAATACAGCTGTCCCAGACTTGTGTACATTTTAAATTTGACTTGTCCGACATTGGAGGCTAGTAGTGCGATCACAGAATAGGGTATTGATTAACAGTTAAGTAGGCGTACATGAACTACATTTGTTTACTTGTAACATTAATTGTCAAACGTTAATTAGCTTTTGAGGATAGATCTTGACGGCGTGGCAAGGAATGTGTTACATAATTTGCACAGATGGAGTCAGCTATCATCACAGTATGGACCCAATTAACAATGTCATTTATTAAAGGTAAAGTTCAATATTTTAGATATGTCACCATGTTCTAACTGGACAAACGTCCTGTTTTGTTAATTATCATACGGTTACCTACTATTATGTTAATTTCAGTGTGTGGGGGTCATTTACATAGCATTGATTCCAGGCCTTCAAAGCAGACTAAGACTAAGTCCAGAATGGGGAATAACAACAAATTCGTGAATAAATAACCTTATTTAGAGGCAACCGGAAAAGTTTACAATGACATAGTGTCTTAATTACAGTACATGGTCTAAAGATTAGTGTCTCGTCAAATCATACCGAGAGAGAATCGAAAAACTATCACTTGCAATTAAAAGCGAAGCCTGATTTGATTTTATCTGATAACAAACTATAAAAAAACAAACACAATTTGTTGTAGGAACGCTGTTCGGTTTTCTCAGATTGTACAGTGTTACGATATGTAAGTGCACAAACATCTATAGAAAATATGATGAAACATTACCTAATGCCACAAAATGTGCAATCATATTTAAAGTGCAATATATTGAACTACTTATTTATTAATGAAAATAAGGTAGTTTGGTAACATTTGAAAGGTGGAGAAGAATTTAAGAAGTGCACAATAAAAATACTTCAAACATACATATACGAGTATATCTATGAATGTATATGAACAAGTATAATTATATAGTTAAAAAGATAATACGTAATATATTATGACCCATCATCAAACATAGTAAACTGGATTACTAGTTGTTTTCATTATTTCTTTTATAAAGTGTATGCCTAATATCAAAACTAAAAATGATAGTTTAACCAGTTTAACTTTATGGCTAATGTAATCATCTGCGTTGTATTTCAAGGGTTTGAAGTATTTCCGTTTAAATACTTTCGGAAATGATCAAGTAACAGTTTCGATGTAACATCACTAATGAAGTATGATAAATGATTGAATTATTGGTAAATTTCTTCATTCTTACATTATACCCATGTCTATCACTTCTTTTCTCTCTCGTACGCCCTCTTTCATCACAAAAGAGAGAAGATAAGTTGATACAGGGCACGCCACATAAGACAGTGTCTCTCCCTACAGACCTCAGAGAAAACAACAATACATAAAGCATAAGGCATTTGAGGAGGCTCAAGGGTACACACGTAAGGGAACAGGGACACAAAGAATGACACGTGCGACCATAAGGGATAACTAGGAGAATAAAAGAGGACAAGCAATACTCATTACAGGTAATGGAATCATCACAGAACGACACGGAGATCATTGTCAATTAATTATAGTGTCTTTGTTTCTCCTCCAGGCGACCAATGGAACCATTTTTATTTATCGGTATTTCAATGAACATTCTACAATTGTTCGGAAAGAAACGGGAGTATGTCAGCACATAGGTACTCCGCCGATAATTTGTCATGGCATCTCGAAATACGTCTGATGTAATAACATTCAGACGAATTAATAGTTTGCCTCGATTCTTAGAGTTGCTGACGATAGCATTGCCATATTGCCCATAACGTTCCACCAGTAAGATCCGTTTCAAAAATATTTCCAATCTTTGTTGACAATGTATAGGCATTTCAGGAAGTGTATAAAGCATTTCATTTGAAGAATCTTCCATCGTTTCCTTATGACTATTGCTAAGATGTTTTGAAATGATCTTTGTATCTACAGTACTTGTACTTGTTCTCGATATGTTTGATTCAAATATAAAATTCGTAACATACTGTTTCGGAAAATACCCGGTTAGGTTCTTATCTGAGCTACGATTCCCCAGACATTCAGTAAGCGTCGTGTATGTTGCATATATGTCCTGAATGTATATGCTTGCATTGCACTTGTCGTCGAGTCCAAGGGAAATAATCTCTGGAGGAAATGGCACATTCTCAATCGTTAGCCTTATTAACTGCACCATAGTGTATTTGTGCTCAATTATCGCTTTTGTCGTTTCCAGGAACTTTATGTCCACACTGTATGAGGACAGTGATATGACATATTCTTCCTCTGCCATGTTTCTAATGTTGTTGGCTTGTTGTCTTTCCGTACTGAGTACTGCCCCTACCTCTTCGGTAGAAATTTCCCGTATGTATTCATCATGTTTAGGGGAGATATAATCTGCGTTACTGAAACTTTCATACTTCTCTGACTTTTCAGGATCTGAATTACACGAGCCGAATGTTTTTCCACCGACAGATAAGTTGTAGTCTGTAAACAAAATGCCATTTGATTCAATTAATGTTTATACAATGTGGACTCATGGTGCATATAATAACGACGACCAGACAAAGCAGTAATTGATATGTGTCTATGTAATGTAAATAGTTCAAATTTGTTGATTAAAAAGTGTTTACGACTATGATTGGCCATCCTACTCATAAATAATTATTTTCACTCCGGATGAAATAAATCACTGGCCAAGGTACTCAAATATATATTTTTCACCGCGATTAAAATAATTATGTATGAGTAGGATGGCCAACAATCCACAAAATATCAGAGATAAGTAAAATGGTCCAGTTAAGTTTTTTATGTACATAAAATTCTGACAGTTCACACAATACACGACATCACCAATCATTTAGAAATTACTAAATAAATTAAACTTGGAGACGAAGTTTAAAGAGAACCTTTTTCTTTCGAGTACTATTATAAATAAATGTAATACGGATCAATTCACGTGTAAAATAAAACATGTGCAATATGTTCAATCTCCAACAATTCTATATGAGCACTGCTATGAGAATTACAACCCCCTCTGTAAGTGACGTCTTTTCAAGAAACCGCCACATGTTATGTCACTATTTGCATGAAACAATATTTACTCCATACGGTCACTCCGTTTTGATATTGCCTTATTGGGCTGATACTGCTTACTGCCAGTAGATGGTGACGTCACATGTGACGTTTTTATGGAAATGGCGTCACTTTAAGGAAAGGTTGGAAATCGTACTGCGACGCTCAAGCGCAAATAAACATGAGCATAGAAAAAATGCGAGATAGCATTGTCAGGAGCATCAACATGGATACCGCTACGAACATCATTACTTTATAAGGTAATCACCCAAAAGTCTGCATTTTATTAATTTATATTAAATCACGTCGATGTTATCACATATTAATAAGATACAAATTCAGAAAAAATCACAAATCAAGAAATACCATCAGAGATGCATAGAATATGGCATTATCAGTAATAACACATTATGCTACACAATGTATAGGTTAATCTAGCAATAACATTTGCAATATACTATAGGTAATCAATAAATGTACGTGTTAAAAACAGAATCACGATTTTGATTATTTTCATTATTAACTATAATATCACATACAAAGATAATTTACGCTGTATTTACATTGATCATCATTATTTAAACTACATGTTTATGATTGTTTTACAAAATTCGGTTATAATTACATTTCATCAGTAAGTCAATTATAACAATGGACCATTAGATGGATATATTCGATCCATTTAATTTTAAATGTTTGTGTCTGTAGGTGCTTTTAACGGAGAAAAAAATCGCGATTTTGTTTTGGTATGAACGTAGATCTAAATAAAATTTAATTAACTGATATAGTTCTACGCACAAGCGCATTTTCACTCCTTATTAGCATAGTTACGGAAAGCGGTATCACATCCTAAATTGACATGGATTGGTCTTCTGTCACTCGTTCGCGGTCACCATATTGTAGGCTTAAAGCTAATTAAGCACAGTTATTGGATTTATAACCTCTTTTTAAGTGACGTCATATCATGAAAACGCAACATATGTATGTTGTCACTATTTGCAAGCAGGAAAAAATATATAATTGACTCCATAGGGTCACTTTGTTTTCATATTGCCATATGTCAGTACAAGGTGACGTCACGTGTGACGTTTTCTGGAAATTACGTTTTTTACAGAAGACGTTGTAGTGACCGCGTACAGCGGCACTCTTCATTGATTTAACTGATATAAGTTTATAATCAGGTTTATTGTTATTGAAATGTATACAATTTCGGTAAACTCGGAAGGTGACGCCTATCGTAAAGACGAGAGTAATATACTGCGCAAGTTATCGAAGTATATGCGCACACGTATAAAAACGTAAACATGTAAAGCACTATTGTATCCAAGTAGTCTGTAAGGTAGGAAACTGATTAATCCTTTCAGTTTCGGACGTTCCCCACATATCGTGCCGACATCTGATTATTTGGAAAATTAACGATCACGCGAATGTGATAACCAAAAGGGTGATAGGACAATATATGCACCTGACATTTCAGAGTTACATCTTAATAGTGAACATGTATATTTGGATAAAGGTAATCGTTATCATTGGTTGCGATATTAATATAATGGGTCAAAAACAAATGATTGTTTTTACTTTCTGAATAGATACGATGCAACAGCAACTAAAAGTCAGTACAATATATGTGTCTTTCGATAAACCAAATTACAAAATGTCATATGCCCTAAATAAGGTAAGGCACATCTATTATCAAATTACATTCTTACGATAAAGTCGAGTTTGTTATTATAATATTTATAACTTCCAAAATCATAACGGCGAATACAACTCTAAAACCTGTGTGTGTGTGTGTGTGTGTGTGTGTGTGAATACATAACTACTTAGTCAGATAAACTTTTTTATTTTCGAAACAGTTTTCGTTATGTTATTCTTACATCAGCAAAATTATAGCTTACGACATTGTGTGCACTCGCATAAAGTCATATAGAACAACCGTCTATTTGATCTAATAGATCTATTTGAGCACAAGTAAATCATTACACGTTTGAGTGCGTTGTCATATTATGGTATACACCTTTATCGCAAGTTTTAGATGTCTATCTAACGTACAATGTGAGATTGAATCGATGTTTAAGTTCTCTCAATCTTATCAGAAAACGATTGAACTATATCTAATGTCATATGATCTATAAATAGACTGAGCACTTTTAAAAGTCAATGGCAAAATTGCATGTTACTCATATGACATGTCAAAGCAAGGTCACTGACAGTATTGGAAGAAGTTATATATACGTAATAATTATTTACAGCATAGATCTTAAATATTATTTCAGCTGCAAAAAATAACCTTCACCTCGGACAAGGACGATAAACAAGGCAATTATTTAGATTAATATGTTAGTTGAACCTCAAAGATATTGTTTAATTTAATGTTTTAATGTAAGTTATAAATAACAACTTACTGTATGTGAACATCACAGCAAACTAGTTTACTGGGGAAAATCCGACGTGAACCACGTCTATGTTACACTTTCAAAACGTATCTAAAATCTGGGATCCCAGTTGTATTACGCCTTGTTAGATAACATGCCGGAAGACATATTAACTGGGCGGAGTCAAATTAAAGTTTGCCTATATAATTATAATAAAGGTACATAGTAACCTATGATATAGGTTTATGCACACACACACACATCATTTGACGATATTGATATAACTCTAAACAATTCGAAAGATGAAAGCGAAACAAGGCTATAACTACATATAAATTATTGAGCAGACATGCTTGTTTCGCTTTCACCGTATGAATGGTTTTATTATTAGTTACCACAAAACAGACAAACATGACATATCAACATGCTTAGCATATTATTTGCAACACGATATTTGCATCGCGTGTTTTTTGATGGTCTATTTAAATACAAAACCCCACAATGACATAGCGATTGCAACAATGAATGTTTCACGATGATTTATCAGATAACAATAAAGACGTTTTAAGTAAAGGAATGTGTGGAATTGATATATACACTTAGCAAACGTTATAAGTACACCGATAACATTTTTATGATATTGCAGTTAAATATGAATATATCAAATAGAAATTTAAGACACAGAAAGTGAAATCCGTTTGTAATGTTCCTACAAATATTCAGCGCAAAATATAGCAAATTAATTGAAATCAAGCCAATTAATACCACCACACAGAAATCAAAAGTCACATATTAACTCAATCGGTCATTATCGAGTGAGATCGCCGTTTGACTGGGTAATGTTTGCCGGTCAAAATCGTGTCCATGATAAGTAAACCCACCACAGAACAGGCCCCAAACGATATTATCAGAAGTGTCAAATATTTTCCAGAATTGGATTTGTAAAATTATTATGTCCAGGCAAACGGCGCATATAATCGGTAATGACCAATTCAAATAATGTGTTATTTTTTTATTTCTGTGCGGTGTTATGTAATTAGCTTGATTACAATCAATCAGCTGTATTTAAAACGTAGTAGAAACATTGCAGACATATTGGTCTTTCTGTGTGTGAAATTTCAATGTGATATACTCATATTTAATTACAATATCCTAAATATGAAATCGGAGTACTTATAACTTTTGCTAAGTGTATATATATCCAGTTAAGCTACCCCGCATATTATACATTTTTAAACCGCGTTATCAATGCAAAATTCAATATCAAAATCAATCTGTCAATCCGTTTGCGACATAGTGAAGCGTTCAAGAGTAGTGGTGTAATTTCTGACCCATAATTCGTAATTTCGATGTTTCTCTAAGATCATTTACCGTCTGAACGACCTCTAAATTTACTATAAAAACGATACAAAGCGATATCTTTGCCAAATAAAGCTGGTATCGTCTGTTTAAAATTGACATATAGAATAAAAAGTAAAAAAACCTCGCCTTCTCCTGCTCGAAAGTTATATAGCTATTTTCTTAATTTTATCAAGTTTTACGATGTGCATTACCTCCGTGTTGGCATTTTGCTAAGAACAGTCGTTGCGAATGCTTTGAAACAAATTCATTAGTATGATTATGTGAAGAATAGCAGTCTAATACGCCTTGTATCACATAAGATTTCAGTATTTTTATGCAAAATAAAGACAGTTTGGTGACGTGCAGGTAACAGAAATCGTGTAATTTTTTTATTTGTCTGAAAACTGATATTTTTTTTATTTTGAAAGTTCACTGAATTTGTCAATTGGGATTTGATACCCGTGAATGCCAGTAACATTTGAGAATGTAAATAACATCATACTGTTTTACTGTCATCATTTCTTTGTTATATAAAAATATAGAATAAAGCAACTAATTGTCAGTATACAAATTCTTACACATAAACACGAAGTGAACGCGTCGTCTGCTAAGAGCGTGTTATCTACCATATCGTGAAATTTACGCATAGGTAAAATCGCGAGCCGAGGCAAGTTAAATCGATAAGAGATAGCGTTATATAGTCCGATTCATAACCCCGTATGTACTAGCCCTGTTACAACACAAAAATGTTTATGAACATAAACTCGGTAAAGTTTTATTGAAAGTGTAATCTTCAGTCTATGTATGTAACAACATAGGTATAGTTCAATGCTGGTAATCACACACTCTATGTTTGCAACATGACAGTACCTACCGAGGTTTAAGTTCATGCTGGTAGACGCACAATCTATGTTTGCAACATGACAGTAACCACTGAAGTTTGAGTCAATGCTGATAATCGCACAATGCGGGTTTGTAACATGACGCTTACAACAATTCCGATAATCACACTCAGTGCGAAAGACCCTACTCACTTTCAACATCCGTTTCTGATGTCGTATTGGGACATTATTTACACATAACGCGAATGCTGTGATGACATTGACCAACAAAGAAACATGTATATTCAAAAGAAAGTCTGACCGCTTCATTGCATTTCTGTTTATGACTTTATGACTTTAATATTTTAAGAGCATAGTTGTTTTAAGCATCATTCTATGTTCTGTATTATTAAGCCATAGTTAAAAATTGTCTTTTTGCATAAGCCTACTTACACATCAAAACAGCCCTACCCAAAATTTAGAGGTCTGAGTGGAAATATTTTAGCAGGATCTCAATAGTTATCACTAGTGCAACCAAAATCATAATACAAACAAATAATTACCTAACCACCTAAATTTTCCTGGGTAGCGTTATGCAAAACAAACAATTTTAAGGATGGCCTAATGCACTATTTAATGCGCTGTGAGTGCATTTGACAGCTCACACCTCTGTAATGTTGTCGTGTTGGTAAACTTTATAATCAAAGCACAAAAGTGCTGGTGGACGGTACCTCTCGTCTCTGTATCAAAGTGGCAACTCGTTGCATACAAGTTTCTGTTTTATAACTAAACAGTTTTATAATATCCAAGTATGTGTAAATAGGTAAGATGGTTTGCATGGAATAAAACTAAAACATAAAACAGAAATGCGAAAAAGAATAAAAATAGTAAACATTTTTTTCCAAGAGATCTGCAATCCGACTTGTTCTAGAAATGCTAGATTTTCAAACCGAAATAAAGAAAAATGGTCAGTAATAATGGTAGAACCTTAAAATTGTAAAACAAGTGAAATGTTTGTCACTATTGTAAATAAATGAAATACAAAGATATCAGACCCTTTATGTAACGTTTGTGAGTATTTAATTATAAAATGACATATTAAATTATATCAGCACGAACTTAGAGTAAAATCAATATGCCCAGGCATAACGTTATGATAACACTCCCGGCCATAGCTTGCCATAGGTTATACGTTATCTTGCATTTTAAGTCTTGAGAACCGGTATGGAAGGGTATCCGCCTGACAGTCAGGTTCCCGTCGTACTGATATTGCAAACTGTAAACAAACTCGTGTGTATTAATACATTGCTTTAAACCCCATCTGAACTCCACAGAAACAGCTAATTAGTTCACAAACCACTTTAGCAGGTCACCTTTTCAACATTTCATTTTATTGAAACGTTTATGATATTATTTCGTGCGGTGAACTTTGGAACTACTTGTTTGCGTAGTTATTAGGATGTGGACGTTTTTGACATCTTAACGGCTTTCAGTCTTGTTTGTGTTTTGAAAACGGGAACCAATTGTTGTATGCCTCTCAAATCACCTTAGCGGTACCGTCCAATAAAAAGTACTGGGTAATATTCAAAAGGCTCGTTATAATGCTCTCACGGTCAAAATACATTCAATAAACTACAAATGTTTCTAAATTGGGCCAATTTTACGATATAGATATTCTAATCTATTTTAAATGAGAAGAAAATATTGTAACAGAAGAGACTGAGGTTGCTGAGATATTGAATGACCTTTCTTTACAAATGTTGCAAAAGATATAGGGAAATATTACATTTTTGATAGCAAACCATCCTAGCTTGAATAAATAAAATATTAGCATCGAATCAAATGTTTGTTTCCAACCGACTGATGAAAATTTTGTCCGAAACATTATAAACAATTTGACTCAAAAAAGGCTATTGATATTGATAAAATATTTGTGAAATAATTAAAAGCTGGAAAAGAAGCCCTAGTAAAACCAATAACAATGTTAGTAAATAAATCTATAAATTGTAGCACGTCCATAGATCAGTTAAAAAGGGCTCGAGTCACTCCAATCTATAAGAAAAAAGATAATCTTGAGAAATCAAATTATAGACCTGTCAGCATTCTTCCTATTTCATCAAAAGTATTCGAAAAAGTTCTCAGTGACCAAATGTATTCTTATTTTAATATTTTCACAAGTAGTTTTTATGTGCTTTTAGGAAAACCATGGATGTCAGACCACACTCATTGGGTTACTTGAAGACTGGAACCATGCGCTTGACCAAAATGATTATGTAGCGGCTATTAAACGCTTTCGACTGTCTCCTCCATAATATTCTGCTAAATAAACTATCTTGCTATGGTGTGTCTGATAAATCTGTAAAACTACTCGAATCTTACCTTTCGAACCGTAAACAACAAATAATATTTGGAAATATTTTGAGCTCATGGGCTGACATTCATAAGGGTGTTCCACAAGAGTCTATCTTAGAAACGTTATTGTTTAACTATTTATACACGATATATTCTATTTCGTAGGCATCCTTATAACAACCATGCAGACGACAACTCACTCTCCTTTCACTCCCCTTAGTTTGACGAAATGGTAAAACATTTGCAAGATAAAAGTAAAGTTTTAATTAACTGGTGTTCTTTTAACTGTATGCAAGCGAATCTTGATAAGTTCCAGGCAATACGAGCTGAAGAAAACGATCATCAAATCCCATATTTTTACCCTTGGTACAATGTCCATCTCTTGTGATGAAGTAGTCAAACTCGAGTGGACATTGACTGCAAGCTGAGATTTGATACTCATATCAGTAATATATGTAAAAAGGCAGCACAGCAAGTTCATGTGCTTAACATGATAGAAAATAGTCTTAGCAGATTGAACATACTAACTATAATTAACACTGTTGTCTAACCAAGTTTAATTTTTATTCATTAGCATGGCATTTCTGCTGAGAAGCTAATACAAAGAAAATGGCGAAGGTTCAGGAAAGAGCTCTGAGATTTGTGTACAGTGATTATGCATCCTCTTTTAATGTCTTATTACAAAAAGCAAATTTATCAAACTTACATATTCGAAGAATGCGAACTTTAGCCCTACAAGCTTTCTAGATAGTTAACGATATATCTACACCTGCATTGTCAAATCTTGTCGTTAAAAAGTATACAGGTATAAATTTTCGCTATTCAAACATTTTACAAGTTACACATGTAAATACCACTATATACCGTAAGAACTCGTTCATTAGTACGCCGCACCAATGTTGTGGAACTCACTCGCAGACCACTGTAGAGCATGCTCCCAGCTTCAACCAATTCAGAAGCCTCATCTCTACTTGGAGTGGCAAAGACTGCAAATGTTTTGTCTGTAAATCTGATAATTATGTGATTTTCCACAGCACTAAAGGGCCAACACTCTGTTGTCATCTTTGTTCTGCTGTAACCCCCATGTCATATATGTTGTTGTGCTATGTTTGTAAGAATAGTTATCCTTGTTTAAACCCTACCCGCATATATGCTGTGTTAAATGTAGCTGAAACTGTGCCTTTGTTTGTCTCTTGCATGTGCTTTGTTTTTAAACAAGGTCATATACCATGATACTCTGTGTGTGTACTTTGTCTGTTTAATGAAACCTTTATACCTGGTCTACCACCTTATGTTTATATGGTGACTTTGTATATATTTGTAAGAGTGTCATTCGTGATAAGTCATTATCTTAGAAATTTTCAGCCTCTTTCCATTCTTGCAATTTATAGATGATATTTAAATATGTATATGTGTTATATCATTCCTGTTTATTTTGTTTCTTTTGCTTGCTTGCTGCTGTATTCTTTTCTTTACCTTGAATCTGTTGAGTCATAAATATTTATGTAACTGTTGTTTTTATAATTATTGTGCTTATCATGGAAAGTATAAGAGTTGCCAAATTTGAAATCTGTGATTTTGGTGTGTTTGTTTTAATATTTCTATACATTACACCTTTTTCCTTTAAAAAGTCTTACATAGACTTGTTAAATTTAAAGTTTTATATTTGGCATCTTTAATGACCACTTGCATGACCTTATATATATATTATGTATTTAAATCTTTGATATTTCTTAAATGTAATACATACATGTATTAAATTTCTTACTAAATCTTTATGTTCCATAACTTAGAAATTATGTTATCATCCTCTTAAAACATTTAAAATGATGTATCTCACATATCATATATCGATGTTTTCAGCTGTCTAACCCATGTTATACTATATACATATACAGTCTGTTGTATTCACATTGTCGGTTCAAAAACTCGCATGAGCTTATGTTTCATTGTTGTAAATCTTACCGACTTTAGATAAAGCTTATCACCTTGATTTTCTTATTTTACTTCAATCAAATGTATTATCTTCTGTCATTGTTGTAAATCTTACGGACTTTAAATAAATCTTGTCACCTTGATTTTCTTATTTTATTTCAATCACATATATTATTTTCTTACGGCTGACTATGTTTGTTAAAATGGTTGAATTGAAAATATTCACTTCTGTAATTTCCACATAACCATTCCATTTAACTGAATTCGTACTGTATGTTAATACTTTAAATTTGTTTCATATAGATAGTTGCTTGTTTTTTTCCAGTGATTAAAGTGTTACCAAGAATACTTTTCTGTCTTATTTCATTACTAATATTGGTAATTTTATATTTATAAATGTCTTCATTTACCTTATTATTTTGTTCAATGCTGGAAATTGCTGTCTGAAGGGACACAATTTTCACCCGTTTAAGAGATTTTAATTATTTATTAAAGAAATTAATACATTCACAAGTAATAGTACACAAGAGACCCTATGTTACATTGCGCAAGAACAAGTTATTGGTTGGTAACCCAAGAGCACTGGTCATATAAACTGTCCGCCGTACATAAGTGAATCAAAATTGACAAACAGCGTCCAACTCGAACCCATCTGTCTTGTAATAACACTTATGTAATAAAAAACCAGGAACCACAATTAATTGTTTGATATTCGGTCGACATTTTGTTCTATTATTGATCGTCTCAGTCACTTGCTCCGCGTGTCGTTGTTTTGTGCTTCCGGGTGTGGATCACCTCCCGTCAACCCGTTACAGAAGTCCGCCGTTTCTATCGTAACAATCCATTCTTAAATATACCAGCAATAGAGGTAGGTATTCACTGTCTGCCGAATCATTTGGAAATTCTTTAATGTCTGTTTAAAGACTCTGAAAAAGCAGATGTATATATATAATGCAGAAACACTGAGAGTAAGATAACTACATATAGGCATTGCTGTAAACGAAAATGGATTACCCCCCTTAAAATGAACTAGCGTATAGCTGTGCGTATTTGATTTTTTTTCAATTATTACAAGTCTCTGAAAAACAATATTTCTATCGGTAACATAGTTTATCGTTTACGACCTTTCAAAAACGACATTTTACGACCTTGAACTTGCATTATAGTGATGCATTGATTACGAAGAGGAATGTTTAGTAGCATTGGCGTTTGTTTGTACTTGTATGATTGTATCAATATGTATCGATGAACAACTGACATTGTGTTTTAATTCATATATTATTTGTGGTACAGTGTATGCACAAGTGATAAAGATTTGATAGTATTGCTTTAGCATTATCATGCTTATGCTTCCTATCCGTTCATATCCTATATTTCGTTTCGACAGAAAGCAAGCTTGATGTTTAGTTCTTTAACAACTGATGTATTTTGATATATTTTTTGTTTAGTGGCAATTTGTTAAAATCAACATAGATGTGTTTATTACGATGCATGTATATACATATCCTACATGTATATTATTAAGCCCCAGTCACACTGAGACGTACGACTTTTCAGTCGTAGGACTCCTCGGTTTTAGATAGTTTTTAAAGTAGTCGTAGGACTTGCCATGACAAAAGTAGTGGTGGGAGAGAGTCCTGCGTTGGTCCTGCGACAACGCAGGACCTGATAGCCTCCTCACACATAGGCGAATCCATTAAACGCAGCCTGGCGAATTGGGTAAACTTGTCAATTCTGGCGAATTTTGACCGAAACTGTCTGAAAATTTGTTACATAATTTGAAATATAACGAAAGGTAAACGTAGGGGAACTATAAGTTGCGAATGATTTACGTGTGACGAACGGTTACTGTTATTCGCTAACATGCGTTGGGTCGCGCAAACAATATTTGTTCTTTCAGTTAGCGATTAGGAACGCAAACATGCGAACCGAAGCGCAACTTTGCGCATGCTTCCGAAGCCATCCGAAGCTTTCCGAAAGGGTATTTCCGCATCCGGCCGTTACCGGACGCTATATAAGACTGGCGAAAACCAGATGACGTCAATTTGCCTTCTAACTTTCTCCGACTCGACACCAAGTCATATTGCTGTTTGACTGCTGTTTAATTTTCACCTTTTTGAAGTTTTGTAAGTGCAAAGGTATGCCAAGGGGAAGAGGAAACTCATCTAGAGCGAGAGCGAGAAGGGCTGCTGCTGTAGAGCCAGAGAAACCCGAGGAACCAGAGATGCAGTCTGATGAGCAGCCTGGTCATCCTGAGGAGACAAAACCCAATAGTCCTCCCGGGTAAGTTTCAAATTGTTAAAACTATTTTCCAAATCTTGTATTGTATGTCTGGGTTATATATTTTGAGGTGTAGGTTCTAGTTTTTTGTAGCCCAGTAATGGCACCTATTTTTGTCACGTTATAAAACTCCTGTTTTTCACAACCTACCAGGTCATGTTTAAGGAAAAGGATTTACTGTAAATGTTTGTCACTGTCTTGGTGTATGCACAGTAAAATTGTTTCCAACTATTTGTTGACAGTTATTGATATTTGTTTTGTACATTTCTATGTTCAGTGCCGGTGATATACAGTCGGAGGTCCCAATGTCCCCAAGGTCCCCAGCCCAAGCTTCTGAGGAGTTTGAGGGCCTCGAACCTGACAGTGAACATGGGGAAAAGACAGTGATGAAGACCCAGTGCATCCGTTCCAGGCCTATGCGATATCGTCCGATTCACAGCCTTACCACAAGGTGACCCGTCACAGACAAGGTACTATTATTTTTAAAATTTCATTTTTGATTAGGCAGGTATTTCTATTTGGTTAATCGTGACTTGTTGTCACCATAAAACATTAATTACAAAATAATATAACATATTTTAATGTTATGTAGGTGCTGTAAATATTAAAGGGATTACATGTGTGTACATGTACTTGATGTTTCTTTTCTTTTCTTCTTTCAGTCCAGCAACAAAGAAGAACAAGAAGTCTGCAGGTCCAAATAGAGAGAGACGAGACTACAAGAAGGCCATGAAGAACTGTGAATTCTCAATGTTATTTTATGTCAATTTTCAGTTAATAACATAGTTGGGTGGTGGAAGGGCATCAGAGATACGTACACCCGTTTGTCCCAGAAGAAATCCGGCGAGGAGAGGGACGACCTCCCCTTTAAGCAGAAGTGGGTGTTGGACAACCTCGCGTTCCTACGTGAGAGGCCGGTTCAAAGGATGGCGCCTATCAAAAGTGTGAGTACAGTGATGCACACTTACAATACAACGTACTCGGTTATAATGAATTTATGGTTATAGCAAAGTAAAATTTATTCCCTGAATGCCTCATTCTATATTATCATATATATATATATGTATATAACAAAATACTGATATTTATAAGGAAGTAATTTCTTAGGTCCCCAGAAATTCGTTTTAAGCATGCATCACTATATTTAACTTCCTACGACTGATTTTATAAGAAAACAAAATGATTATTAGTTGAAAAATTAAACAACAATTTATTCACAGATATTTCTTATCGTGGCAATAATAAAACAATAAATATATAACAATGTTAAATATATAACAATAATAAATTATAACAATAAAATAAATATGTTTTTACAACAACGTCTATTCTTTTTTCTGTGATTTCAGCTTCAGCAGTTAGCAGAGGACAGCCCTGGGGACTTAGATGCTGTAGAGAGGGAGGCTGCCAGACAGGGGAAGGCGAATGATGGCTCAACATGGAAAGGCACAGGCAAAGGAAATTCGAAGAAGAAGAGCGGGGAGGCTGAGGAGGATGCAGACATCCTCGAGCTTCAACAGACAGCGAAATACTCTGTGTCATTGAGTCACTGAAAGAATCCATCAACAAAGTTGCTGTTAAACGTGATGAACCGTCTGATGTCGCCACCATGTATGGACACTGTCTGACACAAGAGATGCGACAGATGTCCAAGAGACGTTTTAAGTTATTCCGTAGGGAGGTGGAGGCAAGTTTGGCAAAATACAGCTCGTCAACCGACTCAGAAGATGATCATTTCACACCTCTTTCTAAGAAACCCAGCACAGTGACAACCACTGCTACATTCTCCTCCTCCTCCAGCATGGCTTTATCCTCTTATGGGTAAGTAAAATAATTATGGGTTCATTAAATTTTAAAATTATTCATTACTTTGTATTTGTATTTTGTACTCGTCGTTTTGTGACAATTTCTTTTGTTTTGTCTTTTCAGTGCTAGCAGCAGTTTATACCCCTCTGGAATGCAGCAATATGGTGGTGATGGCTGGCAGCCTCCCCAAGCAGATGGATCCCAAACCCACACCAAGCAGCATCTACCTGGCACAGTCAATATAACAGATACATGCAGCAGTATATCCAGCAGCAGAGGATGCCAACTTTCCAGAAGCAGCCAATATTGCAGTCCCCCAATCGACCACCCATGAGGCATGTCTCCTATGGTGAGTTATAAACAATATTTATTATCCCCACCCTTTTCGAAGAAAAATGGGGATATTGTTATCGCCTCCGTCTGTCCGTCCGAATTCTGTCCGTCCGTCTGTCCGGCTATCTCCTAGACGTTTAGGCGGAATCCAACCAAATTTTGTGTGCGAGTTCCCTACAACCATGAGCTCTACAAGAGCAGGTTTATTTTTGCCCCTGACCCCTGGAGCCAAGGCGGCGGGTTGGGATTCAGTGATAGTTTTACTATCACAGCACATTCTAGTTTATTATTATGATAATTTATTACATTATTCAGCTGATTGCATTTCATGAACATTTAACTTGCAATTATTATTTCTGTACTAACAGGCCAGCCTGCTCAGGGCCAGGAGGACTTATCTCATGATTCTTTACGTCCAATGTATGCTGCCCCTGTGACCCCTGTGACCAACGTGGCCTCCCCTCTTACTCAGGCACTGTTGTCCTCTGGTATCGACGCATCAACACTCCAGGATAACTTCACACAGGAAGATGTCAACATGTCCGTAATGACCAGGAACCTAGATGTCCTGGGTCAAGAAGGAATCAGCATGGATAGTAGTCTTGGTGGTACCACCCGTCCCCTATCTGCTCCAGTTATGTTGTCTGCTTCGGATGCTTCATCCAGTTCACGGGCCATCACACCACGTAGTCAGTGAAGTACCTAGAGACTTTGTCAGTGAGATTTTGTAGATGTTCACTGTATTTGTTGCTTTTGTATCATTGTATGTATGTCTTACTATAATTACTTCTCTTTTAAGCCCAATACTTTAAAATATCGGGTATATTATTGTAGTGTCTTCCATCCCTTTATTAGGAATTGTCGAAGACGCGGCGGCTGATCTGGGTCTACACTTTTTGCAACACCATAAGACCCGTTTCCCCTTGACATGGCTCAATTTTATGAATATTTCAAAGTTTTGATGTTTATTTACAATCGACTCCCATACCATTGTTTAAGTTTTTATTATTATTTATTTACTTTTCTTTATTAAATTAATATTTTGATACAATTCTTTATTCTATTTTCGAAAACAAAAATACTTTATTAATTTTAAATTTATTTCCAATAAATTACACTTAATTTCAACCTCTAATTTGGCACCATCCTGTCTTGCCATGGCACACTTCCCGCTGGAGAGTTGACCCAGTGCTTCAGAGTATTTCTCACAATCTTCCCTTTTTTGCTTGCTGTGTTGTGGCCCCTGATATTGACAGTCCTGGTATCCTCCAAGTTGCGATCTCTCCTCCATTCCCCAGGAACCAGGTCGCCTCTTCTATCCTCATGGTCAACTAGTGCATTCTGCATAGTGGGATATCTCATCCTCATCAAGTTGTGGAGAATGCAGCATGTCTTGACAATCAGCCTCACTGTGGATGGACTGTGGTTCATCTTTGAGAGGAGTATCTGAAATGACCGAAGACAAATTTTGCCATGCGTAAAAACTTAACGTGAAACAGATTCTTTTATAAATGAAACTACAGTCGAACTTCGATAGGTCGAACTCGGTTGGTTCGAATTTTTGCTTATCGATAACATTATTTATGGACCAAAACATAAAGGTTTTTGTTGTGTAAGCACATATCTTAGTTGCAGGGACTATTTTGATAAGTCTCAATTACCGGAAATTCGAATGAAATGACTTATCAAAATAGTCCGTGCAACTTCGAGCCAGCGAAGTTCGACTGTATGTTTGGCCAAAAAAATGATAATTACCTGGAATCGGTTGGCCAAAATGCCAAAGGCGTTTTCTGATACCCTCCTAGCCCTGAATAACCGGTAGTTCAGAATTCTTTCCACACCGGTTAGGGCTCTCTGTCCATAGGGTTTCTGCATGTGCTCACTGAGGCTGAAGGCGTCATCCCCCACCAAGAAAAAGGGCATGTCGACGGTGTCATTGGGAAAGGGCTGTGGGTCTGGAAATCCAATGGAACCATCCTGAACCATCTCCAGGAATTCTGATGCATTATAGATCCTGGCATCTCCACTTGAACCATATCCTGAAAATACAGAAGGATAAGAAATTGTCAGTATACAGTCAAACCTGTCTGTAAAGACCACCCATGGGAACAGCAAAATGTGGTCTTTGTTTACAGGTTGTCTCTATTAACATATTAAATATCATTGCAAATGGTCTGATGGGAGATAAATTTGGTGGTCTTTGCAGACAGGTTTTGCAATAGTGATCTTTGTTCGCAGGTGGTCTTTAGCACAGGTTTGACTGCACATTGAAAATAGCAATAATTGTATATGATTTATATAATTACAAATGCAGTAAAATGTATGTGGACTTCTACTCACCACCCAGGTCACACCACACGAATTTGTAGTCTGAGTCGACAATGGTCAGTAAGATGATGCTGAAGAAACCCTTATAATTATAATATAAGGAACCAGAGCTGGCAGGCTTTCTAATGACTATGTGTTTGCCATCAATGGCAGCAACACAATTAGGAAAGTTCCACTTCTTGAGGAAACCATCAGCCAGTTGTTTCCATTCTTCAGATGTGGAGGGGGCTGTCATAACCTCATCAACATATTCCTCACATATAGCATGACAGACTTCTCTGACCACTACAGAGAGGGTATTCTCAGCGACCCGCCAGGAGTACTGCATGTCTGAGTACTTGGCACCAGAAACCAGGTGGCGTAGAGTGGCAGCTAACTTGAGGCCTGGATCCAAGGGCTCCCTGTACCAGGTGTGTTGTTTCCAGAGGCGATGACGGACCCTCTCGAATAGTTCATCATACATTTCAGTTGGCATGCAGAGGAATTTCTTGAAGGTTCTAGGATCTTCTCTTCTGAGCTCAACCATGAGCTGATCATAAATGCCAAATTGGCGCCGTCTCTCAGGATGCAGCCATGATCTTCTCCAGATGCGACGTGCTCTGGCTCCTCTTCTCCACCTAAATCGGCCTCTGATGAACTGGTGGATGTTTAGTTGTTGCTGGAAGACTTCTTGGTGGGCCATAGCAGCCACATACTGCAGCCTCAGGCGTTGTATATCTTCCATTTTGACGAAGGAGTAACTAATAATCTTGATATTTAACCTCCTCCTTTTATATATGAAATTCAAGAACTACTCAAAACTACTCAAGAAATTTAGATGCGTTATGATTCGCGTGGATTCGTATGTCGTAGTTACACTTCGTAACGATTTGTATGCAAGCGTATGCAGTTCGTTTTCTGAACGTCAACCAATCGTTACAATCCGCTTTCATTCGTCATGAAATTTCGGATTCAATTAGCTATAATACGTAATTATTCGCTACATTTCGTTCAAGTTCGCAAACTATCGCAAAGATTCGTCATGGGATCGTCCTTGATCGCTTGATATGCAAATTAGCTGATCACGAACTGATAACTTGCGAACTCTAACGCCAGTTGACGAACGCTATGCGAAGACTTTCCGATTGGTTAACGTATTGAAGCGAATGTTAACGAATGATAGACGAAACTTTTAATCGCCACAAATGTTTCAACATGTTCAAAATGTTCCGACGAACAAGACTAATCGCAACGGACGCAAAAGCTCACAAACGCATCCATACGAACACCACCAACGATGTACAACGTACATATACTAATGGGAACGAATTTTACTCAAGTCCTATTCGCCAGTACACGCAAGTTGACGTCGGGGGGGTTTTCGCCTATGTGTGAGGAGGCCTTCAGAAAAGATCGTCGAGCGACAATCTGAGAAGCAACTGTCGTGCGTTGACGAACGCCGTCGTGCGTCAGTCGTGCGTCGTCGTGCGTCGTTCGTGCGCTGACATGCGTCGTCGTACGTGATGCAGATACGACGATCCACGTCAACGTATGACCGACGTACGACGACGTGGTCCTTGTGGCATTAGAATTGCTACAGCAGAAGCAAGTCATAGACAGAGCCATTCTATCCCTAATTAGATGTCGTTTAATAAGAAGAAGGAGGAGGCGTTGGTGGGTCCGGCCAGGAAGCATGAACGGGAGTCCCAATGTGACTTCCTGGACTACCTGCGTATGGAGCCCAATATGTTCTTTGAATTGCTGCAGCCCGTCTCCATAAGGCTGACGAGACGGCAAACAAAATTTCGGCGTTCCCTGGAGCCAGGAATGAAGTAGTGGTTGGTCTAGCCCTGCATTTGTCGTACGTCGTAAGATGTGCGAACATTATCAGTTAGATATTGCATCACGTCATTTGTACGTCATCAAATTGGTTACAAACCAAAACAAGGACTACTTCACAGAGGTACGAATCTAACGAGAAAGCTGGCAGACGATCATGAACACTGACCTTCTGTTGTTATGCGCATGTTTCTTTGTAAAACAAATGTTGCTTCAGACTTGTAATGGTTTACAATAATGATTGTTTAGGATAAAATGAAAAATATGTAAGTAAATTGTGTACCGAATGAACTTGCAATGACTTCTTTGCATAGGGGTACGAATTTACGAGAAAACAGCAAAATTATATAAAATGACCCTGATAAGGCAGATTCTTGATTATAGTATATATAGATCCGAGTTCATTTTCGTAAGGATTTATTTTTCAACATGTTGCAAAAAACATTATTTCATTTAACATACCGGTAGACATCATTCTATCTACGCCGTTTATCTTTTTTTAAAGACATTTCATGTTCATATTTATGCAATTATGTCTTCTCCGTAACTGTATATGGTTGCATGTTTTTGTACATGTACATAGTTGTCAAGATATTGCCAACACGTACCGCAAGGATTATTGGAGTGTGAAATGTACGTACATAACATATTCTTAATGGTTGTTATGCTGTTTGAAGAATCTAAACATAGTTTTTAATTATGAAAATATGACAGGGATTCATTTACGAGACATTGTCAAAATAATAAACCATTTATATTCCTGTTAGATTGACCGCAAACATGTGTATGAAGTCTCAGGACCGATCTGTGCGAACTTAAGTAAGAAAATGCTTGTAACTGCTGTTTGGTTTTAGTTTTTTATCAAAACACAACCGTTTTTGTTTCGCCAAGATTATGGAGCACTTCGATATCCTATTCTGAATGTAATGCTCCAGGTAATATGTTCATGCGTTCGCGGTTAATGAAACAGCACTATACGCTCAATTAAATAGATAAATTCAGTATTAATGTATTACAATTATGTCATATATGTTGTTGTGCTATGTTTGTAAGAATAGTTATCCTTTTTTAAACCCTACCCGCATATATGCTGTGTTAAATGTAGCTGAAACTGTGCCTTTGTTTGTCTCTTGCATGTGCTTTGTTTTTGCAAGGTCATATACCATGATACTCTGTGTGTGTACTTTGTCTGTTTAATGAAACCTTTATACCTGGTCTGCCACTTTATGTTTATATGGTGACTTTGTATATATTTGTAAGAGTGTCATTCGTGATAAGTCATTATCTTAGAAATTTTCAGCCTCTTTCCATTCTTGCAATTTATAGATGATATTTAAATATGTATTTCTGTTATATCATTCCTCTTAAAAATGGTTGTCTCTCCCCTTTATAACTGTGTACTATCTGTTTATTTTGTTTCTTTTGCTTGTTTGCTGTTGTATTCTTTTCTTAACCTTGAATCTGTTGAGTCATGATTATTTATGTAACTGTTGTTTTTATAACTATGCGCTCATCATATAAGAGTTGCCAAATTTGAAATCTGTGATTTCGGTGTGTTTGTTTTAATATTTCTATACATTACACCTTTTTCCTTTAAAAAGTTTTAATTTTAAGACTTATTAAATTTAAAGTTTTATATTTGGCATCTTTAATGACCACTTGCATGACCTTATATATATATTATGTATTTAAATCTTTGATATTTCTTAAATGTAATACATACATGTATTAAAATTCTTATTAAATATTTATGTTCCATAACTAAGAACTTATGTTATAATCCTCTTAAAACATTTAAAATGATGTATCTCACATATCATATATCGATGTTTTCAGCTGTTTAACCCATGTTATACTCTATACATATACAGTCTGTTGTGTTCACATTGTCGGTTCAAAAACTCGCAGTAGCTTATATTTCATTGTTGTAAATCTTACCGACTTTAGAAAAAGCTTATCACCTTGATTTTCTTATTTTACTTCAATCAAATGTGTTATCGTCTGTCATTGTTGTAAATTTTACCGACTTTAAATAAATCTTGTCACCTTGGTTTTCTTATTTTATTTCAATCACATATATTATTTTCTTACGGCTGACTATGTTTGTTAAAATGGTTGAATTGAAAATATTCACTTCTGTAATTTCCACATAACCATTCCATTTAACTGAATTCTTACTGTATGTTAATACTTTAAATTTGTTTCATATAGATAGTTGCTTGTTTTTTCCAGTGATTAAAGTGTTACCAAGAATACTTTTCTGTCTTATTTCATTACTTATATTGGTAATTTATATTTATTAAATGTCTTCAGTTACCTTATTTTTTTGTTCAATGCTGGAAATTGCTGTCCGAAGGGACACAATTTTCACCCGTTTAAGAGATTTGAATTATTTATTCAAGAAATTAATACATTCACAAGTAATAGTACACAAGAGACACTATGTTACATTGCGCAAGAACAAGTTACTGGTTGGTAATCCAAGAGCACTGGTCATATAAACTGTCCGACGTACATAAGTGAATCAAAATTGACAAACAGCGTCCAACTCGAACCCATATGTCTTATAATAACACTTATGTAATACAAAACCAGGAACCACAATTAATTGTTTGATATTCGGTCGACATTTTGTTCTATTATTGATCGTCTCAGTCACTTGCTCCGCGTGTCGTTGTTTTGTGCTTCCGGGTGTGGATCACCTCCCGTCAACCCGTTACAGAAGTCCGCCGTTTCTATCGTAACACTCCATTCTTAAATATACCAACAATAGAGGTAGGTATTCACTGTCTGCCGAATCATTTGGAAATTCTTTAATGTCTGTTTAAAGACTCTGAAAAAGCAGATGTATAGATATAATGCAGAAACACTGAGAGTAAGATAACTTCATATAGGTATTGCTGTAAACGAAAATGGATTACCCCCCTTAAAATGAACTTGCGTATAGCTGTGCGTATTTGATTTTTTTTCAATTATTACAAGTCTCTGAAAAACAATATTTATATCGGTAACATAATTTATCGTTTACGATCTTTCAAAATCGACATTTTACGACCTTGAACTTGCATTATAATGATGCATTGATTACGAAGAGGAATGTTTAGTAGCATTGGGGTTTGTTTGTACTTGTATGCTTGTATCAATAAGTATCGATGAACAACTGACATTGTGTTTTAATTCATATATTATTTGTGGTACAGTGTATGCACAAGTGATCAAGATTTGATAGTATTGCTTTAGTATTATAATGCTTATGCTTCATATCCGTTCATATCCTATATTTCGTTTCAACAGAAAGCAAGCTTGATGTTGTGTTCTTTAACAACTGATGTATTATGATATAGTTTTTGTTTAGTGGCAATTTGTTAAAATCAACATAGATGTGTTTATTACGATGCATGTATATACATATCCTGCATGTATATTATTGAGCCCCAGTCACACTGAGACGTACGACTTTTCAGTCGTAGGACTCCTTGGTTTTAGATAGTTTTTCAAGTAGTCGTAGGACTTGCCATGACAAAAGTAGTGGTGGGAGAGAGTCTTGCGTTGGTCCTGTGACAACGCAGGACCTGAGAAAAGATCGTCGAGCTACAATCTGAGAAGCAACTGTCGTGCGTTGACGAACGTCGTCGTGCGTCAGTCGTACGTCATGCGTGCGCTGACATGCGTCGTCGTACGCAATGCATATACGACGATCCATGTCAACGCATGACCGACGTACGACGACGTGGTCCTTGTGGCATTAAAATTGCTACAGCGGAAGCAAGTCGAAGACAGAGCCATTCTAGCCCTAATTAGACGTCGTTTAATAAGAAGAAGGAGGAGGCGTTGGTAGGTCCGGCCATGGATACAGCGAATGCCACTTTCTGGCACATACGATAATCTGACGAAGAAGCATGAACGGGAGTCCCAATGTGACTTCCTGAACTACCTGCGTATGGAGCCCAATATGTTCTTTGAATTGCTTCAGCCCGTCTCCATAAGGCTGACGAGACGGCAAACAAATTTTCGGCGTTCCCTGGAGCCAGGAATGAAGTAGTGGTCGGTCTAGCCCTGCATTTGTCGTACGTCTGTCTTGCGTCTTCTTCAGATAGTTTTACGACAACGCAAGACTAATAGGACTAGACATACGATTATATACGATTGTTTTATAGGACTTTGACACTATAATTCACATGATGAAATGAATATTTATTAAAACTAAAATGTGTTTTTCGGCGTAGATGTATAACATTGATTTTGACCTACATTTTTTGTCCTCGAAGCGGGCTTTTTAAAATCTGACCAATCATATGTTTACCCAAGAGACACCAAACGGGGGTTTCGTAAGATGTGCGAACATTATCAGTTAGATATTGCATCACGTCATTTTTACGTCATCAAATTGGTTACAAACCAAACCAGGACTACTTCACAGAGGTACGAATCTAACGAGAAAGCTGGCAGACGATCATGAACACAGACCTTCTGTTGTTATGCGCATGTTTCAAAATGTTGCTTCAGACTTGTAATGGTTTACAATAATGATTGTTTAGGATAAATGAAAATATGTAAGTAAATTGTGTACCGAATGAACTTGCAATGACTTCTTTGCATAGGGGTACGAATCTACGAGAAAACAGCACAATTATATAAAATGACCCTGATAAGGCAGATTCTTGTTTATAGTATACATGTATATAGATCCGAGTTCATTTTCGTAAGGATTTATTTTTCAACATGTTGCAAAAACATTATTTCATTTAACATACCGGAAGACATCATTCTGTCTACGCCATTTATCTTTTTTTTAAAGATATTTCATGTTCATATTTATGCAATTATGTCTTCTTCGTAACTGTATATGGTTGCATGTTTTTGTACATGTACATAGTTGTCAAGATATTGCCAACATGTACCGCGAGGATTATTTGAGTGTGAAATGTACGTACATAACATATTCATAATGGTTGTTGTGCTGTTTGGAGAATCTAAACATAGTTTTTAATTATGAAAATACGACAGGGATTCATTTACGAGACATTGTCAAAATAATAAACCATTGTTAAAATAAGATCATGCCCTCAGCTGAGTTATGCTTATGTGATTGAACTGCATTGACATCAGCTAAAATATATAAATATATATATGTCTTTATACCGTATTTAACAGTTTACATTACGATATAAATATGTTATCAGATGGATAAACACCGCAATTTTAGAATTGTTTGGTTCAGGGAACGTTTGGCAGTTTGTTAGGGGGATTCACGAAGTACAAATATGATAGAACAGCACATAAGTGGTTTATCATTAATTCTTAGTGTAATGAATATAAATTTAGAATATGTGTTATTGTTCGAAGATACGATTTGGTTGTGCATTAGTGTATTTTTTTCATTATAAAAGTGAAATGTAGGGTGATTTATCAATAGCTGTACGCCGCTCATTCATGAACTGATTATGTTATGTGGTGTATTCATTGCCAAACTTACAATACAAATAGACACGAGCTATGCAGAAGATCAATATGATTGGTTTGTTACTCCTACTTGGGCGGAGCCATGTACAAACTATATCCGGATTTTCTTGTCACATTTACGTTAAATCTACAGTTTAACTTTGTCGCGTGTCAAGCAAGTGTGTGGTTTATAGCTATCAAGACGTTTACATTTAATTCGCATTGAGCCTTACGAATTTGTTTTGGATAAGAAGAAAGTGGTTTAACAATGTCGGAAAAAATAATTAAAACACGGTAAGTGATTTTGGAATTTGATATATAATTAAATTAGAACGCAACGGAAAATTACAAATGTATAATGAAAGTTTCATATCGTAAATTTCTCTGTTTCGGCACCAGTTTGATATCTGTTCCTCGGAATGGCAATATTCAACTCTCATTTATTGTATTCTTATTTTACGAAAATATCATCTGCTGAATAATGTATTTTGCACCTAAGGACACGAACACATGGGACAACATTCAGCAACTGTTACAATTGTTCGTACATATGAATTTCAATATCAAGCAGGAAATGCAGCATTCAATGTGCACAGCCAATCAATATACTCAGAGACACATGGAAATGTGTACACAAATGTAAATGTAAATATTACAAAGGCTACAGGGATATAAACACAATGAATGAAATCGAGTCAAGGTTGCAAAGTGCTGCGGTTGCAGTGATTGGAGTTTAAATTATCGTGATGATAAAATTATATTTCCTAGCGTTTAATTGAACTGTCTTACCAATTTTCTTCCTTTGTCTTGTAGCACTTCTCTTCTAATCAGTGGTTAACCCATTGCGGGATATACTGTCTCTTTTCTTAATGGTATAATCTTAAGTCATCCATTTTCAACTTCTTGAGACACTTACAATATTGGTTGTAGATGACCAAGTTTTAAAGCAAGTTGGTAGCCGATCGACGATGGTTAGTACGCATTTAACTGTAATGTAGAAATACGGAGTTATTCAGCATAAATCCCGATGATTTAAGATAAACTGGAAATATAATTTCTTTTTAGATAGATATAATATTTTTTTATAAAGATATCAGATATTAGTATGAACGACTGACGGTTTGAATGTAGTTATATCACTTATGATACCATCAGATGGTGCTATGTTAATACAAAGATACATGTAATACCTAAATGCGTATTTCTTACATCATATTTTATGCAAAGTAAGAGACTGAGCTGATGAAAAATAAAGATACTTGTCGAACAGAAGAGTAGCCATCTCGTGAGCAACAAACTCTATATCTCGATTCGACAATTGTCAATTTCACATAGTATTTGTTCTACTAATTTAACATTTTTAGTGCAACACTTTTTTCAAAACAAAACGCCGAAATTGGCATCCAGCAGAGGGTGTTACTCTGGAGAGTATTTTATTTAAGAAACAATGTATGGTTTCAATGCACTGAGTGGTATAACTTATCGGTATAAATCTAACATTCCAGTGCTTTTGGCAGGATTGACAGTTTGTGAGGGGGATTCAAGAAGATACAAATACGTTAGAACAGCAAATAATTCTTAGTGTACTTTCTCTTGATGTATGATTTGAACGGAAATAAATGACTAGAGCCACGAAGGCGTAATTTAGCCCCATAATTTGGTGAAATCTCAAACTCGTCGAAAAAGATTTTTTGTCATGAAGTGTATAACTACAATACATGTTTCATAAAAACGTAATAAAAATAGATAGAAATATTTGTTATTGTCCGAAGATACGTTTGGTTGTGCATTAGTGTGTTATTTACATTATAAAAGTGCAATATACATGTAGGGTGGTATATTAAGAAATTATTGAATCTATTTCCCCTCATAGATTCGAAGGTTCAAGCCCGCAGTCGTATAGCCGAACACGGGTTCCATTCTTGACATACCTTTCCTCGCCTTAGAGAAGTACTCACATATATACACACAGTGGGGCGTACCTGTCTTATACAACATCCAGCGGTTACATGTAAGTTTTATCTTTAAGAACTTGAGTTGCGCTTGTTACACATTGCAATAAATATAGTAATAGAGTCAAATGGATTTCATTTGCATGGATCTGTTTATCTGAGGAAATAGAACATTTGACAAACTTGGAAAGCACCCTTTTCCTAAAGTACTGCCCGTATACAAGTATGTTTGATATCGCCAACCGTATGGCATACTGAACGAATGAGTATACCGTGCCTGGGACGAAATAGTGGATATATTGAGGGTCAGTTGATGGGTATGTATGTTTGAATAATAGTCACGGTTACATGGGCGAGATTGTCCTTGCAATTTAGGTTCAAATATATTATTATGATCCTTCTGTGAACCACAATCTTAAACCCACAATGCACCACAGAACGGCGGAAAGACTAAAGGTTATGCCTCATAACCGTATAATTTCTGATGAAAACTGTATGAACCGGTACCTTCTTTAATTGCAGTATAATTATGTGTCGATTGCCACTTGTATAGTTATTGCACAAAATAACTAATGGAAAAATACTGGTAACTTAATATGGAAATACAGTAGTAAATATGATAATTTGTTTACGAACAAGTAACTAGATGTACACAGGGCAAGCAGATCCACAATTCAATTCAGCTATCTGCAGCCCCAGGCCTTCAGCACTAACAGCGCTTTGATTTATTAAGACAATCGATTTCCCTGTATGTCACTTGATTTTGAAAACAATGGGACCATCTTCAGGTTTCTAAGAACAAAGTTTTGACATTGATTATGTTATTATAGTGATGTGTCGAGCAAGTGTAAACCCTTCCTGATTAACTACATTAGAGCTAAAGCTTCTTTTCCCTGACTGTTTATTAACAGAGCCCAGTCTTCTCGATGTGCTTAACTTGATCTGACTTTCTTTATTAGGCTGCCATTTCGATTGTATACCTAACATGCACAGTGGATAGCTGATATGCCACGACTGATTTGTTTACATTAAAGTAGTAAGATGTCTTTAGATTGTCGTGACCATTTAATCCAATACTCTCATTTACATGAAAGCGATATTGGCCGTTGTAGTTATTTTGAGTTATTTTCTGTCTTCCTATTCAACACCGAATTTATCAAGATAATTGTATCTCTAGTAGACATCTAGGATTTATTTGGACACAGATAAGTGTACAGAGTACGTACAAAACCTCGAGGGGCGTATCAAAACATTGACATGTCTGGTTTTATAAGGCCAAAATAGAAGAACTAATTGTTAACGATGTATTCGAAATTTATTGGTTTTATGACATTCTTATTCTGAATCACTAGGAATATCAAGTTCACGGAGAATTCTGGACATCCGAGCTTTATCAGTGAAATGGTGTGGATATTAAAACGTGTACTGCTGATTTGATGTGATCTAAAAACACACAAATGGGCATGATAATGCATTGTAGTAACTGTTAACCGCCTGTATACCTAAACAACTACAAACAGGTTATGGTATGTGCTCTGAAATACAATAAATATGTTGATTATCTCCGATGTAATATAATTATCAACGCTAATAAGGGATGTGGTAGAGAATAGGCCTCCAGAATAGGAGGTCATGGTTCAAGTCCTGTCAGAGGCAAACATGTGTTTCTTTATTGTAATTTAAGAAGTGTCTCCTACCTTTTTTGCATGTTGGAGAGTTGGTATTTACATTCAATATGAAGTACATGGTGGCAGAGTTTAATAACCCGAAAATGTACGAGACAGCACGTTCGTTGTATAGGTTTCCTGTGGCGAAGTAAAATAACTCTAAAGTGACTAGCATGAAAATTGATTATTTCTTTTTGAATATCTAATATCATTTACCCATCTAATCCATTTTAATGTAGTTAGAGATTAAGCATGTTTTAGCTTTAAGTTAGAGATGCCATCGACACATGGGATTTTCGTAAAGTGTGTGTACATTATTCTTATGTCAGGAAAAAACAAATTGTTTTTATTTTGCCTGTGTATTACACCACCTTCTATATATATTTTGAATTTATAAACTTTATTTATGGAAATTGCTTATTGCTTGTGTCCCTATTGTCCTTGTGGTTGTTTACACGTATACTTGTGTACACATTATCATGTCTCCCTGGGCATTTTGGGTGACTGTGCATATTGTATGTGGCAATGCCTGATTAACTTCTTAATTCATTCTTACTAACAATGGCAAAAGTGGTTGAATTCACAGGTATATTTCAGGTAAGGAGTTGTATATAAAGAGACTAACGAATATATTTCACCTCATAGATTCGAAGGTTCAAGCCCGCAGTCGTATAGCCGAAACCTCGCGGTTTCAAGGCTGACAACATCCCTAAATTAGGACCCTGTGTGCCGTGGATGCAACACTGATTCCTTCTCACCAGGAGGACAGGAAGGGTTTAAGCGAACACGGGTTGCATTTCGTGACATACCTTTCCTCGCCTTAGAGAAGTACTCACACATATGCACACAGTGGGGCGTACCTCTCAAATACAACACCCAGCGGACACATGGACGTTTTCTCTTTAAAAACCGAATTGCGCTTGTTACACATTGCAATAAATATAATGATGGAGTCAAACGGTTTTTTATTTTCATGGTTCTTAAAGTGTGAGGAAACAGAAATTGAAAGTGAGAAACCCGAAAATTTTGTCATTAAGCTCCCTTTGCCTGAAGACATGCCCATATATAAGGCGCCCGTATTGTATACAGAACGAATGAGAATGGATATTGTAGGTCTGGTTTTTGATCCCAGGCGGACGGTTTCCGACTGAAATGCAGATATTGATGTGGAAGTTGGATCTTATCACTATTCCGAGACACCATCTTGCAATATACAGTTAAAGACACATTCCAGTGTTTCAAATGAATATGTACCCTCATAATCTGACATCCTTATCCGAATTTAACCTATATAACCATATATGCGTTAAATAACGCAATCAAGTGCGAATAACTATAACACAAACGCGTATGTAATGAAGAAAAGTGAAAATAATGTGTTAGGGCGGGTCACATTCACAAATTGAAATTTTCCCAAACAGATCTTGGCAATGGAGGGTGTGTACCTGGAGAGGTACACAAAAACAATTAATTGATTAGGAACACAAACCACGAAAGATCAACAAGAGAGTTGTGGTATTACAACTGATTTCAACTGATAACTGTCAGTAAACTTGTGAAGGCTTAAACTAGTATTATAGCCACTCATAACATCGTATTAATAGAAGTGTAGACAGCTTACCTACTTGGATGGAAATCAACTACACAAATTGAGCTGGCATTGCTACAGTGAACTGTACACCCAACCCAAAAGCGCATATGCATATACACAAATCCAATGGCAAAAGACAACATAATATAACAGAAATATAAATGAAACGATAGGTCTGCATGTTTGAATAAAAGTCATGGTTTTGTGGGCGGAATTCTCATCATAATACAGATACACATATAATGCCATTATGAACTTCCGGTAGCATACACTCTTGAACTCACCCACGGTATATCTACAAACATACAATGCTTGAATACAAACTACACCGCTCACAAATTTACGTTAACGTCAGAAAAACATATTATGCTAAATCTTAGAGACCTCGTAACCTTAAAGTGCATATTAAGCCTACGCCCTGGTGTTTCGTTTGTTTTATCAAAACATTAAATTTATTTTAAGCCTTTAAATAAAATAGATGACACTTTCTGTCCTGTCTTCTGTTCGTTGGTACCTCGCAAATGACAGACATATGCTACATGATGTAACATCAATGATCAAGAATTTAATGTGCATATATCAATTTCATGTTTTAAAGACAAATATATTGATATTTTATATACATTTTGGAATAATATTGCAAAGTTTTCATAATAAAGTACATGCAAACACTGTGATAAGGGTAAAACGCTATTTCCAGGTCGTTTTTGCTTCAAAAAAATACTATACTGAATTGTATGTTAATATTTAATGCACACCTTTTTCTGGATTGTGCAGTCAATCATGTTAGCATTATAAATGGACATTACAAACGCAACATTCTCTGTTCCGGAATAAACATTGCGGACGGAGTTCCATTACTTTATATAATATTCACGCCCCCCCCCCCCCCCCTCAGGCCGTGATGTATTCCACCCATAGAACTTTCCCCCCTTGTTCCTTGTTGTCCCCTAAATATTCCATAGTTGTTTTGATGATCGACCCGACCGTTCTTTGCACCCCAATTCCCATACATGTTTACCTTTACACCCATCAGTCCTTAAGGTCTCGTTGACTGTTCTCTCCCTGTTGACTGTTTGGTGAGGTCTTGTCTTATGTATATGGTGTTCCCTGAAACGACTAATTCTCTCTTTGAATTTGTTTTCCATGAAAATAAGCTAGTTAATTAGTTTACATATCTAGATATAAGATACCCTTTTTATCACTGGGGTGGTCATTTAATGATGGAGAGACTAAGTTGCTACAGGTAACGCCACATACGTAAGACAATGCCTTCCTACAAAGACCCCCCAAAAAGCAATAGAGGTGCCAGGGCAAATACGCAAGGGAACAGGGGCGCAATGAATTGTTTGGCTGACCATAAAGAACAACACATGATAATTAATCCGGACAAACAGGGGGGATATGACGGATGGAATGCATCACAGGACAAGTAAAGACAGCTGGCAACAATCGTCCGAAAGTGGGGACAAAATAACATGGATACTATATAAATCGACAGAATTGCACAGAGGAAAGGGAAATTTGATATAAATCTAAAACAGAAACAGAAATAATAACCATGCAACGAAATATAGTACAGTTAGCACATTTAAAGATGTGTATGTGTGATCTTAACGTAACATAGTTGACCATGATCCATGCACTGCTGTTGCTACATTGATCAAAACATCTTTAATACGAACAATTGCAAAGCGATACAGTTTCTAAAAAAATATTTTTATTACGCTTGTTGACAAAATGAATGTTTTTATTTAAGTTTTTAATTCAAAGATGGTAAAATGTTCTTTTGTTCGTTAAATACGGACGAAAACATTATACGTACATTCTTTCATAATACATATTTACTGATGTGCTATACATTTAAATACATTTTTAAGATATTTAGGTATTTACTTTAATTATTTCGTTGAACTATAGGAACGATATGTACAGTACTGAGTAAATTCGAACCTTGCGTAGGGGTTCGCCATCTTACCACTGCCTGGTCGTGTCGTCTGTTAATCTCACATGTAATTTTACTAAATAAAAATTGTCCGATAATTCATTACGTACAATAACGAAAACACAAGAAGATGCTGCCGAAGATTATTGAGTGTCACATCAATTCAGACGCACTATATACAAAAGGTAATTATTTACAGATGTTCTTATGCAATGTATTCGTTTACTACAACATGGGTCGACACATGTTGTCAACGCAGTAATTATCAATGACAAACAATTTATTATTGTAAAATAAACGAATATGTAGTTATATTGGTTTCAACGAAACTAAACACATTGTTACCTCCCTATTATATTTGCTCTTCGGAGGGTCCAATACTATCATGATACATTTCCTAACATTGTTCTTTTTTACTTACAGACATCATTAAGAATGGATTTAGGAAGACAACATAATTAATGTCCTAACCAACTACATATATGAACATGTACAACAACTACCAGTACAATGTTAATAAGACAAGTTCATCTACAAAGAGAATTAATGAAACAATTAATAAAAACTTTATGAATAACAAAGATCAAAATTACAAAGAACAGCTGCAAATACTCAAAGTAGGAATAGAAAACCGAAATCAAGATTACAATGAAGAATTCCTAAGAAAAGAAACTGAAATATCGGATGGAAAGAGAAACATTTCTGTGGATTACAATTCAATAAATAGGGTATCACCACCAACTACCGGAACACTTGTGAATGGACTTACTAACGACATCAATGCTGCAAGATATGGAAGAATTACATACAAATACCCAGCTTACTCAAAATTCTGAAATTTAATTAAGTGATTTGAATCTTCAAAATGTGATATAACTTGACTGCTATATAAAATTGCGGGGGGTTCCGTATTAGAAATGTGTAGAATTGTAAGCCTTTGTGCGTAGATTTATTTGGTATTATAGATCGTTACTTTTGGTGTTGCATAAACAACAGCTAAGAAGGAATACAGATTTAAGACAACTCAGCTTTCAAAAGTCAAAATATATATGGAAATTGATAAATTGCATTTTGTTTACTTCCAAAAACTTTATCCGGACGTTACACCAATTCTCATTGGTACAATCCTTCATTGTATTATAGTACGTCATCCGCTTTGCTATACTTTGTGACACCCGCCAAAAATCCCTACAGTTTTCAGACACGTCTTTGTCCGTCGACATCTAGAAATGTTTGTTTGAATCATTACAGTTAATTATGAGGATTGTGGTCCTGTTGAATTTCATTTATAATTATGTTTTGAGAATTATGGAAGTATGTGATATGTAGTTAAACTTGCACTGTGTTGATGAAGAGGCGCGTCTTAGGAGTGTGACATTGACATTGGTTTTGGGAATATTACGTACTGTTATTGTGGTGGAGTATTGTGTAAAATTGTGTGAGTTTTTCGTCGATATATCACTTATGGCGGAACGAAATTCAGAGCGGGTAGACCAGAAATTCATTATAAGACACTGCAATAACAGGGACATAAAAGCGTCTCGCCAAAAGACACCGCTAAGTGCCTCAGTGTTTCATTTTTGAGAGCAAGACTACGAGGATCAACAATTGGAATATTTGCTGAACAGGCTTGTGGAATTGGAAGAGGATTCTAAGGAAACAGAGAGAAATGTTGGGACGAGGAAAGGGAGAGGAACATTACTGAATTGGAACTGTCAGCGTCGCATGGCATTGAGTCGAAGTTTTGGATGGGAACAATTCGGACAGGCGATGATCCAAGAGTAAGGATACGTTAAAAACAATTGGCATAAATGGTATGGAAAAAATGAACATTAACATATTTACATAAATGCCAAAACGTTAGAAAAAGACAAAGCTAGAGCTTTACAATTAGGACCTGTATATCTAGTCAATCAAGTAAGTAATTGAATGATACCGATAGTTACTCGGAAAACTCAACCACTACTTCAATCAAAAGTGATTCCAGATTCCGTTTCTTAAAAGCAAAGATATCAGCAGGCACATCTTCGGTTTGATTTTGTAAGTAACAATATTGATTTTAATATGCTGGATACCAATTTATTTGTATCTAAAATAAGTTCTTCCTTATCTTACCCAGCTACTAGCGAATCAGGAAATTTCGGTTCTGCTTAAAATACCAAAGCAACTTGTGTCGGCACAACAATTCTCGTATGATGGGAAAAAGAGATTTGCAAAACATATATGTTGGTCAGATACGTACCTGTTAAATATTAAGTGTAAATGTGAAAACTCGAAGTTGGTAAACCGAAATTAAATTTACAATGAAGATTACTCGATTACTCGGATGAAACGTTTCTAAGAATAACAATTCAATTAATTGGGCATCAACTACTGAGACGATAATTGTTGGGCAATTATTATTCATGTCCGGAATTATCAGTCTCAATATCTAATTCATGTATTTTTCACTGCTTTGTTGTAGCACTGTCTAATACTGTTATACATGTCAAATACAATATTAACATAGAAGAAGTTGTTGAGTACCACAGTTTATATGTGAAGAAATGAGAACAGTATTTAGTGACTATATGCAACCATTTTGAGATTAGAACGTAGTGTAACTGCACTAATTTGTTACTTCACAGACGGAAGGTATTAGGTCAAGAACAATTACCATAACATATTAAAGTCTATCGAATGTTATCATTCTTTTAATATTGAATTTAATTTTTCTAAGAATCCAACTGTTAGCAAACACAAAATTCATTTATAATACAATTACTGTACACACTATCTCTAAGTAAGATAAGGCTAGCTGTGCAGCTAGATGCTATCATCATAGTTGGTGATTGCATGAACGTATCAGTGAAAAATATGTGCCGATTACGAATTTAAATCGTTATTTTTGGTTAATTTATTTTATATCCATGTACATGGCAGCCATTTTTTTAGTAAACATATTTCGTACATTTGCAATTGCGACTTTTGAATTGCAAACCATAATATCACTTCAAAGAAAGTAACTGGCTTATGTTCAAGTATCTCTATTATCTAATTGTTTTCTGAATTGTGAATGTGCAGATAACTTAATAATGTGAACCGTAGGACACAGATGCCCCAGATAGTATAATGAAATTGAAAATAATGTTGAAATCTGATGTTGAGAATCCGAGTCAAACCACAACTTGGGTAGATTTGACGACAATGTACACATTCATCAAAACTTAAATAGGGAATGCTATTGTATTACATCCACTTTGATTCCATAAATTGTCTTCATAAATGCTATCAAATAGTCTAGTCGTACAAATAAAACCCTTAAATAACTCCATGTTCCGGTTACTCCAGATAGTCTAGCCAATCAAAACACATCGATATTTATCAGAGCCTTCCGATTGGCGAGATGTGAATAATCCGCTGTACGACGAGTTGTATTTAACAAGTGTTTAAGATATGGGAACGTACGTAGTGCTGTAAATCCCGACTTAAACATATTGATAGAATGTACTCCGTTGTTGTGGAAAATGTGATAACTAGAACTTAAAAACCGGCTCTATTTAAAACCTCTTAAAACAGGTAAGCCTTCAAATCTATCTGTGCAATTGCTGTTTACAAGCTGTGAATATAAAATTTAAAGAACTCCATTTTATACATATCAAAAACAAGATTTACGAAACTTATACCGTTTCATGATTAAGAATTCGCTGGCCGTGCTGAACAAACTGTATACTCAAATACTTTATAGAAGTGTTTAATTAGATTATTTCGCGAACCTGTTTGGTTTGGGTCTGTGTGTAGCAAAGTGCTTATATTTGATCTTTCAGCATAAGAATATGGTCATTGTCGATGGTATAGGGATCAATTATTTTGTTTAGGCGGACAAACCATTCCTATAAAGTTGAAAGCTGGACATTCCAATGCATAATTACTGCAACGTAGAGCTCGCTCTCAATCGACACAATATATGAATTTGTTCATACGGTATCAACAACACGTTATAGTATAACGCAATTCAATAACACATTTTGACATTTTTAATCAATAAATAATTAAAGTTTTATTATGATGATTTTGTTCCCTGAAAGTTTGAAAGTTACCCTAAATTACTTCGGTTACATTTTAATTACATTTGATATGGCCTTTTTGGATAGACGCCAAGTTCTCAAATGACTACATCAAGGACACATTTGTCATCTGAAGTTTCCACGTATATATACACTATGTTCCAAGCACTTCCTCCAGTCAAATGATATACGTTTCAATTGCAACACAGACAAGGAATTTGCTAAAGTATGATCTCTTATAATTGAGCCAATTTAAATAAGGATTCTTGAACGTAATGATATCTTTTTCACGTTGGACTAAATTTGTGGGACGCCATTTTATCACGGGTTTATAAACATTGGTTGTTACTACTTACTGTTCACTTACTTCTAATCACATATCTATCCACATTAGTTATTATATCCATCATACATTGTTATGAAGGTTCTTAGACACGTTTATATTCCTCAATATTTAAATGAGAACACTTTGAGACACACAATGTAAACATTATCTGGATTGTAAAGTTAACCTCACCGAATGGTTATTTTTTGGTATACATGTTTTGTTGATGTCAAGGACGGTCGCGTCGATTCAAAATTACAAAACCAAGTAAACAAACGATCAATAAACCTCTGGTAAGACACTTATCGGTACTTTATTAAGTTTACATAATTAAAGCATGCAAAAGCTCAATCCAGCATGAATTTGGTCTACCTATGACAAATAGATTTTTCCGCCGGTTTTGTAAACTCAAATGTGCATAGTTTGCAGATAAGATAAGGGTACAGTGTATACTCATGCAGATACAAAACATCGAACAAGTGTTTTACACAATAATTAAAATGCGTTTTTCGCAACCCACATGTAATCCATGACCAGTACCGTTACTTTATGTACATGTTTATATTTCTTTATGTCGTCTTGTGCTTTTGGGGTGGATGTGCCAATTGTATATCCTGCTCGACTCCATTAGTCATGTTAAATTAAGCCCAGAACCTTATATTGATTAAAAAGAAACTAAATAACCCGAAGTACGTAGGATAACAAAATTCTGAGAAAGTATATTCAGTAACAATCACTAAGTCACGTTTCAAATGCATTCATTAAGAAAAAAAGTCCCTAAGTTTAATTCACAAACTTAACACACAATGAAATAGTCCCTATAGCAAATGTTGTCAGACAACATCTTAAAGGATTGTTCAAACTAACCCATTGCCAGTATGTGTTTTGGTTCATATATTCACTCTATACTTTATGTGTAAATGATAAAAAAAGATTTTAGACAAAATGTATGTCAGAATAAAGGTACGTACGTGTGTACAAAAGCGTTACAGGTACACCCATTGCCAAATAATACCTCGTTATCCAACTTAAATTAATCGTAATAACTAATTACTTCGCAGAAAGGCGACAAAGTTAAAATATGGAGCAAATTAAATAATACATGTCACAGGTGATAGTGTGGAACTTAAGTATTTAAATTGGCAAGAAAATATCATTTACAATTAAGTAATAATAACCAACAACAAAAGATGGCTTGTATTAATTATATCTTACAAAAAGAACTATATAATTTAATTATGAAATTAATGTCATGTAAGAATCAAAATGTTTTAATTTCATGATTGCTTAACTGCCAAAATTGCACAAAATGAAATACATACTCATAGGTGTTTGAACATCATTATTAAGTTATATATCATTTTGGAAAGCCACGTTCTATCAAACTGTATATTAAAGATTTAAACAAATAAAGGTTAGTCATATTTTTCTGTATAATATAATCGACATAAAAACACTTCTCAATGAGTGCATTCAGCTTCCACGAACTAAAAAGTCCTGTTTTCATTTTTAGATCGCAGTGCACACTAAAGAGACACAAACAGTGTAAACAATGGAGGCTAACAATGATGAAATCAGAACATGGAACAATGAATCACGAATACGAACTGAACCACATCCAAGCTTAGGTCCGCTACGCATGTGCAGGACATTTTTCAACAACTACTGGAGCAATTTACTGGATGGAATTAATGATGTTAAATATGGAACAATTACATATAACATACCACTTTATTCTAAAGAGGAGGAATCTGAACCAGCTGATTTAAATTTCTAATGCTCGATTACTATACAGAATCTAACTTGCCAAGTGACAGGATTGAACTGACCTTTGTCAATCGGCGATTTATGTATAGTAGACTCTTTTTTTTAATCTGATGTATGTCAGTGAATACATTTCAGCAATCGCCCTTTTTGTACTTTTTCCTCTTTTATGTAACCTTTTATATCTCTTTATTATGTGCGTTTGGTGTTTATTTTACTGTATTCCTCTGCCTTTGGATGGATTGCATTCTTTAGCGGTAGAGTACAATTTTGTTAGAGCTAATACTTGATTTGTTTTGTTATTTTCAATTGTATTTATATGTTTTTTGGTTTTCATTTTTAATGTATTTGATGTGGTAAGGTTATGTTTTTGAAGGCCTATACTCTCTGCCTTTATTATTTAATTTACTTGTTGAAATTATTTCTGTTATCAGCTGATTAATTATTAATAGAGGTATGCATCAAATGCACATGCGTCACATGACTTGGTTTAGTGTTGTGCATTAATCGGTTATTTTATCTGCATAACGTATCTTATTTTAACGTATTTAATTTGCGTTTTATGAAATCATGCTTTTAACTCTTGGCAGTCGGGTATTTGATAAATGAAGTTCATTGCCCTCAGTATTTAAACTGACTGTACCAATAAGCCCGTTATATTGTTATGAGTAATGTGAAATTTATTGTGCAGACCGGAGTCAATACAACTCTTCTTCTTTAATAACATCCCTGTGTATTTCTTTCACTGACTTTTTCGTACCACCCCCCTATGTAAGAAAAAATTAATACACAAAAACAAATCCTTTCTTTTTTGCAATAGTAATGACGTCATCATCTAGATTTCAAATAGAAAGGCCACCGGGTTCAGATGCGCCAGATATGTCTTTAATATTTTAAACATTACCTTATATGTGGTGACGAATTATGCCTATTAACTTGATACCATGATTTGAAATCAAATATCAAAGGTTAATACAAATAACCACGAACTAAGATATCTTAGCTTCCTAGCAAACATCATGTTGTGCTTGTAAATAAAGCGACATGTACTGTTTGTTTAATATGAGCCTATGTGGCAATAACACTGGCCAGGATTACTTTAAATGTTTACAATACTTAGAAAACACGATATATCATGGTGAGATTACAAAATTAAACGACTAGTTGTTGTTTGTTAAATAATATCTCTTGTGACAATAAAATGTAAGAGAGGTTAAATTGTTCCGGGGAATTCCGCATGCACATGACCATGCCTCCCCACACAGACCTCCAAGAAAATGAAACATTAGGCACTGAGGAGATGCAAGGGTAAAACACGTATGGGACTATGTGTGGAAGTGTAAACATGTCTTGTCGACCATAAAGAAAAACAAAGGAAAATTTAGGGGGACAACAAGGGGGAATAATTTTACGGACAGGTCAAAAAAGTCAGCAATCATAGGCCAAAAGAGGAGGAGAACATGTATATTGTATCAAGTGAAAGAACTGCACATGAGAAAGGAGAAGTAAACATACATTAAAAACATCAATAGAAATAATAACCATTCAGCCATTTACATCCTTGGAACTGTCAATAAAGTAGGGGTAACTTATAAATTCAAGGAAGGCAGGCACGGCATTAGACTGGTATCGACCTTTATTATTTATACACAGATGGCTCGAAGACTAAGTCAGTACACTGTTTTTCTTCAAGTCTGTAATGCAGTCCAACTGGTTTTATACTCAATATTTTTAATCAAATTAAAACCACCTTCTCCATTATGGTCTCGGAAGATGTATTTAAGTCAGATTGGTTTGATTTTATAAACTGTGGATCTGTTTGATGACTTCCCTTGTTTGGCAACTGTGGCCATCTCTGTGATATTTTGTTGTATATAAATACACACAATTATCTATTTACAAACAAGGCATGGTCATTATTTGCCATGAGAAAGAAACGCGATTAATTGCTCATTGCTTTACTCTTAAGTATAATTAATCACATATGATGAGATACAATATGGGCTACATCAGGGTAACCAACACTTTCAAGATTCATGTACACTTTGTTATAATAAAAGAGAGAGAAAAATTTGCTACAGGGAACGCCAATACCGCACACAGACCTGAATTTTGTAAATGTGTTTAATGACAAGTTTATACCAAATAGTTATCTACATGAATAAGCAGTACGATGGATATAGCTATGGTGACAATCAAGTAAAACTGAACACATAGTCACTTAATATCATGGGACATCGAATGACATGCAACAATTTATTCAAAATACAAAATGCACTTTCTGATCATATAAAACATAAACAATACATCACATCATATATACACAAACATAATGATATAGTTATACCAAATATACAATATTGAATATCTATGAATGAGTAACATAATTATAGCCTTAACAAACTGTTATATCAATGGTTTTATATAACACTAACATAAAAATAGACAAGTCATGTTCACGAATAAACATTTACAATAGTTTTGCACAAAACCCGAAAACAAACTTCAGGTAAATTCATCATTGGACACATTTGTTTTAAATCGCTCTCAATTCCAAAATGTACAATAAGTTCACAGAAATGTATGCATATGAGGGAAGATTAAAATCAATCTTTCATTCCCAGTCATTGATCCAGATATATTGCATAATATGTTACACTCAACTTTCAAGGATTTTTACATAAAATATTACAACCGGTTACTTGGTTAATGCCAAAATTGATTGAACATATAGGCCTCCACACAGTCTCTTCAACTTTTAACACCATTTTAATTAGCATTTTGATATACATACCATAACAAATATCTATTCCAAAACATACATTTAAATATCATTTGGTGTAATAACCTATGACAAATGGGCAGAAAACAATATCTGAAGAAATAGAATGCTCATAGATCTACTCATATAATCCTGATACTTGTATCTGAAATTTATCTATGCAAAAAACATATCAAACTTTCCTCACGACAAATGGTCAGAATTGAGTTATAGATAATACTGCATTACACGGACACAAAGGTATAAGAAACTGATTATCAGTGCAGTATCGTAAATGCTTTATTAAGGCAAGATTTAAGTGTTGTATTGGCAAATACACATATTTTATCACCAACAACAATAATCTTCATTATACCTACACGTGTTTTATAATATGTACAAGAATAGTTCACTAACATGAATAAGGCCACACAAAATATCAATTTATATAAAGTATAACAGATAATGTTCAAATGCTCCACTGTATAGTTTGATAAGGAATTACATTTGAACGTAGAGTTGACCCTTTAACCCGGGGAATGTCCACAAGGCCACATTTTGACACCATAGCTTTCTGGCTGAAGGGTAATTTGTTCTCTAAAGTATAGGTATTTTGGCTATAAAACGGTAAAATCCCGTCCAATATTATCAAAGAAACCTTGGAACGCCGTTTATTAATTGTAATCAATAAAACATGAACTTAAACATACAACACAGTGCATTGGCATTTTCCAATTCAATATTGAACATCACCCAACTTTCCGCCGATGATTTTAAAATGAGCGCAAGGTAAATACTAGCATATTATAACTTGTTTTCAACATTAGTTTAACCATTTTTCAGTTAACATATTTTCATGACTAATTTATGAATCAGTGAACCAATCAATACATGAAATGTTCAACCTGGTGGAAGTAAAACAGAAAATGATGTAAAAGAAAGTTACTCATAACAATATATATATTAGATTGTGTAACATAGTGCATATACTATAAACATATAGTCAATGAAAGACAACGTAGTAGGGTTGTTCAGTTCAAATCCACACCTTCATCATCTGAAATATACAAACATCAATGATAACATTAACAATACAATTGTTAATATATTGCAATGTAAGTCCATGGTAGTCTTTATATTTCAAAAGTCATTTCTAAACAATGATCATTATGATTAATCATCTCCATTACAGTCCATCATACTACAATACTCAATGGCAATAAATTGCAGTCACAATTCTTTCTCTCACCCTGAAACAGTACCTTAATGAAAGAATGTGTTGCTATCTAGGTATATAAGGATTCATAAGTACTTGAACAACATATTTATCAAAGCGAGCATAAGTTGCTACGGGTAACGCCACATGCATAAGACAATGCCTCTCTCCACACAGACTTCCGGGAAAACATCAGTCCGTAGAACATCAGGCATTTGAGGAGGCACAAGTGTAAATACGTAAGGAAACAGGGGCACAATGAATGACCTATGAAACCATAATGGGGAGATTTACTGAGGACAAACTGAGGGGGGATTTTAATTGACAACAAGCGTTTTACACGTGTTGAAATGGCATTCAATTAAAAATATTTACAATTATCTCTGAATTATGTTTCACTGATGTGAATGGAGTTTAATATGCTGTTGAATAACCAATAACCTCAAAAAAGGTTATAGCCTGCATAGTAAAACTCTACACATATATCGTCAATGCTAGCAATGATAAGTACTTGCAGATTAGAAATAATAACCAACACATCAAATTATCGTCTAAAGCCATCTAAAGATCAATGTTTAACTATCCAGATTTGAAACACTGAAATAACCGTCATTCAATATAAAATATTCCAGGCATTATAATGCCACAATCCAAAGCTCTCACATACCAGCGCTTGAGTACTCTGGCCAAACAATTATCTTATTAAAAAATAAAAAAAATATTACCATATTAAGTAGGACACAAAAATGTCACTTAAAATTTAATTCATACAACATATTTTGAGAAGTATGTGAACCGGTACGGGTTTTGATATCAATTGACATAACATGTACATAGCATGGTCATCTAACATTTCTCATGAGGGTTGTTAATCATAATTAAAGAATATTTTGTGTTTATTGCGTTGAACGCTATTTGCATTATTTTCCCAGATTGACCTAAACATAATTATTAACCAGTACAAACTTTCCCACCAAAAGGCTGTTGGATACGTCTCTACATGTGTCCGATGACAAAACGTCTTGGAAGGACATGAGCTGCACAACCCGGAATTTAAACCTGAATCTCCCTGGAGACAGCCAAGCAACTAACTGAGCAAACCGGATGGGCCAATTTTAGACGTACTGTGAAAAATGATTGTGTGACAACGAATAATTGCACAAAATCATGCCAAGTCTGATCCTACTATTGTCTTTAAGAGACAGTACAAGGCAACAAAGAAGCTCCAATTTCATAACTTTATAATTTTAAGTGGCATCCAGAGGACTGTACTGTAGGTAAGTATGGGTGTGAGATACTGTAAAAAGAATTCTGCAGCCTACTGGTGAGCGAACAACCATGGTCATATGCAATACCAACCCAGTATTTTAGTATTTATGCACATTAAATTGCATTTCACTAATGAACTTAGATATCTTTGGAACTAGGAGCCGTTATTAATAATCTAGTGCCTGTATAAACACCTCTTTACCAATAAATCAACTCATGTTACACTGCATACCGTCACCGACTGACATACCAGTGTTGTAAAGAAAGCATTTGCATTTCATCTAAAATAAAATGACAATGCAAACAGTTTAATCGGCACAAATCACTGCACAAACACTAAATTACAATTTATCAATGGGACATCAATTGAACGACAACATAGCAGGCTGTAATTCTATACAATTGAAACAAATATCAAAATACTTCACTGCCTACTTGACTAAGTAAACTGACATTGTCAATAGCAAGTAATAATATTGATTAACAAGGTTTTATCTAAACATGCCAGCAAGAAATTATGGTTGTCAACATGTTACACCACATGCAAAATTTACCCAATAAAATATTGTGAGATAAAAAGTGAGTATAAAAAACATCTTGTTATCAAATAATGTATCTAAACAGGCAGAATCAAATTCCCTTGAAACTTGCAAATATTTCATTCATGTTAAATACGTACGTTTATTGAGACACGATCAACACAGATATTGTGTAGCTTCAATATGATACCATCAAAAAGTCAATAACCAGTCACCTCGTTATTAAGGGATGACATATATGAATCACTGATCATTTTACAGTGCTTCAGTACTTCCCATAACTTCAAAATAGAAGTCATCAGAAAGGTTCCAGAAAACATATATTCAATAATACTAGTAACGTTGAAAAGAAGGAGTTCCCAAGAACATTGAGATTTGATTTTGCAGTAAACATTTGAAAGCATGCATGCCGGTCTAATGGTTTACGTTATGAGAAAAAAAAAGAAAAAAAAAAAGCAAACTATGTAAAATCTTTGAACCAATATGTAACTTTTACTTATAAATGCATCATTCTCGAATACATTATGGAAATATATTATCCTCCTCTCTGAAAGGATATACACATATAATTGTAACTTTCAGTATATTTGTGATTTCACCATACAGCAAGTAATTAATATTGGCAGTAAGGCCATTACACATGTTAGATGGGGTCTTGCACTTTACAGATAAGATCATTTGATCAATAAAACTAAACTATGACAATAATCATCCTTAACAACCCACAATATTAAGTTGCACATTATCTATCAATATTGCAACAGTGTTAATATGTCAATATGTAATTACAGTATAAGCTGTGAAGATTGTGACATGAAACACTTTTCGAATATCGTGAAGTGCCAAATATAATTATGTTAATTTTCTTCTTCGAGGAAATGTGATTTACATACTGGACTGTAAAATATAAAAAAGTTTGCCTTATGCAATCATTTTGCTTTTGCGAAGCATCGAAATTATTCTCAAACAAATTCATTTATCCAATGAACTGACATATTTTGCGATATAACAGACAGACGGACAGGCGTATATGTCTGCATATTGGTAAGCATGTATGCCAGTTGAAATCATGAAACAAGGCATATATGCAGTCAGTAAGTCTGAACCGCTTTAAAGGCACTTTTTTAGGATCACATATCACATAACATTTCTTCACATTTCATGAATTCAAAACTATCATCTGAAAGACGATTCATGGTTAAATGTATATTGAAGAAATTGGTTGTATTTAGAACTTATCTACATTTTTCTCACGGAAAATTAATTATGTACAACTTACTTTGGTAAAACCATTCTAGATAGGTGGTAAAAAAAATCTCCGTATATTTTGCAATGTCTATATATATTTAAATTGTGTTAAAATAATGTGAAAAATAACAGAAAAATGGGATCAATTGCAATAAAAGAGCTGAACAAATGCATGCGAAAACATCCATTCCAAAGAAAAACAAAATTGTTTAACAAAACAGTGTGAATTGATATTTACATATATAATATCTTGATTCCAATGAAAGCTTGACTTCCAAAATGTGCACCACCCAGTAGTGTTGCTTTGAAGAGGTTGCAACATATTTAGTTCTGTAGAAGTAACCATGTACGAACTCTTTAACTGCTGTTTAAATTTCAAAACCTTTCAAATAACCACAATAAATATAGAATAATTATGTCTCCCTACACAGCAAACAAAACAAGTAAAATCTTTGAAACCAAGCAATTCCTATAAACACGGATAGTTTAAAAACACCATTTTAATACTTTTTTCAGTTTTTGAGTAAGCTGCCAAATCAAAATGTGCATAAAAAAAAAAAAAGGTTCACAAAGCTCGTTTATTTCATCGAAACCATGAAATGGATCACATGTATTAGATAATTTCTCAATAAAAAACTTTAACCCAAACTCTTGTGGTAAATTGTATCAAATTCATCATCACCACAAGGTCGAACTTCCTCTTCTGAAAGTTGTGCGGTAGAATATATTTAGTTCATATGTACAACAATTTAACTTGTTGGCTTATTTAGATATTATTCAAGTTCAATACGGGCAGAAATGTGCTGAATAATGGGACATAATCCTTACAAAATCACTTCACAAGACAGGCTGAGTGATTTTCCCTTTCTACATTAATATTCACACACTTATAACCAAAAAGTGACAATACAGGCCACGGTTTCACAAAACTTCAAAACAGAAAGCTTGCTATAGGCTAATATTTCAATTCTTACAAAAGGAAAACCCTACTATAAAGTGTCTCTCACCACTGATTGTCATGCAAGTTCTTCTAAATCTACACTGCATTGCAGTTCTCCTGATAAGTAATACTATGTGTACAGTAACTCATAATACAAGGTCTTGAAAATCTAAATTTGAGTTGGATCTCAATTTAGACTTGGTGAAATTGTGTCAGGAATACAAGAAGTTATATTTATTCTAAAAAGATGTTCATTATCTGAATAACAATAAGCAGCGAGTGATATCTAGATAAACAAGCAGATTGATTAATCTATTCGGACAACTTGAAGCTAGGAAGTAACAAGCGAACAGTCACACAATTACTAAGTTTTCCACTAATTTTACTACTAAGTACAGGAGGGAAGGTAAATACCACACATATAACAACCTTAAATATCCACACATATACTTTTATATAAAATCTTACCTTCAAAGGCAATATTGGAATGTCCTACATTATCATATGTGTGTTCATCCTCTCTACCTTCCAACACGCACAATAAACAGTTGTGAATACAGATGTATTGTAGCTGAAGCAAATAAAACAACAAGATTTCAGTAAAATAACACTCACTGATAAAGTATTGCTATTACACATTGAACTTGAGGTGCATTTGAGAGAAAAACTGCGTTATAAAGTTAACAGAAGTATAACGTTTGCTAAAATTAACCATGTCTGCACTTATGACAAGTTTAATTGAAATTAAAACTAAGTTATACACATAGAGATCTAACCTGCTTTGTTCATATTGTTCCATAGTTATAGTTCAAAAGCAAAATATTATTATCCCACATGTACCTAAGGTAGAGGATATATTACTTTATACATATTACTGTCACTTGAGTCATCACGTGAAACATATGCACACAAGGATTATGCAATGGTTTTGACCCTTAGGAGCTTAGTTTAATTACCAATTTATAGGTAAGGTAAATCACTATTACAATATCAGCATACTCCCTACGGGAATTTAAACCCTGCATCATGAACAATACATATGTTGAATAATGCAAACCTACTCAACCTATTCCAATAAAGCCAATCTATACAGGACAGTCAAGACTGCCATTTACATTAACAGTGAGACTTCACTGATTCAGAAACTGAGTTAAATGTGATATGTAACATTTCTGTGGATGCAGACAACGATAGTTAATCTATGACAATAGTTTCACATTTCTCCAAGACAGACAAACTAAAATAGCTTTCTTAACATGCAGAGTAAATGTCACAAAAATCGCTATCCAACAAAATATATAGGACCGTCATGAAAACATTACAATGCATTACAACATTGCACAATATTCAATTAGATCATATATAATTAAATGTGACATCCATTGACCCGTTTACCCGTTACGAAGAGTCCGCCTCATCCGCCGTATTGTTCAATTTCTAAATACACGAGAAACAGAGATAGGTATCTTTATCAAATTGTTTGTAATTATATCAACATGTTTTGATGAATAAGCAAACACATAGTGGATCTAACATATTATTTCATTTGACGGACTAGTTTAATAAATTCAATAAAATATTAACACAAATGCTACATTCTATTTATCACATAACTTGTAAACGGACTTTAAACAAACAAATCACATATACTGTATTCTGTAGCCACCCCTGTATTGACTCGTCTTTAGTTATTCGGTCGAGAAGAAAATTTTCCAAATATGTTCACAAAATAAACAAAAGATTAAATACCGATAATAAAACCACATTTGATGTCAGCTCATGTTGAAACTGAACACAAAACAAACAATGAACAAAATCAATAATTTAATACAGTTTTAAGGAAATACTTAAGAAGTTACTTTATCGTTATACACATGGTTAACATTTACATTATCAATGTAATACATCTAGTAATTTGAGATTTTGCTTTATCAACAAGTTAAATAGTATAGTTCTTGAACTTGTATAATGTGCAATTCAAATCAACCCAACTATCGCTTTCCCCCCAATTAGCTTGTATTCTCCGGAACTGTATATGGTTGAATCTTCTTGTATATATTTGTTGATATGATGCGAGGCTTATTAAATTTGGAATAGTACTGCAAAATGTATCTATCATATTCATAATGTTTTTTGTGCTAAGAGGTGAATCTCAACAGTAGTTATGTTATGTAACTCAGTCAGGTATTTAGTTATCTACTACAACGTGATCAAAATGATAACCACATGTGAGTGTAATTAAATGGATATAAATGTATAAATGTATTATAGTTCATGTCAAGGTTATAACCCTCATCAAAAATAAATTTATACAGTTGTTATTGTATAGAAGTCAATTTGGAAATGTCTCATACATTAATATAAGGCGACGAGGTAAGGTGTCAGATCATAAATGTATGACCTCATGTTGGTCTCAATAAGAACAAGAGTGGCAAACTGTCACAAAATACGCCCTTATCAGCGATATCAGTCGCGAGTTATTGCATATCCGCTGCGACGAATTGCATTCTCGCTTGTAGATGTATGACATTTGGTTTTACGTCTATACAATTTGTTTGAAAGCGTTTTTCATCATTCAAATTGTATTTGTAAGGCGTAAACATGCATGGTTGCTGTGAAAGGATTTTAAATTTTAATTGAAATTAAAAAAAATCCGTTATGCAGTCTTGCATGTAGATTGGTGAAATTGGTTTTACGTCTATCTAACATGTTTTTAGGTGTATTTATAATTTAAATAGTGTGCACAATCAGTACACGTACGTATGCGTGGATTTTAAGCGACTTTGAAATTTAATTAAAAAATCATTTTCGGCCTAATATGGCCAAATGCCGTATACGAGGAGCGGTAAAAAGTGTCCGTTAGTACTTGATTGCAATTTGTATTTTACTGCGTTTACCAGTGCAGGTAGTTGAACATTTTAAGTGATGATGGCCAAATCTGGCTACTAATCATGAGTTTATATGCGAAAAACTAAGCCAGTCTACAGCTACCGCAACCCCACGCACGGCTGGTTATCGAACTTGGCCGAGATATTATGCCCACAAACATTTTCACCAAGTTAGGTGAAGATCAGATGAAAACAGTTTGACTGAGATAGCAGACAACATGTTGACGCCGCCCGCCGCCCACCCGTCGCTCGCCCGCCACGGGTGTTCACAGAATACGTCCCGTTTTTAAACGGGCGTATGAAAAGTCAAAACAATTAAATATCTGTTAGTAGATTTAACCCCTGATGATACTAATGTCGCATTATGAACTACTAAAATAAGTAAACAATGTACGAAGTTCCGGCGGATCAAACATTTGGGACAGGTATGTTACGCAACTTTCAGTTTGCCATCTTAGTCATAAAGTTATATAAGGCTAAATACAGTTAGTGTATAAGCATTTAGAGTAATTTGTTCAAAACACTTTGCTCTACATATATTATTCCACTCTATGACTTAATGCTAACGTATTATTTCTTTATTAAATACAGCTGTTATATTACTAGTCTTTTGTTGATTTTCATATTATGATTTTTCAGAAATGTTGTTGCATTCAAGCATATTCTTGTATAAATGTAACTGATATGATACATTTCTATTCGTAGCGGATCCGTGGTCCAGTGGTAACGCGCCGGACTAGTAATCCAGGGATCGCAGGTTCGATTCCCCAGCTCCTTCACTGACAGTACTAACAGTCTTTCAGACAAGACTTTAAAAACCGAGGTTGCGTGTATGATGCTTTACAACGAGCCCGTAAAAGAACCAGGAGTGCTTCTAGAACTGGGGCATCTCCTGTATCATGCACTATCCACCAACAATCTAAAATTACTAACATTCATCCGGAGCTTGAGAAAATCCCAGTACTATCTTCGTTGTAGGTGTTCGATGTCCGCGTCCGACTACGCTGCAAACTCTTATAATAAATAAGCCAGCGCATGACAAAAACCACCCTTATTGCACTCGGCAATATTTACGGAAAATGACGTCAAAACCCGAGTGAACGCGGAAGTAAACAAAACATGTACACCGTTTATGAAGCGTACTTAAAGTCTTCTTTTCGCACTGTTTTTCACGGTAATCAAGCGCATAATCGATAGATTCCAATACAAAAAGATGAACGAGTTTGAGGTAAGTTTGCCTCTCTGTCAAGAATTATGTTTAAGCTGATAAAATAGATATATTTATAAAATGAAAACGGTGACCCTGTTCGTCTGCATTTCACTGCGCTATTTATAAACACAAAGTTTACCGTACTTTCGTTTTATAATGTTGTAGACAAGCATGTTTTGGTGATCAACACTGCCTTATAATTCATCAAGAGAAAATGAGATGACAAAGTCATGATAATGTAGTACAATCCAAGCGTAGATTCATGATAAAACAGAAATAAATAAACCTACTGCCCTGACTCTCGGATGGAGGGAAGCTGATCGTCGTCATTATAAAATTGTCTGATTCAAAGTAATTATGTCACTGTTGGTTAAGAAAACTTCAGAAAAGGTGTGGAATTCGCATCATAAACGTTCTATACATAAGTTATCATGAAATATGTATAATTGAGCAAGAAATCGTCATTTTAGAGGAATCGGAGATCTAAAAATAGATCACAATAAAACGAGCTAAAAAAAGACGGAGCGTGGCTAATATATTGATTACAAAGTAATTTTAAATTAGAGTCTTAAGACTCCGTGGCGCAGTGGTCATGGATGCTGACTTTGTAAGGATAAGGGTCCTGGGATCAACTAAACAATTATTTATTTTTTTCAAAATATAATTTCAAATGCTGCAATGCTTTTAGATCCGTATATTTTATTTACTTTTCAATAATTCGCAAATGTTTTCTTAAATGCCAAATTATAAAAAACACTGATAGCACAACATATCAAGCTAATTTTATTTTTATTTGTTTAGGAGTTGGATAATATTTATGATGAGCATTTTGGTGTCGGTGTTGGGACAGAGTCACACGAATGCTCCATAGAGGAAGACAGTCTGTCTACCAGCGAGATGAGCGATGCCAGTGGCGACCAGTCATCAATGGCAACAGATACAACCCGACTTGCTCAGCAGATAAGGGGTATGAGCCAAGATTCACAGTCAAGTGATGGGCAAATTGATGACCAGGAGCCAGTGGAGTTGTGCCGGCAATGCACATGTAGTAAGGAATGCCTTAACATAATTCCCAGGGATATTATTGACACTCATGTAATGAACATACAAGAGATGACCAAGAGTGAAAAGGACGTATATGTGATGGGCGCCCTTAATAACATATCAACAGATAATAAAAGGACCCGCTATGGCGAGCGGAAGAGAACAAGGTACAACTATACATTTGAGGGCCGAGAGGTATGCAGGAAAGCCTGGTACTATATGACATAGGCGAACACACCAAGTGTACATGGCAACAAGGGGAGAAAACCTCACCATGCGCTGTCATTTCCCGACGTGGAAAAGGTTATTCAGTTTATTGTGAAATTTGGCGATGACTTCGGTATACCACAGCCTGCAGCACCACGAGGCCCCGATGACACCGCACCCGTGTTCCTGCCTGTGGCAATGACGAAAAAGGCCATCCACAGCATATATAGCGAGAATTGCATTGAGTTCGGCACGAGAGTGGCTGGCCTCCGATCATTTATCGGAATATGGTCACAATGCTGTCCACATATAAAAGGTATTTAGTCAATAACCAGTTGCTGGTACATTTTTGTATTTTACTAGACTTTTTATGAGTTACATATTTCGAAAGCATTTGAATAAAATAAGACGGGAATTAATCTAAAACGTACAGTGATGCTTTCAGTTTGAAGATTGCTTTCTTATTGTGTAATACGATACCACATGTTAGCTTTAATATCAAATAAACCAAAAACATGTATTCATAAATTGATAAAATCAAATGGTATGCTTTATTGCTTGATAACTTATACAATTGCACTTGTCAAACAAAGGAACTGATATTATAATTTTGATTGATATGCTAACAGATCGCCACCCCAAAAGAGGATGTATGTACCAAGTGCGCACTAGGTCGGAATGACATTGCTGATGCCTGCACAGATGATGGAAAACTGCGAGCTCTGACAAAATTCCAAGATCACATTCTTGCCGCAAGAGTAGAACATCAGGTAATACATATTTGTGCATTCTCAAAGACTTGATTTTCACTTATATGTTTCAGATAGATAAGTAATTTACATGTTTGATATCGTCGGTCACAAATGAAAAATACTCATACATTGCCTTCTATGCCCGATGCCCGGTCGATGCTGGATTTGCTTCAATCAAGAAGCTGTATAGACGAAGTGACTGTGAGACGATGTGTGATATAGGTGAGCTTGAGTTGGATGTCTAGTTTACAGATACATATTAACCAGTAATATTGTATTAATAGTTACAAGAAAAATTATATTAACTTCAGTCATAAATAAATCATTGAAATATCTGTTTGACTTTAGTACACGGTTAAAAGTTTGACTGTACATTTTGAGGTTTTTGTACCTTAGGCAACATTTTTCTAGTGACAATATGTTGACATAAATTTGTCATTTTTAGAAACAGTTGTGAACCAGTCATCTAACTCCAACACGGCAGTGCGCTTTGTGACGCCTCAAGTGGATGAGACCATGTGGCAATGGAGACAGTGGAAGCCATTCCTGGCCCAGCACTTCAAGGCATTGACAGGAATCAGAAGTTTTCAACAATTTCGCTTTCACCACCAGCCCTCCTGCTGTACAAATAACAGGCGATACCAGTTGAGAGGCCTGAAGTTATCCGGGCACGTGGACTTTCCCTTGAAAGAAGGAAGTATCTTGCTAGGCATGTACGGCCATACCTCAGAGACCGTAATAAAGACACAACTTGCCCAAGGCCAGGGGAATAGATCAGAGTCAGATACAATTTATGTCATCTGTGATCATATCAGTTCATTTATATATGTTACTACATGTTATTAAGCCTGCGTGATAAGTGTTGTTTCTTTTCATGTTGGAATACAAACGCAAAGAATTTATATCCATACTATTCCATTTAAATATATGTTATATGATCAAGGTTCAAACACTATGAACAAATATATTGTTTGTACAAATTGTAAACATTTAGCAAATATCTACTTTCAAATGCAAATGCTATGTATACTTACATATAAAGAAAGAACGTTTTCACATTGTACCCGTTGCCATAGCGACTAAAATATACTCATTGAAAATATTTTTTAAACTTATTTTCATGAGGTAATTTTGTAAAATGCATTACTTATCAAATATATACATGTGTAGATAAACAAACTTTCCACACATTCTTAACTGTAAAATCTCATTCACCTCTTATCAGGCCAACTGTTATGATGCATTCAAATTAATACTTGGCAGTATTTTTCAAAATATATTAACTTTAAATTGATCTACACTAAAGTAACATCTATTTTGTTATTCTTTTTCTTTTTTAGATTGCATTTATACATCTTAATATTGAATTTTACCGATTTTCTTGCTTTATAATTTTCAAAATAGGAATTCCTAATTTCCCGTTGCCATGGTAACCATACGTCTATTATTGCTGTTTATATTATTACATCAGAAGATCATAGACATAAACCTTATCATTGTTTTATTGGTTATACCTCGAACAGATTCTGTTTTTCAATATAACTTTAAATTGAAATTACCACGATTTTAAAAAAGCATTGATACGTTTTTTGCATTAACACCTGCTGTACTTAAAATCCATTTTCAATATGTTTCAATTGCGATACAGATCTAGAAATGGTATCATTGTATTCATAATAAATTTCTGCATAAGACAAATTTTACCAAATATTACCATAAGGGTGGTTTTCTCATTTTTTTATAATCACCTGTTTTACAACCGTGATATGTTGCCAGAAAGATAACGAATATCGCATTATGAAGTGGATGCGAAATATGCTTGAGCAGATAACAACGGTTGGATGGGTACAAATTTACAATTACAAGGTCATACGACATGACGTAAAATCCGTAATTTTAATACTTCTCGTGGCTTGTGAGTAACACACGTTTGTTGTGTTGTAGACATGAAGACAAATGGACCGAGGGTTGCGGCTTTTACATTTAAATCGCATTCAGATTTCATGGTTTGTCGTAGATAAAAACGGAGTTTATTGTGCGAAATTCGTGTAACGTCAGTTAAACCCGGTAAGTTACTGTTGTTATTTATTTTATATTTAATCAAATAAGCCCACAATTGACTATAAATTTTAAACGTATAATGTCGTGTATTTTCTATGGGGTAAGTTCGGTACCTCGTCACAAAAATCCTCTTTGCATACGATAAATATCATTCAACACTCGTTCATTTTATTTTAAATTTTATTTCTACAAACATATTAAGTTTGAATATGTACATGGGCCCGGACACACACATCTGGGTTGCAATCACGAGAAAATCAAATCATTAAGTTGCTTTAATCACTACAAACGTAGCACCTCATCAGACGCGATGGGTAGGTACAGAAGGGGGAAGCCTTCTCCTGTAAGGGGGGTTCATGTGATCTCCCCAGGGAAAATTAAAATATAGGTACGAAACCCATTTTGAGAGCCCATTCACGAGAGTTTGCACTAGCATCATCTTTTTAAATGTATCAGAGGGTGAAACTTCCCAAACAAACGAAAATCAGGGGATTCCCCTATTCGACAACTCTGGATTCTTGATTTATTTTGACACCGTTTTTATAAAGATTTTAACGTTTGTCTTGTTTGTGATTTTTTTACAATTTTGTGTGCATTCATTGCGGGATTGCAGTGATTTGAGCTGATGATGTTTTATGTGCTATTTATTCATAGATAAATTTCATAGTTTTTTATATAAATTGATACACTGAGGTCGGCTTATATTTATTCAAACAGTGATTGTGAATGAAACAAAATTACCGTAAGACACAGATGTCTTCGATGTCCATTTTAAGTACATGTTGTATATGAAACAATGAGGTTAGATGTTTACGTGAGGTAGCTGGATATTTGTAAGGCGAAAACACCGAGAATAAACATTAACTTTAAATGAGATATCGGCTGGTATGTTTAGCTTATGACTTGTATATACAGTGATTTACGTTAATATGATTATGGCAGTACCCTTTCTTTGTCCTTAAGAAGTTCATTTACGTTAAGCAGGAAATATCTAACACAACGTGCACAGCCATCTCTAAAGAGCAACGATACTGGAACTGACATATTACAATCTATACACAGGTAAAGGGTAACAAGGAACGAACAAATGGTTGGAAGGAAACCCGACATGGAAACAGTGGCTAAATGAAACCTGGTTTATGGTGCAATAATAAATAAGAAAACGCAGAAAACAACTGTGTCACGGCCTTAGAATTGAGCATGGGAAACTTGACTAAGGTCCATTAACTATTATGATAATGCATTTTAACGGGGCTACAGAGTTGGAGAGCTTCAAATGTTTATGTTCATGTATGTGTATGTATACTCAGAAACAATAAATGCTGATGATAATTTCATTCATTTTGCATGTACATATTCAGCGTATCCCGTCTTGAAACATACAGACAAAAACAGAGCGACATTGACCACATTGCATGATAGAAATTATTCCGACTGTACTGTACAACATCTACTGTATTATCTCTTCCGCCTCTATTGCAAAAAGATCACTTAACAAAATTTATAAGTGTGCAGTTTTTAACTTTCAATAACTTTTTTATTTATATGAATATCTGCATGAAATTTTCTGTATTGGTTATTGGCTAAATGAAGATGATGATAAATATTCATGTCAAAAACGTCATAATTGTGGTTAAAATGATGCGTTTGATGGAAAACTGTTTGAACAACGTAGAGGAATTTTTTTTGTCGATAACCACGTCAAAAAATCACTAAATAGGAGGATTGTCAATTTGCAAACGAAAAACAATGGTCAGGTTGGGCTACCCTGGCTTACTCCAATTTAAGTTTTCATAAGATTTAAGTTATTTGACAATTAAATGTATGTGGCATTCCGTTTTATCAAATTGATCCCAAATATATTTGTTTTTGATAGATAAATATCGAATGCTATCAACATCACTCGCCAATGGCGCAATAAATCACAATCTACAGTCAAAAAGGATAATTATTATTAATTATGCTGATCAATTTTGCAACTTGTTGATTACCTCTATTGACAACAACATGGACATTCTACAACAGCCACTAATATATTATGATCATCTGTGAGGGCTCACAAACGCGCTATCAGACTCTTTTCAATCATGCAGATCATCATTAACTTGGATTTGCAACATTGGCATTTTGACAAATCATCACATTTATCGATTTTCTTTCTTAAATCTGTAGTTAAGTAAATTAAAAGGAGTGAAATATCATGCCAAGTATCTAAGCTATACTTATCGTAAAGTTCAATGAAATCGGACCAATATAGACTGTGATATGGACATTTGTATATGTGCACACTTATAAGTTGTGTTAAGTGTACTGAGAGTAATTGTAACGTAACAAGGCAAATTTAGTGCGTGGCCTTGGCAGTTAACTAATTCGTCTTTTTTCCGTTTCTGGTTTCATTTTGTAAGCATGTGAAAAATATCGCTCAGTGGAAAAATGATATAAGTGCTATAAATAAATTATTATGGAATGGTACAATAGCGTAACTGCATAAAAGGGATGTAACATTAGTGAAATAAAACTGAAACTTTCAGTGCATTGTCTGGTTAGTGGTAAATTTGTAAACAAAACTACCGAAGACCACGCAATTTCTTTTTAACATATACTGAGCGAAAAAGATAACGAGGTAGAAATGAGAAAATCAGAGCTTAAAAAACCTGCATAAAAAACCTGCATAAAAAACCGTATAAAATGGTAACAGACGAGGAAAAAGCGAACATACAAGTGCTACAGATTCAGACGATAAAATAATAGATGTTGGAGATGGGAAGAAACAAACAAGAAAGCAGAAATGTACAACTACTGAACATAGTTCTGACGTAGAAAGTGACAAAATAGTAAATACTATACAGATATGTAAGCATTTTAGTCCAGATGAAGGATATGAATTCAAACCTAGTATGGAGGTTTTATGACTAAAATAAATGAAACATTTAGCAACGTGATGATGAGAGGTGATAGTTCTTTGAAAGCTACCATACAAGACTTATAGTTGTAACTGAAAGAGGATTTGCTCAAACCGGTCATTGAGATATTAGAGGGCAAACACTTTGACAAGGAAGAAGAAAATAAATCGATGAAAGAAGAAATTGTCAAAGTTCAGGAAGAAAAAGAATAACAAACATCCATTAATGACGAAATGAGAATAACGAAAAAACAATGAAAACTTCAAGAAATAATTTGAAAATCATTAGAACAATACAGCCGAAAAGATATTATTAGAACTAGTGAATAAGACGACGTCAACACTAAAGAAACGGATAAACACTCAGCTGAAAAAGTAATCGAATTACTGAAGTATCACAATATACTGACTTTGTCAATCGGAATGACATTGCCATAGCACATCGGGTCCCAAAAAAAGAAGACAAATAGAGTAATTATTGTTATGCTAGTCAAAAAACATGAAACATGAAATAATCAGTACTTAGGACACAGGAATATTTATAGACGAACATTTGACAGCCCTGAATCAGCTAGTACTAATGTGCGCGAAGAAGAAGCAGTCATATGAAGTCAGTGAAGCATGGTCAAAGAATGGAAAACATTATTACAAAGATAAGGCAGAAGATATGCATGAAGTGACATACAACGACTACGAGCAGTGGCTTGATCTTGTATGGTCAATTGTGGACACGTATTGAGTGTGAAACCACATCTAAGTTCTGGCTTTGCATTCTTTAATTAATTTCTGATCTAACAACTATCAACTGTGAATTCGGGGACGAACATCTGAACTAACAACTAACAGCTGTACATTCGCTACTTCATATCTGAACTCAAATCTAACTTCTGGCTTTGCATTTTTGAATTAATTTCTGAACTAACAACTAACAGTTGTGAAATTCGGGATCGAACATCTGAACAAACAAGTAACAGCTGTGAATTCGGGAAGGAACATCTAAACTAACAACTAACAGCTGTGCATTAGCGTCTTAATATTCGAACTCACATCTAATTTTTGGTTGTGCTTTTTCGAATTAACTTTTGAAATAACAACTAACAACTAACATCCACGTTCACAGACCTACTGCTTGTTACTTTGACTACTTAAATTCAGTATCTTTTATACAGATAGTGACTCAGTTATAACACAGAATGTTATCCGACTTTTTTTAACATACAACGAGGTTGTCGTCAGGGCGACCCGTTAAGTTGTTATATGTTCATAGTATGTGATGAAATTGTATCCCCAAAAGTTCGATGATACTATTACAGGCATAACAGTTAATAAGACAGAACACAGTAAGTAGTTTTGAAATGTTAGGTATATAATTTCATGTTTAAGGAGAATTTACGGTGACAGCGTGCCCCAACCTTTAAGATTCGGGCTAACAGGTCTTCAGTAAATAATAACAAAACTTCGTACTCACTTTCAACATACATTTTTGACGGTTGGCACCACAATTGGGACATATCTGACACATATAACGTGAATGTTGTGGTGACAATAATTACCAGGTGTGAGTAAGTGTATAATTGTTTCTTCTATCAATATTTGTTGTTATATTTGCGGTTTAGATGACGAAAAATAACCCGTATTGGGTCTGCGATGTACGTCGCTCATTCATAAACTGATTATGTCATTAGGTTTATACATTGATAAACTCAAAATACAAGTACACACGAGATATGGAAAAGATAAACATTATTGGTTGGTTCCTTCTTACTTGGGCGGAGCAATGTAAACTATATAAGGATAAACCAGTTTGTTTTATAGAGCTATTAAATAGACCGCGAACCGGTGTAACAAGTAAAGAAATGCTCTCGTGCGTAAAGCTATAACTGCTGTTTGGATTACTTTTTTATTAAAACAGAACCGCAGAATACACCTATTTGGAAATGTAATGGTCTAGGTAATACATTCATACGTTCGCGGTTAATAAAACCGCACTATACCATTACATAAAATCCATAGTTTAACTTATTTAGATTCACTAGTTTGCTGTGGATAAAAACAAAATGGTTTAACAATGCGCAATTTTGTAAAGTCGATATAATAGCGTAAACATGGTAAGTGATTTTAATAACTGATATTTAAGGTATGCCACCCGTTGTATATGCACGACACAGTAACTTGTTACAAAATGTAATGTAAAAATATTATAATTTATAATTCATTTGAATTATAAAATCCTATTCGGAATTGCTTCAATACGTTTTTTTTCAAAAACAAATAATTGCAATATTTTAAAAAAAACATGAAAGTTCTCATAGAGGGAGGTAATTTAGTATCGGTACAAAAAACGAAGTACGTTTAAAATAAATATTAATTTATTAAGATTGCACATCATTGCACAGTCAATATTATTATGTTTTACAACAACACTAAGTTATATTTTCCAGTAAAACACTTATACTTTTGTGCAAAAGCAAACAAAACCACTTAGAAGTGTAACTGTTTCTCAGAGAAATGTGCACGTCATTCTGTTCAAAATGAAATTACACTGCAACCAGATGGTAAAAGTCTCTGAAAGTTTTTTATATTATGTGTTACATACTGTAAATATTTTTATTACAAACCATTTGGTGCCCCATTGATACATTAATTTAGTTAAGGTCATCTGCTATGAACAATATTTTCTTGTACCTGTTTCATACATAACTTAATTCTACATATCTGAGTAGTACAACGATGCTTTCCTAATTAAGAAATATTACAAAATGAGAAGTGAAATGTTAATTTTTCATTTACTGGTCATATTTGTACGGCTGACGTTTTTCAGTAAGGTAGTTTACGGGTAATTCGACCGTAAGCGTGCGTATATTGTATGTTCCATGGGCTTCAGAATAAATGGCTATTTCATCTTGTACACAAATTTGATATTGTTCAATGATACAAACATTATGAACCTTATAATTAAAATATGATCATTTTTTACTAGGATATGACCATTTTGTACAATATTGCATTGTTTGAATCAGGCATATGCCAAAATCACAGTGTCCCCTTCGTCACATGAAAGTATGAAAATAATTACAGTTGTAAAGTATATGAGAAAAAGACACGAGTTTTCCTCAAAGAACAACTACTAGAATATTAACATGTAAATTATGAACTATGTTTTGTTAAAAATTCTACAACTTTGTCTTAAAACGCGCACAGTTTTGGTGTCCTTCAAATATTTGTCTATTTCGTAACGTTTACCCATAAACGACTTTTTGTTTACAACATAAGCATCTCACTTTGAAGACATATGCTGTATTATGTCGTCAAAGTGTATTCGTTTTCTATGCCATACTTGTTTACAAGAATCTCAAGCCAGTCAAAAGTTTTCAATCAAATGACAGGTAAGTACCTTCTGTACATTTTCATAACGTCCCAACCGTACGTCTCATCGGTAGTTAGTGAAATGTTGTAACATGTGATTGTTAACAGAAACATGCATATAATTTGAATCTTAACAAAGACATAAAATATGTAGGTAATGTAGTTCTTAAAATTCAAGGATGGTAGTGGTTGATAAACGTTTATAAGTAAGGGACAGATCTAAGATAGGCTTAAAATGAAATACAGACAATTAAAACGGTAACACTGTTTAATTGGTTGGAAATGTAAGTATGATAATAGCCTACCTTTCAGCATGTTTTCTCTGACACCTCCATTTAAAAAGCAGTTTGTTTTACTGTTACGGAGTGGAACTTTTATCCTACACTCTCACAGTATATAGAACAAAGTTGATATGGCTACTTCGACAAAAGTAAGGTTAAAGTAAACACGTTTGATTTAACGACAAAGCAATTAGACGATAACAAAAAAACAAAAATAAACAGACCGAAACGACAAACAACAAGTAATTGACAAGCACTAAGAAAGGGATAAAATTCAGTTTGTCCTTAAAAAATGGGAGGCAGGGAATGTGTCTCGAACTCACATCCTATATATTTGACGAAGTTACTAGTGGGGCAAGTAACCAGAAGCATTCGTTTTAATCCAACGATGATCGATATGCCATCGTTAAGTCATCGTTAGTTAAGTGTGTGCTAACCAACAGCCGTCGTTAGTTTCATTTAACGAACGAAGTCTTCGTTACATTACGACAACTCCGGAGTATTCGCTAAGCCTTCGTTAAGCATTCGATAAGAAGAACTCTTGCTTGAAAGACGTGCTGTATTTTAAGTGACATCATTTTGTTAAAAACAATTGAAACAGACCATGAACGTCTGGGAAAAAACGTATGTACGTACGTAGGCGGCAACCCTTTTTATTTTGATATCGATTGAAATGCTACTGTGTTGTGGTTTAGAAACAAATATTTGTGTAAAGATCGTTAATAATATGTTTACAAATTAATTAATTGTGTTCCATAGTCCATAGCATGTCTAATATTTCAGAACTAGAAAAGCTAGTTAATGATATAATAATGGTATTTTCACATTTTCTAGCTCTTATGATGTAATGCCTTCAAATGATACCATGCTTAATGCCCCCTTCACATACACGGATTTTTCTTACGAGACCTTACGGATCGCCAACTCGTAGTCAATCGCAAGCATCCGTAAATAACTCGCTGGTATCCGTAAATAACTCGTCGCAACTCGCAACAACTCGCAGTCACTCTTAAGGATCCGTGAAAGGAGAGGCAATTTTTTTGACATGTCAAAAATCTTTTTAGGATTGTCCACGGATTGATTTTTTCCGTAAATAACTTGTAACAATCCGTAAGTATCGTACACTGCTCGCAAGAATCCGTAAATGACTTGTAACATTATGTTTTACGATTTGTTTACGGATTATTTACGGATTATTACGAGTGCTTACGTGTTGTTTACGATTTCATTCGGGTCGTGTTACGATGGCTTTACGGTTTGTTACGAGTTATTACGAGCACTTTACGTGTAGTTACGAGTACTTTATGAATAGATACGTATACTTTACGTATTCTTACGTATTGTTTACGATTTGGGGAAAGGTATAAAATCGAACACTTAATTTTCAGTTGTTATCAAGAAGTCATAGAAGTCACATCTCTGCATATCTACTCTACACTATCTACAAGCATGCCTTCAATGAAGAAGGCATTCAACAAGAAGTCTCCTGCTATTCGAAAATCTCCGCGTCCTCATCCCTCTGGACTAGTTGAAAGAGCAATTGTAGAAATTGTTGATATAACTGCAATCTGTTACTCTCATATGCCATGTTGTCTCTCTGGATGTCAGTTGTCGAATGATGATACATTGAGATTTGCAGGATTTATATATTTTTTGGCAAAAAATCGTAAGGACTCGTAAATACTCGTAACTATTCGTAACAACACGTAAACAGGTCGTAACAATTGTAACACGTAAAAGCTTCGATGAATAGAAACATTCCGTAAAAAGCTCGTAAAATGCCCGTAAGTTGCTCGTAGTTATCCGTGACAACTCGTAACAAAACGTGGAATTTTGCCGTAAATGCATCGTAATAACTCGTAATAATCCGTAATAAACCGTAAACAACTCTTAAATCGGTCGTAAAAGACGCTAAATCGTAAGGATCCGTAAGGATCCGTGAATTTGTGCGATCCGTTAGGACTCGTAAGAAAAATCCGTGTATGTGAAGGGGGTATAAATCAGATTACGACGCATCCTAATGATGAAATTTGAGCAGTTACAGGTAGTATTTACTTTTATTAAATAATCTTATTTATGTCGAATCTATTTGTCATTATGAAATTTGAGCAGTTACAGGTAGTATTTACTTTTATTAAATAATCTTATTTATGTCGAATCTATTTGTCATTATCTAGTTCTATCATGGAGTAAGAAACCGGACACTTTTCTCGTTCCCGTTTTTGTTCCTCCAATACAACATATGAATAAATCCCCACAGTCCGGATCCTCCCTACTCTGGAATCCGAACGCATTTTTCGGTCCGGTTTGTTATTTTTTACACGTAAAATAAATCTCCCAAAACTGGACGATAATTTTCCGCAAAAGTACGTCAAAGAGTACAATGACTGAGAATTGAAAGAAATTAGAATGATTTGAATTGCCTCGGGGTGTAGACCATTAGACGTTATCATCGTACGCATTCCGTTTTGATGGGAACAAGGCAAGAACGGGTACGAGGTGTACTAATTATGTAAATCATCCTTCAAGAACAATTGGATATGTAATGTTGCAAAAACATGCGGTGGTAATTGTTTAGCGATTGATGATCCCAGATGATTAAAAGATGAGCAGTGAGACTAATGAAAAAAGTGAAATGGCTGTGAGCGCAAAAAAGGGTCCATTGTGTACACAAATCACAATTCAAAATGTATTACCCTAGATCATTATTTTCCTCTACGAAAAATGTTTTGAAATGAAGCTATGGCGCATAGTTTTTATGAATGACATTTTGAAAATACAGTGTGCTATGTGCATAGCTTGTCAGGTCTTATGGACGATAACGTCGCGAAACACTCACACTTAATTTCAGCTGACATGTTGAATGATTCAATGAACGATTTGCTTGAAATGGATACATGCACCTTATTCAAAATATCTAATACATTTTGTGCACGGAGTATTTTTGTTGTAATTAATACATTAATTCAAGAATGGACTGTGGGTCAAAAATCTTACAATAGTCTTATTATAGGGTTTCATACAGTTTTAATCAAATGAGAGGCGTATGTAGCAGTGATTATCCTAATACGGAAGAATCGGAATTCAAATATCAACCAACATTTAGCACCACGTGTATTTTGCATATCGCACTGCAAATCTTCATTTTATGAAAGGAGCACAAATATGTTGATCTTTTATAACTTATACTTTTGGTCTATAAATTAAATTTTCAAGTTTACATATATTTTGTGAAATAGTGCAGCTAAAATTTCCCTATGACTCTGCAAAGTGGAATTAAATAATGCATTCAGACATTATATATTACGTCGCGTTACCGCGAACATCCTCTATCGAACTTATTCAAATTACTGAAAGAATCTTTTGCCTACAGACATTCAATGGAGGACTCCTCTCAAGTCTGTGTATGTCTTATTCATTTCATTGATGAGTGCCAGAATAGTATTTGTTTCATTTAAGCCGATTCACCGATCATTAATGCACCGATTATCTATTAATCGCGATTAATTTCAAACAACATACAATGTACTGTTCCTTTAAAATGTGTATGTAATCTCCTTATTTTTCTATGTATCGATCAGTTATATTGAAAATTCATAATATATAAGAAATGGTGGCCCGTCGTTTTATTAACAATGTCCTAATGAAATATTTTCTTAATTGTTCAATCTTTTCTTTGTCTCCCTTATATATGCAACGACTTGTAAATGTCATTTTTGGCGCGGAATGTTTACACATGTTTAACGATTGCACAGCTGATTCGTTAGTTACTATAACTAACGAACACTTAACGAATGCTTCAGGTTATGAAAATAAAAATGCTTGCGCGCTCGTTACGTTGTCGTAAACATTGTCGTTGCTGGTAAGTTAACGAAAGCTACTGGTTACTAACCCCTGCAGCGCTACCAATTGAGCTATCGCTACTGTCTACTTTGAGCGATATTTCGTCAATATTTAATACTAATCCCTAAAGATAATAGTCGTGATAATGACCGTAAGCTGCTTTACGTGTATTGAATTGTGGGTAAGGTCGTGTTTACTATCGACTTATCTTAACTTAGTTATACCATCAGGCAGAGCTATGGAAAAAAACACATGTAATACTGAAATGCTTACGTATTTCTTACATCATAGTGTTATGCAAAGTAAGTGATTAAGCTGGTGAAAATAAAGATACTTGTCGAACGGAGGAGTATCCCACTCGTGAGCAACAACCTCTATATCTTGATTCGACAATTCTTAAGTACATATATTATTTTTCTACTAATTTAACATCTTTAGGGCAAAACATTTTCAAAACAAAACGCCGAAATTTGCATCCAACAAAGGGTGTTTCTCTGGAGAGTATTTTATTTAAGAAACATTGAATAGTTTCCAGATGTTAGTCTTAGTGCGCTGAGTGGTATAACTTGCAGGGAACATTTGGCAGGATTGACAGTTTGTTAGGGGGATTAAAGAAGTACACATATATTAGAAAAGCAAACAAGCGGTTTACCATTAATTCTTATCGATCTTCCTCTTTATGCAAGATATGAATAGATACAAATTTAGAAATATTTGTTATTGTCCGAAGATACGTTTTGGTTGTGCATTAGTGTATGATTTCGTACATTATAAAAGTGCAATATGCATGCAGGGTGGGTGGTATATAAAGAGATTAATGAATCTGTTTTCCCTCATAGATTCGAAGGTTCATGCCCGCAGCCAAATAGCCGAAACCTCGCGGTTTCAATGCTGACACCATCCCTAAATCAGGACCCTGTGTGCCGTGGATGCAACACTGATTCCTTTTTATCAGGAAGGGTTTAAGCGTACACGGGTTGCATTTCGTGACATACCTTTCCTCGCCTTAGAGAAGTACTCACACATATGCACACATTGGGGCGTACTTCTCTAATACAACACCCAGCGGACACATGGACGTTTTATCTTTAAAAACCGAGTAACGCTGGTTACTCATTGCTATAAATAGAATGATAGAGTCAAGCGATTTTTTTCATTTTCATGATTCTGAAAGTGTGAGTAAACAGAAAGGCGGGTCACATTCACAAATTGAAATGTTCCCAAACATATATTGGCAATGGAGGGTGTGCACCCGGGGAGGAACACAAAACAATACATTGATTAGGGAACACAAACCACGTCAGATCAACAAGAGAGTTGGGGTATTAAAACTGCCTTCAACAGATAACTGTCAGTAAACTTGTGAAGGCTTAAACTAGTATAATAGCTTGCTCCTCACTAATAACATCATATTACTAAAAGTTTAGACAGCTTACCTACTTGGATGGAAATCAATTACACAAATTGAGCCGGCCTTGATACAATGAAGTGCACACCAAATCCAAAAATGCGCAAGAAAACATGAAAGTACACACGCATATACACAAATCCAATGGCAAAGACAACATGACATAACACAAATATAAATGAAACGATGGGTCTATATGTTTGAATAATAGTCATTGTTACGTGGGCGGCATTCTCATCACAATACAGGAACACCTATAATGCCATAATGAACATACAATCTTGAACTCACCACGGTGTTTCTACAAACATGACAATGCATGAATGAAAAATACACCGCTCACAAATTAACGTTAACATCAGAAAGACAGAATCAAACATTATAAGCTTTTCATGTTCAAGCCCTCAAATAAAATAGATAGCAATTTTCAGAGTCTTGTCTTCTGTTTGTTGGAACCTCTCAAATAACAGACATAATTATGCTACATAATGTAACATCAATGATCAAATATTTAATGTTCACATATCAATATCATGTTTTAAAGACAAATATATTATATTACATGAAATGATATTAAATTGTTTAATAAAAACTATAAGTTTTAATGGCCTTTTTGAGAGAGGGTCGTTTTATCCCATGCATCTTGCCTGGACATTTTGGCATTATATTGCTGTGTCAGTTTCAGTGTCCTTTGGAGGCTAAGTTTTCATAATAAAGTACATGCAAACACGGTGACAAGGGTAAAACGCTATTTCCAGGTGGTTTTTGCCTCAATGAAATAGTATACTGAATTGTATGTTAATATTTAATGCACACCTTTTTCTAGATTGTGCAGTCAATCATGTTAGCATTATAAATGAACATTACAAAACGCAACATTCTATGTTCCGTAATCAAAATTTTGAGTTCCATTACTTTATATAATATTTATGCTCTTTTCTCTCCCCTAAGGCCGTGGTGTATTCCATCCATACAAATTCCCCCCTTGTGCTGTCCTCTGTATATTCCATAGTTGTTTTGATGATCGGCCAGATGGTTCTTTGCACCCAAATTCCGATAGATGTTTACCGTTGCACCCCACAGTCCCTTAGAAGGTTTCGAATGTTTCCCTGTAGTCTGTTTGGTGAGGCATTGTCTTATATATGTCGCGTTTCCAGTAACGACTTATTCCCTCTTTGGTTCTTATCAACGAACATGGTCTAGTTAATTATTCTACATATCAAGATATAAGATCTATATTTCACTTGATGTGGTCATTAATGAAAGAGAGACTAAGTTGCCACATGTGTAAGACAATGCATTCCCACACAGACCTACCGGAAGACAACAGCCCCTGAAACATCATGCAGTATAAGAGATGTCTATTACATTTGCTATTCTTAGGTTCCAATAATATCATGATACATTTCCCAAAAGTGTTCTTTTATACTTACAGGCAACATTAAGAGTGGATTAGAAAGACAGCAGAATCAACGTACAAGCCATACCAACTACATCTATGAACATGAACAAAAACTTAAAGTACAATGTTAATATGACAATTTCATCTACAAAGAGAATAAATGAAAACATTAATAAAAACTTTATAAATAACCAAGATGAAAATTACAAAGAACAGCTGCAAATACTCAAAGTAGAAATAGAAAACCGAAATCAAGTTTACAATGAAGAATTCCAAAGGAAAGAAACTGAAATCTCGGACGACAAAATAAACATTTCTGTGGATTACAACTCAATAAATAGAGCATCACCATCAACTATTGAAACATTTTTTATGGACGGTCTTACTAGCGACATCAATGCTGCAAGAAATGGAAGACTTATATATTCTAATCCAGCTTACCCAACATATTGAAAGTGAAGTAAGTGATACTGAATCTGAGTTTCAAATGTGATATTACTTGGCTGCAATGGTCAAATTGCGGGGGTTCCGTATTAGAATAATTCACCGTGTGTAAGCCTTTGTGCGTATATTTGTTTGGTACTATATCGTTACTTTCGGTGCTGCATAAACAACAGCCATGACGGAAGACAGTTTTAAGACAACCCAGCTGTCCAAAGTCAAAACATATATTATATGGACATGATAACTTACATTTTGTTTACTAACAAAAAAACATTTAATGATGCTAACGTTACAGCAAATCGCATTCGTCCAATCCTTCAATGTATTATAGTTTGTCATCCGCTTTGCTATCCCTCGTGTGAGTGGTCTGACAGAAAAAGAAGTACCTATCACGCCGCAATGGTATTTATACCTCAGATACCCACTCAAAATATCTACAGGTTTCAGACACGTTTTTGTCCGTCGACATCTAAGAAATCCTTACAGTTAACTACGAGGATCTTGACTGTGGCCCAGTTGAATTTCATTTATATGTATGTTTCGTGAAATATGGAATTATATGCTATGTAGCTGACATTGTACTGTGTTGATCTAAAGGCGCGTATTAGGAGTGTGACACTGACATTGCTTTTGGGAATATTACATACTGTTATTGTGGTGGAGTATTGTGTAAATTTGTGTGAGTTTATCGTCGATATATCACTTATGGCGGAACGAAAATCAGAGCGGGTAAACCCCAAATTAATTATAAGACACTGCACGAACAGGGACATAAAAGCGTCTCTCAAGATGACCCCGCTAATTGCCTCAGTGTTTCATTTGGTAGAGCTAGACTACGAGGATCAACAACTGGAATCTTTGCTGAACAGGCTTGTGAAATCGGAAGAGGATTCTAAGGAAACAGAGAGAAGTGATGGGACGAGGAAAGGGAGAGGAACATTATGAATTGGAACTGTCAACGTCGCATGGTATTGAGTCGAAGTTTCGGATGGGAACAATTAGACAGGCGGTGCTCCAAGAGTAAGGATACGTTAAAGACAATTGGCATAAAAGGTATGGACAAAATGAACATTAACTTATTTACATTAAAACGTTAGAAAACGACAAAATAAGAGCTTTACAATTAGCACGTGTATATCTAGCGAATCAAGTAAGTAATTGAATGATACCGATAGTTACTCGGAAAAATCCAACCATTAGCTCAAGCAAAAGTGATTCCATATTCCGTTTCTTAAAAGCAAAGATATCAACAGGCACATCTTCGGTTTGATTTTGTCAGTAACAATATCGAATTTAATATGCTGGATATCAATTTATTTGATGAACTTGAAATAATCTCCAGTTGGTAGAATATAATTAAATTATAATTATAAAGATTTATGTATTTCAATAGTGCATATGAACTTGGTCATAATAAATGGAGTTATGATTTTCAATATGTTGATAACGCAGTACTGTCAAGGTACGAAGAGCATTTTAATCTAAAATAAGCTCTACCTTATCTCACACAGCTACTAGCGAATCATAATTGCGGTTCTGCTTAAAATGCCAAAGCAACAAGTGTTGGCACAACAATTCTCATATGATGGTATATAAGGGAAAATGAGTATTGCAAAACATATTTGCGCAACCTGTTGGCAGACAGACCAGGATGGGGTTAACAATCTTGAATGTTCCTATGTATGTCCCCATGTATCAGTTTGACTGGTCAGAATCAGAAGTCGGGATAATGCCATATTGTTAAAATGTTTTTAGCTAATAGTGTCATGTTTATTCACAGAGTGAAATGTTAAATAACAAAAACATGTAGATGAAAGTCGACAATATAAGTGTGCTCGCATAATTAATAATAACAAATGTGAAATGTGCCCAGCAATTTTGGGTCTTTTGAATGATGATATGTACAGAAAATTTGAAATTGATAAAGTTGTGAAAATGTCAGGAACATGTTGAATGCTGCAGGATTCCAATCAATTCAAAAAATAAATAGAGGACATTGGACACTTGTTAGCGTTGTATTGTTATAAGCATGTACTAGTATGTGACTTACAGACATACGGATTCCCGATTGGTTATCAATCATTGTGTTAGGAAGAATAGGTCACATGTTAAAAATCATAAGAGAACAAGAGAATTTCCATCTCACATTGAACAATACCTGATAAAAGAAGCATCTTCATGTGCTATCATTGGTCCATTCAAAGAAACCAATTTGAAAAAGGTATAAAACTTTCGGAATTAAATAAAGTACCCAAACGTGACCCAAATCAAAGAAGAGTAATTTAGATCGAATTTTCCCATATGATGGTTCATCATTCAATGACAATACTTTAAAGGACGTTTATTTGGGGGAGGAATTTCCCCAAGACTTGATGATTTCATTACTTTGATTAAAACAAACGGCAAGGTTGCTTTATGTACAGATAAGATCTGATTAGAGCTTACAGGCAAATAAACATTTTGAATAAAAAAATGCATTTGTGTGCATGTGGACTGTTGGTACAACGCCAATACAATAGCATTTTCACCAATAAATACTACTCGATTATCATCAAAAATACGTACGACTGTTCTTTGTGAGCAATAACGATGTCAATATTCTGTCTGAAGATATGATCATTAGTGCCTATAACTTAACCCTCGGTATGTAAAAATGTCTTCATAAACTCTATCAAATAATCTAGTCGTACAAATATGACCCTACATATCTTAATTCACATTTTGACACGTTCCAGTTACTACAGATGCTCTAGCCAATAATATACAGCGATTTTTATCCGAGCCTTCCGATTGGTGAGATGTGAATAAACCGCTGTACGACAAGTAGTAATTAAAACGTTTAAGATATGTGAATGTACTTAATGTTGTAAATCCCGACTTTAACATATTGATAGTTTGTACTCCGTTGTTGTGGAAAATTTGATAACTAGGACTGACTCTAATCAACCAACTCTATTTAAAACTTCTGTTTAAAACAGGTGAGCGTTTAAAACTATTAATAACATTTGTTTTTTGTTTGTTTGTTAACGATAATACTTGGATTTTGCCCGTTTTTTATTTAAGGTCGATACTATATACCTATTATGTCATATGTGCAATTTGCTGTATACAAGCTGTGAATAAAACATTTAAAGAGTTCTACTTTATTCATATCAAAATAAATATGTTAGAACCAATTACCATTTTATGATTAAGAATTCGCTGAACGTGCTGAAAATACGTTGAACTCAAATACTTTATAAAAGTATTTTGTTACATTCTTTCACAAACATGTTTAAATTGGCCCTGTGTGTAGCACGTTGCTTATTTGATGGTCATTGTCGATGTATAGTGATCAATTGTTTTTGTCTAAGCGGACAAACCATTCCTTCCATAAAGTTGAAAGCTGGACATTCCAATGCATAATTGTTGCAACGGAGAGCTTTCATTCGACATAATTTATATAGTTTACCATACGGTATCAACAACGAGTTATCGTATTAACACTGTTTGTCATTTTTAATATATTAAATAATTGTAGTTTTTTATAAAATCCTTATTATATATGTACTTTTGTTTATTTATGATATATACTATCTTCCGTTACGTTTTATTTACATTTTGTATGGCTATTTGGATAGTTGCCAACTTCTCATATGACTACAAACTAGAGCAAGGTCAAACATGTCATATGAAGTTTCCACTATGTTTCAAGCACTTCCTTCAATCATATGATCTATGTTTCTATTGCAACACAGACAAGGGATTTGCTACAGTATGATAGCTTATAATTGAGCCAATTTAAATTAAGAATACTTCAATGTAATGTTATCTTTCCCATGTTGGACAAAAGTTGCGGGACACCATTTTGTCACGGGTTTATACATTAGTTGTTACGGCTGTCACTACTTACTTTGCACTTACTTCTAATCACATACCTATCCACATTTGGCATTATATCCATTATACATTGTTATGCAGGTTCTTGGACACGTTAATATTCCTTAATATTTAAAACGAGAACACTTTGAGACACACAATGTAACCATTATCTGGATAGTAACATTTAACTTGCCTATTAGTTAGTTATGGGTATACCTGTTTTGTAGATTTCAAGGACGGTCGGGTCGATTCAAACTTGCCTGTCAAAACAAAGTAAACAAACGATCAATAAAATGTCAAATTTCTTGTAAGACAATTAGGTACTTTATTAAGGGTTTACATATTACTAGCATGCAAACACCTCATCCCAGCACGGATTTGGTTTACCTATGACAGAATAGAATAGTCCGCCGGTTTTGTAAACGTAAATGGGCACAGATTGCCGATAAGAGAAGGGTTATATACTTTTATTACCTCCAAGGTAGGAGAGCACATTAAACAAAATTGCATTCAAATAGAAAGTATACATACAACACAAAGATGTTCAAAACGGACAGATAAGCAGTAACAATGACTGATCAAACATCAAAGAGAACACACTACAGTAATAAAACATTGCAGACATGTAGACATACATATAAACAACATACATGAAACCAAGAATCGTGTTTTATTCAAACTTGTTTCACAGTTGGAATACTCCTGTAATATTCGGGTAACAAACAAATCCGAGGGCAAGTCGCGGAAAAGTGATACCAGTGAGAATAACCTAGCATACACTCATGCAGATACAAAACATTGAACAAGTTTTAAAATAACACGATCATTAAAATGCGTTTTTCGCAACCCACACGTAATAATAGTAATGATCAAGACTAGTACTGTTAGACTGTATGTACATGTATATATTTCTTTATGTCGCGTTGTGCTTTTGGGGTGGATGTGCCCTTTGTATATTCTGCTCGACTTCATTGATCATGGTAAATTAAGCCCAGTACCTTATATCGATTAAAGTATAATTAAATAACAAGAAGTACGTAGGATAACAAGTAGATTCAGTAACAATAAGTTTATTGAGCAGACCGGAGTTCTTTTCAATACAATTTGCCTTCTTTATTAACATCTCTATACATTTCTTTCATCGACGTTTTCATACCACCTGCCTATGTAAGGAAACCAATACACAAACACAAATCCTTTCTTTTTTGCAATAGTAATGCTTTTCTTCGTAAGTGTGTAAATAAATAGTGTACATACATTTTTATTATTTATATGTAGTACTTCCTTTTATCGTCTGATGCTCTGTGTATAATAACATAGATTCTTGCCAACGTTGCCTGATGATGTTAATATGCAACATGATTTATTATATAAACATGAAACTTGGGTTGTGTTCCGCTATATATTGTGTAGTTCATTTTCTTAGTTGACTAAAGCCTTGTGTTCCTTATTGTATTACATTACTGTACAAGCTAAGAAAACAAGACATTTGCTCTACACATATTTGAGAAAATCGATGAATATGATCGATAGAAAAATTATGTCACACACTACAACTCATCATATAGATTATAAGTTTCCGGAAAATTCTCCAAAACAGCAGAAGTAGTTCGCTCCAAAAATATTGAGAAAATCCAAGGTGCTCGCCAGTCGGCTATCATGAATGTGATCTGGAAGAATATGATATAATGTCGCGCACTACAACGCATCATGCAGATTATATGTATAGTTTTCATAAAATCCTACAGAAACTGTAGAAGCAGTTTGATCCACAAGCAGATCAACCTACCGATCAAATATCCGACTGAGTGACCGAAAATATGTTTTACTTGGGTTTGAAACCATTTCCTCATTGATCAAAGTAGTACCTCTCTTCTGCGCCAGTGCGAGCATAACAGTTAAAAGTTAGGTATTATCATTTTGCTACTTTTTGACAAATGCATTAACCTATGTTTATGTTTTCACCGTTGAAGTACTGTATAAAACAATCACTTGATAAGTAGTGTCGTTTGAATGCAGCTCTGTTAGATTTTAGGCAGTTTGTTTTGATAACACGGTTATATAAGTAAAACAGAAAATTGTTATACAATAAATTTATTCACAATAATAAAACATTAGCATAAAACTGACAACGTTCATAATCTCGTATATCATCAATACTCACAGCTTCTGGCACAAAAACGCTCGCTTTTACATCAAACAAAATGAAATATGTAGTTTTCTAATACAGGTTTACAATTAAAACATAGATACATGTACAATTACAACCTCGAAACTTATATTCAAAACAGGTTATACAATCAAAATGTATGAAAGAATACATAAACACGTATGTGATGCAATCTATGTTCTTAATAGAACATAAGATTAAGAAGACAATTCTTCATGAACACAATTCAAATTGCAATTTAAGCAAACATGCTTATTGATACCATTTAAGAAATATGGCTAGATCGGTGTTTCAAACTTTTGTTTTTATTTAAACACGTCGAGTCAATAAACGAAGTTACAACACTATAAAAGCAGACAGTGTATTCTTTTGAACAACTGAATGCTATGTGAAAACACAAAATACCACATAATACTAGTTTACCTGACGAGACAATACTGAATAAAAAGTAAACATACGCCAGGTGGTAAACTCGAAACCCTCAATGATGCCTGTGCGTAATATAAAATGTCACATTCCTGTTTAAACCAGGTGACTTTGGCTTAGTTTACAGTTTAAGCAACTTAGTGTAGTAGTTCCACATTTCGATACACAACCAGTCGACTCTCGTTAAGACGAATTTTTCGGGACCGTAGAAAATAGTTCATCTTAACGAAAATTCGACTTAAACGTCGGGAGGCCTTACTGCCGGTGTTTCGTAAAAAAGTTCGTAAACATTGCTTAAATTGCACTTTATGTACTTCTCAATAAGAACGATGTGTTTAATAATCTATATGCGTGTGTATATGTTGCCTCTATGGTGCAATTCATATCAAATTATCTAGAAGGAGATTCTTTAAATATCAGTTTTATGGATGGGTTTGACAAGAATCGTAAATAGGAGCTTAGATGCCAAAATATGTCATTTTGACAAACGGTCGTCGACGATAATGAGAAGCTTCGTTCCCGTTGTAAAGTTGTATTTTACAACTTTCTCTTAGAACTCCCAAATTACGTTATCGAAGTCAAAAACACGTACATGATAACTTACACAACCTCTATGTAGTCTATAATCATGAAGGAATAATCATTAGTTCGCCGATATCTTTATATTTTCGGGTGTTAATGTAATTAAACAGTCGAGTCATGCTGACGAAGTCTGGACAGTAATGTTTGTTTACCAAATAATGACATAACAATCGACGCGTGTTGATACTACTAACACACTATCTGTGAAGAATAAGCGTGATTTGATTGGCAAAGTTGACAGGCTATAGACTCCGCCTACCAGAACAGAACAGAACAGAACATATCTTTATTACACCCAGGTACACATGTTACAACATGGGGTTATGACATTTATCGTTGTTATTATAATTTGGTTAGTTCTGGTCAAGTTAACATTAAATATTTTGTTTGAGTAAGTTTGCATTATTATTATTTACACAATTAAGGGATGGATTGATGAGAGGGGGGACAGTATAAAGTATAAAGAATAGAATTTACACACATACAAAAAAGAGATAACAATAGATATGAGCATTTTACAACATGGTCAAATATTAATAACATTAATAATAGGAATAATAATAAAGGTGAACAAATGTGTGGCTCAAGCATGCTAGCTTACCGCACATCTACACACCTGGATTGTAACGGTTTATATCCCAACGAAAGACGTTATGTAGAACATAGTCAATGAAAGGATTATTTTTATGCACGAGTACATTTTTGTGAATGGGGAAGCAGAAGCGTTACACGCCTTCGGATATGAGTGAGTAAGGTAAGTAATAGTTATAAGTCAAATAAATACGCAGATGTTTTTATAATAAAGTATCTATACACATATGGAAAACTAAATTAGAGGGCATTGATATCCGCACGTGCACGGCCTATTTGACCGCCGCATATATGGGTCACAGGAGATGGAGGCATTGGTATTATAGACGGCTGAACTTTTGCATAATAAATGCGGCAAACTTACTGACGTTTCTCAAGATTGCATCGCTTTTCGATGAGAGCAGTGATTCGAGCGATATATTATAAAAACGTATGTGTGTTAACGTTTGGCCAAGGAATGATTCTCTCTCAGGTTGGAAATATTCGCACTCTAATAAATAATGTTTCTCTGAACCGACTTGGCCACTATTACATAGGCTACACATCCTGTCATGAACAGGGGTTCCATCATATCGACCGGTTTCAATGGGTAATAAGTGGTTCGCGGTTCTGAATTTGAATAAATTAAGATAGTCGCGTTCATCAAGATTAAGAAAATAAGTTTCGAGCTGGTGAGTGTCTTTGAAGCTAGAATAAATGAGGCCTTTATTTGACTGCTGAAGCTTATCGTGCCATTCCTGTTTAAATTGATCAACTAGAGTACGTTTTATTTCTTTATGGATATTTTTCTGGGTTATTTGAAATTGATTTTCCCCGAGTCTGGGCGCCCAACCGATGTGAGGATATCTTTTATGCTATTCATCCATTTATAGGTTGTATTAGGTTGATTTAACATATATATATAAAGCTGGAGTGCTATTTTGTTTTCTTTACCGGTAAGGAGGCGATTCCAATAGGAGATCATACGACTTTTAACTATTTGAGAAATAGGATATCTTCCAAGCTCACCATACAAAAATGCAATTGGGGTTGAGCGTCTGGCTCTGGTAATTTTTCTCAGAAAATCGTTATGCACTTTTTCTAAAAGATCCAAGTTTTCAAAACCGAAGATTTCACTACCATAACATAATATCGGGAGAACTGTATAATCGAACAATTTCAGAATAAGATCAATTGGCAGATTTGCATTACTAGATCGCGTGAAAAGGATAAACATTGCTTTAGTAGCTTGCTCGACTACATGTTTTCTGGCTTTTAAAAACGAACCGTTACTGGAGAATGTTACACCAAGATATTGGTACTGATCAGTAATTTCAATTCGATCGTCACCAAGCTTAAAATCATAATTTTGCACTTGCCTTGCACCAAAGATAATAATTTTTGTCTTAGTCCGATTTACATTTAGATGCCAGTTTTTGCAGTAATTATTAAAAATATCTAAGCTTCGTTGAAAATCAGCCTGTGAGTCGGAGAATATAATGGTGTCGTCTGCGTAGAGTAAAATCAATAGTTTAAGCCAAAGTGTAAGATCTAATGTGTCTTTAAGCTCAACGCCGACTGAACCGTTTAATTGCATATATGACTGAAGGTCGTTTAAAAACAGGGAAAATAGGACAGGTGAGAGATTTTCACCTTGCCTGACTCCAATTTCGGACATGAAAGATTCGGATAATGACCCATTGCATGAAACACTCGACTTGATATTTTTGTACATGTTGTTTATGACCGTGAACAATTTTCCGTCTATGGAATTCTGCAAAAGTTTATACCATAAACCTGCTCGCCAAACCTTGTCAAAAGCCTGTGAGAAATCAATTAAAGCACAAAAAAGTTTTTGCTTTCTTTTTTTAGCAATTTCAATAAGTGAGTGTAAAGTAAATATGTGATCAGAACATGAATAACCCTTCCTGAAACCAGCTTTTTTTTTCATCAAGGATATTATTTTCTTCCAGAAATTTCGTTAACCTTTGATTAAGGATAGAAGTAAAGAGTTTTCCTAAACAACTTAGAATTGTGATTGGTCTATAGTTGTTTGGGTCCTTAGGATCACCTTTGTTTTTGTATATAGGGAATATTATTCCTTCCAGCCAGGATTTTGGTATAAAACCAGAGTCTAAAATTGCGTTAAAGAGATGGAGGTAAAATTGGAGAGCTATATCCTTTGTGGACTTAATGTATTCGTTGATAATATTGTCAAAGGGGCTCGATGCTTTTGAGTTTTGAAGGGTAGATATACATTTGGTAATCTCCGCCTCGGTAATACGAGCATTAAGGCAAGCGTTTGACTCTTGCGCTAGATGGATTTCGTTATCGAATGTCTGGTCATCAACACTGTTTTCGTTAATCTGTTTGAAATGTTGATAAAATTCTTGTATGGAGGGTGAAGAGGTTTGTTTTTTCTTTGACTTAAGGCTATTCAAAAATTTCCAATATTTTTTGGGGTTTGAATCATTTAACTGTCTAAGTTTAGACTGGTTAGCTTGTTTATGCTTTTTTATGTAAAAGTTCATAGTTCTTTTATAGTTTTTGCTAGCATTTTGTAGTCTTAGTTTGTTATCTGAGTTTGGGGTTTTCCTAAAACTTTCTTTGGCAGTATGATAATTTGTTCTTGCTTGATGACATTTTGGACCAAACCAAGGCTTTTTGTTAGTATGATTATTGCTATTAAATGTTTTTGTACTTCCAGGGAAGCTACTATCGGCTGCTTCGCGGAATATATCTGAGATTTTGCTGGTTGCATATTCTATTGTTTGTGAGGAACATGGTGCAGAGCTTAATTGATCAGTAAGTAAATCGAGCTGTTCCGTGTTTATATTTTCTGTAAACCTATGTGCGAAGTTATTGTTCCAGGTTGGGACATCGGCCCGATAAGGTGGTTGTACTGTATTGAATCTTACCTCAGGAAAAGATACTTGAAATTGGAGTGCATTGTGACCGTCGGAGAATAAGGAGTCTGTTTGCAGAATACTAAAATCAGTTATATACTTAAAACATTCGGCTGAAGCCATAACATAATCTATCACAGATGTTTCTCTAAACGTAAATGCACCAAAACTGGCATCTTGAAATAGTCTACCATTAAGAATAAAGAGATTATTGTTCCTACACATATCAATAAGCCTTATGCCATGTGTATTAGTTCTGCTGTCACGAGAGTGCCTTTCGAGCGGAACAGATAACTTTTCGAGTATCGTATATTTACTAAAATGCGCTTGTAAGTCTTCGTCGATATCGAAGTATTCATTAAAATAAGTGTCTGCCGGTATGAAATCTCTCAAGTTACCAGTTCTACCATTCGTATCTCCGGCTAAATATACATATTTATACATAGAACATTTTTCAGTAATTTCATTCTCAAAATTTGAAAGATAATCTTCATTGAGAAAACGGGAACTTTCCGGGGGCAGGTATATAGCTCCGAGAATAACATCTTCGTCCAAGCTAATACAATTTTTCTTAATTGAGATCCACAGAATATACTCTGAGCTGTTATCAATAACATGAATATATGGCGCAATTATTTCTCTAATATAAATACCAATACCTCCAGACTTCCGTCTGTATGATTGCAATCTATGTTTTGGAATAAATATATATCCTGGGATATCAACAATATCAGTATTATCAGTATGTGTTTCGGAGACAAAAAATATATCAAAATTGTTCACGAACTCCGTAAAGTCCGGATATTCAATACGTCTTTTCAAACCGTTTACATTTAAAGAACATATATTAAGAACATGCGTCTTCGTTTCAGATGGGATAAAATCCCCCCTAATGTCCTAATGAGACACGGGTCGGTGTGGAGGTCCAGAGTTCGAAATCCAAGGGCGTCGAATTTCACGATCAGCAGTCTGATGATGTTCATGTGATGGTCCTGGTGTCGACGGAGACTGTCTTCTTGGAGAGGAACGTCTTCGGGGGGCACGGCCACGAGAACCCCGACTGTTCGACCGTGGGGAAGAGGACTGCTTCCTTGAGCGATTAGATTGGGTAGCATCAGAGGGCCTACTCATGCTACGCCCTGTACGATTTGCAGCGTTGTCGATATTTGCACGTGAATCACGGGATGATATGGTTCGGTTGTTTGTATACAACGGATTACTATTAGTGAGACGGTCACCTTGCATCACGAGGTTCCAATTGGGGAACATGTCCGCATAGACCTTGCCGTCCATAATAATTTTAGCAGGGTAGACTATGCTGATTTTGCGGAGCGGGTAATCATGCCGGAGCCTTTTGTAGTCAGGCCAAAGAACTTTCCTGGCGCCCGCAATTTCTTTCGGGAAATCCCTGTTGATATTATAGAGAGTGTTTTTCAGTTTGTATGCGACGGAGATAACAGATTCAGTGTCCCTCGAGTCGTTGAAGCAGACGATTAATGGTCGTGTTGAACCCCTTTTGAAGCGCCCCAATCTATGCGCTCTTGAGATAGGGGGGCAAAGTTCAAAATCTAGATGATCCTTCAAAAAATTTGAAATGGATGTGAAGCAGTTTTCGTTTGTAATTTCAGCGATGCCACCAAATATCAGGTTATTTCGTCTGCTACGCGCTTCCAGATCTAAAGATTTATACTCTAGTAGAGTCAGTCTGTCCATTTGTTCACTAACCTGTTTTTCAAGAGCATGGACTTTATCATGTATGCCTAGACATTGGTCAACTTTACTGCCGATACTTCCTATTTCATGGAACACAACTGAGAGTTTATCGTCAACCGAGAGATTTTTAAATTCATTGGCGTCCGTGGGTATTTGGTTACCTGTATTACTTCCAGTGCTAGTACGTTGGCGTTTTCTATCCTGAATGACCTTAGTCCAGTTGTTGATGTCGCCATTTTCGCCGGAGGTCAGCGGTTCAAATGGATTATCTGACATTACTGATTCATTCACATAAGTTGTATTGTTGTTTGTAGACATTTCACATAAAGTGTTGAAAGTATATTTACTTGTATGCGTTACCGATGACTTTAATCTTCATTAAAACGTAGATTTATCTTGTTTTTAACAGGAGGTATAAATTGACGTCTATTCCATTCTTGACCGGAACCGGATACCGATAGTATCAGTTGTACACACAGGTACATGTATCGAAATTTACGATGCTGCTTGAGGGGCGATCAACGTAATATGAAAGGATAAATCGACCGAATTGTATCATCATCTTTAAGATAATATGCATTTTTAAGCAGGTAATTGTCGAATTCGCCATTTTTTATCGCCACTTTGATCGCAAATTCACCAATGGCTCCGATCTGAGACATAAAAACAATTGATGAAATTAATTGGTGTGGTCGTAGTTTTGAACAATTTGACATGTTTGCATTAATAGTCTAACACATGTACACATCCTTTCATTGTGTAAATAATCGATAATTAAATGTGCGAAAATCATCTCGGTGACGTGTGAAAACATTCGTCGCCAGCAGGATACGATCCGACGTTAAACAATAGATTTATGGTGCGAACGTGTTAAGCGGGACTTCGAAAAAACTTCGAGACAAAAATTCGTCTTAACCGACAGAAATGCATATAGATACAGGATAAAATCGGGACTTTTGAAAAACTTCGAGGTAACGGAAAATTCGTCTTAAGCGAGTTCGTCCTAACGAGAGTCGACTGTAGTTAAAAGCTGGGATGAAGATGAAAGGAAAGAATGTTTAAAACATATTTGAAAAATATGTCAAATTTTAGTTGTAACATCCAACACAATTTTAAGACACATTTTGTACATGCTATCCTTCCCGAAATGTGTCCAATAGCGCCCCTGTGACTTTATGAATACTTGATTTCTATCTGATATCAATAAGTATGATGTTATTGTTCATTTACATAGATACGTTAAGTAATCATGAAATTAATTTACAATTAACGAAAATGAATAAATAAGTTGAGCAGGAAATGCCACATACAAGTTTATTTTAATTAGCAATAAGGCTTTCATACAAAAACTGGTAACCATGTGGTAATACTTTTTATCAATAGCATATCTTGCCTTTGTAATGGACTTTCTCATGTCATTTTGTGCTTTTGGGGTGGCTGTTGTAAAATAGTGGTTGTATACAAATAAAAATATGCCGAGCACTGTTTATACTACTTGGTTTTGTTATAAAACTAACATGTTATATCATATACAGCCTACTTGCTTAGACTTTAGTATTTTACATCGACTGCTTTCATACAGTTGCAGTAATATTGACTTCACTCATGGATGGCTTATTAAACAATAAATGATATCACAACACCACAGCTGAGTGCTTTGTACGTGGAATATGTCCTGCTTCACTATTTCATACATTTCAGACCACAAAAAGTACATTCACAACATGTGAACATAATGGAATGATATTGCATTAATACCATTAGAGAAAGCATTTAAATACAGTAAAATTCTTCGAACTGTTTAGGATATAAGTGAACAAATTGTAACAATGTACACGCACACGATATGTACGATGGTTGCGGTATAAAATACAAAACATTATACTTCACATAAAACAAATAATAATACCTGACAATTTTGAGAAAATAAATGTTATTGAACCAATTCTAATATAACAAAAAGACTACAAAACACTCATCACTACCATATCATGAAATAAAACATTTTTCTTGAACCCATTAGTTTTTTTAAAGTTACACTTTGCTCATTTTTATCCATTTGTTTACCTAAGTAAACATGAGAAATATGCTTTTATATATATAAATATCAATAAATGTGCAATATCAAAGAATACACTAATAATGTTTTCTTCTGTATTTGTCTTAAAAAGAACTTCCAGTTTTTAACAGGTAGTTTTCATATAAGTTTTGTCTGTTAGTGATATGATGAAACAATATTGTTGTATCAGTTATACATTGCAATTGATCTTATTAAGAATGTTTTAACCTCTGTAACAACAATACTGGGTGAAGCCCATTCAAGACTTTTATGTTCAGATGCACCAGATACATCTTTAATAATTTAAACATTACCTTCTATGTGGTGACGAATTATGCCTGTTAGCTTGATTCCATGATTTCTAATTAAATATTAATATTTATATATAATAAGGTTAATACAAATAACCACTAACTAGTAATTCTTAGACACCTAGCAAAGATTATGTTGAGCTTGTAAATAATGCGATATGCAATGTTTGTTTTATATGTAACTCTGGCTAGGATTACTTCAATTATTTACAATACCTAGAAAACAGAGTATTTCATGGTGAGATTACAAATTAAAACGACTAGTAATTGTTTGTTAAATAATATCACTTGTGACAATAAAATGTAAGAGAGGTTAAATTGTTACGGGGAATGCCACATGCACAAGACGATGCCTCCCTACATAGACCCCCCACCCAAAACATAAGGTACTGAGGTGGTGCAAGGTAATACATGTATGGGAATAGGGGTGCATCAAATGGTCTGGTCGACCATAAAGAAAAACAAAGGAAAATTAGGGGGACAAGGAGGGAAATTATTTAACGGAAAAGTCAAGAAAACCTGCAATAATAGGCCAAAGATGGGGAAAAAATGTACATGCGAAAGGAGTAGTTAACATACATCAAAAACATAAATAGAAATAATAACCATACAGCCATGTACAGCCTTCTTGGAGCTGTCAGTCAAATAGGGGTTACTTATAATTTCAAGGAAGAGAGGCATGGCATTAGAATGGTATCGACTTTTAGTATTAATACACAGATGGCTCTAAAACTGTAAGTCATTGCAGTTTTTCTTCAAGTCTGTAATGCAGTCCAACCGGTTTTAAACTCAATATTTCAAAACAAAACCACCTTCTCCATTATGGTGTAGGAAGATGGATTTAAGTCAGATTGGTTTTATTTTATAAACTGTGAATCTGTTTGTGGATTTCTCTTAGTTAAAAAACTGTGGCCACCTCTGCGCTACTTTGTTGTATATAAATACAGACAATTATCTATTTATAAACAAGACATGGTCATTATTTGCCATAAGAAACAAACACGATTACTTGCTCATTGCTTTACTCCTAAGTATTACTAATCACATATGATGAGATACAATATGGCCTACATCAGGGTAACCAACATTTTGAAGATACATGTTCACTTTGTTATAGTAACAGAGAGTATAGCAACAGAGAGAGAATAAGTTCCTACAGGGAACGCCACATACGCAAGACAGTGCCTTCCGCACACAGAACTCCGGGGAAAACAACAACCCATAAAACATACAAGACTAAATTTTGTAAATGTGTTTAATGACAATTTTATTCCAAATAGTTATCTACATGAATAAGCAGTAAGATGGATATAGATATGGTGACAATCAAGTAAAACTGAACACATAGTCACTTAATATAATGGGACATCGAATGACGTGCAACAATTCATTCAAAATACAAAAGGCACTTTCTGATCATATAAAACATAAACAATACATCACATCATATATACACAAACATAATGATATATTTATACCAAATATACAATATTGAATACCTATGAATGAGTAACATAATTATAACCTTAGCGAACTGTTATATCAATGGTTTTGTACACAACTAACATAAGACTTGACAAGTCGTGTAACAATCAAATTCAATTCACTCTCAATTCAAAAATGTACAATAAGTTCACAGAAATTCATGCATATGAGAGAAGATTAAAATCAATCTTTCATTCCCAGTCATTGGTCCAAATATATTACATATGTTACACACAACTTTCAAAGATTTTTACATAAAATATTACAACCGGTTACTTGGTTAATGCCCAAATCCATTTGACAAGAATAAATGCAAAATTACATGAATTTTAGCCACCAGAATCTGATGTTGATTAAACACATTCAAATACAAGTACTCCAATGTAAAATATGTAAATAATAACTAAATAGACGTATTATATAATGCCAAGTATTCTATTTATTATGTTTTATAACAAAAATAATTCTTTAGTATTAAAACAGTTGAAAAAAGTACTCTCTCCATGTATAAATGCACTGTCAATATTCTATATTTTGATTGAACATAGTCTCTTCAACTTTTCACACCATATTAATTAGCATGTTGGTGTCTTTCATAAAATATACATATTCCAAAACATACATTTAAATATCATTTGGTGTAATAACCTATGACAAATGGGCAGACAAAAAATATCTGAAGAAATAGAATGCTCGTAGATCTAATCATATTATCTTGATACTTGTATCTGAAATTTGTCTATACAAATACATATCAAACTTTCCTCACGACAAATGGTCTGAATTGAGTTATAGATAATTCTGCATTACACGGACACAAATGTATAAGAAACTGATTATCAGTGCAGTATCGTAAATGCTTTATTAAGGCAAGATTTAAGTGTTGTAAGGGCGAATACACATAGTATATCACCAACAACAATAATCTTCATTATACCTACACGTGTTTATAATATGTACAAGAATAGTTCACTAATATGAATAAGGCCACACAAGAAATATCAATTTATAAAAAGTATAACAGATAATGTTCAAAAGCTCCACTGTATAGTTTGATCAGTACATTTGTATTTAGTTAAAGTTACACTTTACCAGATTTCATTTGTTTAATCTATGTATGTTTTGCAAAAGAATGATATCTGGTATAAGTATTTACCTCACACTCATGAATATGCTATACCTGTTTTATAAGGGATTACATTTGACCCTTGAGTTGACCCTTAGATCCCAGGAATGTCTACAAGGCCACATTTTGACCCATAGCATTCTGGTTGAAGGGTAAATGTTTGGCTATTAAACGGTAAAATCCCGTCAAATATTATTCAAAAAATTTGGAACCCCGTTTATTAATTGACATCATTGAAACATATACTTAAAGGCACAGTACATTGGCATTTTCCTATTCAATATTGAACATTTCCTAACTTACTGCCGATGATTTTGAAATGAGCGCAAGGTAAATACTAACATATTATAACTTCTTTTCAACATTAGTTTAACCATTTTTCAGTTAACATAGGACAACAAGACTTTCAAGAATAATTTATGAATCAGTGAACCAATCAATAAATGAAATGATCTACCTTACCTGTAGGAAGTAAAACAGATGATGATGTAAAAGAAAGTTACTCTTAACAATATATATCGTAGATTGCGAAACATAATACATATACTATAAAAAATATAGTCAATGAAAGACAATGTAGTAGAGTGTTGTTCAGTTCAAATCCACACCTTCATCATCTGAAAATATACAAACATCAATGATAACATTAATAATACAATGGTTGATATATTACAATGTAAGTCCATGGCAGTCTTTATATTTCAAGTCATTTCTAAACAATGATCCTTATGATGAATCACCTCCATTACAGCTCATCATATTACAATACTCAATCGCAATAAATTTAATTATACTTAAATTGTACGTTATTGGGACATAATATTTTACAAGCATAAGAGTTGATAACAAAGAGCTTTGTCATGGCATTTAATATGTATAGATATAACATTCATAGAACAGGATCATGATTTGAAATGCAATTGATATAGTTTATATTACAATATTGAAATGCAATTGTTATAGTTTATATTACAATATTGAAATGCAATTGATATAGTTTATATTACAATAAATCTTGCTTATACTGAAGTTCGTATGACAAAAGGTCGAATATCTAATAAAAATCATATATTTAAAATACGCAAAAAGTAAAAAGATATGATGAGAATTCAAACAAAGATTATCAATTGTCCATGGTAATCATGATGTGTCTTTCAAATTTTCTAACCTTCAATAACATAACAAGACGATATATTCGATAAGACAAATTAATCTAACCTACAATAACATAACAAGGCATAAATTCGATAAGACAAATTAAAGTCACTGAAAAAATCATCATAGTAGTAATACTGAAATGTAAACAACCTTCGATGGCTGATAACAATCCACCTGTAATCCCATTCAGATAACGTAATAAAATGCATTGAAGTGCAGGACTTTATGTAAGTTATTTAGTAAAGTTTTGGGATAGCATTCAATTAAAAAATAATCACAATTATCTCTGTATAATGTCTCACTAATGTGACAGTAAAAGGAGTTTACTATGCTATTTAATAACCAATAACCGTAAGAAGTGTTATTGCCTGCATAGTTAAACTCTTCACATAAATTGTCAATGCTAGTAATGATAAGTTCATGCAGATTAGAAATAATAAACAAACCAAAACATCAAATTATCGTGTTAAACCATCTCAAAAAAGACAATGTTTAACTATCAAAACTTAAAACCCTGAAATAAACGTCATTCAATATAAAATAGTCCAGACATTAAAATGCCAGAATCCAAAGCTTTCACATAGCAGCACTTGTGTACTCTGGCCAAACAATTATCTTATTAAAAAGTAAAACATATTACCATATTAAGTAGGACACAATACATGTCACAGTTTGAGAAGTATGTGAACCGGTACGGGGTTTTGGTATCAATTGACAAAACATGTTCATAGCAGGTTTATCTTACATTTCTTTATAGGGTTGGGCACTGGTCACATCCTGGATCTCCTGGGAGACAGCCATGCATTCTACTAACTGTGCAAACCGGATGGGCCTATTTTAGACTAACTGGGAAAAATGATTGTATGTGAACGAATTATTGGACAAAATCATGCCACGTCTGATCCTACCTTAGTCTTTTAGAGACAGTACAAGGCACAGACGAAGCTCCAATTTCAAAACGTTCCCCAGGGACATAAATTTAAGTTGCATCCAAAAGACACAGTAATGTAAGTTGAGTATGAGTGTGAGATAATGTAAAAAGAATTATGCAGCCTACAAGATGAGCGGACAACCATGATCATATGCAATACCAGCCCAGTATTTAAGTATGTATGAACATTAAAATTGCATATCACTAATGAAATGAGATAGCTTTGTAGGCGCTGTAAGTATTAGTTTAATGTGCGTATTATTTATGACTGCCATTCATAAATCGCTCGTTTCACTAACATCGACTGACATACCAGTGTTGTAAAGAAAGTATTTGCATTTTATATAAAAAATAGACTTGAAAATGCAAACATTTTAATCTGCACGAACCATGACATGAATACTAAATTACAATTCATCAATGGCACATGAATTGAACGACACACAAACATGAAATTGCTTTAAATTGAAGGTTCATGACAATATCATACAGCATGTAACAATGACTCTTCTTCTGGGAATAATATGATTCGATGACAGCTTTATTGTTCACATCAACGCTCCACAAGCGGCAAAAGTTTACCAACACCCTTTTTTGAAGTACTTTATTTCCTGAGATAGAATAAATATTCATTTTGCTTGAAATTTCCAAGGGGGAAATATATCCCCTTTTGATACCGAACCAAACCCTTACACACATAGCAATATATTGCACTGCCTACTTGATTAAGTTAACTGACATTGTCAATAGCACGTATTAATCTTAAAAAGGTTAACAAGATAATATCTGAATATGCCAGCAAGAAATTATGGTTGTGAGCATGTTGAACCACATGCAAAAAGTATGCAATAAAATATATCAAATGGTGAGTATAAAAAATGGAAATGTTGTAACCGTTGTAACCGAGTCTTGTTATCAAATAATGTATTTGAAAGGGCAGAATCAAATTCCTCAGAAACTTGCAAATATCATAAAGTGAGATAAGGTTAACTACACTTTGGACGAAGTACGGGGTATTTCATTATTATACCATCAAAAAGCCTTTGATCAGTGACCTTCTTACTTTGGGATCAGATATAATAATCACTGATCATTTTACCGACAGTGTCAGTTCATTCTAGAATTTCAAAATATAAGTCCACAGAAAGGTTCCAGAAAAATACAGTCAATGTAATTTCAACAATACTGGTAATGCTTAAAGAAGTAGTTCCCGAGAACCCCGAGATTTATTTTCTCAGTAAACATTTAAAAGCATGCATGCCGGTCCAATGGTTTACATTATGAGAAAAAAATTACGAAAAAACCAAAGCAAACTATGTGAAACCTTTGAACAAATATGAAACTTCTTACTAATAAATGCATCATTCTCGAATACATTATAGAAATACATTATCCTCCGCTCTGAAAGGATATACACATAGAATTGTAAGTTTCAGTATATTTGTGATTTCACCATACAGCAAGTAATTAATCTTGGCATTGCAGCCATTGCACCATTCAGATAAGATCCTATGATAATAAAAATAAACAAAGAATATTGCCATTACTGAACAAACCACAGTATAAAGTTTCACATTATCTCTCAATATTGCAACAATGCTAACATGTCAGTATGTGATTACAGTAGAAGCGGTAAAGTTTGTGACATGAAACTTTTTTCGAATATCATGAAAACAATTAAGTCCCAATTATTATTATGTAAATTTACTTCTTCAAGGAAATGGTTTTTACATACTGGACTGTTAAAAATTAAAGCAAACATTTTGCCTTATGCAAACATTTCGCTTGTGAAGCATCCAAAACTTTCTGAAACATATTCATTTATACAATAAACAGACATATTTGCCCATGGTACAGACAGACCGACAGGCGTATATGTCTGAATATTGGTGAGCATGGACGCCAGTACAAATAATGTTTTATTAAAAGTTGATATCATGAAACAAGGCATATCTGCGGTCAGTAAAACTTTATATCACATATCAAATAAAATTTCTTCACATTTCATGAATTCACAACAATCAACTGAAAGATGATTCATGGTTAAATATATATTGAAGAAAGTGGATGTTTTTAGAACTTATCTACATTTTTCTCATGGAAAATGGATCATGTACAAGTTACTGTGGTAAACTCATTCAAGGTATTTGGTAAAAAGCATATATTTTACAATGTCTATATATCTAAAACTTAAAATTGTGTTGAAATAATGTGAATAATAACAGAAAAAAATGGGATAAATTGCAATGAAAGAGCTGAACAAAAACATGCAAAAACTTCCATTCCAAAGAAAAAAAACAAAATTGTTGAACAGTGTGAATGTGATATTTACATATCTAATATCCTGATTCCAATGCAAGCTTGATTTTTGCTGGGGCACTTATATCTGATTAAAATATAACACATACAACCATGATAAACTAAAGAATCAATTACTTCAAGTAGACAAAGTACTGACATAAAACTAATGTATTCCTGGCCATGTGTTTGCAAACTATCTTAAATTAATGTCTTAAACTTGTGTTGTATTTTCATAAACTTTAATTTACTATAGTCATCATGTCAACATTTTCCTAAGTTATAATAGTGATAATAATAATCAGTGTGTTTTAAAATGCATTGTATGTACTGTATAGATGATTTTTATAAATTGATATTGTACAAAAATAAATATATACATAATCAATGACATAAAACAAAATAAAAATAATATACCAGTATTTGTTAAAATTTGTAAGATAGGTGAAATTAGGCAGTATCATGATACACTTGTCAAATATCAAAGGTGACATACAATCACTTCATAAACCTAAACACCAGTTAAAAAGAGTCATGCAAAGGAGATATTGCATTCTAAATATGCCTTTTGAACCCGATAAGAAAAGAGACACTTAGTCTACTTGACATATAATGAGCACAGTTTTTTTATCAGCTCCTTGAAAAATAGTTAGTTACCATATCTTGTGCAGAACCAACGATTTATCTAATTGTTAAAGGTTGTGTTTTCAAAATAAATCTCTGACAAACTGAGTTAAATTAAGGAGTAATTGATAAATATATGTACAAATTTATAAGCCAATTACTTCTTCATATTACTTTATGTTAACCAAATATGTTGCAACCTCTTCAAATCAACACTACCAGGTGGGTGCACATTTTGGAAGTTGTTGAGAGGTTGTTGCTCCAGAGAGATTATCTTACAACAGGAAACATTGATATAGTTGTGGAAGAGATGTTGCTCGATGGAGGGCTGCTTTGGAGAGGTTGGACTGAACACTCATTTAAATAATTATGTTCTGAATTTGAAACAGAAGTTAAAGACCATGTACAACATCTTTAACTGCTGTTTAAATTTTAAAACCTTACAAAAACCACTATAAATCTAGTATAATTTTGTCTCCTTACACCAGTTTTACAGCAACAAAAAACAAGTAAAATCTTTGAAACCAAGCAATTCCTATAAACACGGATAGTTTAAAAACACCACTATAATATTTTATTAAGTTTTTGAGTAAATTGCCAAATTGTGCATAAAAAATAACAACAAATTTCACAAGCTCGTTCATTTCATCGAAACCATGAAATGGATTACATGTATTTGATTAATTCTCAAGAGAAAACTTTAACCCAAACAATTCTGGTAAAAGCTTTAATTTGTATCAAATTCATCATTACCACAAGGTCGAACATCCTCTTCTGAAAGTTGTGTTGTAGAATATATTTATTTCACATGTACGTATAACAATAGACCTTAACCACGCTATTTGGTTTATCTAAATATTTTTCAAGTTCAATATGGACAGAAATTTGCTGAATAATGGGACATAATCCTTAAAAATCACATCACAAGACTGGCTGAGTAATTTCCCTTATCTACATTAATATCCACACAATTATAACCTTACAGTGACAATACAGGCCACGGTTTCACAAAACTTCTAAAACTGAAAGCTTGCTAAAGTCTAAAGTTCAATTCTTACATAAGGAAACCCCTGCAATGAAGTGTCTCTCACCATTGATAGTGGGGCAAGTACTTCTTAATCTACACTAAATTGCAGTTCTCCTGATAAGTGTACAGTTACTCATAATAAAAGGTATTCAAAAAATCTGAATTTGAGATTGATCTAATTAAGACTTGGTGAAAGTGGGTTTATGAAGTTATATTTACATTAAAATGATACTCATTATCTGAATAACAATAAGCAGCAAGTGGTTTCTAGATAAACAAGCACATTGATTAATCTATTCGGACAACTTGAAGCTAGGAAGTTACAAGCGAACAGTCACACAGTTACTAAGCTTTGCACTACACTTTACGACTAAATACTGGAGGTAAGGTGAACGTCACACATATAACAACATTAAATATCCACACATATACTTTTATATGAACTCTTACCTTCAAAGGCAATATTGGAATGTCCTACATTATCATATGTATGTTCATCCTTTCTACCTTCCAACACGCACAATAAACAGTTGTGAATACAGATGTATTGTTGCTGAAGCAAATAAAACAACAATATTTCAGTAACATAACACTCCCTGATAAAGTATATGTCAGCACTTATGACAAGTTCAATTAAAATTAAAAATAAGTTATATACATATTGGTCTAACCTGCAGTGTTCATATTGTTCCATAGTTATAGTTCAAAAGCAACAGACAATTATCCCACATGTACCTTGGGTAGAGGACATATTACTTTACACATATTACTGTGACTTGAGTCATAACATAAAACATATGCATGAATAGATTATACTTGACTTTGCAATGGTTTTGACCCTTGGGAGCTCAGCTTAAATACCAATTTATAGGTAAGGTTAAGCCGCAGGAGACTGTCACACACACGAGTTATCTCCCTTTATTTCTTTTAGAGTATATTATACTACAGAAGGGATAAAGGGAGAAAACTTATGAAAATATCCTGTGGGTAACTCCTGGTGGTTTCTTTACCAAAACGAACTTGTGCGTGCTATTAAATTAATAATGTAAACATTATCCAGAAAATGGTTTGCATCGGATTTAAAAGTACAATTACATATTTGACCTAGAAATCAAACTATATAAACCAACCTCAGTTTGCACCATCCAAACAAGTTCCTTCCTCAATTCTGCTACAGTACTGAATATATCCACTGTTTCATTCATTTTGATATGTTGTAGAAGTCTGTCTAGCACCACAAATGTCCCTGATCTGCCAACACCAGCACTGAAATAAGAAGGATTATTTTACACCTTTGAAATACATTTTGTGACTATTTCCACATATTACATTCAACATCTTAATGTTTAGTTACCATAAAGCATGCATTTTCAGTACAAGCTTTTCTTTTCCTAATTTTTGGGAAAGGACTCGCTTCCAAATAATGATAAGTGAAACTTTGATGCCAAAATGTACAGGAATATACAACTATCTCGCTAAAACTTCACTAAAATTCTAAGACAAGGTGAATAAAATCTATGTAAATTGTAAGTGATTTACAGTATAATGTCAATTCAAAGCAAAAGCATATGATATATTTCACCTTGATTTACAAAATAGATAAAATATTGAAATATGTACTATTCCAATGACATTATCTGCTATGAAAAATGAAGTCACATCTAGGATGGTAGCCACCTACTATATTAAGGGCATTGTGTGTTATGCAATACTAGTAAATTCATCACTATACTTTGTATATAAGAGAGAGAGAGAGTATATACAAATTTGTTTAAGCTCAACTGTGATGAAGCTTTATGCTTATCTGAGCCAGTACCGTGTCTTATGAGGAGGTTTGGTCAACATATGTGCATGGTTTGAACACACAACCTCTGAGTCAAGCAGCTGATACCTTATCCATTACCCTACAACCCCATTCACCATGTTTTGATGCAGTATCATAATGATCTTAGGTCCTTACAGCAGCTGGGTGTGTTTAACACACTGAGTCATTACGGCCAATCAGAATCTTTGGGCATGGACGATGCTAGAGACGCTTGTCAAGAGAGATTAAGTTGTTACAGTGAATGCCACATTCACAAGACATGCCACCCCACACAGACGCCATGGAAAACAACGGTCTACAAAACATTAGACACTCAGGAGGTGCAATGCTAAACATGTATGGGATTAGTGTTCGTCTGGCTGAACATAAAGAACAACTATGGAGAATTCAGGGTGACAACAAGGGTGAAGACTTTTAATGGATGGAATACATCACAGAACAAGTCAAGAAAGTCAGTATAAATGGGCTGAAAGGGGGGTAGAAAAGAACATGAATATTATATCAGGTGAAAGAATTGCACATGGGGAAAGTGGAACTAAAGATACATCTAAAACATAAATAGAAATAGTAACCATACATCAATTTAAGCTTTGGAACTGTCATTAAACATACTGGTTAAAAACAGTATTATTTCAAGTAAATGCTTCTAGAGATTCCTATCATGGGATGGAATAAACAATACAGTACATCAACACTGACCTGCAATGAACAAATAGTGGTCCCGCTTCCTTGATCAATTTTTTTCTCGAACCATTCTCACAAATCGTACAAGAACTGGTTCTTGTTTTGGTACGCCAAAATCTGGCCACGATGTAAAATGGAAATGTCGTATTTGTCGTGATTGTTCACCCTGAAAACATTTCAGAACAGGAATATCTAAGACTGAAAAGTCAATTCATATCACTGTACCAAAGATGTTATCTAAAAGCATTTGTCAAAATACTGTGTACATTACAGAAAATTGAACACCATAAAGTTACACACAAATGGACTTTAAAATTAGAATAATATTTTGAAAGAAAGGTTAAAAGGTTTTGAAACCTGGTTGGTAACTACATATATTTGGCACCATACCTATTAAAATGAATAATTGCAGTACTAATCATCAGAATTTCATGAACACAGCAATGTTGTCAAAATGAACACATACATTATTATTGTTACAATTTGATAATAATGTAATTGAAGCAAACCAAAGAAAACCTGTATCAAGGGACCCTTGAAAATTGGTCATATTGAGGTGGTCTTAATACTGAGGTTAAATAAATAGCAAACTAGTCCAAATGGACTTGAACATTGTGTTCTTCATGTTGAGGTGGTCATTAAATTAGGTTTAACTGTACATTTATCTTATAGTGGTGCCACTTTGTTTCTAATGATGTTTTGATAACACATTCAATGCAAATTGTCAGGTAAGTTTGAAATATTTGTATCAATGATTTTGAACACTAGTTTATCTTTAATTGCATACCAAAGAAACTCTAAATTCAGTAACTGCCCAATCAGGAAACAATGTTTCATTCGGGATTGCAACTTGTAAATCCCCATAAAATACAGCATCAGATCCAGATGGCAATATTTATCACACTTTTCCTAAAAATTAAAAAACTATATCTCATCAAGTTATAATGTGAATTCATACGGAAAGTGACTTTTGCAAATATTTTGCAACGACTTCTGTGTACAAGAGTCATCTATGAAGCAGCCTGTTATTCCGTTGTCTTGCCCAAGAAAAAGAACTACTAAACGTTTCAAGAAGAAACAAGTAACATATCATAGGATTGCTTTGATCTCCCTATGTTTCGCAAGACAAAAATTGATATGATTTTAAACGAGATTCATCAGCCTTTTTAACAAGTCCAGTACAGACACTGCTGATGAGCCATGCTGAACTATATACATGCTAAAGCATTATTTTATACGAATTTGTTCAATATTGCTATGCTTATGTTACTGTTTTACTTGTTCAAAACAAAACGAATATATTACGATGATAACAAAGAACAGAATATGAATAAAATATAGGTTAAATATTTATCTATAGAAGGATAAAGAAAAAGATTATACAAGTATAAAATATTTTATCACTGTGAATAAAAATAAAACATGTATATGAGGCTTGAACCAGTTTTTTTTATTTTTCTAGTATGATTTTTCAGAAATCTTGTTTCTTTCGAGCATTTCTATTCAATAGGATTTGATGTTTTGCACACTGTCTGTGAACTGAACAATTAGTATTCAGAAGCTTTTGAAAACTTTGAAAATTTTGAAAACTGTCAAGTGAAAGTGTCTACTTTTCACACGAACTTCATTATAAGCAAGGTATATTTTGATAAACTATGAAGATTGTCTTCTCAAATCATCATCCTGTTCTATTCTAGGAACTTTAAACCTATTGATATTGAAGGCCATGACATAGATCTTTGTTATCAACTCTTATGCGTGTAATTAAATCCTAATAACGTACTTTTAAAGTAAAATTAAAATTTATTGACATTGAGTATTATATTATGATGGCGGTGATGATTCATAACAAGGATCATTGTATAGAAATGTCTTTTGAAATAATTATAAAGACTACCATGGACCAACATTGCACTACAATTGTTTTAACAATCTTTAAATGAAATGTAAATAAAAAGAATGTCATTTGTATTCGGTGTTTCTAAATATATTTGGATAAAACAAAGTTATTTAACTGCTATTCTTGTTTAGTCGAAAAATAGTTGAAGACGTGACGTTACTTTTTGTTGCTAGATTTCACGAAAGTCGTACCTTCATTTTGGCGCGAAATAATTTTGTTATTACGAAAATACAGTTACTTATAAAAAAAATTAACTAGCATTATAGCAATTGTTTGTAAACACGAACGTGAAAGTTAAGCAGGAAATGCCATATTCAATGTACACATGCACTCGGGGAGGCATGACCAAAGTCAACACGGATACAAAACATATCACAATTGATTAAATCAAGTTAAGGTTATAAAGCGCTGCGGATGATGTGATTAAGGCAACTTAATAAAAACAATTCTCGTAATAATAAAATTCTTTTTCCAAACCCATCACGTTACTTGTGTAAATTTGTTTCTAAACAAGCCAACGTTTTATCGAGTTGTCCTACCGGATGAGATCCAGTTAGGGATATATTGTCTATTCTGTTAATGGTAAATTCACAAGTCACCCATCTTAAACTTTTATGGACACTAATCCTAATTCTTGTAGATTACCATGTTTTAAATCTAGTTGGTAGCCCATCGACAAGGTCGTTTATCTGAAATTGTGAAATTAGAAGCAAATCAGCATACAATAGTTATTTCTTTGTTATATTTCCCGATGATTAAAGCTACTTAAGAACTGTAATAAACTGTTTGTAGATACGTGTTCATTATATTTGCACTTAAGTTTACATGTACTAACGCTTATCTTTCATTTACTAGGCAATTATCTTATTAATTTAATACTGTTACGTTGAAGTATGCTCTGCTGTTTCAATGGAAATGTGCGATTATATAAAGATAATGAAGATAAATCATATATATGTACGTATTTATATTTTTACAACCGTTAAATTTTAAATTATTGTGTACAATTATAAATATTTTGTAGCATGTATTTGTATCTAAATAAAGTCATGTTTTGAGGAACGCGAATTATCGGTCAACGGCGCTACCGGGATTCGAACGCGGGTCTACGGATTGCCGGTCCGATATGCTAACCACTACGAAACAGCGTCCTAACGTCATTTTCGTGTAAATTTAACTTATATAAAGTTGATGAAGGATGACAACACTAATTAAGCCAATGTATCGAAACATTTAATATTTAAGTTATTAATAACAATCTAGTAATTTAAAGTGTTATATCTTTATCTTTATAATGAACTTTGTCATGTGAGATGTCAAGCGAAGCAAAAGTGCATTAAGATGCACCAATTAATCAAAACTGCGTGAAGAGTCATACGTCATAACTGTCTGGTAAAAAATGGAAACTGAGGCATCCTTTATTGATCTTCTAGTAAAAAATAAATAACCTTTCGCAATTTCTATTAATTCAATTATATGACAAATTTATTAATGGAAATGATGCGCTATCCAAGAACAAGTTCGGCTGTGTACTAGTAGGTGTGTAATTCAGTCCATTACATGTAGAAAATGGAAGTTGTTACTCCATCTTGTGATGAATAAACATTTATTTTACTACATTGAATAGTTATTTCGGTGCAGCCTTACTAACACGGCTTTGCTTTTTGCATATCCGTGTTGACTAAACCAATCAAATCTTCCGTTTACCACTGAACCAACCTATTTTCAACCAAACAACGTGTGTAACCTTGACGCGGATTGGTTAAGCTTTCGGTAAGGGGTATCTTACCGTACCGAAATCATCTGAATTTCGGTGCATTTACGATAAAAGGTTCAATATAACGTTTCTTTAATCCAATCGAAATGTCGAAACATAGTAATTTCCATTGTAGCATTCTTGACACAGAATGAACAATAATATATATATACATGCATATATTTAATCGTCAGTTTAAACTAATGCCATGATGGATGGATTTTACACACAAAGCATCTATTTTACTTTGTGGTTGTCCATTTCAACAAGTTTATCACAATAAAACCATCTTTACATAACATAATATTTTTGTGTTAAATCAATAATATATTACACTTTAGAATTAAACCTTACGTACCATGAAGTGTTTAAGGAGATAAGAAAGATGTCCAAATAATAACATCGATCATGTTTATGTATACGAATCAAAATTAATAGATTAAGGTAAGGCCACTCTAATGAGAATGTAGTTTTCGAATCATTTGGAACAACTTGGTCAATATTAATTCTTAGCCTATGTGTTAAACCTCTTGCCTTACATGCGAAAGGTCCTCGGTTCAATTCCCCGCTAAGCCCAAATATTTTCTTTGTTTTTTTCATGACATTTCTTTAATTGCAGACTGTTGTGGAAAGAAAACTAATATAAAATTATAAAATTTGAGTTATATCAATTGGTTTCTAACAAATTGCCATATTTCTACCAAGTTTGATAATTCTGCCTGGTAAAATTTAATACATGCATATTACAAGATGTTATCAAAGCAAAACTGGACGGTGAAATATTTTCATTTTGTTATATTTTGTTAAAGAGGTGTTTAGGATAATTTTGATGTCGATTTTGTTATAGTACTCACGCTATTACGTATGATCATGCTACCTTGAATCGGTATATCTTATTGTTATTTCAAAAATACCTCATTTACAGGAGGGTGTATGCATATGAAGTACTACCTCTATTTTTTACAAAGCATATTATTTTAGATTATTATTTCTTATGATATCACTAGCACTTTCTGTTTAAGATAAACAAAAACAAATGATAAAATAGGTCCATTTTGAACTAAAAATATATTTTTATGCATGAAGAACATGAGTGGAATGTGTGACCCCTCAAAGCAAGTCGGTTTAATCTTAAAACTTGAACATCTTGAAAACGGTGTAATATGTTGCATTTAGATCCCCCTTAAAACTTGAAAATCTGGTCATATTTGTGTAGAACTACATGCCCAGATCCTTTAAAATGTGTGCTTACAGGTATCTAGTAAACAATATCGAAACTTCGTACAAATCGTACTTTCAGCATATACTTTTGAAGATTGTAACCAATATTGGACAATTCTAAAGTGGATGTTGTGCTGATTACCATGTTTGATTAAGTGTACACTTTGTTTTCCCGAAGTGGGCAGTATTCACTGTGACTTGAGATATACAGACAGTTTAACTTTGACGAGTATCAAGCAATTGTGTGGTTTATAGCCATCAATAGTTTTACATTTAATTCGCAATGAGCCTTACTAGTTAGTTTTGGATGAATAGAAATTGGTTTAACAATGTGCAATTTTGTCGGAAAAATAATTCAAACACGGTAAGTGATTTTTGTATTTGATATTTAATTAAATTAGAACGCAAGGGAAAATAACAAATGTACATGTATAATGAAAATATTGTATCGTATATTTCTCTGTTTCGGCATCAGTTTGATATCTGTTCGTCAATAATATTCTCGGAATGGCATTTTTCAACAATCATTGATTGTATTCTTTTTTTACGAAATATTATCTGTTCAAAAATGTATTTTGCTCCTCAGTGCACAAACACCTGGGACTTCCAAGCACAAAATCGAGGGGTCAGTGCAAGACTATACTAACTCCGACATAAATACATAGGGGTAAGGATAGTCTTGCGCTGAACCCTCGAAATGCCACATTTAATTTGCACAGCCAATAAATATACTCAGAGACGCATGAATTAATTCTCGTGATGATAATATTCTATTTCCTAGCGTTTAATTCAACTGTCTTACCAAGTGTCTTCCTTTGTCTAGTAGCACTTCTCTACTAATCAGTGGTTGATCCATTGCGGGATATACTGTCTCTTTTCTTAATGTTATAATCCGAAGTCGTCCATATTCAACTTCTACAGACACTATTATACTATAATAAACTATAATATTGGTTGTAGATGACCAAGTTTTAAATCAAGGTGGTAGCCGAGCGACGATGGTTAGGTCGCTTTTAACTGCAATGTAGAAATACGAAGTAATTCAGCATAAATCCCGATGATTTAAGATAAATTGGATTTATACTTTCTTGATATAGATCTACATGTAATAAAATTTTATAAAAATGGTTTATCAGATATCAGTATGAATGACTGGACGTTTTGAATGTTGTTATATATCTTATGATACCATCAGACAGTGCTAAGTAAATACAAAGATACATGTAATACCTAATGCGTATTTCTTACATCTTATTTTTATGCAAAGTAAGTGAATGAGCTGATGAAAAATAAAGATACTTGTCGAAGCCCTCTCGTGAGCAACAACCTCTATATCTCGATTCGACAATTGTCAATTCCACATGGTATTTTTCTACTTCTATAGTGCAACACTTTTTCAAAACAAAGATTTGCATCCAGCAGAGTGTATTGTTATAACTTGCAGAGGACATTTGGAAGGATTAACAGTTGTTAGGGGGATTCAAGATGATACAAATATGTTAGAACAGCAAATACGTGGTTTGTAAATAATTCTTAGTGTCCTGACTCTTTATGTATGCTTTGAATGGATATAAATTAAGAAATATGTGTTACGTTTTGGTCGTGCATTAGTGTATGATTTACATTATAAAAGTGCAAGATACATGTAGGATGGTCTAAAAAGAGATTATTGAATCTTTTTCCCCTCATAGATTCGAAGGTTCTAGCCCACAGTCGTATAGCCGAATCATCGCGGTTTCAATTCTGACACCATCCCTAAATTAGGAGCCTGTGTGCCGTGGATGCAACACTGATTCCTCCTCATTATGACGACAGGAAGAGCTTAAGCGTACACGGGTTGCATTTCGTGACATACCTTTCTTCGCCTTAGAGAAGTACTCACACATGTGCACACAGTGGGGCGTACCTCTCTAATACAACACCCAGCGGACACATGGACGTGTTATCTTTAAAAACCGAGTTGCGCTAATCACACATTGCATTAAATATAATGTTGAATCAAACGGTTTTTTATTTTCATCGTTCTTAAAGTGTGAGGAAACAGGAATTGAAAGTGAGAAATCCGAAAATGCGAAATGTTGTCATTATGCGCCTTTTGCCTGAACACCGGCCCATATAAAAGGCGCCCGAATTGAATACAGAACGAATGAGAATGCCGAGTCGGGAACGTAATATCATGGATATTGCAGGTCTGATCCTTGATTCCAGACGGATTGGTTCCGACTAAAATTCGGATATTGATGTGGAAGTTGGCTCTTATCACTGTTCCAAGACACCATTTTGCAAAATATCGTTAACAACGCATTCCAGTGTTTCAAATGAATATGAACCCTATAATCTGACATTCTTATCCGAGTTTAACCTATTTAATCACATATGTGTTGAATTTTATGAATAACGCAATACACAAACGCGTATTTTTACTAACAGTTCCAAGGCTGTAATTCGCTGTATGGTTTTTACTTCTATTTCTGTGTTTAATGTTTCCAGTATTTCCCTTTCCTCTGTACAATTATGTCACTTAATATAGAGTGCAGGTTATTTCCTGCCCAGTTCAGACCTATTGCTTTTGATTCCCCTTCTTATTCCTTTTGTTATGCCAGGCCATGATCAAATTGGAATGGAATTGTTCTTTTCTAATTTTGAATCACAGTTAACAAAGTATTTTTGCACAATGAGTTAGAATAAGGCTTTTTTATACTTACAGGCAACATTAACAGTGGATTTAGGAAGACAGCAGAATCAAACCATACCACAACATCTATGAACATGAACAACAACTTTAAGTTCTATGATAATATGACAATTTCATCTCCAAAGAGAATAAATGGAAACATTAATAAAAACTTTATGAATAACAATGATGAAAATTACAAAGAAAAGCTGCAAGCACACAAAGTAGAAATAGAAAACCGAAATCAAGGTAGCAATGAAGAATTCCTTAGAAAAGAAACTGAAATCTCGGAAGGAAAGAGAAACATTTCTGTGGATTACAATTTAATAAACAGGGCATCACCACCAACTACCGGAACACTTGTGAATGGACTAACTAACGACATCAATGCTGCAAGATATGGAAGGATTACATACAAATATCCAGCTTACTCAAAATTCTGAAATTTAAGTAAGTGATTTGAATCTTTAGTTTCAAAATGTGATATAACTTGGCTGCAATGATCAAATTGCAGGGGGGGTCCGTATTAGGATTGTGTAGAATTGTAAGCCTTTGTGCGTAGATTTGTTTGGTATTATATATCGTTATTTTTGGTGCTGCATAAACAACAGCCAAGACAGAATACAGCTTTCAAAAGTCAAAATGTATATTGACATTGATAAATTGCATTTTGTTTACTACCAAAAACTTTATGCGGACGTTACACCAAATATCATTGGTACAATCCTTCATTGTATTATAGTACGTCATCCGCTTTGCTATACTTCGTGTCTTTTTTTTCGGTATTTTTACCTCAGACACCCGCTAAAAATCTCTACAGTTTTCAGACACGTCTTTGTCCCTCGACATATAGAAATGTTTGTTTGAATCCTTACAGTTAACTATGAGGATCTTGACTGTGGTCCAGTATAATTTCGTTTATATTTATGTTTTGTGAAGTAAGGAAGTATATGCTATGTAGCTGAACTTGTACTGTGTTGATAATGAGGCGCACATACATGTATTATTACGTACTGTTATTGCGGTGGAGTATTGTGTAAATTTGTTCTAAGGCAACAGAGAGAATCTTGGGATGAGCGATAGAGGATAAGGGAGAGGAACATTACTGAATTAGAACTGTCGGCGTCGCATTAGATACGAGTTTCGGATGGGAACAATTCGGACAGGCGGTGCTCCAAGAGTAAGTATAGGTTAAAGACAATTGGCATAAAAGGTATGGACTAAATGAACAGTTACCTTTTACATATATGCCAAAACGTAAGAAAAAGACAAAGCAAGAGCTTTACAATTAGGACTAGTGAATCAAATCAGTATAGTAGTGATGCCGATAGTTACTCGGAAAACCACTAGTTCAAGCAAAAGTGATTCCAGATTTCGTTTTTTTTAAACAAAGATATATACAGGCACATCTTCGGTTTGATTTTGTCAGTTACAATATTGAATTTTATATGTTAGATGTCAATTTATTTGTAGCAGGTGAACTGGAAATAATATCCAGCGGTAAAATGGTAGATTAGAATTATTAAAAATATTTATGTATTTGAATAGTGAATATGAAGTTGGTCATAAGAATGGAGTGATGATTTTCAATATGTTGAGAGCGTAGTGCTGTCAAGGTACGAAGTACATTTAAATCTAAAACAAGTTCTACCTCATCTCACAAAGCTACTAGCGAATCGGGTAATTGCGGTTCTGCTTAAAATACCAAAGCAACAAGTGTCGGCACAACAATTCTCATATGATGGTATATAAGAGAAATGCAAAACATATTTGCGCAACCTGTTAGCAGACAGACCAGAATGAGGTTAACCGTCCTGAATGTTTCTATGTATGTCCCCATGTATCAGTTTGACTGACCAAAATCAAAAAATCGGGATAATAGCCATATTGTTGAAAAGTTTTTACCTAATATGGTCATGTATATTCACAGGATGAAAGTTAAATAACAGAAACATGTAGATGAAAATCGAACATATAAGTGTGCTTGCATAATTAGTAATACAAAATATGAATGTGTCCAGAAATTGTGGGTCTTTCGATTAACGATAAGTACAGAAATTTTTTAATTCATAAAGTTGTGAAACGGTCAGCATTCCAATCAATTAAAAAATTAAAATATAGGAAATTGGACACATGATAGTATTGTTATACGGATGTAATAGTATGTGACTTACTGAAATACGGATTCCCAATTGGTTATCAATTATTGTGTTAGGAGGAAAAAATCACATGTTAAAAAATCATAAGGGAGCAAGAGAATTTCCATCTCACATTGAAAACTACTTGATAAAAGAAGCCAATATTGGTCTTTTCAAAGATCTTTGAAGAAAGTAAAACAACATTCAGCATTAAATACAGGACCCAAACGTGACCCAAATCAAAGAAGAGTAATTGTAGATCTAAGTTTCCCCAAAGATGGCTGATCATTCAATTACAATATTTTAAAGGACGTTTATTTGGGGGGGAGGAATTTTCCCAAGAATTGACGATTTAATTACTTTAATTAAATCAAAAGACAATGTTTGTTTAATGTTAGATCTAAATATAGCTTACATGCTCATAAACACCTGCCCGTCTGATTACAATTTGGTAGCATACTCATTACACATTTCAGTTCTGCGACAATTTTTTATCAAATGTGGAATGGAAGAAGCATAAGAAAAAGACTCGTCTCCTTCTCTCTTAGTTAATGCTAATTCCTTGGGGTTTTATTTAACAGTAAAAGTATGAAATGGAGGTTACACCAGATTAATTTATTAAATAGTGAGTGTTTGTCTAAATATGTCGCATTATTAAAAGCCATTCAAAATTTGATTGGAAAATTGAACTTTGATGGGGCCTCTGTTAGATAAAGTCGCCTATATCAATATAATTTTATATTGGTTTAGAGAATGCTATTCTAAAGAAGGTGAGACCCCTGACTTACCATATGATGTCAGACGAGTTTTGTTGTGGTAGAATCAATTTACCACATTATTATCAAATTTTATTAATAGATTATGGAGAATGGTCGGCAGCTGATAAAGTTTTTCCATCTGACGGTTATTTAACAGGTTGCGGGACATGTTTGGTTCTCGCTTCTGTCATAGGGAATTTCCTCAATTTATTTTAGAGCAAAAAGGCACATTAGTGATCTTGAACTATTATCTGTCATAGTTTGTTTAAAAGTATTGAGTAAGTATTTAAAAGGAAGAAATATTTTTATACTCCGTGATGATTTTGCTGCTTGCATCGTGGTTAGTACAGGAAAAGCCTGTTGCCAGTTTTTGCAGAAATGTTAAGGAGAAGCATGTATTCAGCTTGATAGAGAGAGAATAAGTTGCTACAGGGAACGTCACATACATTAGACAGTGCCTCTTTACACAGATCTCCGGGAAAACAACAATCCTTAAAACATCAGGCATTTGAGGAGGCTCAAAGGTACATACGGAAGGGGCGCAAAGAATGGCCTGGCCGACCATAAGGAAAATCTAAGAGAATCAAAGAAGACAAACAAGAGGAATTAAAGACTACGTCTGCATATCACGTAGCGATCCCTAAAATATGTATTGTTTATTCGGAATTATGACTTAATATTGTTGTATAATTATAATCAATTTTGACAATATTGTGTTGTCAGTCAATATATACGAAGCACATTTAATAACGCACGATATGGGATTTCTACATTTTCATTGACTGACTTTAGGCTACAAGAAAATTTCTTGACAAGATAGTATTTCATGTGTACGCAACATGTATGCTGCATTCATGGCAATAGATAAGTATTTGTATACAAAATGCGTTTCAAACCTAATAAATGAAATATGAAGAAGTATGGTTGGTAAACTAATGTGCGTTTTTAAATGTACTAAGTATTCGAGCGTATATGTATTGCTTCTTAGAATATATCGTATGTGAAGAGTAATCCTCATAATACTATATTATAATTAATTGAGATTAATTTGTTACACATTATCGTATATTTCACATGCTTAGCTTAGCTTGGTTATTTGTTTTATTGTTGCTTTTGTTATGCTTACTCTTGGCAGGGAGTTGGTGTGTTAAATACATTTAATGCGTTATTGGTTATTATGACTCTATTCGATTACCACAATTAATTCGAAATATTAATAATTTCCTTTTGAATCATTATGCATCTTTATTATTTACTCATATGACCGGTCATGTAAAATATTTATTGTGTCGGTTTACGTTAAATAAATGCATATTAGTACATATGTTTATGGTGTAGTTTTTATATCAGGAGATTAATTTTTAAATCAGTGATTAAAACGACGAGTAACCGCCTTTGAGCGCACTCATCTCCCGAAAGTGTAGATCACTCTCGGTAATTGTTTTAAAGGCAAGACAGGAAGCTACTTATATGATAAACCATTGTTTTGCATATTACGTTACTACATTCTTGTTATAACAATGTACCAGTTCTGATTTCACAATCTCCGTTGAGACCTATATCAAACCGTTATCAATGGACAGACTACATTCTTGTTGTGACAATGTACCAGTCCTGGTTTCACAATCTCCGTTAGAATATATGTCAAACCGTTATTAGTGGAGAAATTGTTTTTGCCTGATCTTCAATTTGTAATGAAACAGTTGACGAGAGAAATATCGCAAATAATTAAGTTTTGTGAAACTTGGGCATGGGGTATTTGTCGGTCAAACAATGAATGAGTTTAAATATTCAATAGTTATTTTGATGTAAACTACCTACATATTTAAACTAATATGATGACTTTGGTGCTAAGAATAAAATAATACTTCTTAGTAAGGTAAAGGTTATCAAGCCGGTTATGTAAATGAAACGATCTGCATTCTATAGCTTGAATTTTTTTTTCTCTTCACAAGGATAATCCCATAGCACATAATAAATATAAATATTTGACATCTAAGCTAACAATCTTTGTTATCTCTTGTCTTATGTACACCATCGTATAGCTATATATTTAATTTATTTTTATTAGCAATGGACGAGAGGAAAAATGTTTCCGTAGAAAATTCTTCTTGTCTTAAGGTAATTTCCGATAATGTTTGTCATTCAGTGTTGGGCATGACACTTGTAAGCTATTTCGTACATTTGGTATTGCAACATTCTGGTTTGCATTGCGAATCATAATATGAATTCAAAGAAAGCAGCAGTATGGCTTATGTCCTCCTAATCGACCCTGCGCTACCTGCATAGCGAATGTGTCACATATCATGAGTAAAGTCTACTGTTAAGAATTGATAGAGCGATTAAGTTGTTACAGGGAAATCCACATTCACGAGTCAATGCTTCAACACATAGAGCCAAAGGCAAACAACAACAGTCAAAACAGTATGCACTGAGGAGGTAACTTTTTGTCTATCTTTTACTTCCTTATATTATACTACCCCGGTGAACATTCAACCGATATCATAGTTTACTAATAGGCACCAGTGACACTGCATACACGAAGACATCGGAACCAATGTACATACCATACAACTTACATCTAAGGACATGAACGACAACTTTCAGAACAATGTCAATTTCATCTATAAGCACTATAAATAAAATAATCAATATGAACTCCATTAAATTACAAAGACATGTTGCAAAAAATCGAAGTAGGTAAAAACCGTAATCAAGTTTACAATGAAAAGTTCCCGATTGAAAGAAAATGAAATCTTGGATGAAAATGGAACGTTTCTAAAAATAACAATACAATTAAATTGGTATTAGCATCGACTACCGTGACACTTGTGAACAAATTCACGGACGATAAGTGTTCGGCAATGATTATTCGTGCCCGGAATTATCAGTCTCAATAACTAATTCATGTACTTTTCACTGCTTTGTTGTAGCACTGCCTAATACTGCCATACATATCAAATACAATATTAACAACGAAGAAGTTGGTGATTATATATGTTTATATGTGAAGAAATGGGATCAGTATTTAGTGAGGATATGCAACCATTTTATTTAGATAAAAACATAGTGTAACAACACTAATTTGTTACTTAACAGACGGAAGTTGTTGCACCAAGAACAATGACCATACAAAATTAAAGTCTATCAAATCTTTATCATTATTTTGATATTTAATTAAATTTCGCTAAGAATCCAACTGTTAGTAAACACAAATAAAACTATGTGCCGATTGCGAGGTCTAATTTTATGTCGGTAAATACTATTTTATATTCAATGTACATTGAAATGTGTACTTTATGGTACAATATCAATGACGCCCTTTTTACGCGGATAAATTCTCTCTCTAAGATCGCTTAGTACCATGAATAACTATATTAAGTATTTATGCAAAAGAATCCACCAAACCATTAATTCAGAGCGTTTCATTGATATAACACATTAATCTAAAAGACTGATATACAAACAAAAGAAATAATTTTATTACTTTTCACAACACTCATGTCATAATAATATATATATAATAATAATTATAATATTAAAAGGTTTATTACACATAATCCATCAAACAGAAATCCACTATTTCTATACTAAATGATTTAATAATATCACTTTAATTATAATATATACATATCGGGAGAGCGAACCGCCTCCTGTCACCCATCTTTAAGTACAACTAATTCGTGCATTTGCAACTGCACCATTTGAATTGTAAACCACAATATTACTTCAAAGAAAGTAACTGGCTTATGTTCAATTGTCTCATTTATCTAAGTGTTATCTTCATATATATAGTGTACGTGCATATGACTTAATAATGTGAACCGTAAAACACGGATGCCCTAGTTAGTATATTGATATTAAAACTAAGGTTAATATTGAGTCATAACCACAACTTGGTAGATTTGACGACAATGTACACACTCATCACAACTTTTATAGGGAATGCTAGTGTATTACCTCCACTTTAATTCCATGTCAAGAACAGTTTGCTAAAAAGAACACTTCATGTTATTATATTTCAATATAATTTCCTTAACTTGTCAAAAATAGCCATTACAATTAAAGCGGTATTTGTTTATTAAATGTATTTATTCAAAGGGAGAGAATAAGTTGCTACATGAAACACCACATTCATAAGATATATATCACAGGACAATTCATGAAAAAGTTTGAGGCCAAAAAGTGGAGTGAAAATAACATGAACACTAAATAAAGTGACACAAATGACAATCATTCTTAAACTCCGTCCAGTAGTCTAGCCAATCAATACACAGCGATACGAGTGTATAAATGTTAACGTTAACTGGATAGTATTTTAATCTACCAGAGCCTTCCGACTGGCGATTACGACGAGCTGTATCTAAAACGTGTTTTGTGAATTTACTTAATGTTGCAAGAGAGATTAAGTTGTAAATTGGCTTTAATTTGTATTAATATTACTAGTATGTACTCTGGTGTTGTGGAAAATGGGATAACTAGTACTTTAATAAACCTGTTCTATTTAAAACTTCTATTTAAAACAGGTAAGCGTTTGCAATTATCAATAACATTTGTTTTTAAATCTTTTTTCCAGGGATGTTAACATGCGGTTATCGTTTAGTAAAATCACTAACCCGGTTAATCGTTTATTTTTATAAAAACATCTACTTTTCATTTTGGAAAAATTATAAACAAATATAGCAAGATATCGATAAAAATAATCTCAATAGTTTGTCCCTGAAAGGTGTGAACCCGTGGCGAAAGGGTGGCAAACTCGATAATCCGCAACTAACAATTTGACACATTTGCTACACATATTTAATGAAAATGTCATTTAATGGTCGGTTGTTTCAAAAGACAGTCGGAAAACTGTTTGGGTGTTCGAGAAGTTAGGGATATCTAAATAGACAGATAAATGATGTAGTTATTTTACTGAACTTTGTGTTTTAACATTTGCTGTTTTCAAATAGATTACAACTGTCAGTTAAATTAAATGTGATATTGAATACTTCAATTTATCAAATATCATATTATAATGTTGGAAATAAAAAATGGTATTTTCTTAAAGATAATTGAAATAATTGATATTTCTTTTTGTTTTTATGATTTGTGTTCTGTACTGAGCAGAAATAAATCACTATTCGAACTAGTACTAACGTCAGAATATAGGTATAGTTTACCGGTGTCATAGTAAAAATATACAAAATACGAAACAAGTAACGAATATATGTCATGTTCGGTTTATTTTGCTAACCGGTTAACTGTTTAATCTTCCGAATGGTTAACCTTTTAGCAAAATAACGGAATATTGACATCCCTACTTTTTTCATACTATAATTCCTTGAATTAACAAAGGTCGATACTATATATCTATCATGTCATATGTGAAATTTGCTGTTCACAAGGTGAATAAGATTTACGAAACTTATACCATTTCATGATTAAGAATTCGCTGGGCGTGCTGAAAAAAAACTGTAAAATTATATTAATTAGATTCTGTCGCGAACATGTTTGGTTTGTGTCTATATTTGATATTTCAGCATAAGAATATGGTCATTGTCGATGGTATAGGGATCAATTGTTTTTGTTTAGGCGAACAAACCATTGATTGAAAATTGAAAGCAGGACATTCCAATGCATAATTATTGCAACGTAGAGCATTCATTCGACATAATTTACAAATATACGGTATCAACAACACGTTATCGTATCAGCGCAATTGCTCAACACTGTTTGTCATTTCCAAACAATCAAATAATTATTTGTTTAAAGTCCTTATAGTACATGTACTTATATTTATTTATGATTTAATTATACTATGTTAAGCAAACTTGCACGGTGGTGATTTTTGTCCATAAAACTTCGGTTACGTTTTATTTGCATTTGGTATGACCTATTTGGATAGACGCCAATTTCTCAAATGACTACAAACTAGAGCTAGGACAAAAATTCATAATTGTGAAGTTTCCATGTATATATTTACTATGTTCCAAGCACTTCCTTCAATCAAATGATCTGTGTCTCTATTGCAACACAGACAAGTGATTTGCTACAGTATGATCTCTTATAATTGAGCCAGTTTGAATTAAATACTTTAACGTAATGCTATCTTTCCCATGTTGGACTAATTTTGTGGGACGCCATTTTGTCACGGGTTTATAAACATTGGTTGTTACTACTAACTTTTCACTTACTTCTAATCACATATATATCCACATTAGATAAGTTATTATATCCATTATACATTGTTATGCAGCTTCTTAGACACGTTTATATTCCTTAATATTTAAAACGAGAACACTTTGAGACACACAATGTAACCATTATCTGGACTGTAACGTTTACCTCGCCGAATAGTTAAGGGTATTCATGTTGTGTTGATGCCTAGGACGGTTGCGTCGATTAAAAACTGCCTGACAAAACCCAGTAAACAAGCGTTCAATAAAATGTCAAACTCCTAGTAAGACAAGTATAGGTATTTCATTAAGTTTACATATTACAAGCATGCAAAAGCACATTCCAGCATGAATTTGGTTTACCTATGACATAATAGAATACTCCGCCGCTTTGTAAACGTAAATGTGCACAGTTTGCAGATAAGATAGTGTACAATGTACACTCATTCAGATACAAAACATCGAACAAGTGTTGTACACGATCATTTAAATGCGTTTTTCGCAACCCACACGTAATCCATGACCAGTTCTGTTAGATTTTATGTACATATGTATTTATTTCTATATGTCCCCTTGTGCTATTGGGATGGCTGTGTCCTTTGTATATCCTGCTCGACTTCATTATGCATGTGAACATAAGCTAAGTACCTTATATAAAAGTAGGTTAATAATACGCAGTATGAAGGATAACAATATTATTCGAAAAGCGATTCTGTAATAATCACAAATTCAAATTTCAAATGAGTTCATAAAGACATAAGTCCTCAAGTTTAAGTCGCAAAGTAAACACACAGTGAAATAGTCCCTATAGCAAATGTTGTCAGACACAATCTTAAAGTATTGTTCCTACTAATATAAACGAGTTGCAGTATCTGTTTCGTTTAATATATATTTACTTTATACTTTTTAAGTGACTGATTTCAAAGAATATTTATGCTTCCTTAAATAGTAGAGTCTGGCGTTTATTTGCTTATCCGTGTATTGATTTAAATTTGTTTTCATTTTTTTGACTAGACATCTGATTTCTTTTTACATATTACCATTATCTAAGGTGCATAATGGTTATTGTTTTTTATGGATTAGTTGCTACAGACTATGTGTGTAGATCAATATGTTAGAAATTAATGACCATATAGCGATTAAGTGTGAGGTTAGCTAGGTGTTAAACCGATTTAAACCCCCAGTATTTTTACTAACAGTTCCAAGGTTGTAATTCGCTGTTTGGTTATTATTTCTGTTTGTGTTTTGAATGTGCTTTTGAATTATGTATTTTCCTCCCCCCTATGCAATTCTGTCACTTTAAGTAGTGTTTAGGTTATTTCCTGCCCAGTTTCGGTCTTTGCCTGCCAGTTATCTTGACTTGTCCTGTGAACTTTTCCATCCATTATCACACCACCCCCTCCTTCACTATCCACTTTGATTATCCTAGTTATTCATTATGGTCTGCCAGGCCATTCCTTGTGCCTCTGTTCCTTAACATATATATCCTTTAATTTACTTGAGTTTCTTCTGTTTTGTGGATTGTTGTTTTCCCGAAGGTCTGCGTGGGGTGACACTGTCTTATGTATGTGGCATTCCCAGTAGCTACGTATTCTCTTTCTTTGAGTAATATATAGACTTCAGATGATTAGAATAATTTTAATAAAAAATGTCTGTCAAAATAAATATACGTACGTGTGTACGGAAACGTTAAGGTACACCCATTGCCAGATAATAATTTCGTTATACAACGTAATTTAAACGTAATAGTTAATTGCTTCGCAGAATAGTGACAAAGTTAAAAGTAAGGTGAGCATATTAAATATAACACGTCAAGTGATTCTGTGAAACTTAAGTATTTCAATTGGGAAGATAATGTCATTTATATAAGTAATAATAACCAACAGCAAAAACGGCTGGTATTAATTATATCCCACAAAAAGAGCTATGGAATTTAATTATGAAACAGCTAATGTCATATTACATTGTTTCAATAATGATTGCTTAACTGCCATAAATGCATAAAATGAGAAACATACTATACTATAGGTGTTTTGAACATCATTATTAAGCTATATAGCATTCTGGAAAGCCGAGTTCTAAAATAACGTATATTAAAGATTTAAACAAATGAAGGTTAGTCATATGTTTTTCTGTATACTATAGTTGACTAACCAACAATTCTCAAATTGCGCGTTCTACTTCCATGCTCTTAAACTTACCTTGTTTTAATTTTTAGATCGCAGTACACACTAAAGAGACACTAACGGTGTAAACAATGGAGCCTAACAATAATGAATCAGAACATGGAAATATTCTTGATCGTACTGCTGTTACTGCCACTGAGCCATATCCAACCTTACGTACGCTGTGCACGTCATTTTTTAACAACTACCGGAGCAATTTAGTGGATGGAATTAATGCTGTTAAATATGGAACAATCATATATAACAATCCACTTTATTCTAAAGACAAGGAGATTAAACCAGCTGATTTAACAGAACGTAGAAGTTCAACAGGGGATCAAAAGGATGCAGAAAAGGAAGAGAGGCCGGAATGAACATGAAGTCAGTTTTATTAGTGATAATGTTAAATTCGACTGCTAATGACTGCAGATTGAATGGAGTCTAATTTGTCAAGGGTAGATAATATGACATCAGACCGACGTCTTATTCTGACATATGTCAGTTCAGCATTCTCTCTTTTTGTGTGTTTTCCTCTGTTTGGTCAACTTTCATATCCCTTTATTATGCGCGCCTGGTGTTTATTTTACTGTATTCCTCCATCTTATTGCATTTGGATGGATTTCATTCTTTAACGGTACAGCACAATTTCGTTAGTGCTAATACTTGTTGTTGATTCACTTTAATGCGTTTCGATTTCTTCATTGGATTTAAAACTCTTTATGCGGTCAGGTAATGTTTATGAAAGCCTTATATGTTCTGCCTGTATTATTGTTTCATTTAATTAGCGACGTTGTTGTCTGTTATTAGCTGATTAAATGTATTCTTGTTAGTCGGGTTTTTGTTTAAGAATATTTCATTGCCCATCAGGCTTGCCGTGAAAGCAGTGAAAACCCTTAAACCGACTCTTCCAATGAGCCCTTTATGTGGTTATACGTTATGTAAATTATTGTACAGTCCGGTGTTGTTCCCAATTTCACTCTAGTATTATTGTATTATCCTCCATATTAACCAACTTCATGGTTTAAACATGGCTTGTTGTCATTGCTGCCTTATGAGCGTATTATGCAGCATATGAAATAAAGTCGAAACATGAATTTCTCCGGGTTGTGTTCCACAGTATATTTTGTTGTTCATTTTCTTAGCTGACTAAAGCCAAGTGTTCCTGTCATATTTTATACCTATCGTTCAATGAATTGAAATTCACGTTTTCATTTGCCCTGCCTATTACTATAGTACAATGTCACGCCTTCTTTGATTAAAGTGCTTATGTTATTGTTGTAATTTCGTATCGTTAATTGTCAATCTTCTATGTTAGTACCTAATACATTACCTAGGATTTTTAGTAGTGGGATGGTTAAGTGCGAATCTGCAGGTGGTTTAAACTATTTAACGTCATGGGTTCTTAAACGAAGGACTAAGGGCTGGGCACGCAGGATGCACATGACAATGAGTCACTGAAACCATTCCTCACAGTAGTATCTCTCTCCTGTTTGCGAAAGTGCGAGCATTTAAAATTCGACTTAAAAGTTGAAAGTGAGTTAATGTCACATTGCTACTGTTTGACAAATACATTTACTTATGTTTATATTATCACCATTGAAGTGTTGTATAAGACAATAACATGATAAGTAGTGTTATTTGAATGCAGCGCTGTTAGATTTTCAGCAGTTTGTTTAGATAAACAAACAAGACAATTGTTATACAATAAATTTATTCACAATTATAAAGCATCAGCACAGAATTGACAACGCTCATAATCTCACATATCATCAATACTCACATCTTCGGGCACAAAACTGCTCGCTTTTTCATCGTACAAAATGAAATATGCAGTTTTCTAATACAGGGATTACAATTAAAACATAGATACATGTATAATTACAAACTCGAAACTTAGATTCAAAACACGTTATTAAATCAAAATGTATGAAATAATATAAACATGTATGTGATGCAATCTATGTTCTTAATAATACATATAAGATGAAGAAGACAATTCTTCATGAACACAATTCAAATTGCGCTTTAAACAATCATACTTTTTGTTACCATTAAAGAAATATGACTAGATTGGTGTTTTAAACTTTTGTTTTTATTTAAACACGAGTCATTAAACGACGTTACAAAATTATACAAGCAGACCTTGTATTCTTTTTAATAACTCATTGCTATTTGAAATCACAACATACCATACTGCTATTTTACCTTTACCTGACAAGAAAATACTGAATAAAAAGTACGCATACGCCATACGGTTATTTCGTAACGCTCAATGATGCGATATGGTGTAATATAAAATTCACATTCCTATTTAAAACAGTTGGCCTTTGCTTAGTTGAAAGTTAAACAGTCGACTGTAGTGAGTGAAGGTTAAAGTTCCTCATTCCTATATAGCAGTTGACATTGAGTTATCTGCTGTCTACACTCAAATGCTTTTCTAATTGGTCACTGTTTATATTATCATACCTTTAAAATAATAAAGAACAAAATACAGAAAAATATAAATTGACTAAATTTGTCTTTCTTCATTCATACCCATGCCATAGGCCTTCGAAATCCAAAATTTGCACATGCTTTTGTACAAAAATGTCGATAGTGTTTTAAATAAGACAGAACATATTTTTTGATGATACTAATTATGATTTTATACATTGCAGAGACAATAACAAATTCGGAAAGCCATCAAATACATATAGAATCATTTTTTGTTAACTGATATTAATTCATATATGTTATAGTCAATTTTTACAAGTAAAATTTAAATTGCTAAATGTCACCAATATTCATTGTCCAATTGTATATTCCACATTCATTGAGATATACACTTCTGAGTTCACAGGTCTCACATAAATAGCAGCACTTGGTATATACTTGTCAATAAAAATTCCAGTGAAAACTTATATAACCCCATCCATATAAATACACAACTCATAATGTATATATACTCCAAATCAGTGCGAATATAAAATAATTTTCCAGTGTTGAAATCATTGGGTAGATTCGGCCGAGATTTCTGTACAAAGTCTTCTATCTGAAAATAAGAAATACATTTTATAAAAACTGTAAGTACAAACAAAATATTCAATGAAAAGCTTCTTACACAAATAAACAGACAGTATCAGCATTGCTAATTGAAATATTGATTTACATATTTTCCTGAATTATGATAAAATATATGTCAACAATTGGATTCTCTTATGCTACTCTAAACAACAAAAACAACAGCTGTAATTATTATATCTCATCGTACTGCATTATAAACTGTAGTCCATATACAAGGTATTAATGTAATTATTTAAAAAAATCAACGTATCAAATCATATTGAAACACACCCTTGCAGTGAACGTTTTTGTCCCCTCATCATTAGGCATATTCAGTATCATCATCACATCTGAGGATTCCTCATGAAGCAAAGGAACCTCAACATCAGACATAATATCATCATACTCGAGGCCAGAAAAATCAGACTCATCAGAACCACTATCAAAAATATGTGCCACGATTAAACAATTCTAAGACAATTATTGTCATTCAAATTTGATCGACTTTTTTAAGTTTTCTTTGTTCTGCACGATCTGAATGTAAACAATACATTTTTGCACGGATCCATGAGCAGTTAAGTTTCTATAGGCTCCAATTATTCTAATTTGCATAATAATAAGCATCTATATTGCAATCAACAATTACATAATCTTATCCAACGTGTCACACTGTATATTTGGGATTTTATTGCACCGTAATATACACAGGAAACGATATGTGTAGACAGCTGGCTTCAGAGAAAATCTCTACACATGTGTCGTGTGTAATATGGGAAATCCCCACGTGATCGATGGATGGTCGAATTTTCACTGGTTGTTTATTTATAAAAACGACCTTGACGAGTTTATTTTACCAGAGAACTAGGAAAACCCTCTACGTCATGCGATATTTTCAATTTTGGAGAATTCGCGACATTCACTCTCACGTAGTGTAAATATTATTATTATATTATGATTCTGATCAAGTTTAAACGTAATTTATGACAAAACTTTAAATAACTGCCATACTTTTTTGTTATTTGCATCGTTTTAATAGTGATTATAGTTTATTACAAACTACTTTGTGTGATTTGATTGACATAATTAACGGTTTAATTTGCGGATTAAAAGTCAGGGTCGTAAAAGGCCAAAAAACGCGTACAGCAATCTGTACAGCAAGGGGTAAACGCGTAGACATGCGTATCTGTACGGCAAGGGGCAAAGGACAAAAAGGCGTATCTATCAGGGAATGGGTTAAATCACACTCATGAATATTCTATACCTGTTTATAAGGGATAACATTTGACCCTGGAGTTGACCCCAGGATTGTCCACCAGGCACAGTACAATATTGAACATCACCCAACATACTGCCGATGATTTTAAAATGAGAGCAAGGTAAATACTAACATATTATAACTTGTTTTCAACATAAGTTTAGCCATTCTTCAGTTAACATAGGACAACAAGATTTTCAAGACTAATTTATGAATCAGTGAACCAATCAATAAATGAAATGTTCTACCTGTAGGAGGTAAAACAGAAGATGATGTAAAAGAAAGTTACTCTTAACTATATATATCGTAGATTGTGTAACAAAATACATATACTATAAAAATATAGTCAATGAAAGACAATGTAGTAGAGCGATGTTCAGTTCAAATCCACACCTTCATCATCTGAAAATATACAAACATCAATGATAACATTAAAAACAATGGATGATATATTGTAATGTTAGTCCATGGTAGTCTTTATATTTCAAAAGTCATTTCCAAACAATGATCCTTATTATGAATTATCTCCATTACAGCCCATCATACTACAATACTTAATGGCAATAGATCTAATTATACTTTAATTGTACATTATTTGTATATAATTACAAGCATAAGAGTTGAAAACAAAGATCTATGTGATGGCATTTAATACGTATAGATATAACATTCATAGAACAGGATGCTGATTTAAACTGGCATTTGTCATAGTTTATTAAAATATATCTTGCTTATACTGAAATTTGTGTGAAAAAGCATATATTTAAAAAAAGTCAAAAACATGTTATGAGAATTCAATCAATTAAAGGTTGTATGCTAACATCATTTACAGTGGAAATAAATAAAATTGTAAATCACACAATTACACATTGAATTAGGAACAATGTCATTGTCTGATATATTGGATACATTATGTTCAATTAAAAGATCTCTGACAGATTATCAATTGTCTATGGGAATGATGATGTATCTTTCAAATAACATAATAATACGATAAATGCGATCAGACAAATTAAAGTCACAGAATAAAATCCTCATACATGTAGAAGTAATACTGAAATGTAACAACTTGCGATGGCTGATAACTATGCACCTTTAATCCCATTCAGATATCGTAATAACATGCGTGGAAGTGCAGGACTTGAATTAAGTTATTTTGTAATGTTTTGGGATTCATCTAAAAAATGCAGTCACACATTTTTCTCTCACCATGAAACAGTACCTTATTGAATGAATGTGTTGTTAATGTAGGTATATAAAGATTAAGAAGTACTAAAACAACATTTTTTATCAAAGTGAGAATAAGTTGCTACAGGGAACTTAACAAACATAAGACAATGCCTCTCCACATATACTTCCGGGAAAACATCAGTCCGTAAAACATCTGGCATTTGAGGAGGCACAAGTGTAAATACGTAAGGGAACAGGGGTGCCGGGAATGGCCTGGCTGATCATAAGGAACACATAAGGAGAATTAATGAGGACGAACAGGGGTGATGGATGGATTTTAACGGATGACAAGTTGTTTTTAAAGTTTTGAAATAGCACCCAATTCAAAATAATCAGAACTATCTCTGAATTACTAGTATGTCTCACAGATGTGACATTAACTGGAGTTTATGCTGTTTAATAACCAATAACCTCAAAAACGTGATATTGTCTGCATGTTAAATCTCTTCACATAAATCGTCAATGATAGCAATGGTAAGAACATGCAGATTAGAAATAAGAAACAAACCAAAACATCTAATTATCGAGTAAAACCATCTAAAAAAATACTTATCAATGTTTAACTATCAAAACTGAAATAAACGTCATTCAATATAAAATATTCCAGGCATTAAATGGCCAGAATCCAAAGCTTTCACATAGCAGCGCTTGTGTACTCTGGCCAAACAATTATCTTACCAAAAAGAAAAACGTATTACCATATACAACAAATGTCGAATTTAGAGAAATATGTGAACCGGTACGGGTTTTGGTATCAATTGACATAACATATTCATAGCAGGTTTATCTTCCTGTGAGACAGCCAAGCGTTCTACTACCTTAGCAAACCGGATGGGCCTAATTTAGACTAACTGGGAAAATGATTGTCTGTGAACGAATGATTGGACAATATCATGCCACGTCTGATCCTACTATATTCTTTTAGAGACAATACAAGGCACTGACGAAGCTCTAATTTCATTACTTTCCCCAGGGTCATAGAATTTTAAGTGGCATCCAAAAGACTGTTTTGCGTGTAAAGTATGGGTGTGCAATACTGTAAAAAAAATTATGCAGCCTACAGGTGAGCGGACAACCATGATCATATGCAATACCAGCCCAATATTTAAGTATTTATGCACATTAAAATTGCATATCTCTAATGAACTGAGATATGTTTGGAGCTAGGAGCTGATAGTAGTATTTTAGAGTGTGTATAACTTATGTCTGCAGTTCATAAATTGTTATACTGCACACCGTCACCGACTGACATACCAGTGTTGTAAAGAAATGACAATGCAAACAGTTTAATCAGCACGATTCAATACACAAACACTAAATTACAATTTGTCAATGGGACATCAATTGGACACCAGAGCAGACTGTAGTTCGATACCATTGAAACAAATATCAAAATACTTGACTGCCTACCTGACTAAGTAAATTGACATTGTCAATTGCACATATTAATCTTAAAAGGTTAACAAGATAATACCTGAACATACCAGCAATAAATTATGGTTGTCAGCATGTTAAACCACATCCAAAATTGTATGCAATCAAATATTGGATCTAAAGGTGAGTATAGGGAAAACAGAAACCAGAAAACAGAAACCCCAAGTTATTATCAAATAATATATTTGAACAGGTAGTATCACATTCCTTAGGAACTTGCAAATAGCTCATTCCTGTTAAATGCGTACGTTTATTGAGATAACAACAGATATTTTGCAGCTTCAATATTCAACCATCAAAAAGCCAATAACCAGTGACCTCGGTACTTAGGGATTACATATATGAATCCTTGATCGTTTTACAGTGTTACAGTACTTTCTAGAGTTTCAAAATTAAAGCCCCCAGAAAGGTTCCAGAAAAAATGTATTCAATATAATTTCAATAATACTAGTAATGTTGAAAAGAAGGAATTCCCCAGAACCCGGATATTTATTTTCTCAGAAAACATTTGAAAGAAGCATGCAAGCCGGTCCAATGGTTTACGTTATGAGAAATAAAATAATACAAAAAAAAACAAAGCAAGCAAACTATGTGAAAGCTTTGAACAAATAATAACTTCTTACTAATAAATGTATCATTCTCGAATACATTATAGAAATACATTATCCTCCGCTCTGAAAGGATATACACTTGTGTTGTGTTTTATGAGCTTTAATTTACAATAGTCATCATTTTAAATCATTTTATTTTTTCCTACGTTATAATAATGATAATAATAATCAGTGTGTTTTAAATTGCATTGTATGTACTGTATAGATGATTTTTATAAATTGATCTTGTACCAAAATAAATCTATATAGGGCTATAATCTATCACATAAAACAAAATAAAAATAATATAAGCTCGCCAAATATCAAAGGTGACATTGCTGACAAACAATCACTTCATAATCCTAAACAGATTCAAACAGATGTATGTAATGTTAAGGAGATAATGCATTCTAAACATGCCTTTTGAACCCGATAAAAAAAAGATATATGACTGACAAGTAATGATCACATTATTTGGTTTATTGCGAACTGTTCTTTGAAGTAATGTTAGTTACCATAGTTTGCACTGAACCAAACATCTAATTGTTAAAGGTTTTGTGTTCAAAATAAAACAGGGGTCAAATTTAGGAGTAATGATAAAGATATGTAACTATGAATAAGCCAATTACTTCTACACCTAATGTGTCTGTACTGAATACCTAATGTTAAGCTCTTCAAAGCAACACCACTAGGTGGGTGCAAATTGAGGGTGTTGTTGAGAGGTTGTTGATCTTACAACAATAAACATTGATATAGTTGTGGAAGAGATGTTGCTGCTCAATGGATGGCTGTTTTGGAGAGAGGGTGGACCTAGCACTGATTTAAATAATTATGTTCTGAAATTGAAACAAAATTAAAAGACCATGTATGAAATCTTTAACTGCGTTTGAAATTTTTGAAATTGAAAACCTTTCAAAAAAACTACAATAAATATAATATAATTTTGTCTCCATACACCAGTTATACAGAAACAAAAAACAAGTAAACTCTTTAAAAACCAAGCAATTCCTATAAACACGGATAGTTTAAAAACACCACTATCATATTTTTCTCAGAAATGTATCACATGTATTTGATAAATTCTCAAGAAAGAACTTAAACCCAAACTATTCTGAAAAAAGCTTTCATTTGTATCAAATTCATCATTACCACAAGGTTAAACATCCTCTTCTGCAAATTGTGTTGTAGAATATATTCATTTCACATGGATAACAATTTAACTAAAGCACGCTTTTTGACTATATTGATATATTATTCAAGTTCAATATGGGCAGAAATGTGCTGAATAATGGGACATAATCCTTAAAAATATCTTCACAAGACTGGCTGAGTGATTTCCCTTATCTAGATAAATATTCACACTATTATAACCACATAGTGACCACACAGTGACAATACAGGCTACGCTTTCACAAAACTTCTAAAACTGGAAGCTTGCTAGAGTCTAATGTTTTAACTCTTACAAAAGGAAAACCCTGCAATGAAGTGTCTCTCACCATTGATAGTGATGCAAGTACATCTAAAGCTACACTAAATTGCAATTCTCCTGATAAGTAATACAGTGAGTACCGTAACTCATAACAGGAGGTTTTGAAAATCTGAATTTGAGATGGATCTCAATTCAGACTTGGTGAAATTGGGTTCAGGAATACATGAAATAATATTTATTCTCAAATGATGTTCATTATCTGAATAACAATAAGCAGCGAGTGATATATAGGTAAACAAGCACATTGATTAATTTATTCGGACAAATTTAAGCTAGGAAGTTACATGCGAACAGTCACACAATTACTAAGCTTTGCAATTAATTTTACAACTTGATACTGGAGGTAAGGTGAACGTCACACATATAACGACATTAACTATCCACACATATACTTTGATATGAAATCTTACCTTCAAAGGCAATATTGGAATGTCCTACATTATTATATATATGCTCATCCTCTCTATCTTCTAACACGCAAAATAAACAGCTGTGAATACAGATGCATTGTTGCTGAAGCAAATAAAACAACAATATTTCAGTAACATAACACTCACTGATAAAGTATTGCTATTACACATTGAACTTGGTGTGCATTTAAGAGACAGACTGTGTTATGAAGTTAACAGAAGTCTCACGTTTGCTAAAATTAAGCATGTAAGCAATGGTGACAAGTTAAATAAAGGATGTGCATTATGATCTAACCTGCTTTATTCTAATTGTTCCATAGTTATAGTTCAAAAGCAACATATACTTATCGCACTTGTACCTTAGGTAGAGGCTAAAATATTTTACACATGTCACTTGAGTCATCACATAAAACATATGCATAAATGGATTATGCTTGACTATGCAATGGTTTTGACCCTTGGGAGCTCAGCTTAAATACCAATTAATAGGTAAGCTTAAGCCACAGGATACTGTCACACACACGAGTTATCTCCCTTTATTACTTTTAGAGTATATTATATTACAGAAGGGATAAAGGGAGAAAACTTATGAAAATATCATGTGGGTAACTCCTGGTGGTTTCTTTACCAACACAGACTTGTGCATGCTAATTAATAATGTAAACATTATCCACAAAACGGTTTGCATCGGATTTAAAAGTACAATTACATATTAGACATTGAAATCAAACTCTATAAACCAACCTCATTTTGCACCATCCACACTCGTTCCTTCCTCAATTCTGCTACAGTACTGAATATATCAACTGTATTATTCATTTTGATATGTTGTAGAAGTCTATTTAGCACCACAAATGTCCCTGATCTACCAACACCTGCACTGAAATAAAAAGCATCATTTTAAATCTTTAAAATACATTTTGTGACGATTTCAACATATTAATGTTTAGTTTCTATAAATCTGGAATTTTCAGCATGTGCCGTTATTTTCCTAATTTTTGAGAATGGACTAGCTCGAAAATTATGCTAAGTCGGGGTGAATAAAATCTATTCGAACTGTTAGTGATTTACTGTAAAATGTCAATATTATCTTCTACGAAAAACTGAATCCACAACTGATATGGCATCCACTTACTATAATAATGGCGTTGAGTGTTATGCATTAACAGTAAATTCATCACCCTACTCTGTATATAAGAGGGAGTATATACCATATATACCAAGTTATTTAAGTTCCATTATGATGAAGCTTTATGCTTATCTGAGCCAGTACCAGTGTCGTGTGTGGAGGTGTGGTCAACATCTTTCCAGAGATTGAACACACAATCTTTGAGTCAAGGAGCCAATACCTTATTCACTACACTATAACCCCCCTCACCATGCTTTGGTGTAGTATCTCTATGACATTATGTCCTTACAGCAGCTTGGGAGTGTTTAACAACAAGGATGAATAATGTTAATGGATGGAATACATCACAGATCAAGTCAAGAAAGACTGTAATAAAAGCCGAAAGGGGTAAAGAACTTGAATATTATATCACGTGAAGAACTACACACGGGGAAAGGGGAACATACATCTAAAACATAAATAGAAATAGTATACATCGATTTACATACATCTAAAACATAAATAGAAATAGTATACATCGATTTACAGCCTTGGAACTGTCAGTAAACATACTGGTTAAAAACAATATTATATCAAGTAAATGCTTCTAGAGAATACTATCTTAGGATGGAATAAACAATACCGTACATCAACACTGACCTGCAATTAACACTCATTGGGCCCGCTTCTTTGATCAATTGTTCACAAACTAATCTCACAAACCGTACAAGAACTTGTTCTTTCTTTGGTACGCCAACATCTGACCACGATGTAAAATGGAAATGTCGTATTTGTCGTAATTGTTTACCCGAAATGTTTCAGAACTGGAATATCTAAGACTGAAAAGTCAGTTCATATCACTGTACAAACGATGTTATCTAAAAGCATTTGTCAAAATACTGTACACATTACAGTTAATCGACCACCGTAAAGTTACACAAACATGGATTCTAAAATTAGAATGATAGTTCTAATGAAAGGTTAAACGTTTTTGACACCTGACTGGTCACTACTTGTATAGTTGGCACCATACCTATCAAAGGGAATAATTACAATACTAATCGTCAGAGTTTCATGAACACAGCAATGTTTTCAAACTGAAACATACATTATTATTGTTATAATGTTAATGAAGCAAACAAAAGAAAACCCTATAACAAGGGACCCTCGCAAACGGGTATTATTGAGGTGGTGTTAATATTGAGGTTGAATAAATAGCAAAATAGTCCAAATGGACTAATGAATTATGTTCTTAAATTTGAGGTGGTCATTAAATTAGGTTTTACTGTATATTTCTCTCATAGTGGTGCCTGTGTCTAAAGATGCTTTGATAACTCATTTAGTCCAAACAAATTATTTTGAACACTAGTTTATCTTACATACCAAAGTAACTCTAAATTCAGTAACAATCAGTCCAATCAGGAAACAATGTTTCATTCAGGGTTGCAACTTGTAAATTGCCATAAAATTCAGCATTAGATCCAGATGGTCAATATTTATCACACTTTCCTGACAATAAAAAACAAACCAATATATAATCAAGATTTACATCTAGATAGTGCACACAGGCGACATTATTCTTTATTGAATAACATTATATAATTTGTCCAACCTATACAGGCATTGTTTCTGCCTCTGTTTCTATTTTTATCATAGTATCTTTAAAGTACGATTTCTGGAATTTGTAGAAATATGTGTTGCAGGATTTTAAGATTTGAGAAATAATCCTGATATTCTAATGTCCAACCCTTTTTGTCATGTTCATCTCCACACAAAATATTGTGGTTTATGTACACAAACATAACTATACCTAAACTTGATGACTAAAATGACGTTCATTCACACTAAATAACATTACAAATAAGGGGACGGACATTACAGGTAACGTTTCATGTTTTTAGGGGTAAATACTTCCCCTGTAAACCCGCAAAAACTGCAAACATGGACATGGATAATGACCACATGTAAATGTATTGCAAAATAATTGGTTCGAAATGTATTTTATATAAAGGACATTCTAATATAAAATGTAATTCGTCTTCTGAAACATAACATAGCTGACATTTTCTTTCTGATCGTGGTATAGCATTTAAGGTTTATTCCATGTTCCCGTTTCAATTTCCAGTCTATGGCTTGATACTCTTAATCTAGTCAAACCAAATCTATATTAAGTAATATTGATTTTGTGAAGATATGGTTTAAAGTCAAAGTATCATATAACATATATCACCAACACAAGGAAATTATTCTACAATTCTTACATATTATCTTCAATGGACTATTGTTGCCCTATATGGTGTCGAGGGCTTGTAGCAAACAACAAGAAAATATCCATAATACAGAAAGAAGCAGCAAAAATTATTCTACATAGACCACAAATAACACCATCACGACCCTTATTCATTGAATTAGGGTGACTATCATTTGAAAATAGACGTTAATTTTTCTCAGCAACTATAGTGCATAAATTCTCACATGATAAAATGCCCACTTACTTTCATTATATAATTGCTTTCACCCACAATTCTACATACTCATTAAGATCCACCACCAACAATGACATAGCACCCTTTTCCTTTAAATCAAATTATGGTAAACAAACATTCTCTTTTTATGCTCGTGAGGTATGGAATTCAATTCCTGTAAATATACGTTGTCTGTCTGATACAGAAACATTTATTATTATAGGAAATACTTTATGCTTAAACAATGATGTCAATAATATTTCATTATTGTATGTATGTGTCTTATGTGAGGTGTCTGTTGTTGTTGTTGTTTTATTTCAATTTTATTTTCAGATCATCTTAACTTTTGTAGGTTTTAATAGTCTCATTTACATCCTGATGTTAAAACATGATGTGCAAGTACAATGTATTTGTGTGCGTGTGTGAATGCGCGTTTGATTGTGTGGATGTGCGTGCGTGTGCGTGTGCGTGTGTGAATTCTTGTTTGTTTGTGCGTGTTTATATTGTTAATAGAAGGCCATATTGGAAAAAAGATGTACAATTTATTGTTAACCTTAACTATGTAACCTTCTGAAAATAAAGAATTTATTATTATTATTATAAGGAAAAATCCGGTGGAATACTTACTACATCAGCCCGTTATTGTTCTTTGTTCGACGCCATATTGGACATGGCTTGTCTAACGTGGTTACAGCAAGAACCTGTTACTAAGGGAGGCGTGGCTACGAAGCGTAAGCGGAAAGGTCAATTACCATAAACTATTAAAGTCTATCGAATTGTTATCATTCTTTTAATATTTAATTGAATTTTGCTAAGAATCCAACTGTTAACAAACACGAAATTTATTTATTAAATATACAAATACTGTACACATTGTCTCTAAGTAAGATAGGGTTAGCTGTGCAGCTGGATGCTATCATCATAGTTGGCGATGAACGTATCAGTAAAAACTATGTGCCGATTACGAATTTAAATCTTTATTTTAGGTTGACTTTATTTTATATTCCACGTACATGGCAGCCATTTTTTAAGTAAAACTTTTGAATAGCAAACCATAATATTACTTCAAAGAAAGTAACTGGCTTATTTTCAAGTATCTATATTATCTAAGCGTTATCTGAATAGTGAATGTGCAGATGACTTAACAATGTGAACCGTAGGACACGGATGCCCTAGTTAGTACAATGAAATTGGAAGTTATTTTTAAATCTGATGTTGAGAAATCGAGTCAAACCACAACTTGGGTAGATTTGACGACCATGTACACATTCATCACAACCTATATGTGCAGTAACTTATCAATTAGCCATTACAATTAAAGCGATATTTGTTTATTACATTAAATAATTTCCTACATAACTTATTTCACATATTGTTCCGGTTACTACAGATAGTCTAGCCAATCAAAACACATCGATATTTATCAGAGCCTTCCGATTGACGAGATGTAAATAAACCGCTGTAAGACGAGTTGTATTTAAAACGTGTTTAAGATCTGTGAGTATTGATACTATGTAATCCGTTGTTGTGGAAAATGTGATAACTAGGACTTTAATACACTTGCTCTATTTAAATCTTCTGTTAAAACAGGTAAGCGTTTAAAACTAACAATAACATTTTTGTTTACATACTACGATAATTCTTGGATTTTGCCCGTTTTTGATTTAAGGTCGATACTATATACCTATTTCGTCATCTGTGCAATTTGCTGTTTACAAGCTGTGACTAAAACATTAAAAGAGTTCCATTTTATACATATTAAAATAAATCTGTACGAAACGTTTACCATTTCATGATTAAACATTCGATGAGCGTGCTGAAAATATGGTATACTCAAATTATGGTGGCATATTACTGCCACCAGATAGCATGATAGCGTTCGCGAATTAATTCGTGTTAACCACTTAAATATTACGATAATTATCTAGCTATCTAGTTAATATTCGTGATAAATTTTCGGTAAGATAAATATCATACAACTAGAACACGAAAGCCAAAATTGCATTTATGAATAAGTGGTAACACGAATCTTAAGTGAAATTCGCGAATTTGAGTTACTAAGTAACATAATAAGTGGACAACTAGATAAGATTCGTGTTACCACTTAAATCTAGTGTAATACATCATAAAAAGGTAAGAGGTGGCAGTTCTGGGCACTTTCAAGCCTGTTTCTAGTTGTTTGATATTTATCTTACCGAAAATTTATCACGAATATTAACTAGATAGCTAGATAATTATCGTAATAATTAAGTGGTTAACACGAATTAATTCGCGAACGCTATCATGCTAACTGGTGGCAGTAATATGCCACCATATCAAATACTTTATAAAAGTGTTTGTTACATTCTTTCACAAACATGTTTAGTTTGGATATGTATGTAGCACGTTGCTTATAGTTGATGGTCATTATCGATAGTATAGGGATCAATTGTTTTTGTCTAAGCGGACAAACTATTCCTTCCATAAACTTGAAAGCTGGACATTCCAATGCATAATTGTTGCAACGGAGAGCTTTCATTCGACATAATTTATATAGTTTATCCTACAGTATCAAGAACGCGCTATCGTATAAACGCAATTCCTCAACATTGTGTGTCATTTTTAATATATTAAATAATTGTAGTATTTGAAAAGTCCTTATTATATATGACTTATATTTATTTATGATATATACTATATTCAGCAAAATGTTACTGTGCTGATTTTTTCGATAACACTTCGGGAAAAGCGTGAGACCGGATGTACACTTAAAGCTTGAAAGTAGCCCGAACTTACTTCCGTTACGTTTTAAATACATTGTGTTTGCCTCGTTGGATAGACGCAAGTTATCAAATGACAACATACTACTAGAGCTAGGACACATATGTCATCTGAAGTTTCCATGTATATATACACTATATTTCAAGCACTTCCTTCAATCAAATGATCTATGTTTCTATCGCAACACAGACACGGGATTTGCTACAGTATGATATCTTATAATTGAGCCAATTTAAATAAAGAACATTGTAATATAATGTTATCTTTCCCATGTTGGACTACAGTTTTGGGACGCCATTTTGTCACGGGTTTATACATCGGTTATTACGACTGTTACTACTTACTTTTCACTTACTTCTAATCTCATATCTATCCACATTAGTTAATATATCCATTATACATTGTTTTACAGCTTCTGAGACACGTCTAAATTCCTTAATATTTAAAACAAGAACACTTTGAGACACACAATGTAACCAGTATCTGGCATGTAAAGTTTAACTCGCCTATTGGTTAGTTATGGGTATTCATGTTGTGTAGATTTCAAGGACGGTCGGGCCGATTTTAGTTTGCCTGTCAAAATTAAGTAAACAAACGATCAATATATTGTCAAATTTCTGGTACGACAATTAGGTACTTTATTAAGGGTTTACATATTACTAGCATGCAAACACCTCATCCTAGTATGAATTTGATTTACCTATGACAGAATAGAATATTCCGCCGGTATTGTTAACGTAACTGCACAGTTTGTAGATAAGTGTATGGTACAAAGTACACTCATGCATGTACAAAACATTGAACAAGTGTAAAATTACACGATCATTAAACTGCGTTTTTCGCGACCCACACGTAAGAATAGTACTGATCAATGACCCGTACTGTTAGACTTTATGTACATGTATATATTTCTTGATGTCGCCGTGTGTATTTGGGGTGGCTGTGTTCCCTTTGTATATCCTGCTCGACTTCATTATTCATGTGAAAATATAATACCTTATATTGACTTAAAAGTAATTAAATAACACGAAGTACATAGGATAACAAAATTCTGAGAAAGTAGATTCAGTAAAAATCACTAAGTCACGTTTCAAATGCATTCATTAAGAAATAAAGTCCTCAACTTTAAGTCACAAACTTAACACACAGTGAAATAGTCCCTATATCAAATGTTGTCAGACAAGATCTTTAAGTATTGTTCCAACTAACCCATTGCCAGTATGTGTTTTGGTTTTACATATATTTACTCTATACTTTATGAGTGACTGAGTAACATATATACTTCAGACGATTAAAATAACAAAATGTCTGTCAGAATAAAGGTACGTACGTGTGTACGGAAGCGTTACAGGTACACCCATTGCCAAATAATAACCTCGTTATACGACTCAAATTAATCGTAATAACTAATTACTACGCAGAAAGGTGACAAAGTTATAGTGTGGTAGCAAATTAAATAATACATGTCGATAGATAGTGTGGAACTTAAGTATTTAAATTGGGAAGAAAATATCATTTACAATTAAGTTATAATAACCAAAAACAAACATGGCTTGTATTAATTATATCTTATAGCTATATAATTTAATCATGAAATTAATTGCATGTAGGAATCATATTGTTTCAATTTCATGATTGCTAACTGCCAAAAATGCACAAAATTAAATACATACTCATAGTTGTTTTGAACATCATTATTAAGCTATATAGCATTTTGGAAAGCCAAGTTCTACCAAAATTTATATTAAAGATTTAAACAAATAAAGCTTAGTCATATATTTTTCTGTATAATATAATTGACATACAAACACTTTTCAAGTTGTGCATTCAGCTTACATGCACTAAAAAGTTTTCATTTTTAGATCGCAGTGCACACTAAAGAGACACAAAAAGTGTAAACAATGGAGCCTAACAATAATGAATCAGAACATGGAACTATCAATCACGATCCTACTGATGCGACTGCAACTGAACCACATCTAAGCTTACGTACGCGTTACCAGTACATGCTACACATGTGCAGGACATTTTTCAACAACTACATGAGCAATTTACTGGATGGAATTAATGATGTTAAATATGGAACAATTACATATAACAATCCACTTTATTCTACAGAGGAGGAGTCTGAATCAGCTGATTTAACTGAACGTATAGTTTAAACAGGTAATCTAAAGGATTAAGCTATGGAAAGAAAGGACGAAATCAACATGAAGTCAGTTTAATCACGCGGTGAGAACAGTGAGAATGTTACATTCGACTATTAATACAGACTATACAGAATCTAACTTGTCAAGTGTAGCTAGTCAGTGAATACATTTCAGCATTCTCCCTTTTTGTACTTTTTCCTCTTTTGTGTCAACTTTTATATCCCTTTATTATTTTTTACTGAATTCCTCCATCTTATTGCGTTTGGATGGATTGCATTCTTTAGCGGTACAGTAAAAATTTGGTAGGGCTAATACCTCATTTGATTTGTTGTTTTCAATTTTAATTATTAATGTTTGGTTTTTCATTTATCTAATGTATTTGATGAGGTAAGGTTATGTTTATGAAGGCTTATACCATCTGCCTTTAGAATTATTTAATGTACTTGGCGACATTATTTCTGTTGTCAACTGAATAATTATTTATAGAAGTATGCATCAAATGAACATGCGTCAAATGACTTGGTTGATTGTTGTGCATAAATCGGTCATTTTATCTGCATAACGTATCTTTTTTTAACGTATCTTATTTTGCGTTTTATGCAATCATACTGTAACACTTGTTATTCGGGTATTTGTTAAATGTAGTTCATTGCCCTCAGTACTTAAGTTGTTACAAATACCACTCTCCTCCTGTATTAACATCCCTATTAATTTCTTTTAACTGTTTCATACCACCTCCCTATGTAAGAAAACCAATACACTAAAACAAATCCTTTCATTTTTTGCAATAGTAATGCTTTTATTCGTGTGTAAATAGTGTACATAGTTTCATATACTTTATATGAAGTACTTTCTTTTTTCATCTGATGCTCTATGTATTTTATCATAACAAACATAGAGTGTTGCCTATGTTGCCGTGTGGGGTTATTATGCAGCATAATTGATAATATAAACATAAAAATTGGGCTGTGTCCCGCTATATATCTTTTAGTTCATTTTCTTAGTTGACAAAAGCCTTGGGTTTCTTTCGTATTTTATACATATCGTTTAATTTATTGAATTAGAGGTTTTCATTTACCTTGCCAATTACTTTAGTACAATGTCATGCCTTCTTTGATTAAAGTGCTATTATTATTATTATTATTGTAAATGGTCACTCATTTATGTTAGTTCCTATTTACCTTAGCCATTGTTTGTGTAAATGTGAGATTTTAGTTGTAAAGATGTGTACTTAAAAGAATGTTTAACACAGGCAACAAAGCACAAAAACACTAACAGACGCGAAGTTTAAATAACAAACATCTCTGGGTATATGACGATAGGGAATTGTCTAACCAAACACAAGGAGAGTAGAAGGACTCAACACACAGAGTTGAGAGAATTTCATTTACATGAATAAGTCGCGCACTACAACGCATCATGCAGAGTATATGTATAGTTTTCATGAAAATCCATCAAAAACTGTAGAAGTATTTTCCTCCACAAGCAGACCAACCTACCGACTAATAAAACCGACCGAGCGACCAGATATATTTTTACTTGGGTTTGAAACCAATTCCTCATTTGTCACGGTAGAATCTCTCTCCTGCGACAGGCCGAGCATATAAAATTGAACTAAACAGTTGAAGGTTAGACCTGTATTGCGACTTTCCTACTTTTTGACCAATACATATGTTTAAGTTTTCATCGTTGAAGTACTGTATAAAACAATCATTTGATAAGTAGTGTCGTTTGAATGCAGCTCTGTTAGATTTTAGACAGTTTGTTTAGATAACACGGTTATACATAAGCAAAACAGAAAATTGTTATACAATAAATTTATCCACAATAATAAAGCATTAGCACAAAACTGACAACGTTCATAATCTCGTATATCATCAATACCCTCATCTTCGGGCACAAAACTGCTCGCTTTTACATGAACAAAATGAAATCTGAAGTGTTCCAATACAGGGGTTACAATTAAAACATAGATACGTGTAAAATTAAAACCTCGAAATTTAGATTCAAAACAGGTTATTCAATTCAATCAAAATGTATAAAAGAATATATAAACATGTATGTGATGCAATCTATGTTCTTAATAATACATATGAAATGAAGAAGACAATTCTTCATGAACACAATTCAAATTGCACTTTAAGCAAACATTCTTGTTGATACCATTAAAGAAATATGGCTAGATCGGAGTTTCAAACTTTTGTTTTTATTTAAACACGAGTCAATAAACGAAGTTACAAAATTATACAAGCAGACAGTGTATTATTTTTATCAACTGAATGCTAGGTGAAAACACAAAATACCACATACCACTAGTTTACCATTTTACCTGACAAGACAATACTGGATAAAAAGTAAACATACGCCAGATGGTTTACTCGTAACCCTCAATGATGCGTTTGCGTAATATAAATTTCACATTCCTAATTAAAACAGTTGACATTGGCTTATTTTAAAGTTTAAACAACTTAGTGTAGTAGTTCCACATTTCGATATAGTTAAAAGCTTGAACTAACAATAAAAAAATGTTGACATGAAGTGAAAACAAGTATGAAAGTTATGTCAAATTTTAGTTGTAACATGCAACACTATGGATTTCAACAAATTTTTAACACACATTTTGTACATGTCATCCTTCAGATGTTTTTCCCGAAATTGGTCCAATAGCGACTGTATGACTTTTTGAATATATGAATTATGTCTAATATCAATCAGTATGATGTTATTGTTAATTTACATAAAAAAAATAACTTTTAATGAAATTAATTTACAATTAACGAAAATGAATAAATGAGTTCAGCAGGAAACGCCACATACAAGCTTACTTTAATTAGAAAAAAAAACAGTAACCATAATGTGGTAATACTTTTTATCAATAGCATACATTGCCTTTGTAATGGACTTTCTCGTGTCCCTTTGTGACTTTGGGGTGGCTGTTGTAAAATAGTGATTGTATATAATACAAATATGCCGAACTGTGTTTATACTATCAGTACTTGGTTTTGTTATACAACAAACATGTTATATCATATACAGTCTACTTGCTAAGGGTTTAGTATAATAATAATAATAATAATAATAATAAACTTTATTTATTGAAGGTAACTCCTTAAGCTAATACACATAAAAACTTACATACATAAACTTATCTAACAAGAGGCCTTCATACATACATAAATTATTACAATACAAAGAGAACACAAAGAATATAAGCATTTTTATAATGCTAAACCAATAAATCATAACTCATTTTCAAAATCTGCATTAACAATATGTATGAAAGGGAGATTAAATAATTACAGGGGACGCCGCATGCACAATACTTTGTCTCCCCACACATCCTCCCGGGAAATAATATAAGGCATCGAGGAGGTGCTAGGGTAGAATTGGGTGCAAGGAATGGTCTGTACGACCATAAAGAACTACTAAGGAGAATTTAGTGGGACAAAAGGGGGGAAATCATTATTGGTTGGAATATATCATTTAACAATTTCAAGATAATCAGTAATAATAGGACGAATTGGGGGAAAGAACATGGAGCATATGTTACATGTATAATCATGAGCGATGAAAGAAGTGCTAATGCGGAAAGGGGAACTTACATTAATTTCTATTAAATGAAATAATTTTAGATAAAAAGAGAAAATTGACATCATATAATAGAATACATGGGGAATTAAATAACGTCTATACTATAGACACATAAATATTGCGTGAAACAGTCATCAAGATGAAATTGAGCAGAACTTTCATACATAGTACTTATTTTTCTGTAAATTATAATACGTTATCCTGATTTAGGTGTCGATTCGCCATATGTACTTATATACAATAATTTAAAGAAAGCAGTTTTAAACGCGTTCAAAGATTGCTTCTGTCTAATTTCTACGGGAATTTCGTTCCATACCTCCATACCAGAATAACCAAACGTGCGTTTCAAATATTGCGTACGTGGTATTTTACATGTTAAATTTGTATATGTTTCAGATCGTAGTTTATATGTATTGTTTTTAGATTTTTGTATTAAATTACAAAAATATTCTGGGGCAAGGGTATTTACAGCTTTATATATTAGAATTCCTATCTGATATTTGTATCTTATTGTAAATGGAAGCCATGATAACACCAGGAACATGTTGTGGGATGGAGTTTTTAGTGGTAGTTGAAGTATTGTCCTTGCTGAACGCTTTTGCAATTTAGAAACTTTGTATATATTTGTTTGGCTACATGTCCCCCAAATTGTTACACAGTAATCAAATAGTGGTAGGATATATGCATTGTAGTATACAGTTTTCATTTCATGTGTTAAATAGTTTGAAATTCTTTTCAGTAAATTTATTTTATTAGTAACTTTTATGCATAAATCATTGATATGTTCATTCCACTGCAAACAATTGTCGATGGTTAAGCCCAATGATTTTTGTTTATTTACATTTTCTATCGCCGAGTTTGTAATTGATATACGTATTTGCTTTGAGCGTTTAGTTTTGTATTTTGAACCTAGTAACATGCATGTTGTTTTTTGCAGGATTTATAGCCATATTGTTTTTTGAACACCAATTCTGAACATATTCCAAATCCATTTGTAGATAGAGTTCTATATCATTGATATCGGAAGTAATATAATACAAAGTTGTATCATCTGCATACATATTTATCTGTGAATTTTGAATACACATAGGCAAGTCATTAACATATATTAAAAATAACAAAGGACCCAATATAGATCCCTGAGGGACACCTGTTAATACAACTGAAGTGTTGGATTTATTTTGACCAATCTTCACATATTGTTTTCTACAATCAAGGTATGATTTGAATAAATTAACTGCATTGTCATTAAAATGGTACAAACCTAGTTTGTAAAGCAGTATTTCGTGATCTACAAGGTCAAAAGCTTTTTTAAAATCAAGAAAAACACTTCCGATCAAGTCTCCATCATCGATACCTTTCATCCAGGTATCTATCATTTGCGTAAGAGCCGTTTGGCATGAATGTGATTTTCTAAAACCAGATTGTGTGTCATGTAAAATATTTGTTTCACTTAAGTACTTGTGCAATTGATTTGCTATATGTCTTTCAAATATTTTTGAAATTGTGTTTAGAATTGAGATCGGTCTATAGTTGCTCAGTATATTACATCGACTGCTTTCATACAGTTGCAGTAAGATTGACTTCACTCATGGATGGCTTATTAAAAACTAAATAATATCACAAAACCACTGATGTGTGCTTTGTAGGTGGAATATGTCCTGCTTCACTATTTCATACATTTCAGACTACAAAAAGTACATTCACAACATGTGAACATAATGGAATGATATTGCATTAATACCATTAGAGAAAGCATTTAAATACAGTAAAATTCTTCGAACTGTTTAGGATATAAGTGAACAAATTGTAACAATGTACACGCACACGATATGTACGATGGTTGCGGTATAAAATACAAAACATTATACTTCACATAAAACAAATAATAATACCTGACAATTTAGAGAAAATAAATGTTATTGAACCAATTCTAATATAACAAAAAGACTACAAAACACTCATCACTACCATATCATGAAATAAAACATTTTTCTTGAACCCATTAGTTTTTTTAAAGTTACACTATGCTCATTTTTATCCATTTGTTTACCTAAGTAAACATGAGCAATATGCTTTTATATATATAAAATATCAATAAATGTGCAATATCAAAGAATACACTAATAATGTTTTCTTCTGTATTTGTCTTAAAAAGAACTTCCAGTTTTTAACAGGTAGTTTTCATATAAGTTTTGTCTGTTAGTGATATGATGAAACAATATTGTTGTATCAGTTATACATTGCAATTGATCTTATTAAGAATGTTTTAACCTATGTAACAACAATAGTGGGTGAAGCCCATTCAAGACTTTTATGTTCAGATGCACCAGATACATCTTTAATAATTTAAACATTACCTTCTATGTGGTGACGAATTATGCCTATTAGCTTGATTCCATGATTTCTAATTAAATATTAATATTTATATATAATAAGGTTAATACAAATAACCACTAACTAGGAATTCTTAGACACCTAGCAAAGATTATGTTGAGCTTGTAAATAAAGCGATATGCAATGTTTGTTTTATATGTAACTCTGGCTAGGATTACTTCAATTATTTACAATACCTAGAAAACAGAGTATTTCATGGTGAGATTACAAATTAAAACGACTAGTAATTGTTTGTTAAATAATACCACTTGTGACAATAAAATGTAAGAGAGGTTAAATTGTTACGGGGAATGCCACATGCACAAGACGATGCCTCCCTACATAGACCCCCACCCAAAAACAAAACATAAGGTACTGAGGTGATGCAAGTATGGGAATAGGGATGCATCAAATGGTCTGGTCGACCATAAAGAAAAACAAAGGAAAATTAGGGGGGCAAGGAGGAAAATCATTTAACGGACAAGTCAAGAAAACCTGCAATAAAAGGCCAAAGATGGGGAGAACATGTATATTGTATCAATAAAGAAAGAACTGCACATGCGAAAGGAGTAGTTAACATACATCAAAAACATAAATAGAAATAATAACCATATAGCCATGTACAGCCTTCTTGGAGCTGTCAGTCAAATAGGGGTTACTTATAAATTCAAGGAAGAGAGGCATGGCATTAGAATGGTATGGACTTTTAGTATTAATACACAGATGGCTCTAAAACTGTAAGTCATTGCAGTTTTTCTTCAAGTCTGTAATGCAGTCCAACCGGTTTTATACTCAATATTTCAAAACAAAACCACCTTCTCCATTATGGTGTAGGAAGATGGATTTAAGTCAGATTGGTTTTATTTTATAAACTGTGAATCTGTTTGTGGATTTCTCTTAGTTAAAAACTGTGGCCACCTCTGCGCTACTTTGTTGTATATAAATACAGACAATTATCTATTTATAAACAAGGCATGGTCATTATTTGCCATAAGAAACAAACACAATTACTTGCTCATTGCTTTACTCCTAAGTATTACTAATCACATATGATGAGATACAATATGGCCTACATCAGGGTAACCAACATTTTGAAGATACATGTTCACTTTGTTATAGTAACAGAGAGTATAGTAACAGAGAGAGAATAAGTTGCTACAGGGAACGCCACATACGCAAGACAGTGCCTTCGCACACAGAACTCCGGGGAAAACAACAACCCATAAAACATACAAGACTAAATTTTGTAAATGTGTTTAATGACAATTTTATTCCAAATAGTTATCTACATGAATAAGCAGTAAGATGGATATAGATATGGTGACAATCAAGTAAAACTGAACACATAGTCACTTAATATAATGGGACATCGAATGACATGCAACAATTCATTCAAAATACAAAAGGCACTTTCTGATCATATAAAACATAAACAATACATCACATCATATATACACAAACATAATGATATAGTTATACCAAATATACAATATTGAATACCTATGAATGAGTAACATAATTATAACCTAAGCGAACTGTCATATCAATGGTTTTGTACACAACTAACATAAGACTTGATAAGTCGTGTTCACGAATAAACATTTACAATAGTTTTGCACAAAACCCTAAAATAAACTTCAGTAAATTCATCATTAGACACACTTGTTTCAAATCACTCTCAATTCAAAAATGTACAATAAGTTCACAGAAATTCATGCATATGAGAGAAGATTAAAATCAATCTTTCATTCCCAGTCATTGGTCCAAATATATTACATAATATGTTACACACAACTTGCAAAGATTTTTACATAAAATATTACAACCGGTTACTTGGTTAATGCCCAAATCCATTTGACAAGAATAAATGTAAAATTACATTAATTTTATCCAACTGAATATGATGTTGATTAAACACATTCAAATACAAGTACTCCAATGTAAAATATGTAAATAATAACTATATAAACATATATAATGTCAAGTATTCTATTTATTTTGTTTTATAACAAAAATAATGCTTTAGTATTAAAACAGTTGAAAAAAGTACTCTATGTATTAATGCACTGTCAATATTCTATATTTTGATTGAACATAGTCTCTTCAACTTTTCACACCATATTAATTAGCATTTTGGTGTCTTTCATAAAATATAAATATTCCAAAACATCGATACATTTAAATATCATTTGGTGTAATAACCTATGACAAATGGGTAGACAAAAAATATCTGAAGAAATAGAATGCTCGTAGATCTACTCATATTATCTTGATACTTGTATCTGAAATTTGTCTATATAAATACATATCAAACTTTCCTCACAACAAATGGTCTGAATTGAGTTATAGATAATACTGCATTACACGGACACAAAGGTATAAGAAACTGATTATCAGTGCAGTATCGTAAATGCTTTATTAAGGCAAGATTTAAGTGTTGTAAGGGCGAATACACATAGTTTATCACCAACAACAATAATCTCCATTATACCTACACGTGTTTATAATATGTACAAGAATAGTTCACTAACATGAATAAGGCCACACAAGAAATATCAATTTATAAAAGTATAACAGATAATGTTCAAAAGCTCCACTGTATAGTTTGATCAGTACATTTGTATTTAGTTAAAGTTACACTTTACCAGATTTCATTTGTTTAATCTATGTATGTTTTGCAAAAGAATGATATCTGGTATAAGTATTTACCTCACACTCATGAATATGCTATACCTGTTTATAAGGGATTACATTTGGCCCTGGAGTTGACCCGTAGATCCCAGGAATGTCCACAAGGCCACATTTTGACCCATAGCATTCTGATTGAAGGGTAAATTTTTGGCTAAATGACGGTAAAATCGCGTCAATTATTATCCAAAAAAAAACTTGGAACCCCGTTTATTAATTGACATCATTGAAACATATACTTAAAAGCACAGTACATTGGCATAGTCCAATTCAATATTGAACATTACTGCCGATGATTTTAAAATGAGCGCAAGGTAAATACTAACATATTATAACTTGTTTTCAACATTAGTTTAACCATTTTTCAGTTCACATAGGACAACAAGACTTTCAAGAATAATTTATGAATCAGTGAACCAATCAATAAATGAAATGTTCTACCTGTAGGAAGTAAAACAGACGATGATGTAAAAGAAAGATACTCTTAACAATATATATCGTAGATTGTGTAACATAATACATATACTATAAAAAATATAGTCAATGAAAGACAATGTAGTAGAGTGTTGTTCAGTTCAAATCCACACCTTCATCATCTGAAAATATACAAACATCAATCATAACATTAATAATACAATGGTTGATATATTGCAATGTAAGTCCATGGTAGTCTTTACATTTCAAGTCATTCCTAAACAATGATCCTTATGATGAATCATCTCCATTATAGCCCATCATACTACAATACTCAATCGCAATAAATTTAATTATACTTAAAGTGTACGTTATTGGGACATATTGTTTTACAAGCATAAGAGTTGATAACAAAGAGCTATGTCCTGGCATTTAATATGTATAGATATAACACTCATAGAACAGGATCATGATTTGAAATGGCAATTGATATAGTCTATTACAATAAATCTTGCTTATACTGAAGTTCGTATGACAAATGGTCAAATATGTAATAAAAACCATGTATTTAAAATACGCAAAAAGTAAAAAAATATGATGAGAATTCAAACAAAGATTATCAATTGTCCATGGTAATCATGATGTGTCTTTCAAATTATCTAACCTACAATAACATAACAAGACGATAAATTCGATAAGACAAATTAAAGTCACTGAAAAAAATCATCATAGTAGTAATACTGAAATGTAAACAACCTTCGATGGCTGATAACAATGCACCTGTAATCCCATTCAGATAACGTAATAACATGCCTTGAAGTGCAGGACTTTATGTAAGTTATTTGGTTAAGTTTTGGGATTCATTTTGAAATAGCATTCAATTAAAAATGAATCACAATTTTCTTTGTATAATGTCTCACTGATGTGACAGTAAATGGAGTTTACTATGCTATTTAATAACCAATAACCTCAAGAAGTGTTATTGCCTGCATAGTTAAACTCTTCACATAAATCAATGCTAGTAATGATAAGTACATGCAGATTAGAAATAATAAACAAACCAAAACATCAAATTATCGTGTTAAACCATCTCAAAAAAGACAATGTTTAACTATCAAAACTTAAAACCCTGAAATAAACGTCATTCAATATAAAATAGTCCAGACATTAAAATGCCAGAATCCAAAGCTTTCACATAGCAGCACTTGTGTACTCTTGCCAAACAATTATCTTATTAAAAAGTAAAACATATTACCATATTAAGTAGGACACAATACATGTCACAGTTTGAGAAGTATGTGAACCGGTGCGGGTTTTTGGTATCAATTGACATAACATGTTCATAGCAGGTGTATCTTACATTTCTTAATAGGTTTGGGCACTAGTCATGTCCTGGATCTCCTGGGAGACAGCCAAGCGTTCTACTAACAGAGCAAACCGGATGGGCCTATTTAAGACTAACTGGGAAAAATGATTGTGTGTGAATGAATAATTGGACAAAATCATGCCACGTCGGATCCTACTATAGTCTTTTAGAGACAGTACAAGGCACAGACGAAGCTCCAATTTCAAAAATTTCCCCAGGGACATAAATTTAAGCTGCATCCAAAAGTCACAGTACTGTAAGTTGAGTATGGGTGAGATAATGTAAAAAGAATTCTGCAGCCTACAGATGAGCAGACAACCATGATGATATGCAATACCAGCCAAGTATTTAAGTATGTATGCACATTAAACTTGCATATCACTAATGAAATGAGATAGCTTTGTAGGAGCTGTAAGTATAAGGTTTAATGTGCGTATCATTTATGACATAAATCGCTCGTTTACTGGTATTAATCGACTCCCACATTGTTCAACAAAATCAACTGACATACCAGTGTTGTAAAGAAAGTATTTGCATTTGATAAAAAAATAGACTTGAAAATGCAAACATTTTAATCTGCACGAACCATGACATGAACACTAAATTACAATTCATCAATGGCACATGAATTGAACGACACACACACATGAAATTGCTTTAAATTGAAGGTTCATGACAATATTATACAGCATGTAACAATGAATAATATGATTCGATGACAGCTTGAATACATTGAATAAAAGATTTAATTATGTTTTGAGAGTGTTTTCTTTATTGTTCACATCAACACTCCACAAGCGGCAAAAGTTTACCAACACCCTTTTTTGAATAACTTTATTTCCTGAGACAGAATAAATGTTTATTTTGCTTGAAATTTCCAAGGGGGCAATATATCCCCTTTTGACACCGAACCATACCCTTAAACACATATCAATATATTTCACTGCCTACTTGACTAAGTTAACTGACATTGTCAATAGCACGTATTAATCTTAAAAAGGTTAACAAGATAATATCTGAACATGCCTGCAAGAAATTATGGTTGTCAGCATGTTGAACCACATGCAAAAAGTATGCAATAAAATATTGGATCAAAAGGTGAGTATAAAAAAACGGAAGCGCTGTAACGCAAAGTCTTGTTATCAAATAATGTATTTGAACAGGCGGAATCAAATTCCTCAGAAACTTGCAAATAGTATAAAGTGAGATAAGATTAACTATACTTTGGACGAAGTACGGGGTATTTCATTATTATACCATCAAAAAGCCTATGATCAGTGACCTTCTTACTTCGAAATCAGATATAATATGTATTGATCATTTTACCGACAGTGTCACAGTTCTTTCTAGAATTTCAAAATATAAGTCCACAGAAAGGTTCCAGAAAAATATATTCAATGTAATTTCAACAATACTGGTAATGCTTAAAGAAGTAGTTCCCGAGAAACCTGAGATTTATTTTCTCAGTAAACATTTAAAAGCATGCATGCCGGTCCAATGGTTTACGTTATGAGAAAAAAAATACGAAAAAACCAAAGCAAACTATGTGAAAGCTTTGAACAAATATGAAACTTCTTACTAATAAATGCATCATTCTCGAATACATTATAGAAATACATTATCCTCCGCTCTGAAAGGATATACACATATAATTGTAAGTTTCAGTACATTTGTGATTTCACCATACAGCAAGTAATTAATCTTGGCATTGCAGCCATTGCACCATTCAGATAAGATCCTATGATAATAAAAATAAACAAAGATGTTACCATTACTAAACAAACCCCAGTATAAAGTTTCACATTATCTCTCAATATTGCAACAATGCTAACATGTCAGTATGTGATTACAGTAGAAGCGGTGAAGTTTGTGACATTAAAAACTTTTTTCGAATATCGTGAAAACAATTAAATCCCAATTATTATAATGTAAATTTACTTCTTCAGGGAAATGGTTTTTACATACTGGACTGTTAAATTTAAAAACAACCATTTTGCCTTATGCAAAGATTTCGCTTGTGAAGCATCCAAAACTTTCTCAAACATATTCATTTATACAATAAACAGACATATTTTCCCATGGTACAGACAGACGGACGGGCGTATATGGCTGGGTATTGGTGAGCATGGACGCCAGTACAAATAATATTTTTTTTAAAGTTGATATCATGAAACAAGGCATATCTGCAGTCAGTAAAACTTTAAAAGCACTTTATATCACATATCAAATAACATTTCTTCACATTTCATGAATTCACAACAATCAACTGAAAGATGATTCATGGTTAAATATATATTGAAGAAAGTGGATGTTTTAAGAACTTATCTACATTTTTCTCATGGAAAATGGATCATGTACAAGTTACTGTGGTAAACTCATTCAAGGTAGGTGGTAAAAAGCATATATTTTACAATGTCTATATATCTAAAACTTAAAATGTGTTGAAATAATGAGAATATTAACAGAAAAAAATGGGATAAATTGCAATGAAAGAGCTGAACAAAAACATGCAAAAACTTCCATTCCAAAGAAAAAACAAAATTGTTGAACAGTGTGATGTGATATTTACATATCTAATATCCTGATTCCAATGCAAGCTTGATTTTTGCTGGGTCACTTATATCTGATTAAAATATAACACATACAACCATGATAAACTTGAAGTAGACAAAGTACTGACATAAATGTACTATATGTAAATATACGTATAATTACTAGTGCGCACAAATTCAAATGAATCTTGAAATCACATTCTTCTATATATGTAGCCATGTTATATCTTCTGTATAGTATTGTCACTCGTCTAATAAAGTTATAAAGGACCCCATTTGAAATAAGTGCTGTTCAGCCATTATAATGGGTTATCCTTGGTATGAGATCAAAACTAATGTATTCCTAAAATGGTCATGTGTTTGCAAACTATCTAAAAGTTACCCTCTTAAATTAATGTCTTAAACTTGTGTTGTATTTTCATAAACTTTAATTTACTATAGTCATCATGTCAAAATTTTCCTAAGTTATAATAGTGATAATAATAATCAGTGTGTTTTAAATTACATTGTATGTACTTTATAGATGATTTTTATAAATTGATATTGTACCAAAATAAATATGTACATAATCTGTGACATAAAACAAAATAAAAATAATATACCAGTATTTGTTAAAATTTGTAAGATAGGTGAAATTAGGCAGTATCATGATACACTTGTCAAATATCAAAGGTGACATACAATCACTTCATAAACCTAAACACCAGTTAAAATGAGTTATGCAAAGGAGATATTGCATTCTAAATATGCCTTTTGAACCCGATAAGAAAAGAGACACTTAGTCTACTTGACATATAATGAGCACAGTTTTTTTATCAGCTCCTTGAAAAATAGTTAGTTACCATATCTTGTGCAGAACCAACGATTTATCTAATTGTTAAAGGTTTTGTTTTCAAAATAAATCTCTGACAAACTGAGTTAAATTAAGGAGTAATTGATAAATATATGTACAAATTTATAAGCCAATTACTTCTTCATATTACTTTATGTTAACCAAATATGTTGCAACCTCTTCAAATCAACACTACCAGGTGTGTGCACATTTTGGAAGTTGTTGAAAGGTTGTTGCTCCAGAGAGATTATCTTACAACAGGAAACATTGATATAGTCGTGGAAGAGATGTTGCTCGATGGAGGGGCTGCTTTGGAGAGGTTGGACTGAACACTCATTTAAATAATTATGTTCTGAATTTGAAACAGAAGTTAAAGACCATGTACAACATCTTTAACTGCTGTTTAAATTTTAAAAACCTTTCAAAAACCACTATAAATCTAGCATAATTTTGTCTCCTTACACCAGTTTTACAGCAACAAAAAACAAGTAAAATCTTTGAAACCAAGCAATTCCTATAAACACGGATAGTTTAAAAACACCACTATAATATTTTTATTAAGTTTTTGAGTAAATTGCCAAATCAAACTGTGCATAAAAAATAACAAAAATGTTCACAAGCTCATTCATTTCATCGAAACCATGAAATGGATTACATGTATTTGATAAATTCTCAAGAGAAAACTTTAACCCAAACTATTCTGGTAAAAGCTTAAATTTGTATCAAATTCATCATTACCACAAGGTCGAACATCCTCTTCTGAAAGTTGTGTTGTAGAATATATTTATTTCGCATGTATAACAATTTAACTTAACCCCTATTTGGCTTATTTAAATATTATTCAAGTTCAATACAGGCAGAAATGTGCTGAATAATGGGACATAATCCTTAACAATCATTTCACAAGACTGGCTGAGTGATTTCCCTTATCCACATTTATAACTACACAGTGACAATACTGGCCTAGGTTTCACAAAACTTCTAAACTAGAAAGCGTCTAAAGTTTCCATTCTTACAAAAGGAAAACCCTGCAATGAAGTGTCTCTCACCATTGATAGTGGGGCAAGTACTTTTAAATCTACACTAAATTGCAGTTCACCTGATACATAATACACTGTGTACAGTAACTCATAATAAAAGGTCTTGAAAATCTGAATTTGAGATGGATCTCAATTGCGACTTGGTGAAATTGGGTTTATGAAGTTATATATATCTTAAAATGATACTCGTCATCTGAATAACAATAAACAGCAAGTGGTTTCTAGATAAACAAGCACATTGATTAATCTATTTGGACAACTTGAAGCTAGGAAGTTACAAGCGAACAGTCACACAATTACTAAGCTTTGCACTACACTTTACGACTAAATACTGGAGGTAAGGTGAACTACACACACATAACAACATTGAATAATCACACAAATACTTTTATATGAAATCTTACCTTCAAAGGCAATATTGGAATGTCCTACATTATCATATGTATGTTCATCCTCTCTACCTTCCAACACGCACAATAAACAGTTGTGAATACAGATGTATTGTTGCTGAAGCAAATAAAACAACACAATTTCAGTAACATAACACTCACTGATAAAGTATTGCTATTACACATTGAACTTGGTGTGCTTTTAAGAGACAGACTGTGTTATGAAGTTAACAGAAGTCTAACCTTTGCTAAAATTAACCATGTCTGCACTTATGACAAGTTCAATTAAAATTAAAAATAAGTTATATACATATTGGTCTAACCTGCAGTGTTCATATTGTTCCATAGTTATAGTTATAGCAACAGACAATTATCCCACATGTACCTTAGGTAGAGGATATATTTCTTTATACAAATTACTGTCACTTGAGTCATAACATAAAACATATGCATGCATGGATCATACTTGACTTTGCAATGGTTTTGACCCTTGGGAGCTGAGTTTAAATACCAATTTATAGGTAAGGTTAAGCCACTGGAGACTGTCACACACGAGTTATCTCCCTTTATTCCTTTTAGAGTATATTATACTACAGAAGGGATAAAGGGAGAAAACTTATGAAAATATCTTGTGGGTAACTCCTGGTGGTTTCTTTACCAAAACGAACTTGTGCGTGCTAATTAATAATGTAAACATTATCCACAAAATGGTTTGCGTCGGATTTAAAAGTACAATTACATATTTGACCTAGAAATCAAACTATATAAACCAACCTCAGTTTGCACCATCCAAACACGTTCCTTCCTCAATTCTGCTACAGTACTGAATATATCCACTGTTTCATTCATTTTGATATGTTGTAGAAGTCTGTCTAGCACCACAAATGTCCCTGATCTGCCAACACCAGCACTGAAATAAAAAGGATTATTTTACACCTTTAAAATACATTTTGTGACTATTTCCACATATTACATTCAACATCTTAATGTTTAGTTACCATAAAGCATGCATTTTCAGTACAAGCTATCATTATGATCTTAGGTCCTTACAGCAGCTGGGTGTGTTTAACATGAACATTATATCAGGTGAAAGAATTGCACATGGGGAAAGGGGAACTTAACATACATCTAAAACATAAATAGAAATAGTAACCATACATCAATTTAAGCCTTGGAACTGTCATTAAACATACTGGTTAAAAACAGTATTATTTCAAGTAAATGCTTCTAGCGATTCCTATCATAGGATGGAATAAACTATACAGTACATCAACACTGACCTGCAATGAACAAATATTGGTCCCGCTTCCTTGATCAATTTTTCTCGAACCATTCTCACAAATCGTACAAGAACTGGTTCTTTTTTTGGTACGCCAAAATCTGGCCACGATGTAAAATGGAAATGTCGTATTTGTCGTGATTGTTCACCCTGAAAAAATTTCAGAACAGGAATATCTAAGACTGAAAAGTCAGTTCATATCACTGTACCAAAGATGTTATCCAAAAACATTTGTCAAAAAACTGTGTACATTACAGAAAATTGACCACCATAAAGTTACATACAAATGGACTTTAAAATTAGAATGATATTTTGAAAGAAAGGTTAAAAGTTTTTGACAGCTGGCTGGTAACTACTGTTATATTTGGCACCATACCTATTAAAATGAATAATTTCAGTACTAATCAACAGAATTTCATGAACACAGCAATGTTGTCACACATTATTATTGTTACAATTTGATAATAATGTAATTGAAGCAAACCAATGAAAACCTGTATCAAGGGACCCTTGAATAAATAGCAAACTAGTCCAAATGGACTTGAAAATTGTGTTGTTAATTTTGAGGTGGTCATTAAATAAGGTTTTACTGTACATTTATCTTATAGTGGTGCCTATCTGTTTCTTTGATAACACATTCAAATATTTTTATCACTGATTTTGAACAATAGTTTATCTTTAATTACATACCAAAGAAACTCTAAATTCAGTAACTGCCCAATCAGGAAACAACGTTTCATTCAGGGTTGCAACTTGTAAATCCCCATAAAATACAGCATCAGATCCGGATGGCCAATATTTATCACACTTTTCCTGAAAATAAAACAAAACAATATCTTATCAAGATATAAGGTGGATTCATATGGAGAGTGATTTTTGCAATCATTTGTGTTTGGAGAAGTATAATTCATTCAGCAATTCCAGATGGAAGATTTCTATATATTTACATTGTCATTGTGCTAATTCAAACAAAGCAATCACAGAGCAGAGTGGGGAAAATGGCATTGTAAGTTTATATAACTCTGTCAATATCACAGCACTCATGATTTGAGAAAATGAAGCATCTACATTCAATGTATTCAATAACCAGAATATAATATAGATGGTATAATAATACACTGCATGTATATGTTAACCATATAAAGTATGGTTAATAACAAACCCTTACCCTAAAATTCATTTAAGGAATAACTTGGAATCAAAATTTGTCCAATAAGGGTACTTAACGAAGTGCTTGTATTAAAGAACACCTCATGGGTTGCGAGGGTAACAAGTATATCTCCTTCTTCATCCATATGCAGATAGCATAGATTCCTTTTACTTCTAAAGCCGTAGTACTGTGTAATCATAAATTACTTACCCTTCCTTTCTCAACACATTTAGTCAACATGACAATATTTCTAGCATTCTGTTCCCATAACATTCTCCAGTAGTCATCTCTGGTAGCAGGCAATGGTCCTTGAGTAACAACATACTCCCTACGGGAATTGTAACCCTGCAACATGAACAATACATACATTGAATAATGCAAACCTATTCAACCTATTCCAATGAAGCCAATCCCTATCAAGTGATGAAAGCATGTACCGTATTAGAAGGAGCACAAGCAATACAGCAGTCTACATAGACTTGTTGCCTCGTCATCAATAATAAAAGGCATGGACATTCCAGACTGTTATTTACATTATCAATCAATGGGACTTATACTGACTCAGAAACTGAGCTGAATGCAATATTTACCATTTTTGTGGATGCAGACAATGATGATTAAGCTATGACAATAACTTGTTATTTCTACAAACTAAAAAATTATTTCTAAACATACAGTTAGTAACAACAGAAACTGTCCAGCATCAATTTTAAGTACACTACAATACAACAAAATTATGGTAACTAGCTGACCAAGATATTTCTACTTACAGGAATATAGTTTGCATTAATGTAGTCTGAGCCTTCTTCATCATCTATAGGTAACAATTTTACTCTAGAATGGTCATATGGTAGAATGTTGGTGAAACGATTCTTGCCTCGGTTACAGGCAAGCTCCGCAGCAGAACAAGCTTGTCCTCTGCCTACATCCTTCAAATCCTGGAATAAATTACAGGAATGTGACAAACTATTATATATAGATATCAACTGGTTAAGAAATACGCAAAGTTCAAAATCAGACATTATTTTGACATCCTCAATAAACATTATAGACCAATGATACAAACAGGTGATTTCATTTCAAGACAATAGTATTTCATTACTACATCATTAGCAAACTAGCACAAACATCTAAATGGGGAAGGAATATAGAAAATATAACATTTAATTTTTTTTCTATTTTATATTATTGTGAAATATTCTTACACCTAAGGCCTATAACACCCGATGACTATTCCCTGCATTTCTAACCAATCTGCATGCCTATCTTGGGGGATGTGAAGATCGTGGAGAAAGTTAATCAATAGAAAGAGATCAGAAACCACAAATTTAATGAAATATATGAGGATGTATATAAATTCAACATAACTTGATAATCTGTAACACTAAGAATATCTATTACACAAACATTTAAACTTAACTACCACTTAACTGACTTACCTCAAATTGCTCAGCATATTTGAAGTCAGAATCTGCCTTCATGGTTACGATATGTTGTTTGAAGTTAGACACAGACACTGGACAACTGCAATTAGAACATAATACTTATACATGTATGACCATTAACATTATCACATCCCTTCAATATGATACAATATCTTCATAATTACTTTCCTAACCAATCATAATAGGAGAGGTTGTGAACTGCCTGTAAGAAAGGAAAATTTGTAACCAAAAAACGGACAAGAAAGAAACATAATTCATTATCTATTAATTGACTAATAAATACAATAAAATATAGGACATAGTGCGGTATCTGTCCAAATAAATATTAAACCAATAAATGTGAAGTTCAAAATAAAAAGGGAATACTTTAGAATGGAAAGAACTGATGTCAAGTGCAGTTTGCATAATCAGATAATAATTGAAGTGCAAAGAAAGATAACAAAAAATAACAACACAAAAATGAATAAAACCAGATAAAGAAAATTGAGAAATAAAATTAACAGATTGCCAATTAATAAACAGATGAAACATCTGTTCAACTTTCATTTGTGCTATTCATTCATATCTGGTAAAGCAAATCAAGCAAATAGCAAACATAGAAACATAGGTACACGCATGTTTTCTGACCAATCTACATGAGGCAAATTGTGGCCATAGATAGCAATATTGGACATGTAGAAATCATAACAAAAAGATCAGACACACTACGCGTGTTCTTGCAACATTACAGCACATTGATTGATGCATGCACTGTACAAACACCTAGGTTTAGGACAAATAGAACAGACTGACAAAGAACAGCTTCTATAATCATCATTTAACAGGAAATCCATCTTCTCTCAAACAAGAGAGAGAACAGAGACATGTTGGTAATTTCAAACATGATATGTATATGAGGGAGTGTCTATTACACTTTATGACTACATCAAACAGCACAGATAGACACATGGAAATAAAACAAAATATAAGATAGAGAATAACTACATTCACATGTTACCAACATTTTACAACAAACATGCTATTTATTACAGCTGACTTGGTGGGTATGACACAGGAACTGTGCTTAAACAGCTGACTGGAAAATATCATTGAATGAAATTCACTTTCTACCTTTGACGAAAATTTGATATGCTCACATAGAATACAATCATCAAGATGAACAGGAAACGGTATGTATACTTCTATTGGATTTTAGTTTATTAACTTTCAAGTGAACATAAAGCATAGTATATTATCTAAATAACTGAACAATCATCAAATTCAGCACTCCTTCAATATGCATAGCAATCTGATGAAGTTGACTTTTATTCACTATTCACTACAACATGATATGATAAAATCGGCCATAGCAAACAAATGTAATAAAGCATTAATTTGTGCAGTGGAAAATACCACATGGCTTCAAAAATTAACAACTCATACACTCCTCAATACCAGCATTATTACAATCACCACTGCTATCCTCACCATGTAGAATGTATTCACAAGGGTCTTACAAACAATTATGAACTATTGTTTTACCTACGGGATTCTATAAGTTCATGTTATATTGAATTCTTCTCATACAATACACTGGTACTTGACATATTGTGTAAACTGATTCATCAGCTTAGATTTGAATGATATGTATACTAGTTAAGAGCATTTTGTATTTAGGATATCATCACTAAAACAGGACAGAACAACCAGAAACATGAAACACTAATTAAATGGGCCTACATTGAACATTTCAAAAGATCTATTTATTGGAATCATGAATGTAATATCTGCTCTTATAGGAACTTAATCATGTGTGTGAAATAGTACACAGAGTTTAGAACTTCCTACCAGTTTATGTTACAAAGAATTTTTATCCAACAAAATCAACAGTATTATCATGAAAACCTTAGAATGTATTAAAATATTGCACAACATTGGATTAATCCATTGGGATTAAATGTGACATCCATTATATTTACAACTCCATATTAAAGTAAAAAAATATAGGTCTGTTTTCATTTCCTAGCAACGGAATGCTTACAAAAATCTGATTTTTTGCCGGAACCGAATGAGTGTACCTGGATGAAACAGACGTAAATATAAAAAAAATTCAATTAAAAAAAAAACATCAGGCCTTGAAAATGTATAAATTCCAGTAATAAAACTTTTACCAAAGTAAAGACGGTAAATCAAGCAAACAAATGCATAATTCTATCAGTACTTACAGATAATAACGAATGCTACAATACAGTACATTATAACTAGCAAGATGTGAAACAAACTCAAGTAAATGGTAATGTGAAAGTAAACTTATTATGTTGAATGAGAGAATAATGAAAATGATAATGATGGTGACAGCATTGCTGTTGTTGTAGTTGTGTTTATTGGTGAAGAAGATTACAACTATAATCCCACTGACATAGATGATGATGTGATATTTGTACAGATAATGATGGGAAATGTCAGAAACATGAACAATTGAAGAAATTGAGAAGAGGAGAATACAGAAACAGAATACAGACAAACAAGAAACAAATCTACACTTTGTCAACCTAACAACTATGTACTATTGTGAATCGTTGTTAAATCTGTTATAAAAAACTTACATAGATTTTGTTGATAAAAATTGGTATTACTCAGAAAATTTAATATGTTTGATATTAGGGAATTGTTAAATACATTCAATAAACTGGAAAATAATCAAATATTTATAGATATATGGATAATTTTAGAAATAATGATTTTGTGAATCGGACTACTTTTTCGGCTCATTAAATCAATAGCCTAATTACTTTCGCGTCGCTGTTGTCTGTATAAATGAGGTCAAGTTTGGACGTGGAATTTCTCGTTATTTGTCGGGTATGTGATAAATAGAATATTAAATTTGTGTTATTTAGTATTGAATTCATTGAACTCGTTCAATAAGAAGAATATGAAGCTCGCCAGAGGCTCACTTCATATAATTTTATTCAAATCTTTCAATAAATTCAATACTAAACAACACTCATTCAATATCATCTACTTGTAATTAATTGTTTACCTCATTATGTCATGTATTACATGGAATGAGTGAAATAAACTGAATTGAACTATCCTGTTATATGTATCTTTGTAATTAATTGTTTACCTCATTAGGTCATGTATTACATGGAATGAGTGAAATAAACTGAATTGAACTATCCTGTTATATGTATCTTTGTAATTAATTGTTTACCTCATTATGTCATGTATTACATGGAATGAGTGAAATAAACTGAAATGAACTATCCTGTTATATGTCTCTTTGTAATTAATTGTTTACCTCATTATGTCATGTATTACATGGAATGAGTGAAATAAACTGAATTGAACTGAATTGTATTTACACATCTATATGAAGGGTTAGGCGACAAAAAGAATCACACTGATTGGTGATCAAGGGAAAAAACAAACAAATATTAACAAACTAACAATAAAAAAGGAAGTTAAACAGATACAATTAATATAACAGGTTTTAGTAAAAATGGAAACCAAATTACATATTTTTTTACTTTGTGAGATTGAAGTATCATAAAGCTATTACAGCACCTATATACAGGGGGTTTGGTGAAACACTACTGTTAGGTCTCCCTTTAGGGGTTACAAAATGAGTACTAATATTATTGCACCATTCCTTGAAATGTTAATGTTTTATAAAAAGTACTTTATTAGAGTAAGTATTGCCTGCATGACGATACAGGTTGTTAAAGGTTTTTCACCACCAGCTTTAATCAATATTTACAATATATAAGTATAGCTTAAATATAGCATTAGAAAATGAAGATACTTACGATGATTTCCTGTGTGTTAGGGAGGACCGATGTGACATCTGTTCCCCAGGCTGATGACGATACATGTTACTCTTTAGTAGCATACGTCGTCTCAGTACAATGACAAGGAAGACAAACAGAATGCTTACAACAATAACAACAAGAACGCCGACAACGATACCGACAATAACGCCAACATCTGTTCCTTCATCAACAACCGCTGAAAATTGACATAACAGAATCATTATAGCACTGAAGTTCTACAAAGAAAGCCAAAATGTTCATTTATATGTACTGCTAAAATGGAAACTCAAAAACAATGAGCAGTACCTGCTTATGCTGATAAATTTACATTTACAAACTAAATACCAAAACTGAAAAGGGACGTTTGTCTAGATTTCTATTTCGTTCCAATAATTGTTTTTTGTTTTTCTACGATTTGTCAGTTATAAAAACATTTGTGGAATCAATGGGCAACCAGTATTAGCTTGCCCTTCCACAAGCAGCTGACAACTTCCCCATATGAATTGAAGGTGGAGGACAATGGACAGTAGCCAAATGTCAGTGAATGACATGACCTGCCCAGCCAGGGATTCAAACCCAAACCTTCTGGTGACAGTTCAAATAACTGAGCTTACCTGGCGGGCTCTAAACAATCAGAGGCAATCCTAGTTAATAACAAATATGACCTTAAATAACAATAAGGTTTGAATTCATAGAGTCCATGCAATAATAACTCATTAAACGACATAAGTAGAATACAATACTTACGTAGTGCAGCTGTTCTGATAGGGTCAGACAATGGTGTATCTTTGTGTTGCATTGTGGTATAAGCTCGCAAAGTTATATAGTATACAGTATCTGGCTTTAAAGGTCCGTTGCAATAATATTTATTTTCACAATCAGTCTCTGAACCAATTTCAAACACCTTGTACCCGGCTTCTTCAGCTGGAGCTCTTTTATTCCTAACACCAAACTGGCCATTACAAGTGGAACCAACATCAAAGAATGTAGAACAATTACGAATAACCTAAAATGAAAGTATGTGAATTGTAATAACACAGATATTAAGCAAATATGTTAGCTTTGGAGTCACTTTTTTGCATTTGTAATGCTGCCATTGTACCAATTAGCTCATTAACATTTCAGTCATTATTTCAATAGCTTTACTAATCAAAAGATAACATTGGATGGGAAATCTAATCTTACAGGTAAATATACAAGGACATCACATATTGGATATCTAAAATATTTTTGCTCTATAACATACAGCTTCATTTTACTGCTGTTTTTTTAAATTTTGAACAAAACCCAGAGGGCCAACAATAGTTTGTATATTTAACCAAAGTTCTCCAGTAAAATGAAAGATGTCAAAGTATAGGGTATTGTCTTGAACAAGTTTTAATTGGGTGTCTAGAGAAACCAGAATTGCTTACAATACCAAGAAATCACTTAATTTAAAACTCAACATCATAAACACAGTCCTGTATGGCCTAAGTACCAGACATAATTTTGAAGGAGTTTTGCATTTACCTGATAAGCCTTTATCGCTGAGTCCTGTCTAGCTACTTTCCAATCAGACAGTACATACTTATTTTCTATATCCTTGGACAAACGATCCTCTGTTACGATCACAGTGTACTGAATAACCTCACCAAACTTATCAGAGAAGGCATTAGTAAAGTTCATAACAATTTTATATGGATAAGTCGCCGCTACTTTCGGATCCGCAGTTTTAGGTGTGGCTTTCAAGTTATCTACACCATCCTTGTATGGTGGTCCTGTAGCAATATAAAACAGTTATCATTAGAAATCATCATGAAAAACTACAGCAAATAAAACGTATGTCTCCCCCAAACACCAATTTTCATCACTAAAGGGCCATATAACTATGCCACATACAATCTGACCAAAAATGCTGATAATATGCATAACTAGGCTTTGTACCAATAGCTCATGGGAAGTTTCACTGAAATAAACCACTGGTTTTGGAACAAGAGCGCAGACAAACTTTGTGATATCCAGACAGACATCCAGAGAGATAGACAACACACCATCAATAAGTGGAGGGGAAACAAAATTAGGAGATAAGTGGCTTGCACATATCATGCTTTCATATCAAGCAGTTTGTATAAGAAATATTTGAATGATACTTATGAAACATTGCTGAATTTATGAAGGCAGACATCTCAATATTTATGTCCACATGAGGTTTTCAATTGGGTGTAAACCTAATGTACAATATGGTATATTAATATATAAGTTGATAGGGGTATAATAAAGTCATTCAAGCTTAACATGTGCCATGAAGCTTATGTCATGAATTATTTACATTTTTATTATACTACTAGTGTAAGTACATATGAGAACTCTTAAATACACCAACAAATACATCTTTTTCATCCTGGTGGCAAAACTGAATATCCAAATGGGACTAAGACACTAATATTTGGTAAAGAACCAACAAAGGAATATTCTTAAAACTGTTGTTTATTTTGGAATGGCAATTTTGTGGAATAATATGAAAAGGGAGCAAACAATCCATGAAAGACTTACTGTAAGTTTTGAGAGCAATGTTTATGGTAGATGGCAAACTTGTAGCGACTGTCAAAGCTCGAACCTAAAATATAAAAATACACAATATTTTGTCCTATTACAAACACTAAAAAGGGTACAACATACCGAAAGTAACGTTTCAAATCAAATTATATATTTAAAAAATAGTCTAAAAAGGACCCGAAGCATTATGCATGAGCAAGCTTTTTTACACATTCTTTAAGTTTTTATCACGTACGAGTAAATCACAAACCAATAAGCGCTAAGCAATAACATGGAGTGGTATTGTTGTAGATATGGTGCCAGCTGCTCAACCCATGGGTACAGGATTCAAACCCTGTGAAGGTCACAACCATGACCCATAAGCAATCGGCACTGGTTTTTGACATATCATCAGACACCAGTTCCAGATTTTCCAAGAATTTAACTCGAGAGTGATTCAACCAAGTATAATGATTTCATCACAATGGAGCATAAAGTATTGGTATAGTCATGTATATAATCAATCAAGTATAAATGTGTATCAAGTATTAATTCATTAAGTATATGATCACATTACAATCAACATACATGGAATGTATACAGGTATCCAGCTTTCAGATCTATGATCACACATTTAGTTGTAGGAAATGAAACGTTCTTCTGACCAGTCTCGATTTTCTCCTGAAAATATACATAATTATACATTGATACAGAAGTTTGATTACAAAATGGGCGTACAGACTCGGTCCTTCCCATATAACAATAAGTATAAATAAACAATGCAGCAGATTCCTAGGCAGTCACTTCTGCAGGGGTCAAAATGAGTTCAAACTTTGGCCAGAAAGCCACTAAGACACATTAAAACTTATTTCTGGCAACTGACTTGAAGGATTTATTCGGAGTACAATATAATCATATAATATCTATCTATTCTCATATGTTGATGTATGAAACATGTTTCAAAATTAAGCACATATTCGTTGACAATCTCAACCGCATTCCTCTTCAACCTCAAATCTCACAGAAAATGGAAACAAAACAATACTCAGCATTCAGTAAGATGTGTTTTTTGACAGACTTAATATACAGACACTTACCCCATATTTCCCTTCATAGTCTACAATATACAACTGGATGGCACCATTCTCAAATTCTGGTATAGTCCAAGTCAATGTTACAACAGTAGGACTACTCTCTATAGCCAACAAATCACGTACAACCGATGGAGCTGAAAGGGAATACATCAGATATTCATAATTATTTTGTTCTCGGCAGACCTTTATGGTGCAAATATGACATATGACATCACAAATAATAAGTTGAGTTGTCATTGAATGACCTACCCCATCCTCCCCCAAAAACATCTCATTTGCAATTATTCTTTTACCTTAAAACATTAATCAGCTGATTTTCTACTATGTGAAATTTATACTCAAGTCTGAATTCACAAAGAAGTCTCAAGCCAATCTCAAATATTTATGATAGAAAGTGAAACATTTTCTTTGTGAAAATCATTTCAGGTCAATCTCAAATAATTTGAGTAAATACTCAAATTGAAATGTAAGTATGGACAGGAGATATTACAGCAAATAACTGGACTTGAATACATAACAAAAAATAATACTGCGTCAATACTTACGAGCTTCTTTTGTAGTTACGGTGACATTGGCGGTGGTCTCGTATGAACCGAACATGGAGGCCACGTAACAGGTGTAGGTTGTGTAAGCTTGTAACTGGTCTATCACAGTGGTCTGTGTGTCCACCAGTTCATTGTACAGCACATTCAACACAAGATCATTGCCAGGACTATAACACTCAGCACGGAACTTGTCCACACCTCCAGCTGGATGTTGTATCGTCAAGGTGATATTGTTAGCAGTGGCAACACCAGTTAGAATGGGTGGTCTTGGCACTGAAAATGTGGTATATATTGGTACATGTACTAAACAAAAAAGTCACCCAACACTCAGCAATCCAGCAGAATATCATACCACACATGTATTTTAAAACAAGAAAAGAAACCTCTTATAGTCATGTTTTTTGACAAAGTACAACAAATAAATACCGCATACTTTATTTGGAAATTCGCAAAATTACCCAACTTTGATTAGAATAATCCCGACACCTAGTTTTAATCACTTTTCACACAAATCCACTAAACCACTTATTCTACTAATGAGAATACAATGTATTGCAGTTTTACACCATTTTTGAACAGTATTTCAGTTAAGTGGTTAGTTCACCCAACTCTTGTTCAGAGTTATAACAGTAGCTATCAGTCCTGTTCATCCACAAGCAACTGACAACTTCCCAATATGACCCAGAGGTGGAGGACAAATGACGTTGGTTGCATTATCTTCAGTCATATATTGTCACATAGCCTCTAACCTGAGCTTCAAGCATTGCCATCATAGAAGGCATTTTGGATGAACTTTATAATCATAATATTGTTCTACAGAAAACACTGCCACTAAACCTACTTGTCTGAGCTTGTATGGACTGTGCTCCACTCTTCAGCCCTCCACTGATAGTTTGAAACTCCACAGTATAAAACCTTCCAGATTCAAGGGAGGTAAACTCTACTTGTCTATCCAGATCTGATTTATCTTTCCTGATTTCCTCTTGTGTTTCAGATAAAATGAACACAATTTCATCGAAATACTGCAATTCATTGATTGAATACTGTATTGTGAATGTAGAAAATGTTGGAACCTTCTCAAATCTTGGGATTACACTGTTCAGTGGTTCTGAAATAAACACAGACAAAACAATACTTAACAACCTTATTAATTTATGCCGACCGTCTTAAACATCATATTCTTATAAAAGATTACTAAAATAAGCAATCCTGCATGTTATTTTTATTTGCATTTTTATTGATAACTGCTATACCAAGCAAATCTCTGCATGTTTTCTGGTTTTGAACTCTTTAGATACAATATTTAAAATGTTATTTAAGGTTATATATGACAAAAATACAGGTGTACATAGTTCAGCATAATATTATGTATTTTAATCAAAAACGTTTTATTTGCATATCTCAACAATATCAACATGTAATTCAAAAATAAATACAGACTGCACACTGACACAACATGTATGTGCCACAATTTATTCCACATTCAAACAGCGTACAAAAAAGTTATCCTAACCTTTATGCATGAAAATACTATACAGCGATTTTGCCGCATAGATCAATGTTCTTCAGCAAATCATACATTGTCAGTCCTTTTCTTTAATCAACATGATAAAAATAGAAACTGAATATAACAACTACATCAGTTATGAAATTTTCTAATAGAAGTATAAATTTGTAATCAACGAATAGAAGACAAATTCAAATGTTTGTAACACGTTTCATATTATTTTAATACCCCTTCATGCAAACTCAACCATTACTCTATTACTAACAGAAGTATAGAAGCAGGATCAGATTATTTTTTCTCCAAAGACTGACAAAAAATCAAATAAATGCAATTTGTATCACTCTTACTTGTGGTTACTATAGTAACAACATCTTCTGACAGAAAATCCTTGACAACAGCCTGTACTGACATATTGTATGTAAAGCCAGGTATAAGATCAGTTACTGCATATTCGATGATTCTTGCAGTGGGTGGGTCAGGAATAACTGTCTGATTGACCTCAGCGCCGTTGTTGTTTCTATAACTGATTAACCAGCTCTCCACGTAGGTAGCGGTATCATTATACAACCATTGTAGTTTGACAGAGTTGGACGTTATGGACTCAGGTAGTACACTTATAGAGTGTGGTGGGAGTGGTGCTGAAATAAAAGTATCACCATGATGACAAAAACAATAAACCAAATAAGAGAGAGAAGATGAACAACTTGCAGAATACTGCTTAGTTGGATATTTTGGCAAGTCAAAACAGAAATGATTGCAAATTGCTGAAATGAGTATTATCAAATTGAATAGTGTAGATTTGTGATTGAGGAAAATTTGCACACTGTTCAACATTACTAACTCTACCAAATATAAACAGGTTAAGACAACTCTTGTGCAAAAGACAGAGTTCAAGGCTTCCCTAGTGAAGAACTTGGTGATGTAAATGATCCCTGAATGATCATATTATATCATTACAGAATTTCAAGTAATTCTGTGAACCTACCTATAACAACATGTATGATCATGACATCACTGCTGACATCATCACTGACTGCATAAACTTCAAACTCGTACATCTCTCCAGGAAAAAGGTAACGCAAGGTCAACTGGGAACTCTGGGTTGAATTTGTCACCCACAATGCATTGGGATTCCTTAGACTAGATCGGTGTTTGATGTCATAGCGGCTCTGTTTACTCTCAGATGGAGCGGTCCAGTCTAATTCAATAGTATTAGAATCTATCACATTGGCAGTTAGATTCTCCACAGGTTTTGGCTCTGCAATTCAAAATCACATTCAATAAAAGAGAAGTTCAGACTTTCAGTATTGTTAGTCCTAATTTATCCAGAAATATGTCAGAATGCCTCCCAAGTGTCGTTATCATATTACTTATACACATTTGAATAAGATATTTGATTTTCAAGTAGATCTACACGATACTTAAACAAAATTACTTTTAAAACAAGCAAAATATTACATTGATTTTGTCGTACAGACCTTTAAGCATGTTCAATGACATAAACATACACTATGCATCAATTTACATAAATTAAACAAAAATGAAACCGTATTTACTACTTATCGCTACATAACTTAGTCAACAAAAGTATTTCCAGAATTGATCATTTTGATAATCTTACTACTGAAAATGAGAATTAAAGTCAAGCAGAAAATGCAACATACAAAGCACACAGCTACACCAAATGCACAATAAGAGATGAAATTGCAAACATAAATGTTAACATTTGACAGCATAAGTCTTTTCTTTCAAAAACTGGTACCACTTTTTCAGATGAATCAAACGTGATTTTCATTACAACAATTACTTCCAATGAGGCATAAACATAAATAAAATCATACTGAAGTAAGATAACCATTGCAAAATTAGTTCCAATCTGGTTTAGGGTAGAACAACATAAGAACAGTCAACACTCGTAAAGTACTTTGAATATATATACTAACTTGTAGTGCCGTCAATTTCCTGCACAGATGACCCCGCAGTCTCCCCAGATATGTTCTGCCATGCTTGAACCATGATCGTGTAGGTACCTCCAGGGAGCAGGTTAGGGATCTCAGCATTGTAATCTGATTGGTTATCTATATATACTAATGCTGGTAGCCACACTGCATCTGTTGGTACGCCTACTTTCTCCTGATATGACACCTATATAAATGATAAATATAATTATAATACCACAGATTCTGATATACTGCTTTTTACTGATTGCATTCACAGTAAATGTGAATGAAATCAAATAATAAGAAGATAATTACTTCACATTATTTATATCATAATGATTGTGAAACAAGATTACAACTTATATAAATCCCCTTTGAAGTCTACTTCCTGGGTTACTAACCAAAAACTTGAGCCAAATCAGGGAATGTGAAGATCAGGGTTTAACCTCGCCCGAAGGCGGGATTTGAGTTTCTAATCAGGAGTCAGGTGCTCTACCCTTCAACTACTGTGTGTTCCTGTTTAACAAACTAATACTTAGAATATCCTGACTTCTACACAAATGAACAGATTTATATGTGTATTGAATCTCATTCTCCATATTTTCATCCATGCACAGTGATGTTGTGGATGCTAAAGCCAACGGCAAAAACAGTACTTTGAATAGGAAGTTCTTTAGTTATGTGTCTAATATCATTTGGAACTAGAACCCACTAATTTAATGTTTATCCTTAGTACTAACAGTATATAAATACATCTATCTACAGAGAAGGGTGTGTAGTTAAAGCAATATCTAACATTATCAAAGTGAATGCCAGTATTTTAAATTATGCAAATATTCCAAATTTGTTGGCATACTGTTACGCTTACTGAAGAAACCAAAATATACATGTTACAACCTTTTTAATCTTTGAAGAATTCCTTACAATGCTTCAACATATGAAAGAAGGCATTCTATCATTCATTGTCGGTGACTATACTTACAGTAAATCCAGACTGTTTACTTGTATTCTGTATCTTCCATGATACCAACAGACCAGACATGTATGGTTGTACCATCAAATCCGTCACTGACAATGGACCTAAAATATACAGCATTAGCCATCAACGTAGTGCTTACCCAAGTTATAGTAGCATTCATCACATAAGACAAAAGTATTATAATCCCATTAACATGACCACATTAATAGCTCAATGGCAGAGTGTCAGCACTGAGTACTGGAAGTCAAGGTACCAGTAAACTCCAATAACTTCCCTCCAGGTTTCAGGTTACATTGTGAATAGTGTCATGTCTGTTGTTACATATGTATGTATGATCTCATATCTTGTTGTTTTTATTTTCAGGTAAATTTTTGATTGTCTGTATATCTATACCTGCCTATTATCAATGTTTATGTTGCATATTGTTGTAAACATGTATATATCATGGAGGCTCACAGGGAAGACTGGGCTTGCCCAACTGTGTTGCCTCTTCCAATAAAGTTGTTATTATTATTATTATTGTTCAGAGACAAGGGGTAAATAATACATTAAAGTCAGACAAATAATCAGGAACTAAACAATCATGGCAACACATTTCACTTAATATCTACTACTGAGCTAGCTTGACAGACTGTTACATACAATGTTGAAGGTGAGCAATCCTAGCATATATGTAAATACATTTTGATGTGAAGCCAACAGTGTATTTGAATACAAATTATCCAGTTCTTGTTTAATGTCATACTTCTATCTTATTTTGATCAGAGTAAATCACATGATGAATTCAAAACATCTTTTGGTCGCATAAACTCTCAAATTTTTAGATCACTCATTCAGCAAACAACACAAATTGAGTAGTCTCCCTTTGATTTGTCTCACAATGTGAAATGAAAAGTATGTGACAAACCATCTCATCATTGATAGTTGTTCTAGAGAGTCAAGCTCTCTTGGCTGGCAATGCACTCTATGACATAAAATATTAGTTCCTGACCATTTGAGATGAAGCTAATATAAACTGAGATCTTTTGTGAAATTTGTGCATGGTGATCAGTACATATACTTGTCTAATATTCATTTCATCCAAATATGATACATTTACTGTATATCCAGTGCCATACCCATTAGAAGATGTACATTTTGGCTGGTGTAAAGAGGTTATTCCTCTAGAGAGGTAAAACTGATCATGAATTCGTCTTACAGGAATTATTGATACTGTTGTTGAAGAGAGGTTGTTGCTCTAGAGAGGTCTAGTCTAAACTGTTCAAGGACAAAAATCTCAAAATTAGATGTCTTACGTCAACCAATCATAAAAAAGATATTTACCAGTGACGACTATCGTTGATATTGATTCACTATAAACTCCACTTGACACAGTTACCATGGATATAGTATACAATACACCAGGATTCAGAGAGGTGATTGTATATTGCAGTTCAGTCACATTACTGAAAATACAGAGTAAATTTAGTAACTTAAGAACAATTATTGTATCACATAAATAATTCATCAATTTATCCACAAAAAATGATACCCAGGTACTATAAATGGGCAATAAAGAAATATCACCCACAACAATTAGAGGGTTAGGACAAAGAAGGGGTGGGACCCACAGAACATGTCAAGAGTAAAAGTCATCTGAAATGAACACAAACATTGGTGACAGGCTGAAGATTGCTTAAAGCAGACATGGGATACTTAATATGAGCAAGACATATTACCTTAGAATAACAATAGGAGATGCAACATCAGCTGGAAGTACGCTTATCTCATACTGATCAAAGCTGGAGTTTATAGGAGCAACCCAACCTAACGTTACAGTATGGCTCGTCCACATTGTCACCAGCAGATCTGTGACAGCTAAAGGATCTGAAAGACAAATATATAGTACAGTGTACAAATAGTTATGTTGCAATTACATATCATAAACTTAATACACACATTTTCAATGTTTCAAAGAACACATTCAAATGTTTACCATTTTCACCTTAAGAATAATAACAATCACTTCAATCATTCTGTAAAAATGACAATATGTTACCTGTATGTCAAGGGTTTGGAGCAAAACTGGTGTAACGGAGCTGTAGTTACAATAGTTTTACACCATACCCTTGATATTATAATATCAATTGCAAGCAAAAACAGTGATTTTCTTGCATTTTGTCCACAAGTATTGATAGTTGAAGTGATCTTCATGCATACTGTAAGTGGTCATGTTTACATAGTGGAAATGTTTGTGAATTTCACAAATTCAGGAAAATTATTAAAAATTAAACAATGTAAAGTATTCATTCATAGAAGTACAGTTTTGCATACTTGACGAATAGAAGTAACAATACTAATTTCAGAGATTTAAAAACATTTCCACTTGTGAATGCATTAAATGGCCCATTCCTAAACCTTTCGACTCGCAAACATATCCAACTACACAGCAATGCTGGAACGGTGTAGCAAGATCAGGATGCAAGTGTCCACCAGTCAGTATCCTTCCTAACATTTGTCAACCGTGTAAAAACAGGCAAATTGTGAAACCAAAATAATGCTCACATCAATTATCCCCCATTGCAAATAAAATGTAGATAAATATCAAGTACAACTCTTTTATACGTAAATACTGATCAGACAACAGCAACATGATTGTGGACATTTACTTCTTTACATTGTATCAGGACAAGTTTGTGACATAATTCAATTGAACAGCCTAATTAAACCCAGCTGATTTAAGAGACACCAATATTTCTGGTTATATAACTACCTTGTAAGTTATATTGAAATGCATAGAAAAATGAAGTATATATGGATGGATGATATATGTCAAACTAGATATAATCAGAAAAGCCCAAACAAGCCTTCGCCTCACTTAAGCTAACAAGAATAAAGTGGAGCAGTTTAGAATCTTGTATTCTTTCACAAAATGTAAGTCTAATATTTAATGTAAAACTTCAGACAATATAGATATGTACTGTCTATTGAACACTCACTGATTCGTAGATACATATAACTGAAATAATTCATACAAAAATAAAGGAGTAGGTGCACTTAGGCCTAAAATCGGCCCTGTGTCAAATTACGATGAAGTTTTGATATGATGAATAAGTGTCTATGTAGCATTCAACTATATGGTTAATTTTGTTTTACAACCAACGTAGTTGCCATGGCAACCAAAACAGTAAACATTAGAAAAAAAACAAATTGTATTTCTTCTGCATATGACAGCATTTGTATATGTTTTAAACTTCCAATATAAAACTAATGAGTGACAATATTATTTATATGAAAGCCATTCTTATGTCACTAAAAAAATTCTAACAATGAAGAGATTTATGCTGCTGAATAACGAATGTGTATACAAAATAATTTGTGTCACTGAACAAGTCAAAACAGATGACAGGCTGACCTTTCTCAATTGTATTAAATATTTAAAAAAAAAAACAGAAAAAAGTAATATAGTATGTGCTCATTAGAAAAAAATGTACACAATTGTTTAGGCTATCTATAACATTAAATTTTATTTATCTAATTCCTGAAAAACAAATGAACATCAGCTACTCTCCCAATACCAAAGCTTTGTTCACCACTAGCAACTAGATATCTAGCTTACAGTACGCAGCATATATACAGTTAGCAAAAACCGCTTTCCTAGCCAGTCAAAATAATTGAAGAATATCTTGTAAACAACATTGCATTAAACACATGACACAAACCAAGCTGTCTTTTACTTGATATAGATCACAGAAAATAGTCGCAAGTTATTTCCCTATATCCCTTCTAGAGTTCTCTCCCTTTATTCCTTATATAGTGTATGTACATATGTACAAAGGGAGAGAACTCTATAGGGATAAAGGTAAAGCAATCGTGACAAGCTCCTGTGATACTGACCAACTTGATCAGCTCTATGTATATTTCTATAACACATGTTCAACACATCTATTTCAAATCATCCTTAGATGGCCATCATATCAAATTCACTCCAATATAGCATAACGTACTTCTCATTAGACCAGACTCAATAAGCCCAGCCAAATATTTTCAGATGTTGAATGGTCAATTTATTTTCTACTTCAATTTTTCCTAGACTAAACATAGCAAACTAATATATAAATGCATACAATGTCCACGAATATGAACATATGCAAGTATGTATGAATTTATATGATTTAAATATTATTATACAAAAAGTAAACAAACATTCACTCCTAGGTTACATCACCATATCCACAAGGCTATTTACCCAGCTATGGATTGTTAATGACACTTATTTCAAACATCAATATTTTGAAAATGTTTGTATAGTATTTAAAGATGCACTTCCATATGATTCAAGTGTAATAACTTTTTAGCATGATGTTAGTGCAATGTGCATTTATACACTAAATTTACGTAAATATCAAGAAGTGCGAGGTGTTCATGTTTCTATCAATGTATCTAAAATCTGCTTTAAATTTGATCTAAGTTGAGGAAATCAGAAAATCAAAGCATTCACATAAGTGAAATATGTCATCAAGGCAAACTAGAATAATACTAAAGTATATAAATATGTTTATATATATATAATGTATACACTGTGTCCATTACCACCAGCTTACCTTGTGGTTCTGCGTTTTAAAACAGTGAATAGAAAATGAATGTAGGAAAAGAAACAATTAACCAAATATGGAAGAAAGATAGAAAAAAACATTATCCAATCCTCATTGTTAAGTATTCAAAGAAAATAAATTATTTTGAGTAAAAGAAGTTAGGTCAAGTAAATATCATGTTAGTAATTTACAAAATAACAAAATTTGATACAAAATACTGCAATAACGCAATATAGCAGTAAATGTTACCAATACACAATAAAGCTGTATAAATAGTGCATAAATCAACAGTTTAGCGTAAAACTAGTTTAAGTCAGATTTGTTAAAGAAGCAGGTACTATCATTCTGCAAAATACTGTCATATAATAATCACAAGTAACTCAACCAGATTATTGCCACAGAAGTTTATAGTTCTAATCAATAGCTTCAGAATGACAAATCAATAGTTTGCACTAGATTCTTGTAACTGATTTTAAAACCAACAAGAATATAAACAATACATAAATTAAAACTTACTTGTGGTAAAAGTTGAAGAGTCTGGGTCACTGTATAACCCTCCAGACTGTGATTCTAACCTCAAAGTATACTGAGTTCCAGGAACCAGTCCATCAAATGTAAATGTAGTACCAGTCACAGTCTGATTTCTGATGTCTGCTGCACCAGTCAAGGCCAAATGATAGTTTGTGACATCACCAGCAAGTGGCGCCTGCCAGGTAACTGTAACCTTAGTACCACTAAGAACTTGAACACTTAAATCTGTAGGCTTGTTAGGAACTGTAACAGAGATAAGTTTAGGTATTCCTAAAGTGTTGTAATGGTGAACCATTCAAACCCTCCTACAGATGCAAATCTATGAAAAACCTGCATCAATGTTGAGCATACACCTCCAATTGTGTACATGTATACCCTAGAAGCCTCTTTACAGCACTACCAAATAAAATTATGTGTATACATTCTAAATGGAAAAGATCCCCTATTTCAGACAGAAAGACTTATCGGCCAAGTTTTAACCATTTCCATGTAAATTTATTTTAATGAAGGACGTGATTTGCTTCTTGAATAATTTTAGAGAGCAATCACCTAGGAAGCTACTATACAGCATTTTAATTTTGAGGAACCACAAAGTTTTTGTCAACACTAACGACAGGAATTTGGTGATCTCTCCACATGAAATCTTCATATGAACAGGGTTGTATTTAATCAAACTACACAAATAAACCCGATGAATCACATTAACTTACATGTCATAAATGTACTGCTAACAGCATCTGATTGTTTGCTTGAAAGTTTGGTTGCCACGGAAACAGTGTATGAATGTCCAGGTGATAGATTCTTAAATAAATACATCCTTGCATCTGACGGTAACAACCTAAAAATACAAAAAAATGATATAATTTGCATAAATAATGTAACTATATTAAATATCATTAAACCATCAAAAACTAATATATTAACTTATTCATCAAGGAGTGAAAAGGAACTAGTCTGTCTGCATATAAATAAAGAAGCACATATACGTTACTTGTTCCCTTGTCATCTCTTGACATCGTAAAATGATTACGTTGAAGTATGGTTACCATATATATCACAGGAGATTGTAAAAATGAACATTGTTACAGAACTGGACCATGAACAATCAAGATCTTATTAGTGATGTGGTCTTAATTTCGAAGTGGTCTTAGTTTCAAGGTGGTTTTTAAGTTATTCAGAAGACTCTGACCAATTTAAACATAAGCCAGATTTTTACCAAATTAGTGCGTACTAACAAGATGAATTATACTTACATAGGAAATGAGGGGCTGCCTGGGTGTGGAATAATATCAATAGTAAAGTTATCTACTGTTGCATTATCCGGAATCGACCAGTAAACTGTGAACGAATCATTGGTAGCATCTTGATACACATTGTTTGTTAAGCGATTAATCTCCACTGGATCTGAAATAAATATTGTACTTAATTGTTTAATTCTCTGCTTAAAATATCATTGGAGGTATAAAGACAAACTTCAAATTGATTACCACTATATGTTTCAACTTTCAATTTGCAGTCATCAGGTAAACTTAATTAAACAATAACAACCTGTGATGTCATCATAACAATGTGACATCATTATATAAGATATAACGTTATGATCTAGCATGTCTACTCCTCATGCAAGAATCCATAGACTTTCATAACAATTGCATTTGTCTGGTCTTTAATATAAGCTCAATATACTTTCAAATCCACTTCTATGATCAAACATATAGAATAGACAGGTTTTGCTTTAGTAACCTAAATGTCTTCAACAAAATTCACTTGAGTTTTACCAAATAGAGATTGGCAGAATATTATACAACAAATTGCTACAAATAAGTATCCATTATAGCCTTAAAAATGAAAGAAAAAATATAGTTGCAAATAGATTCTGGTTGTTTCCCAGTGATCATACACAAACAATATCAACATTTAAACATAAATTGCTTGATTGAAATGTAGATTTTCTTCATTAATTTCAGCATGCTTCAGTCAGCGTAAAGTGAATAAAACAGTTAAAACATAGACATAAACAGAGATAGAAGCTACATACGAGTATAGAACACTTTCACAACAGGTTCACTGGTCTCGTATCCCGTAGAAACTATCACACTAACATTATACATAGAACCAGCGTTCAAATTTGTTAGGGGCAACTCTAGTTGGTCTCCAGTTATTTCGTGAGTAACAGCACCATTGACACCTGTTACACGCACAATGAAATGTCGTAAATGATAGTCTGAATTGTTTGGCAGAGTCCATTCTAGATGGATTGATGTATCATTACTAGGTATCTCATCAAGGGTAGATATAGGCAGTGGTACTGAAAAAAATAGTGAAAATATTAGCAAAAATCTTATGCTCTACTATCAGACAAAACTCTCCATTTTTAAAAATAAAAATGTCATAGCATTATAATTATTTAATATTTTACATGGACAGAAGTTCCCTTGAAGTGCCCCAGTCAGTGCTCTTGATCTTGTGCATGTGACATGCTGCCTGACCATGCTAAACATTTGTGAGTCAGTTCATTAGAACCCCATAAATAATTCAAAGTTTTAAGCAGACAGATGAAGTGTTTCAAACTAACACACAAACTAATTAATGTACAGACAGTGGAATTAAGGTACCCTTTCCCTTCTGATGCATAAAGAAGTATTCCATTTTTGAGCCAAAAGGGTTTACCAGAGCATGTAAAGATTTCTATATCATAAGAAAATATTATTATACTGCACACTTGTAAATACATTTCTATAATCTTTGAAATTAATACGAAAGATAAATTATATTTCTGGGTCTAAGAGAACAAAACTGACTGAGTCTCAGAATGCAGCCTTGCCATTGGTTACAAAAGAGACTGAGCTCAGAAACAACCAATCAGATACTTGGGATTTGAAAGTGGTCTCTAAGATCAGTTTTATGCCTTCAGATCCTGCATTATATGACCAATATATACTTACTGGTCGAATGCATCATCATTCCAGACTCACTGACTGCGGTTCCCAGCTTACTATGTACTTTGATCTCATATACTTGTCCTGGTACCCCAGGCATAGTCAGAACACAAAACATCTGATTACTCGTGCTGCATGTGACATTCACTGTTAACTCATTCAAGCTGTCACCAGTTGTAGTATTATATGTGTAACTCAAAATGTAACCATCCTAAAATACAATAAGATAGGAAACATAACTAACATTTAATAATAAACAAATCAAGGGATAAAAGCAAACTAGTCTATATGCAGATGTTTCATTTTCATCCTTTGAAAAATCATACAAAATAGGAAGGAGAGATAGACAGTTTAAAAAGTCGTCACTAACTTAGCATGGTATTTCACCGAGTTGCAATACAGTCGAGACCTAGAAGAAACTAGAAATATGACTCTGTGATACATAGGTCAAGGGGCATAATTCTACTATAAATACATAAATCCAATCAAGAAAACCTAGGTTCCTGTGATGACTAGTTTCATTACATGTCAAATACTTATTGAGATGTTAGCGACACAAATTCCTCCATTAAAGTCATACTGCCTGGTATAACATACCTGAATACTGTCAGCTTGAGTCTTCCAGGTAACATTCAGTTTGCTGGTATCTATGGCAACCACAGCAACATCGATAGGAGGTAATGGAGCTGTGACAGATATACAAAATACAATAAAATGATAATTGGATTATACATGAGAGAAATCTGTGTATTGTGTATTGGATTACTCTCATGTTTAATAACTCTACAGTCAAATCAACAGTCTACAGAGAGAAACACTTGGTTACAAGCTCATATTTTCACAAGTTCTTGAATCAGCAATTTCACACATTTCATGAGCAGAAATGTTTGTGTATTGCTGAAATAGTATTGTTATATTCAATAGTAATGTACATCATAAATAAACTTCTATGAGCGAGGAAAGTAAAGCTGGCTAGTATTTTCACGGCTTTCTTGAATTTACAATATTCACAAACATTTCCAGGTTGCGAACTTTGCTCCATATACAGTAATACATATGGTATGACGCCAATCAGTAAAATGTCAATTTATATTTTGTTATTCTTGTTCTGCATAAGCGCTTGAAAAAGCTGAAATATTAAATATTCCCAATCATTTCTTTCACTGACTAAAGAAATTTGCAAAAGCAAGCAGACTTAAGCAAAATATAGCAGAAAAAGCAAACAAACCAAACCTTCTTGCCACCTATCACTGTGCTTGTGCCTCTACATGACTTACCTGTGTTCATAGTTATCTCTGGAGATGGTTCGCTCACCACACCCTTACTGTATGTTACTATGGAAATGGAATAATTGCTGCTATGTGTGAGACCTTGTATGGTTACACCGGTCTCTGTGATATCCTGAGATTCAAACTGGAAACTAGAGTTCGTAATTCCATAAACAACAACTTTGTATGTATCTTGTATACTCTGGTTGCTAGGCAACCATGAAACGTAAGCAGACGTAGATGTCACACTTGAAACAATCACATTCCCAACAGGTAAGGGTTCTGAAAAATGAAGTGCAAAATATCTAAATGACTATATAATATTTTGGACAAAAATAAATTCAGTAAGCTTTAAATACTAATGTATTAAGTGGCATGGTACTTTTTCATAAAACAAACTAAACCAAAATATTCCACCAATTTCATGTTATAACTTTTGTGACGAAAACATGGAAAACATTAATACATGATAGATAATTTCAGTAATTTTAGAATTAATAGTTTAAACTTCACAATACGGAACTAAGCTAATCACCTACTGGTCTATGAAACTATGTATTAGTACCATTAACCCATCTTTGAAAATGAAAACTTGTCATTTAAAATAACATAAACACATTATTGCTAATTTTTTTACCTTAAGGACCAACAAATCTGTTTTATTAAAACTGTTACCAGAATTTTGACAGCTTGAACAGTATAGTGATACATGCACAAAATAGATCTCCATACATATATACAAATATGTAGTGTTGATTTATAAAGTAACCAACTACTCATCATTCAAGCTTGTAAATGGCCACCTTAATAAACAGCCAGTATTTGTGGTTATTAATTACTGGTCATATCCAAACAGCAAATGATGCTATAGCAGTATATCTCGGGCCTGTGACTGTTGTCAATAACTTGCTGGTGGTGATTTATGAATTCCACATGTCAGCTAAAACTGCTAGCACAACAGAACAAACTTCAACCCACAGTTCAATATCTATATTGATATGACGACGCATTCATACCAAGAAGGTCAACCACTGAATCCAGTGATCTAGACTAATTTCAAGACATTGTGACAACTGTGTGTATTTTTGGAAAACAAAATAGGAGTTTATAAGTACCAGTATTGGTGTATATAGGAATGAAGCACTTAATTATAGGGATACCAGGCCATTCCCTACGTCATAAACAATTTACATACCGGGGCATGTCGAGACAGCAACTCATATTACTAGATATATATTTCCTGTATTTTCCTATAATTTGTCTTAACTATTACTACCTCCAATAAACTCAAGTACAAAGGCGGAGACACTCTGGTACAAAATTCTTCTAAGCATGACTTTCCTTGATTAATTGCCGAGAGATCAGTGATGTTAATATGATTAATGTAAACAGTATATGTATATCAACATGATTTATCGAGCTAGGCCATTCAAGTGGCCCCCATAAACAGATTTAGAATGTTTGAAGTATTTTCAAAACAATTTTCAAGTACAAAGACATGTTTTTCTAGCACTCAATGCCATGGGAACAATCTCAGATAGAAATAAAAATCTCAATTATTTATTCTTAATTTGCAGTATAACTGTATATTTGTGAAAGGTACAATATTTTATGGTATATATAAAGAGCTGACTCATAAATTAAAGGAGGATTTTATACATGGTAATGTTTAGGCAGTTAGCAGTTCTGTACACGAAAGTCAGGTCTTTACTTCCACAAACGATCTCATTTGAGATAAGTCGGAGACTAACATTTTCAAGAACTTATAATTTGAGTCAAAGAAAACATAACTATAATCACAATTGCTGGTATGTGATCTAAATCTTGATAAACAAATAAGCAGCAGAGTCAATGGCGAGCTTTTTCAGCGTATAATTTTCCTTTAAAAAAAAATGAAATATCGAATTCGAGAAAAAACTCAATTTGAAAAGTTTTGAGAAACCAGAACCCCACATCTTAAAATTAAAATGTTCCCTTCCTTTCATTCCTTTTAATCGCAAAGTTTCTGTTATTAAGCTGACAAGACTAAACCAACTTTTACCAGAATGTCAGATGATCATATCTATGAGGTAAATCATTAGCTAACTTAAGTGACACAGCTTACAACAATAATTGATTGGCTGTTTTGCCACACACACAAATGATCACAGTTATATTAAATGAGTGTTGTCACCTGTACATAAAGCACCATGGTAACCAACACTATATTATTACAAAACCTACAGTAAGTTATTTGCAGGAAATAGAATATGACTGTTAAAACTCATTGGCAAAACAAAATAGATACTAAGCAGAGACAATTATATGGGTTATTGCTACGCAACACAATGTGAGTTTGCTGTAAAACTACTGTAACTGCTGTTGTATAGAAACTGAGTTGAAACAGTTTAGCACCATCTCTCAATATGATAGCAATATGACAGAAATATCATATTTTCTTACAGATAATGTAAGCAGAAGTACAGAAAACATAATAGTGTAGTAAACATACACTGTACAATCTTTTTCACTGTAATTATTAAATGCAGCGTTCTTCAACAAAATGATTTTGCTTTAACAGAAAATTGTATACAAACTACAATAAACCAGAAAATTACTCATAAATGAGGTAACTAAGTGTTTAGTTTTTTTGTAATCCGGGTTTAAAGGAAGGGCATGAGACAGAGCGTTGTTGTAACTCTACTCTCTATAGCCTTTGCATTCTGTATTTGACTATATGAGCAAGTAATTTCATAGAATCTGGATGGAAAAATATGTCCCAGCACAACAGATATGAAATATTATGTACATTGTGATGCCAGAGCTATGTCAGAGCAGACACTCACCCTGAATGACTGTCATCGATACAATCACAGAGGAACCTTGATCTTCAATGGTTTTATTTATAAGTTATACAGTTACACTGTAGGTATAAAAAGGCGCAGAGTTGACATGAGTTTGTGACGGACGAGCAGACAGACAGGGGACTGAACAGAACAGAATGTCCCCAGTAAATAAGGGGACATGTAATGTAAAACTTCACTTAAAAATCAATTATGACCACCTCATTAATAAGACCATAATTATTTTTACTGAACCATTTTTTTATTTTTCTCTGTATTTTAACACGATAACCAGACCAACTCACAACTAGGATGGACTTTCATCATATGATCTTACTACTGAGGTTTCACTAATTAATTCAATGAATGGATGAGGATGTGGTTCAAAAACATTTCTATCATATTTTCGATTAATTTCAAATGGGTGTTTATGGATACTTACTTGTTGTGATGTTATCCAAAAAGACTCTTGTGCTGTTTCTCTGAATCTCGACCAAGTACGTCTGACCAGCAGACAGTCCTGATATTGTATGTGTAACCCCTGTGTCATTGTTAGATGGTAAGGTAACAGACTCATTCTGGGTAACAGCTTCCTCGGCGCTGTGTATCACATTATAAGATGAGCTGAGATCAGATTCCAAGATGGACCATTGTAGATTTATAGACGTTTCTGTTACTGTTACATCTACTGATGTATTCAACCCAAACAAATGGTGGACCTGTAAGAATAAAAGTTGCAATGAATAATCTGTTTTATTCACATGCTTCAGTGAAGAGATAAGGAGAACAAGAGGAGAGGGAAAAATTCTGTGATCAGAAAACAGCCATTGACTAGTATAAGTTGTAAGAGCTTCATTAAATGTCACAAGCATTATGTAAAATAAATATGTTTAAACAAAAGGGCCCTGGATAATTTCTGTTCAGCATTATTAATGCAGTGTAATTAATCAATTTCCATACAAAGAGTATGGTAATGATGCAACATTGCTGTAAGTGCTTACATGGTACACACAATATCTTTCATTTTTAGACTTAAGACATAAAGTTTGCTCCCCAACATGCATATTGGATAACTTAATTATAGTTATGGTAAACATGAAATAATTTAGATTCAGTTATTACCAAATTCAATAAATAACATAAGGTTCTAAAGTTTCAGAACAATCTTTATGCTCAATTAAGTCTCATTTTCATTCTCAACCTTAATTTCTATCAAATATAAACTTTTATTATATGTTAAAGTAAACAATCTTTTAATTAGTAAAGTAGGAAACAGAATATAGTTTGAATGATTTAATGATCTCATTGCAATAAGCTTGAAAAAAATAAAATGCAAAATGGAGATTTGAACTTGGAGACCAAACTCAAGGTTTATAACCTGTGATGGACCCATGTTTTCCTCTGCGACCTGGCTTGTGGGCAGGAGAGACAACATACAAACGCTTTTTTTATTTTTAAACAAATCGAGGTAACCAAACCACTCTGTCAAAGTTTCATGAAGAAATGAAGTCTAGATTTAAGCTCCAATATAAATATCAAAGCTAACAATCTGCCTTCATATGAAAACAATGTAATTTTAAAGCTTTTTCATTCTCCCTTGCTTGAAATCTGAACTCAACATTTCAGAAGTCATACAGAGTTAGTACAACAAAGTTAACACTATCTGCCTTATGGCAACCATAACTACAAGATTTACTTTATGTAAATGGAGTTGATTCCACTTTATGTCACTATGATCAACAGATGGCTCTATATACGAAACATATTCATAATGAGCCAAGTCATTTTGTTCAACATAGACAATCAAGTAAGTGGCAAGAGAAAGTTTCACGTCAACTTGTGGACAAATAAATGCTTTGGCACATCAGGAAGGGAGATAAATCAAAGTGTAGTTGAACATGTAGACAAAAACTCATTCAACATTGAATAATTTATGTTTATTATCAAGAATATAAGCATGTGTTTTGTTAAAGTTTGTCCTTCATCTTCCATTACTTCTGGTAAATGACGAAAACTGTGTCGGATAATTGGCAATTGTTTGAGGCTTATTCTGATATAATGATACAGTTGCAATCAACCAAAGTAACTGACAGTCTCAATCACAGTAACTTAGCTCATCTTGCAAGATCAGCATTTGCCCAATTTGTCTGGGCAGTCCCCAAGCCAATCAAATGCATAGCATATTAACAATTGCAAAGGTGTATGAGGGCCACCTCAAAGTTAAATAAATTGGCATGATAAGGTGATGCCAACATGATGCCATGACATTTGGTTTCTTTGTCCATATAATTCAGGTCTTGTTTTTGTGTCCCCAACCCAGTGTGTATCTCTTTGCCCATATTTTGTATGTAACCTTCCAGCACGTGCCTCCTCCAATTACTTAATGTAAAGATCTAGAAAGTTATGATTTGCAAAGGTGGCTTTCCCTGTGCTGAGTGCTAAACATTTTTTCACCTTCAAATATTGTATAATTTGAAACAAAAAATACCCTAGACACAGTCAACGCGACAATCAGGTGTTAATAATACATCACAAATGAATCATTTGAACAAACAACGTCAATTGGTAAAATAAAATTAAATTTCCCACCAAGAAGGAAATGGGAGGCCTAACTACAGCTGTCATTAATGTTATATATGTACAGTAAAACACTATACATATTACAGTTAACAGACGTGTTTATGACCGTCAGTGTCAGTTTACATAATCTGAACATCAGAGTAAACTTTGATTCATGAACAAGCCCAATGGCTCAGTGGTAGAATGCTCACATCAGGTGATGAAGGTCACATATTACAACTTTTTAGTATTATGGATGATAATTGATATATTTGTAAAACAATAATAGCTGTAGTAAATCAGGTTTATTTATTTGTCATGACAGGGTTCTCAGTAGGATTTCTAAATATGAATCCTCAGAGAAAGGTTTCTTGGAAATACTATGTGTCTGTATATTCAATTTCAAGAAACAGGTTTATAAGTATGAGTTCTAGGAACAAAAGTAGGAGTTCAGGACTCCAAATTAGGAGTTCTAAAGAACACTGCATGAAATAAGGATTGCTCTAAAAATCCTTACAGCAGTTTCTGAAACTGAATAATTTTATCCGTGACCGATCATTTTAGGCAAATTTGGTAGTCAATAGTCACTGATTTGTGAACACTGTAAAATCATTAAGGGACAGTACAAGATAGATTTTAACAATCTTGATGGCTGGAGGGGTTTATCTAACCACTAGGATGACTTTACAGGTGTATGTGATGACAGCAATCAGACAGCATATGCCTAAACACCTTAGATAGAAATCTAAATGTGTAAAATTCAGTGACCATCAGGCTTGTAAAATGGACAATACTGATTTTATCAGACAAGTTTAGAATACTGGTAAACATCCATAAATATTTAGCATGGCTATGGCAGGAATGCTTATTATTTTACAAAAAAACAACTTAAAACAAACAAGTAAAAATATGACAGTTACATGCAGGTACTGTATTGTCTAAACACGCAATTGCAGTTACACAACAATAGTTTATGTCTGAAATATCCACAATTTATCATGAATCATATTTTATAGCATCCGCCGGAGTACTTTTCAAAATGACTTATCCTAACTGGTAGGTTAATTCAAGAAATCTAAGCTACAAATTATGCATGTATATTGCATGTTAGAATAAGCTCGTATTACATAATATAACTGTATTGATGTAAAAAATGTATCAAGGTCGAGAATAAGTACTGTATAGTAGTGTATAACTTATTGGAGAGTCAAGCTTCATAATCCCTGAACTGATGCAAGTACTGGTAATAAGGTTACCAGGCAGCAGCTATGCACATTATGAAACACTATTTTGATTTCTTTTTGCAATAGTTAATGGCTTGACTGCGAAATGGAAGTTACGAGTACAAAGCCCAGTTCCAGCATCATAATGTTCTCTATCAGCTAAGCTTAAATAGGAGAATATGGCATGCAGCCCGTTTCTCAATTAAAGCACCCCTTCTTTCAAGCCCTCTGTCCTTTATACTAGTGCCTGTGACAAGCCTTCACTTTGCAAATATATATGAAGTTTAAATATATCATCCTTCCAAAATGGAACATTTATGTCAAGTTAAGTGATAGAGAGCTATAATTCCAGTGATCATAAAGACTTAAAAGATTTTCTTCTTCCTGTCACATGATCTGCCAATGGTCGCTAGACTCTGCCTTAGAATGCCAATTTCATGCCACCACCCAGACAAGTTCTCAATCTCTGGCTATAACACAATCTGCATGATGATCTGTCAACATATAATGAATTTAAGGTGTTTCATCCCCCACCTCTAAGTTGTCATTTGCTTGTGAGCCATCATTGACTGAAATCATCTTAAAGTATACCAACTATTTCATCTACTATACTACATAACATTGACCCATTCATTAACTGATATATTTACCAGTTTAGAGGGAAGTATCATATTGCAAACAGAACATTCCCTTTGATGTAGGACAGGATGTTTTGTTGGCATTTTTGCACTTTTAAATTGCTCATTTCCTTTTTTCTATAGTTACATGTTCATGTATTTTACTGTTGCAATTTCTTTTAAACATAACATATTTACACTGTTAGCTCCATTTTACTGACCCCTTTTATTACTTTATATAATTACGTAAGGACAGTCACAGTTGAAATAACTTAAGCTTTCTTGTGTTTCATGCTTGAAGTGCTACCATCGAGGGGTGACAACAAAACTGGTCTATCTGCTTCTTTATTTATATAGTAGTTAAAGATAACCGAGTTATGCTTTCACTTCTCAATATCAAATCTTTATGTTATTCATTTATTTCTTAAAATGACATATTCTTTTTTTTTAACAGAACAATACCTTTATTTAAGACTTCTTTTTCACAGATTACAAACAAATGTAATAACATGTGAACATAAAATTACATGGTATGGGTAACAACGTTACAAGGAATGGTGATTAAATTGTTTTTTCTCATTTGGTGGGGATTGCGATTCAACAGTAATTAACAGTACTTAATTAATAAGACATTACTGTTCAATTCAGAATTACAAGTAGTTGTTTGGATGTAATTAATCCAAACTGTCCACAAGGATCATGTTTTGTCTTGCTATAGCAGGTAGTAGTCAATTAGCCATTGACTGCTTCGTAAAAAGTTTGATCTGGCAACTTTTACCAAATTGTCTCAGAATAGATAATCTTTTATAAAATTGCATAAGTTTATCAAATTAATTACTGATTCATCAAATATCAAACTATAAGTAGTCCAGCCACGGACGTCCCATCTCTATACTGTCGCTGTTACGAAGACGCATGTAAAAGTCGGAGTACATTAGACACGTATGCGGGGCTAGGCTATTAGCAACTATTGAGACTAACACATGACTTAGCTTAATTAGAATGTGTATGATTTTTGCTGCATCAAGGGTGTAAGTAAATAAATGAATAAGAAGAGAATTCATAGCATAGTGACCTTACCCAGGGGAAATGTTGACCATGGTCACCATAGTATTCCAATGTGTTTCATGTCTGACCATGATATTTCTTGGTCGCGTGACTGACAAATCATCAAATGCTATGGTTACGCCATGGTCGAAGTGATACCTATGACCATATGTTAGAACATGATCATTCTGGGTGACGTAAGGAACCATGAAATACCATGGTGTACTATGTTACAATTTCTGGAACATGATCAGGAGAATACTGCTAACCATGGTCACAGTAAGTAACCATGAATGAGTGCAAGATGGAAGAACATTTAAAATTTGGATTCATAGACAAATATATATGAACAACCTCATTACACAACAAAATGAGAATAATGGAGCAAAATGGGGGGAAAATGATAATTCTAACTTATATCATAAGCCAACAGTTGTCAATTAATCCTTCATACAGTTTAATTATGCAACAATATGTGAACAAGGTCCTGGGAACTTCACTTTAATACGTCATGGTGTGAACTTAAATTACATGACAGAATACCGTATAAATGGTAAAGTTTGCCACATAGAAAAGCTAGCTTAGCTGCTAATTATCACAAATTCAAGAATGTTGAGAAAATATCAGCCAGCGTAATTTTCCTTGTTCACAGAAATACATTTATAAATATTCTTTATACATTTTTAACATTTCGGTGACTCACAAACATTTCTGCGGTTAAAACGTCTGAAATCTCCAATTCACAAAAACCCTTAGACTCTCAAACATATGATACTCTCCACTGATACAGAGTTCATAACATATGGGCATGTAATTTTCATTTAATGCATATCACAATGGCACAAAACATTCAGAATATAATTCTGGAAAACATAATTTCATATTTGAACTTCAAAGATGTGCGAGATTAATATAACCAAATAAACTCAAAATTTTCAAATGAGTTAATTCTTAATATTTATTATTTCCCAATAAAAATATACTGTATAATATACCGTATGGTACAATCCTAGCAGCTTAGTTAAATTTGTCAGATCTAACAAATTATTCCACATAATTATTAGCTAATATAAATAACATCCAGTCTGTCACCAAAATATTCATATAGATTCAACCAGGTTGCACAATATTACATTTGATACTAGTGAAAGAATGGCTAATTGAATGACATTTGATGTGAGTATTACTAAACATGATGTCGTAAATTTGGTAATAATGACTTAGTCTAACATAAAATCGATGACTGAATGTGGTCATGTTGTTTGACAAATTAGTGTACTTCCAAGTGTATAACATGATAACATCCTACTGAAAGGTGTGATATGTCAAATTAAAACCTCGCATATACTAACAAACTCATGCATAAAAATTGATTGGAATTTCGAGTTGAGTAATTAGATTGAAGTTCTGTGTCAACTAAATATGCAGTGACTGATTGGTTTAAGTAATTAACAATTTTCAGCTCATAACCGCGTTACCAAGTGAAGGCTCAGGTTCGTTAATAGCTAATTAGATGAAAAGAAATTACATATAGAATAAAATATTATGATCTTCATGCTAGTAAATTATATATAAGTCGCAAGTTAGACCTGTATGGTAAATGAATATATTTTGCCCAGCCTAAAAATTGCAGTAAGCATCAGGAGTATGTGAATTTTTGTCCCAGCAAGTATGAGCTAGCTGCATTAAATAAAATTTGAAACATTAATAAATTATCTGTTTAAGAAGCATGTAATCTCCCACAAGCTAACACTTGAACAAATACAGTAAAACCACACATTACAACTGCAACCTTGTACCTTGAACTTTAAAGACCATCACACTGCAATTTGATGGACTAGTTCTTCTGTGAGAACCAAAGGTGGTCTTACTATCGCACTTATTACACATACAGGGTGTTAAAAAAGTTTGTTCACAAAGTTTGAATTTCAATAAAAGAAAATAATGCTGTGACTGTAACACTGGCTTTATTTTGTATAATGAAAACTCACTCTTTTTTCATGAATATCTGTTTTATATTGAACTCTCATGCAGAAGTAAACTAGTGGTATATAGCGACATAGATGAAACAAGCAATTCAAAAAAAAAAACTAAATTGAAATTTTGTGAATGAACTTTTTCAACACCCTGTACATGAAAAACAATAAAAGGAGATTTATATCTGATGAAGATGTTGTGCACAACAAGTCAGTATAAATTATAAACCACACTAAGTAAAATTGTTAATGAATTAAAAATACACAAAAAGTCCTGACATTTTAATTATGATAAGACACTTAAGTTCAAATGGCTTTAAAACAGCAAAAAAAAAAACAATAAGACAGAAATAAAGTAAGGTAAGACAGTTGAAATATTACAAGCGAATGTAAGATACTAGCAATAGTAAACAAATAAATCATCAAGTGTTACATAGACAAGAATGGGGAACAATAATGTATTGTAGATGTACATTTATATGAGATATGATAAATAGGTGAGTATAATATAACGTTTGTATACAACAACGGATTGACGCAAAACTAGAATAACTATGTTTAGGCAAAGAGGCAATAAGAGCAGTTTTGCACCAAAAACCTTCAATATATAACATGTATGTATACACCTAAAATCTTGTTTGTTACACATTTGCATATTATATATCATGGTCATGTGTGTTTTATACCTGAGGGTATGAAGTTTAGATACATGACCATGTATGACAGGTTATCAGATGACCCATATATAAAATTATAGATAATAATCAAAATTCCTACTCCGAGTAAATATATAAATAATTGACCAGAAAATATGTTGGTTTTTCTGGAGGCATAAACACATTGGAGGATCCAACATTGCATTATCAACAAAGATATCACCTTCAAGTAACATTAGGATGAAATTTCAACAGCCAGTTTTGGCATAATTATAACTTAATACTACCATATGTTTCCAATAACAATCAGAGACAAATTTTATGAAATCAATTGGTAATCAAAATAAACACAATATTAATACATTTAAGGGACATGTAGTGATCAAGGTATGTAGCACCTGACTCCTGATCTGAAGGTCATGAATTTAAGCCCTGCAGTACCAGACAATACATGGCCTTTGATCCTCCGCAATTGGGGTCGAATTTCGGCCCCTAATTCCCATGCAAATGCCCCCCTGAAAAAAAACTACTGAAAAATACTATTTTAACTAGGAAAATATGATTTTCTGACAAGCAGATGTAATATCTGATTCATTGTCATGTTTTGTGTACCAATGCGTGCAATCATTTGAGGATTTAAATACTGTACGTTTACACCGATTTGAACTTGCCCAGAAAGATGTCGAAATAATTTCCCCCAGTTTATTTGAAATTCCCCCTACCAACGGCTGTGACTTCCATCCCAAAAGGTGGAGTGAGGCCTTTGTTATCAGACATATAATTGTATACAAAACAGCCTACAATATGAATTGTGACTACCTGACTCAACCATCAGCAATATTTAAACCTTGTATGGGTCTGACTTATATAAACATACTGAAACACATACCTCAGTTAATCTAAAACTTTGAAATCTTTGTTTAATGAATTTTAAAATAATGTCACTCATTAGCATTTAAAGTAGACTCTGATAACAAGCTGGTAAGGTGTAACTGAGGATTCAAAATTTAGACATCGTTTATTGTACTATGACATTAAACTACAATTATCTTATACAGTTTACTTGATGACCAAACGTTATTGTTCTATCATGTTTCTCTTTAATGTATTCAATGGTTTTACCGACTAAGTTGTGTTTAAATTACAAAACTGTATCCATTTCTACAGTATCGTGACCAATACTGTGAGTTAGTAGCAAGGGTGTTTGTCAAGGTCTACAGAATTTTCTATTTTAATAATGGCATATGATCATATATCAACTTTAATCAATAGGTTGTCATGGAAACATTGGACTAATAATACGACTATTATAAAACTATTATATTATATATACATGTATATAAAACAACTGTGAATATGCTGAGACCAAAATATATTGTATCTAGCAGATTCTAGGGTTCCCAGGGCCGTAAATTACATGGAGGCATAAAGGCAGTTGCCTCCTATTGCGGGCTGAAAAAAAAATCATTTTTTGTCTAAAAAGGGTCCAAAAAATTTTTCAGGGGAGGCAATTTACGGCCCTGGTTCCACTAGGGGCTGAATCTCAATGGTCATTTTGATATTTTTTACCAGATTTTACCATTTTACAGCCAAATTACCTGTAATTTAGAGAAAAAATTTCCCTTCAGACAGAATCCTAAGGATTATATGAGCCTTTTTCGAAATTCCAGGGGTCAAAGGGTCTACTACAGGGTCAATTGGAACCCTGTATATTTATTTGATGCATTAAAATTTTGCATTTTCTTGACAAAACAGTGGAAACTATTATAATTCAATTCAAACATATGCAGAACATGGCATGAGCAGTCATATTAAAGTTATTGAATTTAGTCAACAAGTTTCCTCAACACACTATACAAAAGGCTTTGGCGAGTTAAAAAACAGTTCAATAAATTGACTTAAAAATTAAAAGAAATTTGATACTTTACATTTATCATGAATCAGAAAAACACACTTTAATGATAAAAAATTAACTTGTTTACTCATGATTCAGCAACAATTGAAAGGTCATGTTATTTGTTGACACTAGTGCATTATGGAAAATAATACACAGGTATTATTACTTATATGGGACATCATTTAAGATTTAGAACAATAAATCATGATAATTTATACCAATAGAGAACAACCTATCTATCAAAGATGCATGAAACTTTTGTGTCACAAAGTAAGTCACACAAACTTTTGAAATCTGATATAAAACACTTAACCTCGATCATCTCTCTACCATATCACATAATGAGAAATAGTAGAAATAGTTTCAGTTTTTAGGCAGATCAACCATATTTCAACTATTATACGGAAAGTAGCAGTGAGTTTGATAATAGATATATAAACTGATGAAAATAGCAGCTAACTGAAGTATATCAAGTTTAAATTTAGAAACACTTTACCTGCCAAAGTGAAAGAAAAATGAGAATATTTTGCTGACGGCCTTTTATCTTTCAGAAATTTGAAACTGAAAGTGTCACAGTATCAAATTTTATTGTCATGGTGACATCATGCTGATAAAACAGCTGTTCTTATCACAATGTTTCTTACAGGACCATGGCCGGATCTTGTAGAATGTGTACACATTCAATGCTATAGGGTCTTGGCATACTTTTTCTCTGGAAAGATTCAGTTTTTATGTAATTTGTCCTGCTCTTTCTGATTATGATGCTTATTTTAATGTATCTCCTTTGTATCTGGTGGTATTGAATGCTAAATCATAAAAATGAGAAAACCATCTGATCATTTTTTTACATTGATTACATTTTTCTGATAGTTAAGTAAATATATCATACGACATTTAACACATAGACACAGTTTTAACTACATCCCCATATTGCAATATATAATGATGTATATATATAATAATGTTATACATTATTATATATACATCATTATATATAGTGGTAAATATGTAAATTTAACCTATGTTATAATATACACCTATAAAATGTCATACACCTATAAAATGTCTCAAATATTAATATATTAGTAATTATAAATACACATTTTATATTTTAATTTCATGCACAATCTCCACGAAACACATTTAAGTATAAACTTGTTAATCTAAAAAAATGCAATTAAACATTACAATAAATTTCTTCTGCAATCCAAGCAAATAAAGATAAGTTAAAATCACCAACTCCTGGAAACAAAAAAGCAATAAAATCAATAAAGAATAAGGAGAATTATTATATTGAATTTGACAGACTATAAGGACCAAACATACCTGTATGATAAAAATCGAAAATCCCAAATAAACCAAAGCGAACGTCATGGCAAATTATTTTCACTGCATTAAAAGCTGTTCAAAGAAAATATTTTCAAAAAAAGCAGCGATCGACTTCACAACATCACTGTTGCAAAAAATGCCACACCTGTGTCACTCAATATTCCGTAATGTCAATCAGCGTTCCTGGAAAAGTCTGATGACAAAATAAATTTCCATAAAGATTGAAACTGATGAGGGGTAAAGTCAATATTTTTTAAACGACTTATTCTAGAACATGTTAATCACTGACTAAAAGAACAACAAAAAATCGTGACAAAATATTTCAGGACTCCGTTAGTCATATACACAGGTGTCTCCCGTTCAAAATGACGTATTAGCCTCGTTTCCAAGGGAAGGCTTTTCCCATTCTATTTTTAAACACATACACTACTTCACAAACCTTTTAGTGTTATGGACAGTTAACGGATTCTCGTGCTCGCCTTATGTAAGTAAAACAAAATGTTTTATAAGGTTTTATAATCGTCATGCGTTCAATTGCGAAAACTATCTTATAACACTAGTGCAGATAAATTATGTATGTATAAACACGTTTGATAAGAAGGAGTTTTGCTTGAAAGGTGGGTGCAAACTGAAACGTGTAACACGACATGTCTTCAGTAGCCTAATAGGAACATGTTTTAGACTTGCCGTGCGTACTAACCTAAGACCGTATTTATATGGGCTTTTGAACCCCAACCGTCCGAAGTATGTACAACCCTTATCAAGTTATTAGAGTCGGAACTAGTTTGACCTGTTTGACAACATGCGGATTGATGAAAACAAGTTTTATTAAACACGTCTACATTCATATGAATTACTCTGACATTTGATATTGCTCTGTTATTGACATTAAGTGAACATTTTTTAAATATTATCAATTATTGAGTGCAATTATATATACTATTTGAAACTAATCTGCTGTTTTCAAGTAAAGTCCGAGCAAAACCATTCGCCTGGGTATTTAATGTAGATCTAATAGGAACATATATAACGAGTCAGTATAAACTGACAAGTAGTCCTACGACGAAGGAACTCAAGAATCTAGACTGCCATATTGCTTATTACCCGAATAATATGTCGACAAAACATTATTTCACAGATATTTATGAGTTGATAAATATTTCTGCTAATTGTAGTGAAAGATCTTCCTACATGGTCCTACTAGTAAATACTTTTTAAGAATAATTCAAGCTACCATACTAGAGATCTATTAAACGTTGCCATTAGTCGTTGTCATTAGACTTTTTTTTCCTTTTTCATTCAAGATCTTCATAGGAGGAGCAGTTATTGTTAAAGTGATATTAAAGCATTTCAAAAGCTAACTTTACAGCCGAAATTGGTTTCAAAAAAACAATGCATAGATTTTTCAAGATAATGTTTGCATTTCAGTGAAAATGTAACTTTCATCCAATTTGCTCTTGATTAAAAACCTTTGCTAAAATAGCTAATACCTGACCAAATCTACTAAAACCCGTGGCGGTCGTGACCGAACTGCTTGCAGAAGTTACTTCCCTTTGCGTTTAGAAGTTGAGTAATGATATGAGCTTTGTTTGCACAAAACCAGTCAAATTTCCGAGAGGATAATGGCATGACGTGTTCATTTGTTCATAATGAGTTTCCTGAATATTTTGGCTATTATTGTTCGAATTTTTTTTTTTACTTTGACTGCAAGTTGTATGTGTAAAAGAAATTTCAAGATCCCGAGACTCTAGGTTTTTGATGCAATCACATGATTGCATTTATAGACTACATTAGATACGTCTGACACTAGCGAATACATGTAGTGAATCGTCCGCCGTAAAGTGGTTAAATAAAGAATTGGTCTTATTATTGTGCATTTCAGTACTAGTAATCTTCCAATTAAAGCACATAAGAGCATACCAGTGAAATATGCTGCAATCGTAGTGGCGAGATCAAATTAATGTTCAAGCAGATTTATCATCAGAAAGGGGGAGTTTCTCTTTGTCATTGTTCTTTAATAGAGGTAGATAAAGCCCATTACATTTCATTGCATTAGTTGCAACAATTCTTTAAATTGTCTGATGCATTCTGATCTCATCATCACTATGTGTGTATATTTGTGAGACAGTGCGATTACAGTTTTCATTCGGTACATCTTGTCTAATATTTAATCATAGCTTTAGAGCTACTTTATAACATTATCTGGTTTACAAGTGCTTTAAGCATGCTACATTGTGAAAAATTACATATTTAGAATTTTTTATATATTTCAGGCTTCATAAAAACAAAATGTCCGCCCCAGTTCTAGGAATCGTTGTTTTTGGTGCCGGGATTGCTGGACGAGTCAGAATACGCGACACCTTGCAGACAGATGCCGGAAATTGTTCATGGAAGCTACTGGGATATGTGTCAAGGTTAGAATATCTAATCATTATTATTTTGTTCACGGTTTTTGTATTCATCATATATGTCATCAACTTTGAACAATCGTTTATATTTGTGTTTTTGCTTGAAACATGTATCGTTTATATAATTTTGGTTTACTAGTTAGTATTTACATGTACACAACCGTAAATGTGTGTAGCCTTACACCAAAGGAAGAAAGTCGGGCTCGTGGATTGTCATACGCATAATTTTAAAGGCTAGATTTTTAGCAGAAAAAGTATGAATATGATGCGTTTTTTGTAGTTCTTGGTAAGGTATTTGTAATTACCATTTCTTGCATGCAGGCATAATTACAATTTTCATTTTCAAAATATAGGAACTGACCATTTCATATGTTTCAGACGACAGCTTGAGATCGATGGTGCTACTCAGTTAACAGAAGACGAAGCTTTACAACGACAAGATGTCCATGCAGTGATTGTATGTACGGAGCCAGCGGAGCATGAAAGAGTTATCCGGTAATACGTGTACTTCATACGTTACAACTGTAATTGTGGTCTCTTTCTAAGAATGTTGTGATTTATGAATGTGGCTTGCTCTGCATTTTTGTTCACTATTGCTAGGTCACCATGTCATTAGAAGACACGTACTACTGTTGTTCTTGCTGGAGTAATGTCACTGATATCTTATCAGTGGAGATTTGATTATGTCACCGTCGATGTTTGCGCTAAATAGTCGTCCAGGGATAAATCTCCGAATTTCTGCTATATCATTAACGGTGCTGTCTCTCTAGAGCAACTCTCTCTTGAGCAACAAACTCTCTTTAACAACTTTATCAATGTCCAGTAGAAAGGCGATTCATTACCAAATAAACCTCTCTTGGGCAACAAAAGCCGAAATTTCACTTCTAAATGGGTGTTGCGCTGAGAGGTTGCACTATGTGTACTGTGTCACTTCCTGGTTGGTGCAAGATGGAACGTAACATTTCTGAGATATAGCTCAATCTCAACCATAAGCGTTAATTATGAGGGCATTCTTTGGCAATTTTCTCTTTTTTCGAACCCTAAATGCTTTAAAAACCAAAGAAAACAATGTGGACATGAGAACGGTTGCAGCGCAGTATGACAAATACTCTTATATCATAAAATCCACTAAGATGCACTCGGTTTTTGTAATCAAAATCTTCTATTAAGGGAACACAATAGTTTGAAACCCCAAACAGAAAATGTTCAAAGCGCACGTGATAGAGTGTGGCACTTCCATTGTTCCATTTAGCGCTATTGTTGTGTATTAAGAATTGTCACGCCTTTATTTACCAGAAAAGCACTGGACCATGGGAAGCATGTTCTTGTAGAGTTTCCTGTTGCCACGTCTGCTTCCGTCACTAAGGCGTTATTCGCACTTGCTGAATGTAAAGGTTATACTTTGAAATATTTGATACACAAACATTAATAAACAGTTCAGTATAAAATTTAATTTAATTATTATTATAATTGGTGTGTACTTATTTAACTTGTCGTCTGTAGTTTCTCGGTATGTGCCGTTAAATGCATATTTCTTTCGACACCAACTTCAATATGCACATAACCGTTACAGGATTGCAAAATTCATTTAGAAGATCAAATACGCTTGAATTTCACTTTGTATCTGTGTAATTGGATCTTAAATGACTAAACGTACAAATATAATTATGAAATGAGTTATGGTATGATTTAACGATTAAACAACAGGTATTGGGTAGTTAGGTATTAGTCAATACTGCAAAGGTTTCAGACCGATAACTATTGATGTAAATGTATTTACGCATCTTGAGTTATCTCCCTTCACGCACTCTTTAACATAGTTTTACTCATTTCAGGAGTTGTGCTTCATGAAGAAAACATCGCATTGCTCACGCCTGGTTTTTTGTCTATGAAAGAACGACTTCAAATAGTAAAATCTCCAATGGTTACTGGAGACATTAGCTTATCAGGTGAACTTTACAGCAATATTGCAACTTTGTCAGGCATTCTCCAGAATGAAAACGCGCAAATATAACAACCCAACTTACTGCAATTTAGACTGATTGTTTTCATATGACTCAAAATTTAAAACAAACTAGGGCTTCATCCGAAATGAATTAGATGTGTGGTTTATCATGCATTTGTTTCGGTCATCCAATAGATAACACTGTATGATTTACATAAACTGTATCCGTTTCCAGGTAGTTACAATGGATGGGCGGAGGATTTCGACAAATCAGGTGGTCCGTTCAGCGTAAATGTCTCTCTCATTCAAAGTTTATATGAATTGATTGACAACGATATAGCAGTCACTGATGGAACACTAGATGTTACAGACGTTGGGTTTACGGCTGCTGCCAACTTGATCAGTTCAAAATGCAGGTGTGGTCTGATACTCACATGTGGTTGGTTTTGATAGCTATTCAATGTTATAGTTTTAGTCGCCAATGTTCTTTGAGCATGGTATTTGCCTTAGAAGTTACAGCACATTAGTTCTAAGGTTTTGATGATATTACAAGTAAGAGGGTTGTTTCATATACATGTATAACGAAACTGGCCTTGCTACGACCCTGTAATGTGCCAGTATAAATAGTGTATGCTACAATAAACACTAATTCGACACATTGAAACACTCCTTTTAATTGAAACATAAATTGAATTGGAAGGAAAGGGAAGTGTGAAGGCAGAGGAAATTCGGGGATATCTAAAGGGTGCCATGTATTGAAAAGGTTGATTAATGTGAAGAAAGTTATGTTCGTTAAGTTATTTAACATTCTTCAAATTGGACTGCCGAAAGGAAATACTGCTACTCGATCATTGTATGAAGAAAAAATGCTAGAGAAACTTATAAATCTCTGTGCGAAGATTCGTCCATGTTATTAAGTACATATACACATATTGTCTATACAACATTGCGCCTTCCCACAAGTCAGCTGTTGTTGTCGACCTTTAGAAGCAGGAAAAAGTTCGTGTTTTGTCTCATGCTCCCTGTTCCTCAGACCATGCGCCTTCAACGGTGAATATATCATATTTCCAAAACTAAAAAGGCATGCGTTGTTGTTCTTGACAGGCATTGGGGTCTGCGGTTTATCAGAGTACTTTGGGTATTTCTAACATTGTCTATGAAAAATCTTGTGAAAACTGGATTGAATGATTGACGCTTTAAAGAAGCACTAATGGGAATTCTTCGAAGGTATGAAGTGAAAGAAACGAAACGTTATGGGAATTGCAAGTTTTATGACACCAGTTGCATTATATACGTAACATCCCTCGTATCTTATGTGTCGATATTCCATTACAGGAAACTGTCTATTACCGTGAAAAGGAGCAAGGAAAAAGTGAAAAGAGAGAAAAAGATGAAGTTTATTTTGGAAGACGGTACCGTGCTAGAAGAGGCTCCATATAAACCTCCCTCACAATCGGTTCCTCAACAAAGTAACAAGCCTGGTATGATAGTTTTAAAATACATATGTTCAAATTAAATGAGTTGGCACGATATGGTATCGGCTTCTGTGCATTGAAATTCATTTGACTATTTTTCTAAATCTGAACATAGGATCCCATCAAAGAACCACGTGCTAACATAAGCTTTAAACAGCCCTGCGTATAGCGCCACATTTAAGCCAGTTGTGACTTTAACTGTTTATTGTCATACAATTTGTAGCATTCATCGAATATAATTACATGATTAAGAACAATACATATTACATGCATGGTGGGTCTTTGCAACATGAGCCACAGCAATCGCGAAATATTATGATGGAAATACTTTGTAAAATTTCATATTGTGCATATGGGTATTGGTGCAAAATTCAATAATCCTCTGACATATGATCAGCTGTTATATTATAAATTTTCCCGCAGTAAATGACCTAAAGCCTAAAATTGTGCACCCCAACGGCTGCTGCTCCGGAGGTGTTCCACTGTACATTATACATGATGCAATATTGTTATTATAATACTGACTTGGTCGTGTTTTTTCAGGTCTGTTCATGCAAGACTTATTACTATTTATAGACGAAGTGAATGGTATTAGAAACTTTAAATATGAAACTGATAGAACTATACGGTGTATGGAACTTGCTGATGAACTTCATGACAAAATGGGACTTAAACTTGCTGAAGATAAGCACAGATTATGATCATGTTTATTGTATATATGTGTACAGACAAAGCATTATGCGGATTATTTCGGCGATGCCTTGTTCAGATCAATGCAAATCAGGGAGTGGAATAGGCGTCGGTCGGTCAAGCAAATGTCACAATCACAGCTCCTTGTAGGACGACGGTGTTTTTTCAAGCAAACTGGCACATTTCTATATTAATGTTGTTATCTATGATACACATACATCCGATTATCTAAATAAAGTGATCATTTATCATCAAATAATATTGATCTTTGATCTTTTTACTTGCCAAAGGTGAACATAATAGATCTTTGATCTTTTCACTTGCCAAACGTGACCGTAATAATAGTTTTGTCGCATGCATCATGAGCGTATTTAAAAAAAAATCTGTTTTTTTAGGACTCGAACAATCAAATACACTTTAATTTTGTTTACTTCTCGGACGGAACAGTAGTACGATATTCTATTTAAAGACTCTTCACAGAAGAGGTTACTGCAAATCACTACAAAGTGAAAATAATAAATCGACATTTAAGCCCTAAAAGGTAAAAAAAACGAAGTGATTTTCAAAAATTACCCTTGAGCCTTCTCAAGTACCTTATGTTTTATTGATTGTTGTTTTCCCGGAGATCTGTGTGGGGAGGCACTGTCTTATGTATGTGGTGTTCCCTGTAGCAACTTATTCTCTCTTTAAATAGCACATTATTTCATTAAGACTACAGTACATCACGAACAGAAAAATGAAGACATATGAGGCCCTATTTGTACATAAGTTATAAACTCCTATCTACAATGTACACACTTGTACAAGTTTGCTTTTACACAAAGCACATATAAGCGAAAACCACCCTATAACTACACGAAAGGAGGCCATATTCTGCAATAATAAATATAAACGAAATAACAGACACATGCAGAAAGTGAAATGCATGGTTATTTAATGTTTTCAGAAAGCTTCTGCCTTGAACATTGTTGACAGAATATTGATTATGCAAACCGATATGTTTTGTTTATTGTTTCATGGTTCACGAGAAAAGCTTTTCATATTATTAAATGTATTATAACATTCGTTTCCTTGAATACATAACTAGTAACCGTTCAACAGAATACTCAAGTTATTAAATCAGTTACTGATGCATAATTTAGTCACCGTAAATTGTTGAAAACATCATGAAAAAAAAAATATGTAAACTATTCTTGATATAGCGGGATATGACAGATGACATCGTCTTTTAGGATTAATTTCGGGACTTTGTAGAAATTAACTTTTGCTCTTGAACTAACACAATATGTCTCATGAAGTATCATAAAACTATTGCCGAATCCTTTCGAAATTGTGTTGAACTGTGGTGTCTAATGTTTCGGGTTTTTATTGACGTCAGTCATTGTATCATGTTGTGCTGTCCGTTGTTTCTACGTGTGTCGGTGCGTTAATTGTGTAAGCCGTTTATAAGTCATAACTTGGTTTCGTTTTCTCAATAAATATATATTTCATTATTTTATTTCCCTGTAACCACTATTTACGATTAAGCCTATCTAATTACTAAAGATTTCCAGTTTTCTTTACATAAGGTTATTTGATATTTATTTACTGTTTCGTGGTTGTTTCGCGTTCTTATGTAAATACATTAATTACTCGGAGCAAGGTCAGTATTAAGGCTGTTTATTCCTTCGTGCTGTATTATACACAGTGTGTCTATTGTTATGTACGTAATGGTTAATTGCTTTTAATGATTAGTTACTGCCAACTTAGTCAAGTTATGTGAATATGTTGGAAATCAATGACCGTATAGCGGTTAAGTGGGAGGTTAGCTAGCTGTTAAATCGATTTAAACCCCCAGTATTTTTACTGATAGTTCCAAGTCTGTAAATCGCTGTGCGGTTATTATTTCTATTTATGTTTATAGGTGTATTTTAGGTTTCCCTTTCCGTGTTGTCCTCTTAAATTGTCTTGGGTTGTTTTTGTGGTCGGCACTCCTGTTCCCGTACCTTTTAACCTTGTACCTCAATGCCTAATGTTTTGCAGATTGTTGTTTGCACGGGGGTCTGAGTGGGGAGCCATTGTCTCGTGTATCGGGCGTTCCCCGTCACAACTTCAATTTCTCTTAACTTTATAATCCAATCATGATTACGAAGATTACAGAGCCAATTATTTACACACAATCTATCGAATGAATGACAACAACATTACCTCTATAACAGTCTATAAATCCACAAATACCTCGAGTCACATCGGAGTCAGCAAACTGAACTTTTGCAAAAAAACATTATTCTTCTTGTCTTGTTGGATTTTAGTTCATTGGCGTTTGTGTTGTTTCCTAAATCAATTATGTTATCAATTGATGCTTTGTATGAAGTTTCCTAGGTCAAAATAGTATTCGTCGTACAATTCCGCAATTTGTACACGAGTAGCTTATTTCTTTTTCACATCGAGCAATGTTGAACTCGTCGATTTCTTCGAAGCATCCTAACATAGTTTCAGGGTATTATATTATGGCTTCTATCTACCCCTGGTTTCGGATAATTTGTCCCCTTTGTCCATGGTGGTAATCTCTGGAACGAATTATTGTATCGTGTGCTTCATTTGAAGTCAGCACCACTGACATTTCATGAGCCTGCGTTCAGTTACCTATCGCGGTGAAAAAAATACATTAGTTAATACATGTATATATAATCATGCAATAAGATATTTTGATCTTGCAACATTGTGATTACCATATGACCTGCTTGTTTCCAATCGCATGATTATCTTGCTTCAACAAAACAATATCGCAGACACAGGCATAAATACCAACAGGCGGGTCGCAGAATTATATAAAATATCTGCGAATAGCCTAGACAAGTCTCACATTAAACTCGAATATGGGACCTATCTCTTTTATATCAAATGATATGTAGTCCCCACGTATTATACAGTTAATGATAAATTAAATATGTCAAAATAAACACTTCAGCAATGACACATCGTATACACAAGCCAATATTACCAAAATGATAAGTATCATACTCAGAATGGAATTGCAAAATGTTTGTGTATGTGCAATAATTGTAGCAGTTTGGAGTCACATTTGCAGAAGCGTTTCCTTTGTCCTTCAAAAAGAAACCGCTATAGGTCTTTTTTAAACTTTTTTTTAATTTTTCAAAATACTAGCTGTGGTATTATCATTTATAAAACAATGAGGCATCAAACATAAGACCACAACTGGTTCCGAAGAAAATCGGTCTTAGTTGTGTGGTGGTCTGATTCTCGAGTGAAAATACGGAATAAATATAAAACAATATAAATAAATCATATTAATGTTATAGTCTTAATTTCGAGGTGGTCGTTATGTGAGTTTACTGTATGTTTATACACGAACTAGTATAATAAACTCTTATAGTATTTGTAAACTTATATTGTTTCCTCGTTTCACTTTCTTACAAGATTTATACTTTTTTAAGCACCATTACGTATTTTATGAAATTAATTTACTAGTATGTATTTTTTCCTTTACATATTTATTATGGAATGCCATTCTTACAGACAAAAACATGTTTTATTTCGGTGAATTTGAAATAAATTGCAATAAACAGGACATTTAACTCCTAACTTCATTGACGATATTGTCCTGTCACTGAATAACCCTAGGCATAGACTGTTAAATGTGACGATTTCTGACATGAAAACTCGTTTGAAAAACATGTCTGCGATGTTATGAAACCAAATTTATCATTTTCAGTTTATACTCAGAATTATAATGATTTGAAAACATTTCTACTTTCGTTTTGACGTCTAAAATATGCTACTTTCTGTTTAGAAACACGTCAGTATGAAACCTTTGTGTAAGGAAATAATTGGTTTGTTTAAAACGAACATGCACCCGTCATTGATACTAAGATCACTTTTTACCATATTAGGGCGGATTATAATGACGTTTAAGGAAAAATGAAGTTTCCTTGATATAAGTTTTTATCGTCGAACAAAATCCAAGTAAGTTACACATTGTAAGTAGACACACGATCGGAAGATAATATGGCTGAAATGCACGCTAGTGTTTCGAAGAAGTACAGATTGAAGAAAATACATGATTGCTGGTTTTTAGAGAATTCGTCTACACGAAAGACACAACGTCTGCCATTTTTGTCTAAGAAAATTCAGATTAAGTTGGAGGACAACTATATATTTGCGGACGGTAGTGCATATGAAATTATAGAGACAGACTGTGGGGATACCAAGATTGAGAAAATTGATGATTTGGTTTATTCATCCGAACAGGAAGTGGACGAAATATCAACAGCTATTCGTGTTGTAAACATTACATCACACCAAAGTGGTAGGGTCGATGCTGTTCAAAGCTCTAGTTTCGACGGCCCATATCTACATACGAAGGATCACGGTCAACTTTCCAGGGAACAACCACAAGGTATACTGATTGTAATTTAAACATGCTTACTATAATATTGTTGTGCATTGTTTTACTAAGTGTAACATGTGAATCGGTGATCACGAACTGTACCGACTCACTGTTAGTTTACAGTCGTGTGTTTTATTGGCAAGGGTGAATAGAGAGATTGTATCGACTATGAACCTGATCACAAAACATTTAATTTCGTGATCTGGTCAACATTGAGAAATAGTGTAATGATTTCAAAAATTACATAGCAATATAATATAATATACATGTAGTATATATTATCATTCAAAGTGAAGTTTATTTTAATGACATCCTAGAAACAATATAACAATCGCTTACATTCTTACAAATCGTACGTGTAATGTTTGTTAAAAAGAAAACAAAATGTAAAGACGATAAGATCGAAGTCCAAATACTTCAATTGATCGTCTCCCAAGTTTAAAATGTACGTATCTTGCCATTGTAAGCATTTTATCTTTACAATGACCTAAAAAATCGATTTAATTTATCTACACTGATCCAAAATGAAAATTGTTAGACTAGTTGTAAATAGCACACATAGTTATCACGATTTCACTGCGGATAACGATTATGCATTTGTTTCAAAATCACCGACATATTCATGCGTCCAAACAGGAAGTACGTTTTCTTTACTTTCGCTTAATGGTTTTACACCAACAAATACAATGTAATCATTTGCTGCTGAGTTCAGGTAAAATTAATAAATTTGTTTTAAAAAAAACAATTGCTTTTCTTTTTTTGTTCTTTTTTTTGTTACAAAATTTATTTCTTTATCTTATTAACATCGAAATAAACACAATGCAACATTTAAACATATACACCATTCAATTTTCACATTACAGAATACGTTACATAAACAATTTCTCTCACATGACATAAAAATACTTTAAATAGTTTATAAATTTTCATTACATAAGCGGTAAAAAACAATTCCAGTATTTCACACACTCACAAACTTGTTGCATCTTACATTCGTCTTATAAGAGAGGGTTAAGCAAAAAAAACAATTGCATTAAAAGCGATGCCACGTCTTTCTGAAGACCCGGTCTGGATAAATCCTAAATAACATCATTTTGGCTGTTCCAGACAGACTATTCATAATCTTGCAAACCGGTACGACACAATCTGTCAGAGATCGTGCAATACCCGATCGCGTACGTGCGATCATATTAGTTACTCATTGCTTTATCACATTGATTTACAGTTTACGCAATCGTTTTTAACGGTAACCGTAACTGCTCGGCGTTACGGCGTTCATACACAGACGAACATTAACCGTTTGAGACAGAACCATGTTTGTACGACGTATAGTCCAATGCATTCGTATAAGTATACCACGATAAGTTAAGAGTGACGTCATGCAATATTTACATGGTTTGGCCACCTTTATTGATCAGGGCCCGTATTACAGAAGCTTCTTAATATATACCTTAAGAAATAGAGACATCTTAAGATTTGTACTTCGGTAAGGATAAGGTTCAATAAAATCTTAAGTACTATTACATATCCAACTTAAGAGAATTTTAACTAAAATTTCCTTATCCTTATTTTTCATCTTAAGCAAATTCTTAAGACTGTTGCTAACGTACATCGGGTTTTCCCGTTACAAAAATAGAACCGGAAATTAAAACAATAATGCGTGCGCAGAATGTAGCAGACTTTACTCTCACTCCAAGCAAATAAATGATTTTACCTAGTTACGTTGTAACAAGTACAACCGTCATTTCGTATAAATCTTTGTTTTTTTTTGCATTATATTTGAACATTTTGCATTATAACTGATGGAAATTGACTGTATGTTGTGTGAGAAGTTTTGCTCAGTAAATCTGTATGATATAACATGAATACTGCAGTCGGTAAGTCGTGATCTAGTTGTTGAGGCGAATTAGTACCAGTGAGGTGTCACGGTATGTCTCTCGTAGTTTTATTTAGAAATATTTCGCTTTGCACAAGCTTTATATGGATTCATCTAGATTCTATTTGTAACCATATTTATATATAGCACACTATCGTTCGGGTATACATGTAGTTTCGACCAATTTGTTGTAGTCTTATACATTTGTTTCAGCCTATGAGACTTTTAAAGTCGTTTTGGATGATACTGAACTTGCCAAATTATGCGGATTGCGGGAGAAAATGGAACTTCGGGTCAACGAATCTGGAGTGTCGTTCTACGACACAGAACGTAAATCTGCTACGTATTCATTCTCTAACCGTTGGATAAGAAGGTACGGAAAGTTGGGGACACATAAATTTTGTTTTGAAGTTGGACGAAGTTGTCCCGCTGGTGAAGGTCAAATAGTCGGTGCCACCAACGATAGTGCCAATCTGTTTAAATTCATAAGAAGCATATGGAACAATAATGACACACAGTTATCATAGACTGTATGTTATGTTATAAACACAGGGTCAGGAATTTCATCTTCCAGTCTGTTGACGTTAATTATAATAAATATGTAGGATAGCACATGTTAAAGTCGGGGTTGTAGCCAGCCCAAAATGAATGTGCATGCACAAACTATTTTTGTAGTCATAATCTTGACATGCTTATTGTTTAATCATTATTAAAATAAACCATACCAGTAAAATCATATGTTTTTCGTGCCATTCGGCCTAAAGGGTAACGGGTATCGACGCTACTGATTGTTAAAACATTTATATTTGTAGTTTATATAACACTATTTAAACTAACAACAGTCATTTAGTTTGCTTTTAAAGGAGATATCTCAACAAGTTTCTTTGACGTAACACAATACACGATCATAATATACTGGGTATATTCATTTAAACTATTGGATTATGTTGCTGTTGCAGTAATTTGATTGGAAGTAAATAATTTATATATATTAATCTGTTATTTTTTATGCGTTGTGGTTCAATTGTGTATGATATCTTTTACTAGAGTATCTCAACCGAGTACTAGAGTATCAAAGGACCTCGACTGTTACCATTTTAGGCTTTATGTAACCACGAGTAATACGTCTGATCTCCGCGACAATTTGACTAAAGATAGTACACGCAAAGCCACCTTCTTTGCATAAACCTCTGAATCTTAAGGAAAATTCGACAATGGCTTGGGGGCGACATGTTTATACTGATTGTAAGTAATGTCGTAACTTTGTTTTGTTTCCTAAATATATATCATTTAATATTTTATTTCAAATTCCCTCTGAATCCTTTGAATGATCATAACATTGATTCTATATCATATACTGACCTTAAATATAATTTTTTATGAGATTTACCTGTCAGTCATAAATTTTGCTAATGCATACCACACAATTGCAAATATGTGAATAAGATGTATATCTGTATATTTTATAATTGCATCCTTTATAGTATTCAATAAAATTCCCCCCCCCCCCCGAATGACCACCAAGTACAATTTACGCTGACAGCAATAATATCGGAGGGAACATTATACAATCTAAGTAGTCCTACATTTATCTATGAACGTTAGTGAACAGCATTACAAAAAGCTTGAAAGTTTTATCATAAGAAACTTGCAAAAGGTAAGGTTTGTATTATCATCATCGATTTCATCGAGAAGATTTAAGTGAAATATTAACTAAATTTCAATATATGTGGACTAGACGTATCATTCTTTGACAGGCTATATACCATGACCTGAAAGATGACAAACACATTTTATAAATATTGGGATTAAAGAGCTGAATTGATAATAATTCATATTAAGGGATAAATCCTCTCACGACAATTTAATTCATATTCACTACAAAACATAGTATGGCAAAATTGCACATCTACATTTTATTTCATTTGAAAGTTTAATACTGCTTTTATGTTTCATTAAGAAGTAGAGATAAGAGCACATTGCTTTAAAAACGTTGCAACAAAATATAGGTTTGTATAATGAGAACAACTGCAGATAAAATTTTAAGTAAATCAATACCTGATAGATTTTCACACCTGTTTTTACAGCACGCAGGACACTAATATTTTGAGAATAAATGAAGTTATGTCTGTAAACCGTACTTGATATGGCAGGATATGACTGATTACAATGTCTTTAGGGATTATGTTCGGGACTTTTTAGGCATTAACGTTTGCTCAACAAACAGGATGTGTTCCATGGAGTATCTTAAAACTATCGACCAGTCCATTTTGGGATTGTGTTGTGTAGTGGGTTTTTATTCGGGTTTACGTTCTAAGGCGTTCTCTGTAACAACTTAATTTTTCTCTCGTATATTTATCAGTTTTATATCAATATTTTATTATACATATGACGTCATTTGACACTACCAAGAAAACTGTTCTCTCTATAATGCCGTCTTATAATACACCGTTATATTCATTTGGTACAGTCGTATTTTTGTGTTTTAGTTTTCTTAATAGACATATTTCTATTTGTTTTAAATTCCATTTCCCTATCACTAGTATCTAAGAATTGTTTAACTATTAACAACATTATCAAGTTGACTTTACTTTAAACTGCATTATTAATTTGATATTTTAAGGCTATTTCACATTCTGATGTTACTAATTTAGTTACAGGGAGCGAGGTCAGTATAGGCTGCTTGTTTCTTCGTGCTGGATTAATTAAAGTATATCTGTTGTTATGTACGTAATGGTCAATTGCTTTTAATGATTAGTTACTGCCTACTTAGTCAATGTATGTATATATGTTGGAAATCAATGACCATATAGTGATTAAGTGTGAGGTTAGCTAGCTGTTAAATCGATTTAAACCCCAAGTATTCTTACTGACAGTTCCAAAGCTGTAATTCGCTGTGTGGTTATTATTTCTGTTTTGAACGTATTTTATATTTCCCTTTCCCCTGTGCAATTCTGTCACTTTATCTAGTGTTCGGGTTATTTCCTACCCAGTTTCGGCGAGCTGTCTTGACTTGCCCTGTTTTATTTTCCATCCATTAATCCCCCCCCCCTTCACTGTCCACTTTGATTATCCTAGTTATTGCTTAAGGTATTCCAGGCCATTCCTTGTGCCTCTGTTCCTTAACGTATGTACTTTTTAACCTCATCAAGTGCATTATGTTTTATGGATTGTTGTTTTCCCGGAGGTCTGCGTGGGGAGGCACTGTCTTATGTATGGGGCGTTCCCTGTAGCTACTTATTCTCTCTCTTTTTGTAAATACTATTGTAATGTTTCGAGACGGGACGCCTTCAGCGTACTACTATATTTTTACCCATGTTAATAACAACGCCTTTACTTGCTTGGCAACGTTTATTGCACAAAAATAATGACTTACAAAAGATCCATATTAATAAATCATTACATACATACAAACCTTCATGATACAGATATTTGTGAAAATGTATTTAGTCTGGTCAACCAGACTGAACAGCAATTTGTAGAAAACTACATCTACTAACACATACATGTTTATTGTTTTGAGACAAACTCACGAATGTATCACATTTCTAAAGGAAACAAATACAAAGATATATTCCTATCAAAAGTATCCAACATGTGTCTAAAAAACAGCAAGACATGACATACTAATATAGTGATTCACTGTAACTATAACATTTATGTAACACGGATTTCGGCCACATGTTTATGATTAACTCAAAATTTGCAACTGTCAGGTAGTAGCGATACATACTAAAATGTAGATGCTCAAGGGTTTGTCAGTACTATACGAGGGACATGCAATATATTATGTCACTGCTACGTTTCCGAAGCAATATATCATAAGTAGCACATGGACATTTTGGGTATACAATGACCATTCTACTATGTGTACTGACACACACTTTTATTTAAATTCATTTACCCATTTTAAAGATACATGTATTACTTCTTTTGACATGGTTAGTCATATACACTGGCCATTTTTGAACTCTAAAATTAAACGTGAACAAAAAATGCCATTTTCATATCGTGAGTTTTTGCTTGATTTCATAAGCTGGTTACAGTATTGTACAATGTACGGTATTACTAATACTAGGTCTCAACCGTGTGACTATATATGGAGAAATCCCGTTACATCTCCTCTGAAAACCACAAGGCCGAAATGCATGAACATTTGCTGGAAGCTTTATTTGGCGACACTCTACAAAAATACGCAATGCGTAGCGATTGATCTACAACAACAAAATGGCCAAATTCATAGTCTGCAACCACTTTACTAAATTTCAAAAGCATAAGCGAAAGCTTACTAGGGTGACACTCTACACATACATGAGGGGTAACGATTGATCAACAACAACACCAACAAAATGTCCAACTTCCTGTACGTGTTGCCTTAATAAGATTTCCTGTGAAAAAGTGATAATAAATTATGTGAAGATAAACTGAAGATTCGTTTGCTGTGTGACACTACGATATACCGGTGTCACGATACTCTAACAGCAACAACAACAAAGTCGCCTACTTACGGTTGGCAATTGCGGCCATTACCAAAACGGCTGAAACTACTATAGAGAACAGTTTTCGAGCTTTACCGCAGTATAGATTGAAGGAAGTATGTTTAATTTATATCAATGCTTACAGAAGAACGGTTAATTTGATGAAATTACTTCCGCATTTTGATACATTGTTCGACCGATAACATAACATGTCGTGAAAAATGCATAATTTTTATATGATTTATCTCCCCTACCTTTGCCCACCTGCTGTCCTGGTAGTAACAAATGTACCGTTTCACGAAAACAGAAGTTGGACAGTATTATATTCGAAAGACTAGAACAAAAATCCTTCAAATAAATTCCATATCTTTCCTCCACGTATATAATCGGAATTAAAATAGTTTTATTTAGTTTTTCAAGATTCCATCTCTAAGTTTACCGTCGACTGAGCACTACCATTTTCTTATCGTGAGTTTTTAGCTTGATTTCATAAGCTGGTTACAGTCTTGTACAATGTACGGTATTACTAATACTAGGTCTCGACCGTGCGACTATATATGGAGAAATCCCTTGCAGCTCCCTCACACGTTCATAATACATGTCGACAAATTGGTCGAATTAATTTACCGAAATCCATTTTGGATCTGGAATGACCAGCAATCGTAACATCTCGGCATTGTTTGATGTTGTACAACCAATCTTAGCCTTCAGATTGCGCCGACCATCTTTTTTCAAGATATTTATACGTCGTATATACGAGAATTGTTTTTGCTTTCAGTAGTATTTCTATTGCAGGTCTTTGAATAACATGGGTATACATTGGTACACGTGAGGTACAATACAGGAACATACGTGAACAACTTTTTTCGACAAATATAGATAATATCACCGGCTGTTAGACTTCATTGCCTTTCTTAAGTATAGCTGAACAGTGTATGCGTGTGGGTGTGCGTGCGTATGCGCCTGTGTGTGGTGCCTTAAAACGTTTTTTCTAGATTTTGTGTACTTTGTTCGAATAATTTTATGGTCTTTTAGATTACGGCAAATGTATATTTTTGTATGTTAGTGTGTATAACATTTTGTACAATATGATATATCTTTTAATCCTTGTGAATGGTTAAAAGTAATTATGTCGACAGAGGGGTAAACGGATTTAACAGATTTTATTGCTTCCTTTATAGACTCCGTGTTTCAGAACTGACAGACAAATAAATGAAATTCAATTCAAAAGTACATTTATTTAATTTGAGAACGACTGTACCTTTAGCATTCGGACGTTGACCGTTACATATTCATACATACAATTAAAAGCTATACATCCATGAATACTAAATCAAAACAGAAATTAGTGATAATTTTACTTCTAAAATGCTCCATGATTAAATAAGTATTTACTTAAATCATTTTGACAATTTACACAGCAATACACTGTCACGAATAAACATTCATATTAACTATATTTTGCTGATCCAGACAAACAGTTTGTTAATAACATCAATTTAAAAAATAATAATAGTTTGTCCGAACAGTCCAATGTTCCGAAGCTAAATGACTTATTTATCGACGAAAACTACCCGAGCAGAACTTACTTACACGCCTCCGACTGGACATTTCATCAAATCAAGGAAAATAATTGTCTTCCTTTTCATAAATTCAAAATTAGAAAATCATATTTCTACCATTTACATATTAACATAAATGTTTTACCCGATTCCTGTCCCTGTGGGGAATTGGGCCCCGGATTAGGAATCTAACTTGGCTGTGATGTTATGGTGTATTTTGGAAAGGTATCATACGGTTGATCAGTGAGTGCGTTCACTAGATAGTAATAGGTTTTGCATCAGTACTTGGCGAATACTATCTAGCCTGTCCTTGCATTGCATTGCATTGCCTTGATTTGCATTGCCGTATACATGTATTGCAGTGTCTTGCCTTTCATTACCCCGGGTTTTGGTTTTCCTTCACTTCTTGGGTAACTATACTATACTAGTAAAAGAAAAAAGAAATATCAGCGACCGGACGCAGGTTAACCACGCATTACATTCGAATATGGCATCTATCAGATTCAGATCAAATCATATGTGGTCGCCAAGTTAAATACATGCAACATTTACATGTTTTAGGACTGATTAGAGTTGACGGTATAAACAGCGAAGACATATATATCTCACTAATGTCAATGTAACCGATGTCATAGCATACACAAAATCGTAGCTTACAAATCTTACGTTTATACCCTTGAGCCTCCTCAAATGCCTTATGTTTTATGGATTGTTGTTTTCCCGGAGGTCTGTGTGGGGAGGCACTGTCTTATATATGTGGTGTTCTCTGTAGCAACTTATTTTCTGTTCTCTTGTATCAGGGTGTCAATTGGTATGTACATTTAAGAACGTTTAATTCGCATTCAGTGAAACCGCAATAATAATTCCGCTGTTCAAGAAAATATGTCCTCGTTGTGAAACGCTCTGATTGTCAAGTCAAGATATGGAAGAAATAATTAAAAACTTATAAAAAACTATAAAATATGGTCTTATAAATAACGTGTTTTTGATTTTAAGGCGGCCTTAAGTGATGTTTTACTGTTATATGTTTACATGAACGGGTATAATAAAGGATTGTTTAATCTGTATACCAACATGTAAGCTACACACACTTATGTTATATGTTTCCTTGTTTCAATTTCTTTACATGATTTAGACTATTCAAAAATAATGTTAATTGTTGATAAAATGAGCGGAAGTTATGACGTATGTTTAAGGAAACGTTAAGGTTAGTACAATGATCAAGTAATTGACATTCAATTGGTAAAAGTAAGATGACTGAAATGGATATGAGCAGTACAAGGTTTTACTAAGTTGAAAATTGATCAAGTAATTGGCACATTTATTGAAGATGGCTGAAATGCATGTGAGCAGTAACAAAAAGTATAGCTTGAGGAAAGTACGTGATTGTTGGTTTTTAGAAAATTCCTACACACTGAAAACAAAACGTCTGCCATTCTTATCTGAGAATGTTAAGATACATTTGGAAGATAACTTAATATTTGCGGACGATAATATTTATAAAATTAAAGAGACAGACAGTGGAGATACCAAGATTGAGAAAATCGATGATCTGTTTTTTTCATCCGAGCAAGAAGTGAACAAAATATCAGCATCTATTAAGCATACCGGGAGTGATAAAATTGACGATTTCGTTTATTCATCCGTGCAAAAAGGGGACAGAATATCGGAATCTATTAAGGAAACCGGGAGTGATCAAATTGAAGATCTTGTTTATTATTCATCTGTGCAAGACGTGGACAGAATATCGGAATATATTAAGGAAACCGGGAGTGATAAAATTGAAGATTTTGTTTATTATTCATCCGTGCAAGAAGTGGACATAATATCGGAATCTATTAAGGAAACTAAGAGCGATAAATATAAAGATTTGGCCGATTCATCCGAGCTAGACGTAGATGAAATAGCAAGGTCTATAAGCGAAGTAAATATTCGATCACATGAAAGTGGTAGCACCGGGTATGTTGATCACTCTAATATCGACGGTCCGCATCTGTATATGAAGGATCGTGGACCACTCCCAAGGGCACAACGGGAAGGTATGATATATCACTTAAAATAAGTTTTGGGCGCTTAATTCTTGATACTAAGCTTGTTGCATATTTTAATCACGTTTTACCAAGTGTAACATGTGAATGGTAGTAAACGAAGTAAATGGCACCTATCTGACGAAACGTTTTATAGTATGTTTGTTTACAATTTGCAGTATACATGTAGTTGGCAATGGTGCATATGGTTTCTTCCGGTTTTCTCACGGACTCGCTAATATAATAGATCAATACATATATTAAGAACATAACATTTAATCTCGACATACGAAAGGTGTAAAAATCGAGTAATGGTTACATAGCTCACATGAATTGTTTTATCATTAGCGTATAACTTGAACTTTACTTTTTGTGACTGTAAGGTTTTATCTGTATTTCAAGCGATCGATTCTATAAGTACCGATGTGATAGTAACATAAACATTTATAGCCTGGTGTTATAATACAGTACATTTTACACCTGTCGTTACTTCGTAAACATTTCATACTAAAGGTATGTATTGAGTGTAGCAATAAAATATGCGCCACTATGGTTGCTGATTTATAAAATGTCGTGTTGGTGGGATGGCACTGTGCTGAAGATTCTCAAATAATAAATAAGGATTAGCTCTGTTGACCAATGCTTATCTTGTTTGTAAATAACACGCTGTTGTTTTGGATTAGTGTAGATCGAATGCTTCATCGTAAAATTACGTATTTGTTTCAGCCGTTGTGACTTTTCAAGTAATTTTGAATGACTCTAAGCTTGCCAAATTATGTGAATTGCGAGGGAAAATGGAACTTCTAGTCAACGAAAATGGATTTTCTTTCTACAACACCAAAGCCAAATATGTTACGTATACGTTCTCTAATCGTTGGATAAGAACATTTCGAACGTCGGGGCCTAAACGGTTTACTTTTGAAGTTGGACGACGTTGTCCTGCTGGTGAAGGTGAAATAGTCGTTACCACAGACAAAAGTGCCAGACTGCATGAAATTACTAAACGCATTTGGAAAATTGATGACAAACTGTGATCATAGACTGCATGTTATGTTATAACACGGAGTCAGTAACTTTTATCTTCAAGACTGTCAACGTGAATTAGAAGACATATGTAAGATAGCACATGTACGTCGGGGTAATAGCTAGCCCATAAGGAATGTCCGTGTACCAAAATATTTGTAGTCTGATTTAGACATGAGTAGAATGCCCGTGCCATTCGGCCTAACAGGTCTACTAACGCTACTGATTGTGATTACTAGAACATACATACAAAAATCAGTTTTAACAATATTATCAAGGACCCTCCCCATAATTAGGCGAAATAAAACTAGCTAAAATGTAATGATTTTATTGTGCGTGAGAAATTTTGAAACGAATACAATTAAAAACTCCGCAATATAAGGACCATTATTCGATTGTCACCAAGACCGTCAACGCCACTCCCGTTTACATAAGTAAATGTAGCAGTTACCCTCTGTATATTATTTAAATACTTTCATAAAATTGTATACAACTTGAAATAATATTCATTCTGAGATCCGGATAAAATATCAAGAGTTGTGTGCACTAAGAGTTTGAAAGTATATTGTATTTATAAATAGTGTTCTTCTCTGTTGACAATATATCTGTACCACATTCACATAAAAGGCTATTTTATAAACTGAGTGAAGACCACTTTAATAATTTTTAGTTCGGATATGATGAGCATTTGAGACACGTCACTCTTTTTGTGAAAAATAAATTTCTAGAACATTACACAATTGATTAAGTTTTTTAATAAAAGAAGTTAATGATTCTGACTGACGAATATCCCCTTTGTCGAACAATGTCGAACTCCTGATGGTAATACCGATGTAGAAAAAATAACTTTTTATAGCTACTGATGCATTCTCGGTATATTTTCCAACAAAATATTAGTGTTCATACACTGAATCAACAGTAGGTGGAAATAACTGTTTTAAATAGGGCGGTTACAATTATGTTTTTTTTCTTTTGAATATTAAAATTAATTGTTATTCTGATCGGTCTTCGTCTGTACGTTCGTACGACTGCCAACAATCGTTTAAAATATTTCCTCTGAAACCACAAGGCCGAAATTCATGAAACTTTGCTGGAAGTTTTATTTGGCGACACTCTACAAAAATACCGCAAGGCGTAGCGATTGATCTACAACAACACAATGGCCAACTTCCTGTTTTTGATTCTAAAAACATATCGTCTGCAACCATTTTGCGGGGTTTCAAAGAAAAATAAGCGAAGGCTTACTAGCGTGACACTCAACAAATACATGAAGGGGTAACGACAACAACAACACCATCAAAATGTCCAACTTGTTTTGTTGCCTTTTAATAAGATTTCATGTGAAAATATGACACTAAATTATGTGGAGATGAACTGAAGATTCGATTGTTGTGTGAAACTAACATATGCAAGCCGGTGTCACGATTCACTAACAGCAACTTTAATTAAAGCTTCATTTGGCGACACTACAAAAATACCACAAGGCGTAGCGATTTGTCAACAACAACGAAATGGCCAACGTCCTGTTTTTGATCTCGTCTGCAAACACTTTGCGGTGTTAAAAAAATAAGTAAACCAAAGCTTACTAGAGTAGCACTCTACAAATACATGAGGGGTAACGATTGATCAACAACAGCACCAACAAAATGTCCAACTTCCTGGTTTGCTGTAAAAAAGTTCTACTAAATTATGTGACGTTGGTTGTGTGACACCCTAAACATATACAACGGTGTCACGATTCACTGACAGCAACAACAACAAAATCGCCTACTTACGGTTGACAATTGCGGCTATTTACAAAACGCCTGAGACTAACAAGGAGAACATATCTCGAGCACGCGGTCAAAATCTTTACTAACCGCTGTATAGATTGACGAAAGTAGGTAAAATACAATGCATTTTATTTGTGTGTGTTTAATTCATATCAATAGATGAAATTACTTCCGCATTGTAATACATTGATATAACATGTCGGAAAAATTGCTTAGTTTGTATATGATTTACATTCCTTACTTTTGCGCAACTACTGTCCTGGAAGGTCCGGTCTAACGATAATCGAAGTCGGCAGTATTATTTTCGAAAGACTAGAAAAAAATCCATCGAATATATTCCATATCTTTCTCCACGTATATTATCAGAATTAAAATTACTTAATTTATTTCTTCAAGAATCCATCTCTAAGTTTACCGTCGGCTACGCACTACCATACTCATATTGTTAGTTTTAAGCTCGATTTCATAACGCTGGTTACTGTCTTGTACAATGTACGGTATTAATAATACGAGGTCTCAGCCGTGTGACTATGGAGAAATCCCATGCAACTCTCTCACACGCTCGTTATACATGTCGACACATTGGTCGAATTGCATATGACTAATTCTAGTATACACTCAGAACCAAGGACACTCGTTTTTGCTGCTACGTCGTTTCATGGTACGAGAATTGTTACTGCTTTTCGTAGTATTTCTATTGCTGGTCTTTGAATAACATGAGTATAAACTGGTACACGTGTGGTACAATATATGAATAAACATGAACAACATTTGACGACAAATATAGATAATATCAACGGCTGTTGGACTTTAACACGTATAACGACTAGATAAGTAAGCTCAACGTATTGAGCGGCACGCAAGATTCAACATCACATACAGTATACTATGGATCTATAGTAACGTAATCTTTATTCCGTATCTCTGGAAATATCTTGTCGTATGTTATAATGAAATACATGAGTATACTGCAAGACAAATCGTTGTCGTTATATCGAGTAATAAAATAAGCAGTGTTTTTATTCAGTTGGCTAAGGTGAGCGATTCAGGGCCATCATGGATTTATCTCTTTTTAAAGTTTTGAATTGAGATTCATTAAGCCAGTGTGACAAACCTAGCTGCTTCATATTGTAGTTTGTTCACGATTTCTTTATTCTAAATTTGCATATTCTAACTGAGGTCTTAATTAACAAATGAATATTTGATTCAGGCTTTTCCTTTGAACTTTGAGCAATTTCATAAACAAAGAAATTTCGACGGTTTTGATACTGTATTAGTTATAATGTGAATGCCACGACCCGTACTGACAGAATGTTACACCAAGATATTTATGATGTCGAACAAAGTTTAGTTGTACATCACAAAAATGAATTTGATCGGTTGCTGTAGCAGAACGAAATGAGCATAACTTCCGTTCTTGAAGGATTGGAATTAACTAGTCACTAGTCACATAGAGGCTCACAGGGAAGACTGGGCTTGCCCAACTGTGTTGCCTCTTTCAATAAAAGTCGTTATTATTATTATTATTACTGTTTAGACCATGATGTTATTGACCTTAGATTGTTATTAATTATGACGTCCATTAAAGCAAGGTTTGATTTTGGATACAGAAAGTAAACTATCATCTGCAATCCCTGATTATACTAATATGTGTATCCGCAGTGTCGTTGACATAGCTAAGGAATAATAAAGAGCCAAGGACTAAGCCATGTAGAGCGCCCCATTCTATTTAACTTGTACTCGAAGAAACTGAGGTCACTATGACTTTCTGAAAGTTGCCATCTAAATAGTTACTTAATCATTTTTATTAGTTTCTTTATGATTTACGTTTGAAAATAATACTTTTATGCAATACTCAAATGCCTTGGATATATCACAGAAAACTATGCAAGTAAAATCTGTGTTGTTAAGTAAATTACAGATTGGGTTGTTGTGGAGTGACCAGGTAAAAGAAATCCGGATTGAATTCGGCATATTAAAGACTTGTCACGTATATAGTTTTGCATATGTTTGAAAGTAGTTTGAGGTTCGTTTTTGTTTCCTTTTTTGAAAAGAGGTATAACATGGGCGAGTTTTTCAACGATTTGGATAAATACATTCAGACAAAAAACGATTAAAGAGAAGACAGAGTAGGACACAGATTTTGTTCGGCGCAGGATTTTTAAAGTATCTGAACCTTCCCGATCTTGAATAATAAATTCATCAAGTATTGTATTAATCTTGTAATGGAAGATTGGACAGCTGCGTGTTAGTTACATTTACGTTGGAAAATTAATACGAAAAAGTCATTCAGCGTATTGACTTATATATATCGTTACCTATTTCAGAGGCGGTATATTTTCATTTTGTAAAAGGTTATCATTAACTACTATTCTAACAATGCTTCCAGTACTGGTGAGGGTTAGACGTATTTAGAACGTGTAGTGAATTTTTAATGATCATTAACTCTCTCTCTATCTTTTTTTTAAATATTGTTTACTTGGTTCCTCTGTTGTTTGTCAATAACCCATTCTGATTTTGTTATTATTATTGAAAGTTTTACGAAATTACTTAACAACATAAAAAATCTCATCCAAACGTCAGTCTTAAACATGCAAGTCCTGCTTGATATCGTGTCACGTGGAATAAAAACCCAATGTCACACTGTCAAATCATTGACAAAAGTCTAGTGGACACTAAAGTGGCCCTATTTTCTACCTGACCGACATGAAACCTGAGTTTAAGCCAGTCTTGAGTGAGGTTTTACTGTTATATTTTTACATGAACGAGTTTAATAAAGGATTGTATTATCAGTATACCAACATGTAGGCTGCACGCACTTATGTTAGTGGTTTCCTTGTTTTAATTTCTTTACATGATTTAAACTATTGACAAATTAATGTTCCCCTCGCATAATTGTTAATTAAATGAGCGGATGCTATGACTGATGTTTCAGGAAACGTTAAGTAGTCAACTACCGAATGTCTAGGTTAGTACAATGATCAAGTAATTGACACTCAATTTATAAAAGTAAGTAACACTTAAGATACATATAAGGTGGCTGAAATGGATATGAGCAGTACGAATATTTACCAAGTTGAAAATTGATCAAGTAATTGGCACATTTATTGAAGATGGCTGAAATGCAAGTGAGCAGTAACAAAAAGTATAGATTGAAGAAAGTTCGTGATTGCTGGTTTTTAGAAAATTCCTACACACTGAAAACAAAACGTCTACCATTTTTATCTGAGAAAGTTAAGATAAATTTGGAGGATAACTACATATTTGCGGACGATAATGTATATGAAATTAAAGGGACAGACAGAGGGGATACCATGATAAAGAAAATCGAAGATTTGGTTTATTCATCCGAGAACGAAGTGGGCGGAATATCAGCATCTATTAAGCATACCGGGAGTGATAAAATTGACGGTGTTGTTTATTCATCCGTGCAAAAAGGGGGCAGAATATCGAGATATATTAAGGAAACCGGGAGTGATAAAATTGAAGATCTTGTTTATTATTCATCTGTGCAAGAAGTGGACAGAATATCGGAATATATTAAGGAAACCGGGAGTGATAAAATTGAAGATTTTGTTTATTATTCATCCGTGCAAGAAGTGGACATAATATCGGAATCTATTAAGGAAACTAAGAGTGATAAAAATAAAGATTTGGCCGATTCATCCGAGCTAGACGTAGATGAAATATCAAGCTCTATTAGCGAAGTAAATATTCGATCACATGAAAGTGGTAGCGCCGAGTATGTTGATCACTCTAGTATCGACGGTCCGTATCTGTATATGAAGGATCGGGGAACACTCCCAATGGCACAACGGGAAGGTATGATATATCACCAAATATTAGTTTGGGTCACTTCTTGAAACTGAGCTTGTTTTAATTCTAATCACGTTTAACGTGAATTGTAGTAAACGAAGCATTTGGCACCTATCTGACGTTTTTACAGTATGTTGTTTACAATGTGCTGTAAAGTTGGCAATGGTGCATATGGTTTCTTCCGGTTTTCTCACGGACTCGCTAATATAATAGATCAATACCCTTTAAGAACATAATATAGTATAGTAATGATTACTTAAATCAAGTACAGATTTGATAGTAACATAAATATTTATAGCCTCGTATTATAATACAGTACGTTTTACACTTTTCGTTACTTCGTAAACATTTCATACTAAATGTATGTGATGAGTGTAGCAATAAAATATGCCCCACTATGGTGGCTGTGATTTATAAAATGTCGTGTTGGTGGGATGGCACTGTGCTGAAGATTCTCTTATAATAAAATATGGATTAGCTCTGTTGACCAATGTTTATCATGTTTGTAAATAACACGTTGTTGTTTTGGACTAGTATAGATCGATTGCTTCATTATAAACTTACGTTTTTGTTTCAGCCGTTGTGACTTTTCAAGTAATTTTGAATAACTCTAAGCTTGCCAAATTATGTGAATTACGAGGGGAAATGGAACTTCAAGTCAACGAAGATGGAGTTTCTTTCTACAACACAAAAACCAAATATGTTACGTATACGTTCTCTAAGCGTTGGATAAGAAGGTTTCGAACGTCGGGGCCTAAAAGGTTTACTTTTGAAGTTGGACGACGTTGTCCTGCTGGTGAAGGTGAAATAGTCGTAACCACAGACAAAAGTGCCAGACTGAATGAAATCACTAAACGCATTTGGAAAATTGATGACAAACTGTGATTTTAGACTGCATGTTATGTTATAACACGGAGTCAGTAACTTTTATCTTTAAGACTGTCAAAGTGAATTAGAAGAAATATGTAAGGTAGCACATATAAACGTCAGTGTAATAGCTAGCCAATAATGAATGTCCTTGTACAAACTATTTTTGTAGTCTGATTGAGACATTATTATTTTTAAAATAAATTTTATTATACCAGTAAAATGATGTTTTGTATTATGCCCGTGCCATTATCAGGTCTTATCAGGTAGCTACGCTAATGATTGTGGTTACTAGAACATACATGTACAAACAAAAAGGGTTTGACCACAAGTATTAACAACATTATCTTGGGCCTCCCCTTCATTTGGCGAAATATAACTAGCTAAAATGTTATGATTTTGTTTTGAAGTTGAACGATGTTGTCCCGCTGGTGAATGTCACATAGTTGTTACCACCGACGATAGTTCACATCTGCTTAAAACTATGATACGCTTTTGGGGCATGGATGACAAACGGTGATCACAGACTGCATGTTATGTTATTACACGGGGCAGCAAATATCATCTTCATCCTGTCAAAGTGAATTGGCAGAAATATGCGAGATAGCGCATGATATCATCATGTTGCAGCCAGCCCGAAATGAACGAGCTTTAGCAAACTATTTGTGTAGTCTAAATGTGTCATGCGTAGTTTTTATCATTATTTAAATAAACATTTCCACTAAAATGATGTGGTTGTCCGTGTTTTTCGATCTAACAGGTAGCTACACAATTCATTGTATAGTCAATTTCACAAAATAAAATAAAACAAATTATACGTACATTGTATATAGTATATTGATACCTTTAAACGAGACAACTCAACAACTTTCATTAACATAACTATGTGCTTTTAGAATAATAAAAATTATTTTCAGAATTAAAATAATTTCATTTACTTTTCAAAGATACCTCATCTAAGTTATTGCTGTCTACGCTCTAGCATTTTAGATCGTGAAAAGTTACGCTTGCTTACTTAGCGCTGGTTACCGCATTATACAATGTACGGTATGGCTTAGACCGGGTCGCAACCGCAAGTTTATATAAAGAAAAACCCGAGGCAGCTCTTACACACGTTCATTCGACACGCCGACAAGTTGTTCATTTGTTATCCCACCCGCCACACCCCAAACTCTTTTATCACAGTTATATAATTTTAACACAGCGTTTGGTAATGGCACTATTAATGGGTCATGTTTAACCAGATATGTTATTTAGTTTTACTTTATATTACGGTAATTGTTTTTACTATAACTCGATGTTTAACTGATAAAGGTTAGGTGACCCAGGGCACTTAATCAATACATTTGGCCTGCCATAATAGATACATGTACTGGCATAAGGGAGTTAGAATTAAATGGGTATCAACGTGTACATTCTAACACAGGCCAATTGTTATTTTGCACATGTTTATTTATGTGAACGTTTACTGCTTTCCATAGTATCTCCATATTGCAGGATTTCAAATAACAGGGATACTGACTGTACTGCCATACAGAGAGAACATGGTTATAACAAGGGCGACACGAATGGAAGGAGATTCAGAATAAACAGATTTCACCCACTATCCACCCTTGCTATAAGAGCGGGAATACATGTGTACGGATAATTTTCACTCAAATGGTATTAACGTGTTGAACTGAAGTCTGCAAATATAGCGTAGATGTGATCACCTGCTTGTTGACTTGTCTAACATTTCTCATGTATAACGGGACAGCATGTGTGTGGTATTTGTGATTCTGTCAAACTCAAGTGTTTCTAAAGAGACTTAGTGGATGTCGTGCCCTTCGATTGAATAACTACAGACTCTCTGACACTATGGCAAATATGTAATTTGTGAACTTGTTTGTTAACTTAGATGAAAAAAAAAGTTTTATATGTATTCATTTATACTGGGGAACTGTCGAAAGTGTTCTACCATTGTTAAATTAGTCGCTCTTGTACATTAAGTGGGAAAGTCTGGTCGGCCGGGGGGCGGGCGGATGTTATCAATTCACTAGGACTCCTTAATCTTAAATTGGGCTTTAATTAGGCGATGTACGTCGGATAGGTATCATACTGTTGATCAGTGAGTGGGTTTACTGTATAGTAAGGTTTTGCCCATAGTACTTGGTAATTCATACTGGTATTGCGTTGTATTGCGGTGTATTGCGTTGCGTGGCATAGCTTGGTGTGTATTGCTTTATATTGCGTGTCAGTCTTTGGCCTTGCATTGACTCGAATCTTGGTTCTATCCACTGCTTGGGATCCCAGTAGTGAATGGGATTCACGATTTGACGTTCAATGGACTGACGTGGTATTGTAGTTATCCCAGTGGTGTATGGGATTCACGTGTGACGTTCAATGAACCGAAGTGGTATTGTAGTTATCCCAGTGGTGTATGGGATTCAAGTTTGACGTTCAATGAACCGAAGTGGTATTGTAGTTATCCCAGTAGAGTATGGGATTAGCTAGCCCCGCATACATGTCTCTGTACTCCGACTTTTACACGCGTCGTTCGTAAAATAGAGGTAGTTCGATCAGCAACAATAGTGATTATAGTGACTACGGTTGGATGATAAAACTCAGTCTAGTTCATCTATGGTCTAATTACTCTGGTCACTCTTCGAACTTGGAGGTTTGAATATTATACAGAGGTGTTCCGAATATTAACTGTGGTTCAACCACCGATTTAGTACGGTTGAACCATAGTCGATATTCGGAACTCCTCTATAGGGGTTTCAACCCTCTAAATTCTAAGAGTGACCAGAGCAACCAGAGCAACCAGACCATAGATGAACTAGACTGAGTTTTATCATCCAACCGTAGTCACTATAGATGCTGATCGAACTACCTCAGAGCCACGCACAAGCCTATAGTAAAAACCTGGAATTATGCCGCATGATTTTAACGGCGCTATTATGGCGTCTTTATTATCGACCGAACAGACTTTTGAGGGTGCGGAAAAACTGTAGCAATCTTTCTCGTGTAGAAGCACACAAAAATCAAATTTCTAGCGCATCTGAGTGCCTCACAATCACTTCGACAAGAAGACAGGGTCAAATGTTTATGACTGCCAACATTGTCGCTAAAATATCTGTCAATCAAACGTAAATCCGCCCACGGTGCACAAGTAAACTATTCACCTTACAAACTGTATGTTGACATTCGCGCTCTCGCCAATTTCGCCCGTCAAAGTAGCAATACAAGATGGATTTTAACGTTGAAACAACTTTTGATCGAATTCGTGATATATATCACTTTCAGTATTGGCTCAAGAAGGAGCAAATAATAGCAATATCGACAATGATCTTAGTAGGGTAATAACTATGTGCGCACCGCCTCCATAGCAACTCTCCCATCTTCTTATTTAACAGGTGGTTGATTCACTATTTTTTTTACAAAACAAGTCGTATCCATGAAAATATTGTGTCGAAAAGACAAATAAATCAACGAAAAGCTACAATTTTATGTCGTACAGTTTTTTATTGCACGCAAAGCATATATCTGTTCACGAAAATAAGAGTAAATGCAGTGGAAAGACCGGCGGTGTCCAACTTCTATTTACTTTTGTGAATGGTTTAGCAGGACGTTGTACAGCGACACTATAGAGATGTGACGTCCGTGGCTGGACTAGGGATTAGCGAATGTTGTATTCGTGGTTTACTTGCCTTGCCTTACATCGACGCAGGTTACGGCTTCATTCACTTCTTGGGAACCCAGTAGTGGAGGGAATTTGTAATTTGACGCTCGATCGACCGAGGCTGGTTGGCGGTTACATTGGTGTGATAAATCAACTCGCCTGCGTACGGTTCACGCAGGGATATCCGAAGTGCATAGCAAAGGGGGGGGGGGCATATTTGGCATATCATATGACGTGGCTTATAAGTAAGTGCGATAGTCCGTTCCTTTCCGGTCGGTAGGGTTTTTCCACATAGACTAAACATGGGTACCCTGTTTAGTCACGAGCGGCCTATATAATCCACCATTAAATGTAATATATGAAAGTATCGTATGAAAATATAACTTCCTATGGAAATCAATAAAAGAGGGTATTGTCGTAAGAATTGTTGTTTCATATATCGCGTAATTAAATAATTGTAATAATAGTCATTTCTTTTGCCTGTGTATGATATCTTTTTTATAGAGTATCGTAACCGCGAACTGGAGTGTCTAAGGAGCTCGACGATTTTAGGCCCTATGTAACTATGAGTAATTCTTCGCGACAATTTGACTAAAGATAATACACGCAAAACCATTTTCTATGCCCAAACCTCTGATTCTTAAGGAAAAGTCAACACTTATTGCTTGCGGGTAGTAGGTTTATACTGGTTGTTAAAACAAGAACACTGGTTTAGCCTAACTGCATTACTGTTAAAACCATGAAAGCTAGGAGACAAACAACGACGGGTAAATTCATACTCATGACACCCACGTTTATTTCTTACAACTTTTGCGCTTACTGGCCTCAATAATTCCACATCTTTCTAAAAGACAATGACATTGAACGTCATTTTAACATCATATTGTTCACAGTTTGATCCAATGGCATGCACGTCACCATTTTCATTCGCATGCAATGACTGGAACCTGATCGTTTCCAATACCACTGTCTCACGACAGTGAGAAGAACTGGATTTCGTCAGATTGATGATGCTAGTCTTTAAACAGATGAAGAAGTTAACAGCGACAAGATGTCTATGCAGTGATCATGAAATAGTTAGCCGGTAATATGTGATCTTCATTCATTACAACTGCTTCTAGGTACCTCCCTTTTGGTAACACTTTTCTGCGAACTTGACATCGCTCGAGAACCAATTTTGAAACAACAGCCAAAATGTGCATCTCCAAAAGGGTGTTGCTGTGGAAAGATTAAACTGTATGTATGGTGTCACTGGTATTCAAGGTGGAACGTTACTTTTCTGAGATAATTGCTATGTGATATAAACTTATACGAAAGTGTGATTTGTTGTAGTTGAGTTCGTCATATACATTGTTATCACCAAATACTCTTGGATTCACTCTTTGCATGCAAACCCGGCTATTTACGCCGGAAATATGCTATACTTGTATATGGCCCAAAGGGTGTGATATAGGAGAAAACCTCATTCCTATACGGAATAACGGTCGTCAGAATACATTCAGAAAACAGTTTACGACTCGTCTGCCGAGCGCGTCCAGGTACATTGTATTTCCTTGGGTCTATTAAAAGTGATTTCGTCATTTCCGCGACCTTGAAATATTTATGAATGAAAGCGGACATTTTTTATGAATGAATCGTATCGTCGCTAAGTGAATATCGTAGTTCAGCAATATAACCAAATGCGCAAAACGGGCAAATGTTAATGGAATTGATTATTCGGAAAAAGGATACAACAATCGAAAGGATTTTATGCATATCCGAGCCCAATAAGCAAAATGAAAAAATAATAAACATAGAGTCGCCGGCTTAACTAATATTAAGTTGCTACAGGTAACGCCATACATTGCGTATTTATCCATGCACCTCCTGATATGCCAGATGTTTTATGGCCTGTTGTTTTCCCGGAGGTCTGTGGGGGAGGCATTGTTATATGTATGTGGCGTTCCCTGTAGCATAGGAAACAATGTTGATTTGTTGTTCTTCCCGTCCCGTACTTGAATTGTATTGGTTCCTGCTGGTTACTTTCACATACGGAATGAGAAAGTAATTGAGTTAGTCAAAACATTAGGATACACCTCTTTTTGTACATTTCCATGCCATTTGTTTCCAAATATCCTTTTATCAGGCTATGAATAAAATAGCCCCTACAACTGTTGCCACTTCTTAGAGTAGCAGATACTGGTATATCTCCGTTTAGCAGTACCGTTTTTAAATATTTAGTTGCGCCACTGGTAGGGACGGAAAATGATGTTCCTTCATTGAAAATTGTTACAACTATCGAAGAAAAATCCATAAATGCTTAACAATTACACACCCAAATATGCTCGTGAAAATTTAGTGTGATTCCTGAAAGCCTGGTCAATAATATACATTAAATCTGCAACTTTAAAGCCTTCATGTAAGGCTCTTATGACGGAGCAAGAGATATAATATCCAAGCCTTCTCAAAAGATACATAAACTCAGCCATCACATTCTGAAATACTTCAATCTATGTCAGTGGTCAACATTCCATCGGAACCATGCAGGGTCTGGTTGTGGTGTTTGTGAGATTTGTATGAACAGTGCTGCACTCTACCTTATAGGATGCAATAGATGCGATGTTATGTAACACTATATATGTTTAGCGTCCATTGAGCAGACAGACATAGACATGAAAGAGAGAAAATAAGTTGCTACATGGTTAACGCCACACACAAAAGACAGTACCTCCCCATACAGACCTTCGGAAAAAACATACATTAGGGAACAGAGGTGCAAGGAATGGTCTGGTAGACCATATGGAAAAACTAGGAGAATCAAAGAGGACAAACTGTGAAAGGGGAGGGGTTAATGAATGGAAAATCTCACAGAACAAGTCAAGACAGCTGGCAATAATAGCCCAAAACTGGGCAGATAATAACCTAAATACTATATAAAGTGAAAGAATTACACAGGGGAAAGGGAAATATAACACACACATTCAAAACACAAAAAGAAATAATAACTATACAGCGAATTACAGCCTTGGAACTGTCAGTAAAAATACTGGGGGTTTAAATCGATTTAACAGCTAGCTAACCTCACACATAATCGCTATATGGTCATTGATTTCCAACATGTATACACAAAATGGAATATTTAAAGTAGGCAGTAACTAATCATTAAAAGCAATTAACCTTTCCGAACAGAACAACCGACCCACTGTAATTTATCAAGCACGAAGGAACAAGCTGCCTTATACTGACCTTGCTCCCAGTAACTAAATTATTAACATCAGAATGTGAAATCATTTCAAATTAATTATTTAATTTAAAGTCAACTTGATATCGCAGTTAATAATAAAATAAATCTTAGATAATAGTGATAGCGAAATGGAATTTAATACATATAGTTATTTGTCTATTAAGAAAAGTGAAAAATAAATAAAAAATACGACTGTACCCAATGAATATTGGATATGAATATGTAAAACTCACAGGCTTTTTAATACAAGCGGGTTTTTAGAGGAATAATGATGAATGTATTTAAATTCTCATCAACCGTTTATGGTGAATTTTATACTGTTATGTTCATGATGTATACATTTCTGTTTACCTTCTCTCGTGTTTTAAATAAAACGTGCTCCGTGAATTTTGACCGAAGTACACTGTTTATTACACGAGCAATTAAACGTAATGCATTATATTTTCAATTGTGTTGATTTCATGTTTTGTCCATGCAGTGTTTACAATATTCATTTTTCAAAAAGTAATTTAACAGGTAACCTACACAGAGCGTTGGTACATTTTATTGTACACCGCCCTTGGTTTATTTTCTATTTATAGAACGGCATATTGATTATATCGCGGTTATTTCCCATGTGTAAAATGAACGAAATTTAAAATTGAGGAAGTATTTGACACTCAATGTATTCAAGATGGCTGAACTGCATGCGAGCAGTACCAAAACGTATAGATTGAGGAAAGTACGTGACTGTTGGTTTTTAGAAAATTCCTACACACGGAAAACAAAACGTCTGTCATTCTTGTCTGAGAATGTTAAAATCAATTTGGAAGATAACTTAATATTTGCGGACGATACTGTTTATGAAATTAAAGAGACAGACAATGGAGATACCAAGATTGAGAAAATCGATGATTTGTCTTGTTCATCCGAGCAAGAAGTGGACAGAATATCAGCATCTATTAGAGATACCGGGAGTGATAAAATTGATAACTCTGTTTATTCATCCGAGCAAGAAATTGACATAATAGCAGCATCTATTAAGGACACTGGGAGTGATGAATATAAAGATTGTGCCAATTCTTCCGAGCAAGAAGTAGATGAAATCGCAAAGTCTATTCACGAAGTAAATATTCGATCACATGAAAGTGATAGCGCTGAGTATGTTGAAAACTCTAGTATCGACGGTCAGCATATTTATATGAATGATTGTGGACAGCTTCCTAGGGCACGACCGCAAGGTATGATGTGTCACTTAAAATTAACTTGGGTCACTGGTTGATACAAAATGTGTGGTGCCTTTAAATTCGAATTACGTTTTACCAAGGGTTTTTACCAATCATTAATTGTTTAACGCTAACGTTATACTTTGTCACTGTTGAGTGCTTTATCTGTGTCAGCGATCATGTACCGATTTGATGGTAGTATAAATATGTATAGCCTCGTATTACAGTACAGTACGTGTTACACCTGCCGTAACTTCATAACGTAGTAAATTTAAACATATCATACCATAAGTTATGCAGACATCTTATGTCATTATGTACAAACATTATTACATTATTTATTAGTTTTTATTATATTGTGTCTGTTACATCGTGACATTTATTCTTTTTATCTTGTTCTTCCTTAGTTGTATTCTGCATAGTTATGCGAAAAGGAATTATTGTGGTATTCTGTTATTTATCTGGTAAACTTTTATCATAAGCTTTGCCAAGAGTTACGCAACTGCTATTTTCTTCAACACACACCGGTTACAATACAAGATTCTGGTATTTCAACCAAAGAATGTTATATACGTCGGTTATATATTCTGGGGCGATAGTGGATGATCTGTGTCTTGTCATATTGGTGGGATTGGCGGGGCGCCAAGGTGACAAGTAGAAAACAAGACAAATGAGTATTTTGGTGTTGTCGATCGGGCTTTGTTGCGTTTCGCCTCGTCGGTCGGAAGCACAAAACACGAAACTCCGGTAAAAATCAATTTGTCACGTTTTCGCCTTGGCAACTCACTAACCTATGGTAACGTATATGGACCCCTGATCATTATTTCATCATGATATATGTTGTCTAGATGATACATGCATCTACATAATGTAATAAAAATATCATAATATAGGTTCAAAGGCGCAACATATAACTATATACGGACATAAAGTAAATGTGGTTGCACAACATATGAAGATCTCGATTCATAAGTGAAAACAAACATAATAGCAGATCTTAATGATCACAAAAGACAGTGCCGGCGTTCCATAGTTTCCTTTCGTATTAACCCTTGTACCTCCACAAATGCCTGCTGCTTTATGCACGTGGTGTTCCCTGTAGCAACTTATTATCTCTTGTAAATAACCCCTCGTTGTTTAGGACTAGTGTAGATCGATTGCTTCATTGAAAACTTACGTTTTTGTTTCAGCCGTTGTGACTTTTCAAGTAATTTTGAAAGACACTAAGCTTGCCAAATTATGTGAATTGCGAGGGGCAATGGAACTTCTAGTCAACGAAAATGGATTTTCTTTCTACAACACAAAAAGCAAATCCATTACATATACGTTCTCTAACCGTTGGATTAGAAGGTTTGGAACGGTGGGGACTCAAACGTTTTCTTTCGAAGTTGGACGACGTTGTCCTGCTGGTGAAGGTGAAATATTCGTTACCACAGACAAAGGTGCTAGTCTGCATGAAATTACTAAACGCATTTGGAAAATTGATGACAAACTGTGATCATATACTGCATGTTATGTTATAACACGGAGTCAGTAACTTTTATCTTTAAGACTGTCAAAGTGAATTAGAAGAAATATGTAAGGTATCACATGTTAACGTCGGCGTAATTTCTAGCCCATTATTAATGTCCGTGAACAAACTATTTTTGTAGTTTGTTTTAGACATTATTATTTTTAAAACAAATTATATTATACCAGTAAAATGGTGTGTAGAATCCCCGTGCCATTCGCCCTAACAGGTAGCTACGCTACTGATTGTGGTTACTAGAACATACATACAAAAAGGGTTTGGCCACAAGTATTAACAACATTATCTTGGGGCCTCCCCTTAATTTGGCGAAATATAACTAGCTAAAATGTTATGATTTTATTGAGCATGAGAAATTTTGTTTGAAGTTGTACGATGTTGTCCCGCTGTTATGTTTCAACATGGGGGCAGCAAATATCATATTCATCCTGTCAAAGTGAATTGGAAGAAATATGCGAGATAGCGCATGTTAACGTCAGGGTTTTAGCCAGCCCCAAATGAACGAGCTTGAGCAAAGTATTGTTTAGTTTGAATTTGTCATGCGTATTAATCAATATTAAAATAAATAATTCCACTAAAATGATGTGTATGTCCGTGCTTTTCAAATTAACAGAACAACTTATTATGTAGTCACTTTAACAAAATAAACATAACCTACTTTCGTGTCACTGCGGTCTGACCAATTTCATATATCATTATAGAAGGAAAATATCTTTAAACCGCGATAAATCAAAATCTGTTAAAGGTATCTTTCATGTGCAAACAAATGTTAGAGATCAAACCTTCTACTTTATGATGGTATAAATATTATGTTTCTGTGATTTCTACATCACTGTCCTTTTTTGAGGTTTTTAAGATCCCCTTTTTTACATTGAAATAAGAAGGGGCTAAAACAATTTCTCTGAATTTAAATACTTTCCAATAGAGGTAGATACTGTGTGCAGAGATATATTAGAGTTCAAAATTTGTTCTTTCGAACGCCCTTTTTAGATTTAATGTGGGTGCTCTATTATGCTGTCCTTTTTAACGATTTTTGTTAATTAATTTTTCCTATAATATCGAATACACTATACATCGCGGTGTACACGTGATCGGTATGACTATCCAACAGTGTGCGCGCAGCATGACATCTGATTGAAGTGATCAAGCCGGATGCAGTGATTACACAAGCTGTTAATTAACAATTAGTGCTCTTTATAGGGAAGAATTTGGGGGAAATGTGACATTTTATGGAGTAGCCTTGAAATAAAATATTGGTGTGGTTAATTATAGATTGATTTTTTAATCTGTAAAGGTGTAAAATTTCAAACAGTATAACTCGATAACAATAAGTAAATGTTTTTATAATGATATTGTTTAAGGTGAAAATATGATATTAATAGTGTAATACAGATGTTAAAATTATTTAGACAAATAGCCTGCATAACTTATATAATATAAATTTAATACCACTAGGTTTGATATTCATTTCATTTTGTAAGTGTTATATCGTTTTTCGAGAAAAGAGAGATCATTCAATGAATAATATACATTAAATACTTTTCGTATGCATAATTTCACTTCAATAGTAAGACAACGTAGCTTGATGTTTTTGCAAAAATGATAAAACTTATCATAAATGACTCCGGTAATATTTGAAAATTAATGCATCCAGATTTAATCCTAAATCATATACTAGTCAAAATCCCATTATAGTGTCCAAACCCTGCTTTTTAATTGAATGTTTGTTTGCAAATTGTATATCTTAAACAAATACCCGAATATAAACAATGCAAAACTACATAGAACAGAATACTTTATTCAAGCTACAGGCTTAAATGTTATACTTATTGTCCGACGTACACAGTTTAGCATAATATATCACAAATAAATTTATACTTACTATCAATTATATATTATCACCAATGCACATAATAATGATGATGGTATGAATAATTGCATTCCATCGTCAAAAATACAAGATCATGTTTTTAAATGTAACCGATAGAATAAACAGCTGTATTGGGCAGTGTCATTATAATTTCTGTTGAAAAAAGACAAATGTATCTTTGCGATGCTAGAAAGCTAAGTAGCTACCATCTACCGAAACCAAATACAAGGCAAAACCTTATGGTGCATAATTCAATATTTTTTTTTCGAAAGAGGCTACCATATAAGTATACACAAACGCAAAAGAAAGTGTGCACTTTTTATATTTTGATTTTCTGAAAATCCAATGATGGAATATTATCACGTGTGGTATCGTATTTTAGCTTATTCAATTACCCTTCTAACCAAAGTGTTTATTTTATTGTTTTGAATTTCGTTAAAACGTACGACATGAAGTAGGAGTCAAAATCAAAAATACACAAATAGCCAAAGGGATGTTTTCTTGCGTAGATTCACTGTAATTTGTTGCAAAATGATGTTAATGTTGCATTAATATCTGGTATGACCGCCATTCCGTCTAATAACTTTGTAGCAGAGGCGGTTTGGTACCGACGTCTCATGTGTATTTGAAATACACAAGGTATTGCGGTGTACGCGTGATCGGTATCCAACAATACGTGCGCAGGATGACATCTGATTAAAAAAGATAAACCCGGATGTAGCGGTAACATCGAGTGCGCTTTATAGGGAAGAACTAGGGAGAAACGTGACTTTTTATAGTAAAGCATTGAGATACATATTGGTGTGGTTATACTTTTTTAATCTGTAAACATAGTTAAACTTGATTAAATATTACACATAATATTTACTATCGATTAGATATAATCATCAATGCACATATGATGGTGATATAAACTAATTGCACTCCATCATCAAAAATACAAGTTCATCCTTTTAAATACAAAATAAGTACATGTAATGGTCAATGTCATTATAATTTCTTTTGAAAAGCAAAAGAGACCATTTGAAACATAGACATGCATCTATATAATATGTGTTACAACCAGGGACCGTACATGTGTGTTTTCCAGTTACAATGAATGGTAAAGAAAGTAACAAATGTATTTACATAATACTGTAATGCGAGTGTAGGACAAAATCCCCTCCGGACAAAATCACCTTCGCTCATTTTGCACAAAATATCAGAGGGTGATATGTCCAACTTGTAAAATTCATGAAGGGGATTTGTCCTATTTGTCAAATTCATGTAGGGGATTTTGTCCACCTTATAAAATTCATGATGGGGATTTTGTCCGCCTTGTGCAAAATGAACTAAGGGGATTTTGTCCGGAGTGGATTTTGTCCGTATAATGCGAGTAAGTAAGATAAGTCTTCAGCGAATATTATATCGTCTGAACCGATGGTCGTTACTATTTGAAAATTAAGCAATAAGATTGCGAATCTTTGATCGTTGCGTGCACATATGATGCATGTTTTGTCACTAATTGTTATAAGGCATATCATGTTCCTGAAAGAGGTACTAGTATTTGAATTTGAAACATAACTACTAAGTTGTTATTCAGATAGCTAATAATAATACCTTAACTTTAATGAAAAACGACACCATTTAGTTGTTTGCGCGTTAAAATATTCATGTACTGGAGACTAACATTTTTCCTTTTGTAATGTTACACCACTTGAAACATGGACATGCATGTATATATATTTTACGCATTTAACTACAACGAATGGTATCGAGAGTCGTAAATGTATGTTATTGTAAATCACCAACCTTAGTAACGGACGAAACTATGTTTTGACAAATGAAAATGCAACAGCAGCATATAATTGAAATACGGGCATTTATTTTGCCGACAGAGATACTATACCATGATGTTATTGTAACATAAAGAATAAAGTGAAAATTTGTCAAAATCTTAGCAGTGAAAAAACGCCATAAAAGACTGTCACGCTTGCCGCCCAGATCACTGTATATATTGAAAAAGTCACTTACAGGTTTTAGAGTATCGTCAAATTAAGGTCGATGGCACAAACCATCAAAGATACCACTCCAGGATAGAAAATGCCAGTAATGCAATGTTATCGAAGAAGAATTTCATTTTTTGTGTGAATGTCCATTGTACATGAAATGCGTAAGCAATATATTACACAGTATTGCAGAAAAATATTTTATGTAGTAAAATTTGATAATGGGACATGTTTTGAGTTTGCCGTGAATTTAACATAAAAATTAGTTGTGAAAACGGTCAGTTTGTTCGTTTACTCTTTCCCAAAAAAAGAACTGTTACCGTACATTTATTAAGGTCATTTTGCCCACAAGATACATTTTATAGAATGATGAACAATAAGAATGTAAAAGAAGTTAACACAACTTTCAGAAAACTTGAACATTTCAGTATGTTGAATTACGTTCAGCCTCAACACACATGTACTTGAATACGCAACCAAACAGAATAAAATGTGATCAAATCGTACTTTTTTCTTCAGAGTTTGTCCTATCTGAAATGTAATTTTATCATTCCCACTTTACTTTAGCTTTTGGCATGAATGACATTTGTTTGATTACACCGACACGTCAGGGTAACTATCTTCTAATGACTATTTCTTTAATGAGGGGCGTATCTAGTTTAAATAAACGGTTGACATTTTTTCTGACGCATCAGTCGTAACTGTTGGAAATGGAACATATCAGTGCACGGCACTGCACATTCAAATTCTGTGTATTTAACAACGTAATTAACATTTATAACGGAATGTACACGTCTTTCTAAACTGAGACTTTCCATATCAACATATCCAAAAAGGTTAATGGTGAGTTTCTTTATGTCACGTTAAACAGAACGTGAGCGTCATGTCACATAGATAGTATGTCAACGATATGTCACATGAATGGTGTGTGAACTTCATGAATGGTGTGTGAACGTTAGGCCTATGTCACTTATGATAAGGGTTGCGTAAAAGGCTGTTAGTTGAAGAATATAAGTGAACGTCAAAAGCTCTACTGTAGCTAGATGACGTCCGTTTACGTCGTCTACATGGACATATTATACACTCTAACGTGTAGGATACTCTACAAGAAATAAAGTTGTATGTTTTATTCACATATTACATTTTCAACTTCCTTGTTTTATTCTGGATCTGTTATGATTTCATAAGCCACAGGTAAAGAGCGAATGTTCCCAAAGTATGTGAAAATAATCGAACCGGAAAATGCCGACAATATGCGCCTCTCATCTTGGTAGTGAAGCTTTCCATTAAGTTTCATTATAGATGGTGTTTGCTTGGAAATAGTGCGGACACGAATGCAGGATGGACGCAGGCACCCACATACTAACGCACAGACGGACGGACGGACAGACAAAGTGACGGCTCCTTGCTCCTCCTTCGGGTAGGATACAAACTTACACGAAGGATATACATGTATAAGAGAGTTGTTTGTACTACTTAAGCAATCTTTATAAAAAAATGCAGATTATAACAAACAATGCTACAAAAAAAATCGTTACGTTTTTACGTGAAATAGGACATTTCTTAAGAAGTCAGAACTTCGATAAAAGAAGAATAGTTTAACCCGAAATATTAGATTTCACATAAACCGAAAATGCAAATATATATACAGTAAAACCTCAATAATGAGACCACCTTTGGGACCCTTGAAAACTGGTATTTGTATTGCCTGAGGTGGTCTTAATATTGTGGTTGAATAAAGAGGGAAAAATGAAAATGGACTTGCAACTTAATTGTGTTCTTAATTGTTAGGTGATCTTATCATTGAGGTGGCCTTGACGTGAGCTTTTACTGTAGAAAAATAACGAAATATTATACATTGATAAATGGCAATACTATCGTAAGATAGGGATCCTAACAAGACTTGTGTATTGCAAAATCTGGATCAAATTCATTGTACATGGACACAAGGAAGATATGAAGGTGTAAAATATCAAATATACTGAAACAATGATAAACAAACATTATAGTTTTAATACAAAGCTGTGTAATTTAAGTCAAAATGTTTTAAAAACTATGTGTCATAATATGTATTTGGTCGTGTCTGCAATTTATTGCACATGAGCAAAAGTACAGTGAGGTTTTCTTTTCTGTCCAGCTGATGTATCTGGTTGCTGGTAACACACGCGTGGTTTGTTAAAAAGCCCCAAGAAATTCTTGTATGACATGAATTTAGTATTGATTGTTGTATGTAACACGAATAAAACTTTGTGGGTACAATAAATATATATTTTTTATAATTATATTGTTTAACTTTATATTTAAAAGTGAAAATTATAATATGAATGCTATTAATATTGTAAAACAGATGTTACATTTATTTAGACAAATAATCCGCATAACTTATATAAAACACAAAGACTTAATTTTTTCCCCAGATAAAACAAAATGTATGGGTTTACTACTGAAATTTGTTTGAGTGTTTTTTATCTATTACTTTACTGCATATATTAAGTTACATTACCTATGATTTGTTTGTTTAAATGGCTTTGATAAAAGCCCATTTACAACACAATCTGATGTTTGTTCTGTATTTTGTTTGACTAGCTACGCAAACTCTATATGTATTATAACCACTCGAAGGCCATATATATATGACAAGGACCTACATTTAGGTCTTCGTATCAAATAAATATAAACCATTAGGCTTGATATTCATTTTATAAAGTGTATATCGTTTTTTTGCATAAGAGAGATCGTTCAGTGAATTATATACATTTAATACTTTTTCGTATGCATAATTACACTTCAATATTAGACAACGTAGCTTGATGTTTTTTGCAAAAATTATAAAACTTATCATTTGTTTGCACATATATTAAACAAATACCCGGATATAAACAATGCAAAACTACGTAGAACAGAATATTTTATTCAAACTACAGGCTTAAGTGTTAACTTATTGTCTTGCGTACACAATGGTACATAATATAGCACAAATAAACTTATATTTACTATCAATTAGATATACTCACCAATGTACATATGATGATTGTATAAATAATTGCACTTCATCATCAAAAATACAAGTTCATGTTTTTAAATGTAACAGACAAAATAAGTAGTTGTATTGGTCAGTGTCATTATAATTTTACTCGAAAAGAGACAAATGTTATGTTTGCGATGTTAGAAAACTAAGTAGCTACCATAATACAGCCTACCTTGCCGAAACAAAATACTTTATGGTGCATAATTAAATATATTTTATTTTCGAAAGAGGCTATAATAAGTATTTTGAATGTATAGTACATTCTGATAAATCAGTACGCTCGGGGCAATTACATTATGATGGCTTAACACAGCGGGGTGGCTAATTAAGTCGCGAACGATAATGATCGTGAGACGTTACAGTAGCGTATATATAATCGGTTACAGCATGGAGCCAATATCGATCTTGGGAATCTTGCGATGAGCCAGAAAGTTGAACATGATAAAACAAATTATATGTATATAGTCTATTAAATATATTTTGTACTTTTTAAGGAGACAGCCAAACAAGATTCATTAACATGACGTGCATGTAGAATTATGGTAAAAATAATCATTTGCTTTACCACGTAAGAAATACTGTGTTTATTGATTGAAACGGTCGGATTTTTGTTGCTGTGGTAACTTCGTATTGAATAAATAAATTATGTACAATTTATATTATTCATTTATTATTTATGTGTTGTAAATGATTGCATCTGGTATCTTTTATAGAGTATCGTAACCGCGTACTGGAGTGTCTAAGGAACTCGCTTATTTTAGGCTCCATGTAGCCATGGGTAATACGGCTGTTCTCCGCGACAATTTGACTAAAGATAATACACGCAAAACCATGTGTTATTCCCAAACCTCTGATTATTAAGGAAAGGTCAACACTTATTGCTTGCAAAATATATAGTATATAATATGGAGTAAGTAACGACATCATTTTAGAACAAATCACATGTGTGGAATGACTGCTACCTATCAATCGATCAGCCATGTTTCAGTCAGATAACTATTTCAGTACTCACATTTACATATCATGAGTTGTCTCTCGTATTACGCTTTACTGCATCCAGTTGGAGGTTTGTCTCATGAAGAAAACATCGCATTTCTCACTCCTGGTTTCTAGGCTATGAAATGGACCCGTGGCTATGAATAAGAAACTTCGAGAAGTAAAATACATGTAACAGGTAAATCAAATGAATAGTACACATTCGAGGAATTTTTACATTTCATTTATCTCAGAATTTGAAATCATCCGAAATGAAACGACATCCATTCCAAGAAAAGGCGCTTCATGATTTACATAAACCGTGTCCATGGTTTGGTTGAGAATTTCGTTAAATCACGTGGTCAATTCTGGGTAATTTTTTCGCTTATTCAAAGTTTTTAATTATTAATTGATGACTATGCAGAGCTGTCACCACTGGAACACTAGATATCACAGACGATGGATTTACGGCTGTTGAAAAGTGCAGCTGTTGTCTGATACTCACTTGTGCGGGCATTGAATAGATTTTCGGTTTTATTTACGGATTCCTTAGAACTGTATGGCATAAATGTATTCCTGTATTTCAAAAACGAATTGGTGATATTATGGTACAAGAATCAATGATGTCAATAGATCGGCGAGTTAAATACATGTCAAAGCTCGTATAGCGTCGACTGTCTCGTGAAATTGTTTCTGAAGCAGTGATTCTTATGGCGCCATATTTCTGCCACAAGTTGACTATATAAATATCTTAAATATTACGTGGATTCCAATTATTACCAATAACAACCACAAAGTGATAGCAAATATGTTCCTTATAATTGTATTAATTTCCTATGGGTGAATAAATTACTGTCCTTATATACATGTACATAATTATTAAACTTCAATTATTTCCTTGTACACTTAGAATCATGCAGTAATACTGAAAGATTTCATACCTGATAAATATCATAACACGATAAATTGTCTGATAGTGCCCATGACAGTGAGAAGAACTGGATTTCGACGGATTGATGATTCTAGTCATTAAGCAGATGACGACGATTAAATGCGACAAGATTTCTATGAAGTGATCATGAAAGAGTTATCCGGTAATACGTGATCTTCATTCTATAACTGCTTCTGGGTACCTCCTTGTGGTAACACTTTTCTGCAAAGTTGACAACGCTCGAGAACCAATTTTGAAACAAAAACCGAAATGTGCATCTCCAAAAGGGTGTTGCTGTGGAAAGATTACACTGTATGTGTCAGTGGTAATCAAGTTCGAACGTTACTTTTCTGAGATAATTGCTATGTGATGTAAAACTATACGAAAGTGTGATGTGTTGTAGTTGAGTTCGTCAAATACATTGTTATCACCAAATACTCTTGAATTCACTTTTTGCATGCAAACCCTGCTATTTACGCCGGAAAAAGGTTATACTCGTATATAGCCCAAAGGGGTGATATAGGAGAAAACCTCATTCCTAACTATACGGAATAACGCACGTCAGAATACATGCCGAAAGATTGTTACGACGCGTCTGCCGAGCGCGTCCAGGTACAAGATATTTCCTTAGGTCTAATAAAAGCGATTTCGTTATTTCCGCGACCGGGAAATGTTTATGAATGAAAGCGGACATTTTTTATGAATGAATTGTATCGTCGCTAAGTGAATATCGTAGTTCAGCAATATTAACGCATGCGCAAAATGTTAATGAAATTGATTATTCGGAAAAGAGATACAACAATCGATATAATTTTATTCATATCCGAGCCCCATGAGCAAAATGAAAAAGGAATACAAACAGAGTCACCGGCTTAACTAATATTTAGTTGCTACAGGTTACGCCACATACATTGCGTATTTACCCTTGCACCTCCTGAAATGCCTGATGTTTTATGGACTGTTGTTTCCCGGAGGTCTGTGTGGTGGAGACATTGTCATATGTATGTGGCGTTCCCTGTAGTAACTTATTCTCTCTTGTGTAAGGTTAATGACATAGCATAGGAAACAATGTTGATGTGTTATTCTTCCCATCCCGTACATGAATTGTATTGGTTGCTGTTGGTTACTTTCACGTACGGAATGAGAAAGTAATTGAGCAAGTCAAAACATTAGGATACACATCTATCTTTAAAACTTCAACCGACACATTTTCAGCAGAATCTGTATTATTGATACAATCAAACTTTTTAATATAATTCCAAAAGGATCGAGGCGCTCTCTTACTCATATTTGACTACCTTGTTTTTTTCGGTATGATAACATTTCTGTTTCGCCCTACGTTTATTTTTAACAAAATCACGTATGCGGTTCATGAAGTGTACTTCGTTTAGTTCTGATATATTACAATTATAATTTCGTTTTGCAGCACAGAAAATTGATTCGCTCGTTTGCACTTTTCATCAAACCATGACGATCTAGTATGTCTATTTGTTTTTGGTTTTGTACTATATGTACGACAAAAATATTTAAATGAGATATCATATACAACATTGGAAAACATATACATTAATGTCCTATTCATAAGACAATAACTTATCATTAATATCGTTTAATACATCGGCTCTAGAATGAATTCGTTCAAGAAATTCGTCTCTACGGGAGGTATCTCAAACAATTTTGTCATGACTCAAGACTGTTTCATCAGACCTATCAATATCACAACAAAAAGAAAAGCAACTGGACAATGGTCCGAAAATAATAGATTGGTTCGTGTACGAGATTAGTTGAATAAATTTAGGAATGTTCGGTCTTTTCCAAAAAGAGCATTTAAGCAGATATTTTCTTAAATCGTAGAATAAAGGACATTCTAACATGAAATGAAATTCATCCTCTAATGTGCTGCGTAGTTGACATTTGCGTTCGGGTCTTGGACTTTGTTGAGGTTTATGCCATTTACCTGTCAATTTCTAATCTGTGAGTCGATACGCGTAATCAATATAGAGCAATTCTGAATTTATGATTTTTTACAAAATCTTTGTATTGTTTTAAACCAATGTCTGAAAATAAAACGTGTGAGCTAGCTCTTGTCGAATTGATAAGTTGTCCTCTCCTGTCTTGAATAAAAACATCATTAACGCTTTGTTTGAAATTGTTTTAAAAATATTCTACATTATTCCCTCCTTGGTATAGCCAAACTTCATATAAACTCAAGTTTTCTAACAGTTGTTTTACTTGATACATAATATCAATAAAGATATATAAATATGTACATGTATGTAAAAATGTCAAAATAAAAGTTCAAAGACACAACATATAACGAAATATGGACATTACGTAATTATATTAGCACAACATGTAAAGATCGGATACCAGATATAATAAAAACAAACATAATAACAGATTTTCGTGACTACAGAAGATAGTGCCGGTATTCTATCATTTCAGCCCACTGTGCTGAAGATTCTCTTCTTATAAGACTAGGATTAGCTCTGTTGACCTATGAATATCATATTTGTAAATTCCACGTCGATGTTTGATACTTGTTTAGATCGATTGCTTCATTGTAAACTTATGTATTTGTTTCAGCAGTTGAGACGTTTCAAGTAATTGTGAAAGAAACTCGGCTAGCCAAATCATTTGAACTGGGAGGGGAAATGGAAATTCGAGTCAACGGAGATTGAGTTTCGTTCTACCACCCAAAAAAGCAAATATGTTAAGTATACGTTCTCTAACCGTTGGATTAGAAGGTTTGGAACGTTGGGGAGCAACATGGTTTATTTTGAAGTTCGGCGAAGTTGTCCTGATGGTGAAATAGTTTTTACCACAGACAAAAATGCAAGTATGCATAAAATTATTGATCGCCTTTGGGACACTAAAAATAACATGTGATCATAGATTGCATGTTATGTTATAACACGGAGTCAGAACATAAATACAAAAAGAGTTAGGCCACAAGTTTTAACAATATTATCTAGAACCCTCTCCTTAATTTGGCGAACTATAACTAAGTAAAAAAGTAATGATTTTATTGTGCGTGAGAAATTTTACAACAAACAACATTTAAAATCAGCTATGGACCACTATTCGATTGTCTCTAGGACCGACAACGCCACTCCCGTTTACATAAGTAAATACAGCAGTGGCCCTGTGTTATTATTTAAATGTTTTCATAAAATTGTGTACGAGTTGAAATAATATTCATTCTGAGATCCGGATAAAGTAACAATACCAGACGGAAGTTGTGTGCACTAAGAGTATGAAAGTATATTGTATTTATAAAAAGTGTTCTTCTCTCTTGACAATATATCTGCACCACATTCACAAGAAAGGCTATTTTTATAAATTGAGTGAAGACCACTGTATTAATTTCTAATGCTGATATGAGGAACATTTGAAAAACATCAATATTTTGTGAAAAAGGAACTACTGGTACATTACACAATTAATTAAGCTTTTTAATAAAAGAAGTTAATGATTCTGACTGACGAATATCCTCTGAAAGATTATTCCAATGTCCAACTGATGATGATAATACTGATGTAGAAACAATAAGCGTCTTATAGCTACTGATGCATAATCGGTATATTTTCTTACCACATATTAGTGTTAATACACCGAATCATCTGTAGGTCTTATATATATTAAAATTAATTGTTCGCCTGTCTTCAGTCGTTTAAAACGTCTCCTCTTACACCACAAGGCCAAAAATCATGAAACTTTGCTGGAAGCTTCATTTTACGACACAAAAATACCGTAAGGCGTAACGATTGATCAACAACAACAAAATGGTCAAATTTCCTGTTTTGTATTCTAAAAACAGCTCGCCTGCAAACACTTAGCGGAGTTTCAAAAAATAAAAGAAATGCATACTAGCGTGACACCCAAAAAATACTCGAGGGATAACGATTGATCAACAACAACACCATAAAATCTCTTACTTCCAGTGTTGCCTTTTAATGAGATTTCCTATGAAAAAGTGACATTGGAACGAGTATAATAAACTAGGATTGTATTATCTGTATACCAACATGTAAACCGCACATTATGTTATATGTTTCCGTTAATTAAATGAACGGAAGTTATGACGCATGTTTAAGGAAACGTTAGATAGTCACATAAAGAGTGTTTAGGTTCGTACAAATGTACAATGATCAAGTAATTGTAAAAGTAAGTAACACTTGAATTACGGATAAGGTGGCTGAAATGGATATGAGCAATACGAAGATTTACCAAGTTGAAAATTTATCAAGTAATTGACACATTTAATTAAGATGGCTGAAATGCATGCGAGCAGTAAAAAAAAGTATAGATTGAAGAAAATTCGTGATTGCTGGTTTTTAGAAAATTCCTACACACGGACAACAAAACGTCTGCCATTCTTATCTGAGAAAGTTAAGATAAATTTGGATGATAATTACATATTTGCGGACAATAATGTATATGAAATTAAAGAGACAGACAGTGGGGATACCAGGATTGAGAAAATCGATGATTTGGTGTATTCATCCGAGCAAGAAGTGGACAGGATATCAGAATCTTTCAGGGATACTGGCATTAATGAATACGAAGATTTGTTAAATTTTTCCGAGCAAAAAGTAGATGGAATTTCTAGTATGGAGTATTCGCATCTACATATGAAGGATTGTGGACAACTCCACAGGGCACAACGGGAAGGTATGATATATCACTTAAAATTAGTGTTGGTTGTGCATGAGTTACATGAGTTGGTGCATACGAATTAAAAAGCCGACAATGCGAAACTACGACAAACTTAGGGCGACATCGCGACGTTGCCTTTTTGTAATTCAACTGTCGTGTTTTTGACTTGTCGCTTTGGCGCCCCGTCAAACCGCCAATTCGTCATGGCACAATCAGCCATCATAGTTGGGCATATTTTATACATGATAAATAAATGTCATTGTGGGACTTTATATTAAGGACTGACTAAACATAGGACTGCCCCACAGAGGCTCTGAGTAATTCTACTTTTATTTATAAATATTAAATAGAGCAGTAGATTATACAATATTGTATGGGCCATGAAATGTTAGTGGAAAGAATATCGAGGAGTTTGTTTGAGAAATGGCAAATGTTAATGTTGTTACTGCAATCATTTGAAGGGAATGTGTTATTAAACAGGAATATGAGATAATGACTTTTAAGAAGTAAATAATGTTTGCTATGAAATGTGTTCATCACTTGTGGATCAGCATCATTTCGATGCCTAAATGTATTAATTCCTCATATAACTCATATTCTATAACAAATAGAAAAGATTCATTTTCAACGCATTTTGCAATAAAAATTTCACACCCGTCAACGCGTTTTGCAATAAAATTTCAAAATCGCTAAAAACGCAAGTGCAATACCTTAAACAAGTATATATGTAAAATCGTACCTAATATATACGTGCGAGACTTATACAACTAATAGTATGTAACATTTTGAAAATAATTAATCCGTCGACGTGTTTTGCAATAAAATTTAAAAATCGCTAAAACTGCATGAACACTGTCTAATACAGTCGTATATGTATAATTCTACAAAAAATATATGTGCGACACATATAACCCATGATAGATAACACTTAGACGAGATTTATGTTCAACGCATTTTGCAATAAAAATTTCACACTCGTCAAGGCGTTTTGCAATAAAATTTTAAAATCGCTAAACGGCATGTGTAGTGTCTATAACAGTCGCATATATGTAAAATAATACAAAACATATGTGTCGCACATATATTTTTGTATTATTATTCATATATATGATTGTTTACGGTACTACATATGCAGTGGTAGAGATTTTAAATTTTTATTGCAAATCGGGTTGACGGGTGAAAATTTTCTAAATGTTATGTAGTATGAGTTATCAGTCTCGCACGTATATATTCTGTACGAAATTACATATATATTCCGGTTTAAGGTATTACACATGCGGTTTAAGCGATTTTAAAATTGTATTGCAAAGCGCGTTGACGGTGTGAAATGTTTATTGCAAAATGCGTTGAAAATGAAACTCGTCGAATTGTTATAGTGTATGAGTTATATGAGTCGCACATATATTTTTATTATTATCATACGTATATACAACTGTTAAAGGTACTACATATGCATTTTTAGCGATTTTACGTGTTGATGTTATTTCTTCCCCTGTCGGCCTATTGTTGCCAGCTGTCTTGACTTGTCCTGTGGTGTATCCCATCCATTAAATCCCACCGTTTGTCTTCATTATTCTCCTAAGTTGTCATTTATGGTCGGCCCCTGTTTCCATGCGTATTCACCCTTGCACCACCACCAATGCCTGATGTTTTATTAACTGTTATTTTCCCGGTCTTTTGTATGTGACGTTCCCTGTCGACACTTACGCTCCCTTGTAATATGACCACATTTTATATGTTGTGCGGTTAGTTCTCTTTAGACAATTACACATGATTGTGATGCATGTGTAAACATGTCTACATTTGTATTGATATAATTATGTAAGGTCTCATTCATCATTTATATACATGTTGATCGAACTGAAATAGTTATATTGCAGAAAGATGTAAGTAATAGTAATAATATAAAATGATATATTTTAGTTTTCCCAAAGTAAGCCGTATATTTTCATTTCTCCAATGTATAATTAAGACATGAATTATGACATTGCATAACTAATGATAAAATACTTTACTTGAAATGGAATTACACTACAATTGTTAATGTTAAAGATGCCTTAACCAACGTAGCAACAATACAGGAAATACGGCCAGTTCTAATATTTTACGTTCAGATAGATCAATGCATCTTTAATAAACATAAGGTGGCTGATAGGAGTTAAACTTTACGGGCCGTCTTTATATTTTTGTGGTGTAACAGTATATAATAATATAGATAAAAAGTGAATGATTAAGTCGAGCATAAGGTTTAAATCTTAACCTCTATTTGACATTTACAATTGATTTTAAATTTTGACTTTGGCCTATCTATAGAAACAAATCGTTCTAGGTATTGTCAAGAGATAGTCCTGAAAGCTATTAAGTGATATGACAAACATCTCAGTCAACCCGGATTCTTGTAGGAATTAAATTACATTTTAATAGTAAAATTTGAATGCTTTGGATAAATTCACTCTGATAAACATGCTTGTATCCTGTAGATAACTCACACCAACTTGTACATGCTAATACAATATACACAGTATGGCTTTGAAAGTGGTCTTGATTGCAATCTGTATCTGGTGTAAATTGAAATTTAATTAATTCGGAAATTAGCTTAGTACATGTATTATAAATGCTAAAGTAATTATATTCATGATTTATCAGAATAACAGGAAACAGATTCGATCTGACCTGGATCAGTTATGTTACATGTTTCATATGTAAAATTATTATGAGTGTATTTTGCTTTTGAATTAAGTGCATGCGTTCATGTTTCAATGTGCTTTTAGAATGGCTGTGTACTTTGTCTATTCATACTCGAGTTATTTATTCATTGTTATATACATTGCATCAGCAGTGATGCACAGTAACGACAGTTCGGATACTGCGTCTCATATCCAAGTCGTGTCAATATCAGTGCCAAAACATTCGACGAAAATGTTTTGTTAACTTGTAAATCGCGCACTTGGCTATGCTCTTTATCAGGTCCGCGCGTTAAAGAAAGGATCATGGCGGCTAGCACATGAGTGTACGACATAAATCATATTAAGAATACCTAAACATTTATACAGGCTTGAAAGCTAATAAAAACACACCACTCTTTACTGCAATAAAACATTTTACACTTCGTCGCCTTATTTCCAGAACCCCGTAACTCAATTTTTAGTGGTTTTTGAGTATTTGGTATCGTTGAAACCATCTTTTCAAGCTCTTCTGTACAACCTGTATTGTTCTGGAATGCACATAACTTAAATAAAATGCAATTCCATAACCCCGTATGTAACTATTCTCTACAGGAGGATACAACTTTAGAGCCGTTTTTCTCAAAAAGACAAGTTATGGGGTTCTGGAAATAATGCGACGATGTCTTGTAAGAAATATAGTAAGTGTCCACGAGTTGATGGTGACTAGTGAAGCTAGTATGGTATAATGAAAAAGACACACACGTTGTTGTCGGAAAGAGTTGCATTCCCCTCCATAAATTCAGAAGCTCTCTAGAGAAAGGAATACAGAATAGCAAAACGCGTCAACGGGTGAGAATATTTTATTGCAAAATGCGTTGAACCTGAATCACGTCTAACTATTATCTAAAGTGGGTTATACACTGCACGACGTTACAAGATATGTTGGGAGTTCTTAGCCGAGCGATACGAAATCTTCGCGCACGATTTAGAACGACATGACACACCGACGACTTGCCATGTCGTGGACGTCCGCGTGTTACAACATGTGGTCAAGACAGCTATATCATGAACACGCATTTGCGCAATCGATTCCAAACTGCCACTACTACTGCTGCTAACACACCTGGACTTCATAATAACCGAATCAGTGGGTAATCGTCTGCGGGAGAACGGTTTACACAGACGACGTCCTTACGTTTGATGCGTTTTAACGCAACGTCATCGTGTAAATCGTCTTAATTGGGCACGTGTACACACTCGTTGGACACGACGACGCTGGAATATCGTTCTTTTTTCGGTTGAATCCAGATTTTGTTTACATCGTGGTGATGGCAGGGTGCACGTCTACCGTAGGAGAAATGAACGCTATGCTGACTGTTGTATTCTTGAACGAGATCGTTTCGGGGGAGGGGGTTCTGTCATGGTTTAGGCAGCCATTGCCCATGGTTATCGTTCACCACTAGTCGTCATTAATGACAATTTAAATGCTCAACGTTACCGCGATGACATGCTTGCTCATCACGTCATTCCTCTGTTCCATAACAACGCCAGCATGATAATGCCACATCTCATACAGCTAGAGACACTGTAAATGTTCTTATAACAAATAACATTGATTTCATTCATGACTGGCCCGCTAAAAGTCCTGATCTCAACCCAATCGAGCACGTCTGTGATATTCTGGACAGACGAGTGAGGCGTCGTCCCAACCCACCTGCTAACGTCAAGGAACTTCGTCAAGCGTTCATTCAGGAATGGAACAATAATCCACAGGCATAAATCAACACCTTAGTCAATTCTATGCGCCGGCGTTGCACTGCAGTGGTCAACTGTAGAGGTGGTCATACCCGTTATTAAGTGTTATTTTTGTTTTCAAACCCCTACCTCACTTGTCAAACTTTCCCCCATTTTCTGTTAACCTTTGGCTATCATTTTTGCACCAAACGATGCATCATGGAACACTCTTTAAACGCATATATAACAATGATTCCCCGGATTTGTTTTCATCAAGCTATGTTCATGCAAACTTAGCGGGAGTTTCTTTTTTTGTTCAATATATGTGTCGGACATATAGTCTCCCGTCGCCGAGTGGTTAAGGCATCCGCCTTTGGAGCGGGAGGTCGAGATTCGAATCCTGGTAGGGGTCCGTTCTGATATGGCCGGTTGGTAAGCCACCAGCTAGCTAAATATTGGTTATCATGGCGCTTGGCATTAAAGGATAGGAATCGGGAATCGGGAAGTAAATGTGCTCAGAAAGTAGGTGTCTTCCATAGGTCAGAATTGGATGGCCCTTTAAATAGGGGTGACACTGTAAATACATAGCTATTATGAGTAATATGTGTCGCACATATATTTTTTGTATTATTATACATATATACGACTGTTTACGGTACTACATATTCAGTTTTAGCGATTTTAGATTTTTATTGCAAAACGCGTTGACGGATGAAAATTTTCAAAATGTTACATAATATAAGTTATAATTCTCGCACGTATATATTTTGTACGATTTCAAATATATATACCTGTTTAAGGTGTTACACTTGCGTTTTTAGCGATTTAAATTTTTTATAGCAAAACGCGTTGACGAGTGTGAAATTGTTATTGCAAAATGCGTTGAACATAAATCTTGTCTAAGTGTTATCCATCTTGGGTTATATGTGTCGCACATATATTGTTTGAATTAATATACATATATACGACTGCTTAAGACAGTATACATGCAGTTTTAGCGATTTTAAAATTGTATTGCAAAACGCGTTGACGGATGATTTTTTTCAAAATGTTACATAATAGGAGTTATAAGTCTAGCAGGTATATATTTTGTACGAAATTACATATACATGTACACCTGTTTACGGTATTATACTTGCGTTTTTTGCGATTTTAATATTTTATTGCAAAACGTGTTGACGGGTGTAAAGTTTTTACTGCAAAATGCGTTGAAAATGAGTGTTGTCTAATTGTTGTAGTATATGAGTTATATGAGTCGCACATTTATTTTTAGTATTATCATACATATATACAACTGTTTAAGGTACTACATATGCATTTAGAGCGATTTTAATTTTTTATTGCAAATCAGGTTGTAACAGATGTATCTACATAATACAATAAAAATATCATAATATAAGTTCACAGGCACAACATATAACGATATACGGACATGAAGTAAATATGTTTGTACAACATATGAAGACCTCGATACATAAAGTAAACAAGAAATATCTTTAAAAAAGATGGTCGGCGCAATTTGAAGTATGCAAATTTGTTGCAATCTGGAGGTTAAAATTTGTTGTACAACATAAAAATGCCTAAATGTTACGACTGCCGGTCATTCAATTACGCTATACTACAGAAACGCCGAGACCTGTAAGGGGAGATCACTGCTTAGTGTGATTAGACATAGACACAGTATAAGTTGTTTCAATATAGTTCATCAATATTACTTTATGCATAAGACGTGAACTCACACATTTATGTTAAATAGCAATGTATCTGATTAAAACGATATAAATGATCGCGACTGGTACAATACACCAAGAAAGTCTTCTTAATTCCAAAACCGGACAATTCCCCCAGGTGATGACTAATTATTCTGATACTCAGCGTACTCTGCACATCGATAATGTAATGGTAAGGGCAGGTAATCCAGACTAATGACTAACAACACTACTTACTGGATAAATCATGAAATACACTATACACAATGTCAACCAATCTGCGTCAATGTTATAAATATTTTTCAGTTGAGGAGAAATTGCCTTGGTGGTTAACGTAATATTTGATTGGTTTACAAAACACTGATATGCAAATAGCAAAACCATGTTAGTACGGCTGCGCCGAGAAAGATGGTCGGCGCAATTTCAAGGTCAAGATTTGTTTTGCAAAATAAAAAAATGTCGAGATGTAACGCTTGATGGTCACTCCAGATCCAAAATGGATTTCGGTAAATTCACCGAAATTCAGTGGATTTCGGTAATTAACCTAACCTTTATCGAGAGTGTTAACCAATCCGCGTTTAGGTTACAAACGTTGTTCGGTTGAAGAGAAATTACCTTGCAAAACCATATTAGTACAGCTGCGCCGAAAAACAAACACAAACATGATACATATCTTTATAACTACAAAAGATAGTGCCGGCGTTCCATAGTTTCTGATCACTCTCGTAATGCAGTGAAAGTTCTCTAAATAATAATTGGCGGATTAGCTCTGTTGACCAATGTATATCAAGTTTGTAAGTAATTCTCGTTAGTTGTACCTTATGGTCGGCCAGGTCATTCGTTGCGCCCGGTTCCCTTGCGTATTTACCATTGTACCTCCTAAAATGACTGATGTTATATTGACCGTTGTTTTCCCGGAGGTCTGTGTGGGGAGGCATTTTCTTATGTATGTGGCGTTCCATGTGGCAACTTATTATCTCTTGAAAAAAAACCCTCGTTGTGTGGGACTAGTGTAGATCGATTGCTTCATTGTAAACGTTTGTATTTGTTTCAGTCGTTGCGACTTTTCAAGTAAGGTTGGATGCCAGTAAGCTAGCCAAATTATGTGAATTGCGAGGGAAAATGGAACTTCGAATCAACAAAGATGGATGTTCGTTCTACAACACAAAAAGCAAAACTGTTAAGTATACGTTTCCTAACAGTTGGATAAGATGGTTTGGAACGTCGGGGGCTACTAAGTTTTCTTTTGAAGTTGGACGAGATTGTCCCGCTGGTGAAGGTCAAATAGTCGTTAACACAGACGATAGTTTCAATCTGCGTAGCACTATGAAACGCATTTGGGACATACATGACAAACGGTGATCATTGACTGCAAGTTATGTTATTATACGGAGTCATCTATATCATCTGCATACCTGTCAAAGTGATTAAGAAGAAATATATGCACATGTTAACGTCAGGGTTGTAGCCAGCCCAAAACGAACGAGCTTGCGCAAACTATTTTGTAGTCTTTTTTTGTATATTTTGTAATCATTTTCAAAATAAGTCATAACCTTTGTATTGAAATACATTATGTACAATGTATTATTATTTATGTCTTGTAATCGATTATAATTGTCTGATGCAATTGAGTATGATATCTTTGAGTATTGTAACCGCGTACAAGAGTATCGAAGGAGCTCGACTATTTTAGGCCCTATGTAACCATGGGTAATACGTCCGTTCTCCGTGACAATTTGACTAAAGATAATACACGCAAAACCTTTTCTTTGCCTAAACATCTGTTTCTTAAGGAAAAGTCAACAATTGCTTGCGTGGTTTATACTGGGTGTTAAGCCAAGAACACTGGTTGGGACAACTGTCCGACTTTCTTTACTGCATTACTGTTAAAAAGCGGCGCAAATCATGAAAGCTAGGAGACAGACAACGACGGGTAAATTCATAATGACGAAACCTACATTTATTTCTCACATATTGTGCGCTTAATTACCTCAAGAAGTCCACATCTTCTAAAAGGCAATGGCATTGAACGTCATTTTAACATCATATTGTTCAGACGTTTTATCCAATGGCACGCACGTCACTATTTACATTCGCGTGAAATGAAAGGTACATAATGGTTTGGAGCCGAGCATGAAAGAGTTATCAAGCAATACGTGCACTTCATACATTACAACTGCTTCTGGGTACCTCCTTGTTGGTTAGACTTTTCTGCCAAACAGCCGAAATTTGCATCTGTGGAAAGATTGCACTGTATGTATGGTGTCGCTGGTATTCAAGGATTAGCGTCACTTTTCTGAGATAATTGCTATGTGATATAAAACTATACGAAATTCTGTTGTATTTGTTGTAGTTAACTACGTCATATATATTTTTATTACCAACTACTCTTGGTTTCACTTCTTGCATGCAACCCCGGCTAACTATACGGAATCACGGGCGGAATGCATTGTTAAGTTATACATACCATTGAGAGTGACAGTGACTACAAATATGATCCAACATGGGTGTGTAGAATATACTACAGTATTCGTGCGGTAAATTAATAGTCAGAATACATTCCGAAATATTATTACGACTCGTCTGCCGAGCGCGTATAGGTACAAGGTATTTCCTTAAGCCTAAGTCCCACCATCACGACTTAGGGTGGCGAATTGGTACGAATGTAAAAATCGTGGACATTCCTCATAACTCTTACAGGGTTCTTGTTGGAGTCCTGGTGTTTCGGGGCAGTTCTCCTCTATTCCCAGGAGGGCCACGACAGTTTTGAAATGTTCAAAATATTTGTGTTCAAGTCATGATTTAAGTGAGTTCATACTGCATTCTTACTGCGTTCGTACTTGTTCGTACTGGAGCGTACTGGCATTATTCCCCTATCGTAGCGATTCGTGATGGTGGCTGTCAATCATGTTCTCACTCTCCAAGCAGACAGTAGTACTCTTTACCACGAACCACTACGCATCCAGTACGACCCCAGTACGAACCTGTATTCGTATCACTTTCGTGTCGCAATCGTGACGCAATCCAGGTAGTTCGCGGTGGTTCGTGTTGGTTCGTACTGATTTGTGGACATTCCTACAGTATTCTTACTGTGGTCGTAGTGAGTTCGTGTGGGTTCGTACTGGTTCTTCTTGATTCTTGTTGGAAGCGTATCGCGTTCTTACTGCTGTCTCACTGCATTCTTGTGGCATTCGTACCGATGCGTACAATATGCGTACGGCATGCGTAGGGAACTCTCTCTAGGGTCAGTTCATGGCGAACCACTACGACTTTTTCATTATTTTCCTTTTCGCCGGCATTCGTGCCCAAATTCGTGACAGTGCGACTGGGGCTTTAGGTCTATAAAAAGCAATTTCGTTATTTCCGCGAGCGGGAAATGTTTATGAATGAAAGCAGACAGTTTTTATGAATGAATCGTATCTACGCTATGTTAATATCGTATTTCAGCTATATTAACGCATGCACAAAACGGGCAAATGTTAATGGAATGGATTATTCGGAAAAGAAATAAAACAATCGAAAGGATTTTATTCATATCCGAGCCCCGTGAGCAAAATGAAAAAGCATTAAAAATAGAGTCTAAATGAAAGCTGCCATCTAAATGGTTAATTAATCATTTAAGTTTCTTCATTATTTACGTTTGATAATAATACATCTATGCAATACCTAAATGCCTACGATATATCACAGAAAAATATGCAAGTAGAATCTTTGTTGTTAAGTAAATTACGGATTGGATTGTTGTGGAGTGACCAGGTAGAAAGAAATCCGGATTGAATTCGCCATATTAAAGACTTGTCATGTAGATAGTTATGCATATGTTAGAAAATAGTTTGAGGTTCGTTTTTGTTTCTTTTTTTGAAAAGTGGCATAACATGAGCGAGTTTTTCAACGATTTGGATAAATACCTTCAGACAAAGAACGATTAAAGAGAAGACAGAGTAGGAAACAGATATTTTTCGGCGCAGGGTTTTTAAAGTATCTGAACCTTCCCGATCTTGAATAATAAATTCATCAAGTATTGTATTAATCTTGTAATGGAAGATTGGAAAGCTGCGTGTTAGTTTCATCTACGTTGGAAACTTAATACGAAAAAGTCATTCAGCGTATTGGCGCTGTAACCATGTCAGGTAATGCGTGTATATCGTTACCTACACTGCTCCAAAAAATTAAAGGATCAGATATTGCAGTACAGTTGTTATAAACGTTTATTGGGACAAAGTAATTGTTGTACATTTAAATTGGATGTCTGTACATGAACTGCACGGGTAAAGTGAGGTTTCGTGCCGTCTGTATGGTGGTTTATTGACGCGTTATTCACCCCAACACCATATATAGGCCAGAATCTGGTTATATCGTACTTTGTCAATTTTCAAGAGCACTGTTGAAATGTAGAAATTGCTGTTTAAATTTACGTTTTGTACCATTGTAACGGGATTATTGCTGTTCGACAACATATGGCCCACTGATGTCGCTAGAGCCGTACTAATGCTCAAAATGGGCTTTCACAGCGTCATCTCGCAGACATCGACGTGTCACAGAGCATGGTCATTCAACTATCGTCCCGATACCAGGACACAGCCCGGTATACCAGGCGCCATGGGCAGAGTCGTCGGCGTTGTACAACAGCAACACGGATCCATATTGAATTTCAAATTGCCACAGGACGTCGATTGTCTGCCAGACTGTATGTAACCGCTTACATGAAGGTGGCATTAATTCGAGACGTCCGGCTATTGGTCCCATATAGACGCCAGATCATCATAGGCGCAGACTCGAATTTGCCAAAGAACATTGTTACTGGAAAATGCGTGAATGGGAGTCTGTACTGTTTACACATAAGAGCAATTTTCACTTCTCCGCTTGTGATAGTCTCATGCATGCCGAGTGTAACTTTGTTCAAACTGACATATTCGGTGGTGGATCTGTTATGTTTTGGATGGAATTTGTTTAAGAGGCCACACGGGACTACACGTCATGGCTAGAGGGATACTTACAGCTGTTCGTTTATCTAGATGCGATTCTTGATCCATTGTAAGACCATTTGCTGGTGCAATTGGAGATAATTTCATGTTGATGCAGGATAATGCAAGTCCGCTTACGGCTAGATTGACAATGGATTATCGGAATCGTGAAGATACTGAAGTGATGGACTGTCCGGCACCGTCGCCAGATTTAAATCCCATAGAACATGTGTGAGACTACCTCCACAGACAGATATACAGACGTCACCCCCACCACTAACAGTGCATGACCTCATGAAGGCTATCATACTGGAGTGGGAGGCCCTGCTTCAACAGACGATCCGGAATCTCATATTTAGCATGCCAATGAGATGTTGCGAGTGTTCTAACAATCGTGGGGGACATACTCATTATTGAAATAAACTGTGGTTAAAACTGTGCATTGCTTTGAGTGTTATGCTGTAGAATGTCATTGTTATTAATTTCGTGTTTTATTGATTTCAGTATATTCCGGCTTTAAAGATTGATTGTTTCTGTAAATTCATTAAAAAGTCGTTATATTGGTTCAAATAAGATGCCAACTCATGGTGTAATTATTCGTTTTATCTTTTATCCCTTACCCGTTAGTAAAAATGAACATATTTACATGATCCTTTAATATTTTGATCAGCGTATTTCAGCACTACTCTCTCTCTCACACATTCTCTCTCCCCTCTCTCTCTCTCCCGCTCCCCCGCTCTCTCATTCTCTCTCTCTCTCTCTATCTCTCTCTCTCTCTCTCTCTCTCTCTCTCTCTCTCTCTCTCTCTGAAAATATTGTTTACTCGGTTCCTCTATTGCTTGTCAATAACCCAGACTAATTGTGTTATACATTTGGAAAGTTTTACGAATTTGCTAAACAACATGAAACCTCATCCAAACGTCAGTCTTCAAAATGCAAGTCCTGCTTGATAAAAACCCAACATCATAGTTTCAAATCATTGACACAAGTCTTGTGGACACTCAGGTGGCCGCATTTTCCACCTGACCGACATGAAACCTGATTTTAAGCCAGTCTTAAGTGATGTTTTACTGTTATATTTTCCCATGAACGAGTATAATAAAGGATTGTATTATCTGTATACCAACATGTAAGCTACACACACTTACGTTATATGTTTCATTGTTTCAATTTCTTTACATGATTGAGACTATTGACAAAGGAATGTTCCCCTCGCATAATTGTTAATTAAATGAGCGGAAGCTATGGCGGATATTTACGGTAACGTTAAGTAGTCACATACGATTGTTTAGGTTAGTACAATGATCAAGTAATTGACACTCAATTTATAAAAGTAAGTAACACTTAAGATACATATAAGGTGGCTGAAATGGATATGAGCAGTACGAATATTTACCAAGTTGAAAATTGATCAAGTAATTGGCACATTTATTGAAGATGGCTGAAATGCAAGCGAGCAGTAACAAAAAGTATAGATTGAAGAAAGTTCGTGATTGCTGGTTTTTAGAAAATTCCTACACACTGAAAACAAAACGTCTGCCATTCTTATCTGAGAAAGTTAAGATAAATTTGGAGGATAACTACATATTTGCAGACGATAATGTATATGAAATTAATGAGACAGACAGAGGGGATACCAGGATTGAGAAAATCGAAGATTTGATTTATTCATTCGAGAACGAAGTGGGCAGAATATCAGCATCTATTAAGGAAAACGGGAGTGATAAAATTGAAGATTTTGTTCATCATTCAACCATGCAAGAAGTGAACAGAATATCGGAACCTATTAAGGATACTGTGGGTCATGATTATGCCAATTCTGCCGAGCTAGAAGTAGATGAAATATCAAGGTCTATTAGCGAAGTAAATATTCGATCACATGAAAGTGATAGCGCCGGGTATGTTGATTACTCTAGTGTCGACGGTCCGCATCTGTTTATGAATGATTGTGGACAGCTCCCAAGGGCACAACCGCAAGGTATGATATATCATTTAAAATAAGCTTGGGTCATTGCTTGATACAGAGCTTGTTGAGCCTTTTAATTTGAATTACTTTTTACCACGTGTTACATATACATCGATGTTTACGAAGTAAGTGGAACCTATCTGACGAAACGTTTTGGCAGTATGTTTGTTTACAATGTGCATATGGTTACTTCCGATGCTATCACGGACTCCCTAATATAATAGATCAATACATATTAAGAACTTGACATTTAATCGTGTCGTATGATATGTGTAAAAATTCGATTAGTGATTACATAAATCACATGAAAACAAGAAATATCTTGAAAAAAGATGATCGGTGAAATTTGAAGGTTAAGATGTGTTGTGCAACATGAAAAATGCCCAGAATTTACGTCCAAATTGGATTTCGGTAAATTCACCGCAAGGTAAGGTAACGAATCCTTTATCGAAAGGTTAACCAATCCATGTCAATGTTACAAACGTTGTTCGGTAGAAGAGAAATTGCCTTGGTGGTTAACGTTTGATTGGTTTACACAACACTGTTATGCAAATAGCAATACATTGTTCGTACGGCTTAAAAGTTATACTTTGTCACTGTAAAGTGCTTTATCTTCATTCAAGCGATCAAGTACCGATTTGATGGTAACTTCAATATTTATAGCCTCGTATTACAGTACAGTACGTTTTTTACATGTCGTAACTTCATAACCTCGTAAATTTAAACATTTCCTAATATAGGTTATGCAGACATCTTATGTCCATTGCATCGTGTCATTTATTCTTTCTATCGTGTACTTTCTTAGTTGGGTGCTGAACAGTTATGCGAATAAGAATTATTCTGGTATTCTGTTATTTATCTTGTAAACTTTTATCATCAGATTTTCCCAAGATTTTTGCAACTGCTATTTTCTGCAACACGCACCGGTAAAAATGCAAGATTCTGGTATTTCAACCAAAGAATGTTATTTACCTCGCTTGTATATTCATGGGCGATGTTGGCTGATTTGGCGGGGGCCAAGGCGACAAGTAGAAAACAAGACAAATGACTATTTTAACGAAATTTCTTATTTTCGTGTTGTCGATCGGACTTTGCGTTTCGCCTCGTCGAGGCGCCAGCAAAAAACACGAAATTCCGGTAAAGAATCAATTTGTAACGTTTTCGCCTTGGCAAGTCGCTAACCTATGGATGCACATAATGTAATAAGTTGTCTAGATGATATATGCATCTACATAATGTAATAAAAATGTCATAATAAAAGTTCAAAGATACAACATATAACGATATACGGACATTTAGTTAATATGTTTGCACAACATATGAAGAACTTGATACATAAAGTCAAAAACAAACACACATACTAGCAGATCTGTATGACTACAAAAGATAGTGCCGGCGTTCCATAGTTTCAGGTCACTCTCGTAATGTAGATAAGATTTTCTAAATACTAATTGGCGGACTAGCTCTGTTGACCAATGTATATCAAATTGGTAATTAATTCTCCTTAGTTGTCCTTTATGGTCGGTCAGGCCATTCTTTGCGCCCCTGTTCCCTTGCGTATTTACCCTTGTACCTTCTTAAATGGCTAAAATATTATAGATTGTTGTTTCCCAAAGGTCTATGTGTGGAGGCGTTGGCTTATGTACGTGGCGTTCCCTGTAGCAACTTATTATATCTTGTAAATAACACCTCGTTGTTTGGGACTAGTTTATATCGATTACTTCATTGTAACCTTACGTATTTGTTTCAGCCGTTGAAACTTTTCAAGTAATATTGAAAGACACTAAGCTTGCCAAATTATGTGAATTGCGAGGGAAAATGGAACTTCGAGTCAACGAAAATGGATTTTCTTTCTACAACACAAAAAACAAATATGTTACGTATACGTTCTCTAAACGTTGGATAAGAAGGTACGGAAAGTTGGGGACAAATAAGTTTTGTTTTGAAATTGGACGACGTTGTCCCGCTGGTGAAGGTGAAATAGTCGTTTCCACAGACAAAAGTGCCAGACTGAAGGAAATTACTGAACGCACTTGTAAAATTAATGACAAGCTGTGATCATAGACTGCATGTTATGTTATAACATGGAGTCAGTAACGTTTATCTTTAAGACTGTCAAAGTGAATTAGAAGAAATATGTAAGGTAGCACATGTAAAGGTCAGGGTAATATCTAGCCCATAACGAATGTCCTTGTACAAACTATTTTAGACTGCATGTTATTACACGGGGGCAGCAAATATCATCTTCAAACTTGTCAATTGAATTAGAAGAAATTTGCGAGATAACGCATGTTAACGTCATGGTTGTAGCCAGCCCAAAATGAACGAGCTTGAGCAAACTGTTTTTGTAGTCTAAATTTGTCATGCGTATTTTTTTGTAGTCTAAATTTGTCATGCGTAGTTTTGATCATTATTACAATAAACCATTCCACTAAAATGATGTGTTTGCCCGTGCTTTTCGAGCTAACAGGTAGCTACGCTACTGGGAGGCGTTTCATCAAACATAAGCGATGCGATGTCGTACAATCGCTATCATTTGCTAGTTCATTTGCGATTTACCGCTATTTGCGTTTCATCAACACCATCGCAATGATACGTTCCGTCAATTAAAGCCGATCGCAAAGTTCCTTTTCGCCACTTAGAAAAAAGGGCGCACAGTCTGTAAAATGACGTCACAGAGCGAGAAGCTCGAATTGGACATTTTCTGAGAAATCGCAGACAACTTGCCGACGGATGTTACTCTCAAGATGGCTCCTAAACTTCCCGCCAACCTACGTCATCTCCCGCGGCTTTCGCATAGATAGAACCCACACGAACCGTTCAGTGACCAAGACCGGATTCCAAGGTCACTACACAAATGGTAATTTGTGGATGCTCTTCTTTTGCAAACATATGCATGCGAGTTATTCGCTTATTGTTTACTTATAACGCTTATCATTATTATGATAACATGTAATTCCTCCATGTTTGCGATTAATACAGTGGTTTGCGAGTGGAACAACCCAGTCGCTAGTATTTGCGATTTATACAGGCTAACAGGTGCCCTCGCAACTTTGCGATCTTTAATGAAACGCGACTTGCAAGTTTTGTCTACGATTTTTCGATTATCAGCTGCGATTTGCGATGCGACCGTTGATGAAACGCCGCCCTGAATTGCGCCCGATTGACGATGCTAGTCTTTTAACAGATGACGAAGATTTACAGCGACAAGATGGCCATGCAGTGCTTGTATGTACGGAGCCAGCGGAGCATGAAAAAGATTTCAAGCAATACGTGATCTTTATACGTTATAACTGCTTCTGGGTACCTCCTTGTTGGTAAGACTTTTCTGCAAAGTTGACAACGCTCGAGAACCAATTTTGAAACAAAAACAGAAATGTGCATTTCCAAAAGGGTGTTGCTCTGGAAAGATTGCACTGTATGTATGGTGTCACTGGTATTCAAGGTGGAACGTTACTTTTCTGAGATAATTGCTATGTGATATGATACTATTAAAAGTAAGATTTGTTGTAGTTGAGTTCGTCATATAGCTACATTTTTATCACCAAATACACTTGGAAATACTTTTTGCTTGGAAAACCACATTACTTTGAAAGTGTTTCACTTAACTAAGTATGCGTGGAACATAATCAAAGCGCGCGTGATGAGGAATGCTTGTGTTGCTGAGGATACATCCTATCTTATTGTGTCAAATATATTGTTCAACTTAGTGCTGTCACATAAATTACTTTCAACCATTCATTTAATATTAGAAAGGCACTAGATTACAGCAGGTATTTTCTTGTAGAGTTCCCTATTGACGCGTCTGTCACAAAGTGGTTATTGGCAATAAGTCTTGCAGAACGTTTGTAAACCTTGTCTTCATAACCATATTAAATGTGCTGTAATTCCCTAAAAAATGTCGTTTTGCTATAAGTTTTGTTTTGTAGTGACCTACAAATATCCCTGCATTCAGAAATGTTAATTTCTCCTAGATTTGGGCCAACATCTCAGAGACTGCCACACATGTTGTCGTCGTTGTAACTTCCTGATTTGTACATTTAAATGCCGATATGTCTTTCGAAAATCTGAATTGATTTTATAGTTATGTTATGTTTAAAATCGCAGATCAGAGAGTCGTGTTTGGTTTTTATTGAATAAGTAGACATAAGTAGACATAAGATATAGTATATAATATGGAGGAGGTAACGACATAATCTTGGAACAAATCACGTGTGGAATAACCGATACCAGCCCAGTTTTCAGACAGATAACTATTGCAGTACTCACATTTACATATCATGAGTTGTCTCTCGTATTACGCCATACTGCATCCAGTTGGAAGTTTGCCTCATGAAGAAAACATCACATTTCTCACTCCTGGTTTCTAGGCTATGAATATGAAACTTCGAGAAGTAAAATATCAAGTAAATCAAATGAATAGCACACATTCTCGGAATTTTGACATTTCATTTATCTCAGAATTTGAAATCATCCGAAATGAAATTAAATTGTGTTTAGTCATTCATTCCAAGAAAAGTCGCTTCATGATTTACATAAACCGTGTCCATGGTTTGGTGGAGAAGTTCGTCAAATCAGGTGGTCAATTCTGGGTAAATGTTTCGCTTATTCACAGTTTATAATCATTAGTTGATAGCTATGTAGAGCTGTCACCACTGGAACTCTAGATATCACAGACGATGGATGTACGGCTGTTGAAAAGTGCAGCTGTTGTCTAATACTCACTTGTGCGGGCATTCAATAGATTTTCGGTTTAATTTACGGATTCCTTAGAACTGTATGGCATAAATGTATTCCTGCATTTTCAACACGAATTAGTGATAGTATGGTACAAGAATCATTGATGTCAATAAACAGCACTTATCGACCAGTTAAATACATATCAAAGCTCGTATATCGTCAATTTGTCTCGTGAAATTGTTCCTGAATCAGTGATGAATCTTATGGCGCCATATATCTGCCACCAGTTAACTACATAATTAACTAAAGTATTACGTGGATATTAAGTTAAAAAAGCTAGATTACTACTTAATTAACTAGAAAAGTATGTGGTTAACTAAGGGGACCTTAACATACATCTAAAACATAAATAGAAATAATAATCACGTAGCCAATTCCAGCCTTAGAACTGTCTGTAAAATACTGGAAGTAACGCCGATGTGACAGCTAGCTAACCTCACACTAAATCGCTATATAGTGTGATTTATAGTTGTGTTTCCCTGTCAATGCAGTTCATTTATGTCACAGTAAAGACACAAACACAAGTGTGGATTTGAAATACATGTATCTGACATCTAATGCCAGACATTTTAATAAATATATAACGTAGTTAATTAAACAAACTATACGGTTGTGAACATGATAATATTATTATCAATGTGATATAAAGCTGGACACAGCAAGTGTCATTAATGATTTCCCGCATATATATACATAATTTGACTAATTAGGCAGTAACTTATAATTAAAAGCAGTTAACCATGACGACGCTTACAATAACATATACAATGTATATAATCCAGAACAAAGAAACAATCCGTCTTACAATCCCTCTCATTATAGAAATGATAATACTGATAAAACAGGTCTGTTAAATGTATGCTACTTGCTACTATTTATAGACGAAGTGAATAGTATTAGACAATTTGAATATGAAATTGATCGAACTTTACGAACATAATGGTGCTTGCTGACAAACAGGACGACATAATATGACTTAAACTTGCTGAAGACAAGCAAACAGTATGATCATGTTTATGTAAGTATGTGTACAGTCAAAACATAATTCCGTATTTTTTTCGGCGAAGCTTTTGTTCAGGTATTGTGGTGGAATGAATATCGGCTGGTCAAGCAGGGGGTTGTAGGTTCGTACACAATCACACCTCCTCATAAGACGCACATGCTGTTTTGTCTAATGTGAACTGGAACTGCTGTGAACTTTCTTCCTTTCTCATATCTTTCTCGTCTTCGTTAAATGTACACTGGTTATATTGCTAAGTAGATATACACACGTACGTCCGATTGTCCAAATAAAGTGATTATCAAATCATATGGATATTTGTTTTTTCCACTTGCCATTGTTGAACCTATACAAGTTCAGTTACACTGATCATTCTGGAGTTTAACTGTCAGTTTTGGCTGTTTCCTTTTGTGACTCAGACTATCACAAACATTTTGTACTTTCTCAGATTTCTTTAACTCTGCAACAGAAAACAACCCAACCAGGAGTATGTATAATGAACGGTCAACGTTAGTTTTTTCTACGTACCTCTACGACAGGAATGTCTATTTACATAAACTCTCTTCCAACTATCAATTTCGATACCATCTGTACGATCAATGCCATTTTCCAAAACTTTGCAGCTGGTCTTGCAACGATTCATATATTTTGTATTTCTATACAGTCTTAATGTGTCATATAAACGAGGTCCGGTACAAATTCACCATTATATGCATATAGCAAAGTGTATTTCCGAAGAATGTCAGGAGTTAATGTCTCATTTCTTGCAAAATATGTCAAATTCAGCGAATTTAACAATATTTTCGTCGGTAGGATGTACTTTGACCAATTGATAGTTCCCACGTCTACAATATTTACCTCCCTTGTTCTGAATAGTCGGCCATTTTGATAGCCAAAATTGATTAGCCCCCACAAGAATAATTCCTAAATATGTGATAATTGAGAAAATATCAAGAGAATTTGCATGTGACAACCACTTAAACTTAAACTGAGCCAAATGCCAACATGAGCATAATGAATAGGTTATTATTTTTATATCTGATTAGTTTATCATCGTTTACATTTAATTTCCTATACACTTTAAGGAAATGTGCCTATCAGTATGGCTGACATTTCAGAACAAGGGAGGTAAGTATTATAAATGGGGGAACTATCTATTATCAAAGACCTAAATACCATTGGTATTTAGGTCTTTGCTATTATGTAAGAATTTTTTTATATACATTAATTGGATATTAAAATAGAATTCTCAGCATAATGAATAGTACTACAGAGCCAGTTATTTACACACAAAATCAAATGAAAAAAACACGCATTACCTTTATAACAGACAATAAATCCACCACTACCCCGAGTATCATCGGAGACATTAAACTGCAATCTTGCAAAAACTTTTTTCTTTCTATTTGGTTGGATTTCTATCAGTTCATTGGCGTTTGGGTTGTTTCCTAAATCAATCATGTTTATTGATTGACTGCCTTTCTTGTATAAAGTTTCTATGGTTAACGTGTCTTCATCGTACAATTCCGCAAATTTTACACTAATCGCCAATTTCTTTTTCTTCACATCGAGCGATATTGAGCATGTCCGATTTTGAAACTCTCTGTCGTCGTAGTTCCAAGGTATTTTCTTGTGGCTCTTTATCATTCCCTGTCTTTTAGGTAGTTTGGTCGCATCGCAGATAGTGATAACTTCTGGAATAAAATAATCATAGACTCAAATAGCGGTTTGTCGCGTATTCGACTTACTGATTTATCGCCTTGGTGCCCAACACGACAAGCACACATTAGCCCCCATAGCGGGGCATTTTTATGCTTACACTCATCACACCCTAGTTGGCCATGTTAGTACCCGGGTACCCAACAATATATTTATTTATCATGTCATTGTGGGGCTTTATATTACGGACATTACATAAATATGTTTGCACAACATGTAAAAAAGTCGATACATAATGTAACCAAAAAAACATAATAGCAGATTGTTATGTCTATAAAAGACAGCGTCGGCGTTCCATAGTTTTAGCTCACTATCACAATGTAATGGATTATCTTTGTTGACCAATGTATATCATGTTTGTAAATAACACGTCGTTGTTTGGGACTAGAGTTGATCGACAAGTAAAACAATTGTACATGTAATTGAAAACACCAACCTTTAAGTTTCACACATTTTGCTCTGACGGGCCTCAAGAACTCCACATCTGTCCAGTAACAATTGCATTGGCCATCGTCAACCGCTGGTTCTCCTCTTTTATCCAATGACACGCACGTTACCATTTTCATTCGCTTGAAATGAATGGTACAAGACTGATTCCAGTAACACCGGTTCACGGCTGTGATAAGATCTGGTGTTCGACCATAGACCGTCTGATCACAGCTAGGCATTCTTCTCCCCGCTAATATCTCTATGTCGGCTAGAACATATTTTTTCGGGCATTCTATGTTTATTTCCAGGAGTTGTACACCTCTTCCTGATGGACAATAATCTTTGTCCCATTCGTCACCACTACTTTTTTTACTGCTCTGTTTGGCACCATCAACATTTGTCAACATTAACACTGAAACAAGAAATATATTTCACTAATGCATATGATCATGTGTATAAAAAAGTATACCACGATAAGTTGAGAGTGACGTCATGCAATGTTGACATCGTTTGACCACCTTTATTGATCAAAATAGGTAAATCAAATACATGTAACAAGCAAAACTATTTATTGTGATATCGATTTCATTAAACTAACAGCCGTGATAGCTCAGATGGTACTAATTAGACATTTGTTGCTCGCGCTGGACGCGAATAGCGAGGCACGGATAGCGGACTATATTCGGGGGGCATCTCAACATTATTAAGCTCATATGAAAAGTTGTCGTCTGCCAAGCGCGGTTCAATTGGGGTTTCGAAAGTGCGAACCCCTCTCTGTATTTTTGGGACAATGTGACTTTCTTATTTATAAAAAAGTTATATTTAAAGATGTGTTGTCTGATTATCTGATGTTTTACTTATCATTTACACAAATAATGTAGGTAATATTTAATAAACAATGTTGTTTTTGATGCAAAATCCAATGCAAATCGGTTAGACAACGAATCTGTTCAGAGTATATGACTCATACACACAAGAGGTGTCATGCGAGGTCGTCATTCGAACTAATGGCGGCCACACGATATACAAAACCGAGCTAAAACATATATACAGAATAATGTTATTAATTCCTTCTTTAGAAATGTCATGTATTTTCAACGTTCAACTAGCCCTTTGGCAGATGTAGCGTTTATAATTAACGTACCTGTTTTATGTTGTAGTTGTGGTTATTTCGATGTGATCTTAGCCCACCCATTGCTGTTTCGATAGCTAGGGTTTGTTAACATTCGTGTATTGTTTTAATAATTTTAGTTGCTTACACATGTAGTATACCATTTGAAGTAGTAGAGAAATAAAATATGGAAAATATTCCGTTTATGTCTAATAAATACGCTGTTCAATTAATATGTGACTTTTGAAATTGGGGGTAACGTACATTACACTTTTACTGCGAGTGTTTATATATTAAAGCGATCTGTGAAATGATTAATGCAGCAAAAGACAGATACATTAAACTCAATATGTAGACATTTTGATGAAGCTACCTTGAACAGTTTTGGAGGAATTCAGAAAATTCAAAATGTAGCGTTAGAAGGGCCGTTAAGTGTATATGTACAGATATAGCAGACGTGATCTTTGTTGTGTCTAATTTTACAAGAGTTGTCCATTTTATTATATATCACATAGTGATCCAAGCTATAGTGGGGAGGCACCAGTGACATATGGACAACTTTTAGTTTACTATCAAAATTAATAGACTTCAAACTCAATTCAAAATATTTTATTTTTATTCTACAGACTGAACACATTAATATTTATTGGTCATCGTCGTCCGAGCTGTTCAGCCCAATCAGACGTAACAACCTGGGCATTTTCTTGGTTATGAATGTATCATATGCTTCGTGGTTGGATCTAATAAGTGATGCTAACGATCTTTTCCGGGGCCTCTGTTGTCCGTGTGCCCTCCCTGGATGTTGAGGTTGGTCGTGTTGTTCTGAAAGAATCCAAAAAGAAATTAGTACTAAATCAATAGCCATAACTTGGTTTCGACACCATTGGTTATTTTTACCATGATAAAGGTCTAAACTATAAACAATAAATGTGAATATAATGCTGAATGGTAATCGCATTGTGTTTTCAGAAAGCAATAGTTTCAAGACTGACAAGTTAGGTTTATCTGGTATATGAGTAAAAAATCACTTTTTCGAATTATTTATTTGACAACGATACAAATATGATATTATAACGACGTTTAGCCTGGACATCTTTAACGTTATGCGCAGTTTTTTGTATTGACCAAGTACCAGTTTATTATTATATAACATATTTTACTGGTGGTAACCAGTGAATGATATGGAATCTTTTTAGTCACTCATACAATTCGGGATTTTAGTAAGCAGCATGAAATAAAACGATATATTTAACTTACGTTCATTGGCGACACCAGCTGCATTTGCTTGTATGGGTACCTCCTCGTCTGAATCAGACATATTTTGAGCAACAACGTCCCTTCGGTCGATTGCCGGAACTGCGAGTGGTAGGGCAGGACCCGCTACTGGTGGGGCTGGACCAGCAATTGGTGGGGCTGGACCAGCAATTGGTGGGGCTGGACCAGCAATTGGTGGGGCTGGACCAGCAATTGGTGGGGCTGGACCAGCAATTGGTGGGGCTGGACCAGCAATTGGTGGGGCTGGACCAGCAATTGGTGGGGCTGGACCTGCTATAGCTTGATCAGCGTACTGCTGAACTGCGTCCGGGGGACCAGTTCGATGGACTAAGCGTCTCTCGGCTGCTACTATTGTACGTACTTCATTCCTGGAAAATAACATACACACGAACTATTATTAATTTCAAACGTAGTGTCTATATGGTGTCATATTTATGCCACCAGATAACTATATAACTAACTAGTTAATTATCTTGTTAACTAGTTACATAACTAGTTAACCTGTTTTACGTATCCAAAATGTTACTTACTGGTAAGTGGTTAACTAGTTAACTAGTTAACTAGTTAACCTGATAACTAACAATTTAGTTATATAGTAATCTGGTGACAGATATATGCCACCATATATTCACTTATTTCTTATCATTAGTATAATGGAACAATAACATGAAAACTACTAGCCGCCTGTTATAAGCATTGTTCAATAGCTTATGTAAACACAGACCAATGATACAATGATGAATATGTTACCCTAGAGTTCCCTTGACCAAGTAGTTCGAGATATACCCTTGATAACGGTATGATACCAATTATGAATACAGAAAGGAAAGTGTGACTCCTCTTGTTGGGGACCCTCCTTACAGAGGACGACCGTCTTACAATTGTGTGCATTGTAACAGTCCACTAAATTTGTATTAACGTTTGTGTCCTAGTAACTCCTGACCCCAGAAGATTCGATGGTTTGGATTCCATTTGTTATATTTTTGTCTGGATGTAAAGAACACTTGGGACCGATGTCATCTTTCCTGCTAAGCGCCGTATGACCTATTCTGTGGTGGTGAGCCTTAAAACCCAAATTAACAAGCAAATAGAATGCGTCAAATACCGCAGCCATATAAAACTTAATCATATTATGGTATACATTAATGATTAACCAATTGTTTAATTGAAAAGCTTATTGAATTACCTTATCTCCAAATCAGCAATCGCCTCCTGGTCGGAAGAAAGGAGTTTGCCAAACTTCCCTGACATCCGGTCACGCAGCTTCTTCAGGCTTCCTGATTGATATAAATCTTTTGCATCATTCGGCAGAAGGTTCACATTCTGCCGCACGTCCTCCAGAACTTCCGACCAACTTGTTGGGTGCGCCTGATATGCCCTCAATATCAAGAGTGTTTCTGCCTTCCCTATACGCACAGAACGTGTTTTTCTTTGTAGAAGTGTAGCTACAATCAAAATATACATGTATTATCGTTACAGTATAAGTGTGATAACACGAAGCATGAACTTTACTTTTCGTGCTACATACTTCTCTATTTTCACATTCTTTGCTTATAAAATATAATTATACAGTATTACCTCCTCAGAACGGCCCTCCACAGAGCAACAACCTCTCTGAAGCAACGTATTAACTTGTTTCCACAAGTAACCATTTACTATACATTTTACCTCTGTAGAGCAACAACCTCTGTACAACAACCAAATTATGTGTTTCCCAGAGGTTATACTGTATAATAGTGTATATATATATATCTGTTAGGAATAACCCCGCCCATTTTTCGTTTGATCCGCTCCTGCATGCAAAAACTGAGTTCTGTACACGAGTGGTAGACTTAGGACAAACATAATTTTGGATAAAGGGTCGACTCTTACACGGTAAGTTATATTTTGTATAAATTTAACCAGGACAACGCGCTCTTTATGGATAAGTATTTAAAAAATATAAAACACAATAATGTTGGAAAACATAGAAATAACTATTATCTTACCTGTCGCCATTTTATCACTCGGTACGAATCTTCTGGTGTGTCAGAATGCCACGTGCGATGTAGTTTTAATACGCAAAAGGATACACAAAATGTTTACTGTGTATTAGTTATTATAGTTAGCTTAAAGGCATGTATACGACTGATATGTACACATTATCAATTTGACCATTACATGAAATCATACGTACGAGCTAATATTACGTGATTAACAAATTTCGGAAAGCACATTTTGATAAACAAAACTATATTTCCTTTGCAGGAATGGATAGAGCGACCCAAGCGTTCGTTATTTCCCTGCTACCAGCTTTATGTCAGCCTCCCCCAGATGTTGACCTATACATGGAGTTTGTTGTTGGAATTCTTATTTCTCTAATTCGCTTCCCTCCAAGCTCGTCAATGACTCTAATCGACAGGCACTTTTTAGGAGATATTGGTGTTTATCAAGGTAGAGACGTCTTCGCGACCCTCTCTATGAATCGCTTTACTTTTTACCAAAATACTCGAGAGACACCTGAAACATTTGTACAGTTATTGAACACGTTAGACGTTCATGCACGACATGTGCATAAACTTTCTATTCGGAACAGGGTACTGTTGTTTTTGATGTGGTTACGGATATACCCAACTTTCCATACCCTATCAGCAGCATTTAGTGTCAGTATCTCCACAATTAAACAAGAATTAAATTACATGTTAGAAATGTTTGAGCCTGGATTGAATCATTACGTCAGATGGCCATCTGTACAACAATGGAGAAACATGAGCGGTCATTGGTCCAAATTACCATGCGCTGTGGGTGCAATAGACGGTACTTCTCATCAAATTAATAGACCAATCGTAGAACCACAACAACAGTATTATTCTGGTCATCGGAATTATCATGCCATTCATACGCAAATAATAATTGACTGTTCGGGAAGGATTGTTCATGTAGAAAGTGGATTTTTGGGACATATGAACGATGCCCAACAGTTTTCATTCTTAACAAAAATTGGTCCCGGTGAAATTCTAGATTTTCCTGCGGAATTAAACCTATTAGCGGACAAGATATATCCCAACAGGTTCCCACTGATGACGGCCTATACATCGGCACAGTTAGCTAGGAAACGAGGGAATGAGAAAAAAAAATGCCGAAAATTTAACAGACTTTTAAGCGCTTCTCGGGTCGCGGTTGAACATTCAATTTCCGACCTAAAGTCATACAGGGCATCACATGCTGTGTGGAGACATTCTAGGACTAGTCTAGGAAGAATTATTAAAATTATTGCAGGACTTGTATGTAGACGAAAAGATCTTGATTTTTAGTAATTAAAGTGTAACATTTATATTTCATTTGTTCATGTCATAATATGTTTGCATACATGCCTTTAATGTGCGTGGTGTACATACATTGTACCGCCCCTACTTTTATGTCACATGATATAATATAGACTAATTTGAAAAGTGCTGTTTGTGTGAGGGATTATGTGTATCGATAATGTTTTGACAAGATCCCTCCCCCCCCAAAATTTAGTCAACTATCCGTGCCTCGCTATCCGCGTCCAGCGCGAGCAACAAATGTCTATAAATATAGTAGGGGTATTTAACATTGTGATTGAAGTTACAAACACACGTTTTACTGCATTCGTGCAATATCCGTGCATGCGTGAAAAATAGTCATTAGCACATGTACGTCCGATAGTATATTACGTGAAGGCAGACCCAATATTCCCCTTCCAGCTTTATTTCAGCAATGGTGGACAACTGGGTAGCCAGTAGGATAGCTCTTATGTAAAAATACTACATCCCGAGTCGGATTCGAACACAAAGTGGTGAAGGTCGGGTGATTTGAAGTCAGCGGCAATAACCATTCGGCCACGGAGGCACGTGAAGGGACACTTTCAGGACTTCCTTTTCCAAAAATCTGGAACCATCATTACATGACCCTGGCTGGTTATGTGATTTAGAGCCCCATTTAAAGTTATGCTGTTGTTGGTAAGTATTGCGCGTACTAAACACAGTCATTGATGATTTGAAATAAGCTGAAGATTTAAAATCGGTAAAGAAATTACAAGTAATTACCAACAAAAGTGCATCACTGTATCACTGCATTAAACTCATACCTACCGTTCAACTCGAGCAATAAAAATCCAAGAAATCTATATCTCCGAAATGCAACCATTGTTAAAGTAAATTCAAGACTGAATCATTGAAGGCAACAGACACCACTGCGATGTCTGGAAACATCGACCTTGATATAATCTCTGAGCTGATACACTCTGAAATAAGTGCAAATGTCTGGTTAAAAGTAGCTTCAAGAATGAAATTTATGCGAAACAATTGTATCCTCATTACTACGGAATCCTGTTAGCGCCATCGCGATCTCGCTCCTTGAGAAATGCGAGATTTGACATTTACTTCTTTTTCACTACCCTGAAATAATCAGGGTTATTTTGAAGAAAAAAACACGATAGTTTGTTGAACCACGCGTTTTTCATTATCAAATTTCAAATGAAAACCCCGTAGTTTTAGTATACAAAGTACTACAAATTTGAAAGAAAAAAGATGCGAGAATGTAACAAACCGGAATCTCGCAGGTTTTTATCTTGGTCAATTAAAAAGGCGAGGGAAGAGATCGCGATGGCTCTAACAGGAGTCCGTATCATTACAGAATAACAGTGATAAAGCAGTCTTTATTGTGTTTATACAGCGACGAGGACAAACATGTTCTTACCCGATAGTTATTGATTTTATAAAAGTATTCTTCAATTTGAATATTCCAAATGGAATGCGCATGTTTGTTTGCATTCATGGTGTACGAAGAACCTTTTTATAGACGTTTATTGAGTTGTATTTCATAAATACACTTATAAATGATACTTGACACATGTTATATATTCAATAAATGTCACTTGTTAAGATAGGCACATTTTAAAACTTGTATAACAGTGTACACATGTACATAGGATTGTTTGCACTAAGTTACGACTGACCCTGTTCACAAACGATAACGATAGAAGGGCATAACATATACATGTAAGGAATATGGTATGTAATGTAATACAAACAAACATAATAATACATGTTCTTGACTACAAAAGACAGTGCCGGCGTTCCATAGAAAAGGATAGAAATATTTGATTGATATTGATGCATATATATTTTTAAGAAACTTTTAACACTCCTTGTTCAGTACTGACTCATTCAAAATCTATGGAGTGGGACGACGAGTCTGAATCTGCAACGCTATTTATTTTAGTACAGTCTGAACATGTTTGTATGTTCCAACAATATTCCCGCCTGATTAGCCGAGTAGAAACCCAGACGAGGCCTATGTTCATCCGTGACTGAAGACAATTAATTCAAATTTATTTGTCCTCCACCTCTGCACTGTGGTTTATGTGTGGAAGTTGTCAGTTGCTTGTGGAGGAGGACGTTATTACTGGTTGGTAACCCAGGTGCACTGATTAGATAAACTGACAGCTGAATGGGATTTGTTAAAGGGGGTGTTGCTAGGGTAATAACAAGATTGAAGTTTAGACATGCGATAAATCCTTTTTATTACTAAGCAAGAAAGATTTTAAAGGTATACGAGTAATATTTTTTTGTACCAAAGGATTAGAGGTAAAACCCCTTCGTAGCAATTTGAAGTAGATCTATTGGACAGGTCCGGCGTATAATCGGGCAATATTTACACGACTCTCGCGCATATCCTTAAATTATCTTAGGCAATATACCGAACGCGACTTTCAAAATTATGAATGATTATCACGTCCCCATCGACGGTAACGACGATTGTGTATGAAGATATAGGCGAATTTTAATGATAGTCACTTCAATGTTATCTGTTAACACTACCTACTGTCGATTCAAGATTAGTTGAAAATACCTGTGCTTAGTGTTTATTGGTCAATAGTTTCTCCCAAAACGAGTTTTCATTGGCTGATTACACCGCAACTTGTTTACAACCGTTCTTAAGTAAATAAAAATGGACTAATATCCTGAAACATCATTCTGATTAAATACCCATTATTCACCACCGTTTATTCAGTATTATAAACGAGAATGCTATTCTCTCATTGTAGAACACTTAATCAATCTTGGATTTACGTTCTTAACCGATATACACTCATACAACAAAATGTTTATTGTCAAGAGAAATAGCTTGAAAATCCCCACGTGCAGTTTGCATGGATACATATCAAGAATGATCTTCGATGATTAGCGGCTTTGTTAAGGACATTTCCTCTAATTGGATTGTTAAACTAAATTTGTATTAAGACCATATTTTATAAGATATTTAATATGTATGTACGAGCGTGTTTTGAACAGCTAAAATAGTTGTGAACAACATTTCGTCCAAAACTGGCATACCTTATACCTGTATAAACAGTTAGGATTGTTCAAGTCAAAAGGTTTCAACAGTATTAAAGCCCACTCGGTGAATGTAAAGCAATGTGTATGGGCCTTTCGTTTATCGTTTCGCTTAATGTCGGATGTTCTCAGTATGCCAAACATTTTGTATGGATTTATTTAAAGTACGATTTAATACAAATTGTGAAATTTGATCATCTTACTGTTATTGTCCAAACTATAAAAAATAATTAATCAAATTATCAAAATCAAGACATGGCGAACCTTTAATGATCAATCACGTAGAATGTATTGAAATACTTCAGTCATAAACCGTTCTCTGTGATGATGTGGGGATATAATTATGTAATGTGATTCTTCAACCATTAATAGTTCTTGTAAGGAAGTCGGAAGAACATATCAACATTGATTTGAAATCAAAGAACGTCTAGCCACACCGTACAACCTCGTATACAACTACCAAACAATCAATCCTTTATCCGCCACACGTAAGCCAAAACGGCAAAGGCTTTCAAAATACGTTTGTATTTTTATAGGTAAGTCACATTTCAATATAAGAGGAACGAACATTTTAATACCGGAAGTGGTATGTATATTACGCGTCATAAGTAACCATACGTATCACGGTGTGATTAAACAGGAAGTTTTTCAATGCCCTCTAATCATACATATAGCACAGGAACACTTCCCGGTTATATGTTGATTATACTGAACATATACGTTTATTTTAACTGTTTACATAATATACTGCTGTATTAGCATTTTACGTACGTAAATGCAACAATTCATCCATGAGTGCTGCAGAATAGATACGTGTCGCTATAGGAACAATAGTTTTCATTTGATGTCATTCATTCTGGAAGCTTTTATGTGGCTAATTTTTCTCATACGTGTCTAAAGAACAAAAAGAGAACAATAGAGTTGCCGCGCTTGAATTCCACGTAAGGATGTACCGTATTTCGACCACCGTCATGGGGGCCATGATCTCAAGAAGCATCTCAATTTGAGCTAAATCTCAACCCAAATACTGTCTCAAATCGTTGAGATCTTCCTCATATGATACCGGACTCAAAATCGGTATTACAAAACCTAAAAGATGAGATGAGTTTTTTTCTCATTTTATTTCAAGAGATTCAAATGAGATTTGTCTCAATCTCAGTTTCTTATTTGGGCAAAAGCTCATATTGAGCTCAGATTTCTATATGAGATGCTATGAGAGATCGGGCCAGGTCGTGTCGCGAGTCCGGTAAGATTAAATAAAAATTCCACTGTGTTACTTATAATACTGTATTCGACGTTTTACGAGCTTAAACCTCTCCTTACAGTCCATCAATCAGTAAGTCTTTCTGTCCGTCCGTACGTGTCACTAACAGTGTGTTTATGTGTCACTGACATTAATGTTAAACAAATTAAAATCAAAGGGCATAGGGCTATAACTTAAAGAAGGAATAAACCATAAATGTTGGAATGTCCGTTTATTAACGAGTCATATTATTTGTCAGTAATTGAAGATTTAAGCAAACATGTCCATAAAATCAATGTGTTGTAGTTTATGCACACTTCAGTATATTCAACGATAACCGAGTTATTTATAGCAATCCGGTAGTAAATATGCGACAAGTATTTGATATCGAAACAAAGCGAGTGTAATTAATATAAAGATAAATCGCCAACCAGGAAATGGAAAGAAAAAAAATCACCCAGTCACGTGACAGACGTAGGAGCCAATGGATACCACGAGTATGAAGTCCTATCGAGCTGAAAAGCATCCTGATGTTTTCCATGAAATCAGAGTATACACACATTGTCTTTTTAAAGCGTGTTGAGGGACGTGTACTTCTGACTAGAATAAAAGAAACTAAGTTATAATATTTTATTCACAATTTATATTTCGTAGTTTGATGCCGTTGCTATAACTATTTACCGACCTTTATGGACAGTTTTATTTACTTTGAAATATTCTGGAATTATGCATACTAAGTGTATGTACACGTAGTACTAAATTTTTTTTATCGAATTGTGCTTAATTTTGGACATTCTTGGACGAAAATAAAGATTAAAACATTCTTCTATCTTGGTGCTGAATTGGCAAGGAATATGCGGGGCCCATTTCTGTTTCTAATTGGTGGTAAGTGATGATTAACTTTTGATATTGAATCTTCGAGAATGTAGCAAACATGAAAATGTCCACATTTTTCACAAATTGAAACACGTATTGTTCCAATGTATTGTTTACTATATTTTGGCTCAGGATTTTTAAAAGTTCGATAGTTACAAATCGGCGAAAAAGCTGCATGGATGTCAGGTAAATACATTACAATAAGTTAACAGGTTGAAGAATAATATCATTTATCCACATTACCAAATGACAATAGAAATTTTAAGATAGATAGATTATATAGATATTTTGTTTTAGTATTTTCCCATAATGTGGCTAGAAGAATCCAAAAGAACCAAGCCACACTAACCATTTCGCCGACCGCACTGAACTTAGCTTTCGGATGACTCATTTGGTCCATCTCGCCAATTGGTTTCTTAAGATTGAAAATTATTCCTTCATGCTAGGAAGCCTTTACGTTAATGGAATTGTTAGGCGACATTTTAAATATTTAAATTCCGAAAATGAATGGAATGTGTTTTCATCCGTTGGCAAAATGTTTCCAGTTGTGCTTTTACAAAATATGTGTGCGTGTATGTGTGTATGCTTTCAATGTTACGTATTACTTTAACCTCATGAGGTTATACTCTAGCTGTTGATGTGATCCTGCTTATATTGCATCTATATTTGCGCCTCTCTGGCTCTGCAGTTTTATTTATGTCATGAACAAAAAGGACAAAACAAAACAGTGTGAGTTTTTTGTTAAAATATAAGTACGCTTATTCAGAATGTTATGATATATATCGCTTTCTTAGAAATACAGTGCAACCTCTCTAGAGTTTAACCTTTCTTCAACAACATTATCAATTTTCCTATTGTAATCATTTACTACCCATTTCACCTCTGCAGAGGAACAACCACTCAAAAATATTCGAACATTGCAACTCCCAAATGTTGCACTTTATGGCTTTCTGACCAGACGCGCCAAAATATATTTTCATTTTGTCTGTATTGAGTATTGGTATTCAGGATTTGCATTTCTATTCAATGTTACAGTGTCCAGGTTACTTACGGTGCGCTCTCAATATGTATTGGATAGCTGTGTGGATTTAACTCAGCCTGCAAGATCAGCAAAGCTTAACTGTGGAAATGGCGGACGAATTTCTAACGTCAATGTTAGGTCAGGAGTTGGAAATTGTAGCATGACGATAAGTATGTCAGAGTTTAATAATATGTTACTGATACCATATTCCTGACCGTTCTTAAAGTATTTAAATTGTACAAATACCGCACAAATGTCTAAATAACGCGTAAAAACTGATAAGCATCCTAGACACATTTAACAGGTGTCCATCATGATCACGTCCTATAACTCTATGTAAAGCAATACTTTCCCCAAACACAATGTCGATTGTTATTGTTTCCAATGTTTGTTTTTCATTTTTATGAATTAGTTAAAGTAATTAATCACTCGCCATTGCTACGATTGGCCATAATTACAAAATTAGCAGTAAGATAAACGCAATAATATTTAGTTGTAACGTAATGAAAAAGACGGATGTCACTTACAGGGTATCGTATTTATCAGAATCATTGATTATATTTTTATTTGGATTATAATTATAATTATCCCTTTTCTTACAGAAAATGAATACGTTATAATGCTTTAAGTTTGCGTATTTACATGTAATATTGCTTTTGAACAATACTTGCTGACTAAAAAATTTATAATTTTAAAAGGTGAACGATGCTATGGAAAAACAGCAAGATTACTGACCAATTACCTAAATTGCTACTGGAAAAGCAACTGTGTGATAGATTGGCCAGCAGAACCAATCATCGCTGACGAGAATGGTGGGAAATGTGTCGGTTTCAAACCAAGCTTTTTTCAAATCAGCTACCGATGTTTTCAACCTACTACTATAATAGAAGAGAACAGTCAGCCGGAATATCGTAATTGAAAGCACTTGCTTTTTCAGTATTCTAAATAAATATCTAGAAGTTTTAATTAATATTACTTGCTACTAAATAAAATGTACAGTATAATAAAGTGCAATCTGGCCAGAGCAGCTCTCTTTCTAGAAACAACCTCCGATAAACAACAGTATCAAACATTCCTGTAGTAACTATTTACTACAAGTTTAACTTCAACCAACACTAACAGTCCCTCAAATACAGCCAAAAATGTGCGTCTCCCAAATGAGTGTTGATCAGAAGAGGTTGTCTTGTTCTATCATTGCTTCATTGTTATTGGCCGATACGTAGGTGAAGAATATGTCAGAACTGGTAAGAAGTCAATGGTCGACAAGTATGAATGTCATTGTTAAAGAATGAATGAAGTTGTGTAAACCGTGACAAAAATATACAGATAATTACAATGGTATTTTGTTACTGACAAAAAGTTGCTTGACTGATAAACTTTTATCATTTTCCAGATCCTAACAGAATACTCATTGATATTTGCAACTCAGTCAACAATGGTGTCTCAAACTACAAAATCACGGGACTTCCGTACCTCTCCGGAATAATACGGAGTCATCCGATCTATCCGTGGGATTACAATACTCTGCCGAGAACGTGTTCAGTGAATTTATACTGGCCAGCAAACCAAAAACTGATTGTAACTGTCTGGGATCTTGATCTCGGTGAAGATGATAGTTTGAAGATATTTGGCCCTCATAAAGAAATACTTACCAGTGGAATGACTGTTATATGGCCTAAGGCAGCGAGTCCGAAAACAACATTTACCTTCAATGTTTCCAGTCATTCAAATAGCGGGAAAGGGTTTATGACATGTTTCTTGTGTAAGTAGATGTTATGTCACCATTGTTTGAATGTCTGCTTAATTTCAGATACTATTTGTGTGTTTATCGTTAGGATGTTTCTACTAAAATTAAACAGTATTGGTGAACTGGCACCGATTTCACAATCTATCGCAGCTGAGTCTTCTACTCTAAATTACAATTATATATATACAGTGAAAGATTGTAAATAATAAAACCAGCCGGTACGATTTTCATGTGTTTGATATGTTAATTCTTCATTATGTATACTTTAAAACATGACAGAATTTTTCCGCGAACCTTTTGAACACCGGTCAACCTGTGTTTAAAGATACTAGCACCACGGGCCATAACTGGCAAAATTGTTTACTACTTTACACTATACAACGTGCATACCGAGCGGGTTGAGAGATGTATACTCCGTATGATTGCGACGTCGGTATATCACCGTTAAGCGATGGAAAGTTAATTATGTTGGAATCAAAATCGTCATGTTTATAAAAAAAGTATAAGGTATGTAATATTTGACTTGAAAACGTTCGATTTGAGAAGAAGAATTGTGAACCTGAGGCAAGTTTCCATTCTATTGGGTTTTGGGTGCATAGTTATCTACATTGCTTAAAATGTGTATAACTTGCAAATAAAATTTTGGCTTCAGTACAGTTTATGAAGCTTATTACGTTCTTTCAGTCACTGATGTTGATGATGATCGGACACAGAACGCATGTAATTCAATAACAATGGCTGGTTTAATTGAGAATACCCCAACCATGCAAGATTCATCATTGGAACTGCCTCAACAAACAAGCGCGTCTGAGGAGGAAGTTGTGGTTTTTCGAAGTAAGTACAATCATGTGTACAACAATACATTATTCCTAGATTTTGTTCATCGTCATATCTTCCTCATTTACGCTTTCGTGCAAAACCGAAACGTGTCGTATAGTTTCAATGAGATTTTCAATTTCCTCCTATAACCACAAAAGCCATGTTAAAAGCATATGTATATTGTGAAGCACAACATCAAATTCACGCTCAAACATTGGACAACATTTATTAACAATACCCAATAATTACTTTTTTTATATTACATGATGAGTTGATTGGTTTAAGGGATACAGTGTAACCTCCTCAGAGCGGCCATCTATTGAGCAAAACTCTCTTTTCCAAAACTGTCAGTTTTCCTGTAGTAAGCATCTAGTTCAATGAGTTATGTGTGAATCTTATCGTTGTTTGTGTTTCTGTAGAATGTCTGAAGAAGAAGACTTACAAATCAAGAAAAAGATGTGTCGCACGAATGGAACTACGAAGCGGGAAGAAAAGACACAGAAGAAGACGGGATAGGAAGACGCGACGTAGAAGACATAGAAATGAAAGACGAGAAAAAAATGTTTGATTGTAAAGAGCTCAAATCATTTGTGATTTCATTCATTTGAATTATCAGTCGAGCCTGTATATATTGACGAAGCAGTTGAGCTTACCACAGACCAACCTTCTATGGATATCTCAAATAATTTGAGTTTGAGGAACATACCAAATAAAATTTGAGCCGATTTTCTGGGGGTGCAAATATAGATTATTTGTGAATAAGGGACATGTGGTACTGTACCTTATAAAATAAAGAAAGAAGGAACTTGACAAAGCTATACAGTAATATTTGCAGTAACTATGTACATCTCTCAACAGGATGCTAAAAATGAAGGAGAATAATTAACAAATATGTTTGTTTTTATTTCATCATATCACGACCTCTATACGGAGATGAAGTCCTAACTTGAAGCACTGAGGGCTATATATTTTTTGACAATTGTTTATTCTCTCATTAACCACTGTGCACACCTATCCCAATTGAAACTGATAATCAAATTGTGTGTAGCAAATATATTTGTGACTATGTTGTTCTTTGCGTGTGTAAAACTTGATTTAAGAACACTGATATAAAGAATACTTGGATGTAAGGATCAAAAGATAAATACCATCCCTATATGCCGAATATGCATTATGAATTATGAAGAAAGAGAATACGTGATATAAAGAAAAAGTTCAAGGCCCCTAGTATGTTCCTTATAAAGGAGTTTTACTGTATACACTATCCGAGAGAATACCGGGAATGATCTTTGAAAATAGCAAGCAAAATATGGGTTTTCTTCTTTCGAGGACAGATAATCATGGAAGCACATACTATTTAGGGTATCGAGACTTTTCAACCCCAAGACTTTTCAACCCCAAGACTTTTCATCCCCTAAGGTAAAATAACCAAGACTTTTCAACCCCATTGTCATTTTCAACCCCTAATTAGCCTAAGACTTTTCAACCCCTGTTAAAATCAAGACTTTTCAACCCCTAATAAACCAAGACGTTTCAACCCCTCGAATATGTTTTTAATTGGACAATATCACATTTGTTACCTGGAAAAATGTTGACAAACACGTTGTTAAAGTTTATTTGTTAAGTTTTTTTACATTTCAAAATGAATACTTATGAAGCATATATACACAAAAAAAACATATCAATAATATTTAAAAACAAATAAAGGATCTATTTGCACAACATGTGTAATACACAGAACTAATTAAGATGTATACACACAGAATACACACAATCATTCCATCACATTTTATTTGGCCTAAAACAGCAGGTGGACTTTAATTGGTATTTAATTGATAATGTGATTTGTTATTCTAATTAAGTCAATTAAAGGAATGCAATTTTCGAATTATCACATTTCATCATTTGATCTGTTATGTTTGAAACATAGATAAATTTATAAACAATAAAAATATTATGCCAAACAATACACTTATCTGAAACACAGGGGTTGAAAAGTCTTAGAAATAGGGGTTGAAAAGTCTTCAAAGTAGGGATTGAGAAAGATAAATGTAGGGGTTGAAAATATTCAAACTAGGGGTTGAAAAGTCTCAACAGGTAGGGGTTGAAAAGTCTTGAAATCAGGGGTTGAATAGTCCTGGGGTTGAAAAGTCTTCATTTGAAAAGTGGGGTTGAAAAGTCTTGGGGTTGAAAAGTCTATAAGCCCTATTTAGAGCATAGTATACCGGTATACTAGCAACACATTGCAACATAAACAAACAACTTCTGGTTAATTGTCATTTGGTTAGCTGAATCCCAGCTTTCTTGAATGGTTAGCTCAGCAAGCAAGGTAAAAACTCCATTGCATTCGGAAGCTTCTGTCTTCTTCTTAATTTTCAAACAAACACCCTACCGTAAACCCCACATGTCGTCGAGACGGACCAGAATATAACTATTTTCTTACATAGTTACATTTGTTAATTTTGTGCAAGTTCGTTGACACTCGGGTACTTCTGGTCGTTCCATTTAGCTGTACATCTCAGTGCCTGTATGACACTAATTATAACATATATAACATCATAATTTCAACAAATTTAGAGAGTAAATGTTTTATTCAAACTTCATATAAAATCGGTATACATAAGGCTAAGAATTATAACGGTGACTCAGCACTCGAAAGTAAGAATGTTTACTTACAGGTTACTTAGCATTCCTTTTGGCTCAATTTGTCTTAGGTTTTAGAGTAAATCAGAGCCTTAAAGGTAAGTATTGAATATATAACAACACACGAAACTTACACCCGATGCCACATTTTCACTCAAAGAACGTGGATCACAATAGTCAGCACTTAAAGCTTTTAATCTTCTTTGCACTCATAAATATCAACACTTTTGAATTGTGAGTGCAGAGTAGAGAAATCCTGAATCCTGAATTTATGCTAGTTGGATTCTAAATTCTGTATGAAACTGTCGAGCTCACAGGAGATTGTCACGAGTTCTCTCTCTTTATCCTTTCTATAATTATCTACCTTTATGCCTTTTATATACATACATGTATACTATAGAAGGGATAAAGGGAGAGTGTTCATGACAATTTCCTGTTGTTGAGATGACATGTAAGTATGTGATATTCCTACTAGTATATGCCTTGTTATAACATACCAACACATTGTGAAGCAACTTGACCTTGATTTTATAAAAGATAAGTTATTTTGATCAATTTCGAGATCAAGATATAGTGCGCGTAAACAATCAGGAACAGTTAATCCGATCTTGATCCAAAAAGATCCCTTATGAACAGGGGATCCAGAGGTTTGACATAGTCATTAGAGTGACACGTAACTCTGATTTCTCTAATGAATGAGAATACATGTTCAAGTGCATGGTAAAAGTTCAAGAAACAACAACAGTATTGAGATAACATTTACAGCTACCGTTACAGCAGGTAATGTACGAACTGTCGTAAGATGGCCTTCCCGCTAAGGCGTGCAGTTTTCTACCACAAGATAAATATAAAGTTGTTGCTAATGACACCAAAGCAATAAAACCACCGAAAACAATATTAAAACCACAAACAAGACGAAGTCGTGGACCTTCATCGCCGCAGTACGATACTCCAGCATCTGTGAGCTTGTTGGTTTCACAGTAAAACATTCCAATAGATGAATAAGTCGTATGTAGAGACCCCAATGTAATATCCATGATAATTAATGTATAGAATGTCACTAACTGGAAAAAAAACATTTGGTGTATAACATTTTCTTGTATTGATTAATAAGCTTATACACACAATCGTAAATTCAAACATATTATTATTTTATTCAGGTATAATGATGTATCGTAGAGTTGTATTTGTCCATTGTCGGATATATAACTTTAGTGTAGTTCGAACGTCAATATTTTCAATAACCACTCACAAACAGAATCATCAAATCGCTTTTAGCCAACATCCGTCTAAGTTTAATAAAATTATTTAAGCATGTTGCAAAAAGGTAACGCTCACGGTAGAGAAATACACTAATTTTGAGCTATACATTACAGCTTAAACACGATTAGGCGTATGAAACAATAGTATCTATGTTTGTATAGAATTGCCCTGAGGACACTATGATGTAGAAGTCAGACCTACATTAACTGTATATCACATTGCATTCGCTCGTGTTTTAAGAAAATGTAGCAACCTTTTGCCTATGCATGTATACATCTCAATGCGGAAGTATTGTCATTGTATTAGTATTGAGGACAGTTACATCCGGTCAATTTGATCCAACGTCCAAGATACATGAATACCTCTTTTAAAGACCACCTCGAAATTCAAACCATCTCATTAATAATACCTATTTATCCCCCTTTCTTTTAATTCGATAATCAGACCACCTCACAACGAAGACCAAATGTCCTCAGAAGCAATGGTGGTCTTATTATCGTGGTTTCACTGTACTCACCTCGCATCTACTTGTTGATGGGTCATCCTGGCGATACTTCTTCGTAAGCTTCAAACCGAATACACAAATTAAAAATGTCTGAAAAAACAAAAAGATTTCTGTTTTTTTTCCCTAAATTGTCATCTAAGCACAGCTTGCTAACTCGAATTGCTAAACGCGTTAAACTTCTCTCAGTGTGGATCTTTCTGTTGGCAGTTGATATTGATCATATTCATTTAATGTTATTTATGTTAGAATGTAATGGGATAAAAGGGAAAATCTCTGCATTACTTATACTTAAGCCATCAACACTGGAATTATTATAAGAATAACTCGCAGAGAATTCTGTGAAAATACAAGCGAATTGTAACAAATAATACAGCCTTATAAAGATTCGTTTTTTCAAGTTTTTTTTATTGGGTTTAACGCCAATGTTTACATTGATTTCAGTTCATAGCGGTCTGTTGTCCATACCAGTTTTCCAGGAACTAGTCATCAACCAGTACTAACTTGCCTTTCCGCAAGCAGCTGGCAACTACCCCACATTAAGCAGAAATGGAGGCCATATGACCGTAGCCAAATGTCACAGATAGATCTAAACATAACCGGCGATCTTTTTCACAAACAATTTAAGACTGAAACTCTGAAAGCTCAGCAGTGGAAACACCAATTATTCTGACAAAATTTCATTCGTCGTTTATATTTAACGAAAACGAAAGGCTATTAAACATCACTTTCGCAAATCTAATGTCTAAGTCTGAGTTTCATTCTTAAAGTGGTTGTGAATAAACCCCAGCTCTGCCCAGGAATCGAACTCTGACTTCCCAGGTGACAGCCCAACTCTCTACCAACTGAGCAAAGCGGGCGGGCTTAACATAAAGGTGTACCCATACATGTTGTTGCTAGTACACGCCATGTTGTATTATAATATTTGTCAGTACTTACAACTATTCCGGTCCAAACACCAGAACCTGTACTGAACGGAAAGTAAAGGTGAGGCGCGGCATACCACAAAGTCATAACCCCAGCACTGGTACAACCGATAGAGACTGTACCAAAGGCGACAGCTACCGACTTGATAATATACATAACATAGTCAACGTCCAATTTCTCCGCTGAAAGTAAATGAATCGCGCATTTTGCAACAGTATTTCGGAGGAAAACGTCGGTCGTTTTATCAACCAGTTTCCCTCAGTTTTTAGTCAGTCTAGTAATATGTCTTCACCAAACAACTGGCAATTTACGTGTCCAAATCATTTGTTATGATGAAATGACCAAAATACAAGTTCCCTTCTGTCGTATTTGCAAAATGAAATAACGTTACAAGCATTAATGTCAAAGAAAACAAGAAAACGATAATTAAGTTACTGTTTCTTGATAGTATATAGTGAAACATCACGTGAAGACCACCTAGAAATTAAGACTCCTGAATAATAAACTCGTATTTTGATAGATCTGTTCTTACTTTGTCTTCAATATTAAACTCAATAATCAGACCACCTCACAAATGAGACCACATTTCTTCAGAACCAATTGTGGTCATATGATTGAGGTTTCAATGTATAATACACTTGTGTACATTCCATACTGCACTTGGGTTGCCAATTGACACTCACAACAATACATAGTAGGAATGTGAATTCAATGCTTAGTGCAGTTTACAGATTATGGATGGAGCAGTAATAGCACACGGTAAACAATCAGAAAAGGTGTACACTATTCTAGTAAACGCAATATTCTTAGCACATTTTGACAATAAAGAAGGTGATTATAAACTATTATTGTAGTTTAAAGTGACAAATCTACATACCCATGTTTACTATTTCCAATCTAATGTGAATACTTTCAACACTTCTAAGCAATCTTTACAACTATTTAAAGTATTCAAATTAATCATTGATATAAGTTCATTACATATCAAATAGCACAGTCCTAAATGTCTAATTAAATCCCTGAGGCAAGTTTTACCAGAGTCCAAACATTTAAATTATCTCGGTCATAAGAAAAAAGTTGGTCGATAGGTATATCTATGAGTTTATTTATCTATAAACAACGACTATAAGCTAAGTAAACCGGTGTGTAATCTTATCGTGGGTAAATTATTTTGACAATGAATGCTGGTTATCAGTTATATATTGGGTCAAGTAATACTACCTGCGTGTTCAAGATGTCAATCAACATGTTTATCTTTATCAAGCACTTAAAATAGAGCAGAACTGAAATGTGAAGAGCAGAGAATTAAGGTGCTGAGCTGAGCACAGCTGAGAATAGCAGAGCAGAGCTGAGCTGAGCATAAAATAACAGAGCAGAGAATAACAGAGAAGAACTGAGCAGAGCAGAGAATAGCAGAGCAGAGCTGAACAGACCATAAAATAACAGAGCAGAGAATAACAGAGAAGAACTGAACAGAGCAGAGAATAGCAGAGCAGAGCTGAGCATACCATAAAATAACAGAGCAGATAATAACAGAGAAGAGCTGAGCAGAGCAGAGAATAGCAGAGCAGAGCTGAGCAGACCATAAAATAACAGAGCAGAGAATAACAGAGAAGAGCTGAGCAGAGCAGAGAATAGCAGAGCAGAGCTGAGCAGACCATAAAATAACAGAGCAGAGAATAACAGAGAAGAGCTGAGCAGAGCAGAGAATAGCAGACCAGAGCTGAGCAGACCATAAAATAACAAAGCATAGCAGAGAATAACAGAGAAGAGCTGAGTAGAGCAGAGAAAAGCAGATCAGAGCTGAGCAGAACAGAGAAGAGCTGAACAGAGCAGAAAATAGCAGTGCAGAGCTGAGCAGAACAGATAATAACAAAACAGAACTGAACAGAGCAGAGAAGAGCTGAGAAGAGCTGGGCAGAGCTGAGCAGAACAGAGAATAACAAAACAGAGCTGAACAGGGCAGAGAAGAGCTGAGAAGAGCTGAGCAGAGCAGAACAGGGTATAGCATAACATAGCATAGAATAGCAGAGCTGAGCTGAGCTGAGCATAAAATAACAGAGCAGAGCAGGCCAGCGCAGAGCAGAACAGGTAATATTTTTCGGATTTAAACAATATAATATAGCATCCTACAACAGAAGTACATTTTATAGTCAGGTCATAGTTATGATTGTCATAATTGCAAATTACAAATGGTAATAAATGCAATGTATATTGCAATCATATATGTAATAGATTGTCTCGCTGAATTATACACTGTTGTGGTTAATGTCGTGGCTGCCGTATTGATTTTGAATTTGTTGATACTGCTGTGGTTTGCTTTTCTTGCGTTTATATTTGCTAGTGTATAAGTAAGAAAATTGTCTGTGACATCATTTTGTGATCACACAATATCAAGAAATTTCTCAGATTTCAGAGAAAGAAAGGTACATGTATATAAAAACAAAACAAATCGAAAACCATCTTCTATAGTACATTTCTCAATGAACAAAGCGTATTCATTCTATGCAGCCATATGAGTGTAACATGATCCTATCGTTTCTATGGGAACATAACTAAAATCTTAATGACTGACGAAGGATTGAAACAAAGCACCAAACATACGTTTATAGAGATATTCCAAATAATCAGTCTTGTTAAGATATATCGGCCTACAAAATCCCAATGACACCTTTTAGCAACTGACACCGAGTATGGCTACCTATTCTCTCTCTATTGTATATATTCTAGATGTTTTTAAAGCATCATTATCAAATCGGATCCACTACGAGGTAAATGTACATTTATGTACACATGAAAATGGTAAGATATTATTTTCTTTAAAGTTTTTTAACAAGCGAGTGTTTTTTACTAGTTTTGTCTGTTACTAATATGATTAAACAAGATTGTTTAAAACTGTTATACATGGCAATGGTTGATAATGTTTTAGACTATGTAAACAATACTGGATGAAGTGCATTAACAAATTAGATTCAGGTGAGCCAGGTACATCTTTAAAATATTCGATGCTTTCCGCCTAAATTGTTAACTTTATTTGATAATGTTGAGAAATGTTTTCTATGTTTGATCTGTAGTCATGTGTGTAAACAACTGACTGGTATAACTTATTCGTATGTTTGAAATTGTAACATTGATTTCTTCTTAACCGTAATGTAACATTAACTGATGAAAATTCCTATACAGAATAATGTTACTTCTCGTTACAAGTACGACGCCAAATTTGATTAATACGTTAATTTTGTAAGAATAGTATGATCAAGTGTTGAATGTGCAAGAATGTTCAATTTTTATTTTCGTTATTTTATTGCATGGTAGATAGGCCTATATAATTCAAAAGCTAAAACAATTCATAGATTTGATTCAACAACTTCAAACGATTGTATTGAAACTTGGCATGAAATGAAACATACGCCATTTATCTGGGCAGACTTGATGTTCCAGTCTTTGATTATTTGCCAGACACCTTAACTAATTTATATAAGATCGTTCTATTTTAACATTTGTTGTATCAAATATGCTGCAGATATCAACCTTGAGCCAGATTCAAACGTATTCTATATTTAACTTGTTATTCGAGGTGTCTGGTAAATCCTGTCTGAGTTTCTCGTGATATTCTCGCAATGTTTATTATGATACAAATTCATGTGTTGAGCTGAAATGTTGCTTATGGCGGAAATCCGTTGGCATTTCCTGTTGTTTATTATCGGTAAGTCTTTTTCATTACCAAACAATTTACTATTGTCAAGAATATCGTGATAAGAATTGTTATTGATAATATCAAACGTCTGTTTGAAATAAATGAACGATTGCAAGACATTTGTTTAGTTTATATGCGCAATTACACTTACCAGTGACTGAGCTTCTTACAAAATATTGTCTTACAATAAAACTTAGATTGAGCTACTAGCAGGCATATCTGTACTTCAGTGTGGTTCTGTATGTAATGAGTACGGACCATGAGTACTATATATTTATACTGGTCAAAAGTGCTAACCCACCAGGATTATTTCAAGTAGTTTCTGAAAATGCTACCGGATACATCTTTTGTTGATTTTTATTGCCGTTTTTAAAGCCATAAATGTTATGATTCAAATGAATTGAACTGTCTAAAAAGTCTATGTAAATCTATGGAAATCTCGTTTAGAACAGATTACGTCGTCATAATGTAGTGACGTTTCTTGTAATAGAAAATGGCGCATCAGCTCTTTGGGCAGACTATATGGATGAATGGATGGATTTTCAATTCCTCTGCTATGGTGTCGAGGGTCTGGAACCAAACTCTTGTAACTGCTTCTTGTCCATAAATAGAGTTATGACAGTTTTGGAACCAAACCAGCATCGATATACATTGAATAAGTACCAGTCGAATAGCTCGTCAATTGATCGAATGGCAGGGGGAAATTCATTTCGTTATAAAATACGTAAATAGTAAAGGAAGGATTAAGTTGGTTAGTAAAAGTCCATTTACATTTTCAGTGAATTTAGGAGTTGTAACACGGGCCCAGAATGTGAAAGAAAGTTGTGTTGATAAGACTTCCCCGAACAAAACGGCAAGGTTTGACTGTAGGGAAGATGGTAAAATCTCGTATGTCAAAATGAGATCAGGGACAGGAAGTTGTCAAACAACTGATGGTTAGTATAAACTAGTGAATACCCCCATTCAAGTTACCCCCGCCCCCTGAAGGTTAGTATAAACTAGTGAATATCCCAATTCAAGTTCCCCCCCCCGGTAATCTGAAGGTTAGTATAAACTAGTGAATATCCACATTCAAGTTACCCACCCCCGGTAATCTGAAGGTTAGTATAAACTAGTGAATATCCCAATTCAAGTTACCCCCCCCGCTAATCTGAAGGTTAGTATAAACTAGTGAATATCCCCATTCAAGTTACCCCCCCCCGGTAATCTGAAGGTTAGTATAAACTAGTGAATATCCCAATTCAAGTTACCCACCCCCGGTAATCTGAAGGTTAGTATAAACTAGTGAATATCCCCATTCAAGTTACCCCCCGGTAATCTGAAGGTTAGTATAAACTAGTGAATATCCCCATTCAAGTTACCCCCCCGGTAATCTGAAGGTTAGTATAAACTAGTGAATATCCCAATTCAAGTTACCCACCCCCGGTAATCTGAAGGTTAGTATAAACTAGTGAATATCCCCATTCAAGTTACCCCCCGGTAATCTGAAGGTTAGTATAAACTAGTGAATATCCCCATTCAAGTTATCCCCCCCGGTAATCTGAAGGTTAGTATAAACTAGTGAATACCCCCATTCAAGTTAACCCCCCCCCCGGTAATCTGAAATCGACTTCATTCAAATGTTAAATTATCCCTACCTGATTGGGCTAATGTGATAATATAAGTTTTTGAAATCATGGTAAGAATGTATGAAACATACAAAATTGAATGCTGGTCTCAACTGCCAAAAAAAATGTTTAGATGCTTAACTTTTTATTGATATCATTGGAAAATGTATATAAATAAACATAAATAATGTAATGATGAAGGTAATCTGAAATCGTAGGGAGTTGGCCTGAAATCACCTTCAAGTTACCCCCGTGGGTAAATTAAAATCGAGTTCATTATATCTCCCGGGAATCTGAACGCGGTTTTAAGTAACCAGGGGTTAACTTGAAATGGGGGTAGTCTGAAATCGCTACACCGGGTTTGTGTGAAAATATCACATGAGACATTCGGTAGCGTGGACCTTCCTGTTTTAGTTTATTTTGTTACTCTTTTGACATTTTGTTGTAGTCATTTGAAATGAAACACATTTTCCAAATTTTGATGGATTTTGATGGATTTCAGATATGTTTATCTATATGCAGGCTCAAGTTAAAAACAATTTGTGAAGTGAATAAAAATGTAAAATAATCAAGTTCACGTTGATTCCTTTGGACTACGAATAGCATAAATCCACAACCGATCGCAAAATAGAATTTGAAAACGCTATTGCAATTATTCCAACATTTAAATGTTCAGCAAACTCTCAATAATGGAACCCACTTCGATCCCTTGTTAACTGTTCTTAATATTGAGGTGGTCTTAATATTGACGTTGAATAAAGAGCACAACAATGAAAAAGGACTTGAAAATTGTGTTCTTAATTTTGAGGTGGTCTTTTTATTGGGGTGGTCTTTACGTGATGTTTTACTGTACACTCATTTGTATAATTTAACTTCAAAAAGTATCTGAACAACGTGCATACAACTAACATGTATACTTTTCACTTGACAAATTTCAGGTACACGATGTTTCGGTTTATCTCCCCCTTTGTTAATTGCCAAACTCAATTGCTATTGGAAAAGCAGTTGCATCATCGATTGGCCACGTGATCGAATCATTCTTCCAGAAAACGGCGGAGACTGCGTTGGTAAAAAGCCCGGCTTTCTCGAGGTCAGCTATAAATGCTTTCGACCTAACGCAATACATGTAGTTGACAAGAGCAAGACCCAAACTAAACGTAAGATTTAAACAATTCGGAAACAAATAATGCAATTTATCAGTCGGGCCTCTGATAAAAATATGTTAAAATTGTAGATGATTTATGATTTTTAAAGACATCTCCCCCTGTCTAATATGTTCACGTCATGGAAAAGAAAAATCACTTTACGTCCGCAATGACCAAAGAAAAACGGGCTGTTTGGAATAATTTGGAATTGGCTAAACACATGTATTCACATTTCGTGTGATCTTAAAACTGCACGAAACGCTTTGCGGATCGCTTTTATGTGATTTTTCCTTTAAAAAGTTCAGAGCGTTGCAAACATTCTGAGTATTTATCGCTCTTTATTGCTTTATCTGCCCTTTTATGATCGGCACTGTACGAATAAAGATACAACTAAACTAATGCAAGTTTACCACATCCGTAGCTGCTAAATAACACATTTTACAGATATTTATATCTACGAGCGAAGGATTATGTGTTTTCAGATAAGAAGCCTTTCAAATATTTGATTGATATTTGCGCCAACTTGACAGATGGTAAATCGGAATACGAACTCACAGGTAGCCCACATCTGTCTGGAATCATACGTAGCCACGCAGTATACCCTTGGGATTACAACAACACGCCAAGATCCTGTGTAGTTAATGTGTTTTGGCCTACGGACCAAAAGCTTATCGTTTCCATGCAAAATGTAGAGCTAGGAGAATCCGACACTTTGCAGATTGGGAATTATACGGCTGAAGATATGGTACCAAATAAAAGACTGGGGCTAGGGGCTGGTCACCAGTTTAATACCATTTTCAATTTCTCAGTCGGTTCCGATTCTAATGGCGGGAAAGGCTTTGTTGTATGCTTCAAATGTAAGTACTTCGCCAATACCCAGTCTAGAACAATCGGTTCTAAACCATTTTAAATAATACTCGTGCCAAACTTCGTTGTAACAGAAAAAGCAAGCACCAAAGGTGTTATAAATGGTAGTAAAATCGTTGTTATTGATGCATACGTCATATTTTAACCTCTTATATAAAATTACGTTTTTTCACTTTAGTAAGTTTCGTCATTTATAAATATGATGTTGAAAATCGATATACTGTAGCCGACTGTTATCAGGAAGTGTGTATAGTACGTCCACTGTGCAGTGCTTTTTACTGCAAACAATCATGATCACATAAATGTTCTTGCCGTATTTTATTTTCACTGCTTTATTGTGAAAATAATAAATTTGATTATTATTGATGAAACATTCTGATATACATGTATGAATAATCCCTTGTCCCTCTTGTTGTTCCTTTACATTCTCCATGGTTGTTTTGGATAGTCAGCCAGACAATACCTTGCTTTCCGATTCCCATACATATTTGTCCTTCCACTTCCTCAGTCCTTCATGATTCATAGGATGTAATTTCCCTAGGTTTTGTATAGGGAGACATAGCCATGTGTATGTGGCGACCCAGTAACACCTTAATCTTTCTTTGATACTAATGATGATCTATTTGACAATCATTTACATGTATTACAGTCACTGACCGGGGAGACCAGTCAGACTTGAGTGTGTGTGACGAGATGACGATTGGAGGAGACATTCATTTCTCTGAAGCAACTATTACTTCAACACCTAACTTCAAAACTCTATTACAGACAACAACAAAGGCACCAACAGTGAAGGAAACACCAAAGCCATCAGATAGACCAGTCACCATCAATAAAAGTAAATACACAATATATCTTGCTACATGTACAAATGGTTCATGATTCGAACGATGTAATTATCGCCTGAAAATACGAATCAGTTTGTTGCCTTGAATCTTGCATTCGACGTCTTACAATTCCAAAAGTTCTACACCAGTCGTATAATAAATTAAATAAGTTACCACAACTTCATGTTTTATAATAAATGAATCATAAAGACATTGGTTATTTTACAAGTGACAATATAATGTGCATGTAATACAGCTTTTAAAATTCAACAATAGAATGCGAGAGAAAGAAGACTGAAAAGAAAAAGAAAAGATGCTACGACAGATTATTGAAGAAACAGGGTGGGTCCAAGAAGAGCAGGAAAAAGAAAGATAGGAAGAACAGAAGGGAAAGGTCCAAAAAGAACAGTGATGGTTAGATAATGAGTGAAACAATACCCATTAGGACCTTGATGTGTTGCTGTAGGTTATTTACTGTTCACACTAGTCGAATTCTCGAAAGGATTTGATGCAGTGTACACCGTATTGGAACGAGTCTGAGTTGATAATTTCTTCAGCAATATACATGTATTATTATTGTGAATAAATTGATGCTGAATTATTAATAAAATCTACTATGTAAAAGTCATTGAAATCTCAGAAATAGATATTATTATGCCTCATAATATTAAATATCCAAGTTAGTCACGATATTATTAATAGCTACCATAACACTGCAATTTTAAGTTTTTGACAAGATTGAATTGAACAGTTAATACATGTGTGTTGAAGTTGTGATTGATGTGACTCGGCATTTCATAAAATGACAAAAATATTGCTAGCACTAAGTAGTGGGAAGCTCCTACAAATAACATAGTCATAGTACTTCAGTAATTAAGTTGTTATTTGTTCATTGTGACTTACCAGTATCCATCTAGATGATACATCACAGAATTAAAACCAGAGTTGCAAAGAATGTCACAAATACAAACACGATGATATCTGCCCCGACTTTTTTTGGCAGTGTGCAAATTTACAAAACTCCAAGGGAAATACTAATGTGACATTAGAATTTAAAGAAATGTAGCTGAATAAAGACATATTTGTGAAGTGATGCCAATTGTTTACCTGTTACGTCCACGTTACAATGAACTTATCTGTTTTGGACAATTAAAGGGAAGCAACTCTAAATATATTTTGTGACTTCACCGTTTTATGAGGCCAGGGTGATCAAATGCAATCAACTAGTAGAAATAAGCATAGTGACAAACGAAATAAATCAAACATTAACACACCTGTAGTTTTATTATCATTTTATTAGGAGATAGGAACAAGTGAACGATAAACTCTACTTGATAAAATTGGAAAAATATTTTTGCTACTGATAATTGAATCATCAATAAATTGCAGTTCTAGATAATTTCAAGATATAATAAATAACATTAATAGCAAGTACCTGAACTTTATAATATATAGTTCTGTATAATCATGTTTGCTCAAGTTATTACATCCACTAACCAATATTAAACAATCCACTCAAGCTAAGCAAAAATCTCATATCAAAGAAATCAAAATACATTCATATTATACTGTATAAGAGGTAAAGTTTGCAACATGGAAATGTCTGCGTATATAGCGCATTCTTGAAAGCTGCTGATATATCAGCCAGTATTATATTCCTTATTCACATAAGTATACGTTTTATGCCTTACTCTTAAATCAAAATAAAAATACTTATTTTTACGATTCAAAATAGTTCTTTCCAAACGTCTGAAATTGGTGATTTGCAAACTTTCTGAGTCACCATCATATCCACATACACAGTAGTTCAATTGTAATGTGTAAACAGATTAAAGCATGCAAGTATTCCATGTTACATCAAGTTCTTCATCCAAGCGTGACAATGTATCATCCGGGAAAAAATAATCCTCAAGTCAAAATGAAATAAATAGTAATTTCTGAAAATTTACATATTTCCGATTCCTACATTTTTAGTTTCAATTCATTCATTTTCAACATCTGCAGTTCAAGTCCTCCTTAGAGTTCTTTATCAAAATCAGTAATATATGGCTTTACTTACAAATAATACATGTTAATATATTAATCAGTTATAAAAAAATCAGGACACTGCATACTTAATGTTGATAGACATAGATGGAAAGTTTAGCATGGAAAAGTTAACTACGAAATGGATAATAATGTCCACACCAACTAAAGGTAAGCAATAAAATATACAAAATAATCACAACAGGGACATTTAATTAATAAAGACAATAATAGTGTACACACAAACCCAGATGGAATGGAGACAAAAATATTTAAAATAAGGTACATAAACAATCCCTGCACACCATAAATTAACATAAGTCTTTCTGCAGTTTATATGTAACGAGGATTAAATCCTGTTCATACAAAATCATTCAAACCATACTTGCACCATATAAATGTCTGTATCATTTACTAGGCATATACATGTACCATTATAATGGTACATTCGTAACAATGACAAACTGTGCTACATTTCAACAGGTGTAACTAAAATAAGACTACCTGTATGTATTCATTCAAGTACGTGCGAAACTAAGCTCACTTCCAACTCTCACTAGTCATATGGCCAGCGAATTATGGCCAGTAACATTGACAAAATCATACATGTGTAGAAAACTACTTCTTATACATCAATCCTGACCACTGAATTCTAACCATAAAATGCTTTGACTGCAAGTCAAACATCGTACACACAAAACCAACACCAACCCACATACTAATTCATTAAAACACAAATACCAACTGGCTAAGGCAAATCATTATTAATGTAAAACAAATGGTCAACTGTTTAACACAAGTTCGACAGTAAAATGTAACTGAATTGTATACTTCACATTATCCCTTTGATGGATCCAGACACCAAGATCAAAACAACCGTAACATTGTGTCTCTCAATCACAATATTTCAATTCACTTCAATTGTGTAATAAAATTACAGTATAAAACTGTAGCACGGACAACTTGGAATCTCGTCCAGGTATTGAGTACTTGTTTGGTTACAAAGAAGCATTCAAATTATTTATAAGGCAAGCACGAGTTTTGAAACTATATGCCAAATTTGAATCAATTTTTAAAGTAAATACATGTAAAACCAATGAAAAAAGTCAAGAATGTGGCAATACTATAAAAATGCTATTACTAATAGTGCACAGCAAACATCGCCACACATGGTGTCACTCCAACTATCAACCTAAACTGATGCCCTATAAAATCAACACCAATTCTTCAATATTTATAATACATAAAGTTCATGAAGATGACATGAATTGAAAATTACAAGTTCTAACTTTAACAAGAATAATCATTGAGTCAGTAATTTGAAAAAAATATAATTTAGGGTAATTCAACTAAAACCTTTTCAACAGTAAAAACTCAAACTGCAACTGGTTAAAATGAGAAGATAACAAATTTCACAAGAAGTAGGGCATACTAATACACAGCTTTGAACACAAATTGATATGGGATTGCATCAAACATAACTTAGCACTGGATGCTATAGACGGCACAATTTGGTAAATATTGAAATAAGTAGGCTGTCTTGAAAGTTCATTTCGATTTTTTATCTCTTGGCTTCCATGCTTTTAACAAATTTACACCAAAATACATTGAAAATATATGGATTTGTATGCAGATTATTAGACCAAGGTACCATACAAGCACAGCAGGATATCCAAGAATTTGAGCAGTGTATTTTCTTGCATTATAATAAAGTACTAGATCATCAAAAAGTTCAATGAGTCCATACAAAACTGGCAGAATTCCAAAAACAACGGTTCCAATCAGAAACTGTTTCAAAACCAGAACATCATTCCTTGGAAGTGACCGTAATCCAAATACAGCAGCCAATAAACTAACGATCCAGGCATATTCCCAGGCTTTCGGAGCAGGAAATTCCCAATGTTGAAGTCTGCGATAAATTGGCAGTCCTATTAAAGCAGTTAGACCTGGTAAAAGACGCACAATCACTATGAACCCCACAATTATCTGCAGGATGAGAGAAGACTTCAATCTACTCTTGTTGATAGAACTGAAATAGAAAATTTAATAAGAATGTTTAAATTACGAAATTTAACATAAAAACAAAATCTGGGTAACTATGTAAAGATTTTCACACCCATTAAGTTATTAAGTAAGTTTTGTTTAAAATGAATATTAGGCATTTACTAAATCATTTACAAACTAATCTTTAGCATTCAAGTAACTAAGGTTTAGGTCTGCCAAATGCAAGACATTCTGGTCCCTTGGTCCTCCTATATTGGGGCCAAATATTAGCTCCATTCCCCAACCAAAAAAGTATCTTTTTCCCACGCTCAAATTCAATTGGGATCTTGTTTCACTATGGACTGTTGGGTATCATTCTTGATGTCCATGTGGGTGTAGAACATGCAGCAACAGCAGTAGGTTTAGATGTTAAGAACTATTTCATGTTTCAGTTGAGAAAAATACTTGCATCAGCAGTGCATGAATCAAGGTTTTCTAAATAAAAGCAAGCTCTGACGTCACTGACATTGCTGGGACCGACAGAGGTACTTCCGTGCAAGTTTGCAAGAGTGGGGAATCTCATTTTATTTCTCTAAAAACTCAATTCGTTTTTGCTGCAGAACCATGGTATCAAGAAAGTGAAGCAAACATATATATTATATACCATGTATGCTCTGTTTCTAAAGATTACAGTGCAAGCTTGTTCTACATAACCATTTTAAACAAATTCATCACTTTTTCCAAAGCAATGTTAAAATCACAAAGGAGATTGCTTTAGTATAATTTACAAATGGAATTCTCATAATGGTCGAATTTAACAATATTGATGCATTAACAATAATGAAGAATGAGTACGAACGCGATTGGGGACGAATTTGACATGAAAAATGACCGATCTTCACATCAATACCTTATAAGGCAATTACCTTATCTTATACTGCCAGGCGACACTCTCCCTGTGCCAATGATCACTTCCATCAGTTCCGGCGGGCCGCACTCCAAAAGTAGACATAATGTGCCCGTAGAGTTCGAAATTTGTCGAAAGAAATACGGCCACAAATGAACCTGTTGGCAATGTCGCTTACACTATAAACGAAATAATATTTTCCAATAATAGGTACAAAAAATAATAAAATATTTCTCATAGTTACGATTAAATTATTTTTAAATGACACATTTTTGTCTTTAAAATGTGATTAATAACCGTAATGATGAAATATTTTGGGAAGATATAAGCGATTAAATCATTCAAACGCTTGCCGCTACATATTTAAAGCATCTGATAGACACTGATGTAACAAGTATAAACAAAAATATTCTCCTGGTGGGAATTCATTTAGCGCTGTATTTTCCAGTAAAATGTCCAATTATGTTCCATCACAAGTGTTTGCTTCCATAACAACACAAGGAAAACAACAGAAACAAGTCTCGAATGAGGCATTTGCGGAAAATATGATGCAGGCACGTAATTTTCAAACAAGAGAAGCTGTCAACAAGGACAGAATGATACAAGTAACTGCTGTTGGGGAGGTGTCTTTACCACCTGACAGATGCAGAGTTACTGTTAAAGTACACAGTCAAAAGGATAACGTTCAAGATGTCAAGAATAGCATTCAGAGAAGATTGGATTACATTATTCAGACTTTTCAAAACCATAACATAAAGGTAATCAATTAAATAATTAAGGCATATTGGCTTCCTAAATATTAGCCTAGAAATCTTGCTGAAGACAATTTTATAGACATTACTGAATATCATAGCTGAAATCCATCAGAAAGAAAAAAACTGACATACACCATGACAGGTTTCCCACATGCTGGAGTTTTTTAAATGATGCATAAACAATCAAATTTTTAAATCCTAAAGTTAAAAGAAGATAGATCATCTCAGACATATTGTATAGACCAATCAGTTTTCTTTCAGTGCCAAGTTTTATTCTAGTAGTTTAAAGTAGTTCTATCCATAACTTAGGCTGCAACACTCGGCCTTGCGTTCAGTTATGGCGAACGAAAGCCCGCTCACTCAGTCACTGTTCTGGACCAAACAAGTGTAATGTGTATTGACCGCCTTGTTTTTATTCTGGTTGCCTGCCTCAAAGACAGTAAAGGCAGGCAACCAGTTCTGTGACCATTTTGCAATTTGGTTCCCAGTGTGCAGTCATTGTGATAGCGGGCCAGGGATACAAAACAAAACCTGAGCGACTGTTAGCCGTAACTGAACGCAGTGTTAGGATCAAATATTCATGTGCTACCTCTGAGTTGCGATAGCGAGTGATATGAAACGTTTTTCGCTAACATGCCGGTCAATAGCAAAACTCGTGCGCTGTTTCGTAAGGTTTTGGACTGATAGCCTTTACTGAAGTGAACGCAAGGCAGATGTTTATGTGGCATTATTATGTTATCTGACTCTGAGCTAGAACTATCATGCGATGCAATCAAAAAGTTTTTTTTCAACATGGTACATCTTCGTGAGATTTGTCTGCTTATCTGTTTAGTATAAGTGAGCAATGATATTCACAAAATTTTCAAATTATATTGATGAACATTTATTCAGTCTGATTGAATCATTGATTGCAACCATCACGTTGTTGTCTCCATATATACATAATGTGGAGACTTTTGCTACTATTTTGCCTTACTCTCATTTGATTTGTATCCCTGTCCATCCCCATTTCTGATGCTACTAGTATTTCAAATCTGGTTACAGAAAATGAACATAATTTGGTATAGCAGAAACTTAGAATTGTATATGTACCGTTTGTTGAACTGTAAAATAAACACACTGACTAACAAATATTATTCCTGATACTGTACTGATAAACTTGTGTAATGCATTTAACTAAATTTTATATATATGCTATTTTTACATCCACAATATAATGTTCTGCTTTTTATTCTAGGATACTGACATTCAAGTGCACAAGTCAATAAGAAGAGCAGAAAGTATGTATGTCATGACTACAGAAGTGATTGTTGTATTTTTGGACTTCAATAAATGCCAGACAGCTTGCAACCTTCTAGTTGAGAAATTAGATGAAAACGTCTGTGTTGGTATGCCAGAGTTTTACCATGCTGGAACGACCCTAGAAACATTACGGTATAATTTACATTAGAAGTTATTGTAACATCATAAAGTTAATGTTGAATTAATCTTAATTTTACACCTTGACAATATTTTTGATTTCCTTTTTATACAACCATCTTGAGCTTTTTCTTGAACACAATTATGTACCCAAATGCATGTACAACAATATTAATTGGGTAGTTGTTGTCATTTTATGTTATCCCACAAAAAACAATCTTTTCCAGCCTTATCAGTAAACATGGTTCGAAATGATGTATCATGTCTGGTCCCATATAACATTGGTCCTTGGCTTTATAGGTTTTCTCTCAAAACAGACCGTCTCCTTATTAGTGAAAGTTATCAAATTAATTCCTCAGGACATGCTTTAACTTATTGTTATTAAATGCGAAACCTCCATGTTTTCCTATTGAATAGTAAATATTTTTTTAAATGCATTCTTGTAGCTCTTATGTATTCTGCATGTATATTTCAGACAACAAGCCAGTCTTCTGGCAGTGCATAACGCAAAACAAAAAGCACAAGAGATGGCCAAGTTTGTGCATCAAGCTGTTGGTCGACCAATTACTATTCAGGAGGAGGAGTCAAAGGAGTGGGAGGGGCAGATAGAAGGCATTTCAGACATTGAAACCAACCCAACCGTACAACAAAGAATCTCACAAGCCACCGTGACAGTCTCGTGTAGAGTAAATGTGACTTTTGAATTAAAAGCTAAAGTTAAAACAAAACTAGAAAATTAAAAGACTGCTTTTTATGGTATAAAAATGAAACTGTGGAGTAATCTTATAATATGTTTTTAAAAGAGCACTTGTAAGCTGTGACTTCCATCTGACTCACTTTTATAATGAAAGACGTATTTACAATTCTATCTTGTTTCAATAAAGAAACTTGAATCTTCAGTATCTTTATGTGCTGGGTTGACTTAAATTGTGATGATTTCAATTTGAAATTACATTCACAGGCTTGTACATTAATGCACATGATGTATATCATTAATTGTTCCCATGATAATGGTAACATGTTGGTCTGTTACGCAGTAATACAATTTTCAATGTATTTATGTATATACATGTTGTATCTAGTTCTGTATATATAATGCAATTTATTTTTTATAACAAGGTGTGTATTTATCTGTGATAGAAATTGGTGTTTAGATATTTTACCATATTTTAGGTGCAAAAATAAATGTCGAAAAAAAGTTTGTTTTTTTTTCTTGTTGTGGAATTAACCAAAAAACACATACATTTTATATCCTTTCTTTAATTTTGCTACACTATGTTTACAAGTGTTTATAGTCTTGTTATGATATGAATAGTCTTCTAGGTGATTCATTTCAGGAATACTATGGTTTTGCTCTGAAGATGCACAACAAAGTAACCCTGCCATTTACCAGGACCTTATCTTTAAACTTGGTTTTTTACATTGCAGAAATATTGCTGGTTTAATATTATTCACTCAGTTTGGTATTAAACATCTAGCAAAACTATTTGCAAAATGTTTGGCATAGAGGCCTTTAGCTGATGGTTTAACATTGATCCTATGATAATGTTGTTTATACCACTTAGTTTGGGAAAGTCTAAGTTCTAGGTTGCCACTTCTCTTACCTAAGTTCTAACATCATCTTCTTAAGAAATGTCAATAACACAGATAACTAGTTACAAGATGACTGGTATGCATAAATATATAAAAGGAGCTGCAGGTTACAAGGTTTATATATATACAAACACACTGATGCCAAGCAAGTACTAGGTTTGGTACGACTTTGATCTTTGGTTCTGTTACTGTATAAATATTTAAAAATCTTCTCATGTTCTTTCCTTTGTATATATCTAATTTATGTACATACCAATGTGGATCTTATTGGTGACATGTCTCTGATGGTTTAGTACTATGCTTGTTACTTTATCAAGGTACAGATTTTTGTGTTTGTTTAAGCTTATTCATTTTAGTTCTTACCACTTGTACTATTCACTCTTAATGATTGCTTCCTGGGTTACTACTTAGTGCTTACGAGGCTCAAGAATGGTGAATATTGTGAACCCCTCTCAATGCTAGGCTAAAATTTACGTTGAATCTTCCATAACCCATTATCTAGAGACTAAAGTGAACATATATTCTCATATAATGCATGTCTCGGGTCAAACAGACAAATTAAAGCAGCACAATGTAGATCATATATTTTTCAAGTACTTTGATATATGCAGTTTTCACAGCATTGCATTTAGCACGAGCACCGTTTGGATGTGAAAAGGTTGAAATTCGTTTTTTGGCTTTTCTTATGCATTCTGTTTGTTTCTTTAGCAAGATAACGTATAATATGTATATACGTGTTGTTTCAGTTAATCTAGGCTTTCGCAGTGGCTATTTTATAGCATATAACTGAAGTTAATGTTAATTTGAAATGTCCATTTTCGGATATCACTTAGTTCGGATACTTCATGTTTGTTATTTGATTTCTGGTCAGTAGATGCAAATGCGAATACACTTCCGAATCTTTTTAGTGATGCCCTTGATATGATAGTTTCCTTTCAACAGCCTTTTCCCACTTGCATTTCTCTGTAGCCTTTTAAGTTTTAGTAGGGGTTTTCACCTGATAAATTGGCAATTAAACTAATTTACATGCAGTTTTGCTAAAATGTTTAGAAAGAAGACAATGACAATATTTTGCATGCTAACTCATATCAAACTCTCCACACATGTAGTTTGATCATTTTATTCCTGTGAGAAAGTGGTACTATGTACATAATATATTATCATAGTCATACAACTGTTGACATAAAATGTTCAACATTATAGTTTAAATTATACAGCTGTCATTGTAAATACTAAATGTCAGAATTGAATTTAGTGAAGCAAAGAGCCGATGTGCTGCACTAAACACTGAAACAAAATGCTGTCCATCTGACATGGCTTCACATTCGATTTTTTCTAACACTAGACACCATTGGAAAGTTTACAAAAGTAAAATTGGTGTAAATTTTCCAAAAATATACAATTTAATATATTTGATGTAACACCAAACATTGAATCAATTGTTAAACTTAAACCTGATCGCTTATTGGGAATTTTCTATACAATTTATATGAAGAGATAAGCAGGTACTAATATTTACTTGTTAAAAACAGGGGGATGTAGGGCCTTTTGAAACTGTTAATTGCTGGGTGTTTTACTCTGTTTTCCCATAGATTCCTGTCCCTAAGCAGAATAGTCATGGCATGTTCATTCAATACACTGTTTTTTATTAATTGAAAAAGCAACATTGATGAAAACCGTTACAGAGTCTGAAGCAAATGAAACATGTATTTAAAAACGGAAGGTCACTGATCTGAATTGTCCAGAAGCTTTTCTCATTATTTGAGCCTCTGAGAAATCTGCCTCATTTTTTTCTGGTATATTACACACTTTGATGACTTTTTTTAATGTCTGTTAAAGTTAGACTTGAAAATGAATGAAAAATATGAAATAACATACAATAAATATAAAATATTGATCTTTGAATAGCACAAACAAATTTTTTTTAAAAGAAAGTTTTCTTCTGATGATGGGTACAATACACTATTGCTCATGAAACATTTGAATAGTATCTCTTACAGGAGCTGTTAAATTCCGCAGGTCTTTAAAAAATGACTTGCAGAAAGTCTCAGTGGCTGGAATTAGTAATTTGCATTTTTTCAAAAAATCTGGAAACTTGTTATAATAGTTATTGTTCAGTTTGTTGCCAAAATGTATGATGGTATTATTACACACGCAATTCATAATTCATTAATTGAGCAAAGGTCTTGGTGTTTGCTTACAGATGAATGATATGAAGTGAGAACAACGAGTATATCTCGCAAGATGGTGAACTTCACGGTTGTAGAAGATGCTGTCTTTGGCAATGATTCGCTCATTTCCACAAATTGGAGTGCCATGTCTTTAGGCTGTTTATCATGGAAACAACCTAATCACATTCTTTTTCAGGTAAAACAAATAAAATCTCGGTGATGAATACATGATTACATGTATCATACTTTCTTTATAAATAGTTTGCAATTTTATTCATGTTTTAATAGTCAAATTTTCTGTAAAACTGTTAAAGTAATTAATGTGTCTATTGCCTTTCACTAACTGGAATGTTTAATTGAATATTATTGTACAGTATAATGCAATATGGTATTGCCTTTGGAGATGTAACAACAGGTCGACTTATTGATATATATTGTGTTGGTTACTTTCCCAATAGCAATAAGTTGAAAGCAAACACCAAAGTCGTAAACTATTTATAAGGGAGAGTTCTTTAACTATTGACAGGTTGGCTGCAAATAGACTATTGGTGATGTTTATGTTTTGGTTTCAATATCTAATCATGTAGACGCTTGTATTATACTATCAATTAACTACAGTTAGCATCCAGACAATTTTCCAGTTTACTCTTTCAGTTGAGTATTTATCAAAAAAATTCAAAGTCAAATCTGTCAATACACATTTTTACCAAGTTTAGCCAAATGTAAGCTTAAGTTAAATAACATTGAAGGTATCTTGTATCACCACAATGTATTTATTTTAATGTCAAAAGTATATTATTTTGGAGTCCTATTTTTCCCATACCTGAAACCGGTGATTAGTAGCAACTTTCTAGAGGGGGTGTAATTATTGCTCAATACTAGTGTAAATTCCCTGGGGAAGAACTGGACTGGGGGGAAGAACTGGACTGGGGGGAAGAACTGGACTGGGGGGAAGAACTGGACTGGGGGGGAAGAACTGGCCTGTTACACCGGTCATCCATTGTCTGGTCCAACAGTGGCAGATGATGTCAAAAGTGTTCCTAACAAAAAAGTTAGTTCTCTTTTGTTTGTCAAATAAGTTGAAATAACTTCTTGATAACAAGTTCTCATGACATTTGACAACATTATATATTACTAGTTCAAATTTGGTAAAGAAAAACTTGTACCTGATTAAAAGAAACCTTCAGGCATGTGTGATAGTTTATTGTTTAATTTGTCTGGTGCTTACAAATTGTGGTATTTTTTTCTAAACCTAAAAGGCACTTGTGTTTTGAAAAAAACTATTGTGATTGTATTGCAATAGTTTGTTGACAATCGCAATAGTATCTTTATAGTAAATTAGACTATCGTGATAGTGATTGTGACCTATTGTTACACCTCATATTGCCATAAACTTGCTAATTATAATATTGACATCAGCCCTTTTTTTATCCTATGAAAAAGTATATATTTTTCCCATACTTAGAAAGGAAAATTTCCCTTAAGTAGAATTATTTAAAATTTTAGCCTTATAAATACTAATTTGGTGATTCATGATGCAAATTTCCCCTATCAAAAGGACCCACCATACTTCCCCAAAAACTAGGAAAAAAATGGCTGGACATTCATGTTATACTTTCATTCACTTTCACCTGTAGATTGCCAGTGGAGTTTTCTTTGTTGGACTAATGTCACCACAGATCAAACATGGTGTTCTTTTCCTTCATGGATCGTTTGTGCTAAGTATGCTTTATTCTAGAAAACTATATATATTAAAATATTTACTTTAAAAGAATTGTATCGCAGACTGATAGTTCTTTTAATTACAGCATAAAATTGCAGTTTGCTTTTTTGTGATTAAATCAGCATTTCTTATAAAAGATATGTTTGCTCTGCAACATCAATATGATAAAATATGTCAAAGTCGTACTTCAATTCAACATTGATTACAAAATGAGTTAAAACTTAGGTGAAGCGGATGTTTATGATTACCTATGTTTGCCTTACTTTTTAGACATGTTTTTACGTTTGAGTGAACGAATACTTCAAGTGACACAATTGGATTCCTTTTTTATTTCAACTGTTAAAATTGTTGTTACATAATTACAAATGTATACTAAAAAATTGCCTGTAGTTGTGAAGTATTTAAATTTCATTAAGTCCATGACTCCATGTTGCACTGGTTCTAAACCTAGAGTTAGACAGGAGGCATATTGGTCATAGAGTAAACCACTGTACTCCTGATGCAGACAGTGGGTTTGAATCCCATCTTGAGCGATATTTTACAATCCCTGATTTAGATGCGAGTACTACTGATAAACGGAGGAAGCTGTAAACGACCATGGTGTAAGAACTAGTTTCACAATTGATGTTTAATTTATAAGTTTCCACTAGCATTAAACTAAACTCAAACAATTATATTTGACATATTTCAGGTTTTCTCTTGCTGTCGGTATGGGCCTGGGTTATACTGTGTGCCCCAGATTATTTCTCGTGGAATTTTGCTTTCATGATCATCAACATTATTCAAACATTTATGTATCTGTACAACATTAAACCTATCAAGTTTGATGAGAATATGGAGAAGTTGTATCAATCTGTGTTTCAGTCTATGAATGTATCAAGGTTTGTCTTATTCTTGGTTTTACCTTCATTGTTTGCAGTCACAGCAGAGCTTACACAAGTTTATCTACATATATACAAAGAGAAGTCACTTTACGCACATGTAACATAATGAGTAGCAGCATGTGATTTGCAACCATACGATATTCTAGCAATTTGTCTGAAAGTTGTATATTTCAATTGCATTCATCGATATATGGAATTAAAATTCTATGTCGAACAAAACAGTTTTCAGGAAAGTGTATCTACAATTGTATTGTTTTTTTTTCATATTTTGTTTTGCAAGGATGCAATAAGAAAATAATTAATAAATTGTGAACATGAAAGAAGTCAATTTTATTTCCATTTTAATGGTTTCCTTATCTGCATTTCTGATGCAAAATAATCATTAAAGCTGAAAGTTAATGGATCAGACATATTTTTTAAATTTTCTTTTATATCTTATGCTTGACTGATTGTTGTATCGTATTTATATCAGTTCTTAAGTTGATTGTCGTTTGTATGCATCTGAAAGTATGTGAGTGATAAGGCTTGGATTTCGTTCAGTAAAAATATGTTTAAGCACGTAACAGGCTTTCTTAAATGGTACAATGGAAGTTGCAATAAAAAGTACATGTGCTGAAATAAAATGATAGACATAACAATTTCTAATGTTGCATATTTACCTGATTTTTCTTAACTAAAAGTTGAACTGATGTTGTTTATATTGCAACTCCAGAAAATTGTTTAAGAAGTTGATAGACCAGAATTACTGTCTGCAAACAACATTGTATGAAGGTGATGCCTATGCTGTACAGGGTATTACAAAAACTGACCGTCTGGGACTGCTGGTGTCTGGCACGTAAGTTTACACACATTTTATGTTATAACATCAGTTTCCTTGTAATTATGTTGAGAATATTAAAAACAAAAGTAAGATTTGTGTTTGGAGATCCAGGGGTTCTATTTGACCCCTGGAATTTCCAAACAGCCACATTTTGACCCTCGTGATTCTGGCTGAAGGGTAAATTGTTCTCTAAGTTATTGCTAATTTGACTATAAAATGGTAAAATCCAGTCAAAAACTATCAAAATGACCTATGGAATTCAGCACGTTGTGGAACCCAATCAAAGATATAATCTCAGAACCTTGTTGTTGAATGTCGACTTTCTCACTATTTGACATGTACTTACTGTAAAACTTAATAATTGTTTACTTTTAAGATGGCATGATTGTCATGTTGTATCATATCTTAAAATAGTCAAATTTGACTATCAAAATATGGAGAAATCTGATTTTTTAGCTTACACTTAATAGTCTCCATAAAACTTGTGTGAGGAAGCTTTAAGTTAACTATATTGCTTTTACATGTCATTGAAAATTGGTGTGTGTAATTATGACTGTAGTTAAAGTGAGTACATGTAATCTCATGGTATTTATGATATGGAAATTCTTGCAGTATGAAAGTTTACAGCCAACAAAACTTGCTTCATCATATACAAGAAATGGAATTTATTGACTCGCCAGAGTTTGAGAGTAGTGTTACTGGAGAGGAGAAGTTTCAGGTTTGCAAACATTTCTATGTAAACATTTACTATAAATCTGCTGGTCTGAATCTGTTAGTGTTAACAGGCTGTCAATTGGTCCTTATTTTTCCTAATTGTTCCTAATATTTTTATTTCTTCCTATTTTTTTCCTACTTTTTTGGTCAAATTCAAGTAATTTCCTACTATTTAGGTTCAAATTGTGTACTTCACAGAGACCTTATATTAATAGTTAGAAAATTGTAGTATATTTGTAGGATCTTTTCAATTGGGAGTACATAGAAGACTGGAATCATCTTGATGAGACTGTACAGACTGAGGGGGGGGGGGTGCAGACTGTGTTCCTGTGGCTGCTTACTTAATGATCATGCCAAGGTGAAAGATGTATAAGAGTCAAAAGACCTTTCTAAGTAGTCTCGTCAAGATGTATTCTAGTTTAATTTATGTCTGTTAATAATGCAAATTTTTCCTACTTTTCTCCTACTTTTTGGTAAATTTTATTCATACTTTTCTCCTACTTTTTGGTAAATTTTATTCATACTTTTCACCTACTTTTTGGTAAATTTTATTCATACTTTTCGCCTACTTTTTGGTAAATTTTATTCATACTTTTCGCCTACCTTTTGGTTAATTTTATTCATACTTTTCTCATACTTTCACTTGACTACCTGTGTTAACTGTCACTGGTGATCTTTCGATTAATTCCTAATTTGATATTAATGTTGTGAGTGAACTAATGGGGTCTGAGTGTACCAGTCACATGACCAAACCTGGCATGTTTGTGTTTGAGGTTCTGTTATTATCTCTAAAGTATAGAGCTTGGTTCTCCTGTCTGAAGATGGCTGGATTTGCGTGAAAATGTTTTATAGATATCACTGGAAGTTGAACACAAATCATTGAAATGTGGGTGGTGAAATGTGATGATTTATGTAGAAGCCATCAACTAACCTGTACAAAGACTTAATTGTCGAGCCTGCTTGCGAAGACCTCGACATAGTCGCCACAATGGCGGTCCAATGTATGTGAGTGCTTGTGTCCGGACTTCCTTTGTCCGAACCATTACTCTGTCACTTATTTTATGAATTTAAAATGACTTGGCACAAATGTTTACCATGATGAGACGGAGTGTAGCAATTGGTGGGCACAAATGTTTACCATGATGAGACGGAGTGTTGCAATTGGTGGGCGCAAATGTTTACCATGATGAGACGGAGTGTAGCAATTGGTGGGCACAAATGTTTACCATGATGAGACGGAGTGTAGCAATTGGTGGGCACAAATGTTTACCATGATGAGACGGAGTGTTGCAATTGGTGGGCACAAATGTTTACCATGATGAGACGGAGTGTAGCAATTGGTGGGCACAAATGTTTACCATGATGAGACGGAGTGTAGCAATTGGTGGGCACAAATGTTTACCATGATGAGACGGAGTGTTGCAATTGGTGGGCTCGACATGTTGCCCTTGGGCATCTAGTAAATTGTTTATTATAGTGACATGTGTACAAAGCATTTACATATATACAAATATAATTTTTAGCAGACGACACCCAGCCCATTGGACATATACATCACCTAAAATATTAATAGTAAACTAATGAGTTTAAATAATTATGCAATTTAGAAGCAAAACATGTATATGAGATCACAAATTATAACAGGGAATCAAAATGTGGTAAACAGATACACAGCTGATTGTATTATTTGTAGGTATCGGTGTATGCTGCAGGCACCTGTCATTACATCTACTGGCCACGTCAATCACTGGAATATCTACTAATGAAGGAACCATTCATGGCGACTGTACTCAATACAATCATGGGACGAGACATCACCAATAAGCTGTATGCACTCAATAGCAGAGCCAACAGGGTATAGATGACAGTTTTATATGACTGAGAACTTCTTAGGGAATTACCATTCTTAAAATACTGAGTTATTAATTAAATTGTTCTTTACCATTGCTGTTAAGAAATAGAATAATATCATAATTCAAATCAAGGATTGGGCACAACACTGTTGTATTTCCTTATTTACTAGTTGAGGTGCAATATTATGGCCTAAAACTCTCAAAAATATTTCCTTATAATCTTTTTCTTTGAAACTATTTTGACTTTACTTTGATTCAATTTTGTTTGTTAAATACAAATGTCTATTTGTAATTTTTATTTAGATGTGGTCTTTTTTTGTGGAAATAGACAAAGTTCAAACTTCACAATATAATAATGTTAGGTGGAATGAAAGAAAAGAAGGAAGTGCTTTTATTGTTCTCATTTTTGTCCTGTCTTTCAACAATTCACAAGCTCTTCATCAGGGATACCGAAGTTTAGACTAGTGACAAAAATTCCTTTAGTCAAGGTCATTTTTATTATAAAGATAAAAAAGAACCTCTAAACTATTGACTTTCAGTATTGTACAGTTTACTTGGTGATATTATCCTAGATTTGTTAGCCATCTGAAATTAACAATGATAGGTAAAAGCATTCTACAATCAGACCTCTTTTATTCGATAACCTACTATCTGAATACTCAGTATGATCCGAAATGTACATCAGGTTCCGATGTATCTTCTTATGCACGTCAAATTGAAATGGGCTATTTGAAACCATGTACTGTTTGAAATAAAATTTTGGACCCAATGAATTTGAAGGAACGAAGTCAAACTTTACTTATGATTGGGATATTCATTATGTAATGTATATGTCAGATACCTTTGTGTTTGTGTAACCTAGGAAATGGATGCTGGAGCTGTTGATTCGGGTGGAACAGTTGGACGTAATTGTCATGTTGGTGACCTACGACGTATCTTAGCCCAACTGTCTGTACATACTGGACCTGCAACACGTCCAGTGCGTATGAGAGATTTCAGTGGCAGATGTTTGGTTGAGGAACAGGAAGACAGTGATGGTATGTTCTGAATTTTGTTTTCTTGTAACTTTGTTTAACCTTAATTGCCTTACTAAGTCATGCAATGGTCAGATGTCAATTCTGTGTTAATATGTTCAAGAATTCTGTTCACTCAAAAATATGTTTTTATTCATTTCTTTGCTTCTTTTTTTATATCATGTAATGAGATGCTTTAGTATGTCCCCAGGAAGTTATTTTAGAAAATTCTGATACAACATCATATAAGAGCTACTTGAACATCTGAGTTAGATTAGAAAGCTGTGAATGTTAGCCCTAAACAGTCATAAATCCTGACAAAAACCATCAATTATTAATGATACTAGTTTATATGGACACATTTATTTGATTTCAGAACAATATTCTGGTGGAGAGGAGATTGATTGCATCAGTCCTAACTCCAAACTGTTACCTGACAAGAAACCCACCCAGTCGAATTCTTCTCTTCAGTCTATGCAGTCCAGTGGTGGAATACACTTCTCGGTCCGGGATCAACCCAAGATCCATTTCAATATTCCACCTAAGTAAATGGCCCTGAATCTGGCTGTACAAGATGGAATATTTGTATATAGTATAATACAGGGCTTGAGAAATTTTCTTTAAATACAGTTGTCCCGGACTAGTAACATGTTAAATCTGACATGTCCGACATTGGAGGCTAGTTGTCCGAGCACATAATAAGGTATGGATTAACAATTAAGTAGACATGCCAGACTTGTCCTGGAGTAAGTCCAGCTCAACTGTTGGTAGCCCGATTTACATTAGACTTGTCTCGGCTAGTGGTTTTCTAGAGCCCTGATATACCTGTGTTTTCTACTGCTTTACTTGAACTTTGTTGCATTCTAGTTATATCTTGGTGCATTCTAGTTATATCTTGGTGCATTCTAGTTATATCTTGGTGCATTATAGTTATATCTTGGTGCATTCTAGTTATATCTTGGTGCATTCTAGTTATATCTTGGTGCATTCTAGTTATATCTTGGTGCATTCTAGTTATATCTTGGTGCATTCTAGTTATATCTTGGTGCATTCTAGTTATATCTTGGTGCATTCTAGTTATATTGTGGTGCATTCTAGTTATATCTTGGTGCATTCTAGTTATATCATTCTAGTTATATCTTGGTGCATTCTAGTTATATCATTCTAGTTATATCTTGGTGCATTCTAGTTATATCTTGGTGCATTCTAGTTATATCTTGGTACATTCTAGTTATATCTTGGTGCATTCTAGTTATATCTTGGTGCATTCTAGTTATATTGTGGTGCATTCTAGTTATATCTTGGTGCATTCTAGTTATATCATTCTAGTTATATCTTGGTGCATTCTAGTTATATCATTCTAGTTATATCTTGGTGCATTCTAGTTATATCTTGGTGCATTCTACTTATATCTTGGTATTTTTGCCATCTGTAAATCACCTGTCCTGATGTTCACATGGAATGTTTAACACATTTTACATAAAATATTAAATGATTCCACGGCAAATTATTAGTTATATGATAATTCAATGAAATACTAGTAATCACTAAAAAAATGATGTTTTGGCTTAATTTATTTACTCAAGAAGAGAAATACTTACCAAACCAAATTGGATATAGTTGTATTATGTAATATTGTGAATTATTTAAACCTCTTCTTGGTTTATTGAAAAATTTTATATCAAAGACCTGAGGTGAGACTAATATTGTGGAATTTCAACTATTGTAATGTTTATTTGATGCCTTTGAGTTTGACAAGTTTAACTGGTATCGCCCTCTTGAAAGGGACAGGGTACATGTATATTATTCATGCTCCTGTTGTTTGATCTATCAGTCTAATGTTTGGTTAATGATCAATAACTGGAGAATGCTTTTACTTACAATGGTCAAACTTCATAGGATGTTAGTCTTTTGCTTTAATTGGATATCAGGGGGAAGGTATGTGAGTATTAATACACCTTATTTTTAAAAAGATGTGTGACATGAAAGACATCTGAATAGTATGTGCCATTTATATCATGTTTGGAAAATTTAAGTATTATAATGTATATCAGTTCTGACTAACTGTCTGTATAAAAGAGTTAACTAGGCCACCTGCCAGTATTTCTGTACATATACTGTTTGTGTCTTTTCATTCCACAGTATTTATTGTTACATTGATACATGTGTATTGCTGTTATTTTTGGTGTGTTATGATATCACTGTAAGATCTGACTTGGACGGCTGTGTGGAAAGCACCTATCTGTAGGTGATTGTTGCCCCAAATGTTGGCATTTGTGTGGTGATTATTTATTGAAAGAATTAAAACGAGATCGGTATTTTGTTAGCTCCAAAATTGGGATCTGATGTATGCACCTTCAACTTGTGTATCTTTGCACAGCATGTTAATGGCTGTTTTTTTGTTATGAACAGTATAAATCAATTTATACCTCTTTGAGTACCAGTATTCATGTGTTGGATTCTGATATCAAATGTTTGCCATTATATTTGTGCCATATATGTCATAATATATAAATGTAGTTCAGGTTGACCTTGTTTTCCCAACTTGTCTGTTGTGGTATGCATCATATGTTACATTGCTGCATCTTACTGTTACACATTGACACTTGTTTATTGTTACGGAAAATTGTAGTCTGTTCTGCTTTTTGTTTTCTTAAGATGTAATTTTTGCAACTAGTGAAAGTATTGTTCAACAGGCTTTTGCAATGTTAAAGAAATGGAGAATAAAAATAAGAGGAGCTAAAATGGTAGTTGGGAGACTGTAAAATGTTTCATTGACGATTTTGGTGTATGGAAAATCAGAAAGAAAACAGAAAAAATGAAATATGAAATTAGGTTTGTGGGGCAATTATTCAGTCCGTACACATGTACGTACATGTATGGGCTAGTCTGACGTTCAGCCCACAATTTCAAGGCTTGATATCTTAAAAGTGTGTATGTGATCCAAGATTTAAGCTAGTTCTGTTCAATATCACAATGGACAATGCTGACACTCTTTGGTACTTGATTTACATTTTGTGTTCCTATTTATTTTTGTATTTGTTTGTTGGTCTTTATTGTTTCATACATGTTAATAATGATATATTCATGTTTTAATGTTAGTGTATTGCAGTTTAATCGCGTTCATTTAAAATGCAATTATTTCAAAATCTCCCATAATTTTACGAGTTCAATCAGCAGATATGTGCTGATAAGGTGTGCACTCACCTGTAAGGAGAACTACATTCTGTTTCATCAGCACAATTTTACAATCTTGAGAATTCTGTTCATCAGCACAATTTTACAATCTTGAGAATAAACAAATATGGGGTCACTCAAAAGCTATAGTGACTCGTATGTATTGATAGACCCGTTGTATTTCAAGTGATCATGATTTTGCTGTATTAGATTAATGAACGACTGTTTGTTTTGTACGCAAGTGATTATTTATTCCATTTACAATATTGGTCTTTCACATGCCTATACTAAAGTATAGTTGCTCTATATAATGTTATGTTGTACACATTTTTGACAATTACTTTTTTAGAGTACGTTTAGCATTTGCAGATATATTGCTGTCTTATAAGTTTATATATACATAACCTTATTTAGTGTCTGAATGAATTCTCAAATTTTACATATACATTGTAGTTATATCGTATTAATAACCATATGCATAGATTTATTATGTCTAGAGTTGAAACTGATATTTTACCTCAATTTTTACTAATATTTGATTTTAAGAAGTTTGCTGTTCTGTTCATGACGAGTGATGTTTTGATGTCAGTGGTATTTTTTTAATTGTCACATGTAAAGCACACTTCCTTGTGGTAGAACAACATACTCGTATGTATGCTGAAATCCTGTTGTCTTGTTAATGCCAAAGTGGAATACATGATGTGATAAACTTACAATTTGTTACCAGGTTTTCTGTACTTTGATGTTAAATTAATGTTGTGATGTTTGTTGTCTTTGTGATGTAATCTATTTCCAGTTGTAGTGCCACTGTAGTTCTTAGCCACACGTGTATAATCATACTTTGTATTTTGACTGGCATTATTGTTAGCAATTATTGAATTTGTTTCGTTTTGCCAATTATTTCATATATTCAGTGAAACAGACATTGCAATAAGGAAGAACAGTGATTTAGTGCTCAGTTATTATGTACATTGTATAACACTCTACAAATACAGTGTTGTTTGATTAGAACTGTTGAAAGTATCACATACTTAAAAAACAATTCTATCATATGCCTGTAGTTTTCTGTTTCAAGATTATGACTATTTAAAGATGCATATTGCAATATTTTATGGATTCAAATACAGGTTGATTTATCAATTACACACTGACTAAACTTGTGAAAAAACTTACTTGTGGATGTTTTTTTTTAATTTAAAGTTATTACACACTTCTAGGGGAATACATTATTTGTGTATTCTTTGATGATGGATATTTATTGACGTTTTAACTATATGAAATATATTTTTCATGTTTGTTTTGGTAAAAAAAGAAAGAAAAAATAGCACAATATTATTTTAAAGAGAACACAATAGTTAAGGTCCCAATGGTACTTCTATACACAATGCTATTTATTTAAACACTGTAAAATGGTAATAGATTATTGATATCACTCTAGATGCATCAGGTTTCATTTTAGAACGCTACCCATTGATTATCTTTGCTACTGAATTCATTCTTTAGATGTTTGTTTGTGTATTATGAACTAATCTAGTCAGTTTTATTTTACACTTGTTGTATACATAACTGTTGTTACTGTCAGTGTTGAAATAAAAATAACTTCTGTTTGCAGATCCAATTGTATTGAGTTATCAATTAATATTTGCTGGTGTTTAACGGGAGTTTGAATTATCTTCAAACGTTTGTAGCAAACCCCGCAGTTGTGTGTTGGCCGGTTGACTCTAGAAGGGGGTGCTACTTGAGTTTGCCTGGTCCCGGCTTTTAGTAAATACCAATAATGATTGATATACATGTATATGGAGAATTGAACGGAGGCGATTCAACTAACTTTAAAATGGAACAAATACATACCATCTTAAACTGAAATACACTATCATTCTAGAAAAATATATTTAACAGCAATAATTTATAATACATTTTTTTTGTAAGAACTTAAAAATGCAACATGCTACGATGAAAACAAACGTACGGCGAAAACCAGAATAGTAAACAGAGATTTTCGGTTTCCACCGGTGATCAGTACACACCGGTAATTGGTATCATGAATATATTCGTTAATCAAGGACAGGCTTGTAGCGTGCCATACTCATTTACTCACGTGAGTAAACTTTAGAATGATTTACAAAATGGAAGTCTTAAAACTCATAAAATGCAAATAAAATGTGAGCCACCCAAACCCAGCCCCATGAGGAACTCTCGATCTGTTCACGCCACGCCCCTGATGGGCCTGAAGGAGCTGGAGAGGCTCAAGGAAGTTGATAGCAATATTTATTTATTCACACTCATTATTATCACTATTACCTCTTCTTGTCCAATGGTTTGGTATGATATTTATTCGTAAAAATTATTGTTATGAAAACACTTCACTTGGTATCGCCGGGTAGATATATACACTCAACGACACTTCGAAGTCCACACTTCGATTTGCATGGCTAACTTCGACATTTGTTGGAGTATTTTATAAAACCTTGTCACAATTTTAACAAAATATTTATTATATGAAAACATAACAAAAATAACAATCGGATACGAATCCGCTCAACCGTGACAGTTTTACTGCTGCTGGTCGAAATGCTCCAACAAATGTCGAAGTTAGTCATGAAAATCGAAGTGTGGACTTAGAAGTGTCGTTGAGTGTATGAATCAGAATGCCGTCCATGTTCGGTTTTGAATTTTCGCGCCTGTGACTTATATATGTAAAAGTTGAAACTATGAACGAAAGTAGAATTTTAATATTTCGTTGTTCTTATTACATGTAACTGATTCCATTACCATGTGTTCCTGCTAGAACCCAAAATCTAAAACTTCAACATCTTGGCTTATTTCAATTTCCGTCAATCGTCGTTTTAAAGACTTAAAAATCATTTCCCTATCACTAGTATCTAAGAATTGTTTAATTATTAACTACTTTATCCGGTTGAGTTTACATTATGTTATTAATTTGATATTTCATGATTATTTCACATTGATATTAATAATTTAGTTACTGGGAGCAAGGCTGCGTGTTCCTTCGTGCTGTATTAATTACAGTGTGTCTGTTGTTATGTACGTAATGGTTAATTGCTTTTAATGATTAGTTACTGCCTACTTAGTCAATTCATGTAAATATGTTGGAAATCAATTACTATAAAATTATTGCGATTAAGTGTGAGGTTAGCTAGATGTTAAATATATTTACACCCCCAGTATTTTTACTGAAAGTTCCTAGGCTGTAATTAGCTGCATAGTTATTATTTCTTTTGTGTTTTTAATGCATGTTATATTACCCTATCCCCTGTGCAATTCTTTCACTTTATATAGTGTTCAGATTATTTCCTGCCCAGTTTCGGTCTATTGTTGCCAGCTGTCTTGACTTGTCCTGTGATCTTTTCCATCCATTAACCCTCCCCCCCTGCACAGTCCTCTTTGATTATACTAGTTATTGCTTATGGTCGACCAGGCCATTCCTTGTGCCTCTGTTCCCTAACGTATGTACCCTTTAACCTCATCAAGTGCTTTATGTTGTATGGATTGTTGTTTGTCGCGGAGGTCTGTGTTGGGGAGGCACTGTCTTATGTATGTGACGTTCCCTGTAATAACTTATTCTCTCTCGTTTAGTCTAAATGAGAGCATATCATAAATTTGTTTACATAGATGAGTTATCCCCCCCAGTAAGGTTTCTGCGGCTATAGACCGTTTAAATTTACATGAGAACGGTTGAAAACATGAAGTGGTCAATCAATGAAATCATGTTTTGGAAAATATTGACCAATAGACATCGTGTACACAATAACACCATTCTCAACTAATTTTGAATCAACTATACTAACAATACTGATATCTAAATCATTATCTGCTTTAGATAAATAAAATTTTCATATGAGCACAAAGGGTGATCACCTACATTAAATGAGAACATGTTGATACCTGGATTGAAACAAAGCAAATATTGAGGACATCATATGATAGGCCCCAAGTTAGCAAACATAACCGAACAGTCACTAGTGTATGTTATTATTAGAAAACCTCTTGTGAACGTAGGTTTTATAACAATACAGTCACACAGAATACAGTTGAAGTTACTGATTTAAAATTTTCAACTAAAATTAAGATTCTTTGCTGAAAGAGGATCGTGTCAAAATGAGACACTTAGGCGGAATTGTGTTGTGTTTGTCGGTGAGCAGCGTTCTGTCACATTTGTGCTTGATTTCTCCACGACAGCGAGGGACAATGGATATATCTGTGGTAAGTTTTGTTTCAGTATTAACTGTATCATAGTGTTTGATTTCTCCACGACAGCGAGGGACAATGGATATATCTGTGGTAAGTTTTGTTTCAGTATTAACTGTATCATAGTGCTTGATTTCTCCACGACAGCGAGGGACAATGGATATATCTGTGGTAAGTTTTGTTTCAGTATTAACTGTATCATAGTGCTTGATTTCTCCGCGACAGCGAGGGACAATGGATATATCTGTGGTAAGTTTTGTTTCAGTATTAACTGTATCATAGTGCTTGATTTCTCCGCGACAGCGAGGGACAATGGATATATCTGTGGTAAGTTTTGTTTCAGTATTAACTGTATCATAGTGCTTGATTTCTCCACGACAGCGCGGGACAATGGATATATCTGTGGTAAGTTTTGTTTCAGTATTAACTGTATCATAGTGTTTGATTTCTCCACGACAGCGAGGGACAATGGATATATCTGTGGTAAGTTTTGTTTCAGTATTAACTGTATCATAGTGCTTGATTTCTCCACGACAGCGAGGGACAATGGATATATCTGTGGTAAGTTTTGTTTCAGTATTAACTGTATCATAGTGCTTGATTTCTCCGCGACAGCGAGGGACAATGGATATATCTGTGGTAAGTTTTGTTTCAGTATTAACTGTATCATAGTGCTTGATTTCTCCGCGACAGCGAGGGACAATGGATATATCTGTGGTAAGTTTTGTTTCAGTATTAACTGTATCATAGTGCTTGATTTCTCCACGGCAGCGCGGGACAATGGATATATCTGTGGTAAGTTTTGTTTCAGTATTAACTGTATCATAGTGCTTGATTTCTCCACGGCAGCGCGGGACAATGGATATATCTGTGGTAAGTTTTGTTTCAGTATTAACTGTATCATAGTGCTTGATTTCTCCACGGCAGCGCGGGACAATGGATATATCTGTGGTAAGTTTTGTTTCAGTATTAACTGTATCATAGTGCTTGATTTCTCCGCGACAGCGAGGGACAATGGATATATCTGTGGTAAGTTTTGTTTCAGTATTAACTGTATCATAGTGCTTGATTTCTCCACGGCAGCGCGGGACAATGGATATATCTGTGGTAAGTTTTGTTTCAGTATTAACTGTATCATAGTGCTTGATTTCTCCACGGCAGCGCGGGACAATGGATATATCTGTGGTAAGTTTTGTTTCAGTATTAACTGTATCATAGTGCTTGATTTCTCCGCGACAGCGAGGGACAATGGATATATCTGTGGTAAGTTTTGTTTCAGTATTAACTGTATCATAGTGCTTGATTTCTCCGCGACAGCGAGGGACAATGGATATATCTGTGGTAAGTTTTGTTTCAGTATTAACTGTATCATAGTGCTTGATTTCTCCACGGCAGCGCGGGACAATGGATATATCTGTGGTAAGTTTTGTTTCAGTATTAACTGTATCATAGTGCTTGATTTCTCCGCGACAGCGAGGGACAATGGATATATCTGTGGTAAGTTTTGTTTCAGTATTAACTGTATCATAGTGCTTGATTTCTCCGCGACAGCGAGGGACAATGGATATATCTGTGGTAAGTTTTGTTTCAGTATTAACTGTATCATAGTGCTTGATTTCTCCACGGCAGCGCGGGACAATGGATATATCTGTGGTAAGTTTTGTTTCAGTATTAACTGTATCATAGTGCTTGATTTCTCCACGGCAGCGCGGGACAATGGATATATCTGTGGTAGGTTTTGTTTCAGTATTAACTGTATCATAGTGCTTGATTTCTCCGCGACAGCGAGGGACAATGGATATATCTGTGGTAGGTTTTGTTTCAGTATTAACTGTATCATAGTGCTTGATTTCTCCACGGCAGCGCGGGACAATGGATATATCTGTGGTAAGTTTTGTTTCAGTATTAACTGTATTATTATTGATACAGCTGTTGGTGTTCATTAATTGTATGTGCATATAACATGTGGTCGTTATGTTCATAGTAAGATGTAAATGCTTATTGAGCTTGAGCAAAAATGTAATCCTGTGATATCACTTATCAGGGAATTAATTATCTTCATGTCTGCTTCCAGAGATAAAAGTCTTCATATTCTCATTTTCTGAAGAGAAAATGCTGAACAATATTATATCACATGTATAAACAGACGATTATTAAAGACATGTATGGGGAGTTTCTGTATTGTACGTGTATATTATACACAAATGTACAAATCTTCGGGCACACATATGCTTAAACTAAGCCGTGTTTGTCATCTAAATTCGATTTCTCTTAATGGAAAAATCGTATAAACGCATATAGATCTTCATTGGCTATCATCACATCACCAACTCGTCAATATGATTACATAATAGATGACTTTAGCACGTGCTTTTTTCAGGCCGGAAGTCCAACGTGCACGAGACACGCGGAACCATGCGGTGGACAGGATGTAGAATCGCCGACAGTCGAGTACAAGGCGGGAGATACAGTTTTCTTTAAATGGCAACAAAATTTCAACCATTATGAGTCTGGGTTTCCAGGTAATTTAAAGTCGTACATAATGAGCGCGAGTTGTTTAACACCACTGATTGTTCGCGTTCAATTGAAATGTATGTTATAAAGTCTGGTTAATTGAATTACAACATCATTCCCGCATTTAGACATCGTCAATATTCCAGCTCAAACAAGTTCGTTGAATAAATTTGACTACAACACTATGAGTGGATATTACATCATGAATATATGAACGCTGCTGGGGGATTTACAACTTCTTCTGTAAGTGACGTCATTTCAAGAAAACGCAACATGTGATGACACTATTTGCAAGCAGGAAACAATATTTAATCCACATGGTCACTGAGTTTTCATATTGCCATATGGCGCAAATATAACTTACTGTCAGTATATGGAGACATCATATGTGACGTTTTCTGGAAATGACGTCACTTAAAGAAGAGGTTATAAATCGTACAGCGACGCTCATATATGTATACATGTATTCAGACTACATGAATACTACATGAGTGATGAAAACACCGAATTATTTAATGGAGCTGTCTTTTAAAACGAGTTAATTCAATAATGCATGAACACGAATGTATTATTTTATTCATATAAAAATGCAAACGCGCATTTTTCGTGCATGAAAGAAACGGCCATCACAGACAATTGTCACGTCATTTGGTATTTCACTAATGAATAATTATATTATCGAAAATAATACATACGGACATCATCACGCGTTTACGACGTCATTTATGACAAGTAGCTATATAATGTATAATATATTTCAGGATATATGGATATTGGTATTGCCACCTCCGCAAATAGTTCTGACTTCAAGACACTTGCTGTGGTCACAGATAAATATGTACATGCCCAGGATTACCAAGAGAATTACACAGCAATAATCGTAAGTTATAAAGATCAGTCGCTACAACACGTACAATACAGACAGCGGTATTCAAATTTATTTCATTACCCAGACAAATATGTTTTATTCAGCTTGTCTTGCAAATGCATGTGTTCAATAGAGATTTCAATACGCGCAAAGAATAATACACGGAAAATGGATTGAATATAAGAAAAAATAAGCACATGCATTCACAGTAAATTACTTGCACTATTATTCAACTGCATTTTAAATATTTCTGTCAAATAGAGTTATTGTTATTTTGTCCAATTCTTGACTAAGTTAATATTAAGAATGCGCTAGTTTCGTATGAAACATCTCCAGCTAAACTTTATATAAACTATATATATATTGTCATATATGTTCACTTTAGAAATTACCAGATTGTATTAATATCAAAGAAAGCAGCTTTCGTTTGAGTTATCTTAAGCTTCAGTCCAATATTTTAATTCCAGAAATTACCCGATACTCCATGTGACCATTGTGTGATCCGGGCACGCTATAACGCCCACAAACCTGGAGAGACGACATTTCTGCAATGTGCTGACGTCAGAATCACAAGTTCGTCCGGTAAGACCAGCGACAGCACGCTAAAATTCATCCCTTCGAAAGAACTAAGTGTGTCCGACAAACGCAAGATGATGCCACTCAAGCGTGCATTAAAATTACGTCAGAAGTATCAAATGCATAAAAACCAAAACGAGGCTTATGGCGTCACACTTTATGGTTTTGCATACAACCCATTTGAGCCTCAAAGAAGTCATTACGTTTCCATAGAAACAGCCACAGGAAAAACGGAGGCTATAAAGTCGTTCAATTTTGGAATAGATGCACCAACAGGAAAGCAGGAAACCTTTATGGTTGACGAAGTTGTGTCAATTGATTATGGTCGAAATACGAGTAACGTACTTTTGCACAAGACCGGAGGACGAGAGGATGCGGCGTCCACCCTGTATATTGTTGGTACAACTAACGGAAGTCTGGTTCAATATTCAGATTTATTTAACTTCAGCGGCCAAGCAATTAATGCTCTGTCTTGGTATACCTTTGGAACATCAGCAGCATTTAGAATACTTCCGGCGGAAACAGGTACATTTTATGCAATACTAAATGTTCAATAAATCCATAAAAATGATTAAGGACAAGAGAAAAAAAATCATGTATTTTCCTGGATTGGCTGAGTTGTCAGCAAAACATTATAAATGATAAAATTCACGCATGAGTGTAGACGGAGAACTATGAACTTACGAATTTCTCTGTGTGATGGCGCGTGTATGATACAGGCGAACTGAACTTGACCCAATATCCGATCCGAGGTGGATTTCACAAGATATTTATAGCTGCCTAAACCAATCTGAAGGCAACATAAATTCGTCGACAATCACAGAATTTAAAGTAATATAATGCTCATTTTGGAAGTTATTAGTTTACCTACACAAACTGGAAAATGACAAGTCCAGCATTGAATGTACTGAGTTTGTTTTTCTTTTCGAGTTGCAGGAGGTTGGATGTTTGAGGTGGGAACGCTAGACTTCGGTGGCATCTATACCAGACGTGCGCGGATTTCAAAACCTGAAAACCTATACGTGAATTTCCAATGGTTCGATACAGACATCAACAATTATCAGAAGGTTTATGTATTGATGGGAAACGAAAATGCACCAGACGAATTAAACGCTAGAATTTATGTATTTGATTTGTTCGATGGGTATGTGCACTTAGATATAAAACAAACATATAGTCAACTCTCGTTATAACGACCTCGTTTGTTCACTTGATTGATGTAAGTGTAATGCATATGTTGTCATGTCGAATTTGATTAAAACACAATATACATGTATACAGATTCGTTCCCAGCGCATTTGTGTCGTTATACGAAATTTCCGTTGTAACGAATGTCGATCATAACGAGTGTTGACTGTAATCTGAGAAATAATTGACTGCACAAAGCAAAATGAATAACCAACTATCTGATAGCATATTCACTGAATATTCTCACGTGATTCATTCCACTTTCTACGATCGGGATTCGTGATACGATATAAAATAATCTCAGTTGACTTCAATTTAAACACAGTGCAACCTCTCTAGTAGCCCCGCATACGTGTCTCTGGACTCCGACTTTTACACGCGTCTTCGCAACAGTTGTACAGCGACAGTATAAAGATGTGACGTCCGTGGCTGGACAACCTCTCTAGAGCAACACACTTTGGGAGATACCAATTCCGGATGTTGTTGAGAGTTTGTTGCTATAGAGAAGTTAAATTAGTCGTACCTTTTAAACGGGAAAGTTGATTATGTTGTTATAGAGAGGTTGTTGCTCAAGAGAGGGTCACTCTGCAGTGGTTACAATGTACACAATCTGTCAAGTCTTAGTTGTTACATTTCTTAAATATATGACTAAATTATCAGAGAGCATACAAAAATGCTATACAAGAAGATTTTGTCGCTATCGCCTTCATAATTTCATGGATTGCGGAAAATACGGTAGTAAAAAAATGAAATCATAAGCATTAGATGAAATCTTTCACTTTGGAATTTAAATACCGTATGTTCTTGTTAATTAAAAACTCATTATTAACTTTTCAGCATTTTGTATGTGTTGATTTCAGAATGTTTATTCAGTACACGGAACTTGACGTATCTACCTATACATTTATGTCCATGCATTCCTACCCAGATAGCGGTGAGTATTAAAGGCAGAAAACTTCCTTCTAACAAATAGTATTCAATCAATCGAATTATGAAAGCAATTTCCTGTGGGAAGCCACTATTTGCATTCACAATAGACTTAAAATCCGCATTCCGGAGATATCGCCAAAAGAAGTAAATCTACACATTGTACCGTTAATATCCTGTGGATTTTACTTCCTGGTTCTTGTCCTACATATTTAATGACTAAATGTCGTGTAATTGTTCGTAAGATAATTCAGATAAGTGTCAACCAATCTAATTGTTCAGTTAAGAATATATACATGTATATACATTCATGAACAATTAAACAAGCTTGATCGGTCATACACTGAGTATTGTTTCGTTTGTTTAATACATTTTGATATCAAAATAAAAATGCATCACAAAACATTTACATCCTCAAATATTAGTCATAGCTTGGATTTAGTCATACATACAAGTATTTCAATTATACTTCCCACTCGTCACAACTCGGCCGTTTCCGTTCCTTCGTATAACCAGAGCAGCGAGTTCAGCCGATGTTTGCCGAATGATTCTCTTCCAAAAGTTTAAAGACATGCTTTTCCGAGTATTTCCGGTTTTACTCGTTCATTCATTGATGATTCATTCATTCATTCATTCATTCGCAATATTTTCTTTTCTTCAGACTTGTTGTATGCATTTTCTCCTGGACTTTGGTTTGATAATCCACATGGCTGGTACCTGGTTTCTATAGACCCACTGCAGGGCACCGTCACGAAGAAATGTGACATTGCACCACCAGGTAACCTACAATAAAACGACTGTGTTACCATAGAGACATTACAACACATAATACACGTATATTCTAGTACACATATAGGTTCACTTTATAATATCATGCAAGTTTTTTCATAATGTCAAACCTATAAAAGCAGAAATATTAGAGTCCAAGTTGATTCTTCAATTTGTTATAATGAGACTGTTTGACCTGTCAGCTTTTTAGACTAGGGTATTCTATTTTTTTCTAAAAACAGTAATCAATCATATTCGATGAAGTTCATGTAGTGTCAGTCATTCTGTTAATTATCATAAATTACATACTCTGTATGAAGGATTAATATAGTACTGCCGCCATGGTGTAATGGATAGTTCACAGAACGTATCGTTCTAAAACTTACACTGACAGATCAATAAAATATGTAAATTCTTCTTCTAAGTAAGAGGAAAACACTTTTTCACTATGTATACAGTAAAACCTCAATAATGAGACCATCCTTGGGACCCATGAAAACTGGTCTTAATATTGATGTGGACTTAATATTGAGGTTGAATAAAGAGCAAAACAGTGAAAATGGACTTGAAAAATGCGGTCTTAATTTTGAGGTGGTCTTATAGTGAGGTTCATTGTATCTTACGTTATCACATATTTCCGATGTATTTCTGTTCCAGGTATATTTCAAAGACATTACGGTGGGGCTGTAAACCAAGGCTCAAGCAACCAGAATGGATTTCTGTATCATGTATTACGTGTAGAAGGTAGTGATGCTGATTTCTTGGTGGGAGTCAATCCTGAAACATGTGATGTACACTTCTCAGACGTCACCAACCTCAGACATATACATTCGTTACAAATGCCAGCTCAATGAGTTGAACATATTTTGTATGAATTATCAAAATACTAGGATTATTATATGTTGTTCTTACGTATGCTTTAGTTCACATGTAAATTAAATATGTTGTACAATCACAATAATTGTTGTTAGCTAATTGCCTCGGATAAAATAAATTAAGAAACACATACGCTATAATATTGCTTATTCAAAACGGACAAAACAGTTTAGTTGCCTGTGTGTGGATCACTGACAGTACAACATAGCTAGTTGCCTGTGATTGGTTCACTGACAGTACAAAATAACTGACTGTGATTGGTTCTCTGACAGTACAGAATAGGTGCCTGTGATTGGTTCACTGACAGTACAAATTAAATAGTTCCCTGTGATTGGTTCACTGACAGTACAGAATCGTTGCCTGTGATTGGTTCACTGACAGTACAAAATAGTTGCCTGTGATCGTTCACTGACAGTACAGAAAAGTTGCCTGTGATTGGATCACTGGCAGTACAAAATAGTTGCCTGTGATTGGTTCACTGACAGTACAAAATAGTTACCTGTGATTGGTTCACTGACAGTACAGAATAGTTGCCTGTGATTGGTTCACTGACAGTACAAAATAGTTGCCTGTGATTGGTTCAATGACAATACAAAATAGTTACCTGTGATTGGTTCACTGACAGTACAGAATAGTTGCATGTGATTGGTTCATTGACAGTACAAAATAGTTGCATGTGATTGGTTCACTGACAGTACAGAATAGTTACTTGTGATTGGTTCACTGACAGGACAGAATAGTTGCATGTGATTGGTTCACCGACAGTACTAAATAGTTGCCTGTGATTGGTTCACTGACAGTACAAAATAGCTGCCTGTGATCATTCGCTGACAGAACAGAATAGTTGTCTGTGATCATTCGCTGACAGTACAAAATAGTTGCCTGTGATTGGTTCACTGACAGCACAAAATAGGTGTCTGCGATTGGTTCACTGACAGTACAAAATAGTTGACTGTGATTGTTTTACTGACAGTACAAAATAGTTGCCTGTGAGCGTTCGCTGACAGTTCAAAATAGTTGCCTGTGATCGTTCACTGAGAGAACAAAATAGTTGTCTGTGATTGGTTCACTGACAGGACAAAATAGTTGCATGTATTTGTTCACTGACAGTACATAATAGTTGTCTGTGATTGGTTCACTGACAGTACAAACTAGTTGCCTGTGATCGTTCACTGAGAGAACAAAATAGGTGTCTGTGATTGGTTCACTGACAGGACAAACTAGTTGCATGTGATTTGTTCATTGACAGTACAAACTAGTTGCCTGTGATTGGTTCACTGACAGCACAAAATAGGTGTCTGCGATTGGTTCATTGACAGTACAAAATAGTTACCTGTGATTGAGTACAGACAATTTGCCTGTGATTGGTTCATTGACAGTACAAAATAGTAACCTGTGATTGAGTACAGAATAGTTGCCTGTGATTGGTTCAATGACAGTACAAAATAATTGCATGTGATTGGTTCACTGACAGCACAAAATAGGTGTCTGCGATTGGTTCATTGACAGTACAAAATAGTTACCTGTGATTGAGTACAGACAATTTGCCTGTGATTGGTTCATTGACAGTACAAAATAGTTGCCTGTGATTGAGTACAGACAATTTGCCTGTGATTGGTTCAATGACAGTACAAAATAATTGCATGTGATTGGTTCACTGACAGCACAAAATAGGTGTCTGCGATTGGTTCACTGACAGCACAAAATAGGTGTCTGCGATTGGTTCATTGACAGTACAAAATAGTTACCTGTGATTGAGTACAGACAATTTGCATGTGATTGGTTCACTGACAGCACAAAATAGGTATCTGCGATTGGTTCAATGACAGTACAAAATAGTTACCTGTGATTGAGTACAGACAATTTGCCTGTGATTGGTTCATTGACAGTACAAAATAATTGCATATGATTGGTTCACTGACAGCACAAAATAGGTGTCTGCGATTGGTTCACTGACAGCACAAAATAGGTGTCTGCGATTGGTTCATTGACAGTACAAAATAGTTACCTGTGATTGAGTACAGACAATTTGCATGTGATTGGTTCACTGACAGCACAAAATAGGTGTCTGCGATTGGTTCATTGACAGTACAGAATAGTTGCATGTGATTGGTTCACTGACAGTACAGAATAGTTGCATGTGATCATTCGCTGACAGAACAGAATAGTTGCCTGTGATTGGTTCACTGACAGTACAAAATAGTTGCCTGTGATTGGTTCACTGACAGCACAAAATAGGTGTCTGCGATTGGTTCATTGACAGTACAAAATAATTGCATGTGATTGGTTCACTGACAGTACAAAATAGTTACCTGTGATTGAGTACAGACAATTTGCCTGTGATTGGTTCATTGACAGTACAACATAATTGCATGTGATTGGTTCACTGACAGCACAAAATAGGTGTCTGCGATTGGTTCATTGACAGTACAGAATAGTTGCATGTGATTGGTTCACTGACAGTACAGAATAGTTGCATGTGATCATTCGCTGACAGAACAGAATAGTTGCATGTGATTGGTTCACTGACAGTACAGAATAGTTGCCTGTGATTGGTTCACTAACAGTACAAACTAGTTGCCTGTGATTGGTTCACTGACAATACAAAATAGTTGCCTGTGATTGGTTCAATGACAGTACAAAATAGTTACCTGTGATTGAGTACAGAATATTTGCCTGTGATTGGTTCATTGAGAGTACAGAATAGTTGCATGTGATTTGTTCATTGACAGTACAAACTAGTTGCCTGTGATTGGTTCAATGACAGTACAAAATAGTTGCCTGTGATTGGTTCAATGACAGTACAAAATAGTTACCTGTGATTGAGTACAGAATAGTTGCCTGTGATTGGTTCAATGACAGTACAAAATAGTAACCTGTGATTGAGTACAGAATATTTGCCTGTGATTGGTTCATTGACAGTACAGAATAGTTGCATGTGATTTGTTCATTGACAGTACAAACTAGTTGCCTGTGATTGGTTCACTGACAGTACAAAATAGTTGCCTGTGATTGGTTCAATGACAGTACAAAATAGTTGCCTGTGATTGGTTCACTGACAGTACAAAATAGTTGCCTGTGATTGGTTCAATGACAGTACAAAATAGTTACCTGTGATTGAGTACAGAATATTTGCCTGTGATTGGTTCATTGACAGTACAAAATAGTTGCATGTGATTGGTTCATTGACAGTACAGAATAGTTGCATGTGATTGGTTCACTGACAGTACAAACTAGTTGCCTGTGATCGTTCGCTGACAGTTCAAAATAGTTGCCTATGATTGGTTCACTGACAGTCCAAAATAGTTGCCTGTGATTGGTTCAATGACAGTACAAAATAGTTACCTGTGATTGAGTACAGAATATTTGCCTGTGATTGGTTCATTGACAGTACAAAATAGTTGCATGTGATTGGTTCATTGACAGTACAAACTAGTTGCCTGTGATTGGTTCAATGACAGTACAAAATAGTTGCCTGTGATTGGTTCAATGACAGTACAAAATAGTTACCTGTGATTGAGTACAGAATAGTTGCCTGTGATTGGTTCAATGACAGTACAAAATAGTAACCTGTGATTGAGTACAGAATATTTGCCTGTGATTGGTTCATTGACAGTACAGAATAGTTGCATGTGATTTGTTCATTGACAGTACAAACTAGTTGCCTGTGATTGGTTCACTGACAGTACAAAATAGTTGCCTGTGATTGGTTCAATGACAGTACAAAATAGTTGCCTGTGATTGGTTCACTGACAGTACAAAATAGTTGCCTGTGATTGGTTCAATGACAGTACAAAATAGTTACCTGTGATTGAGTACAGAATATTTGCCTGTGATTGGTTCATTGACAGTACAAAATAGTTTCATGTGATTGGTTCATTGACAGTACAGAATAGTTGCATGTGATTGGTTCACTGACAGTACAAACTAGTTGCCTGTGATCGTTCGCTGACAGTTCAAAATAGTTGCCTATGATTGGTTCACTGACAGTACAAAATAGTTGACTGTGATTGTTTTACTGACAGTACAAAATAGTTGCCTGTGAGCGTTCGCTGACAGTTCAAAATAGTTGCCTGTGATAGTTCACTGAGAGAACAAAATAGTTGTCTGTGATTGGTTCACTGACAGGACAAAATAGTTGCATGTATTTGTTCACTGACAGTACAGAATAGTTGTCTGTGATTGGTTCACTGACAGTACAAACTAGTTGCCTATGATCGTTCACTGAGAGAACAAAATAGGTGTCTGTGATTGGTTCACTGACAGGACAAACTAGTTGCATGTGATTTGTTCATTGACAGTACAAACTAGTTGCCTGTGATTGGTTCACTGACAGCACAAAATAGGTGTCTGCGATTGGTTCATTGACAGTACAAAATAGTTACCTGTGATTGAGTACAGACAATTTGCCTGTGATTGGTTCATTGACAGTACAAAATAGTAACCTGTGATTGAGTACAGAATAGTTGCCTGTGATTGGTTCAATGACAGTACAAAATAATTGCATGTGATTGGTTCACTGACAGCACAAAATAGGTGTCTGCGATTGGTTCATTGACAGTACAAAATAGTTACCTGTGATTGAGTACAGACAATTTGCCTGTGATTGGTTCATTGACAGTACAAAATAGTTGCCTGTGATTGAGTACAGACAATTTGCCTGTGATTGGTTCAATGACAGTACAAAATAATTGCATGTGATTGGTTCACTGACAGCACAAAATAGGTGTCTGCGATTGGTTCACTGACAGCACAAAATAGGTGTCTGCGATTGGTTCATTGACAGTACAAAATAGTTACCTGTGATTGAGTACAGACAATTTGCATGTGATTGGTTCACTGACAGCACAAAATAGGTATCTGCGATTGGTTCAATGACAGTACAAAATAGTTACCTGTGATTGAGTACAGACAATTTGCCTGTGATTGGTTCATTGACAGTACAAAATAATTGCATGTGATTGGTTCACTGACAGCACAAAATAGGTGTCTGCGATTGGTTCACTGACAGCACAAAATAGGTGTCTGCGATTGGTTCATTGACAGTACAAAATAGTTACCTGTGATTGAGTACAGACAATTTGCATGTGATTGGTTCACTGACAGCACAAAATAGGTGTCTGCGATTGGTTCATTGACAGTACAGAATAGTTGCATGTGATTGGTTCACTGACAGTACAGAATAGTTGCATGTGATCATTCGCTGACAGAACAGAATAGTTGCCTGTGATTGGTTCACTGACAGTACAAAATAGTTGCCTGTGATTGGTTCACTGACAGCACAAAATAGGTGTCTGCGATTGGTTCATTGACAGTACAAAATAATTGCATGTGATTGGTTCACTGACAGTACAAAATAGTTACCTGTGATTGAGTACAGACAATTTGCCTGTGATTGGTTCATTGACAGTACAACATAATTGCATGTGATTGGTTCACTGACAGCACAAAATAGGTGTCTGCGATTGGTTCATTGACAGTACAGAATAGTTGCATGTGATTGGTTCACTGACAGTACAGAATAGTTGCATGTGATCATTCGCTGACAGAACAGAATAGTTGCATGTGATTGGTTCACTGACAGTACAGAATAGTTGCCTGTGATTGGTTCACTAACAGTACAAACTAGTTGCCTGTGATTGGTTCACTGACAATACAAAATAGTTGCCTGTGATTGGTTCAATGACAGTACAAAATAGTTACCTGTGATTGAGTACAGAATATTTGCCTGTGATTGGTTCATTGAGAGTACAGAATAGTTGCATGTGATTTGTTCATTGACAGTACAAACTAGTTGCCTGTGATTGGTTCAATGACAGTACAAAATAGTTGCCTGTGATTGGTTCAATGACAGTACAAAATAGTTACCTGTGATTGAGTACAGAATAGTTGCCTGTGATTGGTTCAATGACAGTACAAAATAGTAACCTGTGATTGAGTACAGAATATTTGCCTGTGATTGGTTCATTGACAGTACAGAATAGTTGCATGTGATTTGTTCATTGACAGTACAAACTAGTTGCCTGTGATTGGTTCACTGACAGTACAAAATAGTTGCCTGTGATTGGTTCAATGACAGTACAAAATAGTTGCCTGTGATTGGTTCACTGACAGTACAAAATAGTTGCCTGTGATTGGTTCAATGACAGTACAAAATAGTTACCTGTGATTGAGTACAGAATATTTGCCTGTGATTGGTTCATTGACAGTACAAAATAGTTGCATGTGATTGGTTCATTGACAGTACAGAATAGTTGCATGTGATTGGTTCACTGACAGTACAAACTAGTTGCCTGTGATCGTTCGCTGACAGTTCAAAATAGTTGCCTATGATTGGTTCACTGACAGTACAAAATAGTTGCCTGTGATTGGTTCAATGACAGTACAAAATAGTTACCTGTGATTGAGTACAGAATATTTGCCTGTGATTGGTTCATTGACAGTACAAAATAGTTGCATGTGATTGGTTCATTGACAGTACAAACTAGTTGCCTGTGATTGGTTCAATGACAGTACAAAATAGTTGCCTGTGATTGGTTCAATGACAGTACAAAATAGTTACCTGTGATTGAGTACAGAATAGTTGCCTGTGATTGGTTCAATGACAGTACAAAATAGTAACCTGTGATTGAGTACAGAATATTTGCCTGTGATTGGTTCATTGACAGTACAGAATAGTTGCATGTGATTTGTTCATTGACAGTACAAACTAGTTGCCTGTGATTGGTTCACTGACAGTACAAAATAGTTGCCTGTGATTGGTTCAATGACAGTACAAAATAGTTGCCTGTGATTGGTTCACTGACAGTACAAAATAGTTGCCTGTGATTGGTTCAATGACAGTACAAAATAGTTACCTGTGATTGAGTACAGAATATTTGCCTGTGATTGGTTCATTGACAGTACAAAATAGTTGCATGTGATTGGTTCATTGACAGTACAGAATAGTTGCATGTGATTGGTTCACTGACAGTACAAACTAGTTGCCTGTGATCGTTCGCTGACGGTTCAAAATAGTTGCCTATGATTGGTTCACTGACAGTACAAAATAGTTGCCTGTGATTGGTTCAATGACAGTACAAAATAGTTACCTGTGATTGAGTACAGAATATTTGCCTGTGATTGGTTCATTGACAGTACAAAATAGTTGCATGTGATTGGTTCATTGACAGTACAAAATAGTTGCATGTGATTGGTTCATTGACAGTACAGAATAGTTGCATGTGATTGGTTCATTGACAGTACAAAATAGTTGCCTGTGATTGGTTCATTGACAGTTCAAAATAGTTGCCTGTGATTGGTTCATTGACAGTACAAAATAGTTGCCTGTGATTGGTTCATTGACAGTACAAAATAGTTGCATGTGATTGGTTCATTGACAGTACAGAATAGTTGCATGTGATTGGTTCACTGACAGTACAAACTAGTTGCCTGTGATCGTTCGCTGACAGTTCAAAATAGTTGCCTATGATTGGTTCACTGACAGTACAAAATAGTTGCCTGTGATTGGTTCAATGACAGTACAAAATAGTTGCCTGTGATTGGTTCAATGACAGTACAAAATAGTAACCTGTGATTGAGTACAGAATATTTGCCTGTGATTGGTTCATTGACAGTACAAAATAGTTGCATGTGATTGGTTCATTGACAGTACAGAATAGTTGCATGTGATTGGTTCACTGACAGTACAAAATAGTTGCCTGTGATCGTTCGCTGACAGTTCAAAATAGTTGCCTATGATTGGTTCACTGACAGTACAAAATAGTTGCCTGTGATCGTTCACTGAGAGAACAAAATAGTTGCCTGTGATTGGTTCACTGATAGTTCAAAATAGCTGCCTGTGATCGTTCGCTGACAGAACAGAATAGTTGCCTGTGATTGGTTCACTGACAGTACAAAATGGTTGCCTGTGATTGGTTCACTGACAACACAAAATAGGTGTTTTTGCGATTGGTTCATTGACAGTACAGAATAGTTGCATGTGATTGATTCACTGACAGTATAGAATAGTTGCCTGTGATCGGTTCACTGACAGGACAAAATAGTTGCTTGTATTTGTTCACTGACAGTACAGAATAGTTGCCTATGATTGGTTCACTGACAGTACAAAATAATTGCCTGTGATTGGTTCACCGACAGTAAAGAATTGTTGCCTGTGATCGGTTCACTGACAGTACAGAATAGTTGCCTGTGATCGGTTCACTGACAGTACAGAATAGTTGCCTGTGATCGGTTCACTGAAAGTACACAATAGTTGTCTGCATTTGGTTAACTGATGGAATAAAATAGTTAAAATGTCTATGATTGGTTCACTGACAGTACAAAATAGTTGTCTGCGATTGGTTAACTGAAGGCACAAAATAGTTAAGTTGCCTGGGATTGGTTAACTGATGGATCAAAATAGCTGCCTGTAATTGGTTTTTGACATAACAAAATAGTTAAGTTGTCTGTAATTGGCTAACTGATGGAACAAACTTGCTGTCTGTGATTGTTTAACTGACAAACAAAGGTGTTGCCTTTGATTGGTAAACATCTGTTGTTCACAAACAAACCAGTACGGAATCATTCGTCAGAAAGCAACTGAAAAAAAAATCTCCAAAGGGACATATGACACGAGACATATTATCTCCTTAAGCCAAGAACATACACCTGTGGTTTGATTTTATTACATCAACATTGGTAGTTGTATATTTTCACTCGATGCTAATCAGACAGCCTGCTAACCATAAGTACTTGTTCCTCACAATGTTTACTTAAACAGACAGGGAGCCATGATAACCAAATGTACTGGTTCCTTGTAATGTTCTCTTAAACAGACAGGGAGCCATGATAACCAAATGTACTGGTTCCCTGCAATGTTCATCTAACCAGACAGGGAGCCATGATAACCAAATGTACTAGTTCATTGCAATGTTCTCTTAAAGTGACAGGGAGCCATGATAACCAAATGTACTAGTTCCTTGCAATGTTCATCTAACCAGACAGGGAGCCATGATAACCAAATGTACTAGTTCCTTGCAATGTTCTCTTAAACAGACAGGGAGCCATGATAACCAACTGTACTAGTTCCTTGCAATGTTCTCTTAAACAGACAGGGAGCCATGATAACCAAATGTACTGGTTCCTTGCAATGTTCTCTTAAACAGACAGGGAGCCATGATAACCAAATGTACTAGTTCCTTGCAATGTTCTCTTAAACAGACAGGGAGCCACGATAACCAACTGTACTAGTTCCTTGCAATGTTCTCTTAAACAGACAGGGAGCCATGATAACCAAATGTACTGGTTCCTTGCAATGTTCTCTTAAACAGACAGGGAGCCATGATAACCAAATGTACTAGTTCCTTGCAATGTTCTCTTAAACAGACAGGGAGCCATGATAACCAAATGTACTAGTTCCTTGCAATGTTCTCTTAAACAGACATGGAGCCATGATAACCAAATGTACTAGTTCCTTGCAATGTTCTCTTAAACAGACATGGAGCCATGTTACCAAATGTACTGGTTCCCAGCAATGTTCTCTTAAACAGACAGGGAGCCATGATAACCATAATTATGTAATAGTTCCTTGCATTACTTAAACAGACATGGAGCCATGATAACCATAATTATGTAATAGTTCCTTGCATTACTTAAACAGACATGGAGCCATGATAACCATAATTATGTAATAGTTCCTTGCATTACTTAAACAGACATGGAGCCATGATAACCATAATTATGTAATAGTTCCTTGCATTACTTAAACAGACATGGAGCCATGATAACCATAATTATGTAATAGTTCCTTGCATTACTTAAACACACATGGAGCCATGATAACCATAATAATATGATATGTACTAGTTCCTTGCAATGTCCTCTTAAACAGACATGGAGCCATGATAACCAAATGTACTGGTTCCCCACAATGTTCATCTAACCAGACAGGGTGTCAGAAAAACCAAATTTACGGGTTTTCTGCGATGTACACTAAATCAGGCAGACAGTTTTGACTACAGAATTTCCATATTCATGCTTAAGTAAAAAGAAAATTCAAAACAATGTTGTTGTTTTTTCCGTGTTTTAATACAACATTTAAAACATTCAGGCATGTTCAACAGGAATAGAAATAACATAACATATTAATGTGTTAACAGAAGCCTAACCAAACACTGTTGTCATTCATCAATTACATGATAAATACAAAAAGACAGGTAGGAGTAAATGTCACAAAGTCATTCTATAACAACTCTAATTGATAAACAAAGTGAAGATATATGTATATACATATGGCAATATGCTCTTTATTGTCAAAGTGGTATTAAGACATATATTTAATAAAAAGACAATAACATAAATAAAGCAGTTTCTCTGAATAATTTTAATAGAGTAATAATTTCTGAAACATATCCTCAGCAATATAACATGCATTCATGTACTTCTCCAGCCTGGAACTACTTAACTGTCTCATTATATTATGAAGGAATTATGCAAATTCAAAAATAGTTTTAAAAATAACAACAGATTAACTGCCAAAGAAAATGCTTTTACATATAATTTTCAACTTGAATTCAATATATGAATTTTTTTTGACTGGATATGATGTTGATCCAATTACAGATAAATCAATTAAATCTTAATAAAGCAAATAATTCTGCAAAATGGTAATAAAGTGATGATGATCAGACACTCAATAATATTTCAAATTCTAAACAACATTCATATTGATCAGGTACAAAGCCATTTTATTGACGACACATCACAGCTGTAACAGCAAACCAGATAATCCCGTCTCATCTTGGTAATTACAAAATTTCACACAGATTGGATGGACGATACACAAATGTGTTATTAAACAATGTACTAAAATGAGAAGTGCAAAATTAATTCCTAAGTAATAAGAATACAGTAAAAAAGGAAAATATTAGGTTGCAGACAAAGATATATTTAGCTTGAAGAGCAATTTGATACAGGGGTGTCAAGAGAGCCAATTCCTTGATCCTGAAAACTAAGCCGAGGTCTGGGAAATCCATAGACTTGTCTGGTTGTTATCATATGCTGCTTTACAAATACATTCACACTCAATTCCATTCGTTCAGAAGCAGATTCGCCCCTTCCCCCATAAAACTCATCAGATTAATGTTGATCTGAAAATCGATATCTGGGGCTTTGAATCCGGCTTTCCAGATTAGTCCGGAATTTTGACACCCCTGTAAATAGTACATATAATTAAGATATACCAATATGACCGTTTGTATGTAAACTAATATTATAGGACAATATAACAAGAGACATTACATATGTCACTAAAACTTTGCATACAGTCAATATCATAAGTCCCCCTAAATTCATTATGTACATAGTTTCATACAAATCAAACTACCTTGGGAGTCAATTACACTTGCGTCAGTGCAAGTATGCTTAGGCAAAGATGAAAGAATCCAATACAACTCATTAAAACAAACCTAGCAAATTCCCCATGAGCCAATGTCTATTTGTTACAATGTTACGAATATGAACTAATTAACTCTGTTCACTACACTTATGTTATATACACAGATTTTGGTATCATTGCATAAATGTTGGATATAAGGCCACAGTGAACAATCTTTTATGCTTACTGTCTCCAGACCCCAAAATGTAAAGTTAGTTATGTACATAGACAATAAAAAAACTTGTATTAAATGTTTAACGATATTAACTTTGAACAAGACTTAAAATTCCTGCCACAAAATGTTAAGGAGCACAGCATTTTTGGAGGTAGGTAAGTAGACGACAAGCAAACACGCTTTTAAATTCGGCCTTATTATTCAAAACATGCATTTATGCAAAGTTACCCACAAGTAAAAGCAAAAATAAACAGATGATGCGAGCACAGCGAAGTAACGCATTGAAAAGCATACATATTGTGGTCAATGAGACTAACACACATGCGAACACATTCAACATACACAAAAGTATCACAGTCACAGCAAAATACTACATTGTTTTCTCTGACATTAAACATGTTCATATGAGAGATACACACCTGTCCATCAATGTTTATATTCTTTCAGAACAAAAATAGCGTATGTCGCGAACATAAACTAGAAACACATAAAATGTTATCATAGTTCTGAAAAAACTACACAGAACCGAAAACCAATGTCAATCACATTAATTTTACCTATAAATCTTATATCATGTATTTGTCTTGTGTTTGAAGAATGTACATACATTGCACACCAAGCCTCATGAAAGAGTTTATCATTTGTATACATTACCAAGCCGACTATAACATGTATTACAATAACCGTTGCGTGCTGGATTTTCAAAGTTAGTACATCCTAAAGTCTTATTTGTACAATGTCTGTTAGTTTTCTTGCTGCTAAGTAATTTATTGTAAACATCATTGAAAGTTCCAGCAGTTTCAGAACTGTTCTCAACCTTAAACCGAGAACCACCACTGGAAGATGTTCTACCTCCGGTTTGACCGAGTCCTTGTGTAGTTTGATTTGGATAATTTGATCCTGCAACATTGTATTTATCACTGGTAATTGGGTAACCTTGACGTTGAAGTGCAATAAGATTTGCCTGTTCTTGAATTGATTCTGGTGACATATGTGGAGACACCATGTATTCCTGCTCGTAATGTTGTGAGCAACGATCTGCCTGTCTGGGATCTCCATATTTCGTACATCCTGGCGTAATGCAGAGCTTTCCAACCAAAGGAGCAGTAGACGCATGTTTGTTGGCTAATGAGGCTGTGTTGCTAGGAGCAGTAGACACATGTTTGTTGGCTAATGGGGCTGTGTTGCTAGTTGCTGCACTCCTTTTTATTATAGGAACAGAATGTCTTGTCAGACTCACTGAAATACAATAAATCTGCATAAATAAAAGATTTCTACATTCCATCTGTTTGATAGCAAATGAATATCTTAGACGATGTTTTGCAATTGTTATGCAGGTAAAGGTGATAGTGAAGTTGGCAACAGACACTGGCTAAGTGTATGTCAATCAAACCACATAACATAGTCAAAATGATATAACCAAATACTTGACCGTTTTCTCTGACCAAATACAATGGTGAATCAACTAACTTCACACAAATATTAGAAAAATGATGTTCTATTAATGGGATATATTTCACTGTATCACTCCCAAAAACACAAGTTTACAACCATACTTTACTGTTATCAAACCCTAGAATAGTAAATTCGAAAATAATCCTTACCATGCGACTTGTGACATGAAGAACATAACCCATTGGTCTGAGGCATACCATAAAATTGACATCCTTCAGTCAGACATTTGGCTCCTTTTGCACCCACTGGAATCATAATGAATCAATATAACTCAAGCTAACTCCAAATTAATTGCACTCTAATTAAAGACAATCAACAAATTATCAAAAGTCAGAATGAATCTGAAATATGAAATTTTAAAAGCCAAAAGAAATGATAAAATAGTGGAAATCAAATAAACAGATGCATGAACAGGCATAAGTTATAAGACAGTAAGCTATAATTAGGGTATGAACAGCACTTAGTTTTTTTATTTCATGCCTAAATATGCTACATTTCTTTAAATGACAAAACAAGGACAGTACTTTGAACTACTTATAAAATGTTAATTTTTGAACATACATGTACACTAGTTGTATACATTATGTGTCTAACATGTTTATCTTCAGATGAATGGTCAGTGTACAAGTCATGCATTAGTTTGTCCAAGCCCGTAATTTAAACAAAATTCACTTGTTACACGTATGAGCTCCCTTGCCAGTCATTCTATATATAAATGGTAGTATCATGAGATAAATAAGCCCAGGAAAGTATCTGTTAGTGGATACCTTGCTGGTCACACAAGAGCTTTGTAGCTCATGTTACTTGTTAATCATAATTATATGCAACGTTAAATAAAGCTTCGTTTTCTTTAGAATCACTGTATAATATATTTATGCATAATAGTCAGGATCACGTTAGTTTGTTAAGATTACAATACAACAAATACAGAGTGCGTTTACTCACCAGATTTAATGTTGATTTCCATGGATTTTGTTGCTTGGTGCTTTTGTAGAACAGTGCTGCATTCATCACACAGTTTTTTTGGTGGGTATATCATTGTTTTACAAGTGGCTGAAGCACAGTTTACTTTGTCCTTTGAACTTTTCACAATAGGGTTTAGTCTCATCATTTCATCAGGAGAAAGTGGTGTACCATTGCAGGAAGCATACAGTTGAGAATTCTCCAAATCATTGCCTTGATTTTCCTCTATCTCTTCAGTACCTTGTTGTTCATATAAACAACTGTCACATAATCCTGCATCATTCGCCATCCTAAGCCCATTACATCCTGGTTTAGAACAGATGCGTTTCTTCTCAAGTGCCAATTGTTCCTCCTTTTGAAGATTCACAGCCATCGGTGACTGGTTTGTTTGGATAGGATAAGTCTCTTCATGTTCTGAGGGAATAGAAGGAAGGACATTCCGTGGCCTCAGTGGCAGATTCATAATCTTCATAGACGGCTGAATATTCATTGGCGATGCCAGACCTGTAAGAGACGTAGACTGGGTTGAAGTTGTGTCTCCTTTGAGAAAGCACTGTGTGCAATGTTTTGTACCAGGTGTAAGTTGTTCAGTACAACCTGGAGTAAAGCACTGAGCTGCTTCAGTAGACCTAGACGATGAGTGTTGCACAACTGGTGTACTGCTAAACATAGCCTGCTCATAGCAGATATTACAATAGCCATTGTTTCCTTTGATGGCTGGACTGACACACCCAGCAGCCATGCACTCCTTGTCCAAAGCACCAGCATAAGGCTGAACGTCCATTGGTTCGCCAATATTTGAAATTATCGGTTGAGGTGGTCGAAGTGGTTGAAGTGCATTACCAATGAAAACGTTCTGACCAACTGCAGTATCTACATTGATTGGCTGGACTGGAATAGAAGGGGGAGGAGCACTTGGTTCAGTCGTATTAGCTTGATTAACTGCTGAAAAACAATGATGGCAATAAGGATATGTTGCTTTGGAGCATTTAAAACCACAAGCAGGGTTTTGGCATTTGTCTGGCATGAGAGACATTTCGGACAATTGGTTTGAAGTGGGCAGCTGACCAACAGCACCTTGTCCAGTATATTTAGGGTAACACTCATGGCAATACGGATAGGTCTCAACAGAACACTTGAACCCACAACCTGTGTGACAGTCTTCTCCGATCATTGACAAGTCATGATAAGACACTTGCCTTGCAGTAGCAGGACGATGACCTTGAGGTGGATTCGCAACAAATGGTTGCATGGTTTGTGGTATACCAGCAAGTGTTCTTGCAGCAGCCTCTTGATTAGCAAACTGTACAGTGAACTCTTTAAAACACTTTGAACAAAGGTTTTGCATCTCAGGATCAGCAAACAGCTCACAGCCAATGGTCACACACCGATTTCTAGCAACATGTCTGGCCGACTTAACATCATGCTTAGATCTATTCCTTTCGATTTTAGGGGACGCAATTCTGTTGACTTCAAAATGACCTGGTGGTGGCTGGGGTTGATTATGTGCAAATTCGTTGGACATAATCTCTCCTGTTAAACGTTTCCATTTTGACAAACAATCTCTGCTGTTTGCTTCAACAATGTTTACATCATTTGGCAATGGGACTACGTTTAACTTGGCAGCAGGAACTGGTGTCATATTATGAACAACTTCAGTCATGTTCAAATACATACAAATAATAGAATAATACTCTGTTTCCTCATTAGGAAGAAGAAATCTTGCTGGTAATGAGTCCATCTGCTTGGTAACTATTGGTACTGCTTGAAGAAGTTCTTCTTGATTGCCATTCCCTGGTTTCCCTTTTAAAACAAGTGGACAAAAGTGGTTCATGTTATAACCTATGATTATAGGATTCTTATTACATTGTTCTGGTTTCCATTCCAAGGGGAGATAAATCCCACCTATCTGATTGTCCTGCATTGTTTGCCCAAACACATTTCTGGCCATAGAGTCTGCTAAGACTATTATAGGTCTCTTTAACATATTTGCTGATACATATAAGTGTATGGACTCCAATGCTGTGTATGCAAGATCTCCTGTTTGTGATTGAGTCAAATCGTTAGTAGCTTTGATCACCATATCCCATTCTTGACTGACTTCCTGCAAATTAATGTTTAATTTTAATGTCTGAATCACTACGATTTAGGCAATTAATGACAACCAACCAATATTATTATTTAATGTCATATAATGTAACTACTGAAAAATCGAAGTGTGTCAATATATGTGCTTTTTTAGTCCACATGATAAAATCTCATCACATAAAATTCAATATATAAAATTCTTGGTCAAATAGACGAACAAAGCTGATGTTTAATTTATATTGTGCGTCATAATTAATATATTCTGACTGGGGATGATCTGATGAAACAAACATTATTAATTTAAAATCAAATATCAGAAAATTTGAATGCATAGAACAGTAAAACCTCACTTAAAGACCACCTCAAAATTAAGAACACACTTTTCAAGTCCATTTTCACTGATTTCCTCTTCATTCAACCTCAATTTTAATTAAGCAATGAAGAAAATGTACAGTGTTGGTCATGTTCAGGTCATTTTAATGATATACAGTAAAACCTCAATTTTAAAAACCACCTCAATAAGAGGACCAGTTTTCATGGGTCCCAAGGGTGGTCATATTACTGAGGTTTTACTGTATATCATTAAAATGACCTGAACATGACCAACACTGTACATTTTCTTCATTGCTTCTGGTGTTTTCATTATAACAAGGAAATTAAAACAAATACCGAACGCATGACACAATCTATATTACAACCGGGTTTTTCCCGAAAATGTTTAACTGTTTGGAATCAATTCAAATATTCTGCATTGAAAGGATGAAAATACATCAAGACGAGGGTTTGCCATCAAACAGAGCAACTCGGTTCAGTTCACAAAACAGATAAAATTGTTTTCCACCAAACTCTTAAAATATTCTGTTCAAGTTTTGCAATTGAGCATCTACCATTTCTCCTAATCCTTTTTCAAGGTAATCTCAATTTGTGTGACATTGCAAAGATTTTTAAAAATCATAATGAAATACAAAAAAATCATAAAAAATTTGAGGCCTTTCAAGCATTTGTTGGCACTCGCAAAATTGTAATTTCAGCCCATAATTAAGGACCACAAGATTAAATAAAATGTACATATTTTGATCTTTTCAAACTAGTAATTCTACTACATGTATCTACAACTGTCGATCACACAAGAACATTCAAAACATACAATTTCATACTGAAAAGTATAAAACTGAGTTTGAAGGTCAGTTGCAACCTTGCTATTGGAAATGCTAACACTGAGCAAAGAAGCTACCAGTCAGAGGCTTGCATTTTGAGACTTAAAACTGTATAACCTCTATACCCAATCTCAAATTAGAAATATTTTGTACTGGAAATAAATTACCTATTAATGTAATCTAAGCAAGGGTCATTCAAATATTGATGTAACATTGCAAACTGCTCTTATCACATGCATGACTGTGTGGTTTTAATGCCAGAAACCATGAAAGTATTTCCCATTATTTCTGGCACTACATTTAACAATAATCCTGTTCATTAGTTCAAAATTGAATAAACTTCTTACTGTATGCGAGACTTACAGAGATAACAGAAAGTTAGCAACCCATCACAACAGCATAGAACTTGTAATTTGATTGATGTGGAGTTTTGGGTGAAATTGCTTACAAATTATTATCATTTTAATTTAAAGAATACAAAAACGCTACCAGTTCACCTCCATGTTTTCATTGTTAAATAAAACAATTCATTACATACACAGGTACTTGAAACAAACTATTTTAATGTTCCATAAGGCCTATTTACTGAAATAAGAATATTATTAGAATAATATTATTAGAATAATATTCTTATTATAGTAAACCTGTGACCTTCTGTAAGCCAACTCAATGACTTCTCCTCTTACAAGTTTTTTATCCCTGATGGGATTCGAGCCTGCAGCAGTGAGGGGCAAGTGATTTGAAGTCAGAGACCACAACCACTTGACAACGGAGGGTGCTAGACACAAACATGAATTCACTTACCACTGTGTTCAGTCTAACATCAGCTTGAAGTAAATCCGAGTTATTTTTTTGGTGAAATAACCATCTTTTTCTAAAAGATTCAGTCGGATCAGTGACAATATTCAAATAGAGCAAGCGTCTCAGGAACATTTCAGAGTCTTCAATTCCCCACATTGCCTGGGATACTGCATGAAGAAGACAATTACCATCGCCTACAACAGGAACATAGAATAAAAAATCCATAAAAAAAAGATGTCACAATGTATTCACTACATATTAGTCTACTTTTGTTTGTCTAGTGTTTTTTTTGAAAATAATTGCACAATTTGATATCTGACCTTTTTAACCTTTCTGATTTAGCCAATGATATAGTTGCAGTAAACAGTATCACTGTTTTCCGTGATACTATTTTTCATTGGTCAGCACGATCACATGATTACTGAGTTTAAAATAGACGGACATTTCCTGCTTTAGAAAATATAACATAGGCTTCGCGTGTCAGGAAAATTTTGATGATCTTGCTAATTATTTAAGGCAGAGTTTCAGTTCAATCATCGGAGATTGTAGTGATAAGCATTTAAAAGTATTGTGACGACTTGTGTCTGTGACAAGACCTCCGATGCATATTAAAATACACCAATTCCACAGACCGAAAGCTATATAAATGGCTTGATGTCACTTACCTGATGTCTTCACTGGATACAATGGTTCAGCAGTGCGACACCAATTCAAGACTTCTGACCTTTCAAGGTCATCTTGCATGTCAATGTCAATGTACCTTATCCTATACAAATTCTCTAATTCTGGAAATTCAGAGAATCTTGGCATGCTGATCGAGTAAATTCTGTATTTGCTGAAGAAATATATTAATAAAAGTGAGGTGTTTAGTAAAAGGCACATAAATATATATATAGTATTGTTTTATGCACATAAGTTACAAGAACTAAAATTCTTAATGAGATACAAGAGTTGAATGAAATATGGATAAATAAAGTACAGCACAATTTAGTGCACAACTATTATATACATCGAAAATATAGGCAGGGGTTTCACAAGGGGCTGAAACTCAAGGGTCATTTTGATTTTGGCCTAATTACCTGGTACCTATTATTTATAGTAAAATTGACCCTTAAAAGGGTAAAAATGTGGCTTTTTGGAAATTCAAGGAGTCAAAGGGTCAACTCCAGGGTCAAATGGAACCCCTGAAAGGAACAGATTTGTAGAAAATCTTTAAACAGACATTTGCTTCAACATCTCTAACATATGCACTGAATGCATAAAAAGATAAAATCGTTCCAGCAGATTAATCATAAATAAACACACAACAATTTCCTTATTATTCATATCTGGTTACCTTGGAAACAGAATTTGTCCTTCTCTTTCCTCCACATCTCGTCGTATGAGATTTCTGAGAACATTCACTTTATCAGGACACGTGTCTTGCATTCTCTCAAAAAAACAAACCTCACCCATATTTGACAGTATTGCCGCTGAAAATAGACAAACCTTGATCGTCATTGTGTACTTATCAATGTTTTGGGAGGAGTAGCGGGGATACACTTGACTTCAGACAGAAGGCGATTCCTGACAGATGGGAATTTGACATGCCAGCTGATTCCCGCGTTTATAGATCCTGAGGGTGGAGAATTAGTCATCTCCCACTGTGGGGATTAAGACAAAAATGCTTGGCTCTATGGTGGACCCCCAAATGACATCTTATCTAATATCCCACGGTCAGCCCCCCCTCTCCCCCCTGGCGCTAAATATTAATACTAAGGTGTATAAGTCAACTTGAAATTAGCTGCAGATTCTAATGTTTAAAAAAAACACAAAGTCGTATATCAAATATATACCCATAAATAATAATAATAAATATTCATACTTTACTTAACCCAATGAATATAAATTACTATTTTATATGAATCATCAAACAGATCACATTGACAAGTATATGTTACATGTAAAGATATAAGCTGGTATAAACTGGAATATGTATAAATATAGAACATGTGTCGAGTTTATCAGTGTTATTTACTAGATATATTGAAGTAGATGTTAGTAATGTAATAAATATTTTACAATTGTTACTTCATATAAGAAATGTATAAGACATTTGAAATATTTGATGGTAGATAATAGGACTGTGACAATTAATCTTTGATAAAAAAATCATAAATGTTGAAAATAGTCAGACAACTATTTAATACATTATAATTTATACACAATACAAACTTGATATAATAACAATGTGTAATGGTAATTACCTTAACAGTACAAATAACTGACAATAATAATTTCAGTTATAACTTATATAAATTATAATTATTAACACGGACCTATAGGTCCGTGTTATTAATGATACAAATCACTTCAGTCAGAGTATGATAGAAAATATATACAGACAACGGATTATATTACAGATGTATAAACAAATATAAATATAACACATAGACTTGAAAACTGCGTTGTCGCTAATTTTAATACAATGTATCTCAGTATATATATAGACACAAGCAACAATTTACTAAATTTAAAATAATCAATAGTCTGAATAGATATATATTCTATATCAAGAACATGAACAATAATCTTTTTTTAAAGTAATAAAAACCGGGTCAATTCCATTTAGTAACTCATGGTAACATTTTCTGAAAACGCGAAGTCCCGGAATCCCTAAAAAAGGACCAACCAGTGCCAGTTGAACGACAACGAACTTCCTTGTTGAAACTAAAACGCTCATAAATTATTCTAACGATAAAAACACACAACCGGGTCCTACTTATACGACAAATAAAAATGATACTTACTTCTTTAAATTGAATACCAATTATTTTATGAAGGTAATCTATCGAACTCCACCCAAAATGTAAAATTTCAACATCGAAAGCTCATAACTGTCATAGTCAGGAAAAGCCCATTGGAAATCTTTCTGGGATTCCCCCAATGATCGGTATCGGAATACCTCGGTTACCATAAGTTTGATGGTGCTAACCGAGGGCGCCGAATAAATATTAGCCTGGTTCCCGACGTACTAATATTACTAACAGTACATAGGATAGTGAAAGGGGAAGAAACTCCAGAATGGAGTCACGTTTAAGTGTACGGAAATTGCCGAGATGTTGCGAAACTGCTAAATATCATTTTCGGAAATCCGTATGATTGCCGAAAATGAATTATCTCCCTTACGTTTTGCAGTTTTATTATTTATTCAACAGGGTTAACTCGGTAGAACCAGCAAAAGTGTACGACAAGTTATCCACAGAATTGTTCATGCGATGCTTATATATGGCGTATTATCGAAGAACTGGTTTGACACAACGGGGGTCATCAAAAAATGTCATTATATGCATATTTAACCCGAGAGGTATTCAGAACAAGATTTAAACTGACGGTGCATTTCTGTTACTGCTTAAACCAGGTGGTGATGAAACGATATATCACATATCTCACGATGCGTCTAGAAATATATTAATACATATGCATAATATTGATTGATTTCCCAATTTGAAGCCACATTTTAAAATGCAAAAAAGGCTACAAACCCGTTAAGAAACATGCAAGCTGAAGAAAAAGAAATTATCGTAAAAATATCCCTCATATGAAGCTTTGAAATAGAAATAATTATGTTCGTAATCATTCAATGGATACATTGCAACTTCGTGTATCCTGGAACACACTATAATCATATACGGTCCCTGGTGTATCCGAAAGAAATAACCTACGTATGTATAATTCCTTAGTTTAGTCGTATTTTAATGTATTTATACATGTACATATAACTATCATATTTGCACAAACATACACATAATAATTTGTACAAACATACACAAGGGTTGGGCCAAACATTTTAACAACATTATCTAGGGCCCTCCCCTATAATTCCTGCGTACATTATTCGGACAGTAGAACACTCTCACACGTGTTCCCGTAATAAGACATTATCACAGTTAGTGAATATTAATTCATTTTTAAGATGTATCTAGCTCATCTGAACAGAAAATGTTTGAATTGGCTTCATCCAGTATTGTTGTTACATTGGCTAAAATATCTCTAATAGGAACCATTGCAATGTATAACCGATAGAAAATATCATGTTTACCATATTACTAACAGACAAAACTTGTAAAATAGCCTGATTGTTAAAAAAATGGATTTTTTTTAATTTTATGATGTACCAACATCTTTCTTCAACAAATACGGATCAATACATTATGAGTTCATTCTTTATTAATGCATTTTTATTGATGTTTTGACTACAGGAAATATATTTTTCATTTTTGTTTAGGTAAACAAATGAACAAAAAATGAGCATAATGTTACTTTAAGATAAAATTATAATTACTCATACCTAAAATAGACTACTTAATCGTCATATTCTTACCATTATATACACTATTACAATTTTGCATTTGTGTTACACCAAAAATCTGGACAACGCTGACAGAACGTGAAAGTCACTGTGTAAGAATAACACCATTTATTAAATAACTATTAATTATTAGCCCTTAAACACAGCATTTGCCTCGTCCAATAATACAAAGGCCTCCTCTATAACAGGGCCAATATCAATATCACTTTTCGGCCCGGGGCCGCTAACTGATATTGATATTGGCCCGCATTTTAAAGAATTTGATTGGCTAATTAAACAGGGCCAAAAAATGATATAGATTCGCAGCTGGAAATTCGGAAACGGCAGCCATTTTATTTTAAAGTCAGTATTTAAACGTTCGTCGACAGTTTTTAGCACGGAACTTAATTCATAGTTTTAGCGTATACAGAAAAAAACACGATTTTGAATCCTTTATTTATAAGTACATGAAGTTATTTAATAAAATTGTCAATAAATAAGTGATTTGACATTGGCCCTGTTATTTGTCCTCGGGACAGTCGTATTGGCCCTCGGCCTTCGGCCTCGTGCCAATACGACTGCCCTCGGACAAATAACAGGGCCAATATCAAATCACTTATTTATTAACATATATTATTAAATAACTATTAATTATTAGCCCTTAAACACAGCATTTGCCTCGTCCAATAATACAAAGGCCTCCTCTATAACAGTGCCAATATCTATACCACTTTTCGGCCCGGGGCCGCTAACTGATATTGATACTTATTTATTAACATATAGTCATGGGTTGATACGATATGTGTCCATGCGATATAGAGGAAGGTACTACATATTTATTTATTGGTACAATCTGCACATATGTTGTGCTTTTGACCATTAAAAATAAACATAAATATGAGATGGCCAATACAATAAATATACATGTTACTCATACAATATCAAACACACAATGTAAGCATGCACAGTGTAGAGCAATAATGTTCGTGTATAATATAAGCATGCAGATGTGAAGTAATCTTAAAGTGTCGTAATTTTACACAATGGTAAATATATCATAATCAGACATCTGCATGGGAATGTACTTTATGAATAGAACATATTAATATGGAGAAATTGATGTAAGCCTACCTTTTTATTTTCATTGCACGATAAACGAATGTAGCAGAGTTTACAATAACTGTGCTAAGTGAAATGTTATGTACAAGTGGAGAAAACAACATATTTCAATATAACGATGGTAGTCATGTTAAGCAGGATGTGGCGTGTATTGTGGTATTGTCAACAGACAGACTCGTCGCTTAATATTGTAACATTTTTATACATACATGTACATTTATCTCTTGATGGATGCAGTCCCTTTTATGGCAAATTAGGGGCCGATATTTGACCCCATTCCCCAAAGAAAAAAAAGTATATTTTTTCCCTTCTTAGAAAGAAAATTCCCCTTCAGTAAAATTATTTAAAAACGTCAGCCTTATAAATACTAAAATTTGGTGATTCATGATGCAAATTTCCCCTATCAAAAGGATCCGCCGTACAAAATCTGAAAACAATGGCTGTGGATGTGCTATATGTTTCTTGTGATGTGATGTTATCATTTATTCTATGCAATACATGTACCAAGACTATAGCAGTGGTTTAAACGCTTATGTATACAACCGTATGGTTTTAGATTTATAATTTTGTATCCAAAAAGTGCTGTAAAAGAAATTAAGGTTAAATCTGAACTTCGAAAACGCATGTCAGGTATTTGAGCAGTTTAAGCTATTTTTTTATCAAAATGCTGTTTTCAAAATTAACAAGCGACGTAAATATTTAATACATTTCAAAATATTGGGTTTTATGGGATATAGGGAATTATTGTGCAGTTTTATAAGTATTATGTAGAATGGAAATTTTTCACCGAAAAAACGCAAAAAGCTGAATTATTGTTTTGGCATAAACATTTCTGATTAATATCATATATGGTTAAGTGTCGGTTACAATTCTACGAGCAAATATAAGAAAAGTAAAGTCTGCATTTTAAAACAAAATAAACATAATACGGGTAGTTGTGCGTACTTTTGGCAAAGTATGCATTATTCAAAATTTAGACCAAAACACGAACTTGGTAAAAGGGACTTTACTGGTTACTTTGAATTCATGGATCGAGGTTTATTAAAAAGTACAACACTTGGAAAGAACTGTGCCAAAATGCTACAAGAAACCATGGTAGTTAAACCTCGCTTTAGACCACCGTGAAATTAAGACCATCTCATCAATATGACCGTATCTTCATGGACCAGTTTTTAATATTTCTTCCATTATTTACTTGATAATCAGACCACCTTACAACTAAATCCGACTGTCGTCAGAACCAAAGGTGGTTTTATTATTGAGGTTTTTCAGTTTCAGTAATATAGATACTTCGACTGTATGTGTTTGTAAACTAAGAAGTTTTCTTACCTTCCACCACTTCGTTTTTTACGGAAATATCCGGGTATGGAAATCTTTCTGAATTATTGTGACGACCCGCACTCATGTTTGCTGTCCGGTTTTGATGCTCTAAACGTTGTTACTTATTCCTTTTCATAAAGCTGACGGTTAATATTCTGCAAAGTTCATGTATATGGGATAATTCCTTTAAACGAAAAGTGGAAACTTTACTATGGTTAATATATTACCTTCAAAACGAGACTTGAAATTACACAACGAGACATCAAACTAATAATAGTTAATAGGCCCAAACTATCATCTTTTGTTTCTCCTGACATAATACAAAATATATCGATATTGATTTTTTTATTTCTTTTTATGAATCCATAAACCAAGCACAAAGTGGATGTTCATACTCCGTAAGTATGTTGGTTAACTAATGTATATTCTGTACAAAGCAATCGATCACTGTTGTATGTAAAAGAAACGAAAGACATTTTACGAGACGGTCAAACTATATTTGGTTGGCCTTAACGGGCATTTGCACCACCAAATGGAAATTCCCCGAGTATTTCCAAAGCAAAACAAAACGTAATCGTATGTATAAGCTGTATACGGCAATATAGTAAATAAGTTCAATGTACAAACGTATGTTAACTTTGTTACACATTGTTGCGTAAGAAGAAATATGAATCCTCTTCAACTGCAGTTTTTGCCTCCATGTGAAATAAGTGTACTTGCTACATACATGTTAGCTTTATTAACAATAATCAAGAATGAGGTTAGCGATATAAGATTATGAAAGGAGATAATGATCGACTCGTCTTTGTGTAACTCCGTGTCGTAGAGAGCACTTGGTATACGAAGGTGAAGGACTTGATTCACAAATACTTCAATTAGATTTAGTTGATGTTTTGTTCATGATTAGTAGTTGAATACCTTGTCACATGCTCTTCATGAAAACTGCATACAACTTTTCGCATCCTCTTTTGTCATACAGTAAATTTGTATCAACATTTTTTATCGTTATTAAGGCCATACTATACGATAAATAATATGCCTTAAGTATTAACCCAATGTCAGTTGTGTTAAACACAGTAAACTATCTCAACTGGACAAACACGTAAATCAAACTTAATGTGAAACGACATAATATGCATATATATCTAAAATGCTTATGCGACACGTTTCCTAATATTTTACAGATAGATCTAATTGAACTTACGAAAATATTTGTATAAGTGAGTAAGTAAGTTAGTAAGTACGTAAATTGTTTATTATAGTGACATGTGTACAAAGCATGTACATGTACAAATATAATAATATCGCATTGGACCTATAGGTCACCTAAAATATGAATAGTAAACATGGACTATAAAAAAGTATGCACATTAAAAGCAAAACATGTATATGAGATCACACATTATAACAGGGAATGATGTATAATAATCCCCAGACAGTGTATTGTGCTGCATTATTGAATCGACGTAGTATTCGTCCAGCACAATAATTATGCTTTATCATTTTTATAATCATATAATATGGACGAAACATCACACGTCAGGACAAACAAAATGAAAGCAATTGAGAAGTGAACATTGGTCAACCAGATAATCAATGACTTACTTGCATACACTCGACATTGTTTCGAGATTTTAAGACATATGACGTATAGATATTGCGTGCGCAAGTAATGATAACATTGTCTAAATAATGTACATGTATACAGTACAAAAGTAGGCAAAACGCTGATTGTTTAAAAAACCACTTGCTATAATGTTGTCAATATTAACTCTTTAAGTACGACTCATACATAATCATGATGCTGTGAACGGGGCGTTTAATTAGCAATACTATATCACTATGATACATGGCATTATGATTTTCAATTACAGACATATACTACTCAGTAAACCCTAGCTTAAAGACCCACTCGAAATAAAGACCATTTCATCATTTCATGAACCAGTTTTCGATTCTTTTTCCATAATATACTCGATAACCAGGCCACCTCAAATCTAAGACCGAATTTCTTCAGAACCAAGGTGGATCTTAGTATGGAGGTTTTAGTGTGAAGGTTTCATCACATTGCGTATTTCAAAGTAAAACTTACTGTATAAACCTAGTACTATTTTGTTTCACAATAATTTGTGAAAGACTCTATTTTTTCTAACAAAGTACACAAATGTACTAACAATTGTTTATCTCGATCTCGGAAGGTAAATTTGGTAAATCCAAAAACGATGACCTAATTATATCTGATAAAAAGAAAGTGAAACTGGTTTATGGATTTTGAAAATGGGAGGGAAGAATCCCACTGTTAATACTTTCACATAGCGATTTTTAGTGTTAATTTGTTTTAGTTTGGAAAAATATCCCAGTTTAGACATAGTAACGGTTTAAACATCTCGTGTAGTGTGTTAATTATAACAACCAGATGCAAACACGTCGCCATAAATGTATTAATGTGTACCAGTATGTGTCAAGTTTTTGTTTTAAATATATTCAGTACTTTTAAAAAACGTACTATACATGTAGATTTTCTCTAGTTTCTTGGACTTACATAGGGGTACAAGACATTGTTATTACAGGAGATTATTTCAAGTTTGTGCAACATGTACGCTAAATTCATGACAATGAACGGGAATTTATCCTATAAAGAGTTTAAAAATGCAATAAATGACTCCTTACGAACAGGTCTAAAACTGTGCGTTTTAAATATTAGAAGTACACTAATGATGAAGAATGATTTTCAACAAAAGTATTTCATTGTGAGCCAGGATCAATATGCGAGTTCGGTTTAGGGACTTCAAAGGTAGAGTGCTCAACGGCCAATGTAGTGGTCGAAGTGAGGCATATGTTCATTATGAAATCATACAATCCCAAATAAGTTTAATCCAGGTTAAACGCAATGGTATTGGCACAGGGTTAAAGGTGGGATTTTTCTAGGCAAAATATGGGTTTTCTAGAGAGAAAAAACCTACAAAAAAACACAGGTTTAACCAACTTAGTCGGTTTTTTCTGAGTTAATTGTGGGTTTTTTAACACACTTTTCCAGAAGTTGGTTTTTTATGGACTTAAAATGAGCAAACGCGAGTTTTTAGGCATAAAAAGAATTTTCCAGAGAAGCGAGTTAAACAACCCGCTTAAAACCCACTTCTTGATAAGCTGGTTTAAGTGGGTTTTTAAACACATATTTTTCCAAAAAAACTCGCTTAAAACCCACTTTGTCCAAAAACCCAGAAAAAATCACTTTTAAGTAAAAACCTTGAAAAAAATCGCTTTTAACCGAGTTTTGGAAAAAAAACTCGCTTTTAACCGAGTTTTGGTAAAAAACCCACTTTTCATTTGAGAAGGGGATGCTCTGTATCCTCAGTATACTTAGTTTGTCTTCCACCTCTGATTCATTTGGGTTAGTTGTTCAGTTGCTTGTGGAAGAACAGTTTAGTACTAGTTACGGTAACCATGGAACGCTGGTCAGTGGGAGAACATTTCATGAACGGAAAATCGAAGGATTTCCTTACCAGCTTCCCGATCAGGAAGTGTGTTACTATATTTAGATTTTTTTCCCGTTCAGGAAGCAATTAATGGTACAATGAATAATAAACACATGAATATTTGTTCTTTATATTTGCGGCACTTTTTTGAAAATTAGGTAACAAAGTTGTTATCGTATTTCGCACATAATAAAAGGGTAAATGGTAAGATTACTAAATGATATGAAAAGCTTGTCAGTCTGACATGAAACACCACACAAGATACATGCATGCGACTACAACCAACTGTCAGCACCAAGACCATAATACAAAGATGATACATTATGAACATTGTTACGTGACTGTTAACTAACAGATCAGTCTAGTAACAGCCTTTGTGTTGACATTAGTGATCTTACACTATGAACAGAATTCAACGATGTTTGATAATACAGTAAAAAACCCACTTAAATACCACCTCAATAATAGGACCACCTCAAAACTTAGAACATAATATCAAGTTCATGTTCACCATTCTGCTCTTTATTCAACCTCAATACTAAGACCACCTCAATAAGAAGTCCACTTTTCTATGGTTCCAAGGGTGGTCTTATTATTGAGGGTTTACTTTATACAGAACAGAAAATGTCATTTGACCGACTGTATCTTTATAATATTTGTTATAATAAATGACGTTGCAAACAGGTAATATTACCCAAGTATTTTTGATAATTCACTAGTGAAATAGCAAATTATATCACTTCATAATTGCTTTATGATAATGACAACGTATATTATGCACAAACAGTTTTAAGTTAGTTTTACCGATACAAGTGTTTACTTGCAAGTTATGCATGCTCAAATAGCTACAGAAATCCAACATTTGAGATAATATTACTTCTCGGTAGCTTACAGGTATGCAATTTGTATGATGGCTAAAAAGCAGGTAAACTTCATACCTCAAACATTTTATAATTATATTTTAGAGTGGGAACGTGTGTTACGTAAAGTTGAAAATATGGCTACCAGTCCGACATTGAGTGTCGTCAGTTCTACAGTACTCGAGGAAATATATTCCTGGCTTAATAGTGATTATTAAATAATCTATAAATAGATAAATAAATTCCGATTGGTCCTGGAGTATATTGTTTCAAGTCTGTAATATGCGATATTCCCCAATTTTTTCACCGATATTTACCGATTTATTAATAGCAACAAGGAATCCCAATAACCTTTCCTTGTATGTCAATTTGTTTCTTAAAAATACCACAGAAATTGCCAGTGACAGTGATATCTTATTGTGTAGTTTATTTAATTACTTGTTAAATAAAATATTAAAGTTAAATAAAATATTAAATATGGAAAACTGACCGAGAATACTAAATTATGCTTGTAAAGAGGGTATTATCTGACTAAAATGCTCTGCTCATTGGTTAAACATCATGAAAACATTTTCGGACCAAACTGATAAAATTTATATAATAAGACAATAATAGACTTTTCAGCATTATGTTGATATGCACAAAATATCAATATTGACCATGGCTATTGCCTCAGATTTTCCAGTGCATATTGTATCATGTTCAACAGCTGATAAGTCTATACTTGTATAATATACTAGAAAAAAAACAAATGTACTTACAGAATGAAAAAGGAAAGCAAGATAAAAATGAAAAACAAGAAATGATACTTTTATTTATTTCGTCTTGTAAATGCTTCCTAAGATGAGCATTATATATCCCAAGTATTTCATCTTAGCAACATCAAGTCAGTGCAATAAGTTTGTATATAAGACTTCAGCATTATTAAAACTGAACACCTGTTTGATGGACAACAGTATCTTAAATATAAACTAAAATGTCAAATCTACTGCAAGCATGTGAAGAAATGAAACACAAACTATGCCGAGGTCAGGACACAATGTTCACATGATCAGATATTCAAATTAATGTAATGTAAACAAAATGCACACAAGGACAACGATGCATTGTGTGATATAAAGGCTGAGATTACATAATAAACAATTAACAATCCTTTGAACCTATGTTCAGTGAATACAGATGAATTAACTTATTACCATATAAAGCACAAGTAGATATATGACATCATTATTATAAGTCCCCAAAAATTAGACTGTTGCCTCTAATTGCACATATTTCAAACAATGTAGAGACCAATATTTTCAGAAAGAATATAATGAGTACAAACGAAACAGGCTGTAACAACATTCAATCTAATTTGCATCTGATAATCACCAAATTAGGCCATCTTTAAAAAATGTTTGTTTGGCATAACCAGGTGGGAAGATAGGTAGGATATTAGTTTTCATTTATAATTTAACTGTCATGCTCGTGTTAACAATTTAACACAAACAGCTCAAAAAGATCCCAGTCACACCCCTCAAGTAATTTGTTGAGAAGGGGCCATTTTCAAGGGTAGATAGTTATGCCAAACATTTTTTTAATTATGGCCTCATTGTTTTTTTTAATGGAACAATAAATATGATTAATATACAATTTCAAATTCTGATAGCAAATAAACAGTATAACTTATACAAAAACATGTTAGTAATACACATTCCAAGCCTTCCATGACAGCGTTAAGTGGGTAGTAAAGTACCAAACAAGTCACCCTTGTCCACATGGACTCTAAAAAATAGGGGTCAACTAGACAATGAACATCATTAGCATTTTCAAGGTCAGTATGACCTTGACAATAGATGAACTAACCCAGTAACAACTGGGGTCACATACAGACTACAAGCAATAATTCTATGAAGTTTGAAAGCTGTATGTCTAAAGGTCGTCAATTTTCGGCCTCAAGGTCACTGTGACCATGACCTACTGAATCCTGAAACAACAGGGTAATCTCTGGATCACACGCAATCAACGTTTGAAATTGGAAAAGGCCTAAGCGGTCTCCAGCAATTGAGTGATTTGGTTCCGAGTCTTGGGATTACTTTGACCTTCGTAGTTGACCTCAAAAACCATAGGTGTCATATAATGACTACAAACAATCATCCTACAGTCTTGGAAAGCTGTACATCAATATTCACCATTTATTTCTTTGAAACTACACTGTCTACCCACAGACCAACATGAGCAAAAGAAAACATCCCCCCCCCCTCATCGAGGGCATAATTCATGAGTTTCAGACAGTATACTCGGACAGTACGATTCTTAATCAATGCAACTAGACAGTCAGTTTGGATAAAGGGAAAGTCCTAGATATTGATTCAACAAGGTCAGCAAATAGCAAAATAGGGATCACAACATCAAAGCAAGCAGCAACTTTAATCTGATATCAAGTTTTATGTAAATGCCATCATTATCGTGGATGCATCATAGAACCATGGCTTTTTACCACACTTTGTGACATTGTAACTTTCACAAATGGCACAAAATCAATCATCAATCCAGAAAAAAATATCTAAATATTTTCATGGTTTTCAGACTCCTTCACAACACACTTTTATATTCACTTCTCTGATTGGTTGGTTTAAAAACGATCCACCAATCACAAGGTGTCATGAAATTCACATTTTCTACTCCACCACCTGATTGGATAATGCAAATTTCAGTTTAACACAAACTGAAATCTCAGAATTTAGATTTCACAGAGGGAAATGTTATAAAAGTAACAAACTAGGACATATAAATAAATAGATTGATATTTTCTTCGTCTCTCCTCATATACTTGTGTTCTATCAACCACTCAATTTGCTCTTTGATCAGTTTTTTGGAGGGCAAAAACATATTTTTTAGGATTTCAACAAGCTCAGTCTGCAATGCTGCATTTGTTATCTTTTTACGCATCTTCATTATTTTCACAATTGCCTCCTGCAAAAAAAGAATATAGTGAAACACAGCATAAGAAACTAAAAAAGTAAATCACTGTACAGCAATAAAAAAAAAATTAAAAAAAAATGATTGTGATGTCAATTATCTTTATTTCAGTGAATTATTGAAAGCAATACATGGGTTTATCACATAATTTTTTTTCATATAAAAACATTAAAAACATCAGTTCTGGTATCTGGCACAGGTTTCCCAACCAAACATGTCATTAATGATTAATAATAATAAAATATGAAGAAAGTAATTACACTTCAACTATTATTGAAGAAATTTACATACGCTTGTGCGAAACATGTCACACATAATGCTCCATAATTATAGGCAGAACACAAGAATAAGAAATGACTGATATGATGTATTAACAAATTATTTCATCCAATTTCAAATAAATCCAAGCTAGCACTCTATTTGTATAATTAAACAATCAGAAAAATGTCACAGAACCTCAGTCCTCTGGATCAATCTCAAGTATGGTAGTTTACAATTGTTATACAATATTAATTAGGAAGTTACCTGAACACGTAAGATTCGGAGCTGCATAATTCCTTCATTATCTTCCTCTTTACTCTTCTCTGTGGACAACTGAAGTCGTCCAATCAGATTGATCTTTCCTCTCTTCTGTACTTTACCATTTTTGCTGAATATTAAAACATATGTGTCATAATATTCCATTAACTCACAGAATATCTATGTAGACAGTCAACAGAAATACATGGAAAATACAAAGCTGAGAAATTTACTCACAAAAACAAAGACTGGCTGACAACGGGATAGGTTGGATGTCCAACCTTGACTCAAAATGATTCTTGTGAGAAACAAGAAAGCAAGTATTTATGTCATTCTGCGGGCAAAAAAGTCTGATAAGAGCATGTAAAAATAACATTATTTGATTTCGTTTACTCAGGAGACATAAGAGCTCTTCATGTCCCTTAAGCAAAATGGATTGCAAAAGCACCTATCCAGAATGTGCACATCAAGAATGATACATCTAAGACATTTCAATAAGATACTTTCTTATCAAGGGTTTGGTACAAAACTGAAGTAACTCATGTTTGGGTGAAGAGGAACTAACAATAGTTTTGCAATTAACCCTCATTAAAGCCATCGTAATACTTACATTAAGGCAAATTCCTGATTGACCCAAAACTGTGTGCCATCTGTAATATCCTTTGGTGATTTAACCTCACTTGAACAACACAATACCTGTCGTTTGATCTTGGGAAACGCTACCAATGACTAAAACATAAATATACAAGTTTCAATGTCTATTGTTTATACAAATTGACCCCAGGTAGGGAACTTGTTTGTAGTTGTAGACTGCTAGGTCACATTTAGCTCTGCTCGGTCAGTAACCGTTCAATGGTCTTAATATTAGTTAGTCAGACAAAAATATTCCGCCAGAATCATAATAATGTCAATTCAATGAACCAAGAAGTAAATTGTTCGGTCTAGTGTAACAGATATCATGAAATTATATACCATTAATGTCCTGTATTCAGTAGTTCAAGAAACTTCTAAAATTACTTAAATACAGAACAATTATTGAAATTCACTAATCTTGAAAAGTTTCACTGATTTCCTCAATATTGCTACCAATAAGTCATATATTATTCTGTTTTTTAGAAACATTTCAAGACATCAGTATAAAAAATTGGCAAATCAATTTGACAAAGCTTGTGAAAATAAGATTGTAAACAACTTCCCTGAGAGGAAAGAAAGATTTCCTTATTAATGATAGATTATAATAATTCTTTCTACAAAAATATTGACAATATTACTAAATATCAAATTTTGCCCTCTGGTCTATTGCTAACGACAGTGCAAATTGATTTGAAATACGAATCATATCTCACCCATAGAGTTCTTCTGAGTTCAGCATCTGGAAGCTCTGTTGCTAATTTTAAACTTTCGTATGATATTTTATCCTTGGATCTCTGATTCCAAGCAAATAACACTGCCATTTGAAAAGTGGTCACTTCTACATCAAACCGTCCGATATCATTGCAAAATGTTATCTGTAATCAAATAAAGCATATCATTATATAATATATGTACATAGTATATATATACACTTTCTCTTTGGTCCAGGAGGAATTTTGTTTGAGTCCATAACATATGATATTCATCAATTTTCAGTGATATTTACTGATTCATAAATAGCAACAGGGGAATCCCAATAAGCTTTCTTTACATGGCAGTTGGTTTCTTAAGTATGCTATGGAGATTGCAGAAGCACGTTTTGGATGACCATGATTAGTGCATTCAAGCAGTTCAGTTACAGAGATCAGTTCGTGTCAGCACCAAAATACAGGAATAAACATCAACTACCGATTCATTATAGAGAAACAGTCTTCACTAAACTAAATGGACTAACATCTTTGGAACCTTAAACACTAAATACTTGCAAGTGGGTTTACCAAGGCAAGCATCACAGACAAACATATTGACCATTCTCACTCTATGATACAAAATGAGCTGTGCCATGACAATCCCTGTATTACAATGTAGTGATCAAAAAGTCCATTTTCAGGTTTTTAAAATTTCTAACAGATGTATTTTTTAACTTTCATTTAATACCAAAAGTATTAATATTGGACTTCTACTTTCCTTTGTATAGCAATTCCAATATTGAGAACAAGATACACAATTAAGCAACATAATGATGATGTCACTTCAGAATGTACATTATTCTTAAAAAAATCTTCAGCTATTTACATGGAAAAAAAACATTATAATACAATACATGTACTTATAACTATTTCCTCATTCGTTGAATTCTATAAATCACAAATAAGCCTCAAAAACATATTCAACAAAACCCTTAGTTTGGTATGTCTATACTTTGATCATTGGGAAATACTTGACGTCATTATCAACATCACTAATAAAAGGTTAAAGTTGTCATGGCAATGACCAAATATTACAAAGAAGTATCAACAGCTCAAGAAAAAAGAGAAATACAATCAGGAACATTAAATTCTCACAAAGCTATTTGAATAGCATGCAATCAAACAAAGAAACAAATCTTTTATACACCACATTATTATCATAATTATTTTACTTACAATTCCATTTGACATTAAATGATGCCACTGCAATTTACGGCCACTGTGTTTTTGTCTGTAAAAGTCTTCCACTTGTGGTATATAATCTTCTAACTCCATCGGCAAGGAGACAGACAGACGGTCACTAGAACGAGCCCATGCTCCTGCATTCAGTATTTTTATATTGATTGAGTCTGAAATATGTAAATAGCACATTAAAACACGAAACCTCGACATAAATGTTATGTAAAAAAATATTTATCTCAATGGGCTGACATTTTATATGAACTGAAAATTTAAAAACCAAAAACTCTGTGAGTCTAAACTATCATACATATTCTGATTTTCATGATCTTGATGTTGAGTAAAGACAAAACCATGAACAACTTAGTTATTTAAGGCTGTAGAAAGTACTGTTGTCAGAATCAAGTAAAGATGTCAATTTTGACATGTATTTACAAAATTATCATGCGATGTTTTATCAAAGTACTTACATGAAAACACCTATAAGGTGACATTTCTATTGGATTTTTTTATTCAGTAAACACATGAGCTTATTATGTATCTCCCACATTTTAAGTAACTTATTTGTGATGAAAATTTATACCCATGCTACTGCTATGGGGTGAATATAGTTCTTTACAACTTATAAATCAACAATGGAGTGAGAGATAGAACAAGGGCTGTCTGTAAGACCATTCAATCGGTTAGTCAGTTATCAGGATGCTTAACCCTCAACCAGAGTTTCTGATGAAAAACTTTAATCTTGGTTTTCTGAGTATAAAAAGGGGAATAATTCTGCAAAAATGGTGGTAAGAGTTATAAGACATGGTTTAACAGCTGATCTTAAGACTCTGAACACTTGTGTCAACTTTCAATCCAAAACTACCAGTAGTTGCAAGACATTTCACTTAACAAAAAACCTTCAACCCACGGACCCAGATGCCAGGGCATGTAAAATAACTCCCCTATTCTTTGAATAGTGGAGCCAATAATATACATCCATATATTTTTATACTTGTAGTAAATGGCTGCTTGTATTAAGTACTGAAAACAAACCTGCTATGTATTCATTATTATTTCTATGAGCATCTTTAAACTCCTGATTAAGATCTTCACTGACTTTGATGTCTTGAAACATTCTAGCGAGCTTGTTCACATAGTCAGCTGGCATGCCTACCTCCTGTAAAACACCATCCAGGATAATATGTATCTGTACAAATTCCAAAACTTAACCACCCTCCAGAGAGGAATGTGGCACAAAATAAAAGTCATTGAAGTTTCGTAAAAAATGAGGAAAAGAGTAAGAGGGTAATTGAAAGTAAACTAACACAACCATTTAAGGATAGTCCATTGCAGAGACATACTTAATGCAAATTACCAGTAAAGCTGCTTTGCAATGTACCTCTCCTACAACCAAAATATGAAATACTTTAAAAACAAGACAGAATATATAACCGATATAGAATCATACAACTGTGCTCTTGAAATAACACATTATCTGTTACTTTCCTGCTCTAACATGTGTTCAACATTCAACACTTTTTATGGATTTTAAAATTATTTCTAAGATTAATATATATTAGGGCAATTCCAGGAATATCTCTCTCGGGGTAAGAACGACAGTCGCAAATAAAGGGACTATCAACAGAATTTTAACACTTGCCAGTAGATTTTGACCCCCCCTCCCTCCGCCCAGGTTATTTTAACTGGTCATCATTCCTACCCACCAGGGAGATTTTCCTGGAATAGCCTTTATCAAAAAAGACTCAAATCACTGTCTATCTTATATCTTACTCTTAACCATTCCACCATATTCTCCTCTTTCTCATTATCTGCCGACGTGTCAAGTATAAGACGTCGTGTAAGGTGAGCTTTGTGGTATCTCATGAACACATCTTTGTTCTGTACATATTTCAGCACCAAAAGCTAGAAGAAAGTAGATCATCAAATAAGTGGTCATACTTTAGCTCTGCATTTACTTGTACAGTAATTGAAAATGATGTGTACATATGATCTATTCTCTGTAATCAAATAGAAAGGTGTCTGTCTTTTCAAGTATTGATCACTTCTTACATGTATATCATACGAAACAAATTACAGCTGCCTCTTACTTGCATGTATATCATACAAAACAAATTACAGCTGCCTCTTACTTGCATGTATATCATACAAAACAAATTACAGCTGCCTCTTACTTGCATTTGTAGCAGTCTATAATATTGCATGACCGCCTAAGTCTGTCCACCCAATTGTCGGAACAACTCATCCTTTTATTATCTTAACCACTTTACCACTAAAGCTATGGTAACAAATTACCTGATTACACAGCATGCTTTTCAATATATCTTCATTTCCCGTTTCCCCATTGTTCCGTACTATAATTCATTTGAATGCCATTATGAGCTTAGGAAATCTCTAAATATTTACATATTAATTTACAAACAAGACAATAAACAAAGTAAGATAAAAGTCATACCACATCTCGTAGCTTTTTCTCCACTTCTTCAGATGTAAGTTTTTTACTGAGTGGTGTTTTTCTCAGTAACATATCACAGTAGTTAGCTAAAAGTTCTGGACACTTAGATTCAGGTTGCGTTTTTGTACCCATGCTGAAATGGATGATACATATACATGTAGTAACATACTCTTATTGTGTTATCCGTAGTTCTTCAATATAATCTAAGTTACGTGAGGCACTCAGAAAACTTGACCATAGATCAGATGTTTCAGGCAGTACTAACTTTTTTGATCTCTTCCTTACAAGGTACAGAGTAGAGGGATCAATGACTGTACATTAATTATTTAGAGTCAATATCCTTACAAACAACAAACATCTCACAGATTAAACTTACAACCTTTTAATTTGCAGTTCTTCATTCTGTCTTGGTTGGTCAGAAATAACTTGCAAGGAAATTTTGAATAGTCAAACTGACGTAAAGCTCGGGACTAACAAATGGTAAGAGAAGAGCATAAGTGTGGACTTTTCGCAGAACATTTTCTAACAATTTCAGTTACTGAGAGTCAATGGGGACTAAAACATAACCATAGTAAGTTCTCAAAGCCGTTGACTTACCCTTTATTCTTTATAGGTATTTCCAGTTTAAATACACTTGTATCATTGACCACATTTTTATAAGCCTTGTCTCTAGCAGTCAGAAACCTGGGATCATCATTGAATGCTTCTCGTACTAGTGCACTGAATCTATTGAACAATTCTAAAAGCTGTTCAACATATTTCTCTGAATCCTAAAAAATACACAAATAAATCCAGAATTTAATATTTGTAACTTGTTTTTCTGTTACCTGTTAAACAGGTTATGTTACTTATATGTTGTGAAGCTTAAAAGCATTAATTAAACTGTATAGTACCACAGTGTTACCCACTAGAAATAGTAGAATATTCATGGAAGTATATTAATGCAGTACATTACAAATGTATCTGTTTTAATGAAGAAGATTCATCATTGATTTATAGAGGCCCTCATTTTTCAAAAATCTACATAATACCAGCCATATTTTTCAGTTTTTGGGGAAGTATGGCAGGTCCTTGTGATAGGGGAAATTTGCATCATGAATCTTGGTTTTTATAAGGCTAAAATTTTAAATAATTTTACTAAGGGGAATTTTCTATCTAAGTAGGGGAAAAACATATACTTTTTTCTTTGGGGAATGGGGTCCAATATAGGCCCAAAATTTGCCATAAAAAGGGCTGAATACATACTGAAGTGATAATGTCTGCTGCAGCAATCATATCAGCTAAACCTTGATTGATAACATGAGCTTCTAAATCATGTAACATTGGTGTTATACCATCTGGTACACGATCCATCAAATTGAACATCAATCGGAGTTCTGAAAAACAAGAAGCAATTTGATTATCATTATCATTAATCAAGCTGCATTGCGAATTTTGGTGCAGAAATATTATTGATAAAAGAAATAAGAGAGCCCTCATCTGAATACCAGAAAACATTTGTAACTCAGCCAGAAAGTTTCATTAATTGCTCAAGAAATGTGGATAGTAATTTTTTTAAACATACAAAATAAAGCAATTGTGACTAATTTATGGGCCATAACTCTAGTGTTAGAGCAGTAATCTTGCCCACTAATGGCTCTATACATTATGTGTAAGCTTAAGAAATGACTTGCCCAATATTTTAATACCAAAATTGTTTATGATGTACATTGTGCTCAGATAAGCCAAAAAATAGAGTTCAACCATTGGAATGCAACCAACTTCAAATGTAATTAGCTATAATACACTCTAATACACTAACTAACAGTATGAATAGTTAACAACAGTAATTAATCAATTCTACAACATTGTATAGACTTATATCTCACCAATTGAAAACTTACTGTCTGTTTCATTGCTTCTAATCATTTGAGCACATTCTTGAAGAATTGACTCTTTGAATGTTGTCACTAAAACATTTACACAACACTCTGTCAACTGAAATTAAGCAACACACAATAAAAACATAGCTGCGAGTCATTGTCTGTGAATAGATAAAGCTTCTACCATGGCTATTCCTGAATATATTTCACTTACACATTCAATATGTTAAACAAGATATGTGTTGCCATTGGAATTAGACAAGGCTTTTTCTAGCTGTTCAAAGGGGCCATATTACAGCACCATTCATCATACCATAATAGACTCCATTTTCCAAATCACAAAAAAAAAATCCGAATTGAAATCTAATTACTTTTGAGTTGAATAAATAAACAGGCATCTTCCTAATGAGTTAAAACAATTGTTTACAATTAACTTCCGATTTTGTTAAATGTTATGCAACATATTATAGAGATAATAAAACTAGACTAACGAAACTGTAAACCACTGTAATTAAAATTACATATTACTGTGTCAGTACAATTGCCCAAATTTTGATAACCAACTGATAAAAAAATCCCAAATCGACCAGGGCCATTTTCCAAAAATCCAAAGAAAAAGCCCTGATATAAGAGAATAACAGTTACAAACACAGGTAAGCCATGCCCTGAATACACTTACAGCACTAACTGATGTACATCCCCAACCAGTCTCCAAGTATCTGCGAGCTCTTCCCTCTTCCTCCTTTAACTTTGCATCAGCATATCTCATGTAGTTCTGTACACCATTGGCTTGCAAATACTGAGGAGCTTTTAATTTGTAAAAATCCTTTGTAGCCTCCAAGTACGCTTTCTCAAAGTTTTCTCTGTATATCTGTAGCTTGTTCTCAACATCAGAACTAAGATTTACTGAAAGTAACCAATCACTTGTTTTAGCAGACATTTTTAATTTTATTCAAAAGTCCTAAACAGGCTAAGATTCCTAAAAGGACATTTGTAATTCAACAGCTTAGCACAAATACAAAAAATGCGGATAGTATCAAAAAATCATTCACCAGGCCTTTAGTGTATTGGATCAGAAACCAATTTTTTTAAGTTGATGACCTGCATTTAGTAAGTTATATACTATCTAATGCTTAGGTGTCCAATAGGAATTGAATCCACTCATCCTTGCAGGAATTATTTATCGGCAACAAATTGTTCACACAGGACAGACAGACAGGGTTGTAACACTTTATTGTCCTTCGCCATTACAACTTCTCCATTCTTCGATTGGCAGGGAATGGCAGAGGCATAAAAACAAATGTTTGCATCATAAAAGATAAATCAGCTACATGCCATATAAATGGATTTGATTTCAAACAAGAGTGGCAAACTGTCACAAAATACGCCCGTCATAAGTCAGAGCTCAGAGTTATAACAAGACACATTTTATGTAAATTCCAAAATCAAAGGGTGAAAACTCCCAAGTGACTTGAGCGATATGGCTGGTTATCGAACTTGGCTGAGATATTATGCCCACAAACATTTTCATTAGTAAGGAGATCATTACCATATGATTCTCTGACCCCTATAACAAGCTGGGAATCAAATGCCTCTCCATTTCTTTCAGCATGTACCAACTTCATAGCACTGTCCTGCAGGCGTTGTTTTATATTAGAAAATATACTCTCATTCCAGCTATCTAACATCAACTGAAACACAAATAAAACATTGCTCAACATAAAGTACCCTGGTAGGTAATAAAGTCATGTTTTGATGAACATGAAAAATGGCGCTACCGGGATTTGAACCCGGCTCAACGAATTGCCGGTCCGTTGTGTTAACCACTACACTACATCAAGAATAGCTTCCTTTCAATATTTTAATCATGTACAATACCTAACCAAAGACTTCTGTAACAAGTTTATCAAAATTCAAAATAGAAATAGTCAGATTTGATATTGAATGTCTAAAACACCCATTTATGGATACAAGGCTCACCTTGTAAACTGCGAGCACTTTGCAAAAATATCAAGTATGCATATAAACTAGGAATGCGAATATTTGATCATTTTCCTAACTGGTTAACCGAACAAGAACACAAACATTTAATGTCAAATGAAATTTAACGTGCAAACAATAAATATACCATTAGTTTCACATATTTTTTTACATTCCTTGCGCGCTAAATGACCAAAGCTGTCGATGTGCCATAAAACCACATATAAATAAAATAAATATACCTAGATTTGATGTTTAAGCATATATATATGACAGTTGTTACTCACACATAATTGATTATATTTATTCATAATGAGTTGTTCATGTAAATTAGATTTATGATACAAGCTGTACGCCAATATATTTTGTTAATGTCAGAAGCCAAAGGCAATATACGACACGGCATGACATTTTGAACCTATAAAATAAACTGACTGGATTACATTCTTAATGAAATTGACATTTTTTTTATTTCATAAGGTCAAATTAAGTTTGAAATTAAAGACAATAACTGAGCATGCATAATATTCAACTCATAATCAGCTATTATAGTGTCATAAAGGTGACAAAAATTAGTTTATTCGCCCTATTAGCATTTTTTCTTACACCTGGTCGGTGTTGATTTATCACACAAATACACTGTGACTATGTTTTGTCAATGACAGATTTTAATACATAATTATCAACAACATTCATATTATAATAAATTATATATACTTAATTATTTCAGTTTATTTCGATTCACCGATTAATGGTTTTACTAACTGATAAACGGTCATTCGAACGGTTAACCTGTAAATTATTTAACTGCAAACATTCCTATTTTAGTATAATATAAGACTTTATGCAGATCTGAAGTTATGTGAATAACTATTCAATAACTCACCAAAGACTTTTCATTATTTCAAATGAAATGTTTTGATAATCCTATGACTTAAAGCAATGATTTCAGCAAATATAAACCTAAGTTTTCTAAAATGTGTGCATCAATTTTTTACTTGCACGTATCAGTAAGGACATACAACCATACAGAAAATGTGGCTAAAACAAACACATTATATACTCAGCAAAAATTGATGCAATCAAAGTCTAATACCATAAACAAAACAGTTGCTGGTTTTTTTCCAGATGTTTTTATAGCCGTTATTAGGCTATGTTCCCAATGCCAAAAAGTATTTATTTTTTCCCATTTTGAATGTAAAAATTTCCAATTAATCTGAAGAAAAAGTTTTGGTTCGATATAGTCAAAAATTTATAAAGTTTGAGGCTTCTCTCACAAGCAGTTTATATAAATAGCAATTGCTGATAAATTAATCATTACATCATTTACTTTTATTCCTAAAACTTTGCTGTCATTTCTAGTCTTTATCACCAATTTATAAGTTTAAGGCACAAAAATTACCAATTTAATGGGTATGGGTCAACTTCCAAAAATATATCAAATAAACACTGACTTGATCTTAATTACCAATACAATATTGGTTCATATGATAAAACCTCCTTGAAGTTTTGTTCACTTAGAACGCAGAAAATACCAACCAAACATCTACAAATTAAATAACTTTCCAGACAAACACATACCTTCCTAACAATACTCTCTTCTCCTTGTGTCTTCTTCTGCATTGGAGTATGAGTCTTACTAGCTAATGATGTCTCTAATTGCATGAAAGGCTTTGGGAGATAATCACATTGAGTAAAGAACTTTCCCCACTCAGCTATATATGCCTTCAACAAGGCAGATTCCTCTTCATTATGTAATACCCTCTGAAATCAGGAAATACTCACAATTATTTCCATATTTTTTCATGCCAACCCGACCATTAGTTTTTTTAAATTATCAAGAAAACTAGAAGTGTCCATACGAGACAGGTGCCCCCACTTTACTCAATCAAGGGGCATTACTCAGTTTATAGTAAATAAATCCAATCTAAAACACAATGTGCATAATTTTATGTAAAAACTATTTGAAGTTTCGTTACTTTAGACCAAAAGACTTGAGCCACACAAACTTAAGTCGGGTTGCCAGACTGACGGACTAGGGTAAATCTACGTGCCATTCAATGTTGGGAGGATAAAATTAATTCAGACTATTAAAGGGCAGGTTCAAACAAATTATATATAAAGGATAACTTACGTTTTGTGCATGTTTGATAAATTCTAAAATGTCATCTTGAAGGGCCTGGTGAACTTTTTGTGGTCCTTTATCATCCCAAAGACACACAGAATGAACAGCCCTGTAATAAATAACCTAGTTATACAATATGATACACATATATCAATTAATGTACTCTGTAGAAGGCTTGCTTTACCGTAACTGCAACAAAAATCCTATTGTAAACTATTGTACCACACCGTTCAAGGCTACTTTAATTTACAAATGGTATATATAAAGTGCACAAGACACTGTTAAATTAATTTAAAAAAATGTTTTTATACCCACCAGAATAAATCTTGCCATTCTGATCTTGTGACGGGTTCTTGGCGCAGCAACTTCAGTACCGATGGTCTCATAGATGGCCATTTTTCCTCAAACTGTGACTGCCCTTGCTGCGAATGAAATAAAGATACAATAAGGAAAGGCAAGTTTTAGACACTATAAGTTGTGATCAGAACATCACAGCAGATACATAAATACAGTATTCCAAACTGTTAAAGCAGACTTTGTTTCCATGTCTTTTTCATCATTAATGTTAAATAGGAATTTCTAAAGAGTTCGATTACTAAGTAGTGTAATTGAGAATATAATAAATTGTACAGGAGTTAGATTAACACAATTATGTTTTATGGATGATAGACATTTTGCTTGTGATAATGTATTTGTATTTTCTTATTAAATGTAAATAAGATTTATTGCTTTTAATGGCCTTTTTATAGTTTTTAGACTTATAATAAGTTATAAATGTCAGATAGTTGCCCACTTCAGTGAACACAGTACTATCCTTGCCAACTGATACTACATGTCATGTGCTCTTTGTTTTTATTCCTAGTGAAATGAACTGTTTTCTGAATTTAATTGTTTACACTGTCAGTTTGGTTGGTGGTTATCATAATGTATGTGATTAAAGGATAATGATGTAACAGTCATATGAATAAAAAGAATAGGCAGAGTTCCTTCTCAATACCATACACCTATCCATATCCTTTACCATGCATTGTAGTTTATCTTGTTTGCTTTGTGTTGCAACTTTCACCGAGTATGCACACGTGACAATGATTAATTATAACGATTTGTGTTGAGACGATGTATACGGTATGTATAAGTTTAAATAAAAGTCTGTTCTGTTCTTACATTCTCACACCATTATTCTCGACTTGCTAATTAAAGAGGCAAGAATATGTTCAGATTAATTGTTCACACCTATTTTGATCAGATAGTTCAAAAATGATATACATGTACACTGTACTGCACATCCGTGTGTTTGTAAGTCTGTAATTGGCTTAAGTCATAGAAAAGTATGAATTTCCAAATTTGGCGAAAAATGTTACGTTGGCAAATGTTTTATTCCACTCAATTTCAATGATAAATCGGTTAAAAGCGACTGAGACCGGTTCTCAATGTCTGTGTATAACTCTCGTATATAAGGGCCCCAATTCATATCCTGTCTATGACATGTTCGTGTATAATGACATGATTATTCACACGCTCGCCAATCGAAGGCGGAGCTTGTCGCTTGTCACCAAAACCACTTTCAGCCAATCAGATCACGGATTGAGTACCCGACACATGTGATAGACCTGTGAAGTGAGTAATATCAACACTCAGGGAACTAAATTGGCTCGCAGTTTGCAGCGTTTGATATGCCGAAAAAACGATTGATTAGACCGACAATAGAAAAAGTTGCCAACTGTTGTTTACACTGTGAAAGGTGACTTACGATTGAAATAAGTTTACGGTTCATTAATAAACGCTAATTCTTGAGCCAATGGTGGCCTTTTTAAGGAATTTAATAGTATATAAATATCAGATGGCTTCCTGTGTGACAGTACATATAGTCAACATGAGGGAAATACTATTACCCGAGGCGAAGCCGAGGGTAATAGCATTTTTCGAATGTTGACAATATGTACTGTCACACAGGAAGCCATCTGATATATATTTTATTATATCGAACAAAATATAAATGAAAAAAAAATCAACAATACTAGCTCTAACTGTCTGTTTACATATTTCAACGGACGTACAATAAAAGCGCGGGAATGATAGTGACGTTAAAATGACGTTGACGTCATTTCCTCCGATTGTAAAGATGGTGGACGTTACCAAACAAAGACAATGTAGACGCTGTAGTATTTGTTTGTTTTCCATTTCGAGGGTTAACACTATATGCTATCACTTTCCATGGGATCTTATATTTATGTGTTTATACCGAACAAATAGTTTGATATTAAAGTATAAAACAATAAAGTCAATATGAAACAGAAACAATAAAGTGCATATCGACTCGGAATATGTGAATTTCCAGTAATCTATTTTTAGACCCGCGAGAGTGTAAAAAACGTTATGGCGCCGTGTAAAAATATTATGTCACAGGGTACAAACGTTATGTTACAGGATAACATTACGGATTTGCTTATAGCGTGTATATGGAAATTTAACAAGGCAAAGTCACGTGAGGTATAATAAAATCTAATATCGCTGAAAATACCATCTCATGAAATAAAAATTTCTGACGACGTAGAAATTGTGTATTTATTCAGCAGCCAATGTTTAATTCTTTAACTATTTACTCAAGCATCACTAGACATCAACTAGGAAAATTCAAAATACGTGTTCATGCCTCGGATTTCCACGCGAATAACCATGCAATTACTTTCGTTTTCGGGTCCAATGACACCAAAGAACATCAAAGAATATCATTCTTTAGTGAAACAGTGTTAAAATACTATACAATGTGCTAACTTGATGATCAATTAATTCGCCCAAGTTACCAATTTCATAATAATCATTATATTAACATTTAGTATGTTGCGTTCAGCAACAACACTTATTATGATAATTACTTGTACCAGTATATGATTGATTTACGCGGCTGATTTACGGAGGTTTTGGTAAATCATTAAATGGCAATTTCGGTAAATTGATTTTGTAGTATGATTGGTGGGGATGTTTCGGTAAAATAATACATTAGTGTTAACACATTTGCAATTATAAGTTAATGCTAGAAGTAAACAAAACAAACGTGTGTGGAATGTTGTTGTATTCAACGAGTATGAAGTGCCAATTAACACATATTCAGATGTTTCACATGGTAATTGTCAGACTTCAATTACCTTGTTTGGTCACATGTTGCCATACTATCCTATTATTAAGCCTATGTCATTGTTCAATGTAAACAAAATTTCATTTTACCAAAACTTCTGAAAGACACGACCAATGTTAATATCAATTTACTGAACTTGTTATTTTAATACCGAACTTACAAGTATCCATATGATTATTTCAGGCATCAAATACTACCTACCTACAAATTACAATCAAAGCGCATTTGTTATGCTTCTAATTTTATTAAGTGTCCACTGAGTAGGGGTCAAAATGGCAAGGGGTCGAAATGTCTAACAAATTTACTAGGGGTTAAAATGTCCTGATACACACCCTAATTTCACTGTTGCACAAAAAGTTAATCCATATCTATACATGCAGACTTCCATGATCAATCATTCAATGGCCATAAATCAAAAGGCAGGAGCTAGCCATCCAGCTAACATATAGGCTGTAACTTCACCGGTCAATGATTAAGATGTAACATACTTTATTTATAGCATCTAGTGAATCTAATATTAGATGGCTAGCAAAACTGGGGTGCAAAACTGTGTACAAGTAGCAGTACAATTACAGGCTACCCGGACAGCTAAAGAAAGTAAACAAATAGGCTAGCCATCCGGTCTGTCCGATATTAAATGGATGCGACCAAGAATATATTAAAAATCCAACAATCAAAGAGGCAAAAAATGTATCGATCTATGGCGATTATTTTTTTTATTTTTATTTGTCCGAATTCAATTTTCATTTCCAAGAACGAAAGAAGAGGATGGTGAATCGACACGCTGGTTAAGTTCCGGGACAAATAAATACAGCACAGTTAATGACTCACTTCGTTGTTTAAGTAGCTTACAAATGTTAAATATAATACTCGCTAAAATAAAGCGATTTTGTCTTTACCTTCAACATTTTGACAACTTTTGGCAGTCGATTTTTTCGTTTTTCCTCGAGTTGTTTTGTTGATAATTTAATCGAACATAGGTCTTCCCTTTACTGTTTTAGCCAATGTAATGGTGGTCTAGTAGTCTTTAAACAATTCTTATTTCGAATTCTTTGTGATCATACATATAATGGTAACTACAGTCTTATATTAGCTGTCATTTATCAATGAGATTGCCCCATTCCTCTAACCAAGACTAGACGCCATTCTATTAGAGCTCAGACATTTACGACTAAAATAAAAATAAAACGGAAATTGTTCGCCCTATGGAAATAAAAATCCCACTTCTACGCAGTGATCTCCCTTTAAGAAGTGCAAATTCCCTGACATCACAACCATTTTTACCTGGAATGATGTATATTCAAGATTCAACATTGTCTTGTAAATAGTTTTTTATCTTTTGATTTTATGCATTAGATACTTTTCTTCCCTTAGATGTCCCTTATGGTCGGCCGGACCATTGTCTGCCCCACTGTTCCCTTGCATATTTACCCTTGCACCTCCTGCATGGTTGCTGTTTAATGGACTTCCATAATAGAATCACGAATCTAAGAATATTATCGATCTGATAATATGATAGAATAAACTGATCATTTCAGGTGACTCTAATCCTGGACCCTGAATATATTACTGAACTAGTTAATTGATGCTTACTACATATTCTGACTTTTCAGATAACCAAATATGTGGAACATTGCGCACTACACATGTACAGCCAATATACCACCCACTAATCTTAACAAAAAGTTGAACATTATTCCTAAACGTTTTCAGTATTTGTTAAAAACAGATAAAAGGTAATTAAATTTAAAAAAACTTTCATTTATTCTGATACTCATCGGTTACATAATATAATTGTGCAGTGCAGTGGTTGTCTCTCTTACCAGTTTATATTTTCCAGAGATTCGATTCAAGCTGTGCTCGAACCAGTCAGAATATTGTGCGGATGGTGTCAAAGTAACTAAATTATCTTAAACATCGAAGGATTCTAATAACTGGCACATATTTACGTCAAATAGCCTGTACGTACTTTCACTTAGGTGTGTTTAGGAAATGGACCACTTAAAACACGATAAAAAGATCAGGTAAATGTATTGCAGCATAAATATATTGGATTTCAAGACATGCTGTCTACACCGTTTTAACTACATGCGCGATTTTACCCCCCCCCCCCCCGGAGATAAATCCTAAATTTACAGTGACTGTGATTTCCAACATACGTGTATCATTGAACTCTTATAATAAACAACCTAACCCTGTGAATTCATGTTCCTTTGTCATACACGAGCTTATTTAATTGTGAAAAAAAATCATAATAATAATTTGTAAATGGTTAATAGACAGATTTGAAGAAAATCACACTTTAGCATTTCAAATCCAAGAAAGAAGTTGTCATGAAATTCAAAGTTGACAGAGACAATGAGTCAGAAATCAAGATAGTTGAGTTGATAACTAATGTAAGTAAAACACCGGTGCAAGTGAAAACAATTGACTTCTCATATCTTGTGTCGCTACTTCAAACCCATTTCTGGCATCGGTCACGCAACAGCAATAACGCCAGTACTGGTCAGTGTACCAATGTATCTCCAGGGATTTTCATATTCTGTTGAGGGCCATAGATAATGTTGTGAAGCATATTTGACCCAACCATGTTATGTGCATGTATTTAATAGTTGTTTGGCTGTGTCAATATGATTAATTTGTGTATAATACATTAAAAATAATTAAACAATAAAGCCACCAATCTAGGGCTTTGCACTGTCCATGAATATTTTATATGAATATCAAGGCAATGTTAAATAGTACTTCTGCCTTGAATTTTACCCGGAAAATGTACGAGAAAATCACGTTTTAGCGATTAAGGAAATCTTAATTAATTGATACAAGATGCATATGACAGAACCTCACTGATATATACCAGCATATAAATTAAGCCTGCACATTCATTGAAACATTGAGTTTTCTATTCTCACATGCCAATACTGCTACGTTAAATGGAAATCTGCTGTCATATGATGCAATTAAGATAAACATATGTTGTATGATATTTACATGTTGAATGTTTTTGTATCATTTTATTTTTACACATGTATCTTCATTTGTGATAAATTTCAGTATAATGCACGAGGCAGATACATTATTATTCCGTTGATGTTATATTATTGTATACATTTGTGACGTCACATACTTACATCAAAACCCATGTTGAACTTCAACAATTCACCAGTGAATAAACAAATGAAAGGACTTCATAATCACCTTACAGCGATGAACGCTTCTATTGTTGGGGAAAGAGTTATATTTTTACGACTGTGTCATCTCAGAAATATATTTTGACCAACCAAATGTTGTCCTCGAAGCGGGCTTTTTAAAATCTGACCAATCATATTTCCACACAAGAGGCACCAAATGGGGATTTCGTTCACTCAAGAGGCACCAAACGGGCTTTTCGTAAGATGTGCGTTCGTTAGCAGTTCGAATTTTGCCGGAAGTAGTTAATATTTTTCAGCATGTATGCATATATAAAATGACACTGATAAGACATGTCCATGATAATAGTATATATAGATCCGAGTTAATTTTTTGTAAGGCTTTATTTTACAACATGTTGCAAAACATTATCTATATAATATACCAGAAGACATCATTCTATCTGCGCCGTATGTCTTTTTATAAAGATATTTCTTGTTATTAATATACTAAGTATATATAGCAAGCAATGTGTCCCCGCTATCCGGACGACATGAAGTCGTCTCCTCAGTACTATATATATAGGATTATTAGAGCCATGTGTTTGGAAGAATAAGGTAAATAATTATTATACATACACAATGTATTTATTTTACTGTTCAATTACATGTATAACAAGTATAAACATGAATTGAAAGACTACACATTGGCAAACAAATATCGCAATAAGTTATTGTCATCTGTAATATTTAGTGTTTTTTGTTCAAACCATACGAAAATGTATGAAAATCATGCTAAGATAGACAAAATATAAATTTTATAACTATAGTTCGATAGAGTGAAGTTGTTGCTTTTATCATTGCTTTTATCATTGCTTTTTAATGTCTACGAGTAAAATTGAGATTTAATACTCTTCTCCTTCTTCTTCTCCTTCACCTTCAACGCTGTCAACACCAACCTCTTCGTAGTCCTTCTCCAGGGCAGCCAAATCTTCACGGGCCTCAGAGAACTCACCTTCTTCCATACCCTCTCCGACGTACCAATGGACGAAAGCTCTCTTGGCGTACATCAAGTCGAACTTGTGGTCAAGACGAGCCCAGGCCTCGGCGATGGCAGTAGTGTTGCTCAACATGCACACGGCACGCTGTACCTTGGCCAAATCACCACCAGGTACAACAGTTGGTGGCTGGTAGTTGATCCCGACCTTGAAACCAGTTGGACACCAGTCGACGAACTGGATGGTTCTCTTGGTCTTGATGGTAGCAATAGCGGCATTGACGTCCTTGGGGACAACATCACCTCTGTACAACATACAGCAGGCCATGTACTTGCCGTGACGTGGGTCACATTTTACCATCTGGTTGGCTGGCTCGAAGCAAGCGTTGGTGATCTCGGCAACTGAAAGCTGCTCATGGTAAGCCTTCTCAGCGGAGATGACTGGGGCGTATGTAGCAAGAGGGAAGTGGATACGTGGGTATGGTACCAAGTTGGTCTGGAACTCAGTCAAGTCGACGTTGAGGGCACCATCGAATCGGAGGGATGCAGTGATGGAGGAGACGATCTGCGCAATCAATCTGTTCAAGTTGGTGTATGTTGGTCTCTCAATGTCTAAGTTACGACGACAGATGTCGTAGATAGCTTCGTTGTCAACCATAAATGCGCAGTCCGAGTGCTCCAAAGTAGTATGGGTGCAGAGGATGGAGTTGTATGGCTCTACAACAGCGGTGGATATCTGAGGAGCTGGATAAATAGCAAACTCCAGCTTGGATTTCTTTCCGTAGTCGACGGAGAGACGTTCCATGAGGAGGGAAGTGAAGCCGGCTCCAGTACCGCCACCGAAGGAGTGGAAGATAAGGAAACCTTGGAGACCGGTACACTGGTCAGCCAACTTACGGACTCTGTCCAAGACGAGGTCCACAATTTCCTTACCAATGGTGTAGTGACCACGGGCATAGTTGTTGGCGGCATCTTCCTTGCCAGTAATGAGTTGTTCTGGGTGGAACAACTGACGGTATGTACCAGTACGGACTTCATCTGAATTAACATCCAAGTACATGTTAAATAAGATGCATTAAAAAAGTATATACATGTATGTATACTATATTGTTCCGATAGAAAATATAAACCAAGTTACTCAATGTTTCGACATAGACATTAAATGCATGCTTAAAGTAAGACTTAAGGTGAGGATGAGTTTAATGCTCAACTAGTTAAACTATTTGTCTTAAAATGGTACAGCTATTGGATGTTAGTTTCGCGAATGGTTTTACGAAATTACAAGCTGACATGAGTCTCATAAAACCCACTCAAATGTTTATGCGTGCATGTGCATGAACTTGAATGTTTAAAATTTAAATTGTATATCAACAGGGAAACCACAACAATAAGTGCACCACTGGTGATAAAAAATGCCGGTCTGGTTTGTGAAGTGATGTGATTATCGAGTTTAAATATGGAAGAAAAAAATAAAAGATGGTCCATGAAATTACGTTTTAATGATGAAGTATTACATGTACGTACTATGACTCAAGTAAATTTTGTTTCAATCACAGATTCGATAGATACTCACCGACTACAGTGGGTTCCAAGTCGACAAAGACGGCACGTGGTACGTGCTTGCCGGCACCTGTCTCACTGAAGAAGGTGTTGAATGAGTCATCACCACCACCAATGGTCTTGTCACTTGGCATCTGGCCATCAGGCTGGATACCGTGTTCGAGACAGTACAACTCCCAGCAGGCATTACCGATCTGGACACCGGCTTGACCAACATGGATGGATATACATTCACGCTGCAATGGGAACCAGTTTATCTTAATCGAACTAAATTCATATAACATTCACGTATCTAATCATGTAAGATTGTATATTCAAATATATTAAGGTCCAAGGAGTGTTTGTTTAAGTACTGGTGAGCGTTTTGTGTGTTTACCGAAGTTGTAAAGTTTCAAACAAATATCAATCGTTTAGCAACCCACAATGTTATAAAACATCTTGAGAACTTTCATGAACATTTTTTTATTGATTTTCTATTGCATTTTATTTGTAACAACCGATCAATTTTATGTAAACTTCAAACAGTGACTCAAGTATTTATTCTGAAAACATTACAAGCGGCCAAAGAATTGTATAAATGTGAATATACTTGCTCCAAATAAATTAACAAGTCATCGTCTCATAAATATTCATAATTACGACAAACGCATAAAGATAAACCTGTAAGAAATACTACTCTGTGGCAAACCAAAATTTAATATAATAAGGTGTCGGTTTCTTCTACGCAATAGTACGAGATCATAATTAGACGAAGAATGAATATTATAAAAAATGATTAATTTTTCGTTCAATAGTTATCACTAAATAATAAGTATAATCAGAAACAAAAGGCTTCCAATTTCTGATAATGAATGCTAAACATTCACCCATTTCAATATTTGCAGTAAGTTTAGTTCGCATAAATTTACATGAAAAATGTTTTTGAACATCCAAATCCACACACTATACTTTGTTAGACAAACATCATTATCTCAAGCAATAGCATTCTATATTTGTATTGAGTTTACTTTATAAAACAAAGTTATCGATGTTGATTAATAAATTTAGCTTCAACTCTCGATAATTGATAACCACGTGGGTTTAAGGTCGCTATTATCAGAGCCGTCAAATTGGGAAAAAAAGTTATATGGCAATAAAATCTTGTTTATAATGTTCATAAATACAGAACTAGATAAAGTTTGAAAACTGTTAAAGCAACCAACTACATAATGAATATTATAAAACTAAACGTCTTTCGACAAATTGATTATTTAGCGTAAAACTCTAAAATAATAATATTGTAAATATGAATTAAAATAAATATAATTGTTATAAATCGCACTCACCATTTTGGCTCACAGATACAGAAATTTTCCACAAGACGTTGTGATGTCGTCGGCAGAAAGATTTGAATGGCTTGTTGCTAACCGCGCCTCGACTTTTATACCACTCTCTGTCGCTATGATTAGAAAACAGTATACAGCGTACACATGCGTATGTGCAGGGGGCGGAGTTTTATTCATGGCCAATACATTACGTGTCTTCTAATTTTACATCGTAGCGGATCCAGTGGTAACGCGCTGGACTAGTATTCACGGATCGCAGGTTCACCACTGACAGTAATAACAGTCTTTCGGACGACACTTTGAAAAACCGAGGAACAATGTACGATGCTTTACATCGGGCACTTAAAAGAACCAGATATACTTCTGGAACTGGGGCATTTTCTGTGTCATGCACTATCCTCCAACATTCTAAAAAAACTAATATTCTTCCGGATGCGTCGCCCATATGGGCAACCACAAATTCCATTTCTAAGAAAATAGCATCATTTCGTTAAAAGAAGTGGACAAATGAACCTTTTAAAGTGGTGAGTTCATAGAAAATGGTTTTGTTTAAAAACTAACTCGAATAAAAGTTTGCTTTGCTGATATTTTAACATTCTCGTTGCCATAGAAACGCATATTAGATTTTCCCATATATTAGGCGAATTGATTTTAAATCACAGCTTACTGTGTCATTATTCGAGTCTGCTTAACTAGTTTTTCACTCCCCAACAACATTAACCTTCCTCCTAGAATACCGTTACCATGGTAACCAAAAATGTTACAAATGTTCTTAAAGATGTATCTACGTTTATTCAACCCACCAATTGCACGTAATATGGAGCACAGTGCAATTGGTTAGTCTAAACGTGTAATAATTGCGTATAACTTAAATGTGCATAATGATGAGAATCCATACGTATCATAACGATTGCGTCTACATCTAGAGTTCAAACTCTCCAGAGCATCCCCCTTTGGGAAATGTAAATTTCAACTGCTGTTGAGAGGTTGCTGCTTTAGGTAGATTAAATTGACAATGTTTGTTTACTAAAGGAACTATGGACTATGTTGTTGAAGAGCCGGGTTGTTGCTCAAGGGAGGGCCGCTCTGTTGTGTGTATAATAGAGTTAACTGATCTCACTTAAAGACCACCCCAGTAATAAGACCACCTCAAAAATAAGAACACAATTTTCAAGTCCATTTTTAACTGTTTTTCTCTGTATTCATCCTTGATATTAAGAATCTTTTCAAGGACAAGTTTGGTCTTGTTATTGCGATTTTACTGTATACAAAAAAAATTGCTCCCAAAATACCGTATTTTTTTTGAACGGTTAACTCTATAAAATTTTGCACGGTCGTACAACGTTCTTTGAAAAATTCAACTTACCGATCAATACTGTCTTTTCAATCGCTTTCATCTTTCCCATGACGACTATGAACATATATAATCAAAATGGAATAAATGTATGGCTAGTTGCCCAAGATAAAGGAACGTCGCACAGTTCCGCGTTTTGGTCGTAGTTTTCAGGATGATTCATCAAAACATCACATTGTGAGTATATTTTGTGTATTCAAAGATAAAGTTCAAGATAGATCAGAATTGTTAACGTCATCCATACTAAAGTCAATCGCATGTGTATGGACGCGCGCTGCTTAACTGCATTCAAACCACATGAGGCTATTGATACATAAAAAGGAAACTTTATATACAGTATTTTACTATGAATGCCACTCAGTAATTCACCGTTGCAAAACTTGAACCATATCATACGTTGTGGCAACGGAATATGTTTATGTAAATAAACACAGATTACGTTTATGTACCCGAAAATCAAACAATTTTAAAGGAGTTCACACTTATTCACTTTTTGACGATAAGCATGTTCACGAACTGAATTCAGGCCATGGTATACTGTTTAGTTTACATTATCATTGCATTTATTATAGCATATTCTTATGATTACGTATAACCGAATTTTATTAAAGATGTCCCTGCCCGATCTGATCGTGCATTATTTGAACGGCTTCGTCCCGTGTTGTTGCTACATTGGCTATTAAAGCATTTTGATACAAACAATTGAAATGTATTACCGATTAGTTTAGTTTAAACATATTTATTTTACTTATACTAATCACTCTCGATGACTGCGCTTCCTGGCTACCAACCAGTACTCGCGCCAAATTTAGGGATTGTAAAGTTCGTGACCAAATCCCGCTCATCGCGGGGCTCACGACCTTCGGAACAGGAGTCCGGCGCTCTACACATCGACCACTGCGCCTCCCTACCGATTCATGAAATATTGTCTAATCATGTTACGCACTGACAAAATTGTAAAAAATCCCCGCTTGTTAAATCAAAGTACTGAAGGCATTTATGTATTCACTGGTCAAGAGAGCTGCTGATTGGGTGGGGGGTGAAGCCTTGTTTCAACAATAACATGTGCGTCTGTTTTCATTATACCATACTTGTTTCACCAGTCACCATTCACCACGAGGACAACCCATATATTTTATCGCAGAAAGGGGTGACGTTTTAATCGCGGTTTTCAAGTCTATAGATATGAATGCTTAGGTACTCTCAATTGAATAGCCCCCGTGATTTATGAAAAATATATAGTTCGACTACCTGCCGGACCTGATAGTGAGCATAGTCGAGAGGGCGAGCGATTTATTTGTTTTGAACGCTAATTTATTAGTACAAATGTACACTTAATTTATATACGGTGGCATAGAGGTGACATGTGTGAAATTATTTGTATGTCGTGGGTACGAGTTAGTATGTCGTGGGAACGAGATGAAATAATGTCACCTCTATGCCACCGTACTTATACGTTATACAAAACATTTTCGTCAAAGTTTCGCGGACAACATTTGGTTGGTCAAAGATGTAGGTCAAAAGCAATGTTATACAGCCACGGCGAAAACGTTTTTCTTTATTTAAAGATCTTACAACTTTGTTTTTCACCAAATACCGAGGAATACATTATACGTGTAATCTTTGTTATTGTATTTTAATACGAAATATATTTTCATGTTTATTTAAATAAATAATGAAAAAATGAGCAAAATGAGTTTAACAAGATAATTTGGGATAACAATACATGTAGTACTGATTTACAAAACTAACAAAGAACAACAAAGGATATTGCATGTACTCTACAGTAACTAACATCAACAAAGCCATTCTTGAGTTATGTACATGATAAATACAGTTCACTGTCATGTATGTGTGTCCATGATGTCATTTCTATACTCTGTAAATGGCCAATGCATACTTATAATTATACATATTTGCAAATAAACGGTTTAAAATGTAAAATGATGAAATGGCAATGTTAATGAAACATAAAGTTGCACTATTTATTTGTTAACAACACGGTGCTTTTCCTCATCCTGAGATGAATCCCTAAATCGAACTCACGAGCGGCAACAAATGCACACATATGAACGTCGCTGAAATGCACCGTATAGATTATTATTTCACGTGCTTGCCAATCAGGAAATCATAGATTCGAACACCAAGTGAGGTATGTGTTTTCCGTGATGATTTGACTGAAGATAATACATGACCGTGCACATAAAAGGTCATTTGTCGCCTATCTCTGATTCAGGAAGGGAAGTTGTCAGTTGCCTGAGGAAGAACAGGTCTGCATGGATTGGTAACCCAGGAAACACTAGTCAAATGACTTTGGTACATAACTGAAATAGTGTTGAAAACAGCACAAACTCCAGTACGAACATGTTTAGGAAATTATATAGGAGGCACGGTGGTGTAGGGGTAGAGAGCCGGACTCCTGATCCGAAAGTCGTAAGTTCGAGCCCCGCGATAGGGCGAGATTTGATCACGAACTTTAAAAGCCCTAAATTTGGCGCGAGTACTGGTTGGTAGCCAGGAAGCTGTCATCAAGAGTGATTAGTATAAGTTCTAAGAACTTGTTTCACAATCGATGTGAAATAAGTAAGTTTAAACTGTTTAGGGAAATTGATTTGCAAATCCATTATGTATTTGCTTTGTCAACTATGTTCTATTAATACCATTTGTATGAAGTGTGTATTGAGAAATACGTGTCTAAGTGAAATAACAGTGTTATATAATGAACTTCTCCGGTTCTGAGAGTTTTGATAGGGGTCGGAATTTGTTACCGCATAAGAAAAGATTTATTGTTACGTAAGTGTCGGTTTGATACTGACAATTGGTGTTAAACACATACTTTTCGTCTGTTCTCCTTCACTTTCGGTAACAATACGAAATTACATTTTGCAACCGGAGGATGCGATATATTTTATGCGTTTAGCTATCAATATCATAAAAAACAACTTATTCTTGCTAGATCCGTTTTTTAAAAGTGGGGATCAGGTGTGCTCTCCTCACTAAATCCGCCTTCGAAAGTCAGAATTGAAAGTTTGTTTAATGTTAATACATGTTAAGCAACATACTCTAAAGTCAATTGGTTGACCAAATATCTCATTTTTTAAATATTCTTATTTACTTATCCGAATCACAAGAAAAATATTAGTAATGGTGGTATAATATCAATCATTCGTTCACACCATCTAGTACTTACACCCCATAAGTGAGTATTTATTCATATTGATAAGCATTATTGATAAGCATTGTATTATGATACTATTCAATTTATGTATGAATACAACTTCAAGTTTCCATGTCAAATTCAATATGAACTACATGTAGAGTAATAAAGCCGCGTCACTTTTGCCAAATAGGTTTAACAAATAATTCCTTATTCGTTCATTATGTTTGCACGGTTGAAAATGCAAATTTGTTTATGTGATGTAAAAATCTAGAGTTAATTTCGAGAATATATACAGCCAAGTTTCTTCTTCAATGGGCACTGTGTTCATTATCAATTGGTTAGTTTACCAATGTGTTTGAATAGGTAAACGAATTTACCTCGTTTATCGGGCGGGCAAAAGGCGAAATCGAGAATCTACATGCATTCGATTCACTCAAGTAAAACGTATATATAATACACAGGACTGCTATACTTTATTTAATACAGGAAAAAAACTTCGTATTTTTAAGTACACGCTGTTCACAGTCGTTGACAAAAAAGAAAAGGGGAAGAAAAGGTGAAGAAAATGAGAAAAGGGGAAATTTTCATATCCATTAATAATGTTTATTGCCAATAAAGCTGTGTCTCCATATGGGGAACGCTGCACATAAAGGGATGGAAACAATACATAATGTATAGTACATGCCATGAATACATATACTAGAGTGTCAAGTATTAAATGTTTATTATCACATTAGTTAATCATCAGCTTAGAGTGCTTAATCATTTTTTTTGCTTTCTCACATCGTAGTTACCACAGGAGATTGTCACGAGCTCTTTCCCTTTATATATATATCTTTATTTTCCTCCAAATAAGGAGAGCATAAATATTTACAAGAACATATAATATATAAAGAGACTGTACACAAGACATATAGTGTATAAAGAGACTATACACAAAAAATATAGTATATAAATTCACAAAACATCAAACTAAGATACCAAACAGTATAGAACAATATGAAAAACACTTAATGTTTTCACTTTAAAAAAAAACAAGTGTTGTGCATACGTAAGTGTAATTTGATCTAAGTGTCTTCGTGTTTAATGATATACATATCAGCAGATAATACGTACTCAAATAGTTTTACCACAAATGGCACAATTAATGTGATAATATTTTAATCAAAACACAGTGTAAATGAGGGTAATGCAACTTTCCTATTAGTACTAGAACAAATAACTTTAAAATACGTTTACACTGATCACGCAAAGACATACGTATTCTAGAACGGTATTGGTCACCAGTTTCAACTTCATACAGTAACGACATGAGTAGCGATGTTGAGTGTTGATTTTTTTCACACTGAAAAAGCACATGACCAACTAAATCAAGAGTACGTCTATTGCATTTGCTGCATTTCCAATGTTCGCGACTGGACAAAGACATTGAAATCAGAGTATTTACGCGGCAACACGCACGTTTAACTTCCTGACGACGACTCACAGTGTCCCAGAGAATAGAACAACCAATTGTTTGTATGACACCTGTTCCGCCCAATTCACCTAATGAATACATCAAACTATTGACAGACGAGGTTTTCCAGCTCATATCGACTGACTTACGCACACATGATTTCCAAGAAAATTTTGATGGAAATATACCTGTTCTAACATAGTCGTCGTATATATACTTCAAGTCATATTTCACTAGAATACGAACAATATCTGGAATGAAACCTCGCTGCACGGACCATTGGTATCTAGAGTTCTTTTCCTTTATGCCATCTAGAGTTATTTTCCTTTATGCCATTTAGAGTTCTTTTCCTTTATGCCATCTAGAGTTATTTTCCTTTATGCCATCTAGAGTTATTTTCCTTTATGCCATTTATAGTTCTTTTCCTTTATGCCATCTAGAGTTATTTTCCTTTATGCCATCTAGAGTTCTTTTCCTTTATGCCATCTAGAGTTCTTTTCCTTTATGCCATCTATATTGCTTTTCCTTTATGCCATCTAGAGTTCTTTTCCTTTATGCCATCTAGAGTTCTTTTCCTTTATGCCATCTAGAGTTCTTTTCCTTTATGCCATCTAGAGTTCTTTTCCTTTATGCCATCTAGAGTTCTTTTCCTTTATGCCTTTATGCATCTAGAGTTCTTTTCCTTTATGCCATCTAGAGTTCTTTTCCTTTATGCCATCTAGAGTTATTTTCCTTTATGCCATTTAGAGTTCTTTTCCTTTATGCCATCTAGAGTTATTTTCCTTTATGCCATCTAGAGTTATTTTCCTTTATGCCATTTATAGTTCTTTTCCTTTATGCCATCTAGAGTTATTTTCCTTTATGCCATCTAGAGTTCTTTTCCTTTATGCCATCTAGAGTTCTTTTCCTTTATGCCATCTATATTGCTTTTCCTTTATGCCATCTAGAGTTCTTTTCCTTTATGCCATCTAGAGTTCTTTTCCTTTATGCCATCTAGAGTTCTTTTCCTTTATGCCATCTAGAGTTCTTTTCCTTTATGCCATCTAGAGTTCTTTTCCTTTATGCCTTTATGCATCTAGAGTTCTTTTCCTTTATGCCATCTAGAGTTCTTTTCCTTTATGCCATCTAGAGCTCTTTTCCTTTATGCCATCTAGAGTTCTTTTCCTTTATGTCATCTAGAGTTCTTTTCCTTTATGCCATCTAGAGCTCTTTTCCTTTATGCCATCTAGAGCTCTTTCCCTTTATGCCATCTAGAGTTCTTTTCCTTTATGCCATCTAGAGTTATTTTCCTTTATGTCATCTAGAGTTATTTTCCTTTATGCCATCTAGAGTTATTTTCCTTTATGTCATCTAGAGTTATTTTCCTTTATGTCATCTAGAGTTATTTTCCTTTATGTCATCTAGAGTTATTTTCCTTTATGTCATCTAGAGTTATTTTCCTTTATGTCATCTAGAGTTATTTTCCTTTATGTCATCTAGAGTTGTTTTCCTTTATGTCATCTAGAGTTATTTTCCTTTATGTCATCTAGAGTTCTTTTCCTTTATGTCATCTAGAGTTCTTTTCCTTTATGTCATCTAGAGTTCTTTTCCTTTATGCCATCTAGAGTTATTTCCCTTTATGCCATCTATATTGCTTTTCCTTTATGCCATCTAGATTGCTTTTCCTTTATGTCATCTAGAGTTCTTTTTCTTTATGCCATCTAGAGATCTTTCTCTGTTGCCATCTAGAGTTCTTTTCCTTTATGCCATCTAGAGTTCTTTTTCTTTATGCCATCTAGAGTTCTTTTTCTTTATGCCATCTAGAGATCTTTCTCTGTTGCCATCTAGAGTTCTTTTCCTTTATGTCATATAGAGTTCTTTTTCTTTATGCCATCTAGAGTTCTTTTTCTTTATGCCATTTATAGTTCTTTTCCTTTATGCCATCTAGAGTTATTTTCCTTTATGCCATCTAGAGTTCTTTTCCTTTATGCCATCTAGAGTTCTTTTCCTTTATGCCATCTAGAGTTCTTTTCCTTTATGCCATCTAGAGTTCTTTTCCTTTATGCCTTTATGCATCTAGAGTTCTTTTCCTTTATGCCATCTAGAGTTCTTTTCCTTTATGCCATCTAGAGTTCTTTTCCTTTATGCCATCTAGAGTTCTTTTCCTTTATGTCATCTAGAGTTCTTTTCCTTTATGCCATCTAGAGCTCTTTTCCTTTATGCCATCTAGAGCTCTTTCCCTTTATGCCATCTAGAGTTCTTTTCCTTTATGCCATCTAGAGTTATTTTCCTTTATGTCATCTAGAGTTATTTTCCTTTATGCCATCTAGAGTTATTTTCCTTTATGTCATCTAGAGTTATTTTCCTTTAGGTCATCTAGAGTTATTTTCCTTTATGTCATCTAGAGTTATTTTCCTTTATGTCATCTAGAGTTATTTTCCTTTATGTCGTCTAGAGTTATTTTCCTTTATGTCATCTAGAGTTGTTTTCCTTTATGTCATCTAGAGTTATTTTCCTTTATGTCATCTAGAGTTATTTTCCTTTATGTCATCTAGAGTTCTTTTCCTTTATGTCATCTAGAGTTCTTTTCCTTTATGCCATCTAGAGTTATTTCCCTTTATGCCATCTATATTGCTTTTCCTTTATGCCATCTAGATTGCTTTTCCTTTATGTCATCTAGAGTTCTTTTTCTTTATGCCATCTAGAGATCTTTCTCTGTTGCCATCTAGAGTTCTTTTCCTTTATGCCATCTAGAGTTCTTTTTCTTTATGCCATCTAGAGTTCTTTTTCTTTATGCCATCTAGAGATCTTTCTCTGTTGCCATCTAGAGTTCTTTTCCTTTATGTCATATAGAGTTCTTTTCCTTTTTGTCATATAGAGTTATTTTCCTTTATGCCATGTAGAGTTATATTCTATTGGAAATAAACAAACCACATTAAGGTCGAGTCTATTGAAAACTCTGAAAAGTAATGGCCATAGTTTACTTGACTTTACGGAACAATGCTTTACATGTATATTGACTGCCTATCCATTGAAAAAAGTAATTTTTAAGGTGCAAAATGAGGACGATTTAAAAATGTACTGAGAACACCAAAATAGACGGTGACATAAACAGAACATTGGCAAGAGTTATCTCCCTTACTATATCGTTAATTTTATATATACAAATACTGTAGAAGGGGTATAGAAGGGGAGATGGCTCGTGACAATCTCCTGTAGATAGCCCCTGTAGATCTCAGTCACAATTTGTTAACTTATACAGAACAAGGCGATAGCGACGCCTAAGGATTTTCGGGTAAATAACGCCATTTGAGGGATTTTGTCACAATAGTTGTGTTAAAGTTCATGTATATGTATACGATATAATTATTGCATTTTAGAAAGTACGATGTGAGGATTTATCGACCCAATGAATGATATGTCCACTGAACATTAAACGCAACAAATGTTTTATTTTTGAATCCAACAACTCAATAGATGTGATAACTTGTGAGACGTGTGATCAGATACAAACAGGGGGAAAAGTTTTATCTTTTTGTCATTCACAAGTCCCAAAGACCACGGACATATAAAGCGAAGACACAGACTGATATAGAATCATTCAAATGGGAACACAATGAAAGGATTAGCATATTAACTGATCAAATTACAATATGCAAACGTTTGTTAGTGTCTCCCGATCGTACCTGTAATGTGTTCTGTCTTGCGTTCTGGTTCTCTGCCTCAAAGACAGTAAAGACAGGGAACCAGTCATGCGTTCATTTTGCAATATGGTTCCCCATGTGCATACAATGTGGTACGGTGGACTAGGGATACAAAACAAAACGTGATCGACAGTTAGCCGTAACTGAACGCAGTATTCGGCTCTCAAATTCGCGTGCTATCTCTGAGTTGCTCGAGCAAGTGGGCACTGTTTGGCAAACAGTGCGTTCAGTAGCAAAACGCGTGCACAGTTTCGTAACTCGAGCGAGTGTTAGCCTTAACCGAACGCGAGGCAGCGGTCTGTTCGATTCGGTCTCATAACTAGGAGCTCTAAAATAACAGGGGAGATGACCGTAATGATAATTTGACAATGTTTGCGCATCGATTATCTTTCCATAATATATTTCAACTGGAATTGGGCGACTTTAATGGTATCAACTCCTGTACATCCATAACCTATAGTAAACACTGTAGAATCAGGTCTGAATCTACTTTCCTACTATGGTGGCATATTACTGCCACCAGTTAGCATGATTGCGTTCGCGAATTAATTCGTGTTAAGCACTTAATTATTACCTGGGACCAATATATACATATATTGGTCCCAGTTATTACGATAATTATCTAGCTATCTAGTTAATATTCGTGATAAATTTTCGGTAAGATAAATATCATAAAACTAGAAACAGGCTTGAAAGTATTATTACATTGATGAATGATTACAACCACCAGTGTTCGTAGTCATGTAAATTACTGTTTTATTTTCATCAGATATATATTGTGAACCGCTTAAGTACATTCACATATCCGTGCTATTCAGATCGGATCCACATTAAACAAATAGGGGACTTAATGAGTCTAAGAATTGTTTTTCAATAACATACAATAGATAACTTCCATCATTGAAGCCAATGATTCAAATGAAGTGGTGATACATATGATACTCTAGTAGGCCTACTTCTCTCTTACGTATTTAAGAGAGAGAGAATACGTAACTACAGGGAAAGCCACATACATAAGACAATGCCTCCTCATCGACAGAGATATTGATTTCAGTGATCCTTGAACTAGAATAATCATTTTTTTTATTAAATGTGGGAATAATTGGCTATATAACAACTTAGTGTTTGGTTATCAAACTAACGACGAGTTAAATGACTGTTAGGCATATTATTTTTTTCACGACTCAATCAATATATATGTTCTTATGAACATAGACTATGTTTTCGATAGCACTTATATTTCTTCTATGAGCGAATTTCCATCGTTTATATATTAATTTTATTTGTTTAATTGTGTTGTTTAATTTAGTCTTATGTGTCATTTGTTTCATTATGTTAACTTTACATACTTGCTCTTATGCTGAAATAGTAAAAGTGTTTATTTATGTTATATACTTTCTGAGCACATTTACTTCCTGATTCCTATCCTTTAATGCCAGGCACCGGGCAGGTAGGCAACCATTATTTAACCTTCGACACCGCGATTCTAGTTTTACACCTGCTATCGTTTTTGTGTCATTTGATTTGAATGTTTTATTGACAAGTGTATTAATATTATATATAGTTACCTCTGTGTGTACAAAGACCTAAATACCAATGGTATTTAGGTATTTGGTGTGTAATTGCTTTTGAGTTTGTGTTGTAATTATATGTATATATAGGGTCTATAGTTTACCACCAACACCACACAAGATGTAAGGAATATGTAAATGTGTCTTATTTGTTAAGTCTTATAGTACGTTATACCACGGACATATATGTCCGTGATTATACATGTAATGTAATTTTATTTGTGTCGATGTTAACTAAATGTTTGCTGCTTATTTCGTCCTACTTTACAAATAAAATTTACTTGAAGCGAACTTCTTATTTTTATCTTTATTACGTTTATAAATGTTTTCTCTTTCTTCTCACTAACAGACAGGCAGGCGGGTGGGAATTTCGAGATATGGCTTATAGATATATGTCCGTGGTAATTTCCTCATCAACTGAACAGGATTCCGTTTTAAATAGTTATAAAGATTCGTCAATACCGTCGACTTCCGCTTATATCGGAGACACAGAAAATTGAACGAATATTCAAGTACGTCTAGTTCTGGAAATATAGGGATAGTGTAGGAGATATTGTGTCGAAAGTATTTGATAGTTGATTACAAGGTATTCATAAAAGTTTGGTATTTTTATATTTTGGGTATTACGTCTTTCATTACTAATTTACTTTAAGCTTATGTCATTTTGTAGAAAATTTGGTGGCGGTCAGAGAATCACGGAACTTAAAAAAGTTTAGGATGCAGGATTTTCCATAGGAATTGTCAGCTAGGGGTGCATATACCCGTTGTTTGACAAATTTAGTGTCCTTCATAAATTTGTAAGGTCCCAGATATGCAGTTTATACTTGACAACAGTTTACTGTAAGGGTCCCAGCGATGCACAGTAAACAGAAAATGGGAGTCCCTAAAAAGAAAAGGGAATCAGGGACTCAAGATTTCTGCGTCAGGGAAATCCCTGATGATGATTCGAGAAACAAAAAACAATCACACATAATTGTATTCACTTATTCACTTCCATAGCCCTTGACACAAAAGAAGAGCTCTATTATCTATAAATACCTGGATGTTCCCACAGATCTCGGTGGTCAAAAGTAATATCACAGCAAATAATGATAGATTGTTGTTTCAATCAGAAATCTTCTTTGCTAATGGCTATTAAAGCGTGGTATATTGACAGTTATGGCCGTGCATGGGGATTAAAAAGAGAAAGATTGTCAAGTCTTCCGAGCTACTCAATCCACCCAAGAGAACTCAACAGTCTGTCCCTGTGCGCCAATAAAATATCCCATATGATTGTCTGTGGAATTGTCATTAATTAATCATGGAATCCTGCAGGTTATGACCAGTTTTATTAAGTAAGTTAGTGTTGATCATTTTTGTTTTTTTAGTGGAGAACTGATGTAGTAAACAGCAAACTACTGTGAAGCTATTTGCTTGATCAAGAATGGCCTCCAGAAATGGGAGTGGAGACATCCCACGTCCCGATAGGACGCAATCACCAGCACAGAAACAGGTGAGTTCTAGAATCATTTGTTGTCCATTTGGGCCTTCCAACTCTAAGTTTATTTCAACAAAAGTCTATTGCTTCAATTATATATATATATATAGTTGGTGTAGAATTGTAATGAGATTTACAGATCAGACTTCAACATTCAGTCCTCATTCCTGAATCTAACTATATATCATACCAGACTCACTACTTTTGCATAGCTAAATATTCATGTCAGTTTATGACTCAAACTAGACGTTATCAGTGGGTCACCGGGTTTGGTTCACTCTTCCTGACTTCAAATATTGAACAAATGAACTTTACTGGTTTTATCACTATCAGACTTGCCATTTAGGTCAAGTTCCTGAGGAATGAATGGTCCTAGACAGCGTGGTTTATAATAAGGATAGTTCTTCAATAGATCACATTAATTAGAATGCTGTTTATGTCTGGTGATAGTCATGTAAAAAGTACAGACAATGTTTTTACTTCGCTGTCATTGATTTTAAAATACTGTCTGTTCATATCTCAGGATCGGGCATCTTATACATAAGACATAAAAAAGTTTGTTCCTTGTTAACAGACCGACTCAAAAGTTTTATTAGTAACCCATAGTTTGTATGGCAAAAAATACTGAAAGTTAAGATTTAGTGATTTATATCCATGTACAGAAAAATATGTTCCATCCCTGGTGACCCATTTTCTTTATCAGCATGTTTTATTAGCAGACTTCGCCTTTTTTCAGAGCACTAGCCTGGGCAAGTTACTCAGTAAAACCACTTGCCTGGAATCATTCTTACTAGCCCAAATGTATATAAAACTAATTTGTAAAAGGCAGAAAGTTACAATCATGTATGTATATAGTCTATTTCCGAAAAAGTAGATTCCCTAAAATCAAACATATGCCCATTCAGGCTAGCACTCGGGAATTGCTGCTACATGTAGTCTGAAATTAAAGTTATTAGCTGTGGGCTTGGGCTAGTGGATTACCCTGAAGACTGTAGTTGGCCTAGTTTGTTTCATGAACTTTTTTGAAGCTAGCATTGATAATCTGTTAATGGTATGTTTCAGTTGGAAAGCCCTGTGAACTCATCCCCAGAATCAGAACAAGTTGTAATAGACCAAACAGCAGATGTATTTCAGAATTTTCTATACCAAAGTTGGAGACAAGATATGGACAAAGAGACTTTCAGGGACCAGATGACACCTATTCCACAACTAGCCAACTTCACTCAAGATCCACTCAGGTCAGTGTTATTTAAAATAGTGTTGGGTGTTTCTGCAAAGTTAATTGTCTGATTTCATGTTGGCAAGTGCTTTTGTTTTCAACATTTTTTTGGTAGCTGGTTGATTCTTTTACAATTATTTCATCACTTGTGGACTTTTTTTGTGGTTGTTTTGATTTCTTCAGTTTTAGTTAAATGTACATTTGCGGCTATACATTAACCAAACTCCAAAGGCAATGCATAATTCTGATGTAATAGATATATTGCAACGTACAGCCAAGTTAAATTATGGAGTCATGAAATCCTCAAATTAGTCATCAACTGAAATAAGCTTGATAATGGTTTAGTTCTAGCTTAATATGCATGTTTATTGCAGTATATGTGCATTGCGTTCACATTAACTAATGCAGTAATACTATGAGCATGTTTCTCCTGTAATGATACGAAGAACGACACTTGAGTACATGTATAGTTGTGTTGAATAAAAATTAAACAATCCACAGAGTTTTCCCTAGGATTTTTCAGCTAGGAGTCCTTGGACCCTCGTGTTTGACAAGTTGGGGGTCCTTAGTAAATTTGTAGATGTGCAGTTTATACTTGACAAAGGTTTATTTTAGGGGTCCCAGGGATGCACAGTAAGTGAAAAATAGGAGTCCCTAGAAAGTAAAGGGAGTCAGGGACTCAAGATTTCTGTGTCAGGGAAGTCCCTGGTCCATACTTAATTTTGATTTTTGAAGACAGTGACAGGCATGTGTGGATGTGTAGTATATTGACAATATCCATAGCTATGAGGAAACCTTTGGAAGTATTCTTGTATGATACTGTTGGTCCACTTTTATGTTTCAAAAAGACAAGCAAAATGTTTGTTGGATGACTCTCTACCATAATTGTGGAAGTCATTGTAATTTGTCCCAATGGATGACTGCTGGAGGTGGTATTGAGCACTTCTTTTTATTTATTGATGGAAACTTGAAGCATCATATATACAGCTGGTCAAACTTGCGTATGATTTTCTGGGAATGTTCCTAAGGTGACCCTCCCCCTGCTGGTGTTCTAGTTGTAGCAATCTGTCAACATATGTGGCCATGGGTGGGGCTCTTTTATCTCAGTGTGTGTGTTATGGACACTTTGAAATTCTTCTTGTTTGAATCAGCTTGTTTGTTTTCCGACTAATGTCACTAAAAATCATTTATTGTGTGATCCTCTACTAAAATAATGAACACCTTGTTGATTTGTTGAATCCAGGACCACCATGAACAATCATAGTTAATGAATATTTTTTATTCCTGTTTGAAACTATGAGCTGTGGAAATGAGGTGATCAATCTAGGTTCCCTTTGGCCCTATCATTAATTCATCATACATGTCATTTGATATGAAGGGTTGTAAAATTCTCCATAATTGTTAACACACCTGTGTAACTGTTGTGTGATATTCGACATCTCTTTTAAAGTACAAGTACAAAAAGCATTATCTGTTATCAATATTTATATCCTATTTTCCAAGTTAAGTGCTTTCTGAGTTATTTCTAGAAAACATATTGTTTTCAGGGGTTCCATTTGACCCTTGATTTGACCCTTTGATCCCTGGAATTTCCAAAAAGCCGCATTTTGACTCTCAGTATTCTGGCTGAAGGGTAATTTTTCTCTGGATTGTAGGTATTTGGAGTATAAAATGGTAAAATTGGGTCAGGAAATATCTAAATGACCCTTGAGGCAAATGGTGAAACCCCTTGTTTTCATATTTTAACATGCGTCATTGTGTCATGAAAAATCTGAATTATCTTTTTTATTTGGTTTGTTTTTTGAAAATGGGATCAATTTATAGTCATCAATTTAGTAAAATCTTAGTCTGATTATTTGAAGATTTTTCAGAGAATCAGTTAACAGATGAAAGCCAAACAAGTCTAGGTGCTTTTTTATGTATTACAGATAGTCTGAATTGTAGTTCTACTCTCACCCATTAATACATGTATGTTTTTTTTCATGATATGTTTTGCACTGTCATGTACTGTATACATAGTTTAGAATACTTGTCTTTATAAGCTACTGGCTTTGTACACCCAGGAAGTAATTGATACACAAACACTGAATCACAAACACTTAATGCATTATTAAAATAATCCCACGTCTTGTGTACTCAATACAAGTGATAACAATCACGTTTAATGTTGAGACATTTTATGATTACTCATTATGTCTTTATCAGAAAGAGATGTGGTCATCAGAAATACACAACTCACACTAACTTACTTCTAACTTACAAATAAAGACAAGGTCAACACAATTATTGTTTAGTATAACCCTACCCAGCAAAATTTAGGTGGGTATGTAATTCTTTTTTTTCTGGCCATACTAGTGTGACCTATTTTATTTTGATTTGCTGCTTAAAAAATTTCTCCCTCACATCCCTCAAAAATATTTTTTAAGGGAAGGTCATTTTCTTGGGTAGGTATGGTTAATGACAAACAAACTATTTTTTAATTATGGCCTTACTTATAAAATACATGGACTTCACATTCTGTTGTTATAATTCAGAGTGCCATGTCTAATCATTGTATTGTAATTTGTATTCATGATTCTTTCAATGATTCTTGCATGTTTGAGGATCATTTGGTGTGACTGTACACTGCCGTCCAAAAGTTTCTTCACACTTCGACAATTCCTATTCTTAACTATCCATCACAGAAGTGGGATGAGTAATTTTACTACATGGTCGTACATGTCTTTTTATATGAAATTCTGCAGAAAAAAGAAATGAAATTCAAAATATTCATGTGTGAAGAAACATTTGGATGGCAGTGTATATGAAATGATCCATTAGTGTCAACTAAACAAGGGTGGTACTGTAAAAGAAAGTGTCGACTCTGAAAGGATGTGACTGTATATGAAATTGTCATGTAAGAAAATTTCCATTTCTGTCAACTCTGAAATGATGTGACTCAAGGTTCCCACAAATCTTGAAAAATCCTTGAATTTGATGACTACTCTTTGAAAACAACTTGAATTTGTAACTACCAAAAACTTGTTGAAAAGTACTTGAATTTTGAGAAAAAAATCAATTTAAGGTGTGATTTATCAAAGAAATACATACCCAGTAACTGCTGACATTATATGGGTGTCGCTGTACCTGAAATATCCATACCCTAAATATGGGTGTCACTGTACCTGAAATATCCATACCCTATTAGCTGGCTGAATATGGGTGTCACTGTACCTGAAATATCAATACCCTATTAGTTGGCTAAATATGGGTGTCACTGTACCTGAAATATCAATACCCTATTAGTTGGCTAAATATGGGTGTCACTGTACTTGAAATATCAATACCCTATTAGTTGGCTAAATATGGGTGTCACTGTACCTGAAATATCAATACCCTATTAGTTGGCTAAATATGGGTGTCGCTGTACCTGAAACAGCCATACCCTATTAGCTGGCTAAATATGGGTGTCACTGTACCTGAAATAGCCATACCCTAAATATGGGTGTCACTGTACCTGAAATATTCATACCCTAAATATGGGTGTCACTGTACCAGAAATATTCATACTCTAAATATGGGTGTCACAGTGTACCAGAAATAGCCATACCCTCAATATGGGTGTCACTGTACCAGAAATAGCCATACCCTATTAGTTGGCTAAATAAGGGTGTCACTGTACCTGAAATATCCATACCCTAAATATGGCTGTCACTGTACCTGAAAAATTTATACCCTAAATATGGGTGCCGATGTACTTGAAATATCCATACCCTAAATATGGCTGTCACTGTATTTGAAAACTGTTGACTAAATATGGGTGCCGATGTACTTGAAATATCCATACCGTATCAGTTGGCTAAATGTTGCGTAAATAAGGGTGTGACTGTATTTGAAATATCCATAATGGGTAACTGTTGACTAAATATGGCTGTGAATGTACTTAAAAACCCTCACCTGGTAACTGTAGACTAAATAAGGGTTTGACTGTATTTGAAAGACAAGTTTCACAGTGAATATAGGGTTGTTCTTTTAGTACTTTATTGTTTTTCATGCATGATGTATTTTAAAAATTCATGTAAAATGCATAAATTTCCACATTTTCAGTACAATGATTGGTATTATTCATATTGTCATAAATATGGTTTATATGAATTATCTGGTAATTGTTGCATTGTATAGAGACAGTCAGACATTGAATGATCATGCAGTATTCTGATGTATTTATAAACCTTACTTCAACAGTTGTAATAAACAAGAATATCATTGGATTACTCAATAAAAGTACCTTCATGTAGTATGGACCAGTCATTGAGTACAGTGAGTCATTCCAATGTTTACAAACATAACCCAGTCTGTACAAAGCATTAGAAACCCAAGTAAGTAAGCCTGTCCTGAAACTAGACTTAAACTTAATTGTTTTGAGGGTTTAGAACATACTTATTGATTCTCAGTTTATGTAAGGAAGTATAAAATGTAGTTACAATTGTTGTGCACCAAATGCGTAATTTGTATAGGTTTTTTATACATTTAGATTAAGTGTTTTAATGGAAATGTCATTTTGTATAAAATTGAACTTGAACGCATAATTCAATTACAAAGCCATTATGACCAACATGCTAGATACTCAATGTGGGGTTATGGTCTGTAAAATCTATCAAAACCTGTTAAGTAGAACATGTATGATTGTTTTGAACTGAACATTATAATATTATTCTTTTGGTCTTTTCCTATTGTTATGAGTAATATTCGTGCATTTATTTGCACTGAACAGGGAGTACTGACATCTGTTTTATAATATTTTTTGGTGGGAAAATGATGATGTTTGTATCAATGACAGAAAATACATGCACGTCATATATTTACCCGTACTGACATCTGTTTTATAATATTTTTTGGTGGGAAAATGATGAAGTTTGTATCAATGACAGAAAATACATGCACGTCATATATTTACCCTTAAAATCATACCAACATTAATTCTTCCATTCATCAAATAGATTAGTCATTGATATTCGTTACTTGTCTAAGAATTTGTTTATTGTATCCTGATTATGTTATACCGGTGTTTGTGTGTTTTAAAGCTCTGATAGTCATTGTCACATGGTGCACTGTGGGTGCTACTGTTAATTGCTGTATCTGGTGCTGATGATGTTCATATTGATCATCCATTTTTGTTGGCAAGTGTTGCAAAGTTATTTTTGTATATTTCTTGATATTACATGTTAAGTGTATGATAAAATATTGGTATTCAGTATATAGAGTAGGAATCTAAGCAATGCAGGGGTTTCATTAGGGGCTGTATCTTTAGGATAATTCTTATAATTTCTGACTGGATTTTACCATTTTATAGCAAAAATACCTATAATTGGATAAAAATTTACCCTTAGCCAGAATCCATAGGGTCAAAATAAGGCATTTTGGAAATTCCAGGGGTCAAAGGGTCAACTCCAGGGTCTAGTGGAGCCCCTGAGATTGTCAAAACGTATATATAACCCAACACTTCAGGTCATTAGAAAATATTTAGTAAATTTACAGACTCCTGATTTTCTCAAATTTAATTGTTGTTGTGTTGGAGTTTTCATCATTGTTCAACAGAACATCAGTCTAGTACAGCTGTCAGATAACCTAAGCAATGTTACCAGGGTTACCAAACAGTACAGACCTCTCCTACTGCAAGCAACTGACAACTTCCCTCATGAATCAGAGGTGGAGGACTGGGAGGGGAGGGGGCTCTTCTTAAATTTAAATGAAAAAAAGTACTACATATGAAATTGATGCCTGCTGTTTAGTTGCATAAGTGCAGTGATTTAATTAGATTCACAGTTTAAAAAGCTATTGGTATTGAATAATCATCAGGTCATATTAAAATAGGACATCATGAATATAAAAGAAGTTTGCCTTTTGCGTATGGAGGTAGAGAAGGGTATTTTACTTTATTACAGAAATGCACTTAAACTTGCATTATGTTTGTGAAATCACATAAAGAGAAGTGCTAGTTGCCCGAGGATAATTGTTAAGATCAACCACAGGAAAAGATGTAAAAAACAAATTTATAGTCACATGGTGTTGATGAAGACTGGTGCTATTGATGGAAAGGTTATTGAGTGCATTGTATGTTTATTTATCATTCATTCTGATCACTGATTGGCTGTCAACGCCTGTACTGTTAGTAATATTCATTTATGCTCTATTTTGTTTTCTCATACTGCAAAGTACACTCATATAAGTTGTCCAAGTTTTATGCTAATTTCTGGTACTGTGAGAATTGTAAGGAAGCTGTGTGAACTGCACTGCCTACCATTTACAGATTTGATTATAATAATAAATGATTAATTAATGCTGGATTAATATAAGTGCGTCGTTCTTGATTATCTGATGCTTGCCAAAAATGTTAGTTTATATAAATAGGAAGTTGTTGATACTATCGGTTTAAATATTTTGTGATAATCGTGACACGTGAATACTGCTGAAGATATTGTGATTTATATTTTATATAATATATACATTCAGTGTATGAGAATATGATTGGAGTATATTGTGAATTATTATAATTTTCTTAATTCATATGATACATTCATATATATATTCAGTTTATGAGAATATTACTGGAGTGTTCAGTGATTTATTTTGATTTTCTGAGAAGTATCTTGTGACTATACTAGGTATAATTTATCTGAATAACTTCATGTGTGTCCAAAATATTCAGACATGCATGTGTGCATGTCGTTATACTGGAGAACAGAGTAACTTGATACAAGTATCTCCTTGTACGGGAGTTACATGTTGTAGATGGATAAGGTAAATGTTTTAAATGTTTCAGGATAAATATTATTTGATGAAATATTCCCCAAAATATGTTGGTCTCGATAATAAACCAATCTGAAGATAAGCCACCATTTCTTGCTCGAAAATTTAAAGAATAATCCTTGATTATTGATGCTGTGCTTTGATTGTGTATGTATTTGCTGACACATAGATTAAAAAATTATCATCGTATTGACATTAAACTTGGTGTATAGTAAGAACATGTGGAGAGCTCGCTTGGGATTGCTTTTGGGCTCGTTCAATTCAAGCTCAAGGTCACCGTTACTATGAATAGAAATTTTGTTTCCGGCAAATAACTTGAGTTCCGTTCATCGTATTGACATCAAACTTGGTGTATAGTAAAACATGTGAAGAGCTCGCTTTGGATTGCTTTTGGGTTTGTTCCGTCCAAGGTTAAGGTCACTTGAAATTTAAAAATCAGTTTCCACTTAACTACGCTATGTGTGGGTGTAATGACATCAAACTTGGTGTAAAGTTGTTGCATATATATATATATAATATATCTAAATGTGAGTGTGTGTATGTATGTACCACCTACGGCACCTTTGCAGCATTGATAATCATCTGTATTCATTTTAATCATTATACAAATAGAGCCTTGGTTACAAATAACTAGGTTGAAAACCTGGTTTGTTGCCATTTACATTATATTACATTGTCTAGATACATTGATAGCATCTGCCAAACTTTGTGTATTTCAGTGCCCCTGCTCAAGTTGGTCGAAGATTAGCAAAGATTGGTGATGATATACAACAGAAATATGCAACAGAATTTGATCATCTAATTGATGACTTAAAAGTGGACAGGAATACTGCTTATGATGCGTTTGCTGGTGTAGCCAAGAAGTAAGTTCTTCTGTAAATACATGATAGTATAAATGTTTCATTGTTTGAAACTAGGGCATTTGTTTGGCCATTTTTAGGGCCCTTTATGAGTATCATTCTCCTGCTAAAAAACTAGGTATTTTCTCAGATTTCCACTTAAATTTCCTCTTGCAACAAAAAACCTTAGCAAATTCCTATAATATCTTTTTATGTATGAAGATGTTACTTTATTTGTGCATTATTTGGCAAGAAATATTATGAATTTGTCATAACAAATTGAAAATGGTATAAATAAGTGTGAAATTGATCACATATAAGTATGGCTCAAAATTTCTCTTTCAAAATTCCCTCACATACTGGTATGGGTACCAGTTCCCAAAACCTGTACAGTGTCCAGGTTTGTTGAGCATAATAGGTTTCAACTAGGTGAAATCTGATAAACAATAGTTGTATATGTTGATAATAAATTGTTATAGCTTTTAACATGCTGTTCTCTAATAGGTACCATATATCACAGGAGATTGTCATGAGTTCTCTCCCTTTCCCCTTCTGTAGTATATGTATATTACTGTTCTGTAGAACTCTAGAAGGGATAAAGGGAGAGAACTCCCAACAATATTCTGTAACTTATACTCATGAATCTAATATTTTGCAGTTAATAGCAACAACAAGTCTGCATTTTGCATTTATGTTATAAAAGGTTGTATTAGTTGCATATATAACTCTCTCAAAATTTAATTCATATACTGTACATTCAAAAAAGTAACCCTTTCTAGTTTAAATCATTAAGGGCCGAATTTCTCGTCAAAGTTGCATAAGGTGTTTCAGACCCTAATGTTGTTAGCAGGGGCTGGAAATTATGTTCGTTTTAATATTTTAGCAACAATTTATTTACCTGAGGAGATATGGTTTGTTTTACTTACAGATTGGTGGAAGGTGGATTGAATTGGGGAAGAATAGCTTCTTTATTCTCATTTGGATATCGCATATTTGTGCGTGTTATAGGCATTGGTGAAGCAATAAGAGACTTCTCGCGTGTGTTAGGAAATATTGTTAGTAACATAGTGACTTTTGTAAAAGATGCAGCAACTGGCATAGCAAGTTGGATTGCTAGTCAAGGAGGCTGGGTAAGTTGGTATTCTACTCTACACCCAAACTGGCTGTTCAGTCTCATTGTGGCCACAGTATGTGGAAAAATTGTTGGTTAGTCAATATCTATGCTCTATTGTCATATTTTTTGTCGAGTCTGCTTGTGGTGAGCTCAATTTAGTCGCCACAATGGCGGTTTGGTGTATGTGGAATGTCTTTGTCAAGACCATTAATCTGTCAATTATTGGAAGATTTACAAATGGCTTGGCACAAATTTTCATCATGATGAGATGTAGTGTTGCGTGCATGACCCATGTCCGTAGCTCAAAGGTCAAGGTCACACTTAGAGGTCAAACATCAATAAGGGGGCCTAAAACATCTTGTCCGGACAATTACACTGTCATTTATTGAGGGATTTTCCAATTACTTGGTACAAATGTTCACCATGATAAGACGGTGTGTTGCATGCAAGACCCATGTCCATAGCTCAAAAGTGATGGTCACACTTGGAGGTCAAATGTAAAAAATGAGTCTAAAACATCTTTATAGAATATAACACTGTCATTTATAGGGAGATTTTAATTTTGTTTAAAGGGTCCCATTAGTGGTCTTACTTCTGGGGGTTTTACTGTACTAGTATGAGATATAACCACTCATTGTTCAAAGTATTAAACGTCTTATTATTACTTTATTTCAGCGGTCTGCCATGGAATACCAGCCATCAGTTGGATGGTGGGTGTTGGGAGGGATCAGTCTGGCTGCGTTTTCTTCCCTTGCTTTTGTATATTATCTACATTCGGGAAAGTAGAGAGTTACAAGAGATTCCTTTAGTGTACATCGAGGGTTGGTCATACTCAACACAAGGTTTCTTTTTAAGTGACCACAGATACGGCTAATTTAGCCTAATTACATTGTCAAGAACCTGTATTCTGTGCCTTTGACATGAAGGATATGTATGGAATTGTTTTTTCAGTGAACTGCATTATTACTTTTTGAACTTTTAAGTATCTGTCATCCAAGATTTGTGATTTGAAATATTGTAAAATCTGCAGGGGTTTCAAGTCTCGGATCTACTTGATATTGTTACATAAATGTAATTTTGTTTATCATTGATTCATAGTAAAATGAAATAAATCCTATCCATTATTCATTTCCTACTCATTGTTACAATGACTGTAATTAAATGCTCAGGATGATTGATCATAATTTATCATAAATTTGTTTTTATTTTTCAGAAACTTTGTACCGATTTCGTTATCTAATGTTACATTGTATTATATAGGGTACCAATCATCCTTCTGAATTGTACAATATTTGTTATTTGATTACATCATAATCATTGGCTAATATCGTTGATGTTTTCATTTGATCATATAGAGTGATAATGCAATGTCGAAGTTTGAGAAGATCAACATTACTTCAAGTTGAATATTTTGTCTTGTAACTTAGTTATATAGGCACTTTCCTAGATACAGCGAAATCTTTAATATATATGGCCATACGAATTTGGTATTCAGGACTAAATTAACAATTTCATTAACTTAAGATATGAATTTATGGATTAAAACATGAATTAATGGACTTTAAATTGGTGAAAAATAAAGTGTTCTGGTTGAATAGTCCTTTGAGATTTTTTGAGCTATCTTAGACAAATCATTCGATCCTATGAATAATGATGATTTTGCTTTTTGTATATCTGTATCAAGCAGGGATAAATTCACGAGTACTATCACTGCTGGGTTCACTTTAAATGTAGCAAAATTTCACTCAGAGTTTGATGTGGTTCTTGTTTCTATTTGGTATGTCACATTGTTTGCATTTGTATGTTTCCAATTTGTAATTTGCAATACTTTCAATGAATTTCTCTAATATTGAAAAGGAAAATTTCTTATTTCTTCAATTCTTGGTGTAGATGGTCTATAACTCCAAGCAAATAAATCACTGTTGATTTTAGTTTTGATATAGACTGTGTAATTTCATACCAACATATCATAGAGTTAAACATATAATAATATTCAAATTAATTGTATTAATCAATAGGCATTTCAATTGGCCGAGAGATGAAATGAATGAAAGCAAGAATATTCCTGCTCTATTAGCATAACTGACCGGCAATCCGTAGACCCGGATTCGAATCCCGGTAGCACCATTGACTAAGTTGATATAAGTAAGAATTCAAGTTAACTTTTTTGGGGTTTAATTATGTAACTGCTGTAATTTTTACAAATTAAACAAGTTGCTATTGCATCACCTCTGTTGGAATATTGTACTGTTTGACAAATATGACCATTGAGATGTTGTTATTATGTATAACAAATTTAAGAGATCATGTATTCTGGTAGATTAGAGTAAACGTTTAACCAAAGTGCCAAACCTAGTGTTTGAGAAATTAAACATATGTATATTTTATTATGAAATACGTTTATTTTTTAAACTATTGTTAGCATGATTTGAATAGACGTGCCTATGTATGGGTCTATATGCATCATTGAAAAATGTCATATTTTAGTGTTAACATTGCTTGCGTAACATTATTTTTTGGCAAGAACCATAAGCATCCGGCAATTATTTTCAGTTTTCTTTTGCAAAGGTGTATCTAATCCAGTTCTGTATGTCTCTGAGCATTTATATGTCAGGCATTCAAACATTCAGGAATTTGCTCACAATAATTGTTTTAGCCAGCGGTTTTATTTACCTGTAGTTTGATTTTGTTAGTTTAGTTGATTTTAGCTTTTGTTTGAATTTTATAGTTTTTTATTGCCAAAGATCTCAAGGTTTTTATTTCCTCAATGCATGTAGACATCATACCAATATGTCAAAAGAGCTGCTGACACAAGAATTGCAAATATTCTTATAATACCTTACAGCAGTTCTGTATTGCTCAACTTCTTACACTGGTTAACTGTTTTAATATCCTCTGTTTATTAGAAACAATGACATACAATTTAATTTTTATTTAAGTTGAACGAACCTTTAATGCTAGTCAAGAATTTCGCCAAACTGCGTCTTGCATTTATAGCTCTTCTGCATCCATTATGCTTTGCATTTTTGTATTCAATTTTATATCCTTGTTATTGTGGTCTTCTGAGGTATAAAACATTCAGAAATGATATAGAACGCTCAATTTTCTCAGGTAAACTCAACTTTAAGGAATATATGAATATATTGCCTGTGTCTATATAAACATGAGCTTCACATCTGTAAATATGTGTCCCAATCGGACTTCCTGAAAGTTAAAAAAAGTGTCCGACATTCGGTCTGACAAGACACATAAATCTGTCAGACCGAAAGAAAATCTGTCAGACCGAAACAGATGGAACAAAAACAAAGTAAAAACATTGTTTTATTTATATAAGTCGGCTTATCTCATAAAAACTTCAAACGAAAGTTAGTCTCTGCTGAACATCATCAGCATGGCACCATCGTAAAATTTTAACGACTGGCAGTATGTAACATGCACAGCAATTGGTTTTTCTACGGGCACTGTGCCGAAAGCGACCAATGAAAACACGTGTAACGTTTTTCTAATGCCTTCATGCTAAAACCTGGTTACCCGATTTCTGTTCAAAGATCGTCAGACTGGATCAAAATTTGCCGGTCATGTCTGTCGGACCGACAGCTTTCGGGAAGTCTGGTCCCAATTCCAATAAAATAACATTATGGTACTTATATTTTGTTCCTTGTTGAAAAAAACTTAATCAGCTGTGTTGTAGTTGAATCTAATTGATACTTTGAGAGTTAATTAATGATTTACTGAATGAAGTTTGACAGTGTCAATGTTTTAGTGATCGATGTTTTTCGATATTTTATTTGAATACTGTGATAAAGAGAAATATGATGATCTTGTAAGAAAGAATTGTGATATATCATGAACAAATGTTGTTTTTTTCGATGCTTACTTAATACCCAGACCAGTAAGTACATGTTCCTTCTGACAGTTTGTTATAGAAGTCTGCATAAAAAAATTGGTGCCTTTAATTTGTGACCTTAACTTCAATCTATGCATATATGGTATAGAGATGTAGATACTAGACTTTGATACTAAAGTCAATTTGCTGTGATGGAAAACATAATTGTCATGTCAGCAGTGAATCTTAGCCTGATCTTCCCCATGTCTTTCTTGTCTCCAAATAATTCTTCTTTTGTGTGTGAAATTCCATTGGTTTTGAATGTGAAGCAGTTGTTAGATTCCTTGCAATTTGACATACTTTCTTAACTTTGTCTTGCAATCATCATTTATTATTGTAGTAATGGTGTATATCAAGATTATGATGATACATGTATTATTGTGGTGTTTTCATCTTCAAATCTTTCAAATGTTTTCATTTATTTAGCCTATGTCAATACTATAAAAAATGTTTTAGATCAAATAAAAAATGTAGACTGACAGAGACTTACCAACAATTTAATCACAATTTTGAAACTTCTGAAGAAATAACTAGATAGAACACATTACATGGATAATGAATGGTTAATGTACAAATGAACAAGATATTTGGAAACACAAATACCTTCTTCTTAATGATTGAAATCCAGTATATCAGCCGATTTGTATTATGTATTGATATTTGAGATGCATAAATTATGCTTGTATCCATGTATTCCACAAAAGGTTACTACATGTAATGTACATTTATACTTCATACAGGGAAAGGTAGTGCTCATTGGTAGTTTTATCAACATATAGATTTTTGTTAACTTTACTATTTCAGTGTAACATCTAAACATAAATTATTCAGTATGTACAATTTGAATGGTCCCTGCAATTTTATGGTAACTGTCATTTTTTTAACAGTTCCTATTGTTTCACTCCAATCTGAAGAGCGTATCCTTTGAATTTAGACTAATTACGATTCAGGTAAAGTACTAATGTAAGGTCTACCAGATTGATATCTTAACACGCAACTGTATTCTTGCAATTTGTTTGATAAAAATGCACATTTGAACAAATCTCGTTAGAGTGATATCTTAACTATGCTTCAATATTTTCAACAAATGTGTTTAGTTTAGGTATTGAAGCTAAGGTTGATATGCTTTTATGAGATTGTGTATGATCAAAATGTAAAGAATATAGTTCAGTCAACATGCGGGACTTGTGTCAACATATTTATTACTTTTTGGTTGCAGTTTTAATTTCTTTGTACTTAATTGAATTAAAAGTTCTATTTTTTGTGTAATAATGAAGTTGCTAATTTCTGTGCTTTGTTGTACGACAATGGTTGTGATACATCTTTGACGTACCTGTATTTATTGTTATTGCTCAATGATATATTGGGGGTCACATGACCATAGCCTTTCATTCCTGTAGATTTACACATATTGTGATACATGTATATACAACAAACTTTCCATGGAATTTTCTGAATTAAAGATCTTTTAAGTAACACAATTCGAGTGGTAAATAAGAAACTAGTCTATGGGCATATAAAGGAAGAAGCTGACAGACTTGTTTCATTCTTACCCCTCTAAGTGCATATTACTGCATATTTTAAGTATTGAAAAATAGCCAATTGTAGTTATTTAAAGCCCACCTCTAGTTAACAAATCGAGCACAGTTGTAATACTCTAGTTTAGACAGTCTGATTGTTACAATAGTACCACCATGCAATCATCATAACACTTGTTATAAATGACCTTACATAATATCCAGTTGTCTATGATCATTGATGTCTTATGGCTACCTTTTGATAATATTCTTGCATAGTATGATTTTTAAGCAGAATGGTAGTTCTGGTTGTATTGTCTATATCTGCATTATCGGTAATAAGTATGCCTGCTGGCATCAAATCCAACTGAAAATGTGACAGAACGAGTGCTTGTATACATAATACTCACGTTTTCTTCACTGGTGATTCATGAATGAGGTGAATTGATATTACATGTTTGTATATATTTCAATGATAATGTATACAGCCAATACTGAAATCAGGGTTTCTGTGAATTGATTGCAGTTTTTTGGGGCTGTATCTGTTGACAGAATTGAATTTGGTTTGTCTGTAATTTTATTAAAACATCATTGTGATATATTACTAGAATGCAAGTTGATGTTCATGTCATTGTGATTACTACCTGTGTTGTCCTTCTGCTTCATTACGAATACCGTACATCAATTTTCTTTTCAAACCATTTGTATGATGTAAGTGGTCAAAAAGTGAACTGAATTGTCATTCATTTTGTTGAGAGTATTGTGAGGGATAAAATTTAACCAAGCCTCTTTGCCTCTTTATTCATATGCAGCTAGACTGGTTTCTATTTCTTCCTGTAATAATTTCAGTTCATATGATTGTGTCTAGTATATATCCTCAGACTACTGTTGTTTAGTAGTGCAGCTTAACAGAGTATTACATTTTGTACTACATATATGTCATGTAAGAAAATGCAACAGTGCGTAAAACTATTAACAGATTATTACTTTTCTTTCAAAACACTATTGCAACTTTTCTCCATCAAGTGCACAGAAAAGCACGAACCACTCTGTACACCTATTTTGAAATGAATTGGACATGTAATATATTCACATGTTTGCGGTGATAACACAGCACTATATTATATAACTTGTTTGCAACTAATTAAAAATGTATTTGCTTCCATATGATACTCTTAGGTCTCGTTTATTCATGCTGTGTGTGAGCCAACATGAATCTGCATAGTTTGCCGAGCCTAGAAGGCCAACTCTGCATTATTTCTCTCTAATAACATGTAATCTTACAGCTAAATGTGCTCTTTTACTTAAATGTTGTTTGAATTAATTATACTAAAGTTACTAAGCTATGTAGTGAGAGAGAGCTATTCTCATTGTTTTATGTTATCATCAGATTGCATGTGATATAGAGATAGTGTGACAAATGATTTTATCATATTTTATCGTTCATGATGTTTCTTTCACTCTTGTTATATTTGTACTAATTGCATAAGAGTTTTACATTGTTTTGAAATTTTAAATGAATTATTCCCAGAAGTTCAATAAATGTTACATGAAATATGGATCTGCATTTTTTGTTTATCTGAATACTGTAAGCCTAGAAATGTTTGTAAATACAGTATTTTGCTTATTGCATACATTGCCTAACTACAAAGTTTGCTGCTATAATAATTCATGGAATAACATCAACATATGTACAAGTAGTGGCGTCACGATATACTTGAAGCATACCTCAAAATATTGCAAGTATTATACTTTAGCAACACATCTTAATATTTACTATGATATATTGCTTCATTAACCTGAGCCATGTCTGTAGATATTTTGCTTACTCAACACTTATTTAAATCCAAACCAATGAAATATAAGGCTTCCATGACGCAGTAATAAGCTAACATTAAACAGCCATCATTCTCATTTCAGTTTTTGACTAACTTTGTTACGTAAGTTGTCAACTGCTTAGGGAAGGGTATGTTAACACTGTTTGTTAATTTAATACAGGAAAACAAACAGAATATTCAACAAAGCCAGTTTAATACATAATAATACAAGATTTATTTCCACAAACAATAGAATCCAGAATTATTTCCATGACGATACTGTATGGTAATAAGTACAAAACATAACGACCATCTCCTCATGTAAACAGTTATCAGCTCATCTATTTAAAGCCTCCTCTCTAGCTGCCCAAATCGAACTTTGTTTTTCTGAAATCATCTTATGATACAGCTTTATTCGTCTTTTACCAAGGAATATCATCGTAAACAGAAAGAAGAAGGAAAGAGACATTAGCCAGTACATCATTGCTACACGCATTTTGTCGTTGGCTGCTATCACTTTTTGTAAACTATGAAAAAAAAAACAGAAAATATTATCAATACATATAATCAGGGTATGTGGTAACATAATTATGTACCGGTAGTCAGTTGAAGCTTGTCACAAGAACATATAATGAGGCTAAAAATGAGTTATTTTCCCTACATACAAATCATTCATGATAATCAGTCAGCTGTGATAAAATGTTTTTGTATACATTAGAAACATATCAATGAACAGTTTAACTAATCATTTCAAGACCAAATACCTGACCAATGCCTGAGGCTGTGGTAACAGTTTATTCTAAACAAGGGAATCATTTTAGATATATATTGGCAGGCAGATATTGTAGCAAATTTGCAACATCCTATGTTCAAAAATGTCCCTTTGCCCTGATGTTTGCACTCTGTTTCAATTGACTGAGAAAGTATAAAATCTTAAAGAAAAACACAAGACGTTGAACAATCAGAGACATGATCGATTGATTGGTTAATTGTCCCCACCTTGGAAATTGCTAGAAAAACATGCGGCCTGAAGCTTGTAGTCTATACCATTGTTTAGACCAAATAAAGAGACAATATTGTATTTGTTAAAGACCATAGTATCATATGTATAGGAAGAAATTTTTTTTAACAAACATTTAATTTATTAACTACATCAACTTCCAATGTACATAAGAATGTATAAGCAGATGAATTAAGTTGCTTATCGTAATTCAGCATGTACATAGTTACGAGGCCTTTGGGTAGATATCGTTTGAAGCCATTTAGTATGGAGCGGTATTGATAGGAGATTGTTTTGTCAATTATTTTTATTACACCAGCTATGCATTATTTTTCACACCTTACGCAAGTAACTGAGGGTAATATTACTAAAAAACACCTGTATTCAGACTTAAATTAGCGGCCTCAGAAACAACATAGTTTATTTTGCAGATAAGAGAATAATTGCTAAGTTCATACCTCGCCAATATAAAATCATACAAAAATGCGAAATTGTGCACCCACCAATTAAAAGGCTGAAACAGTAATGCTGGTACCTACCCCATGTATCGAGGTATGTCCTCACGTGTTTCGTAGTAATTGCCCCATAACAGTGCTACTTTTTCCAGATTATGTGGATAACAGTAATCCCCTGTCGCTGAAAACCAATAAGAACAAATTACATGCTTATGAAAAAGACACTAAACTTGATATATTCAAATTACTCTTAATGACATTTAGCTGAATATAGCTTTCAGCATTTTATGAATATTCCTGAATGACAAGTAAATATTGTCAGGCTATACTTTGGTATTAGTTTAACAGCAGATTAATATTTAAAGAAAGCTGTTTTAGGGAATTAATAATATTTTTGATCAATGAGGTAAGTTATTAGCAGCAAGTTAACTCACTAAACCCTAACATTTGAGTGACAGAATAATTTGGTCAATTGAATTGGGTGACACTAATACTTTGTATCCAATTTTGTTTGCCAGAAGAAGTGTAAAAATATGAAACACATTGGTAACAATTTTGAGTTTATCTTCATCTTCTTTTCATATTGTAATTACTTATACATGAATACGACCATTACTATAATCAATCAGAGGTTCCATTTGACCCTTGAGTGGACCCTTTGACCCCTATAATTTCAAAATAGCCACATTTTGACCCTTAGAATTCTGGCTGAAGGGTCAAATTTTCTTTAAATTATAGGTAATTTGGGTATAAAATGGTAAATCTGGTAAAAAATGATCAAAAATGACCCTTGGGATTCAGCCCCTAGTTGAACCCCTGTTCAATACGCAGTTGTTTACTTACCTGCTCGTCTGACTATTTCGTAATGAGAGTCCCTCAGGAATTCTAAAATTAATTTAATTTCATTATGCATGTACTTTTTGTAATTAAAATTATTTGTATATCTTGAAAAATATCAATACTTTCATTATACATATACTTTATCATTTGTTTATAATTTTTAAACAGTGTCAGGTCGACTGCATGTCTCACCATAAGCTCTAAACGGCACAAAGTATTGATTTCTTTGTGAACATAATTATGCTTAGCTGTAAATATGATAGAATAGGTGTTAAATGCCATCATACAGATGTACTTTACAATGCTGCATTGTGAATTTGCTTACATGCTTCCAAAAACCATGAATACAAGAGTCTGACATAGGTATTTTCTATTCTGACCTACATTCCGACTTGGTTCAACTTCAAGCATAATTATGTAATACCTGTATCAAACTCGTGCTTTGCAGTTCCAGGACACTTTTAAGAGAAGTTATAAATTATAAATGCAGTATTTTAGAGCATGTATGCATGAATGCATTAATATGCTAGTTTCTTATAATTATTAATTATCATATTCTAATAAAAAATCTATCTTCCTTCATCTATAAGTTACAGGAAGTATTTGTATCAGATATGACTTACGTCTAGGAGATCTCCACGCTTTTACTTCAGTTGGTTTAGCGATTTCATTCTTTGAATCCTTGACAGTAAGTGCACTATCTGTACCTAGATTGTAAAAATAGTTCAGAAATTCATCAATAGGCAAGAATGAAAGATCTGTTCCTATACAGATGAAGAGAGTACATCACAAATATCTTAGCAAACTGAAATACTTCATACAAGGTATTCAATAATCTACTTCAAATTAAATCAATTATAAGATTAACAATTAACAATGAAAAAGGATATTATCTCATTAACTGTGATGCATGTCAGTAAAAGATCCCCTCCCGTGACCTAGCCCCTAAGCGCATTTATTACCCCCCAGCCCTGGTTCTCATGAAGATTAAAACAAATCAAAACAGTAAAAGACAGATGGAAGGATACACAGACTTAATATTGACCAACCCTTAACATTACATGTGTTTTCCCTTTTCTAAATTTTGTCAATATACATGCAAGGTTTGATGATCATAGTAAAAATAGAGAAAATGAGAATCATGCTGAAATAAAGTCATGTTTTGAGGAACACGAAAAAAGCGGTCAATGTCACTACCGGGATTCGAACCCACTGTCTACGGATGAAAAACTTCAAACCCAGAAAGTAATTTCCCTGGAGTCAGTACAATACAGTCCTTATTTTTGTAACATTATACATGTAGCTAATAAATGCAAAAATAATACAAAATGTAATCTATTTATATCTAAATTAATTTCATGTCTTTTTAACAAACTTAACTTCAATATATTTCACATGGTCATCACAATACAGTTACTGTGATTTTAAGTTCATGTACTATATATATAACACTTACTGTTGTTTTGCTCTTCCCCAGACTCTGTTTTTGCTTTATCTGCAAATAAATTAATAAAATATATAAAACAGATCTCAAGACTGAACGAGCTTCAATTTCGTTTCAAGTCCACGATAATTTCCGCTAAGGATTGCGGGTAAATTGCGAGCTAAGGATTGTGGGTTAATTTTTTTTCACCAATATCAGCCTGTTCGAATCCATGGTTTTAATTGTTATATATCCGTGATAATACATATGCCCAGGTGCGTTAAATAGCACAAATACAGTAGTTGCATAACTGCTGCAGTGCTGGCATGCTAATGCAACCGGATACATATATGCCACATTCTATTTCCTTGTAATAACAAATTTGATATCATTTTTACGCGAATTCAATGTCAAAAGTCGACAAATATTATTTTATATTAATTAAACAACGTGAGTGAATTATATCAAATTTGTTTAGGTGACGAAACACAGTGACTGACCTTCTGAACGTCGTGCAGCGCTGCACGAAATCAAGCGATTTTTGATTAAGTTCGTACTCCTCATCGGTTGGCAACATAGCCTGGTATACGACATTCTTCCAAGCATTAAAGAAGCCATTGTCGTTTGTAATTTACGTCCCTACTGTGTCGAAAGCATAACTATCTCAGCTACTCAACTTACTGACAGACACTCAATGTTTACAAACTTGCCATACCTACGATAATACACGAGCATGAACGAATGAATGTCATCCGGTGTGGAAAACGTTATCTTTGTTTTGATTGGTTCCGATGCTTGTTACCGATTATTCCATTGGTTAATATTGTGACAGGTAAATGAGAAGGATGTAGTATGAAGATGCTGCTCATTAAAATATAAAATAAAACTTTGTGATAGATCATGTTTTTCTTCTTTTTAAACAAAACGAAACATCTTACGTAAAAGGTACTTCAGATTGATATGCATTTTATCGTTGTCGCTTGCTCCAGTGTCTTACGATCAGCTCGGTGTTGTTTTCCTCAGTTGATATACTTTCGGATAGTGCACTTAAACCAGATGAAAGACCTCAATATTTCATACGCCGCAAACATTTTTGTTCCCCGATTAACCAAGGCGTTCATTGCCATGCAAAGAGTGCTGAAGATGAAGGCAGAATATTTAGTAGATAATGCATGGTTATGTGTTGTATAGTATGAATCATATTTGTATCCAAGACTTCTTTCCTTCTCATAGAAAGTAGATTTTCGTGTGAGACTTAGATACATGTGATAAGTCAACCCTCGCGTTTCGGCAATACCAGTATTTCTGCCATACTAGTAATTTCTATTGTTATCAACATCGTTGTCATCAATCGAACACCAAGGTAATTTCTCTTCAATCGAACCACGTTTGCAATCTAGGCACGGATTGGTTAACCTCTCGATAAAGGGTACATTACCTTACCGAAATCCACTGAATTTCGGTTAATTTACCGAAATCTATTTTGAATCTGGGGCAACCAGCAATGGTAACATCTCGGCATTTTTTATGTTGCACAACAAATCTTAACCTTCAAATTGCGCCTACCATCTTTTTTCAAGATATTTCTTGTTTTGGTTGTTTATGGATATCATACCGTACCCTATTAAAATAGTATGTTTTATCGCCTATTTCCTTTTTACATTCACCTCACCTAACTGAAAAAGAAAATAATTATCTGATTATTTTGATTTGATCTACATATTTAATTTATAAGTCAATTGTCTGAAAGTACTTGTATAATTGATTAAAAACCGTTCTAAAAAAGGAAATATTTTATTAGTGAATCTTTCTCGTTGTGAAACTGCACATGTATGCTTTTTACATCATAAAATTCATATACATGTAATTGCTATTGTAATCAGTTGTGATCTTAATATCTTGCTGAAGTAATTGTAATGTGATGATTACCATTGGAAAAAAAACAGGAGAAATTTGAATGTAATGATTACATGATTCATGTTTTTGTAATATTCATAAAATATAAACAGTTTGATATAATTAATTGCTCAAGGTCTAAACCTTAATTCAAAATGTCTGCCAAGATGCATGCGCTAAAGGTGTATGGGCCAACTGACCTCACACAAATTTTAAAATTGACCTTCATACTGAACCAAAGGGAACATGACTTAGAATTTGTTTGCACATAACCTATTTCCTAATTATATAAACACTGCATGTAGGAATAACTGAAGCAATTTTAATAATTCAGAAATATTGGTTACCATTTATATTGTTTTATTATACTTGTTGTCTGTTTATTGATTGCAGTTTTATTTTTATATTTCTTTGTTGATTATTTTTATTCATTTTGACTGTGTATCTTAGTTTGATAATTGATAAGTGTATATGGACAACTGATGTGGTTTTATATCTAGTTAATAACACATGATAAGACTTTTCTCTTAATTATTAAGAATCATTTGTAGTTAGTTGTGAAATAACAGTTATTATCATACCTTTTTCTTGAATTTCAGTGACAACTTATGTGATGGCTTCTGCTAGACAAGGTCAAAGTCTTTCTGCAACAAAGAGTCACGGTCATGGACTTCTTGGAGAGAAATTTACTTGTCTCATATGTGGACAAGAAGGTCTTTCAGAGGAGCAAATGAGAACCCATGTCCTGCTTGAACATGTTGAGAATAACATTTGTTGCCCTTTTTGTGATTTGTCAGGAATTACTGCTGATGAAATGAATGTTCATATTAATTCTGTGCATTTCAATGACATGACAAGTCCTGGCAATAAAAATGGAACCAATGAATCAGAAGATCAAGCAAGACTTGGTGTAGGTAAAGAGGATCCTGACAGATTTGGATTAGAACATGGAGGCGCAATACCGAAAACTACCACTAGCAAAGTACTATTGAAACATTCTCAGAGCTTGGACCAGAGTCCTAAAAAGTCACCATCTAGAAAGTCATCTGTTTTGAAGACTTCTCAGTCAGAGTCAAACCTGAACAAAAGGGGAAAGCTGCAGCTTAATTTTGAATCTGTTAACGAACCTGGTCCGTCAAGAATGGTAAGAGAGTCTACGTGCCCTGAATCAGTGTGGTCATCTGTATCATCACATTCCATCAGATCATCAACATCATCTCATACTATTAGAGAATCATCATCTTATGATGCAATAGACTCAGCTCAACCAATGCAAACTGATTCTGAGCAGGCCGTAAGAATGAGGCTACAGAGTAGTATTCATAGTCAAAATGATGTGATTATGGAAGAAGGCCAGGATAATAACAACATACCACTCCATCCAAATTTAAACCAATTTTTACAACCCGATATCAATGATAATGTTGAGCCTGATATAAATTCTAATATGCCCGCAGGATTCTCATGCCCTTTATGCCAATTTATTACATCCTCTGAGAACCTTATACAAGCCCATGTGAACATGGCTCATGTTGATGTCTTGAGCCCAGCACGACCGAGACCGGGCTCCGACCACCAAGTACCTGGCTCTAATCACAGGGATGGGCGAGTAAGGTCTCAGACTTCTACTGGTTCAAAAGCTGTTACAGCACACAATGGAAATGTTGACGAATACCCTTGTCCAATATGTATGAGGATCTACCATAATTCAGGGGAATTAAGCCTGCATGTGAATCAGGAGCATTCTCAGATATTTAGTCCTGATAAACCAAGTAGAGGATTTGATGGAGCGTCTGCTGGACCTTCTGTTCTGCATTGTCCTGTCTGTGAGATGGAGTTCTACGAGAAGTCACGTCTTGAAGCACATGTGAATGGACATTTCTCTGCAGAACAAACTCCAGGTAAGCATGCATTTGTTTTGATTTGATCTCACGAAACTTTGGTACAATTATGAATTTGTGATAGAAAGAAAACTGATAAATGTTCATGCTTGTACAGGATTGTTTTGTTTGGCTTTTTATTTGCCAGTACATTTTATATAGACTGTAACGTTTTGTAGACTTCTGCATTTGTATTTAAGCATTCATTTGTATCACTGGAAACAATGAGTTTGATTAATATGTGGCAGAGATATCCACTTCAAAAACAAAAATTGAATGGAAGAATTTTTAGTAGAGACATCACAATGTATAATTAGAAAAAATATCAGCATCTAAAATATTATTTCAGTTCAAGAGCGTACAGATAAATTGATAGCTCTAGCTTTGCAAGAAAAGGAAACAGATTTAGCTAACCACGAAGAAGAAAAAGAATTCCAAAAATTACAGGTATAGTGAATGACCTTCATCTACATTTTCAAACTCGGCTACTGTTTTACCTTAAACTTATTTATTTCATATCAAGTTTAAATGAGTGTACAACTATTATTAATAACTCTCAGTGAATGCTATCTAGGTAACTAACCAGTACTCATGCTTTATTCAGAGATTGTGTATTTCATGATGCAACCTCACAGAGTGGAATTTGGACTTGATGCCTTTGTTTCTACTGTTTTTCTTAACCACAGTTCTTTTACTATCCAAAGCCTTGAAACTGTAAAAAGGAACCTGTCAAAACCCCTATTCTTGGAGCCCATCTAAGTTTATTTATTTATTTTAAGACTCCTCCCAGGTAGAACACCATTTATCTTAAATACTCCCAAAATTTTATTGGAGAATTGACCTTGCAGGTTACTTTCTAGTGCTGCCTCCTCACTGCAACTTGTACAGACTAAACTCTCTATAGGAAGCTTTCAACAAAGGGATATTTTGATTCAATTTTGATGTCCTTTTTCAAATTTGCATAAAAATTTTTTATAATTATAACTTCCGTAAGCATACTTATGTTTGCAATACGAACATGTTGTGATTCCAGTTTTTGTACTAGTATGAATACTTAAAATAGAGGATCTTACATGAATGGGCATTTTTTTATTGAATTTGTTTTAGCGTGTCTTTGAAAAACCATAAAAATGTGGTTTTGCTGAATTTTTATCAGTTTTTAGATGAGAAATTCAGACAATAATTAACGACCATGAATGTAAGATTCTATTTATGACATAACTGCAGAAACTTCAACAAACTTCTTGTCTGGTCTGAAGGTCAGTCTAGTTGTAAGAAATCTTTTTTAAGTATTGCAAACATCAATAATGTTGCAACACATCAAAGTGAATAATTTATGTCTTCTGCATGGAATGAGTTATAGCTGGTCTAATAGAAGATCCGTGGTCATATTTATTATGCATGATGTCGTAACAAGTATGATAGAATTTCACATGACTGTATGCAAAAGTCTCATTTACTTTACTTCAGATTAAAGTGATAATTTGAATCAAACAAATTGCTTAATTTACTGAATTAATGAGAACCTGATTTAAAATATACGGATAACAAATTAAACGACATTGAATCCTTACTGCCTGATCTAAGATATACAACAGTCAGACCTCGTTTATTCGACAACCTTCTATCTGAATGCTCGGTATCAGGTCCCCAAGTATCTTCTTATGCACATTGAATTAAAAAGTATCATTCAAAATAAAATTTCAGACCTGATGAATTCGAATGAATGAGGTCCGGCTGTAGTACATGAAAAGTACCTGTTAACTATGAACAGTGATCATATCTGAGAGTCTATACTCGGATGAGGTCACTTGTCTGAATTGTACAGGTTATTCCAGTGAAGTTGTCACCCATTAAAACATAACACATTGGTATTTTTTCTGTCTCAGGCATTGTATGGTATGGCTGACGGAAAACCATTTAAAAAAGCGTATGAGAATAATTTGGAGAGAGCAGTGGCTGCTGGAGACCTTACTGTTGTTGAATATCATGAAAGAAAGAATGGATTCAAGTACGCTAACTCTCAAGGAAGAGATGATGGTAGTTCATGTACGAAAGGTAAGGTCAAAGGTCAATTAACTCAAGTAAGTTATTAGTAAAGTAACTCTTGTCATATACATATAGTATGTCTTGCATAATGGAAAATGTCACAGGCTGTGATTTTTCCGTTGTTAAAGATTGATGGAAAATTTGTTAACACTTTATAAGTTAATAATGAAAATCTTCAAATGTTTTATGGGAATGCTTTCATCCTGACAAGGTTTTCTCTGTTGCAAGGGGATATATGCTTGTTTTAAATATTTAATACGACAGAAGGATGGGGTTTTAATTTGGTTATTAAGTAAATTCTTGTCTGTATGTGTTACTTGTTCTTGAAATATCAAAAACAGGATACATGGCTTTGGGCTGTTGCATTATAATATGTTCATTGATGATGTTTATAAAACACTATGTTCGTGAGAAACTACAGGCCACCCATATTTCACAAAACTTCTCAATCAGATTTTCTGAAGTTGATGATTTCATTCTTCAATAGATCTGTTATTCAAAATATAAGCATGCATACTTTGAGTTTGTGACAGATCCAAATTAGACAGATCTCAACTGTGGACTTTTGTGAAATTGGACCTGTGTCAAACATTGTTTATACAGTGGTCCCTCTCTTGAGCGACATTTTACGTAGACACATTTTTAATTAAATGTTCAATTAGAGAGGGAGGAATTTTTGTTACTCAAAAGAGGGAGTCACTCTAGAGAGGGTTTTTTATGGCAGGGAATACCATAATATTTGTTGCAGGTGTAATACAGAGACTACAGGAGTATTATAGAACACCGACACATGGTGTATCAAGGTCATGGTTATGTACGACTGTAGATCACTATGCTGGTTCCTATGGTGATAAAGGTTGGGGTTGTGGTTATAGAAACTTCCAGATGTTACTGTCTTCACTAATGGCTGACCCGGTCTATAGTAAAGTGCTATTAAATCATGGTATGTATTTTATACATGACATCACATGTCTTGGCTGGTGCTAGTTTTTAAAAGTTGGTAACCCTATTTGATAAATGTGCAATAAATTTTATAAACTTATATTATAAAAGTGGCTATTGTGAGGCTATTTTGGCAAGCTTTAAGTTTCAATGGTTATTTGTACTTGCACTAGTCTAGCAATATACATGTATATGATATTGAACTAGAATAGGAAGTGTTGGGATTGAGAGGTGGAGTGACCGACCCCTGATCTGAAGGTTGTGAGGTCAAGCCAAAGTGGTGTTTTGACCATGAACTACACAATTCCTGAATAAGGTACAAGTACTGGTAAGTAAACCAGGAAGCATTCATCGAGAGTGGTTAGCATAAGTTGAGAGAATTTTTACAGCAATACTGCATTCTTACTGTTAGCAACACCATACTGCATAAGTAGTAATGTTTGTGACAAGGAAATGTTCTCGAACTTTAGAATGTGAAGAAAATATCACCCAGCATAATTGTCCTCATTCACAAAAGTACATTTTTATTTACATTTATAACAATAAAACATTTTTTCTCATGAAAAGCCTGACTTCACATATTTGTGTACTATTTGACTCCCGAAAATATGCACTGATGGCTCGACAGTACATATGTATAGTAATATGTAAATCTAGTGTTCAGGCATTGTGCTTGTAAACAGCAGGCAGAAATTTCTCAAGCTTTTTGTATCAGACATGTGTAACCTCCATTGAAAATATAATTTATGTAAGTTTAGCTTTGATTGGTTGAGGAGGCTTTGATTGCAGTGGTATGTCATTTAAGCCCTTCCTTCTGCACATAATGTTGGGCAGAATTCTGATTTGCTCATTTCTATTGTAAGGAAGTCATACATTCATATGTGTATCTAATTCAGGAAGGCCACAGATGCCGTCTATCCCTAAAATACAGCGACTCATTGAGACAGCCTGGGAGAAAGGATTTGATAAAGAAGGCTGTGATCAACTTGGTGGACGTGTGGTAAACACGGTGAAATGGATTGGAGCGACGGAAATAGTAGCTACTCTGTCTTCCCTTAATGTTAAGTAAGTGAATCTCATTGAGCGTATGACCTTAAACTATTGTTACTGCTTCTTTACTATACTAATATTGCACCAAACAAGGGCATAGCACCCATTATTCACAATACTCAGGTGTATAATTTATGTAAAAAAATGAGTCCAGTAGAAATCACTTTACATGATGTGAACACAATGCAAACATCTGTTAATCTTAACTAATATGAAGTCATAGCTGTCTTTTCACATTTGGAACAAAGAAAGTCTGTTGTCTCTGATTTGCACCAGAGTTCACCAATTTTTATTGAAGTCTGTGAAAACCTTTTTTGGGGAAGCCTCTCTGGACACCCATCAAAAGGAGGGCATACCCTCTGCCACACTCTCCCCACATTATAGCAAATTTACTCTTATCAAATTTTCTGGTCAAATTTTCTGTTTTCTCAATGTAAAGTTCATATTGTTTTACCTGTCTTTCTTTAAATGCAAAGTTTTTGCCCAAAGTTTCTCATTTTGTCTCAAAGATTTGTTTTAATGTGTACACTGTAATGCAAAATGACTTCAATCTAAAGTCATCATGTCTACATTAAAATTAGGAAGGTTTTAAGACAGTGACACAGAAGTTTTGCTTTTGTAATGTATGGGTGCTGCATGCTTTACTGTGGGGTTGCAATCCTATTTGCTTTAGTGATTAAAAGAATACACCAGCTGCCAGAAAGCTGTCACAGCATGATAAATGTCAAGATTTGGTTGTGTTGAAGTAGTTTTAGGTTCTCTGATGTAACGACAAACAACTGTGATTTGGAGACATAATTTATTGAGATTGAAAGCAGTTTATTGGATACTCTCTCCTGGACTGATCTTTTAACCCAGTAAAATTATAAGTCAAATGTATAAGATAATTAAAGATAATAGACGGGCATCTCAACAAAATCACCACTATAATTTTAAAATTTTATTTATTTAATCATAATTTTTGTATACATTGTTTGATTAAAATACAATTTAAGAACAAAAACTCTGAAGAACTTATCTCCAAAAAATCTACGGATAGTTATATATTGGAATATATATATAGTCATTCTTTGTTTACATGGGCATGAAATATTATTGTTTTTATATAGTGGACAATACCGATCGTTATTGATTTGGTTTATGGGGACATTTTATATACCAATGTTTACTATGTTTTTGAAGTCAAAAGACTTTTTGAATGAATAATGCTTCTACTAAACATGGTTTTAACATGTATGTTTTCTATTCAATGCTCTTTTTGATTTAACTCTTTCATGAAACTACAGGTATATTAGGCCACAATAAAATGATTGTATGTTTGCCCAAACGCGACCGACCCCAAAAAAACCCGCCGACTCGAATTCTTTTTTTGCCGTTTTTTGGAAGATTTTTTTTTTTCGGATATTTTTCGTGTCCGCTCCGTCATCGTATGAAACTTAATGTTGTCGTCTTTGCGTTTGAAAGTAACTGTGAATAAGATTAAAAGAAAGCGTGTAGGAGACGCAGTAAATCGATATTCGATGTTCTCGGTTTTTATCGGGTGGGACTGAAATCCGTTATCCGGGATCCTCCGGGATCGCTTTTTAAAAATTGTTCGAGTGGAACATATGTTAACTGTAGGGGTGTGAACGAATTGGTGTGAACAATAAACAATTTAAGTTTGTCAAATAAATATAATTTGGCAGGGGTTCCATTTGACCCGGGACTACGGGTTTTGACCCGGGTGTTTTCAAAAAGACGCCGAAATGACCCGTAGTAATTTCAGTCTGTGCATCAGCGTGACCCGGGGCAATTTTAATATATTGACTTCCGTGCGTCATCAATTTCAATCCTATGAAGTCATAACACAGAATGGCATTTCTATCACAGCAAGACGTCGGAACAGCAGACATTCTAATTGTATAAACAGTATATTCAGTATCGATCGATAACATAAACAACAGGCTGTCAAAATTTAAGCTCCGCCTTCCGCACCATATATGTAAAGCGACATTTGATGGTTGACCAATGAGCGCTACGCTGTGTTAAGGATATCATTTATGCGAGTATTTGTAACCATGTATGCACGCGTGTTGATGACAATACAGGTAACGAGTAAAGTCTGTCATAAATCGATAAACCAAAGCGACCCGTCAAATGTGTGATCGGTAGTACAAACGTTTTGGTAGTTTTAATTGGAGACAGAAAACTGTTGTCTTTCATCGTAGACACGAGTAGAAAATTTATTTGTTCTCAAGGGCCCTTCTTACGCATATATAAAATTAAAACTGCGAAAAATACACGGTAACATTTAATTAGTCTGTCATAGATCGATAAAACAAAGCGATCCGTGAAATGTGTGAACGGACGTTCGAAAGTTTTGTTGTTACAACAGTTATAATTGGAGACGGTCGTCTTTCATCGTAGACACGTGTAGATTTATTTTTGTTATCAATGGCCTTTCTCACGCATATATAAAACTGTGAAAAATACCCGGTAAGTAACATTTAATTATTACGATCTATGCCCGTACTTCTTGAATTGAAATACAACACTTAATGTTCGTTCTTCGGAGGATAAAGTTGAATTAACGACTGTACAATGCAAACTAGCCTGCGTAGTGGATGAACGGGAATATCCATGCTTTCGTTTTCGGGTCTAGTATACGATAAAATCCGTACCGTACGGTCTATGATGTCGCCCGCTCCGTCTTTTACGAGAAATGAATATTATAATAGTCAATTCAGATCAGTTTTATAAATGCCGTTCGTTGTGTACCCACCGTTATTGTTTATATTGTACCTGTTCTATATTTTTATGGATATGGTTATGCAAAAATCAATATTTTTTTAATGATGACCTCACATGTATATTTTATTAACAGACTTGGTACATACATGCTGCTGGTTGCATAGCACATATAAATAGCACAGACAATCAGTATATACAAAACATGTTGAGCATTCGATCCATAAACATCGTAAAAATGGATGACCCCTGAAGTTTTGAAAATGACCCTCCAAATTTCAGGCCCAAGGGTCAGTGACCCTTGACTTTTGGAGACTAGTGGAACCCCTGTTTGGATGCTTTTTATATTGTTAATGGGATGTTATTTTAAGATTGTAACAGATGTTAATTGAAAGGCTGTGAACGATGAACAATTTTAATTTTGCGAAATGAATATTTTTAGTTATTTTTGTGTGTGCATTGTTTTAGCAATAAAGATTTTAACTGGTTTATATTGATAAAAACTTATGCTTTAGTTTAAGTTATGCAGACTCTGTTTAGTACTTAAATTGCATCAGGGCTAGTACATCTAGTATCATATTAGAAATCCTGATAAAAAAAAAAGAATTTGCCTACCTACCTACCCACACCCAGTCATCATGGGTCGGGTTTGGGCAAACTGAAATATTTTTAATTGTGGCCTTATCTTTAAGCAAGATGTTGTATTTAAAGTCAAACATGTGAAAACAAACTACATGTATATTTCATTGTATTTGAATACATTTTCCATTGTAGATGTAAATTATTAGATTTCCACAATCCATCAGGTCCTAATGGTACGCATCCTAAGTTGTTTGAATGGGTAAAAAGTTACTTTGAGAAACATTCAGCATATAAGCAACCATTGTATCTACAGCATCAAGGTGAGTTTGTACTCAACTGATTTAGAAATGTAAATCTGAGATAACTTATATATTAAACATTCTCAATGACCACTTCCTGGTTACTTAATGATACTCACACATACTTAATTATGATGTTCATAGTCCAACTTTGCCATGGGCTGTATTTTTAAACCATTCTCACCACTCCGCACTTTATATCGGTTTACATGAGTACATATTTTCATGCAAGACTTTTAGGTTGAACAATACTCTTTACTGTGATTGGCTAACATTTTCAGTTGTAAAATGTCTAAAATCACCAATGCAAAAACTTTTTGACTCCCAAAAATATCACTTATACACTACAATAAAACTGAAATGTCATTTATGTGAACTCTACTTATTTGATTGTAGGAAATCTTTGCATTTCATTTCGTCATATTGTATTATTTTTACTCCCAGGACATAGCAGAACAATTGTAGGGGTTGAAGAACTGAAAGATAAATGTATACGATTGCTGATATTTGATCCAAGTGCAAGAAGGAAGCAGATGCAACTTTTCCATAGTATTGTCAATGCTAACTTAATGAGAACTTTACGAAAATCTCAGGAGAACCTGAAAGCCAAGCAATATCAAATAGTAGCTGTAGTAGGAATCCTTAATGATCAGGAGTATAAGGTATGTACTGTGTTTGCTTATCTTTTTCCATTCACCACAATTCCCACTGGCTGATAGAGACAGTGTAAAAACCACGGTGTTAAGGGATGTATTAGTGTTCGTATTAGTATAATCATGTTTGGAAGAAGTGGGGTATATTGTGTTGCTCAGGTGAGTGGGTAGACCATTTGGTTGCTGAGTCGTAACTGGCGAATAGTTTAGTCTATGACTGTCAACATTCATGGGATGGATGGCACCTGTAGACTGTAGATTACCCCTAGAGTTTTTGCCGTAGATCAAAGTTCAAGGTCAACGTGGCATTGAGACCGATCATGATTTTCAATCTATTGCTGGGGAAATCCTGGTCCTATGGCTGTCCAACTTCCATGCAAGGATTGCCACCTACTTCAAACAGGCTATCAGGGAGACTGTAAGAGGTTCACAAACATCTCTTGTTATTATTCTGTGATAGTATTTGGTGAGGAAGATGTGTTAAGCTCAACTTTATATTAGTGTCGGCTCTGAAGTTAATCAATATTTATTTGATACATGCTTGCACTAAAAGGCTCTAAAGATTACATTATATTTTGGAAAACATTTTTTATTTTCTACAATAAATGTGTTTGTTGTTATATATTTTAGTTTTTATTTTCCAATTAACCAAGGGCTATTCCAGGAAAATCTCCAAGTAAGGAGGGCAGTAGGAATGACAGTTGAAAATAACACAACAAAGCAACAAAATTTAATTGGTTTTTGGTTTTGATCCCCACAAGATAATTGTAATGGGTCGTCATTTCTACCATGGGAGATTTTCTTGGGGCAGCCCTACCCTTGAGTCTTAATTTATCTGAAATGTTTTATTTTATAGGACCATAAAACTATACGATCTGAAAAACTGAGTTAGCAGATGGCAGAAAGGCTGTGGTTTCTACGACATGTGATTATATTTGATACCTGTACAGTGAAGAGTATCTGTACAATACCAAGTATGTCTGTGATAGGGCTAGACATGAGCATTGAGATCTGAACATTTGTGATTGGTATTGTGATAAAGTTTAATACTAGGGTAGCAAGCGAAAAATGTCTGTCTGCATCTATATCTATATGGAGATAAACTAGTTTTGCATTCACCCCTTGTTGTAGATAGATGGACACTTCATCATTTTCTAAAATAGATTTAGAACCGTAAACTCGCCAGTAATGTTTCAATTTTTATGGTCTTACTACAGTTTATTTACTTCTCTTCTTGATTAAGTGAAGGAAAATGATTCTATACATGGTATCTTAATGCATCATTATTGTTTGTTTACAATTTATGGTATGAAATATGATTGCTAACACTTCTACAATTAGCATGACATTATTTATTATTCTATATCTCTTTGAATTTGTGCTTAAAACAGTAAGGTTGTGCTTTGGCTTTTTTGAAAGTTTACACCGAACTAATATCAATAATCTTTAGCTTACCTGAGCACCAAATGCTGATGGATGAGCTATTGTGATCAGTGTTTGTCTGTTGTCTTCTTTCAGAAAGTGCTTCAAATAACATGTTCTATAAAACAATTGGCTATTTTTGATCGAACTTTAAAAGATTTCTTGGATGTTCCTTTACTAAAATTAACTGGAACGATGCAAAACTCTCATTTGCATGGTAATCTGGATCAAAATCTATAAAGCTGGTAGCCAGAGATTGGTATGGCAGTTTTTCACTATATAAGTCATATGGAAACTTATGGAATCTCTGCTGGATGGAAGCTTCCAGTCAGCATTTTTAATTATTTGGTACAAACGATCCACTGTTGACCAAATTAGCAAAAATGAAGATGGGGGGGGGGGGGGGTCAAACAACGAGGCCTCGTGGAGCAGTTTTCTTAATATCATCCATGTTGAAACTACAAGTTTCATCTTCTCTTCATCCAGTGGCCTGAACTTAAAGTGATCTGGTAGAAATAATCTTGAATAAAAGATATGATTGCCAGGGCTGGGCTGGTTTCTTTACTTAGCTCCCGAAACATTGTATCAGTGTAACTCTGGTGTGCGATATAGGTCCATCATGGCCTTCTTGTTTGTACAATGTTATATTTTTTGAGTATTGCAAATCATGTTTACCATATATGTTATGGTTTCAGTGGCACTCTATTGGTTGTATTCATTTCTTATTACATATTGTCAATGAACTAATAAGTATGAAATAGTTGTTATGAGGTATTCAACTAGTGTTACACTGAATTCCAGATTACTTGGGACATGGCTATGTCTCATTTTGTATGAATGCGAGAGAATAATTTTTCTAGCTATGAAAGTTTTGACTGCTTAACCTAAAGTTTTTAAAATCTATTATATTCCACCCTACAGGTACATAAATTTTTATCAAAATTTAAGAAGGATTGTCCACCTTTGAAACCATCATTTAGTGTTACCAGTGTCCCGTATTTTTTGTATCTACAAAAAAATTCTTATTTTGAATTGCAATAGGATTGAGAAATCTACAATAGGAGTGTTACTTTAGTGACAGAGTTTATTGCAGTTTTGTAACTAATTGCATTTTGACATATTTGTGATGTTAATATTGTGTGTGTTTTTACATCCAAACTTGGTATATGAAGTCGCTTTCTGTTCACTGTAAATTATTACCATCATAGATATTAGGTCATGATTGAATATGAATTTATGTGACAACCTGTATATGCATGTATGTCTTCTACCAGTTTACAATGGTTTTTAACATTTTTCTGCTTGTGTACACAATTTTCTATATTTACTTATAAATCTTTTCATAGTGTTTGTACTTCGGCTTATCCAATGAATGGGTTCAACATGTATGCTGTGAAAATGTTTTCTGTTACACTGAGCATAATATTTTATGAGTCATTTTGTTTAATTGAAGACACCGTATGGTATATTACTGTTTTAACTTCCAATGTTAGGTTATTGATGTTGATCAATCGTAAATATCAACAGTATGTTGCTTAACTGAATTTATACCTGCCTTCATTTCCATGCTCATATTTAACATAGTAAAATTCATTTATAGAACATTTCACAGTAAAACAAATGTCTGTAAAATTGAACTGAGTGAAAGAAAAACTGTTTAGTTAAAATTGCCATAGTCAGTTAGTGGTATTATTATTACTTAAGTATTACAGTTGTATTTCGTGCAAAATAGCTCACCTATGTCATTTGTTTCCGATCACTTGTCTCATGTTTTGGTATTTGTAATTGAACATATTTCATATTGGCACTCATTGCAAATGTATCTGTTGGTTGTGAATCTTGCTTAATTCTTACAAGCACAAAAATGAACAAAACATAATGTTGCACTATTCCAGTTGATACACCTTATAACACATGGTTGTATATAGCTTACCATATCTTCACTAATGTAAATGATGATTTAGTTTTTTACAAAGCAGGTGATTGTTTCTTGACAAACCATTGGGTATGCATAAAACTCTGTCAATCTGTGGTACTACTACACATTGAAGGGGATACATGTACATCATTCCTTCTTATGTTTGTCTGTTGTCTGTTATGTGTATGTATTTTGTCATACTTCTGATTAGTGAGAGACCGTCAGCTGTACAATATGACAACAGTTTGTCGCCAAACTGATGTTATTCAGTTTTGACACAGAAGCAGTCTTGTCCTGATCCCTCGATACATTCTGTAAAGTGTAATAAAACAAATAAACTACCATTTCTCTCATGCTTATGTCAGTGAAACAGATTACATACATTTTGTGCTTTTAGTCGACTCTTTCATGTGAAGTTTAAGTCCTTGTCTGGTACATGTAATGTTTTGGTCTTGTCATGGAAAGTGCTGTTAATAGCGAACATTTTTGTTATTAAAACAACTTGCAATATAACATATGTGTACATGCTTCCTGTTCATGCTTTGACCATCTACAATGTTTGGCCTACCAACGACAGGATTATACATGCAGTATTTTCTGTCTTACTTCATGAATTGCAGATTTAATTTGAACATTTTTTTTACCTTTTTCTATTTTTATTACATGTATATATGCTCTGATTTTATGGACAGAGTTATTTGAGTAAAGAAATTAGATACCGATTCTGTAATGTTAATAAATTTCTATGTAATTATGAAGAATGTTCCTACTTGATTACTGAACTTTGAACATATATTTGAGTGCTGCTGTATGATTTCCAACCTCTTCTTTAAGTGACGTCATTTCCAGAAAACATGTGACGTTTTCTGGAAATCACCACATACTAACAGTAAGCAATATTTGCCCCATATGGCAATATGAAAATGAAGTGACCATATGGAGTAAATATTGTTTCTTGTTTGCAAACAGTGACATCTCATGTTGCGTTTTCTTAAAATGACGTCCCTTACAGAAAAGGTAGTAAATCCCATAGCAGCGCTCATTTATTGTTAAGAATTGTGTGATATGTTTATTGTTCACAGTACATTTTCAATGCAAACCATTTTACCGTATCTTACTTGTTTCAATCATAAGTTAATATCATTCTTTGACATCATTATTATTAAGCTCTATGAACTATATTCAATGGTTGTTATACAGCAATGCCCAGTGTATCACCTTGACATATAATCCATACTCATTATTACTCGATGATTTATCTTTTATTTCTCTTGGATTGATTATTCCATCCCTAGATTATTCCATCCCTAGATTGTTCTATCCCTAGATTATTCCATCCCTAGATTATTACATCCCTAGATTGTTCCATCCCTAGAATATTCCATCCCTAGAATATTCCATCCCTAGATTATTCCATCCCTAGAATATTCCATCCCTAGATTATTCCATCCCTAGAATATTCCATCCCTAGATTATTCCATCCCTAGATTGTTCCAGTCTGATATAGAATTTGATTCTAAGCCAGCTTAGACCTCTCTGGTTTTGATCTACCTTTGACTGGTTCGTTCATGCTGCAGGTTCTACTGGACTGATATGAAACTCTGGTATTCCACTTGAAGTTGCTCCAACTGTGCTAAATAGTTCAAGAAAAAAGTGGAATTGGGGTTACAAAATTGGACACATGCCAACTTGTAATTTATTGAAATCCCAGTCATTGATAGTGACTATGAATTTTACACTGCATATTTTGACGAAAGTTTTCTTGGTTTTGTCGTTTAGTGAAATTAATTCTCAGTTATCTAATTGTAGAAATGTTGTGGCTCCATGCTTGCCATGTGGCCGGCCAGGTATTGTGACAGTATTTGCAGTTTTGCAACACATGTAAATCACCGATATATATTGTAGTAGAAAAATCATGTCAAAAACATTGCACAAAAAAGCACCTACATATGAGTACTTGATCAGCTTTTTATGTATTTAATAGGGTAAACTGAATCATAAATGAGTTAGTGTTTGAAATCCAGACTTGTTGCTTCTAGATGTTATAAATTATTGTGCTAACATGGTGGCCTATGTGTAAAATCACTGCCAAACAATAACAATCATAGGTATTTTATATACATTTGTATTTCATGGGCATATCAATGAAGTTTGCATCTTTCACTTGAAATGGGCATGGCTATTTTTGATTATCGAATGGAAAAAGCCCTAGCAGAGTTAAAAAATAATTCAGTTTTGTAAAATAACATAAATGTATGACAACTAATTGTTGATTGCGGTCATTTTACTAATTGAGTGATTTCATGATCTATTTTAGCACTGGATAATTATGAACTACATATTCATGCGTTATTCAATCAATCATTATATCAGTTTCTTGTGAAAGTTCTTTTTTAAAAATGCATGAATTCATAATTTTCTGGGAACAAAAAGCAAAAACAAATGTTTGCTATGAATGTAATAATGTTCATTACTTGTTTATTAATATGAATGTATATATAGAAGTCTAACTAGCCGAAGCAGACGTCTGTCTTATACTTAGCCAAAAGCACAAGAGTCAAGAAAATATGTGCTTAAAACCCATCAAAGCTATTTTTTCAGCTGTTTAAGATGAGTTTTGTTGTTTGTTGGAACTAATTGCCAAGAACGACTACAATTTGTTACCAACCAGTGCTTTCCTGTTGCCACTTATTGCGATACTTAATTAGCTTTTTATCAATTTTCTGCTAATGTATCAATTTGATGTACCTATGTCTTTTTGTATAGTTCTTGCTCATACCTGATACATGTATGTATATGTAAATTTTTCATCTAGTCTTTAAAAAAATTCAAATGAGGCCAAAATAAAATAAGTTGCTTGTTTGCTGTCTCTCAACCAACCTGCAGAAAATGCTGGCCTCAGCAGGAATTGTGTTTTTTTCAGTCTTAATCAAAAGAAAGTAAAACAGTTACTTAGTATGGTTTTTTAACAAACAAATAACCTACCTACATGTTTTGTTTTCATTGGGTTTTACAACGTTTTTCAACAATTTTTCTGGTATATATGGCGGCCAGTTGACCTAACCAGTTTTCCTGGAATCAATTAACAACCAGTTATAACTTGTTCGTCTGCAAGCAACTGACAACTTCTGCACATGTGGAGGGCATGACCGTGGTCAAAGTCACAGTATAACATAACCTGCCCAACCCTGGTACCGAACGTAGATCTGCCGGGTCACAGTCTGGTACTCTACCAACTGAGCTAGCCAGGATTATTGGAAAGTAGAGTTGTGAGAGAGCAAACAAACACATTTGGCCCAATAAAAAAGCATATCTTTGAAATCCATAATCCCAACTGCACTCTAAATACTGTAGGCTTGTTGATATCTGTGCATTTACAAATATTTTGCCAATGATTGACTTACATTGTGTTAAAGTTATATTTTTGTAAGTATTGCATTCAATTCTGTAAACATAAGATATGGCCTAGATGTGTACAAACATATTTCAGTGATGTGTATTTTATGGGAAGGGGTAATATACATGTAATTTATTCCCATTTCTGAATCTAGAGAATTGTTTTATAAGTGGATGTACATTTATATTTGTGAGTGAAGAAGTAAATCACTTTAATTTCGCAACAACATAATTTTGCGTTAACTTGCCTGTTTTACAGTATATTCAGAATATATGGAATGGTGATTCAATTTTCATTAAGCTGCATTGAACATATTCCTGATACTTAACAAACTATCTCATTTCTCCCAATCTTCCGATCCATGAATTTTAACTGTATTGATTATGTGTAACATTGATTTTTAAATGTTTATCAGCAAGTATGTTTAAGGGATTTATATGCTGTAATATTTAGTAGATGTGTCACTCATTGTTTGTTATATAAGGAACTTGGTTCCATGAGGTTTTATCTATTCTACACAATAAGCTTGTCTATTATCACCAATATATAGTTTCATTTTTAATGTCTAGTCATTTGATTGTTGATTTTATGCTTGTTATTATATGAATATAGAGGAAAATGTCATCAGTACTTTTGTTTTATCAATTATTCCTACATGTTCCCATGATATGTCTCGACCAGATTTGACTACAACACCACATAAAAAAAAGTATATGTTACTATATAGACAGCTAACCAGTATAAGAAATGTTTCCTTTTTGTCATTTCATTCATTCAGCATTTGTTGGTATATAACATTGATATGCTTTCTGCATGAAAACACAGACCACACGTAAATGAGCATGGTAATTTTTATGCCATTGTAATCTGTGGTTATAGTCGAACCATGGTTATGTTCTGACTTGAAGACTTTTGGTCTGTTTGCTATTCTAGGGTACAAAAAGGATCATATAACAGTTCATTAGATACACATGTTACAATAAGACTTTGTTGTGCCCATCCTACAACATGACAAGGGGGGGCATATTTTACTTTATAAATATGTTTACTTCTTTTTCCCACAAATGAAATAATTCCAGCACAAATAGTAGGAAGAGTCTATTTCATATGAACTGTCAAAACAGCACTTTAAACTTGGTGAAAAAGGACAGCTTACACCGACATAACTCAGCAATACACTATGAATTCCCTTCTGGACTACAAACCATTGGTTTGTATTGATAATTATTTATTTCAGTAATCTTTTACACCAGTACAAGTTGTGTATTGACTTGTGCAAACTCTTATTGTTCTCATTAATAAAAATGAAAATAAAATGTTCGTAAATAACACATTATTATTGTAGAATAACACTATTTGCACATACCGAGTCATTATTTGAGCGCTGCCATGGAATTTACAACCTCTTCTGTAAGTGACGTAATTTCAAGAAAACGCAACATGTGATGTCACAATTTGCAATCAAGAAACAATGTTTACTCCATATGGTCATTCGTTTTCATATGGAACAAATATTGCTTACTGTCAGTACATGATGACGTCATATGTGACGTTTTCTGGAAATGACGTCACTGTAGAGGTTGGAAATTGTACAGCGGCGCTCATTAAAAAAATTACATACACATCAATGACATATTTTTAACAGAACAATGAGTATAACAAAGTTGGTAATTATTGTACATATAATCAAGATACATTTCTGTGCCAAAATTTACCGTGTACATCAAAATGCACGTGTGAATGATGATCAAATTCACTGAGGAAATAATTGTAAAAGTTATATCGGATAAAATCTAGACAACTATTTACAAAGAAAAATTACAATCATACACGGTGTGTGTACGGACCAAGACTCCTCAGTAATTCATTATACACGAACGACATCTACTTTCACACGGTACAATTTCATACATAACAAACTTATGTCGCCGTAGACTATTTTATTTCAACCATGTAATCTGTTTTGATAAGAGATGTACATGTATGTTTCAGTTTTTGTTAAAGACACTCGATAAAGATCCAGAAGACCAAAATTAGTCACTTCAATACATATATATGTAAGGTCTATTCATACACTTACTGTTGGCCGCGTGTGATATCAGAATAATAACAATAAACACTAATTAATAATAATTTATCCGGAATTGTGCATTTATTTCTTCATATATCATGGTGTAAAACCATGAAACTTTCAAAAGTCGAAGGTTCGTTTGTTTCAAATTTATTTCCAAACATCGTTGTTGTTAATCTTGTTGAATAAGCACTATCGTTAGAGTATTCCATCCATGATCCTGGTTCAAATTAGTAGCAACGCCAGCAGTACGGGAAACCCACACTTTATCACCTGACTTTAAATGGACGCTGGTCAATGCTGATCCACAATTGTGGTACGCCGAATCACCGGAGAAAACACGACCGATAATTCCGCCGTCTTTGATAATATTAAGATCAATCCATTTGCCACCAGCGTTTTAAAAACAAGTGTTAACATGGATCAAATATAGACCAGAAACTGGTGCGTCAAAATGTCCTTCAATCAAGTTGTATGCATCACCGATATTTGAAACGTCAACATCGTACATTACTCTGTCGGTATCCGCCAAATGGGTTGTTTTTGATAATCGCACATGCGCAGAAACTCTATAAGTTTTATTTGATTGAGCATTTTCAAGCGCAGTCACTCTTGCAGCAAGTTGTGCATTTTCATTTTGTAACTGAATAAAGCGTTCCATAAGTTTGTACTCATATACAAATCTAGATCCTTCCTTGTCACTAAAAGGCTCGAGGGAACTTGCATGGGTCCTCAAAAACAGACATGCGAAAACTACACACAATGCTTTCAATTCAATGCTGAACATAATTGCGGTTTATTCGAGTTACGAAGACAGATAGTTATTATCAAACGAAATGCATGTAACATAAAAGTTTAACACGCTGTGATTTAAATAGAGTTTGCTTGTAGACTCGCATCATGCCACATATCGGTGATATACAAAAGCTTATTAGAGCGACTGATAAACACACTAAAGTTCTATATGCTGAGTTTCCAAGGGACCTGTGTGAGGAGGCATTGTCTTGTGAATGTGGCGTTTCCTGTAACAACTGAATCCTTCCTTTATACCCCCTCCCCAGTGTCTACTTTAGTGTACCTTATGGGTCGGTGTGGGTATAATCTAGTATGTGAACGTGGACGTGCAACTCTCTCATTTGTCTTTATTCATGACTGAATACATGTACATTTGTATTACCAAAAGAACAATACCAAACACATTTGAGAACGTCAACTGCAATTAGTGGTTTAAAGATAGTAGAGTATGAACACATTGAAGGACGTATAAACCAACGTGCTTGTCTCAGAAATGTATACACTTTAAGTTCTGGGCCCGTATTCACAAACGTTTTAGTACTGAATCTCAGACTTAGACTTTAAAATTGCAAAAATTAAATTTACAAGCATTTCTTTTTCATTACATTTAAACGGATACATTTTTGCCCGAATATTTCTTGTTACTTACTCTACACTTTTGCCATGTGAGATTCAGTCTTAAAACGTTTGTGAATACGGGCCATGTAATGCTGGAAGAATCGTACACCAGAATGGTTTTAGTTATGTCTACATTTTTAGAGAATACCAATTGCACGATATATAACATTTAAGGTATATTTTCATATCTTTGAGAATACACGACAGAATGTGTCTTTTGCAATACTATATGTGTGGGTACATGTAATCCTAAACAACTGCTTGTTTTTATTCATTACCACATCCTGTTTATCACTTAACTTGGGTCATACGACGTATTTAATTCAGATACGCAAAACAATTGGTTCAATGAGAAAAGCGTAATTATACATTCAACGAATCCGGTAATCTGCATGTTGTGATTGGTTACTTAATTAAAGTCACAACGACACAAATAAGATGTAAATAAGATATATAATAATAAATATATTGGTCCCAGATGTAAACAATATAAAGTGCCATTATTTTTCTTGTAAGACAGGACTTCTTTCTTTCCAGTTATTCTTAGTAATTTTAGGAAATACCACAACCAATATTTCTAACTGTAAACCAAACCAATGAAACGATTAAGTATTAATTAGCTTCTCAAGACATCAGGGGTCTTATTCACAAATGATTTCAGGCTGAAACTCAGACTTAAACTTCGTCAAAGTCATTGTTACCGGCCTTTCGTTTTCGTTCAATCTGAATGAATGACATTTTGTCAGAATAATTGTAGTTATCCATTCTACATTTTGCCAACTTTTATTACGGTCTAAATAACTTAGATAAAAACTTAGGAGCAAAACTTTTAACATTTTAAAGCCGGTCTAAGTTTGGGGTTCAGTCTTAAAATGTTTGTGAATACGGGCCCTGATTCTTGTATAGAAACATGGAATCATTTCAATTAAAATCAGACACGGAATAGAAACGCAGAAAATTTCGCCAACTTCTCGGCTGCTGCGTGTCGTTCAAACATTAACCGTGTGTGTTTTGCATATTATAGTAGCATTTTCACGAATATAATGGATTTTTAAGATTTGATTTCATACGACTGAAGTATGTATACTAAGAATATAAGGTGTATTTTCCCATCGAAAATGTGTTAGTAAATCTACTTCAATAGATGTAAAATGGCTGACAATGAAAAGTTGAAAATATCCGTTTAGCTTTTTATATCAGTTCTTTGGGGGAGGTGTAAAAGGCGGCGGTGCCGTTAGCCTACTTCGTAACCAATGTAAAATGAAAAACACGGCGGTAAATAAGCCTTAACTTTCTCAATATTTGACATAGTAATAATAAAATACAAGGTAATGCTCCCAGCTTTCCAGCGACGTAAACATATTGCAAATTGGTGAATGTATCAATTCGTTCTTCTAATTTGACTCTGGAAATGGGCATTTATCCGTAAAATAAATTTCAATCTGAAAGTTTCTTAGCATTCTTGTATTTGAATGTTTTTTCTTCAGCAATAATGTTCTATATTTTCTTGCTTCCTGTAAGTTACATTATCAGACTTAAATGATAGGCCCTGTAATGCTTCCAGCTTTCCAAAAATGTAAAAATATTGAAAAATGATTAATATGTTCTAAACAAGTACTATTAAATAAATGAAAAAAAGGCAAAAATGTTTGGTCAACAAGTTCTTTCAACATTATATACCGTATATAGGTCCGAGACATTAGTAAATTGACAAAAGCAAGTATAACAAAAGACAAAAAATATATAAGTGAGCACTTTAATATAATACATAGCAACATAAACTGGTTGAAGAGAGAAGAAGAAGAAGAAAAATGGAGACAAAGAAAAGAAAGTAAGGCGATTGAAGAGGCTGAGACACGTTGATGCCAGTGAGGAGAACGTGTTGCGATAGATTTGTTCACGGACATTATAAACCACCATGTTTATATGTCCGTGATTTTATCTATGATTTATAATCTTTTATATCAATTACAAACGAAACGTCTTATTTGTTTAATATAACTCTCGATTTATCTAAATAATTTTTCATTATCTTCCGTTTGCTAATAATAAAGTGTTTACATTCAGAGGATGAAAGGGCCGAGTCAATCTAAACAAGTACGCCACGCTTCAGTAACGAGATCTCCGATATCTGTAAGGGGAGATCACTGCGTAGGAGATGAACGTTTCACGCACGTTAGTTGTTTCAAATTGGTGACACCTATTCTTCCTATTCTTTTCTATTAAGAATATTACTTGCAACAGTGGCAGAGCTTTTTAGAGGAAGATAGTTTTGTTATCGAGTTAAAAGATTCGGAACAACAAGAATGGAATACAACTTACAAGTGGACGGTAAGTTATAAAAAATATTGTTTTATAACCATGCCTTTTCGTAACCTCGCATGCGTTTTTTTTTCATTAGGTGCAGAAAATCGTTTCTCGTTTCGTTTTCTTATTACAAAATATTGTACTTCGTCAAGATTATATGTGTTACTATGAGTAGACTAGTTTTTTGGGAGGAGTTTTCCACTACGAAGTCGAATTTATGGTTACTGATTAACATGTGTCCGAGTCGATTCGTACCATGGTCAACTCCTACATACATGTATTAATTAACTAGTGCCTGTTTTTTTATTTATATAAACCATTATTAATTTGCTTAGTTTTAAAAAAAAATCAGTTTTATTGTTTTGTGTGTGTGTAAATTGGGAACAGTCAAGTTCTGGCCACGGCCCCGAGTTCCTCTCTCCGGGGTAAAGCTGCCCTGAGAACCCCTTGCTGCTGGCTGAGCGTGGCTCTGTCTGACAGTAGGCTTAGCACTACCTGCCTGATATTTACTGAATGCTGTTGTCCATTGGTCAATGGTATTAATTTTTTGTTTCTTTTGGGACTTTACAATATTCAATGAATCCCTGCTGTATTTTAATTGAAATTGACAGTTATCCCTGTCATGGCCAAAACTCACTGGCAATAAATCTGAACAATTTATATATTTATGTTTCCAAATTTTCTTTTGTATTTTTTTTGAAATTTGGCAAGCTATTGGGGCATCTAAAGGGGAGAAATACTGTCCCTCATTACAGGTACGTTACCTAAATCCGTCGGATTTCGGTAATTTTACCGAAATCCGAATCAAAGTCAACATCTGCAATATATAATTCTATTTTTTTGTTATAATTATTGAATCTCCGGTATACAATGGGAGGGAGGTAAGATACTTACTATTCCTTTAGTGTTTATCTTCGGTCTCCCTGACGTCGGATTGATCTGGATTTAACAGTTGTCTTGTTCGGGCACATCCGTCGCTGCAAAGCTTCGGACATAAAGTGAAGCAGACCCATCTACTTCCGCCAAATGTTGTCACTTCCGTTAGGCCAACGATCAGTCATTCCGGACCGGACCGAGTTCTGGTCCGCTGGCACAACATAATAATAAATATTAGGTTGATACAAAGTTATAAGCAAAAAATCAAATAAAAATATTGCATATTAAGAATAATATAGATGTTAATGTCATCTGAAATCCTATCGCCACATTTTCCATTACAGAAATTCGCCTGTAATAAAACATCTGCACTATATATTGCTATTTTTTTGTTGTAATATTGAATATTGTGCTGATATAAATGTACGAATAGGGTGTTAGAAGGAGCGTATCAGTCCACCTAACACAGAACTGACAGAAATCAAGTGGGCCATCTCGGAAAATGCACCAAATGTCACAGCGTCCCTGGTAAGTTTATCTATCGAGCTAGTTATCACATATTTGTCCTTAAGAATTTGTTTTTTTGTTTTAGTAACATCATAGATAGATTCTTTTATTCCTCCAATTTAGGAGAGCACATTACTGTGTGTGATAATTTCGATTGCTACTAGCAAACGCAGCAGTAAATGGTGTTCTTGATGCCCAAAGAAAGCCATTGACACAGCCCTGTAGAGACAGTTCCCATCACCGTGTATGTCTAAAGGGATTGAATTTTCACTAACGACGGGACAAAATAAGTTAATTATAGACACAGATTTCTTATCCACATGTTCAGGTCCAAACGATATCAAACTGTCCTCGTTAATGGGTCTGAGTTTGGGCAGGAGAGCGTGGTATGTATCGAGCAGCTTTGATTCAGACTTAGCCTGGTTGCTCAACATTTTCTTGGATTTCGAGATCAGAGCATGGGAAAGTCTGCAAATGAACAACAACTTGTGGTTACTAAGGAAACGAAACGAAATACAAAACAATTAACATTATTTTCTTTCTATAGAGCATTTAGATATTTCATTTAATAGGATTAAATATTGGTTTAATAATTGATTGGAAAGTGCATACAAACAAGCTCGGTGTTTGTCTTTGAGATAGTTCTGACGCTAACACATTACACGTAAAAATGGACCAGTTTTCTAGTACAGGCGTATATAAAGCTACGCTATCATTAATTGTAATGATATAATACAGTTCAAATACAAAAGAGAGTTCATTTTTAAGAGAAAAGAATTAATTATAACATTCTAATCATGCAGGATGGATAAGTGATTAAACATTCTGACTGTTAATTAGAAAAATATCAGTAATTAATGCTTGCTACGATGTTGTAGTTACAAGTGAAGATTTGTACAACTAAATTATCTTCCATAATTCTCACTTAATCATCTTAAATTGCTCTCTGACCATACAATTTGCATTTTATATAATGACAACACTTGGACCTTCTGGTAAGAATTAACTCAATTCAATTGTTACTTACCTAGACAATGCTGCACTGTAGTTGTAAATTTCCTGGTGAAATGCACACTTTTGACAAATAAATTTAAGAGGTTTATTCGACCAAGAGACAAAGTCTACTTTCGACCAAGAGACAAAGTCTACTTTGGTAATATCCGAACATGTACGATGAACCCAATGCTTACATTTACTACACCAGATTGTGTCATTACAACATTCATTGTCACATATAGAGCATGGGTACTGGTGAAGGTTACGGGTCGTTTCGCGCCCTACCAGTTCGCCCCCCATGAAAGTCGTTTCGCACTTCAAAACATAGTTTTCACACCTTAAAGTAGAGTGTTATTGAAGGTATTGTTATATCATTGTGGTGTTTGTAGTTGTGTATTTGGTTGTAATTAGTTTGAATGTTGGTGCTTTCAGCATATAAGAGACAACAATACAACATATAATTTAACTGTTTATATTACATAACAAATTAATAATATACATAAATATCATAAATAAAAACATAATATCAATATAAGAACAGTATTTTGAAAAAAGAGAGCATTCCGTTATAGCTGTAACTCTGCTTACAGATTAAAAAACAGTTTCAAATAGCAGAATATTACGTTTAATCGTTACCAAAATGAATGATTACCAACATAGTACCTATTACACTTAAGCAGTAATGGTTGGTTTTTTTATTTAAAGAGCCAATAGAGGTACAACTACATCCGGGACACACCACGAATCCCGGTAGCGCCACTGACACACACACATTGTACATATATACATACAGACATAAACTTTTAATAAAGACGAGATAGCAATTGAAACAAAATACAAGCAATGCAATTTATAGACAAAGTTCAAATCCCGGTAACATGATGCTAACATCGTACTCTCATATAGTAGTTGTTATAGTAATAAATAAACTTGTAAGAACACATAGATTTTGTCGTTTTGTATGTTATTTATAAGACAATAACAAAACATAGACAATGGTTCAAATCCCAGTTGCGCCGCTGACACAACATATAAAAACATATATATACATACATTCATAAAACCATAGCAACAACACACCCTACTCTGTATTCGAGCCATACAATCGGCCGCATGATCGGAGCAGTATATACATTGTTTTATACATATGTCTTTTATGTTTTGATACATTATATTATATCTTTAAGTTTTGATGTATTTATCTTAATAATTTTAATCAATTTAATTTAATTTATTTATGATTAACAGTCGTTTACCTTAAATGTACCATCCATGAACCAACGGGTCTGGCGTAATATACGCGTTTGTTCCGGCGTTGAGAATACACGGATGTCCCCAATAAGAAATTCTTCACAGTTCAGGTAGTCGATGTCGAAGTCAAGGTCCTTAGGTTCCTTTGGTCACATTCTTTGGCGGTACCTATTCGCCACCCGCGCAATGAGGCCCGGATTGGGCAACTGGGGTTGATCGCTGGGTATGTTTTTCATAGCAACGTCAACCAATTCAGCCGCTGAACGGAATAGTTGAGACGCCGCCGCTTCCTTAACTTCGATGGACATGTTTACTGGCACCGGCACGAAAGTCGTCACCGACCTGTGTGACTTTGGCGTGACACCGAAGTGCCTTCCCTCGTACACTGCAGGTCCAGAGGACGGACGACTTGTTGCACTTCTTCACGCAGTACGTGTATCCGTCCGTACTGACAAGCAGCTCTCCACCACGCTTGCTGCCCTTTTCAAAGTAGCGGTATGTAACCGGCTGATCTTCTATATCTATGTCTGTTGTAAGACTCGGATCAGGGAGAGAGCTGAAAATGAAGACAATAATTATTAAATATTACATTATGATAAATGATTATTGAACATACCAAAATGTAACACTACACTAGTAGTGATAAATACAGAAAATATACTGACGTTATGCAAAGAGAATAAAATCGGACACAGACTCGTAGAAATTTAATGAGAAATGATTATCTATACTATAATTGGTACTTACGATTCAAGAATTTCATCAGATTCCTCGATATCCGTGTCCACCACAGAGTCTGAACGGATTCATCAAGTGGTGGGATTGTTATATCAGCTTCAACATCTGATTGAACTTCCCTATGGATGACGTATGTTCCATCCATTACACCGGATGTTAGGACCTCAACATCTGACTGAAATTTAAAAAAATACTATCAGCATGTTTCATTTTTACTACTAACATAAATTAGTGCTTTTCATTTGCTATGATCAGACACTGGGCAGCAATAAAATTTATTTAAGATATAATGTAAACATCCATTACAAATAACTATGTATAATAATGTACATACCTCATCATCGGAGTTGTCGACGGTTGGTGGAATACGGATTTCACATGTAGCACATATAAATGCTAAATCCTGACCAAGGCGGACAGCATCACGATACTGTTTGATTGTTACACCAGTATTCCCGCATTTCCTATGTTGCCACCCTGAACAAAGATCACATGATACAGCATGATGATTCTTATGTACACCCTTGTTACAGAAGAGACAAGGATGTGCAGGCATTATTGAAGTTTTGGCTCAGATTTGTGTAATTTCATTCAATGATATTAGAAGAAAGTGTACTGTAACTTTGAAACAGTTGGAATATATACATAACAACAATGTGAACACATATCAAAAAAATAACAGTTTTTCATTATTTTTCAAACATTTGCCTTTTGTTAGACAATATTGTTCTTTAATTAACCAATTAATTAAAGAAGATTGTACTAAATACATGTTTGAGTGTATCAGTTGGACATTTTATGGCTTTTTTTCAGTGTTATAAGGTATGTATGTATGTGAACACTACAAGTATTTTGCTCGTTTTGTCCATTATTATTCAATAACACTTCTCATGTGATGTCTATAGGGGTGCGAAACGACTTTCATGGGGGGCGAACTGGTAGGGCGCGAAACGACTAGGGGGGCGAAACGACCTGATACCCTTCAGACGCAGCCACATCATTTAAACTTGCCGGTCTGTCTAATTGGACGTTGGCCAATTCACTGATGGCGATGGCAAGATTCTTTTGTTGTTGTCGGTTCTTGTTAGCAAGACCTTTGTATGGCCGCCCAGGGTCAGTTGGGCCAAATTAAAACGATGTTCTCCAGAAGAATGGAAGAAATTGAAAGACAAGGAAAAAGTAATCTACAGTTGATATTAGAACACAAGAAAGTCCCCTTGACGTATTTCAGAGTTGATCGTCGTTCTCGATGGAGACTCGGGACATTTTGAGCTGGAGAGAATTCTTTTTTCCTTTTAATCTCGTGATACCACGCCTGGCTCCTCTTTTCGGTAATTCAATCGAACCTACAATTTTTTTTCGTTCTGCTTGTGCATTTGTCACAGTTCTTTGTTCATTTAAAAAAGCCTGCTGTTTCAACAAATTCACCTCTTTCTGTACTACCTCCATTGTAGCCTTAGCAGCTTCTAATTTCATCTTAGCGGCTACTGAACTCGCTGTTGAATTAGTCTTACTCCTTCTGCTCACTCTGATTGACCTTGACTGTGTGTCATCAATATCTCGCAATTGTTTCAAGTGTTCTAACTCAGACATAACTGTTTGCACTCTCTGATCACGTTCAATGTTATTCTGTTTAAATTCTGTTAATAAACGAACAGAACTTTCACTTCTTTCAGATTCTAGCAGGGACATCTATAAGTGCTGGTCTACCAAAGGCACAAAGTGATTTATTTCAATGTTCTCATCTTTAATAGGAAGTGAGGCCGAAGACCACATTACCGAAATAGGCGAAGCGGTGTCGCTCACACTCCTGCCTTTCACTACTCGTGAAAATGCATTAGAAAGTTCATTCTTATTTTTAGATGGGAAATGTGACCTAATGGGTATAGCCAGGGCTGCACTCAATGCATATATATGTCCCATTTCGGAGTATGAAGATTCCTGAATGGCATCACTGACCAGTTTATCATATGAACTAGTGACTATTCTTATATCTTTCAAAAAGTTATTGTCCTTCTTTTTTGTGTCGTAGCTATCGGGATTCAGGTTAAGTTCTAATGTGGTTAGTAACCTAAGCAAAGGATGATATTCCTGGGAACCAGTAATAGCTAACGAAATGGCCCTATACAAACAATTCCCATCCCCTACTGTTTTCAATGGTGAATTTTCATTTATCAGAGTTGGCTCAAACATATTAATAATACTGGTTTTATAAACTTTGACATTGGATCTTGGTGTATGTGGAGTCAAAAGGACTCTTTTACCTTCAGTACTCTTGAACATATTAAAAATGCTGTCTTTTTCAATTTCTGATTTAATACTGAAATATTTACATTTAATCCGATCATACTTGTTTAATTTATTTACACACTCCATGCAAATATACGCTTTTCCACTTTCTGGCTGAAATTCTGGTAGAAACTCCTGTAAAATATTCAATAAACTACAAGATGAAGCTGAGGTTAAATCTCTCCTTTCTGTTAAATAAATATTTCCTTGTTTTGAAAGTGCAAGCTCCTTTTTACACAATCTACAACATTTTTCAAATTAATCACCCTTTTATTCGACGTAGCCATTGTCCCTGCTGACAGGGACCGTATATGAACGTTATAGTGTGTTTTCCAGCTGCTGAGAATGAACACGGGGACCTGCAACAGTTTTTTTTATCAATTGATCTTCCATATTTGAACATTTCATTTCTTAAAAGATGTTTTATATAATTTGGTAACATATGAAACTTTGAGTTGGTGAGTTATTTAATGGAATAAATTCTCATCAGAATTCATTTTTATCACGCAATTTTTTATGTCACATTAACAAAAAAAATCGCTACGAACTCCGAACCCCTGAGAATCGGGATGACGCATATTGAATATACACGAATTCCGCAGCACCAAATTACGCATTTATTTATAATTGGATTTTAATTACTACACATTTAATATGGGCATCGGAGATGCATGTCGATGTAACATTGGACATTGATGTTCGCTTTCTTTCGTTTTCTGCCTATTAACATTATCAGGGCATTATTTATATAATGGTAATGAGAGTGTATCTATCAGAACGCGTTTGCGTAATCATTGTTTACATTTATACTGTCATAATTATTGGACATAAGCGAGTCGCTGTAACTGATTGGTTTACGGATCCTGGTCGATTCGCCCGTCTAAACATAGCAAATATCACTAGCGGTAGAGTTATAAAGCAGAGGGTGAATATGAAGGTATCGGAATAAGCGCCCGATGCTAAAGGAGAGTAAATATTATTTAGCAACTTATATATAATTATATACTTTGACAATATCATATGATTACCCACTTCGACAATGGATTAATTTACGGGTAATAATATTGTGCGAGTGTATTGGTCATACATCAGATGAAATTAATAGTCCGCAGTGCTTAAGCGAAAAACCAGAATACCCGAAACATTTACACAGAACAATCAATACAGGTGTTCCGGTGTTTTGGTAGTTTTACGGATGAGCGGTACTATTACAACTAATGCACTCACACAATATTATTTAGCAGCTTTAATTATTTATTTCGACAATATCATGATACAACACTTCAACAATACATTCATTTAGAGTTTATTATAGTTTTAACGCATTGTTTTTCCTCGGTTTTTTGGAAGTATTGCGGACGAGCGGTACTAGTATTTATTTAACATCATGTATGACTATTACTCTCGCACAATATTATTCAGCTGCTTTAATAGTTGCCTTTGACAATATTATATGATAAACACTTCAACAATAGATTAAATTAGTCTATACGTGAAGTATTGATTTTCTATGTAAATTTTACGGGTGTTCCGGTATTTCGGAGGTATTCCGGTGACTCGTGTTAGCGAGTGCTGGGGTTTCCTGCAGATATTTACTGGAGTACACTGCTACAAACCGCATGAATGCTGTTGTCCATTGGTCAATGGTATTAGTTTTTTGTTTCTTTTGGAACTTTACAATATTCAATGAATCCCTGCTGTATTTTAATTGAAATTGACAGTTATCCCTGTCATGGCCAAAACTCACTGGCAATAAATCTGAAAAGTTTATATATTTATCTATCCAAATTTTCTTTTGTAACTTTTTTGAAATTTGGCAAGCTATTGGGGCATCTAAAGCGGAGAAAAACTGTCCCTCATTACCTGTTAATTGACTGAATTCAGTAAACACTATACTGTTCAATGACCCATCTGAAGCAGAAGAAGATGACTCATCTGAACTGTCAGTGTCACTGGAAATATCCATAGTTGGATTAACATGCCTCCTTTTATGGTTTGCTTTTGCTCTTTTCCGTGTAGTGTCTCTCAGTGGTTGTGCAGTCTCCTCCTCACTAGATGAGTCATCGTCCGAAACCACATTTCCACCCGTATTTGGGTGTGATTTAAATCGTTCCTTCCTAACCGTACCTGCGGTATGGATCGGGTAGGCTTGTTGGGGCCAAGTCTATCCTCTGAATGACCCCACTTTTTTTATACTGTGTTCAGTTTCTTCACAGCATGTGCATTTAGCCACTGTGGCTGTAGCGGCCTTCCTTTTACCCCTCATATCTGGTAATTGGAAACGAAATTGTAAATTATTAAAAACATGAACTTGCAAAACTGTTTTCTATGATTCCTGTATCATTGAAATGGTAACAACTAACCTCAGGCATGTTGCATGACAACTACCTGGGAAAAATATCAAGGCATAATGCACTGGCACATGCCAACTGGTGCTCATAACATTGCAATAAACATCTCGGGATTACCCCGGAAGGAAACATGCCCTGTAGACCATCAAATAAAGAATGTATGAATAACCACACAAAATATACTCGGGCAACCATGATAAATGCATAGCATTTAAATATAGTTATGCACATGGACCAAATATAGTAAATTCAGGTACTGAATGTAAAACATGGTTAAGCCCGGAAAGAAACAATACTAAAAACATGACTTGGAAAAATATAACACCGCGGGTATCTACCAGAAAAAACCTCGGGCATTGCCCGGAAATGAAACTCTGGTTACAACCCGGAAAAAAACACATGTCTGTTAATTGGTAATTTAATAACATTATTCTGACCATGTGAAAATTGATACATGTGGTCTAAGACAAGTGCCATGAACTATCTCGCTCATGTAGCTGTGTAAAATAAAGCACATGGAAATTGCCACATAATTGTGACACTGGTTCCAATTTGTTTAGGCTATAAAAAACTTCCAATGTACACAAAAAATATAAATATGAATAACCAAAAACAAGTATACTCCGTTAGGAGACAATACAGTTCTCAATGCTTCTTCTGATCAAAACCCTTTGAGTCGCCAAGTTGCTTCAAAGCCATATTTAAGTGAGTGTTTAGTGCATCAACTGCAGAACTGATCTCAATAACATTAACTGGATATCTACATCTAGTTGTGGGTTCTGCCCTGTATGCAGTTTGTACAACTAATACATCCAGTATATTTTATAATTTTTTTGTTGTGTCCACTAAAGTGCACAAAGCGTCCTTATAGTACAGGTCATTCGTACCAACAATTAAAATAACGAGGTCTGGTTGAAAATCTACATTTTCTCGTAAAGTGTCAACGGTGGCTCCCGATAATCCCGAGTATTGTATTAAAAAATTCTGTGGTGGAAGATTTAACGCATGAGATAAAGCGCAATAAAGTTTGTGATGAAGATTTCCGGAAATTCCTTTGTTCTCAGGAACATGTTATGCGCATGCGTGCTTTGCAGCAAGATCATACTAAAACCCGTAACTGCCGGTTAACAAAGAAAACGGCATAGCCTAGACCCGATCACAGAACACTCTTGTCCATAAAACATTTTACTATAATAAAAAACATTAATGCACTTCTTTCCGTAATTTGTCTATCACTGGTACTGCCACCGATGCTGCCGATATGAAGGATATCATTCCACCTGGAGTAGCACCAATTAACACTGGAGAAAGTTTGTTGTTGAGTTTTGGGGTTTCTGTTTTTTTTAACAGGGCACTCTGTGCCATCTACAATGACACGTGTGGAGGGGAAACTACGTCAAAAAACCATTTGGCATGAAATACGTAACAAGTTCATTTGGTGGCCATATGCTAAGTTCTTTCCACTGAAGGTACATAAAATTAATCCAGGTAATGAAAATGTTAAGAATAACCTTCTCGGACACTCCAAACATACGTTACAATTCAAAGTTAGTCTTATGCTGTCTCAACTTCATTATAGCACAATAAAGAACTGATCTGCCACATCTATTGACACTATATTGTGGTATACATAGTTCAAATGATATGCTGCTGGTTCTAAAGTTTCAAGCATAAAATAAAACTTAAAAATGTTTTCAAGTCCAGTGTAAAAGTGAATTCCAGCTTTATCTTTCTTAAGTTTTTAACTGAAAACATCCTCTGAAGTTCAGTCTGAGTTGGTGCTGAGTGGAAAGTAGTTTTAACTACTGGAGTGCAGTCATTGAACGCGATGTCAGTTTCCATTTCACAAGTCGAAGTTGACACTTCTTATATACAGCCTACTATAAGGTCGTCTCCACAAGTAATGTTCTCCTTATTTTCACAAGACAATGTCCTTTCGTCAAACAGTTTCCTCCTTTTACTCGAACATGCTTCATATCTTAATCTTCTCCCCCCCTTCCTCGGATTTTGGCACTTTCCAAGGAAATACACTTGGTACAGCAGATCTTTTTAAAGAGCATCTCTCTTGGTGTGCAGGCCTCGTGGGAAGAAATTGAAAGACACGCCAAATCAGTTTTCTTTTTGTTTATTCGTCTCATCCCATTACAGTGAAACCATGGGTAATGCTTCTTTGATTAAAGTAACATAATTCGGACAAAAGGCGTGAAATAATAATTAATGAAATCAATTTCCCCTATTAATAAATATATTTACCATGATAAGTCACGGATACGTAGTCTTTGTCAGTGAAATGGCTCCTACATACGTAACAGAACTTGCTCGGAGGTGACCATTTTTCATACTTGTTTTTTCCACGTTTGATCGCCTGAATCCAAATATCAGGGCGCTGTTTGTTCGCAGGTAGAATGTGATGTCCATTGTTTTTGCACTCAGGCACAACACAGTTTGTTTCCGACATTTTAATGACGATAAATATTTTCTGTTTGAGCGATAGAGATTAGCGTAACCGGTAATCGTGTAATCTAATATGGCAATGGCAGAGATAGTTTACTATTTATCGCGAACTTAAGTACGATACGTGTTGAATCTTCGAAAGCTGTGTAATTGTAATTTATTTTATCATATACATATAGTGTGAGGTTTGCAGCAGCACATATTTAACACAATGTGTTTAGTGTTCAATTTGTTTTGAACACAAGTATCAAGATATCAAATAAATTGAGCATGTTATGTAATGATTATTGGTTCATGATATTTCATTAAAAAACAACAAACACACAACAAACACGTAGGTAAATTTAAATGTTACTTTTTATTATTTTACTACATTTTGGTTTACAACAAAATGTACTTTTCAAAACATTTTACACACACTATACATATTTTAGCAATATATCAATGGGACCGTCTTCAATATTTTAATATATTATATTTTAATATAAACCAAGCTTGTATTTGATTATTCTTGTAGTACAATCAATAAATATTGTTTCCCTAGTTCTCAAGTACTCAGAAGACAGGTTAATCATGTGCTGCGAGCCGGCTGCCACAACCTTTCTCTTTTTTTTTCTTTTGCATGGAGTGCGGGAGGTAGGGAGAATCCATGCTCTGACCTGCGAAAAGGCTCTCTCCGCCCCCTGACTTCTGAGTATTAATACAAGAAACTTTTAATAATAAATAAAATACACAAAGACATGTATATGTACTTTTATATTTGCATTTCCCTGTCTCTGAAGTTAATTTATGTCACAGTAATAATACAGAGTAATAGACTAGACAAACACAAAGGTTTGATTGACTATATCTGCCATCTAACCAATGGCAGACGTTTTAATAAACAAATTATGCAAATTATCAATAGATTATGCAAATTATCAATAGATAATATAATGAACAGCAGTGACATAAAGTTGGACTGAGCTAGTCCACAATAAGTTAAAAACAATTGTAGTAGAAAAGGTGGGTGGAGGGGTGGAAATGTGGAAAAGTAAAAAAGCTTCTCTGAAATTAATGCGAAGAATAGCGTCTTGGCGTAGAACTGGAAATGAACCCAAAGATGGGAATGTCACGAAAAGTGACAATTAACCCAAATATACACAAAGAGTAACCTAGGGCCCCATCCACCTTTAACAACAAACATAAAAGTAAATAATGTTGATTGCAAATACAAACTACTTTATCTCACTATGCTCAATAAATTGTGGTTTTATATTTGCATTTCCCTGTCTCTGAAGTTAATTTATGTCACAGTAATAATACAGAGTAATAGACTAGACAAACACAAAGGTTTGATTGACTATATCTGCCATCTAACCAATGGCAGACGTTTTAATAAACAAATTATGCAAATTATCAATAGATTATGCAAATTATCAATAGATAATATAATGAACAGCAGTGACATAAAGTTGGACTGAGCTAGTCCACACAACCCAGTCCAACCAAAGAGACAAGGAAAGAAATGCAAAGGGTGACATAAAAAATTATATTTATAAAATCATGGTAGCAGTAACAAATATATGTAAAAGATCATGGTAAGTGACTAGTATAAACACTACATTTTGAGATCACAGTTATGTTATTAAACTGATCCAGATTTAAACTACAACTTTGGTAGTAACTGATTTACTTTAACAACAGTTCAGATGCACAATAAACAAATATGTTGTAATTTTGATACTGTTCAATTGGTTTGTATGTTATTTATAGACAGTTATGTAAATAACCCTGTAAAATGTAGTACAGAACTGTGCCTATCATTGTGGAGTTTAAGACAACACAATATTATTTCTACTGACAAATAAACATGTGAATTGATTATAAAATTCAGAACAATGTATACTATGTACAATATATACAAGATGTAAGAAGTAAAACAGGCATAATGACTAAAAACAACATGAAAAATTGTAATGAAAGATCAATCTGCGGAATGCAAACTTTCACTGAGATATGGTCACACTCCAATAGTAAATACAACTGACAGATATGTGTAGGTGTCAAGCTGACAGACTGTAAACATTGATAAACAGTGGGTCAATTTGTACGAAAGCCTAACTAATGTTCTATAGTTACACACCAATAACTATTATCAAAAATTAAAGCTTAACTTGTATAATAAACACTACATACTGTATGGGTAGTTGTATAATATGAACATATGTTCAAATAGAGGTAAAGGTATAATAGACACACCCCAATGTCTATCACCACCCTAGACCATGAAATATAAGTCAATATTCAGCAAGCACATGAGTAGAATAATAAAATTTTAGACAGCACATGTGAGTCTAACATGGAGGAATAGACACACACCAATGTCTATTACACCGGCATAATAAATATATAGTGATGCAAAATAAAAATAACAGAACATGGTTATGTACAGTGACAACATTAATATGATGGATAGACACACACCAATGTCAAGAGCCATGGCATAATAATACAAGCAATTATACTTTACAATGAGCACATAAATTGGGGAATAGACACACACCAATGTCCATCACTCCAGTTTAACAATATGTGTAGCAATATATCAAAAACAATAGTTGCATAGTAATTTTTGAAATTATGGCACTGTATTATTTGACACCAGTATGTGGAAATGGCACAGATAATGGGTATTGGGCTTGATATTGGTACTTAATCAAAACAAAATTTCAACCTTAGTCATAACCACACACCAATGGTTAAGACACAAGAATAAAACCTCTTTGAATATGAAAAGTTGTTACAGTTACACTTTGGCCTTACTGAACATAGTTAAATTTGGGGCACGAATGTACCTCTTATAGGCATGTGATTTCCATCTCCCCAATTGCATTATAGTATGTTCTGGGGTACCCGACAAGAATGCCTGCGTACATGCACCTATACGGAAACTGTGCAATTTGTATTGTTTCCTAGACAGGTTACAAAAATCTAGCAGTTTGTTAAACATGCCTCTGAAATGGGCCAGTGTGAAGGGACTAAGTGATGAGCTTATGAACAAGGGTCCCTTTTTATCTCCCCTGTAAGATATGTAATGCTTCAAAGCTTTAACTGGACATAACTTGGATGCAGACGAAATTATAATACTAATTGGTTTACCCGTCCGCTGTGTTTTATGATGTGCAAGTTGGATATGTGCTGAGGTCTTTGAAAATGATGTATGTTGGACCTGCACAACATCTAGAGCTTTGTCTAATTTGGCAGGTAGCAATTCACCTAGTCTAAAAAATCCATGAAATGCAATAAGTATTATGGCTCTTAACATGTATCTTATATATCTGTTGGATGCATATAAATTGTCAACAGCACCAATAAGGGAACTTATGTGCTGTGACAGAAGTGGTAAACGGGTATCTTGTACAAGTTTTAGTTTCCTACATCCTAACATCATTCTCTTTATCATGAATGTGTTACATGGGTCATCCTGCCCTGCAAGTTGGTGGAAAAATGAAATAGCTGACAAGTGACTGCTTATAGTAGAAGGAGCAAAGCCTGCTTTATACAAATGTGCAACAAATAGTGACACATGATTAGATGTGGATGGAAAGTGGAATGTTAGCCCAGTAGTATTCGTAATAAAGGCAATAAACCTATTCCAGAATCTGGTATATGAAATTCTGGTCTTATCAGCAAGTGAAGACTGTAGAAGGGTATCTCTTAACGCAATAACTTCTTGGGGGACATCGCCCAAGGAATCGCAGTCGGGATCTTGTCTAGAAACGGGGCAATACGCAGGGCCTCCTGTACCTGAAAGCGTGAGAGTTTGTCACAAATAGTGTTGTCAAATGTGGAAATGTGTTTTGATGTAAAGCAGAAATTGAATTCTAACGCTTTTAACACTATAATGCGAATTAGATTCATCATAACTGCATCTTTAGATGTCTGTTTGTTTAAACAGTAAACAACAGCCAGGTTGTCACAAATGAAACATATGTTTTTATTTTGCCACATATGGCCAAACAATGAAACTGCAAGAGTGATAGGGTATAGTTCCAAGATATTAATATGATGAATGGTGCCTTTTGGGAATCCCCCATAAGTCCAATGTGTGTTAAACATGCAAGCAAATCCTTTAGTACTCGCTGCATCAGAGTGCAGTTTCAGGGTAATGGAAGAAATAAACCTGTCATTAGTCAATAGAGTGCAGCCATTGTATGTTTGGAGAAAGGAAAACCAAAGGCGCAAGTCAGCTCGGCATTCAGAAGACAACTTAATGTAGTGGTGGCCAATAGTTTTACCTATTGTAAGGTCATATAACCGACGTAGGAAGCAGCGCCCTGGTTTAATCACTTTACAAGCAAAATTTAAATGACCTAAAATGGATTGAAACTCCTTAAGCGTTATTTTACGTCGTTTCATGGCCTGTGACAACATGGTCTTGAGTGCCAATATTTTGTCACTGGGCAGAGTGGCCATCATGGTGGTTGAATCAATAAGTATTCCATGGACCTCAGCCTTAGATGTTGGTAACACTGTTTTGCTATGTTTGATAGGAATGAACAAATCCTTAGCTAGTGACAAAAAAGCAATTAAACTGTTTTGACATTCATTTGAATTCCCCTTGCCAACAAAGATGAAATCATCAATAATATGTGATACTTTATCCACCTGAAATTTGTGTTGCAAAATCCACTGAATACTTTTGGAGAAGGATTCAAATAATTGAACAGATGAGGAAGCCCCCATAGGCAAAACCCGATCGAAATAAAATTGACCATTTAACATGAACCCCAGTTTATGGTAGTCTAAAGGTGACAAAGGGATGATGCGAAAAGCGTCCTCTATGTCCGCTTTGGCAATGAGAGAATTCTTACCCGATTGGATAACAAGGTTAGCGACATGATCGAAAGTTTCAAGAGAAACCTCAAAATTCTCCCTAGGGATATGTGAGTTAACAGATGGAGAACCCCGGGAAAATGATAAGTCATGAATAAGCCTATAACTGTCTTTGGCTTTTTTAGGAACTACACCCAAAGGGCTACAAATGAAGTCATTGAGGGGAGGGACATTATAAGGTCCTTTGATGCGTTTAAGTGCTATTTCTGACAGTATTTTTTTGGAAACGAAATCAGCATGTAGGGTAGCAGAAGGATGATTTGGAACTTTGCGGGATGGTGGTGTACCTATACATCCTAAAGGAAAACCATAACAAAAGCCTTTAATTAACTTGATATATTCTGAATTATCATAACCTTCCAAGTAAAGAGCTAAAGTTTTAGCACATATAGGACTAGGCAAACAAATTTTATTCGTTACTTTTCCTATTGGTGGAGTTTTTGTTAGACACAAGTTTGAAACATTTACTTGCACCATGGGACTTTCCATCACAGTTAGAGCATTGATGCAGTAAGGAGCAGTTTTGTTTTGAGCAGGACTGTTTATTCTGGAAGTCCCAGCAGTACCCTCTCCGAAAAAGAATGTTGTGGGAAAGTTGTTTTCCCCTGATTGGTTTTGGGGTGATAGGGCCTTGGGTCCGAAAAGGAGCTCTCGTCATGGAGCAATAAAGGAATGTTTCAGTGTGGAGTTGGCCCCAAGATACCTCCCTGACAGCCCGTAACTGCCTAAACTTCTCATCATACGTTTGCCAGTTGACCTGTGGTTGGGTAGCCATCATTTGAATGAGAGACATGTATTGGAACATTTGTGGGGCCTCTTTATGATATTTTGATGTATAAATGTTGGCATACACCTGAAAGGCACGGGACCAGGCCATTATGTTAGTAATCTGCTTTTGGGCAGCAGTTTGAATGGACGTGACTGTTCCTAAGTTGGTTTTTTTGATTGTCTTAGTTTGGGAAGTTTGATCAGATGTGTAGTACAACTGTGCCAAATCCACATACTGCATGTTGAGAATCTGATCTCTCAACTTATTTGGTACAGGGTTATGTACAAATGAAAATATTCCTAAGTCTACAACAGGTTGCTTATCATAGGAAGGCTTATTGACATCAGATGAAGGCTTATGGACAATTTCAGTGCCTTCCGGTTCATCATTGATATCGTCAGTCTCATCGACCTGTTCAGATTCACCCTCCCCATCTGAAAATCCCATATGGTCAGACAAAACCGACCTACCGTCGTCTTCTTTTTCAGACCCAACAACACTGGCGTCTGTACCATCGTCTTTTCTGATTGGATCATCACATACAGTGTCTAACAGGGATCTCAGTTCCTTCAAGACGGTTTCATCCTGGGCTATAGCAGTAGCCAACAGGGTTGCCAGTCTTGCTTCTGACGAAGACTTTCCCTTGCCACCCTTGGCATCACAAGGTTTAACTTTCGGCATACTGAAATAGCAAATAGATGTAATATGTTTGCAAGCAATATAACTCATTCACTGAATGAAAGATGTCAGCACAACACCATATTTTCATAAACGACAATCACATCTATAAGTGGATGCCTTGTTAGTAAGGGTACACCGATCCACCAATGGAAGTAAAGAACAACCTAGCAACCTCACCGACATGCCTCCAGACATACCTGTTTATTTGCCAAGGTGTAATGCCAAACATATATATCCAATGATTTGAGGTAAAACCATCTATGTTTGACATGCCATAGAGAGCAAGTCGACCTGCCAACAGAAGCTCTGAACCACCACTAGTTAGATCAAACTCCCCTCCTGACTCAGCAATAAGTCGGTATATATTGATTTAAGTGCTGTAATCAATTAACAAAAACCAGACATAGATAAACAAAGTTAGGTGAAAAATGATGTTGTCTGTCTTCAAAATAATTGTGATGTATCACAAATTGATTTCAATAGCACATTTACCATAGCCTGAGAGTGATCACATAAGAATCCAGGCATTTAATGCTGATTTATTTTTTATATAATAATCTGTTACACGAGGACATGATACATGCCACGTGAAAGATAAATAAGTAGTACACTAGAAGAATTGCTATGTAGCATTTCATATGTGCAAAATAACAACCTTCACAATTTGGGTATATACACCTGTTTGCATCCCCATTAATGTGGCAAGACAGTGATATAAAACGCCCACTATGGGAATATTGCCTTAAACGTTCCTTATAATGTGTTGCAGTATTAAACTGTCCACACAAGGAATTGTATGCTTATTGGCAGCCCGTGATATGGCGGTACAATCAATTATGTATGAAATTTGCACACATAAGGTATTGATGCTTACAATAAAGGTGTCCCAAGTTAGTGAGGCAATATAATGTATATAAAAGTTAAAGCCCACAGAATGCAATTGCACACATTGTAATAATGGTATGCTTGAATTATCATTATGGTGGGGCCAAACATACATTGTAAATGAGGCAGACCCTCAATGTCTATTATGCAATAATAAAAACATTGCATTAAGACTGCCTTTAAGATAATAGACATGAGGCAATGTAATAATATACATCAAACGGTGTATTTATATCTTATTTAGTACATAGATAAAAGACATACACCACCCCTCTGTTAACAATCTGTAGATCTTCTAGGATGTTCCACAGTCCACAAGTCAAGTGTTCTCACTTACAAAGTTCCACACAATGAAGTTTTTAGAGACACACAATCCACAAACAGACTAAAAAATAAATCATAATTATTTAACACAATTTACAGTATGAATATAAATAACAATGCACGGTTTCTAAACAATATTACTCAACATATTTCTTCCATAAATGATAGCTCCTCGGACTGACATGTAGTACCTGGGCATACCCTGCTGGCCTACATGGACCCCGTCACTGGCAACATAGTCTCGCAAGAATCGTTTGTTGTAGTTGTTCCTACAATGTGACCAAAACTTAATATTATTATTTCCATCACAAGCTGACTGTAGGAGGGTATTGGTCAAGTCAACTCGAGCGTTGTACCTTCCAGCTATTCTACGATGGGTGATTTCTGAAAAAATAACAACTTTGGCCCCCTTCTCCAGCAAAGTCTTCGCAAAATCCATCATAGTGTTGACTAGGGCAGCAGGTTCGACTGAGTGCACACACAGATCATTACTACCTATATCAACAAAAACAATATCAATATCTAGGTCATCCACCAAGTGTGCATCCGTCCAGATAGACTTCGGATGAGACTTTTGATAAATCTTCCCACCCCCAATACCATGCCAGTACACTTGACACCTGCCAGAATCAAAGTTTAAATTAATGTGATTATTTGTAAGACACCACTTCTGAAGACGTCTTGTGAAAGAATGACCTATTAAAAGAATGTTATTTTGGTTAGACATGATAACAAAGAATAGTCTATAAATAGATTATAATATGACGTAATAAGGCGGCTGTTTCACACAAACATTGAAACAGAAAATTAAATGCAGAAAACCAGCTTACTACAATGTCCTGATCTTAAATGCAGACGGAATTGAATTAATACAGTGGTTAACTTATGCTCTCAGCTTCAGAACAAGAAAATTAGTTACGAAAATAGAAAATATTTTCACAATTTTACCCACGCTAATTAAATCTCAAAACGAGGTCAAGACGCGGAACTGAAACAATTCTTACTTATGCCAATAAAACGACTCTGATGAAGGTCAAGACCAACATCTTCGTATAGTACGATTTCAACTACACGTGTATATAATAAAATTCAAGAATAACGGTCTATAAACAGTAAATAAAAGTAAAAAAGCTTCTCTGAAATTAATGCGAAGAATAGCGTCTTGGCGTAGAACTGGAAATGAACCCAAAGATGGGAATGTCACGAAAAGTGACAATTAACCCAAATATACACAAAGAGTAACCTAGGGCCCCATCCACCTTTAACAACAAACATAAAAGTAAATAATGTTGATTGCAAATACAAACTACTTTATCTCACTATGCTCAATAAATTGTGGTTATATGTCGGACCATCTATTCTGAATTTTCTTCAATTATCCCCGCCATAATTTACGTAAATTTTGTTCATTACTAAATCCCACTATCAAAAAACCCATCAAAAGAATAATATGGTACCTAAAAGAAAATAATAATATCTACAGACAAATGCAAACATACATTAAACAAACAATATGAATAAGGAAGCCACAGTTTTAAGTTCAGTTTAAACTTACTGATTTCACATCTGCTGTGAAACAATTTGTTACAACTTTTATAACACTCGATGACTGCTTCCTGGGTAACTAACCAGTTTCGAACTATATGACCAGCAAAGACACGCCGTGTTGAAATGGTCTTTGAGGAGCAACTTCTGGATGATCGTTGGAGCGAGCAAGGAATCGGTCAATTATGGTAGGTCTGCTTCCGAAATTACAGCACTCGTGAAAGCAGAGTTAGAGATGAGGGGATTGATATATGTTGGCAAGTTAAAGAACGCACCTATGATATTCCCGTGGATAACAGTTTGTATGAAGAAACTGCAAGGGCTAAAGTTAGAAGAAAAGCAGACCATCAGGTCTAGCTTTCATAAGCTGTGTGGTGTTCATTATGGATGGTTGGTATGTGGAGTTTGATCGTTTGAAGGACTTGACGAGTGAACTTCCAATAACACAGGACAGACTATGAGACTTGGAAGTACTGTCAAAGTTACTTCTACCCAAGTTTAATATGTTCACTCTCTTTCGCTTGCACTATTCAATTCCTCACAAGATGTCGATGGGTCAGGCGCCGGATGAATTCAACTCCAAAAACGATCAGGAAGCTGAAGCTGATTGCAACGAAGTTGCCATGGTGGAAGCTAAGGCGAATAAAATAGGTGACGACGACGGTATCGGTGAACATCAGGACGTCCAGACAAGACAAGGAACGTGTTTGCCGGTTGTCAAGCGTCCACGTCAGTGTTGGAATCCGAAAGAAATTGAGATAATGGACATGTTGTATTCAGAACGCTGTAACAGAAGTGTTCCAGAAATCTACAGTGCATACAAGGAAATGTGCATTTTCTAGCTCAAGCCTGGCACATTGTTCTTGGGTGTGTTTTGGTGAACCCAACATATGAAAATCATGTGTTGGCATGGTTGAGGTGTGTGGATGTTGAGTTGACATTAGGTCCCCAACATAGGAATACCTGTTATTATATAATAACATAGATATATATATATATATATATATAAACTCATACTTGATGAAACAGTGGGTCCAAGTGGCATCACTAGTTATAGGGTCCACCTATTTCTAGCAACCCCAGAGACAAACGGGACAGTGCAGTTTGTGAAGGTTACCCCCCTTATACTATGTATAGCTTCAGTTTCACGATAACTAAATACAAAAATTATATATCGGACATCGTAGTTTTTTTCACCAGACCTCATACACGGGTCCCTAGGACCCAACAGTTTATGACCCAGATATTTATAAAATATGTAGATATATGACATATGTATACGTAATGACCCAACAGTTCCTGATCCATATATTCCATTTCGAATACATCATAGATTGGTTTGCTGATCAGGTTATTCCAACACCAGCAAGTAAAGATACAATCGTACCCTGAAATAATACCACTGCGCCTCTGTTCTGGCAATTATACTTTAGACTGATGAAATTTTTGTCTCGAGATGGTGCTCCTACAGCATGGTAATCGCCATAGACGCACTAAAAGCACATCAATTTACTCACAACACTGAGAATCATGGGTTGCCATCGTAAGTCAGAACTGATTTACAAGGATTTGGAGTATGGCAACAGCAAATGTTACACGACACTCTCACTGATACAAATCAGTTTGTTATTTTCTTTGTTTTTGGATTAACGCCCGTTTTCCAACAGTTTTTCAGTTATATTCAGGCGGGTAGTATCAACTGTCTCAGATTAAATGTGCGCTAATTTCAGTTATATCAGGTGGACAGTTAAGCCATCATTTCTGGGAAGAACCAGTACAAAACTCCCATCCTCCATAAAAAACTGCCAACTTTCTCACATAAACAGACATGGTCGGTAAGAGGGCTTGAAACCATGATCCTCTAGCTGTGAGAGGTTACAGTGATTTGAAGTCAGCGACTCTAACCACTGGACCACGAAGTCAGCGACTCTAACCACTGGACCACGAAGTCAGCGACTAACCACTGGACCACGAAGTCAGCGACTCTAACCACTGGACCACGAAGTCAGCGACTCTAACCACTGGACCACGAAGTCAGCGACTCTAACCACTGGACCACGAAGTCAGCGACTCTAACCACTGGACCACGAAGTCAGCGACTCTAACCACTGGACCACAAAGTCAGCGACTCTAACCACTGGACCACGAAGTCAGCGACTCTAACCACTGGACCACGAAGTCAGCGACTCTAACCACTGGACCACGAAAAATACACAAAAACAAAACAAAAACACAAAAAATACAATGTGACTTTGAATGGTGGCAAAAGATAAAAAAAACAACAATCTTTCTAGTACAAATTTATTCAGCAAAGAGCATAGAAACATTGAAGTGCAACCAGATGATACTATGTGCTTATACGAATGGCACGTTTGACCATCAAACCAACAAACATGATTCTCCCCTATTTCTTAAGGTATTATTCAGAAAATAATTGAAAATTGCTCCGAGAACAAAAATTATATTTATCTACAACAGTTACTATAGCATCAGCTAGAAACAAGTTTACTCAAAATGCTCTCAACTTAAGAAAATCAATTGGGTATTTTTCAATATAACATACAAAGAATTGTACCTAGTAATAAACATTGATTCAAATGCAGTTATAAACATTGATTCAATGCAGTTATATGATTACATGTAACATTATATACATTAAAAACATTCTTTATCCTTGACACAAAATCAAAGTCTCAAAATCCTAATGTTGAAACTTATAACCTAAAACTTTTAACAAATTGAATGAAATTTTTTTTACTAGTTAACAGATGATGAAAGAAATGCTTGTATTTTGCTGCATTTATTGTCATTGGTGTACATGCATATACATATATGACATAATAACAAACAAGAGTGCACCAAGGGCCCTAGATCACTCATCTGACAAACAAGGTCAAATGCTCATGATCAAATTAACTTGAAAAAGCTCTACAATAAATTAAAATGTCACTTCTGTAGCTTGAAAACTTGTGAAACATTGGGCGGAGCATTTTTTCATTTATGGATGCTGGACATTTATTGGCCACAATAGCTCACAGCTCAGGTACGCTAAGATAAAAATCTGATTAAAATTGTAACTCTCTGAGTGTTTACATGTCTCTTCAATTATCTTGATATAACCCAGATTCAAAGACAAACACCCTGATCAAGTTGAAAAAAATTATCTGAAAATGTAACATCAAGTGTTCACAAAATTCTGGGTAGTTAATGAAGCTTTGACCTAAAATGCAGATTATTCACAAAGTTAGATTAAATCTTGTGCCATGTTTATTATCAGTATTCACTTCATTTAGCCGAATTATCGTTATTTCGAACTAAACAGTACGGTCACAAGGCACGTTTTTGCACATTTAATTTGATTATTTCAAAGTTATGATGCATAAAAAAACATTCCCTGACCAAATGTGTTAATTGATCACCTTAAAGAGTAAACACTGAATGATAGATTCAAACAGGTATTTTCGCACCTTGTTGTTAGCACCTTTAATTTGCGTAATCAGGTCATTATCATATTTATACTGACTATGATTGTGGCAAATATTAACAGTAAAATCCGGGGAAACCTGTTACAACTATACACAGAAGCATTTCTCACAACTACGAGTTCTTATCCTGCACCGTGCGCAATACACAGACTTCTCGTCAGCATGAGTGTAAAAAGAAAACAACGTATTGGATGGATGCATAAAACATTATCTACAATTTATGTAGTAAACTATTATTGATATTTAATGACAGTAGCTGTTTAAATGAAAGTCAAACAGCGACAATTTTAATGATCATAAACGTACATGATCTTGTATAACTATACAGGTACATTAGACCAAAGTAGTGTTGATGTGATACAAAATGTTTATTTCGAATCCTCATTTATTCGAAGTTTTTTCGAAGGCGTTTAGCTGTATAGCCTATAAAGCTTTCGAAGATCTGACTTTGATCACTTTGATTTTCCCAGCTTCATGTTATTCAACTTGGCTCTTATTTGAGCCAAGCTTCTACTAGAAAGTTCAGGACACATCTGCTGTGCAGTTAACATGTCTGAATTGTGTAAACTAGCTCCTGTACCATTAAGGTACCGTTTAAATGTTCTCCTTAAAAAGGTATCAAGATTTCGGCTCCACAGCTCTTTCTTGCTACGCTTTCCTGAAAATAAAAGCATACCAAATGTTTGCTTGATAACAAAATTAAGACAAAAGTTAATTGTTTGATGAGATCAGTGTTCTAAATCCTAAATTCATATTTACAACTGAACTAGTCCAAATGTTCATACCAAGATGAAAATATAAAGCTTGTTTCATTCTTTATAATAACAAGAATAGGAGGAGACAAAACTAAAGCTATCACTGAAGGTGATTAATCCCCCACTATACCGCTTTGACAATAACTCGAGTGGCCCTATATTGCTCACCTGAGTGAAATGGCCCGTTTCGGCCTCTAGAGTGTTAACAATTCTTCACTGTATGACAAAGTTATGAACCGAAAACAAAAGAGACCCCAATTTTGACCTTTGACCTCAGAATGTGTCCATGACTTTGGAGGTATGGACCTGGCTCTTGCACGCAACACATTGTTTCATGATGGTGAACACTCCTGCCAAGTAATTTTAAAATCCATCAAGGACAAATGAACCCGACACGAAAAATAGACCCCACTTTTGACCTTTGATCTCTAAGTGTGGACTCGACCTGAGTTTTAGGCCATTATTAGCCCAACCCGGGTGAAAAAGTTCTAGGTTTTACCATGGAATTCCATGGAAAAAAATAGCATGGAGTATTCGGACTAAGTTTCCAGCCTTTTCCAGCCTTGCCAAACTATAACTGCAGAAAATTTGAAAAAACCAAGGCTGGAATATTCACCACCTTATACCAGCATCCCTGGAAAATATACCATGGTAAAATCGGGAACATCTTCCAGGCTACCATGGTAAATTTTCCAGGGAATGCTGGAAAAAGAGCCTGGTCCTGAAATAGGATGGATTATGTTCCAGGTTTTACCATGGAAAATGTTCCAGGAAATGCTGGAAAATGAGCCTGGTAAAACCTGGAAAGTATTCCAGCCTAGTTTTAACAGCCCTGAAATAGCAAAAAGGTATAATCCATATGACTGTATCCTAAATGAAAATGCTGTGTGTAGCAGGTTGAAGGTTTGATTTAGGTCTTGGACAAAGATTGATCACAACTGAGCTCCTCTAAACATTGCATCTTCAAAGGAGAGGCTAAAATTAAAAACTAAAGATTTCAAATAGGATTTCTGAACTTTATAGAAACACACCAATCATCATTTACAGGTTACACATAACAAATAACAAGATGCTGAAGTATTTCAAGCCAAATGTTTCCCCTACAGGTTTCAGAGCCACTGATTTTTGATGAAATGTAGTTGTAGGAGAACCTATCCATCAAGGTTGTTTTCTTGTGCAAATTGATGAAAATAATTTTTGTGTAAGAGTCCTTGTGCTCACAAGCCATTGAAATACATACAATAAAAAGAAAATTTTGTTTGTTTAAGTGCAATGTCCAAATACATTTCACTAGTGAACACTATAATTTACATTTTTACTTGTGACTGTGCCATTCATGAAAATATTTAATTATAGTGCTCACTCTGTGAAATATATTTCAATCTTACACTGAAACAAACAAATATCCTGGAAATATCAAATCTGTGAAACCAAATGTTCAAATGTCAAATTTTCCTTTTATTTTTAGTTTGCTGGGCTTCAGCTGCAGGTCTCGCAGCTTTTCCCTGACTTGAACTGGGGTCACGACCCTGTACTTGTCTTTCATTATTTCTGAAAAAAAACACCGTAGCTATAAATACCAAGTAGCTTACTATTATTTTACTGTCTCATTCTTGCCATTACATTCTGAATCTGAGAAGGACAAAACACTTCATGATGATCATGAACTGTCCATCCTGTAACAACATAATTTAACATCAATTTTAAATGCTGACAACATCACTTTAATTTTGTGGTGTTTGTAATATTAGAGTACTGCATGAAATAAATGTTTCATCATTTTCCTCAGGTACTGTTGTTATTGTTTATTGAAAGCAGTCTAATTTTAATGTATTTAACAAAAACTGACAGTTTCTAAATTTTAGGAACAAGAACTTTAGTAACCAAGAAAATCCCTCTAATGAGTATTTCTAATATTTCAATTTGTGAAATTATTACACCCAAAATATTACCACCAAATGTGCAAAAAAATATATTAAACACATTTTTCTATACATTTTTTCTTACAAACAAAAATGTTTAATTATTCAGATTTTTCATAACATTATCTTTATATTCAGTCACAAAAAAAATTTGTTTGGCATTTTAAACAACTTAATATTACCATATATAATGTGCATTTTTGAGAGATCTTCTATGGCTGGTCTCCCATCATATTTGCCGTTGGCCCTAGCGCCTGTCAGTGTCCGCCCTTGCCACTCCTCATTTTTGTAGAGGCGACGGAATAATCTTTTGGCAGCCTTTGGGTAGTCCTCAAACCCGAGGTCTGCAATATCATCCATCAACTGTGACTATAATGAAATTATAGATTACCCTTTAGAGAATATTCACTGATATCAGTCAATTATCAGGCTTTTGACAATTATCATTAGTATAGACTAGAGTATAATGTATTATAAATGTACCATTCAGTAAGTATTCAACTATTGCAATATCAAAGTGCATGTATTCGTTAATTAACCTTTAAAACTGCAACAATTCAGCAAACAATGGGACTCATATTAGACTGCCATAAAGTATGTTATTCTATTTCTAAACATCTGCACAAAATCCTTATCATAGAAATAAATTGAAATGTAAATAAATTACAAACATACTTTAACTGCTTTAGATAATCTAAGTTGTTTGAAAACATTAATCTATCCAACAGCAAATAGAATACCTTTGTATATCCAGCATATGTGGTAGGACAAGTTGAAGATGGTGTGGGTTGTAGGGGGTGAACTTCTGTTGACATTGATGATCTTGGTGTCGACAGCAGCTGGTCATGTGGCAAAAAAGCATCTGTTGATGTAGATGGCGTTGACAGCTGCCATTGCTGTGGAGAACTAGGTGTAGACAGCTGCTTGCCCTGTTGTGGAGATTCCTGTCAAGTAACAAGTTAATTTCAAAGAATATTATAGAGCCCTGGCATGTACAATCTTCTTTGTAAATGTTGTAAGAACATATTAATTGAAATAGGAAGAAGTGATGTTTGTAAAACATAGTACCATCTTCTTGGCACAACTATTGCAAACTTATTGTTCAGAGACAACTTTTTCAGTTCCAAATCATCATGACCTTGTTATTGATAGGAAACCAATTGGTCTACCATTGCTGACTAAAAGAAAGGTGCAAAGCAATATTACACCTCAATTTTTAACAAGGACATTACATAAATTTATTTTTTGGAATGTTTCATTTCTTGTTGGTATTAATATCATGAAGCTTCTACTGTGTAAATATGTTTACCTCAAAAGGTATGAAAATTATGTCATTTTGTAAAGGTAACAAATAGTATAGTGTATAAACTTACGTTTAACATCTGTAAATGACTGTTACTGTTAAACACTTTTTGGTTTGAGCTGCTATTATATAGCTGGAAAAACAACAACAAGGTGATGAGTTTGAGTATGTTCAATAGCTACACTTTAAACATCTCCTATAAAAAGGTACCAAAAACTTAAACATAAAAAGAAGTTCCAAAGGAGTAGCTTTAACAAGATATACTAAATAAGGACATTGCTAAAAAATCTACTCTGGGCCCGGAGCCTGTTATTCATCTCTTTATCAGTTCAGAATGATATTTGTTGGCACCAAGTAAAAGTATAAAAACACTGCTCTGATCAGATGTATCAGTGCTCTGATCAGATGTATCAGAAGTTATGTAGGTAAATGAAGAAAACAGTATAAATAGAACAAATGACAATGAATGCAGCTTAAACATAAACAAAAGGGTCTACCCTTATTGTCCAAGTTCATCTGATGTCAGAAATAAAATTTCATATCAGTATCTTCAAAATAGTAACCAAGTTACACCCATTTTTATATGATGTAAATCAGTCCATAGTTGGTGAGCTAAAAACTTACATTGTTGATCCAATACCACGTGGAATTAAATTCCTGCTCGTATGTGGCACAGACTTTTGACAGTCGCTCTACCTCTTTTGACAAACGTTTTACATCTTCTTTGCATGCACATGATGAATTATCAGGTTTTCCTACAAATTCAGTATATGCAAAATGAGATTAATGTTAAAGCAGCATATAAATGTTAAGCTGTGACAGTGACTTAATTTTCCATCAAGCCATGTAGATCCTTACCAAAACTACAAATATTATTTAAATGACACAACCAAAACATACAACAGTATCATTTTGAGTACTCAAATGTGTCAATGCCGTAAAAAAAAGAATTTTATTTGTGCAACAATGTAATTTACCCTTAGCATGAAACAAAACTTGTTGTTAACTTAGCATTAGAAAGAGTAAGTTTACCTTTCAATGGGGACGAGTCAATTGTGTTGTCATGCTCCAAAGCCATAAGCCCTCCTCTAACAACCGATCCAACACATTTTCTGTAATAAAAGCATAAAAAATTATTGAAAATAAGTTTACCAGAGTACATTTTGAAGCAACTATAACTTAAAAGGGACTATTTTTGTTGGCAAACTTGGCAATCTAACCAACATAAGAACTTTGTATTAAACAGTACATAGCATAAATAAAATACATGTATGTCAACTGACCAAACCAAGTTAAAGACTAACAACACACAATTGTCCCATAAACATGTTAATTAAAAGGAAAGTTTGTTCTCTATACTATTTCGATACTCGTAGAGGATCAAAAAGAGAAATACCAGTCTCTACTTTTTAGAGTGAAATAGGAAAATGATGAACGATATTCTTCATTTCATAGGAAAACACAGATTTTCTGTAAGTCAAAGTCAAATTTTATCAATCAGGGCTGACAGACTGATATTTCTCACAGATATAAATGCAGAATTGTTAAATTCAAAAAGTAAAAACATAACATACCTTTTAACAGGTGTCACCAAGTGAAATGTGGGTGCTTCGGCTGACCCTTCATCAACTTCATGTGCTGAAGTTAACGAGTTCTGCAGCTCAGTAATTTCCAATTCATTGGCAATCTGAACCTGCAAATTCAACATAAACCTATGTGCAGTTTCTGTTAATCACATTCATTAGTTATTCATCTTGGTGAAATACCATAATGCAACTTTGGTAAAAAATTGTATAAGATACACATTTTGTATAATATTAACTATTTCATTTGTTGTGCAAAAAACGTTTGTTTGCTTGTAATTTTAAGCCACTTTTCAATACCCTGGTCATAAAAAATTATGAGGCCAACAGCTTCAGCTTGGGAAGAACCAGTACTACACAGCCAACCTCTTGAAGCAACTGCAAACTTTCCCAAACAGATGCATGGTCAGTGGTGGGACTCATACCAAAGACCCCCTAAAGACAGCTTAAATCGACTTGAAGTCAGGGACTTTTAACCACTTGTCCACATGTTTACCATGATAAAACTTACTAATTGATTGCTGTTGGCCCTCTTCTTTGGTGAAGGATTTTTTCTCTTTCCTTTTGTCTTCGCATTCTTTGATATTGCCGGCTATAAAGAATGACAAAAGGTGAAAGATCAAATATTGATATTTGCTTACATACTTCCACTGGCCAATAGTCCTGAGAACAGAGTTAACGTCTGGCAGTAACGATGGCTGGGGTTTGCTGTATTGACCCACCTCTCCAAAAGCTGTGACCAAACGGAATCCACCAGAAGACTTCTTGACTAAAAAGGAGGGGTTCAAATATTCCACTGAAACGCATACCTCTTCTGGTCGCCTGAATACACCGAGCCTCTCCAATTCATCAAATTTGTCTTGTAACTCTACCAATTTGTTACGACTGTACTGGGGCAATCTACCTTTCCGTTGTGGGGGTTGTGTTGGACCCATATTGACCACTGCTTCAAAGGCACCTTCAGCACCGTTGTAACCACCCAACTCTGGACTGAATACGTCATCATGTTCTTTTAGTAACTGTTTGAACTGCTCACGAGTACCATTAGAGAGGATCTGATCTGGATCAAGCTTTACTAAGTCTGAGTGGTGTGTATGAGGAGTGCTAGAGTGCACGCTTGAGACTGTCTGTGTGTCACTGTCCTCTTTAGTGAGATACGGAACCACGGTGTTCACGACTTGACAAATATGATCATTCTTTCGTAGTAGTTGTGGCTGTTGTGTATCGTTACACAAGCGAATTTTCCCTGCGATGACTTCCGCGATCTGTGGTTTAGGCCAATCAAGAGTACCACTCGGAGTGTGGTCATAACGTGGTTCAACAGCTAGTAAACAGTCACTTGTAAACTCTGAAGGTACGTCTAGTTCAACATAATCACCTGGCCAAATTGTACCGGATTGAGCGCGAAGAATAGTCGCTTTTGCACGCCGAACGCGATTGTCTACTTGCTCGCTATCGGTAGAGCCATATCTGAGTTTGTCAGTTCCATGGATCGTTATTTCCTGTTTGGCAGGCCTGGCAGAAACGTCATTCTGAGACATAAATGGGGTACCCGCAAGAATATCTGTGTCCAAGTCATTGACTACGAGAGCCTCTAAATACAAGTCATTGTCATTACGCGTCATAGTTAGCCTAGTTTCACCGATTACTTCCAATGGCGTGACTCCATCGGCTTGATGCGCGCCTTGACTGCTTTTCGTAATGACTGCGCCAATGCGTTGAGCAGTGGTAGCCTTTATCATGTTGACTTCCGCACCAGTATCAAGCGTAATGTGTAACGGATAGTGTTTATAAAAGGCCTTAAAATATGGGGAGATGTTTGTGCTTACACGACGTAAGGTTGACACAGAACGTGTTACACTTGTGGTGATGGTAGGCTCTTGAAGTGAATCATCATCACTAACGTCAGATGGGGATTCCTGACAGACAGCCATACGGGTTTTACTAATATATTGTCTATCACTGTCCGGTAGGTAGAGACACTTGCTAAGATAATGACCATAAGGACGGCCAGATTGCTTGCATATGACACATGACTTGTTGGCAGCTTTCTTACTAAATTCACTGTTTCTGGAAAGACTACTTTTCTCTATGAATGAAGCCCTTAACACTTTAACTTGAGCAACGGAATGTAGTTCATCCAGCAAGGAACTCAACGCGAGCGAAATTTCTGGTTTTAATGACGCGAGTGTCTGAGATCTTAGTTCAGTCCCATATCGTTGTTTCACCAGAACTGGGAGTTCAGGATGTATGAGTCGTAACCAAGTAAGCACAATGAGATTCTCTGCTGTAGGCGAAAGCTCCTCGTCACTTGTAGGGGTCTCGTTGTGGTGCTTGATACCACCGTCAGTGAGAAGTAAATTGTCCTCGACAAAGCACGTTAACCTTTGAAAAAGGTCTTCAGGTTTCTCACCAGCCTCTAACTTAATGTCATTAAAGTCCAAGAAACGACTGCCAGAAGTTTGAAAGCCAAAATGAGCACGTATGGCTTGCCAAATGCTATTTAATGATGTAGATCTTTGAACGAATTGTGACCTAGCAATAATAGGGCAATAGCTAGCAATCTGCCCTAGCATGAGATCTAGATGAGCACATTTTTGAGCTGCAGAGCGGCGACGAGCCTCAGGGATAGCTTCACCATCATCAGTTAGACCCCTCAGTGGATTAGTACCAGTTTTTTTTTCCCATTTAAAGTCATCAAGTAAGAATGTAGCGAAATTAGGATCGAGCGAAAGAGTGTACTGAAGGTTATTCCTCCACGCTTCAAATGAGGTAATTGTCTCATTCCTGGACAAAGCCCATTGCTTTGGAGCCCTGGTAGCCATAAATGATATTGTTAATTCGTTTACAACAGTCAGAGAAACTGCCTCGTCACTGCAAGATTTGCTGGTTTATCGGTTCGTACACTGTAATCTGTTAAAGTTGTGAACAGGCTGTCCTTGATGTGTAGAGGTAGACTGTGGGTAATTCCTTACGCTGCCACCACGCCAGTCAATAAACAATAACCGTGACGAATCAAATTAACATTTATTCTGTCCAGGAAAAATGATGCACTTACATTTGAGACAAATGGGGGAGAGAGAGAAAAGGGAGATAATCATGTTTGATAAAGCTACAAACTACAGTAAAGGCTAAACTCTGTACAGTCCGTACTTTCCACAACAAACACTGTCCATACAGTGGCGAAGTTATTTCCATGGTGTTCTGTAAAATTTCAAAGTTCTTTCCATATTTTTCCAGCCTTGAAAATTACTAAGTTTCACTTTCCATGCTGCAATGGATTCATTTCCAGAGGTTTCCAGCCTTTTACCTCTGTTGTCCAGCGTCTTTCCATCTTAGTCCAGCCTATGCTGGAAAAGACTGGAAATTAAATTCCGCATTGCATGGAAATTATACCACATTTCATGAAACAAAATATGGAAAAGTCATCATTTACCAGGGATTTCCATGGATTACCTTGTAATACCAGGAATTACCAGCATCATTTCCAGGGTGTCCCTGGAAAATGTACAGCCGGGAAAGGCGTGAAATAATAATTCATGAAATCTATTTACCATGAAATTCATGGAATGGGATATTTAGTATCTCCACTGTCACACTGGCTAGTACAGGCCACATTGATTAATTCAGCCAAGGACTGATTAATTGGTTCACTTTTGGGCTTAAATTAAAATTAGGTTTGTTTGCCCTTTACCGACTGACCCGAGATTTGGCCGCCGACTCAAACAATTTTATTGCAAAATTCAGATTTTTATTTTTTTTTATTTTTTGGTCATAAACCGACTATACACCATTATGTCACACTACAATGTGTGCAGTTTGTTCTTCTTAGTTACAAAACAATGACTATTTTTGTTTCATTATGTTTGCCTTATGATAACTTCCTCTTGCTAGAAAAACTTTGGAACACAAAGTTAGAAAAAAGTATGACACAAAAATGGTCATAGTTGCCCTTATAATATTTTCATCAACAATTATTGAAGCCTCGTGCTCATACTCACTAAAACAGACGGGCTATATAAAGTATTAAAAATAAGTACACATAAAAGTGTCAATTTTGCTTTCATTTTACCAACATTAATTTTTTCTGAATTGATCCAAGCTTATGTTAACCATGTTTTTGACAACCACATGTCATTTAAACGTATCTTTTTTAATATTTACAATTATTTTACTGTACACGCCCACCTAATGTACCACGTGTCGAAATTACCAGGCACGAACAATACATTTCGACTAAAACATATTAAAATTTCCACAATAAAATAAAATATTTTTCCTACCTACCTACCCACCTCTAAAATCTAGGGTCGGTAAAGGGCAAACAAAGACTTTTTTAATTATGGCCTTGGCTCTTGTTTTTATTTTTGGTAATGCCCATTTAGAGTCATTACTAGTAAATGATTATTGTCACCAAACAGATCTTCAATAAGTTTACCAGAAAGATTTTACCTTGTTTGACAACCGTGGATTTAATACGGTTTGCAGAGGAAACAGATTTAAAAGCTTTCCCCTACCTTTATTTTTCTTTCCTGTCTTTGTTTTACCCGTGGTGTCTTCCTCGGAAAACCCAGAAAACGACGAATAGTCGTCAGACAAACTCAATATCTCAGACATATTTACCTTTTAAATAATGGTTCAGTTTACTTCTTATCCCTCCAGTAACAACCCCACAACCAAACATAAAAGCTATGAGTTGACTGGTTATCTTCTACCGCTAGGTCTAGCGTTCGCCGTGTTATACGTCCGCACACTCGCACGCCAAAAGTAAGAATGACAGTGGTGTATAGAATTGGAGGGTTTGCGCATGATGTTGCGCAGGTATATGCCATACGGCGGTAATTTTAAAATCTTTAAATTAGCGAACGCACAGGTAGCATCCCAGAAGGAATGCAGTTTATACATGTGAAAGCCGGAGGCTTTATGAAAAATAATGGATGGTTTTGGCAGTCTTTATTTTACAGTGCTCCTGGTATTAAAAAACAGTAAAAAAATTCCATGGAGATGATGTTAATAATTTGTTATTAATGAATACCTGAGTTATATAACTGCCCTCATCATCAACAGTTGTTTTGTGGATTCTTAAATCACCATCTGGTTGACGACTTCGTTGTAAAGCTCATCTTTACGATTGTTTACTCTAAAAGAAATGCACAAATTGACAAACGCGGGTGGCCATGTTTTAAAACAACTTTAACAATTTTGATGGATATTTTATACATATTAATACCAAACAGTACTGGCCTGCTGTTATTATACCCCCACAAACGAAGTTTGAGGGGGTATATAGGAGTGAGCTTGTCGGTCGGTCTGTCGGTCGGTCGGTCGGTCTGTCTGTCTGTTTTCATGGTTTCCGGACGATAACTCATGAAAGGCTAGACAGATTTGAAAAATTTTTGGTACACAGGTGTAACATCAGAAGATACAGGTCAAGTTCGATATTGGGGCTGGTGGGGCCAAGGTCAAGGTCACTGTTACTAAAAATAGTTTCTCTTGGTTTTCATGGTTTCCGGACGATAACTCATGAAAGGCTAGACAGATTTGAAAAATTTTTGGTACACAGGTGTAACATCAGAAGATACAGGTCAAGTTCGATATTGGGGCTGGTGGGGCCAAGGTCAAGGTCACTGTTACTAAAAATAGTTTCTCTTGGTTTTCATGGTTTCCGGACGATAACTCATGAAAGGCTAGACAGATTTGAAAAATTTTTGGTACACAGGTGTAACATCAGAAGATACAGGTCAAGTTCGATATTGGGGCTGGTGGGGCCAAGGTCAAGGTCACTGTTACTAAAAATAGTTTCTCTTACTTTCACTTTCTAGCAAATGGTTTGTTTTTAGTTGTAAACGACTTATCTTTCTGTGAAAATAACTGTTATTTCTAGCATATTGTTTGATATATTTTGCATTGATTTAGTTCCATTTTGCCCAGCTTTTTGTGAGCAATTCTATACAAGTTCAGTTTTTTATTTCACAGGAACTGTTGATTAGTTCTTACTGTTCTGTTGGCAGCATTTTTGGTTTATTACATTCAGATACTAGCAAATGGTTTGTTTTTGTTGTTGAAGACTCGCCTTTCAGTGAAAATAACGGGATTTCTTTTAAAATCCATTGAAATAAGGCATAATATAATGTTATATCCAGGTAGTTTGATTATTTTATTAAATCTGTGAAACTGCAGTCAAGGACAATGGAACAAAATGTCTTGATTGCGAATATAAATTGTATCAATTTAATACGCTTTGTTGCTATATTTGTTCGAATTTGAATGCAAAATGTTCAGATCTTGGGAGTTAAAATCAAATATATTGGTGTTACTAGTTCATACTCTAGTCGAATGTATCATTATATTTCTTTGTGACAAAGTGCTATATATTACTGTTCATTTTTTCTATTTTATTGATTTTGACCTGACTCCCATACTGTGGTATTCATATCACCTCCGAAATATTAAAATGTACACAATTCTTATTATAACCCCACTTCAAAATATGCAATGGGGGCTATATGGGAATCACCACTTGTTCCGTCATGTCACATAACATGGTTTTCCATGAATTATTTCTACCAAGCCTAGTTGTGTATATTGTCGGCACATTCTGATTGTGGTCCTGTAGTGATAGATAGTGATAGATAATTTCATTGTCTTGACTGGCGGCCATCTTTGAATTTATCAAAAATATGTCTGACAAAGCGGTATTGTGGGGGTATTAATCACCTTCAGTGATAGCTCTAGTATTTCTATTACTCAAAGTAAATTAGGAACGCCCTCATGGTTTATATATTCCTGTGCATCTGAACTCTGAACCGTGGTATACAAGATTATAAACCGTGATGTCTTGATTATTCAGTCAAACCTGTCGAAATATGCCTGCTTAACACGGATAGCTGCTAAAGTGACGCTGAAATCAGAACAAAATGTCTGTTTGGCTGTTTATTTATACAGATGGAGAGTGATTGTTTTATTAAAGGTGACCGCTATTTTATAAAGACACTTTATCATTGAACTTTACCATGACAATGCAACAGCTTACAAGTTATTAATTTATTCAAGGTGAAATTGAAATATATTTAATTGTATGATGATACTTTTAATATTAAATAAAATACCCTTTTTTTCGGAAGCACCTTCGGACCGGCCATCAGCAGGTTAAAGGCATTGACCGTGTCTTTTGCCAATGTTTTGACTGGCACTTCCGGACTAGCTTCACCACAGCATTTGAAGCATATAGATTTGATCTCTGTGAAACTGTTTTAGATCTCCAATCCGCAAGTCTATGTTTACTGTAAACCATTCTTTGGTATCTTCATCTAGATGTGTCTGAAATAATAAAACAGAACAGCACTGGAAGTATTCAAATTAAATTTAAACTAAATATATTAAAATCAATGCACTATTTTTTCTATAAATGAATTATTCAATCTGACAGTATTATGAGACCAATTTATTCAAATACCAAAGAATCAGCCCATTACGGTGACAGGGGCAACACTCTCAGCTGGGTCAAGGCATTCCTAGGCATTAGAACGCAAAATGTAGTTAATTTAATTTAAAATTGTATTAAATGAAATATATAGGGTGACGGGTCTAGGGCAGTGTTGAATCAAGGGGACGCCATGATAACTCGCTTTAAAAAAATCAGCTAATAAAACCCGAGTCTATGCATTGTTGTCGTTGCTTTCGAAGGATCTGTTTTTCAGAATTTATTTTTTTAATTACAATATTCGTACCACGAATTATCAGAAAAGTCATAACTACAATTCATTCTGTATCTTTTCTCATTTTATGCCTTACATAAAAATCCCCACCTCACAGCAATTGTCTAATTTTCGACAACTTTCGGTTTAGTTACACCGCATATCTGTATTCTTGCGGTACTTATTGAATAATGAATAAAGAATAGTTAACTTAAAATCAAATACCAACACATAAGCATAAATTTCAATCCTTTCCCAATACCTAACAGCATAAAATTAATGTTATAATGTTGAAAGTTTGTTACCAAAGTCAACAATTACACATGGGTTCACCGCCATATTTACAGGATGACGTCATCACTAATCTCTATACTTCAACGATGCAAACAGGTGGACCGTGTATTTCCTTCATGTTGTACAAGTTTAATTTCACTGCCATTTTTGTGACAGCATTTTTCAAGTTTAATATTTCCACATCGAGTTGCTTAGTAACGGCTGTTCCCTGACGAATAAAAAATGTCGTTGGATTATATTTATATTTGCATGTCCTTGTCTCTGAAGTTCATTTATGAAACAGAAAAACAAACACTGAAGTGGAATTGACTATATCTGACATGTAACCCATGCCAGACGTTTTAATCAAAATACATAAAGTATTATCAAATTAACCATAAAAGTATATATATAAAGAGAGAAAGACAGTGTCATAAAGTTGGACAGAGCTAGTGATTGACTATATCTGCCATCTAACCAATGGCAGACGTTTTAATAAACAAATTATGCAAATTATCAATAGATTATGCAAATTATCAATAGATAATATAATGAACAGCAGTGACATAAAGTTGGACTGAGCTAGTCCACACAAATGAACCCAAAGATGGGAATGTCACGAAAAGTGACAATTAACCCAAATATACACAAAGAGTAACCTAGGGCCCCATCCACCTTTAACAACAAACATAAAAGTAAATAATGTTGATTGCAAATACAAACTACTTTATCTCACTATGCTCAATAAATTGTGGTTTTATATTTGCATTTCCCTGTCTCTGAAGTTAATTTATGTCACAGTAATAATACAGAGTAATAGACTAGACAAACACAAAGGTTTGATTGACTATATCTGCCATCTAACCAATGGCAGACGTTTTAATAAACAAATTATGCAAATTATCAATAGATTATGCAAATTATCAATAGATAATATAATGAACAGCAGTGACATAAAGTTGGACTGAGCTAGTCCACAATAAGTTAAAAACAATTGTAGTAGAAAAGGTGGGTGGAGGGGTGGAAATGTGGAAAAGTAAAAAAGCTTCTCTGAAATTAATGCGAAGAATAGCGTCTTGGCGTAGAACTGGAAATGAACCCAAAGATGGGAATGTCACGAAAAGTGACAATTAACCCAAATATACACAAAGAGTAACCTAGGGCCCCATCCACCTTTAACAACAAACATAAAAGTAAATAATGTTGATTGCAAATACAAACTACTTTATCTCACTATGCTCAATAAATTGTGGTTTTATATTTGCATTTCCCTGTCTCTGAAGTTAATTTATGTCACAGTAATAATACAGAGTAATAGACTAGACAAACACAAAGGTTTGATTGACTATATCTGCCATCTAACCAATGGCAGACGTTTTAATAAACAAATTATGCAAATTATCAATAGATTATGCAAATTATCAATAGATAATATAATGAACAGCAGTGACATAAAGTTGGACTGAGCTAGTCCACACAAATGAACCCAAAGATGGGAATGTCACGAAAAGTGACAATTAACCCAAATATACACAAAGAGTAACCTAGGGCCCCATCCACCTTTAACAACAAACATAAAAGTAAATAATGTTGATTGCAAATACAAACTACTTTATCTCACTATGCTCAATAAATTGTGGTTTTATATTTGCATTTCCCTGTCTCTGAAGTTAATTTATGTCACAGTAATAATACAGAGTAATAGACTAGACAAACACAAAGGTTTGATTGACTATATCTGCCATCTAACCAATGGCAGACGTTTTAATAAACAAATTATGCAAATTATCAATAGATTATGCAAATTATCAATAGATAATATAATGAACAGCAGTGACATAACGTGAAACAAGTGTCCTCTCAATGATTATAAAAGGGAATAGACACACCCCAATGTTTATTCCACCTAACTATGAAAAAAGGATGAGATAACACATTCTAGTAAAAATACAAGAACAAATTATTTAAGTATGACCTTCATGTATGCATAAATCCGCATTAACTTTTGTGTAGTAACGTATTTACCCTGAACACCATAATGACCCTGTATACTAATTATATTGGAATGATCACAAACATGTTAGATGTTACTTATTTAAGTGATTGCACTACTGTAAATAATCACTCATCCACTTACTAATATAGCTGTTTGCTAACAATAAAGAATGTATCAATGTTAAGATTATAAACAATCTGACACAATATAAAAATACCTTACTGGTAACAAAATGAATTACAACCATGTAAACATACATCAAAAATATGTACAAAAACCAATGCATTGAGTATTATCATCAAACGAACAATAAAAGCTGTAATACAGTAAAAAACATCATGACTAGACAAACATATAATGCTATCAATGAAACAATGACTCAACCACATCAGTGGGTTGAATGGCACACAATTCTAAAATAACGTCATGGAAGTAGGCACACCCCGATACCTACTACATGATAATGTTATAGTCAAATCAAGCATATGTATGTTAGTTTCAAAACACCCAGTGGGTTAAATGGCACACAATGCCAAGTCTATTAAGTACATATATTATATATAATGTGTCGATAGTAGGCACACCCCGATACATACTACCTAACAATGTAATAGACTAGTCAAATCAAGCACATGTATGTTGACTTCAAAACAACCCAATGGCTAAAATGGCACAAAATGGCACGTATAATAACTATCATCAATGTAAAAAAGGTAGGCACACCCCGATACCTACAGTTTGTACCAATGACAGTGTTATAATTAAAACAAGTACATGTATATAATATTTGTATGTAGAGATGGCGCAACTGATAATGTGGACGGAAGTACTTAACTGATGATGACAAATCACACACCAATGACTGTGACCCTCAGTTAAAATTGATGGTAGTTGGCATAAATGTGGAACAGGAATTCCGTTAAAAACACTGTCATAATCACACCCCAATGATCAAGACAAATTATCTTTAAAATTGGACAGTTGAAAGTCATAAGCAGGTATACTGTCCAAATTTGACAGCGTTTAAAGAAGCCAAGATAGTATGAATATCATTATGAAATGTTATTATTAGACATGGACAAATGGGGAACTCTGATGTATCTTTTATAAGCCCGAGATTTCCATCTGCCCAATTGCATAATTGTTTGTTCTGGAATACCAGACAGAATGGCCTGGGTACAAGCGCCAATACGAAAACTGTGAAGCTTGTATTGAGATCTGGGCATGCTATTAAAATCCAACAACGCGTTGAATATGCCTCTGAACCTAGCTAGTGTGATGGGCACTGCTGTGGAACTGATAAAAAGTGGACCCTCTTTATCACCCCTACAAACTAAGTAGTGCTTGATAGCCTGAACTGGGCATAACTTGGGTTCTGAAGATATTATAATTGAAATTGGTTTACCCGAGCGTTGGGTTTTGTGGTGCTGAAGTTGAATGTGGACTGATGAAACACTAAGTTGAACATGCTTGAATTGCACCACCTTCTGGCTGCCATCTAATCTAGATGGAAGTAACTCACCTAATCTAAAAAATCCATGGTAAGCTATGAGGATAATAGCCCTAGTTAATAATTTCTGATACCTGTTATCTACATGTAATTTGTCTACAGCATTGATGAGCTTAGCTATATGATGTGATAGAAGAGGTAAGCGGGTGTCTTGAACCAGTTTCAGCTTTCTACAACCTAGTAACATTCTTCTTATAAGAAACTGATTGCAAGGGTCTTTATACCCCGCAATCTGGTGGAAATAAGAAATTGCAGATAAATGACTGCTTATAGTGGAAGGGGCAAGGCCTGACTGAAACAGTTGTGCTACAAACAATGAGACATGGTTAGAAGAAGAAGGGAAAACAAATAACCCTGCATTGCTAACAACAAAGTCTTTGAACTTATTCCAGTATCTGGTATAAGCTACTCTTGTTTTCTCAGCTAATGAAGAGCGTAAAATGGTATTTCTCAACGCAACAACTTCCTGGGAGACATCGCCCAAGGTATCGCAGTAGGGACGCTGTCTAGATATGGGGCAAGCAGTAGGGCCTCTTTGACCTGAAAACGTGAAAGTTTGTCACAGATAGTGTTGTTGAAAGTGGAAATATGCTTAGAAGTAAAGCAGAAATTAAATTCCAATGCCTTCGAAACTATAATGCGAATGAGATTCATCATAATGACATCTTTGGAAGTTTGTTTGTTCAAACAGTAAACAGCTGATAGGTTGTCACAGACAAAACAAATGTTTTTGTTCTGCCACATGTGACCGAACATTGCCACTGCAAGAGCTATAGGGTATAATTCTAAAATATTGATATGATGTTTAGTATCTGTAGGAAATTCCCCATAAGTCCAAAAATTTGAATATGTGCATGCGAATCCCTTAGTACTTGCTGCATCAGAATGAAGTTTCAATGTGATAGAAGAAATAAACCGGTCATTAGTCAATAAGGTGCAACCATTATATGATTGTAAAAATGTATACCACAATCGCAAGTCTGCTCTGCATTCAGCAGACAACTTAATGAAATGATGACCATAAACTTTTCCTATAGTTAAGTCATATAACCTGCGAAGAAAACAGCGACCCGGCTTAATAACTTTGCAAGCAAAGTTCAAGTGACCTAAAATAGACTGAAGTTCTTTCAGGGTAACCCTACGACGCTTCATATTATAACTCAAAATCTTTCTGAGTGTCTCAATTTTATCTAAGGGCAATGTAGCCATCATGGTTGAGGAATCAATAGTAATCCCATGAACTTCAACTCTTGTTGTTGGCAAAACAGTCTTACTGTGTTTGATGGGAATGCCAATAGACTTAGACAATGATAAAAAAGTATTTAAACTGTTAAGACATTCATTAGAGTTTGGAGCCCCAACAAAAATGAAGTCATCAATGATATGTGAAACTTTGTCAACATGAAATTTGTTTTGTAATATCCACTGAATACTTTTAGAGAAAGATTCAAAAAGTTGTACTGAAGAAGAAGCGCCCATTGGTAGAACTGTTTCAAAATAAAATTGACTCTTAAACAAAAAACCCAGCTTATGATAGTCTAGGGGAGAGATAGGAATAATGCGAAATGCATCCTCAATATCAGCTTTAGCAATTAAAGAATGTTTCCCAGCTCTGAGAACTAGATTTGCAACATGGTCAAAGGTTTCTAGAAATACTGTAGCGTGCTCCTTTGGAATTAAGGAGTTAACTGATGGGGCACCCCTTGAAAATGATAAATCATGAATAAGCCTGTAAGTGTTCTGGACCTTTTTTGGTACAACCCCTAAAGGACTGCATACAAAATCGTGTAAAGGGGCATTGAACATTGTATGGTCCCCGTATACGTTTAAGGACTATTTCTGATTCTATTTTATTAGATACAAAGTCTATATGCGTAGCAACAGACGGATGGTTGTGAACGGTCCTCGGTTGGGACTTCCCAACACACCCAAGAGGAAATCCATATGAAAATCCATTGATTAAATGACTATATTGATCATAACCTTCCAAATAAGAGCCTAAAGTTGTAGGGCAAATGGGAGATGGTACATTGAAATTAGTCTTTTTTGGTGAAAGGTTTCTGATAGTTGTTTGGTTGCTTGGAGGAACCCATTGGTTTAAAACATTTACTGGCACCGTGGGATTTACCCTCACAGTTGGCACACTGGTGCAGGACGGAACAATTGGTTTTAGAGCAACCTTGTTTCTGGAACTCCCAGCAGTAACCTTTTCTAAACATGATGTTAGTTGGGACTTTTCCTCTGGGACTGGTTTGTTTGGGTTGGGATTGGGAACGAAAAGTCTGTTTAGCCATATCACAGAACAAATACGTTTCTACATGTAGTTTACACCACGGCACAGTATTGATGGCCTTAAATTGTCTAAACTTCTCATCGTATGATTGCCAGTTTGGACAAGTTTGCGCCATGGTCTGAATAAGGGACATGTATTGAAAAAGTTGAGGTCCCTCCTCTTGATATTTTGTGCTGTAAATGTGGGCATAAACCTGAAAGGCCCTAGACCACGACATTATGTTGTTGATCCTTTTCTGTGGTGGGGTTTGAATAGACATGAAAGTACCTAATTGGGTTTTTCGGACAGTCTTAGTGACCGCATGTTGTTCATTAGCATAGTACAGTTGCGCCAAATCTACATATTGTTGGTCCAAAATTTGTGTTATTATTTTATTAGGAACGACTGGATGAACAGTGCTCGTAAACATTCCTAAATCAATTTCCACTTTTGCTTCATTTTTAGAAGGCAAATCAACGGGAGTTTCCTGAATTTCATCTTCCATTTCTTCAGTATCACTTACTGCGTTAGTTAGATTGTCAATGTCCTCATCATAAAAACGATTGTTTATATCTGACCTACCATCTAGGTCATCTGCAACACTCAAAGGTGTGCCATCGTCCTTCTCTGTCGGACATTCTTCAGGAGTTGGAACCTCTGCCAACAACGACTTCAATTCTGCAAGAACACTTTCATCTTGTGAAATGGCTGTAGCAAGTAACGTTGCAAGCCTTGAGTTTACTGGTGTACTCGTAGACGCCCTGGCTTTGCCACCCTTGGCAGTAACTGGGGTAGCCTTTGGCATGCTGAAACACATGAATGTATAACACTCTAAAGAACTGTTAGTAATCATTCATAAAGCCAGTACTGACAGAATTACACATGAAAATTGTAGTCATGACAAGCTGCAGAAGCAGTACCACACCTCATTATAATAATACCAGTAGTTTGATACCAGTTCAATGGACATATATATTGATATATATAAATGTAAAGTTTTGTGTAGGTCAACACAAAAAAGAGCCTCTCAATTATAACGGAAGTTAACAACTGAGCAACCTCACCAAATCACACTATGGAATATAGATTTGTTACAGTGTGGCTTAACCATAAGAGCAATTTGACCTGCTAACAGCAGTCAAGCTTCCGCGCAAGCAAGAGGCTTAGATATTACTGGTACAAGCATGCCAATAAAAATAATCTGCCCAGTAGGACGTAGGCGACCAGACTTGTTATTGAAACTCTTTAACAGAATAAAGTCATAGATATTGTCAATATAACACAATATGTGCACTGCTATTAATATCAGATTTATTGAAATTTATAAGACAATAAATTTAAGTATAACACCTTAAGCAGTATCATGAGCTGGTATCAATATCGTAAATTGCAATAAATAACTACAATGTACAATTACTGTATATTGTAATAGCCGTAAGCTGTAGCATATCTACATGTAAATATCTGTAGTAGCATAGAAAATACCCAGCACAAAGCAAGATAGAAATAACTGTAAATTATCTATCCGTACACGTATTAGTGACGGTAAAATGGATTGTAATCCCCTGCACACATTTAAAGTGACAGTATGAAAATATAGCATTAATTTATATCCCGCACACAGCATTTGTGGCGGTTTTTGGATATTAAATCCCCTGCACACAGCAATAGTGGCAGTAATGAAAACATAATAACAATTTATATCCCGCACACAGCATTAGTGGCGGTACTATGGATATTAAATCCCCTGCATGCAGCAATAGTGGCAATAATAATACAAATATACCTCCAACCACAGCATAAGTGGGGGAGTATGGATTAAAAATCCTCTGCACACGGTATAGTGGCAGTAATATAAATATATCCACATACTACAATACAAGCATTGCACTAATATCCATTCACATCAACATAGTAGCTAGAATGTGAAATATAATAACTTGCACACTGCAATAGTGGCAAGGTGTGACAACTATATACAACCTTTTCCAGTAGCTGTATCTTCAGTTATAGAAGTAAGTACCACACACAAAGGAGTTCCACTACAAATATACACAATGTCACATCCACCGATCTATCAGTCACACACATACACACACTTGTAAGTTGACTATATACACAATCCTAGAAGATAAAAGATATATTTATACAACATATATACAAAATTATACTACAACACAACACTAGCAATCTTAAACCATATCTTTCAAAACATTCCGACCCAGGATGACAGCACCTCTCACTGAAATATAATATCGGGGCATACCCCTATGGCTAATATGCACACCGTCACTAGCTACATAATCCCGCAGGAACCTCTTATTGTAGTTGTTTCTGGAATGAGACCAAAATTTAATGTTAGTAACATTGGAACATGCAGCCTTAAGTAGCTGATTGGTACTATCCACCCTGTTGTTGTAGCTCTCTCCCTGGTCACGATGGGTAATTTCTGAAAAAAGAATAACTTTAGCGCCCATCTGCAACAACTTCCTAGCAAAGTCCATCATGGTGCTCACAAGTGCTGTTGGTTCAACTGTCTCACTAGATAAATCATTGCCACCTATATCAAGAAAAACAATATCTATATCCAAATCCTTGATGAGATTTGCATCTGTCCACAGAGACTTGGGATGAGATTTGCTGAAAATCTTTCCTCCACTTATGCCATGCCAATACACCTGGCACCTGTCAGAATCAAAATTCAAATTGAAATTATTACTAGCAAAACACCACCTCTGCAGTCGTTTGGTGAAGGAATGACCTAACAACAGAATGTTAACTTGGTTAGACATGATGAAATGGCACAATGACTTAATTTGGTTGCGATGACGTAATATGGCGCCCTTCTAGGCAGTTAAAATTTAAACGTTACGGCAATACTCAGAATACTAACAAGATGCTTGCAGTTATTGTCAATATCACATGTGAACTAAACTAACTTTATAGGAATTCCTAGTCAGATAACTGCACAGACCATAAATTCAATGTAATAATCGAAAATCTTACACAAATAATTTAACCCACGCCAAGTGACGCTCAAAAGTAGGTCAAACACGGCAACTCAAAAAATTAATAAATTACGTGATATGATGTCCAAGTGAGACTTCTATGGACAGCAGACGCGAAGCACTATGTAAAAGCTTAAATATATTTACGTAAAACAATTAAAATAAACGTGAAATCAATGAAATATAAAAATAAAAAGCTTCTCTGAAAAAACTGCGTCTCGGATTTCTTTCTTTGCAAAAACTCATGATAAGGAGCCAAAGAGGAAGGAAGTGCAGAAAAGTATTATTAAACACAAAGATAAAAATCTAGTAACAAAGCCTCATTAGCACATAGCCCCCATTCTCCTACCTCCTCAAACTTATTACACTAAATAATATGAAAGCAAATATAAACTATTTTATCTCATTGCAATCAATAAAATGTGGTTTGTTGTCATTATCCAGTCACATTTTTCTATTTCGTGTCTGGAAAAAAAATCGGTCAGCGGTAAAAAAACGGTCGGGTAACCCGAAACAAAACTATATTTTTTTTAGGCCTTAGTATAATTATATATTACAAAATAAAACTATGGTAGCTCTATACTCAAGAAAACCGAAATCTTCCAATCTGTGCAAAGATACCCAATTTCCAAATAATTCTCTTACAAAATGTAAAAGATAAAAATATTCAGTTAATTTCTACAATAAACAATATCTTTATTCATCTAAGGTAATGTTCATGACATCACTACCATTACGTGTAATGACCAGGGAAAGAGATCCATCTGCACCCGCTTGCACCGCACAAGTACAACCTTTGTAACAGCAGTTCGTGTATCAGTCTTCTGCAATTAACAAAATGTCAAGGATTATAACCAACAAAATTTATTGCTGGAAGAGTAACGTTAGCTTTAAAACCAAGTCCCCTTCTGTATTTTGTAACATATATTAGTATGAGCCGCATGTAGCAAAATGGGATTTCTGGCAAAATATTTCTATTTTCTGGTTTTCACTGTTTCCAAATGAGCAATCTCCAACCTTTCCCAAGGTACCGATTCCATAACATTTTACTAAATACTTTTCATCGCCTTGATCTGACAAACACATGTTAGTCTGCATTCAAACCAGAGAAGGTGTGAGTTGAGGTAGATCACAAAACTAAAAATTATCATATACATTAGTTAATTGTTATGCATATTTTTTATTTGATATTGATTGATGCTTATTTCTTGCGAACTTCCAAGGTAAATTGTTACTTTCCTTTATTTTTACATAAAGGTTACAACTTTATGGCATAATTGTAACAATATCACAATAAATCACCACAAGCACATAAATCGCTAGAATTGGCTCACATTTGTGTTAGGGGGGGGGGGGGGGCAAATGGTTTCCGGTCGTTTCCCCCACACTACTGATTGATTCCTCCTGGATGTTTCCTCCCCTTTATATGTTTTATAACGTTATGAAGATTCTTAAGAATGTCACAGTATTGTGATGTTTATATTGAGACCAAGTTGCCACTCTTGCTTCCCTCTGTAAAGATTTCAAAGCAGTCTATAATGCAGGCTACTTTTAAACCATATCCTTTTCTGAACTTATTGGGCATTTTAAGTCTCAGTTCTTCTCTGATAGTCTAGAACACAAATTGCCTTAACCGAACATACATTACATCCAGGACACGTGACAATTGTTCTTAATAAGATATAATTCTCTTTACCATTTATGCTAAGTTTTAAAATTAACTCTGAGTAAACAGGTCTGTCATTCATCAGCAATCATATAGTAAAACAGTGTTGGAAGCATGACAGAAGTACCTGAAGCCATGAAAAGGTTATTTACGAAGTGCTCTGAGCAGATTTCTGTGAGTTTAGTTGGCACAAAGTTTGCCCTGTTGAGTCGGAGATCCAGAGAACTCGTCTCTTTTTACCTAGTGTTTCTATTTTTTCCTCCTTGATTTGGTGAATGGTTAGCTGGCCCTCTGGTGAGTTCAGACCGTAGAGCAATTCCCTCCACGTATCAGTAGTGAGACTCGCTGGATTTGAGTACATAAATATAACAACAGTGTCCATCACAAATTCCACTGTTTTCGGCACAGCCGTACTAACATGGTTTTGCTACTTGCATATTCAGTGTTTTGTAAACCAATCAAATCTTACGTTAACCACCAAGGCAATTTCGCGCCATTTCTCTTCAACCGAAAAATGTGTGTAAACTTGACGCAGATTGGTTAACATTTTGTATAGTGTATTTCAAGATTTATCCAGCGCTGTGTGTGAGCGTACTAAGCAGTGATCTCGGGGTTTCTGTAGTGTAGCGTAATTGAATGACCGGCAGTCGTTACATTAAGCATTTTATATGTTGTACAACAAATTTTAATCTTCAGATTGCAACAAACTAGCCAACTTCAAGTTGCGCCGACCATCTTTTTTAAAGATATTTATTGTTCCTCATGTCTGTTACAAAACAATTTGTAGAAATTCCCCATATTGACTCATACATGTCCCTCCCTCCCTCCGTCCCTAAAGTTTTGTAGGCTCTTATTTCCCTGGGGTCTGTGTGGGGAGATACTTAATCAGTTTGATGAATTAGTTAAGACTGGTCAGAGGCCAAAAGATATAAATACATTTGAATGCTCAATATATCAACATGATATATTTCGATGTATTAAATAAATATGTGATGTTCAGTGTAAATTACCATTTTATAAATGACAGGAAGAAAGTCAATTTGTTATTATGATACTGTTAATCTGGGTTTAGATGAAGACATTATGTTTGGTAACTAATGATAAGGTCCAATTAGGACCAATTAACCTGTTGGAAGGTCTCATGCTCAAAAACTTACTTCTGCACAAGGATTATTGTAGTAATAAATGTTCGAAAGAAACAATACTATTTTACATTTTAAATCATGCACTATTAACATTCTTTTGATAAGTGAAGATATTTGTTGCCTAAACATATGCTGTGGTAAATTACAAAAATGAACTTGGGTCTGGATTGTGAGAGGCAGGCAGTGTTTGAATGCTGCTAAGACGGGGACTTTTCAAATTTGCAATTTGTACATGATTGTATTATCTTGTGGGAAATGATATGCTGTAACATAGTGTAATATGTATAATAATGCACTAAGCTTGTAATGTTACCATTTCTTTGTGCTTGGTTTAGAGTGCAGAAACGTGTTAACAGTGTCTAACAAGTCATGATGTGTATGCAGTTGTGTTTGGAATTGGTTCCAAAAATCATGATCGATCGTCGTTTTGGAATAACCAAGCATTCATTGCTTATTAATTGGTTATCGCTGCCTAGCAAACGCTGTTTAGCACTATGTTTATTGATCTCTACATGTTTTAAGCCATTTCAACATCAGTGGCAATATGACATTGAGACGACGTGGTAACGTTCCAACATTGGTAATTTAGCTAATCACATTGCACATTATATGTTTACGCAAGAAATAACAAAAATGGTAGGAAAGTAGTGGAACATAACAGGAAGAAAATTCCGAGTGCTACAGAAATAGACGGACATTTAATTGAGCATGTTAAATTATGACCGACCAATTGTCAACCTACTTGAATAATCGGAACAACACTAGTATCCAATGTATATGACAAATTTTAGTACCATTTTGAAATTAAGTAATATAAATCAAACATCAATGCTTTGATATGTAGTAATAAATTTTGTATCGCTCATTCGCTGTGGTAACAACAAAGTATTACTAAAGTTATTTATGAAATGGTATTTTAATCTGCGCATTATTTTTTTATAAATAGGGGTGACTGTTTGATTGTGTTTGGGCACTGTTTGATGTAGCTATTTACTCAAATTTCTGTGTAACACAGGAAGTATTATTTTCCAAATGTTCATTATGAATACTTTCTACTTTTATAAGTATATTGTTATATATGCATTAAGTTTACAAAGTTTCATAATAATACATGCATACTTAGCAATTATATAACCAGTAGAGCAAGTGTACTCTTTAACCCATTCCCAATTATATAAATAGCCTTATCAGCTATCTGCACTGCATAACAATAGCAGATAATTGCAGGGCTACCTTCCACCCAAGTTGGAAGTTTCTAGCTGCAATAGTGTAGGGGGAGTTAGACGACAAAGCCTATTGAGACGCCCACCCGCCCGGACATGAATACATGATACCCACCTTTTCTTCGAAAAAGGTGGGTATAAAAAAAGCTGAAACCATAAAGGCATTTCTTTCAAAATGCCTAATTCTAGATTTGTGTAGTTGACTCTAACCTTTGTTTGCCTGGGCCTGGCTGGTCTGGGACTGGTCCTGGCTGGTCTGGGCCTGGCTGGTCTGAGCCTGGCTTGGGTGATACAACTTGTCCACCAGCCAATTCCTGCTTGAATTTTGCGACTGCACTTTGTACTCCGAGCCAAGTTGATCCACCACTTTAATATTGATTAGTTTTTTTGCCACTTGGCCAGGTTTGGTTGCTTTTTGAACCTTCTGGCATTCTTATAGGAATGTACACAAGAAGGTTGTTGCAGATTCACTAAATTTGCACCAACCCGTCCCTGTGCTGGTCTCAATATGTCGTCTGGCTGGCTAAGTGTAGACAAATGGTGCACAAGTTTTTTATCCTTCCACACGGACGCCGTCAGATTACTTGTCCCTTTCTGTAACACAATGAATTCTCAACGGTTTTTTATATCATACGGCTTCTTAAGTTCAGATGGAAAACCTAGCCGGTTGACTCGGACTGTTCCACATCCATATAATCCGTCAAAATAAACATGCCAATAGGATCCATGTAAATCCTAGCAATCATTGTTGGCCCACCTGGCTACTTTTTTGCTGGTACAATTGGTGTCGACACACTCGGTTACTTTTTTGCTACCCCTTAATCCCTGGGTACTGCAGTGGACAAAGAAGCTACCCTTGTCCCATAGCTTCTATTGTAACATGTCGTGTTGATTTCAATCTTTTAACAAGACTTGATGGTTCCTTTCTCTGTTTATAAATTTCCCATATCTTTGACGCTGTAAGTCTGTTCTTACGGATTCTATACCATAACGGAGTCTTGCTTTGTAATCTTGTTTGTTTTTCGAATCTGGCTGATTCTTTGTTTATTTCCTTTCATCTAATGGAGCTTGATAGGAGTTAAAGATTTGTGGCAGGTAGCTGTGGAAAATTGACTCCATCATAAACATTGACCATGTACCCAGGCTGGTAGCTTAACACTGATCCTGTCAATGTTTTACCATACTTGCAGTCCACCAGTGAGACATCAGTTTGCTGTATAGCTGGTCAAATCAGCATATTCGGGTCATTTGTTGCCAAGGAAACAGCCTCGTCCTGCCAGTTTATTTTATCTCCTCTTATTGGATTGTACAAGGTTGATTTTAATTTCGATATTCCTTGGAATGTCTGTGGAAGACCTCGCTAATGTGCTGACATCTTACCAGAATAACCATTGACTTCGATATCTTGAATTGCCTTGCCTTGAATTTTGACACCTGTGTAAATGGAACATTTGTCGCTGGGTTGTTTTTGCTCCATCGTCTGGAAGTGCTTTGTATCCAAGGGCTTTGTAATTTGCAAGTTTGTACAGGGCTCCAACTACATGACCACATAGTCTAGACAGAGTGATTGGACAGGAGCAATAAGCTTGTGATATACAGACAGAGTGATTGGACAGGAGCAATAAGCTAGTGATATGTTGGCCTCCTCTGTTATCTGTAATTCATAATAAATGTTTTGAAAATTAATGAATGAAGCAACAGACAGAACAGACGAATCACATTCAAATAATTTTAATTTCAGGCCATACATATTTAAATATAAATGGATAATGTTGACCAACTGTAGCTTACAATGCTACTTTTGTTTTGTGACCTTGCTCTGATATTTCGTGCAAAACTTGAAAAATAAATTCTGACCACAATTTTTTTTAAATTTGAACAATTATTGTAATCAATCTTCATATCAGCTTCAGACCATTGTATGTTACTTCTATAACAACAATTTATTATATTTTATCTAAAATAACCTTATAAAGAAGGCCTCCCTGGGAATACTTCCGAAACTGGGCTGCCTGCACTTCCACTTCATCTTGGCTTGGTTTGCCCTGGCGTGGCTTAAATCCAGGTTGAAATGTCGGCACATTCGCCTAAGGGGCAGCCTTGTTGGCATCTCTCTGATCCAACTATGTCGGCACATGAAACAGCGCAGAGGATTTGGTATATATACAGAGACTGGCACATTTTCGTAGCCTATTTTGATGTTGGATGGGAGGACAGAAGTTGAAAAAGTAAGGATATATGTATTTGTTTCTATAATATTTCCATCCTTTTTAATTGTTATACGTTTAACGTCAGAGACAGCCTGCCCCTGGAGATTGGTTTTTATTTCTTCAATAGATTCGCAGAAGGCGAGATCCCTACAGCAGAAGCAAGTTTTTGGCCTGTTGAACTGTGGAACATTCAACCAGTAATGAGTTGTCTTTTAATTTTTTGACCTATATTTACACCTATTTAACACATACAAGTATATCACATAACCTGTTTAGTTTCACATATTCTTTACATTCGTTGCGCGCTAAATGACCAAAGCTGTCAATGCGCCGTAAAACAACATAATAATAAAAAATTTGGCCGATCCGGGGTCAGATCCGTGTTGGATCCGCGTTGGGTCCGGGCTTATCTGGGACAGTCCGGGATGGTCCGTCATGGTCCGGGAGACCACCCTGGCAATTTGAAACTGTTTAAAAGGTAAGTACAACATAACAATAGCACATATAATGTTTAAAGTTAGACATGATGAAGATGAGTCCTTGGTGGCGGGCTCGATCCCTGCCATAACTAACAAAGTTCTTATAAAGTTCACAGCTCCAATCACATTCGTCGCTGGTTTTTGCTCCTTGAAATAAACAATGATCAAATGTTATATATTTATCAAATAATCATTCATTAAACTTCATACATGTTATCAATAAAACATGTGCTATTTTCCATAATAATTTTTTATTTGTTTAAATATACAAGCTATGTAATTACATGGATCACACCATATTGGTTATACTATAGCACGGAATAACCAGCGAAACAATTCAAAAGTGAAAACAGTGAAAGCAAATAATTAAACTTGCTATCAGCTTCTGGCTTCGTGTCAGGAAAATACTGCAACCGAAATGCTTGACTTGTACACGTTGTCATTAATGAAAACTCTCGGCCCGTTCCTATATCCAACAATGGATACCCTATACCTATCACCATAATCTTTACTGATTCGTGTCACCGATCTGGTAGACTTATCTTTATTGCGTATGGCATGGTGCCAATCACTGACCAGTGCATAATAAAAGCTAAAACTCTGTAATTCTTACACATTTTCCAAAGAAATACACAAAATATTTGTTCGAGAAAATATTGTACCCAACTTTTTCATATTGTTTACCTTAGATTTAGGTCGTAAACTGTCTGTGATCAATGAAATTAGGGCGTTCATGCATGTGTGAACGTCTCGGATTAGCCAATCAGAATGCAGGGATTTGCTGAATTGGACTTATTCGATTAGTACTTGTAGTTCGACCAGGTCTCTGCACGGGCTTTAAGATTTGAAGGTCGTTCCATGAATATTTCGAAGCAATCAATGATTACAGACATTTTAGTTCCAAAGTGAATCCTGAAGCTCATTGGCATTGTTTTCTTCATTGATTCTCTATCCTGCCAGTAGATGAGAGGTTGAAGGGCCACATTCAGAACACTCGAGAGACTGTTGTGTCGGACACACCAAACCGCACAGCAAGGTCAAGATTGGATGTGTTGAGCCTTTGTTTCATCAAAACTAAAATGAGCTGCTCAAACTTATTTCATGCACTCTTATGGGTCAGTGTTATATCTGGTTCGTACAAAGCTTTCAACGGAGTGAAGTTGGATAAACCAGTGTAATATTTTACTTTTAAGTCGTCATTCTTGAAGAACGTCTCATCAAACTTCTTGTCTTCTAGCATTTCTTTCAGTGCTGTATTTTCTTGTTGAAGAACCAATAGTTCACTCTGCATGGGTGTAAGCAACTAACTGTCTATGTTGGTCTGAGTTGAAGTGCACCTTGACAACATTACCTTCATTGGTGTTATACAACTATCATTGGTGTTATACAACTATCATTGGTGTTACAGCAGGGTCTTGGACCATAATCTTGATCATCCATTGCCTCTAAGTAAGCCCAGTTCCTCCTTCCTCTGTCACTCTTCTGTTGTATAGTCAAATGCTGTTGTTGTGTTTATAACAACATCATAAGTTTTGGTTGTAGTAAATTTATTTGTTCGTAATATTTGACAATTCTTTAGGCACTGAATATACATGTATCAAATATAAACTTGTAAGTAAATGCATAAAACATCATACAAACATAACAGAAGCATTTCATTCAGTCTATATCTAAATGACTTTGCAATTTGTAAGCAGTTATTTGCATATGCAACTGCCTTCTCTGCCTTCTGTTCTTCTTTCGTCTCTCTTTCTGTTTTTTTGGTCAAAATATCTGCAAACTTCAGGTAAGAACTTGATGTTGGAGTTGCTGTAGAAACAGTAGCTGGTTTTTTCTCTCTAGCCAACAGGATATTCTCTCAAGTTTGCTGTCGTCACTTTCTGGTTCATTCAATGCATTTTGTGAATGTGATGTTTCATCTTTACTACATGTACTTTGGAAGCATGACCATTCTGAATCTCGGCTGCTGGGAACGTTAGAAATTATAGTTTTTGACTGTTGCTTCCTCTGTTGTTGTTTAATTCGTCTCAAGCGCCTTTCACTTCTTTTCTATTCCTCAGTGTGTCCCAAATTTGGTGCAGTGCATATTACATAGAAAACAGCACACTACATATATTATTGAGCTGCACAAATTGATACCATATACAAAATACAAATACAAACATAGTGTAAACTTAATATAATACTGTTACCTCAAGTTTGGCTCAAATGCCTGAATATACGAGCTGTCTGGTTGTCATAATATCTAACTTGGAATAATAAAATAATAAAAAATATTATTTTTACTGGATGAGTATTATTTAATTAAGACCTGACAAAACATGTCAATACTACACTTCCCATTGCTGTCTGTGATGAGTTTGTGTCTGAAATAAATGTTATTCAACCAGCAATATATGATATTCTGTTTAAATTTACATTTAAATCTTATCATCTATACATTTACATTTTGCAAAATACATTTATATATTTCTTGGTGATATATTAAAAATACAATTAAACAAACATTACTTGAAACTATGAACTCGCATGATTATATTGTGAAAACACCAAAATTTTAGTTTAATATTATTATTTAATAAATTTAACAATCCAATACATTTGCTTCACCACTTGGCCACAACATAGACAATGAAACTGATCTAGTTCTATTTGCAGATTAAGTTAAAACAACACAAAGCTAGTGTACATGTCATTTAATTTTTTAAATGAGGATCAAATTTCTATTTGACAAAAAGACAATTTCTAAACATATAAAATATTTGCGCTGTTTGAATGAGCAACCTTGACCATTGTATTTGTGACAAGATAATATTTTATCGCCACCCTGTTTCTTAGTAGATTTATCCACAGGAGAATTAAACATGGACATTGCCTTAATATATAGCTCCATATGCATGTATGCCCAAGGTAAATGCTGTGATAGGCGGTGGGCTCTAACAGTTCTACCATAATAATTAAAGGCTGCTGTCCCCCGTGCCCTCTCAAGGTCACAAATAACGCTTATATACGTTAATAAACCTGACACATCATCTGTACTCTTCTCACAGTAAATATCCATGTATCTTGTAGATGTGTACAATAATATAATATGACTCAACCACATACCAACTCAGGACTTTCTCACCAAGAGACAACTCATCCAATTCTTGTATTTTGAAAGATTACAAGTCTGGCATTGATTTTTATGCTTTATTAGATACAATACAGTTTTATAATATTTTACGAGTATGTATTTGAAGACAGTGGGGTTTCATCAAAACTCACGATAATAGATAGCTGTTTTTGAATGTTAAAACTTTTTAACCACTCAAAGTCATAGTCCCCAGAAAAATATGGTGGTGTAATTGCATCGAATTCATTTCTATAATCTCTAGTTATTGGCTGCATACTCGAAGTGGGTTGCATACTCAATGTGGGTTGCATACTCGAAGTGGGTTGCATACTCAATGTGGGTTGCATACCTAATGTGGGATGCACAACAGATGAGGGATGCACAACAGATGAGGGATGCACAACAGATGAGGGATGCACAATGGGTGCCGAAGGCGTGCATAAAAGCTTCTCCAACACTGATGAGGTTGATGATGGTGTTAGAGATGAAGTCGATGGTGACACAACAGATGTTGGGAGCACAGAAACCGTATCAGGTTGTGGCCGGGTTGATACTGGAATGACTCCGAGTGGTATTTTTCTATATCCATTGTTGGTTCTTATAAACTTAAATGCAGACCACCGTCAATCTTTATTTTTTTCGATGGTGGTTCATTTTCCTCATTGTAACTCTTTCTCTTCACAGGTAACTGTAAAAACAAGTTAATCTATTTAATTGTGTGCAAAAACCACTTCCAGTTTATAAATACCATTATAATATTGTCTAAATTAATTAACATTGTAACAATAAGTTAGGAAATACTTTGGAGATAAGCACAAAACAATATTGGTAGAACAAAATCAAATCATAAAACTAAAAACAATTATTACATCTAAGTTTATACATGTATTAGTCTAGTGTTATGTACACAGTGTTTTGTTAATTGCAAAGATATATTAATAATATTTAATAACAACTTACCTTTTCCAATTGGATATTTCTTCCCTCCTTCAACAAACGAGGTGCAATGTTCAAAACCTCCTCGAAATCAGACAACTCCATGCTAACACTTTTCCTTTTCTTTTCATGGCTAATATGAACGAAGTGACTGCCATTAAATTAGTTAACCGAACATTGATGTTTTACAACATTCCCAAGACATTCATAGAGTGCTTTAGCATACACAAAGTCAAAGTACGAGTTCATTATCATAGCGTGTACTGTGGCCTCATTCATTTTGAAAATGTGCCAAACAACGTATTATCTGACTACGGATTGTTACAAAATGTGAATGGAGAAGGTTTAGTAGTAGTTAATCCTGTGGAGTTCACTATGTTAATGATGTCTTCACCAGATGAATATCCAACAATTTTAAGAAATTCACAGGAAGGTGAATGCTTAAAATGTTCCTCCCACGGATTGTCTGTTTTCTGCCACTTACAAAGTTCAACGTGACATTCTGTCACTAAAGTTAAGTTAAGTGAAAAGGTATCATTGTCTTCTAATGCTAAGAAAAGACACTGTCGTGAAAGAAAATAACTTTATCTCTGTATCCGGAATAGTAGAAACCAGTCAGAGTCTTGGCTAGCTGATACTTGTCTGGGATAATCTGTAGTGACCAGGTATCAAAAGTGGAAAGACGAGTGTTGTAAAACTTGTAAGATGTGTGTGTTATAGAATCAGTTGTGTTCATTGGTTCACTGTCCATCGAGGAAAGATTCCAGCAGAAAAACACTCTCTTTCAAATAACAGAGAGATTCAAACTCTTTAATGCTAAGTTTTGTTTGTAGTGATCCTTTCTTCAGTACAATGTAACAGGAATGTTCTGTTTTCTTCACCACCAACGAAAGTTTTTCATTTAATTTGCAATAAATATTTTGTAAAACAGGTGACCACTGAACACTTTCAAGTTTGTTTTCTTTAAAATAAGCTAAAGTTTGCTCACTAATCTCTAGCTGTGCTTGTGCCATACTGTGAATCTCTGTCTCAGGGGGTGAGAGCATGCTCTCTGATGAAGAAACTTAGTCTTTTATTTTATTTTTAACTTATTTTTAATAAATCTGGACTGTATTCCATGAAATACGCCTTTCACAGTACATTTTTTCTCGTTGGCTGTGTTGACCTTCAACCAGTCCGCTAACTATTTAACATTTACAAGTATATCACGTTACGTTTTTTAGTTTCACATAATTTCACATTTTTTGCGCGCTAAATGACCAAAGCTGTCAATGCGCCATAAAACAACATGATAATAATTAAAAGCCTCTTTGAGACTATACAAATTGGAAAATTTATAAGCTACATCATAGAGATTGGCTTTTACAACAAGCTATGATATTTATAATCTAAAATCTCATATTATACTATATTTACCCCAATTTAACATATACAAGTATATCACGTACCTTTTTTAGTTTCACATATTTTTAACATTTCTTGCGCCCTAAATGACCAAAGCTGTCGATGCGCCATAAAACAACATGATAATAATAATAATTCCCCATATTTCATAAGTGCTGGGGTTTCATGCGGATATTTGCTGCAGTACACTGCTACAAAAGCATGAATGCAGTTATCCATTGATCAATGGTACTAATTTTCGGTTTCCTATGGGATTTGACAATATTCAGTGAATCCCTGCTATACTTTAATTGAAGTTGACAGTTATCCCTGTCATGGCCAAAACTGACCGGCAATAAATCCGAAAAATTTACATATTTATGTTTAAAAAATTTCCGTTGTATTTTTTTTGAAATTTGGCATGCTATTGGGGCATCTAAAGGGGAGAAAGACTGTCCCCCATTACCTGTTATTTGATTTAATTCAGTACACATTATGCTGGTCAATGACCCATCTGAAGCAGAAGATGACTCGTCTGAACTGTCACTTTCACTAGAAATGTCCATAGGTGGAGTAACATGCCTCCTTTTACGGGACGCTTTCGCTCTTTTCCGTGTAGTGGCACTCAGGGGTTGTTCAATGTCCTCCCCGCTAGATGAATCGTCATCCGAAACCCCATTACCACCCGTATTTGGGTTTGAAGTAACTCGTTCTTTCCGGACCTTACCCGCTGGATTGATCTGGGTATGCTTGTTGGGGCCAAGTCTATCCTGCGAACCACCACACTTGTTTTTAGCACTACTGAGTTCCGTTGCTTCACAGCATGCGCATTTCGCCACTGTGGCTGTAGCAGCCTTCCGTTTACCCCGCATATCTGGTAATTGGAAAATGAAATTGTTAATTATTAAAACATTGAAAGTGCAAAAACTGTTTTCTATGATTCCTGTATCATTGAAATGGTAACAAACAAACCTCAGGCTTGTTGCATGACAACTACCTGGGAAAAATATAAAGTCATAATGCACTGGCACATGGCAATTGGTGATCATAACATTGCACTAAATATCTCGGGTATTCCCGGAAGGAAACATGCCTTGAAGACCATCAAATAAAGAATGTATGAATAACCATACAAAAAATACTCGGGCAACCATGATAAATCCATAGCATTTAAATAAATGCACATGGACCAATTAAAATAAATTCAGGTACACGCCCGAGTGTAAAACATGGTTAAGCCCGGAAATGAACCATACTAACAAACATGACTTGGAAAAATGTAACACCTCGGGTATCCACCAGGAAAAAACTCGGGCATTGCCCGGAAATGAAAACTCCGGTCACCACCCGGAAAAAACCTCAAGTCTGTTAAGTGGTAATTCAAAACATAATTCTGACCATGTGAAAATTGATACATGTGGTCTAACACAAGTGCCCTGAAACTATCTCTCTCATGTAGCTGTGTAAAATAAAGCACATGGAAACTGCCACATTATTGTGACACTGGTTCAAATCTGTATAGGCTAGAAAACAAGTCCAAAGGACACAAACAATAGAAATATTAATAACCAAAACAAGTATACTCAACTGGTTCAAACCGGTTTACTCCATCTGGAATAAGTGACTACAGCTGCCCTCAAATTACTGTACAGCTTGTAATTGCCCCTATCGGACAGATGGACTCCGTCCGGAGACAAGAGGGTTCCCAACGCTTCCTCTGACCAAAACCCTTTGAGTCGCCAAAGAGACAAACCAAGTTGCCGCAAATCCGTATTTAACTGAGTATTCAGTGCATCAACTGCATGACTGAACTCAGTAACGTTAACAGGATATCGACATCTAGTTGTGGGTTCCGCCCTGTATATAGTTTGGACAACTAATACATCCGGTATATTTAATAAATGTTCGATAGTGTCCACTAAATCAAGAATGTTGTGGGCAGTGCACAAAGCGTCCTTATAGTATAGGTCATTCTTGCCAACAATTAAAATAACGAGGTCTGGTTGAAAGTCGACAACACAATCCAAATTTCCTCGTAAAGTGTCAACGGTGGCTCCCGAAAATCCCGAAAATTGTATCAAAAAATCCTGTGGTGTAAGATTCAACGCATGAGTTAACTCCGGCAAATATTTGATGAATGTAAACAAGCGCTTAACAAAGGAATGTCCAAATAATTGCACTTTATAAACCATTTGTGCAGTAAAAAGCCATCACTCCGCAATGTTCACCGAATAGCACACGTAAAAATGCAAGTCCTTGCCATAACTAGAAATAACAACTGTGTATGACATCAAGAAAAAACAAATAAAACTTGTTAATCAATTAGTAAAGCGCAATAAAAATTTGTGACGAAGATTTCCGGAAGTTCCTTTGTTCTCAGGAACATGTTATGCGCATGCGCGCTTTGCAGCAAGATGATACTAAAACCCGTTACTGCCGGTAACAAAGAAAACGGCATAGCCTATAACCGATCACAGAACACTCCTTGTCCATAAAACATTTTACTATAATAAAATACATTTCTTTGCTTTTGTACTCCTCATGCTTTCGTGGGCTTTCTCTCTGCCTCTGTCTCCACCGTGCTACTCTCTCGGCATTAGACATCTTGGACCCTCCTTTTTTAGCTGCCATTCTTCTTACTGTTTTCTCCTAAGAACGATTAAATCTTTGAGGTGATATATTTTATTTAGCAGGTCAACCACACGCAGTGCCCATTCGTAGGTTAATTCACTTGCAGGTTTTGGTTCGAGCAGATATTTTAATCGTCCTTCCCAAGTACCAAGTAGATGGTCTAAACAATCAATTTCCAAGCGTCTTTCTAAAATTTAAAGACATTATCATATTTTGATTTATATTAGTTTCATTATTATAATTATTTTCATAATTATTATTGTTTTTGTTGTTGTTATTATCATGATCTTTTTTATTATTGTTACAGCTATTATTATTATTTGGTTGTTTAAAGGCTCATTAGCTTTTACCGTGTATTAAATATGTTATGATATTTGAAAATTGTACATAACAGGTGAAATTATACCCTTTTAATGAAATATATCGAAAGTTTAATCCAATTCCGTGTTTTAATAACTTTTTATGACAGAATCCCCGGGTGTTTCCAATTTGACTACAATTATTAACCCAAATATTTCAAAAAAGTTTAATTAAGAATTTTTAGTCATAAAATCAAATGCAATGATTATTTGATATATGGTTTTGATGATATCACTAATAAAATTTTAAAATAAAAGCTAATGGGACTTTAATAACTGTATGTTATTAAATATCAAAGGTATCATATTAACTAGATCTATGTGTAATGTAAATTAAGAAAACTCAGTTTCCTATGGGAACACGTTGTTCTAATGCTAGATCAAGTTCTACATAATTATTTAGCTTTGTTTTAAATGCATTTTAACATCTAAAACAATTAATCTTATTAGATCGAATGTATTTAAAATATACAGTTAATATGAAATAGGGTGCAAATAAAATATCAGTTCCGTAACGGTTTATCAGCTCCGTAACATTTTTCTATATTACGGACATGAGAATTACGGAGTTGAGATTATCTAAGTTATTTCCCTTATATTGGCATCAAGCCGTGAAATACAAGTGTGATTTTCTTTTAGAAGGATATTAATACACAGCAACAAACATACACACAACTGTCAACGTCTGTATCTTGATAAATAATAATTGTACAAGACATACGGAACTGAAAATAAGAAAGCATACGCCGGAAAACATTACACTCACCAGAAACTTCTTCCTCCGCCATGACAGTTCATCTCGCCAGACTTGCCGCGTTTAAAATTTTCCCGCAACACGCACATCATAATGACATCATATAGTGAAGAGTGATAAAGGGAAATAACAAATTCTCGCCTTTAAAACTTTTGTTACGGAAATGATAAAAAAACAAGGGACAAAAATAAAGAAGCATTTTCTTGATCATTTTATCTTACATCCATTGTTTTTTTTATGTTTCTAAAAAAATACAACCTATCGTGATGATATTGCAATACATTTTAGGAGTTAAATGAACAGGTATTTAATTTATTTTATATTTATAAAAGGGAACACGGCTTTGGGACATTCTCTTTAGTGGTCAGTCGTCAACTAAACGTAAAACAACAACACCAAATGGTAGCATTATAAAACCAGTTCTGATTTTCTGTTTCCATTAAATACTGTTTAACGGATACCCCTATCATATAAACTGGCTTTAGCACAAAAATAGAGGATAGTTGCAATAATATGAGCGCTTTTCGAAAGGGGACATAAGTTTCTAAAATATAATAGAATGAGCCACACAAGATCTACATGGGTTCCATAACTATGGAATTACATCCGAATGTATGTCAAGTAAAACAAACAAACAAACAAAATTAAATCACCGTTTCCATAATTTAATTCTATACAACTTTAACAATTCATTCCATGTCATGTCCAGCATTTCGAAACCCAGTGTATCTCAACGAAGGGAACCGCTTGTGAATTGCATGCACTGCACAGGCTGGTAGTGGTCTACGCTCTTGTTTCCTGAGACTGTTCCAAATCCATTGTGCCAACCGTCTGTATGCAATATGTATGTAGACTCTGAAATTATAATATACAGAATCGCAATAAAGAATCAATTTAAAGACATTAGCTTGTTCCCTGGAATGTAAAGAAACAAATTCTTGAATGAAAAGCTGATAACAGTGTCTTCATATGAATTAATTTGGGTTTGGTTTGATTTGGAGGTTAAATGCCCTATCAACATCGTTGTTCATTAGGCATTGTCAGCCTATACAAGACATACTCAGGCTCCATAACCAGTGCAATGCTCGATTTTTTCTCATACAAATCTGCAATGGATGGCCCATTATCTCATAAAGATTCTTTGATCAAATCTAAAGTGTCTGAAGCCAGCTTGACCCCAATCAAACTCGTGATCTTCAGTCGACTTCAGACTGCAAGTTTTGCATGATATCAACTGATAGCTTTTAATTTAAGGTAAATGATACAAGTTGAATGAATATAAGCAAAACATTTGAGAGAAACAAGCAAACTGACATAAATATTAATGAGACATTTACTCCAATATTAGTACTGATCTTAGTTCTTTCTCATGAATTATATAATTAGTTCTTCATCTCCAATTGGTCCATTGGCCTGCAGAAATTCGTAAAATGAGACCTCTATCACATCTTTGTTGAGGCAATTCCCAATAAACCCCTCGTGATCAACAACACACTGCAGCCCAATATCTTCCAGCTTGCCTTCCAAATCAGTGAACTCCCTGCAGCACACGCTCTCTTCTACTGTTGGTAATGGTTCACAAGAGTGACAGGTGCACCTGCAATTATGAGCGAACATTGTTGATTTTACTTCGTATTTAAAATGACAGTGAACTGCCGAATGCCGCGTGCTATAAATAGAATGTCACATGCTATAAATAAACAGTAACTGTTAACAAGAGACCCATTAGTCACAAAATCTCACTCAAGTCACATTGCTTTTACACTAGAAACTAGAACTATCACTCAAGGTTACAATTTTCCCCATGTTGTCTCGTCATGTGATACTAATGCTCACATCAACATCATCGACTTAAAAGCAGTAAATCAGACAATATCCATTTGTACTCAAATTAATTTTCTTAGGTTCATTTTTTATTGAGAATTTGAAATTTCCACACTTCATGCTTGCAGTGCGCTTTAGCATCAAAGTAATTTCCTCCTCTGACACCCTTGTGCTACAACACAACCAGGATCAAACTCTTTGAATTCTTTTGTAAATTTATCAGTCCAGCCTGGTTGCAATTTGTTTTTCTTTCCTGCCTTTAATGGTCTTACTGTCCGGTACTCCATACACATGCCAAATTCTTTGAGGTGCGGGAAATCGACTGTGCACTTTCCAACTGATGACCAATTGTTATCCTGAACATTAATGTTTGAATCATTATCTGCATCATTTGGTACACTTGAGTCAGTAGCACTTTTTGCTTCCACATTTTTTTTTCCATCATCTAACTGTCCTATTTGAATGAAAAATTTCACCAATGTTATTGTTATTGTCATATGATGTTTCAGCAACAATGTCAACTCCTTCTCAGAAGTCATGCTCTTAAGCTTTCACGTCAATGTCTTTTCTTAGCATTAGAAGACAATGATACCTTTTCACTTAACTTAACTTTAGTGACAGAATTCACATGTGTTGCTGTTGATTTCTTTCTTCTTTCACTTGTCCTCGCTTTAGTAATTTCAATTTCAAAACTTCGCCGTCTAGCCCAAAATGGGTTTTCATACTGTCTACCTACTCTTGATTCTGGTTTAGTTGCGAAAATTTCATCTAAACTTTTATTGTATTCTATCAACCATTCCAAATACAGTGATATCCCGCAGTTGAGAGTGTTTTTCCTGAATATTCTACATGAAAATTTTCCCCAAAAAGAGTTTGACTGCTTCGGATTTTTGCCTGAAAGGTCTTGGTCAAGCTCTCACTAAAGTTTCTTTCTTTCACAACAATGTCTTTTCTTAGCATTAGAAGACAATGATACCTTTTCACTTAACTTAACTTTAGTGACAGAATGCACTTGTGTTGCTGGTGATTTCTTTCTTCTTTCACTTGTCCTCGCTTTAGTAATTTCAATTTCAAAACTTCGCCGTCTAGCCCAAAATGGGTTTTCATACTGTCTACCTACTCTTGATTCTGGTTTAGATGCGAAAATTTCATCTAAACTTTTATTGTATTCTATCAACCATTGCAAATACAGTGATATCCTGCAGTTGAGAGTGTTTTTCCTGAATATTCTACATGAAAATTTTCCCCAAAAAGAGTTTGACTGCTACGGATTTTTGCCTAAAAGGTCTTGGTCAAGCAACTTTCTCACTAAAGTTTCCAGCGTTTGGAATTTGACCTGGTCCAGCTGGGGTTTCAACTTCTAGTGCCTCTTTGCTCTTGACTCTGAGAACTTTTGAGGTGTTTAGTTTAGGTTCATGTACATCATATTTTGAAGGGAAGTAACCATCAAAATGTTTGTCATATATTGCCACAACTTTCTAAGACAGATGGCACATAGTATATCCATATTTAAATATAGTATCTTATTTGTCATCGTAAGATACTACATGCATGCATGCTATGTTATATATTTTTTTCAATTAAAAACAAACACTTTAAATTAGAAGCAGGTAATGAATTACTTGTTTCACTGTCAATGCCACCTGTAATCCCTTCAAGCTGGGCCCTGTTGTTTTTAATGAGTTGTTGTACTATCACCTCCTCACTAGATATCAGGCTAGGTTTCGGTTCCCCGCCAGTCTTATGCATGCTGTCAAGCTTGTCGTTTGCTTAAATTGTAAACAAAAATCTGTTAAAAGGAGAACATACAAGGTCAACTTTTATTAGTCAAAGGGAAAAATGCAAGACATAATTGTGTGATAACTTTGGAGAGAATACCTTGGCAGTGGTTCCTTAAATAAGAATTTTTTTTTTTCAAATTTAATTGTGAGCAAGGTAACACTGTAGTTCTTGGCCTTCATTTATAAACAAAATACATTTGTAGATACTTAGCCTTGTTTAGTGTTTCTTTGACAATTTGTTGCTATGACTTTGGTACATGCCCTTCTACATCTACACCAAGTTAATAAATACCCATCAAGTGTTATTGATATTTTGTTTGAAGGTAAAATGTTAACAGACGCTGGATGGTAATTGGTCATAATAGGTCAGGTGAGCTTAAAAGAATGCTGTCAGGTTTTTTTTCATGATTAAACTTACTTCTAAGAGCCCTCCTCTTGCCCTCATCTAGGGGTGTTTTTCCATGCTGTTTGTAACCATATACTTAACACTTTTGATCTCATCATTGGTAAGGATGTGCTCTTGCTCTACTAAATTCAGTGCTAGCTTCTCAGCATTTTTTGCACTCTTTTCACATCTTCCGAGTACCTGTTTTAAATTTTTTATTGAATACTTTGCATCACCAATGAGGCTTTTGTCACATCATGAGTGAATACACATGCACTTCCACCCTTAACTGTCTTGAAAGTTTTCCTAGGGTTCAAGCGTATCATGCTACCATTGATTACAGTTCTTGGCCATGCTTTTTTAAAGCTGGAAGATCAGCTATTCCACATACAGGTATTAAATATTCTTTACTTATTCCATCATTTACAAGAATGCCTTCCTCATATAGAATCTTTAGAGAATTCATTAGAGGTTTTGAAAAAAAAATTCATTATGGGTTTTTCTTCCCCAAACTAAAGACCTGCTATAATCATGTTGTTTTTTTCATCTGAAGTTTGTATGGAAGTTCATTCACTGTTAAGTTGATAGGCCATAGAGAAACTTTTGAACACTGGAATACCCTCTGTGTTTGAGGCAAAAGAAACGTTATATGGAAACATTTCAGACAATATTGCGCCATTATAAATATCTTCTATTCCATCCTGATGTTTTTTGTTTCGACGAAAGCAATGTTGAAGAAGATTCAGCATTCCAGGTTTATCAAACATGCTAAATATATATGAGATATAAAAAAAAAATTGCATTGGAGGCAGTTATGTCAGCTAGATATTTTGGGCATATTATATCAGTTTCAGCCAGAAAGGTATGACCTTTTGTGCAAAAGAGATGTTTCCTCACAGGTGAACTCATTGCCCATGCATAAGTATACCCTTTGCGGAATATATTTATTTCCTTTGCAAAGTGTTTGCGAAACCCTTTGCAGAACAGTTGCAGCAAATATTTGCGGAATATATTCCGCACGCGTGTAGAATTGGAACGAAACTTGCAAAGCTTTTGCAAAGCTTTCGCAAAGCATTAGCAGGCTTCTGAAAATACTACTTTTTATGTTAGCAAAACCTTTGCAGAATAGTTGCAGCAAATAGTATGCAAAGCTTTTGCAAATGGTTAGCAAAGCTTTCGCAAAGCATTTGCAAATGGTTAGCAAAGCTTATGCAAAGCTTTCGCAAAGCATTCGCAAAGCTTTCGCAAAGCATTCGCAAAGCTTTCGCAAAGCATTCGCAAAGCTTTCGCAAAGCATTCGCAAAGCTTTCGCAAAGCTTTCGCAAAGCATTCGCAAAGCTTTTGCAAAGGCTTAGCAAAGCTTTCGCAAAGCATTTATTTGCAAATAAATTACACATAGCTAGAAGTTAAATATTTAAAGAAAGAGTTATTGGCATTTGCAAAAATATTTATTTATCTTTGAACATAACCTGAACATAACAGATAAAAAAGTACAAAACATTGACATAAAAAAGAAACCAAAATATACATGTAGACAAGTCTAAAAAAAATTCATTATGGAGGTAATACATATTGCATTTTGACTGGCATCATAACTTATGCTGTATTTATAAAATGGAAGAGAAACAAGTTTTAGGAATCAACAACATTATAACTTAATTTTGAAAAAATAAGTATACAATATTTGGCACAATAAAAATATGGATTTCTAGTATTAGCACTAAGAAGAATGAGATCCGTTCAGATGTGATATTGATAGTACATATTGTGTTACATGTTAAATTATTGGTGGAAAAGGACCACAACTCACAACATAATTGAGTTATACCAATTTGTCTAGGACTAATGACATATGATAAGTGTGTCTAGTTTCATTACAATAGCATAGAAAGTAAACAAAAGATTGCACTTCATAAAAACACTTTTACCAGACAAAAACCAGTTTAGTTTTAATATGCCGCCCATTTGGAACATTAAAATGCTGGACAATAGTCTGGATTAGATGTTACAATTAAATGAAAATTGATAACGAAATCAATTTAACTAGAGAACAAAGGCACTGCAAATTTTTAAAAGTTATAAAATACAAATCATCAATTCAGGATTTCACAAATGTTTGTAAGACTTACTGTTAGGGCTGTAGCGATTATATACATTCAAATATTCGATTTATTCGAATCCAGTTCCATCTGATTTGTATTCATTATTCGCCATGTCCTGAACCGAATATAGACAACAATGCATTATTTATACTAGAACTAGTGAAAAATATGACACATCTTGGATTGTTATATTGTCAGATTTCGTAACCTAATAAACAGTTTGACACTTCAATACAGTTGACTGTGTCTCCTGTCCTATTCATATGAAGCCAAAGCATTTGAACAGTGTTGTAAAACTATTATTTCACTAGTATTGACTAGTAATAAAGTAATTATAAGCACTTTAATCTAGACAGACTGTAACATATTGTTGGCATAATATTCATGAATAAATATTCGAATTTGTGACCCTGTATCATGATACGTATCGTATTCGCCCCATAGTGTATTCACTACAGCCCTACTTACTATGACCCATTTGCTGCCAAATAATATCCCGATTTAAAAGCAAAGGGTAATGGCAACCTTGACCTGAATAAATAGGAAGTTTTGCTGATTAATTAATTGTTCAGTTATTGATAAGAAACAAGTAGACTAGTCTTCAGGTTTTGACCTACCAACATGTGAAAAGCAATATACCCTCACATCTTTTATGGGTAGGGTATCAGAAAAATAAAAATAAATAAAAAACATAGGTAAGAACATATTATATACAGACATATAATGCACAAAAAGATAAATACTGTAAAATGAATATAACATGCTTCCATTGTTTTTAAAAAAAGTATGCATTAGGGACAAAATAATAATGTTGGCACTAATAGAAATGAGATCATTTTATCAAAATCAGACATTTAATAATGAGTAATAATAAACAATACAGTGAAATGTAAATTAATGCTGTTAAACAATAAACAATTTTGGACATTTAGTAAACAAATAAAACGCAAATAAAAAAGCAGATGACTAGAAACCTTTTATGTACATAAAAATGCCCAGAAGACAACACGTCCATTAATACAAATCAACAATTTTGGACTTGATGATTTAGTAAACAAATCAAAAACATTATAAAAATAGATGACTAGAACATATTTATGTACAGTTGCATGCATAGATGACACTCAATGCAAAAAACAGCTTAAATAATACAAAAGTAAAAAACCAGTGTAATTCTTAAGCTACTAAAGTTTATTTAATAAGGTCTGTCATTTGCTTACAAAGACCGGAGAATACAAACATTGTATTTTTTATATAAACTTTTGTATTTAGTCAATAAATTGTTGAATGAGTATGTTGACTAATGGATATGTTTTGATCAATATTCTATGCTTTTTATCCAAAAATGATGTTTAATATAATAACAAACTGTGTTTTGATATTACATTGTTATATAAACAAGTGACAGACCTAAATAAACAGACACTTATATATCACAGAATATTTTCAGTCAGCTTTTTTTCTGGATGGAGCCCTCAAACATCCAAGTTTGTTTCGTAAGGACTGTTTTATTTCAGCCGGTGATTGTCTTTTAAAGCTATCGCAGGATACACTGTAGGCTGTAAAACAAAAGAAGCATGGTACAAAACTTTCCCAGACATTAGACTGGTAAAACAAACTCTGCACTAGCAACCTCTACCTACAATAGGCCATCACCCTCTGCGTTGTGATGACTGTCAATTTCTTACAGCAAATAATGTGTATAACAATTGAAAAAGTGTGCTGAGAGACAGACACCAGACCCAGTGATTATAAAACTTTTTTCTTGCTCTACTCAATTGCGTGCTCAGACTTTGGATCAAAATATCAAAATTATCATTAAATAAGTTCTCTACATCCTGCTTTAAGAACCTTTTAAATTACATCTGTTTTCTTCTTGAATGTTATAATAACAATGTACAGCACAACAAATGAAATATGTTTCATGCTCATATTGAGCTGAGCATGTAATGTTTTAATTCAACATAACAACATAACTCTAGTTAGAGAAGGTATGGTACCTTGTCAAAATAAGATTATTTAATTATGATGAAACAGAATTACTCTGGACATGTTCTGTCACTGTTTAAAATTTGCTTACTAATAATAGCTTCAACTATGGTTTTGTCCAACGCTTTAAGGCCATTTGTTCCCGTCAAATTAGCAGTTTTTTGTTCATGAATGCTGTAGAATACATCCACAAGATGACGCGCAAGGCTTGTCATAGATTTAGATGATTCTGTGGCAAGCTTCAACTGCTTTTCGTATAAATATACATATGAGCCTCGCACCAGCTCTACCATCTGTAATAAAAAGAGAATTACCATATTCAGATCACAAGAATGCAATACTATCATTTAGGTTGGTATCCATATGAAGTTGCTTCATTATTGGACTAATGCATATAGCTTACATACTTAGTTGAGACACATTTAAAACACAATCCTTTGCATATTAACATTAATTGTTTTCTTTATTGTATTTTTGTTAATGTCTGATGTTACAAGATACATAGGAGAAATTTGTATTTTCTGTTTATTTTGATAAACTTGTGCACATGGGGTTTATAAATTTAACTTTTCTTGGTTGTTTTTTTTACAGTTTTAAGCTTATTAGTCTAGATTCAAAAATGTTTACCTTATGTTCCCGAGCAGCACTTCGATCTGACACAATCCCAGGTTTCAGTTTACCATCTGTACCATTAGCTGCTTCAATTACTGTTGAACTGCACTTTAATTCCAAATCTTAAAAAAAAATATGTCAAAGGTTATTTCCAAGGAAGTGTCATATATATATGGGCTGTATATTATATGGCATTATCAAATCTTGGTCGACCATATCCTCTTGTGGAATGGTAGTTAGCAGTGGTGACAGACCATCCAGGTAGACATGGTTGTGAAGCAGACTGTTGTATATTTAAAAACTGAAATTTGATGATAAAAATTGGGACTTGTGGTAAGGTAGTAATAACTGTTGAAGGAAACTTAAATATGGCAGAAAAAAGAAGGCATAAAGTAAAAATCAATCAAACAAACAATATGGATTTAGCTTGAAAAATAAATACACAAACTGATGGAACAGTTGTGTTAATTCTGATTTGTTGAAATACTAAGTGCTTTTGGATGTTAAATGCTTCCGGACATCTCGCTGTTGACGTGTTATTCAAACCTTGATAAAAGTAAACAACTGAATTTAACTAATACCTTTGTTGTTTCTAGTAAGCTTCCTATTGGCTGCTTCTAAAACCCCAGCTTGCTCCCTAAGCATTGACAGCTCTTCCTTCGCTCTAATGCACTCCTCACGTCTGCAGGGGGAGGAGTCTTTAGGAAGCTGCTGTCTTGGCACTTTCATCGGTATGTTTACCAGAGGTGTAAGAACAGTAGCAGAGACACCAGTGTCATCATCACTGATGTCACTGCTACTGCTATCAACAAATTCTGATGACTGGAACCTCTTGTGGAGCTCAGGCGTCTTCTTTGTTGCAACTGGCTGAGGAGAATTCATGGGTGCTGGCTGAAGCGTCTTCGTTGCAGTGGCTGGCTGAGGAGTCTCTTCTTGGGTGCTTGTACTTAGCACATTCTTAGCAAAGAATCTGTGGATGTGTGCATCAATAGTGGCTGAAATATATATGTTTTATAAAAAATAATTTTTCATTTAACAACGATGTATCAGCAAAGTTGGGCTTACTTATGCCGTTATAGGGCTCATATCACACACCAATCAAGGGCTCATATCACACACCAGTCAGCATTTTGATGATTCAACTTTCGCATATGAGTATCAATGACATATTGAATGTATCAATTATTTTATAATATCTAAGATAAAGTTCTCTTGTGTTACTTAGGCAATTTAAAGTTTCAACAGATATCACATTATGTAAGCAAATAAAAAGTGAAAATAATGAAATTACCAGCATCAGGAATATTAGCACACACTGGTGATGAACTAGGTTCAACTTCAACATGCTTGCGTTGCTGCACTGTTTCTGAAAAACATAATTTAAATAATGGTTTATTAACAAGAGATGTTTGTAAATTATGTATGTCCCCACTGCAGTCTAATAGTCATTAATCAATTTAATGTTAACAAGCAAGGTGACATTTGACCTTTGAAACTACTGATGTTGAACAACCTCCATGTCAAGGTTGCGGATCTTCGGTCTAACTGTTGAGTTGTTAATTAGAAGCAATATGTACCCCTCATCTACATGCAATGATCAGTTATCAGTGCAGGAAGGCCTGGCCTAGGCTAAAAGTAGGAAGTGCGCTTTTGAGACCATAAGGTCCCTGCATGGTTCAATCCCTGTCTGTGCCACTGGTCCATTTATCTGAGCTTGCAGAAAAATCCACATTGCTTCATTTCACCTAGTGCTACAATAGTCTAGGTGTATGAATGCCTACCTGAGCATATTACCTTAGCTACCAGCGGCACCAAGTGTTGCAGCCGACTTGTGAAATAATGATGGGAGTAATGCAGTCGGCTGATCTGACATATAGTCCGAAAGTTGACATTAACTCACTGCTTAAATTATTTTTTGTCAGTCATCTTTAAATAGAAGGTTAAATTGGAATAACGTTTGAACCGGCTTACTTGAAGTTGAACTACTTGCTGCAGGCGTTCCTTGAGACTTAGCTTTAGTACTGGACCTAGTAGCATTCAGACCCTTTTCCAAGTCTTTCTTGTTTTCTGCAAAAAAAACCACATAGATTAATAACATATTGTTATCTGCAAAAATAATAACAAAAGTTTCGAGTAAGGTGTTATTAATAATAAGTCTTTAATGACGTTTGAACATCAACTCAAGGACCGTAGAAACCGGGCCCTTAGAAACCGAGTCGGCGAGTGTTTGTTTGGTCATTGTCTGTTATGTGGCTTCTAATTATGGTTAACCTTTTGAAACTGCATAATGTAACAAGACTGTTTTGCATTATTAACTTATTTTTTATAGAATAAAACGAAAACTTACCACCAATGGTTACCAATTTAGCAGGGTAGATTTTGCCCTGAAATTTTGCTTCCACCTCATCTCCGGGTTTGTACTCCGTGAATTCCTTCCTTGGGGATGTTATGGCTGTCAAACTTATAACACTAAACAAGCCTTCCAAAATCCATTCAACCATAGCATACATAGTTAAATTCAATAATGATCACAGTAGATATCGGAAAAATATTGTTTCGAGACTTCTTTGAATCAATCGGAAAACTTTTAAAAAAGGCGCAGAATCATTTGGAAATATTAGCCAATGAAACGACTAGCAATTCCGAGATGTTCCGATTGCGATTAAGTTTAAAACCCAGTGACTATTCTAACATGAATTCGACTTTACAAATAATCGTCGTAAAGTGTTCGTGTGTGAAGTCTTATAAAACTTATAAAAGAGAAAGTTAATTTTCTACGGCCCAAATTACTAATAATCACTTATTAGAATATTGTTTTTCTCTTAAAACTTCATTCGTTCCCCGAAACGGAACGATACGGTACAACGGGTTTTAGTCAGGTCTGACATAAACGGTCGCGTCTATATAGGATCGTTTTCTGGATCACGGTTGTCTAAAAGGTATCGATTTGTGGATCAATGTCGTAAAATTTACTGAGACTCAAAAAACTTTACTACTCGTTTATCAACGCATAATAACACTCATAAAATATTATTTTTATAATAAAGTGTTTGTTTAGGTCGTAATTTGTCTAATTTCTTACGCAGTATATAATACGTAAAAGGTAACTGGAAGTGGATCACCTCATGGGGAAGTACACGATTGGCTGAGACATACTGAATGACTGTTTGATTATTTTAAATTAACATTATTTAAGTTAAAGCTATTCCGTGATGTTAATTTAATAAAAAAGCATCCTTTTATCTGGTACATGTATCAGTAAGTTGACCACTGGGTATATTTGGTAACATACTCTGGATAACAAAGTCTAAGGTAACAGAAAGTGGATCACTGGTCTATAAGGTAATTGGAAGTGGATCACTCTGTCTATAAGGTAACAGAAAGTGGATCACTGGTCTATATGGTAATTGAAAGTGGATCACTCTGTCTATAAGGTAACAGAAAGTGGATCACTCTGTCTATAAGGTAATAGAAAGTGGATCACTCTATCTATAAGGTAACGGAAAGTGGATCACTGGGTCTATATGGTAACAGAAAGTGGATCACTGGTCTATATGGTAATTGAAAGTGGATCACTCTGTCTATAAGGTAACAGAAAGTGGATCACTGGGTCTATAAGGTTATAGAAAGTGGATCACTCTGTCTATAAGGTAACAGAAAGTGGATCACTGGGTCTATATGGTAATAGAAAGTGGATCACTCTGTCTATAAGGTCACAGAAAGTGGATCACTCTGTCTATAAGGTAACAGAAAGTGGATCACTGGTCTATATGGTAATTGAAAGTGGATCACTCAGTCAATAAGGTAACAGAAAGTGGATCACTGGGTCTATAAGGTAATAGAAAGTGGATCACTCTATCTATAAGGTAACGGAAAGTGGATCACTGGGTCTATATGGTAATAGAAAGTGGATCACTAGGTCTATAAGGTAATAGAAAGTGGATCACTCTGTCTATAAGGTAACAGAAAGTGGATCACTCTGTCTATAAGGTAATAGAAAGTGGATCACTCTGTCTATAAGGTAACAGAAAGTGGATCACTCTGTCTATAAGGTAATAGAAAGTGGATCACTGGGTCTATAAGGTAACAGAAAGTGGATCAGTCAGTCTATAAGGTAATAGAAAGTGGATCACTGGGTCTATAAGGTAACAGAAAGTGGATCACTGGGTCTATAAGGTAATAGAAAGTAGATCACTCTGTCTATAAGGTAACAGAAAGTGGATCACTGGGTCTATAAGGTAATAGAAAGTGGATCACTCTGTCTATAAGGTAACAGAAAGTGGATCACTGGGTCTATATGGTAATAGAAAGTGGATCACTGGGTCTATAAGGTAATAGAAATTGGATCACTGGTCTATAAGGTAATAGAAAGTGGATCACTCAGTCTATAAGGTAATAGAAAGTGGATCACTGGTCTATAAGGTAATAGAAAGTGGATCACTCTGTCTATAAGGTAACAGAAAGTGGATCACTTGGTCTATAAGGTAATAGAAAGTGAATCACTGGGTCTATACGGTAATAGAAAGTGGATCACTCTGTCTATAAGGTAATAGAAAGTGGATCATTCTGTCTATAAGGTAATAGAAAGTGGATCACTGGGTCTATAAGGTAATAGAAAGTGGATCACTCTGTCTATAAGGTAATAGAAAGTGGATCACTGGGTCTATATGGTAATAGAAAGTGGATCAATCTGTCTATAAGGTAATAGAAAGTGGATCACTCTGTCTATAAGGTAATAGAAAGTGGATCACTCTGTCTATAAGGTAACAGAAAGTGGATCACTCTGTCTATAAGGTAACAGAAAGTGGATCACTTGGTCTATAAGGTAATAGAAAGTGAATCACTGGGTCTATACGGTAATAGAAAGTGGATCACTCTGTCTATAAGGTAATAGAAAGTGGATCATTCTGTCTATAAGGTAATAGAAAGTGGATCACTGGGTCTATAAGGTAATAGAAAGTGGATCACTGGGTCTATATGGTAATAGAAAGTGGATCACTCTGTCTATAAGGTAATAGAAAGTGGATCACTGGGTCTATAAGGTAATAGAAAGTGGATCACTCAGTCAATAAGGTAACAGAAAGTGGATCACTGGGTCTATATGGTAATAGAAAGTGGATCACTCAGTCTATAAGGTAATAGAAAGTGGATCACTCTGTCTATAAGGTAACAGAAAGTGGATCACTGGGTCTATAAGGTAACAGAAAGTGGATCACTCTGTCTATAAGGTAACAGAAAGTGGATCGCTTGGTCTATATGGTTACAGAGAGTAGATTGCTTTGTCTTTATGGTTACAGAAAGTTGATCAACATCTTTGTCTACTGTGGAACCATTAATAGTTTGTAGAGGTTTATTTTTTGCGTAGTTAGCGCTAATACTTATGCCCAATTTAAGATACCGCAAAAAGTGATTTAGCAGTAACATCTGTGAATGAAATTTGAAATGCGCGATTTTAAGACCACTGGGAAATGTCTTTATCAGTGTTTCCTATAATATAGTGCCAGCGAAATTAAATAATTTCACAGTATATGGTATTTGGAAGTGGATCAGTGTTTAATACATGGTATTTGAAAAATGATCTTATGGACACTACCCAGTCACATAATCCTTACACCAAGCAAACCAGTAGATACATGGAACTATATTTGCTGATTGTCAAGCAAGGGATATTTACCAGTACCTTGTTTATGACTTTGGTATGATGCGGCAGGGGAATTAACCTTGGACCCCTCACACTAGAAGCAGATGTTCATCCACTAGAGGCAGACATACAAGCAACAAGGTATATAAGTACAAACAAGACAAGAGATTTGTTTCATTTTCTATTATTATTATTTTTCTTAGTATGTCTATTTTGAACATGTGAGATAAAAGTTTGCAATAATACTTGTGTAAAAGAACAAGAAAATAATAAAAGGATGTTCCTCTAAAGTCTAGACCAGAATGAATAAAAAGGGCTAAAGAGCCCAAAAATATTTTTCACATCTAGAAAAGAAAAGGTTGAAGTAAAATCTATCAAACAGTGAATGCTGAATTAATAACAAGCACTGCACAATTTTATGATACACCAAAAGCTGTCCATAGAAAGCATGCTCAACTTTTCACATTTGATAGTAATACTGTCAGTTTCACCTTTTTATTAAGCATTCATCTGTTAAGGTAGTGGAAGTGTAATACACATATCTTCAAATGTTGTTGCTTTGGCAATTTTTATAAACGCACACACTAAACAAGCATTATGTGAAAAATAAAAAAATCTAACCTCAAGTTAAAAAAAATCAGTATGGTCGATCATACGCTGAGAGCAAAATGAAATGTTCTAGGATTATTAACTTACTAAAACTACTATAAAATCCTAAGATTTTATATTATTTCAAAACAAAATGATTTCTCATATGCTGAAACAATATATTGCAAGAAAATAAGAACAGAGAAAAGTAAAACAGTTGACTTAAGAAAAGTATGTAACAAAAAACAACAACATGATTATTACAATGTACATGTACTTGAATAAGGACTGCAAATTTTCTTTCACTTGACAAAACATACAACTTTTAACATCCTAAAAATTGCTTTGTCTATAGTCAAATAAAATATATGTTCACCATCAAATTATCAAAAGAGGACATATTGTGTGACCCCATCCCATCTATTGTGTGTACTTTGTCGACATAAAGATAGATAGATAGATGTCTTCATTTCCTCCAAATAATTTGAAGAGCATAATAAATACATACATTACAACAAACAAGATTATGTACAGGTAACGATGAACAACATAGTACATAATTATAATAGTATACAAAGATGAGTTATGTTAATAATAAGAAACATACAATGTATAGCTAATTAAATCTGGGCATGTAAAAGCTTATTTCAATTGACACACAAAACTTAACGAAAGCGAAATTCAAGCAGAATTGTCATATATAAGCTTTTACAACACTGTGAACAGAACATATGAACATGCTTAAGGCGAAAACGAAATAAAGCATATCCTGCTGTACGCAGAATTTAGTACGACCAGATGAGATTAAACATATTACATACAAAACATACATCATGATTATCTACATAATATGCAACAATATATAATACTGGTACTATAACAAAATATTCACTTTCTTTTTACATACTGATTTTTATACACCAGGCTGAATAGACCCAAGTTTCTGCGTAATAGTTAAATACTGTATTTACAAAACATTCATCATGATTATCTACATAATATGCAACAATATATAATACTGGTACTATAACAAAATATTCACTTTCTTTTTACATACTGATTTTTATACACCAGGCCGAATAGACCCAAGTTTCCGGTTATAGTTAAATACTGTATTTCATGAGACCGCTAAGTCGAGCGTGATTTACACAAGCAACGATGGCATAACAGCCTAACCTATCAATACACAGCAGTAATATTCCTTTTATATAACTTACAAAGTGAAAATAAACTTTTATATGCAAAAACAGATGCATATAAACGGATTGAATGTGTTATGTTGACGTATTATCGATGCTCTTCAACAAAGTTTTACTTTAAATCAAGGACGCTTGTTTGTTCTTGCTTCTTTCTGCACCTGAAAATTAATTAAGAAATGAAATATGAGTTAGCGTTGTATACGAGCTCTTATACAATGGCTTGGAGTTTTGACCCAGGAATTAACCACGAAGGCCGTAGGCCTGAGTGGTTAATATCAACGCGTCAGAACGACAACACGTTGTATAAGAGCTCGTATAAAACGCTAAGTCATATTCCATTTCGATTCTAACATGATTTAGTATGTAGTTACATCTTAAGAGAGCACTACTTTGCCAGAGTATGTAGTTACTTTACTTGTTTACGTCTATGACGTCATAAATGGAATACATGCACGACGTGACGTCACTGCCATAGTATACCGGGCTCGTATACAACGCCTTTTGTTCTTTGTCTATATAGGCAAATTCGTTGGTCATGTTAGAATAAATTATATATTCTTTGATTAAAACTAGACAGAAAGCATTGCTGGTGTGAGTTTACAGTCACACTGGTTAAAATGTCTATATTGTTATCCTTTTGCATTTAATTATGAACACTCATGTTTGAAGGTTAACTTATGCATGGCAATATTTCATAATATTAAAACTTTTAGAAAATATGCTCTTTATTTTAAGAAGTTATGTATTTTTAATCCTAAAGTAACATTAAATGAAAACTGATATTTTATGACAAAAAATTCACTCTTTTAATTACAAGTTGTTTACTGTGTTTAAATGATCCCTTATGGATTTTATTTAGTGATATTTTATATATTAACAAAATCATGCAATTGAACATACAGTTGCATATATTGCAGACATTTTTAGCCAATGAAAAAAGCATCAGATCTCAGTTTCTCACATTGAATGACATTTAATCTATTTCCATAAATTGTTAAGCATGACATGCATTACACAATAAAATTTCTCTTTTAAAATAAATTTGGCTGTAATTCTAAATAACTCATACTTATTTGAATCCCTTTCTTCATGGCATTTAATATTTTCTTGTCTTCTGCTGAAGACAGAAGTGAAAATGCTTCAGTGTAATTACACTTCTCAACCTGAAATAAGTTTGACATAATTAAATTGATGATGATATTCATATGTTTCCTTTGAAATTAATTAGGATATTTGCTTTTTTCATCCTGACAAATATATGTTTATGATAAGTGTAAAATGTGGAACATTTTTATTTTATTAGCACAATAACTGTCTTAATTAAAATCATCATTATTTTATCAAACACCAGTGCCTCGAGGAAATGATTAGTTCTGTATGAAAAGTTTTTCCAGAAACAAGAGTGTGGTCTCTGTAGTGACCTGTACCACTAGAAATATCACAGTTGTGATCAGGGCGCCATAATAGCAATTTGAAAGGGGGGGACATATTTTTGAGAATAGTTTAAAAGCATTAGTGAGGTTGTATCGTCACTACTGTAAGTCTCTGTATTGAGTTTTGAAGTTATGAAGAGAAAAAGAGAAAATTGTAATTTTTCAAAGTGCCATAATTCTTACAATATTGTAGGCAGAGTAACGTTACTTGTCATAAAGAAGCGTAATGTTGTTGGACCTCATTTTTAAAGTTTCGGTTATTAAGAAAAAACATGAAAAATAAGGACGGCAGACAGACAGAAGGATGATAGGGTGATAACTATAGGGTACCCACAAAATCTTTGTGGGGCCTTTTAAAATTATTTATTTCACAACAATAAACCAACAGTAAGTTGATAGGAATGATTGAGGTATCAGTTTAGCATTGAGTGCATGTAGAGGATCATTGGCATACAGTCTGTCGAGAAAGGAATGCCAACTTATAAAAAGTTTTGAAAAGAGTTTAACTTATTTATTTCAAACACAAATAAATGTTCCTTTGTGTATTCTAAATATGTGATATTTTGGGTATTTTGTTTAAAGCTTATAGAAAAATTAGGCATAAACGTTTTAATTCATATTCAGATTTGATTCTAAGTGTATCTTCATTGATATTCTTTGAGATTGAGCAAACAACTTGAGGAAACTTCATAACCTCTGAATGAAGGACTTCATCTGTATCTTACTATGTGCTTTACATTGAAGCTAGGGTTAAATCTAGTAAATAATGTAAAACTAAGTTTATTTTCTAAATTCAGATATTTGCAATGATGTAATTTTTTATTTTTATTAGATTCTGGACGGACTTTATTGTTCGCTTATAATCATTGAGATAAAGATATCATGTTGAATTCATTTTTACATACCTTCATTAAAACTGCCACAAGGGCTTCCTTAACCAACACTTCTGTCAGGTACTCATTCACTAAACTGAAAAATATAAACATTATACCGAAATGATAGTTACAATGAATGCAAAGGAAAAATGCTGAAAATTTAGTTATGTACCCTATATAGTAAAATACTTTTTTTGTACATACATATTAAAAATTAAACTACTCCAAAGCATGTATGTTGTTAATTTACAGTGTATGCAGCCAAAACAATGACACTTTATGGTAATCTGTCTATAAAAGGCATCTTGGCTGTTAGACTTATTTTGCTAAATGTTGTATATGAACCAAAGTCCAGAACGCTAGAATGTAATGTTTATGAACATTATATCAAAGTTATAATTTATGCTTTCTACTTTCTCTGAAAATAGTTACAAACATTTTCAATAATGCGTTTAAGAGAAGTTACTCTTGGTTTACCGTTCATTGATTTTTCTCGACGTGGAAAAACAACAAATAACGGAAAGGTGTATGCGCAGAATAGTTGCGCACTGGCAACTCCCGGATACATCTTTAAAGAATGAATAAAATAGATTTTTTACTAAGGTAGTTTTTGTATGAAGTTTATGTATGTATAAGGTGGGACAGACGGATAAAGGCGGGACAAAGTGGTGACTGGGGAGCATAAAAAAGTTAACATTTACAAATATTACTGAAAAACCTACTGATTGTCTTCTTCAAAGATTTTCTGCAATTCAACATTTGCAACGCTGCATGAACACCTTATGCTGAACAGGCTGAAAAACAACAACAATCAAACACATACTTGTAAAAACTTCTTGTGTTCATAATATCTATTCAATTCTTTCTCAAATTGAATAAACTGAGAGAGCCAAAATTTGTCTGTTAATCTAGAAGTTTATACGTTAATATTTGACGAAAATATCTCAGTTTAAAAAGTATTTGTATGCTGTTTTGCCTAGTATACTTTGGACCCAATGACACACATAGCCAACTAGATACCTCTGAAGATGACGAGCTAGTTGAATTGAAAATTAGTTCAATAGTTCATGAGAAGATGTCATGTACCTAACACAAAACCCCAACCCTCCAAAAATATAACATTACTCTTGTTCTTGTGATAAGTGATAAATCATCATTACATGTAATAAAGTTGAATGTATATTATCATGTTTAATCTCAATTTACCTGATTTTCTTTAGGAAATGCTTTTTCAAATTCTGTTGTACCACTAACATTGCCTAAAAATAAATATACAAAAAAAATATACAGCATAAAAATAAAATGATCAGTAAGTGATCTTTAAATTGATCAGTAATTGCAAACAATCGCAAGAATATCTGACATGAGATAACAGGCACATTAATTTTTTCTTTTAAATTTTGAAGAAAATATTCAACCGTAATTCAGTATCCAAAATGTTTACAGCACAGTTTCTCATTGAATGTTATTGACTTTCACTTTCATTTTGATACACTGAAGCGCAAAACAAACACAACAGTTGGTTGGAGAAACACATAGCATTCAAAAACAAAGAAATCAAATGATGAATTATGAGATTATTACATTTTATTAGTACCTTACTTAATGTAGTATAACTTGACTATCGAGTAAATTTTTAATACAAGTAAGACATGTATTTGATAACAGATAACATTAAAGGAATGTCAATGTTTGTTGCTTGTGCTTCTCAATAAATAGTACAGATCAATGTTCTTTCAAGATTTATATGTAATATGGGTGAACATTCAAATAATAACATCTGCCATCTGCAGCTGATCATTTACAATGTGTGCAACAACAAACTTTCAAATGAACATATGCTTTTAACTATGAGGTAGCAGTACACTGTAAGGTTTAATCTTGAAAACTTACCTTGCTGGTAAAGGTTCCCAAGCCAAAACCTTGAAGTTGTGGAAAAAACATTCCCTTGCTGAACTGTATATGGCGATTTAGCCAAGGCAGCTTGCTATATTTCAAAGTAAAGTAAAACATTTTTAAAAGAACAATATCTGCAAAGCTCTGAATGTTTGGACATAGTTTGAGTTTTATATTGATGGTGTGTGTTAACAGGGATTCGATATATACAATGCTGTCCATTGGACAGGTTCGGTATTTGATCTCACTTGTAATTGTAATTGGTTTAAAAAGTTATTCCCATAGAAGTATTTTTTTCTTCTATGATCAGTTCTTTGTTTGACTAAATTAATGCTGGAGAAATAGTTAGTGAATTTACTTAACTAAACTAAACCACGTATACAGAAGTAAAATTCTAACAGAGTTTGTCATCTCAATACATACCTTTTATTAGTAACTGATGTTGTAATCTCCATACATCTTTTGTACGCTTCCTTCATCTACAAACAGATGTATAACAATTTAATAACTGCTAGTTAATTTACAAAAAAAATATACAAGTAAAATACAAGTATCATCATTAAGGTTAACAGTAAAGTATTATGTTTGATGACAATGATTGACCTGCATTGGACTCATCTTTTCATTTAATCCTTAATTGTCAGCATCTTGAGCCTAGTGGTAGAGCATACGCTTTGAGTGTGAGAGGTAGTGGGTTCAATCCAAGGCTGTGACACACCAAAGTCATTAAATTGGTACTGGTAAATAATGGGGTTTCCTTTGTTCACATCCTACAAACAACTGACTGTACCCCTTAAGCACCACCAAGAATGGAATATATAAAATGCCTATTGTTCTGCACAACAAAACTATACATATACCTGTATGGATTGACAGACCAACAAAGGAAACAAATACCCATTACCATCGTCAAAATAAACTACATTTCCATTACCTCTTCTAGTACAGTTACTGTGTGGATCCTTGCATCAGCCTAAAACAAATGTAGTCTCATTGCTTATGTTGATACTGGGTTAATCATTTATTTCTAACCATATGCTCAAAAGATGACAAATGAAATTTACATGTTACATATTCATAGTTATTTTAAGCTAATATATCATATAAGCAGCAGAAACGTTATTATATTTAACATTTCATATACAATACATGGCACAAATAAATGACTCAACCTAGTGACTTTATTGCTAATGTACAAGTATAGTTCTTCTCATCCAGTTTATTTACCTGTTCTCCATCTTCAAACATATCAACATCGCCACTACACTCCTCACTATCTGATGCCACATCTGTCCCCGTCACGGACCAACTACTAACATGGCCTTCCTGGTGAAAAACATTAAATTTATCTAAATGACCATTTACAAAAACTGAAAAAGAGCCATCAAATAACTTATTGTTTTACAGCCTTCATTGTTAATTCCATCATGTCAGAATTTAAACTCATTGTCATACTAGTAGGTTTTCTTATTTCATTACCTGTTGAAGACTTTAAAAAAGGTATTTCCTTTGAAAATATAATGATGTCAATGGCATAACCAAATAAAGTAAGTTAATACAAAACATTCATTAAATAATGCTATAATTTGATTTATAAAATGAATACATAACATAATTTAAGTCTTGAACATTTTATAGATTAGCATAATGCTTTGAGATTGACATAATGTTTCATATATTACTATCAATTTATGTTGACAAGTATTTACTTCTAGTAAATTGGTGACTGTAAAAATGTAACAGTTGTTTTTCAAGCTCTTAACCTGTTGTGGTAATGTTGTTTTAAAAATACTTTTAATGATGTGGTTATTTATACAACTACTCAAACGAAGTTTATCAGACATCATAAAAATATGCTTACCAAACAAGGTGGGCAGTAAAATGGATGAGGGCTATCCTCCAAGTCCCGCTTGAGGCATTCTGGGTGATACCATTTCAAACAAAGGTCACATTGCCAGTATTTTCTGAATTAAATGTCACATAAAACAGGTTGGTAAGAAATGTTTGTTAGCATAAGTAACATTTAATTCAAAGCTACATGTTATTGGTTTAGTTTATAGAAATTTTTGTGGGTATGCTATTTTGTAGTTTAGTTAAAATTTTCATAACATAGCCATTGATCAAATGGCGTTAGGTTAATGCAATAGAAAAAATCATTTCTTTTGATGGATTTTGATTTTAGCTGTTGACAATATTCAAATAAGGTCAGATGTTTACATGATAAAGCAACATGTCAAACACCTTTTCAAGCCTGTACAAGATTTTTTGAAGTTGAATAAAATATTTTTCAGCATATTATGTGTCGCAGTATACCAATACTATGGTAATAAATAAATATAAAATGCTTTCAAAAAATACTTTTCTATTCTTAAGTCTTTTTGATAATTAAATTTGCTTTTCCAAGCATAAAGGATATGTCAACTAACGCTACATGGGCTAGCATTTAAATTCCATTTACTTTTTGATCTTGGGGGCATGTAGAAAACTTATTTGAACATTTCAGACCATTCATGTACTGAAGAGATTTCAAGTGTATAATGAATGCATATTATTTTACCTGCCATCGTTTGGTTTTTTGCAGAGGCAATACATCTGGCATTTCCTTTTTATTGGAGGGTAATAAAAGGGAGACTGAGAGTGTCTCTGAAAAATTAAAACACAAGAATAGCAATTATGGCAATTATCCAAGAACAATTTAATTCAAAGAGGCAACCCAGCTGGACAAGCCCAGTCATTCATGTGAGTCTCTAAATCATTCATTGACACACATCATACTAAAAAATCAGAATAGGGTTGGAAATGATAAAATTAAAGAGCTGTTTCTTAGACAGTGAGTTAGACTTTTCATATCATGGCTACTGAGTTTTTTAAGTAATTGTCATATTTGACGAATCTCTCCCTCATATATAATAAAAGGATTCATTTAAGCATCCACTGATAGCAGGAATGTCTAAGTCCAAAGGAGCCATTATTTTACTAAAATTCAATCTATCCTTGATGGTGGTGAACATTTTAGTCAATACAGGCTGCATAAGATTTGAGACATGGTACATTAAATCAAACAATAAGGTACTTGCTAAATGATACTTATGATTTGATTTCTATTTGAACAATATCAGTAGGTAACCACATATTTAAGTGTAGCTGAAATAAACATTGTTATAATTTTGTATAATTATAAACCTTAAATTTGATGTCCCGCAGTTTTCTTCCAACTGGAGCGTCAACAGGAGCATCAACTGGAGCGTCATCAGGAGCGTCAACTGGAGCGTCATCAGGAGCATCAACTGGAGCGTCATCAGGAGCATCAACTGGAGCGTCATCAGGAGCATCAACTGGAGCATCATCAGGAGCATCAACTGGAGCGTCATCAGGAGCATAAACTGGAGCGTCATCAGGAGCATCAACTGGAGCATCATCAGGAGCATCAACTGGAGCGTCATCAGGAGCATCAACTGGAGCATCATCAGGAGCATCAACTGGAGCATCATCAGGAGCATCAACTGGAGCATCATCAGGAGCATCAACTGGAGCGTCATCAGGAGCATCAACTGGAGCGTCATCAGGAGCATCAACTGGAGCGTCATCAGGAGCATCAACTGGAGCATCATCAGGAGCATCAACTGGAGCGTCATCAGGAGCATCAACTGGAGCATCATCAGGAGCATCAACTGGAGCATCATCAGGAGCATCAACTGGAGCGTCATCAGGAGCATAAACTAGATTGTCTTGAATGGCGCCTTGCGAATCACCTGAAATGTCATGAAATAGATATGGACATCGCATTTTTGGCTAAGAATTATAGCCAAAACCTTGTCTTCTTAATTCAGTGATGCAAGACACCACTTAACTCTTAACAATTAGTTTAAACAAAAACGCCACAAACAATTTCAAAACACTGGACAAATACATTACTTAGTAGACTTGAAAATTTCATACAAAAGATTTTGTTAAAATGTTAAAAAACACTTTACAAAAGTGTATCAATACCGTTTATTGCACATAATGGAAGATGTGAATAATAATTGTTTGTTTTTTACAAATACGAAAGGACGACCAATACACCAAAAACAACTTTTATTTCATCATTAAATGATTATACATGCTTCTATACAAAAACATAAATTGATGTAGTGGTAAGATGTGAGAATTTATTGATAAAGACGACGGAAAATGTTAATGAGAAGCTAAGACAAAAAGAGATATGTACAATTCAGTACTGTTGTACACGTTTTTTTAATCAAGCAAACTTGTCGAATTCACTGCTTTTTTATATTTGCAGTATCAATTTTTTGTTTGTGATGATTATCATTATTTGAATATTTGTCATTGACGAGTTGATACAAGTATCTGTAAACTAGATGTCTCACAAAATTGATCTCATCTCCCACATGTTTACCGTGACAATTTTTTATTTTCGCGGACCAGAAAGTTTTCGCGAATTTGAGATACCACGAATTCAAACAACTCCAGAAAAATGCGAACATTAACTATCCGAAAGTACCTGCTATACAGAAATTTTAATGGATAATGACCAGCTTTCATTTTTCTTTGAATAAAAACAAGCAGAAACTGCTTCAATGGTTACAGTTATGTGGTTTGGAATTTTACAGGTATTTTGGTTATTTACTTAAAAGATAAACTAATTGACCAATCAATGAGTTAGAGATACTTTGGTCAGTTACCATGGAGTACAAGATCTTAAAATTACACATAGCTCAAATTCACTTAAAGTTTGATGGAATAAAATACCAGTAGTGACATGGGACTGAACCTGACAGTCAAAGTCAATTGATGATTGAGCCATGATAAATTTAGTTTCAACAACTGGTACCCAGCACTTTTTCTGGATTTAGATTGGAAGATAAAGTGTGTCCGAGAACTAACCACAATCGTTGACTGAAGTCAATCAATATAAATAGTGTCTCTACCTCTGAACTTCTTTCCACCAGCAAGAAGGAGTGTTCCTATTTCTCTCTTGTAAATGGCAGGAGAGAAAAACCCCAGACGTAGGGACTTTCTATCAAGGATCCTTTCAGCAAACTAGTAACAAAAAAATACAGACAATACTGTGTGAGTGCTAAATGGTTCATTATTTAAAATATATAGGCAAGTGTGTAGGAAAAATAGTCTTAATGGCACCATCCTATGTTTTCAGGATAAGTTTCATAGAAAAACAAGATTTAGTGAACAGTTTTTACCATTTTTAGCAAAAGATATAAAAGGAATTTAAAGACATTAAACATAAAAGCATCACACATAGACTAATGTTTTATCATTAAAGGACCATACCTCTGGCAAAAAAAAACACCAAAAAGTCTGTTGTAACAAACTTTCCTTCATAAACTTCCCAACCAAATCATCATGTTTACCTTGAGACAGTATAAACCACACGACATGCCGTCATTCTGTTTGGTGTGTGGAATGACTTCCATGTTCCACCTCTCTTTACGGGGGCCATCAATGCCCTTGCATTGTCTCTTGTGTAGAAAGGAACTGCAAAATAAATGCATCAAGGTTGTAATAGAAATAGGGTTAAGTTAATTGATCACACAGTATATTTTTCAGTTAACATGCTGAATTTCACTTATATCAGTAGAACCTGAGGGCCATGGATTACTCACCTGAGGGCCCTGGATAACTCACCTGAGGGCCCTGGATTACTCACCTGAGGGCCCTGGATAACTCACATGAGGGCCCTGGATAACTCACCTGAGGGCCCTGGATTACTCACCTGAGGGCCCTGGATAACTCACATGACGGGCCCTGGATAACTCACCTGAGGGCCCTGGATTACTCACCTGAGGGCCCTGGATAACTCACCTGAGGGCCCTGGATAACTCACCTGAGGGCCCTGGATTACTCACCTGAGGGCCCTGGATAACTCACATGACGGGCCCTGGATTACTCACCTGAGGGCCCTGGATTACTCACCTGAGGGCCCTGGATAACTCACCTGAGGGCCCTGGATTACTCACCTGAGGGCCCTGGATAACTCACATGACGGGCCCTGGATAACTCACCTGAGGGCCATGGATTACTCACCTGAGGGCCCTGGATAACTCACCTGAGAGCCATGGAATACTCATCTGAGGGCCCTGGATTACTCACCTGAAAGTAAAGAATGGCCTAATGGATGTACGGATTGCTTGTTACACAGGCGATGCTGGTTCGACACTGTTGGTAGGCGACGAATATTTTTATTATTTATATATAGAGAACATTTTACTTTTGATTAAATAACATATTAGTCAGTAGTAGGTTTATGTCTTATTAGGGTTATTAAGGTCTTCATATTCCTCTTACATATAAAACATGTTTTAGAATAGATGTTGCTTTCTCCTTATTCTTCAAAGGATTATCACAATTTATAAAAAAACTGGTTTATAATTTCCAGTTCAGTAATGTAATGAGTAACAAACATTTTAACACCATTCATTTTGTATGCTTTTTTCTGGAAAATAAGTATAAAATTGAAAAAAATATTGTGCGAGAAAAAAGCTGCGCTGACAGGATTCGAACTCGATACCTTCCGATCACTGCGACAACCCCGTTAACCTCTTGGCTACGTTTTCTGATATAATTTACACAGGTAAAAAAACAATGATACATTTACAATATAAGGTATTAAATTAAATCAACATTGGAATGTAAACACAATATGACGTCACTGTCAGGTATCCCTGGTAGGATAGTAAGCAATAACAGTAACTTGGAGGTTAGCAATAACAGTAACTGGGAGGTTAGCATCAAAAGTATCCTGGGGTACACAAACATTCTTAACGCACATGAACACAACTGAATCCACAAAGTACAAAAAATAAAAATAATAAAGACTTAAGACAAGAGGGCCATTAGACCTAAATCGCTCAGCTGAGTACAATGCTATTTTGGCACTATGAGTTAGGTCTTTACACCATTACCAAGTTTGTTACCACAGAGGACTCAGTTGCAAACTTAGTGTAAATTTCATAGGGATAAACATTTCATAATGATTAAAACTAAAGGGATAATGATTTTATTTAGCCCTGCCACCGGGGGACCCATATGGGCGACGGCCCCCAGAAGATGATAGTTATTTTAGTTTTTGGGGGATAGTGCATAATACAGGAGATGTCCCAGTTCCAGACGCATCACTGGTTCTTTTACGTGCCGATGTAAAGCATCATACACGGGACCTCGGTTTTAAAGTCTCGTCCGAAAGACTGTTAGTGAAGTTAGTTATGTTAGGTGGGAAACACTGAAAGCATTTCTAAATTTGCTGGATGAGAGATCGAACCCACAACCTTCGGATCAGCAGTCAGTGGACCTTACCACTTGTCCACCTAGATTAAAACTACAAGGACCTATAGAGTGATAACACCCATTGACAATAACTTATGCCAGGCACTGAACATAGGGCCATCACATGGCTCACATTGAGCACAAAAGCTAAAAACACAACATCAACAACATTTAAACATCAATTTACACACAAATTCACATATAAAGTTAGCAACTTGTCATTCATTAACTGTTAACTATAATAGTTCTGGAACTGTTAACTTACTACCATCTGTGTAGCACAGAACCTTCTAACCGGTCAACTTCACCGAGAGGGTTCAAATAGTGAAGAATGTGTTCTTTCGGTTTTACCACCTTAACATTATATAGCAATATAATATTCATTTGGTACATAAATATCCACAGTTGTTACAGCTATGTAATGAATTGTTTAATTCATTGCACTAAAGGACATTTAAGGTATTTTATGTATAAATATCAAATGTGTATCCTTTTTGTTATTATTAGTATAAAGCATTAATTAGTATATTATAAGAAATGTATAAGATGCTCAAAAACAATAACAATTAAATTTTCTCATATCGTTGCTGCTCCATTTTTGCTCAAATCTTAGGAAATTGCTGGATATTTGTTATTTAAAAGAGCACTCATTCTGAAACGAAAAAACGCGCAAGTTCCGTTGTGATGCGAAAAGTGTGTATATCTTTTCTTTTATACCAAAGTACAATAAAATTTTATAGCAAAAAGTGCTTAAGTTAGGCAAATTTGTTGATAAAAACGTCAATATAAAAAGAATGAAACGCTTTTCGTATTAACTTATCATGGAATATGGATAAGGTTATCACACGTAAATTATATGGAAAGTTTGGTCCGAATCGCGACGAAAAAAAAAGCAGTATTTAGTTTTTTCCTTCTCCTGAAAAGTGGTTATTTTCAAATACGTGGTTTTCGCAGAGCAGCGACGATATATTCTATAATCAGACTGATTTAAAAAAAAATGACTGTGATGAGCAATTGTTAAACCAGATACTTCTTGAACAATTTATTCTTACCACTAATATCCAGTGGTTGCCACCTTCATTAACCACAGCCAGAATCAGGTTATACCTAAATATGTTCTCCTGCAATGAACCAATTGTACAACATATTAATTTAGCATGTACTATCTACATTTCCTGTCTGTGTTTAAATGTTTCATTAGTAGCAGATAGAAAACTAAACACATAATTCCCTTTCTTTCAAGAGCTTCACTCTCCGTTTAGATACCTGAGCACTCTTTTTCAAAGCACTGGCATTTCTTACAGAAACTTTAAAACAAGTGACCTTTCCTTATCAGATTTTGCTCCAGAAATGTATTAAACATTCTATATCAAACATTTTATTCAGTGATAACCTGAGACTTTTAGTTTAACATATCCAAAAAGGACAATTAGGTCAAGTCTTTGTCTTACTATCCTGTACTATTCCAACTTAAACATATCATGCATATTTTACTGATAAAATATTCTTAACTTACCTTTGGTAACAGGATCTCAGGAATCCCAGGGGTACGTGTGAAGATGGCAGTAGATTGTAAACAATCCATGTGAAGAACATCTTCACGACCTCTTGTCATCAATGATAAAGCTGCGTCAATGACCTATTTAAATGTAAAGATGTGTAATTAATTAAATATAAACTTGATAGAAATAAACATAATTCAGAAATATTGTTTAACAGAAAAACTTTATTAAGGATATTTGGATTTGTCCAGAATGTTCTTGCTTTATAATTGAAAAGTCACCTTTGATAGAAATTTTTAATAATGCAGAGCTATGAATTATTCAAAATTTCAAACAGGATTAGAGTAAGTAAATTTGTTATCCATGTTCTTCAGATAGTTTGAAACGAAACAAAACATAGTTTATTGGTTTATACCTCATCAGATAGGGTTCTATTTAAGAAATAGAACGAATTTCTTGTTATAGTGTAAGGACCAACAGTAACTAATGGTGTTACGTCCTCTTCCCTTGAATTGTTTAGTAATTCTGCAAAATAATATAACAGTTATATTTGCCCTTAGAAATAGATATATACATATATATATATCTATGAACATCCCTATGCAACTTTGAAAACAACGGGTCAGCTGTTCACTTTTGATCTTACACTGATCATGACTCATATCCTCTTTACAATACTAGTCAATAAAGAATATTAAATGAATGTTGATTAATTAATTCTAAAAGTTTGATAGATTTGAAAGTATTTTTAAACAACACATTTAATGTTCTATATAATTATCAAATACCAGACAAATATGATATTAATTACATAAATACTTGCATTACCTTACATATATTTAACTCAACAATTAGTTAATTAAGATTTCCATTGACACCATAGTTTTAAATTTGTTCTGAACTGCATTGCCACAAACATAGTTTGATGGAGGGAAATCATCAATGAACTCTAATCTGGACAAAAGTTTGTCAGTGTTATCATTTACATGTACATTGTTCAATACAAACATTTATTACATGCTTTTCAGTGGTTTATTGAAATAAATTGATATTTCTCTGTTTCTAACAGTGAAAATAACACTTTGTTATTTTTCACTGTTTTTTGTTATTTTTCACTGTTTTTAAACGCTGGTTCCAGATCAATACAGTAAACGATGTCGGACTTAAAATTAAGAGTTACATCATTGTGACGTCATAACTGGCTACGCCACTTGATAAAATATTGATTTCTGAGTTCACTTGGTGAAATAAAATTCGATCTTACACCAAAATCAACAAATATCCTCTATTTATTGCACTGTAGAAAAATGCATTGGTGTGTGATAATAAATCTTTTGAAGTAATAATAATAACGACTTTATTTAGAGAGGCAACACAGTTGGGCAAGCCCAGTCTTCCCTGTGAGCCTCAATAGCAAAACATGTTTACAAAAATAACAAATTACATAATTATTACAACAAAAATATGTTAAAATATTAGCCCTGAGAATAGGATCAACATTTGTACATATTAGAACATACATACATGAATCATATTATAAATAATAACAATCAAAATAAATCAGTAAACATTTCAATTAGTTTTGTTCACCAGAGTAGAACCATGATAGGTACGACCTTTTAAAGATATTAAGTGAATTTGACTGGCGAACATTTAAAGATATCTTGTTCCAGATAACTGATCAAGAATAAGAAAGTGATTTTCTGCAAAATTCAAGACGTGGTTTTGGAACATATAATAAGTTGTTTGAGTGAGATCTTAAAGATTTGTTGTTTGATTCTTTAAATAGGTTTGACATATAGTCAGGAAAAATATTATTTATTGATTTATACACAAATATAGCCTTTTTATAAACAAAGCGGTCCTGAATCTTGAAACAGTAATTTTATAACAAAATGCAAAATACTTGCCATCTACACTATCCTGCTTATCTTCAGTCTGGCTATTCTTTGGGTTTGGGGTTGGAGAGGCTGAAAATGTATAAATCAACTGTGACCTTCATGTGGCAAATGCCATTTCTTGAAGACAAGGATCCACTCGAGGAGTATTCTAGACGCATTTGCAATATGCTAGTAACATAATCCATGATATTAAAATCTTGAAACATGATCATTGTAATGCCAACATATGTCAGTATCAATTTGTTTATTACTTGTGGAAAAATAAACTTCCAAGTAATAGAAGGGAAACAACTATTTCACACTTGACGAGTGCAGATGACTAATGATAGTAAACAAGTCTTGTTAGTTTTAATGCAATATCAATGATAGATAATGAGGTATGGTCTGAAAACAACTTGCATGCAAACTTGAACAAAGAAAACCTAAGTAAAAAGGGGCATAACTCCAATTTCAATTAAAATAGAGTAATAGCACTTCACTATTACTGTTTTTTGTTCATGGCAACAAGTATTTAATTAATTGTGCCAATGCAAACCATGAATACTTTGTGAGATACAAAAATGTAGTAAATTGCTTTCAAAACTTTAACCAAAGTGTGACGTGAACTCATGGGTAGAACAAAAGCTCTCTTTATTCTACTATTAGTCAAGCATAAAAAAGGAGATTTTTAATTCAAAGACCAATTAAAAAACATTATGAGCATTATATGCTATTGATGCACCTTTATGCTTAGAACTGATAATCCAATTTAAGTTTGCTTAGCAATTACGAAGCTACATTAGAATTATAACTTATACTTACCATCATTGATCAAATTCCTTAGTTCTGCTGCCTGTTCCAGTGTGATCTTTTTATCTTCAGCTTAATAAAAAAGACAATGTTTTCGTGTACAGATAAAGGTAACCTAAATTTGCCTGCAAACTACTTTTTGGATGCGTAGTTATTAAATCACAAGTGCGTATGCACGAGTGATTTAATATTCGCATTCGAACGAGTGCCTGTGTTTTATAAAACAACAAAGCACCGCTATATGCATTATTTCGATGCCAACATCGCAAATAACTTTCATTTTACAGCCCCAAAAGACATATTGACGTCAATTCCTCAGATTGTATCGTTATTTGGCTTCGTAGATGATGTCATCAAACAGCCATGTTTTGTTGCTTAATCCAAAATGATTTGGTCAATATACACAAAGAAGGCCAATTGCACGTGCTATGTTAGAATGGTAGTTAATAATTGTGTCAAGTTTTTATTTCAAATTGTAATATTGTTATAAAATGATAAAGTATCAACAAAATTAACTATTATCATAGCAATATATATAAAGCTATTTATCAGGTGATCATTTATTAAAGTATTTCAGGGTAAGTACCTCATATACTAGCTTAGCTGTTTTTTTGTAAACTTTAATTGACAATTTAACTTACCAATTCTTTTTTTCTTCAGCTTTCTTCGAAGCTTTAAGCTAAGTTTTGTATTTCTTTGCTTTGCTGGTTCAATGAAAACATTTGGTACCTGAGCCAGGATTTTCTGTATGGTCCCAATTGAGTTTTGAAGTACTGCTTTGTTTACCATTTCATATGTCTTTGAGCGCAAAAGATCAAGTTCTTCACGAAGTTGTCTTTGTAGAACTGGCACAGTTTCTTTAACTACAATGATAGTTTATGTTCACTTGTTATAACCAATATACAACAAATATATTCACTTGTAAATCAGTCCAGAACTAAGACACAGATGCCCCCACTACATGACAATGGATACTGACCACCTCTAATATTTCTGGAGCTTATTGCAGCTACAAGCAACACTTTATTCAACACAACAATTAAGTGCATGACTATATTTTTACTAAGTCAGGGGCTATACATTCTGCAATATGAAATGAATCTGGGCGCTAAACCCCAGGTTCCTAACTTCACAATCTGACCAATACTCCTGTAAAGTTTGGTAACTCTAGGTCAAATACTTATGGAGCTAGGCAAGACACAAAATTTTTGGACATTAAAAATGCATTTTTATACTTAGTCAGTGGCTATAACTCCTACATTACTGAATGAATCTGGACGCGAAACCCCAGATGCACCATTTCACATGCTGTCCAATACTCCTGTAAAGTTTGGTGACTCTAGGATAAATACTGTTGGAGCTATCAATGATACAACAATTTTGGACATAATGGGTTTTTGGCACGATAACACCGCTTCCGGTAGGATGTAAACAGAAAACTCTGACAAAAATGTAAAAACTTAAACGCTTTGACGCAGTAGTGGTTACAGAAAAATACATAAACATGTCAGGTTAGATATACAGAACTGAAATAAGACAGATATCGAAATAAATATTGTTTGTGAACTTTAAAAATATTGATTTGAACAAAACACAAATAACACGTGTCCCGCCAATATTTTTTCCAAGTATACTGAGCGAAAAAAGTATGGCGGAAAACAAATCGCAAACAGAACATGACAAACGTAAAAGAAGTCTCAATTCAAGTGTAAGTGAAATTGATTCTAGTAACATTTTTGGACATTAAAATTGCATATTTTTACTAATTCAGGGGCTATAACTCCTACATTACTGAAAGAATTAGGATGCAAAACCCCAGATGCACAACTTCACATGCTGACCAATACTCCTGAGAAGTTTGGTGACTCTAGGTCAAATACTTATGGAGACAACATTTAGGGACAGAAGGACGAACAGACATGGGAAAATCTATATGCCCCCCTCAGAGTGGGGGCATAAAAAAAAGTATATTAAGAAGAGCAATGACTGTAAGGGACATATGCCCCAGAAGTGTCATGTTCGTAGGTACATTAAGTTTTGTAGTACAGAAGTGCTTTTGATTACAAGTAAATTTCTCAGTAAGAAATGATCATAACTTGCTGGTTAACAAACATAAGTGTACATGTCATTAATTATGAAACCTATATTGACCTTCCAAGTTACATTAAGGCAAACTTTTGACAAACCTTCTGTGAATTGGACTTCCTGAATTGCTTCTTCCAGAACAGGTTCTGCAGGTGAAGTTGGACTTGGCATATGTTCTGGTGTTTCCTTAATCAGTGGCTGGGTGTTCATGTAATCTGTAATTGATGCAATTTCATTGTTATTTACTTATTTACAATAAAACTTTTTGGTTTAAGATAAAACAATTCTTTTTAATTCTAAATGTTTCTGGTAACTTTTTGCAACCTTGGATATGTAGTGCATTCATGATTATACACTACTATTTTGCCAGACATCATACAATTGGTTAACAATTCAGGTAACAGATTGAAGAAGACTTAAAGCCAGTAGTGCTTTTAAATAATGATTTCAACTTCTAAACATTAAACATCATAACTACTGAAATATTGGAACGCCTTGTCTATTTCTTGACTGGACCAGCTCAGTATGTAGTACACATGGTACTCTGTCTAAATTCTAAGACTGTTCAGGTGGTGAATTGATTTTAAGACATAAACCTATGTTTGAGCATCTCTTACCTTTAAGATTGGGGTCCATCACAAAATATGGAGACTCTCTGAAAATAACTGGCAATTTTTCCCAGGAAACATTTCCATGCTCATCCCGAAGAGCCGCAAAGATGTGTTTGCATGGCATGACATACTTTCTGTAATCAGGACATGCACACCTAGGAAATTCTGTAGTGGATCCCAGTGTGACGTGGTAGCCATTAACCATGATCATATTTCCATCATACACAACCACACTAAATTAGGATAAAACAATAAGATTACAGACTATAAAAATAACAAGTGTTTGAACATAAAATCATCATGTACATAACAACACTTAGAACATGTAAGTCTTAGAGGTTATAAGTCAAGATTTAAAGGTGCTGGAGGGTAACATCCACGGTGACAAACCGAAGTTGGTTAAAAATGTACTGGTATATTTCACTGGATTGAGGCTCAGTATATATTTATGAGACTGGTAGGTTCTTTGTCAGGATAATGTGAGTAAGTTACAATCTTCATACAACTAGAATACTACCTTTTTTATTCTTATTATTAATCTTTTTTATCAGTTCACACATATCAGTAAATAAAAAACTTATCTAATCAATAAGATTCAAGTGAGCTGCCAAATGAAATCAGTTACTATTGTTGATACAAAACTCAAACAAAGAAAATTATGAGTTAAAACAAAACAACAGTTAATAACCCACCATATTCTTTAATAAGTTGTATTATGCTTACTCTGCCATATCTTTGGACAGTTCCATTCTTCTTGTGCAATGTTTCACGAAGACCTCTGGACGCTTCTTCAAAAATGCAGGGACATTTTTGTTGTATTGTCTACTTTCCTCAGACATTCGCAGATTGGAATCGATATATCTGTAAACAAGTGAAACATTCATAACAAAAGCACTGCCATGCAATAGCCTGACACTCATCTTTAATTTTTAGACTGTCATTTATGTATAAGCAACCTTAACTGACATTTTGCAAAGTGTCAATCTTGTATGTAGTATGAACATTGTAACAATATATCATAGATCATGGATTAATAAATTCAGTTGGAAACCTTTGATAAACAGCCTTCACCAAAAAGGTAGGGTGGAATTATCTGCCCCAGTGTCAAGTACATTGTTGCTGGGGAGACCAAATCAATAATAGTTAATACTGCCCCAAATTACCTGGTAATCGCGTAGAATTTTTTTTCATTTGTGAGGATTTACTCCACAAAAATTCTTCAATTGAACCTCAAGATTTTTTTGTAAAATTTAAAATAAAAAAGGATCACAGTTATGTCAAAAGTTGAGTTTGTAGCAAAACTATACCATATAATTTACAAGAATATAAACACATCTTCATCAAATGATCGCTTATAACCCTCTACAAAAGTAACTTGTATAATATTGTGCAATACATTTTAAATTTATATTGGATATAGAATTTTGTATTCTGTACAACTATGATAATTAATATTACCTCCTCATTTTGTCTGGAAGGAATTTCTCCATCAAGATTTTAACCAGATTAGTGATGTTCATCTGGGTTCGACGCAGCAGAAATTGGTCTTTTAGATCTAAGTGAATTCTCTCAAGTCCATTGTTTGTTTTCATACCAAGAAGTGCTTCAGCAGTGGTATAACAATGTGCCCACTTCTAAAATATAATATTTACTTTGTTGCTTTAGATCATAGATCCGTTTTTGGGTCGGAAAGTCATGTACAGTGAGGCTTGTAACACATTGTAGAATGCATATACAGTCTAACTTTCTATGATTAAAGTTTAAGTTGTGACAGGAATGTTAAACTATGGATATGTTCATAATTTGACAATAGTCACCTCTCAAGCATAGACAATGAAAAGGAATGCTATGTAAGAAAAGAATGTCCCCCTTTGTATATGATTGTATGATATGCCTAACCGGTAATCTGTATCAGTTTCTAATGTCGGCAAATATTTTGCTGATGCTGCTGGATCAGATTATCTGAGTTTCTTCAAGAAACAAGTTTTGTGATTTTTTTTAACTATTTGGCACAACGAATGCACAAGTTAAATCAATACCTCTTTTGATGGTAACCAAGTCCTTTCAATGTATTCTCCTATGCTTTCCCAAGCATTTCCATTCTTAAGTTTAGAGAGGATTTCATCAAACTCCTCCTCAGTTGACGCATGAGCCAATAGCTGCAGATCAGCCAACACTTGTGTTTGATTCGCAACATGGTGTTTCCCTGCTGTGACCCAGCGTCTCCAGGCCTGAATTCTGTGGAAATCACAGATAAATCCTTGTGCATCTGAAAAAATATGTTTTAGAAACATTTATATTTTCCCCTTATTATGCTTGAATAGGGGCATAATTGTTCTGAAAGTTCACAGACATGATAAATTATAATCATGCCAAAGAAATGAATCTGTCAATAGTCTGTCACTGTTTGAAGAAATATTTTTTTAACAAAATGCCAAGGTATGGGCATCCAAAGTCTATATAGTAGTACACTTAGCTTTAAATATTCATCTTAAGACAACAAATGTAGAAAAGATTACGTGTTTCATTTTTACAGCTATTTCAAGTATATGGTGTGTCATATTTATTGAATAATACATGGCTTAGCAGTGCCTTTGAGTAATAATCGCCCCGTTAGGTTGATAATTGCCTCGAGGGCTTCAGCCCGAGGGCAATTATCATCAACCGGGGCGATTATCACTCAAAGGCACTGCTAAGCCATTTATTGTTCTGTATAATACTATGTTTGTTTTATTTTTCATTTAAACTACTCCTTTAAGCAGACAATAATCATATAGTGAGGAAAATGCATTCAGTATTTGGTAAAGATTAAGTACGTACTATGCGTCAACAAAATGGACAGCGAAATAGGCCAATATCTACACTAAAACTGTGCGTAACTTTTTTATTATTGAGCGGAAACCTATTATGAGGGTATTCATTTTCTTAGTTAGAGCATTATCTACATGTTTTGGTACGTTTTGTTGCAACATTCTAACAAAAGTTGTTTTTTTTCACATTTTGGATCCTCCGCAAGACGCGGCAATTTTAAGGGAAAATGACGTAACGTCGCGCGTGAAACTTTTCTGAGGGCAATTATCTGATATTTGCCCTGCAGTAGGAGGGCAAAAAGCTGATAATAACTTTTAGGGGAAAATATAAGAACTTTTTCAACGCAAATGTGTTACTATTTATAGTAACATATGTATTATTACAATATATTCTGCATAGTTCTGCATACATACACATAGGCCAAATGCAAATAATAAAAATTATAAAATTGTCTTTCTTACTGGGAAATAAATCTTCCATGGCTTTGATTTCCCTATCATCGTAGTCAGTCATTGTGAACGCAGGGTTCCATTCTGGGTTGTGTTCCATTAGAACTGACAGCGCAGCATGGATACCTGCACTTGTCTCTTCTTCCAATAGAAAAAAGCAGACTACCTGGTGATCTGTATTGGTCTTCACTGCTAATATAAACAGAGGAACAGCCCAGCGCGAAGTTTTGTAAGTTGCGTCTAATAGAACCATCGTATTTCCGTACCGTGCTAGTAATTTTCTCATAGTTTGGCTTTGATAGACCATCATGAACTGAAATACAGTAAAGTAAGCCAATGAGAACAAATTTGCACAAGTCTATGAATTTTTATATTGAGAGGTGGAATCACATAAAAAAAAAAATAACATGGAAATTCCACAAAAAGCCAGGTTTTCAAGTCAGCCAAACATAACACAAAAGGACAAAAATTAACTCCAACAGCTCAACTTTTAATCTTTATCATTTTTTCTAACAATGCTTCCTATAAAATAAGTTCATAACATAACCTAATTCCTAACTAAAGTTATTGAGCAGAGACAATTTTTCTATTTTTAGTTATGGTGTCGTTAACCCCACCAGCCCCACTTTTCATCCTACACTAAATGTTCACAAAATCTACCTACACAGCAAGTTTCATTATCATTATCTTATTCCGAACTTAAGTTATTGACCAACAACCATTTTTCTACTTTAAGTAATGATGACCTTGACCCCCACTGGTCTTACTTTCAATCCCAAGCTGCATCTTCACAAAAGCTACCTATACAGCAAGTTTCATTAAGATAACTCATGATTATTTTTAGACAACAGTGACCTTGAGCCCACAGGTCCAACTTTCAATCCCAAGCTGTTTATAAAGTCTTGTTCAAAAGTAGATAGTTAATTATGTTAGACGGACTGGACACATTCCCTTTTGAGTATTAAAACCACACAGTCTTCGTTCATAATTCAAAACAATATTTGTTCGGTATACTTATGTTATTCTTCCGGTGGAATGCACTATTGGCCTTGGTTTTAGCAGATGACTGCAGATCTCAAAATGGAAACAAAACAAAAAAGATGTATTAAATAAACTTAGTTGACAATGATTTTGAACCTTTATGTTTCCAGTTGATCATATTTTAGCGTCCGCCTACTGGTTAAATAGTGCGAGTTCTTTTGGCAAAAACTGTACCACGTGCTGAGCTCAGCTTGGCATGTGCATTAGGTTGTTTACAATTATGACATTGCTCAAAATTGCATGAAAGGATATATCTGTAAAACTAGGACAATAAAATGGTCTGAAGCTTTTTGTGTTTAAACGTGTTGGTAAAATATTATAAAAAGTGTCCTCCTATTGTTCCGGTCAGTCTATGTGGGAAACACTGAAAGCATATTCACTCACATTCGTTTTTTTTTAATACTGCCTAACGCCTCTTTCTAGTATTACTGGCAACAAGATAAAACGATAGATGTGTTAACAAGGGAATCAAATGAACCTACCTTGGCTATTTTTTTGTTATAGAACAATTGGTTATTTTACTGGTCAGATATATAGCACCAGTACATACATATTGATAACCAGCTTATCTCTAGTTAGATTTGAAGTTTTCTAAAATTAAAAATTAATGGCAGGGATTCAAACCAATCACCTCTGGTTTGGTAGTCAAAAGCAAAAAAACACTTGACCATCCACATGTACTTATACCCTCTACAGCAAATTACTTTACTCATATAGGTAATCTTATCCCTTGTGCTATTGATGCACGGTTTATATTGATAATATAATACATTGTTTGTAGGTTGCATCAACTCTCATTAGTACCTTACTGATTCCAGTTTCTGTTTTTTCTTTGGTTTGAAGATGAACTAGATCATTGGGGTGTTCCCTTCTCCACTCATTCAGCTATGATATATAATTATGAAACAGTAGCCAAATAATTTAACAGTTTGGTATACAGGTATAGATATTATTTGCAATTATAAGTTACAATGTTGTGAAATTTAACAAGTTTACTTACAATTTACTTGTAGGCCATAACAATACATGATATTGATCGACATAATTGGCCTGAAACTAATTAAACTTTGTGTTTTTATAACGCTTCAGTATGTTTTTTGCATTAATGTGCAAGAGTCTCAGTTTATTTCTGTCAGACATTTGGCAAGCAATTATAAACAAAGCATACAGCAGAGAAGGTTATTTACTATTCAAACTAATTAATTACATACATTACATACATTTATTTCCTGGAATTTAGTAATCTTACATGTACAATTGACTAATTTATTCAATCTGATACTGCGTTATAATAGCCGAAAAGGTGAAACCAAAATAAATTGTTTCTTGCAAGTTTTAAATGTATGTACAAGTATATGTGTGTATTGCAATCAATAGTACAATCAACTGATTTATATTTTACCTAAATAATTTGAAAGGACAATATATAAATAGGTAATATATACATTGTATATATAAAATTTACATAAGATACAGTAGTATTGTAATAAATAAATGCGGTTATAACTATAATTATTGACTATACATGTATATACTACTAAAGAAAACACAGTGTGGTCCCAGATAAATATGTGCTTTATTTATTCCAATGAAAAAACCTGCCTTGCCACATGCCCATTTTTCAGACATTATTGTTTTAGAACATTTTATACAATTTGCAAATATCTTCACAGTAATCCAAACTAATATGAAGGGTTTTCCATATTTCTTTTCTTATAACAGCAGTTTCAGTAGATCTATATTACTGGTAAATATCATTTTAGTTTACTTTCTTTCCAATATGTTTATTTTATATACATATTTACTTCTTTGTCCACTATATTAATGTTCTTTAAAGTCCATACTTACATAATACTCCAATGATGACTGGTCATCACCAGCTGTCCCTACAGCCCTCAATGCTGAAGCCATGTGATTTTTAATTGTTTTATTCGTTGGATGGTATTTCCTGTTGTGGATTGATACCTTGCCAACGGTTTGTTTCACCTGCTGTTTAATGGTGTGCTTCACCTCTCTCACACTGTCCGCTCCATCATTTCTCACAAGGTCCTTTATTTTGTTTCTGAGGTCAATGTCGAGCCTCTGAGATGGCCCTGCAAACTGTATAGTCATATAACTATTTTGATAGGTTAAAATTTTGGAAGTGTTAGCTTTGGGAGGTGTTGGTTCACAACATGGCTATATCATACAGAAGATTACATAACATAACATAATAAGTAGTTCTTGACAGTCCAGTAATCAAAACTAGAATTCTTTTCTCTCACACGCCTGCGTTAAAATTGATAAGGTAAGTTTAAGAACTTTTTCCATAGCATATCTTTAATAAATTTGGATAAAATAAACAATTAGCGACAAAACAAAGTTACAGTTTTATTTTTTTAATATTTGTCATTGACGGAGATAAATCAACTTATTTCCCAGCAATAACCATTTTTGTCAATATGTAATGATGAAAGCTGAATCAGGTACTGCATTACATATATTCCAAATTTCGTATATATTTTTTAACATGAATTTAAAAAAAATGAAATACATGTATAAAACTAGAACTGTCACTGTAAGAGACATATGCCCCCAAAGTAATGATAGTGAAGGGGAGCAATAATCTCTCATAGTAAATGTTGATAATAAATAAGAATTATATAATAGGGCAATATAGACGGAACCAGTTTGATAAAAATGCCACCAACATTGAAGAAGTATATTAGGAACATAAAAATAACAATTAATAGTACTCATGCATGGATCCAGAGAGAGGGGGTCTAGACCCCCCTCCCTTGAATTTGGGCAAAAATGTGGTCATTTTATATAAAAAGGGCCAAAATTGACTTCATGAAAAATTTTAACTAAAATTTATAAGGGGTCATAACTCCTTACAAAATCATCCTAGAGTTATGCCCCCTCATCTAGTTAATGTTAACTTATGACAGTTAATAAGTGTGTCAAGTATCATTGCAATAGCATTGACATTAAACAAAAAAGTGCACTTGAAAAACTTAAACCTTAGCCTGGACAAACAGACTGACGGACTGACGGACGGTTCAATTTTAAAATGCCACCCTTTGGGGGCATAAAAATATATAAAGACTGAATATTTTCTTTAGTTGTTGAATGTATTTACACTGTTTACTTTCTTTTGCTGTTACTTTCTTTTGCTGTTAAGTGTATATTTTGAAATTCTAAGGGACAATTTTCTGATGTCATTATTATTCTTATGGTCCAGGTTTATCATTGACCTTTAAGGTAAAAATTGCAAACAATATAATTTCAAAAGATTCAAAGCCGATAACCACCCACAACACAATCCAGAAACCAGGTTGATTTGTATGTCAGTCAAACAATCTCCTTCAACAACAAATATGCTCTTAGCTATTGAGCATGTTTCAGCATGGTATCTCATACATAACAAAAGCTTCTGAGCGGAATCGGATTTTCGATATTTAGTATCAGTGACCTTGGCCTTATCAGCCCAATTTTTAATCCTAAGCAGCTAGTTCACACAAGCTACCTAAACAGCAAATTTCCGCACCTATAACTCCCAACTAAACTATAAGGGTAAAATGATATCAGTATTTTTAATAATCTTAGATACATACTTCTCCTGTAGGGTGGCCTTTATGCTCATCTAACTCTGGAAGCTTCAAGAAAAAATTTCTGAGTCCCTGTCCTTCCAAAAAAAGCCTTTTTACTTCTTTGACAGCTGCTTTTCTGCCACGCTGTGTGTTTGTTACCTGGGTAATATACTTTACTATTAACATAGGAACTGAAATAATCTAACATGAATCATTTAAACTGAACACTACTTATATAGAAAGCATATAGCACCTCCAATCAAGTTTATTTTAATTGTATTATAATCATGAAAATTACAAATGTGTCCATAGGACTGTAGTTGTGACAATTACCTAGGGTCCTGAGTCTTGTGTATGAACACCATCTCGATCACACAACAAATGACATAGTTATTATAGTTATCAAATAAAGTTTGCTTTTTGCAAAGCTTATACTGTACTATCTGGTGACAGGTTCAGCAAAAGGCAGGGTTCCTATTGTTTGTTAAACTCTGACACGCCCAGCGATTCTTTTAAAAAAGTATACTTCCTTTTCTGTAAGCAGGACACTTTTGCACTAAGCATTTAATTGGTCAATTAGGCCAAACCTATTTAAATATTGTCAGAGTTTAAGTCAGATACAGTACAAGTTTTTGATCAAAAGTCTCCTCTAACAAGGGTCCTAGAACGTTTTTGGGGAATGAAAACCAAATTATCCTCGGCTTTGCCTCAGACAATTTGTTTTTAATTCCCCCAAAACTAAACTTTAGCTTTGTTAGAGGACACTTTTGATAAAAAACAAGTACTGTATCTATTACATATATATCACAGATATATCTTTCTTTACTACAAATACCCTACATTTACAGTAAAATTAAAGTTAAACCTGCACATCAGGATATAGTAACACTTCTTTGATATGAATTTGAGCAGGGCAGTCAATCTTCTTTGTAGTCTGTACTCCTTCTCTTATGTCCTGCTTACACCAATTATGTTCCATTTTTCTGTCTTCCTTTTCCTTAAATGAAACGACAAGGAATTGTAATAGAAATAGTGCTAAACAATTGAGTATTAAATGATGTCATTTATTAGATATATTGATGTCATTTGCTGTTAAACTAAAAAAAAAAGCATACTTGTTATACTAGCCCATGTACAAGCGAAGTCATGTAATAAATAATTTATATATACGTGTATATAAAATTATTTATGGTGTACTCACCTGCAAACGCTTTCTCTTAACAGATGCGTGCTTATCTGTGCCATGATGGCAAGAATACTTTTTAATCCCAAGAGGAATGTATGGCACATCCTTGTCAATCCATTTGACATACTTTCTAGCTGACTCTGATCGTTGAATAACTAAGAAAGAAAAATAAGATCATATCAATTTGAATATCAAAGCATTAATTTTTTTATTATTATAAATTTATTCCTGCGGCGCTGAAAATTATTTACTGAAAAAGCAGGTACCATATAGAAAGAGTGGTGCCATTTCAGATACCATATAGAAAGAGTGATCCACTTTCAGATACCATATAGACAGTCGAGTAATGCACTTTCAGATACCATATAGACAGAGTGACCCACTTTCAGATACCATATAGACAGAGTGATCCACTTTTAGATACCATATAGACAAAGTGATCCACTTTCAGATAACATATAGACAGAGTGACCCACTTTCAGATACCATATAGACAGAGTGATCCACTTTTAGATACCATATAGACAAAGTGATCCACTTTCAGATAACATATAGACAGAGTGACCCACTTTCAGATAACATATAGACAGAGTGATCTACTTTCAGATATCATATAGACAGAGTGATCCACTTTCAGATATCATATAGGCAGAGTGATCCACTTTCAGATACCATATAGACAGAGTGATGCACTTTCAGATAACATATAGACAGAGTGATCCACTTTCAGATACCATATAGACAGAGCGATCCACTTTCAGATAACATATAGACAGAGTGATCCACTTTCAGATACCATGTAGACAGAGTGATCCACTTTCAGATACCATATAGACAGAGTGATCCACTTTCAGATACCATATAGACAGAGTGATCCACTTTTAGAATCAACTTATTAAAATTGTTAACCAGCATTCATCATTTTATGATTTAATGATTGAACAAACCAGTGTATTTATTGTTTTTCCTTTTACATGCATATTATAACTGTATTATATGACAGTTAATGCGGGTAAATAGCAGTGATTGCGACCGAGATTTGCCTGCATATTACCGACTCATATGAGCTATAATTAAATGTATATTACACACTAACCGTATGATTAAATATTTAAGTTGCATTGAATTGTAAATAAAGAAAGACATACTTTAATATCTTTCAGGAGTATATGGAGTTTTTCCCCAATGGAGATAAAGCATTAAAGATGAAGATCAAGGAATGGGATGAAAAGAAGAAAAAAACACCCGAGCCTATTGCATCAACATCAGGTAATACAAACTAATGTCTAATTCTTTGTTGAGGATACATAGAATTAGTATATCCAGTATTGGGATTGTGTGTTTAGTTGTTTACCTTACAGTATTTTATGATGTAAAGGGTTAATAAGTTTAGTAATTCATTGAGTGACAAATGTCTATAACTGAAGCTAATACAAACTATGTTGATCTAGCATATTGTTCACTATATTTGTACAATTACAGGCAATACGACTATGACAGATGACGTTGAGATGGATGACAGTACCTTATTATCTGCCGTCCAGAATATTGAGGCCAAGCTTGTGAGGAAGACTATTCCAATTGAGGCCAAGCTTGTGAGGAAGACTATTCCAATGATTGCTACGCCAGAGTCGGGCACCTCCAAGGGTGAGTCATTGATAGTTTTAGGTCATACATGCATATATATTGCTAATAGTTAAAAATTGCCACTTGATTTTATTCTTAAATCATAACATATGCCTAACTTAAATGGCAAGTTCTGTGAATATCCAGTATTTCTATAAGATGTTTGATGTTTTAAGAAGCAAAATGTTTGTTTATGTTTATAACAATGTATAATATAAGCATATGCTAATGTTGCACTTTTTCAACAGGACTGTGTTGGCTGTGATTGGTAAGAATTTATTTGTTGTGGCTTTGGCTTAGTTCACCTGTAGTGGGGATAGCCGTATGTCTGTATTTAAAGGGTTGGAATTTATCCAAATGGTATTCAATATCATAACGGTTTTATAAATGGTATATTTATATGCTATCAAAGTATGTCCACAGATACGGCTATGCCCAGGCTATTGTATAATATGCTACATTCTTGTCGCCCTGCTATGTACTACATGTTTAGTGTTAGTGGTGTTTTATTTTAGCGGTAGTAAGTTGTACATTGTGGTATACTGTAAATGTAACTGGTTTCATGTTGGGATTCTATGTATCTTAACCCTTGCTCACCATTCTTTTTGTTTATCCTGCACATAACCATGTTATTGTTTATCCTGCACATAACCATGTTAGTGCATCTTATATTTGTAAATAAATGTCTCAAGTTCATGCTTTTTATTTTCCTGTAGACAGTTCATCTAACCAACTAGCTTTTTTAGTATTGTACATGGTAGTTGCTGCATAACACATTACTTTACATCTCTCATTTGTATTTATAGCATATTGCCTGTAGATCTAATTAAGTTCTTACACTGTGGACACATTATAAATACAACACTCCCTGCTAGGTATTGAACCCAGACTCCATTTCAAGAAATGAAATGTGTGCTACTTACACTACAAGGAAAAAACATGATTTACATGTGTCATCAGTTGACTGTCAACGCAATATATTCCTTCAGTTTTGATACCAGAAATTGTTTGTCTATATGTTGTAAAATTACATACATTACATTATTATCTTAATTCCTTATAAATGCTCATTACATATGATTATCTGGTGTTAAATGCCTATGTACCCTTAAATATACAGTTGGATACCCACTGCCAGCTGGATGGAAAACTACCATTGAGCCTGAGGACCACCAGTGGATCTCTAAGGCAATGTTTAGGTGGTCGGCTTCTGGAAAGTTAACTGCTGACCGGGTTGATCTGGACCCTGCCAAGACCAATCAACTATGGTTCTATCCACCGCAACCTCTCGTGACTTCTAACCAAATTCCTAAGGTTGAAAGGTACTGACAATAAAGGGTTGTAATTAATCGCGGTATGGAGTGCATGCCATGAAATTAAAAGTCTTTATACTTAAGTAAATGTCATGTAAATGGTCGGTGTATGTTCAGCATCAACATACTTTGTTTTCATTAACCCTTTACTCAATAGCAACATTATTATATGCAATTTCAATACAAATGATGAAATAAAATGCTTTAAATAAAAATTTAACAACAAATCAGCATAGACATCTGCCAGATACATATTAATGTACCTTAAGTAAGATAATCAGTTATTTTAATAATGGTTAGTATTAATTTTGACAGACAGTAACTGAAAGAACATGTGTGTACTCAATGTGTTTGATTTACAGATACTTCGGGCACCGGCTTTTTCTGTGGATGCCATACAGACAGTGGAGTGTTCGCTTTCATTGTCCCCATGCAGCATGCTCGAAGAATCCACTGACATCTGCAGGATTGTATCAGCGTGTTAGACGAGTAATGGACGTAAGCGAATACTACTACCTGGCAACTGAATATTTGCGTTGTGGTCGGTGTTTGAAGAAGTTGATCGGCTGGAGTGGGATACTGCTCGACCAACTAGACGTCGGACACAGAAACCTGTTTCCAGCCCTTCTGACTTATAAGTAAGTGCCGATAATAATTTCCTTACGCATCAACTTGGTATACTGCATGTATCAATGTTTGATTACCCATTCTCTATAAATGTGTACTATCATCACATCTCACACTCATTCTCATTCAATGTGAAGTATTGATTTCCCTGTGTCCATTTTGTGCTAACTCATTCACATATTCATGTATCAACATCCCATTCATCCATCGTAATTTCAGATATGCTTGTGACATTCGCGTAATCACCCTGATGCGCCAACGGGGTCTTGGGAACAGTTCCTCTCAGCTAAGGTCCAAGTTACATGAGGGGCACAGTGAGACATGGCTACGCAAGTCGTCTCAGTACCTCGCTGACTGCATGGTCAAACTTGGGGGGGGATATTTTTTTTAAGAAGGGAGGGGGGGGGGGGGTAAACATATGGGTGAGATCTTCAGGAACAGTAACAATACATGAGCTAGCCCTACTACGTGTGTGTGTGTTGTTCGTACATTGTCAGAAAAGACTTGAAAAAGATGGCATTTATTAAAAATATGATTATATGCTAGTAACTTGGGGGATACGGGGGTATGCTCCACCGGGATTTTTTTTTAATAAATGGATCCATCTGGTGCAATCTGGGCTTTCTGAGCTACCTTATTTGGTATTAAAACAGGACATGTTTTATTACAAATCAAGTCAGTTATAGTACTTATTATATGAATTGTTACACTTATCCTTGCACAAGTATCTCGGAATTTCTAAGCCTGAGAACTTTTATGGGGATGGGTTGGCAAGGGCTATTTAACAAGACATAATTATAGCTACATAGAAGCTTGTGCAATCTTTATCTGAGCAGCATATCAGACATGTATATGTCTAGTTCTTATAATAATAATAGTTATTTTGCGAGCGAAGCGAGCTCGAAAAAATTACATATTTATTGTTTTTATTTTACCTTTGCGGGTATTTCTTTGCTACCAGACTGTTTTATGCCAAAAAGAATGCATGTGGTCTGGATTATTGGGGAGGCCAAACTATATGTTGCCCCCCCCCCTGTCCTGACATTGGGGGGGGGGGCTGGCCCCCCCCCCCCCCCCCCCCCCCCCCCTTCTCCTACGCCCGTGACACTATACAACAAACTGGCATTCGAGTTAGCATTTTTTAGATGGTACAAGCTGGATATTAATAATAATAACGACTTTATTCAGAGTGGACGAAATGTTTGGTGCTAGACCAATTTTCAACAAGGAACATAGGCATGAAATATAAATAAATAAGTATTATACAGTACAGTACCCGTGTGCCCAAAGCCTTTCGAGCTGGACATAACGTTGAAACTCAACGTGTGTTGTTCTTCATGATCATGTATAGCTATTTCACACTCTTCAATCGTTTCTTTTAATTGAAATCCGTCAACGTTGTTGGAATCCATCTTTTTGACTATATATGTTCTCAGGTCCATCAGACTCAGTTACTTGACCATCTCTGTTCTCATTCCGTTCTCGTTCTCATTTAGGCCTACTTTCGATTTCTAACTTTTGGATCACCGTAAAGTGGCTACTTTTACGACGTTGTCTTGTTTTCGGCTGATCCAAAAACTGTTACCAATCGGCGATCCACTTTCCGATACCATATAGCCGCATCGGATAGTCAAGGCCACAGGTCACTCCGTTATTATTGTGTGAAATATCCCCCGTCCTGGTTGTAACGATCGGTGACGTAGTATGAAAGGTGAGTAAATGACTTCTAATGTTTCGTTTATTAACGTTGATGGCATCAGCTTTAATCTTTTCCGATATTTTCCTCGACCTTTAATTGAAAGAAATTGTGTTGTTTCGGATAGTATAATATTCGGACAAATATGGATAATTATATTGGACTCTTATGTTGTTTGCCATTTTTTATAAGAAATTACCCAGATATATAGATCTTGATCCAGGGATCAAGTAAAAGTGGATAAATTGCAGCTGAATCATGGGGCAAAATTGTTCTTGACTGTACCTGTGCTTGGTCAGGGGTATAAACTGTATTCATAAAAAGTTTTATGTTAATCTGTAGAAGAAGTTAGTTCAGTATATCAGCTGGTAAATATCCCTTAAAAGTAATCAAAATTATCAACCACCGCATCTATTTTATCATGGAAAATTGAATAGTTCAGATTATTCGTGCTTGTTCATCCATGACAGTGAATAATGTCAACAGAGGTGCATGTTTGTTTACACATCAAAAATCAACAACTGACAGCTAGTATCAAAATATTTTGTTTCAACACATAAATATAATTGGTTATGGTAATGGGTTAAAACATTGTTTGCCTTATTATAGGATTATGATTGCTGTTTTATTTTCAGTGGCAGCTTTCCAGTTGTAACTCAATACCAGGATTGAAATTTAAAAACAGAAGAAAAGAAGCTGTCAGCCAACCTGTCAGCAATGGCATCAAGGGTATGTATTTGTCTCCGACATTTCAGAATTCATATGGATATTTCCCATGCAGTGTTCAAAGTACATATTTCTTCTTAAACTGGCTGAATGGCTCAGTGGAAGAGTGTTAGCGTCGGAAGCAAAAAATGCAGGTTTGAATTTGGAATTAACTTAGTAAAAATATTTCTTTTTTCATGATTTTCCCCCTGATTTCAACAGACTTAGTCATGAGCAACATTGTATGAAGCTTACTCAAGTGGTGTTTTTTGGGCCACTTGGAGCAAAAATGCTAAACCTTAAATTACTTTTCCTTGTTTCATCATCTAATTTGGCCCAAATTACATTAAATCTCTAAGTCTAAGCATTATGAGTTTTGTGAGAAACTCCCAATAATATTTCAAAGAATGATCAAAATCCCTCATTAAAGTGTTTTTTCTATATTTTCATTTCCAGATGCTAACTAAGAAAGTTGTGTACCTGCCAAACTTCAGGGCGGCTGTGAATCATTTTCGATCTTTTTCCTGGTCCAATGATGACACACGGACTGAAGATTATAAAGTTGTAGGCGAAACTGATTCAGGTTTGTCAATATACACTGCTGTCTACCAATTTGGATATGGAAAAGTTTGTGACTTCAATCATGAAGGGAAATGAGTTTTAGTTTGATGTAAAAATGACTCTAAACAAGTATTTATTCTATGTCAATATTTTAATACATGTACTGTGAATCCATCGAAATATTCTTGAATACAGTGTTTATTGTTTCTCATACTGCTGAAAAGTTTGCTGCCATTATAATTTGCAATAACTTAACATACATGTGAATACAATTGCATACAACAGCTAGTTTTTGTGACAATATAATTTCATGTAAAGATTCTGCAAGAACTGCTTACTCCCTAAAATGGAGTTAGCATTTAAAACAGCTAATATTGAAGTAACCTTTGTGCATAATGATATTTATATGTAGTTGTCTTCTTCCAAAATTGCTATGCATGCTCGATCTTTGTCTTACAAAAATGTTTCAAGTATCGCTCATTGAACTTAATGGGTTTTTGACAGAGTCATATACAATTTGGCCGGACAAGAAGTTGGGTCCATTTGGTCCCCAAGATAAAAGGTTCCCAATGCCAGGAAAAATCGGCACTACTTTAAAAAATGCCAAACCTCCTCCAGTGATCAGCCCACACAGAGTGGAGCCTGAAGCCGTATTTGACCAGTTGCCATCACAACGATATCTTGATATTCTAGGACAAGTAAAAGAGGAAGCTGAATATGTAAGTCTACTGTATATAGTCATGTGGCTTTTGACTCATTGAAGTAAAAAAAACTTCATCACATTTGCATCACCCTTTAAACCTGAAAAATGTAGCAACTTTATAACCTATTGACATTGGTTTGTAGAATATGTATATGTTTCCTACAAATTATTGCCTAGCTTTAGCATTATTGTCATTTTTCAGTCTTCTTTTGGAGGTTAAAATGTAAACACACTTAATATCAGAACATTTTACTGGTGTGGCCAATTTTCATACATGAATATTAGTGTAAAAGATAGATTAAAGGTGAATGAAAAACATTAATTGCAATGCTTAAAAATATATTTTGTTTTAATTGTAACTCAATCTATCAACTCTATCAAATAACTTTCCAAATTCCAATCCAGTAACATATGATAATAATGATGGTAACTTATGTTTTGGCTTTGTTATTTTACAGTTAGATGACATTATGGGTGTTGATGAGAGATCAGAAAAAACCCTGCCCACTGCTGATGATATGTTAGAGTGTGTTGCCCATGAATGTCCCCAAATCATGAGAAAAGGTAACAATGATTGCTTATGTTTGTATCTGCATCTCATTATTTACTGATGCCAAAATGTATCACAGTCATATTGTTTACCTATGAAAAAATAAGATGTAATTTATGACCAATACTTGAGTTTATTAGTCTGGATACTTGATATTTTCTATGTTATATTGATGTTTTGTCAATAACCTTTTATGGGTTTAAGTACAATAAAAGTTCTTCTTCTTCTTCTTCTTGATTCATGTTTCTTCACATGAATTGAAGGTTTAAGTTGTTGAGTTACAGTTGCACAACCACTTATTATTACATGTTTTTAAATTTACACTGGTATTGTTAGCATATGTGTAGAGCACACAATTGCTACATTGTAGGGCATTAGTTTGGTATCCATTTGAGATGTATGCTGTACATAATGTTCTGAAGATGGGAATGTTTTCAGAATTTTGTGAAAGAACAAATAAGTACTGCCTGGTAATCCAGGAGAACAAATTAAGTCAAATGCCTGCCGTACATAACTGGAATACTATTGAAGTATAAACACTAACAACAAATTGCAATAATTTGGTTAGGTCAACTGACTGTCATAGGTATAAATTCAAAATGTTTGCAAAATTGTGTTTGCTCCCAGCCTAACTAAAGAATTCTAATTCACAGATTTTGCAGACCTTTTTCCATGGATGGATATCATGAGAGGACATTTCACAATTATCACTATAAGCCAGAAGACAAAGGAAGATATGTCTGGTTGGTCAATGGAAGTTGAGGAGGAAAGAGAACAACTTCTTGACTCAGTAAGTTAATATCTTAGAGGGGTAGAGATTCATTTTAGCTGACCTTTCATGCCTTGTTGTAATAGCCCAATGTCCATCGTCAGATGTCAACAATGTTATTAAGTAATATTCCTTCAAGAACCGCTGAGCCAATGATAATACAGCGTTCCTTGATTTATCCTCTTTTAGTCTCGTAAGAATTATTTTTACAATGTTGAAAAATATGTCCACCAGATACAGTGGAAACTTATGGATCTTCAGTCAGGGATCACCAGGGGCAGGGCAGGTTTTTCTTTTACGGCAATTTGAAGCTTTGAGAATCGTCTTGGACTGCTGGACATGATTCAAAATAATTTTACCAAAATTCCATTGGTGGATTTATATGTAAGAGTTGTATAATCCTAAATTTATGTGAAAATCATCATTATTTCACCTTTTTTCTCGAAACCAAACTCAGAATGCTGGCAATGACTGAATTGGACATAATACATTCTGACGATTAGCCCTTAACATTTGTTCTTGTTAAATGATTAGTAATATTGTTTCAGTTTATTCGTGGTGCAACAGATATCTGTGAAGCATTGCAGAAGGCGGGATACTGGGCCGATTTTATTGACCCATCTTGTGGAAAACCTGTAAGTCCAGTCAGATGTCATTACTTGTTTGGCTATTTACTTAGCTGTTCTTACTTTCTTAGTTATATTGATTCTTAACTTCCTTTAAGGTGTAGAGCAATGCTTTTCAATTACTCCCATTTCTTCATTTATGTTGCAATATGATCATGCATAGTTTTCACCAGAAGCTCAATTAAATTGCAATATATTTGACTGCTATAAAAATACGACTTAAAGCTTTACTCATCATTTCCAAATCCTTGATTGTGTTGAAGTTTTATGTTTATATATTTCAACAGTGTTTTAGTTATGTACCATGGTCAGTTGGCCTAATTATCTTTCATTGGTCACCAACCTGGACTGACCATTTAATCCTCAAACGACTCCCATTTATGCATCAGAGTTGGGGGATAAATGATCTTGGATATGTTATCTTTAATCAAATTGTTAAGGAAAACAATGTCATCCAGATTGACAGTGGAGTGCTTGATATTCTGAGCTAATCTGTGTGGGCTTCATTTGATGACTAACTGCATGAGATTATGTCTATTCACTTTTACTTTCAGTACCTCAGTCAGCAGCACACAAACGCTTCGTTGTATGAAACGGACGAGAGATATCGTAGGCTAGGCTTTGAAATTGACGACCTTGGCTGCTGCAAAGTTATTCGCCACCATGTCTGGGGTACTCATGCATACATTGGGTGTTTGTTCACCAATGCACCAACGTCTGTCCCCATTTTAGAAATGATGGTCAAAAACTGATACTTATACCTAGGGATGTGATGTTTTAAATCCATGTTTTTAGTGTTTTGTTACTGTTTTGAGGTTGTTAACCTGAAAGGGCACTGGTATAAATGAAAATTGAGTATCAGTGAATCTCTGGGATGTTGATAGACTAGTTTAAATGTATTTAAAGACTACATATAGCAAATATTGCACCTGAGAAAGTGCTGACTGGTAGATGTGAAACAATAAATTGTTGTACTGTTTTAGTTCTTCTCTTGTTTATTGATTTCATGTGATTTGACCATGTGGCTGGTTCTGACAGTACTCTGATACTGTTCAACCCTTTTAACACTCTTATTAGAAAAAGACACAAGAAGTTATGTAGGAACAATTTCTGGCATGGTTCATAAAGATTACAATTTATTGAAAGGTATTGTTAACAAATTGCTTGCGTTTGAATATACCTTAAATATGTATGATATAAAGCATTACAGAAATAAACACCATTTGAGCGCTGCTATGGGATTTACAACCTCTTCTGTAAGTGATGTCATTTCAAGTAAATGCAACATATGGTCACTTCATTTCCATATTGCCATATGGGGCTAATATTGCTTACTGTCGGTACACGGTGACGTAAAATGTGACGTTTTCTGGATATTAAGTCTATATTAAAGAAGAGGTTGGAAATTGTACAGCGGCGCTTATTTTGTCATGGCTTCTTTCTCCTTACATGATCGTCATAAGATGAAAATGGCTACAATACGAATTAATGACAAAAATCAAGCATTTTTAGCAAAGAAAATTATTCAGGTCGATTTAGTTTGCTCTACAATGCTTATCTCATCTTTTCTTCGTTTATATAACTTTTTAAGGTCTTTAGTAGGTTTCAACTTCTTTTCTTCCAGTTCATTCCATACAGTCTCCAATCGATTTATCGTATTTGCGCTTTGTAATTTCCTACCTATAAAATAAAGTTCAAATTCAGTTCGATCCATTAGCTTACAACCTTGTACTTTACACAAATTACCGACAGGTTTTCCGACTTCCGTTAACTTTGGCACCAGTTTTACACCCAAAGCTTTCTGGAGTAAGCCGAGATCAACTTCATATTCAATTAGTTTCTGATTGTATCCTATTGGTTCGTTAGGCACCACAAATGAACCGACGGCCTTAACGTTACTTTTTTTGTCTTCAACTATAATCACTTTAAATAAATGTGTAGGAACGGCGACATCATTTTCACCAATGACCTGAAAGTAGAAAACCTCAGTATTTCAAAATAAGATATGTTTGAGTATCACAGAATGCAAAGACTATTTCAGAAATGAATGATAAAACAGTAAAAAAAATACAAAAACATTTTGTAAACAGACTGACCCAATTAAGATCAAATACGAGCAACAAAAATGTGGCAAATGAAATACAAAGATGAAAAATTATTAAGAAAACAGAGAATTCCAAATATAGCTTATTTCCTTCAACTAAATGTATTATGGTGCAGTACTTCCAACAATATGTCTCATTTTGGAAGTTTGCACATGATTAACCATTTGATTTATCAGTGAAATCTACATTTACTCATACAAAAACGAATGTGCATCAATGATATGCATAACCTGACATTGGGTATATTATAAGAGACAAAAACAGGCTACATATAATACTAAAAAAGCATTTTTTTTGTCATTTCTCGACCTACTCGTCAAACATGCTGCTCTCCAAATTACGTTACTGGTCCATGTGAGCAGCCTTGATCAACAGAAATAAAGTTAAACAATTACTAACAGGAAGTAATGTTTTTATAAACAGACTGCCTACCTGTCTGTAGTTGGGTAACTTTATAAAATAGGATTTTGGGACGGCAAATATTCATTAATTTAAATGTGGCTTAATATCACAAATACAACTTGCATAACAGTATACCCAGTACCTAGTTTGCTGTATATTGGACAGTATTTCTGAACAGTATAATTTATGCACCTGATATTTAACAAATTTCTTGCCATCTTCCTCTTCTATTGGTAGCATCATTGGCCCACTAATAATGTATACGTTCGAATATTTCTTTGTCAAGTCTCTGCAATACATTTCAAATCTGTTCCAAAATCCTGCATTGTTCTCTAAATTTTGAGGTACTACATTGCTTAAGTTGAAAGAATCCTGCATTGCTTCCTGAAAATAAACAAATCCAATATATATCTAACTTATATACATTTACCATAATAAGTTCTCAATGTGAAAATTTCACTGGCACCAAAGTGAGAAAATAATCTCCAAGAGGAATTGTCGATATTACCATCTACCAAGATTTTTCTACAAAATGCACTTTGATGTTCACCATTTCTTATTGTCTACTATTTATATGTAAGCCCAAGATAGTTGGAGTTTCGCTCATTCAGTTATCAAGGTTTGGTGATTCATGACAAAACATTTTAGACAGATAAAGGAAATTATTATGTCAATAGTATAATAGGTATTATCAGATCTACTGTTGGTATCGATACTTATGCCATAATATCAGTGCGTAAACTTTATTTTATGCCAATACTGGCAGACGAACAGAAAGTTACGAGTAAGAGAAACATGCATACATTTTTGCTCTTAAATTTCGCTGATCTAATTTTGGCCACAAAAACTGATATATTGCAAATGGTTGAAGTTCATAGAAAACTTTACCTGACTTTGCTTGTTGTTTCCAGCAGGTGCCATGTGACCTCTAGACCATCCACTTTTCCAGTAGTCTTCATTTTGTGCACTAAACAAAGAATCGACTCCTGGGTCTGGTCTAAATCTTGCATCTTTTCTGTTGGCAGTACCTGAGGATAATTGTTTTGAACAATTTGATACTTATTGATATTGATATACTGTGTACATACAACAAAGTGAATAGCTGAATTTATAGTGATGACATGATTAATATCACCAAACTGAGATGGGGCTAAAACTGAAATTCCTTGAGCATAGACTTCAGCTTTTTCTAAGTATCACTTAAAATGAACATCAATTATGAAACAAGTTTCTAATACATATACTTGTACATGTATAAGACATTGTGGCTGCTTCTTACCAAAACACGTACCTTACAGCGGAACTGTGATAAAATGGGAGAACCTCGACCACAGTGTTATTAAAAAATCACAAACTTAGTATCAGAAGTAGGGGCCTCTACGGCCCAATCACTTACCCTTCACTGCTGCACATTCGAATCCCACCCTGGATATAGAATATGAGAAGAAGACATCCAGTCTGCTTATGGAAGGTCAGAGGTTCTACCCAGGTGTTCACTTGTGCTCTTCCTTCACCCTACTACCTGGAATAGTCACTACATGACCCTGGCTGTTGATGTGACTTAAAGTCCCATTACAAAGAAAAAGGAATTAGCAGTCTGGTGCTCGAACAAGGTACCACCTGCTTTAATGAAATTCAGACAGAATTGTATAATTTATTTACCTTTAAGAATGTCAGCAGATATATGTTCTGCCACCCAGGTTGGTATTCTTTTTTGTTGATCATACACAAGGATATGGTTACTATAGTAACGAATTTCTCTTCCATTCTCAGGTACTCCATATTTCAATATTTCACGACCTCTGTTCAGCTTTGCAATGTCCTCATAAACTATAAATGATAAAATACTATTAGTTCAGATATTCTTTGATTACATGCGTTATAAAACTGAATTTCATACAATTGTGGGATAAAAATTAACCTGATCCTGACCTTAATGGATGAATATATTACAAGACTATTATGCAAAATATAACAACACATGTCTGCAAGTGAGTTGTGCAACACAACACTATCGCTCATGTAACATTAAATAATTCAACAAACTGTCCGTACTAGCCATGTTTTGTGTTTTAAGCCAACCACCTCAATAGATAGTTCCCACATCAACAGTAGTTACCTCCCTTGTGCTAAAATCATCAGCCACTTTGATAGGCAAAACTGATAAGCACTTATAGCCCTCAGTTATTCCCAAATATGTGACAATTGAGAAAATACCAAGAGAATCTGCATGTGACATACACTTTTTCTCCAACTTTCTGAGCCAACTACCCACATGAACGTAATGAATAAGTTATTTTTATACATACTTCATCGGTAACATTATATTCCCTAGTATAAACTTAAAGGAAATTTGCCTATCAATATGGCTGACTATTCAGAACAAGGGCAGTAAATATTGTAAATCTGGGAACTATCTATATTAACAAAGTCTCAGCTTGTGTAAATGTAGAAAACCCTGCACCATTATTTTGTTTTTCACAAAGAAATTTGGAAATGTATATTAAATCTGTACACTTACCAAATTTATATAACTTAAAGCTTTTTTACACGTGAGAAGCCTTGTCAAGAACTAATAAAACAATTTAACTGAACATTGAACTGAAGAAAGTCCATTTTTTGTCTAAAAAAGACTTACATATACAGCATGAATCATGAAGGTTATGGACAGAATTATACATAAACTACTAAAGTAACATGCATATATCCAAGTTTTGTTTGTAACAGCTGAAACATTTAAATAAACAACATCTGTCGGTATATGTGTGTTAATTTGACTTTCACAATAAATGTTTGTATTCTTATTCAGTTAAACATCAGGAGAAATGTTAATAATTATCCTAGTTATCATTTACTGCTAGGCACCATGCATCTAAGCAAATGGTTACCATTATTCAACTAGCTGGTGGCTCACCAACTGGCCATACCAGAACGGACCCCAACCTGATGGTTCGAACCTTCGAACTTCCGCTCCAAAGGTGAATGCTTAAACAACTTGGTCACAGGAGACAGTAAACATATATTTAAGTAAAATTCATAAGGTCCATCTAGAATCAGGCCTGTATTGTTACTGTACATTGTAATGGTCAGTAAAATAGGTGTTTAACTCATCTGATATATTATGTTGTGCAAGATAAAAAAATCATTGTATGAATGCAGCATCCCAATTCTAGTATTATATCAGGAATTTAGACTACATTCATTGAATGGATTTTATCACACAAGGCTTTATTTACAGACTTAGCAGACAAGGGTTGATTTGTTGAAAGCAGAGGAGTCAAACACCTGTGAAGTCAGGTTTTAAATTTGGTAAGAAACTGAGATAAGTGTGTACCCTTTCTATGGATAAATTGGAAAGACAGACTACCTGTCTTTGATACTCGGTAACAACATATTAAATTAATTCAATTAGTAAATTACATACAACTTATCAATATAACGTGTTTTATTGTCTATCTATCTTTCTTTATTGTCAAACCTCTTGCGAGGACTTGGACAGTGGTGGGCTTCAAGCCGCTAAGAAAACTTAAAAGAAGTAGATATCTATAGCCAAGAATTAAAAAAACATAAAAGTTGGAATGGTATAAAAATGTTAGTGCTTTTAACAGTTTAAAAACAGGTAGGAATGAAGTAATTGTAAGAATGTATGTTCAATGTTGCTAATTGCGACATTTAACTGTTCTAAGGTGGGAAGACAGGGGATATGAGGGGATATGAGGGGTAGACTGTTCCACGGATGAACCGTCCGCGGAAAGAAGGAGTATTTGTAATAATCTTGTGGTTGCAGGAGTTAGTGTCAAATGAAAGGGTTCTACAGTGGGTCGAGTTTAACAAGTTAGCGAACAACATGCAAGGAATTACCAGGATCCATCTCTTGGGGTTGGGCTGTATTGCCCTCTAAGTCACCCTCTAAGTCTAATGCCTTCTTTCTTGATTTTGCATCCCAAATCAAACCCAGCGCAAAAATCGAAGTAGTCGTAAAAGCGCCTTGGAAAACTCCTTTCAGATACATCGAACGAGAGATTACCTTCCTCATATTGAAAATTATCGGTTTTCAACCTTGCTGGGACAGCTAAACAGTTGAGAGTAACAGTAAAGATAAACCGGCTTGCAGCAATACATTTTGTAACGCCAATGTTATTTTAACGGTGTCACCGTTGGAATGTGCAGGAAGTGTGAGCACTAACAGGAAAATCTTGAAGAGGTGGGTATTTCATTATCGAATGCATCGCTTAAAAGGCTTTCTTTGTAAATTCTATGCTTTCAGTTGTTTTGCGTGATTTGTTCTGGTATTTTTGACTGGCGGAAATCGCTTTGAACAACATACTCAATTGTAGGGTATTTCGGATTTTAGATAATTTCGGATATTTTGACATGCGTCATATTATTTTAGTGTTTTCTGCTATTTTCGCGTTATTTCCGGTTTCGCTGTATTTTGGTATATGACAACAAATCATACATTGAAACAATATGTTATGATAGGAAAATACGAAAAAGAAATGATATTGTCAGCTTTAATTAAAGTTATACTATGCTCATTTTTTGTTCATTTGTTTAATTAACCAAACATGAAAAATATATTCCCTCTGGTTAAAACATCACTAAACATGCATTTTTAAAGAATGAACTCATAATGTATTAATCCATATTTATTGAAGATTGATGTTTTCACATTAAAATTTAAAAAAACTTCGAGTTTGTTTAACAATCAGGCTATTTTACAGTTTTTGACTGTAAGTAATATGATAAAAGAAGATTTTTTCAATCGGTTTTACATTGCAATGGCTTTTATTAGAGATGTTTTATCCATTGTAACAACAATACTGGATATAGCCAATTCAAACATTTTATGTTCAGATGAGCCAGATACATCTTTAAATGTAAAATAGTAAAATTTGTTAGTATCCTGAAAATACAAGCAAACAGTTAATGTGCTAATGAAAACTGTCTGCAATTAATAATTCTAAACTTAAGGTACCTTGTTTATGAATTTCTTTAAAAATTGAATTGAAAATATACTTACAGAATTTTTTTATAATTTATCAAGCACGATAATGACACTGTTGCAATGATATTGATAACTCAAGTTTCATTTATAAATGATTATAATAAAAGTATGAGTGGGCCTAGTGAAAAGTATTTGACATGTAAAAGGGCTCCAAGACATTTCGACCCCTAGACAATTGACCCCACGACCCTAGACCCCTAAGACATTTCGACCCCTGACAGTTCGACCCCCTAAATTGTATTGGATGTTTCAACCCCTGATTTATGTATAGACAGACCAGAACAGTACGCACACACTTTTTATCACATTTTCTAACCTGTGTAAATTTGGCTGTGTTTCAAATCATTATTCTGGTCTTCGCAGCTTTTCGGAAAAATCCTTGCTCTAAATTATGCGGCAAGTCTAGATTGTAAACAATGCACCGCGCATGCGCAGTTGGGCCTGACGTGCTACATTCGCGGCCAAAATAATTTGTGCTATTTAACCAGTATGCGGACACCAACATTTACTGAAGAAGTAAGACTCTAATGAGGAATAAATTTCCAGGGCTCTCGTTTGGCACAATTTGGGGCCGAATATCAGCCCTATTCCCCCTTAAAATAGTATGGGTTTTTTTCCCCTATTCCGAATTTTTTTTTTAAAAATCAGACAATCAGCGTGTACATTGTGAGTGCAAGGAATGGTAACTCTGCAATATCGCGTACTGTATACGGCAGTCCGGTCCGGACAGTTTTTAGCACAAGCGTTGTTTCTATTTCCGAAAAAAAACCGGCACCATTTCAATTTGAAGGACAGAAAACTGGCCCCAGTCCCAAAAAGCAAACGAGAGCCCTGATTTCAGAGAAGTTTCTTTGATGATTTTATTTCAAGATTTTAAAACCTGAAAGAATGAAAGATTTATTAAATTTTATTCATTTGACTTTTAATAGCCACATGTAATCAACAAACTTTAACAACGTATGTAGTATACGTGTGAACTACGGTGAACAAAAAATAGACAATAAAACGAACTTTAAAATGACTATATATAAAAAAAAATCATAAACTGTAACTTTACAATGGATGGCAATAGTAAGAAAAAAGCATTTGGCGCATACCTGTACACATCGCGTCACATGCATGCGCCCAAATGATTAGGATGTAGTTCAGGAATTGTAACGAAACGTACCGGTGATATATTTCAGGCTTTGTGTTGAATATTTTGGTGAGATTTTGTAAAATGGCTTTTTATTTATTAAAACCCTTGAATATGTGTTCTCTTTTATTGATTTGAATATGATTTAAACAGACATTCATAATTTATTTCCCGTTTACTGCGACAACAATGTTCGTATACGTTTGTTGATCCATGTTCGTCAACCTGCTCAACAGCTAAAAAACGGGAAGCTTACACATATGCGGTTGATACCGGAATAAGAACAAGTACCGTGCGAATAATTGTGAGTAATATCGACTTCAGGCAAGAAAGTTTAAATCTTTTACGAAACGATAAATATCCAGGTGTCCGCGTACTGGTAGTGTCCGCATACTGGTAGTGTCCGCATACTGGTAGTGTCCGGGTACTGTTCTATAACACAGAACTTTTATGTTTTATGGATGATAGACGTATTGTTTGTGATTATGTATTTGTATTTTCTTATGATGTAAATAAGGTTTATTGCTTTAACAGTTTATTGGTATTTTTGTAGTTTTAGACTTATGTCGAATAGTTGCCCACTTCAGTGAACATATCACTATCCTTGCTTACCTGATTAATGTCATGTGCTATGTATTAATAGACGCGTTTTTATCGGTGGTGAAATGAACTGTTTTTCTTAATTTAATTGTTTCGTTTTGTAGTTATCGAAATGTGTGTGATTAAAGGATAATGATGCATATATATATATATACCGTATTTCTCCTAATTAACGCTCCCACCCTAATTGTTGCGCCCCCAACCCGGGAGAGGGGAGCATCTATTAATATCACAGCGACAATCGAGCAGCAGTGGAATAGATAAGAGTGTGAATGATAATACCAACACTTGCCTGAATCATGTCAACATTTACATATGGTAATCCTCGATTTTTTACAGTTTAAGTAACCCGCGTAAAAAGCTTAAGTAATTTTTTACCTATATATGTTTATAACTTGCGTATATAAGGGCCTTAATTGCAAAGATCCACAAAGTTCTTCTGTTTGTATTTCTTTTTACTCGCACACTTAAACAATGTCTGGAAATCCAGTCATATAAAGTTATAAATATTAATCTAAAGTTATGGTTTTCCAATATGAATATCAAGCTGGTAGATACTCCAGTGAATATTAAAATAAAAAAACACAATGCAATTTCTGGTACTCCAGTTAAATGTAAAGTAAAGGTACTCCTTTGAATGAATTATTATTTCTGTCAAGCATATAAAGTTACATGTATTTATACACACCTAAAACAAAGATAATTAGGAAGCCAGACCTTGAGGGCTTTGGTGATAAATAAACATTTCAGATATAACAATAGATGGGTGACCTTTAGGGCTTTGATAATAAATTAACAGTTCAGATATAATAATAGATGTGTGATGACAATTAATCAGAGGAAATATGTTATCAAAGATTTTAGAAATGAGGTCTTAATAACAGAACAATAGCTTCGCAGTCAATGTTGGCAGACAGCAACAGATGTCAAACTATACAAAATAATAAAAATTTATGGTAAGAGAAAAGTCTAAATTTTCACTGCATAAAAGAATACAAAATAGCTCTCCAGCTTTATATACATGTATATATGTTAAATCAACCAAATACAACCTATAAATGGATGAATAGCATAAAAGATATCCTCACATCGGTTGGGCGCCCAAACCTGTGGGAAAATCAACTTCAAATAACCCAGAAAAATATCCATAAAGAAATAAAACGTACTCTAGTTGTCTAGTTGATCAATTTAAACAGGAATGGCACAATAAGCTTCAGCAGTCAAATAAAGGCCTCATTTATTCTAGCTTCGAAGACACTCGCCTGCTTGAAACTTATTTTCTTAATCTTGAAGAACGCGACTATCTTAATTTATTCAAATTCAGAACCACGAACCACTTATTACCCATAGAAACTGGTCGATATGATGGAACCCCTGTTCAAGACAGGACTTGTAGCCTATGTAATAGTGGCCAAGTTGGTTCAGAGAAACATTATTTATTAGAATGCGAATATTTCCAACTTGAGAGAGAATAATGCCTACATTTTAATAATGTATTGCTCAAATCACTGCTCTCATTGAAAAGTGATGCAACCTTGAGAAACATCAGTAAGTTTGCCGCATTTATTATGCAAAAATTCAGCCGTCTATAATACCAATGCCTCCATCTCCTGTGACCCATATATGCGGCGGTCAAATAGGCCGCTCACGTGCGGATATCAATGCCCTCTTATTTATTTTTCAATATGTGTATAGATACTTTGTTATAAAAACATCTGGGTATTTATATGACTTATAACTATTACTTACCTTTCCTCACTCATATCTGAAGGCGTGTAACGCTTCTGCTTCCCCATTCACAAAATGTACTTGTGCATAAAAATAATCCTCTCATTGAATATGCTCAACTTAACGTCTTTCGCTGCGATATAAACCGTTACAATTCAGGTGTGTAGCTGTGCGGTAAGCTAGCATGCTTGAGCCACAAATTTGTTCACCTTTATTATTATTCCTATTATTAATATTTGACCATGTTGTAAAATGCTCATATCTATTATTATCTCATTTTTTTGGGTGTAAATTCTATTCTTTATACTGTCCCCCTCTCATCAATCCATCCCTTAATTGTTTTGTTACCTACTTTAATAATGCAAACTCACCCTAACAAAATATTTAATGTTAACTTGACCAGAACTAAACAAATTATAATTATACAATAACAACAATAAATGTCATAACCCCATGTTGTAACATGTGTACCTGGGTGTAATAAAGATATGTTCTGTTCTGTTCTGTTGATTTTGTTCAACAAACAACTACACATAAAAAACCCATAATGATTATCTGTTACAAAGTAATTAGTTTATTAACAAAGGAAGTTGTCTCATTAATCATCTTAGAATGCCTTTTGTTCAACAAACACAAACACATGAAATAATAATCAGCAGCAAACACTTATTATTACCATTTAATTAATTCATGGACCAAGTACTATGTAAAATAAATGCGCAATAGGGGATAACGTGTTTGTAAACAAAACAACCCGATTCCGCGCATGCGCAGTTAACTGGTGGGCAAAAGGGTAAAAGGCGGCGGCGCCGTACTATACAACTAATATGGAATGACACGGCGGTAGCCATTAATTTCTTTAATGTTTGACATACAATAATAAATTTGGCATCAATTGAAAGGTAATGCTCCCAGCTTTCCCACGACATAAGAATAATGAAAATCAGAGGTTTTTGGTTTTCAAATTAGACTCTGAAAATGGGCATTTTTCCGTGAAATAAATTTCAAACTGTTTTGGTTCGAAAAACACGGCTGTAGGTATTTCAATTCTCATTTTTACATATGTGCATCAAATCGATACCAGATCAAAGGCTTCCAAAAATAAAATAAAAAATTGAAAATCGGTGAATTTTCTGCATCAGAATGTGACTTTGAAAATGAGCACATTTTACGACAAATTATTTTCAATTCGTTTAGGTTCGAAAAACACGGCGGTGGGTATTAGAATTCGTATTAATCAATTTATGTGCATAAAGTTGGTACCAAATGAAAGATAATGCACCCAGCTTTCTAACAATGTAAAATATTGAAGTGTGCGAGTTTTCCGAAAATAATTTTTTAGTATGACTTTGATATTTCTGTATGACATGTGTATGTGCATAAACAATGTGTTATGTGTGAAATGCATCAATAGTATTTGTTAACATGTACACACATCTAACAAAGACAACAACCTTATCTTAATTTTACATTTAGCATTAAAACATATTCAGCATTTATTTGAGTGTCATTCATACAAACACATATTAATTAAGACACAGCGGTAGATAAATAAATACATATATATATATCACATGTTAAACAGTTTATCAATCAACTTTGTCTTGGCTGGCGCTAGGTTGAAAGAGTTGGTAGTCAGATTTGATAAACAATCAAATTGTATGGGAATAAATATTTGCGAAATGTATTGGTTTGAATGGAGTCTAATGGATTCTTTGCTAGCGCTATCCTAGATGTTTACGTTATACATAAAGCATATTATCATTGTTCGGCAGTGCACAGTCAACTTCTCTACCAATGACAAAGTCTACAAAGCCAAGACTCCGTTTTAAATTAGACTAAATTCTGTACAACTCACATGATACCACTCAATTCTGCTTGATTTGTTTTCACACATCTTACAACATTTTTAATGACATCCGGTAATTTACATGTACAGACGTATTCTATTGTTTGAGACTTATCTTCTTTACAGGTCATTTTCGGCATTTTCATAACTTTTTGAAACAGTTCAGATTTGTCATTTTATGAGCATTTTATGAGATGCATCCTCATAGCGGGAATATCAAATCGAACATTGGTGATTTCACAATTAAAGTTACAATGCACAAGTTATGTAACATATGCCATGGCAAATACACAACAATCTGATGTGTTCGTTTGCCTTTGTACATCAGGTATTATCACATTTATCACAAGTTTTTTAGATTCGCCCACATACATTTGTGACAGCTGTATGCTGATATTTGTGTTCACAGTTCTGTTCTTTAAACTGTCTAATACATACACGTGTGGAGTTGAGTTTGTTTACACTCGCCACCGGGATAACAAAAACATAACATAAACATAAACGGAGCCAGTTGAATGTTTTTATACGACGTTACCCATTGAGAAACTTCCATCCATCAGCATATAAAAAATATTGACACTTCTCAACTTTATTTGTATATATGTGTCTGATGGTGACAGCAAAAACTGATTGGATGCATATTGGACTCCCACTGGGCCAGACACTGTGAAATGCTGATAAGGGGGCTGAATAAGATTGATATCTAGATAGTGCACGCCGGGGACACTATTGTTTATTGCATAACATTATATAAGTTGTCCAACACAATACTGGCCTTGTTTCTGCCTCTGTTTCTTTTTTTTATCATGTTATCTTATACGTATATTTTCTGGAATTTGTAGAAGTATGTGTTGCTGTCCCTATTTTGTAATGTCCATCCCCACACTAAATTATTTGCTTTAAAGACTGTAATTGTCAATTTTAAGAAATAATTTTTACTACATGAACTTTTGACATATATTATAAAATCTTTTGGATGATTATAATAGACCCAATATCTTTATATTATCAAAAAGATGACAAATCTTTGCATTTTTAGTTGCAGTAGTTTAAAATAATTATGTTAGATGATCAACTATGAAGTTGATTTTTCTTTCTTTCTGGACAAAATAAAAGTTGTCTATGTACATAAATATTTCCTAAAATGACTTATTCACACTTAATAATATTATACATAAGGGGACGGACATTACATAGGTTGATGAGTCGACGGGTCCAGTTTTCCTGTCAATGGCAGATAGCTACTGTTTCCTTCGCTCTTAATTCTTCGTTAGGAATTCTGTGTCATGAAATCATAAACCCTTTCTCCGCTTGTGTGTACAACCAACAACTATGAAAGACTGAATCATAACTTAAAGAATTAACAATTTAGATAAAGCGAATTAGCGTTATAAACAATATGGCGCTGTAACCGGATATCGACTTTCTGCCCACCAGCAATGTTTACATTCGTATAACAGGTGCGCGTGACGTCACAGCGTTATCCCCTATTGTTATGTTTTTAATTTTATAACAACAAAATCACATCGTTTTTAATCAAAATAAAATTTCTAAAATAATGTATAAAAAACAAACTGAAACTCAATTGTTATTTTTTTAATTTTATTACAATAAAATCACATTGTTATTAAGCAAAATCAGTTCTATTTATATATATATAATTAATTTCAGTTACATAATGCACTATTATTGAGTAGGAGTCGAAACATCCAACAGGTAGGGGTCAAAGTGTCTTGAAACTGCTCTTCACGGGGAGGTCAAAAGAGACGTATCTCGTGATGGTCAGGACACTTCGGACCACGGGCATTACGGACCAGACACTTCGGACCATATGTCCTTACATATACAATACGGGCCAAGCATTTTTTTTTAAAGACTCAATAATGTTTACCTTTAACGAATGCAGAAACTTATTGTTATATGAATTTATGATCATTATTCGTGATTTTATGGTAAATTCGAGATTACATCGAGACATGTATTCGAATATTAACCAACATTTAACACAGCATGTATTTTGCATGGCGCTCTGGAAAACTTCCTTGTATAAAAGGAGCCCAAAATTATGAATTGAAGACGTTTTAGCCACTGTAGCAACAGCACTGAATGGAGCCTATTCAAATATTGTTGCATTAAGATGAGCCAGATACATCTCTAACACAGCATATGTGTTTGCATATCACGCCAACAAATATGTTGGTCTCTTATAACTTATAAATTTGAAAAAAAATGAATTTTCAAGATTGCACTATTTACAAAAAGGGATTTCCTTATGACTCATCAAAGTCGAAAGAAAGAACGCATACAGGCATTATATTGTGTTGCGTTTATTCTAATACATTCTAGCGAACCTATTCAAAATACTGAAAAGAATTCCTTATCAGTTTTAGTTTGAATGGGAATTCTTTATACGAGAGATAAAATGAATTCAAAGCTTATAACATGTAAACTGCAATTATATTCACAAGTAGATTGAATTGTTTGCATTGAAATAAAATTGATTTAATATGTAATATAAGTCGACTTGAGTTAACCTTAATAAGTTAAGTCATGATTTTATATATTTATAACAAATTGTTAAACTAGATAGAACATTCTTCTATATTTAAAATGAAATTTTCATGTTGTGACACAAAACTGTAAAATGATTGAATACAAATGTATATGGAAAAATATTCACATTTTTTTCAATCAGAAAGAAGCCTTTTCCAGACTGCTGTTATTTTCCCAGTGCCTTGACTATATTACCACGATATTTTGAAGTTTAAATAATACTAACCGATATTTAGACATGCAATTTTTTTCTTCATCAAAAACATTTCAAGTTTTCATTGTGCCATTTTAAAAAACAATCACTACCACCTTACATTTTAAAGTTTAATTCTTGTCATTTAGTAAAAAGCCTTTAAGCGGCAAGGCATATTCATGTAAAAAATTAGGCAAACTAACTTCTCAGAGAAAGACTAGAAAACTTTGGTGGACAGCTGCTTAAAAGTACTGGGACAACGTAACAGAACACTAAACAGTATTCAATATGATATGCCTGCCTTATATTTCTTAAAACATCATGGGTGATCAGGTTTGCCATTGCAGGTCTGATGACTAAGATGCGAATGTTGACCCAACAGGGGCTGGTCATAAGTGGTTCGAACTGAAATATGAAAGTACTGCAGTGGTGTGGCGCTTCATGAGGTGCTCAAAGCCCTGCCCCCTCTACACCAGCAGGGCGCTCTACCAATTGTACTTACCCTTCCATGAAAATTTGACTAAAATGTCGATTTTCCTCCACATGTGGAGAAGTTGCCGGCTCCTTGTGGAAGAGTAAGTTAGTACTGGTTAGAATTCAGTCCAGGAAAAAACTGGTTAGGTGAACCGGCCGCCGTATATAACTGAAATATTGTTGAATAAAGGCGTTAAACCCAATGAAACAAACAATACCAATTGTACTAACCAGTTGGTTCCCACTTATGTCACTATACAGCTGCTACCTTCATGTAAATGCAGGTGGATGTGCACCCAGTGTGGGGCTCAACCCCACCCAACTCTCGCAAGGTTTCGTCACACTCTACTACACAGCTTCAGAACTAGTATATTGAGTGGTATTCTAGCTCAGAAGAATAAAAACTTACTTAAATAATTTATTATTTTCTTGAGTTTTAACTGGAAGATTTAATTTATTGAGGATTTTATTCTGTATTTTGCAGTCAAATGTCATTGAGGATGTCATTCAGCTGGTGATGTTAATGATGCAGACTATTGTTAAAGAAAATGCGAAGTGCTGCTTAAAGTCACAACCACAGTAATTCTAATGATTTAGAAAAGTTCATATAATAAATAGGAACAATCAAACAAACCATTTAATTGCCAAATGATAATAATTTACCTGTCTTAAATTAATATATATTCATCCAGTTCATGTCTTAACTGTTTCAAATTAGGCTTAGCAGTAATCAAATAACGATATTCAATTTAAATGGTTGTATGACATAGTTGATACTGTACTTTAAATGTAAACCATACATATTAATTCAATGAACAATTCCACATACACTCTTCTTATTCCATCTTCAAATTACTTTTTGGTTGTCAGTAGTTTTACTTTGTGACTGATAATAACTTTGTTTGACTACTGTATCAGCTAGTTTGTATGGAATCATCTTATACTTAGAAGATAATGATAAATACTTATTAATGTATTTATTTATTTTTTCAGAAATGCCAGACAATTTCATGTGATATGAAGTAGATGAATTTATAAAAAAGTTCATAACTGTTGTTGATTAATGTGAAATATTAATATCATTTTTGTTACGAACGGTACAAATGTCTATAACCATTCGTAGCATTTTCATCAAAACTAACGAATTCATAGCGACTGCATGCGTACTAAAATTTTGATAAAACACTCTAGAGATCGTAAGAAAATCTTACGAAAATTCATGCGTAAGAATGTTGATAAAACGGGCCCACTATGCTAGTCATTGTGTATCTTGTTCAGTGAACTGTGCCACCTCTTGACTTTAGAAATAAATTAAGGGTGTATTTTGTTACTTTTGGGCAGGGTTCAAAATTATTCAAGTCAAAATTTTAGTAAAACTACCGGGTAATGCTTAGATATTATTATAAATCAATAAATCAATGAATCCTTATTTGTAGAAGGTGTAGTCAATTTAAATTAGTATGAATACATTATATATAGAGTGAACCTGGGAAACAGCTAAGCCTGTTAAATAGAATGATTTTTCGTAGTGATAACGTGTTGAAAATACCTACATACAATATGAAATGTGGTGATTATCTTCTTTTATTTGCCATAGGGTTATTGTAATTACATTTGATGATTTCTATCCCAATACTAAAGTAGGAAATAGGTCTGATCAGATATTAGTTGTATCCTGATTTAACAATAGACTTGACACTAATTGGATATTTTGATAATAATTATTATTTCTCTTGTCTGTCACTTAATTTAAGTACAGGCTGTATATATATACCATAAATTTAGCTTACTGTGTGCATAACTGTCTACTTTGTATCTTTGTGAAACTTTGTGATTTACTCTGTGAAGCTTATGTATCTCAAAATTTAGGTTAGGACTTTGTACATCAGCTGCCTTATATGTAATTCAACTTTGTGACTTGTTTATAATTAACTTTCTTTGTGAATAACTTGTTAACCGCACACTTAGTGTTGTTTTAATTAAATTTGACTATCTAACAGAACTGTTCATTTTGTTTTAAATATTTTGACTTAACATCGTTCTCTGGTCGTGGATTGCTGCTGGGTTCAGCACGTTAAGTGCAGATGAGCAAAACCGTGTCATAATAATAGGATATAATAACATGTGAATCACTCAATTATTTTTTTTGTACATTTTCTTTCAGTTTAGAAATCCATCATGAGAGTATCAAACGTAGGGTATGTTATCGGCATTGTGGGGCTGTGTGGATTGGTGTATTTTTTGTACAAGAACCAGACTCAACCCATGTCACCAGATGTCTTCTTGCAACCATCAGAAGCGAAATTAAGTAGTGATGTGTTACAAGGAGCTTTTTCGGAAACAAGAAAATCGGTTGTCCACCAACAAGGCTTTGATCCGATTGTTATACCTATCACTCGAAACAGTTCATTTGATTATAAAGCTGCCATGAAGAAATTGAATGATGCTCAGGTAGACCAAGATGATCCAAGACTAATTAAATTGATTAGAGATTATTACATCGAACCACCAAGTAAAGAGCCGTATAATCTATTAAACCCAGATCGATTGGAATACTCTAACGGACAGACACCATTTGTTGACAGTCGCTTAAACTATATGGTAAGCACAGAAATGTCATGTCAAAAAATATATCATACAGGGCCATTCTTCCATCTTGTCAATTACGACCGGCTGGCATTTGGGCCAGTTCAAATTTGCAAAGGTTGCAATGTTTGATCCCCCAGGCTCCCCTAGTTGGCCGGTTACTATTCTGTTTTGGCTTTTTCAACCAAACTTATTAACAGCACTGTCCTTACAAATGGTTTTATCATAATCCTACCATGCAACTCTTATGTGGATAGGTTATTAATTTTTGTGCCCCCATTTAACCTTGTTTATTTATTAATACAGTTTATGTTCACTAATGTTTCAACTTTTCACTTGCAGCCCAAAATTTTACCCACTCATACATCTCAAAAGTTGTTTTGAATAATGGCAATTTTTCAGGAATATGAAGGGTAATGCTTGATGCTCCTTATTTAACATGGTAAACATTAGGAATCTTTCTTTATTGGGACATTTGTACCAGTAAATATGAATGCTGATAATGGAAACCACTTGTACAAAAAGTTCCACGTCTAGTTCTGATTAAAGAGGAGAAAAATGCTTGTTTGGATTTATTCTCAGAAATAATAGTTCTGGTTTTGCAACCTCTGGTTCTTGAGCATTAATGCAGGAATAAATCCATGCATTCTGAGCAGTTTGTTTATCATATGAGCAGAGCCAATGTAGAACAATTTTAGTAATCAATTTGAACAACATCCATGGAAAACTTTGTTGAACAGATCTAGACTTTTGTATTTGATTTTTTATCAGATCTGTAATTTCTTTCACTTTTTTATTTGAGGAGATATCAAGGTCAGCTTGCAGTTTGTTTTCTAACAACCTAGACATATTGTACAAGTTTGTCTGTGACTATGTACAGACATTAAGGTAGATGAATATATGATACATTTTTGTTAGTGGCTCAGTGTTCTCTTGTACAGTAAAAATGTTTACTTCAAATTCATGAATATTTAATAGATTTTTCAAATCTCATTTTCATATCTTTTTTCTAGGAAGGTGGATTTTACATTGAATGCGGGGCATTGAATGGCGAGAAAGGGTCTAATACACTGTTCTTTGAGAAGGTACGAAAATGGAATGGGCTACTTGTAGAAGCTGATCCTTCGAACTATAAAGACTTGAAGTCCAAACACAGGAAAGCATTTATAATGAACGCCTGTCTTAACCCTAAACCATATCCTGCGATGGTACGTATTATAAATTTTCTTCACTCGGGTACTGTTTTATATTGGTCCTTTTTACACGCCTGTCACTTATCAAGATGTATTACGGGACTTTCTGCAGCAGGCAGACTTTCTCCATTAAGTTGTCCACTCATAAATTATTCTTGTCAAATATTCAGCTATAGAGTTATATTCACCTTGGTTAAACAATATCCATGTTAAAAGGGAAAGGGGATTTGTCTTTTAACACATTCATTTACAAATCTATGTTTAATTTGCTTCATTTGAAAATTAAAAAAATCTCCAAAAAACATTGTCTCTAATTTATGTTGAGTTAAAACCTACATTTTACCTGAATGAGCATGACTTGTTTAGACTTAGGACTTCATGAGAGAATAGCAAAACTCTTGGTAATTAGAGATGGTAGACATTCTGTAACAATTGAAACACATCCTGTTTGTTATACAAATTGATAGGATGTGGACACTTAACTTAAATCGCCTTTCAAGTGATACTTGTTCAATTAGTTGTATTATCCATTAGTATATACATGTATACATGTACTCAATACATTTAAAAACGCACAGTTTGAGACCTGAGACATGGATGTAAAGCGTCATTTTATTTCATTTTGAAACTTATTTTATATGAAAATGCCCAACATTTGCATACGAATATATCGTATATGTTGCGAATAAACGTGAAATAATACAGTGTACAGTTCTTTTCTAGTATCTCTATGAAAACTTGAGAAAATCTGTTTTGTGTGTTTTTAAATGCGCTGAGTATACATCATATTTTGGAACATTCATTAACCCTATTCTCTTAAAACCTTTGTACCATAAGCTATTCACTGCATCTTTGGTTTTAAAAATATCTAATACCATATTTTTAAAATGATTAGTGATTAGCAATGTCCACTCTTTTCGATAGACTGAACAAATGAACGTGATCCTGACCTTTATGTATGAATATATTATACAGTGGTTCGGCCAAATTATATATCTATATCCATGGGAAAGTTATATACATGTATTACCCATTTCTTTTCTTTAATTTTCACATTGAAAGTGGGAACTTAATTTAGAAAATTAGATAGCTGTGAAATTATGTTAATAGAGCTCTGCGTGATCAGGTTAATTTGTCTGATTAATACATACAGTGTGTTGTAATTGTTCTATGTAATTGTTTTAGATGACATTCAACAAAGCTTTTAATCGAGGACGTGTTGTCCACAACCAAGAGGCTCGAGATTGGATCCATAAACAACATATCGATAAAGATGAGGTTCAGATTCAATGCTTTCCATTGTACTCCATACTCTTAGCATTAAATCAACTTACTGTCGACTTCTTTAGTCTTGATGTAGAAGGCGATGAGTTGAATGTTATTAAGACCATTCCATTTGACAAGGTTAATGTTAAGATGATGACAGTTGAGTACGTACATGAGACAGGTTCATCAGTTGATCTGAAATCTTATGTTGAGAAACTGGGCTATGAATCAATGTTACAAGTTTCAAGATGGGATGGTGGTGTGAATGACATCATATTTAGGAAAAAAGGTCTCACTCATTGAATATGCTTTTTCCACAGTTTTAAAATTTCCAAGTTATTCCATTGTTCACTTACTTACACATATTCTTCATGCTTATGGTTCAGGCTACGTTTAAAAACGTCTTTGTCTGCTGTCTCCTGGTTCTGTTTTGTGATGTTGGGTCGGTAGGTCTCCAGCTAGTATTTTACTTAAATAACATTTTCATTTACTGTATTTCTTGGGATCAGTACTTCAAAGATAATCATGCTCTGGATCAATTATGTTTTCTGTAGTGGTGCTTTTTTGGTGGGTTGGTAATGAGATGGAGATAGGTTCTTCTTATTATTGCCTCATCTGTTGCACTGTGTATTACCATAGGTATAATGCTCAATAGGTCCCCAAGGTCTTACATAAATAAGACTGACCCTAAACCTGGGTTTGAGGTTTGAAAACTTGAATTTTTGGACCTGTCTCAGAATGCAGTCGTGCCATTGGTCGATTTTTAAGACAGTTTGTGTACTAACCAATGCTTGCGATTTTTGAGTCATCTCCAAATTAAGTTGTTTGACCTCAGACCCTGTCAGTATCGTTGTTATTGGATACATGTTGGCAGTGTAACTTATCATCTTCTTAAGTTGGAATGATTTAAGGAATATGTGGCAAACATAATTCAAGTTTGGGGAGCAAATCGGTTCATTTGTCTCTTGTTTGTACAAAAATCAGTTGATGTTAGCCTACCTGCATATACCCAGTTAGTAAAGAAGCAGGTTATGTATACATGTATTATCATTTATTTTCACCCATCAATGTATATTTCATTTCTTTAAACTTTATATTGTTCAAATGATTATGCTAGTATGTTGCCATACATTTTACTAGAAGTTGTTATTAAATTTTGTTCACCTTTATTTCCAATGTGTATGGAAATAAATGCAGTATTTTCATTCACAGTCTCCTGCTTATATAGTTTAATAATATGTATGTTATTTAGGCTTTACACTAGTTTTTGAGCAGTATTAGATAAATAGAATTATCTTGCCATAATGTATTTTACTAGAAGTTGCTATTAAATTGAGTTCAGCTTTATTTCCGATGTTTATGGAAATAAATTCAGTATTTGTATTCACAGTCCCGTGCTTATATAGTTATCATTTATGTTATCTAGGCTTTACACTGGTTTTTTAGCAGAATTCGATATGGTTTACGTGCCCCTGCTCTCGCGAGAAATTTTCCGAGAGGTTTTACGATATCTGGTCGAGTAGTGGGAATATCTGACAGTCAGTATTTTTGCATACTTAGGCCAACTCTTCAGTTGAAGATAAAAAAAACACTATTCCATAGAAGATTATGTATGATTCTCATAAGTACAAAACAAAATACTAAATAAAATACTAAACAATCATAAGAAATTCACCAACAGTTGCTAAGGGGGTTCTCTCAGTGTACTTGTGTGTGGTGACCCTTAAAAGTGCATATTATTACATGTATAGTTATTAGTGTTGATTTCCCTATTTGTTCTTTAAATTCATCTTAGCTCAACAACAAAAATGTAACTCCTAATCATATAATATTTTAAATGAAAATGTCATTTACTGCTTCTCAAAGATCAATTATCTGCATTAATTTGTTACCTGTTTGGCTCCTCAACTGGCGCGTGCTGTGCTGTGCTGTGCTGTGCTGTGCTGTGCTGTGCTGTGCTGTGCTGTGCTGTGCTACGTCACATGTGTCAAAATGTGTCTATTATTTTGGACTTGAGCTCAAGATTATAAAAAAGCAAGTTGTTTTGTTTGCATTCCCTTCATACTTTAGAAGAACATTTGTGATCTGTCAGATACTGCTTGCTTAACCAGTACTTAGTGTCGATTTTGAAATACATTTCAACCTCTCCAGAACAACACTCTTTGGGAAATCCTCATTTTGACTGTTGTTGCGAGGCTGGTGCTCTGGAAAGGGCAAATTGATTCTAAATTTGTTCTCAAGGAAAGAATCATGATGTTAAAGAGTTGATTCTAAGGACAGGGCCACCATGAACATGTTGCTGTGGATACTTAAAATTGTCTTTTGTTGCTCATAATAATGATAATATAAAATATGGTGCTTTTTTTGCTTTATTTGGCTATTCATGAGATTGATTCAAACGTTTTAATGGTGATGTAAACATTCACCACATTTTGCCACATAGTTTTTCATGTTGATATTTTTTCTGCTAAAATCATGCCTACTTTTAAAATATTTTTTTTGTAATTTTGTAATGTATTTATGTATTATGTCTTTATTAATCAGTTGGTTGTTTATACAGTTAAACAAATAAAAAATATTAATTTGTTTTTTAAATTAAATCATCATCATATTTGGATATTTCATATTGACTGAAAATGGCATTTGGTGGCTATTTGGTTTGTTCAAACCACCCAAATTGCATTTCATCTCACGAAACGACTGCCTAATTATAGTCATCAAAATGAAAGTATGAATTTTCTGTGACCTTAATTAGAAATTCTCACAATTCAGAGAGGATTTTCCACAAACCGAGAATGATGATAGTCGCCATTAAACAGATAATAGTACGTAAAAAACATAGTTGATTTCAAAAAATTTCGCATTCGATAGCATATTTGTAGAGCAAGTGTATCGCGGAAGAAGTTTGGAAATAAATATCTTATTTCTTGCCAACTTGTAAAGCCGCTTTAAATATGAAATTTTGTTTATGTTAATCACTGCACCTTCCTGAAATGTTGTTAAAAATACAAGATGTATGTAATTTCATTCTCTTGTACTGTACAATGTTGTAACCTGACTGTACTGACTCACGATCTTGAAAAAAAAATGTTGATTATGCATCTCAATCTATCATAGTACTTTAAATAAAATAAGATTTAAGCAAATATTTTTCCCAGGCTGTAAATAATATCAGGTAATTTATTTAAGCATAATATTGTTGAACCATGATCTTGTCCTTGTTTTGCTTTGTTTTGTTCTGTTATTGTCTGTTTTATTTGTACATTATATTTAAAGTTCCACAGCTGAGATGTATATACTGATTGTGTTTTTGGTTCCCATGTATGGTATTTTTTCAACTTTAAGATTTATAAGTTCTCAAATCACTGTTGAGTTATATTGAAAAACGATTTTACATGGGCATTGTTTTGAATATGTGATAAAATGATCATGATTGACCCATTACTCGTGTAATTCTAAACATAAATCTATCTTAAAGTGAAAACGAGTAGTTCACAGGTAGCAATATTTCAAAAAAGAGTTAGTCTAAAGCGAGCTAAGTAATATCAAAACAGAAAATAAATAACTGCAGTATACCAACTATTGTTAATGAATATGTAACAAAAAGCCAAAGTACAGAATAGTGGATAAACCAATGCTTGATTATTATGATTATCATAATTATTATATAAGTAATAACTGAACAAGTCTCAGAATCTCGTGTTGTGTTGGGAATGTATATGATATTCAGACATATCCTGCTTTAGTAATTATAAATTTAAAATATTTTGAGAGTGAAGCCAAACAAGTCTATCTGCTTGATTTATATGCAGATAGAGTAGTTTTGCATTCTCTCCCTCATTTTACATTTTTCTGACTGATTTCATGATATGCATGTGAAGTGTATGTTATTGAGTACCGTATTAGCATTTATGCACAAGTATTATCTAGCGAGTGTGGCTTTACATAATTATAGGATGTTGCTTTACGTACATTTATTTGTTATTAAACTAATGCTCACAGTTTCTGTTTTATACTTTTGTTATCTGCTTAAGGCTTAGTAATTTGTAGCAATACTGTGTTATTTGCTTAGCAATTAGTTTGTAATCTCTTTTTATTTAATTTTTGGTACTTTCGTTCATGACCAAAAAGATAAGTATTCATTAATTTAATCCAGATTATGTTATGTAAACAGGTTTTCATGTTATCATACAGGGATAATGACTTATCATTATTTAATTCTTGATATACGCAGATGTTCATGTTATCATACAGTGATTATGAATTATAAATATAATTTATCATATTTTAATGCATGACATTACCCTGAAGTTTGTATTATCATGAAATATCATGATCTATTGCCAAATGAGGTGATGATTGATCATATTTTAATGCAAGACATTACCCTGAAGTTTGTGTTATCATGAAATATCATGATCTATTGCATAATGTGATGATGATTGATCAGATTTTAATGCATGTTGTATTTATATATGATAACAGTGATAATAAACTCAGTTGTTGTAGTCACTAATATTTTTCCTCTACCTATGAAGGTAAATCTAGGTGGTTGGTATTGTCAACTTTGTACATTGATTTTGTGAATAAATTATATCAGCAACTGATATACACTTCTTGTTTAGTTTCACGGCAATCTGATTTATACAAAATGTTGATGTACAACAGTTTCCCGATTGTTCAAGTGACCCTCTGAGGCTGTATTGTTTGCCAGGTATTTTTTTGTAATCTGGCTCAACAGTTTGGTCAAAGCTAGGATTAGTATCATTTGGAATCTTTACCGCTCGGAGATGCTTGTGGTAAAATGGTGGATTCTATCAGAGAAGCTCTGGAGAAGTTGTTGGGAAGATATGCTGACTGATGGATATCACATGATCCCAGTAACTCGCCGAGGTTTCACCAACCCTGCTTAGCTAAAAAACAATTCATTTAATGTGGTAAACAATTTCAGGGGGAAAATGCTGTCTCATTACTTGGAGATAATGAAATATGGAAAAGAACGTCAAAAAATCATCGGCCTCCACATCTGATTCACATGGTTGTATGCTGAATACAGCTGGGACGGGTAGAAATTTTCTACCTGGACCCCCACTGTATTCCTGCGGGTACCTGAGTACCTGATATTCTTACTTCCCTTTCAATTAAACAATAGTTGTCTTTCTTTATTCTGCTACGGCTGCCAAACAGAATGCAACCAAAAGTCAAGTGTGGGAATTTTTCGCACTTGTAAAGAGACACAAGAAGTGCAATTTACGCCACCTTGAATTAAGCTTTTATGGCGACATCTTTGAAATTAATTGTGCAATTAAAGACCACTGGATAGCATGCATTAACTTAGTTGAACCATATCCAACATATTATCACCTGTAGCAGTGTCATTAAGATGTCAAAAAGGGTCCTATCATTATTAGTTGGAAATTTCTGAATTTTTTTATTAACAAATCAGAAGCAAATGAACGACGTCTCTTCATACTCTGCCGATAATCGATACACGTCGACCAACAATTTGTTTATAATCATAATGAACAAACTTGTTATTCTTAGTGTGGATAAATTCTAATAAACTACTACCTGAGACATAGTACTGAACTGAAATAATCAAACCTCGGCCAACCTGTATGTTACAACAAAATATGTAGTACATCTGTTTTGAAATATCAATTTTATTCCTTTAACAATTTTCACAATTATTTAAAAGCCAACATAATAATCATGTAAAGTTTGAACATTAATCCATGATTTACAGTGGAATGTTTCCATAACAACAACACAAAATATGTTACACAAAGCACAACTTCAATAAATAACAAAATGAGGGGTAAACGTGAAACCAGTCTATCTGCATATAAATAATAAAGAAGACAGACTTGTTTCGCTTTCACCACCAAAATGGAAAGTACACACATAAAATGAACAAGACTGAATTGTAATATTAAGGATTCCTTTTCAGACAATGTAACCAAGTATGAATTTCAATGTCAGTTTCAAGTCTAGCAAAGTTATGCTTAAAATGGCTGGTTCAGGTCCAAACTTTTGTCAATCTAAAATTTGAATTAAAACTATGGAAAAAGTGTGTCAAGTTAAAATCTATATAAGAAATTACATAAGTGGTCATAAATAACGAAATATATTGAACAAGTTTCCTAAAACAACAAAAATGATAGTTGTACCAACGTTTATACCAGTATATACATTACAGATTTCAATGTCAATTCTCAGTTATACTGAGGTGACTGTATGCATTTCTGACCAGCTTCAACTTCCATATTGAACATTAACTGCCGAAGATAAACGCAGCAACAATTGATATCGGTGACGATTTTACGAAACATTTATAAACGGACATCAGCACAGTCTGGTAATCATTGACCCTACATTTATTCTAACTATCACAACCATATACCTCTGCTTGCCTTATTTTTGTGTAACAAGCAATAATCGCTATAATAATAATGGTAACTATGGTTATTAAATATTAGAAATCATCCATCAAGTACAATCAAATGTATCAACAATCAAACTAGATAAACAGGACAAAACGTATTTAACAAGGAGCTAATAGTTTATGAATATTACTTCATAAATCATAATTATGCACATGAAACTTGTATTTATCATTTGAAATCACCCACCAATGCCCAAAACAATACTATAAGGGGCATCTGAGGTCTTCCTATGCCCGAATAACTGGAAAGTCACTTCATAACCCTGGCTGTTAATGTGAATTAAAGACACAATACAAATACAATGACCCATATTCAGAAACTTTACTCCTCTCACTTACCGAGAAAATCCAGTTTGTATTATCTTTCGGTCCATGCTTTTGTGTGTAACTTAGCCCTAACTAGAAATAAGTATTCACGAGGATTAGGGTAATCGAATGAGTGAGAATTTTTCGAGTGAAGGATTGGGCTATTTGACAGCGACTCCAGCTACACTCAAATGTTGTTTCTGAATCCCGATTCAGTCAACTTGTGTTAAATTAAGCACATTTTGAGTATTTCTAAGTTCAAACGCATCACTTTGGATTTACTTGATTTCGAAAAGACGAACGAGGAGTTGGAAATTTATGGTCATTGTAGTAGAAAAAACAATGAAATCACACAGATGACAAAAAAGAAGTGCTTGAATAAGGTCCAGCAAATACATGTGTTTAAAATTTTACAGAAAAAACAAGTAATCATTTTAGCAAAAGTTCAAGTTTTCGTATGTTAAAAACAAAGAAATGTGCTCTATGTAATTAATTACTGAGCGTGTGCTAGACAGATGGCAAATTTATTCTTTGTTGCTTTATTAATGTTAATGTATAATTATTCAACGATGTATATAATCAAGATTAACATATGCTACATGGAACAGATGGCAAATTTATTCTTTGTCACTTTATTAATGTTAATGTAAGTATTGTTTCTAAAATGGTGTTCAAACTATGTTCGTTGGTTGAATGTAGGTTTCTGAATACGGGCCAATGTCTGTAAACAGCTTATACATGTAGTGCTGTTTTATTGACCGCGAACCTATGAATATATTACATTGCCCAATTCATTACAAAATGGGTGTAAAGATTTGCTCATGCTTTTCTGTGCGATTGAAGGAGAAAAGACGCAATTGTGTTTGATAGAAAAGTGAATCAAACATTTTAGGCACTGGTGCATTTTCTTCCCTAAATTGACATGGTTTGGTCTTGAAAGTTCATATTCGCGGTCAATCTAACAGAACTATAACAGAGCCTGATAAACAGGAAGTTCAGTTTTCAAGGTCAGTCATATTCTCATTCTTTAAAATACAGCTCGTATTCATTATATAATTAATGAACTCAGTACTTTCAGTCACTTCAAAACCTCATAGCTTATGTTTACATGTTGCATCTTGCCGACCTTGAATAAAATTGATCGCAAATCGCTTCACCAGAATTCACATTTCTTAAAGAAAGCACAAGGAATGAGTCCCTATTTTGCTAAGGTCAGAAGTGCTGTACAACCAGTATGATTGCAATAAGACATAAACATAACAAATTCCGTCATATTTCTCTAATACAATATACTTGCATTCATTATTACATGGATGCACTAAACAATGAACAAGAATCAAGTATTGGAAAAAACCTACAAATGTTACCAAATTGTTTCAGTTTTAGGTTAACAACCTGAATGGTTTGTATCTGCTGGGTGGAATTGGTCAGAGATGTCCAACCAGGAAGCAAGTCAAGCCAGATTCAACTAGCTGCTTTCCGTTATTATTCATGTAAAAACTACACTTTTGTCTACCAGTTCCTCCATATTTGAATACACATGACTAAGTCATAAAGAGAAACAATATATCACAAACAATACAATATTAGCACATTAACAGACTTAGTAATAGGAATGTAAATTTGTGTAAAAGACATGTAAAACATGATTTGTTAGAAATGAGCGATGCTCTCAGAAAAAATATACATTTAAATGGTAATACATGCTGCAAAAAGTGAGTATTTTACAGTAAATTCGTAATCTACAGTTTAAATGACATAATTTCATACACATACAATGCATTTATGATGTAATCTGTGAACAACATATTTTCATATAACAACTTAAAAATAATGATACTGGGCCATACAGAATCCAGTCTCCAAATGAAGCCTTGCCATTGGTCGATTTTAAAATGAGCGCAGAAACAACCAATCAGGCTCTCATGTCTGGGATAGGTCTCTAAGCACAGTATAAATTGTCAACCTCAAGTACAATTATCTGGCTTTAATGCCCCATTGTGAAAGGGAATCTAATCTATCTGCTTTTTAATTTATATGCAAATAAATTACCTTCTCTTTCAGCTCTCATCAGACATGCTAGCAGAAAATAGCATTAATCACAAAGAGTGAAAAATTGCCATTAATACAACAAAAAAGTATAACAGAAAGCATAGTTAATAAAATACGACAACACCAATACAGAAAATATTGAAAATCAAATAAACAATTTCTGAACAATTGGAAGTCAAACTTGTCTATAGCAAATACATAAAGAAGCAGACAAACTTGTTCTGCTTACCTCCCTTGAATTGGTCCAGTAAAAATAAAGAAAATTACAAATACAACATTTTTCAGTGAGATAGTGTGTATTTTTCCTTGATCAAATACAATGGCTAGCTGCCCCTGTTTTCACTAAAATTCGAAGTCATGTATGTTTTACAAGGGGTACAAGCATGTCTGTGTTTTGAGCCCCATCTAATCCACATAATTATGTTCTTTGAACCTAGTTATCCCAGTCATTCATAATATAATCCCATTAAAAGTGTAAAGGGAGGTAATTCAGATGAATCTGGCTCCGACAGAGAAAAGCTTGACTAATTCATAGATAATGCCAAAGTTACTAAATCATATTCAAAACAGTGAAAAATCATGAAGATTGATACTGATAAGATTTATATTGCCAAATAAGAAAAAATACCGAACACAATTCAATGAACAAGCATTTCATAACTTAACACAAGACTATATGTGTCTGACTCATTGCATTTGTGAGGTAAGAATCACATAATGCTGAAGGCATTATGATTAAAGAGAGATGTTCATATTGTGACACAGAAGTACAAAAGAAGAGGTATATAAAAATGACTATTTTACTCCAAAAAAAATATCTCCACATGTTTATAATTTATCACAAAAATACAAAAGATTCACTCAACTGTATTTCAAATTCTACCAAAGAATCTCATAAAGAATGCAATAATACATTTGGAGTTATGTTTACATAACTTTGTAATGTTTTCTATTGCTTTATAAGGTAAATATGTCAGAAACAAATCAGCTAAACTAAAAAATTCCACCAGCAGACAGGATATAACAGTAAATAATAATAAATATATACAAGTCATCAAAATACATTTTTCTCTGATAAAAGTAAACATACAGAAATAGTGAAATTTCAATTCATATTTACAACTCTACTGACCAATGATTATTTCTGATCATAGTCGTTTACATCACAGTGTGGAGGTCACATAATATTTAAATAGCAAAAACATACACAAAGAATGAAACAATTCTCTGTGGGACAAAACATACTTAATAACTGTGAACATATTATCATCTCAACATTTCCTTAAAATTGATAGTTTTCCATAACCTGACTGTCGCACCAAAATTGGCCCTTCCATGCAAATGTTTTGTGTCATAAACGTATCAGTAAAAATCTATAATAAAACAAAAGCCGGTCTACCAATCAACCACCACAATTGTGGGTAGGGCTACCAACCACGAACAAATCAAGTTTTAAGGATGGCTGAAAGCACTATGATATTATGAAATTTAATGAGACAGCCAAACCTTTTGGTGAAGTAATATACATATATATATAAATGCGAAACAATGAATATAAAGTTGCTAATCAAAAAATATGAACCATTTCATAGGATTAACATTAACATTTGAAAATTATGGGAAATACTGAGAATTCAAAGAGCACAATTTCGGCACCAACTATTGTAATTCAGTAAAGACGCAGTTACAATAGTTTTGAACCAAACCTTCCAATAAATCAATGAATTATTACATCAACTCATAAGAAAAAATGCATATTTCATGTACAATGTATATAAATAGAGAAGGTCTACTTTTATCTAATTTATTAAAACTCCGATTTTCTGAAATACTGCAATTGTCACTAGTATGCGAAAATGAAAAATAAAAACCATATTCAAAGAAATCAATATACAGTACTATAATAATACTATGTCACAACACCAAGAATTTTCAACAAAACTAATCATTAACAGAAAGCATCAGCTTTTTGCGTCTCCCCTTTGCGATGAAACATTTACATTTTGCGTCTGATTATTCTTTAATCTCGGTGATTGTGAGTGAAGTTTGCGGAAAAGTTCCTTGAATTTATTCTGGGGAAACAGTGATTCTATGACACCTTCAAGTACGACATAAACAAGACGTCTGTTGAGACTACGATACTGGAACATGTCGAAAACACGAGTAACTCCAATACGAACAGTGTCACTTCCTAGAAAATGTCGTAGTTCGTCTGAAATACATGTGATTATAACTGAATGATTGGAATACAGAGTCAAGCTGATCTATCTGCATATAAATAAAGAAGCTTATAGACTTGTAACAATTTTACCCTTCGAAATGTAAGCTCTTATTTTTGATGGTGAAAACATAAACATTTTTGTTCTGAATGACAAGCAGTGTGAACTTTAAAATCAGCTTTCGCTGGCTAAGAGAAAATGCCATGTGTAAGACTTTCCCTAAACTTTTTAATACTAAACAACCAAATAAAGAGAATAATAATAATAACTCACAATTTCACAAACAGAATGCAATTACTAACATAAGGTTTATTCCCATAATGCAGAGCTTACTATACAGGACATCCAATGAATTATGCATTTTACCAGTCTCCTCTTGGACTGACCTCCAAAGTTACACAGAGCAGTCATCAACCCTTTTATTACCAGGTAAGTACAAATTCTTAAATACCATCCCTAGCATATGAAAACACAGAAATCCATAGGCCGTAAAGTTTTCACCTATCATTTTCTCAAACCTCAATAATTCACTTACCTGGAATACTTCCCAGCATCTTGGACCTGCTGACGACTCTAGTTCTCATTTTGGCGTTACACTCCCTGGGAACACGAGGCTCGCCGAGAACACCCTCTGGCCAGAATGAATCCCTGCAAAAAATGCATCATGTCATGATACTTAGAATGTGAAAAACTGAAATTAAACAGCTCTACATTTGAATGCAATCTATACATAGCAGAAATCAAGAGATTATTGGAACTTAATACAGATGTTTGAATATATATCAATAAAATGTTAGATCTATACCTACATATTTCAGAAAGCATTTAAATATTTATTACTTGTAAATTATTAAATTGATATTTTTGTCTAAAGATGTATCCTACATAGTAATATCATGAGTTATAATAAGACATTAATAATTAACCCTGTGCAAAAGAAGTAAAGACAGCACCAGAAGCTATATTTCATTGGAAATCGGGATTTTGTATACAAACAATAATTTGTAAAAATTTATGAGATCATAAGGCAGTTTCTTCAACTCTAATCTCTAGTTTCATTCTGGGACTAATGTTACAGACCAGTCTCAGAATGCAGCCATGTCATTGGTCAGTTATTATACTGTGCTCAGAAACAACCAATCAAATACTTAAGTTTGGAGACTGGTCTCCAAAACATACTTCATAACCTCAGACACTGTTCTTTTTCACTTATACAAACCTGAGAGCTTTTATATATTCTGCCACTTGTTCAGCTGATGTCATCCAATCAACATGTTCAACAATTTTCCTACAAACACAAACAACAGAATAGATTTAAGCTACTTGCCTACAGGTTTAAATAAAATGTCAAAATGTTAAATATTTTGAACAAAATCATGGAGGAGTGGAATTTTCCATATGGAGAAAATAAACACTTGCCGGAGAAAGGAAAGTTTGGTCACAGATTACCTCAGACAGGGCTTAACAACACTGTAAAACAAGTAGACTACAGACCTAATACTCTCCATCGGATTTGAAATCAGTCACTTAAGACATAAGTCTCTTAACACATTCGGTCACATGTTCAAGTTACAACTGCATACAATTCCAAAAACACCGAAGATAAATACAACCAAAAATATGACATACTTGTTCATTCTATCACCAAGAATGGCCTTGATAAGCCGTTTGAGAAATCTCACAATTTGTCTCCTCAACCACTGATTTTTGTGTCGCAAATCAAACACTTCGTCCATCATTAACAACATAATACGTAGAGGAATATTCTCACCAATCTATAAGTAAGCAATGTATACATCATACAATCTATTCATCATACATTATGGTAAAACAATATATATATACAGTAAAACCTCACTTAAAGAACACCTCAACAATAAGACCACTTCAAATTTAAGAAAACTATTTCCAAGTCCATTTTCATTGTTTTGCTCTTTATTCAACCTCAATATTAAAACCACCTCAATAAGAAGACCAGTTATCAAGGGTCCCAAGAATGGTCTTATTATTGAGGTTTTACTGTATCATACATGATGGTATTACAATATATATACTGGACAAGAGAGCTAACCAGCCATTTTGGATTTTAAGAATGTTTACTTTATCATGAAAGTGATCTGAAACCATGAATGTTACTCTGATGGTTGAATATCGACTTTTTTCAATATTTCAATTCATTTGAATCATACAAGTTATAGCTTTTTAGAAACTAGGTGATATAAAAAATCTGCTGAGGGGAATTTTTTTGGGCTGCACATTATTAGCTAACACTTTGATGACCTTAAAAATCAATTACCTACCTACCCACCTTAATTTTGCAGGGTAGAGTCATGATTAACAAACAATTTTTAGGATGTCGGTGTTTATGGAAGGATGGCAAAGAGTGATCACAATGGCTCATTATGGGAATTTCAGTATATCATAAACTGTCATACTTACATCTGGGTCCAGCCCAGCCCCTACTTTAGTTCCCTGAATTGATGACGTTCCTGGTCCCTTCATATTAAATGAATCCTGTAAGGAAGTTCAACAATTGCAATTAATACATTAAACAGAGCACGAGTTAAATGCAGGTATTGGCCAACAATTTATACATCTACTTTGTCTCATTAAGTTGCAATCTGGCAATACTAATAGTTTTATATAATATGTGGCCAACATAAAATCAAAGTCAAGTGCAAACATGTGTCAACAGTCCTAGCTTTGGTTTATTATCTTCAAAGCCAAGAAAGTTCAATGACAAGTAGAGCAAAAATTGGAATACACCCCCTATGCCCTCTGAGCACTACTATAATTTCTGCATCTACCTTATCCAAATCTAACACATTTATTCAAAAAATTTGGCCAAAAAAAAAGAGGAAAACAGGTGAAAAGAGGAAGATTTCAACAATGAAGAGAGTAGGATATCATACAAACTTACCCCACGTAAACGTGAGAGTCCATCATGTGAAATACTCTTAATATTGTCTGGTACATGAATCACAGCTTGTCCAACACTCTTCAGTGGATTGACTATAGTATCCATCTACACAAAATCAAAACAATAGTTTATTACCTCAAACCATGAAGAGTTTTATACAGTAAACATGATATTCATTTATTACCTCAAACCATGAAGAGTTTTATACAGTAAACATGATATTCATTTATTACCTCAAACCATGAAGAGTTTTATATGATATAAATGATAATGGTTTATTACCTTCAACCAGGAGAGTCTGATGTATTTTTTATTACCTCCAACCATGAAGAGTATTATACATCTACATCATACACAAAGTTCAAAATATGCAGCATGCTATTAATGATTTTAAAATAAAAAAATATGATTTCTCAAGACATTTGAGCGGTAAACACTTTTTACCAATCATGGAGACTAAATTTATAGTACCTTTCTTGCTAAATCACTTTTGTGTTTTTCCCACATACCAGGAGCTAAAAATTTCATTACAAAATCTCTGACCCCTGGGTGTTGTTCCCACATATTTGGAGACAACAATGTCTGAAATAAAAACAATCAAACATGCATCCAAGTTCATATAAAATCTAACTTGAAATTCTTTCACAACTTCAAAATTTTCCAGGCCAAATAATACTAGCAACATGGATATACATAGGTAATTGAAATAGCTGATTTATACACAAAGCTGTCTAGAATCACTATCAATATCTATAGAATAAAAATGTCAAATCCAATTAACGCAATCTTAATTCCACATAGTTTGTGAAAACCGATGGGTTATTGAAATACAAAATAGTTTCCACTGACATATCAAGCTAAATCATTTCAACTCACAAACCAGCCAATATAATTCAAACCAAAGCTCCTGTCTATATAATGTCTATATAATAAACTGACAATTCATCTAATAAAATTTCAAATTCAGACATTGGGCCACGCAAAATTGAACAGTGCATAAACAAAAAATATTTCTACCTGTAAATAATTATCTAGAGCTTTTCTTCTTTTTTCAAGGAACTCTTCACTGGTATTCTTCAATAATGTTTTTGGAGGAAGACTAGGTCCATGAAAGTGAGGCAACTGAAGGGAAATGAAAATTCATGGTAAAATGTATTTGATGCAATTAAATATCAATCAAAACTTTACATATATACGGTACTAAATATTATCGCATATTTTTTTGTATTCAAAGAAAATTTAAACCTAACCTTTTCTGACATAATCATATTAAGATCATGAAAGTCACTAAAGCGTCTGTACACGTCCCAAATATCTTCCTCGTATGCGATCTTCTTAGTGACACGGATGGAAAATACAGCATACGATTTACCCGTCTTTTCTGACTCTCGTATAATACCTGAAAAGGAATACTCAGATCAGGGTTAAACAATCAACAAGGTTCACCAACTGTACTTGGACTGGCAATATGGTTTTGAACAATAATAAATGGTTGCCTCGGTAACAAAAATGATTTTTGACTCAACTTGTATTACAAGTCATATCTATCAAGCAACAAAACTTGCATGAACTAAAATTAAGTTTTCTATATAAATAAGTGATTTTTCTTAAAAAAATTATAAATGGGTTGCCATGGTCACAGATTTTTTTTTTTAAATTCTTGTATCTTTCATTAACTCAATTCATATCAAAACCTGGCATTGGGCCATAAACAACCATAACAGTATTTGTCCCCAGACAATAAATACATAAAGAGGTAGTTTTTTGATCTAGCAAACACTAAAGAAATAGCAGGTAAAAAATTAAGAGTTCCAGCCACCACATTTGTTAAATATTGGCACAGAGCCAAAAGTTTAGAAAATTGTGTTTGGAGTCAAATCTCAGAATCCAATCTACCGTGAGTCAATTTCAATACTGTGCTCTGTACCAAACAATCAAATAAATGAATTTTAAGACGGGTTTGACACACAGAACATTTCACTTTTCAATGATATTCTAAACAAGAGGATCATAATAACTCAACATAACTGTACTGAGAAATACCAGTCATGCTTCGGCTATGCAAGCTAAAATACACATCAAATTACAAATCTTACCGGTTTGTGAAATTTGAGCTTTGATTGAAAATTCAACACTATTTGATTTGTATGGTGAATTTGACCTTGAGTTGCTATTATACAAGGACGACGTTGAAGCATTGTCTGACGAATCTACGCTGACATCATCGCTCTGAAAGGAGAACAATACCAGTAAACTTTTACTGAGCAATTATTATCACATATAGCAATCAAAATAGCAAAAAATAGCACAAACAGTCCATATGAAATCTGTATAGTATTTCTATTCATTTGAAATTAAACATTTACCCTTTTTGGATTATGAATTTGACATATTTAAAATGAAAATCAATTGCTATTCAGTAAAAAACGAAAAAGAATCATTATTTGGTACAAATTTTAATTATATAACAAGAAAGAACTCTGTATTGACTGACCATGCAGTATCAAGTGTTGAAAACTTTGAATTTCCATACTGATCTTCATTCAGATCTTTTGTGAAATCAATGACTGATTTAGGGTGTTATATAAGATATTGAATACACATGCATGTACAAGATAAATCCCAACAGAAAAACAAACAACACACACATTAGACAGATACCTCGAAGTTAACTGATAAACAAGACCAGGTCCAAGGTTCACGAAAGAACTTAAGTTTAACATTTCTTTCAATTTCGAAAAAGGTTGTTGGTGTTTCTTTTTTGTTGAATCTTTAACATTAATAAATATTGATCTCTTTGATAGTTTTCTAGAAAATAGGTTAAATTCTCATTTTCCATCCCATAAATACAGATTAAAATAGAGCTGAGTTCAATCTCCGTTATTTGAGTTCCACAATATTGAGATAACTTAAATTATGCTGTCAGTTATGATACGAAAGGAAAATTTAAAAATGTTAATTGATATATAACTTAATGTTGTTAAGATATCCATATTTTTCAATGCAATAAACTAAACAGACGCCAGTAATGAAAAAAATGAAAGTTGAACTTAATTCGAGTAGAAACTTAAGTTCTTCTGTGAATTTTCAGTCAAAATCATTGACAGGACAAAAAAGGCTAAATACATTAAAATGATGATCATTGATATTCATTTGTTGTCGGATGTTTGATGATTTGGGTTCTGTAATGTTGATTATAATGGTGGACAGCTTGAAAGATAATATATATCAGACACAATAGAACATTTATACAGGGCATCATAGAAGGACATTAATTGGTTATTACCATAAATGTCGGAATATTGGATCCATCATGAACATAAGAGCAAATTTAGCAAAGTTAGGATGTAATAATGTTTGTTATCAACCAGTTAAATGGTAAATACATGAATAAGTTGTATTTTATAGTTTGTAATTGTTACAGCCGTTTGTTACCAGTGTATCAAAGCTGATTTCAAAATTTACATCCAATGCGCTTTTGAAAAAATGCTTGCTCTCAGCACAACAGAAGTATATGTATGTGCGTCTAAAAACTAGATCAAATGTTGTCCGGCATTAACCTAATAAACTTGCATTGATAAAGCATAAGAATAAGAGGCACCTTGATATCAGTCAGTGAAGCAATAAGATAAATGTAATAACATCCTTACATCAAGGATTATAAATCATGATCATTCATCAACCCCATTATACATTGAACATCCTGAGGGATGAAAGCAAATCTAGTTTATATGCATATAAATTAGGGATGTCAACGAATGACAATTTTGGTATTCAAATATTTGGTCAACATTCCGAACAAATATTCGAACATTCGACCTTCTTATTTATTAATAATTAATTTGCATTTGACCTTCTTATTCAATAATAATACATTTGAAATTTGAAGTTTAACTTATGCTTATAAATTTTGTGTTTTAAACTGATCACTCAAGTTGTAAAAATCCCTGCGATTACTTATAATTCAGGGCCTAAGTCTCATCATCGGAGTGTTATAGCTCTCTTACAACATCAATTAACACCTGTAGATATTATTTTCACACATAAAATATCAAGCCCATTATTCGAATTAAGTACAATTGCCTTCAGCTTTTTTATTAAAATTTTGATAAAGCCCATCATTGAAATTAAGTATAATTGCCTTCAGCTTTTTTATTAAAAATTTTTTTTATCAAACATTCAAATGCCGAATCAGTATTCAAATATTCGGACATACAAGCAAATATTCGTTTACATCCCTAATATAAATACAGAAGCAGATTAACTTATTTCATTTTCATCCTAGATCTGGTGATTAAATGTGGTATAAAGAAACACTTACAATGTCTTCAGACTTGGTGGAGAGATCTGTAAGCAGAACAAGAGCATGCACATACAAAGTGAATTATCTACAACACATGGTAACTCTATTTGCGAGCTATCGACACAAGCAAACATATAGCATTCACATGCTCTAGAAGGAATACAGGAACACATACTATAAGATGACTTAAGGCACAGGATTATGACAGTTATTCATCATGCTGATCTCATAAACGTTTATGCCGAGTCTTATTGCAGGGAAATAAGTGCATAAGTAATTTACAATGATTGTCGCTGCTAACTTGTGCTCCACTACCTCCAACATCTGAGTGTGAACCAGAGAAATGGGTGCAAGTATTCATTCTAACCCTTACACTCTGCAGTAAATACTTTTACTCAATCTAAGTTTTTGCTCAACTATAAAAGTGGATCAAAAAGGATACTCCACTTTGCTCACACGAGTCTTTACACTCAAGACTCAGCAGCGTAAATTGTTAGTTCCAAATGCTTAGTAACTGTATAATCCTAGAGCCATGTGTATCTATGCTGGCTCCTAATTGCATGTTGTATGTACAGGGTATTTTGTTGTATATTCAACAGGGTGTATATGAGCGCTGGCAAAGCAAATTTTTGTATAAACTGTAATAAAATTCCTACTAGCAGTTATTAGAAATGTACAATTCATGAACATTTCCAATTGCTGAACATTCATAACTGATATTTCATCATATGTGCTACTACAGCATCTGCAGCCTTGTATTCACAAAGGATTCAATTCCATACTTGCGCTCAAATAGAAAAAATCAATCAAAGATTTAAGATACCCTCAAATGATTCTCACAAAGAAATCTGAGGAAGATTAAGTAAAAACTCAGCTGACTAGAGTTTCAGGGAAATATTCGTATATTTGTGAAAGCAGGGCATGCCTAAAAAACGTGATTGTACATTACGAGGACTGAGAGTTGTAGCTACAGTGCTCAACATGCATAACAAATCACATTCACTAACATGTTACATAACACATCCACAGCTAAGACCAAGATGCAATTTCTACATGCACAATGAACACAAACAATCATACTTTGAACCAGATTATCCGATTCACTGAAATTTTGAAAATAACGTTTTACAAACAAGGAAAACGAGCGCCACCTAGATGTATGTCAATATGAATAAGGTCACTTAGCCGAGTTCCGTAACAATTTCTAACCATGATATGTATAGATTATATAGATTATGCAGTATCATTTGGACTACATGACAAAATCAAATTTGAGTGTCAAAACAATTACAATCATTATGCTTAGTCAATCCTTGTTAAACAAAAATATGACACACCATCTAAATAAAGAGAAAATATTTACCACATTTATAAACCCCTAGTTACAACCAATTGCAGACAATGTTCTACTAAAAGTGAGATACAATTACTCTGTGGCATATAATTCTGCGATTCACTTATAACTCAAATCTGATTAAAGTACAATTTCTTCCTCAATTAGGCTGTTGGAAACTTTTCTCAATCTTCTAGTGATTGTCTACCAAGTCATCTACTTGAGCATTTTGAGGTGATACTTTTAGTCAGATTGATATAAGTCCAATCTCATAGCTCATGGCACATTACAAAGTTTTCAAAAAGGGAGGTTATTAAGTCATACCATCATCCAGACTGAGAGTGTCAGAGTTGTCGTTCTTGTCTCCAGTGAAACCAAGATCTTCCAGTAGTTTAAGATACACCTTACTTTGTATGAAAGCTTCATAAAATTGCTCTCCATGCAATAACTGATAAACCTATAAATGCACCAATAATTGATTTATATCATAAATGTTGCAGATGTCTAATAACATGTGTATTATTTTTTATAATTTACTGGTGAAATAGATGTGATGTCATAAATTTCTTAGTGATGGCCACATCTATTAAGTGCAAGAAAGTATATTTCTACTGATAAATTGTACAATTTATAATGTATATAAAATAATACATTTGTGGTAATATGTCACTCATGTATATCCTATTAAAAGATAATTAGTGACAATGGTGGAAATTTCAAGTTGGACACGCAAATTAATTTGATTGATAGTTTAAACTTAATTACCTTAAATCAACAGTGAAACAAGTTCTTATAACTTATACTTATTATTCTCTATGACTGCTTCCTGCTTTACTAACCAGTCCTTGTGTCAAACTCTGGGATTGTAAAGTTTGTATCAAACCTGGCTCAATGCCGGGCTCGAACTCAGCATCTTGGGAACAGGCATTCCACTGCTTGGCCATTACACATCCAATAAACTCATTTCATCAGAATGTACTATTTCAGATTCAAAATGGCTGACCATATACATTATGTACACAAGGATTTTTTATCAAAAGAAATTCAGTTTTCTACATTTGTAAAACCTTAATTTTTGAACCTTGCAAATAAGATTTCATAGAGAACAGAGAACTTACCCTAGCCTGTACTTCATCGTAGACGTCTGCTGTCAAAATTTTGTTCTTTATTTTCGCCATACATCTTTTCAATATATCTTGCTCTATTCTTATTCTAGATGAGGCCTATACGCCACAGAAAAGTTTCAAAAATGAATACATAAAGATAAATATGTAGTTGCCTTTTACTTATAATAATAAAGTAATTTTGGCAAAATAATGAACTTAGCAACCATAAAACAGTTACTTGAACTTCAAATATATATAATTTGCATATAAAAGGGATCTTAAATTGTTACCTTTTCAACCTTCATCCATTATTATCAGTTAGGAGTAGAACAGGGTTCATCTCTTTGAAAGGGCCAACAAGCAATGGCCATTTTAAACTGATACACACTGTATAAGTATTATTGACAAAAACAGTATTATGTCCAACATCAAGGAGTTTTATTTAAAATGAAAAAAAAACAATGCTTGAAGAAATTTTGATACAAGTCAGCAAGATTTTCAGTTAAATTGTTCATCTTATATTAAAATATGTGGGGTGCTCAACAAAGTTTATTACAAGATCAAGACATATGTATTTAAGATGGCTTGTTTGTCTTACATTTTCACAACTTAGCAATAGTACAACATAACTTAGCACAAGTATACAAATATATATTTAAATATTGGATGAAGAATTATAGAATTTTTCAATAACAAATTACAGCATATGTTTCATAACTTTTTAATCACCCCTCATAAATTAACAGTTATGAAAGAATGTTCGACAACAGTCGGCACTAACCTTTTCAGACAAATACTGATTGTAAATGATTGTAGCTGCTTTTCTCAGGGATTCTAGATCCTGATGTGATTTCGTTATATTTGGATTCTCTAAGTTACAAGTTATCACTTTTAACTGCAGCTCTGCTGATGTCCGAAATCCCTAAAATATACAAATATTTCCTCAAAACACAATTTACCAACAAAAAATCTTTGAGTGCTCACTAACTCTCAGAGTCATGCTCTGGACTGAACCAAGTTTCAATGAATAAATTCTCTTGACACTTAAATAAATTATAACTTTCAATATTCACTTAGAGATAATATTATTTTATACATATAACTTTTACAAAGTATAAAACATCAGATATGAAATTCATCTATTTTCATGAACAGTCAAGAAGCATAGCAACAAAAATTACTAATTTTTACCTCAACATTTAGGTAGAAAAATATCAAATTTTCACCTCCAACACTTGTCATGAATTCTGAAAATGCATAAATATCAATGAATTTCAATATTTTCTTCCAAAAAAGGAAGAAAATTTATATAATGTACTGCAGCTCACTATTAAAACAGGACTGTCCATCTTTCTCAAAAGATTGCTCATTCATTTCAGTGCAAGATCAAATATCAAATTCAAGGTAACCTCAAAATACCAGCTATTCTGAAAATATGTAGATTTATAGCAGAGCCAATTAAAGATTTAAAGAAATTATTTAAAAAGAATGACAAAAGCTCAAAATAGTGGATGGAAAAATACTTCTACATGTACGCAGAGAGCCGCCTCACATACTCAAATCAATTCAGACTCAGCAGTGTATATTTTGGGTTCTTAATGGTGGTCATAATCCAGGGGCCCTGGCAATGGGAAAAGAGAAACTACCAAAATAAATAATTGATTTTTGTAAACCAACAATACCATAGATTTCAACATTTTAACTCACCTATAAAAACAGTTAATGCTATATTATTGTTGATGATATCATCCAGAGTTAAAATAAAAAGAGATCTAGTTCGACAGTAATCAGGAACCTGAAAGATAAATATAATCACTGTCAATGTACTTTCATAGCCTAACATGTTTTCTTGCTCACTCAAAATTACTTGAGAATACCATGTACTGTATATGCAATGTCTATTGGTCCACTGTTTGTAAAACAGATTTTCATTGGCTGACCACCTCAAACTTTGTTTACAAACGTTCTTAAGTAAATGTAAACAGACTATACCACCCAGACCAAAAATATTTCATTGTTTGTGATCAGATACATTAGCAAACTCTTAAACATTAAAATATTTCAGAGTAGATTAAATAATCAGTACACATAATTTCAACAATGTTAATGAAAATAATTAGCATAAAAAAGCTACAATCTGGTTGTTTCGTAGCTTAAACTAAGAGGATTGGTAAAAAGAACTAATGACTGAAGAACAAAATATTGACCTTTTTGCTGATAAATGATCCCACATCGGTGCCAAAGAAAAAAGCTATTGGCTACTTATTCTAATATAACACAGTATAATACAATTGACCTATGACAAGGCTGCATTCTGAGACTGGCCTTCAAACTCAGTTTATCACATATTATTCATGACTACAATAGTTAGATCCTACTTACATCTGGAGCAAATTCACTGTCATCTATGCCTTGTTGGAGACGTTTTATTTTCTCCTCACATAAAGTTTTCACAAACAATAAACTATTCAGATTTTGCTTGATTAATGTGTCTGAAATAACAAGCAGGGTACAGGTAAATAATTGGAAAAATATTATGTCCATCTTGATTGTGAAAATATTAGGGCAACATAGACTGTACACTATATATTATGAGAACATAGATTTTATAACCTAAAAATCATTTTACATATAGTTGGTATAAAAAGATTGTTCAGATGTCAAATCGTTTTCATAAACATGTAAATAAAAATACGTGCAAGCACAAAACATTATACACAAAAATACATTTAGAACAACCAACGATGGTACAGTGAGTGATCACTGAAGTTTATCATTGTCTTTGCTTAGACCCTTTCGACCCCGTTAGTTCAGTGAGTAGAGGCTGAGCATGTGGTTGGAAGTTGTAGGCATCTATTCTCTATAACAATTTCATTAGAGATGCATCAAAGGTTGACAGTCCTCCATCTATGAGTCATGTGAGGAAGTTTCATTTGCTTGAGGGAGGACAGATTCAAACCAGTTGGAACACTGGCTAGGTCAACAGATAACATAACTGAAGTACGATTGAAAAACAGCCTAAACCACCAACACAACAATAAACCTCTTTGCCTATCATGCCAAAGAATACACCATCTAAATAATCACATATTCTTACCATTATTTCCACCAGTGTCTTTAGAACGCCATTTGGCGATATCACAGTCTAGCTGCTCTATAACAGAGTTCAGTTCATCAATAGAATCTGTTGTCCTTATCACAGTCATAAACATTTCATTAATAAATGATCCCTCCTTACACTGAAAACAGAAGTTGACACATTTTATGAAAAAACTTTTACCAATCAAATTAGTCTTCGATATTTTGATCATTTATTTTACAGATAGAATGAATACCAGGTGTTGTACAAATACTTGCTACTTGAACCATCATACATTCATGCCATTGCCCATGACACACAACGATACAATGCAATGCACCATAGTTCGACTTGCTGATCACCCTAATACAATTACATTACACTTTAAATACAACTGTATTACTGCACTAATTTTTGTGCCAGCCAACTTAAGTATGTATCGCTCATATCTCAAAAAGTATTGACCTAGAGTAACGATTCTTCATAAGAAAAATAGTCGTCACATGAAATGGTGCACATTGGTTTTATAATTGGAGTCAAAAGCAGACTTATGCCCCCTAATTGAGTAAAGTGGGTGCACCTGTGTCCTATGGAAGCATTTTAGTACTTGCTTATATCCAACACAATCGGTAGTATTTTGCTATGTTTTGCTTATAAGACAAGGTCAACTTTTGATATTTATAGCCACTAACTTCAGAAGACCAAATTTCCTTATGATTGATGAGCAAACAATACAAGTAAGTATAAGTTAAGTAGCAATAGACAATAAGCTAAGACTTACCATCCATGCTATATATGAATTGATGTAATCTGGATCAGACAAGAGATCTATGGTGGGTATAAATATACCATTCACTAACACTTCCTGTAAAATATAACATATACACGAAACATTAAATACCAGTACATGCACTCATTCTGCAATACCTCTCCTAACATCATACTATGCAAAATTGGAGCTATTCCTGTAATAATGATTCAACAGTCAGTTGTTCTTGCTTTTATTCAGCTATATGCACTTTTTGTACATGCATTTACTAATTTCACTAGCACTGGTATGCAAATGGTTTCTTCATCAAACCAATTAACCTATGATACAAAAAAATTGAGGCAAACACTGATAAGTCAGGAATACATAAATGAGCAGATATAGAATAAACTCCTAGTACTTACCCGTATAAGGTATCTGAATGGTTTATTGTTGTAATCTTCTGTGGGAAGTAATAAAAATAATAGTACATCACTCAAATCTTGAAGGTATTCTGTAAATAGAATAGAAGAAAAATATCATGTAGTATAAATACGAGGTTACATTTCTCCATCTATTTCTATAAAAATTAATTACTAGCACTAAAAATACACAAAGACCAATTCTGAATCAAAATGCAAAAATAATCAAACCCATTGCTTCCTTGGTTATAGTATTACACACATTAGGGGGCCTCTGCAGCTGTGGTCAAGGTTGCCAACTTCAAATCACCTTTCCCTCACCACTACAGGTTCAAATCCCATCCAGGCTGTAGAAGTGGTATGTGAGGAAGCTATCCAGCTGGCTTGTAGAAGGTCGGTGGTTCTACCAAAGAGCCTACCTACGCCCAAACTAATGCTAGAAGGGACACCTGTGTTCTTCCTACTCCCTGATATCATGACCCTGGCTGTTAATGTGTCTTAAAGCCCCATAACAAAAAAAAACAAACAATTTAATTGCCCATATGGGATATCCCGGTGGCGAGGGTAGACGAATTCAACTCCACGTCCACAATTTAATCAATTAAAATTCAACACATGCATGAAAAAATCATTTTGATTTCTAATAGTCGAGAATTTCCACATGGATTCAATGACTAATGCAGGAATATCGATACAATTATGCATACAGTATTACTATGGACAAAGTAAGGTAAACATTCAATGTATTAAAAAAATGTGAACAATTTTCTGTGATAAATATTATCAGGTATTGTGTACTTAAAACCGCAACATATCAAGTCAGCAACTACACATGCGGATCGAGAAAAGCAAGACAGCTGCCCATTTTGTCTGTAAAAAGTATTACTATCACTCCCAAGTGGGTTTTTCCAACTTCCGCCTGATAAGCTCTTCCCAACCTTTCCTTATAGACTCCCTTATCATCTTCCTAATAGGGTCTCCTTTACCCTCTCCCTTCTTCCTTTTTTCCCCTTTGATTTAATGCATCCAGAGACAGGCTAACATTGGAAGTGCTCCAGTTGTGGATACACTGACTGACTGACATGAATTTACCCTGAAGATGTGATATGATAAATACAATACATACGTCGTTCATCTTCAGGGGACAGTGACACTAAATCTCGACATATATCACCCTCCATTTTTATTTCAAGGTCAAAAAAATTCTGTTCCAACAGCGGACCTCTCTCTGAAAAAATGTGATATCAAGAATTATTTACTAATACCTTTGTAATATTCCACAACACAAACAACTTGTAAAAGTTAATGGTCTGATGTTATAAATATGAGTTTGGTGACTAGTGACAAGTCTCAAACTCAAGTGTCTGATCGGTTGTTTCTGGACAAACTCATAAAAGCGACCAATGACAAGGCTGCATTCATCGACTGATCACAAACTTGGTTTTAAACTTATTTTAATAACATCTGACCCTAGTTGAAACCAATGGAGCAGGGTAATAAACATATAATTATATACAAATTTATTGACAATTCTTAATTGGATTATAAAAATAGCATCCAAGAAAAATACCATCTTTATTGGCAACTTTAGCTTTATCCATTGCTCGTCTGTACAGTCGTATATGTGATGCAAAATCATCCACCATCCTTTGTGTAAAATATGGCATCCAATCTACATCTTTGGACCTGTAATCAGAACTTGGTGATTACTATATCTAGTACAGTATTTACAGAATAGAAAACTTGAATACTTTATGAAGTAGCTTTGCTAAGTCCTCTAAGAAATACAAGTTGCACAATCACTAAATAAGTCGATGAGACTATAACAGTATAAGACATAAATGTCTGAAGTACCTTGTCCAGAATGGTCAAACCATATGGCCTTACTTAAAGCCCTTCATAATAATTTAATATTTTTTTACTAATACCTAGGCTTGTTCATGTCAAGGACTAATATATATATAATATTAAGTTCTGTTTTTACCTCTGAGAGAATGTGATGAAAACTTTTTGAACACATTGTTGTATTTCCAATAAGAACAGATCATCCTCACTAATCTCTCTGTACCAATTCTTTATATAATCTCGTGCTGTGTACTCCAACACCTATACAGAAATACAGACATACAAATGTACTGACAATATATGAACATATTTTACAATAGTTCAGGGGTTACACAAAGTGCTGAAACTCAAGGGTCATTTTGATAATTTGTTATTGGATTTTACCATCTGTAGTCAAAATGCCAGTTATTTAGAGAAAGATTGACTCTTCAGCCAGAGTCCTTAGGGTCAAAATTAAGTGAAGATTAAAGAATACTGATATACAAGTTAAGTATGTAACTGTTATATTGTAACATCGTATTTCAAACTTACAGACTGTAGCACTTCATCAATTACACTGGAGCCTGTAATTCTCTTGTCAATTCTTTTGATTTTAAATGTACCTTCCATAATCTCCTGTACCTGAAATGTGAAATATAAAGATTATAAAATATTTGAGCAACGCTGTACGATTTCCACCCTCTTCTATAAGTGACGTCATTTCCCGAAAAATGTCACCATGTACTGACAGTAAGCAATATTTGCCCCATATGTCAATATGAAAACTAAGTGACCATATGGAGTAAATATTGTTTCCTGCTTGCAAATAGTGATGTCACATGTTGGGTTTTCTTGAAACGACGTCACTTACAGAAGAGGTTGTAAATCCCAAGGAACACTTATTTGATCATTCCATAGTTTGATTCATGGATGAATAAACTTACAATTTTGTCAATAAACTGTACAACTGTATGTAAAAATATAAAAACAGCAGACTAAATTTACATTCACTTTTTACTTCCTGGAATACCACTTAAGTTTGTATTTAATTTCTACAGTTTTAAAAATCATGAGTAATGGTCCAATGTTATAAACTGAGTTAAGTAGACTGGTCTCAAAAGTGAACTTAGAAAAAACCAATTAAACTTTTAATGTTTGAGACCTATCAGCAAGATCAGTTTAGGAATACTGAAGTTGACATGTTTGCATTCATATGGACAGGTAGACAAAATATTCACATACCTTTTTAATACCAGGAGCTGATAATGGAATATTGCCTTGCATCTGAAGTTTTGATGAAGATACTTCTTGACCATAGTAATAGGCAATGACAAGTGCCCTGAAACAAATACAACAAAACTAGTTTTTATGTAGGACCATCCTTAATAATACACTGAATGAGGTACATGTATTTAACCAAAGCCCATCCTGCAATGTTTTTTAATTCTTTCTGTGTATGCCTGTCATGAACAGGAAAATGACACGAAAAACAGGCATAGAGCTTTAATCTTATTAACATTAATAGATTTTTTTCATAATAAGTACATTAAAAGCACTTTAGAGTGTAATATGATAGTTTGAACAGTAGATCGACCATACACACAGACAGGCAATAACACAACATCAGCAAGTAGCATCTAATCAGTACCTGTTCAGACAATTTGTAGTAACAACCTTTGATCAGTAGTGATACTGTAGACAGTGTAGAGATGAAAAAAGGTAGTCACAATTAGTGCCTATGAAAAGTATTTCTCACAAACATCTTAAGTCATAATACGCAATGACTGCTGCATAATTAAATACATTTTATTATTTGTTCTATAAGGTATGTCAATTTTCAATGAATGATAGTTTTTTGCACACAGACAAAAACAGTGTGACTGAGATTTCAGGCTGACAAAAGACTGCTGTTCATTAAGTAAATCCTCATTTTACTAACAGTAATACAACACAAATAGAATATTAAACTTCTCTTAATTTAATATTTAAATCTCAAGCCACTTACCCAGCCAAAGTCAAGATGACATTAAACACAATGGAAACGCCATAGACACCAAATGTTGTAAGGTATAACAGCAAGCCTAGCACCAACCAACTCTTCCGTCCCATCATCTGAAATATCAAATTATTACTAAGGTTACTGACTTAGAACAACTATATAATATAGGAACATCATTGGCTTTCAACCAATGTCAGACATCATTGGCTTTCAACCAATGTCAGACATCATTGGCTTTCAACCAATGTCAGACATAATCGGCTTTCAGCCAATGTCAGACATAATCGGCTTTCAGCCAATGTCAGACATCTTTGGCTTTCAACCAATGTCAGACATCTTTGGCTTTCAATTAATGTCAGACCATTACCATAATTGAACTCAGTATGTTCAGTTTTATTTAAGACATGTAGTGAGAGAAGATGATAATTGTAAACTGAAGTTTGTGTATATTTTTATAGTACCGTACATCTCATTTAAAGTAGTTTTATTGTCAGCTGGCTAATTAAGGAATATCAGTATGATAATCAACACTAGAGTGGAAATAATGGTAACACTTCCAGGACATTATTGATGACAATTACCAGTTTATTGACTTACATGCAACTGGCATTAAGCTGAACATAGACAACAACCAAAATATGAGTTGAGAATTTTCATAGTTAAAAGAACATGCTTTCTTATCTAAGTCTTATATAAAACAAACACTTTAATCTAAAGTTCTTATATCAACTGTCAAAAAGGTACAAAATGTTCACATTTATGACACAAGAGACAATAATGGCTAGAATAATTCAAAGAGCTTCAAGATGAGCATTGGGCAAATAGGTGTACCATTATACCATGAATACACTCATTCCTACAGCTAGTCCAAAATATTAGATGTGTACATCCCATTCATTGTCGTCATTTTTCTTTTCACTTTGCATGTAACTAAATAACCGGAAAATGTCAAAATGTGAAATATGTTATGTAGGGTCGTATTTATAGGTCTATCCAACAACTAATTATCATTGACAGCAAAATATCAGAAAGTTTGTCTTCAAAATGTAAAATAAACCAACATGGTTCAGAATTTAAACAAACTTTACAAAGCTCACTCCATTGAGGGATTTGATCAGTGCGATGTTTATCTTTAACATAAGTTAAATAACCATCCCCACTCAGAGTCAGAGTTCTGAATCTGACAAGAGGGGCACTCAACGCTACAGCAAACATGGAATCGATCCCTTAGATTAGAATCTTTCTTTCTTATTTTGACACAGTAATATTTACTATTTGGCAACATTTTTGTTATGGTTCGCGTTCACTATGAACGTACACCTACGTAAGCTGGCGGTCACCGGGAATCACATGATATTTATTTGAAATCAACCATGAAATCCGAGAGTGCCTGAATGCATTGTTTCAATGTTCATTTTACAGCTCTGTGGCAATATACCAGGTAGTCCAGTAGACGATTTTTCATAGGAGCTTTCGATTGTGAATTTTTTTCCTGAGAATCTGATTTGGAAAAAAACGTATATTTGGCTTTGGGAATGGGTCCAATAGTCGGACTCGTGGGAACTGTAGAAATAGGCCTGTCCTCTGATCATAAATTCATAGCATAACATGGTCATCATTATGGTAGAAATAGGTACACTGTTGGAACACTGTCGTAAGTTCTTCCACAATAATCTTAACCTTAACCTAGATTGTGAAACAGTGGATTATTTGTAGTTATTTTGCCATGTAGACCATAATTGACATCTTGTTTTTTAAAAAAAACATGGTCTCCCGTACTTCTATACTCCTGTTCTAGAGGTGCGGAACCATACCCCTAGCCACTACCTTATATAGATATGACTTTCATAGAATATTGCCATTAATTTAATACAGTTTTATTTTGAAATGATTTATTGACACAGACTAAATTTCAACCACTTACAAAATCTCAAGTCTCAATTTCGCACTTTAAGTGAACAATCCCCTCTTTGTCGTCATAAAATGTTCACATGTACGCTAATGGTGTTTTTGTCATCGACGCCAGTCGTGATCACAAGCCATATTTTTTTTATCATCAACATAACATCTTATGATCCCTAACAATTACGGAATACTTAATGATAATTTTTGACCGCACAATACTCGAACTCGTACTTATACTGACCATTCTGTTAAATAAACTCGTTGGTCATCGTCAACAGTTCAAGATATCCAATGGTTTACACTTTGACAGGTCAATATTTTTCTGATACTGCCATCTTGGAAGGATGTAACTATTGGTCCAATGAAAACATTTATAAGTATATGAAACACGTGTTTTGATTGGCCAAATAATACAAACGGTCTATCATTTTATATAGCACACCGTGACGACTAAAATATACCTCACTCGCAGTGATCTCCCTTTAAAGTGAACAGAGCTTATCGACCGAGTCTTGGCATGGTCGACATTTGTAGCAAGCGCTGTTTAATATAAATAGGAGGTAGAATAGTCCCATTAATATAATTAGTAATTAAACAGCATTTCCAAAGACCTACAACATAGTTCATCCACGTCATGATGAAGACAGGTGCCATTGTCAACCGTCTGTGGTCAAAGGGGAATAACTGGAACGCAATCGTTAAATTTTAATGGTCAAAGGGGAAATAACTCCATATATGGGTACCATCAGCGTAAACAGTCAGCCGGGAACCAGTATATACTAGTTTGCAATCGGATAACCTCGGCAATTGTTTATTGGGTTGTTTCCCTTTGACCTTTAATGGTGACTGCGATCGAGGTGTTACCCTTTGATCATAGACTGTTAACGATGACAACGTCTCCTGCTAGACATGCATGTGACAGTGCTGTATAGTTTTTAAGGTTATAATGATTTAGAATGAATACTGTTTCTCTGCTTCGATTATCTAATTTCTATCAAGTGTGCGTATGTTGATAACCGGGTCGAACTGGCTAGGACCGTTGACGACGATTTGGTTGTGTTAATTGCTTTAATTGGCAAGGCGAAAATCCTTTTTGCTTCACCGATTAGCTGCTGGTTATTAAAATGTTGTATAAAGGTTTATTTGTTCACGACTAGTCTCCTGTTTTTTCTGTTTATTAATAATTTGGACGTCAATTTATGTCGTCTGCCAAATTAATTTCACGATGCGTCCTCGGTCATTTCGACCTACAAAACTAGCGAATGACCTTATGATGCATTCGAAAATAATTATAATGTCATAAAACACGTAAAAAATTCTTACAGCTGAGCGTGTTACTTTTAACGCAAATATGTTCAGATGATAATAAATTTACCAAGTCCGATATGAATTATTGAAATTCCTTTATTTAAAATAGTTCACGTTTTTCATTCAACTAATTCAGCAATTCCAGGTAGATCTGAGATATTATTAAAACTATCATTTTGGCATATTTATATAATGTATAGATTTGCAGTTTAATGAAGCCATAAACAATTATTGATTTAGCAGTCATGCTCAGAAACTTGTCAAAAATGGCCCGAGCTAAAAATCAAAATGAAAGTATCTGTTTCGTGTTTATTGACTGCTTGTTTCAAAACTGCCACAGTTTGCATATATTGTTTTATAGGTAGTGGTGTGTGGTTAGGCAGTCTACTGGTTGGTTCAATCTGTAGAGTACTGTACTAATGTTTAGGGGTTCATGAGTTTGAGCCCAACATCAGCTTCTACACTGGGGCGACTTTCGAAATAATGGTCGCCGACACATGAGCAGTTATGACAAAGTGATGGTACATTGATGGCACATTTAAGGTATAACTTTTGCATTGGCATGATGTAATGATTGTGTTTTTTTTCGTTGCAATGAAAATAGTATTATGGGCATCAACTTGATCAATCATAATAACCCATGCATATCAGCAATCTCATTGAAATCAGCCCCCAACTTTAGCTCCATTTAAGTTATATTGCCCTGAAATACGTGATGTATACTCAATGTTATCAATGAAGATTATCTGTGTCTATCACTAAGCTTGACTTACATCTTTTTCAGGTTGTTAGGGAACATGTGTGTCATTTATCAGATCTTCTTTATTCTAGGTCTATGACTTTTTTAAATTGACTCAACACCATTGTTCAACAATTAACAGGTATACATGACCTGCCCAGACCGAGAGTATAACTTCCTGAAAGCCTGGTGCTCTGACCGCTGAGCTGACCGGGCATGCTCAATGACAATTGTTTCATTTCAACTCATGATAAATGAAATTTATTTTATATTAGTCTAAAAACAACAAACCATGTAAGAATGAAAACTCATAACTGTCTACTCGCTGTTCATTAAAACCCTGTGTATAGCTCATTCAGTGGAATTATCGGCAATGGCCAACCCCCTCCACTACCACATTACCGTATTGTGATGGTGTCCAAAAGTTGATAAACTGACTAAATAAAGTGGAATATTGTGAACATATATGGAGAACTCGGAACTGTAGAAATAAGTTGTTTATTTCAAATAAGTAATCATTTGACAGACACATCACAGCAAACTCATTAGTAGTCATTAGACAAATTTCAAGCAAGAAGGCAGACAGTGCATAAAAGATCTTCTACAAGACTGCATACAAAAAGTTTATATCCCTGCATTTCATAACAATATGATAGTGAATGGAAATATTTCTACACACAATGACAAATATTTCACATTATACTGGGATTTATATCACGTTTTAAAGGAATGTATTTGAAATTGTGCATGCAATGAAATGTTACAATAACTAAGTACTGCATTCTACACAACACATAACACTCACAAACAGTGCTTTGATACCACTACTGTTATATTCACACACAGCTAATTCTTCTAAACTAGGACTAAATCAATAGGGTTCATCTACAGTCTGCAGGCAAGCATCCTAACAAGTTGGGACCCAGGAGGTCAAATATTGTGACAGCGCAGGACAGGGATTTCCACCTAATGGTCAGCTTGACCTTTGACCAAGTGACCCAAAAATCAATAGGCTTTATCTACAACCCTCAGGCAATCATCCTACCAAGGTAAGGATATATATATGTATATGTAAGAAAGCAGTATTATGTGGATACAATCCCTCGAACATTTTGCCTTACCCATACTAAACATCAGGACAATTGGTTGAAAAGGTTTTTCTATTTTGCAATCCACAGTCGTGAAAATATACAAAGGATATTTAAAGCAGTTTTCAACACTGCGTAAATAAAATACAGCAGTGAGTTTACAAATATGCATCAGGACAAATGCCTAACAAGTAAAAATAATGGTCTCTAAATTAACATTGCCTTCAAACATCTAACTAACTGTGCTGGCTAATCTTATGACATTATTCTAGAATATCATTTTATGTGGAGAAAGGCATTATTTGAGAACTGAGCCAAACAGTTACACAGACTAAAACATTGTAAGGAAGTTTTGTCCCAAAAATAATAAAGACACCTGGTACACAAATATTCAAAGAACAAAAATGTATCACAAATCCTAGACATCAAAACTCAATATGAGAATAAAAATCAAATAAATTCATGTGATTAATATAATATAAAAAAACACACAGCAGCATAAAACAAATTTTGAAAAATGTGATTAAATTATTTTTGCGAAAATTATCATGATAACTTAAAAAATGGAAGTGTTTTGTGCACTGACAAAACAGTAAAACAAAACATTAACAACATTCTAAACATAAGGGTACAACACACAGCACCAGGTTTTCAACAAAATGCAGTCCTGGGGAATTCTCATTTACTTCAACATTTCTTTAAATCAACTTAACAATATTTCTGCAAATATCTATAAAACTTACCATTTCAATAAAGTATTCCATTTGCATTCAATACAAGAGCATCTTCACAACACAAATGGCATCAGCAGGATGTCAAGCGGTCCTTATTTTTCCTACTCCTTCCTTATTGTCCTTATTGTTTTATTTCTGCCTACTTTTCCCTACTTTTTGGTCCAAAATTCCCGAGTTTTCCCACTTTTTTGGTTCAAATTGTGTACTTCACAGAGACCTTATATTAATAGTTAGAAAATGGTAGTACATGTATATTTGTAGGATCTTTTCAATTGGGAGTGTGTATAAGATTGGAGTCATCTTATTGAGGCTGTACAGACTGGGGGTGCAGACTGTGGGCCTGTGACTGCTTACTTAATGATAATGCCAAGGTGAAAGATGTATAAGAGTCTCGTCATGATGTATTATAGTAATGAGTAATGCAAAGTTCTGCACAAAGGCATGTAGAAATTCCTCTTTTTTAGTACAAATTCCTTATTTTTCCTACGTTTCTCATACCTTTTGTTAAATTTTATTCCTACTTTTCTCTTACTGTTTGAAAGAAGTTCTCTTGACAGCCTGCATCAGATCCAATACCTCTACACTCGGCAGACAGATATTAAAAATCCCTGATCATAAACTGCACTACCTACTACATGTGTATTTTTTCTGCTTAATTTGAATAAATATTTGCCGAAGGTAAAAGTTTTACAGCACATCAATACACCATTGGTTGCCTGGAGATTGATAATTAAACAACAACAGAATATATTAACATTAAAACAATATGGCACTAAGTAAGTAAAGTAAACATGACCCCATCCATTCAGGTAATGAGTTATAACTAGAATATAAGGAAATATATACATGTATGACAATAACTTTTTTGAAGGGTCTTAGTTGGGAAATGTTGTTTGGTAGTGTATTAATATTTTACACTAGTACGACCAACAAATATAATAAAGAATTAATGAGCTACCTCCCGGTACCCACCCACGTATATTTTGCTCGGTAGGGTTGTGTGATGACAAACAACCAATATTTTAAGGTTGGCCTGAGTCAGATGGTACCATGCATACTTGTGATCAATATTTATATTCATATTGAATCAAGTACTCTGGATACACTTGGCCACTATTATCAAAAATTACAAAGATTGTCGGATCATTAACATCATTGACACATGAATCAAACAGATCACTACATAGGTTGTTCTTATCTTTGCTTGGTGGACGTACGTAAGTTTTCTTGCCAAGTGCATATTCACCTGCCAGGACTTTGACGATAAACATACAGCAAACACCTTTACCGTCAGTGTAACTGTGAGAATATTTTGACGTTGTAGCGAAATAACTTCCCTTACCATGCAGAGTGCCTGAAGAGAAAAATATATTTCTCAACAAAAAAGTCAAACATAATAATACAATATCAGACATTAGCATTTTGTCACTGAACATTTTGATGGTTTTAAAATCAACATACGTGTGCTGCTTCAGCTTTTAGAGATATTGGAGTCTGCCTGTAGCGAACTTATTATTCTCTGCCTTGTTCTGATGGAAGAAAGCCCCTCCCCTGATAGATTGATATATAAAGGGGTTTCAATAATAACAACATCATTAAATGAATTTGCAAATTCTCAAAGAGGCCACTGATTGTTATGTTGCTAGTTCACCTTCAAAAGGAATAAAAAGAATGTTTACAATAGTAGTAATTTGTTATTTAAATACAGACCCAAATATAATCTTCAAAAGCGGGACAGAACAAAGGAAAGAAGGCCACTGTCAGAAAATGAAGCCTCTCCACACAGGCCCTCCGGGTACGATATGACAGGATACAAAATAATACCAAAAAGGAGAATGGGGAATATAACCAAACATTTCATGCATGAATCTGCAAATATATCTCCAAGTAACGCTTTTGCAAGATTATTAGAAGTTTATAAACAGCAGGAATATCGAAGTCATTTTGTTGCAATCTGATGCTTACCGACAGATTGTCCATTCAACCTGAAGTCAAACCCCTGTTTACAGATGGCATCTACATAACAACCTTTTGTACCATGAAACAGACGACGTTCCCCAATATCTTTCTTTTTCTTTTCCATCTTTTTTTGCTTGCTGAAGTAAGAAAGACAGGGCATATGGACAGATAGATGCACAGACATGATGACAAAATCTATATTCATCTCTCTTTTCAACAAGATAAATACATAATTCCATCGCAGCCTTACATAATTGCATGATGCTACACATCAAATCTAAGAGAAACGCATCAATTGGAATCCCAGGTTTTATAGTCCATTAATTGAATGCACCGTCACTAATGCTTTCCTTATCATTTTGAGCATATTTTCAAGTTACATAACATACAAGTAGAATTTCTAAGTTGACACTTATAAAATCTATTTTTAGCTCCTGTGACCTACTTATGCAGCAGACCAGAACGATTTATGGTAACGTTGAAAGAGGCCCACTCAAGTATCATTCATTCCTGTGAAGTTTGGACACTATCCATTCAGTGATACTGGAGGAGATGTTGTTTAAAGAAAATGTTGATGGATGTCGCATGGCAGCGCACACTTTGTGCTCAGGATTTATGAATATATAAACCGTCTAAAATCTTTACCTAATATAATCACTGTAGAGTTCACCATTTTCTATCCTTTCAATAGATAAAATAGAAACGGTACTTGGCATACTGTCGCAGAATAACTTCTCTATCTTCTTGAACTCTTTCTTGGTGGATGGAATCCTCTTCTGTACCTGTAGTGGTAAATGTTGGCATGTCATTGTATGTAGGTAGGTTGCAGGAGACAGCAACTTATTTAAACACAACTTGAAACCTGACATTTGCATTGTAGAAACAATTCCCCACCATAATACTAGAGGCTTCTCAAGCTGGCATACTACTAAGTTATCTTAACCAGTGTACAGGTAATGTTTACAGGACACAGTACTTCTATTTTGTTAAGGAAACACTCAAGCCATGTACATAATATATGAGTCTCTATCCTGAACGCTTAAGGGTCAACAAAACCACAATCAAGTTACCTCAACTAGTTTACAATGATCCAAGAGGTCCTCAGTTCTCGACCAGTGGGGCGGGGCTTTCTCCTGTTCCATCTGGGTATCAGCCCCCTCCCTCCTTCCACCAGAAGCTCCATCTTGCTGGCTAGGTTTTCTATTGATAAATATATTTATAAAGTTCTGATAAACAGTTGAAGTTCAAGATATTTGCAACAAACAAAAAAGACAATGCATAAAACAGTAAAGAGTCAATAAAGTATATGGCTTATCAATCAATCAAACTGTCAGGTACTTACAGGAAACTTGGTAAAAAGTAGATCCTCTCTATTCATAGCAATAAAAATAAAACTCAGATCTGTTTTCATTAATGACATCTGATTATAAATATGCTTTTTTTTTTAACTTGGTTCATTTTATAACATTGATACTTGGGTGTAACATTTGAGGCCAGTTATGTAAAAGGCTCCGGATACTATGAATGCCTCACTAGTATTTGATATGAAAGAATTCAGTTATAATAACACATCAATCATTTAAGAGCTTAGGTAAGTATTTTGCAGTATGGAGCATACATTGAAAATATGGATTTTGCTGTTTTAATTGGACATTAATGCGATAACATGCATCAAAATACCGTTTCTTTCGATCTTCTGTCTCCCTTTGGCTCACAAACACGGGTCGACGACATACTTCACGCGCAGTTTTGTAATGTAAATTACGCTGGAGCATGTTAGAAAAATCAAGAAAATACTGATGCCCAGCTGTATTGAAAGACATTTGACCTTCAGGATTTCGGAGATACGCTTGTTCTATGTCATTACTAGCTATGTCTGATACATAAGCCCTGTCTGCCTGAAATGAGTAAATGAGTTGTTCACAGTATGAGTTGGTTTTCAAGTCCAACAATGGTTACATTATGTGATTGATTTTCATGCCGACATGCCACATTTTATAATCTTGTATAATATTTTTGCATTTTTTCTTATCATCAAATTTTGTGAAATAAACACGAGATCTTCTACACTCATTCAAGAACATGTATTGTAATCTGATAAGTCTTTTAATGCAACAACAAAGGTACAAAACTGATTCACACAGGAAAAAAATAAAGGTCTTTTAATTATGGATATATTATGATTGTTCTTCAAGTCAATAAATATAATTGAACTTGAATATTTTTGAATACTTTTTTATCAAAATTGCATTTGTAAGGAGTAAAGAGATTCACACACTGTCCTTCACTTACTTAAATATTGTTATTCAATTCGTTCAAGCAATACCTTGAGGGCCTAATAAAAGTGTACAATACTTTATGTTTAGATAATCAAACCCATTTTTTCACTCAGCAACTCATGTAATAAAAGGCTTCAAGGGTAAGAATTTGCCCATCAGAAAAAAATGCTTTGCCGATATACAGTAAAACCTCAATAAAATGACCACCATTGGGACCCTTGAAAACTGGTCTTATTGAGGTGGTCTTAATAATGAGATTGAATAAAGAGCAAAACAGTGAATATAGACTTTAAAATTGAGTTCTTAATTTCGAGACGGTCTTATTATTGAGGTGGTCTTTAAGTGAAGTTTTACTGTATTTCAAATCAGCTTGTTCAAAAATGTAATTCATTCCTTTACAAAACAAGGATATCGGTGGAACCGATGGATGCTCCCCGAAGTATGATTATAACGCCGAACAAGACTCTTAATTGGAAAATCTCACTTTGTTGATTGTTAAAATCTTAATGTTATGTAATGTATATGTGGATAGTTAGGATGATTTGACTAAATGCATGCATGATGTCCGGTACCACGACAAGGACGTAAGATAAGCTCAAAAAAAAGAAATGCTACATTAAATATGATAACATTTCAACATTGATTTTTTGTTGAATAGTTTTTATCATAAGTTAAAAAAACAACAACAAAGCCAATGTTTGAGGTATGACATGAGGTGATCTGGAAAGGTGCCATAAAAATAAGTAAGGGCCATAACGTGAAAAATAGTCAGACTGAAACCATGTGATAATATGCGCATCTCCTCTTGGTAGTGAAGCTTCCCATGAAGTTGTTTCTGAGAAGTAGTCCAGACAAGAAAAGTCGGACGGAAAGACGGACGGACAAAGCGGCGACTATATGCTCCCCCCCCCCTTCGGAAAGATTTTGGTTCAGAATAAAAGCTTTGTGAATATGCGTAATAGTACAATCTGCATGTACAATGTATGCAGTGGGAGGAAATCAAACAGCACTTTAATCAGGTCCATGTTGGTGTTGCATTGCATTGCATTGGAAAATGAATTTACAGAAATATTTTATAAGCTATGCATACTTACATCACCATATTTTTTCCATTCCCCTTTTTGATTTCGCCAGTGCCAGTTCCAGTCAGTGGTAAGGGTTTGTCGATCAAACGCCACAGAGGAAGCTGTCGATAAACGTTGGATCTCGTAACTTGTTCCTGCCTTATCTACACCAGTCATATTTACAGTAGTCTTAAACAGAACTTTGCAAGTTGTACTGAAATTATAAATATTCAAGTATCCTTAATCAAGATTTAATATAGATTAATTCATATATTCTACAAAAGTGGATGTTGACATTGACTGTGCTATTGTATAATGCTATTAAAGTGAACGATTGGTTTTAAATGTATAATAATTCATAATTAATTTAAAATTTGAAAGTTAAATGTGTGGTGGCTGGGCGCCTGACTCCTGATTCAAAGGATGTGAGTTTGAGCACTGTTGAGCAGGATTTGATCACAAACTTCACACACTGATTTAGGCACAAGTACTGGTTAGTAACCCAGGCAGAATGTCATAAAAAGTGATTAATATCAGTTGTAACAAAGTGTTTCACAATTGAAGTAAAATAAATAAGTTCAAACTTATTAACAAATTTTGATCAATAGCTAATGCAGTCGGGTCAAAGCAAGGGAAATACATCAAAATGTCTCATCAATGATAATAGTACAATTTTTATTCAATGGAGCTTATTCTATGAATTCTATGACAACCATAGAAATATAATTACGTTTTTGACGATGTTGAAAAAGACCTTAACTTTTTTTTAAGAAACAAGGGCCTTTATAAAGAAGCTCGTATTTTGGGGCATGAGCAAGAAGGTGTATGTCAAAGGTATGAGAATGCAAAATTTCAATATCGGCTGAAAATTCAGCAAGGGGTCAAGGGGCCCACTGAAGCTCCTGGCTTTTAAGCCTCTAAGATGTCTTAAATTGTCTCAAAAACAGATTTCGCGAATCCACGGAAAATTATCATGCCTGATGTCCATTTGTGTATACATACATACATGTTCAGGGATAAAAAAACAACAACATTGAATTACCCATTTCCAGTATCAAAGAAGTATTCCCTGTTCTCAGGGTCACTGTAGCTCAATTCCATATCTTGATTTTCTTCTGGAGAAACAGTCTCCCAGTCAGAATCTCCAGATTGTCTGTATCTCCACTGATAGAGAAGGTCCGTGTGGAAGTTACGACAACCATCACTGTACAAGCACTGACCTCGTAAATAGTAGAAACAAATGGACACAGATTCATCTTTCTGAACAGCTCCAACTCTGCCTGAAAATGAAGTATTAGGTTTGCAATTATAAAAGATCGCGGGTTTGTACTGGTTAGTAACCCAGAAATACTGCAAAAGTCAACTGAGTGTTGTATATACCTGAAATACTCCTGAAAAAATCACATCGTAAACATTTCAATCGAGTTTCAACCCCTTTAAATATTTAACCATGCCATGGCATGTGTTTGGCATGATGAATTTGCCTCATATGGATAGATTAGTGAAAATATACTGTCATATAAAGTTGCTTCTTGAGAATCACTACACGTTCAACTGAAAATAGACATCATTAGGAAGACCAATAATTGTTATTCTGTGGAATAAATGAGTTTAATTAGAAAACATAATTAGCAAACTATGCCCATTGCCTTTGTTAACTTTAATAGTATGTTATCAATTGTAACCACAAATATATAATTATACTTTTATTACCTTCTAAGCAGGAGAGCAAATAAAACAAAAATGCATTCAAATATAAAGCATGCCAAAAAAGGAAGGACAGATAAACATACAAATGCATGTAGTAAACATACTTATGTATATATACATAAGTATTAATCAACATAGATGAATCAATGACATCATAGCGGACAAATTATATGCACTGAACATTGGAGATATGAGTATACATATAAACAACATACATGAATAATTAGCAGAATAAACATCACATTAGGTACTGGTAATAATGTTGAACAGGTGTGAAATGCACAAAAAAATGCATAATTAGGGGACAAAAACATATGGTTGTATGTGTTAGACAGTTTCCATTACGCAGAGATCAAATAGCAATACTGTCAGGACTACCAAAGCATGTCGTATTATGTAGTATGTTATTGTTTACATTTATAATTATTTTCTTATGGACAAGTTACACTATTGTACATAGAATACAAACACAGATATAAGTGATTATCAAAAGTGTTTTACCTTTTGAAGGTGTTTGAATATCTACATTTCTGCCAGTGCAGTTCATCCTGTTCAGTCCAGCTTCCAAAGGTGCAGACCCACTACTACTGCCATCACGGACATTCTCAGCAGAAACTTCTCTCAGGTGAGCAAGAATTTCTTTAGCTGGTCTCTGTGTAGATATACCGTGTTTCTCAAGAATGCCTTTGGTGGCTTGGTTCAGTATATCGTGACTTCTGCTACATTTTGCACCAAATTTACAAGTTTGTTGCAGATAGTGACGACAGATGTGTAAATTTGTACAAACTCGGCCTTGGTTTGACATTTTACACCCAAGTTTAGTATTATAGAACTTGCAAGTCCTTGGTGCAGTAAAGTCAGATCTGTTACCAACTTGACTCAAAAAGACTTTCAAGTCCTTAACAGAAGCCCCATCAAGTAAATGTTCTTTTAAAACTTTCATGTTATGAGATGTGGTTAGATCATGTCCAAATTTACATTGATTGCCAAATGAACAATTTCCGGACAAAATCAAGAATTTGCAGATATGTAAACCAGAACAAACTGGTATGTCACCAGAGCAGGTTTCATTTTTCTTGCAATGAGTTTCACACAAGTTAACCTTGGTAATGAGCTTGACATACAGTATACTATCCTGATAGATCTCAAAGTTCTTCGGATATTTTTGAAGTATAGAATGGACAGCACTCACTGAGAGCTGGCATCCATTAGACCGTAGAAAATGGTGTATTCTAGACAAGCAGTGAGGGTTCTCTTCTCTCACCAAATACTGACTGGTTAAGCGAGCAGTTATTTGGTCATCCTGAGTATATAGGCTTCCACGTGGAAAGTCATACTCAGCCATCTTTTAATTAGTTCCTACAGGCTGGAATTTATTTCTTTGTATATTCTGAAACAAGTAGAAAATAAAAGTCAACTACTTTCAATATGATTGTGATAAAACACATTTCCCTACCAAAAAAAACACCATTTTCATCATCAAATACAAAATACTTGTTCTGTAAAGATACTACAGCAAAATGAGAGCATACTACAGCAGAATGAGAGCTGTTAACCTAGTCAGGACCAGACGGAATTTCTGGTCTTAACATGTTTTCTCTAAATTGTCATACTTTTCTCTGATCAAAATCATTTGACCTCTGTTATGAGTAATCCACAGACCATTTTCACCACACCATTTTAAATTCTCACCACTGGTTTCAGAGCAGAATATTTCAGCAGTAGTCCCTGACAGCCATGTTTTTTTAGGTCTCAAGCTTATTTTAGCAAACGCAGAGGGACTCCGCCAAGGATAATTTCTACCATTGAAGCAAGTTTGAATTCTGATCATGGGAATAGTTTTATGTCTAGAGTTTGGATACATTGGACTTTAGACAATTTTAAATGATAATTAGTGGAATCTATTTGCAAATTAATTAAGGCACTAAAGTTGTAACATAACCAAGACACAACCTTCACACGACGTTATGTGTTTGCTGGGCTGGTCCTAGGAATATTGATAGGAATATTACATTTGAGATGAAGTAAAAGGGTGTCAAGTCTGCATATGTAATATATCAACACGTCACACACATTCTCCCACTTGTTGATAAATAAATGATAAATAAATGATCTTAACAATCATCAAAATGCGAAAACGAAAGTAGAAAATAATTCTCACCGACAATAATTCCCTGTACTAATCTGACTGCATTAATGAGACATGCGTAGATAAGTAACAAAAGTCCAATATACGATGCGTAAGAAGTAACAAACCCAGAAAGTCAAGTTGGCGCCGAATCATTGCGTTTTCTGAAAATCAGACGGTAATAATTCGGAAAACCACCAAATCGCCACCCAAATACCAATCGGTTCACCTGCCGTGTGTTCGGTTATGGCTAACACTCGCACGAGTAAGAAACTACACTCGCACGAGTAAGAAACTGTGCACGCAATTTTGCAACCGAACGCTCTGTTTGCCAAAAAGTACACGCCCTTCGCTAGCTACCTCGGAGATGCTCGAGCGAGTGGGCGCACAGTGGGTGCGTACTTTTTGGCAAACAGAGCGTTCGGTTGCAAAATGCGTGCACAGTTTCTTACTCGTGCGAGTGTTAGCCTTAACCGAACGCACGGCTGGGCTATTTTTTATTCCGAACAGAACGGAAATTGCCGAGATGTTCCGATTGACCCTCGGCAATATAAATATAGTATGTATTCCGAGCTCTGCCGGAAACCGCCGAGTAGTTACGATTGACGCTTCCGGGTCAATTCGTACACAAGTCAAATCGTCCTGAAATTAGTCAAATCGTCCTCAGTGCAAAAAATCCACTATACCTTGTTCATATGTACTTTCTTTATTGCTTCCATAGACTGGAAATATTAAGGCCTCTTTATTGATGCATATTTTTTTAGTAAATAAAATGGAAGATGAATGCAATTATTTATCAAAATCACGGACCTATATACCATATATATATGGTATGGTATATAGGTCCGTGTCAAAATGCATAAAATTCTGTAATGAACGAATAATAAACACAATGAACAAACAAGAATCGCAGAATGTATTTAATTTTGTGAAAGAATTTATCAAGCTAAGCAAATTATCAAAACTATTATGCAGATCATATTGTATATGTTTTACTGGTATACATATTATTTTTTAATTGTTTCCCCGAGTTATTGTGAAATTTTCCATCAGTACCCTAGCACTCGCTGTATTTGTTCAACGTTCCCCAGCTAGTCACTATTTCAGCATTACCGATAAATTGTCCTTGCCCTATTTCAAAATAATAGAAACACTATTTTTAATTGTGAAAGTATTTTATATCTGCTTGTTTGTTTCTGTTGCTTTGTTCTTTATTAACATTGTTTAATCATCCTCATATTTTCACGTTTTAGAGAAATTGGATTTTTTTATAAATTGGAATAACATTTGCTCTTGTCCATTAATACGTCTATTCTTATGTCACAAAAATCTCCTTAGTAATTGTCCTACAGTCACCAAACTTCCAACAAATGTTTATAAGGCTGAGAAATTGTGCACCTTTGTCTTGGTTTTCATATCGGACCTATAACATTATGTAACCAGTTTCGGCGGAACATTCCTATAGATGTTTGCTCTTACACCTCCCCATCTTGAATGAGCGCTGAAGGTCTGGGGCTTCTAATGACTAGGTTGTGATTTGTTTGTTTGGTATAGATCTTACGACTTGTGAACAAATTATCACATTATCAACCGTGTTTCCATATTAATGGTATATTTTTACCATTAGTATCAAGTTATTGTGTGTGGACTATACAAGTCGGTGAATCTTGTGCATCAGTGATTTTTTGTCAAGTCTAGTAGCATTTTAGTTTTGAAAGTGGCTTTCAACACTCACTGTCCATTACAAGAATTTGATTCAGGAATTTTCCAACTGGTCTTATCAAGCACGTCCAATGGTAAATCATGAACAACTAAATTACATTTTGCTCCTATGGACCATTATGATTTTATTACCCTTTTGGAGACCCTTTTTGAAGTGTATTCATGTTACTGAAAGTATCTTGCATACATTGAGTGGACTAGTTTCATGAATGAAATCGTAGTAAAAACATTCAATCAGTGCAATAATTTCATCGTTTCGATTGAAAGTTATTAATCATTGAGCTATAAAGAATTAAATACTTCTAGAAACATTGACTAAGTAGGATTTTCTAATACATTTTAAGTGTTCAGCTTTTGTTAGATGCAATTAAAATGGTCCATTTTGAACTATTTTGTCAGGCCTACGTATCCCATACAGCAGTAAATTACACTTTAGGGAAATTAGACAAAAAAACAACTGTGTGTGGAAACAAGATATTTTACATTGCATAAAATTAATACTTGCATTTTTTCCTGCAACGTCTAGTATTCAAGTTTGTACTGCACCATGTTCTGTACTCATGAACGCTGAGTACGAAGTCTGAACCACAAGAATTAAATATCTCTATTTAAAGTAAGAACAAACACAAGAATTGTATCAGCCTGAGAATTTTATTATTTTATTTTCTTGTTAAGTTTGAAATACTACATAATGTATCTTTAAACCATTTCCATGCAGCCCCACGACAGTGTTGAAATCCAAAATTGAACTTGTTGCTTGCATATAAATTACATGTCCTATTCAGAGGCCTATACATGTAATAACAGGAAGTATAGCTGAACCACACCTTAGCAACCATCGTCAAGGACTAGACCGATCCTTCAATTTTACCAACAAAATCTTCCATAACTGAATTGACACTACATAAATGAAGAGATGTATTCAGTGATCATTAATTGTTAAAGTAAGCAGACAGCATAGGGAAGAATGACAATGCTATTACGTAATGTAAAACTTAACATCAGTAGATCACAACTTGGTCCAGAAAATCTGTTCAGATCAAACAAGTTATTAGAACCAATAATTGAAATCTGATTTGTATGAGATGGGTCACAAAAATGCTTGTCTTGGCAACATTTTTCATATCATGATTTTAACAATTGCGTACTGGGTCACCAAATCTAGCTTTGGTTTATAACAACTGGACATGACCTGGCTGTGTATGCTCATAATGCCTTCAAACACCTATGCTTCGTGTCCTTGATCTGCAATGGTTTTTACTACAACAAATCAAGCAGTAAAAGCAAAGCAAGTATATCCGCATCTTTATTTATATGAAGTTATCCCAGCTTCACTTTTCCCCCTTGATATGTTGAGAATAACTTTGCATAATAATATAAGTGCGAAAGAACAGAAATAAACAGTAGAAACGTGTATTATTTTGGATACCATGGCAACAAGGCAGTTGTGACATTTACAGTCTCTCTAACAAAGATTCAATTAAAATAAAGAGTTAAAATTTATGCATGAACAACTTTAAACAAGTCATTAACCAAGATTTTTTACAACTTGGGCTTCAAGATAAATAATGGAAAAAAACAAAACATACAAGTTTGTCTTCCAACAAAACGCTATGTGCCTAAAGCTAGTCTGGGTAAAACAACTTTTTATAAGAAATCCGTGTATGTCAAGCATCTGTATGGTCGCATATAGGTGATAGTATAATGTGAGTATGGCAGAAATGTTCAAAGTGATACCATGATATGAAAGCAATATTTGTACAAAAAATCACTAATACAAAACAAGTCTTTAAAACAAAATCAAGTAGAACAATCACAGACAAGTGATAATGTATTTTTCCACTTTTCTGTGAACACAACACAATTCAGTTCATTCTTAACAAATATGTTGCTATGGCAACTGAAGTGTCTCCAGCAACACAGAATAATTCATTTATCATTCTCAAATACTCTTGATCATTCACTCAAACATTGTTGTTATTATTATGTTATAATGTCCGAGTATGTTCACTCAAGGTCTGGTAAATCTGAAGAGCAAGAAACAAATTGAATGAAACAAATGATCGTAATATATAGTGAATGACAAAATTTATACTTAAAACAGAGACGTCATTATTGAGTGGCACATGCCACCACTTGCCTTAAGCAAATACTTAGTGCTTATTAGTTTATTTAAATAAATTAATACTCATATAGTATATTCACAGAACAATACAACAGACGGCCTCTAATGAGCAGAATTGCTACAAGTGGGTATCAATAGAAGAATAACCTATTTATTTGCTGAATTAGGTTTTTAATTATGGTAAATATTACAATGTCAGACACTTACTTTCATCATCGCTGTCTTCTTCTTCGTCTACCTGTAATAACAAACAGAATTAATATTAGCATTTTTTAACCCCCAAAAACAGGACTCAATGCAGTTCTCGTAAAAACTGAAATGTCTTCAAAGTTGGCTCATCTGAGGAATTCTGTTACCAACGGACAGTGGTAAAAATTCATAAGAAACCAGAAGAAAAGTATATCGTGCATACAGAATACTGAAACTCACTATGAGAATTAAACTAAAACTATCTGGGTATTTGTAATGTATAAAATAGAAGCACAGTTTCCATATTTGCATTTTCAAAGTATATATACAATGGACAGGGGTAGCACTAACAATGCACTAATTGGTAGCCACTACTCTAGTGAATGGAATAGGCAAACTGTCTCTGAGAAAATCCAAAATTAACCAGACAAAACACAAGATAGTTTAAATTGTTTATTTCACGTCAGTTGTGAAACAAGTTGTTAAAACTTACAGTAGTCACCATATATTTAAAGTTTAATACAGCAGACAAAGAAATGTTACATTACCATGCCAGGTACACCACCTGCTCCACCGTCCATTCCACCCATACTCTGCATCATCTGAAATAATCATTGATGAATGTTTCAATCTGTCTATCATCAAATATATAAAGAAGCACATAGATTTGTTAGGCTTTTAGCCTACGAAATCTCATATTAAGTGCTTCAAATTTGACAGATCTTAAGGAATAACTGAAACTAACAAGGTATTTCAACTGCAGCAAATAAACATTCTGAAACATGCAGAAACAGAAATCAATGGGTCCCTTTAAATTGTTATAAATGTACCAAAGGATGTGTATTAAAGAAGTATTAAAGAGGCACACATATTAAATCACTTTCTGTTATTAAGAATCAAATCAAAATATCTGTATAGAAATAATTCAGTAAACAAACGTTTATCTGTTCATCTCAATTGATGTTCATAAAAAACTAATTTTGAGGTTTCCTGCACTCAAATCGGCTCAATTTTCATTTTTACAACATGTTTCATAACTAATCTTTTTCAAAAACGTTCTCATGCTTTCAATTTTCATAATTAAATGAAATGAGATTTTCCTCATCTATTCTTTGAGAAGAGCATTTGGAGGAATTCTACAGAATTCGAGCAAATATTCAAGTTTGAGCGCAAGTACGACATTGAATATTTTGTTAATAAAGTGTCAATACTCAAAGCACTAGTAAACTTTCTCAAAAACAAATCTTAAAAGAGTCTTGTTTATAATGATAGCAACATGCAATCAAAATTGATACTAAAATGTTGACAAAGGCCTTGACATCAACAGAATGAAAAAGGCTTCCGCTAAGAGTTTATGGTAGAAGAGGAATCACATGTTCACCTCAGCAAGATCCATGTTTTTGTCCATCTCGTCATCTGATTCATCCTCATCCTTCCATCTATTAAAATCTGTCTTTAACCAAAAAGCCTACAATACAAGCAGAGTCGAGATTGTCAGACATAAAACAGCAAACAACTATATATAACATATTTGAGGTTAAACCATAAAACTCAACATCATTAAACTCATAAAACAGACATAAAATTGAGCTAGGAGGACGGACATCAGTAATAAAGGTATGGACATTTTTAAGATTAAGAGAACTTCATCCATAATGAAGAATCCCTTGATTGTGTGCAACTATATACTTATTATCACATAGGTATGCAATTTACGTGGTCCTAAAGTAGCATAAATGTGGACTGCTAAGCTATCAAGTATAAATTTATATGAACTTTACAAATGCACAATCTAACATTTTTTCAAATGAAATACATGATAGGCCTCCAAAATATGTTTCCTGCATTATGGTGAAAAATGTTGGGTCAATATGTATTTCTGTTTTGTATAAATTTGCTTAGTGACAAGACTGCCATACCCGACATTCAGAATTTCAGCCATAAAAGTATGGGAGGGGGTAAACTATTCAGTTCATTCAGGTTACAAGAAACAGACATATTTTGTATAGAATTAAACAGAGAGTCATTTAAATCCACTGTACAACAAACTTACCTTCTTGACCCCTTTTAATAATTGAGACCAATATGGTCCAGATTCTTTCTTTTTTATCACAAAAGATACATTTCTAGCCTGCACTGCATATTTTGATTCCTAAAATTATTTCAAAAACATATGACTTCAAACAAACTGCAATTAAGAGCTTTTTTAGACAAATTCTTCACAGCACGTATGTCCCCTAGTAGCAAATTAATCAGTTGCTTTCACAAGATAGCATGTTGTGATAAGATAACACACTGTCCATGTAATAATAATACAATGTAACAACGGGATGTCATACACATACCAAGAACTGCAGCATTGTCTTATCTATTTATTTATCATTTGTCACTTCTGTTCCAAATCTCAACTAAAAATTGCCCAATTAACAGAATCCTGTTCAAATACTAAGGGGTAGCACGGGCTGTGAGGAAATCGTATTTTATTGTTTTTTTTACGAATTATGTTATGAATGCATAGACTTAAAAGCAATTATTTTAAATCAGATCTGACAAATCTAGTGCAACTCGAGTGCAATTTAAAATATATAACTAATACTAGTTATTACTACTATACATATTTTCTCTCTTTCAGTCTTATCTATGTACAATACAACATAATAAAACATAACATACATAACCATACAAAATAGAATTATAGGACACTATTATCACAGTATAATTAATATCAGATTTGATACAAAAATACATACATGGTAACATGGTAAAACTTAGAATCAGCCGCTAAGTGTATATTAAAAATGTAATAAAACAAAAAACAATAAGATGCCAGAATGAACATTACCTGTGGATTTACTTCTTTCTGGAATTCTAGAGTAATTTCATACAAGTCCTTATTTGTACCTCCTTTTCCACTGAAACATCAAATGAGACACACATAAAATTCAGGTACAACTGAAGAGTAGAACATTCTAATGTATTTTGAAAAATTAAACAAATTCAAAAACAGGACAGCACAGTTCTCACTAAACGGCTTTAGAAACATGGGTATTGTTGAAACCAATCGATGCTCCAAAACAGGACCTTGTGCTGTGAAAATATACATAAAGTGACAGATTGTTTTTGAGGAGTTGATGGAAATGGAATTACTACAAATGGTTAACTGTAAGTGAATGAAAATGAATGGAATATACAGATAATGATATAATGGGGAGATAATTCTGTAATGACTCAAGGTACAGCCATGTTTTTAGTGTCAGTACTTCCTCTCACTGATATCTATCTATAGCTTAAGTTTCATTTAAAACCTATCATTATCGTTTCTCTGAGCCAGTAGATATATATTAATTATTCTCATGAGAATGTGTAAAGGGGGTGAAAAAAATGCAACGAGGTTAGGCCATGATTAATGCACTTCCTCTCACTGATATTTATCAGTATCTATAGTCCAAGTTTCATTCAAATCCTTCATCAACCAATTATTCTCCAGACAAGCATGTGATGGACACATGGATGGATGCACGGACAGAAAAAGTGGCAACTACATGCTCTTTCTTTGGAGAGCATTAAAATTAGGAGTGCTAGTTTGTATGCACTCAGGAAACGATAGATCGCGTTATTGGTACATTTTGGTTGAAAGGTGTCATCAATTTTGTATAGTTATTGCGAACTAGATCACTCTTTTTAAAAGAAACATGCCAGTAGATGTAATATATCAGTCATGTAAATGAAGTTCAAGTAATTACCATACATGAATTAAACATACCGTAATATTGCAACTACATAATTATAAAACATTGATGGGTAAAAGCAAAACTACACTACTATCTGCATATATAAAATATCAAGAAGCATAATTATAGACTAGTATCGCTTCCAGTCCTAGATATCTTCTCACCTAAAAGTTAATTTTTCTTCTGTTAAAGTAATGGCTGGCTTCTGACAGTCTTCTAAATTTATAGTCAGATGTACAACATCATTCCTTTGTGCCCACATCACTGTGGGAACCTTGGCACTGAAAAGGAGAATTTACAAGTGAAAATTATATATGCTATATATATTGTATCAATTTGGTGCTAGTAAATATATTATTTCATAAGGCCAAAAAAAATAATGTTTCCTGTAACCCGACCGACCCTAAATTTTGTCCCAAACCCAAATTTTTGTTTGAACCAAAATCAAAAGTGCCACCCAAAAACGTCCGAATTGCACCAAAACGGCAATAATTTTCTTCTAGTCTTAAGCTGATCTAGTCACTTCTGTTTGAAGAAAATAGGTCTTAATGCACACTTATCTAATTACTACTATTACTACTGTAAAATAGAAAATGCACACCCAGGCTGAGGGATATGTCCCAGCACAATTATCCCTACTAAAATTTGGCCTAATGACATGGCTTTTATCAAGCTATAATCAATTATAAAACAGATTTTTAATTGTATAATAATTTAGACATCTGCATACATGTGAACTCTCCTGATTTCTGCGGGACTGTTTTATATGGATGACACACTGATAGGAGAGAATATTACCATTAACAGCTTTATTTTGATATGGTTAGACACATTGACTAAATTTCAGCGATGGAAAAAATCTGTTGTCTGAGTCTCTCCTGCTTTTCAGGGAGGCATCTCCTGATTTGCCTTCTGAAAAGGTTCACACGTATACATCTGAAGTATTTTAGCATGCAGTGATGTTTTTGGAAAATTATTTCACTAACAGTTCAGAAATAGGCGCAATAAATCCCAATGAACAAAGGATTGAAATCTTTTGGAAAAATGGACACTTTTTGGTAAGGGGAAACAGCTTATATTTGACAGTAAATTAACCAAAAAAACACTGGCTTACTTATAAGAATAATAATTATGCTGAACTACCTCATGATGAAATTATTCATTTACTTCCTGGTTATGAATAGCTTAACATTTTTCACTGCAAGATGAACAGTTATCAAAGTGGACTTTAAAATCTAAATCAACTGCGCAATAAATCCCAATGAACAAAGAATTGAAATCTCTTGGAATTATGGACACTTTTTGGTAAGGGGAAACAGCCTATATTTGGCAGTAAATTAACCAAAAAAATCACTGGCATTACTTATTAGAATAATAATTATACTGAACTACCTCATGATGAAATTATTCATTTACTTCCTGGTTATGAATAGCTGGTGAACAGTTATCAAATTGGACTTTGAAATCTAAATCAACTGTTCATAAAAGATAGCTTATGTCTATATATTGCCTACATAGATGATAAAACACTGACACAGTTCAAACCTTATCACAGAGATAAAATTATGGGATTAAATAAATATAACAAAATATACTGTTACTGTTAGGTATTTATGAACAAATAAAGATCTACCGAATGTGAAAAATATGCATGAAAGATTAAAATGAAGACATAGCTACTGTTCACATAAATTTACGATAAAGAGGAATAGGACTGTAGACAAAAGCATAAGGATAAAGTCATATTTAACTATAATTTAAAGATTAATTTTTCTCTTGTTATGTGAAATTTCTATGGCTAAGTGGTTATTCATGGTGTCAAAGATTTGGTTCAAATTTTGCGTAGTAAATTTCTGCATGTAAGTTAATTGTATCTGAAAATTTAATCAGTACAAATACTTCACATGTATACATGTGCAACAGATAATGAGATAGTGTCTGGCAGGTTTGAATTAGGCCTTTTCCACACATATATTTGTAGATTTACTTTGAATGTGGGGGCAGTGACAAGTCGAAATAAGTTAATAACACGCTGTCCCACATTTCATTCAATTCTTTGGAGGAGACCAACATTAAGACATCACCAAACATCACCCGATGTTAACTACCATTAAAATTTAAACACATTACACACTAAATATATATAACTCCAACCACAGATGTTTTTCACAAGTTGGTAATATATTATGACTGCCAGGAAACTTTGACATGCAAAAATAAATACGCTGAAATTTGCCAAAACTTGGTCAAGAGACGAAACTTAACCTGCCCTGCGTTCAGTAACGGCTTAACATTTGCGAACGTTTGTTTTGTATCCCTAGCCCACCGTATCACATTGCCTGCACACAGGGAATCAAATTAAATAACGTTACGAAACGATAGCCTCGAATACCTTTACTGAACACAGCGTCACAGGGCTGTAAAATAAGAGTAAGCAATGAAATGAACATAACAAAATGATACAAAAAACAATGAAAAAAACTGGCGTGTGTATGACACATGTTTTACACAAATATTCAAGAATGTGCTTAATCTAATGCAACTTTCGTTTTCAGGTTATTGTTCATTGAATTTGATCATTGATCTGAACATTCCAGAACTTGTTCAGAACCGTTTATCTGCACGTGAAAATAAAACAAAGGGACAGAATTTCAATTTTGTAAAAATATAGATATGTGCGCAACATCAATTTCTAAAACATTGTCAATAGTAGTGCAACACAAAGTAGTGAAAATCAACAAATAAGACTGAAATTCATACCCTTCTATGTCTGCCATTTTGTTTGTTCAATTCAACATGTGCGTTAAAGACGCTTGATTTTTGTAGAGCGTGCAGTTGGGAATAAAAATCCAAGCATTTTCACCGACATAGATCGTTCGCGACTGGTTCTCATTTCGAATAAAGAGATCCAGTCTGTTAGTTGGTATTCGGAGGTGTTCTGCTTCCATCCAAAGGAATTGGAGAGTGAAATTTGGTAATATAATGTCATAACTTCCCGTTTGTTTGTTATTTGCGATATTTGAAGAATGTCTTTTTACAACAGTATTCAAGATTCTGGACAGGCAAATCTGTTTCAACAGTATTTTGCGGTAAGTGATAAATTTTACAGTATCTCGTCCAAGCTTGTTCATGTGTTTAAACATGGTAAACACACAAAGTGACACATATTGAACCATGACAATCTTTAATATTCTTATGTGTATCCATAATTCCATTGTTGATGTTCATGACTGTTGACTCATGGAAATAAACGTTGTCATTATTGTCATTTTATATGTTAACGCATTTAATGATTTTATGCTTTCCGCGATGTGTATTCTATTATCCATATCTTAGGCTTAGTGCCGGCAACATCTAGATGTAGAAAAATTATTTAACTTAAATTTAAGTTAAAACTGAAAAAGGGAAGGGATCAATAGGGCCGCATATTAATTTTTATTATTATTAAAAACTGTAGTCGTGATGAATACGGTCTGTTGAAACGGTATCAGGACAACTCGACCCCTGAACAATTCGACCCCGCTAAAAAACCGAGTCAGCTCAACCCCAGTACATCTCGACCCCTATTTTCCGAGTTTTCGGCAAGTCAAATCGACCCCTCAGATGCTATGAAATTTTTTGAATTATTGTATGTATATTTTTAAATTTATTATAAATTTTTTATAAAAAATCATGATTTATAAACACCGAATACGACATAATGTTGTAATATAAATTCGAAATAAAAGTATTGTGTTTGATGTATGTGACAATTGTAGCAGCACCGAATCTGCAACACCGGTGAGTATTGTTTTATGATCGCGTTGTTATCGTCATGTATACGGAATTCCAATTGTTAAGTATGATATATGACAGTTATAAATTTAATTATATATTCTAAATGATACCTGCGTAATAACGTATCATGAATTGAAATTGAGTAACATAATTTGCTAGTTTGTTCAGGTTACTGCCGTCTTCATGAGCTTTTTAATGTACAATTTGAGAGTGAGATTATAGCCCCCTGTATATTGGACGCTATTATTATTTCGATAATTTAAATTCTGCTGATTTATTGATAAAGTGCTTTATACCGAAAACTGTATTAGTAAATTATTATACTGAAGATCTTGTATAGAGAAAAATGAGTAAATAATACTTATTATTAAATCGATATGTTCTGATACTTTTTGGACTGAGCACAATTCCAAGACTAGCGATCGGTAAATAAATATAGTAACAGTAAAATTTACATATTTTTTAATAAAGGCCTGGTGCACAGTATTTTTTCCATTTTTTTATTGGTTACAATGGAATTATTTACAAAAAATTGAAATGTTATCTGTTATGTCCGTCCCCTTATGTGTAATGTTATTTATTGTGAAGTAAATCATCTTTTACACCCGATCCTCTAACAATACAGAGGGGTCGAACTGACTTAGCAAAATTAGGGGTCTAGTTGACTTAGGGATCAAACTGTTCAGGGGTTGAGTTGTCCCGCAGGTACAACACCCCAAACAACTATATAATATAGTATATTGAATGTAACAAATATGGGAACAAATATCGAATAGGACAGATTTCTTTAATTCAGTCATGGCGAATGACTTCCAAGACTTGTCAGACTATCGGTCTGACAACCTTGGAAAACTTGTCGGCCCAAATGCAAACTTGTCAGTCCGAAAACATGTTGTTGAAAATTACATTCTTTGCAGATATGTTTGCGAGGTAAAGCAAAAATACAGTAACCTATCACATTTTGCATGCATGCATTCATACATACTTGGGAAGCAAAGCAGTCTGTAACAATATCAAAATAAATATCTATTTATATTTTTAGTTCAGTATCATTCATATTTTACATATTGTAAATTCAAGGGGAGTAACACGCAAAATTGTGGAATTGGGGGTTGTCAAAATAATTCCATTGACAACTCTCGAAATATTAAGATATTGAGTTTAATTTATCCATTAATTGAATAAATTTCATAATATAAAGACTTAAACTATAATATTTCGTTGTAGTTGGGTGATTTGGGACCCACCCATCAAACAGTAGGAACTGCCGATAAACAGCCATACCTGTCTGATGTAGTCAGTGTACCCGATTTCGCACACATTTGCAATATTCAAGTATATTAACAATTAAAACATAAAAATTCAATGACAGCATTTATATCGCATTAAAGAACAAACTCTGTATCTTAAAACAAATGTTTTATTCCGTCATATTTTCTGACGTCATGGAGGAGGGTGCGCTTGAATAAAGACACCATATGGAGAACATATTCTTCGTATCGGGTAAAGTTTCCATAATCTAATGAAGAATTTATACTTTTGATACTTTTTCTTATATTTTTATATTCTGTTATATTTTCATGTAATTCTATCAGTTAACACACAAGTAAATGGGCATTTACCTGCTTACCTACTGACCAGTATTTGTTTTGTTTTTGTGGTCGTCTGCTTCCCTAAATGCATTGCATGCATAAAAAGAATCAGCGCCCGGTCTGCTTCCAATAAAGTAACAAAGAATCTTTGTTTTTATTGGGAATCATTTAGAAAACGTGAGTAAACAGCAGGTGTGCGAAGCTGCGTCCTGTGCGAAATCGGGACACTGACTCTAGAAGGTCTGAGAATATATCAAATATGGTACAAATCGAAGCGAGTTTTACGACAGACATTGCTGTTTATGTAAAACAATGCAATTTTCTTTTTGGCTTCAATTATTTTCTATACTTCGAGAGAGAGAATACGTAACTACAGGGAACGCCACATACACAAGACAGTGCCTCCCCACGCAGACCTCCGGGAAAACACTTCTCAACTTTGATTCTGTCGTCAAAAAAGCCTTTCAGGAGTGAATGTTACATCTGATTATAATAGTTTTTTTAAGTTTATTTATCGAAATATTTCCATTTCTGTTTGATTAGTTTACTCACTATTCACTATTCTGCACGAGTTCATTGACAAATGTGAGTATGGGTCATCTCGGGTAAAAAAACTAGGTTATTAGGTCAAATCATAGGAAAAAAATTGTGTTAAAGAATTCTTATTCCTTTCATAAATTCATCAGTTTTAATCTAATATTTTCAGAACATTTGTCTGCATGATATCTTAGACATATCTAAATATGGGTCATCTTGGGTCAAATCCCAGGTCACTAGGTCAAATCTTATAATCATACCTACATAATACTTAACGCATTTACTTGCTCCTCTATAAATAAACATCCTACTGCAATATTGCCTTTGACAAAATGACAAATCCAGTTATAGTGTTAATGATATTTTGGTTGAACCTCTAGATTTTCTTTGGTGTGTTTAAATGGGTGCCAAACAACAATAAAGACATACACTTTGATAAGAACAGTTGTAGTCTGTCTATGTTGAGCAATGAAATAACTTCAAGTTAAAAAACATGTTTTTCTGTCTGATGTATTTGTCACTATTATTAAACTGAAGGAATTAAGTTCATAAATGAAAAAATAATTGTGAAATATTTAAATATTTTTCCTTTTCTTGATACAAAGTTTCTTTACCTTTTATTTTCTGATTGAATATAATTATGTATGCAGTACTTGATAAAACAATTATGTAATACTTGACTTACATTGACCTACAATGCATGTATTTGACCTATTTGTTTTATAATTGCCATTTTTCTCACAAGTGTTCAATTACTTAAAAAGGAATGGCGTTGGTTGGCATTTTGTTGTAATATGAATATCCATTGTTAAAACTTGTGTTTAATTTTGTGTGAGAGACAGAACTGTGATTTCTCTATAGAAGACAGAAATAAAAATGAATGACATAATTGGTCTTACAATTAAGGCCCATGGCATTCATATTCATGAATACAGTATATGTAACATTTTAGTGGTCTTGTACAAAGATTGTTCAAATCATGTCTGTTGGGTCAATATTTGCATCACCCCAGGGGTCACATGTTTTACACAGACTTATATAGGGATTCTCTTTGAAAATCTTCTTGTCCTGTACCAAAAGATATTTGGCATGTAGCATTGTCTAGTGGTCCTCTACCAAGATTGTTCAAGTCATGCCCCTCAGTAAAAAACTGGCCCCGCCCCAGGTGTCACATGTTTTGTATAGAATTATATAGGATAAATGATCTTGTACAGAACCATATGGCCCAGTGCTTTCATGTTTGCTATACAACATTGTCTCATGGTCCCCTACCAAGAGTGTTTAAATTATGCACTGGTGGTTAAAACTAGCCCCCACCCGGGGTCACATGTTTTCTATAGAGACTAATAGACTTGTACAGGGAAAACTTCAGTATCAATATTGACGCCGCCCTGTAAGCGACATGTTTTTTTTAAAATTCAGTTATATACTCAGCAGCCATATTTTTAAGTTTTGGGGAAGTATGGCGGGTCCTTTTGATAGGGGAAATTTGCATCATGAATCACCAAATTTGAGTATTTATAAGGCTATAATTTTTAAAAGATTTATTGATGGGGAATTTTCATTTTAAGTAGGGGAAAACTATATACTTTTTCTATGGGGAATGGGGCAGTATATCAGCCCCAAATTTGCCATAAAAAGGGACTGTATAGGGAAATTGTCTGGTCCAGAACCATCCTCAAAGGTCCATTTGTACAATGTAGTCAGTAGAGCGCCTGGGCTTCTTGTTTTAAAATGCTTCATTATTTTGTACTCTATTTATGATACTATGAAATAGTAAATCAAGTAATGATAGCTTATATTCTGAAATAAAAGCATGACCAGGAACATGCAAACATTTAGTTTCATTTCCATAAAAAAACATTTGTTAGAAATATTATTTTTGTGTTTTTATCCATCTATGTACATGCATTACGGTTGACATTGGTTTAACTAAAAGTTGATGTAGTTTTGCTTTCAAATTTTTGTCGCCACATCCATTTTGCTTTCAAATTCTTTTCTAGTTGTTTAAATAAAGATGTTATGAAATTGCTGCTTAAATGGTGATTTTTTTATACACCAGTTAATAATGATAAGGTAATGAAACTATAATACATAGTGGTCAATCGGTGTCTGCAAATCTAACCTTCAGCAAGTTGACCATAATATAGACCATGTAAAATAATTGCGATGCAGGTTTTAATGTTGTGAATGTGATCCATCACCATTTGTGTAAATCTAATACAAACTGTCATGAAACATGTTCACGTAACGCCTGGGGACATTTATAACGATCATATTTCACAGGTTGCCATGTTGAATTTTCTCTGTCATTACACTAAACATTCTAATTAAAGATCCACTAATTTAGAATCTATTAACTTAATTTTAGAGTTTGTTCAGTGTTTTTACCACAATCAAAAGTGCGACAAGTGAAATCAAACGCAATTGAATGGAGTTAATTACATTGTTGATTTTGCAGTTTTTTGTTTGAAAAGTTTGTTGTATTGAAAATTTTAAGTTTCATGTGTCGAGATTGCTGGCTACAAAATGCATAAGGAATTAAAACGTAACTTGGTAAATCAGCTTTGAATGAAATAATTTGCTACAGTAGCTATTTTTTGTGAATTTATTGAAGTAATGCAATTTCATAAGTACATTTATATGTTAATCTAATTCATACAATATACATGTGTATGCAGGGTACTAGACAGTGTATACCATGTACCAGATGGTATACATTGGGTAGTCATATAAGTCATGTGGACTAAACATCTTTCGTGTATATAATTGTGTGTTGTAACATAACCAAATTATAATTAAGCATTCTTCAACAATTAGCATGACTTCTTTACTTTCTTGAACATAACATACTCGCCTGGAGTCAGGTACAGTCCGTCCAGGATAAGTTTTTGTTTATAAACATTCGACAGACAAGTTCAATGTACCCTAATAGGGGTGTCATAAAATAGTGATACCATTTATTAAACTGTTACTCACTCGACTAGTATCGAAGTATGAATAGCTGAGCGGTCATATACGGAGCTGTGCAGCGGAAAGATGAGTAGAACATTTTCGTTCCGGGTTCGAATCTCCGCTGCAACTTAAATTAATGCTTCTAATCTGAATACTGATTATACCCTATTGAACCGAACTTTCCCTTGTTTCACGTTATCTCGGGCCCACTGTACATGTATGCATGAATATTGATAATAAACAGATTAGGTCAAGCAGAAAATTGTCAGTTTTTAATTTGACCATTCTGACAAACAACACAAAACATATTATGCACTATTACCAAACAGCAAAACTGGGCAATACATTCAAATACTTGTTGTACTCAAAGTTTCCTAAAACATATGTATTGTTTTACCTTGTTAAAATCAGATATGTAGTATCCATAAATTTGCAGTTGAATTCGGTGTAAATGATATATACATGTGTATATCTATATATTTCCTTAAACTTGCACCATTTCAAGGAAATTAAATTCTGAGTAAGATTATTATTTATGGTCTTAAATTGATTTCAGTTTCCTTGAAATGTATTATTGTTTAATAAGTAACCATTCTGAAATTGAAGGGATCACTTACGTATTTCATTTTGTATCTAAAATTATTAACTGTTCAATACAGTCTAGTCTGCTTTCGGTGAGAAATAATTTTCTCTGAGAACTAAAAATATTTATATAATTTTACACGTTTGTCCTGGTAAAAAGTGTGACCCTTTTGAATGCCTTATCATTCAGTTAATGTTAAACCGTTTGATTGAACACTTGTGGAGTCCGGTAGCTCGGAATATTTTTCAACGAAAATACTTGCTCATCCCTAAACAAGAGACTTCAAAATTTTACCAAATTACCCAGCATGCCTGTGTAGCGTGTGACATTGAGAATCGTTCAGTTTCCTCAGTTTTATACCCACTGATTTTTTATGATATTTGGTAGGGCATGATTTTCTTAAACTAACAAATACCCAGCCTCCATTCATTTCCTACTTGTTTATTTCCTTAGTAAAGTTGGTATTTTGACATCTGTACCATTTCTCTAGCTGCTCTCTACTTTTTTCTTCCATCATTGGATTTTTGTGGAAGTATTTGCTTAGGCCATGCCAAATTGGAATTTTGTTAAGCATCAACGTAAGTTTGCGAAACCTAGCTACCTATTCAAAAAAAAAAAACTCATAACAAAAAAACAAATATCCTCAGATAATAAGCGATGCATAATTTTATATATATTTTAATGAAAGAAACATCATAAAAACAAAACAAAATGGTTTGTTTCAAAACTAGATCTAAACATGAATAAATCTAAAAATATATAAATTTAAAACTGACTAGTTTTCACACAAATTGACTACTTTTCACACAAATTAACGTTATTAACAAATTTCTACAAGACAATTATAGTAATAATACTATGTTAAGAATCCAGGCCTTTTTCTGTCCATTTTGGGAAAAAAGACCCTAGATAAATTGGGGAAATTTGCGTCTTAAAATTTGCCATTTGAGAAAACTTGAATCGCTTCAACTTGAATTTTTGGGAATTTTTAATAGTTAAAAGAACAGACTTTTCATATCTAAATTTTAAAAAAACAAGCATTCTAATCTTCATTTCTTGTAGACAATAATGGCTCTAGTAAACGATTTTTCGTAGGTGCTTCTGATTAGGATTTTTTTTCAGATTGGGAAAAAACCCATATATTTGGCTTTGGGAATGGGTCAGATAGTCACATCGTTGTCGGATCTCAACTAAAATTGCGGGGGTCAAATCATGGACATCGAAAATATTTGAGAATGTTAGCTTAGAAAAAATGTTGTTTTTTTGGCTCGAGGAGCGCAAATCTAAGCGCACACATACGCTTAAGATAATTCCAATTTGGCATGGCCTTGTGTAATTTTACCTACGCAATAACATGTCTGATAAATTTAGATATTTGTTCTTAGCTTAGATAAAAAATTCATTGTTAGTTAAAATATTCTTTTGCCAAAAAAGTACATGAGAAAAATTGCATAAAAATTTAATAGAGATTTGCCTTGAATAAAAGCAAATTTCTCCTTTGAACTGCCATTCTAATCAAGTAGATTATGATCTAGTAATAAGTTTATAATGGCCTGTAGTGCAAGTTTGTGTCTGTACTGTTATTCAGTTTTCTATTTGATATGTATGCAATGTGTGATAAGTTTCAATAAAAACACATGACTGTCTGTGTGGTATTTTATCTTCATTGAAAAACTTCCTTGTTGGTAATAAATGAATCAAAAAAGGTCGGAACTAAATATTAGGAGGCTACTCAGCCTTACAAATTGTTGGGTTTTATACAACTTCATCAGAGGATGAGATGTTAATGTTTGCTTGAACCTGATAGACTGTGTTTTCACCACTTGAAATGTCACTTTAAGATGGCTTCCTGGATAACAAAGTGCTATGTAGTGTTGACATTTATCATAAAAAAACTCTGAAATCGTTAGCTTGCATGTTTTTACGCACCACCAAAAAAGAGATGCATTTTGAAATTGCATTGTCTGTCTTGTCTGTGCAAGACACTCTGTTGTTCGAACTTTAAACAATGCTATAGATTCACAATGAAACTTCTCTGAAATGTAATGCATGATGAGAACGTACCATGTTTCTGTACATACAAGGTCACCGCATTCTACTTCCGGGGTATTCATCCAAGACGTCATTTCATGACTCTTAAGTGACAACTTTTGTTTCATATATGCATCACTTGATCACTCTGGATTGGTCACTCACAGTCACAGAGTTTGCCCAGTATATCTGACTGTCTTTACTTGTTTAGTACTGTCTGGTCTGGGAAAAAGTAGGAAATATCACAATACACAAAGTAGGAAATAATTGAGAAAGTCTTGACTTTTCGTCTTTGACAATCAGTGTTTGTTGATTGAAAGGTAAGGACTTCAAGGTCATAAATCTAAGTTTGTAGACCAGTCTAAAATACACAAGTATTTGATGTGTCAATTCTGACTCTGAGTGTGGTCTTATTAAAAATTGACCAATGTGAGGATCACATTGTTAGACTGATCCCCAAACTGAGTTTTATTGTCTTGAGGTCTGTTTAGTCCCATCAGTGGCAGAAGTTCTCCAGAATGATTCACCTTACTCACAGATGTGAAAATTGAAATACTTTTCTTGTCAGTATTAATGGTTGTTGTCTCATGTTATGATTCTGTCGAGAATATTATTGATTCATGTATGCATGATTGGCTTGTAATAAATACTTAATTACATGTAATTTCTCATCATTAATTGATTTGTACTTAATTGATCACAACTTTCTGTCAAAGGTTGAGATGTATTGGACAAAATTACAAGCTTGGTATAATGTAGAACATGTTTGTTTCACAGACTGACTCAGGGCCAATGAGAGTCAGCTTGACCAAAGTAGAAATTCTGTTCCTGGTATATTTTGAATCACACAGATATTTACCTGTTGGATACAGACACAAGTGCGCATAAATTTGTTGATATTGTGCCCACTAATCGTGTGATAAATATAAATAAGTGATGCTGATACAGTACATGAATATTCATGGTCACACATCCTGCTTATATCTGATAGTAAAGTTTCGATCATAGGTTAACCATGAAAGTTGCGCATATTGTACCACATAATTATAATGCGCTGCAAGTTTACTAATTATATCCAAGACGAGAGATTGTGCATGTTCATAATTTCACAGATTTTTGTGGTTGCTAAATGTATGTAATGTATGAGTGTTGAAATATCAATTATTATACCTGATAGCACTCTTAAAGACATTGAATTGTAGGGCAAGTGCTTACTTCTTGGACCAAATTCTATAAAAAACGCACTTATGTTCTCTTGTTCCAGACAAAAAGTACTTTATGTTTAATGTCAGTTTTCAAGAAATTTGTTATTTAGACAGTTTAAAAGCTAATTTTATGTTTTAATAGTGTTAATAAATTCTTGAATATGAAATAGAGACGGAAAGTATTTCCAAGCACTAAATCAATTTCAGTGCAATTTAATGCATGTGGATGTGCCCATGGCGGTATATTGCTAATAAATTTTGAAAGATAGTTAAGTCATATTTATAATTTTATTCCTTGTGCATGGGGTTTTCCATTGCTTGACACATGTATGACAAGTGACTCTCTGACCCACTAGCACTACCCTACTCTTGAATCATTACATTTTTTTCCTTTGTGTAAAAGATGAAGAATATACCTGATGATAAAATTGCTGCTAACGTATTGTTGATCAAAATGTGATAAGAAAGTAGAGCAGTCACAGGGGTTTCATGTGACCCTAATGAATTGACCCTTTGACCTCTGGAATTTCCAAAAGGCCTCATTTTGGCCCTTAGTATTCTGGCGGAAGGGTAAATTTTTCTCGAAATTATAGGTTATTTTTGCTGTAAAATCCAGTCAAAAATTATCAAAATGACCCTTGAGATTCAGCGCCTAGTGGAACCCCTGAGTCACCAATTAAGGTATTTGTTCCATGAAAAACACTTCCCATGACGTTACTGCATTCCAACGTTCACTTGATGTTGGTTCATTTTCTCATACAAAATAGCAATTTTCTGTCATCATCCCTTTTAGATTTTCATGTCTGGAGGCTATCCTCATCATACCCTCATACCTGGGTTGCTAACTAAATTAATTTGTCTTAATGATGAGATATTTGAACACGACATATTTGATTTAATTAATTTATTTGATAAGAGTTTAATGCTGGAAATTTGACATAAAGATAGTTGTATTGAAATACCTGCTGTAGTTGAACAGTTGAAGCATCTATTTAAATTCCGACTGATTTTTAGAACTGTTAAAATTTATAAGAAAAGTTGGATATTAAAGTTTCATGCCTAAGTAAATGCAGTTGAAATCTCATTTAATGTGGAATGTAATGTGTGTGAAATCTGGTGTATTGTGGAAATCCAGTAATTTTATAATGGTCAGTATAAGATGGTTTCTTTATACTTATAACATTTGCTGAGGATTTTAGGCTTGATAAACCGTAGATTACTTTGAATTCACAATTAATTCATTCTAACTTGACCTCTTAAAATATTTCATGAAGTCTTTGATTTGAGCTGCATTGAGATACATTAGACATTTATTCACATATAGCAGGTATTTCAAAGCCACATTCATCTTAATAAGCTCTAGAGAACTTTTGAATTTGCCCTGAATCATTTTGGCAAAAATTAGGCAGTCATGAAAATTAGTGATCTACAGTACAAACTCTTTAAGGATATACTTTGGCTGATTTCCTAGAAATGATTATTGTTGTTGATGATGGTTAATTTAAATATTTGGAAGAGAATCTGGACTAGCAAGATTGAAGCTCATGAGATTGGCCAGAAATCTTCAATGCTGTGTCTGCCAAATATCAAGAAAGGGAAAAAAATATTTCAGTACCAGTATTAACAGATTTCCAACCACGTTATAGGTTCAGGGGGTTATTTTGTCGAGAACTTTGTGCATTGTACATAGTTTGTCTGCTGCATACTTTGGCATCTGTTCAGAAATTGATATTTTTTCCCCATCTTCGTGATGTAACTTGGTACTTGTAGGCTAATGTGAACTCCAGAAATTTTGTAACATTTTTTGTTTATGTATGCTTATAAAAATTGAGTATGATGCTAGATGGAATGTTATAGTGGTTGTTTCATTTTCCTGTGTGGATTTATCCTTGCCATTGTTTGTGTGGTCTTCTTGCCCTTTGTATGGATTATAAATTTGTTCAAGTACACTGATGTTTCTATTACATGGCTAGCAGAGCTTTACCATACATTTTGATAGACGTTATTGTGGAAAGATAAGCATCTGACTAAAAATTTGGAGATATGTCTAATTTGTGTTGGCAACTACAGTTGGTCTGATATTTGATCATGAAATAATTGAACTGGGTGATGGAATTATTCCTGATTTTCTGAGATTTTCAAATGGAGTTATGTCTCTGCTTGATTTATTGCAATAGATAGATCAAAAGATGTGATTAGAAAATTTAACAGAACAAGATTATGTTGTTACAAACATTTAACCGAATGATAATGGATTTATCCCATCTATGATCAACAGGTGTGTAGATATCACTGATCACACTGTGAAACAAGATTGGAAATTGGGTAATAGACATGTTTTACTGTATTTGATGCAGGTAACAATGTTATGGTGTTCAAACATGTGTTGGCAAAATTTCCAGCATTTTTTTCTGGATTGTTTATGACAGATTGCTGTGAATGCTTGATAATCTTTGGAATTACATAACGTAGAAGTGGAATATTATTTTTGATACTGCGGAATATGTTTACATATTCTGTATCTCCTGCTTATGTGTTTATTCGTGATATGAATTTCTATCATACTGAAGTTGGGATGAATTTCTGGAAATTATGATTTATACTAGTGTCCTTATATCTGTTGTTGACTCAGTATATTTGTGCTGTTTTTTTCTGCTTAGATTTCAGAAATAGGTGTTTTCTAGTCAGCTATTAAGGATTACTGAAATTGAACCATTTGTGAAATATCTTTGGAATAAATATAAGAGTTTGTAAACAAATAATGTTGTGTTTTAATCTGTTTATATTTCAGAAATAGGTGTTTTCAATTATTAAGGATTACTGGTAAAATGTTGGTTAGATAAAGTTTTTAGGAAAGGAGTATGGTACCCATTGCTTTGTGTTGAGTAGTAAGTAAGTTACTTAGCGTGATTTGCTGTTCAGCTGTTTAATGTAGGGTTAGATATCAGTTCATAAAATGTTATTGAAAGGAATACTCAATGTGTGTATATACCAGTAATTTAGATATTTTAGTCAAACTGCAGTGATGTTGATACAAAGTGAGTCACTGAGGACTGTTTGCATGTGATTAAAATTTTATCTGAAGCTCATTTTCCGTATGATAAGAGTTTGACATTGATATTGATGTGAAGATAATTCAATCAATTAAGTGTTGCAAATTGTTATCCAGCAGATAATTAATGAACTGATACTTACCGGTATATAAATATTGTGTATAAATGTAAATAGTTGGTTTCAATGGATAGTGTGTTAGCTCATACACCAGAATTCACCATTAAATTTATACATTATCTTGATTACTTAAAAAAAATATATATGTTACTTTTTGTACCTTAAAGGTAATGCAATGGTAATGTCCATCAGTATGTTAGTATGAAATGTTTATTTGTTCATTGGAACACCTGTATTCGGAAATTGGAACAAATCTTAAGTATGAAGAAAGCGTGTGCCGGTTCATGAATCTCGTCAGTACTGTCAAGGTCAAAGGCAGGGGCACTGTTCTTGGACATTTTTTAGTACAAGTGACATACATACTTAATAACTGTAAATTCCATCTAATTTTACAACATTGAATTTAGTTGTAATGTTTGGTAGGTAGGAACAAAATCTGAGAAAATAATGAATGTTTATTTCAACAAATTGCAACAGTTGCCTTGTCAGTCTGGGCATTCATTTCTTTCTGAAAAATCAACAAATTACTGTCAGTTATCCATATTTTATGTTTCAAACCATCATTACAGAGACACCATGAGTTTGTTACAAAATTAAACAAGAATAATACTACCGGGGTATATGACATCATTATTTCATTTTTGCTAGGACAGGGCAATCCCCTCTTACACCTACTCATAAAATAAAACTGTGTCGACACATCCATCTTAAATCAGTTCCTGCTTGCTACGTTTCTATTTTATAAGTGAGACATGCTGAATTTACTCTTAATTAATGACCTAAGGCAATGCTTAATAAATTAATTGCTCATGGCACCTTGATTTACCCCTGGTATTTGGCCCAGACTCAATTGTTTTCACTCTTCTCTGCAGGATCTTTATTCGGGTCAGTTTTCTTGCTCAGGACAGGTGTATAAAAAGTGTAAAAAAATCGACCTGCTCATCCCACATGTAGGTTAAGGTACTGTAAACAAATAATTTATTAAGGTTGGTCTGATGATAAATGTTCTGAATGGTAGCATTTTCAAAGGTTATGGAAGATTGATAAGTGATTTAAATCACTTCATTGAAGTGAAATAAGAACCTCAATGAATCTTTCCTATATCATGTATATGTTACTTACCCCCCTGTTTGATTGGTATGAAGTTATTTTCTTACACAATATTATAAATATCTCATGTGTCTGGCTTAGGCCATTATAAATTGTTTGTTAGTTTATCATATATTTGTTTTCATACAGTGAAGTTTGTTTTAATCATTTATCTTCTAAAAATTAATATCAACATGTTCTGAACTTCAGAAGTAAGACTTTCAAAGACCACTTCCTGTGTTAAGCAATATAATGGAGGCTTCAAAATAACAAGTTGGCAGAGTTGATAACCATGCAGCTAGTTTGGTACAGCCTTATTGTAAATTATAATGACATACATTCCCTTCATACAATACAATGAAGCCAGATACTTTCCTGATGTGTTTGATGAAATTATGAAGTCACTTTGTGTTTTATAATGAAAACTATATACAACTTTACCTCTCACCTCATTAGGGTCATCCGTAAAAAAATTGTCTGTTTGTGGTGTCCTGACCGATTCAACAAATTTGCTATGACTCAAATTTCTTTGGCTACTCAGTGCAGGATTACTGTGCTGTTAAGTGTACGTATACAGAGTCTAACTATGACCTTGGCAACCTTCACAAAATAGTACAAGTAGGAATTTACCAAGCAAATATTTTTTTAAATACAGCCTACTAATTTTTGATGTTGATAAAATTTAATGGTAGCCATCCTTTAGATTTTGATTTAAGCATCACAATTGATAAGTTTTTATTAAATCACCAGTAGTCTATAATACTGTTGGCATTGCAATATTTAGTATCTGTAATTTGGTTCTGGTTGGAAAGATAATCTAAAATATATCAAAGATATCCCGGTAGCAGCAGGTCATACCCTTCCATGAAAATTTGACAAAAATGTTGATTTTCCTCCACATGTTGAGAAGTTGCTGGCTCCTTGTGGAAGGGTAAGTTAGTACTGGTAAGAATTCAGTCCAGGAAAAACTGGTTAGGTGAACCGGCCGCCGTATATATAACTGAAATATCGTTGAGAAACAGTGTAAAGCCTGATGAAACAAACAAAGATAGTTTTGACCTTGAAGATTGGCTTCTTCATCTGTTAGTATTATTTGCCAGACATTATCTCTCATCATTGTGTGCTAATTGTAACAGGCAGATTGTTTACATAAATAGCATTTACTTGTTGTCAGTAATGGCAATTATTATGTTAATTGCTGGTTGGTTAATTTTGTACAGTAATTAACTCTTTATGTCCCATTATTGGAAATGTAAATATATCTAGTTCTGAAGTACCTGTAACTTGAAATGTGAATAATTATGGCCTTGCAGTATAAATAATGCAGATGCCCTATAGTAATCACCGTATGGGTCTGTCTGTTAGTTCATTGGTTTCGGCACAATAACTCAATAACTCAAGAAAGCTTGAGTCTATGTTCCTCAAATTTGATAGGCCTGCTGGTTATGACAAGTAGATGACCCTTTAGGCCAGAGATCAAGGTTATGTCATGTACACCATGGATACAAAACTGTTATTAAGGGACCTTCTATGGACAATGATTATACATGTAGTCCATTTCCATAATCTGCTGGGACTCTATTCTGGCTGGTTATTCTGTGATAATAAAAAAAAATAAGTACTATAATATTATGTCATCCATCTATGTTATAAACATTACTCACAGTACTGTTTTATTTTCCTGTTTACAGTGTAAGTGGTTTTCACAATTGTGATTCTGAATGAGTTCTATTGTTCTCTGTTGGGTTCAGTGATAAAACCACCATTGTATGATTGGAACAGTGCAATGAAGCATTCTACATTGATGTATGGTTTTCTGGATTCGGCTATTTCCCTGATGTGATTATTGTGTTGTGTAATTTATAGCCTGACCCTGGTTTCACTTAACATTTCTAAGTGATATTTTTCACTAGTCAATTTTTTTTAATTTGGAGATAATTAAAATTGCAACAGTCTCATCATTGACAGGGACGCTTGTATGTCTGTGACTCTAAATATATAGGTTATTGAAAATTCATGTTTGAGATCAATCTCAATCCAGAATTTTTGTGAAGTTGTCTGATGTCTTAGTTTTGTTGGTTCAAATGGAAGTTATTCCTGTTACAATAGCGTATGAGAAAAATGGGAAATTATATTGTGTAAGATAAACTTGTACCTGATTCTGTTTTTACATAGTGAAAATGTGGAGGTTTGCATTTGTGAATTTCAGTTGTTCAAAATGAGAGTTAACGTTTTTGTCTGCTTCTTTATTATTATGCACTACAACAGTCCTATATTCACCAAAAATCTCAAGTCTATTCTCACATTGAAATTTCACTTAAATTATGTGAGATTGCTCAAATACTATTACACAACAGTTTAAGGAAATTTCAACTTTTGCTGTTGCTTAAAATATTTGAGATTGCTCTGAAGAATGCTTTATACATTGCGGATACTTCATGACTATAGAATTGAGCAAAAACTCCATTGAGTGGAAACCATGTTGATCTTAGTTTGAGGAAATACTCTGTATGTGATTTTTGTTGTAAATAGGAATGTATGTTTTGCATTTACTACTCATTGAAGTCATCCCTATATTACTGATACTAACCAAACCATCGTCATTATGGTCACTTCTTACTTCGATTTTTTACCACTTGTGCTAGAAGCATACATGAACTTAGCTTGTAGTTACACGTATATTGTTACATTGACAGGATACCGAACAATGATGATGAACAATATGACATTTATCAGTGACAATTACATACAACCTTCTCATTAGTTATCTGATATAGCTGGTTTTGACCCTTGGGTATCCAACGAAGGGACTCATTTTTGAATAATGTAAATGTCTGAACCAAATATACTGAGTTACGGAAATTTGCATAAAGCGTAAGTTTAGGTTGTCTGAAATTTGGAATAAAAGCTGTGTTGTGTAATGTTGTGTATTGTTAGCATAGGACGTATATAAAACATTAGTTTCTAGAGACCAAAGTGCATATTTTGGAGGAAAGTATAAATGAATGAATACCAAAAGTGAAATTTGAAGTAGATAGTGAAAGACTAGATTCCAAAATAAGAATGAATGAATGAAACCAAAGAAATTATTGGAACCCAACTGTAAACAATTTAACCTAAGGAGACAAGCAAACAACTGTATGCTACTTGTTACAAATTGAAATAACTATGAACTAAATGGAAGCTAAGAATGAAAGATGGAAACAAATAAATGAAACCAAATGTGATTGAAAAACGTACATAAGTGTATTAAAACCCATTGTCTTGTGGCTGCATTTAACCTCATTCTTGTATACATTTGTCTGCTATTGAAATTATTACAAATGCCATGGACATAGTAAGACCACAATGGACAAACCACATAGATTTTGTGCACAATGTCAAACATGTAAGGCATTGAAGAAGAATTACGTGTTTGGTAGAATGGGTCGTGTTATACCCGACCATGTACAAACATGGTTTAACTCTCAGATGTTACCATTTGCTAGCATAGAGACTGTGGCAAAGGTTTGTATAATTGTATGCTGTCTTTGAAATGCGTTCTAGGTTTTGCTTTCCTTGGTCTGAGGTTGTAAATACAAATTTGGAGACCTTTCTCATAACTGGAGCTTCTGATTGGTTAGTTCTAAGCACAGTCTTAAAATTGACTGGTGGCACCAGCTACATTGGTAGGCTTGCCTTAAGACTCAGCTTATAATGTTTGGCCCTGAAAACTCATGATATTTAACAGGATATTTGCTGAAGATATTGTATACATTTTAAGTTTTTACTGGCCTGTGTCTTCCGGCTAACTTCAGGGTTCTCACTTAAGACTCCTAATTATGCGTTTTGGACTCCTATTTTTTCCCTGGGACTCCTGTATCTAGCAAAATTTCTTTGAAATTGCATTGAAGGACTGCAACTTTTTCTAAAAGCATGGTTTTGGACTCCTGTTTCCAAATCCTAGTGAGAACACTGAACTTGCTCAACCCCTTTGAATATATACTCTCCAAATCTGCTCTGTAAAGTTATATACATTGAAATTTTACAATAATGCTACACTGAATCTTTAATGTGATACAGACCACCGTTAAGCTTTTGTGCATTCAGTGACTTGGTGAATTGTTCTGAATTCCTGTTTCTTTAACATATTGCTTGCAAGATTTTCCAAAACATGGTTACATACTTATGGATAGCTATAATGGTTGATGTTATGGTAAAATACCAGCTGTTGGTGTTTGTCACTTAGTTATCTCAGCTCTGATTGTTACCGGATAAAACACATTGCTATTAAGAGTGTTCATTCCTTTATTAACAACACACTTACTGAGACAGATGCCCATATATCCTGTCACTGTTTTCTACTGAATTTTGTTAGGGCTGTCTTACCACGCTATTATTTGAGTGCAACGGTACAATAAGACGTTACATTATAGTGTTGTGTGTCTCTGGTGATAAAATGCCATTACATTACCACCAGAAAGAATTTCAGTTTTCTTTATTAATAAAACAGGATATTAAATTGTTTATTTTTAGATATTAATTTTCTATACAAATAATTTTTGCCCTTTTTCTAAGAGCTTTGAAATTTGTATATTCAATGTTTCGTTATGCTTAATTTTACTTCCGTTTTCTTTTCAATGTAGTTTAAGAATGATTTATCTGCAAAAAGATTTTAATGGTTTATATACTTAACATTTATCTGTGTATGAGTTTTTTAACATTGTCTTTACTGTTTCCCAGCTTTGCAACTGTCTGTAAACTAAAGACAGGTTAAGTGCAGGGTACCAGCAACAATTCAATCATAGAAGATTATAAAGATTTGTTATGATTTCATGATTTATGAGAAGTTTTTACTAAATAGTTTAATTTTATGATTGGAATATTCCTGAAATCAGGTAATAGATGCTATTTGATGAAATTCTGGTGCTTTCAGCCATTAGCCATACTTTATCATGTTCTAAAGATTGATATCATACCATGGATGTGGTGTGATAGGTCTGACAAAACCTTCCATGCCAATAGTTCCTGGTTCAATCCTCGAAATTACACAAAAGTAACAAAACAGAACATACTGTAATTAAAAAGAACAATCACTAAGGTCTGTCACATTTGTCTATACTTCGCAGACATTAATTTACCCTTTGCAGATGGATGTGAATAGTTATTAAGTAAGCCATTGCTTATAATGAGCATTGAACGAAAAATGGAAAGTGATCTTTTTTTTTTTAATGCATCCCTATTTTTAGGCCATAGCATGTGCATATTCATTTATGAAATCTTGAATAACTCAGAAACATCAATGGCTTACTTTACCTGTTGGAGTTACTCACTGTCACAGTGTAACACAAATTTGTTATCTATATTTCTTTATATTCCAAGTTTAGACTTTGTAGTTTATCATTATTTATTTTTTCTACTTCCAGGGCGTTAACGGGTTTGAAGAATTGAAAAAGCACCTTAAACAAGGAAATGAATTTTGTAAAGAGATTGCATTTGTTATTCAAGAACGGTAAGAGAAAAAGTAAAAATACTACTTAATGTGGTATATACTGATATATTCGGAATATATCAGTATATATCAGTATATAGGAATAATTCCTATAAGATTCTTTATACCACATTGATTCAAAATGTTTGTTTTTTCAAAAAGGAAGCAACAAAAATATATGCCCGAATATTTTTCATACATCGTAATGTTTGTATTGTACTTGTAGGAGAAACGAGGTCAATATCCAAAAACTTGCAATAAAAATGCACTTGTGCTTAAATACATGCATAATATATTATTCATAAATGTATATTTTAGTAGGAAAAAACACTGTCTACAATCCTAAAAACTTAAATAAAAGAGTACATATGATTATGAATCATCATCTGATACGCAGTTTTTCGACTTGTAAGTGTAATAATATATGTACAATTGGTTTTATATGTCCCCTCAGATAAATACATGTACCTAGGATTGTTCCTTGTACATGTATCTAGATTGAAAATTACTTCCTACTTTCTGAGGCAATGGATATCTTGTGAAGACTAGAATTTCACATTTACAAGTTTATGAAAATATTTAATAGCATACATAGATCATGCTAAAGTAAAAATGCATTTCAAACCCATATATTTATGTTTTACTAAATATAGAAACTTCATACATTATATGAAGAAATACTTTTCTGTGATTAGGAAGTTTAAAGTTTCTTCTTTGTTTGTTTACCTAAACAAAATCAGAACGTGGTATGTTATTGACTTCATGACTTGGCAGTCATACAATTGATCCTTTGCACAAGACATTGTTGTGTAAATTGCTTCAAAACTTTATGGAGATTCCAATGAAACTTCATACATATGTTCACTGTGAAGTGTAGATGTGTGTGACATATTTCTGTCCGTTCAAACAGTGCAGAGTAATGGCCCTTGTCTCCTCTGACGAAACAGTGATGCAGGGAAATTAAACTCTTGCAGGTTAACATCATTACACCAGGCAAAGTAGTTGACACCTAATAATTCTGCAAAGTTGATAACGCCATGGCACTGGAAGCAACAGGGCCCTATGTTGCAACCCTGATCTATTCTGTCTTGTCTGCTATTTTTGGCATTGTTTTAATCAAGGGTTAGCAATGTGAACAACAAAGATGTCTTAGTGATTTTATTTCATGCATATTACTGTGTATGATATTAACATTTTCAACAGTTTGTCTGAAATTGCCAAATCATTGATTATTTTGTACTTACCTGAGTACCTTTTTACTTGTTCATGGTTTCCGGCGGATGCATTATGCCACTGGCTTCTTGATGAAACTTTTGCAACAGCAGGTTTCACAAATTCAATGCTTATGAAGGTTTCACTGTTTATAGATCTAGTGTAGCATTATTGTAAATTTCATGTATATAACTTTACAGAGCGGATTTGGAGAGTACATATTCAAAGGGGTTGAGTAAGTTATCTGGAAGATTGGTCAAGTTTTCTCAACATAGTATTGGGTAAGTCTTAGATCTTTTGAAAGACTTAAAGAAATTAAATTTCAGTGACAAAGATCTGTTATACTTCAGATTGCAATGTTACATTTATACCAGTTTATATAAGCTCGATGTTGATGAAAGCACTATGCTTATTTGAATCATGCTAGAGTGTCTGACAGTTTATTCCGCACGCTGACCACTCCCTAATCATGACAAGATTTGTGTCCCAGTTTTATTGCTTTGTCTCCTCTTGTTTAAGTAAGGTTGTTGTACTGTAGTATATATGCATTTGTATCTGTGTATCGAATATACTTCATACTTGATATTAGTGATGTTGCGATGCTACAATATTCATGAAATCTAAAGATAGATACTAGCAGTCGGGTACTGCAATTGGACATTTTCATAAGAATGTTCTCAGCATAAGATTAACTTGTCAATGTTGTTCGGTGCTCTATAATGATACTGGCAGACAAGATGGACTCACTGCACTGTAGTAATTAGTAATATATTTACTGCTAATGTGTTATGTACCAAATGCTGTATCAGTAATATGAAAACACTACTGGACATTTATAATCATTGTAATCGGTCACAGCTTTTATTTGGACAAAAATCGAAGCGAGCGACCTCGGACGCCATATTGTTTACCTTAGATTTAGGTCAAAAGTAGTTCCGTCATCAATGAAAATTTGGACGTTCATACTTGTGTGAACGCCTCCGATTAGCCAATCAGAATGCAGAATTAAGTTACGTCATCAATACAATGAAATTTGGACGTTCATGCATGTATGAACGCCTCCGATTAGCCAATCAGAATGCAGAGATTTGCTGAATTTGGAATTATATAATAATGATGATTGTAACATAAAATATTAAAGAATGATTATTATTGTTGTTTCAACCTTCATATATTATAAATGTTAGATGAGAATAAGTCTCCATATTACTGGGAAAGTAGTTCAAACTATGACATCTAATGTCACAGCTAAGCGACCAATTACAAGTGTTGAGTTGTGTATAAATGTTTGATATTATTGGTATATTGTTTTCAGTACATTAACAGAGGGATGGAAAGCAGTTGCAATAAGTATGGAGGTTGAGGCTGATTTACACAAGTACGTATATCTACTGTATTTACACATTATACATGTACCTATGTAATATTTAGGGTTAGCTTCTGTTAAGTCATACAGACCCAGGCCTAGGCATTACCAGTATTGTGGTAAATTAAAACAATATGAATGACCAAAAGAATGCTATTAAAACTACAAATCTCCTCAAATGCATGAAAATTTCACATTCTGTGTAGTTTTGTTTATTAGCTTGTCTGTTTGTTTTTTTAAAAGAATGAAGAGCTATTGTCATAGCTTGATCATTGTTTTCTGTGTCCAGAAAAATGAAACATATTGTGTAGAGATCAGTTTCTGGGAAAGTGCTAGTCCCAGTGATAATGCAAACTTCAAGCAAATGTCTGCATCCACTCACAGTGCCCCTGTTTTTGTTGTATTAATATTTGACTTGCTACAATTCACATAATCCTTTAGTAAAACTGATTAATGGGCCATAATCTATCAACAGTCTACATTTCAAAGTGTTGGGTATATTCTCCTCAGGGGAACATTCCTGAAAGACGTGCTTAGAACATTTTCACTTTCAAAAAATTCTCTCTAAGTTGTGGCATTCATCATTTTCTGGCTGTCTATGTCATTGCCATCTTATTTACCAGAAATGTTTTACTTTGCTTGGAATGTTCTCAACAACACCTTCATGAATATCCCCCCCCCATCAGTGCCCTTCCTATATTGCATTTCAATCATTGCACTGCAGTCTCAAATTGTCTGTTTCTTTAGTATTGATCTAATACTGTTAGCTGTCATATTTTGATTGGATTTAATGCTTTTAGCTGATAGATCTATATTTTGTATTGGTATAATCATTCATGTTTAGTTGTTAAATGATATTTTTTCTTTTTGTAGAAATTTAGGCACTGCCCTATCAGAAGACATATCAAAGCCATTGAAACAATTGGTAGAAGGTCAAAGTAAAGCCAGGAGACCAGTAAGTATTTTACATGTTCCCAACAATCTGAAAGTCTTGGATTAGAGTGGTTAATTATATGACTGTATAAAACTATTATATATGACTGTATAAAACTATTGAACCACTATGGTGTACATCATATCATGGTATGTTATACTGTTACCGTTGGTGTCATAAGGTCATTATCTGAATTTAATGCCCTCTTACCAGCTGGCTTCATTTATTTTGAATCCTTTCTCCGACCATGAGCAGTTTAGAATAATTGTGTTAAGAAATGGTTACAGGAATAAGGACCTAATACCCTGCTTTAACATTGTGATTTACCCTGCCTGAAAGCTTTCTTTATGTTGAGTTTGTCAATTTCCTGTTCAGGGTCAACATCACTGTCGTTATTGGGGTTAAATGTTTGAAATAACAATACCAGTATCATTCTTTCATGAAAATTTCAGATTGAATCTACTGTTGATAAAGTATTGCGGACATTAACAGAAAAAAGGACAGAAGAACTGAGGGTTTGTATTTTTTTCTAGGTATCTTTTTATTCTACAGTATAACATAATAATCAAATGCCTGTAAATTAGTTTGTTTATTTATTACTTTGTCTTTCTGTCTGAAACTGTTCGTGTCTTAACTGTAAACGGTGAAACTTGACACAAATTTTAAGCATGATAAGAAGATAGTGCTTTATGCAAGAGTCAGGTCTATACCATAATGTCAAGGTCACTGGCAATGACACTCTAACATGGGGCATTTGTCACTTACTAATGACATCAAGTCTACAAAAAGGTAGCCTGATTTACAGTGTCTCTAAACTTGTCTTCAAAAATCTGTCTGCAGCCTTAAAAGTTTACTTTAAACTATTTTGTAAAACCTTAATATTTATTCAGATGTGAAGTTAATTTTTCATGTATTTTACAGTCAAAAAAATCAGCATATGATTGTGCAAAGACTCATGAAAAAGCTGAAGAAGTAAAACAGGGAAAAATTAAGACTGAAAAAGATTTGAGCAAGGTTTGTTGATTTAATTTTAATCATATTGCAGGGTTGTTGCAAATAATTGGAACTAGTCCTGTACCGAAATCAATTACAATACTTTTGTCCCAAACTTGCGTATATACAAATGTCTTATGTTCCTATCCACAAAGACCCTTTATGTCTTGCTTTCACTAAGATAGATTATTGTAGATTTTGTCCTCTGTGTGACTGAAAATACGTTTTGTTTCATTTCTGAAATTTTACATAATGTATGACTCCATGCAAGCAAGTATCAAGGATTTGGTGCATAACTATTGTAACTTAATTTTGGGAAGTTTGTTATGTGCATATAAATAAAGAAGGATACCTGCTTGTCCAATTGACTCCTATAATGGCCAATGTTTTTGTATTGAATTGTTCCTTATCAGAATTAAATATTTTGCTGCGTTTGTGTCTATGTTTCTGCATATTGAGAAGACCACATCTGACTGAAAAATGCTTTTTCTGCATTATTGAAAATGCGACTTTGACATTTTGTTTAGACTGAAAAGAAACAGAAGCAAGCATTTGATGCATTAAGGAAGGCAGACAAGCATTATTGTGAATGTTGTGAAAAAGCTGAGGTTGCTAGACAAGAATGGGACTTCACTGTACATAAGGTATGCTATCAGTTTATTATTTTCATAAAAATGAACGTCTTGTTCTTTTATGTGATGCAGTCATCCAGTTTGCTTGTTGAGGGCCATTGGTTGTTCCAAGGTGGCCTCACCTGTGAGTGAAGTAATACCATTGCTGCTGTAAAATTTCAGCTTCATTGATTTATCTCCCCTTCAGCTCTACAACACAGTGAGGGATTTGAAGGTCTCTATAACTGCCCTCATGTTTAAAATAAGATCCACTTAACCTTGACCTGAGAGAAGTCTTTTTAACAAAGATGAAAAATCAGACAACACTAAATGTTAGAAGAATTGTTGGAACAGCTTTTTCTGTAAATTTGATCATTAACTACTAGTTTTATCACTATGAACTGATCTGCGTGAGCTGAGAGAGGTCTCTTCACAATATCTATGGTAGTTAGAGGGAAAAGTGCAGAATTTTGCTGGAATAAGTCATTTTTACTTAAATTTAATGACAAAACTTACCTAGTCCTCGCAATCAACTAATATGCATAACAAGTTTACTTTTGTAGCATGAAACAATTTCAGAATTATAATATTAAAATTATTTGATATGAAAATCCTATTGGTTTTGACAGGCTACAGGATATATGGATGGTATGATATCTGAAAATTCCTTACCTTTATGATTAATTATTGAATTCACATGATTTTCAGGCAAATGCACAGCTGCAGGCTCTAGAAGAGGAAAGAATCAACAAAATGAATGACCATTTAAATCAGTATAACTGTAATATCTCAGTTCTTGGTCCAAAATTAACTCAGGTAAGAATAAGGCTAGGAATCGACAGTTCTGAACATTTGAGGTAGAGACAAATCTCAGTTGAGATTTTGTCCAAGTTTGTAAAACTGAGTTTAGAGACCAGTCTCTGAACTCGATGATCTTGTTTGGTTTTTTCTGATCACAATCAGAAAATTGACCAGGGAATGGCTGCATTCTGATATTTGTATTCAAACTTGGTTTAATAAGCTCAAACCCTTACCATCAACATAAGCATGCTCTGTCCATCATCTTATGAGGTCTAACCTGGGATTGGATCTCAAAGAACCAGATTGGATCAGAACCAGGCTGTAACTGAATATTTTACATTTATACTGACTGAAATAAAACTTCCTGATTTTTTTAGTATTTGCGATTATTTATCGTCGCCACTGGTTTCCTATATGAGCGACACCTCCAGACGTAGGTCAGTCATTTTAGATTTTGGAGGATAGTGCATGATACAGAAGATGCCCCAGTTCCAGAAGCACATCTGGTTCTTGAAAGCATCGTACACGGGACCTTGGTTTTTCAAAGTCTCATCCGAAAGACTGTTAGTGCTGTCAAGTGGTGGAGCGGGGAATCGAACCTTCGATCCCTGGATTACTAGTCAAGCGCGATACCTCTGGACAACGGATCTGCTACAAAACTACATGAAAATTGTCTTAAATACTACAATTTAACTTTTTGTTTTTAATAATGGACATTTCATTATAATATTTCAATATTTCATTATGTGTACTCACTGCTTCTTTTGTTCTACTTTACAGAGTTGTGATAAATTAAATGAAATGGTAACAGCTGTAGATGTAAGCAGTGATATAAGAAACATCGCTAATCAACGAGGTTCAATGCAATATACTCCTGAACAAATACTCATTGACTGCTATGTTAGTATTATACATGTGATATTTTATGCCCTGAATGGCTGGTATAATGTCAGTGCGCTATCCATCTGTTCATTAGTAGTTAATTCATCATTTCCCTGATATTACTTCTAAACTTTTTCAGGGATTCTAATGAAACTTAAGCAAGTAAAGATTCAAATTCCTCCCTAGCAATTTTTGTGTATAATTCCATTTAATGAAAGACAACTCTCTACATCAAATTATGACACTCAAACAGCGTACTAACATTGCAGATTACCTCCCTTGAGCAGTCTTGACTATTGGAGAAGCAAACAAGTCATTGTTATTTACTCCTCATATGACATTATAATTGTTGACACCTTCAGACAGCTCTAATTACAACTATTTATTTTCCTGTCGACCATTGACGAGAAAATCTTCTTGTGCTTGGATTTAATTCAAAACAAAGAGTAACTAACTTGTAATTGGAAGTCAGATATGCAAAGTTATGGACAAGATGATGGCATTATACCACATGGTTAAAAATTAGCCAGATGCAGGCTAAATTTCACATTGTTATTTGTCAAATCCTTAATATTAATCCTCATACTTCTGAAATATCAATCAGTGAATAAGTTTATACAATTGAATGATTCTTTGTGTGTATATGTGCATATATTTGACAGTTATAGCATATGAATTATGCAACTGTCAGAGAACATTGCCTTCTCAATAACAAATAATCTGTCTTTTCTCTGAAAATGTTGCTCGAGAAAGTGACCACTGTATTGAGATCCTCGGGGCGGACTGCTGCCTTACTGCATGTACATGTATTTATGTAATTTTTTATATTTCAGGCAGAAGACAAACAGTTTACTATGAAAGCTGACAGACGGAAAATAGCATTACAACATTATATTTTACAAATAGGACAATCTATTGAAAGAGAGAGGAAGGGCAGAGAAGGTACTCTATATATTACCTTTTTATTGTATTTTTGAGGGAATGCTGTGGGAAAATATGTTATTTAGTCTTATTTCATCTTGAAATAAATCAATTGAACTCTGTCACTCTCACATAAGCATCTTTTTCAGTCTGGAAGTTTATGTTTAAAATGTTTACCATTGGCTATGCATGTTATTGCTACGAGTAGACTCCATCTCTGTTTGACTGAAAAATTGTTGATGGGACTGAACACACTAGTATTATCCTTTTATCATCCGATTTATCTGTTTCATATTCTAGGTGTTGAAAAGTTAGTCAGTGTGTACAAAGAAAGACCAAATTTTGCTGATCAAGATGCACAAGATGATGCCAAACAAAGACTCAACCAGGTAAACTTCTTACCTTGTATTATAATTTTTATTTGTGAACGCAATACAATATAATCCTACTTTATGTTTCATTAAAATCCTAATGGCGCAAAATGTATGTGATTATCAAATACACATTTGTGTAATTGATACATTTTGCTGTCCTGTATGTGATTGTCAAATACACATTTGTGTAATTGATACATTTTGCTGTCCTGTATGTGATTGTCAAATACACATTTGTGTAATTGATACATTTTGCTGTCCTGTATGTGATTGTCAAATACACATTTGTGTAATTGATACATTTTGCTGTCCTGTATGTGATTGTCAAATACACATTTGTGTAATTGATACATTTTGCTGTCCTGTATGTGATTGTCAAATACACATTTGTGTAATTGATACATTTTGCTGTCCTGTATGTGATTGTCAAATACACATTTGTGTAATTGATACATTTTGTTGTCCTGTATGTGATTGTCAAATACACATTTGTGTAATTGATACATTTTGCTGTCCTTCGTTACAGATAATGCATATGACAATTAAATTACAATCATTGATTCTCTGCAAAAACTGGTAGTAAAGGTCTGTGAAAAGATATAGATGTTGTTTAACATTTTGAATCTGATTAGTCTCTTTTTTTCATGCGTCTTTACTTTTTATAACTTCATACTTTTATAGGTTTTTTTTTAAACTTGGTCAATGGAAATCGTCACCTCTTGTTTTAAAATTGATGCCCTGTGGATATCTGCTTAAAATTCTTCTGTTTGAAAATCCCATTGTTTTACTCTTTTAGGTGATTTTTATGACCAATTTTCTTGAGGCAAATCATTTCAAGATTGCAACATTCTTAGCAGAGCAAGACGGATCAGTAAAACCTGCACATAAATTCTCTAATTATATTGAAAAAACTCGAGACAAACAGGTAAGATTTTTAGTTTTTTTTAATTTATGAGGCATTTATGTAATTTATCTTTGTAGTCTTTCTAATAATTTATGAGGCATATTGGTTATTCATTAATTTGTTAGTTCCTCAGTTTCAATGGATTCCAATGATACCTTACACAATGTTAAGTGTGATGAATAAGTGTGTTTTGTGATATCAGTTGTAGCCTTTAAATTAGATGGACATAATGAGACTTGCAGCTGTACAATTTGGATGAATTATATAAAATGCCTTTGTTGTCCATCTAATTAGTTCAGTATGTGGAGGGCTGGGCTGTCACCCGAGAGATCCAGGTTCATTTCCCAGACAGGGCAGGTCTTCTGTGACATTTGGCTATGGTCATTTGTCTTCCCCCTTCTGATTCATCTTAGGTAGTTGTGAGCAGCTTGCAGTAGGGCTTGCAAGTTAGTACTAGTTGCTAATTTATGTCAGGAAAACTGGTTAGGTCTACTGACTGCCGTGTATAACGGAACAAATGTTGTTAAACCCATTAAAAAAAAAACCTTTTGCTATCAAATTAATATTTATTTATTCACTTTCACCAGGGAATGATGATGAGTGTATTAAAGTTACCAATGAATCTTGCGACAGAGGGTAAGACAGGATATGATGTCACAAATGTTGCAATAGGAGCATTAGCTGGAGATGAACCATTTGGTAAGTTTTGATCACATAACATTTCTACCTGCTTCTAGCCTGTAACTGATTGTTACTCCACATTCCAAGGCATTCTGATTATTACCTAACCTTGGTGGCATGGTTTGGTAGGAGAATTAATGTGGATTAGTGCAATATATGGATGTTTTCATTTACATTTTTTGTACAAGATACACTAATTGAATTTTTTATTTGATACGTTATATTTGGACTAACATGTTCCAAAGTCTATAAATTTAATAAAAAGGTACGTTGAATTGCACTGTTGTTCATTTGATATTGGATCAGATTTCAATTAGTTTAGCGATATATACATTTATATTATGTAAGATTTGTAGTGGGGGTTGTACACTCACAGTTGTACATGAGCTCTGTAACAGATGTTACGGGATTCATATTCTTCATATATGAGTTTTTCCTACTTTAGATGATGATGAATTCGATGATGCTCCTTCACCTGAACCTCAGAAGATCATTGGCCGATGTAAGGCACTGTTTGACTATGAGTCGCCACAACAAGATGAACTAGTCTTACATCTAGGTAAATATTTCCCTTCGTGTTGGTATTCCTTTAGTTACTGGGCAAAAAACTTGAGCATTTACTTTCTCATGACTACATGCCTTTGTGTGCCTAACAAAATAAATTACAACAATATTGCAATCTGTTGTACTGCTACATACCTGCTATCAAACTTAAACCTTTCCTGATAAATTGGCTCCAACCTCCAGTGATTTGCCAAGTCAGCAATGTCAAACACCCTTGATTGTGAGGCAGATTATGTGTCAACTATAAGAATGCACAGTGGTTTAAGGGGAGAGCTGTGGACATCTATTCAGGTTATTGGTTCAAATTCCACTACAGATGATATTTTCACAACAGTCTTCGGAACCCTTAGATTAAATGTGAATCGATTGAATCAAATTGTAATATTGAGTGTTTGCATTTGTGATATGCATTTTTAAATCAAATTTGTTGCGTAAACTTTAATCATTTGTATTCTAAACATCTTTTCAGGTAATATTGTCAATATTTATGATAAGCAACCGGATGGATGGTGGCAAGGAGAACTGAATGGTCGAGTTGGAATGTTCCCTGCAACATATGTAGAGGAAATTTAAACCACTCAACAGATATTTTAGGAAAAACAAAGATTTTCCCTTACAGTACCAGTGTGAGATGAAATGAATTTGTTGTATTAAATAGTTCAAAGTTCATGCAATGTATGGTAACTCATTGTAACTTCACTTGTGTTTGATATCACAGCTGTAAAATATATTGGCAACATAGCTTTATAAAATATGGATTTGACATATCAGCTGCACATGTGTACAAATTCATGGCTAGCAGTATTGATCATTCACTGGAGATTGGTCAAGTCTGCAAACATCTGTACAGAATCGTGGAGTTTAGCCTTAGAAAGTTGCTATGTAATTTTTGGTTGCCTTGTTTCACGCTTATGAAAAGTTTATATGAATGATATCGAATTCTAAGGTTAATAAGTGGTACTATAACCTTTGACCTCTGTCATGGTCAGTACCAAGGTGAGATTTTAAATGCTTCCATGTATGTTTTCTGATATTTTCTGAATGAAGTGGTGATTGTACACCAATGTGGGATAGTTAGATGAACAGGCAATATTTTGTGTTCAGTTTCTACTGTTGGTGGATATTTATATTATTATTTAGTGTAAATGGATGAATTATTGCTGATATTTTAACTGGATGTGTAAATGTATTGGTTGTGAATCATTCTGGTCAATATTTGTTTTCAACATTGCACTCATTTGTTTTGATTTTCTCACTGAAAAAGCATTTAGTCTTTCAATATATTATTGAAAAATGCATTAATTTATTCAGAATGAAAATTATTTTATGTGTTATTTCCCCAGAAAAATCTATTGAGGTCCAATTAACATTATATATTAATTATTTTTAAGAGGATTACATGGAAACTTGATACTTGCAGTGTAAGTTGTCATTTTTGTCTTGTAAAGGTAATCTCCCTTGAAACTTTTGATGGAAAAAATCTGTTTAGTTTTGAAGTGTTTTTGTTGTTGTTTTTATTTTTCTGCAATCTGATTTTTTGCATAATACAATTTTTTTGAAATGTATTCTCAATATTTGAGTCTATTATGTTGTCAGTGAATATAGAGATTACAATGATATTGTAAATGTATCTACACACGGAAGTAGAAGTTGAAGTATATTTCACAATGTATATCAGCAAGTATATTTTTTTAGAATATTCTGAACAAAATCTGTTTGGAGTAAATATTTTAGACTAGTGTGACCAAATTTTTTTATGTGTTAGTATGGTCATAGAATCTGTAGTGTGTTCAATACATTATAGGCTGGAGTTATGGCCCCTGAATAAAACTAAGTCACTTTGGCTGATTATCATTATTTAACTGTGGACCAATTTTATTGTCAAAGTAATCTCATCATTCTTGTTCATATGTTTAACACAAGAGTACAAGTCATTTGTGTGTGAATGAAATATTTATTTTTGTATTCTCATAAAGTTGTAAAGTTGTTAATAGATTATGTCAGGCTTATATAGTAATCATTTTTTGGCAAATTTTGATTGAAATAATTTCTAAATCATGCCACATCAGAAAAACATCATACAACACTACATCAAATGTGATGATGAATTTTTGCTTGATTGTCACTGCCACCTGTCCCCTATGTTTCATGCCACCTCGACCGTTCGTTTCAAACTGAAAGGTTTCTTCTTACTGTTTTGACCTATGCCATTGACATAGGAAATGATGTGTGAAAGGTCAATGTCAGGAAAATAGCAGTCGTATTGAATAGTAAACTCAATTAAACATGTGATTTAAATACATTCTACAGTTTTGTGTTTTGGTATCCATTTCAGTTGTGTGTGTTCTCTGTAAACGATCAAAAACTTCTGTTTTGTTTATTTCTGGACAGATTTTTCATCAGATTGTTGTCAGAATATAATTGGAGATTCTAAATTAATTTTGGGAAAAAGTACTTTTTTGCCATTTGAAATATGACCAGATAAAAGCCTTAAAAGTGGCAAGCCAGGCATCTCGGACATCCATATTGATATTCTGGTGTTAAATACATCGCTGCCTCTGTTCACATAGCAAGTAAAAAATAGTGATAATCTAGCAATTCTTACATGTATGACTAAATGGTTGTATGTTTCAATCCTCTCTGTATTGACATTTCATATGTATGATAAAAAGCATCCTATTAGTGAATTCCACATTATTAGTACACAAAATATCCTATATGTTAGTGATGTAATTAGTATTTAATACTGATACTTACTGTTACGTTGTATAACAATGTTTCATCTTTATAGAAATGCCAACTTGAGTGATTATCTGTTGTGTTAGTGAATGTGTGTACTGTAAATCTCGCAAAAAAATTACTGCATCAGTGAAAAAGCTTTTTACAAAGCACTACCATACCAATGAAAAAACTTGTTACAAAACACTACCACACCAATGAAAAAGCTTGTAACAAAACACTACCACACCAATGAAAGCTTATTACAAAACACTACCACACCAATGAAAAAGCTTGTAACAAAACACTACCACACCAATGAAAGTTTGTTTCAAAACACAACCACGCCAATGAAAAAGCTTCTTACAAATGAGGTTCAGTTTCCACACTTAATTTTCTTGCAATAAAATGAACTTAACGAAAACTAATGTTTGGTTCGAAATGCTACTCGGATTTTTGGGTAGGACAAAAGCATACTTTACAGTTGAATATATTCCATTTTTGAAATCATTGTCTTGAAATTTGTGTTTTCAGAGATTTTGTTGTGGGAGGTTTTGCTCTGTATGGGATGTTCTCCTGCAGTCTATAAAATTGTACTATTATCAAAGAACACAAAACGAGGGTTTGATGCTAAACTATCATAATTGCTTCTTTAACAAAGTAGTGTTACAACCGTTTGCATCAAGTGATCGTAATAGAGTGCCAGTATGGCGAATATATGATATTCTTATTATCTTAACATTGATGTATCTATGTATAAAGTTATTGATCAATCATTGAAGTATGCTTTAAATAGTTCCATGAATCAGTTCTGGAGAATGACAGCAAAAATGTGACTGTTTCTGTGTTTTTTTGGATATGCAATATTGAGAAGTTTTTTGCTGTCATTCTCATGAAATACAACTTGTAAAGTCTAGTTACTTCACGATTTCTGGAGACATGTCTAAGATTTTGTTCACATAATTTTATGACCATTTATTGAGCACCAGTTTCATGTTTTAGTGCCTTTATGTAATAATCATACTTTATTTCCTGTAAATATTATTCCAAGTTAATTGCTTTAAATTGTAAATAGATAACTCCAAGTTAATTGCTTTGTTTGTAAATTTAATTGTTTTAATGAAGCTTCTGTTATCCAATGCTTTCATAAAACTGGACTTACATTTTTCTATTTGTCTGCATAGTGATCATGATACATGTGTTATACTATATTTTAAGTTTTTTGTCTAGCTGAATATGAACATGAACAGCCCCAGGTCAGTGTTTATATAAAGGTCTTGTTTTCGAGCCCCACCTCAGTTCAAGCGAAGAAAGCAAAACTTTTCGGCTCATATTAAAGAAGCAGATTGACTTGTTTCACATACACCTCTTTTTTTTTCCTGCAAATTTATGTTAGTATTATAATAATTAAATGTCCCTAAAATTCATATTGATCAAAATAGAATTGAAGCTACATTACTCAGGTGATTAGTAACGTGCTACTGTTGTGTATGTTATGTAAATTGAGACATAATTAGTCTCTGTGATTCATTTTTTGTGTTCAGGTTGGTATTATATTGGTTTACTCATTTACTTATCCTCCAATGACTGCCTTTTCACTTTTGTTTAATGATATGCTGCTTCAAAGTGTTGCTTGTTCGCTGTCAAACTGAATAATTTCAATCCTGTCTTATTACGTCTAAATATAGATAGTTCCTACATCTACAATATTACCTCCCTTGTTCTTAATCATCACCATTTTGATAGGCAAAACTAATAAGCACTTAAAGGAGTAATTCCCAAATATGTGATAATTGAGAAAATACCAAGAGAGTTTGCATGTGACAACCTCATTTTCTTCAACTTTCTGAGCCATCTGCCCACATGAGCACAATGAATAAGTTATTTTTATATGTATGGTATTTAGCACGTTTTAGATCTGTGAACTTCTGATGTTTTTTTCTTTTGATTTGTCCCCTTATCCTAATTTGTAATTTGTTGTAGTTAACTCACAATATATTTCCCTTTTCACCCTTTATTTCTCCCTTATCTTATCAGTTGGTGTAATTAAATGCCTGTATTTCTTTTTGTAACCATTATTGCATTTAGATCTTAAGTCATCTCTTACTTTTAATCTAGTGTCAGTATGAGTATTGTACACATGTACTTTATATTGTTATGAGTTGTAAAATATATTTGTTGTTAACAAATAAATGAAGAATATTTACTTTATGTTGTCTGTTTTTTAGTTTTTGTGATCACCCTGTGTCAGTCGTCGTTCGTCATCAACAATAATCTTCTTCTCTTAATCCACTAGGCCAACAAAGTTCTCACATATAATCTCTATGTGGTCCCCTTTCAAAATTGGTCAACAAATTCCATTATCTCGACTCTCGGCCTTGCACTTTTGGAGAAGATTTTCAAAGATTATTTTCCAATATAAGTTTGTGGAAAGCATGGGACCCCCAGTGTGGAGCTTGTTTTGACCACAGGGGCATTATTTGACATTGCTACCTACCAAAATATCAAAGCCCTGGGCCGTGCAGTTTGGGTGAAAAATATAGTTAAAGATCTCCCTATATAAGTCTATAAAAAAGCATGTGAACGCGGAACAGGGTAATGCTAGTAGGTCTTGGTAGGGTACCACGAGATGACTGTTGCAAAAAACATGGAAGTCCTAGGCCATATGGATCTTGACAAGATTTTTTTTATTTTTCATATTTCCCGATATTATAAATTTATAGAAAATATATGACGACAATGTACGCTCCCACACAGCGCTTTGATTCTACTACCGTTACATTCACAGGTGATTATGAAGGTATCGGAATAAGCGCCCGATGCTAAAGGAGAGTATAGAAAATGCTACATACAAAATATGAAAAGCTCAGAATCTTGTGGTTCTTGACAAAATATTTTTCAAAGATATTCCTTACATAAGTCTATTTAAGACATGTCAACCCCAGGACGGGGCCAATAATGACCCCATGTGCATTATTTTAAAAACATTGTTAGAGGACCACCAAACAATGTAACATACTAAATATGAAAGCTCTGTGACTTATGGTTCTGGAAAAGATTTTAACAGTTTTCTGGTAGTTTTGATATAAAGTTTTTTATAAACACAAAGACCTGTCTTATGTGAAGCGAATCTGTAGTCCAGTGGTAACGCGCTTGACTAGTAATCCAGGGATCGCAGGTTCGATTCCCCGCTCCATCACTGACCATACTAACAGTCTTGCGGACGAGACTTTAAAAACCGAGGTCCCGAGTATGATGCTTTACACCAAGCACGTAAAAGAACCAGGGGTGCTTCTGGAACTGGGGCATCTCCTGTATCATGCACTATAATGCAAAAATCTAAAATGACTAAACATTCTTCCGGAGGCGTCGCCCATATGGGAAACCGGTGGCGACGATAAATAAACACAAATACAAATATGTGAAAAATGAATTCTTAGCGACGTTTGGTGGAAATGGAACAAAAAGTAATACGAAGGTTCGTCATATAAGAGTCGAACTAGATTCATACATAGGTGTTCGGCGCGTTGTTTGGACACTTCAAAATATCATAATGTATCATTTGAAACAGATTGAAAACAAATCAAGTACTGTCATATTTAACTTATATATGTGACAGTATAATTATGATTTTGGTCCCAGACAACGCGTCGAACACCTACTCATTCTTATATTTTCATGAAAATGCGGTAAAATAACGACTAATTAAGAAAAAACTAAACCTTACTAACATTTTCTTTATGCTTTTGCCTCGTTGGAACAGTCTCGAATGTGGCGTTGGCACATTTTTACGATACCCCCGAAAAAAAGAGGTGGCCCAAAGTCGACCATCCGTGTCATTGGATCTGGGAATGACCAAATACTGACGAGAAAGACTTCGCTTCAAAGCGTAGCCTCAAAACTTTTGAATCACCGCTATGCAGATTTGAAATTTCAATTGACAATGCGTTCAAACCACCTAGAGCTAAAATTCACATCCTACTAAAACAAACCTGCAGTCGCCGAACTCACTAATGATATACTCCGCTGATTAATCCTAATTAATCATGCCCACGAGCCATTTGACAAAAAATGAAGATCACGAAAATTATTGTAATAATTTTATCGCAATTATCAATTTTCTGCATTCATAATATTTGGAGATGTTCGGATCTGTAGGCTGTCATCATAACGGTGTTTACAGAATGTACCCTACTGTGATTTTGACACTGCGCGTGCCGGACACGCGACATGTCAAGCTTCGTCTGGAAAGCCATAAGACAAAATACCTTCAAATACTCTTGTTCATCTCTCGTGTGAAATCCATCAATGATAGGTTTTGTGCAAAATATTGTTCTCAGTGGGTCAAGAGTCCTTTCTGAAGCCTAACAGTCAATTACTGGTATTAATTGATTGTATTTTCAAACGCACAGCGATCTCTCAGCATCCCTGTTGAGTTGTTGAAATAGGCATCTATTGAAAAGTCAGAGTCAGACGACACTTGTATCTGAAGTCTCGCGTAACGAGATGTTAAAACGGGAGTGTAACGGTAATTGGTTGCCAGATGAATTTGTCAGATTCCTTCAAAGTCTAACTCCGGGGTAAGTATAAATAGCGAATTCCCTAAAATTTCCATATTAGTCGTAGAATGCGTTGAGACAATCATATTCTCCGATTTAGACTCCATTTTCGAAAATAAATTGAGTAAACTGGAAAGAACTTTTAACGGATAAAATTTAGAAAAAAGGTATTATTCCTAAAAATATGGCCCAGAGTGTGTCAGCTGACTTTATGAACTATTGTCGAAGTTTTGAAAATGAGTTGGACGAAGCTGAGCGAGCAACATACTTAACAATCGGACATATGTCTAGGGATGAAAATGTTACGCCAAACTATGGTCGCCATAGCAACGCATCTCCTTCGAACGAATTTCCATCGTGCGCGTATGCTTCTCAAATGGAAAGAAACATACCCGACGAAGACGGACGAGAATTTTCACATCATGATTTTTACGGCGGAATTCGTCCGATCGTTCGATGCGCAGCAAACGTGCGCGAAAGAAAACGCATGATGAGTATAAATTCCGGATTTGAAGAACTTCGACTGCACGTTCCGACATTCCCGTATGAGAAAAGACTGTCCAAGATAGATACATTGCGGCTAGCAATATCGTACATAGCATTGTTACGCGATATCCTATCGTCTAATGTTGATCCTGTGGATTACGTGGAACATAGTGTAAAAGCTGACATGAAGACGGCGTGGAACACGAGTGGTAAGATATTTCAAGCGTTTTTTGTTTCTTTTTAACAATCGGGGGTGATTTAATCACTGAACTATTTTTTTTAATATTTAGGCCTACTCTCTGTTTAATAAATTGAATAATTGGTTATTTCAATTTAATAAGACTTTCATAATTAATGTGACCATTGTTAAATAATAGAAATATGATAAATCCGGCTTGAATTTAGTGCGTAAACATGTATTGCTAGTCTTTATGGCGAAATACTTAATCCTAAGTTATGAATAGGCCTTACAATCATTCAAGTTACTGCTTACGAGAGAAATTTTGTTTCATAAGAAAAAAAATTGAAACAAAAATGTCGAGAGTAAATTTATCATTTAAAGAAATGTTCTAATTTTATTTGGATGTCAATCTTTCATTCAAGTAACAATAAAATTAATTTATTCAATATACGGAATATTTGGTTAAATATCACGGAGTGTCATTAAACAAGTCGCATTTCATAAAATACAATCGTAACGGGAATATGCAGACAAAACATTTGTCGACGTATTTTATCAAGTAATTTTCTATTTGAATTTTCTTCAAAGCGTGTTGGAATCTAAACATATCACTTGTATAATGACATGAAAATAAGAATTATACCATAACCTTTAATATTGAAATCATTCAAATCGGATCCCTTCGTTAATATTAGTTAGGCCTACTTCAAGACAATTAAATAGATTCCGTAACATTGAAATGTTGACAGGACATAACAGACATTCCAAGAAAACACTCTTCACTGAATTTATTTTTGGTTATTTTCGTAAAAACATTTTTACTGCTGGATCCTCACTAATTTGTTAAAACATGTATTAAAAGTTGTTTAATTCGACAAATTAATAATTGCCTGTGAAACAATACAATTAACTAATCCACTGGTCAAACTTTGAAATCCTACTAATTTGATACATATTCTGCGGTTATGGACAAAGCGCTGAATATTTCATCAAATTAGTGAATTTCGAACGTATTTTACGTATAAAACCCGATTTAAATTTTCAATGAGCAATTACTTTCAATGTCATAAATCGTAAGTAGGCATAATTGTCCCATAGCAATTTTAGACTTCTTATATAAAACAAATTGTTGTAAATTGTGAAAGACAAGACCTTCTTACATAACAATAGGCGTATTATAGCAAATAAAGACATCCTTAGTTGCTTATTTGAATTCAAAGACTCTTAGGAGATATGTAACCCAGTTATGCAGAATATTGTACCGATGGTAGTTCGTGCACTCTGCCTTGTGCATATTTTCTTGTACATTGTGCCTGCTTTTAAATAAGTATTTTATTTAAGTATTCACGTCGTCGTTGTGTCATAGCGAGTACAATGGTGTTTTAGAAATTAACTTTGTCTGTAAAATATTAAAAAGGAACTTGCAATTTTTCGCAAGTTTCGTATTTTGTACTATTCGTACAATTTAAAAATTACATGTATTTCTTATTTAAAAAAAGTTGTTGGTATACATAGTGTATACATAAATTCTCAACTTTTATATTCATGATTTCAGTGTAATTTTCAAATATGAATTGGCAGCTATTATATTCATAATTTTTTGGTACATTTCAACTGTCACTTCGCAACTTTTATATTAATAAACGTGGCTACATCTTAGTATTAATTAAATGTTGGTCTATTTCATTGTATTTTGTTCGATAAATCCATTTTGTTATGTACAAAAGACTCGGTATACGTGTAATCTTCACATTATCGCGTGTCTGTAGAAACGTGTGTATTTAGTGCATTTCCAATACTTTTCGTGTAAAACAAATGTATTAATGTTCTTCTGTAAATTTCAAACAATTATGTGTGCTGGCAAACTGTATTTTCATTGATATCGAATCTATTGTACAAGCGTATTTGTATTTTTTTCAGATTTGACGGCCAGATTATCGTGGGTAAAATGGGAAAATCTCGGAGTGTACCGTAAACCAATTTTGAATATTATAGCAGGTGGTCAGGATTAAGGCAGTGATAAAATACATTGTACTTTGAAGGTTTACATTCAGTGTCATTCAGTGTACTTCTCCGAATGTTGCGAAACGCGGCTTTATTATTCAATAGGGCACACGCACAGTATCCCCAAAACAGTTAAATACCGGTACGACTATGCGTATAAACATGTGCAATATGTTACCCGGAAACGGCATGGGAAGGCATTGCTGTTTGATGGGTATAATGCCAGACAGAAGTTGTGTGTTCGAATCCCGCCTTCAGCGAGGTTGAACCACACACATGACAATCATAGAGCGCCAGTACTTGTAAGTAACGTAGGAAGCAATCACCGAGAGTTGTAATTACCTGAGACACAATCGATGTAAAATAAATATATGAAAGTGTTTAAAAAAACAAGGAAAAAGTCTGTTGGGACGTTAGGTCATGTTTAATGTTTTACGCGACTCCATTTATACAGCCATTAAAAACGCAACCGAAAATTGTCTGCTTCAAAACATGACATAAAGAAGAAATAATTCTGTATTAATTCAATGACATAATTTCCTAAACTTATGAATTATTGGTCCATAGTTTCAATGATTTTTTAAGTCACACGACAATAGTTTAAAATTAAATATTTATGTTAATAGTTTGGCTACACGATAGTCTTATAATATATCGTATACATTTTGTATAATTTTATGTATGAGGTGTATGCTTGTATAGTCTCTTATAATTCTTATTTGAATGGCTTTGTGCAATGTTTTATGTTTTTTATAGTCTTTACTATATGTATATCTATGTTCTGTACAAAGATGAGACTTTAATAAATAAATATATATTGCCAACAGTTGGTAGCTTTTAACACCATGCACAAAATGAAGTATGATTGAAACAGTTTAATGGTGTTAAGTGTATAATACAAATATTTTAAAATATTTGTTGGACACCTAATGTCGATTAACAAGATATGATATACTCATGAAAAAGAGTCTTATGACATACTCATTTTGTAAATAGATATATATTATTTAATTTCTATATTTATTGAAATCTAGTGTGATTGTAATTATCATAGTGAATGTTTTTTCTCATGTGCAATATTTCATTTATTAAAAGACCTTGTTGTAAATGTATTATACGGTTAATCTATATATATATACTTGTAATTGATATAACACGGCATTTGTTTTTACGAGCGTGTTGACATTAAAAAGTTATGAAAATATCTGAGTCCATGTGTTTTAATTTCTCCATTACACCGATTTGCAACAAAGAAAGCATGGACAAATATTTATTTACTATCGATGCAAAATTTACTGAAATATCTTCATTGTGTACATGATGTCTGTCGTTAGCAAAACATGTTTTCATTGGTTGTAAACCTCAGTTTGTTTACAGCCGTTCTCGAGTAAGTACATGAGGGCCATGAGGGCCCTATATCACTCACTTGAGTACACTGTCATTTTGACTGAATTAGACTAATGTGCCAATAAGTTGGTAAAGGTTCATTAAAAATCCATTCAGCAGTTTAGGAGAGGGTGTCGTCAATATTTTCCACTAGATACATAAAGACAACAAAGCAATGCCCCCTGGCGACCATGTTTTTGACGGAACTTAATAATTTATGCAATCTTGTAAGAGGATCTCTAGACAATGCTACACACCAAATACCAAACCTCTAGACCTTATTACGAGTTCCTAAAGTGACATTATATATTCTTTATTTTCGAGCCACACTTATATTTTATTTCGTTTAAACGAAATGCATTTCGTAAAATCGAATTATTATATGGTAAAAACAAAATGTTATTTCATAATTACGAAATAATAATTTGTTTTTCGAAAAAAACGTTTTGACGAAATACTAATTCGTAATTACGAAATAAATATTTTTTACGAAATAATAATTCGTATTTACACTGCTCAAGGTGAGCTAATAAACGGACTATACATCATCGTTCAGAGGTGGAGGACACAACCTTCTGTCCAATTTGTCACGGAATAACATATGCCTCGTCCGCGTTTCGTACCCACAACCTCTAGACTAGAAGCCAAGCGCTCTACAGACTGAGCCAACCAGACAGGATATCGAGATTAAATAGTAGTAGAGGAAAACACGATACTCCTGTTGATAAACGTTGTTCAAGAGGATGTTGCACTTAGTTTTCTGCATAGTTGCTAGTAAATATTTTTATACAGAACTTTTTGATGTGTTGTATAATGATGTTTGATGATATCAGTTACATGCCAAGTTGGCGTGCCCAGTCAAATATAGTTGACAGTATGATTGTGGCTTTCTAAAAAAGCAATTTCTTTTCAGAAAAAAACTTCAGTAAACTGCTAAATGCAAGACTTGTTACCAATAATACAAAAGTATCACTTATTGGTTCTGATCAATTCAGTCATTGTAAACACCTGCAACATATTTGGATCAAACTGACAGGATTTATTATGTTCCACGTATCCCTTGCCCTGCCACCCAAAGGATGTACAGAGCATAGGGCGACGAAACGTCTGATGAAAGGTTGACGCTCTACTGATATACTTCACAATCACCAGCATACCTCTATCTATATACAATCAAGATGCATACACGTATGTATTGTTTCCTCACAGCTCATATAACAGAACATGTTGATATTTTGTTCATAATAACAAGACTACTTGACTTTTCTTTGTTTATTTCATGCTCAAATTTAAAACAATATACGCACATGAAAGACACATGCTGAATTCAATAAATAAAACAAAAATACGAAGCAAGATGCCAGCGTTTTAAAAAAGCATCATTTTCATTTTTTTAAATCAATATAATTATGGTTTTGTCAAATATGCTTCCACAAATCTTAATATCAATTGAAATTATATCTACCAGGTTTAAAAAAAAATACTGAACAAATATTGTTCAAATGCTTTTTAAATAGTAATTTTTTTCGGAGCGAAAGCAAAACAAGTCTATCTGTTTCTTTGCTTATATGCAGATTGACTAGTTGTGCTTTCACCCCAAGTTGTACAGGGATATAATGCACTATTTAACCTCAAATACTGTCATACAACCGACATGCCATCAAACCAACAGCCCAGGGCTCTAGAATGTTTTTTTCAAAGACACTCGTCCCGGACTAATGGAAATGTAAATTTTGACTTGTTCTACATAAGAAGCTTGTTTTCAGGGAATATCTTTCAATTTAGTAACAAATAAACATACACAATGATAACTCCACAATATGAAATCAATAACCACATGTATGTGTTTGTGGGATTCTAAGGTTTGACCAACAATGAACAATTGCTGATGTTGTTTAGCTTTAAAAACATGACTTGTTCGGGACTAACTTAAACTGATTCAGCATTAGACTAATTTGGGACGACGTCGGGCTAGTGGATTTCTAGAGTCCTGCAGCCATTATCCAACGGTTAGTTTTAACCACAACTGCTCATGAGTTGGATACAAAATCGCCTCACCATTTTTTGTATTGCACCAGTTCTCAATGCCATCCATCACCATCCACACATACTTTATATTTCTCATAACCTTACACATTTTATGAATTCAACTTTTGTTAAAAATTTAAATAGTGATGACTAATTCTATTCAGAATGTTTTTCTCATTAATGATTTTGTTCACAAGTGAGATAAATATACACAACTGAATTGTTCATGAAACAAAGTCCATGTAAAACCCACAGGAGATTGTCACAATTTTTTTTTCAAGCTCACATTTTGATGCATTTATAGACAATTTTGCCAATATCTGACGGACTGGCATAAAAAAGTAGGTGTCATTTAAAAGATATGTTTTTCATGCTTAGAAAGCTCTAAAAGGGATAAAGGGAGAGAACTCATGACAATCTCCTATGGTATAACCACAGCCATATAACAGAATGTTACAGCATACTACTGTCCTTAAAACAAACATTCTGCAATATAATAATTACATGTCTGTGTAAGCAGTATGTAGTAAGTTTTACTGATGGATGAAATCAAAACTAGTCCATCTACACATGAATAAAGAAGAGATGGACTTGTTTCGCATTTATCTGTCAATAAACACCAAAATATTCATCAGAATCTCAGATTTTGTTAAAAATTCTGCCATATCGTTATCGTTAGTATTTCGCCGTGTTCCATCAACACGAGATTTCCTCTTGGAACCAATGTCAAATTTCCGAGGCAAAATCTTTCAATAAATTACAAAGACCTACAATAATTATGAACCTAAACAAGAACTATCATCATTTAAGTTTCTGAAGTCTCTCATTTTCTTTCTGTACGATCTTCACCAACTTGTCCTTGTATTTGTAAATGTCACCTTCATATTTGGTAATAGTTTCATTTTGACATATCCAAATCTCCTCCGTCACCTGGAAAATTAGCAAAGAAATGTATTACTGACTTTGTCATCATTTAGACATATTTTGATGCTGCTCCATATAAAGCAAACATCACCCCGGACTACAGAGCTCAGAGGTCCCAGCAAGTAACAGTAATCAGTAAAGCATCATCGTCTTTAACATAGAAAATGTGTAATACATAATTAGTGCACAACAAGTTGACAAACATCTGTTCAGCAGTCAATATTAATTATACTAGCTGACAGGCCAGCCCACTGTGAATGCTCACTGCAAGTAGCTGATAATTTAGAAAAATATTGACTTTATTGTGTTACTATTTTTAATAGCATATGAATGAATCCTAGAATAACTAGTCAAAAGAATATGTGCCAGAAGCCTAAAACTTTGTACAACTTAGTAAAGCCCAGATAATGTAATTGCCAGTTTTCTAATTTTACCATAAAATCCTATCAAGAGATCATTCCAAATTTATAAAGCCAAGTACAAATTTATTTAAACTTGGAGACGTGTTGTGAAATGCTATTATTACAGAGTACACATTTATTTCTATTTCACCTTATAGGTTGGAGTGGTTATTACATATGTTGTGATAAATGATTTTGACTCAAGAGAGAAAGCCATATTGGCATGGGATTTGGAATCAATCACAATCACCAGACAGAGTGTATGCCATATTGTGTTAGATTAACCAAACCACTCCAACCTTAGGACAGTGAAGTATTTACCTGAGATATCAGTCGGAAGTCGTGGCTAACTAAAATCATGCCACCGTCAAACTCATTAATGGCCTCAGCTAACGAGTCTATAGTTTCTATATCCAAGTGATTGGTCGGTTCGTCCAACAACAGTAGATGAGGATTCTGCCATGACAACCAGGCAAATATAACACGACATCTCTGACCATCTGACAAGTTGCTCAATGGCACAACCTGAAACACGTGCAAAGGAAAAATAGTAAAAGTTTATGTATTTTGAAAGGTAAGTGATCCAAATAAATTCAAATCACTGAAGGATTATCAACTTCAAATGAGAATATCCTTAAAAGTGTTTGGTACCTTGACGAACAGTTGAAATTGGCTCCAACTCAACTAGTTGTTGCTTTTTATGCACCATTTCATTATTGGTGGATAAAATAATCTTATTCGTTACTTTGATGATCCCTATTTCTTCTAAATCTTCCATTTCAAAGACCTGGTAATCATTTTAATGATTTTGACACTTAGTAAGACCAAGTATTCATTTCGTTAGTATTGATTATGCCTCTAAAAAATGTCAGTTACAATACCTGCTGTTGTCCAGTTAACCCATAGCGACCTATAATCTTTCTCATTTCTTCTCTTTCCTTGATAATAGGAAACATACTCATCATCCAGTCAAGAGCATTCATACTCATATCAAGTATCTCATGTAAATGCTGAAAGTAACAAAATCAAATAACATGACACAATGGCACCATTATCCTCCCACACACATCTTAAGAACATGTGTTGCCAGTAATAACAGAATACATGCATGTGGTGTGCTCGTGTTAGAGGTACATATTTAACTAGTGCACATAACACACCTTTTAATATTAAATATTTGTGTTAAGTTTCATTCAAATCCCTGGAATCTTATAAAATGTATAGCCGACAAACTTGTTTTAGTAGGACAATTGCAGGAAAAAAATGTCAGAGCCATACTTAACTTTCATGAAATAAAATTTCTTCGGACTGCCTCAAAGTCAAGACAAAAATGGTGTGATGAATTAAGCAGTTCACAAATATAATAATGACCAAGCACACTTTTTATTTAAATGAGTGAAGATGAAATGAAATCATTTTTTCAAATACATCTGTTAATTTACTAGAAAATACCAATGCAAGGACTGCATAGTTTTTACAACTTTATAGCCAACCAATCAATCAGTGTTTTTTGTTTTCGGTTTTGAAATAAATCAGTAAAATATTATTAAAATCAGATTGGAACAAACAACACTTTTAGAAGATATAAACTTACCTGATGATATCTTCCAATCTTTAGATGAGAGTGACGACGTATAAGACCATCAGTGGGAACCAACTACAATGAAAGAATGTTTAGAAAGTTTGGTAAGTGCAAGCTAATATCTCAAGATGAACATTGAATTGACAATCTGTAAATGTAAATTACTTAATTTCTGTTTGCTAAGCTCAAGAACAGAGAAAGCCTCAAATGAAGCTTCCCAGTTCACAAATTGAAAAAAAATTGAGTAACACACACAAAATCTCTATGGTTTATCTAATGTCATAACGTCAAACTCTAAGACAGTATTTCTACTAAGGCTTTGAATGTCACATTGTAGTACATTACGCTTCATACTTACATCTCCAACAATAAGCTTTAGTAGAGTAGATTTGCCAGCACCATTTGGACCTACAAGGGCCACACGTGTATCCAAGTCCACACCAAAGTCTAAATCCTTGTATATATACGCCTGTAAATGAAAAGAAGAAATCAGAATATGAGATTAATGGAACCAACTAATGTCAGAATTTCTGCAACGAGAGGACCACGAATGCCGTATATCCATCAACTGAGTACTATTGATATAATGCTTTTATTCACTACATATGAAACAACACGTTCGGGTAAGCTAATAAAAAAATGTAAACACAACATTATAGATATATTTTCAGTCTTGACACTTAAAAGAACTAAATCATAACCTGACGAGGCAATTTATACCCATGGGACTGTAGACATTGTGCAGGATTTCGACTTGCATTTATTGTCATTAAATGAACAAAATCCTCGTTATAACAAGCTAGAATCGTTATCAGGACATTATTGAGCGAATGTTCACAAATGCAATGTTTTGTTTTTGTAAAGCCAACATTTTCGCAGGTATTATTTGCAGAATTACATCAACCACATTACATTACACAAAGAAGGCCATTAGTTTTTGCAGCTATTCATTTCACATAAAGATGCCAACTGTAAAAACTGCTACCTTACAATGACTGAGTCATTTTCTATGTTTATAGAATGAGAAGGAAAGGGGACCACAACCAAACAATAGATAATACACTTACAGTTTCATCGTTATATCTGAAGCTCACATGTTGAACCATGATCACAGGTGGTGGAAGTTTACCACAACTTGGGAAACAGAAAGTTAATGTCTGAAAACAAACAACAAATGAATGTTGGACTATTTTGTTGGTAAACATATCTGAAATCATCAATCTTTCCAATCAGATACCCAAAATTTTCTCCACAAGTATTATTAAATAAACAGAGAGATTACAGCGGGTTGAAGATCTAATTTGCAGGACCACAGTTCAATAAAATGAATCTACAACTAATGTTTACATTAATTGACACATTTGTCTTTTGTGTATATATAGAGGGGTTAAAGTAACATAAGTCTGTCCATTTTTCATGTGCAGAAAAACTAGTTATGCTTTCCCCCTAAAGTCAAAGGTAGGACCGACTACCGTACCTACTGTAATCATCAAACACGAAACATAGATGACTTGTAAGACTGTACAAAAACTCTCAAGGCCTACCTTATCTGAAGAAACTTTCTGAGCGAGTCCTCCATCAACCATCTTCTTCAATGTTTTCTCTTTACTCTGAGCTTGTCTAGCCAACTTAGCACTACCATGACCAAATCTTGCTATGTAGTTCTGTCAATTAACAAACATCTTAATTAACACTGATATAATAGTATTATAATACAAATGGTTAAAAACAAGTCAACAGGGAATCATATGCAAAAGGATGTTCAATAAAATGTTCACTCTAAATTAAATTTCTTTACAGAAAAATTGCCCAATCACAGAACTATGACAAAACATTTCAAGAAAAAAACTTTGATGATTCCAACAGGACCAATACGTGTATTGGACGAAAAAAGTCTTTCCAAGTATGTTATCAAAATTGGAGTAATTCTATATATTTTAAAAGAAGCTCTGACAAACTGGAGATCAGAGTAAGGTTTCTATCGCTTCCTCGTTTCGAGCATCGTACTGTCTACAATCTGAGACTACAGAGAGTCAGCACTAATCTCGGCCTTTCATATCATCATTTCTCCATTTTTTCTACAGTACAAAATTGGAACTAATGCCAACTAAGAATTCATGAATGTACAGTTACAAATCTGTATGCAATATTCTCCTCTTCTGCTCACTTTCCAACAATACTGTTTATAAATGATAGTAAAACTAAGTTGTTAAAATTCAAGACAACAATAGGCAACGGTTACATCATTCTGAATGAAATTACAAGCCACACAGTCAAACCGTTTGCATATAATATGCTTTCAAAGCAAGCCAGAAACATTGCATCATGCAATCATACACAAAGAGGCGTTTGGAGAGAGATCAGATTGTTTGAAATCGCTTTCTCATTTCGAGCATCATACCAGCTACAATCTGTACAGACAGAGAGTTGATACTAAACCTCGGCCTTTTAAGTCATCACTTCTCTATCCAAACCAGTCTTAAGTATGAATTATAATTAACACAACCAAGCTCATACTTTCAAGATTTCTTGACAGAAAGATTTTTGGGACAATTTTCCAAACCAAGTGATGGTGGCAATTCAGCAAAAATAATACAGTAAAATTCAGAGGCATGTATGAATATTGATGATACCAAACATTTGCCAAAATCATAGTTGTTGAAAATCCTCCAGGGACAAGATATGAGGGTAGACAATATTGCAACAGACAAACAGATGACTGGACAAAAAACAATATGTCCCCCAAAAAGAGATATACAATAAACTATACAGCAAGGGATTCAGATTGAAAACTATATAAAACCGTCATTGAGCGAAAACTACAATCCATAAAGGAGAGTTCTCAAGCACTAGTTTCAACAATGAAATCATCATATCCCTTACTACAGTGACAAAAATCTCATTAATAGTCTGCTGCAATGGGGACATGTCAAAATGTTTCACTAATAAGCCAACCTTTGTTTAAAGGCCATTCCTCTGTCAACTATTCAAACCACAACAACTGACCAAAATTGGAGCTTATAATCTGTAGTTAACTTATGAAAATTTGAAATAGTTGTCAGACATTTGCTACCCAGACAAGAGAATCTTGTTTTGAACCCATTATTTTGGACAGGTAAAAAATGGGAAAGTTTACGAATAACAAAGGTATCTCTATTAAGAAATCTAGACTGGCACTAGTTTTCAAAAGTTAGCAGCAACATTTAAAGAATAATTAATTTGAATATAATGTATCATAATGTTCGACTATATTCGCAATTTCAGTAGCAAGATTGTACATTTAAAAGCCACTTTCTAGCTGGCTACTAACTAAGGCTAGCCTAAGAAATAGCACAGCAGTGAATACACCTACCTTCATATGAGAAATCTGGTCCTGCTCCCATCTGTACTGTTTCATTTGATTTTCCTCCAGTTCAAATCTTGTCTGTATATAACTGTCGAAGTTACCCTGTAAATCAAGCATACATTTATAACTACAAAGACCAATAAACCCATGTCAATTATATGCTCAACTATACGCCCACATCATAACTTGAATAAATTATTCGAATGATTATTATATGTGCATTTCAATTCACATCATTGCAACAGCCTCTCATTAAATTATGCATGAATCAAAAGCATAAAGTAAAAAGTGTTGTATTATATTGGGAAGCTTTTCATGACCAGTATGGGGTCATTCAAAAATTTTATGGCATATTCTCAATGGCCTGTTGGCATACATACAGTTACTACAGTGCTAGACACTACTGCCACCATACTGGAGGATTCCAATCACCTTTGGCACATTAATAATTTCGAACATTTATTTTTAAAGTTTTGTTCAGTTTAGGAGGAATCCCATATATTTATAATAAATGACAATAGTTACATTGTTAGATTTAATACTTACACCATAAATTTTCAGTTTCTGTTGGTGCATGTGAATGATGTTTGTACACACTCCATTCAGGAAATCTTGTGAATGGGAAACGACAACCAGAATTCTCTTGTAACTGTCAAAGCAACAATCAATAAACAATTAGGTTTAATATTCATAATAAAAACAATGCAATGTTTATCATAACATATCTTACAAATGAGTTCTAATAAATTATTTCTCTACATTTATTTAGTAATTTTAGGACACTTTGAAACACGAAGCTATTTTATTTTATTTATATTAGAAACTAGGATGGAGATAGCTGTAGTAGAACTAAAGGAACCCACTTTGAATACAATGCAAAAGCACATGTGTTTGAATCAGATAAAAACTATTTTGAAGCCTCTGCATTAGACTTCTGTGAGGTTTGTTTGGAAGGATGCATACTTGATAGTGATTCACATAAGCATACCATGCTTTTCTAAGAATCAAGCTTAAACAAAAGCTCAATGTAAAATTTCAAAATCAGCAGAAAATTCGGCAAGGGATCCAGGGGGCCACTGATGCTTCTGGCTTTTAAGCATCTTAGATTGTTTTGTCTCAAAAACGCCCTTTGCGAGCATCAAATCCGCAAATAAATTCTCATGCCTGAACAATTAGGATACAACAAAAATAATACATGATTGGAACAGAAATGGAGAAATTATTTGACTTATGTAAGCCAAGTCTTGAAGGAAATGAGATAATTCAATATCCATTACTCCAGAATTTAAGTAATAGATGAAATCAAGCTAAAACATCTTACTTTTTCAATTCCTCCTCTAACCATACACAAGCATTTAAATCAAGATGATTTGTAGGTTCATCCAGTAACAACAAAGCTGGCTTGATAAACAGAGCTCTAGCCAGGGCAATCCTCATTCTCCAACCTCCAGAGAAACGTTTCACAGCTGTCTGCTGCATTTTGTTGGAAAAACCAAGACCATGAAGAATAAATGAAGCTTTCTGCTCAGCATTAGCAGCATCTAACTCCTCTAGACGTTCGTACACATCCATCAAGCGCTCGTGAGATTCTGATTAATGGAGGAAACAACGCTGTACAAATTGATGCATATTTATACGAAGGATGTTACAGATATACAATGGATGAAATTTATACTGTCATAGCCTAAAACCAGGAATTTTATTTCATAGGAGGAACATCTGATCATTACATAGAAATCAATACTGTTATCTATGTTATGCCATACCTCATAAGCAAACTAAATGTTTTGTCATGTCACAATATTGATCACAAGCTGAATTCGGGTTGGATGGCAGGTAATAAACTTAGAAGTTAGAATGAATAGTGACCGCAAAATAATTTTTTATGGAAACAATGGCCAAATGTCCCACAAAAATGACACAACAGAAAACTGACATTTATATATTTCATTTCATAATAACATTCATTTACTTATTCAAATAAGATTGCTGTCCACGAACTAGAGTAAACAAACTGCTAAAATGTCTAACCCAAAAGCAGAAATGTTAAGACAAACAGTTCAGTTTATGGGAATATGCAAATGGTTTCCAAGTCACTAGAATCAGGTAAAACCTACCATTATCATCTTTAGCAGCAAGGATTTCAGACTCTTTCTCTAGTCTTACTCTTTCCTCATCTACCTCCATTACACATGCTAGAGCAGTCTTGTCACTTGGCGGCATTTCGCGACGCAACAGGAATGTATCAACATGATCTTGCATGGGCAGTTCTCTCATACTTAATGCAGCCAATAATGTGGATTTACCTGAAATTGATCATAGAAATGCAAACACAATATTATGGCATATTGGCCAGTACCGTATGTTATCCGCCATAAGTCAACTTCGACCATAAGTCGAGGAGGTATTTTAGAGGTCAAAATGTCAGGTTTTTGCGTCAACCCTTCCATAAGTCGAGGGGGTATTTGAGGTAAGATGAAAAAAGCCAACTCGCGATCTTCTGATTTTCAAAGTAAACATCGTAAATTTTTGTTATTGGGTAGTTTTTAGTTCATTCCCGACTGGTTCACTGAAATAACTTGCCAAACTGATAACCGAAAGTGTAAAATCGGGATACCAGTTAGAAATACTCTCTAAATAATCTCTAAATTCATCTGTTACTTGTCCATAAGACGACCAGTGACTTTTATTGACATTTTTTAGTAAAAAAATCGACTTATGGCCGAGTATATACGGTAAATTAAGTTTGTGGGAACGATTTGTAATGGAAGAAAGCTACACAAACCTAATGCTGCTGATAATAAATTTGCATTGTAAATATTTGTACTTTCAATTAAATAGTCATAATATAATGTCTTTCAAATAAACCAACCATTATCTTCCATAACAATATTTTGGGTTTTCTCTTACATCATTCATTAATGACTAAGAAACACAGTCAAGTAGGCTTTGCAAAATTTGTAGGTATGACTATGATAGACTAGTCAGACAAATTTAATAAAGGTCCTCTGTCTTTTCGCAAGGTATCTCATCATATATATGGTAAATTCACAAGTTATCATGCAATTATAAACAATTATAGTAGATTTCTCTGACCAAAATTCAGGCAATCTGCGAGTGTGATGCAAATTCCAAAAGCCTAGACAAGTGTTGACATAAATGGTGATACAACATAGCATTCATAGCCAGTAACACATCTTAGTAATGCTAAATGATTCAGAAATGCTATTACTCACCACATCCATTTAGACCAATAAGACCATATCGTCGTCCACAGTTTAATTCCAAGTGGCCATCAACCAGTAACTCTGCTCCATGAAATCTAATAGTAACACTGGATATATGCACATCCCTACTGACCGAGTGTGATGCTAAAACACCTGCGCAAGATCGATGTTGCGCAGCTATTTGAAGGTCATCCATCTGGTCCGCTATACCGTTAACTAGAAAATCATTTATAAAAAATTATATATTTACAAGTCATAATAAAACTGACCATAATACTTATTTGACATGCATTCATGAATAGCTCTTTAATTTTGACCATATCTTTATAAAACAATAATAATAAAATCACTTGCTGCCAAGAATCGCAAAATTCTCAGATGGCCCGCTGCATGTCTCCAAATGAATGTTTGTAACATCAAGACAGTTATGATGACTGACCACATGTCACACAACATAATTAGCAGCCTATCATCATTGAATCGATCCCATTGGCTACACAGCTTTACTACCCAAGATGAATGTGTGGACCAAGTTTGAGGATGATAGGTCAAGGGGTTATTCAACTTATTGAGTTATTGATTACACCGACCGACCAACATGTGCAAACCGATATGCCCTCTCTTCTTCAAAGTGGCATAATAAACTCATGAGTTACTGAAATCAATTCTCACCATTTGCTGCCAAGAATCCCAAATTCTCAGATGGCCCGCTGCATGTCTCCAAATGAATGTTTGTAACAACAAGACAGTTATGTTGACTGACCACATGTCACACAACATAATTAGCAGCCTATCATCATTGAATCGATCCCAATTCCCATTGGCAACACAGCTATGTATAACTATATATAATAATTCTAGCACTTACAACAACAACCTAAATATTAGATATTAACAAGCATGGAGAGAGCAATATGGCAACAGATAAATAAGCATAAATGACATCAATAACAGCGCTAAGACTTACTACCATTAGTAGCTTTCCCATTCTTAACCTTAGGAACTTCAGAATCTTCTCCATTGACACCATTTGTGGCTTCTTCTTCGTTTAGAGTTGATTTCTTACCACGCTTGGCAGCTTCCTTCTTCTTCTGTTCACGTTTCTTTTTAGCGTCTGATGGCATTCTTGTGTTTAAGTAAAGCTAAAAAATATATTAAAATTAATGTTTCCATCATGTGTATTGAATTTGATACATTTACCCTTTAAAGGAGGTTTCTATTATAAAGGTAACTGGGCATCTTCATATGGTCATGAATGATGAAGTTTAACCGAGTTTTATTAAGTAAGCCTTACAAAATGACAAAAAAACACTAATAAAAGTGAAAACAAATTATTTATCAGTATTTAAGTCTCGAGTGGTGTTCTGTTGATGCTTCAGTAATCAAAAATCAATAGATGAATAACAAAATTCTCAAACATTTCCGGAAAAATAGTTTTTTTTCGTAGGTTTAGTCATTCTATATGATGCCCATCCCCACCAAATTGATCGATCAGGTGACTTAGTGTAAAATTTGATCAATAACATATTTTTCACTCTTAAAATGAAAATTGAATCTAAAATTCGTTAAAAGTACATAAACAAGTCAAATACATGAAACTTTCACTGATGATAAGGTCAGAAATCATCTAACAAAGAAATCATGACATAAAAACATGATCAACCTGGCAACAAAATTTACGCAAGAAAAATGACGTTACACTGTCGTTTTGTCGCCAAAACAAGCGAGTGAAAATAAAAAGCAATATAATACGAAATTTTCTGCTAATTCACATACCGATCTGTTCCTAGGAATGAAAATTTAAAGACTTTTTTCAACAACCACTCAACCGGTAAGCGGGAACATGTGTCTATCTATAAATATTTTTCCACCGGAAATTGCGAAAATTCGGCGTCTGCGTTTGATTTTGCCTTGTCAAATACCGGACATTAATGTAATCAAAGCATTGGGGTTTATAGAATAATTTAACCAATAATGATGCATTATGACATGAAAAATTCAATTTGAATACAAATAAACAATACTGAAATGATACATTTGTTCATATATATTGGATGGTAATTAATATCCGATACAAAATAGAACATATTATTTACACGTCAATATTCCAATCAAGATTGCCTAATAAATGACTAGTTTCAGTTTCAACTAACCATGAAATGTTTACATTTTGACGTGCTTGTCTTATTTTTTATCCACGTGAGATCAGCCTTTATAAGGCACATGTAGAATAAATCTTAACGTAGTTTTGAATCATTTTAATTGAATGACATGGCTGGAGTGTTTGGCAACTTGTTCGAAGATGATGCATTTCAAGAATCCAGTAAGAATTGCACAACCAAGTCTGGAATACAGTCCCCTCCAAGACCTCGTGGACAGTGTCAGTTAAGTGGTATCGACAATCAGGGTGCCACCTGTTACCTGAACTCATTAATACAGACGTTGTTGCTCACTCCAGAATTTAGAGGTATTTAATGTATTGTATAATTATGTACTTGTTTTTTTTATATTTAATTATATTATTATTTATTTATTCATTTTCTTAAAATTATTATTAAATTGACTATATCTTCTTAGACTTATTTATTTTTTAACATCACGGACCTATATATGTAAATAGGTCCGTGTTAACATTAACTGTATTATGACGGACATTCCACCTTCCATGGCCAAGTGGTTAAGGCATCTGCCATCAGCCTAAAGGTCCTTGGGGGCCGGAGATCGAAGGTTCAAATCCTGATAGGGTCAGTTAGTTCCTACTTAGGTGAGCTCCCTGCTATTTAAAAAAATGTAATATTTTGCCTACCTGCCTGGATGGGAATCAGCAGTTAAATGTGCTTGGAAAATAGGCGTCCAGTCCTGTAGTGTAAGTCAGAAATGACAGGGCATTTCAATAGTGGTGACATTATATAGATACTTCACAAAATAAATTGAGTAATGTAAAATAATAAAACTAATATCATTACATGGTTTAAGAAGTAATGATTTATTTGTTGTGTTTATTTTTTTACAGATGGTTTATTCTATTTGGCTGAGGATGAATTAGGAAAGTTAGAAGATGAAGATAAACCAGGCTCAAAGGTTTGTGTTTGATTTATATACTAGTAGACACTTCTATGTATAATATTGATTAATCTCAGAGATTGTGTATTAACAGTAAACATGTTTTCATAGTTTTATTTTTAAAACTACTTGTCATACATGCCATATCTCACGCCGTGAGACCTTTCCTCACGTATTTTCATGCTTCCTCACGTTCTAACGCCGTTAGATTAAAACCTCACGTAAAATTGAACCTCCAAGAAAAAATCTCGGACATGCTATGATGCTTTGATACTACCCGATTAAAAATTCTTTCTTTGATCCGTAATTTAGCCTACATGTATCCATCACGCTTTTATTCCAGGCCTAAACAAATAATACTTTGCTTTCTGTGAGTAAAACCTTCGGGCAGATCAAAGGGACTAGTTTGGAAGATATTTTAGGCTAGCAAGTGGAAGTTTCAACACATCAGCTTTGATTAAAGGAGAAAACTGCTATTGGGTACCCTTAGTACTTATTCTAATAGATGCATATAAGACTTAAAAAAATATGTGATTTTTTACCTTTATTTAACACACACTCTCTCTCAAAATATTCGGTAGATGTTATAATTGTATACAATAGTTGCATACCAGTATGACTTGCCTTTGAGTATCATATCTGGTTACTTGTATAATTGACCCCCAAATTTTACACATGACCCCCAAATGAAGCCCACTGTGGCCACCTAAAAGAAAATTCAAGGGAAACCCTGTTTAATGCTAATTGATTAAGGAATTTATGACATAGTAACACTAATTACGCGTGAAAACAGTTGGGTGGGGTAATGTAATTTAGTGTTGGTGTGTCTTTTAGTCACAAATATGAGTAAAATTTAATTGGTTGTGTGACTGCATATTCATTTATGATGATGATAATTAGTTTTTGATATTAAAATACTTAAAAATTAGTCTATAAAGCTTTATTAAGCGCCCCCAAGAATCCTGATTTACAGTCTCACTCATTTTTCCCAAATCTCACTTAAAAACAGCCCTGCTGAGGAAAAAATATGGCATGTATGACTTGTATAAGCTTCACTGAGCATAAATATGAAAGGAATTAAAAATAATTTTATCCAGTATAAACTGAATATTGTTCATCATCAAACATTTCACTGACAAGTACAAACTTCATCTTGCTTCTGTCTAAAGTTAAGCCACATTACCACAGACCACATCCTGTGGTTTTGATTTTATTATTGTACCGGTATGTCTGCATCACAAACAAAATCTGTGTTTAGAATGTTCATTTTATAGAATACTTCTATGATGTCAGAATGTTATTCTTGCACATTGTATGTTTGTGGTACACCAACTAACCCAATGAAATTTACCCTGATTGTAAACAAGCCACCCAAATTGTGGGTAGAGGTACAGCAAACAAACTAAGTTTTTTTGTTTTTGTTATTCTTGATCTTCTATCTAGGTACGAGTAATACCAATTCAACTGCAACGTCTGTTTGCTAATCTCTTGTTGAAAAACTGTCAGAGTGTATCAACACAAGCGCTTACAAACAGTTTTGGTTGGACAAATGATGAGGTTAGTACTTAAACAATTTATAAGTCAGCAGTCCATCAGAATTCCAAGTGGGACCTCTTGTATGCGAGAATTGATACTTTCAATAAATATGATATAAATTGAACATTGAGTATTTTATGAGAGGCTTTGCTGACATTTCTCCTTTGAAGTCAGTTTTTATATATTTTGTTGAGCTTATAATTATGTTCATCAGCATTTCCTCTGTAACTTCTAATATAATACAAATTAATGTATTAGTTACGTGCATTTTTTAAATGTTCATGTCATATGAATTAAGCTCTTGCTTCTCATAAACATTTGTGATTTTACTTGAAAAAATTGTAAATTTTTAAGGATGTTTATTATTATGTAAGTTACTCTAGATATTAAAGTTAGTGGGGTCTGATTTGAACAAAGACCTCTATGATAACTATTTCTTCTTAAGATCGGAGTGATAAAATATTTATACACTGTTTTTCTTTAAGCATTTCTGTGAAGTTCATGCTTAACTGGAAGTGTTTTTTTACCTCCAGCAATTTCAACAGCACGATGTTCAAGAACTTAATAGGATTTTGTTTACTGCAATAGAAAGTTCACTGGTTGGTACAAGTGGTTGTGATCTGATAAAACAGCTCTATCGAGGAAAGATTGTAAATCAGGTAAATTAGAGCACAGGAGATTGTCATTAGTTCTTTCCCTTTATCCCCTTTAGAGTACTCTCCCTTTATTCCTTCTATAGTATATGTAGGTAGATAACTCGTGACAATCTCATGTGAATTAGAAAAGTGACATTATAAGGATTTTGTGTTCGTGACATTGTTTTTGTAAAAGCACAATGTCAGATTTTATTCTTTAGTGAATAGGATGATTCTAGTTTGAGTGTAGTGAAGACATTTGTTTGACTTGGACCTAAAAAGATGTTTTATGATTCCATTTTAAGCTTTATTTCATTACTGGTATATGATTACTAAACTACATTGTATTGTATTGTTTTATTCTAGATAAGATGTACACAGTGTGGGAAAATCAGCGAAAGAGAGGTAAGCACTCATTTTTCTTTATCAATATGTGTTTTATTTAGACATGTTTCAGTTCTATCATCTACATGTATCGGACATTAAAAAAAAAATATTTTTCTACTATTTGCTTTCATTTCCAATCAGATTGTGCTAGTATTGATTTTGCATTTACTTGACACCCTTGTATTAGTTTCAATAGTGGAACAATAATGATTACTTTTGGCTGTGAATGTGCATATGTAATTATGTATCCACCTGTTGACAATGTTCTTGATTTTACACAATTCAAGGGATTCCATGAACCTTTACACAAATGTTAAGCCTGATGAGAATGTGTATGGTGGATAAGAGTCAGGTCTGTACTGTCAAAGTCACTGGTAAGGGCTCTCTAGTTAGGGGCATTTGTCTATTGACTATCTCAGGTTATATCTCATGTTTATCAACCTTTCAGGAGGATTTCTTGGACATTCCTGTGACTGTAGCTGGAAGCACGAGTGTAGAACAAAGCCTTAGTGCAGCATATCTGGAAATAGAAATGTTAGATGGTAAAAACCAGTACAGATGTGATGGGTGTAAAAAGCTAGTGGATGCCGAAAAAGTATGATTGTTTCCCTGAGCTAAAATGAAAGTTTTTTCAAAACTAAATTATTTCATATTTTATTGATCATTGACTTCTTCAGGTTTTGTTTTTTAAGATTAAAGAAAAACAAGTTTTATGTAAAATATCAGTTACTCACAGGGTATACATGATTTTTATATTGAGTGTTTGCTTCTAATTGCTTCTTATCCAGTAGTTTCACAATAGTTTTGTACTAAGCCATTGATGTAGATAGAGCAAATCAGGAGTAAACATTGTTAATGTTGATCATTATTGAATATTTCTATTGTAAAAATACAAATGCATCCAAGATGCATGGGTTCAAGTTCCATCTTCATGGTCTCTCAAATAGACACAGATACTGGTTTGTAACAAAATAAAGCTGACTACAGAAAAGGTACGTATTTATGTATTGCAGGGTGCCAAGCTGAGAAGTCTACCGTCCATATTGACTATGTCACTCCTCAGGTTTAGCTTTGATTACCAAAAACTTGAAAGATACAAAGAAACGGGGAGATTTTCTTTTCCGCATGCGATTAACATGACACCATTCTGTGATAATGTAAGTTGTGGAGTTGATTTCAGCTCATTTCTGTGTATTTTACCAATTATTTTTGTATATAAAATTTGTTAACAATACTGGATGAGACTTAAACATGGACATCTATCTGAATGTGTTTGATGAATTTGTAATCATTGTAAATTAAACATGAACGAAAATGATTATCACATTCTACTAATTTGATACACCTTGTTTTCATTTTGAACAGGTTCATTCTGTATGCATTCAAACCTATCTTTAAAAACACAAGTAGGAAATATTCAAATATTGGTGCAGGATTATAACTGTTACTCAGCACTAAACTCACTGAACTCAAAATTTATTCTACTGAGTCCGTTGTGATTTGAGTATGTGAAGTGTAAATCAATAACATAATCATTTGAACGGAACCTTACATTTTATGTATTGAATGCTCAACAATGATTATAGTCTCCAGCCATTGTGTTTCTAGACAGATTGTCTAGATTGACTCATCTTCTGTTCATTGTTGGACAAACAAACAACAGTGGTATTTGAAGATAATTTCAACAGTGATGTAGTCATCATTTCTGAGGTGAACTTGAACAATACTTGTCGTGTACCATTTGTTGTTGTTTTCCTTTCTGTAGGTCAGTGGTGAGGAAAGTTTAGATTACGAGTTGTTCTCTGTTGTGATACATGTGGGTGGGGCGCATGGTGGACATTATCATGCATACATAAGAGATATAGACAGCCTTGGACATTGGGTAACTCCGGTAAGTGAAACCTTGCCCTGGAAATGCACATTACTAAAGTGTCTGATTTTATAGTAATTCATCTTTAAGGTCTATTCTTTTACTGTGATACCATTTTTTTTGTTGCAAGTTGAACATTTTGCATCTAGTACCTGCTTCTACAAAGATATAATAAAATGTAAAAATACTACCAACTGTATCTTCATTACGATTGACAGTAGCTGAGAAACACTGAGAGCATGTTATAGTTTGTAGACTGCTCCCATGAAAAATAAACTCGTGCTCTTATTAGTAAATTTCAATAATTAAGAAAAGAAAATGGAATAGCAACTTTTGTACCACAATCATTTTCAATTTGGTGTATTGTAACTAAATTCTCGGATATTTCATGTTTAGGAGGAAGAAGAGATAGTTGTACCAACAGATCCATTCACCGGTGCTGTAGATTTTATAGAATGTGATTCACCTATAGAACTAGTTCAGGTGATACTTGCCAGAGAGAAAAACAAAGGAATGACAGTGGACAAGCTCAGTCAGGAAATACTCAAACAGACAGGATTGTCGTGGAATAAAAGATTTAAAGGAAAATATGGGGCCATTACTAAGGTATCTTTTCAAATTCAAATTTTTATGTCACACACGGACCCATGGACATTGACTCTGACACAGTTTCTTTTGCTCTTCCAAGCAGGATTTTACTTGTCATTTCCAACATTTGTAACTGATACGTACAGTAAAAGGCATCTTAAAAAGTACTGGTCATTTGTGTTGAAAATATTTGTTTATTGTCACCAATGTAAGGTTTCAGCAGGATGTAACTACAAATGTATCTGTGTTTTATATTATTTCAGTTCCTAGGAAAATATGATGACAAGTTTATATTTGATCCTGTGAGTAAACATGTTTCATTGAAAGTATACAATGCAGCCAATGCTACCAAGGACAGTCCAACTAAATCAGAACCCACTCCGTCAACCAGTCAGTGCTTGTGTGATAAAACTACCAAACTTGACCTTGCTCAAGGTCATGATGACATGTTGTCTGCTTCTGTGTGTGATAAATGTAAGAATAATTGTGATAATGTCACATCAGCTAAAGGAGACCACAAAAGCTCACAGAAGACTTGCAGGTGTGTAAATAATGTAAGAATATCAGATAAACAAATGCAATAAATACAGAGATACTCTTAAGCAAAATTGTTTAAACCGATTACCTTTTCATCCATTCAAATTTTATATTTTGTGTGTTTATTTATCCTTTCACTGAAAATTATTGATTGACATTATTTAAATGTGCTCTAGAAGGCTTAATAGTTTTACAAATTACTGTAAATTGATTGAATATCATTTGCATATTTTTGTTTGTTTTTAACATAATCGTTGGTCATACATCTATTCCATTTTTATTGAGTGGATTTGGTTTATTTATTATGTACACCCTTGCCTGACTGTGCGTCCATTAGTCTTATATTGTCCAGACTGTAGTTATGTCATGCAAAATCACATAATAATCACATCCTCAAAAATAGATTGAAAATTAAGTTGTATTGTGTACCCTGTTTTATTGAGTGAAATGCCCTCTTTCTTCACAGAACAGGTGTATTTTTTTGAGTCAATGACTCTTTTTAGAGGTATTTATATTACATGTATACAGATTTATTATTAAAAATGGCCAACTGATATTATATTGATATTTTTTCAGCGGCATGACTGGTCAGCCATATCGTGGTAAAGCATGGTTTGACTTCAATGATTCCCGTGTACATCCTATCTATGAGAAATCTATTGAAAAACAATTCTCAGGGAAGGAGAGTGCATACATGCTGTTTTATAGGAGAAAAACATTAATCAGACATAACAAAGGTAATTGCTTCTAGGTGTAGTTATGTGCTTTTAGTGGAACAGACTGTGACATATGTAAATAAGAAAACTAAAATTTGGGAGAGAACCTTTAAAGAGCTTTCCATAGAGAACCAGTCTAGAATATTTACCAGCATAGTATATTGTAAATTTCCCCAAGTTTACCAGACAGCTTGAATTCTTACCAGTCATGTCAGATCACTGGACGCAGTCGGCAAACTGTATACTTCCAGAAAGTCCATAGTAACAGCCACAAAAACACAATTTAACTTTCATTTTCAAGTATTTAACAGAGATTTGTCATTTTGGATTATAAAATTCTTCTTACATACTTATATAGTGAATATATTTTTTGTGGTTTATATACATGTATTTCTGCTTGCATTCTGCAACAATATTCTATATTTCTGTGTTGTAGCTATTGGCAATAAGACATTCTGTATGCCGGAACATTTAATCACGGAAGTCATGAAGGATAATTCTCTTTTGGATCAAGAAAGGTACTTAGTTCATGAGGGTATGAATGACATAAATATGTCAATTACAGTGAAATAAAGAATATTAACGTCAGCAAGGATGTCATTCCATATCAAATATGTAAAAAAATTGTTTTTTTGCATGCACTAATTACATAAGATATTATTCTACTTCAAGTACATGTATTTTCTGTTCCAAATCCAGTAGATGGTACTTTTACGTTTCATGCGCTATAAATGTCATTTATTGAAAAGTTGTAACATGTATCTGAACACTGATCTATTTATGTAATTTGTTCTCTAGGGAAGAGTATGACAGAGAGATGAACAAGTCGACATTACAAGTTCACTTCTCCTGTTGTTACCAGTATAGAGAAGGAGCATTGAAATGTATGCCAGGGATGACAGAATGGATGGAAGTGGTTATAGATCAAAGAAAAACTACAGCAGATTTGTATCAGGCGGTTGTAGAGGTAAATACACTGGGGAACACATTCTACCAATACAGAATCTTTCAAATCTAAACCAAAATTTTATTCTGAATGATTTTGGAGGTATAACGGTTTACAGGAAGATGATGAGATTGAATCAGGCCATGGGTTGAACAGAGAATTTACAAACATTGTATTAGGAACAAGTACTGGCTCGTTAATCAGGAAGCAATTATTGAGAGTGATTAGTAAAGGTTATGGACTTTTTCTCGAATAAAGAAGTTAAAACAAAGCTAAAGCCTCTTTATAGAATTCGACTTAACAAATACTTCTTTAAGCTGATCTTTGTTATTATCTATGGGCTCCTTGATGATGAATTATTTATATTAGATTGAAGAATATACTTTAGAATGTATGTCCAAAGTCATTTGTCCTTCCCTAGGATTCATGCGGGAAAGTTGTCATTTGCTTGCCACAGAACAGAAACTACTGCTTGGTATAATTAGAACATTGGTTAAATCAACTGTTTAATTTATATGATAGAAATCATGTTTAAACATTGTGATTTTGAATTATTTTAGTTGGGTATAGATTATCTCCCCTGTGATGGATTTGTGTTGTCAAAATACAAAGAACTGCCATCTGGAGGTCATATATATGACAATATAGAAGGTAGGGTAGCTTTTTGATTCTTTTGATATGGTACATATTGCACCCCTGAGAATTGTACAACATTTTGTAGTGCTCTCAAAGGGAGGCATGTAGTAGCTGCACTGTTCATCAGCACATTAGTTGGACTGTCTGTCTGAAACAGGAGACGAAACTTAACACAAATGTTTAAGGCATGCTGAGATGGTGTGTTGCACACAAGCGTCTTGTCCGTACCTCCATGGTCAAAGTTACAGTCACGGCCATTGAGGGTTTTCGTTGGGGCATTCATCTCTCGGGGCGGCATTCATTTCTTGGGGCAACCCTCTTTTAAGATTATCTTCTCTTGTTATATTATCCATGATTTTTATATAATGGACATTTAAGTCAATCATAGTTATGGATATGATTGAAATCTGTTGGAATCATTGTTTTTTTATATATGTTTTCAGAGACACAAGATTTGTTAGTGAAGCATTTTGATTTATATGATGGGTCAAAATTGTTTGTGTGGAATGGAAACATAGTGAGTTTACATTGTTTATGGAAGATTATTTATAATGATTTAATTGTTGGCTTGATTAGTGGAGTGAAACAGGGCTAGAATTTAACTTTTTTGTGCACTTGCAAATTTGGCCAGTGCCTAAAATTTCAACTGGCCAAATGTGAAACCAACTAGCCAAAACAATTTTCGCCGAAATTTATAGTCATAAATGGCTAATAAGAGAAAAACGACGAATGATAGCGAGTCCCCCCAACAAGAATCATCAAATAAGAAAAAGAACTGTGGCTATTATTGTCCCTTCTGTCATAAATGTTTTTTTGAAGTGATAAAAGTTTTCTCAAATTGGCAAATTTAACGTTTTTCTCTTATTCGTCGGCTCAATGGAAAAAAGGAGGATATTTTGCCAGCCATTTTAGCAGCCGATAAAATATGTAAACAACGAATTTGACGGGTTCCAACTTTTAATTAAACTTTTAATTAAACTATAGAGAAAGCACAATCTATAAACGAGACGCAGTCTACTCATTTATGTTGTTGACGGGTTAAAAATTTTTTTAGTTTATAGAGTGAGTGCGCGATCGATAAAACTAGTCGCAGTCTACTCATTATGTAAACATGTATACATGCTGTTGACAACCTGTTGCTATGGGGGTAATATGGCGAGAAGCAAAAGAAAGAGGTTAAAACTAGTTTGTTTTACCTTGAACATACGTGTTTATTTTGGAATCCAATCAAATAAAATATAACAGTTATGTTCTTAACTTAAAATCCACTCGCAAAAAAATGCCAGCTTAAGAAATCTCAACTCGCATTTTTAAAATACAGCTCGCATTTTGCGAGTGGCGAGTGCTTAAATTCGAGCCCTGGTGAAAGTATAAATCATGAACTTTATTTGTATGAGTGAAGTTATTCCTTGTACTTTAGACTGAATGTCACAAGATTTTTATAAAACATACATCTGTAAATTGTTTCAAACAATATTATGGTTATACATTTTTTTGTATGTATATGCACTTTAAACATGACACAAACTGGTATTTCCTCATATTAAAGCTTAAGATTTTACGTTCTAGTGATATTACTATTTCCAGAGAATATCAATGCAATTATTGTATTGTTGAGCATAATTATGATTTTAGCCATTTCTCATGCATCATTTATGAATACATGTACTGTTTTCAAGTATCTCTGCTTTTTAGTATATACATGTACAGTAGAACCTCACTTAAAGACCACCTCAATAATTCCACCTCAAATTAAAAACACAAATTAACAAGTCTTTTTTTCCTATTTTACTCTTTATACAACCTCAATATTAAGACCACCTTAATAATAAGACCAGATTTCAAGTATCCGTAGGGTGGTCTTTTATTGAGGTTTTACTGTTCTGTACATACTTTTTTATATAGAATACATGTGTTGTACAATATGCAAGTATGTATATGATTGTAATAGCAATAATTTATAATTATGCATGTACAAAGTTGACAGTGAATTTTTTCACAAAGTTTATCTCTTGATCACACATACTCATATAACTTTCGACTTGAATGGTTTGCATTTCTAGGTAGATAATGATGTTGTGCCTGTTGGTTTTATCTGTGAACCAGTCTATATAACTGTGATATATGGTGATGGTCTACAGTTCGGTCAAGGTTACTCTAAGTCCTTGACCTTGATAGAGATGAAGGTCATTATTTGTGATATAATAAGAATCCAGGCTGAAAATTTGTGCTTGAAGAGAGTTTTTGGCAAAGGTAAGGTCCTCGTAAATGGTTTGCTAGTAAGTACGATACTGTGAGTTTTTCAAGTGTTTTTCGCATAGTAGGCTATTTGTTTTAAAATGTTTGATGTTCACTGTCTTATTGAAATTGTCCCTGATTCAAATTCGTTGGCTGCTCTGCCCAGTGTTTTTACATGGATAAGAAAATAATAAAGTGTCACAAATATATTCTTATGCTTTCGGTTTTCATGTTTGTAAGTAAGAATTATGTTTTGCTGTCATTACTTATTGATTGCACTGTAGCTATTGTTTCCTGTATGAAATGTTCAAAGGAGGATTCATTTACAACATTTGTCTATTTCTTTTTTAGGGTTATTATAATGACCAATGGAAAAAACTGTCAAGAAATTTAAAGCGAAATGAAAATGGTTATAGCAAGGGTTTGTCTAAACTTTAGAAACTGCTTCTTGGCCAAAACTGAATTAAAATCCTTCTGCTCCGAAATCTTATTTAAAGAAGGAGAAGGAAAATTGAGGACTAAATTGTTTTACTTGAAAGAAGATTGAGGACTTAATTGTTTTACCTGAAAGAAAATGAAGGACTAAATTGTTTTACCTGAGCTAATATACTTTCAGATTCTGATGTAAGAATGGTTCCTATCTCAGTGATAGAAGATTCATCTACACTTCTAGAACTAAAACTCTGTGACGGGGACCAGCTACTAGCTGAGGATACAACTGAACAAGGGTAATGATGCTTTTGTTTATTTGATTTAGGTGACTGATCTGCTCACGTTACAGTGAGGTCAGGGGTTATGTTGCATGTTGGGGTCCAAATTCATTAGTACAATACTACATACAGAAATATCTACAGTAAGACAGGCTGGATGTAAAGAACACATTTTAGATCCCTTAAAGCACATTTTGCATTCAAATTATGATAAACATATATAGCAAACAGCTGATATAAAGAACACATTTTCAAGGTTCCAAGTTTGTTCCTTTAGAAGTTTTACTGTACTATAAATCTCTTATATTCTGTGTTAGCCAATTACCATGTCTTGCAAATATTAGTAATTTGAGTATTTTGTTATATTTTGTACTTAAATAAAAAGCTCCTCCAAAAATAAACAGTCACCAAAAATACCTGACTTACAGTAATTGTCAGGTTAATAATCCTTGTATAGTTGACTTATTCTGTTTGTTACATCATTATACAAGGTCGTAACAAAGCTGTGTATGAATACAGTGGAGTTGCAATGGTTAACTTGACCAAATTACCTGTCAAAATATAGTTTCAGATGTTATCAGGCATGAGAATTTTTTCTGCGGATTCACGAACATCTGTGGATTTGACGCTCGCAAGGGCCGTTTCTGAGACAATTTAGGCCATATTAGATGCTTAAAAGCCAGGAGCTTCAGCGGTCTCCTGGACCCCTTGTCGAATTTTCAGCTGATTTTGAAGTTGCATTCTCATGTCTATGTTATGTCAAGCGTATTTTATTTGTGTCTACCAGAAAGTTTAATCTTAATTTGCATCAGATGTAATTGATGTATTTTTTGTTGATTGCAGGGTTGGAATATCAAAAGAAAGTGTGTCGAGTACAATATATAGCAGTAAATTTATGGTCCAAGTAGAAAGCAGATGTGATAATTTACAGAACAGCATTGGTGAATACTCCAAGATAAAGATTGAAGTGGATAGGAAAATAGTAAGTTGCCCGTAACAAATGTATCTAGTGTAATGACAAGTTTATACCATCACTTGTAATAATCATCTGTATGTATGAAATAATTGTCCATTGTAAACGAAATTTAAGAAACACAATATTACTATGTAATTGATGTTGTTCATCTATGTAATTACTATACGTTTTTTTTCAACATCACATGTTATGTATTTGTATATACATTTGTGAATGTCGATGAACTGTAATTGCTTAAGTCTAAATAAAATTTATGTTCTGCTCTGTTCCGTTATTGCACGTGTTATGCAATATACAAATTATATTCATATTATATATGGCATTTTAGTGACTTCAGTTGTTTCTTTTAAAGTAATGACAAGCAATCATAACTGGTGGTCTTTGCTAGGTATGGGGGGGGGGGGGTAAAGATAAAAAGTAGAATGCCAAGAAACTGGACACTATTTTATAATTGCAGTAGAATTCATATATATCTTAATAATACAAACATACCATACTTGCTTTTATTTCTTGTGTGTCTTTTATTTCATCATTGAAATTGGAAAGAGTTTTCTGTATTTTACAGACTGTATCTGAGTTGAAATCAATTGTGATGACAAAGTTTGGTTTAGCGACTATTCAAGATGGTGGACGTATCAGAATAGATCATAACTCTTTAGGTTTAAGACATCCTAGTAAGAATTTGAATTTTATTCTTGAAAATGATTACAAGTTTATTTCAGTCATTCTTTTCATTTCTTCAATTAAGCCCAACGTTCGGGAAGAGGGTGAACAAGTTTTGCTCATGCCAATCTGTTGGTCGGTAGACAGTTTTGTTTCTGATCAATCATTGGAGAACACTCGGGCTGACAGCTGTGACCACTACGTATGATTGCCTTTGGTCAGTAGATGACATATTATTTTAGCGGTCAGTAGGTTGAAGGTCAAGGTATCAGTGACCCTGAGTCTGAAAAGCAGTTTTTGATCAGAGAACACTTTATCTACAGCCTTCAGACCTCATTGTGTAGTGGTCAGTAGATGACCTCTTGGTTGGGAGTCTGTTGGTCAATGCTAATTTACTAAGCATTGACCTCCAACAGGCTGTCATGTTGGGCATGTGTTTTTTAGGTACAGCTCTTGTCCCTATTTTCATTGTTCAAGCTAATTTGTTTTGAATCTTTTATCATCAGAATAGTCATTATATTGCCAGTTGTATCGTTTAAATATAGAATTAATTGTTGTGGTCGTAATAAGATAGGCAGAAAACTCCCTGATGAACAAATTCATTTTGACTATAGATGTTTTAGTATTTATGTGCATAACATATTTTTCTTTAATTGATTCAGTTCATGAAGAATTGTCGATATTTGAAGCTGGTATCACACAGGGTAGTCATCTAGTTTTAGAGCCTGGACCATCTCCTAAATCAGATGAGGTAAATAAATAGATTACAATGCATTTCCAGTTAATGTAAAGTCTAATATAAAACTGAGGGATGAATACTTTCCAACTTAGCTGTATCAGTAGAGCCCTAAACTGTGATAGTTCAAAACTCGGTGTTTATTCTTTATGATGATATGAATGGAGAACATCTGTCTGACACATGCGGGAGAGTTGTCAATATTGGAGCACACTATGCAATAATTCACTGTCTATGTCCTTCAGTGGAACACACTTTCTATATACATTGTATTCTGTTTATTTGGTGCTTACTCTAGAAAATAAGTAGATGTACCACTTCCATTATTTTCTGTACTAATTGGTAAATACATGTATGTTGAAAAATACATAAGCATACATTTCTGTCATATCTTATTTTCCTTACTTGTCTTTGTGTATACATGCACAAATGTAGAGGATGTGGGTTGTAAATGCAATAATATAATATTATACACTATTTTTGGCAGATTACTCTATCCTTTACATGCGAGTCTAGTGCATCAGGACCAGATTACAGTGAAGTTATAGTTTATCGATCTTGCACAGTCAACTTTTGCCTGCAGTGTATACTTGAACGAGCAAATATCACAGGTATGGATTCTCTATAATATAGACATAACATGATACGATAATATAGACATAATATGATACTATAATAGAGACAAAAATGTAACTTATAGTCTGGTTTTGGAACATGATACTCTTGTCAAGCTGTAATTGTATAGTTTGATAATTTCCCCATTTTTAACATGGTTTTTTGTTTCGAATGTGTTGATTGGTATCAGGTTAGGTATAAAAACCTACAAGAGTCATCCAAAAAATATGTAGACAATTTATTTGAAAACGATATGTAAAGCAGATATTTTATTAATTTGTACACAACATGTATTAATGTACACAAGTATTGTACACAACATGTATTAATGTACACAAGTATTGTAGTTGTTTGTTCATTCATTCAGAGGGAGATTGGTATTTACGGAAGACAAATTGGTGTGGAGAAGCTGCTGACATACTTGATGATGTTGATGCAACTCTAGATAACTGTCTGGTGAAAGATGGTGACTTGCTGTTGTTAGTCAGAGGCAGACTTCCACCTAAGGTACTGATATGTTGTTGATACTTAGAGTCACATAGTTGTAACATGTTTATTTTACATTAGTTGTGTTACAAGCTTTTACAACTTGTATTTATCTAGCTGGATGTCTGCTTCCTGGGTCAGTGCATCTTGTGATTCTTAACAGTATGTCTGTCTAATTCAGGGATTTTGAAACAATGTGAAAGTATTTCTCCTTTGGTGGGATTTGAATGCATGACATGTGGATCAGAAGTGACTACCACTTTCTATCATTCAGTTAAAAGTCAACGTTATACAATGAGATTACATTTCAAAGATGTATTTTTGTTTTAAAAACAACTGACTAGATGTTTGTAATTTTTAGGGTTTTATTCAACTACCTGTTTGGCTCCATTCCACACCTGAAAGTGTACGAGCTGGAAACCAACAAGAAGGTGGATTGTTGTCATGGGTTACCAACTTCTTTGGTATGATTTTGCCTCTCTTTCTATGAATGACTTTGTGTGTCGGTTATGATACAAATCAGATAATTGTCACTTTTGAAACAAAACATGTTATAATAATTATATATGATGTAACTTATAACTTTTCCACAGAAGAAGAGGTGTTGTTCATAATAAGGGGCAAAATAGTTGTTTCCATTTGCTTGACCTACTTTGTTTTTTTCTAGTGAGCCTACTGTTTTTCGTTCTATTGTAAAATTTATGTACTTTTGGCTGCAAGAGTACCACTAAATTACAATGTCACTGATTACACGGTCACGCATCATATTCACATTACCAGTTTTATCCTACCTATTGAATTATTCGTCAGCCAAATCAATAACAAAATTGTAGATATACACTGAGATTGATTTCTTTTACTTTCATGATAATCAAGAGCATGATATGTTAAATGTAGATTCACAAAACAAGGTGCTTGAGACAGTAGTACAATATAAACTAAAATCTTAGAAAATTATGTAGTTTATGTGTATAAGTATATGTCGCTACAAGCCTGATTATTAGATGAATATATTTTGTTTTTGCAAATAAACTCTTATGTTAGAGACTTTGTTTTAAATTTACAGGGAGTTACTACAATGATCCAGGTTCACCTGTCCGGACGGGAGAGGTAAACTCCGAGCCACACCCTGTCAATGTGGGGAGCATTGAAATATCAAGCCAGTCGTCATTATTTGATCTCAAAGAGCAGATTATGACTTTAATTGGAGAATTGCCGATTCCGTCTGTTGATTTTATGAGACTTCGACTGAAAGAGAAAGACATAATGACTACAGTTCTTAGAGATAACAACCAAACATTGAAGTATGAGGTTTATTTGTTGAAAAATTTCTATACATGTACAATAATCTTAACTTAACTCTGTTGTCCAAAATTAATTATTTTTACGAATACAAACTTTATATCTCAATTTTAAACGTCTGCTGATGTATATTATGGACTGTCCACAAGGAGACGCGAAATTTAGGTCTAAGGGAAGTAACTCGTAAAAAAACGAAAAGCAGAATTTTATAGTCTCGTCGATGAATTACCTCCCTTTATTAAAAATGGTTGTTTTTAACCAATGTCACCGTTAATTTATTATAATTATAATGTATAAATATATTTTTGTGGAATTCAGGTGTATTCCAATGATTTAGTGAAATGTTTATATCGTATGGGATGCTATAAAAATATACTATTATTAATTAGCGTGTGACATATATACCATATAGAACCTTTTAGGGCTAACTTATATCCGTCAGCATTGGGCAGAAACTCAACCCTTTGCAGATGGGGATTTTTAGAGGTCCGCCACTAGCTCAGTGGTGGGCTTAAATAAACAATCGATCAAATATTATTACGTGCAAGCATTGTGGAGGTATGCTTGGCACTTAACCCATCGGGTTCGAGTCTGAGGATTAGTTATACTCGTTCCTTCAGTGAAAGGTTTTTATAATAAGTTGCATCTTGAAACGTGCACAAACTCCGTTGATGTGGTTAAAATGAATGAGAATATATTTTCATTGTATTCTTTATTATTTCATTTGACCATTTATTGTGGACTCAAAATTATGATAGCTGAATATATCAATGGTGTTAGCGCTATTGGTCAGTATTTTAATTATTTACCAAAACATGTTTTCATTGGCTGACCACCTCACAATATCTTTACCTCTGAATAGAAACAAAATCTTACTCGGTCCTTTTTAATTGACAATTTTGTTTTTCAGACGACTAAACTTGACATCAAACAGTGTGATTGCAATTCAGATTATGCCGGAGGAAGAAATGTTAAGGTAAGTTATACCACAATTTGGTATATAAATATTGGGGATATAAGTTGTATGGATAATGAGGAGTGCAGGTCTGAGGTCTCATATTATGACTTTGGTAAAATAGAACCAATCTTTCCTCGACCAAAATAATATTTTGTTCTTTGTTTATTGCACCATTTCCAAGTGTTTACCAGAATAATAAATGGAAACAAATAAATTTTAACACAGGTCAGACAAACTTTCTCTTTTGTAAATGCTTACTTCTTGGTCTCATAAAATAATTACATTTACTTACCCAATTCACTTTACAATGTACGAATGCTCTGCTGTGCATTTTCTTGACCATTGCTTTTAATATGTATGTTTAAGTTCACCTGTTTAGTTAACATTATAATTTTTATGCAAAAATGGCACATTAGGTGTCTTTAATTTTTTATTGACTGGTAATTTATATAGAATTTCATAATGAGCTTATGACTATATTGAATTGTAGATTGACTTTGTTATGGTATTGAATTTATAATTGACTTGGTAATTACGTTGAATTTTATGTTAATTACATAACAAATAATTGTTGTATAAAAGTCATAAAACTACTGACTGATTCATTTTGTTTCAGGAATGACCAAATTGTTTTAGAAGTATGTCAAAGAATTCCTGACACGAAGCAATACAGTCAACATATAGAACTTATATGGAATACAGCAAGTGGTGCTTCTATACACAGCTTGAAGCAGGCAATAGCTAAAGTGTTGTACATAGAATCTGAACATTTATGTATCGCTAAACATTTCCCACAACGGTATGAGTGGATGGTGATTGAGAAAAAGGACGGTGTAAGTACATGTGTGGTGTGTTGTAGGTCATATCTCTTATTGAATGAAAACAAATCATGCAAGACCACTGAGGAAACACTTGTTGCTACAGTCTGTGAGTTAGATAAGAAGAAATTAAAATTTAAGAGAAGTTAATTACTTTATTAATTTAAGAAATTATTTTAACAGAATATTCCATTTAACGATGACTGTATCAATACCATTTGAACAACCCTTCTATGGATTCTCTCAGTAATGCAGTTGGTTTGAGCGCAGTAACTTCGGTGTTTGGTGCTGCAATCATAGGGGACGTGGGCTCAAACCCCATACCAGTCATTGAAGATTTTCAAAAGTTCAATTGTTTATGACTATCAATACACTACAACCTTGTTATGTCACCACCAACGGGGTCGGGAGGAGTTGACATGCCATCCTGGGATAGAGACACACTGTGGGGATGTAAACAAATTGCTTGGCTCTAGGGAATTAGACACACAAAAGGACAAATTGTCTGATTCTTCTGTGTCAGTCCGCTGTGAAAAATGTTACATAAAAAAAGATAAAATGTCTGAATCTATTTTTAGCATGTGAATCGGAAGGGGAAGAAGAAGGGGCAGTGGAAGAACAACATCAAACAAGCCCCTTTCAACATACGTGATGGGGACACTATTGGAGTGAAGGTATACTATGAACCATTTGTTAATGATAGAACAATTCAAGATATTAGCCGAACAGAGTCGCAATAGTTGTGGGTGAAACCCTGGAAATGATTTGTTAAGGGCCTGAAATGTGTAGTAATGCTAGTGCCATGTAAGTGAGAGACGGACAGTAAGGTTTTACCAAGATGACGCAAGTTCTGATGTCAGGAGAAGTGTATGTCGGTCATCTTCATCCACTCTTGTCAACATCATGGTATTTTAATTGAATATTGAAATAATTTATGAGACATTCAGAACCCGGTAAGTTATAAAACAGAGTTAGGAGACTAATCTCAGAATACAGTCTTGCCATTGGTCTGTTTGAAAACTGTGCTCAGTAATAACTAATCAGAGGCTTGAGTTTAAAGACTGGTTTCCAAACTCAGAATTTATTGTCTTAGAACCTTGTATTTCATGAACATTATTGAGGCAATAAACAGCATATTGTTAGCCTAGGATATAAGTTTTAATTTCTTATAGTCTAATTTCAAGGATAATGTTGTTTTCACAGGATATGCGGTGTGATCCGAATAATTTGGATAACTTCATGACAGAGGAAGATGAATATGGACAGATATCATTACAGCAGGAAATTGAGGAGAAAAGAAAAATGTAAGTTGTATGTATGGTGAATAAAGAGGCATGTAGTCTATCAAGCAGTTTATTAGGCGAATCAGGGGAATTTATCTTGGGGACTCAATTGCCTTACAGCATGGCCACATCTATGCTTCATGAAAACATGGTTTTTACTTATAAATTGTTTATGTGCAATTAACGGTAGAAATAAGATATTACATTTGTGGCCATAATTATTTAATTAATTAAAATTATTCACAGAAGACTTGTTTAACAAATTCCGTAATTCATGATCACTCGTCTTATAGCTTATATGTTCACAGTAGCGAGAGAGTTACAGGGTGAATAACTGAAAGTAAATCCTCATGTTCATTGTTTATATTTACTTCAGGCGTGAAGAAAGGAAGAAATACGAACCAGATGGCTTTATACAAAACAAGAGAAAAAGGGAAGTTGGTATAACAATCAAAGTTGGAGATTTCAGTTAATGTACATTCTTCATAGATACTTCACTGAACATTTGCTTTTGTACTAATGGCCTTATGTGAATCATAGACTGCATTTCTTGTTATATATGGTTGTGTGGTGTTACTCTTGTGTGATAATGGGTATATATATCTGACCAGAGTAAGAACTCTTGTAGAATTTGATGATATCAATACTGAAATATTGTAACATGGAATACTTTTTGTGCTATTTAAGTTAACACTTCTCTTGATTGGTAATTTCTGTTAAGTTATAAAGCATTGAAAAACTGGCCTAGATGTTAGTCTGTGAATTATAATAGCTCAGAAAATGTTGGCATTATGAAAATGCTGATCATATTATTTGCAAACATTTCTCGGTTAACGGTACAATGTACCGGTACTTGATTATACAGCATGTCCAGGGTTTGGTGCAAGATTTTTGTAGCTCAGTTTTTTATGAAGAAGCTGTTGCAATTGTTTTGCACCGACAATCGATATAGGCTTTAATTATAAAAAATTGTTGCATTGTGTTAATTATGTTTGATTTTTAGTTTTTTATGTCAAATGAAGTTTATATCATTGCAGTTAGTATTTTTTTATATTTTCAAAAATTAAAATTTAAATTGTGTTCTCTTTTCTCTGTTGGTTTTGTATTGTAACTGTAAAACATGCCTCCAATTTAAGGTCCTTATCAAAAAGCCCTGCTTCTAAATGTTTCAGATGAAGTACTGATGTTACTAATATCTGAGTATCTATCAGTCTTCTGACCAATCCATTGTTCGAAATCCCTTCCTTTGTGCCTATGATGGTGTTTTTCATTTCCCTCCTGTTTGAACCCTGCTATGTACTGTACCTTTTTCTTTTTTGCGATTATTTTTTTGCAAATTATTTGCAGTTTTCTGATTTTGATACCACATACTATTCAATGTTAACAAACATTTTTGCCAACCTAAGGATAACTATGAATCTAAACCACTGCCAACTTTTTGCATTGTGGCGCCATTTTTAATCTCAGAGCATTGATTGATTTATGTGACTACGGTGATGAGCGTTTCTCCAGATACTCGGCCTACATGACTAATTGATTGGAAGTAAATGATCACTGTGTGTATGAATGATTGATAATATTGTGTCATTTATGATATTTGATTGTGTCTTAAATGTTATTTATGTAAAATTGAACCAGTTGTTTAATTTTCACCTTTTTTATTATACAATTTATTATGTGTGTAACTTACATAGTGACAAACAGTCGCTCTGTCATTGTTAGCTCATTCAACAAAGCCTATCTGGAAGTTGTAAGTTCGAAACCCGGGGTGGGGCGTATGTTTTTGGCGACAAAATGACTAAGGTGGTGCATCCAAAGGTCATTTGTCCTTCACATCTGAGTCATGTTGGGATGTTGTCCGTGGTAACCCAGGAACACTAGTTACATCAACTACTGCCATACATATATAACTGAAATACTGTTGCGAAATGGAGTAAAACTCAATATTTATTTTCTCGACAATCTCTCTATGTAGCAAGTAAATATGTTGAAAGTGATGTTTTATGTTTTTCTTCCGTCTGTGATCAATAAATTAAATTATCATATCTCTGTATTTCTTATATTGACCTAAAAACTTGTAGCTCACAAATTCCTGATGTCAAAGCGTGTGCATGCAAGTATCTGAAATGGTATTGTTGTGAAATAGCCAGGACTTGAGTTTAAATCTAAGCAACCACAAGTGAGTTTCTGTAAGGAAGTTGAATGTTAAGACTATCACTTGGTGTAATGCTGCAGATTTTGCCCAACACAACTTTGATCAATAAATGTCTTTGGTACAAACTGATGTGAAATAAATGGATGTGCACAGTTACACATGTGATGAAATGTACAGGCTTAAACAAAACTGTTGCTAACAATTAATTAATTTTTCCAGCATTGATGTGTTTTTATAGATTCCTGTCATATGCACTTCAAGGCTGGAGTATACATTACTTATAAAGAAATTAAACATGTTTTTATTATGAAATTACCTCCCTTTATTTATTTTATGTTCTTAATTAGGTTCAATAATAATGAGTTTGATGAAAGAAATTACAATTGTCATAAAATTGAATATTTCTTAAAAGTTACGTTATGTTATAAATGTTTATTTTATAAATGCATGTGTTCTTATTGAGTATTGTTATGTAAGTGAAATTAAATCTGCTTCTGTAGCTGTTTATGCTTTACAGACAGAAATCGTCATACCATTATTTTTGCTGGATTGCAATTTTTATGGTAATTATTTGTAACTTGAGTTAATAGAAATACTGGTATTGATAAGAATTTCAAAATATGTTCGAATTGACTAAAAATTATTGCATTACATGAATCACCATATACAGATATTTTGAATTGCAACAAAAATTAGTCAACATTGAACTGCCACTCATTACTCTTTGCCACTCTCCTTCAGCACAAACACCAACCTCGTTGAGGTGGCACGAGACAATTCTACATATACCGAGTCTCTCTTTACATTTCAGCCATGATTTGTACAAATATTCTAAGGTAAATATTCTCAGGCTATACCTGCATTACTATTAATACTTGTCAAAATCATATTTTCAATGGCACTCTTTACATTGAACTTAATTTTTGGTCTTTCTGCATTCAATGTGACAATTTGACAACCCAGTTTCAGAGAGGTACGCCCACTTTTATACAGGTTTGCCGACAAACCTGTTTCAGAGAGGTCCGCCCACTTTCATACAGATCTGACCACTTTTATACAAATCTGTTAAATTTCATTAAGATCTGCCAAACCAAAGACAGAGTATCATCTCCAGTGTTAAAAATATCATTGTAAGTGATTGACTTTTAAATAATTGTTGAAACACTACTGATAAGTGGGGTTATCATTGCCTAAGGTAGTTCTAAGGAAAACTAGGGCATTTCAAAGTAATAGCAGAGACAAACTCTACCAAAATGTTACGATTAATCGTGACACCCGTAAAAATATATTGCAGTGTACAACAAAATGTAACTAGATCCATGTGTGTCACTGCCAAGCCCCAGCCGAAACATTAGTTTGTGTGAAGAGGAAGCCAAACAAATGAAAAGATAGTTGAAGAAAACTGGGATTCCATAATTCAATAATAGGATACAAAATTCCTTTAACAGTCCTCGAGTTTTACCCCTGTCAGTAGAAGTACAAGTATACAAAATACCCCAAATTAAAGTAAGACCAGTTTAAAATTATATGGAAAATATATAAAACAATACGTTGGATGTGTATATATTTTATCTAACACACAACAGAAATAAACTTATACTCTCAATCATTTTAACTGACAAAGCAAGTATCACAGTCATAACTAACTAGATTAGTGTAAAGGTTTGCTCAGGACAATGTCGCCCAGTTTTGGTAAAAATACCTTTTTTTGTAAATAATATATTTCAGAATATATTTTTATGTCCATTTCCTTGATACATATACATGTATAATGTAAAGTAATAATTTCAAACATTACACTAAATATAATAATTCTTGTATGGTTTGAAACAGTATGTTATTTCAATGACATTCTTCACAACACATTCAACAGGCTCTGTTGAAAATAAACACAAATATCCTGGCCCACAGAAACATAGATATAAAATAAACTCACAACCCTAATTCCACTCCAATATTTTGAAGACATTTGAAGAGCATATTCAAGAGATTGAAAACAAATAAATTAACTGACTATGGATCCAACAATAGATAAGATTATGCTGATATTAAACTAAAGTCATAATTGAAAGTAATATTAATACTCTCGCAATACTTTGTCTAATAAAACAAGGGTGATTAACTATGCAATGCTTGGCAGACCCTACATTGCATGTGTCCATTCTTATGGTGATCATGTATGCAAAGTTTCATTGGCATCTCTTCTAAAGTTTGGAACTGGTTCGTGCAACAAAACTTATGCAACAGACCAATCTTAAGATGACTCCTACGTCAATTCAAACTTAGTTCAGAAGGTTGATGGGTAATATAAAACCACATTTCGGACAAACTAGCATTTTCGGGAATAACTGAGTAAAAAATTATATAATTGTTCCGTTTATGTTACTAGGAATGATTTAACACTAAAAATCAATAAATCAATTTTCTTATCTGAATGTATAACACAAAATAGATGAGAAACAAAACTCCCCTCAGAATAGATACAAAAAATCATGATTCAACACCGAACTTCAATAGTAGAAATGAATTTAAACATTAGAAATGAATGTAAAACATTGTATGAAAAAATAAAAATACAAGCTCTTGCAATGTAACAGATCATTTATCCTGGACAGACTTTTTACTGAAATTCTCTTGCTACAAAAACTATCATAATTTCAGATCATTGATAACTGAGTTCATTTTTTTTATGAAATTACAATAAACCATCAAAGTCATTTTTAACACCAAATATTATCCTATTTTATCATAGTTGAATGCATTTATGTATCATGCTCGACTGATACAAATATTTTACCATATACAACCAATAGATTGCTTCCTCAGCACAGATACAACAGCTTTCATCTGTCGCAAATAAGGGCCATACATTTCACCATACAACCTTATATGCTATTTTTATCAAGTTGACCCTCTCTTTTTTTATCGAGTAGGGGCTCTTAGCTGTTCTATTTTTGTGTTAGTTCTACTGTTTGGGAAAGGGGTCACACTGTTGGATGCCAAATACGGAGACGGGGATGGCATAGAGGTTGAAAATGCAGCAAAATATTCAGCAGCAAATGATATGACGTCGTCTGGTTTCCGTAGCAACAAGAACTGCATAAAATCAGCCAAAAGTGCCTTCAACTCCGGGTGATGATGCATATACTTGCCATGATCAGCCTTCAGTTCCTCCTAAAATACAACATGTAAACATAGTAAACCTAAAAGTATTCGCAAATACAATTTTTTTTACATTTTTCATAAATAAAGAAAACATTGTTACAGGAAACCCCACATCCACATTACAATACCTCCCCACAGATCCCATGGAAAGCATACGTCTATGAATTGAGGAGGTGTAAGAACAAACATCTGTGGGAAGAGGAAGTAAGGAATTGTCTTTCAAAAAAAACCATGGACAAGTTAAAGGAACAAAAAGGGGGGAAATTATTGTTGTGGCTATTCTAATTCTTAGAATTACTTAATATTTTAATACAATGTCAATTCATACATATTTTTCATGGATATTTTATTTCAGCGAGAGGAGCCAACCCCACTAACTGTTAATTTGGAGTGTGAAATGTTATCTAGGTTTACAGTATATAATTGCTGCTTCTAGTATAATTATCATGTACATGAATGTGGTAGTTTTGTTCTATGTATGCTAGCGTGTTGATAATAATGTACCCCAAGCAAATGAATGTATTTCTAGTCTAAGAAATCTCATATCAGGTAAACCGTAACACTAAATAATATATTTTGTGTTCTCAAAAGGCTTTTAAACTTAAATATCAATTCAAAGTGCATTTTAAACCTTTATATTTTAATTAGAATGATGATTAATCAGTTCCGCTGATATAAATTTACCTTTCTGTCAAGAAACTGCGAGTACAGCTGTGCATCATCTTCCCATTTCAGTGGTTGTTTCTCAAATGTAGGTTTTGGAGGTTCCTCATCTGTAAACAAATAGATTAATTACATGTATGTTTTGGTATACATTCCTAAATGCAGTGGGAGACAACAGCATATTATTATGTTTCAAAGGTCCTCAAAAATTAAAGGTCAAAGTTTTATGTTGTATTTAAAAGTCTTATAAAGTGTTTTATTACTTCATTATGTAATTAATTCATGACTGTTGTTGCTGTTTAACGAGTACTTCTAAGTAAATTCTGGTAATTATGAAATAATTCTTTCTGAAATAACATTTTTTGTTGAAGTTTCTTATTTTTTTGATTCTTTTGATCATGTACATATGTTCACATAACCCTCTCATTGACTTACTCTTATTAAGAACCTTTGGCATGGATATTAGACAAATATACACTATGTTGAATAAAGCAGACTTTATTACCTCTAATTACTAAAGGTGGTACGTATGACAACTTCATAGTTACAGGGGAACCAACTTGTACCCTGTTGGTTAAATGTCTGCAAGATAAAAATAGTAACATTATTATACGAAAAGTAAAAGTAAATAATGCTTATTACTACAAAACATTACTGGTACTATCATTCATGACAAAATACATTCTTGTAATAATTTTATCACAGCTAATTCAGGTAACAAGAGCGTCATGACAACCCTGTAACACCTAATGAATATTGATAAAATTAATACCAATTTAAATCTAACTCTGTTCGGTCACTGGTTTACTGCGTTATTTGAGAGTAAAGTGATCGTCTATACATTGAACAATGTTTGTTTGTTGACAACATCATAGTCCCAGTGAACAGAGTCTCATGAGCATCAATTAAGCAGTTGATAATAAGATGCTGTTAAAATGTTTTTTTCTGGTGACCTATGTGTTAGGTGGAGTAAAAACATTTGAACAAAACCTAAATCGGGTTAGTGCTAGGTTAATGCAATACTGGTAAGCATTCATCAAAGGTATTTGAAGAACAAATTGCTTAAACGTCACTAGATTTCTTCTTGAAATGCACTGGATGTGCAAGTTGAAGAGAGTTTATGGATAGACCGACAGATGGATCAGAATAGCTACCCTTGATTGTTGCTTAGTTGAGCTAAAACAATTATTTTCTTGCTTAAAGTCACTCAGGTATTGTGCAAAACTGATCTTAACTTATAACTGAATGAAAATAATTATGTACTTCAATCGTAAGGAATATAGAAATTTGCGATTTCGGTCATAGTTTAAACAGAACAAAACATGTAGATCATAGTACAATACATACCCATCTTCCATGAAATAAGACTGCCATGTAGTAGGTAAATCTACAGCTGAATTAATGGTACGTTCTATACCATATACTTTAAGCTCGGTCTTTTCTACAGTTTGTGTTCTTTCCTCGAGTCTTCTCTGTAACCATAGAAACAAAGTGATTATAATACTACTCTTCATGTGGTATATATACAATACAATATCATTTTATTGCATTAAACATGTTACAATGTTTATAGCAAACAAAAGTCTATACTATACAACATGTTGAAGATACATACATGTAACATAAAAATCTTTTAAAACAAGAGCCCTTTTTAAGCTTACATTTATTCCTTTTTAGTCCATTGTGAAATTATTTTTTTTAGAACTAAGCATTCTAAACGACTGCTTCAAGTGTTACTAACCAGTACTTGTGCTAAGCACTCTAAACGACTGCTTCAAGTGTTACTAACCAGTACTTGTACTAATCACTCTAAACGACTGCTTCAAGGGTTACTAACCAGTACTTGTGCTAATCACTCTAAACGACTGCTTCAAGGGTTACTAACCAGTACTTGTACTAATCACTCTAAACGACTGCTTCAAGGGTTACTAACCAGTACTTGTACTAATCACTCTAAACGACTGCTTCAAGGGTTACTAACCAGTACTTGTACTAATCACTCTGAACGACTGCTTCAAGGGTTACTAACCAGTACTTGTACTAATCACTCTAAACGACTGCTTCAAGGGTTACTAACCAGTACTTGTACTAATCACTCTGAACGACTGCTTCAAGGGTTACTAACCAGTACTTGTACTAATCACTCTAAACGACTGCTTCAAGGGTTACTAACCAGTACTTGTGCTAATCACTCTAAACGACTGCTTCAAGGGTTACTAACCAGTACTTGTACTAATCACTCTAAACGACTGCTTCAAGGGTTACTAACCAGTACTTGTACTAATCACTCTAAACGACTGCTTCAAGGGTTACTAACCAGTACTTGTACTAATCACTCTAAACGACTGCTTCAAGGGTTACTAACCAGTACTTGTACTAATCACTCTAAACGACTGCTTCAAGGGTTACTAACCAGTACTTGTACTAATCACTCTAAACGACTGCTTCAAGGGTTACTAACCAGTACTTGTACTAATCACTCTAAACGACTGCTTCAAGGGTTACTAACCAGTACTTGTACTAATCACTCTAAACGACTGCTTCAAGGGTTACTAACCAGTACTTGTGCTAATCACTCTAAACGACTGCTTCAAGGGTTACTAACCAGTACTTGTACTAATCACTCTAAACGACTGCTTCAAGGGTTACTAACCAGTACTTGTACTAATCACTCTGAACGACTGCTTCAAGGGTTACTAACCAGTACTTGTACTAATCACTCTGAACGACTGCTTCAAGGGTTACTAACCAGTACTTGTACTAATCACTCTAAACGACTGCTTCAAGGGTTACTAACCAGTACTTGTACTAATCACTCTAAACGACTGCTTCAAGGGTTACTAACCAGTACTTGTACTAATCACTCTAAACGACTGCTTCAAGGGTTACTAACCAGTACTTGCGCCTTCATTAAGGATTATGAAGTTTGTGATTACAAAAGAACACAGGAACTTTTATCGATACCAAATGAAAAATTTTAACAATTGAAGCCCATGCTTAACCTTGGAGCTAGTAAACGTATGTTTCAGTGAACATTTATGACCAACAGATGAACCGATACCGTGATATTTCATAAGCAATCCTTCAGGAGCATAAAATATCTGAAAAAAACCTACATGTATTTATAAGGAAGTGATACTTACATATATTGCAGGACATAAATTTGTATCAGAGTCAAATGAAATCAGCTGCAGACTTTCTGGGATCCCCTTTTCTACAAATAACCTGTGTAGCAGGAGATTTGAACCTGTAAATTAAAGAAGGTAGGTAAAGTACACATAAACCAAGAGTTAAGTTAAAGATATAATGATGTTAAGAATTCCAAAAATATTTGTAGACGCAAGTCTCCAAATGAGCTGCTTTAGTGTCGTGTGAAAACCTTTAAATTCAAGTCTACAATTTGACAAGAAAATCTCTTCTACATCATCAAGTAAAACTTAGGACATTTAAATTCTACTTTCTGCATCAACAATGCCAGGCTAGATAATATTTTACAATTTTCAAATACATAAATCCTGCAGAGAATGCACTTTTTAGGTAATAAGACGAAAAAGATTTTATAACATATTTAATGTGCTACTAATTCTGTCACTTTATACAGTGTTCAGAGTGTTTCCTGCCCAATTTTGGCCTATTGTGGCCAGTTGTCTTGAATTGTCCTGTGAGCTTTTCCATCCATTAATTCCCCCCTCCCCCTCTTTTTACTGTCCTCTTTGATTCTCTTAATTATTCCTTATGGTCTGTTGGGCCGTTCCTTGTGCCTTTGTTCCTTAATATGTGTACAGTTTGACCTCCTTAGGTGCGTTATGTTTTGTGGATTGTTGTTTTTCCTGAGGTCTGCGTGGGGAGGTATTGTCTTGTGTATGTGGCGTTCCCCGTAGTTACGTATTCTCTCTGTTTTACAACCAACATTTTTTCAACTTTGAACATTGATCTACATGATTTGTACTGAATCAAAAAAATAATGGTGCCAGGAGTAAGTTGATGAGCTGTAACATCTCATCATACAGACATATAAAATCTTACCCTCAGATATGAATCCTTTCATGGTTTCTGCTTTCATTGTTTTTGAAGATCTTTGAATATCCTGAAAATTATAAATAAGTAATTGATCTAGTGCAAATAAATGGTGTAGTTCAATATGTGTGAAAAGATAATCTATTAATATATTGTGTTAGATATAGGCATGCTTAGCAAGGAATGAAACTTAAGTTATACTATTTAAAGAAAGTAAAGACCTTGGACTGAGCCTAAAAGAATTCCATTTGTGCCTGACAGCAATTTTTGAGGTGTGTTAGAATGTCAATTTTTGTATTTCATTTTAAATGTTTAGACATGAAAATCCATTAGTTGAGGCAATTTTCCTTTTTTTGATTGCAATACCACAAACAAATTTTCTCTTAAGGATGTCTCTGTAAAAATACAGTTTTGCAAAAGTAACATTTAAATATATATATGGCTCGGATATAGATAAATGCTCAACAAAATATTCTTATAAAATTCAGTAATGTTTCCTAAATTCAGTCGTAGACGACTTATCTCGAACTTACCTCGCCTTGAGTAATCACCCTGTTTACAACAAAATCATCATCCTGTTTCACTATAAATGTTTTTCTGTCAAGTGGGCAGTTTTCTAACTGAAATTTCAAAAACAAATAATTGTGTGATTTATGCATGAAAGCATTTGTAGATATTTAAATGAACTTAGCATAAAATTACTCTGAAATTTAGAAAAATGCAGAGTTAGAAGCCAATGAACAATTAAAATTGATATATTATGCAAATGTACTTATCATGGTTTGGCACAAAACAGTAACTAAGTATTGATTATTAAGCAGTTGCAATTATATTTATTAGCCCTTCATAAACGCTCTGCTTTAGAAGCACATTAAATGAAAGGCTTACAAAATGAAAAGGCAATTAACAAAGTTGAATACAATGAAATGCATGAATTTTAATCACTATTAATAACATAACTACAATCTAAAGCACCTAATTGCTGTAACTGATTCAACAAAACTCATGTCAATGCTGTTTACAGCAGTTCCTGTTTCTATTTTGAGTCATATTGTAGATGTTTTTAAAATTTTCTTCATTAGTCTGTGACTGTATTTGCAATATTTACACATGCGTTTTACACATGACCCAAAGTTAGATAAGCCTCTGGTGTTTTCATTTTTAAATAAAGATTCATTATTATAATTAACAAAAACTTACTTTGACATATTCATGGTGCTGCTGTTCATATGTTTGTAAGTTGTTCCCTACGTAAGCAGTGATAGATGTTCCACATGGCACACCATCAATGGCCCCATGACTGTTTGCATGAACCAGGAAGCATTCCTGACCTTTGTGTTTAGTTGGTTCAATGGAAACTGCAAACTCACCAAGTTCCTTGCCTGTATCTGATGTTGTAACAAGATGGTCCTCAAACGTAATATATTTGAAGTCAACCTCAGGTACTGAAATTGGAAAAAAAGGACAAATACAATACACAAAATGACAAAAAACAGACCAAGAAAAAAATGATCAGTACTTATCGATAAAGTAATGTATCAGTTACATGCATTCGCTGACTATACAAATATTTAATGACTTTTAAAGCTTCTTTCTCATACACAGAACTGACATTTGTTTTTAAATGAGTTTGCATGACAAGCAAGCCTTTTACCATACACAACATTTCTTTATTATGCGTAGAAGTCGCTACAGACACTTGTTCATGAATTTTCACGAGATACATCTTATCATCAGACACATTTAATGATCTTTGAATAAAAAGTATAAAAGCATTACACCATCACAGACAGTCTCAATATTGCAGGCTTTGCAAAATTTGAAGGCCCGACATGTCAGACAAATTTCAAACAGGCCCTGTAACTTTTTGCAAGGTTCCTGACCGATTGTCCAGCAAGTCAATGACAAGTTACAATGCAGTCAAAACCAGTAAATATCAGACAAATTTCTTTCAGTCAAAAGTATTTGTAAGTTCCAAATGTCATTTAATTAAACTTGATCATGATATACCAGTAGTTACCTATACTTTCCAGGAAGTTGACAGCAGCAGTAGAAGCTTGCGGTGGAGGTTCTTCCACCAGAACTGGTGCGGCAGTTTCACCAGATGTGGCTGAGCTGGAAAAGTATTAAAAGCATTTAATAAGAAAAGGTGATTATGAAAGTATCGTAATAATATTATTTTAACATGTTTGGTTGTAACAACTAAGTTACACACTAGTCCTGTTCTTTAAACCAACTCTAATTGAGAATGGTGATCATAGGAAAAAATAACACAGATATTAAACAAGCCAGTATGTACAGCTAATTTGAACAGACACATTATATATTCATCCAGCACTGAACACTTTAATTTGAACTTTCTGAGGATATAAGAATTTGATTAATCACTGCCATTTTAAAGAAACTAGTCTGCCAGCAACCTGACAGGGCATGGGTTGGTTTTCTCTATTGGACTTATCTCGGCTATGATGTTTGGTAACAAGTATAAAATCATCTTAGGTGAGATTTATGGGCAGGCCTTTTCTATAGTTACCACATGTTAGAAAAATTGTCTACTGGAGCGTCCTGGTATGTCTTGAAGCTCTTTGAATAACTCTGGCCATTATTATCCCTTGAGTCATAAATGTTTGTGGTTCTGACAGTTGATTTAGAAATGTAGATTATAATGCTATATAAAATTAAGATATGAAAATTCCCAAAATTGGTGTTGAAGCGATAACAAATTTCCAAAATTTTACGACGCAAAATTTCCCAATTTATCTAGGGTCTTCTTCCCAAAATGGACAGAAAAAGGCCTGATAGGCTACATGTAAGCTTATCATAATCTCAAAGCTAAAATCTTTCCCAGGGACTAAGTTGGTGTTAAAGTAAATCAAGGGGAAAAAGTGGAGCTCAAACCCACAACCCCCTAAACACTAGCATGGCGCTCTACCTACTGAGCTAATCGGGTGGTCATCTAATCTCATACTACTACACTCCTCCCCCTTCTGGCATTTGAAGCTCAACCACTGTGGGCCGTCATAAACCGCTTCCACCATTGAAGCAATCAAGGGGAAAAAGTGCACCCGAAAGTACTAAACACTAGTACTGCGCTCTACTGACTGAGCAAATCGGGCAGCCTCCAACCACACATTACTACAGTGTCTTAGAGCTAGAGTTGACTTTGCTGCATTATACTCTTATGAGAACTTGCACCGGTCTTCATAAAACATTTGATTGCCCCACCCAGAACCTTTAAAGGAATACATATGTATACATACACGACCTATAACAATGTTACATATCTTGATTTTGAACAAAATATTTCTGAAGTTGTGTTTATTTACTCTTTTTTTCACACAACAGTTAGAAATATGCATAGTTTCACTTAATATGGCGATTAACTTCGAATGTAAAATACCTGGTTGTCACGCTCATTGTGGTAAGTTCTGTGTGTTTTATCTCCAAACGTCAATATTTTAAATTTTACTTCATTTCGGATGATAATAATCACTATGGCAATATTTCCGCGATGGGAGATAACCTTGTATGTATTTCCGGTTCGTAGCGTATATATGCCGTATCAATACCGTATCTTCAGGTATGAGTTGTTTCCCTTGAATTGCTTTAAATGGCTTGAGTCTTGACCGTTTATTTTCTGGCCTGTACATGTTGAGTGCATAAAATAAGTTAGACCCGTTATTTACTCATCAACTGCATTTAAATCATAATTTTTGACAATTCAAGAACCATTTTTGCAGATTGTCTGGCTGCTTTTTAACAGATAAGCTATTTTTCCAATGAACATTGTGACCAAGTTTGTTGAAGATTTGATGGAATGTTCGAGTTAATGAGAGGACAAGGCTATAAATTTGATAAATTAACTACATCTTCCTGGGGCAATTTGGATTCAAAACTTGAACTTTGGTCGTATATATTGTCACTATGTCTGGTGAAGATGTAATCAGGCGCGTAGCTACCTGTACGCAAAATACGCCGTTGCGTACACATGATAATATCAAAAATAGATAAAAAGGGCGATAACCAACAGTTGAGCATTTGTATGCAGCTGGTGATATACATTTTCTGAATATATAACGCTTCAAAATTTACTGCATTGACCCCTAGATCGTTTGCGTACACATTCTTCCAGTTCTGGCTACGCCCCTGGTAATATAAAACTAGCCGAGTTAGACAGCAAGCATATTATAAAAGTGAGGGAGAAAGGCAGAGAAAGCTATATTCACAAATATTGGTCTCCGTCAACACTATATGTATATCAACTATATGAATAACAGCTGTATAAAGTAGGTATACAGCATTTCTATTTTTGCTAGGTGAGAAATTTCTGTGCAATTTTAAATGTGTTTTTGTTTCCATTTGGCAGGGATCTCTGTCTTGGATTCATACAAAATTTACCCTTCATGAAGCAGAAATTTTGTACTGGTCTAAAAATAATTTTTATAACTAAAATAAGTCAATGATTGTATCTTTGCTAAAAAACTTCATTTCATAAAACATGTATATGTACACATTTGGTATCATCTTCTGTCTGTATAAAACAAGAATGGGGAATCATGGAGATCATTTTGATAGGTAGTGATGGATGGGACTACATAAACAACCATGGTAATGTGGCGACTATTCCAGTCATTAGGGTGGATGAAGACCACAGATGAACACCTGGGTAAACCCACCGGCCTTCCACAACCCAGCTGGATACAAATTCTACATCCTGGGTAAGATTTGAATCAGCAACGGTGAAGAAAGTGATTTGAAGTCAGCAACAATAACCACTCTGCCAAGGGTAGACAGCAGAACATGTTACAAAATACGAGCAACAGCATTTAAATTTTTCATTTATTTAAAGCATACCACACAAGAACAAGATAAGTAATTTCATTTCAAGATTTCTTTTATAACAAAAAAAATACTTAAACAGAGGAAAAGTCATTAAGCAAGAATAAAGATGATATATAATGAAACATATGAAGTACTTCATAAAGTCTAAACACATCAAATAAATTGTTTGTCATTATTTATACAAAACTTTTACGAGTAAATAATTCCAAAAGTTTGTGGGTGTCTTCATTGGCAAAACAAAATCTGGCATGAACAAATAAAGTCACATTGACTGGAAACACAGAAAAATCTGCATCCTCCTCAAGTCAAACAGGTATGGTTAAAACATATTCCAGAATGCGTAATACAGACTTTTGAGTTTGGAAATTGTATACAGTACAACCTGACATTCAACAATGCTGTATTGAATGTGTCAGCTAATGGAAGGTGTATCTGTATAAATATATAATTATGATATATTAAATAAAACTCTAAAAATAATAAAATTGTAAAAAATATTGATATATATCACAGTTCTGTATCACAAGAAAAGGGTATGTTTAAAAAAAAGCTTCAACAAATATAAACGTATATCAAACATATAATACTGTAGTGGTTGGAATTTTCACAACACGGTGCACAACATTACTTAACAATAATCACAAGCTAAATCAATCTGCAAACAGAAATATGACCTTTAATGTAGCAAATAACGTAAGATTTAAGTACACTGGATTTGTTTTTCTCAATTTCCACATTTAAGGCAGTTTCATTAGTTGCAAACATATCAATCATAAAAAATTGGTCATAACATGTTTTAGCAACAAATCTAAAAGTGACAAATAGTTATCTGTTGTAAAATGTTAGCAAAATATTACAAGAATTTATTTTAACTTCATTTCATAAGTCTTCAGTCAGTATTCTAAGAAGAACACAGTATTATAAGGTACATACATACAATAAAATGTAACAGAGAAATTAGTGCGTGCATTGAAAATATAACCACACTGCAGTGATTGTTAATATTATATACATATTTATGACCTGTCTCATCTGCAGTTTTGTAACATAAAACTCATAAAAATTCAACATTAAAGACAAACCTCTTATACTTATAAAGGTGCATAGTATGAAGATAATTGCAATAAAGCAAATGGTAAAATAACTGATAATGCTGTTTAGGTTTATCAATACAAATATACAAACATAAATGTACAGAATTGTCTTCTGTACACACAAAAATGACTCATATCTATACAACACAGAGTAACACATTTGTTCTGACAGATTTCACTGGCAGTTTTCAAGAGGATGATATCCTTCTTCTATCATTTGCAGCTAACATCGTTTTAAAGTATGTCAAGAATATAAAGTTGGATGGTAATTGAAAACTGTATAAAGATGTAATCTTTTTTATTCCTTTGAAAATTCATCTACAGAACTGTTTCAAAGTAACATTTAACTTGCAGTATGAAGTTGAATGTCTATCCATGTACATTGTTCAGAAAACAGGTTTTATAGAGAAACAAAAAAAAACATTAAAAACCTGGGCAGATCAATTGTCGAAATGAAATGTACACAACTGTAACACAAACTTTACTACAATGACATTTGGTGATAGTCAATCATTGGTGTGTTTGTATCATCTGTTGCTATTCCATTGCCTTATGATACCATTTCAGGTTTTCAAATCTTGCAGAAAAATGGAAATAACAAGATTCACAGAACATTAACACAAAAAATACACAAGCTTGTACCATTATTGACAAACATCAATAATTTCTTGACTAGTACACTAGTATTTATTAATTCTTCCAGTTAATATAAAAAATGTCAAAAAAAATATTCTGGCAATGATATAATAATTTTAAAACCTGTTGCCAGAACAACCATAAAGCTTATAAAACTGTAACCAATTAAAGCCATTTTAATAAAATACTCAAAGTACGTAGACACAACACAACAAGAACACAACAGTAACAAAATATGACTCAGTCATAGACAATTGCCAAAGTGCTTTAACAAAAAATAAAATAACCTATCTATGATGAATGTGCATTATATAAATCACATGTGTTACAGCAAATGATGAAACCTTTATATACTATTGAAAATACACTTCGTAATAAAATCCTTAGAAAAATAAAGGTTTTTAGGATTTTCTACAAAAAAATAGCTTGAAAGTTGAAATAAAACATTTCAAAAACCCTCAAAATGTCATCTCGTTCAAATCATCTCCAGTAAAAAGCAATTATGAAGGAACACTCCACAAAGTTCAGCTAATCTTTTTCAATTAAATACTGATTTGATTGCAATTACATACTGTTTTGACTGTAATTAAATACTGTTTTGATTGCAATTACTAGTACATACTGTTTTGACTGTAATTAAATACTGTTTTGATTGCAATTACATACTGTTTTGACTGTAATTAAATACTGTTTTGATTGCAATTACATACTGTTTTGACTGTAATTAAATACTGTTTTGATTGCAATTACATACTGTTTTGACTGTAATTAAATAATGTTTTGATTACAATTAAATACTATATTAATTACTCTTTTAGTTAAAAAGGTTTTTAATCATTAAGAACATCTTAATAAACATTACTTTACAGCCATCAAAGCAACACAACTGTAAGAACAATAAACTTCTTTATACTGAATAAAATTGAATAAAAAACAACACTTGTATATATATAAACATTAACAACAACATGGTTCCATACTACTGACAGAAATTGTCCTTAAAAATACTGTATACAAATTTTGATTTCACTTGCAAATTCTTGAAGGCAGTACATAAGAAAAGAATATCACACATATATGGAAACATTTTCACAAACAAATTACTCCCAGAGATAAGAAATATGCGTTATAAATAAAGCAGTTAAATAGAAAACAGAAGATGCCTAATGTTAATGACTGAAAGACATACATTTGTACATTAAGTCAAAAGAAAGTAAGATTTTGTTTTGATTAATACATTTTCGACTTGATAAAGCTGACTAAGTATGAGCTACTGTACAAACCACATACTTTAGTTTTCCAGCAATTTTTGATGTACGACTTCAAAACCATCTTTTGGTGCAGTCTGGCCAATCCAGATGATGAAAATAAGACTGTTCCAGTTATTAGACAAATCAGACCATGAATGAAATTTTGCCTATGAATGGACAAAACTCTGATGGTATTGTAATAAGTATAACAATATTTTATATGAGCTTGAACATTCCGCACAAAATATGCCACCAATGAAGTAATTACAGTAGACAAATCATCAGAAATAATTAACAATATACATTTTCGTGCAATTTAGTATTTGTTGTGCATAACAATATTCTTTGTGTACCATGATCCCAAAATAATACAACAAGTTTAAACAGTTTTTCAATTTAAAGAGTGACCCAGCTCACAAGAATTGAAGTCTTTGAACTAATCTACTTTGTTTGCAATGACCTCTTCTAGTTTATTGATTTGGTTGAAAGGGTTGCATGGGGGTACTAGTGTCACCATCTTTGACATTTTTGCTTCACGTTTATGATTCTGATTTGCCGAATCTATTACTGGCTTTTCCCTGAAAATAAAACAATATTTTATTATACAACATTATATGTTTTAAAATAAAGACCATTAATTTTCATTATTATAACTGTGGCAAGGGCATCTGTAAGAAATAGTTTATAAGTTTACAGTATCCCATCAGTTTAACTAACATGTTCCTGGTTCTTTAATGCAGAATCTTTTTTAAAACCTACCTACCCATCCAATAATCTAGCACAAACAACTTTTATGGAAGGCCATTCTGCAATGACTTACTGAAGTAATGCCTGGTTATGGTGATTATTATATTGATAAATTGAGACTAAATGTAAAAGCAAGTTTTTACAAGTGCAATTGTATAACACTATATTTCAAAAATGTTTGGGGCACATCACATTTTAAATTCCTTTGTCATGCCAGATACAGTTGTACCATATTTGCTAATTCTTTCATAAGGAATGGAAATAGCACAATCAGAATAAATGACATTTAACAGCTTATTAAACAGCTTGTTAAACTTATAACAAAGTGACACTGGCCAATCTAAATAAACATCTGATTTTGCCACATATTTATCACACATGTTTTATGCACGGATTACTGACAAAGAGGATTAGCAAGATCAGTGCATTACATAATTCAATATTTTAATTACATGTTTAACAAAGTACTATGCTTTCAGATACAAAGATATAACATAGTGATTAAACATGATCTCTTATAAGGTCAATGCTTGTTTTACATTTCAACAGAACATTGAACCCTAGTGCAAGTCATGTTACTATCACAGAGGAGAAATGTTGTCACAAAACATATAGGCCACAATAAACAATGTAGCAAGTTGCACAGGGTAGGTATGGACCTGTACATTATTGGTATAGTACTCAAAATGAGAAAACATCCAACAGAAATACAAGAAATACATACTTATGAACAAGTTTTGTAGTGCTCTGACTGTTGGGTGGAGTTGGTCGACTGTGAGCTGGAGCATACTGCCCCTGGAACAATGTACTACCGGTATAACCAGGAATATTTGGTTTACTGAAATATATAGACATACACTGTACACAGTTAAATTTTTAATTCATGTTATATCTATCAGCGAATATAAATCTTTTGCATACCAACTGGCAGTTGATAGCTATGAATTTTTATCAACATAATTGGTCAAAACAATCATTCTAGTTGACATAATGAATTGAACAAACTTGGTATAATTTCCACAGACACGAAGACGGTAATGACCAAGAAAAAAAACTCTTCCTACCAAGTTGTCCACTCTTGACTTAAAAATTCAACAAGTAGATATCTCTATTTTTACTTTGTGCAGATTTAGTCACATCATTAATAGATAAAGATGGGCCAAAAGATAACAGCTATGAATTTACTAATTAAAGCCATATAACACACTGGATAATCAAACATATTCTTAAAATGCACAATAGGAGCTCATACTACATGGCATTGATCTAGTTATCAAAAAAGCTTACTGTGATGTTTCACTGTATCGAGGTATTGAGACACGTTTGATTGTAAATGGATTAAATTGTTCCTGAACGTTGTCCAGCTCCTCCAGGTTCACGGCACCCACACCTCCACCGTATCCTGGTATATGCTGCTTTCTAGGTGGCTGACTACAGCTGTAAACATACATAAACATACAAGTCAGTGCTCTCCAAAAATTGAATAAACTGCTTATCAAAGCAACTAGCATGGGCTTATCATAAAAATCATTTCTTTGCGCTACCCTTCCACAAATTTTGGGGTAGGTACTACCTTACAAGTAGGATGGCTGAATCTTTTTAAGTGTTTAATTTTTGTTTTTTTAGGAACAAAATGCATCTAAGAGCCAAAACAACTTGAATCTGGCCACTTAAACATTGCTCGGAGGGTATTGCACACAACACCTTGATGAAGTATTTTCACATTTTCTGTAGCAAATTTTCAAGCAACACCACTTGAATGTACCCAGCACTTAAAGATCAAGCAATAATGGAACTCTGCTTACGACAAACATCTTGATTAATGAAATCACTGCTTCTCATTGGAGTAAGGGAATTATCAGCCATGATATTTCACATCTGGCTTGAAACCTGGAACCACTGGTAAGGACAACTAGCTGCTATGCATAATTTACTAAATACTCATAAGACTTAGTTCAAACCAGCATCAAAAGGCACAAACACATTTTACTAGTTTGAAATTTCAATGTGATATTTCCTGTGTTTGTCATTAGGAAAGTTATAATTTTGTATTGGTCCTAATGAATCAAGGACCTGTCTGAAGACATCAAATGTATGACACTATTTTTACACTGTAGTTTGAAATCGCATCATTTACAAGTGGCTGCCCACTCAAGTTTCACAGTACATGTATTTACTAATTGAATTACTAGATACATCACTTTTGGTCTCAAAAACCATCACGGTTACATGCAAGTACTTACAATACAATAGGAGCAGTCTTATAATGTGCATTTCTTTTCTGAAACCAGTCCCAAGATCTTCCAGTATTCTGAAAACAGAACCAGTCAATGAAAAACAGAGAAACAAGTCAAGATATATCATTTAACCAGACATCATAAGAAAAAGAAACAAAGCAGAAAGTGAGAGCAAAATGTTCATAATTGGACAATATTATCAATAAAAAGTTTGAAATATAGCCATATAATTGTGGCAAATCAATTAATTTTCAATTAAATACAAGTTTACCATTATAAATAACTAGATAAGTCTTTCAAAACTAATACTTTTGTTCAAATGAGCATACATTTGTATATTGATAACAAGGAAGCAGGTATATTTGGTAATAATTGGAAGGAGGTGGACACCAGAAAAACCTTCAACACATTCATTATTCTTGTATTTTTCTTTGCTTTTGTCTTGTAATATGCTCCAGAGCATTAATTCTCTAACTTCTTTGAAATATTCCACAACATTTTTATTTCTTTTTTCATTGAAAGATGTTCAAGTTAAACTGTAACATGTACCTGCCACTCCTGAGCACCAGGATCATATCTCTGTAAGGTATATGTCTGTGATATCATATCTGGTCGTTCTTCTAATGTAGATGTTGGTGCCCATTGTTTTGGTGGCAACATTGTGTCCCAAGGCACGCCTTCAAATGATCTGGAAAAGAATGCATGTATATTTAAGGGTTTAGCACAAAATGATCATAAATGCCTCTTTACCAAACTGAGTTACAGTTGCTATGCACAAAATATTTGATGTATTGAAGTCTAAGAACCAATTACAATTACTCCATTACCACATATGTGGGTTTATACTCTTAAAGCCGAGACTTACGGTCAAACTAAAAACCTTGTTTGTTCTTCGTGTACCTTTTATAATCTAGAACTAGCAGACTAGTAGATAAAAAGTCAAAGGTCTTCCAGGTTTTATATTAATGCTTAAATTGTCTCATGAAAATGGCAGAGGAACTGGTCATTCATTTAAACAAACCTATAATTATGTGAATTGTGATTTGAACTTTCTTGACAATCCACACTGAAACAGAATCACAAAAAAAACTTTTGAGTAATAAATGTCATCCATTATTAGACAGAAATATTCTCACTTTTGAGTTGAAGTACTGTACTGATATTTCATTGCCAGGTGATCCCGTCCATCTCTACTTTGCTCCGATGGTGGCTTCTCTACAAACATCGACTGAAGCCAGAAAAAGGTTAAGACACAATGATTCAATTTAAAAACAAAATTCTGTACGAATGAGTACCAAAATTCTTAATGCCAAAGAAGAAAAACTTCAAACTCTGATGTGCATGAATTGTATTTTACATTTTGTTAAATAAAATTAATATACTGCCACACATGCTGATTAAACAAGTTTTCTTGTAGAAAATGGAATTTTCAAGTGAAACATGGCCAGAAAACACTTTTCGAATTTGGTACAGAAAGTATGGGTGTCCATTGTATTATTACCTTTGCTCTTCTCAAGTCTAGAGCCTCTGGAGGTGTTTTTCTTGTGTCATAAGCACTTGTCCAGCCTGTAATGGTAGAAGATAATAGTTAATGTCATACGCCAAGGTTGATCTCACGGATGATAAAAATATTTGCGTTCTTTATACAAATATCATTTACAAATGCACAGTACGTCGATTCAATGTACATTGGAATTATATAACCATTGTAACAACTTCAAAAAGAGACCATTAGACCAAGAAGTATGTATACATGTTCATAAACAGACGAACAGTACAAACAAACACATTGAACAAAGCTATCTGAATGAGATCTACTATTTAATCAAGTATGAAGCAAAATTCCAATATAACTTATAAGATAATTTAAATAGATAATAAATGTACATATACTACACTGGCTGCACATTTGATTGAATTCTGTTTGACAACATATTGTATAACCAGTCAGTTGCTGAGCAAATCTTGCCAACAATCATCAATCAGGTTTTAAATTTAGTTCAATTGAACTATCAACATATATTTTCGATCTGAAGATGTTAATGAAAGTAACTGTGTTTGTAAGATATATTCATTACTAGAAACAAATACCTCCTAGTTGCGATCTGATCCAAATATCTGATGTTTTCCGGCTATTCCAAGAAGACGGGCAACCTGGCTCGTATGTATTAGACCTTCGTAACTCAGGTGGGGCAGCCAATTCTTTCTTTCTGTCGGAATCTTTCGACTGTGGAGGGGCGGCTTGCGGTGTATGGCTCAGCTGCACGAGCGATCTGATTTTTTGGTGGCCCGTGTTCCGATCAACATCACCACCAGCGCTGACAAAACCGGACACTGGGTCAACAATGTTGTCATAATCACGATACGGAGCCTCGGCTCTGTAGTCCCCAGTATCATTCCATCTTTTATATGCAAAATTCTTCAATTCCTCTTGAAACGAATCAACGTCTTGTCGACCAGAAAGAGAGGGGAATTTCATGTGCCTAATTCGTCGCTTTTCTTCGATTTGATTGACGGCATGTCCACCTGCATTTGCATCTGTGTACATATAAGTTCTTAAATTTGGTCTGGTTTTCAAATTCGAGTCTGACAATACCGTACCAGAAGCAATTACGCCTGTCATGATTCTGTTATTCGTGAGTTGTTTTACACCATAAATCCAGAATATTTACCTGTTTTCAGTGACTGACAATTCGTAATTGTTTAACAATACCTGAATTAAAGTTACTTTAATTGTCCGTACGCCATACTTTCCGAACAGGTGTAAACTTCCTCGGTTACCCTGAGACACGACGGAAATGTACATATAAGGAAGTTTCCGTAAGCAGGTGCGCTTAAGCTATAAGTCAAGTCGTACCTTCACCATTTCGTACCCTCCAAAAGTTGGTCATCTCGTACCATCGCCTTCATCAAGTCGTACCCTCGCATTAGTCAGGTCGTACCCTTGATTTGACCACGGAATTAAATAGCCACGGTTAATCGCATTATTTTTCGAAGCGAGTGTAGATCTATGGGAGTCCATACGGGCATTCTTGAAATATTACAACATAGATATTGTTTACTTTTGGTTTCTAAATGTATTATTTTTTTCTGCATCTTACTTAGAAGTAAAATTTGGTCTTAGATTTCTATATCGATACAATTATCGTAAAATATATCACAAGGTCATCCACGGGTTTTGTGGGTCGAACTGACTGAGGACGCATCATGAATTTGACAGACGATACAATTTAATATTGACGTTTAACATTATCAGTCTTTCGTGACCAGTTATAGGAGATCGCCCTGCGAGGCTGAAACCATAGATTATCAAAGTTGAAAACGATTTATTTCGCGAAATTAATTGAAATTTACAACCAAATCGTCAATTATTTCACAGCCCTGACCAGTTCGACGATAAAGTTAGTGCTCGAACCACAGAAACTTTTAAACATAGACTAAGTCGCGCTCAATATTTAAACTAATATCTGCGCTCTCCCCCCGTTGACAATTACGCCAGAAGTGGGTCCTGTCAACGTAACAGATACAGACAGATCTATACAGACCCTGTTAATACAACCTAGGGCCGTATAGTGTGTTCCAGTTACAACATAAGCATATTTTATATCAATTAGAGGACAAATGAGCTCATTTTGATAATAAAAAGCAGCGTTTCTAAACCCTTTGAAATGAAAAACGATGCAGCACATTAATGTCATAATGTAGATGGTCCGTTACCATTGTCGTTTGTTAAATTTGTGGTCAAAGGGAAATAACTCGATCGCAGTCATTAATTTCTAATGGCCAAAGGGAAAGAACTCATGTACAAATTCTTGTTAATTTCCGTAAAAGTTCGGAAGGAGAAAAAAATAGCCGAGGCGATCCGATCGCCATCTTACTATAATCGCAATATCTCGACAAATTCCACTAAAATAGCCGAGATGATCCGATTGATGTTAAATTTGTGGTCAAAGGGAAATAACTCGATCGCAGTCATTAATTTCTAATGGCCAAAGGGAAAGAACTCATGTACAAATTCTTGTTAATTTCCGTAAAAGTTCGGAAGGAGAAAAAAATAGCCGAGGCGATCCGATCGCCATCTTACTATAATCGCAATATCTCGACAAATTCCACTAAAATAGCCGAGATGATCCGATTGATGTTACAAGGATAGGGTTAAAACACGACCCGACCGTAAAACACAGTACGGCCTGAAGGAAAACACGGCCCTACCCATTTACTTGTTTTGTTTGTTAAGATATCTTAAAAATTATTTTTACATCTTAGAGGGCACCCTCGTGGCTACCCCTTAAACGTTTTATATTGAATGTATCAGAATTAGAAGTTTATTTAATTTTTCTAAAAGTCGTTCCGTTTTTTTTATCAAACTTTCGGCCGAAATTGAAAACACGACCATACCCCTTAAACATTTTTTTAAAAGATATCTAAGGATTTTAAGGATAGCCACAAGGGTGCCCTCTAAGATGCAAGAATAATTTTTAAAATTAAGAAATTAAGTGGTAGCTAGCGCCGTGTTTTCCTTTACTGGCTTGCGTGGGGAGGCACTGTCTTGTGTATTTGGCGTTCCCTGTAGTTACGTATATTCTCTCTCTTTTAGAGTAGCCAGGTTAGCTTTAGAGCCGTGCTGTATTTTACGGCATGGCCGTGTTTTAAACCTGCCGTGCGTTCGGTTAAGGCTAACACTCGCACGAGTAAGAAACTGTGCACGCATTTTGCAACCGAACGCTCTGTTTGCCAAAAAATTCGCGCCCACTGTGCGCCCACTCGCTCGAGCATCTCCGAGGTAGCTAGCGAAGGGCGCGTACTTTTTGGCAAACAGAGCGTTCGGTTGCAACATGCGTGCACAGTTTCTTAACTCGTGCGAGTGTATTAGCCTTAACCGAACGCACGGCTGGCCATTCTATCAGTTTTAGACGGGTACACATTTTAACAATAGGGGATAACGTGTTTGTAAACAAACTATCCGATTCCGCGCATGCGCAGTTAACTGGTGGGCAAAAGGGTAAAAGGCGGCGGCGCCGTACTATACAACTAATATGGAATGAAAGACACGGCGGTAGCCATTAATTTCTTTAATATTTGACATACAATAATAAATTTGGTATCAATTGAAAGGTAAGGTTCCCAGCTTTCCCACGACATAAAAATATTGAAAATTAGAGGATGTTTTGGTTTTCAAATTAGACTCTGAAAATGGGCATATTTCCGTGAAATAAATTTCAAACTGTTTTGTTTCGAAAAACACGGCCGTAGGTATTTCAATTCTCATTTTTACATATGTGCATCAAATCGATACCAGATAAAAGGTTTCCGAAAATAATTGTTTTTATTGAAAATCGGTGAATTTTCTGCATCAGAATGTGACTTTGAAAATGAGCACATTTTACGACAAATTATTTTCAATTCGTTTAGGTTCTAAAAACACGGCGGTGGGTATTAGAATTCATATTAATCAATTTATGTGAATAAAGTTGGTACCAAATGAAAGATAATGCACCCAGCTTTCTAACAATGTAAAATATTGAAATGTGCAAGTTTTCTGATTTTTTTTTTTTAAATGACTGACTTTTCTGTATGTGTATGTGCATAAATAATTTGTTATGTGTGAAATGCATCAATAGTAATTGTTAACATGTACGCATATCTAACAAAGACAACAACGTGATATGTTTAATTGTGCTTTTATTTACCTTATCTTAATTTAGCCTTAAAACATACTTAGCATTTATTTGAGTGTCATTCATACACACACATATTAAGACATAGCGGTAGATAAATAAATACACATATATCACATGTTTAACAGTTTGTCAATCAACATTGTCTTGGCTGGTGCTAGGTTTAAAGAGTTGGTAGTCAGATTTGATAAACAATTAAATTGTATGGGAATAAATCTTAGCGAAATGTATTGGTTTGAATGGAGTCTAATGGATTCTTGGCTAGCGCTATCCTAGATTTTTACGTAATACGTAAAGCATATTATCATTGTTCGGCTGTGCATATTTATTTTCTCTACCAATGACAATGTCTACAAAGCCAAGACTTAGTTTTAAATTATACTAAATTCCTGTACAACTCACGTGATACCACGGACATATATACCATATATATATATATATAGGTCCGTGGTGATACCACTCATTTCTGCTTGATTTGTTTTCACACATCTTACAACATTTTTAATGACATCCAGTAATTTACATGTACAGACGTATTTTATTGTTTGAAACTTATCTTCTTGACACTTCTCAACTTAATTTGTATATATGCGACTGATGGTGACAGCAAAAACTGATTGGATGCATATTGGACTCCCACTGGGCCAGACACGGTGAAGAGCTGATTAGGGGTCTGAATAAGATTGATATCTAGGTAGTGCACGCAGGGGACACTATTGTTTATTGCATAACATTACATAAGTTGTCCAACCCAATATACTGGCCTTGTTTCTGTCTCTGTTTCTTATTTATCATGTTATCTTTTCTGGTGAAGTATGCGTTGCAGGATTTATTGAAGATTTTGGAAATAATCCTAATAGTGTAAATAATTGTCTGTCCCTATTTTGTAATGTCCGTCCCCACACTAAATTATTTGCTTTAAAGAATGTAATTGTCAATTTTAAGAAATAAGTTTTACCACATGGACTTTTGACATATGTTATAAAATCTTTTGGATGATTATAATAGATACAATATCCTAGATATCAAAAAGATGACATTTTTTTGCATTAGTTGCTGTAGATAATTATGTTAGATGATTAACTATAAAGTTGATTTTTCTTTCTTTCTGGACAAAATAAAGGTTGTCTATGTACATAAATATTTCCTAAAATGACTTTTATTCACACTTAATAATATTATACATAAGGGAACGGACATTATACAGGTTGATGAGCCGACGGGTCCAGTTTTTCCTGTTAATGGCAGATAGCTACCAGCTACCGTTTCCTTCGCTCTTAACTCTTCTCATTAGAAATTCTGTGCCATGTAATCTTCGAAACCTTTCCCCACTTGTGTGTACAACCAACAACTATGAAAAACTGAATCATAACTTAAAGAATTAACAATTTAGATAACGCGAATTAGCGTTATAAACAATATGGCGCTGTAACCGGATATCGACCTTCTGCCCACCAGCAATGTTTACATTCGTATTACAGGTGCGCGTGACGTCACGGCGTTATCCTCTATATATGGTATATTTAAACAATTAGTTGGGAACCAAACCGTACGATTTAGTGTTTACGGAGTTATTTCCCTTTGACCTTTAGAACATCCTGACTGCGACTAAGTTGTTTCCCCTTTGACCACATAGACTGTATACGATGACCACGATCCGACTTCCACGCGACATTGATGTGTTGCATAGTTTGTCCGGTTAAATTATTTAGAAATACTGCTTCTCTATTTCGATTATTTATAATTGTAAAAGGGGTTATTGTTCCTCTAATTTCTATAAAATATGCGCATGTAGAAAACGGTGTCGAAATGACTAGGACCGTTGACGACGATTGTTTGCTTTAATTTAGCAAACCATTCTTTTTTCAATGTTGATTTTCCTTTTCTAATCAAAGAGTTTTATAAAGTTGTATCACCCGTTTCGTTGTTCACGATGACTGTTCTTTTGTTAAAATGTGCGTCAATTTATGTCGTCCGCCAAATTAATTTCACGATGCGTCCTCAGTTATTTCGCCCCATAAAACTAGTGAATGACATTTTGTTGTATTCGAAATTAATTATTACGATATAGAAGACGTAAAAATCTCTTTCAGTCAAATTCTTTGGGCATAATGACGTATAATTACACAAAAGTATGGTAATATTACTAACACTTAGATAGTATTTACACAGGTTTAGGTTTATTTACACTTTTCGTTTATTTGGGAGAATATAAGAGGACACAGTAGATTGGGTGCGCTGTTAATACAGGTGTATGTGAACCCAGTGGTGTTTTTATCATTGGCCATTCCCACTTTGTTCTTCATGAATGATCGTTTACGCGGATAAATCATATAGACGACACTATAAGATTAATATTTTGGAGGGTACGAAATGACGTGGGTACGACTTGACATTGCGCGGATACCGGAAGTTTTACTTCTTAGACTGGTTCGTTACAAATCGGTCATTGGACATAAACATTTGTACCAGTCATCTGTCAACACGACATCAACAAAATGGCGAGAAAGCGACAGGTGCCAGGTGCCGATAGTTCAAACGGAAAACCTGCTGCAAGTAAACCAAATTCGAAACCAAAGCATGTCTCCAAATCGAAAACTAAAGACGACGAACATTCTAAGAAGAATGTCACATCTCTATCATACAAGATTTTGCTGATTGCTGCAGGTAACCACATTTATCATCGTTTATTCGTTCTTCTCTCTATCACGTTTACTGTCAAAATGCGTATCCTCCGAGTTTATTTTCACGTTCATTGGAATTTTGGTTGTTTAAACGGAATGAAAACATTTGATTTAATATTATTTGTTCTGTCAGTTCATTAAATTAAACATAATTAAAGAATGTATGTACAGTCATGTTACCCTTAGCGGATCATAACCAATAGCGGATCACTTTCATGTTCAAAATACGCTGTAAATTTTTTGAGACAATATTTGTTGGTGAAATTTGGCAGGTAAGTACCTTAAAGTAGTATGTGATTGCACAATAAAAATCGTGTTCGTCGAACGTCGGTTTCATCCGCATCATCTGAGCGCTTGAAACACATGTTCACGTGACCTAGAAATTTTAGCATCATTGCAACAATAACATGCGTTTTTCGCCGATACAGCAAAGGAGCTTCAATTTATAAGTGAGTAATATTGACATTTTATGGAAGACTAATGCATAGGCCTATTGAAATGTAACTAACCATTCATGTTTATCCTTGAATTTTTGCAATTTGGCGACAATAGTTTACTGTGGGTTATTAACCATTAGCGGATCGCCATTTTGTTTGTGATGCTGTGTGACGTGTGTCTGAGGGGTTTTCTCAAAATTGCGTTTATGCAGTAATACATGTATTTTGCCATTCGCGAAAGTGATTATGACACAAAATTATAAAAAATTGAAAGAATCATACATTTTAATTGTACAAACTCTGTTTTATTAAAGTTATTTATGACCCTACGAATTATTTATTATTATTGCTGTTCTCAGGCTATTGTCACGAGTTTTCACCCTTTATCACTTATAGAGTTGTCTTCCTTACCCAATATGTACTATAATTATCAATCTGTTACTGTACGTACTGGGACCAATATTGGTCCCAGGTATGTATAATATAGTACTATTATACATATACTAAAGAAGGGATAAATGGAGAGAGCTCTGGAAGTGATAAAGGGAGATATTTCCTGTGACTGATGTTATGTTCAGAAATGTGTTGTTTTTTTACTGTTAATACGTGTACATGTATTTGCAATTAATGTTATGAGCAAAATACTACTCTTCTACAATAACTGAAAACAAGTGTATTCTGTCATAAATTGTTAAATGTTTTATCATTCTCCGAAAACTGTTTTAATAAATTTAGTAATTCCTGCTATATCTTCTGTCTGTTACAGTTTGCTTCGATTGAAGTTATAATTATGATCGCTTCGGTTCCCACATTAAGACAGTCGACAAGTCAACTAGGTTAATTTATGAGAAGAGCACTGGCACTGAAAATGTCAAAAGTATCCAAGGGTGTTACTGATCAGTGGTACAGTAATTATAGGGTTTTTGTAATAAGCTTCGACTGTCTTGACAAGCCAAGTTGCATATGGAATGCAGAAAAGACAGGATTTAACATGGGAAGCACCACAGCGAAAGTGATAGGTCCATCAAGAAGAGATCTGGCAGTGCCACACATTACTGCATTCACCAACTATGAACACAATAATGGCATTTGCTTTTATGACAAAGGCTGGATGTGGGGGCATCAGTTCTGTGTCCTATGATGACACATTGCTAGCTTGCTGTTGTTTTCTCGAAGTAGTATATTTCCATAATGTGAGCAGGCCTCCATATATTCTGTAATACTGCCATGTAAAGTTGATTCAAACTGTTCTGTTTTTTTTGAGACAACACTTGTCACATCCCAATTTTTATTGATGTTCCTGGCTTGGTTTTCATTTTGTATATTCAGCATCTTGACACCAGTCATTAAAATGAATGCATACTATTTGCTAATAGTTACGAAAGCCTGGTGGCAACCTTTTGGCTTCAAGAATTTTCAAACTCCACTTCATGAATTCATGAGTTATACTTAATGAATTCACAATTTATCTTCATGAATTCAATTTCACACATTCAATTTAACGAATGCACAATTTCAACTTCACAAATTCATGAATTAACGATATCAACTTCATGAATTCATGATAATGTGAAATTCAAATTGTGAATTCTTGAAGTTGAAATCGTGAATTTGTGATGTTGAAATCGTTAATTTGTTATATATTGCATTTGTGAATCATTCAGTTGAGTTCGTGTAGATGAAATTTTGAATCCATGAAGTTGAACTCGTGAATTCATGATATTGAAATAGCTAATTCTTGAACCTGCAATGTCACCACCAGGCTTTAGTAGTTACCATGCTAGGCATATTACTATTAGTATAGTTACATTTGGACATTGATTGGTTAATTGTTTTAGTTTAGTGTAGTTTTATAGTGTTTCATTCACATGTCTGTGATTTTTACTGTTGATTATTTTTTATTGTTTGTTAAAACATGATTTTATGACTCGGGATATACTGTACATAAGCACTGCCAAAACATTTAAATGAAAATAAATGATCTCAGTCAGAAAGTATTTGTTGTATATATACATAGTAAAGTGATAGCTACAGAAGCAGGTACAAGCATGGGATTATATATGAATACAAAACCTTTAGGACTTAATTACACATATTACATAAGAGTATACATCACTTTACCAAGTTAAGTAAATCTGTAGATGTAGTAGGGGATCTGTCATGGAATGGACACTTTTTAATTGTTTAACAAAATGTATTGGGTTACGGCCAAAGTCTCTAATATTACAAATGTATTATTACATGCATAAATGGTACTTAATTTGTGCCCATGGTGATGTGAGATCACACACTGAACAGCAACTAACTACAGTCAACAAGTATTAAGTTTCGATTAAATCAGGAATCTATAAATACATATCTTCACTCTGGTCAATTCCAAGTAGAATAGTAAGTAAGTAACAGCTGATGAAATTTTGACAGTTAAAATATCACTTGAGACGACCCCTAATATCAAAACGTCACGTGATCCCATATTGCTACAATTGATTCGCTAATGCATCAATTACACGTACAGGTAAACGACGGTCAGTCCAGCTGTGCCAGCACTAAAATTGAAAATGTATACGTCAATTTAAAGAGAAATGATTTTATTTTGAATTATTAACCTACAAGTTCCAAAACTGCAGACCGTTGGATCAAAGCACGGCATTGTTTTGCAACTGATCCGCTAAGGGTAACATGACTGTATATTCATTTTAACATAAAGTGGGACTATATAGGTTATAACCGGACATTGCCTAGATCGTTTTGTTGATTGTGGTCCGTGTTGTGGTGAAGTATATGGTAGACCAACGGGTTTTCATGGTTGTCAAGAAATCCTGGTATGCATTCATATCATAGTCACATGAGCAGGTTAAATTTGAAGAAATATTCTGTAAGCAGGTTTAAAATCTCTCATTTTTCTATTTTTTTCTAAAAAAAACAAAAGGCAGTCATAAAATGCGCTAAATTTACTTTATAGGACAATTTCCATTCGTGATTTCATGCAGTGATTCAGCAGATGGCAGTTGTGTATTCTTTAGATAGGTGGAGCTATAATAATACGTCACAAGAGGGACCGTGTCCAAAATTAATCGATAATCTTGAAATATTAACACAAAATGCCCTTAAAACTGCATGATGATACGTTTGAAACGATCCCCACGAAAACTTGTTAGTAATTTTTTACATACGCACTGCTTACCAAGTTGTAAATAAGAGGCATCACAGACTTGAAAAACAAGAATTTCACATCGCTTTAAATAGCAAGTAGAATAATAATTAATACAAACGATTTTGTATGCTTTTAATATCAGTCTTAGTTTGATAATTCAGAATATCGGCCGACATCTTTAGTACCATGAAAACTGATTTGACTATGATACTTAGCATCTTCCATTAATCATATATACTGTCAGGACTCCTCTTACGGGTATTAATGACATGTTCTTGTCAGTGCAAAAGGTGATGGAAAACTGTACAGTGAGAGGATAAAAATATAATGGTGTTATAAAAGAGTGAAGTTCAAAGTAAAACCATAAAAAAGTTTTCAAGTGGTTTAATACCACGATGATTGCTTGCACCCCTCTAAATTTGGTTTTGTTACAGTTGTGAAAGGAAGCTTGTTCCATAACACCACTGTGCTTAGGAAAAAACGAATATTTTAGAATTCTCAGTGCCCCTACAAGTTCATGCTTTCTTGGGAGAATTGGATTACCATTATATGTATGTGTCTGAATTTTGTGTCAGCTTGTGAGAATAAGTACCTAATGGCATAAAACCATCAGACTTTCAACACCAATGGGTAATATTGTTCTGGTTAATGGAGTTGTTTGATGATTGGGTTGGTTTAACCATCCAAGTAATTGATCATCATAATTTAACCTAATCAATTGAATTTCTGTCTATTTCTGTAGCATTCCGTATTTTCTTTCTGTAATGTTCGGCTACTTTCCTACCATTTTGTTATTTGTTGTGTAAACATATTTATAACACAAGTTTTTTTCCAGTGTCCACTTTATTGTCAAAACAGGCTGTTATATAAATTATTCAAGTTATTTCAATTTACAATGCATTAAAAAAATACAAGCAAGTAGTAGCAATAGTATAGCACAAATTCTATGCATTTTTAGGCCTGTAAAAGGCTCACTGCCCAATCAGAAAGATGGTATTATTTCCCGGCAGTGTTAACAAAAATGCCAAATTTACTTTTAAGTTTGGACAAAGAAATATATTTCACTCATTTAAAGATAATGTCAAGGCATTTAAAATGTCTAAATGAAAATATCAACACATTACAATGTAAACAAAGGCAAATGAAAGTGGACAGGTGCTTTAAACATATGCCGTTTATTGCATTTGTAATACCAGTATTATTATCTCACATTTGTGATCATTATCAGCTTGTTCTCGCATTTGAAAGTATTATACTAATTTAAATGTTGGGTGTAAATCTATCAGTTACATAGAAATGACCTTATATATTATATACAAGCAGATGTTACATGTTCAAGGTGAAAGTAAAACAAGTTTATCTGCTGATATGAAATGAATCAGAGAGACTGTTTTTACTGTCATCCCTTCATATAGGACCAGTTACAGTATCATGCTTTTTTGTATTCACCTCAAACATTGCAACACAAAATATCTATCAAAGGTTCTTTGCATTTGCCTACTCATTTCAAGTAAAACCTGTTTCGTTAACTTTTACGTTATAAACACAAATCGTTTCAATATCTGTGCCAAAAACTTTGACAGAATTTTTGTTGTTGTATAAATTAAGTGTAAATTAGTACAATATTGCTGTTAGAAACTCACTCTTAAACTTGGCTATGCTCTCTATCAGATCTTTGTGCTTTTTATAAACATAAAATTATCATGGTGGCTAGTCGAACTATGCATTACATAAATCATGGCAACTAGTCAAACTAAGAGTACCTTAAACTTCACACAAATGTAATATTATATTATAGACTTTTAAGATGTGATAAAACATAATTCTGCTTTCTGCAATAAAACAATTTATACTTGTATAAAATATATTTATTTATTTATTGCATTTATATTTATCGTTGTAATGGTGACTGGTGAAGCTAGTATGGGTGATAAAAATTGAATGTATATTGAGGAGATGTAATTAAATAATGAATGCTATATTTTAGCTTAAATATAAACTGTGTTAGCATTTACCTCATACTGATGTTTTGCCCTGTTGTCTTTGAATGATAATTTTTGGGCGAATTAAATGTTTTTACTTCAAGATTAATTAAATAAGCTTTGAAACCAAATTTTGTCTTCTTGTGAGCTAACCATCAAATAAACAGTCAAATTCTTTTATTCTAACCATTTTTTGTAAACTTATTTATTAATACTAGTATAAAATTATAAACATTACAAAATACTTTTTTTAAATTTCAGCTGCATTGATTGGAGTATGCCATAGGTAATGTATTGTACTTGTTTTTTATGTATTTTATTTGGTAAAACGATAGGCAGGATTGTCTATATGTTACATTGTTATCAATGAAATGTCGACACAAAAACTTTAAAGGTTATCAGTTCTATTTCATTTCTTCATTAATGATCATGCATTTTCGTCAAACCAATATGAATACACATGTACAACAGTTCACATTTGGTATGTTAATACATGCAGGAAGTTATAACTCTTATATGTACAGCATGATTACATAATGAAGTGAAGTGAATCCATCTGCCTCTTTGTTCATATGTAGATAGAGCAGTTTTGCTTTCAACCCTCAATATTGTGTAGATAGAGCAGTTTTGCTTTCAACCCTCGATATTGTGTAGATAGAGCAGTTTTGCTTTCAACCCTCAATATTGTGTAGATAGAGCAGTTTTGCTTTCAACCCTCGATATTGTGTAACTGATAAACAGACAGTTCATTGTATTCTTAGACACATGAGATTTATGCAATTGAATTTTCAGTTGAAATCACTACGAAAATGAGAAATAATGAATGATTATAAATCTGTGTGAATTTATTAGACATTAACGTTTAGTTTATATATGAAGTTATGTGACCTGTCAAAGTGATGTATTTGTTGGTAATATCTCTAGTGTGTTGTAGTATCATGTAAAGGTTAGGCCTCATGAAAAGATTGGTTTGTTTTTGATTCCTCAATCTACTCTAATATTTCGTCTCTTATCTCCAAATCAGACAAGAAACAGGAAGATTAAACAACCTACCTCATCCTATATTTTAGGAAAAGTAACAAGAAATAAAGCGATTATTTTGTTATGTCTTATGTAACTAAGTTGTGAGAATGTATAAAATTAATGACAGGAGAAAAAGTGTATAATTAATATATAGGTCTTATTTCTTTTGTTGATATACATAAAAGTCGCTGAAGTTGACAGTTGAATACAAACTACCTTGTGTTAAGTCATGTATGAAAGATTTGATAAAAAACGTTCAAATGAAATTAAGAAACAATTACTGTTATTATGTAGATGTTTAATGCACAAATATGTGAAGTACAGGGGCCATTTTCATAAACAATTTAAGAGTGAAACTCTGACTTTACAATCTTAAAAATGTTCTTGCTCCTACATTGTTATAACATTATAAATTTTTATAAAACTTGACAAATGTGTAGAGTGGGTAAAAACGGTTACTTAAATAAAATTTAATTCATTTCGAGTCAATGAAAACAGAAGGCTGGTCAATTTAATGTTTGCAAATTTAAAGTTTAAGTCTGAGTTTCAGTCTTAACTAGTTTGTGAATAAGGCCCCTGATTAATATATGATGATGTGCACACATATATGGGCTCAAGGTTATGAAGAGGTTGGTCTCCAGTCTCTGATTTATAACCTCAGACCATGGTATAGTTTCTGCAATACATATTGAAAGTTTATAATAATAAACCTAATGAATATTTAGATTTTCCTTGAATTATACAGTTCCTTTACATATTTGTATTACAAAATAATATAACAAGTTATAAATCTCATCTTTATCCTGCTGCATTTTAAACAAGGATATTGTCATCAGGAAGAGGACGATTACATATGAAGAGCTGATCGTTCTAGAAGTGATTGTACTTGGTTGGAAATCTGATCCCTTATACTTGAATTTCTTGACATATTGTCACCTTATTTCCAGAACCATGTACCTCAATTTTTGGCAGTTTTAAGTATTTGGTATCATTGAAACCGTCTTTCCAAACTCTTTCTATATGTATTACCTATATTATTCTGGAATGCACATAAAATGCAATTCCATAACCTTGTATGTAACAATTATCTTAAGAGGGTAAAACTTTAAAACAAGTTATGGGTTCTGGAAATATTGTGACGATATGTTAAGGGGAAGTTATAAATTGATTGTTTGTTATCTCCCCTGGTTCCTACTTATCCATATAAATTTCAGCTTCTTTTTTCAAATAAAAAGATAAGAGGGCTTGTATAGCTTAGTATCTTGAGATGTAGACATTGATACACATCAAGCAGAACACCCCTCTTCCTCCCTTTTTTATTCCCTTGCATACAGTTTGATGGGGACATACAGGGATGTCAATAAGAACTGGAAGCCGGTTAAATTACCTAGTAACATTATCACCCGGCAACTTTTCTTGTATGAACTTCTTTCACACTTTTAAAGGGATTCTAAGGAACTTTCGCACAAACTTCAAACACCTGATCATCATGAAGTGTAAATGTATATAACATTTAAGTACCCTTGCTTCCTCTGACAAGGCGGCATTGCTGGGGTGCTATCATTTTCAGTGGTAGGTCTAGATAAAGAAAGGAGTGGATGATAATCTTGTTACTTATTCAAACATGACATGAGGTAATGAAATAAAATGTTGTAAGAATCTACAATATTAACATCCGTATAGTTACGTATGTGTAGGAAATATAACATATTTTATTTTATGAAATATCGGCATATCTCATATTTATCCATATTATTTGCTTTTTATTTCCAGGAACCATGTTGCAAATATGTTTGAAAAAGATCGTCATTTCTCACACTTGTCCACATTAGAAAGAGAGCTGGCATTTAGGACTGAAATGGTAAGAACAGCCACTGTCAAGTCTGAATGTTCATTTTGAAATTGCATCTGTGATAATATGGCATCATTATGTAAGTCACATGAAAATAGTTCAGTTATATCACCTTACCTAACATGACTGAAACAATCCTTTCTTGCCATTGCCATATTTATGCACCTATCAGTATTTTGCCCCAGGCTGAGTGGAGGCAGTCTAATTCTCCACCCTAGAGTCAACTATTTTGTCTGAATCCTCACAGTGGCAGGTGCTAATTCTCCACTTTTGGGATCTATTAAAGTCTGGTCAAACAGTCAATTTCCCGGGATTTGTAATAATTTATCATGTCAAATTCCCACATGTCTGGAATCGTCTTTAGGTTTCAAGTCCTGTATATCCCTGCCAACCTCCGCCCCCACCCTGGGGTGAAGCATAGATAAGTGCATTACAGTGGTAAGGTGACATGTGAGGTGAAGAAATTGTGTTCTGGTCGAAAGTTGTTACGTCACAGTGGTAACAATAACTCCTGGCCTCGACTTCATTTTTCCAAGGCCATAACTTTATAACTTCAAACTTGCAGCCTTGATATAATCAGCCACCCTGATTAGGTAAAAACTTCATAGCCTAGACGTTACAGTAAGGGACATTATGTTGTGGTCGCAAGTTATTTTGTCCTGGCTGTGACAATATAACATGTGGCCTCAACTTATTTTCTCAAGGCCATGGCTTGGTAACTTAAAGCTTTTACATAATTTGTCTCGCAGAAAAGAAATATATCCGATAGATACAACTTATTTAAACTAAGCTTGTGCACGTAAATGAATGAGAAATGGTACAAATATTTAATGAATTACGATAATTATGTTGAGTTGTCATTACCCCATTATACAATGACTATTTATTCTTTCATCAGTCTAATTGGCTCACTAATTAGTCTGAACTTTAATCTTAGATTGTTATCTATTCTTTACTACAATACTATTATTAGATCCCGATGATTTGAATAAAGGATATTCTTTTGTTGTTTTATCTAATTGTAGATTAATTACCAAGCGTCTCTTGATATTTGATACTTTGATTTTATCTTTGCCTGTTTGGAATGATGTTTAGTTTCGTATTGGAGTGAAGTTATATTTTACTGACTACGGTTTAACTTTGTAGGGTTGTTTTTGTTAAATGGGAAATATTTTATTTTATTCATCTCTTCCATCTAATGATTGAATTTCTTCATAGCTGTAGATTGCGTATAATGTACTAGCTACTTTCTTTTCACCTTGCATTTATTTTATTCAAATTTACACATTTTCAAATATAGTTGGTATATTGCCATCACCTTGGTTGCAATATTCATAAGATTATTTAGAATTGTATATTAGTGTAAATGAATGGTGATCTACAGTATTAAATCTCATGTTTACTCCATTATGTCTTCTATGATTTTGTAGCTTCATGAGAAAAAATACATTTGTGTGATATCATTTATGTTGTAATCATAATTTATGTTGTTATCTTTTATGTTGTTATCTTTTATGTTGTTATCATTATTTATGTTGTTATCTTTTATGTTGTTATCATTATTTATGTTGTTATCATTATTTATGTAGGTATCATTATTTATGTTGTTATCTTTTATGTTGTTATCTTTTATGTTGTTATCATTTATGTTGTTATCATTTGTGTTATATTTTCAGGGTTTATATTTCTCATATTACAAGACAATGATAGAATCAAAGACATTCTTTGAGGGTCTCAACCAAGTTATGAACGATAATATCACTGAATATCCTCTCACTATCAACACTTTGAAAAGATTTAATTTATATCCAGAGGTAAGTATGTGACAAACTTTAAATATACCTGAACATTTACTGTTTTCCTCTCTATATAAGGATTTTGTATTTTTAAAATACTCCAGTTTTTACCATGAGTTAAATCTAAGCCATTTTACATATGATTTATTGCAATAAATGGACCACCACGGAATGGTTCAAAAAAGAAAAAAAGTCTTTAGATCAGTTGTAGATTCAAACTTTCGAGACATTCTATGTTTTCATGTATATAAATCTTTGCTGTATATTGAGGGTGTGATGCAAACCATCGTAACTGCTTATTTACCGTACCTGAGTTACATTAGGTTTGTATAAAACCCTTGATATGTGGTGTAATAAAAGTCTAAGACTGCGTATTTATATATTTAAAGGTCGTCTTAGCAATTGGGTTTCGGGCGTATGAGGGTATAAATGTAGCTATGAAGAGACCCACCAAATTATGCTGGACAGTAAATAGAGGGGAAGGTTTGAGTCCAGTACAGAGTTGTGAAGGTATGTACATGTTTAGTTCCTGGTTCCCGGTCTTGTACAAAGGTATGTAGTTTGTGGTAAACAGTTGTGTACAAAATTATGCCTGGTACCAGAGTAAGTTTGGCATTTATATTTCAATTCCTACATTTCATGATAATTGAATGGCTTCAATTATTTTCACATTTAAACATTTACTGTGAACTTGCATTGGAAACTGTTTTTGCCCATATGTTGGTTGAACAAATCTCCAGCTGTCTGCTGTTCTTGACCTTTGATATTATGTGACTGATCTACAGTTCTACTTCTTGCTTGTTAGTAAAACCTTTATAAAGTTTCACAATTAAGTGAAGTGGAATTTTTATTGCTTATGATATACATGTAATTTGATCCACATTGATGGTCCTAGTACATCTAGAATTTTCTGTAATTAGATTTAATGAATGATACTCTCTTCTCATGATTGTATATGCTTTCCTCTATTTGTATTAAGAAGTGCTATTGTCTAAGATATGTATGTAATAGACACAGTAATAGTTTGGCTTCAAAAAATGTCTGCTTGCAACTGTAACATATGTTTCATGCAGACACACATCATACTGTCTGATATGAAGTCAAGGATCTATATGTTGCTCATCAGTGCAAAATGGTCTTAAGTTGATAACTTTTAAGTTCATGTGTCTGGTGTACACAAATACTTGATCTAATATTTGACACAAAATCTACATGAACCCAGGTAGGAGCTTTCATTAACATTAAGCTATCCTAACTCCTCTTATGACTACATGTATACAAAGGTTCAACTAAGGGCTGAATCGAAAGGGTCCTTTTGCTAATTTTTGACTGACTTTTACCCTTTTATAGCCAAAATACCTATAATTTAGATAAAAATTGACCCTTCAGCCAGAATCCTATTGGTCAAAATTTGGACTTTTGGAAACTCCAGGGTCAAGTGGAACCCCTGACTACTAGGTATGCACTTTTTGAATAGCTATACAGGAAATTTTTGGTGAATAATGAAACTTACTTCCACATTACAGGTTTAGGTGAACCTTCCTACTTCTATGTGGAACCTGTGTTTGTCCTGAATGGTTTAATGATGTCAATGTTCTTCTTGTTTGGAACATACTTAAGGTAAGATTGCATGAGTGTTGACATGTACACTTTTTAATTTGGGTCACAAAATTAACAGTTGTTATCATTGTCAAAGACCACCCTTGAAAATAGAACACAGTAGTTAGATGTCACTCTGCCATACATATCTCCAACAAAGTTTGCATTATAGATTTAGTCATTTTCTTCTGTGTATGTTGCATCATTTTCATATTTTAATCAAACTTGTCAGTCAGTAAACTAAAATACTTAAAAGCCATTTGAAAAAAATAAAATGTAAGTTTATAGATATAAGTGTTTTTTCTGTAAGAATGACTTTTATGTCCTTATGAACACTTCTGACAATGTTTATTATAACAGCACAGATCATAACCATTTACTCAGCAACTGGCTCTCAATACTTCATCTCAAACCTCAAATGCACTCACAAAATTGCAAAGAAAATTAATTAAGAAACGTACTAGGCAGTCACTATTGTAATATGTTTAGCACACTCAATATACACACACATACTCGGAACAGTATAGGTAAATTTCCAGTTATGAGTGCTGACCAGTGTTTTTAACCAGGTTTTCGAAAAAAAATGGTGTGTGTCGTTTGGCGGGCGGGCGGGCGTCAAACTGGGGGTTTCCAGCGAATAACTTGAGTTCCCTTGATCATATTGTAACCAAACTTGGTGTATAGTAAGAGCATATATATATCTAAGTGTGAGTGTGTGTATGCATGTATCACCTATGGCACCTTTGCAGCATTGATGATCATCATGTATTCATTATACAAATTGAGCCTTGGTTACAAATAACTACGTACTAAAACCTGGTTTGTGGGCATTGCCCATTTCTTGTTAATTTTGGGTTTTGTGCTAATATTGTTGGCAGTGATGTGGTTTTGGTTTTGGCATTAATATTGATTAATGAAGTAGCACCAGCAAATAAATACTCAGTTCCTATGTAAAGATGTACAGCAAAATATTACTAGTTTTTTGCTCTTGTAAATATTGGGTATGGAATAATCTGTCGTTCTGTGTGATGGTGATACATTATATCGAGAGTTTGGTGCTGCGCTGGTGTAACTTATTTATAACAAAGAAGCAGGTATGATAGTCTTGCACCAAACCCTCGGTATTATGCTGGTCTGTTGTTTGTTTACAGTGGGAGTGTGTTTGGAGGAATACTAACGGTGGCTTCGTTTTTCTATAATCATGGAGAGGTATGAAGATTTTGTTGCAATAATATGGATTGCTGGGCAATGGTTGTTTTGTCTCACAAATTTAACACCATTTTATTTAGGGTTAAGCAATAGTTTTATAGCATTTGTTAACTACCATTTTAATTAACTGTAGTCCATGATCATTTTAATTAACTGTAGTCCAATGATATTGGATTTGAGTATTTGAAACTTAAGATAAGAAGAGTTTACTATTCCCTGGAAATGACGTTTTAAGTATTTACAAGTCATCAGGTTGATATAATGCAAATGATTGTCGTGCAAACTACTTCTGCTCTTTGAATGGATTCCAATGATACTTCATATACATTATAAGGATATATGTGTCTAACTTTATATCACAGTCAGTACAAGCTTTGCAGAGTGAAGAGGGATTGTTTCCTTCATTGATGGCTCTAGTTCATTTAGTGTGTAATGATGTCATTTTAAAACTGTTGGTTTACTGTTAGAATTATAATAGTCAAAATGCAAACCCATTATTTTAGGAGAAAATACAACATTGCATCCAATTATTATAAACTTAGGTTTATCCTTCATAAATGAACTTAACTTACACTTGCAAAATAGTATGAGTAACGAAAGTATGAAAGATAGATATCTTTTCCCTATTTAAATCTACAAATAATGCTGACAGTTGATAAATTAATGTGTTGTTTATATTTCAGTGTACCCGTGTACAGTGGACACCACCGCTGAGAGAAAGTTTTGCATATCCATTCCTTGTTGCTCAAATGTTTCTTGTTACTCTACTTTTGAAGTGAGTTTTGAGGATTTGTTCATTTTTGAAAATTAGTTTAGTTGCTGGATAAGGTGATACAGGGTAACAGATACACTGATGATTGACTTTAAAATAGGGCACATAGCACCACTTTAAGACAGTTGCTTACCTTTTGCCAAAACAAGAAGCAAAGATGGACATATCTAAATATCTGAATAAAAGAACTTAGAAAAATATCAAGTCAATATTAGCTGTACATTCAATCAAGTCAGTATTAGTTGAAGATTCAATCAATTCAGTCAAGTCAATATTAGCTGTAGATTCAATCAAGACAATATTAGCTGTAGATTCAATCAAGTCAGTCAAGTCAATATTAGCTGTAGATTCAGTCAAGTCAATATTAGCTGTAGATTCAATCAAGACAATATTAGCTGTAGATTCAATCAAGTCAGTCAAGTCAATATTAGCTGTAGATTCAATCAAGACAATTTTAGCTGTAGATTCAATCAAGTCAATATTAGCTGTAGATTCAGTCAAGTCAATATTAGCTGTAGATTCAATCAAGACAATATTAGCTGTAGATTCAATCAAGTCAGTCAAGTCAATATTAGCTGTAGATTCAATCAAGACAAGTTTAGCTGTAGATTCAATCAAGACAATATTAGCTGTAGATTCAATCAAGACAATATTAGCTGTAGATTCAATTAAGTCAATATTAGCTGTAGATTCAATCAAGACAATTTTTGCTGTAGATTCAATCAAGACAATTTTAGCTGTAGATTCAATCAAGACAATATTAGCTGTAGATTCAATTAAGTCAATATTAGCTGTAGATTCAATCAAGACAATTTTAGCTGTAGATTCAATCAAGACAATTTTAGCTGTAGATTCAATCAAGACAATTTTAGCTGTAGATTCAATCAAGTCAATATTAGCTGTAGATTCAATCAAGACAATTTTAGCTGTAGATTCAATCAAGACAATATTAGCTGTAGATTCAATTAAGTCAATATTAGCTGTAGATTCGATCAAGTCAATATTAGCTGTAGATTCAATCAAGTCAATATTAGCTGTAGAGTCAGCATTATTTTAAGCTGGCTCCCCCAGCATTCTATTGTTGCAAATAGAGACAGTGATTGATGGGTAGACATATGTCATGGTCAAATTATTTGCTAGTATAGTATAATTTAATGCATAAATGAAGCCATGTTTAAATAGATGTTGGCTATTTCTTGAAGGCTCTTTGTGTTAAATCACTTTGGTTTTTGAAACAGTTGACAAAGTTTTCTTGGTCTAGCTCAAGAAATAATACTTAAATATATTTACCATTTCAGAGCTTCTGCGCCTTCATACAAATACAGTGTTTTCATTGCCATAGCAACTATTCTATTTATGCTTCCATGGCAGGTAAGTTTGAAAGCACTTCTTGTATGTTTTATTGTGATTTGAGAGTTTAAAAATTAGTTGAGCAGTTCCTAAAAATTGTAATTTTCAATTATCAGTGTAACCATATCTTGTACATGTATATAGATTTAAGATCATGTTAGCTATGTTCTAGTTTAATGGCTGTTTTATAAAGTACTGTTAATGTATGAAGAGATTTGGGCAAAAACTTCTGCTTCTCAGCTTTGTTAAGACAGAGTTACTATAGTTTGCACCAGACTGATGACTTTCCTTAAATCACTTGAGAAAGTAGTACATGTATCTCTATTTCAACAGTAAGATATAAATGTACTATTTCATATATATTTGTGTTTGTTTTTCCAGTTTGCTCAGTTTGCCTTGCTGACTGAATTGATTGCAGTTTTTGCCACATATGTTCTTGGGTATATTGGTTCACGAAAAATGAAAATATTCCTGTTAGGACTTGGGGTAAGAAAATGCTTTCAGTGCGATGTTTTATTCATAACTGCATCTATGCAAATAAGCCAAGCCAACTTCTGTATGATAAATTTCAAATATATCTGGAACTTCATTATGGAATAATTATGTTGAATTTATTATGAACTATCTGTTGTAGAAGACATTGGCTGAAACTGGCATCCTGTTGTAAAAATTCAGTCAGACTTTGTTATTCGAATTCTTCGAGTCCGAATTTTATTTAGAATAATACAGGATTTCAAATAACCCATTATAATTTGATGTCCCTAAGAACGTACATCGTGACCTTACATTTATTTGAAATGATACCAAGAATTCGGATAGACGGCTGTCAAATAAACGTGGTCAGACTGTAATGAAATGACTTTTCTGACCTCTTATAATATTGGATAAATTTAATCAATGTATAGATTGAAAGACTCCTTTGAGTAGTATTTTTGACTCTTTTTTTTTGAACTCATTTCCCACTTTTACCACATGAACTGCATGGGTGTTGTCTCTTCTAAATATACAGCTAAAATGAAGATTATTGATTTGATAGATTGGCATGAATGTTATCATAATTCTTAATAACTAAATTCACCTATGGTAAAGATATAAAACACTGACTCCATTAAACATTATAATGACTGTTTTATCTTTTAATTGGTGTGTGTTTATTTGTAGGGAGGTTTTGCTGTCAGCTATGTTTTGTTGTTTGGCAATGAGATGTTACTCACATCATTCTTCTGTTCTGGTTTAATTACAGTCACTGTAAGTACATCATATTATACTCTGACATCTCTGCCAATCATTTTCAGTTATACACTGTGAAGTGATTGTATAAACTGAAAATACAAGTTTGTGTTCAGCTAGTGCAGCTCTCTCTCTCGAGAGAACTTGGCCAAGGTTATAAGACTGAGTTTGAAGACTTGTCTTAGAATGTTACCTTGCCATTTGTCAATTTAAAAACTAGGGCACTCGGAAGCAACCAATCAGAGGATTGATATATGAGACTGGACTACTCAGATTTATAACAGAAACGTAAGACCCAATACTACTACTCTGGACATAGGAAATTTTGTTCTTTATTACAAAATTATTGCAGATAATATATCAAAAGTTAATTGTCTTTCACTAACAATTCATGTAGTGTGAAGTTATCATTTAGGAGATTAACAAGAAACATTGTGTGCTTGATGTCAACCATTAAAAGTATTGATGAAACATTTGATGTTTTCAGGGTATTGTATTGATGGAACCAGCATTGGAAACACTCAGGATCAGGCCTGTAATTTGGGTGTGTATCTTTAAATAAAGAACCTAAACATAAAATATGACTTCTATTATTAAGTATTGCACTTTGTGCTCTCTTATGAAGGCATACTATAGTACTTGCAAATGTCTAGAAGGCATATATAGTCTAGGTCAAAGACAAAGGATGCTATAGTTTTATTTTGGTCATATTTGATTCATATTAGAACACTTCTTATTTACAAATGTTTGTATTTTTTAATTATTTATATACTACTTATGTTCTTGTGAATTAATGTCTGTCATTATATAATATGTAACTGATAATTAATATTTGTTATTATTAGTATATTTTGCTTATTTCCTGAAATTTTATTTACAGTTTATCCAAGGGATCTTATTAGGGGCTGGAACAGTAGGGATAAAGTTTTTCGTGTCAAGGGTGTTTGGTATTGCTGATGATGTAAGTACATACCTATACATGTTTGAGTTTCTCATATAACATTCAGGCCAAAACTTTTGTTGCAGATTTTCCCGTTTATCGAATGAGGAGATGATTGGTAAAGTACATGATGCAAGCAGCAATATTTGCAGCAATGGTTTGCTACCTTATACTTATTCATTGAGAAGGATGGAACAAAGCATACTTACTTACTTAATCCTCTTCGTGCTTTGATGCACATAAGGCCAACACTAGCTCTCTCCATAACACTCTGTTTTGTGCTTTCTTCGCATGTCAAACTTAACAAAGCATGTTAAACCATAATGGGTGATTCAAATCATGTTAGTTAAAAACAGATTTTTTTTTAGAAAAAAAACAGTATTCAAGGCTGCTTTTTGTTTGACCAAAGAATATTTTACTGTAATTAGTGTGACTAATGTTTGTGTTGTACTTTCAGGCTCATATTGGAGATATCTTGAGAAGTAAATTTTCCAACTTCAATAATTTCCACACACTGTTATATACTTGTGCTGCGGAATTTGATTTCATGGAGGCAGAGGTGCGAGAAGTTTGATTTTCTCATTCAGTGATATTTAAATTCAAATCTTACGTTTATGTTTACATTAACCTTCAATATGTCATTGTTTAATATAAGTAATATTGCATAAGGTTAATATACATTATGTCCTTGTATATCTTCCATTTTTTCCTTCAGTCTGAGCTGGAGGGTGAATGTTGATAGTTTACTTCCTGAAAATTAAAATCTTTGTCTCTGGCATTGAGCTTTTGACATCCAATCATTATTTAAGAACATAAAACATGATGAGGTGGCATAAAACACCTGAAATAAGTAGGAAGGATAACTGAGCAAATCAGTTTAATATGGCATAAAGTGATAAAAACCTTTAGTTGGTCATCATTAATGATTATGACAATGTTTTATCTTGTTTTTAGTCTTTAACGTTTTGGTTATGCTTCAAATGATTGTTCAGTTATTTAAAGCTTTTAATTTCATGTCTTGAATGATGTCTTCATATTTCTCTGAAGGAGTTCAAGATCTGTTTACATTGCTTATTGAAGGAAAGGATTTCAAACCGTTCCTTTTGGAATATGTGAAGATGTTTCCACTATGTACATTTGTAAATGTTTAACTTGTCTATTTCAGACTCCTGTTAGAATTTTAAAGACTCTGTTGCTTCCATCCGTTTTGTTAGTCATAGTCACTGTAACATATTTTGTAAGTATATTAGGTTTAAATTTACTTGAGAATAGTTCAATGAGTGAAAGCACAAACCAGTCTGTCTGTATGTAAATAAAGATACAGATAGACTAATTTGCTTTAACCTCTTGTGTTGTAAACAAATTATTAGAAGGTCAGCCAATGACAACTTGTTTTGAAAAATATTGACCAATAGACATAGAGTACACAATAACAATATTAATAACTTATTTTGAATGCAGATGAGTTTGCTTAATTCGTCTACTGGCATTATTATTAGCATGTTTGGAAATGGCAAGGCTCCGAGACATTGAAGTATGTCCGAGGTCTGCAATAATAAAACAGTCTCTAAATCTCATTGTCATCATCACCTTGGTTTGGTAGAATATGTACTAAGTAAATAATCGGATTCATCATATACATACTATGATTACCTGTGATTTATTTCATTATCTTATTATGATTGATTATAATTAACTATTGAGCATAAAATGAAGTTTTATTATGTCAGACTAAGATATTCACACTTATAAAAATCAGCATTCATTAATGGTACATGTATATGTTTGTTTCAGTTGTTGAGAGCTGAGTATTTAGCCTGGAAATCAAAATCTGGGGAACCGGAAGAAATTCTTAACATTGACATTCCAAACAGAAGTAAACCTAACGCTGAGGTAATGTGATATTTTATATATAACACTTATTATGTTTATCAACCACTAGATAATAAAAGCAAAACGTAGCTATGTTTGCATAATTTTTCTGCAGTTTTCTGTTACTGATATTGGAGGACAGACTGGTGTAGAGATGAGGGGATACATGTATTTGAACATATGTATGTACACCAATGTGTATAAACTGAAAAATGGGATGAGAACACATCATTTGCCTCTTAATTCTCAATATTTTCTTCTTGCTCAAAACTCCACCCACTGGCTACCTATCCCTCACTTGCTGTATTGTTGCTAACTTTAAATTTCTCATCATGGAACATACAGATCAGAATCATTGAGGTTCACCCTTGATAGATGTTTAATATCAGAAAAACACATATATAGACTTGTATATTCTCTGCTTGAGAGTGATTAACACAAATTTCTTATGGATTGATGCAGAACTCTAGATTCCTCAATGTTTATAAATTTGTTGTGTAATCAACTATTGTTGCTCTGACACAGTACATCACAGTAAATCACACCATGGCAAATATTAATTTTTTTAGAAATAACTCCAAATAAAATTGCATCTTGCCGTCAACAATTTTGCATTTATTGGTTTGTGAAAATATATCGTTTACAAATTCATTTATTATCGATTTTAGCTTGATTGTGGTATTTTACATTACTAGTTTATATGTTATATTTCAGATTGTGTATCATTGTTTCCAACTGGCAGCTTTTACTCTAATGGCTATCATTATAATGAGATTAAAATTATTCTGGACTCCTCACATGTGTCTTATGTCAAGTTTACTGGCATCTAGACAAGTAAGTACTGTAGACCACTTAGGAGTACATTCACTAGGGATGGGATTCATAACATTGGAATGTAATTTATTAATTAATTACAATTACATTTACCGGTACTTAAATTTCACAATGACAGTTATATCCGTGATTACAATAATTGGCAATATTAGAATTACTTGTTGGTCAGTTGGATTTCAACTACCTACTGCTGATGCTCAATAATGTACCCTCATTTCAAAATCCTGTCTACAGGCCTGAAAGTGGATTACAATGTTTGCTTATTTCTGAGTATTTATGATCATTTTTCTTTGAGATTTTTGTGTGAATCTGAGGTTTGAGAGTAGGTTTTGAATTGAAACATCACCCACGACATTCAGCAACAAATACGACATCAATGTCATTGTAGAAATTATCTTTATCTAAAACTTAAGAATTGAAGTATTTGGTGTTTGCTCTTACAGTTTTTTGGTTGGTTTGGTCATAAAGAGAGACATTACACTGTACTTACTGTGATACTTGCTGGAATGACAATTCAAGGAATATCCAACTTACAACATCAGTGGAGTATCATCGGTGAATTCAGTAACTGGCCACAAGAAGAGTTGGTGGAATGGATCAAGGCTAACACTCCTCAAAGTACTTCAAGTTTCTTGTTCTATTTTCAAAGCATTTGTTTCTCTTTCTCCAGTTAATACTCAGCAGTAGTCTGTTTGTTGTGTGTATTTCACTTGTAATGCCAACCAAGGAATGCTTACAGTAATCTTGCTGTCTTGTATGTTAGGTAGCTTGTTTGTCATATTGTCTAAAATACTTTGTGACTCAACTAAAGCTTTTAAACCATCTAACGAAACATCACACAGATCTTAAGAACGATAACACTAAAGTCTGACTGTCAAGGTCACTGGCAGTCCTCTCAGTAGCATTTATCACATGATTTCTCTTGTTGTTAAGCTGTTTTATTATGCATCACAACTATGTATATCACTGTTTGCCTCGTTATATGAATATTTGTTCATTCATTTTGTTATCTGCTTCCTTCAGATGCTGTATTTGCTGGTCCAATGCCGACCATGGCAACAGTCAAACTGTGTACAAATAGACCTATAGTCAATCATCCTCATTATGAAGACGCTGGACTCAGGTTGACTTTTAAATTATTTATTGTACAATTATTGTGAAACACGTTATTACAACTTAAATAAATCACTATCAATGACTGTTCCCTAGGTTACGAACCAGTATTTGTGCCTTATTAAGGAAGTTACATCAGTTAGTAGCAAACCCTCAATATGGTCTTTGTTGTCAGATGATGTCTGTAAATAGATTCATTCAATAAAAAGTGATACTATAGTGTATTGATTCCAATTTTATGGATGTTACAAATTCTCTCAGTATTTATCTTAAAACTTTGAAATCTGATAGGAAAGAAAGTACTCAATTTTGGATAGCTTGTTGAGTTTTTGTTTCTAAGGACTTCTACTTGAGGCATAGATAGAGGCTTGAAATGCATGTCTGAATATAGGGATGAATTAAAACGGATTGTGCTGACGTCTATCAGCTATGCTTTAAATGAAAATGTATATTATAACTTTCCCATTGTTGTAAGAAGTTGCTGCTATTATAATTTATATTGTTATGTTTTATTATAGGGAAAGAACGAAAAAAGTTTATACCATGTACAGTCGCAAACCATTGAAAGAAGTGAAGAAAAACCTAGAAGATTTGGGAGTAGATTATGCAATTCTAGAGGATTCTTGGTGTGTCAGAAGATCTAAGTAAGAAAAAATCTGTTTCTATGGAAACGTCTGAAATTTTCAATTGAAATTACATGATAGATATTTAGATATGTTTGAAATTTACATGCCTAGTGTAGAAATCACTGAACACAGGTGGTGTAGTGGTTAAAGAGTTGGCTGCTAAATATATTTAGTATGATATACAGTAAACCTCAATATTGTGATCACCCTTAGGACCCTTGACCCTTGAGGTGGTCTTAATCTGGAAGTTATATAAAGAGCGAAATCGTGAAAAGGGACTTGAAATTTGTGTTAATAATTCTGAGGTGGTCTTGATATTGAGGGGTCTTTAAGTGAGGTTTTACTGTATTTTTTTTAGGGGCACAATATTTCATATGTACAATATTTTCTATTTATTTTAGACAAGGTTGTAGTATGGCTGAGGTATGGGACGTCGAAGATGAAGCAAACAAAGATGTGCCCGTACCATCATGTACAAAATTGAAAGAAAATCCAGCTCCATACTTCAAAAAAGTGTTCCAAAATAACGTTTATCAAGTTCTAAAATTAACGAAGCAATAAACTATGTATGTGTGCCTATTGTGATTGTATTAGGGTTGGTTAGGAAAAAAATGTTTCAGAAAATATGCAGACATTATTACAATTTTATTGGTTAAGGGTTCAGTATGATAATAAATTTTGGTGATAGCCCAACTTTTTATTTTGGTTTCATGGAATTATTTGAATTAAGGTTTATATTGTGAATAAGTCTGATTGTGATGTTATCGTAAAATAACAAGTTTGCCTGGTTGAAATTCTTGAGATGTTTATCATGCAACATAGTGATTTTTTATATTTCTACCAATTTCTTGAGAATAGACTCATTGCATTTACTAATTCTACTGTGTTCTAGGTATATAAGTATTATATTGAAGAGTTAATTAATTTTCAAACCATTATGCTGTATTTTATTAACTAAATGTGTGCTTGTTCATAACCTTATATTTAATTATATCACAATGAAGCATAGTGCTGTTGTTTTAGGACCACCGTTCTTTAAAAAAAAGTGTATTAAGTATTTCAGCCAAACCCATAGACACAATTTGGTTTGATGTTTATGTATTGATTTCAGTTTTCTTTGTTGTATTCACATAATGTCTCTGACCAAAATGATCATTTTTGACAATTTATTTCACAATATGTTTGTTTGTACACATTTTGTTCCCCTCTTAGCCAAAAGGCATGAATGCTAGCATAAAAAACTGAAATATTGAAAGTTGTCCCAAAACTCGAGCCTCTGTCTGGGTGTTTTTGAGTGCAGTCTTGAAAATATTTCTATGGAAGATTCTAGCCAGCAGATGTTTGCTTATTTTCCCACCGCCATTATGAATTTCGTCCACACTTAAACATTCAATGAATGTAATATTCATAGTTCATGGACCAGTAACCCACCTTTGCAATGTGATTCTTCTTGATGAAACTGAAAGTAGAAATCCCACATATGCTTGTCAGTTTTGCCAAAAAAAGACTCCAACGTATTTTTCTGGTTTTACATTTTAAAAACTTTCATATACCAAGTTGTTTATATTTATCAGTTGTCATTTACTGATTTAAGTCATGGAATTAGCTATTTGATTGGTTGGCTTAATTATCATCATGGAAGAGAAGTTCTCTTCTATTAGGTATCACAATGTATGAACATTGAATATTGAATAGCTCTCAGTCAAAGGTAATAGACTAGAGGTAATGGCTTAATTATAGTTGATGTTGCAAAGATTGTGTTTAATTTTAAGCAATAACTTGCTGAAATGCTGTTCATTATATCATTTTTTTCAAGTACATTGTGAAGGATGTTGAAATTAGCAATACCACTTTTTACCAGGAAACTGCTGATATTTATTTTACATTGATGTGCTGCCCTTGCTATTGTGGATTCATCTAATGAAATAGGATTGAAGTTGGCACTTTTTAATTTTGAACCCATGATATTTCAAGATTCTAATGTTACTTTACCATGGTATGAGGTAATTTTATGTCTGTGTGATTGCAGTATGCTTCAAGTTACTGTGTTTTACATGTATGTTAAATTGACTTATACATGTGGACATGTTGTTGGATGTACATAATATTTATGAGTTATAATTTTGTATGATAGGCAGGATTGTGGGCATTTATCTCATTTATTTACACTCTCAGAAGTAAGAGAGTATAATCATATGCTTACAAAAAATCCATGGTAATTTAAGTGCATAATTCATTCATTTGTATGGGTGCTTCTTTCGCATCCATTATTGTTTTGATTGCTTCAGTAACTTACTATAAGTGCCAGTTCTAAGTGGCTAAACCCAAGTCGCCGATTGTTTGGTTTTGAGTGTGATATTAAATTGACCAGTGATGTAGCTGCATGTCTCCAAACCCTGATGTTATTATGTCTGTCTTATTTGGAAGATTTGAATAAGGTATTCACTTAGACAGTAGGGTCAACAGTGTCATAAATTCAATCATTATAGTTACTAAATAAACTGTACTTATATGTGCCAAAGTATTTAATCATATGAATTTTAACTTATAATACTCTACTAAGCATGCATGTGATTTTTGATGTGTGAATGGAATTACTTGTTACTAAGTATTCAATAAGGCTTGCCTGGCTAGCTCGGTTGGTAGAGCACTTGACTTCTGTTCTGGAGGTTAAAAGTTTGAGCCATTTGTTCTTCGTTACAATTTGACTTCTGTTTCATGTGGGAAAGTTGTCAGTGGCTTGCAGAGAGCTAGTTAGTACTGGTTGGTATGTCAGTAGCTTGCGGAGAGCTAGTTAGTACTGGTGGGTAGATCAGGAACTCTGGTTAGGTCAGCTGACTGCTGTGTATAACTGAAATACTGTGGAAATCAGTATCAATCTCCCAATGTAACAACCAACAGTATACTTATTTGTGTTTCTACATTCAAACATTTTGTCATCTCTTGTTCTATGAAATTGCCTTGCATGAACTTAAACATTACCATCTTAATAAAATGCACCTTTCTGTCTAAGTTGTCATATTTTTGTTGATTTTTTAATTTATTTTCTACTACTTGTATTGTGTTCATTTCAAGCCATGACTGTGGCCATCTTTAATTTGAGTCTTGTCTCATTGTTGGATTTTTCTCCAATGGCACTGTGTCTATCAAATTAATAGAATATTGGTTTTGTAAATTAATCAAAAGTGCGAGTTCATTATTATTAGTGTTTTTTAGTTAATAGTCTAGTTTTGCTCATTAATATTACATTTAGTTAGAATTTTATTTAAATTTTTAGTTTATTGTAATAGTTATCTATATTGCTTGTTGTAGTTTATAAATATTCAACATTGTTTGTTATAGATTAAGTCTAGTCAATCCCCAATGTTAACTAAATTTGTTGTTATGAATGTTGTTTAATATTGACGAACACTGATACATCAATTGACCACCGTACATTACTATAATACAAAACAATGCACTGTTTAATATTAACGTAAAGCTCCCAATTCACCCTGGTAAGTCATATTTCCAAGCTCTAAATTATGTTTCTGCCATTTTATTTCTTTATTATGTTTGAAGATGTTTAGAGTCAGAACCTAAGAGGATTTTTAATTTCAATCATATCTAAAAGTAATTTTCACTGTGAGTTTTAAATAGTTTTCATATATACCTGGTAATATTCATGATGAATCAGGAAGACACTAGTGTCTATCTTCTCTCTATTTGTATAGCGATCACATTTGCCCAGTTAAAGGTTTGATCTCACATATACTACTTAAGCCTTTAATTTACACTCATTAATTGTTGAATCACTGTCTGTTGTATTCACTACCGGTATGCTGCTTTTTGCTATAGATCTAAATGGATTGAATCTGTTCATTGTTTTTATATACATGTACAGTGTATAGATATTTATGTGTCATACATATTATGCAATCACTATTATTAATATCATGGATTGTCTGTAAAGTTATTAACCCACATGTGATTTGCAAGAATTACCTAATATGTTGGTTAATTGTTAGTTATCCTAACACGATCCACTGTTGTTGTAAATCAGTACGCTGCATCTCTACAATCTGCAATCTGCAATTTTGTTTGCAATTTGTTGTATGATATTTTATTTCCCCTGAAGTTGAAGGTTAAGATGCTATGTTAATTATTTTATTAGTAAAAATTATGTCTCTGACAAAAATACCAAACTTTGAATGTATCAGTGTATAATTTTACATGTTAAATCAGTGTCCAGTTGAAGGATTTTTTCTCAGTAGATTACCATAAGACCTTGTGTATGTCATTGACTTGCCAAAATATTTTATTTAAGTTAACGTGCAACCAAAGTGCGTTGCATTGATATAAAATTTCATATACATGTACTGTGTTCAAATACTTGCATTTCTGATAATGTTCATTCCATTGTGTGTTGTGTAGAAAGTGATATCTCTATAAATTTGCACATTAAATACAAAATTAGTCCCAATAGCTATTAGAATCTGATGCTCTGTTTAGACAGGTTGGCATGAAATGCTGAGACCTAATATGTATTACATGATTGGGAATAAACTTTGTGAAATAAGTAGGAAATATCATTCAGATGTCTGTATGTTTATAGTCCCAGTCAGTTGTTCACTTGTATATGTTTGTTCTGTCTGGTGATGGAAAGTATTATCTAATTAGCAATAATGTTGAAAGAACTTCCACGTTCGATTAGTGATCATGTTTTTGCCTATTTGAATAAAAAAAGTTTACTGTATCTGATTGGGATTACCATTTGTAATTACTGGTATGTATGATTGCACTGATTAATGTCATTTATTTTGTTTCCTGATGTTGAAAATAAATATATTCATTCACTTATTAACTTGTTATTGTCTCTGGATAATGTATGCAACAGTTATTTATAAACCAAATTTGACATATCTACAACTTCATTTTTCTTTTATATTTGTGATTTCTTTCTATGTAGGAAGCAGTCAAATGTTCTATGTTGTGCGGTATACTTTAATGTGTTCATCAGACGATGTTGCGGTCACTGACAGTCAGTAACCAAAATATATACATTAATTGTTTATCAACATATGTTAAAATAGTGTATGTGCAATTTGTACATTATTGCTGAGTTTAGTCTTTGCAAGATGGAGAAGTTCAATGGAATATTATTTGAAAAGATGAACATTGAATGATTTACAGTATTTGTCTTAGTCTCCACATTCCCTTTTATTTATGCAGACAACACCATGACTTTGCAATTTTTTGTTAAGCTTACATAGATTTACAGACACTAGCTTTAGGATGTTGAATGACAGATCAATTACAGAATGAGGCAAATAGTAATATACAAATTACTGCTCTGAGTGCACGGCAATTTTTATACTCCATACAAATCACGAAAATATCATAATGATGTTCAAATTAATCACTAACTATAGAAGTTCATTGATAATTACTTTTACATAAAACACACACAGTAGTTATAGATGAATCTAAATCAAAATGAGTGTGGATAATCCATAAAGCATGAAGGCTTATATATCAATGAAGTTTAGTATGGTTCTTTTCTTCCTCTTGTGATGACCAAATAATTGTGTTTTATGTCAAGTGTGATATTGTGGTGTCTCCTTATTACATAAATCTGGAACAACAGGTAAACATCTTTTCATATTCTATCCTTTTCACAGGGTTTTGGTTTTTGCCAGCAAAGATGAGTTTATTCCATGCCAGAGTAAAAAAAATGGTTAAACCTGCGAAAACTAGAAATAACTGACAAAAACGACAAAATGTCCTCCACTAGAAAGAAATATCATATGGTATATTAATCAGACTGAGTTATTTTTTATTTTTTCACGAACATTATCGTTGTTTCTCTCAGATGTGAACAGAAAAATGTCAATACCTTATGTATTATATCAAAATATATAAAAAAAAAATACGGAATAACAGAATATCGCTAAAAATATTTGTGATGGCTTGGTACGTCGTAAAGGGAGACCACTGCGCAAGTTTGGTACGTTGCGTTACGGATTAACGAGGTGTTATCTTCAACCTTCTAGTAGGGGAAGCAACTGCTTTGTATATTACTTTGGGTTACTTCCCTTAGACCACAAAAGCTGCGAAATAGAATCGTCAGGTTGGGTTATATGTCTGTGGTTTAAGGTTGTTTTAAAAGATGAGTAAAGTTCCAGTTGTAAAGGGGTCACGTAGAAGAAAACAGAAGTACGAATATGAACCATGTATTGGAGTCAAGACGGATTTTGAATCACTTCTTCAACGATTTTCGTCGTTCGGAACAGTTCGATATGAGAAATTTGCTGAATGCTGGAAAGAATTGAACATGTCTTGCTATTGCGCCGGTAGGCAATCACAAAGAGAAGCTAGAGAGGTAATCAAAATATTTTCTATTTCTGAACATTACTTCTTTGCATTGAATTTCGACCGAATTTTACATCGCGAAAATAAGTGACGCATTTCTGGTTGAGTAGTGTTCGGATGGAATCATAACCTGAAGGACGGTTAGTGGCTAGCTTTGAGCATATTTTTTGTGTCAGTTAAATATGCCGGTTAAGTATTGAAGGTTAAAACTTGAATTAAGTCCCTAGCAATGCACAAAATGAACAAACGGGTTTTCTGACATCATGTATCTGCATAATCCGAGCCTTCTCTGTCCCTAAACCAGCCCCTTTAACGATTTTTGATATTTCATGTTGCTGGTTAGGGTCAGAGGAACTCATATAGTAAAAACCCGGGGATTCCCTCTCCCGCGCGGGAGAGGAACTTTAAATCAATATATCTATGTAAACATTCATTGGATTAACATTTCAAGCATATACATCTATTATCAATATATTAATTAACCTATCTGAACCGTAACATTTGTTTTAAAACCTTTAATACGTTGTAACGGTCAATCCTTTTCAGAGTAAGCTAAAAAAATAATTTTCTTCATGTAAATATGTATTTGGGTCAAAGCACCTGGCTGTCACGTGATCGATGCAGATTGGTAAATTAAATATCAATTTACCGATTTGTTCGGCTAACTTTCCGTTAAAATGAGACCAAACGCCACATACACCGTTGAAACTTGAAAGTACACGACTGTGTGGTTTTCAGTAATCCCCGGGTTTTTACTATAGGAGTTCCTCTGACCCTAAGCCGCAAAAAAAAGAAAAGGCTATAGGGTCAGAGAAGTCTCGGATTAGTATCTGCACAATTGTGTCTCAATCTATTATTATACTGTTTTATTAACTGCGAACTCATGAATATATTATTATTACTAGGTCCAATTCGTTTCATCTGGGTGTACAGAGGTGTTCATGCTTTTCTGTGCGCTTGATGTAGAGAAGTCACAATTGTGTTTTGATATTATAGCAAAGTAAATCAAACATATTATATAGTTGTATGCACAAGTGCATTTCCTTACCTAAATAAGTAAATTGACATGGAATGATGGATCCGTCCTGAAAGTTCATGCACCAGTTTGCAGTCAATGTAACAGCACTATACATCTTTGAAAAGTAGGCAAACAAAATTTATTGGAATGTATTAATTAATCATATTGTACGATAGATATTTCAACATCAGTACTTTTTTCAGTTTGTAGAAGATTGTTTCCTGATAGCCAGTCAGTTTTGGTTACCACCTTCATCCTTCTTGATCCGTGCTGGAGCTTTGTATCTCCTTTATGGCTTATATTACTTCCAGTTGGTTCTGCCTAAAGTCAAGGTAAACTTTTAATTTATGTCAGTGACTTCTAGATAACTCACTGGGTTTTTTACTGAGTTTTGTCAACCTAATTGATTATTGAATGTTACAAGCTAAAGTACAATGTTCATTTAATGATGTTTCATTTCTTTCCAACATTGTTGAAAGTGGACACTTACATGTCACAGAATGGAGTGCTTTACATGCCTGGTAAAAAATTATCTGGTGTGGTGCAAGGATTGGAAATGTATATTAAACAAAGAAGGACATTTTTTTGGTGTGGTAAAGGTTTTTTCCATTGGCAAACTTTGTTATTCCTTTCCCATCACTGACCTATCGGTGTCCTGAATTTTGTTGAGGAAAAACATTTGTGTTAGCTAAAGTTTTCTTTGCTATTAGAACAATAAAACAGAACGCTGTTTGTCATGATATCAAGCAAAAACTTACTGAAATGATTAGCATGTAGCAATTAATTGGTAAATTAAAAAAAATCCATTGCTGTGAGTGTTATATCGCGCTCTCTGTTGTCTATTATATTTTCAATAGTCTACTACATGTATTTAGATCAGTTTCAATTATTTCATCGAGTATGTTAATGTGTTTGTTTTTTTAATAATTTTATAGATCAGAATCACACATCAACAATGGCTTAAGGTACTTGAATTCCAACAAGAAGCAAGAGGACAACAACATCATGATCTAGACTATATTTTTCATAAAATGTTGCTGGAGAAAGCCTTTTTGTTTGTGGCTTCTGATGATGATGTACGTATAAGTTATAAATTGCTTGACTATTAAGCGAGATTGGTAAAGGCTTATAAAATTATGTCTGTTTCATGTTACCTGTCAATCAGTTAGATGTATTGAAATCTGTCCTGTACTTCTGTATTAAATATTTAAAGAAAAGTCTTTCCTACCATCCCAACTTTTTTCGGCCTGTTCAAGTGTTGTAGGAAACAGACAACATGTTTTAAGCATAAATTTAACAAGTAAAATCTGCTAATATTTAATATAAATAAATATTTAATATAAAATCGGTAACTTGTTTTGAAAGATTTTTATGATTTCATTGTATGACTGTTAACAATGTAATCGTGTTTATAATCCATGCATTGTCAAGATGACATAGCAATGTTTGCATTTTAGTTATTGTGTAACAAGTGATATGTATGAAAATGAATTTTAAATTGCAAAATATGATACCAGTGACTAATACAAATGTAGTGGTATTTTTTCACATATTTTGAATTATTTATCAGAGAGCTGTATATGTTGAGCTGACAGATAAAAACTCAATCATTTGATTTATTTTTGCGATCAATGCAGATTATAGGAACTTTGTATACATCAATAAACATTATATGTCTGTGATAGGAATTTATACAAATTATCATCATGTAAGCTGCTGCAAATTGTATTATACCTGACCTTTTTTATATAAAAGCATTATACACATTGTGCATATTTTTTTATCAGTTGTATCCAAAGCAGAAAGGTTTTGTAGAGACCAAAGTGATTCCAGAAAGCATGAAGGATGAAACAGGTTTACTAGATGAAGTATTCTCCGATTCAGCAGTAAATGTAAGTCCTGACCATAATAGTGCACATTGAATATACAATTCGTATATTTCCCTGAGTGACAGTGATGGAAATGTCTCTCTGTCTTTATTTAAATGTTTGTGATCTTTAAATACTGGTTTACATATACAATAACGACACAATATCATTGAATGACTTGATGTAAAAAAAAATTCTAGTTAATTGTGACAGTCTCTTTGCTGCATTTCTTGTTGGTTATATGCTTCAAACAAGTACTGGTACTATAATTGGCTTCATATCATTTATGTGTTAGGCATGTAAAATGAATTTCGGCCTGTCTTGGTCTGTTTTGACATACAATTATTAGTCTTGGAAATATGATATCAAGTTATACTTCTATCAAATGAGTAATTCTTGTTTTTTTACTGCATCTAACCTTCTTTAAACAGGCTTTTATACAAAGTAAATATTTTCCAGTTAGTCAAATTTATACATGTACTTGCACAAATATTGCATTACTAACTGTTCTCAACTTGTGGCTGTAAACAGAAATGTTTTACCAAGTTGTGAATATTTAGGAGGCAAAATCTTTTATTTCCTTTGATAAATACTTAGAGCGGAGAGATTAATTCGTAAGTTTGTTGTGTTACTTAATTTTACCGTTATACTTGTATTCTTATTCAGCAATTGTCTCTTGTGCATGATCAGTACCAAAAAATGAAGATAGCTTTGAACAGCAGTGATACAGGACAGCCGGATACATCATTGAATATTGTACACACAGATCTTATTGAAAGCATTAACAAGTAAGTGTAAATACGAAAGCTTTAATATTTATTACCAGGAAGTTGTAGTGCAGTGGATAATGTGTGGACCACTCTTTGCAAAGGTTGTAGATTGGAAACTTGCATAGGTCAGACCACACCTCTTCATTAGACATCAGTATTTGTTTCAGTATTATTCTAGTTATTCCGTATAAGAAATTAATTCCAGTCAATGCTTTATCCTGTTTTGTGGTCTCACCTGGCCTGTAAAATTCTCACCTGACAGAAATAATCTGTTATTCTGTTGGGGCAAAATATAGGTGCATAATTGTGTGTAATGAAATGATAAAAGTAACCTTGTTTAGTATGTTTATCACGCTGTACATCTGTATTTTTGTTATTTAGGACTCTAGAAACTCACAAGGAAAGACAGAAAACTCTAGCAAGAAAATTGGCTCAGGTGAGTCAACTTAGTGATTATATCTATGTGCATGAATTTATTCATCTGTCATGTACTCTTGGTAACACTAGGTTTGTGTGTGATAATGTTCCCAGTTAGGCAGATTAGGGAATAGAGAGGTAGAGCACCAGACTCCTGATCAGAAAGTCATGAGTGTGAGCCACGTAATTATCATTGGAGTCGATTACAAACTTTAGGATCTCTATATTTGCATAATTGCTGGTTAGAAACCCAGGAAGCAGACATTGAGAATGATTAAGATAAGTTAAACACTCCAGTCAATATTGTATTAATGACTGAAATGTTTCCAAAAATTGGAGCATACTGTCATTTGACAGCTCTTGTTTTTGTAATATTAAGGCTTTTTTGTATTATGTAAAATTTATTTAACACATTTGTCTCATTTTGTCTTAAGGCCACATAAAAAGGTCCTTTTGAATTGCAGAAAAGTGATTGAGATATTTCTATTCATTTAATTTTCATTCATTCATTGTAAAATTAATGTATAACTCTAAAAACTCAAACCATTACAAATCTACAATTCCAAGTAAATATTGGAACTGAAATGTAAACCTTAATTTTTTGTCCAAGATACCATAACCACACAAATTATATATTTTTTCTTACCTTAGATGTCCAATACTTGAATGGATTAATTACAAATCATTGTTTCTTTTCTACAGAATCCAACACTAGATACAGACAGTGAGGAAGATGATCCTACTTACGAGGTTAGTTAATTCAGTCATTGAAGCTTACATTCATGTATACGATGGGAACATCTCCAATATAAAGCCTCCTGAAATAAAGTCTACTTTCATTATTGAGTAAAATATGTAAAAAATCGATCTATTCTAATGTTTCTGTCCTGTATCTGGGAATGCAGAACAGTAGACAAATGTGCTGGGTGCCTTTAAGTTATGTTCCACAATGTAATTCTTCAATGGAGTCGTACTGTAGTTCTTCTGACTTCCTTGAAGTGAGGTTTTTAGTAATCAATTATTTTGCAAATTTAATTCATGTGAGGTTTCTGTAAAAACTTAGATTTGTACTTACTATTATCATTATATTCACAATGATTTTGCTATACATATATCAGTGTTTGCTCACAGGATGAAGTGCACGCACACTCAATGACTTAGACAAAAATGCATTAAAACCCCCAAAAATCAACTGGGTCAGAGATGCTCTGGAAAAAAATTCTGGCATCCAAAATTCAGCCGAGTCTTTTCTGCAAGTAGTAGAGGTCACACTTGGCAGAATCCAGTATGTCAAGAATTATCCCCTGTTGAAAATCCCTGCTGCCCATCCTAGACCCCCTTAGTGCTTGTTGAAACCTTGATGGGTGCTTTAATGACAAAATTTCAAAATTATGAGCATTGTAGTTATAACAGGATATAAGCATTAATATGCTGATATATTTCAAAGAAGAGAGGGCATATTGGTTTGCACATGTTGGTCGGTCTGTCTGTCCGTAACCTTTTCATTTCCGATCAATAACTCAAGAATCCTTTGACCTATCATCCTCAAACTTGGTCCATACATTCATCTTGGGTACCCAATTGATTTTGGGGTCATGGGGTCAAAGGTCAAGGTCACAGTGGGCATTATGTTTTACAAACATCTCTTGATAATTTTGCAGTCTGTGTCAATGAGAAAGCATCTTAAGCTGAAAGCGTTTGAACACGGTATCAGTGGATACAATAGAAAAACAAGAAATGAAAAAGGTAAATTGTTGCATTAGCTAACAGTTTTATACTATACAGCTTTCAAAAGAAAAACGAGGATCAATCAAGCCATATTCAGTGAAACTTCACTAATAAGACCATACTTGGTTCTGAAGAAAGTCGGTCATAGTTGCGAGATGCTCGGATTATCGAGTTAAGATGTGGAACTGGTCCATAGAAATATGGTATTATTAATGAGGTAGTCTCTAAAAGGTTTTATTGCAAAAAATCATACTTTATTTTCTCCTGTGAATGGCTGACACGCTATGAAACTTTTTGAAATCAATAAAATCAATGCAATACAACCAGGAGGTTGTGGGATTGACCCCTGTGTAGGTCAGGACCACACCTTATGAAATAATAGTATAATGGCGTTAATGAAAATTGGCAGAATTTAACTGATCCATATTGCTCAATGAGGTTGTTCATTTGAACACCTGTCTCTTTGTTTACAGTCAAGTTATTTCAGTCCATAAGTGAGTATTATTTAAACAAATATGGTTACATGACACAGAAAGCTGGTGTTTCTGTGTGATTAAACTCGGTTGTATTGTTGTTCTTGTTTTTAAGGTCTGGTCGTCAATCGGGTCATCTGTCTGGTCGTCAGTCTGTCTGTGTCACACAGAATACCTGCTCCATGTATGTTTACTCTGGGAAAGAATTTTCAAAATAACTTGGCACAAATATTCATTATTAAAAACATGTAGGATGTAACTATTGGCCATTTTGGGTGAAGGTCATAGTGTTACATTGAGATCAAAGGTGCATAAACAAGTTTTAAATTGTTTTTTCAGAAGAAGGAGATAAATCATGGCATATAGATATGAGTCAAAAGGTAACTCAATCACAAGGACGAAAATTGGGCAGCAAAAATCTTGTAGGCTTATTTGATAGAGATGGTGAGTGATGAATTATTTTAGCTATACTATAAGTTTTGGGAGCTATTGTACTCGCCCTGGCATCCGTGTTGGCGTATGCATCTGCTTGGTTAAAATTCTTGTAAAGTTAAATATCTTTGCAACTCCTGGTAGTTTGGGATTGAAAGTGTACACAAGTGTTCAGGGTCATAACAAGAAGCAGTGGAATAATGTCTCATAACTCTGACACCCATATTGACTGATTTACCTCCCTTTTGAAGTTAGAAAATCCTGGTTAAAGTTTTTCATATTGTGTTATTTACCAATGATTAGTGCTGTCATTGATATTATCAATATTGATCAATCAACAACTTTTTGTCGATTAATATTCGGTACAATCTAATATTGTCTATATTTGTCTTTCGATATACATGTCTTAAAATCGTTGATATACAACAATTTCAATCAATGACAGCCCTACCGATGATTAGGTAGAATGTTTGTTTCTTCCTGTATGGACTGTATGTAACGGCACCAATATAGGAAGATCCATTAGATACGAGTTGCATAAGTGTGCCTTTATGTTTTCAGAAAACGAAGATGCCCCAATAGAAGCTCCAAAAGTCCAGGAATTGTGTTGTATGCCAGATATAGATGATGTTTCATCCTCAGCAGTGAAGGCTACTGGTATGTATTATCTTGTACAATACATTGTTTCACTTATTTTCTAATACAATGAATGCCGATAATCAGATATTGAAGTCAGGTTAAAACCCTTTGTAGTATTTGATTGATGAAAGTGAAACAAGTTTATATGCTTTTATATACATTTAAAAACACACATTTTTGTACCTGTGATATGTCTTTTAAGTGTCATTTTAGCATGTTTTAAAAACTCATTTTGATTCGAAAACACCCTTTGATTGAAATAAAAATTAGCTTTAATCATTGCATCTTCCACTTCTGGAATCTGATTTATGTGGGAAGTTGTGAGTTGCATGCAGAGGATCATGCCAGTACTGACTGGTAACCCAGAAGTCAACTGATCTTCATATATAACTTAAATAATGTTGAGAAAGGATTTAGACCAAAAACAAAACAAGCAATATGAGTGATATGCTTCCATATTTATATTACACCATTCTAGGAAGCGCTAGTGATGGAGCTGAGGATAACACAGAATCCATGGAAGAATCTGATTTAGACAGTGTCGATTCATCAGCTGTACAAAAAAATAAGATCCTTCAATCAAAGAAAGGTTCACTTGCTGTGCTAAAAAATAAGGTAAAAACTGAGTCTAAGCGTGAAAGCAATGATACAAGACAGTCGAAAAATAAAAGAATGAAGTTTAATGATGATGTAGATGACGAAGATGCTGCTGTGAACTCAAAGAAAGTGAGTGACACTGAAAGAAACACGGGGAAAGAATTTAAATATCCAGAAACAAAGTCAACACCAAAAACTAATGTTAAAGGTGGTAGGAAAAAAACAAATGCTAAGAAATCAGCAACTGATACTGGTGAAACAGATGCTGAAAGTGGTAAAGACAAAGTGAAAGAATTAACAGCTCAAGAGAAATTACACATGAAATTGTCCCAGAAGAGAAAGGATGCAAGACTGAACTTGACGCAAAAGAAAAAGGATGGTCGTCATGGTGCTAATAAATCAAAAGGAAGAAAGAAAAAGAAATGATGGGTTGAATGTTATAATTGATGTTTATGCTGACATTTTGCATGAAATTTTATTCAAGACATGTTTGTTTTATCTCGGATAGAACATGCCACTTTGTAATTGATTCAACATGGAATCATAACCTTCCTTTTTTGTAAGCCATCTACTTACAAAGTTTCATGCAATATATTACTCTTAAAATAAGTATTATTTTATTAAAATTGCTAATTCTGAAACACCAAATATCTAATAAGTTTGCTAGGTAGAGTGGAAAACTACATTATTGTATAGTCGAAACAAATAACCTGATCCTAGTCTTTATGCAGTTACATTGAATATATTAACTTCTTTCTAGAGCGAATCATACATACATGTACATTATTATCGGCCCTTTTCTTAAATAAAATGATAAAAGTGGAAGCGGTGCGTAGCAAATCAGTCAGCTGTGAAATTATGTTACTAGTAATAGAAGTCAGCAGGATCAGATTAATTTGCCTGAGTTATACCTGTCTAAAGATCCCGGTGTTGTAACCATGGGAAGGGTTATATTCTCAGTGATGATATTAGTGAAGATATTACATCTAGTCATTTGTCCACCACCTCGGGTTCCTAGATGATAGAACTGGAGATTTGCCTCAATGTTGAGTTTTTTTCTGTTGAATATATACTTCTGTTTCATGTTTTAGTTACTATTAAGATTAATGATATCGTTAACAGAATACTGAATGATTACATTTTCGTAATCTTGTCATGATTATTTTGAGAATAATTCGATCGCAATTTACTTGAGAAAATACAGGAGCTTGGAGATTTGTGTGAAACATTAGACCCTGATTTTTACAAGGAGGTTATCATTTACCAAAAAAGAATTATTACTGGTTAAAAATATTGAACACAGATTAGGTTTCGTAAAACTGTTTCAATTTTGTTGAAGAAGCAGTGACTATAGTTTGTGCTTAACCATTGTACTGTTGAAAGTTGTCTAAATACTTGGATTAACATAAACATTTTTTTAGAAAATTAACATCTGCTGTATAAACAGAAGATATAATGAAAGTTTGTTTGTTCATGGTATGCTGAACATGGTCTGTCAGCATAACTAAGTATGGTTTGTGTAATCTGTTTTGGCCTGTATGTGTATACAGGTAAGAGGTTGTTAGAGGATTTTGCAACTTAAGTATTGATTTTATGTTTGAGAAATAAAGAATATTTTTGCCTTTGTAATGTCACTTTATCTATATGCACACTTTTTGGTTGGTTTTTAGTGGTTCTAAGTATAGTTTGTGATTGGTGTGCTGGGTAAGTCTTTCATTTGTTTGGTGTCATTATTATCTGTTACATTTCAATGTATGTATATTGACAAATAAAACATAATGGAAAAAGGTATCTGTTTTGTTATTTCATCTCACTCACAGTGCACCATGAGGACTGAATAAAGTGTCAAGTCAAAGGTTTATTTAGACATGACTCATAAGTTCTTGAAGTCAAAGCGAGATTTGAAGTTGACCATTGCTGTATAAAATGGTTAATGACAGTTATCAGGGACTCAGTCAGTCAGTGCTTATACCTTCTTCCCTTCATCATGTATTGTACATATCATTCTCTGGGCATCCTGTATAATATGTATTAACAAAGATGTTGTGCAGTGTACAAATGTGCAGATAAGAACAATAAACACAGTACATCTCGTCAGTTCATTACACGACATCAATACCCCTCTTGAAGGCATCAACACTGTCATTTATGGCTCAGGTAGCTGATTCCACATTCGATCGCCGAGTACTTCATGAAATCAGTACGGCAAAATGGTTAATGGAATCTGTTCCATAACCTGCTCACCCTGTGTCAGTTGGTGAGAAAAATTGGGCCGTTGTTATAAAAAAATGTTTATTGTGAAAACGCAATCTGAAAGTGAAAGTAGAACTGGACTTGACAAAGTCATTAAAATATTTCATTTGCCGCAGTATAAAGTTAATATACTATCTCGTTTTATCTCTTCATGACCTTTTGTCAATGTTAATATTAGTCTTCACTTCTTTTATCAGTAGTAATATTTGACGAGGCGGCCTGATTTAAATCTGACAAAAATTTAGATGCCTGACACCTGCCACATCATTAAGGCCAATTAGCCTGGATTACCTGCCCTTGCCATTACATTATAGCGTACGCTGGGTACCAGACTATAAAGGCAAATCTCCTTTGCAGAGTTACCGTTGCATTTAGGCGCGAAAGCTAAAGGGTCGCACTTTCGTTTAAAAAAATCGGTTTGCTGGAATTCTCTTGGTGTGTCATACTTCGGTGAGTTTATAAATAGATTTTTTATATCTATTGTTTTTCGAATCATTATTATTTTCCGTGGCTAACAAATGTCTATGTTTGGTTCAGTCAGGCCCGACCTATGGACTTGTTTCAGGTAAGCCTTATATACTTTATAGGTCCGCGTCAATTAATCAGCCACAACTTAAAGTGGAGTCCTGTAATAAATTGTTATGCCATTAGTGTATGAAAATACTTGTTGCATCATTGGCAAGGAATGGCATTCTTGCTGATCAAACTATTCTTCATTGAATTTGACACATATCTATATAGTTGGTCCCAGCACAGATGTAGATCTAATTTTCAATATTATGACATTTAACTCTGTTTTTTTCCCCAAGAAATTTCACTGACTGTCATTCCATGTCCGTTATCAAAACATTAGATTAGAAAATCCTTTCCGATCTGTCAATATCTACTTTCGTTTTGATGACTAAAATTGTACTTTCGGTTTAAATCTCGAAACATTTCGATATTTTCAAACTAACAAAGGGTCATTTTGTAACATGAGATGCAGTTTTGGTCGTTTCAAACTACCATTATCACCTGAAGTGATAGCAAAAATGATTTAGAGTTTTGAAGATTTATATCAGAAATGATAAATAACAGTAATTTGGTTATACCTGGTGTTACTAAGGAGGCGTTGCCCTCCTCTGAGTCACTATGCATTAGTAACCATTAAATTTTATTCAGGTTTTATATTTAAGATTTCAGAATGGATAATAACATGTTGTACAAGGTAGGAAAGATCGGTGTTTCTCTGTTAGCTGTACTTCCTGTTGTGTGGCTTATTCGCTCGATATTGGCTACTAGAAATGTGAGAGCAAAAATTAAAAGAAAACAAGAGGAATGCCAGCGTTCAATACAAGAACTTGCAGACAGTCTTGATGAAGTTAAAAGGGTGAGTCAGTTTCATCATTTTATGATTCATTTGATGTATTGTATTCGTGAAGTTTGACCCACATGTGACAATTACACTGCAGATGTAAAGTACTTGTTTTTTCTAAATAGAATCAGTGATACATGTATGCACTTGAAAGTTATTTTTAGTGAAGTTATTATTGTTTATGTCCGGACGTCCTGCAGTTATAGTAAAACAATTTTGTGTCTGTTTCTGTATGTGTATAGGGCCACATTAAATTAGACTTTGTTTGCTATCAGGGGCGTAGCTAGGAGGTTTGTGATGTGTACGCAGGATCCTTTTTGCGGGAGGTCCGGGGGTACTCCCCCGGAAAAAAATTTGTTTCTAGATTGTCTGTAGTGACTTCTGGGCGCATTCTTATCCCTGAATTGAACGAAGTTTTTTTAATGCAGATTTGAACTTTTTATTTTTTCGATTTTTCGAGACAATGTGTACGCAGCTGCGTACTCTGCGTACAGGACGCTACGCGCCTGGCTATCTTCCCAGTTTTGTTACATGAAGTTTGTTAGGTACTGGAGTATGGTTATTTTTGTTTTGTTTTTAAATCAACACTTGCAAGTAATTTTAAACTACATGTATACGTTTCTCCTGATCAAAACTAAATAAACCTTCCTGCAAAGGGCCATAACTGTTTAGCTTAGTATTTTGAGGGAATGTTATAGTATAAGTTAACTCTTCAAATTTAAATAACAAATGAAAGTTTCTAGAGTTGTCTCTCTTGTATTATCATCATGTTTATATATCATATAGTGCTTGTATAAAATATATATGCATGTATGCCACTTTGTTAGTGAGTTGCTGTATAACTGCCATACTCATTAAAGTCTAATATAGTGTGAATCCTGGTTATCTCTTATTATTGTATATGTAACATACAAAACATAACAGGGAAACTAATATGGGACAGAAAGCTAAAACTTCTGTAATTTTGGATGTATGAAATTATGAGTCAACTGCTGCCCAGTACTTGCTGTTTTTTTAGTAGTTTCATTCGAAACTATCTTTAATATTTTCCATGTATGAATTTGCTATTTAATGCTTCAATGAATGCAGTACTGTGTATCGCTTATTGATTTAAATCGAGACGATAAAGTGTTATTATCATCATTCTATTTTGCTCATTATTTCAGCTTAGGAACTTTTCTAAAACAGCCAATGTTCCCGACATGAAGTTTGTTGATCTTCAGAGACAACTGCAGGCTGGGGATTTGAAAGCAGTACAAGTTCTGTATTCCTACCAATCAAAGGTGAGAATATTCTACACTTGGTTGTCATGCTGACTCTATTGAGGGTTTGATAAATACCTATTGAAACTCAGTTTCGAAGAAGAAGCAGAAATTCCCTTTTGTAAAAGTTTGGATTATTTTAAAATTTTGTTGAAAAATAAATAAAATAGAGTATAATATACATGTAGTCATAAACTAATGAATTCTCTTAGTAAGCTTTTTGGAAATGACAATAACAAGTTTATGAAATGAGTTCAATAAATTCAATAATGAGTGAACCCAAGTGTAATATTTGGACTTTTCCATGCCATAACCTGTATTACATTGTAGTGACACTGGTTACGACGTTGAGTATTTCCCGATGAGATAAGTCTTAAGACATCCTAAACTTAGCACATTTTGGTAGCTTAATTTTGATTTATAGAATTAATTGAACATGATAATGTTTATAGGTGTTATGTAATTTATTTCTTTCCATTTGAAAAACAGGACATCTTAATGTGCATTTGAGTAAACTGTTTTTGATAAACTGTTTCAGGCGTTGGAAATGGACCAGTCTATCAACTTCATGGTAGAACCAGTTCAGGAAGCAAAGGTATTGCCATATAGTTATGTCGTGTTAGCTGTTAACAAAACTTCCGTGCTTTAAGATTTTAGTTCATACTTTGCACACAATAATTTTCCATTGATGATGGGACACGTTATTAATTTTTGGAAATCAATCTTAGTGATGATCGTCTCCTGGATATATAACCAGTGTGAATGCGTGCCTAATTCAGCGATTATGAAGACTTTGGAGGAATCTTGCCCAGCAGAATTCGAACTAAAGATGTTTAGGGGTCTTGCTCTTGACCACCAGTTCACTTAGGAGGTGGGGTTTGGGGATGTGTATGTAGACGGAAGACCTCAGATTATTGAGTTATCCCCCTTGTAGCGAGAGGTCCACAGTAAGTGCCTCTGTTGGGTTGCACATTTTCCTGTTACTTAACTTAATGGATTAAGACAGAAACTGAGTACATCGTCCCGACAACGTCTGGGTAACAATAAGGATAAATTTCAAAAATGAAAAAGTGGAAGTATGTTTTCACTTATAAACCTTCCTGGTTCAAACTCATGTTTTTTATAATCTAATGTGCAACAAATGATAACATTCAAATATATAATACTGAAAACGCTTAATTTTTATTCTGATCATTATTTTCAGGAACTTGCTAAAGAAAGGGACAATGACTCTTTAAAGAAAAGGAAAGAAAAACCATTACATGGTATACCTATTAGTATTAAAGAGAACTACTACATTAAGGTAATGTTCTACTTACTGTGCAAACTGATATTCGAGTACTTGGTCACATGACTGAATAACCAATAAATACTTTAAAATCACCTATTTGCAAAATGTTCCCATTTATGAAAATTCACATTTTTTGGCTTCTTCAATTATTAATGTCTAGGGTGTAAGCAATGACTATATTCCGCAGTTCGTTGGTTAATCCTTTAGTCCATAGATACGCCAATTCACGCCTCTACCGCATATCCATGCAAACAAGTTGATACTCTTCAGTTGAAAATGAAAATAGGTACATGAGTTAATACGAACAAGGCAGTATAACATGTCAATATTTCCCACAATTCTATTCAAGATAAGTTGTGGTCTTTATGCAGAGGTCTCTTTTTAGCCCAGGTTTATTCCTTTTCAGGGTTATGACAGTACTGGAGGATTGAGTCGACTCATTAACAAACCAGCTGCTGAAGATGGTGTTCTTCTTAAGGTACTCAAGCATCAGGGGGCAGTCCCTTTTGTTAGAACAAACATACCACAATCAATGATGACGTGAGTATATGTTTTACTTCCTACTTGTAGGTTTACCTTTTGTTGAAAATAATGAAGTTTCGCTTTTGTTCCGTTCAAAATTATCTTGTTGAAAGGATCCTGAAATAAATTATTTTTTGTCTTTATTTCTGTTCTTTTTGCTAATTTTCTGTTCTTTTGTCTAATTTTCTGTTCTTTTGTCTAGTTTTCTGTTCTTTTGTCTAATTTTCTGTAGTTTCAATGATTTTTTCCTCTTCCACAGGTTTGAGTGCTCCAATCCCATCTATGGTACAACAGTAAACCCCCATAACTTAGACAGAGGCCCTGGAGGATCATCTGGTGGTGAAGGGGCCATTTTAGGGGCTGGAGCATCTATATTAGGTTGGGGCACTGATATAGGTGGCAGTGTTAGGATTCCTAGTCACTTCTGTGGTGTGTACTGTTTGAAACCAACAACAGGAAGGCTCAGGTAATTAAGTTGTGCATTTCTATGACTGACAAAATTGGGAGTTAAGATATTTAGATATTCTACTGATTGCTAAGGGGAATCAGTCATTACCAGACCAAAAAAATCATTTTCTTTATTCAAACATTTTTTTATGCTGAATTCTTTCTTGACATATCAGGCGGTCCTACATTTTTGACATACTCTGTATTCAAATCTGGGAAAAATTGGTCTTTGTTGATAGTTGGTCTTTCTGAATAGGTTCATAGAAATTTTCTCAGGAAAAGGTTGCCAGTGATTTTGCTTCAGACCTTTTTGACCTGAGGTAATGTATGAAACTGAGTTTGGAGACTTGTCTCAGAAGGCAGCCTTACCATTGGTCAATATACAACTGAGCTCAGAATCAACCAATCAGATGCTCGAGTTTTCAGACTGGTCTCTAAGCTCTGTTTTATAACCTCAGACCCAGGAGAAGTTTTATACAACGAAATATAGAAATGCTTTTATAAAATGGCGTTTTGAAGTCTTTCACATATTCCACTAGCCTGAAGCTGAGATATGTAAACTTTTATCCTAGAAAACAAACTATAGTTCTAAATATAAATAAACCTCAATGAAACACCAATAGAAATAAAGACCACCTCATTCATTAGGCTGTATTTTCATGGACTAGTTGTTACTTTTTCTTCCACCTTTAACTCACAACTATGACTAGATTTCTTTAGCATCAATGGTGGTCATGTTATTGAGGTTTCACTGTATATGCCTTGTTTCATTGATACACTACAAATATAGTGCTATGACCATTGTGGACAATCTGCTGAAAATAAATATGTCATGTTAGACTTCAGGTCTGTACAGTGTACAATTTGAACATGAATTACTCCATATACTAATTTATTGTTTCAATGCTAATTCTATACTAACATCTATATTTGAACTTCATGTTACAGATATTTCATATGTTTACAGTTTGAAGACATGTGAAGAACTGCTAGATGTTCAACTACAAAGTCTAAGTACTACATCATAATTCCTGAATGATTGATTAATTAAGACTGTACTAAAGTAGTCATAACTTCTTTAATGTGATGTTGTTTTCAATAAGAAAATTGTACTTTCTCATGGAGATGCCCATATTGGCTGATATTTAAATGTGGTTGTTCTAGAGAGATTATTGTTGTAAATTCTTACTACAGAATAAATAGATTCTGTTGAAGAGAGGTATTTTGTCTGAAAGAGGGTAGAGGTTGCATTGATTGTTTCAGTAGACTTGTAGCTTTTGAATCAAAATGAGATACTTAATTTTGCAATGTTAAGCCAGTCTTAAACTTAACAAGTGATTTTTTTAATTAATGGCTTCCTCGTAAATAGATTTTGAAGGGAATGATGATATATTTCAGTAAAATCAACACCTGGTCCACTGGGGCGTGATGTGGACACTTTAGTTGAAGCTATGAAAGCAGTTCTGTGTCCTTACCATTTTCAGTTGGATCCGGAAATTCCTCCACTTCCTTTCAATAGTGAGGTTGGTGGACTTTTTCTTACTGTGTTGATTTGTTGTGTCTTGTATTGTGAAAGTGTCATTGGACAACATTCATATAGGGCTGTTGGTTTAACCAAACCTGAAATCTTTGGAAATCAACCAGTGCAAACCTGTTTAACTGCAAATACCTGGCAACTTCCCCATGAAAAATCCCAGGTGAAGCTTCACAAACAATATTTTACAGGTGTCTGTGGTACAGTCATCATCTTAAACATATACTTTACCTTAGCTTACTTCAGCACAAATGCAACAGAAATAGGATTTTTATGTTTAAGCATTCACAACATATAAGAGGTAAAGCATATACATGTACATATAAATGCATGATATATGTGACTAAGTCAGGGCCAAATTTGATGGGTCAGTTGGAGTACAGTAAGCAAACTGTTTATTAAAATTGCCAGTGATACAAACAGTTGGGAGAATTTAACTCGCACCAATTATTGTTCAACCATTTCCAATCTAAATGAAAGAAGTTAAAAAATACCACTAAGAAATTTGGGAGAATCAGTCCTGAGGGTCATAAAATTATTGACTTACTATAATTCAGGACAGTAAAATGAAAAAAGATTTAGGTACTTAAAAAAGTCTATGAAAGCTTTGCATATAGATAAGGATGGTATGTGATTATTTGTGGAAATTTCAGGTTTATACAAGCAGGAGGCCTCTCAAGATTGGTTACTATACACATGATGGCTATGTTCCTTGTATGCCTGCTGTAGAAAGAGGTGTATTACAGGCAAGAGATGCTTTAAAGAAGATGGGCCACACTGTATGTATGATGTTTAAGTTTTGTTCTATAGTGTGAATTACTTGGAGAAGTAAATTAAGAGTTTTAATTTATTCACTATACATCTGTTTGACACAATTCATACAACATACATGGATCTCTATAGATGACTGCTGTCTATGTCTCTAACCAGTGGTCACGCCTTCATTCAGAGATTTTGAAGACCTAAGAAGAATCACACCCAAGTTGGAATTTTATTCAACAACCTTTGGATGAGGGGTCCTTTACTCTGTCCCTAGGCCTCCTTGCCTTTAGTCTTTTACAGATGTCAGCTATGAAAAAACAAAGGGTTATTACCATTGCTTGAACGTCGTCTGCACCCATAAAAATGTTCAATATTGCGTTCAGTTCAATTTCGGAAAATGTTAGGTTGCAATGATAAGTTGCCTGCAGACAAGTGTCTGCTTGTCTGCATCCTCATGCTGTGCTCTTGTTAGTCATTAACCAGGTTATAATCTGGTCATTACAATGATATGACAATAAACCAAACTATTTTCATTGCTTCTTTACCTGAAATGAGCTATAAAAGTTTTGTCCTGCACACTAAATATTGTTTTTACAGATGGTGCCATTTGAAGTACCTGATGTAGAACGAATGTTTGCTGTTCTGTTTTGCAAGTGTTGCTTTGGCGACGGAGGTGAACTGTTCCGAGAAATGTTGTACGTATGAAACTATTCTGTTATATTATCAAGTTGATTTATCCTTATGGTTTTGTTCCACCATTTTTTCGGTCATTTAGATTGGAGAATCCATAATGATAAATCATAGTTGGTATTTTATAGTTTATTGTTTATCAATAATTAACTACTTATGTAGTTTCTTATTGAGGGACGAGATTCTGAGCGCTATCAACTGGCTTTCTGTTTGTGATGTTTGTATCTCATTAAAAAATCAATTAATTCTGTGGGTATAATGAATGAAAGTAGCACTAAAATTTGTTATGATTAGTTTTTGAATCATTCTCCTATTTGGCTATTGGTTTATATTCCATCTATTTCAGGAGTGGAGATATGATTGATTCATCATTAAAACTTATCATGATGTTGTACAAGTGTCCTAACTTCATACAGACAGCTGTATCATACCTTGCTAATTGGATTGCAAAGGTTTGTGCTATTGTATTGTGGAATTATCTTCCATACCAAAAAATGTATGGACTGTATCATTGCATGTCTTGTTTTAAAACTGCCCTGAAAAATATGCTGTTAAACATTCAAATAACAATATTACCATCAGCTTTAAACGATTATATACCAGAGTAAGTTGTAGAGTAAGTTGTTTACTTATATAACATCCAATTCTGACAAACACATGTTTCAGATATGCATATTATGACTGTCAATACAATTTTATGTTTGTGTCTAATAGTCAAGAGAAGTTCTGTGCATTTTCAAGTTAATGTAATAGAATGTATTGTCCGCAATCGTAACAGATAGTTGAACAAATATTTAGTGCTGAATGAGGAACAGACTACAAGATACACACTGAGCTTATGGTCGGTGGTTGATAATATTGACCGGAGCTAGAATTAGCTGAAATAATAATTTGGGATTTTTGATATCTAAAAGATGGGGACTTTTGAGTAAACTCCTTGCTCTAGGAGTGGGATTTAGATACTATTTTTTGCTGTTCATCTAAATGCACTAGTATTGGTGCCCCCCAGCTGTGGGAAACCATCGATAGTACTATGCTTAATTACTGCCTACAATGACATGTTTAAATGGCAGAGATAATTTTGTTCATCATATTTAATAACTATAAAATCTGATAAAATGCTTTTTAAATCTTGTAACCCTCTGGAATGCAAACCATACTTAAGTGATATTTGAATTATATATGTATCGTCTTCTTTATATATATTTTCTTCATATTCAGGAGAAAGTTCCAGGTGTACAGATAAGATCTATGCAAGGTGTGAGGTAACTGATGCTTATTCATATATAGTGTTTTATATTTCCCATCTGTAACATGGTTGGCATAAAGAAATACATTCCATCTTTCTGTATGGCACGCTTACCTTTTAATTTTAATGAAACTCTACAATATTTGTTATACAAGTATAGATATATTTGTATGAATTTAAAATGACCAATTAGTACAATGCATTATATACATTGTATGATCTAAAATGAATATTGTTTTTGTTTGCTTTTTCAGATCTGTACGAGATTGGTGGAAACTGGCATTTGATTTGGACAAATATAAGGCAGATTTTATTCAAAAATGGCAAAAGGATGGACTAGATGCTATTATCTGTCCCACAATGCCGTATGTTGCCCCACCCACGGGAACTGTCAAGTATTTATTAGGTATGGTTGTGTTACATACAATCAAAATGATGCTTAAAAACCACCTCCATATCCTTTATACACTGGGTTGATCTCTACAGTGAATACCTATAATGTTGTAAAATGTGCATGATTCATCTCTCATCAAAACCGGGTCGATCTTAACATCAAGTGTCTATAACATGCGCATGTAGCAGTTTTTAAAGTGGATTCCTACAACGTTCTCAAATGGCCCTTTTGTGCTTTTTTCTAACCTGCAGTGAAATGTTTACACTTCATTATCCTATTTTTATAAAAAAATGCGATTTTATACATTGCGGTGCTAAACACGACAAAACACTGCTTTTAAAAAACGTGATACGTTAAAATACGCTAGAGAACTTCCCATTAGGAATGATAAAAACGTGAAAATGTGTTCATTAACATTTAAGTTTCATCCACTCATTCTGATTTACATATGCAATTAAACGTTATAGGTTGCTTAAATCATCAATTCCAAAATGCCTGGAGCTTTACAATCTGTAATAATAGAGATATTTTGTCAATGGTTGGAAGATCTCATTTTAAAGTATAGAGTTACCATCAGATACTTTCTCTTTATTACAGGGGGTGTTACATACACTACACTTTACAATGTGTTGAATTTTCCTGCTGGTTGTGTTCCTGTTACCAAGGTAACGGCTAACGATGAAACAAACATGTCAAACTACCCGTCAAACACTGGAACTGAAAAATTCGTTAAGAAGGTATTATTTTTTTACTTTGTTGGATCTACAGTTTTAACGCTTGAAGTTGGTCTGCAAGCTCAAACCTCATGTTTGTGTTTAATCATACGGTATATGGTATGTAACATCATTAATCTGTTTGTTTGTAATACGAGCATGTTCCAGACATATGTAGTAAAACCTCACTTAAAGACCACTTCAATAATAGGACCGTCTCAAAATTAAGAAAACAATTTCTAGTCCATTTTCACTGTTTTCTTTTCTTTTTGCAAGCTCAGTGTTAAGACCACCTCCATAAGAGGACCATTTTTTGAAGAGTTCTAAGGGTGGTCAAATTATTGAGGGTTTACTATATACTTGACAGAAAGATTAGATATGAGCTTGAGACCATTTTAAATTTAGATAATCTCACATCCAGATGTTGTGATCATACTGTAACAGGGTTTTCCCTAAGATTTTTCAGCTAGGGGTCCTTGGACCCTTGTTTTTGACAAATTGGGCGTCAGTAGTAAACTTCTAGGGTACCAGATATGCAGTTTATACTTGAAAAAGGTCTATTTTAGGGAACCAGGGATGCACAGTGAGTGGAAAATGGGAATCCAAACAAAGAAACGGGAGTCAGGGACTCAAGATTTCTGGGTCAAGGAAATCCCTGCTATAAATGTTTACATCAGTTATACTCCTTATAATATGTCTATTAATACTGAGACAGTTTTCAGTATATCACTTACTTGTGATTTATCTTACTTGCAAGTTTCCTGTTTTATAGTTTTGGTATTGAATGATAAATTCACTGTTATTTGAATACTTTTTTTATTATTTTCCAGTATTTCAGTTCAGACACTGTTGATTTACCTGTGGGTGTTCAGTGTGTGGGGTTACCATATCAGGAGGAACAGGTCCTACGTGTGATGAAAGATCTAGAAAATGGACTTAAGTGAAACAGTTAGTTGTGTAATGAATGAAATTTCTTCTAGGATTTTTTTTGTTTTTCTGACATGTTTTTGGTAATGGACATCTGTATAGTGGTCATAGAACACATATTATAAGTATTCTCATTATACTCACAACGGTATTTGCCTGTGGACATGTTTGAATGCTCATGGTTTCTGTCTCGAGGTATTTGTTTGTGCCAATGGATTATTGCCTGTGGACATGTTTTAATGCTCATGGTTTCTTACTCGAGGTATTTGTTTGTGCCAATGGATTACACATATGTATACGTTTTCGGAAATGTTGTCTTTTTTTTTACATATCTACTTTTTTGCGACCTACCTTTAATACATAACATGTCAATTTTTAAATGAATGTTTCCTGAAGGTTGTTGTATGCTAAGTTGTGATATGCTATAAGTATTTCAAAAACCTGTGGTTCATTATCAGTTTGTTAAATTCATCCGTTCATGAAATCCATTTTTGAGATGCCATTTTACATCCATTATCAAAATCTGTATTTTTTATATTGTTTTTAGATTGTACTACCATAACTGTTTCCAGAAGTCCATATTTGGTAATACATATTCAATTCCTGCAATGTACAGTTTTTTTCCAAAAGGGGATTTTTGTCTACGCCCGTCTTTGAGTGCTTGCAGTTTTGTGTGTTTTCAAAATTAGTTTTTAGAGTCTGCAATTCAAATAAGAAACGATTTTAGTGCTTTCAATTTGATACTCAGAATTTTTTTGTACTACATTTGTACTACACTTAGAGCCATTTCTAACACGACACTTATATAATTCGGTATAACTTGATAATTTGTGAGCGGATTTCGTTCAAATTTGGAATATAATTATTCAACACATCATACATACTTCTTAGAAATTTAATTGCAATTGATCAACAAAAACATATCACACTTAATAAAAACATCACTGTAAAATCAGAATTCACAAAATGACATAACGCGAAATCCCAACAATGTGAAAAGTCACCGAATCACAATAAACTCCGTACACCGAGTAACTAATACCTCGTGTGTCCCCCCATGGCTCTTACGACGTGCACACACCTTTGTCTCTTCGCCAGTACGTAGTTTCGGAAGAAACCTTGGGGAATATTCATCCATTCCTGCACAAGTGCTTGTTCCAGTTCACAGAGATTGTGAGGGGTTGCCGGTCGCCTCGTCCGTTTAGCTCATCTCACACATGAGATCTGGCGATTTGGATATGTTTACACTTTTTGTAGTGATTTAAAGAGAAACAGGTTGATACTGCATATTTTGCAATTAAAACTATTGCTATATAAATACCATACATTTACATAAGTATCCGAGTTATTGGCCGGCCTGCAACACGCCAATTGCGCGACCGCTATATTGATTATTCATTTGAACCATAACTGATTTTAAAAGCAAAATTCTGTTTCATACATGTCCCACGCGCAACGTCACAGTTGAATGATTTAATCATTTTTACACAGCTTATGTTACCAAACAACAAAATATATAATTTGAAATAAATATCTTTAACCATATTCGAGAAAATCGAATTTGAAAAATGTCAGGTTAGAAGTGGCTCCAAGTGTATATGTTATTGATATTATAGATGTCATTTCTTCAGTGAAATTGTATTGTTTCTTGAATATTTATTTTTGCCAGAAGGGAAGCACATAGCAAAGACTGTGTCCATCAGTACGTTGATTTGTTTAATAGTATGTCCATTACTCAGCTATAGCTTTTAAAAAGAATGACACAATTTGAATGAAACTTTCACAAATGTTAAACAACTGTTACACATGATAAGAAGGTGCTGTGAGGATGATTCGAGGGTCACACAGATGTACTTGTTCAATTGTAATATTTGATTATTGGAGTTTTGCAAATATGTGCCTTATATTTCAAAATCAGAGTACCATATCACCTAGTCAAAGGAACTGTTGTGTAAATCCATATTGCATGTCTGCTCCTTAACAAACGGGTATAGAGGAACTGTGTGGTGAAATCCTATCCATTACTGGGTATACAATGTTTCCCAGATGAGGACCTAACATATCGAGGTTTGAAGTATAGTTAAGATTATCCTTTTATGTGTAAATATGTGACAAATATCCAGGGTCTTCCATATGTATCTACCTAGTCTCTAAGATCTCTAACATCATGGCAAGTACATGTATTACAAAGGCACATTTTACAACCTCATTTATGTATACATTTGTTACCATGCTTTAGAAACGTGACTGAATGGTTTATTGAACAGTCTTCGGTTGTATTAACTTCATTATGACAAAAACAATTTATTTATGATTGTTTAATTAATTATTGTTATGTAGTGTACACTTTTATATCATAGTAGTGCTGCGTTTTAATTTTTAAACTCGTGCTTTGTATATCTCATACTCTTTTTGCATTAAGATGTTACCAAGTCGGTACATAATTTGCTGGCAGTCTCATTCTTGTTTTATTTCACACGCTTCTCTCCAAGAACTGGCGCTCCCTCACTAAATTGAGACCACACTTTGTGGGATCATCACTTCCAGCGAGACGAATTAAGGACTATATAGGGGCTTGTGCTTTCATTCAAACAGTTGTCAAAATAAAATAAAGAATTTGCTTCATATTCCACGCAACAATAGATGACATTGACAGTTAGTATTTTGTCCAAGAACTATAATTCTATTCTGCTTTACTTGTGATGAAGATAACAATTATTGAAAAGTTAATCACTTGCAACAATATTTTTAACACTGGAGATGATACTTTGTCTTTAGGTTGGCAGATCTTAATGAAATTTGGCAGGTCTGTATAAAAGTGAGCAGATCTGTATGAAAGTGGGCGGACCTCTCTGAGAGGGTTGGTCACTATGAAAGTAGGCAGATCTGTGCAGAACCTAGTGTCAAATTATTGTGGCCATTACAACAGTTACGTTTCCCTTTTTCTACTGAATAGGATAATCTCATAATATGTTGCAATATAATTTCATGATGTTGCTTAGAAAGAACTTCAGTTTTACAACACTCGACCTTTCATCTTAACAATCATCGTCACATCTCCGACTGGAATACATTCTTTTATTTTGCTGGTTTGTCCATCAGTATTATCCCCAATTGTGCAATCTTAGCAAGTGCCATAATTAAATGTTAAGAATCACCAGTGATCTTGTTTATTTATTTTCAACCCGCTGTGTTAATTTTATCCCATCACTATATACCAAATTTGGTCTCCCAGTAATTTGATTTATAGCGATGTTATTATAGTATTAAATCAAACTTTAACTAAAGTACTAGTAATGTTTAACTGATACAGCATTGCACAAGAGTGTATTTTGTTTAGAAAAAAACAGTGATTTACAATTACAGTAATAGTCCCCAAGTAGCAAGGCTCAAAACCAACTTATTAATGTAATTTAGTAGGTTGTATTCTTAACGAAGCCTGTTCAAGGGAGATAACTCTACCTTCAGCAAGGTTAAGCCACCAATTTCACAATCCCATTATTAGGCATGAATGCTGGTACATAAGCCTGGAAGGTGATGCCAAGAGTGATTAAGTTGTAAATTTGACTCACAATCGATGTAACATATTAGTTTAAACTCTAGGGGAGATGAATGTAGATCATGACAGAAATATGTTGTGCATTTTGCACCCGCTCCAGATGGAGAGTGACACTTGGATTTATCCTCGTTTGTCTGACTTGCGTTTGTGCCGCTTATAGCTCAAAAAAAATATTGTATTGTAATTATTAAGTAAGAACAGAGTTATGCCCCTTGACTGAGTAAACTGGGGGCACCTGTGTCCTATCGACACATTTCTGGTAATTTACTACTAAGGGTAGCAGCATATAAAGAACACTTGTGTTTTTGACTGCTTTGTCATGAAACTTGTAAGGTTTAAAATAACAACAGCCACATTTCTAGTAAGAAATATTTACTACAAATGTCAAAGTGGTTATCAAAAACACAATAATATATGCATAGTACAAGAATAGATAGTTAGAAATAATGTCAGCTGCAGAGATTTGATTTCTATTCACAAACATCCATCACAATATTGCACAACCATATCACAGATACAATTTCCAACATTGCACCAGAAAAACTCATTAAGAGCTAAAATAATATAAGCAAGTCGATCTGTTTTATGCTACACACTAGAAAAGATACCCTTACTTCATTTGGGTTAACTTGTTCACAAGTGTTTTCAAGCTTCAGATAGGCAAAATAAGTTAAAAGTACAGCAGTTTTGTAAAGCAGACATTAATATTGTACGTATTCTGTCTTCACAGTAATCAGGGCTAGTAACTTAATTTTGGGATAGCAGAAAGTACTGAGTGCTTGCCCAAATGGGCAAGTGCTTTATTTTAGTGAATATACTTCTCTAAAAAATTGAGAAAAAATAAAATCTACCAATGATTTTAACAAATTGTATAGACTCATAATTATGTTTTTTATAAACTAGAGTTATGTAAGTTCAGGCAATATAAGAATAATTATGGGCTAGTGGTTTGACTTGGAAATTTGCCTAAAACGCCTAGTGCTCTGAAAAATTAAGGCAAAGCCTGCATAATATCTTTAATTGCTAAAACTCATAACTTCACAACATGATCCCATATAAATATAACCCAGTAATTGTCCATTTGTAAATTGTCTGTAAGGCATCTTAGATTTGATACACAGTTACTGTAATAAAAAGGCAGTTCTAATTAACAGCTCTTAAAAATTTACCAGAAAATAACCCGCAGTCTTTCAAGAACATAGGGCTTTGATGCATAGTCCATTCTACAACAGAGGGCGTTGATGCATAGTCCATTCTACAACAGAGGGCGTTGATGCATAGTCCATTCTACAGTCACTAAAAGTTTCACGTTTCATTTTTTATCTCCAGATAAATTAAGCATCTTTTCGTACTCAAACAACTGGGTCTTAAACCCAACATTAGGACAAATAACTGGTCGTTTACTTTTAACATATTCAAATACTTCATTAAACGGCTTTCTTTCAGCCTGCATCAAGTATCCAATCATGAAAGTAGCCGCTCGGCTGACCCCTGCGTTACAATGGATGAATACACAACCAGTTTCCCGACCTTTGTCGATGAACTTAAAAGCCCTCTCAAAATGAGGAAGCACTTGAGTCTCCGGAACATCGTTCAATTTTATTTTCATATAGGTCACTTGTGTCGGAAAAAAATTCTCGATATATGAGCCTAAATTGAGAATGTGTGTCACGTTGTATTTCTGTAGAATGTCCCAATCAGCTGCTACATCCTGTGAGCCTGTAAGGTTAAACACAATATGTTGATTAGATAGTAAAGCAAGCATGTACACATGCACAATCACGCAGAAAGAGGAGCACTAGGACTTGCTCAATAGATGGTAGAAAAAAAATTGTGACGGAATACTGATGCAAACAAAATAATGTTAAGCAAAGGTTAAACAGGGGGCTAAGAAGGCCCTATATAAATTCAGACACCTGACTTGACACATACCTAGACAATAAATAGCCTAATTCTTGACCTAACTGTCCTTCTTGGCCCATAATCTTACCAGGCCTAAATCTTACTGCCATATACAAAGTGTGAAAGTTTAAGATAGCTAGAAACTTGCAGATGCTAGACTGTAAACAACTAATAAAAAACAACAGACAGAAGGTTATTCAATAATCCTGAAAGGTAACCATGAGCACTTTGTGCTCAGATGAAGTGCACAGATGACCATAAAAGGGTTCAATAATAAACTTTAAAGTCTAAATGCTAAACAGATCTAATAATGCCACCACAGCTTAATTGATAACAATTGGTATTCTTTGGGATTCAAACCCCTTCCACGACAGATGCAACCTCATTAATGTTCAGGGACAGTTGCTGGCCGGATTGACGTGCTGGATACTGTTCGTACTGCCATTTATTGTTAAATTAACATTATATCACTTACCCATTAAGAGATTGTCCTTAACTTCACCCACTTGTAAATCTGCCCGTATGTCGGGTACAAAACCAAATTCATGAGAATTTTGTATAACAGATCTGTAGTTCCCATCGATGTCATGACTCTCTAGAAATATTTTACCATCCTCAGTCTTAACATGTGTCTCTGAAATTAAGGATAACAGCTATTCATTAGAATTCAACCTAGTGATACAGTTTTTCATAGCAACATTATTAAAACCATCTGGCATATCCATGCAGCATTGAATGTGTAATTTACAACAGAAACAAACACAATGAATGACTAGTAAAGTCTAGCTTCTGATACTACATGTACATGTATGTATAACAAAATAACTTTAGACATTTGAGTTTTGCAGGGACTTTGTTTTGCAGAACTTTATTTCTCCAAATCGGCCATTTTTTATATTCTGAATTCAATCATTTTGCTGTTAAGTCTTTAATTTGTACAGCATCATGATGCATACAATTCAGATAAAGTTGGTATATTGATGCAACCTTACAAATAGTTTTCACAAACAACCTTACAAATAGTATTCACAAACAACCTAACAAATAGTTTTCACAAACAACCTAACAAATAGTATTCACAAACAACCTAACAAATAGTATTCACAAACAACCTTACAAATAGTATTCACCAACAACCTAACAAATAGTATTCACAAACAACCTTACAAATAGTATTCACAAACAACCTTACAAATAGTATTCACAAACAACCTAACAAATAGTTTTCACAAACAACCTTACAAATAGTATTCACAAACAACCTAACAAATAGTTTTCACAAACAACCTAACGAATAGTATTCACAAACAACCTAACGAATAGTATTCACAATTATTTTGAATTCACTCTCATATAAATTCATGAAATTCAGAAATTATTCAAATGTCACATTTAAAAACTACTCTATGAATACATACCCGTTTTATTCAATGATGTTTTGTTGAATGTATGCAACTGAGACAACAAACCCCCTCTTTTACCTTCTCCACTCATGTTGCTTTCTGTGATAAAATATTATGTTTATGTATCAGAATCAATACAGTCACTGCTGCTGAAAAAGAACAGAAGACTCAAATTGAAAGAAATGATACAAGAATAGATGTAAATAAATATGAACACTGAGAAAGCTCAAGACAGGATTACTAAAAGTAAATGTTATGCAATATAATTGAAATCAGCTCCTCAAGATGCTCTGCTACATGCTCGTGTCCCTGAAGCGTAATGGAGTTTCTGATTTTAATCAGATTAATCAAATCTGTTGATATGGTTCGAGCCACACAATGGGTGCATTTTCCCCCTCGAATTACTTTTTATATTGGTAGTGGTGTTTGACAGCCCATGGTGGTTAAGTCTCAAATGCCAGGAGAGAAGTGCAGTGGGAAGGATTAGATGCCCTGTTTGCTCAGTCAGTAGAGCACCGTACTGGTGTTGGTGGTTCGTGGGTTCGAGTCCCACATCAGGTGCAACTTTACCCCTTCATTTATTTTATGTCTTCGAACTGTTTTATTTCTTGCAGTACTATTACATTGACTTATTTTCTTTTTTGCATTATTCTTTTTCTTGCCACTTGTCGAAACGTTAAGGTCAAACTGAAGAGTTTCGTTCAATGCACAGGTACTTGAAACAAACTATGTACTATATGGCCTATTTACTATAATAAGTTGAGTATATAATATCCATTAGAACCATCATAACACACAATTTCAAATGTATTTTCTACTTTTTCGAACCGTCCGCGACCGGAACAGTATGCGGATGCTGCCAGTACGCGGACACCTCCTTATTTAGCGTTTAGTGAACAGTTAAAACTTTCTTGACTGACGTCAATATTACTCACATTTATTCGCACTGTACTTGTTCTTCTTCCGGTATCTGGAATCAAACGCATATTTGTACTATTCCGGGTTTTTAACTTACATTTTTACAAGCAGACGAAATCTGATTGAGAACCATACACATTTAACATTGTTGTTGCAGTCAACGGCCTGAACGGGTAAACAAACTATGGCTGTCTTGTTTAAATCATCTTCAAATCAATAAAACAGAAATAATTAAAGGTTTTAATAATTAAAAAAACATTTTTACAAAGTCTCGCCAAAATATTCAACATGAAGCCACAAATGTTTCATTACAATTCCTGAACTATCATCCTAATGATTTGGGCGTTTGCCTGTGATGCGCCAAATGTTTTACTTAGTTTAGCCACCCAGCGACTAGTTCCATTTTATGAAAAAAAAAAAAATGGCTATTATAAACTTTGTTTTATTATCCATTTAGTGTTCTCCGAATACAGGTGTATCTACACTCTCTGTTTATACATGTGGCTATTGAAACCTAAATAAATGGAATTTAATAAAACCTTCATTCTTTCAGGTTTTAAAATCTTGAAATTAAACCATCAGACTCTGATGGTTCAATTTCAAGTTTTTAAAACCTGAAAAAAATAGCCGTCCAGCTTATATATTACCATTATATAAATTATTGACTGAATCGACTGCCTGTGACCTGTGCCTGTGGTTCGATGCAGAAGAGTCTATATAAATCCTTCAAGAGTCTACCCCGCGGTGGATCAGAAGCCAGAATAAATTACGTAATAAATTACGTAAAACGAATATTTTAGTTATACTTACATAGTTGTAACAGATACCACTCATCAGTAAAAATGAACTTTTCCAAACTTTCAGATTTCCACTTATAATAATTATTTCTTTTACAAATTGTGTTTATTTTTAAAAGGGAGGCAACTCAAGGAAAACTTCGTTACTAAATCCCAAACCGCACGGTCTGATAAATAAAAATGCAGTATGAAACGTAAATCATGTAATAACATACATATTTAAAACCGATGTTTATTTTTTTTTTCTGAAGTTATTTTCCGCAATAGTCTATTCTGTATTGTTAGGCAGTTGTAGAGAGTTTGTGTCATGAGAATTTCTTCTCGTTCGTCAATGTCATGAGAACAATATTGTCGCTTTCTACATGTTTTCTCTACACATTTTGAGAGCTTATAGATTACGATATAAGACTTCATAAAAAAGTTTTTCCAGCAAAACAACCAACTAACAAATGGATTAGATTCAGATTTTTATTTTCATACAAAAAGCAAAAAATCACGCTCAATATAAGAATAGTCAAGAATAAAGTCTCAGGCAGTCCTAGCTTGGATTATAATGATAATGACAAGTCCCTGCTATATTGCATAATTATACATTGTAAGTCATTCTTGTACAAAAAAATACATTCACTTAATGCGCACGTAAAATAATAGTCCTATATTTGGCAATATCGTTAAAATACATGTATGTATATATGTATCACTTTGTAGCCACTGCATTGCGTAGCAGATGATAAAACTATTAATCAAACACTATGAAATACTTTTCGCACCTCAACCAAAATATCATTTACATCTCGCAAACGAAAATACATGCATTACATCAACCCACGTTCATTGTAATGTCTGTGATGTTCCTCATTTTAAGCAATACACATCGGCTCTATCTGATCGACGTTCAGTAATTACAAGAAAAGAACCGTCATCACGATTCGAAACGTGGATGTGTTGTGGACGGGTCAGTCCAAGGTCACGTGAAAGTATCGTCATCACTGATGCCCCACCTTCAGACAGCATCAAAACATTTGCAGACCGTATCGCCGTTACGTACACATTGTCTTCGCAGTCGACAGCAGTACTGTATGGCCGGTCGAGTTCCTTGTGCGTGAAAACATACAGAACATCTCCACGAGTTGACATCCGCACAAGTGATCCCTTGGTACCAGTCTGGCCTTCACAGCAAATGTACAAAACATGATCCGTATGCGCGCACGTGACAGAAACCGGACGTAGGATATTCGGATTTTCTCGGGAAGCAAAGTTCACGGTTTGTAATTCGCGCCCATTTTCGTCTAGGAAAACTATCTGGTTTCCGTCATCTTTGGTCGTTACGACGATAGTTCCATCAACTACGGCAATTCCCCAACATTCTCGTCGCGTAGCAACACATCTCTGAGTACTCATTGTTGTTGCCGTCACTCTTATGATATGTATCGTCTTTTCCAATGGCACGGTAACAACAATTTCATTGCTGGACAGACTGGCAACATTCCACGGTTCCTTCGCCATATCTAAATGGCAGACGTACGCAAACTCGGAGTTGAACTGTTTGATTCGACTGTTGTTACAGTCAACAAGGATCAATCGTTTCTCGGGCAGTTCGACAGACCCTGTGATGGTACATTCTCGAGGGTCGCTTTCAACTTTAATCAAAATGCTCTTCAGTTTGGTGCACTTTTTGGGAGTTGTGGCACTATTGGTGATTGGTTCGAAGGTCAAGGACTTTCCATTTGTTCTGGACTGCGCAGCATTCTCTGTGCATACGGACGAATTTTCGTACAATGGAGACGAGGCATTTTCATTCTGCTGGGATGATTTGTTTTGAAAGTTACGGACTAGCTGAGTTACAGCAGTCGATGTAGAACCGGGAGATTTATCGGAACTGGTTGCGCTAGAAGCCGAAGATGACCGATGACGAAACAGAAATTTCGTTGAATTTGAACCGTCTGTGCTTTCCGAACTGTCAGGCGACGACTTACAACCGGAAATTTCCCCTACTCCAGACATTACGTTCACGTATTGCCATGCTCGATGTTTTGGCTTTTCAGTGGTCGGTGGTTTGGTCGCTGCTACGAGTATGTTGCGTGACGGATTTTCTTCTAAACCGGAAGATCCGTTGACATGATGTCCATTTTCAGTTCCGATGGGAAGATCGCGAGTTACCTCGGCAAACACTGTGTCACTATCATCAGTCCTTGCTTTGATGTCATCGTCCTTTACTGGCACGTTGAGCGTTTCATGTCTTTCATCTGAAGTGTATGACGCATTTCCTACGGGACTTGAGCACGATCTGGGTAAGAATGGACGTATACCGCGAACATCCGGCCTCTCTGGTCGGGGCCTCACTACTGGCGTAGGAGCAGTTGATTCAATAGGCACTGTTTTAGGACGTTTGGGTTCCTTATGCACACGGTGCTGCCTTGGCTCTGTGTTTAGTGTCAGCTGACTTGAAGGCCCATCTGGTCTTGTTATAATAATTGCGCGTGGCGAAACACGGCGATTAGGAGAGCGAGATTGAACGTCATCCGCGGACACATCACGTGGTGAGGGCACGAACGATTCATTCAGAGTATTTCCCCTTGACAGGAGCTCGGGTGGTTCTTGCAAGGAAGGCTCGAAATGCGCGGCGTTAACTGTTCCAAGTTTATTGAATGAATTTAAGAATGTCAGCAAATCGTTTTCGATAATGAATTCCAGTTTTGTTAACTTAATGTTGCTATGACAACCATGGATAAATGATGATTGACTCTTCGTCTCATTTTCAATGGTTATGATGGCTTCTAACGAATCTGATGAAACCGGAAGTTCCTTCAGCGTTTTCACAGATGCTTCGACCTCAGCTTTGATTCTTTCGTATTTTTCATGTTGCGCTTTCAATACGACCACTTCACCATCATGTTGTACACCCACTTGGTCTTTGACGTCTGTTTCAAATGAATTCAGAAGAGCTTCAACCTTTCCGCGGAAATCTTTTACATCAGACAAAATCGCCATCTTTTCAGCAGAAAGTTGATCGATGTTGGATTTAAGATGATTAATGGCTTCATTTAAATATCCAAGCAGATTTTCTACGTCAGATTTCACTGTATTGAACCTGGACGTGAACTCCACGTGTTCTTCAATATCGAGCACATCGCACTGTCGATGAGAATTTTTAAAGCATTTACTGCATAGCTTGGTATCGTGCTCCACACAGAAAAATTCTATGACTTTCCCGGTATGATCGACGCATCTGTCAACTGACGTGGTTGTCTCTCGTTTCTCGAGCATTTCCGGAAAACTTGAATCCAGAAGGGAGACCAGTAAATGGTTCAGTGGAAACAAACTGGACCACGTGTCGATTCTGGTGAATGCACGCGGCGCTGGAGTTATGGCGCGGCACACTGGGCATGGGAAATCAGACACAAGAACTCTCTCACGTGACTTGTTAACAATGTAAGAATGAAGACAGGTTTCACAAAGAGTGTGTTGGCATGGTAACATTCGAGGCGTTTTGTATATATCCATACATATCGGGCAGCATAGAATGTTATCCTGCGGCGACTGTACGGATTTCGTTGACGCCATTGGATGCTTCGTTAAGTGGTCGCCAACTCCGCTTGCGTTTTATTACCTGAAAATAAATATAACAAAGCTATTAACGTATTAGAATGTAAACCAATGGGAATTATAATACATGTATACTCATATTGCAGCAGTATCACAATGTCTACAACGGTTTAATTAAAGTTAATTTTCACTCCAGAATTATATAGAAAAAATACATCAAAATTCAAACTAAAACCACCATAAGCTGTTTTCCCTATAAACGCTTATTCCATGCACAAGCAGCGAATGTTCTTGTGCTGGTGTTTGCCCAAAGGCGTTAGTACCAACGCTATAGTTCACTGTCAATACCTTACGCTTACTGCCCAAGCGTGCCAGTTAATTTTCTAATGCGCTGCAGGACGTTTTCATCTAAAGCAAGCAGAGTTGCATGTAATTGTTTTTGAAAATATCGGTTCGATAAATAAATGGTCCACTGCTAGCAGTGATTAATAAATATGATGTATATATAGGCTATAAAACCCCCTATTCCGTTGTAAACGAAACCACCTTAAATGAGTCATAAATATCATAACTTTTTATAATAATGCAGTGTCTCTGGCAATACTTCTACAACACTGTCATACAACCTTTCCACACAACAGCTGGTAATTCAATACTCCTGAGTGCACATGTACGGAAATTACCGAGATAAAACGGACATTAACGAATGGAAGAACAAAGGAACAGCAAAATTCTCTTTTAGCAATTTGCAATAAAAACGTTATTGGCCTAATGATGTTGTTATTGATTTTGTCGTGCGGCCCGATAATGGTTGCGCAACGTAGAAATGGTGGGCATTTTTTCAGGGCTTTTGAACAATAAATGTTGCACACTTAGACTGCAAAGTTTACCTAGGTTTCTTACAACTGAAGCCACAAATCTCATTGTTGTAAATATGCAAGTACAATAGACACATTAGAAATGAAATATCGAGGGTTTGGTGAAAAACTATTATAACTGCATATCTTCGTTCCCAAAAACTCTCAAATTATCGTTAGCATCATGACAAACCAGAATTCAGTTTAAGATTGATAAATAGCAAAGAAAATGTCTTTTCGGTTACAATGAATCTTATAGACATTTGATATTTATAACAAAAATGACTTATAATTCGGCGGTCCATTATAGATGGCTATTGTTTTACCGGAAACGGAGAAGCAGACGTGAATGATTTGTCTGCGAGACGCTTGATTTGGAACCTCAAGCTTGTTGCTACCTTTATACCATTCTCAGAAAGCAATCGGCTAAAATGATCCACTTAACAAGTTTCGAACCTTGTCAGTGGTCCGACAGAGTGCCCAGACAGAGTGCCCAGACAGAGTGCCCAGACAGAGTGCCCAGACAGAGTGTCCAGACAGAGTGCCCAGACAGAGTGCCCAGACAGAGTGCCCAGACAGAGTGCCCAGACAGAGTGCCCAGACAGAGTGCCCAGACAGAGTGCCCAGACAGAGTGCCCAGACAGAGTGCCCAGACAGAGTGCCCAGACAGAGTGCCCAGACAGAGTGCCCAGACAGACGGAATTAGATTCTTAGAATGTGGGAACGTACCAAAAACACATCATACACGGAAATTATATACTTGGGACAGAGAAATAGGACAGACGAAACCTTGTTTATACACAACTTTCCGCGCGTTCGTTAAAGTACCAATTCTACGTGCTGCATTATTATAACGATCTCAATGTAACTAGCCAATACAGATTTATATGTAGTGTCAACCGACATAAAGATGTTTTTATCAATTATAGAAACCAAAGAACTTTCAAACTTTGAGAGATTATATATATCAACATAAAGTACCTATACTATGCCAGTCAGACGTTAACCGTTCAATGTAAATAGGAAAACTTTATAGACAAATCCAATGGTATAGTAAGATCAAGTAACACAGAATCGATCACTAATTTAGGCCATCATGGATACATTGTTTGTTTGAGGTTCCCGGGCATGCAACATTAGGGGACGAGTTTACTTTGTTCAGATTTGTTTATTTGTTAAACATGTACAGAACGGAGAAAATGACAATAAAAAAGTCAAACAAATTGAACGTTGCGTCAAATTTCGATGGGTCGTCTGGAGGACCACAAACAAACAGTACATTCTGGATTGCCTCACGTTAAGCAAACATAGGTATTTCGATCGTGAATTTATACCATACAAGTACAATATCAATTGTTATTGGATAGCAAATAGAACAAAGCAACTACTGTACACTCCTGTGTTTGAACTACTGTAAAACTAGTGACTGTTGAATAGCAATTATAAGAGAGTTTGCGTGTGTCAGATAAAGAACGGACAATCGAAATTTGAAGGAAAAAACAGGTTAAATACACACCTGGTTTTTGAAACCAAGTTTCCGAACTATTGTTCCTCCAGTTCGCACAAAAACAACTTCAAAAAGAAGCAACGCCATTTGTTAATCGGAGCGAGTTCGGAGCTAAAAGTGATCGACTTAGATAGTTTGAATGTTGAACGTTAAATTTGAAATAAACCGAAAGAACTCACCTAAGCAAATCACAATTCCAGGCAGTTACGGAGTATAGTCACATGTTGTGGCAATAACGGTCGTCTGTTTTACATGTGGTTCCCTATATATTGATCACGTGGTATGACAGCGACATCAGACGACTCACGTTCGCAGCTAGCCCCAGCTTTGTCTCCAAGCCTGATTTGTAAAATGGAAGAAGAAAAAATCCAATATTTGAATGAAATCGTATTGGGCGACCACACTTCCATGATATTGCGCAAGCGATGATGACGATGACTCATGCGCTATTTTATACAAGATGCATGCATTTTGTCCGCGTATTCATGAACGCAAGCATGTAAACAAATACGCGTAAGCACTAAAAATAAACGCCGTATGACAGTTCGCGATCAATAGCCTTAGAGACAGTATTGAGACCACGTGGAAATATTTCCAGACAGACAGATCTATACCTAATCATTCTTAATGAATCATGACTGCTTTTCAAATAATTGCCAATATAACGGCGGGCCTGGCACAGCGCCAGAAAATGATGTCAACAGTTCGAGGCTTTTTTATAAAAAACTGTTTTTATAGGCTTAATGACTTCTTGGAAAGATCAAAAGCATTTTAACTGAATGTAGTAATTGTCGTCTGCTCTCATTAAAATTTTATAATTCATTTATGGGCAGCAGACGGAAGGTTCGCGTGACGAAAGCAATAATTCGTCATTATTATGAATCTTTGTAATCATTTTACCCGGTCGTCTATTGGTTTTACTATTGTTCAAATGATTGCATGCTTGAATGAAATACGTTTAAAAACCCATATTGTTGTAATGAATTATGAAATATGAAGGTATTGGTAAACTTGGACGCGAGAAATTGCAAAGCAATGTATCTGGTTATTGATAATCATTCGATAAACATGACCATGGACATAGATGCATATTATACACTATGTATAGTCAGATTCGAAATAATCCTTTTGCACAATTCGAGCGACATTTTTTATCGGAAAGAGAAGTACGGATAACATGTATTTTATACTTTTCAAAAAAATCTTTCGAAATGGTGTTTTTAATATGAACGGTAATAGACAAAAATTAAAAATACTTACTTGTATAAAGCTGATTTCGTTGCCTAACAACGCAGAAATATCCGCATATGACCAAACGTATGTTTGGTGTATAACAAAATATATCTATGTTTCGCACAAGGCCACCAATCACTATTATCTATCTACCTTAAGTAAAATATTAAAATATTGAAATCTACCAAACAAAACCATTGATACGTTACCCAATATCAGATATAGCGGCGTTAAATAAGCTTACAATTTAAAGACAAATGATTATTTACATGGACCTAACAAGCGATAAGCCAGAAAATCAGTATAGTAAACAAAAACAATACCTGTAAAATATCTAATTGTTTGGTATACAAACATAATGATTTTACACCAACAAACGTGTAAATTAAATATTCAGCAAATATATATATCAGTGTTTTTCTATAGTTTTAGATTTATCGGTTTATTGGTTACTAATAATTCGATATACTTTACAATTTTTACAGCACTAATACCCGTATGCAAAGAACATGATATTCATTTGACCCAAGTTTAAATCTGTCTGACGAATTTATACTTGATTCTCGTATTTCAGATTGTGCGAGACGTGAATATCTTTTAATAATGCACTTATCAGAGTATTGTCCCACCCGAGGGCGACGAAGAAGACATTTGGATATAAACTGGAAAATTCGTTGTCTAAATCCTACAATTGCAGAGTTTTATAACAAATCGCCCGATTTGACGGTGATCTAGGTACCAAAAATGACCGGGACGAAAATTCCGGCGTATTCTATTTCCCGACTGGCGGATACCTTATACACACCCTCTCAGCGTTGAAAGTTGCATAACTTATCTGCACGATACTAGACGACACGTTGTTAAAACGCAGTTCACCATTTCATCAACCGTTGTTATCAATGTTTTTACTTGATGTAACTATTTTACACATTCGGTGAATCATATATTTTTTTCTGCTGTGGTGGCGTGTGTAGCTGTAAATGCTGCGCTATCTATTACAATAGTTGCGTGGTTGTTCGCGTCAAAACTGCCATTATATCATATTTTGGCTTACTGATTGGCATCAACTGTACACATGTACTATATTTTACAACTTTAAACTAAAGAAAACACCGACCGACATTCTGTTATCATATCGGGCCCTGAAATTGATAGCGCTCCGGCCTACATTTGCCAATACAAGCACAAATAGACTTAACATGGATAAGTTAATTGTTCTTCTCTTAATTTGCGGAGGTAATCTTAATTTTTATACAATTATATAACTTTCAACATTTAACTATCTAATTATCGTTTTTTTTAACATTAAAGCATTGGGTTTTCTCCGTATAGAAATAATGTTTTGTTGTGTTTCATGTTCGGAAAAAGGTAAAAATGAAATACAATCTGTAGACAATTAGTAGGTCAAATGGCGTACATGCTTTGCAAATGCACAAGGCATTATAATGAGTAAAATTTGCTTTTCTCAATAAGCAAGCGATACGTCAGTAATTTCTGGAAATGCTTTGTGAACTAGTGAAACAAGTTAATGACAAAAATACAGTTTCGTTCTAGAGATTTTAGTGCTGAGTGTAAGTATCGGTTATAATTCAGGACCATGTTTCCTACATCATCAGTTCGATGTTCCAACCTCTAATTGCCAAGAAGTCTGTAGTTGTCAAACCGTTTGTAAAGTTGAAATGGAGATGAAAATACGAATATGTTTGATTTTCTTTTCAGTAAGTTCCGACTGCCCTACTGGATTTGATTCGAGCAATGGAAACTCATGCTACAGAGTTATGAACCACTTGTCAGAAAACTGGATTGATAGCCGGGTAATCATCTGACTCACGTTGGCGTAATCCCAGCATGATTTTATAAGATTGACAATATTCTTTACTGAGTAACAAAACAATGACTGACAAACTTATAGGCATGCAAATGATATCAGTTGATTACCGACTGTTGGCCTATATCAAAAAGTTGTACTCACGCTAAGTCTAGTATGCCTTAACAAATACTTAATGCCATTAAAAAACGCAGTTATTTTAATTAGCCTACATTTTGCACGTAGTTTTAAAAGCATTTTATTGTTACCAATGAGTAAATCATAATTCAAAAAGAAATTATACTACGAACCAACTATTCATATTTTATTACTGATAAAGTTTAGGAAGTTGTGTTTGTGCACCAAAATACAATTAATTCTTCCAACTACATGTATCACAATTTTTGTTGCGTTTTTAATGGCGCTAAGTATATCTTATCTTACGTCTTATTGTGCACGTTTTTATTTCATACGGAGGTAAAGTGTTTTATTCCTTGGAGAGACACATGTATTTCGCACGCTTGTTTTACACGAAGAGAACTTTTTACGTGCCTGTATTCTACGTAAAGATAAATACCTACTTTTACACACTTCCAGGTATTTTTTAAAGAGAAGCATGCCTTATTCTCGGGTCTGTTGTATGTAGAGATAAACCCCCATACACATATAGAGTTTTTGAGCGCCTTTTTGACACCCCTGTATTCAGTATAGAGACACTTGCCTTATTTTACTCGCTTGCAAGACTTTCGTGAAGTGAAGAACGCCTTATATTACTCATCTGCAAGAATTTTGAGGTGTATAGAACGCCTAAATCTACTTGATCAAAAGTGACTTGAAGAACGCCTTATTTTACTCGTTTGCAATGCAACAATTTTGTGTAGTGAAAAACACCTTAATTTACTCCTTCGCATACATGTGTAGTGAAGAACGCCTTCTTTTACACAATGGTTGATGAATACCTTACATTTAAGGACTATTGTTTGCTGGGAGGAAGCATGTTACTGAAGGTCGAGACGGCGGAGGAACAAGCATACATTGAAGACTTATTGAACCAAACTTTTTACAAGAATGAAAACAGTAAGTATTGCACAGCCACGTCCTTAAATGTGAATTGCATTTCTATGCATTACCTAGCATTGTGAATAAAATAGCCAGTAACCACCAGTAATATGTGACATTTGAAAACTCTGAAATACCGTAAAGGAAGGATTAAGGATTCAGTTGTTACAGGGAACGCCACATTCAAAAGACCATGCTTCCAAACTTATTTGTATGGATCACCCTTTGGAGAGAAAGCTGTTATTTATGTCAGCTGATCGCTATACATTGTATTCGTAATGATTTGAGTGTAAAATATGCATTTTGGAATTTAAAATGCCCTACTTCATAATGACTAAATGTCAAGCCTTGTAACTATTGACCTTGACCCGATGTTATACATTCAGAGATGCGGTGTTGTTTTCAAATCGCGGTTAGATTTCGTAGGTTAGTGACATGGAATCTAGTAATTCAGGGTCGAGAAAAAAGGTACTGGATTGACCAAGGATGGACAAAACTTGTATGAAATGTGCTGTTTATGACGTCATAACATCCTATTATCCTTGCGTCTGAGAGGCATTTATGCAAGTATTAAAGTTATAAATGTATTATGGTTCAAGAGGCCGAAAAACAAGTATATGAAAGAAAATATATTTTCCAAGTTACCAAATGTAACTCGATAATGTAGAGCAAAAGGCGTCAGGGTCTTTTTCGCAAACATTTTAAGACTAAAACTCAGGCTTAGACTTTAAAATGTGAACTATTATTTTTTCTCATATATTATTATAACAATACTCATTTAATGTTTTTAATAAAAAATGGCAAAAGTGTACAGTGAGTAACAACAATTATTCAAAATTTCATTCGGTTTGGTTTAAGTCTAAGCCTGAGTTTCAGTGTTCACATGTTTGTGAATAAGGCCCCTGGTATTTCAAAAAGACAGACTAGTCACTAAACTGTTTGCAGTTGTAAAAGTATTTCTTTCGTTTTTACTGTCATTTATTGATTGAAATTGGTACATTTATGATAATTTTATTATTAAATGCGGTTAGTCAGATGATTTTTTACGACAATTTTGAACGCTCATATATCTTTATTTTCACAGCATCAATAAGGGTAGACCTCTGGATTGACGCCGGTGATTTCATGTCTGAAAATGAATACCGCTGGTTCTACGCAGACGGACACTCGGATCTTTTTAATGGCTACACAAATTTCGCCCCTGGTGAACCAAATAATTCAGGTACAGTAAAACCTCAATAATAAGACCACATTGTGACCCTTGAAAACTGGTCTTAATGATGAGGTGGTCTTAATATTGAGGTTGTATATAGAGCAAAACAGTGAAAATGGACTTGAAAATTGTGTTCGTAATTTTGAGCTGGTCTTATTATTGAGGTGGTCTTTAAGTGAGGTTTCACAGTATACAGGATTTATACGAGGAATACAGAGCATCGTCTTTTGAGTGACAATCTCCCTAACAACAGTCATGACAGCATCACTTTTCCTGTTGTTATGATTTACTATCAATTTAACCTCTGTACAGCAACAGCCTCTCAACAACAGCCAGATTTTGCTTGTTTCAAAACCTATTATTGGAGAGGAAGCACCCTAATTAAATCTCACCATGATTACCGATACCAAATATGTTATGTTGAGGGTTTCATTATCCATGACCGGACTCAATGGAACTGCCTGTTTTAATTAATATAATCGATGTGATAATTGCACTATTTAAACAGCAAATTTAAACAAGATATATCTTAAAAAAGATGATCGGCGCAATTTGAAGGTTAAGATTTGTTGTGCAACATAAAAAAAGCCGATATGTTTCGATTTTTGTTCACCCCAGGACCAAAATGGATTTCGGTAAATTCACCGAAATTCAGCGGATTTCGGTAAGGTATCGTGTCCTTTATCGAAAGGTTAACCAATCCGCGTCAAGGTTACAAACGTTGTTCGGTTGAAGAGACAGTGCCTTGGTGGTTAACGTAAGATTTGATTGGTTTATACAACACTGATATGCAAATAGCAAAACCATGTTAGTACGGCTGCGCCAAAAAAATGTAGCCTCTGGTGATAACACTGCATAGTGTTTTGCGTTTTTTGTTTAGATTACAATACCTGAAAGATGTATCTGAACGTAAACTCTTTGAATGTTCTTCATTCAGTATTGTTGTTAATTTGGCTTAACATTAATAAGAACCATTGCAATTACTGATTGAAAATATAGTATTTTATCATATTTATAACAGACAAAACTTTTATGATAATACAAACTTCTGTTTGCGCAAATATGGATGAAAAACATAATAAGATTATTCTGTGTTAATGCATATTTATTGATGTTTTAACTTTATAAAATGTATGTTTTTTAGGTAAAAAAATGACCCACCAAGAATGAGCGTAATATTACTTTAACAATGTACTTTAATACAGAAGATTATTTGCATCTACCTTATCAGGTTACCAAGAGCACTGTATTTATATGCACTTTAATGGACACAATGGGCAATGGGGCGATACAAGATGTGACCAGAGAAGATTATTTATATGCGAGAAAAGGTAAATTACTATCCCATGTTTTTGGCTCAGAACTTCGACATCCCGCGACACATATCTTAAATGAACGATGGAAACGCAATACTATGAACAATATTGGTTCTGTAAACATCTGTTTTGGTCCATAAAAATACGAAGGTGGTATTAAAGTGAAGTCTAACTTTACATTTAATATATTGTATCCAACTTCAGCCGTTATGAATCTATAGCAAAATTAATCGATAGAGACCGCGCCAATAAGGGAGATATTGCCATCGATAAGCTAAGCAAGTATACACGAAAGTTGACATTGATTTAGGAGTGTTCGCCCACTTTTCCAGTTCGAAACTTACATGTACATGTACGGCCCAGTTTCATTTTAAATCGATGAAAATTATAAAATAAGTTGCTACAGGGAACGCCACATGCATAAAGCAGTGCCTCTCCACACAGACCTCCGGGTGTTTTCAAGTTTGCTCATAATTTGTGCCGGGGGTCCATGTCTGGACGACCAATCCATTTCGCTTCTTTTCATTAATCGACTTCACGAATGCTGTGAAAGGTTATAAGATCCAAGCACTAGCAACGATAGGGGGCACTGCATCGAAATAACAAAAATAAATCTTAAAAATGTCCACACCATAAGTCTGTCATCATTTTACAACACAAACACACCTTGGTTATGCCGATTCTTACTGTCTACAATATATTTACTGTAGATGACAATAAGAAAAGATGAAATTCACAGTTATATTGTTTAGTACAATCAATAGTGCCATGCAAAGTGAGGACATAGTACATTTTGTTACTGAGAAGCCACATGGGAGACCACGTGGTGTGAATGCCACATTTACTGCGCTGCTTTTTCTCACGTCTTTATGAACAATGTTTGTATTTGCTCTATTTTCAGTAATGGCAATGATATGAATAATATAATTGGATAGCTAGAACTGACAAGAAGAAAATCTTCCCGTGTACATTTGAAATACAATGTATGTTACGTGCAAGCAATCGTGAATAGATAAAACACTAACCTGCTTTTTTAAAAATCAAAATTGAACAAAGAAAGTTTAAATTGTTCCAGGAAATGCCGCATGCACAAGACAATGCCTCCCTACACAATCACCCAAGAAAAAAAACAGTCTACAAAACAGTATGCACTGATGAGGTACAAGGGTAAACATGAATGAGAATATATGGATGCAAGGGTAAACATGAATGAGAATATATGGATGCAAGGGTAAACATGAATGAGAATATATGGATGCAAGGGTAAACATGAATGAGAATATATGGATGCAAGGGTAAACATGAATGGGAATACATGGATGCAAGGGTAAACATGAAAGGGAATATGTGGATGCAATGGTAAACATGAAAGGGAATATATGGGTGCATGGGTAAACATGAATGGGAATATGGGTGCAAGGGTAAACATGAAAGTGAATATATGGATGCAAGGGTAAACATGAATGGGAATATGGGTGCAAGGGTAAACATGAATGGGAATATCGGAGCAAGGGTAAACATGAATGGGAATATATGGATGCAAGGGTAAACATGAATGGGAATATATGGGTGCATGGGTAAACATGAATGGGAATATATGGGTGCATGGGTAAACATGAATGGGAATATGGGTGCATGGGTAAACATGAATGGAAATATCGGAGCAAGGGTAAACATGAATGGGAATATCGGAGCAAGGGTAAACATGAATGGGAATATGGGTGCAAGGGTTAACATGAATTGGAATATGGAATGGTATGACCTACCATAAAAAACAGGAACATTTAGGGGGACAACAGGGGGGGGGGGATTATTTAATGGATGGAATGCATCACAGAATAAGTCTAGAAAGTCAGCAATATTAGGCCGAAAGTGGGGTGGAGATCAAGTTAAGGAACTGCACACGTTAAGTTACGTACCTGTCAAAGAAAAAAATGCAGATTCCAAAATCAGTGCGAAGTTGGTCATAGTGTCAGACATGGCAGTACCAGTACTACCAAACGATGTATGGGTGCGTTTACAAGACATTAGGTATTTCTAAGAAATAACCTATGCGCATCAGACAGTAACAAACACATTGAGTTGTCTCCCTTAAGCCATAATATACATATATCACGACCATAAACACAGTATTGACATTCATTAATGGATGTGTTTGAGCAACATATCTGCATACATATCAGGCATACATATCAGGAGAAATTCGAGTTACCTCCTATAGACCACAGCGGATCATATCCCTTAAAAATAGTACTAATATTTTTGGTGTTTCTTAAATAGAAATTGTATGTTTCCTTTTGTTTCAAGTATTGCTTTAATACCATTTGTCTGGTACCAGCCATTGTTTAGATTACGTTTAGCTTGAAACAAGTCGTTGTTCAGATTTCGTGTAGTCTGGTACCAGTCGTTGTAAAGATTCAGTGTAGTCTGGTACCAGTCGTTGTAAAAATTCAGTGTAGTCTGGTACCAGTTGTTGTTTAGATTCTGTGTAGTCTGGTACCGGTCGTTGTTTAGATTCCGTGTAGCCTGGTACTAGTCACTTTTTAGAATCAGTGTAGTCTGGTACCAGTCGTTGTCTAGATTCAGTGTAGTCTGGTTCCATTCATTATTTAGATTCCGAGTAGTCTGGTACCAGTCACGTTTAGATTCAGTGTAGTCTGGTTACATTCAATGTTGAGATTCTGTGTAGTCTGGTTCCATTCGTTGTTTAGATTCCTTGTAGTGTAATTCCATTCGCTGTTTAGATCCCATGAAGTCTTGTTCCATTCGTTGTTGGGATTCCGTGTAGTCTGGTTCCATTCATTGTTAAGATCCGTGTAATTTGGTTTCCATTCGTTGTTTAGATTCCTTGTAATTTGGTTCCATTCGTTGTTAAGATTCCGTGTAGTCTGGTTCTATTAATTGTTAAGATTCCGTGTAATTTGTTTCCTTTCGTTGTTTAGATTCCTGTGTAGTCTGGTTCTATTAATTGTTAAGATTCCGTGTAATTTGTTTCCTTTCGTTGTTTAGATTCCTGTGTAGTCTGATAACATTTGTTGTTTATATTATGTGTAGTCTGGTTCCATTCGTTATTTAGATTGTGTGTAGTATTGAACCTGTCATTGTTTAGATTGTGTTTAGTCTTGAACCTGTCACTGTTTAGATTGTGTGTAGTATTGAACCTGTCATTGTTTAGATTGTGTGTAGTCTTGAACCTGTCATTGTTTATATTGTGTGTAGTATTGAACCTGTCACAGTTTATATTGTGTGTAGTATTGAACCTGTCACAGTTTATATTGTGTGTAGTATTGAACCTGTCACTGTTTATATTGTGTGTAGTATTGAACCTGTCACTGTTTATATTGTGTGTAGTATTGAACCTGTCACTGTTTATATTGTGTGTAGTATTGAACCTGTCACTGTTTATATTGTGTGTAGTATTGAACCTGTCACAGTTTATATTGTGTGTAGTCTTGAACCTGTCACCGATAGAAATATGTGTGCTCTGATTCCATTCACTGTTTGTATTCCCATTTTTAGCAACAACAACCTGGCCTTCATCGTATATTATAACTATGAAAATGAAAACTATCAATTTCAGACGTTTGAGCAACTCTGTGCAGTGGTTATCATCCTTACCAGTTAACTTTACTTGATATTAGCTGCATCAGGATTTTATTCCATTTTTTTCCAATGTAGTTAGGCTGAACTTTTAGAAGTTTAATCTGTGCAGCAAATAAACAAGCAATGAAGTAGCAGTTTTATTTCTATCAACATTTATTGAGATACCCTACATGCAAAATAACATAACAGTCAACATTATGAATGAGAAATTATAGTGTTCATGTCAAATATGAATTATTTTAACAGAAGACATAACGAACCCACCTGACAATAATCGATTTCCATACATTCAGGCATAAAACAAACACTTTTATATCTTATGTCCAAACAAACACTCATATTGTATGTTCAAAACAAACACTCATATTGTATGTTCAAAACAAAAACTCTCTGATTGTATGTTCAAAAACAAAAATTCTCATAATTTATGTTCAAAACAAACACTCTCATATTGTATGTTCAAAACAAACATTCTCATAATTGATGCTTAAACAGGCAGAACTAGTTGTGTTCATAACAAATACAATCATGCTTTATGTTCGAAAACATACAGTCTCATATTTAATGTTCAAAACAATAATCGCACATTTTTATGATTAAAACAACAATTCTGGGCTTTAATGTTCACAACAAAGATGCTCATATATTATGTTCAAACATTTATAAAACAAACAAACTTAATTGTTTAAAACAAGTACAATTCATTTTGAAATAAGTTTGAAAACCAAAAAAATATATATTATTTTTACATATCTGCATTTCGATACACAATAATAACATAGACATTACAATCATAACTATGCCATAAATAAATAAGACAACAAACATTAATTGACAGATAATCCATCTGTGACGTCATGTGATTTTAAAACAAGTCACACAAGTAAACATCAACATAATGGTAAAAAGTTATAACAGTGATTAATACAGCTTCTGAAGTTTCAACCTTGGGCAAAGTGTTAAACAAAGCATGTGATTGGTTTCAATTATAAATCAATTACTAGATAAATACAGTGTTAAAAAATTCAATAGCCAACATCAACAAACTCATTTTAAGTGTCTGCAATTTGTTTACATAACCTTAAGGGTTACAAGAAATCTCAGACATTCCTGTTAATTGACCTTGCTCTGAGTTATGACTTGACCTCGCTCTGAGTTATGACTTGACCTCGCTCTGAGTTATGACTTGACCTCGCTCTGAGTTATGACTTGACCTCGCTCTGAGTTATGACTTGACCTCGCTCTGAGTTATGACTTGACCTCGCTCTGAGTTATGACTTGACCTCGCTCTGAGTTATGACTTGACCTCGCTCTGAGTTATGACTTGACCTCGCTCTGAGTTATGACTTGACCTCGCTCTGAGTTATGACTTGACCTCGCTCTGAGTTATGACTTGACCTCGCTCTGAGTTATGACTTGACCTTGCTCTGAGTTATGACTTGACCTTGCTCTGAGTTATGACTTGACCTTGCTCTGAGTTATGACTTGACCTTGCTCTGAGTTATGACTTGACCTTGCTCTAAGTTATGACTTGACCTTGCCCTAAGTTATGACTTGACCTTGCTCTGAGTTATGACTTGGATCTTGGGGACCAGTTCAAAAGTTCATTTATATTTTTTTTATTTATTATACTATCACCCCTACTTAAAGGGCCAGTCATTTCTGACTTATGAGACACCTTCTTTCTGAGCACATTTATTTCCAGATTCCTATTCTTTAATGCCAGGCACCAGGCAGGTAGGCATACAATAACCAGTATTTAACTAGCTGGTTGCTCACCAACCAGCCATATCGGAACGGATCCCTACTGGGATTCGAACCTTCGACCTCACGCTGCCTTAACCACTCGGCCAAAGGAAAGATTTTACATGACTGGTTAAAAAAATTAAACTAGTTTTAAGATCTCTGTGGAAAAATAAGTTAAAGAGTCCAGAGAAAATGGACAAAGGGAAATAACTCATAAAAACTCACTACTTGAAATATTACACTCAAAAGGGCCACATTTCAATCTATCAATAAACTGCTTTATTTTATCAATAAGGCCATCTAGCAGTATTTCATTAAACATTAAAAAGTGAACAATTCAGCATTCTCTACTGCATGCACAAACAATGGGCAAATATTTAAAATCATTGGTGTGCAGAGGAAAATAAATATATGTACCATTAAGTTTAGTAGAAAGTGTTTATTACAGAATAAGTGGTAAAGTTTGCGAGGCGGAAACATTTGTGCATTCCAAAGCGAAAATTTCCACCTTCACCAAAGCATATTTTTTACACACCGTGTAGTCGATACATGGAGTCCGGTACCCCATGCAGTCATATCCAAAGCACTCCCTGCCATACAATCGATTATATAATAGTGATTGTTGAACATGTAGATATTATGATCAAAGTAATTTCGGCGATTCGCAAACATTTCTGCACGCGAAATGTCTGGAATCGGCAATACGAGAACTTTTCGACATGCGATATTATCCACTTATACAGTAGGCTGTTAAATCAGAACAACTACCTGATATCATGGAACGGAGGAATTGTTACTAAATAATGAATGCACCCAAGAAAGGTAAATCAATAAGATATTGCATACATGAAATCAAGCAAAGGAATCGAAAACAGCTTAGGCAATGAAACAGCGTGATACACATTAGAAATGTATTGATCATAAAAGCAATTTATGGCCACAACAAACATAAACAAATATTAAATACTAACTATGAGGTGAAAATTGTTTCACCATTTGTTTTCAATTGGTTAACATAAAACTCAAAACAGCAAGGATACAATAACACGTGCAACAACCAGTTGTGAGGTATACTTGGTTGATAAAGGAAATAATCCGCAAAAATAAATATATAACATGGACATAACATATCATAATTATGGAAAATGATTTGAAAATGTCCGCAATAGAAATCCGCTAAAAGTTATCTAAGAAATGTATAACAAACCTTTAAAATTATGCCTAAAATAAAGTAAGTTATTGAACAATTGTTGCAACTTTTTCACACTGTTCAACTTCAGATAAAAGAAATTCAAGTATAATAAGAAAATAGATCAAAGAAAATCATTGTTAAACAGAGGTAGACTACATGAAACTGTCTGCCTAACAAAATACCCACATACATACACAGCATTTCTCCATCTCACCCATATCCACACACATCCATATATTTGTGCACTCGTATAAAAGTACATGTATTGAGAAAATCATTTAAAAAAGTTATATTCAACAGATTGAGCAAAACTACTTAAACATTTTTACACTGAAAAAATATGCCTCTTCAATTCAAAACTGTTCATCTTTGTGAAATAACAAATCATAGTTTATATGAAATGTCAATACACAGTGTTACATCTCTTTATTTATGTGACGTAAGGCCAACCTTAAAAATTGGCTTGTAATGTATACCAAATCCAAAACCAATCTATAGAATTTTTGGCCTGGTTAAATTTGTTTCCGGTCCGGTACACACATGAAAGATTTTTATGGTAAATTCCCTGATTGTAACAGGAGTAAACAGAATTACATAAAAAAGGAATTGACCAACTAATGCCCCAAAAATAATATTGCAAACAGTTTGCTGTAGAATGACCTTACAGTAATAAAATATTTTTCGTTGCTGTTGATTTTTCACCTTTTTGTAATCATTTGTACAAAACATAAACATTAATTTATTGTGAGATACACTGCGACTAAAAAGAAATATTTTAAACGAATATAGTTAGTGTCAACATATACAAATATAATCTTTGAACTAAAATTGTAACTTAGGCATGAACTACCAATAAATATGTAGTCAACATTTTAATAGAACGTGAGCAACATACATATAGAGAATACAGCAATACCTTCCTCCATTAGCCATTGTGATAAGATGATCCAATTCAGAAAAAAATGAATAACTTTTCGATATTTTTTTCAATTTTAAAGGAATTTTCGGAAACTTGCAACTTAATCTACACCAGCTGTTTAACTTTGGCATCAATAATAAACACCTTTCTTTTCTGCAAGTAGAATTTGACCAAAACACTAAATGAATCAGAATTATACCCGAGTTTAATTTGTGATCTCATTTACAGAAAGGTGTATTACAATAAAGTGGCTAAAAGTATTAACTAATCATACATTTTTTTAGATGTACAGATATATCTTGTGGACATGTGTAAAAATGCAAGGTCTACTGTATATCCCTGTACATTAGCAGTCTAAGAACTTGACCTGACCCTTGATGGAAGATAATGTGACCCCAGGTGATAATGTTGATTTTTTAAGCAACACAATTATTCTTGTGAAACCATTAAAAAACTTAGATTAAAAAATGTTAATTCTGAAACAAACACAAGATTTATCAATGATCTCATTAACAATCATTTATAAACATATTAGAGATTTATTTGCAATCTCATAAACAAAAAGTATGAACTAATTCAAATACATCATGGAATTCTAAAATATTTTTTGTCAACTTGAGATTTACTTGTGATCTCATTAACAATAATTTGAGAACAAAATAACAATTGAACCTTTCATATCTTGAGTATTTTACAATAAGTGTATGAGTAACACACACACCCACACACACACATGTGAACAATCGTAACTTTAGGATATGAGGTAACACTGAGTACAAAAATAACAACAATTTGGTGCCAAGGACAACAATAACTCTTCAATTTCAGTAACATGAGCAAGTATGAGTGGACATTGATGACAAATCTATCATCTAACGAGCATTTTACATCATATATAACTTGGTAAGAGAATTGTGAAAAAATAATATAAAAAGTATCTAAAAAAAATAGTCAAGGATCCAACTCCTTACAGTGATTACCTCCCCTAGCAGTGCATTAATCATTGCAATGATGAAGAATATACATGCTAATAAAATCACCTCCACACCTTGGGAACACGTTGTTTATTAGTTCAATTAATTTGAATTTTTCAAGTAACCAACAACATAAGCCTTATTTCTCAGAAAAAAAACCATTATGTTAATCATGACAAAAAAATCCGAAGTAACAAAATACTGTAAAAATACGTGTGTGATAGCAGAGGATGTATATAAGGGAGACCACTGCGTAGAAGATTGAATTGTTTAATTGAATTTTAGTGGGAGTAGTGTGACAAACAAACCATAAAAATACGATAAATAGGAAGGTTCTTGAATATCAACAGGTGAAAGCTCTACTAGTGTTACTGTGTTAAAACTCGAGAAACAGAAAGAACTGAGTTCACTTTCAGCTCTCAGTTGAACTTAAAGGAGATTGATTTTAAATTTTATTACTTGGAACCAAACGGAATAAAACCACCGTTTCTAACGACACAAATGAGAGACTGCAGAAATATTTTCTAGTGAAACCAATTAAAGATTTACCGAGAAAGCTTGGTTTTGTTCAAATCAATATTCATCAGTTCAAAGCCACTAGAATTGGATGCAATGCAATTTACACAGACTTTAAAATTTTCACTGATTTAGTACAAAAAATTCTTCAATCATGAATGACAGATTGAATTTTACAGGTAATTTCCTCCTTCGAGAATCAAGAAAATTCCAATAAAGTAATGATGAAAATTGATTCGAACATGGTTTGAAACAGAAGAACTAAATATTTCACGTATAGCCTTTTAAAGTTTCTTGAAATTCAACAACAAAAATCAACAAACTTCTGCATATCATTTGGTGTACATTGGCCTGTCATGTATTACAGAAACTCTGTCATTTCTGTCCTGTTTTTTTCTACAATATCAAAGACCAAGTTAAATACATAAAAACACAAGAGACGGTCACAAGTTCTCTCCCCTTCATATACTATTGAAGGGATATAGAAGGGGAGAGAACTTGTGACAATCACCTTCGCATATAACTCATCATACTCTTACAAAACATACCATATACTCAAACAAACACATACAAAATGACCAGCATTCTCAAGTACACAACATATTCACAGCAATCAATTAAACATCAAGAAACTTAGGGATCAAACTTTTCTGTTAATGGAATGTCATTTGTATATATTTGACCAAGACCCGATTATCTGATTCAATGTATCTTTGTATGACAATTGTACATATCTGCAAGAATTTCTATAAAGGTTTACATGTAATAGTAATAAAGTACAAAATGTACAACAATAACAGTAGTTGCCATGGTAACAAATATTGGATAATTTGAAACCAAACGTAATTTCTGTCAAAAAAAGGCTGACTGACTTTCAATGTACAGTAACAACTTAGCTAAAAGACAACCTCAAAAGTAAGAACATTAGTCTTAATATTACAATCCGCATTTCAAATTACGTCTAATTATTTACAGTGGATTCCCAAGCTTCTCGACATTTACAAGTGATTAAAATCAAAGAACAAAAGTCATACAATATTAATTAGCACTATGGGTAGTATCTTATATACAAATATCTCATATATTCACATAGCAACTTTATACTATGTACAATGTAGCATTTAATATCATCTAACTGAAAATGTACATACATATATTACGACAATATTATTATAAATAAAAATACTCAATATAATCTATTTTATCAACAAAGTTACAACAGATAAATGCACCAATACACAAAATCGTGGCTTGTTACCATGGAGAAATGGTAGTTTCAAGCTTGAGCCGCATAAAATTCTAATTTTTTCGTTTTTTTACATTAATTCATAAATAACAAAATTCATGACAACGAGGCCAATATACGCACAATACAGGCCGAACGTAACAACATATATACAGTGTTACATATTTTATACTAAGTGTACAAGATTGAAGTACAACACATTTCCAATTCCTGCAGCAATATAATCTGTATACAGAACTTAAACAAAATGAGGGTTCCGCGCAAGACTATCCTAACTCCTATGTATTTATATAGGAGTTAGTATAGTCTTGCACTGAACCCTCAAAAAGCTGTAATGTATTGGATCGTTGTCATCATAGTCAATTTTCAGTGTCTTACCTACAATAATGAACAATATTATCTAAGGCCAAAATTAAAAAAGTTCTTGTTTCCGGCTTTCCTACCTACTTGCAAAAAAATGCCGAGCGAAATAATTTTGATTTTTTTTTGCCTTGCCTGATCGAGAGAAATTCGATTTAAAAACAACATAGAAGAAATGTAAGTTTGAAAAAATTGCCAACCTATCTACTTACCAAATTTTATAAAGAAGGGTCAGAGGACTTTTTTAACTTTGGCCTTGTCATCAAAGATAATGTTCAAATATATATCTATCACATACGCAGATGTACAATCAGGTTATATTAAACAAATTTTTTTTCTATCTGTAACAAAGTTCAAAAATTATGAACAGACAATTAATTGCATCACAATGAACTAAAACTAAACAATTGACATTTAGCACTGCCTCCACAGTAAGGTAAACCAATGGTCGAAAGATGTTACAACTTAATTTGTACGATAAAAGGATAAATATCAGAATGTGCATTCAAAACTGAAGAAATTTTGCCATAAATAAATGTCACATATTTTCCCCCCAAATAATGCGAGACAGGTCAGAAAGCAGATGATTAGGTGATCAGCATGATAGCATGGTACAAAGTCATAAAATCAGATTTATGAAGATTTAGCCGTGTATATCATTTTATTAAAAGCAGAGAATTTTCCCCCCCGACAAAACAACAATAATAGATTGCAACTTTCTTGATGTGATTTGTATGTTCAATAAAATAAAGCCACCCCCTCAAAGCAATCAATTTAGAACCACGTCTTACTTAATCTGATAAACGTCATCAGCCTTCGAGACAATTTATAATTCAGCAAATGCGATGTTTGGGGTACCGCTTGATGTTAATTTTTTATTGTATTTTTCAGTCTGCTCCATCGTATATACATTTTAATTAACAATGAAACAATTTAAATGGTCTGGAATACTTTAAATAAGTTCATTTGCACTTATACAGGTTTTGCTCTACTGAGAAAGGAGGGCGGGGACATAGGAGGCTTCATACAGTGGAAGATTTCTGGCAGACGGCAGATTTGGATAGGCCTAGAAAGGCCAACATCCCAACATATTTGGCCAGAATTTCCTACAGGAATATTTGAAGTCTAGCCCACCTCCGACCCAGGGGATTTTGACACAACCCCCACTCCAGCAGCGGGATTTAGACAACAAATTCTGAAAGCACCATTCCTCCCACCCGTGGTAACAACCTTGGTAGGAGCATCAGTGTAATATTAGAATGCAGACATCCGACTTGAGATTTCAATTTCATTAGATTAATCAGCTTTCAGTGTTACAACAATCAATAATGTTTCAGGCAAAACAAATTGACAACTGAACATCGTTTTTGAAAGGACAGGAAATCATTGTTAAAAAATGACAGCAAGCAGATTCTAATCAGCTTTCTTACAGACAGCTTTTAAACTGATTATAATTAGTATTATCTAGTATTGAATTTAAGCAGACAGTTTGTGCTCATTCAATTTATTTATTTTTTCAAATGTTATCACTAATCTTGCACAAATGCCTATTTAGCAGTCAGAATACGGATCTCATCGAACAAATGTAAATAATATGCTAGCACCTTACATAAGGCTTCTACGTATATCTAAATGTGTTTGAATGAACACTCATGAAATTGTTCTACACAATATTGACATTTTATAACAGTTGTTTTGTCACATTTGGAAGTTTTCTTCAATGACCTTCTTCCACACTATAAAACCCAGCAGGCTCACTGCAGTACAATGAAATCATCTTCTAATCACCATCTTTCTGGTTTTCAGTTATGAAGATCGATGCCAATTTGTGTGAAATCGAGGGTTTGACACTAGACTCCTGTAACTGTTTCTTCACCAAAACGGAGTTACTTTCCTTTGCACCAAACCACAGAAATACAAAATATTCAAGCATCTAAATGTAGTCAATGTCATAAGACACCACACAGTTCTTACATCTCAAAACACTTTTTTGTTTCGTTCATAAACGAAGCTTTTAAATGAAAACTTAACAATAACAACATTATATACCCTGGTTTTTGTCAGTTTTTTATTTCAGGATTTTTGTATGTATATGTCCTGCACTATATGAGGCATCAGTCCCTCATCCATGTGCATCATTGTAAGCATTTTTGAATGCTCGATACTAATGCTCCGTAAATCACCAAGTCTTACAAGAAGTTTAGCGAGACAAGTACCACTATGCAGTCGTTTCTTCTCAAGGTACTCCGACAGTGCATCAACATAAATTTTCTGTATTTGTTCCACCTGGTCCTTATTCGTAATGTCATGTCGATCTGAAAGGCAAGAGACATTATATTAAGATTTATCTGAATGAATTATTCATAGCGCTAACACGAAATAACAAGATCCTTTATAACAAGCAATTCAAGATAATGGAACAAGTTTCTTACTGGAAAAATGTCATTTTCCTCCATGAGTAATTGTTCAATCTTCGAGAAAAGGCTAATCAGGGATAAGCAACAATCTTTATAATTATACCCTGTCAATTGAACTAAATGCCAAATGACTTTCACAGAGGGATTAGTTACGTGATGTGAAAAATGTGATATTTTTACCCACTGTAAAAGAGATCATCTCCATGAACAGTCTGGGTAAAAAATTGTGATTTAACAAAACTAAAGTTAAAATGACCCCATAAGAACTTAATGCGATACCAATTGTGGTCCAGTTGGCACAGTAAATTTTTGAAATTACCGGTCAATTTGGAAATTCTTTTTACTGGTTCCTTACGTTGGGCAAGTGACCTTAAGTCTCAGATGGACAGTATTTGGAAATTTGAACTGAAAATTTGATATATTGGTAATCAAAACTCATCAATCATATTACTATAAGAATGTTAAACAGTTGTTTTAAGTCTAGTATCATTGTTTTCACTATGTACATTGGTCAGATTGACACAACCAGTCTACCTAGTTTGGTGTTAATGCTAAGACCAGTCTCAAAACACAAGCACCTGACTAATTGGTTCTGAGTGCAGTCTTAAAATTGACCAATGACAAGACTGGACTCTGAGACTGGTCATCAAACTCAGATTTCTAACCTCTGCCATCATTCTGTACTCATGCCCTGTAATTGGGTTACAGCTGTGTCCCACAGCCATGCACCTTAGTGATCGTCCTAATCAGAAATGGAAGGTAATCATGCTGTTGCATGCTTTGATACCTTAAATCTGGTATTATAGTTGAATGTTTTATTTCCATTGATATTTATACACAGACAGGCTCGCTTATTCATAATTCAAATCTGATTTTTTGTAATAACATGATTAAATCTGTGCATATGCTCCCAAAAAAATGTGGCAGAACATAGCAATGACTGTCTCGCTAATTGAGATCATTAAAAACACATTTGTTCGTTAATATCTATGGAAATAAACTTTGCATTGGAAAGCAAGCTGTTGTAAGACTGTGCAATAGAAGTTATTTTATAAGTTGTTTACTGTTCTTTATAAAATTCAGGATCTATATTTTAGTATATATAGTCAAACCGGATTCTAGTTAACTTCCTCTTTTAATTTTAATTCTGATATTTTAATACTTTGTTTTATGTTGCATTGTATATATGTATGTCCATATCTGTTATATGTAGTTTGTACAGTGCTTTTGAACGTTTATTTTATAGATGAAAAGAGCGCTATAAAAATCTGGTAATAAATAAATGATTGAGACATCATTTTTTTAATTCTAAGACAGGGTAATTCTTTACATAAAGTAAAGTGGAATACACATGCCTTTAAGTAAGCCTTGATAAAGTATAACATGTAAGAAGCTAATCTTACCAGAAAATATACATATTGCAGTAAACAGAGCATATTCAGTGTTGTCAGTTTGGTTCTCAGCTAATGCGTGACAAAAACTGAACACTTGCTTCCAGTACTCTGTACTACCACCAGCTGCAATCATGTTGTCTAATGAGCAAGGCGTTCCATTGGCAAGCACAATTGTTTCCGTACTAAGATCATAACACCTAGCAGCTCGTATGGCCATCACTTCACTGCAAGCAGCCTGAAAAAAGCAAAAAATCTTTCATTATTGTCTCACACACAACACACGCATGAAAACCTAGAACTGCATTTTCAAAAACCTCACCACACATCATTCAAACTTTGGCTAATGAGATTACTTTAAATAAGCGCTTTGTTGCATGCATTTTAATTTTATGGTAATGTATGTGCAAAGATACAAAGGAACGAGTCTTTGTAAGCAGAAAAGAAGTCTTTTTAACCAAGTTTGCTGAGGATGAACACAATTAATGCTATTTGATTCACTTTTGAGTCAGCTCTCCAGTAAGAATAGGGAAAGAGGTAATAAAGCTGAGCTTGGAGGTCAAATTCAAAACTCATAGATCTGATTGGTTGTTTCTGAGCCTAGTCATTAAGTTGACCAATGGTGAGGCTGCATTCTATGTCAGGTCTCACTCAGGTGTTTAACCTAAAACCCTTAGAACTTGTGCTACAAGGAGATGTTCTTGACCATCATACTCACAGCCTCTGCTTGAATGGTCAAAACTTTATTAACTTCATAACTGGACCAAATGCAATGTACACTGATTGCTAACACTAATGAAATGTATTGCTGGTTGGCCAAGTTGCACATCAAGTAACACCGAGTCAGAAAAACTTTTTTTCTTGATTTATTGAGCTACTACGAAATCATACATTTAAAGACGAATGCTTACTAACTTTCATTTTGTACTCCAAGTAGTGGTTGTCTCCCTTGGCAGAAAACTATCATAAACTTGAAATAGGATCAGCTGTGTATGACATATTGTTTCAAGTATGTCTGTTAATTTTTTCTTCAAGCAAAGTGCAAGTTAAATTTTTAGAGCCAAAAAATATCTTGTTTAAATTTTATGAAAGTCTTAGTGAATGTATGTCATAATTGTTTAGGTTCAACGTCAACTTAAGGATAGTAGATGAAAATAATATTCTATTCATCTATTAATACATAAAGGTAACAAGAAAGAAGATACATGTGTTATCACAAGGTAGCAGAATATGCTAAGACAAATAATTTTTATTGCCCTTCTAAGCAAACATCATTTCTGACAGTAGAAATACAATTTGTTGTACATCTGTATGTATACTCTCATGTAAATTGTACATCTGTACTCTCATGTAACGTTTTAGTGAATTTGACAGCAGTTTCTCACAAGATTTTCTCCATAACCATAGCAACCAAATTGCTACATAAATGCACTTCATTTATTTACTGTTAATAAAAGAAATCCATTCAAGAAAATGAGATGAGGATAAATCTAAGCAAGAAGTTTCAGACAATCAAAGTAGTGCATCCAATAGATGTAAACGATAACGTCACAGAAAATAGGAACAAAGAAATTGCCAAAAAATGTTATCAAATGTTCCCTTATAAATGCCCCTAGAGTGTTAGATTTTGAGAGGGGGGGGGGGGCATTTAACAAAGAAAACTGCAATAAGTCACTCCCTCATATGCATCTATTAGAACAAGTACTGTACTGGCTAGCCTTTCTCTAACCTTTGATCTAAGCCAAAAGTGTCGAAAGTTGCAAGCCTAAAATATCTTCCATTAATTAGGCGAGGGGCATTTATTAGGGTTTATCTGGTATATCAAAAACAAGTAATGTTAAGGTACATTATGTCCGCTTTTTCATTTATCAGTATCTGCAGATGTTTCCCTATGTCACACCCAATATAACATACCAGTATAATACAACAAGCCTTAATATCAAGAAATGTATCAGTACGTTTTTCATTTAACGCAACAATTCTCATCTAATGACATTATTTCCAATACATTTCTGTACTCAAATGTCATGATGACCTGATCTATAAATAGAAGACCAAGTTTCTGGTGAACTGCCTTCTAATAAATTACATTTCCATTAAGCAGATGTTTGCAGCAGACAGAAACAAGCTAGCCATCACTATATTCTACGGCTGTTCCTAGGATTGATTTTTCCAGAATCTAGCACAGCACATATCTTACTTACTGAACAACAAAGTACTGTTACATTCTACACAAAACAAGCACACTTGAGACTTTACAGCTCAATACATGCAATGGATTTTCACAAGATGTACAAACCAGCATTAATAAATAAATACAAATTCTCACTGATGCGGATCAAACAATTTTCACCCCAAAGCATTTGTCTCGACAATCAAATTGTTGGCAAAAAACTATATCAACTGTCTTATTCTCAAAACTGACTTACAATTGCATGCCAATTCCTTGACAACGGCATATTGTTGTTGTATTTAGCACTAATGATGAAGTCAGTGGTGTGTATATTTACTGAATTGTGAAGTGATGTTTGATGAAAAAGCTTGGAAATTGTTGCACATACAACCACTGTAAAAGGGTACATGTTCTAAGCGGTCATACTTCCAACAAATAGCACTAGTCGACTTGGAAATGAAAAGAAATGTCATCGAGAACTTATATCTACATATGGTGTCCTATTTCAGTATATAAGACCTGTTATTGTTTCTAGAAAGAACTCCAAATGAGATTACCCTCATTATATCACATGTTGTAGAGTATTATTCATTGAATTGTTCCAACAAGCTGCGAATATTAGTATAATTATAAGACAGAAAATGCTGGAGGGATTGAGACACAGAGCTGGCATTAGTGCTAACACTCGTCAGGGGAGGGAACTCACAATCTCCAGGTTAGCAGTCACATTATCTACCAACTGCACTAAACAGTGGGGTACCATGTGATTATACTATGATATAAAACATATAAAGGAGCTCATAAAATATGACAAAAAGATTGAACACGATTTGTCTTCCTATTATCTTTCATCAACTCCTCACTTTCATCATAGCCGACTATTTCCATTTACTGAATGTAATTTTTTGCATTTAAATGAGACTTTTCCCACATTAGATTCTTCAGTGTGACGTTTTTTCATTTCTAAAAAGAGCATACCTTAATAATTATATTTAAAAGACTGTGATTTCAAATTTAGATGCAGCTTCTGAGAAGAATTTCACGATTTAATACAAAAAATGCAGCTAAACATGCACTCCGAAGTAACAGTCATTGTATTTCTGTCAAGAAGCAATAATTAGCAAGGATAATTCTTATATATAGCCATTAATCTTTATTTAAAATAGGTCATAGTTTGAGGGATCAAAGTTGTGTAAAATTGTAAGTTACCTTGACAACCAGACTTTGCTTTGATGTCTTTCAGCAATTTGTATGCATGACCATTATTAAGAACATTTCCATAAATTACTTACAATCGAACTGAACATCCAGTCTCCAAATCAATAGTGCCTATTTTTGAATTAATTTTGCGGAACAACCACAAATTGCAGACATACATACAGAATTCCTTTTAATAACAATAATTCTGCACTCACATAATAAGCCTATGAATGGTTTATTAGGCAAAATTCTTCCTGGAGACAATTATTTTCATCATAATGTGCAAGCAGCAAAGCAAATCACAATCTAAATAGGAACTTCTTGTAATATAAATGTTGTATTACTTACATAACTCTACAACAATTCAGTAGAGTACAAGAATTTGTCAAAATTTAAATCATTAATGAAATAATCAAAGCACTGAGAGTGCAAATAGGAATGGTTAATGAAGGAATTATGACTATCCTTTAACATAAACATCTTTTAAGTAGTAACAAAACCCACTGTATCTCTAAAATTGTTGCCTCGTAAATAACACTGTTTTTCAGACAATTGTGTCAGCCTTGGAACAATTATATAGGGATTAGACTTGGGCTTATACAAACAGAAAGGATTTTGTTGGTGGGAAATTAGTCCTATACTTGTACAGAATTGCTATAACTACAGCGAGTTAAAATCTAAAAGAGAATTTCGTTCTCAATGTTGCCCAAACTGTTCTTCCAAGGATGTGTCAATATGACATTTGAACTATAGCCAAAGTACTTAGAGACATGCAGACATTGTACTTAGATGTGCAATCCTTTTACAAATGTTGGTAGCATGTGTGTTTTCCTCCCAGGGGAAATTAATGGCTAAATACCCGACATACAGCAGACTGGTTACTCGTTTCTATCAGACAGGAAGGAAATCAGAGACACAGTCCATCAACTATAAATGACATTCAGTGGCCACAAACAACCATGTTACACATGCAAACACAGCTATTTGCCCTTTTGAAGGCAAGAAACAGTGAAATGTAGCTTTATCATAATACTTGGGCTATTACTTAAAATGACACATCAGCCGCACTTAAATTGTCCAGGGATTTCATGCACAAAGCTTCTTGAGGGATTAGCGTTAAACGCTTGTAACTGCTTCCATACTATAAGTGAGTAACAATAGTTTGCGCCAAACCTCCAATAAGCAATTTCCACACATTCATTTCCTTGACAGTAAGACATTATATAAGAATAATAGACTCCACACAATGTCATACAAATTCATTTTGTTTCAAGTTTTCATAGTTGAAGGTTATAGGTATTAGAGAAAATATCACTGACATCAACATGGCTGATAATAAATAGGAATGTAATGAGTGCTTGGATATGCACATACCCCCAATTCTAAGTCTGTGATCTAGTATGTATGTACTCTCCTCGGTAAAAATTGCTAGATTGATTCATGAATTTTTTCAGTTTTAAGATAACAACCTTGGCAAGATTCAAACCTGGGACCTCTAGTTAAGTGGCTAACATGTTATATGCAACATAATCTCTGCACTCTAATGATATACCAAGTCTGATATACTTGTGGAACAGTCCATGTCAATAATTTCATACCAACACCAAACTTTACTTGAATATTCCTTGCAATGCTCTACTTAGAATTAACAATTTTTTTTTTCATATTTAGACATTTCATTTCCAAGAAACACAAGACTAAACCAGATGTTTCACCCCAGGATGGTGTTTTCTAAACATATCAATCACAACATGCATTACTGAGGATTGCTTCAAGATTAATCTTCTGCTGAATTAATATTCAAAATAACTCTTTGTTTCTGAGGATTTCTGCCATGGAATGACAAACATTATTCCACAAACATTGAAATAGTCCTATCACTGCTGAGTCAAATTTCAATTCTATTCATTAATATCTTGATCACTGGTGACCTCTGATGATTATTTGGTTTCCAAAAGGAGAGCTGACACACACAACAAGAATTTTAATTTTGACCTGATCATCCAAATGCTGCAACAAAATAAGATTCTACTCAGGAAGTCACCAAAGAAACTGATTTTTTCCAACAAAAGCTTCTCCGAAGAAAATTAATTACGACTTAAGTTTTTTAGTTGCCATTGAAACAAGATTTCTTTGTTAATATGCCTTCCTTCGAGCAAAAAAATTCAGAGCTCATGTGGCAAAAAAAGCATGATTCATTGCATAAATGATGCAAGAAGTGGGTGGTTCTAATTGCCAGAAGGATGAGGACTGCAATGCATAAGATGTCTTGTGATCCCATTACAAGTAGGGGACAGACCCTACTTGAGTAAGAAAGCAGAACCCAAGTTCTCATCAAGCTACACAGGTTGAATACTTTTATTAAATTTATCCCAATGGGCAGCTGTTTACCCTCTCACTATACATTTGAAGTTTGATAATAATTAGGGCAGTATAGACTATATATAGAAATACTCTCGACCATACATTGAATGATGCCAAAAACTTAACCAAACACTATTACAATTTCAAACCCTTTGTGACCTTAACCTAAGCAGTACCTGACCCGTAACCAAACATGATGGATGGGCTGACTCATGGTTGAAGGTCATTCCTATAATCCCCTCTCACTACATGGCAGGCGATTAAACATGTGGACCTCTTACCATGGCCAATTAATTCCAATTGTGTCAGGTTTGATGATAATAGAAGCATTACTGAGAACTGTATCACTGAACTCTAACCTGAAGGGAACATGTTTGTGATGCTGCGGTACCAGTACAATTAATCCCTTCTTATCTATAAAGCTACATAGTCTTATTTTTCTGACAAGCTACCCTTTGTCATATATGAGAAAATTGGTGGTAATTGCCTTCGCACAGATCTACTCTACAACACTGCATTGTCACATTTCCCCCAAAACACAACTACAAGTGTGCAATACCTGTATTTTCTATCCTGACCTACATGCCAAGTTAGCGCTAGCATTGAAAGTACATGCATCAGACTCGTATTTTGATGTTACATGAAACTTTCAAGAAGAGTTATAATGCGATGTTTTAAGAGTACAATGTACGTCTGTATGAAGGTATTAACATGCCGTTTCCTAAAAATCTCTTAGACATATTTTGAAAGGAAAATAAGACTCATAATCTACCTTTAAATAGTCAAATAAAGATCCATAATATAAACATGTCCAATAAATAAACGCTTAGGTCACAATAACCACAAACCTTAATATATCAATAAAATCAATACAATCAAGTACCAAAGTTAGGTAAAAGGAAAGAATAACTAAGTGATATGCCTTACATGTGAGTAACGGAGATGTTTACAGTTGTACATGATGACATTCAACTCTATGAATTCTATACTTGGAGTTTAAAAGGAACCCGCTAAACATAATGTGGACAAATACAATGCAAAACAGGGAATTGAATGTTAATAAGCATTTACGTAGATGCAACCTCCATAATTCCCTGAAGTATGCACGCTTTAATACAAATCCAAGGCCTGATCGGTCTGAGGGTAGCACGGCTTTTGCAGTTTGCTATGCAGTTTTTATTGTGTATTGGTGATTGACAAGTACTTGCTTTCTACTTAGTAATGCAGTTTACTAAGTACCTGACTCAGGTATTCAGAAACTTTTTAATTATTTACATACCCTTGGACCCTAGTTCTCTACAATTTTGGATATTTTATTGATTTTGTGGGTTAGTGAGTAACAAAAGAGTCTATATGCATATGTATATTCATTATGTAAACAAATCAATTCCATATAATTAGCCCCAAATCGCTTCATCTACATATTGATGTAACAGTGATCACATTCTGAGGATATAATATCCCAAGCTATAGAACACACTGTAAAAATTATGCTGAACAGCACAGGGCCCGTATTTATAAAGCTCCTTAGATTTTAAGTAAGGAAATTCCTTATCGCTATAAAATCTCCTTAGGGTAGAAAATTCCTTAACTTTTCACTCAAAAAACACCTAAGGAATTTCCTTAGGTAAGTATCTACTTAGGGGAAATATATTCCTTACTTGATTATTTCGTTCAATAACAATCATTATTTTCGTAAAGATTGGATTCCGAGAACTGGTGTTACAATATCTTTCTTAGACTTTGTCACAGATTACAAAGAGATGTATCTGTAACGTAGATGTTATAATGAGAACTGAACCATGCCTAACAAACTGCAATGTACAGTTTCACAGAATACTGTTACACCCTTAATTTATTTGGGATACACAACGCCCAAACAGGGAATTTGAGTCATGTTTAATTTCTACGGCTGATCCACAGCTGCTGAAGATAAGAACTTTTTATATGATTGCTTGATTTATTAAATTTTTCCTTATAGAAAAAAAGATGAAACAATTTCATATCTTGTAATGACAATTACTTAAAACCGCTAAACATAAATTGGGTCAAACAATCTATTCCAAAAAACAATAAAACTCGGATAAAAAGCATCAACTTGATAGTTTTAGGATACAGTCTGTAGATTAAATGAATTGAATCAAAAGTAAGAGACACAGTCTGTATTTTTGAATATATAGAATAAAGTAACAAGAAGTTGATTGATTAGATTTTTCGACACTGACTTGTGATTAATTTTATCAAGAAAAATCGAAGTCTGGAGGTAAATGAAGTATAAATCTTCAATATGTATTCTCATACACAGCTTTTGCATTTGTATCTTATATTAAATTGATAGTGAATTTTAAGACACAAATCTTATTTGACTGGGGTAATTCTACGTTAATATCTGAGATATCAGCCATCAACCAGGCAACAATGGAGGACTTCTGATGGATGAGGCTTGAGTCTTTATTAATAAAATCAGAAAAAGTAGGAATGGAAACTTGACATTGTCATGATAATACTTCCTCATGCGATACAAATACTGTGTCCAAGGTTGTCAAGCTAAATTTGGGAACCAGTCTCAGAATGCAATGATACCATTGGACAATTCTAAGATTGTTCTCAGAACTAACCAATCAGAGGCTGGAGTTCCAAGACTGGTCACCAAATTTAGATTTATAATCTCAGATTCTAGCTCAAAAGGGCAATAAATACATTCATAATAATCAAGCATACATACTATTACCAGATTGAGGTGTACTTCTATAGTAACGTAGTTTTGATAGGGAACAGTAAAAATAGTTTTGGGACTAACCCTCCATATACTAACCTTTAAAAGAACAATTTGGTCATCTTTGCTGATGCGTACAAATCCAGGTAGATTCTTAGCAAACTCTACGATGAGATGGGTAATAATAACAGTCATTTTGGCAAGCTGTGACAATAATGCATCACCAGCAACAGCTTCAAGATCCACCATCTCTGCTGATACATCCTGTAATATACAAACAATACGATATACAGAAATTCCTAACGTTGAAAATTTTTACATTTGAATATAAAGCCTGAGCCACATGGGAAAAATGTGATTGTGAGCCATAAATTGGAATACTTGAAAATCATACACAGCAGATTGTCAGAAGTTCTTTCCCTTTTAATTCATTATATTACTCTATATATATTATCTTTATTATCTTAATCCATTTTTGTAAGTATTCTTCAAACTTTATTTTCAGATACATAAATACAATGTTGGGCCCATTTTTGTAAGTACATGTATTCTTTAAACTTTACATTTTAAAACATATATACATTGTTGGGCCTATTTTCTGTAAGTTTTCTTTAAACTTTATGTTCAGAAACATAAATTCATTATGTTAAATGACTTCTAACAATAACTGAGAGAAAATTTAATAACAGACAGAGATTTTAATACACTAAGAAACACTTGATAGACTATATATACATATTTCAGACCCATTATAACCTGATCATCAATGAATGACTCGGCATATTTGGTTTCCATTATCTTAAAATGTATCGGGAAAACATGCTTTTATTACTTTTTTTCATTGACTTTTATCTTATACACAAAATGCCAATTTTCAGACACAAAACAAAATGTCATAAAAAACAACTTTTATCGTATACATGTATTGCTGTTCAATACTTAACTGTGTCGCCTACGTATGATGGCCTCGATAAACCATTAACTTATATCGAAGGAGAAACACTACACAACAAACACATTGCTACAAGAATTATGATCAGCAGGCAGACATTATTTGCTAAGCCGACTTAAGAAAGACTTATATAAAAAAATCAAAAAATCACATAGAATATATGAAAACAAAAATATTTCACAGCAAGAAACATTTGAAATTGAAATCACGAAGATGTTTTTAAGTTAATTAACTTAACTTTGAGCTTCCATTTCCATCGGTTCCACAGAGACTTTTCTAATGTAAAATGTTATAAATACAATATAATTATGTCCCTAGTCATAGGCAGACAACTTTTAATGAAACGCACAGAAACCATCCCACCAATTATGTTACTTAATAAAGCAATTAGTTTTACTGAAAACAATTCGTGCACAATGGTAGATTCCTGGAAAAATTAGGTTTTCAATATTTTTCCGCATTTAACTCAACAAGAAGCAGTCAGAGACTGCCGTAATTCCCCCACAGAAAGAAATACTGAGGAATCTAAAGTGTATGAAACAACAAGAGGGAAACTTTCATGTGATAACATGTTAAATACATGTAGCAAAAAACTGGTATCACTAAGTATATAGCTTTGTAGAGTTTTCTAAATGCAAAAACTTTGCAATAAAACATCAAATAGTGTTTGATTTCTAATCCCTATATGTTAAGCTGCACAGAAACAACTTATGCTATTTAATAAGGCAATTACTTTTACTGAAAACCATTGAAAAAGTGAGTAATACAATTCGTGTTTTTCAGTTTTCCTTCCACATTTAACTCAATAATCTGACCACTTTCTTTAGAATCAACATTGGTCTTATTTTTAGGTTTCAACAATTAAATAACTTAACTACAAATATATCACTTAAATAATGACAAACAGTGGTTTAATCAGGGCCGGTAAATTTACCAAGTAACTTAAGTGTCATCACACAGCTACTTTTCTTGTCCTAATTAAAGGGTCAGTACCCCCTCCCCAGACCCCTACCTACTTTTGGCAATTTTCACGAAATTAGTGACACCCCTGTTCAGGCGTTAAAACTTATGAATTTTACATAAATTATCCAACAATTCATACAATTTTATCAACAAATTTAATCAGTCTCCTCGACAGCTCATTAGGTTTCTAACAAGTATTAAGCACCTTATTCAGTGCAGAAAGCAGAAGAATCTTACGAACAGCAAGATTCGAACTCATGGCATACGCAACAGGAGTAAGCCTACGGCACTGAGACCATTCCTACACCACTTAATGTCCTCACTGTAATGCCTTATAATGGTTGAGAGTAAAAAGATATAACTGGGAAATCTTAGGCTCATGTTTCATGAAAAATCTAAACTATATTCTGTCTAAAGCTTCATTTTCCTGTATCTCATTCTTACAGACATAGTATGCAAATACGAACTTGAAAGGAAAAGGAATATTATTTTTGGACCATCCCCTTCAGCTGATAAAACTAGGAAGTGTGAGAATATTTCATCATCGTGGTGACTAACCTGAGGGGCCTTATTCATAAACATCGACTGAAACTCAAACTTAAGACTTTAAATCTGCAAAAGTTATATTAACCAGCCTTTCGTTTACATTAAATATAAATTAATTAAATTTTTGTTTGAATAATTCTTATAACTCACTCTACACTTCTGCCATTTTTTATTAAAATCTGTACTGTTATGATAACATAGGAGCAAAAAGTACATTTATTATTTTAAAGTCCAAGTCTGAGTTTCAGTCTTCAACTGTTAGAGAATAAGGCCCCTGTACTTGTGCCAAATGCTGAGATTGTTCAGTTCACTGGTGAACCTCGTCAAGGATGGGATCCAAACTCACGACCTTCAGCTCAGGAGTCAGGCGTTCTACCCTCTACCTTCAATGCCCATGATTTAACAATAGCAACATGTGATAAAAATGGAGACCTGGAGAGCTATACTTAAGCGACACCTTGAATAATTTTAAGAGCAATTTTAAAGTAGCACTCCTATGAATTATTTTCATTTTCTTCTCTCCCTTAAACAGCTATAATAACAGATGCAATCTTATTTTTTTCATTTTTCAATTTACTGAAGTGGTTCAGACACAGATCATATTTGAAATTGAATGAGGCAACATGATCTGAGAAATGCTGTTAGATAAACTGAACGTTTGTCGAGTATGAGACACACTGAAATTTGTTCACAGAATACAGTTCCATTTTGACAAATAAAAACTGAAAAATATTTCATAACTCAGCTGATTCTGCTTTTATGTAGATTTTTTGATGATGATTTTCATTTTTCAATTTTATGCTAACTTAAATTTTACAAACAAACCAATGAGTGTGAAACCTTTTTATAATGTGTGGTACTATCAATGCCCAAGGTTATTATAAAACTGAGCCTGGAGACCAATCTCAGAATGCTGCAATTCCATTGGTCAATTTCAAGACTTCTTTCAGAAACAACCAATTGAATGCTTGAGTTTTTACACTCTTCAACCTATACCCTCAAACCCAAGATACATACAGAAGATGTTATATTGAAAAAAATAAAAACAACTCTTCATTTAGAATAATAGGGCGAAGTTTCATGAAAATCCTCCAAAAGCTGTAGAAGAAGTTTGTTCTGCAACTGACCTACCAACCAACAGAGTGACTCCAGTATAGTCCCCCGCAAAGTTTGAGGGAGTATAATTTACATGATTGAAGAATACACAACGGGACCCGTAAAATCTTCAAGCCATATTTGATGAAAGCACAGAGGATCTTACCATACAATTGAAGTCCTTTCAAAGTTCATGACAATTTCTTTTTGTAAATGTGAACCATTAAACACTTGGATGAGTGTTGCATTTCAGTATATCAGTATAACATATAGTGTACTTATATGTACATAAAAATAGTAAGCCAATTGACCAGTCTTACCTGTATTGTGAGGTATAGTCCATTTTAATTAATTTGAGAATGGTTGTAAACAAATTGTGAGGTAGCCAGCCAATGAAAACATGAAACATGTTTTGGAAAATATTGACCAACAGACATTGTACATGTATACGCAATAATGGTATTCTCAACTACATTTGAATATACAGTAGTGTCAACACTTAATGCAGCTTTGTCAGGTGCCACTGAATCAACAGTAGCTTACTTCTGAACATCTTACACTGAAGAACCTTTACCAGGGATTTTCCCTGATGCAGAAATCTTGAGTCCCTGACACCCTTTTCTTTCTAGGGACTCCCATTTTCCACTTACTGTGCATCCCTGGAACCCCTAACATTTACCTCTTTGAAGTATAATCTGCATATCTGGTACTCCTCAAATTTAATAAGGACCCCCAATTTGTCAAACATGAGAGTCCAAGGACCCCTAGCTGAAAAATCCTAGGGAAAACCCTGCTTTAGTATAGATCTATGGATATACTTACGTCCACTGACTTTATAACTTGTTCATCTGGGAATTCATATTTATCTTGAAGAAACACAACTTTTTCAACCAGCTTTTTAGTATCATCATTCACTTTAGTCAATGGTTCTGGATCTATTATTGTTTCTGGCCTTAGTTTTACTTTAGCTTTAACAAATTCCTTATTGTCTACTACACTGGAAATATCACATTTAGAATCACAAACTGATTCCGGGCTGCTAGCCTCTGAAGTTCTTTTTGTTTTTGTCGATTTCTGTTTTCGCCTCACATCACGAGCCTTACACTGTTCTTCTGACAATAAACCTGTGAAAGAGTTAAAATAATGATGTAAAACTAGTGTAAAACATTGCAGTAAAGTATCTCCCAACATAAACAAAGATATATTGTTGATTATCAAAAGTGAAGCCATGATGAGAAAAGCCATCCACTTTCACCATGTTTGGTTGTTTACTGTTCCAATGAAGCATGCTTCATGTGGTGTTTTGTCTGTTAACATGGAATGTTCTCATCCTATTATTTTCTCAGGAATCAAGTTTTGGGTCTTTTGGGTGTTACAGTACAACAGAATGTTGCAGAGTTTACAAATTGTGTTTGGATTGTTTTAGTATTTCTTTGTCTTAAATATCGACGAAGCAATTGTATTGGTTTCTTCAAGGACAAACAACAACTTTAAACAAATAAAGTGGTTAGGTTAATTTCCATCCATTAACTGAATCTGTCTTATATTAACTGTAAACTGTACAGACTCCGGTACAGATAAAACAAGACCGTGGAAAATCATGCCCAATAAGAAAGGTGTGCAACCACAAAATATGTTCTGATTTTATTTTAAAGCAAAAGCCATATGTTCATAATTTTGTTAGATAGGTTTGTTTCTTTGTTTCGGGGTTAACACTGTTTCTCAACAATATTTCAGTAATATAGTAATTATACCATGGACCTAACAAGTGCTCCTTGGTTACCAACCAGTACTAACCTGCTCCTCTGTGAGCAACTGATCACTTCCCCACATAAATCAGAGTTCAAAAGTGGAGGACCAATGACTATGGGTGCATTATCTTCAACCAAATAATGTCTTGGAAGAACACACTCCTTGCCCGTGGTTCGAACCAACAACCTCTAGATTAGCAGTTAAGTGCTCAACCAACAGAGCAAACAGGGTCGACTTTAAGTGGATACAGTCTGCAGTACACCTCAAATCTCATACCAATTTAACATTGTACTAAAACCACGAAAATCAAAATAAATACAGTAGTATATGAAACAATTGTGTTCTTACTGTATTTTTCAAATTGACAGAATAATCCTTAAGTCATTTGGTTCCTTCAACTGACTGAGCTATTCAATCACTAAGTACCATCATAAATGTAATTCAGGAAGAAATAATTAATTCATCATGAAAATCAATGAAAATTGTCTAATTTATGTGGGAATGTATTTTGTTGCATAATTTAATTATCTCATAAGATTTGAATAAAGAAAAGTTCTTGTTTCAAATTTAAAGCATTCCATAACCTAGAAAATCCTATAGAATGTTGTATGATTGAAAACTGCTTGTATTTGAAATTTTTGTTTGATCATTGAAAACATCTTTTTGTTCATATATGTCTATATTTGCATTGTGTACATTTGCCATGTTTGTACTATTTGTGGGCATTGTAAAACAACTAGATGCGTCCATAGGAAATGGATGCCTCCGCTATCGGCTTTTCAGAAGAATGCATATGCTTTGTAAGTAATAATAAAGGCTAAATAAGTTTGAAGCAATATGAATTGAATCCATTCATCCTTTCACAATTTATTAATTGGAAACCAATTTCTTAAGTAAAAGAAAGGCCATAATTCTCAGTAATTAAAATGGTGGATTGTAACTGAAATCAAGCTTGACCTGTATTTTATTCAACACAAATTAAATCAATCCATCCTTTCAAGAGTAATTGATCAGAAACCATTGTTTTATGTACAAAAAGGGCCATAACTCCTTCACAAAAGGTGAATTGTAATTGATTTCGATCTTGACCTATATTTGATTATCTTATACATATATGTCCAATATGAATTGAATACACTGATCTTTTCAAGTGTTAATGACGGATATATGGAAGGATTTACCGAGATAAAACTTGATGCCTGAAACCCAAAGTTTGATGACCACATGTCCAACCGTGCACCTGCCCAATGACATACCCCATTCTAATTACCCAGTTTTCTTTGAAAACCTTAAAAACCTACAATATTTTTACATTTAGAGCTGCCACTAATTCAGATATTTTTCATGTTTTTGTAAAATCCGTTGCTCTGGAAACAGGAAAAAACACTCAATTATAATAGGGGTTATATCTGCACAGCTAACACGTTGTTGAGATTACCCTTGTCCCCATACAGTAGTGCTTTAACTCTACAACGGCTTCAAGTATGAAATACATTCAAAATATGATTGTATAAGCAACATGTAAACCAAACTCATGTAGGTTGATTAAATAATTTCACATTTTGTGCTAAACAAGCAAAATTGATCACAAACTTTTATTTGTAACTATAGTGACAGAAACATTAGATCAAAGAATATTCAGACATTTACTATTAATTCTACAGAATATCTTGCTGCGGGATCTTACTGTCTGGCAAAATTTATATCATCCCAATCGTTGAGACTTCAAGACATTCTACAGAACTGTTAATTAAATATTTCATCTAATCAATAAATATTTTTATAATTAAAGATTAGCTCAAGCTTTTAGAAAGAGTTTTTTTTAACAAAATGTTGTCTTCAGTTGCGTAGTACTCCATTACAAACAGGAATTTTGTCCAAACAGTTCAACAATGTTTTATAGGAAGGGTCAAGATAACCCAATATCACTTGCCTGAGTCACCATGTGTTAGTTGGACAAGAGAAACAGTAGAGATGTTGCCATAGCAACAATTTGTTTCAATCAGGTTTAATGCTTTATTTTATACATAGTGGTCAGTTGACCTAACCAGTTTTCCGAGAATATATTAACAAGCAATAATAACCTCCCTTCCCAAAGCAGCTGAGGAACTTCACCACGTGAATCAGAGGTCGAAGACAAATTATTTAAGCCAAATGTCACAGAAGGAAATGACCTGCCCAGCCAGGTAATGAATCCATGTGACAGTCTAGTGTTCAAACAACTGAGATAACTGGTAGGATCAGCCACAATCAGCATCAATTATTACAACATTACCAGTCTCATGAGCAGCAATTCATTAATACTTTATTTCCAATTACAATATGTATGCTATGAAAACAAGAATCATATTTCTGACTACATTCTACCAATTTAACTTTCACAGTCCATTTTATTTACTTGATAATGATTGTAAACAAACAGTAATCAGCCAATGAAAATTTGTTTTACAAAATATTGACCAATAAACATAGTGCACACAATAACAATAATTTTGAATCAACAGAATATTGACACATTTTGTTGAGTACGGTAAGCACTTATGTAAATGTGACTTCTTTCTTTCTTACATTCTTCTTTCATCCCGACTTCCCGACATCGTCGTAGTCGACATGCCTGACATTTCCTCCGCATCCACATGTCCATTTCACAATTTCCGCCATATTTACAATGATATGAAGCTCCCCGAGTTATACTTCTCCTGAAGAATCCTAGAAAAACAAAAGAAAACATGACATAGTACACGTTGTTCATTAATTAAAACATTTTGAATATTTAATGCGCCATGGGAAATGTGTTTCTTTGATACTTTTATATCTCCAGGACAAAATAAGAGGAAAACTATTATATCAATCGTGAAGGAAGTATAACAGTAGCAGATAAGGAGAGCACTGCTCACTTCTGACGATGTGAACCCTGCATGGCCATATCTCCTAATAGGACATCATGTAGAACTTTTCCAGGAAACAGACTTGTGAGTGATGTGAGTCTTATGTGACTTAAAACTTCAATTTTCTGCATTCACAAAGAATCATAGCCTCCAGGATAAGTATCAAGATCAAATGCAGTTTCTTTCAAAGCTTGAACATTTTGTTACCCAAAACTAACTATATTTATATAAAGTGACAGATATGAACATTATGCAAATTTTTTGTGTCTTAAAATTCATATCTCATGTTACTTTAGAAAAGATGGATTAATTTCTATAAACAAAAAGGTATCATTTTAATGTTTTTTCATGAATTTCATTAGAAGAATTATAGGTATATTCGTGTTTGTATTTGAGAAGTACAGCATAAAATATTCACCTGCTTTAAGAAAATGACAAACATATTTCAAGATGAACTTGACCCCTACCAGCTGATCCTTAGTGATTTTTTTGTATTTGCGTTTATTTATCGTCGCCACCGGTTTCCAATATGGGCGAAGCCTCCGGACGAATGTTAGTCATGTTAGATTTTTGGAGGAAAGTGCATGATACAGGAGATGCCCCAGTTCCAGAAGCATCCCTGGTTCTTTTACGTGCTTGATGTAAAGCATCATACACGGGATCTCGGTTTTTAATATCTCGTCTGAAAGAGTGTTAGTATTGTCAGTGATGAAGCGGGAAATCGAACCTAAGATCCCTGGATAACTAGTCCAGCGTGTTACCACTGGACTACGGATCTGCTACTGTCCTTAGTGAACATGAGGCCATGTGTCTTATATTTATACCCTAATATGACACTCTGTTCGCATCCAATTAATCTTACTTTCATTATGTCAAGAGCAGTTGTAAAATCATTCCTGTAATATTACGCAGAATTTAGCAGAGAGGTTTCAGACATTAAGTGTTCATAAGAGATAAACCTATCCTTAAATATTATACGGAACTATATGAATGAGCATATACTTGTGCAGTACTTAAAAACAGACTCTTACGTAAATTGTTCATGACATATGCTTATTATGGTACATGTACAACACAATTAGAAAATCAACGACAAAACTGTGAAGAGCATTAGTGATAATTTATTTCTTCATAGGACAACAGACAGACACAGAAGGACTGGAAGAAAACAGGTATCATGGGGACGATAATATCATCTTCATTTCTGATTGCAAATTGTACGACATCACAAGAAATACAAGGAAATCTCTTATAATCACTTTGTTACTAGACTGTTAAACACAAATACTTCAAAAGATAGCAAACTTACTGGATATAAAATGCTACTTTTGACTTGTATATTAAGTACGAATATTTCCAGTTATTGATCAGAAAACATCTTGCAGTCAACATCAACCCTGTGACCTTTGATCTATTGGGCCTAACCCCCAAGCAATGACCATTGGTAATAATCCTATGAAGTTTGGCAGTGTACAAGGACAGGTTCTCCATTTATTGATCGCAAATGGCTTTCAGTCTCAAGTCTATCTGACTTTTAATGTACTGACCCCAAAATAATAAGGGTTAGCTCCTCATTCTATTATGTTTGACCTCTGCATACTAACCAGTTTTTTCCTGGAATTATTTAACAACCAGTACAAACACGCCCTTTCGCAAGCAGCTGACAACTTGACCAATGACAGTGGCCAAATGTCATGGAAGGACATGACCTTCCCAGTCCAGGTATCAAACCCAAATCCAAATAACAACCTAGTACCCTAACCACTGAGCCAACCAGGCAGGGCTGTGCTAGTTTCCTTTTGCAACTAATTTTTGAAGTCATTTCAATTTTTAGCACACAGTTGAATATGTCTCAACATGTTATTTGTTTCTAGAAATATTATTGATATTTTATAAGTCTGCATTCTCTATCATAATTAAACACAATTCAAAATACTTTCCTCATTTTCTGCAGAAAGCATTTAAAACTACATGAAACATCTTATATGTAATCAATTTATCTACATACAAGTTGGGACAAAGCGATTTGTAGGCAAACTACACTTTATCTAAGAAACTGAAAATCTTAAAGACAACAAAACCTCATAAAATTTCTTCATCCTATTAAGATTTATGAGAATTATTTGGATCATTGCAAGTACAATTTAGAGAGATGAAATCTATTTTCATTTTAATTAACCAGTGTTGAGATAATTCTTCGTTTTTATAAGAATGCACCGATAAACCAAATTTGAGACAACCTAAATTAATGCAACCTCTGTCAAGGACACAACAACACAAATAAATCGAAAAGCAATGTTAGCAGACAGAAAATGGCTGGGAGATGTGAAATCACTTTGATCAAACGATTGTTACAAAACATACATTATGCAAATGAAACCACTTGTGTATTACAGTCGTTATCCAATTAATGAATATGTATCGACAAAACAAAATAAAATGCACTGGATAATAAATGAGCCATGATGAAAGATATTTTTCGGCTCCAAAATCTGTCCCGATTAAACTTTATGGATAAGGTTCATCAATAGTTTAATGTTGGTTCTCACAAATATTTCAGTAGTATCCTAACACAAAGTGTTTAGTTGACCTTACCAGGGGCATCATTCACACTTTAAAGTCTGAAACTCAGACTTAGACCCTTAAATTTGCAAAACTTATATTTATTGGCATTTTGTTTCCCTTAAATCTTAACAAATAAATTTTGTCGGAATAATTGATGTTTCCCTCTGTACACTTTAGTCAATTTGTTAAAATCTATATTGTTATAACTTCATAGGAGCAAAAAGAAACAGATTCAGACTTTTCCCAAATGGATCAAAGATCATGAGAACAAACATACATGATATTCTCTACACCACAGATAACATGATGCAATGGTGTTGGCATTGAACCGAGGACTTTCATTGGCAATTGCATGCTCTATACAGACAGAGCTAACTGGATTGGCTATATTTTATTTCTTACGAAAATTAATTCTAACAAATGAATATTGGAATTGAGGATCCATGGAAGGAATAATTGCTGGCTAAATGTGCTTTCTAAATTGTTTGCACACGCAGTAACCTTTAGGAGCATTAAAATATGTCTTGTTGCATGGCAACCAAGCATTATGGCTATCATTTGTATTTGCTAACACAATGCATTTGATCACCAGCAACAAAGCACACTGTATTGCATGTATATAATAACAATGAAAACTCAGTATAATAAACGTTGCTACGGTAAAGCACAACTGAACAAAGCATTACACATTGTACATGCAAATGATTCAAGTAGATTATAATGTTATTGCTGTACTGTGGTTCTTTCTGAATAAAGTGCATATTCTGCCTTATGACATTCGCAGAGAATGCCAAATAAGAGGGCCATAAATTGCTCACCAGACTACTCTGCTGTTTGGGCTGAATTAGACTTAAGTGCCAACAAATTGATCAAGGTTATTTTAACAATGTTGTTTGCATGTATTATTCACAGGTTTTCAAGGTAGGCGAACAGTCTTGTGTGACATGAGGTGCGTTTTTTAGAGGTAGGGGAAATAAGCAAGAAAAGTTAGCCAATGTAGAAAAGGTAGCTGTCTAAAAAACGCTTGAACGATTCGCTAGCTACAAAATGGCAGACCATACGACACTGTTCCGCATGGATGCCATTTTGTTTAGCTAAGCTAGCACTGTCAAAACATGCTACCTATCTAAAGATAGGTGCTACTTTCCCTATGTTTAAGAAACGGCAGCGCTACTTTCCCTACCTAGCGCTAGGTAGAATTCTACTTTTCCTACCTCTAAAAAACGCACCTATGTTGTTCCATCTATAGGGAACAAAACCCTGCCCCTGGTAGCCATGTTTTTCGACAGAACGTAATAATTTGAATAATCTTGGTAGAGAACCCATAGAGACTCTAGCTGCTACATTATCCAAATATCAAGCTTCAGGCCTTATAGTTTTGGACAAGAAGATTTTAAATGCTCACTTTTTAAATTCTATGTTTAGCACCTGTGACCTACTTATGCAGTAGACTAAAACAATTATACAACCTTGAAACAGGACCAACTAAGGATCATTCCTGTTAAGTTCAGTCAAAATCCACTTAGCAGTTTAAGCTGCAGATGTTGTTAATATTTTCCACTTCATGCATGTAACATCCTGCCCCCTGGCAATCATGTTTTTAGATGGAACATAATAATTTATACAATTTTGTAAGAGATTAGATGATATATCTAAGCTCTAGGGCATATGGTTTTGGACAAGAAGATTTTCAAAGTTTTCACTTTAAAAATCTATTTTAGCTCCCGTGACCTTGAATGGAGCATACCACCATGGGTTATGCAACTTTGAAAGAGGCCTTAACTAAGGATCATTCCTATAACATTTAAAGAAATGTTGATGGATGAAGGACCACGACAGACAGTCAACAATCCTTATAGCTCACCATGAGCTCAGAAGTGTAATAATTTCTTTCTTTATAAGTACTTAGTCCTTATCTGCTGTCATTGTGAGAAAATTCATCAGGGAATACAATTATCATAAGGAACTGCTAAATGACAAAGAGTGAGGGACACTTACCTTTACATCCCTCACAACTGAGGGCATTATAGTGATAACCTGAGGCTCTATCTCCACAAATCCTACATAGCTCCTCCTCTATACTTTTCCCAACCACTCCGCCTCCTTTCTTCTTCTTAGAATCATTTCCAGTGCTTGATGTAATTGCACGCTCACCCATTGCCATATGCATGTCATAGTGCATTTCAGGGGTGCCAAGATTCATGTCTGACTCCATGGGTAACATGGGCCCAGTAGGGGAGCCGAGAACCATATTGTCTAGGTACATATGACCACCATGATACCCCCCAGAATGCCCGTGTCCGTCACTTTCGTTCAAAACTGAAAGTACAAAGAAAACATTACTTACATTACCATAGAAACATTACTACCATAGAATATCACTTAACAATTATAATTAACATACATACACAATATACTGATGTTATCCATTTATTGATTTGTGCCATGTCAAACCATGTCAAACCACGATATGTCATATTTATGCCATCTATTTTTGTGACAACCAACTAGTGATTTTTTAACTGAAGGATTTAAAGAATCTTCACCTCTGTGCCAACCAAAATGGGATTTTCACTTAAATGATCTTAAACATTTATGCAAATATCCCAAATGCTGTTCATCAACTCAAATATTTGAGCATTCTTATCATTCTTCATGCTTGGCATCAACCAAAGAAGACTTTGCAGAAAACACTTCATGCAAATACTAAGTACATGTACTGTTCCAATTAAATGACTGAGTATACTCAAATATAAGTGTGTTTTTAAGTTACTGAAGCTTTCAAAAACTACATCAGCACACAACTGAAAGCATCACATGAGAAAAGCAGAAGTCACATATATCTAACACCCACATCAAAAGACATCAATAAACTTGATGGACAAACATTAAAATACAATCCTTGAGGCTTTAAAGGTTGTCTGGTATTAATGTAACAGGAAAATGGATCCAAAGACTGCAGTCATGAAGTTTCTTAGTAATTTCATTTGCAACAAAAATACACCTATCTAGGCTTCATTATCTGTATTTTTTCCAACAATGTGGGTTATGTGAGACATAAAGCAAGGATAGTTGTTAAGAGCTCAAGTCAAAGTAAGGCAAGTGCAGAAAAGGCAGACCTTGTAGCAAAAATATATGACAGTGAATGGAAAAGTAGCCAAACAATGGCAAGTTTAGGTAAAGCAGAAAGGTTGGGTTCTGAAAACTCCCAGCAAGCCAGACTAACTAATCTATCAAGCAGCAGTATGAAGAACAGGTGTATTTGGTGTGTAGTAAATGAATCAATAAAAATGTTCAATGGTGCTGTATCAGTACATTTATGTATGTGCCAATTACTCTTAAATACTCTTCTTCACGATGGAACCTTTATTTTTGCATAGGAATAATTATGTGCATACTCTTTTACATGGTTTTAGTCGTGCTAGGAGACAATTATCAAGTCGCTGGGGCAACATAGATTGAATCAGTCTGACACGAAGAGATATATGTTACAAGATGCATTGTGTTTAATTAGGCTATTATTAGACAATTTTACAGAATTTAACGCCATTCCAACACCGAAGAACCAGAGTTAGAACTGTCATTATCGTGTTTACAGGCCAGTTGCTAATAGCATTTTGTAACCTTGACCTTGACTTTACAGTGCAGTTGCACTATTGAATAAAAGTTTTGTTAGCAAGTCCATAATGACCTCACCAGTTAAATTATCAATATCTATTTTGGATCTGGAGTGACCAGCAATGGTAACATCTCATCATTTTTTATGATGCACAACAAATCTTAACCTTCAAATTGCACTGTTCATCTTTTTCAAGATATTTCTAGTTTAATTGTAATCTGATTGTATATTAAACTTTTCTTGAATGTTTGAAGAAACTGGTATAACTGGCCAAAATCTGGGAAACTGCAATTATTCTACACTGAATGTTCTAGGTCCTCTGGCTGTCATGATTCACTTAGACTTTCGTTGACATCTAAAATACTATTTTATATCCTTAAAATCAGTGTAGTTCATTCAATACAGGAGCCTTATTTACAAACATGAACTGAAACTCAGACTTACATTTTACTCCTTTGTTGTTATATAACAGAACAGATTTTAATCAAACTTGGCAAACGTGTGGAGTGTGCAAGAACAATTATTCTGACAATAATTCATACGTATAGATATAAGGAAAACAAAAGGCAGATAAATTTAACTGATGCAGATCTAAAATGTTTGTGAATAACGCACCTCGTCATAAATAATGCGATTCCTACTTGTTATATATATTACACATGCAGCTGGACTGACTTTAAGTGACAGACTTATAATGATTTAGGGAGTAACACATCAATATTTAATGTTACGTATTAACCTAAACCACATGGAATATACTGAACAGACACCGTGGTCCAGACAAGTAATTATAAATATACAATGTGCCAAGCACGGGGATGTTGCGTCTTGTTGACTTTTTACTACGAGTTGAAACATTTCATACAGCTGATAATTATATTCATACTCAAAATGCTGAATCATTGTTTTTAGATGATGTAATGTATAAACTATGTAACATAGGGAACCATGGCCTAACTTATGAAGATAGCTAAAAGCTCTTTTGCAATAACACACAAATCACAATATAATTGACCTTGCACAGAAATGGAAAAAAACAACGCAACCTCACATTGACTGATATATATTAATTTAACGACATCCAAACAAATTAAATACAATTCACATAAATAATTACTTTAAGCAAAAATTCATAGAAGCATTCAAATTTTTATTTCATTACCCAATAGTAAAAACAGTTAAAAACAAACACACACACACACACAGTTATATGCTTATTGCTTTGATCCTGGACTTTGTGCATGCAAGATGTAATTTTGAAAAGATGTTAAAACAAACAGTGTATTACAATGAAGAATCGATAATTTAATTGAAGAAAATTCCTGAAAATTTTCAATTTAATTGCTTTTGTCACCTAAATCTCTTCTCCAAATTTGAAACAATTCATTGAAATATTCAATGGAACAATAGAACATTAATCTTAATTTAATCAAGGCCTCGGTCTGGTAGCATCCATTTTAAATAAGTACCATCATTTACATAAGACTGTTGTATAGATCACTTATGATTTGCAACACTTTTAATTACAAAATGGCCACAAGTTAGGAAAATTTTAGCTTTGTTAATTATAAATAGTAGTGAGACAGTGATGGTATATGTTCCTGCTACAAATTCTATAGATCTTGTAACCTTCAAGTGAACAAAACTTGGAATTACATATTACATATTAGCACGCTAGTCCATTCTTCAGTATTAAAATAATCATTTGCAAATAGCCCCTGATTTACATTATTCACTATTCCGATCAACCAATTAATCAACAAAAGCAAGTCTGTTTCCAACATTTATGTTATATAACCTACATTTATCAACAAACAGGAGGCATCTTATTGGAAATCTGTTAGGGACCATTATTAACAAAGCGTCACCATGGCGATTGTGAACAAAACATTAAAAGTGTCTCCATTGAGTCATGACTTTATTTATAGAGATGTTTTGACACCCTGAGTCTAAAATAACTTGCCAATTTGATAAAAAAGATCTAGATAAGTCATTGAGTACATGAATATTTCACTGGCATCAGTGGTCCACGGTATAGTATAATCAATGAACTGCACGAAAACCCCGTGTTGGCCAATTTGAAGTTAATGTTGGGGATTTGTCAAGCAAGGATTACCTTAATTACATTTTTGCCTTATTTGGATGCAATAGTGAGGTTACGTGCACCTTTAAATCAGGTTTGAACACACAGTGGTGTTTTTCACTTCTATTTTCACCCATTATTTGTATTAATGTGTTAAGTTCCTTTGCCATGGCAACTGTTTATACATAATTATATGTTCATGTCTCGCTGTGCTTGTGAGGTGACTGAGTACATTCTATGTGGCAATGCCTGCTGGACTCCTACACTCATCTGTTTCGCTGCATATTCATTTTGAATAAACCATGCACACACAATTTTTTGTATTAATTAACTCATACAAATCTAATTCTATAATCATGGTTGTAAATAACAAGTCATTGCAGGCACGGGGGGGGGGGGGGGGGAGGGGAGGGCAATAACCTCACGTAACTGCAAGAATGTAGACAGTGAAAATATGCATAATTAATCCCATATGTTTGACTGCTACATGAGATACGTCATTTAATTTACTGTTTGTCACAGTTTGATTTTGATTTAATTGACATTTATTGTGTATATCAGAATTTAAATGCTATGATTTATTACCAACAGTGAATTAATAATAGGCAGACAAATGTATCATGAACAAATCAGCTGAAACTGTGCTTGTCTTCTTACTGTATATTTATGAAATGTACAACAATGATATTTGCATGTAGCAGCTGGAAGAAAAAGATTTGGTTAACTAATTATTCAATTTTCATTCATCTGATCAATTACTGGAAGCTAAAAATGGTGCAGTAATCAATTCCATGTAAACAGAATTAGTGATATTGATGCTGACTGCCAATAAAGCAATATATACGTATCAAATATACTTCCCCCATCCCAATATTAACACTTAATTATAGAATTAGATTTGTATGAGTTAATACAAAAAATTGTGTGCGCATGGTTTATTCAAATATATATTAAGTATTGATGCTGACTGAAAATATTTAACTGCCACTATAACATCCCGGTATTGATGCCAGTATACCCCCCACCCCCAGTATTGATATGGAATATCTATATAACACCTTGGTATTGATGCCAATATACCCCCACCCCCAGTATTGATATGGAATATCTATATAACACCTTGGTATTGATGCCAATATACCCCCACCCCCAGTATTGATATGGAATATCTATATAACACCTTGGTATTGATGCCAGTATACCCCCCACCCCCAGTATTGATATGGAATATCTATATAACACCTTGGTATTGATGCCAGTATACCCCCACCCCCAGTATTGATATGGAATATCTATATAACACCTTGGTATTGATGTCAGTATACCCCCCACCCCCAGTATTGATATGGAATATCTATATAACACCTTGGTATTGATGCCAGTATACCCCCCACCCCCAGTATTGATATGGAATATCTATATAACACCTTGGTATTGATGCCAGTATACCCCCCACCCCCAGTATTGATATAGAATATCTATATAACACCTTGGTATTGATGCCAATATACCCCCACCCCCAGTATTGATATAGAATATCTATATAACACCTTGGTATTGATGCCAGTATATCCCCAACCCCCAGTATTGATATGGAATATTATTATAACACCCTGGTATTGATGCTGGCTGCCAGTATAACACCCTGGTATTGATGCTGGCTGCCAATATAACACACAGGAATTTATGCTGACAGCCAATATATCACTTTTTTATATCATTGATGCTGACAGCCAATATATCACTCTGGTATATCATTGATGCTGACAGCCAATATATCACTCTGTTATATCATTGATGCTGACAGCCAATATAACACCCTGGTATTGATGCTGGCTGCCAATATAACACACAGGAATTGATGCTGACAGCCAATATATCACTCTGTTATATCATTGATGCTGGCTGCCAATATAACACACAGGAATTGATGCTGACAGCCAATATATCACTCTGGTATATCATTGATGCTGACAGCCAATATAACACCCTGAGTATGGATACTGGTTGCTGATTACTAGTTATACTAATAAAACCCACTGATTTAAATGATGCACACAGTGTCATTCAATATAAAACCCCTTATATTCAATCTGACTGTAAATATACTACTAAAACCCCTGGTAATGATGCTGACTGCCAATTGATATATATCCCCTAGTATAAATGCTGACCACCAACCCAAAGTATAGATACAGACCACCAACCCCAAGTATAGATGCTGACCACCAATATAGCCAAAGTAAAAACGCCATCACAAATATTACTTATACAGTACACTATTAAAAGAATTATGTTTCAATAGTATACATATCTTAGGAGTTTGGTACCTGAAGTGTATCATAAATTTCAGCAATGATAGGGGCAATTCTGAACACTTGAGTTCATTTATTTGTAAGGCTAAGTTCAACACAGAACAAACTGTTCATACCAAGGACCAATATATCAAAGCAAATTCTTATAATTAGATTAAGGACACACCAAATACTAATTATCCTCCAAACAAAACTCTAATTACACTGCATAACATTACTAGTAGTCCTAATTATAATGGTACCTAGTCTATTTAGCTAGACCCAATAAATTTTATTTTGTTTTAAATTTAAAGAGTTAAGTTTCCAAAAGGTTCTTCACTTAAAATGCCCCACTTTCCTGTTATATTCATATTCAGATCACAACAAAATCAATAGTGCCTTTTTTGAACTTACACCATACATAATTATAATGACTTGATGCAATCACAACAAAACCTTAAGTATTTCAATAACATCAATCACCCTGAGGTCACAATATTTACACAAATCAATTGAATTAATCGGGCAAAGCATAAATAATTAAAATGTCTGGTATATCTTTTTCAAAATTTCTAAATCAAGAGGACCATCAGGATGATTTGCAACACAAAACACAAGAGGACCATCAGGATGAATTGCAACACAAAACACAAGAGGACCATCAGGATGAATTGCAACACAAAACACAAGAGGACCATCAGGATGAATTGCAACATAAAACACAAGAGGACCATCAGGATGAATTGCAACACAAAACACAAGAGGACCATCAGGATGAATTGCAACACAAAACACAAGAGGACCATCAGGATGAATTGCAACATAAAACACAAGAGGACCATCAGGATGAATTGCAACATAAAACACAAGAGGACCATCAGGATGAATTGCAACATAAAACACAAGAGGACCATCAGGATGAATTGCAACACAAAACACAAGAGGACCATCAGGATGAATTGCAACACAAAACACAAGAGGACCATCAGGATGAATTGCAACATAAAACACAAGAGGACCATCAGGATGAATTGCAACACAAAACACAAGAGGACCATCAGGATGAATTGCAACACAAAACACAAGAGGACCATCAGGATGAATTGCAACATAAAACACAAGAGGACCATCAGGATGAATTGCAACATAAAACACAAGAGGACCATCAGGATGAATTGCAACATAAAACACAAGAGGACCATCAGGATGAATTGCAACACAAAACACAAGAGGACCATCAGGATGAATTGCAACATAAAACACAAGAGGACCATCAGGATGAATTGCAACATAAAACACAAGAGGACCATCAGGATGAATTGCAACACAAAACACAAGAGGACCATCAGGATGAATTGCAACATAAAACACAAGAGGACCATCAGGATGAATTGCAACATAAAACACAAGAGGACCATCAGGATGAATTGCAACATAAAACACAAGAGGACCATCAGGATGAATTGCAACATAAAACACAAGAGGACCATCAGGATGAATTGCAACATAAAACACAAGAGGACCATCAGGATGAATTGCAACACAAAACACAAGAGGACCATCAGGATGAATTGCAACATAAAACACAAGAGGACCATCAGGATGAATTGCAACATAAAACACAAGAGGACCATCAGGATGAATTGCAACACAAAACACAAGAGGACCATCAGGATGAATTGCAACACAAAACACAAGAGGACCATCAGGATGAATTGCAACATAAAACACAAGAGGACCATCAGGATGAATTGCAACACAAAACACAAGAGGACCATCAGGATGAATTGCAACATAAAACACAAGAGGACCATCAGGATAAAGTTCTAACACAAGAGGACCATCATAATGAATTGCAACAAAAACACAAAAGGACCAAACCCAAAACACAAGAGGACCATCAGGATGAATTGCAACATAAAACACAAGAGGACCATCAGGATAAAGTTCTAACACAAGAGGACCATCATAATGAATTGCAACAAAAACACAAAAGGACCAAACACAAAAAAACAAGAGGACCATTAAGAGGACCATCACGATGAATTGCAACACAAAACACAAGAGGACCATCACAATGAATTGCAACACAAAACACAAGAGGACCATCACAATGAATTGCAACACAAAACACAGGAGGACCATCACAATGAATTGCAACACAAAACACAGGAGGACCATCACAATGAATTGCAACACAAAACACAGGAGGACCATCAGGATGAATTGCAACATAAAACACAAGAGGACCATCAGGATGAATTGCAACACAAAACACAAGAGGACCATCACAATGAATTGCAACACAAAACACAGGAGGACCATCACAATGAATTGCAACACAAAACACAGGAGGACCATCACAATGAATTGCAACACAAAACACAGGAGGACCATCACAATGAATTGCAACACAAAACACAAGAGGACCATCAGGATGAAACACAGCATATAACTGAAGAGAACCATATAAGGTCTGTTAAATTAGTAATTGAGTGAAAGGTTAATGTTTTCTTCAAAACAATATAAGATAATAATCATATGAAATAACTTTTTAAAGCTTTTGGAAACCCAGGAAAGCCATTTAAGTTTGACTGATTATATTAAATAATAGAGTAACTGTAGAGAAATGCTGTAATACCTAAAACACCAACTCAAACAATAACCTCTGTAAGAACAGTATAATTGGTCCAAAAGAATCCAGTATAGACAAGGAATCAGAAGAGCAATACCATGTGCATATCCATCAAAACAGCAACAATCAAGAATACAGTAAAACCTTAATAATAAGACAACCTTTGGTACGCTTGAAAACTGGTCTTCTTATTGAGGTGGTTTTAGTATTAAGGTTAAATAAAGAGCAAAACCGTGAAAATGGACTTGAAGATTGTATTCTTAATTTTGAGGTGGTTATATTATTGAGGTGGTATTTTACTGTGGTTACTGTACATAAATAGATTGTTGGGTCATTTAGATTAATTTCTACAGGTATCATTCATTTTCATAATGCAACTTTTTCAATTTAATTATTTTCTGTTGTCATCAATCTTTTCAGCAAATGTCTCATGTTATATTATATGAATATTAATGCATTTATAAACTTAAGTTACCAGATGAGATGTAATATCGGCCAAATAAATTTACCATATCACATATCACAATAAATAATAAATACCTCAATATCATTTACAAGTAAAGATGCTTAATAACCTTTAACACTTTGATATGCAAATTACGACAAAAATTGATGTATTTAACAAGTACTGTGATGATGAATGAATAATGTCATGAAATTAGAATTCCCCGTGACTTAAAAGTCATCAGATAGAACACCTTAAAAAACAGGCCATTAAGAACACAACTACAATATAACAGGGGGATGGGGGAAACAAGGGGCTTTAGATACATCCATGTTGGAAAAAAGTGAATGGATTTGAGATCTTTCGTATGATCAGATTCTTATCTGACAGAATAAGGCAAGAGCTTTCATTTCTCAGTGTAGCTGTAGGGGTGATTATGTATAATATCATGAGTATCACAATTCAACAGAGGAACAAAAAAAACTTTTAGGGCTATAAGATTGCAGAAGTACATCAACAAATAACATTTCTTGTCATGTGTTAAAGATCATAATTATGGAATTTCTTACACCAAATTCTGACATATCACTGGTATGTTATATACTGTACAGATGTCAGAAAGTATGGAGCCAGTATGGAATGGGATTGCGTATACAATGTAGTAGTTTGTCAGGGAATTCCTTGACAGTACATACATGTATTTAGTTTGTCAGGTTCATAAACTTAGTGCATATGTGCATTTTTCACATGTGCAAGTGCACATTGAAGTAATGCATACAAGATTTAGCCGTGGGGGGAAACTGAAGTAATAAAACTCATCACCAAAGCCAGCAAGATTTGTTCCCATAGTAACAAAGAATTAAAAAAATAACTTATGGCCATATCAATTTATGTCATGTGACACTTATTAATAATGCATGTAATAAAGTATCCAAATAATTAACCAGATTGTTATTATATTAAGAATCATATAAAGTCATAGCCAGAAAACTACATGGTTAACACAACTGCTAAGAGAATCGATCTGACTACATGACCGTGAACCAAGAGAAAACGACCTTGTAAGTTGCATTCTGTGCATTATCTCATTTTCATAAATATAAATGCCTGCCAAGTAATCTAAATCTTTTCATTGTGTTAAGGTACACCGCAGCTAAGTTACTGTAAGCTAACAGTATCCCCCATATACCATTTTATCTGAGGAAATAACAACAGTCTGTGAACCATGTATGTGCTGCATGGTGATTATGCCATCCCCGCTGAAATGACCATTGTCATATCAGGACTGACCATGATCAAAACATGGTCAACAATGATTTGACAATGAAAAAACATGATAGCTGACAATGAAGATTTTTGACAATGAAATAGTCCTGATCTGACAATATTTTGACCATGTCCTAATCATGGACATTTACAACCAACAGATTTGACAATGATATGATCATTATCAAAACATAGTCACAACAAAAATTAATTTCTCCATAGTCATATCAGAGTCTTTTTATTGTTGTTTTAACTGACAATGTTTTGACCATAGTGTGTTTCATAACCATAACATAGTTAAAACATAGCCAGTGTTAATTCAACAGCATAATTGTGATGAAAATTTAAATGACAATGATATAGCCATGCTGCTGTTTTGATCATGTTCAGGTCATGGACATCCCATACAGAAATTATTTCAATGTATTTTTAAGTCCTAATAATTCCTTAGAATTCTTAGCAATAAATACCATGTTGTCTCATTTAGAGAACATTGGAATTCTTTGTAATAGAGGGTCCTAACAAATCCTAAAAAATCATAAGATTACTTTGGATATTTAAGTTGGAAAAGTATGGAAAAGATTGGAATATTAATCCAAATATATCCTATCTTTTTCTGGATTGGAAAAGTTATCACTATTTAGGAATTTAAATATTTCTCTGAAATATGAAAATCCATACATTTGGATTAGTTAAGAATTTAGCATCATGACATTGAACAAATTGGATATCTTATTACATGTTAGAAATTTAACGGTTTCCTTTTTCAGATTTTGGGCAGTTTAAAATCCTATGTTTTCCAATGGTCTTCATTTATATGTGCTAGAGGAATACTTTACTAATTAATATATGTATACATGAATACTTAGTAAGTTGTATACAAAGAGTACATGTACATATCTGAACAATATAATTATTTCATGGTTGCCATCATGTATAGTATTTTGTAATAATCAGTTCGAGATAAACAAGTCAATTAAAAATAAGTTGACATACAAATAAAGATGTATTGTCTTAAGACTTCATCTATTTATTTTTATACATAAAACAATAACATATAAAAGGAAATATTAAATGTGCCAATGAATATTTTAACCATGTAAAGCTTTACTAACAAGACAAACATTTTGACAACCATGAACTAATTATATTGTTCAGATACTCTTTGTATACAAATTACTAAGTTGACTGTCATCTGACCATGGTTACAAACATTATAGACATGGTTGGCTATGGTCAAAACGACTTTGTGCAAGGTTCACCTTGGTTGAATTAATGGTCAGTGTTAATCATTCACTAATAAAAAACTGTTCTATATCCTTAAGTAATAATTATTCTAATAAAGTTAATGCATTCAGGACAAAATTATTTGTACAGGTTATCAGTTCAACAAAGCATTTGTTCTACTTTCACTCAATTTTCAGAGACATTTACCATCTGTTTTTTTCAAAATTATGATCTATTTATGGCAAATGTAGTTCATTGTAGTTGTAAAACATAAGAAAATTGACATTGTTACCAAATTATGTCACTTCCAAGACTTAAACTAACATTTTTTTAAAATATTTTGAAGTATTTTAGTAAATTACCTCCCTTTATAAAAAAATACATACTTTTTTATTTTTTTCCAATAAAAGCACCATTAAAAAAATATTCAGTAAAGGATTGCCTAGAATATTATAACTTGCAACTGCTTTAAAATTAAATTTAACATACATTATACAATTTAAAAATAGTTTTAGTTGTGTTTTAAGTTACCATATATATAGAAGGAAAATTACTTAACTTTATAAACTGAATACTTTATCCAATGATGGACTGAAAAAAGGTGTTTTGACTATGGTTCATAATGACCCTGATTTAACTGTCAAGATGACCATGTTTCAAACATGGACAACCATGGACGTTAAATGGCACAATTGCCTGAACATGGATGACCATGTTTTGACAATGGTTCATAATGACCCTGATTTAACCGTCAAGATGACCATGTTTCAAACATGGACGACCATGGACGTTAAATGGCACAATTGCCTGAACATGGATGACCATGTTTTGACAATGGTTCATAATGATCCTGATTTAACCGTCAAGATGACCATGTTTCAAACATGGACGACCATGGACATTAAATGGCACAATTGCCTGAACATGGAAGACCATGTTTTGACAATGGTTCATAATGACCATGATTTAACTGTCTGGATGACCATGAATTAGCAATTGTATGTCGATGTTTATATCATTGTCATGATAAAGTCATATCATTGTTAAAGTGACCATCGTCAGGAATTGTGCCATTTAACGTCCATGGTCATCCATGTTTGAAACATGGTCATTTTATTGTCATAACAGGGGTCGAACATGATCACTGACCATGTTTGAAACATGGTAAAACCATGGATTAAACATGGTTTGACAATGATCATTTCACAGGGGATGATGTACTAAGTTTCATTGGAATTCGTTCAATACGGTGCGAGTAGTTCCAGACACAAACTTCAATGTACCAATAATGCCAGAGTACCTAAGTTCACAGACCCTTAAGCAATGCATGGACTTAAACTCTAGAATATATGAACTTCATGGTGTATGTACAGTGAGCACAAAATTTCATTCATTGGAATCTCTTCAAAAAGAGTGAAGTAGTTTGCAACACATTTCTTTTGCATTTTGACAGACCAATTTCATGACCATGATTATAAATCGACTCTATAATACACCCTACTCGCAAAGAAAAAACAGAAAGAGAACACATAATTTTGTTTCTGTTTTTTTTATGAGCATGTAGTGCAGACATCCGACTTTCCAAATTATGTTCAAAATTCAAAACTGTGACAAATAACAAATATCAAATTTCAATCTCTAAAACAGTCAAATGTGTGTCTTGTACTTTAAAGATAAGAATGTCATGGTGACATACAAAACACTAGGTGTAGTTTATTTAGTCTTCAACAAAGGAGCAATATTTAATAAGCACCATGAATAATACACTGCAGGGTTCATTATATAATGAGAGAAAACAGGAAACATCTAATACATAGAGTTGTATCATAACTGTTGTAACATCCTCGCTAAAACTGTTTGTTTTTTTACCAAAGATTTGTGGTTTAAACCCAATATACTGTAAAATTATCACGGTAAAAGAACTCTTGACTCTTACAGGCACTGCGGTAGGTACCTTTGATATTGCAATAAACCTGTAAATTTCAAAGCTATTGCATACAAATTTGCAGTATGATGTATTGGTGTAGTTTTATCAGTTTGAACATCAAACACACCATGGTTTGTAACATCAAAGTCTAGATACTAATATTGGGGATTTACGTCTTCTGTTGTATCCCCTGAGAAGGCTTGTTGTTTAGGTGTTCTAATAAGTGATGCACATCATTGTTATCACACGCCTACCAAACTCCTCGTGTGCAGTATTAAATCAAAGCACAAGACATTAAATTGAGATTTCAAGAAGGCAGTAAAATGTGTTTGTTTATTGCTTCAATTAGAAGGGAGGTAAATCTTGATTTTCAGCAGTATCTCAGTCGCATACAATGACAAGACTACCTGAGTTTTTGGAATTCCAACCAGTATTGGGCCCAGACTTGTAACCATTTCTCAACACTCAGTATTCTACACTCTGCACTCAACACTCTGTATTCTACACTCTGCACTCAACACTCTGTATTCTACACTCTGCACTCAGTATTCTGCACTCAACACTCAGTATTCTGCACTCTGCACTCAACACTTAGTAGTCTGCACTCTGCACTCAACACTCAGTATTCTACACTCTGCACTCAACACTCAGTATTCCTCAGTCTGCACTCACCACTCAGTATTCTACACTCTGCACTCAACACTCAGTAGTCTACACTCTGCACTCAACACTCAGTATTCCTCAGTCTGCACTAAACACTCAGTATTCCTCAGTCTGCACTCAACACTCTGTATTCTACACTCTGCACTCAACACTCAGTATTCTGCACTCAGCACTCAAATTATTAATCTACTCAGTTGGAGAGTGGATTTTTAAGAATGAAAAGTGGATTGAAAAGCTGACAGGGTACATGTACTCTGTGGTCCACATGGTTACGTTTTTGTGTGAATCTGAGATATAAGTATAAAGATTGAAATGCCATATGTACTCAGCACTAAGACCCACCATTTTGTATTTTTGTGATTATTCACTACATCATGACAATGTGATGTAAATGATGAACTAGTCTTGGATAGATAGTTTAATTCAAGTGAATGGTACATGTATGTGATAGCATGCTAAATAAAAAATCATATGCAGATGGTTTCAGTGCAGTTCTTTTCCAGAAACAATGTGAAAGTGTTAGCACTTTTGACCAGTATATATAGGTGGTTGCATGAGAACATGACAAGCTCAGCTTAGCAAGCAGACTAGCTATCAACAGCCACCCCCCCCCCATCCCCCTATACTTTGGGTTCAGTCTTGTAATTGATGGTAGAATGTTTTGGACTACCTGACTTATACATTATCATTTCCTAATCTGTCTAGAAAAAGACAAAAGCTGTTGATAGAACACACATGTTTATGCCCCCGCCCCCCCTCAAGCCAGTCAGCATGAGTACAAGTTAGTGGTAACCAAGCAAACTTTGATCAAGAAGTTGCCCAAAGACAAATGGTCATCTATTGACCACAGACAACCACCCTATATATACTTTGACAGTCCATATACTTATTGGCGCCGCCCATGAGGGCGGGACCTTTAATGGAATCACAACATTTTTGAGACTATGGTAGAAGCATCTATTTATAACTGAATCTATTTTTTTATAAAGGGTTAAACTGCAGTAAATATTACCCGTTACTTTTTGTATTTTTATGATTTAGAAATAACATATTTTTAATGCATTTGTATTGTCGAATATATGTCTTTTACAAACGATATGTTTATGATAAATACTTGCTGATCCCCGAAAAATAGGACGATTCTACATAAACAGCATGTGTGTTAGGTGTCGAAGATAAAATAATAAAAAATTAATTATAAAAATCTTCATTTTCACTTTACTTAAATCAATATTAACACATTGGTACTTGTAACGTGGATATTTATGCAAGTTACAGTGTTTAAAAGGAAATACACACCAATGATAGTATGAAAATGGACTATTCCAAAACATTTTCCGCCATTAATACGCTATTCCAAAACATTGTGCACCAGTTTTGCGATGCGCCCTTGGATGCTTTGCATCAATGCATTTCTTGTATCATTCTCTAGTTATGATTAGGAAACCAAACAGTCTACAATCTGACAGACTCACAGACTGACTTACTGACACCAGCAAAACCATATATCACTCTTCTTTGTAGGAGGCATAAATAGTGCTGATTATACCAGCAATTAGACAGTGTGAGGGATGAAGAACTTTGCAAAGTTCCCTTTGAAACCGACAGTTTTATACCCAATACATGCTGTTTTACACCAGTTATTACTTTGTATACCGCTAAGTACTACCTGAAATAAACATACCCTTCCACATATCTATACAACAATACCACACCGCATGAATTTTTTACACCAACAACATAGTAACAGCCAAGAATTGTATATATTCAACACAAGGAGCTAAGTATTTCTCTATGACTAACATACTAACCTTTAGTCTTTTTACCAGGTATCCGATACCAAAACATTAGCAAACGTACACAGTAACTGGTATATAATATTGTTCATATCTGAGATTGTCCAATGTACTGACATAAAATGATATAACATTATCCAAGGATGTCCATAAATGCATGGACATAAAGTGACATATCAAACAACTGTAGTAAGAAACGTTATGGATTTTCTATTTTGAGGTACATACTGCAAATCGTTTTACATACTATCGATTCTAATCAAATATATATTTACAGAACATTTTCAGGAGAAATATATGATACGTCAATTTTTATACAAATTTGCTAAATTATTTTACAAACCGGAAATTTTCTTTTCAACAACATTTCTACTTAATGTTATCATATAGACTATACCATGCATTACTGGTAATTAAAAATCAATAAACTTATGGATGTAACATTTAAATTATCAATAAGATTTTGAGTTATCATAAGGACTGAAAATCGTGAACACAGTATTACAAAATTAATCAAACATGAGCCATTATTTTGTTAGTTTTTCTACAATTGAAAAAGGAATGCTTGGCATTGGAATATAAAAATTCACAATCTTCAATTTATGTGAAACTGCATGCACATAAATATGCCACAGAATAAATCCCTTGAAACTTAGAATAAAATACCTGTATTTTCAGAAAAAAGGGTAATACATGTATAAACGTAGTTTATATATTATACAGACACCAAAAACAAAATTTAGACAATTATTATTATTATTAACAACAGTTAAATAAGCCAATCAAACAAGAAATAGGTAGGTTATCCGAAACCACACTCATTAAATGCTTTCACTTTTAAACCCACAAATGTAATTAGTTAACCGTGATCCATCAATTAAAGCACATGTATTCACATTCCATATGTCATTTCACATCATAAAATGATTTTAAGATTTTAAATATCTACTCAACAGGAACAGATTGACACTCAAATATGTGTATTTCCAACACGTGTTTAGCATGTTTTGCAATCCATTCAAGCACAGAAGTATGCCCTATTTGCTATTATGTATACACAACACTAAGTCTACGTCTTCCAATATATAATAATTCTCAACAACAAGAAAATAATTACATTTCACGCTTTAGAACATTAACAACAGTAGCAGACGACAATATCAGTAGACTGGTTTCTCCAGTTATCTATATGTATTATGACACCATCAGTTGCCACATTTAATATCAATGGTAGCACAGTCTATGATATAAGGAAGTTCTCCCACTTCTTCTTGACACAGCCATGATAGAAATCAATATAACCACGATGTGGTAAAAAAACTAGGTTACCTTGGGCTCGAAAATTGGAAATCTAATCAAGCATGCTGGGAAAGTCATAACAAATTTAGCGAGACGAGTATTTACAATATTTATAATAAAAAAACGCAGTAACAAACACATACCAAAATTAATACTGTTTGTTATTTTAGTTACTATGACAACAGAATCATCACACTAATTGTACTTTAACACAAGTGTCTGGAATGTATGTATAAATATCAATCTGTATCAATATAACATGTAGTAATAACCAACCACTTACAGCCAAGCATCTGTTAAGTACACAATTGGTCACTTCAGGGGTCAAATGCTAGAAGTACCACTGAAGCAGATATTTATATATGTCATAAATAAGGACGCAGTCACCAAATCTTTTATAGTACATAACCTTTGAAAACATCGAAAAATAGTAAACTTCTGTTTAGGTATTCTTGCAACTGAAAACATAAAAAAGGTCTTCTTTGTAACAAGAAGAAAAACATCAATTTCACACCTTGGAGTTAGTGGAAAACGGCTCAATTACAGTAGGCTAAGCATTAGGAAAAAATCAATACCAACATCACTGAATAACAGTACAGTCTGACCTAGAATGTCGGTAAGACCTTACATACATAAGTAATGGGTTTTCATCCATAGCATGGCTACCTCCATATATAGTACAGTGAGATTGTCTTCACTGAGCAAGTAAATCACCTTCGAGGGGTGGGGAGGTGTCATCATTGCTATGAAAACCTATACTTGCATAAATAATTATATTGATATCACGTTCCAGATAAAAAAGTACAGTGAGGTAAGGTTTATCGATTAAATCAGTTGACGTATATTGGTAAAATAACTAGGGCATAAAAGAGCTCCATTTAGACGGCCTAAATTGAAGCTTTTTCTTCTCTTTTGAGTAACAACGGCTGACAATTTTAAGCTCGATTCGCTGAGATCCTGTCAAAAATCATGGGCATTAAATCTGATTTCAAAAATATTGTATGCAATTTTAAATAGTATTCATATGTCAGACTTTTTACCACGCATTTTCTAAATTGTAGAATCAATTAAAATCAGAATACTGAGAGAACCATCTTCATAGCTTGCATGTAAATATTTATGAAATTTCCTTAGTTAATATTTGTACATAAATATTAAACTAAAGATCTCAATGGAACAGTAATTTCTCTTCTAAAAGTTTCCTACATTATTTGGGTCATAACAAAACCTAGACTGGAGAAACATAACTCACTGGTGTTCATTATGAATCTTATTGTTACATATGTTGATATGCATTGAATACCATATTTATCCTAATAAACACACATGTGCAACATTAAAAGCAGACCTGACTCAAATCATACTGTACGGTTGTTTGTGTCAGTTATAATGTGAATGGATGTTAGCCGTTTGTTCCGTGCACTGGTTGATAAAATATCAGTTGCCATCAAATTGATGTTGAGAACAAAACTTATAGGCAGCAGAAAATGGTGGATTTTTTTGAGTTTCAAACCAGACAAGCTCTCAAAAATAAGGTAGTCACAGTAAAAAATAAGGGAGTCACAGTCCAAAAATAAGGGAGTCACAGTAAAAAATAAGGGAGTCACAGTCCAAAAATAAGGGAGCCTCAGTCAAAGAGTTCTACATAACAATGGAGTCAGTTTATGACAGAAGGGGGGACGCGGCCTTGGTCCAGTGGTTAGTGCGCTGGACTTGTAACCCGGCGATCCGGGTTCGATTCCCGGTCGCGGCAGGTTATACCCATGAAAATTTGACAAAAATGTTGATTTTCATCCTCATGTGGAGAAGTTGCCGGCTCCTTGTGGAAGGGTAAGTTAGTACTGGTTAGATTTCAGTCCAGGAAAAACTGGTTAGGTGAACCGGCCGCCTTATATAACTGAAATATTGTTGAGAAATGGCGTTAAACCCAATGAAACAAACAACATACGACAGAAGGGATAGACAGAAATATTACACATGGAAATATATACACAAAATTATAATATCAATGATTTCAAATACAAAGTTTGTGATAGTTTCAATCACAAATTTCCTCTCACAATCATTTGTTTACAAAGACCAAATTCACAACAGACATCAATGAAGAATTTGGGAATCAATTGATTTAAAGGATGAATTTTACAATATAATCAACAGATTTCCATGACGAAATTCAAAATTCAATTTGATTAACAGAAACTTGACAAAGGATGCTGTCAGAGAGATTCAAACAAGTGTCTGTACTAAATTACAATGGATTGCATGATTTCATCAACACTCTGGGGGAGAAACTACGGAAGAATCATTTAAAAAAAGTGTTTAAATTTGGCTATTTGAATTTTGAAAAGATATTGTTTATTTGAAAATAGAGATGAAACAAAAAATAGATTTGAGAAAGACGAAGAGGAAACAACTAAATTGTCAAAATTACTTAGCCTTTACCATGTTCAAAGTAAGAGAAATGAGACAATTGTCTCTGAAGCAGTTTTTCCACCCAATTCTATCCAATTGGTGGCAGTCTGATGCAGATTCCAAACACAGTTTAATAGAAAACATTGTTAAAATTCAGTTCTTACAACATTTTCTGTCAGATAATCACTTACTGTTTGTATGGCATTACATATAAACCCTATCAAACAAACTTTAGGCGAGTAGGTAAGGTAGGTAATTAACTTTTTGTTTATAATTTTTTATGGTAATACCAGTTTTAAAAACTATTAATTATGTTCCTAAAAAACGTTTCCACTCGGACCCCTCAATTTTTTTTTGAGTAGGGGCCATTTTCATGACAGAAAGAAAGTGACCCTAAGTTGTTTAAATTTAATAATTTTGCATTCAATGTACAACTTTTAAGTCTTACAACTGATATTTAAACCAATTACTAGTACTCATATCTTAGTCCGCAGACATCACCATGAAGGTAAAGGACCTGGGATGACTAAGGAATATGATCAGGTATTCATACCAAAGCCACCGCAAATGATAAATATGTTGAAATTCTGTGATCTCTCTCGAGTGATATTATACCCCATAGTCTTATAATGAATTAAGGCCTGTCCTGCATTTGTCTATTATCCGACGACTAAGAAGGTCACAGACGTATCTCTCTATGCCAGATTCAAGCCTATACAGACCTTCAGAGCAGAGGCATCCAGCACTCCACTTCTAGATCATTACAGTCACGCCTCCCAGAAGTTATTTATGTACTGAATCAAATATTGGTAAATATTATGTACACTTTAATATATTTATGGATAGCATGCTGACAAGTGAATTTGAAACTGTTTTATCTTAACTACAGAAGTGGCGAAGTTCCAATAGTTCTTGAAATACCTGAAAATACATGTATACTACAACAACAACTATCCAAGTCGAATGTCAAAACGACATTATTAAAATGTAAAGAAACCAGTAGTGCTGTAGGTGAGAGATTTTCGCTGAGGATTTCATCTCTCAAATTAGAATATCACATAGGGTGCGGCTGGTTGTTGATAAAATCATTACATGGTATTAACTTGGCTCATTTGTTAGATAATCTACGACATTGAAATGGTGCATAAATAATGTATTCACCATCAAATTAACGGTTTTTAACTGTATTTGGCACTTTGCTAAGTTTAAATGGTATAAAACATGAATAATTAGTCTATTGTTTCTGTCCGAAAAAAAACTGTCGAAGTCAAATGTATTTTTTGGCAATGCAACAACTGCAGGCGACTGCAGACAACTGCAGGAGACTGCAGGTTAAATAAGGTCACGGACAGAACGCCAATTAATTGCAACAAAGCAACATTCATTGCAACAAAGATGTTAAACAAGTGTAGTGCTTTATGAGATGCAAGTTTATAACACAATAGTTTTGAACATATGGGCATTAATTAATTAAACAATTGGATTTCGGCTCCGTGGAGTTGAGCCCAAAATTTATAGGCAGAGTGAATAGGTCCGCTTTAGAATGTTTTATTGCATTTTAATGGTTCCTTTTATTGATGAGATGTTTTATACACTACATTAAAAAACTTTTACTTTGATTGACACATTAAATAAAATGAAGTTAAAAGTGACAGCTAGTACACATCAAAGACTGCTGGGAAATCAAGATATTTGTCAGCAGAGGCAAATATAAGCAACTAAACCAATAACTGCAACTTAAATCTGTTGATATACCCAAACAATAGATTTCTACCCCAAACAATAGTGGTTGGGAAAGTGAGAATTAAGACACCAAATAAATTGCCTGTCGGTAAATCAATCAAAAAGAGACTTTATCTTTTAATTAAACCAAAATTACTTCATCCATTATTAAAAAGAATGTTAATTAAGAGTCAATTTCACACAGAAATCTTCAGAATATCTCCCATTTTGCTTTTTTTTAAAAACATAGAATGTCGTCTGCTCTCACCTCTGAATCTGTAATGTACCTGCTTCAATATCACCACATAGATCAGTCCATCGAGAAAATTGAGATGGTATATTTCAGCATAGCTGTATATAACATTGATTTTGACCTACATTTTTGACCCACCAAATGTTGTCCTCGAAGCGGGCTTTCTAAAATCTGACCAATCTGAATCATATTTTTACCCAAGATGCACCAAACGGGGTTTTGGTTCACCCAAGAGGCACCAAACGGGTTTTTGTAAGATGTTTGTTCGTTAGCAGTTCGAATATGTTTATATGTACGGTGGTCATATATGAAATGACCCTGATAAGACAGGTCCATGATTATAGTATATAGATCCGAGTTAATTTTTTGTAAGAATTTATTTTTCAACATGTTGCAAAGAATGATATTTCATTTAACATAGTAACTGGAAGACATCAATCATTCTATCTACACTGTTTATCTTTTTTTAAAGATATTTCTTGTCTTTCATTTAATTAAATCATTTCCTATGGAAAACTTTCTTATTTTTTGACAAGTAGCAAAAACCGCGGTGAGCTAGTTATGATGCAACAAAACGTAAGTTATGATTATCTCTGCATCCATGCAGACAGTGATGCAATCTAGTATTCCATTACAGAAAATAAATTGGATTTCACACACTTATGAGATGATATATAACAAAAACATAAGATTGTTTTCACATCAATATCAATCCAACAATCCACATCTTCTTGTCACTAAAATAATGACATAACGATGAAAAAACGAATTACTCTTATATGTTTTTCTATAACAACATCTCTGCACAGGAAGTCAAGTACCGACACGCATGCATGGACTCACAGTGACACATGCACGTAGTAACGAGAATAAATCATACGCCATTTGTATTAAAGGTAAAATATTTTGTTTATCTAATGATTTAAACACAATTCTGAGACAAAGTTTGAAATCTAAGAAGAAATTTTGACATTCCTTCTAATCATAGGAACTGTAAAAGAATTATACCAAACAAACGTCAAGGTAATTAAACAAAATATGAACAGACAGACAACAAATGAATCTCGAGTGGATTCATGAACATTATACTCATTCCTTTTGAACCTCCAGAACAGAAGAGCTTAATTAGCATTAAGCAATAATAGAATAATGTATAACAATTATTTACAGCAGCAGATTTGAGTCTGAATTAGTTAAAGTGAAAATAATGGGAATCTGATGATGATAACCCAACGTGTAAACATACATCCATGTATATCAGTAAGCATACATTACATAACTTTGATGAGTTCACCAGGCATCCCATCTTAACACAGGCAAATGTATCTAGGTGTTATATGTACAACTGTTACAGTAACGAGGTACTTTTAGTCCACATAAGCAATATTCAGTTATTGCTATCAGTTAGAAACGAGAAATGGATTTTTTTTTTTGCAAGACAAACATTGAACTAATATTTGTTACCAGCGTTGCTTTAATGTCACAAAAGTATATACATAGTTTTGTTGAAATTTATTCATTTTTTCACATCAATTGTGGTGACACATGTTTACAACTGATTTGTATCACTCTCAATGACTGGATAGCTTCCTAGGTTACAAACCTGAGTGCCCACACCTTATTCCAGGATTGTGAAGTTGGCAATTCAATCTTGCTCCAGGTGGGATTCAAACCAGTGACCTTCAAACAAATCAGTCAGGTACATTACCCTTCTACCACTATGCCTCTCTCAAATACTGTGACTTAATTATTCCGGGGAGTTGTGAATGCAGTAATTCTAAGGCAAAACAAGGAAATAACATTATAGAAGTGCGTGTGCAGATTCTTCAGTTTTAGTATAATGGCCCAGAATTCATACAGACAAGCGTGCACAATTCTAGGAAAGCTTCAATTCTGATCAATAAATATATACGTATAACAAGCTAACAACTAATCATTCTAACAAAACATGTTATTAAACTAAGAGTCTAGAATTTATTGATCAAGTAACAGACACAGTTTTCGAATTCAATTTATCAAACAGAAAAACAACACATTTTGCTATGATTCCATCTTAATTTGGTATTTCAAAGACTGCTACATTGAATTTATTTCTGTAAGCAAGGCATGTCTCAAATACAAATTGAATTTGATATTTCTCTTAAAAAATAAAATAAGATACTCAGATATGTATTTCTTACCACATACAGTCTAGACTTATTCAAAATTATGTCTTGAAATGTAACGTAAAGCTGACTGCATGGCATAATGCAAGAAGACAAGATGAAAATAAATTCTAGAATGTTTCTTGTCATGATGCATATCGGTAACTTCAGTTTAAACGTAGTAAATCAGAATTTACAAGCATCACGTTTTCATTATATTGCATTCTGTTCTTGATTAAGCGTAAACATTTTCTATATAAAACCATGCACCAGTATATTCTTGGGGATTTAAAAAAAAAACGAACAGTTGCACAAAAACACAGTATAACTTATTTAGCTTTTGGCAACATAATGTGAGGTAGCTTACAGGAGATTGTCACTAGTTCTTTCCCTTTATCCCATTTAGAGTTCTCTCCCTTTCCCGCCTTCCATATATATATACAAAGGTTACAGAGAACTCTAGAGTAGCGGATCAGTGGTCCAGTGGTAAAACGCTGCACTTGTAATCCAGGGATCGCTGGTTCGATTCCCCGCTCCATCACTGACCGTACTAACAGTCTTTCGGACGAGACTTTAAAAACCGAGGTCCCGTGTATGATGCTTTACATCGAGCACGTAAAAGAACCAGGGGTGCTTCTGGAACTGGGGCATCTTCTGTATCATGCACTATCCTCCAAATCTAATATGACTAACATTCTTCCGGAGGCGTCGCCCATGTGGGAAACCGGTGGCGACGATAAATAAAAGCATATACAACAACAAGAACTCTAGATGGAATAAAGGGAAAGAACTCATGACAATCTCCTGTGATGTAGTTGTACTTATAACAGTATTAGGGGCCATTGAGGGAGCAATAAAAATCTTCTTTTATATGCCATTTAATCTTGTTCACCTCAATTTTCTAAACCTTCAATAAGCTTGATGCTGTTGTGATAATGTGACATTAGTTATGAAAATGATATGGAAACAGTAAAACTTTACAGCTGTATTATAGACATTATGCATGTTTGACCATCCAATGTTAGAGGCATTAAATAATCGCCTAGATCAAAATTGATATTAGAAAGAACATTTCTATCAGGCCAATATCTATTCAATTATCAGGTTATAATACAAGAATCTTCAACTCTCATTAACTGAGTTACATGTATTTTCAAAATATTCATAATCAAAATATTGTTATTAAACTTAGGAGCGTCAACCTTCACATGTCAGTCAAGTTTACACTATTGCCACTTATCATTAATTATTACATGTCACCTCCCACTGAACCAATGCTGCTCTTATTTACAGTGTTCAACTGTTGCATAACTACGTCATTCCGTAAATGTCAATTTCTAAAATATATCTTTTTTTCGTGAATCAACATAGTGTTAGTCTCTGAAAGAGATTATGTTACTAGTTACCTTTGAGAAGATAAGAGTATAAATTGTAAAATATTACATAAATCCCTCAACAGAGTGAAAAAGTGAAACCATTTAAACTTGAGAAATTATATAATATTTTTAGTCAAACTAGTGTATCTTCACATAAAAAATAAAGCAGATAGCCTTATAGCGCTTTCACTCCTAAAAATCAAATCTACTCCTGCTTTGAACTATGATCCTTTAAGTGTAAATTTCTATCAAAGTTTAGCTGCATATATTAATTCTTTAAATTAAAAGAGCACATTTTATTTCATTTTTTGAATAGCCAAATGGAGATTATAGTAATCCAGCTGAGGAGACGGGCTTTAATGTGAGTACAAATACACATACTGTCAGTGTGACATGCATACATTATAAACTGGTCTAAATTGACATGAAAAAAAGATCATTACCTTAAAGGATTGTACTTGTATAGGTTATCATTACATCATATTTGAAGCAATATAATTAAGTGTATATTATTGCCTTTACATTCATAGATATATTGAAAGAGTATTTCAATAACATTTCAGGTCCTTTTCATAGTCTTTACTTCATCATATTTAAGTCTATTCATCAGCTTACCTGATACACTCTTTTTAAACTATAAAGTGTTCTGAAAAAACCCCAAAGCAGAACAGTATGTTTCAACAAAACACAAGAAATTTTCTCCTTGAAATATATGTAGAATGTTCCTATTGTAATAATGCCTGAAAGACTACTGTGACAAAAATCTGACCAGAAATAACCCTAACAGATGCATGCACTTACAACAGTCAATAGTTACACTGAAATTAGGTCATAATCAAAACTGTTTGTTTGGCGTATTACATACCTACCCTATAGAAATGGCGGCGTCTGACCGATATATAATTATTGGATTGTCCGCCCGATGTGTGCAATGCCCTGCCGGACATCGGCCAGGCATCGACTGATTTATTGGTGATCAGTTTGTGATGCGAAACACCGCACCAGGTTTAAAGTCCGAGCTAAAAGTAACTAGATGCCCATCCGATTCCCAAAAATGACCCGGCAGCTGCAAGGAGTCCCGTGGGGCCCCGGCCGAAAATGCCTAGAAATCCCATCGCAAACTACTTGCAAACCCATCGCAAGCTAATTGTGAGTGGGGTATTAGCATCATACAGATAGTAAACAATTTTTATGCTGAAATCAAGAAAGATCATGCAGAGGTTAGTACATTTAGGGAAGAAAGAGAATAATGAAATACCTCGTTTACAAGGCCTAACTATTGTATTGTTCCACCCAATTAATTTCAGTACTCTATTGCTGTTATATACACATAATTTGGCACTTGGTATTAAGTTTTTTGTCCTACTGGTAACAAGTATACTGAGGTCGACTTTGATTACTTGTTTGATAAAAGAATAATACCTTGCATATGCCTAAGAGTGCACTAAATTTTACGACATAAGGATAATAGGCACGTCCTTGACACAAAAACTCAAAATGACAGGCATAAGTTTCCTGATATTTGTAGACACAGAGATAACCTATGCTATCATATATCCACTAATGTGCATCATTTGCATAAGGTATTGTAATCTCTAAACACTTTATATCCTGTAACATTTGTAAATCAATTAGGTCATCAAAGACTTTGGTTCAGGACACGGTTCTTTATGGTTATCAAGTTCTCTTGCAATAGTGATATGGTACATAAATAGACACTAACACGCATGTTTTGTCTTCATATAATCCCCTTGATATTGATAATAACAAATTAATGTCTGCATGCTTAGAAGGAAGAATATTCTCAATATCATAGAACAAAATAACAAACAGACCCTATTTTAGGGGCCAGGGGGCACAAATCCTTGTGACTTACTTTTCCAGTATATACAGTCTATTCAGGCTTATGACACAATAAGAAATATCTTGTAAAAGATGGTTGGCGCAATTTGAAGGAGATGTCATGATTGCTGATCACTCCAGATCCAAAATGGATTTCGGTAAATTCACCGAAATTCAGTGGATTTTGGTCGAAAGGTGAACCAATTTGTGTCAATGTTACAATGTTGTTCAGTTGGAATTAGTATGCCAGTGTTGTAATACAAGAAATATTGAAGATGAATAACACTGTATTATGATTTGTCCATATTTTACTGATTTGAGACAAATGTATATTTAATAGTTGTTCTATTGTGTAATATTCTACAGAAAGAGAGTTCAATGACACATGCAACTGAATAATGTCTCCCATTCTGCAATGTAGTGAAACTACTACATGTATTAATATTATCAACAGACATATTATTAAAATGTTTTTGGTCTGTATCTAACATAACTTCTCAAATTGAGATTTTTAACAAGACTAAAATTTAGTTACTCATATAATGAGATAGTGGTGTTAGTTTGTCTAAATCTAGTTTATGTAAGTTTTTTTCATTTATTATTTTCTAGGACTATAAGTCTGCTTTTATTTTCTCGAGAACAGTTGTAAACTTACTGTGATGGAGGTGGTCAGCCAATGAAAACCTGTTGTGCAAAATATTGACCAATAGACATAGTGTACACAATAACAGTATTCTCAGCTAATTATAAATCAGCATAATTCCCTTAAGTGTTGTATTTGAGATCAATATCAGTTGTGAACTAGCTAGTTTGATATTGAATCACAAAGTTATTATGTGTTCATTCCCTTAACAAGGTGAATGCGCTTTCGCATCTAAGTTATCACACAACTAAGAAATTTAGATAACAAAAAATATCCCGAAAAAAGATTGTCAACGCAATAAATATGAAGATTAAGATTTGTTGTGCAACATAAAAAAGTGTCAAGATGTTACGACTGCTGGTTTCTCCAGATCCAAAATGGATTGCGGTAAATTCAACGAAATTCAGTGGATTTCGGTAAGGTAACGTACCCTTTATCAAAAGGTAAACCAATCTGTGTCAAGGTTACAAACATCGTTCAGTTGAAGAGAAATTGCCTGGGTGGTTAACGAAAATTTTGATTGATTTACACAACACAGATATGCGCCGAAAAACTCAAATTATTGTTAAGGAGGTGCTAAAATCATAATGTTCTATAGCCATTTTATTTGCATTTTGTAATTTGAATACTGACATATTGATAGAGTAAGAGTTTGATCAGTTTATTAAACACCAAATTAACATCCAAGACAATCATGTCGACTTTTCCTGCATGATGAAACAAAGTGACGATCCTAAGGGAAATTACAGACACGTTATCAACGCGGCTCATCAATGTTGGTCTTTCATGCACAGTTCTAAATATAATACTTATATTCCTATGCTGAGTCCAATATAAAATAACCAGACATTTTCATTAAGATCTACAATTTAAACTCAGACTTAATTATAGGAACTACTTTAGGGAAAAGAGAAAACTGACATAATTTCCAGGGAAACGTTACTTTATTCACCTTAAAGTGAAGGGAGTCAACTTGATCTAACTTGAATTCAAATTAGGCAACAACATCTAAATTTGATTGTACAAGGGAGACAACTTTATCACTCATCAATTCAACAGAGAGACAATTATAAAATTAGCATATTCAAGGGAGTCAATGTTACAACACTTTGATACAAGTAATACTCATTTACTTCAGCAAATGACATTTAGCCAAAAAATACTTTTTCTTTTACTGACGTGCTGACTCTAATATTTGCCGTTTTCAAAAAAAAATAAACAAAAAGCAAAATGAAAAGAAAATTATTTTAAAAAATCAAGGTAAGGTACAGTGTATCTGCAATAGCTGCTTTGGCTTTATATATGCTACAATAATGGCTTTAGTACTAATCCATGCAAGCTCCTCGCAGAGGATTAAATTTGCTTCGCTGAAACGGTACAATGCCAATTTGGTGATTTGGTTTGATATGTTCCATACAAAAGAGCAGAAACCCACAAGAGGGTTAACAAATTTGTCAAGACGAGTCTGGGCAAACGCTTGGGGATGTCAATAATGCAAAACTGCCGGGAAATAACACAGAATTATCCATTGACACTCTTAATATTGTCTTCTTCTTAGTTGTTTTTACTTCATACCCTTCACTTTTTCAAAGAAAAAATCAAAGAAACTAAAAAAATTGGCATTACCGGTTCCTGAGCCAAATTGGCTGACTCTCGCGCTGCTTCAGAACAAAATTACAGAATCTGTGACATAAAAAAATATTGATTATTTTGACACTGGCACTCATTGAGTATGAAAAAAGCTGATAAGTGATATGACTGAAGGTAAAATCAGAGTTGTTTAGGGAATAAAACTGTAGAGATAAACATATTGAATATTAATCATACTAGAATAAAAACTCTGAGGGCGCAGGAAAGTAGAAATAAAACCAATACATTTACTGTAATTATATAATAATCTGCAATCAACACATGGAGGTTTTCGCACATAAATATTCTAACAGCTTCTTTATGCCGGGACCTCTCTCATTATGAAAGATCGTTCACAAACTGCGTTCCTCATAAACATTCATTTGAGATTTGAATTAAATATTCAACAGTATGAGCATTCAAATTCAAGTAATGCAAGTAAGCCACTAAAGTCTTGATTAAAGGTACATGGTCTTATTTATTTAACAAAATATCCTCAGTTAAGAGAAAATCGATGGCAATTGCCTTCATACAGATGTACTCTACAACACTGCACTGTCACTTTTCTAAATAATGAACAAGTGCGATAACGGTGTTTTTATCCTGACCAACAGAGTATGTCTGTATGAAGACATTAACAAGTCATTTTCTCCAAATTATCACTTACCATAATGTACCTTTACAATAAATTCAAATGACAATTCAAATGTTAAAATGCCACAACATAATCAGCTGTCAGGAAACATTTTGTCATCGATTTTATATCTTTAATGTCTTCCTCTAGGTGTATGTAAGTGCTGTACAAAGTAAGTACAAATCCACATCAACTTAGGTAAGAAAATACGTTTTTGCATAAAACTGTAGCAACTTTTTGGTTTGCCTTTCAATCAAAACACAATCACAGATTTTTCTCCATCACCCAGTTGCAAGCATATATAGATAAACACAAACAACTCAATAAATACAACTACACGTATATTGAAACGTATCAGTTAATAAAACAGCACTTTACATAAACTTCAAAAACAGACTTTTGTTGCCACAATAAATATCTTTTCATACAGCTAACAAGTGATGTATGACACACAGACATGCAAAGAGATGTATGAACAAATGGTGGCAGTAATAAATGCAACTGTGACGTTGAGTGTACATTGACTGATCTGTCACTCTAACACACAGGACACACTTTTACATCATCATTAATATTTGTGTCACAGAAACATGATAAAGTTATGTCTAACTTACCAAATACTATGTATGAATCAGGACATGTATTTGGCCATTTTAAGGGCCATTTATGGGTACCATTCCCATGCAATATAGTAAAGTAGTATGTTTTACCCCTTTTTTCAATACAAAATGTTCAAGGGAGACAACTTTATCAAATTATCACTCATTAATTCAAGAGAGACAATTATAAAATTAGCATATTCAAGGGAGACAATTAGCATATTTAAGGGAGACAATGTTACAATGCTTGGATACAAGTAATGTCCTGATTTACTTCAGCAAAAGACATTTAGGACAATTTTTTTTATTTTTCATTTTACCGACGTGCCGACTCTAATATTTGCATTTTTCAAACAAAAAAACAAAATGTAAAAAGAATATTAAATAATCAAGGTACGGTTCAATGTTTCTGTACTGCTCATCAAATGAAATGCACGGATAAGTTTACGTCTTTGAATAATATTCACATAGAAAATTTCCAGGTTGATGAGCATAAAAACTAAGAAGCAGATAAAATTGTGCATTTGTGCCGTAAAATTCTCTCAACCATAGCGGTAAAGTGTATCAACAATCATTGGAGCAGCGTCTGGCGTCATATTGAAAAGTAAGCGTTATATATCACTGCAACTCTGAATCAAATATGGGGTCGAGCTGCAGTTGTAATGCATCATGTACCATTACATTGCAAAAGCCAAATCTGGTCCACATGCAACAGATGGTCGTAAATCAAAATAAGTTTTAAACATGATAGATACATTATCTTGAGAGGTGAAAAAGAAACTAATCCATCAATTTGTGCATAAATAAAAAGGCAGATAGATTTGTTCGACTTTCACCCCTATATCTGTTCATTAATTTCAGACAATACTTGCATAAAAATGTTTAAATAGCATATTAACTGAAATATATGGCCAAATTTAACCAGTCTATGAAGTAAGCCATGTCCCAGTAACTATAGCCTGCTGAGCCTTCATCCAGTAACTATAGCCTGGTGAGCCAGTCCATCAACAGCTAAATCACAACAGGTTAGGAATATTATTTTCAAAATCACATACAATTTAAAATCTGGCCTTATTAAAGTTAGCTGGTAGTCAATGAATATACAGATAAATTGTAGTCACTTATTGCCTGTGATAAAAGTACTTGCTGTACTTTTATTTAATTAACTTACGTAATTATAAAGTATGACATTTTGTGCATCTGATAAAACATATTGTCAATGTCACATTGTAAGTAGACACTATCTGACACTGTCAGATGTCATTAGTATGAGAAGATCATAAACATAAAATGTCTGAAACCTTGACCTTAAAAGTATGGATCTTAAAGTTCTAACGCTGTGCAACAAACCTTTTCATCATACTTAACATTTGTATAAAGTTTCATTGGAATCCCAGCCATCGTTTACAAGTTATGTCCCAGATTGGAAATACTGTATATGAATGCATCACACACATAAAAACTTTGGTCGCTCTATTCTGTGACCTTGACCTTGAAGGTACATTGAAGTATGTTGCCATAGACGCAAGACATGATGTCACATGTAGTTTAACCTTCACCTGACATTGGGACATGCAACCAGGCCAAGGTAAACCCTTGTACTGTCCAGTATAGGCAAGGATGCCACACATACCATTTTTAATGAGAGGTACATCCAGGCCATTGGATCGAACCTGCGACATCCTACATTCTAGATGAACTGTATAGAACAAAAAACTTATAGTCAGGTTAAAAATGAAGAAAACGATGCAAACAAGAAATATCTTTAAAAAAGATAGTCGGCGCAACCTTAAGTTTACAAATTTGTTGCAATCTGAAGGTTAAAATTTGTTGTTCAACAAAAAAAATGCTTAATGTTACGACTGCCGGTCATTTCAATTACGCTATACTACAGAAACCCCGATTCCACTACCGTTACATTCACACGCTGCTGTATTACCCATTTTATTGATATTTGACCATTTTAACCTTTCTGCTATAACCAATGATTTAGTTGCAGAGAATGAAATCACCGTTCGTTTCTTATACTAAATTCATTGGTTTATAATACATATGTAGATGGGTATTTTCCAGCGCTAAAACCAAATGAGTACACAATGTACAGCCTTTAGTGTAGAAGGAAATTTTGACTATCTAGCTAATCGGTTTTAATTTTTTTGTCAGGTCATTAAAATTTTAGCATTTACAGAAGGCAGTATTTCGTTCTTACATCGAGGATTGTACAGATACGTTTTACAAAATTTATTAGCGTGGCAAATTCGAGTAACAAGATGCCAAGTAACAATTTGACGCATTTTAAAATATACGCAGATACTGCATAGACAGCTGTTTAAATGACCTTCAATCACTACACATTTACAGGCATCGGAATAATTTTGGCATGCCAACAAAATGATATAGTTACTTACGTTCGAATTATTTAGTTTTTCTAGCAATTTCCATAATCACAGCGGCATTTCGATGACAGTGAAAGCTGTTTATTCAGTGCACACTCGCATAAGCTTTCTTTACGCATGTTTACTGTCCTACATTTTGGTCATTAGTGAGTCGTTGCAAGCGGCTTGCTGACTGTCTGTGGACGCATGTTTCAATATACATAGTTCATCATTACTTAAATATATTCCATAAGTCGTGAACTCACACATCCATGTTAATAAACTTGTTACATAGTGATTTTTTCTCTGATTAAAACAATATAAATGTTCGCGACTGGTACATAAAACCAAGAAAGTCTTCTTAATTCCAACACCGGACAATTCCCGTGGTTATGAATAACAACACTACTTACTGGATAAACCTTGAAATACACTATACAAAATGTTAACCAATCTGCGTCAAGGTTACACATATTTTTCGGTTGAAGAGAAATGGCGCGAAATTGCCTTGATGGTTAACGTAAGATTTGATTGGTTTACAAAAGACTGAATATGCAAGTAGCAAAACCATGTTAGTACGGCTGTGCCGAAAAAGAAATCTTGGTATCTGTCTAGTACGAGCTTACCCTATTGTGCCAGTACATTTAACAACATTAAACATACAGCATTCAATCACAAATATCAACATTGTCAACATTCAATTATTAGGTCAGGGATGTCATTTTTCTGGTAAACAGCAATACATGTACATATTATATACATGTACAATGTAACTGCTCACTGTCCACACCATTCTGTGACAGACGAAAGCAACTGAACAAAAAATCTGGTTCAAACCATTTTACAGACCATATGTTTATATTGCAAACATAATTGCTAATTGTATTTCGTTAAAGTGAAACTACCATTATCAATCGTCAACATGATTTCTTTTATTCCAGGTGTAAAGTAAAATATTTTCATTGATAAAACGCAATATCAGAACGAATGTTTGAAGATGTCCTTGAAAAAGTATTAGATTATGAAAAAATCACATAATAATTTATATTTGGGCGCAAACTATTCAGATTGTTTACATCTAAGGGTGTGTGTTTATGCTTCACACTTCCGTAACCCTTCCTAGTCAATATGGTCTGTGGATAGACCACTACTGCAGCTTTTGTTACTGTCATCATATTTGTATACAAATGTTGATGAACCTATCGTATCCAGTGGTGTTTCTTTCATGAATGGTACATAATATGTTAATTTTCAATTTAACTGTGCATGTTCATTCAAATTTGACATTACATATACAGATTTATTCACTTTAAGAAAAACTATGAGATACCCAATGAACGATTAAATGACCTGAACTTCAAAGGGTAAAAAACATACTATATCTAATCAAAATACTTCCTTAGGCATCTTGTACATTTATATCCCATTAAATCAATACCTAAATAATTTACATCTAAGTATTCCTCACTTGTTAACTGACAATATGGCTATCAAAACTTTCCTTACAAATGAAAAATCACAAAAAATTATCCAAAGTCTAAGTTAAATGAATCACTTACATATACCTCATCAGTAAGCTAACATACATTCAACAGACAGTATACTTCACTGCACATATAATTACTATAGTTACTCTTACACAGCAATTGTTACCAATATATTAACATCCATGGTTCACTGCTGAGTAACATGGTGACCTAGTACACAATGTTATGCAAAAGGGATTTACTATATATTTCCATACTTGAATTACGAAACTAGTTCAATATCCCGGAGGGTGATAGTGAAACAAATCTATCTTCTTCATTACTTATATGCAGATAGGTTTGTTTGCTTTCTACATGGTGCAACTCATTACAGTCTGCATGCTGGGTAAACCATTGGCATAACCATTAATATTTAATACATCAATTGATCTAACATTAAGTAATAAACACTTATGGAGAATTCAAAACTTGAAAGGTATGATACAAATCTACTCTTGTATTGAAGTTAATTGAACCTGAGAGCCCTGCACCTCTCCTATATTAGAGAAGGGGTGGAGGATCAAAAGGCCTTCTCTGGGAGTTATGACAAACAGTAAAACTGTTGTCGAAATCCCACCAAAAGTCAATATAGAGTTTTGTCGAAGTCCCAACTATGGAACAGTTTTTAAGGCATCAAAAATCCTCAGTAAGAAATATCAATGAAATGCTAGATTCTCTTTCTCAACAGGCCTATCACACCAGTTGGGAAGCATTCCGTGTCTATGCGTACTTGCTGTCCCCTGTTGGTAAACTGATACAGAAACTTTAGGAACAATTCTGGTGTGGTGAGATTTTTAACTCACATCTCCAAGCAATGCCACCTTTCTCTAAATGGTCTGTATAGTGTTACATGACCTCTAAACAGACCACATAGTAAACTGTAGGCTGTATAGAGTTGAAGTTGTCCTCTTAACTGACCAAATTATAAACTGCAAGCTGTACATGTTGAAAATGTCCTCTGACAGACCAAGTGATAAACTTTGTTAAAATGCTTTAAGACATGTAGGAGCATCCCTTTAGCCCAGTGGTTAAGTGCTAATAATATAAGTGCAGAACGGCAAGTTAGTACTTGTTGTTAAGTATTCCCAGGAATACTGGTTAGGTCAACTGAACACCATATATATGCAACTGAAAATTGTTGAGAAACGATGTTAACCAGATTATAATAATTTGATAATATAATATGACGTTTTAAGAAGATATAAAAACTTTGTCAATTGTTGTCGATTGAAAGGAACAACAATTTACCATAAACTTGTAATGGTGTGGGTTAGTTTTGTCTATAGGATGGTTCACGGCTGAGACATTAAGAAACTTAAACAAAATGTCTGTATTCTTGGCTAGTTTGCTCAATGCTCCTAAAAAGCTGTGGTCCAAATAAATTTATCTACCCATGGCCAGAATGTTGTAAGTTTTGATCAAGATAAATACGTAAGAGCGCCGCTGTATGATTTCCAACCTCTTCTTTAAGTGATGTCATTTCCAGAAAACGTCACATGTGACATCACCATGCACTTACAGTAAGCAATATTTGCCCCATATGGCAATAGGAAAACGAAGTGACCATATGGAGTAAATATTGTTTTCTGCATTGCAAATATTGACATCACATTTGTGTTTTCTTGAAATGACGTCACTTACAGAAAGGGTTGCAAATCCCATAGCAGCGCTCATATAATCAACAATTCCAAAACATGTCTGTTTAAAGAATGTATTGCCCACCTATGTACCCAACTTCATACTTCATGAAGTAGCGCCGGAAGACATTAAACTAAGCCTTCTTTAAATGTTGCCCAATAAGACAAACACATATACTGTCATACCGTCATATCCTAAATTCTAAACTTTTCAATTTTCTCATTTATTTTGTTCATTAGATGAAGTTGTCTGCTTTCACCACAGTAGTTAGCTTTCACAAATTAACAAATTTTGTCTGAGGAGAGTAAACAATTAAACAAAATAAAATTTAAACACCCAATTAACACATTTATGTACCTATGTCAGTTTTAGCATCTTTTCTGCTAATGATAAAAAATCTTCTATTTTGACTACATGGTACTTCAGGACAGATATGTATCAATTTTATTTGCATAAAATGACTTGTAGGAAAGTCTACATTCAATTTTTTGGAAAATTTTGGTCACTGGGAATACATGTACATTTTTGCATAACCAAATAACAACCAAAAAAATGGCAGAAAAAAGGTGTGTATTTTTTATACCGGTATATATATTGTTGTTAAAAAGGGTCTATACTGTAAACACTTCGTATTAAGTTCTTGCAACAGTCGATCACCACATTATATAACATAACACAGTCAAGTTGTTTTCCATACTTTCATAATATATTCAAGGATCATTCCTGTCAAGTTTGATCAAATTGTTTTTGAGAGATTGCTGACTGTGACCATGCAATTTCTTTACACAGGCATGTATCGCAATTGCTCACTCATGAGCAATTCATTCTCAGATAAGCTCAAATAAAATAGTTTGAGTATAAATATGTTTTATGACATGTTATGGTCTAAAAGTTTTCTGGTTAAACTACAGTTAAAGTTAACAAACCTGTATTTTTTATGAAAAAGAGCATTGAAACGGAAAAACTATGTTTAAACCAAGTAGTGTGGAAGAAATAGCTCTTACTTGTACGACATGGTTCACCTCCATCCTATATTGACATGCATTTTGAGATAGAACATGCAGCCCAGCCGTTACCCATATTTATAATGACTCAGATTAGAGCCAAATAAAAAGGATTAAATGTAATTCATCAATAGTTGGTGGCGTTTCTACTCGTCACATATGCAACCAAATCTGTGTACAGACCTTATGTTGTACTCTGTTTTATGGGAGACAACTCTGGTAACTACTCATTTTTTCAGTGCAGCCGTATAAACATGGTTTTGCTATTTGTATATCAGTGTTGTGTAAACCAATCTAATCTTAAGTTAAACCACCAAGGCAATTTTTCTTCAACCGAACAACAGTTGTAACCTGGACACAGATTTGTTAACCTTTCAATAAAGGGTACTTTACTTGACCGAAACCCATTATTATTATTATTATTATTATTATTATTATTATAACAAATAAAATCTTAACCATCATATTGCGCCGACCATCTTTTTTACAATGCCTATTGCTCAATATTTTGCAATACAAGTTTTCAATGGCTGATCACCATAAAGTTTGTTGACAAGCGTTCTCAAGTAAATGAAAATGAACAATACATGCTATTCATAAAGCATAACTACATCCAGTTTTTATCAAATGACACACATTATGAAAGCCTGCTAACATAAGTGTTATACATTGGGATGTTACCATGATTTTTTGCAATATTATGTACAAATGTACTTACAAAAATATACTCCACATGATATGCGTACAACATAAGAAAGTGAATTGGCATAAGCATGATATTACAGTACCATATGGAATTACAAAACTTAAGATTACATTATGGTATTATTAACAGATGTGGATATTTTAGCAACATGTCACAGTTCTGAAATGACATGTCAAGCATAAAATTCTACTTAAGTTACATGAACCAATTGTTACATGTATCACTAAATAAAACCATTTGGTATGATATTTTGAATTTTCACATAGTCATTAAAATAATATAATCGATACTCACAGGTGGTAATTTACATATGCTGTGAACATTGATTTTGTATTCTAGCCTTTGAACAGGACATCTTAGGTATTTTAAAATAATGTCCAGGAAAAGCTTAGTTGTTTGCACTGAGAAACAACTTGGGCTGCACCAGGTGGTAAAATGGGTCATACTATTTTTAGACTGTCGGCCGCAAATCCAAAACGAGCATCGAAAGATCTACTTTATTGACACGGCCAATGGCACCATTCATACGCTTTTTAGTGGCTACTGTTAACGCGTTTTAATGGCTTAATTATTTAAGCAACCTATTTGAAAAAACACAAAGCCAGATAATGTTGTTTTTTTGCTCAAAAAGCTCAAAACCCCTGGACGCTTAACAAAACTATAAATTGGCATAGCCTAATTGGGCTGCACTGTGTTGTTCCATGAGTCACACTGTGTCACACCTCGGGTGCAAATAGTGTGCAAAATGGGTTGTGGCTGGAGCACTAGGTTGGGGTCAAATATATTCTTAACATACTGATACGAATGACTTAACAGAAGATTTTACACCTTACATCACAAGTAAATTATGTTTTCATCCTCTGACAATGGTTTCCACAAAAATCAAAGAATCATCAATGGTTTTATTAGATTTATGGTGGCTTTAGTAATTTTTAATTCTTTTCATAGCAAATTGAGAAACTACTTTTGCATTAAAACTGAAAATTTTGGTACTAAACAATTATTTATCAGCCACTTTTATTTACCCGAGAACAGTTGTATACAAACTTACAATGGAGCCTGAGCCAATGAAAGTATGTTTTGTAAAATATTGACCAATAGAAACAGTGTACACAAAAATGGTATTCTCAACTAATTTTTATATCAACAGAGCAATCACCAGAACTCTAAGGTAAGTACTATAATTCCTGGGCCCTGGAGTCTAACAGATACCCTGGTACCTACATTCAGTACTCACACAATAATATTGGAAATTTGAGAGTGAAAAATGTATGAAATTATTTAATGAGTGCCATTTAGTATCCTTTGTGGTCCATTCTGTAAGAGATTTTAGCGTGATATGAGATGTGACAGTAATTATTAAGTCTGAGAGAGGAGTGTGGCACTAGAACCAAACAATTAGTACCCATATCTCATAATCACACTTAAATAACGAAGAAAATGAACCAGAAAGAATATTTAGCACTTATTTGACATTTTCCATGCTCAAATATCATCTATTGGACTAATACAGATAAATTTTCTGATTTGAGGTTCGAGTGCTCAGACATCACAAGTATGGCTCTGGTTAAATAACAACTGGTATCTGAATCTGCTTATGAAGATGGTCTGGCACAAAAAGTCCACATGAGCACTGGTATGGGACTTACAACGTCTTCTGTAAGTGATGTCTGTTCAAGAAAGTGCAGCATGTGATGTCACTATTTGCAAGCAGAAAACAAAATTTACTCCATATGGTCACTTCGTTTTCATATTGCCATATGGGGCAAATATTGCCTACTGCCAGTACATGGTGACGTCACATGTGACCTCTTCTGGAAATTATGTCACTTAAAGAAGAGGTTGGAAATCGTACAGCAGCGCTCATATCATATCAAGATTTTGTTCAAATTTTCTGGTTTTATACCAAGCAAAATGCCATCAGCAAATAAAAGCCTTTTATGTTAGTGTAAGTGTATTGACAACCTAAAATCTGCATTTTATCACCAATTTCTAACAAATGATTCATATGAATCTTGATATTTATATTTCTCATAAGCACGTTCAGTATGAAACAGTACAAAAGCGTATCAATTGAAATGTCTTCTTTATCAAACAACACAGAAGTATGAAGAAAATCAACACAAATTCCCAAGTACAACGATTGGTATGGGAAAATCATCAGTAAAAATATCAGCATGAAAAAAATGAATCATTTTACGAAACAGTATATTGAGGCTTCAGCCCGAAACTACGGCAACTCAGTTGTACTAAAGAGGCTGTTAAATTTATTCTGCACCCGATGTGCTCGATATAATTACATCTGTCTGTACCAATGAACTTGAAGTACATGTACTAGCTGTTATGAAATTCAGCAGTAAACAACTTTCTATCATAAATGTCATGGTAACCTCCAGATCAGAAATATTGAGAAGAAAGAATATTAAGCCATGCATAATGCCTCAGTTTGTTGAGCAATATACACTGCAAGCCATGAGATCATGCAATCTTTTTCAATGCCCATGGATCTGTTGTTCAATTTACAGTTCCTAGTGGCTATGCATTTATGGGCAACTTTTATAAAGAATGTGTACTGTCCTAGGTGAAGAAATCCATTCTGTTGGGTTTCAAGCCTCGATCAAGGTCATATGATGACTACTTCTTCTGCGGTTCTTGAATACCCAAAATATCCAACAAAGATCAATTAATCTATTACAGATTGCTTAACAATGATGGGTTTTCCCCTAATCATGCAGTACAAACATTAATAAACGTTTAAAATATTGCTTAAATTGTGAAGATTTTTTTGTATGCTACTGAATTTCAAATTCGATCTGAAATCAAAGTCTGATTGTTCACCTGGAAAAAATAGCTTTATAATGCTAATTCTAAATTTATTTATTCAGTCAAAGGGTGAATACTGTGGCAAGAATCATCACCTGTCCTCCGTGAAATGCAAGCTGGATGATTTTCTCAGATGATAGATTTTTTAACCCCTGGAATAGGTTTAAACCTTAAGTCTTTATGAAATGCAATGATTGAGAAATTGAGGTCCCCTTAGGGAAAGAAAAAATATTTCTGAATCCTGAAAATGCTGAAAAATTTCAGTCAGTATTAAAAAAGGAATTTTTCATATTTTCCCATACATTAGTATAGAGCCAGAAATCACTATGTCTGTCAGGCTTGCAGGACTTTTAGCTGTAACAACCTTGGATCCAAGGTTACATGTCAGCTATTGTCAAGCTAGTCATGAAACAAGAAATATCTTGAATATGGTCAGCGCAATGTGAAGGTTAAGATTGGTTGTGCAACATAAAAAATCCTGAGATGTTACGATTGCTTGTTACTCCAGATCCAAATGGATTTCGGTAAATTCATTGAAATTCAGAGGATTTCAGTAAGGTAATGTACCCTTTATCGAAAGGTTAACCAATCCTTGTCAAGGTTACAAACATTAAATTGTTTGGTTTAAGAGAAATTGCCTTGGTCAGGTTAAGTTAAGACTTGATTGGTTTACACAACACTGATATGCAAATAGTGAAACCATGTTAGTATGGCTGCGCTGAAAAACCTATCTTTTGCAGGCCTTAAAATCAACAGAGAATGACAGTATCGGTATGGTTCAATCAGTAGAGAGAGCATTATAATAGCCATGTAATCCATTGTCATTATTTTTTAATGAACTCGGTTATGTACAATCAAAGGGTTTCCAAGTCATCATCTGAATTCACATCTCTCTAACACGATGTCTATGTAACAAAATTCTTAGTCAACTAAAACCAACATGCTAAGCTCAAATTTTAAAACTTTCTTCTCTTCTTTATTCAAATTATGTTTCCAATAACTTCTCACAAAATTATTTCAAAGAAAGTGTTCTCTCCGTTTCTTTGTTCCAAAAAGGATATAACAATGTCATCAAAGTATAAATAGACCGAAACAATGTATTGGAAATGAAATTCCTGAACATTCTGACACAGAAACAATAAACCTAAACTTCAACATTTCGGTTGGTACAAATTATGGAGACAAAGTTAATAAAAGTATCACTAGTGTTCAAAAGTTAATTCATTTGAGTATTTTCTAAATTATCCAACATTGTGACATGAAGAGAAATGGTAGCTGCATACAATCATCATTCAGTGTTCTACTGAGTTATATATACATCTCGAGATAATGGAAAACCTCATTTCAACCCCATAACAACAACATAATTGGTAAAGTGCATCATACAGAAAATACTGTAACCGTTTGACCGCAACTGACCACAGTCTGATAGTTCTGTGTGGAATTCGACTGATTGAGTTTTTTCATGAGGAAATATGCACATAAGAAAACACACATTTCTGTAACCAAGCAGTTCAACCCGAATATTAATATGAATAATTTCAAAATAGAAAAGCAAGATTATGAATATTTAATAGTTTATGTCTCCTTGTGTTTTCGGAGCATCTGCACACTTTGTGAGTAACATTTCCTACTTACAGTAACTTAAGATTTTGAGAAATTTATTTAGTTGCAAAAATGCATAAAACATTATACGTATTTTTGCATTTATCTATAAAACAGCTCAAAACAAATAGTATTTTCTTATCTTGTATCTTGTAACATTACAGACGACATTTACATAACCTTTCCCAAATAGTTTTTGCTAAACATGCACACGAAGTTAGTGTAAGATGAAGTACTTTGCATGCATACTTTATATAATGGCTAAGAAACTCATCTAATCATTTTTACGTTGACCTTCATAAATTAGAAAACAAACTTTAATGACACACATATCTCACAAAAAACGAAGTTTGGGCAACTACGTTACTATCAAATGATGTTTACTTTAAAATGTTCTTGTATTTTCTATGTACGTAAACACCCTCTTCAGAAATGAAGCAGAATGAGGACATTTAGGGGTGAACACATTGATGAATGTCAAATAAAATATTTAGCTTGCTAATATCATTTAGTTGGTGAATTTGTATCTAAAGCTAATGAGTCAAATACCACCCACAATCTCTCTTCTTGTTTTAAAGCATTCTAATTTTTTGCCAGTTAATGAGAACAATATGAACACAACTGCATATTCTGTGTACAGGTAGATTGTGGGAGTTAATTGTGATTCAACATACACAACAGGGTCATGACTGTCTTGTATTTATTGAAATGGTCCAAAAATTAAAACTAACATAACTGACCCAACATTCAAAGCTGTGCACTATTACTTTGATAAGATGTTACAATTCCTGTTTGATTATACACCACACTTTGAGAAATAGCTTTGATCATCATTCAACGTTCTATACTGAGTTATATACGATAATGGAAAACATCATTTTAACCCCAAAACAGCAACATAATTGGTATATGATGTTCATCATACCAAATTTCAATATATAATCTTTGGAAGTGAAATATGTAATATGTTTGACCAAAACTGGAATTCTGGGAAGGGATGCGACCGGCATGGGCAACTCTTGAAATGCAGTTTCTTTTCTACAGCATAAAAAGCTTAAAGCTAGAAAAATTCAATTCATTATGCTTGCCAACAATTATTCAATATAAGTAATTACGCTAGCATGGGGAGGGTGAACATAGGGTCTGGGGAAATGTAAATAATTAACCTCCGATGAAAATAAGTATCGTATACAAATACGGTAAACATTCGATATACTTTCTTCCATTTTGACCCATAGGAGTTTGGTAAGAGTACTTGGGTTAATATAGATAGTGCTTTGGTATTTATTTTACAATTTACACAAATATATGCACTGTGCAGTGCTTTACTATGTAAATTATACCTTTAAAATGGAGTCAGATTTACAAGTACAAGTACAATACAAATGTGACCTAGAAACAGAATGGCAGTTATGGTTTTAACATTACATACATAAGACCTTAACCTTGAACTACATACAGTAGCTCTGTTTTGACCTGTGTAAGTTCAGCTTTCAGGACTGACATTTACTAATTAGGTAAATCATCAGGTGTTTATATGACAAAGTAAAAAGTGTACATTTAAATTGCCAATGAAATTTGATTTGTGTTGAAATGAAGAGTACAAAAACATCTGGGACTAGAAATTTAACTTTAGTGAGGGTTTGTTTACATGATCAACATTTACATCCTCTTATGATACAATAACAAGCATTATCACCAGTTAACCCAAAACAAAGTCATCAAATACCACAATTTGTACCCTTCTCCACCCACCAAATTCCTGGACACATCCATGTAAATAGCAAACTCCCATTAATGTGAAGTTACGTTGTCAAATAATACAAATGATTACCCCCAATGAACCATGACATTGAAATGGCAAATGCGTAAACCATTTTGGAAGTGCAATCAAGTTAAACTTACATAGATTTCTAATCTTAATCTTTACAGACTTATATAAGTATGCCACATAAAGTTTCATGACAGACTAACTTTCTGTTGTCGTGCAATTAAATTGATGAAATTCATGAAAAAAATAGAACAAAATTATTATATACTTTCCCCACCTATTAATAGTGTTGTTTCACATATAGAAAAAAGCTATCTATATTAAGGTATCAAGGACAAACATAGGATCAATCGATACAAAACTCTAAGCGTAAACAAACCTAGTATTCACAGTAATCATAAGGATCTACTTGTCACCGACATGGTACAATAACACCCCAGTTATTATTAGTCAATCAATATGAATAATGCACACACTATGTATAATCTATTGTAATTGTTAAAACATATAACATATATACAATTATTAAAAGATTACTTACGGAATGAAACGGAACACGCTGCAGCTAACCTCCAGTAGAAAGTAAGTGAGTTAAACTGTGCATACCATGTGCTCAGTCAAGAATATTCAAGTCGATAATCATCACAAACTTTGTATCCACTTATTTACAACAAAAACATGTTGGTTTAAACATATCAAACATGAATAATACAATATCCAATGAAAACATATGAGTTACTGGAACATAGGTAGGTTTACAGCAGGTATAACTAACTGTGTCACTCATGTACAGCATTATCCACCATATTTCAAATATGGCTGACGGTCAGTTAATGCATATTCTGTCTGTCCACAATGTTTGTCTATGGTTGACCACACTAGCTTTAGTTTTCTGCTTGGTACACAGGTCATGGCTAGGTCAATAGGTTATGTGGTATTTTTATGAGCTATTTTTAGACCTAATAGTTTTATCATACTGTGAATAGAACAGAATATATGAGAGTAATATAGTAAACATTATACAGTTGTCTATGTATAAATATTTTAGTGGAATATCGCTCTACTCGGAGATAGGGTAATATTGCGTTTTACCTAACAGTGCAAATAACATTGTAAATCACCACATGTTTATAAAATGTTAAAGCATGTATGTGATACTCACTGACTAGGAAAGGTTTAACAATACTAATCATTCAAAGCTATGTACAACAAAATTAATTTTTGTAATAACAAGAATGATTTAGCCATTACTATGGGCATATTATAAAGTATGGAGTGGAGTCTTGGAGTGGAGTCTGGAGTATGGAGTCTGACCTTGGAGCTGATTTTTGGAGCTGAATTTTTGGAGTGAGATTTTGGAGTGAGAATTCTGGCCTTAGAATTGGGTTTTCATGTTCTTAAAGGTGCTGAACTCCAGATTGAAAACAAATCATCGTATTTTGCAATTCCGCAAAATATGTGTTGTCTTATCATCATAATCGTAAATAAAAGCTGTATATGGTGAATATTTAAATCATTTAAAGCAATTAGGCTAATTAAATCACCGTCGTAATATCGAGCAAACGGGGTTTTCCAGTTTAAAAATACCGCGGAGTTCCCATCCAGCATGCACCTCACGAGTCACATGATCAATTTGCAATATAAACATACACAATGGCGTGATCCACTACTGACATCGAGGAGATAATTGTTCAGTGATTATTTATTTTCGTTGCGTGCAAATAAATAGTAAGTGACTTATAGCTACCTTGTTTACTGCATTTATTCTTTTCTTTGCGCTGATGAATTGTTTGAATGACAGAGACGTTCCGAATGCGCATGAGCTCAATGTTTACGGTTCTATTTTTAGATTTACTGGGTAGACTAACCCTAGTAAAATTTTCGATGGAAAAATACGAAAAACTACGCTATGACAATGTTTCGCAAGTAATGATGAATGAACGTAACAATGTTTTAGAGCTTTACGTGCAACAATATCAAGATTTTGTAAATGTTTGACAATTTTCATTTTTTTTGCTCACTCGTCAATCTGGAGTTCAGCACCTTTAATATAGTAACTTGGATCTATACTGGAAAATATCCTATTATTGGAATTGTTTGCTGGGACTTTTATAACTTTTGATTATTAAGTATATGCATCTGGTTACATTATTTATACTTATGTAAACTTTATTATTGTTATTTACCTGTCAGTTTCAGTAATAATGGGTGATGAAACTATGACTTCCTTTTTTAAAAGTGTACTTTCTGAGGACACGGATGCATTGCAAACATGTTCCTTTCTGCAGAAGCAGGTACCATTTAAGACCATTAAATACAAGAATCTGGTCAAGTAGGGTCTCAGGGGACCATTTAACCTCTACTGAACTAATCATGGACACTGCTCCATCTACCTATATTTTCCATTGTTTGGCACTAAAATATCAAAAAACATAACTTCTGGTAAAGTAGGCCATTATCTAGGCCATAATAAATCATCTTTACCTCACCATCAGAGTCCCATTTGCTGTTTTAATACTGCAAGGAATTTATTTTCTTGATAAATGAGCAATATATTGAACATTAAGGTCATCCACAAGAACGTTTAGTTTGCAGTACCTACAAAACCTGGCAAAACTCAACATTTTTTTGTTTTTTAATATGATGTTTTTTCAAGCCTAAAATCTGAAAATAAATAATAATGAACTCCTTAAGGACCTATTTGCCCCATGACAATTAAAAAAGAGGTATGAAAAACAAACACGTTTTTAAGGATGACCTAAATGAAGTCTTCTATTATTAATACCACATGTTTATGTACTTTTTGTTGCTAAAGCAGAAATTTTGGTTATGGATATTTCTTACATAATATTAAGAAATAAAGCATAAGAATTTCTTGGTCGAAGAGATGTCATAAAAATAAATTTATTATTGCACTTTAAAGAAAATTTGTAGATGATATTTAGGCTGTATTTATCAGGTCCGTAGCTACCTGTACACAAAAAACGCTGTTGCATACACATGACTATGAAAAATAGGAAAAATGTGCAATAACCAACAGTCGAGCATTTGGATGCAGTTTGGGATATAAATTTTCTGAATATATAATGCTTCAAACTTTTAACTGTATATATATAGCTTGTGAAAATGTTACCAGATTTTACCATGAATGTTCTAGAAAACGGGTTTTTCCGGGTATTATGCCCTTAGACCCCCAAGATTGTATACATTCTACACCCCTGTTTATAATGGCCATGCAATGGCATATAATCAGTTTTTACCAAATTTGTTTTAATGGGAAAACAAATGAAGGGTGTGGCGCAAGATTACTGAAACTGCTTCCAGTACGATTTATCAAAACTCAATTACGACAGTATTACATTTAATCCTACAACCAAAATATATCGGTTAAATCAACCAAGCAACACTTAACATAATCTTCAACATAATATACGTGCTTCTGTTAGCTGCAGAACAATATTCTACAATTTAGTAGAATTTTAAAGGCACAATGAACATCAAATAATATATCAACTATTGTTAGTCTTACTCCAGTTACCTCCCCTGTGAGTGGAATGCATGCATCCAGTATTCAGTTTAGATATTTAGAGATGAAAACATATTTAGTCTATCAGCATCTTTATTCACCAGCAGATAGTGCAGTTACGTGTTAATCCTTCATTATATTCATTATATCAATGGTTTGGGTGCATTACATGTACTGTTAAAATAGTTTGTGCCACTAAAATTCAAATTGACATATTCAAAGCTTCAAATTCATATTCAAAGATCCAAATTGATATTTTAATATTCAGATTCAAATCAATATTCAAAGATTCAAATTCATATTCACAGATCCAAATTGATATTCTAATATTCTGAATCAAATCCATATTCAAAGATTCAAATCCATATTCAAAGATTCAAATCCATGTTCAATTATTCAAATCCATATTCAAAGATCCAAATTGTATTAACCAAGCTCTTGTATATTTACAAAAAATAAATAAGGAAAAACGCCTAAAGAATCAAATCCCCATCCCAACCAAAATTACTTTCTCGATTATGCAAATTGATCACGAAATATGATCATTGAATTAAGTCAGAAATTGCAATACTATGCAATTAGTATTAACATAGAAAATTTAGATCCCATTGTAAAAACAGATTTAGAAGAGCTCAAAATTTTGAAAGTATCATATTGAGTAATTGAATTTACGTTTAAAATATAAAAGGCATTTTTTTAAATTTTAATCTAAAAATGATGTGCATGACCTCTTTATTATTCTCTTTTCATACACACAGTAAAATCAAATCCTTTTTTAAATCTGTAAACTAAGGATATGGATACAACAGGTTAAAATTTCAGTTTTAACTATTTATGCCATAGAAACAATATGATATATTAATTTACAAAATACATGAAATCCATAATTTACTCATTGCCACTGTGAACATGTGAACCAAGGTGCATGGAAATATGTCTGATACTTAACAAGTTATTTAACAGAACACCTACTTGTGGCAATAGCTCTAGGAAGCATGGTGTTCTCGGGTGTAAAGCACCTGTATTGCCTTGGGTGGTCGAAATGCCAACTTTGCAATCCCTGCATTACATATGATCAGAGTATGTAGGAGCAGTCATCATGAGTGATTTTAATGTAAACTGAGGTCACTTGTTTCACAAGCGATTTAAAATTAGCAGGATAAAACTAAATGAACTAAAATGTTTCACATATTCAAATATGAAATGACATGCATATTCAACGCATAGCCCACTACGAGTCTACCAAGTTTCACGAACATATGTCAATCACACTCTATAAAACAAAGTAGTTTGCAGATGAACAGATGGACAGACAAAGGGCAAGTCCCATAATCCACTGTGATTTCACTGCAAGAAGACAGAAAAGAATAAATGACACAATAAAATATTCAGAAACTGAAAATGCAAGAAGTGACAGCTTGACAGTTAATCAAAAATACAAATATTTCCCAGATTTATTACAGTATATTTTATGTAATTCACCCACCAACTGCTGCCAATCCATTTATTTAAAAACTTTACATGGTTGAAATGAATGACTCTCATGATAGTGGATTTATATAACTAATGCACATTGATCATCTTAAGGGTTATTAATTAAAAGCAAAACTACTCTTTCTGCACATAGATAAAGTAGCAGATAGTCTTGTTTTGCTTTCACCCTTCTGTACATGCATGTACATGCATATTGCTCAGCAATGATGCAAAGCTTAACAACATTAAAAAACAATACTGCATTCTTACCAAATAAAAGAAGACAAACTTTATATTTTTTTACTCAAGAAAATAACAATCCCTAGAAATCATAAACCTTCTTTTAAACATGTTTACAGAGAACAAGCAACCAGGACAGTAAACCTTTGTTAAATTTTCACACTAGTTGTAACAAGACTTATTGTTTATCTACAACAAATAAATAATTTTATTCTGTCAAGATTGTTCTAAGTCTATACATGTATCTAGGGAGGGGTGCTCCAGTCTGTGACACAAAAATTCTGGCAAGCATTGTTTTTCTACGACACTGAAAGCTTAAGGCATGAATATTTAATTGTAAGTTATTTACAAAGAGGGGGGGGGGGGGAGGGGGAACAATTGTCATCTTCTATAAATGTACCACAACTAAACATAACAATACCAAAATTTGAGCCACCCCAAAACTGGAACAGTTGGCCACCCATACACTCTATCCATATAACTGTCTGCCTATGATGACAAAACTCTTTTCAGAACTGCCAAGCCATGAAGATAGTTAGTAGAAATAGCAGAATTTAGTCACAACAAAAGGAAAACAAGAAATGCAAGTGTTTAAAGTAAAAACAAAAACAGGGAGGCATGTTCAAAATTGCTGACAGTCACACAACATACTTCATAGACGCAGTAGATTGTCTGGCAGCATTTCATCGCAATAAAACATTTGGAAGTATTTGATACTTCATAAGTCATTCAGTGCTTTTAATTATCTCCACTTTTAAAATTGCGTTGACACATTAAGACAAATCATTAAGCTTACGTACCTTTTCACCATGGCATTCGGTATCACTCAGATTCAGGCATTACATATCTCTCCCTTATATCGCCAGAATAATTGCGCAACTGATTACTCCTGTGTTATTCCCAATTATAACACAAACTCCATGTCTATTTATAGACTCTATCTACTGATGCAAAGACATACAAGAAGAACATTTTTTAATCCTACTAGCATAGAACAACCAGCAAACCTATACCCATCAATTTACACAATGACAAATGTGAAATTAATGGCAAAGTCGCTAAGAGAATGTTTTATGAAACAAGTTTATAGAAATAATTTCTGACAGATGTATCAATATTTGAGAAAAATCAACACGAGGCCCTGCACTGGTGATCTCATGATACATAGAGTCATCTGGTTTGACAAACTAATACACATTGTGCCAAAGTTTGGTAAAGACTGGACAATTTGAATGTAACATAATACCTCCCATCAAGTGACAATCATATAAAATAACATTTTCCTCATATCGAATAAAGACTTTCAGACGTGTTTCTGAAACATCTGATAAAAGGTGTCCAGAAGATGCTTTTTTCTTTCACAGAAACTGCCACAACGGAAATAGAAGGATTAAGTTGGTCAGGAAACAACACATTCATAACATGACAATGCCTTCCCACACAGGTCCACATGAAACAACGGTACACAAAACACTCGGAGTTGAGAAGGTGTACGGAAAAAGAGACACTAGGATGGGAGAAATAAGGAATTGTCTGGCTGATTAACAAAAAAAACATTAGAAAGAGTAGAATAGGGAGGGGACCAAATTGATACAAAAAAGTGCGTTGCGTAATTAAATTAAACCTGTTTTAGGTGTGTTCTACTTCCTCATGGTTCCAAAATCTTCACTTTCATTGGCATGCGTCGTGTTCCAAAAACAGTGAGAAAAAGCAACCATGTTTAAACATGAGAGATATTGTGACAGTAACATGTTTGTCTTGATAGAGGGCAATCGATTATCGTCCCCATACTTCTCAGCCAGGGCCTTACATGTTCACTGAAGCCTACTAGTAAATTAATCCTCGAGATGTCAATCTGAAGAAATTATAGTATGGCCCCTATTCAAAAAGTTGACGAACACAATGAACAAATATCATTGGTCATCTACAGGACAATAGTGGGAACGAAACCAAGTGTAGTGAATCCAAACACTAATCCTCCGAAGTAACCTATAAAATATGGCGTTGAAAAAATGCTTCAAACAAAATAAAGTCATAATACTAAAAGAATTGATAATAAGTGGCTTCGAAACATGAATGGAATTTAAAATATTTCTAATCAGTCATGAAATGTTATATGAGGAGAGGGGCCCTAAATGACCCCTAGCTTAGAAGTGTCATATGAACACAGACTATCTTTTTGAGTACTGATTGAAATAAAGTACATTTTAAAGTTTAGTAAGCTCTAGAGGTTTTAAAAAAAAATCAAACCATAAATATTCTCTATAAAAGTTACGAAAAACAAGAAGAGACATTGGTTAAAGTGAATTTTGTTTTGACAACAATATTTCCAGCTAGCATTTGTTTATCATTTCATACCATACTTTAAGCATAAATACCAGATTTGCAGTTCAGTAAATCAACAAGGAAGCATGCTTTGGTCCTTTAAACGGACTAAGTTTCGTCAAAGCACAGACAGGTTAACGCCTAGTCATCCAAAAGGAATATGTATATATGTAACTCATATAGTTGCAGGGACCGGATACACTGTAACTTTCCGAAGTCCCTTTGGTGATGTGCCGGATTTGTTTTATTGAAAACAAACTAAGGCTTAATTAAAACCCAGTTAAAGTTATTCCATATAAGAAGACTAGAAGTTTTTTCGTCAATTGTGTTAACTGTAAATACATTATGTAATTTGTCACGCGACTAGTTAATTTATAGCCACAAAACAGATTCATACTCATAAAAACAAAATCCACAAAACCAATGATTAAAACAGACCTAGAACTATCACACTGATAACGAAATAAAATTACATAAAAAATGAATTTCTCGATTAAAATGGACCAGTTTTTACAAAACCATTAATCTAATTTAAGTGATTTGGGACTTTGTGTCAAATTATCAATTAACGAAAACCAACCAACAAGTAAAATTAATTGAAACATGAAATGTCCCCAATTTGTGTGAAGAGAATACAATCTGAAAGAGTTTCCAAGGTGATCAATTAATTTCAGAAACAATACAATAATATCAATGCACTTGCTGAATTGTCCAACATTCCAAAGTTACTGAAAATTCAAATAACACCAGACCATAATTATAGATATGTAAATTGGAACATAATTCCGTTACTCCGAACTAAACTATATTTCTCTTACTGCAAATTGTTTTCCAAATCACAACTTAAAATCTGACTGTCACACTGCAACAGTTCCCTGTCTATGGCAAATTGCCTTCATTTCTATCAATGTATTTTGATGAAAGTCCGCGTCGCTCTGTGATTAAGTTCATTTGTATAGCAACATTTTCTCTACCTTATCCACCTACGCAACCAAGAAACCATGTTCACTAAACATCACAAATCTTGAAGTTCAGACCCAATGTTTTAATTCTTATGTGCCAATAACGAAACAAATAGTAGACTTAGAATTGATAATGGTGTCAAAATGCCATATTTCAGTCACACATCAGCATCAGACATGCATTTTGTTATGCAAAATATCATTTCTTGTGTATATCTTTCAGTATTTGAGTTTGAGCAATATACCAATTGGTTTTAAAGCACTATGACAAAGGGGTAGTGATATATTTATTCAAATCAGATTTCATTGGATCATCGGATTTAACAGGACACATGTTTAGGGTTTTAAGTCGCTTTATATCTATTGAATAATTTCTAAAGAGTCATGTAGGAATGCACTATGGTGTTGAACAGAAAATTTTGAACGCTTATTGGTGTTAACATTTTCAACATCATAGTGCGTTGCCATGGTACATAATTATCATCGCTGAAGTGAAACGCCCTTTGGTAGTATTTTTTTACTATATCATAGTGTGTAACGCACTTTGGTGTTCAACACCATAGTTCGGTTGACACCATAGTGCGTTCTTGCATAGCATGCAAGACTTGACAGTACGATTTAAGAATTCAGTAACGTTCTCTGGCGATACATTTACAAGAACATGTCACAGAAGTGTTTATTTGCATGAGTAAAGTAAACCCACTTTATTGTCAAACTAATTTTTCTGAGCAATAAAACATGTATCATAGGAAAAGAAATGTTGTCTCTAGAATGCATACACACATGCTTTATTAATAGACTAGTAAGCTGTCAGTGACAATCTGAACAAGACACTAATCCCAGTCTCGTTTTATTGTCATCAGAGAATACTCCTTCCAGTAGATATATATATGTTGGATTCAGCTTCCTCCGATATTCTCTGAGACAGTGTATAACTAGATTCTTCTCCTTCTTTCTGAGGAGTTATTATTGGAATAAGAGTCAGACTAACCTGACACGGAATCCTCTAAAACATGGTTTCTCTATCATCGTACATTATCTACAATCAATATTGTTCACTGTGGTCATAATTTTTCCCTCAGTAAATTCTCCCCATTAATGAGGTCTGACATTTCACATTGATGACCTTTACTAGCTCTTCAAGCCATATGTGTATAAAAGCTTCTGGTCTAACAAGTCTCACTAAATCACTAATCTGATTTGACAATACCGATGTCTGTGGTTATAATCATTTATTTTAATATTTTGGACCTAGTGACAGGTAATGTGATATGAAACAACATTCTGTAAAATTATTTTATATTATTATAACCTGTCATTTATTATAGAAAATTGACATTGTTCGCCAACCAGAAGTAATATCATATATTGGCGTTCTATCTCTCCAAAAACACAAATAAAATCATTCACTTGTTGTCGAAATATCTCAAAAAGGGGATCAATGTAACGTCTGGTGTAAAAATACACTCAAAGCTAAATATTTCGTGGAGTTTTGAGTGGATTTTTACTCAAATCATTCACTGATCGTGAACAATTTTTGGTCACGAAAGGAATGTAATGTCACCCAATATATTGTTTCAAATAATTATACTGTTTAGGTCGACTCACATTCGAAAGGAAAGGAGAATGGCTTTAAAAGATAAATTGACAATCAATAACTGGGTGTTCTTTCTTGTGAATGTACTTTAGAAAAGAGCTAACAAGGTCGATCACCATCGCAATTGCAATCACACATGAATGACATGTGTAATATACAAGATACTGAGAAGTCACAATGTTTTCCATTTATCTAATGTGCCATTAGACACACTAAGCCATGGTGTGCAGCTTAAGAAGGAATTTGCGATTCACACATTCATCATTTGTCCGCCTGATTTGCTAAGACATGCAAAGATACAACACACAACGCTAGATGAAATTTGCAATTACACACAATTCATTTGTACTTTTTGTATTAAAGGCACATCAAGCAGTTCTAAGCCGAGTTAGGACTTTCCTTCTCTTACATCAATTAGAGAACCAATGCCCTACGTCCATCAGCACTTAGTTTAAGGCTGGCCATGTACTTGGATAAAAAGTGTATGACACAGTTGGAAGGGTCAATGCATTAAATGGCAGTATAAGGTCATCAAAAAAGGTCAAAGACAACAACATTCCTGAATTATCTGCATTGAGTTAAAAGGTCCGAGACCAATGACTGATTCATTTACTGAACAAAAATACAAACCTTTCCCCATGACTGGATCTAGATAGAAGTCCATGTGCTGACCATGCATTTTGGGATTGTCATGTGACTACAGTAGAATGATTCTATGTTAAAATTCATTGTCACAAAATATTCTGATGAAAAATGAAGTCCAGTTTAGCAATGATGGATTCTTGGCACTGTAAGGCGTTAATTCTGAAAAATAACAACAGAATAATGCATGAGTAATTGGTTGGCATAGCTAAATAATCGCTGAAAATTACAACAGAAAACACAAATAACAGTAGACCAATTGTGGCCTTCAATAAGTAGGGAAATCTTTAATACATCATCTATACGATTACAAGGAACACATAAGTATGACAGACATTGTAGTCAAGTACTTATTTTTATTACCACAAAAACTCCTCAACAATTTTTTAAAAGCACTCAATAAACATGATAACACAGCACATGGACAACATTAACTATATGTGATGGTAAATGCAGATTCCTGTGATCGAGGGGGGATTTAACAATAGAAGCAGATACAAGTCTTTAACCTTCATAGCAAAAATGTACGTAGATTCTAGCGGGGTCAATGTAATAATAACTGACTGTCCTCATGTTTTAAGTACCTCCTATCAGCATTTGACCTATGAATGACTTTTTGACACAAATTACTGAACTCAATTTACTGAACTATCAAAACAAGACCTTAATTGGGGTTAACCATCATGTAATAAGATAATGCATAGACCAGATCATTCAAAAGCTTATCTCTGCAAATGTCTTACAATTCTCGTCTAGCAAACACTCTTACTCTCGATGCATGATTAATCACATTGGAGGCTAAAACATTTTTGAAATCACATCTTAATCCATTAGTAGGAGGAGGGTGACAAAGGCAACTGACATATAACTAAATAGTTATGTTCAGTCTAAAGAAGAGTGTGGATCCACAAAACTGAAACTAGCTATCGAGTAAACACATATGGATGGAGAAAGATGGACACACTACAATGTCAAAGCAGAATTGATAGCAATTCCTGCTACTTAGTAGTAAAACTAAATGCAAGAGACTAAACTAATACAACACAATGGTATAAAAGGATCAAAAGTAAGTGAATTTACTTAAAAATTGAATGAAGACGTCTACTATACAAATCGCAATCACCCAAAAAGCACATGACGATATGAAAATATACTGTATGCATTTATACAAAAAAATCCAAAATGAACAAAATACAAACATAAATGATGTATGAAGATAGTACTGTCTTGCAATGGTCAAAGACAAAACACTACCGGAGATGTAAGGTCCAGAAGCCTTTGAGGCCAATTTTATGGATATAACAAAGAACTAGCGAGTGGATACTTTCAAAAACACCTGCGCGTATCAATTTCCTACAAAAGAATAAATCTACCTAAGAAAGCTGTTCACTTTGGAAGCAGAAGTGAAAACTTTAATTAGTATCTAACTTGACATTGAAGAACACGAAATTCTGCATGCCCGAAATGAACATCACGTGTTCACGACGTTCTGCACAAAATTTCTTCGTTAACTTGTTTTAAACTAATTCTCAGCAATAATTCCATCTAACTGTTAGCAATGCCTGATTCTAGAGCTTTAAAATGGAACAGTTGATCATACCCATTCTGAGTACATTTCTTTCCCGCAGCAACAATCCATGATTTAATTTGTCCATTTAGACAACACAATGGAAGAAACAGTTGTCTGAAAATCATTTCACATGTCCTAGATGTCGGGCAAGTGGCCCGAAGACTGTCACTGGTTTTGAACAAACTACAGAAAACACAACATCAGCGCTATATAACAATGCAAGTATTAATGATATTAATGACAGTCAGATGTTGAGCCATACTTCAGATACCAAGACTGACAATGTGGTTTCACAGCAGTCATCACAATGGAGAGTAACGGAATGGATCGTATGTGGGCATCCAACAATGATGGTGAGCTGCCCATCCCACAAGATGAATAAATTGCACATATCCTTATACAACTCAGTATCGCATTACAATGTTTTTATTTTTGAGAAGCAGAAAGAAAACGTGTTAGAAATCTCACAAGACAAAAGCTAATCGAATCGTACAATTTGTATTCTGCTTGGTGCCAAATAAAGTCAAAGTTATAAGTATATTCGTGTGTTGTATAACTTCAGATTTTTTGATAGACAACATAACAAATCCTTCATTATATAGACATTAAAACATTTTCATAGAATCAAGAAATTATAATTCACTGTTATATAAGGATGGAGAATTTTGTTGTATCTTACTGTAATTTTCTTAAAAAATACTAATATACCCTTCACTGGTTTGGATGCAAGACCCTTCGAAATGAAATATTGTGAAGTTTGATGCAGAGATGTATACACACCACATATATTTTGGTATCCATTTGGAATCTTCTGTTGTCTACTATTCTGTCTGTCTATTTCTGAACTGGTTTTTATCAAAGTGACTTTTGGCAAATTCTATAAATCAATTCTGGGAAAAAAATACTTCTTGCCAAATGGGAGTATGACCGAGTAACAGCCATAAAAACAGCCAAAACCCCTTTACATCTATGTTAAGCCACTCACTTTAGTGCACTATTTTTTGGCACATCTTGGAAGCTTTGAATGATCCAATGAAGTGCACCAGTCTGTTATGTCCATAATTTATTTATGGTCCAATTACATTTTAAGCATTCAGACACGATTTGACAGCCAGACTGGTCCCCAAACTGATTCACTCTGCTATATATACCAACTGAAACGCATCTTCCTGGGTATCAAATATTTCATTGGAACACAGTCTAGAAAGGGGCATAAAGTAGGGACAAATCATTGTCTGATAAATATCCGTCTGAGATAATATAACTGTCTGTGTGATTTAATAGGAGTTAAAAGATGAACAAATAATCATGAAAATATACTCAAATCATGCCATGGGTCTAAGGATATTAAAAATCTGTGTTTGGATACCATAAACAAAATACAGCATTTCGATTGGTCAATTTTATGAATGTGCCTAGAAACAACCAATCAGATGCTTGAGCTCTGAGACAAGATTTATAACATCTCTCAGTAAAATTTAATAAGTCTACGATTTTTAACATCGTTATAACTCAAGTTGCCATTTTGCCAATACACATGTAGAAAAATGACTGTGTACATTCGTGCACACGTAAAAATTGAAATGTATCAAAAGTCTAAATATCAATTAATAAGATATGAAATGAACAAGATAGAAATTATTGTTCTAGCAATTATCAAAGAATATAATTTATATTTGAACAGAGAAAGCATTCCATATTCATTTTTACAATGTTTACAATCATTATTTGTATTTTGCGAATAGTTATTCCTTTATTTCTGTTTATTTCATTTGAAAGTAAGAACAATAATTTCCGTAAAAAAATGGTTCTCAAATCAAACATTCTATATTTGAAAAACAATATATAGTGAGATGCACTTAAATATCAGGAACTTTCCAAAGATAACAATTTGTTTTTAATTGATTTATTTTATGCAATTTTTCAAGAAGACCAACTATCCTAAAACTGACCAGAATCTGTATGCAGCATTGATTTCTCGTACATGTATGCTTTCTCACAAGGCCTGGTTTCCAAATTGCTATATTCACCTTACCATGACATGCATCGGAATAACGGTTGAATTTAATGGAGAGTTTTATTATTAACATCGTTTTTCACTGATTTGTATCGACATTTGTGGCGTTGGTTGTCACGTGCACATGTGGACCTTGTTTTAAAAATAAAATCTTGAAAATTCTAGAATTTTGACTCGCTAAGTTGCACATACATCTGTAACGCTATATATATTGTATATAAGTGCATTTCAGATCCTCAAAATAATCAAACAACTAAGAAGTTTTGTTTATTCATAAGAATGAAGTCTTTCCATTGGTATAAATGAAGGCCTATAAAAAAAGAAGGAAAATATTGCCATTTAATATTCAAATTACAAGTATATCATCTTACCTGTTCCAAAAACACAAATATCCAAGTGTGATGAATCCATATGGTACAGGCAGATTCACATATGTAAATCACTTTGACACGAACACTTAAAAATGATCAATTTATATCAAATCGGACTTTGCAAAACTTCTGGATTCCAGTCCATTCCAAACTCAATTTAATACATGTACAATGAACTCGCTTGTATGTTTGTTTGGAAATGAAAGTTTAAGCCGAACAAATAAGTATCACTCATTGGAAACAACACCTCGCCTATAATTAACAGTTTTATAATAAGATGATTGTTCAATCACTCCCTTCCTACATGGTGTTAATATTCTGACTGCACAGTCGTTAAACGACTCTGATAAATTATGAGTAATTCAACATACTTCTTCACAACTTTTATAATTTACTCATATATTCCAAAACAACAAGTAATTCCAAGTATGATAAACTGTTTCAAATAAAGTCGGAAACATGCTAACTCAAAAGTTACCCATTTAACAGCACACATAAAAATTCAACCCAACATTAAGCGGTATACACAGAAACCAAGAGAAAAGTACGTATAGCCTAACCATACATTTACCTTTAGCTTTATCAATGCCAAGCAGACAGCCATGAGGTCAATGGCCGGTCAACTGGTGGTCATTATGATAACCTGTGAGTGACTATATGCCTCATACTGTACACTGACAGGTATATGCCAACATATAAAAGCTATGATAAACAAGGATCCTACAGTTGAACAGAGGAAAATTGTAATAGCAAGGGTATTTTTGACTGATGCCAACTTTTGGAAACATGGTTGCTCATTAACCCTACACACGATATTATCCCTGGATAGGTAACACAATTGACAACGCAGTAAACCACTCTCAATGTTTATGTACATACTTGGTTAGAAAGACGTTGTTTTTCTTTATATAACATTTGGTCAAATCATCACTTATGACCAGGTCAGCAACGAACAAGTGCGTCCTAAGCGATGTTCATGGTCCTCTAATCCGTTATCAGCAGACACCAATTCCCAATCCATGCAGCTTTAGTCATTGCAACAGAAGATTGTAGCAATGTGCATTAGTAATTATTATAATTGTATGACATTTACAAAATGGTAGGGGAGATACTATGGTCCTTGCTTCCATATCTTAATGAGGATGCATATTATTCGAACAGGTCGTGGACCTTTCAGTAATGCAAACATATGTAATGACCGCGTTCTTGGTTTCACAGTATACACATCTAAAAACGTCGTGGAGGTGCAATGGTACTTTTAAAAACACCAGAACACTCACCTACCACAGGTAACAAATATAGACAATTCACACAATGTGAAAGTGTTAAGTTAATTCGGTCTTCGTTTTGATGATATACTCTTTAAACATCAACCTTAACTAGACAGTATGAACTTGTCAGTTGGTTGGACACATATGGTCAATCTCGTAAATGTACAGGCCACCAACACAAATGATCCATTTAAGTCACTTGTATACTGGCCTTGTCATTCACCGAAAAGAAAAGGCATCCGTAATGATAGGCAATGATAACCAATCGCTATTACGTTTTCCCCACGAACGGAATTTATTCACACAGTATTCATCCATGAACTTAACATACTAGTATACGTCTTTATGGCTAAAATCCCGTTACAAACATAATATGGTATCCCAATAGGTAACCGCCCGTAGTCTGCGCAAGTGCAGCTGTCGTACCGGGGATTGAGGTAAGGATGACGTGCTCGAAAATGCGCTACTTTTGGAGACGGATGAAAAACTGTTGGCGAAACATTCTCAGACACACATGTAACATAGATCATTTAAGAACAAAATCAGTGACTGCACATTTGAATGTCTTGTTCAATGACCTCCCTCGCGAACACGCCGTTACCTTTTTTGAAAACAATGGTTATATCTCCACCCAAAGATCAGCATTCTGGAAAAGGTTCGCTAAGGTTGGTTCAAAAGTGAAGCATGGTGCGGTCCACACAATAGTTTCGTAGATTAATGTACTATGATGACCTAGGTTTGGGATTAAAACCACATCGTACTGGTCATGGGCAAGATTTCGTAACGGACAGACATTATGACACTGTTTCCATTTTGATAGGGTCCAAACTGAGTATTAACTGGAGTTTTCTTGAGGATCATTTAAGATACTATACAGTTTTAAGATAGTGATAGTCAAACCGATGCAACTCAAAGAACGGTGAAAATAGGATTAATGTTTCAAGATCATGTTACATAGTTTTTGACCCTATGTGACTCGGAATCGAACATGACTTGCATTTAAATAAGTCAAACCTTTTGATGAGTTTTCGTGCTGTTCAGGCAGAAAACGTGGCCTCTATAGAGTCCATGATGATATTTTATACATTGGCCCAGGGATCTGCAATTTGATCCCTACCGCTCAGGTGAGCTAAAATCCCAGACAACCCTGATAAATGACACAATACAATTTTATATCTCCGCTCATTCTTATGACATGACAATTATCTTATAGGTATTGACTTCGCACCTATGCACCAACCAATAACCTGCATGAATACCGAGTCAATGACTGTCAGGGCATTCATACTAAATACAGATTCCATTCAGGCAATTACGTAAGCACGAACGTAAATGTCAGGGCACCAAATGCATACAACTTCACCTTAGCATGACCTTCTCTAGCTTTTGTTCGTATCGATCCTCATAACTAGCTGTTATAAATGACAAGCCCAAATTTGTCTCGGTACCACACACAAAGCTGATTAGGAACATCAGTCATCTCTTGTTATTATGTATAATTCATTTCGTTTACCACCAGAAAGCCCAAAAAAAAATATATTAACATATTAAAAGAGTAAGAAACCCACAAACACGGAACCACGAAATATTTCACTGTAATTACCAACGTTTCGCCATATTTTTTTATATAATTATATAAAAACAATTCTGGAAAGACAGTAAGATAAATAATTCATGGAAACGATTCGCAAAAGAAATATATAGAAGACGTTTTTGCTAATGTATATTCACACGTCCATATAAAACACCCTTTTATACACAAGCGAGACCCTTAAACATGTAGAGGGAAGATTGCAAACACTGAGCCATCATGCTGGAATACAATCATGATGCTTACGTTCAGATATACTAAGCATGTAACAATAGATCAATTATATAAACAATTATACCAATAATATCTAATTGTAATGCATTATAACTGAGGGTCATCTAGAGATGATAGTTCAAGCCAATCCTATCTGTGTTTACTCTTCAGTAACCATCTTAATATGCCCGTAAGTATCCACGATCAATATTTGTCCACCAGTTTAAAAGTTGACCATTCGGTCAAACGGTCAATCCTCGGCTAGGCTAGACATGTACACAGTTGTATAGAAATAGAATGATATCAGGCAAATGTAAATACAGCAAAAGATAAAGTACACATGCAGATGTTGGTATTAATAGACAAAGTGTGGTGTGGACTGTGTAAGTGTGTGAGTGTTTAAACACTAGTACATATTCTTAGCTTACATTTCTTTCCACGTATGTCATGACAACAAGAGATATTTTCAAATGTTAATCAAGTAGATTTTCTATGTTGTTTCGTATTTATGAACCTTTAATTTCTACAGGCATGCATGTGACTGTCGACAATAAAGTTGCTTTTTAACTTTTTGTGGGAGTTTGTGCTCCCATCAGGTGACAGGAGGGCGCTTAGATTTTTCGGCGCAGCCGTATAAAGCTCGCTTTTGCTACTTGCGTCACGGCGGTGCGTAAGTGTAAACGGGACACTGATTCGTTCAAAACCCCACTTTGTAAACGCTTGATAGGAATGAATAAATTCGCTTGCTTAAGACTTCCCATTGTTTGAATGTAGCTACGCATACTTACGGACAGTTACTAAGTCAATGATCAATGCCACAATCGTCTTGGTATCGTGTTTTGATGTGTATTTATTTAATGTTATTTAATAGACAACAAACTATTTGTAACAAGCATATGCTGTTTTTTTTTCGTGAACGCATTCAAACAAATGAACGAAAGCAAAATCTTAATATTTGGTTGTCTTTATTTATTGATTCTATCAACATGTGTTAGTTAAAATATTAACCAATAAAACAACAATTTCTTCGCTAATTTCAATCGGCGCCGATCGTCGTTTTTTTACGATATTTTGTTTTCTTTGTATTTGAGGCATGCAAGAAAATGTCGATCTCGTAGTTATTTCTCAGAGATATATCATACCATATCACTGTACATACTTACAAACTCAACATTAAAATAGGACAATCTGAGATGATCTGACTCTATGCCCCCTTGTACTCGCTCCAACTTTGTGGATTAAGAGCTTTGAGTAACACTGTATTCAATCGCACGCCCGCATGCGCAGTTTTAAAATTCAAATTTCAAATGTATGTCACAATAAAAATCACCATGTAATATCTGGTTTGATGAAAAACATCCTGTAACAGCAATGACACCGGGTGACCAATTAGAAAAGTGTGTCAAGGTAGGGTCAATAAGGTTACATAAAGATAACGTAAACTATTCGTAACACTTGAGCTATCGCGGTATCTCTTTTACTCTTTAATATATATCAATGTATTCGGAAAGGTTGAGCCAATAGGTCATCTGTTCAGACCTTTGATCAATACGAATGCTTTGAAAGAGAAATTTTAAGAAGACTGGAAATGTTTCAGAAAATAACAAAGAAAGTCTGATTTTAAAATTCAAAAGCATAACTCGAACTACTAAGAAGCATGACCTTGAGCATTTCGAAGGCGTGGCTCCAAATGTGAAATAGTGGACCCAAGTAGCAAATCATGAAATGCTCGTCAATACAACTTCATTTCTCTCATGTAAATTAAACCATGAGCCACGCATGGCATTTTAATTACAAAGTAATTTGAACAATTTATGGTCATGTCCGTAATTATACACCTGTGGAATTGTCTTCCAGATGGCATTGTCACATAACTACAAATATTTCAAATGAAAGTAACTGACTAAAGTAGTCATGATACAGGACAAACGTTGTAATCATTTAAAATTCCCAGTGTTTGTGATGGAGAAATGTAAGGGTTTGATCAGTATTTGCATCAAATAGAATGCTCATTTGACCAAACAGCGTCCTTGTGATTCTTGTTACAAAGCAAGCAACATCTTCTAAGATGGAGAATAACGTCCCTAGATGAACCAAAAGAAAGATTATTTACCGCTTACAGAAGACAATCAGAAAGGGAGTTAAACTTGATCCAGAGACAGAGCGCAATTTAGAATAAGTGAATAAAGTAAACTTTATACTAAACTGACAGGCATGGAGGAAAATAGCATGAACCACAGGGTAAGGACAACATCCCCAGGAATCAGATACGAAGTTTAAATTTCTCCGCGTGAACCAGAGATCGATCATAATGTCCCATTGTGAACCAGACACGAAATTAAACTTGTCCGTATGACACAAGAGACAATGGCGACTTTCCCACAGGAGTACGAGATGGACAACTTCCGTACAGGAGCCAGAAATGGACGGCAATGTCCATAACATAACATTAGATGAAGGTATATCAGATTAACAATTGACAAGTGACAGTAAATGAAAATATTTGCAACACAGGTTAGGTGTCAATTATGCAATACTGAGACATTTGGTCATGGACAAAAAACAAATTATGGCGCTCAACACTCGACTCCTGTCTGATTAACTAATTTTGTTGATTAACATGTCATTAAATATTGCTCAGTAACACAATAAACAATTGATGATCACTTCACTGTCATAATATAATGTTATGTATTTAAGTCAGTAATTCGGCAAATAGATATTTCCTTGATTTTGACCAGGCCAGAATGAATAGGGACACTCTCGTTTCAGATATTCAAGTCGGAAAATATACACATGATGTGGCCAATGTCCAGTGAACTAGGAATGACATGTCCATAAATATGATCTATCGGTCATGAACTTGTGCTACTGGTACAATTATCGCTTGTTTTATTATAAGATTAGTCATATGTTCTTCACATGTTTAGGTTGTTGACATGAAATGCATATTTCCAAATCATTACATACACATAGCTTACACATAGCTTGTACTAATTAGAATAATTATTGACTTAATTATACAACAAATCCTAGAACAAAGGCAAGAGAACAACCAGACATACAGTCATGAATTAATAACCAGTAATAAAAATAAATTATAGCATCACCCATCTCAGTACAACCTAATCGCTGATTTGTTCATGAGGATTTCAGATTTAATATATATATAGTTAAATCTCAATAACAAGAACACCATTGGGACCCTTGAAGACTGGTCTTAATACTGAGGTGGTCTTAAAACAGCGAAATAGACTTGAAAATTGTGTTATTTCGACGTGGTCTTATCTTATTATTGTGGTGGCCTTTAAGTGAGGTTTTACAGTAAATAAAAAATAGCCAATACCGGAACAAAATATTCTTTGTCATCATCAACAGCTCCTAAATTGTTTAATGAGTGGAATAAATTCCTTTTTCCAGACCACTGCATTCAGAACAGCACTGGTCTTTAAACTGAATTCACAGCTATGCATAGAACAACGCAACACATACCATATTTTGGGTGAAGATATGTGCTTACAATATACTAAACACTTCAGCCTCAATTTCATTGTTATGTTCGACATAATAATGCGATTATCATGCAAGTACTGAACAAAACTGTGTGGGAAAACTAGTGAAACATATTTAAACATCAAAATGTACAACATCTGCACAACATGACAATAGATTATACAGCAACTCTATAACAAAAGTTGGTCAGTTATTCTATACATAGGCAACGAACAATCTTAATTCACGTTATAACTCTGGAATAATTAAAAATCTGTATAAATATTGTTTACTTTTTAAGACGAGATATTCAGCCTAATGGAGTCACACATGATGCAAAACAACGACTCGATAAAAAAAGAAATAACAAATACCTTAAATGGAAGATATGTAGAGAGATGATCCTTCTTATTAATGTATCACTGTATGGAAATTGGTGACTACACACTGAATAGTGACAACAGTATAGTTTTTCCACACCATTAAGATATTTTCTCGGCCTCTGAAGGCAAATTCTGATCAATATCGACATATCTCTGCATGATTCAAAGGCAAGACATTCACATACAAAGCTAGAGCTAGACGGCATACATAGACATTATGATTTTGTACCAAATTGTTAGAAAAAATGTATTAAATAAAATGGCAAAGGTAATTTGTCAATATCAGGGTAACTAAATTCCAAAGGGAAATATGGTGTGTATATACAAAATAACATTAACCACAGTATTGTTTGGCATTGTACAATTAGATTTGAACTTTCTGCACTTTGTTTTCCATTTTGTAAAATAATGAAATCTTAATGTACCAAACTTTGAATGAGATTTGTCCATATAGTAAATACTAACTCTATGCGGTTGGCTGTGAAGTTATTGTATTGCGAGTTGTATATCTGTTTAGTACATTGAGAAGGTCTTCCCATATATTTTTATTTGTAATTATATTAATAAATTTACACTAAATATGACATTTATTACCATAAACGGGTCAGCTAAATAAATTGTATGTTTGTGGTTTCCAGACCGTCACACCGAAATTGGTCTCAACTTCTTCTATGTTTCGCGTGGGAAACTTGCTGTGTCCTCTCCTTCAATCATAGTCAAAGTATACATGTATGTATAGTAAAAATCTAACCTTAACTACTCATCTAACGACCCATCTAAAATAGCCTGGTTCATTTATATTGCGAACAAACAATTAACTTAGAATGGCCTCAATGAAAACATGTATAAAATGCCTCCTGTATAAACATACAACAACTTATCAGTCAAAATGAGCTTTGTACATGTACAATCATAGTACATTCATAGTACACGTAAATAACCTTGAGGCCAAGACAGGAAGTCTTATATTTCGACATTAATACCCAACTGCCCTAAACTGACCCTTAGTAAAAAGTTCATGACCCCTCGCAGCATGTATCACCCTTGAAACATGGATATAAAGTCCTCCAACATGTACTTGGCCTACTTAACAACGTGCAAACACTAACTGATTTAAAACAATGGACTTTAAGAAGCAGTCGCAAAGGATTCAGACTTTACAAGGCAATTTGAATTATTTTGTCACTGATTATTACACAAGTGATAGTATTTATCAGAAAATATATCAGTTTTAAATGTTAATTGGAAGTAACTTGGTTGTAAACATACCAGCAATAGTACCAATGGCATTGATGAATTAGAACTATTTTAGATCCAGTACAAATTATGCAAATTAACTCAATACGTAACATTTTTGAAAATGCAATTCTTTATTTAGATATAAACAAGTCACAAGCAATAGAATTAATCGTAAACTATACATTTTCAAAAAAATAATCTTTCTCCAAAATAACGGTAAAAATATATGTTTTCAAATAAATTTAAACCAGAGAACATGGACTCTAAATACTGCAATCATAAATATAACTAAACATCTTCATTTTCAACTAACATCTGCAGACTGGAAGCATTTGAAAAAGGAACCCAGTGTGTCTAGGAACTTTAACTAGATTTTAATTCATAATGAGATACTCGACTTCCATTAATGTTGCATAGTGAACTTCAACTACTAATTCAATAATAGACAGTAGAAATATATATAAGTGCAAACTTATTATGTAAATATCAATTAGGTTAATCATATTAGGTAACATTATGAACCTATACAACCGTCAATTGTAAACGATCAACTACTTTCTTTTATATTGAAAACTTAAGTAGTTCATAAAGATAAATCAAAACGAACCAACACACCATACCATGAAAACCCGATACATGTAGAACAGAGTAAATACTCGACCAGTAAAATTTACAGAAGTACAGAAGGTCAAAATAATTTGGTCAGATTTTATCATACACATGCACCGAGGTCTTGACCACTTAAACTTTGATAATGATATAGAGAAGGTCATACGAGGTTATCTTATACATGATTAAATATGGTTAAGCGTTAGCGCCATCTAAACTGGCTGGGGTTAACAGCGCGCTTGTCAACATTAGGGTAAGGACGAAGAGAGATAAAAATCGAACAATGTGATATAAATGTGGCAAGTAATGCATAGTTGACAATCACGATGTATAGGTAACTTGGTGAGTATAGGTAACTTGGTGAGCATGAAAAAGCATAACTTATAAACAGACAGACGGTTGGACAGAAAGACATAACAAACAAAATTCGCTTCACGTAATGTTTCATAATTATTACTCTCAGGTAAGTCAAATACATTGTCGGAGCTGAATGACATATGGAGATTGCCAACTTATATAACAGTAGGAACAAAAGGCATCTGTGTAAAGAAGACACAAACGATAGTTAAACTCTTCACATCCTCGGTGATAAGGGGTTACAATAGTTACGACGTATTCTTTATATCAAACAAAATTGAAATATGCTTGATTTTAGTTTACTCAATAATGCACCTCACCACCCAAAGCTATAAGACAATATCCAAAAATAAACTATGTATATAAAAGATGTTCCACTAAATGTACTAAATAAAAGAAGCTAACAAAAGGTTCGCTAACCGAAATGCAAAACTAGTACTTTGAGTATCATGTCACCGTTTTTCCTCTGATATTGTCGCTAGATATTGATTCAAAAAGCAGCCAAACCGAAATCTTGTAGCTTTGTGGATTTATTAAAATTTGGATGATAAACAGATACGTAATTATAAACGATTCTCTTTCGGTAGACATGTATGTGACAAGATGTTTCTCTTTTAGTAGTCACATATGTGAGACGATGAAAACAATTAAGGACAATACTACTGTAGCTAGACATTAATTATGAGCGTAGTTACAATAATCAGAGATTGTATGCACCAAATAAACGTTCCAATCGAAGACAACACATTTTAATTGCAAGGAAATTAACCGTAAATTCAATCACTCAGAATCTAAATATGTAATAATCCTCCTATTATATGGTTTATGGTTTAACAGAAATTGTATGATCGATATTTATGTTGTAGTTTGCCACAAATATATTTCTTCAATGTTTCCATTAACACGACGTGATAAAACAACAAATGAAATCAGCCATGACAATAGCAACGAAATCATGTTTAAGGATTACATCAGAGACTGAAATCTTCATGCTGATGTCGAAACAACCAAAGACAACATACAGTAAAACCCCACTTAAAGACCACCTTAATAACATGGCAATTTAGAACACATGTTTCAAGCCCATTTAACTCTTTTCCCCTTTATTCAACCTCAGTATTAAGACCATCTCAATAAGAAGACCAGTTTTCAAGGGTCCAAAAGGTGGTCTTATAATTGAGGTTTTACAGTATATTGCTACGGCATAAGAAGATTGGCAAATATCAACATCGTTGCATCATTTAAGTTAGCAACTTTGTATTGCAGAAGTAAAGGTTTAATTTCTAAAAGACATTCATTGACATTTGTGCAGCTTCCACAATGTTGCAACAACATATTTGATCACACACGAATAATTTGTGAATGCTTTATGTCCAGATTTGGTTTGCTACTCCATGAGATACCATTTATTAGCCATGTTAATCCATCAAAGGAATGGCTGTGAACTATCCGTCGAGCAAGGTCAGCCGAGATAGCATTTTTTCCAAATTAACTACTTAACTGAACTGTTCAGTCAGCTGTCATTTAAATCTGTGTCTAATGGCGAGACCGTTTAAGTACAGCAACATATTGAAATGTCTATAAGAGGCTTACCAATGAGTTAGGACTGTTTGAGAAAAAAGATGTGTTCAATGATTGCACCAATTAGTGGGTACGTGTCCACTAATGCACAATGGGCGTGAGTGCTGCAGAGCAGAGCGTTTTAATTCATCACATTGTATGACTAAATGCCGTGTCGATGTCCATCAGACGCTCGTGTTAAGGGAGTATGACCAAAGTATTCATTTTATTTTTGGTTTATCGGTGTATTTTGGTCATATATGATCGATTGTTTTAATACGCCAGAAATGCGAGTAAAGAAGATTTGTATCGCACAATATGTCTAACATTTTCACCGGACCGTAACAAAACCACAACCCACGGACAATAAGACCAATTCGCGCGCATTGTGAGGACCGATTGTTTCATCAATTAAAAAAACAGCATTCTCAAAGGAAAAAGAAAACAGCTCAAATAGTGCTATGATTTGACATTATACAGACATCGCTTGATCGGCACGGTTACTGCTGTTTTGGTAGTCGATAAAATCTGATAATAATTAAAATACTGAACTGGCTGTGATCTTAAGGTTTATTTCCTGGAAACATGTTTAATAAGTCTTCGTAGAGGTTTGTTAAAATCCGATATTGTTCTTTGTTATAGACACAAGACACATACTATATATGTTATGATGATAAAAGGTTATCAAAATCATCATTAAATTGTCATAATATCTAATGAAGGAAGGAAAGAGACAATGCTTAAATCGTTTTAAGATTGGTAAATATTCTGTGAATGACATATACTACTATGTTACGTTTCTTTCTAAGGATGGTTCCTACAGACCTGTACAGTCATACACGTACTTCAAGCGGGGATTGTGTTATTTATATTGCTTGCTTTATTTCGAAGCCACAAGGGTAAGTGTGAGCAACATTGAACCGATGGTGGTTTGCCTCTGACCGATTCTACGTTCATTAGAATTCATCGGGTCCGAAAGTTTATTTCGAACAATACATGGTTTCGAATAACCCATTTCAATTCGACGTGCATAAGAATATACATCGGGACCGGATATTTATTTCGGATCATACCAAGAATTCGGATAGAAGGTTGTCGAATAAACGAGGTCCGACTGTATATACATATTTGCATTTCTGAGTGGTCAAAGAACATAGTTTTAACATCTTAAATGGTTCATAACCAGCAGACTGACGCCCAGTCGGTTCGATCACCTGGACTTGAGGAATGTATGGACTCCAGGGAGATGCAATGTAGTAGGATTTCATGTAAACTGTATGATAGCTATGGTGTAGTTAGTTGTACATTTAATGTTGTATCAACCCATCCGTGAGAATGGCCAAAAATCACCAAATCCACTATTCTAATGACACAATTCGAAAAAAGTGAGCAAGTACTATTCTTTGTTAACATGTGAAGCTAATATGTAAGATGAATATCAGTTCATATGTTCCTCAAAAATATCTATCAGCTCCTTAGTTACCGTAAGTCATTGTGCATGTAGAAGAAAATCAAAAATTAAATAATCAGAGAAAATGAACATGAAGCCATGCTTATAAATTTTGTTCGAAACGATGACAGGCGGTAAGGCAAAGTAAAGGAAATATACGTAACAGGTGTTTTATATCAAATCCTTAATTAGACATATCAATTAATCAATGCTACGACTACGATAAATTAGATGTTTATACATGTACTATAATATATTACAATGCAACTTGGAAAAGGAAATACATTCAAACTAGTCGTTCTAAAGATGGAGATCTGCAAGAAACTGAACGTTGAGTGGCAAGAAACTTGACATTCAATTTTTTAATTTATCGTTTAGATATACAGGTATACATGAATACGATATACGAATGGTCTCTTAACAATTATGCTGATAAGCACATTGTAGCTATATGAACTATAATGAACACTTGGACGATCTTCATTTAAAGAAATATATATAAAATACCTCATAGTCATTGTCAAGATTATTAAACGTTGACATGAGTTCTGCATGTTACAAATAAAACATAAAAGCATTAGTTTCGATCCATTGTAGGAAACAAATCGAGCCAACAGCGAGAACAACATGCTAGACGAAGTGAAATTCGAAATTATCATGATCAGTTCACTGATAATCGTATTTTGTTACTAAATATTTGCTTCACCACCGAGTGCGAATTATATTATCGCGGATATAATAGTTATAATAATTGTGCTAATTGTACTAATTGTAATCATTATAATAATTATAGTATATTTATTTCATGAAGATATCACAATAAGCTACAGGTGTAACTTTTTTACAATGTGGTCTTCAAACAACAACAATGTAAGAAATCAACATTAACAAATATCTGCACATCTACATATGTTCATACATACAACATAATTATAATGATAAATGAGATCATCGAAAGTTACAAAAGTTACGAAGATCGGAAAATAAAACAGCCACAGACACCTCACATAAGACACATGTATGCAAGAATGAAATATTATTGATTCAGAATTAAATATTTCCTATAACTATTTTTGAATGTATCTGTATCAGATATACAACGTATATTTACAGGAATAGAGTTCCATACCTCGCGAGCATAAAAAGAGAATGTTCGTTTACCATAATTTGATTTAAAGGAAATGGGTTCTATGTCATTGTGGGTCATAGGTTGTCGTATAAAGATCTGTCAAAAGATATGAAGAATTGTTTGTACATGTTGTGCGAGATATTTTCGTTTTCCAGACAGACATTCGTTGAAAACATTAAAAATTCCAGTTCCAAGTTTTGGATATGACTTTTCCGTCATTCCCTCGCCGCATTTAGAAATCCGTTACCGTAACCAGACAAACAGGAGGATAGAAATAATAAATAATTAACAACTTACCCATTGTGATATAAACCATTTATCAAAAAATAATCCAAAAGAAATCGAAGTTGGCGTGGAAGACAACAGAACAAGATTCCAGTTTTAACATATAAACAGAACACAAAACTTTAAGTTCAGTCAACAACAGTACACAACCTTTTTGTACTTCTCACATAACAAACAAACAGAAGCGATAGAGAGTATCAACATAGTCCTAATAATTCAAATTGTTTTAAACCAGAATAGTTGTGTAATCAACGTGTAAAACTATAAAATCAAGAACATCCGAATATGACCAGTCAGTGCATAAGTGAATGCTAATCTGCGTAAAAGAAAAATTCGCGAGGTGTAGACTAGCGGTCACTTCAGGTCAACAACAGGTTCAAATGTGTATGTTTGCATATCGAGAGTTCAAAGACCTGTACATCCAACCTGGATGAAATCTGACCACTGTTTTTCTCGCTCAAGTTTATATGAACTGAATGAATTGTAAACTGAATACTTATGTAGAAAGCATGTTGCGTTTGTCAGCACCGTTGAAGTGTTTTATTTCAATGCCACAAGAATGTATTTGATTGACAGAGAGTCTTTATTTAGCATAAGAAACAGACTGTGAATATAATATTGTTCACATAATGCATGTCAAAACCAAACTAAGTCTCGGTAAATTCACCAAATATGCTCAGAACTATCATCCGCCATATGTTTATACTGTCAGCAAATAGAACGCACGAGTACAACGCTATTCAGTGTATAACGGCGGTAAAGAGATTGAAACAAATGACATTGACATTTCCCCTTTCGCCATATGCAATTGTTTCACTTGATATAGTTTTCATGTTAATTTCTCCCCTCTCGGCCTATTGTTTGCTAGCTCCGAGGTGTATCCCATCCATTAACCCCTCCCCCCCTGTTTGTCATCCTTAATTCTCCTTAGTTGTCATTTACGGTCGGCCAGGCCATTCATTGCGCCATTGTTCCCTTGCGTATTTACTCTTGCAACTCTTCAATGCCAGAAGCCTTGTGGACTGTTGTTTTCATGGAGGTCTGTGTGGAGGCATTGTCTTGTGTATGTGGCGTTCCCTTTAGCAACTCCTCTCTTTTATTACGTCTGCAAAGAAATAAACAAATGTCATTTACATAAGTAAACAAATCCTTGCCATTGATACAATTTTCACTATTCTTCGATGCGTAACGAATGACCAGTTTGGAGGTATTTGTATACTTTCACCGATTTCGACCTGAACAAGGTTATCGCACCGGAAGGTCCGTACTCGGATCACCTCGGTTAACATTTCTTATCAGATTGACCGAATGGGATAGCAGCCGCAGAGATTCCGTTGAAATGACACGTGAGACGTCAGATCATATAGCGAATAAATAGAGAGATTTAAAACGCTGCTATTCGTCCGACGTACGGTTGTTGTCAGAAATCTTATCCTTGTATTCTTGCATAATTGTCGCAATTTTCAAAATAACTACTCAAGCTATTAAAACCATATCGAGGGTTCGGTGCAAGACTATACTAACTCCTATATAAATACATATGAGTTAGTTTAATCTTGCGCTGAACCCTCGATATATTCATGCATGTTGGTACAAAAACATTAATGTATAAATATTACTATGAAGTAACAAATAGCAGGAGCATACGGTGACCAATTAGAAACGTTACTCAGTGTATGTGTAGGTGTACGACAGTGTCGTTGACTTCTTCCTGCAACGATGATTAATGCGCGAAAATAGGCTTGTAAATTAAAGTATGTGATAAGTTCATCGAGGGCAGGAAAATCAATTCAGTATGTACGAGATTGTTGAGTTAGTCGGATTGTTGCACCTTCTGCCACATTTGCATTGTTATAATTATACGAGATCTACGAGGGTCATGTTTAGATTCAGGAGTAACAGAAAAAAAATTTGTTTAGGATGTTGAGGACTTATTGTACACATTCAACTGTCTGTCGGGCAAAACGGCGGTCCTTTATTAGTTTGCATGTATTTACAGTGACTCCGACCATTGATATTGTTCTACAGTAACCTCTTGTCTTGGTTGGATGCAAAATCTGCCATATTTTTTCTAGGCAACTTAATGTATTAAGTCAGGTCTGCCATTTCTGTCGTGAGTACTGAACAAATAACAGGAGTTTCCGTATAAAACAACAAACTAGGCACAAGTTACCCTCCAATTACGGGGTCTGCGTCAGACATTTGACGGGTTAATCCGCAGACAGCACTTTTGGATGATAATCTGCGGAGCTTTGAGGAATAAAGCGAACGGATTAATTATTAAATACTTGAAAATACCCATACGTTGATTAACCAGTTAGATATTTCAAGTTGTTTATCGCTAAACGATTTTCTATTCTCAAGTTTCACACTGGATATTTTGTGGTTAGCTAATTAAAACTTTTTCTATAGAATTTTGGCCATGATCGACAAGTCAGCCGTAAAATATTTGTCTACAAACCTGATGATAGATCCTGTAAGATTGTTAGCTTAACCTTATGAACTTGAGACCACCTGACTAAGAGTGTTAGGTAAGTTCCTCTGAATGTGAAGTATTAGCCAATTCTCTGTTCTCTAAGCTTTCAAACTATCAAATTTAAGGTTAGCTACCTGTAAAGTTGACCACATAGCCTTTCCGTACCAATCTGATAGTATCTGTGTTTATATTTTAGATCAGCCACCATAAAACGTAAATAATTGTAACAATAAACAGAAATTCGCAACATTTGTTAAAAGGTTTTCAAGGTTTTTCGTGAATACTTCGGCTGAGGTAAGTTTTGTCCTTCGTTATTCATAAACATTTTACAAAACTACCCCATTTCGGTGTAGAACGACACGGTTATAGTATGTGTAAGCCATTAAAATTGTACTTATGTATAAATCAACGCAGCTGTATTGATTTATTATATATATTAGTAAAATTATTATTAAAATTTTCCACGACGTAGTGATATGGCTTGGAGCTATACCTTGCGGTCGCCACGAATCTGTTGCCCTATGGACTAGTCTGAATTACATGGCTTTAAATAGTGGGTTTTAGTTTTATATATTTACAACACTTTTTACCGACTGAACATATTAGAACGTTTTACATTAGGCCTAAAACATGTTTGTTTCAGATTTCCAACGTTTGATATCCCTTAGTGTTATAAAATATAAAATGTCCTTCGCTTTCAAATAAATTAAGAATTGTAAAAAATCCACTTGTTGGCATATGTGGACTCGGCTGTCATTCACTTAATTAACTTAAAATTGATGAAACTTAACACAACTTATTTCATGTTTCGTCAAGACGCATGTCTTTGTCGATTACAGACGGTTATGTTATGAGATCAAACATGGACAATTCTGCAAGTGGATTCCAACATGAATGATCTTCATTCTTCCCTGTATTCCTTCGACTATTTTAGTAGCGTTCTCCACCAAGATGTCATTGATTGTCATACTTTATGCCCTGCTTTACTCTTAATTCATATTAGCACTGTTTGTCTGTACAATGTATACGGAAATTTGACATTCCTAATCGATTTTCTACAACAATCTTACCAAGTCCTTAAATGGCATTTTTCTCAGATTAACGTGTATTGGAAATGATGTTACCAGTTTTAACCCATGCTTGTTTTAAGTTGATTGCTTAAACTCCTAACAAAAGAAAATGAAAGCATCAATTAGACAAGGTTTGATTATTATTTTGTAAGGGAGGTACTTTTTTCCATGGCATACCTCATATAGTGATTTCATTCCATGCCGCCTACTAATAGTAATCGTCCTAACGTCAGATTTGTTTTAATCGGGCTTAACGCCGTTTGCCAACTACTTTCGGTTGTACATGGCGGTCAGTTGATCTCACTAGTTTTCCGGGAACCCGGAATAGAACCCGGGCCTCCCGGCTGACAGCCTAGCGCTCTAACCACAGAGCTAACCAGACGGGCCCGGCCTTACGTCAGAAACACTACTACAATATGCATCGGGGTTAGGACTAGTGAACTTGTTAGTTTGCAGCGTGGAATCTAGTCATTTCGGCCAGAGAAATCACTCCCATCTTTATACAATGTGTAACTATTAACCCAACGGTGTTTCACAAGAAGCACACCCATACATACTTATTTACGAATTTTTATAATTTTGCGTCTTGTTGTCAACATGATACAAAATTCTGTTGTCAAACTTCACTGACTTTTTTCTGTATGATTGAAATGCATACGGCTTGTCATAAGATATGCAATACATCAATGAATTCTTTGGAAGCCAATCATACGCCTGTCAGACATAGGATGCAATTTTCTAGAAAATTTACTTTAATTCCATCGCATTTACGAATACTTTTCCAACCACGCCTCATATATTTTCACCTAACCCGAATATTGATGACTGCTTTTATACGTAAATCAAAGAAACACTTTCCATGTTTTCAAAACAGATACAATTTAACAGTCATTATGTATGTTTATGTTCTAAGACGTTTGTGGCAACTTGACAGCCGTCAAACCTACACATTTTCGTCGACTTTTTGAATACTTAAAACTATGTTAAATAGTGATAAATAAACATACCTGAATGTGACAGTAATGAGTACTCATATTATCATCAAAGAGAAACAGTCCGTCATTACGCAATGTTCTGGTTTCCATGGGTTGTGAGTGGCCGAATCGTAAAGTGACGACAATAGGATACTGAAGTCTGATCTAGAACGTTTATTTGAGACGATTATATTGCAACACTGATCATGTTTACTTTACAATGGTGTATTAAAATAATATAACAACAATAAAAGAGAAAGAGAATAAGTTGCCACAGGAAACACCACCAACATAAGACAGTGCCTCTCCACAGACATCCAGGAAAACAATAATTCATAAAACAGTAGGCATTTGAGGAGGCTGAATGGCACATACGCATAGGAACAGAGGCACAAGGAAAGGCCGACCAGAAGGGACAACTAGAAGAATCGAAGGAGAAAATGTCAAGACAGCTGGCAACAATAGGCAAAGTCCTACATTTTTAATAATTTCAGAATTAAACAAAATGTTACCATGATCTTCTTCTGTAGCGTTTGTGGTGCTACTTACTGTGAATATCTCCATTTGTCATTTTAAATTATTTGAGTTATTTTATATTTTACTGTTGGCAGAAGTAACAATCTCACTAAAGCTAATTACACACCAATTAGAAAGTACCAGCTTAAATATCAAATCTAGCGTAATTGTTTAAACAAAATATAAAATTCAAAGTGACTGCTGGCATGTAAGTGTCGAAAACAATTTGAAAACCAATTATGGAAATAAACATATTAATTTTGTTTTGTTTCCAGTTACCGCTTTGAGGCGCTTTGTAGATCATCCTCGTAATAAATCATTTTGTTACGAAAGTATTTTAATTGGAGTATGGGAACACTTTCGTTTCTCTTGACAAAATAGGGAATAAAACAGTTAAAGGACAAATGATTTCAAATGTTTGGATCGGCCATGATGCGCTCTTTATCCACATGTGGTTGCCTTGCTTCTTATATGGACTAGCAAACAATTTTGTTTTGTAAAAGAGGGAATAATTTGCTACAGGGAACGCCGTATACATAAGACAATGCCTCTCCACACAGACCTCCGGGAAAACAACAGTCCATAAAACATAAGACATTTGAGGAGGTGCAAGGCCAAACACGCAGGGGAACATGGACTCAAGGAATGGCCCGATCGACCATAAGGGACAACTAAGGAGAATTAATGAGGACAAATAGGAGGGGGGCGTTAATGGATGGAATATAACTGATGATTATTTTTAACGAAAGTAAGAACCTGATTTTAAGCACATTTGTCATTGTTCAGTGTCCGCCTTTGTACGCATTTAACTGACTCTGTCAAGGTGTTCCAGTAATGTTGAGGATTGCGAAGCATGGCGCTTTTAAAACCCACAGTTTCAGAACTCTACTTGTTTGTTCAATTAAACTCGTAATTAGGCTTATCAAGTATGTATCAGGTTATAAAATGATGTATTTTAGTTTCCATTACTATGTAACAAGCTCGTTTACACGTCTCTCAAAAGTATATACTTAATCAACATCACACGGGTGAGATGGAAATAAGCTTTGTTAAAAATGTCACCTGGCCGTCTCGTTCGGTTCATATCCCTTCCAATACCTTTCATAATTTGCAGAAATTATTCAATATGCCATGATTAGTGTGCTTGCTGTTTAACTGCTACAAACTCTGAGATTTCGTCTTTGAATCGTAGTTTTAGTAAAAGAGCCATGCATCACATTTCTGATAAATCTTGGAATTTGAATAAACTAAACATTGCCTAACTTGTAGAAATAATGGATTAGCCCAGGGAGCGCATTTTAGTCAATTATAAAGTGTGGCAAAATATGTAAATATTTGGCGCTACTGAGATCAATAACATAACGCAACATACCACTAGCAAGTTTTATTTTCTGCAAAGAAGCTATCGTTACGAGGAAAGCAATGAACCACTTTTACATATTATTTTATAACTGAAGAACGGACGCAGAATAGTTAAAGATACTGTATAATTTCAAATATCATGCGAGTGCATGACCCCGTTTGAAATCCGTATAAATAGTTCTTACATGCACAATATTTACCTCCATTGTTCTTAATCATCAGCCATTTTGATAGGCAAACCTGATAGAAGTAATTTCCAAATACATGTATGTGATAATTGAGAAAATACCAAGAGAATTTGCATGTGACAGCCACTTCTTCTACTGAGCCAATTGCCAACATGAGCATAAACAATATGTTATTTTTATATCTGATTATGTTATCATCGTTAACATAATATTCCTTATACATTTTAAGGAAATTTGTCTGCCAATATGGCCGACAATTCAGAACAAGGGAGGTAAATATTGTAAACGTGAGAACAATCTGTATTTGAATTTTTCGCTTTATCATTCTCTGATTATACAAAAGTGTACCTTGAGATCTGTCACAAACTCAACAGTTTCAAGACATTATATTTTGATCCATGGTACGGATAATCAATCAAAATTGCTATCTCTAGCGAAACTGTCTGTTGTCTAATTTAAATACAAAACTGACGTACATTTGTATTAGACATGCATAAACCTATTTAAGTTGTATGGAAGACTGGCTAGATCTCCTCCACGTGTGTTGCTGAATTACTGACGAAAAGTGTTCTGACCCAACACAGTCTGTTTATAGTAACAAAACCTTGATCCAGAAAATGAATAATTATGCTGAATCATCTCAGCTATTGTCTACTTCCACTTGTCGTAAACTATTATTATTAAGGTATTTGTGAGACGAACTACTCAAATGCACTTGAAGAAATCTTACAGTTGACGTTTCAGACAAAATTACGTAATTAAGTTTACTCCAGTTCGGAAGAGTGAATGAGAAATAAGTGTGGTTACGCTTATATTCATTAGAAACCTTAAATGTAAAACTAGTCTTTACAAATGAGCACAAACCACAAATATATATACATGTATTAGTTAATAAGTATGCTGTTAAACTACAAATATATTACAGACAGCACAGGGAACGGCAGATTCACAAGGCAATGCCTCCCCATACAGACCCCAAGAAAACAATAGTGTGTATTTGCGTTTATTTATCGTCGCCACCGGTTTCCCATCAAGGAGACGCCTCCGGATGAATGTAAGTCATTGCTTTTTTGGAGGATAGTGCATGATACAGAAGATGCCTCAGTTCAAGAAACACCCCTGGTTCTTTCATGTGCCCAATTGCATCGTACACGGGACCTCGGTATTTGTGTCATCCGAACGACTGTTAGTGGTGGGGCGGGGATCGAACATGCGACCCCTGGATTACTAGTCCAGCACGTTACCACTTGACCACGAATCCGCTCTATACAGTAGTCTACACTTTGTACAAATATATGTAATACACTGTTTATTGAACACATGTAAAGAAAATTTCATACTCGTACACAGCTTTCTGTATATTGAAGACTGACACCTGCTAATTAGACATTCAGATAATGTTGTCATAGACGTGAACAACAACAGCATCTCAAAGGTGGGGACCAATTAATGATGTCTAGCAGGTTGACAGTTTGTAATGTACTCTCTCTACAATATTTGTCAGCGGCATCATCTTGTTTTCTTTTCATCTAAACAGTATTTTATTTCGCAATTATATATTAATAATTAATATGCTTGTAACAATTAGTAATTATCTATAATTAATTCCTTCAAATCATGTGAAGAGGTTTTTCTACTCAGAACACAGTATACTCTCACTTAAATTTGCTTAGTTAATTCTATTACGAATTATTCAAACTTATAAATCACACTGTATGATGATAATTAATGTATTGTATTAGGTCATGATATGAGTGGAAGATCAAGTACACACCACAAATATCTTAGAACGATTTGTCTGAACTATAAGATATGTTCAATTTCATGGACCAGTATCTATATATTTGCTTTGAATAAAACAATGCTTAGCACTACACATTGCACAAACGCAGTCTAACAAATAAACGGAAACGAAACTTAACAATACACTTTACCACCACAAACTATGGTCCAGCAAATAATATTGCACGTCAGTTAAACTGAGATAATATCTTAACATGTTCAAATGTTTAACTTATCAACACTGAATACAAAACTGTGTTAACCAAATTAAGTAGTTACATTTACCAAGCATTGACAGTGAGAAATAATTTAAATTATAATGCATAAATAATCTTCATTATATTTATTTACAGATAATTTATTTGAAATAATTTGTCGTAGTACTGATATACATATTATGTAAATGTAATAGTTTTGTATTTGGTGATTGATTGATGTGTTCTTTCTTATCAAAGTTATATTATATATATACTAGGCTCTAAGTCCTTTTCTTATCCTACATCTAGTTTCGGTAGGACATAGTCATAAGGGAATTTAGTTTGCCTCTTCATGCTGATGTTCAATATCAGTCATAAAGTATTACATATTTGCTAGAATGTTACTGTTGTATTTTGTTTCTAATTGTGTATGAGTACATGTATTTATAAATTGTTTGTCTGTTTGTGACTGTATATGCTGTCTACTTGTTTATAATGTTTACTATTTATGTTATAGTCGCATGAGTTCATGACCTTCTCGATTTGAAACTTATCTTAAGTGACCAACTGTGGAGATACGGCGCTGTTATCGATATACATATGCAGTAACAATATGAAATACATGTATAAATTTTTTTGGAAATTACCAGATTCAAAGGTTAAAAAGTACCACATTGAAATTACTTAATTTTTATCCAATTTACATAATTATGAAGCTTAGTGAATGAAGATTTTAAAACCGTTCGCGCAAATTTAGAGTTCCCTTTATGTACTAAGATATTTGGTTTTAAACCCGGCCACCCCTTTTTCCCATTCTTTGTTTAGATATCATGGGTTAGTGCCTTCAAAGTTAAAAACGACCAAAATGTTTTTTCACAATCTTTCTGAAAAAGGAATATGTATGCAGAAATATTCGAACCGTTTGCACATTTATGATATCTCAATCCGTTGTTGAGAGATTAACGATTTCCCGCAGATCCCATGAATTTTCCCTTTACCCACGTTATCGACGGTGGCTGAGCGAGGCGCTATGAAAGTTGGGTATGAAACATTAGGCACTGAGAAGGTGCATGGGTAAACATGCATGGGAATATGGGTTCAGGAGTAAAGATGTATGGGAATAGGGGTCAATGTATGATCTTGCCGACCATATAGAACAACTAAGGAAAATTAAGTGGGCAAACAATAGGAAAGATGCAAATATAATTATGCACTAGTCATAATTGCATCATTTTAAACTGATTTCAAGATGTGCTTTGTAGTTATTTACTTGTACATACGTATTTCCACGCCTCCTTGTGCTGTTGGGATGGCAATGCGCTTATTATGGCATTGTAATTCGGAACCTGAAAGTGTATTATTACAATGTTATAAGTGCAACAGTAAGACAAGCAAATTCAAAATTTGCGAGATCCAAGTTGCACACAAGTCAAGAGGTCAATTTTTAAATAGTTTTCGAAACAACTTGAACATCTTTGTACATATGGTTGAAGCGAATACATTGTATGGTCCTCCGCTTGACCAAACACGATGTATTCAGAAGGGATAATATTGAACAGTATAGCCAATAAAATAGAAGTGCGGTTTATCTAAGTATCCATGGTCACTTTAAGTTCAAATGAAAGGGAAAATTGGCGAGATAGTGTATTGGATTAAGTGTTGGCCGCTCAACGCGTAAGTTACGACCACGCCTTTTAAGACATAAGCAGTTTTTGGATAAAGTGTAGGTCGCTCAACGCGTTAGTCACGAACACGCCTTTTAAGACATTTGCAGTTTTTTTTCTATCAAGGAAGCGGACTCGAATTTGATTCAAATAAGCATAATGTTTTCATTACAATTACAAAATATCATATAACTGTATAGGTATGAAAATGGTCGTTCTTGAACGATAAAAAGTTATATTTAGAACAAATATGTACATGTAATTGGTATGCTCTATGTCTCCGTCTGTTTCAATTTCAAAATGACTGCTTCCTGAGCTACTAACAAATCCTTATTGAATCACTTAGGCGGAATTCAAACTGACGACCTTCAGATCAGAAGACGGGCACGTTACCACCCTGTGACGACTACGACTTCTGTTTGTCATCAATCATAATTTACCATGTCTTGGAAGTACAAGCATTGCACTGTTTTGGATATATGGATATATATTTGATATCAATTAGCGTCTGAAATAACGGTCAAAATTGTAAAAAGATTAACCTAAGTAGTAAATAACATTAATATAGCATTATTATAAATCCATTACAGTGAAATCATCGCATCACCAACTAGCTTTATGTGCAACAATATATCTAAATATTATGTGACTAGTCTTTAAAATGCCAACTGTTATTTTGGTACGTAATTAAAGTTGTTGCAGCTTTTGCTTAGATTTTCATTTTTTCGGGGCAGCCGTACTAACATGGCTTTGCTATTTGCATATCAGTGTTGTGTAAACCAATCAAATCTTACGTTAACCACCAAGGCAATTTCTCTTCAACCGAATGTCCAACGTTTGTAACATTGACGCGCAGATTGGTTAACCTTTCGATAAAGGGTACGTTACCTTACCGAAATCCACTGAATTTCGGTGAATTTACCGAAATATATTTTGGATCTGGAGTGACCAGCATTCGTAACATCTCTGCAATTTTGCATTTTGCACAACAAATTTAACCTTCAAATTGTGCCGACCATCTCTTTCCAAGATATTTCTTGTTTAGAATTCTGACCATAACATATAGCATCACAAACAGCGTAGAACTCACCTAAGTTACAATAATGTTCATGCATATAATTATGATACACCAATGGCTTTAAATAATCGAAATAACAGCCTAATCAACTGATAATAAAATACAAAGCGGTCGTACATTTATTCTTTAACGGGAGGTACCTCAAGTACAAGAAATAGTGAATCAAACTCTGCAGTTGTTTCCCTTTACAGTGTTATAGAAACAACAAACAAATGTACAAGGTTCTAGACTATTCGCTAGTTATTGTGTAAATATGATGATGACATTACTTTTTTTTCCATTGTGACATTTACAGCCTATGTACAGGGCTTGAATATACGGTTCGCCTTGGAAATGTTTGATCAAATCGACAGTTGTACACAACTAGAACAGCAAGAAGAACTACCAAAGAATACTAGTCAACACAAATCACTCTTGTATCACGCTAAGATATTCGGTCGCATTTTTTTAACTTCTATCTTCTTATCTCTGACTGTTCCATCTCGTCATTCCATTTCAAACGTCATCTCTGACTGTTCCATCTCGTCATTCCATTTCAAACGTCATCTCTGACTGTTCCATCTCGTCATTCCATTTCAAACGTCATCTCTGACTGTTCCATCTCGTCATTCCATTTCAAACGTCATCTCTGACTGTTCCATCTCGTCATTCCATTTCAAACGTCATCTCTGACTGTTCCATCTCGTCATTCCATTTCAAACGTCATTACATTATAGTCCCATGATATCAAGTTTGCCTTTTATTTGATTATTAGATGTTGATAAATATGTGGTTAGTATCCATTGTTTGCCCTGTCGAGCGGAAGTTTATTTTGGTGGGATTCGGTCGAGTAGGTCATTTTTATCAGCTCAGTCAATATATGTCTTTGTAAACATTACACTTTTGGTATTGCGACGGTTAAGTGTGTGGTTGGCTTGCAGCTAAACTAGGTTAAGCTCCTAAACATTTTATGTATGGTATTGTTGTGCGTCATCTATGAGTGTGTCCGTCCTTTTCTTTTGAACATATCTGTTCATGAAGATTATTATTTGTGAATGTGGCCTTTGGATGTATGTTATATTTCCCTTTCCCTTTGCAATTATTTCACTTTATATAGTGTTCAGGTTATAGTCAGCCCAGTTTCGGCCTATTGTTGTCAGCTGTCTTGACTTGTCCTGTGATCTTTTACACCCATTAATCCCCCCTTCACTGTTTTTGTCCTCTTTGATTCTCCTAGTTATTCCTTATGATCTGCCAGGCCATTCATTGCGTCTATTTTCCCTAACGTATGTACCCTTTAACCTCCTCAAGTGCCTTATGTTTTATGGATTTTTGTTTTCCCGGAGGTCTGTGTGAGGAGGCACTGCCGTATGTATGTGGCGTTCGCTGTAGCAACTTACTATCTCGCTTTCCTGTGCCACTGTTTTCGCTTACAGCTGATATGAATTGAACAGACGAATGTTTCTAATACCCGTGCCTTATTCAGTGATTGTTAATTGCGTAGTTTGACCTCGTTCAGTGCGAGATTCGATTTTCCGACGTTTGTATCTTGAGTTCGCTGATATATCCCTCAACCGCTGTGCCTCTCTTCATACTTGAATTAATATCTTGCTGTTATCTTGCTGTTCATTCAGACGAGAACATGCATAAATAAATGTGAAATAATTTGAACCTGTAACCACAATATTGGATAAACATAGGTGCGTACAGTAATGTTACGTCGTAACAGTCTTTCTCAATAAATGACATCAACGTTTGTCCGTCATTTTCCATTGGTTATTGGAAATGATTAGTGTAAATTAGAACCGAGTTTTATGTGTTACGAAGTACGCGTCCGTAACCAGGAGAAGTTTGTATTTTTGGCATGATGTAAAAAACAGTTATCTTTTGTTGTAACCCATAACGCATGATATATGTTTATGTAATAATAAAACAACTTTTGTATAACACACAAACAAACATTAATGGTATTTTACATACCATAGATAGAATATAAAGGCGCTAGTTCATGACGTTTATACGTATATATTTGTAGTCGGACAAAACAATGCACTGTCAACAAGTCGTTCATGTGGATCTTTCGCACACTGGATGAACTGAAATGGAAAATGTTAATGCCATGATCACAGAACAGGATTTGACTAGGTTTTTAAAGCTACAAATATTAGGTTCGCACAGAAAAAAATTACAGACGGTTTGTGCTAACGATGATTGTTACTCGCATAAATCCTAATTCTCCTGTCACTACCAGACATTTGTTGAGATACATGATTATTTCAGTCAATAAAAATGTATTATTTATACATATAAAAAATAATTGAATAATATTCCAATGTGTGGAAAACTGAATTCCAGAAGGTGCCAAAATTAAGAACTTACAAAACATTTAAAACTGAGTTTTCTTGTGAACAATAGGTACCTATATGTCACCTAAAATATGGCTATAGACTATAGACACCCGGTCTATAGCTATATAGTATTATTATGATATGTAAATACTTTGTACACATGTCACTATAATAAACAATTTACTTACTTATATAACATACCAAATCTCAGATTATGAAAGAACCTTTACATTAATGCATATATACATAAGAACATTACCTATAGACGTTGGTCTGTCATGATCGTCACGATTATTTGATTGTTACTAGCCATAATGGCGTCCACCATAGCCATGCCCTGGATATCCACCATAGCCTTGCCCTGGGTATCCACCATAGCCTTGCCCTGGGTATCCACCATAGCCAGGGTAACCTCCAGGATACGGATACCCCTGGTGGCCATAGCCATACACTGAACCATATCTATTGCCATTACCGCCACTATTATAGTCTGGGCTGCTACCCACCAGGCTGGCAATAGCCAATAGAACCACAATGAATGCCACCTTCATGGCTATACTGAAATGAGTTTATACAAAATACTTAAAAACAATTTACGACCTCAACAATGGTTCTTGTATTTAAACTGTCAGCTGTGAGATAAGTAATGATACTCCATGCACAGTAGTTAACATTCTATAAACATATTAATGTCTAAATCTCAAAAACATTATGGGAATTATCAAAGTCAATGCTAACATACCTCTCCAAAACCGTAGAAACTATCAGAAAACGCTAATATTCTACTCAACATCAAACAAGATGAATATGAATGCCTACAACAATATTGACAGAATAGATAATGACAAGCAGTAACCATGCAGTAAAACTGTTGCTGGTAGAGCTTATTATGCTAACTTCATATCGGTCTCAAATGCAGTTTTATAGAAGTGTTAATTATAATAGTGTCGCCCCTATTTAGAGGGACAGCCATTTATGAATTACATACATATTTCCGTACCTATATTTGTGCGTAAATCATAATTGTTGTGTAATGTCGATTTGTGTATTGCGCCTGGACACTTGTGTATCCTTATGCCATTTGTATAAATTCTAAAAGCATTTGCGAAGAATCAATATTTGTAGTTAAAATCCGAATTATACGAATAATAGATTAAAGTGATAGTATGCTCATTTTTATTTATTTCTTGCCTAAACAAACATGAAACCTAAAATTAATGTAAATAAAACATCAACAAATAAGCGTTACCAAAGAATGCACTGTATTACTCTGTATGTGTCAGAAGAATTATTTTGAAATTTCTTCAAATGAAAAAAATCCTAACATAGCTTTGCTATTTGCATACCCGTGTTGTGTAAACCAATCAAATCTTACGCTAACCACTAAACCAACTTCTTTGCAACCGAACAAGGTTTGTAACCTTGATTCGGATTGGTTAACCTTTCGATAATGGGCACGTTAACCTCACCGAAGCCACTGAATGTCGGTAAATTTACCGAAATCGACTTCTTATACCACATCTGCACTGTATATTGCTAATTTTTGTTTACGTTAAGTTTTGTCAGTGCGTAACATTGAAATATTTTTATTCAGTAATGCTATCGCTACATTGCTGTTTTAGTCACCACAGCAACAACACTGGATGTAGCCCGCTCGACTTTCAAATTTTGCGATTAAATTTCGTTAAGTTTGAATGGGTATGTTGAACGCTGAACTTGCTCGACATTCACATTTTGTGCGTAATTGTCAGAGTCTGAATGTTTCGACTGTCGAATTTTTATATGTCGATTGTCGACCGTCGATTGTCGAGCCAACTTTACCACATACGTGCATGTTTTGTGATGCTGTTGGAACCTATATCCACTATTATAATACAGTTATCTTTCATCCTTGCTCTAAAACTGTAAAAAGTTTAGTATGTTTATCTTGTAATAAATGAAAGTTAGAGCGGTATAAAAGTGTTACCTTTCTTTCCGGATACCCTGTACAGTTATCTGTAAAACTTCATGCCTGATTAACGTTTTGGATGCTACTCTTCAAGTATGAAAGTTTTCTGCATTTAAAAATTTCAATTACTACATAAACCACGGAAAAACAGAGTGATAAAGATATAAAGTTACATAAAGTAAAACCCCACCTAACGACCATCTCAATAATAAGACCACCTCTAAATAAAGAACACATTTTCAAGTCCTTTTTTACTATGTTGCTCATTGTTAAGATTACCTCAATAATAAGACCAGTGTTTAAGGTTCCCAATGTTGGTCGCATTATTTAACTGTAATTCTATACGTACCTCTTTATCATACGCTCAGAACGTACCAAGAAAATCCTAGTAAATGAAGCTTGCGACAAACGTTGACTTTTATAGAAAATCGACGTGAGGCATGGACTTAATTAAATAATAAATCATAATTAAAACAACGTACGACACTCTCAATTTGACAGATTATCATATGATGTGTTTTAAATATAAGCTATGAATAATTTGTTTATTCATTGCAATATTTTTTTCATTTCTGTTTAATGAGAACCGCCTGTTTTTGCCATCGTCAGCGCAGAAATTGAATTGGTTCAGAGCATAGCTGAAATCAAATTACGTCGAAATACAAAGGAAAGTAACTGCTGCTAGGACATCTAAACCCTAAGGGAAGTAACTGCTGCTAGGACATCTCAACACCAAAGTAAATAACTGCTGATAGGGTTTGGTTTATCGCTACTAATTTGCCATGATAGTTTTATCACGTGTTGTAACACATTCGTACCTCAAACTACAAAATAGACAGACAGCTTTCACAACGAGTGTTTTGGAGACTAACATGTTCTGTGTGCGTGATCATGTTAATAAACAAGTGGATGTATTACAAGGCTAAAATTTAACAATTTTAGTGTCAAATTGTTTTCATGATTTATATCAATTCCTCAGATTTTGATAGTTATTTTGTTACCATGATTTATAAACCTTCTTTGTGTAACTTGGGTATTTCAAGAATTATAGCAACGCATTATCATGACTTATTAATCTTCTTTGTGATGATAGACAGTATTAAGTACTCGTAAGCGTTTGGGCTGTAAATCGATGGCAGATACAACTGTATGACTATCTTTATCTATATAAGTATATTTGAATCGACAGTTTAATTGCCTAATTGATAGATAAATACGCGTCTATGGTTTCGACGTAACATTTATGTGGCTTCTACGGAGAAACGGTCTCTAGGTAAGACAAAGACTTTTTAAATGTATTAGGTAATAATGAAGATCCCGCCCATTGATCCTTTATTTTGTTAAAACCGCCATTTCATTTGTTAATTTGAATCACGTGATTAACGCATGACACCTCCTCTCTTTCGCGGGTAATTTGTTAAGATATAAAAGATAAAAAGAAATATTATTAGTGATCAGCATACTTTAGGAAATTGTCTAAGTGACATTTGTCTTTGTGACTAATTTTACTTTGTGACTATTTTTACTTTGTGTTTTCTTTGTGATTTAAACTCTAAAACTTTGTGTATTTGAAACTTAACTTAGTGACTATTATTAAATATACGTTCTGTGAAAGTTATTATTACTCTGCAGACTTTATTCACTGTTATTAAAACTGATTATCAACGGAACTGTGCTATTGTCGTTTTATCGTGCCATCAACACATCACTGGTTATGGATCGCTGTTGCCTCCACTACGTTACGTGTGGGTACCGAAATGGACCGCGTAATAGATGTTTGAAACAATCTATCAATATAGGCGTTTGTCAACCGTGTGTAAAGAAACATCTAATGATGTAACTAATTGTCGTGGTTTTTTTCTTCCTTTTTGATTTAACACGATGATTAATAGTTAATTATGCATAATGATTTTAGACAGATGATACAACCATAGACTCAATGTGGTTTTGAAATATTAATCCTTTTTTTCTATTACACATAATCACGTAACGAGATCTCGAGTGAAATTGAGACATTTAAACAGTAAACAGTTAGTTTACGACTGTTAGGGAAATAGTCAAACTATTGCCGTAAGGTAGGTAGGACGACTTTGGAACTGCTGCCTGGGATACACAGTATATACTGCCTTCAACAGTTCTAAATGTCGTCCCACCAACCGATGAAATAACCTTTTTTCTTACCGAATTAATTTGCGAAATTACCAACCAATGAAATTCAGACCTTACAGAAATAAGCATTTACAATAACTGTTATAGGAATATTTCCTGAACTATTTATGAAATAACCAATGGATACTACTGTCAATAAAATATTAGTTGAAATATTGTGTAACTTATTTATATCCCTTGGTCAAAATTCACAGTTTTGTTGACTACCGTTCTTAAGTAACGTGATGGTTGACTTCAGTCACGATTTTAAGTATAAATTAAATTCAAAAAAATAAGAATGTTACAGGGAACGCCACAATACAATACTATACCTCCTCACACAGAAACCAGTCTACGAAATATTAGGAATTGAGAAGATGTAAGGGCAAATGTCTATGGGAATGGGGAAGTAAGCAATAGTCTGTCTGTCAAAAACAACCATTGAGAAACTATGGGAACAACAAGGGGGGAATGGATTGAATGGATGGAATACATCATTTTGAACGCTTTAACGTATCATTAATTTAACAATTTATTTATTCAAAAAATAATCCAACTTTCAGACAGCCTGGAGTACTTAAACGTGTCTGGACATAATGTATATAAATTGTAGAGTCTCATGCCAGATTTGCATATCAATCATTTACTATTTTTTTAGGTAAATATTGAGAATGATGGACAGGAAATTAACTACATAGTATTTGAATATTCTAGTTTTTTTTATAAAGCGATATGATTATACCTATCATGTATAAATCAAAATGTTTTTTGCTAATCAACCGAAAAAATGTAAATGGATCAACAGCATGAAAACAACATTTTCACAATCGCCCTGTTTTTGTATAAGCGTATATAAAACTTGATACGCCAAAGTTACTATTGATAATTCCTAATTCCATAGTGAAAGCGAAGGTATTCAAATTAATAGAAATAGTACCGTCTCCCGTGGCCGAGTGGTTAAGGCATCCGCCATGGGAGCGGGAGGTCGAAGGTTCGAATCCCGTTCTATTATGACCGATTGGTGAGCCGTCAGCTAGTTAAATAATGGTTACCGTGCGCCTACCTGCCTGGTGCCTGGCGTTAATAGATATGAATCAGGAAGTAAATGTGCTCAGAAAATAAGTGTCTCATAGGACAGCAATGGCTGGCCCTTTTAATAGGGGTGGCACTATAATAAACAAAAACACACTATATTTACTTTATTAGTGTAGTATATACAGTATATAACATACATGTGTATATGGCTATGCGTTGAAAAAGTTAGATATACATATATTGACCATTCACATTGAATATCAAATGATATGCATCAAATATTAAAACATATATAAAGAACACACGGACAGACAGACCAACAACATGCCAGACACTGCCGTCATCTCTGAACGGGCGCCATTGCACAACTCATTCGTGCAGGCGCACTCCTCGTATGTGTAATCTCCGAAGTGGAAGGACGCACAGCCAGATTTGTAACTCACATTTCCGCTTCTGGTCTTGCTACAATTCCGTACAATTTCTGTAATAAAGAATAGTATATATAGATGATATGTGTGCGTTTTGGTGTAAGATCGAAAGTTATTTCACCCAGTGAGCAGCGGACGGAATATGTTCACGTGATGGTAAGCCGCAACACGTGACCGCCCGATGCATCAATGCAATGAGATGCGCGACGGTACGATTGTCACCTCAGGATTCCTTAAAAATACATATAACTGCAGTGCAACCCCGGAAAAGTGGCCCTCCCTTGATCAACAACCTCTCTTCAACAGCATTATCAATTCCCCGCACTGAGTACGACTTTTTACCAATCGACTTATCTTTAGCAACAACCTCTCAACAACAGCCAAACTTTGCATCTTCCAAAGATTGTTTCTCAGGGGAGGTTGTCATATATATATAGTTGAATAGTCTGTGTTCTTGTCGTCAACTGTAGGTATGCATAAAATTAAAGTATACATGTATACCGGTAAACTCTATATGGTGTAACATGGGACAAAAATAGAGGTGACAAACATCGACTTTTCACTTTGACAAAAGCTTACAGATGACAACGGATATAAAGTTTTTAGTTACCGTTCGTGTTCTTGAAATTGTATTTCAGGCAATAATCACAGTCATCTTCAGTTTTTGCCCCGTCTCCTGATTGAAACTTGTCGTTGCATATTGCTTTGTCGAATTCGGTGGAACACCAGTAACATCTAAGTGAATTTACGCTAACAACAGCGCCTGATAATAAAAATAGAATTATTCCAAAAGAGATTAACAAAGGGTAACACTTTTAGGGAGAAGTAGTGGTCGAGTGGTAGAGCGGTTGGTCCTTGATCCTAGTCGGGAGTTCTTGTCTTGAGTTGAGGGAGGTTTGATCGCGAAATTCAAAATTATCCTCAATATATCGGGAGTTACTGGTGCCTTATTCATAAACACTATAAGTCTGAAACTCAGACCTAGACTTTAAAATGTTAAATGTTGTCTTTGCTGCTACGTTGTTATAACTATATATATTATATAAAAAATTGGACGAAGTGTTCAGAGGATAACAACAATTATTCAGACAAAATTTCATTAGTTTAGATTTAAAGAAAACAAAATGATGGTAAATATAATTATTGCAGTTTTAAGTCTAAGTCAGAGTTTTAGACTTAAAGTGTTATAAGAAGAAGAATAATAACCCCGGTTATTTACCCAGGGTGCAGTCATCGAGAAAGACCTGCTTAAGTTATTTTAAGAACTTATTTTCAACCAAATAAGATCAAATAAACATCCTTTAAACTATCAAAATTCCATCATAAAACAAGTCGACAAGGGAGCCAATTCTCGTTGATAAAAAAGCCCCATTGACAATACATAGGCTCGGACAATGCCAAATAACTTTTCAAATAAAGCTTCGCCAAATAAAATAAAACAATCTTTAAAACAATAGTTAAGCCTATTGCATTGATCCAGCATTTTTTTTATTCTGTCCAAGTAAGAGAATAATTCCGACTCACAGCAAATCTTCATCCAGCGATTTTATCATAATGCTATTAAGGCATTTTGAGGTTATACATACATATAATTATATAGATATGTATTCAACATAAGGCGTGACGCCCAACAGTTAACACGTGATGATATACAACAGTATATATAATAAACAATATGTAATTCTTCTACTACATGAAAACTGTATAAGAATCTAAATGTAATGACAGTTTGTTGTATATTGCAATGTCATTTGTTTCTTAAACATAAATGACGTACATTCACAAGTTCAAGAAGAGAAAAGCGAAAAATAACGTTTACATATAAAGTGTAAGGTCTCTTAGCTGAAAGCTTTTAAAAATGTACAAGTAAATTGTATGAGTTACCCTGTTAGAAGATCCGCGTATGACAACTTGGTAGACAACATATATTGAAATATTATTGAAAATCCATACTTACATGAGACAAATACGAACATACATATGAAGCTCTTCATTTCAATATGTGGGAGTTCTTGCTTACGAACAAAATCCAAACTTAAGTAGGAACCAACTTTTGCCGAGAAACGCCAAAAAACTAACTTCTTTCAAGTAAAAATACTCTTTCACGTCTAATTCAATATACGATTGTTTGGAAAATGATTTATAAGATATTATGAAGACGACTCATGTAGGGGCATATAAGGAAGTGGATAATTAGATTGTTCGACCACTCATATCCGTTTTAAGGACTTGACTAATTTCCTATTCTACTTCGATATTTTAACATTATGCATGATTAATTGACATGTGTATAATCATAATTATTTATCAATATCTTTCGACTTACCCACTTATCGATGTAGATAATTATCTCATGGATGAGACGCTTTCTGCCAAGGGAGACAAGGCTACATCTAATTTCTTGTATCAAATTAATCGATTAACCTCCCTTAGTCGAGGTTAAAAACCGATACCTTTTGTACGGTCAATGATGTTTGTTTACATGTTGCCTGGTGCTATCAATACGATTTAATAGAGCTACATATTTTGAAATATAGGACAGAGGACGGATTTATGTATGTCAAGAGTTATATATATTAAGCATTCTTTGAAGGAAAAAAGGTTTGATTTCACGTGAATTTGGAGTTATCTATCAACTTTCTGTGACAACTTAATACATCTGTAGCAGGTATTACTTTTTGCTCTTTAATTTTCTATTGAACATTTTTTTATCGAACTGAATACCATATTATGGTAATGCTTTAATCCGAATGTAAAATCTGACCCGTTTAACAAAATAGGTACTATGTACACGTGTTGTGGTGTAAAATTGTTCAATAGTGATTTCGGAATAAACTAACTTAGTACGTACATAGTGTTATATTGTTAATACAATGAAACCTCTAACAAACAGCCCTTCCCTGAACAACAACCTCTTTTTAAGAACAGTATATTTTTTCCTGGAATAAGAATTTACTATCAATTTAACCTCTCTGGAATAACAAACCCTGAATAGCAGCAACAATATATCTCCCATAGAATGGTGCAGAAGAGATATTGCGCTGGGTGCCCATTTCATGTTGATATGAGGGTAAAAACTCACAGAAATATATGTATAGATTTTAATGCATAGAAAAAAGATAGTGACAGTATTTAATGAAACGGACACGGTAGGAAATCGATTTATGTAAAAACAGAATAATAGATTTAAAACGATCTTATTTCAGCTTTCAATGAAGATATTCATACATTTTTCCGCATGATCTAATTGAAAGACCGTAAGTTTTAGAATTAAATGCAATCCGTGTTTTTTCGTTCATTCATTACAAGTTTAATGTCGCCTCAAATGTCGAACAGAGTTCTAAAATATACTTTTTCGAAATTTCTATACGCAAACATGCAGACAATAGATTTAAACAAATCAGTAGCAAAGTATGCAAAGGCGCCCTATGGAATTCTGGACAAATTAACAACCGCTTATTCAACGATATTTCAGAACATTGAATGGTTATCATTCTGTTCTGTTCTGTTATTAAAGAAATCGATTTAACTCAATATGACGTGAAAATAAACTGTTAATCTTTTATAACAAAGTTCGACCATGTAAACATTCATGTTAAAAATACATTTAAGATCTTAAGCGTGTACAAAATAAAGATCACGTAGACTTGAATAACTACTCGCATTATGTATGGACGAAAAATATTAATATAAAACTGGATCAGATTTATTGATCTTAATGGTTTAGATCATGTGAAAAATAAGTGTTTTGTGAATGTTTGAACTTGTTCATAATGCTAATATTTAGCAATATTTAGCATTAATTACTTTCACTGTTAAAATCAATTCACACGACTAACTTTGACTTTGCTGTCTTTTATACTTAGCGTCAAATGTCATAATTAACGATCGATTTATATCTAAGACAAAAGTCAATACGGGCTATTACAAAAGATTTAGCGTATTGTTTTTCACAATGGGATATTGAGTTCTATATACAAGTGGGGAAATGTTAGTTAACTGCTAGGCAATTTCCGCCGAACTGCTTTCGGCATTTTCCGCCAAAGTTCGGCTGTTTATAAAATTTCGAATGGAAGCATTTAGTCATTTGTCCTATTAACCCTCTTAATATTTATCCAAAGGACATGGTTCACAAACTTAAATGAACTGCTCTTTATTTTGATAATTTGTGAGATGAATAGTATACAATTATTATTATCCTGATGTACCTTAAATTGGGACTCAACAGACAAGGTCAACGAAGCAGTTAAACTCTGACCTTAATATCAACGAAGTTGAATGTTCCTTTGAAGCTAAATGAGTGATGTAAAACTGTCGTTGTCTTAATTCTCCTTGTAGGTGAATATTCCTGTGATCGGACAAAATTGCTATGAAATATAAATTTTTGTCGGACCACCGGTAAAAAGCGACGTAAAATTACTTTTTTTCTCCATCTTCGAAAAATTCACAATTAAGTGTTACACCTCATTAAAAATGACTGTTGGGTCTTTCATCTTTGTCGGGATGTGGTTGGTTGGATTTCTTGTGGCTTTCATATTGCATAGTCAAACGCTTTAGCACTTATTGTTTTTACAGAATGGGTTGCGGCGCAAGTAGCGAGGAGCCACGTCATAAACGGTCGCCGACACCTCCACCTAGGGATCCTACACCACCCCCTCGTGATCCAACCCCGCCCCCAAGAGAACCTACACCACCCCCAAGAGAACCTACTCCACCCCCAAGAGAACCCACTCCACCCCCAAGAGAACCTACTCCACCCCCAAGAGAACCCACACCACCACCGAAAGAACCTACCCCGCCTCCAAGAGAACCAACTCCTCCACCACCCCCGGAACCAGCTCCACCCCCAAGAGAACCTACACCACCTCCCCCGCCACCTGAGGATACACACCAACAAGATCAACAGCGCCACAAAGACGCGAGCGGATATGAGCTTAATGATTATGGTATATACGAATCTGAACGGTATGACTTCCGCAAACATGCTGAAGAAATGGATCGCGATTTCTCTGATCCACCACAAAGAACGCCATTCGTTGATGAAGATTTTGGTCCAGGTTATGCTATAGAGGGAGAACAAGTTGAATGGAAGCGGCCAGGGGTAATTATATACAGTTAAACCTCACCTAAAGACCACATCAATAATAAGCCACAATTTTCAAGTCCATTTTCACTCCTTTGCTCTTTATTGAACCTGAATAGTAATATCGCCTTAAAAAGTAGACCAGTTTTCAAAAGTCCCAAAGGTGGTCTTATTATTGAGGTGTTAATGTATTTACACATAAATGTTATCAAGTCTGATTTTGATAGAATATAAACTTGGATAGTATACATGGACTCAATCACTATCGTTTTAATCGACAAACAGTTTATTACTCGATTCATACAAACGTTCGTGAATTAAGATAAGATCCTAATTTATTTCTTATCGGAATAAATCCGCATTTCAAATATGTTACGCAATTATCGTTGATAAATGTGACGTCAACTGAATAGCACAAATGAAAACAAATGGGAACTCTTCATATTGTTACAGTTGTGTTTATAGGATAAGACGTTGAGCTACTAAACTAAGTTAGTCAAAATCAAACCCTGTACCCATGCGCGAAGCTTAAACACATGCTTATATCACCCGTGATCGAGTGGTTAAGGCTTCCGCATTGGGAGTGGTGGTTCGAAGTTTGAAATCCAGGTAGCAGTCCGTTCCAACATGACCGGTTGGTGAGCCACCATCTAGTTAAATTATGCTTGGTGACTGGCATCAAAGACTAGGAATCGGGAAATGAATTTGTTCAGGAAGAAGGTGTCCTATAAGTCAGAAATGAACACTTCACTTTTACTTGTGCTTTAATATTTCATGTTGTTATATATGAACATGTATGTATTGGTTGATGTAGATGTATTATACTGGGACAATGTTTACCTGACCGGCGAAATCATCTATGGTAGAGATCGGCATCTGTTGTATAATTATCACGTGTCTACTCAACGAGAACGGGGACCGTGGCCGAGACATTATATAGGATCAATTTCAATATTATATAAGTTTGTACATGAGCACAATGTTTTTTTGTTTTACAGGAATTTCGGGATGCCCCCGTTCTGTTCTCCGACGGAACTACACGTTACGATATAGGACAAGGTTCGGCTGGCACGTGCTGGTTTTTATCGATGGTTGCAATGTTGGCAGATAAGCCCAAAGTTTTCCACAGAGTAATAACGATTTTTTTTTCAAGAAATATTTTATGCATAATCAAAGGGCCATAACTAGTTGAAAAATAATCTGGCGGGCACCGCCAAATAATATGCGCATCCCCAATGTGATAGTGAAGATTCTCATAAAGTTTCGTTGAATTCCCTGTCAGTGATTGCTGAGAACTAGTCCGGAAACGAATGGTGCCATATATACTATATGTTGCATTACCAAAGGACTGTAACTCCATATAAAAAATAGGACAGGACCCGCCTGGTAATATGCGCCTCTCCTCATGGTACAGCACCAGATTCTCATGCTCCTGAAAAGCGATGCTGAAAAGTCCAGTTATGACAGCTTCAGTGACAAAAATGTTTTGCTTGTACTAAGCTGTCGATGCGCCGTAAAGCAACATTAATTCATTTATTCTATCTACACGTATTTACCACTTCTCTTTTTGGTTACTATTGTAATCAATGGCTGATTGTTAATAACATATTATATTCAAGTAGAAATTTAGACAAGCGAATGCAAGTAATGTCAGACTGTATCTCATTCGGTCCACAATGTATTGCATCATTCATCTTTGGAAAAGTCAGAAATGGTTATTGTTAATGATAATTCACATTGGCAACCATATATGTACATGTTTTTACAATACATGTTTCTTTTACAACCAGGTTGTTCCGAAGGATGCCTGGAGTCCCGAGGGTGGCTTTTTCTTTTGTAACTTTTGGAGGTAAGACAAATGTGTATCATTACCTACTATTTCGCCTCATTTCTTAATAATGTCGGTGCACCACAGTTCCGCTTCATTTCCCCTTCTTTGCCTGGTTCCGTGCTGTACTAAATTTCTGAATCATTCATATTAACAATGGTACATGTATTCAAATATATTTCGTCTTCTTTATCAATGTAAGCATACATATAAGATTTATATACGACAGTCAGCTCACCAAAGCAGTAAACAATGGAATTAATTAACAACCCAGTTCTAACTTGCCCTTCCGATAGCAGCTGTCAACTCCCCACAAGAATCAGAGTGGAAGGACGTGAGCTGCGTGGTAATCGGACCTGGACCTCTAAGGTGACAGCCTATCACGCTAACCACTGAGCAAACCGGATGTGTTCTAACCTATAAGATACATGTAACATTTTTGTAGTAGACAATGGGTGCGTATCATTTCAGATTTGGAGAATGGGAACGTGTATTTATGGACGACTATTTACCAATTGTTCATGGAACCGAACAATGGGGAGCAAAATCAGCAGAGGACAGAAATGAAATGTGGCCGTCCATGTTGGAGAAAGCTTTTGCTCGGTATGTATACATAGAAGATAAGCAAAACCAATCTATAGGTTCATTTTAAAAACATTAGATAAATTGTGCGTTTTATTAAATTCTGAATGAGTACATATACTGGTTAGCTATAAAACAACTGAAAATCAAATGACTCGTATCGAACAACTGTACAATGTATATTGTCTGATTTTACCCTTTTAATTATTCAGTTTCCATGGCAACTACAATGCTGTGTACGGTGGCCAATCCGGAGATGCGTTTTTAGCACTGACCGGAGGTTGCTCTGAATACATCGATTTTGATGACGCTCTCGAAAACGATGCTGAAGGTTCCAAAATGGAGAAAGCTTTGATGTTACACAAACGACTGAGGAACGCTTGTAGACAAGACGACTGTATGCTGGCAACTGAAGTACCGGTAAGTTACCTCATTAAAAATTCAAAACATATTGTCCTGAAGTTTTAGTAAACTTTCATTCACTTAATATTTGATTTGAAAGAAGTTGACCTCATATTAAATGTGGCCGGTGACTATGTGCTGTGCGAACTTCAAACATTGTGAAGGTCACTAACGAATCTATCCCACTGGTCAGGCTCCGAACTAGTGAATTTCGAATCAGAACTCGGCGCGCTTCACATAGACCATCAAGCCTTTCCATGGTCCTGAATCTTAACCTTGCCTCTCATTTTATTCCATTCTTGCAAGCGTCTTTGGAGTATCAAACATACAAATTTCTAAAATGGCCAAATCTGACGATGATTATTAAAAAAAGTTCAATGTCTTAGATATCCAGTTAAGTGATTCTTTTGCCTTGTATAAAATATTAAAAGACGTGAAATAGAATTCTAGCACCAGGACCAGTGCATGGTTGATAAAAACGAATTGGTCAAGCATATGCAATTCATTTGGTGTGACTGTGGAGGTTTAATTAACTAAAATACATGTACATGAATACAAAGATGTTGGGGATAGTATCAACAGTATACATAATGAATATATGTACAATTTCAAATCGTGTGTTCGATCTTTTGATACGCAGGGAAGAACATGTAGTAAAATCAATGTCATGATCCTACAAAATCACATTGCTCTTCTTCCGAGAACGTTGATAATAGTATAAGAATGTAGTACATGTATGTAACATTTTGTGTGTTTCAGGCCAAGTATGACGGTCATTGTGGATTAGTTGGCGGACATGCTTACTCTCTCACGGACGCAGTGACTGTTCAGTCTAACAATGGTAAACCCGTACATCTGGTTCGAGTCAGGAATCCGTGGGGTCACACAGAATGGAAAGGACCATGGTCTGATGGGTTCGTTCAATGACTTATTCACTATTAAAACCGTGTTTTATGAATGAGGTCAACCGGGAATTGTGTCCAATCAAGCAGCTGAAGTTTCATTTTTAAGATTCCAGTAACAAATTGAAAAAACAACAAAATCTGATTATTTAGAATGTTACATTGAAGCAGACTAACTCTTCCCTCAGTGCTGTTTCAGGGCACAAGACATGAACTATTTGACTGAGATAAATATCAGCTTGAGATGTTTCGTAAGGTTGGATTTCAATTCTGTAATACGAGAATGCGTAGAATTATAAAGTTTGGTATCATTACTATTGCCAGAGAGTAAAATTGCTACCAGTGACAAAGTCTGTATGAATTAAGTGCAAATGATTTCCCTTTTCCGAATTTAAATTTAATATGGCAGTATTATTGTCCGATACCTTGGCAACATTACGACATGATTATTATGAGAGTATGATTGTATCTTCGTAAATGATTTAGAAATTTAGATTATTGGCGGTGAACTGTCCGTGTATACCGATACAGTCTTGTTGTCTTGCAGAAGCGGAGACTGGGATTCGATAGACGCTAATGATGTCCCACATGCCAACAAGAATGATGGTGAATTCTGGATGTCTCTACGTGATTTCATTAAATACTTCTCTGGTGTAACAGTGTGTTCGATGGTACCTGATTTCGATCGCGATGGATGTTCCGATACATTAAGTGAGTGCTTTAGATTATTTCGTTTTGCTTTGTCGACGTTTTGACATTAATAAGCATAAAGCCATTGCATAGAATGTTTATATTTTTATAGTGTCACAAGTTTTCGTTATTATGTAAGCATTATGCTTAACGTTTTGTGTATGGTAGGCTGAAAACTGTCCCAATTGATTTGTAAAAGTGTTTAGTGAGACTGGCTGGCTATAGTTTTTGATGCGATATAAGCATTTTGCTTAATAATTGAGCGTGAGAGATGTACTACGTTTTCGATTCTATGGAAGCATTGTGCTTATACCCCCATCACACTAGACGAAGACCATGAAGACCGCACTACGTCCTGGCAATTTCGACGAACGCAGCGAGGACGCGGTCAAATTCTTAAAAAATGCTTTACTCAAGTTCAAACTACGTCCTTACTGCGTCCCTGCCAGGCATTCACTGCGTCTCACACGTTCCAAATACGTTCTTACTGCGCGCATCTTCACGCGCGCACCACGTCCAATGCGTTCTTAATACGCGCGCACCACGTCCAATGCGTTCTTTGTACGTTCTTACTACGACCAGGAAGATTGCACCACGCGCTTACCAAGTGCTTATCACGTCCTCATTACGTTCTTATGACTTGAATTTATTTGCGAATGTGATAGAGATGGAATTACCGTGTTCTATTTATAACTGGCCTATTTTTAGAATCCCGTATTTATACATGACCACTGTTCAGAACCTGACAGGACGTGGTAAGAACCTGATACAAACGTGTCTAAGACGTGTTAAAGCACCGAAAGAACGTATTAACAACCGAATGAGGTCTTCTACAACGTGGCACGAACGTAACATAGTCGTAGTAAAAGCGTGGAGATGTTTTGGTGAGAACTCCATTGACGTAGCAAGCACGTAGCAAGAACGCAATGACAACCTAGAGACAACGCGATGAGAACGCCATTCAATATTTCCCGTCCATACCACGCTTGCACTACGTCAATCAAGTTCCTACTAGGTTTCAGTTACGCCGTCACTACGTCCATGCCGTCGTTAATACGTTCTTATTAAGTTCTTACTACGTCCTGATTCGACCACGTCCTCACTACGTTTTCTTTGAACATGTTCAAAGTCTGCTCACGTCCTTCACGTCCATGAAGACCATACCACGTCCTTATCGGTGTCTACTGCGTTCCTTCTACGTTGACCAAGTTCTGACTGCGTCCTGCCAGATTTTTGAGGACGTAGTGGGAACGTGGTCTAGTGTAATGGGGGCATTAATGGTTGAGCGTGACAGATGTGCTATGTTTTCGATGCTTTGAAGCGCTGTGCTTAATATTTGAGCGTGACAGGTTGAATACTGTTTTATTCTATAGAAGTACGAGTAGTTCCGGGTGAGGCAGGCTCGCCATTGATGGCATAGAAGTATTGTGCTTAATGTTTTGTGTACGAAAAATGTTGTTATTTTATAGTATTTTAGGTGTCATAAGCTGACTGTTTCGATGCTATAGACGCACTTTGCTTAATGTTTTGAGTGTGGAAAAGTCTGTCAATGTTGATAATTAGTATGGCCGACTAGCTACTGTTTCAGTTTTGTGGAAGCAGTTTGCTTAATGTTTTAGTGCGACAGGCTTGTCACTGTTAAAGCGATATCGTGAATTAAGAAATAATGCGATATAAGCTTAGAACTATTTATTGTAATTGTTCAATTTTGCTGAGTGGCGCGTAGTACTTTTAGTCACTTATTGTGTTATTTTTATCCTTTCAACAGGAATGAGTAAGTATATACAATTAGAAATAAAACGATAATACATTGTGACTAGCTTATATAGCTTCTGAGCTCTGTCTTCGTAGTTTTTGTTTACAAGAAGACACTGCTATGTTCTGTACTATGTAGACAGTAGTTCATAACTCGCGGATGAAAGTGAAAAAATTCTGCCGGCTGCTTTATTTGAGAGCATTGAGAATTTTATTACTTTCATTCTGACAGCGTATATGTTAATATACTGACCGCTTACTCACAGTCGGTGTTTTGTTCATGCTCAAGCTGTTCTCAGCTTTATTTATTTGTTTTCTAAACATGTTTTACAGATTTATTTAACATTGGGTAGTTAGTCATTGAAATCATTAATGTAAGGAAACTGTGTTTTCTATATCAAATAAGCTGTTTACTTTCAACAAGCAAGCTATTAGGCGTTGCCAAGTTGTTCGTCGGACATGCAAGTCATTATCGCGATTGTCTGCTTAATCCCGGTAACTCCAGAGTACTATATATATACATATATACATACGCCATTAAAAAAAGCGACTATTTCACTTTGCCTTCGTTTGTTCCAACGCGTTTTATTGTTGCAAACTTGTAAGGAAAAGAAATGAAACTATGGTCCTAGTATTCATATTTCATAATTGATGAAGTTTAGAAAATTATGTTGGAGAATTAAAGTATAATTGTTTCCTGATAATGTCACCGTGTTGCAGACGCGGACAATTTTTAGTTGTTTTTTAATGGCATGGGGTATACTATAGAAGGACTCGTGAAAGTCTCATGTGGTTCGATCCATTGTAATCTACAATGAATGTCAGGTTTTTCCCTGTGTTCTAGATGTAAACTCTCTCTGCCATACCATTGTATGCACGTACTTGCATGTTTATATAATTAACCTATTTAACCATGATTTATGTTAATTTTGGTCTGCATGTTTTGACCAATAAGTCATATTTGACTATTCTATATTACTCTTTGAATAATTGCTTTTGTCAGCTTTGAAATCCTTCACAAGTAGTAAATTATTTAATTAATTAGTTTACTGTATACTTCATTGGATGTGTAATTTCGATTTAACATTTGTCTCGAAATTTAACACATGCAAGTGTTTTGCGCTTAAGAAAGACCATCGTCGGAACCCATGGCAAGCATTAAGCTCTCAGAACATTATGGTGACGGAGAGTAAGTTAATAAGCCAACGTTGGCATCCGACGATGATTAAAGATATACATTTTATATGTATTAACATAAATATTACATGAGTTCGATCGCAAACGGTTAACTTTGTCCAAGTGAATATATGTTTGAAACGAAAAACAAGAAATATCTTGAAAAAGATTGTCGGCGCAATTTGAAGGTTAAGATTTGTTATGCAATATAAAAAATTGCCGAGATGTGACGATCCAAAAAGGATTTTGGTAAATTCATCGAAATGCAGTGGATTTCGGTAAGGTAACGTACCCATTATCGAAAGATTAACCAATCTGCGTCAATGTTACAAATGATGTTCGGTTGAAGAAAAGTTGGATTTGTGGTTAACGTAAGATTTGATTGGGTTACACTACACTGATATGCAAATAGCAAAGCCATGTTAGTACGGCTGCGTCGAAAAAAACATGAATCGAAACTACATTGTATATGCAAGCGTACCTGATTTTAACTGACTGGCATGGTGAAATGTCATCACACCACAATATTTTTTTAACAACGTAATGAATTTGGAAAAGACCACGTAGTTTAATTATTTGAACTGAACATACCTCAATATTTGATGCATTATATTGAGAAATGTAATAAAATGTGAGAGACGTAATGCAATGTAACTCCCTATGTATGTTTGTATTATAAATGTCATCCCTGAATTACTGAATGGGCGGGGTTTATGTTCTATATTGCATCTTGTGTTTTTCCACTGTATTGATGTTGTGTAATATATAAAAACGTTTTTTTCGATTCATTTTGTAAATTCTGTTAGCCATAAGCATTGGATAAATATAAGAAATTAATTAAATATCTTTAATTTAGATTTTCCTATACTTTTGATTGTTCACTACAGTTGTATGTTCTGCAATTATGTACAATGTTGTGCTTATTAGTTTAATCGTAGAATTGAAAACTAAAATGGATAATAACTCGAATGAATTAATTAATACAATATACATTTTTGTACTCTATTAACTAGATAGCACATGTCTGTGATACTAATATTGACTTAAGTCATTGTTTGACGTAGTTGATGTCATTTCATACTAAGATGAAAAAAATACAATTTTGTAAACGTACAAGTACTTTAAAATCAAACATTCAAACCGGTAATGAATCTTTGTAACTAAGTTTGTAACGGTATGCTGTCATAATATAAAGATGAGTGAAAAGTGGGGTTTCATGCAAAATGTCTAAATTTAGTTTCATATCAGACAGTCAGACTTAAGAACTTTCATAGAATTCATGAAAGAGCGGTAAAGTTAAATCATGTTTCCTATCATGTTGGTTGCTTATCTCATATTAAGATGACTATGGATTCATATTATAATGTTATATAGAGCGTAAGTTAATATAAAGGGTTTCCATGGCAACCTGAACTGTTTGATGTCTATACATATAACTGCTTCTTGAACTTTAAGATTACTGTTCGACACTATTTGGAGAATGGTTTGGTGAGACTGCCGCTGGATTTCAGAATCGAGTCAGCAATCCAAGATTTATGTTTGAGATAACAGATGAAGGTGAGTTCATATCACTTTGTTGCAACATTGGCTTCAATGCCAATACCTAAACGTGTTTATTGTATTTCCTAGTTACTGTATTTCACCGTAATACACAAGATACACGTATAAGCAGAGCATAATTTCAATATGTTATGTTTAAATTGTCAGAGTCACTTGACAATTTCTGGCTGATATTGTACTTTAACTACTGATTGGTACCTGAATCCAATGTGGTCGGTGACCAGTACAAGACCGAGTTTCAAGGGTTCCAGTGGTGGTCTTATTATCGAGGTTGTACTGTACGTATAACCAGCTCGTGGTTATTATAGTACATGTATCACACAGCAATATTAGAATACAATAAGGCTATACAATTTCAGAAGCACAATATGTTAAATTAGAATGTTACGCTAGGACTTCCTATACAACGACATTGCAATATGTTTCAGGCAAGGACGAGCAGGGACTAGTACCAATTGTTGTACAGATCTGTCAGAGGTTACAGCACAGAAAGAAGGATAAATTTTCAATACGTGTCGACTTGTTCAAGGTTCGTGTAGTGTATGTCGTCTGTATTAGTTTAAACTTATTTATTCTACATCGATTGTGAAACAATAAAGTTCTTACAACTTATATTAATCACTCTCGATGGCTGCTTCCTGACTACCAACCAGTACTCGCGCCAAATCTATGAACGCGGGGCTCGAACTCACGACATTCGGACCAGGAATCAGGCGCTCTACCCCTCTACCCCTCGACCACTGCACCTCCTCTGTATTGACGAGTTCAAGGTACACAGTACATTTCGCTTACAAGTATTAATTTGTTTAAAGTGCGTAGAATGTGTATATCCTATGTTTGCTTTTGTAATTTATCAGAAGGGTCGATATTTGTTCCGTATTGGTAATACATGTAGAACAAAAATAAAACAGATGTATGTTTGTATGTTGTCTTCTTCAATATACAGTAAGTGTTTCATATCCCAACAATTCATTCTTTGTACTGGTTATTTAAGTCACATAACCATTCAGGGCCATGAAGTGACGTTTCTATCTAGTTAGGTGAATACCCTAGCCCCCCCCCCCCCCTCTAGCATTATTCTGGGCACAGGCTGGCACCTGGGTAGAAGTACCAACCTTCCGCAAACCAGCCGGATAGCATCGTCACTTATAAATTATACATCTTATGTGGGATTCGAATCCGCTGCGGTGAGGGGGTAAGCGATTTGAAGTCAGCGCCCATATCCACTCGGACACGTATACCACTAACAATTCAATGCATTAATACAATGGTACAAAGTGATGCTTCGTACAATGATTAAGTATGTAGGTTTTATTGATGTTGGGTAATATATACGGTAAGTAACATAAGACAATTTCAAAACATAAATTAACATACGTACGATTGAGATAGCAGTGAATAGCTCTTTACTTCTGGGTAAGATTTCGTGCAGTTGTGTCTAATATATATGTATGTATATCGCCATTTCAAGGTTTTGGGGGTCAAGACGGATTGCCATGGGCCAGTGTGTATCATGGAACTGCTTGGTGACGTCACAAATGTATACAAAAGTGAACGACAAATGAGTACAAGATACAAGTAAGTTATGAAGACAAATATTTATAAGAGCTATTATTTGTAATCCTATCGTTGTTTTTATTGTCATATATCTTAGTTTCAGCTTGTACATTGAGTTTGATAATATAATTATCTTCATCGATTTGAATTGCAATATCCGTTTGAAAAAAACATTAAATAGCATGAATGACAATGTTAAACTCAATTCCGACATCTTTGTCTGAACCTATGGTACACAACAGTATGTACATGTATATCAATCAATTCAAACCGTAATGAGTGAAGGAAGGAATCCATCGATTTCAAATATGTTTATCACAAGCCTTAATGAATACTCTTTCTTTGTATTTTCCAATATATATGTTTACCGCAAGCCTTGATGAAGCCTCTTTATTTGTATTTGCTTTATGTACGATGATCATAAGCCTTGATGAAGCCTCTTTATTTGTATAAGCTTTATTAACGTTTATCACAAGCCTTGTTGAAGCCTCTTTATTTGTATTTGCTTTATGTACGTTTATCACAAACCTTGAAGAAGCCTCTTTATTTGTTTTTGCTTTATGTACGTTTATCATAAGCCTCGATTGGTAACAACCCCATACTTGATATGCAATAGAAACAAAAACAAAATCCCCAAACTTCAATCCAACAATCACCCAACATCCTTTGATCGTAGTACCTAAATGTGATCAACTTGTATTCACAGGGTTGAACCTGGAACTTACGCTGTAGTTCCGTCTTGTATGGAACCTGACAGGGAGAAGGAATTCTTGATCAGAACATTTACACCAGGACCATTGATCGATGTCAGGTTAGTAACTCCTTGATAATTTTAGTAGGTGTAGTGGTCGACAGGTAGAGCGGCTGACTTCTGGCCCTAAGACCGTGACTTCGAGCCCCGCGATGATTGGGGTTTGATCATGAACTTAAAAATCCCTAAATAGCGTGGGTACTGGTTGGTAGCCAGGAAGCAGTCATCGAGAGTGATTAATATAATTTGTTAGAACTTGTTTCACAATCGATGTAAAGTAGATAAGTCTAAATTAAGTAACTAAGAACCTTAATAATTTATTGTAACGTGCGACTAAATACCATTCTAGTATCACATTGGTTATCAACTATTTTGGGATAATTAATAGCAACTCGTAACTACTATAGTTCCATTTAAGGTCACAGTTATCAACTATTCTGGGATATCTTATAGCAACATACATGTATAACTAAAACACCATATAAGGTCTAAGTAAACAATTATTCTGGTATGAGTAACAGCCACATATTACTAAAATACCATATTTGGTCACAAGTTCATGTTGTTAACTTAATATTTAGTATATGACGTAACTGCAATGTTGTGGAATAGTACGATATTACTGTCCTTTGTATGTTAAATGCTTAATAGTATAACTTACGTGATGGTTGCACTACGATGAACAGTACATGTAATAATTGGATACTGTACGTTACAGAAATCATATTATGGTGTTTTGTCATTTCAGGGAAGTGGGAAGAGAGTATGCGGTAATGCAATCCTCTCAATTCAAATCTCCAGTTTCTCATTTGTCGAGTCAAGATATTAGTAAGTTATATAGAGTACACTGTTATTATTCATTAACTGATTTCCTCGTTGGTGCAATAATGAATGCCATAACCATTATCTTCATTGTCATTGTCAGGACTCGAATTTTTATCTCAATCATCATAGTCGCCGTTGCCGCGTCCCCCACCATGTGACTATCATAACCACGAACACTACTATATTCATTTCAACCAACACTACCGCCATTTCCCTGATGATCATCATCATCAACATCACCACCATAATCATACCCATGTTCACAACCATCATAATCACCACCACCATCACCTGTATCACCATGGCTACCACTGTAGTCTTCATCACCAACACCATCATATCGTATTCAACATTACCAACTTCACCATTTTCACTATCATAATCACTGTCATCATTCAATTATCAACATCATTACGACACCATAATTGCCATCACCATCACAGTCATCATCAATATCAACACTACCATCACGAACAAGAATATCATCATCACCAGCATCATCACCACCATTACCATCATCACAACTGTTATCATCATCTATTATTATTTATTTAACAGGACATTCCCAAGCATTGTTTGGAGCTTGGAGGTGTGGTTTTAATGCTGGTGGACAGGTTTCAAATTCAACATTCCACTGTAATCCACACATTGTATTTGAAATTCCAGATTCAGGGGGTAAGTTGGTTTTGGCTCAGTTTTTATTCATTTTTCTGAATTCAATATACAATTATATTATAATCCATAATATGTTTATGCTTGCAAAATGGAAGATTACAATGAAACAAATTTCTTAGAGTAATTGAAAATTGTCGATTCAAATAAAATCGAATTACTGAGTTAAGCTAATGGCTATACTGTGAAAGAACATGCCTGGAGCTGTGGTGCTTTCATACATTTTTAATATCATAATTGCACAAAAAACATTGTAATTGCAAAAAGGGTACTTTGTATCTTTTACTCTAAATTAATTGATATCTTCGATTAAGTTCATGACTTGTTGCAGTTAATGAAATTTAGGAATGTCATTTAATTGTTATTTTTACTACAGAACAATTTGTTAACATCACGATAATGCAGGAGACTGGTGGGGATACATTAGCTATCGGTTTGCGACTTTTCCAGGTAATTTTAAAGTTTTGAAATAATGACACCATTTACTGTTTTTCTGTGACTTAAGATATATAAGAGTAGTCGCCCTTTCTAGATACTGTTAACTGACATAAGTTAACAAGAGAAGCCGCCCTTTCTAGATACTGTTAACTGACATAAGTTAACAAGAGAAGCCGCCCTTTCTAGATACTGTTAACTGACATAAGTTAACAAGAGAAGCCGCCCTTTCTAGATACTGTTAACTGACATAAGTTAACAAGAGAAGTCGCCCTTTCTAGATACTGTTAACTGACATAAGTTAACAAGAGAAGTCGCCCTTTCTAGATACTGTTAACTGACATAAGTTAACAAGAGAAGCCGCCCTTTCTAGATACTGTTAACTGACATAAGTTAACAAGAGAAGTCACCCTTTCTAGATACTGTTAACTGACATAAGTTAACAAGAGAAGTCACCCTTTCTAGATACTGTTAACTGACATGAGTTAAGAAGTGAAGTCGCCCTTTCTGGATACTGTTAACTGACATAAGTTAACAAGAGAAGTCACCCTTTCTAGATACTGTTAACTGACATGAGTTAAGAAGTGAAGTCGCCCTTTCTAGATACATGTACTGTTAACTGACATAAGTTAACAAGAGAAGCCGCCCTTTCTAGATACTGTTAACTGACATAAGTTAACTAGAGAAGTCGCCCTTTCTAGATACTGTTACCTGACATAATTATGATAACATAGGAAGTTGCCCTTTCTAGATACTGTTAACTGACACAAGTTAACAAGAGAAGTCACCCTTTCTAGATACTGTTACCTGACAAGTTAACAAGAGAAGTCACCCTTACTTAAGATACTGTTACCTGACAAGTTAACAAGAGAAGTCACCCTTTCTTAAGATACTGGTAACTGACATAAGTTAACAAGAGAAGTCACCCTTTCTAGATACTGGTAACTGACATAAGTTAACAAGAGAAGTCACCCTTTCTAGATACTGGTAACTGACATAAGTTAACAAGAGAAGTCACCCTTTCTAGATACTGGTAACTGACATAAGTTAACAAGAGAAGTCCCCCTTTCTAGATACTGTTACCTGACAAGTTAACAAGAGAAGTCACCCTTTCTAGATACTGTTACCTGACAAGTTAACAAGAGAAGTCACCCTTTCTTAAGATACTGGTAACTGACCTTATTATGATACATGGGTAGTCGCCCTTTCTAGACACTGTTAACTGACATAAGACAACAAGAGAAGTCGCCCTTTCTAGATACTGGTAACTGACATAAGTTAACAAGAGAAGTCACCCTTTCTAGATACTGTTACCTGACAAGTTAACAAGAGAAGTCACCCTTTCTAGATACTGTTACCTGACAAGTTAACAAGTGAAGTCACCCTTTCTTAAGATACTGGTAACTGACATAAGTTAACAAGAGAAGTCGCCCTTTCTATTGTCAACTGATATATATAGATGCGAGTACTGGTAAGTACCCCAGGACGCAGTCATCAAAAGTGATTAAGTTGTGTACTTGATTCACTACCGCTGTAAAAATAAATAAATTTAACCTATAAAATGAAAATTCTACAATTGTACTGACATTACTTGTTATACTTGATAGATGGAACCTGGCTACGAGCTTACAGAGGGTGACCAACATCAGCAGTATTTGTATTCACATTATGAATCTTGTCCTCAGAGTGTGGATGGGCATCAAGGAGCCTTCATCAGGGGTTAGTGTTTCATTTCATTTTATTGTGTTTATCATTATTTTTTACTCTCCATACAGCTCTTTAATTCCGCTATTGTTATGTACGGACATATTGCAATAATAGCTGGATGCTAAAGAAGTGTGTATTCCTTTTTAACAAAGATAAAGGTATCTCAAGACTTTGGCCACACTTTGGATTTTATTCTGTGGCGTACCAAACACTGTGTATTTATGCGGGGGTCAAGCTCATAGTGAAAGCATGTAGTTTGTGATTACATACATTTCTGATAAATACTTGTAGTACTTTAAAGTTAAGATTTTGTTATGTTTCGTATTTCAGGAGCAAATGCCGAGATCTCGCACATGTTACCACCTGGTCATTACTTTGTTCTGTTCCACACAGACCAAGCCGATGAGCAGAAACGTTTCTCAGTAATCATACGGTCCACATGCAACTTACATGTATGGTAAGTATATATTTAGATATTGTAAAGTCAGAAATCTTCCTAAGGGATTAGTAAGCGCTGTTTTTTTCGTGATCTTAATTTTTATGAAAATAAATTTTCAATAAATTTTGTTCATACTTAACGTAGAAACTCATGATTAGTCAATGTCACAAAACGACCTGATAACTACAGTTTGTGAAATATTGGCTGTGCGAAAATATCTGATTTTACAGCACTTTCACTGCAACCCAATATTGTATGTTGAGCTACCGCACTAACCAATGACCTTACCCAATTATTTTAAGTAAAGTACTTGAGTATCATTTGGATGAATGTTCTAATAAGCAGTGATGTAAACTCATTCATTTTGATAGACCATATTTATTTGTACTCATCATGAGGTGAAAGGAACAGGATTTGACAACACGAGTGAAGATTAATCTGGATTATACAAATTCAATTTTTTAACTCCATATTGTTTTTTTTTCAGCCCTCATCATATGGAATAGAGAAAAGAAAAAGGAAATGTGGTTGCAACACTTCCCTGTTATCTTGTCTTGTATGAAAAACGTTTTTGATGTAATGGCACCTAATGCCATTCCCTAATCATAATCCAAACCATAAATGAACAAATTCTCTACAATTTCTCCAAATCCCTACTTTCATTTTGATGTCTTAGAAAAGCAGCTACTTTCGGTTTACTTCAATATCAAACTAACAGAAAGGCTTTGGAATGTGAAAATGCAATATGGATGGTTCGATAGTACCATATATAGTCTTCTGAGAAAAAAACATGTCTTCTGAGAAAAAAACATGCTGCTTTAAAATAGATTTAAGCTTTACGAAAACATCATTCCAAGATGCGAGACTCCATGATAAAGACGGTTATGGTACACATTGTTCTATACTTCAACAACAGATCTTGTGTTTATAATTTCCTTGCATAGTTAATTATAGTGCTTATAGTGCAGTGAAAATACAAATTGACTTGTCGAAGAACTCAACTCACTCATCGAGAGTTGAAAGTAAGACTATTCTATACCAATACTATTCACCCCTCAGACGAATATTGGAATCTCAAGTTATATGCAATCAGTTCTGGCTATATGTAGTATGAACATTGTTATATATTATCTGTGATATTTTCAGAGTATACATACATTATAAAACAAATTTTAAAGTAAAGATATATTTACGCATGTACAGTATACACTCATCGAATACTTTGCTGGTTAAATCTTATGTCCATGATTTAAGGAAGGATTTGTTGAAATGCTGCCGAGGCTATATCCTTGTAACATTGATAGTGTCAGTCCATTTCTAATCCAATTATATTTCTATTTCACCAATCCATCATTACAATGGTTTGATATGATATGTTAAATATAGACCATTATACATACCATCTAAAAGTTCCAATGAAAATGAAGTAATTATATATTATTTATATAGAAAATTCTAGCACAGTGACAAGTTTAATGATTTTCATGTTAGAAAAAAATGAGTAAAATACATAATGCTTGTTATCTCAAGTGAAATGTTTCATTGTTATTGTAAAATATAATTTGTTGTAGCATGTAACATGTTTCATCTGTTATATTTATTAAAATTGTCATTACCATAATATTATGTTTTCAAGGGGATAACTACAATCATTGTTGTGGCATCAATTTTCATATCATTGTTTCATACGAGATGTCAAATATTGTCAAACTTTTGTATTCATTTGTTACACATATCAATGTCTTCTGTAGTTTTGTAAAATAATTGCAACTCTCTTTTATCACGAGATATAAAACTAAACATCCATGAGAACTTTATTCAGTAAAATTCAGCCATATACCAAGTTAACCAAATAAGGTAATCTAGATAAGTTCTGATATTTGCATGTTTAAGAACAGAAAAATACTAATCTAGTTATACATTTGAATTTACTGATGAAAGTATAAAGAGCGCTTTCTATTGTTTGTCTATACAGTATTTTGTACACAGCATTGTGGATTTTTTGTAATAAAAGGACAAGTTTTCTTCATTGTCTGAATGCCAAAACTTTACAGTGATTTTGAAGTTAGTAAACGTACATGCTTTATTTATCTTTTCATATATGTACAATCATGCTTTTTATACTCTGCATACATTCATTACATGCAATACTTACATGTCTGTGATATTTTACACATTTGTTTTTATTAGTTGTTGTTGAACTTATTTTATTTCTAAATGCAATCATATCTTAAAATCTCAGACTTAGTTAATATGTTAATATTATAATTATGTTCTTTATACTAAAATATTCTTATTTAGAAATTATTATTCTATTTGTTTAGATGAAATAATATACACATGTACTTGCTTTTTTTCCAAGTGTAGGTCACATTGCGCCCACAGGAGATGGTCATCAGTTCTGTCCCTTTATCTTTTCTATAGTATATGTAGAGGTGATAAAGGGAGAGAACTCGTGACAATCTGTTTTTCAGTTCCCATTGAACCATGTATGGGGATAAAAATTAACCACATGACCTCTGATGTCAGCTTCCCAGGTTGTATGTATCTGTTTCGTCTGCAGTAAACATATCTGTACAGTTAACAAAAGAAGCATTAAAAGTACATGTATATGTATATTATTAGCCATTAAACTGCTGATCTTTAAAAGTGTTTGTGTTTATTTTCGACAGTGTTTAGAAAATATTGTTTCTTGGAAACAGAATGATTTTGAGATTTCAAATATTGATGGCAGCAATATATCTTTATGACAAGTTTTGTCACAAATCACCTAACCATAGAGCCATGGAGTTGTACCAGTAACGTACAGTGTTTTACTAATGAAATGTCAATAATTCCAAAATAAATTGAGGATTTTGCTCTAGACTAAATGCAAATAGAAGCAGACAGTAACCAACTGATAATTCAGTTTTTATCTGAACAGAATTTAAAATGAAATGCTTCGAGACAAACTTGCAGTGGCACATCTGTTAGATAGAGTAGTTATAAACCACTTCTCAATGTTTTGCCTTAGGGGCAGCAGTGAAGATACACAGGACTTTAGGAAAAAGACGATTCCGTAAAGGTGGGAATTTGACACGCCAAATGATTCTGGGTCCTGGGAAATAGACTTAAGTCAGATTTTTGATAGATCCAAGAAGTGGGGAATTAGACATCTTCCACTATAGGGATTAAGACAATATGCTTGGCTCTAGGGAGGGGAATAAGACCTTAAAAAGACAAATTGTTTAATTCCAATGTTTAGCACTGATATGCAAGCATAACTGCATCTTGATTCTCTTGTATCAGTGACAACAATGTTGAACCTAAATTTATTCTGTAAGATCGTAAGATTTTGGAAAATTGGCACGATATAATGTAAATGTTTTCTTCAATAATCAGTTTATTTAAAACACAAATTCAAGCAATTTAAAATTCGTAACAATTTCATAAACTGACAAAGTTAAGAAACAAGACAAACGGTAAATTATTCAAAACATACATTCACCACCATTTCTCATATTTGATATTAGATTCTTTAATTTTCATCCTTTTAAATGCACTTTCCATATCTTCTATCATGGTGGATGGTCCACATATATAAACTAATGTCTCTGACTTCCGTAACCAATCAAAACATGGCGGTAATATTTTTCTGCGTATTCGCTCACCTGAAATGATCAAATGAACAGAAATAATGATTCCAAAAAACATAATTCACAATTTACTTCATTTTGTCTCATCATGGATTTCTTTGTTACATTATGCTGATTGCATAGATGAAACCACAGGGAAAAAGGGAGAGAACTTCAGAAAGGATAAAGGGAAAAAACTTGTGACATATTCTACAGAAGGAATAAAGGACAAGAACTTGTGACAATCTCCTGTGGATGAAACTACCCAATATGCAGGTTATAGTGTGAAGGTCATGCACACAATGAAGCATCTCTGTGTGACACATGACTTAGCAAAAATATTTTCCAAAGCCAATGTATGGCTGCCGTATTTACTCTGTTTAGAAAAACAAAAACCATTAAATGCAAGCTAGAAAAGTTACTTCTTCATTAGATACTGGACTAAATACTATGTGGGTATGTATTATTATTTTGTATGGTGTTCAAAAAAGTGGAAATCCGCCGACTTTCGGAAAATTGTCATCCCTGCCTATTATGCCATTTTAAACCAGCCGAGGAGTCCAGGTTAAAATATAACACGTTTCTTACCAGGATTTATGAAACAATGACTTACCAAGTGTGAATACATTTCCTAACTTCGTAAACATGTCACCTTCTCTTGTTATATGAAACTGGCACATAATATTTTCGTTACTGCCATGAAGTTCACTCAATGCTTCCTACAATGATACAAAAAAGACTAAGACAAGTAATGACAGTGAACAATCGCTCATAAAAATACGGTAAACTACTGTACCTTGGAAGTAATATCTGAAAAGTTGCATATTTTTTCCAACAAGAAGTAAATATTTTGTGATATAATTGAAATAAAATGGTAGTTGATGCGCCAATACAAAGTGTTAAACAGTATTTATCATAGTGTGTAATACATCTGACACTGATATATAAGGCTGTTATTACAGCATTTTCAATAAAACAACATCACAATATGAATTAACTCAAATTTTCGCGGATGAGCCTCGCGGATAAGCCTCATCAAGGGACAGACTTCTTGAACTCAGGCTGTGATGAATGTTCCATGACAGAAGAATAACATTTGCACAGAACATTTCTAGGCATGATCATAAATTAGGGGCTTAGCATATATTTTGTACACATTGCATCTAATGATTGTTATACAATGCAACCTCCCTAGAGCAGCCCTCTATTGAACAACAACAGCCAAAATGTCCATCACAACAAGGGTGCTGCTCTGGAGAGGTTGCACTCTATATTTCTATTGTTTACTAAAGTTTTGACCCTAAAATGCACCAAAAGACCATTATAATTATGAAGAATTAAAATCACAAAAGATCATGAAAGGTGAATCTAATTTTAAATCTTCAAGACAAGGGTAAATAACTCCCCCAGCGTCCATTACCATCATTTGATTACACCAAGTAATCAGCTAGCCATGCACCAGTAGATTCAAAATGTATGCAAAATAAAAAATAATACTTACTTTAAATATAAGTTCTTCCTTAGTTTGAGCGCTATAAAGAAGTGTAACTCTACCAGAAAACTTTTCATCATCAGAGTTACTTCCCTTGTTTATATCCACTACTTCATTGATGATACTGTACAGAGGATTAATTCCAACACCTCCAGCTATAAGAAGCAAGTCTACACCATTGTCTTTGACTGGATCAAAAAAGAAATCACCGCCAACTCGTATTTTAACTTCATCTCCTTCTTTACACTGTAGATGAATTAAAATTATAGTACATGTATTAACTCAAACAAAACAACGCTTTGATGCACAAAACGCCTCAACTCAGTTTTAATTAATGAAGCAGTTACAACATTTATACAGTTGCAATATAGTGCAAGCCATTACCAGACAGAAAAAAAATATTTCCTTTATTTTACTTGACCACATGGACTTTTACCAGATATGCATGGCAGTCAGCACTTTCTACTTTTTGCTTGTATTTCCGTGGTACTAAAATACTAACATAACAGAAGGAAAAATGGCTTTGATTTTCTTTTATGTTCAGGTTCTTCGTTCAAATCTTGTACAGTTAGTTAATACTGACAATATCCTTTCTTTTCCGTAGTTATTCCAATTGTTTCAATGTATGTTTAGTTGTCCAATTATCAAAATACTGCAAAATTGGAAGTAACGCGAAAATAGCAGCAAGTGCAATAAGTCAACTCTGAACCCTCAAAATATCAATTTCGACATCCTGTCCTTAAGGTTAAAGTTATAAAATACAAACATCAATGATTCTTCTTTTCAACGTTTATAGACCATGGACAAAAAGTATGACTGCATTTTTACAGCATACCTATTTTCATGCCATAGTAGAGATTTGTAACCTTACAAGCTTCTTGTCTTTCACACTGGCGAAATAGATTTAATATAATATACACAAAGCAATGTTTCTTCGATTATTCAAATCAGTAATCTTAGGCTAACATATTGTAGACATGGCATGCACTCCCACTTAATATATGGCAATCAAGATTTCATGTTTTTGTTAGCATTGAAACATACATTTAGCAATTTTTTATAACAAATAAATGCAGCCATATTCCTGTCTCTGTCAAACTGATTAGTATTACAAACCTGTGTATGCACCCAGTGTGCAGGCGGGTGTTTGCTGAATTTGACAGCCAGGTCCAGAACCTGTTCTCTTTGTAACTTCTGTGGAGAGCTACACATTGAGAAACCACCGACGGTCTCCACACCCGGTATAACCATGTCAACCCTGGAACATAGCAAGTTATCAAAATTTTAAATTCATTAATGCTTACATTGCAACTAGGAGGTAAATTGTGAATGTGTAGTTTTTACTTCCCAACACATACATGTGTGTAACATCAGTGGGAAAGATAAAACAATAATCACTGACAAAAATGGTATAAAAATCTAAGGGTCAGGGTGCAAGCAAGCTATAAAGGTTTTCTGCTTTACAAAACACCTAAACTTTGTACTTTATTTATTTTTCAATAAATATATGTTTTCAAATGCCTCAGAATGCAGCTACGACCCCCCCCCCCCCCCTCTCCCCATAAAAAGTTGTGCGTTCACTGGAAAATGGCCCAGCTACACACCAGACAGTACTGCTGCCACACTGTGTTAAAACCCTGTAGACACACGACATGATACCATATCCAGTCTCTATAACCTGTCACTAGGCCAAGCAACCCTAGCATAACCCCTATAATGCCAAGCAATACTTACAATAGTAAACATGTTTGTGAATAACCAAAATCCAGCGAAAAATTTAAACACATGCACTCTAGGCCATCCTTAAACAATTGTTAATTTGCTTTGCAGAACCCAACCCTAAAACATTGAGTCAGCCATGCTACTGCAAACACACAATTTATTACGCATGGCCTTATAACAATAAATTGAATAATGCCTAAGAAAATCAGGAAATTCTTCTTTAAGATAATTCAATCAACATTATACTTGTTTATGAGGTATTTAAAGCAGTTCATTATCATTAATAGTTTACAGAAATATTCGAACTTGTGTTGTGACATACAAACAATAAATCAGAGCGCAAATCTAGTATAAGCAAAATACAATGAATTTTAAAACCTTGTTACACAAGGAATAAATCACACCATTGTCCAGCCTTGAAAGTCAGTTGATCATCTTGAACTTTAAGGGTCAGAGACTTAACTGTCTTTGATTCATCTCTTATGCCAACAACTGTAGCTAAAGACATCACCTGGAAAAATAATACATTACATGTATACCAGTACAGTTACTATCAGAAATTCACGAAACTATGAGCATTCAATGAAAAAGATTAATTTTTAAACATAGTTTTGACATGCGATAAAATTCAAAACTTTTTCTACATATCTATGCATTGCATACTTTTTTATTGGTCAAGACAATAGAACTGTCTTTGAGCCATCGGACAATATGAATTTCACAGACTGCTATGCTAAGCTTGCTAAATGAAAAGCAAATTGAAAAGAAATCAGATGCCTTCATTCAGAATGTTACTTGACAGTAATATTGATAATCACCTTTACAGTTTGATGAATTGTAATATTTTGGGCTTCACTTTTAGCCTGAATGACCTGGATAATACATATTATTATATACATCACATATCAGAATCAGGCCACAATTAAAAATATTTCAGTTTGCCCAAACCCGACCCATGATGACTGGGTGTGGGTAGGTAGGTAGGCAAATTCTTTTTTTTTTATCAGGATTTCTAATATGATACTAGATGTACTAGCCCTGATGCAATTTAAGTACTAAACAGAGTCTGCATAACTTAAACTAAAGCATAAGTTTTTATCAATATAACCAGTTAAAATCTTTATTGCTAAAACAATGCACACACAAAAATAACTAAAAATATTCATTTCGCAAACTTAAAATTGTTCATCGTTCACAGCCTTTCAATTAACATCTGTTACAATCTTAAAATAACATCCCATTAACAATATAAAAAGCATCCAATTTGGCAAATTATATTTATTTGACAAACTTAAATTGTTTATTGTTCACACCAATTCGTTCACACCCCTACAGTTAACATATGTTCCACTCGAACAATTTTTAAAAAGCGATCCCGGAGGATCCCGGATCACGGATCCCGGATAACGGATTTCAGTCCCACCCGATAAAAACCGAGAACATCGAATATCGATTTACTGCGTCTCCTACAAGCTTTCTTTTAATCTTATTCACAGTTACTTTCAAACGCAAAGACGACAACATTAAGTTTCATACGATGACGGAGCGGACACGAAAAATATCCGTAAAAAAAAAATCTTCCAAAAAACGGCAAAAAAAGAATTTGAGTCGGCGGGTTTTTTTGGGGTCGGTCGCGTTTGGGCAAACATACAATCTTTTTATTTTGGCCTCATAAGATATGTGATATCACTTCCAGGTTTCAGAACTGAAAATATCAACAATGCTTTAAGAGGGAATTTCACCTAGAATGTGGGAAGAAACATATACTTTTCAGAGAGAGCACCTGGGCTGAATCATGGCCCCAAAGAGGCCTACAACAAAACACTAGATTACCTCATGTCTTGTGTTCTCAGCTGTTCTCCCCAGGTGATCACTAGCCATACCTCTACAATAGAAACAATGAATCATGAGATGACAGAAATTCAACAATACAATTCAGAACCTGTTTCGTGTAATTTAAGGGATTAACTTGAAACTGGTCTATCTGAAAGTTAAAATAACGATGCACTAGACTACTCTAGTTTTGATTCATCTTCAAAATCACCTAACTGAAGAAAACTGAATTAAGGTTCCTAAAATTATTTAATCAACAGCAACATTAGTTCATTTCTGCTACCCATTCCATCCAAAATTGTTATCGCTTTAAACAATGTATCCGAAAACCTACGTCCGAAAATACTATGCTCATTTATAAAGTACATCAATTAAATCGATTTGGAAATAAACCTGGGAACATTATGACACCAACAGTATGTACTTGACTTGGAAAAAAAATTCCTATCTACTGACCAATATCTTTAATTCTTTTTTCAGCATGTAAGGAGAAAACACTTTTTTCCCCCAAATAGCAATGATTGAATGAATGAACACAGTATTTATACAATACCATACACATAATGATGTTTACATAAATTAAGATAACCTGATACCAAGTTATCAACTTAAACCTAGTTGATAATCATCAAATAAAATCTGTATACTTGATTGGTGATAATGTGAACAATATATAGAAACTAACATGGATAAGGTAAGACAGATGACACAAGATATCATCGTTGAATTATACAGAGTATTGGAAATACACACATGATGGATAAAAAAAGACGGATTAAATTAAGAATTTTGGCATTGTCCTATTATAGTCCTACCTGATGTTAAAATCTGCGTTTTACAGTTTGGAAACAATTGATTTATTATTTTTCTGTCAATTCATTAATACACAGACATATAAACCATGTCTGTGTGATTAAAATAAATACAATTAAAGAATGTATGTATACTCATTTAAAAGAAATCATTTGTTTTAATTCCATAAAATGCACATTTTAACATAAGGCGGTACTGCATTGCCAGAATTTGAGGGGGGGGGCTATTCAAAAGGGGAGAGGGCGTTTATTTGGGAATATTCGGTATCTGCATTTACTCTACATATTTTTTTTTATAGCAACTTAGCATAGTTTTTATGCTTGATTTATGCACCATCGTGCTGCTGAGAAACTTCCAATTGTGAAACGTATGTGTCTCTGTGAACTGAGCATTATATGACAGAATCAGAGTATGACATTTCAGCATTTGACATTCAGTGATTCACACCTTTGTTCACACTCACAGGCTGGCTGGTTCAAACATGACCGTAGTAAGGAGAAATCAATATAACCTTTGAAGACTAAAATATCGAGAGCATGAGCTCAAATTCCTTTGCAAAATGCAGAGAAAACTTCTTTTGATCATCATGTGTGTTTCATAAGTTCCACAATTTACCCGCAATATTTTACCGGAACTGCTTGTCACATTTAAGCCTCCATTAGAAGAACTCCGTCAAAAGTGAAAGGTCGGCAGCATTGTCAGTCTGTTATTATCGTTGGAAATTCCAGACTTTAAGTATATATGGTTAATGAATGTCCATTGCATATCGTAGAATCATCAATTCAATCTCATGACACTCACCCGTTTTATCGTAACCACGTTCCTTACAAAATGATATCAATCGGATAGGAAGAGTAGTCGGATAATAGTGAATAGTGTTTTAAATGTCTTATAGTCAGCACTGAAGTGTCATCTTTTAAATCAAATTAATTTAAAAATGTAGATTCTAAAATAATTTGTACTAAATCAGGTGGCTTTATCATAGAAAAACAAATATATTATGTTAATTTACATGTATGTCCTAGTTTTTCCTCTTCCACTGGAAGCCCAGCAATATTGTATGCAAAGTGTATTTTCGATAACCATGATATGGTTACCATCAAGTAATGCTAAATGAAAAACTTCAACAATCTTTGGTCTCTGACAAAAGCTGCACAGTTTCTAAATTCACGAGTGTATGAGTGAAAAAGCAATAAAATGGGCAATGAATATTATATTTATAATGTCACTTTAATAGTTGAAATTCAGCGGTTGATCAATGTCTTTTTGCATGACATTAATAACATCTTGTGATTGAATATTGCCATTTATATTGTTGAATAAGACAGGGCTTTTGACTCAAGGAAATTAAACTTTTCATGTAAGATATATATACATGTATACCATTACTTAATTAATGCATATGTGCACATTGTGATTTTGAATATCATTTTTACAGATAGTGTCAAAATATGGCTTGTATAGCAAGGATAAAGCCTTTTTGGCGAGTTGTAGCTCATCAACGAAGCTGTCATACTGCTGTTGCTGGTTCCCCAGCAGTCACTCAATCTTTGAATTATTTAAATGGACAGAGAGTGGAACCCGTCTATAAAGATACAAAACAACGGTTTGATTTACAAAATCCTGCAACTGGTAAGTACTGATATAATTCACCAAATTAAACTATGCACACAGGCAGATTTAAGGGAGGGATCGACCTGGCATAAACCCTGATAAAAAATTCTGGATTTGTGTCGACTACAGTCAGGACAAGAGTATATACATGTATATCTTTCAAAGCAAAAGTGCTGTTGTTCCTTGATTGTATGTTGTTATTTGTGACCTCAATTCCAGGGGGACTAATGAGTGGATTTAAATTTCTGAGAAAGAACTACCGGGGTATTCTATATGTCATAGGATTAGAAAAATGTGCAGCCTGACTTGGGCTCGATCCCGGGGTCTTTCGCTTACAGGGTGAACATTCTACTGATCTGAGCTACCCAGGTGCTTACACATCTCCCCTTATTGTGACTTGCACGTAACTGGTCAAATTTCTACTTGTTCTAAAGAGTGTCAAAATGAAATTGAAAACATCTTTAAACCACATTGCTTCCATTTATTGTTGCAGTTGGATTGTGCCTTGTGCCAAATATCTGTTGTATTTATTTAGGTGAAGTTCTGAAAATGGTACAAAGTTCTGGTTCTGAAGATCTAAACATGGCTGTGAGTGCAGCAAGAACTGCTCAGAAAACATGGGCTGCGATGTCTGGTTTTGAAAGAGGACAAGTATTGAAACGTGCTGCTGACATAGTGAGAGTATGTTGTAAATATATTTTAATTCTCCCACAAAGTGAGAGACAGTTTGTGTCACTCATTTCTCAAAAAGTATTTGACCTATTGTATCATATAAATTGTTAAGGACGCATTTCTAGTTTTTAAATTACTTTTTTTAAGTTATCGCAATATGGAATATGAATTTGCGAATCTCACAAATTCAATAATGTCTCAAAAATGTTACTGCGTTAGACAAAAGTTTCTGTTAATTCTCTTTAAGGAGCTTGAAATAAGAATTAAAGGTGTAGCACTTTTATAAAAACAGTAACTGTTGTACTTATATTTTCAGTCAAGACATGAAGAGTTATCACGATTAGAGACTCTAGATACTGGTAAGCCAATCTGGGAGTCCAGATGTGATATAAATGGATGTGCTGATACAATAGAATACTATGGTGGACTTGCTTCTACCATTGCTGGTGAATTTCTTCAGCTGTCAGGTGGCAACTTTGCGTATACAATACGGGAGCCCCTAGGTGTCGTGGGTGGAATAGGAGCTTGGAATTACCCGTTTCAGATGGCATCTTGGAAATCATCCCCAGCTCTTGCTTGTGGTAACAGTATCGTGTTTAAACCATCTCAGATGACACCAATAACTGCTGTCGTGTTAGGTGAAATATATAAAGAGGCAGGCTTACCTGATGGATGCTATAATGTTGTACAAGTACGTAGCTGAATAAATACTTTGACAGATTGATTCCTGTATTTTTATCACGGAAAATAATATAAAAATCTCAGCCTGTGACAGTGTTGTTTAAACTAATATTATCATTCTTCAACCTTCCCATTATTCTTCAATTACCAGGGAAATTGTCAAAAGTTGGCAGGGGTCTTGGGGTAGTCCCTTTAATTATGATCATGGATACAAGAAAAGTAGCCGGGTAATGACGCTTAAGTTACTGGGTAATTTTACAGACTCCCGGTTCTTATTGACACCTCTGTATGTCCCCATCAAACTGTATGCAAGGGAGTAAAAAAGAGAGGAAGAGGGGTGTTCTGCATGATGTGTATCAACATCTACATCTCAAGATACTAAGCTATACAAGCCCTCTTTTTGATTTGAAAAATATGCTGAGGACAAATGGATAAGTAGGAAGCAGGGTAGGATAATATTCGAACAGCCAATTTATTACTTCCCCTTAACATATGATCTGAATGTGCATTTGGAATGTGTGACACAAACCGTTATAACTGCTCCTTTGTCAGAGCAATTTTACATAATTATATGGAAATTTTATTTAAAAAACAATTACATCATGATAATAGCTGACTAGTTTACTCTGATATCAAACCCATGCCTATTTTAATGTGTCTATAATACAGGGGGAAGCAGAAACTGGATCACTACTAAGCAGCCATCCTGACGTTGATAAGATGACATTTACTGGAAGCGTTCCTGTAGGGTCAAAGGTCATGGAGGCGTGTGCCAAGGTGACTCATATTTGTATTTTATTTACAGATTCTGAGTTTATTCCTGTAATTCAAGACTGTTACAGTATTATCTCTTGCACTGATAGTTTTGTGAGATTTTACATTTTTCAACCACCATATTTTTTTTCCGATGGGTAAAAATCAAATCTCACCTAGTCATGTATATTAATTATAATATTAATCATGAATGTAATGGCTGTTTACAATGCTTGTTTCCGACTGATATTTTCTGTTGTTTTACAAATTTGAACTGGTTTTTTTCATGAATAAGTAGAAAAGGGACTTAAAATGACAAAAGCCTTAAGAATTTAAGCTCATTTGTTCACTGTGATATTTGTGGACCCAATTGCATATTAAGACTCATGGTAATATGTCCATCCAGGATATCAGCTTGGAGAAATCTGCAAAATTGTATTATTTATTATTATTGTTACAGGGTGTTAAACATGTTACCTTAGAACTTGGGGGAAAGTCTCCACTTATTATATTTGAGGACAGTAACATAGACAACGCTGTAACTGGTGCAATGTTGGCCAATTTTCTTACACAAGGCCAGGTAAGGTTCAAGGATTGGTTTTAATAATTTGGCTTTATAACATAATGCATGATGTTAACAACGAAACAAGTTTTGATCCAGATCTACATTACTGTGGTATTGTCCAAGTATGTCCATAATTGTGTATGTGTTTCTGACAACTTAAGTATGTACAATACAGTACCGTTGACCCTCTCTATTAGCCATTGAAGCAGCATCTATTTAATATGATGAATGAATAAGTTTAATAAATTGTTATAGAGAAAAGTTTAATAGTTCATATGAAACTTTATCCTGTTACTTCATTGTTATGTGTCCACAAAGGTCACCACTGAAATTGTTGTTCTCTGAAAACTGGGGCCAACACGTAAATGTTCTGTTTGTGGAAGACATTAGGTACCAAATTGCCAAATTTGTGTGAGAAAATTCAAATCATAATGCTGTACTTTCAGGTTTGTTCTAATGGCACCAGAGTATTTGTACAGAAGTCAGTTATGAAAAATTTCTTAGACAAACTTGTGACTCGTACAAAGAAAATGAAGATTGGAAATCCATTTGATGAGGACACTACCGTAGGAGCAACAATATCTCGACAGCAAGCCGATAAAGTCTTGAGTTATGTTGATATCGCTAAAAAAGAGGTTTGTTACTTTAGAAAGATGCATCTCATGTTTGAAATAGGGTGGCCATCAGTTCTGTCAGTTTGTCCAAAGTCCAAATCATTCATTGTCTCAGCATTTACCTTGAAACACTTCAAAGGATTCTAATGAAACTTAATACCAATGTAAAGCGTGAAGAGTATATCTGAGTGTCGCACACTGTAGTCTGTGCTTTCAATGCCAAAGTCACTGGCAAAGGCACTTTACATATGGGGGAGGGCATTCATGACACACTAGAGACATCACCTGTTCATTTATATATGCCTTCATGATTAGTTAAAGCAAAGACTGTGAGCCGTATTGGATTTGTATTTTAATCATAAGATTATTTGATCTTTTCAGGGAGCTACCGTTCTATGCGGTGGTGAGGAAGTGACACTAGAACCTAGGTTCAAAGGTGGTGTTTTTGTGTCTCCTTGTGTGTTGTCTGGTTGCCATGACAACATGACTGTTGTTAAAGATGAAGTGTTTGGATCTCTGATGTCTGTGCTAGAGTTTGATTGTGAGGAAGAAGTGATCAGCAGAGCCAATGATTCTGAGTTTGGACTTGCTGGTGGTGTGTTTACTAAGTAAGTGAAATATACCATGTTTGAGTTGTTGTTTTTCAAACAGCTATTAACTACAGCAAAACCTCACTCAAAGACCATCTTAATAATAAGACCACCTCAAAATTAAGAACACAATTGTCAAGTCCATTTCACTGTTTTGCTCTTTGTTCACCCTCAATATTAAGACCAACTCAATAACAATACCTCGTTTCAATGGTTCAAAAGGTGGTCTTATTATTGAGGTTTTACTGCCCTTTCCTATGGACTATCCTAAGGACATTGTTTGTTTGCAGTATGCCACTGGAAATATTTGGGCCGGGTCACTTGGTTTGTTTATGTACACCCTTGTTACAAACGGTAATATATCGCAAAAATGATGTATGGAATGTATACATTTTGATGTCCATTTTAGTATTTGCTGTTGGCTGTGAATGAAAATCATCTACTAAATTTCTGCTATTTGTGGACAGTTTTTATCAAAGTTTTGTTTGCCATTAGGAATATTACTGAACCACAGCTGAACAGAATCCCTTTAATTAGACCATAGAAAAGAGAGAGAATACGTAACTACAGGGAACGTCACATACACAAGGCAGTGCCTCCCCACACAGACCTCCGGGAAAACAACAATCCACAAAACATAAGGCACTTAATCGCTATATGGTCCTTGATTTCCAACATATATACATAAATTGACTATGTAGGCAGTAACTAATCATTAAAAGCAACCAACCATCATGCACATAACAACAGCATTACCCTGAATACCATTGGATATATCTGATGATTCTATTATATAATTTCAAGACATTGTACATTACAATTATTCTGTTTTCAGTGATCTGAAGAGGGCTCATCGTGTAGTAGCGCAATTGCAAGCTGGATCTCTATATGTAAACAATTATAACATATATCCAGTTGGTGTTCCTTTTGGAGGATATAAGAAATCCGGTATAGGACGTGAAAACGGACCTGAAGCTTTAGAGTATTATACTCAAGTGAAATCCGTATATATGGAAATGAATGATGTTGAGGCCCCTTTTTAGAGTGCTATAGTAACCAGTATGTGGTATAGGGACCCCTTTTTAAGTCTTATTGTTAAAAGTGTTATGTATGTGTTATTATAATTTCGTGATAATGTTGTGATAATGTCGTGATAATGTCTCTCCAAAATGTGAGCAGACATCCTTATGTCCTCTGCTCAGTTTTGTGAGGATTTTAGAATTACTCGTAATTTCTGCCCAATGTTAACAATAATAAGATGTAATGCTGATGCTTTTAACCTTGTAAGGGTCAAGTTCATTATGGTGAGATGGAGGTTTACTGCCAAATTGGGGGACATATATGTTTACACTGAAACAACCATTTAGCAATGTTTTGGCATTCCAAAGTATAAAGTTATTTCATTGCACTAGTCTGATTTGGATTGCTTTTGTTTTTGTATTAAACTACATGTATTATCATTCCATTTTATTTATCTGGACCTCCTGTCCACATAGGTTTTGTAAAATGGAAAATTTGTTTGAAAGGTGGAATCATAGAACGGGAAACAAAAGTAGTCTTTTATTGGAGGTTTTTCTGTGTCTTCAAATTCATTTGATTTTAGAGGTGGGCTTTTATCACAAGTTTGAATGTGTAATACAAGCATTTTATTTATGTAGAGTATTGTATAATAAAGCTTTAATGAACTGATCATTTTAAATGATCTTCGAGTTATAATGTATAGCTATTCTGTCTACATTTACAAAAACGGCATCTCTTGTCAAGAGTTATTGCCCATGAATTTTTGTTATAGATCATTTGATGGTTATTAGTTGTTGCTGAGTGTTAAATAGTTTTACCCATTTGGATCTAAATATTTCTACTTAATTATAATTAAATCTTTATATTTACAATATTTTTGCTAAATGTCATCTGCAGACTGTATTTGTTAATCGATTTATGAGTAATTTGCCGATTGCTTAGTCACTTACTTTCTTTGATTGCTTAATTGTCGCTGTGATTGATTTGTTTATTAATTTCTGGGTAGATGGATTAATTAATTGAGCATTGATTGAAATTAATGTTAAATCTGATGTACTTGAGTAATCAAGCTTTGTATTGCTATGAAAACAATTATACTTATTTGACTTAATCAGCATAAAATTTACTATTGACAGTGTGATGATAATAATAATAATAATAAAGTAAAAGAAAGTGTTTATTTATTATAATCTCATGCCGGCCATTCTGACTTATGTTTGTGTGAAACAGTGCAACCTGTCAAGAATTACACCTTTTTTGGGATGAGGGATTGCATAAAGGTTGCACTGTATTTGTGTATGATCTGTTTTGTAGATATTGTTAATATGTCTCGGGTACTATTAGGAACTTTGAGTTGGGCATATAATGCATACTTTGCAATTTTATCGAACTGTGTGCATATCTGCCACCAAATTGGCATTTTGCCATTTCAGCAAAACAATCATCTGACTACCCCATGGAAGTATAAAAGCTGGTTACAGAGAAAGTATAAAAGCCAGATTGGTGTCAATGGCTAGATTATGTAGCGGATCCCTAGTCCAGTGGTAACACGCTTGACTAGTAATCCAGGGAATACAGGTCCGATTCCCAGCTCCATCACTGACAGTACTAACAGTCTTTCAGACGAGACTTTAAAAACCAAGTTCCCGTGTATGATGCTTTATATCGAGCACGTAAAAGAACCAGAGGTGCTTCTGGAAATGGGGCATCTCCTGTATAATGCACTATCCTCCAAAAATCTAAAATGACTGAAACATTCTTCATATGGGAAACAGGTGGCGACAATAAATAAACCAAATACAAACAATTGCTCGATTATTTATTTTTTTCATTTTGATTTGTTTCTATTTTTGTTGAAAAAGGCAATAATTGGGGTAGGCTTAAAATGAAAAACTGGTCTTAATATATTTATAAATATGTAATGTACAATGAAACAAGATTGTATAATGTTAAATAATATCGATGAAAAAATATTGGCAGCGGTGGGATTCGAACCCACGCCTCCGAAGAGACTGGTGCCTAAAACCAGCGCCTTAGACCGCTCGGCCACGCTACCAGATACATTTAGAGAGTGAAAATGGTTATCATATACTATAATGTATGGTAAAACGGTTGCATATTGAAAAGGACACGTTGTACGTTGCATCCACAAAGAGTTAAATGTATTATATTTATTTTTTAAAACTCTTGAAGTCGCACCTTTTTCCATTAGCCCGATAGATAAATCATACTGTATAAATCTACGTCAGTAATCGCACTTTCTCGGTCTTCTTTTCGATCACTCGGAACACCTCGGAGATATAAATGTATTCCGAGCTCTGCCGGATACCGCCGAGTTGTTACGATTGCTATTCGATCGGTACTGAGGACATCCGAATATTATGACCGTGCAATTTGATTGGCTGATATTGAAAAGCTTTTAAAACTGGGAAATACAAAGCAAGAAAAAGTATGAAAGTTTAGAATATAGCGTTACAGATACAAACCATCAAAATGAAACGCAAGGTAATAGTATTTGTGTCTGGATTATCATGAATGCTTACGGTTATTCATGTTTTATTCAACATCTATCCTTACATGGAGGTGGTTTGCATTTCATATATTTTATTCCCCACCCACATCAAATTGGCGGAGGACAAGAACTCTCAACTAGGACGCATTTATTGATGTGTGGATGACGGTCCTTGCCGAAACCCATCTCTTACAGAGAAGTATCATCACCTTCCCTATCCTGTAGTCAAAGAATGAAGAGTTTCGGACATAACTCCAGTATTCAGTCCAAGACATTATAAATCATTGCCACTGATTGACTGAAGTTTGATTGCAAGCATGAGAGGCATTGAGTCACTCAAGTTTGGGGAAGGGTCCAGGGTCACAGCCCTTGGTGGGGGTATTTAAAGAAACAGGGGATTTTCATGTGAACTCTTTCCACTTAATATCATAGTTGAAACTGGTGTACCCACACAGTAATCCTCATGCAGTTGCATACATCTGTAATAACTTGTAAACAAAAGAAGTAAATCTATCAGATATTACGTTTGCCTACAACTCAATCATACTTATCCTTTTTTTACTCTGTCTGAGGTAGAAATTTGAATGGAGGAGCTATTTTGGTGGGGGAATGGGGTCGATATTCCGCTCCAATAATGAAACGGGAAGTCTTGTCCAAATATTTAGGCGTTTAAATGATTGTTGTATCACCATATATTTTTCATTCATTGTCAAGTCTAATAATAGCAAATTAATAAAATAAAAAGATGCCAATCTTTTTTAGCTATGTCTAGTATACTGTAGGGCTGCGGGACAATCAGACCTCTAAGTCAACTCGGCCCCTAAATTTGCTAAGTCAACTCACCCCTCTGTATTGTTACAGGATCAGGTTTTAAAAATGATTTACTCAAAATAAATTATAAGAATTATTTTGTGTAGCAATGTTTTAATAGATAAAAGTAACACATGTAATTGCCTTTGTCTGACCTGATTGGGTTTATCTTTGGTTGATTTATCCATTGTTGAATTTGTTCTTCCTTTGAGGCGTTAATTTCTTCTTGTAAAGACTTTGAAATTTCAGAACTTAAAAGTGTAGAGCAAGTAACAAGAACATTTGGATAAATTTAATTTATGCAAATTTCAAGTTTATGTCTGAGTTTCAGTGTATGTTTTAACTTTTATTACAAACGAAAATGAACCAAACAGAAATTATAAATAACAGAACAATTTATAAATACAAGTTATATACATTAATATTCGATAACAAAAACATTAACAAAAACAACAAATTATACATGAACATACACCACACTACACAACACTATACACAGTTCCAATATCCAGTATTCATATTGATCAAATTCCTACAATTGTTTAAAAAAAGCATTCACAAACAATGCCATCATTATGGCAAGCTGTCGCTAACATCCGTGTCTTTTAATTGCTAGAAACAAAATTAAAACATCGTAACTGGCAACATACATAAAAAATGCCATCATTAAGGCAAACTGTCGCTAACATCAAATGCCCGTGTCTTGATTGCTGGATAAATTGCATTAAGTGGGCCATTTAATTGATAATTAATGTCATTGTGTTTGAAGCAAACTTTCTCATTACTTATATGTTTATATATGCATGCCGTACAATAGAGATGAAATAATGAGTATATAAATTAACACCTGCAATACAAAGGAATTGGTAGATTCAAAGAGTTTATCAATGTATTTTAAAATTATTTAATGTAAAGTTATTATTTTAAATTAATAATTTAATACATACGTGTGAACACCAAAATGCCATAAGAATACACCAAAACTAACGCCTATATATGCAGTTTATATATATATAAATTTATGCAGTTTATATATATAAAAGTATATATACTTTTATTTCGAAATTTATATTACAACTTGTCATATTCGGCGTTTATAAATCATGATTTTTTATTAAAATTTCATTATACATGTATACATACCATTATTCCAATATTTTCATAGCATTTGAGGGGTCGCGTTGACTTGCTGAATAATCGGAAATATTTTCATAGCATCTGAGGGGTCGAGTTGACTTGCTGAATAATCGGAAAATAGGGGTCAAGTTGTTCAGGGGTCGAGTTGACTTGGTTAAATAGCGGGGGTCGAATTGTTCAAGGGTCGAGTTGTCCCGATACCTACTGTAGTAAATAATTTTATATAATTTTATGCATTCCAAATTTTCATTGTCCAGATCAAAGTATACAATAATATAATAGTTTTAATACTGATACAAATCTATCTGATTCTGAAAATCATGTAAAACAGTAAACCATAACTATGCAGTTACGTTCGCTATATCATGTGAACGCATATGAATACATGTGTCAATAGTACGAATCAGAGAGAATATTCTGAACAAAAATTATGTAGCGTGCTGTCATTACATAAAAAGTTAATAATAACAATGTATGACATTGATTCTTCTTCAGAATTCAAGGAAGTTAACTGTGCTGGCTGAATTTGACCAGTTCATAAGAAATGCAAAAGTACTTTCAGCAGGAATAGAACCAGGTATGTCACTATGTGCTTCGTTTTCAAAAGTATTGATATTGCTTATTATATGCATTTGTTGTGTAGAAAGTTGATTTTTGTTTGTAATTAATTGATAAAAAATTGAAGTTTACTTAGAACAATGTGTGTAATGCTCAGTAACTACCAAAAAATAATAAATAGCTCGCTGATTGGCAATGTATTAGTTTAAGGGCATTCATTTCATTCTGTTGTTGTTTTGATTGCAATGAACAGATAAACTACAGATGCAGCAGAGTTTGAAAATCAGCAAGGGCAGGTACTTTTATATAAACATGTTTTTTTGTTTTTGTTTAAACATTATATTTGTATACAGTATACACATTACACTGGGTCCTAAGTTTTGCTATTGTCCTGTCTTTTGTAAACATGTTTGAATTTGATTTCAGAATTCAAGAGATTTGCTGAAAATCAGCAGTCATGTCGAAGACAGTGGGCTGTAGCAGAAGAAGAACTCAAGGATTTGCATGGAAAGATTTTAACTTTGGAATCGGAAAACAAAGCACTTGATGCCAAGTTAAAACATGCTAGGTACAGTATTTTCTCCGTCTTATTTAGGGCCAATTCCTTACTCTGAAAAGGATGTATGTACTTTTTTCTGGTATTAAATTTCCTCTTACGTATGACACAGATGCTTAATTACCTTCCATTAAAACCCATCTGTTTGTGGAAGAATTTTGTTGTCTTTGTTAAATGAATGATTGTTAATTTTTCCATTTGGTTTACAAATAAGGTTGGCTTATTCAATACATACATAAAGGTGGAATTCTGCTTGTTAACCTTTAGAAAATATATTCTGTTTGTTCAGAATAGGTAGCTTCAAGCAATAGCTGTATTTAAGAAGATATAATATATATTTGTTTGTGAATGCTTTTATAATTCATTGTGTCTGTGTTAATTTGTCGCTGAGCATATACTTTTTATGCTAGCTCTTTTTTGTAAACTTCCAGAAATCTGATAGAAAAAGAGGAACAGAAAAGACTGAAAGTTGAACAAGAAAAGGACCAGCTTGTAAGACATTTTATAAAGAAGCATTTGTTTCCAAGTGCACTGCTGTATATATATGTATTTATTATTGTGTTATAAAATAATGATGCTCAAGAGTTTTTACTGTGTCTTATAGTCCGATATGTTCGGTAAAAATAGTTTAAGCCAGTCAGAAATTAGACATTTTTGGTCTAGTTAGAGTTAACTCTTGACAATGAAAAAAGATGTATACATTTGTACTTATCATGACATGGCAATTTTATTATACTGTAATTGTATATCATACTTAGAATATTCCTATTTAATTTGAATCTTATTACATTATTCATAGGAGCGACAGATTGCCCTGATACGAGAGCTTTTGATGGACAGTAAATGTGGAAGTAAGCTTGACAGACATGACAGAGAGAGACTGGCCTTCCTCAGTACAACTGCTCAAAGATCAACATTTGAGTCACCACCTAAAAGGTATTTGGCCTTAAAGAATGTCAGTTGCCTGTATCTAAACCAATGCTATCACTTTACCCTAGAATAGATCCAAATATTTGTATGGCTGAACGTCAGATAGAGTTAACTTGAACCTTCCCAATACAATTGTATGCAAAATATATAAAAATCCCAACATGCCAACCCAAACAATTTTCAGTATGTTACAGAAAACATACGTTATTTTCTTAGACAGTAGGTTTGCTTTGGCTACCATTATAGATTACTTTAATTTTATTATTTGATATTATTGTCAGTGTTTACCCCAGTCACTGTATATGTGTATTTTATCTCCTGTTAGACGGTCACGAGTGAACGAGTCTGCCCATTCCTTCCTATCTGATGAAGATATAGACTGGGATAAAACTGAAGAGGACCTTGATGCACCATGTAGACTGCGGCGTAGGAGTAAGAGGCCTTCTGCTCCACCATTGGAAGACTTAAATGAAACCCCACCAAAACGTCATAAGCCAGTCAAAACTGTGGTAAGATCCCTTTTTTTTAATGGAACCATTAAAATTACAGAATTTATAAGATAGTTGTGTTACACTACAATTTGTGATTTAAAGATAGTAGGGTGCAAGAAACTTACTTTAAGCATGCTAAAGAATTTCATATTAGGAAATAGTCATGTTTACTTTTGAACCACTCGCTGCACCATTTAAGCAGATATTTTCTTTGTATTCAATGATACACTGAACTTCACTTACTAAAAATGTTCACAAGTAACTGGCAATAACCTGGTAGGGCAATTGCATGCATATGAAAGGCTGTCATTTCATAACCCCTTTCTTACCTCTCATAGCACTTTTATAGCATCGTTATACTTGCACAAACAAAATTTGGAAGGTGGTATATAGGAGTCATCTGAAGAGTATACAGTCTGTCAATGGGTCTATTTCGAAAACTTGTTGCATGAGCTACTTCCATACTTTTAAGGCACTCTAAGGAAACTTAATATGTATGATCACCATGAAGTGTAGACATACATGATGTGGTATACTATTTAATTCCTCTGACCAAGCTGTATAATGGGATGTTAATCTCTTCCATTCGTAGCTCCAGTTTATGCTTGCTGGGAACTCCAATGACACATATTAATATAGTATGTGCATAAAATTCATCTGGGTTTATTTTTTACTAGGGGAATGAAGTTGTTACAACTACGACAATCACTGTAACAGCTGATGGAAGACCCATTGAGGCCACAACAGAAGTGTCGGTGCCTACCAGTGGACGTAAAACACTGAACAAGAGTTTTAGTGAACCAAATTTGGAAAAACACATGTTAGGTTGGTATTTGAATTTGTTGCTTTAATTTAAGTTCAAGGGTAACAGCATGTAACATGTATTTTTAGACTGGTTGTCCATGTTGATCAAATCAAGTTATTTAGCTCTCAGCTAGATGTCAAAATGAAAGTTTGTGCGTGCATGAATCAGAATTTTACTCTGACAAAATTAAGTATAATTTTATTTATATCTTGTATTGTGTTCCAAACAGTTAAGCATATGTTAATATGGCAACTTGGTTGAAGATAATACAACCAAAGTCATTTGTCCTTCACCTCTTGGAAAGTTGACAGTTGCTTGCAAAAGAACAGGTTAGTACCAGTCGTTATCCTGGTTAGGCCAACTGACCACCAAACACAATACTGAAATACTGTTGAAACAAGGCTTATATTATATAAAACGTCAACACAATGGCATAGAACTATACAAACTTTCACATAGTTTATTATTTTGTTATTGACATATTTTTGTAATTCAGATACAGAGACTGACTCTGATGATCCATGGACTCCGAGAAACATGAACAGACATACCAGTAATCTGTTAGAAACACCAACGTAATTATCTGAATTATTACATTCTTCACTTGACAATTCTTGGTTTTCTCTTAAAATATACTTTTTTATTACACATACAGTCTCACATTTTCGTCAGTCACCAGACCAAATAATGGAATATTTCTGATGACATTGACAATGAAGCGTTATGTAACGAATGTTGTGCTCACATATGTAATTAACAAACTTCATTTGACTTCAAGCTTTGTCAGGAAGATGTTATGGAACAAATCTGCCATTTCATGTCATGCTTTATATTGAAAACAGCTTTAAAAATTCATTATACTGATGTTTATAATTAATTTTAGACATTTTTCTATTATATTTGACGCTTAGGCGATTGATTGTAATATGTCGTATATAAGATGTATTTCCTTTCTTAGTACACCTGGTTTACGGAAAGCTCATTCAGCCAGTAGAGGATTGAACAGAATTCACTTCTTCATATCAGAGACAGTGATTAGACCACGCACATGTGTTCCTGTAAGTATTTAACTTCAAATTGCTTAATTTACTCTAAAAAAATATGTTGTTAGTTTGTTAGAAAGTCTTTCATGTCCATAATATTCAGACCTGATTTTTTTGGCTTCTTATGATGTATAGATCAATAGGTGAAAACAAGACAGGTCTGCAACAATAAACAAGCATGTTATCCCTCTCGCATCAAGAAATGCTCTTCATTAAACTGTTCTCTTTATATTTCAGTGTGGTAAAAGAATAGGATTCGGAAGGTTGGCTATGAAATGTAAAGGTGAGAATTGTGTCATGTACATTTTGTGAACAGATTAAGTTTTTTATTGTACAATTCCTTATAAATGTTTAAAACATCAATTTTATACATGTAGTATGGTTCATATATGGTTGAAGCTAAGTTCAAGCCTGAGTTTTGATGTAAAATTGTTACAGCTAGCTAATTGAGTATTTCTTTTCAGAATGTAAATCTATGTGTCACAATGAATGTAAGGATAATCTCCCCTTGCCATGTATATCTGCCCCACCTACTCCCGGTACAGGAAAAATTCAAGGGGTATGTATTTAATTGTTGTTCTAGTTAACTAGATTCACTTTCCTTGTACTTGATGTATCTTCTACTCAATCTCCTGTGCAGTTGTCTCCCTTTGCAAACTACAATGGTCTCTGCCATCATAAACATTTTTCCATACTATCGTTGCGATTCTTTTTATCGTTTGAATCATATTAGATATTGACATTGTTGTGGTTATATATATTTGAGAGAAATAAGACTAATGTATGATAAACAATGAAAAAATAATGTGATCATATAAAACAATTGCGTTAGCAACACTTTATTCAGATATCCGTCATCAGGTGATGTTTGTGAAAGCAGAGATTTATGTAGTGCTAGAGGAGATAAGTGCTGTGAGGAGTGTTTTGTTTTATTGGTTTTATTTCAGAGTGTCCCAAGATGGATGTATGCACTTTTCATTAGTATAAATTTGGACATTGTCATAAACCTGATAATTAGATTTTTCATGTCCTTAGCACTGAGATACACATATTTTTATATGGTAGCACTGAGATACACATATTTTTATATGGTTAGACTGTATTGCAAGTCCATCATTTAAGATTTAATTCTTCCTTTAAAATTAAGGCACCACTTAACTGTGTTGGTATTTGCAATTGCGTATCATATTAAAATGACATGATTGGTTGTACATATTTGATCTAGCCACCTCCCATTGGTAATTTTTACCATGCAGTTATCATAAATTATATGTCATTTTACAGGGTATACTGTCTGATTACTGTAGAGATGAATCTCCCATGATACCAGGCATTGTGGTAAGTTGGCATCTGTTAATTAATTATCATATTATGTATGTAGTATGTTATGTTCTTTATATAGTAATTTGAGCCGTGGTTAGTGCGCTGGACTTGTAACCCGGCGATCTGGGTTTGATTCCCGGTCGCAGCAGGTCATACCCTTCCATGAAAATTTTACGAAAATGTCGATTTTCCTCCACATGTGGAGAAGTTGCAGGCTCCTTGTGGAAGGGTAAGTTAGTACTGGTAAGAATTCAGTCCAGGAAAAACAGGTTAGGTGAACCGGCCGCCGTATATAACTGAAATATCGTTGAGAAACGGCGTTAAACCCGATGAAACAAACTTATATAGTAATTTATTTTCAGTCCACATTTTTCATTTTTGCATGTTGAAATAGCTTTAATCCATATTAATTAACTAATTTGTAACATGAGTGTTTGACTATGTTTTTAGTTTTTACTGTTCATTGAAAACTCTTGAAGATTTGTAATTTCAGTGTCCCTTTGGTGATTTTACTTCTGATCTGAATGTTAATTAGTTTGTTCATCTGTATGAAGCACAGAGTCTCAGTAATAATGCTATTATTTACCATAAAAGTAATTACAGTGAAACTTGTCACAAATATCCTGCATATTCAGAAGATTTGTCTTGTGCAAGAGACAGATCTGTACCATCCAACGTTTTCGTCAACATGTTACTTGTGCATTTCAGATTCATTGTGTCAATGAAGTTGAAGCTAGAGGTTTGCAAGAAGTTGGTATCTACCGAGTTCCAGGGTAAGTATCATAAAACATTTTCTAACCAGAATATTGCTCAAAGGTTAGGTAAACTAGTATCATGGTGAGTTAGTTGGTTGTGAACAATGGCCTGGTTTTAGTCACATTTAAGTTGGCTTCATGATTTGAAGGCATATCTTATTTAAGAGCAGTCTTTTTATTAAGAAGGAAAATGTTAGTACTTAACTGACATAAAGTCTTAACAGAATAATCACTGGATTATCATCCTGTTTTGTCGTAGAATGGTGCGAAGAAGTCTCACTTTGTCTGCAAATTGACATCTTTGTCTCTGATGCCAAGTGCCAGATCTTTCTAGAATATTGCGGATTTGGGTCATTCAGGAATGCTAAGCTGATCCTTTATTGTGGTCTATTTTATAACTGAATTTTGTGTTCTTATTTCATTGATAGATCTGATAGACAAGTGAAGGAATTGAAAGAGAAATTCTTCAAAGGAAAAGGAATGCCTAATTTAGTAAGTGAATGTTACGAATTACAGCCATTACTCTATTAATCAAGTATGATGTTTAGTTATGAAAGGATTTTTTTTTATAGTTTTACATTGCTTCAGTAAATTGTAATAGAAATTTATAACAACTTAGTGATGCTCATCAATGAAAAAATATGCTTTCAATTTGGCTTATGACCTGAATGATTTCCACTGTTATTTCTTTGCATCACCTTTCTGTAAACAACAATCACAATAGTTTTTATATTCATAATCAAATTTATAAGAAAGTTCTGATTCGTCTAGATTCATTCAGATTATTACCTTGTTAATTGTACATTTTATGTTGAAATAAATCAATCAATCAATTTCTTTTCAGTCTAACATTGATGATATACATGTGATCTGTGGCTGCATGAAAGATTTTTTACGAGGACTGAAGGAACCTTTGGTTACATTCAGATTGTGGAATGACTTTGTTAAGGCTGCTGGTAAATTCTATTATACATGTGTATATATATAATACTTTTTAAAGCTCAGTTGTGTTAAAAACATACAATTTTGACTCGCTCATGAGGCCGCCTTTGGAAGTCGTGACCAGTTAGGGTTCAAACCTGTAAGCTTGTAGATCGACTTGCCAACACCTTATCCATGACACTATCATTCATCTTCACTTGTTAATTGATTAATGATCACAGTTAAGCATTGAAAGATTTTGTAAGCTACTTAGCGATACAGCTTAGGTGGTTTACCAAAAATGGACATGGACAATACATTTCAGCAATTTTCTTTAAGGCCATACTTTAATAATTGTATGTTTGCAGAATCCCCACCCACAATATTTTGGATGGGTAAGTGAGTCAATCTTTAAATCATTTTCAGCTTTCTTTACTCTTTTATCTGGTCTACATATTTATTCTTGTATTTACAGAGAACCGAAACAAGGCTACTGCTGAATCTGATATGTACAAAGTATTGGGTGAATTACCTAAAGCCAACAGTGATACAATCGCTTTCCTCATGTTACATCTTCTCAGGTTTGTTTGAGCCTAGTCTCTCTGAATTCCAATATTTCTTTTTATTGTGTACTGGGAACTGCCACAAATGATGTTTGACTGTGTAATGGCTGGCGCTAGTTTTAAAAGTTAATTGCCAGATTTGTTGAATAATTAATTAATTTGATCATCTTCTTTTACAATAAGATTTGTATCTGTTTGGCAAATTTTATTAGCCAGATTGGATATCTCAAAAGCCAGACTACTTTGCTATGAGTTAGTGTAAGCATAGTATATTGTTTATGATTGGTAGCACAAAGTCATACTTGCAACTAGGGTTCCCATTTGAGTGATTATGGAAAAAGGACTGTGTTTTCATACTTTTTGTATTGTTTATTTCGTTGTAGTACATATAATTATACATATGTAGTATTTTCAATTACTACTGCTCCATTTTAATTGTATGTTTATTTTATCAGAGTATCCCAGACCCCAGACTGTAAGATGCCTGCAAACAACTTGTCCAGAGTATTTGGACCTACCCTGGTCGGACATTCATGCCCAGCACCAGAGCCAATGAAGATGATCAGTGAGACCAAATTCCAGGCTATGGTTTGTATTTATCATTTTTATTTTGAAGACGCTGTCTCTTTTTTGTTGGGATCTATGTTTTAAAGATTAGGCCATCTTTAATAAATTGTTTTTGCTGACAATTTATTTAGGATGAACTAACTTAAGCAAATTGGTATGCATTATTGAAGAGGTAAGTTTTACTATTGCAATTATGATTTCACTACATAACTCGGCTGTCAATACCACACTGATGATACAATTATTATTTCTGACATAATGCACCTTTATGGCAAATAGGAACACAGAATATTTTACAAAAGCCTGAACCAGCTAATTAAAGATGCTTGGGTGAAACATTCCTCTTTCCAGCTCATTTGAAGCAAATGTATTTTAAAAAAATCAAATTTGGTCACACATGGGCAAAATTCGTAATGTTCAAAACTGTAGCGGGTATCTTCAGCTTTTTTTAAGATTTCAGCTTTTTTTTTGTCACTGAATTTTCACAATACACTATGTCCATTGTTATTTAGTGTCTTATTATCTTATTAACTACAAACAAACATTTTAGGTGATGGATTGTCTGTTTGAGATTCCCGAGGATTATTGGATCAACTTCATCAGTGATGAACCAGAAAATATGTATCAGGATGTAAATACCCCAAAAACCCCAGAGCCCTCCAGAGCTTGTAAGTCATTGAAATTATGTGTATGACTGTGATAATTTTTTGTATACAAAACAAGATTGGTGAAGAATTGAAAGCTTCATCCGTCTGTCCCTAAACCATTTGTCTCTCAGCTATAACAGTTAAACGATTCAAATGATTCCAGTGAAACATGTACTCAAACTGTAAGCAAACTTCTTTAATATTTGATGATATTGCAATAATACCCTTATTTGTATACTTGTACCCTTTGGACATTTTCATGTATAATACCAAAAAATTTCCGCTGCTTTCAGTATTGGAGAGTAGATTGGGTCCTGTACATACACCTAACTCCTATGATAGAAGTAGAACATGGGCAGCAAGAACTCCGAGGTAAGATACTTTGTATGAATAACCTCTCTGCTTTCAGGGCCTCCACACTCGAGTGTTTAGGGTCGCTGACTTCAAATCACTTGCCTTTCCTGCAGGAAGCTCTGTCTGGTCATAATTGAATAGTGGAGAAACTTAGCAGAAAGCTATTTCTAGTCATGTAATATCTGAATGGTGAACTTTTCTGATTGCAACTAAATAAATCTTTGGTATGGTTAAAGTCTTCTATATGGTACGAAGCTACTGTGTAATTCAATACTCCACAATTCAGTAAGACTTAGTGTATCAATGCATATCATACATTATGTGTCACTGGTGAAAAATGACTTAACTATGGCCTTAACAGGATTTCTAATGATAGTGGGTATAAACTGGCTTTGCTGTACACCAATATTCTATATCTGCTGATTTGTGTCTCAGAAAAGTGTGAAGCATAATGTTTAACACATTTAAATTGGTGTCACCTTTCAAATTGTTTTATTATCAACAATTACTGCGCCTTATAAAATGTTGAAATCTTATGTTTTATGAAACTTGTATATTTTAATTCATGTATGCTTGGAAAAAACAATTGATATGTTATCTTCATGATATTGCTTGTAAGATAAATGCATTAAAAGTGTTTGGCGCAAAATTATTGTGACTGCTTCTTCACATAGACGAATATACCATAGATTTGCACCAAACCTTCAAATAGTATACACTATATTATCTGTAGTTTATATTAGCTATATATATTCGGAGCTAAAATAACTCATTGACTTGTAATCAGTTCGTCATTAATAGCTTGTTTACGGATCTTTTTGCTATCTCCATGTTTTCCTTTTAAATTTTCAAAAAGTGGACCCAGGACCCCCAACTCAGCCATTTTGGGAGTCCCTTATAATTTTTGAGGGTCCCACACATTATTAAAATTAATTAAAGACCAGAAGCTGGGAGCATATAATGTCAATAACAGATAATGCAAGCACTGAAATGATATTGATAACTTTAGATGCTGAAAAGAACAGGAAAAAGCAAAAAGAATGTATCTAAAATGTGGATCAAGCAATCATATTTGTGATGAGTCCTACATCCAAATATTGTGTCAGTGATGCAGAAAACCTGTGTCCAAGAAATACCTGCATCTTGCTTGTATTGCAGTGTCATCCTGTAATGTTGCATTATAATAACATTAATTGCTAGAACATACCTGGGTGAAAAAAGAATTGGTTTCAAATTTTTGCGAATGCATGAATTGCTGTACTACTTGTGTAGCGGTCCTATCTTAATGATGGCTAGTGTTTGAATTTCTTCAAAGTTATGTTTCTATGTTAGTTAGTTTGTTCATCCATCCAATCAACTTCATATCTCAGCTTTAAGGTTTGACAGGATTTCCATGAAACTTATGGCATGTGTAATGATTATGAGAATGTATGTATGACGTAAGAATCGGGTTTATACTGGCAAGGTCAGAGGCAAGGGCTCTCCTGTCAAAAGGGATATTTCTTGTTGTTTGTCTATCAGATTAATTGCACTCAATACCAGTTATTTAATTGACCCACATATTCTGTACTCGGTGACTGACCGAACATTGAATACATGCACTGTTGGATTTATAAAAGTGCGTTTGTGATTGATTGTTGTTCAAACACACAGTGTGGGAGAAAATACTTTGACACTTTGACAGTGACCAGTCATGATGACATCTGACTTGCCATTCCAAATATTTTATTTTTTTATATTTTACTTCTTCACAAATTATGTAGATTATGATATTAGTTATTCACATATAGTATTTAGGGTTTTCTAGCTATCCATCTTCTTTCTCACACTCAAGTTTTCTCCAATCACTGAAAAGTCAGTGTGTGTCTGAACGTACAAGATGACTTTAATAGAGAATGCATTGCCATATCTATGTTAACATCCCATAATCTGCTATATTTGGTGACATTTTGTTACTGCAGTGCTAACAATCTGCTAGTGTCCTCAATTGTCGGCCTTTTACTAATCCCTACATATGCATGAACATAACAACTGAAGGAAGTTTTCAACTATCGTCACAAATATTTTTTCTTACCTATTATCCTATTATCATTTGGCTATTGACATTGTATCTGTTTATTATTGGTAAAAATCGTCAGAGATGGCCAGTCCAGATCATTCCTCGTTCTCTGAGATTCCCAGCCCCATTTACCCAAAAGTGATGGGAGGAGCCAGCTATGTGTCATTCCACTTCATAATGTTTTGTCATAGTTTGTTTCATGCTCGTATAGTTTATCATTGTCATCATTATAAGCTTGTCATCTTGTAATGAATTGGCTTAACATGTGCAAGTTTTCCATCTATCATTATCTTGCTAGAAAAAATCATATCTTGCTTCACTATAACTTGGTAGCTTGGTGTATCTGAAGGTGAGTGGAGACGTACTAATCACAGCAGCACCCTTGTATTGGGTGTTTCATACAATCTCATGTTTGATTTTCTATCTCAGGCAGGAAAAACGTAAACTCATGCCACCTTTGAGAGAGTTACGACGTTCTATGAGCGAGAGTTCAGTATAGAGGTATCTACAAGTTACTGTGATCCCAGTGTGTGTTTGTGTTCGACTTTGTCCTGTTTGAGGGGTTGGGTTGTTTTGTGGTGTTTTGTCGTTAAAGGGGTGTGTCTTGTCACTGGGGCAAGGATTTCTTTCCCTTATTTGCATAGTTTGGGGTCACCTTCAGAGTGTGTACCCAATAAATAGGGTCATAGATTATTGGAAAGTTTGTCGGGTTCACACTACAGATGCATCTCCATAATCTAAGTTCTAACTGAGCAAACACCCTGATGAACGGACATTTCTATGGAAAATTAGTATGAGTGATTTGTTTGGTTTGTGTTTCTATTATTCAAACAAGAATTATTGCCTTGCAATAATTTACTGTCTGTGTTGGGACTTTAATGTTCCTAAGTACAGTCATGTGACCCAGTTGTACTAGTTACTTACAGGAATGATGTGGATCATGTAATTGTATGTAACATGTTAACTGCTGATATAAACGTATTCTCAGTAAAATGAGATCAATTTCAGCTTCATTACATCTATGAACAGTGGAAAGTATTGTAGTAGTATTTAAGATTTCATTTAACTGTGATATACATGTAGATCTATGCAAATGTACTTTTGTGTATGTTTATGTGTGTATGTTGGTTTGTTCTAGGTGTGGAAATATGTTGGGTGCTTATTAAGCCTAGTGCTTATAGCAAATTGCTTACATGTTACTTAAATCAAGGTGAATCTAGAAAATAAAACTGGTTTGTAATCATAATTTCCAGTCAGTCGCCATGCTGGTTATTGTTAAATCTTATCTATTGTTTGGTGCTCTGAGAGTTACGTTCCCTATTGGTTCCAATTCTATTCAGCACTAGAAGTGTCATTTGTTGACTTTAACTTTCTATGTTATTCTATATTATTACTGGTAGTTTATGCATGGTACTTGGTGAAAAATCTGGGCAATATTCTGTCACATCTTCCCTAAATTCTCTATATGAGTTGTTGCCCTTACTTCATTTTCTTTGCTTAGTATTTCTCATTGGCTATCAATCAAACTTTTCCATGTTTCTTGGCATGTAGTATGTGTGAGATGTATAGTCTGTTGTCTTGTAAATCTATAATTCTATGTGTACTATGATGTTACTCCTAGATTGATTACAGACCAAAAGACTTCTGTTATTTTGTAAAATGATTTGCCTTGAATACTGGCTTTATTGAACTGATTTTTCAGATGGGCTATATTGAAATGGTGTGTTATCAACATACAGATTCATAGATACATTGTATGTCTAAGTCATAACTGTCCAGCAAATAAATGAATATTGAACTTTTATGTGTTGTTATATAAATGTTTAGTACAGAACTGCCTCTCAAGTAAAAATTACCAATGACTGCTTTTTAAGAGGATTTTCTTGTATCCTTGGATACTTGGGATGATTCCTGTACCACAGATTTGGGTAAAAAATAGACATGTTTCAGTTTAAATGGCATTTTCAAGGATTTCCTCTGATAGGGGAATTTTATTTCTATGTGAGGGGGAAAATGATGAATATGTCCAGGTTAAATTCCTTTTTGCTGGAGTTGCATTCTGTAAAAAAAATTGCTTGTAAACAAATAAAGGGTTTAGATGAATTTACTTGGTAAATGCTTGTTGCATTGTGACATACCATTGCTGTAAGTAAATGAGAACTTTATTGGTGAGTGACACTATGACTATCATGATATTTAGTGGTAATATTGTTTTCTGATATTTTTTTTCAGAATTGGAGACAGAACAGCAAATCTTACAAGAAAGCCGAGACATTTCTTTTCTTCACCGACTGTCGATTAAGAGGAATTCTGATTACTGAATTATAATCATGATCTGATGAAACTTATCCCTGTTGTGTTGTCATAGTTACGGTTTGAAAAAAAAATGTGAATGAATTTATAAAGTCATAAATCATTGACAAGTAATGGTGCCTTGACAAGTGATGTTATATCTAATAACACTTTTTAATTTGCATGCATCTTTAATCTGGTTTGTCGTATATTTGAAATCAGTTTAATTCTCTTTTATTTTCCGAAGAATGATAAATTTAAAATTACTAAAATGTGTTTATCAGTGTTGACATGAATTTTTTGAGTGACATTTGTGTAATTTGGCATTTTTTGAAGATTTGAGTTGGTGTCTGTTTTAACAGCCTCTTGTGTTTCCTATTTAATATTGTATCTTGTATAAACTGAAATGAAATACAAAAAAAACACTGTAATTAGACGCTTAGTGTAAAATTTGTACATAGTTGTAAAATATTTTTTTATTGAATAATTAATTTTTTTATGCATTAAGTAAAATCTTCTGTATTGAAGAGTTTATTGATAGTATCAAATAGCAGTAGAGTTTAACCGTTTTTTTGTGATAATTGATTTTTAATTAGGCGACTAACGCAACATTTGAGGAAATTGTGTTACATAAATTTTTATACGTATCCATTTTGTTTTTAGTTACTTTGCTAAGTTTTTAATTTTCTCAGGATTGATGTTGATTGACATGTATCATGTCTCATGTTGTTGGTTTGAATAATTCATGAAATTAATGTTGATCACTAGTTAATCTATCGACACTTTACTATACTTGTATATTATAGTCATTGAGTTTTGTTTTGTTATCAGAGTGGTTATGTTAAAAATACCAAAACAAAAATGTTCTTTACTGATAGATTTTGATATTTTCTTGCCAGTAATTAGTTCTAGAGACTAGAGACGTTAGTGGAAGGAACAATAGTGATACATTATTGATTCAAACAAGTTGATCCAATATAAACACAGATTTTGAAATGTTAATACATTTAAAGAAATCTTGCTTATTTACCAAGCAGTAGTTGCTTTCATGCCTAATTTATTTCCCGTTGTCTTCAAATTGATATGCAGTGCACATTCAAGCATGTTTTAGTTATAACAATTGCCTATATAAACACATTGACTGCTCTCAAGATAACAGATTTTGTTTTAAGAGGCAAAAAAAATGTGTGACTGGGGTAAATGAGTTGCATTTTTCTGACACTTATATCTTTTATTTCATGTATACAATTCATATCAAGCAATAAACATATATCACAGATATTCCCAATATACTATATTTTGTATATGTTTACAAAGAATATATTTGATATGGTATCATAGTGGCTTGAAATCATAACTTGGTTGGCTTATATTATTTAAATTGATTCCTTGCATAGTATTTTTCATTGTAAGCATTTGTGCAGTCTGTGAATAATTATATACCAGTCATCTATAATTGATGAAAAGTTTTAGACTTTCATGCTTGACCAAGAAATTGTTAAAATGATAATGAGACCATCCTTAAAATATTATTAGTTTGTGGAACCCTGATTGATCCACCAACATTGGTCGTGACTCAAGATTTTTTTGATCTTGTGCAAGAAATTTTCATGTAAAAATTTAGACACAGTCTAAATCTAAAAAAAATGGACTGGTCTTTAACATTGAAAAAAACGAGGTGTGAAATGTGTAATTACTTCTAGTCCTTGAGATAAGTGTTGTAAATTGTGTTAACTTTTTTGTATTTTTTTCCCGTGATAAACTTCTTATTCTTTTGTTTTATTTATGCTGCTTTTTGTTTGACGAGGCTGACCTCTATGATAAATCAAACTCTACACTATATAGAATAAAACTAAGTACAAATTTTACCTTTTTCATGTTTGGATATGTATTAATGGTTCTCATTTCTTTCAAAAAGTTAAATGTTTTGACTCAATATCTCAGGGTTTTTTTTAATTTTATTTTTAGAAATGTTTTGAGTAAATATTGTTATCATCGAAAAACGTCTCGCAGATTTCATAGAAAACTGTTAATATTATAGCACCAATATTTGTGTATGATTTCACAATGAAAACAAATGAACAAGCATGGAAAAAGAATTGTACTATAAAAAGGAAGTTGTAGTTGATAAGTGTTTAGTAAATGCATTTTGATGTTTAGATGAGAAATATAGGTGGGATTACTTAATTTCTGGACCCAGTAGCGCCTTTAAATTAAATACACAAGGAAGAAAACTTTGCAGTAAAGATTTGTATGTACATTTAGTAATTATTTTTTGTTCAGTGTTGTAATTTTGCTGTTATATAAGTAATCCCTTCAGTATTGGTGTTTTTTGTGCAACATGGGTATTGGTTTAAGATATGTGTGATCTGCCAAATTGTACATCATTCAGGTAAAATAACCCTTTAAATCAGAATCATAGATTGGCATATCAATATTTTGTTGAACATTTACAGATCAAGAGAATAGATGATAATAATTTGTGTTATTAACATTGAAGTCTTGTTATAAAACCATCTATCATTTTTGATAAATCTGTTGTGAAATAACTAGGGAAGTCATCTAAATGGCAATTTTGGTATTCGAATATTTGGTCAACCTTCCGAACGAATATTCCAACACTTGACCTTCTTATTTAATAATAATAGATCTATAATTGAAATTCGAAGTTTAACTTTATGCTTATCAATTTTGTGTTTTAAATGATCATTTCAGTTGTAAAAATCCCCCTGATTACCAATATTTTCAGGGCTCACGTGTCAACACCAGAGTGTTGTATCTCGCTTGCCCCAAAATATACAACATGTCATGTCAATTAACACCGATATTACTTTCACACGTATAATGCGATAATGCCCATCATTGCAAATTATAACACTTGCATTCAGCTTTATATTGAAAATATATATTTTATTGAATATTCGAATACTGAATCAGAATTCGAATATTCGGATGTACAATCGAATATTCGATGACATCCCTAGAAATAACGTAAGCATAAGACAATAAAATACAGGTCACCAATATTTAGAGGACTTATGGCTGTTTTTCGACTTAAAAAAGCCCAGAGGGATCCTTGTTCTATGGACTCTTATAGTTTTAAATAAATGTTCTAACTACTGTACCAACCTCACAATGAATGGTCAGGAAACTGCATACAATGACATTTTTTTTTATGTGGTCCAAAAACAGCTTTATCGTCTTCACAAAACTGGATGCGTAAATTCATAAAATTATGACATCTCTTGCTATATCTTGCATTGACTGTTTTTAGTTGTAAATAATTACTTTCAATTTGTTTTGTTTCCATGGTAAATGTGAGCCAGTAACAACAAATTGAGGTGGGAATTGATAATTTAATTTATTCATTATCGGCTTATAGTTGCAGCATTGTATTTGCTTAAATATTGCTTCAATAATTTATATTTTCCAAAAGATTGGCAAAGTACCTTGTTACGGTTATTTTAATATTTTCTGATATCTTCAGTTCACCATTTTATCATCTTTTATTCTTTCTGTCTTTCTTATTGACTGCAATAAATAAACTGAACTTCCTTCTTTGATGCTTTTTGTGTTTTTTATGTGAATAAACGTGATGCAAAGTGTCTAGACTGGGACCTAAACATTTGAGCTTGAAGTGAGGGTATGGATCTGAGTTTGGAGATCAGTCGGAAGTCTCTAGTATCTGATTGGTCAGTTTTGAGCACTGCCTTTAAATTAACCATAGACAAGTCTGCATACTGAGGCTATCCTCCATGATTACCAATCTGCAGGTTGTGAGTTTGAAATCCTGGCTGAACAGGATGTTTCATGTGATGATTTGACCAACGTCATTACATCTGACGTCAATTACACATAACCGATTTAGAAACACAAAGGTTTTCTGGGTAATACATTTTTTATATAAATAGGATGATATATTTTCTTGTTCAATTTAAATGACAAATGGCTAATCATCTTATATAATATGTTATTTCAATGTCATTTGCACAAATTAAGCATTTTATATTTTTATTGCTGTGTATAAAATTTGAATTGCTTGAACACTGGTAAAATCATCATTGTACAACCTTTGAGTTTCTAAATGTGTATAGTGTAAGCTGAGAAGTTGTCTGTTGCTCAGATAAGAGAAGTTTGTTATTGGTTTGAAATTCAGGAAAGCATGTTTGGTCAATTGACCTCCCTATATAAGGAATACTTTTGAACAATTCTGTTATTTCCAAAAAAGTATTGTCAGGATCAGCAGAATGATTGTCTCTGAATTAAAATGTTGACGGGAGTGAGGTATTTTATACTTCCTAACCATGAAGATAATTGTGTGTATCTGTTCATGTGATGAATTCGGCACAACAATAATAATAATAATATCTTTATTTATAGAAGGTGACATTTAAAGAGGTATACAAAACGCAGGTATAAATAAATCGAGTAGTTACAATAGTTGAGTGCAAAACTAAGTTCAATTTATGCTAATTGTTAACACTAGAATGCTAATTACTATCCATCTCGTTTGTCAGCACACGCATATACACAATCCAGTAACAGCAAAACAACTCTGGTATGAGAATATAGGAACTGTAGGTCTAGTATTGTGGTGGGGGTGGTGGGTAGACTGGATCTGTTGTTGGTGGGTAGACTGGATCTGTTGTTGGTGGGTACATTGAGTACGCTGGCGGAGGAACGAGAGGCGGAGGAACGACAGGCGGTGGAACGACAGGCGGTGGATTATGAACTGTGGTGACTCGGTTAGAAACGTTGGTACGTACTGGTTTAACAGTTGGCCTTTTCTTCACTGAAATACACATTAGCTCAATTATGCATATATTTCAAAACCATATATACGATGCATTATTTCTGATACCAGAGTGAATATGAAATAATGTATGAAATACCATATTTGTATCTAAATTCTGTACAAAATTTATTTATTTACACAAATCCTGATATAATTAAAATACTCAATAGATCTGCCTAGTCTCTTCCATAAAACTGTGTATCAAATTGACATACGTACATGTATATGAACCTGGAGGAAATTGAGGGATTGGTGCATAACTGTTGCTATTGCTTCTTTCCCGAAACTGAGATACAATAGTTTCTGCTAAACCCACTTGATGAAAGGAGGGAATATAAGTATAGTCCAATAGGAAGGCATATTGGCCGAGGGATAGATTGCTGAACACAAGGTCGTGGGTTCAAAGTGAACTTCACAATTCATGACTAAGGCCTGAGTTCAGGTTAGTAACCTATGAAGCAGTTATTTAGAGTGATTAATATACATTATAAGCTTGTTTCTCAATCGATGCAAAATAAGTTTAAGCTACGCTGAATTGATGCCGAACAAATTATCACCACCTTATACATACCTGCTATTGCACACATAGAAGTTCCCGTTTTCTTGGCGTGCCAGATACGACAGGATATTAGCACAATGACCATGGTAACTATTAAACAACCACATACTATACCTGCTACCATCCCACTTGTACTAAAATACAGGAAATATATCACATTTAGAAATACACAGGGGTCCTCCATGGCTGAGTGGTTATACTATGAGTCACTCATTTGCCCCTCCCTGCAGCGGCTTCAAATCTTAATGGGGATGTGAGATTTGTGTGGAAGCCATCCAGCTGGCTTACTGAAGGTTGATTCTGCCCAGGTGTCTTCATCCACCAAAATAGCGGGAATTTTTGCTACATAAACTTGACTTTTTATGTGAGTTGAAGCCCCCAATCCAAAAATGAATATACACAATTGTGTTAAAGAACAGGACATATAAACCAATGCCATCTATAATGGTTCGATCCTATTAACTACCGAAACGTTTATTGTTTGGAAAGATGTTTCTGGTAACAAAAAGCAGACGACAATTTAAAATTTGATATTTGTTTGGTATAAATCTAAATTACATTTCGAATGCATTTGATAAGAGTTTTACTGCAGTTCATGGATATTAATGAATAATTTCGAACTGACTAGTCGTCATCAAAACGAGGCCAGCATCCGTTACTAGGATACCAATCTCGTTTGTTACTAACTTTCCAATTCCTTCGACTAGAAATTCGTTAAATGCCACCTATCCATATGCGTGTTATTTTATGTAATTTGATTAAAGTGAATGAAAATTAACTGTTAAGTAGTTAACGCAATAAGTATCTAGTTAACTACATAATTATCTACTTATTTAAGTAGTTAACTGGTGGCAGAAATATTCCACCATACTGTACTGATAATAACAACAGATAAACTATGTGAACAGACACAAGACATTTACCTGGTCCCTCCTGTGCTGTAACTAGTTCTTCTTTGATAACTTCTGCGTCTGTAGGTGGCATCAGCATCATCAACTGCAACTAAATAATTAAGTACGGCTTTCTAATAACCTGTATTCTGAATAATGTGATGTAAATAAGAAGCATGAATTGGGGGTTTTAACCGTGTTAGAAGTTGTATCCAAGTCCAATCACACAGACATCGCCTCTCTACATTGCTTGTGGTTTGCGACCTTTATCCCCCTACTTACATTCATTGCGCCCATTCACCCTCCGTGTGTGTTATTTTGCCTATCTAGTCCGCACTATTCCGCCAATTCTCCATCCCTGTCTGCCTTCATTGATACATTCCCCTTTATCTGCCTTCATCGAGTCTTTCCCTTCCCTCTCTACAGTCATTTAGTCCTTCCCCTCCCTGTCTGTCTTCATTTAGACTCTCCTGTTTTCTTTCATTGCGCCCTTCCCCTCCCATTGTGTCCTTCACCATGTTTACCTTCAATGCACCCACCCCTCCCTAGTCATCTAGTTAGAAGTAATTCGTTGGTCATGTTATGAATGTGGGTGAACAACAAAGCAGAAAAGCTATAGCCACTGGTCGTTCGGTATCTAACTCACGATAAAACAAAATACGACATATAACTGTCGCTACATACCAGCGATTAGAATCATCAACATTAATAAAATCCTCATTATGAATACTTTTGTATTATACATTTTTAGATAACTTTTATGACCGATTATATGTGTAATTTTATTTCAAACTACATGTATTGTACATTAATAGTCTTATAGTTTAATTTGAATACATGTATCTGTGTTACGCTTAATCCGTACGCAATGGTACGGGAAAGCCTGAACACAGGTCATATACTTAATTTTCTGCCTGTGTAATCTCTAAATACTGGAGCTGTAACGTACTACAATGTATTAAGCTTAATATTAGATCTTGGCAGTTAAACAACTACACATTCAAATTCACAACACAAGCCAAATCTTACAAAAGTATTTGATTGTAATACCTTACTGCCACACTGAACGAGAGCCATAGCTCATTTCAGTTTTTTTCCATTCAGATTTGTTTCGTTAATAAAAACTATGAAAATAATCTAAAATAACGACCTACCACCCCACCATAAAAAAGTTAAGGTACCAGAACAAACAATTATTTAAAGACGGCCTACCCACTATCAGTATTACAACTGTAAGGCGTGTCGAAATTATCATTTTAATCACAAAACTGGCTCGAAAGTATTTTATCGGTATAATGTTCAAAATATTGCTCCAAAGAGTTGATGAAAACTAAATGACACTTGTTTATGATGAATTTACATAAATTGCCTGCGCATTAAACTTAATTATTTGAATTGACTTTGTATTGGCCCAATAGTTTACCCCTGGGACAGGAGTACATCAATATAATACATACATGTACGCTACTTTCACTTTAGAATCTTACTTGCGTTGTTATATATTTCATTTGTTTGCTTTGTGTTTTCAATCAGAAAGTCGATATTAAGAGTGTTAAGAGCGAGAAATGTTGTCTAACGCACCCACAATAAGCTAATGGTAAGACAACTCTTACAGAGTAATGTACTAGTTTGCCGCAGTAGTCTCCCTTACTTATTATTATCTGAGCAAGTAATTTAGAAAAATACATTTTACTGCGCACTCACGCGTTTAGAAAGAAAATTTTTGATAATAAAAATAATTTGATAAATTTGTTGTCAATGTGGTAACTCGACACTGCGACGATTTATCACTGGACGGAAAAATGATGGGCAAAGAATTGTTAGTTAATGTATTTTTTTCCCGATTTTCATTCAGTTTCCTTCAAGGCCATCTCATGGTTAACTGTCAGAACACAGCAACACAACTGTCTCACAACCCTTGGAGCTGTCAGGACGCAGCAAAACAACTGTCTCACAGCCTTGGGGCTGCCAGAACGCAGCAACACAACTCGCACAGCCCTGGAGCTGTCAGAGTACAGTAACACATCTGTCTCACTGCCTTGGAACTGTCAGAACGCAGCAACACGACTGTCTTACAGCCTTGGAGCTGTCAGAGCATAGCAACACAACTGTCTTACAGCCTTAAAGCTGTCAGAATACAACAAGACAACTGTCTCACAGCCTTGGAGCTGTCAGAGGACAGCAACACAACTGTCTCATAGTCTTGGAACTGTCAGAGCACATTAACACAACTGTCTCACAGCCTTGGAGCTGTCAGAACGCAGCAACACAACTGTTGCACAGCCTTGGAGTTGTCAGAGCACAGCAACACAACTGTCTCACAGCCTTGGAGCTGTCAGAATGCAGCAACACAACTGTCACAAAGCCTTGAAGCTGTCAGAGCACAGCAACACAACTGTCTCACCGCCTTGGAGCTATCAGAGCACAACAACACAACTGTCACAAAGCCTTGGAGCTGTCAGAGCACAGCAACACAACTGTCACAAAGCCTTGGAGCTGTCAGAGCACAACAACACAACTGTCTCACAGCCTTGGAGCTGTCAGAATGCAGCAACGCAACTGTCTCACAGCCTTGGAGCTGTCAGAGCTCAGCAACACAACTGTCTCACAGCATTGGAACTGTCAGAACGCAGCAACACAACAGTCGCACAGCATTGGAACTGTCAGAATGCAGCAACACAATTGTCTCAAAGCCTTGGAACTGTCAGGACGCAGCAACACAACTGTCGCACAACATTGGAGCTGTCAGGACGCAGCAACACAATTGTCTCACAGTCTTGGAGCTGTCAGACGCAGCAACACAACTGTCTCACAGCCTTGGAGCTGTCAGACGCAGCAACACAACTGTCTCTCACAGCCTTGGATCTGTCAGACGCAGCAACACAACTGTCTCACAGCCTTTGAGCTGTCAGACGCAGCAACACAACTGTCTCACACCCTTGGAGCTGTCAGGACGCAGCAACACAACTGCCTCACAGCCCTGGAGCTGTCAGGACGCAGCAACACAACTGCCTCACAGCCCTGGAGCTGTCAGGACGCAGCAACACAACTGCCTCACAGCCTTGGAGCTGTCAGGACGCAGCAACACAACTGCCTCCTAGCTTTGTTACTGTCAGAATAAAGGGAAATAACTCGTGACAATCTCCTATGATATGTACCGCTTTAATTCGACCCATATTCTCGTATCAATCATGAATTAATGTATAAACTACCGACTCATATTGGTAAAAAATGTCTAGTTCGCGAGGTTAACTTACCTTCTACGAATAAAAGTTATCACAGTTGACCTACATACCGGTATTGTCAAATATGATTAATTCGAATTTCTACCAGAAATCAGTGGCAATTTATGCTTTATGTACAGTGAAACTTCAATAATGAGGCCGCCATTGGTTCCGACGAAAGTTAGTCTTAGTTGAGAGAGGTTGTTTGATTATCTTGTTGAGATATTGAAGAAGGAATACCAATTGATTCATTAAATATGGTCTAATTACTAAGGAGGTATGTAAGAATGTACTGTGTTCTTTATCTAAGATAGTTGGTTTTAATATCCGTAATCTACCAATATGAAGATGGGTTTATTTCATTTTTCAGTAAGCCATAAGGCCCATGAGGGCAAACACATACATGTCTTTACATATATACAAACATATATGATACGGAGAAGGAACACTATAACACATATTCAAACATATAATATTACCAACTGAAATGACTATGTAATAAAACATACATGTGACAAACATTCGTATTCTATAATGTTTAGCTAAACACACGTACTAGCTTATACTAAAGGAAAGAACATATTATCAATTATTAACGCATTTATGTTAACAAATACAACAGCTCAGTTAGTTAGATAGAAGAAACTGTTAACTTGATAGCTTAAATAAGGGAGTGGAGCCACAATAGGCCAAGCTTAATCAAATAACTTGAGGGACCTCGACCGCCTACCGAATTTGGCCCTACTCATTTTTCTACTCTTCCGTACAGATTGTTGTGTGTCATTTTCCACGTTGTAACAAATGTATACAGAAAAAACAACATAAAAATCAAATCAAGAAACATAATAAGGGTCGATGTATCATAAATCGATTTATCAGAAATGATCCGATCTACAAATTAAGTGTCACTGCGCATGCGTCCCGTTAGAAAAGTGAACTCACAATCGTCTGCCCTGCGTTCAGATACGGCTATCAATGGCGAATGTTTTGTATTTTATCCCTTGCCCACCATAGTACATTGGCTGCACACGGGAACCAATTTGCAAAACGTTACGAAACGATAGGGCTGATAGCCATAACTGAACGCAGGGCTGCAGATGTTGCATTTCGTAAAAATGGACAGGATGAGTTTTATATCACAAATCTAGGCGTCTAACTCTCAGTACGCAGGCAAACGCGTGAAACTTATTAGTTTTCAGACAGACAGTTTTACATTTTCTATGTTTGAAGAGTTTATTTTTTTGTTCAAATTGCGTTTATCGTGATCATCGTCGCCCCGGCCCACATGCTAGGGCTCTGCCCTGGGCCTGCTTGGGACAACAGCGGCCCAAAACCATTTGTCATTTTACTAGTGTGCGCACTAGTTTATTATGTAAAATGTGATAGTGTCAACAAGTTGCTGTTAATATATATATTCTAGTGTTCAAACCAAATCGTGACTCGGTCATGTTTTCAAAAAACCTTACGTCAATCATAACGCTAAATAGTTCTTTTTAATAAGGCACTGGTCTATTAATCCGTTTAATCAAACTCAACCGACTTAATAAAGCTTAGTAAATTGCTTTTAGCTGCGGTTCTTTACGTAAGCGAAACGAATTATTGTGCCAACACTAATTACTAGTAGTTGAAAATCCATGATACATATGTCGCTTAAAATCCCTTTGCTTAAATATTTTGGTTTGTTTTTGTCGAGTATAACGCTGTTGTTCAACATTTGTTCAGTTATATACGGTGGTCAGTTTACCGTATCTGTTTTTCTGGGAACAATTAACAACCAATGAGGTGTTTTGTCCTACCATTATAAATGGTAAGGGAGTTGTCTGGGAGGTGTTTTGTCCTGTCAGTATAAATGGTAAGGGAGTTGTCTGGGAGGTGTTTTGTCCTGCCAGTATAAATGGTAAGGGAGTTGTCTGGGAGATGTTTTGTCCTGCCAGTATAAATGGTAAGGGAGATGTCTGGGAGGTGATTTGTCCTGCCAGTATAAATGGTAAGGGAGTTGTCTGGGAGGTGTTTTGTCCTGCCAGTATAAATGGTAAGGGAGTTGTCTGGGAGGTGATTTGTCCTGCCAGTATAAATGGTAAGGGAGTTGTCTGGGAGGTGTTTTGTCCTGCCAGTATAAATGGTAAGGTAGTTGTCTGGGAGGTGTTTTGTCCTGCCAGTATAAATGGTAAGGGAGTTGTCTGGTAGGTGTTTTGTCCTACCAGTATAAATGGTAAGGGAGTTGTCTGGGAGGTGTTTTGTCCTACCAGTATAAATGGTAAGGGAGTTGTCTGGGAGGTGTTTTGTCCTGCTGTATAAATGGTAAGGGAGTTGTCTGGGAGGTGTTTTGTCCTGCCAGTATAAATGGTAAAGGAGTTGTCTGGGAGGGGTTTGTCCTGCCAGTATAAATGGTAAGGGAGTTGTCTGGGAGGTGTTTTGTCCTGCCAGTATAAATGGTAAGGGAGTTGTCTGTGAGGTGTTTTGTCCTGCCAATATAAATGGTAAGGGAGTTGTCTGGGAGGGGTTTTGCCCTGCCAGTATAAATGGTAAGGGAGTTGTCCGGGAGGTGTTTGTCCTACCAGTATAAACGGTAAGATGGCAGTCCGGGAGGGGTTTGTCGTACCAGTATAAACGGTAAGAGGGCAGTCCGGGAGGGGTTTGTCGTACCAGTATAAACAGTAAGAGGGCAGTCCGGGAGGGGTTTGTCGTACCAGTATAAACAGTAAGAGGGGAGTGCGGGAGGGGTTTGTCGTACCAGTATAAACGGTAAGAGGGCAGTGTGGGAGGGGTTTGTCGTACCAGTATAAACAGTAAGAGGGCAGTGCGGGAGGGGTTTGTCGTACCAGTATAAACGGTAAGAGGGCAGTCCGGGAGTTGTTTGTCGTACCAGTATAAACAGTAAGAGGGCAGTCCGGGAGGGGTTTGTCGTACCAGTATAAACGGTAAGAGGGCAGTGCGGGAGGGGTTTGTCGTACCAGTATAAACAGTAAGAGGGCAGTCCGGGAGGGGTTTGTCGTACCAGTATAAACGGTAAGAGGGCAGCGCGGGAGGGGTTTGTCGTACCAGTATAAACGGTAAGAGGGCAGTGCGGGAGGGGTTTGTCGTACCAGTATAAACAGTAAGAGGGCAGTCCGGGAGGGGTTTGTCGTACCAGTATAAACGGTAAGAGGGCAGCGCGGGAGGGGTTTGTCGTACCAGTATAAACGGTAAGAGGGCAGTGCAGGAGGGGTTTTGTCCGGTTTCCTGCAACAAAATGTTGTGTTTACGACTCTTTAGATAAAAAATAAGTCGTATGAATGATTTTCGGACATATCACCGCATAGACGACTCGAAATTACGATGTACTCGGTAGAAAAGATATCACGTTTACGATTCTGTCGCGCATTGGAGAAATTGCGCGAGTTAACAGTCGGCTAGATTATAATTCATGTACCAAACAGCTTGTTACAACATGTTAGTAACAGTGTGATGATAATCCACAAGCTGGGTTTGTTCACCAGATGTTTAATATCTGAGGGTTAAAATAAGTTATCTTAAACAAAGATATCAGACTGAGTGGGGATCACACACTTCAAACATTTGCCGCTATCTCTGAACGCATTTCGAAAACTGATATAAAAATACCCTAAATCTTTTCATTCAACATGAATTTGAACAATTTAAGGAATTGCTCTTAATGCAACTTACCTTGACCAACATACATAACTATGCATTCCTTGGCAGGACCTAGCCCCGCAAACGTGTCACTGTACTCCGACTTTTACACGCGTCGTTCGTAACAGCGACAGTATAGAGATGTGACGTCCGTGGCTGGACTAGGCAGGACCCTACTTTAATCTTATAAATTTGCAAACATTACAAGCGGATTTGCTGTTTAAAAAACTGCTGAATATATGAATCCAAAAATTGAAACAATACTACATACCATTTTTACAAGTTGAATCTCTTGGGGGGGAAAGACACACAGAGATCTTTTAACAAGATTCGAAAGTATACAAATTTAAAACGAGACAATTATTCCAATATTTGAGTGATATGTATACAAAAGTTCTGACATTTAAACTGAAACACTGCGATCCGAAATCCGTAAGGCTTTGCATATCAACTTAAGGATATCATTCTGCTCAGTAATAGGCTTTTAATTGGTTGTGGAATCCATACTGTAATTTTGTGGTACAAAAATATTTTGAGCAAACTATTTCAGGCCTCTGTAATTACCAATATCCACATTCATGGCCTGCCTTCGTGCTTTAACCAATATTTAACATGAACTGAACGAAGCAGGCGACAGTTCGATTTTATTTGTCATGAAAATGTCCGATAAAGTTGTATGGGACAGAGAGAAATTACTGAGCAGTTGTACCAAGGCAACGGGGACACACACGCTAACAAAATAACACTCGCTTTTGGTCTGTAAGTTCTTTAACGACGTCTCGGATTTGTTTTTGTTTTTATCACACGTTCGGTGTTGGTTTTGCAGTATTGGAAACACGAGAATGGGATTATATTTTACGAAATGGTAGGTTAATGTTACTTCAGTTTCGATTTACAAATAGATTGATATTGGGTGTAATTAAAAAGGAAGATCGATTAGTACAAGATAATGTATCGTAGCTCGTTCGTACTCGTGAGTATATGTAAACAGTGATTTAAAGACAAGATACTGATGTATTAAATGCTTGTAGCTCTGTCTGGTTATTTTAATTACTACATATTCACATCAAAGACTCAAACACTTCAATGTGTATGTACTAGTATACTACCGCCATCAACACCAGTTGATTAAACATTTCTCGGAACATTTGTGAGATTGTCTTCGGAGCTCACCTATAAATATACCCCCGCACCGCCCTCATCCACGTACATCGTGACTGGAATGCCTTGTATGCAATAATGTTGCCAGACGTTCCGTCAGGATGAGACTTGTTGTTGATTAAAACCTTTTATGATTCCATGAGCTTCACATATTTGATAACAGATAGCTTACTAAAATGTTTTAAATCCGTTAATGACTTAAATAATCTATTCTAGATTAAGTATTACTTTAGTTATTGAATTTATTAAATCATATGAAGAAACATGTTCTAGGTAAAAAACAAACTCTTTTTTATTAGCAAATTACATTCAATTGTAGTTATAGAGTAGCATGGCTGCGTGATATTGTTTAATGTTACGTGGTTATAGTTCATTAACACTTATGTTTGGACTGAGGTCATTGACAAATGAAGTTTAGACTGGGCTCATTAATCCACGTAGTGTAGACTGAGCTAATTAACTCTTGTAGTTTAGACTGAGCGCATTAACGCATGAAGTGTTGTCTGGGAGATTAACAAATGAAGTTTGAACTGAGTTCACTTACACGTTAAGTTTAGACTGAGCTCATTAATACACGAAGTTTTGACTAAATTCATTGTAACGTGAAGTTCGGACTGAGCTCATTGACAAATGAAGTCTAGACATATCTCATTAACCCATTAAGTTTAGACTGATTTCATGAACACTCGAAGATTGAACTGAGTTCATTAACACTCGAAGTTTTAACTGAGTTCATTAACATTCGAAGTTTGAACTGAGTTCATTACCACTCGAAGTTTTAACGGAGTTCATTACTACATTAAGTTTAGACTGAGTCCATTAACAATGCGTTTTGACTGAATTCATTTATAAAAAAATGTTTGGGCTTAATTTAAGTTAACAAACCGATATGGATCTTTAATTATAAACTAACAAGGATGGGGATGAGATTAGTTCTTAAATACGCATAGTACTGGCCCCGATCTCTCAAAGCATCTCAAACAGAAATCTCAGCTCAATATGAGATTTTGCTCAAAATAGAGACTGAGATTGAGACAAATCTCATTTGAAGATTTTGATTTTTTCTTAGAGAAAATAACCCCATTTCATCTTTTTCGTTTTGTAATACCGATTTTGAGTCCGGTCTCAGATGAGAAAAATCTCAACGCTTTGAAACAATATTTGAGCTGAGATTTAGTTCAAATTGAGATGCTTCGGGAGATCGGGGCCTGCTGGTCAAAATTAATTCTGGGAGAAGTGGTTACGTCAACTGACGCCGTATATAATTGAACAAAAATGTTCCAATAAAACAAACCATTAAATTGCTTTGGAAGTAAATAATTAACATATAAAATTTAGAATTAAGTAATTACGGTATATTGATCAAGTAAGATTTGGACTTCATTCTAATAGTTGACAATTAATGAATTAATTAATTAATGGTGTTTTAAAACTCATCGACACCTAGTTGACAAGTGATGTTAGACCACATTTCATTAACAAAGCGCAAAATTTAGTCACTAACACAAAGATGGCAATTTATTCACTACAAAACCGTTTAAATTCTTTTGCATAAAGTTCTAAATAAACTTTAAAATATATTATTATAAATTCACATTTATTGAAATTCGACACTTAACCAATTCATATAATAGGAAAGAATTGGATAGTTATGAAACCAAATGATTAACTGTCCTTGTAATAGTGCATATTGTCGTTTATGACTTTTGTTAATGACGTTTTGTGCGAATATGATAAATTTTGGCTGTAGAATTTGCTTTACCATTTCCCTTTTTTGAAACCTATTTCCATGAAAGGTTTTTAATTGAATTTATAGTGGGCGTTCGATTAAGTAGTTAAACCAATAAACGCTCTAAATTATAACACTTGCATATATTCGGTAGCAATTTTTACAAATGAAGATTCAATCATCTAAAATATTTTCTTCTATAAATTTATAAAACTGTCTAATAAATAAATCAGTACTGTTTGTCTTATTGGTAATAACCCGGTAATTTTAAAATACACTGTTTATAGTATTCCTTATTTTTAATTAACCAAAACTTTGTTAATAAAACAATTATATGCGAGGATCCTCCGTTGTCGAGTGGTTATGATCGCTGTCTTCAACTCACCTGTCCCTCACCGCTTCGGGTTCGAATCCACCCGAATACAGAATTTGTAAGTGAGGAAGCTATGCATCTGGCTTACAGAAGGTCGGTGGTTCTACCTAGGTATCCGCCTGAGGGTATTCCCCCTCTTAATAGCTGGAATAGTCACTACATTAACCTGGCTTTAATCCCCATTATAAAAAATATTTATTTATATATTTCCTTGAAAATTATTTCGCATAAATCACTGATTGCTTTCGGGTAACACAGCTATACGAACTCGTATGTACCACGTACTGGTATTTTATTATCTTGGCGGGTGATATCCTGGAAATTTATCATAAGATAATTCAATTTTTGGAACTAATATTACCTTAAAAATCCTGCATTTTTGTAGTGAAATTGTAATTTAAAAAATATTGGTATTGTAGCATAATTCGTCCTAATCTTAATTACCCTGGCAAGTGATGATCATGCTTCCCATTATACCCTGAAATGTGTAGTTGTGTGTATAGTCTTAATACAAGCTGTGCATGTCGTGATGATGATAGTCTAGTTAGCTCAGTCCTTGGCCTACACGAATCCGAAGATCGTACGTTCAAAAGCCAGTATGTATATTTTCGTGATGTTGTGGCTGTAGATCATTATTTACGTCTACAATTGTTCCTATCTCCCTCTCATTTAAAACTATACAGAAATGCAAAGCTGTGGAAAACGGCGGTCTACTCTGATACACAACAACAACATCATCATATTTTTCTTTTTTAAATATTAACTTTTTTGTGTCATGTCCCCCCCCCCCCTTATAAAAATCCATAAAATCCGTTCAAAATTACACGATGATTATCGACCGAAGACTTCTACTTCTGCGGTCATCCTGTAATACAACGGCGAAAACTCGACATTTAAGAGATAAATATCGACGTTTCACGGTGAAACGAAAATTATCGAGCCACAATCTTCAGGTTAAACAATTTAAGGTTTTCGCGTTCACTAAATGATTAAAAGCCGATGGCGGAAACAGTCCACCATACACCCCACGCATATTCAACTCCATCGTGGTCAGTATTACCGAACACTTGTATGCGCATTACAATACCAGTGAATACAGTGACCTTTTATTTGCATGTATGTATGTTTGTCAAACAAAGTCCCTGTAGTCAAATTTGTTTATATGACGATTAACCGAATATTTTTGTAATGGCCTGAAAGATTCCTTTCTCAAAGGAGGGATTTATCGTTTATTGATATTTTTCTCGTTATCAATTTGGTTGTCATAACACAGAGTGGTAGTCTTAAATGTTTATATAACACAAATTGGGCATATGATAGTAGTATAGTGTTGCATTACTTACGCTGCACGAAAAATTACAGTAGTTTAAACATTGGAAATTAAATAGAAAGCGGAGGTATGTGGGATATACAATGTATGGACGGCGAAGATTAATTTAACATTAATTCTATACAGCTTATCATTTGGTAGTTTGATTTTACACTTCGGTGTATCGAGGTTTCCTGGTTTTAGCACACACATTAATATTGGATTAGAAAAATTACAGTCCATTTAACTTTTGTATTTTGTTGTTCGCTTGATAAAGACTGTTTGACTATGTGTACATGCGAGGAGCGGCTGTGTTTTGATTTTAGAACTTTGTATTAGGAATTTTCACGAACATTGTTTGTATTTATTTCAGACTTGACTTTTAAGAAGTTGTTTAATACTGATTACGTGGAGAATGTGAAGTGAACATGGACTATAGAGGACTTATAAATGCAGGGATAGTTTGGCATTGGATAACAGTTAATCATGAGTGAAATCACCTGATAGAACAAACGATTCAAATATGAAAATGGATAAAGTTGAGAAAGCTGAAAAGGCTGAGAAAACAGACAAAGTTGTTGAAAAACCGGATAAACTCTTAGAGAAACGGGAAAAGAGTGGTGATAAAGGTGAAAAGATAGAAAAATCAGCTGACAAGAAAAGTGATAAAGCTGAGAAAAATGGAACCAAGAAAGAAAAGGCGGAAAAGGTTGACAAAGGTGACAAGACTGAAAATGGTGAAAAATTAGAAAATGGTACAGTGAATGGAGTCAATGGAGAAGAAGGGTCGGAGGACGGAGAGCCTGAAGAAGGAGAAGATGATTTAAAGGATGAAGAGAAGGAAAAGTTGAATAAAGTTTTGATCGGTGAATTAGAGGACCTACCACCTTTAGGATCTAAAATCGTTCGAATATTCACCAGCTCAACTTTCACGGGTAAGTTTATCATTGTGATGTGGTTACTGTATGATAAGCCAATACTCAATAACTCCATGTTCACTATTAGGGAAGCTTGGTAGTCTTAGGTTGGGATACCGGACTCTTGACCCGAGATCGTAGGATCGAATTCCATCTTGACCGACATTCTTCCGGGGCTTTGACACCCCCTGAAATAGCCGCGTGTACTTGTTAGTAAACTAACGCATCGGTCATCGAGGGTGATTAATTTTTCACAATCGATGTAAGTTGATAAAGAAACACTAGACTCAATACAAGACTGTACTTTAAGCTATAGTTGTAAATCAAGTATCGAATTAGCTGAGGTCTTAGGTTATAAATCTGAATTTGAAGACCAGTCTGAAGACTCAAACCTCTGATTGGCTTCTTTTGTATGCAGTCTTTAGACTGACCAATGGCAAGGCTCCATTCAGAGACTGGTCCTGTATTTACCAACATCTGAAGTCCATACTTGCATTGAAATTTGAAATTCACTTAAATTATTTAAGATTTCTATCAAAAAACAACCATGCAGAAAATAAGAGGGAAACCTCGACTCAAATATTTAAAATTTATCTGTTGCTCGTTTAGTAATAGAGAATGCTTTGTGTGAATACAGATTTGAGTGAAACACTTAGCCACCTTTAGATTAGGGGATACTCAAAATGATTTTTGTTGGAATACCGGACCTGATATCCGGCACACTAAGATTGCCGCACCGGCAGCGATTTTACTCACGTAAGCTCTTAAGTTACCTGCGTTACAACTAAAACAGATCCGTGTACATGTACTCCCCTACTTGTAAATGTCACGCTCGTGTTTTGTCAGGCAATTTTAAATAAGATTTTAAAAATCCATTCTCGGCTTATTTCTAACACGACTCAGTCACTTCATGAAAATATATTAAATAAACATACCTAATTGATTCCAATAAAAGAGAACAAAGAAGGTCTACAGAGAGATCGATATTGCTACCTTTTATTGTCAGACAAAATCGTCATACATCAATGACTTCAATTTTCAGCATTAAAACTTCAATTACGTGTATATGCGTGTTTTCAATTAGCCAATATTCAATCCAGTTACTCATTATTCTTATTTGGAATCCATGTTCGATGAAAATCGGAGACCAGAGCTTGAGGGAATAATTCTGAGTTTAGCGACCAGTCTCAAAACTCTAGCATCTGATTGGTTGTTCCTGAGCTCAGTCTTAAATTGACCAATGACAAGGCAGCATTCCGAGACTGGTCTGGCAGGACAAATATAGAAATACGTGTATACAATATACCAAATGAATGCATACGGATATGAGCTTAATAACACCAGGCTTTCGTACTTCCCTATTTCGGAGACACCCTTCGTACATTTTTGAATCCCTATGCCGAGGTTTGATAGTCAAAGGTTAGAGCCCCGAACTTTCGATCCTAAGGTCGTAGGTTCAAATCTCGACTGTGGCGAGCTTCCATTGGGTGGAAACCCAGAAATCAGTCATTGAGAGTGATTTACAGGCGTTGGCATAACTTATTTTACAATCAATGGAAATAAAACAAAACGTAGTCCCTATATATTAAACTATGTAATTGAAAAGAATAAGTAGTCCTAATCAAAGCACTGTAAGGTGTAGGCTTCAGTACACACAACTTAACCTGGCTGCTGCTTCAAATAAGAAACCATATTCTTTAGTGTGAACTTCTGTCCGTTTTCCTGAAAAATGTCCATTAAAGTTTAAATTAATTGTGATTATTCTAAATGAAAGTTTATAACTTAATCAGTTATAACTTAATTAGGCAATCCTCAATGAAACACACGTCAACATATCTGTTGGTTGGGAGGGTTTATTATTTTGAGTATTTTTCCTGTATGTACATACTATGAATGAGAGAAATGGCACGGAAAATCATGCACAAAACGGCTAGAAATTGAGTGATATCAATTTCTGATGGTCGGTCCTGGCACTGCAAACAACGAGTTATTAACCTTACTTGCATAAAACAATACTTACATGTACTTTATGATAGAATCATTTTCGACTGATTTTTAGCTCCTCCCCCTTTTTTCAATCATTGTTTTTGTTAATACAGTAAAACAGTGAAAATACGACCACCCTTGGGACCCTTGAAAACTGGTGTTTTTGTTGAGTGGTCTTTATATTGAAGTTGAATAAAGAGCAAAACAGTGAAAATGGACTTGGAAATTGTGTTCTTAATTTCGAGTTGGTCTTATTACTGAGGTGGCTCTTTGGGTGAGGTTTTACTGTATCTCTAAGAATGACTTTCACTTTCTACAGAATGACACAACGGGTATAAGTTGAAAAACTTATAAATACACGTATCATTCTAACTATTGATATTTTATTTTATTATAAGGTATATTTGACACGCGATTGAAAACACCCGCGTCTTAAGAAATTGTTCAATTGAATGTACACACCGTATCTACGCTGGCGAATATAATTTTAAAGGTGCAATCAAATTGTTAAGCTATAAAGAAATAACATAATTAAAATTGGACCTTTTCAATTACGGACATTGTAAGATTACAATTGGGATTACACGTGAAATTAACACCCTATATTACTTCGGTACGGCTTGAATTCATTTAACGTCAGTTCTCACACCTTGAGGTTCACGAAGCTGTCAAAGCATTCATAAATTAATTTTATTGTCAATCGTTTTTTTCTTCTTCATGAAATTGTTATCTCATATCTATGTATCATTTGTTTGAAACTGTTGACAGTTTACAATAATATTTAGACGACGTCTATTAAATACCGCTACTATATAAAGTTCGCTCAAGTTCAAGTTCGTTTGAATAGTTGATTTCTTTCGAGTGATTTCAATTGCATTGATGCAAGTAATCGACTTAAACAACGAATAGTTTTCGTTTAAGGCAAGCCGATACGCTGTTTCTTGTAGTGTTAACTTGTGTGCTTTCCTAGACGCAGCAATGTCTTATCCAGTCGGTCTATAACCGGGTAGCTGCTTAACTTCTCAATAGAACTTCTGAAATAGAGTTACTTCAATTAAATTCATTAAATTTTAATATGATTTACAATATCTCCCATGATTTCGTGTTGTTCGAAGTCATTTACACTTTTTTAAGACTTATCTCGATAAATGTACCTTAAATTAATGAGAGAGAATAAGTTGTTACAGGGAACACCACATACATAAGTCAGTGGCTCCCCACACAGACCTCCGGGGAAACAACAATCCTTAAAACATAAGGCACTTGAGCATGCGTTAGGGAACAGAGGCACAAAAATGGCCTGGCAGACCATAAGGAATAACTAGGTGAATCATAGATGACAAACAGTGAGGGGGGGATTAATGGATGGCAAAGATCCCAATGTCAAGTTATACCTCAGTACAAGTATACACATGTACATGTCAGTATGAAACAAGGGGGTGTCCTTTCGATCGTTTATTTAACAGTTCAATACGATCTCCCCAAGGTAAACCTTGGTCAAACAAAAGCTATTAACTTTTTATACTAAATCCAGACGCGGTGCTTCAATCGAAGATAAATTAAGCTTAGCTAGATTATATACAAAAGAACGAGGTCACTTGGAATCGATGCGTCGATGTTGTAAAACAGAGATCCTTTTCAAATACGCTTCAGGTGTTTGGGTAAATTATTTTTTGAAGTAGATAATGACGTTTCATCGCGTACATTTGACCTTGTTAACCCATCGTGTGCGCTGTAAGTTGTCACTTTGACATGTCATTACAGCTAACTCTAGTCCGAAGACATCAGAACTCCCGTTAAGCTCATTCGATTAAGCACCCGGCTGCCAATCTGGCTGGATGTCGTAGGTTAGAGCCCCTTGTGAGGCCTATGTTTTCTGTAGTTTGACTGTAGATAAACACATAATATTACTTCTTCATAAGGGGAATTTGGTTGCGGATTAGGTCAATACTGATCGGTAAGCCAGGAACATTGGTACCGTAATCTGACGGCCGTACATAACTTATATACTGTTGATAAACGGCGGAAAACTCCCTACACAACAACACAAAAATCTTCAGCATACGAAATAATACGAATCTGTTTTATGCAAAATTGTAAACTGTATAATACAATTGACGCATTCGTATAGTTGATATATCAAAATCGAAACTAAACTTGGCCAATGTGAGATATAGAGATCTCCGTGTCTTTTCCTACCAGATATATTTTCTGCACTCAGTCTATAAATCATTAGTGGCAGTAAAAAAAGTTGATATTCGCCAAGAAACCAGACACATCGGCTTGGTGACTCAGGGTTGGAGTGTTCCCTCGGGCGCGGAAGGGTTCAGGGTTCAAGCTGCGACGCACACACGCCGTTATGATGGGTCATGTGTCTCCCTAATTAACGTTTGGCATTATAAAGGTAGTGGCAGGTCTAATGTGACTGGATTTGATATCATGTTACTTGTCTACAGATTGGTATCGCATTATATATGCAACAAGCTTATGCATCATCTCGTTATACTGAAATGAAAACATTTTGGTGGACCAAATCATCAGCCATTCGCGATAGGTTGATTCTGAAAATTTATCATTATTTAGAACGTTGTGTAGCCTCATAAAATTAAAAATGTTTCATTAAGTCAGTACTGGTAAAAACTTGTTGATATATTTTTTCGTTATATGTTTCAGACACAACGTTAGAACGAAATGCATTAATGGAACAAGTTTACCCAAAACTCAAAAGCAGCCTCAGAGAAAAATATGGTTTGGAATTTCAGGTAAACCACAATTCTTATATATATATCACAAACTATCCACTATAACAACTACATGTATATAAGCTAGTCCAATACCAAATAATGAGAACTTTAAGAGTTAGTTATGAATTGCACTTATAAATATTTTGCCCCCCCCCCCCCAGGGTTGACTTGACTTACCCAGAGGAATTATATAATTTGTCTATTTGGGGTATTATTCCCCACCTAGCATTATTTGTCTAAATCCCCACAGTTTGAGATGCTAATTCCCCACTTCCAGGATCTATCAACAGCCGGCCTATGTCTATTTCCCGAAACTCGGAATCATTGGACGCGTCAAATTCCCACCTGTCGGGAATCGTGTTCTGTGTCCCGTGTATCCCCGCCGCACTCCTGGAGCAAAACATTGATAAGCGCATTATGCGTGAGTCACAAGAATGGTATTGACAGCATACACTTTGTTCGACTGCATTTCAAAGGAATGATGTTAACAATACGAATGTCATTGATGACAGAAAGTTGTGTGACGAACACAGACAGTTTGGCCGACCGAAATAACGCGTTTTCTTTGCAACATCCCGACACTCAATATTTGGGGCTTGGTCGGATAGGTCGATTACTTTATACGTTTTTTCTGTATTCACACATATAAATCTTCTCATCAACGGGAAACAGACAATAAATAAGCCTGCACAGTAAGGCCAAAATAACTTTGTGCAGGGGCCACTTTCATGGAGTAGATTGGGGACCGCGAACAAACAATTTATAAGTGATCGCCTAAACAGCAGTTGCAATTTTCTGTTCAAATGTCACAAAATAGAATTCGGTCAGGGTTGTACATTTACAAACATGAACATAAAATACACTGTATCTGAAAACGGATAATGTATACAAATCGTACGGTAGCATAGATGTGACATGTGTGAAATTATTTTTATCTCGTGGCCAGGAGATAAAAATAATTTCACACATGTCACATCTATGCCACCGTAAAATGGTGACAAGACTATGTTATATTTTCTACCCTTTCCGAGATGACGTATGCATCGTGACTTCAACATTTTAACAAAGGTGAATTCCTGAATCCGACAACGATGATTTCAATATCAGATGTAAATACGACTGAGCGGTGGTGCCATTTTATTTCATTATTGGTTTCTAACACAGGAGATTGTCACAAGTTCTCTCCCTTTATCCCTTCTAGAGTTATCTCCTTTTATCATTTCTATAGTATATTTATACTCTCCCCCTTTATCCCTTCTATATAATTCATGTACATATACTATATAAGGGATACAGGGAGATAACTCTAGAAGGGATAAAGGGAGAGAACTTGTGACAATCTCTTGTGGTTTCTGAAATCGTGCAATCGTGCAATGTAAAATCGCTATGCTCTATGATTTCACAGTTCATGATTTCATAATTTTGACTTTCCCCACCAAACAACCAAGGGAGTTAATCCAAATCGTTTTAAAGGGAAATAATGTGGTGTTGATCTAAATTATATTCGAACAAAAAAAATAATGACTGGCACGATACCGACAACTCAACATTGTTTCGTATCAGTGTTGCATAATTAGTTTCAAGTAGCTTTGACCTCCTTCATTATCGAATATTAAACAAATTTCTCCGCTCATCGTCTCGGAAAATGTTATGGCAATTATTGATAGAAGGGAGATAATTAGTTATGATTGATCTATTATTTCGCTCATATCTCTCGGCTCGTCACACCTGAGTTTAAATTGACTGATAAAGAACAGAAATGGTCGTTCTCCTGGGTTAATTTAAATGCCAGCACTTCAACATAGCACAGAAACTGTCCCGTTATCTTCTTGGCTGTTCTCGGTTATCTCAATTTACGCACGAAAGACAAATAGATCTCGGATGTAGGAGACTTATTTCGTTCACAGAGTAAAAACATCAAATATGATATACGAAGAGAATCAAATTGATCTGTTTACATACCTGATTATTAAATAAAAAATATAAGTGTTTAAAATTGACATGTACGGTTCTGACGCCGTATTTATACGGGCTATTTGCGTCAAAGTGGGGGTGGTGTCAGGTTACAACCCGCCCACAGTACTAGAAGGGCCGTGTTAATTATATTTGCAATGTGCATAACGACTAAAGACTAATTTCAATATTTTTCTATGTAAATATAACTTAATTACCAAATCACTAATTCAATTTGCTTAAAATTACGGAATTTGATTGTATATACGCTGTAAATGCTTCTAAACCTGTTAATTTCTATTTGTTATAATGATTAGTTCTCTTCTGTCTAATAAAAGTGTGCTCTAATAAAAGTTCATGTTTTCACTTCACAAAGTAATATGGACATATGGCGTTTGTTTGGTTTCCCTAGCAACTCACGACTTACATAAGTCGGTTATTTTGCGTTGCTCTAAGCGATTTCTGAGTACGCGGCTTTATTAGTATTTAGCGACTTAATGTTAAGATTGAGCGACCTGACATCAAAGAAATCTTGAAATTTATGCTGTAATTAATTCGTTCATTAAGTATCGTTTGAGAGTCACATCAATACGTCTGTTCTTTGACCAAAATATTAATCTTTGTTTGACAGAGATTGCCTTGGTATAGACTGAATGCATTTGAGTTTTGCAAAAAAGCGTTACCTTTTTGTCACCGCAGAAAATAGTTCTAGGATAATTTGACAATGTTAGATAATAACCTACGAACAGCGGGGTGAACACCAAGAGGCCTGTCTGCTTATCTGTTTGTATAAAGGTGGACTTTTTTGCATTAATTCCGTAGTCAGGCTACTGTCTATGAATAGGAACGATTCTATTTTTCTGGGAAGAGAGAAGAATAATGAAATTGCCACACTACTATAGACGGTACATGAGCGGTATACCGTCCAAAAACTGTATAACATGGCGTGTGTATTCCAAATGATATGTTACATTTAGGTATATATATATTATACTCAATTCAGAGGAAACCACATTGCAGGGTTTCTCAAATACAGTCGATCCTCGTTTATTCGACAACATTTTATCCGAATACTAGGTTTCATCCGAAATAAATATCAGGTCCCGATGTATCTCCATAGGCACGAAATTATGCATTAGTCGAAATAAAATTTCTAACCCGATGGATTCGAATGAACGAGGTCCGACTGTATCATGGACTTATATAGAGACACAAGACAAAACTTACGATATTGGTTCATGTTTCATTACAGTCCACTAGAGGTGTCATTGATTCAGCAACATGCGTATCGATGATATTGATATATCGATATATCAAGTATCGTTTATTAAAATGCCAGTTATATGTTTGCAGTTTATGATTTCATATATTTCCACTTCTAGCTATGTCTTTTACATACTTATGTATTACTTTGACTATCTTGTTTCCTCACAATTATGAAGTATGTGCGTTTATTTTGCCAAAAAAATAAGAAAAATATAAGTAATCTTCAGTTATTTATTTTTCCTGAACACATTTGGTAGGTCCGGCGAAGTTTTAGACATAAGCTTTTTCGCTGCGCACCAATTTCTATTTTTGTTTTGGGCGAATTTTCGTCGTTTTCAGGCATATATTTATTATTCATAAGTATCGATTTTTAAATATATGTATCGATAATCGATCGAGAGAAAAATATTAATGATACATCGATATCGTTTCTATCGATGACACTTCTAAAGTCCACAGTAACGTTTAATGAGTTTCTTATGCAACACACTGGCAATGAACAAAATTACCTGGCAGGTAACAAATAATGCGCTTTTGAATTTAGTTTAAACATAATTATTTGTCTAAATGGTCGTGTAATATACAGCATATGACAAGATTACACCGTAAATGTAATAGACAAGTGGATAGAATTGAAAGAAACTTATCGAAATACTCTCCACTGCAAACTTAGTATCAGTACTGGATATGGCGACTTAACAACGATATTTGACAAGACAGGACTGTATAATTTGTGCTATAAATTTCCAACAAGTTACACCATATAGTAAGATAGCAAAAAAGACAGAAAAAATAGTTCAATGCAATTAATGAAAGCGTGAGGAAGAAAATATAGTAATAATTACATGAGTCAAAACAAGAAAATTTGATTTTTGTTTTTAATGATGTCATCGAAGAAGTAGCTAGAAAAAAAGGAAAAAATGAATCGAATGCTTTTGAATTTACTGAGTGTATCGTTTTTAAACTGGTGGCATTATCATAATAATCCAATAAATCAATGGGTGAAAGCTAAACAAGTTTATCTGCTCTTTTATTTATATACAGATAGAACAGTTTCGCTGTTATCACTCACCAAATGTATCATGTCGAACTCAATCATGTTATTATCGAATCGGTGCAAAATCAATGTAAAGAAATAATTGGTATCAGTGACAAGGAAATTGTTAATCAACGTCTCGTTAAATCATCGGAGCATTCGTACAGAGATTGTTATAATTGGGACTTGGTGTTCCTTTGAATAGGAATAGAACTTATTATTCATTCGATTTGAACGAACGATTCTCAAACCGGAATTGAGAATTATAAATCTGGTTTTCGGAACAACTCTGTCACAGTTGAACAGGTCGTAATTCATCGATATCGTATATAACATGTCTCACAATCTTTGCCCAGAGACTGCAAGTACTTTTGTCAATGAAAGAAATTGATTAATAACAATTTAATATTTGCGATGTACACAGACCTAGTTTTCCTGGAGAATCGTTTCCGGAAATGTGTCTTGCAGGGCGATTATTTTCATTGTCGGTCTATTTTTGTTAATGATCTTTCAACAATTATACTATCGATATTTGTGCAAATTACAGTTTTAAGTGTTCATGAATATCTTTCTCGATTTTTCGGCTAATTAACTGCTGGATATAGTGTTTCCAGACTACTTTATTTCCCAAACAATGATTCTAACTTAAACTATTTTTAGTTTGACAAAAAACATAGAATTAATCAAAAAGAAAAATGAAACTCCGTCTACATATTCTTTATCCAGAATCGGGTTCAATAATCAGTGCTTAAAGACCAGTCTCAAAACTTTGATTGGTTGGTTCTGTTTACGATCTTGAAAGTAACCAATGACAAGGCTGCATTTTAGACTGGTCTCCAAACTGTGTCTTAATATTAATCCGGCTACGAGAAAGTTGTTTTACAAAGTAGTTTGACTCAACAAGTGAAACATTTCAAGTAAGCAAAAAACAATTCGTGCCAGGTTAATGTTATCATGGCACTATACACCTTCATGAATTAGATTTTAGTTAAACAGGATATGAGATAAAAGTCCTGGCGAATGGTCTCCGTGCTCAACTATCTTTTTGTGTTTACATATACTCAAATTACTTGTATTAAGGCATGAAATCAATCACACGGTATTATGAATGCTAAACAATTAATCTGATTATTTTCTAAAATACAAGCTAGAAGCATATAAATCGGCATTAAGCATGAAAATCGATATATTGAGCATGAAAATCATGAACATCGGCATTGAGTATGAAATATCGGCATTGAGTATGACAAATCGTCATTGAGCATGAAACTCAGCATTGAGCATGAACATAGGCATTGCGTATGAAAATCGGTATTGATCTTGAAAATCGGTATTGAGCATGAAAATCGGAATTAAGCAAGAAAAACGACATTGAGTATGAAAATCGGTATCGAGCATGAAAATCGGTCAATGGTTGAGCATGGGGACTGATCACAAGCTCGGGACTAAGGCCATATATACCCTTAAGTCATTTAGTCCGTTATATGTGGTGTGTAAACTACTTGTATAAGGATTTCTATCATGTAAAATACATACCGGTCAAAAGTGCTAACCGATCGCAATTACTCTGAGTTCAAACGGTTTCTAAAAAACTAAAGGATATATCCTCTGATGATTTTGATTGCAGATAGCTTTAATATTTATTGTTCAAATGGACATAACTGTCGAAAAACGTCGACATAACCAGTCAAAATCACGTTCATTGTTTGAGATCCCATTGTCATAATGTACTGTAAGATTCTCAAAGTACATAATGGGGGTTAGTTCTTTTGACCAGTATATAATTATATGTATTTATTGTTACAGGTTGTAGACATGAGATGGGGCGTACGAGATGAGGCCACGGACGATCACATGACCACGACATTATGTATGCAAGAAATAGACAATTGCCAAAGACTGTCTATTGGTCCTAACTTCATTGTAAGTTGATGTCTCTTTTGCTTATTATTTCCATAATATCTCCGCATTAATTTAACTATGGACCTAGCAGAGATGTATTTCAAATTATACCGACACGTTCACATTGAACAAAATAATTTGAGTATTAGACTTTTAGAAATAAGCTTGCCCCTACAGCAAAATCCCCTTGTAACGATATTTACGGGCCCGTAATATTTATATCGTTATACTAGTATCCGAGTATTCTAAATATCGCAGTTGACGATATCGCAGTTAACGGAGTAAACTTAATAGAAACATATAGGGAACTGGCAGGAAGTGACTATAAGATATGTATCTTAATAAACGATATTTCGCTGTAAGCGATATCAATAAATACCAACTGTATGTGATAAAATGTCGATTAGAAATCCATTATGTCATTCAGCGATATGAATATTTTTGTTTCTTTTAAAATAAGCCGACATCGATTTGGAGTGAATCATTTATTGAAATTTTACGCTCATGATACACGTGAACTTATTTCAATTTGTCGGTACATTGTTTCCATGTTTTGTGTATGTTCAATGTCTAGTTCTGATAACATGACATCAATTCCCGGAAATTGTACCGGATTTAGAATGGTATGTCTGTTTTATGAGAACGAAAAAACGCTTTTAAATATCTTTTCAAACTCAAGTGACTGTTTATATAAATTTGAAAGCTTTTTATCTATTTTTATGTAATTAGCACCAGTTTTATTTACTTCGGCTTGTCAAAATATGTTCAGAAATTAAGCGTTTAATTACTAAAACGTTCAACATTTTTAAACAAGAGGTCATGTCATTTATAATATAAACTTTGTTTTATAAAGTTCAGCCCGCATTAGCTAGATCTCTATATAACTAAACGAATCCAAATACTGAAGCTATAAACGTTGACATGTGGGTTGGTTTACTCATGTCGTGAACGAGGACATTGTAAATAAAACAATTGCAGAAGAGCCGAACATTTTGAGCGGGGGTACCAGCCAATTTTGGTCAGGTGGTCAGGGCATCGTATACAATGTATTGAGAATCGCATTGCCATATTATTACGTAGAAAATACGTCCCAGTCCGGGATGGAATTTAACACCTCTGTATCCCGTGTTCTACGAGTATATGTCCCTGTTGTGGCAACATTTGCAGTCCTGGAGGATCGGGTACATGTAATATGCTGAATGTCCGGAAATTAATATTGGCAACATCACGTGACTATGCAAGTTAAAAGATCAAAGTGAATACGAATAAACAAAGTTAGAATTTGTAGTATTCGATGATCAAACTATCTTTATACCAAAGCAATTACGGACGGTGAAATTCACTGATTTGATGGAAACCTCCATCTCGGATAATTAAAGAACAGCTATTGACGAAAGCAAAAATAGAATCGATGAGAAACGGCTGAAATAATGATTCAATCAATAATTGCCGATGGTTAAGTAAGAATGATAATTCATTGGAACGGAGATGTCCACACAAAACGGGTTTTATCTTTAACCGTAAATCCGCTCGGCTCAATTTATGTCATTCTTTGACATGGCTTTAGTTTCAGCATTTCTACGATTTTGATTTAATGACTTACCGTGTTCTGCGTAGGTGTATTTGGTAGGTTGTTGTCAATCATAATAGTTATAGTCTCGATTAGACTGGTTCTGGGCTAATTGTTCACGAAGATTAACGCAGCGAGTATACTCGAGTACCACTCTAGGTCACGGTGTGCGCTACGATACAACAATCGCTGTCGTCTCACTTTGTGCCGTTTCAGCTTGGGAATCGTTGGTTTAAGTTTGTGTTTTAAAATATGACACAAGTATGACCATTTTGTTCGATCGATTGAACGTGCATTGACTTCATCATCGTAATGCCACCAATAATCATCACCTCCGCCATCAACACCAACCTAATCACTAGATGTATCAGCCTCATCAGCATTATCATCACTATCATCAACAGCCACATCCTTACATTGTACATTTATCATTATTGTCAGCAATGCCTTTACTACTACTGACTCAAGCTGCGTCATTACCGTCATAAGTCATAATAAAAGTAACAATAAGATCAACAATTCACCACTATCATCGTCACCATCAGAGCTATCTAACACCCCACAGTCAACAGCAGCTTTAACTGTTGTATTTGTCCTGTTCATTTGTCTCATGCAATTGTGCCATATTAAAGTGAACTACGTAATATCATCATCAAGATAAGCAAACGAATATCATTCTTTCATCATTATTATCATCTGTTCAAACAATGCAACATGATCGACAGTAACATCTTCGTCACCAAAACAATTACTAAAATAATCATAAGCGGCAGTCTAGATGACGGCGCTAATAACTTTCTAGTCGGCCCTTTTTATATTTTAATTACATTAATGCGATTTGTTTTCTCAATATTTTTCCAGGTGTTTCTGGGACAGAAATATGGATATCGTCCCTTGCCTACCGAAATCGTTGCCGCGGAGTTTGTATTGTTGAGAGAATGTACTTTATCAGATCAGGAGGAACTTGAATTAATGGATCTCTGGTACCGACGTGATGATAACTCGGTACCAGCTGTATTCATTCTTCAGCAAATCAGCTCTATTCTTACAAACTTCAACAATAAGGTAAATTTATTGAAAATATTCTCCTCTGCGTGTGTGATTTCTTGTTTGTTTGTGCGTGTTTATATTGTTAATTGTTAACCTTAAATATGTAACCTTCTGAAAATAAAGAATTTATTATTATTATTATTAAATGAAATCATTAGTTGGTTGTAAAAAGAAATGGTTGCTAGGCTAGTTTGACGTTATCTAATCAACAAAACATGTTCATGTACCTCAATGACAACGCCAGTGATATAGGCCGGGTACTATGCCTGTTGACAATTATTTAGTTGAAACATCCATACTCATGCCAACGCAAACATAAAGGGTACCAGGGTCATTGACAATTATTCAGTTGCAACATTAATCCTTATGCCAAGGCAAATGATAAAGAGTACCGTGCTTATTGACAATCTTGAAGAAAAATCATTCATCCTGAAGACATCATCACCGATAACCGGGTGTCGGAGTCGTTGACATGGTGAAACCTTTGGTCATTGTGGTTGTTTTCAAATAGAATTATATCGCAACACCGACCCGTCGAGTCTACCCATGCGCAACCGATCGTTTTTTTGACGAGATTTACGAATCGTGATGAGTTATGATTTAAGAAATAAAAATACGTTTCTGGGTTTCCATCCATTATTCAAACCCAGACAGGAGTTCTGATGCTAAAAAATTAAAATACGAGTGCGTAGCACGAGTATTTTAATATTTAGCATCAGAACGACTGCCTGGGTTTGAATAATGGATGGAAACCCAGAAACGAATTTTTTATTTCGATTCTAAACACATTTTTAAAAGCACTATTTCATGACAAACGAGGTATTTGTGATTGTCCCTCAACAGCATGTATTCCTACGCCATGGCTGTTACTTGTTTACTCCCACGGTTAAATAAAATAACAATAATCTGAACATAACTGTTTATATAATTTATTCTTTCATGTAACATATGTTTACATCAATATTCTGAAAATATGTAACTCTCAATTATCTAACAACAATAAAACAAAATATCAAACATGATAAAGTGTCACTGGGGTAGGCCTAGAGATTATCACTTCCGACATATATCCTAAAAATAGTAACACTATGCTGTGTTAAGTACACGTGTGTTGACAATTTAAATTCACAGGAGTTATTTGGATTATTTTGTAGGAGTTATTTGGATTATTTTGTAGTGTTAAATTCGTGGTATTTATTCTTTGTTGTTGGAAAAATTTTACAACCGGAAGTTACCTTTACTACGTTTTACTACAGTATTTACATTTCATTCATAAAAATATCACGTGATATGTATAACGGAACTACTTTTTCCCACGCTCGCGGGAATATTCTCACAAAATAGGAGGGAATTACAACCCTTTATATCAAACTACTTTTAAGTTGTATTGTGGTATTTACGATAATAACAGATGGTAGTATTATTCAGAAGCTTTTCTGTGTATGTTATTGCTTTGCTTACACTTTATACATACGACTTATGTGACTTGGTAAAAATGTATTGTCGTGGGAGTAAAAAGTAACAGCTTTGTTTTTAACTACAATTCATGTACAATTTCGTTTCCTCTTTGTATATATAGAAGTGGCGCGTGACTGTGTTAGAATAATCTTTATCATCATCATATTACCAGAAATTAATTACATTCTGTCCCTGTGAGATGACATTTGCCAATAATATTGATCATTGATCTAACGTTTATTGCTATTTGTGCTGATAAAAATTCTCTTAAAGAACCCATTATTGTTTGACACGAACTTTGCTCACCGTGATTGTAATGTTTACGATTGTTTGACATTTTTCATGTTATGTTTTAATACGCGCTTTGATGGCAACGATAATATTTTCTCATCCAAATGTTGGGTTATGTACCGTCCACTCGTTACAGATAAATAAAGTGCGTTGATCATCTCTATGCACTCAACATTTAAGTTATGGCATGTTCATAGACTGGTTCCCGAAGTTATTGTTTGCAGTCACGTACAATACACTCGAACGCAGATAGTGTTCATGGCTCCCAGTCACGTATGCTTATATCATCAGTAGTATAAGGTCATTGTCATTGTCTTTGTTTTTTTCTTTTGTTCAAAGTTTTGTTCAATTCTATTTACTTCTCCACAGAGACAACGTCGGCTTATGGAGGCTGACCAGGCCACGTGGTGGGACACTCTGGGTAAACTTCAGCGTATTCTCAGGAAAGCGGCGCAAATTTTATTTGTAGCGAAGAAGATTGATAGAGAACAGATGCACAATTACTTCATGTCAGGTAAAGCAGTTCAGACATTATTCAAATGATTCTCAGCTTCTAATGTCGTTAATGAAAGTTGTCATGTATTTTTATATTCATATATTTAGTAAAACTTGACTGGAAGTCCACCTCAAAATTGAGACCACCTCATTAATCAGACCAGAAATTATATGCAGATTTCACTTTTGCTTCGTACCGGTCCTAGTCAAATAGTCAGACTCACAGTGAAAATCTCGTTTTTTAAGACAAGCATATTGTCATTACATGTATGTAATCAAGTGCCAAAGATTTAATAAATATTACCAGTTCTATTTTAATGGAAATTTCGCTCGATTTCGTTCAAAATTGTTTTATTTTTTCCCCATGAAAGCAGTGAGAACACGTGCCAAAATATAATACCCTAAAACGCTGTAAAATCTCATTTTTAAGGAAGAAATCGCTAACATGCAAATACACGCTTTTTGGCATTGTAAATTGAATTTCATTTTTGAACTTAATCACATAATGCCACTCTTCAGACACACGTGACATTGTGTAGGAGTACACTTTTAGAAGTACGTGAATCTGTGATCTTTGCATTAATACTGCTTTCAAATTTCATTATCATTGTTTTCTTTTGACTTATGTTTTTAATTCTTACAATTTATATTCACTATGTTAGTCAAGAAGCAGATCTGATTTACTCGAACATTGAATATATACCATAGTTTATCGAAGTAATGCTAAACAATCTATACATAAGCTCTAGGCTCAAGAACTACTTTATGAATTATTTGTTTTCGGTTCTACGTTCGACCCACAATGTGTAGGATGTGTGCGTTTATATGTCGATATGTTTTAGATTTATTTCTGTATTAACTAAATACAAATGTGGAAAATGACGAAGAAAATTCAGCACCGTGTAGTCAAATACACCAATTTCGGTTGGTTATTTGATTGTTAAGTCTTTGTACCAGAAACAAACAATAAATTAAAGATGGCTTGGCAGTAGTAATAGAATTTTAGATAATACGCCAGACACCCCCTACGCCCCATACATTTACTGAACGAATGCCACTAAGATTAATATGCCAAACTCGACACGTCCTGTTTGTCCAGACAGATCTTTGAAATCAACAATTTTATCAGCACTTGGCATTCCTTTTTTCTAAACCCGCGAATTATAATGTAAGGTCTTTAAGTAAATTTTGAGTTTGCATTTCACCAATTATCGATAGATTTGTTTGTCATATAAGCTGCAATCTTACGAGTGACATGTTCAGATTTGGAACATGCTGTGAAGGTTGGAATGTTTGAATTTTGATTTCATGTTGATATTGTTACGTAATGATAAATATTGTACATGTTAGTTCATGCAAAACTCTCCGTATGATTTATTTCCCTTCATTGATTTATAACACAATATCATGATGTATAAAGCATACGACAACAGAACTATACCACTGACCCACGTGACTTAAGTGTGTGCCATACAATATCAGTCAGTTCAAGTTATATCATGCCTCAATGTATAAAAGTGCCATGCATGCACATGCACATTACAAAGAGCTGCATCGATGTCGGGCCAGTACCAATAAATATTGTCTTGAAATCTTCAACTTGTATATCTTGTCTTTGTTTTTGCCTGTATGTTTATTTATTATATATATTAATATAGATATTATTATGTATAGTGCTGTTAGATTGACCGCGAACAAGTGTATGAACGTTCAGGACCGAGACATGCCAATTTAGTTAAGGAAATGCTCTCGCGCGTAGAGCTATAACTGCTGTTTGGATTACCTTTCTATCAAAACACAACCGCGGCATTTCAATACACCTATTAGGAAATGTAATGGATCAGGTAATATATTCATACGTTCACGGTTAATAAAATCGCACTATACCAACATTTTGCGCATTTTGTTTTTCAGTGACAGAAAGGGAGATTACTCGTGGTATCTTGAAGGCTAAGAATTTACAGGATCATTGTTTAGCATACGTTCGTGAGATTGAGAATATTAATATAACGCTGCTGAGATTTGCTTCAAAATTTGTTGATTTTGCGTCTAGAAATGTCGACGGTGAAGCTCAAAAACTTCTCAAAACCCTCCGAGACGAAAAACTGCCCGCGAAAATGCCGGACTCAAACATTGTACGGTTCAAAGTTGAATGGGGAGGCAAGGAAGGGATCGATATTGAAACACATAAGGTAATGATGAATCTGGGTGTTCATATCGAGGAGTTTGGTAAACTATTGGAACTACTTTTTACCAAAACTTACTTACGGTATTCTTGCGCCAGACCCTCTGTATTGTTAAATAGAAATGAACAGTACATACATATTTAAATGGCATACGTTAGGAGCAGGTATATTTCTTATACAGCGTAACGTTGAGATATTGTTTAATGGTACGAGTTCGTAAATTGATTATTCACAACCGATGGTAACATCTCTAATCATCATTCCCCAAAGGAAAAGTAATAATATCGCAAACTTCACGATACCACATTTAATGATTTCAAACAAAATTGTAAAATCCTATGAAAACATGAAAATTCACTATTTCAGAGAAAACCATTTTGTTTTTTATCCAAAAAAAATAAAATGAAACTCGTGTATTGTAGAACTTTTATGAAATGTAACGATGACTAAAGGTAAAAAAGACCGATCGTGACTCCTTAACTTTCTGTCGATTGTCTATCGATTTCATTATTTACACTATTCTATAATACTAATTATGTTAATCGTTTCTAGATGGTTGTTCTAGTTTTCTTACCTTTTCTAATTAGACGAATAAATATTTACTTATTGACATACGCGTGTTTGTATAAGATCGGTTAACCAAACAGTATGGTATAATGAGTCTCTCTGTATTGGCAATCAGTAAGTTAGTGACATTGACACCTTATTAAGTCTCTTATGTGAATTTCTAACTCAAATATGCCCAGTCTATGGCGCAAACAATCTCTTAAGATACAGTAAAACCTCGATTAACCGTACTTCTTTCCGTGACGGGATAAAAACCTTTGACCGGACTGTGTAACCTCAAATTATATTTCACCAGATGTTCAACAGAATTAATGGTCAACACAGCTAGGTTATAGATTCACTTCCATTGTCTACGCAATAAAACAACATAATGGATATTTAATGTATTGGAACATTTGTTTATAACATACTTATCTTCCATTTAGGAATACATTGAGACGTTTTGCAATCACTTTTACTTCAATGTTCTGCGCCTGGTGGACAATGCAATGGCGAAGGATGAGAAACTTTCCAGCAATCCTGTCTATGTGGAAGTACTTCAGCATTTAAAAGCTTGTTATAACTCATGCAAACTGTTCCAAGGCAGAGACGATATTGGTAGGTTTTGTATTAGTTTTATTGACCTTGGAGGTGGGTGTTTTGTTGTAACTATAATATCGGCCTGTACATGAGTTATTTTGTCCGTCCGAAACACTATGTGTCTCGGTTATAACTTTTGATTTAATTTTTAAGATTCGAAGGATTCCAATGAAACTTTACACAATTTATCAGCATGATTAGAAGTTGTATAGCGCACACGAATCAAGTCTTTACTTTCAAGGTCAATGTCACTGGCAATGACACTCCTCTTCGGTGGCACTCGTGACTTACTTGTCACATGTTTCGTCTCTGAACAATAAACTTGACAATTGACGACGACTTATGAAATATGGGATGGCAGTATTTTCATTCGAAGGCACCGTGCGATTATTATCACCATGTTATACGCAGTCACTGTCAATCCTTATCCAGTGTGAATATGTGTATATTGTCTCAATAATAGGTCTGAAATAACCGCATTAGATTCTAGCCGTGCACATAAATATTTATCAATTGACTAAAATGTTTAGTAACTATGTAACTATAGGTTGTGGTTCCGAAACACCAGAGGGCTTTTCTGACACACTGAAGGTCATAATTATGTTTCACCCGCGGGCAATACACATGTTCTCCGTGACCATTTGACTAAAATTAATGCATCAAGACTCATTTGCCCTCCAACTCTTATTCATTTGTGGAGGTTCTCGGTTGCTTTTGGAAGACAATATTAGTACTTGTTGGTAATTCAGGGACTCTGGTTTAGTGAACGGACCACATTATAAAACTGAAATACTGTTGAAATCTGGTATAAAACTATCAAACATGACTAAACACTAAATATATGTCCACACGTAGACGGTAGTAATTCCTGCTAAAGTCGCTTAATGTATTACAAAAGAAGAATATAAATATATAGTGCTTAATGCTTATTGTGTTACTTTTTAATCTTGTATATATTTTGCAGTGAATAGTTTCAAACAATATGTACTGGGAAAGTCAGACAAGCCACTGATATTGTTTGGAACCAGCGGCTGTGGTAAAACCTCACTGATGGCCAAAGGTGCAAGCGAGGTAAGGAAAACATTTAAAGCAAACACGTGACGTATATCCGTATGAGTTCAATTCCTAATAGCTAACACTTACATTTGATAAATTGATAGGACTATTGATAAAAGGTCACACACCATTGTCATTTACCGGTAATTACGATAACGGTATGACATACGTTACTAAAGATTTAAATCACGAGAACACTATTTATATCAATATGCAATATATTGTGTAAATGATTCAAAACAATGTAATTGTTGTCATTTTGCAAGATTATGTGTTGTTTATACTTCATTCATTGACTAATAATGTATTAATCGTAAATAAAACAATTTCATAAAGTAATTGTCTTTCGTTTCAGTCAAGGGGCTGGTTTAGTTCAAAGGCATCGCCATATTTAGTCCTTCGATTCCTGGGTACCACTCCAAACAGTTCCAGCATTATTCCATTGCTAACTAGTCTGTCTAGGCATCTAGCGTGGCTTTACGAACAACCCGAGGAATATATACCGGACGAGTTATCACCCTTAGTTACACATTTTAAAAAGATTCTATCCTGTGCAACTAAAGAGAAACCACTCGTTCTAATATTAGACTCTCTAGACCAGTTATCTGGGGCTGATGGTGCTCACCAGTTGGCATGGTTACCAACAACGTTACCACCACATGTACGCCTGATTGTTTCTACGTTACCTAACTACTATGGGATCCTAGACACTCTACGCAACATGATTGAGCTTCCACAGAACTATGTTCCTATTCTACCACTGGGAGAAAATCTTAGTGCAACCATTTTGTTATTCTGGCTGAAAAATGCAAATCGAACATTGAACGAACCACAGATGGAGATAGTCCATGAAGCGTTTACAAAGTGCAATTTGCCCTTATATGTTAAACTCGTGTTTGATGAAGTTTGTAGATGGAAGTCGTACACTAACGTACAGAATGTATCCCTTGCTTTCACTATACATGACAGTATATACAAACTGTTTGAACGTATAGAAATCCAACACGGCAAGACACTTGTCGCGCATGCGTTTGGGTATATCACAGCCGCAAAAAGTGGTTTATCAGAAGCCGAGCTTGAAGATTTACTGTCACTAGATGAAAAGGTCCTTAATGATGTGTATCAGTACCATTTACCTCCAGTCAGAAGAATTCCGCCATTATTGTGGACTAGAATCCGAAGTGATCTTCCTTCTTATTTAAGCGAGAGGGAAGCAGATGGCGTGAATGTTGTCAACTGGTATCATCGTCAATTTATCGAAGCTGCAAGGGAGAGGTACTTTAAAAATTTGAACTATGTCAGTCAGATACATTCCAACATCGCGGAATACTTCCTCGGCATCTGGGGTGGTGGCAAACCTAAGCCGTTTGAATACACTGAGGGCCAGAGAAAGATGTTTCACTTAGAGCAAAAGGGTGGTGAGAGTGATAGGAAGGTGCCCAACCAACCACTGGTCTTCCTTGACGAAAATGGACGGCCTATACGTCACAATCTTCGTAAACTGAATGAGCTTCCGTATCATTTGGTTCGATCACATAGATATGAGGAATTGTACACTCAAGTGATTTTCAACTACAATTGGTTGCATGCAAAACTTAGCTCTATGCCATTGCAGTCTGTTTTGTCCGATTTTGAAGACCTATTAGAACATGTTTACCAGAAGGACGTTAAATTAATAGCTGATGTTATTCGATTATCTAGTTCCATTTTAGGTCACTATCCTGATAATCTGGGACCGCAGATAATCGGAAGACTTTTGCCTTATTTCACAATCAATGAAAATATTCGTGGACTGATTCAGCAATGTGACACAGACGGACTAACTCGTTGTGCTCTAGTTCCAGTCCATCATTGTCTTCATACACCTGGTGGTCCTTTGCAGTTCTCGCTGGAAGGTCATCTGTTTGCCCCTTTTGGAATTGCCGTCACATCTAACGCAAAGTATCTGATATCGGTGTCCAATAAGTTCATTATCTTTGATTTGACTTCGGGAGAGGTTTTTAGGACAATCGCACCGGGCATTGAAGGAATAATGCAAAGTCTAGTCATATCAGAAAATGATAAGTTTGCGGCTGGATTCACGAACAATAATCAAGTAGTTGTGTGCAATATATTGACCGGTGAGCACGTAAAAATTATGCCCCCATTGAAAGTGCAAAAGGAATCAACCGTTACCGGTACTACTATGACAAATACTCATTTAGTGATATGGACTGATCTGGAATGGTACTTATACTCCATTAATGGTACCTTTCTATCCAGGCATACGATTGAAATGAGTATGCCAATAATCGCGGCATCCTTTGGACCAGACGATAAACTTTACATTTGTGTTAAAAGTGGTGGTCCCAATGACACTGAAATGACTTTAGAAATGAGTGATAATTCAATTGAACCATTTGAATTCCACAGTGCCATTGCACTGACAAAGGATAAGCAGCTAATGTATACGTGTATTGAAATCAGTGACAACGCCGTTGCAGTTTACAAACGTGATGGTGATGCATGGAGGTACGATAGAACTCTTGGTGATAACTTTGATATGGTCTTTGCTCTGAACATGTCTGAGGATGAAAATTTCTTAGTGGCTACCATTGCTCTTGGTTACAAACTATGGCATTTGAAAACAGACATTATGGTGCCCCTGAAGCTACCGCATGGAACTCGCAACATTCCTACAAAGAATCAGTTAAATGCATTGGTGACTTTGACAAGAAATAACCATTTTGTGGTAGCGGCAGTTCGAAAGAATTTGTACGTATGGGATGTGAAACAAGGCAATATGGTCAAAGTGTTAGATGCTCATTTTGGAAGAATTATTGCTTTAACTTCTGTCACAAATGGTTGCAATAAAATCATTTCGTCTTCCATTGATAAAACAATCAAAGTGTGGAATTTCGATAACATTCTTGAAGACGTACATTCAATTGATAGACTTGAAAAACCAATTGAAACTATAGACCTTGCTTCAGAAGTTCCAATATGTGTTACTACCAGCAGAAATTGTGTAGGTGTTTGGAATTTAGAAAATGGGAAACTTCTGAAAACATTTGGAACAACTACATCCACGTCTGTGATCACTGAGGCTGTCATAACTGGAGATGGTAACTTTGTTTGTGCGGCTGAAACTGCTAATATAGTAATTTGGGATGTTTCAAAAGACGCCGCTGTGAAAACGCTACCACAACGTGACACACAAAAACTGATCCGGAACGAATATGATTCGCGCATTATTGCAATAGCAAAATTGGGTACATCTAAGGGATTTTGTGCGTGTTATTCTCTTCCAGAAGGGGAACAAATATATAAGTTTGAGTACACTCTAAGCGTATATAAAGATGGTGTGATAACAAGTGATGGATCGTACCTTGCCGTTCCTGCCATAGACAAAAGCGGGGATGTTTTAGGCGTATATCATGCAAAGACTGGGACACATTTCTATAATCTTCAACTTAAATATGCTACTTACAAACCTCTGATCAAGCTTATTCCAATGCCTCATGATCCAAATCAAGTAGCACTAATTGACGTAGATAAAGGTAACATTCTTGATTTAAAGAAAAAGACTCTTGTAAGGTCTGTGAATCGATGGAATGGTCAGGTGACAAAAACCGGCAAGAACGGACTGTATGCTCCTAGCAGAGGAGGACTGGAGTATATCGAACTGAAACATGGGAAAACAGTAAAAGTTCTAATACCTAAGGTGGCTGAAGGTGTGTTTAGTGTTGACTCAATGTTTAGCAATAATGATCGCCACGTGATATACTATCATTCAGGCCACAGAACATTACGTTTGTTTCGAATGGGTGATGGCAAAATGTTAGCAAGGTACAAGGCTCATGCTGAGGTGAAGGTGATGACTTGCAGTCCTGGTGGCATGTCTGTAATAATTGGATGTGTCGATGGCAGTCTTACTGTATTAGCTCTTGCGGATCCACAGTTTGAAGACAATGTACAATTTCTCCAGTCTTTACCGAGCCGACAGAGGCATCAGATTGGGGCAGGAATGCAAAATGGTAATGAGGAAGATGACTTAACCACCCCTAAAAATAGCATCGGTGCCGCTCTTCAAGTGGCAAGATTCGTTGCTAAAGCTAGGGGTGCTCAGAAGTCTCGTGCATGTGTTGTTATGTGAACTTGTTCCCATACACTGTTGTGTTGTATTCACTAGTTTTATACAGTGTTTCTGGATACACTTAACCACAAAATCATGCAATGTTGTTGGTAACTAATCAGAATGTCTGATACAAAGCAGCTGACTTCTCAAGTTAAAGTAAATCAAGATTTTGGAGGATATTTAAATACATGTATATTTATACTACTGCTGATTTTAGGTTTGATCGTTGGACAATCCGAATATTCCATATGATATTGCATGTGAAGATAATGTATATAACTGTAAATATGTGGTTCTTATACTTATACTTGCAAATATGGTTGGAAACCCAGGAAAAAATAATAATAAAGGTGTCTATCGGTCGTATCGTTAACTAAAATACCTTTAGAAACTGTAGGAAAGATTCACTAAAGCACTGTGGCACTTGTAAAATGGTATTCATTATATCACATAATTGTATTGTTGTTACCGTTTGTGAAAACATTGTTACAGTTCTTCACGCTTTGTTGAGTGTACTTGGTGATGCTTCTATGTTCAAATCATGTTTAGTTGTTTAAATAACCCGATTGTACTAATGCCTGAACTATGTTGTTTAGTGAACGGAGTCGATTAGCCTAAACTTTCCCCAGAATTGGCTTGTAATGCGTTTAAGGAATGGCATTTAATTATTAAAGTAAAAAGTGGTATACCTCGAGTAATTATCGGTAAAAATATAGCATACTCGAGAAATTATCGGTAAAAATATAGCATACTCGATTAATTATCGGTAAAAATATAGCATACTCGAGAAATTATCGGTAAAAATATAGCATACTCGAGAAATTATCGGTAAAAAGTAGCATATTCGAGACGTTATCGGTAAAAAGTAGCATATTCGAGACGTTATCGGTAAAAAGTAGCATAATTGAGACGTTATCGGTAAAAAGTAGTATACTCGAGAGAAATTATCGGTACAATATATCAAGGTATAAATTATTGTATTACGCTGTGATTTTTGTGATGGTAAACTTGAATTTGCTTGCGTACTGTGTATGTGTTGAATAATGTGCAATTTGTATGCACCGTATTGTAAATATGGCGCAGTGACTTGTGTATATAGTGATACGAGATATCGCTAATGCACTTGTGGGTGCAATGTTGTTTTGAGATGTGAAAATTTAAGCATGTTGTGAGTATATGCACGTAATATATATTATATTAATAATTTCACATAGAATATCTTGAACAATGTATAAATATATAATTGATTGTGTAAATTACAGTGATGGTGCCATTTTGTTAATTTTTTGTATGTATAAACTGTTTAATGTTAAAAAATTGTTGACTCTGGACGCAATGCTGTACCAATTTAATGTTTGAATGTATGAATTGTCTAAGATCCCTGTATTGAGTTTCTCCATATTATTGCATGCATTTCTCTTCCTTGGCAGCCAAAGGGCAAATATTAAAAGTTGATTTTAGATAAAACCACGAAATGTCTCACAAAGGAACATGGTTTGTACTGTATGCGAACAAAAGTATTTTTAACTATGATTATATTATTTACAAATGAATACATTGTTTGAATTTTGTTTGTACCATAGTTTATAGTATTGTTTCAACCCGCGCTATTTAGATTGTATTTAAAGTATTCCATAATGTTTTATTCCCAATTATCTACCACTTTACAACAATGCTTTTCTCTAATTGTGATTATATAAGGAGGGTTTGGCGCAAAACTCTTCTGACTATTTCTTTACTTTAATTGAGTTACGATTCTTTTGTACGAAACCATCAAGTTTAACCTACTTAATTTCCAACTCAAAATTGTCTTTGTAATGATTTGGTAACGTCACATCATCTGCATTCACATTCTTGCCATCGAATCTTCCATTCAGAAACATAAGTAATGTATCATCCTTTATCAAATACATAAAACTAAAATAATGCAAAATTATTGCAAGGTCTTGTGAATGGATGACTTCACTATTTTGCTGCAAGTCTGTGAAGTCATAATATTTAGGCAAGTAAATTACATTATTAATGACAATGATTCTTTTTACATTATTTTATGAAAAAGGTTAATATCATGATATTTTTTATTTCTAAATGAATGACTTATTAACACATGACGGCACCTATATTTCAGGGCAAGAACGAGTTGTTAGTGGAAAATGATCATGGTATAGTTATATGTTTAAGCACTTGTAAACAGTCACGTGTATGTTGAGCATTGTATAGTTATGTGGTCGTACGCTTTACTGCAGTTGTTATTCAGATGTATGAAACTGTTTGTTTTTAGGCTTAACATGCATTGCAGGCACAGTCATGTGAGCAGTTAGTTTTAATATCAATACAACCATAAAGCATACATCTGCGTGTTAATGTTCTCGTGCACATAATTATGTGTTAAAATAACGCAACGGTGATATAAGTATGTGTTGAATATCTTTTGTACTTATGTGTTAAAATAACGAAAATATCATGATAAAGTTATATTTTAAATATCTTGGGTAAAAATATCGTAACAATGGTGCAGTTATGTGATAAAGCTCTCGTGCAGCTATGTGTTACAATTATGTATCAATGGTGCAGTTATGTGTTACAATTATGTATCAATGGTGCAGTTATGTGTTACAATTATGTATCAATGGTGCAGTTATGTGTTAAAGCTGTAATGAAGTTACAATATGTTACAATAACGGAATCATGGCGTAGTTATATGTGTTAATTCTTTCTTACAGTTATGTGACGCAGTAACGCAATCATGATATCGTTATGTGCTTAAACTATTGTAAACCTATAGTTATATGTTAATATGTTAAAACAATGAAATGTATAGGCTTTATGTAGTAATGTGTAAAAGTGCACTTGTACTCGTCAACATACAACTAACTATTATTATTAGTCTGTATTTCACCAAGTAATTGGACATTTTGAAAGTTTTAGGCCGTTATTAAAATGATTGTTTCTGGTTCCACGACCGATTGAACACATTTGGCCTCGTGTCCTTTTTGGGCTCTACTATGTAAGATTCTTTACGTGTCATTTAACATTTCATAACAGGGGCCTTATTCACAATTAAACATTTTAAGACTGAAACTCAGACTTAGACTTTAAGATGTGAAATGTTCGTTTTGCTCCTACATTGTCACGTGTGATTTCTTTCTTACAGTTACGTGCCACAGTAACGCAATCATGTAATCGTTAAACATGTCGATCTAGAAACTGTTTATTGAATATTCCCACGGTGCGAGAGCATTTTCTGTTAATATATACAACTAGAAGACGGCCCGAAAGTGCACCTTTTTTATCTATGTAGTACATTTCACGCTATTGTTTCTGATTATTTCTATAACAGTTTTATTTTTCCGACTACAGCATATTATAAACAACTTCGACCCGGCACTCATTAACCTTGGCTACTCTCTTGTTTGTGTATATACACGGATTTGTAGAGTCGGATAATATTCTCCTGGTATTCATGAATATTCGTACACTTCCATGAAAAAGAAAAACGACTTTCAATTTATGTAGAAGTACCACACGCCCGCTCGAAGTGAACGACGATTTCGCCCGAAGTGAGTGACGGACTATTAATGAGCGCCAGTTCAATGTTGTCTAATTATACCAATATTTGTGAGTGACAGATCAATAACATCGGACAATGTGAATAGAGACGTGTAATAGGAAAAATAATATAAAGTCTATGACGTCACTGTAGACTCGCCGTACAGAACACACTGGAGTATTATGAGCATGTGTTTTCTATCGCATTTACTAAAATACTGATTACTAGAATTAAGATAAATGATTACAGTAAACAGTGAATTGTGGGAAGGCATCGCGTGTGTGACAAATATTTCGTCGTCCACGTGATATTCGTGTCGATTAATTGCATTGTAATTAAACTTGGTTGCAGAATGTTTAGCTCACCTGAACACGAAGTTCTCTTGTTGAGCTGGTAGGACCGTTAGATATCCGTCGTTTACACTGTAGCGCCTACATTTCTGGTGCAATCTTAATCAAACTTTGAAGCAATCTGCATGCCTATTGGATAACTGCCAAATTATATCATATGCTTAATCGGTTTGGCAGATCTATAAAGTTATAAGTCCTTAATTTTTCAAAATGCTATATTTCAGCATATGAGCACATTGGAACTTTTGTTTCTTTCCGAATTATAGAGGTATTTAGAGGTAATGTTTGTACCAAAATAATCTCAATCAAGTTGATTACGAACCAAATCGTACGAGGTATTTGTCCATGACTCTAGGCCAAAAATGATTATAATTTACGATGCATAAAAAATTTAGGTCAAATTATAAAAAAATCTCGCGACGCTACAAGCTGAATTTTCGGATCTTGTCAAATAACGCTTAGAATGGTTTCTGTATGAAATCTAGGTCAAGGTCATATGCAGGTCATTAATGTTAGAAACAAGATTTATTAATTGTCTTTATGACAATTGTTTAATTGTAACAAATAATGCAACTGAAAGTGTAATTACTGTCGCCATGGCAACATTCACTGTTTTGTAAGAGACGAGCCAGGTGAGCGACAGGCGGACATCTTGGCTCTAGTGTTTTGGTTATCAATTACTTTTCATATATCAGCTTAACGTATTGTTGAAGGTTCTATACTCTTTATTTGTTAATTGTTACTTTATATTTACTAATTAATAATACTATTTACTTCTACTTTTTGCAATGTTTTGTGCAAATTGACATTACTTCTGTAATGCTATGTTACAAAGAATTAAACTAGATTTCTGGAAGAATGTGTGTTTCATTTATTTACGCCACGACTGGGCGGGTCATGTCGTCCCATGACATTTGTCTACGGTCAGTTGTCCTCCTTTGATTATATATTGATGTTGTCATCTGCTTACGGAGGGCAAGTTAGTACTGGTCGTTAATCAATTCCAGGAAAACTGGTTAATTCAAATGTATGTAACTGAAAAAACGCTGAAAAACGACTAAAACAAAATTCACGGCATAACAAACAATATATACATGCTAGAATAAAGGTAGTTTTATTATCAGACAAAAGATAAAACGATCCAGAGACGCTAAACGTACGGAACGAAAAGACACAATAATTCATGTGAGTTTTAAAAAAGACCAACCATTGTTTATATAGTAAGGCCATCTAAATTGTTTGTTTACGATACTACAATCTTCCCATACGTTATCCCTAATTTTGCCTTTTCAGAGAAGGATTTTTATGTCACTTGTCCTATTAGTAAAATGTCTGTAGTGAACCTGTTTTCATAGAAAATCAAATATTTTCAATCTCGACAGCTATCGGATATTTCCGTACCACTTCGTTACTCTCCGTTAAACTACGAGCACTGGACGTAGTTAGCTGCAATTATTGTGTATGGTGGTACCACAAATGAACGATTTACTATGGATGATCGTATGCTATTCAAACAAATATTTACACACATAAACATACACACAAACCTATAAACTTGTACACTAATCTCACATGCATTGAGACTTGTTTTACATAGAAAACATATAATCACACGCATGGTTAATACACCATAGATAGCGTGTTACTTACAAATATTATTATAAATATATTTTGGACGAGTCATACAATTCAGAATGTGCAGGCTTTCTTTACATAAATATGTATCAACGTAAACCAATGATTTGTTCCCCTTTCTTTTTTAGTAGGCATACTGAAATGCTGAGCTATATCGTATTGCTAGCTATCCCTTTTCAGCATGTTCAATGCTCCACTGAAACAATTGTACACTACTGTTTTGTAGTGCTGTCATTGATACAATCGATATAGTTATATAGACGATTTTTTAAGTCGATCGATATACGATACAAATGCACAAATATCGATATTATGGCGGGAAAACATGACAATGGGTACTATGTGCCAAAATAGCATAATGTCGCTTTGTAGTCGACCGTTTGTAAAACAGTGTCCTATTGGATATTAGTTAATTCCAAATATTGGCAATATAATATAATATTGAAAAGTTAAGTTTATTGTTTAATTACTTAAATAGTATCTTGTTATCATCAAAATACAAAGTTGATCATTTAATTATGTAAAGGCATACACACATAAATATACAGAATAATATGAGTTTCTTTTAATAGTCTATAAAAGGAATTTAAAAATGTAATCGATATATCGTCGATATTTGTCTTGCAACGTATCAATATCGTCGATATGCAAAAATCTGAATCAATGACAGCCCTACAGTTTTGTCAGTTTACAAAAACCGCGTTCCACTGTTCTCGCGAATCACGTGATCGTTGGGCGGTAATATACTTGTATTGTCTTTTATTGTTCAGTTCTCCAAGATGTTATGGAACAAGCGATGTCACTGTCCGAACACGAGCGTCTCGGCAAATCTCGTCTTCCATTCGAGAAATGAACGCGATATTCATTCGGGACGCATTGTTCATGACTTATGACGTCATCACTTATTATGAAATATTCATGAGACCCCGTATGATGACATAAACAAGGGCGTCGTATTTTTCCATCCATTGTCATGGAACGTTTCTTGTACAAGGAGCGACTTCGTCTGGAATGTCGAGTCCCACAGTGCTGTAATATTAATGATTTATAGGTTTAAAAACAAATGGTAAACTATTAAAATGAATATTGCATGTACTTAGTAATAAAACACCACCATCGAGTAAAATTGCTTTAAGCAAATCCACTGAACTTCGGTGAATCTACCAAAATCCTTTTTGGACCTGTAGTGACCAGCAATTGTAACATCTCGGCATTTTTAATGTTGCACAACAAATCTTAAACTTGAAATCGCGCCGACCATCTTTTTTCAAGATATTTCTTGTTTAGGTTACACACTTGCATACCATGCGTTATAGGCGATACACCCTAGAATGTTCCTACTTTGTTTACTCGTTATTTTCAAATTCCAAAGAAATAAACGTAGTTGCATCCATTTCAATAGTCCCTACTTCATTGTTTCGACAGAAATGAGACTAATAAAGCAAATCCTTATTGTGTTCACGTTCAAATACTGTAAGTATTTTTCGTTAACACTTGACAGCCAACTGTGGAACGCCGTATCGGTCTTATGTCGAAGCATTTCATCATATTGTGTCCATATAAGGTCTTATTGTCACTTAACATAATAAGACGTTCCATACTAAAGTCTGCATATTTCGTAGACAAAATGGCTTTCATTTTAGCTGGTTAAATGAAAAACTAAATTTAACATTACAAATTAAAAACGTATCGGTCGTTTTATTCAAATATACATAATCACGTGACACTCGTGAAGGCAGTGATTAATGTACCGCTAAGGGCGTTAAGCGTTGTGAGGAGTTTGGACATAAAATGGCAGTTGCAGCGTTCCATAGCAAACAGATTATCAATTTGATAAAAATTGAATTCAAGGTAGGTTCACAAATCTGACCCAGGTGTTTCATAGAAGATCCACATTGTGGTTTCAACATTTCACAGCAATCCAAAGTTTACATTAAAGTCAAGTACATCAACCCAGGTGGCATTCAGTTTATTGACATTAAAATTGATTCATTACATCTTCAAACTATACTGGTCAAAATTGCCAACCCGCCAGTTCTATGTAACCATTAATTTTACTTGCAGTAAAGTATATCATGTATGATCCAAATAAATTGAGCAAATCAAAAGGGCCGATATAAACTAATAAAATCACGCTCATCGTTTCAGATCACTTTGATGTTTCTCAAACTACAAGATGGCGGGTTAGCTCTTTTGACCAGTATAAACCAAAGAATAGTTATTGCTCACCTCGTTCGGGTACACTTCATCAGCGATACAATATTCCCCTACACCGCTTCCCCGCGACGAACAACTGTTTTGTTTGTGTAACCGACGGCTTTCTGAGCTTCTGTTTGAACCTGTGGCCAGGTCGGTGTTTCTGTTAAACAATGCGATGTCTTTCAGACGTCGTCTGTAAAATTGAAATTTGGAATCGATCAATGAATTTAATTGATGCATTTTCACATTACGACTGAAATAGTTATATTAAATTTATAATTATCAATGTTATTAAAGGCAACACACCCAATACAGAAAACAGGGAAAAAACAATACTAGTAATGTTCCATTGGGTAAATTATTTAAGATTTATATGTAGATTTCGATTAATTATTAACTAAGAAGTTAATTATCCATATTCTATAACCTTAGTTAAAATACACTGAATTTAAGTAAGTGAGTAAATGGGGTACATTCACGGAACAATGCCTCCTCGCACAGACCCCGACCAAACGACGCCAAAAAACAAATAGGCAATGGAGCCCCACACAAAGCCATATGGAAGGAGGGGGAACATATGAATCAATCGGTAGTGCTGCTGACCTCTAATCTGAAGGTCATGTGTTCATAGGAATCCCACATTGGGCAAGGGCGAACCGCGGACTTCATAATAAGCACTGGTTTGATATCCCAGTAAAAATGAATAATTTTATTCTAAACCAAAAAGAACAAAATTGGGAACGCTTACTTCCAAATAAAACATATAAGTACTATGACTACAATGGCCCATAAAACGACGACAAATGCTCCACCAATAGCTCCAGCAATCTCGTCATCATTACCTGCCCCACCAGTACTGGTCACTGAAAATATAATATGAATGCATCTAAATTAAATGATATTCAGACATTCGCGGGAATCAATTATTGTAATTCTATCATTTCTAGAGATAAATCATCACCAGTCCAATGGTGTTGTATTTGAACGCCTAGCACAAACCGCACTACTAATAAACATAGATCGACGGGCGACTCTTACTGGTCAAAAAGAGGTAACCCGCCATTTTTTATTTTTAAAATCTTCACTACATATGAAAAAGCGATCTGACACATTAAATAGATTTACACTGACTGTTTTCGATTGTTTCAATTCATTTGAATCACAAATGTTTTAGCGCACTGCAATCAAAATGTACACTAGATGTAACCAGTATCTTTTTTAGAAGCTATGTGCAATAGTACTTGCTGCTTAGCACTTTTGACTAGAATACATGTATGTATAATTACCACATAACCATTCGACAAGAAGAGCGATAGTGCCCGAAGACAGCGGAGAAGATTAATAAGAACCGGTTCTATGTATATATAACTTTATGTTTTTATTGCAACAGTCAGTGACATCATAGCGACAGTTGGGGGTTTATACCATGTTGTAAAATTGTATTTGTGTTGTCTCTTGTTTATAGAGCCAAGTATGGGTAATAAAAGACCAATCGTCAGATAGTTTTGACTACTTGAGAGCAAGCAGGGTGATATGCAAATGTTGGTTTGGTGAGATTGGAAGCGAATTCTTACTACTGGAAATAATGAGTCTGTTGTATAGAGATTGTTGCTGAGGAACGGACTGCTTATGAGAGATCGCGCTGTATTAGGGTTGCGCTGTTTTATAATGTTGTTGTTTAACAGTAAATAAATGACTACCAGCGTCTCAGTAAAGAGAAATGATTACAGTGAAGTAAAATTGATTATGGTTTTGTTGTACGATAAATCTTAATTCTGTACATAGACCAGACCATGTGCTTGCACGCACGATGTAGGGTATGGCTTTGATCACATTGGTACTAATTAAAAATCAACGTGATGTTTTATAACTTTTTGCCACACATACATAGAACAAACAACTGTTTGATCGGATAGATACTTTCACCAAAGACATATTTGAATAGCGTCCCTTTAAAGTTCAGATTTGCTTTTCAATTAGTCAATTAAATTCTCGTAACAGAACGAAATCCTCATTCTCAAAGTTTGATTATTTTCCCGCCCACACGTGTATATCATCTGGCGCTTTTAGAAATGAATCCGAGCACCACACATCAACAGCTTGTGTGATAAACTCACCCTGATTGTCAGACAAATGCGAATTTAAAAGCTTTGAGATCGTCATGAATATATTTCAGGAGAAATCCGCGTACTCGCTAATAACGTGATCTGCCAATATATACAAATAGATTTCTCAAATATTCCAACCATGCGCTCAGCGACACTGATGAAGTTATCGCTTAGCGACATTTTAATGAACGCTTGTCTGGTAGATTTGAAATCTAATCAATGTTTATACAGCATAATTGATTTTGAGTTTTGCAGCTACTGTGCTGATTAAATTAAACGGTAAAGCGAAACGCGCTGGGACACGTCATCAAAGAGGTATTCGGAGAGATAATGCTATCAGATTCCTGGTGAAAAAAATGCGGGAACCAGCGGAGTGGTTGAATAAATACAGTTTGTTTCCCACAAGTATATGAGTGATATCATGTATTACAAGTGTCTTTCCCATCGCTTTATAATCAAGATTTATGCAAAAGCAATTTTTAGTCAGCTCTGATGTCGTAAATTATTAATTGAGATCACTTTTGAATTCATTTAAATCATACAGTGATTTTAATACTACATGTATTTAACTTATTTACATCTCAGATCGGTTTCATAATCTTTCTATTTAATGCATATATTTAAACTACATTGCATTTCATTCCAGTTCAAGTTTCATGAATGATTTAGATGTAATAAAACAACCCGGAAGTGGCTGGTCGGTTTACTCAATCCGAATGGCTGCAGCAGAAAATTTAGATATTCTATTGCCTGCTGTATATTTCTATGTATCGAGAACCCTTTAATTGGGTCATATGGCCTAGTATCGTTGGTCCCTACATGACACAGTTACCATTTCTGTGATTATTTGTGAGAGAAGTTTTCAACTATCACTTGTATTCGATGTTAAAAAAGTTTACAGTTCCTAGCCGTGATGCGTGGGTAGATGTTTACTGAGGCTTAACGTTTCAAAACAAGCAAGAATTTGGATCAATATAGTGCAGCACCGTCTTTATGCTATGGTTACATGTGTGAAGATGTTCAAGGTCTATTTTCATGTCTGGTAATTGCCACATCACTACAAAAACGGGAAACCTTTCATTTTTTTGCTAAAACTCAAAGTAACCAAACCAATTTCAAACACAGTTAAAACCAGTTTGTTTTCGATAACTTATCTCATATTGTAACAGAATAAATATGAATACATCACTTCATTTTCAAAGTGTCACAGTTCGATGCAGCACAAAAGCATGATTATCAAAACACTAAGGAATTGAAACATTTGACTTGCACAACAACTCAGTTCTATATGTTTCTGTGGTCTGCTATTGTCTAAGTAGAAAACGAATGATGTTATATCCATATATGTTGTAATACTTCACGAGTAGTGAGACTGATAAATGTTGACACGCAACAAATCTCAACTTTATAGTTGATATGGAAACTAAAATATATTGCGATTGTTCTCTTGAAAATAAAATTATAAATCCCTTGTGAAATGAAGTTATATTGGTATCAATGGAAACAGACATCAGTATATGTAATAACCAGGATATCATTACGATACGTGTACTTTAAATGGGATAAAGGAGGAGAACTCTTGAAGGGATTAAGGGAGAGAACTCGTGTCAATCTTCTGTGGTTATTAAATTACAACTTACATATAATATACATATAATGCACTGAATGAAATGCCCACCGTGGTCTGTTGACCTGTATATGAAGTTTTTCAAGATTTAATCATCTCTGCAAATGTCTCGATTAATGTTTTAAGATATCACGTGAGGTTGATCTCATTTAATATTTTCCATGAAGAGCTTGAGATCGATATAAGAATATGCACAAAGCTAGTTATCAAGCGCTTGGATACAGACAGATAATCCGAATCACTTAGAAGCTCTTTAAGCTGAGGACCTATATAATGCTCATTGAAATAGGTTTACATTTGATAGTAGGCGCTTGGTTTTATATTTGTTCTGATGATCCGATTCATTGTGAAGGTCTTAAAGCAGCAGACAAAGCGCTCATTGAAATAGATTTACAAATCCATTGAGTCGGTGATGCAACAGATTTTCAGATATCAAACGATCTTATTATGATATATGATTCATTAAACTAAGATAGCTTTAATGATTTTGCTATCGCAGATAATTGAAAACTTGGCAGAAACGTCTGACTTCATGTTATTTGATCATAGGGGTAGATGCACTTGCCATAGAGTTTTGACAAAATAATTGCACCGCATTTAAGCATGCAAAAATTTGATTATAAGATAAATTTTATGATATATAGTCAATGCAGTTGCCTTGGGAGCGAAAACATTGTATAGCATAAATAATGAGTAAAAATGTTTCTTATCATGATATTTATATGGTACATATAGTCCATATGAAAAGTAAAAGCTGACAGGATTATTTTGCCATTTGTAGATTTTAGTAGTAAATCTCACATCTCAAGCCTCTGATTGGTTTAGTCTTAGTACAGACTTAAATCGACCAATGGTTGGACCAGATAGCATTCTGAGACATATTACCAAACCCAGGATTATAAACTCAATTCCTGGAGAGTTTCTGACGTTCTAGAGTAGTTCCTAACATGTTTAAGGTACAAGAAATGATTGATCAAAATGTTTCAGGGTCTTGGTGTGTCCAACAAAAGTTTAATAAGTCTGGAGCTGTTTTGGAGAGCGTTAAGCATTTTGTGGAGTTATATAAGAATGAATAGTTTATTCCGAAATATAAGGCATACTGCCCATGATGTCACATAAACAAACAATGCAAATATACATTGGTCAATGGCAATAATATCGTTTGATATGGTTAATGAACCGATAATATAACTCATAATAAAGTACCCATTACATTTTCATTGAAACAATATGAAAAATAATCGAATAGTGAGGAGAAGATACAATACATGTACTAATGTATTACTTATTTATAATACAAGTTATTTCTTAGGTTGAATGCTTTATGAATAAACAATGACAGATTTTTACAACAGTCTTACTTTCTGAGATTAACTGTTCAAAAAGATTGGTATATTGTATTTTTTCTGTAATACTGTTGTGAATATTGTTAACGCATATACAAACTAAGCATTTTGTTAACATTGTGTCAAGCTGACACAAATCAAATAACAATCTTACGGAGTCGAGACGATATCAGCGTACAATTAATTCCACTTTATTACCATTGTCTTGATGATATTTGTCTAGACCTGACCGAAATATTTGAAAATCGAACACGAAGACGTGTGGACACAATCGAGTAATATAAAAGTAATTAATTGAACGAATCGTCGTAGCTGATGTCAAGGATTATGTAGCATTTAATTTATTTGAGAGTATTTGTTGTACGTTGATTAGAAATCGAACAGACCAAGAAAAGAAAAGAAAAAACGTAATTTACAAAAAAGACAGAAAGCAATCCAGCGTCTGTTGCTGCACCTAATGGAATTATATTGACATTGGAACAGACATTTTAGATTCGTATACAAGAGAGCGTTTCTCATTAATCGTTTCTTGAACAAAAAACTGGATAGTACGGTTAAACCTGTCTAAAGAAACGACCTATTGAAGACTCTATGAAGTAGATTTTGCCTGTTTTTAAAAGGTAGTTGCTCTAGAGGAGTGCAATTGATAGTAAATTCTCATAACTTAAAATATTGATACTATTGTTGACGAGAATAGGTTGCTCAAGAGTTGGCCGCTTTGAATAGTTTGTGCTGTACTACCGAATGTTTCTTTTAATTCGTCTTTGTTATATCGCCATATTTGTCCAAATGAGCGATAGACCTCAACCTTTACAGTGCGCACATGATACTCTTATCACAATTTTCAAATACTACTATTATGGTGAATCGCCAATTCTAGACTTCGCCAATATGAAAAACCTCGAAAATTTGCACCCGCAAATTAAAAGGCGCAACAGTATTTAAATATGCTACTGCATAATTTAACAACTATCTGTGGTTTTGAAGACAAACTCATTAACAACAAAAATCGACAAAAAACGACAAAAATCATTAACATCATTTGCATATAATGACCATTCTGGAAAAGTGTTGCATTAAGATATTATGACATCATGACAAGACAAGACGTTGTCAAAGTCTTCACCGTAATCACGTGTATTTCTATCCTGTCGAACAAACTCCCCGGAAATGATGTTTGAGATTATGGTCATAATGAGGACACAATCACGTTCTCGATGAAATGAGAACCAGTTATTGACATGAAATGAGACAATTAGACGCATTGCCTGATGTATTTCCTGGTGATTGCGTTGGTGTTGATGAGTGATGTTTGGTTTGAACGAAAGTAGGTCTCATAGAACAATAACAATTCTATAATCATTGTCTTCTTATTATGACTGAGATTTGAAAATAGTTCGGATTTTACAGAACAGAAAATATCTATTATTCGGATTTGTACACAGCTTATTATCCATGCAATATATATAGACATATTTTTCAAGACTTAACTGTTAAGAATCCAGGTAAGGGGCCTGAAGGGTTTCATGTATGGTTTAGGTAGGTCACTTTGTTTTGGAAATAACAAAATACACAATTGTGTACAGTGCTTTGTTACGTAAATTTTAGCTAAAAATGAGTTGAGCCGGATTTATAAATGCAATGCTACCCCTTAAATATAAATCGAATTATATGCCTTTTGTCGTTATGTACATTATGATGCTATGACACATGTTATGTTCTAATGCAATAAGTTATTTGTACTTGTACTTGTATATTAATATAACGACACCATGTACAGCGCCCCAACAATAACAGGACTCCCGCACAAACAGTGAGACACCATGTACAGCGCCCCAACAATAACAGGACTCCCGCACAAACAGTGAGACACCATGTACAGCGTCCCAACAATAACAGGACTCCCGCACAAACAGTGAGACACCATGTACAGCGCCCCAACAATAACAGGACTCCCGCACAAACAGTGAGACACCATGTACAGCGCCCCAACAATAACAGGACTCCCGCACAAACAGTGAGACACCATGTACAGCGCCCCAACAATAACAGGACTCCCGCACAAACAGTGAGACACCATGTACAGCGCCCCAACAATAACAGGACTCCCGCACAAACAGTGAGACGCATTCAGTTGATGTCTTTGACAAAAGCGTACTTTATTATTGTTTTATTGTTGTTGTTATCATCAGCAGCATCAACACCACCATTATCATCATCATGACGGTCAACAACAACATTATACAACGATATGTACCTTGAAAGTAGCATCACAGAACAAATTGAGTATAGGCTTGCCTTAAACATAATACAAGTTTTATTATTGTCTGTGAGCATAAAACGTGAGATTATTGTAATTACTACATGGACCAATGTACTGGCAGTTACGATACAAACTCAACTTGTGTTTAGAATAGAAAATGGTGCAGACAAACACATAGATACTCTGACGTAAAACTGTGTAGATACTTCAGAGATAGGAACCAATCTCTAGATTGTAGGTCTGCCATGTAGCATCGTCTGCTTTAAGGTGTTACAGCAATACCACACACCTCTTGATACGTGTAAACACTTGATATATGTCTTGCATTACTTATGTGTACTACTTATAAGACTTATTTCTGGTTATTGCTGAGGAGTTTAGAAAAATCTTGGCTTGGTATTGATATATAATGGATGAAAAGCTTATATTACAAACTATGATAGGGAAAGCGCTTTGATCTAATTCTGTGTAACGGTTTTAGATTAAACTCGTGTATGTTATGCCTATAGAGGTCAAGTTCTTATAGTTTATATCAGTCTCTCTCGGTGGTGGCTTCAATGGTTTCTGGTACCGCCGATCAGGCGTCCGGCTTAAAACCCGGATCCTCCGACCAGGAGTCCGGCTTAAAACCCGGTACCTCCGGTCAAGAGTCCGGCTTAAACCCGGTACCTCCGGTCAGGAGTGCGGCGCTCTACGTTTACGCCACTATGCCTCCCGAGGATATGTACATTTTAAGATATTACATTAATTGAAAAACAATTGTTTTGTTCATTTGCCATCAACTTGAAAAAAATGAAATCAATGATAAGCTAGTTTTGTACATTCATAAACTGATATGCGACTGAAAGGCTATGATGAACAGTTTGGGGGTGAAAGCGAAACGAGGCTTCATCTGCTACTACTGAAACCTTTTTCTACTTAGTCACCCTACGTTTCTATTGTTGATCAGTTTGGACAGATACTTTATTGTACAATCGTGGGTAACATTTGTTTCAAAAGTTTGAAACATTGGTATAAATAAAATAAAGCAAATTAAATTTATTTATACTTCACTGTATTTATTTTGAAAAATAAATATGACAATATAAGACCAAGTAACCAAGTAGAAAGTCATTGAGTGTGCTTGTTTGTTCACATGGGGTTAGTCTAGTTTCGTTTTCACTCCTCGAATACTGAGATGATTTGAACGGTTCAATAACTGCATAGCACCAGTTAATCGAATCGGGGATGGAAGCGAAACTAGTCTATCAGCATCTGGATAAAGAGCCAGATAGACTTGTAATGCTTTCACCACTCGCTGTACATTATCATGCAGCAATAACTTTACAACAACATTGCCGAGTGAATCACTGTAGGGAATTAAGTGATTGTATTTGTCATTCAACGATTGTTTATAATGAATACAGTCGCTCAGCTTTCAGGAAACCTTTACAAGCACATTGATTACAAAAACCGATCGAACAAGCATTTCTGTGAAAATGTAATAAAAAATGTTAATAAGTGTACTGTACCTCCGCAAATTTCTCCTGTGTAGCCATCAACGCATCCATTCAGACAAGTGCCATTTACTTGATCGCACAAAGAATCCGTGCAAAAATTGCTGCACGTGATGTTACACTGGTCACCGTAAAATCCTCGTTGACAGCCGCTGGCACAATTACCCGTGCTTCGGTCACATGACTGCGCAAGTCCGGTAGCTACCACACAGTTTTTAGGGCAAAGGGACTCGCAGTCTTCACCATACCACCCGAAATCGCAACCATTCGTACAGAATCCTGATGTCTTGTTACAAATTTCACACAAGCACGAGGCACAGGGCAAAGATCGGCAATTTAAACTGCATAATAAATCACAACTTTGCCCGTATTTTCCTGGACTACACTCTGATACCCGACAGCCGTCACAATCTGTGCAAGCCATTTTCTCCAACTTGTCTCCAAGAAGTATTTATTTTCAAAAACGCCGCACAATAAATACAAAAGGCTGAGTGGTTTTATATAACGCCGCGTGACATCTTGCTCACTGAGTGGAAGCGTAAATCCGATGATTCTATCAATACTACAATATATATAAGCACGTGTAAGTGAATTGAATCCATACGATTTCTCTAATAATTAAAACGTCAGAAACGTAATGTAAACAGTACACACCAGAGCGAACGCTGGGGAATCTATGATCTCAAAGTATCATATAGTATTTGTATCGATATCCGGTTATCTTCGCAAATAAACCTGTTATAAATATGTAATAAGCTCTATGAGCGGTTCGTTCCACTAAAATTGCTTTTCTGTTACGATATTGATCTGTTAGTTGAATGAAATACGAGCATTCGGCTTTGTACCTTCACACTGTGAAGTAGAGTAGAGTGGAAACTATGTTATTCTATCATAACAGACTGTAAAATACGGTCAATATACTGGTATCATATATCATGGATTCTAGAAAAACACAGAAACTTTTATACATCGAATTACCATTTCTTGGAATTATTTTTTATTTACGAAGTATTAAGTCGCGCTAGACTGTTATGTATATGGTCTGGTAAATACGGCGAGTAAACATTCGTTTGAATCGTAAAATTTAATAAGCTAGCTTCATCATTCGCGAATACTATCGAAAATAAGACACGCATTGAAATTCTGCGATAAGTTGAAGCAACAATGTTCCATTTGTTTTCCAAAACCATTCTCTTGAATTATTTGATTAAAAAATTTCCATAATCCATTTAGAACTTGCATTTATAATAAAATCATTCACACGAGATTGGAATTTGAATTTCAGATCGATGCAACAACGAAGCCATCGAATATTAACTAGAATGACAAATATCAATACTATGATCTGATTAGCACAATCATGGTGATCACGTGCCCGAGTGCAGAAAAAGTATACATCAATGGGGGATTATTGATATCATTATATTTCTTTTCATCTAACCCTAGACATTGATACATCAGAAAGTTCAATTAATCTTGAATCGAGAAATTATTCCAATTATTCAGAGGACTCTAAAGCTATCATTCGTCTCGTTTATCAGGTTCCAAAAGTAAAAGTCTTTAATCATGAACGTATTATGTTATCATATAATAATTAAAAAATAAAGTATGTTACAAAATTGGAATTATATTTGATCATAGAGCGTACAAAAAGTTACTCCATAATACATATATCAAATACGCGCAGTTTAGAACGATCAGCTGTTCACTCCTCTTTACAGAATATTTTACTTCTAATCAGCTTAATCATACCCATACATGGATGCGTCCACAGGAGATTGTCACAGTTCTTGCCCTTTGTCCCTTCTAGAGTTCTCTCCCTTTGTCCATTCTACAGTTATCTCCCTTTATCCCTTCTATAGTATATGTAAGTAAAGAAGGGATAAAGTGAATTTGGAGGAAGTATGACTTTTTATAGAATAGCCTTGAAATACAATATTGGTGTGGTTAATTATAGGCTGACAATATATTGACTTTTCAATCTGTAAAGGCGTGACATTTAAAACAGTAAAATTTGATTACAATAAATATAATTTTTGCGATGATATTGTTTAATAATATACTGTCAAAAAAATCGTTCATCTCATTCGGCTTTACTGTATTCCGAAGTGTGAAAGCCAAACACGTCTACAGTAAACCCTTACTTAAAGACCACCTAAAATATAAGACCACCCCAAAATCAAATAGACGATTTTCCATTTTCACTGTTTGGCTCTTTATACAGTCTCAATATTAAGATCACCTCAATATTAAGATCACCTCAATATTAAGAGCATTTTTCAAGGATTCCAAGGGTGGTCTTATTATCGAGGTTTTACTGTACTTGCTTCTATGTTTTCATACAGACAGACCAGTATCCCAATCACTACGTGCTGTGTGCACATATGTAATGTTTAGGTGCGTTCCACACTCAGAAATACTTCCTACTTCTGGTGAAGAAAACCAGGATGTGAATCGTTTAATAAACCAAAACTTCAGTATTTATATCTTTATATAAACATTTCCATGAAGCCATCGTATGTGTTGGAATTTGTACACTGTTTTTCAACAGAATTAAGTTACTAAGTGTACGGAGTTCAGTGTACATAGCCAATTGTCATGAGTTATTGGCAGTCGGGAGCTGCGAACTACCATTTATAGTACTGATGAATAGTTTGGAAACGTTGAAATGGAATAACGACTGTCGTTTTTGTATTTTGTATTCACGAATAGTTCGTTTGCGTCATAACGTTTGATGACTACCTTTCAAACAGATGTAGTAATGAACAGTTAGTAGCACCATAAACGAGATGTAGATACAATCAATAAGCAATATTACGCACAATTAGTTCACTATGGAATAAAACTGACAGATTAACGCGAAACTCCGTTTTTTTATGACAATTTACAAGCATTTATGGCATCGTTATTCTTAGTTACAGCTAACAGTATATCGATGGGGGGAAAAACAGCGGTTGTCAAAAAGTGTTATTAACAACCTTAAATATAAACTAATGTAGTTGTCGTTACAAAGCTTCAGAATCACTGCATTAATGTCAAATGAACAGCTTTGCATGTGTATCTACATCTCAGAAAGATATAACCAAGCAATTCATACTAAGATGCAATTTATTAAGACACCAATATTCTATAATAACAAGTTTATCATTTTCAAGTTTATGATTTGTTTCCTGTAATGGTTTGATAGTGACTACGTTGTACTCCAGCCATGATTTTATTATTTTTCAAAAATATGATTTTGAACATTGTAGTTACTTTAGATAAATATATTGGTAAACACTGAAAACTGATTTCAGTTACATTGAAGTTGTAATGAGAATTGTTAATGGAAACAAACGAACAGCAATTCGAACAGAAACATGAATGTTATGACATATGCATGTGATCAGGGCTCAAACCAAGGACCCTTACGAATAGCTCTTAGGTAGCTGTGACTATACCCAATGCGCCACCGAGACAAGCCCCAAAACATGTCCAAATGACTTGGTAACATCAGTACATAGGATATAGAGAGTGTAACTGCAACACCTTGATACATTTCATGTTGCTTACGTGTCTCATAGACGGACTCACCTCGTGGCTTAAATGACTGCCTAAGATAAGAGCATTCATATACACAAACAGAAATTACCGTTAGTGTTAGGCTGAAAGTTATTACGACAATACTCGTGCACGTAGCTAGGGCCTCCGTAGATAAGGAGTACTAAGCTTAATAATACGGGTGTAAAAAAGACTGCGTTTAAACATTTGAGCAATATGCTTTGATTGAAATGCAATGCTCTAATTATTGACACAAGCCCCGATGGTAGTCTAGTTTATATCGATCAAATACAACTATGTCAAGTAAATTCATTATTCGTATGGTATAAATCTACAACTTTAAAAAATGTGGTTATTTTATGTAGCTACTGCAAATGGTCTCTAGTCAGATACAGAGAAAACCAACTGACGACCTTTGCCGTAACTGGCGTCCTACACCGTACGCATCTTGTATGAAGAGTCTCGTGGATTGTTCACAAACCATCCAGTTTTTAAATAGATACGTAGGCTATATTGCAAAATAACGTCGATTTATTGTGACAACGGGGGACTTGATAGTGCCGTATCACAGACACTTATATTTGCATATAGACAAGTAAGGGTTTCAGATCATGTCACTTGTCAAATCAATCAACTATGATATGTCGGCTTCGTAACAAGATTCCAATATATTATAAATTCAAAACATCTCTCCGTCAGGACAGTCTGTTTTATGATTCATCTGTGTACGTTAGACATTGACGAGATGTTATATTGACAAAACAGGACCTCCTAACACGAAGAAGGAGCTAAGCAAAACTAAATACATAAAATAGCTCTCATTGAAATGACAAAAACATCTGAACAAGAATGACGTCACTTTCATGACGTTTCATATCGGGAACAGAGAAGTGCAAGGAAGGCATCACTTGTCTACTCTCAGTCTGTCCCTCTGGTCAGATCACGCTGTATCTGCACTGGTAGAGGATGCACCTGCGCCCTTGTGGCTGCAACAAATGTAAAGCGCCTGTGAACGTGTTTCGCATGAAACGGGCGCTATATAAATCTGGTATATAATAATAATAATAATCACTTATAGTTTTATCCATAGCTGTGTTGCTATTATCAGATGCATTTCCAAACCGCACACCTGCTCCGAAATTCTGAAGTAGCCATAGATTGCAATATCCAAGACCCGGAATAATACCTGCATATTATATATATTAAATCACAAATGTACTGTCGCACCGTCGCTAAAATATTTAGAAGAGGACGCGCGGATAGAGTACGGGTCTTTTGCGCGGACAAGCAACCGAGGAACAAACGCGGAAACAGGCGGCGATATACTAGAACTTAGGCGAAGGACGGATCTGGGAAGGGTAAGCTCGTTTGATCTGTTTACGTATTGCATACACACAATTGTTTCAATTGAGATGACGTAGCTTGTGCGTTAACTTATATGTATTCTTTAAAACAAGTTATTCCGCTCTCTGATGTACAAACAACGTCATAGATCTCCAAAGAAAAAGATATTCTGGCATAACGATCTATTTTTCACGAATTATTCCAAATGTTATTCCGAATTATTTCCTATAAATTGTTACGAGTTCCAGTCACTAGTACAAGAGCACCAAATTTATCCCCATTGAGTTTCGCAAGAACACAGCCATTACTGTATGTCTCCCGGACAAATATTTTCAAACTAACGATCACCGAAAAACAAAACCTTCATTATAATAATACATCTAGCACAGGTTTTGTCTTTACGTCGAGTGAAATTGTTATTCCCGAGAAAATCTCCCACAAAATACCATTATTACCGTAAATCGCACACGACAATGATGTAATTTATCATTAAACGAAGCAGGAAAATACAAAATTAGCTACGCAAGCAGGCTCATATTTCTTATATTATACAATAATTGCATACGGATGACGACAGTCAAAGTACCGGGTGCAAACTAGATTTTAAGATATTTAATAAAAAATTCTGTGCAGATTTAACTTTGAGAAAAATTACCGCTTATTACTGTCTGTGTGTTTAATTAGCTCAGAAGTAGAAGAAAATTTGCTAATCAAGATCCTGGGGTTATAAATCAGCGTTCGGAGACCAGTCTGAGAACTGAAGCATCTGATTGGAGGTTTCTGAGCATCGGCCAAGAAATTAAGCAAGGCTGCATTTTGGGACTGGTCGCCAAAATACTGAGTATTATCCCATAGCAATGTATATCAGTCTGATTGAAATAGTCTTTGACTGATAGTCAAAGAATAGTCCCTGTTATGGTGCGTTTTACATTGCAGATGGCTTCATGTCGTCCACAGTCGGTACAGCTGCAAATCAAAAACTCGTTGTTTCAAACCTCAGAAGAGGCGTATGTTCTTCCGTTACAATGGTGTGAATAAAATGCGTCGAAAGTCGTTTGTCCTCCGCCTCTGAACTTCGATTGATGTGGGGAAGTAAGTTGTTTGCGAAGGAATAGCCTAGTACTGGTCGGTAATCCATGAGCACTAGTAAGGTTAACTGACTGTCGTATATTACTGAAATGAAATTGAGAAACGGCGTGAAACAACCAACCATGTTGATGGTTTCGATGTGTGTAGGAACAATGTAGTAGTGTTGAAATGACACAGAACGCTGGTTAGATTAACAGTCCGTAATGAAATTGTCATATAGCCACGATTCAACAAAAGCATTTTGTAATTTTAGACTCTAATTTGGAATACGTCTCAACGTTACGAGTATAAAAAACGTTCAACGACCCATGGCTTTATAGTAACGCATCTACAAAGAAAAAATATGGGCTTATGACTGTACGTGTAAAGACGAAACAAAGAATACTTAGAACACCGAATTTTCCATGAAACCGCTCCGTAAGCTCAGTGATTAGATAACTAGGCGGTCACCTGGGAGGTCTAGGTTCGATGCCCGGAGAAAGAAATGCATGATGCAAGAGTTTGATTTCATTTTGAAGTAGTCATAGTAACCATAGAACATAATGTAGGCATCGTTTCATTGGCTGTACTTCGGTCAATCATATAAGTTCTCATTAATTACTCGATGTAACTCCATGTGAAGGAAATAAAATATAATGAAGTCGGGGGAACATGTCTAATTTACAACACTCTCCGCGACTTCCATATTCGTGTTTATTGACGTTCAGTGAGCACCTTACTTATGTTATATTCTGCTGAAGATTGGGAATCAAACCAGCCAATCGGCGATCTGGTTACTGGTAGAGCCTTTAGAGTCATTGTTACTGCATGGTTACTGAATTACGACCACAAACAATGCAATGGCGTTGTAGATGGATGATAAATACAACGTATTACTATCTTCTCTGTAATGCAGATGAGAAAAACACGACAAATCTTGATGTGGGTTCTTGCTTTATTAATATTACGTAACTCTGATTAATATAACACACTGCCACTTAGCGCTTGACTTCTCATGTGTAGCTAGCGAGCTCTTCATCGAAGATAACAACATGATTACAACTATCTCGAGAGAGTAAAATGATGACACAACCATTTGCGACGATGCTCCAGAGTAGGCCCTGTATCAAACTCAGAGGAAGGAGTACTATTTCAGCTGTAAGTGATGTGCTCGAAGTTTGCTCATAGTCTGGACGAGGCGATTGTTTTCGTGATTATTAAAATCAGTAAGGGTTTATGTGGAAAATTATATTCGCCAATGATCATGTGAATCCCATATAAACAATATGATGTGTCAATTCCTTTATAACCTTGACAAAACACACGTATTTCATTTGACCCGTGTACATGATAAAATGGATACCTCGAAAAACGATACAACTAACCGTTGCAATAAGGCCTCTATTTTAAAGAAAATTAATTTACACTAGTACATGTACATAATAATAATTCTACAAAATACTTACGCACCCTACGTTTATATTGGTTCGTCAAAAATCTATTCATAAACATATTTGTGAATAACACATTAGTTTTGTGGAATAGAAGTCAGTGAAGACCACTGCGAAATTGACCGAAGTTAATAACTAAGATAAAACTAAATTGGCGTCAACCCTCCTATGAATCAGCAATACGTGAAGTAAATTCATAAACACAATTATTGCCATTGTATACTAAATCATGCAGTTGCATTTTTTCAATTGTAATTCCTGTCTCGCATTTCACGTCATTATTTGGAATAGTGACAGACTGATTGTGTTTTACGACATAGATTCACTTTATAAAGGGTTTATGCCGACTAGACGGAATATGTCTGTTTTGTACAGAAATGTTCAATTCAAATTTTATGTCAGATATGGGAATGAATTGACGAATGTTCTTGTGCCTACTTATTATCTTACAATAGCATTGTCAGTCGACTGTCTTTCGTGTTGATTGAAAATGGCGGCAAAAGGCTGATTCTATTACGATTACTCGACTATGTTTCCCTTTTTATTGTCACTTTAGAACTCTTGAATATAACTTAGCAAAATTGGTTTCGGTGTTGCGGTATATTCATTTTTGACGTACGAAACGATTCGTTAGTTAGGTCGTCTATTTCGAAATTCTTCTTATGATTGTCTGTAATAATTCGGTTAAGTTCGGATACTAGTATTTGGATATTCAAACACGAACTATGTATGTACGCATTTTGTCGCCATTACAAATGTGCGCCCAAAGGTTGTTGTCATGGAGAGGTGTCACTAAGCGTGAATATATGTTCCAACAATTTTAGACCTTTTGCGAGACTAATGACTAGAAAGCTTCGTTCGTTCTTGTGATCATCTGTCGTCTGCTTCAGGTAACAAACAAAAGAGATTGCTTTTTCCATTTTTGCTCAAACTTAATGCAATTTAACAATCATGATATCTCTCTCATTAACTTACATGAAAAGGCGAAGTAAGCGTTGACGTAGGCGAACATGCCCGAAGCAAATGGCGTAATAAGAGTTGTTTTAGTGAAAGTAAAGTTTGGTAAATGCTCCTGGCTGATACTGATTTCCCACGTGACCTTAATCCGTTTGAAGGGAACTATCAATCGCTTTAATTATGTATTAAATAGATTCATCTACACTTCAAAGTAAATCTGAAAACTTATCAAATATCCAATCTCTTCGTATATTACTCCTTCACTTCATGTTTTTTTACACATTTTCATTCTCAGTCCGCGTGAAAAGTACGATGTTCAAAATTATGTTAATGATAAGATTCTTAAAAATTCAGAATATGCCAAGACTAGACAAAAGTTGGCAAAGCTCGGAATACAGACTACTCGGTGGTATCCGGCAAAGCTCGGAATACAGACTGCACGTGGGTATCCGGAAAAGCTCGAAGAACAAACTGCTAGGTGGTATCCGGCAAAGCTCGGAATACAGACTGCTCGGTAGTATCCGGCAAAGCTCGAAATACAGACTGCTCGGTGGTATCCGACAAAGCTCGAAATACAGACTGCTCGGTAGTATCCGGCTAAGCTCGAAATACAGACTGCTCGGTAGTATCCGGCAAAGCTCGAAATACAGACTGCTCGGTAGTATCCGGCAAAGCTCGGAATACAGACTGCTCGGTAGTATCCGGCAAAGATCGAAATACAGACTGCTCGGTGGTATCCGACAAAGCTCGAAATACAGACTGCTCGGTAGTATCCGGCTAAGCTCGAAATACAGACTGCTCGGTAGTATCCGGCAAAGCTCGAAATACAGACTGCTCGGTAGTATCCGGCAAAGCTCGAAATACAGACTGCTCGGTAGTATCAGGCAAAGCTCGGAATACAGACTCCTCGGTGGTATCCGGCGTCTCCTTCATCATTGTTGCACTGTGTAGTGTACAACTATTGTAAACGGCATTTCCTCAAAGCCTTAATCTCTAAAATTTATTAACACGCAATACGTTGTGACGTATTTCAAGAAGTGCAAACTTGATAGCATGTGCGTCGTTGTGGATAATTTGTTTATCATTGAGAAAAACCACTAAGATCTTACAAAAACTGTGATATAAACTTTGATATAAAACTCTGTAGCGCTAAATCGTTATCACAAACACTTTCAAGCAATTCTTTCAAACATTCGGTGCACAAAAAACTATCGATGATAAGTTCTAGGTAATACCACTACGTCACGTGTGTACTCGTGTTGTTCTCCTTCAAAGCATTGATAAACAGGTAGGGAATAATAAAACTGCTGCCTTCTTCATTAAAGATATGCAAACAATTCAGTGGTATGACTTTGTAAATCAACGTGAAGTATTTTAGGAATAATGTACTGCTACCTTGTGTGGTTCGATCATTCATGTATATGGAGCTTAAAACGACAATGTTAAAAAGGTACCTTGTTGGGGGAACAGGTGCTTCAGAAACATAATATTAAAGACTTGAAACGTACGAACTTGAACTAAGGTCGGTTCTATAAATTAGGTTACCATCGGTACCATCACTGCCAGAGAAACTGTCAAACTTACATGTGCTTTATGGATCTAAAAAAAACTATTCTAAACATATGAATTGATAAGAATTGCTTATCAGCCTCTATTGGAAACTCAAAGCTGGACTTTTCCCACAACATGTCCTAGAATCAAAGAATATAGCATTTGAGATTGAGCTGATGAGTCCTCGAAAATAAAATACCAAAATGTTCTTCGCTCCAGTATACACTATTCAAGAACAGCCAAAGGTTTCAGGGACTATGGCGTGCCAACATTTGTCACAATGAGAAATATCAATTCTTACGATGATAACTGGACAGTAATTATGTTAATATAGCGTACGCAGTACTTAGTCATAGAATTCAGACATAAATAATTAATTAAGTTATAAATTATACACAATATAGACGCAAATTTGCAGTGATTGCCGATAAATGTTGGGGAACCTCGAGATCTGTCCGACGATTAATGAATACCCGAATAGTCTGGTTATACAGTTGAATGGCAGTCATTCGAAATGTCACGAATTATATACTCGTATATGTAATTATGATTGCAGACTGCCAATCAAGAGGTCGAAAGGTCTGCAATGACTTGACTGGAGACTGAAATAGCATGTTTAGTGTATTAGGAAAGCTTTACAACGATAAACTTTTTACATGCTACTTCCAAAAATCAACAATTAGCAGAACTTATTTGTGTATGAAGCACAAATGTTTAAACCTTCAGTTTCACTTTTCCAAGCTTAAACATTGACAGAAAATTCAACAGAAACTCATAATTGTTATTTATCCTGCTATAACGAGTGATAATGTCATTTTCATTTATCTTCAATCTATGTATGTTCTGAATATTTCAACAATATATGGTACGTGACAATGAAACAAAGCCCCTTGTACACAGGCTGTTGGTGATTTTATTATTATTCATTATATCATATTTTTTTTAAAAAAGAAGAAAAAAAACAATGGGATCTTCTCAATTTATGTGTTTTAAATCTTAGACTGGGTGTGGCCGTATTTTTTGGTGCTCTCGGGGAATCCCTTTTTATAACATACTAAGTCGGTATCGAACATTAAAAACCTGAAAACAAAGTACATGTAAACGATGTCAACTTTATGTTACGCAGACATATGCATTTCATATCAAACCATATTGATCATTGGATAGGCTAATGCATTTGTGGTAAATGGTACTTAAGTTAAACTCGATGTCGATAAACAGATGTCACAAAACAGTCTGTAATATGCAGTTGTTTATAGAAGTAAACAACATATGTCACACATTTAACAGTCAAGCAAGCATGCATGATGACATAACAGACCCATGGGTTACTGTACGCAGGATGCCCACCATATACTCCCGCAAACACACACTATAGCACACGCATGCGTGCACGCAACATTCACACTAGATACACTCATAACCATAGACTCGAGTACAACACATGCGTGCACGCAGGATGATGTCCGCTAGACACACACAAACACACACGAGAGCACACACATGCGTGCACGAATGATGATGTCCGCTAGACACACACAAACACACACTATCGCACACGCATGCGTGCACGCATGATGATGTCCGTTCGACACTCACAAACACACACGTGCGCACAGGATAACCACTAGATCACACATAGTCAAAGTGTTGCGCAGTTATGTTCAGTTCAGTATCGTGCTTTATTATATTGCATTGTTCTAAGCTGTTATTTCCAATCCCGCACCACTGTTTCTGTGTTGATCGCGATTGTCTATGGATCATATAATCTGATTACGTCTTTTATTCATATATGTTGTTTATTCGTATATGTTTCGCGTGTTCTGCGCAGAACTAAGACGCATACTCAACTAATTAGTGTTCTATCCCGACACATATTGGATTATCAATTGATTAGATCAACGGAGATATAATATGTATAAAATCGTCTGCAACCGACTTTCACAGTCTATTGTCTTAGACAAATTTTAGAACTACGAACTTAATCTTTGTTTCGTTTAGCTTTCTAAGTGACGTCAAACAGTACAAAAGTGAACTTTCACAGAACGAAAGCAGCCCAAATGGGTTTCAAAACACTTATTTCGCATACTCTTTCAATAAAACTATACTTTCTATGTGATTGTTCTTTTGATTTAAAACATATTTCAAAGTGCGCAAGCTTTTCTACATTATAACAACTTATATTTGTTCTCAGTTATTGCAGCCCAGCCAACTCGGTCGGTATAGCACGAGCCAGTTAATCTCAGGATCGTGAGTTCGAGCCCCACGTTGGGCACTTACGTTTACTTTCTAAACAAAACATTACCAAACAAGAATGTTTTACAAAATTCCGTTTGTGCTATTAATAAAAACATTTACATAACTTATATTTCTCTTCAATTCGGTTATAACAGTTCTCAATAATTGTTTTACTTCGACATTGATTCCTTGCGTCAACTTTTTCTTGTAACTTACTACTTTTAACCGCCAGGGGACGTAACTGCTATAATGAGATTACTAAGGCCCAAGTACGTGTTTCGGGAAATAGCGTTAACCCATGATACGTGGGCAAATCTGTCGCAGTGATCTCCCTTTTGGGTCGCTCATCAGGGGAAGTAACTATTGCGTATCCCGTATTTGTGCAGCGAATGTTAAATTTAGGGATCCTATTTTTTCCAAAGAGTTTTGTTCAACAACTATCCAAAGAGTTTTGGTACAATCAATCAAATTATGTAGTAATACATACGTTATTCATCGTGTTTGTGTTCGGTGTTAATTATTAAAAAGGTTAATCGTATTTGATGTAAATGATAATTGTAAGACGATATACGAAAGAATTTAGTTATTAGATGTTGTAAATCGATAATTTAAGTGATAAGAATGCGAGGACTATTTTATGACGTCATTCAAAATGATCACACCCACAAAATGTTAACTTCAGCAGATAGTAGAAATAATTATTAACGCTTGAGGTAGATAATGTTTTGAATATTAGCCGCATATTGTTGTTTTCTTTAATAGCACATATCAGATTATTAAGGTTTAATCACGTATATACGGCTAAGTAATTGTGAATCATCACTATATAAGTAGCTGAAGAGATTGCATGGAGTCATATATCACTATAGCTTAAGTAAGGAAAGAACAAAGCTGAATTAGTGCAATTAAAATACATTAACATGAGTCATAACAGTTTTAGTGTAGTGTCTTATATACATCAATATCAGAAGAATTTTTGTACATCTGACATCAGAAACAATATTATTAAACTTCGACTAATATACATCGTTATGCATGTAAATAATAGTTGTACACTGTCTGATATCTACATACACGAGTCCAAAGAGTTTTGGAACATCCGATATGAGTAACATTACAGTTGAACCTCGACTAATATACACCAATACGAATCCAAAGAGTTTTGGTACAGTATCTTATGCATCTATGTAAGATTCCAAAGAGTTTTGGTACATCAGATATAAGTAACATTACAGTTGAACCTCGACTAATATACACCAATACGAATCCAAAGAGTTTTGGTACAGTATCTTATGCATCTATGTAAGATTCCAAAGAGTTTTGGAACATCCGATATGAGTAACATTACAGTTGAACCTCGACTAATATACACCAATACGAATCCAAAGAGTTTTGGTACAGTATCTTATACATCTATGTAAGATTCCAAAGAGTTTTGGTACATCAGTTATAAGTAACATTACAGTTGAACCTCGACTAATATACACCAATACGAATCCAAAGAGTTTTGGTACAGTATTTTATACATCTATGTAAGATTCCAAAGAGTTTTGGTACATCAGTTATAAGTAACATTACAGTTGAACCTCGACTAATATACACCAATACGAATCCAAAGAGTTTTGGTACAGTATCTTATGCATCTATGTAAGATTCCAAAGAGTTTTGGAACATCCGATATGAGTAACATTACAGTTGAACCTCGACTAATATACACCAATACGAATCCAAAGAGTTTTGGTACAGTATCTTATACATCTATGTAAGATTCCAAAGAGTTTTGGTACATCAGTTATAAGTAACATTACAGTTGAACCTCGACTAATATACACCAATACGAATCCAAAGAGTTTTGGTACATTATTTTATACATGTATGTAAGATTCCAAAGAGTTTTGGTACATCAGTTATAAGTAACATTACAGTTGAACCTCGACTAATATACACCAATACGAATCCAAAGAGTTTTGGTACAGTATTTTATACATGTATGTACGAGTCCAAAGAGTTTTGGTACATCAGTTATAAGTAACATTACAGTTGAACCTCGACTAATATACACCAATACGAATCCAAAGAGTTTTGGTACAGTATTTTATACATGTATGTACGAATCCAAAGAGTTTTGGTACATCAGTTATAAGTAACATTACAGTTGAACCTCGACTAATATACACCAATACGAATCCAAAGAGTTTTGGTACAGTATTTTATACATCTATGTACGATTCCAAAGAGTTTTGGAACATCCGATATGAGTAACATTACAGTTGAACCTCGACTAATATACACCAATACGAATCCAAAGAGTTTTGGTACAGTATCTTATGCATGTATGTAAGATTCCAAAGAGTTTTGGAACATCCGATATGAGTAACATTACAGTTGAACCTCAACTAATATACACCAATACGAATCCAAAGAGTTTTGGTACAGTATCTTATACATCTATGTAAGATTCCAAAGAGTTTTGGAACATCCGATATGAGTAACATTACAGTTGAACCTCGACTAATATACAACAATACGAATCCAAAGAGTTTTGGTACAGTATCTTATGCATGTATGTACGAGTCCAAAGAGTTTTGGTACATCAGTTATAAGTAACATTACAGTTGAACCTCGACTAATATAAACCAATACGAATCCAAAGAGTTTTGGTACAGTATTTTATACATGTATGTACGAGTCCAAAGAGTTTTGGTACATCAGTTATAAGTAACATTACAGTTGAACCTCGACTAATATACACCAATACGAATCCAAAGAGTTTTGGTACAGTATTTTATACATGTATGTACGAGTCCAAAGAGTTTTGGTACATCAGTTATAAGTAACATTACAGTTGAACCTCGACTAATATACACCAATACGAATCCAAAGAGTTTTGGTACAGTATTTTATACATCTATGTAAGATTCCAAAGAGTTTTGGTACATCAGTTATAAGTAACATTACAGTTGAACCTCGACTAATATACACCAATACGAATCCAAAGAGTTTTGGTACAGTATTTTATACATGTATGTACGAGTCCAAAGAGTTTTGGTACATCAGTTATAAGTAACATTACAGTTGAACCTCGACTAATATACACCAATACGAATCCAAAGAGTTTTGGTACAGTATTTTATACATGTATGTACGAATCCAAAGAGTTTTGGTACATCAGTTATAAGTAACATTACAGTTGAACCTCGACTAATATACACCAATACGAATCCAAAGAGTTTTGGTACAGTATTTTATACATCTATGTACGATTCCAAAGAGTTTTGGAACATCCGATATGAGTAACATTACAGTTGAACCTCGACTAATATACACCAATACGAATCCAAAGAGTTTTGGTACAGTATTTTATACATGTATGTACGAATCCAAAGAGTTTTGGTACATCAGTTATAAGTAACATTACAGTTGAACCTCGACTAATATACACCAATACGAATCCAAAGAGTTTTGGTACAGTATTTTATACATCTATGTACGATTCCAAAGAGTTTTGGAACATCCGATATGAGTAACATTACAGTTGAACCTCGACTAATATACACCAATACGAATCCAAAGTGTTTTGGTACAGTATCTTATGCATGTATGTAAGATTCCAAAGAGTTTTGGAACATCCGATATGAGTAACATTACAGTTGAACCTCAACTAATATACACCAATACGAATCCAAAGAGTTTTGGTACAGTATCTTATACATCTATGTAAGATTCCAAAGAGTTTTGGAACATCCGATATGAGTAACATTACAGTTGAACCTCGACTAATATACAACGATACGAATCCAAAGAGTTTTGGTACAGTATCTTATGCATGTATGTACGAGTCCAAAGAGTTTTGGTACATCAGTTATAAGTAACATTACAGTTGAACCTCGACTAATATAAACCAATACGAATCCAAAGAGTTTTGGTACAGTATTTTATACATGTATGTACGAGTCCAAAGAGTTTTGGTACATCAGTTATAAGTAACATTACAGTTGAACCTCGACTAATATACACCAATACGAATCCAAAGAGTTTTGGTACAGTATTTTATACATGTATGTACGAGTCCAAAGAGTTTTGGTACATCAGTTATAAGTGACATTACAGTTGAACCTCGACTAATATACACCAATACGAATCCAAAGAGTTTTGGTACAGTATTTTATACATCTATGTAAGATTCCAAAGAGTTTTGGTACATCAGTTATAAGTAACATTACAGTTGAACCTCGACTAATATACACCAATACGAATCCAAAGAGTTTTGGTACAGTATTTTATACATGTATGTACGAGTCCAAAGAGTTTTGGTACATCAGTTATAAGTAACATTACAGTTGAACCTCGACTTATATACACCAATACGAATCCAAAGAGTTTTGGTACAGTATTTTATACATGTATGTACGAATCCAAAGAGTTTTGGTACATCAGTTATAAGTAACATTACAGTTGAACCTCGACTAATATACACCAATACGAGTCCAAAGAGTTTTGGTACAGTATCTTATACATGTATGTAAGATTCCAAAGAGTTTTGGTACATCAGTTATAAGTAACATTACAGTTGAACCTCGACTAATATACACCAATACGAATCCAAAGAGTTTTGGTACAGTATCTTATGCATGTATGTACGAGTCCAAAGAGTTTTGGAACATCCGATATGAGTAACATTACAGTTGAACCTCAACTAATATACACCAATACGAATCCAAATAGTTTTGGTACAGTATATTATACATCTATGTAGGAGTCCAAAGAGTTTTGGTACATCAGTTATAAGTAACATTACAGTTGAACCTCAACTAATATACACCAATACGAATCCAAAGAGTTTTGGTACAGTATATTATACATCTATGTAAGATTCCAAAGAGTTTTGGAACATCCGATATGAGTAACATTACAGTTGAACCTCGACTAATATACACCAATACGAATCCAAAGAGTTTTGGTACAGTATTTTATACATCTATGTACGATTCCAAAGAGTTTTGGTACATCAGTTATAAGTAACATTACAGTTGAACCTCGACTAATATACACCAATACGAATCCAAATAGTTTTGGTACAGTATCTTATACATGTATGTAGGAGTCCAAAGAGTTTTGGTACATCAGTTATAAGTAACATTACAGTTGAACCTCGACTAATATACACCAAGACGAATCCAAAGAGTTTTGGTACAGTATTTTATACATGTATGTACGAGTCCAAAGAGTTTTGGTACATCAGTTATAAGTAACATTACAGTTGAACCTCGACTAATATACACCAATACGAATCCAAAGAGTTTTGGTACAGTATTTTATACATGTATGTACGAGTCCAAAGAGTTTTGGTACATCAGTTATAAGTAACATTACAGTTGAACCTCGACTAATATACACCAATACGAATCCAAAGAGTTTTGGTACAGTATTTTATACATCTATGTAAGATTCCAAAGAGTTTTGGTACATCAGTTATAAGTAACATTACAGTTGAACCTCGACTAATATACACCAATACGAATCCAAAGAGTTTTGGTACAGTATTTTATACATGTATGTACGAGTCCAAAGAGTTTTGGTACATCAGTTATAAGTAACATTACAGTTGAACCTCGACTAATATACACCAATACGAATCCAAAGAGTTTTGGTACAGTATTTTATACATGTATGTACGAATCCAAAGAGTTTTGGTACATCAGTTATAAGTAACATTACAGTTGAACCTCGACTAATATACACCAATACGAATCCAAAGAGTTTTGGTACAGTATTTTATACATCTATGTACGATTCCAAAGAGTTTTGGAACATCCGATATGAGTAACATTACAGTTGAACCTCGACTAATATACACCAATACGAATCCAAAGAGTTTTGGTACAGTATTTTATACATGTATGTACGAATCCAAAGAGTTTTGGTACATCAGTTATAAGTAACATTACAGTTGAACCTCGACTAATATACACCAATACGAATCCAAAGAGTTTTGGTACAGTATTTTATACATCTATGTACGATTCCAAAGAGTTTTGGAACATCCGATATGAGTAACATTACAGTTGAACCTCGACTAATATACACCAATACGAATCCAAAGTGTTTTGGTACAGTATCTTATGCATGTATGTAAGATTCCAAAGAGTTTTGGAACATCCGATATGAGTAACATTACAGTTGAACCTCAACTAATATACACCAATACGAATCCAAAGAGTTTTGGTACAGTATCTTATACATCTATGTAAGATTCCAAAGAGTTTTGGAACATCCGATATGAGTAACATTACAGTTGAACCTCGACTAATATACAACGATACGAATCCAAAGAGTTTTGGTACAGTATCTTATGCATGTATGTACGAGTCCAAAGAGTTTTGGTACATCAGTTATAAGTAACATTACAGTTGAACCTCGACTAATATAAACCAATACGAATCCAAAGAGTTTTGGTACAGTATTTTATACATGTATGTACGAGTCCAAAGAGTTTTGGTACATCAGTTATAAGTAACATTACAGTTGAACCTCGACTAATATACACCAATACGAATCCAAAGAGTTTTGGTACAGTATTTTATACATGTATGTACGAATCCAAAGAGTTTTGGTACATCAGTTATAAGTAACATTACAGTTGAACCTCGACTAATATACACCAATACGAGTCCAAAGAGTTTTGGTACAGTATCTTATACATGTATGTAAGATTCCAAAGAGTTTTGGTACATCAGTTATAAGTAACATTACAGTTGAACCTCGACTAATATACACCAATACGAATCCAAAGAGTTTTGGTACAGTATCTTATGCATGTATGTACGAGTCCAAAGAGTTTTGGAACATCCGATATGAGTAACATTACAGTTGAACCTCAACTAATATACACCAATACGAATCCAAATAGTTTTGGTACAGTATATTATACATCTATGTAGGAGTCCAAAGAGTTTTGGTACATCAGTTATAAGTAACATTACAGTTGAACCTCAACTAATATACACCAATACGAATCCAAAGAGTTTTGGTACAGTATATTATACATCTATGTAAGATTCCAAAGAGTTTTGGAACATCCGATATGAGTAACATTACAGTTGAACCTCGACTAATATACACCAATACGAATCCAAAGAGTTTTGGTACAGTATTTTATACATCTATGTACGATTCCAAAGAGTTTTGGTACATCAGTTATAAGTAACATTACAGTTGAACCTCGACTAATATACACCAATACGAATCCAAATAGTTTTGGTACAGTATCTTATACATGTATGTAGGAGTCCAAAGAGTTTTGGTACATCAGTTATAAGTAACATTACAGTTGAACCTCGACTAATATACACCAAGACGAATCCAAAGAGTTTTGGTACAGTATTTTATACATCTATGTACGATTCCAAAGAGTTTTGGTACATCAGTTATAAGTAACATTACAGTTGAACCTCGACTAATATACACCAATACGAATCCAAAGAGTTTTGGTACAGTATTTTATACATGTATGTACGAGTCCAAAGAGTTTTGGTACATCAGTTATAAGTAACATTACAGTTGAACCTCGACTAATATACACCAATACGAATCCAAAGAGTTTTGGTACAGTATTTTATACATCTATGTAAGATTCCAAAGAGTTTTGGTACATCAGTTATAAGTAACATTACAGTTGAACCTCGACTAATATACACCAATACGAATCCAAAGAGTTTTGGTACAGTATTTTATACATCTATGTAAGATTCCAAAGAGTTTTGGTACATCAGTTATAAGTAACATTACAGTTGAACCTCGACTAATATACACCAATACGAATCCAAAGAGTTTTGGTACAGTATCTTATGCATGTATGTAGGAGTCCAAAGAGTTTTGGTACATCAGTTATAAGTAACATTACAGTTGAACCTCAACTAATATACACCAATACGAATCCAAAGAGTTTTGGTACAGTATATTATACATCTATGTAGGAGTCCAAAGAGTTTTGGTACATCAGTTATAAGTAACATTACAGTTGAACCTCAACTAATATACACCAATACGAATCCAAAGAGTTTTGGTACAGTATATTATACATCTATGTAAGATTCCAAAGAGTTTTGGAACATCCGATATGAGTAACATTACAGTTGAACCTCGACTAATATACACCAATACGAATCCAAAGAGTTTTGGTACAGTATTTTATACATCTATGTACGATTCCAAAGAGTTTTGGTACATCAGTTATAAGTAACATTACAGTTGAACCTCGACTAATATACACCAATACGAATCCAAATAGTTTTGGTACAGTATCTTATACATGTATGTAAGAGTCAAAAGAGTTTTGGTACATCAGTTATAAGTAACATTACAGTTGAACCTCGACTAATGTACACCAATACGAATCCAAAGAGTTTTGGTACAGTATTTTATACATCTATGTACGATTCCAAAGAGTTTTGGTACAGTATCTTATACACCTATGTAGGAGTCCAAAGAGTTTTGGTACATCAGTTATAAGTAACATTACAGTTGAACCTCGACTAATATACACCAATACGAGTCCAAAGAGTTTTGGTACAGTATCTTATACATGTATGTAAGATTCCAAAGACTTTTGGTACATCAGTCATGAGTAACATTACTGTTGAACCTCGACTAATATACACCAATACGAATCCAAAGAGTTTTGGTACAGTATTTTATACATCTATGTATGATTCCAAAGAGTTTTGGTACATCAGTTATAAGTAAAATTACAGTTGAACCTCGACTAATATACACCAATACGAATGCAAAGAGTTTTGGTACAGTATCTTATACATCTATGTAGGAGTCCAAAGAGTTTTGGTACATCAGTTATAAGTAACATTACAGTTGAACCTCGACTAATATACACCAATACGAGTCCAAAGAGTTTTGGTACAGTATCTTATACATGTATGTAAGATTCAAAAGACTTTTGGTACATCAGTCATGAGTAACATTACTGTTGAACCTCGACTAATATACACCAATACGAATCCAAAGAGTTTTGGTACAGTATTTTATACATCTATGTATGATTCCAAAGAGTTTTGGTACATCAGTTATAAGTAAAATTACAGTTGAACCTCGACTAATATACACCAATACGAATGCAAAGAGTTTTGGTACAGTATCTTATACATCTATGTAGGAGTCCAAAGAGTTTTGGTACATCAGTTATAAGTAACATTACAGTTGAACCTCGACTAATATACACCAATACGAGTCCAAAGAGTTTTGGTACAGTATCTTATACATGTATGTAAGATTCCAAAGACTTTTGGTACATCAGTCATGAGTAACATTACTGTTGAACCTCGACTAATATACACCAATACGAATCCAAAGAGTTTTGGTACAGTATTTTAAACATCTATGTATGATTCCAAAGAGTTTTGGTACATCAGTTATAAGTAAAATTACAGTTGAACCTCGACTAATATACACCAATACGAGTCCAAAGAGTTTTGGTACAGTATTTTATACATGTATGTACGATTCCAAAGAGTTTTGGTACATCAGTTATAAGTAACATTACAGTTGAACCTCGACTAATATACACCAATACGAATCCAAAGAGTTTTGGTACAGAATCTTATACATGTATGTAAGATTCCAAAGAGTTTCGGTACAGTATCTTATGCATGTATGTAAAAGTCCAAAGAGTTTCGGTACAGTATCTTATACATGTATGTAAGATTCCAAAGAGTTTCGGTACAGTATCTTATACATGTATGTAAGATTCCAAAGAGTTTCGGTACAGTATCTTATACATCTTTGTACGAGTCCAAAGAGTTTTGGTACAGTATCTTATGCATGTATGTACGAGACCAAAGAGTTTTGGTACAGTATCTTATACATCTTTGTACGAGACCAAAGAGTTTCGGTACAGTATCTTATACATCTTTGTACGAGTCCAAAGAGTTTCGGTACAGTATCTTATACATCTTTGTACGAGTCCAAAGAGTTTTGGTACAGTATCTTATACATCTTTGTACGAGTCCAAAGAGTTTTGGTACAGAATCTTATACATGTATGTAAGAGTCCAAAGAGTTTTGGTACAGTATCTTATACATGTATGTAAGATTCCAAAGAGTTTTGGTACAGAATCTTATACATCTATGTAAGATTCCAAAGAGTTTCGGTACAGTATCTTATACATGTATGTAAGATTCCAAAGAGTTTCGGTACAGTATCTTATACATCTTTGTACGAGTCCAAAGAGTTTTGGTACAGTATCTTATGCATGTATGTACGAGACCAAAGAGTTTCGGTACAGTATCTTATACATCTTTGTACGAGTCCAAAGAGTTTCGGTACAGTATCTTATACATCTTTGTACGAGTCCAAAGAGTTTTGGTACAGAATCTTATACATGTATGTAAGAGTCCAAAGAGTTTTGGTACAGAATCTTATGCATGTATGTAAGAGTCCAAAGAGTTTTGGTACAGTATCTTATACATCTATGTACGATTCCAAAGAGTTTTGGTACATTATCTTATACATGTATGTAAGATTCCAAAGAGTTTTGGTACAGTATCTTATACATGTATGTAAGATTCCAAAGAGTTTTGGTACAGTATCTTATACATGTATGTAAGAGTCCAAAGAGTTTTGGTACAGTATCTTATACATCTATGTAAGATTCCAAAGAGTTTTGGTACAGAATCTTATACATCTATGTAAGATTCCAAAGAGTTTTGGTACAGTATCTTATACATCTATGTAAGATTCCAAAGAGTTTTGGTACAGAATCTTATACATCTATGTAAGATTCCAAAGAGTTTTGGTACAGTATCTTATACATGTATGTAAGATTCCTAAGAGTTTTGGTACAGTATCTTATACATGTATGTAAGAGTCCAAAGAGTTTTGGTACAGTATCTTATACATCTATGTAAGATTCCAAAGAGTTTTGGTACAGAATCTTATACATCTATGTAAGATTCCAAAGAGTTTTGGTACAGTATCTTATACATCTATGTAAGATTCCAAAGAGTTTTGGTACAGAATCTTATACATCTATGTAAGATTCCAAAGAGTTTTGGTACAGAATCTTATACATCTATGTAAGATTCCAAAGAGTTTTGGTACAGAATCTTATACATCTATGTAAGATTCCAAAGAGTTTTGGTACAGTATCTTATACATCTATGTACGAGTACAAAGAGTTTTGGTACAGTATCTTATGCATGTATGTAAGAGTCCAAAGAGTTTTGGTACAGAATCTTATGCATCTATGTAAGAGTCCAAAGAGTTTTGGTACAGAATCTTATGCATCTATGTAAGAGTCCAAAGAGTTTTGGTACAGAATCTTATGCATGTATGTAAGAGTCCAAAGAGTTTTGGTACAGAATCTTATACATCTATGTAAGAGTCCAAAGAGTTTTGGTACAGTATCTTATGCATGTATGTAAGATTCCAAAGAGTTTTGGTACAGTATCTTATACATGTATGTAAGATTCCAAAGAGTTTCGGTACAGTATCTTATACATGTATGTAAGATTCCAAAGAGTTTCGGTACAGAATCTTATACATCTATGTAAGATTCCAAAGAGTTTTGGTACAGTGTCTTATACATATATGTAAGATTCCAAAGAGTTTTGGTACAGTGTCTTATACATCTATGTACGAGTCCAAAGAGTTTTGGTACAGAATCTTATGCATGTATGTAAGAGTCCAAAGAGTTTTGGTACAGAATCTTATGCATGTATGTAAGAGTCCAAAGAGTTTTGGTACAGAATCTTATGCATGTATGTAAGATTCCAAAGAGTTTTGGTACAGAATCTTATCCATCTATGTAAGATTCCAAAGAGTTTTGGTACAGAATCTTATGCATGTATGTAAGAGTCCAAAGAGTTTTGGTACAGAATCTTATGCATGTATGTAAGATTCCAAAGAGTTTTGGTACAGAATCTTATACATGTATGTAAGATTCCAAAGAGTTTTGGTACAGAATCTTATACATCTATGTAAGAGTCCAAAGAGTTTTGGTACAGTATCTTATACATCTATGTAAGATTCCAAAGAGTTTTGGTACAGTATCTTATACATCTATGTAAGATTCCAAAGAGTTTTGGTACAGTATCTTATACATCTATGTAAGATTCCAGAGTTTTGGTACAGTATCTTATACATCTATGTAAGATTCCAAAGAGTTTTGGTACAGAATCTTATACATCTATGTAAGAGTCCAAAGAGTTTTGGTACAGTATCTTATGCATGTATGTAAGAGTCCAAAGAGTTTTGGTACAGTATCTTATACATGTATGTAAGATTCCAAAGAGTTTTGGTACAGAATCTTATACACCAATACGAGTCCAAAGAGTTTTGGTACAGAATCTTATACATCTATGTACGAGTACAAAGAGTTTTGGTACAGTATCTTATACGTCTATTCAAGTGTCCAAAGAGTTTTGTTTAGTATTTAATACATCTATATAAGATTCCAAAGAGTTTTGGTACGGTATTTTATACGTCTATCAAGTGTGCAAAGAGTTTTGGTACATCTGTGTTGAGTGCAGCACTAATGTTGAATATCGACTAACAAACACCAATAGTTTAGAATTTGGGAACATATTTTATCAGCAACAATTCTGTTGAGGTCTTGCTTAATAGACTCTAGTTTTAGGTAAAGAGGTCTCAGTTTTGTGTCTTATACCTCTTTATAGGAGTCAAAGAAAAAAGCTCAACAACAATTATACTAGTAATTTTATTACATGCTTGAACATACCAGGATTGAACATATAATTAAAATTCACTGTAACAATTTTTAAATAACATGTCTTCATATTTTAGCATACAAGATATACACATGTAAGTATACAAATGTATATGTACTTATTAATTTGGAGACAAATAACAATACATATTGAATAATTATCTTATAGATATATGGAAAGAGCTCAATAACACTAAAACAATGCAATATACATGGCGACGAAAAAACAGTATTGAAAAAAGTCGCATTGACTACTGGCTTATTGATCATACTATATCACCCCTTGTTCTTTCAACAGACATAAGACCGGCAATTATACAAAGTACAGACCATCTTGCTATATCTCTGTAACTGAAAACTGCTTGAAAACGTGGACCAGGCTACTGGAAACTAAACAATAAGTATCTAGAAGATAAAGAATATTGTAAATTAATTTCAGATACGATTGACCGTTGTATGAAATTATCATTAGATGCCGTAGTAAAATGGGAAATATGTAAATATGAAATTAAGGAAATTTCTATTAATTATAGTAAAAGACAATCGAAAGAAACAAACAAACTATTACATAAACTAGAAAATGAACTCAGTAAGTTGTACACAGAGCAAAATGAAAATCCTAGAATTGTCGAGGTAGAAAATGAAATAAAACAAATTTAACAAAACGACCTAAAATTAAATGGAGCAAAAGTAAGATCACGCATACGGTTTTTAGACGAAGGAGAAAAAAATTCAAAATATTTTCTAAAATTAGAAAAATCTAGACAAAACATAAGAAATATAACATTATTGTTAGTTATTGTTTAATAGTTAAAATCACACGTGTTACAAATATAAAACATATTTTAGCTGAAGAAGTAAATTTTTATCAAAAATTATATACATCTTCTAGAAACGAACTAGATACAAGTAATAATATTTATCTTAACAATGTGCAGCTAGATTACACGTTAACGTCTGCTGAGGCAAACACTTGTGAAGGACCATTAACACTAGATGAATGTACACAAGCTATTAATAACATGAAGCAAAATAAAAGTCCTGGACTCGATGGTCTCACAGTAGAAATTTACCAAAACTTTTGGCATAAATTATCATGCATCATTATTACATCTTTTGAGCAATCGTTTACGAAACATGAATTATCAAGAAGTCAAAAATAAAGTGTCATTTCATTACTTTACAAAAAAGGAGATCCTGAAAACTTAGAAACTGGAGACCAGTATCACTCCTTAATAATGATTATAAAATTATAGCGAAAGTTTTAGCGGACAGACCACAAAATGTATTACCGAAAATAATAAGTCCCGATCAGCAAGGGTTTATAAAAAATCGATTCGTTGGAAACAACATGAGACAAATTCAAGATATTATTGATTATGCAGAATTATTTAAATGCAAAGGTGCAATCCTGGTTCTTGACTTTAAAAAAGCATTTGATACGGTTGAATGGAAATTTATGTTCTTCACAAATTTGGTTTTAAAAACCAGTTCATTAACTGGGTAAAAACTCAGATATCACCAATGGTTGGAATCTAAGTTTTTCTCTGTATCACCAGGCCTCAGACAAGGATGTCCGCTATCTGCTTTGTTATATCTAACAGTTGCTGAAATACTATCCACAAAAATTAGAAAATCCAAAGACGTTAAGGGAATGGGTATAAATATAGATATACAGAATTAATTACCAACCCTCCTTTTATGATATTACATTTTGCAAATGCGTTAAAGCTCTAGGAACATATTTCAGCACTTACTCTAAAGAATGTGAACAGCTGAATTAGATCTCCAAATTAGAAATATGTAACAATATAATTAATATATGAAGCAACAGATATTTAACAAATTGACAATCATGAAATCTCAAATCTTACCAAAACTTGCATACTTGATGCTATCAATAACTACCACCAAAAATATTATAAATAAAATTAACTCTGATTTGTATAATTTTTTATGGAGCAACAAAAGAGAGAAAATTAAAAGATCAATCTTAATATCAAACAGAAGTGATGGAGGAATAGAAATGCCAGGCTTAACTACATACATTAAAACATTAAAATGAAATGGGTCAAGTCCCAAAGTACAGAAGAAGATGCTAATTGGAAACTTATACTGAAAATGTTTTTAAATCAATTTGGCCAAAATCTATTGAATTTTAAGATGAATATTGACTCATACAAATCCCTCCCATCTACAAAAACCGATATACCTCATTTCTACCGATATACCTCATTTCTACCGATATACCTCATTTCTACTGTGAAATTATCGAAAATTATATAGAATTATGTAATATAAACAAACCACCAAATCCAATACAATTTTATGAC